>OU343143.1:5000000-10000000 GCA_910594945.2 Amphipyra berbera
ATGTAATTTGATTTCTGGCCCAAAAACGATTTAGATTAACTGGACGAACACGATATGGATAACTTTGGACGATTGACGGCGAGAATGTGGCTGATGATGATGTGTCGCACTGTAGCGCGAGCTAAATCTCCAATACCTCGTACTCTCACCGCACTCAACGAACTCTTGGATTGTAATCCGAACTATGATCTGTTTGCGGATGATTGGAAGAAGATTTTATTAGTATGCCTGAAGCATTGCGAGAGAGATTCATGAAAGATGTCTAATTCACTATTTATTTTATATTTTATTATATCTTCAATTATTGTAGTTGGTCCAAAACCGTTGTAATTAAAGTAAAAATAAATAAATAAATAAATCATGATGCCGAATGATGATGTAGATTAGAATACGTTCGTAACTCGCTAAAGAGACAATTGATCTTCCCATGCATCCTAAATAACATAACATCATTACACCACGCCTGTATTCCCCAAATTATTGGGCAGAGGTCTATAGTAAGTTACTACGAAACGGCGAACTAAACGGGAAACGAAAAACGAGGAACGGGAAACGGCGAAATGAGGGTGTTACCATTAGTAACACCCTCATTTCGCCGTTATGTTTGTCTCATGTAATCGAGGGCGAGCCTATTGCCGTCAACCGGGCACAAATCTAAACTCCAGGCTACTCCTGAGGAATTCCACACAGAAAAACCCAATAACGCATTACCCGACCTGGGGTTCGAACCCGGGACCTCATGATCAGCAGTCGCGCTTGCCACCACTAGACCAACGAGGCATCCTAAATACAGTAATACCCCGGACTTACGCGATAGGTGGGACCAAGAGATAGCCGTGAAAGTCGAATTCGCGCAAGTCGGGGTTCAACTTTGCATATAAGTGCGTATAAAGTTTGTCTCATAAACCGAATTTGCACTGCGTACGTAATGTTTTACGGAATTGGAATTGTTATTCCACATGGAACACGTTCGAACTTGTCGTAAACCGAACACGCCATGTACGCGATGATCAAAAAGCAAAACCGCGAATCTCCGAATTCGCGTAAAACGGGGTAGCGTAAGTCGGGGTAATAGGTACTGTACTCAAATCACGAATCTGTTTCAGTCAACTTCTCTACTTATTCTTCAACAGCAGATCCGTAAAAAAAATATAACTAAGCCTTTTATCCTTGAGTATCCTTGAACAGGACGACGCGTCAGACATAAACCTCTCATGTCTTATGCCGCCCTGGTAACTCGCAGGATATTTCGTCCCTTTGGGAAATACAACGGTCTCCTTAAGGGACATACTACGTAATCATTATAGTATTTCGGAACGCCGAACCTGCTTGTTATAAAGTGCGAATAAAAAAATATGCGAATAACAAACAAAAGGACGTAATAATTTTGCTTGTCCACTTTACATAACGCACGAACATGCAGTACTCTTTAAAAAAAACTGTAAAAAAACAAATTGATCAATAAACAACACTGCGGGGTTAACATAATGAATAAAAAAAGTCTCGGATCTTAGTATAAACCCTGACCCAGAAAGAAAATTAGGCTATTAGTATTCTACCTGCGGAGCAACGTGTGAGGCGTGTGAAATGCACAGGTTAGTCAAAACATACGAAGCGGAACATGAGAATCGCCCGCCGTGATTATGTGCGGCCATGAAACACGCGTCGGAGAAAAGGCGGTCCGGAAAGCCAAAGGATAGATGGTAAGATTTTACATAAACTACATAACATACATACATAAACTCACGCTTTTTTCCCATGGGGGTAGGCAGAAACTATAGCAGGGGTAGCCAACCAGTCGATCGCGGCTCTTAATCCAGTCGATCATGGCAAGGCAAAGAAAAATATAAGTTGAATGAAGAGGTACTGACTATGTAATTGGTTGATCGCACAGAGTCTACTCAGTAAACAGTAGATCTTGGGTCGAATCAAGTTGGCCACCCCTGAAATATAGAATGCCACATGCATACCCTTACATACCCCTTTCGCTTCATCCACATTCATACATCTTATCGTACATGCACGCCGTTTGAGAGTACTACGCACCTGACCTTTGTGAAGAGCATCACCAAAACATCGATGTATGTCCTTCTAAGACGTCCTTGTAAGATTTTATATTCTTAATAGCCGCCAAGTTATGCTTCATAGATTTATTTTGCTAGTGAGGTTTTATGGCAGTATTTAAACTTCGTTTACCGTAATGGAAGTTCCTAGATTTCCCCTAATTTAAGTTACAACTGAGTTTGGTAATACTTTTGGAAACAAGGTTTTCGCATCCATTATTAATTAAGATTATAATTAATTATAGTTATAGTTTGTGAAGATGTTTGCATAGTTGGATCTTTGTTACTCAAATATTTATTGTTATCATTAGTTCGGCACGGGATAATGCGACGTCTGACAACATTATGTCGCGCTGCGCTTATTAAACTTGCAGGTATAGATTTTATTAATGAACTAGCTGTGTCCTCACGGCTCCGCTCGCGTAGGAAGTGTTATTCCAGTAATAAATATAGCCTATGTTACTCAATGATAATGTAGCTTTCAAACGGCAAAATATTTTTTTGAAATCGGTCCAGTAGGTTTAAAGTTTATTCGTTACATACAAAAATACAAATCTTTCCGCTTTATAATATTAGTGTAGATTAAAAATCAAAATCGCTGATCTCTTAGCCACACAAAACAAACTCACTGCTTATGTAATTCAAATATTTGGATCATTGTTCACGTGCACCAGTAAAACATTACTTACTGTAATATTAGTTAATGTGGTCACGCTTGGCAATAATAAATACCTTGGCTAAGACAGTTAACCTAGTAATAAAACGGTATTTGCACCGAAAATAGGTACTTATGCAGGTATTTTCTTACTGCATTTATTATATGCAGTAGAACTCACAACCATAACAAAATCGGGACCCTATTACTAAGACTCCGCTGTCCGTCCGTCTGTCACCAGGCTGTATCTCATGAACCGTAACAGTTAGACAGTTGAAATTTTCACAGATGATGTATTTCTGTTGCCGCTATAACAACAAATACTAAAAAACTGAATAAAATAAATATTTAAGGGGCTCCCATATAACAAACGTGATTTTATAGATAATTGTACGGAACCCTTCGTGCGCGAGTCCGACTCGCACTTGGCCGGTTTTTTATATAAATAGCTAGGATTTTTTGAATTGTGGCTGATCGTCCTTCTTACATCGATATACCTGCATGCCTCGAAAAGGTCCTAGTTGTTACACAAGACTTCTATGATAGTCGCTACAGGACATTAGAAGCCCAGAAATTCTGATAACCGGGCTGACCTTTAGGGTATCGAAATCTCCCAATTATAGGGTTGCGGAAGTCCGCCGTATATGATTAGGAAGCCGATCCGAAAGAGGTGGAAAAATACGGATTGTAGATTGTAGCGAAGACGTTATATTATTGTGGCATGTTCTCGATACATATAATTATACTAATATTATAAAGCTGAAGAGTTTGTTTGTTTGAACGCGCTAATCTCAGGAACTACTAGTTGGAATTGAAAAAATATTTTTGTGTTGGATAATCCATTTATCGAGGAAGGTTATAGGCTATATAACATCACGCTACGACCAATAGGAGCAGAGCATAAATGAAAAATGTTGCAAAAACGGGAAAAATGTCCACCCGTGCGAAGCCGGGACGGTCCGCTTCCTTGATAAGGGATTGCAAATTATTACCATATCCGCTATATCGATTACTTCTGGGCAATTCTCATTAATACCTTCGCTTTGGGGAAGGCAGAGGGCTACGTCAGACTCTTACCGAATCAAGCCACCAACAATAACTTAACAACTCCAGGATCTCCGGTGCCTTTCCTGTCCTCAGTGCCGTAACTAGGGCGGTGCCAGCGGTGCAGCCGCACAGGGCGTAGACCATAATGAGGCGCATAAATCTTGGTCATGCCTGCGTTACAGCATTTTAGAGGGAACAGTAATAGAAACTCGCACTGGGCGCACAAAAGGCTAATTACGGCACTGCTTGTCCTACGCCTTTTGTACGACTTAGGGTCCTAGGGTTATACTGGTCATATACACCCACGAAGATTGCAAACTTAACGGTTATTTAGGTACCAAATACCACCATGGCCCGATAACCTTATTTACAACCATGGCTCATGAATGAACGTCTGTCGTGAAACAATAGAATTCATTTGATTGTACCATTGTGCTAACTGATTGTTGACTTATTATGCGAGTTATGACAATTAAGTTTATTTCTTAGTATTTCTTGCAACTCTTGCCCGTTTATTGTCGTAAGATTTGTCCGACAATATTGTTTGACATCTTTGAGGATACACGAAGATTTATTATGTTAAGACGAGTGTTCTTTAAGGCGGGTACAAACTGCTGTAACGTAACATGCAATGTAACATGAAAGGTACGTAGTATGCACGCGTAGTGTGCACGGTTCGTGCGCGCAAGGCGTCCACACTATGGGAATTCTGTTACATTGCATGATACATTGCGACAATGTGGACGGCAAATTCTTTTATTGCTTTTTTTTTCCTAATCGACTCTTGTAGATGGTCTTGCGGACCTTTTCTACGTAACCGGGCTATCTTTCATTGCGTGTTACATTGCATGTTACATTTTGTAAGTCTGTACCCGGCTTTTAAGCTCAAATTCGTAAGGGAGAAAGTAAACTGTTATAAGTTTTGAAGAGGCCGAGGAAGCGATACAAATAGCCAGATAGACCCTCGGTTTCCGAAAGACTGATAAGTTTCATTCTTCTCATGTCAACCAATGTGATGGGTCGATCAAAATACTAACAACAGCACTTGACATAAGGAGCCATTCAAGTATTACGTAAGCATCAAAGGGGGGTGAGGGGCTCTTTACTTAGTTTATTTTTGATGACATGGGGGACGGGGGGTCTGGATGGTGATTACGTCAGCAATATTTATTTATTTACTTATTTTTCTAGACTTGAAAACTGCTGCTCATGAATAACAACAAAGAAACCTGAACAGATAAAAAAATATATATACCAATGTTTACGTAAGCATAGGGGGAGGGGGGGTAAGAGCTTTGCTTACGTTTGCTGAAAAGGGGGAGGGGAGGGTCAAGAATTACTAAAATTACGTAATACTTGAATGGCCCCTAAGATTTGACAGCTGATTTCTTTTCTTTTAAAAAAAAAACGTTGCCCCACACTAGGATTTCTCCTGTATCGTGGGTGCGTTTACAGACACAAATCTTCACATGCACAAACACCCAGACCCGGAACAACTATCTGTAGGCCATACAAATATTTTTGATTAGTTAGTTTTTGCGTTGAACCGCCTTTCTGACCCAATAATACCCTAAGACAGTCCGCACTGGCGGATGCCTCGCTTAGCGCCTAGTATCTAGCGAGACGCCTACTGAAAGAGAACGTAGGTTAAACGGGGCTGCAGCAGCACTGCGCGCTTGGTGCCCTCGCTACCAAGCGGCTATGACAAGCCAGCAGATTGAAGTTGCTATACGATAATTATCGTACATGTACGATAATTTCACAGCTACGTACGATGTACGATAGCACACAACTATCTACGCAGAAAGTACGATAATTTCAGTAGGTACAGTCACGTGTAATAATATGTATGCACATAGCGAACTTAAAAAGCGAATTTCTTTTAGAGAATAGTTTGTATTTAAGAAATATTCGATACCATGATTCGTATGTATTTGTAGAAACTAAGTGTGTAATATTTCATAATTCTAATAGATATTTTAGAAGAAAATCGCCTTGAAATATCGCTATGAGTATACATATTAGTACACGTGACTGTACAGTCACGTTAATAAGTTGTATACACGTAGAGAACTTAAAAAGCGAATTTGTTTTAGAGAGTAAAGTGTAATTAAGAAATATTCGAAACGATAATTCGTGTGTAACTGTAATAAAAACGATGTGTAGAATATTTCATAATTCTAATAGATATTTTAGTAGGAAATCGCTTTTTAATTTCGCTATGTGTATACCATATTATTATACGTGACTATACACTGATAGACGATTTTTTTATAAACGATCCCGTCACTCTTCGACTGTATAGCGGTCTAGTGTCCTAGACATGACAGAAATAATATGGGATCTTCAAAAAAAAAGGTCGTCCAACTATCGCTTCGATGATTTTGGGGAATTGACAACACTTTTTTTATTAGCAACACAACAAATTATTGTCACTTTTAATGTATTATAGCCATTATCCTGATGGTACGATATGTTTTGACATTTTTGATCCATGAACGATTATTTTACGGCCCTGGTACGATAGCTTCCTGGCTTCAGATTGTGAACACTGCGCTAAGCTAAGCCCGTACAGTGCATCCGAAGCTGAGTACCTTACAGCTGTGCCAGTCTCTGTGGTTACTTAGCACATTTTTAATACGGCTAGTGGCCTTTGCGTTCGCCATATTCCGAAGTACTAGAAAAAACCATCAGCCAACATAGTCGGAATAAATTTTTAATTTGATTAAGGTAATTAGGTTTAAAGAAACTTTATTCTCAATAAAAACATAACATGTCACTTACTTGAGAACCATACTAATCATAATTTAAGTTTAGAAACAGTTCGACAACACCAGTTACAGACTAATTAACATAACATATCGGAACCCCGACCCACCCAACGCATTTATTTTTCCAGAAGTCGAACATACTGGCTGAGCTGAGTTTTAAATGCATTGAATGAGTGTACATTTCTTATTCGTGAGGGTTCTTATTGTAAAGTCGTGCTCCCTCAAATGTAAGCATTTTTTTGCCATAGTTGGTTCTGGTTTTTGGTAAAACTAGTAGGTAAGCTTGCTCGTCGTGTACTCCGTTGAGTAAGTATAATATTTGTGTGAATGCTTTTGTTGAGAACTTTTCTGATGAAGATACATGTGTTATAGATATATAGTTGTTTCAAATTCATAATTTTTATAACAACTTAATTTCCATAACAAGCTCATTTAAAACCTCATGAAAATTGGTTTAGCCGTTCTCGAGATAAACACATTTCAACGAGATGTCGGAAACCATGATTTATAATGTCAGATGTAACATTAATCATGAATCCGAGCCTGTTAAATATTAAATTAATTAATGAACGCTTAGCATGTTGATTGGTAATCGAAATTATATTACCGTACAGGTAGATGCTTATTTTTATACTTATTTAATCATTTTCCGGTCTTCTGTCAAGGTTTCCAGAAAATACTACATTCATCTGTATAAATAAAAGAAACTGACTGACCGACTGATCTCGCACAGCCTAAACCGCTGGGGTTAGAAACTTGAAATTTTATTTATTTATTTAAACTTCATGTACAATTGGCGGTACATAAGGCGGACTTAATGCCAATGGCATTCTCTACCAGTCAACCTTTGGGTCAAAAATTAAGCACTTCGAAAAAGGTACAAAAAAAGAATTTAAAACAAATATTGAAAAGGTAAATAAAAATTATTAAAAACAAAATAATACATAAGTACTAACAAAATATATACTTTATATATATGTAATATATATATATATATATAATATATATATATATAAATTTTGTCAGTAGTGAAAACTTTCTATAAAGGTATGTAGGTCGGGAATAACTTTAGACAATTTACGTTAAGGTATGGCGCCTTTATCACCTTCTTATTACAGTTTTGGTAATTATAAACTTGCATAGAAAACTTTGCATAAAAATCTGTCTAGTTTTTAGCGGGCTTGACCACAGATAATATATTCGTAAAAATGTTTCGTTCAGTAATTATTATCAATACAAAGTATCATTTTAGAAACTATTTTATAAGAACACTACCATTGTTAAATTGTTATTTGCTTACAGTAGGTACCTTTTATAACGTAGGTATCCAGAAAGGAAGGATTTTTCAAAATTCCTCCCCTAAGAGGGTGAAAAAAAATCACGCAAGCGGAACTGCGGGCAAAAGCTAGTTTTGTAAAGAAATCTTTGATCGTGGAACATTCATTTTGTTTTGATGATGAATATCCAAGCCGATTTCGGTTACAGCGATGGCTTTTATAACGTGTACGTCACACTATAATGCATTGCGCTATCAAGATGTAACACGCAGATAGTACACTTCCCAACATCAACCGTTGGGCAGTATACCTAGTACAACCACCTGACATTATGCTCTGTCGATGGTCCATTTTAACCGACTTCCAAAAAAGGAGGAGGTTCTCAATTCGAATGTATGTTATTTTTTTTGTATCTTTATTCCGCGATATTTTTGCTAATTGTGAACCGATTTTAATGTTTTTTTTTTTTTAAAGAGTATTCTTTCGAAGTGGTCCTATTTAAATTTGGTGAAGATCTGATGAAGAACATCGGAGATAGACAATTTGAAGTCGGTTTTATTTTTGTTAAAAAGTTTTATTGCACTTATTTTTGGTCATTTTCTTTGTTTCTTTAAGTGATTATTCTGATATAGATATTCTCAGACGCCTTTCATGTCATAAGGGATTAGCCAATTCAATAACCACACCTTAAAAAATCTTTAAACCCGGTCAGAAGACCTTTACGCCGAAATAAAACCACTAAAAGAACTATTATTTGCATTAACATTAGCAAAGGAGGAAGTGTGGCCACAAATAGTTATAGTTAGCACTAACTGGTCGGCAAACATTCGCACAGGCGGATTGGTTAGCGGTGTGCTGTCAAATAAACTTATGCAATGTTTTGTAATCGAGTATTATTGCTTTTGTTTGAGAGGAATTTGGACTATTAACGCTTGTTCTACCTATCGACGGTCGGCAGTGAAAACCACGTATGTGTAAAATACAATTTTTTAAAAGAGGTAGAATAACTGCCTCCTGAAAAAAATATGGCCGATCAAATGTTAATACAAGTTTGTCATCGTACGTCATAGATAGCTTAGAAGTATTTGAATTGAAATCTTTGTTGAACTAGTACGTGTATGACGTGTTTATCAATCAAAAGAACAAATAAAAAAATAAAAAAATACTTTTGAAGAAAATTTGATTTACGAGGTTTTCACCGCCGAGCGTCGTTATAGTGAGGTTAGTGACTAACCTGGTGTCAGAGTTTATGCCGCCCATGGGCCTCTGACTTGGCTTCAGATGCCGTCGAGAAATATCTCTCAGGCATGCCGGTTTCCTTACGATTTTTTCCTTCACCGTTTTTAAGCAAGTGATTATTATACAATACGCACATCAATCCGAAAAGTCAGAGGTTGGGTTCGAGCTCGAGACCTATGACTTGGCATTCCGACGGTCACACCGCTAGGCTATCACTGCTGTATTATATTACTATCTATAGGTACTTTTATACTAATACTAGCTGCCCGGACAGACTTCGTTCTGTCAAAAGTTATTGGCCTGTGGTGGGAAAAGAAAAGTGTTGTTTTCTATTTTCCACGCTTTTTTTATGTTTTTTCTCTCCATAAGAACCTTTTTTACGCGTTAAGGAATATATTTTTAAAAAAAATATCCGAATTGGTCGAGCCGTTCTCAAGTTTTGCGCTTAGCAACACATTTGGCGATTCATTTTTATTTATATAGATATTATAAAGCTGAAGAGTTTGTTTGTTTATTTGAACGCGCTAATCTCAGGAACTACTTACTGGTTGGAATTGAAAAATTATTTTCGTGTTGGATAGTCCATTTATCGAGGAAGGCTGTATAGACCAATAGGAGCGGGGCATAAATGAAAAATGTTGCAAAAACGGGAAAAATGTCCACCCGTGCGAAGCTGGGACGGGCCGCTAGTATACTATATTATATTAATTCTTATTGAAAGAAAGAAAGAAAAAGTATTTATTTTTTCGCCCAAGCGGACGCACACGTATGCTTAAAAATATAAAAATTCTTAAAATTAAAAACTTAAAACTGTAACAAAAATGATATATTGTGCTTGATAGCTTTAACGAACAAATTTATATCGGTTTGGGTTGTTTGTTTATTGCTTTTTATTAATTGCACCTTCTGCATTTGCATATCGACGGTTAAAAGGAAATAGGGGATAAGCGACAAAAGATGAAATGTTCAGGAGAGCCGTTCAAAGTTTTAAATTTTAGAAAAACTGACGTATTTTTGTCATTTATTAAAATATTGTGAAAAGTGAAACAGTTATAAAATCATCGTAGAGCCATGGGAGTAAGAGCATTCGAAAGAGCAGAAAATTTCAAGTCCAATGGCATATATAACTCATTTTTGACCAAAATGTCGCTTATGCCCTATTTCCTTTTAACCGTTGATATATTTGCGGGCGGGAGGGCGGTGCTGCATACTGCATCTAAGCTTGTTCAACTAGTTTGACGGAATTTACACTAAATATTGTTATTGTATATTTGTATGTCACAGATTTCAGAAAACTAACGTCTGATTCCATTATTTAGCTTCAATTATTAGAATTAGTGTTAAGAACAGCTTAAAATATTCAAAAGTCTAACAAGAATACAGCTTAACCTTTTAACCGCTCGAGACGCATTTCTGCGACAAATATTTCCGTGCCCCTACCCCGCGTGTCGTATTTCTGCGACAGAGAACATGCATGGTTTTTTGTTCTATTTTCGTCCTATGAACTGCGTGGTACATCTAAAACAATTATTTAATAGAGATATGATGTACCTACAACAATTACTTAAAATTGTTTCATAGCTCTAAGTATTGAAAAAGCTTAATACATTATTTATTGTAGGTATTATTTTATCGATTCGTAGTCGCGCGCTAGGGGCACGGCAATTGATATTAGCCACGCGCTTAAAATGTTAAAATATTCAAAGGTATCCCAAGAACATAAGTACGAATTGAATTTTGTCCAGCTAAAGTCGTATTAGAAGAACAAGTTTCGTAGGAGTATCTATGCCGCACTTAACACATCATCTAACAAACCCATGGACACACCATTCCATTTTCCGCAAAGGATGACGGCAATTTTCTGCCAACGGTCAGGTAAGTACGGAATGACCGAATTACACCGACGACGGTCAGTATAGCAACTGTATGTAGTTATAGTGTACGTACATCCTAACGACTGCCTTCCTATGACGTTGTTTACACGGTCAGTTTGCTATCAGTTAGACGTCAGTCCAAATCTGCTTGTTGAAAATTATGACGATATTGGGAATCTTACCCGCTCTAACTTTGTTCAGGTATTAATTTGTAGGATCAAACAGTGTTTATTATATCCTAAATAGTATAGAAAGAAAGAAAAAGTATTTATTTTCCGCCCACGCGGACGCATACGGATACTTAAAATTAAAAATATAATGTTTCTTAAAAATTAACACTTAAATTACTACTAAAGGGGCTGGTAGGCCTCTCTTTGGCCAACACATTGCTGTAAAATGATCGTTTACCGGCCCCTTAATGTTGACAGTTTTCGGAATCAGTCCAGTAGTTTCCGATATTATTTCAATAATATTTATATAGCTTAGATAGTGTAATTTCGAACAGCTAACCCGCCATTCAATGTATAACAGAATCACTCAGACGTAAAGTCATCCCGGGAGGATGGCGCGCCGTGTTCCGCGCGCGCCTCTCAGAAGGAAGTGGGGTAGGGGAACAATTGCCCCACCACTGGAGAGGTCCACCAGAAGAAGCTGGTGGGCCGAGACCTGCCGGAGTTGCGGTGCATGCAATAGCGAATCCCGTGACCCCGGCCTTAGGCCAGAAGGATCCTCCGTTGGTTTTTAGCCGGTAAGAGTCCGGCAGACCCCCTCGCCTTCCCCGGGCGAGGGACATCTATGAGGATTTTACAATGATAAAAAAAAGACGTACGGTCATCAAATAAACTGACGCAAAACTGATCGTGTAACACACGCCTAATTTACCTTCCTATGCTGACTGATTGTGATCTACGGACAAAGAAACAATTGACGAATTTATGGCCGACAAAAAGAGTTTTTAAATTAGTCCTAGTTGTAGGAGGGGGAAGAGAAATTAAAGTTGGTTGACGAGTGTTTTTGGCTCCGGATACAGTACCCCATGACTTCCTGTAAATGTCGTAAGAAGAGGCAATGCAGGGATTAAATGATTATGGGCACCATACAAGTCTTTACCGGAGCCGTGAATTATAAGATCAAATTAAGTGTTTATAAATCTAAACTTCTTAATTTTAAATAAGCTTTTAACGTGTGTTTTAGAAGTATCTGGATTTCTCGGCCTACCTTCCATAAAGCCTGATTTAAGTTAAGGAGATAGTTAACTTTTTATTAAGGGAATTAAGCAGAAAACCTCGTGTGGACGTATATTGTAGTGAGTTAAGTTCAGTAGTTCTTCAATTAAGTTTACTTATGCCCAGTTCCTTTGGCCTAAAACTAATTGTTTTGATTAAAAAAATCGAAAATCATGCGATCCGTCAGCCGAAACTTCGGAATGGGCCCCCAGGCGTCATTATATATTTCTAAGAACCGTTTACGACACTAGTAATGTCGTGTCGTTCTGTGTTAGAACACCTGTGGAGGAACGAGATATGGTGTTCCTCCAACAAAAAGGGAGAATCCTCCAACCAGACGGGTCTTATACTATCTGCATGTCAAATCTTGATATCGCGATGCAGGATTCTGTGACGTCATATTTGAGATTTGTCATTATTGTCGCTGTAGTACGCTACACAATTGTCGTGCTGTGTAGTTCGGATGTGGCGTGGTAGATGCCGCCACACACTCACCGAAAAATGAGGCAACGGCCTTTGGTACCAGACAGAGACAATGTTTATCAGTTACTGTATTAAAAATCTATGTAAAATCAACATAATAATATTAAAATCATCCTTTGTCCTACAAAGATAAGGCAGATGGGAAAATTAACTTATCTCGCTATTTATACAAAGCTGTTGTTAACAGAATAGTTTACATTTTGATAACAGCTTCCCTAAGACTGTTTGCTGGCGGCTTTTCTGTGTTCTTAGCAGGTTCTATGTCAGTCCACGGTTTAATAATGAAAACATGCCTACGCGCCGCTGCAAGTCCTGAGTGAAACACAAAAGAAAATGGAATTTTATTGAATGACCTAACCGAACGCTAATGCACGGCAGAATAAGAAGGTTTCGCCTAACACTAATGCCGAATTCACACTAGACTTACGTGTCGTGTGGTGACGCATCAGTAGGTGCATCTGACGCTATCGGATTCGTATATTTCGTCGGTCGGAGTCATTACTGGAACATCTCCAAAATTATGTTTTGGAGTAGGTACTATAAATATTGCATAGTTAGTAACAATCACATAATAAACTATAGTTTTTTACGATATAATATCAAACATCAAGATTACTAAAAGTTATGTCAACAAAATTAGCCTTTCAAAATATCTAAAAACTTTAACTTGGATTTTCTAAAAACAGCATTATTTGAATTGTACCGGTAATGATTCCGACCGACGATTTGCTATGAAGGCGTATACACTTTTCTGACGTGATGCGTAGGACGCGACGCGTGAGTCTAGTGTGCACGGCATGACGCTCAAAGTTGGGACGGACCTATGAAAACTGAGGTCCAAAAAATTAAAGTTATTATTGCCGTCAAACCCATTTTTGGAGTCCTTTTCGTATAAGAGCTTTCGGCAAGAAAAAACAACTTGGTAGGCAAGGAAGACGCAGCTCCTACACCAGCGGTTCCATCTAGCGAGATTGGCAATTTGGAATGTTTTTTATGTAGAAAATCATTTAAGTATGGTTCTGCCTAGCCTTTTCCCAACTATGTTAAAAAATGAAGAATTCGGGAACATTTCCTGTGTACATGACCTGTATGTATGTATGTAGTATTTTATATATTATATTGTATGTATTACGTTTATGTATTGTGTGCTATACACATATTTGTTTAGTTTATGTAGATGTGTATATTTATTGTGTATTTAATTTTTAATTTTATAGAACTTGTACACTTAGGTAATTGTTCTCCTCAACATCAAATCTCTCTATCGCTCTAAGGTTTGCTGTTAGAAAACTCATTTGTGAGTTAAGCTCGCCTTTGTACATGAATTTACCAACGGAACTGTATTATATATTATTATTTTGGGTACAATAAAGAATAAGAATATGTTGGGGTCAGCTTCCAGTCTAACCAGATGCAGCTGAATAACAGTATTTTACTCGGAGCGACTGCTATTAAACCTCCGCAACCTAGTTACTGGGCAATGCCGATATCCTAAGGTTAGACCAGTTGTCAGACGACTGTCATAGGTAATCGTATGACACCCGGGACCGACTGTTTAACGTGCTCTCCGAGGCACGGATGGGTCTCGATATGTAACGAACGGTCACCCATCCACGTCAGTGATTTAAGTATTATTCTTTTACATATTGGTAGAACCCTGGCGATTCAAAAATTAATAGATTTACGCGATTGAATCCATACTTAATCCGTGCTAGGTATATTAATATCCTTTATGACATTGAACTATATAGCGAAACGTTTTATCTAATAATATATTTCCTGTTACCATGATAAGCGCATGAAGTCGTTATTTATTGCATTACCTACAATAATATGAGAATATGAATATTGTATAAATAGGTTCTGATTCTACTGTTGAGAATTACCTATTCCTTCAAACTACTTAGGTAAGCTGTCTTAATGAAAAAACATGACATAACATCACGCCTTGTATTCCCAAAAGGGTTCGGCAGAGGTGTTTTTAGTACATCCTCGTTTCGCCAGTTATGTTCAAGTCCCATGTAATAGGGGGCGAGCCTATTGCCACTAACCGGGCACAAATCCAGACTCCGGGCTGCTACTGAGAAATTCCTAATGGAATAACCCAATAACACTTTGCCCGACCTGGGGATTGAACCCAGGATCCCATGCTCAGTAGTCGCGCTTGCGATTACTAAACCAACAAAGCAGTCAAGTTCATAGTCGTCACTGAAAATCAGCACTGTTGGTGTTGCATGTTGAGAAAATTAGTCTCAATGCTGCCACAACACAGTATGAGCTGAGTGATGACCCATTCACAGGCTCCGGGCCTGTGAATGGGTCATCAAACAAATGGCCATACAAATCGGGCAAATTTCCGATGGGCCGGATGCTCCACGGGCCGGTGTGGCCTGATGGGCCGGTCACACAGTCGAAGACATCGAAAGAGTGAGGGGAACGTAAAAAAAAGGTCGTCCAAATCGCCAATCGCTTGAAAAGAAGCCGCAAATTGTTTGTGTTTGTGAATGCACCCAAGATACAAGAGATAGAGTGAGAGGAGTGTCAAACAAAAAAGTCGTCCGTCTAATCGCTTTGGAATGATTTTTTTTTTGCCAGCACTGGGCCGACCGTCTCTCAAATGCCCGGGCCGATTTCAGGTTCCAGTCCGGCCCTGCCCATTCACCTGCAAATGCGACGCATTTCTGTTTTTACTTCTTACTAATAGTATAAGGTGTGCTATACACGGTGCTTGTTTAAGTATTTTTTTTAGGTAACCGTTACACATATTGGCATTATTAGTGAATGTGTCGATTTGTATGCAAAATATATTGATTTTTTTTTCTTATTTTCTTCAACTGCGTTTACCATAGAAATCTAAATAATAAATCAATATTTACATTTTTGTGAAGTCGTCACCCTCATAGTGACGACTTTACAATTCAACCTGTGATCTGGATACAGAAGCGCAAAATAATTGTTGTAGTGTGATTTATGAAAAATAGCGTAACTCAAAGACATCCGAAAGTAGAGGTGCCAGGTGTCCGGATTTAGCCGGACATGTCCGGCTTTTTACAGTCGTGTCCGGCCAAATATATTCAAATCCAGCCTGTCCGGCTTTTGTTAGGCTTTTGATCAACCCAGCCCCGCCAAAAGATGCCGATGATTCAAAATAACATATAATTAAGAGTAGAGTAAGTCTCAAATGAATAACAGTAATAAATACACAAATAAAAGTTATTTTTATTTTTATTATGTGTGTAAGGTTTTCAGGGCAAAATGTCCTGCCGGGGTTGCGGTGCATGCTTAGCCGGATCCCGCGACCCTGGCCGACGGTCAAAAGGAGGAACACCGTGGGGTTTTAGCCGGTAAGAGTCCGGCAGACTCCCTCGCCTACCCCGGGTGAGGGACATCCATGAGGATTTTCCCATGATAAAAAAAGGGCAAAATGTCCGGCTAAATATGAATCTGTGTCCGTCGTTCTAATTTCGGGCCTGGCAACACTATCCGGAAGTAAAGTCCGCGTCAGTCCGCGTCAGACCAAGTATGTACTAGTATTTTCCCGACATCCCATAAACACGTTCATAATATACGAAGCTGTGTTGATGTCAAGTTCATCAAACCGGGAAGAGCTATTTTAATCCTCAACACTCAGCGTGGTTTTATTATAGGAGCCAGTGGCCACGTGTTTAGATTGTAGCGGGATAATGAGAATTTTTATTAGTTTGATGACGTGTAGTTGTTAGTTAGTAATAAATAAAAACGCACATGCATTCCATAATTACATTATCTCGCCTCTTTACTTCAATAACGTGACAAGTCCGAATGATCTTTATTTGTTTTATTTGATAACGAGCTGCCCGGACAGACTTCGTTCTGTCAAAAGTTATTGACCTGTAGTGGGAAAAGAAAAGTGTTGTTTTTACTATTTTCCACGCAATTTTTATGTTTGTTCTCTCCCTAAGAACCTTCCTTGTGCTTTAAGGAATATATAAAAAAAACCGAATTGGTCGAGCCGTTCTCAAGTTTTGCGCTTAGTAACACATTTGGCGATTCATTTTTATTTAGGTATATAGATTAAAACCGCCGTGTCCGGTTCTTTTTTTCAAAAAACGTGGTTTCTTTTACGCTTAATAATAGCGAATAAAATCGGACGCGGCGGTTTAAATATCAAATAAAACAAATAAGGATCGTTCGGACTTGTCACGTTATTGAAGTAAAGAGGCGATGAGTTCGTAACAAGTTTTTACTGTTTTTCAAAATTGTCATAATAAAATATATGGAGAACTACAGGACGCCCGCAGCTTCGTCCGCGTGGATGTCGTTTATCGCGATAGCCTATGTCCGGCTCCGGGTTCCAGACTATCTCTGTACCAAGTTTCATCAAAATCAGTTCAGTAGTTTAGTCGTGATGAGGTAACAAACATACAGAGTTATTTTTGCATTTATAATAGTAAGGATGATTCCGGGAATCTATTAGCGAAAACGAGAACTTAATCTGGTCAGTTCTTACTGAGATTAGCCCGAATGCACGCATAGACATGGTTGAACAGGGGATTTTAAGAGGAAATGCGGTCGGCATTTTGTCCATACAAACGTATTCCTCAGTTTCCTCCTTGGATAATGTCACTAGAGCAAACATTTCTTTACCATATGATATATATCTACCACCACTATGTCCCATGTTTTGTTTTTGTCAATAAATTAATTATTAAAAGAACTAGAAGCGTTTAAATTTTACAAAAATCGACCGGTTGTACCACCGTTTTCAAACATTTAGCAAACAAATTTGACGAATATAAAAAATAAAAGAAAAACATACAGACATAAACAAAATCTTTCTTAAATTATTACAGAAAAAAATATTAAAATCGGTCCAGATTTGAAGAAGGAAACAGGGAATTACGAAAGTACGATTTCGCTAATATTGCACAGGAGAAATCAGTCCGAGATGCAGTTGTCTCTTTCGCGCTCAATTGGGAAGGTTTGCGGGAGGGGTGGGACGGAATTATTCAAATTATTAATATTTTGCAGCCCGCGTTTCCTCTTAAACACCTATCAGAAAATGGGAACATTCCTTTCATCACCAAATTCGAGCAGTGATAGCAAATCTTTGTTATGACCACTATGAGACTCAAATGTCAAACTTAAGTGATCTGTTAACGTATCCTGGAATAAATTTCCTTATGTTGGCGCCCCTACAATCTTTATTGCAATGTTGGCAACGTTTGAAGTTCAGCCAAGTAATGCCAATCATTTAACACCTTGTGTTGCGATAAATTTTATGTTTTCACTCATTATAAGTTATGTTACATATTCCAGTATAAGAAGTCCGCTGTGAATAATATGCCTACCTGAGTGATCTTTATATAATCACGCCTGGCAAGATTGGCGACCGCAGTTTGTTTATCTTGGATGTGGATGTCTGGCACCCACGCAAAACATCACACCTTCTCCTTACATAATTATTGAATAGACAGCCGTATGAATATGCCGATGTACGCGCAGTCGCACTGCACCTGATAATGTATTACATTATACGCAAAACAATATAGATTTTTAATGACATGTTGTTACGACTTACACAAATATCAATTTTAATGGCCAAATACTCAAAAACAACCCAATTTTAAGATGGCGTTAAGTCTCGTGGTGTCTATGTCACTATAAGGTGAAATAACAGTGACAGCACGAAATTAATGGCAACTTAAAATTAAGTAGCGTTTGAGTATTTGGCCATAAGAATCTCAAAATCGATTACAAATTTCATACAATTAAATTGTTTGAAATTGATATTTATGCTTAATTAAATTAAGACTTCCAATTCCAAAGTGGTAACAGCAGTGATAGCCTAGTGGTTTGACCGTCGGACTGCCAAGTCATAGGTCTCGAATTAGAACCCAAGGCACACACTTGACTTTTCGGATTCATGTGCGTATTGTATAATTATCACTTGCTCAAAAACGATGAAGGAAAACATCGTGAGGAAACCGGCCTGAGAGATATTTCTCGACGGCATGTGAAGCCAAATCAGAGGCCTATGGGCGGCAGAAACTCTGACACCAGCTTAGTCACTAACCACAGGAAAAGAAGAAGACTTCCAAAGCATTTTTATTCCAATTACGGGTTGTCCCGAAATAACGTGCAAAATTTTGGCTACCCTACTATCCTATAGATTGTAGTAGGGGGAGCCAGTGGACTAGAAGGTAGATCATCGTTTGAGTTTAACCAAGTATCGGCTAACATTTAACACATTGTTACAATACATTTTATGAGTTCACTCTTCGAAATATCATCGAAAACACTTCCTCCTAGCCTTTTTCCAATTATGTTGAGGTCAGCTTCCAGTCTAACCAGATGTGGCTGAATACCAGTACTTTACACAGAGCTACTGCCATCAGACCTCCGCTACCCAGTAACTGGGAAATGCCGATATCCTAAGGATAAGCCGGTTGTCACACTTCCGGGCTTCATTGAAAATTATTATTTACGAAAATCCGTCCGTGGGAGCACAGACTAAAAATACAATTCCTCTCCGTCGCCGAGCAAGCGAGTCGTGAGAGACGACGAACCTGACACCATAAATTGAGTCCGGAATATGGCAATAGGCTCGCCACTATGGGACTCGATACCAGAGGCGAAACGTGGGTTGAGGAATGTTCTGGATTCTACTGTAAGAGAACACCTCTGCTTACCCCTTCGGGGATTATAGATATGAGTATATGTATGTACTAATCTTTATTTTATTTTATTTGAGGTGGTTTGCTCTTGACTCTAGTCTAGGTCAGGGGTGACAGAGACAAAGTCTACAATGGAGTGAGCTTACCCAGAAGAAGCCTGTTCACTCTAACTTTGAAGAGATTCGGGTTGTATGCGTTCGTGAACACAGACGCAGGTAGCGAGTTCCACTCTTTTGCAGTGCGCATTATGAAGGATGTTTGATAGGGCTTAGTGCGAATTGGTGGAATGGCAACTAGGTATGGATAGTAACTTGCAGTGCGTAATCTTAATAGGAAAACGCCGTAATGATATTGTCCGGGTACTGATGTCGGCTGCTGGTCACCCAATCAATCAATCATCGGCAACCTTTTTAATTACTCGTCTTTTTTAACCTGCGGAAGAGATGCAGTGGCCTAGTTTTAGCAAAGTCCCGAAATTAACTCTCACACTTTGGTTTCCCTACTCAACAAGGCAGTAAATCGTTTGAACACCGACCATATCGATAACCATTCAACAATAATGAGCGATAAGTTTCATGTTCCACTGTGTATAAGTTTAACAAGAGAAAAAAACTATTCTGTACAGGTAAAACCTAAAAAAAAACTGTCTAGATCTACATAGATAGGTTACTTGACGTCAACCTAATATCCCCACTAATATCTGCTCATAACTCGAAAACTGTTATGTTCTGCCTAGCCTTTTACCAACTATGTTGGGGACAGCTTCCAGTCTAGCCAGATGCAGCTGAATATCAGTATTTTACACGGAGCGACTGTCATCAGATCTCCGCAATCCAGTTTCTGGGCAATGCCGATATCTTAAGGTTAGGCCAGTTGTCAGACTTTTGAGCTTGTGACTTCTCGTAACGACTGTCATTGGTATTCGTATGATATCCGGGACACGGCACGGAGGAATCTCGATGTGTAACGAATGGTCACTCATCCACAGACACTGCGGTAAGTGCAGCTTAACCTTGCAGATCGTATGATCCGCGCGGTTGGTAATTAGCCACCAGCCCCTCAACTCGTAACTCGAATACTAAAGAGTGGCTAATTATTTCGTTTTGGTCACTATTAAGGCACTATTTTTTGGATATAACAAATATCCTTTTTTTTATCGTTGGGATATCCTTATGGATGTCCCTCGCCCGGGGAAGGCGAGGGGGTCTGCCGGACTCTTACCGGCTAAAAACCAACGGTGTTCCTCCTCCTGACCGTTCGGCCGGGGTCGCGGGATTCGCATAAGCATGCACCGCAATCCCGGCAGGTCCCGATCCGCCAACCCTTAGTGGACCTCTCCTCTTTGGGGCCTTGCCCCACATCCTCCTGAGAATCGCGCACGGAACACGGCGCGCCGCCTTCTCGGGCCTGTTACTGGTCGGGCGTCGGGTCCCCTAACCCGCCACACGCAGGCCACACAATAGGGTCTTGGAATTGTTGGTGGCGACGTTGGCTTGACGCAAACCTTTATTGTACACCACTTATGAAGAAGATAGAACGAAAACACAATTTATAAAATATTATACAATGGGTGGTCTTATTGCACTCAGCGAACTCTGCCAGACAGCTTAGGTTGGGCAGAAATTGAAGGCCTGGAGACGGGACATGTGGGATTTGAATCCTGTGAAGCCCCCTCGCTGACCGTCTTTAGTGATTGTGAAGGAGATCCGGGATCCCCAGCGGAACGCACCGATGTCCATTTTGTATGGCGGCTCCTAAACACGATTCGGGGAGAGACTCGAACGGCACATTTCTGCTCACGGTAGGACCAATCGGCAGGTTCACAAAACGACTCAACCAGCCAACTTGCCTGATGCCATGCCGATGGTACGGATCACAGACATCTACGTTCAACAAGCCCGACAACACGTGACCACAACGTACTAGGTAGTCCTTCAAAGCCCATTTCTAAAGGTCCACGTCATCTAAGAACTCCTTTATATTTTGAAATTGATAAATAAATGGTCCATTGTACAGCTTGATTCACAGTGTAAGCTAAACTTCTACCATTATGTGGTATGTTTATTCCGGTTCAAGTATGTAACTATACTATCGTAGTAATGGTAACAGACCATAACACATAACACTTCGCCGTAATCTGGTTATAAATCTTATTCAATGGCATTTTGTTATGATTTTATTACAGTTATGAACGGATCTCTGTATACATATGCATAATAAACTTGCGATGTTTTTGTCGTACCCCCTCCCCCCTCCCCCTTATTTAATGGGCCACGTAGTCAGGTAGCTGGGGACTTCTTTTTCTTCTTCCTACCCTTATCCCACACTAGGTGGGGTCAGCACAACATGTATTTCATAAATCCATGTTGTTAGAGGTTTTGGCTTATTGTCTTATGACCGGCTGCCTGCCTGACATCAACCCTCCTTGGGAATACTCGTTGCGCCGTCGCGAGGGTGACCCAATATGCTTGCTGATATTATGCACTGGGTCCCAAAATGATATGCTTGTCAATCTTATTGCCGACAACTAAGCAGACTACGTTATCCTTGGTGGAGTATACTTGAAGTCCCTCGACCCACTCATTCAGTTTTGCTAGGGACTTTGGTTTTGACACATCGTAAACTAATATAGCACCGTGGGCTTCACTGTAAAAAGTTGATGTCAATGTTCTGTATCGGTCCTGTCCCGCTGTATCCTGTATCCTATACTATCCTTCTCTGCAGCTGGGGACGTGCTCTGAAAATTGAACTACCAAGTTTCGGCTGACGGATCGCACGTTCTCCAACCACGAAAGTGTTTCGGATCTGACGATCGATTCGATTTGACATTTTGTCTTTCGTTCACCCTACTGTCAAATGTTTATTGATCTCTCTTAGTTCGTTGTTTGACAATACATTGATCGTTTATTTATAAATGCGATGTTAATCGTTGTTTCGTTGCGATCCCAAACTTCAATGTTTATTTTTCGAAAAAGGGCCCTGGGCTCTTCGGAAGATCATTCGTCACTTAATTTATTGCAGTTTCCATTTTAGGGACTGCTACTCCGCTTTATTCAACCCTCTTCCACCAGAGCTAAGATGAGCTAAACTATGAAAATGAAGCGATCCTATTGGCAGGTTTGCACACGGCGATCCTATTGGCAGGTTTGCACACGTCTCTCGCTACGTATTCTCGGACTTAAGTATCATAGGTAGTATAATTAGGTTTATATGTATGTAATTTTATTTATATAATATTATTTTTCTATACTAATATTATAAAGAGGAAAGATTTGTATTTATGGATTTTTGTATGTAAAGAATGAACTTAAACTAATGGACCGACTTCAAAAATTATTTTGCCGTTAGAAAGCTGCATTATCACTGAGTAACATAGGCTACGGGCGGAGCCCACAGCTAGTAGGTAAGTTATAAAATAAGAGTTCCCTATAAGGCTTCCATAGTAGACTATATGCAAAGTGAACTAATGTTCCGAGGAAAACTTGAATAAAAATAATAATATCTCTGGTGTAAAAGCAGCCTTATAGGTGCCTATATGCTAATTTATATATCAGAACAAAATCCACACGCGTACAATCATGCAGATCACAAGTGCTATACACCAATGTAGGAATTGATTGCGCTGACATCATCGGAATGACGACGAGGTCGAAGGTTAAGCCACTGCGACTATTGTCAGTCTTTCGATTATTCTCAGTCTATACCTATTTGCTTAAGATTGTGGTGACCCTGTGACCTTATGAACTACTAGACTATTACCCGCGGCTTCACCCGCATCCTAGGGGAACTACTTGATGTACCCGGATAAAAAGTATCCTATGTGTTAATCCAGGGCATAGTCTATCTGTGTGCCAAATCTCATTCAAATCCGTTCAGCCGTTTTTGAGTGAAAGAGTAACAAACATCCACACATCCATCCATAGATAGGTACATACAAACTTTCGCGTTAATAATATTAGTAAGGAAGTAAGGATTTTTAGAAGACTTGGTATACGTCTCGTTAATAAAGACTGTTCTGCCTCTTTATCGTTGGAAAATCCTATGGATGTCCCTCACCCGGGGAAGGCGAGGGGATCTGCCGGACTCTTACCGGCTAAAAACCAACGGTGTTCCTTGTCCTGACCACTCGGCCGGGATCGCGGGATTCGAAAAAGCATGCACCGCAACCCCGCCTTTTCCCAACTATGTTGGGGTCAGCTTCCAGTCTTACCAGATGCGGCTGAATACCAGTATTTTATACGGAGTGATAATCAGTCTGCGAGGAATTAGTCTTAGCTGCTTCCTATCCCATTTTAGAGATAACTGTTGGACTAACCTTCTACAACACAAGAACCTTGAATATTTCCGATAATATGCTCGTCCGACTAAAATATTATCGCGTTTTTCAATAAAATCTGTCTAGTTCTGGGAACGTAAATAAGTTTAATCATAATCCTTTATATAAGTTATTCCTAGAACTTAGGTATCTATTAAATTGTTCTAATAAAATAATATTATATTATCTGTGATTATCTATAGATACTAATACCACAGTGCTAATACTTTAGTGTTTGGTTAGATATACAAGGTTTGTGGCCTGCGGGTTGTAGGTAAGTGAGTCCACCACCCGACCAGTAACAGGCCCGAGAAGACGGCGCGTAGTGCTTCGCGCGCGCCTCTCAGGAGGGCGTAGGGCAAGGCCCCACAGAGGAGAGGTCCGCCAAAGGCTGGCGGACCGGGACCTGCCGGGATTGCTGTGCATGCTTATACCAATCCCGTGGCCCCGGCCGACGGTCAGGAGGAGGAACACCGTGGGTTATTCGCCGGTAAGAGTCCGGCAGACCCCTATCTTCCCCGGGTGAGGGATATCCATGAGGATTAATCAGCTTATTTCTGTCCCACTGCTGGGCACGGGCCTCTTTTCAGAATGAGAAGGGTTTAGGCTTTAGCCCACCACGGTGGCCTGGTGCGTGTCGGTGGACCAATAATAATCGACTTTTGTTCTACAACTTTCCTGAAAGTCAATAGTTTGAGAAATAGCTGTTCAAAGATTTCATAGAAGTTATACTAATCAGTAATCGTAATGCCGTGTATACACTGAGACAACGATGGCCAAAGAAGACCAGCAAACGTTCGTCATAATTATGTTGAATTTGACTGAACTTTGTACAGTTTTTAGCGGTATCGAGCCCCGTTCATTGGTTTTCGTTGGTCAGTGTGCTGCAAAATAGGAATACCCTAGTCGCCTTTACGGCGCCCCACGAGTGACAATCGCCGCATTTCTTCGCCGAAAACACACAGTTGAAATAAAGTCGAAATAGTCAAGCAAAATGAACTTATAAGTTAAATTAGTGGATCGGCGATGAATGGGCAATCTGTAACTCCATACATACGTGTGTTGTTCATATATTTAACTAGCTGCCCGTCCCGGCTCCGCACGGGTGGACATTTTTCCCGTTTTTGCAACATTTTTCATTTATGCTCCGCTCCTATTGGTCGGAGCGTGATGTTATATAGCCTATAACCTTCCTCGATAAATGGACTATCCAACACAAAAATAATTTTTCAATTCCAATCAATAATAGTTCCTGAGATTAGCGCGTTCAAACAAACAAACTCTTCACCTTTATAATATTAGTTTAGATGTACTGTGTTGTTGCCAAGAAGATTCTAAGTATTGGATTGGCACTAATTGTGACTACTCGACCGGTCAGAGATCATGGGCGTGATTTTATGTAATTTAATAACAACAGCATTTGTTCAGTCTACAGGCGAAACTGTCTGTACATCTGTCATTTAGTTGCATTATATGTCAATCGCAGTGATCGCATTATGTCATCGTGTCTATTGAAGCTGCCAAGTATGGCCGATTCCTATAATTTACCGAGAGGTATTGGTTAAAATTAAAACTCTTTAATCGTTACTAATAATGAGGCGAATGGGCCAAACGTTAATCAATCGCAACCAAACCAAAGCCGAACCGTTCATTCTGACAGTTTTCGTTTACAAAAACTGTCAAATTGTTTGGCACCAAAAACAAAATCAAACTTTTTGACAGTTACCGTAAACGAAAGCTTACTGACTGTCATGATTAGTTTGCGGTTTGGCAATGGGCCCAAGGACCAGTGCAAGTGAACTGCACATCCAGTAGCAACTGCAAACTATGCAACTGCCAAATTCAATTTAAAAAATAATTGTTTGCACAATTATTTTAATGCTTCTAACTTCAAAGTCCCCCCGCAATAAGAAATAAAACGACAAACAGATAGCTGAAAGGTAGGTTAGGTTATGTTGCCCCGAGGACACGGCGCTGCACACGCTGCAGGCGTGTCCAGCTTGGGGGTCGCGGCGGTCGGCGGTGACCTCTCGCTTCCGGCCGTGGTTCTCTCCATGGTCAGGAGCGAGGTTGCGTGGGAAGCCATCGCCTACTTTTGCGAGGAGGTGATGGCAACCAAGGAGGGAGCGGAGAGGGAGAGGCAGCTGTCTGCTTCTCTCCCTTCCCGCGCCAGACGCACCGGGCGCTGGAGGGCGCGCGTACGCGACGACCTCCAGCCACCCTAGTAGCGGAGCGAGCGGCGGGTTAGGGGACCCGCCGCCCGACTAGTAACAGGCCGAGATGGCGGCGCGCAGTGTTCCGTGCGCCCTACTCAGGAGGATGTGGGGCTTGGCCCCACAGAGGACAGGTCCGTCAAGGGTTGGCAGACCGGGACCTGCTGGGGTTGCGGTGCATGCTTTTGCGAATCCCGCGACCCCGGCCAAACGGTCAGGAGGAGAAACACCGTTGGTTTTTAGCCGGTAAGAGTCCGGCAGACCCCCTCGCCTTCCCCGGACGAGGGAAATCCATGAGGATTTTCCAAAGATAAAAAAACAGGTTAGGTTATGTCAGAACCGTGAACACTCAACGCACGAGCCGAGCGAGCGAAGCGAGCGGTGCCGCGGCAGCGGCCGGCGAGTGGCAGAAATGGTCAGAAACGATTTGCCGATCATTTTCCGCCATTCCTTTAATTGCATTCAGAAACAAGTGGTTTTTGATTGATTATAGTGCGAACCATCTATACTAATATTATAAAGAGGAAAGACTTGTATTTTTGTATGTAACGAATAAACTTGAAAACTACTGGACCGATTTCAAAAATTCTTTTGCCGTTAGAAAGCTACATTATCACTGAGTAACGTAGGCTATATTTATTACTGGAATAAAACTTCTTACGCGGGCCGAGCCGTGAGCACACAGCTAGTTTTTAATAAACAAAATCTAGCAGTTGTCTACCCCGATAATCCGTGGTTTGATGGACACGTCAAAGCTAAACATACAAACAGATTTTCGCGTTATTACGTAGGATTTGTGACATGATAACACGGATTTACAAACAAAAGAGTACCTACTTAATACATTACACTGATAAGTAAGTATCAGTACGTATTTTCACAAGAATTTAGTACATTTAAGATAAGATTAAAGCTTTATTCAAGTTTACATACCATTAAATAATTATTGATAATCTGTTATCTGGGTTATTCATGATACGTTCGTCATGTTGGTTCAAATACTTCAGTTAGATGATAGTGGATTATTTATAACGATGCATGTTAACCTTCATTTGTCATACTCTTACTTATATTGATAAAAAATATCAGAAAATTAATGAAATACATTGAAGGACTGTTTATCACTTCTTGTTAATTGAAATACAATCGAAAAAACCCGGCCAAGTGCGAGTCGAACTCGCGCACGAAGGGTTCCGTACCATTATCTATAAAAACGGAAAATAAATCATGTCTGTTGTATTGGAGCCCCCTTAAATATTTATTTTATTTTGTTTTTTAGTATTTGTTGTTATAGCGGCAACAGAAATACATCATCTGTGAACATTTCAACTGTCTAACTATCACGGTTCATGAGATACAGTCTGGTGACAGACAGAAAGGACGGACAGCGGAGTCTTAGTAATAGGGTCCCGTTTTACCCTTTGGGTATGGAACCCTAAAAAAGAAACTGTTTTTAACCCCCGACGCGAAAATAGGGGTGCTAACTTAGAAGCATTGGTATGTCTGTGGTATAACAGCTCCCAAACTGATGAACCGATTTCAATGCTGTTTTTGTTAATGTGATCACAGTTGGACACACTTTCGTGTGATGATTTCAGTGCAGCTTGGCAGTACATAGAGAGCTAAGGGCTGTTGCAGTTGCGAAGCTATAAACTGGTAGACTTAGTCAGAGCCTGACAAACTGACAGTCGGTGTTATCTTACCGGCCTCGTTTGTCACACACTTACAGTAGGGTTACACACGCAGTTACAAAAGGGTGACTTTTGTAGCTGCCGACTGTGTGACAGCATAGAGTATTAAGAAAAAAGCAGCTGTAATAACCTCGCCCAAGCCACAGTCTAGTCGTTCCATATAGTCGTGCATCGTGGGGACTCCATCTATCAAGCTGCCTTCAATACTGTCACGTCATCTCCCTATCTGCCTTCAATACTGTCACGTCATCTCCCGAGCTGCCTTCAATACTGTCACGTCATTTCCCGAGCTGCCTTCAATACTGTCACGTCATCTCCCGAGCTGCCTTCAATACTGTCACGTCATCTCCCGAGCTGCCTTCAATACTGTCACGACATCTCCCAACTGCTTTTAAAAACTGTCAATGTCAAACTTTTGATGAACCACTGTATGGAGTAGGTGTGGAAACTGTGTCAGAGCGATCGGGCAAAACATAAATAAAAAATTACAAGATAAATAAATAACTCTGTGGTTATTTCAAGTGTGATAAAACTAAACACACAAATCTAAATAATTCTTTAGATTTTCGTAGGTAAACATAATTAAATCACTTTCAGGTCAGCGGCTTAGTAAATAAAGTAAAATATTATCTTGTATCAGAAATTCTCATTTGCTTATAAAGTGTACTCTTCCCACATGTTTTCTGTTTGACGTCATAGATGACGTAATAAAAAACACGAGTAAAAGTCAAGCGGCGGAAAATTACTTGATGAATATTGTATTTATTCATAGATATTATATTACATTGGTATTAAGTTTCTAGAAGGGGCTCGGGCCTAATTAACAACCGTGCGGATCATATGATTTGCAAGGTTAAGCTACGCTTGCCGCGGTCAGTCTGTGGATGGGAGACCGTTCGTTCCACATCGAGACCCCTCCGTGCCTCGGAGAGTCCGTTAAATAGTCGGTCCCGGGTGTCATACGAATACCTACGACAGAGTTACGGGAAGTCAGAACTTCAGAAGCCAGAAACTCTGACAACCGGTCTAACCTTAGGATATCGGATGTGCCCAGTAATTGGGTTACGGAGGTCTGATGGCAGTCGCTCCGTGTAAAATACTGGTATTCAGCCGCATCTAGTTAGACTGGAAGCTGACCCCAACATAGTTGGGAAAAGGCTACGCAGAACCGTATTAAGTTTCTATACATGCCTACAGGGTTTTGTAAGATATCAAACAACTGGATTATTAAAAATAATTACAATAACCCATATCTGGTTTGGTTTTCACGTGTCCTAAAGGCCGAGTTACACAAGGATAGTTTCTCGAAGCGAATCTGGTTGTCTTTCTCTACGGTGAAAACAGAGATAGCATGAGACTCGCTTCGAGAAACTATCTCCGTGTGAAGCCTTAAGTCATTAGAAACGTGGGTCAAGGGCAAAAATATTGCTACCTACTCAAACCGTGCAAACAACCCTTTTAGTTGGTGATCGGGTGGATTTTTACCGTGGGTAAAAATGGAGACCACATTATGAACACACTACTGAAAGTCAAAACATTTGGCCTTCAGTATTTACTTCGGTAGTCTATCTCTTTCTAAATACACTATTTAGAAAAAGATAGAATATTTAGTTTGGAAATCCATCTCACATAGACCACCAAAGTAAATATTCAACGCCAAATGTTTCTTTTAGTAGGTATTCTGTTATCGGTAGCTGGTAACACTGGACAATGTAGACAAAGGAGGGTAACCGTCAAGATGAATCAACGTATCCGAAGTTATAAAAACAGTGGCCATTCGACGGAGCGAAGGATTCCATGTCGAACCGCCGAAGAAATGACCATTTATATCTGATTTGCTTATGTCCTCATTTTCTGATCTTGTGTTAATTATAGTATTGTGATATATTGTGAACTAGCTTCTGTAACTAACCGCTAACCCAAATATAAGTACTCTCAGTGGTGGAGAGTCTATGTTCCTTTACTTTATTTACCATGCTCCCAATCCTGACATACTGATATTAGCTATAACTGTAATGATAGATTCACCCCTACACGATTCTGTTGTATGTATTTTATAGTAAGTAGTGTGGTCTCCATTTTTACCTATAACTTCATGACTTCGTCATGTTTTACACGTTAAGCTACGTTAGACAGTGAACTAAATTTGGAAACGAAGCAAAATCAACCAAACCCAGGGAAGATATACTCTTTTATGATAAAAGGTATCTGCTGACAAGCTAATAGCGTGCCTTTACCACCGGAAACGGATCAAAGAAAGCACGGCTCGGTGCTCGCCTAAGTAAAAGAGCTATATTTAGGTCAAGTCAACCGTCAAGGACACTTGTCAGGGCCACGAAGCGTGAAATATAAACTTCGTTTATCAAAGAACAAAGAGGTTTTCTTGTATGAGAGTAATAAAGCGTACGTAATACAGGGTGTAAACGAAATCATGTAATTCCTTCAAACCTTGCGATGTACTGCTGACATAGATTAACTCTGAAAGGGATACCTTTGGATTCAATAAAAAAAAATGACAAGAAGTAAACATGTGTTCTTAACGTGAGGCATTTTAGCGCCCCGAGCGAATTGCGCGGCTATCGCTCTTCGTGCGGTCATTTAACTTAAGTCCCATGTAATAGGGGGCGAGCCTATTGCCATCAACCGGGCACAAATCCAAGCTCCGGGCTGCTACTGAAGAATTCCATACGGAAAATCCCGATAACACTTTGCCCGACCAGGGGATCGAACCCAGGACCTCACGATCAGCAGTCGCGCTTGCCACTATTAGACCAACATATCGTACGATATGTTTCTGGCCATAGGAACGAGGAATAAAGGAACAATCGATAGCAAATCGAGTATTACTAAGTCTTCTTCTCCCTGCCCTTATCCCATATTAGGTGGGGTCGGTAGAACATGTAATCCGTAAATCCATGTTGTTAAAGGTTTTTGGCTTATTGTTTTATGACCGGCCGCCTGCCTGACATCAACCCACCTTGAGAATTGTACTATAAGTTTACAATTTTTGACATTTACATTAAGCATTTGGACGCTGCAGAAATCTGTACACAATAGATTAAACTCTGTCTCTTAAACTAGGGTATCCTGTATCTTAAGACACAGTGTTTCGCAAAGAGGTTCCAATTGGTTTAAGTATGAGTGGACTGTGTCGATTTACCTTCAGAAGGGAAAAAAAACTTATTGTTTAAGTACATTCGTTATTTAATTATGTATGTACGCAAAATTCAATTAAATACGCGTCAAAATCAATGGAATAACTCAAGGTTAAACACTTCTTGCTGTGAGAGTATTAGTAACAAAAAGATCGATTGAGAACTCCTTATGCCACCTACACACTCGCCGAGACAGCCAGAGACATTATCTCCATCCTTTACTAATAATATTAAATAGCAGAAGACAGCATCTAAGGCCCGTATTAATATAAACAGCTCTCATTTGAGAGATGTTAACACCCATATTCTAAGACGTTCCTCCAAAACTTACTCGACTCATACTCGCCTCAGAACGGCTTTGAAAACACCTTCAAAATTGTATTCTTAATCGCAATTTCGAGTGAACTTTGAGGTTCCTCGACGGAGTCATTACGTCATAATTTGAATTATCTGCATCGCGCAAATAACGCAGTGATAAAAAATTGTAAGGGTTATCGTAAACATATTCGATAAAGTTTTCAAAATTATTTTTATTACATACGAACTTTGACACTTCCTTCTTTCAGGTAGGTTCCGAGGTACCTTGAGTTTGACAGATGATTCCTTACCTCGACTGAGAAAAAATCTCGAGTCGAGGACGTTTATGTCAAGTCGAGGTGGAGTCGAGTCGATTAAGTTTTGGAGGGACGTCTTAGAATATGGGTGTAAGTGTTGTTTTAACATGACTTGAGATGTATTTAAAAACAAATCTATGGAATTCTACTTTATGGTAGCTGGTGTCGGAAGGTCTCTCAACCTAAATCTCGGGCTGTCTCAGCGAGAATCTGGAGGGGGACAAAGTTTATTAAAATCATTGATTGTATCCTCAATGTGATATAACTATCGACGCCTGTGACACTTGTTGCTATCTACGGGGGAGAACCTCTCTCGGTATTCCCCAAGGGGTCCTCCCCTATGTAAGCCGCAATCAATTTAAGGGGAAACTTCCTTAGTACCTATTATTTGAAAGGCGAATCGGTGATGTCTAAACAACTTCTTGTTGGAGGTAAAAGATTAAACATGAGTTTAATTTATACTCTATTTAATATAACATTAGACATAAAGACCCATCTTAGGAAAGAAACGTAACAAGTAACATGTTTGTTTCCAGCAGAGATTCAACACAGAATTATGCCTTTAAATAACCTTGCTTGGCGGACAGGTTGGTGATCGCAGTTTGTGGGTAACATCTGACAGCGTGTTACCTATCCCACTGAAACGTCTTATTGTTGGATCCGATTAAACGTCCCACTACCTCTTCTTTTCGTGTGGTTAGTGTTCTCTGGTGTCAGAGTTTATGCCGCCCATGGGCCTCTGACTTGGCTTCACATGCCGTCGAGAAATATCTCTCAGGCATGCCGGTTTCCTCACGATGTTTTCGTTCACCGTTTTTAAGCAAGCGATTATTATACAATACGCACATGAATTCGAAAAGTCAGAGGTGCGTGCCTTGGGTTTGAACTCGAGATCTATGACTTGGCAGTCAGACAGTCATACCACTAGGGCCTAGTGACTAGGATCACTGTTTACAACCCACTATATTCTATAGAACAAAAAAATAAAAACTTAGAACCAATTAAACAATTAAATTAGTGACCTAATTACAATGAATTACAATTGAATTGATGGACAAGCAACAATAACAATTGATTACAATTATTACAGTAATAACTGTAATCTTACGGGCACCGGTTTTTCCGAGAGTGACGTCATTGCTTGCATGCTATGCAGTATCGATCGGCTATCAAATGAGCTAGTAAAAGTTGTTATAATGTAAGCTATTGAAAGAGATTGAACGCAATAGTTTTCAATACCGCACCTAGAACAACTTTTACAAAATAATGTACGATACTAGTGAACGTACCTATCTATACTCTATTTGTGTGGAAATTTTTCCCGTTTTTGCAACATTTTTCATTTATGCTCCGCTCCTATTGCTCGAAGCGTGATATTATAGCCTATAACCTTCCTCGATAAATGGACTATTCAATACAAAAATATTTTTTCAATTCCAACCAGTAGACGATAGTAGTAGTAGTAATAGTAGTGATAGATTGTAAACGATTAGAGCGTTTAAACAAACAAACTCTTCAGCTTTATAATATTAGTATAGATGGAGTATAGTAGGTTTCTTCGAAGACTTAGATCTTTCATACGTGTCTGGAAAAATGTATTTGAAATAAAAACTTGAATTTAAAAGCATTAGGTTTATATGCGATCCAATACTTAGCTGAAATGTTTGCAGACCACGACTAGAGATAATTTAGGGCAAGGGTTCTTTTTTAATTCTTGAGTTGGTCGCCTTTGACACTAATCTCACCTGATGGTAAGCGCAGACAGGGTCTAAGATGGAGCACACGAATCTAAGGAACAGAGATATAGAAAGATTCTCCTATACCCGTCTGGCTCTCACATGCACATGACGGAACACAGTAAACTGCTTGGTGCCGATTTTAATGTGAGGGTGCCGCTTCGATCCTACCACCAAGCGTGTTAGTTATTGTTGAATCTGACAACACGCGTCAATACCCAGCGTGCGGTGACGGAGTTTTATATTCCAAGCCGTCCCAACATAACGTGGTGGTCACCAACGTTGTGCAAGGCTCCACAAAAGGGGAGGTCCGCCAGGGGTCAGCGGAACAAGACCTACTGGGGGTTGCGGTGCATGCAATAGCGAATCCAGCCCTTATCATACTGTACGGGAAAGAGGTATGGTGTTTTCCTCCTACGAAAAGGGAGAATCCTCCTACCAAGCGGGTCTTATGTCTGGCGGGCTACTGCCCAACGGTTGATGTTGGGAAGTTGTATATAAACTAACTCCGTGGCAAATCTTGATACCGCGATGCAGGATTTGTGACATTTCATCTGACAGCTGTCATTGTTGTCGCTGTAGTCTGCTAGACATTCGTCGTGCTGCGTAGTTCGCATGTGGCGTGATAGATGCCGCCACAATACCACCGTCCATAATCACCAGCCTGACTATTCACACATCACAATGTTCTTATCAGCTCACAGGAGAATACTGATCCTCTTGAGCCGGTCTTATCGAAAAAATACAGGCTACATCAAACTGTAAACTATTCACAGAAAAAACCATACGATTCAATATAGTAGGCACATCTAAATGCAAATGGTCACAGGGATCAATTGACACTGCCCGATTGAGAGGTTACAGCCTACATGAACGGCTTAAGTAATAAGAGGTAGCGATCAAGATAATATAAACATTGGAAAAACCAATACAACGAAGTTAACGGTCGCAGGATACAGTGGACGCTTTAAAGTTGATTGAAATGTTAAGAGATGGGGTCTGTGTCATAAGCGGCTAGCGGGCAGCGATTGAACGACTGCTGCATTAAGCATATCATATGGCAAGCGTCTCAGCAATTGGGAAATCTATCATCGCTTTACAACGCATTACGCATTTACTTTCTTAAATCGCATTTAACAAATTTTTGGAGTATCCTACTAAGTTTTAACAATTTTTAAATTCTGTCTTTTTGTTCGCAAGGGTTTGAGATTTGATCCCTCAGTTCAGATGCACATCTAATTTAGTCCCATGTTTACGCGCCCGCTTATAGCATTAGCGTATAGCTACAATCGATTTTCACAATACCATTATCTAGTTCTGTGTTCCTTTTAAAGGTAGTGAAACAAAATCGCATATCTCCCGTGCCTTGTTCCTCGCAGATCACTGCCCTGATAACGTGCGTAGGCGGCGCCAGTTACGGACAATATGTAACGGCGTTTTTTTGTCGTGTCTACTGTTGTATTGTTGCTTTTACTACTCGTAGTACTAAAGGTTACCAAATTGAATCTTCGTGATGATGGCTTGATAGTGTCCCGTTGAAATTTAGTAAATAAAAAATCTTTTGAGTGCCTTTGCAAAGTCAATCTGAAGTATGGATCCATTACTTCTACCCTCGCAAAATATGTGTTTTTGAGAAAATATAATTAATGAAGTGCTAGAGGCGATGGCATTTCTACCTCCTCAGCAGTTTTACAAAATAAATTGGGTCTTATGATTGCAGAAGTCAGTGTAAGACCTTACGATCGGCGTACCTACTTCATCAAATAGTGGACGCGCTTCCTGGCAGAACAGGGGCCAATTATCGCCTTTAGGAATGCCGGCAATCATTGGTCTAATTTGTATTAAAACGCTTGCATGTCTGCCATTTGCAAATAGCTTTGCGAGCACATAAATGTATTCACATCGCGCTGTACTCCATGCTCAAATGACAGGTGACACTACTATACAAACTAACACTATCATTCCACTTCCATCTTAATTACATTTAACACGTATGACGTCATATGTTTGTTCATGCCCTTTGATGTTTATCACCTTATCTCAAGGTCTATTACTTACAAAATTCTAGTTAAAACCAAGGATTATTATGTCACTCGTATAAAATGCCGTCTCACCTTGATGATACCGGAAGAATATTAATGTCAATCTAAGTACCAGATTTAGAGTTGATAAGTTTAGCGGAGAGGGAAAGGGAGGAGTCTTCATCCCTCCTTTTTCGCGCTAGATGCACCGGGTGCCGGAGGGCGCGTAACTATGTCCGGCCACCCTAGTGACTGGCCTGTGGGCGGCGGGTTAGGAGACCCGTCGCCCGACCAGTAACAGATCCGGGAGGATGGCGCGCCGTGTTCCGCGCGCGCCTTTCAGAAGGAAGTGGGGCAGGGGAGAAATTCCCCACCCACTGGAGAGGTCCACCAGAAGAAACCGGTGGACCAAGACCTGCCGGGGTCGCGGTGCATGCAATAGCGAATCCCATGACCCCGGCCTTAGGTTAGAAGGAGGGACACCGTTGGTTTTTAGCCGGTAAGAGTCCGGCAGACCCCCTCGCCTTCCCCGGGCGAGGGACATCCATGAGGATTTTCCAACGATAAAAAAGGGTTGATAAGTTGATAAAAATTTAAATTCTTTGTCTTTGTTACTACATGTTTTAGTACTTAATTACGTCCGGCGCACCCTGGCCTGGGGTAGTCAACCCTGCTTCTAACCGAACTTGCTGGCTAGTTTACCTTTAATAGGTGCCTTGTGGTTTTTGGCTAAGAAAAGGTCATCCTTTTATTCACAGATTGACTGTCCAAAACAGTATATTTTTGGTGTGGTTGGTGGATGGAAAGCAGCAACTACCTACCAGCTTAAACTGGTCATACACGCTAGTTATATCTGAAAGGGCACGCCTTAAGATATAATTTAGCGTGTGAGGCAGCTTGTAAAGGAATTACTGAGGGTGTAAGTAACAACATTTTGGAGATTTTCAATTTACCTATAAATGTGTCCTTAACAGCATACCAGTCAGGCATACTTGAACATGTATGGCCAGCCTTACTTCGGTTTATCGAAGCAGTCCCTCACCACAACAGAATACCAGCGCCAGGTATAATAACCAGGCACTATGCTGAGCTGGATACTCATTTTTTTACTATCTAAGACACACATCGCACGTTGGTCGTTGACTACTAAATGTCAAAAACAGTTTATTTTTTCTCTTAGCGTCTTGCAAAATTGTTTAACATTGGCGGCCTACGGACTGGTACGTGCCTTATCTTGTATTCATCCTTTTTATAACGTATTGAGATAAGAAAGATACTATCTCACAACACTTTTGCACTTTAAATAATACATTTCACTGATATACGTGGTAACTCTAGAAAAATACTCTCACAGTAATGGAAAAAGTACCAGGTTAGTATAAATTACACAGAGGTCGTATTGTCGTACATCATTGTGAAGTACTGTGGCCCTTTGTTGTACTGAATCTAAGTACTGGCTTGTATTGTTTATTGTTGTAAGGTTGTTGAGCTCAATTGCGGACGTAGATGCCTATTCTTGACAAAAATATTGTAAAAAGTTTAAGAAAAGGATGGGATTGTTACACGCTGTATAGTTTGTACAGATTTAAATTTAAACAATAACGAATCGCGAAACTCCACTCATGTACTCACCTATATTTTGCACTATATTGTAATCAAATGATCTTGATACATTATAGTTCTATTATAAAAGATTGACGGACAATACTTCCCATTTTCAGCTGCAATACTAAAGGCTATCACCAGGATGTAGCACTTCCTTAGAGCAACGCAACCACAAACGACCCGAGTCGTTTATGGTCGTATTGCTCTAAGGACACTTCACATGGGATTTTTTTTGTGGTCGATAGACATAAAACAAACACAAAATCAGACTTAACCACAGCCAGCCCTATACGAGACGCATACAAAAACATTTCGCAAGAAAAAAACGCCGTCCGCCATTTCCCAGTAGCGTCTCATCTCAATGAAACCAGTATGGTCAGCTACTCAGCTACAACAAAAAACAATGCCGGTGCGTGAAACCGATACATTGAGATAGCTTTGATATATTTTGAACGCCGTTTGTTTTATTTTCGACAAGCAGTGACGTGGCGCCTGTTTTTTTTTTATTTTGTCAGATAAAAGTTAAGCCCTTTAAAAAAAGTAAAGATAAATCAAGGTTTTTCAACAAACATTTAAACTTTGAACATGCCGAATGTTACTTTACGTTCAATATGACTGGAGTGCTGAACCAAGTCAGTCTTGGTATACCTCAATAAAGTTAATTATTACAAGTCTCACGCGACAAAAAGCTTAAACTAATCAAAATTCACCATTATTTTAATTAGCAACAAAAGCAAAACGATATTTAATTGTTTTTATTTTCAAACATTATGATAAAAATCGACAAAACCAGCTTTTTGTATAAAAAATCTGCTCTCAAACGATTATCATGTTCAGATTGAGATAAGTCCATTGTTAAACGATATAATTAATGATATATCTTACAAATCATAACAAAAAACTATCCAGTTTAATTTTCCGCGCGAAATACGCTATAAAAACTACAGTTCGTATTTATCGATTCATAGATCATATTGATTTTAATGGAGTTTCGCAATCTATGCATGACGATGGAGCAAATAATGGACGAGAGGCGAGTAGAATATTTTACATTACACTATATAGATGGGCAGAGCCCGAAAAATAACTAGTTATGCAGTAAGGATAATTAGGGAACGTACACATACCACGTGACCCATTTTTTACAACTTTTTACGACCCTCCCCCCTCGGTGACCACCCGTAGTAAGTAGTATATGCCAATACCCCCCCACTGCCCCTCTAGTTTTCACGTAGTAATTCATAAAAAATATGGTTTTAAATAAATTTTTTTGCAAAAAGAATATTATTTGACTCCATGTGCGTCAATGTTGTCACCTGTGCTGTGAGTTTAAAAAGCGCTAAACGCTGCGCGCCATATATTAATATAGCTCGAAAAAGCGCGATATTTCCCTAGAAGATATTGACCACGTGACGAAAACCTAAGCCCTCCCGCGACCAAGCGTGGTATTTTGAAGACCCCCCTCTCCCCCTGAACGGGTCACGTAGTATGGGTACGTTCCCTTATCATAGTGGCCGCTGTTGAAGGGACGCTTTTGATTGTATAACTAGCGTTTATGTTAATTGAGAATTCCTCGCTATAATAGCAATGAGTTCGCTCCGTGGGACCTCAAAGCCTCATTAACGATCTATCTATCATCGGGTACATCATAGTACACTTTTAGTTTCTTTGTCTCTAGGCGTGACGGTTATTTCAACCCAGGTAAACATCATATCCCACCCAGTGCCGTCACTAAAGCGGTGCCAGTGGTGCAGCAGCACTGGGCGCAGACCTTAAGGGGGCGAAAGGATTCATTCCGTCAAAGCTCTGTATATAAACTCGCACCGGCCGCAGTAAACACTAGTTACGACACTGATCCCACGTGTTTTTAATAATAATATAATATAGTTTATTTTCTCTCGTAGAGGTACATTGTTACAATTTAATTGAATCATTTTGCCTTATGCTAAAATCCTTTGTAAGAGCTGGAGTCTGAACTAGGTTCGGGACCTGTATGACAGATCTCCAGGCTCCCACCTCTTTAAACATAATCATATTTTACACGCGGCGTATTTAGACAGATTATACAAACAATTTTGGTAGAGAGGTTAAACTAGAATAAAGGTTATATTTGTGAAGTGTAATGTAAAGTGATAGTATGTAGGATAAATGTAGGGTTTTATGTGTAGTGCGTGAATGTGTGAGGATCTATTGTGGATGTAAGTGTAAGTCCTGTGCAAGTGTTTATGCTTATTCGTAAATTTAGATGGAATGCATGTTAAAAATGTAGGGTTTTATGTGTAGTGCGTGAATGTGTGAGGATCTATTGTGGATGTAAGTGTAAGTCCTGTGCAAGTGTTTATGCTTATTCGTAAATTTAGATGGAATGCATGTTAAAAATTATTGAATGGTTTGGATGATATTTTCTGTACCTTCATAGTCCAAATCCAGCAGCCATTTTCTTACAGTAGCTTTGCAATTAAATTTATTCATTGAGTACATATGTAAGATTCTATTTACTCTGTTGTATATATACGGACCAAGGAAATAAAAGAATCGTTGAGCTAACTTTGTATGAACCGAAATGGACGAACACACTGTATGCTTTCGTCTTAAGACATTGAATTTTTCTGGATTATAGAAATTAATGGGGAGGGGTCAACTAATCAAGGAGTCACAATTCCCAGTAATGCGACATCGACTACAGAGGATTGTTTTGTATAACCGGCGCAGCTGTATACACACGTGCAAGCGTTCTTATTCCTAGATACAAAACATTGAATAAAAATAAAAAACTTTTTTTCAAAAAAGTTAAACCGACTTCAAAAAAGAATAAAATAATTACCATATAAAATTAACAGTATCAGAAGTCGGTGCTGATCCACGCTGAACCAAATTGAAGGCAGCGACTTCTGAAACTGTTAATTTTATATGGTAATTATTTTATTCTTTACTGAAGTCAGTTTAAATTTTTTTGTAAAAAAGTTTTTATTTTTTTCATTTTAGTGGCCTTAATCAAAACTTGGTTGGACCTACTAAAGACGCTGCTCGTAACATAATCACATCATCACAATATGCGTACTGTTCGTCATTGAGGAGTTCCATTGTCTATCTCCGAAGATCTACATCAGATCTTCACCAAATTTAAATGGGACCAACTTCAAAGTATACCCTATCCATTAAAAAAGAATCATTAAAATCGGTTCACAATTGGCGAAAATATCGATGAACATACAAAAAAAAAAAAGAAAACATACATACAGACGAACATAGTAACCTCCTCCTTTTTGGAAGTCGGTTAAAAACATTCAACTCTCGATATTTCCCCGCTACCGCTTATGAGTCAGACTATGTTACAATGTTGCATAAAAACGTCGTCGGTCCGTTGTACCGTAGCTGGCACTTTCTCAGCAGCACCGCCTCTCGTATGCCACGCAGTATCTTATTTACTATGTAGTATGTCATTGAGTTTATTACAGTGTTATTTACTTTTTGTTAAATTAGCTGGAACGTACAATTGTACTGAATTCGTATGAAAGTAAAAGTTGCTAAATAAGCTGAGTTAATTGTACAAGCTTTGTATGAAAACGATGTTTGATTTCCGACAAAGAAAATTCACCTATTCTCATCTGATTCTTTACATCTAAAGGGTGTAAACTAAAACATGTAATTCCTTAAAACCTCGTGATGTACTGCTGACATAAGACTAAACTTGAATGGGATACTTTTTGATTGAATAAAAACAAAATTACAAGAAATAAGCATGTGTTCTTAACGTGAGGCATTTTAGCGCCCCGATTTAAATGACCACGCGGCGGGCGAAAGCCGCGCTATTCGCTATGGGCGCTAAAATGTGTCACGTTAAGAACACACGTTTATTTCTTGTAATTTTTTTATTGAATCCAAAAGTATCCCATTCAGGGTTAATCTATGTCAGCATACATCACGCGGTTTGAAGGAATTATACAAGGTTAGTCGGAAAGGGGGTACTAAGCCGAAAGGGTGTTAAAGTACCCATAATAAGGGATAACTTTTGTTCTACAACTTTTCCCAAAACTCGATAATTTAGAACAAATAGCTTTCAAAGATTTCGTAAAAAATATTCTAAAATCTATCTGACCATAGCTATGATCAGCTGTTTTTACAATGATACATTAGATTGCCCGCGGATTAGTACCCCCTTTCCGACTAACCTTGTATGATTTCGTTTACACCCTGTATACAAATAAATAAAATTGAAATGTCAGTTGGTAATATCAAAATAACAGCTTTTTACTAAATGCATATGAAAGTATATGTATACTTACGGTACTTATAACAAAAAAAAATGTTTTTTCTTTCTGTCTGCATTTTGTTCCGGCTAATCTCCGAAACGGCTGGAATTATTTTGACGGGGCTTTAACTGGCAGATAACTGATATTATAAGGAGTACTTTTATTAGAGAAAAAGAAAATTTTTTAGGGAGCCGCACATAAATAATAAAACCAGACTTCTTCGCAGACGAAGTCGCGGGCACAGCTAGTCATTAAATAAGATTTAGGCTCGCTTGCACAACGACTCGTTAAATACATTGAATGCAAAAAATACTTAAAATTTCATTGTATTTCAGTCAATTGCTTGAAGTTGATAGATACACAATCATGTTTTAATTAGGTTTAGCGCTAATTGTATTTAGTTTGTTGTTGCGTATTATAGCGACACGACATGTAGGAGTTACGCGGTTTAACTTCGGCGTGATTACTCCTGCAAGTGGTAACAGGTACTAAATCAGGTATAAAAGGTCAGACTTCTTCAGCTGTTCGATATAGAATCCTCTGCTTCGTCGAATGACCAGTGTTTTTATAACTTCGGGTACGTTGATTCATCTTGACTGTTACCCTCTTATTTCAATATTGTCCAGTGTTACCAGCTACCGATAACACTTGGATAACGCTGCCGCATTGTCTATGGGAAAATCAATGAACAGTAGACAGCAAACATAGATTTATGAGCCAGTTCAAGATAATACATCTTAAACTCAACACTTTAATAAGATGCTGTCAAGATTAAAATAATTGCTTCATAATAACCATGATCTCTATAATTAAATTAACAGTTACTACGAACATCATATTCTTGATCGACGTATCACAAATCTTTAAACTAACTTGCTTTATTGTCACATAACAAGGCGTGTTATCAATGGGTCGTAATCGGCACAACAATGGGCTTAAGTGAATGTATCAATCAAATGTGTTACTAGTACGGACCTACTACAAAATGTAGGTGCGGCGGACATAGAGTAGTTAGAATAGAAGAGACAGTCGGTCAATGAATATGTGGAGTCCACCAACTAGCTGAATGTAAATAAAATACATTGAGGACTCTAAATAATCACTAGATACTGTTCTACAAGTTGTTTAATGTAATGTAATATTATAATAAAATAAAACTGCTGCTTAATTGAAATTTATGATGGTAAGCACCTATCGGACGGACGAACGGTCGATCGGACCTTTCTATCGGACAGCCAGAAGCACGAAAAAGCGCTATCGGTTCATGGTTGATATACCAAAAACTCGAACGAACCGTTTTGATTCCACTTTCATTGTGAAAACCGCCAAACAGTGGAATGCGCTGCCCGAGTGGATGTTCCCCGATAGTTACAATCTGGGTGTCTTCAAGTCACGAGTGAATCGGTTTCTTCTGGGCAAGCGTGCTCCATCGTAGACCGCATCATCGCTTAACATCAGGCGAGATGGCGGCCAAACGCAGGCCTAGTAACAAATAAAAAAAAGCACGATCGCGACCTAAGCGCAGGTAAAATTAAACTAGTCACTAGTTTCTGACGGGACCGACGCGTTGCTAGGAGCTAGTGAGCGGCCCCTGCACCCGTTCTTCTCGATGCTGATGCGCTATGGATGTTCAAATATGTTTTTCATTTTGTAACATTCAGAAATGCAAACTCAAGGTTTGCCAAACGGCTACGGAGCGCAGTATACTTGGTGTTCAGTTATCAGATCTTGTTCGAAACAAAACTGCGCTCCAAAACTCAATTTGTAGATGTGGCTCGAAAGGCCGCCCAACAGAAGTGGGACTGGGCAGGACATGTCTGCCGTATCAATGAGCTGTGGGCCCGTATAGCACAAGACTGGCGCCCCGCGACAGCGAGAAGAGGTCGTGGCATACCGCGGAGAAGATAGCGGGACGAGTTGGATGCCTTTCTTGACAGTTGGCATGAAGCTGCAAGGAATCGCGACTTACGGGAGTTACGGGAGGAGACTTTTTCCCAGCAGTAAGACAGTACACGCTGATTAAAATAATATAATTATTACATTTTAAGGTTATTTAAGAATAATTTTCTAGTGGAGCGTAACGCCAACGAATGTTCGTAATTTTGTTGAATTTTACCAAACTGTTTAGAACGTATCCAGTTTCATTGTGGCATGTACTACGTTTTATAATACAACTAGCTGTGCCCTCGCGGCTCCGCCGGCGTAAGAAGTATTTTTTAGATATTTGCGTTACTTAAACCGTTTACGCAGCGCAGGCAACGGAAGCTCTCAAAAAGGAATGTGTTTTGCCGTTTTTGCAACATTTCTCATTAATGCTCCGCTCCTATTGGTCGGAGCGTGATGTTATATAGCCTATAACCTTCCTCGATAAATGGACTATCCAACACAAAAATAATTTTTCAATTCCAACCGGTAGTTCCTGAGATTAGCGCGTTCAAACAAACAAACAAACTCTTCAGCTTTATAATATTAGTATAGATTAAACTAAACTTATCCAATTATTAATAACAGCTATAGGCACATTTCTAAATAAGATAAATCAATATCAATGCAGACGCTGCTATTTTATTCACATCACAGAACACTGATGTTAGCGAGCTATTCCCGGGAACGACACAACCAGGCCGCTGGAATTATACCTAACTGTCTCTTGTTCTAAATTCGAAATGGTACGAGAGTATTGATCGAGTACATTGCCATAGCGGAGAATCCAATCAGCCCCACACAACGATTCGGTTTTTTTATCTCTTTTTCTCTAGTTACAAGAATCGTAGACAAAACGAGATAAAAAAACCAAATCGGTCGACTAATTTATCGAAACGTTCTGAATCAGTGGGCCAATTCTACTAACAGACACGTTGATCAATCAACAAAAACTGTCAAATTATTTCTTCTCCTTCTTCTTTACATAGTATAAAACAAAGTCGCTCCCGCTGTCTGTCTGTCCCTGTGTATGCTTAGATCTTTAAAACTACGCAACGGATTTTGATGCGGTTTTTTTTAATAGATAGAGTGATTCAAGACGAAGGTTTATATGCCCCACATTAGTATCTACATTGTACCCGTGCGAAGCCGGGGCGGGTCGCTAGTTCTAACATGAAAAAAACTTCGCCCCGCACCAGGATTTCTCCTGTATCATGGATGCGCTTACAGACACAAATCTTCACATGCACACACAGACCCGGAACAACTATCTGTAGGTTATACAAATATTTTTTCCGTGTTGGAATCGAACCCACGACCCATAGCGCAGAAGCCAATTGTTCAGCCACTGCACCAAACGTGTCAAAATGTTTGAAAACAAAGACAAAACCTAACATCGACTGCACATTACAAGAAAATGTCTGTCAGAAAATTTCTGAACGGCACTCTTGGCATACATTTTGTAGTAGACCCCGCACACTGTCAGCATTTGCCGGATTCGGCAGTCTGTGGGCTCTAGTACAAAAGGCATGCGCAGAGGGCCTTCGCGCATGTGTTAGTAATTTTCTGTCAATTTCTGATAATGTACCTGCTGCTTAGAAGGTTTCGTAACTGCCTTGTTGGTCTAGAGGTGGCAAACGCAACTGCTGATCGTGAGGTCCTGGGTTCAATCTCCAGGTCAGGCAGTGTTATTGGGTTTTCCGTGTGGAATTCCTTAATAGCAGACCAGAGTTTGGACTTGTGCCCGTTTGATGGAGATAGACTCGCCTCCTATTAGATGGGACGTAAACATAACGGCTAAATGAGGGTGTTAATATACACCTCTGCCCAACCCTTCGGGAAATAAAGGCGTGATGTTATGTTTGTTAGTAGAATTTGGCCCCTAGGGGACAGATAGGTAGTTAACTCGATCCATCAAAGCACTATCCCATCTATTATTCATCTAATCATATTGAGGTAGGTCCGGCACACCTTAGCACACGTGGGCGTTCAATATAACTTTTTTATAGTTTGACATAACAGTGGACTTATTATTATTAATATATGACGGTGAATGACCTGTCTTGTATATTATCTATTCAATGATGATTTATTGAGAGTTCATTGTAAAGAATTATTAGTTATCATTTTGCTAGTATAAACAGATAGATATGAATGAATGAATGAAAAAAAATTGTCGCATTGTTGAATGCCTTGTTGGTTTAGTGGTCGCAAGCGCGACTGCTGAGCATGGGGTCCTGGGTTCGATCCCCAGGTCGGGTAAAGTGTTATTGGGTTTTTCCATTAGGAATTGGTCAGTAGCAGCCTGGAGTCTGGATTTGTGCCCGGTTAATGGCAATAGGCTCGGCCCCTGTTACATGGGACTTAAACATAACTGGCGAAACGAGGGTGTACTAAAAAACACCTCTGCCGAACCCTTCGGGGAATGTAAGGCGTGATGTTTATGTTAACTTACAGTCTTTTTCAATAATATCTGCGGTTTGCCTGGCCATTGCTGGACATAGGCCTTTCCAATAGCACGCCTCTAAACTCGATCTTCGGCCTCTCTCATCCAGCTAGAGTATCAGCCATCTTGCAAAGATCGTCATTCCACCTAGCCTGACGGCGTCCCACACTACATTTGCCCATTCACAGTCTCTGCTCAAGAACACAGGAAAGCTGGCGACCACAATTTTACTCCTACTAATATTAGTACCTGGATGACCGAGCTTGGGTCGGTTTTTTTTTTTGGTAAATCGACGTTTTCTAAAAGTGAAACCCCCTGCATACTAAATTTCATGAAAATCGTTGGAGCCGTTTTCGAGATTCAGATTATATGTATACATGTATACAAGAATTGCTCGTTTAAAGGTATTAGATAGATAAACGTGAAAGTGTAGATGTTTGTGAGTTTGAATGTTTGTTATTCAATCACGCCTTAACAGCTGATCGAATTTGGATGAAATTATGCGCACAGGTATACTATGATCTCGATCAGGACACACCGTTTATCACTGCGTGGGAAGCCATCGCCTCCTTTTGTGAGGGGGTGATGGCAACCAAAGAGGAAGCGGAGAGGGAGAGGGAGCGGTGTGCTCTTCTCCCTTCCCGCGCAAGACGCACCGGGCGCCGGAGGGCGCGTGTACGCGATGATCTCCAGCCACCCTAGTGTGTGGCCTGCGGGCGGCGGGTTTGGGGACTCGCCGCCCGACCAGTAACAGGCCCGAGAAGGCGGCGCGCCGTGTTCCGTGCGCGCTTCTCAGGAGGACGTCGGGCAAGGCCCCACAGAGGAGAGGTCCGCCATGGGTTGGCGGACCGGGACCTGCCGGGGTTGCGGTGCATGCTTTTGCGAATCCCGCGACCCTGGCCGTACGGTCAGGAGAAGGAACACCGTTGGTTTTTAGCCGGTAAGAGTCCGGCAGACCCCCTCGCCTTCCCCGGGCGAGGGACATCCGTGAGGATTATCCAACGAGAAAAAAAAAAAAAGGGTACCGTTTATCAGGGTACATGAAGTAGTTCCCCTAGGATGCGAGTGGAACCGCGGGCAACAGCTACTTGACACAATTACTTCACGAAACGCCCATAACTACAGCCTTTTGCACTCACGAGTAGGGTTGCCAGGCCCGAAAATAGAAAAGCCGGACACAGATTCATATTTAGCTGGACATATTGGTTTTAAAAAGAAAAAAAATTCGCTCGCTCGCTTATGTTCGGCATCTTTTGGCGGGCCGGGGTTGACCAAAAGCCTAACAAAAGCCGGACAGGTCGAACTTGTATACAGGGTTATTTGTAAAACACCGGCAACCTTTCAGGCCTATGTATTTCACAGAACAACAGTTGTTGATTATGATGTAATAACATCATAATCAACAACTGTTGTTCTGTGAATTTTAAAAAATTCATCATATTTTAGTTCATGAGATTTTCATACAAAAATAAAAATATTTAAATTGAACGGTCTAAATGTGTGTGTATGCGAAGCAAAAGAAAGCGATAGTAAAATAGCGAGGGGAGCGGGGATAGGGCGGCGGGGGCGCTTTAGAGCGTTCAATTTAAATATTTTTATTTTTGTATGAAAATCAGATGAACTAAAATATGATGAATTTTTAAAAGTCATAGAACAAAAGTTGTTGATTATGATGTTAGTAACATAGTCCTGAAGGTTGTCGGTGTTTTACAAATAACCCTGTATTTGGCTGGACATGACTGTATAAAGCCGGACACCTGGCAAGCCTACTCACGAGACGTGGTAGACTATTTTTATCCAAGAACACACACCTAAAAAAATAAGTCTAAAAACACACTATTCACGACATTCCTTAACACATTAGACAGCAGTTTCTTCTCAAACTCACTTAATAATCCTAAGATAATAAACACCACATACTTTACACTTATTCAGATAAAAAATGAATTAATATAGACGTTCTCAGTTACCATCGCGTTAAACTTCTCGGAAACCGCTTCAAACCAGTACACCATCATACCTGTGAACAAAAAGAAGTAAGTGTAAAAACCAGTCTAACTTCGAATGGGAATGCAACCCACGTGCGGTGCCCGTTAACCGCTAAACCATTGGGGTGAAGCGATGAATAATAATCGGTTTGGTTTAGTTTAAAGTAGTTGAAGGTACATACGTTATTTGTTTAATATTTATTTATGTATGTGTCTCTCACGTTTTGAGAATTATCAAACGGATCCTGTAAGGTACGGTTAGGTTTTTACTTTGTGGTTGAAATAAGAAACGCATTGCTAAGAGTGATTTATAAAATACATACAACAGAATTATGTAGGGGTGAATCTATCATTACAGTTATAGCTAATATCGGTATGTCAGGATTGGGAGCATGGTAAATAAAGTAAATTAAACCAACATAGACTCTCCACCACTGAGAGTACTTTTAATTAGGTTAGTGATTAGTTACAGAAGCTAGTTCACGATATATCAGAATATAATAATTAATACAACATCAGAAAATGAGGACAAGCAAACCAGATATAAAAGGTCAGACTTCTTCAACTGTTCGACATGGAAACCCCTTCTCCGTCGAATGACCACTGTTATTATAACTTCGGGTACGTTGATTAATCTTGACGGTTACCCTCCTATGTCAACATTGTCCAGTGTTACTACCTACCGATAACACTGGTAAATACCATACAAAAAACCGGTCAAGTCTTCTTTTCGTGTGGCGAGTGACTAAACTGGTGTCAGAGTTTATGCCGCCCATGGGACTCTAACTTGGCTTCACTTGCCGTCGAGATCTCTCAAGCATGCCGGTTTCCTCACGATGTTTTCCTTCACCGTTTTTAAGCAAGTGATAGTTATACAATACGAACTCGAACTCGAACTTCGAACTCGAGACCTATAACCGATCCAGTGCGTGTCAGATTCGCACACCGAGAGTTCCATCCTATAATAATAATAACTGAATACTAATTAATTAAATTGAAAACTATATTCATAATCTATGTATGATACAAATTATGCATGTCGCAAAAAAATCAACTAAAATGTTATATGACAGTTGTACACCCAGGAGCAATGAATCCGGGTCACCGACATAAACATTAATATCTCAAAAAAAATGTTAAACATAGTTTTGTTTATGTTGGTGAACCGGATTCATTGCTCCCAGGCGTATTCTCGGTTCGAATTTCGCTTACATTAGCGATACGTTTAAGATTCTATACGTGAAATGTTCGTGTCAGACCTACGGTTACCTATACCAGTTAAACTCGACCACATTTACACCAACCGCAGTCTTAATTAATCCATAACGCATCATTGGCGATTAGCATGACTTCATAGAATTTAAAAATCAATATCAACGCTCCTCACGTCTCCAAGCTAATATCACCAATTTATTCTTCTAATTATCCAGCAACCACGCAAGAGAGAAAAACTAGAGATTACAAACACAAATGTAGAAAAACTTCATTAACAATCAGATCAACGACACTTAATAAGAAGAGTCGTGTGCACAGACGCACATTTGACATGCATGACTGGGTAGAAACAACAGGTGACTGTCTTGTACTGTCTTGTTCATGGCAAATGACGTCAGAGGCTTTGTGAGTCGTGGAGGTGAGGAATATTCAAAGTAAGGTGTATAGCCATGAAGTATTTATTAGTGATTGACTGATGATATTTGATAAACTAATTACCAACCGCCCGGATTATACGATTTGCGAGGTTGAACTACGCTTATCGCGGTCAGTCCGTGGACGGGTGACCGTTCGTTACACATCGAGACCCCTCCTTGTCTTGAAGACCACGTTAAACAGTCTGTCCCGGGTGTCATACGAAAAGTCAGAAGCTCGTAAGTCTGACAGCCGGTCTAATCTTAGAATGTCGGCATTGCCCATTGCCTGATGACAGTCGCTCCGTGCAAAATACTGGTATACAGCCGCATTAGATTAGACTGGAAGCTGACCCCAACATAGTTGGGAAATGGCTATGCAGAACGATTACTCGAATACGCGGCGTTTAGTTGCAATTTTAGCATTGGTGCACGATTTTAAAATAAATAAGGCTTTCTTTAAGATCGCAGGAGTGCAACTTCTTGCCGGGGTTGTGGTGCATGCTTTTGCGAATACCGCGACCCCGGCCGAACGGTCAGGAGAAGGAACACCGTTGGTTTTTAGCCGGTAAGAGTCCGGCAGACCCCCTCGCATTTCCCGGGCGAGGGACATCCATGAGGATTTTGCAACGAGAAAAAAAAAAGAGTACATCTTCTATACTTATTACTTGCGATTTTATGAAAACTTTAAATCCGTTTAGTTGGGCGTACTGTAGACCCTTACGACCTTGTAGTGTCGGCAAGTACTTACATGTACCCAATCATTGAACCAAAACTTGCAGAAAGTTGATACAGTCCGTTCACTAACAACTGCCAGGTATCTTATTACAGAAATATGACAGAAACGGCGCCAATCTTAAAACGACTCGAACGTTGGCACCAATTGAACCAAATGATGGTTTGATGGACTGGCCAATTTGATTAACAGTACCTCTACCATGAGTTTACACAGTCAAAACTTGCTAGCGTCTCCGTAAATTATTTGTATGAAATATTGTACAGCGCCCCTAGCGGTCACAGAAAGAATTAAAATTCGTACCATGAGCACTATAGATTACGATGGGTTAAAAACCTAACGTAATCTATTCGATAGTCACTAACGTTTTTCAGCTGTCACCATACAAAACGGTACCATGAGTCACTAATTTGACTGAACCTATCGAATAATACGCTTGCGATAGTAGTAACGTAGCTCACTAGCATTTTAACGTGTGAAACATATGTTAACATTAAAGTTATATATGTTTTTGAGTCTGCTAAAGTCAAAATAATGTCTGCAAGAGCTTATTTGGCATAGAATATGTTAGTAACCGCGTTTAAAATAGTAACTTTACATTTTAAATAACTTAATAGAAAGTAAAGTATAGTAAGTCATCTAATTTTTACGTCAATGAATAACAAACATCCATCCTCACAAACTTTCATAAATTAATTTATAATAGTAAGTAATGTTAGAAACGTAAATTACCTGTTAATTTAGTTATTATAAATAACAATCCATACAATAAATTCAATAGAAAGTTGAAGCATACATTTTCATGAACTCCACCAACAATTGAAACTGTGAGACACTGGTCCTCATTTTATTAATTAATCTGTTTGAATCTAATTGTACACTTTTAAACCACACAACGCAGCTCTGTGACACAACGTTAACAAACAAAATTACAAATTGAATATACGACCAAAGATTACAATAGTATACTGTACATATACGACGACAGTGACATATTATAAGGAATAAAAATTCAAAAACCACTAAATACCATAAGTAATCTACTAACCGTCAACTTTTCTATTTAGTCGGTTTATTTGTGATATTGACTGTCTTAACATTTTTAGCATAGCGATAACATTACATTTTGAGCTTAAGAGCCGTTCTCTCTTCTTATTAGTGGGAAAGAAAGAAACAAAACATAAGTAGAGTGAAGTTAGCTAGACGACACGATCTATCGAGCTCACCTTAGCGCCTGCGTAAGACTCCGTAAATCTCATGGTGCGAGCATTATCGAAATCTATTTGATCCACGTTAGCACGCTAGCGAGTTCAACGCTAGCGAGTAATTTTTCGATGACAACTCATGGTAGAGGTACTGGCCTAAGTGTGATGTCAGCTTATTAAGTGAAACTAGTTCGGTTGGTTGTGCCTCGTTGGTCTAGTGGTGGCAAGCACGACTGCTGATCGTGAGGTCCTGGGTTGGATCCCCAGGTCGGGCAGTGTTATTGGGTTTTTCCAAATGGAATACCTCAGTAGCAATCCAGGGTTTGGATTTGAGCCCGGTTGATGGCAATAGGCTCGCACCCTATTATATAGGACTTTAAAAAATAATCATTAAAATCGGTTCACAATTAGCAAAGACATCGCGGGACAAACATACAAAAAAAATACAGTCGAATTGAGAACCTCCCCCTTTTTTTGGAAGTCGGTTAAATATAACAGCAAAATGAGGGTGTTACTATACACCTCTGTCCAACCCTTCAGGGAATACAGGCGTGATGTTATGTTTTATGTGATTTGGTTGGCCAGTTGTTGCTTCTTGTGTGGTAGAAACTTATCCAGCGATAGACAGTGATTTTTAGCGCTGGTCGATCCGATAAAGCCCTAAGCCGGAGACATGATCCTCAGTAGTGAGGAAACGACTTATAAGGAGGAGGGTTTACACTCGGGAGCAATGAATCCGAGTCACTAACATAAACTTTCATAATTCGGAAAACATTGTTGAACATTTTAACAGAACATAACAAACATAACATCACGCCCTGTATTCCCCGAAGGGTTGGGCAGAAGTGTATAGTAACACCCTCGTTTCGCCAGTTATGTTTAAGTCCCAAGTAATAGGGGGCGAGCCTATTGCCATTAAACGGGCACAAATCCAGACTCCGGGCTGCTACTGAGAAATTCCTAATGGAAAAACCTAATAACACTTTGCCCGACCTGGGGTTCGAACCCAGGACCCCATGCTCAGCAGTCGCGCTTGCGACCACTAGACCAACAAGACAGTCCATGAACATTTTAACATTGTTTCATTTATGTTGGTGGTCCCGGATTCATTGCCCCCAAGTGTGTAAGTAGACATTTTCCCATTGACTGCCAACATGGGTGGCCGAATAACAAAATCCAGGCGTCTATTATAAATTCAACAGACTAAGAAATATCTTAAATATTTAACCGTGGAGGTAGTAAAATGTAAATATCTACATAAAATATATGAATATGTTTTTATTGTTTTGTGAAATACCATGACAAAACCGCTAAAAGGTATGTTTATCACAACAAACAAAGCATTGAAATGACATTCAACATGTCTCGAGGTAAGAGGGACAAGACAAGATAATATGAAGGAACCCTTTATAAACTACTAGCTGTGTCCTCACGACTCCGCCTATAGCCTATGTTACTCAGTGATAATGTAGCTTACTAACGGCAAAAGAATTTTTGAAATTGGTCCAGTAGTTTTTAAGTTTATTCGTTACATACAAAAATCCAAAAATACAAATCTTTCCTCTTTATAATAGTATAGATTTAAAAACTCGATCACTTATTTCGTCATACCACACTTTCAGTTCCAGCCTATGGAAAGTGCATAGCTGTACACAGGCGTGTTAGAAATTGCACTACTAATTATCGAGCAAATTTTTACCACAACTTGTGATGCAACTCAGAAGAGGCCCACAGCTAGGGTTGCCAGGTGTCCGGCTTTTTACAGTCGTGTCCGGCCAAATATATACAAGTCCGGCCTGTCCGGCTTTTGTTAGGTTTATCGTCAGCAAGACAAGCTCAGTCACTGGATTCTTTTAAAAAAATAGTTAAAGATCATTTCTTCTCTCAACACGTTTCTAATTCCTCATAAATTAGTACCTCATCATCAATCTACCTTGTTTTCCCTATCACATAATTATATATCATATATTACAATATTTATAAATGTATATATATATACCTATATGTAAGTATTATGTATATGTATGGTGTGTAGTATATATTTTGCAGCAGTACACCATGGACTACCCCCTCTATCTTATTCATTGACTTCCTGTTCATCCAAAGGTTGTCTGGTAGATATCGCTATCAGCGATAAGACCGCCATTGTACCCTTTAATGTTTGTTATTGTATAAGAGCTGTGTCACAATTTTATTTTGGTGTACAATAAAGTATATTCTATTATATTCTATCGTTAACCCCGCCCCGCCAAAAGATGCCGATTATTCATAATAACATATAATTAAGAGTAGAGTAAGTCTCAAATGAAAAACAGTAATAAGTCCTCTTAGCCTTTTCCCAATTATCTTGAGGTCAGCTTCCAGTCTAACCAGATGCGGCTGAATACCAGTATTTTACACAGGGCGACTGCCATCAGACCTCCGCAACTGAGTACCTGGGCAATGCCGATATCCTAAGGTTAAACCGTTTGTCAGACTTTCAGGCTTCTGACTACCCGTAACGACTGTCATAGGTATTCGTATGACACCCGGGACCGACGGCTTAACGTGCTCTCCGAGGCACGGAGGGGTCTCGATGTGTAACAAATGGTCACCCATCCACGAACTGACCGCGGCAAGCGCAGCTTAACCTCGCATATCGTACGATCGGCGCGGTTGCTATTTAGCCACGAGCCCCTCAATAGAAAAAAATAGAATAACAGTAATAAGTACACGAATAACATCATTTTTTTCTCTTTTAAATCCAACGTGTCAGTCTTTATTGCAAAATGTCCGGCTAAATATGAATCTGTGTCCGGCTTTTCTATTTTTAGGTCTGGCAACCCTACCCACAACACCCGATTATAAACATAATAACATAACATCACGCCTTACATTCCCCGAAGCATTCGGCAAAGGTGTTTTAGTACACCCTCGTTTCGCCAGTTATGTGATAGGGGGCGAGCCTATTGCCATTAACCGGGCACACATCCAGACTCCGGGTTGCTACTGAGAAGTTCCTAATAGAAAAACCCAATAACACTTTGCCCGACCGAATAATTATTATATAATTTATTCCAGGTAAGAAGAACGACCATTCACAGTCAGTAAATAGTTTATGAAGGATATTTGATCCCTCCGCTAGTGAGCTGTTAGAGACAGCACACAGCTGGAAGACGGACGTGTTCCTATTATAAACAGTATTTGTAGTTTTTGGAACTGGTGTGAAACTATTTCAAGAAATTTACTCTTTAATGACCGATTTCTATAGTTAAAATTGAACCTTGTGTATTTTTTTATTGTTATAAATGTATACAAGGTAAGTCGGAAAGGGGGTAATAAGCCGAAAGGGTGTTAAAGTACCCATAATAAAGGATAACTTGTGTTCTACAACTTCTCCTAAAACTTGATATTTTAAGAGAAACAGCTTATCAAAGATTTCGTGCTATGCTCTGATCTATAAGCTATGATCAGCTGCTTTAACAATTTAGGTCATATCTGGGGTCACGGATTAGAAAATTAATTTTCTGAATTCATAACTAAAGCAGGTATGTTTTTTTTTTAAACTAAAATGAAAATCTTATTGCATGCAAATAAAAATCATCGAATTTTGAAATTTTAACAGTTGCTTTAAAATAGTCATCAGTGATACTTTAAGTGGCCCGCGGCTTAGTACCCCCTTTTCGACTAACCTTGTAAATGTATAATTATTGTTATTAGTTTATGTTTTATGTTTGTGTTTATTATATATACTTTAATTCATGTAATTGGTTTCTTAAGCCGTGTAAATCAAATAAACAAATAAAAAATAAATAAATAAATCTTTACCAATGATGAACCAAATCTCTGCATAGTAGACCCTCCCATATCGAAGTAGCTATAACAGGTAAAATTAGCTTACGAGTCTATTTATATGCCTAGTTGGGCAATAAAAATTGCTACCATTAGTAAGTAAAACGATCCGTTTTGGTTAACAGGAACCGGGTATAAATCAATCAGTTTCTTGAACTACTTACAGGTTAGCGCACATAAGGCTACTCTTTAAGCATTGTTCTCGGGCGATCATTTTAAAACATCTAGCCATGCCTAGCGTGTTATTAGTAGCACATCCTTACCTACTATTTATAAACGCGAAAGTAACTCTGTCTGCCTGTTTGTTACCTCATCACGACTAAACTACTGAACCGATTTTGATGAAACTTAATACAGAGATAGTCTGGAATCCGGTAAAGGACATAGACTACTTTTATCCCGAAAAATGCTGTACTACGCGATAAACGACATATATACGTTGACGAAGCCGCGGACGACCTCTAATCCACTTCTTTACATAGTATAAAAAAAAACCAATCGAATAGAGACCGACTTCAAAAAGGAGGAGGGAATAGAGAACCTCCTCCTTTTTGAAATCGGTTAACAAAGTCGCTCTCGCTGCTGTACGCTTAGATCTTTTAAACTACGCAACGTATTTTAATGCAGTTTTCAGCAATAGATAGAGTGATTCAAGAGGAAGGTTTATATGCCCCACATTAGTATCTACATTGCACCCGAGCGAAGCGGGGCGGGTCGCTAGTGTTTTCTAAGAATCGATTCATCACGGATGGCAGGAGTTGTGTTGTGAATATCTTGTTGTAGCTTAGTTTAACGATCCTCACATCTTATCAAAGGACAGTAGACGGAGATGTTTTAATTAAACAATCGTTTATTATGTCAGCCTATCATTGTATTAATAAAACGTCATTGAGCATTTTTGACCCGCGTTGCAAAGAGTGGCGAACATAAACCAAAATTATTTTAAAATAAAGAAAATAATGTGTCCTTTCATTGTATATAATTGTTTAATTAAACATCAATGGGAGAAAAAAGAACCGAACATTTTCTTTTTACAAAACATCGACGAAAAAGTCAAGTATTTTGTTTTTAGAAAACGTAAAAATTTATTCGCGAGCAAGGATTTGAACTTGCGACCCTCTGGTTAAGTACACCAGTTCCCTACATCACTTTAGTAACATTAGAACATCGACGACATGTTAAAGTAATTGTTTTATAATACTTTTAATTTTTTCAAGATTCCCACTACCCACATTAATGCGACTAATATCATAGTATATCAGAGCCATATGTCAATACATTCTGCTTTATTTCATTTGTATCCACCGTGGGTAAGGTTTCCATACTAAAGTACCCATTGACCTTTCAAGGAATATTTAGAATCTATTGCGAATTGTTCTGGTCTGCCTAGCCGTTTCCCAACTATGTTGGGGTCAGCTTCCAGTCTAACCAGATGCGGCTGAATACCAGTATTTTACACGCAGCCACTGTCATCAGACTTCCGCAACCCAGTTACTGGGCAATGCCGATATTTATTTATTTATTTATTTATACTTCTATGCACTATTGTGGTACATAAGGCGGACTTAATGCCATAAGGCATTCTCTACCAGTCAACCTTAGGGTTAAAAAGAAAAGCATCAAAATACGTAGGTACAGGAAAAAGGATGAGTTGACAATTTTGGACTGAATAATCAGGAAATCAAAAGTTAAATATAAATTACATAAAATACATATATACAAATAATAAAATATATATATTACAATATATATATATATATATATACATATCAATTACAAAACGTTATGAAAACTTAATGCAATTATGACGAAGACTAAATTAGATGATTATATATCCTAGAGTTAGACCGGTTCTCACACTTTCGGGCTTGTGACTTCCCGTATGACACCCGGGACCGACGGTTTAACGTGCTCTCCGAGGCACGGAGGGGTCTCGGTGTGTAACGAACGGTCACCCATCCACGGACTGAACGCGGAAAGCTCACTTTAACCTGGGAAACAGTATGATTGGCACGGTTGTTAATTAGTCACGAGTCCCCTGAATTAAAGATTCTATTTTCCGTATTTTTTTATCTATACTAATATTATAAAGAGGATAGATTTTTACTTTTGTATGTAACGAATAAACTTAAGAACAACTGGACCGATTTCAAAAATTCTTTTGCCGTTAGTAAGCTACATTATCACTGAGTAACATAGGCAATATTTATTACTGGAATAAAACTTCGTACGCGGGCCGAGCCGTGAGGACACAGCTAGTCTTCTATATTTATCCGTAAGAGGTCACTAACTTGTAAAAAAAATATTATCTTTATGTAAGTAACTAGTTATTAAATATCTTTTCACAAACGTCTCAATTATTTCAAAAGATCGATTTACTTTTTCTAAGCCTATAGAAATCATTTAAAAATACCCAATTTATTCTGAGCTAATAAAAACCATGAATCTTCACCGTTAAGTACCAGGCTCGCATAAATCGTAGGAGATAAACGGAGCACCATGACAAGCCCTTGCAATTACGCCTTGCGCTTGTTAGAAGTTTATTAGGAAACTAGTCTGTCCTGCCAGTTCACTTGCATAGATAGTTTTGCATAGTTACGAAAATAGATTATGTAGTAATTAATCAGAATTAATGGGGAAGGCAACACAAAACGAAAGCAGATGGCAGCACCTCCATACTTAGTTATTTCAACCAATCAGAACCATCAGGGCGATATTAACAATAATGTCAAACACATTGCAATCAATAAGATTGCAGTGGAACAATCGAAAGTGGCGCCATTAGTTCCACAGTTGCCTACCCCATTAGTTAGACACTATTATTACATTCCGGGTAGTCAATAAGGGATGTATTTTTAAAAGCTATCAATATATCAGATAATAGACAAATTTTAACAAGATAAGATACTCGTCAATCATAAAACCGGCCAGGTGCGAGTCGGACTCGCGCACGAAGGGTTCCGTACCATTATCTATAAAAAAGGCAAAAACAACAAGTTTGTTGTATGGGAGCCCCCTTAAATATTTATTTTGTTCTGTTTTTTAGTATTTGTTGTTATAGCGGCAACAGAAATACATCATCTGTGAAAATTTCAACTGTCTAACTATCACGGTTCATGCGATACAGCCTGGTTACAGACGGACGTACAGCGGAGTCTTAGTAATATGGTCCCGTTTTACCCTTTGAGTACGAAACCCTAAAAATGATCCTGCTTGACCAATCAATCACTCTCAACTGTCTATGGTGACCATCGCTTATTTTTTTTCTTGACAAGACAGGCCAATTTGTCTCATAGAGGCATATAACTTGTGTATATTGTTGATTTTTTATTTTATGTTTGTATGTCTGTATGTCTGTAACGAGACTCAAATAAATTATTTTCTTTCTTTCTTTCTTCTTTCTCACTTTTTTCCGTCTACAAGAAAAAGATTGAATAAAGAATTTATTACGTAGGTAATTACAAAAGATAAAACCTCGTAGCGAGACAGCAATAGTAATTGCTCTGTTTCTAATTACTAGAGTAATCTTTGAAATGGATCTGGTGTGAAATGGACAGTGATCGGTTTAAGTACCTGTGATTTTTAGTTATTGACCGTTTGCGTATAATTGTTGTTCGATTACCGGTAACTAGCTGTGTGCTAACGGCTCCGCCCGCGTAAGAAGTTTTATTCCAGTACCTAATAAATATAGCCTATGTTACTCAGTGATAATGTAGCTTACTAACGGCAAAAGAATTTTTGAAATCGGTCCAGTAATTTTTAAGTTTATTCGTTACATACAAAAATACAAATCTTTCCTCTTTATAATATTAGTAGATTTGAAATAGCGGTTTAACTGCCTCCTTGGTAGAAAGAAAGAAAGAAAGAAAATTTATTTATTCAGCCAAGAACACTGACAGCATAAATAAAATAAACAAATAAAGAACAATATAATAAGAATTAAACACAAATTTTATGCTGTCGAGCATGTCCGTGCCGAAAAGGTTACCAACTCAGCATATGCTAGGCGTCAAAACACCCAGCGCTGATTTTCAGCTGGCACCCCCGCAGTGACACACGGATGGAGGTAGTTAATTTTAAATATATATTCTATTATACTTGAATGGATAAAAGTGTTTTATAATGTGTCAATAAACTACAAAAATATAATAAAAAATAAAAACTACTTTTAATATAATTTGTGACAGCTAATCAAAAATATGGCAATTGAAATAGCAGGCGGCGAAATTGGTTTATTGGTGACAAGCGTGACTGTTGATTGTGAGGTCCTGGGTTCGATCACCAGATCGGGCAAAGTTTTATTGAGTTTTTTCGTGTGGAATTCCTCAGTAGCAGCCGGCAGATTTGTGCCCGGTTGATGGCAATAGCCTCGCCACCTACATGAGACGTAAACATAACGGCGAAACGAGGGTGTTGCTAATACACCTCTGCCCAACCCTTTGGGGAATATATGCGTGATGTTATGTTATGTTAAAATAGCGCTAGAATTTGTTTGTTTGTTATTGGAGAATTTGTTAACAAAATTACGGGTCTCGTTTTGGGAAATGCTATTCCTGTACTGCCTTCATATGACTGAGGGTAGCCTCGGCAGGCAGGTCGCATCGCTGCTTACAACAGCGATACATAAAGGCGGCGACTGACCTGTATCAGATTCGTGCAATGTAACATCGTGTTACGAAGTGAGCAAATACGGCGGCCGATCGCAGTGGTGATGGCATCGGCGAACGTATTGAATCGACAAATTGATCACCACACAACCCCGTCGACTGACCGTTTCTGGTGATTTTCATTAACCAACTTCAAAAAGGAGGAGGTTCTATATTCGATTGGTTTTGTTTTTTATAGATAGCCTATTGGTATGACCGTCGGACTGCCAAGTCATAGGTCTCGAGTTCGAACCCAAGGCATGCACCTCTGACTTTTCGGATTCATGTGCGTATTGTATAATTAACACTTGCTTAAAAACGGTGAAGGAAAACATCGTGAGGAAACCGGCATGCCTGAGAGATATTTTTCGACGGCATGTCAAGCCAAGTCAGAGGCCCATGGGCGGCATAAACTCTGACACCAGGTTAGTCACTAACCACACGAAAAGAAGGGGGTTCCGTACCTCAAATGGAAAAAAGGGTTCCTCCCTTATAGGATCACTTCGTTATTCGTTTGTTTGTCTGTCTGTCAAGAGTCTTGACTCAAGACCCTTTTTTCTCAGGAACGCGTGGAGGTATCAAGTTGAAATTCATATTAAACACTTAGGTCTGCAATATCTTAGAGCTGTAATAAAATCATACTACTAAGTCAACGTAATCAAAAGATATGGCCGTTTATGCCGCATATTTTAACACTCGCTAGGAAATGAAAACCTATAGGGTATTTCCCGTTGATCTAGAATCATGAAATTTGGCAAGAAGCAATGTCTTATAGCACAAGTAAAGGGAAAAAATCGAAAACCGTGAGTTTGTAGTTACTTATATCACAAAAATAATAATTTGTACGGAACCCTCGTGCGCGAGTCCGACTCGCACTTGGCCGGTTTTTATTTTTTTACCTCACTCTCGCAATGTTCTTTTACAGAGTTGGTGATGCTAGTGGTAGGCCTTAACAAAATGAAACAATTTCCACATAGCTTAAATTTCATTTGTCCCAATTTCACAGGTAATAAAAATATATAACTGAAAAGGAGCGTCCACTCATTAACACATTTCGTATCATATAAAAACAACCTACCCTTCACTGGTCATAGACGAGCTAGCATTAGTAAGCTCATTTGTGTATTTACCATCAATTACCCGAATTAGACCGCTGTGGCCCGCTACAGACCGGCCACTTTTAGTTGTCACAATTGTCACATCAAACAACTTAAGTCGCCTAAAGTTTATGTTCTTTTAAATTGGTTTTAATAAAAAGAAAAGAAGTGCTTTCTATTTGAGGATATTTTAACTACTTTTACTATCATTAAGGCGCCAGAAAATTACCAAATAAAACGAAAAAGTTTTTCTATGAGTTTTATAAGAAATGTCTGTAAAAGAAATACAACGCATTTACTTAAGTAATAAATAGAGCGTGTCAAAATATAGTATAGTGTGTGATACGCACGGGAGCCCACTCTGAAAATTGAACTATGTACTAAGTTTCGGCTGAAGGATCGCACGTTTTCCAACCACGATAGTGTTTCGGATCAGACGATCGATTTTATTTTCGCGATTTGCCCTATTCCACGTTAAATGACGTCTAGTAGTTCGTTGTTTGACAATTATTTAATCGTATATTTATAATTTCGATGCCCGTCGTTGTTTTATTTCGATCGGAAATTTGACGTTTGTTTTTCGTAGTAGACCCCCAGGCCAGCGTGATAGTGTCAGAGGACTTACCCTTTTCATTCTGACAAGAGGCCCGTGCCTAGTAGTGGAACAGTAAAGAGCTGATTATGATGAAATAGACAGCGGTCTATATCGCACCCCCGTACTTCACAGTGGGTCTTTTACCTATAATTAATTAGCTTAAGTTGTCTAATATAAGTAAAGGTAGGCCAAATTTCTTTGGCCTTTTAATTTAATTAAATTTTAATTTAATTTAATTAATTTAATTTAATTTAATTTTTTTGGTCTTTTCAGACGGATGGATTGTGTGAAGGATCATAATATGGGTAAGAAGGGAGTGAGTAGATAGATGATGGTTGATAGAGGAGAATGGAAGAAGAACACTTGTTGTGCCGACCACACCTAGTGTGGGATAGGGGTAGGAAGATGATGATGACTTGAGTTGCCTAATGACTAGTCATAATTTTTAACTTATTGAAATTAGTAAGCGGTTTCATAAATTACACAAGTACATCTGAAACATCACAATTATAAGTCACATACAACAAACAACACAATATGGTGGATTTAACGACTGTTACTAAACAAACACGTGCTCTGACTGCATTAACTAAAGACACAAATCTCTGTCAGATAATACAACACACAGCGCCGTCCATCAATGCCAGTAAGGTTGTCATATTCGAGAATTAGATAAAATCGATGGGAGCAAAGTAGATACGGACTCTACATTTTTACCAAAACGCTTTTTTTTACCAAAATGAGCTTAAATCTACAAGGTTGTGTTAAAATAATTTCAAAATAATGAAGAAAATCTGGCATGTAGATGAAGACATCTACACTCGATTTCTAAGAATCATCGCAGCAAAATGGCCTCTGTTTTTTTACTAAATGTGCTCTCCTGTAAAATTGCGGTTTTGTAGATGTCTCCTTTTACTTGATGCCATCGAAATAAACAGAGCTGATAATTAAGGTGACATATTTCCGCAATGCCTTCAGAAGAATTTGTTACGAAATTCTTAATGCACGGAATGCACGGATACAAACTCTCAAAGGCATTATTTTAAAAAAATCGCCTGTATTATAAGGAAACGCCTTTACAATTTCAAACAAAGATTTATGGCTTTTGCGCAAGCCAGCCGGAGCTGAGCCAGTAGATTTAAACCTGACTGAAGAACTAAATCAACCTCCCAATTACACAGAGAAACGCACTATGTAGGCTAGAGGCTCCATAACAGAGTAGCCACTAAGCCATGTTTGTAGCTGTAACTAAATATTTCTAACATTACATCACGCCTGTATTCCCCGAAGAGTTGGGCAGAGGTGTATAGTAACACCCTCATTGCGCCGCTATGTTTAGGTCCCATGTAATATGGCGTGAGGCTATTGCCATCACGCAGGCACAAATCCAATCTCTGGGCTCCTACTGAAGAATTCCACACGGAAAAACCCAATAAGACTTTGCCCGACCTGGGGATCGAACTCAGAACCTCACGATCAGCAGTCGTGCTTGCCTCCTCTAGACCAATGAGGCAGTTAGATATTATATCGTCAGTGGAAAGGAAAAAGACTAAAGCGCCAATATACCTACTTTACAGTAGAGAGATTCAAAGTATTTTTTAACAAAATAAACAGAATTATTTTTCTTAGAGTATACATGACATATTAAATATATAAATAAATTAACTATTTAATATGTATGTATATGTATATGAACAATAACTATGTTTAATTTCTAAAAAAATACTTTGAATCTCTCTACTGTAAAGTAGGTATATTGGCGCTTTAGTCTTTTTACCTTTCCACTGAAGATATATTTCTAATCTTTACTGAAATACCATTTTCAGAACAAGGTAAAAACAATCATTATCCATTTGCATCCTCGTTCAGTAAATAAAAGCGACAAATGTATTAAAAGCTAACGTTATAACTAACAATGACATGACAACCCTAATGCAAGCGACTTTGACTAATATGATTGGACGCACTCATCATACATTGTACACGGTGATCAACTCATTTGGGAGTTTGTTCACAAAACGATACCAGTTTGAACATACGGTCTGTACCTACAATTTAATTAGTGTGGGAATCTGGTACAGAATATTTTCTTGTCAAGTTACCGATAACTGAAGTCTTTGATTTAATATCTATGTTCTTAACTTAAATTAGTTTTCTTTGTTGAGGACACATAAACCGGATTATCCGATATATATATATTGTGTTGGATTTATTATATGAAAAGGTTAATCAGGAGAGAAGTCCAGGAAGGCACTTGCAATAGCCAATTACATTAAATGATTGACTGTGCACTTACTGTGACGTTTAGCCCAGAAGACGTCTTCAAGATGAGCGTAACATAGTTTAATCCTGGTGTGTGAATTAGTTTTACAACGCAAAAGCAAAAAGCAAAGCTATGGTCACTTAGGGAACGTACCCATACTACGTGACCCGTTCAGGGGGGAAGGGGGGTCTTCAAAATACCACGCTTGATCACAGGGGCACTTGGTCATATACTACGAGTGGTCACCGAGGGGGGGAGGGGGGTAAAAAATTGTAAAAAATGGGTCACGTAGTATGGATACGTTCCCTTATCAGAAATATAGCCTTGTGGAGGAACAAGGTAAGGTGTACCTCCAATGACAAGGGAGGATCCTCCTACCAGGCGGGTCTTATGCCTGACGGGCCACTGCCCAACGGTTGATGTTGGGAACTTGTATATAAACTAACTCCGTGTCAAATCATGATACCGCGATGCAGGATTTGTGACGTTTCATCTGACAGCTGTCACTGTTGTCACTGTAGTTTGCTAGACAATCGTCGTGCTGCGTAGTTCTCATGTGGCGTGATAGATGCCGCCACAGTCTAAAGCACAAAGTAGCCCATACCGACCACACTTCAATAGAAAAGCCATTAATAAATTACTAATTACTCTGATGGATCACTCAAACACAATATAGCAATCTATCAGACTGAAAGCCCTTTTCCAGTAATAAGATCCATCCTCCCATTAGCACCCCTTTTATAAAAAAAAACTAATTAACACAAGCTTTTTAGAAAATAAATAAGTTTGGTTAACTTAATTAGAGATAATAGATGCCCAAATTAATGAACCGAGTGTGATAATTACTTCAATTAACTGAAATATCAGTAATGGACGACGAAAATAAATGGAGGCGGTCAACCTTCGAAATTAAAGACTAAAATTGATCGAGCCGATTAAAAATATTGCGTTTAAAAAATAAGACACGAACTAAACACTACCATCATGTCCCTGTCCTTATCCCACACTAGGTATGGTCGGCACTACAGGTATTCCTCTTTCATTCTCCTCTATCAGCCGTCATCTCAGTACTCACTCCTTTCTTATCCATATCGTCCTTCACACAATCTATGTTTTCTTTGGCCGACCTCTACTTAATACATATATCCACCCACATACGAACAAGACGCTACAAGAGTAATATAACCCAGCCTCTCCACTAAATCCAGTAGCAAGTTTGGACACAGTCGCAGCAAGTCGATTTCTGCAAGTTTTACGAACTAAGCTAGCAATGGCGTGCAATTTTCTCACGACGTCAATCGTTAATGCAACTGATAATAACATTTTGATCCGAGCATGAATTCAAAGTCAGAGGCAGGAGACGAGGTAAAGTAAAGACCACGCTAATTTTTTTTAAATATCGTCGCTTTGGTAACTATACCGCCTAAGTCGAAAATTGGTCATTTGACCAATTGATATTTGATATTTTGGACGCGCATCGAATGATGTTAGAAAAAAATTAAAATTATCCAATCACAGCGAGTTATTCAAACAGTTCTGGCACCGCGCAAGTCGTTTGTTGTGTCATTTTAAAGATAATAAAGGCTCATTTACACGGTGCAAGTTTCTTGAAGCAAGTCTCATGCTATCTTTGTCTTTCTCTCCGACAAAAACAGAGATAGCATGAGACTTGTTTCATGAAACTTGCACCGTGTAAATCAGCATTAATCAGTTTTTTGTCTCTCCTGAAAACTTGTTAAATTTAACTTGAGCGGTATTGTTACCTAAGCGACGATATGTAACGACAATTTTGTGTCCCGTCTGCAACTTCACCTCACCTACCTGTTTAATATATTATGACAGGTGGCGCACAAGTGGGCCGCGCCCGGTGACATCATTATAGTGTCACTCACTGGAGCTTCATAGATCCATGGGCCATTGTACCGTGTCGTCTTGTATAGACGAGTGAAGGACAGACGACGGGCGGGACCGTTACAAATGCATTAATTTGCAGTTACTACGACTAATGTTTTATCTCCGTGGTTTTATATGTCGCAGACACGGTTATAAAATTGGATAGAAGTGAGTATAGCAATACGGTGAAGACCTATGTCTGCTTGTGAGAAGCAAAGTGGGTATGGTAAATAAAACCAAATAAGACTCTTCACCACTGAGAGTATATAGTAATTATAGAGACCTATCTAAAAAAAGATAGTTTTTGGAAAACGTCGAATAAAGGTTCGTATTTTTATGAATTTTGTAGAAAAGAGAGAAACTTACTCTTATTAAAAAAGAGGCCTGTTGTGTTACGCCACAACAGGCCTCTTTTTTAATAAGAGTTGATGTAGATGGTCATCCAATGACATTTTATGATTTAAACTTAAAATCTTAAAATTTTGAAATAGGTCTCTATAATTCTAGAGGTGCGACATGTATTTGGGATAGTTGTCAGTTACATGAGCTAAGTCACAATAAAATTCACACAAGATCCTCAGAATATAAGAAAGACAAGCTAGTTGTCACATAATAAAGGTCAGACTTCTACGACGGTTCGACACCGAATGAGCCCGCTCCATCGAATGACAACTGTTTTTATAACGTCGGGTACGTTGATTCATCTTGACGACTACCCTCCTTTACCTTCTAAATGACTTATTCTCCGACATAATTTATTTAATGTTTAATGCATAAATGTTTACGGCATATTCTATGCCAAGCGTGGGCCGACATAATGAAGAAGGAACTCACAACTTCATGAGCACCAGAATGGTGATCTTCCACACCTAATTTCTTTTTTACATTATGTGCTATTTTGCTGTGATAGCTTAGCGGTTGAACGTTTGCCTTCCATGTAGGAGGACCTAAATTCGACCCAGGCCCGCACCTCTTACCTTTCGAATTCATGTGCGGGTCAGAAATTGATTATCACTTAAAACATCGTGAGGAAACCTGCACACCTGAGAGGGCTTCATAATGTTCTCGAGCGTGTGTAGTCAGCCAACCCGTACCAGGCTAGCGCGGTGGACTAAGGCTTTAACTCTTCTCATTCTGAGAAGAGTGGGACAGAAACGGGCCGATAATGATGAAGTATGTACCTATTAGGTATTAAGATTTATAAGTATGTCGCAGACGCACACCGTTTATAGAGTTTGATAGAATTGAGTATAGCATTACAGTTTAGACCAGTGTCTGCTTATCAGAAGGAAAAGCGGGTATTTCGTAAATAAAACCAACATACGACTCTCCACCACTGAGAGTAGGTACTTGTATTAGGGTTAGTTGTTAGTTATAGAAGATAATTCACAATATAATAATTAACACAATTTACACAAGATCATAAAATAAGGAGGACAAGCTAGTCAGATATAAAAGGTCAGACTTCTTCGGCTGTTCGATATGGAATCCTTCGTTCCATCGAATGACAACTGTTTTTATAACGTCGGGTAAGTTGATTTATCTTGACGACTACCCTCCTTTATTTTCTAAATTATTAATTTTCGACAAGTAAATATTCTAATATTCTTATAAAAACGCTATCAGAATGAGAATAATCGTTTTGATAGCGAAGCGCACAAAAGCGAAGAACAGAGGCAATAAGTTAGAAAAAAAAACGACTACCTGCATACACAAATTGCTGACTCTATGTTACTAGAATCAGCTGCCAGTGGGGCCGCAGCTAAAAGAGCTAGCTAGCATTTAATTGAAGTCATAAACGGTGGGTTAACACCTGCTTATAGGTTAATACACTACAATTATGTAGTATCAGCTTTACTCGCAAAGAATTGATTATAACCATACATTTTTATTACTGTTACTTCTTCTTCTTCCTGTCCTTATCCCACACTAGGTGGGGTCGGCACAACATGTATTTCATAAATCCATGTTGTTAGAGGTTTTGGCTTATTGTTTTATGATCAGCCGCCAGCCTGATATCAACCCTCCTTGGGAATACTCGTTGCGCGGGTGACCCAATGTGCTTGCTGATATTATGCACTGGGTCCCAAAACGATATGCTTGTTGATGTTATTGCCGATAACTAATCAGACTATGTTGTTCTTGGTGGAGTGTACTTAAAGTTCCTCGACCCACTCATTCAGTTTTACTAGGGACTTTAGTTCTGACACATCGTAAACTAATATAGCACCGTAGCTTCTCTGTAAAAATTTGATGTCAATGTTCTGTATCACTCCTGTCTCGCTGTATCCCAAATACCAAACTTGACTTTATGACCGTTCACATCCATGACTTTACATTTTTAGTCAACAACTATTGTAGCTGGGAATGATGAATTGTAGTCTCCCGTTGTGAACGCGCATATGAATTTTTTTTACGATTACTGTAAGGCAGAATATATAACGGGTGTCATCAAAAACACAAAGCAGTGCCACTTGGAACGATACATTTATCGATTTATAGTTGATTCCTATAATTTACGGAGCCTTATTGGTTAAAATTGAGACTCTTAATCTTTACCAATAATGAAGTAAAGACCTTATGGCTTTGCATAGTAGACCCTCCCATATTAAAGTAAGCTATCACAGATAAAATTAGCTTGCGAGTCTATTTATATGCCTAGTTATGGCAATACAAAGTTCTACCATTGGTAAGCAAAATGATTCGTTTATAGGAACCGAGAATAAGTTGTTTTATGAACCGACTTCCAAAAAAAGGGGGAGGTTATCAATTCCGGTTTTTTTTTGTTTTGTACCGCACGACACCGTCGTTTATAAACCGATTTGAAAAAATATTTTTTTATATGAAAGAGTATTCTTACAAAATGGTCCCATTTAAATTTGGTGAAGATCTAATGAAGAACTTCGGAGATAGACAATGGAACTCCTAAATGACGAACAGTACGTACCTATAATGTGATGATGTGATTATGTTACGGGCAGCGTCTTCAGTAGGTCCAACCATGTTTTAATTAAGGTCACTAAAACGAAATAAATTAAAATCTTTTTAACAAAAATAAAACCGACTTCACAAAAACCATGAAAAGAATAAAATAATTACGATATTATAAAATTAAGTTTCAGAAGTCGGTGCCTTCAATTTGGTTCAGCGAGGATTAGCACCGACTTCTGAAACTGTTAATTTTATAATATCGTAATTATTTTATTCTTTTCATCGTTTTTGTGAAGTCGGTTTTAGTTTTGTTAAAAAGTTTTTTCGTTTATAGGAACCGGGAATAAATTGTTTTCTTAAGGTTGGCACTGAACAAAACTGTGTACAACAGATTGATGCGCCATCTTCCCCACCTCCTTAGACGTCCCCTATTATATTGTACGCGAGATAAAGGTCAAGCCGATTTACATAATAAAATGCTAGTTGTGGCGCCACTTGGGAGAGGCCTATCGAACAAGGCTACAAACTGTGGACTGCGATAGGCAGAGTTGATCAATTTTCTCTCTCTCTAAGAATAGCTCGTGCCCTTGTGAATAGATTAGCTAGCCAGCAAGGTTCGTAGCGGGGCTGATTGCCCAGGGTGCGCCAGACGAATTGATAGATTGAAATCAAACTATAAGGAGATCGTGAGGTTTGCGAGAAAATATGATTATTATCTATACTAATTAATAAAGCTGAAGAGTTTGTTTGTTTGAACGCGCTAATCTCAGGAACTACTGGTTGGAATTGAAAACAATATTTTTGTGTTGGATAGTCCATTTATCGAGGAAGGTTATAGGCTATAGAAAATCACGCTATGACCAATAGGAGCGGAGCATAAATTAAAAATGTTGCAAATACGGGAAAAATGTCCACCCGTGCGAAGACGGGACCGGCCGCTAGTAATTTATACAGCTATCGGAGGGGCTCGTGGCTAATTAACAACCGCGTGAATCATTTGATTTGCAAGGTTAAGCTACGCTTATCGCGGTCAGTCCGTGGATGGGTGTCCATTCGTTACACATCGAGGCCCCTCCGTGTCTCGGAGAGCACGTTAATTAGTCGGTCTCGGGTGTCATACGAATACCTATGACGGTTGTTACGGGTAGTCAGAAGCCCGAAAGTCTGACGACCAGTCTAACCTTAGTATATCGGCATTACCCAGTATCTGGGTTGCGGAGGTCTGATGGCAGTCGCTCCGTGTAAAATACTGGTACTAAGCCGCATCTGGTTAGACTGGAAGCTGACCCTAATGTAGTTGGGAAAAGGCTAGACAGAACGATAACAATAATTAATATTGAACGAACGGATAACTAACTCTTCAGTCTAGTGATGGCAACCGCAATTGCTGACTGTGAGGTCCTGGGTTCGATCCCCAGGTCGGGCAAAGTGTTATTGGGTTTTCCGTGTGGAATTCCTCAGTCGCACCTCGGAGTTTGGAATTGTGCCCGGTTGATGGCAATTTATGCTCGCCCCCTATTAGATGAGACTTAAACATAACGGCGAAATGAGGGTGTTAGTGTACTATACACCTCTGCCCAACCCTTCGGGGAATACAGGCGTGATATTATGATATGTTTTATGGATAAGCTGTATTTCTAAGTATTTAGTGTACTTCCTTGACAAACATACAAAGCCTACCTCGTTATCTTAATACGATTACCAAGGATTACACTTCTTAAGCTTATTTTTATAATATTATTATGTATTTACTCTGATATACCATGAAACATGCTTGACAGCATTTTTTATCTAATGTCAGGGCCAGCGTTGAAATTATGTATTAAAACCATTTTATATTTAACATTTAGAGCAATATTTTACCATAATTGTGGTTATATGTTAATTTTGTATTAATAACAAGGCTACTGTGTTTAGACTTAAAGTAAGAAAGAGCAGAAGGTCCATTGGTTAGATAGTTTTTTGAGAAGATGAGACCTAAAGAAGGTCCATATAAGGGCGAACTTGGCTTGAAACCCAGCTGGATGAACAATAGCCGACGGACTGAATAAAGCAGCTGTAATCAGTCTACTTAGTCCGGGCATTAAAATCTATACTATACTTATAAAGAGGAAAGGTTTGTATTTTTGGATTTTTGTACGTGACGAATAAACTTAAAAACTACTGGACCGATTTCAAAAATTCTTTTGCCGTTAGAAAGCTACATTATCACTGAGTAACATAGGCTACGGGCGGAGCCGTGAGGACACAGCTAGTGTTGTATAAAAAGTAAACAAACCTTTGATCTCGAAACATTAATCTTACTTAAATAATCCATTGAAAATACACATTTTTAAAACAAAAATAATGGAACAATAAGGTTTCCTAAAATGTGTATGTTAAGGGTCAATTTTACTAACATCGGATAGCTTTTATCTGAGGAAACTTGACGTTTTGACAGCTTTTGTATAGAAATTCTGTCAAAACTTCAACTTATTTTTCAGAGAAAAATATCTTGGCCGATTTTACTGAATGCAAATGTGAATTCATAAAGCAAAATGAATGTTTCACGATCAAAAGATTAAAAAAAAATTAAATGATGGGCCTATACAGCTACTTTATTTAGGTCTTTATCTGTCCAGTTGGATATGGAAAGGGAGAATGATGTGTACCATCTTTATAGTGGCCTAACCTAGTGCACACTGTGTCAAGCAGAGTGGATTACTTGATCCTTTGATTGAAAACTTAAACCCTTACGATGCTCGAGAACTTAAAGATTGTAGTCACAAACTGGGAAGTAAGTAGGCGTTTAAGGTCGGTCTTCAGTCGACCCGCGAAATTCAATGTGTTTTTTAACGTAAAATTTGAACATTTTGAGACTTTATTCTGTTATCCACGATAACTACATATTACATTGTATTGATGTATGTAACTATGTATTTGTCGGTTTTCGAGCCGACCGTAGGAATCACCTCAAGTAAATGGTGAAGTGGAGCTTCTGTCTTACTATTCTGCTTATTACGTGACTACGACTCTGTCCTACGATGTTATGATAATGACGTCATTCTTATGATGGATGACGTAGATAAATAGTTTGCCGTAACTACGATTATAATGGGTTTATCAAGATTATAGTGTTTCTTTGTATTAAAATGACACTAGATTATTTTTCAAGGTTTTGTGTATGGAATCTTTATGAATGACTTTGTTGAGTGGTAGACCTTTATAAAGATACGATCTGAAATAAGTGATAAATGATAATGATGATATAGGCTGAATAATCTATTTTTTAGGCTCAATGACCAAAAACGCTCAATAGATCAGTAGGCTAATTCACGTAATTTCATGACGCGCCGATGAAGTTGCAGTGACGCTGCAGTTAAGTTTAAGTTTTAGTGCTAAATGGTATTCTTGTAATATTTGAACTGCGCGTAATCTACACGTAAGCTGCGCGTTAACTGTGCGTCAACTTCACGACAGCCAAACTTACGTACGGTGAGGCCATACGAGAGAAAAAAAAATACTCACTAAATAATCGAATAGAATCGATTAAGTTTCAATGAATATTACGTTATAAAATATTAAAATAATATCACAATACTGATTTTAATGCTTTTTCTTGCCACAAAAACAAATAATAATATTTTGATTCACAATAAAAGATATAATTTGCTAAAATTTGGCTGAATTATGGTTTATCATTGCTGCATAAAACAAATAAAACTGTCAAAACAAGAGGAGCGCCAAGGTTGAAAAAAACAAAATAAATAGTGCAAATTAAAAACAAAACTTTATTAAGGTATGTTTAATATTAAAATATATTTATGGATGTGCAGTGAAGTTTACTTTACGAAGAAGTAGCAGTTTAAATTCCTTCCTTGTATGTTTTAGTCATGACTTCGCGAAAATCTGTTTCTGTGCGGCAAATAGAACTCCTTGTGGAGTATTTAGAAGGCCACATAGGCCTTGCCCATATTTTAATATTGTCACGGGCATCCCTTGTCATGGGAAACTTTATATATTCTGTGAATATGCTTCTTGTGTTATGGGCTTTGGTGACTTGTCTGATGGCTCTTGAGACAGTAGGCTGTGAAACACCATGGGACTTACTTTGGCCCACTAGGGTTTATAGGACCCACTAGCGTAAAAAGCCAGTGTTATGAGAACCTGAAAGTTATCCAATTATAATTATAGACTACTGTCAAATAAATTTTGTATTTTGCATTATGTTTGTACCAAGATAAGCAGTTTTTAGCTAACCTTTGCTTGCACACTTAATTCATCATTCCTTCTCTCCTTTGGAATACACGTTCCTAGTCGGCAAATTAATTGCCGGGTCACATCCTTGCTCAATCGCTATGTTTTTATAAACTCCCGATCTGATAGACGGAACGGATCCACATTAATTCTACGTCAACGTTGAGCTTGTCGACGTTCTCGATCGTCTATTTCATTTGATAGCGTTAGAATGCTCAAACCCAGACGAAAACTCATATTCCCTAAAAATAAATAAAAAACATTTGAAATTTAATTGAACGTGACTTGTAGTTAACAAAAATGTCTAATTATTTAACTTTTACTCACAATACTTAATTTTAAACACTTAAATTCACTAAAAATACAACTTGATGCCAACAAAAGTAAGTATTGAGGAACTTATGTTGCGCGTAACCAAAGCCACACGTTGATCGAAGTAAAACTTACAAAAGCTGTCATTTGAAACGTCAAATGAATACAAGAATACCCACAAAGTTGCGTTTGGAATCACGCACTAATGACGCGCAGCAGTAGAATGCTGATAATGCGCTCGCGTGACGCGAACTTGACGCGAGCGTATCTGACAGCGGTTGCCGATACTACGTGAATACGAAAAACGTTGTTTTGATCGAAACTTAACTGCAACTACACTGCAACTTAACTTCTTTAGTTACGTGAATTAGCCTACAGAACGCGTTGTGGTGTCTTAGGCTCAATTCACACAGAAGTGGCAGTAGCTGACAGCACAGCGGCTGGCAGTTTTACTGTCAAACCATTTTCGACTTTCTCTCTATCACTAAAATTCATAGTATCGGTTGAAAGAATTGCATAAGTGCATTGCACATGTAAGTCACCGCTTGCCGACCTAGGCGCTGCCGGCCGCTGCCACTTCTGCGTGAATTGAACCTTAAGATCAACCACAATTCAAAATTCGTACTATGACACTAGCAAAAACAACCAGAACGCTATAGCTAACTCGAAATATACACGTTCACGGCATTAGTGTACCCTACGGGCCACAAAAATATTGCTTTTTTGGTCTTTGAGCCTAACATAATAAATTGTAGTGAGTATAAGTTTATAATATTACATACAAACAATACAAAAATTATTTCATCATATTAACTTACATAGTGCAAACAGTTTCTCATTAAATAACTCCTTCCATCGTCTCTGATTCAGAGATCAAAGGCAAACATTAATCTCGTCTAATTAATAGATGATTTCTGATTTCTTCACTTACAAAGGCGTAATGAAAATATCCTTTTGATATCGTGCCCACTTTCAAAAGTACACTAATGATTTAATTATTAAAGTCGTAACATAAATCGTCCCGTGTGGAATTCTCACGAGGGTGAGGGCGAGGGTGACGGCGCGGCGGCGAGGGCAGTCCAACCCAATTATTAATTGTTAAATAATCTGTTCTGTGGTAATAGGTCCCATGAGATAGGGGACGATGTATCGCCAATTGTCAGACGCCATTTCAACCCCATATTGGGTGAAACTGGAATGCTGTGACAACATAACCCTGTCTTTGCTGTCGCACAGTAGGGTAAAAAGACCACTAATATTTTCGTTTTACTTACCTGGGAATTAAACCTGTGCTGTTTTTAGGTCTACCTACAGATCAGGTCATCATCACCTATAGTATGCTACTCGCCAATCCATTGCTTACCCGCACAAAATAACCCAATACAACTCAAAGTACCAGGCGCCCATACCGAACAGGAGTCAGCCCTCAATACGATATCCGTCCAAAGTAATAGAAAAAACTTTTTTGCAAAAAATTTAAACCGACTTCAAAAAAGAATTAAATAATTACCATATAAAATTAACAGTTTCAGAAGTCAATGCTGATCCACGCTGAACCAAATTGAAGGCACCGACTTCTGAAACTGTTAATTTTATATGGTAATTATTTTATTCTTTTTTGAAGTCGGTTTAAATTTTTTGTAAAAATGTTTTATTTTTTTCATTTTAGTGGCCTTAATTAAAACTTGGTCGGACCTACTAAAGACGCTGCTCGTAACATAATCACATCATCACAATATGCGTACTGTTCGTCATTGAGGAGTTCCATTGTCTATCTCCGAAGTTCTTCATCAGGTCTTCACCAAACTTAAATGGGACCAACTTCGAAGTATACCCTATCCATTAAAAAAAGAATCATTAAAATCGGTTCACAATTGGCGAAAATATCGATGAACATACACAAAAAAAAAAAAACATACATACAGACGAACATAGTAACCTCCTCATTTTTGGAAGTCGGTTAAAAAGACGTCTGTTACAAGGAGCTAATCCATTGTTATTGAAGCCCATTACTTGCCAGCAAAAAAACCCACACCGCCCAAAAGTACCAGGCCGCCATAGAAAACAGAAGTCAGTTCTCATTACGACATGCGTTCAAAGCAGTTCAAAGTCATAGAAAAAGCCGTAGGTATGTAGCTAGTAGCTGCTAACAATAAACACAATGAGTAGAAAGCCCCACGGCCATTAACTCCAATTACTTATAAGAACGTGTTCACACTTGAGCTTTGAACAACTAATTAGAACTCGTTCCACTATCAGATATATGGATATTATCTTATTACGTATGTAGATATGTTTAGTTACTATTTTTACATAAATTGTTATGAATTATGCTCGGAATTATAATATTTAAAAAAATGTGTTTCCTTTTCATAGCTCACGGGCTATTTCGGGGTCGGGCTATGGTGCGTTGTCAAACGCTAAAAGTTTCTTCATTCATGTTATGGAGTCTGACGGACGATTAACTTAAGGAAACTAGGTCATTGAAGGGTTCTGCTATTATAATACTAATTCTATAATTTGTTAGTGGGGTTTTATATCAAACTAGATATCGGAGGAATATACGACAACTAATTCCCGATGGAACTGATGAAATATTAGATGTCAAAACTATCATACATACATACATAAACTCACGCCTTTTTCCCATAGGGGTAGGCGGCAACTATAGAACGCCACATGCTACGACCCTTACATACCCCTTTCGCTTCATCCACATTCATACATCTTGTCATACACGCAAGCCGGTTGAGAGTACTACGCACCTGACCTTTGTGAAGAACATCACCAATAAAATCGATGTATGTCCTTCTAGGACGTCCTCTACCGACGTTTCCATTGACATCCGCCTTTTAGACTGAACATTTAATTTTATTATTACAATTTCCAAGGTTATCTGAGTTATGAGGACTAGTTTAAAGTTCTGGCCTTTAAAAAATATTTCGATTGTCCTCTATGGATAAAGTTGTCTTAATAAAAAAACCGTCACAAACACAATCTATACAGAGGTTTCTAAGAAATACACGTTGAACTTTTGAGCTGTAATATAGAGCTGTAATATAAAGCTAGTTTATGATGATATTTTCTGTCATTATTATGTTGTTCATAAAGTCGCTGACTTGTCAAGCATGTCCATATAAAAGACGAAACATTTCTCGACAGGCTATAACCTTGGCCAGAGGCTTTTGAAGTCTCCAATCTGCCCGTGCATATCTTCTGAGCAGTTTATTTACTTTGACAGCAACAATAAACTAGAATTTCAAGGCCAAAAACTAACCGTTTTGTTTAACAATGGTAGCATTTTTATTGTCAAACTGGGCGTATGACAAACATAAATGAACATAACATCACGCCTGTATTCCCCGAAGGGTTGGGCAGTGCTGTATGCTGTATAGTAACACCCTCTGTATAGTGCCATCAACCTATCTAAACTCCGGGCTGCTTCTGAGGAATTCTACACGGAATAACCCAATAACACTTTGCCCGACCTGGGGATCGAACCCAGGACTTCACGATCAGCAGTCGTGCTAGCCACCACTAGACCAACGAGGCAGTTAAATAGTCTCATAAGCAGATTATAATGTATAGTATTCTATGCAAAGCTGGGGTCTTTGCTTCATTACTGGTAAAGCTACAACAGTCTTGATTTTAACCAAAAACGCTCGGTAAATTATAGGAATCGATCATAAGAGCGTTTATTGAGGTCTCTCTGAAATCACTAGCCAGGCAATATTTGTTAGGCTATGATTTCTAACCTGCCGGAGTTGCGGTGCATGCTTAGGCGAAACCCGCGAACCTGGCCCACGGTCAAAAGGAGGAACACCGTGGGTTTTTAGCCGGTAAGAGTCCGGCAGAGTCCCTCGCTTACCCGGGGCGAGGGACATCCATGAGGATTTACCCACGATAATAAAAAAAATGCTATGATTTCTTTCTGCATGTTTCTTTTATCGCTTTTTTAACTCCAGATAAATAGAGTTAAAAAAGCGATAAAAGAAACATGTAGTTAAATTTTCCGTGAATTCATAATAGAAATACTTTAAACACGTCGGTCACAACCTTACAAGACCGACAAACGGTCATTTCTTATTGTGATAATGAATCATCTGTTATGAACAAACCCTAACTGCTGTGAATTAGAAGTCAGCTGCCCCAGTTTTCGTGTTAAATGACAACCATAAGGAGAAACGTACTTAAATTATTACTGAGGAATTTAAGTAGGTACCTAGCTTAAAAGAAATCCATTCTTAGGTGGAGAAAGGTCACACTAACAGCTAGTTCACACAGAAACTGGTTACAGGACCCGTTTTAGCGGATCCGTTTTCATTTTGGTGATGGCGCCTGTAGTAGGTAGTATGAGCGAGTTCACATACACGACAGTATTCCGAATCCAGTAAAAAATACTGGATCCGTTATTTTTATCGTATCCTGCCTATCAGATGCGATGCAGCTGCCATTTGTTTAACTGATCTGTCGGTACAGATGTGACAACACATCCAGTACAGACGGATCCATTAAAATGGATCCGTCAAAACGGATCCGCTGTGTGTACTGGCAGTTATATTGTGAATGTTAAAGTTTGTGAGTTTAGATGTATTGTTTTGGATGAAAGGCATACAGAATATGTCCTGGATTAAAACAGAATACTTTTTTCCGGGAACATAAAGTAGTTTCCCTAGGATTCAAAGAGAAACCGCGTGCAACAGATAGTATAATGTAAACGCAAGATTTCAAGCATGATTTATACGTTAAACTATTTAGGCCCGGTGTACCAACATTAATTCTTTAGTTAAACAACCGTTTTCATTTTATAACAAATCGAAAGCCTGCATTTCAAAATTACACTACATTGTCGAATTCATCGTTTTTGTAAGCCGTTTTCTCAGGAGTTGACCTGGGTCAATCCACTTTCCTTTCCAAAAAAAACTTATATTCACCGCGTTTTTTTGCATCAAGATCGTCAGATAAAGAAATTGAGACATTATTTTTAAGACTAAAGATTTTAAGAAAAGATACCCGATTTATTCAGTGGTAAATAAAATCTACATAAACATTAATAGCACCAAATATGGAGAAAAACCGAGTCAAAACATATATCGGATGTCAAACAATGGCGCCAAACTAAATCAAAAGTAATAGACAAGTTCCGTTTGACTTTTGATTTAAAATTCGAACCACGCTTTTCCGCGCGATTCGGCGCATGCGCGTAATCCACCAATCTTGCCGTGCGATCACGGGTCGACGGCCGCTACGGAACAACTGACCAATGTCCGGTCACGGTCCTGTCTTGACATTGCATGTTCCTTTTATGAACTTCTGAAATGTCAGCCAGTTTAATCGATAATATTGTAATCGATTATAGGTTGGTGACTAATTTATGCGCATATTTGATGAGCTTTTTTGTTGTAAACTTAAGAAATATTTTCTGCTTCCTTATAGATGAGTAACAAATTATGAATCGAATAAATATACATTTTTTTATACAAATACATTGTATAAAGAATAAAAACAATTACCTAAATAGAATTATATTCCCTTATATACTCTATCAATTCCCAATTTAAAATTCGTATAAAAAAAAGAGTAAACCGTTACCATTTGACTAATCAACACTCATGTCATGCGTTATAAATAACAATCACGTAATGCACTAATAACTTCACATATTGATTGATTTATTATGATTACATTATCAATGCGGCTAAATAATCAGTATTCGTTGTATTTACATACACTTAATTATTTTTACATTGACCTGATTCGTGAAAATATTGTACTACTTGAGGGTACTAGAATAATTGAGAGCTTTATTGCAATAAAAACTTGTAATAGACTGTTGTAAAAAGTGACATACAATGGGATGATTTTTTTCTCAGTCATGTGAAAACACTTGGCTATGTTTCCTTAGGCCGCGTTCCCACTTTGTCGTGACGACAGATAGTCATGTAGTTTTAAGTGCCGTGGCTTATATATTTAAATGGAGGTGTTCACATATAAGACGACACCATTAACTGTCGTTCACGACTTGTTTTTGCAGTGACGACAGATTGTCTAGTCAATGGGAACGGCTAGCGCGACAGTCGTCCAACGATAAATTTATCGTCACGACATCGTAATGTGTCGTTTACGACTATCTGTCGTGGCCACGATAAAAATATCGTCTCGTCTTGTAGCTTGCTACTGCTGTGCAAACGACATAGCGACTGTCGTGAAACGATAAAATGTCGTCGCGATCCAATGGGAACAGCTAGAAACGACAGTCGCTAAACGATAAAAAATTGTGACGACAAACTGTCGTTATAATGGGAACAGCTAGAGACGACAGTCGTCCAACGATAAATTTATCGTCACGACATAATGGGAACCCGCACTAAGTCAGACAAAGAAAGTGCAAAGATGTGATTCAATGTGATATTATTATATCATCCATTATATCTACATTATGACCTCCATATCTCTTCAGTACGTCAAATATTATCTTGCTGTGTAATTTTTTCAAAAATAATCTTCTCCGTAACAATCCCAGCTTCAAGGAAAGAAAGTATAATAACAGTTAATTATAGTGTATGAGGATAACATGATGATAGCATGTCGATGGGCATCTGATTAAATCCCTTAGGCGACTCCAATGGCATTCTCGGGAATAGTATCCCATTCATACGGAATTAGCTCATGCTCCTGTGAGCTAAATAACAAGATACTGTGACCACTAATTGGTTTGCCTAGTTTAGTGATTAGTCGTAATAATTCAGCATGACCGGTTCTAAGGACATGTTCAGCAGTGAACCTATTATGGGCTGATATTATTATGATGCCAATGGGCATGTGATGCGGAGAAACGAGGAACATGTCGTGAGGAAAGTAATGAGTATGAATGTAGATGGTTATAGGAGTAGAGGAAGACCAAAGAAGCGATGGATGGATAGTGTGAAATATGATATGGCTAGAAAGGGGGTGACTACTGAAATGACGACTAATAGATTTGTATGGAAGATGAAGACATACTGCGCCGACCCCAAATAAGTTGGGATAAGGGCAGGAGGATGATGATTATTATGATGCCAACGATACATCTTATGAAACTCACGGGTGTAGAGTACCCTATTCTTATAACACACGCCATACCCCAATACCTAATTAACTAGGTACAAAAAGCACACGACACAACACGTTACACATGCTGGTTACAGGCAAAGTTAGAAAGTGTTACGCTTCACATACTCTTATATTCGTGATACGAAGTCATTATGCACGACATGTAAATAACGTTTATGTATTGACAGAGTGATTATTTATTAATATTAGTTTTCGCGCGCATAATACATGTCAAGCATACGAGATTGAAAGTGTTTTCATCAGTTTTAAAGTCATCAATCGACAGTTTGATGAGTTTGAAACTGATGAAATCAACGAAACGAAAAACAGGACAAACCAAAAGATGCGTATTAAATACATACAACAGATTCTTGTAGGGGTGAATCTATCATTACAGTTATAGCTAATATCGGTATGTCAGGATTGGTAGCATGGTAAATAAAGTAAATTAAACCAACATAGACTCTCCACCACTGAGAGTACTTTTAATTAGGTTAGTGATTAGTTACAGAAGCTAGTTCACAATATAATAATTAACACAAGATCAGAAAATGAGGACAAGCAAACCAGATATAAAAGGTCAGACTTCTTCGGCTGTTCGACATGGAATCCTCTGCTTCGTCGAATGACCACTGTTTTTATAACTTCGGGTACGTTGATTAATCTTGACGGTTACCCTCCTCTGTCAGCATTGTCCAGTGTTACCAGTTACCGATAACAGCGAGTCAAGGAGACGAGGCAGTAATGGTTTGGTTATAAAACAAGAAGAAAGTTTCACCATAAGTATGAATTATTCGAATTTAGCATTTAATAACAAGATACTGAGATCATCTTAAAATCTATTTTAAAGCATGACTGTTATAAATTATAAGTTTAGAATCCTGCACTTTCAGTGCGAAATAGCCATCAACGATCAAAGTAATTAGTCGGGTATCAATGAACAATCAAGTGTCCAACACCGGTCGACGATAATTACACTTGAATGTTTATTGATTTATTGACTATGTTAAAAAGCCACACAATGATAATCACAGGACACGGAAGCTAAGTTAGACAATCGTACATTTAACATCCTCATTGAATACCGCCACGATTAAAAAAGGTTTATCGGCAAAATTAGCATCCTCGGTCTTCCCGAAGTCGTTTTCCTAAATAAACTCATGATAATTTATAGCTATAAGTGTTACATAATCTGGCTGATTCATTGATACAATAGATTGTTTAACAAAGGCAGATTTTAGTATTTTTTCTTCCAGATGACTCATTCTCATGTGTTAATTTAGTATGTATTTGTTCAGTTCTTCATGGAATAATACTGTACCTACATAGTCTTTCCGTCAACGACCTCTCTATGTAGGAACTTTGACGTCATACAGTTTTACGTCATCAACAGGGCGTCTAGGCGTTGTTAGGTTACAATTTGACGTATCTATTGCGGGCGAAGATAAAATTCCACTGCGTATATGAAGCTTTCTGGTTACTGGGTCGTCTAATGACAGCTTGACCGCAGACTGTTCTTAATTATGACCTTTTGGATGTCCACATAGACTTATAATATATTCATGTCCAACAGAAAAGTATAATACATAGGTTTCTAGCACCTAAGAAAATAAGGCTGAGGCATACGCTCTAATTATTTGCTTGGGTGTTTTAATAGAGCTCCAATTTTGGAGGCAACATAACAGCAAGCCAACTAATACTAATTCTTCTTCTTCCTGCCCTTATCCCACACTAGGTGGGGTCGGCACAACATGTAATTCGTAAATCCATGTTGTTAAAGGTTTTGGCTTATTGTTTTATGACCGGCCGCCTGCCTGACATCAACCCTCCTTGGGAATACTCGTTGCGCGGGTGACCCAATGTGCTTGCTGATATTATGCACTGGGTCCCAAAATGATATGCTTGTCAATCTTATTGCCGACAATTAAAAAACTATGTTCTTCTTCGTGGAGTATACTTGAACTAATACTAATTAAATCTATAAAAGTAATAAAATCTGTGATAAACTGCAATCTGTGGCCACCAAACCAAACATGTTTACAGATTTCGTATACAAAATCCGTCACAATGATGGATTTGTCACAGATTTTGTTAGTAGAATCAGCCTGAAGTTGTTCCAATCTTCTTATCCAACCGAAAATCTATATTTTTCAGCATACTCATCTGATTTCAACGCTACAGACATCGGCCAATAGCTTTTGTTCATTGTAATCTATTAAGTATACATATAACACAGTGCCTTTTTCAACCTGAACGTTGGCAGTATCGTCGAACGATGGAGCCATAATCATAAATTGTAATTGTAAAATTGATAGCGAACGTGTGGTTCGTGGTAGGTATCCAATATTTGAAAAAACTACCACATTTATCTTTCAACGCACAATATTTTTTTACCCTAAAAATCGATCTGCGGTTCGTTTTCCATTAAAAAATGCAAGGGAACAACTACTCGGCCGGTTTAAAGATTTGCGAGGCATAAGCTGTCAATATAATTTTCTTTGCAACCAGCTTATAAGAAACTAGACATGATATTAAAAGTAAATATATGCAATGTTTTTCTCTTGAGGTGAACAAAAAGAAAGTGCGTCGTGGTCTGCGTTGCGGTCACGCTTCAGTGTCTCCACGTGATATACGTAATGTGCTGTTTTCTATGCGTCTTCTCTGTTATTGTAAAATGGCTGCCATGATTGTGTTTGTTATTAGTTCAGTCTTTCATTGCAAGGTTGTTTTAACCCATGTAATAAGGGGTAAGGTTGTTTTAACCCATGTAATAAGGGGTAAGCTATTGATATTTATCATGGTCAAATCCAAACACTGTCTTTTTGTTCAGAATTTAAAAAAAAACCGAATACGTCTTTGTTCGAGCAGTGTACCGAACTCTTGACCTAAGGCTTGGTAGTTACGCTTGTCAGCACGAGACCAATGAACGTATTATTATTCCAGCAACAAACTGCGAAAGTAATTATTGTTTCCCAGGACCTCACGATCATTACCGGTCCAAAAGCATACTTGTCATCGGCCAATCAAACCACTTTTTGCGTTCATCAGAGTATCCGGTTAAACACACAAACTTGTCTGCATTTAATAGAGTAAAAGTAAGCGTCCAAAATAAAATAAAAACATACACCGTGTTACTCGAGCGTATCTAACCGACGTATCATAAAAAGCGAAATTAGTTATTTCATTTCATCATAAAATTACTTTTATTTTTCCATTTCGGCTATCCAGCTGTTCACTGAAGCCTTTGTTGTATTTTCTTTTATTCTTCATTTCAACAAACAAATCTGGGAGTAAACCTAACTATTCAGATCTAAGCTGAATTATGAATGTGGAGTCGGAAAAATGGGGTACAATCTTAAAAAAATGTACTGTATTTGACAGTTTAGCCTTTGCAAGCATCGCCATAGTAGGAAACTAAGAACCTAAAGGCGCCACATCGCTGGTACAAAAGCAATTTTATTGGTTAAAGTTTGTTTGAAATTATTGATAGTGGCAATTTAAGCCGTTCTGATTGGTTGTGATTGACACCAGTACAGGTGCTGCCATCTGCTTTCGTTTTGCATACCTACCACTCCCCATTGTAACACGGTCGCGATTTTTGCTTGTATTTCTTAAATGTCATAGAGCATAAGGGCCCGCACTGCCCCTTGAAGCTAAACGAGTAGTACCGTGCTGTGGAAGTAAGTACCATAGGTAAAAAGGTACAATAAGAAGACGGTGTGGTTAAACTGGAAATAACCCTTTCAATGGACGAGCTAGAGTATAAAATATTCATCACCCTTTGCAAACGAATTGGTGACCGCAACATCTTTTCCGCCGATCATTTAGACATAGTCCCTTACGGCCGATATCAATGATTGGCGGTTTCCCTACTAGAACTAATGTCAATTTTTTTCTACCTCTAGTATGGTAAACCGCTGGCAGATAGAATATTGATACTGTCCGTTAGTCACGTTTTAGGGCGTACAAAGAGAGTTTACGTTCTTCTTTGCCAGAAACCACACACGGTTCAGGTCTATTTAGATTTCCAATGTACGCCTTGTGTATACTAGCCACCACTATAAAGCCTGATTTAATCAGCTTCGCTCTATTTATTGTTCAGGCTCTCATTGCCGGTTCACCGGCCTCTTACCATTCACGTACTTTCTCCATTAATGATTTTAATAAGGTATTGTGTTTATACTTTCCGATGCCGCTTGTTGTGCTTAATTTATGATTATTTTGCTTCGTTTGGAACTTTGTTTTTCTTGAATAACATTCATAAATACGCCTGCAAAAGAGTAATATTAGGGAAAACTGTATCGAATATTGTCGTTTGGGTCGCTAGGTCAGCTTGGTTTTGCCTGGAAGTCGATAGATAACGACTTGATACAAGTAACTACTGCTCAGATGAGTAGACTGATTGCCATCAAGTAGTTTTTTTCTAAATCGCCAATTTCAACTTCCAATTTCGTTAGTGATTTGAGTGTTTGTCGCAATTGCAGAACTGCAATGATAAATATTGTAGTGCATAGAGTTTATTTTCCTCTAACAAAGAACTCACATAAGTCTAACATTATGAACCAAACAAAACTCATATTTCTAACTTTACGATACATTTCACAATTCCTAATAATGTCTAGCTTATTCAATACAACTTTAACTAAAGCGCAATCGGTATTAAATCCGCATTGCATAAGAACTAAGCAGTAACCGAAGGCTTGGTACTGGGCCAGGAGAGATAAAATACTGGCTAGATACTTGCAGTGCGTCCTACATTAGCCGGAGACGACGAGTCTCGACGAATGGCGCCCGTGACGTCACAACACATAAATACCTAAGGCTTTGACTTTGTTGAGGGTAAACTTGGGAATTGGTCGACGAATAATTGATGAACTCTGTTGGTGTGCCGTGGGGGTATCGTCTGAAGATTATTTTCTATTATATCACTTAATATCCTTCGCGTGAGAATCGTAAGAAACGTCTATCAGAGGGTCGGCAGCTTTATCTTTGAACATGAACCTGAACGCTGATAACATAACTTTTGCGAAAATCTAATTCCCTCGCCGTCACCACTGTAAGCGATCGACTTTCTAACATGAAGGTCGCGTAAGTTCACTCCCTGGAACAAATATTTTGAGGCTGACAGAAAATTGTTATCCCGAACTGGATGTTTGTGTGCAACTCGTGTCTTCAAAAATATTTTAATTAATTCGTTACAGACTGGGTCATCGTATCAAAAATCCTAGCTAGTGTTATCGGTAACTGGTAACACTGGACAAAGTTGATAAAGGAGGTTAATCGTCAAGATTAATCATCGTACCCGAAGTTATAAAAACACTGGTCATTCGACGGAGCAAAGGATTCCACGCGAACAGCTAAAGAAGTCTGACCTTTTATATCTGGTTTGCTTGTCCTCATTTTCTGATCTTGTGTTAATTATTATATTGTGATATATTGTGAACTAGCTTCTGTAACTAATCACTAACCCAATTAAAAGTACTCTCAGTGGTGGAGAGTCTATGTTGGTTTAATTTACTTTATTTACCATGCTCCCAATCCTGACATACTGATATTAGCTATAACTGTAATGCTTGATTCACCCCTATAAGATTCTGTTGTGTCTTTTATACTAGATTCCTTCGTCGTGTGTCTAACAACGAAAGGACTGGAAGGACTGAAGATCAAATTGTTTTTTTACTCGCGATTCGCAATCAACTCATTGCGACATTATCTTCAACATTATCGCGAAGCATCCTCATCTCTTGGACATTTAAAAAGCAATTTATTGAAATAAAATGCTCGGAGTTTTGAATGCGAAATGTTGCCAATTACTCGGGCAGAGAGACATTATGGTAAACGAATCGTGCTCGTAAATAAATAACGACGGATACCGAATTAAGGTTCACTTTGATGTACCTTTCGATACCAGGTTTGCTGAGGATATGGGCTTCAGAACAATTTATGATTAAAATATTGTGTAACTAGCGACCCGCCCCGACTTCGCACAGGTGCAATATAGATACTAATGTGGGGGATATAAACCTTCCTTTTGAATCATTCTATCTATTGCTGAAAACTGCATTAAAATCCGTTGCGTAGTTTAAAAGATCTAAGCGTACAGACAGCGGGAGCGGCTTTGTTTTATACTATGTAAAGATAAAGATTTCTGGAAAAACTACATATATAGGCCCTTAAAGCTGTAGTTGCATCAATAAAATAGTTTGGCGAATAGGATGCCAAAATAGGAACCCGTATGAAATCTACGAATGTTTCTACACATCTACGACACGTTTGGTGCAGTGGCTGAACGATTGGCTTCTGTGCTACGGGTCGTGGCTTCGATTCCCGCATGGATCAAATATTTGTATGGCTACAAATAGTTGTTCCGGGTCTGGGCGTTTGTGTATGTGAAGAATTGTGTCTGTAAACGCAACCAGGATACAGGAGAAATCCTTGAGCGGGGCAACGTTTAAAAAAAAACTGCCAATACAATCTAATAATTCTATTCTTAGTGCCAAAATTGTATGAGAAATGGGTTTTGTTAAAGCTTGATAGGGGCTGATGCCCAGCAGCTGTCCATGATACAATTTGAGTTGCTTTATCTATAGGTACTAATATTATAAAGCTGAAGAGTTTGTTTGTTTGAACGCGCTAATCTCAGGAACTACTTACTGATTGGAATTGAAAAATTATTTTTGTGTTGGATAGTCGATTTATCGAGGAAGGTTATAGGCTACATCACGCTACGACCAATAGGAGCGGAGCATAAATGAAAAATGTTGCAAAAACGGGAAAGATGTCCACCCGTGCGAAGCCGGGACGGGTCGCTATAGTTCTATAACCTAACAAAGCAGTGATAACCTAGTTCAACTCTGCCCTTACCTCTGACTTTTCGAAAACATGTGCAGATCAGAATTTAATTACCACTTGCGTTAACGGTGAAGGAAAACATCGCTCGGAAACCTGCACATCTGAGAGGCCTCCAAAGAGTTTTCGATGGTGTGTGTAGGTCGCCAACCTACACCAAGCCAGCGTGGTGGACTAAGGCCTAAACCCTTCACACTCTGACAAGAGGCCCATGCCCTGGGCTGGAACAGTAATGGCCTGATTATGCTATTATGCATAGAACCGCAATCATGGGTTGCCCCATTTGCCGTAATTAACTCCCTAATAGTGATTACAAATTCGTTCTACCTAGCCTTTTCCCAACTATGTTGGGTTCAGCTTCCAGCCTAACCACATGCGGCTGAATACCAGTATTTTACACGGAGCGACTGCCATCAGACCTCCGCAACCCAATTACTGGGCAATGCCGATATCCTAAGGTTAGACCAGTTGTCAGACTTTCGTGCTTCTGACTTCCCGTAACGACTGTCCTAGATATTCGTATGACACCCGGGACCGACTGTTTAACGTGCTCTCCGAAGCACGGAGGGCTCTCGATGTGTTACGAACGATCACCCATCCACAGCCTCACCTCGCAAATCGTATGATCCGCGCAGTTGGTAATTAGCCATGAGCCCCTCATTAGTGATTACAAGTCTGATTCTAATAATATTTCATGCTGATTTTTTCATGAAATAAAGTTAAGTCAAGTATGTAGGGTACATGTTAGACACACATTCTGTAAATGGTTCATTATGTAAATGGGTTAACTGAGTATTGTCAGTTAAAACATTGTTTAATACTTTTGTACCACAACCTTGGTGAAAATATTTTTGGTTTCCACGTGGACTTTAGAGTATCGTTGGAGTATAAGTAAGTATAATATGACAATAGAATTACATCACAAATATGATTCTCAAAACTTTATCAAGTACTTTTGGTGGATCAAAACAGTTCCTATTGTTTTAAGATGCGGATAGGACATTTAACTTGAGACTGTCACGCAATTTTTTTTTATGGTATCTTCTGGCAATCTACCCGCCGACGTCCCTTCTGGTGGTTAGTGGTGACCGCGGTCTATGTAAACCTATAACCCCAAGAGGATTGTCGATGCAGCGCCAACCTTAGAGAAAAAGTTGAAAAGTCTCATACTTACATATACATACATAAAATCAAGCCTTTTTCCCATGGGTGTAGGCAGAAACTATAGAACGCCACGTGCTACCATCCTTACATACTCTTTTCGCTTCATCCACATTCATACATCTTGCCATACACGCACGCCGGTTGAGAGTACTACGCACCTGTTCTTTGTGAAGAACATCATCAATAACATCGATGTATGTCCTTGTAGGGCGTCCTCTACCGGCGTTTCCACTGACATCCGCCTTATAAATTCCTTTTGTTGATCGCCGTTCACTCATTCTCTCAACATGACCAAACCACCTAAGCATACTCCTTTCAATTTTTGTCACTACATCATCTTTTAAGTCTCATGTGCGTATAATTTACCGGCACTTCTAACAGGATCGTAGCAATGCTAATTGGCGGTAGAAATAGGTATAGTGGTAGTACTTCTTCAGACGAACTCATTCTCAAAGAGCTCTACTATACTTACCAATATTTTTTGGGCCACTGTTCTTTGTCATAGATTGCTAATGACATCATCTAATAGGGGTGATCCTATCGGGCACTGTTCCAATTCTCGGCAATCTTTCCAACAGGAAACATATAGCGAAGTTTTCCGCAATATAAATAAATAAAATATAATAATGTATGTTGTGCCAACATAGAGATCATAAAAGATAACAAAGGTAAAGTTTATGATTCAGTCATGATGAGTAAGTTATGAGTAACTAATAAAATAATTTTATGAAATAAATAACTTAGGTACTATTGTCACGACGATTTAGAACTCGTTTTACTAATACACATTACACAGTGCAAAAATGATTTTTTTCGGACTATTTACACAGTATAAAGAATCAAAGTTATTTATTACTAATTAGCTAAAGTTTATTTTTGGCTGAAATCTTTTAAAGTGCTTTGTTCAATAATTTCCAGTCCCAACTAGGCCAGCCAACCGCACTTTAAAATAAAGTATCAATAAAACACACGAAAATACTTTATTTCAACCACCACTACTGAGACGTGCAAAAAATACAAACAAATATAATAAAAAATTAAATACACAATACCTTTTTTGTGTAAGACTATACTTCTTATTACCATTTCTGAAATCAGATACGTCATTTCTTCTAAACAAGTTGACATCCCTAGTCTTAAAAAAAGTATAAAATAGTACATGACCACACACAATAGTAGCTTTACTACCACTAAACTCAAGGATCGCGTTTCACAATGCTATACCGCATAAGTGGTGCATTGCAGGCGAAATTGGGAGCAAGCTAGCAGGCATAATAAAATATCGCACGCAGACCTTGAACCTACGACCGCTAGACTGTTTACCTCACTGACTCACAAGAGACGCCTACGCATGCCGTTAAGATTTTTAAAACATACATGCATAATATTATGCAAAGACTGAAGAGGTAGGTAGTCAAATTCGAGACTCAGACTAAGAAATAAATAAACTTAAAAAAACTACTTCAAAGAAACTGAAAAGAGTAAAATAACAGATCCGCGCTGAGCCAAATGGACAGGTCAAACTGAGAACCTCCTGTTTATAAATCGGTTAAAAAAGGTTTTAATCTATCTGGGTCTATATCCACTGCTGTCTTGTCTAAAAGACTTATACACAACGATTTTGGGGAAATAATGAATAGTTACCATTCTCAGAAGGCTGATCAGCAGTGATCAGTGATCAAAACAAGATAATATCCGATGAATGCTGCAGTTTTGTTCAATTTACAGAAATTTTGAGTTATCTTTAAGGATGAATCTCGTCACCTGACGCAAGACAATTCAGGAAACGATGCAATAAACATTATCTGTCTTCAATAGCAAGGGAGCGATTTGAATGACACCCACGAGAAGACCAAGCAAAGGTATAACACTGATTTAAACTGCTTTAAAAAACATACGTAAGTTGAAATTCAGCCTATGTAAGTAATAAAACAAACGCCCGGAAAAGCGTGGGAGAAAAATCTGAAAAAGAAGCGATAACAAACAAGTCTAACCTAATAATAAAGTAGCATAGCATCCAGTATTAATGATCTTTTCAAAATATTTGCTGCTTAAAATTTAGAACTGTAAACTAATCGCAAAGAAGTTAACTGAAATAGACAAAAAAATAAACACTAGTTAAAATAAGTAGAGTACTTTAATCTTTGTAATCTTGGGGCATTTTCTCCGTGGCACGCAGATGCTTCTGCAAAATATTTTAACTTTGGCAGACCTATTAAAATATTTGTACTATGCCCAAAGCTTCGAAGCTTTAGATACTTTACAGATATCGAAAATTTTACAGTTCTATTTTTCATTATTCATAGTTAATCTATCCAATTTTGCTTGTATGCTAATTTCCTGTTACTTTCCAATAGATTCTATACTCTTCTCAAAATAAGTTTTATCTTCTCTCCTCCAAAAACTGGACATATCGACACAGTTATTGTAACTTTACACTAAAAATATTAGAGTTCGAAAATAACATATTAAATTACACAATTTTATAAGCTCAAACGAAGCCTCAGAAGTTATTCTAATCGCTTCGTCGATAGTCTATTGATTTTAACATCAGATAGTCTGGTTTGCGACTTGGCCAAACATACCGTACCTTTTATTGATTTGAGTCCAAAATAACATGGCTCTATCACTAGGCCGTCTGAAATTGAATCTTTGGCTTGAATGCTATGTCCAATTGTTTCTCAGGAATTGTGACATGATTAGGTAAGATGTAGTATTACTCATATTTCGTCTACAATCTACAAAGGGTAACGCAAAGGCGCACTGTCTTCAAAATCTTCGATCTTTTTTCGTTGATAAAGTATCAGGTCACAAGGCTCCGATAATCCTAAGGTTTCTTCTAACAGAAAATTCCAATTATGTAACTTTCAGACCGCGAAACAAAAACCTCTTAGAAATTGATCTCCAAGGATCTCATCAAACGAATGACCGTGAGTTTATTCTTACACGTTTACAAAGATCGGGCATACCTGGGAACTGAATCACTTAGTAACAAGTATTGTCAAAACAAATTCATATTTATTGTGAAACAAAGCGTCTCGTTACATAAACAGCAGACATGTAGATGATACTGTATGTATTTGAAATTCAAACTGCCATACACTCAAGTCGCCATTGAATTGCTAAAACGTATGTTTTGTGTCGAGACAACTCATGTACAATCCAAACTTAGTTTTTCAGCTAAATATTTTTCTAGACTTCATATAGGACATTTACGAACTAGCAAATGGCTGAGAAAATTGAAAAAAAGTAAACAAGTAAGAACACTGTTTCAGAAAATTATTAAAGGCTACATGAAAGAATTGAGATTCGGCCTAACCTTAGGATATCGTCATTGCCCAGTAACTAACTTCGTGTAAAATACTGGTATTCAATCGCATCTAGTTGAGTGGAAGCTGACTCCAACATAGTTGAGAAAAGGCTATGCATAACACATGAAAGAATTGAAAGGGGCTGCCACGTCCGTGTGTCGGGTTTCCATAATAATAGAATAGAACAGAATTATTATAATCATTCTGTTGTCTGAATGTAAATTTTAAATGTTTTTCTTCGATCTTAACGTCATAACTTCGTAAGCCACAACTGAGGACAACCATCGGATAAGCCGTTTTATTTTTAAACCGCACGATAACACTGTATGTTTATCATGTTACTATCGATCTCCATTTCAGCAACGCTGCAAGTTTAATGTCACTTTAAGTACCAGTTCAGAGTTGACCTCTATTCAAAGGGTAAGTACGCGTCTACGTCCCTCATTTCTCCTTTCAACTCAAACAACAAGTATTGAGCTATTCGAACCTCCAGACGCTTTTGTTATGACCTCCAAGTAGGGTTGTCATATCAAAAATCAGGGACAAAATTTTTTTCTGATGTTGCTATAAACGGTGTAAAAAGACCCTTAACGAAGCCGAAAGGCACTTATTCTCCACGCCATTCCGATTTTTTTTTTGTTCTGGTCTATGACTGGGAATCTTCTAGTTACGGAGATATTGGAGGTCAAAGTGCTAACTATTTCACAACTTTTTTTTTAAATACTAGTTTTGAAGGTTGCAAATGTACCTGAAATACGTCCATTACCCGTTTACTACTCATTGCATCTATCAGCACAGTGTTTTGAGTGGGTTACATTGAGCTTTACGGTAAAACGAAATTTTTCACCCAAAATAAAAAAGTCGTTTCCCAGCGACAATTTTTGCGTAGGGTTACTTAGTTTGATGTACTGAATGCATGGTTGACGGCTTCGTGAAGGGTCTTTTTACACCTTGTATAGAATAACGTGGTTTTTATCCAACGTAAAATATTGTATTATGATCTTATCATTTTTAGTATCGCCTTTATTAGGCTGAATAGACAGATAGCCGAACAAAATCTGGCAAGTCGTCTGGACTTGCCAGATTTTGTTCGGTTATCTGTATCCTTTTTTCATTTCACGATAAACCGTTGAAAGCTTTCCGCAGCTAGATAGAAAATACGTCAGAAAAAAAGACGAAAGCATGAAAAGCTACACGTAAAAGTGCTTTATTTAAATCTGGCAACCCTGGCTCCGCATTTCAGGTTTCAAAACACGACGCCTTTTAGAAATACGTTTACAGGAAATTCTGTGTGTGAGTCAATGAGCTAAGTGCAAAACACCTGCACAATGGCAGCTGAGTCCACAATTCTACATATTTATTTAACACGCTGAGGTCTGCTTGATGATGGATATGGTAAACTTTGTAAAGAAAATAATGTTAGGATCTTGTTGGGATAGTTATTTGTTTTCGTGGCTTGTTAGATCTTCGGGATTGGATGCAGGTTTTCTGGGAACAAAGGATCGTTAGTTAGAAAGTTATGACAAGATTATTATTGGATGAAGTAAGCCTTAAAGCGTATTGGAAACTGTCCGATTCGTTATTCGAAAGCAAAGTGATAATGGTACTAAAGGTGCGTATTGCAATTATGCAGAATACAATTTTGCTTTCAAATTTTGAATCGGATAGTTCCGAATACAAATTTCCAGTTCGTCTCTAGACTGGGCTCGATTACTCGCTTAGTTTTGTTTGTAAGTTTCAATACTTACGTACAGTATCGATTGAGTTACTTACGAGTGTTTGCGTCATTGACACAACAAACAATTTACTTGATAATTTTCACGTGCTTTTTAATAAAGATTATTAATGTTTACTACTGAAACTTTCTTGTTTGTGTGAGGTCCTGGATTCTTTCGAGTGTCTCCTCAGTAGCCGCCCGGAGTTTAGGTTCGCCCCCTATTACATGGGATTTAAATATAAAGGCGAGATGAGGGTGTTACTTGACACCTCTGCCCAACCTTTAAGAGAATACAGACCATGTTACTAAAACTTTTAACCAGATTCCTTTTGACAGTTTTGTCATTTTTCCACCATAGTCCAATGTGGCGCCGCCTAGCGGAAGTCAGCCCCAAAATTAGCCTCATTGACATTTATAAAAAAACAATTGAGAGGTGAGAACAGTTAAAGTACAGTCACGTCCTAAATAACTCTTCAAAAAAAACAATGACCATAAACTGTTAGAGGAAAGTACAATCCCGTGTCATGTTCACGCAAATTGGACAATCCTAAGTTTAAGTGTATTCCATCTGCATAGGCCGGTTGGAATGTTCGAGGTCGTTGCCCTACGGAATTAGGAGCATTAGGAGCATCCTCTTTATTCTGGTTGTAAAACTTTAGTGAATTCGAGACGTGTCACCTTTGTTTTACAGACAGCTTAATTTTATTTATTGCTACCAGACCGAAGTAGTGGGTGGAGTTAGGGAATTGATGGCCAAATAATATTGCGTTTTTCGTTCGCCAGTTGGAGTTCTATGCAAACAACCAATATGAAAGATGTGTTTGTTCAGCTGAAAACTGTGTACTGTAGACAATATTGTGTGCTTTGTTTGTAGATCTGAATAAATCATTTATAAACAGTTGCCCCGGCTTGTTGTCTAACGATTTAGGTTTATTTATCATATTGTCTTGAAGAAATGGATTAAACATTAATATCCTTTGTGCAGTGTCTTTCTTGTGCAACAATTTCTTTCGAAAACTATTAATATTAAAAGATTCCACTTTTAAACTTTAAATATTCCATCACAATTCGCCAAGCCTTTTACAAGTCGTAAAAAGACCCTCGGTCATGTTTACGACTTACAAGAAAACATAAACAGTTGATACAATTCCATAATATCCTTCTATCATCAAAGAAAACAGAGATAACCGCGCATCAAATCAAAAGAGACCAAACTAATTATAACCTACTTAATTATTTATGATTGCCCTCAGATGAACCCGTTAGATAAGAGCGTAATGATTTATCGATGATAACTGCTCACTTATTGATAGAATTAATTAGTTGCTCACGGATTCATATAACAAATGCTGTTTAATTCTTTGAAGGTCGGTTACGAATAGGTTTTATGCCGAGCGAATTTTACATCCGGCCGCTTAGAAGATGATGAGTTTACAAAACATTCAATATTTAAAAAACAGTAGTGCCAACATTACCAGATATTTTAAGCAGTATGAAGTATGAACATACCAGGTTTGATATTCTTAAATTATATCAGATGGTGGAATCAAGAGCAAGCAAGTGATTGACAATCGATTAAATGTGTGTCGGCTCCTGCATCCTTGGCTAATGATGACATTACATGTTTGAAGTCCCGATCGATCAATTAATTTCATCGATATCGATCAGTTAATTGTCAGTGCCGCTGATGGAACCGATCTATATCGATCCAGCAGTTGAGGGAATCGAAATTTTGAATCGATTGACGTTATTAAGACTTGACATCCGATCGATATGAATCAAAGTCGATTAATTTTAGGTACTTAGTACCTTTAAACCACACTAACAGCAGCTCAGATTAGCTTAGAGCCGGCTACCTACTGCGCTATCAGCCCAAGTATCTCTGATGATTATCAGGTTAAGATTTATTACTCTTTAGAAACAGGAGCGCTTCAGGAGCCTTTGATACTGGCATGCGTGAATGGCGAAGGTAAAAAAGAAACGATGACAATCCACGTGGATATAATTTATTTTTATATTAATTCTATTTTTATATTAAATAAGTATCCAAGTAATTCTCATTCAAACATTTTAATGTTTTAGTTCGCAGGCAGAATGTTTGCACGCTCATTTAAGAATAAAAAGTCATAATATGTAAGTTAGTAGCTGCTAGAGCTTTTTCGAAAAATCCTTCCCGTAAAGGAAACATTATTGCATTAATTAAAGTACAGTCAACAGCAATAAGTAGATCAATATTATGGAATTACTAAATTAATTAGAAGGTATCTCTGGAGTAACGTACTAAATTGTTTATCTAATTTGTCATAAGTACTTACTTCCTCTTAGCCTTTTCCCAATTATCTTGGGGTCAGCTTCCAGTCTAACCAGATGCGGCTGAATACCAGTATTTTACACGGAGCGACTGCCATCAGACCTCCGCAACCCAGTAACTGGGCAATGCCGATATCCTAAGGTTAAACCGTTTGTCAGACTTTCAGGCTTCTGACTACCCGTAACGACTGTCATAGGTATTCGTATGACACCCGGAACCGACAGCTTAACGTGCTCTCCGAGGCACGGAGGGGTCTCGATGTGTCCGTGTCAGTCCGTGGATGGTCACCCATCCACGGACTGACCGCGGCAAGCGCAGCTTAACCTCGCATATCGTACGATCGGCGCGGTTGTTATTTAGCCACGAGCCCCTCCTGTCATAAGTACTTACTACTAAAGAAATTATCTACTTTATCGTTATTACGTAGTTACAAATAATAATTGGCATGTTTTTATTCATAGAACACTTTTGCAACTTATTTTTTATTTTTATTTTAATAGGGTACGCTCATGACCTCACTCTCGCCTGATGAAAAACAATGAATGAGGTCTACGATACTTTGAGAAACATCACTTACTTTTGACGCCGACTGTACTAGCTAAGGCTAAGCACAAAATCGAGTTATAAATAGATACTTTATTAAATTACTTAACAGTGTAATTAAAATGAAACTACCTACATTAACAAATTATTTTGCAATTATAACCTTTCACACTACCGTATGTTTTAAGCACATTTCAGCGCTCACGGTCGCGGGGTCACAAGGGAAATCGGTAGCAAGTTGCTGGGTTGATTAATTCGCTCTGCACTGTACCTATCTACTGCAATGCATTTTATACTGCATTGGCACTATCTACCATACGTAATAGTTTAATGGAAGTATAATTTGACCCAATTTGGCTTTCGTGTCTTCCCTCACTCAATCTTATCCATTCAACGTTGTCTTCATTTTTTGCTAGTAAATTACCTTTCCACAAGTACCTTTTATGTGTGGTCTAAGCTATAAGATCGAACATAAGAGAATCTTTTTGCGATAATAATTCAGTACGTGTTGATGATGACGAATTTCCTAGCCGATTTTAACCATAGCGACGGCTGCCGATAAGACTCAGATTGATTGTAGAACGTCGGCTCGAGTGTGTTTGCTGGTGACTGATGTATCCAATTTAGGCCAAAAAGATGCGATTACAACGTGGACCCGTCAATACACCGTTAACATCATTTTATGTAATGACTGCTTGTAGTATTTGGTAAGTAGTAGTCATAGTTCATTACCCAGTACATATTAAGTCTATAATTTATGATTTTTAATGCTGGCAGATCATGAATATGTAGTGGTGTTGCTGTCGACATGAAATACACCATCTTCTTCTTTTCGTGTGGTTAGTGACTAACCTGGTGTCAGAGTTTATGCCGCCCATGGTCCTCTGACTTGGCCTCACATGCCATCGAGAAATATCTCTCAGGCATGCCGGTTCCCTCATGGAGTTTTCTTTCGTCGTTTTTAAGCAAGAAATAATCTATACTAATATTATAAAGCTGAAGAGTTTGTATGATTGGTTTAACGCGCTAATCTCAGGAACTACAGTTGGAATTGAAAAGTCTTTTTATGTTGGATAGTCCATTTATCGAGGAAGGTTATAGGCTATATAACATCACGCTACGACCAATAGTAGCGGAGCATAAATGAAAAATGTTGCAAAAACGGGAAAAAATGTCCACCCGTGCGAAGCCGGGACGGACCACTAGTTATATATAATACGCACATGAATCCGAAAAGACAGAGGTGCGTGCCTTAGGTTTAAACTCGAGACCTATGACCTGGCAGTCCAACGGTCACACCACTAGGCTATCACTGCAATTTACACCGTGTAGATTCAAACTTGCTAATTGCTTACTGAGCCAATTAGAATATTCAAAAGCGAGCTAACAGCAGTACATAATTGATTGATAAATATTGACATCACGCAATCTATTATAAAATTAACCATTACACAATCTCAAGCCAAACGTTTTTTGTCCTCGATTCTGTTCATTGAATAAATAACAGTACAAAGTTTGGATTTGAAGGTGAAAAAAGAAGTGATTCAATCATCTACATAAAAGTATCGTTAAGTTAGGTAAGTACTTAACTCAATAAGATATCGGTCATCATAGGTCTGGAGACAGTAGATGAAGACGAAGATACGGAAGAAATACGTGAGTGAAAGAGATAGCTATCTGCAAGATCGGCCAAACGGTATATTTTTGAATTGTCACTTTTATCTCATCAGTGGCATAATCTACTTCTCTTTGTACATAATATCATTGCCGGTAAGTAAGTATTCTCTATCACCCATATTCTAAGACGTTCCTCCAAAACTTACTCGATTCATACTCGACTCAGGACGGCCTCGAAAACACCTTCAAAATTGTATTCTTAGTCGCAATTTTGAGTGAACTTTGAGGTTCCTCAAATGAGTCGAGGTAGAGTGGAGTCATTACGTCATAATTTGAATTATCTGCATCGCACAAATAACGCCGCGATAAATAGTTGTAAGGATTATCGTAAGCATATTCAGTAAAGTCTTCAAAATTAATTTTTGTTACATACGAACTTTGACACTTCGTTCCTTAAGGTAAGTTCCGAGGTACCTTAAGTTTTACAGATGATTCCTTACCTCAACTGAGGAAAAATCTCGAGTCGAGGACGTTTAATGTCAACTATAACTACCGAGATGGTAGTGAGAAAGACTGAGTCGAGGTGGAGTCGAGTTGAGTATGTTTTGGAGGAACGTCTTAGAGTATGGGTGATAATCTACTTCTCTTTGTACATAATATCATTGCCGGTAAGTAAGTATTCTCTATGATATGTACCCGTGTCGGTCCTTTGAGCAGCAACTACTCAATCAAGCGTTATCTCAACCAACATCAATTTCGATACATATTACTTATTTGTATTATCTGGGACCAGGGCAGGAACCAGTTTTATTAATTAAATATCCTAAATTGCGACAGTACAACCGGTCTAAAACCTGTATGTGCGCTATTATTCAAATTAAACGACTTTCTCACGTTCAAAAGAAGTGGGTATTAATTGTCGCGTATTATTTAATGGTGCGATGAACCACATAGATAATCTGAGCAAAATTACGAAGGAGTTGGATTACAGGATGATTGTTCTCTAGCGACCCGCCCCGGCTCCGCACGGGTGCAATGTAGATACTAATGTGGGGCATATAAACCTTCCTCTTGAATCACTCTATCTATTAAAAAAAGTGCATCAAAATCCGTTGCGTAGTTTTAAGGAACTAAGCATACATAGGGACAGACAGACAGCGACTTTGTTTTATACTATATAAAGATAAAGAAGTCAAGTGTTGAAAGAGTAGAATATAAGACTCTTAGCAAGAAAGAAAACATTTTTTATTTAGAAGAGAAACAATAGACACTAATAAAAATAAAATTAGAACGATGTTTAAAACTAACATATCACACATCACATAATCAGCCCATTACTGTTCCACTGCTGGGCACGGGCCCTGTTCTCAGAATGAGAAGAGTTTCTCCTTAGTTCACCACGCTGCTGGTCTGGTGCGGGTTGGCGAACATACAAATAATAAAGATAATATGCCAGTGGCTACTATTTTTTATAGAAATATTTAAAAATATAGGTAATTTATGTATAGGTACCTATTTTATGAATAAAGATAATTCGTTCAATATCATATGTATCTTCTTGGCTACTTGTGCAAAGAAAGAACAAATTCTTCTGTACTGTACAAGTTGTGTGTACAATGAATGATTCTGTTTCATAGATTAACGTTCTAGTGTCATCAGTATTCCTCCAAATACTGCCAAAATTGAGGCTCTTGCAAAATGGTTGGACCGGTGGTTGCAGCGTGGTGTTATTGGCACAGAACTGCTAATAATTGCTCCGGGTGCTTGCGCTACACAGGTGAATGCTGCTGGAGATTTTCCGATGCAATCCAAGAGATATAACATTTATTTCAGCCGTGGAGAGTAGCGAAGTGTTCTGTTGAAGAACCGGGATACATTCGGCTCAATTTTTAATTGGCATTCGTAAGCGAAACTTTTCCTGAATTTTGCTACTTGAAACTATAGTACGTATTCCCTTTATGAGTCTTGTATTCTCATAAATGACAGTACTTACGGCGTCTTAATGCTTCTTAGACCCCACAGTGCCGGCGTCCTTATAGGGGAAGATAAGTAAAACACTTAACTAATAAGCCATTTATCTTATTAGACTCGTAATCTGTTAATCGTTGACACTTTAATCGAATAACTTCAATCGCAATCGATATCTACTACATGGAGATAATTCTAATGGAACTGATTACTTACTACTTACTACCTTATAAAGGCGAGGCAGAACACCAGTTATGACGCTGTGAATTTGTTAAATGTAATGTTATATCGATTTGACAATTCGAAATCGATTAAGCGAACACAATCGAGTCACGATTACGCCGAAATCAAACTGCTGCAAAGTAGTAGATTTTAATGAAACTTGACTTAACAAACGCAATGGAAACGAAGTAGAATCTAAAGATTAGTAGTGAGGAAATCGAAAGTATTTCGGCGTAGACCGTATCAAAAACAGCGGCTACTTCGTTGCACTCAGAAAAAAAAAACCGTCAAGTTTCATGAGTAATGTCCATAATAAAACTGTTACCGTAATTCTCTTAAGTAATATCGGATGAAAGTCTCATTTGTAGTTCCGAAAGTAGATTTTTTTAAGCAGTTACTTTGAGAACCGACCTCTCTCTTTTAAGAGAACAATTTATCTTTCGTAAGTTAATCAAGAAATTATTTTTATTAAGCGACCTATTTGAATAAAATTCGGCCTCACTTTAAAAACCCTTTCCGCACCCAAATGGTCCAAGAACCAGTGTATGAGAAGATAGATCGTATCGGATTCTGGGACATGACTTTCGGCAGTTATTAGAGATGTCCTCCGGGGTTTATAAACAGACCATCTTCCATCTTTTCTGTGTCTTCCCGTAAATTATATAAATTCATCACAAGTATATTACAAACTCTTTGTTCTAAAACTGGTTTTATTACAGATAAAGAAACCAGCTCGATAGAATTAAGTTTACAAAAAGAATACCATGTTTAATGAAAAATGGATCGAACCAATATTAATCTGTGTAATAATTAAGTTAACGAAATAAAAGAAAAGCTTATTAGAAACAAACAAAAAACGATACAAATGAGATCTAACTTCACTATCAGATGAGCAAATTTATACTGAACCGTTCTTATTGGACCTTGATAGAATCGATTAATCGATTGTCACCATTCTTATGAAACATCGACTACAATGGTGAAAGCACGCTACGGATTGCTTGATACTAATAAAAAAAGTTCCAATTATTCGAACACCAAATCTATGGTAGCTAAAAAAAAAACTAAACTTTTTTTTACCGAATAAATTCGTGTCGCTAATCAATTCTAAATTTGGTTTCACGTCTCAGATAAACAAAAGCGGGCAACTGTTTTAGCACCTTTTATTCTCGTTAGTTTTCGAAGAAATAAAGACAAAAGAGCAAGTAGGATTATCGGTGTTCACTGACAGTTTGAAAAGATAAATTTGCTTTTAAAAGAAACTACAGTCTGTTAACGTTGGCACCGAATGTGTTAAGCATGATTTACTCTAATTACTTACTTACTTAACTTTATTCGTGATATTCACTTTCCGTATTTTCTGTTTTTTTTGCTTGTTTTATCTAATATGAGTACAAAGCCGTAATTATAGTAAAGTGCCAACTACACAATACATAAACATTTATTCGATCAAAGATTACGGCTCTGCGATTTTAATAATAATTTCACGTGGGTAAAGGATAAAGAAGTATAGGGCTGTATTTTTTTAAACATAGTGAAAAGCTGATGCTTTTTTAACGTCTTCTGGCAAATATTAGGGCCAACTGGCATCAGTAATGCCAACGCACAAAACAAACCGAAATCTCTTTGTCTATTGACCTTTACGAGTAAGTTTTGGAGAATTTAAATTTAGAACACTCAGCGCAATGCGTCCGGTAACAATAGTCAGGCGATCCGCGGGAGAAAGGGAGAGAATGATGTACTTTTTATGAGTGAAATGAGACAGCACAATCAGATATGCGGAAAAGGTACAACTTAAGGGTTCAGTATTATTCTCCAATGGTGAACAAACACCTGCCAGTACATGCAATGCTATTAAGTAACGGTTAAGTGGGTTCGCGCCGTTCATATTGATAACGTGCATGCAATAAATTTAGTGTTGGTATAAACTAGGACCGAGCTGACAGGTACACGCCGGATGCCAAGATTAATTAAGCAGTGGATGAGATGGAGTATGCGTGTGTTGTAGGCAAAATAGATCCTTAAAAGTTTGCATAATAAGTAGGTAATTAGCAGTTGTTTTGTAATGAGGTGAGGCTATTTAGTAGTACCTAGCTATAAGGTAATCTATTCAGACATCAAATTGATATTCTCTGCTTTCTCTAATACCGTGTAAAATAATGATGAAACAATTATTATTGCCCGTAATAACCGACGATTACAACATTCTTTTTTTTTTCAAAACATCGTAAATTATAATCGTTCTTCGTTGACTTAGACGAATTTTTAAAAACTAAGAGAATTAAACAAGGAAAGTCTTAATAATTAATCAAACTCATAATAAACAACTCAATACGCACCAAAACATACAACAAAAAGGAAAAGCAATCAAAATTTTGCCGCCGGGTCGCGTGTAATCCGCAAAACGTCAAAATATAAAAAAATTTGTTCGGATACACGTAAGATATCTAGTGTGTTTATGAGAACAATTACGTTAATAAATTACACTGGAAAAATTTACTAATTCATGTTTAACTCGTTAAATAATCGTCAATAATTACGATTAATCGTGATTGTTTCATCACTAGTGTAGAACAATGTTTTAAAAATACCACATGTATGCCACTCAGGCAGTCTCCTTAATATTTTAGTTTATAAAGATAATTAAATAGGTAGGTATTAGCGGAATAGACTATACACTCCAATGTACTCCTAGAGTTAGGGCTACAAGGAGGCAGGAATTAGGTGCGTATCTAGATAGATAACAAGTAGGTAGGTATTATTTTAATCAGTCAAGTGAATCTATTAATATCGCTGATCATTACTTCAAGAAGAAAGGTAGCCATTTACATTAAACCTGAAAACAACTTGACGAATTGACGAGAATCTTGATTTGGAGACCTTTCTTACTGTATCATTATTTTGACCTGCGAAGCTATGAACTTTACTAGGTAGGTCGGTAGGTACTTTCCACAGAAATAATCTTGATATATTTCTATGGTACGTACCTACCTACGTTCTAGTTTTGTACTATTCATTAGGAAGTAAAATGTATGACACAGACTTTTGCGCGTGCCCTTAAGATTTTAGGGTTTGCAGGGTCCAACTGTTTCTATAACTAGATAGTGTAATAATAATAATAACTGCCTCGTTGGTCTAGTGGTGCCAAGCGCAAAGGACTGCTGACCGTGAGGTCTTGGGTTCGATCCCCAGGACGGGCAGTGTTTATTGGGTTTTTCCGTGTAGAATTCCTCAGTAGTAGCTCGGAGTTTGGATTTGTGCCTGGTTGTTGGCAATAGGCTCGCCCCCTATTACATGGGACTTAAATATAACGGCGAAATGAGGGTGTTACTATACACCTCTGCTCAACCCTTCTTGATTTTATGTTACGTAATAAATAGTATACCTACTAGTGCGAACTAGGCTTTAACTGAACCAAACTACCTACTGTCCCGCGCTAGTCTGTACATATCGGTTAGTGTCCCCTTTCGTTTTCCGGGTATGACACACAACTGTGTGGATGACATACGTAAATAAATGATGTAGTAGATAGTTATAAGTGCCTAAAGATAGTCACAATCGAAAGGTATGAGTACCCACATATACATATACCTACCCACGGCGACAAACGACAATAAAGACAAACAAAAATCATGGGAATTTCTGCAGTTGGCAGCGCCGGTAGCTTAATAAAAATAATACCATAACTTTATTACTCTCTGCTATGGGAAAGTCGCACGAACGGGGGGATTCTTCATCGCAAGGTTTGTAGCTAGGTACCTACATTTAACGTTGGGTAAAAACCGGCATGCGATAACTTTGTTTGTCTAATGAAAAATATAATACAAACATGAAAAACAAACTACAATGAGACGAAAGTGAAAACTTAGGTATGCGAGGCCGACAGAATCGTGATCACGCGAAAAAAAAACGAAATTAAGCTAGGCGCTGAAACGTAGACGCGAAAGTAAACAACTAGATAATGTAATAAAAGGTAACAGAACATTTTTATTGAGTTCACAATGCAAACATTAATCTTAGTTGTCGTCATTATCGCTCTGAACGATAACGCGACCCGATTATATGAAAAAACAACGCGGCAACGATTAAAATGTATTAATTTGCAACTCCAAGTAGCATAACTTGGGGGAGGAAACCAACCTGCTATCCTTAAGACTGCACGGTCGGCCGGGTCCAACTGCAGAATGGACAAAGGTTTGTCCTTCGCCCATTCTTTCAAGCTGAAATCGTTCTCAAATTCCATTTTTCTGTCATCCAAAACACGAAGTCTCGCGCGAACTCTCGCACATACTTGAATCGATCACAATTCACAACACTAACGTCGAATTACGCACATTACGAACATATTATACACAATATTACAAGCAAATAACAAGTAAACAAAACGTTACGTTCATTGTAAAATGAAAATCGATAAACGCTAGCAAGGATACGACAGCAAGTGCGTATCCGACGGCCGAAAGATACACTTGTAAAATTCACTATTATGCAACACTTAAACAATAATAACTAAGCAGTTACTAAAACAAATGCAAAATCGATTATAAAGGAACTCCGGTTCACAGGACGGAGTAACAACAAACTCTTTAGAGGTTATCAAAGCCGCCAAAGCATCATACACCGAGCCGGCAGGCAGACATGATGCGACTGCCTAGTTCTTTCAACCGCCGCTTAAAGGCGCTGCAATCGCTCAGCTGTTTTCACGCATGCTCACACTAAGTATTACCCGACCAAATAAAAATGATTCTTCTTCAACAATAATTTTCGATTTCAAACGGCTCTTTGTGTTTAGTAGGATAAATATTGTTTATGCTACTGTTACTGCCATCTGCCATTTATCAGGGAAACTTTATAATATTATTTGGCATATTACTCAACAGATGGCTGAATATGAAATTTTATTTATCTTTTCAGTCGTTTCTTGTTTTCACTAATAATGTTGCCAACAAGTGTTATAATATATATTTAAGAATAATTATGAAATCAGGCCAGGGGGTTTTTAGAAAAACTCTGTAGATATTAGACTGAGCAGGCTTATGGCCTCGTAAGTTACTGTAAAGTTATATCTGAAGTCACTAGACATTTCTTATATTCTATCTTTTTATACTTTATCCTACTTGTAAGTAGGCACTCTAGTGGCCAACCGCTAGAGTGCCTACAAAACACAAGGGCCAACCCTTGTGTTTTCCTCCCGTAACATTCAAGACCATCCAATGATTGTCTGAATCACTATTGTAAATCTTCTTGTATATCCATATTATATTAAATTATGATGACTGTGTTAGATAACAAATCTATCTGATTAAGATTTTAGTCTTAACTTTCAACTCCATAGTTAAGTGTATTAATAAAGTAGTTAAAAGGGACGGATAAGTGGTGCACCTTTCAATAGACTGGTAAAATTGAACTTAGTCTCCCTAAATAGGTATACTATACAGAGTACAGCTACCAGCTAGGTAACATAAAAAAGTGGTTTTATAGTCTCTGGCACAGTTCATGGCACGGCAGCGGCCCTTGGACTAGCCTCCTACGCGTCTTGCTAGTAATTAAACTAAAGAGTATAGTAATATAGAATTAAACTTTCTAATATGATATGTTTGTTTTATATTTGGATTGTGTTTTCTTATTTTTTATTTTTGTAAATCATTCAGCCATTCCAGTTATGATAAATGTATGGACAGCAGAATCCTCTTATTCACCTTAAACAACTACAATCACGTTCAAGTAAAAGTATTATTTAAGTACCTATTCATTTCATAAAACGACTACTGAAAAGTGTACTAAGTACACTTACAAGTCTTGTACATGCTCACAAAGTCCTTACTTTGCGGACGGCGAACGTTCTAAGGCTGGTCACACACACCGTCCGTGGTTACCATGACAACGAAACTGTCAAACTGCCGCGATGTTATTTATATTTTTAAACCAAAACTTGAAAGTTATACTTAAAAATACATCAGTATAATCAGTATTTGAACCGTAAAATCAGTCCATTAATCTGTAAATATATTCTGAAACTGTATATAAGTGGTTAAATATTGTTATTATAGATGAATCAATCAATCGGTCGCAGAGAAAATGATTGCTAAAACTTTAATCGAAGTTTTATCAATAAATGAGAGAAAATTGGGCTATTTTGTCCTGAATTTTATTGAACCGCTCTAGTGACCTACTTTAGAGCATTGTCTTTGTGTCACATCTTAGGCTGGAGAATCTTTCCTTTGTGTATATTTTGATAAAAGACGTTAATAAAATGGCTAAGATAATTGATCGTAAATTGAGGAGTTGACGATGGATGAGAATATTCCGAAGGTATGCTTCACGTACTGTTATTATTTAAGAATTTTACTTGAATTTGTGAACTGTGCTAGTGAGACTTAGTTATTGCTGATGTTTAGAAATGTTGTATTTTAAAATAAATGATAATATTAATAATTGCTACATAAAAAAATATTACACTAAAACCTCCAAAATAAATAAGAAAGAAATCAAATTGACTTTGATCACACACAGATAAAAAAAAACCATTGGAAGTGATGACAAAACCGTTACAAACAAAGCAGTTGATAATTACCGAAATTCCTATAAAACCCATTTTGTTTCCAGCAAAAAAACTACGGAAGAGTATCAAAGAAATGCTCAGCTACTATCTCACCAGAGAAGCTCACGTTTACAGGCAACTTCACACAGAAGCACAAAGCATTTGATATATCGGCACCACTACGGAGAGCAAGCATGCGTCAGGATATCTTAGATATTGTTGCGAGGAGGACGGAGACCAGGATTGAGGAGAACAAGGGATTTATTGATGATAATCCAATGTATGAGGATCCTAGAGATGTTATTGGTTTGTGAATTTTGTTTTATATTGTTTATAAGAGATTACTGCATCTAATAGGAGATATTGGCATTGCCCAGTAGGTACGTGGATTGCAACGATCTGATGGGTAATCGTTCTGTGTAAAACACTGGTATTCAGCCGCATCTGGTTAGGCTAGAAGCTGACCCCGACATTGTTGGAAAAAGGCTATGCAGAACAAAGATACCTGCATAGGTTACGAAAACAATTAAATTAAAACAAGGCCCACAGTATTGGGTGATATTGGATGATAGCTGGTGATAGCCTGATAAAATGTCTTGGCAATATTTAACCTTTTGGACGCCATAGTCATATATTTGTGACAAACGAAAACTTACCCTGTACGCCAATGTCACAAATATGTGACAAAAACGATGGAGTTACAACTACCTTGGCGTGGGGGGTACGCCGATGCGTTTATGCTCTGGCATTCAAAAGGTTAAGGATCACTGCACACTTCTCATGAGCCTTCTGACGATGTTGAGGCTTAATATCTGGACTTTAAAAGAGACCTTGACTTCTGTGTTTGTTTCGGCTTTTCTTCTCAGAGCTAGTCAGATAGGAAATGCTGGCGACATCTAGCCTTAAAAAAAGAAAATTGCATCGACTTGTAAAAGTGTCTGTAACAGATTTATTTACTGTAATAAAATCATTTATCATTTAATGCCTTGTGTGTGGGTGTCTTCTTCAACTGTACCACATGTAGAGTCCATCGAATGTAAGCAGTTTGTCTAAATTAGCTAATTTCTATTTTCAGTACATTATTTGTGGATTTTTAATTGTTATTTTTCTTATTCCAGCAGAGCAACCAGCAAAGCCACCTAGAAAGCGCACCATCCAAGGCATAGCTGTATCCTCTCCTAGATCTACGAAGGAAGGCAAGTCACTGCTCAAGGAACAAAAGAAGAAACTCACGAAGAAGTACGAACAACTCATCACTTCGTTAATGGATAGGTGTGAAGAAAATGTTGTACAGGTAATGATAAATGTTTGTTAAAAGCGTTTTTATTTTTTTATTATTGACTTGGTCGTGTTTGAACCTAGTCTCACGTGATGGTATGCGCAGACAGGGTCTAAGATCGAGCACACAAATCCAAGGAATGGAGATATAGAGGGATCCCCTAAGCCCCTCGACGCCCTGAACTAGGATTTCTCCTGGGTTTTTAGAGACAAATCTCAACCCCACAAATACATAGAATCAAAAATAATTGAAAGGCTGTGACTGTATGTGTAAATAATGTATGAATTAAGGCTTCTCATCCCAAAGCATGCTACGAGTAATTCTAAAGGCTCATTTTCACGGAGCAAGTTTCTTGAAGCAAGTCTCATGCTATCTCTGTTTTTGTCGAAGAGAAAGACAAAGATAGCATGAGACTTGCTTCAAGAAACTTGATCCGTGTAAATGAGTCTTGAATTTAAAATGCCTGTATTGTAGACTGTATTCAACTTTAACAGCTGACATGTACCTACCAAGTGTGTGAATCATTTGTTGATTTTACTTTTTTTTATTTAGCTAAAACAGAGACAATAATTAAAACTATCTTTATAGCTAACAGAAAAAGACTCCCAAATTGCCAGATTAAAGGAGAAACTAAAATCCGTACTAGAATATAACAAGCTCTTTGCTGAAGAGAATGACCAACTAAGGAGTCAACATGAAACTCTAGTCAAATATGCAGAAGATTGTAAAAAAGTTATCAAAGACGAGAGGGAGAGAAGCAGAGAACTGGAGTTGAGAACAAAAGAGTTACAAGAGAAGGTTAAACAGTTTGAACTGCCTGATAGAGGTAACTAGCTTTCTTGGTATTTAATTTTTCCCAACAAATCAGCGAATCAAACCTGCCAGCCTTGAAACATACGACCAATTTATTTAATTTCTCTAAAACCATGTTAAATAGCCAGACTTAAGTGGGAGTGGGCCGGTCATGTCGCTCGAATGCACCCGGAGAGGTGGACAAAGATCGTCACTCACTGGACGTCCGAAGAAGGACGTCGTCGTCGAGGTCGGCCGCGGCGTAGGTGGAGTGGCGATCTAGACGTGTTTGCCGGGCTAGCATGGTTAGAAAGGCACCTATTAGAGAGGTTTGGAAGGCAAAAGGGGTGACCTTTGCTCAGCAGTGAGACATTCCATAGGCTATATAAAAAAAACATGTTGAAAGAATATCTAACTTCCTTGACTTTTTTGTATTGTAACTTCAATAACACAACTTATCTAACATCAAAAATCATACATAAGATAGAGTAAGCAGAAACTATATTTTGTTTTATTTATTAACTAGAGGTCGCCCGCGTAAATTATCGCGTATTCCGCGTTTTTTGGGATAAAAGTAGCCTATGTCCTTCTGCGGATTCCAGACTATCTCCGTACCAAGTTCTATCAAAATCGGTTCAGTAGTTTAGTCTTAAAGAAGTAACAAACAAACAGACGAAGAGACAGAGTTACTTTTGCATTTATAATAGTAGGTATGGATGTTCATAATTATGTGCTAGTGCATATATTAAAAATCCCTTAAGCGTGTCTCATTTTCATTTCCTGAAAGATCACGAGACATCAACAGCGATCCCATTGGTACAAGTGTGCATGAGTTGCAGCAGTCGACAGATCATACTAAACCAAGCAAGGGAACACAACTCCAGACTACAAAAAGATATGCAGGCGCTCAAAGATGTTTTGTATAGGTAATTCTTTAAGGCCTTTATTTTCTATGACGTTTAGAAAAACACACAAATAACACGACATTAAGAATTAGTTAAGGCACAAATGGAGCAACTTGACGCGGGACATCTACGTGAATGTCCTGGGACAATGTCGCGGAACAATTCGCTCGCACACCTGCGCCCGCTCTGCCGCACAATGTTGCGCGCAACATTGCGGGGCCGTGTTCAACATTGCAGCCGCTACGCTAGTGTTGCCAACTTAACGGATTTCCTGTCAGATCTAGCGGATTAGGAGGAGGTAAAAACGGGATAAAATATTTGTAACGGTTGACGGATTTTTTTAACGGAAATCTTACTACACTATGACCACAATTTTTTTGGTCAATTAATAGGTTTTCTGCTGATATTACGACTAGGGCAGCAGATTATCAAAAAATAAATAAAAATGTCGTCCAACTATCGAAGCGGGGAATTGACGGAATTTTGACTGAAATATGCCACACATTCAGCGGAAATTCATAATTCTTGTTGGCAACACTGGCGTAGCGTGGACTCAATTTTGCGCGTTATGTTGTGCAACATTTAGCCCCCTAGTGAATTCAAGGCTTTATATTTTTGCAGTACATGTTGGTGCTGCTCACAAAAGCAGCTAGTTGCCCAATAAAATAAAACTACAGTGCGGCCGCCGAGAGAACGCATTCTCTCGGCGGCCTAGTATTGTTTATCACATCACTACAAAAATAAACAGTTGAGGTAACCTTGCAACAGCGCAGTACGGATTTATATACTAATACTGTTTTTTATATTGAAGATTAAATTTAGCGCTGAACTATTTGAGTTTATTGTAGATTAACGTTATAATATGATTTTTCATTAAATTTTGTATCAGGTGAATATAAACGATAAAAATACTCTTATCGTAAATTGTTCGCCGCTTCAAAGTTACATCTGCCGTCCAAACACGAACTATCAGGAACGCATTCTCTAAGCGACTGCACTGTGACTGTAATTAAATACTCATGAAATACTCTGTGCCATCATACTACTTCCATATCTGTAACAAGAGTTAGGCCCAACATTGTTAGGGCGCCTGCCATCCTCCTTTCTGTTACAGACTGAATGTGCAACTATCTCGCTACCAAGAGCGACTTCGTAGCAACATACAGACTATGGCGGGTGATAAATCTGAGCATGTCTTCAAGCCGGGAGACAAATATGATGCTCTGGACTCACTCATCACTGCCAGCTTGGGATATAAAGGTATATGAGTTTATGGACCATTAACAGCGGATTACAGTCCAAGGGGCCTACTCCGAAAAACGAACGTCAAAGTTTCGGAACGAAACGAAACAACGACGAACATCGAACTTATAAATCGTCACTGGAAAGCTAATACTACTTAAGCGCCATTTTGGCTAAAATGAGTTATGTATTATATCTTTGGATTGGATTTTTTTTTCTGCGTCGATTAGTTGGGATTTCGTAATATAATAGAATAAAATACGAAATCCCAATTAATCGACGCAGAAAAAAATATCCAAGCCAAAGATATAATACATTACTCATTTTAGCTAAAATGGCGCTTAAGTAGTATTGGCTTTCCGGTGACAATATATACTATCAAAGTTTTGTCAAACGACGAACTACTAGCTGTCAATTACACATTTGGGAGTGGGGTGAACGAAGAACAAAATGTCAAATCGCGAAAATCGAATTGATCGTCGGATCCGAAACTCTTCCGTAGTTGGAAAACGTGCGATCCGTCAGCCGAAATTTGGTAGTTCACTTTTCGGAGTAGCCCCAGTGCTAGATATAATGACGGGTGTATAGAATTGACCCAGTATCTGGATCGTTGGATTGCAGCGCTGGATTGGCATTGGACCAGTGTTAACACATTCCAACCCAGTCCAGCGTCCAGTATCCAGTGCTTAATTTGAATACTTTTGATCCATTTTCTTTCCAAAAAGTAGGAACAGGGTTAAAATACCTTTGCTCTTTTCTAGAAACTCTAAACGCAGATGAGGGGCAGTCGAAGGTTGGTGCCGAAGAAACACCGTATACCGGCCGAACGGTGGATCTTTCAGGATTGCTGAGCGCACAAGCACTAGGTATTATAAAAATCAATTTTTATGAATAATTCACCTTCACAATTTTTCCTTTAATAGTCTGCAATAAAAAAAACTCATTATTTTTTCGTAGTAATTCACGGTTAGCATTTTAAAAATTCTAAGAGACTAGCGGCATTTCGCTAGCGACAGGCTAACTGCAGCCGTAACCGCTTGTCGAAGACTGCCGTCGATACGCCAGCGTCTGCGTTTCGCGTTAGACGTTGGCGTGTCGACGGCAGCAGTTAGCCCCTTTGTCAGCCAAGTGCCGCTCGTCTGTAAGAGCCCTAAACTGGTATTGCCATAAAACCTACTTTCTTAAGCAAATGAACTGATAATAATTATAGTGTGATTCAGCGTCAGATGCATTCCATATAAATATATAACATGATTTTGGATAAGAAAGCTCAATTCCACTGCACATAGCTCAGTTTCATTTGCAACGAAACTGTTTTATGACATTTATTTTTATTTTGAAATCAACTTAGTGTACGTTAAAATAAGGTTGAAATTTGTATAAGTTACATTCATTTGTATTTTATTATTTTTATAACTGACTGCCTTCTTGGTCTAGTGGTCGCAAGCGCGACTACTGAGCATGGGGTCCTGGGTTCCCTGGTATCCTCAAGTCGGGCAAAGTGTTATTGGGGTTTTCCATAAGGAATTTCTCAGTAGCAACCCGGAGTCTGGTTTTGTGACCGATTAATGGATCTATATCAAGCTAGCACCACCAAGTCATCACGCCGCAGCGGTACTTAATGTATAATTTGCCGCTAATTTGTGACATTAAAATTAAATTATCTCGGGATCCTGACAACTTAGGGGCACAATTCCAACGGGATATTTTGCCGCTAATTTGTGACAGTAAAACTAAATTTGCCGCTCCACCAGGAAGCTAGAAAATCGAAGGTGTGCCAGCTTGATAGGTATCAAGCTAGCACCGCCACAGGAGTTATCTCGGGATCCTGACAACTTAGGGGCACAATTCCAACGGGATATTTTGCCGCTAATTTGTGACGTTTAAACTAAATTTGCCGCTCCACCAGGAAGCTAGAAAATCGAAGGTGTGCCAGCTTGATATCAATCTAGCACCGCCACAGGTGTTATCTCGGGATCCTGACAACTTAGGGGCACAATTCCAACGGGATATTTTGCCGCTAATTGCCGCTGAACCATTAGCTAACGGCCTATTTTTCCGCTGCACCCAGAAGCAGGAAAATCGGCTGCGTGATAGCCTAATATCGAAATTTCGCATTTACAATCAGAGTTGGAGGATGCTGATGTTCCGGATGATGTACCGATATTAAATCGTGCTATAAATTGTTCAGTCTTGATCGTTCGTTCAGTCTTGCGTTAGCCAACGTATTGCAAAATAATTATAATATTTCGCCTTTAAAAACGTGTTTTAGGTGATCACTGAAAATCAGCGCTGTGTCTGTGGCCCACGCCATAGCACAGCATTATGCTGAGTGGTCACCTTTTTCTCACAGTTGTCTTTTATTTTAATATTATTTATATACTATCATGTTTTGTGTTAAAGTGTATCTGTGACAAATAAATGTTTTTTCTTTCTTTCTTTCTAAAAGCTACCTGATTTTTCTCTAATTGACCGCTTATTTTTTGTGCTGGAACTGAATTTGCCGATTTATTATGAAGCCGTAATTGACGGTCCCAGATCGTTTGAAAGGAAGCTGAAACCTTCGCCGGCATAATTTCCTTAACATGGTTCAATTTATGCATTAATATCTTAACGGTTTTTAAACGACACTATTTTGATATTGTTTGTAATATATTTATATTTTTATATACTCCCTGAGGCTGCACCTCGCGGTTGTGGAGGGTCGTAGCATTTAAAAAGCCTCGACCCCCACACTTCCTCGGAATGTACAGCCTCATCACCGATGAACGTGGGTGACGCATTCGGTATGCAGTCAGCAGCGTACGGACCCTCCTATCCAGGGCGTCAAGTTCAGTCTGAGTCCACTTGAGTATACCGAAGGAGTACATCAAGACCGGCATGACCCAACCGTTAAAAGCGCGCACTTTATTTCCGCCTGATAAGACTTTTAAGTACTTTTTTCAGGCGGCCATAGAAGCGTTCCTGTAACGATTGCTTCATGTCGGCCTCATTGATGCCTAACGCCTGCGACATGCCCAAGTATTTGTAGGTTTCGGTTGAGGAGAGGGATCTGAGGTGTATGGAATCCGAGAGTTGTGTTCCCACGGATTCCATAATCCCTCCTCGCCTTATCTTCCTGGTGGAGCGGCAAATTTAATTTTAACGTCACAAATTAGCGGCAAAATATCCCGTTGGAATTGTGCCCCTAAGTTGTCAGGATCCCGAGATAACACCTGTGGCGGTGCTAGCTTGATATCAAGCTGGCACACCTTCGATTTTCTATCTTCCTGGTGGAGCGGCAAATTTTAGTTTTAACGTCACAAATTAGCGGCAAATTATACATTAAGTACCGCTGCGGCGTGATGATTTGGTTGTGCTAGCTTGATATAGATGGTTAATGGCATCGGCGGTGACCTCTCGCTTCCGGCCGTGGTTCTGTCCATGGTCGGGAGCGAGACTGCGTGGGACGCCATCGCCTCTTTTTGCGAGGGGGTGATGGCGACCAAGGAGGTAGCGGAGAGGGAGAGGGAGGCCGCTTCTTCTCTCCCTTCTCGCGCTAGACGCACCGGGCGCCGGAGGGCGCGCGACGATCTCCGGCCACCCTAGTGAGTGGCCTGCGGGCGGCGGGTTGGGGAACCCGTCGCCCGACCAGTAACGGGCCCAGGGAGGATGGCGCGTCTTGTCCTGCGCGCGCCTCTCGGATGGATGTGGGGCAGGGGAGCAACTGCCCCACCACAGGAGGGGTCCACCAGAAGAAGCTGGTGGACCGAGACCTGTCGGGGTCGCGGTGCATGCAACAGCGAATCCCGTGACCCCGGCCTTAGGTCAGAAGGAGGGACACCGTGGGGTTTTAGCCAGTAAGAGTCTGGCACACCCCCCCGTCTTCCCCAGACGGGGGATAGTCCATGAGGATTTCCCCACGTGAGAAAAAAAAAAAAAAAAAAAAAAGATGGTTAATGGCAATAGGCTCGCCCCCTATTACATGGGACTTAAACATAACAGGCGAAACGACGGTGTACTAAAAACATCTATGCCGAACTCTTCGGGGAATACAAGGCGTGATGTTATGTGTTATGTTATTTTCATATTGGCCATAAAATACGATTTTTTTAAACAATGTGCCACTTCTATTAATGTAATTTATGTGATTGAGACCACAGGACAGACAAAATATATCTTGTAATATTCCACAGCACCACTTTTTGATGCTTACCAAGAAAATCTCCAAGAGAAGGACACCCTCATTCTCGACTACGAAAAACAATTCGAAGTAATAAACAAAAAGTCGAAACAAATCGTCTTAGAAAACAAAACTCTCACAGACAAGGTGAAGAGTTCGGACGAAGAGCTGGCGGGAATGAGACAGAGCTATAAGAAGTTGGTGGTCGAGAAAGAGACGGCGGATATCGAGAAGGCGACGCTGGTGGAGAGAGCTGAAAGAGCGGAGTCTAAGTTGAAGGAGGTTTATGAGTTGTATGAGGATAAAAGTAAGTGATATTAACTTTAATTTTTAATATAATAGCATATTTTCCCACTGCTGGGCAAGGGACTCTTCTCGAACAGAGAAGGAACGAGCATTGATTACCACGCTTGCTCACTGCGGGTTGGCGATTTTCGATGAGGTTACTATACGTACTGACCAAAGAACAAAAAAAAACTTAACAACAAAAACAAAACCGACTTCAAATTGTCTATCTCCGAAGTTCTTCATCAGATCTTCACCAAATTTAAATGGGACCACTTCGAAATAATACTCTTTCAAATAAAAACAGAATCATTAAAATCGGTTCCCAATTAGCAAAGATATCGCGGAACAAACATCTTCTTCCTGCCCTTATCCCACACTAGGTGGGGTCGGCACAACATGTATTTATGAAATCCATGTTGTTAGAGGTTTTGACTTATTGTTTTATGACCAGCCGCCTGCCTGACATCAACCCTCCTTGGGAATACTAGTTGCGCCGTCAAATTGCGGAACAAATATACAAAAAGAATATACAGTCGAATTAAGAACCTCTTCCTTTTTTTGGAAGTCGGTTAAAAAACCAAACATAAAGTAGGGTTCCGTAAAATTTATTAAGTTAACGAAGATTTTTCACTATGGATGTGTACGTGAGAGCTAGAGTGGTATAGGGGACTACCTCAATATCTTTGCTACGTGGATTCGTGTGTTCCTTCTTAGAACCTGTCTACACTTACCATCAGGTACGACTAAGGATCAAATGTGACCAAGCTAATTTTTTTAAATAACTCTTAATTTTGTTGACTACCTTATTGGTCTAGTGGTCGCAAGTGCGACTGCTGAGTATGGGGTCCTGGGTTCGATCCCCAGGTCAGGCAAAGTGTTATTGAGTTTTTCCATTAGGAATTTCTCAGTAGCAGCCTGGAGTCTGGATTAGTGCCCGGTTAATGGCAATAGGCTCGCCCCCTATTACATAGGACTTGCGAAACGAGGGTGTTTTAAAGAAACACCTCTGCCGAACCCTTCGGGGTATGTAAGGCGTGATGTTATGTCTTATTTTCATTGTCCTACCACTTTGGCAGTGTCAGCAATGATGCGTGACTACGAGACGGTCCATCGTGAGTACTTCACAGTGAAGAACACTCTAGAGATAGCTGAGAATAAACTGGCACAACTAGACGCAATGCGAGCGAGAACTGTACCCGCTGACATGCATGAACGAAGACTGGATCATTGTAAGAGGTACGTTAATACAGACATGCTTAAATATTGCAGTGTAGTGTAACGACACGATGAGCACAGTAGACCCGGGTCTGCTGCGACAAAAATCTAACAAAACATGTTTAGTGAACATTCGGACCAATTACAGCACAGTAAACAGTTAGGCCACGCCCCAAATATCTATACTAATATTGTAAAGCTGAAGAGTTTGTTTGTTTGTTTGAACGCGCTAATCTCAGGCACTACTGCTTGGAATTGAAAAATTATTTTTGTGTTGGATAGTCCATTTATCGAGGAAGGTTATAGGCATATAACATCAGGCTACGACCAATAGGAGCGGAGCAAAAACGGGAAAAATATCCACCCGTGCGAAGCCGGGACGGGCTGCTAGTGTTAGGTAAATATGTTAGGGGCTATTTCTAACAAAAATGTGGTCTCAGCGACTTAACTGCGCGATCGGCTTCTACGTAACCGGTCGCAGATTACATTTCCGCACGGAACAATTACGGATAATTCCGGGTTTGGCTGTTTGTGCGTGTAAGATTCAAACTAAATCCAATATATCTACAGTGGGCGCGCGATCTGAATGCAGTCGAGCCCTGAGGTTCTCTCTTCCCCTCTCCCCTCCCCCCGCACGCCTTGCCTCACACGCCCGCTAGTGTAGCATCTAACAGCATTAGCGCAGTCATACATACATCCCTCATCTCTGCATTCAGTTCGCGCGCGTACTGTTCTCTATCAAGGGGACAGTAAAAATTCTCCTTCTTAGAAATAGAAAAAATATAAACGGTGTAAATAGACCCTTAACGAAACCGAAAGGCACTTATTCTCCACGTCATTGCGATAATTTTTTTGCTCTCGACTATGCGTGGGAACCTTCTAGTTACGGAGATATTGGAGGTCAAAGTTCCAACTTTTTCATAACTTTTTTTTTAAACACTAATTTTGAAGGTTGCAAATGTACTTGAAATACCTCCATTACCCTTTTACTACTCATTGCATCTATCAGCACAGTGTTTTGAGTGCGTTACATTGAGTTTTACAGAAAAACGAAATTTTTCACGCAAAAAAAAAGTCGTTTCCCAGCGACAATTTTTGCGTAGGGTTACTTAGTTTGATGTACTGAATGCATGGTTGACGACTTCGTGAAGGGTCTGGTCTTTTTACACCTTGTAATTGAAAAGCTCCTTTCAAATCAAATCCTTGCTATGCCAATGGCACCAATGGTTCTTACTTTAATACCACGACACGATCACAATAACGACACTTTAAGTGCAGTGGCTGAGCGATTGGCTTCTGGAGTACCGATCGCGGTTCCGATTCCCACACGGAACAAATATTCGTGTGGGCCCATAGATAGTTGTTCCGGGTCTGGGTATTTGTGCATGTGAAGATTGGTGTCTGTAAGCGCCTCTACGATACAGGAGAAATCCGAGTGAGGCGAAACGTCTTTTTAACAAAAGAAACACCTCTATTGCAACTCACCAACTCCTCAGATTACTAGAAGAATTAAAACACCAGTACGGCATGGAAGCGGAACGCAAAGGCGAGCAAGTGACCAAGATGCAAGAACAACTGAAGGTCGTTGAGGAGAAGTGTACCAAAGTGGTGCAGGAGAACGAGGCTATGAAGGAGGAGATGGAAAAGGCGCTCAAGAATGTCAGGTATGGGAGCATCTTTACCGGCAATTTCTTTTTTAAATTATGTAGTAGTTCTGTTCTGTAACCAACTGGCAAAAACCCCTAATATAGTTTTTTAATTTCCGTTCGTATGTTACAGAATTATGTAACCCCTCTCCCCACTGGAACTATTAATCCAAAAAACTGGTCAATAAATAGATTGGCCCAAAATATAATATTTGTAAAAATAATATTCTTACTCCCAGGTTATACCGCAAAGCAGCTGTAATATTCCGTCAGCGCTTAAAAGCGGCGACAGCTCGCATGACGCGCGTACGCACAAGCGCTCGTCGCGCTAAGAACAACAACGAACCGCTCAGACAAGCGATGCACGCGCTCGATACTATTAAACATGAGATTAAGGTAATAAGCACGAAAGTAACTTAGAACGAACGAAAGTAAAATAGCGGCGGTTAGTCAAAGAATAAAATTTAGTCAACCCAACCGCATACCCGTTATGCTGTCATAAACTAAGGGAACCCATACTACGTGACCTATTTTTTTACTATTTTTTACCTCCCTCCTCCCCCTCGGCGACCACCCGTAGTATATGCCAATACCCCCCCCCTACCCCTCTAGTTTTCACGTGGTAATAATATATAAATATGGTTTTAAATTATTTTTTGCAAACAGATAGTTAAAAAAAGAAATATTTGACTCATAATTATGTGCGAGTGTTGCCACCTGTGAGTTCAAAAAGCGCTGAACTCTGCGCGCCATATTTCCCTAGAGGATATTGACTACGTGACGAAAACCTAAGCCCCCCCCCTGTGACCAAGCGTGGTATTTTGAAGACCCCCTTCCCCCCCTGAACGGGTCACGTAGTATGGGTACGTTCCCTAACACTAACAGTGCACCTCCTGACGGAGTGCCCTGTGTATGGCTCCCACAGGCTCAACCTGGAGATGAGAGTCGACGACCAGATCACTACAAATAATTTAAGCTGGCTGTTAAGCAATAAAAGCACTAGAAATAAAATGATACAATACATTGTAAAAATAGTGAAGTCTGTAAACAAAAAGAATAAATAGAATAGAAGACAGAAATAAAGGAGAAATATAAATAAAGATACGGAAATAGGAATTAATCAATAAAAAATTAAAATTAAATAAAAGAAGAGACAGAAATAAGTAAGAAATATGTAGATAAATACAGACATGGAAATAGTACATACTAAATTTGGAAATAGAAATAGACGTTATAAATATAGATAAAATTGTACAGCAGATAATTTATTAGAAGTGAAAATACGCAGTCCAATGCAAGATCCCTGCGAAACAAGCATGGCAGGGGCTCACGCCGAGGCAGGAGTGTGGCTTTAGCCGGTAAGAGTCCGGCACTGCCCAGACTGGCTCGGAAATGAGCTAGTGTGGGCGTCCATGAGGATTTCCCACTCCTGCCCCAAAAAAAAAAGTGTGTTAAAGAACTTAGATTTTCAATTCTCTATTTCTTCCAGGCAGTAAAATCCCGCGCCTACACATCCCTAGAAGAGTTAGAACGTCGCATCGTAGAACAAGAACGCAGAGCTGCGCTTGCGCACGCTGAGTACCGAAGAGAGTTAGAGAGGGCGTCGATGGCGTTGGAACATAAAGAGGCTATCATACGCAGTCTTATTGACAAAGTAGCCGATGTTGAAGAAGTCAGGTAGGTGAAAATACCATCATCGTCATACGACGACCCGTATTACGTCACGATTTGTGATATTTTCCAACCACAAGCAGAAGCTTATTGGTCACGTGATCTAGCTGTCACGGGAAGAGACTGCCTGTATTATTATACCATGATTATGATCATGTCAGCCAATACATGATTTCAGCAGCATAAAGTCATCCACCATAATACCACCTTTTCCTGCAAAAACACCCAGATATCTATGTTCTGCCTAGCGTTTTCCGAACTATGTTGGGGTCAGCTTCCAGTCCAACCAGATGCAGCTGAATACCAGTATTTTACACGGAGCGACTGCCATCAGATCTCTGTAACTCAGTTACAGGGCAATGCTGATATTCTAAGGTTAGACCGGTTGTCAGACTTTCAGGCTTCTGACTTCCCGCAACGACTGTCACAGGTATTCGTATGACATCCGGGACCGACTGTTTAACGTGCTCTCCGAAGCACGGAGGGGTCTAGATGTGTAACGAACAGTCACCCATCCACAGACTGACTGCGACAAGCGCAGCTTAACCTGGCAAATCGTACAGACGTAGATACTAATATTTATATCTATATGCGATACAAATATTTATATCTATATGCGATACAAATATTTATATCTATATGCGATACAAATATTTATATCTATATGCGATACAAATATTTATATCTATATGCGATACAAATATTTATATCTATATGCGATACAAATATTTATATCTATATGCGATACAAATATTTATATCTATATGCGATACAAATATTTATATCTATATGCGATACAAATATTTATATCTATATGCGATACAAATATTTATATCTATATGCGATACAAATATTTATTCCGTACAGGAAGCCAATCGCTAAGCCAATGTGACAGACGAGCCTTCATCGAACTATGTTGGTATTATCGCGGCTTCTTCTTCTTTTCGTGTGGTTAGTGACTAACCTGGTGTCAGAGTTTATGTCGCCCATGGGCCTCTGACTTGGCTTCACATGCCGTCGAGAAATATCTCTCAGGCATGACCTATGACTTGGCAGTCCAACGGTCACACCACTAGGCTATCACAGCTCAAGATTATCGCGGCGGGGTGAGGGTTTTGCTTTCTGACTGAACGGCAGAATTCTTTGTTAGGTGTAGTAGTAGTAAGACCGCTGACACACGGGCCACTCGCCACAACCACTAGTGAGAGACCACAGGCTGGTTCCATACATTTCAAGCGAGCACACGTGTGTGAAAAGTTAGTCCTCAGGTTGTCGCAAATAGCCCGTGTGCGGGCACGCTTAAGAGGAAATGCGGTCGGCATTTAGCCCATACAAACGTATTCCTCAGTTTCCTCTTCGAATAATGTCACTAGAGCAAATATTTTTTACCATATGACATATATCTACCACCTCTATGTCCCTATGTTTTGTTTTTGTCAATAAATTAATTATTAAAAGAACTAGAAACGTTTAAATTTTACAAAAATCGACCGGTTTTACCACCCTTTTCAGACATCTAGCAAACAAATTTGACGAATATAAAAAATAAACGAAAAACATAGAGACACAACCAAAGTCTTTCTTAAATTATTACAGAAAAAAATATTAAAATCAATCCAGATTTGAAGAAGGAAACAGGGAAATACGAAAATACGATTTCGCTAATACTACATAGGAGAAATCAGTCCGAGATGCAGTTGTCTCTTTCGCGCTCAATTGGGAAGGTTTGCGGGAGGAGTGGGACGGAAATAGATCGCTTAAAAACCTATTCTGGAAATATTGCAGCCCGCTTTTCCTCTTAATCCCTGACGGTCATATCATTATTCTTTTGTCCGCAGACTAAGTCAAACCAACGCCCATCGTCTTCAAGGCATCGTGTCGGACTCTTCACCAGAAAGATCACCGGCCCACCACCCTGAGCCGTCTAACCAGAGGAAGGAGACCAAGCCTTCCATCAAGTTGGTGCCTGGACATGGCGGCTACTTCCAAGATAAAGAGAGCAAGCGAAAAGGGAAATAGTACAATAATTTTAGATTGGTATTGGCAGAGATGACGTAGCATTTTAGTGTAGGTTGACATAATAGAATTATGAACCCATTACTGTTCCACTGCTGGGAATGGTCCTCTTTCACAATAAGATGGGTTTGGGCCTTGGTCCACCACGTTGGCCTGGTGCGGGTTGGCAGACTACACACACCATCGAATCTTTTTTTTCGGAGTCTTCTCAGGTGTTCAGGTTTCCTCAAGATGTTTTCCTTCACCGTTAACGCAAGTGATAATCAAATTTTGATCCGCATGTGAATTCTAAAACTCAGAGGTGCGGGGCGAGATCAAAAGAAGACCTGCATAATGAGGATGCATGGAATGGCAAGTATTCAACCGTTAGGCTATCACCGTGTTGACATATTGGAGCCTAAAATGCAGAAACACATTCACTGACAGTCATGGCCAAAAATGAACGCAAATTTCAAAATATTTAAAAATCCCCAGCTACTGAAATAACTGAAATGATTATTATCACACGTAACTAAGAACCATCCCAACCAAACAAGTTTAGAAACAAAAAAAAATTGAAATAGATTCATCAGTTTGGGAGCTACGGTGCCACAGACAGACAAAGGATTCAAACTTATCCCCTCTTTTCACGTCGGGGTTTTTAAAATTAAAACAAAATTATTCTAGTCATAATTAGTTGAACTTAAAAAAATGCTTTCTATTTATTGTTGAGTCTATGGTCTAATAAGTAGATCTAATAAGTTTGAGCTACACGATGGCTGATGCATGCGTGCCGTCAGTTGGGACAGGTTGACTCAAACCTGCTATGGCACTTTCCTCAAAAGGCCGTTCCAGACGTTGCCCTACATTGTTACACTCGCATAGTTTTTATACCACAATGTGTGGACTTTAAAAGAGACCTTGATCTCTGAGTTTGTTTCGGCTTTTCTTCTCAGAGCTAGTCAGATAGGAAATGCCGGCGCCATCTACTCTTAAAAAATAAAGGCTTGGTCAAACAGAACGCGTTATTATCGCGTGTCAGGGCGCTAACCTAACGCGACGCTATGACGCCGAGCTGTGTTGTACTGCGATGGTGATGTACCGCCAAACAGAGCAAAGGCGTTGCGTAATGCTAGCGCTGGCACTCTGTGGCGGTACATCACCATCGCAGTACAACACAGCTCGGCGTCATAGCGTCGCGTTAGGTTAGCGCCCTGACGCGCGATAATAACGCGTTCTGTTTGACAAAGCCTTAACATAACATTGACTTGTAAAACTGTGGTTTATATACAGAAATAAAAATCATTTTTATCATTTAATATTTTCGTTTCAGCGTAGGAAACAGTCATAAGGAATTTAAGCTAGAAATTAGTTAACTGTAGTGCGTTAGCGCCTTAACTTGGTGTAACTTGAAGCAAGTTTTAAAACGTAGTGTAGGTAGAGTTAATTTGAAGGCTTTAAGCTACCAGTATACTGCCTTAGTAAAAGATATTCTTAATAAAAATATGTAAATCTATAAGCCCGATTCCACTAGTGAACTCTGATTAAAGTTTTTTTTTAAACCATTGTCTCACACTAGGATTTCTTCTGTATCGTGGGTGCGTTTACAGACACAAATCTTTACATGCACAGACAGTGATATGTACCTAAGTTAGGGATATACATATATAAATGTACTTTAAAAAATAATAGTTCCCAGTTTAAAAGGCTATCACCCATATTCTAAGACGTTCCTCCAAAGCTTACTCGACTCGACTCCACCTCGACTCAGCCTTTTTCACTACCATCGGCAGTGATAGTTGACATAAACGTCCTCGTCTCGAAATGTTTCGTCAGTCGAGGTAAAGAATCATCTGTCAAACTCAACGTACCTCGGAACCTACCTTAAGGAAGGAAGTGTCAAAGTTCGTATGTAACAATAATGAATTTTGAAGACTATCGAATATGCTTACGATAATCTTTACAACTATTTATCGCGGCGTTATTTGCACGATGCAGATCATTCAAATTATGACGTAATGAACAGTCTAGGAACCTCAAAGTTCACTCGAAATTGCGACTAAGAATACAATTTTGAAGGTGTTTTCGAAGCCGTCCTGAGTCGAGTATGAGTCGAGTAAGTTTTGAAGGATCGTCTTAGTATATGGGTGATAAGCTTGGTTACGCATCTCCAGTGACGTGTATGCAATTTGTTCGGTTCCGATCAGCTACGTAAACATGCGTCAGCGTCCGGAAGCATTGGTTACACTTGTACGCACATTACTTCTGTTTGATGCGGAAGCATGCATACTGTTACTACTCGGCACGGGCCTCTTCTCAGACTGAGGCCTTAGTCCAAGATTTTTATAGAGTTGATATTGTATTATAACTAATAATAGAGTACCGGACTGCCTTGTTAAATCAGTTACTTTTTATCATCTGTCAAAACGCAAATTTTGTATGCAAAATGTACCGAGTACTAACTTATGACGTCATCATTTTTCATACTCAATTGCTGTACTTTTTTTGTTATTGTTTTATTAATATAAAATTTGCTAAAATTAAAATTGAAGGACAAGGGTGTTTTGAGACAATCTTTTTGATGAATGATAATTCGCAATTTAATTTTAATACAGTCCGCTACCCTATTTCATGTAAGTAATGTAGATAATTATGTTCCTAATATAATATAAATAAAATAAATAAAGGTGTTTAATATAATATTATGGTGTTTTCATGTTATTTTCATCCGATCACACTTTTACCCATACAGAAAATAGATTCAGGTGGTGAATTTTACTGTCAAAATTGTTGACAAATCGCAAACAAACCATATACAAACCAAACATTTTGACAGTAAATTTTCGTCTAGAGTGCGCGCAAGATAAGCCTGCGCGCGACGGAGGGCGTGCTAAATGTTGCCATGATTGCAAAAATATAAAGTCCTACTTTTCAAGGAAAAGTAGTATAATCGTGAGCATTAAAATTGGGCAGCCCTCTTGCTGTTTATTATATTTTTATTGAGCTAAGTTATGTACGTTTAAATTTACTACCTATCAATTAAATTAATTCGTATTTTTACGTAATTTGCAAAGGAAAAGAACTAAGGTTATAAATGTGCCGTGAGTGAATAAGAATGCAGTATGATTATTATCGGCTGATGAGGTCTATTATAATCTTTATTATTATATTTTCTTTTATTCCTAAAATCAGGTAGATGTAGTGACAAAGTTAATAAAACGGCAACATTATGGCGGAACATGATTAGTTCCGATTTTGGCAGCGCGCAGAGTTATCTTGCGCGCACTCTAGGCCTCTAACCGATTTGTGAAGAGTTTTGATAGTAGAATAATTGACCTTTAAGGACACGATTTGCAGCCGCGAACCATAGACCAGTTAGATTTTACCAACTTTGATAAAAACATGAGTTTTTCTTGGCACAATGAGGTCCTATTGTGAGGCCCCTCTCGGGGGTCCTTTGCCCTCACTATCATCAGAGGCACGCGCACAACACTTCTGAATTTTATTGATGGCGGTTTTCCCCATGTAATCTCTTTCAGACCTAGCTAAGGTTGCCAGATGTGTGGTTATCGACTGGACAATTCAGTTTTCTTTGTCTGTCTGATCAAGAAAATCTTGGTAAACCGGATAAACAATTTTTTTATTGCGAGTTTCAGAAAAACAAGTTAATAAAAGACAAAAATCTTGTCCGTTTTTTTTCTTCAACACATCCGGCAACCTTAGGCCTAGCCCAAGCTATAGTGAAAATAATATAACTAGTCGCCGGCACGTAACTTGCAAGAGTAGAGAAGAGAATTCCTCTCCTTTCTTTCTTTCTTCTAAAAACAGATATGTTTTAAAAATAAATTATGTCAATAACCATAGAATAATGACAAGCAATAAAAGTGACCATTTTTTTATTGCACTAAGGTCCGTATTACAGAACATTCTTCAAGTCCAGTTTGATGTTTAATCAGTTGATCACTGTTAAGTATAGAATCAGTACTTGAGGAACGGTCTTATTCCAGAACGGCAATCAATCTATACTCAGATGAAACGAGACTCAAAACGAGCCAATCGATTGGTTGATTACAGATCAAATCACTGCTTGGGGTCGAATCTACAAACTGAGTAATGATCTAGAATAAAGCCAAACTCAGCTGAACTATGACCAATAAATCTATGCTTGAGGAATGTTCTAAAATTAAAAGTCGACTCAAAACTAGTTTTAAACAGAGATTAATGTTTGAGTTTCGTTCTGTAATACGGACCTAAGTGTGCATGCGCAAACTTACTCCCACTACACCAAAACTGTGCCAAGTCACATGCCGGCGACTATACCTATAATTATTATTTAAACACCAAAACTAAAACGGAAGCAGCTGTGACATTTCCTTCAAATTCCAAATCACCAGGAAATGCTAACAGACACACAAAAATAAACAAAACCTAAACTGAAAAATTTTGCAAGGTCCCACAAATTAGGTCAAGAGTAGCCAAAATCTTGGAAAATACACCATGCTACGTGCGCACGAGTACAGTTGTTTGTTTGTACGTTTATCTGCAAGGTTTCTGATAAAATAGGTACTGAATTAATTATTGCGTGAGATGGACGAGTATTGTTACATTTGTTGGTACAGGCACAAAACAGATAGGTACAGAAGTCAATCTACATACAAGTGCGCTCGAGCAACGCACACAGACACTGCTCCCGGACACGATATCTCGGACTGTTTAGGACCAGTGCGCGAGTGAGTGCGAGCGCGAGTGCCATGCGCTTGAGAGAGATAGATAATATATAGATAGAGCGACCGCCGAGCGTAGGTATGAAAAGTGAAGTACATACATGTGATTAACTTCTGTACCTATCTGTTTTGTGGTATAGGGCCTTTCATGTGTAGGTATGTTGTGGTGTGCGTGAGTATCATTTCGCTATTCTTTCGTGGCGGGATAGACTGAATGTTCTGCCTAGCGTTTTCTCAACTATATTGGCGTCAGCTTCCAGTCTAACCAGATGCGACTGAATACAGTATTTTACACGAAGCGACTGCCATCTGACCTCCGCAACCCATTTACTGGATAATGCTGATAAAGGTTAGACCAGTTGTCAGACTTTCGGGCTTTGACTTCACGTAAGGACTGTCATAGGTAGGTATTCGTATGATACCCGAGACTAGGGTTACCGTATCTCAGGATTTGTCTGGATTTTGCAAATCACATGAAATCTCAGGATTTTTTGAATTTTCAATAAAATACAGCTTACAAAATATACGTAAATATCCGCAGTGTATAAAAACGATAATTTTACGACTTTTTTAAATTGTTAAGTACGTTTTAGAGCAAATTCTCAAACTAAAAAATCACAGGATTTTTCAATGGAAATCAGGCCTTTTCTCCGGACTTTGATTTTTTCATCTGGTAACCCTACCCGGGACCGACTGTTTAACGTGCTTTCCGAGGCACAGAGGGGTCTCGATGTGTAATGAACAGTCACCCATCCATGGAGTCACCGCGGCAAGAACCCCGCGGTTGGCTTGGTATTTAACCACAAGCCCTAGCTGAATCTTAACTCTAATATCTAGTTCCTTTGGCCAAAAACGAACCGCTAGCTTACCAATGCAATGGTAGCATTTTCTATTTCGAAACTGGGCATATACCTAAATATACTCGTAAGCAAATTTTACCTATAATAGCTACTTCCATATGGGAGGGTCTACTATGCAAAGCTATGAGGTCTTTGCTTCATTTTTGGTAAAGTTACAAGTCTTAATTTTGTCCAATAGCGCTCGGTAAAATATAGGAATCGGTCATAAGTCAACATATTACATAAGGTAGGTACCTACCTATACATACATAACTAGCCTATTACTGTCCCACTGCTGGGCACGGGCCCCTTCTCCGAATGGGAAGGGCTCAGGTCTTAGTCCAACCACGCTGGCCTGGTACGGATTGGCGGACTACACACACCATCGAAAACTTTATGGAGCCCTCTCAGGTGTGCAGGTTACCTCACGATGTTTTCCCTCACCGTTAGTTAACGTGTCATAATAGAATGGTAACTCGCTTATCAATTCTAAAATTCAGTGCGGGCCGGGATTGAACTCAGACCCTCCTGCATGGTAAGCAAGCACGACCACTTGGCTATCACTGCTTTGGAACAAGTATGATACTGCCGAGTGGCTCAACAATTAAAAGTGCTGACTGTACTTATAGTCCGATAAATTGTTCTGCCTAGCTTTTTCCCAACTATGTTGGTGTCAGCTTCCAGTCTAACCAGATGCAGCTGAATACCAGTATTTAACACGGAGCGACTGCCACCAGACCTCTGCAACCCAGTGGCTGAGCAATGCCGATATCCTAAGGTAAGGTAAGGTATCCTGTTGTCAGAGTTTTGGGCTTCTGACTTCTCGTAACGACAGTCATAGGTATTCGTATGAATCCCGGGACCGACTATTTAATGAGCTCTCCGAGGTACGGAGGGGTCTCGATGTGTAACGAACGGTCACCCATGCACGGACTGATCGCAGAAAGCGCAGCTTACACCCATATTCTAAGACGTTCCTCCAAAACTTGACTCGACTCCACCTCGACTCAGCCTTTCTCACTACCATCGGTAGTTATAATTGACACAAACTTCCTCGACTCGAGATTTTTCCTCAGTCGAGGTAAGGAATCATCTGTCAAACTCAAGGTACCTCGGAACCTAAGGAAAGAAGTGTCAAAGTTCGTATGCAACAAAAATGAATTTTGAAGACTTTATCGAATATGCTTACGATAATGTCTCGGCGTTATTTGTGCGATGCAGATAAACAAAATTATGACGTAATGACTCCACTCTACCTCGACCCATTTGAGGACCCCTCGGTCGAGGAACCTCAAAGTTCACTAGAAATTGCGACTAAGAATACAATTTTGAAGGTGTTTTCGAGGCCGTCCTGATTCGAGTAAGTTTTGGAGGAACGTCTTAGAATATGGGTGTATATCTCGTAAATTGTATGATTGTATGATTGGCCACGAGCCCCTCCTATAAATTGTGTAGGTACCTAGAATAGAATGATATCTTTTTAGGAATAATTCGCCTCACTGAACTCGTAATTAAAACAGCACTGTTCAATGTTACACATAATATTTTCCTTAACATTAAAACCTGCATATTATTTAAATAGCTGAAAAAAATTATCGTTATCACTACAGAAGCCTTCACGCGAGCTATTAACTTGTGTCTTCTTATCAACGCATTTTATTTTAGTGTCACATAAACAAGTACTTAGATGTACTTATTCAGATTTGTACTTGGTGTTCATTTAAAAACATGTCTATGATTTTTGTGAAACTGAAAATTAATTTGTAATTTTTTTATAATAATATAAGTGCAGTGTTTCAAGTGGAACTTAATGGTGATCTATTTTTAAAAATAATAAATTTATTTGTACTGATTTATTTTACGAGTATTTTAAGGAATGTGTAGTTTGGACTAGATTCCTAAGATAAGATCGTATCTAACAATTTTAATATTTGATAGATATTTTTATACTGCGTTATAGAAGTATGAATACAGCAGGTATGTAATTCTTTTTATCTAATTTCTATATGCTTAATTTTAATTGCAGAATTACTAATTCGCACAAGTTAGTATATGTACGTACGAGTACGTTAAGATGGCAAAACGCTGCATGTATCTGGAACTTAATGTAGCCAAAATAAATTTCGGCGTTTATTGCTCAATTTATTGTAAGTAAATAATTTGAAAATTAAGATTTAGCTAGGATAAGACAAGATACGTTGGTACTTCGATTTAGGCAGAAATCGACTTTAGATATTACCAAACATACAGGTGTACCATAGACAGTTGTCACTCTATTAGTATCAGAATAGAAGATAATTTCTCGTTTTCAAAGAAATTGCTTTCAAATCCAGTGTCTTGTGACATTTTGTCGAACTTTATTCCTTTTAGTTACCTTCTGTTTTATTTGTTTTAGTGTACAATAAAGTATATCTATCTATCTATCATTACAGTGAATCCACTTTTTTTTAAATTTACAGACACTGTTTTACGTTACGTGAAATGTTTTCACATGTAACGGCAAACAAAAAAAAACAATTCAGTTTTGTAGTTATAGGATAAGTTGTAAACTTAGTTGAGAACAGAACATTTAAGAAAAACTGTAGCGAAAAAAAAGAGGCGCCTTATCTATACTAATATTATAAAGAGGAAAGATTTGTATTTTTGTACGTAACGAATAAACTTAAAAACTACTGGACCGATTTCAAAAATTCTTTTGCCGTTTGAAAGCTACATTATCACTGAGTAACATAGGCTACGGGCGGAGCCGTGAGGACACAGCTAGTAGTAAATAAAATTTAAAGCATTCTTGCATTTAAAATAACTAAAGTCCAACCATGCTTGGACTAGACAGAAATAGTTCGATTGCACAACTTTTTCCGCATAGCACATTTAGTTCACGCTGTATAATTTGGGTTGTTTTTGAAACAAAATTATCAACGTTATCATAATAATAATATGATTATCGGCAGCGATTATCTTCGTATCAAACTACAAGTATTGTACCGGATCTACCATATGTAGTAGTACCGTGTGTTCTTCCGTTAAGAAAGGCCCTATCCCTTCCCCGAAGAGAAAGAGATCAGGCGACTTAAGTCTAATATCAGGTAGGCAAGAGCATTTATCTTTCTATCTTACTAACATACATACATAAACTCACGCCTTTTTCCCATGGGGTAGGCAGAAACTATAGAACGCCACATGCTACGACCCTTACATACCCCTTTCGCTTCATCCACATTCATACATCATCACACGCACGCCGGTTGAGAGTACTACGCACCTGACCTTTGTGAAGAACTTCACCAATAACATCGATGTATGTCCTTCTAGGACGTCCTCTACCGGCGTTTCCATTGAAATTCCTTTTGTTAATCGCCGTTCACTCATTCTCTCAACATGACCCAACCACCTAAGCATACTCCTTTAAATTTTTGTCACTACATACATCATCTTTTAAACCGCAAGTTTGTCTAATCTCATCATTTCTCCATCTATCATTCAAAGTTACACCGCACATACTTCGCAAAAACGCATTTCCACGGCATTTGTTCTACTTTCATGCCTCTTCTGCCACGATAAACATTCACTTCCATACATAAGCTATCTTACTAAATTCTAGCCAAATTAAGAAAGCCCAAAAGATATTAGGAGTGTTCAATTAATCTTCTAAAACTGATAAGTCGGCAGTCTTTTGTAGGCCTAGCGCGAACATTTGACGTATAGTACCTATCGTAAAGGTATCGCTAATGCCATAGCTGGTTCACACGATGCGATTTTAGTGGATCAACAAAGGTTGAACAATAAAAGTTGAAACGTTTTGTTCCTTCAAATTGATTCAATTTGATTGAAAGTCTGTTCAGACTCGAATCAACTAGAATCGAATCGTGTGAACCTGGTATAAGCGAATTTTGAATCGAAAATACAACTGTCCTACAACATTTTGGTTTATTTTTGTGTCATGCCCAATTTGTAGCATACCTACATAGATATGAATAAAGTTTTCAATTTAATTAAATAGTATGTGTGAAACAAGTATTTCCAATTCAAAATCCACTCACGTTAACGTTACGTTTACGTTATTAACGTGACAACATCCGTGCTAGGCCTAGATAAAAATAGCCTTCTTGCAAAAACGTGACGCGCGGATTTGTGACGACTATCAGCACTGGATAATAAATAACATTACGTACAAAACCCTCATTGGGCTCGTGGCTAATTACCAACCTCGCGGATCATACGATTTGCGAGGTTAAGCTGCGCTTGCCGCGGTCAGTCAGTGGATGGGTGACCATTCGTTACACATCTAGACCGCTACGCACCTCGGAGAGCACGTTAAACAGTGGGTCCCGGGTGTCATACGAATACCTATGACAGTCGTTACGGGAAATCAGAAACCCAAAAAGTCTGATAACCGGTCTAACCTAAGGATATCGGCATTGCCCAGTAATTGGGTTGCGGTCTGATGGCAGTCGGTCCGTGTAAAATACTGGTATTCAGCCGCATCTGGTAAGACTGGAAGCTGACCCTAACATGGTTGGGAAAAGGCTAGGCAGAACGAACGTACATAACCCTCATTCTCGGCTACAAGCTTAATCTTATTTGCGCAAATTCTAACTTGCACAAGTAACCATGCACGTTAAGACGGCAAAACGTTTGCACAGACGGCATTATTTTTACAAATAATACCGATTCTGCAAACATTTGCACAAACCGTTTGTGCATCTAAGTCGCTGCGTGTATGAACCACAAAAAATGCGTCAAATACCTAAAAGTGCTCCGCGTATGCGAAATTGTGTTTTAGTGCTAGGCGAGAGACTTCCCAATCCGCTGTAGGTTCGTGTTCGTGTTCGGGTTCGGATTTCTGATGCCTTTCGCTCCGGAGTTGCAACGGCGTGTAAACATATTTTCATTAGTGTACCTAATCAATCTTGGCAAGTGGATTGCTGACGGAACGATAGCCCCTTGTGCAAACAGCACCGCCGCGCACCGTGTGTAGAACTCATTGTTTAAAGCCAGTGCGAGTGTTCATTATTTGGAAAAGCTGGATGAACGAACTTAGGGAATACGTTAATACTCTTTTGTTTACCACTTAGCGTGACTGCTTTCACTTTCCATAGAAAAAACAACGTGTTATTGCACAAAGTTCTATTGACGTAAGCATATCCGAACAATATGATCATAATTTGTTCAGAATTAACATAATAATTGTATTCTAAATAGGTATAATTATAATGTTAATTCTGTAACAATAAGTGCACGATATGGTTGAGTCTGTTAGAAGGTAGTTGCACTATTGAAGTGGTCGTAAATAGGTGAGGGATACATTTATAGGCAGTAGGTCTGTATTTAAAATGTTTTATAGTACCTATATTAGGCTGGACATCCACCAGAGCTGTGCGAGGAAAATGTGTAATGCGAAAATGTGTAGCGAGGATGTGAAACGGTGTGACCCTTTCCACCAGAGCTGTGCGAGGAATGCGTAATGTGTAATGCGTAATGTGTTAATGTGTACAAATGAGCCGTGGCGGGAGCGGTACACATTCCTCGTAACACATTCCTCGCAACACATTCCTTGCAACACATTCCTCGCAACACATTCCGCGCAACACATTTCTCGCTTGTTTTGTATGAACAAAAACCTCGCACTGCTAGACCCATATCGACCAGAGCTGCGCAGAGCTGAGCGTTAACACTATGAGTAGAGCGTTCAATCTTTATTCGAAGCGAAACCAGGCCATGGGCTGGTAAAATGCTAGCATAAAAAACCGTAATTATTATTAAAATTTTCTTCCAGAAATGAATTTCAGATTAGCTTTATTGCTATGGTTACTGAATTACACGGCGGCTCAAGATGCGAACTGCGATTACTACCAATATGTAAGTAATTTTTTATCATTTTCCTGTGTCTAAAGCTATCGTAGTTCATTTAAAATAGATTTATACCTATGTCAATTACACGATCTGATGGGAATTCCCATTAAATAGGGATTGATAAGATCAATCAGCAATTTACTTTGATTAGAATTTTTACACAGTGGTGTCGATTCTGTTGCACACTTTGACAGGACTAAACTAAACTAAAGGTGTTTGTCTCTTTCTGTTTTAATAGAAAAAGAAAGAGACAGTTGCGTTTAGTCTAGTGTAGTACTGTCAAAATGTGCTACAGAATCGACACCAGTGTCTGTCTAATGAAAATGAAAATTTGTGTAAAATACAGGGTGTTTGATTCAGTGTCAAATGTTGACAAACTTTTGGCCAAATACTCAAACGCTACTCTGTTTTAAGTTGCCATTCATTTCGTGCTGTCACTGTCACTTCGTTTTATAGCGGGTTCACACGGTTCGATTTTAGTTGATCAACAAACGTTGAAACGTTTTGTTCCTTCAAATTGATTCAATTTGATTGAAAGTCTATTCAGACGGTTCAAATCGCATGCGATTTGACAGTTGATCAACTAGAATCGAATCGTGTGAACCTGGTATTAGTGACAGTGACAGCACGAGAATTAACGGCAACATTAAATTATTAAAAAATAAATTTTTGCTGTTTTGTGAGGAATGTAATTAATTTTATATACCTATATACAAGGTTAGTCGGAAAGGGGGTACTAAGCCGCGAGCTACTGTATCACTGTTGATTGTTTTAAAGAAAGTGTTAAAAATTCAAAATTAGATAAAAAAATAACCATTTTAATTATTTTTATTTTAGTTTTTTCAAAAATTCTTCATCGCTGCTTTAGTTACGAATTCAGAAAATGGAGCTTCTGATCCGTGACCCCAAATATGACATAAATTTAAACACAGCTGATCATAACTGAGGATAGATAGAATTTAGCCCATTTTTTTTTGTAATCTTTGAACTGCTATTTCTCTTAAACTAATGACTTTTGGTGAGAGTTGTAGAACAAAAGTTATCAATTATATTGTTAACACCCTTTCGGCTTAGTACCTACCCACTTCCCGACTAACCTTGTATAATTGCAGAACACATTTTATACGAAATTATAAAGTCCGCTTTTGTTTGTTTTATTCAGCTATCGTCTATCTTATATGTTGGGCTCACCTTTAATTAGTAATTGTAACATTTATTTATCAGTTTTAATTATGTTATTCGAATTATTTATTTCCATTTACACAATTATTATAAATTAGTACAAAGCTATATTCACACACACATGCACTGCCCATATACACACTTATGTTGGTTAAGTGAACGGGCATGACCACTGAGACATCCGTAATTAAAGTTCAATAGTATTTATTTTTTTATTTATTTAAGCACGCTATTTATTTATTTATCTATTTGGAACTGGTTTACATCGGTTACGTCACAGTGGGTTTAGTTGAAAACCAGCGTCAGGCACTAGTAGTCTGACATTTATGCTGAACTGAACCTATTTGGCTCAGCCGCTAGACACACAGATACTTTATTTTTTTTGTTTATTTTTTATTTTGTTTTGTCTCTTATGATTTTTTTTTCTCTGTGTGTCTGACTGCTTTCGTGCCAAATAAATTTCTTTCTTTCTTTCTTTTCTTTCTTTCTATCAGACAATATTTTTTAATATTTTTTATTTCCTTGCTCAGGTTCAGGCGGGCGGTTCCCAAATCTTGTACAGTCCAAACTGGCCTAGGAACTACACGGGCGGAGTGACATGCCGGTGGATATTCGACTGTCCTCCAGGGTACAACTGTCGGTTAAACTGCCCGGAGATTATAATTCCACAGGTAAATTAACGAAGTTTTCATAAGTTCTAGTGTTATTTGTGTCCATACATTTCGACTCCTTGCCAAAAAAGTTTTGAGAACATGGAGTGCTATTAACACTCTCCCTGCGATGGGAACCACCGGCGACCCCCAAAAAATTCTGTTCAGCAGACCAAAGCATATTTTTTAATACTTTTATCACATTTTCCATAACAGCACGCCAGTAGTTGTAAAAACTATTTGAATTGGGAAGGTCAGGGCGGATCCCACGGCGACCAGAAAGTTTTTTTTTTGTATCCCACGGCCTCTTGTAATAATTTTGACTGTTGACTCACGGCGTTCACAAGCAGAATCTGGTGGGACCCGCCGCCGGCGGCTTCCATGGCTTCCTGAACGTGTTACAATGTCAAACTCAAACGAGTGTTAAAATGTATTCTATAATTCTAGTCACAATCATGTTCCATGGACCGCCTGCTGGTTTCCCGCACCGGAGACGCTCAGTTGGCTGGAGCTGAAACGTACTGCGGTCGAGGATCGCTCTCCGCTGTATCTACGTTGCAGAGAATAAGCATAGGTACAAATATTATTTGCAACATAACATAACATCACGCTTGCATTCCCCGAAGGGTTAGGCAGAGGTGGTTCGCCTCAACTGCTTCATAGATCTAGTGGTGCCAAGCGCGATCGATGCCCAAGTCGGGCAAAGTGTTATTGGGTTTTTCTGTGTGGAATTCCTCAGTAGCAGCCCAGAGTTTAGACTAGTGTCCGGTTGATGGCAATAGGCCCGCCCCCTATTACATGGGACTTAAATATAACGGTGAAATGAGGGTGTTACTAGGCACATAAGATTGAAAAAAATTGCTTTGTATAAGCAGTCTTTTTGATGATTTTCTTTTTTTATGTTTTTACCTGGGGTACTTACATCAAAAGTACGTTTTTTTTTCAGGTTTAATAACGAGCAGGAGTAGTCCAGGAGGCACTTTTATGTGCCAACTAACAGCTCAAGCTGCGGCTCCCATTCCCTCTTGTCGCTGTGGGGAAAGGCGACAGGTGACTATTCATTTTATCAAAGTTTACCAAACCTTTCACCACGAATCAGGGGAGCGGAGCGTAGCCTGACGAAGAGTGCATTGAGTGGGCGGCGGCCTTCCACCTCCTTCATACGCACTCAGAGCAATAACGGCAATAACAAACCCACGCATCATAAAACAAAGGGACGCACTGATTGCGCAGTGGTATTCAAATTGGCTGCCTAATTCACATTGGCTACTTCACATTGGCTAATTCACATTGGCTAAGTCACACTGGCTAATTCACATTGGCTACTTCATATTTGCTAATTCACATTGGCTAATTCTTAATCTTTACTTCAATTTAATTTGTGTTATAAAACAGGTAGTGTAAAAATCGCAGATTGCTTCTTCTACTACTGAGTACTATGAATCCCAGCTTCTGCCAAAGATAGAGAGATATTTTGTTTAGATTTAACATGGACTAACTCAATATTCTATCATGTAAATTCCAGAACCGTATAGTAGGAGGCGAAGAAACAGGTGTAAATGAGTTCAAAATGATGGTTGGCCTAGCAGATGTGAGAGTGTCGCAGATCAGGTGCGGGGCAGTGCTCATATCAGACAGGCATGTTCTGACCGCTGCACACTGCGTGCGGAACCAGTCAATCAACAACCTCGCTGTGGTCGTGGGCGAGCATGATGTTACAGTCGGTGAGTTATTATTATTTCTGATCATAAGAGCATAATTTATCGAACAGTATTATTCTGATCGCTGCGCGTTGCTTGCTCAACTCATCAACAAAGATCATTATCATTGTTGTAGGCGTGAATCATATTATTACCAGTGAGTTGCGACTTTACTGATCAGATGAGCATAGTGATAATTTCGAAAAAGCTACTCCTGACCGTTGCGTGCTCAAACAGAATGCTCAAATAAAAATCTAATTCACTTTACTTATTGATAACTTCACGAAAAAGGTCGTGAATGCCTACAAATCTTATCTTTAAAGAATCATTGTTTATATTTGAGCAACAAAGGTGTTCTACCTCTAAGGGCTCTTTGCAGGGTATTGTGACACCGACAGTAAACAAGCAAATAGTAGCTTGTTTACTGTATTTAAATGTGTTCTGATGATACGTACGTATCAAGTTTCGCCAATTAATTTGAATTTTAGTCACCGGCACGTAACTTGACAAGTTTTTGTCGTAGTGGGAGTAAGTTTGCCCAACACACTACACTTAGTGCACCAAAAATGGACACTTATTGCTTGTAAGTTAGGGAACGTACCCATACTACGTGACACATTTTTTACAATTTTATACCCCCTCCTCCCCCTCGGTGACCACCCGTAGTATATGCCTATACCCCTCCCGCTCCCGTCTATTTTTCACGTAGTAATTCATAAATATGGTTTTAAATCATTTTTGCAAACCGAAAAATAAAAAAAAAAATTATTTGGCTCATATGTGCGTCAGTGTTGCCATCTGTGAATATAAAAAGCGCTAAACACTGCGCGCCATATTTGAATATAGCTCGAAAAAGCGCGATATTTCCATAGAGGATATTAACTACGTGACGAAAACCTGGGCCTTCCACCCGCCCCTCTGACCAAGCGTGATATTTTAAAGACCTCCCTCCCCCCACTGAACGGGTCACGTAGTATACCCACACGGACCCTTACGTGCCGGCTATATGAAATTGAATCAATATGCTAATTTTCTCTTCAACTTTTCAAATTTATGGGGAAACCAAGTCCTTCGAAAGTCTTGTGTGGGACACGCAGAGGCAATCTAGAGATTTTTATATCGTTTGGATACTAACTGGGCTGTGTTTTAATTCCAGGAGACTCACCAGCTACCAGGGCGTATAGAATAAGCAGGTTCACAATACACCCTCTGTTTACTGAGTAAGTGTAGTTCTTGGCGAATGGCAGAAAATTATATTATCCGTGAATTAGTACCTATCTAACATTTTAGCGCCTTAGCTTAACTCTTTCCCGTATATATTGGGGTGACTTTTATTTTATGCGGCGATTGGCCAAATTCTCAAAAGCTTCCCAATTTTAACATATCGGTAACGAGGTGTCCTGCGTAAGCGACAAACGCGACGCGGTGCGACGCTACACGACGTGGAACAAATACGCGTTACGTCACGTCTCGCTACATAGGCCGTTAGTAGCGAATGCCGTTGTCTTGATCGCGTTTGTCGCGTTCGTCGCTTACGTAAGACACCCCGTAAGTCTCGTGCTGTCACCGTCACTTCGCCTTAAGGTGACAGTGACAGCACGAGACTTAAAAGGAAATGCGGTCGGCATTTACTCCGTACAAACGTATTCCTCAGTTTCTTCTTTGGATAATGTCACTAGAGCAAATATTTTTTACCATATGATATATATCTACCACCACTATGTCCCTATGTTTTTTTATTGTCAATAAATTAATTATTAAAAGAACTAGAAACGTTTAAATTTTACAAAAATCGACCGGTTTTACCACCGTTTTCAAACATCTGGCAAAGAAATATGACGAATATAAAAAATAAAAGAAAAACATACAGACAACCGAAGTCTTTCTTAAATTATTACAGAAAAATATATTAAAATCGGTCCAGATTTGAAGAAGGAAACAGGGAAATACGAAAGTACGATTTCGATAATATTGCACAGGAGAAATCAGTCCGAGATGCAGTTGTCTCTTTCGCGCTCAATTGGGAAGGTTTGCGGGAGGGGTGGGACGGAAATAGATCGCTTAAAAACCTATTCTTGTAATATTTTGCAGCCCGCGTTTCCTCTTAAGGGCACCATAAAATCGAGTAGCATTTGAGAATTTGGCCAATACCTATCAGAATTTCAAACCAAGCGACTATAATCTGCTTCGCAATCTAATTTCGGAGAAACTCGCGCTTCGACCGATAATGATGCTCATTGATTCGTAAATAATTTGCCATTCGACTAATCAATGATGATAAAATATCTATTAATATTTCCTTTTCCGGATTTAATGATAAATATTCCATTATAATTGCAAGAAGATAATTTTATAATAATAATTAATATTGATTTACTTATTACAGATCTAATTACGATTATGACATTGCGATAGTGACGACGACGCAAACAATCGAGTTCAATGACCGCGTGGGCCCTGTGTGTCTGCCCTTCAAGTTTCGGAACTATGACTTCACGGGAGACAAAGTTACAGTACTAGGTAGGTACTATAGTTACCAGCCGGAGCGGCAGTGAATGCAATGGCAAATCCCGCGACCCCGGCGCCCGGTATCCAGCCATATGTCATCGGAGGAACACTCTATGGTGGTTTTTTCAGTAAAAACCACCACTGGGTTTTCGTCCGAGGACCTAGTCTGACATAACCCTCCATCTTTTCCAGGGTGGAGGGTATGCAAGAGGATTTCCCCACATCAAATAAATTACAGATGTGTTAAAAAAATCTAGAAGACATTACAGATTCTCATATTTTATACTCTACACTATCTAAGCCTACACCAAAAATAGTCTTCTTCTTCCTGCCCTTATCCCACACTAGGTGGGGTCGGCACAACATATATTTCATAAATCCATGTTGTTAGAGGTTTTGGCTTATTGTTTTATGACCGGCCGCCTGCCTGACATCAACCCTCCTTGGGAATACTCGTCGTGCCGTCGCGCGGGTGACCCACTGTGCCTGCTGATATTATGCACTGGCTCCCAAAATGATAATATGCTTGTCAATCTTATTGCCGACAACTAAGCAGACTAAATTCTTCTTCTACATCTAAAATATTATATTAATTCTCAGGTTGGGGCACGCTCTTCCCCGGGGGCCCTACCTCCAATGTCCTCATGAAGGTGGACTTGAACGTGATCAGCCAGAACTCCTGTAGGTCTCAAGTGTCCTCGCTCACTATCCGACAGATGTGCACCTTTACTCCTGGGAAGGACGCTTGTCAGGTGAGGATGACCATCTCCATTAATTAACGTTTACTGGAAGAACATGGAGACTAATCAATTCGTTTATTTGAACAGTACAATTGGCGTAGTGGCTAAGTGGTTGGTTTCTACGCTGCGCTACGGGCATCTACGGGTCGTGGGTTCGATTCTTGCACGGAAAAAATATTTCTTTTGTTTTCTGAAAGAATTATCTTTCTTTCTTTATTAACATAACATAATGCCTTTATTCCCTGAAGGGTTGGGCAGAGGTATACATATAGTAACACCCTCATTTCGCCGTTAGTTTAAGTCCGATGTAATAGGAGGGAGCCTATTGCCATCAACTGGGCAGAAATCTAAACTCCGGGCTGCTACCGAGGAATTCCACACGAAAAAACCCAATAACACTTTGCCCGATCTGGGGATCGAACCCCACGATCAGCAGTCGCGCTTGCCACCACTAAACTAACGAGGCAGTTTATTTATTTAAGAATTCTAGCGTTTATATGGTCGTTTAAGTAACCACATTGTAATTCAAGACACTTACCATCCGCTTTTTCTCAGAACGACTCCGGCGGTCCCCTCCTGTACACTGACCCCGCTACAGGCCTGCTGTTCAGTGCGGGCATCGTCAGCACGGGCCACTTCTGCGCGTCCAACTCGCCAGGAGTCAACACCAGGGTCACGTCCCACTTGGACTGGATTGTCGCCAACACACAGCCTATGAGTAGCTACTGTGTCAAATGATTGCAGCAAACAAATGTGACGCCAATGTTGTGTGGCGGTACTATACGGCCAATTGGCCAATGTTGGCGCATTGTTGACGAACATTGGTAGATTATACTAATTTGATTTAAGAGCCCGTTCCCGTTTCACAGTAGTCTTGCTCTAAGTTTAAGCCATTTTTAAAGAGTTTAAGAGATTATAGGCGATATTAAAAACCTAGGCCGGTCATAAAACAATAAGCCAAATCCTCTAACAACATGGATTTATGAAATACATGTTGTGCCGACCCCACCTAGTGTGGGATAAGGGCAGGAAGAAGATAGGCGATATTAAAAATGTATTCAATAGAAATGTCCTTCAGGATAACATTATAATTATATTTGAAACATATTTTCGTTTTGATTTTTTGCCTTGAAAGAGGAGGAAAAAGAAAATGTTTGTCTTGTTTTTTCTATACAAGGTTAATCGGAAAGGGGGTACTAAGCTGCGGTTCACTTAATGTATCACTGAAGATTGTTTTAAAGGAAATGTTATAATTTAAAAATTCGATAAAAATAACCATGAAATATAATTTTTATTTTAGTTTTTTCAAAAATTCTTCATTCCTGCTTTAGTTATGAATTCAGAAAATGGAGTTTATAATCCGTGACCCCAAATATGACGTAAAATGTAAACACGTCTGATCATAGCTGAGGATAGATAGAATTTAGCGTATTTTTTATGAAATCTTTGAACGGCTATTCCTCTTGAACTATTGACTTTTCGGGAAAGTTGTAGAACAAAAGTTATCCATTATTATGGGTACTTTAACACCCTATCGGCTTAGTACCCCCTTTCCGACTAACCTTGTATATAAATCATGTATGGAAATAAAACAATTTTTTAAATATTTGTGATGACACTCAGAAGGTGGATACACTGAACTTCTATAGATTATATTTATTAATATCACCTAAAATCTCTTAAAATCATTAAAAAAGGCTTAAAGTTAGGCTGTGAAACGGGAACGGCCTCTTAATATCTTGCTTTAATTGTGAATGCGTCAAATGGACATTGAAAATCGACAATATAATATTGTGTAATTTAGGAGTCATTAGGAAAATAGTGCCAAAGTTAAAATAGGTACGTAGGTTTGTAGGTTTGTTAATTGTTGAACAATACATGGTGTTGTATTATTTATTAAAGAATTTATTTTTAAATATAATGATTATTTTATTGTTCTTCACAAAGGTCAGGTGCGTAGTACTCTCAACCGGTGTGCGTGTATGACAAGATGTATGAATGTGGATGAAGCGCTTAGGGGTATGTAAGGGTCGTAGCATGTGGCGTTCTATAGTTTCTGCCTAACCCCATGGGAAAAAGGCGTGAATTTATGTGTATGTGTGTATTTTATTATAATCGGGATCACACCACAATGAATTCCGTAGAAGTAAAAAAATAAAGGAAATCTGAATATTATTTTAATTATTATTCTCTGGTCATGGAGAGCGGACCGTGGCCAACTACCAACGTGTCGCTCCGTGTAAATACTAGTATTCAGCCGCATCTAGTTAGACTGGAAGCTGATCCCAACATAGTTGGGAAGAGGCTAGGCAGAACTCTGGTCATGAGCCGACAGTAAATGGAAGTAAAGTGCGGTTGCGGTGCAGGAAGAATTTCGTACAATGACACGTCACTACTTATCTCTGTCGCTCGCGCCGAAATATCTTGTCGTCGCGCTCGCACAAATGCGGTGACCGCCGTCAACACAGATTGCAATTGGTTGTAGGCACAAAGGTCATTGTACGAAATTCTTCTTGCTCCACGTCTGGACTTTAACAGCTAATATTAGGTCCCCACCTAGGAAATCAGCGTTTTGTATGGAGAACTTTAAAGAAGTTGCATTTTTCATACTAACATTTTCTTAATTTATTTAACAACTATGAACACTAATGTTTTAAAACTTTTATGCGCTAATGTTTAAAAACTAAGACAACGTATGCCACTTAGATTATGCGTCAAAAATAAGTTTTGGCTAAGTTAAAACAAAAATAGTGGTCATTTCTGCTAATAAAAAGAGGAGTCATTTTTAAGGTATTTTTTATGTTTAGAAGACTATGTATAAGTAATAAGGTTTTTTTACTATTGGTAGTTGTCTATGATAGTCATTATTCGATATAATATCAAGCAATTGATGAATATTTTAAATCACAGAAGTGAGGAGGTTCTCTATTTGTGAGAAAAAAACGCTAATTTCATAGGTGGGGACCTAATATTTTTTCTACCTTTTCTACAGCAAACAGTGATAGCCTAGCGGTTGAACGATTGTCTTCCATGCAGGAGGGTCTGAGTTCGATCACGGCCTCTGACTTTTCGAACTCATGTGCTGATCAGAATTTGATTATCACTTGCGTTAACGGTGAAGGAAAACATCACGAGATAACCTGTACACCTGAGAGTGCTCCAAAAAGTTCTGGATAGTGTTAATAGTCCGCCAATCTGCACCAGGGCAACCTGGTGGACTAGGGCCTAACCTTTCTCATTCTAAGAGGCCCGTACCCAGCAGTGGGACAGTAACATTACATACGAGGGCAGAGTGATAAGTCTGGTAAAAATCAACTTAGGAATAAAGTTATCGCAAATTGCATATAGTCTTTTTATTTAACACTCTTTTGAGAATCTAAATGATAACTTTTAGCCAGTTATGTCGGTTATCTTTTTTTTGACAGCCATTAAATAAAAACAATTACTTAAGTTTTCGCAAACTTGGAGAAAAGTGAATTTCGTGTATTGATTAAACATTATTTTTTGCGTAAAAATACTATTACGGAAACGAAACAAAAGCTCGACAAATAATATGGGGACTCCGCTCCGTCGATCTAAATGATTCACAAGTGGTTTTCCGATTTTCGTTGTGGTCGTACGAACACAAGTGATGCTGAACGTCCAGGACGCTCTGTTTAGGTCACGACACCAGAGATGATCGCCAAAATCCATAACATCGTATTGAATGACCGACGAGGAAAAGTGCGTGAGATAGTTGAGATAGTAGACATCTCAGACGAACGTGTGCGCAATATCTTACACCAACGTTTAAGCATGAAGAAGCTCTCCGCGTATTGAGTGCCGCGTTTATTCACTGTGGAACAAACACACACGCGTGTGACCACTTCAGAGGCAGGCTTGGCGTTGTTTCAACGGGATAAAATGAAATTTATGCGTCGTTTCATAACAGTAGACGAAACGTGGATCCATCACTATACACCAGAAACCAAGGAACAGTCAAAACAGTGGATTGCTTGTGGCGAACCTGCGCCGAAGAAGGCTAAAGCAGTTTTATCGGCCAACAAAGTGATGGCCACAATTTTTTGGCATGCACGTGGTGTAGTTCACATTGAGTATCTACAGAAGGGTAAAATGATTACCGGCGAATATTATGTCAATTTATTGGACCATTTCAACAAAGTTTTAATGGAAAAACGGCCGCATTTGTCTCAGAAGAAAAGCCTTTTCCATCAAGACAATGCACAAGTGCACACCTGCGCGATCGCCATGGCCAAATTCCACGAGTTACACTATGAGTTACTTTCTCACGCCCATATTCTTCGGATTTAACCCCCTGTGACTATTTTCTGTTCCCGAATTTAAAAAAAATGGCTGGTTCGAAAATTAAAGCTCCAATGAAGAGATCATGAACAAAACTAATGCCTATTTTGAAGGGTTTACAAAATCGTATTATATTGAAGAGATTGAAAAGTTGGAGAAACGTTGGATGAAGTGTATGGTGCTAGGGGGAGACTATGTTGAAAAATAAATAATAACTTTTACAAAATATATATTCCTTGTCTAATTTTTACCAGACTTATCACTCTGCCTACGTAACATCACCCCTGTATTACCCGAAGGGTTGGTAGAGGTATCAAGGTTAGTCGGAACGGGGGTACTAAGCCGAAAGGGTGTTAAAGTACCTATAATAAGGGATAACTTTTGTTCTACATCTTTCCCCAAAACTCGATAGTTTAAGAGAAATAGCTTGTCAAAGATTTCGTAAAAAATATGCTAAAAACTATCTATCCATAGCTATGATCAGCTGTTTTTACAATTTAGGTCATATTTGAGGTCCCAGATTAGAAAATAAATTTTCTGAATTCATGACTAAGCACGTATGCTTTTTATTTTAAAAAACTAAAAGAAAAATCTTTTTGCGAGCAAATAAAAATGATCGAATTTTGAAATTTTAACACTTGCTTTAAAATAGTTATCAGTGATACTTTAGATGGCCCGCGGCTTAGTACCCCCTTTCCGATTAACCTTGTATAGTAACACCCTTGTTTCGCTGTTATGTTTAAGTCCTACATAATAGGGGGCGAGCCTATTGCCATCAACCGGGCACAAATCCAAAACTCCGGGCTGCTACTGAGAAATTCCACACGGAAAACCCCAATAACACTTTGTCCGACCTGGGGATCGAACCGAGGACCTCACGATCAGCAGTCGCACTTGCCACCACTAGACCAACGGGACACTAATGGGTTGATTATACTATAGGTACATGCTTCTGATTATGCTACTTTTTCTGAACTCGCGGTCATCTTCAGCACCTTCGAAAGGGTAGGTAGGTAATTAGGTATCTGTTAGGTACAACTTGGATTTTGAACTTGAGGTCTTCTTGTTTTCGTGTGGTTAGTGACTAACCTGGTGTCGAGAGCTTATGCCGCCCATGGGCCTCTGACTTGGCTTCACATGTTGAGAAATATCTCTCAGGCATGCCGGTTTCCTCACGATGTTTTCCTTCACCGTTTTCAAGCAAGTGATGATTATACAATACGCACATGAATCCGAAAAGTCAGAGGTTGCCTTGGGCCCGAACTCGAGTAAGACTTGGCAGTTCGACGGTCACACCACAAGTCTATCACTGCTAACTTGAGATTTGCATAGGGAAAACACGTGTAAAATACACAAAGTCCCATCAACGCAAACAGTTTAAAATATGAACAGCATGTTCATAATTTGTTCAGATGTTACGGAAGACAATTATTATGTTAATTGTATAACGTAAGTACATCATGATATGATATTAATAATGGTGATACACGGGGTGAATATGTTCGTAAGAAGGTATTCGTACTTGACTGTTGTCGTTGACTTGGTTGTTGTTAGTCAAGATACATAGACAGCGCAATGGAAATAGGTCTGTTTTAATAAAAAAAGTTATATTTTTATGTTGTACTAGCTGTGTCCTCACGGCTCCCGCGTAATAAGTTTTATTCCAGTAATAAATATAGCCTATTTTACTCAGTGATAATGTAGCTTTCTAACGGTTTAAGTTTATTCGTTACATAGATAAATACAAATCTTTCCTCTTTATAATATTAGTATAGATTACCTGTCCCAGTGCGGCGTCCCACAAAAGATTTTTGATACAGTGATTCTTTGTTTAATAAAGCAAAATATAGCACTCGGCTGCTGAAATGCCAAATTATAAAGTCATAGAAATGCTAACATATAAAACTGTAATTATTCTTAAATATTTCTTCCAGAAATGAATATTAGATTTGTATTATTGCTTTTAATACTGAATTACACATCGGCCCAAGATCCCGGTTGCGATTTCAGTCAAAATGTAAGTACATTTTTTATAATCTTGTGCAGGTACTTACTAGTTTATTTAAAATGTACAAGGTTAGTCGGAAAGGGGGTACTAAGCCGCGGGCCACTTAAAGTATCACTGATGACTATTTTAAAGCAAGTGTTAAAATTTCAAAATTCGATAATTTTTATTTGCATACAAAAAGATTTTTATTTTAGTTTTTTAACAAAAAAAACATACCTGCTTTAGTTATGAATTCAGAAAATTAAGTTTCTAATCCGTGACCCCAAATATGACCTAAATTGTAAACACAGCTGATCATAGCTATGGACAGATAGATTTTAGCATATTTTTTACGAAATCTTTGAAAAGCGATTTCTCTTAAACTATCGAGTTTTGGGGAAAGTTGTAGAAAAAAAGTTATCCCTTATTATGTGTACTTTAACACCCTTTCGGCTTAGTACAGCCTTTCCGACTAACCTTGTATAAAGTGATAATTTCTTAGCTGTTTGTTCTACCTAGCCTTTTCCCAACTATGGTGGTGTCAGCTTCTAGTCTAACTAGATGCGGCTGAATGCTAGTGTTTTACATGATGCGACTGCCATCAGTCCTCCGCAACCCAGTTACAGGGCAATGCCTAACCTTAAGGTTAGACCGGTTGCCAGACTTTCGGGCTTCTGACTTCCCGTAATGACAGTCGTAGGTATTCGTATGACACCCGGGACCGACTGTTTATCGTGCTCTCCGAGGCACGGAGGGTTCTCGAATTCCCGATGTGTAACGAACGGTCACCCATCGTTAAATTATTAGCAATATCAATAAATAGTAAATAATAAGAGCTGATGCGAGAAGTCCCATCAGCTTCCCAATTCCCATTAAATTGGAATTAGCAAGTTGACAGACGCCTAGGCTTAGCAATGTATAGCAATAGGATTGTTGGATTGTTTTGTTTGTTAATTTTTGTACTCAAGTCATGTAGTACTACTTTACTCATTGGTCTGTGGTCAGGACTTCATTGTTCTCTCACTATCCTAAATCATTGTACCTACTGTATCCACTGAAATTGTTAAAGATATTATTTTTAAAAGAGTAACCATGGAGTTTCTTGCCGGCTCTTCTCCATAGGAAACGACTAATTGGAACCGTGCATCTAAATTCGACTTTTCATAAGCACCTGTATTGGTTTATGTGAAATAGATATTTTTTATTAGATTTGATTTTGATGAAATTGATTGATTTTGTAAAAGTTTTACGTAATAATGTTTATCGATTAAAATATACTGTATTTATATTGTAGGGTGTTTTATTCAGTATCCAATGTTGATAACAGTTGCAAGCATGTTATTCAATAGGGTTTATGTAATTTGGTCGCAACTGTAATTTTATTATAGAAAATTTATATTGTCATATAAGTTGGTCACAGCACAGACATAATATTATTCTTTGCAAATTGATCACAGCTTTTTTTATGTTAAATATAAAAAAAATCTGTTAATAATAAAAAACAGTCAACAAGAATAGGTAGCTCTTCATAAAAATTAATAAATATTTTTAATATTTTTTTTTTTAATAATTCGAACTTTTTAAATTCTTTCGAATGCATGTTGCGTCGGGCGATCGGAGTGGTAAGAATCCCGAAAGTCTGACAAGTGACAACCAGTCTAACCATAGGATATCGGCATTGCCCAGTAACTGGGTTGTGGAGCTCGATGACAGTCGGTCCGTGTAAAATAATGGTATTCAGCCGCATCTGGTAAGACTGGAAGCTGACCCCAACATAGTTAAGAAAAGACTAGGCAGAATGAACAAACTTTTAGAAACCAGGCGTTTGATTAATAGGTAGATCTGTTTACATAGAACAGACTACACATAAATTAGCATTGATATCCTAATGGTGTGACCGTCGGACTGTCAAGTCATAGGTCTCGAGTTCAACCCAAAGCACGCACCTCTGACTTTTCGGATTCAAGTGCGTAATGTATAATTATCAACTGCTTAAAAACGGTGAAGGAAAACATCGTGAGAAAACCGTATACCATATCTGAGAGATATTTCTCGACGGCATCTGAAGCCAAGTCAGAAGCCTATGGCCGGCATAAACTCTGACACCAGGTTAGTCAATAACCTTCTTCTTCCTGCCCTTATCCCACACCAGGGCGGCACAACATGTATTTTATAAATCCATGTTGTTAGAGGTTTTGGCTTATTGTTTTATGACCGACCGCCTGTCTGACATCAACCCTCTTTGGGAGTAGTTGTTGCGCTGTCGCGCGGGTGACCCAATGTGCTTGCTGATATTATGCACTGGATCCCAAAATGATATGCTTGTCAATCTTATTGCCGAAAACTAAGCAGACTGTGTTCTTTTTGGTGGAGTATACCTACTTGCGGTTAGTCAATAACCACATGGAAAAGAAAAAACTTAAATTGGTCTTTTTCCTCAGGTTCAGGTGGGCTTAACTTACTACGTGTACAGCCCGAAGTACGCAAACAACTATACGGGTGGAGTGACATGCCGGTGGATAGCAACCTGTCCATCAGGGTACAACTGTCGAATAGACTGCGCGTCGATTGTTCTTCCAGATGTAAAGACATTCATTTTTTTATTGCTAATTTTAGAGATATTTTTTTTGTACATTTCGATATCTCAATTTCAAAGTGTAATAATTCAGAAACAGGTTCTTTTAAGATAATTATTTTGATAATTAAATTACTAGTGTATTTTTTAAACATTATTTAATTTATCTGAAATGTAATATTATTAAGAATGGCATTTCAGATTAATTTAATTGATTAATAAAAAAAAATACGTTTAAAAAAACCGACTTCAAAACTAAAAAGTATAAAATAACTTAATAAAGTTACAGTTTCAGAAGTCGTTGCTAAACCACGCTGAATCAAATTGAAGGCACCGACTTCTGAAACTGTAACTTTATTAAGTTATTTTATACTTTTTAGTTTTGAAGTCGGTTTTTTTAAACGTAGTTTTTTTTTATTTTTTACTTTTTAGTGTCTGTAATATGTTGTTCTGTAAACTACAGTAGGATTTTTCTAGATTACATCAGGTAGAATAATTACATCGTCCACGTAAACTAAAATGATCATAAAAAAATATAAATGTTCATAAAATGAAAACTACCGGGCCAAACTATGTTAAATTTTTATGGGACCAAATGGCAACTATTCCGCATCAAACTAACGAAGAATCACGTAAATCGGATCATAAATCTCAGCGTAATCGGTGTACATACATAAAAAAAACTTATCGAACATAGAACCTCCTCCTTTTTGAAGTCGGTTAAACAAAACTGGTAAAAGTGTTTAATTTTTAAATTATATTATAAGAACTTGTTTCTGAATTATTACACTTTGGAACTGAGGTATCGATTTGATAGATTTGTTCCATGCCTTACAATGGTTGAAAGTTAATATGCTTACACTAGCTGTGTCCGCGACTTCGTCTGCGTAGAAGTCGGATGGGTTATAATTTTTTTGCGCGGATCCTTAATTCCGTTTCTAAAATAAAAGTAGCCTATGTTACTCCTTATAACATCAGTAATCTGTGAAAGTCCCGGCAAAATCGGTCCAGCCGTTTCGGAGATTAGCCGAAACAAACAGACAGACAGACAGACAAATTTTTTTTTTTTTGTTCTAAGAAACTGTGTATACTTTCACATTATGTATTTAGTAAAAGCTGTTATTTGGACATTACACACAGACACTTCAATTTTATTTATTTGTATGGATATGCCCAGTTTCTGTGGCCAAAAACCAATCGTTTTACTTATCAGAAGTAGCATTTTTTACTGTCAAACTATACTATACTATAGAACTATAACTAAACTATACTATAGGCATATAAATAGACTCGTAAGATAATTTTACCTGTGATAGCTACTAACGTATGGTAAGGTCTACTATGCAAATCTATATAAATAAAAATGAATCGCCAAATGTGTTGCTAAGCGCAAAACTTGAGAACGGCTCGAACAATTCGGCAATTTTTTTTTTATATATTCCTTAAGGCACAGGGAAAGTTCTTATGTAGAGAAAAAACATAAAAATTGCGTGGAAAATAGTAAAAACAACACTTTTCGTTTCCCACTACAGGCCAATAACTTTTGACAGAACGAAGTCTGTCCGGGCAGCTAGTTATTAATAATACCTAATCACTTTTTAACAAAAATAAAACCGACTTCAAATTGTCTATCTCCGAAGTTCTTCATCAGATCTTCACCAAATTTAAATGGGACCACTTCGAAAGAATACTCTTTCAAAAAAAAATCATTAAAATCGGTTCACAATTAACAAAGATATCGCGGAACAAACATACGACAAAAAAGAAAAAAAATAAAAACAACATACAATCGAATTGAGAACCTCCTCCTCTTTTGAAAGTCGGTTTAAAATACCAGAACGTTAATTTTAACCAATAACGCTCGGTAAATCATAGGAATCGACCAATAGTAATCGGAACTTCGTTTTCCGCCCTAGCGGTTGACCACTAGTGCATATGAGCGCTTAGAGAATATGTCAAGAAAATCTCTTCAAAGTTAGAGTGAAGAGGATTCTTTTGGGTCAGCTCACTCCATCGTAGACTTTGATTGTGTCACGTCTGACCTAGACAAGAGTAAATAGCAAATCCATCTCAAATAAAAATAAATGTGCTTCATCATCCTACCAACATGTTAATAACACATCTACTTATATTCCAGTTGCCATGGTTCGATTCCCCAAAACAAATATTTTTCAGGCAAAAGTTTTGCAAAAACATGCCTAATAAACAGCTGTACAACTAAAAATTTTAATTAGCATATTACGTTTAATTATTCTAAATAATTAAACGTAATATGCTAATGATTGATACGTAAGCAAAATTAAATGGCTTGAGAGTGAAATTCAGTCGAAAATATTTCTAAAAATATACTGGCCTGCAAAAATAAGTATCACACTTTTAAAATTGCAATAACTTTTTAAGTACACAAGATATATTTTCGAAGCAAAAAGGACTCAAAAAGAGTTTAACTTTGTTACTATAGTTTCAAAGAAAGCTGATAAAAATTGCTATAAAACGTTTTTTATTTTAAATCTCTAACTTCCATAGTTTAGAAAAAATTGAAATTTTAAAAGTGTGATACTTATTTTTGCAGGCCAGTGTATTTTTCTGTTACATCTAATTCACACAGAAACTGTTTACAGGATTCGTTTAGGGGACGCCTGTAGTTGTATGAGCGAGTTCACATACACGACAGTATTCCGAATCCAGTAAAAAATACTGGATCCATTATTTTTATCGTATCCTGCCTGCCAGATGCGACGCAGCTGCCATTTGTTTAACTGATCCGTCGATACAGATGTGAACAACACATCCAGTACCGACGGACCTGTTAAAACGGATCCGCTGTGTGAACGGGCTCTTAAATCATAATCAGTCTATGCCACACGTGTCGGTTGCTGGATAGTCGGCGCCAGGCTACAAGTAGCATTGAGTAGTAGACGAAAACCAGCGTCAAGTACTTCATACAAGGTTAGTCGGAAAGAGGGTACTAAGCCGCGGGCCACTTGAAGTATCACTGATGACTATTTTAAAGCAAGTGTTAAAATTTCAAAATGCGATTAATTTTTTTTCCATGAAAAATAATTTTAATTTTAGTTTTTTCGAAATTTCTTCATCCCTGCTTTAGTTATGAATTCAGAAAATGGGGTTTCTAATCCGTGACCCCAAATATGACCTAAAATGTAAACACAGCTGATCATAGCTGAGGATAGATAGAATTTAGCGTATTTTTTTATGAAATCTTTGAACAGTTATTTCTCTTAAACTATCGAGTTTTGGGGAAAGTCGTAGAACAAAAGTTATTCATTATTATGGGTACTTTAACACCCCTTCGGCTTAGTACCCCCTTTTCGACTAATCTTGTATAGTGCTTGACATTAAGCTGATAGTATACTGAGACTGTTGACGCTTGAAATATTCACAGAATATTTAGTTATATATTCACTTTAAAGATAAATAATTAAATTAAAATAAAACAAATATTTAAGAGGGGCTCCCATACAACAAACGTGATTTTTTTGCCGTTGTTATAGATAATGGTACGTCACCCTTCGTGCGCGAGTTCGATTCGCACTTGGCCGGTTTTTTTATATTACACTTTTTATTTGTAGTGTCTCTTTGTGATGTGTCCAAATAAATGTTTCTAGTCTATTCTATACAATAGAAAGCGTTCATATGTGCCATTGCTATTTGCCAGCCAGCCAAATACTTTTACCTTCTACTCGTTCGGGGCGCGTAAAAAGCCACTTACGCTTAGAAATTGGAGCTTCAATAAAATATACTTTACTAATTCTAGTCTCCATCATGTTCTTTGGACCGCCTGCTGGTCTCCCGCACCGGAGACCCTCAGCTAGCTGGAGCTGAAACGTACTGCGGTCGAGGGTCGCTCTCTACTTTATCCACGGGGCAGAGCATATCCATTGGTTCGAGTATTTTTGATTATCATAAGAAGCCTTTTATCTACTTACATACGTACATAACATCACGCCTGTGTTCTCCGGAGGGTTGGGCAGAGGTGTATAGTAACACCCTGTCATAAGGGCCTATTGCCATCAACCGGGCACAAATCCAAACACCAGGCTGCTACTGAGGAATGAAGAATTCTATACCTACGGAAAAATCCAATAACATTTTGCCCTTCCTGGGGATTGAACCTAGGACTAAACCAACGAGGCAGATGTACAAACAATTTCTTTTATTTAATTTTATCTACCTATGTACTCGGAGGGGCTCGTGGCTAAAGAGGGGCTCGTGGCAAAAAAACAACCGCGCCGATCGTACGATATGCGAGGTTAAGCTGCGCTTGCCGCGGTCAGTCCGTGGATGGGTGACCATTTGTTACACATCGAGACCCCTCCGTGCCTCGGAGAGCACGTTAAGCCGTCGGTCCCGGGTGTCATACGAATACCTATGACAGTCGTTACGGGTAGTCAGAAGCCCGAAAGTCTGACAAACGGTTTAACCTTAGGATATCGGCATTGCCCAGTTACTGGGTTGCGGAGGTCTGATGGCAGTCGCTCCGTGTAAAATACTGGTATTCAGCCGCATCTGGTTAGACTGGAAGCTGACCCCAAGATAATTGGGAAAAGGCTAAGAGGAAGTACTAGAAAGCGATATAAAGCGTTCGCCACACGAAACGTGGCTCGCATAATGGTGTGAAAGTCTTCTTAGATAATCCCTTGAATACAACTCACGCGGGCCCGCCATCGCCTTACCGGCTCGCTCTACGTTTAGCGTGACGAACGCATATCGGAGTCTCTTCACTGTTCGAAAGACATTATGTTTAACCATACGACGACACGTTTGGTTCAGTGGCTAAGCGATTGGCTACTGCGCTACGGGTCGTGAGTTCGATTCCCGCACGGAACAAATATTTGTATGGCCTACAGATAGTTGTTCCGGGTCTGGGTGTTTGTGCATGTGAAGATATGTGTTTGTAAACGCACCCACGATACAGGAGAAATCCTAGTGTGAGGCAACGTTTTATAAAAAAGAAAAAAATAACAAGTACTGCTTATAAAAATGATTACAGGAAGAATACTCGGAACAATATACATACTATTTTTTCAGGTTTAGTAACAAACACAGGCAGTCCCGGTGGTAACTTCATCTGTCAACTTACAGCACAAGCCGCGACTCCTAACGTGCAGTGCAGTTGTGGGTACGGGAAACAGGTGACTATTGATTTTATGAAGTGTGGTGATTACTGGTATTGTTACTTACCAATCGCTTACGTTCGAACAAGTGGATCCATAGAGCAGCTGTTTGCCACATTTCCCGCGCAACAGAATAACTTGTACAAAGTCAGTCGGAAAGGGGGTACTAAGCCGAAAGGGTGTTAGAGTACCTATAATAAGGGATAACTTATGTTCTACAACTTTCCCCAAAACTCGATAGTTTAAGAGAAATAGCTTTTCAAAGATTTCGTAAAAAATATGCTAAAATCTATCTGTCCATAGGTATGATCAGCTGTTTTAACAATTTAGGTCATATTTAGGGTCACTGATTTGATATTTAGGGTTTCTAAATTCATAACTAAAGCAGATATGTTTTTTTTTTGGAAAAAACTAAAATTTATTTTTTGCATGCAAATAAAAATAATCGAATTTTTAAATTTTAACACTTGCTTTAAAATAGTCATCAGTGATACTTTAGGTGGCCCACAGCTTAGTACCCCCTTTCCGACTAACCTTGTATGTGTAGTATTAAACTGTCAGTATAAGTTGGTCAATAAATAAATAAACAATAACAATTTGCGCTATGGAAATCACAGACTGTTGTCTTACAGCTAGTTCACACAGAAACTGTTTACAGGATCCGTTTTAGCGGATCCGTTTTTATTTTGGTGATGGCGCCTGTAGTTGCATGAGCAAGTTCACATACAAAACAGTATTCTGAATCCAGTAAAAAACACTGATTCAACATTTTTACATGTTCTGTTTTGTCATGAAAAACTAGATGACGGAACAGTATAAAAAACGGAACAGTATTCCGAATCCAGTAAAAAATACTGGTCCGACATTTTTACATATGTAAACTGGATGCCGGAACAGTATTAAAAACGGATCCATACATGAAGATGTATGGAGAAGTATGGGTGCGTTCTAAGGTTTCTTTGCCGGGTTCCCGATCCCAGGAATACCCGGGAAAACTATCGAACCGTTTTAGCGGATCCGTTAAAATAGATCCGCTGTGTGAACGGGCAGTTACATGTCGTCACCGGAAAGCCAATACTACTTAAGCGCCATTTTTGGCCAAAATGAGTTAATATATCGTTGGGTTGGATTTTTTAAATCCTTTCCAACGATATATATGTGGGAATGAATACTGGGTGAAACGGAACGTAAGTGAAGGTGCGAGTGAGTGAGGGAATGGGAAGAACGGATCGGATGACGTATGGCGGAAGGACGAAACGAAAGGGTGGACGAAAGATTTAATTAAGTTGGAGTAATAAAGTAAATTTGTTAATTAAAAGATATTTTATTGGTACTCGATTCCCTGACACTACATATATATCACATTTTGGCCAAAAATTGCGCTTAAGTAGTATTGGCTTTCCGGTGACGATGTCATCTTTTCTTTTATTTGACTTGCAACTTACAAATGAGACTATGGAAGACATTTTGCTAATTTGCACTTCTATCACGTGAATTTCAGAACCGTATCGTAGGAGGTACAGAGACAGGCATAAATGAGTTCCCAATGATGGTCGGTTTAGCAGACGTTCAAATCAGCCAGATCAAATGCGGGGCAGTGATCATATCGGACCAGCATGTTCTGACCGCTGCGCATTGCGTAAATACGCGCTCCATAAACGATCTTGCTGTGATCGTGGGCGAGCATGATGTTAAAACTGGTTAGTTGTTATTGTTAATACTACTACTACTATTACTACTACACTACTACTACTACTACTACTACTACTACTATTACTACTACACTACTACTACTACTACTACTATACGTACTATTTTTATAGTAATCTTTCTTGTTTGTTTTGTGTACAATAAAGAGTATTGTATTGTGTATTGTATTGTTAATTTCTTACTGATCATATGAGCATAGGGCAGGGCCGGACTGGGATCTGAAATCGGCTCGGGCATTTGAGAGACGGTCGGCCCAAGCGATTAGACGGACGACGTTTTTTTTTGTTTTCTCCTGTATCTTGGGGGTGCAGTTATTTGTTTGTTGATTGCTGAGCATAGGTCCTGGGTTCGATCCCCAGGTCGGGCAAAGTGTTATTGGGTTTTTCCATTAGGAATTTCTCAGTAGCAGCCCGGAGTTTGGGTTTGTGCCTCGCCCCCTATTACATGGGACTGAAACATAACTGGCGAAACGAGGGTGTTACTAAAACACCTCTGCCTTCGGGGAATACAAGGCGTGATGTTATGTTTATTTGTTACATTCATATTTTATTATACTGTAGTATTTTTGCTGATATTTTCCATCAATTCTTGAGATGGATGGCAAAACCAACACCCTAATTGCGTAACATACTCGCAATCATTTCTTTTTTCTTTCTTTCTTCAATCACAGAAGCACTAATTTTGACAGTTCAACAAACCCATTGAACTCATTGACGTAGTCATTTTGACAGTTCAACAAAGTCCATTGCACTCATTAATGTAGTCATTTTGACAGTTCAACAAAGTCCATTGCACTCATTGACGTAGTCATTTTGACAGTTCAGCAAAGTCCATTGCACTCATTGACGTAGTCATTTTGACAGTTCAACAAAGTCCATTGCACTCATTGGCGTAGTCATTTTGACTTTTGAACAAAGTCCATTGCACTCATTGGCGTAGTCAGTTTGACAGTTCACCAAAGTCCAATGCACTCATTGACGTAGTCAGTTTGACAGTTCAACAATGTCCATTGCTCCATATGTTTCTACAATCCGGCTGCTCGATAACTGTCTATGCAGCATGCAATGAATATTGTTGTATTGTCAAAATGTAGATAACCTATTACGATTGTAAGTGCGTTGGTGTTGTGACATGTTTGTGCTAAACAGTCAAAGGCATTTTACCGAATTTGATGGAAAGCTTATGTTAGGATGTTAACTGGTTTTTTCTAGTTATCAATAACATAACATCATGACTGTATTCCCCGAAGGGTTGGGCAGAGGTGTATAGTAACACCCTCATTTCGCTAATTATGTTTAAGTCCCATGTAATAGGGGGCGAGCTTATTGCCATCAACCGGGCACAAATCCAAACGCCGAGCTCCTGCTCAGGAATTCCACACGGTAAAACCCAATAACACTTTGCCCGACCTGGGGATCGAGCCCAGGACCACACGCTCAGCAGTCGCGCTGGCCACCACTAGACCAACTAGGCAGTTCTGTTTCTGAAGTTAATCATCATCATCATCATCTTCCTGCCCTGGTCCCAAGTTACTTGGGGTCGGCGCAATATGTTTTTCTCTTCCACTCTTCCCTGTCAGCCGTCTCATTATCATTTACTCCCTTATCTTTCATATCCTCCCTCACACAATCCATCCATCTTTTCTTAGGTCTGCCTCTGCTCCTCCATCCATCAACATTCATATTCATCACTCTTTTAGTCACATGTGTTTCATCCCTCCTCGTCAAATGCCCATACCAAGACAAATTCTTTCCTTTCAACTTTCTTTTCTCTGTTTCTGAAGTTAATATTATGCTTTTATTTCCAGGGGACTCGCCGGCCACCAAGGGTTATAGAATAAGAAGCTTCACTATACACCCACAATATACCGCGTAAGTGGCATTTTGCACGTTATATTTATATAATGTTGTAGCCGATACAAAATTACATCATCAGTAGATTTGTACTTTGAATTTTTATCCGTATTTGTTTTTTCTTAACAAACGTACTTTTTCCTAATCTATACTAATACTAGCGGACCCAACAGACGTCGTCCTGCCCGGAGAATTTAGTGACATACCGACAGCAGCGCCACCTACTGGGTCCAATTGTGAATCTAAACCATCCAGGGCGCCACCCAAACGCATACAAAAAAAATCATTCAAATCGGTCCAGCCGTTTAGGAGGAGTTCAGTGACATACACACGTACAGTCGAATTATATACCTAGTCTTGCCATAAATATTGTCACGAAGATAAAAAAAAGTTTTTTTATTGCAAATAATATTTATTACTTTTACAGTGTGTTAGTTTAATACATAAATATAAAACAATTTAAAATATAAAAGCTTATTCGAAGTGGTCTCCATTGGCTGCAATACAGTCCTTTAAACGTTGAGGCCAATTATCAATAGAAGCACGCACTCTTTCCATGGGAAAATTCTTCACTGCCAATCGAATGTATAGTTTTAGGGACTCCAAATTATCATGGCGTTTAGAGCAAGCCGTACTCTCTAAAACTGACCATAAATCATAATCCAGCGGATTAAGATCGGGACTAGACGACGGCCAGTCTTCAGCTCTGATGAAGTCCGAAACGTTCACTTCCAACCAAGACTGCGTGGACCGAGCTTTATGACCCGGCGCCGAGTCTTGTTGGAAGGACCATACTTGGTTATTGAACATGGTGTTGTTAAGGGGCTTAACTACCTTCTCAAGAATGGTATCTTGATACACTTGTGCCGATGTTTTAATACCTTTTTCACAAAAATATGGCTCAGTCACTCCTTCATAGCTAACACCCCAACAAACCATCACCGAAGTCGGATAATGCCCACGTTGCACTCTGTCGACTAATTGGGAAGCTTCCTTAGAGCTCTGAGCATAAATACGGTCATTTTGTTTGTTAAAATGTTGCTCAATTGTAAAGATTTTCTCATCCGTAAACAAAAAATTTCTGTGACCTCCCTTTGCGTACCGCTTCAGAAGTTGTTTCGATTTTACCACCCTATTCTTTTTTAAATTATCAGTTAAAAAATGATCAGTGCGTCTCTTGTAGGCTGCAAGTCCGAAGTCATCTTTTAAAATACGCGACATGGTTCTGGGTGCTATCTTCATCTCCCGAGATAAAATCTTTTGCTTTCGGACAGGATTTCTTCGAATTCTTTCCCTTACTGCTTTGACCACCTTTTTCGTACGAACACTACGTGGACGGCCAGATCTTTTTCTGTCACAAACAGAGGAGGTCTCATTGTACCTATTAATAGCCCGGTATACAAACATTTGACTAATACCAAGCGTATGGAGAGTTTTAAAAATTTCATTTGGCTCCATACCAACTTTGTGAAAGGTGATACGGTGATGATCCCTTTCCGAGTTGATCGCTTTCTTTGTATAAAACTCCCTACTGCAACGCACACTAATCGAAATCGTAACGTAATCGCCTCGCCTCGGGACAAGCTCACGAACCGCGGTGCAGTGCGTGGTCAACTGAGTTCCCGCGCTTATGGCTCGTCGTCCCCGCGCTTACGTCTCTCCGTACACGAGCTTACGTCTCTTCGTCCACCCTTGCCCCTCTCACCCCTCCCACAGCCTGCCTGCATTACACTACTGTTACTGCGAGCCGTAAGCGCGGCGTCGCCTAGCCGTAGCCGAGTCGACGTATCGGAGCTGCTGATCCGGTTTGGTTACGTGCTTACGTTAGGTTGACGCGTGTTTGACGGTGAGGTGAAAGGCGATACGGTTACGACCCGAGTTGATATCTGTGCTTTGACCATTATCTTCCGCACACTCTAGAAGAAAATGCGATTGCCATCTGAGCGCCCACAGCCCAATTCTAAGAGGGCACGCGCCTTCGGCTGATAATTTTTGAATTTCCAAAAACATACATAGTTGCCTAATTGTATTTTATTTATCACAGATCTAATTACGACTATGACATCGCGATAGTGACGACGGTGGAGAAGATCGTGTTCAGCAACCGTGTGGGCCCCGTGTGTCTACCATTCAAGTTTGAAAACGAGAACTTCACGGGAAAAAACGTTACAATACTAGGTATATATATATATAGGTATATACAATACTAGGTATTACTTATAACGTAATATAGTAGGATTATTAATTCGCTGAACTAGACTAACAGGTCCTGCCATTGTTGTTTGACAGGAGTAAGCAACCGTCAGTTTAGTCCAGCGAATGTTAACTTCAGGGACCGACTGTATACGGCGGTATATCGGGAGGGGTCCCGATCCGTAACAAACGGTCACCCATCCACAGACTGACCGCGGCAAGCGCAGCTTAACCTCGCAAGTCGTATGATCGGTGCTGTTGTTAATTAGCCCCTATACTTATAACTATATAAAACTATTTCTCAGGCTGGGGTACAACCTTCATCGGAGGCCCTACCTCCAATGTCCTTAGGAAGGTGAACTTGAACGTGATCAGCCAGAACTCTTGTAAGTCTCAAGTGTCCTCGCTCACTAACCAACAGATGTGCACCTTTACTCCTGGGAAGGACGCTTGTCAGGTGAGGAACGTCACTAAATTCCAAATTTCAAAGATGCACCAACATAATTATTGGCCTTATGTGACGCGACGTACGTGTTATGTTCATTAGAAACCATCAGCATTCATGTATAATATACCTACGAAATAGCACAATTGGACGTAGTTTAGCAGAAAGGACTCAATCCACAAAATTGTCAAAAATGAGTTATTGGTACCAAAATGGTCTATAGGGTAGGGCCTTTCATTCAGCAAAAGATCCAAAAAATAAACAAAGGAAATACGTTTTTTGTGACAGGGAACCAAACCACATATTAGGCAGGTATTTTCTTTTTATTACCTGTAAAGACGCAAACTGCTTAAATCACCCAATCCTATATTTTCCTAAATAAGTCCAGAAATACACAATATAACCATCAACCACCGATTTTACCAAGGATGTATAATTACGTAACAAAATCTGAACACAGCATCACTGAAGAAAACCACTCTGAAGTTAAAACGTCAATAACTCAAAAGTGACTCTGTGTGGGTTGAGTCCTTTCTGCTTAACTACGTCCAATTTAGAAACAGACTTGTCTTATGTGACGTCGCTGACCCTTTCAATTCCAACTACGCGCGTGTATTGAGTGTATACACGCGATCTGATACACGACGCGTCCGTCACTGACAAGGCTGACTAGTTTCCTTGAATAAGGTAAGTGTGTTTCTAACCTAACACCATATAACGTGGCATCGCGTCACGTAAGCCCAGTCTGTTTGCACCATGTTCGTTAATGACTGTCAGCCGATATTACTATTATGCAAAATCAATAAAAAATAGGGAGCAAATAATAGCAGTGATAGGCTAGTGGTATGTCCGTCGGACTGCCAAGACATAGGTCTCGAGTTCGAACCCAAGCCACGCACCTCTTACTTTTCGGATTCATGTGCGTATTGTATAATTATCACTTGCTTAAAAACGGTGAAGGAATACATCATTAGGAAACCGGCATGCCTGAGACATATTTCTCGACGACATGTGAAGCTAAGTCAGAGACCCATGCACGGCATAAAGTCTGACACACGAAAAGAAGAACAATCCCAAAACTCTGGATTGATGTAGATTTTGGACATTGTTTCTATTGAATTTCGGTTAAAAACAGCTCAGACATTCTGGATTAAGATCGATTATTAATATCGACTTTATGGTTCCTAATTACGACAAATATCTACGTGTCTAATTTCTGATGAATTCTGTGTCAGAAATTAGGGACCATTCATTTATTACGTAAGTACGAAAGGGGGGTGGGGGGTTCTTTGCTTAGCTTATTTTTGATGACATGGGGGACGGGGGTGTCCAGATGATGATTACGTCAGCAATTTTTATTTATTTATTTATTTTTCTAAACTTAAAAACTGCTGCTCATGAATAACAATAAAGAAACATGAAAAGTTTAAAAAAAAATACCAATGTTTACGTAAGAATAGGAGGAGGGGTAAAAGCTTTGCTTACTTTTGCTGACGAGGGGGAGGGGTGGGTCAAAAATTACTAAAATTCTGCTTACGTAATACTTGAATGGCCCCTTATACAGTATTCCACAACCCTTACTATCCGCTTTTTCTCAGGACGACTCCGGCGGACCGCTCCTGTACACTGACCCAGCTACAGGACTGTTCTTCGGTGTGGGCATCATCAGCTACGGTAAATCCTGCGCGTCAGGATCGCCAGGAATCAACACCAGAATCACTACCCTCTTGAACTGGATTGTCGCCAACACACCGACGAGTAGCTACTGTGTCAAATGATTGCATAATAAATGTTATGTTAAAGTTGTGTGGCGGTACTATACGGCCAATTGGCCAATGTTGGCGCAATTTTGACAAACATTGATAGATTCTACTAATTTGATTTAATATTTTGCTTTACTTGTGAATGCATCAAAGGACTTTGAAAATCTATAATAAACTATTGTGTAATTTTGAAGTCATTAGGTGAATAATGGGGTTTCTACAGAAACGCAAACTCTAAACAGCCAATTAGCCAATACTGGCTCGTTTTTACGTACAATCAACAACAAAAATCGATAAATATTTCGGAATGTTTCTGGAGTTAATTTGTTACCCGTTATATTACTTACATAAAAAAACATAATCAGCCAATTACTGTCCCACTGCTGGACACGGGCCTCTTCTCAGAATGAGAAGGGTTTAGGCCTTAGTTCACCACGCTGGCCTGGTGCGGGTTGGCAGACTACACACACCATCGAAAACTTTATGGAGCCCTCTCAGGTATGCAGGTTTCCTCACAATGTTTTTCCTTCACCGTTAACGCAAGAAACCCGATATATTATTAAAAAAAATCGTCTCTACCGTTATATGTACTTAAGTAACAAAAAATTATAATTGGCATGTTTTCATTCATAAAACAAGTTTGAAACGTTGAGTAATCATCACTTACTTTTGTTTGTTTTTGACTGTACAATAGATTTTAAAAATGACCAATACACTGTTGTTTGCTTCTGGAGCCATTAGGAAAATTTTGTTAATGTTGTTGAGCAATACAAAGTATTGTATTATTTACTAAAGATATTATTTGTTTATAATAATAGGTTCTTATTTTTATAATTATAATACTATCATATAACAACGATTGTTAAAAAGGTGTGTTCAGTCCTGGAATAAAAAAAGGAACTCGAATTCGAGCACTTTAGCTTAAGGTTCAGTACTTACCTTACCAAGGGGATTGAATGGTTGAATAAAATTAATTCTTCCTCTTAAAAGAATATTTTTGGTGCACAAATAATCTTTTGTATTTACTTAGGTACCTACTTTTCATATGTCGTCGGTCGGAGTCATTACTGGAACATCTCCAAAATTATGTGTTTTGGACTAAGTAGGTATGCAGAATGATATAAAATTAAATGCTCTTTCCAAATCAGTACTGGAACATGACATGTTACGCGTTAATCTAACTAGAAGGAACGACATGTACCACATGGACGACATGTACAAAATTAGCCTTTCTAAATATCTAAAAACTTTAACTTGGATTTTCTAAAAACAGCATAATTTGAATTGTACCGGTAATGATTCCGACCGACGATGTATAAATATCTCACTGCAAAGCTAAGGCCTACTCTCCTATAGATAAGAAAGAAGCATTTCACGACTCTCTAGACCATTCACTCCAGGTTTCCTCACGATGTTTTCCTTCACCGTAATGGCCGTTTCACACAAGAGCTGTGCAGCGAGATAGTCTAGTGAGCAGGACAGTAATGCTTGATACAGAACTGTACCACAGATTAAAATAGTTATGTACTACGTAACAGATAAATTACTCCGTACATATCTTGTAAACCTACCGCGATAATAGCCTACTCCGTCTCCTTAGGAATGGTTGCGTGCTAAAATGACGTGCGTGTGAACTGAGGGACCACACTGGTATTTCGCAAAATAAAAATCGTAGGATTTAGTAGTAGACTTAAAATAATTGTAGAACAAATATGGGAATTTGTAAACAAATATATTAAAAACTACAGCCCTTAAAGTGCGGGCTCTCAGTCCTCACAGACCATCAGCCAGATCTCGGAAAGTATCTGATAAATTAAGGTATTGTTACTACAGACATTTAGTAAAGAATTTGTAAAGATATTTACTGAATAACAGACCACAAAGCATCAAAGATAAAAAAATATATAACTATATATATGTACTTACCTAAATGCTCAAGCATAGAGTTATTATCGCTTCGCAGCCGACAACAATGGCAGTGACGCTAGGGATAGATTACTCAATAGGTAGTTACTACTATTTGGATCCCAGGAGGTCTGACGCTGTCTGTCCGCTCAGTAGGCATATAACGTGCGTAAGTAACTACATAAAGTGCAGGAGGCCTGACAGTACTCTCAGAATAGTAAAAGCGTGTTCAAATAATAGCAGTACAGTTCTGCTCACTCCTCTGCCTTGCCTCTGCCCTTGTGTGAATCAGGCATTAGTCACATCGGACATTAACACTCATTTTCTAAGATGTTCCTCCAAAATTTACTCGACTCGACTCCACCTCGACTTGACATAAACGTCCTCGACTCGAGATTGTTCCTCAGTCGAGGTAAGGAAACATCTGTCAAACTCAAGGTATACCTCGGAACCTACCTTAAGGAAGGAAGTGTCAAAGTTCGTATGTAATAAAAAATAATTTTGAAGACTTTGTCGAATATGCTTACGATAATCCTTAAATTTTTTTATCGCGGCGTTATTTGCTCGATGCAAATAATTCAAATTATGACGTAATGACTCCGTCGAGGAACCTCAAAGTTCACTCGAAATTGTGACTAAGAATACAATTTTGAAGGTGGTTTCGAGGCCGTTCTGAGTCGAGTAAGTTTTGGAGAAACGTCTTAGAATATGAGTGTATACCGGAACGCGTAAGATGGCGTTTAGTTGTTGAATGAATATAATTACCGCGAATGGTCCGCTGCAATTACCTTATTCTGATCAGAGATGGCGACACCAGCGCTGCAGCCTGCGCGGCATTTGAACCGATGAACTTAGCCGCGCCAATATTGATTAATTTACCATCCCCAACTCGCGGCAACTTCACTCCTTCCCACTATTATTCTATTAAACAGTCCTCACAATATTTTACCAGAAAACCGTATTTATTTACCTATAAAATGTAAATTCAATCAGATTAATAGCCAAAACATGTTTCTAACAATTATTATGTGTTTTCAAATAATTTGACAGTGTTTTGTTCTTTATTAGTGCAATAATATTCTTAGCAATGGAAGTGAATATCTATTTGGATTTTAAAATAAAGAGGTAGTTTTTTAATAGTTATTTTAAAATGCCCAAACGCATTCCGTTTCACGTTGTTTACGCGACAAGTAAGTATTTTTAATGTATTTTTTTAGAGATATGTTATATATTGGTTAGAATACTTAAAATTGTATTCAGCCCGGTGCCTTTTAGATATAGTCTGATGTAGTAACCTTTGCTCTTTTAAAGCTGATTCATATTATTTACTTTGAACGCAGTATTCTTTTCTTTCACCTCTGTCTATGCATTGGGTCCCATCTCCACTGCGGTCTTTACCATTCTTACAAGACAAATGATTCGATAAGGGTCATTTAAAGATCATCCACGAGTGACGAGACTAAAGTACGGCCGGCATACCCCAGGGGCCCAGGGGCTCCTAAACTTTAAAGATAATGGAACACCAACCAAATACCTTTTATTTTATGGAACCCCATAACAAATGATTACAAATCAACACTGAAATTTATCGTGGTATTATTTAATAGCTAATAATAAATAATTTTGGCGGAACCCTGATGACTGTTCTACGGAACCTCTAGGTTCCGCGGAACCCAGTTTGGGAATCCCTGCCCTAGGCAGTCAGCCCCGCTACCAAACTAGCAGACTCTCTAATTTTTTTACCACGTCATGAGCTATTCTCGTTTTACCGACTCGAGGGAAGGAAGAAGTTCGTTCTGCTTAGCTTTTTGTATACGGAGCGACTGGACTGACTTAGACCGGTTGTCAGACTTTCGGGCTTCTGTCTACCCGTAACGACTGTCATAGGTATTCGTATGATATCCGGAACTGACTGTTTAACGTGCTCTCCGAGGCACGGAGAGGTCTCAATGTGTAACGAACGGTCACCCATCCACATACTGACAGCGCAAGCGCAGCTTAACTTCGCAAATTCTATGATCCGCGTGGTTGTTTTTTAGCCACGGGGGAGATCTTTGTTCAGCGGTTAACGTCCTTCGGCTGATATGATGATGAGACTAGAAAGGAAGTCGGGACGATCCGTGTGAAATAATCGCCCTTACTAATAAACTGTTTAAGTATAAGAGTAGAGGAAGACCAAAGAAGCGATGGATGGATAGTGTGAGAGATGATATGGCTAGAAAGGAGGTGACTACCGAAATGACGGCTAATAGAGATGTATGGAAGAAGACATACTGCGCCGACCCCAAATAAGTCGATGATGATGACTAATAAACTGCCTCGTTGGTCTAGTGTTGGCAAGCGCGACTGCTGATCGCGAGATCCTGGATTCGATCCCCAGGTCGGGCAATGTGTTATTGTTATTCCGTGTGGAATTCCTCAGTAGCAGCCCGTGCCCGGTTCATGGCAATAGGCACGCCTCCTATAGCATTGGACTTAAACATAACGGCGAAATGAGGGTGTCTATTCACCTCTGCCCAACCCTTCGGGGAATACAGGCGTAATGTTATGCTATGTTCTATTAAACGCTGAATAAAGTTATGTCATTAATGACGTCTCTATAGCCACACATTTTTCGATGTATAAGCTTGTCATAAGTTTATTCAACACTAGCTGTGTCCTCACGGCTCCGCCCGTAGCCTGTTACTCAGTGATAATGTAGCTTTCTAACGGCAAAAGAATTTTTGAAATAGGTCCAGTACTTTTTAAGTTTATTCGTTACATACAAAAATTCAAAAATACAAATCTTTCCTCTTTATAATATTAGTATAGATTTATTAGTAAGGCCAAATATCTCTGTAAAGTTCAATCAATATTTTATCGTCAACATAAAAGTAAATTTAGTTTGCAATATAAAAATTCAACAAACAAGACTAATTTGATTTATGAGTCAATTAAAACGGAACTCCACACCATAAAGATAAAGTTGCTATTCGTTTAAAATCGTTTATTTCTAGCAATTAACGAAAGCTATCATTGATTCAGTAAGTACTAGCTGTCCAGTTGTACCCATTAGACTAATGGAAGTTTTGTACTACACAGTATCAATTACCGGTCGCTATTTGATGTAGGAAAATGTTGAAAATTGTAAAGCGACGGTTACAATAGCTTTTAATGGATGTTGTTAAGCCGAGTACAGACTTACGAAATGTAACATGCAATGTAACACGCAATGAAAGAATTTGCCGCCCACATTGTCGCAATATATCATGCAATGTAACAGAATTCCCATAGTGTGGACGCCTTGCGTGCACGAACCGTGCACACTACGCGTGCGTACTACGTACCTTTTATGTTACATTGCATGTTACGTTACAGCAGTCTGTACCTGCCTTTAGAGTCAGGGCACGCTAACTCTGCAGACGAATTACTGTCAAAATCTTTGCAGTGTCGTCATTATTCCAATCAGAGTTGACTTTGCCATATCCATACCTACTTACGTAGCCCGGCAGAGCAAACTTTGCATTTGAAAATGACGATTTTTGTAAAGTTTTTAGTTGTTATTTGCAGTGCTGCCATTACAATTGTAATGCAGAGTTAGCTTGGACTGACTGTATGTATACTAAGTTTAAAAGATGATGTAGTAACAAAAATTTAAAGGAGTATGTTTAGGTGGTTTGGTCATGTTGAGAGAATGAGTGAACGGCGATTAACAAAAGCAATTTATAAAGCGGATGTCATTGGAAACGCAGAGGTACGCGGTAGAGGTCGCCGTAGAAGGACAGACATCGATGTTATTGGTGATGTTCATCACAAAGGATAGGTGCGTAGTACTCTGAACCGGCGTGCGTGTATGACAAGATGTATGAATGTGGATGAAGCGAAGGATCGTAGCATGTGGCGTTCTATAGTTTCTGCCTACCACGATGGAAAAAAGGCATGGGTTTATGTATGTGTGTAGGTGTATCTATATTTTCTATACATATAATAAAATCGTAACGATGCTAAAACTGTACATTAAATATGTTTGGAAACAGTACCTAAGTGCAACGTATCCTAGGAACGTACGGACGACAAAAAAGTCGTTTTTGATTTTTTGTATGTCTGTTTGAGCTTCACGCCAGTGTTACTGGACAGATTCAGTTGAAATCTGGCAACCACATCCTTTAAAGAGTGGGTCAGGTTATAGGGTACAAATGATCACGCTATTGAGTGTGGAAATAAACCGGAACACGGCAATGCTGCTTGCCGGCAGATATACACCTATTTGTGGTGCCATGTGGTAGTTCCGTGGATGAACTAATTTACAAGGAGCTCTGCTACAGTCAACGATAGGTCGACATGGCAATCGCCCCACATCCCCACACAGCACCCGCGCCATCTTAGTCTTAGCGCTGCAAGAGTCCGCATCGACCGCGTTTATCGATTTCGATCTCGCTCATCGTGTTGTTTGTAGTTGTGTATTGAAAATGACTAGAAAATTGCCATGTCGACCTGGCGTTGACAGTACTAATCTGGTCAAATCTATTAGGCCCTGAGCAGACGACGGACTTTTTATCAGGCAGACTACCGCGGACAAAAACTAACCACCAACCACGTACCGAATGTCGCGACGGGCAACAACTACCAACCACTGACATGCTTGTCTGCAGCAGTCCGCCGGACAAAAAGCCCGTCGTCTGTTCAGGGCCTTATTATGACATTGAGGCGACCTATTTGGTAGTGGGTGAATTACTTCATTAAAAATGTAAAGCTATAGCCGTTAGTATCGATCAATAGATATTGTTTGTAGCTATTCGTATTGTGCTCTGGATAGCTCGATAGCTGTTTTATTATTTGTTGAGGTGGATATAGTTCGCGCCCGGTTTCTTTGAAGCTGGCAGTATTTTATAACTTACGTTGGCCACACTAGGATTTCTCCTATATCGTGCTTAGATTATCCTCTAGGCCGCTCATGAGACAGCAATATAAAACTAAAATACTACATCCTCCCATCGTAGAGTATGTAGACATGCGGCAGCGTGTCAAGCCAAATTCAAAGGAAAAAGGAACTGGCGACGCAGCAGCCGACACGAACCATTTGAAGCCACTTTTGACTACTTAATAACTCAAAATCTACTTAACATAAACACATGAAATTTGATTTATTTATTAAAACCCCTTAGATTAACTAGAACCCAAAATTTCATAAATGCAGCTCAAACGGTTATTGAGATATTAACGTCTAAAAATAGCATTTTTATCACTGACTGACATATAGATCAAAAACCTAACCCACTTCCAGATGACCTAGAAAGTAGAAATTTGGCGTCCAGCTGGGTAATTGTGTGTATACTAAGGAAAAAGTCAGAAAACAGTGAATTTTTACAATTTGAAATATTTTTCAAGCAATCGATTTTTATTATAGGTCTACCAGAATCTGATGGCAAATAGGGAAATTAAACTTTTTTGTGGGTAACACAAGGGTAATTTGAATAAAAAGTCTTGATACTTGTAGTTAATTTTTTTCTTTAACTTTTTCTTCTTTATCTTCTTCCTGCCCTTATCCCACACTAGATGGGATCAGCACAACATGTATTTCATAAATCCATGTTGTTAGAGGTTTTGGTTAATTGTTTTATGTGACCCAATGTGCTTGCTGATATTATGCACTGGGTCCCAAAATGATATGCTGATATATGGTTTTTTGCAATTTTATTGTAATGGAAAAAGAAACCTTGTTAAAATAAGTATGTTTATTAAAAATGTTTGAACAATAAAACATTAATCAGAACTGGAAAATGTATCAACTACAGTCATACTCGTTTTGACAAGTGACATGTTGACATTGCCATATGAAAACCACAATTTGTTATTAATTTTTAATGCCATGAGATTCTGGTTGACCTATACCTAGCGCCTTTCGAAATAATAATAGCAAAAACTTTTTCTTTCGCAGGAGAATATAACCTATGATTCCACGATGAAAGGTCGCTTTTATCGTATTATATACTAGATTATTTGATTCAAGTGGGAAATAAAAATATACCTAACAGGTAAATGATAAAAAAAGTTTAAGAGAGGACTTTCCATATATTTCTACCGTTCAAAAAAATGTAGAAAATAGCACAAAAAGGAAAACTACATATACAGCGTAAACGTTTTACAGATCACTTTTGAACGATGAATAATAATAATTTCTTTACAAAAAGTAATGATATCCCAGCAAAAACATAAATATGAAAATGGGAGCCAAGTTCAATAATAAGAATATGCGTGGTTGTCAACTTCGCCGACGAAAGAATTGAGATCTAAATGGATGCCAAGTTCTGTAGGTAATCCTGAAATTTATTTATAGGAACATACAACATTTTAAAATAAATTTAAAACACGATTTCTTTTTTTTTCTGCTACAACAATGTTTGCTATTTAAAAATATAACTTCTTAAATTTGAACAGTCGAATTATTTACACAAAGCATATAACTTAGGATAAATTGATGCTCAAGATTTGACTTGGCTAGTTTTCACATACAAGTTATCTTATATTTGGCTAACCAACTTATCTTCTTATGTTATACGCAAGTTACTGTTTTTATATCGTAGGGTCAACATAATAATCTTACTCTTCTAAAAATTTGGTTTGCTGGTAAAAACTAGCATGAAATGAATAAATTAATTCTTAGCTCGTACAGGCAATTTAAAACGTTATTATTTGTTGGTTAGAAAAAAACCACTTGAATCTCGTTTTTTTAATACCTATGTTTAGTTAATCGTATTGAACAGTGTAAAAGTTTGTCCCGGTATTTTGGTTGGGCCTTATATACAACACCAACAGGATTGCTGACGCGTTGCCATGCCAACCAGACAAAGTTGCAAAGTCACATGTGCCTGTAATTTCATCAGCACCCATATCCTTCAAACTGAAACACAGCAATGCTGCTTGGCGGGAGAACTAGGTCGGTTGTAATCAAATAATTTTTTTCATAAGAATTTAATAAAGCTCCTAGAGAAAACAATAAAGTTGGGTCACGTGTCGTGTGTGGCATGCACGACATGCTTTGCCTTAATTAAAATACTTTACACTGCAGTACTGTGACTGGCTAGTTGGTCTACTGGTCGCAAGTGCGACTGCTGAGCATGGGGTCCTGGGTTCGATCCCCAGGTCGGGCCAAGTGGTATTAGGTTTTTCCATTAGGGATTTCTGAGTAGCAGCTCGGAGTCTAGATTTGTGCCCGGTACATGGGACTTAAACATAACTGGCGAAACGAGGGTGTACTAAAGCACCTCTGCTGAACCCTTCGGGGAATACAAGGCGTGATGTTATGTTACTGCGAACAATTTATTACAGAAGTAATTTACTGTACCTACCTATTGAAAATACATACCTACCTTAATAATGGAATCGCTCCTAGCTAATTAACAACCGCGCGGATCATTAGACTTGCGAGGTTAAGTTGCGATTGCCGCGGTCAGTCCGTAGATGGGTGACCGTGCGCTACACATCGAAACCCCTCCGTGCCTCGGGAGCACTTAAACTGTCGGTCCCAGGTGTCATACGAATACATAGGTATTCGTATGACACCTGGGACCAATAGTCGTTACCGAAAGACTGACAACCGGTCAAACGTTAGGATATCGGCATTGCCCAGTAGCTGGGTTGCGGAGGTCCGATGGTATACCTACAGCCATGGCATGGCATTCAGCCGCATCTGGTTAGACTGGAAGCTGACCCCAAGATAATTGGAAAAAGGCTAAGAGGAAGATACCTTAATAATGGAAAGCCCACGGTACATTACGACACAACTAGAAGTTGCATCGGCAAACTTGATCGAACAACCAATGACAGTTGCTCATTTTCGCGCCACTCACTAAGATGGATCTAAGATGGAGCACACGAATTCAAGGAACAGATATAGATGGATGCCCCCTATACTCCTCTGGCTCTCACATACCCGCGACAGAACACAGTAAACTGCTTGGCTTTAAAGTGAGGGTGGCAGCTAGCTATATAGTATAGATCCTACCACCAAGCGTGCTGGGTTTTGTTGAATCTTGCAACACGCGTCTATTCCTAGCTGCGGTGAGGGAGTTTTATTTTAGCCCGGCCACACCTGTTTCTCACTATGTTTTTCCATCACCATTAACTTCTTGTTCTTCCTGCCCTTATCCCACACTAGGTTGAGTCGGCACAACATGTATTTCATAAATCCATGTTGTTAGAGGTTTTGGCTTATTGTTTTATGACCGGCCGCCTGCCTGACATCAACCCTCCTTGGGAATACTCGTTGCGCCGTCGCGCGGCTGATCCAATGTGCTTGCTGATATTACGCACTGGGTCCTAAAATGATATGCTTGTCAGTCTTATTGCCGACAACTAAGCAGGCTGTGTTCTTCTTGGTGGAATATACTTGCAGTTCCACGACCCACTCATTCAGTTTTGCTAGGGACTTTGGTTCCGACACATCGTAAACTAATATAGCACCGTGAGCTTCTTTGTAAAATTTTGATGTGTTTGTGTATGTGTTTTCTTCACCATTAACGCAAGTGATATATCAAAATCTAACTAAATCTGCAGAAGAGATTATTCCAAATTAGATGAAAATCATTCTCAATAAGCCTTTTCAGAGGTTCGACAACTTGGATGAATAATAGTTTTTCGATATCGAGCACTTACGGGAATGGGTACTATTTTACGATTCGAGCTTCCTATTGCCGGAAATGACTTTTGTATCCGCATGACAAATGGGCTTTTTTTTAAATTCTATATTTTCTCGTGCACTTTACGTGACTATGGAAGCCTCATAGGTACCTCTTATTGGGGATGAAACATAAAAGGGTCTCGATTGATGTCTAAAGGACTTTTTTGCGAGCAATAAGATTGCTCGGGGCCTGTTTCGCAAAGATCGGTTAACTTTTAATTACTGTGGGATAAAATATGTTGGTGTGACAATTTCAGCATTGGCAAATTTGCCAAACCGCCATATTTAATTCCTAGATAAGAGTCATCCGACGGTTGTGGAACAGGCTCTTACAAATTGTAGGTAAATCAATTGATCAGCATCGTAGCTATTTAATCTATGTTCTTTGACCAGGTGAAGACAGTTCCTACCCAGCATGCGAGCTGAACTCCCAGGGCCCGGCTGCGCGCGGCTGGCGCAGCGAGGGAGCTCCGCCCCACGAGCTGTTACTGCGACTCGCACGCGTCACCTCTGTTCACAAGCTGCAACTGTTGGCGCATCATCAGCTCATTCGTAAGCACAAACTCCTTTCCTTTTCTTATTTCTATAATCGGCAAGAATTTAAATTGAGTTCGCAACTTCTATGGGCGTGTCCCCATTTACGCAAATGCACGAAGCAGACATACCGCGTACTGTTCGCGAGTAGTACTTGAACAGTTGGCGAACAACACACGAACTCCTCGAAAATGCGTCAACAGTGTTTGGAGGCACACAAACTGATCGCGATCTGCTCGCAACCAGTTTGCTGCTTGTGCACGTGCGCAAAGGGAACACATCATATGAGATCGTGCTATGTCACTTCTTCTTCTGCATTTTCTGCAGCTAAGGATGCTGTAATATACGAGTAACATATTGACACTTCATTGAGCTGCCTCGGTGGTCTAGTGGTGGCATGCTCGACCGCTGATCGTGAGGTCCTCCGGGTTTAAATCCCCAGGTCGGGCAAAGTGTTATTGGATTTTTCCGTATAGAATTCCTCAGTAGCAGCCCGGCGTTTGGATTTGTGCCCGGTTGATGGCAATAGGCTCGCTTCCTATTGCCATCAACCGGACAATCAAACCGGACAACAAAATGCTATTTTCCGAACGGAATACAGGCGTGATTTTATGTATACTGACACTTCAAATTGGTGAAAAACGCATTGCTTTGTAGGGGATCGAAATATGGTGTTCCTCCTATGAAAAGGGAGGATCTTCCTACCAGGCGGGTCTTATGCCTGGCGGGCTACTGCCCAACGGCTTTTTTTCCCTATTCGCCTGCTTGTAGATGGTCTTGCGGACCATTTCTCTGTTGTCGCTGTAGTCTGCTGGACATTGGTCGTGCTGCGTAGTTCGCACGTGGCGTGATAGATGCCGCCACAGCTTTTATACAATTAAAAATAATTAAATAAATACTGAATTTACACAGAATTTACACATGTCACTTTTGTGGCATTCTCTCACCGAAATAAGCTGATACTATAGTAACATTATTTCGCGATCCTTACACTCAATAATTTATATTTCCATTTTATATTGCAGCGGCGGGCGTGGAGGTCCTGGTTTCCGGTGGGCTAGTCTCTGAAGGTGCAGCCACTCCTTGTGGCGCTACATACACCAGCGTCGGTAGAGTCACGCTCGCCAGGCCGGCTCAGCAAGCCAGGACCAGGGAACTAAGGTACGAGCTGATGAAAGAAACAACGGTTATAAAGATACCACTATCAAATCAGCTCTACTAGAGTCGAAGATTGTTCTGCCTAGCTTTTTCCCAACCACATTGGGGTCAGGTTCCAGTCTAACTAGATGCGGCGGTATACCAGTATTTTACACGGAGCGACTGCCATTAAACCCCTGCATCCCAGTTACTGGGCAACACCGATATCCTAAGGTTAGATCAGTTGTGGGACTTTCGGACTTCTGACCTCCCGTAAAAACTGTTATAGGTATTCATATGCCACCCGGGACCAACTGTTTAACGTGCTCTCCGATGCACAGAGGGGTTTCGATGTGTAACGAACGGTCACCCATCTACGGACTGACCGCAGCAAGCGCAGCTTAAACTCGCTAATCGAAGTCGTATGATCGAAAATTCTTAAATATAATTAAATAGCCTGAATTATTTGTAACTACAGATCAGCTGCCCTGCCTGAGCCTACAATAGCCCGCTTCGTTAAACTCAAGCTGTCTGGACCACACCCGCCTGCTAAAGAAGATGATCAGGTATGATCATCCCGTCATCAATGAGAGTCGGAATCGCGAGTGAACTGTAACTATCATCAATATTTCGCGGATGCATTAAAAGCCTCCACAAGTAACGATACTCACGTATCTCACGTATGTCTGGCGCACCCTGGGCAGTCAGCCTCGCTACCAATCTTGCTTATTGGGTAATCTTTTCATCACGGCATTAGCTGGAAGAAAAGGAATAATCTACATATCGACGCTCGGCAGTGAAAACCTCGTAAATAAAATTTTCTTCAAAAAGCGTTTTATTTGTACTTTAGATTGATAAACTCGTCATACACGTACTAGTTCAACAAACTTTCAATTCAAATACTTCTAAGCTATCTATGACGTACGATGACATACTTGTATTAACATTTGATCGGCCATTTTTTGTAGGATACAGTTATTTCTATCTCTTTAAAAAAAATGTATTTTACACATACGTGGTTTTCACTGCCGACCGACGATGTCAGTCTTCTTCACTTTTATCGTTTACCATCACGTTTCTAATGATCACCTTTATTGCCCGGATCCTATAAACAAAAACGAATTGTTCTGCTTACCAATGGTAGCATTTTTTATTGCCAAACTGGCATATATAAATGGACTCGTAAGCTAATTTTACTTGTGATAGCTATTTCGATAGGTTTACTATGTAAAGCTATGAGATCTTTGGTTCATCAAGATACTAGAGTCTCAATTTTAACCAATAACGTTCCGTAAATTATAGGAATCGACCATTAATCACCTTGTTAGGCAGAATTTTTGATTACAAAACGATTTTTTTAAATGCAATATTATGTAAAAAAAATACAAAAAAGCATTATAAATAATACAAAGCGATAGTGTTTTGAGCTTTCAATTATCGCTTACCAAAAGCCCACATTCTGGTTCACCATCTTCAGGTTGCACTAATGGCTGTCAACGTCCTCGGCGAAGAAGTAGAAGAAAATGTGAGTTCACCAGTTCAACCCGTCAGCAAGGAGCCAGCCTACTCGCCGTACGACGACCTGGCTTTTATCATGTATGTGGATAACGACATTGCTGATCTAGTGAGGAGTCTGGATGAGAAGAAAAAGACTGCTGTTGGTGGTAAGTTGAGAAGTATGAAGGGAAACTTTTCTTTTAGAGATTTTTTCAGAATTAGTATTAAAGTGTTATTGGGGTTTTCCGTGTGGAATTCCTCAGTAGCAGCCCGGAGTTTGGATTCGTGTCCGGTTGATGACAATAGACTCTATTACATGAGACTTAAACATAACGGCGAAATGAGAGTGTTACTGTACACCTCTGCCCAACCCTTCGGGGAATACAGCCGTCATGTTATGTTTAGTAAATGCTCTATGGTCATGATTTTTAAAAGATTTTAATTAGCTGCACTTAGTATATTTATTTGTTTGATTCAAATCATGCGACAGATTTTTTAACCGATTCTCTTGAAACTTCGCACACAAATTCAATTACCATGTCAATACAACATTATAATAATTTTAACCTTCAATCTCCAAAACCTGATGCTGCAGGGGTAATGCAAGATAAAACCGTTAAAGTTAAAAGATTTTTAAGGGATTCTTTTGGATTATATTAAGAAGAAACAACATGTCGGTAGGCTATGTCTTACTTATTTTGGACGTTTTGAATTCCATATCCCTCTCATGCTATCGTCTTTTCATCTGAAGGCCACTTCTAGACCAGTATCTTATATTTCTTCAGGTTTCACTTCTTCGTAATAACATCGTGATAATATCTCGATTAATGTTATCGGTAGCTAACACTGGACAATGTTGACATAGGAGGGTAACCGTCAAGATTAATCAACGTACCCGAAGTTATAAAAACAGTGGTCATTCGACGGAGCAGATGATTTTCCATGTCGAACAGCCGAAGAAGTCTGACCTTTTATATCTGATTAGCTCGTCCTTATTTTCTGATCTTCTGTAAATTATTATGTTGTGTTATATTGTGATCTAGCTTTTGTAACTAATCACTAACCCAATTAAAAGTACTCTCAGTGGTGGAGTCTATGTTGGTTTAATTTACTTTATTTACCATGCACCCAATCCTGACATACCGATATTAGCTATAACTGTAATGTTAGATTCACCCCTACAAGATTTTGTTGTATGTTTTTTATATTAATTATTTTCAGAGGAGCGCTTCGAATACGCTCGTCGCTTGAAATCCGCGGGTGCTGCTCTCGCGTCCGCCGGGATCCGGATTGGTCGCTGGCGATTGCGGAAGCGTACGGCAGCCGCGCGGGATGACTTCGAGCTCGCGAGGCGGATGCGTGACCGGATCGCGGATGCACTGTGTGGGGTGAAGGAAGATCCACAGCTGTGTAGATTGTTTGAGGAGGATGGGGTGAGTTGACACAGATTAGAAAAGTAAAATACAGGTTTCTGTAGGGCTAGCAAGAATTTTGTGACGTTAGTAATGTGTTACAGCTAGTTCACGCAGAAACTGTTTACAGGATTCGTTTTTATTTTGGTGATGGCGCCTGTATTTTTAATAAGCGAGTTCACATACACGACAGTATTCCGAATCCAGTAAAAAATACTGGATCCGTTATTTTTATCGTATCCTGTCTGCCAGATGCGATGCAGCTGCCATTTGTTTAACTGATCCGTCGGTACAGATGTGAACAACACATCCAGTACCGACGGATCCTATAAAAAGGATCCGCTGTGTGAACGGGCGGTTAATGTGAGTGAATAATTAATTGGAAGTACTCGTATCGCACATATTGTTAAATTAAATTGAATACTTTATTCGTATGATACAAATTACCTATGCATGTCGCAAAAATAAAAACCAAAATCTGGAGGTACGAGGTATTCCTCAAATGAAAAAGGAGGGTCCTCCAACAAGGCGGGTCTTATGCCTGGTGGGCCACTGCCCAACGGTTAATTTTGGGGAGTTGTATATGTAATATCTGCGTGTCAAATCTTGATATCGCGATGCAGGATTCTGTGACGTCATACCTATTTGAAAGCTGTCATTATTGTCGCTGTAGTCTGCTAGACATTCGTCGTGTGAGTTCGCATGTGTCGTGATAGATGCTGCACAATGTTATAAGGACAGTTACTGTTGTATTTTCGATTCAAAATTAGCTTACATTAATGACACATTTACGACACTAACACCCATACTCTAAGACGTTCCTCCAAAACTTACTCGACTCGACTCCACCTCGAGCTGCCATAGACGTCCTCGACTCGAGATTTTTCCTCGGTCGAGGTAAGGAATCATCTGTCAAACTCAAGGTACCTTCGAACCTACCTCAAGTGTCAAGTTTCGTAGATATGTAACAAAAATGAATTTTGAAGACTTTATCGAATATGCTTACCATAATCCTTACAACTATTTATCGCGGCGTTTTTTGCGCGATGCAGATAATTCAAATTATGACGTAATGACTTCTCGAGGAACCTCGAAGTTCACTCGATATTGCGACTAAGAATACAATTTTGAAGGTGGTATCGAGGCCGTTCTGAGTCGAGTAAGTTTTGGAGGAACGTCTAAATATTCGTGTTAGACCTACTGGTATACAGACATGAAGCGTTTTACAAACATTAAAAACACTGAAATAAAACGTGAGTCCCTTCCCAAGTGATTCAAGCCCAGGATCATGCCAAATGATGGTATTGATGATCTTTATTTTATTAATTTCAGCCGGACCGCCGCAATGATTCTTCCATGCCTCAAGAGTACGACTTCTCTCATCATCTCTCGCCGTCCGTAGCAGCAGGGTCACTCAGTCTAGATATACCTTCACCTGTGCCACCCATAGAACCAGAGCCTGAACCGGAGTATGTTAATGGAGAAGAGGAGGAGGACGTTCAAGATATGCCACCGGTGAGATTTCCAATTACAACATTTTTGTTTGACCAGTTGCACCAAAGGCAGGCCATCAATTGTTGATAAATGGAAGGATAAAAAATTAGGAGGACAATGTTACCCGTCAAAAGGGGCACGTGGTTAATTAACCTTTTTTTTAAGCGCGTGGCTAAATATCAATTGCCGTGCCCCTAGCGCGCGACTACGAATCGATAAAATAATACCTACTATAAATATATTAAGCTTTTTCAATACTTACAGCTATGAAACAATTTTAAGTAATTGTTGTAAATCATATCTCTATTGAATAATCGTTTTAGTTGTACCACGCAGTTCATAGGACAAAAATAGAACAACAAAACCATGCATGTTCTCAGTCGCAGAAATACGTCACGCGCGGTAGGGGCACGGTAATATTTTTGACTCAAGCGGTTAAAAGGTTACAACCAAATCAAATCAAATCATTTATTTTGTGAGCATAAGTAAAAAATAGGTGGAAAAATATGTAAAATTCAGAGACTGTCTATGTTCCGCCGTTAAGCATACAAAATGTTAACAAAAAATTTAATTACATTAAAATCAACAATTCATTAAATTACATAACATCAAAATGTCAGAAGAATAAAATGTCAGTACAAGTAAATTAAACCAAATATGCGAATAGAAATAATTAATAAAAAAATAAATGTCAACATTATAATTTGTCACTTAAAAAATCGCTAACAGAATAATACACTTAGTCAGTCAATAATTGTTTAAGTCTGCTTTTAAATTCATTGAGGCTGTTACAGTCTTTAATTTTTTTAGGTATTTTATTGTACAACCTGGGTGCCATTGCAAATACAATTTTATACATAAACTCTGTTTTAGTAGGCAACCGTACTGATCATACGATTTGCAAAGTTAAGCTGCGCTTATTGCGGTCAGTCCGTGGATAGGTTAATCATTAAAGAATGAGACTCCTCCATGACTCGGAGAACACGTTAAACCGTCGGTCCCGGGTATCATACGAATACCTATGATAGTCATTACGGGTAGTCAGAAGCCTAGCAGTCTGACCACCGGTCTAATCTAAGGATATCGGTATTGCCTAGTGACTGGGTTGCGGAGGTCTGATGGCAGTCGCTCCATGTAAAATACTGGTATTCAGTCGCATCTGGTTACACGGGAAGCTGACACCAACATAGTTAGGAAAAGGGTAGGCAGAAAGAACCTTGCCCGTCAAATGCATGCGCATTTTTAGCTACTTTTCTTGACCGAAATACTTTAGAATTGAAAGTCCATAGCTAGTACAATTTGTCTCGCTGTGGACTGTGTTTATCTATTATCTTATACCTTTAAACGAGCAATTCTTGTATATATATAATCTGAATCTCGGAAACGGCTCCAACGATTTTCATGTAATTTAGTATGCAGGGGTTTCGGGGGCGATAAATCGATCTAGCTAGGTTTCATTTTTAGAAAACGTCGTTTTATCCGTGTTTCCAGGCAATAAAAAACTGCTACAATATCATTAGAATATGAATGTAAATTTCGCCACCATTTTCAAGGTTGGAATAGCTCAGGTGGGAAATAGGGCGGTCCCAAAACCAGAAAATCTCGGTTCGAATTCAGACAATTATTTTTTTCTCTTTTTGTTTTCAAGTTCCTTCTTTTTCTATTTCCCCTTTTTTTCTTTCCAAAAAACACGATTAACCAAAAAAAAAACCGAGCAAGGCTCGGTCATCCAGGTACTAAAACATAACATATCATCACGCCTCTATTTCCCGAAGGGTTGGGCAGAGGTGCATAGTAACACCCTTATTTCGCCTTTATGTTTATTAAGTCCCATGTAATAGGGGGCGAGCCTATTGCCATCAACCGGTCACAAATCCAAACTCCGGGCTGCTACTGAGGAATTCCACACGGAAAAACACAATAACACTTTGCCCGACCTGGGAATCGAACCCAAGACCCCACGATCAGCAGTCGCGCTTGCCACCACTAGACCAACGAGGCAGTTTGTCTATTATTGATAGTGATAAAGCCAAATAACATCTTCAATTCAAGCAAGGATGAAATATTTGGTTGTAATTATTTCAGTCGCCAGAACCAACCTTACAAGAAGAGATTCCACCGTCATACCCCGAGCCAGTCCAAGTCCAACCCGTCCAGGTTATACAAGAGGAGAAGGAAGTCCAGAAAAAGATAGAAGAAGATGAACTGAGGAAAGAGACTGACAGTCCACGAAGGAGTATCACTCCTAATGCTGCTAATGGTAAGGATAGTTAGTAGAAATAATCACATAGGTTAGGTACTCATCATGATGTTTTTAGTGTGGTCATTGTGATAGCTGATTTAGAGGGGCTCGTGGCTAATTACCAACCGCGCGGATCGTACGATTTGCGAGGTTAAGCTGCGCTTGTCGCGGTCAATCACAAATCTGTGGATGGGTGACCGTTCGTTACACATCGAGACCCCTCCGTGTCTCGGAGAGAACGTTAAACTGTCGGTCGCGGGTGTCATACGAATACATATGACAGTCGTTACGGGAAGTAAAAGCCCGAAGGTATGTCAACCGGACTAACCTTAGGATATCAGCATAGCCAATAACTGGGTTGCGGAGGTCTGATGGTAGTCGCTCCGTGTAAAATATTGGTATTCAACCGCATCTGGTTAGACTAGAAGCTGACTCCAACATAGTTGGGAAGAGGCTGGGTAGAACAGACCATAGCTGATTTATATATCTTCAATTCATCTACGTGTTTTTATCATCAGGTTCAGTAGTGCGTCGAAGAAACAAAAGCGCTGGTCCACGATCAACGTTCGAAGCCTACGAGGAACGTTTACTGCCTGCGCTAAGACAGTAAGTGCTCTTTCGGATCATTTTTGTATGTATACAGGGTGTAAACGAAATCATATAATTCCTTCAAACCTCGTGATGTACTGCTGACATAGATTACCGCTGCAAGCGATACTTTTGGATACAATAAAAAAAAATACAAGAAGTAAACATGTGTTCTTAACGTGAGACATTTTAGCGCCCCGAGCGAATTGCGCGGCTGCCGCTTGCCACGCGGTCATTTAACTTGGGGCGCTTATATGCCTCACGTTAAGAACACATGTTTACTTTTTGTAAAAATTTTTTTATTGAATCCAAATTATCCCGTGCAGTTTCAATCTATGTCAGCAGTACATCGATCGGTTTGAAGGAATTACATGATTTCGTTTACACCCTGTATAAACGTATTACCTGAACCAAAAACCAACCAATTCCGAGGAATGATTAAAAGACATAATTTTAGTTTTTCACCAAAGAAGTTACCGTTTAGAAGAACAACATGGTATCAACGAGTTGTGGTTCCGGAACCACAGTGCCAAAGAACTTGACAGGTGTCTAGCATTAATTTGAACCTTATTGCGTCAATGCATTTGGCACATTTTGCCTATACGAGATAGCGTGTCTATTTATTTCAACGTCGCTGGTTAAAATTCTTTATTTTACAGTTCGCACACCAACGAGTACCTTCGGGAAGCTCGAGAGGAGGAATGCAGCGGTGGCAGTGCTGCTACTTCACACACACGTTCGGCACAACCTCACAAGTTGAATGAAAGGGAGAGGAAGCATGCTGCTCTGCCTATACTTATATTTGGTTATCCACTCGTAAGTAAATTGTTGGGCTTGTAACTGGCTCGGTAACTAACGAGAGAGATTAACTTTATTTGGACATAGATATTATGTCGTTCCTCAAGATCTACCACCAATAGCTTTACACCCATATTCTAAGACGTTCCTCCAAAACTTACTCGACTCGACTCCACCTCGGCTCAGTCTTTCTCACTACAATCGGTAGTGATAGTTGACATAAACGTCCTCGACTCGAGATTTTTCCTCAGTCGAGGTAAGGAATCATCTGTCAAACTCAAGGTACCTCGGAACCTACCTTAACGAAGGAAGTGTCAAAGTTCGTATGTAATAAAAATGAATTTTGAAGACTTTATTGAATATGCTTACGATAATCCTTACAACTATTTATCGCAGCGTTATTTGCGCGATGCAGATGATTCAAATTATGACGTAATGATTCCGTCGAGGAACCTCAAAGTTCACTCGAAATTGCGACTAAGAATACAATTTTGAAGGTGTTTTTGAGGCCGTCCTGAGTCGAGTAAGTTTTGGAGGAACGTCTTAGAATATGGGTGTTACCCACCGTTCCTCATGAAAGATAAAAATAGCTGCTCGACGGCTTGCGAGAAGTGATGTGTGTTTGACATCACTTTAGCGATGTGACGTAAGAGCTGACTTTTGTCCTTGTTACCTTATATTAGTAACTGCGGCCCGTCCCAGCTCCGCACGGGTGGACATTTTTCCCGTTTTTGCAAAGTTTTTCATTTATGCTCCGCTCCTATTGTTCGTAGCGTAATGTTATACACGGTTAAATTTTGATCGTTTTAATCCCGTGGAGGGTCGATCCGGTGCATGAAACACTATCGATTTGTAAAGATAAAATTAAAAAATAAAGTACTTTTTTTTTAAAAACTCGAATTAATTTTCGCATGAGTGAATAAATTATGCGAACCATTAGTAGGCACCATTCGGTTCTAGCAACAATGACGCGTACGCACAGTCAACGTGGACTCACAAAAATTTGCCAATCCTAGACCAAACACCGCCCCCAAACCCTATTTGATTGGCAAAGCAATAGGCGCGCGCCCCGCGCACCCCGCGCGCCAAGGGCAGCACAGGAGTACATGATCACGTCATGTAAATAATTCAGTTTATCTAAGACGTCATCGGTGTGTTGTTGTTAAGATTATCCTTGTCGCGCGAAAGTAATGACGTCTCGTAATTACGCGTACTCCAACCTGGAGTTCCTTGCCATGGTGCAATTTTACGCAATCGCGGGTTTTGATGCGCAGGCGGCTCGGTGTCTACAGCGAAGCGAGCATAATGTACGTAATCACCTGATTTCCGTGTTTGGAGATCACTGGATTGGACGGGTTGGTCTAGTTGTTTGGCCAGCAAGGAGCCCGGACCTTACCCCGCTGGATTTTTATTTGTGAAGCCATCTTTTGTACAGAAACGAGCATCAAATTCGTGTACAAATGAAAAGTGCGATAGTAAACGCGTTCGATGTTTTATAAAGTGACAGAGAGACATTACATATTGAAATTAAAAGACAATTTAATGAAACGTGCAAAATTATGTCTCGAAAGGAATGGTTTGCACTTTGAACAATTATTAAGCTATCGTGAAGTATTAGCCAGTGATGATTCAGGGGTGATTAATTATTAGGTTTATAACAGAATTCTTTTTTAATCATTTGATTAGGTACACGTTTTTATGAACAATTATTACGTGTCGCTTAGTGTTAAATAAATCAAAGGTGATTTAGGTATGTAACAGAACTTTTTTTAAATCGTGTAAGTAATTAGAACTTTTTTCTTTTTTAAATCATTGTAAATAATTTTGATTCCACATTATTAAATACGCCATAACTAGCAGGCCTGTAGGGATTTATTTTTACATGTTGTACCTACCGCTTTTAGCATAATTATTTTAATAGTATTAGGTATGGCCCGAAACCTAGGCACAAAGCAATTATGACGGTCCTAAGCCCGTAAAAGTATAAAGGGAAATTTGAAATCATTTAATTTGTTTACGTGAATATCAGCTGAGCGCGAGTCAATAACCTTAACTTGATCGGGCGGAGTTAGGTAGTTAGGTACGCAACGACCGACGCCGACGTAGGTAACTAACTCGTGGCGCTACTGCTGGTTTCATGCATTTTGCGAGTATTATGTTATCACTTGCTATTTTCTTTGTTTTAAGAGTTACAATGCTGTGCAAGCTTTTGATGAATAGTATTTTGTAAATTAAACCACCAGTCCAAGGGATTAAAACGATCAAAATTTAAGCGTGTATAGCCTGTAACGTTCCTCGATAAATGGACTATCCAACACAAAAATATTTTTTCAATTCCAACCAGTAGTTCTTGAGATTAGCGCGTTTAAACAAACAAACAAACTCTTCAGCTTTATAATATTAGTATAGATATGATGATAAGGTTAATCCTTGGAAAGGAAACCAAACGTCCAAAAAAATTGTTTTTCTATCTTTTCAACCGTTTTTTCCTGATGTGTAATATTCAGTAATTGTGAATTTTTGCAGGTTGAAAAATTTTACTCCAAAAACTATCTAGACAAAGAGGAAGGTCTGTCTCGTCTCCGCGCAGAACTGACATCTCCATCCAACGGCAGCACCAAGACGTCACCCAACAAAACAGCTAGAGCCGCCGCCATATTGCTGCAGAGGGCGCTGCGAGACAAGGTGTTCTCTGTGTACAGCCAGGCCAATGAGGTTGTCAAGGTGCTGTTCAAAGAATTCGTGCCCGATAGGTAAGATTTCAAATCAGTGACTTTTTTTTTCAACAGGTTTTCGGTTATGATACTTAAAGCTCATTTACACGGTGCAAGTTTCTTGAAGCAAGTCTCATGCTATCTCTGTTTTTGTCGGAGAGAAAGACAAAGATAGCATGAGACTTGCTTCAAGAAACTTGCACCGTGTTAATGAGGCTTTAGCCTAGTTCTTCCTATTGATGTCTTGTAATGATGAAAAGGTGGCCATCAGCATTAATCCAACTGAAAATATTTGCCAACAACTGTTAATGAGAGTACAACAATAAGAGATGTGGGCTATTTTGGATTACCTACGCCATTTGGACTACCAAAAACTTAGAAGGTTTAATTGGTTTAAAATTATATTCCTTAAAATTCTGTTCAGGAAAATCGCCAGAAAGGATTCAATTTCCAGGGTGTGTGCAGCCGAAGTCGGTCGCTGTTTAGAGAAGCTGTTACCTGAGCTGTTGCGAGCGTGTGGTGACCCAGCTCCTCGCGTGCATTCCACTGCCCAACACACTGTCCTCACCGTAGCTGATTGTCCTCAAGTCAGGTATATGACCTATTATATTATTTAACAGCAGTGATAGCCTAGTGGTGTGACTGTTGGTCCACCAAGTTATAGGTCTCGAGTTCGAACCCAAGGCACGCACCTCTGACATTTCGGATTCATGTGCGTATGTAGTATAATTATCACTTGCTTAAAATCGGTGAAGGAAAACAGTGAGGAAACATGTCTGTGAGATATTTCTCGCCGGCATGTGAAGCCTATGGGTGGCATAAACTGTGACACCAGGTTAGTAACTAACAACACGAAAAGAAGATGTTACCTATCAGTTTAAATGCTCGTGTTGTTCTTCACTATTTTGGGTAAAGTTGGTTGAGAAGTCAAACCAAGGAAATGAGCAAAGGTCAATAACGCATAGTTTGGTCCCAATAGACCACACACATCCCATAAAAGACCATTCTTGGAATTCAATGAGCAGATCAGATCTGGCAAGGGAATATTCATAACCAGATCAAAAATCTTCAAAAATATGTTTGATTTCTAAAATATTCCAAAATCAATTAAGGATGATAAGTAACTATTGAATTCACTTTCCACAATACGGAGCAATGATGAAGAAGATTCAGTACAAAAGCGGAATCTCGCTAAAGAATAGATCATAACTCTAGACAGAGATTGTAGAGAGAGATGAAGGGTAAAACTAACATGACCATTATATTGCAGGAGTCTCCACTTAATCCCTCAGCAGCTGGTTCGTCCAGTAGCAGCATCGATGCACCCTCGCCTCGCGCTCTCCCGCCTGCAGATGTTGGAACAGCTCATACTCAGCCATGGCATCTCCACCGACAAGAACAGGTGAATTGATGGATTAAGAGGAAGAGTAGGGTATAAGAGATGGGGAAAGCGGAGAGCTGGGTGTTGGGAGAAGCCTTTATTATCTAGCTGTGGACTTTGACAGGATATTCAGTAATACAAGTTTAGTGTATAGTATCCCGTCACATCTGTTAGTAGAATATCGGTTGGGAACCAACGATAATCTTTACATAGTATAAAATAAAGTCGCTCCCGCTGTCTGTACGCTTAGATCTTTTAAACTACGCAACGGATTTTAATGCAGTTTTCAGCAATAGATAGAGTGATTGAAGAGGAAGGTTTATATGCCCCATAATAGTATCTACATTGCACCCGTGCGAAGCCGAGGCGGGTCGCTAGTTTAGTATAAAACAAGAGCTTTCTTTTTCTGAGAAAGAATTTGTACCCAGAATTGTTTAAACATTTCATCGTATTGCTAAAAATACTAATCAAATTATTCAAAAAGGAAATTCTTAGGGAATACCCGGACTTGAACCGGGGACCTATCGATCTGCAGTCGATTGCTCTACCACTGAGCTATATTCCCGATGAAAGCTTAGTTCAAATTGGGCATAACATTCCAAATATTGCAGTTCTTATTTATAAGTTTTTCCATATTCGAAAAGATGTGCGTTGATGTGGGCGGTATAGGTCACTGCATGAAGGTTGAATATGAATATCCTTTTTACGTTTTAAAGACTTTTAGAAATCAGAAAGCTTTTACTCCATTCGAAGGAAGTTATTTAGTTTGTATTTCGGTTGCATTATTATGAATAGTTTCTAGGAAAATGTTGTGAAGTATACAAACTCTTAATGTCATATAGCCAAAAACTAACAAAGCATGCGATGTGCAAAAGAAGTTTTTGCTTAAAATTCAATGATATTGTTCTTTTAACAAGCTTAAGGATAACCACACTCTCTCCAGATGCTTTGAAGACTCCAGTTTCAATATTACTTTGTAAATTTAGTTTTTTATTCTCAGCTGCCTCAAATTCAAGTTTTTTTTTCCAGCGGTCTAACGGTCCGTCGCCTAGCCGAATGCGGTGCTGCAGGAGCACAGCATGCAGCTGGCTCAGTCCGTGCAGCGGCTGAACGTATCCTGCTTGCTGCGTATGCACGATCACCGCGTGTAGTGCGTGCACAGCTTCCGCCTGATGATGCAGTGACAAGGAGAAACCTGATCTACAGGCATCTGTTCCAGCAGTTCGATAGGATTGATATGCAGGTTGGTTATCCGAAAATAATTATGTTACATCCCTGCTTTCAAAAACCATTCTCCCAGATTTTAGTTAAATTTTCCACAAATGGATGGTATTGAAAGAGTACCCATGGTTGCTTTTTCGGAAGTCTTTTGTCAAATAGTGAATATCTTTACGTCAATGTAATCTTCTTCTTCTTCCTGCCCTTATCCCACACTAGGTGAGGTCGGCACAACATGGATTTCATAAATACATGTTGTTAGAGGTTTTGGCTTATTGTTTTATGACCGGCCGCCTGCCTGACATCAACCCTCCTTGGGAATACTCCTTGCGCCGTCGCGCGGGTGAATAAATATTACTCGTACTATTACTCGTACTATTACTCGTACTCGTACTAGTAATCGTCGCTTTTGTCACATCGCCATTCTTGTTTAAATTCTTTCACCAATTTCTTTCTTACTCCAGAAAATGCTTAACCAAGCACCAACAGAAGAGCAACTCCTTAACGGTGCAGATCAGTCTATGGCAGACTCTACCCTTGAGACAGCCAGCGTCACCCAGTCGACTCGAAGTGGAACTACAGTTAGCGGAATGACTGCCTCCCTAGGCATGGCATCATCAATCGGAGCTGCGTCATCATACAGCTTGAAGTCTATGACGTCAAGCGCCAGTGGGGCAACTCTGGCTCCTTCAAGTCTAAGCGGGAGTTATACGACTTCAAAAACAAAAAGCAGTCTAAAGAAGTCGCCAACTAAGAGATATACTCCTAGTAGAACTGCGAAGGACTTCTCCAATTATCCGGGGTATAATAAGCTGAGGTTGGATAGCGCTGTCAGTCCAAAGCACTCACCCAGATCGGTTGCCTCTGGAGGAGTTGAGAAAGTAAGTGTTACTGTTTTTTACCATTTGAATTTTGATAATTGAATAAAAGACTAGACTTATTACTTATTACAAAAACAAATACTCTGAAAATTATATTGAAACATATTTATAAGGCGGATGTCAATGGAAACGCCGGTAGAGGACGTCCTAGAAGGACATACATCGATGTTATTGGTGATGTTCTTCACAAAGGTCAGGTGCGTAGTACTCTCAACCGGCGTGCGTGTATGACAAGATGTATGAATGTGGATGAAGCGAAAGGGGTATGTAAGGGTCGTAGCATGCGGCGTTCTATAGTTTCTGCCTACCCCCATGGGAAAAAGGCGTGAGTTTATGTATGTATGTAAATTCTCTGAAAACTATAGAATTGAATTTGAAAACATCTGATTGACTTATGACTTCGTATACATTAGTAAGTAAAACCAGATTGTTACCAAATTTTGCTGATATCCTAATTGTATTATCTAAACTAAGTCTCAACCTCTCCAGGTACACTTCCAAGAAGCCCACAGCCAGTCCCAATCCCAGTCAGACCAAGTGATCTACCGTCGCACGAACCGAAACTCCGAAAACCGGCATTCCATGATCCATTATGACCACGACCCTTCGAAACCGCAGTTAAAAGAACGACCTGTAACCGTTTACGAGCCATTACACCTGGACTACCGAGACTCTCCGACTTTAGGGTCCCCGAAAACCTCCAAAAATGACCTCCGAAGTATGGACTCTTTACCTATGGACTCCCCACAGATGTCCAGGAATGATTTAAGGTGTGATTCGGACTGCAGAAGCTTGGATTCTCCAAAGGTGAAGGCGGATTATTTCAGGGAAGGAGTCTTGGAGTCGCCGAAACTGGTCGCGGGCTTGCGGAACCTTCACCTTGATGAGCATAGCCAGATGGACGAGAGCGGCTATTATAGTCCCGGTAAGTTCTTTGTTGTGCAAAATTATGTTCTTATACATATTTTCCATCGCCGATTCTCGCGTAGCCAGCTCACCAGCTGTTATTATACAGAGTGTAAACGAAATCATGTAATTCCTTCAAACCTCGTGATGTACTGCTGACATAGATTATCCCAGCACGGGATACGTTTCGATTCAATAAAAAAAATATTACTAAAAGAAAACATGGGTTCTTAACGTGAGGCATTTTAGCGCCCCGAGCGAATTGCGCGGCTATCGGTCGCGGCGCGGTCATTTAGCTCGGGGCGCTAAAACGCCTCACGTAAAGAACACATGTTTTCTTTTTGTAATATTTTTTTATTGAATGCAAAAGTATCCCGTGCAGGGTTAATCTGTCAGCAGTACATCACGAGGTTTAAAGGAATTACATGATTTTGTTTACACCCTATATTGTTTCAAGTCCTCAACTTTTTATTTTAAATACACACAGAAATTAAGATCATGTTCTGCCTAGCCTTTTTCCAACTATTTAAGGGCTTCCTGACTAACAAATAAATGTTACATGGAGCGACTGCCATCAGACCTCGCCATCCCAGTTAGGCACGGAGGGGTCTCGATGTGTAACGAACGGTCACCCATCCACAGACTGACCGCGACAAGCGCAGCTTAACCTCGCAAATCGTATGATCCGCGCGGTTGGTATTTAGCTACGAGCCCATCCAGAAATTAAGATTGAAAGATGAAATAGTAAAGTAAATTATTATTGGAAAACAGAGAACCATAGGTAGACCAAGCACGTCAGTTCACGCCCGTGTACCAGTTCCGAATCCCACCGGCTGAGTCTTACCCGTGGCCTATAACACTTGTATGATACACAATAAATAATCTGGTCTCAGGTAGAAGACATCAAGCGACTACCAGCGAGCACCACTACGAGGCCTATGAAATCGGTAACGTGGACGTGGCTGAAAACATACCTGAAACTATCAGTTTGCAGTACGTACTTGTTAATAGAGCTATAAGGCCAAAATATATCCAGATTTCTTAAGCTGCATACGGATTGCGCGTTCATTGTAACGCGCAATTCATACCTGCAGCTACGCGTATACATTTTGACCACGCGTGTCGCACGAGCCAGTCTCGCGACGAACCGCCGCCAGTCGGTTTTTGTTCGCGCGTCAAAAGGGACCCTACTCTCTATTTAGACGGCAAAATGGATCACGCGTTTCCGATGTTTCTCGGAGACTTGGCGCTGACCCGAAGCGCGACTTGGAATGGATCGATTCACCTCGCGTTCAGACTCGTCGCAGTCCATACAGGTGCTGTACGCGTATCCATTTGTACGCGTGTTCAACGTACCTTGATTACGCGTACATTGGAACGTGCAGTCCGTACGCGGCTTTAGACCATGCATGTTCTTCTCTCGTGTGCATGAGCTATATGAAAATAGCTTATGCCGTAATTTAAAGATTAGCCAGTCAGCAAGGTTGGTCCAGCCAGTTACCGGACGTAGGTACTTATAAGTATTGTCACTCGTGGAGGCTCCTTTAAGGCACCCTACGTAGTTAAGCAGAAAGGACTCAACCCACACAGAGTCACTTTTGAGTTGTTGACATTTTAAGTTCAGAGTGGTTTTCTTCAGTGATGCTGTATTCAGATTTATCAATCGGATTTTATATCTATAAGTTGGTTGATGGTTATATTGTGTATTTCTGGAATTATTTAGGAAAATATAGGGTTGGATGATTTAAGCAGGTTGGGTCTTTATAGGTAATAAAAAGAAAATACCTGCCTAATATGTGGTTTGGTTCCCTGTCACGAAAAACGTATTTCCTTTGTTTATTTTTTGGATCTTTTTTGCCGAATGAAAGGCCCTACCCTATAGACCATTTTTGTACCAATAACTCATTTTTGACAATTTTGTGAATTGAGTCCTTTCTGCTAAACTACGTCCATTTATACTTGTTTCGGGTTAATTAAATAAGGAGTGGCATTGATGCATTGACTTAACCCGTTAGGTATACAGCATCTCTACTCAGACCTTCGAAATATCTGAATATATTAACGCCTATTCTACAAAGTGAATCTGATCGGACTGATAGAAGGGGCCCGGGGTCTGCCCGTCCATTTCCTATACTACTGATCTAATATTTATTATCGTGTTTAGCACGACGTGCACATGGTGTGGTCGTCGCGTGCGCGCTGACGCACTAGAGGCGCACTACTGGCGGCGCTGCGTGCTGCTGGCGCGCTGCCCGCACTGCCGCGTAGCGTTGGAGGCGAGGATGCTGCACGCGCATCTGTTGGGTACGTACATAGACCAGAAGACAGGTCATGTGTACACGTTTATCAAGACAACCACGTAGTGCCCATTGCATGATTCCCCGACTAAAATAAATTCACAACCGTATCATATCGGTGAAGGAAAACATCGTGAGGTAACCTGCACACCTGAGAGGTCTTCAAAAATTTCTCGATGGTGTGTGTAGTCCGCCAACCCGCACCTGGCCAGCGTGATGAAGTAAGACCTAAATCCTTCACATTCTGAGAAGGAGCCCATGCCCAGCAGTGGGACAGTAATAGGCTGATTGTGCTAACTTTTTGTTATGTATTAGATTATACCTATATCAAAGGCTTACTTTCTTTTTAGGTGCGATTGCTCGTCAATATTAAAATTTTATCAGTTTGAAAAGGTGCACTAAGGGCGCGTTCCCACTATGTCGTGACGATAAATTTATCGTTGGACGACTGTCGTCTCTAGCTGTTCCCATTATAACGACTGTTTATCGTCCATTTTTTTTATCGTTTAGCGACTATCGTATCTAGCTGTTCCCATTGGATTGCGACGACATTTTATCGTTTCACGACAGTCCTTTTGTCGTTGCAAATCAGTAGCAAGCTACGACGAGACGATATTTTTATCGTGGCCACGACAGATAGTGGTAACAATGACACATCACGATGTCGTGACGATAAATTTATCGTTGGACAACTGTCGTGCTAGCCGTTCCCATTGACTCGACAATCTGTCGTCACTGCAAAAACAAGTCGTGAACGACAGTTTATCGTGTCGTCTTATATGTGAACACCTCCATTTAAATATATAATCCACGACACTTAAGACTACACGACTATCTGTCGTCACGACAAAGTGGGAACGGGGCCTAACAGTTACTCCAGAAGATTTTTTTAACATCACGCCTTGTATTCCCTAAAGGGTTCGGCAGAGGTGTTTTAGTACACCCTCGTTTCGCCAGTTATGTTTAAGTCCCATGTAATAAGGGACGAGCTTATTGCCAAATCCAGACTCCGGGCAGCTACTGAGAAATTCTTAATGGAAAAACCCAATATCACTTTGCCCGACCTGGGGATCGAATCCTGGACCCTAAGCTCAGCAGTCGCGCTTGCGACCACTAGACCAACAGGGAAGTCAAGTTTTTTTTTCTCTAAATATTCGTTTTGCTGTTACAGAAGAGTGCACGATGAGCGAGGGTAGCTGGAAGGCGTGTCACAAGTGCGGGGCAGCGCTCAGAACTGATGACTCCGACTACCACGTCAACTGTATACGTAAGAGATTTTATTGATGACCTTCAATCTAAAGCATGCAAGCCTTGCAGATGCCTTTTGTATGATCTTTGAAAGTCTAGTCTAGAAGTCTCTAGTATAAAGAGACATAACATCACGCCTGTATTCCCCGAAGGGTTGGTCAGAGGTGTATAGTAACACCCTTATTTCGCCGTTAAGTTTAAGTCCCATGTAATATGGGGCGAGCCTATTGCCATCAATCGGGCACAAATCCAAAGTCCGGGCTGCTACTGAGGAATTCCACACGAAAAACCCAATAACGCTTTGTCCGTCCTGGGGATCGAACCCAAGATCTCACGATCAGCAGTCGCACTTACCACCACTAGATGAACGAGGTAAAACGAAAATTGTAAAATAGTGATAATCTTTAACGTTAATAAGTCAAAAAGGGATCCCTTCATCGTAATCCTGAACGACGAGGAAGAATCCAATAAGTACCTTGTCCCTTGTCTATGTAAACAGGAGTATCAACTCGGCCACGCTTGAGACGGGATGGAAGGGGAATACATAGGATAATCACCTGTCTCGCTTCCGGCCGTGGTTCTGTCCACAGTCGGGAGCGAGGATGCGTGGGAAGCCATCGCCTCCTTTTGCGAGGAAGTGATGGCAACCAAGGAGCTAGCGGAGAGGGAGAGGGATCTGTTTGCTCTTCTCCCTTTCCGCGCCAGACGCACCGGGCGCCGGAGGGCACGCGCACGCGACGACCTTCAGCTACCCTAGTGTGTAGCCTACGGATGACGGGTTAGGGGACCCGACGCCCGACCAGTAACAGACCCGTGAAGGCGGCGCGCAGTTTTCCGCGCATGCCTCTGAGGAGGACGTGGGGCAAGGCCCTACAGACGAGAGGTCCGGATCGGAACCTGCCGGGGTTGCGGTGCATGCTTTTGCGAATCCCGCGACCCCGGCCGAATGGTCAGGAGGAGGAACGCCGTCGGTTTTTAGCCGGTAAGAGTCCGGCAGAGCCCCTCGCCTTCCCCGGGCGAAGGACACCCATGAAAGACAAAAAAAGGATAATCACCTGCAGCTTGTGTTTATTTCTACTTTCATGAGGTTGTACTAGGAAACCAGTTAATTCTTTAAAAGAATGTACCTGAGTATATGAAGCTAAAAATACCATACATTTTCAGCGCTAGGCATGGACGAGTGGAAGTGTCCGTACTGTTTCACGAACGTGCTGGCCCGCGACCTACCCTGGCAGAGGCACCTGATGCAGTGTCCTCGGAACCCCAGGATCACGCAGTCCTCGTAGTCAATGATAGGTTGGAGATGTTCTAAGCTGATTTGTAGGTAGGTATATTAGGTAACATGCAAAGGTCGTTACGTTACATCCACAATAATAACTCAAAGAATTCATCCGTGTCTCATGCATAGTTTTGTTAATAATGATGATAAATAGATCCTTAGCAAAGGAAGATGAATGTGTGCATCACTCCAATCTGAGGCAAGTTAGAACGCTAACGCAGGTAATATTTTTTTCTTTTTTATTTGCCTAGTTTGATAACTAACAAAATTCAAAAAATTGCGTCTACTCTTGATGTATTAAAACAAAACAGATAGTCTCTTCCCGTGACACCTAGATCACGTGACTGACCTAATCTACGTCATAGCTACTACTGGTGAACTATTATGCGTCGGTATACTGTCAAACTTTGTTGTTATTGCTGGGAAAATACATTGAGATATAATATACTAATACATTATATCTCAATGGGAAAATAGGACATCGCGGGAAGAGATTATCAGAGCTATATTCAAGGCCGTAGCCAGGAATTTTGTTTGGAGCGGTTGAAACCTGAACAAGAAAATTGATTACAATAACGAGTGTATACATTTTAAAAGTAATTTAATTGTCAGAGGTTTCGGGGGGTTGAACCCCTAAACTCCTCCTTGGTTATATTATGTTATGGTTCAACTTAAGGATGACTCACGCTAGACCGTGTCGAGTCCGAGCCGAGTGTCAGCCGTAGCACGGTCAACTGATATCACATATATTTTGTGTCGGTTGCCGCTCGGTATAGCGTGAGTGCGTCCATACAAAATATATGTAATATTAGTTGACCCTGCTACGGCCGACACTCGGCTCGGACCCGACACAGTCTAGCGTGAGTCATCCTTTATCCGTGTTGTTAATTCCATGTTGTGCCATTCTGTAGCGTGACCTTTGCATGGAAAAGTGTTTTTTGATTTATAATGTAAAAAAAAAGAAAGTGATTATATGGTTTTGTACATTTAGAGGACACAAAGAACAAAGCAACATGAAATCAATTCAAAATTATAATGTATTTTCTACTAAACGAACAGTATTCATTGAAAGATACTAAAAATGATTCAAGTATTTCAAAATTATTGTCAATAACACGCTCAAGGATAACTATATTATTTTTTGATGACTTTAGTATGAAACAAATCTATTGGCTCAATTCTTTATGAAAAAACGAAGAAATAAATATTTCTTAAACATTTTAAATTATCAATTAAACATTTATTAAGTCTGTTCATCGTATAAGCACTTTCTTGGACAAATTCACTTTCACAAAATTTAAATGTTAAAAACATTGTTTGTTAGAAAAATACCAAAATATTCATTTGTTTATTCGAGTAACAACTATTTATAATTCGAATAACACGAATCTTAAGTTTAAAATATTCAATTATGAATTAATCACTATCGATTTTTGTTAGTATTTCGGCTGCCTAGCAGTTATCTTTTACATTGATCTCAATAGCTATTTAGATATAGTAATTATCATTATTATTTATTAACTCTTTATTAATATTTTCATTTATAAAAATATTTGAATCTATATATTATTTACAATTCAAAATTAGAGTAGGACTATAAAAATATTTAACAGTTACAATTATTTTGTTCACTATACTACAGTGTATCCGTCAATTCACTTGTAATTATACTTTCCACTAATGTTAAGACTAAAGCACTGCTTCTTAGTCCATTATTACCGTCCAAAGATATGGATTCCGTCTTAGACTGCTCATTGGTTTCACTTTGGGTCTGTTCCACCACTTACAAAATCAATGTTACTAATACTTGCAGCTTGCCATTGACTTTCTCCGTTTAAAATGGACTCATACTTAATCCCGGTTCCTATATCTGGATACGAATCGTTTTGTTTATCAATGATTGTGATTATGATGTTTCTATATTGTTGCTACTTATACTCGCAATAGCTGCTATGGGATGAAAGTATCTCCGGTCCACTATGAAGACTACGTTTTATTATTTCTTAAACAATAACCCATAACGGTCGACAAAATATAGGAACCCGGCCTAAATATTTAACAAAAACGCCAAGCATTTAAGTATTTGGTGGAACTGACCATCTCTATATTACACTGTTTTGATGTGTTGTGTCGTCTGTTTTTGTGCAATATTCATTAAGATATTCTATTCCTATGGCATACATCGGGTTGGACAAATCGTCATTGGGGTATGCGGATAATATTTTGCTTCGATATCGTCATTCAACATTGTGTTAACAATTTTCTTAACTACACTTTTATCAGATTTATCGGGTTCTTATTAGTCTTCTACTGTTACTATATTTATTTATTTGGCAAAATCAAGAGATGTGGCCTGAAAATCTTCTGTTAGATGAAAAGTTAATACTATGTTGACTATCCATATCCATGGCATCCGAATTAGTTGATAGGGTTTGTTCCAAACCTTTTCATTTCGTAATTTTGTTGGGTCACATAGAATAATATTGGTAGTCGATTTATAAGATTTTGTATTTAATTTTCGTTTAAGTGTATCATTTAGTCAAATGGATTTACGTAGGTTTTAGTTTATTTTTCTTGTAGATTTAAGTTTAGTAAGGTAGAGTTACTTGTAGCTTAGCGTAGGATATACCTACATACGTAAGGAATTAGATTCTGTTATAAGGATATCTTGCAAATCCTTTTTTTTTTCTTTGTGCATGCCTTGACTTTCTATCTATCCTTTAATATCTATCGTTTACTACATTTTACTCCTTCTCTAACCTACGGTTTTCTGGGTTAGTTGTAAAAGCAGTTTGTTTTGGGAATTGAGTATACACTTATTAACAAGTTCACCATCAATTCCTTCAAGCATATTACGGCAAGATCCTGGTTATTAACTAAAAAAATATTTACTGAGTAACAACTGGAGAGAAATAAAAATAATGAAACCATAAGGCAACGTACCCATATTACGTGACGCATTTAAAAAAAATATCCCCCCCCCCTCGGTGACCACCCGTAGTATATGCCAATACCCCCCCCCCCTCCCCCTCTAGTTTTCACGTAGTAATATATAAATATGGTTTTAAATCATTTTTTGCAAACAGAAAGTTAAACAAAATATCTGACTCATATGTGCGATAGTGTTGCCACCTGTGAGTTCAAAAAGCGCTAAACTCTGCGCGCCGTATTTGAATATAGCTTGAAAAAAGAATTCGAGATTTCCCTAGAGGATATTGACTACGTGACGAAAACCTAAGACCCCCCCGCCCCTGTGACCAAGCGTGGTATTTTGAAGACCCCCCTCCCCCCCTGAACTGGTCACGTAGTATGGGTACGTTCTCTTATTTTCTCTAAAAGTATTTATTTAACTCACGGTCCAACCATAGACCAATTTGTATTGATAAGCACGTAATAAACTTATGATGGAAATATGAATTACTTATTAGACCATCCATCAGTTACTAGGTACCTCGTACTTTGCAAAACTTGTTAATTATAAAGAAATTGAGGCCTAGACCAACGTATTTTGTAAGATTTTTTGTCATGAATGCTCCCATGAAATACTGAGTGCACTTGATTTGGAAAGTATGTTTTTCAGCCAATTTCTACATATTACAGTTTTTTTTCTATCTTACCTTATCCATCTGTTTCTATATCTATCTATACACAATCTGTTTTCTCAGCTATGTCTTATTGCCTATCAACACGTTCCTACTTCCTACATTAGAGTAATTAGCTTATAATTAGCTTTAGCTTCGACAAACCACATCACCCACTGTGATAAAGGATCGAGTTTATTGAAAATGGTATTAACGTGTGGGTTCTCAGTTGTTGGTATAGATATAACTTTAATTATAGGAAGCCTTTGACTGTTTTGTGTTGATCAATATTCATAATAATACATTTTGTCATCTTCTTCGTGTCTTTTTAAGCCCTATTGCTTTCAAGCTTTGCTTAGTGTTCTTTGAATGCTTCTAAACGTGGCGGCGTTTTTTTCTTTTTTTTTTCCCTCCATTTATCTACTATTCTTCTTACCTGATGTCTATTATCTATGCATTATAGCTGTGTGCTTATATTTCCTTCCTCGTCATGTTCGTACACTTCTCTGGGTTTTATATATTTTTTATATCATATTTCTCTCATGATATCTTTAAGGTTTTAGTAACATGTCTTTAATATTCAATTTTGAAGTATGTCTACTACATGTTTATATGAGTATTGATCAATGCGCGGCGTAATTAATTTTAAGTGTCACCATGTTATTTGCTCTTCCATCTATTATATTTTCTGTCTCTAAATACTTCAAGTTTTTGTTTTCATCAACGCTGTATTTTTCTACTTACAAAAACAATAATAAATGGATCTGAAACCTCGTACGAGTACAACAATGTCATCCATGTAAGCGAGTTTTGATAAAATAATTCTAAAATATATTTAAGCCTAAATTAAAAATTCTTTTCACTTTCAAGTGACTTAAAACCATCACTCACGGTTGAATAGTAAAACATCAATACTTAATCACCGCTTGAAGTTATATACTAAATGAAAAACTTTCCATTTATACTTGGTGATATCCTTCTTCCAGTTCCTAAATTCTTCTTCTCCTCATTAAACTTTTTTAAGAATCCTACTTCTGGGCCTTTCTGATGAATTTATGCAAAGTAGATAAGTTGTAAATAATAACATTCCAGTTTAAAGAGTGTGCGCATAACATAACCCAGTTAAATTTTGTGTCGAAAATATTATAGACAGAATATTCCTTCAGCGGAGTATAATTTTAATAACCACCTAGTTAACTTTTCGGAGTAGGCTTCTGTGGTATAGGTATACTAAGTAAGTATTGTACGTTCTATATCTTATGTGACATTCTTTGCACTGGAATGGCATTAATATAAGTAATTATTATTAAAATAAATATCGTTACTAATCACAAAACTTATAAAGTATCTAAATATATTTGAGCTACAGGGAGATGAAATACCTTATTGTGTTGTTCCTATACATTTTCAAGGTAATGAAGACTGTATATTTTTATAAATCCATTTGACTGATGATATTCTTTGGAAGCCTTATTACTCATGAAAACCTTGTCCTTTTTTAAATTATCTTAAATTAACCTTTGATTTCTATGCACAGCAGTATCTATTGTAGGTAAGTAGTTTATTTTAATGTCATAATGTGGCAGTAATAAATACTCAGCGCAATAGGTAGGATATCGAATCAATTCTTATGCTAGACGATACTCATTTTAATATTTAACTAGGAGGAATTGTAGGAATTATTGTAAAGGAAATTGTACCTTATCTGAAAGATAGAGAATATGTATTTGTTATTTTACTTTTTAATTATGAGAAGTGCCATAGTTTCCAATGAATGGGAATTACTTATTTCCATTGTAACGCTAAATGAAACAACGTTAAATGCAATTTGTATAATTATTTATGTAAGGTATTTTAAGTTATCACTCTACAAATACTCAGTGTGTATCTATTTAATTTGTATTTTACACTTAATTACAACTTACACATCGTGTTTCCACAAAAGTGATAATATTTCACACATTGTAGATTTTATCACTCGATAACTGACTTACGGCCGATATTATTGACCAATATCAATCCACAATCTTTGGATTGATATCCGTTTTTGAAATTACTTCTATTAAAGTTATTTCTTCCTGTCTTTAATCTGAATGTTATGTGCGCACTTATATCGTTCTTACCATGGTGTTGTTATACCATGGTTCTCATGTCAAAATTCATCGGCTGTAAAAAAATTACTTGCTTACCATGATAACAGTAAGTACACGATTTTGGAATAGCTACTACAAGCATATAAAGTAGATAGGTAAGTATAGAGTTGATTCGGTTTGTGTCAAGAAGGGAACGGAGAGTTGCAATATATTTCGTTTTAAATTATGCATTTTAGAAGGATGCAAGATTCTTGATCTACATATACCTATATTTGAAAATGTTCTTAGATCTGACTTTTATTGTTTAGTTTAGCGCACATAAACTATGAGAATATGAATTTGAGCGTGTTCTTAAAAAGGTATTTAAAAAATAAGTATTATCGTAACTGATTGGACTGATTCAAAATTCGATTCGAAATTGCTTTTTTTATTCAAATTTTACGCAAATTATATTCTTCGATTTTTAATTCAAAGATTTTTATCGAGATCGTCTTTCAATGCCGTCATTCACAGCTCTTATTTGCTCAATGATGAGCTTATAATGCTTCTTGGCAACTTTAAACCCCTTGAATACAATTTCTGTTTCTAAAAACAAACTCGTAACTAGGTTCAGTCTAGTACCTATCTACTTATAGCGGGAAGAGCCGCAGATACGGCTTTTAATTTTTTATAGACTAGTCGATCTCGATAAAATTGAATACATTTTGATCTTTTACGGCTGTCTCGTTTGAAACTCTAGCTGATGCTTTAGAATGCGAGAGTCAATTGGCAACGAGTGTTTCGTGTCATCCTAATTGACAAGCGATCGCACGATCATGCGATGATCGCATCGTATTGATCGTACGAACGTGCTCGTTCAAACATATTAACCATTGTCGAGTGTCCTAATTGAATCTCGCGCGATCAATTTGCACGACGAAATAATAAGTATGTTTGTTCGCGTCCGTTCGGTCGATCATCGTATGATCGTGCGACCGCTAGCCATTTAGGACGACACTTTACTACATTACACTTAAACTACATTTAATATTTATCTTATTTATTATATTCTAGTGCAATATTATATACCTACTCATGTAATACTTGTTTGGCTGACAGTTTTGATGGTCAAGTAAGCCCATTTTAGTATCTTTATACCTCATAAGGTTCTTTGTTAAGTGACGATACTCAAGTACGTCCGGCGCACCCTGGGCAGTCAGTCTCCCTACCCAGAGCCGTCTTAGGCCATGCAGAGGCCCCTGGGCACAGAAAATTTGGGCCCCTTTTGGAAAGCCAAAAAGAACGTGAATAACATCAGAATGTACTTTTGTTCAGTGACATAATGGGTTATTTATTATATTGACACTAACTTGTAGTTAAAGTTGTTTTAATATGGTAGTGAAAAGTTACAAAGTCTGACGTTAGCAGCAATTTGTCTCAAATTAAAGAAAACTTCTGCTGAGCTACGTTTTGCTGTGCAACCCTAGTTATCTGGGTGCTTTGTTAATGATGCGTTGAACTAAGAAACCGATGTGTTTTTTAAAATTGATTTATTGAAAAATACATGGTTGCACTGGGTTTCGGCATTTCGAGGCCCCCTTCAGCCCGGGGGCCCTGGGCTCGTGCCCTTATGGTAAAGACGGAACTGTCCCTACCCACCATGACTGGCTTTTCATCACGGCATGAGCTATTGTCGTTTAGCTTGTGCCGGTACGAGGAGACTGTTCATCTTTGTTTAATTAGCACAGGGACATCGTCGTCTGTCCTCAGCCAGGCTGAGGTAAGCTAAGATCTAAGGCAAAGTATATGTGGCTCATAGCTCAAGGTTAGCAACCGTGGCTGTTCGCAAAGGTATCAACTAAAATCTAAAGCTGAGCTTAATCTATGTATATGAGCTATATTTACCTTTTTTTTTTCTTCTTTTTTTTTTCGTGGGGAATTCCTCATGGACTGTCCCCCGTCTGGGGAAGACAGGGGGTGTGCCGGACTTTTACCGGCTAAAACCCCACGGTGTCCCTCCTTCTGACCTAAGGCCGGGGTCACGGGATTCGCTGTTGCATGCACCGCGACCTCGGCAGGTCTCGGTCCACCAGCTTCTTCTGGTGGACCTCTTCTGTGGTGTGGCAATTGTTCCCCTGCCCCACATCCTTCCGAGAGGCGCGCGCGGAACACGGCGCGCCATCCTCCCTGAGCCCGTTACTGGTCGGGCGACGGGCTCCCAACCCGCCGCCCGCAGTCCACTCACTAGGGTGGCCGGAGATCGTCACGCGCCCTCCGGCGCCCGGTGCGTCTAGCGAGAGAAGGGAGAGAAGAAGCGGCCTCCCTCTCCCTCTCCGCTACCTCCTTGGTCGCCATCACCTCCTCGCAAAAAGAGGCGATGGCTTCCCACGCAGTCTCGCTCCCGACCATGGACAGAACCACGGCCGGAAGCGAGAGGTCACCGCCGATCGCCGCGACTAGTTCGCGGCGCTGCGACCCCCATGCTGGGCACGCCTGCAAAGTGTGCAGCGCCGTGTCCTCGGGGCAGTCGCAGGGGTGACAACCGGGCGTCTGCTCCCGGCCTATACGACACAGGTACTTCCCGAAACAGCCATGTCCCGAGAGTACCTGCGTCAGCCGGAAGCTGAGGGCGCCGTGACGCCTCTCCAGCCACTCCTCCATCACGGGTCTTACCGCCGCTATCGCGGCGTGCCCCGCGCTGGGTTGCGCAAGTCGCTCCCTCCACTCGGCCACCAGGATCTGGCGGAGCTCGCTCCGCTCAGGCGCCTCCTCGCGCTGACGATATCTCAGCGCGAGGGCTCTCGCCTCCAGATCCCAGGGCACTGATCCGGCCAAAAGACTCGCCGCCTCGAAGGAGATCGTACGGTACCCCCTTATCACCCTGACGGCCATCGCCCGCTGCGGTCTCCGCAGGATAGCGATGTTGCGGGCCGTCAGGTTGTCCGCCCAAATCGGCGACCCATAGAGGGCCATGGAGCGTACGATCCCCGAGTAGTCTCCGGCAGGAGGCATTGGGCCCCCCCAAATTGGGCAGCAGCCGCGAAAGCGCAGCCGCTGCTCCCATTAGTTTGGGGGTCAACTGCCGAAAATGCGGCCCAAAGTCCCATCGGCTGTCGAGGACGAGTCCCAGATACTTCATCGTCGACTCGACACCGATGCGGACGCCTCCCACGACAATGTGGGATCCCGAGGGTGGTCCCTTCCGGGGCCCGTGGAAACACAGGGCCTCGGACTTCCGCAGGGCCACCTCGAGACCCAATCGTCGGATCCTCTCGACGACTTGCGCAACCCCAGCTGTGGCCAAAATGGTCGCCTGCCGGTGTGTCCCTCCCCGCGTTGTAACCAGCGTGCCGTCGGCGTAGCAGGTCACGCCGACACCGGAGAGGAACGCACCGCGCAGCACCCAGTCGTAACCGATGTTCCACAGGAGCGGCCCTAGGACCGAACCCTGTGGGACACCGCACGACATCTCTCGCCGACCCCATCCTTCCCGACCCGGGTAGATTACGGCTCTCTCTGCCAAATAGGCCCCGAAAATGCGGCGGAGGTAGGTCGGCACCCGATGGTATTCGAGTGATGAGCTATATTTACCTACTAAACTGCCTTTAACCTGGTGTACTAACCATAACCACAGTCGGAGTCCTACAGTAATGAATTTTCAGCTAGTTTCTTTTATAAGAACTGGCTGAAATTTTGCCTACATTTTGTAGTTCCGTTGCAGTGTCGGTCCAAGGGGGAGGGGGTCGTAGGGATCATGACCCCCCCAAAATCGTTCACGTTAAATTGACAAACGTCCTAAAAATAGATAATTTACAAAAACAAAAGTTTGTGCAATAAATTCTAATGTGCTTAACTTATTTTACTTTTAACATGACCCCCCCCCCCAAAGTCCTTGGTTGCGACCGTGCCTGTTCTGGTGACAATAGAACGTGATGGTATCAAAGAGCTGATCTGTTGAAGCAGGAAAGTGGTCACAACAATTCGACAACGGCATATACTTTACTCGTAGTAAACCTTTCGAGATTCGGGTCATTTGGCTATGCTTGCTATTGCTTTAAAAACCTTTTTTTTTAATAAATTCCTTGTATATTAAACTTACATGGCAATCAAAACGAGTCATTCAAGTAATATTCTTTCTTCATATTATTTTGTTATCTATTTAGTTTAAATAAATATGGTATGTCGACCCCAATGTGTTACACAACTTTGGGCTTTAAAGTGTAGGGTAATAAGGGTTGTTATCGCTGGCAATGCGAATGAAACGGAGCGAAAGAATGAAATAAAGGATTTCTAAACGTTATATGTGTTTTATTTTTATGTATTATGGCAGTAAGTTTAGTCACAAAACAGATAAGTACAGAAGTCAATCACATGTATGTACTTCACTTTTCATACCTACGCTCGGCGGTCACTCTGTCTATATATCTATCTCTCTCAAGCGCATGGTACTCGCGCTCGCACTCACTCGCACTCTGGGCCCAAACGGTCCGAGATATCGTGTCCGCGAGCAGTGTCTATGTGTGCGTTGCTCGAGGGCACTTGTATGTAGATCGACTTCTGTACCTATCTGTTTTGTGGTTTAGTGTAAATGCTATGTACTTTGTACAGTGGCCGCCGGGAGAATGCGTTCATGGCAGACCGAGTTTCATATTATAACCTAACGTAAGTTAAAATGCTATGATGAAAGACTAGTGCCACAAAATAGATAGGTACAGAAATCAATCTACATACAAGTGCGCTCGAGCAACGCACACATAGACACTGCTCACGGACACGATATCTCGGACTGTTTGGGACTAGAGTGCGAGCGCGAGTGCCATGCGTTTGCGAGAGATAGATATATAGATAGAGCGACCGCCGAGCGTAGGTATGAAAAGTGAAGTACATACATGTGATTGACTTCTGTACCTATCTGTTTTGTGCTAGTGCGCGATCAGTTTTTGTACCTACTCTTTAATGTAGAGCTGGGAGCCAAACATTCTCGGAACAAATATTTGTATGGCCTACAGATAGTTGTTCCGGGTCTGGATGTTTGTGCGTGTGAAGATTTGTGTCTGTAAACGCACCCACAGGAGAAATCATAAAGTGGGGCAATGTTTAAAAAAAAAAAACTACTAGTCTGGCAAACGAAAGTAGAGACTGAAAAAGCGCAGCATATTTAAAAAAATATCAGCATAGCAACCCCAAAATAAAGGAATATCCTAATTTGATACTTAAGAATTATTTGTTTTTGTTGAAAAATAGTTGCCATATAAAAGGTTTGAAAATAATTCGAGTGTTTACTTTCGTTTGCCAGACTCTATCAGCAACGTTGATCAATTGCAACTGAACCGAATTCTGTCAAATTGTTTGACAACGAAAACAAAAACAAACCCTTTGACAGTTGTGGTTCGTTTGCGGTTTGACAACAAACCTATTAGTAGAATTGGACCCCTGTACCTACTCGGTACACTGACCGATAAAAGCGTTAATAAATAATAAACACCAAAGTGATAATCAAAAACATTTTATTACAATATAAAATATAATAATATCACTTATAAATAATACAGTACTTATTTACTACGAAGTAGTCTGCTCTGTCATCTGTACATCTGCGCTTGCGCCATTTGTTTCGCTATCGTCCGCTGCGGCGCTAGTGGACTCGGTGACTTCATCGGGATCTGCTTCAGTTTCAGCCGCAGCCTCCGGGACGTCGGATGCTTTCTTGAATTTGTTGACATCTGAAAAAAATAATACGCTTGTGAGTTATTTATACTTTTCGGTCATATTGTCTTCACGTTGTTTCATTTCACCCCATATGCGGGGTTCATATGGGATTATATCGTCGGTCGGCCTTGAAAACCACGTATGTGTAAAATACATTTTTTTAAAAGAGATAGAATTAACTGTCTCCTGCAAAAAAATGTTCGATCAAATGTGAATACAAGTTTGTCATCGTACGTCACAGATAGCTTAGAAGCATTTGAATTGAAAGTTTGTTGAACTAGACGTATGACGAGTTTATTAATCTAAAGAACAAATAAAATGAAATGAAAAATATTTATTTGGACACAACACAAATAAGACACAGACAAGACAATTAGGTACAGCAAAACAGAACACAAAAAACAATACAAAATAAATTAAAAATACTAACATAAACAAAAGTAGGTAGGTATGTGTCTCACGGCTGGACCAAATAGGTTCCAGATCAGCTTGATGCCAAGCCACAAGTACTTGGCGCTGGTTTTCATCTGGAACCTTTAGCCTCACGGATGTCAGTGCAGAATAATTATTAATTAGGTATAAATAAAATATGTAATTATAAATATAAAAAGAGATAAATACTAATTTAAAAACCAATAAAAAATACAATAAACATATTAAATAATATGAGAAAGGGAAAAATAAAATATAAAAAACATAAAACAAAAAGAAAATAAAACGCTTTTGAAGAAAATTTTATTTACGAGGTTTTCACTGCCGAGCGTCGATATGCCGTTTTCTTTTTAAGTCATTCCATAGGAGTATCTTACGCCACAAAACCGTAATATTTACTATTTCAATTTCGACAAAATGGCAATAGGCTCGCCCCCTGTTACATGGGACTTCAACATAACGGAGAAATGAGGGTGTTACCTACTATACACCTCTGCCCAATCCTTCGGGGAATACAGGCGTTATGTTATGATGTCAATTTCGAGGCTTTCGCTTAGTCTTTCAATCTTACCTTAAATAGTCTCATTTGTTTTTAAGAATAGGGAGGCACGGAGGTGTCTCGTATTCTCCGTTTGGAACAAACTTTCACCCATCTACGGAATTACCCCGGCAAGCGCAGCTTAACCTCGCAAAGCGTATGATCCCCACGGTTGGTAATTAGCCATGAGCCCTTCAAACGTGACCAAGTCAAGAATGAATAATAATTAAACTTTTTAACAAAAAAAAACCGACTTCAAATTTTCTATCTCCGAAATTCTTCATCAGATCTTCACCAAATTTAAATGGGACCACTTCGAAAGAATACTCTTTCAAACAAAAAAATAATCATTAAAATCGGTTCACAATTACCAAAGATATCGCGGAACAAACATACAAAACCAAAATTGAGAACATCCTCCTTTTTTTGGAAGTCGGTTAAAAAAGGTGCTTACCATACTTGCTGTAGTCAGCGCCCAGTAGTCGCAGGTAGTGTACAGTGTCCGGGGTAGCGGTGTAGGCGCGCAGGGAGTGCACGCCGCGCCACCCTACTAACGTTAGTTGTAGGTTCGACTCCTGGCCCTCTTCTTTGTATTCTAAGACACAGCTGCCGGTAGCTGTGGGATAAAAGTTAAGTGGAAGAATCTACAGTTATACATTTCTAGGAGTTATCTACTGGTGTCGATTCTGTTGCACATTTTGACAGTACTAAACTAGACTAAACGCAACTGTCACTTTCCTTTTCTATTGAAACAGAGAGAGACAAACACCCTTAGCACAGTGTAACTAACCTACTTCTTCCAGTGGTTCATCGAGAGTTTGACATTGACAGTTTCTAAAGGCAGCTCGGGAGATGACGTCACCGCGATGGACGACTGTATGGAATGGCTAGACTGTACCCTTAGTTTAGTTTAGTCCTGTCAAAGTGTGCAACAGAATCGACACCACTGTCGATCGACACGTAGGTACCATAGATATTTTACTACGTTACATAGATCGATCTGAATAACAAGGAAGATAGTATTGGCGTGTGTTAGAGCGAGATATGTTGACAAGACTAATCTGAAATACGATATCGGCCTGTGTCGGCCGGGTTTCTAACGTGAACGCAACAATTTGCAATATTTTTACATAGTATAAAACAAAGTCGCTCCCGCTGTCTGGACGCTTAGATCTTTTAAACTACGCAACGGATTTTAATGCAGTTTTCAGCAATAGATAAGAGTGATTCAAGAGGAAGGTTTATATGCCCCAAATACTAATGTAATAGATATTAATCTACATAGCACCCGTGCGAAGAAGGGGCGGGTCACTAGTTTTTTTTCATAAAATATTTTTTTCAATGTTTTTATACCTTTAATAAATAATGGTAACGTGTGCAGTGTTTCGTAGCACATCCAAGTAGGAAAACCCACATTTCCAGAGAATTGTCACATAATACAAGTAATAAATCAAAACGAGTTCAAATATTCGACTGCATCTAAATCAAAACACGCCACCCTGTATGACATATGATCATATCAAGTGATATACAAGTGATATATCGTCGGTCGGCAGTGAAAAACTACGTATGTGTAAAATACAAATTTTAAAAGAGGTAGAAATAACTGTCTCCAACAAAAAAAATTGCCGATCAAATGTTAATACAAGTTTGTCATCGTACGTCATAGATACCTTAGAAGTATTTGAATTGAAAGTTTGTTGAACTAGTACGTGTATGAAGAGTTTATCAATCTAAAGAATAAATAAAACGCGTATGAAGAAAATTTGTTTTACGAGGTTTTCACTGCCGAGCTCTGTCGATATTATCATTAAACTAGTTTTTTTACGTGAAATAAGCTTTCTTTTTTCATTTCTAACTAGCTAATCTATTCATCACGTCATGAACTATTCTCCTATAGCTCGTACCGAGAGAAGACTCACCAAAATCCTTCACTTGTTCCTGCGTATGTTCTGAGAACAGTTTGACATCGGGCGGCTTGCTGGGGTTGTCGTTCTGAAGCACCAGTACTAGATCCTCCTTCAATATGCGCAGGCGACGTTTCTGGCCTATGAACTGCGTTACACTTTGAAGACCTTCTTGGGATAACCTGGAAGGGGATTTCAGTTGTGAGATATTTTAGTAAGCTTTCAAATTGGACGGCTGTTCTTAAAGTGCAGTCGTGCCGAATCGGTGCAGCTGTGGTGTTGCGAACGGGTGGTTGTTTATTCATACAGTTGATGCGACCAGAGAGCAGTGACGCCCATACCGTGCACGCACGGCGGCAGTAAAAATCGATAACACAGCCGAAACTGGGACATAGAGATACAACACAACAATTGTAGCTATGTATTTTTTTTACTAGCTGTTGCCCGCGGTTCCACTCGCATCCTACGGAAACTACTTCATGTACCGGGATAAAAAGTATGCTATGTGTTAATCCAGGACACGGTCTAACTGTGTGCCAAATTTTACCCAAATCTGTTCAGCCATTTATGCGTGATTGAGTAACAAACATCTATCTATCTTCACAAACTTTCACATATTTTGTAATATTAATGTGATACGTACCTAAACGGACACACCATATTCTTGTTGTCACACCTAACAAAAGTCTTGACGCCCGTGTTAATAATCTTGATACTTGTTTCATTCTTCGTCACCACGTCCTTAACGATGGGCGACACGAGGTATATATTCTTCTTCTTACCCACGTAACATCTTGTGAGAAGACAGGTAGCGTCGAAGTCCGAGTTGAGTTCGTAGAACTCTTTTATTGAGGGGAATACGTCTTCTTTTTCACCTATAATAAGATATTTTTTTAGGGAGGGGTTCGTGACTTATTTACAAAAGCGCGGATCATACGGCTAGCGAGGTTGTCCGTGGATGGGTGACCGTTCGATACACATCGAGACTCCTCTGTCCCTTTGAGAACACGTTAAAACGTCGGTCGCGTATGTCATACGAATATTTATGATAGTCGTTACGGGTAGTCAGACGCCAGGAAGTCTGACAACCGGTCTAACGGGCCATTCAAGTATTACGTAAGCAGAATTTTAGTAATTTTTGACCCACCCCTCCCCCTCGTTAGCAAAAGTAAGCAAAGCTTTTACCCTCCTATGCTTACGTAAACATTGTTATATATTTTTTAAACTGATCAGGTTGCTTTATTGTTTACTCATGAGCAGCTGTTTTTAAGTCTAGAAAAATAAGTAAATAAATAAAAATTGCTGACGTAATCATCATCTAGACACCCCCGTCCCCATTTCATCAAAAATAAGCTAAGCAAAGACCCCCTCACCCCCCTTTTGTGCTTACGTAATACTTGAATGGCCACTAACCTTAGGATACCGGTACCCTTGGGAAAACGCTAGGCAGAACGAATAAGGGATTTTTTAGGGTTACCTCTATTCGTTATAGTTTTACTGGTTATTGTAAAATATGTTTTGGTTGAAAGCGTGCTCGACATGCGCTTTGCAGGTATAGTTGACAGACGTAAGGTATCACTTTTTTTATAAGAATAAAATGCTTACGACCTACAACGGATTGGCAATGTTACCGGTTTTACGCCGAGGTAAAATCGTCCTACAGTATAGCATGCTAAATACTGCGACATACGTCGCCTTGTGGCATGCTACAAAAGTCAATATCATGCGACTGTTTCATTTAAGTCTTGGATTCACTAAGGGATAAATCGAGCAACATGCCGCGGTACTTTTTATTTTTATACTTGTCTTGGTCGCGTTGGCCCTAGTCTCACCTGATGGTAAGTGCAGACAGGGTCTAAGATGGAGCACACGAATCCAAGGAACAGAGATATAGAGGCATTCCCCTATACCCTCTGACTCTCACATATACACGACGGAACACAGTAAACTGCTTGGACGGACTTTTATGCGAGGGTGGTAGCTAGCCAGGCGGACCGTATAGATCTTACCACCAAGCGTGCTGGGTTTTGTTAAATCTTACAAGACGCCTGTATTTCCAGCGTGCGGTGAGGAAGTTTTATATTCTGACCCGTCCCACCCACGGGATAAACTTGACGCGAGACATTTACGTGAATGTCCCAGGGACAAGTCGCTCGCACACACCTGCGCCCGCTGTCGAAGCGGCGCACAGTGGGAAAAAAATGACTTTTTTTGTTCAAAAATCTACCTGCACCACAATTTTTGACGTATCGCTGCCATTTTTTTACACTCCTGAGATAATGCTTTAATTTTAAGCAAAACATGTATGATCTCATATTCTAATGTAACACCTTTTTATACCATGTTTTTACGCAAATAAATATATTATTATATTATATATTACACTTTGGTGTGTCACTGCCACTTTTTCTTGAAAGTCAATACCATAACGTATTAATTTATATGGAAAAAGCAAAATAAAGGAAAAAATTTTTTGATCCGCCATTTTGAAATTTTATAAACAGACAATAAATTCATGACCAGGGACCTGAAAAACCCCTGGAAACTGGTTTTGGTTAAAATATTTTTTTTAGAAATTTATTTGGTTCATTTCCCGACTTTTTGAGGTTATGGTAATGGTAATGGCAGCGATACGTCAAAAATTGTGGTGTAGGCAGATTTTTGAACAAAAAATGTGGTTTTTTTCCCACTGTGCGGCGGCTTGCAACATGTGTCGCATTACGTAGATATACCGCACAACGTTGTGAAATAGGTATTATGCACTAGTTACAATAAACTGATCCAATTCCCTGAAAATTGATCTATTTACCTGAGAAGAACACGAACGGATCTTCCCTGTACCCTCCCATTCTTCTCTTCTTCTTGGGCGGTTCTTTTTTCTCTTCTTCCTTCGCTTCTGTGGCTTCTGCTGGCTTTATGTCCTTCTCCCAAGGGAGGGGGGCGACTTTCTCGAAGACAGCCACGAAGAAACCGCCCGTGTCTTGATGGTGAGGCAGGATTCTTATACTGGTGGAATTTTTTGGATTATAGATTGATGTAGAGTGAAGATTTTTAATCGAAGAGTTTTCATTAAATTTCTTTCAGTAAACAATATAATTTAACAGAGAAAAAAACACACACTCATAGGTCAACATTAGGATTATTTGGTGCCTTTAAAATGCAGAATTCATACTGTGTATGAAGTAGCTATGATTCGATCAAAAAACGGTGGACTTAAAGCTCAAAGGCTCTTCGTTTGCAGTAGTTATCTTAACTGTTGGTCTGCTAGCAGTCAGCCAATACTTGAGTTATATCTCACCCCAGACTTAACATGCAATATTTTGCCGACAGAAACGTGTTTTAGCGGTTTTCGTCGAGTTCAGAAGACGGTTTGTGTTCGGTCTTAACAGTGTCGACATAGGATTGCGATGTTATCATGCAAGACATTGAGATCGCGAGTAAAAACATAAGCGAGGGCAAAGGAAACTCACCATCTATCCAGATTGTATTTGTCTAGATCTTCGGGTTTGGGTGGGAACATCTGCGGTCGCACCACCGTCTGCCACTTCTCCGGTACATCCTCGTATTTCTCGTAGAAAACCATGTCTTTTGACGCAGGACGCCAGTATGTCATACCTGAGGAACATTGGTACAGACTTAGGGCTTGCGAACTTTTTACAGACAAATATTTTATGGGACGAAAAAAATATTGTTCCGCTATTTCCAAATACGTGGCAATGACTAACGAAGGCTACGAACTACATAAAATGTCTTTTTCCTGCTGTTATTAACGTTGTACCTTTTTTTGGTTGACACATTGCATTCGTGAGAGTTATGGGTCAGTGCAAAACAAAGGTCCAACCACACATTTACTTACTTTTTTATAACTTAAGTGGTCAAGCAATTTCCGCTGTAAAACATAATAAATGCTTTGATGTATCTTCTCCCCTGTAATACGAATTAAATCCTATGTATCTAAATTTTTGGACAAAGCCTATTTCCAGCAGTGATCTGAGACAATCTGAAGAACCACATAAGGTCGACCACAGTTTAAATATTTTTTTTTATGGTAACTACCTCGTTGGTCTAGTGAGACCCTGGGTTCGATCCCCAAGTCGGGCAAAGTGTTATGGGGTTTTCCCTTGTGGAATTCTTGAGTAGCAGCCCAGAGTTTTGATCTGTGCGCGGTTGATGGCAATAGGCTCGCCCCCTATTACACGGGACTTAAACATAACGGTGAAATGAGGGTGTTACTATACACCTCTGCCGAAACCTTCGGGGAATTCAGGGGTTATCTATGGTAAGATTAGAAAACTCATGTCTCCCCTTCTCACCTTTATGGAACTTGAGCCCAGGCAGCATATCGGCCGCATTGACCAGTTTGACGCTGCCTGCAGTCTCCTGCAATACTCTGTGCACCACTGCTTCATTCTCCACTGGGTTGAAAGAACACGTGGAGTATACCAGACGACCTCCTATTTCCAGGAGTTCACAGCCGCGTTTTAAGACGCGGTATTGGATACTGGGGGATTGAGAAATGGAATTTAATTAGATATTTTTGGGGTGTTCCGGGAAGGCGCACTAAAACTATTGTCCCGTTATAGTGCGTTCAATGCACTTGAGACGTGTCCCACTCCTCTTTGTGAGAGGCTGTGGTATGCACACATCTTTTATTATCTTATATAAGACGACTCGGTGAAATTCGTCCAACCAAAAAAAATTTTTTTTTTTCTTAAAAATCTTTGTTTTTCTAATTTATCCCAGAATAGAGCTGAACAAAACAAAAAAAAAAACAAATCGGTCGAGCCATTTTCAAGTTTATGCGAGACTAACGCACGGCAATTGATTTTTATATTTATAGATAGATTAATGTGCATATACACACTTCTAACTATTGTGTGATAGAACTAACACAATAGCAATTTATAATACACTTTTTTGCACTGTAGAGATTGAGTGGTTTGGACGCACTATACCGACAAGGCAAAGAGATTCTGACGACTAATGGACAGTACGACGGTCCCTACGTATACTATCGAAACTACAAAATCTCAGTTTTTATTTTATTATGTATGTACACTGATTACGCTGAGAAGTATGATCCGATTTACGTGATTCTTCTTTAGTTTGATGCGGAATAGTTGCCATTTGGTCCCATAAAATTGTATTATTTTATATCCTTTAAGATAACATAATTTCACACATTTTAAGCAGATAAAATAAAAACTGAGATTTTGTAGTTTCGATAGTATACGTAGGGACCGTCGAGTAGACGCTATACGTCAGAACTTGCCAGTTCTGTAGCCTGCAGTAGGCGGCAGAAGCACCGGTGTCCAGCAAAGCCTTTAAGCTGGTCTACAGCAGTATATATAAGTTCAACTCTTACCCGTGCAGATTATTTCCGTTGCCAGTAGACCACTTCAGCCATATATCGGGATTCTTACGCAGAGTAGCGTCGCCTGAGCACGGAACGTCGCATAGAATACGGTCGAATTTCAGAGGTTTTGTGGCGCCAGGATTCTGGTGGAACAGGGTTATAATTATATTAAGGACTCATAACAATTAAGTATTTACCTGTCTGTTGGTGTTGGACTGTGTTTAAAAGGAGTTTATTCACAGAAGCGCGCTAACTGAGGAATACATGTGGGAATGCGCTAATGCTGTAAGGGCAACGATTAATTTATCGTTTAGCGACTATCGTATCTAGCTATTCCCATTGGATCGCGACGACATTTTATCGTTTCACGGCAGTCGCTTTGTCGTTTGCAGATCAGTAGCAAGCTACAAGACGAGACGATATTATTATCGTGGCCACGACAGATATTCGTAACAACGACAAATGATATGCCGTCACGATGTCGTGACGTTTTCTTATCGTTTTACGACTGTCGTGCTAGCAAGTTCCCATTGACTTGACAATCTGTCGTCACTGCAAAAACAAGTCGTGAACGACAGTTAATCGTGTCGTCTTATATATGAACACCTCCATTTAAATATACAGGGTTATTTGTAAAGCACCGACAACCTATCAGGAATATGTTACTAACATCATAATCAACAACTTTTGCTCTATGACTTTTAAAAATGCATCATATTTTAGTTCATCAGATTTTCATACAAAATTAAAAATATTTAAATTGAACGCTCTAAAGCGTCCCCGCCGCCCTAACCCCGCTCCCCTCGCTATTTTACTATCGCTTTCTTTTGCTTTGCATACACTTCGTAACATTTAGAGCGTTCAATTTAAATATTTTTATTTTTGTTTGAAATCTGATGAACTAAATTATGATGAATTTTTAAAATTCATAGAACTAAAGTCGTTGAGTATGATGTTATTAACATAGTCCTGAGAGGTTGTTGGTGTTTTACAAATAACCCTGTATAAGCCACGACACTTAAAACTACACGATTATCTGTCGTCACGATAAAGTGGGAACGCGGCCTAAGGCGACAAGGACAGCACTATATTTGCGGGAGTGTGAGGCGGTGCGTTCATTCAATGCATTCTGTTCGCACGGGTACTATAGCTACGTTGAGCGATCGCCATTGCAATAATGTCACATTTGGATAATATCAGATCGCGTGGCAGTCTGTGTGGCGTCTTCCATACATTGTTATAGTAATTCGCACGCGATTAGGGTTGCCAGGCCCAAAAATAGAAAAGCCGGACACAGATTCATATTTAGCCGGACATTTTGACCTGAAAGCCTGACACACTAGTTTTTGGACACACTAGACTCCTGCGAGATCACAAGTGATGCATGTCCGCGTAAGTCGCTAGCGCGCTTTCGTTCGGCATGTTTGGCGGGGCGGGGTTGACCAAAAGCCTAACAAAAGCCGGACAGGCCGGACACGACTGTAAAAAGCCAGACACCTGATAACCCTATACGCGATCAACACGCGACGTGAGTATCCCACCCAACCACGCTCTTTTTCTGACCAGGCCCTTAACTGCATTTGGCAGTTGCAGTCGGGATACAGTCCGTCTACCCTTACAAATCCATTTCTGATATGATTCGCCAAGCGTGACATTATTAGTCTCCAAGGTCACAGCAGAGTGAAATATTGTCAAAACTTCTTAGTGTGATAGAAAACTAACCTTATCATCAGACACCACCAGAGCTGGCATGACAGCAGAGTCATGGTTGGTGATGAGAATACAAGGGGAGTTGAGTCTCTTGGCCTGATGTACCAGCATGTAGCATCTGTTGTTGTCCACGTCATTCGCCATCACAAACCCTGGATGAAGGTATTGGGAATTATTTCTTTAAGGTTTGAAATAGTGTGTAACATTAATTGGAGCTTATAAAATAGATATCAATATTGTAAGAACTGTATTACGATATATGTTATGCGCCTCGGCAATCTTCGTCTGTCTTCGAAAAACGAATGCCCGAAGATGGTATCTGATATAGAGCTGTTTACGTAATTATAATACTTCAGGAAATTAATTAAAAATTATGCAAAGTAATTCGATTTCGTCTTATTTTACTTTCATTATATAATTTAATTGTTTAACTGACAAGAACAACAAAAAACATACTTTATTATAATGAAGTAACAGGTAGTGTCAACAACTGTATAGACTTCCAAATACCGGAATCTCAACTTTCGAATCTGTTCGCATAATTTATACACGTTCGGAAACACGAAGATTGCCGAGACGCTTAACACATGTTGTAGTACTGTAAATAGGTAATTTGTTACCTGTAGGCATTTTATCTTCATCTGCATGCAGAAATTCAATCAACTGAGCTGTTTTGGATCCAGGAGCTGCACACATGTCTAAAACCTGTAACATTATTTACCGTAAACAGTTTTAGTTTTGGCAGTGCAAGGGTAGATACAATCTATATTCCAACCATTTTAAAATTGGAATGAATATGGCATTAGAAGCCTTGATTCCACTGAACATGGTTCAATTTCTATTGCATCCAACATTGAGTTTTTGTCATACCGAAATCAACTTAGTCCATTTGTAATTAAAGTTGATATTGGTGTCAGTTGCAATAATATGCCATTTATATTTACACATTGTGTATAATAATATTATACCTTGTGGTGAGGTTGTACATCTAGTACGACAGGTGGTATCATAGATACCGTTTCCTGTCGTGACACTCCGCCCGCAGCTGTCTCAGCTACCAGGAAATTATGAAGCTTGTACAGAGCTTCATTGCGTCTGATGTCTGTACGGGAGAGACGGAGCTGCCATGCGTAACCACCAGGATACCTATTACAAAATAAAATATTTATTTTTGAGTTATAATACAAAATATCAGTCTATTTCGGAAAACAATAATAATTTGAAAACTGGTGGAGGATGGACAGATTTCGGTTAGAATAATTTTCAAGTTACAGTTTGCCATCATTCCTTAATAGGCTTTAGTCCGCCACGCTGCTGGGTGCGGGTTAGTGGACTAAACACACCATCAAGTACATTTTTCATTAGTCCTGTGGTATGCAGGTTTCCTCACCACGTTTTCCCTTCATGTTATCGCAAATGATAATAAAATAATACAGATATTATGATAAAAGAGGCTGTATTTTTAATATAACTCTTACCAAGACAGATTGATAGGCTTAACCTCCTCCTCTTCCCCCTCATTCCCTTCAACTTGCAACTTTAAGTTCAAGATCTCAGAGAAGTACTGGCTCTTCACTATCTTCATAAGTTGGGCCGCCTCGCACTTGGATCCAGTGATGCGGAAGGCTGTTGGCAGGTTCTCCTTCAGGGTCTTCATGAAGGTGTCCCATTCTTCTTCTGGACACACTTTTTGTGCCTATAAAACAAAATTAAATATGCAGTGCCATCTTAGTACAGTAAAATAAGTTTAATATTAAATATATTCCTATTTTGAAATGGGTGAAGACTTAATGCTGGACAAAATGTAGGGTTACAGGTTGCCAGGAAATGGCCTATACAGTGGTACAACCAGTACAACAGTTTTTTTACTAGTTTTATGTTGATACTCAAATAAATCGAAAATTACCTTATAGTACTCTTCAAACGCAGCATTTTCCCTCACAATGTCCTCGTAGTGCTTTCTAGTGTCAGCTGCAGGCTTTTCCTGAGGATTCTTTTCCTAAAAACACAAAAACAATGTGGTAAATACTTGCTGTGACGAAGAAAAAGGTTATATACAATATTTTTCATTTTTTACCTGCTCCTTGCGGTCCCGCTTCCGCTGGGCGAATTTATTGAATTGGCGGTTTTTTCGACCCATCCTTTTTAAGTAATTACCGAGTGAAACTAGTCTTATTTGAGTGAAATTCAATAAAAGCATCCGATTCTAATGTTATGGTTGTTGACGTTTCACGTTGACAGAAAAAGTGAGGTTATAATTACGAGTGCGTTCATAAAAATCAAGACTTGCCAGCTGCATTGATTTTTATAAAAATAGATTTTTTATATTCATTTGCGTATTTACCTACAACTAAGAAACCGCGGATTATTGCTGGGAGCTGAATGTACAATTTTTGATGATAGAAATGATTTTCTGAAAAATGATTTTTATCGTACTAATTTCGTTTCAGACAATTTCCATACTTAACTTACTAAACTTAAAGACGATATTAGCGTTTTTGACCGAATTCGACAACTATCAGCTGAGTTTGGTCGCGTTCGTACACGGCTTATCAATGAAAATGTCAACTGCGAAGTCAATGCTAATTTTAGAGCAGGACAAAAGCTATCACCGTTCATACGCGTGAAAGAAACAAATAAAAACGCTGATTAGAGTTCATTAATTACCTATTTGATGTTTTGATAAGTTTTCTAGATTTTCTACGTCTTGTGGTGAGGTGAAGACGTGCATAATACCTTAAATATTTAGAAGAATTTAGAATACAAGGTAAGTTGAAAAAATACATAATTTTACAGTCAACGATCCTCATAATGAACACAAAAACGTTGTATCATATACGATTACAATTCTTAAATTAAACAATATCCCCTTATCCTGTTATAGCGTTATGACACGAGAACCCATTAAATATTTTTATTTCTTCACTTAAAATGCTAAAAAATAAAGAAATTGCATTCAGCATTGTAAATAGGCCTACTACAAAATAATATTCCATTTAGAAAAAAAACATGACTTGTAGTTTTTATGATAAGATTTGCCTAAAACCGTGTGCAATAAACTTTAATTAGGATGTTATAATTTCTATAACAAGTATAATGAGCTATAAGATACAATATTAAACACACTATAAATCTATGACCGCTGATAACACAAAAACTTTCTATACCTAGGTATCTTGAAGAATTAGAAAAAAAAACTCTTTTTTTTTTAAGTTCTCTAAAATGTAACAGAAGGTGATTACCATTACTATTTAAGATTGTAGGTACCTACTTAGCAAAGCAGAACCTGGATTTAAATTAGGAGGGGGAGAGGGGGGGCATGGCTCAAGCCTTATCTCAAAACTTTCAGAGGAGATTAGTGTTAGAAGTATAGGTAATAAATAACCAAGACTTGACTACATAAGGCACCTATCTATTGGGGGGGGAGGATTGCCATCTGGTAGGATTTCAAAGTTTTAAGGTTTTCAAAGGTTTCAGGGTTTTTAAGTCATTAATGCCTCTAATATATAGTTTTTTTTAATATTGGTGTAGGTATGGATTGGGTACCTACCTAATTAGTTTACTTACTTACAAAACTTTATTTAAATAGTGCACTCATTCTGTTACTCTATGGCGTGCAAATATCAATTCTATTACCTTACATTTAGGTCTATTTTTCTATGGCCATTAGTTAAAGAGCAATATCAGTAGAACAATATCTGTTTCATCTGTTATCTGACAAGTTAATATTGGAGTAAACTGAAGGTAGCAAGTATGAATTTATCTAATTATATAAACTAGCACAGACTAGCGTGATACATACATTTTCCTTTATCATCCTATATTAAGAAAATCTTATATTATTTAATAAAAATTTGTAATATTGGAGCCAGTGATTGTTGTAAGTTGTAACCTCGTGACGACATTCCTTTTTTCCTCACAACTATATGCTTAACCTTTTCACCGCCACGGACTTCAATAGAAGTTCCAGATTTTCGTGCTTCCAGCGCCACAACTTCATTAGAAGCTCTTCATTTTAAATATGTTATAAAAATAAGTTTACTCTATTTAACAGGTCATCAGCTCATCACTACTGTTTACTATATATTTTGTTATACATTTATAGCTTGCCGTTGGCGAGGCATCGCGTTCTGTGTATGTTGGCGGTGAAAAGGTTAATAGTAATATTACACCGGTGTGGGGATGGGCTAGAATATAAATTATCTTCATCGCATGTTGGGAATAGTCTGTGATTTGACGGTAGGATCTTTACGGTTCGCCTGGCTAGCTACCATCCTCACATTAAATTCCAGCGCCAAGTAGTTCACTGTGTTCCATCATGTGTATGTGAGAGCCAGAGGGGTATAGGCTCGCCCCTGTATATCTTTGCTATTTAAATTCTTGTGCTCCATCTTAGACCCTGTCTGCACTTAGAGATAAACTACGATAACATGTCCCGCCCCTCCAAATTACTATTTCAATGTGTTTAGTCATATCTTTACGAAAGAGTGTGTATGTAGTTGTAGTTTTTGTTTGACGGCTGTCTCAACACGGCACACATGCGTTGGGAGTATTTATTGGTGGTGCTTTATAAATACTTTCAGAATTTATACATTGAAGCGTTTTGAATTTTGGAGGGGCGGGACATGTTATCATAGTTTATCTCTACCATCAGGTGCAACAATGGTGCAACCAAGTTTAAGAATAAAAAATAATTAATAGATACTGCCTTGTTGGTCTAGTGGTCGCAAGCGCGACTGCTGCGCATGGGGTCCTGGGTTCGATCCCCAGGTCGGGTAAAGTGTTATTGGCTTTCCATTAGGAATTTCTCAGTAGCAGCTCGGAGTCTGGATTTGTGCCCGGTTAATAGCAATAGGCTCGTCCCCTATTACCTGGGACTTTAATATAAATGGCGAAACGAGGTTATACTAAAGACAACTCTGCTGAACCCTTTGGGGAATACAATGCGTGATGTTATGTAATAGATATTTCAAGGATGTTAAAAGAATATGACTGTTAATAAAAGTACACTATAAAACAAACATATTAAGGAAAATAATAATTCTTATGCAATAAATAGATAGGAATGTGTTTGGAATTAGTGTAACAGGAAAAACCAATCTTAGAATTAAACAATAGGTACCTTATGTAGTTTATTGAGACTGAGTTTAGCTATTGAATACTTTATTGATTTAACTACCAGTCCGTCCTTGATCCACCGTGCTCACCCGCCGCCGCGGAGCCGATCGTCCTTTCTGACTCCGAAGTTACACCGATAATTCAGCCCACATCAAGCTTCCCTGCCAGTCCTCCCGCCAGTAACGTCTTAAGCCGAGGTCTGAGTTCCATTAGGGGTCGCCCTTAGTGCTGTTGTTGCTAGTAGTCATGATGTCAGTAGTATTGTTAGCTTAGGTTAAGTATTTTATTCGTCCCCATTGGTTGGAGACCCTTCAGGTCTCGCAAGTAACTGCCCGGTTACGTAGAAACAGTCCACAAGACGATCTACAAGCAGTCGAATAGAAAAAAAGATACTACCAGGCCTACAGAGCTAAAGTGCGGTCGCGGAACAGGAAGAATTTCGTACAATGACACGTCACTATTTATCTCTGTCGCTCGCGTAGAAATATATTGCCGTCGCGCTCGCACAGATGGGGGTAGGCAACTGTGGAACTAATGGCGCCACTTTCGATTGTTCCACTGCAATCTTCTATTCTATTCTATTTTTATTAATGGCAAACAATGCCGATGTCGACAATTCTGCCAATGTCAAAGTGCCCTGAAAGCAAGTGAGCATATTAAAAAAAATAAAAAATACCGTCCGTAGGCATAGACAAAAGAAATTTAAAAAAAAAATTGAATCTATTGAACATGAATATCTTGTTGGATTAGTATAGGACTGACACAAACATAAAAAAAATTGAGATACATATATAAATACTGTTATAACACAAAATAACAATAAACATACAGGTATACCACACCAATTTAGATTAATTTATAATTTTATATTATTGTGGCGAATGAAGTTCACCAGCGCCACAAGCAGTTCGGGAGAGGAATGTGTTAGAAGAGAAGGGAAATTAATCGGAAGAGGAATCTTTTGGTTGCAATGTGTTTGACATTATTGACCTGATGGTTCTGATTGGTGGAAATAACTAAATATGGAGGTGCTGCCATCTGCTTTAGTTTTGCGTTGCCTTCCTGCTCCGCGACTGGACTTTAGTAAAAGTCCTTTGTTCAGTTTTCCCTTATGTCAATAATTGACAATTATTGTGGACATTTATATTAATTTTGCTTGGTAAATCATGTATAGTAGTAGAGCTGGAGAAAGAGTTCCTCTAGGGAAGGTATACTACCGTACTTAATTCTGCCGCCAAGCAGTATTGCCGTATCTCTTTCGCGCCAGTCCAATACAATTGTGCGGGTTACAAGATCGCGTTTAGCTCATCAGTTTTACGTGCTTTGTGGACGGGCCCAGTGTCGAAAGATTGTGCGGGTAGCGATATAAATCCGGAAATATTCTCAGATTCGTAATCTACAACTACAAATTAGCTAGAATTCGTTCTTAGAATAACAAGTTTCGTCGTAGCTTGGGCCGGTCCGAAAGGGGGTTATTCTGGTTTGAAGGGAATGGGTGCCTGTGAAATTACAGGGCCATGAGACTTTTCAACTTTGACTTTACAGTTGGTACCGCATCAGCAATTTTCTTAAGGTTGTAGGTGTATATCGACGCCCGGCAGTGAAACCCTCGTAAATAAAATTTTCATTAGTTCAACAAACTTTCAATTCAAATACTTCTAAGCTATCTATGATGTACGATGACAAACTTGTGTTAACATTTGATTGGCCATTTTTTTTGCAGGAGACAGTTATTTCTATCTCTTAAAAATTTGTATTTTACACACGTGGTTTTCACTGCCGACCGACGATGTAGGCGGCGGTAACAACTTTCCATCGGGTGGGTCGTAAGCCAAAACAAAAGATTAGGCCTGTCCTTTAATTAGTGGTGTGTGCTTCTTGCCTAAAACTTTTATTACAACAATTATCAGTTCTTTGGTTCCATAGATTACCCCTCTATTTGGTTCTCACCGAAAATGTTCTCCTAATAAACCAATAAAGCTAATAACCGTTAAATTCTGTTGTTTTTTTGCCAGATCCAAACCACCATGGCACCACAGATCGGCTTCCAGTTCGCCATCGACCGCGGCGGCACCTTCACGGACGTGTACGCTCGCTGCCCGAACGGCAAGGTACGCGTCATGAAGCTGCTCTCCGTAGACCCGCAGAACTATGATGATGCACCCAGAGAAGCTATCAGGCGAATACTGCAAGAGGTAAGTCGTATAACACATACTTCTGGCACAGAATAATAAATAGCACTATGTACAGAAACATCACTCCCAAACTAATGCATTAAATACTAAGTCAATAAGCTTCGCGCATGCGAAATTGAGCTTTAAGTGTTAGGTGAGAGTGCTCCCATTATGCTGTGCGTTCACGCTCTTATTACATTTCGGTTCGGTGACTCACTATCACAAAGGGGAAAATGTTCAAGGAGACGTGTTTTTCTTTGTGCTAATTACATTTGAATGGAGGATACAGCACTCCTGTGATGCCTGTGTCCTCATCCTACAGGACGTTTCTGGTCGGTCGTCCCAAATCCATTTTTATGTATTACAGTCATTTTCAGTTTAGTATTAACAAACTACGGGATTAGAAACCCTAATTCCATTAAGCACAGTTCAATTTCTGTTGCAACTTAAATTGTTTTATGACCCTTTCCATAGTTTTTGTAATTCTGAAATTAACTCGCTTGTTTTTAAAGTTGATATTTGTGTAGTTAGAATAAAATGTCATTTACATTTTTATATTAGCTTACGAATAAACGAAGGGGTGTTAAGTTTTAAGAGTAATCTCATTGTTTATTTATAGGATTTTGTTATAGATATCTTTGACTACCATGGTCCGCCTCGTAATTGGAAAACATTATTACCATTTCAACATAAATAAAATTAAAATGGATTTTCAGATAAAGAATTATGATGTCATTATCTGCTGATATAACTTTAAGTAAAAGGTCAGCTTAAATTCGAATTTCTGCAATGTGAGTTTGTTCCGCGTGATTCCTGACAAATACTGGACTACACCGTCCTCACCCGTGGGTTTCGAAAATAGTTTTCGACCGAAGCTTGCCCACATTGCCCAGCCACTGGGTTGCGGAGATCTAATGGCAGTCGGTCTGTGTAAAATACTTGCATTCAGCCGCATCTGATTAGACTAGAAGCTGAACTCAACATAATTGGGAAAATGCTAGGCAGAACTAAGCTTCGGCTCCTCGGCTTCGGCCAAAAATCAGCTGAAGGTTGTACTTGGACCTTTACAGGCTGATATGATGTTGATAATGCAATTTGTATTTCAGGAAACCGGGAACGCTCTAGACAAAGACGGCAAAGTGAACTCTTCCCTCATAGAGTCCATTAGGATGGGTACAACAGTAGCTACGAATGCGTTGCTCGAGAGGAAAGGTGCTAAGATGGCACTTGTCATTAACAAGGGCTTCAAGGATCTGATGTACATCGGGAACCAGGCTAGACCAAACATTTTCCAGCTGGTAAGATACCAGCTATATTTTGGCTTAGAGTTGAAAATAAATCATGTGTCTGTCGGTCTGCTGGAAATTGATATTGTCCATGCTTCACTACCAAGATTTGCGTTCCTTGAGGAAGCTGGTCGTTGAGTTCTTTAGAAAAGTACGATCTACCTTCTTCATTTCCCATTTTAATTTTGGAATGCCTGGAACTCTTGCTACGTTAAGGAAATATGATTGCTGTCGTTAATGGGGTAGGAAGCTGGGGAACTAATGGCGCCACCATTGCTGGTACCAAAGCGATTTCATTAGTTAAAATGCGTTTGACATTATTGATAATGTCAATTTAACTCGTTCTGATTGGTTGTGATGAGTACTTACGGTGATGCTGCCATCTGGGATTAAGTTAGCATGTTCCTCCCCATTAGCCTTAAAATCTCGTTACCAAGTTAAAGAGATAAGGTGGGGTATTCTAATCAGCTACTCTATTCTGGGTATTTGTGTGTTCTATTTAATTTTATTAGGGTCATCCAAGAATCAATACTAAATTCTCTATCTTCGTCATAGGACATAAAACGCCCAGGAGTCCTATACACAGAAGTAATAGAAGTGGACTGTCGCGTCATCCCAGCGTTAGAAGACCGCTGTCAGATCGAGAAGACTGGCAAAAACTGGAAGCAAGTCGTAGGAACTACTGGAGAGAAGATGCTGGTCATCAAAGAGTTGGAAGAAGAAGCAGTTAGAAGAGATCTAAAGGCGTTGAAGGAGAGGGGTATAGATAGTGTGGCGGTTGTGCTAGCTCATAGCTACACATATCATGATCATGAGGTCCGCATTGGGAAGATCGCTTCAGACATAGGTAAGATATTGGGATCTTTTTTTTTGATACTTTGTAAAATATAGCTTGATACGTGGCAGCTGTCATATCTCAACCAACAACATAACTTAGAACAAGTCTTTCGATAATAATATCCGTTTTTAACACGAATATTTAGTCTTACTATTTATCTGTACTAATATTATAAAGCTAAAGAGAATGTTTGTTTGTTTGAACGCGCTAATCTCAGGAACTACTGGTTGGAATTGAAAAATTATTTTTGTGTTGGATAGTCCATTTATGGAGGAAGGTTATAGGCTATATAACATCACGCTTCGACCAATAGGAGCGGAGCATAAATGAAAAATGTTGCAAAAACGGGAAATATGTCCACCCGTGTGAAGTCGGGACGGGCCGTTAGTAATGGATGAAGCGAAAGGAGTATGTAAGGGTCGTAGCATGTGGCGTTCTATTGTTTCTGTCTACCCCCAGGGGAAAAAGGCGTGAGCTTATGTATGGATGGATGTATAATTAAATTGTACATTGATGTACATTTAAATTACTCGTTATGCCTAAGGGGCCATTCAAGTATTACGTAAGCACCAAAGGGGGTGAGGGGGTCTTTGGTTAGTTTATTTTTGATGACATGGGAGACGAGGAGTTCTGGATGGTGATTACGTCAGCAATATTTATTTATTTACTTATTTTTCTATTAAAAACTGCTGCTCATGAATAACAATAAAGAAATCTGAACAGATTAAAAAAATATACCAATGTTTACGTAAGCATAAAGAGCTTTGTTTACTTTTGCTGACGAGGGGGAGGGGAGGGTCAAAAATTACTAAAATTCTGCTTACGTAATACTTGAATGGTCCTTAGGATTGCATGTCACTCTGACAAGTGTCACGTATCAAGCTATGTTGTACAAAGTATAGTAGCAGAGCTCCATGTGAAAGTTCTCATCTAGAGAAGTACTACCACCATACCCATTTCTGCCGCCAAGCAGCACTGTGGTGTTCCGGTTTGAAGAGTATGTGTACCAGTGAAATTACAGGCACATAAGATTTTCCAAAGATATCGCAAATAAAAATATGAATCAAAAATTCCAAGTGTAAGCCCTCGTTCGTACGAGAGCTTTTTCAACGCGCGTTAAAAAAGCGTCCAACGCGCGCAATAGATAAGCTGCGTTAAAAAAGCGCTATCATGTGAACACATATACGGCGTGCTATTTGTTGTATTAGAACGCTTTTTCAACGCGCGTTAAAAAAGCGTCCAACGCGCGCAATAGATAAGCTGCGTTAAAAAAGCGCTATCATGTGAACACATAAACGGCGTGCTATTTGTTGTATTAGAACGCTTTTTCAACGCGCGTTAAAAAAGCGTCCAACGCGCGCAATAGATAAGCTGCGTTAAAAAAGCGCTATCATGTGAACACATATGCGGCTTGCTATTTGTTGTATTAGAACGCTTTTTCAACGCGCGTTAAAAAGGCGTCCAACGCGCGCAATAGATAAGCTGCGTTAAAAAAGCGCTATCATGTGAACACATATACGGCTTGCTATTTGTTGTATTAGAACGCTTTTTCAACGCGCGTTAAAAAAGCGTCCAACGCGCGCAATAGATAAGCTGCGTTAAAAAAGCGCTATCATGTGAACACATATACGGCTTGCTATTTGTTGTATTAGAACGCTTTTTCAACGCGCGTTAAGAAAGCGTCCAACGCGCGCAATAGATAAGCTGCGTTAAAAAAGCGCTATCATCTGAACACATATACGGCGTGCTATTTGTTGTATTAGAACGCTTTTTTAACGCGCGTTGAAAAAGCTCTCGTGCGTACGAGGGGTTATTGGGTTTTTCCGTGTAGATACCTCAGTAGCAACCCGAAGTTTGAATTTGTGTCCGATTGATGGCAATAGGCGCGCCTCCTATTACATGGGACTTAAACATAACGGCGAAATGAGAGTGTTACTATTACATCTCTGCCCAATCCTTAGGGGAATACAGGCGTGATATTATGTTTTTATGTTAAATACATAAACTCACGCCTTTTTCCCATGGGGGTAGGCAGAAACTATAGAACGTCACATGCTACGACCCTTACATACCCCTTTCGCTTCATCACCATTCATACATCTTGCCATACACGCACGCCGGTTCAGAGTACTACGCACCTGACTTTTGTGAAGAACATCACCAATAACATCGATGTATGTCCTTCTAGGACGTCCTCTACCGGCGTTTCCATTGACATCCGCCTTGTAAATTCCTTTTGTTAATCGCCGTTCACTCATTCTCTCAATATGACCAAACCACCTAACCATATATGTGAAAAATGAATTAAATATTGTCCACCAGGATTCAAACAAGTGTCCCTCTCCCACGCTATAACGTCAATGGTCCGCATGGTGCCCCGCGGGTTCACGGCGTCAGCTGACGCGTACCTCACTCCTCACATCCGCGAGTACGTCAGAGGATTCGCTGACGGATTCACTGGTGCTCTGAAAAGCGCTAACGTGCTGTTCATGCAGTCTGATGGAGGACTCACGCCTATGAATATGTAAGTTATAACCAAGGTTTCGACTTAATACTTATTAGCGCTCGTTCGCACGAGAGGTAAAAAAGCGATGCGTTAAATCCCGACGTGATCGCTTTTTAAACGCTCTCCACTTGTGTGTTCGTACGAACGTTTTGAAATCACTCTTTTTTTGATTATCGCCGCGGTAGGACGTGAAATGAATTCCCAGAAATTATTTTGTGTTGGCATATCATTTTGGGACCCAGTGCATAATAATAGTAAGCACATTGGGTCACCCGCGCGACAGCACAACAAGTATTCCCAAGGAGAGTTGATGTCAGGCAGGCAGCCGGTCATAAAACAATAAGCCAAAACCTCCAAACATTCCCCCCTTTTTGCCAAAAAATGTAAGCACCCAATTATTATATTATACAGACATTATTAAAAGAACACACTGTATATTAAAACTATTTATTATTCTTTTATTTTTCCATATTTACTTTTCCAAGAACTTGTGACAGTAATTTTATTTTTTGTATTTTTACTTTGAGCAATCTTAATGAATATGACCGAATGTTATGAGAGCTCACAGCATACTGATATATTACTATACTCTTTGGCATACTGCTTTCTCCACCGGCGCTTTTTAAATGCTCGTGCGAACGCTAGCAAGAAATGCCGGATGTTTCATTCGACTTGACGTCCAACGCCAATCGCTTAAAATACAATGCTGCTCGATAAAAAAGCGCCGCGTTTTAAAAGCGTTGTCGTGTGAATGAATACTACGGCACCCATTGGTTCCATTCCAGCGCTTTATTAATGGACGTTAAAAAAGCTCTCGTTCGCAGGAAAAAGCTCTCGTGCGAACGAGCGCTTTTTTTCAAGAAAGACGGCGTCGTCTTTCGTTTTTTTCTTTCTAATCAAGAACTACGTCTAGTTCCAAAATAGAGTAACCACGAAATTGTCTACATAATGATTTAAACTTAATTGCTTGGATTTTAAGTTTCAATTTAGAATAAATATTTTTGTACTTGTTTAAAAACGACTTTTTATTTTCAAGTGATATTCAAAATATTTTGTTTTTACCTTTCTCTGATGACAGGTGGACTTAAATATAAATATTTTGCAATCGTAATTAAACTTTATTATTATTATGTTTATTCCTTCTATACACATATTTTGTTACATTTTTAAATATTTCAATAAAAATCATAAAAAAAAACATTTAAAAATATAAAAAATAGGGTTCCACCGGCAGCGGGAGCAGGGTCCAGGCTACCGGCAGTTAGGGCTCCAGAGACAGGAACCTCCTCACAATACGCGCCGTATCAAGGAGGACTGCTTTCTGTATCAGGCCCTTGATCTAGCCACCCAACGAGAGCCTCATGAGATGTTTGTCGAGGCTCTTGGCCATTAGGCCATTGGCCGTTACGACTATCGGCACAATGGTTGCCGATTCCACATCCCACATGTCGACAACCTCGTGTGCCAAGTCTTGATACTTAATTTCTTTATCTTTCTCGGCTTTCACAAGGTTCTCGTCATGTGGGACAGTGATATCAACAATCATTGCGAGACGCTCTGATCGATCTATCACCACTATGTCAGGCTTATTGGCAACAATAGTCCTGTCGGTGATGATAGATCGGTCCCAATACAACGTGATACGACCATTTTCAAGAACTGGGTCGGGCACATACCTGTAATACGGTACCTCCGATTCCACAAGGTTGTATTTCAGAGCAAGTTGCTGGTGGATAATCCTAGCCACTAGGTTGTGTCTGTGCAAATACTCGCCGTTAGCAAGACGAGAACAACCAGAAATAATATGCCTGAGGGACTCGCCGGGACAGTGGCATGCCCGACATATGTCAACCGTCCCGTCCTTCACAATATACTTCCGGTAGTTATTCGTCATGATAACCTCGTCCATAATCGCACAGACAAAACCTTCGGTTTCCCCAAATAGGTCACCGAACCGTAGCCAGGACACGGACGCGAGGAAATCAACGTCGGGCCCGTGGAGGGCCCGGTAAAAGCGTCCGTGTAGCTCCTTGCTCTGCCATATCTCCCTGCGGTCATTAGTACTAAGTACCACAGGCTTGCGCCAGTTCTCTCTAGCCAAGGATAGTGGGGTGAGTCCTTTATCTACTGCGACCACATCTCGGTGCATCCCCGCGTCAGCATGGAGGAAAAACTCCCTTAGGCTGCACACCTCACGATTGTGGAGGGTCTTAGCATTTAATAAGCCTCGACCCCCACACTTTCGCGGGATGTACAGCCTCATTACTGATGATCGCGGGTGATGCATCCGATTTGCGGTCAGCAAAGTTCGGACTCTCCTATCCAGGGCATCTAATTCAGTCTGAGTCCACTTCAGTATGCCGAAGGAGTACATCAAGACCGGCATGACCCAACCGTTAAAGGCGCGCACCTTGTTTCCGCCTGACAAAAGACTTTTTAGGACTTTTTTCAGGCGGCCAAAGAAGCGCTCCCTCAACGATTGTTTCATGTCGGCCTCGCTGATACCCAACCCCTCCGACATACCAAGGTATTTGTAGGTATCGTTTGCGGAGAGCGGTCTGAGGTGTATGGAATCCGAAAGTTGTAGTCCCTCGGATTCCATTATTATTATTATTATTATTATTTATTTATTTATGTTTGAGTGTTAAGGTTTATAATAAACAATGGGGTTGGCAACTGTGGAACTAATGGCGCCACTTTCGATTGTTCCACTGCAATCTTATTGGTTGCAATGTGTTTGACATTATTGTTAATATCAACCCGATGGTAATGATTGGTGGAAATAACTAAGTATGGAGGTGCTGCCATCTGCTTTAGTTTTGCGTTGCCTTCCCCATTTCTATATTTCGTAGTAAGAAATATAAATGTATAAGTGTGTGCAAACGTGGCCACTTGAGCGACTTATTTTTGTTCCTGATCCTTAATCTAGTACTATTATTGATCGAAGTATTCAGTCCCTGCTTTAAACTACTACTACTTTGGTAAGCGCACAAGGAAATATGTAGTACCCTCGTTAATGAATGAGCTACCCCCACAGATGATATCGCATGTTAAATCCAAAGACCAACTTAAAAGTGTTCTTAAAAAACACTATCTCTCATTGTGTCCATAGCTAATAGTAATTTTCCATAGGTGTAAAATGTTTCTTTCTGTAAACTCACTTTATTTTATTTTATACATTATTTTATAATAAAAATCGAAATTTGTTATAATGATATTGTGAAACGAGAACAACTGCCGACAAACTGTTTTGCAGTTTGGCAGACTTTTTATATGTTACTGTTATACAGATTTTGAATAAATAAATTAAAAAAAAAAAAAAACTATCAACAGGTTCAACGGTTCTCGAGCGATCCTCTCTGGTCCGGCCGGGGGCGTCGTTGGGTATGCCATGACAGCATACCAGAAAGAAACGGGCTTGCCAGTTATAGGTTTCGACATGGGCGGGACTTCAACGGACGTGTCGAGATACGCAGGCGCGTTGGAACATGTGCATGAAGCCACTACAGCTGGAGTCACTATTCAGGCACCTCAGTTAGGTAAACATGTTTGTCTTATTTATTTATTCACTAGCGACTCGCCGCGACAATATAGATACTAATGTGGGGCATATAAACCTTCCTCTTGAATCACTCTATCTATTGCTGAAAACTGCATTAAAATCTGTCGCGTAGTTTAAAAGATCTAAGCGTACAGACAGCGGGAGCGACTCTGTTTTATTACTATGTAAGGCATACCAACAACTCACAAATTAATATACAGATATCAACGTTCACAAGAAGGTCGTAAATAAGCCACTTACAGGCATGCACATCATTCACAGTGGGTCGACTAGACTACTGCCATTTTATTATTTACTAGCGGCCCGTACCGGCTTCGCACGGGTGGACATTTTTCCCGTTTTTGCAACGTGTTTCATTTATGCTCCGCTCCTATTGGTCGTAGCGTGATGTTATATAGCTTATAACCTTCCTCGATAAATGGACTATCCAACACAAAAATAATGTTTCAACTAGACTATTACCCGCGGTTTCACCCGCATCCTAGGGGCACTACTTGATGTACCCGGATAAAAAGTATCCTATGTGTTAATCCAGGGCATAGTCTATCTGTGTGCCAAATCTCATTCAAATCGGTTTAGCCGTTTTTGCGTGAAAGAGTAACAAACATCCATACATCCATACATACAAACTTTCGCGTTTATAATATTAGTAAGGATTCCAACCAGTAGTTCCCTAGATTAGCGCGTTCAAACAAACAAACTCTTCACCTTTATAATATTAGTATAGATAGTATTTTAGTGTTTGTAATAATAATTGAAATAATCGAGATAATACAAAAAAAAAGTATGAAAATTGTAAAATTTGTAATAAGGTTTGTTTTCGTATGTTTAAATTAATTTAAATACGAAGTTCCAAAAAGAGAGAATTTTTATTTATTAAATTACAACAGAAGAAAACATAATTTAAAAGTTCCAAGTCTAAGGTCCGTATTACAGAACGAAACTCAAGCATTAATCTCGGTTTAAAACTAGTTTTGAGTCGACTTTTAATTATAGAACGTTCCTCAAGCATAGATTTATTGATCATAGTTCAGCTGAGTTTGGTTTTATTCTAGATCGTTATACAGTTTGTAGATTCGACCCCAAGCAGTGATTTGATCTGTAATCAACCAATCGATCGGCTCGATTTGAGTCTCATTTCATCTGAGTATAGATTGATTGCCGTTCTGGAATAAGACCGTTCCTCAAGTACTGATTCTATACTTAAACAGTGATCAACTGATTAAAGATCAAACTGGACTTGAGGAATGTTCTGTAACAGACCTAAGACTTATGCTGTTTAATTATTAAATGGAGGACAAGGTCTCCAATTCTCCAGTAATAGTTTTTCTCTGTGGACTGTAATATTAAATAGCCCTACCCTCGCGAATTGGCTTGGATAATCACCAAGAAAAATGTCCCAAAGACAGTTTCTTTTCTGTCTTTCTTTCTTCATTTCTGCTCCAGTAGCTTGTTGTTTAAAATCCGGATTTGGTTATAAAAACTAAAACTTGCATCATTTGTACAGATATTAACACCGTAGCCGCTGGCGGTGGTTCAATGCTGATGTTCCGTTCAGGACTGTTAGTGGCTGGACCTGAATCAGCAGGTGCAGAACCTGGCCCTGCATGCTACAGGAAGGGAGGACCCCTCACTGTCACTGATGCTAACTTGTTGCTAGGTAAGGCTTAGATGTAGACCATATTATCGGTAGCTGGTAACACTGAACAATTTTGACATAGGAGGGTAACCGTCAAGATGAATCAACGTACCCGAAGTTATAAAAACAGTAGTCTTTCGACGGAGAAGGGGATTCTATGTCGAACAGCCGAAGAAGTCTGACCTTTTATATCTGATTAGCTTGTCCTTATTTTCTGTGAACTAGCGTCTGTAACTAATCACTAATCTGATTAAAAGTACTCTCAGTGGTGGAGAGTCTATGTTGGTTTAATTTACTTTATTTACCGTGCTCCCAATCCTGACATACCGATAATAGCTATAACTGTAATGTTAGATTCACCCCTACAAGATTCTGTTGCATGTCTTTTATAATCACGACGCCCGTTAATTTTGTCGTACTTTCTTTCCTGTGCTTTTATAGCTTATATACTTCTCGAAAACACACGGCTATTTATGTGAGTGCACGTCCACACACGCTGTTAAGGCCAGTTTGTAAAGGATTACATCCAATCAGATTGACGTGTGTCTGTGCGCGTGTGCGATGAGTTCGGCGCTAACTTGGGCGTCGTTCTAAAGAGTGGGCGGTTGCGCGATTGTCCGACGCCATGGTATGCTCAATCAAATATCTTAATGTTCGTAATATTTTCTAATTTAAACTTTTACGATGGTTTTTTAGGACCAAATTGTTTTATTCAAAATCGTAAATACACCATCTTATCTCATCCATTTAGATATCTGAGAGAACATTCGCACGATTGCACGATCACCCGCCAATTAGGAAGACGCCATATTCAAATCCAAAGTCATGTCTCGTTGCAAAGCCGAGCAAGACGAGAAGAAAGTTGTTGAATCCGTGCACCAATAAGAATTTAAAAGGTGTTCATAGTCCGGTTATGTCTGTCTCAGGTCGTTTGCTTCCTGAATACTTCCCAAAGATCTTCGGGCGAACGGAAAATGAGCCTTTGGACAGAGAGGCCACAGTCACTGCTTTTAAGAAGATGACAGACGAAATCAACATGTTTTTGAGGCAGGATGGGAGCAAAGAGGTTTGTTGAATAATGAGAATTTACTTCCTCTATTAATGATGCTATCTCTTCTTATATTTATTTTATTTCAGATGACTATGGAAGAAGTTGCAATGGGATTCATAAACGTCGCCAATGAAGCTATGTGCAGGCCAATCAGGTACTAATTCCTGCTACCTTTAAAATCCTAATTTCTTTGCTTATGCTATAAAGTTTATTTCCTGTGTTCATTGATCTGATAATGACGTTGGAATTTGTAGACTGGTAATTTGGGTGTTTTTATTTTTAGAGCGCTAACTACAGCTCGTGGTCACGACGCGTCGCAGCACGCACTAGCATGCTTCGGCGGGGCGGGCGGCCAGCACGCCTGCAGCGTGGCGCGCCAGCTGGGCATCGCCACCGTGCTCATACACAAGTATGCTGGTGAGTGGGCTGTTGTTAGCACTGGGCTCGGTACTTCGGCGGGGCGGGCGGCCAGCACGCCTGCAGCGTGGCGCGCCAGCTGGGCATCGCCACCGTGCTCATACACAAGTATGCTGGTGAGTGGGCTGTTGTTAGCACTGGGCTCGGTACTTCGGCGGGGCGGGCGGCCAGCACGCCTGCAGCGTGGCGCGCCAGCTGGGCATCGCCACCGTGCTCATACACAAGTATGCTGGTGAGTGGGCTGTTGTTAGCACTGGGCTCGGTACTTCGGCGGGGCGGGCGGCCAGCACGCCTGCAGCGTGGCGCGCCAGCTGGGCATCGCCACCGTGCTCATACACAAGTATGCTGGTGAGTGGGCTGTTGTTAGCACTGGGCTCGGTACTACGGGCAGGATCGGCTTTCCCGGTCTCACTCGCCGCCTCCTACTGGACCATGATGGCTTTAAAGAGGGAGGGAAAAGTTTAGTTCCCTGGCTTCTTGAATGTTCCCTCGAAATATCATAATAGATGTTTATACACATCATAATTATGTACAGTACGCGCGCGAGTTAAATGCATTCAGGGCCTGAAGTTCTGTCCCCCCTCCCACGCACGCCTCGCCTCACACGCCCACTACTGTAGTGTTATCCTTGTCATTTAACAGCACTAGCGCTTCCCCACATGCATTCTTCAGCTCTGCATTCAGTCCGCGCACGTAGATTTTATCCTTACCCGAATTTATTTGTTTTTAAAACATGTTCTCCCTTCAATCAGGTATTCTATCAGCATACGGCATGGCCTTAGCCCATATAGTACAAGAAGAACAAACGCCCGCCGCGGCCGTGTACTGCGCCTCGCAGTTCACACAACTAGACACGCAACTCGACGTACTAGCCGCTGTCGCGAGAGACAAGCTAAGGAAACAGGTTGGTTGTTATCATCCTCATTTAACAGCCCACTGCTGGACATAAGTCTGTCCCAATCCGGCGGTTCTCGTAGGCCTCTTACTGGTTCTCGTAGGCCTCCTATCGGCTCTCGTTGGCCTTTTATCGGCTCTCGTTGGCCTTTTATCAGCTCTCTTTGGCCTTTTATCGGCTCAGAGTGTTTGAGCTTGTAAGTGTGAATAAGTCCTGATGCCATCAAGACACACCTCAGACCAGGAATTCACCGAGTTACTGGCCTGAGGTCTTTAAGGCGGTTTAACATTGAAACATTGATCCAGAACTGGATTGGCAGTGGATCAGCTCTCTGTTTACTAGAATCTAGGTACCTACTGCATCAATGTTCACCCGTCTATAGGCTGGCACGTGGAGTGGTATCCCACCAGATAAGTAATGGAATGTGAATGGAATTCCTGCCATTATCCCACACTAGGTGGGGTCGGCACAACGTGTATTTCATAAATCCATGTTGTTAGAGGTTTTGGCTTATTGTTTTATGAAATCTATGACATTCAAAATACAATAACAATATTTAGTGTTCATTCCGCCAAACAGTTGATCAAGCCTGAATGCAGTATGCAGCAACACCCTCCCGCCCGCAAATATATGCAAATGCAGAAGGTGCGATTAATAACATGCAACACACAAAGAAATGAAACCGATACAACACGTGTTTGTGTCGTATCGGTTTGATTACATACTGCATTCAGATTTGATCAACATGATGGGTGACCGTTCGATACACATCAAGACACCTTCGTGCCTCAAAGAGCACGTTAAACAGTCGGTCCCGGGTGTCATACGAATACCTATGACAGTCGTTACGATAATTCAGAATAATTCGAAAGTCTAACAACCGGTCTAACCTTAGGATATCGGCATTGCCTAGTAACTGGGTTGCGGGGGTCTGATGGCAGTCATTCCGTGTAAAATACTGGTATTCAGACCCATCTAGTTAGACTGGAAGGTGACTCCAACATAGTTGAGAAAAAACTAGGCAGAACAGAACATTCAGGCTTGATCAACTGTTTGGCGGAACTAACACTAAATATTATTATTGTATTTTTGTATGGTATTCCACCATCACCACCACCTAAGACTGCTAAGAGGGATGTGTGGTATTACGCGAATGGATAGTATTAGGAATGAGTATGGAAGAGGAAGCCTGAAAGTGGCGCCGGTGATTGAGAAATTGTGTGGAAACCGGTTGTCATGGTATGGGCATGTGATGCGGAGGAACGAGGAACATGTCGTGAGGAAAGTTTTGAGTATGAATGTGGATGGTTATAAGAGTAGAGGAAGACCAAAGAAGCGATGGATGGATAGTGTGAAAGATGATATGGCTAGAAAGGGGGTGACTACCGAGATGACGGCTAATAGAGATGTATGGAAGAAGAAGACATACTGCGCCGACCCCAAATAAGTTGGGATAAGGGCAGGAGGATGATTATGATCCCACCATCTCTGTGTAGCCAAAGCTTCGTTAATTTCATGGAATGTCTTACTACAGGGTATCCCCGACTCCCAAATCGTGACAGAGCCATACCTCCACCTTCGGTACGCGGGAACTGACTGCGCTCTCATGGTATCACCTTTACCGGGCGACTCTCCAACCGCTTGCAGACACGGAGACTTTTATACTGCGTTTGTTAATAGGTAAGTGGAACTTATTATTCAGCGAGCTTCCATTCTTTTCTGATGGTAAGTCTAGATAGATTAAAGTAATGAAGTGTACTCCGTACACCTTTTTTTTTTTTTTTTTTTTTTTTTTCCGTTGGAAAATCCTCATGGATGTCCCTCGCCCGGTGAAGGCGAGGGGGTCTGCCGGACTCTTACCGGCTAAAAACCAACGGTGCTCCTTCTCCTGACCGTTCGGCCAGGGTCGCGGGATTCGCAAAGCATGCACCGCAACCCCGGCAGGTCCCGGTCCGCCAACCCTCGGCGGACCTCTCCTCCTGAGAAGCGCGCACGGAACACAGCGCGCCGCCTTCTCGGGCCTGTTACTGGTCGGGCGGCGGGTCCCCTAACCCACCGCCCGCAGGCCACACACTAGGCTGGCTGGAGATCGTCGCGTACGCGCGCCCTCCGGCGCCCGGTGCGTCTGGCGCGGGAAGGGAGGAGAGCACACCGCTCCCTCTCCCTCTCCGCTTCCTCCTTAGTCGCCATCACCCCCTCGCAAAAGGAGGCGATGGCTTCCCACGCATTCTCGCTCCCGACCATGGACACAACCACGGCCGGAAGCGAGAGGTCACCGCCGACCACCGCGACTAGTTCGCGGCGCTGCGATCCCCAAGCTGGACACGCCTGCAGCGTGTGCAGTGCCGTGTCCTCGGGGCAGTCGCAGTGGTGACATCCGGGCGTCTGCTCCCGGCCTATACGACACAGGTACTTCCCGAAACAACCGTGTCCCGAGAGTACCTGCGTCAGCCGGAAGCTGAGGGCGCCATGCCGCCTCTCCAGCCACTCCTCCATGACGGGTCTTACTGCCGCTATTGTGGCGTGCCCTGCGCTGGGTTGCGCAAGTCGTTCCCCCCACTTAGTCACTAGGATCTGGCGGAGCTCGCTCCGCTCAGGCGTCTCCTCGCGCTGACGATATCTCAGCGCGAGGGCTCTTGCCTCCAGATCCCAGGGTACGGATCCGGCTAAGAGGCTCGCCGCCTCGTAGGAGATCGTACGGTATCCCCTTATCACCCTGACGGCCATCGCCCGTTGCGGTCTCCGCAGGATAGCGGCGTTACGGGCCGTCAGGGTGTCCGCCCAAATTGGCGACCCGTAAAGGGACATGGACCGTACGATCCCCGCGTAGAGCCTCCGGCAGGAGGTGTTGGGTCCTCCTAGATTGGGCAGCAGCCGTTAAAGAGCAGCCGCGGCGCCCATCAGTTTCGGCATAAGCTGCCGAAAATGGGGCCCAAAGTTCCACCGGCTATCGAGGACGAGTCCTAAATACTTCATCGTCGACTCGATACCGATGCGAACCCCTCCTACCACGATGTGGGATCCCGAGGGTGGTCCCCTCCGGGGCCCGTGAAAATACAGGGTCTCGGACTTTGCGAGGCCACCTCGAGACCCAGCTGCCGGATCCTCGCAACGACTTGCGCAACCCCAGCTGTGGCCAGTATGGCCGCCTGTCGGTGCGTTTCTCCCCGCGCCGTCACCAACGTGTCATCAGCGTAACAAGTCACGCTGACTCCGGGGAGGAACGCACCGCGCAGCACCCAGTCGTACCCGATGTTCCACAGGAACGGCCCCAGGACCGAACCCTGTGGGACACCGCACGACATCTCTCGCCGACCCCATCCTTCCTGACCCGGGTAGATGACGGCCCTCTCTGTGAGATAGGCCCCTACAATGCGGCGGAGGTAGGTCGGTACCCGATGGTATTCGAGTGCCGCCCTAATGCAACTCCAGGGCAAGGTATTAAAGGCGTTGGCGATGTCGAGAGACACCGCCAAGACGACCTCGCCCTGGGCAACTGCTTCTTCCGCCTGAGCCCTCACGCGCATGATTGCGTCCACGGTGGAGCGCCCTCGGCGGAAACCAAACTGGTTCTCCGCCAGATCCGGCCCCACCCCAGTCATGTGCGTGACGAGGCGGTCTGCAATTATTCTCTCAAAGAGCTTGCCCACCTCGTCCAGCAACACGATGGGGCGGTACGCAGACGGTGAGTCTGCGGGGCGACACACAAGTACTCTGTACTCTCTTAGTACACCTAAGTCCGGCAATATTTTTTTTGTATATTAGGTAAATAAACCGATAAAGCGATTGAAGAATAAGTGTTAAGGTTTTCTAAGAATACATACATACATAAACTCACGCCTTTTTCCTATGGGGGTAGGCAGAAACTAGAACGCCACATGGTATGATCCTTACTTACTCCTATCCCTTCGTCCACATTCATACATCTTGTTATACACGCACGCCGGTTGAGAGTACTACGCACCTAGAGCTGTCCTTTGTGAAAACATCACCAATAACATCGATGTTGTATGTCCTTCTATGGCGTCCTCTACCGGCTTTTCCACTGACATCCGCCTTATAAATTCCTTTTATTAATCGCTGTTTAATCATTCTCTAAAAATGTGTATGTTTAATGGTTTCTTATAGCAAAATTAATGCTTTAGGGTCCAAGGTTCGTATGTTTACCTTTTATACAAAATTTTAATGGCTGGACTATATACGTAATATATTATATCGTCAGTGGAAAGGTAAAAAGACTAAAGCACCAATATACCTATTTTACAGTAGAGAGATTCAAAGTATTTTTTTAAAGAAAATTAACTTCGTTATTTTTCTTAGAGTATACATATTAAATAGATAATTTCTATCGGACGGCCAGAAGCACGAAAAAGCGCCACCGGTTCATGGTTGATATACCAAAAACCCGAACGAAGCGTTTTGATTCCACTTTCATTGTGAAAACCGCCAAACAGTGGAATGCGCTGCCCGAGTGGGTGTTCCCCGACAGTTACAATCTGGGTGTCTTCAAGTCACGAGTGAATCGGTTTCTTCTGGGCAAGCGTGCTCCATCGTAGACCGCATCATCGCTTAACATCAACACCAGGCGGGATGGCGGCCAAACGCAGGCCTAGTAACAAATAAAAAAAAACGTTTTAATATGTATTTTTTTTAAATACTTTGAATTTCTCTACTGTAAAGTAGGTATATTGGCGCTTTAGTCTTTTGAACTTTCCACTGACGATATGATGATATTCTTTGAAACAGTATAAATATATTCAATATGTTTATTCATTCTCTTTTTTTATCAGGTATAAGAGTGAATTCGGCTTTACTTTGTCCGCCCGTGACGTCATCGTTGATGACGTGCGCGTACGTGGCGTCGGCATGAGTACGGTCCCTGAAGAACTGGCGCCACCTAGCGGGAAAGGGACTACACCTGTACCCGAAAATGTGAGATTATGTTCCATTTACATCACTAAATATCATTACTATCGAAGTCCACTGCTGGACATAGGGTCTCTCCCAAGTTGCGCCACAACATTTGGTCCTCCACCGTCCGGATCCGGTCTACTCCAGCTACCTTCTTCAAGAAGTCAGTCTATCATCACAATATTGACGGTTAGTTATGTATAGTACGCGCGCGAACTGAATGCAGAGCTGAGGAATGCGTGTACCACGCGCTAGTGCTGTTAGATGACAAGGACAGCACTATATTTGCGAGGAATGCGGGGGGAGGGGGGGAGCGAACCTCAGGCCCCGAATGCATTCAGGAGCGCGCGTACTGCAGATCAACTGTACAGTAAACAACTGTAGCGGACTTTTGCCATGGCCACTTCTTCTTTTCGTGTGGTTGGTGACTAACCTGGTGTCAGAGTTTATGTCGCCCATGGGTTTCTGACTTGGCTTCACATACCGTCGAGAAATATCTCTCAGGCATTTTTTCTCACGATGTTTTCCTTCACCTTTTTAAGCAAGTGATAATTAAACAATCTGCACATGAAGCCGAAAAGTCAAGAGGTGCGTGTCTTGGATTCGAACTCGAGACTTATGACTTGGCAGTCCAACGGTCACACCACTAGGCTATCACTTCTGAAAAGGTATTCGCAGTAGTCGAGTTTCTTTTACCAAACAAAATGTTCACAGACAACGAAGGTGTTCTTCGAGGGTGGCTACCAGGAGACATCGATATACTTACTAGAGAAGTTGAAGCCTGAACAAGTGGTGCCAGGCCCTGCCATCATCATGGACAGCTTGTCTACTATACTTGTTGAACCAGGTATGTATTATGTCAGTTCCTGGGTGAACTTGTGGTTTTGTGTGATGGGGACGGATTATGAACACAACTCCTCTCCGTCGCCGGGCAAGCGAGTCGTACGAGGTGACAGTCCTGGCAATTGTGCCCAAAACATGGCAATAGACTCGCCACCTATTACTTGGGATTTAATACAGTAGGTGTACAGACTCCTGTAATAGGAGAATACCTCTGCTTACCCGTTCGGGGATTACAGGCGTGAGTATACAGGGTGTAAACGAAATCATGTAATTCCTTCAAACCTTGTGATGTACTGCTGACATAGATTAACCCTGCTTAATCACTGCATTCAAGAACTCCTAATTTTTAACCGACTTCCATAAAAAGGGGGATGTTATCAATTCGGTTGTATTTTTTTTTACTTTTGTTACCTCTCGACGCCGTCATTTATAAACCGATTTGCAAAACTCTTTTTTTGTGTGAAAGAGTATTCTTTCGAAGTGGTCCTATTTAAATTTGGTGAAGATCTGATGAAGAACTTCGGAGGTAGACAATGGAACTCCGTAATGACGAACAGTACGCATAATGTGATGATGTTACGAGCAGCGTCTTTTGTATATCCAACCATGTTTTAATTAAGGCCACTAAAATTTAAAAAATAAATATATTTTAACTAAAATAAAACCGACTTCAAAAAAACGAAAAAAATTATAAAATAATTACCATATTATAAAATGAACAGTATCAGAAGTCTGTGCCTTCAATTTGGTTCAGCATACATTAGCATCGACTTCTGAAACTGGTCATTTTATAATATTACGGTATTTTTTTTTTGTTTTTTGAAGTCTTTTTTTATTGTATGTTACGGAACCCACCGTACACTGTTTGCGGGATTTGTTATTATTATTACTATTCCAACAGACTGTCGTGCCGAAATAACGAAGTTAGGTGACATCCGTATCGTAATCGGCACTGGTCAGCCGAAGCGGATCACAACCGACCTGGACTCCATACAGCTGAGCATCTTCAGCCACCGGTTCATGTCTATCGCTGAGCAGATGGGCAGGTAAGATGACATCACCTTAATTCCTTATAGTAACCTCCTTGGTCCCAATCCTGTACCTATACAGAGTTGTTTATATCTTATTAGGAGCCATTCAAGTTTTACGTAAGCACGAAAGGGAGGTGAGGGTCTCTTTGCTTAGCTTATTTTTGATGACATGGGGACGGGGGTGTCTAGATGATGATTACGTCGTTATTTTTCTAGACTTAAAAACGGCTGCTCATGAATAACAATAAAGAAACCTTTAAAAAGAAAGAAGAGTTTAAAAAAAAAATATACCAATGTTTACATCAGCATATGGGGGGGGTAAAAACTTTGCTTACTTTTGCTGACAAGGGGGAGAAGGGGGAGGGGTGGGTCAAAAATGACTAAAGTTCTGCTTACGTAATACTTGAATGGCCCCTTATAATCAGCCTCATTGGTCTAGTTATGGCAAGCGCGACTGCTGATTGTGAGGTCCTGGGTTCAATCCCCAGGTCGCGCGAAGTATTATTGTGTTTTTCTGTGTGGAATTCATCAGTAGCAGCCCGGACTTTTGATTTGTGCCCGCTAGATGGCAATAGGCTCGCCCCCTATTACATGGAACTTAAACATAACTGGCGAAACGAGGGTGCACTAAAACACCTCTGCCGAATCCTTCGCGGAAAACAAGGCGTGATGTTACGTGTTCATTGTTTGTTAGTATATTACCAATTAGTGAAATATACCTCTTTTATCTACAGGGTGCTACAACGCACGTCAATTTCCGTCAACATAAAGGAGCGTTTAGACTTCTCGTGCGCGTTATTCGGCGCGGACGGCGGTCTTGTGTCTAATGCACCACATATACCTGTGCATTTAGGAGCCATGCAGGAGACTGTGCAGTACCAGGTAACTGAAATTAACCTTCAGAAGCCATTGTAGGATATTTGGTTCCAGCAGAGATTCAATACTGTATAGTGCTTTTATGAACCTTAAGAGGAACCTTATTAGGTTCATTCGATTTCATTCATTCTTTTTTTCACCTCACTACATTTTTTTGTCAAAAACTGGTATCCCTCTAACTATCAAGTTACTGCATCGAATTAACGGTCCGACTATAAAACCGTTGCTAAATAACTTGTTTTTCCTCTTACAATATTTCTATAGTAACCAATAACATTAATGAAGGGTATTTGCTGTCCAGATGAAGGTGCGTGGCGATTCGCTGAAGCCTGGAGACGTACTCCTGGCAAATCATCCGAAAGCTGGCGGCTCACATCTACCAGATTTGACCGTCATCACTCCTGTGTTTCACAAGTATGGCGTTATTTTGTAACTCCTGTAGCACATTAGGGTGGCTTTAGGAGCCAACCCTTAACTAGCATGTGCACATAAAATTTAGCAGGCGTGTACTTACGGGAGGATAAAGAATAACACTTGTAACCGTACACTATATATATTTAATTAAGAATTACAAAGAGAACAACAGGGCGTGGTTCGTACAATGCGAGGAGTCCAGGTCTTCTTCAGCAGATGTGGCACTTAACTGAGCAACTACAGCGGCGCGAGAGGGCCGGTCTGCAGTGTGCCCGACCTTTTATAGGCTCGGGCCCCCGCCAGTCCGCCACCACCCGTCACACTCATTTATCGTGTTTGTTTCATATTTTTATTTATGCGAATTTGATCAACTGCCTCGCTGGAGTAGTGGTGGCAAGCGCGACTGCTGATTGTGAGGTCCTGGGTTCGATCCCCAGGTCGGGCAAAGTGTTATTGGATTTTTCCGTGTGGAATTCCTCAGTAGCAGCCCGGTGCTCGGATTTGAGCCTGGTTGATGGCAACAGGCTCGCCCCCTATTATATGGGACTTGGACATAACTGCGAAATGAGGGTGTTACTATACACTTCTGCCCAACTCTTGGGGAATACAGGCGTGATGATATGTTATGCAAATTTGATACACGTTTCCTTTGGCTGGAGAAAGGAACTTCTCGCAGGATTGTTCATGATTGTATAGCGCTAAATCCAGTGGCAAGTTTTACTGCGCAAGTTCATCATCATAAGCCTATAATGTTCCCACTGTTGGGACAGAGGCCTCCTCTTTGTGAGAGGGAATGGGCCGTAATCCACCACGCGGGCCCAGTGCTGGTTGGTAGATGTCACATGTCTTTGAATTTTTTGGTTCTAGGACATGCCGGTTTCCTCACGATGTTTTCCTTCACCGTTTTGAGCAGTGGTGATGAAATAAATTACACAAAGTAATGCGCCTGGCTGGCTTCAAACCCACGACATACAACTCGTAAGTCGGGGCCGTTACCACTTGGCCATCACTGCTCCTGCGCAAGTTATTACACTCCATTTCTCGCTCAATTCGTAAAACTTGCAGAAGTTGGTTTGATGCGGGTGTCTCCACAATGTGAAAGTCGGTTGCAGAAGTCAAAACTTCCTCATGAATTTGGCGCTTATGACTAAATTCTTAAATATGGTCGCAGCTTTGTATGCATGGCGTTTGCATTCATTCTAAGTGTGCCTCAATGCCCTCTAGAAAAAAAATATGGCTGCTAATGTAGTATGACGCGTTTAGGTCGAAATAAAAATGAGCAAGAACTCAGAATGATTTTCACATTAATTTAGAGCCGCTTTCTTAAACAGCTCTCATTTGAGAGATCCATCTTAAATCTTCTACTTCTTCTTCCTGCCCTTATCCCACACTAGGTGGGATCGGCACAACGTGTATTTCATAAATCCATGTTGTTAGAGACTTATTGTTTTATGACCGGCTGCCTGCTTGACATCAACCTGCCTTGGGAACACTCGTTGAGCGTTCGCGCGGGTGCCCATGTGCTTGCTGATATTATGCACTGGGTCCCAAATGATATGCTTGTCAATCTTATTGCCGAAAACTAAGTAGACCATGTTCTTCTTGGTGGGCTACTTGAAGTTCCTTGACCCCATTCATTCAGTTTTACTAGGGCCTTATTTGTGACACATCGTAAACACCGCACCGCGTAATATAGCACCGTGAGCGTTTCTGTAAAAACTTGAAACTTTTCGTATTCCGTATTCGACATCGTTTACAATAGAAATAAATGGCGATTTAGTCTTTCAGGCAGCTGCCTGAAAGACTAAATCGCCATTTATCTCTTGAGAGATCTTTCAAATAAGAGTTGTTTACTACTTCACGCCCTATGTGTAACTGTATAGATATATGTCCGAAACAGCATTTTGTTGCGCGAGCGCATTTTGTCTTTAGCTCTTTATTCAAAATCGCTACCAACTTTTAATTATCGTTATATTATTACCAATGGCCAGTTTCCGTTATGTCGCGCCGTCACAGGTCCGACAGCCGCCCAATCTTCTTCGTGGCGTCCCGCGGCCACCACGCCGACATCGGCGGGCTCACCCCCGGCTCGATGCCGCCGCACTCCGTGAGCCTGGCGCAAGAGGGCGCTGCCTTCAAGTCCATGCTGCTTGTGGACGCTGGGCTCTTCAATGAGGAGCTCCTCACTGAAGGTATGCATTGCTAGAAGAAGGCAAGACTAAATTTTTAACCGACTTCCAAAAAAGGAGGAGGTTCTCAATTCCACTGTATGTTTCTTTTTTTTGTATGTTTGTTCCGCGATATCTTTGCTAATTGTGAACCGATTTTAATGATTCTTTTTTTGTTTGAAAGAGTATTCTTTCGAAGTGGTCCCATTTAAATTTGGTGAAGATCTGATGAAGAACTTCAGAGATAGACAATTTGAAGTCGGTTTTTTCTTTGTTAAAAAGTTTAATTATTATAGTGTAAGAGCCGTACCACGTCTTACGGAAGATACGTCGTCGATCTTCCGTCGCGTAATTTACTTAAGGAATTTTTGTAAGGCATCTTCGATCAAATATGTACAGTGTTAGATGTTTGTATGGAATTATGTGTACCGGCGAAACGTCGGCGACGTATTTTCCGTCAGATGTGTACCGGCCCTGAGCGGATACCTTAGAAAATAGAAGGGGAAAAGTAAATAGATCTTGAACAAAAGACTTACATTTACATTTGTTACAGAGTTAATGAAGCCGGGCAAGGAGCCAGGATGTTCGGGCACGAGAAATTTGGCTGACAACTTGTCGGACTTGAAGGCGCAAGTGGCTGCGAACCAAAGGGTATGTCAAAATAATAACCTTGACCTTAGTTTTATTTTAAACTCCTAGTTCCTGAGAATGTCATCTTCGTGTGAACGCGGTTTACCCTGCATCTGACTATTAATTATTACTATAGGTACTAATGAGTTCAGAGGGTAAGTCCGTTTCATTATTATTAAGATATTTTTGTAAGTACTTATATTATAATTTACCAACATATGGATGTACCTTGTCCGAAATAAATTTGATTGATTGATTAAGATTTAGACAACATAGAAACGCCGAGATTATAAAAAGATCTGCGCCAAATGGCTTCTTTGTTCTAATAAACTTTCTTACATTGTACAAGTTACCGTGTCGTGTACCCAGTCGGCGGTTGGTGACGCTCCAGACATGGTACCGCTAGCACTGACCTGACGGTGACAGATTTTCTGCCTTCTCTAAATCGTCGGAGCCTCGTTGATCAGCAGCATGGTACATCGCGTATAGGAGGCCAATTACATAACATCACGCCTTATACTCCTGCTCCGACTTGCCGTGCCGCGCAGCGTCCATCGGTTCGAGCAGTTACCCGTGCGCCTTAGCGAACGTTACTCGCAAGCACGGTGTGCACGGTGCTCACTCGCCACAGAACTCCAGAATATTCCAGAACATATTGTTTAAAATTAAGTTAATGTTATTACGCAGTTTTATAAACCAGCAAACAGTCCATTATTATTATCGAAACCTACACATCCTTAACAACTCCCTGAAGGGTACGGCAGAAGTGTTTTTAGTACACCCTCGTTTCGCCAATTATGTTTAAGTCCTATGTAATAGGGGGCGAGTCTATTGCCATTAACCGGGCACAAATCCAGACGCTGGGCTGCTACTGAGAAATTCCTAATGGAAAACCCAATAACACTTTGCTCGACCTGGGGATTGAATCCAGGACCTAGGTACTACTAATAACAAAACTTACTAGTTCACTTCTCTACTAACAAAATTGGTTAAAATCGCAATCGAACTGCAACTGAACCACGGCCGTTGACTTCTTTTCTTATAGAGATAACGGTCTAACAGCTGTGGTTCAGTTTTTCTTAGTAAAATTAGCCGAAGTACTGGATTTGGATTAACTACCTCGTTGGTCTAGTGGTGGCAAGCGCGCCTGCTGATCGTGAAGCCCCGGGTTCGATCCGCAGGTCGGGCAAAGTGTTATTGAGTTTTCTGTGTGGAAGTCCTCAGTAGCAGCCCGGAGTTTGGATTTGTGCCCAGTTGATGGTAATAGGCTCGCCCCCTATTACATGGGACTTAAACACAACGTCAAAATGAGGGTGCTGTGCACCTCTGCAACCCTTCGGGGAATACAGGCGTGATGTTATGTTTTGTACTGGATTTTATTTGGGAAAGCTGGTTTACTTTGTTCACAAGATTTCAAGAGTACATTGTTAGTAAGAGCTCTAATAATCTCTTATTGATATTCCAGGGTATCCAGTTGGTTGGTGAGCTGATAGAACAATACGGGTTAGAGGTGGTTCAAGCTTATATGACGCACATACAGAACAACGCTGAGTTAGCTGTACGGGACATGTTGAAGGTATAGTAAATGTAAAAAATAGAGATACTCTTCAGAGCTTTTCAATAAAAATTTTAATAGTATATGTGAGGTTTACAGAAAAATTCTGATCATTCTAACATCGTGAAATAAGGCGATAATGTGACTCCCATGAGGTGCTGGGAAAATTTAGAATGTGATACATACATATATTCACGCCGTAGAGATGTTCTCCTATTATAGGAGTTTGTACAATTTCATACATTTGACAACATTTTAATTTATTATTTCAAAGGAGGAGGCACATCAAGTCATATCAAAACGACACTTAGGAAGGTGCTCTCAAATAATAGCTATTTATTGATAACGAGTCCTAGTGGTTGGTTAAATCAAAATTGGTGTTTCAAGGTTCAGCGGTTTCAAATATATGGTTTACTTATTAAAATTTTCAGGAGATAGCACGCAGCGCTTTAGCTAAAACTGGTTCTACAGTACTAAAAGCGACAGAATACATGGACAACGGTACGCCTATAACCCTCACTGTCACCTTGGATAAGGAGCTGGGCAGCGCTGTGTGTGATTTTACGTGAGTATATAAAGCCTTGGATTCACTAGGGGATAAAATATTCTCCAACATGACGCACAACATTGCACACTGCCACGTATCGTTGCGCGCAACGTTGTGTGACTCACGTAGTCTGAAGCACGGAGGAGGCTCGATTTGTAAGGCCCGTAATAATAAACCACTCTCTACATGGCTCTAGTCTGAAGCCTTTATCAAACCGGCGTGTCAGACATCAAACCGATACTTCAAACGAGAGGTATTTATTAATACGAGCTTAAAGAACCGTTACCAGATAACCGCGTAAATCAATCAGTCTGCGCGGAAGCTGTAGGCACGTAACTTGGCAAGAGTAGACAAGAGAATTCCTCTCCTTTCTTTCTTTCTTTCTTTTAAACAGACATGTGTAAAAATAAATTATGGCAATAACCATAGAATAATGACAAGCAATAAAAGTATCCATTTTTTTTGTTGCACTAAGTGTACATGCGCAAACTTACTCCTACTACGCCAAAACTTTGCCACGTTACGTGTCGGCGACTATACAATATAATAATAATAATCATTTTATTATCAGGCAACTGAGGCCCATAGAAAAAATACACAAAATAATCTTATACAATAACTAGCTTTTGCCCGCAGCTTCGCTTGCGTGAAGTTTGAAATCCTCGTTAAGCCCATTTTAAAGTGACATTATAAAATCCAAAACGTCGCGTCTTTTATCACCCTCAGCGGTTTAGGCTGTGCGTTGCTAGATTAGTCAGCCAGTCGGTCAGTTTCTCCCCATGCTTATTACTTCAAAAGTACCAGACTTCTCATACAAACTTTCAATACTTATTTCACCCCCTTAGAGGTTGAATTTCCAAATATGTGTACATTTATTCCTAACCAGAAACCTTAATATTTAATTTCATCTTTCTTACTTCAAAAACGACGGACTTACATACAAACTTCAACCCTCCATTTCACCCTCTTAGGGGTGGAATCTTCAAAAACCCTCAAACACTTATACGTTTATTTCTTACCAAAAGCCTAAATATTTAATTCCATGTTTCTCACTTCAAAAATACCAGATTTCTCATACAAACTTTCAACACTTATTTCACCCCTTTAAGGGTTGAATTTCCAAAAATGCTTAAACAAGTGTATGTTTATTTCTAACCAAGAACCTTACTATTTAATTTCAAGCTTCTTACTTCAAAAATGATGGACTTACATACAAACTTAAAAACCCTATTTCACCCCCTTAGGGGTTGAATTTCGAGAAATCCCTTCTTAGTGGATGTTTACGTCACAAAATGAACCTACTGTCAAAATTTCAAGTTTCTAACCCCAGCCGTTTAGGCTGTGCGTTGATAGATCAGTCAGTCAGTCAGTCAGTCAGCTTCTCCTTTTATATATACGATAATAAACTAATACATATTAAAAACAAAACCTTATTAACTAAACACGTAACGTTTTCGTGTTTCGCTGCATGGTGTCGCGTAACCGACCTCGGAAACGTCGATATACGACACCCTTCGGCCAAAAGTCCTCTTTCAAGAAGGTCTGTAGCTGGTGGGTTTTTTTTTTTTTTTAAATGAGTTTATTCACCGCAGACATTTCGTCCGCGCTCTTTTTTGCTGTTATTTAATTGTTTACTTTTTATTTTATTTTACTTATTTGATACTCCTGTATCGGAAATACAACATGTATTATTTATATTACTATAAATATTACTTATTCTACTTAAGCTATGCGAGTCCATCACATTATATATATGTTTACTTATTTAATATTATTATTATTGTTTTTTTTTTTTTTTTTTTTCTTATAATATACACATTTACATTATTTCGTCGATACTGGTGGTACATGCATTGACTCAATAAAGTCGATGCATGTACCGGCAGGCATCATTTTGACATGCAGGTATAACTTAGCTATGCGCTGATGCATGCGCCGACTCAATAGAGTCGATGCCTGCATCAGCACACACACTTAAGACTATATTACTACTATAAATATTATTTAATGATTTTAATTTTACATGCTATAGTTGATAACGCAGAATGCATGTAGCTGGTGGGTTGGAACCCGTACCACGAACGACTTGAGTTGTTGTTGTGGCGCGATTCCAACCTTTCGACCCTCAAAGTCCAATTGGTCTTCACTCTTAATTACTCCACGACTTCCTCAATCTTCGTGGAGTGATGCAGATGCGTGGTAGGCACAGCAGGACGCAGCAGCATGTTGGCTCCACTCGATGCGGTACCGCATTGGTTACGGGAATAGGGCTTCTTCTTCTTTTCCATTTTAGTGAAACCTTCTTCATCAATATACCCACGAGCTTCATCAACCACCTTTTCTACGAGATATCTTAATAATATCTTGTTTTACAGCGGCACTGGTGTTGAAGTGTGGGGCAATCTGAACGCTCCTCGCGCCATCACGTTGTCAGCTCTAATATACTGTTTACGCTGTATGGTGGGACACGACGTGCCTTTGAATCAGGTAAGCACTTAGGGCGCTTTCAATTTAGACGTTTCGTGTCGGACCGTTGTGGTGCCGAAGCAGTGCGTTTGTCGTAATGCGCACGGACGGTTGTTTGTTTTCATACAAAGCACGCGGTGCGGCGTCGGTACCGCGAGCGCTCGACAACACGCACTGTTGCCGCACTGCGTTCTCTGTATGAAAACAAATGACCGTCCGTGCGCATTACGACAAACGCACTGCTTCGGCACCACAACGGTCCGACACGAAACGTCTAAATTGAAAGCGCCCTTAGTTACTTGTCCAGTGTACCTCACTCATCGCAGAGCTGATTCGACTTAAGCCATATAAGGCTTTAGTCAAATCAGTTCCGTGATTCAGAAATTTTCGATTTGGTTTACATAACATAAAATGACATCACGCCTGTATGCCCCCAAGGGTTGGGCAGAGGTGTATAGTAACACCATCATTTCGCCGCTATGTTTAATTCCCATGTAATAGGGCGCGAGCCTATTGCCATCAACCGGCCACAAATTCAAAATCCTTGCTGCTACTGAGGAATTCCACATGGAGAAACCCAATAACACTTTGCCCGATCTGGGGATCGAACCCAGGACCTCACGATCGGCAGTTGCGCTTGCCACCATTAGACCAACGAGGCAGTCAATTTGGTGTGTTGTCTCTTTCTCTCTCGTTACGAGAATCGTAGATAAAACGAGATAGTAAACCGATTCAGTCGACAACTGACGTCGAACGTTTTGAATCAGAGGGCTGATTGACTGATCATCATTGGTTGTTGATATTTTGGGCAACCAATCACCGTTCACTGTTGGATATAAGACTTCAAGTTGCGCGTTTTATCTAGACTTGAGGCATAAATATTAGATTAGGTATTTTTCGATGTGAGTCCGTACCTAACCCAAAGAGTCGAGGATTAGGTATCACTAAATATTTGTAGCCGAGATGCAGGAGAAATGAAACGAAAAGACTGAGACGAGACGTCTAAAAAAAAAGCTCGTCCGGAACGAAGCGGGGAATCGAGAAATATTTGGATTAGATATCCCCATGTCTAATAAATATGGATTAGGTATTTTGAAATACTACGATTAGGTGGATTACGTATCGTTTTTACCTAATCCGACCCATGTCTAGTCTTACCCTGTAATTTTTCTCGCACTAAGGTATGCCATTCTACGAGTCATTATTTTATTCAGTTTCTCCTGGTCTCCGCTGCGCTACAACTAGATACCGCTCTACCTAAGAACAATAGCTTATTGAATGCGGCTACTTTATATCGGCATATGCAAGGATCTTATTTCTTGCAGTATTGTTTTTACACAGTTTCATTACGCAAACCAGCATTTTAAATTAGATTATGAGCAGTTTGATAGAACACGCTACACGTCAACGCCACACATTGGTTGTAACGAGACTGACTCGAGTACGCCGACTGTGGCGTAGTTTTAGTTGCCGCATTTTACTAGTACGCCGCTGGTATACAAGGTTAGTCGGAAAAGAGGTAATAAGCCGAAAGGTGGTTAAAGTACCCATAATAAGGGATAAGTTTTGTTCTACAACTTTCCCCAAAACTCGATAGTTTAAGAGAAATAGCTTTTCAAAGATTTCGTAAAAAATATGCTAAAATCTATCTCTCTATAGCTATGATCAGCTGTGTTTACAATTTAGGTCCTATTTGAGGTCACGGATTAGAAACTTATTTTTCTGAATTCATAACTAAAGAAGATATGATTTTTATTGAAAAAACTAAAATAAAAATCTTTTTGCATAAAAATAAAAATTATCGAATTTTGAAAGAAGAATGGCGAGATTGCATGTAATTTGGGACCCATTGATAGGGGTAGCGTATATCGTGGAAACTTATGAATAGTTAAAGAACGACTTAAGACTAACAAAAAAGCAAATGGGAAGTAGGTTATAGAAGTTGGGAGAAAAAAGATATGAAAGGTAGAAGATTATAACCTAAACTAATTTAAAAGAACTTAAAGCACGGACTTATTGGTTATTATTTAGTAGTAGAATGGCATACTTATACATATTTACTTGAAATCACACCTATTTCCCGTGAGGGTAGGCAGAAACTATAGAACGCTATGCTACGATTCTTCTGCTTCGTCCACGTTCATACATTTGGGTCATAAAACGCGCGTCGCAAAGTACTACGCACCTGACTCTTTTAAGGACATCTCCAATATTATCAGTGTCTCTTTCTATAGTGTCGAAATAAATAAAATAGTTTTATACTTTTTTTATACATACCATGACAAGCTAAGGAGTCAGCTATTGATCTCCTGGAATATCCTATAAATACATATCTTTGCTCTGTTAGCATTTCAACTAGAGGTTTGTAATTAAAAAAATATTGATTTAAAAAATATATTTTATTTTACTTAATAATTAATTACAAAGTATTGAAGATGTAGGGGAACGAGATATTGTGTTCCGCCTTCGAAAAGGGAGGATCCTCCAACCAGGCGGAGTCTTATGCCTTGCGGGCCACAGCCCAACGGTTGATGTTGGGAACTTGTATATATACTAACTCCGTGTCAAATCTTGATACCGCGATGCAGGATAGTTCGCATGTGGCGTGAAGATGCCGTCACATCACTCCCCCCCAAGACCGGAGGTCGATTGTAGTGATGAGTCAGCAAGTCGTTGCATGTTGAGATGCTTGCCAGGGCCAGGTGAGGGTTCCAATGAGTCGGAACCGGATGCCGCGTCGTTCACGGTGAGTCTGAACTGTGAGCGGTGAGAAGTGGCTGGCTGCTGGCGTCGACCAGGAGAGATGTGCCTCTGCTAGTTGACCGATCGAATTTGCAGCGTGCTGTGCCATGTATATTAATTATTTACGACAAATGCATCACGATAGCGCAGTATCTTGGAGAACACGCAAAAATCTTTGGTTAGGGAATTCCCCGTTAGAGAAATAAGTGAAACGTGTAATGCCATAATAGAAAACGAACGTGGTTTGTTAAAAAATAAGTTTACCATGAAGAATAGAAGCAGACAACTAGGCATTTTACCGTAGACAGTCGTTAGTTTGTCTACGCATTTTACTGCGTCATTTATTTTGTTTTTATTCAATATAATGAGAAAATTCTGCATAAAAATCTGTATCCAGTGCTAATCTGTATCCCGCATCGAAAATCTGTATAAATACGGAGAAATCTGTATATATGGCAACACTGGAATGGTCAATGGTCCACACTTCCACAGATTGGCACAGATAAATTTGACACGGACGTTCCATTTCTCCGTTCCATGTTTTCAATACCGTTTACAGCACAAAATAATTTATATATTTTTACGATCTGTTTACATTGTAGGTAGGTACTTTTCGTGTTCTGTACTAAACGTTTTTAGTTTATTTATCAAGATGTAAGCACAAAAGAATGGGAAACCGCCAAGCAAAAACGTACATAAGTGTAACAAGGTAAATCATTAAAGTAGATTGGAATGTATCAATGTCAAACGTTGCGTTCGGAAACTGCACGATGACTTATTTTTATCTAAATTAAAATCATTCATAACTTTTTATTCCCATCCCCTAGTAACTCAATATTTTTTATATAGAACTCTGTCAAACTCGTTACTATAATTAATATAAACTAGACCGGTAACGGCGCTCCGTTCATTTTTAAATTACGTGGGTCCAACCTCGCCGTTCTTCTTTAACACTTGCTTTAAAATAGTCATCAGTGATAATTTAAGTGGCCCGCGGCTTAGTACCCCCTTTCCGACTAACCTTGTATAGTTGGACCGCAGCGGAGGTCAATCATCAATCTAAGCTACAAACCTTTTATTTTTATTCCAGGGATGCCTAAACCCGGTGCATGTGATAATTCCACAAGGATCTATACTGGATCCTTCGGAGACCGCTGCAGTCGTGGGCGGTAACGTGCTCACGTCACAACGTATTGTTGATGTAGTGCTGAAAGCGTTCCAAGTGAGTCCATTAAATTGCTTACAAGTAGTCTTGTGTAGTTCGCGAACAAACTAGTTCGTAAGAGCGCTCCCACAGATGAACTACGCCAACTAGTTCCGCCATTCCCCGCTCCATAGTTCGTTAGTTCGTGACTGATATAAAAATTTTCATTATTAAAAGTTGATTATAACTTGTTTTGCTTTTGTAATGTGTTAATCTGTCAAGGAACAGAATAATATGTTTATGTAATTTTTGATTATTTTCAAAACTTCACCAAGAAGCCTAAAAAAAAAGTCGCCCACCTATCGTTTGAAAAAGAAGCGGCAATTTTTTTGTGTTCGTAAATGCACCGAGATAAAGAGAGGAGCGCTTAAAAAAAAAGGTCGTCCATCTATCGCTTGGGAATGAATCAAAGCGGGGAATTTCGGGGAACGATCTGCCTTCCTCTGATTCGAGCTGGGAGCTGACGAACTAGAAGAGCGAACTAGTTCGTTTAGGAGCGGCGAACTAAACTGAGCGATCTTCGTCGCGAACTACTATGCGCAAGACTACTTACAAGATGAGCTGACTGGCTTGACCTGATAATTATAGGTTGTAATTTACAAAATAATATTACCTATTGTAGGTGTGTGCAGCGTCCCAAGGGTGCATGAACAACCTAACTTTGGGGGAGGAGGACTGGGGGTACTATGAAACTGTTGCCGGAGGAAGTGGCGCTGTAAGTATACGACTCTTATTAAAATAAAATAAAAACTATTATAGTTCTTAAAATTCACGAACGCGCGTGGCGTGACTTTTACGTAGGTACACGTCATAGGGTTCAAATTCAATTGACTCACGCGCCTTCGTGAATTGTTAGAACTATACTAACTGACTATTATAGGGAAGAAAAGTAATTCGAAAATAGAACTAATACCAGGTTTTTCACGATTCTAGTTGATCAACTGCCAAATCGCATGCGATTTGAACCGTCTGAACAAACTTTCAATCAAATTGAAGGAATAAAACGTTTCAACTTTTGTTGATCAACAAAAATCGAACCGTGTGAACCCTCTATAAAATTTTTATTGCACTGTCTGCATATTCGTGTTTTTTTTATTCTTTAGTCACCGTACTCGATGGCAATGGAACTGTAGTATACTGCCTTATTATTTTTGTAAAATTCCTAATATTACTAATTTATTTATTTTATTAAGTGAAGAAAAAATAAAACCTTTTTTTCGGTGGAAATAATAAATAACCACAAAGGAAAATACATAAACATACGCGTCTCATGTAATAGGAGGTGAGCCTATTGCCATCAACCGGGCACAAATCCAAATTCCGGGCTGCTACTGAGGAATTGCACACGGAAAACCCAATAGCACTTTGCCCGACTTTGGGATCGAACCCAGGACCTCACGATCAACAGTCGCGCTTGCCACCACTATATAGAGACAGACCAACGAGGCAGGAAAATACTTCTTTTTTTATTTGAAATGGGTTTGCTCTTGACTCTAGTCTAGGTCAGAGGAGACAGAGACAAAATCTACGATGCAGTGAGCTTACCCAGAAGAAGCCTGTTAACTCTAACTTTGAAGAGATTCAGGTTGAATGCGTTCGGGAACACAGACGCAGGTAGTGAGTTCCACTCTTTTGCAGTGCGCATTATGAAGGATGTTCTATTATATTTGACATCATTGTCAACATTAGAACCGGAATTACAAAGTTGTTCGATATGTTGCAGGGCCCCGGCTGGCACGGTTCCGGAGGTGTGCACACACATATGACGAACACTCGCATCACCGACGTCGAGATAGTGGAGCGACGATACCCCATGCTCGTCACTAAGTTCTCACTACGAGCCGGTTCAGGTGGCAGAGGTATGTACTATCTAACCGCCTATTTTAGTCGACGGATTTGACAAAAATTGAAAAGAATATGCTTAGGTGGTTTGGACATGTTGAGAGAATGAGTGAACGGCGATTAACAACAGAATTTATAAGGCGGATGTCAATGGAAACGCCGGTAGAGGACGTCCTAGAAGGACATACATTGATGTTATTGGTGATGTTCTTCACAAAGGTCAGGTGCGTAGTCAACAGGCATGCGTGTATGAACAAGATGTATGAATATGGATGAAGCGAAAGGGGTATGTAAGGGTCGTAGCATGTGGCGTTCTATAGTTTCTGCCTACCCCCATGGGAAAAAGGCGTGAGTTTATGTACCTACTAAAAAAAAGACGACACAGCCTGTAGCTGCTTTAACGGGCAATTTAGACTTGAGTATTGTGTCACTCCGCAGTATAGATATAAAAACATCCAACGCACCACTTCGCCTCCGGAGTGGAACATAAAAGAAAACCGAACCGAATGTTAACCTTTTAACCGCTTTAGTCGCATATCTGCGACAAATATTACCGTGCCCCTACCGCGCGTGTCGTATTTCTGCGACAGAGAACATGCATGGTTTTGTTGTTCTATTTTTGTCCTATGAACTGCGTGGTACAACTAAAACGATTATTCAATAGAGATATGATTTACAACAATTACTTAAAATTGTTTCATAGCTCTAAGTATTGAAAAAGCTTAATATATTTATTGTAGGTATTATTTTATCGATTCGTAGTCGCGCGCTAGGGGCACGGCAATTGATATTTAGCCACGCGCCTAGAAGGTTAATGAGTGACCGAAACTCGAAAATAATAAGACGGCGTACGTACAGCGTAATCTGAACGATCTCGCCTCAGAAACAAAGCTCAATTTCGCATGCGCGGTCCACATTTTTCTCCTTAGTTATTTGACGCATTAGCTCGAAGTGAAGTTTTTGTACGTAGTCCGCGACCGTAGCACCGGACCGACGATTTAACGTGCTCTCCGAAGCATGGAGGGGTCTCAATGTGTAACGAACTGTCACCCATCCATGGACTGACCATAGCAAGCGCAGTATAACTTCGCAAATCGTACGATCCTGTTCTTCTGCCTAGCCTTTACCCAACTATGTTGGCTTCCAGTCTAACCAGATGCGGCTGAATACCAGTATTTTACACGCCATCAGACCTCCGCAACCAGTTACTGGGAAAACACCGATATCCTAAGGTTAGACCGGTTGTCAGACTTTCGGGCTACTGACTTCCCGTAACGACTGTCATAGGTATTCGTATGACACCCGAGACCGACTATTTAACGTGCTCTCCGAAGCATGGAGGGGTCTCAATGTGTAACGAACGGTCACCCATCCACAGACTGACCGCGGCAAGCACAGCTTAACCTCGTAAATCGTACGAGCCTCGTAGTTTTTAATTAGCCACGAGCCCCTCTCACTTTTAACAATATCATTATACATTATTTTGTAATTCCAGGTCGTTGGAACGGCGGTGATGGAGTGTCCAGAGAGCTGGTGTTCCGTCGTAGCGTACAATTATCAGTACTAACTGAACGGAGATCTTTCCAGCCATATGGCATGAATGGTAAACTATTAATAAATTTCCTCTGTCTGGGTATAAAAACTAATTCTATAAATATTCCGTCCATTAAATGTTGTAAACGAGGTAAACAAATCTTTGATCGTGAAAAATGCATTCTAATTTTGTTTAAAATACAATTAATTAAAATTTTAATGGCCGAACAATATAAGTACTAGGTACTAGAAAGAAGTGGGCTAATTATATTCTACGGGTGTTGGTAGAATGACTAAACTCCATATGAAAGTAATAGTAGACTGTATATTAAAATATGAACAAACAGTTACAATATTCGAAAATTTATTGAAAAGGCGATATTAATACGTATGCGCTCGGTAAGACGAATGATGACGTAGTGTGTGCTGGCCGGTCGACGTTGCCACCCCCGCGCCCGCTCACCTCAGCCCGCGGTCGCCCTTACACCCGCTCCTCCGCGCCCGCCCACCTCAGCCCGCGGTCGCCTTTACACCCGCTCCACCGCGCCCGCCCACCTCAGCCCGCGGTCGCCATTACACACGCTCCCCCGCGCCCGCCCACCTCAGCCCGCGGTCGCCTTTACACCCGCTCCACCGCGCCCGCCCACCTCAGCCCGCGGTCGCCTTTACACCCGCTCCACCGCGCCCGCCCACCTCAGCCCGCGGTCGCCATTACACACGCTCCCCCGCGCCCGCCCACCTCAGCCCGCGGTCGCCATTACACACGCTCCCCCGCGCCCGCCCACCTCAGCCCGCGGTCGCCCTTACACCCGCTCCTCCGCGCCCGCCCACCTCAGCCCGCGGTCGCCTTTACACCCGCTCCACCGCGCCCGCCCACCTCAGCCCGCGGTCGCCATTACACACGCTCCCCCGCGCCCGCCCACCTCAGCCCGCGGTCGCCCTTACACCCGCTCCTCCGCGCCCGCCCACCTCAGCCCGCGGTCGCCTTTACACCCGCTCCACCGCGCCCGCCCACCTCAGCCCGCGGTCGCCATTACACACGCTCCCCCGCGCCCGCCCACCTCAGCCCGCGGTCGCCCTTACACCCGCTCCCGCCCACCTCAGCCCGCGGTCGCCCGGGCGCAGTGATGTTCTTAACAACTACAATACAACATTTTCAGGTGGAGAATCTGGTGAGCGAGGTCTTAACTTACTGCAGCGTGTGGATGGACGACTCATCAACCTTGGAGGGAAAGCATCTATACATGCATATCCAGGGGTGAGTGTATATACGTAACTTACAAGACATAACATACATAATCAGCCCATTACTGCCCCACTGCTGGGTAAGGACCTCTTCTCAGAGTGAGAAGGGTTTAGTCCTCCGTCCACCACACTTGCTTGGTGCAGGTTGGCGAACTACACACACCATCGAGAACTTTATGGAGGGATTGCGGTGCATGCTTTTGCGAATCCCGCTACCCCGGCCGAACGGTCAGGAGGAGGAACACCGTTGGTTTTTAGCCGGTAAGAGTCCGGCAGACCCCATCGCCTTCCCCGGGCGAGGGACATCCATGAGGATTTGCCAAAGATAAAAAAAATATGCTTTTGTCCACAACGCTAGCTTCGGGTTGGCAGACTACACACACCATCGTGAACTTTTTTGCCCGGCAATGGGACAATAATGGACTAATTATGCTATTCTAAATGTAACATTCATATCTTACAGGATAAATACATAATGAATTCTCCTAGCGGCGGTGGGTACGGTCCTGCATCCGAGTCTTCTCTAACTGACGAACAAACAAATAAAGCTAGCGCCTTCATGGAGAGGGGCAGCGTCTTTGAGTACAGGAGCGCACAAGAATCCGTGTAAAATAACATTAAACCTATTTAACCAACACAATATATCGTCGCTGCGCCTAAAAAAATCCGCTGTGTTTTTTTTAATTTCGGTTTTTGATGCTATTTTATAGTACTTCTCAAGCCACGTAGGCCTGTGAAATCTGTTTTCTAATAATTTATTTGGTTAAGGAGATAGCAAAATCAGCTATGTAATTTTGGCCAAAAACGGCTTCAAAAATCCTCTATGTGTGCAAAGAAACAACGTATTTTTATTTCGATGCGCGCCTCTTAGAATTGCGCTTCAATATCACACATAGCGGGTTTATTATTTTAAAATAGTGTGGAACATCCGCTAAGTGTTCTAGGAAGACTCCCAATGAAAATTGTCGCGGTATTTATGATCCAAAAAAATACGCTATGTGACCAATTCACTTTTAAAAAATCCTAGCACCTGTTATATCGTAGGAAAAAGCAAAAAAAATAATATTTTATGATGTCTCGACATAAAGTCTAATTTTCTGCATACTAAGTTTTTAAATGTTGTTATCAGTTTGGGAAAAAAACAGTTTTTTGCTTCTCCTGTAAAGTTGGGTTTTTTCCCGTAGCGGATTTTGCAAGCACAGCGACGATATATATAGATGAAACTCCTTGCAGAAGTTACAGTTACATGTGTAGCTTGCAGCAAGTAGGTTAAACTTCAAAAAATTGTCTTTTCCTTCAATGTTTACACAGTGCAAGTCGGTAGCGGAAGTGAACTTGCGCATTTGAACTGGGTTGTGAACACAGTCCATAATACACAGTAACTGAATGCTATCGCGTGCGGGCTCACGCTGTCTTTCTCGCTCCATTAAATGACGTTCCTGAACGACAGAAAAGGATAGAGCATGAACAGACGCGATTCCGTGGTGACAGATGTGGGTCAACCATAGGACGTACAACTAGTGAACGAATGGCGTCACCTCTGCGGTCCCTAGGCAATTTCATTGGTTAAAATGTGTTTGACATTATTAATAATGATAATTTAACTTCTTCTGATTGGCTGTGATGAGGTGTTACGGTGGTACTGTCATCTGCTTTGGTTTTACGTATACAAAATTGAATGTTCCAACCAAATTGCGTTTTGCAACTACTAGAAAGAAAGAAAATATTTTTCTTTTTTGACCAGGACATCAATTAAACACAAAAAATGTATATAACATACACATTTTATGGCCATGCCGAGGGTAACCAACTCAGCATAATATGCCGCGGGTGTCAAACACCCAGCGCTGATCTTCAGTTGGTAATAATTAATTTTCCAACTGCAAGTAGCTTGCATAATATGTTGTCTGTCTGTATCCACGTGTGTACTATGTTAGCTGTGGTTGATTGTTAAACATAATTAATTAAATACAAGGTGTAAAAAGACCCTTCACGAAGCCGCCAACCATGCATTCAGTACATCAAACTAAGTAACCCTACGCAAAAATTGTCGCTGGGAAACGACTTTTTGGGTAAAAAATTTAGTTTTACTGTAAATCTCAATGTAACGCACTCAAAACACTGTGCTGATATAGATGCGATGAGTAGTAAACGGGTAATGGAGGTATTTCAAGTACATTTGCAACCTTCAAAACTAGTATTTTAAAAAAAGTTGTGAAAATGTTGGAACTTTGACCTCCAATATCTCCGTAACTAGAAGGTTCCCAGGCATAGTCCAGAATAAAAAAAATATCGCAATGACGTGGAGAATAAGTGCCTTTCGGCTTCGTTAAGAGTCCATTTACACCGTTTATACCGTTCTAAAGTTGTAGCTAAGTACCCTACTGTAAATATGTCCTTTAAAGACCAATCATGTGATAATTTTGAATATGAACTTTTATATTATTTAGCTCAGTGCATTTTTTAGCATTTTTAGTAAGATTACAACAAACAATTTCTGTTAAAAGTACACATTTTTAATACTATTCAATCCAGAAATGAAATCACTGCATTTAAAATTTACAATTATTAAAGTGAATCTTATGAATTTTAAGTATGCATTATTGTAAGCGTAAATGAGTTATAAGTACAATAATAAAACAGTAATGTACGCATAATAATCTTTATATTTACAATTTATTATAGTCTGCGCGCAAGTGCTAGTCACCGCCTGAGGTATGTGAGCGGCAGGAGGGGGGTGCGAAACAATAGTTGCGCTCTGTCAGTTTGCTTTGTGTTGTCTACCGTGCACACCCCCCTCCTGCCGCTCACATACCTCAGGAGGTAACTAGCACTTGTGCGCGGACAATAACTTGTTATTATTATATATTATACATTGTTGTTATATCTATTATATTGTGATAATATTATATTGTTGATAATTATATAAACCAATACTTATAGTACATGTTTTTCTTTTCAAGATTTTTTTATTTAATAGGTTGGCAAACAAGCCCGACGGCCCACCTGGTAAGTGATTACCGCCGCCTATTACACCTACAACACCAAGATGATTGCTGATGCGTTGCCAACCCTATAGACAAAGTTGGAAAGTCTCATGCGACTAATTTTACGCAGCAAAGAATAAATACATACATCGCATTAGACTAAATGGGTCTTCCAATGTACTCTTCAAATTACAGTCGTGGGTAATGTTGCCTTACCCCTCGTTTACACCTAAAAACAATTTGTAAACATAATTTGTGTAAAGGTGTTTTTATCCGACCGTCAAGGTAGAGTGGGACCCAATTGCAAATTATAAACCAAAAGAAAATTAATGGGTTCCGCCTGCTACTAAACTTAATGTGGGTATTTAACTTAGGCTTTCAGCTCATAATATAGTCTGTTGAACCGAAGTAGAGTTTACTTCGTTTATAGTTTACTAGCGGCCCGTCCCGGCTTCGCACAGGTGGACATTTTCCCCGTTTTTGTAACATTTTTCATTTATGCTCCGCTCCTATTGGTCATAGCGTGATGTTATATAGCCTATAACCTTCCTCGATAAATGGACTATCCAACACAAAAATAATTTTTCAATTCCAACCTGTAGTAGTTCCTGAGATTAGCGCATTCAAACAAATAAACTCTTCAGCTTTATAATATTAGTATAGATTTTAATTTTGTTTTCTATTCTCAATCTTGTTTCGGTCTTTTATGTGCATTACTTTAAATTATTATTTTTTGCAGTCGGGTGTTTGATTTTTTAAATTACTTATTTTATTAAAAGAAATTAATTGGTCTTAACACTCAATGATCATGTGTAAAATATTTCAAAACAAGTGTTTTCACCCATATACAGTGACCGGACTTGGTAGAATAGGATCGCGCTTGCTACAACTTCACACGATAGCTGTCAAATTAATACCGCCAGCAAAAAAATACTATGAAAAAAAAATGTTATATTTTTTTATTCATAGATTTCATTATTATTTACATTCATTTTTATAAAATGTTATTTATTGAATTCCATAAATAGATAATTTTGGATAATTTAATAATATTTGAAAACAGTATTCATTAAAGAAATGAACCAATATATATAGTTAACTTCACAAAATGCTACTGGTCACCCTAATATGTCGCCATATCTGTGTAATTAATTTGACGTTAATTGATTAGACATACGTACATACATAAACTCACGCCTTTTTCCCATGGGGGTAGGCAAAAACTATAGAACGCTACATGCTACGACTCTTACATACCCCTTTCCCTTATTGATTAGAAATACCAAAAAAGTGAACTAAAAATAATTAAACTGAGTATAATTTCTTTATTTATTTTTTTGCACACCTTACACATTGGTAATGAAGTTCACGAGTATTGCGGAACAAAATGGCGTCTTGACAGAGCTATTCTTATTTGGCACGCATAGTACACTTTTGCTACTTAAGGTGAACGCACACTTCGACGGTCCCTTCGTCAACTACCGAAAGTCGAAAATGCGTACTTTTGAGGAGAGCGTTTTGAAGTATGTTCTTTGAATATTTACGTTTCGATAGTATATGTAGGGACCATCGACTTAGCACCTATGAAATCTTATGAAACCTCGCACACTTATACGCTCCGAATCGTCAGAATCGCCGGAGCGGATAAGTGTGCGAGGTTTCATAGGATTTCAAACAAGTCATTCTAAAATTCAATTCTTTCGGCTCCTTCGCTTCCTTCTGCTCTGATAAGTGTGCGTTCACCTTTAAAGTATGCATATTTGTAATATTTTTTTTCGAAAAAATATCTGATACATGTAGAATACATGTTTAATACCTAGGTGTAAACGAGGTGTTACGGCCGAAACCAATAACCTATTTATCGGCGGTTTGCCGTACTAGAGATAGAAATTTGACATTACTTCTATGAAGCTTATGTCAATTTAAATGACCTCAAAGCAATATTTTGTACAAATATAACTAGTACAATAGACTTAAACTTCAGAGACCTAATAAAACATGTTCATGATGATGTTTCCCTGTATAAAAATCAACTAATTTTATTACATCACTGTTATACCTTTATCAAAACGTATGAAAAAAAATTTGTTTTTTCGAACTTATGATAACTTGGCGGAGAATGACCCGTCCCGTACTAACAAATTAATAGAATAACATATTCTAACGGAATATATCATTATTTTGGTTTTGCCGGCAATGTCAGATCAAAAATGATAAAGGTTGAATGATGCCAATTTTATCTTTAGTAGGGAAAATTGCTGGAAGATAGAAGTTATTGGTTTGGAGCCTTACGGACTTGACACATTAATCAGCATCATTTCGCAAAAACTGGATGCTTTAAGGTACTTCCAAATATTGCCTCGGGCTGTGTGGACGAAGTGGCTCACTGTGAGTATTCGCCGGTCGCAGTGAACCACCCCTTCTACACACCCTGAAGCATGCATGGCAAACCCCTGAGGCGTGCGTGGTCAACCCCCGAGGCATGCATGGCAAACCCCTGAGGCATGCATGGCAAACCCCTGAGGCATGCGTGGTCAACCCCCGAGACATGCATGGCAAACTCCTGAGGCATGCGTGGTCAACCCCCGAGGCATGCATGGCAAACCCCTGAGACATGCATGGCAAACCCCTGAGGCATGCGTGGTCAATCCCCGAGGTATGCGTGGTCAACCCCCGAGGCATGCATGGCAAACCCCTGAGACATGCATGGCAAACCCCTGAGGCATGCGTGGTCAATCCCCGAGGTATGCGTGGTCAACCCCCGAGGCATGCATGGCAAACCCCTGAGACATGCATGGCAAACCCCTGAGGCATGCGTGGTCAATCCCCGAGGTATGCGTGGTCAACCCCCGAGGCATGCATGGCAAACCCCTGAGACATGCATGGCAAACCCCTGAGGCATGCGTGGTCAATCCCCGAGGTATGCGTGGTCAACCCCCGAGGCATGCATGGCAAACCCCTGAGACATGCATGGCAAACCCCTGAGGCATGCGTGGTCAATCCCCGAGGTATGCGTGGTCAACCCCCGAGGCATGCATGGCAAACCCCTGAGACATGCATGGCAAACCCCTGAGGCATGCGTGGTCAATCCCCGAGGTATGCGTGGTCAACCCCAGAGGCATACGTGACAAGCCATTCGCGGCGCATGCCTCGCGATGTCTGTACGCACCTTAAGACACAGATGTCCGCATCACCCGTGAAAACGTTTGCTTTTAGCTGCGAAAGCATTCTACAGTATACAAAGGTTGAATGAAGCGAAGAGGCGTTTTGATTCCACTTTCATTGTGAAAACCGCCAAACGGAATGCGCTGCCTGAGTGGGTGTTCCCCGACAGTTACAATCTGGGTGTCTTCAAGTCACGAGTGAATCGGTTTCTTCTGGGCAAGCGTGCTCCATCGTAGACCGCATCATCGCTTAACACCAGGCGGGATGGTGGCCAAACGCAGGCCTAGTAACAAATAAAAGAAAAAAAGAAGCGTAAGCATGCGTACGCATGTTCACACAAATGGGTTGGAGATAAATGTTGTATTTTATATATTATCAAATTTTAATAGGAACGAGAAAAGACCTTAGCTTACAAATCGGAATATACTTAATACTTTAATAATTTAAAATTAAAACTAAATAACAAAATTGACTATATTATTGCACGTTAAATAACACTTATTACAGAATTTGAATATTTTATATTGGAAATATAATCATCAAGATATTCAACTTTACCAACATTTTCCAGAGATACTACAAATTTTATACATTACATTATTATATTTATGTCTCAGGTAAACAACAAATATTTTTGTAACACTTTTCAGTAATATTCAACCTTTTTTAAATTCATACCAGCAAATGTCCTGCAAAATTTTCATATTCCTCAAACATATTCAACATTATTCAGTTATACTTAACATTTACAATGTTTTCAGAAATAGGCAAAGTTTTTTTACTATAAACAAGCAATTACTCTCCTGAGATATTCAACATTTTCACACTTCATAGATATTCAACATTTTCACACTCTTCATAGATATTCAACATATTCAGTTATGCTCAACATTATTTTCAATTTTCAGAGATATTCAACATTTGCACACTGTCCAGTGATACCCAACCTTTTATCACAGTCTTTAAATCTTAAACCTGTCTGCAGTAAACTGCAGATGCTGCTCCAATTGCTGTATATGTCAGGCATGGTCTCCCGCCGCCGCCAAAGCCTCCCTATTCTCATATGCCCAGAAGCCATGTAACTCCAACAGTATAGACACAGCTGTATGACCATGACCGCTGCGGATAAGATCTTGGAGGGTTATCCTCGATGGATCCTCGGGTCGAATCATGTCGAAGATCTCGTCTTTGACGTCATCGAAGTTGACTGGTTCAGCGCCGTGGGCTATCATCTGTTCTTGAATTGCCTGGGGAAGGAATTGGTTTTGTTAACACATTATTCCAGAATAATAAAGAAGCAAGCACAGATTTCCAAACCAGCTTCAAATGTAATTGATTTTTTTTAGAGATTATCCCAAAAATCTCGGGTATGGAGCACTAAAATATAAGGCCCAACCAAAATACCTGGACAAACTTTTACACAGTGTTCAGTACGTTTAAGTAAACATATTTATGCAAAAAAAAACGAGATCCAAGTGTTTTTTTTATAACCAATTTCGTTTTCAATTATAATCTTAATTAAAAAATATATTTTTAATATTTTTCACTTCGCGGTTTAGGTAAAACACGGCGTGGAAGAAGGGTGAGCCCCGGCGGCGGTCGATGCATAAAAAATGGATAAGTTTATTCTTAGAGAGTTCATGCAATTTAAAACGTTATAATTTATTGATTAGAAAATAAACACTTGGATCACGTTTTTTTTTTTGCATAGATATGTTTAGTTAAACGTATTGAACACTGTGTAAAAGTTTGTCCAGGTATTTTGGTTGGGCCTTATATATCCTTCTTGGTTATAAACTTACTGACCCAGAGTTGGAGAATATGAACTAATTAACTTCCCTGGATCAGCGTCGTAAAGAAAACGAGTCTTGACCTCTGAAACGAAAACTCCCCACTTTGCACGGCCTTACGACCTCTCGTCACACAAAATTACAATCGGTTCGGCTCGGTCACTTCGAGCACACTTCCGACTAACTGGACGTACTTAAGCATATTCAGCACGTACTGTTTTATTTGTTCATTGCACATCATAAATGTTATGAAATGTACAACTAATGGGCGAAGACACTGGCTCCTGTAACACAGGTTGCTACCTAGCTCAGGAGCCAGGGCTTCAAATAAGTTGTAACACCTGTATTTTGTGTCAATAAACAAATTTATTATTATTATTACTGTTCCACTGCTGGGCGCAAGCCTCATCTCAGAATGAGAAAGATTTTAGGCCTTAGTCAGATCAGTCGACCACGCTGACCCGGTTCGCGTTGGCGAACTACACACACCACCTGGACCTTTCTTTTTCCTAACCCTCTCATGTATTTAAGTTTCCTTCACTGTTAACCTGACGTGACCTTTTTGTAAGAGCTCCTTATCCAGTGGTAGATATAGGAGTACCATACCTTGTTGACCAACTGCGGAAAGATAGTAAACTAAGGTCAACCTCACCTTAAAGAAGTAGTTGAGTGTGAAGGCGTCCAGATATCCCACAGAGTTGATGTCCAGTACTCTGAAGAGATACCCTAGCGCTGCAGGCTGCTTTCTATTCTCTAGAGCGAGCACCAGGTCCAGGTACGTCTTGTAGTCCATTTCCCCGTCGTAGGTCAGACATTGTTGGAAGACGCGCTGGAGGAATGCGCGGGTTAGAGTGCCGGAGCCGTAGCTGTGAGAAAATACAATCATCATATTATAGCAAGCCCATTACTAATAATGCATGGCACGGATTTCTTCTCAGAATGAGAAAGGTTTAGGCCTTAGTCCACCACGCTGGCCTGGTGTGGGTTGGCGGACTACACGCACCATCGAGAACCTTTCGGAGCCCATTCAGCTATGCAAGTTTCCTCACGATGTTTTCCTTCACATTTAACGCGTCATTGTCAAATTCTGATCTGCACATGAAATTCAAAATTCAGAAGTGCGGGCCAGCATTGTACTCAGACCTTCCTGCATGGAAGGTAAGCGTTTAACCACTAGTATATCACTGCTTAAAAGAGTAATGCAGTAGGAAAATCTGATGGGGTTTTGAAAGCCATTGGCCTGTTCGCTTTTGCGAAGCTATTCTGCTGTGGCGGAATGGATGACATGGATACATTACCCTGCCAGTTCGTTGATACTGAGCATGCCGTTGTGGTCTCTATCCAGGTTGAGGTACTGTCCATACACCCGCAGTGCTGATGCAGCACTGAACCAGTTCTGTTCTTGAAGCTCCATCGGTAGGTCTTCTTCACGCAACTGGTGTAAAGACATAAGTTATGTTCATTTAATTTTATATTGACATTATCGCTAGGCTGACGATAGTAACGCGGTGTCCTGCGTAAGCGACAAACGCGACGCGACGCGCCACGACGTGGAACAAATATACGTTACGTCGCGTCTCACTACATAGGCCGCTAGTAGGGAATGCCGTTGTCTTGATCGCGTTCGTCGCTTACGCAGGACACCCCGTAAGGTCTACACCGAAAATTTTGTTTTTTACCCAAATCCTCGGTTTAAGCCTTGGATTTACTAGGGGATAAAATCTTGCCTATCAAGACGCGCAACATTGAGTCTACGTGACGTCGCAACGTTGCACGGCATTTCTACGCGACACATGTTGCAAGCCGCCGCTTTGTAACGGGCGCAGGCACGGGTGTGGCCTGGATTTTGTCCAGGGTGGGGCAAGAAAATATACGCGGGCTGCCTATTATAATAGACATGGGTTTCGAGTTGACTCAATCTGGACTATTTACCTATTGTTCCCTGTGCCGCGGTGGGGCAAGCACCCCATACTTCCACGCTGGGTACGCCCATGGGCGCAGGTGTGTGCGAGCAAATTGTTCCACGATATTGTCCCCGGGACATTCTCATAGACGTCCCGCGGTATGTTTCTCCATTTGTCCCTTAGTGAATCCAGGGCTTTATGGAGACGGGGAACTTAACTTGTGCGTAATATGGGGCGTAACGCGAAGAATTCACACAATGAGGATGAATTAGGCTTTCTTTTTTAGGGTTCCGTACCCAAAGGGTAAAACGGGACCCTATTACTAAGACTCCGCTGTCCGTCCGTCCGTCTGTCACCAGGCTGTATCTCATGAACCATGATAGTTAGACAGTTGAAATTTTCACAGATGATGTATTTCTGTTCCCGCTATAACAACAAATACTAAAAAACAGAATAAAATAAACATTTAAGGGGGCTCCCATACAGCAAACGTGATATTTATAGATAATAGTACGGAACCCTTCGTTCGCGAGTCCGACTCGCACTTGGCCGGTTTTTTTATTCTACTCTGGCTCACCTCCAACAAATCATCAAGGAAGGAGCAGGACAGCACATCCCGTATCCTCACTCTGCCGACACGTAGAGGATCTAGGAAGAACAAGAACTTCCTAGCAGCAGTGCACACGTAGAACGAACTGAACGATGAGTCGAGACCGTCGAGCGCTGCGAGTGAAGGCACTAGTTCCGCTATGTAGCTCTCTAGGTCCTGGAACAATGGTTGATTAGATTAGAAAGAAGAAAGAAAGAAATTTATTTGGCACGAAACGACGTGACGAGAGGGGCTCGCGGCTAAATAACAACTGCGCCGATCGTACGATTTGCGAGGTTAAGCTGCGCTTGCCGCGGTCAGTCCGTGGATGGGTGACCATTTGTTACACATCGAGACCCCTCCGTGCCTCGGAGAGCACGTTAAGCCGTCGGTCCCGGGTGTCATACGAATACCTATGACAGTCGTTACGGGTAGTCAGAAGCCCGAAAGTCTGACAAACGGTTTAACCTTAGGATATCGGCATTGCCCAGTTACTGGGTTGCGGAGGTCTGATGGCAGTCGCTCCGTGTAAAATACTGGTATTCAGCCGCATCTGGTTAGACTGGAAGCTGACCCCAAGATAATTGGGAAAAGGCTAGAGGACGAAAGCAGTCAGACACGCAGACAAAAAAAATCATAAGAGACAAAAAAGATTATTGCATTCTTTCAAACTTATGAAGTTAGGGGCCATTCAAGTACTACGTAAGCACGAAAGGGGGGTGAGGGGGTCTTTACTTAGCTTATTTTTGATGACATGGGGGACGGGGGTGTCTAGATGATGATTACGTCAGCAATCTTTATTTATTTACTTATTTTTCTAGACTTAAAAACTGCTGCTTATGAATAACAATAAAGGAACCTGATCAGTTTAAAAAAATATTTACCAATGTTTACGTAAGCATAGGAGGGGGTAAAAGCTTTGCTTACTTTTGCTGACGAGGGGGAGGGGTGGGTCAAAAATTACTAAAATTCTGCTTACGTAATACTTGAATGGCCCCTTAGGAAAAAAGTGATAAATTCTCAGGTAGGGATAATAAAGGTTAGTGCCGGGTTCTTATAGCCAAAAACTAGTCGTTTTGTTTAGCAATGGTAGCATTTTTAAATGGTTTTAATTAGCTTCACATTGTATATTTTTTTGTTTGTTTGATTCAAATCTTGTGACAGATTTTTCAACTACTTCTGCTTGACCAATTCTCCTGAAACTTCGCACACAAATTCAATTCCCATGACAATACAATATTATAATTTCAACCTCCAATCCTCAAATCCTAATGGTGCAGAGGTACTGCAAGATAAAACCGTATAACTTAAAAAAAGGTACCTATTATTTATTACCAAACTGGACATATAAATAGATAGATTAGATTTGACAGGTAAAATAAACTTCCTAGTGAGTGGCCTGCGGGCGGTGGGTTAGGGGACCCGTCGCCCGACCAGTAACAGGCCCAGGGAGGATGGCGCGCCGTGTTCCGCTCGCGCCTCTCAGAAGGAAGTGGGGCAGGCGAGCTATTGCCCCACCACTGGAGAGGTCCACCAGAAGAAGCTGGTGGGCCGAGACATGCCGGGGTCACGGTGCATGCAATAGCGAATCCCGTGACCCCGGCCTTAAGTCAGAAGGAGGGACACCGTTGGTTTTTAGCCGGTAAAAGTCCGGCAGTAAAAGTCGCCTTCCCCTGGCGAGGGACATCAAAGAGGATTTTCCATCGCAAAAAAATTTAAAAAAAAAAGGTAAAATAAACTTACATGTTCAGTAAGATATCCTTGACCAGTCACGTCATACAGTGATAATCCGATTCTTGTCTGCTGTAACCAAACGCGTCGCATCACGTAGTTGAAAAGAGAAACAGCGCGTACGCGACCAACCCCGCCTTCCGCCGCTTGCAGGCGTCCGAATACCTCTGCTGTGAAGTATGGCCTGGAACATTGATAATATTTTTTAAACCTTTTGAACGCCAGAGCGTAACACATCAGCGTACCCCCACGCCAAGGTAACTGTAATTGAAAGACATTCAATACTAGGAGCTACTATATTTAATCTCTTTGCTGTAATCCCATCGTTTTCGTCACATAATGCTGACGTTGGCATACAGGGTAAGCTTTCGTTTGTCACATATATGTGACAGCGGCGTCCAGAAGGTTAATGATAATGGTCAGAATTGGAAGAAATAGTGAGTATTGAGATGACGGCTGATAGAGAGGCATGGAAGAGGAATATGTGTTGTAAAATCTATACTAATATTATAAAGAGGAAAAATTATCACTGAGTAACATAGGCTATATTTATTACTGGAATAAAACTTCTTACGCGGGCGGAGCTGTGTAGACACAGCTAGTAGTTTTTATTTTGCATAAAAGATGTAACAGGTCATTAAATAATCGCGACAATAGTCGTCGATTACGACTAATCACTAAATTATGCTGATAATGGTGTCGATTCTGTTGTGCAGTTTGACGGGCCTAAACTAAACTAAAGGTGTTTGTCTCTACCTGTTTCAATAGAAAAAGAAAGTGACAGTTGTGTTTAGTCTAGTTTAGTATTGTCAAAAAGTGGAACAGAATTGACACCATTGTATGATTACGATTAATCATAATCGTTTAGTCATTCGTTACGAGAAACTTACTTATATTTAGGTCCAGCTTCATTCCTAATCTTCTGAAACTGAAAATAGTTAATAACGAGCTCATCGTTGTTTGCTCCGTTATATGTTCCATTGGTCTTCTCCAACAAACTCCAAAGGTGCTTCAATTCACTATTATCAAGTAATTCTTTGCTCTTCTTCTGTAAGAATTGAGCTCTTGTCTCTTCTCGTAACTTCTGTGCAAGCATATCGTCGGGTCTCGGCAGTTTGAAGTAGAATTTCGGTATGTTCTTGTATGAATCTTCTTCGCCGGCTAGTTTGGGCTTGTAAAGTTGCTGGAAGGTGTCAACTTCTAGTTTTGTGCTTTCTTCTTTAGTTATGCTCGTGGTTGTGTCTGTTGGTAAATAAATTCTTACTATAATAATTAACAAAATAAACAACTAAACGGAGGATACATAACTGCCTCGTTGGTCTAGTGGCGGCAAGCGCAACTGATAATCGTGAGGACCTGGGTTAAATCCGCAGGCCGGGCAAAGTACTATTTGGTTTTTCCATGTGGAATTCCTCAGTAGCAGCCCGGAGTTTAGATTTGTGGCCAGTTGATGGCAATAGGCTCGCCTCCTAGTATATAGTATATGGGACTTAAACATAACAGCAAAATCAGGGTGTTACTACAAGGTTAGTCGTAAAGGGGATACTAAGCCGAAAGGGTGTTAAAGAACCCATATGGGATAATTTTTGTTCTACAACTTTCTCCAAAACTCGATAATTTAAAAGAAATAGCTTTCAAAGATTTTGTAAAAAACATGCTAAAACCTATTTTTCCATAGCTGTGTTCAGCTGTGTTTACAATTTAGGTGATATTTGGGGTCACGGATTAGAAACTTAATTTTCTGAATTCATAACTAAAGCAGGTATATTTTTTTTTAAAAAACTAAATAAAAATTCTTTTTGCATGCAAATAAAAATTATCGAATTTTGAAATTTTAACACTTGCTTTTAAACAGTCATCAGTGATACTTTAAGAGGCCCGTGGCTTAGTACCCCCTTTTTGACTAACCTTGTATATACCTCTGCACAACCCTTCGGCGAATACAGGCGTGATGTTATGTTATTTTAAAATAAGAGACCTCAACATAGTTGGGACTAGGCTAGGCAGATCAATAAGGGACCCGGACCATCCATAAATTATGGGTTTTCAACCCTCCACACCCTTTTCATCGGTAGTTATATTTGAGTGGCTTCCGCTACCCAATTGTGATATCACCAGTGGCGTAACTATAGGGTGGTAGGGCTGGCAAAATGCCACGGGGCCCCGGCCCGACGGGGCCTCCAATCCGAGAGGCCACAAGCACAGAAGTAACCTAACATTTTGAACAAAATTAAGTAAAAATTATAATATGTAATACCTATGCATTTGAAAATTAAGTTTATTAGATATTTAACTAAAATGCACATAAAATTAGTAATTCTGTTGGGTAACTACTTCAGTAATTTATTAAAATGAAATTACAACATGACGATTTTTATTGGGGCCCCATCCAATGAATTTGCCATGGGCCTCTGATGGTATAGTTACGCCACTGGATGTCACACAATTTAAATCTAGAAATAATTTGAATAGTTTTGAATATTTTATTGCCCAAGGTTTAAGATGTGACGTCACAAAGCTTGAGCCCTGTGCCCCTCTTGTAAAATTTCTGGACGCTCTCTTCTCAAACGTGTGACGTAAGTTATGGACAGTTGCTAATGTATAAATGAGTTTGACTTAGCTTACTGTCCAATTGCTCATTAAAGAAAATTATATTCTACATGAGCATTTCTTATCCATTTAAATAGTGTAAATTAAAGATATAGGTAAGACAACAGGCGAAACAATGTAGTATATAAAAACAGAATTATAAAATTTTAAAATCAACACTACATTAAATTTAAAATTTACATAAGATAATTTTATTTAATTTTTATCATACTTTCCAGGGTTATACAAGAAAATATAGAGTAATAGAATTAACTCCAACACGATTATAATATAATTAAACACACGATTTGTGTTATAATTTAATCTTACCATCCAATTTCTTGATATATTTCCGGAGTCGATCTTTTAACATGTTATTCACTTTGATTTGTTTATTGTCCACCGGTTTTTGTTCTGTGGTCGTATTATTATTGGCAGCGTCTTCATTTTTAATGTCTTTTCCACCATCGGACATGATTTTATGTAATAATTCTGCGATGTTATCAATATAATTTACTTGGAATTCGACCGAATCGATTCGAAAGTATGTTGTCAAGGGAGGAGACTTCGTGACAGTTGAACTGTTCATTGTACGCAAATTTTAATGATAAATGCTTTAAAATATGAGCAGAAAAACCAATTATATTTTAGATGCATAGAACTAATATCGTTTAAAGTATTTTAATCGCATCTATCTAGTAATAAATTATTCATTTATTAAACTAAAACAACAATAACTAATTGAAATAAAAGAAAGTGTACACGCAGCAATTGTTATAATAAGCACTACGTGTAAAGGACCGTGATAAAGTTGTGACTATTCGACACTAGATGGCAATGTTTAGTTTATGCTATTCGCCGCCGGAGGCGCTGTAGTCACGTCGTAAGTAAACTCGTTGATGTCTTTTCTATGAACGAACATTCTTAGTTTGATGACACGATTGCTAACGCATTTTCTTAACTATCTATTGCTGTTGATTTTAGATGCATATATTCTTAACAAGCATAAAATATTTTACTATCTATAAACTCGTAACTGTGTAAGATAATATTATTATTATTTTGCCATGTATTTTATATTATTAAATTTAAGTACTATTATGTAGGTACGTAGTGGACTTGTACACCTAGATTGCTCGATTTTCTCTTTCCATTCTCCCAGTCCATCCAAAGGTTGTCTGGAAGAGATCGCCTTGCGCGATAAGACCGCGCATTGTGCATTTTTGTATTTAAATAGTTTTTTGTGTTATATTAACCTGGTGTACAATAAAGAGTATATAAATAAATAAATAAATAATTTTCTTAATTTATAGTTGCTCTAAGCTACTAAAATATCCTTACTTTAGTGATTATTTTATTACTTTTAACGATACAGCGTGTATACGCACTAATCAATATTGTCACAGCGACCACAAATTGTGGTTGATTTTCCAATTTGCAATCTAATATTACACTCTTGATGCACTTGCAAGTGAAATTCATATCGACGCAAACAAAGATAAAGAATACTTAGAAGTGACTGATCCCAGTATATTATTATCCTCTATGTGACTGATTTACGGGTAATTTTAGGGTGGTATGCCATTCGTTTTTCTTGGTTCAATGTCACTTTGATCAAGGAAATTGGATGACATTAATTAATGAAATTAATCGTTACACTTTACCCACTATAGTTCTGTCAATTTAAGTACCTATTTGTAATTCTTTCATTTCTCCTTATTTTTCTGTATGCCATATTATTGTTACTGGAATAATAATTATACCTAAGAGTAAATATAATGTAACACGTCGTGTTCTATAAAACACACCCATATGTATAAATTCGGGATCTGTCCTGTCTCTCCTAAACACAGGTTACTCAGTAGCCTATATAGGAGTACAGAGCCTCATTCGCTTACCAGATTTTGTATTAATTACACTTCTGTGCTAATGTATCCATCCTTTAATCTGGTCCATAAAAACAATAAATAAATGAATTCTAAGTCTACCCGTGACCACGGCCGGTGAAATTCGGTCGAAACGCCGGGGTAAATAAGGTATTTTTCTGCCTTATAAAAAATTTCTATGCGATTAGACCCAATTTAGTATTTTTATAATGTGTACAAATCCCGAAAGTTTGAAAACATTTATAAATGAATTCATCAAATATACGAGCAACACTATCTTCGCTTCAAAGATTTTTGACAGCTGAATATTATATGTGCTGTAGTAGTTATCTGTGGTTGGTTAGTCACCGCGCAGGCGTAGATTTGTTCCTCCATTTTTTTTCAATTGTATAAGTAGGTATGGTTTTCTACGGGTTTTCTCAAACTTCAACAGAATATGGCACTTCTAAAAATCTTGAAAACATATATTTAGATATTGAATGAGTGGCATGAGACAAATGTCATGGAAAGGACATGTTATGAAATGGGCTTAAAATAATTTTATTTTTGAACCGCTTACATGTGCGGTTTTTCTGATAGGGAAAACTGTCTAGGACGTGCTTACAAAAACATTTTTTTTTAAAAAGCACCATTATTTAATTATAAAACATTTAAAATCCTGATATTTTTTTTGTTAAAAAACTAATAAACTGATAAAAAACTTAGAAATAAAAATGATATATATCATTTTTGGAAGCATAATATTTATCCTAATATTAAAATAATATGAAACGGCTTAAATTAAAATAAAATTAATGAATTAACTTAATGGTTTGGTTGTATGGCATTGATTCCCTTGTCTCAATAGAATAAAAGAAAATATTTACTGTATGTCAGCAAGGTTGTCAGTAATGTCATCAATGTCTAATCATGTCAAATTTGTCACACAAAATCGCTATCTATTGTTGTTAAAAGCCAGGTCAAATAAAAAAAAACTCAAAACAATACATAGTACGTCAAAAACACAGGAACCACAGTCACAATAACAGACAACAGTTGAATAAGTTGAATTGAATTTGACTTTTTGACAATGACTGACGTTGACAATGACAATAAATGTCATCCAATAGAAGTATTGCCAGAATTAATAATTATGGGTTAACAACTGTGGGTTGCAACTTTATATTTTAATTATAATTATTTAAATAAAAAAAACAATAGAAGGGTGCTTTTTAAAAAAAAAAAATATATATACGAAAGCTCCATATTTTATGTACTTTCATAAAAAAAATATCTCTTCTCTGTTCACAACCAAAGCCCAGCTTCCATACAAAAATATAACATGCATGTCCTTTGATTAAATCTTGGATAAGGTATTGGACAAAGACATATGACCAGTGGCATACCACCCTGAAGGCTGTAAACGTCCACTGCCGTTTCCCAAACAGCGATTTTGACTATGTATCTTACGAGTTCACGATCGTTATAGTCGCTTATAGGTTAATTATAAGCAGCGTACTTCCACGGGCTGATTTATGATAAGGAATTGTAGGGCCTTAACTGCAACAGGGGCTGGGGCAGCTGGGACGGTTCCCTGGGACCCCAAACAAATGTATAAAAGGCCTCGATAAAGGATTCGAGCACTTGCTGCTCTGGGGCCCCAGATCCACTAGCTAAAGCCCTTGTTTCTTGGCTCTTCCAAATTATTGTAGATCTTTGTTATAGTGTAGAAGGCGTTAACAGAAGCCAGTGGTTAATAACAAACACTTTCGTTGGCACCATCCACTGGGTTTCACTTCTTAGCGCGTTATTTATAATGTTATAGTACATACTTATATCGATTCCATAGTAAAATAAAGTGATCGCAGTGATCGCAGATTTATTTTTTCATTTTATTTAATTACTAGCGACCCGCCCCGACTTCGCACGGGTGCAATGTAGATACTAATGTGGGGCATATCAACCTTCCTCTTGGATCACTCTATCTATTAAAAAAAACCGCATCAAAATCCGTTGCGTAGTTTTAAAGATCTAAGCATACATAGGGACAGGCAGACAGCGGGAGCGACTTTGTTTTATACTATGTAAAGATTTTAAATGTTATTTATAAACAACATCATAACATCACGCCTGTATTCCCCGAATGGTTGGGCAGAGGTGTATAGTATGACCCTCATTTCGCCGCTATGTTTAAGTCCAGTGTAATACGGGGCGAGCCTATGCCGTCAACCGGGCACAAATCTAAACTCTGGGCCGCTACTGAGGAATTCCACACTAAAAACCCAATAACACTTTGGACGATCTGGGGATCGCACCCAGGACCTTACGATAAGCAGTCGCGCTTGCCAACACTAGATCAATGAGGCAGTTACATATCCCCGTTTAGTTTCTTAGTCCCTTTACTAATTTAGTCTGGGGGGTATTCTTCTTTTCGTGTGTTTAGTAACTAACCTGGTGTCATAGTTTATGCCACCCAAAGGCCACACATGGCATCGAGAAATATCTCTCAGGCATGCCGGTTTCCCCACGATGTTTTCCTTCACCGTTTTTAAGCAAGTGATAATTATACAATACGCACATGAATCCGAAAAGTCAGAGGTGCGCGAGTGCGTTTGAACTCGAGACCAATGACTTGGCAGTTCGACGGTCGCACCACTAGGCTATCACTGCTGTTGTTAAGTAGATGGTGAAGGGGAACTGTCCTGTCCTGTATCCCCTAGTCTTCCTCTTGTATAACCTTCATGGTGGATCAAATAATGAATGTATTAAATAGACCGACATTTGCTAGAGGAACAAAGATTAACATAAACAAAACTAGATAATTTTGTATTCAACAGAGATTTAGATGCAAACATTGAAAAACTTCACACAAAAAGGCAGTGGATAGTCTATTGGTTTGACCGCCGGACTGCCAAGTCATAGCTCTCGAGTTTGAATCCAAGGCACGCACCTCTGAATTTTCAGATTCATGTGCGTATTGTATAATTAATTTATCACTTGCTTAAAAACGGTGAAGGAAAACATCGTGAGGAAACCTGCCTGAGGAATATTTCTCGACGTCATGTGAAGCCAAGTCAGAGGTCCATGGGCGGCATAAACTCTTATCAGGTTGATCACAAACTACACGAAAAGTAGAAGACACAAAAAGGCGATGTCTTCAAAAAAGTTCTTAGCTTTCACTACCAATCTGCCAACATTAACCCGCCGCACCAACCCCGGAAAACCAACAGCAATAAAGCAACTTTTCCAGCAAAATAATAATTCAAATTTCTCCTCACACAATAAGTGTAAGTAAGCATAACTTTATTACATCACGTCTACTTATCATACTGTTCTGGTTTTTCATGAATATTCTTCATAATTTCTTGTGCGTTATTTAACTAGTTACATATAGCATAATATATAACGGTTATATAATAACGTTGAAGTTTGTTTTTACTTTTAATTAACGTTTGGAATTTGCTGCTGTAGTGACATTGTTCACGAAATATGTCGGATTTAAATAAAAGCTGCCTCGTTGTTCTACTTGTGGCGAGCGCGACTGCTGATCGTGAGGTCTTGGGTTAGATTTCCAGATCGGGCAAAGTGTATTTGGTGTTATTGGGTTTTTTCGTGTGGAATTCCTCAGTAGCAGCCTGGAGTTTGGATTTGGCTCGCCCCTATTACATAGGACTTAAACATAACGGCGAAATGAGGGTGTTACTATACACCTCTGCCAATTCTTCGGGGAACACAGGCGTGATGTAATATTATATTTAAAAAAAACAGGTTGCGCTTGTTCCCCGTCAGCGTCAGTCCCCCTCAGCATGTTCAGCCTTGGTTGTTACATGAATGCCTATGGTAGTAGTGACGAGTCGGTTAGAAGCCCGAAAGTCTAACTACCTATTTACCTTATTACGATAACACGGAATCGGAGAGTCAGCCGTATCTGGGGCCTACTCTGAAAATCGAACTGCGAAGTTTCAGCTTTCAGACGACGTTTTCCAACCACGAAACTGTTTCGGATCCGGCGATTGATTTCATTTTCGCGATTTGACATTTTGTCTTTTGTCCACCCTACTCTCAAATGTTGTCATCTAGTATTTCTTTGTTTGACAATTCTTTGATCGTATACAACGTGTTACATAATTCCCCATGAAAAATGTAAATAATCAAGTCGTCTTTAATGGTTGATGTTTATTAGGTAAGAATGTAAATAACTTTCTGGGTAGTCTACTCTTTAGTTTTATGTTTTCGGAGTTGCGTTTGAATGATAATTATTTAATGTTTTATCCAAATTCTTTTTCTTTGTTTAGTCATATTACGGTTTTCAAATATTGCCAATAGACTCCTTTACAACGGACCTTTTAACCCCCTTTCTGCTTTAGGGGTATTTTTGTAACACGTTGTGTTTTGTTCGTCGTTTTTTCGATTTGACACATGAAACATCGATGTTCGTTTTTCAGAGGATGCACCTTGGTTAAAGTGGAAGCCGACCCCAACATAGTTTGAAAAAGGCCAAGATCATTATACTACGGGATAGTGACGTCATTAAACATGTCCTCGCTTAGTTTACAGAATGGAGTCTCTAGCAATGTGTTACAGAATTACGTGCGATCCGTGACGAACTGTTGTTTCATTGAATAATAAGAAATTAGAAAGCAACAGTTGTGTGTTTTGTAAACTATACAATATTTAACATTCATTCTGCCTAGCCTTTTCCCAACTATGTTGGGGTCAGCTTCCAGTCTAACTGAATACCAGTATTTTACACGGAGCGACTGCAATCAGACCTCCGCAACCCAGTTATTGGGCAATGCCGATATCCTAAGGTTTGACAGGTTATCAGACTTTCGGGCTTCGGACTACTCGTAACGACTATCATAGGTATTCGTATGACACCCGGGACCGACTGTTTAACGTGCTCTCCGAGGCACGAAAGTGTCTTGATGTGTAACGAACGGTTATCCATCCACAGACGGACCGCGGCAAGGGTAGTTTAACCTCGCAAATCGTATGATTCGCGCATTTGGTAATTAGCCACGAGCCCTTTTGTACAATATTTGGGCCGTGTTATGCAATAATGTGTCATCCCACAAAAATAAGTTTTTTTTGTTAACGTCATTTGTTCTTGTGGTATCTATACTCAACGCTTGAAAAATACCCATAACTGTAGTAAAGGAGATGTTTCATTTTCGGCCATAAGATGTACATTTATCGAAAAAGGGGAAAAAAATCCAAGAATTGAGGAAAAATATTCTTTCGTGGATTTAAACCTGATTTGATGTGCACAAAATATAATAAGTTTTCAATTATTGCCATATTCTATTCAACATGGCGTCCTATAGTTTGCATAGCCTGCTTTCGTTCTGAAATCATGTCAAATCAAAACATAATTCACGTAGACGTTAAATATGAAAGGTATGTGTTCTTGTACAATTAATAATAATTATTATTCTCTTAGTCATCTTTTTCGACTAATTCTAAGCTAGTGTGACGATTTCATCGTTAGAAATATATTTATTCTTCTTTTTTGACGTGTACTTCTGAACGAAAAATTCAAAATGTCAGGTCACAGTCAGTCAGTAATTAACAAATATCAACTTTTTAACTTTTATTTTGAGCATAAAAAACATTTGATATTATGAAAAAAAATGTTACTGTAAGCTATTCAGGGTTTAGTTTCCCAGCTTTTCTAAAAGGTACACGTTATGGCCGGAGTCCCATACAAAAATGAAACATCTCTTTTACTAGAGCGTCTATCAAAAAAAACTTAAGTAATGCAGTTAGATTTTTCAAGCGTTGGGTAGACCTACCACTATAACTAGATGGCGTTAACACAACTAATATTTTTGTGGGTTGACACATTATTGCATAACACAGCTCATTTAACACTGTCATTCCCATTATCACTGTAGGGTTAGACATAAAGGCATAATAGTTCTCTAATAACATAACTATAGGATCATTGGAGTCAGAAGCCCGAAAGTCTGACAACTCTGCCTAACTTTAGAATATCGACATGTAACTGGGTTGCGGAGGTGTGATGGCAGTCGCTCCGTGTAAAATTCTGGTATTCAGCTGCATCTGGTTAGACTGGAAGCTGACCCCAACTTAGTTGGGAAAAGGCTAGATAGAACAGGACCCTTTATAACACTCTTATATCCCTTTTTATGATGCATGAGGATTTATGGTAGCCCGTGCACCATAGACTAAATAGTAACCAGTTTTTTTTTTTTTTTTGTTTTTGGGTTACCATGTTGTTATATATTATGTTTAAATTTAAGTGTAAGTTAATTTTAAGAAACATTATATTTTTAATTTTAAGTATCCGTGTGCGTCCGCGTGTGCGGAAAATAAATACTTTTTCTTTCTATCTTTCTTTTTAGGGATTAAAAGGTGAAAACGGAACCCGTGTGGTGAGAATACGGTGTTTGTCTGTCTGTATGTACGTCACAACCGTTGTTCTCAGTACAGCACTGTTGCTATCCAACCCCCGGAGCGCGAGTCTGACTTTTCTGTTGTTCGATCTGGGAACTTGGATGACGAAGGCTGCTGCGTTAATGTGTTTACTAGTCTTAGTTTTAGAAAATTGTTCAAGATTAAACACAGTTTACCTTTTAAGGTTTAAAATTTTCAACTTATGTTATGAAAAGTGTAGCAGTGATAGCCTAGCGGTTGAACGCTTGCCTTCCATGCAGGAGGGTCTGAGTTCGATCCCGGCCTGTACCTCTGACTGTTCGAATTCATGTGCTGATCAGAATTTGATTATCACTTGCGTTAACGGTAAAGGAAAAACATCGTGAGGAAACCTGCACACCTGAGAGGGCTCCATAAAATTCTGGATGGTGTGTGTAGTCTGTCAACCCGCATTAGGTCAGAGTGGTGAACTAAGGCCTACACCCTTCTCATTCTGAGAAGAGGTCCGTGCCCAGCAGTGGGACAGTAATGGGCTAACTATGTTATGTACCAAAAATGTATCAAGCGGTCATATCTAGTGTTACCGCTACTAAAATGGAAAAATCTTATTAGTTATGGAATCATTTCGGTTTTAATCGACGATTAATGTAGTTCCTAAAGTAGATTAATAATCTTAAGCAATTATTTCCGACGAATGCTAAATATCCTGTCTATTTGACCAAGGACAAGTATTGCTGGCCGTCCCAAAACCATCAAGTACAACCGCGGGATACACTTTTACTATCTAAACAGCTTGCACAATCACTAATGTTTTTAATAACAACGTTAAACAAAGTTAAATTTCACGCTCTCTCCCAAACCTAATGTGAAACACGATAACTCACTCATCATCCCAAATATTACATAATTTTATTTATCCAATACCAATTTATTCGTATGACAAAAGGCTAGGTAACGAAACGCAAGCGTAAACCGGACCATCCGTTTGGTGCGCGGGCGCAAACTCACCGAACAAGTTTCCGCTCTCAAGCCGCCAGTTATGCGTAAGACGTCGTGGGGTGAGGACGTATCGTCCCCCTGAATATTACAAAATATCGCCGTGCGTTCGGAAACAGTGTTACACAATTGTGCCCAACGTTTTTTGGCGTGAATATATAAAAAGTTTTAATTGATTAAGCGCAGTGCCTCTTACAAATGGTTGGATAAATGCGCGAGCCCCGTAACGCTGATTTTGTAAAGGTAAGCGATTGTTACACGGCCGAGTTGAGAAGGGCTCTATTACTATATTCTATTTTAGCGGTTCAAGTTCTTTTCGAAAGGGTTAGGCGGGTTTTGCAAGGCGGATCGCATTCTGCGACTAGGAACCATTTGTCAACAATTATTGAGCAACGTGAATTTGAATTTTGATAGAATTCTGACCCTTTTGTAATTCAATTATGTTTCGTATAGTCAATCTCTCCGGCCTTGTGGTGTGGAATGTTGGCTACTTATTCGAAGATAATGTCGAATGTACTCTACCTAGTCTAGTAAGAGTGTTGGTTACTTATAGCACTGGTTCAGTTACAATTGACTTTTATTTTTTCACCTTAACTGTGATCTTGATCGACAATCGCAGTTTTCATCGTTTGTGCAACAGTTCTCGCATACTTGCGATTTTTAGTAGTACTTTAACGTGAAATACCACGATTACTCACACACTTGCAACTCTGCGATTAAACGCAACGATTAAGTGAATTGCGATGTTAAGTTAAGATTGTTAAGTCACTCATTATGTAAAGTGGTTTATTAACTTACTCGACGACAAACTAGTGTGTTCTGTCAGGATATTGTCAGGACAGATATTTTGTAAAAAAATGGTACCAACCGAAGTGACTGTTGTTGGTTTTATGTCTATCTTGAACTCAGCAACTTTGTAGGTCAATGTTATCTTCAAGATTTACAATTAATGACAAGCGCGGTTGTCGATAGTGTTACTAGGAAAATAAGTTTACTACCAGAGGTAAGTAATAAAAAAAACATTAATCTGGTTATACTTCTAAAGGGTTATAGGGGAATCCCTCTTTATATCTGGTTTTGGATTCATTTGCTCCATCTTAGACCCTGTCTGCGCTTACCATTAGATGAGACTAGGGTCAAACCAGACCAAGTTAAAAAAAAGTTAAAGAAAAACACTTTTAATGTTACTCTTGTAGAATTTAACTGGTTAAACCAAGTTAAAAGTCAAGGATCACTACCTATCGATATAGTCAAGTTTGCATCTTTATGTATAGTTATATATTGTCTGTTTATATTATGTATTACATATACATTACACTATATATATGTATATTGTATATAATATTTATTTATTTGTATTTTTAGGTATATTTAAAGTACTTAATTTAATATCTCCTCATTTATTGTTACACCGAGAACTACCTCTCTCTTTTTTTCTTGCACTTCATGTCCATCCAAAGGTTGTTTGGAAGAAATCGCCTAGTGCGATTGTACATCTCTATTTTTATAGTAATGTTTCTTGTTTGTTTTGTGTACAATAAAGAGTATTGTATTGTAAAAGGGGTGAATCGTTTAAACGCAAACGCGGTAGTTGCGTTACCTTTACAGAACACTGTCTTAGTACCAACTAGAAATGTCCTTCAGTATAAACCGATGATGTTAAAGTTGATTAAAGTACCGAATTTTTCGTCCTGCCCAGTCTTTTCTCAACCATATACCGTATTCTCACCATACGGGTTCCATGTTGACCTTTTAGGTATAAAACTCTAAAAAGGGATATAAGAGTGATATAAAGGGTCCTGCTCTACCTAGCCCTTTCCCAACTATGTTGGGGTCAGCTTCCAGTCTAAACAAATGCGGTCGAATTCCAGTATTTTGCACGGAGCGACTGCCATCAGACCTCCGCAACCCAGTTACTGGGCAATGCCGATACCCTAAGGTTAGACCGGTGGTCAGACTTCCGGGCTTCTGACTTCCCGTAACGACTGTCATAGGTATTCGTATGACACCCGGACCGACTGTTTAATGTGCTCTCCGACGCACGGAGGGGCCTCGATGTGTAACGAACGGTCACCAATTCATGACCGATTTTTTTTGTTATAAATATATTTTAAGAATAAAAACTTGTTAAAAAGTTTGATAAAGTAGAAAAATTTCAGTCTATTTTGGTTTAATAATTACCTCCTATGAAATGCATTAAAAGAACCTCCGCGACTCCCAGGAATCCCTGCTTTATTTCCTTAACTACACCAGCGTGGAAGTAAATGTCTGCACAGTTTATCGTATGAAGACATCGCTAAATCACTAAACAGTCTGCTAACATCACATGCTGCACGCTACGCGAATATTGTTAGCGTTTAAACGCAATATTTGTTATAATCGCGTGCATCAAGGACGCTTCTTAATCCTACACACACAAGCACGAAAACGTCGACTACTAAACATTCTTCACGATGTTTTTCGTTCACCGATAGCAAAACATCACGCCTTTATTCCCCGAAGGGTTGGGCAGAGGTGTATAGTAACACCCTCATTTCGCCTTTACAAGTCCCATGTAATAGGGGGCGAGCCTATTGCCATCAACCGGGCACAAATCTAAACTCCGGGCTGCTACTCAGGAATTCCACACGGAAAAATCCAATAACACTTTGCCCGACCTGGGGATCGAACCCAGGACCTCACGATCAGCAGTCGCGCTTGCCACCACTAGACCAACGTGGCAGTTAACGCAAGTGATAATCAATTTCTGATCCGCACATGAATTGAAAGGCGTGAAAGGCAATCGTTCTACCGCTAGGATAAAACTGCATAGGCTACTAAAAATGGCCGCTTAAATTCATGGAACTCTAAATCAACACCTACAAATAACGGTCTGAAGACTTAGGAGGGAACGTAGAACTCATAGGTTGTCATATGAGTGATCTAGTGAACAGTTTGTGCTACCTGATCCTTCGTACCGTACATGGTCGAGAGGTTCGCTCGAGACACTTTTTTGCAACTACTCTTTGTAGAACCAACTAAGGCGTACGCTCACCGCTGCATCGATTAGTTGACACCTACAATAGGCAGATTAGCTTAACTGAAATTATGTTTTTCAGCAAGGCTTTATTTAAAAAAGAAATTGTTACTATTTTAAATGATCGGAACCCTAATAATTAAGCAATGTTTACTTTTATTCGGTTTATTTTTATATTGTTTTTTCTAACAACTAGTAGATCTGTTTAGTAATATGTGGATAACGTTGTGAGTCGTGTATTTGTTACCTCTATTATTAAGTTCTAACCTATGTTTACTTATTATAACACTGCTGTTTGTTGTCCCTAAATAAATAAATAAATATAAACAGTGAGCTAAATATTGAGGTTTTGGTCAGCGATGCATGATCAGCAGCGAAAACTGTGTTAGATTATTAACAATAAGCTTTTCTGAGTTATTAAAAAGGAATAACCACACTTCAAATCTTTTTCTTTTCGTGGGATTATCCTCATGGATGTCCCTCGCCCGGGGAAGGCGAGGGGGTCTGATTCTTACCGGCTAAAACCCTCGCCCCTTTGACCAGGCGTGGTAGTTTAAAGACCCCCTCCCCCCTGAACGGGTCACGTTGTATGGGTACGTTCCCTAACCTAACCTACTTACTAGTCGAGGTGCTCAGACTATTTAATAGCATGTACATGTGACCATTTAATTACTTCTCGAAGTCTTATAGGGGCACTTAACTATAGATAAGTACATTATTGTCACGCTTCAATGATCTTAGAAGGGTTGAGGCTGATGTGTAGTGTACCCGCAGCTTGGAACTGTGCCATTAATAGGGGTAAACTGATCGCTATATATCGGAACAATTATAACTCTGAAAAGTATGTTAAAATAATACCTTAAAATTTTTTTGAAGTAAACGGTTTTATCTTGCAGTACTTCTGCAGAATCGGTATTTGAGCATTGTAGATTGAAATTACTATAACGTTGTATTGTCATGGTAATTGAATTTGTGTGCGATGTTTCAGGAGAATTGGTTAAGCAGAAGTAGTTGAAAAATCTGTCGCAAGATTTGAATCAAACAAATAAATAAACGAACTATAGTGAATTAAAACAGTTTAAAAAGACACCGCCCGACTCGTGGAATCTTTAACTTAGAGTGTGAGAGTGTGAGTAGTTAAGTGTGTGAAAGAATATGAAGGAATCCCAGAAGGACAAATGGTATGAAAAAATCCTACATCTATATCTATACTAATATTATAAAGAGGAAAGATTTGTATTTTTGGATTTTTGTACGTAACGAATATATTTAAAAACAACTATACCGATTTCAAAAATTCTTTTGACGTTAGAAAGCTACATTATCACTGAGTAACATAGGCTACGGGCGGAGCCGTGAGAACGCAGCTAGTCTAGTATAATTTCGATTGTTAACATTTTTTTATAAACACTATTACTACTAAAGCCACATGACTAGATACACAGTTTCTGAAACATCACGTAGATGTTTCCAGAAACAATGTTTCGGAAACTCTGCCGTCCACACAGTCAGTTGCTTAGGTCATGTCGCCCGAGAAATATTCGTTATTTTTTCAAACAGTTCTATTAATTTAATAACAGTTTCATCGTCCCACACTACAGCCATGTTTATAAACAAATAAAAGACGCGTCCACACTTGCATGTACCTGTTGCGCAACTGATTTGTTTCTATGTTCTCCGCCGCAAGTGGGAAGCACCGAAACAGCCGATAAACACGTAGTGTTTAAAGAAACAAAATTATATGTTTCTGAAACAAAATGATTTGTATCAGAAACACGTAGATTTTGTTTCTGAAACAGAGTTTATAAACAATTGTTGCTCAGTGAATAGCTTAAAGAAACGAATCCAGATCTTTAAACAGTCGCATTTGCAACCTTTGGTCCAATAGAAACCGCCATATTACTCAATCAAATAACATAATTACACATACATTATATATGTAATGTTTAATATGTAACTTCGAAGAAGTAATTAGTCATTTATTGATCACGCAACCACACCTAGAATTCTTTTAAATTCATTCACAAGTTATTAACATTTTCTGAGAATTTGATCTCTCAAGTAAATTGAGATTGCAAATGTACTAGGACCTCATAAAATTGTAAGGTTTAATCGTAGAGCAGGATTTAAAATTAATCAATTTATGACTTCAAGGAATTGGTCCGAGGTGCCTAATGCGTTTAGAAGGTACCTAATTTGTGTTCGCATCTTCTAAGAATGCATCCAATTAAGGGGGGAATGGTATGGAAAAAAATAGCCTTTGGTTGTGGGAGGAGCACTTGGTTTAACTCTTAGCTCACGTCATCAATTAATCTTTAGCTTAGCACGTATTTTTTTAAACGGTTTTAGTAGCTTCACTTCGTATTCGTTTGATTCAAATTTTGCGACAGGCTTTTCAACTACTTCTGCATAACTGATTCTTCACAAACTTCGCACACAAATTCAATTCCCATGACAATACAACTTTATAATAATTTCAACTTTCAATCCTCAAATCCTGGTGCTGCAGGGGTACTGCAAGATAAAACCAATAAATATAAAGATTTAAAAAAAAATATTAAATACCTTTTTAATGTGTTTGATTTATTTTTGATTCTAAAATGTTCTCTATTCTAAGTTTTTTTTTAAACATGATCCGTACACACGTAATATCATCATCATCATCAGCCTGAAGACGTCCACTGCTGAACAGAGGCCTCCCCCTTAGACCGCCACATCGAACGACAATCCGCCATTTGCATCCATCGGTTGCCCGCGACTTTCACAATGTCGTCGATCCACCTAGTGGATCGAGGATATTCGCCGAAGAACCAAAGTCACCGACATAGCTGTCAGGGTTTGCAAGCTGAAGTGGCAATGGGCAGGCCACGTAATATCATGACGTCACAATTCGGATTCCTGATTCAACAATGTCGTTTCCCACAGTTACTGAAGTTACATTAAATAATCTACAGGGTCACTCTTTAAGGAAAAATCTGCGGAATGGTCAAGGTAAATTTGGTAACTCCGTTTTTTGTATTACCAACCTTTTCATCAGAATTTTCTTAAACTGGATTCCTCTCGTCAGAAGCAATGCTTCTTGGCAAAGATACACAATCGTGTCTCATCTGAAGTTGTTAAAAGCGACATGGATTTTAGGTGGTCTAGACTAAGGTCTAGTGGTCTAGACATTATCCCTCTTATTACAATAGATGGTCTAAGTAAAACCCAGGTTTTAAAATATCCCCGTCTCTTTTTGTTATGGTGTTAGATAGGGATGGGTATATTTTAAATCTGGGTTTATCTAGGTCTTTGTTTATAGGCTGATCTTACACCGAAACAACACTTGACATAATGTTTTATAATGAGATAAAGTTACTTCTGCCTAGCCTTTTCCCAACTATGTTGGAGTCAGCTTCCAGTCTAACCAGATGCGGCTGAATACCAGTATTTTACACGGAGCGACTGCCATCAGACCTCCGCAACCCAGTTACAGGAAAACGCCAATATCCAAAGGTTACACCGGTTGTCAGACTTTCGGGCTTCTGACTTCCCGTAACGACTTTCATAGGTATTCATGTGACATCTGGGACCGACTGTTTAACGTGCTCTCCGAGGCAAGAACGGGTCACCCATCCATGTGTAACAAATCGTCGCCTATCCATAGACTGACCGCGGCAAGTGCAGCTTAACCTTGCAAATCGTATGAGCCGCGCGGTTGTTCTTCTAACGGGAAGGCAGGATCCTCCAACCAGGTGGGTCTTATACCTGGCGGACTACTGCAATAATAATAATGAATATACAAGGTTAGTCGGAAAGGGTGTACTAAGCCGCGGGCCACTTAAAGTAACACTGATGACTATTGTTAAAGCAAGTGTTAAAATTTCAAAATTCGATAATTTTTTTTTGCATGCAAAAAGATTTTTGTTTTAGTTTTTTCAAAAAAAAAGCATACCTGCTTTAGTTATGAATTCAGAAAATTAATTTTCTAATCCGTGACCCCAAATATGACCTAAATTGTAAAAACAGCTGATCATAGCTATGGACAGATAGATTTTAGCATATTTTTTACGAAATCTTTGAAAAGCTATTTCTCTTAAACTATCGAGTTTTGGGGAAAGTTGTAGAACAAAAGTTATCCCTTATTATGGGTACTTTAACACCCTTTCGGCTTAGTACCCCCTTTCCGACTAACCTTGTATTATCTTTACATAGTATAAAACAAAGTCGCTCCCGCTGTTTGTCTGTCCCTATGTATGCTTAGATCTTTAAAACTACGCAACGGATTTTGATGCGGTTTTTTTTACACGCTTTATATTAGCTTTACTTGTAACCAACTAAGAAACTAACTAACAATGTAAAAAAATCTTGGAAGTCAATTTTAACCTACTTCCAATTGTCGTATCGAAATGAAACTTTGTATGTATATGTAGTTCGGATGACAATACTATAATTTGGTATCTTGGAGCTGATCTGATGATGGAGCCAGGAGGTGGATAGCGGAACTCTTCAGTGGCTACTAGTAAACACCTCGAGTTTCGGGTCTTATGATTTTTTTGATGAGCCCAAACTCTTTTTGGCTGCGCGTACTTTTAACTAATTTAAACAAAGCGCTCCACGCTTTTTGTATTAACCATTTGACATACAAGAATTATTTTATAATTTTTAGTGAACTACATATTTATATTTTTTAATAGATAGAGTGATTCAAGAGGAAGGTTTATATGCCCCACATTAGTATCGTGCGAAGCCGGGGTGGGTCGCTAGTAATGAAATAAAGTAACGAACATAATTATTAATGACAGCGCTTCCTCATAAAAAACCAAAGTAGACAAATTAAGAAATATCGTGTGAAATAACATTATGTTTCACGATTGCATGCTTTCCTGTAAGCTGTTAATCATTGAAACGCACTAAGCGCCGACCTCGTTCCATCCTGTTACGTCCAATATCTAGGTTGGTTCGTCAAGAAATTGTTGGCGGTTACGACGTTTCTACCGAGCGCATCCGTTAAGAGGCGAGACTTTTAATAAAAATAATTAATTAAACAAGAAGGTTTTATTGTTGTTGCGAAATATTGTCGTTTTGTAATCTTTTGATAATTGTTTTGAATGTCGGTAGTGTTAATTTTAATTTTTGGCTACGGATTAGTTTAAAAATTATGGATTAAAACTTGACCCGAAATTGCAGACTAAAGGGTACAACATACAGAGGCCGGGGCCGGAATGGGCCTGAGCGGGAGCGAGACAGTAGCTTTTGAAACTATTCGGTCAAACTATTCCTGCGCAGGTATTCTGTGTGACATGTTCATATAAAATCTAAGTATTTAAAAATTCCCGGTCTGCTCCTGTTGCGGCCTCTGCGTGTTCTGTGCTTTAAGCATGTCTCTTAAGTCACAAAACTGTGTCCCCAGACTCAAAGCCACTCCCACTTGCGAAAGATAAAGTGTCGCGTTTGCGGGAGACCAACTGTCCCGTTCGCGAGAGACCAAGTGTCCCGATCGCGGGAGACCAAGCGTTCCGTTCGCGAGAGACCAAACGTCCCGTTCGCGAGAGACCAAGCGTCCCGTTCGCGAGAGACCAAGTGACCCGTTCGCGGGAGACCAAGTGTCCCGTTCGCGGAAGACCAAGTGTCCCGTTTGCGGGAGACAAAGCGTCCCATAGGCCGTCAGCCTAATAACACAATAAAGAATAATTGTAGCATTATCCTCTTGCAATAATCCCACACTTTAACACTTCTAAAATATTATAAATGTTTTGCGTATCGCATAAACAAAAATTGACCATGTTGCAACTAGGCTTATGCAAATAAAACTGCCAATAAACTCTGCCTTATTATACAAAACCATATAAAATTATGCAACCCAACAGTTATCTGTGACAATATTCAAACTAGTCGGAATCATGTATAATATGTTTTGCATGTATGTTTGTTTGTTTTGTAGCAAACTGGAATATTGTTGGATCGATTGTGATGCAATTTTTAGAGTTGAACCGGTAATGTTGTTTTTTGGGAGGTTGGTTTTGGATGCTTTTGTAAATAACTGGAATGAGTATTTATGCCATTAAACGTAATCAGATTTGTGTTGATTTTGTTGACACATCCGAACTGAAATTGTCAAGGATTTGATGTTTCTTAGGTCTAAACAAGTGAGATTAGGTTCTGTTACTAAAATTCTGTAAGCAGTGACCAGCATAGCCGGTTGAACGATTCGATACCGGCCCTCATCTTCTGACGTTTCGAATTTATGTGCGGATCAGAATTTGATTATTACTTGCGTTAACGGTGAAGGAAAACATCGTGAGGAAACCTGCACAATTGGCTTAAAAAAGTTACCGATTGTGTGAGGCTAGCGTGGGGGACTAAGGCCTACACCCTTCTTATTCTGAGAAGAGGCCTGTTGGACAGTAATGGGCTGCTTATGTAAGAACTAAATTTCTGTAACATTGCACTGTAACCAGAATTGGACCTATGTCAATAGTGTCTTTTCATTACATTGGCTCCATATATCATACCTTGCAAATCAAGGTCAAGCTGCACTTGCCGCGGTCAGTCTGTAGATGGGTGATCTTTCGTTACACATCGAGACCCTCTTTGCTTCGGAGAGCACGTTAAACAGTTGGTCCCGGGTGTCATACGAATACCTACGACAGCCATTACGGGTAGTCAGAACTCCGAAAGTCTGACAACTAGTCTAACCTTAGGATATCGGCATTGCCCAGTACAGTTACTGGGCAATGCCGATATCCTTAGGGTTACGGAGGTCAGATGACAGTCGTTCCGTGTAAAATACTGGTATCCAGCTGCATCTGGTTAGACTGGAAGTTGACCCCTACATAGTTGGGAAAAGGCTATACAGAACAAAACATTCTTCGAACTATAGGTACGCATTTCTCTGCCTACTCCTCCATAGATAGCGTGACAAAAAATAATTATAGAATTAAAAATAACCAAACAAGTAAAACCGCATAGCAGAGCTAGCTTCAACAAAAAAATAAATAAAAAGAATTAAATAAAACAGCGTTATTTATTTTATTGACGGAAAATCGTAAAATTCCGGTTTTTTTTTCATCGCATGAGGTTGACGACCGCTGCGAGTTCGTCAGCAGTGTTATTTAAAATTCGGTAATTAGGTAACGATAGTTAAGTTCACGTATGTTAAGTAGGTATGTTATTTGTGTTAATTTATGTTAATTATTTAGATGTTAATTGTGTGTTTTTAACCGACTTCTAAAAAAGGAGGAAGTTATCAATTCGGCTGTATTTTTTTTGTTCTTTTTTTTAATATTTGTTACCTCTCTACATCGTCGTTCATAAACCGATTTGGAAAATTAATTTACTGTATGAAAGAATATTCTTTCATAGTGGTCCCATTAAAATTTGGTGAAGAACTTCGGAGATAGACAGTGGAACTCCTCAATGACGAACAGTACGCATAATGTGATTATGTTACGAGCAGCGCCTTAAGTAGGTCCAATTTTGTTTTAATTAAGGCCACTAAAATGAAAAAAATAAAAAACGTTGTTAAAATGTTTTTTATATGGGACATTTTTTGTGGTTTAGTTTAGTGACTTTTTTTATAATTAAAAGATTTTCTACAAACCTCCCTCCATCTTTGCCCAAACCTTCCTCAACGGCAGTGTCGCTAACTTGGATTTTGAAAAAGGCGTAGGCCGGAATTGTACATTACGTAGAAATAGTAAAATTTGCGTATAAAAAGTTCGTAGACCTACGTATTTTTTTTTGAGTGCAATACAGAGGGTAACTCTGAATAAAACGAGTGTTTTGTTATGCAATTTATTTAAATTATTCGTTTTCATTACTATTTTCAGGCAAATTGAATTTATACAATTTATTAAAACGTTTAATATGTCCTGCGAAGGCTCGTGGTTTTTTTAAACCACTTCGGGGAAAGTAAACCGTTTAGTCTTTTAGTGGAAACTCTATTTCTGACGTTGATTTTCATTAAATTGATCGCAGAAAACAGACGCTCAAAATGTATACTATGTAGCAATGTTAATATATTTTGTGTAAATTGGGCAAATAAAGAAAATATTTGAGACTAATCGCCTTTTCTAGAAAATACGTTGATTCTGGGAATGAAGTTCGTAGGTTTGCAGGAAAGGCCTAAAGTACATAGATCTACGTAAAAAGAAGTAGAGTTGGCAACACTGCTCAACGGAGAAATATACGCGTGAATTTATAAATAATACAAAACACAAGTACCTATTTGCTTGTTTCAAAACCTACTTGTTGTCGACAATACATAGAATACGGCATTTACAATTATGTATTGTCACTTATTGACGTTTAACTGTGTTCAATGCTTTGGAATAGAGTTTAATACTTCAAGTATAGTTACCGTCAAAGATAACTGTAGAAGGTCTACGCTGTACACTAGAAAAGACAAAAACCATAATATACAGGGTGTAAATGAAATCATGTAATTCCTTCAAATCTCATGATATACTGCTGACATAGATTAACCCGGCACGGGATACTTTTGGATTCAATAACTTTTTTTTTACAAAAATTAAACAAGGTGTTCTTAACGTGAAACATTTTAGCGCCCCTAGCGAATTACGTGGCTATCGCTCGCCGCGCAGTAATTTAACTCGGGGAGCTAAAATGCCTCACGTTCATGTTTAGTTGTAATTATTTTTTTATTGTATCCAAAATTATCCTTTGCAGCGTTAATTTATGTCAGCAGTACATCACCAGGTTTGAAGGAATTACATGATTTCGTTTACACCCTGTATTTTTCTAATATCGGCGGAAAAAAATAAGTAAGAAAAAAAAAGGCGCATGTCAATGGAAACGTTAGAGGACGTCCTAGAAGGACATACATCGATGTTATTGGTGAGGTTCTTCACAAAGGACAGGTGCCTAGTACTCTCAACCGGCGTGCGTGTGTGACAAGATGTATGAATGTGGATGAAGTGAAAGGAGTATGTAAGGGTCGTAGCATGTGGCGTGTTATAGTTTCTGCCTACCCCCATGGGAAAAAGGCGTGAGTTTATGTGTTTTTCTAATAACATTGATGCGTGGCTTACCTGTTTAATATACATAACATAACATCACGCCTGTATTCCCCGAAGGGTTGGGCAGGGGAGTATCGTAACACCCTCATTTCGCCGTTATAGTTAAGTTTCATGTGTTTATTCACTTACATGAGCGATACGTTTACGATACTATACTATGCGTGCCAACTAAGAATAATACTGTCAAGACGCCATTTTGTTCCGCAATACTCGTGAACTTCATTACCAAAGCGTAAGGTGTGCAAAACAGTAAATAAAGAAATTATATTCAGTTTAATTATTTTTTGTTCACTTTTTTGGTATTTCTAATCAATTTTACGCCAAATTAATTACACAGTAATTATATTATTACTATGGCGACATTTATTAGGGCGACCAGTAGCATTTCGTGAAGTTAACTATATGTATTGGTTAATTTTTTTAATGAATACTGCTTCCAAATATTACTAATTTGTCCAAAATTATCTATTTATGGAATTCAACAAATAACATTTTATAAACATTAATATAAATAATAATGAATAATATAACATTTTTTTTTTCACAGTTCTTTTTTTGCTATCAGTACTAATTTGACAGCTACCGTGTGTAGTTGTAGCAAGCGCGATCCTATTCTTAGTTGGCACGTATAGTACATCAAACGTTCGTACTAGGCCTACTGTTCTTTTTCACGCGCTGTTACGACTGATCTTTCTGTGACATCACTGCTTGATGAACATACGTCGTTCTAAACAATGGTAGAAATAAGCGGATATTCTAGTACACACAGATATTTGTGCCAATGGTTCCTAGGTCATTGTTAACAGGGTCTTGGAACACACTGTGCGTGTGGTCGAAAGTTATTTAGATGTGAGTGGCTGCATTTCTTTGAGGCAGTAAGGGCTTGTACACAAAACTGCGATGCGACGTCGCATCGTAGAAATATACGTGCTCGCACGACGCATCGCAAGAACTTACGAATTGATTCGCGTAATTGATTTTTCCTATATCTTCTTATCAGTAACAGCAGTGCGCAAATCTTTTTACGCATATTTATTCTACCTAGTATAAAATACGTTCAATACGGTTGACAATCGTCGAGGGATTGATCACCCGAACCTTGGAAGAAAGACGCCTTGCCGCACAAAATCGTATCGCAGCAATTTGCGTCGCAGTTTTCTGCGTTGCGAATTCGCATCGCGCCGATTCGCAGTTTTGTGTACAAGCCCTAATAACTTGGCTCTGTTTGACGGGGTACTCCTGAATTGTAAGGAAAATACGGTCTTTTGAAGTTTTAGGTCGTTTTACCACAGCCACGACACGAAACGACACGAGATAACACGATACGACAAAATGAGGTCACGACTTCGACCGCCATATATTTCTAAGACATGTACGTGTAGTAGTGTTTCGAGAGTCGTCACGACATTAAGTATATCGTATACATGTCGTGTCGTGTGCCCTTTAAAAACGTGTAAAGAGAATTTCTTATAACAAAAGGTATTCAAATAATACCTATCGACTTTTATTTTACTCTGATTTATTCAGTTTGATTTTGTAATATTTGTTGCACAAGTCTGCACCCTGTTGAATGTGTAGTTATCTTTATAGGGGCATTTAATTGTTTTTAGTATGTTTTTATGACAAAGACCCCTATTTTGAGTTAACATATAAAATACTGACCAAATCACAAAAATGTTTACTATCCCTACAGGATTATAAAAAAAACCGGCCAAGTGCGAGTCAGACTCGCGCACGAATGATTCCGTACCATTATCTATAAAAATGGCAAAAAAACCATGTTCGTTGTATGGGAGCCCCCTTAAACATTTATTTTATTCTGTTTTTTAGTATTTGTTGTTATAGCGGGAACAGAAATACATCATCGGTGAAAATTTCAACTGTGTAACTATCACGGTTCATGAGATACACCCTGGTGACAGCGGAGTCTTAGTAATAGGGTCCCGTTTTACCCTTCGGGTACGGAACCCTAAAAAACAGATAAACGTCTAGTCTAAACATTGGAGTTTCGTATCTTCCAATCTTCGGTATGGAATGCTGACTACATCCAATCCGTGCAAAAACAAAAAAAACCTGATCAAAATAATAATTTAATTATCGATATAAAAATAGGCATTTCACACCTCTAGCTGCCTATAGGTTTTACAATCTAGGTGTAATTAAGTCAATAACCATTGTTCGGAGTCACGGCACGCGAATTAAAATAACAAAATAACCAATTTGTTATTTCTGCATAATCTTGTGAATTTTCACGGACATTAGTTTAGCAATATATTTATTTTTGCATATAGGAACGGTGGTCAGACATTTTATGTGACTCATTTGATAGTATAATGGCCAAATACTCAAACAATACTCAATTTATTTTCCCTCTTGGTAATTGAGACGGTGTCGACTATTCTGCCAGCGTCATGTTAAGACGGCAGCGCAGGGTGCGGGCAGTCGGACTTTACTTTCTCGTAGATAGATTTTATTAGCTGAAAGGACGAAACAAGTGTTAGTAAAAACATGTATTATAATTTACAACATAAAAATATACAATAAATAATTTTAAAACAATTACGCACTATACTCAATTTTAAGTTTCCTTAATTTCGTGCTGTCACTGCCACTTCGCCTTAAAGTCGCAAGTGACAATCAAAGTCTGATCCGCACATGAATTCGAAAACTCAGAGGTACGGGCCGGATCGAACTCAGACCGGCTTGCATGGCAGGCAAGCTTTCAATCGCTAGGCTATCATTGCTTATAAATATGCTTGGAGACACTGGTACCCAATTAATGCAGTTGCCTATACCTACATCTCTTTTCGTCAGGACTCAGATGGATATTTAATCTGGATTCGTTTATCTAAGCAATAAATGATGTAAAGTAAAATTTCAAATATACAATCGATTTAGTGAAAAATCTAAAATACATTGTATTCCTATTTTACGCCATTCGTCTCTGTTTTGTGCCAATCTTCGTCACAATATTCATCTGCACTTATAAAGAATATAAACAAAGATTGCAAAGCCGCCAAGCGTAGTAATTATAGCAATTAAAAAACAAATCGTCCTCATAATATCGGTACAGTTGATAAATCTATCTTTAACATACCCCATTGATGGGAGGGGCCTTATAAAACGTAAAATATTGTACATTTATTATCAAAGAGCCCACGCCAACAAAGTTGTAGCCAATTATTTTTTTATTCTAGGCCGGAAAGGTCTCAATGTACTCACAGCGGTCTAAAATAAAACTACAGGTATTTTAATAGTTTGTGCACCAACAGATGCATTTTAATTCGTCTTATATGCTAATGCAGAGGCTAATATGAAGATGAAAGGAACTTGTAGAGTATTTAAAGTCTTATCGAGCAATGTGACATAATAACCGACTTCAAAAAACGAGGTTATCAATTCGGTAGTACTTTGAAAAAATTTAAAGAATTTATTTGAATTTTTATTACGTATATCAAAAAAGGTACCTACAAATTGAAATGAAATTGTCAATTGAAGCTGATAAGTGTGTTGAGTCCTTACGCCTCATTTATATAGTCTTGAAATATAGCATAAACCTTTCTTATATTACAATAAAAAGAGTACATACAAGAAGCAGCTACGTACCCAGTACTCAAGTAATTTATTCTCGACTGCGGCGTGGCATGTTTAAGAATGACATTATAATTTCTTTTTCCATTTAGTTCATAACGTTTGGTGTTCATGCAAATAGAGCTGGATTCTTTATTTTTGTTTTGGTTGGTACTACACGCTAAGTTGAATAGCTAGAGGGGAGTTACGATGAGAACTCGAAGGGTTGTCCATGGAAGTATTGAAGTGATATGATGTCCCTGAAGTAAAAATATTGTGTAATATTTCGATTTTGTTTACAGATTTAAATGACTGTGTGTTTCTATAGGAATTATGTTGTTTTCCATTAATCAACTCAATTTATTGCTGTTCATGACTACACAAGGGCCATTCCTCAGTTGCGTCATGAATTGCGGTCCTCAGTCCGCATCCAGTATATCCCAGCTATCTACCTTCTTTAGACCGGGCTAGCGATACGTTTGCTGATTCATGGACTAATTTGGACTCGTCTGATCCAACGACCGTCGCGCGTCGGTCGGACAGACTGACGATGAACCCATCGCGACCAAAGTTTGTTGACTCTGCAAGCAATGTTGGTAAACTCGGTTCTTCTCCGGATAATCTCTTTGGAGATTTTATCCTTCAAAACATGTCCAAGTAAAGCTGGCTATTAATGATGGTGTAGAAGTTATAAATTGTTGAATAATTATTATGAAAAAAAAAACATAAAAAAGATACATACAACTTTTCTTATTATGAACTGAATAAAAAATATAAACAGGGAACAATTATTAACGTATACTTTACATAAAAAAAAAACTAACAGCCTACCACTATCTCGATTCTCGATCACGTTTTTACATCGCAAATATCTCGATTCACGATCGATTATTCGTAGTAGGCGCGGCTATTTATTTTCACCGTAATTTAAAAACTGATTGCTATAGTTCAAAAGATAATTTTATGGCTGCGCAGTAAGATAATATTACTAAGTATCGGTACATCATGGATCGTTTAATATTGGCCGAGAGAGGTAGGTACCTATTCTAATTAGCTATCGATAACTTGTAGGTTGTTATAAGGAGAAAATAAATTAGGCGACATAGCCGGTTGACAACAATAAACATGGAAGGATAATTTTCTGCATTTTGTATTATCATATTTGACGCGATTTCTTATCAGACTGGAAATAATTATTGGGTAATAAAATCTTTTTAACAAGAATAAAACAGTTTTCAAATTGACTATCTCCGAAGTTCTTCATCAGATCTTCACCAAATTTAAATGGGACCACTTTGAAAGCATAATCTTTCGAACAAAAAAGAATTATTAAAATCGGTTCATAATTAGCAAAGATATCGCAGAAAAAACATACAAAAAAAAACATACAGTCGAATTGAGAACCTCCTTTTTTTGGAAGTCGCTTAAAAAGGGAACTTACCACGGAAGTACAACACTATTATTTTATATTCTTTCCATGCAGTTTTTCTAACTGGAATTTCCCCAAGAGGAAAGTACGTAAAAACCCCGAGGAAAAAAATACTCTAAGAGATCAATAATTCCTTAAAAAAATACCAAGAACGTATTTCATGACCATATACTTAAACGTCGTCTATTTTTCGAAGGGGTCCATTAAGGCGCAAAATGTAGCGAGCGTGTGTAGTCGTAATGTGCGCCTGCGGCGGTGCGACATTCCGTACAGCGCAGATGTTGCCTTACACAAGGTGAAGAGGGAAAGAAGGCCCATTGCGCTACGTTGCGCGAGGGCAAGCTAACGCAAATACAGGGTGTAAACGAAATCATGTAATTCCTTCAAACCTCGTGATATACTGCTGACATAGATTAACACTGCACGGGATACTTTTGGATTCAATAAAAAAATAATTACAAAAAGTAAACGTGTTCTTGACGTGAGGCATTTTAGCGCCCCGAGTTAAATGACCGCGCGGCGAGCGACAGCCGCGTACTTCGTTCGGGGCGCTAAGATGCCTCACGTTAAGAACACATGTTTACTTTTTGTAATTATTTTTTTATTGAATCCAAAAGTATCCCGTGCAGTGTCAATCTATGTCAGCAGTATATCACAAGGTTTGAAGGAATTACTGATTTAGTTTACACCCTGTATGCTGCTGTTGCTGGTGGTTGCAAACCTCATAAAACCGAAATACTATTGTAGTGGCAGTGATAGCCTAGCGATTGAAGGCTTGCCTTTCACGCAGGAGAATCCGATTCAGGCCTCCCCACACCTCTAACTCACCCAAGACACCACTTGCGCTAAAGATGAAGAAAAAATATTGTGAGGAAACCAGCACACCTGAGACGGCTCTAAATAGTCCTCTATGGTGCCATTAGTCCACCAACTCCAGGCTAGCGTGGTGGACTAGGCCTAAACCCTTCTCATTCTGAGAAGAGGCCCGTGTCCAGCAGTGGGACAGTAATGGGTAACGGGCCGGTTATGATATAAAATTGAAATCGCCTCTTAGTTCAGTTAGTTTCGCCTAAGAATCCCTGCAGCTTCTATATGTCCGTTAGCTTGTTGACTCTTGCAATAAGACTTCTGTACTTGTCTGTGTAGTGTCGGTGCGCATGCGCAGTGCACGTCGCAGATCAAGACTTTTTGCGCGCTAAATGGATAGCGTTTTGTTTGCTAAGGATTGGATTGTTTGTATGTGAGAGTGGATGGCTGTGTTCTGAGGAGAATTTTGATGTTATGAAAATAAAGTTATTAACGACAGAGGCAACTCTGCTTAAAGAGCCAAGGATACGATATGAGGCTACAGCAAAAATTGTTTTCTTATTTTTTTTACCTTCTTAATCCTACGCAGCGCTTACTTGGTTCAACTTTTCAAGGCATGAAGTTTTTTAGATTTTTGTCCACTTAGTGCAAGTCTGCTGTCTGCAATTCTAGTCATTTATTATTGCAGTATGTTTATTCTACTATTAAAATCATATTTCGAACCACCTCATGTCAAAGCCTACCAATGACTCCCATATTTATAAGCCCATTTTCGACGAGGACAATCGGCAATAAGAAAAATCTCCTTTTTAAAAATGTGAAAAATAATACACCGTTTTTTAAAAAGTTGAAAAAGGTGAAAATTAATACTCCTTTAAAAAAAATACCACAGTCAGCGTACATTTTAACGACTTCTTATTTCAAAACTTCTTAGCAATTGATCTCACCCTTTCAATTAACCATTAAACTCACCACATTCGCGTGCTCGCGTGTGTACAGTGTATACTTTATTTTGCACTGATTTGTATCGCCGCCATCGCGCTCGCTCACTGGATCGCATTACGAGTTAATTAGAAGAGCGATTTATATTATTGAGATTGTTATAAATAGGGCAGGAGATGCGTTTTGTTGATGTTATCGATCTTTTGCCTCGCGTGAACAATTACGCCTTTTGCTGAACAAAAAGAATAAACAAAAATAACTAGAGCTGAACTAAAACCCTTTTGAGAACCATTTTCTTCACTTTGCTCCTTAATACTTACTGGCCAAAGCACCCCTAACCCGAGCATCTCGTATCATTAACGATACTCACCTTAAAATTGATATTTTCACAAGTAACTTGAGTGAATTCGCAAAGGTACTATTGTTTACTTTATGTTACGAATAGTTCCGATGTTGTAGGTTGTATTAAATGTGGGTTAGATATAAGTTAGTTATTAAGTTTTATTTACTATTTCATTTAATTTAATATTGTTAGTTTTGGATATAAGACTAGGCTATCGCATTACGTTAAGAACCTGTAATGGTAGTTTTTAAGGCTTTTAAAAATAAATAAATAAATAATATCTAGGCAATACCCATGCATTTGAAATCGAAGGTCGTCTGTCATTTTTTTTAACCGACTTCCATAAAAGGAGGAGGCTGTCAATTCGGTTGTACCTTTTTATGTTTGTTACCTCATTACTCCGTTATTTATAAACCGATTTGGATTTTTTGAAACGTTTTTTCAAAAGGGTATACTTCCAGATTGGTCCCATTTTTATCAAAATCCAGTTCTGATGATGGAATCCATGAGGAATTGAGGGAACTCTTCAAATAGCGATTTTAGTAATTTTTCAGCAACAAGTTAAGTATTTGCATTCAGAAAGTAGCACCGACTTCTGAAACTGTTAATTTTATAATATGGTAATTATTTTATTCTTTTCTTCATTTTTTTGAAGTCGGTTTTATTTTTGTTAAAATGCTTTTTATTATATTTGGCTGTTTCTAGTTCTCCTATGCGTTTACCGAACGCATGGATTATATTAAAAGCAATATTTATTATTTGGAGAGGGCTATGTCGAATGTCTAGCCGTTGACTGTGATAGGCTGTTGGTATTTCACACTTACAGAACCATCATCCTTGCTTTTCTATACTTTTTGAGTTCGTCTTTCCAGTCAGGCTAACATGCGCAACGCGACATAATTTTGTCATCGCATTATCTCGTGTCGAGATGAGGTAATGTATGGATTACGAGATAATGTGACGTCAAAATTATGTCACGCTGCTCTGCTGTTAGGCTTGCTGAACTTGTCCTTATTATTTTATTTTACTAATATTTCTTATCAAAGCATTAGTTTTGAAGCATTGCCCAAAATCGTCAACTTTCTCGATCTCTAGGTACGACCAAAAAGTAACATCCTAATTGCTATTTCCTTTGTTCTCTCAAATGCGCGGGAGTAAGCTAAATCAATGTACTTAAATGAATCCTTATTAATTATTAAACTCATGCGCACGACAGCTGCAGTATAGCGTCACACTGATATCGCTAGAGAAAGTGTTTGTGAACGACTTAATGAGTTCCATCCGCATTATGCTTCGATACACATGGTAGTGGAAATTGACTCACGGTTGTTTAAACTTGTTGGGGTAAGCAGAATTAGAAGTGTACTCGATCAGAATTTGATTATCACCTGCGTTAACGATGAAGGAAAACATTGTTAGGACGTTAGAAAACCTGGGGGCCTAGGTACTCCGAAAATCGGACGTCGAAGTTTAGAATCGAAACGAAACAACGACGACCATCGAAACTTTAAACATACGATGAAAGTATTGTCGAACAATATGAACTACTAGATGTCAATTAACATTTGGTAGTAGGCTGAACGAAAGACAAAACGTTAAATCGCGAAAATCGAATCGATCATCAGATCCGAAATATTTTCGTGGTTGGAAGATGTGCGATCCGTCAGCCCAAACTTCGTAGTCTGATTTTCCGATTAGGGTGAGACCTGAGAGGCCCCAGAAAGTTCTCGATAGTGTGTGTAGTCCTGCAACTCGCACCAGGCCAGCGTGGTGGTTTAACGCCTTACCCCTTCTCATTAGCAGAAGAGGCTCGTGCCTAGCAGTGGGACAGTATTGAGCTGATTATATTAATCATTGCTTTTAAAAGGGTATACATACATGACGACATCAGGTAAACCACCAAATCTATACTAATATTATAAAGCTGAAGAGTTTGTTTGTTTGAACGCGCTAATCTCAGGAACTAGGTTGGAATTGAAAAATTATTTTTGTGTTAGATAGTCAATTTATCGAGGAAGGTTATAGGCTTTATAACATCACGCTACGACCAATAGGAGCGGAGCATAAATGTAAAATGTTGCAAAAACGGGGAAAATGTCCACCCGTTCGAAGCCGGGACGGGCCGCTAGTTTACAATACAATGGAAATTGATAGGAATTCTACAAGTCACAATACTTGTTGATGTCTTATAATACTTGCACAAGTATTAATGACCGCTATACCTACTTTAACGGGACATTTTTTTATTATATCCGTTGTTATGTAACTGCGATAATATTTGAATGATTCGGTAATATACACCTCAAATTTAAAAGATACAGAAGTTCTACGGCTTCAGATATCGGGATTAATCAGTAACTGGGTTGCGGAGATCTGATGGCAGTCGCTTCGTGTTAAATACTGGTATTCAACCGCATCTGGTTAGACTGGAAGCAGACCCCAACATAGTATGTATGGTAGTATCTATGTATAGTATGGTCCTATCTGAAAACCAGCGTTGCGACATTTTGTTTTTTTTTTTAAATGTCGCAGCATTATGCTGAGATAGGAGCCCTTTTTGGTCTCGTGCAGGTAGTATAAATGCTCATCCTTTCTTTTTTTGTAAATATCGTTTTTGTTTCTGTAACTGCCTGTGTGAGTCCAGATTAAATAATTTTCTTTCTTTCTTTCTTTTTGGGAAAAGGCTAGACAGAACATGAACAGAAGTTCTACGCCATAAGTTATAATCATAAATATTTTGAGACTTGGTCATGTTTGAGTCGCACCTGATCGTAAGCGCAGATAGGGTCGAAGATGGAGCACACGAATCTAAGTAGCAAACCCCTGAATCCATTATACCTTTGTGGCTCTCACATACACGACGGAACACAGTAAATTGCTTGGCGCTTTAATGCGAGGGTTGTAGCTAGGCACGCGGACCGTCTATACGGTCCGCGTGTCTAGCTACCACCCTCGCAAAAACCTCCTCTTCTTCCTGCCCTTATCCCACACTAGGTGGGGTCGGCACAACATGTATTTAATAAATTCTTGTTGTTAGAGGTTTTGGCTTATTATTATATGACCGGCCGCCTGCCTGAACCCTCCTTAGGTGTACTCGTTGAGCGTTCACGCGGGAGACCCAATGTGCTTGCTGATATTATGCACAAACAAAAATTAAAAACCAAAATCCATAAATACTTGCACTCTTGGTGGTAGGATCTACATCCTACCACCAAGCGTGCAGGTTTTTTTTTAAATCCTACAACACGCGGCTATTCCCAGCTTTTTTTTCTATTCGACTGCTTGAAGATGGTCTTGCGGATCGTTTCTGCGTAACCGGGCAGTTATTGGCGAGACCTGAAGCGTCTCCAACCAATGGGGACGAGACTAAAATACTTTACCTAAGCTAACTACTACTACTACTAATAACATGACTAGCTAGCAACAACAGCATTAAGGGCGACCCCTACTGGGACTCGGGCCCCGACTTAGGGCGTTGCTGGCGAGAGGACTGGGAGGGAGACAGCTTGATGAGGACTGAATTAACGGTGTGACTGCGGAGTCAAAAAAGACGACCGGCTCCGCGGCTGCGAGGGGTGAGCACGGTGGATCAGGGTATTCTAGACCGTCACTGGACAAAGGGTTCAAGCTAAAATCGTCTATAAAAACGAACAAAATAAAAATCAGGTAAAAGGTAACGTAAGCAAAAAGTCGTGATGGTTATTAAAAATGCATCATTTACCGATTAGTCGGCCTTCGCAGCTTGTGCGATTAATAAACGCTCGTTTGCAATTTATACTTCAAAAGCCTTTGCCAATGATTTTAACAACTCACAACATGTTACTTATCATTTTTGAGATTGTATTTTTAAAGTAAAACCATTCGTTTAACGTTTAAAGGATGACAGGAAAATTCTGACAATTGTGTCGATTCTGTAGCACACTTTGACAGTACTAAACTAGACTAAACGCAACTGTCACTTTCTTTTTCTATTGAAACAGAAAGAGACAAACACCCTTAGTTTAGTTTCAGCTACGAGTAACTCTAAATAGTAGCATAAGCAGAGGTATTAGTCATAGCTATCACCCAACCATTCCTATTAAAAAAAAAGCCTTTAGTAACATCATCTATTGTACTCATTGTACTTTTCCAAACAATTTATTGGCACGTGCTCGCAAAGAACCATCTGCCTGTAACACGTATAATCCAAACAATTGTATCTCTTATTAGGCTTGTCTAAAGTTCAATTTTGCTTGTACGTTTCCAGCAGATGGGTCGAATCAGCTGTAGATGAGGGAAATTGTAATTTGAACTTAATTGTTGATATAATAGAGTTGGTTTTTATTGATATTTGTTGGAATACGGTATGTTACAAACTGTGTCTACATTGTGATGTAACATCTGCTTTAATCTTTGGGTGCCAGATGACATTTTTTTTTTACTAATTTTTGTAAAGTTAAAGCACGTAACTGACTTGACGTTAATTTTTAAAAGTTACTTATAATTTTATGATATATGGTTTTGAGATTTGTGGTTTAATTTATTGAAAATCATTGTTCTATGCCCGGTTTCTATAAACAAAAACGAATCGTTTTGCTTACCAACGGTAGGATTTTATATTACCTAACTGGGCATATAGACTCGTAACCCCTCGTAACCCCCGTGTTTAGATGATGATTACGTCAGCAATTTTTATTTATTTACTTATTTTTCTAGACTTAAAAACTGCTGCTCGTGAATAACAATAAAGAAACAAAGAAAGAAAAAAATATATACCAATGTTTACGTAAGCATAGGAGGGGGGGGGGGGGGGTAAAAGCTTTGCTTACTTTTACTGACAAGGGGGAGGGGTGGGTCAAAAATTAGTAAACTCTGGTTACGTAATACTTGAATGGCCCTTAAGCTAATTTTACTTGTGATAGCTACTTCCACGAGGGTCTACTATGCAAAGCTAGGTCTTTGCTTTATTATTGGTAAAGATACAAGAGTCTCAATTTCAACCGATAACGCCTCGTAAATTATAGGATTCAGCTACTAAACGTTGTTCGTGTTCCGATATATTTTAGTAAGATGGATGGTCTGAATAGTTAGACCACTTTGGTTGAATGAATATTAGTGATCACTTTGGATCTTTCTAAATACAGGGTGTAAACGAAATCATGTAATTCCTTCAAACCTCGTGATGTACTGCTGACATAGATTAACCCTGCATGGGATACTTTTGAATTCAAACAAATTAATGACAAAAAGTAAACATGTGTTCTTATCGTGACACATTTTAGCGCCCCGAGCGAATTGCGCGGCTATCGCTCACCGCGCGGTCATTTAACTCGGGGCGTTAAAATGCCTCACGTTAAAAACAAATGTTTACTTCTTGTAACTTTTTTTTATCAAATCCAAAAGTGTCTCTTGCAGGATTAATCTATGTCAGTGGTACATCATGAGGTTTGAAGGAATTACATGATTTCGTTCACACTCTGTATTTGGTCATCTTGACTGCTACATACTTTATGACGCTGACTGTACCAGCGATGACTCCTCAGGTTCCTACCCCATTCGTTCTCGTGTCTTTGCTGCGCCATTCAAATAAATCTCACGAAAGAAACGCAGCCGAAAAGCTTTTTCTAACGAACCCAAATTTGAAAACAAAGACACCGCCAGTTCAAGTAAATAGTGAGGCATGTTTTTACTACTGTGAAGCAACGCGCGTGCGTGCTGAATGGCTAGCGGCGCTTTTGATCGCTTAATCAAATGTTGGGGTTCTGTTGAACAATGGTTCTTTTGGAAAATAGTTGTACTGGACTTTGAATACTGAGCTTTCCTAAGGACTGAGACGAAAAAGCGGACATTATGAGTGGAATTTTAGGCAGCATGTGTTCTAAAGTACTGCATGTAAGTATGTATGTATGTGCGATAATAGCCTAATGGTGTGACCGTCGGACTGCCAAGTTATAGGTCTCGAGTTCGAACAAAAGGTACACACCTCTGACTTTTCGGATTCTTGTGCGTATTGTATAATTATCACTTACTTAAAAACGGTGAAGGTAAACATCGTGAGGAAATCGGCATGCATGACAGAAGGTGGCATAAACTCTGACACCAGGTTAGCCACTAACCACACGAAAAGAAGAAGAATAATATAAGTATATGGTGTGCTTAATGACGTAGTATAGTTTTTCTGCCTAACCTTTTCTCAACTATGTTGGGGACAGCTTCCAGTCTAACCAGAAGTGGCTGAATACCAGTATTTTACACGGAGCGACTACCATCAGAACTCCGCAACCCAGTTACTGGGCAATGCCGATATCCTAAGGTTATCTAGGTTGTCAGACTTTCGGGCATCTGAATACCCGTAACGACTGTCATATATAGGTATTCGTATGACACCCGGGACAGACTGTTTAAACTAATTTTAATGGTGTAATGAGTTCCAGATGAAAACCAGCGCCAAGTACTTGTGACTTGGTATTAAGCTGATCTGGAACCTATTTGGTCCAGCCGTGAGACACATACTAATACTTATTTGGATAATATTAAGTCATTGCAAACCCGCTTTTTAAAATACCTTGTTACCCCTAAGAAAAAATGTACATGTAAAGATAAATATGAAAAACTGTTTCTGTTATGTAAAATACTTCCTGTACATGAAAGGGTCAAGTACTTGGTGGTTCTCGAACAATTTTACAATGATAAATATAAAATTAAAATAAAAAATACTTACAATACAAGACGTGTTAGGGAACAGAAAGTGGTCCGTCAACCAATTAATAATTATTATGGTAAAAGAACCAACAAGTATTTGATCCCCACGTTATATAATAATAATGACTGGCTTAGACAAATAAATAATAAAACAAGTAAACAAACATTAAAATATAAGTTAAAAAATATGTTACTTACCGAGTATGGCATGTGTATTTAATAATTATATTAAAAAGTACAGGTATTCACTGCATTATATACACATAGCTAATTAGTAAAACCATCCTTGTAACTGATACCAAATGTTGATTGAGCGCTATTCCCACCGACAAACTGTCACACAGTTTGGTGGGTTTAATTTACTTGTAAAATGTGTTTATATATCAATAAATGTTTTAATTATATTATTATTACATACCTACCTACTTTTGTTTATGTTAGTATTTTTCATTTATTTTGTATTGTTTTTTGTGTTCTGTTTTGCTGTACCTAATTGTCTTGTCTGTGTCTTATTTGTGTTGTGTCCAAATAAATATTTTTCATTCATTCATTCAGTTCTAAGTATTACCAGAGATACGTCAAAAGACACGACATTGCGTAACAGCTTTTAGAAAAAAGAAACTCCCTTTTGATTTGCAGTAGGTACCTTCAATTGTTTGTATTAAGGACTAGCAGCCCGTCCCGGCTTCGCACGGGTGCAACGTAGATTCTAATGTGTGACATATAAACCTTTTTCTTTAATCACTCCATCTATTACTGAAAACTGCATTAAAATCCGTTGCGTAGTTTAAAAGATCTAAGGTCTGATTCGCACGAACGCTTTTTTAGCGATAGAACAATAGATAAGCTGCGTTAAAAAAGCGCTATCATGTGAACACATTTACGGCTTGCCATTTGTTGTATAAGAACGCGCGTTAAAAAAGCGTTGGTGCGAATCAAGGCTTAGCGTACAGACAGCGGGAGCGACTTTGTATTATACTATGTAAAGATTTACAAGGAGTGTTTGTTTATTGTTAAGTAAACACCATACAGAAAGGAGTATATTACCATTGATATAATAATTATCTACTTACGTATGTGGTATCAACGAGTTGTGGTTCCGGAACCACATTGCCATAGCACATGACAGCTGCCTAGAGGTAGTTTGAACCTTATTGCGTCAATGCATTTGGCACATCTATATCTATACTAATATTATAAAGAGGAAAGATTTGTATTTTTATATGTAACGAATAAACTTAAAAACTACTGGACCGATTTCAAAAAATCTTTTGCCGTTTGAAAGCTACATTATTAGTGAGTAACATAGGCTACGGGCGGAGCCGTGAGGACACAGATAGTGTTGTATATACGAGATAGCGCGTCAATGCATTTGGCACATCTATACTAATATTATAAAGAGGAAAGATTTGTATTTTTGTATGTAACGAATAAACTTAAAAACTACTGGACCGATTTCAAAAAATCTTTTGCCGTTAGAAAGCTACATTATCGCTGAGTAACATAGGCTACGGGCGGAGCCGTGAGGACACAGCTAGTGTTGCATATACGAGATAGCGCGTTTATTTATTTTAACGTCTGTATATTACGATCTTTGTAACTACGGAACCCCAGAAAGTTATACAAATTCGTATACCTACGCACGTATATTGTAAGTTCGTGCAAACGTCGTCACGCTCTATTTGATGTAATGGAAATTTGGAACTGTTCACGTTTATTGTACTAAAGTTAACATTTGTGCAACATGGTGTATTTCCTAAAACCGCGGCGAAACATGTATTTAACATCGCACCGATATTTCATGATCATGGAAGACATTACGACTTGTTAAGATCTATTGTGAAGCCTTTGGTAGTGTTGCAAGACCTACACCCATATTCTAAGACGTTCCCCCAAAACTTACTCGACTCGACTCCACCTCGACTTGACACAAACGTCCTCGACTCGAGATTTTTCCTCAGTCGAAGTAAGGAATCATCTGTCAAACTCAAGGTACCTCGGAACCTACCTTAAGGAAGGCGGTGTCAAAGATCGTATGTAACAAAAAATCATTTTGAAGACTTTATCGAATATGCTTACGATAATCCTTACAAGTATTTATCGCGGCGTTATTTTCGCGATGCAGATAATTCAAATTATGACGTAATGACTCCGTCGAGAAACCTCAAAGTTCACTCGAAATTGCCACTAAGAATGCAATTTTGTAGGTGTTTTCGAAGCCGTCCTGAGTCGACTATAAGTCCAGTAAGTTTTGGAGGAACGTCTTAGAATATGGGTGCTAGCCTTTTTTCAATTATGTTAGGGTCAGCTTCCAATCTAACGAGATCCGGCTGAATACCAGTATTTTACATGGAGCGAATGCCATCAGACCCTCGCAACCCAGTAACTGGGCAATGCCGATATTCTAAGATTAGACCGGTCGTCAGACTTTCGGGCTTCTGACTACCCGTAACGACTGTCATAGGTATTCTTATGCCACCCGAGACTGACGGTTTAACGTGCTCTCTGAGGCACGGAGGGGTCTTGTTAGTATTGAACAGTCACCTATCCACAGACTGACCGCGGCAAGCGCAGCTGAACCGAGCCCTTCTCCCACCAGGCGTATCATACAAATAATAAAAAGCCTCACATACACCGTTTATATTATGTACTAGCGGCCCGTCCCGGCTTCGCACGGGTGGACATTTTCCCCGTTTTTGCAACATTTTTCATTTATGCTCCGCTCCTATTGTTCGTAGCGTGATGTTATATAGCCTATAACCTTCCTCCATAAATGGACTATCAAACACAAAAATATTATTTCAATTCCAACCAGTAGTTCCTGAGATTAGCGCGTTCAAACAAACAAACAAACTCTTCTGCTTTATAATATTAGTATAGATGTAGTACATTTTGACTAAACGTATGTTAGTCGCATAAGAAAACAGTGCTGTTTTGTACTGCGGCTAGGAGTTACGCCGAATTCTAGAATTTGGCTGCGACAGATTGTCATGTTCGGCTTTCTTTAATAACTACGATAAGAAGTAACCTTCCTAATAAGTACTTGCATGATGTTAGTGATAGCCTAGCGGTTGAACGCTTGCCTTCCATGCAGGAGGGTCTGATTTCGATCCCGAACCCCTCCTCTGACTTTTCGAATTCATGTGCGGATCAGAATTTGATTATCACTTGCGTTAACGGTGAAGGAAAAACGTCGTGAGGAAACCTGCACACCTGAGAGGGCTCCCATGAAGTTCTAGATGGTGTGTGTAGTCTACCAGGCCAGCGTGGTGGACTAAAGCCTAAACCCTTCTCATTCTGAGAAGAGGCCCGTGCCCAGCAGTGGGTCAGTTATGGGCTAATTATATATGTATGTGTATGTCTGAGAGATTTATGAATATCCAAATTGCGCACAATATGAGACTATTTCCCAAACATGTCCCATTGCATCACACCAGCAAGGAAATGCTTACTTTGTCAAGCCCGTTTCCTTAAATTCAGCATTGTGTATATTTCGTCATTGTTTCAAAAAAACTACAAAACGCTTAAAAAGCGGAAAACCGTTGAACAATGGTGTCAAAGTCAGTGCTTCAAACAAAGCGTTACGCAACCGACGTAGGTAGGTGTCAAAGTTTTTCTGAATGAAATTTTCATTGGAAACTAGCCATCGTGTCGTCACGTACGTAAACTCTAAGGTAAATATCGAGAACAAACTTATTTTTTGCTGTCCACGAAACCGCGATCCGTTTTTATTGACCCGTAACACTTAGAGAATAAACGCGTAAATAAGTTTACATTTCATGTCTGACCGCATACGATTCTTTGTTGGGAGCTGACTTACAAACTCCACTTTGCAGTTCTCTGCACTTTATTGAGAAGACATAAGGGTTGTTTTGCTTTAGCTTGGAACGGTCAGTGGCCAGTTCAATGAACCGAATCACAGCTAAGTAAATAAATAGGTGGCAGCACGTCTAAGATGCAAGTGTGAAAAAAAAAAGATTCGTTTGCGGTACTCCGTCTCTGAGTGTTAGATAATTTAACTGTTAAGCAAGGAATGAGACCAATAAGTGGTTCTTTTACGGTGTTAAGACTTACAATGAGGCTGTTAGCGCAGAGGAACTATAATAGATTGTTTTCACGCAGACGTTTATTAGAGTTCCACGAAGAATCGCTGGAGGTGTTGTTAGGTCAGTTTTTAATCAGAAAGTTCTTAGAATTCTTTCATTGTTATCGATTTGAGGATTTCCCCGAGAACCTAATCATGGCAGACCTCTAACCTCTTCCTATAGTTGGCTGATACGTCAGCAGATATCTGACATTCAAAACGAAAAAAAAAAGTGTCATAACCTACCTCATTGATTTCTACTTTTAAGGAGCTCTCAAAATATTCCTTTAAATCCAATCTGGGTGATATCACCATTTTTTTATCGTTGGAAAATGCTCATGATTTTCCCTCGCCCGGGCAAGGCGAGGGGGTCTGCAGGACTCTTACCGGCTAAAAACCAACGGTGTTCCTTCTCCTGACCGTTCGGCCGGGGTCGCGGCATTCGCAAAAGCATGCACCGCAACCCCGGCAGGTCCCGGTCCGCCAACCCTTGGTGGACCTCTCCACTGTAGGACCTTGATCCACATCCTCCTGACAAGCGCGCACGGAACACTGCGCGCCGCCTTCTCGGGCCTGTTACTGGTCGGGCGGCGGATCCCCAAACCGCCGCCCGCAGGCCACATGGGTGATACCTACTAACCTAATACCTTCACATTCTGTACGTCCGGCGAACCCTGGACAGTCAGCCTCGCAGCCAACCTTGCTGACTGGCTTATCTTTACACTACGGTATAGGGAGAACTTTGCTTAGCATATTGGTAACACCTCCGCCCGCGTAAGAAGTTTTATTCCAGTACCTAATAAATATAGCCTATGTTACTCAGTGATAATGTAGCTCTCTAACGGCAAAAGATTTTTTGAAATCGGTCCTGTAGTTTTTAAGTTTATTATTTACATCTTCTTCTTCCTGCCCTTATCCCACACTAGGTGGGGTCGGCACAACATGTGTTTCATAAATCCATGTTGTTAGAGGTTTTGGCTTATTGTTTTATGACCGGCCGCCTGCCTGACATCAACCCTCCTTGCGAATACTCGTTGCGCCGTCGCGCGGGTGACCCAATGTGCTTGCTGATATTATGCACTGTCAGTCAATCTTATTGCCGCCAACTAAATAGACCGTGTTCTTCTTGGTGGGGTATGCTTGAAGTATAAGTTTATTCGTTACATACAAAAATACAAATCTTTCTTCTTTATAATATTAGTATAGACTATAGAAGTATAGATTGCAGTATGATCATATACCAATGATACTGCTAACCAAACCCTAAGAATATGGTGATCAGATTTTGACGTCATTTGAGTTGATAATCAGTTCGTGTTGCCTCGCCCTTTCCTAACTATGTACGGGTTAACTTCCAATCTAACCAGACGGGTTGAATACCAGTATTTTACACGTAACGACTGCCGTCAGACCTCCGCAATCCAGATACTGGGCAATGCCAAACTAAGTTAGACCGTTTGTCAGACTTTCGGGCTTCTGACTACACACGTCAAAGGTATTCATATGACACGGGACCGACTAGCGACTGTTTAACGTGCTATCTGAGCCACAGAGGGGTCTCGATGTGTAACGAATGGACACCCATGCACGGACCGACCACTGCAAGACCTTGGAAATTATATGACCCGCGCGGTTCTTAATTAGCTCCACGATTTGATAGTAATCAGTTATCACCACCATACCTTTATGCTCAAATACCATCGCCAATTACGGACAAGCGTAGCCACACAATCATAACCTACCTCCGCTGCGTCTAAGGGAACGTACCCATACTACGTGACCCGTTCAGGGGGGAGGGGGGTCTTCAAAATACAACGCTTGATCACAGGGGTGAGGGGGGGGGGAGCTTAGGTTTTCGTCACGTGGTCAATATCCTTTAGAGAAATCTCGCGCTTTTTCGAGCTATATTCAAATAATGGCGCGCAGCGTTTAGCCCTCTTTAAACTCACAGGTGGCAACATTGACGCACATTGAGCCAAATAAGTTTCTATTTGCATTTTTTTTATTTTAAACTATATTTATGAATTACTACGTGAAAACTAGAGGGGGAGGGGAGGGTATTGGCATATACTACACGTGGTCACCGAGGGGGAAGGGGGATAAAAAGTTGTAAAAAATCAGTCACGTAGTATGGACAGGTTCCCTAACACAAATTGTTTCCATCACGATACTCATCTCGGATCAGCAGAAAATCACATACTCATCTTAAACAAGCTTCGTACTCGTGCTTAATCTGACCTCTATACCGTAATGTGATTGCGCGAAATTACTGTACGAACATTTTTTGTTAACGCAAACGCAACGCATGTTCTTTAGAAGAATACTGTTATAATGTAGCTAAGCACTTCCTTTCTATGGGTGCTTGACCGTAACGATCAAGGGGTGGGGTTAGAGCTCAGACGGTCTGTAGAACGCAGACCGCGCACGGGCCACTAAAACTAGATTTGAATAGAGATTAAAAACAACTGCCTTTTGGTCTAGTTGTGGCAAGCGCGACTGCTGATCGTGAGGTCCTGAGTTCGATCCCCAGATCGGGCAAAGTGTTATTGGGTTTTTCCGTTTAGAATTTCTCAGTAACATCCCGGAGTTTGGATTTATGGCCGATTGATAGCAGTAGACTCGCCCCTTTACATGGGACTTAAACATAATGGCGAAATGAGGATGTTACTATATACCTCTGCCCAATCCTTCGGGGAATACAGGCGTGATGTTATGATATGTGTCCACCATTAAATTCGCTTGTAGAATTCAATTTGCACAATCTATCTCGCTAGTGGACTCAGCGCTTTAGAATTGTTTTCACCATTGATAAGGTCATTTCTAGAGTTACATGAAACCATAAAACAATAATGTGTCGGTTTACGAGCGCAATTGACATTTAAAGATGACTCAAGTTGATTACTTGTCGATGGTCGACGCCTACAACTTACATCCAATTTTACATACGCATTAAACTATTGCAAAGGAGATCGGAGGGGGTCGGTCCAAGTGGCGTCGGACGATAAAACTTATTTTATTTTAAAGCTCATTCTTCTTCACCTTCCTGCCCTTATCCCACACTAGGTGGGGTCGGCACAACATGTATTTCATAAATCCATGTTGTTAGAGGTTTTGGCTTATTGTTTTATGACCGGCCGCCTGCCTGACATCAACCCTCCTTGGGAATACTCGTTGCGCCCGTCGCGCGGTTGACCCAATGTGCTTGCTGATATTATGCACTGGGTCCAACAATGGTGTCTTCTTGGTGGAGTATACTTGCAGTTCCTTGACTCACTCATTCAGTTTTGATAGGGACTTCGGTTCTGTCACATCGTAAATCATAGCACCGTTAGCTTCTCTGTAAAAACTTGCTGTTGATGTTCTGTATCGCTCCTGTCCTGCTGTATCCCAAATACCAAGCTTGACTTTAACAGCGTTCACGTCCATGACTTTACATTTGTAGTCAACTCCGATTGTAACTAGGAATGATGGATTGTAGTCTCCCGTTGTGAACGCTAGGATTATGCCGGATTTACCCACACCGCACTCACCAATAAAATAATTAACAATTTATAAATGTAAAAATAAATAAGCGAATAATAAATTTTATAAAATGACATATTGATATTCGGTGACATATACCTTATTGACTATGTTAAAGCTCATTATAAACGGATATTTTTTTCTTCTTGACTTTATAATGACCACCCATATAGCAGTGCCTCGTTGGTCTAGTGGTGGCAAACGCGACTGCTGATCGTGAGCCCCTGGGTTCGATCCTCAGGTCGGGCAATGTTTTATTGGGTTATACCGTCTGGAATTGCCCAGTAGCAGCCCGGTGTTTGGATTTGTGCCCGTTGATTGCAATAGGCTAGCCTCCTATTACATGGGACTTACACATAACGGCGAAATGAGGGTGTTACTATACACCTCTGCCCAACCCTTCGGGGAAAACAGACTCGATGTTGTGTGGTTTATAGCAGTGTTGAAAATCGTAGTATGGTGTTATCAGTATCGGTAAGTGTCAATGGTGCTTTTTTAACCGACTTCCAAAAAAGGAGTAGGTTCTCAATTCGACTGTTTTATTTTTTATTTTATTTTGTATGTTTGTTCCGCGATATCTTTGCTAATTGTGAACCGATTTTAATGATTCTTTTTTTGTTTGAAAGAGTATTCTTTCGAAGTGGACCCATTTAAATTTAGTGAAGGTCTGATGAAGAACTTCGGAGATAGACAATTTGAAGTCGGTTTTATTTTTGTTAAAAAGTTTTATTATTTAATAAAATGTTGATTCCTATCTTCCTGATATAACGCCTCTTATGTTGGGGCCACATTGGCCGGCTTCGCCGAATGTTCGCGACAACACGCCACGAATGTTCGTGTGACAATGTGGCCCCAGGATTATGTAGTCCAGGAAAAAAGATATGTTGTTTTTTTCTGGAGACTGACTACTTTAAGCTATCGTAGGTATGTGATAATATTATGAAGGATTTATATCTAACGGACAAGTTTTATTTGTGTAGTCTTCTTCTTCTTCCTGCCCTTATCCCACACTAGGTCGGCACAACATGTATTTCATAAATCCATGTTAGAGGTTTTGGCTTATTGTTTTATGACCGGCCGCCTGCTTGACATCTAAACTCCTTGGGAATACTCGTTGCGCCGTCGCGCGGGTGACCCAATGTGCTTGCTGATATTTTGCACTGGGTCCCAAAATTATATACTTGTCAATCTTATTGCTAACAACTAAGTAGACTATGTTCTTCTTTGTGGGGTATACTTGAAGTTCCTCGACTTACTAATTCAGTTTTGCTAGGGACTTTAGTTCTGACACATCGTAAACTAATGTAGCACCGTGAGCGTCTCTGTAAAAACTTGAAACTTCTCGTACTCCGTTTTCGACATCGCCTACAATAGAAATAAACGGCGATTTATACTAACAAAGACTGAACTAAAAAATCTTATGATAATTACACATTTCTCCAATTACAGTTCGTAATCGCCAAGAATGTGAATCACCAAAGTTTTATAAATTAAAAAATAAAATCAGCGCGCATTATCGCCGAGAATGCCGCAATCCAAGTAAAAATGTTTCCAGTCGTAAGATAAAACAGATTTTATACCGATTACAAAATATTACGGGGCCGGCCACAACATGGCCGACAGTGATAATAAAACGATGTAAAATACGACCCGATTGGTCTTACGACCGAGACATTTGTGTCCTGCGTTAACGCAGGAAATGACGACATGATAGCTGTATTATTTGTAAATTTTGTTCGATTTACCGTAATAAACTTAGGTAGGTGCACATTGTGGTTACAAATACCTTGGTATATTTTACTGACTCATTGGTCTAGTGGTGGCAAGCGCGACTGCTGATCATAAGGTCCTGGGTTCAATCACCAGGTCGGGTAAAGTGTTATTGGGTATCTCCGTTTGGAATTCCTTAGTAGAAGCCCAGAGTTTGAATTTGTGCCCGGTTGAAGGCAATAGGCTCGCCCCCTATTACATGGTACTTAAATATAACGGCGAAATGACGGTGTTAGTATACACCTCTGTCAAACCCTTCGGGGTAATACAGGCGTGATGTTATGTTATGATATATTTTTGTTTAGTGTGTGAACAGATTCGTAGACTTGTAGGTACTTATGTACTGTTATACGTGGTCCTATAATGACGACGTTATTCAAAAGCTCTGAAATTAATGATATTACGAGTTTTAAACCATTTTCTAAACGGTTTTAATTACCTAGCTTTACTTGGTATATTTGTTGTTTGATTCAAATCTTGCGACAGATTTTTTTACTATGTGCTTCTGCTCTTCTGACACTTTGCAGACAAATTCAATTCCTATGACAATACAATATTGTAATTTCAACCTTCAATCCTCAAATCCTGGTTCTGCAGGGGTACTGCAAAATAAAACTGTTTAACCTAAAAGTTTTTAACCCCCGACATAAAAGAGGGGTGTGTCTGTGTATCTGTGTGTATGTGTGTCTGTGTATCTGTGTGTCTGTGTATCTGAGTATCTGTCTGTGGCACCGTAGTTTCCAAAAAAATGGACCGATTTTGATGCGGTTTTTTCTGTTTGAAAGCTGATGTGATCGAGGTGGCTCTTAGCTATAATTTATGAAGATCTGTTCAGGCGTTTGAAGATCATCAGCTCATTTCCTACTTGACAAAAGGGTCTTACCAACTTTCACAGGTCCAATTGATTTGAAAAATGGTGTACTGTTACATATTTATTTATGTCTTGCTTGCTTTTGGCCCTAGTCTCATATTATGATGGTAAGCGCTGACAGGGTCTACGATGGACCATACGAATCCAAGGAACAGAGATATAGAGGGATTCCCCTATACCCCTCTGGCTCTCACATACACACGATGGGAACACAGTACCTAAATTGCTTGACACTTGACTTTAATGTGAGGGTGGTAGCTAGCCAGCCGGACCGTATAGATCCTACCACAGAGCGTGCTGGGTTTTCTTGAATCTTACAACACGTCTATTCCCAGCGTGCAGTGAGGAAGTTTTTTATTATATTCTAACCCGTCTCCACAAGGGGTAAAATTTGGCCATTAGTTTCTTACGTTATCTTTAAAAAAATTAAAGGTCCATGTTCAAACTTGAAACTACTCAGAGTTGCAAGCCTTATTTTCAAAAATATAAAATTTTGACATTGCCAATCCCTTTACGTCTTAGAAAATGCAATGTTCTTACGGTCCAACCCTCACCTTTATTCTCGCATGGCAGATCCATTTCCTCGTATTAGGCGTGATAATACTAAGATTTGCTTACATCAATATAGGACGGCACTTATGCGGAAAAGTGTCTTTTGCATGGCTCCAAAAATGTATAATAAACTGCCAAAAAGTTGGAAGCATTTGAGTGATGTAGCGTTCAAAAATAAAGTAAAGAATTTTGTAGCAGATAAAGCCAATTATTATTTTTATGAGTTTTTGGCTGAAGGTTTTTGACATTCTAGATAATTTAATGTAATTATAATAATAATAATTTTTTGAATTTTATTATTGTATTAATATTTGTATGCCATTGATCAAGGCAAACATGATGATCTGTATTGTTACTTTTAACATCTTGCATGCTGACAATTGTTTTGTATGTACCTACACTCATGTTTGGACAAAAAAATATCTTATCTTAAGAAGTAGCGGGTTTTATAAGGAAATCGTACTGCGTAGAAAAAATGTGTCAACAATTAAAAATAATTCATTACCAGTTACGCAACCGTGATATACTTAAACGTTTAAATACTGCTCATTACAGGTCGGCATCACTTTCATGCCATTGTTGTGCAATACCGTGGAAACTGGTGCGGTTGCGGTACATACCTAGGTACTGTATGTACCTACTGGTAGTGTATCATTGTTTTAGCTCAGCTGAGTTGATTAGACGATTTGTTTTGCCTTTGTTTGTGACATAAATTTTATTGCGAAGTAAACAACGCTTCTTATACAAATTTAGTCGGAAAGGGGGTACTAAGCCGCGGGCCACCTAAAGTATCACTGATGACTATTATAAAGCAAGTGTTAAAATTTCAATATTCGATAATTTATATTTGCATGCAAAAAGATTTTTATTTTAATTTAAAAAAAAAACATACCTGCTTTAGATGATTTCAGAATATTAATTTTCTAATCCGTGACCCCAAATATGACCTAAATTGTAAAAACAGCCGATCATAGCTATGGACAGCTACATTTTAGCATATTTTTTACAAAATCTCTGAAAAGCTATTTCTCTTAAACTATCCAGTTTTGAGGAAAGTTGTAGAACAAAAGTCATCCCTTATTATGGGTACTTTATCACCCTTTCGGCTTAGTACCCCTTTTCCGATTAACCTTGTATAATATGTGATTTGGGATCGCGACTCAGTTGTAGGGTTAAAAAATATTAACTCCCCGTGGGTCCGAGGTACCCGAAAGATTTTAACGGTCGATTCCGATGTCTTGATTGTAGAAGAAAAAGTGGCATATATTTTGTCGAATATTTCTTCATTTTCGAGGTATTCATTATTTATGGAAATTCAGAAGTCGAAAAACTGACTGGAGGGGTGTCGATGTGTAACGAATGGTCACCCATCCACGGATTGACCGCGGCAAGCACAGCTTAACTTCGCAAATCGTATAATCCGCGCGGTTGGTTATTAGCCGCGAGCCCCTCCAAGCTAATGCAAGCGATCGGATACGCGTCCAAAATCAAAGTTATTTCTCAAGCGGCTGGTAGAATCTTTGGGCATTATTTACATTTCTTGTTACCTACTTGGTGCTATATTTACCATGTATATTAAGATTAAGCGTGTGTTCAAATATTTATAGATGTTTATAACTTATGCCGTAAGTTAGCAATACTCGAAACAGAATGGATTCAGAAATTAGTGTTAATAATAGATCTTCTTTTCGTGTGGTTAGTGACTAACCTGGTGTCAGAGTTTATGCCGCCCATGGGCCACTGACTTGGCTTCACATGCCGTCGAGAAATATCCTGCATGTTAAGCCAAGTTAGAGGCCCACGGGCGGCATCAACTCTGACACCAGGTTAGTCACTAACAACACGAAAAGAAGAATACTTTTATCTCAAGTTTGGTGATGCATCAACAATCCTCTTGGGATTGTAGGTGTATGTAGAAGGCGGTAACCATTTCCTAAAACTTAAAAAAAAATCTTACAAACTACGATCGAACCTTTGTTTGCTGATAAGCATCAAATAAAACATAAAACTCGCCCCAAATTCATCACATAACATCAGGAAATATGTTGATTACGCCATTACAGAATAATGGATGAGCAAACAAAACCACTCTCGTCTTCGTTGGCAATATGAGGTAAAAAATAGACAATGCGCTCGTGGGAGAAAAGAGGACTATATCAGGGCTAGTTCACATGCACGTAAGAATCTCTATTATCTATGGTATTTAAATTGGCAGTCTATAATTACTCGATGGCTATGTTTACTCCGGTTTTCTCACGTAAACGCGGCTGTAATGGGTTGCTAGGGCTGCCAACCGTACTATAATATACAGCATGTACTGTATTTCGGGTCTACGTACTATACAAGGTCCAACCAAAATACCTGGACAAACTTTTACACAGTGTTCAATACGTTTAACTAAACATAACTATGCAAAAAAACGAGGTCCAAGTGTTTCTTTTGTCACCAAAAAATAATTACGTTTTAAATTGCCTGTACTCTTTAAGAATAAACTCGTATTTTTTTTTTTTGCTTAGCTATGGTTTAGTTCAACTTACTGAACACTGTGTAAAAGTTTGTACAGTATTTTGGTTGGACCTTATGTATTGTTAAAGAAATATGTAGTACACAAAAATACTCTTGACTGCCTTTTTGGTCCAGTGATTACCAGCGCGACTGCTGAGCAGATCCTGCGGAGCTGGTCCTGGGTTCGATTTCCAGGTCGGGCTAAATGTTATTGGGCTTTTCCGCGTGAAATTCCTCAGTAGCAGCCTAAAGTCTGGATTTGTGCCCAGTTAATGGCAATAGGCGCGCCCCCTATTACATGGGACTTAAACATAACTAGCGAAACGAGGGTATAAAAAAAACACCTCTGCCGCGCCCTTCGGGGAATTCAAGGCGTGATGTTATTATTTTGTAACACCAAAACTAATAACAAACAAATCCCTCACTTTGTAAAATTTATGAACATACCTTTGTAATTTTTTACTAAATTTCCATAAATTACAAAAAAGTGCATTTTATTTTTTATAGCTTATTCTGAAAAATACTATAATCAGCCGAAAAAATGTTGGCAACCCTATGAGTGCCAATAATTTGATAGTTTGAATATCTTTGTGAAACAAACGGATTCAATATGATATGAAATATATATGAAAATAATAATGGATAATAGTTTCCGCATATTACCGGATAATTTACGACGGACGTTAACTTTTTATGGATAGATTTTTGATGTTGATGAGAAATTGACAAGACAGAGAATTATTGGAGACGAGTCTATGAAACTTAAAGCAATGAATTGATTGGTAGCATTTAATTTATAAAAAAATCGAACATAGTAGATATCTGATGAAGGAGAAACTTTGTGCTTACAAAGCTTTGTTGATGACGATGTGGGATCCGAAGAGATAAACAAAACAAAAAAAATATCGCTAAATGCAAAATCGTCAGTCAATGCTAACCTCGGGCCCAGAATAATAAATACTAGCGACCCGACCCGGCTTCGCACGAGTGCAATGTAGATACTAATGTGGGGCATATAAACCTTCCTCTTGAATCACTCTATCTATTAAAAAAAACCGCGTCGAAATCCGTTGCGTAGTTTTAAAAATCTAAACATACATAGGGACAGACAGACAGCGGGAGCGACTTGTTTTATACTATGTAAAAACAGTGCTACGTACAGAAATGTCTCTCCCAAACTCTTCCGCCTAGCCTTTTCCCAACTATGTTGGAATCAGCTTCCAGTCTAACCAGATGCGGCTGAATACCAGTATTTTACACGGAGCGACTGCGATGAGACTTCCGCAACCCAGTTACAGGGCAATACGAATATGCCAAGTTTAAATCGGTTGTCAGACTTTCAGTCTTCTGACTACTCGTAACGACTGTCATAGGTATTCGTATGACACCCGGGACCGACTGTTTAACGTGCTCTCCGAGGCACGGAGGGGTCTATATTTTTTATTTGTTTTTATTTGAAATGGGTTTGCTCTTGACTTTAGTCTAGGTCAGAGGAGACAGAGACAAAGTCTACGATGGAGTGAGCTTACCCAGAAGAAGCCTGTTCACTCTAACTTTGAAGAGATTCAGGTTGAATGCGTTCGGGAACACAGACGCAGGTAGTGAGTTCCACTCTTTTGCAGTGCGCGTTATGAAGGATGTTTGGAAGCGCTTAGTGCGAATTGGTGGAATGGCAACTAAGTATGGATGGTAACTTGCAGTGCGTCTAGATGTCCGATGGTAGAAGGGGGCCGGTGGGATGAGGTTGTGGAGTTCTTGAGCACACTCTCCGAAGTACAGTTTATAGAAGACCGACAAGCAGGCAACCTTGCGGCGATGTTTTAGTTCTGGTATTTGTTCGGACTATGACATTATGATTTAATTTTGTTTCTAGTAATTTTTGGATTTTGACATTACGTTCTTTTTTTGGTTATGTTTGCTTAAATTTTTTGTATTATTAAAATTTTGACATTTAAATTTAAATTCTACTTTTTGTATTGTTTGCCTAGTGCGACTAATTTTGTACGCCATATATGGCTAAACGTGTAGCTACCTAATTACTTACATAGAAGACCTTAATATTGTACTTATGTTTTACAAAACAAATATATATTTATCTGTAACGCACGGCCACCCTTCCACAAACTGACCGCGGCAACCGCAGCAATCGTATGATCCGCGCTGTTGATAATTAGCCACAAAGTCCCCAATGCATTCTTAAAGCCAAAATTACCCTTTTCAGGGCATACTGCCAGTCTTTTTTACATTTGCAGTCTGTGGGTCAGGTACAACGCCTTGCGTGTCCACTATAATAATGTATTCTGGATGCTATTGGGTCTATCACGCTTTTGTAGCGCTTCCGGGATGTTCACCGAGGCTAGGGTTGATGGTTTTCATGCCATTATGCGGAAACGGTGCGCTTCTATTCTCGGTAGAGTACGTGCTAGCTCCCGCAGCATTCTGAATGTATTGTGTGATAGGTGGGACAGCCCCATGCTGGCTCACTGGTTACGGCTGCACACGAAGGTGTCAGTCTTTTAAATTTTGTTTGTTTTTATTTTTTTACTAACATTAGGTTAAGACTTTTACTAACAACATATGGACAATTTGATCTGAAATAAAAGATTTATTATTATTATTAAATCTACTAGCAATTTATATTACCAACCCTATACTTATGTAACACCCACAACTAACGTTACAATTAAGTAATGACGTCATGCTTGTCCTATACTGGGTGTAAACAAAATCATGTAATTCCTTCAAACCTAGTGATGTACTGCTGACAGATTAATCCTGCAAAGTACACTCTTGGATTCAATATAAAAAAAATTACAAGAAGTAAACATATGTTCTTAACTTGAGGCATTTTAGCGCACAGAGCGAATAGCGCTCATCTAACTCGGGACGCTAAGATGCCTCACCTTAAGAACACATGTTTACTTCGTCTAATTTATTTTTTATTGAATCCAAAAGTATCCCGTTCAGGGTTAATCTGTGTCAGCAGTACATCACGAGATTTGAAGGAATTACATGATTTGGTTTACACCCTGTATATCAAAAAAACCTTTTTTTAACGCAGTCTTTATTGTTTTGGTCCGTGAGGTCATTTCATTCATTTATTACTTATAAGGAATATTTTATTCTTGTAATCTTGTATGTACAACATATTTTATTGGTAATGTTTCGCCATTACGCTTGACTTTACACTCCAGAGCCAGGGTTTGTACACAAAACTGCGAATCGACGCGATGCGAATTCGCAACGCAGAAAACTGCGACGCAAATTGCTGCGATGCGATTTAGTGCGGCAAGGCGTCTTCCTTCCAAGGTTCGGGTGACCAATCCCTCGACGATCGTCAACCGTATTGAACGTTTTTTTATACTAGGTAGAATAAATAATGCGTAAAAAAATTTGCGCACTGCTGTAACTGATAAGATGTAGGAAAACCAATTACGGGAATCAATTCGTAAGTTCTTGCGATGCGTCGTGCGAGCTCGTATATTTCTACAATGCGACGGCGCATCGCAGTTTTGTGTACAGACCCTAAGAGATGACGGGTCATTTTAATTTTGTGTAGGTAGGTACACGATATCAGTCGGTATTCGTGCAATGCTGAACAAGGAACAATAATCTTCGGGGATATGACCAAAGGCGACACACCTACGTTTGGCGACAATCGAACCTTTCCGCTGTTAGATGATGCTATCAGATCTTTCAGTGGGTAGATATAGGAATAATTTGCACGGAAATCGTGTCTGCCAAGCCTTTTTCCCAACTATGTAGTGGTCAGCTTCCAGTCTAACCAGGTGCGGCTGACATAACATAACATCACGCCTTTATTCCCCGAAGGGTTGGGCAGAGGTCTTACTATAGTAAGACCCTCATTTCGCCGTTATGTTTAAGTTCCATGTAATAGGTTGCAAGCCTATTGCCATCAACCGGGCACAAATCCAAACTCCGGGCTCCTACTGAGAAATTCCACACGGAAAAACCAACACTTTGCCACACTTTTTTCACTTTGCGGCTGAATACCAGTATTATACATGGATAGGGTTGCCATCTCTAAAATTTGGCAACCACGACAAGACGCGTGAAAACCACGGATTTTAGAGCCCAGAACCCGGACATGTCAACAGGTTTTTTTAAACATAGTCAGTGTAATAAAAAACACGACACAGAAATGAGTCGCGGGCGGCCGGCCCAAGACTTTAAACCCGGACTACAAATTAAGCCCCGCCCAGACGATCCCCGGAAGCCCTCTAAACTAGGACAAAACCGGGGAAACCCGGACAGATGGCCACCCTATACACGGAGCGACCGCTGCAACCCTTACTGAGCAATGTCGTTATCCTAAGTTATACCGGTTGTCATACTATCAAGCTTTTGACTGCCTGTAACGCAATTACCTATAGGTATTCTTATGACACTCGGGAATGACAGTTTAACGTGCTCTCCGAAGCACGCAGGGGTCTCGATGTGTAACAAACGGACTGAGCGTGGCAAGCTTAATCTCGCAGATCGTACGAATCGTACGGTTAGTAATTAACCACGAGCCCCTCTAGATCGTACAGAAACCTTATCTCCCTTATTACAGAAGGCCGTTTATACCAAAACTAAGGTAAACCCAGATTAAAAATTTACCCACCACTTTCTAACGTCATATAATAAAAAAACTTTTTAACAAAAATAAAACCGTCTTCCAATTGTCTATTTCCGAAGTTCTTCGTCAAATCTTCACCAAATTTAAATGGGACCACTTCGAAAGAATGCTCTTTCAAACAAAAAATAATCATTAAAGTCAGTTCACAATTAGCAAAAATATCGCGGAACAAACATAAAAAAAACATACAGTCGAATTGAGAACCTCCTCCTTTTTTTGAACGTCGGTTAAAAAAGAGACGAAGCTATTTTAAAACCTGGGTTTTTCTTGGACCATATTTTTAAATAAGGGAGTATATGTTTGAAAATACATTTATATCTCGCCCACAAACCCCTTGCTTCATAATCTATTTCTCAAGCTATCAATATTTCCCAGCTGTGGATGACAAACGGCATTGTATGTACGTTGTTAAATGTAATTCAAGTTTTAAAAGTAATTTGATCTGGATTATGGGCTGAAGAAAAGGACAGAATACAACAACTCCTCCCACGCAGTTATAAAAGTTACTTCAGGGAAATGGGTTAATGGTATCCGTAGGCGATGGATTAGCACAGTCGTGATCCGAGTTCTGTATAAAATACGAGTATGTAGATTCGTGATAATTCGATATAGCAATAGTCATAAACATTGGCTACCTATCAGTAGAGGTCATCATAAAAACATAACTGTCTAATGACCAAATACTCAAACGCTAATCAATTTTAATTTGCCGATAAGTCTCGTGCTGTCTCTATCACTTTAAGGCGAAGTGACAGTGACAGCATGGAATTAACGGGAACTTAAAATGTTAGAGTATTTGGCCATAATCCTGGCCTTTGGTCCTGGTTAATTACTAACCACGCGGATCATAAGATTTGCGAGGTTAAGCTGCGTTTGCCACGGTCAGTCGGTTGATGGGTGGCCTTTCGTTACACATCGAGACCACTCCGTGCCTCGGCGAGCACGTTAAACCGTCGGTCCCGGGTGTCATACGAATACCTAAGTCAGTCGTTACGGGTAGACAGACGCCCGAAAGTCTGACAACCGGTCTAATCTTAGGATATCGGCATTGCCCAGTTTCTGGGTTGCGGAGGTCTGATGGCAGTCGCTTCGTGTAAAATTATGGTATGCAGCCGCATCTAGTTAAACGGGAAGCTGACCCCAACGTTGTTGGGAAAAAAGCTAGGCAGAACAAATAGAGTATTTGGCCATAAGGCCTAGGCTTTATTAATAATCAGCTCGCATTTGAGAGATCCCCCTAGAGGAGCTAGAGTTAAATAGAATTCGATTTGACAACTTTTTTTTAAACAAATGGTATTGGTTGTACTACTTACTAACAACCAATCACAGCACTTGACATAAGATTTGACAGCTGGTTACACTATTTGCGGTGTAGCATGGTGCGAGTGATTAGACGAACTTTACAATCATACTTTGTCACTTCAGTTGCAGCCTAAATATCACAGTCGTAAAATTTACCCTTTTTTATCCTTGGAAAATCCTCATGGTTGTCCCTCGCCCGGGGAAGGCGAGGGAGTCTGCCGGACTCTTACCGGCTGAAAATCAACGGTGTTCCTCCTCCTGACCGTTCGGCCGGGGTCACGGGATTCGCAAAAGCATGCACCGCAACCCCGGCAGAAATGAATTTACCCTGCCAAAATGTTATTATCTTCAAATAAAATCAAATACTGACAGCCGTCTCCCGCACCATGTTACACCGCAAATAGTGTAGTTAATATTTGCGATCTCAGCTTTTCAGAAACTGGTGTTAAATCTGAGAAAATTATGATGATGTGGCGTCTAACCAGATACAACACACGTCTAATTTAATTTTAAACTATTGAGTGATTAAAAATACTTAACACACGATAACTGCAAGGCAATGAGAATTCGTTCAGCATTCACGATAAGTGTGAATCTTTGATGTTAATGACTTTTGTAATTAAGTGATAAATGATTATTTTTATTTCTGTAAATTAATCTGTTACAGACACTTTTACAAGTAAATGTAATGTTTTTTTAATGCATTTCCTATCTGACTAGCTCTGAGAAGAAAAGCCGAAACAAACTCGGAGATCAAGGTCTCTTTTAAAGTCCAGACGTTGTGGAAAGAACTATGCGAGTGTAACAATGTAGGGCAATGTCTGGAATGGCCTTTTGAGGAAAGTGCCATAGCGGGTTTGAGTTGACCTGTCCTAACTGACGGCACACATGCATCAGCCATCGTGTAGCTCAAACCTTATTTTAGGATCGCGGTAAGATCCTGTCTTATCGCCATCAATTCGTAAGTCGTGCGTCACTCAGCAACAATGTAGTAAGTTTATAGCATGCTGAAGTGTTGGTAAGTGCGCTCGTTTTCAGGATAACGCCTTCTTACCTGGAATGAGTGGAATGTTAGTGGCTAGCGTTTGTTGCGTATGAATATACGGAATTGTGGGATAAGTTCTATAAAAGATTGTGTTGGTTATTTTTGATTTTAATGAAATATTTACTCCTGGTAACATATCGATGGCGGCAAAGTAAAAGAAGACATCTACAAAATCGCAATTTTACAGGAGAGCACATTTAGTAAAAAACAGTGGTCATTTTACTGCGATGTTTCTTAGAAATCGAGCGTAGATGTCTTCATTAACATGCCAGATTTTCTTCATTATTTTGAAATTATTTTAATACAGACTTGTAGATAGGGTTGATTTAAGCTCATTTTTGTAAAAAAAAAAGCATTTTGGTAAAAATGTAGATGTAGTTTCTACTTAGCTGTCGTCGATATTTCTTTAAAGCGTTTTATGATAGGCTTCGATCTATTGCAACTGGCCATTTCTTTAAATTTTCTTTTTATTCTTGTTTTGGTCTCGTTTTACCTTAGCCTCACCTGATGGTAAGCGTCGACCGGTCAAAGATGGAGCACACGAATCCAAGGAACACAGAAATAGAGGAAATCCCCTGTACCCCTCTGGCTCTCACATACACACGATGGAACACAGTAAACTGCTTGGCGACTTTAATGTGAGGGTGCAATGGTAGCTAGCCAGGTGGACCGTATTGATCCTACCACCAAGCGTGCTGGGTTTTGTTGAATCTTACAACACGCGTCTATTCCCAGCGTGCGGTGATGATGTATTCTATCCTATTCCCACCCGGGAGAAAATCGGTCATGAGTGTATTGAGTGAACTTTCCGAAAATTCACTCATATCTGTCATGTTGGGTACAGGGACGTCTGTTATTAAGGTAGGTTTAGATTACGAAACAATACACTCATTGATCACTCATCGAGAGTGTTTGTGTGCACGCTACCGTGTCATTAATTATTCCATCACGCCGTGTCGTGCTGAGAAATAAGTGTCAGACATTTTCGTCGCAACTTCTTTCGGATTTTTGTCGCAATTTCTTGTTTAGACTATAAAACACCTCGAGTCGTTATGATCGATCATTTACTGTTCGTGCTTCGCGCCTTTGGAATTCTCTTCCTCACTCCTTACATGATAGCCTGTCGTTAGATGTTTTTAAGAAAAGAATTAGGGAACATTTCCTGTCTACATGACCTGTATGTATGTATGTATGTATGTATGTAGTATTTTATATATTATATTGTATGTATTACGTTTATGTATTGTGTGCTATACACATATTTGTTTAGTTTATGTAGATGCGTATATTTATTATGTATTTAATTTGTAATTTTATGAAACTTGTACACTTAGGTAATTGTTCTCCTCAACATCAAATCTCTCTATCGCTCTAAGGTTTGCTGTTAGAAAACTCATTTTTGAGTTAAGCTCGCCTTTGTTCATGAATTTACCAACAAAACTGTATTATATATATTTTTTGTGTACAATAAAAAATAATAATAAAACACGAAATTAGATTTTCGCAATACCACGGTATCAGTGTGGTACCCATCAGATAAAATCTTAAAACCCACGTAGCAACTAACAACAAACGGTACACAATTCAATTTATTTACTAAAACTAAGGCCATTGGTTATTGTGTACTTCCCGAAGAACACACACATAATGATTGCAATTAAACTTGTTTTGTGAATCAGTCCCGTATAATCACAACAAATGGCGATCCTACTCGCTTGGCAACGAGGAAGTCGGGGCGCGTAACCTGATAGGTGTAAAGATCTAGAGCAATCTTGCACCCACAAACACCCTTATTACTTCTACTTTAAGTTTTATATTCGCTTACACGAACTGCATAAATATCTTTGTTCAATTGCAAGAGCCAAGTAATGATAGCAGTCGTGTAAGTTCTTATGCTGTAAGGCATAAAGGTGATATTTGAATGGTGCGCTAGTAAAGTTTATGTGGTTGTTAGGGCACGCGCTACGCCATGATGCGACCTCGGCCACACGCCTGGACCTAGATTGGGATTACGCTGATATTACAAAACTATGTGGAAACATTCAGAAGGTTCAATTCATAAAACAACTTTCGGCGCAAGCGCATTGGAAGTTTTACTCAAATCACAGATATAGAGTGAAGTAGATAACGCCAGTTCGCCTACTTTGCGTGCCAGTAGGAGCAATACTCCTACTTGTCACGCTGCTAAGTCAGTTCTCTCCCGACCGTTTCTGTATTTGCAAGCGCGAATAGTTGCAGCATGCATCAAAATAATGCGGGATCGAATTTTAAACGCCGTGTTCTACGAACGTAACATATCTTATCATTGTCTGAATCTCACGTTGTTACAAGCATCGTATAATAATGTGCTACGCCAGGCACTCTCTTCCCGGGACAGCTAGGTCACGTGATTGGCCCAAGACTACGTCATCGTTGTGGTGTGCTGCAATTATCTATATCTATTCTATAATATTATAAAGAGGACAGATTTGTATTTTTGTATGTAACGAGTAAACTTAAAAACTACTGGATCGATATTAAAAATTCTTTTGCCTTTAGAAAGCTACATTATCACTCAGTAACATAGGCTATATTTATTACTGGAATAAAACTTCTTACGCGGGCGGAGCCGTGAGGACACAGCTAGTGTGTAAATAAATTACGAGCATAAGCAGTTTTGAACCAGTAATTGTATAGTTTACTTTTTTAACTAAATAGATGAATAATACGAGATAGCAAATAGGTTAGTTAGCAATTTATTTTATATTCATTGTTCTGCCTAATCTTTTCCCAAAATAGTCGGGGTCAGCTCTAGTCTAACAAGATGCGGCTGAATACCAGTAGTTTACACGGAGCGACTGCCATCAGACCTCCGCAAACCAGTTACAGGACAATGCCGATATCCCAAGGTTAGACCGGTGGTCAGACTTCTGGGCTTCTGACTACCCGTAACGACTGTCATAGGTATTCGTATGACACCCGGGGCCGACGGTTTAATGTGCTCTCCAAGACACGGAAGGGTCTCGATGTTAAACGGTCGGTCACCCATCCACTGACTGACTGCGGCAAGCGCAGCTTAACCTTGCCAATCGTATGATCCGCGTGGTTGATGATTAGCCAGGAGTTAATTAGCACGAGAAATTTATATTATATTCATTATGTTTTTTTTTTAAAATAAGAAATCTACAGAATTGTATGAAGATGTTAATCAATGGCAACACTGATTGTGACGTAGTCTTGGGCCATCGTGGGAAGCATAGCCTAGTGATGTGACCGTCGGACTGCCAAGTCATAGGTCTCGAGTTCGAACCCAAGGCAAGCACCTCCGACTTTTCAGATTCATGTGCGTGTTGTATAATTATCACTTGCTTAAAAACTGTGAAGGAAAACATCGTGAGGAAACCGGCATGCCTGAGAGATATTTCTCAACACATGTGAAGCTAAGTCAGAGGCCTATGGGCGGCATAAACTCTGACACCAGATTAGTCATTAACCACACGAAAAGAAGAAGAAGATCGTGGGAAGAGAATACCTAACGTTGCATATTATTATACCATGGTTAGAAGTGAGCCTTCTGAATGTATCCTAGTACTTTGTTGCATATGCTGATATTACAAAACAAGCTTTGCATGTGGGTTCGTTCGTCTTTTGTCATGTGTGCGTGTAAGCGAGCTGACTCCTGACTTAAAACTACATGGCATTTGGTCGGTTGGGTAAAGATGTGTATTTTTGGCATGCTTTCATTATACTTACTACCTTTGCAAAGTACTTACGAGGTCATACAAAATTGCAGTGTTTTTGAGACGTAATGACGGTGTTGGCTGGTTAGCCTAGAGATTTCTTTGTACAAGCATAGGTAGGTATTGGAGAAGGTCATCATACTAACAAATTAACGTCTAATGCTGCACATGGGCCTCATATGGCGTTAAAAAGTCCGAAAGTCTGAAAACCAGTTTAGAATATCAGCATTGCCCACTGGATTGCGGAGGTTTGATGGCAGTCGCTTCGTGAAAATACTGGTATTCAGGCATTTCTGGTTAGACTTTGTAGACCCCAACATTGTTGGGAAAAGGCGAGGCAGAGCAAACTTAAGTACCATTATAACCCGTCATTGTATGTAGTTTTGATTAGACCTCACCTTGTAATGGATTTGCATGAAGTATTGTGCAGTTACTTAATAGGAAATGAGTTTGAAGATATACACGTAAATCTAAGTACCTAACATTTATATACTAAAGTATGTGTTCATCCACTCGTAGTACGGGTCATTACCCAATAATTAACTGGAGAAGGCCACGTTTTGATAGGGCTTAGGAACCTTGTTGTTTTTAGAGCTGAACTGACCGTGGTTCTCGTTGAAGTTAAAGTCACGTTCACAGACAGTCTGCTAAGAATCTTTTCTGGCATCAGCATTATGATACTAGGCTAGTAAATTGCGATAGCAAAAGCGACAAATCTAAAGCACATTGTCACAAGCAAATGGCTGTTGAATTACCTTTTTTTTTTTCTCTCTTTGGAAAATCCTCATGGATGTCCCTCGCCGGGGGAAGGCGAGGGGGTCTGCCGGACTCTTACCGGCTAAAAACCAACGGTGTTCCTCCTCCTGACCGTTCGGCCGGGGTAGCGGGATATGCAAAAGCATGCACCGCAACCCCGGCAGGTCCTGGTCCGCCAACCCAAGGCGGACCTCTCATCTGTGGGGCCTTGCCCCACATCCCCCTGAGAAGCACGGACGGAATACTGCGCGCCGCCTTCTCAGGCCTGTTACTGGTCGGGTGGCGGGTCCCCTAAATCGCCGCCCGCAGGCCACCTGTTGAATTACCTAAGAAATATGAGATATTCAGCACAGTACAGCTTAAGTTTGAATAGGGATACATGCAACGGAGGGGCTCATGGCTAATTACCAACCGTGCGGATCATACGATTTGCGAGGTTAAGCTGCGCTTGCCGCGGTCAGTCTGTGGATGGGTTCGTTACACACCGGGAGCCCTCCATGCCTCGAAGAGCACGTTAAACAGTCGGTCCCGGATGTCATAAGAATACCTATAACATTCGTTACGGGTAGTCAGAAGCCCAGAAGTGTGACAACTGGTCTAACCTTAGGATATCGGCATTGCCCAGTAGCTGGGTTGCGGATGTCTGATAGCAGTTGTTCCGTACTGGTATTCGGCCGCATCTGGTTAGACTGGAAGCTGACTCCAACATAGGAAAAAGCTAGGCAGAACAAAATGCAACGAGAGAACGACGTCCATAATAGTACAACCTAGTAAGTGAATTATTTCTTAAGCGAAGATCTTGTCCAGTACAAATAGGCAAGTATTTTTTTTATCTCTTTTTATTTTGGTACTTGTGGTCACAGATACGACCATGTCAGCCCATCGTTACCTAAACAGAACATGTTCACACTTATTTTAAGTTATCTACTACTTTATAAACTCAAATTGCTGCTTTTGACAGAGGCACTGACAGAATACTTTGAAAAAAACCTGAATCTATTAAATTTATCTTTAACCTATTCATCAGAGCTTCTCTCCCAGCCCTTGTTTTGACACACTCCACCGACTAGTGATGAACATCCTCCACACCACCCTACTCAGTACAATTTGGGCTGTTACTTATTCCCATGAGGTGTCAGGCAAGCATCTGTAAAATTGTTTTGCTTAGCACAGCACAGCATAGCTGTGTAAGCAGTGATAGCCTAGCGGTGTGACCGTCGGACTGCCAAGTCATAGATCTCGAGTTCGAACCCAAGGCGCGCACCTCTGAGTTTTCGGATTCATGTGCGTATTGTATAATTATCACTTGCTTAAAAACGGTGATGGAAAACATCGAGGTGAGGAAACTGGCATGCCTGAGAGATATTTCTCGACGGCATGTGAAGCCAAGTCAGAGGCCCATGAGCGGCATAAACTCTGACACCAGGTTAGTCACTAACCACACGAAAAGAAGAAGAGCATAGCTGTAGTTTCTCGCCAATAGTACACTCCACATCTGGTTAGCCAGTTGTGCTATCTTGTGCGTTTACAGCAACAATCTGTCTGAATATAGAATTCTAATAAATAGGAATTCGTACAATAGCTGGCAGTGTTATTAATTGCTTCATCAATCTTGTATCGATGATAGATTGAATGGAACATCAATTCGTCTTGTGGCGTCAATTGTTGATTCAGTTTCAATCAATGCAAATCTTGAATGACTTAGAATGGTTTGTTTTATTTCTGGTTCCGCTTCGGGTAATGTCTTGAAGTATAATAGTCTTGAAGAATTAAACACGAAAAAAGATAGACTACCATCTGAGAACCCATGGTCAAAATAACAAAATACATTGAAAACATTGAGGAGTCTGGCCCTCAATGTTTTCAATGTATTTTGTTATTTTAGGTAGATTCTGCAAACAACTCACCATTGCCTTTAGCAACAACTACAGAATCCGATAAGATTGTTTGTTGGTGGATACCTTTTCGATAATTGATATCGCTCTTTGTAGCGTATGTACAGTAGGGGAATAAATACGTTCGTCAGTTTTCAAATTCATTCCTTTCCCACATCGCGGGCACATGTTACCTTTTCAAACTGTTTAACGGAATAGACCAATGCATCGAAATTATGTTCAGTTATTTGGTAGCAAAGATCAAAATTGACTTTTGCCTCCATATGACGTAGTAGTGCCATGTATTGTCGTTGATTTGATTTAAGGAGTTTGGTTGTAAAAACTATTAATCAATCAATTCGATTATTGAATAAATTGACATTACTAGTGGTTGCATTCATGTCACCATTATAATTTTTAATATCCTGTCAAAAGATACTTGTATTTTCATTTCCATAATGTTGGCAGTACGTAGTCTGTAATATAGGTTGTTTCTTGCACTGTGCAAGCAATAATAGACCTTAAGCTGTATAACATTTTCGTTCCCCTACTGTACACACAAAACCAACGAACGTGCGTCATTTGTTAAATTGTCCGAAAAACTACCTCATTGGTCTAGTGGTGGCAAGCGCGACTGCTGATCGAGTGGTCCTGGGTTCGATTCCCAGATCGGGCAGTGTTATTGGGTTTTTCCGTGTGAAATTCCTCAGTAGCAGCCCGGAGTTTGGATTTGTGCACAGTTGATGGCAATAGGCTCGGGCTATTACATGGGACTTAAACATAACGGCGAAATGAGAGTGTTACTACACCTCTGCTTAATCCTTCGGGGAATACAGGCGTGATCTTATGTTATGTATCATTTACAATTAATCTGGTTTCATTCGGGTGTAAGCTGTTTCGAATCCCGTTCGATTGGCCTTCGTTGGCGTTTGCTGACTTGGTGAATACGTACCTTAATAAGAGCCCACATAACTATCGGGGAATTTTTCATTCTGTTTGTTTAAGATGGTCTTTGTTACTTCACGGAGTAGCATATCGCGAATTACAAATAGATACATAACTTTCAGTAATACGTATGTTACTAATTTCTTATATAACATACCGTGAGAAGACAATCGCCTACAAAGCATTATAGAACATTATGGAAAAAATGGAAATCATCTCTTGGGGTCACACCTCAGTTCCTATTTCACAACTGTCCGATTGTTTAACAAATGAAACAATAAACAATTATTCGCTATAACCAGTTCCCATACGACCATAATTGTATGAAAAACCTTGGATTAACTTACCAAGTTTTTGATATCAATCTAAAGGTTGCGTACGAGTAGATGCAATGTTGTATCTTTGTCAACTTTGTAATTGTTTTCTGATGTTTTTACCCACGGTGCTAATAGAATGACTGTGAGTTTGGTAAACTCAAAGTATTTGGTACAAAATAGTAGTGCTGTTACGTAAAGGCCTTTGGATGATAGTAAAAATGTGTGCCGAGTTGCTAAAAAAAGTGAAATAAGTATTTTGTGTGTGCCGTCATAAAAGTGGGACATAACTCATAAAAGCCCACTGTTCAACATGTTTTAAACTTCAAACATCATTTATTCAAATTAGACTAGAATTACTTATTTGTTTTTGAACGTCAATGTTACTAAAAACAGCCCCCAAAAACGACGTGTGTTTCTGTGAAGAAAAAACGGTGCAACAAACTCCCCAGCACTGCGACGTGAGGGTCCAGTTGTAACTTATGCGCTGTTAAAAGTACTATGCTTAGAGTATTGGTGATGTTCTTCACAAAGGACACCTGTCCTTTGTGAAGAACATCACCAATAACATCGATGTATGTCCTTCTAGGATGTACTCTACCGGTTTCCATTGACATCCTCCTTATAAATTCCTTTTGTTAATCGCCGTTCACACATTCTCTCAACATGACCAAACCACCTAAGCATACTCCTCTTCTTCGGTTATACAGGGGGTCCAGTAAATAGTACGACATACTGTGGGGAGTGATAGCTTGGGTCAATCCCTACCAAAATAGCACATAACATGTTCCGAAAAATGTTACGGTTTTTAAATTATACAAAAATTTCCAAAATATCGAAAAATCTGTTATTTTTTGTTGACCATTTTTTTTCTATTTGATAATAAATGATTTATCAAAGAGAAGAGTAACTTTTCACGAGTAATCGGATGTAAAAAAAATACGAGAAATGGATTTTTTTATTACAAGATGGTAAAAAATTAGATTTTTCGATATTTAGGGAAGTTTTGTATAAATAGAAAACCTTAACATTTTGCGAAATATATTATGTGCTATTTTGGTAGGTATTGACCCAAGCTATCATCCCCCGTAGTATGTCGTACTATTTACTGGACCCCCGTATAATAGCTAATACTTCCAAACTTCTATACCGTGAGGTGTCAGTCTAGTTCGCACATTATCCTATTGAAATATGAATAGAAAATAGCAGTGTGTCAGTTGCTCATCTCTCGCAAATTGTATTCAACTGTGCAGTAAACCAGTTAGTCTACTCTGTGAACATCTTGACGCGCTGTCATCATTTTACCACTTATTATTTCTTTACACCTTACACTTTTGCTGTCTGAACTTTCAAGTTTAAGTACAAGTTAGCTATTTACGGCAGTACCTATATTTTTTTAGAACTAAACACTTCCGTTACTGCTCTTCTTGTCATGGTGCGGTTTCTCTTGTTCATCAACTAAACTAACACCCATATTCTAAGACGTTCCTCCAAAACTTACTCGACTCATACTCGACTCAGGACGTCCTCGAAAACACCTTCAAAATTGTATTCTTAGTCGCAATTTGAGTGAACTTTGAGGTTTCTCGACTGAGGGGTCCTCAAATGAGTCGAGATAGAGTAGAGTTATTACGTCATAATTCGAATTATCTGCATCGCGCAAATAACGACGCGATAAACACTTATAAGGATTATCGTAAGCATATTCGATAAAGTCTTCAAAATAAATTTTTGTTACATACGAACTTTGCCACTTCCTTCCTTAAGGTAGGTTCCGAGGTACCTTGAGTTTGACAGATGATTCCTTACCTCGACTGAGGAAAAATCTCGAGTCGAGGACGTTTATGTCAACTATAACTACCGATGGTAGTGAAAAAGGCTGAGTCGAGGTGGAGTCGAGTCGAGTAAGTTTTGGAGGAACGTCTTCGAATATGGGTGTAAAACCAGAGAATTGCTATCTTCTACTAATAGACCGCTCTAGAAAAGGACGGTGATAGATAAGAACTAAGTTAGAGATGTCAAACTAGTTTACGCTATGAACTTCATCGTGTTTTTAGTCGACACGTTCTGACGTAGAGTTTAACTAAAGACAGCTCTTATTTACGTCCATCTCTTTCTTATTTTATCAGAGTGAAGAAGATGGCAATAGCTTAAATTAAGTTTGTGCACAACCAAATCGGCACCACTGTCCGTTTTTATAGTGCAGCATTCCTATTTCAAGAATTCTTCAATCAAAAAACCCATTGACTATGTTGACCGGCCTGTTATTTCAACCCCCTCTGAATTAGCATTTAAAAGCAGTGCTGTTTTTCAAGATCTACAACCGTTTCATAGGCTTGTCTGACTAGCTACTTTACGACAAGTGAGATGAACGTACACCTTAATCAGAAAACAGATAGGTACAGAAGTCAATCACATGTATGTACTTCACTTTTCATACCTACGCTCGGCGGTCGCTCTATCTATATATCTATCTCTCTCAAGCGTATGGCACTCGCGCTCGCACTCTAGTCCCAAACAGTCCGAGATGTCGTGTCCGCGAGCAGTGTCTATGTGTGCGTTGCTCGAGCGCACTTGTATGTAGATTGACTTCTGTACCTATCTATTTTGTGGTTTAATGTTGACGCCTTCACTCATGTTATAAGTCTATTGCTGGACTTAAGCATCTTCCGAATTGCGCCAAAACATGGAGAACGCCTGGATCCTTTAGCTATTCTATGCTTTTTGCAAAAATAAGAAATAAAGTTTTCTTATTCAGATGACCAGAATAAAGACGACATACTCAGTTACCAATACCTATTCAGTATACAGGCTGTTTCACCACAATTCCATACGCACACACACACAATATCATACTCACACACACACTATATCATACGCATATTTCATACATAATAATAAATTATAGTTATTTGTTATATTGTCATACTTTATACGCAAACTTGAGACTATTGTGTAGCAGAGCCCTTTGATGTATTGCCATTTAGAGGCACTGCTTGACGCGGCCTCGGCGACCTTAATGTTGGCCTGTGGACAAGGTAGACGCGGAAGCGGAAGAAGGAAAGATTTGCGTTTAGCGAAAAGAACGTCAATTTTGTAAGTCTTGGATCTGGGAAAGATTTAAATGCATTCTGTTGATACCTTTCAATTACCTGCTATTTCCAAAAATATTATAGCTAAGCTTCGACTGCAAGCCCCCAAACGGTGAGACATTTTAGAGTAGATTCCGTCCAACACCTTTCAGAGATATTGTTACCACTTCATCATGCTTGTTTTTCACAATATCCTTCATAACTGAAATCATTTCACCAGCTATTATTTACAACAAACCTCTGTCGACTTTCGCTTCATACTACAACGTAGAAGGGCCGTCAAAAAACTTTGAACAAAAAATAAACATAGTTATTTTTCTTAGAGATTACACATTAAATATATAATCAAATTATCTATTTAATATGTATACTCTAAGAAAAATAACTATGTTTATTTTCTTAAAAAAATACTTTGAATCTCTCTCCTGTAAAATAGGTATATTGGCGCTTTAGTCTTTTTACCTTTCCACTGACGATATGTATATATATATGCTAGCATCTCATAACTTGTACTATCCCCTACGAGCCTACTGACCTCAGTTATCCATATACGTATTGATGACACTCGTGCGCAGGTACGAATAATAATGTTATATTAAGTGGACCACTTGTACTGTGCCCATTATAATGTACGTAAAGAATATTTTATGAGTGTTCATCTAAACTTGCATGGAAAAGCAAAATACAGCGTAACTATCCGTACAAAAAATTGTCTGCTGAGGAAAACGATAACCAAATAATTGTTGTAGGTATCTCGACCTCTCATTGTACAGATATTCCGTACAACGAGAGCTCAGTATAAACTGGACATTTGTGGCTTGATTTGTTCTCGTGTGTATTTATCAATTTTCCACATGGATCATAGTCTGTATAAACACAGCATTTATACCTGCCTACCCAAGAGTTGTGACCGGAAAAAAAATAGTCAACCTAACGTTTGCATATTCTACAGGCTTCATACTTTCGATTGGTATGGAATTTGTCTATTAACCAAACCAGTGAAATTAATAAAAAAAAAACATATTCTGGACTGAAATTTTTTAGTCAACCCATTTGCAATATATTTATTGACATATTTAATTTGATATAAAATACTTTTCATCCATTAACCAGCTTGGTGAAGGTCGTTCTATACTGGGATCTTAGACTACTTGCAATAGTCTCTAGTACCAGTTCGTGACAGTTAAAAATTATGGGTTTATTAGTATCTATTAATTGACCGATTTGTTATCAATTAACATAGAGGAAACAGTGGTCTAATTACGTAACACACTCGCAATCGCTTTAAATTTGATATTTCAATAATGTTCATTGCGTTCTTGTAAATGATCAGGGAATAAATTAAAATTTGACTGGCGTTAATCTATACTAATATTATAAAGAGGAAAGGTTTGTATTTTTGTATGTAATGAATAAACTTAAAAACTACTGGACCGATTTCAAAAATTATTTTGCCGTTAGAAAGCTACATTATCACTAAGTAACATAAGCTACGGGCGAAGCCGTGAGGACACAGCTGGTAATTAATAAATTGATCGGCATAAACAATAATTGATCAGCATAAAAACCTAACCTAACTGAGTCGGCTCTTGATTTTTGTTACTAACCAAATATTAATTATCTCCTGATCAAATATTATTTTCGGTAATCAATTAATTAGTGGTCGTTTAAAAATTCTTCTTGATAACAGAACTAATCATGTATGTATATTATGAATGAATAAAGAATATTTTTGTACAGTCAACATGAAAGTTATTGCGATTGCAGGTGTTATACGCAATAAGAGTGCAAGTCGGCAGAATGTAATCTCTAAATCGACGCAATACCTATCTATTTGAAATCCTAGTTGAATTACTAAACTATTGGCTTTATTAAGAATTTACAGTGGATGTACAGACGTCCGACCTGTCAGATTGATAGAATGACACTTGTCACAGCATGTCTGTCCATACTAAGTATGTAACTTGTCCTTATATCCTATATGTCTTTGTTGCAGGTAATTTCAAGGGTCCTGTCAATCATCTACGCCAAGTTGGTGTCTCATGGAGGTCTGGTCGATAAAAGAAAAAAAAAAACTTCATTATCATAAGTATCAAATGTTTGCTTTAGTTCCTTCTGTGTGAGAAGAGATCTTTATATTTATCTGTCTTTTTTTTCTTAATCTTTATCTTTTTTTTCAATTTTTTTTTTCTTTTACCCTATTGTGAAATAATAACGGGCTCGTATACGTCATTGCTGGTGTCAAATATTAGGTTATTACCTATGAAATCAGAATTTTGTATGGAGAATTGTAAAGAAGTTGCATTTTTCATACTAACATTTTCTTAATTTATTTAACAACTATGAACACTAATGTTTTAAAACTTTTATGCATGTTTAAAAACTAAGATAACGTATGCCACTTAGATTATGCGACAAAAATAAGTTTTGGCAAAGTTAAAACAAAAATAGTGGTCATTTCTGCTAACAAAAAGAGGAGTAATTTTTAAGGTATTTTTTATGTTTAGAAAACTATAAGTAATAAGGTTTTTTTACTATTGGTAGTTGTCTATGATGGTCATTATTCGATATAATATCAAGCAATTGATATATATTTTAAATCATAGAAGTGACGAGGTTCACTATTTGTGAGAAAAAAACGCCAATTTCATAGGTAAGGACCTAATATTTATGCATTTTTAATCAGAATTCAAGCCAGTCACGATCTTATGCGGTGGTATGCAACTAACCAACCACAACCCAAATGTGTCATCAGCTATATTGTGTTAAGGACATAAAGTAGGTAAGTACTTCATAGAAAAAGATCGTCATCTGAAGTCGTATCTCAAGCAAGAAACTTGTATAACTTCTTCTTTATAGAAACAAAGATATATTTAAGAAATGAGGTTCTTCTCCATAAGAAACGACTGATTGGATCCATACACCTTAATTCCAACATTTCATAAGTGCCTTTCTATTGTTTTAATTACCTTCACTTCGTATATTTGTTTATTTGATTCAAATTCTGCGATAGATTTTTCAACTATTCCTGTTTAAATCGATTCTCCTGAAACTTCGCATACACATTCAATTCCTATGGCAATACAATATTATAATAATTTTAGCCTTGAATCCTCAAATCCTGATGCTGCATGGGTAGGCAAAACCATTTTACTTATTAACAAAAATAAAACCGACTTCAAATTGTCTATCTCCAAAGTTCTTCATCAGATCTTCACCTAATTTAAATGGGACCACTTCGAAAGAATACTCTTTCAAACAACAAAATAATCATTAAAATCGGTTCACAATTAGCAAAGATATCGCGGAACAAACATACAAAAAAAAACATACAGTCGAATTGAGAACCTCCTCCTTTTTTTGGAAGTCGGTTAAAAAGTATTTTTATTCACCTTTTTAATCTTTAGGTGCTGAATTTTTCTTGGCAATTAACATTCCTAAAAATACTAGCCATTCACAATTAAATACCATATCGTTGAAAATTCTTAAATAAAACTTCAGAAGTTCATAACAAAATATTCCGAACCACCAACACCAATTTTAATAATGCATAGTCTAAGAATTCTAGACCATTCTGACAATTTTCCTGGTTCGTCAGCCGGCATTTTTTGCGTCCCACGTACAGCCGTAAGTTTTTTGACCAGGTCTTCGTCAAGGTCACCCCTTGTCGCGTTAGAGGTACCGTTAGCAGAACAAGTCGCGATAAAATTACATAGAATATTTTTAAAGTTGTCATTTTATGAGGACGACGTGAGGTTTTGGGTAATGAGTATGACTAATATTTTATGTGTTGTATATTGCAAAATATTTTAGTGTGTGTTGTGAAATTATACCTAATTTAAATTAATGTAGAACGTTACGTTACGTAATAACATTATGTAGACATTTTTTCAAGGGAATTTGCAATTATTAAACGTTACTCAAGGATTTTCCGATTTAATTGTCGTAATTTCTGTTAATATAATTTAAAAAAAACTGGAATAATATTTATCTGTAAATAGTGTTATTCATTTTATTGATAAATCGGGTTCCAAACAGTTAATGACCTTATAATATAGCCTGTAAAGTTAATTTTCGATTCTGCAGATATATTTTTCGCAGAAATGTGAAAAATAGTTGTTTTGTTGACTCTACAGAAGCACAAGAACCTATAATATGAGGTGTTGGTCCAATTTATTTTTTCTTGCATTCAGAAGTCCATTCCTTATAAGATGTTCCCATTCAAATGTATTTATTTTTATCAAAAAAACCTGATTTAGCGATTAAAAAAAATTACTTCTAGTCTCGCCGTGTGTTTTCATGTTTGTATGATAAATGATTTTTATTTATGTACTTAAATAAATCTGTTACAGACACTTTTACAAGTCAATGTACTTAATGGTTTTTTTAAGACTAAGTAGGTATATAACATTTCTTATCTGACTAGCTCTGAAAAAAAAGCCGAAACAAACTCAGAGATCAAGGTCTCTTTTAAAGGCCAGACATTGTGGTATAAAATCTATGCGAGTGTAACAATGTAGGACAACGTCTGGAATTGCCTTTTGAGGCTTTCCTCATGCCATAGCAGGTTTGAGTCGACCTGTCCTAACTGACGGCACGCATGCATCAGCCATCGTGTAGCTCAAACGTTATAGAGTAGAGGCTATTATTAAGAGATTGTACTACAAATTATCAATATAACATCCTAGTAGGGAAGCGATGTAACCAATGAAAACTGGCATAATTTAGAGGTAGGAAATGAAGATTCACAATTCCATTTGGCATGACGGCTTATTAAAATTCTTTAGCTTAGTAACTTTTGATTTTGATTGATGGTTTAATAAATACTCTGGTACGTCTTCGACTACAAAAACTATTAGTTGCCAAGATCCTATTTAAACTAATCAACATTTCAAGTTCGTCTTAGATCCGCTTTGGTTCTCAAAACTAATTTGTAATTAATCTCGAAAAGGCTTCTCCTTAACATATTAATTATAACACATCATGCTAATATAATGCTGATCTAATTTTAGGGTGTAATCTTAACAAAAACGTTTATGAATTAAATGATACAAATATACCTACCATACAAAAACATACATAAAAAAAGATTCAATGTCATCTTAGGCGGACTTCACATCGTAGCTATATTCATCTTCTTCTTTTCGTGTGGTTAGTGACTAACCTGGTGTCAGAGTCTATGCCGTCCATGCGCCTCTGATTTGGGTTCATATTCGAGAAATATCTCTCAGGCAGGTTCCCTCACGATGTTTTCCTTCACCGTTTTTAAGCAAGTGATAATCATACAATACGCGCATGAATCCAAAAAGTCAGAGGTGCGTGCCTTGGGTTCAAACTCGAGACCTATGACTTGACAGTCCGACGGCCAGAACACTAGGCTATCACTGCTATACTATAATATACTTTAAAGTTGTAGTATAAGTAGGCCACGCATACACGTAACAATAAAATTAGACTATGCTTCCTGTTCGGGCTTTTTTTTTCTCGTTGGTAAATCCTCATGGATGTCCCTCGCCCGGCGAAGGCGAGGGGGTCTGCCGGACTCTTACCGGCTAAAAACCAACGGTGTTCCTCCTCCTGACCGTTCGGCCGCGGTCACGGGATTCGCAAAAGTATGCACCGCAACCCCGGTTCCTGTTTGGCCTAAATCTTCCTCCTAGACTTTTCCCAACTATGCTGGGGTCAGCTTCCAGTCTAACCAGATACGGCTGAATACCAGTATTTTACACGGAGCGACTCAGACCTTCGCATCCCAGCAACTGGGGAATGCCGATATCCTAAGGTTAGACCGGTTATCACTACCCTTCTGACTACCCTAATCCCTAGGGTTTAGGGTAGTCTTTTTTAAGGTTCACGTACGTCCGTAAACAAATATTTTCAACCTATTCAGCGTTGCCGCGTTTTCTATTTATTAACGAACTCGGAAAAGAATTTGGACTCATGCGAAGCTCGCTTTGACTTGCTTACAAACAGTAATAATTACCACTCTTTAATCTTTGATTTTTGCTTCAACACTACACACGAGTGAAATCGCAATAAGCAAACATAATAATTATTTTTAATATTACTGCGAAATGTCTCAATAATTGATGGTCTTCATAAAGTACCTCTCTTCCAATAGGGAAATAATAACACTCACAAAAGAGCCGAGGAATGCAGTTGAACTTGACGGGTCCACTATTGTGCGTCCAGATTTAATTATCTTTCGATAATAGAGGAACCTTCAAATCATAAATTTTGCCTCTTCAGACATAAATCTTAAAAGGAAGAATGTACTGGCTTGGATTCTTGTCTTGTACTGATGTTAATCAACCGAAGAGTCTATTAACTTTTATCAATTGAAAATTAAAATGCATGTTAAAATCGAGACTAAAGAAAGAGGTATTATTAAGAGCCTCGATTATTTTAAAGCTAGATGAAGAAATTACAAACCTTCCAAATACAATATTCTTCAATCTCTCTCATATTTAAAGTCTCTAATATGATCAGGCATGAAGACGATCAGAGGTAAGGTGAGAGATAATAATGGCTATTTTGTCCAATATCAAGTACACTTTATTTATAAACAAATTGAAGTTAATTATTTGCTATCAAAAGTAGGTCCAAGCAGTTGCATATTACCGTTCACAAACCTCTTTACCCATTTAGATAACACACAGACACGCATTGACACGAAAACATACGTAAATGTCAACGGTGTGACCCATTTTAGAAGAAAGGGCTATTAACTGGAGAAATGTACTGTTATGCGTAAGTGAATATATGTTGAGAATTATAAAACATGGCTTAGCATGCTGATAATATACACACTTATGCACCTCAAGACGATAGACAGGATTCTACAAATTTTAGTTTGTCAAATGATAAAGAAAAATAAACCCATTTGAACAGATGAGAAAAATCTCATTTGCGTGTGGTTAAAGTAGTGTTTAGACTAGGGCCAGTATTAATAAACGGCTCTCATTTGAGAGATCCTTTTTTTATTACTGCTTGGTCTTGCGGACCGTTTCTACGTAACTGGGCAGTTATTGGCGAGACCTGAAGGGTCTTCAACCTATGGGGACGAGTAAAACACTTAACCTAAGCTGACTACTATTACTACTAACATCATGACTACTAGCACCAACAGCACTAAGGGCGACCCCTAATGGGACTCAGCCCTCGGTTTAGAGCGTTGCTGGCAGGAGGACTGGGAGGGAGACAGCTTGATGAGGGCTGAATTAACGGTGTGAATTTGAGAGATCCCTCTTACTTATGTGTAGTTTAAATACGACGTAAGATGAATTTAAAAAAAATGCTGTAAATATATTGAAATCTACTTTATAGTAGCTCTTCTTGGGAGATCTCTCAAATGAGAGTTGTTTATTAATACGGGTCCAAGCTTATTATGATGATAATCTAATTGAATAGAATGAAACATTTGTATTAGCAGAATCCATACTAATTCATTCTTATAAAATTTTGATTGCCTTTTTAATAAGTGATGCATTTACTTTATTTTCTTTCTTAAACTATATTCTCAACCTAGCGCATTCAGGCTAAGTGAACGAACTTGAATTTTACAAAAATAGTATGCCCAAATCGGGGAACTTGGCTTCTCAAGAATTCGCTCAGTTCACGACGCGCCTCGGCCATCAATTACGTCACGAATTTGATAGGAATTTAAAAAATGATATTTGAGCTTTATTTTATATAACACGTGGGTTATTGAATTACCTTTAGTGGTCTTGGATGGTTTAAACGAAAGATTATTCCTTGATTTCTTTTTCCTGTTTAGCTATTTTCCGTTCTGGCACCTAGGTCCTATCTGTAAAAGGAAGTAGTTTGTGGTTCGCTATTTAAATCCTATCCAAGGACTACATGGTTTCTGGTTCCCAATTTTACCCTATCTTCAAACAATAATGATCCTTATCTTACGACTATTTTACGTTTGAATAATCGTATTATTATGCAAGAAGCTTAAACATAAAGGGGCCTAGAAAAGAATACCCACATACGAATCAGAACACGTGGCCTCAAGACACAAAACATCCTTATATCATACCGCTTTAAAAAAAACTTCACAAAAAACCAGACTAATCGTTTGATTGACATTATAAACCAAACAAAAAAAAGAAGCCTATGATGTAAATAGGACAATGCGGTCACGGACCCTAGGATTGCGTCATATGATCATTCGTATTCAACAAGAATCGTATGAGTGACATACGTGAAGTTATGGTTAAAAGACCTACCGCAAACAATGGTGTTCCACAAGGCATTATTTTAGGCCCTGTAATATGACATAATTCCTATCGGAATATCATCACCCTTAGTTCAGATTATTTGTTATATACCTAGTTTCGAGCGTATGGCACTCGTGGGTTGCAGCTGAAAATCAGCGTTAGGTGGTAGTACCTAGTACTGCCACCTTACATTATGCTGAGCTAATGGCCCGTTTGGCACTTATTTTTTGTAATTTTCAAGTGTATCTAATGATTAACTACTGTGCCAATAAATACATTTTCTTTCTTTCATAAACTGTTCCGTTCCAATTTTTTTAAACAATATAAGCAATATATCAGCTCTGCATATGACGTCACTAATATTAAACTTTTAAGTTAAACGGCTTTATATTGCAGTACTCCTGAAGTATCAGGATTTGAGGATTGAAGGTTGAAATTATTATAATGTTGCATTGTTATTGGAATTGAATTTGTTTGTGAAGTTTCAGGAAGCAGAAGTAGTTGAAAAATCTATCGCAAGATTTGAACCAAACATACAAATAAACAAACAAATAATACGAAGTGAAGCTAATTAAAACGGTTTAATAATAAACATGGATTACACGCTTCATGAATTTCATCGGGTAGAGTTTGAAGTTAATATGATATTGAATTCAATGCTTTTGGATTTGCTGGTTGTAAAGTGAAAACATTTTTTTTGATACTCGTAATATCAATTCATTTTGTGCTATGACAGCTTTTATATTTTAACGACCAAACAAATCCAATTTATCCACACATTAGATCGTGTGTCTGACCGATGCGTGGGAATCAGAGATATCGATATAATATGCTCATGTGCCGTACCCTTTTGATGCCACACCTGAGTACTTATTATCGCTATGTAAATTAGTTTATCAAAAGGACAAGTGAGGGTCGGAGTTGTATGAACCTATCCCTTTAGAACTTTATTAATATTGGGAATTCTTGAACCAATGGTTTTTGTATTAATATCTGGTTGATTTTTAATCGTGAGAACTTCATTGACATGAAAGTTATGGTTTTTCTCTTACACATTAATAGAGACAAGTTCAATTTTTAACCGACTTCTTCAAAATGGAGTAGGTTATAAATTCATCTGTGTAGGTATATATTTATTCGTTTGAAAGAATTTTCTCCCGAGACGGTCCATTTTGAAGACCTTCGGAGATAGACAATTGAACTTCTCAATAACGAACAGTACACATAATGTAAGTTCAGTTTTACATGATAGGATTCTTACCATTGCTATTATCTATAGACGACAAAACCCTTTACTTGAACCTTCAGGAATCATAGGTATAAAAGTTAAGATAATTCGCTTGCTATCTAGAGCTTTAGCGGAGAAGATGTTCTATCCCATAATCTAGATTTCTCTATCATAATTATAGTGAACTTTTCATCTGCCTCAGTGAATTATTATAACGGCATGACATCCTGTTTCTATTGAGGAAATTACGAATTGATTCCCTAGTTAATGAATGAGAGAAGCTTGTTACGTATGCCTACGTAAGCAAGTGTGGAGATTTGTTGAGAAGGTCTCAGAAGGCTTATTCCTGATGCACGTTTTCTGCTTGTCAAATCGCAATGGTGTGAGTTTCATATTATTTCAATATCCACTGGCGGAAACAATTTTTTTCCTTGAAGTGCTAAAAATGCACCATTATTAACTTCGTCTCAAATGGCGAGCATTTCTTGTATTTTTTTGTGTATAAAATCAATTTTTTCGTCTCCAACTCTGGATTAAAACGCTTGGTGATATGATCTATGCGGTCCGCCTGGCTATGCTACCACCCTCAGGCCAGCAGTTTACTGTGTTCCGTCGTGTATATGTGAAAGCCAGAGTGGTACAGGGGAATCCCTCTATATCTCTGTTCCTTGGATTCGTGTGTTCCATCTTAGACTCTGTCTGCGCTTACCATCAGGTGAGACTAGGACTAAACGCAACCAAGTTAAGAATAAAAAATATAAAAACTCTTTTAGATCTCTGTCGAATTGTAAGCATGGCTCACATTGTGGTACCACACGTTGTATAAAGTGCAACTTCTGTCTAGATATTTTATTGTGAAGGTGCGTGCCTGTTTACGAGTTTCCGCGGTATAAACTATATTTAGAATATTTTTCATTTATGGAACCTCTTGCAATAATTAACTTGTCATCAAGTGTAGTGTTGATGGCTATATGAAACATTGAATCGTGAATTGAAAGACCCATATTTAGCTATGTTTTAATAAAGCTGTATTGTTCTATGTATTTGGAGAGAATGTTTTGATCACGCAAAAGTTTCAAAATTTTTGGCTTTTGGGTGCAACGATTTTCTTGGCGAGATATTCATCAACGCACGGATTGATTGTGTTACATTACATAGTTAGCCCATTACTGTCCCACTGTTGGGCACGAGCCTCTTATCAGAATGAAAAGGGTTTAGGCCTTAGTCCACCACGCTTGCATGGTGCGGGTTGGGAGACTACACACACCATCGAGAACTTTATACACCTCAGGTGCGCAGGTTTTCTCACGATGTTTTTCCTTCAAGTGATAACCAAATTTTAATCCGCACATGAATTCGAAAAGTCAGAGGTACGGACCGGGATCGAACTCAGACCCTCCTGCATGGAAGGCAAACGTTCAACAGCTAGGCTATCACTGGTTCATGCATTACTGATTGTCTTACGATCTTTCTAAATTACAATTCCTAAAGGATGATTTCCACCAAACGGCTCGCATCACATCCGATCGGAACGGATTTTATAATCTTTAAACGATATTAAATCGTGTGCACAGTATTTAAAGTATATATTACCAAGCCGCGCACAGCAACGTGACCGCGGGCGTCTTCCGCGACACGCGATCTTAGCCGAAAGTATGCTGCGACGCACGATCGGCTCCGTTCGCCGTCGTCGTATCCGATCGGATCCTTTCGACTGTCAACACGGTAGGAATGAAACTATTTGACTAGGCACAGAAACGCATACGTTCGGAAGCGACGGTACGGAGCCAATCGTATGCGTCGACATCCTGCCGGACGCGATCGGCTGTCGCCGCTGCCGTTCGTATGATTTCCGATCCGATGCGAAGCGAGCCGTTTGGTGGAAATCATCCTTTAGTCAACACAAGAGGTGTCTGGATGGTTTGTTTTGAGTCTAGCACCAAACATCTTATAAAACACGATGACCCACCTGATAAATAAACAATACAAATATTTTTAATAAAACAACGGCGTTGAAATAATTCTCACACACAAAAAACGTGACGGCCTTTATAAATAAAGACACAGTGAGTCAGAAGACTCATGCGCAAAGAGCTAGGTAGGTGTTGTACGCAGTCATTTATTACATTGTTATTATATCCGTCCCTTTCGTCCTTGTAGTGTCAATCACTGATGAAGAGAGACAAAAGATTTGTGCACTATTATTTTACGTTATAATCATTTCTTAGTCACATCAAAATGTCAAAGTGATAATATAGAAAAATAATAAATACCCTTTTTTCCTGCATTAAAATGTCTTTAATCGTAAATAATGATACATCATAGTCTGCAAAATCTAGTAATTTTGCCGAGTCACCTTAAACAACAGTCGACCATTACTCTCAAAAATATAATAATATGGGCTTCGATCGTGATCATCTGATTCACAAGCATTTTGTGCCAACAAAATCGAAAAGTTAATTTAGATCACTAATAATTCGACCTCAAAAGGTAACCCAGTGAACATTTTTTAGACCACTAAGTTATTTTTAAATCTATCCCACGTGAAAATTCCATAAGTACAATAATCTTGTGTCTCAAGCCACAGCTATAGATTCCGTTTAATCCGCATTAGATAACTTAAGAATTTATCTGATCGCAAATTAATTACTTTTGAACAACACAAAAAACTATTGTTACATCAATATTTATTGAAAAAAAATTGGAGCAAACTAGTACAAAAAAAATTACGATGTAAATCGATAAAGTTAATTTTGCAGTTTAAAAACCTGTACCGCTACTTAGGAATTCATTATTCCAAAGAGTTACAGCCCAAGTCGCATTGAAATTGATTTTGACAGCTGTATTTATAAGTTAGTTTTATTTGTAACTCGGGTCATCATACCGGTGTTCAGCAAAAGAAATGGAATCTTATGATAGTTACACAAGGTTTATATTTGTATGTAATGAGCAAGTTATTTATAATATGAACAGGTGCTTTGGCTGTTCATCGAATTTTGATTAGTGAGGGGACATCGACTTATTTTTTTAAGGTTCGATTTAAATTGATGCTTTTGATTGAGATGTGGACTGTATTTTTTACGGCGATGATCGTAAGTATATTATGTTCTAAAGTACTAGGTATTATGAATTGTGTTTTTGCATATTACAACCTTGGATACTACATGAATCAGCTACCAGAGATAGACGGCTGAAAAATATTATACTCAGTTTTATTTTTATTCATGTAGATCTCGTCAAATTGTATACGTAAGAAAGTCTGTCCATTTTTAAATTTTTCTACATACAAGGTTAGTCGGAAAGGGGTTCTAAGCCGAAAGGCTGTTAAAGTACCCATAATAAGGGATAACTTTTGTTCTACAACTTTCCCCAAAACTCGATAGTTTAAGAGAAATAGCTTTTCAAAGATTTCGTAAAAAATATGCCAAAATCTATCTGTTCAAAGCTATAATCAGCTGTTTTTACAATTTAGGTCATATTTGGGATCACGGATTAGAAAATTAATTTTCTGAATTCATAACGAAAGCAGGTATGATTTTTTTTGAAAACACTAAAATAAAAATCTTTAGGCATTCAAAAATTATCGAATTTTGTAATTTTAACCCTTGTTTTAATATAGTCATTAGTGATACTTTAGGTGGCCCGCGGCTTAGTACCCCCTTTCTGACTAACCTTGTTGTATACAAGGTCCAGCCTGTAGGCTGTCCCGAAAATCAACGTAAAGCCAGGTAAAAATGATAGATGTTTAGAGAGATCGGTATTTTTTTTAAACTGAGGCAACATTTTATTCATGGTAACTTAGAAATTCGAAAACGAAAAAACATTTCAAAAAAAGAATAAGCTGCCGTATCATTTGTTCCCGGGTTGGCATTAAGTTTTGGGACACCTGTATATTGTTCCATAAAGCTAATTAATATTTTTTGTAACTAATAATGATAGATTAGGAATTACTTCAAACAATGGCGAAATCATTAATTAAGATAATTTAGCTCTTAAAATAAATAATGTGAAAATTCCGAAATGTTATTAGATCTACGATGCTGACTGTACTATCGCTGTAGATTAGACTTTATTTACTAACTAAATGAAAAATACTCACATTAAAACGTTATCTAATACTAAATAGCTATGTCTTATAAAATGTGGAAGATGCTAGCACGTTTCTTGCGCAATTAGTAAAAGTCGGGCAGACACGGGTAAAGAAGTTATAGGTATCATTACCGACTGATTACTGGACTTATAAAACACACGTAAGACTTATGAATGTTAAATGTTTCCCATCATTTATATCTTAAAATGATTTCTTAGGAATATTCACACGATTCTTGGCTGATAGGTCTTTTCTGGTCATGTGACTAGGGTTGCCAGTCCCAAAAATAGAAAAGCCGAACACAGACTCATATTTAGCCGGACATTTTGACCTGAAAGACTGACACATTCGTTTTTAAAAGAAAAAAAATTCGCTCGCTCCCTTTCGTTTGGCATCTTTTGGCGGGGCGGGGTTGACCAAAAGCCTAACAAAAGCCGGACAGGCCGGACTTGTATATATTTGGCCGGACACGATTGTAAAAAGCCGGACATGTCCGGCTAAAGCCGGCACTTGGCAACCCTAGATGTGACTAACATAATATTAATTCAGTAGAAGTTATTTTCATCATCATCAATCCAGAGATTATGGATTGTGGTTGGATATTAATATCCGCTGTTAGACGTCAAATTTTGTCAGCTAAAGGATAGTAAATAACATAACATCATGCCTGTATTCCCCGAAAGGTTGGGCAGAGGTGTAAGTAACACCCTCATTTCGCCGTTATGTTTAAGTCCTATGTAATATGGGGCGCAAATCAAAAATCCAGACTGCTACTGAGGAATTCCACACGGAAAAACCCGATAACACTCTGCCCGACCTGAGGATCGAACCTAGGACCTCACGATCAGCAGTCGTGCTTTCTACCACTAGACCAATGAGGCAGTTCCATGAGTTATCTATACTAATATTATAAAGCTGAAGAGTTTGTTTGTTTGAACGCGCTAATCTCAGGAACTACTGGTTGGAATTGAAAAATTCATTTTGTGTTGGATAGTCCATTTATCGAGGAAGGTTATAGGCTGTATAACATCACGCTACGATCAATAGGAGCGGAGCATAAATGAAAAATGTTGCAAAAACGGGAAAAATGTCCACCCGTGCGAAGCCGGGACGGGCCGCTAGTCATATCACAATTATAACATCAAGGACGTTTCATCAAAAAGCCTCACAATTTTTCCTCTAACAACGCATTGTTCCGTATTAGTCTTACGATATAATTTTAATCAAGTCAGTACCATACTATACCATACAAAAAGTCACCCGTGTGACTCGGGTCAGACACATAGTGTGTTGTCTTTCCGACCCATTGTTTCGGCGGCCGTATCGGCCAATCACAATACTGTAAATCAATTGTTGCGCAAGCGCACCGCAACTTTACGTTTGCTGGCTTCGAAAATAAATATTTGTGTTGAGTGGAAGAGTTTTTTGTTTGTGTTGTTGATATTTAAATGTTAGAAAAATGTGTTTTTTTTTGGACTGAAGGTTGGAGAAAATATTAAAGAGACTTTTTCGAATACGGAAATGAGTGTAGTGCATAAATATTATGTGTTTGTGTACAATCAAGGCTTTGGAAATGAGTAAGTAGAATTTTATTCTAAGGCCAATAATAGACAGCAATGAAAATATTATTATTATGCTCTGCCGATAATTTACAGTAAATTGAGCAATTTATAGAATGATCACAATAAGTCAAAATACATAGTTGCAAATAATGCTGTATTTATAGGAAAGAATAAAAATAGTTTATTAAAAAAACTTTTGTTCGATGACTTTGTAACATGCTTACGCAAGGTTCAACATAAATCCCTTTGCCAAACATCTATGGAGCGGTCCATCAGTCCATGAAGTTGTCCATGAGTCCATGGAGCGGTCCATGATCAGCAGTGGAAGTTTACAACCTGATATGATGACGCTGATGATGCAAGGTTTTAAATACTATATTTAGTCAGAAAAGGGGAATTAATCTGAAAGGGTATTAAAGTTCTCATAATAATGAATAATTTTATATACAGGGTGTAAATGAAATCATGTAATTCCTTCAAACCTCGTGATGTACTGCTGACATAGATTAATCCTGCGCGGAATACTTTTGGATTCAATAGAAAAATAATTACAAAAAGTAAACATGTGTTCTTGACATGAGGCATTTTAGCGCCCCGAATTAAATGACCGCGCGGCGAGCGATAGCCGCACGCTACGGTTAGGGCGCTAAAATGCCTCTCGTTTAGATCGCTTGTTACATCACGAGGTTTGAAGGAATTACATGATTTCGTTTACACCCTGTATGTAAATTTTTCCCTAAAAGTCAATAGTTTTAGAGAAATTGCTGTTTAATTATTTCATAAAAAAATACGTTGAGAGATCAGCTGTGTTTACATTTTAGATCATAATCATGAGTCAAAAATTCTAATCCTGCTCAATTTTTTTAAATCGTATTTTAATCATGGTTATCGATTTTTAGAAATAAATAACAAGACTAATTATGTACGAAAGCCATAAATATTTTCTGAATTTTTATTTTAAATTGCCCGCGGCTTAGTAGGTACCTATTACCCCTTTCCTACTCACCTTGTATAAAAAATTCTGTTGTTAGCAATAAAAACAAAAACATTAACTAGACAACTGTTAATGAGTCAGTTCGATCGTCTGTACAAATGGCGTTTATCTAATAAACAAATTATGGCTATTAAATTGTGTCTGCGAGAACTTGGCTTGTGCATTTGCCGTGCATGTGTGTAGATGTATGCGACTTATCCTTACGGAATCAGTGCTATGTGCTTATGGTTGATGGGACAATATATCAGTATAAGGCCTAGCTCAGATAGTCGCGCAATGTCGCTACTACGAAGCTGGGTCACGAACGATCCAAGGCTTTTGAAGCCCAAGCTTCAATGTCCCGTGATATTGGATAGTGATGATTGAGTGTAACAATGGTACCTAAAAAATCTTTAGTAGCGCCAGTGACCGACTGCTGCAACATGACATTGTCACAAGAACACACCAAACAAAAATAGACGTCAAATCAATATTGACGCGACCGCGTCTTTTTAAAGTGGGGATTTGAAAATCTCGCGTCAATCATAAATCGTCTATCATTTGTTTCCTATTGCATAATTATGCGCATGCGCCATACTCTGAACAGATACTTTGGCGATAGTACGATGCGTAATCATGTGAAACGTTCTATGATGTTCACATTTCCTTGAACATTTTGTTTTACCTAGCCTTTTCCCAACTACGTTTTGGTCAGCTTCCAGTCTTACCAGATGCGACTGAATATCAGTATTTTTAGCCGACTTTCAAGAAAGGAGGAGGTTCTCAATTCTATTTAATGTTTTTTTTTGTATGTTTGTTCCACGATATCTTTGCTAATTGTGAACCGATTTTAATGATTCTTTTTTTTGTTTGCAAGAGTATTCTTTCGAAGTGATCCCATTTACATTTTGTGAAGATCTGATGAAGAACTTCGGAGATAGACAATTTGAAGTCGGTTTTATTTTTGTTAAAAAGTGATTATACAAGGAGCAACTGCCATCAGACCTCCGCAACCCAGTTGCTGGGCAATGCCTATATCAGACCGGTTGTCATACTTTCATGCTTCTGACTACCCGTAACGACTGTCATATAGGTATTCGTATAACACCCGGGACCGACGGTTGCACATGTCCTCCTCAACTATTCCCTGCAAACTCTATCGCGCGTTATCGCGTGTCAGTACGGTTCTATATGAACGTAGCCTTATCCTTATGGAATTAGAGTCCTGCGCATACATTATGATGGCACGGCGTATAACTATTTATGTTCTGTAGCGATTTTATTCAAAATCCAACAAGTTATTGCTATTTGCTGTGCGCGATGGAGTATTAGATGTGTTTGGTGATCCGTAGCCTTATAGGCGAAGCGTCTCGTTGTATTTAGATTGGTGATATTAGGTACATAGTTTATCACAGTTTTTTGAATTACTAAGGTCTCTTTTTTTTTTAGTTGGTACAACATCATTACTGAAAACAAGGTTATGCCAGGATTTTTTTATATTCTCATACATTTTCTAAGATGGAGCACACAATTCCAAGGAATAGAGAATAAAGGGATTCCCTTATACCCCTCTGGCTCTCACATACACACGACGGAACACAGTAAATTGCTTGGCGCTTAATGTGAGGGTGGTAGCTAGCCAGGCGGACCGTTGATTCCACCACCAAGCGTGCTGGGTTTTGTTCAATCTTACAACACGCGTCTATTCTCAGCATGCGGTGAGGAAGTTTTATATCCAAGCCCGACCCCGCACGGGATAAAAGTTGCCATCATCCCTTCCTCCTAGCATTTTCCCAATTCTGTTGGGGTCAGCTTCCAGTCTAATCAGATGCGGCTGAATACCAGTATTTTACACGGAGCGACTGCCATCAGACCTCCGCAACCCAGTAACTGGGCAATGCCGACATACTATAGTTAGACCGGTTATCAGACTTTCGGGCTTCTGACTACAATTAACTACTGTTATAGATATTCTTATGACACCCGGGACCGACTGTTTAACGTGCTCTCCGAGGTACCTACGGAGGAGTCTCGAAGTGTACCGAACGGTCACCCATCCACAGACTGACCGCGGCAAGCGCAGCTTAACCTCGCAAATCGAATGATTGGCGCGGTTATTAATAAGCTACGAGCCCCTCATAAATAGTTGCCACCCATCTATCACGCCACATGAAAACTACGTCTAGCAGACTACAGCGACAACAATGACAACTCTCAGACATGACGTCACAAATCCTGCATCGCGATATCAAGTTTTGACACGCAGATAGTAATACAACTTCCCAACATCAACCGTTGGATCCTGCCAGCAACGCCCTAAGCCGAGGTCTGAGTCCCATTAGAGGTCGCCCTTAGAGCTGTTGCTAGTAGTCATGATGTTAGTAGTAGTAGTTAGCTTAGGTTAAGTATTTTACTCTCGTCCCCATTGGTTGGAGACCCTTCAGGTCTCGCCAATAACTGCCCAGTCACGTAGAAACGGTCCGCAAGACCATCTACAAGCAGACGAATAGAAAAAGCAACAACCGTTGGGCAGTTGCCTGCCAGACATAAAACCCGCCTGGTTTGAAGATCCTCCCTTTTCGTTGGAGGAACGCCACACCTCATTCCTCCACACTAGTATACTCCATCACCTCTACCATCTCGAACACTAACAACTGCAAATACAATTTTGTCAAACTGTCTGCACGTATTATCGGCGTGAGAAAATCGTTTATATACTTTTGTCCTGTAATAGGTACCTAGACTACCTAGTTAGAGCCTCCAACAGTGGGAAACACCTCTTGTATGGAGATTAGCAAAGAAAATTGTTAGTTTACGAACGACCAACGGATATTTTGCAATTAAAATTATCTATAAAATTGTTTTCTGAAGAAAAACCGCGGGAAGATGTGTTGTTTTTTTTTTCTTTTGTATCTGGCTAGTGTTGTAAACAAGTAAATGCCAATGACCTCTCATAATTAGAAAAAAAAATATGTTGGCTCAGAAATGTCAGTATTATTTTATGCCTAATTAATACGATACTCAGGTCAATGGTACCTATTGAAAATAACACCAAAATCCATCCAGTGATTTCGAGATAAGCTCCAAAACAACATAGGTATACACCCATATTCTAAGACGTTTCTCCAAAACTTACTCGACTCGACTCCACCTCGACTTGACATAAACGTCCTCGACTCGAGATTTTTCCTCAGTCGAGGTAAGGAATCATCTGTCAAACTCAAGTTACCTCGGAACCTACCTTAAGGAAGGAAGTGTCAAAGTTCGTATGTAACAAAAATGAATTTTGAAGACTTTATGGAATATGCTTACGATAATCCTTACAATTATTTATCGCGGCGTTATTTGCGCGATGCAGATAATTCAAATTATGACGTAATGACTCCGTCGAGGAACCTCGAAGTTCACTCGAAATTGCGACTAAGAATACAATTTTGAAGGTGTTTTCGAGGCCGTTCTGAGTAGAGTATGAGTTGAGTAAGTTTTGGAGAAACGTCTTAGAATATGCGTGATAGTCTAGCCAAAAATCAATTTGCTAAAAAGGTAAACAATCCTTTGGTGATTTATTAAAAACAGTATTTAATAAAGGTAAAAAAAAGTTACTTAAACTGTTTTTTCCACCTACAACACCAGAATTTGAGGATTGAAGTTTGAAATTATTATAATAATGTTGTATTATCATGGGAATTGAATTTGTATGCGAAGTTTCAGCAGAAGTAGGTGGTTGAAAAAACTGTCGCAAGATATGAATCAAACAAACAAATATACGATGTGTAGCTAATTAAAACCGTTTAATAAAATCAACCATCAATCAACAAACGTAAAATACAATTGGAAATTTATTTGATTAAAATAATACCTTAATTTATAATAACATTTTCTGATAAAAAGAATCGAAAAAACTCTTATTTCAAATCGGTACGTGCCAGATTTTATCGGCAAAAAGACAGAGGTACGTGTTCGAAAATTAATTTTATTAAAACGATGACTTGTACAATCGTAATAACATCGTAAAAGTTGCATTAATCGATAAAAATCTCGCAACTATTTCGATATTTAGTGATTTGTTCTCATACTTATTTATGGTTATAGCTATTAACCAGCCATCGATGACGTAACTATCGTAAAATGGCCACAACATGGACATTTCATTAATATTTATGTAATAAAATCTTGTTAGTGTATCGGGTCGTAAGTTCACATATGTAGGTACGTCTGAGGTAATTCCAATTCCAACAAGTATTTATTAATGATGATATATTGATTGCTTAGGTTAATACAGTTGTTTATTCTTGACCTTATGGAAATAAAAATGTTTTAAGGTTTTCAAGAATTAAGCTCGTCTTTGTTCATCTTTCGTGTTTGTTTTTTGGCAGAATCGCGACAAAACACCCATTGTCATCTCCCTCGATATTTTTTTTATATTTAATGTTATTCTTAAGTAAGGTCAATGTGGGCAAATCCGTCTGCGGAGCAATTCCATACACATGCATTTTTATTCATTCCAGAATAGTTAGTGAATATTTTAGTTTAGTTAATAACTAAAAAAGTGATCCTGTTGTATCGTCCGGGTCGACAACAGCGTAACTATTTCTGGAATTAATACAAATGCATGTGTACGGAATGGCCCCGCAGACGGATTTGCCCACACTGACCTTACCTAATAAAATAGGACATACATAATGTGGCTTGCATAGTAGCGGAAAAGCGGTTTAATGCCTACATAAAATTGAAAAAAAAACTCCCTGCTCTTATCCCACATTAGGTGTGGTCGGCACAACATGTATTCCTCTTCCATTCTCCTCTATAAGTCGTCATCTCAATACTCACTCCTTTCGACTTTATACTTTTTCTTGTAACTAACATCCTAAAATAAAAAGGTAATAATGAAATAAGGTTTGAGCTACACGATGGCTGATGCATGCGTGCTCTCTATTGAGACAGGTCAACTCAACCTGCTGCACTTTCCACAAAAGGCCATTCTAGACGTTGCCCTACATTGTTACACTCGTATAGTTTTTAAGTATACTACAATATTTGAACTTTAAAAGAGACCTTGGTCTCCGAGTTTGTTTCGGCTTTTCTTCTCAGAGCTAGTCAGACAAGAAACGCCAGCGCCATCTAGTCTTAGAAAAACATTACATAGACTTGTAAAAGTGTCTGTAAAAGATTTATTTACAGAAATAAAAATAATTTATCATTGATTAGTGTATTTATTGTTTCAGGTGGCGGGAGCATTATCAATGGCCTGACAACATGTTCAGAACGGCGTCAGTCGAGGGCTCAGGGCCGAGGACGCCGCCGGCCTACGCCCCCCACCCCCCGTACGTCCCACCCCGCTTTTTCCCCCCGCGAATCCGTCCTCCACCCCCGCAATACTGCTTCGATGCAGCTCGCTTCGCCTGCGACGCTTCCAAACCTCGATACCTAGACGTAGAACGAGAAAGATTAGTCACAAGATGGCTGGCGGAAGCGAACGAGGCCCTGGTCAGGCGAGACCGTCCCCCGCGATACAAGCCTCGCAGTAGTGAACGAAGGCCGGACTTTTTAGAGCGGAGACCAAACGCTCCCGAATGGGCGGACAATTTTCTCCTAGGTCGCCGGAACGGGTCGGTGGAACCCGAAGACGATACGAGTGAAGTGATGACGTTGAAAGAGTTCGTGGATAAGTTCTCGTTGCCCCGTGTGGTGAAGTTCGAAGGGGAGGATAGGCCAGTGCTTTTGTATAGGGTGTTGGAGGCCCACCGGAGGGTGGAGGCGGTCCCGCTGTCCGGGAAAAAGGGCAAACTGGTTGGAAAACCCTTGTATATACCGGACTCGTATGATGGTGAGTGTCTCTTTTGTTTGTCCTAGAATATTCTTAACTGTTGTCTTCTTTACGTGTTTTGTTTTGTGTGTTATTTTCAGGGTTTGCTTTGCTTATAATGAATTTGTGCTCTAATTAGAGAAACTGGTCCAGTTTTTGTACAGTTGTTCTTCTTTGAACTTAGGTTACATTGACGTTATTAACTCAACGACATTCGTCCTACTGGAGACTTTATTAAATAAAAACACAAGACCTTCTTTTTCTTCTTCCTGCCCCTATCCCACACTAGGTGGGGTCGGCACAACATGTATTTCGTAAATCCATGTTGTTAGAGGTTTTGGCTTATTGTTTTATGACCGGCCGTCTGCCTGACATCAACCCTCCTTGGGAATACTCGATGCGCCGTCGCGCGGGTGACCCAATGTTGCTGCTATTATGCACTGGGTCCCAATATGATATGCTTGTCAATCTTTCAGTGCACTCATTCAGTTTCGCTTGGGCCTTTGGTTCTAACACATCGTAAACTAATATACACACTACTATTCGACATCGTTTGCAATAGAAATAAACAGCGATTTATAATAAGAGATCTAAAAATTCCAAAAAATACTCGAAAAATACATTTTCAAATAAAAACACGAGACCCCGTCCTCTAAAGTTCTGGAACCCCAAAGTTTAGTTCGAACCAATCAATGACGTACCGATTGTAACAATGAATAATTGCCAATAGCCGGTATGTCTGACCGGCTGATCATTGGTAACAGCCCGGAGAACTGCGTGACGTAAGCACTTGTTACTCTGGGATTAGATGTGATTGTCTTTGATAGTCATTATTATTATCTAACTCTGATTATTGTGATGTGAAAAGGATTACAGTACTCCGACATAACTTCTGTGCCTCGGCACTCTTCTTTGCCTCGGCGTTCAATTTCGGAAACACGAAGATTGCCGAGCGCATAACTTATCTCGTAGTACTTACTGTACATACCTGTTGGTCTTTGGTGTCTTGCTTGAGCTTTCGAAATTGTATAGGTAATCTCTATCTGTTAAAAGACTTTGAATTTTTATCTGAGTGCAATATTTGGATTGGGTTTATTAACGTACTATATATTAACTTTACTTTTAAAATATATTTAAAGCAAAAACATCCAGATTTTCTTTAAAAAAAATACCTAGTTTTCCTTACAAAAATATTATCAGCATGTTAAAAATTATCATTTTTTTTTTAAAAAAAAAACTTTGCCCCACACTAGTATTTCTCCTGTATCGTGGGTGCGTTTACAGACACAAATCTTCACATGCACAAACACCCAGACCCGGAACAACTATCTGTAGGCCATACAAATATTTGTTCCGGGCGGGAATCGAACCCACGACCCGTAGCGCAGAAGCCAATCGCTTAGCCACTGCACCAAACGTGTCGTCATTTTGCTCGTTCAATTAAAATTAAATCTTCTAATATGCGGATATCGTAACAAGAACAAGTGTACCAATTAAATTGTATGTATTCAATTTGTAATAGGTACATATTTCATTAATCTTTTGACGTCAAAATGTTACGATTACGATCAATTTAATTTTAAATATCCGTCAATATTATGACATTATAACGTTTTTATGCATGATTTAATTAAACTAGTGTACACTTGAGTTTATTTTTAATGTAAGTTAATCTAATCTATGTTAATGCTGATGGTGAGGACCTGGGTTCGATCCCCAGGTTGGGCAAAGTGTTACTAGGCTTTTTCGTGTGGGATTCTTCAGTAGCATAGCAGCCTGGAGTTGGCAATAGGCTCGCCCCCTATTACATAGGGCTTAAACATAACGGTGAAACGAGGGTGTTAGGTACTATACACCTCTGCCAAACCCTTCGGGGAGTACAGGCGTGATGTAAAGTGAATTGGTTTGTTAATAATATGCGATCGGATTTTTGTGTTAGTAGTTTTAATACAGTGGGTACCCGGCTAAGCCAGGATCCGTATTAAGTACACGCAACTTACCGCCGGTGCCTAAAAGGCTGTATAATTTCATTTGTTGTCAAATCTCATTTCAACGAATGTGATTGGTCGACCTAAATGCTAACAACCAATGACATCACTTGAGATGAGATTTGACGGCTGATTCATTAAATTTCAAGTTGATTAGCCTTTTCGAAATCAGAAGTACCTAATTTTCTTCAGCTAGCGACTGTCTGCAGATCTCGGTAGATGTATTCAATGCAGTGTACAGTTATAAGCTGCAAGTCTACCTGGATACTAGGTACCTACCTTAAAAATATAGGTTTTACCGTAACCTGAACTCTGCAAATGAAATATACTTTATGGATATGGAAAATAGGTTATTCTGAACAAGACATTTAATAATAAAGGATGACTCACGCTAGACTGTGTCGGGTCCGAGCCGAGTGTCGGCCGTAGCAGGGTCAACTAATATTACATATATTTTGTATGGACACACTCACGCTATACCGAGCGGCAACCGACACAAAATATATGTGATATCAGTTGACCGTGCTACGGCTGACACTCGGCTCGCACCCGACACGGTCTAGCGTGAGTCATCCTTAACTGTAGAGCTCCTTGTGAAAGAGCTCATCCGGGGAAGTACCACTATACCTTTTCCTGTCGCCAAGCAGCATTGCTATGTTCCGGTTTGAAGGGTGCCGATCAAATTACAGGCACATGAGACTTTCCTACTTCATCTTTAAGGTTGGCAACAAACAAACTCTTAACCCGTCAAGTGTCGGGCGCACATACGGGTGTGCGTAAGAAATTCGGGCGCGAAGTGTCGGAGGCACACACGGGAGTGCGTAAGGAACGCGCTCCTATAAATTCGGTTCGTGTAAACAGTAAAATAAAACGTACAAAATCCGCTACCATAGGAGCGCGTTCCTTACGCACACCCGTGTGTGCCTCCGACACTTCGCGCCCGAATTTCTTACGCACACCCGTATGTGCGCCCGACACTTAACGGATTAATGTTATCGGTGTATACAACGTGTTACAAAAATATCCCTAAAGCCGAAGGGGGGTTAAAAGGTCCCTTGTAAAAAGTCTATTGGCAATATTTGAAAACCGCAGTATGACCCAAAAAAAGAATAGGAAAAAACAAAAAAAAAACATCATTGAAACGCAACCTTGAAAACATAAAACTAAAAGGTAGACTACCCAGAAAGTTATTTACATTCTTCCCTAATTTCCTCTGAGAGGTAAATGACAACAACCATAAAAGACTACTTGATTATTTACATTTTTCATAGGGAATTATGAAATACGTTGTATAGGTGGCGGTAACCACTTTACATCAGATGGGCCATTGACTTGATTAAAAAAAAACCATTAGATCTATTCCATTTCATTGAAATTAACACTAGATTTACTTCGTCACTACACATGGAACATGTAGTTTCAAACAGATTTAACCCAATAATGCTATCCAAATCTTGCATCCGTGTCTAACCCGGCGCCGCCGATGTGAAACGCCACGGGAGCAATGTCCCATTAGCGAACCGAACGGGACAGGTCGCGCCCCCGCTCGATATGTGCATACTGCATGCTGAACCTAGGTGGCTAGGTGAGTAGGCGACTATAGGTAGTATTAATTATATAGGCATATGCATACGTCGTGGAAGTGATAGGCTAGCGGTTGAACTCTTGCCTTCCATGTAGGCGGGTCTTAGTTCAGTCCCGGCACGCACCTCTGATTGTTCGAATTCATGTTCGGATTAGACGTGAGGCATAAATATTGGATTAGGTTTTTTTTATGCCTGTCCGTACCTAATCCAAAGCGTCGAGGATTAGGTATGGCACAAAATATTCGTACACAGTCTACACAGAAGATATTCCGTACGTCAAAATGCGGTACTTACAGTCCTAAGCTTTTTTTTTTCGTTGGAAAATCCTCATGGATGTCCCTCGCCCGGTGAAGGCGAGGGGGTCTGCCGTACTCTTACCGGCTAAAAACCAACGGTGCTCCTTCTCCTGACCGTTCGGCCAGGGTCGTGGGATTCGCAAAGCATGCACCGCAACCCCGGCAGGTCCCGGTCCGCCAACCCTCGGCGGACCTCTCCCCCTGAGAAGCGCGCACGGAACACAGCGCGCCGCCTTCTCGGGCCTGTTACTGGTCGGGCGGCGGGTCCCCTAACCCACCGCCCGCAGGCCACACACTAGGGTGGCTGGAGATCGTCGCGTAAGCGCGCCCTCCGGCGCCCGGTGCGTCTGGCGCGGAAAGGGAGGAGAGCACACCGCTCCCTCTCCCTCTCCGCTTCCTCCTTAGTCGCCATCACCCCCTCGCAAAAGGAGGCGATGGCTTCCCACGCACTCTCGCTCCCGACCATGGACACAACCACGGCCGGAAGCGAGAGGTCACCGCCGACCACCGCGACTAGTTCGCGGCGCTGCGATCCCCAAGCTGGACACGCCTGCAGCGTGTGCAGTGCCGTGTCCTCGGGGCAGTCGCAGTGGTGACATCCGGGCGTCTGTTCCCGGCCTATACGACACAGGTACTTCCCGAAACAACCGTGTCCCGAGAGTACCTGCGTCAGCCGGAAGCTGAGGGCGCCATGCCGCCTCTCCAGCCACTCCTCCATGACGGGTCTTACCGCCGCTATTGTGGCGTGCCCTAAGCACACTTTTTCGATTGTCATCTATTAGACATTCTCACAGTCCTAAGCCTGTGAGAATGTCAATCGAAAAAGTGAGGGGAACGTCTAAAAAAAACAAAAAAGGTCGTCCAAGTATCGCTTGGGAATGACCAACACTGTACATAATATCGGTAACAGGCCAGCGGCTATATTGGAATAAATATTCGGATTAGGTAAATGGATTAGGTATTTTAAATACTAGGATTAGGTATCGTTTTTACCTAATCCGACCCATGTCTAGTTCGGATCTGAATTTGATTATCACTCGCGATAACGGTGAAGGAAAACGTGAGGAAACCTAAACACCTGAGAGGGCTCCAAAATGTTTTCTTCCCGTTACGACTGTCATAGGTATTCGTATGACACCCGGGACCGACGGTTTAATGTGCTCTCCGAGGCACGGAGGAGTCCCGAAGTATAACGAATGGTTACCCATTCAATGACTGACCGCGGCGTAGCTTAACCTTGCAAATCATATAATCCGCGCGGTTGTTATTTACCCACAAGCCCCTCAGTTGTATTATACAACGTGTTACATAATTCCTCGTGAAAAATGTAAATAATCAAGTAGTCTTTTATGGTTGTTGACATTTACCTCTTAGAGGAAATTAGGTAAGAATGTAAATAACTTTCTGGGTAGTCTACTCTTTAATTTTATGTTTTCAGGGTCGCGTTTCAATGATGATTATTTTATGTTTTATCCAAATTCTTTCTTTTTTGGGTTATATACGGTTTTCAAATATTGCCAATAGACTCTTTACAAGGGACCTTTTAACCCCCTTTTGGCTTTAGGGGTATTTTTGTAACACGTTGCACATAGCTAAATTCCATTAAAGTATTAAAAATATGGTATGAAATATCCTATTCATTCTGAAATTGCAATAATTAATTCTCAAATCATTAAGAAGTTCTATTAAAATGCCCACATTAAACAAACAATACAACATGAATCAAGCTACCCACTTATTTTTAATTTATCGCAAGCCCACAGTTTACTGCGCCGCCTTCAAAGATCCGTACATCTTAAGGCCATAACCTTGTCCATATGGCGCCATATAAGGCCTACGGTTAATGGGCCTGGTCTCCCACGCGCCCGGAAGGCTGGCCCAAGGCCTGTATCAATAGGCCTCGGAATACAGTAGCAATTAAGGCCATTTGAGGATGCCGTGTGCATAATTGCATGCATGCATATACGTTCGTAATTATTGAACATTTGTTATTTAAGGCTACGTAGCTGTCAGATAATACTCTTGCACAGATACAAAACAGCTGTTACTGTCAACATTAAAAACCTTAAAGATTTTTTTTTTAAATCTGGCAATGTTGCCATAAAAAACTGTTAAAATTATTATTGCAACGCCTCGTTGATTGTATAAATTGTGAAATAAATTATCTCTTTGACGTTTACCGGGTACATTTATAAAACAATTTTACAGAAATAATTTTTGACCTAGGGAGCTAAGGGCCTGGCGGGGTTGCGGTGCATGCTTTTGCGAATCCCGCGACCCCGGCCGTATGGTCAGGAAAAGGAACACCGTTGGTTTTTAGCCGGTAAGAATCCGGCAGACCCCGTCGTCTTCCCCGAGCGAGGGAAATCCATGAGGATTTCCCAACGAGAAAAAAATAAATAAAAAAGGGAGCTAAGGGCCTATGCACACGACGTCTTTTCTACGCGCCGACGCGGCAACGACGCGCGTTAACGTCAATCTCCATACATAAAAAACGATACACAAATTTCTTAAGTATGGAGTTTGCGCGTATAAAATATGACGTGTGTAAGAGCTCTAATAATGTCACATTTTTGAATTGTTCGTATCAGAAATGGATTTGTGAGGGCCCAGACAGATGGCCTGCATCCCGATCGCAACTGCAACTGTCAAATGCAGACTGAAGGCAGTTAATATTTAGTCAGTGTAACTGCGTGTTACAACTGCCGGCTGGATTTGTAACATAACATCACGCCTTGTATTCCCAAAGGGTTCGGCAGGGGTGTTTTAGTACACCCTCGTTTCGCCAGTTATGTTTAAGTCCGATGTAATCGTGGGCGAGCGTATTGCTATAAACCGGGCACAAATCCAGACTCTGGGCTGCTACTGAGAAATTCCTAATGAAAAATCCCAATAACACTTTGTCCAACCTGGGGATCGACCCCAGGACCCCATGCTCAGCAGTCGCGCTTGCAATCACTAGACCAACAAGACATGGAACTGAATGTGTAGTACACTTGTAATTACGATGTCGAGAACGAAATATGATTCACTAAATGTGACACTATGAGCTTCACAGACGGGCTAACATTATATCCACTCGGCACGTAATCATGCGGCGACAAAATTATGTCGCTCTGCGCATGTGACACCCCGTTAGGCTTGCTGATCATCGATCCAATCGCCTATGTCTCAACATCTGCAACCACACTCGCCTTCTCTATACCCATGACGCACCTATGCATCGAAATCTTTCTTAATTACCTTTTGGTACATCGGAAGAGAGGGCTGGATATTCTTCGCCATGACCAATAAAAATTCCCGAACTTCGCAATATCAAAATGATAACCGTCCTCATATCCATGTAATCGGTCAAATCAAATTACAATTTACATAGTTAAGATAACTATCTAAATGACTTCACTTAACTATTATTCATTTTGTACGGTATTGCTGGACTCAGAATTTTAACTGCACATCCTGGGAATTGAACCCGCGACCCCGGTATCGCTAACCGACCGTTAGGTACGATGTACTATGGTAATAATACTATTTGGGTTTCGTGTTCCGATATTTGAGGTGTTTCTATATTGTGTTTCAATTGTTTGTTTTACTGTTTGCTATTTATTATTGTTGCGTTTATAATCTTCCCATATTTTGACGATAAAAGCGTTGGTATATTTTTTGTTAATACGGGCTCGGGGATATTTACCAACCGGGCAGATCATACGATTTGCGAAGTTAAGCTGCGCTTGTCGCGGTCAGTCCTTGGATAGGTGACTGTTCGCTACACATCGAGACCTCTCCGTGCTTCGGAGAGTACATTAAACAGTCGGTCCCGGGTGTCATACGAATACCTATGACAATAGTTACGGGTAGTCAGAAGCTCGAAAGTCTGACAACCGCTGTAACCTTAGGATAGGTATTGTCATGTAACTGGGTTGCGGAGATCTGATGGCAGTCGCTCCGCGTAAAATACTGATATTCAGCCACATCTGGTTAGACTGGAAGCTGACCCCAAGATAGTTGAGAAAAGGCTAGGAGGATGATATCAAACAATTCGACTACGTACTATCAAAGAAAACTGCATGCATCCTGCCATGACGGTTTAGGTAAAAAAAATAAAAACATTTTTACAAAAAATTTAAACCGACTTCAAAAAAGAATAAAATAATTACCAAATAAAATTAAGTTTCAGAAGTCGGTGCCTTCAATTTGGTTCAGCGTGGATCAGCACCGACTTCTGAAACTGTTAATTTTATATGATAGGTAATTATTTTATTATTTTTTGAAGTCGGTTTAAACTTTTTGTAAAAAATGTTTTTATTAAACTCATAAGTGGCAACATTGACGCACATTGAGCCAAATAATTTTATTGTTGCAATTTTTTTTTTAATAAAACCATATTTATGAATTACTACGTGAAAACTAGAGGGGCAGGGGGGGGGGGGGTATTGCCATATACTACGGATGGTCACCGAGGGGGGGGGGGGGGGAGAGGGGTAAAAAGTTGTAATAAATGGGACACGCAGTATGGGTACGTTCCCTTGTATATTTACTTTGGAATTGTCTTTTTCTAAATAGGGTACCCTATAATAGGTACCCTATTTAGAAACAGACAGAATTCCAAAAAAAAATTCTGTCTTTTTAGGGTTCCGTACCCAAAGGGTAAAACGGGACTCTATTACTAAGACTCCGCTGTCCGTCCGCCCGTCCGTCCGTCCGTCTGTCATCAGGCTGTATCTCATGAACCGTGATAGTTAGACAGTTGAAATTTTCACAGATGGTGTATTTCTGTTGCCGCTATAACAACAAATAGGTACTAAAAAACTTTTTGCTCGTTTTCGCTCGATATTGATAACGGTAACAGGCAGACGCTTGAAATATTCACAGAATATTTAGTTATATATTCACTTAAAAATAAATAATTAAATTAAAATAAAACAAATATTTAAGGGGGCTCCCATACAACAAACGTGATTTTTTTTGCCGTTTTTATAGATAATGGTACGGAACCCTTCGTGCGCGAGGCCTACTCGCACTTGGCCGGTTTTTTAATACCTAGGGGCTTTAGTGGCCCATGTGCGCACAGCCTTACCCGACAAAGTACGAGCATAATTAATCAAAACAGACTATGTACCTACATAAAAGAATTCTGAACATGCGTTGTTAGTAGGTGTTGGTTGATTGTTTGAGAAACAATCGCGCGCATGCGAAATATCTGTCTGTATCTTTCGGTGGCAGACGCAATGTTGAATCGGATGTTTTGTGAAACGGCCGTGTTTTGTGTGACGAAAATTTATTTGGATGATATTTCCAGAAGACGAGTTGAAATTTTACACGCGTATTCATTTGAATGAGCTAAAATGTGTGTGTCCACGCTTGACTCATACCTACCAAGAAAAGAGCATTTCTTCTAGACGTGGATGTCTTATGAGATTAGGGTTGCCATCACCTAAACTGCCGACACCGGACCAAGATTTAAATAACTGGACATTCCGTCGAAATTGGGATTTTTCCGCAGACGTACTTGAAAATATAAAATTTTCCGAAGAAATTTTCATTTTATATGTATAGCCAAAATATAAAACTAACGAAAATGCCAACGTGAACGACTTCCGAGTTTCATTTGATCACTTTTTGGGAACCTCCCGGACACCCCCGGACGCCCTCCCAAACTAGGACAAATCCGGGGAAACCCGGACAGATGGCAACCTTATATGGGATGACTTTGAGATTATCTTAGGTGTATGGAAGGTAGTAGTCCTGGATAAACACTAATGGCATCATACTGTTTGACGTTTTTTTTGTCACAGTCTGTAGTAGGGATACAGAATAGATAATAGTCCTGTGTATAGGCAGACCATTTAAATGTAATGTGAAATGTAAACAAATCTTCGATGGTAAAAAAAAAAACATCATTTTACTTTAAAAATCCGTTTAAAACACACATTTTAAGAAATAAAAATAATAGAAATATAGTGTTTAGGTATTATAAAAATGTGTATACAAACGCCTAACAATCCCCAAGGTAAGGGTTGTTCTCCTAAATAAGGAAGCCGCAAACTCACAAAAAAATAAAATGTAAAAATTGTATGTTTCTTGGATTCATAAAGCAAACATTTTTTTTTCTAATCTTCTCGTATCTACGTAATCGGGCGGTTATTGACGACACCTGAACGGTCTCCAGCCAAGAAATCAAAATGAGTCTTTGTTTACCTTTTATACAATTTTTTAATGGCCGGTCTATAATAAGGATGCTCATTTTCTGTAATTTCGCAGTAGACTGAAACGTTATAAGGTTTATTGTATGACGTAAGACACATAAGATTTGATGATTTCAGATTTAATATTTCCTTCGATTTTATAGTAGGTAGGTTCCTATAAGTTCTTTTAGCTAGCTATTATTGTGAAAGTTTATATTCACAATTGCACTGCGACTTAAACACAAACGATTTTAAATTATTGTATGACATATTGTCGTATTGTCTCAGAGTTAGATTGTGATTAGAATCAATACTAAGGCGGGGTTTTTATTGTTTATAAAGAAAAACAAATCATGCAGGGGTCCTGCATATTAATTACTGCATTATGCTAACACTTGAGTCATACTTGTTGTGCAGTTTTTCGTAAAGATTGCTTTCAAATCTATACTAATACTAGCGGACCCAACAGACGTCGTCCTGCCCGAAGAATTTGGTAACATACCGACAGCAGCGCCACCTACCGGGTCCAATTGTGAATTTAAACCATCCAGGGCGCCACCCAAACACATACAAAAAAGTTCATTCAAATCGGTCCAGCCGTTTAGGAGGAGTTCAGTGACATACACACGTACAGTCGAGTTATATATATAAAGATTATAAAGCTAAAGAGATTGTTTGTTTGAACGCGCTAATCTCAGGAACTACAGGTTGGAATTGAAAAAATCTTTTTGTGTTGGATAGTCCATTTATCGAGGAAGGTTATAGGCTATATAACATCACGCTACGACCAATAGGAGCGGAGCATATATGAAAAATGTTGCAAAAACGCGAAAAATGTCCACCCGTGAGAAGCCGGGACGGGCCGCTAGTTCTCTTATAAGTTTGCGTTTATCAGTAGGTCTAGCACGAATGATGTCACGTTAGTGACGTAAACGTAGCGATAACGTAACGTTAACGTAAGGGAATTTTGAATTGGAAATACTCGTTTTGCACATACTCTTTAATTAAATTTAAAATTTTATTCATTTTCTTATTTTCTTACATGATTAACCTGGTGTCAGAGTTTATGCCGCCCATGGGCCTCTGACTTGGCTTCACATGCCGTCCAGAAATATCTCTCAGGCATGCTGGTTTTCTCACGATGTTTTCCTTCACCGTTTTTAAGCAAGTGATAATTATACAATACGCACATGAATCCGAAAAGTCAGAGCAGGCACAAATTCAAACTCTTGGTGCTACTGTACTGAGGAATTCCACACGGTAAAACCCAATAACACTTTGCCCGACCTGGGGATCTAACCCAGGACCTCACGATCAGCAGTCGCGCTTGCCACCACTAGACCAACGAGGTAGTTCAATTTTAGTTTCAAAGCAGTTACAAATTAATTATGAAACAATTTCTCAATCAAAAACCTAAGTACGTTATTTCTCCTTACACATACTTCCAAGGAGTTGACGGCAGATCAAAAGCGTAAGCAATCAGTCTGGTGGCATCCATCTTTTCTCATTAACTCTCCTGCGCACGTGGCCAGCATGTATATGACAGACGTTCCCTTTCTTAGAAATAGTAGGGCTGGCAAAGAAGGCTGTCTGTGTCAGTAAAATCTATAGGTACTAATATTATAAAGCTGAAGAGTTGGTTTGTTTGAACGCGCTAATCTCAGGAACTACTGGTTGGAATTGAAAAGTTATTTTTGTGTTGGATAGTCCATTTATCGAGGAAGGTTATAGGCTATATAACATCACGCTCCGACCAATAGGAGCGGAGCATAAATGAAAAATGTTGCAAAAACGGGAAAAATGTCCACCCGTGCGAAGCCGGGACGGGCCGCTAGTAGTAAAATAAAGATTGATAAACTGGTTTTGTTTCTTGTGTTGTGTGAATGTTTATGATGATTTTAATATAGCTGGCTCGTTGGTCTAGTGGTGGCAAACGCGACTGCTGATCGTGAGGTCCTGGGTTCCATTCCCAGGTCGGGCAAAGTGTTATTGGGTTTTTCCGTATGGAATTCTTCAGTAGCAGCTCGGAGTTTGGATTTGTGTCCGGTTGATGGCAATAGGCTCCCTATTACATGGGAGTTAGGCAAAATGAGGGTGTTACTATACACCTCTGCCCAACCCTTCTAGAAATATAGGCGTTATGTTATGTTATTATGTGCTTCGGTTCAATACAAATCTCTAAAATGCCAATCTACGATGGCAAAGGCACAAAACAGATAGGTACAGAAGTCAATCACATGTATGTACTTCACTTTTCATACCTACACTCGGCGGTCGCTCTATCTATATATCTATCTCTCTCAAGCGCATGGCACTCGCGCTCGCACTCACTCGCACTCTAGTCCCAAACAGTCCGAGATATCGTGGCCGTGAGCAGTGTCTATGTGGGTTGCTCGACCGCACTTGTATGTAGATTGACTTGTGTACCTATCTATTTTGTAGCAAAGGCCAGGACCATCATTTTTATCTTCTACGTTCCAATTAGAAAGAAAGTTATTAAGTGTTTTATGAAACTCTTAAGTTATACAGCCTGTCAGTCAAATAATACAATGGATCGGTTATCTCATCGCATTTTAGAGTTACTGTCATCACTCGTCAGTACACAATGAACTATAAGTGGGTATGTCATGTATTATGAGTTGACGTTATTTCATAAGGAGAGCAGTGCCAAAACAATGTTTGACGACACGTTTGGTGCAGTGGCTGAGCGATCGGCTTCTGCGCTACGGGTCGTGGGTTCGATTCCCACACGGAACAAATATTGGTACGGCCTACAGATAGTTGTTCCGGGTCTGGATGTTTGTGCGTGTGAAGATTTGTGTTTGTAAACGCACCCACGATACAGGAGGTATCCTAGTGTGGGGCGAAGTTTTTTTTTCTAAAATAAAAGTGTTTTTTTGACAGTCTCTCATCTGGTCCCTTATAATACACCCTGTGTATTATGAAGCTTATGTTCAGCGTTTAAATATGCATACATACATACATACAGAGTGCAAAAGAAATCATGTAATTCCTTCAAACCTTGTGATGTACTGCTGACATAGATTAACCCTGAAAAGGACATGTTTGGATTCAATAAAATAAAAAACAAGAAGTAAACATGTGTTCGGGGCGCTATAATGCCTCACGTTACACGTCACAATGCCCTATTGCCATCAACCGGGCACAAATCCAAACTCCGGGCTGCTACTGAGGCATTCCACACGAAAAATCCCAATAACACTTTGCCCTGCTTGGGGATTGAATCCATGACGTCACGTTCAGCAGTTGCGCTTGCCACCACTAACCAACGAAGCAGTTAAATAATATTTTAAATATTATTGCCATAATAAACACACTAAACATATTTTATCAGCTGTACGCTCTGTCTCTTGCCCGTCATCTTGACACGCATCCTCGTCCAGCTTTTACGACCTACAGGTTTTTTTTGTCTATTCCTTCCCGGGAACCACCAGGTCAAAATAATACCTAGTACCTAGTTATTCCAAGAACACCGATAAATCACAGAAAATTTTATTCGCCTTCAAATTCCTTTGAATAAAAAGTTGATAGCCCTGTGGAACAATGACATTCCCTTACCTATCGCTAGACGATCTCCATCACGCGTGTATGAACGCCCTTACGCACAAAATTAACTGTACAATTACAGCAAACCATTTTCAACTTTATCTCATTTGTAAAAAGATTGAATTGACAGCACTAATAAAATTGTAGATATCTTGTCTGACAAATATTGTTTGACAGACGAGCCAAATTGTAATGCACTTTATTTTATTTGCAATAAGGGTTATTGTTGAGTTTTTTAGCAGAAAATAAAGTTTGTAGACGTGAAGTTGTCACGTCCAGGCGTCACCAAGTGGCAGGGGTGTGCTCTTAAATTTGTAAAAAAGTAAAGCTCGCGTCTGCGTTATGCGGAGTTCCCGTTACAAATTCATTGGGTTTTTTATTGGAGCAAGTTTAGATTGACAATTGGTGATATTGGCCATACTTCAACGTATGCCTTTGAGGTACACCTTGTGCATACGAATGAAGATGGACGTTAAGATGAGGGAATCAAACATGATTTTACAATTTTTTTAAACTTATATATGTAGTATTAAACAGTCGGTATTACATAACATCACGCCTGTATTCCCCGAAGGGTTGGGCAGAGGTGTATAGTAACACCCTCATTTCGCCGTTATGTTTCAGTCCCATGTAATACGGGACGAGCCTATTGCCATCAACCAGGCACAAATCCAAACTCCGGGCTGCAACTGAGGAATTCAACACGGAAAAACCCAATAACACTTTACCCGACCTGGGGATCGAACCCAGACCTTAAGATTAGCAGTCTCGCAGTGTCAGTATCATAATGATGAAATGCGCCAAGTAGTTTCTTTTTTATTTATTTTTCAATAAGTCTAAGATCCCAGTATAGAACGACCTTCACCAAGCTGATTAATGGATGAAAAGTATTTTATATCAAATTAAATATGTCAATAAATATATTGCAAATGGGTTGGCTAAAAAATTTCAGTCCAGAATATGTTTTTTTTTTTTTTAACATTTCTCTCGTTTCGTTAATAGACAAATTCCATACCAATCGAAATTATGAAGGCTATAGAATATACAAACGTTAGGTTGAATTTTTTTTTCCCTTCACTACTCGGGTAGGCAGATATAAACACAGCATTTATACCTGCCTACTGGGATCCTATACTAAATGGAATCCGGCACCTCTCACAGCAGTAAGACAACAACGACTTGACAGTAGATGTTGATTAGCATTTTCCCAGCCAATTTCAAGTATCTGTTTTGTTCAAAGATGCTGTCGTGTGCTCATTAAAAAATGCACGTCCAGTTGCAGTTGCTCCGTGCATAAAATAAATAAATACATAACCAGATAATGGCAAAGAAATTAATAATTCCAACAGGTGAATGGGAGGAGCGATGGATGTAACTGATAGAACGAACAAGTTAACTTATCCTTTTATACAGGGTGACCCGCGTGTTTATTACTGCGACATAATAAAGTAGTAGTAGGTAGTAAAGGTCCTTGGTGCGTCTAGCCAAGGGTTTCGCCAGGATTCATCGCAACTTGCGTCACCATACTAAGTATTAATCTACAAGGTTAGTCGGAAAGGGGGTACTAAGCCGCAGGCCACTTAATGTATCACTGATGACTGTTTTAAAGAAAGTGTTAAAATTTAGAAATTCAATTAAAAAAATCATTCAAAATTAATTTTAATTTGGTTTTTTCATTAATTCTTCATCCCTGCTTTGGTTACGAATTCAGAAAATTGAGCTTCTAATCCGTGACCCCCAAATATGACCTAAATTGTAAACACGTCTGATCATAGCTGAGGATAGATAGAATTTAGCGTATTTTTTATGAAATCTTTGAACAGCTATTCCTCTTAAACTATTGACTTTTGGGGAAAGTTGCAGAACAAAAGTTATCCATTATTATGGGTACTTTAACACCCTTTCGGGTTAGTACCCCCTTTCCGACTAACCTTGTATAAGCAGCGCAGCGGTACTAACTTACCATATTGGATAGTCCGTCAGCTTTTTTGTCAATATATTACACTAGCTTTTACCCTTAGCTTCGCTTGCGTAATTTTTTTTACCCTCTAAGGGGAGGAATTTTGAAAAATCTTTCCTTAGTTGGTACTTACGTTATAAAAGGTACCCACTGTCAAAATTTAGTTTAGGCGGTGCGTTGATAGATCAGTCTGTCTGTCTGTCTGTCAGACAGAGATTTAAATAAAATGCAAAAGGCAAAAAGAAATATTATAAGAGTAGAGGAAGACCAAAGAAGCGATGGATGGATAGTGTAAAAGATGATATGGCTAGAAAGGGAGTGACTACTGAAATGACGGCTAATAGAGATGTATGGAAGAAGACATACTGCGCCGACCCCAAATAAGTTGGGATTAGGGCAGGAGCATGATGATTATGATGATTAAAAAGGCAAAAGTGAAGTAAAAACATCCCTAAAGATTTTCTTGAAACTTGTTTTTAAGCAGGCTTAAACGATGTTCGTCTGCCTCAATCTAAATAAATGTAAACAGGAATAGATTAATCGAGCCTAACTTATCACATCTGTCAACGTGTCCCGTGCACGTCTTTTGCGGCTCGAGCGACCTTTACACAGATAACTAATATCAGAAGTCCAAACAGACTAGTATTAGAGCGGGCGCACACGATGCGTTGCGGCGGCGGTGCGACGCCGGAGTGGTGTCGCTGCGTCGTCTTACTTATAGATATCTGTGGCATGTCACACGATGCGCTGCGGCGCCGCACCGGACTTGCAACCATCGAGACGAGGCGGGGAGGGGTGAATGCGTTGTGACGTAGGAGTGGCACCGCTCAGGTCATTTTTATTAACAGACTGTCCAACGCTGCTGGGGCGCCGGCGGCGCCGCTGCGACATAACAACGTTGCGCCGCCCCACCGCTCGTGTGCCCGCCGATACGGTAAAATCTTTGCGGTGCGGCGCCGCAACGCATCGTGTGCCCCCGCTCTTAGACATTATTCCTAGAAGTAGTCGGTATCAAAGCATATGTTACGCAATGTTCATACTCGTACATTAATATGAACTGCCCCGTTGGTCTAGTCGTGACAAACGCGACTGCTGATCGTGAGGTCCTAGGTCCGATTACCAGGTCGGGCAAAGTGTTATTGGGTTTTCTGTGTGAAATTTCTCAGTAGCAGCCCTGAGTTTGGATTTGTGCCCGGTTGATGGCAATAGGTTCCCCATATTACATGGGACTTAAACATAACGGCGAAATGAGTGTTACTAATCCTCTGCCCAAACCTTTGGAGAATACAGGCATGATGTTAGTAAGTTTAGATTTTTTTTATAGTTAATCTTGTTTGAGTATCTTCAAACATAAAATCACACTTTTTGATGATCTTGAAGTCCAAATATTAAGTCCAAAACACGCTGTATAGTGCAGTGTAGAACTATGAAAAGTAAAAAAATATAACATTTAAATTTTAAAACTTGAAACTGCGAGCTAAGGCAAAGGCAACGGGCGGCGCTGCGTTGAATCGCGTTGTATAATCTGTGAGCACAGATAAAAAATACTTTAAAGCACTCCTTGCCGCCACGAATGGAATCTTGAACATTTCAAAAATAGAATGCTTTTTCTTCAAACTTATTTTTTATCCAAAGATGCGAGATATAGCTCTAGAATCCGTGATAGCGCATTTTGAAAAAACGAAGCGAGTCAGTTGAAACCACAAATATAGAGTGAATATATTCTGTGGTCGAAACTCAGAACGTAGAAAGTTTTATAGTTTTTGCCATATCTTAGAAATGCCCCGTTTTCCTGTATTACCAGAAATCCAGGATCTGGGAAGTAGTCGTGGTTTCTTTAGCTAGCACGACCATGGAACTTAGGAACGTTTTAAGAACTCCTTAGAAATGTAATAATATGGTATTTTTATTTATTTTGCACACCTTTTAATATCCGCAGATGCTAATGTCACTTTGGGAGCTCCATTTTCTGAATATGTAACCAAAGCAGGGATGAAGAATTATTGAAAAATAAAAATATTTTTACATGGAAATCAACATTATCGCATTTTAAAATTTTTATACTTGCTTAAAAACAGTCATCAGTGATATTTTAAGTGGTTCGCGGATAAGTACCCCCTTACCGACTAAACTTGGTTATCACGTTTTCTAAAAAAATGTTGTCACACATGGTCCGTTCATCTATATCTATACTTGTATTAGATGACCTACCTAGATCCACAAAATATAATAAGAACTGTTTGGCTATATGTGTATCCGTATTTATAATAATATACCTAGTGATTTAAAACCCTTGAATATTAGAGCTTTTAAGCGTAAATTATATAAATGGCTAAATGAACAAAATTTTTACTCTGTAAAAGACTTCATGGAGCGGAATATAAATTCACGCCATTTTATTACCTAATTTTAAGTTTGCATGCTATGTATTTCTAGCAAAACATGTAGCACACTACATACTATTGTAACATCTGATATACCATGTTTTAATGCAAATAAATATTATGATTATGATTATGATTCTATACTAATATTATAAAGAGGAAAGATTTGTATTTTTGTATGTAACGAATAAACTTAAAAACTACTGGACCGATTTCAAAGATTCTTTTGCCGTTAGAAAGCTGCATTATCACTGAGTAACATATGCTATATTTATTACTGGAATAAAACTTCTTACGCGGGCGGAGCCGTGAGGACACAGCTAGTCTGCTATAAAAAGGATAATTATGCGCGTATTAGTACCGAGGTCTTAGGATGCCAAACATAATTGTATGAATGAACCCATGTTACCTAAACAAACAAACGTGTTTCCACAATATTGCCACATTTCCGGCCAGTGTGTCTAGCAACCAGTCAGTCAAATGTTTTTAAAATTCAATAGTTGAAACAAAAACGAATCGTTTTCCTTACCATTGGTAGCAGTTTGTATTGCCAAACTGCATATAGATATACTCGTAAATTAATTTTCCTGTGATAAGGAACAATTGACGACACGTTTGGTGCAGTGGCTAAGCGATTGACTTCTGCGCTGCGGGTCGTGGGTTCGATTCCCGCACGGAACAAATATTTGTATGGCCTACAGATAGTTGTTCCGGGTCTGGGCGTTTGTGCATGTGAAGATTTGTGTCTGTAAACGTACCCACGATACAGGAGAAATCATAGTGTGGGCCAACGTTATTAAAAAAAAAAAAATCTAAGAATAATTATTATTAACGTCACAGATTCATTACAGGGTTGTCTATGGTCAGTGGTCAGTAATAGCCAGTATAGTATAGTGTGTGACAGAGCAAATAACCGAGAGAGCCTACAGTTACGGCCGTTATTAGGCATTGATGTATTAAGTGCGTGGCCACGAAGTACGTGGAACAAAAGTACTCTAGTGAAAATTAAGGAATAAGTATAGATTACTAGCTGTGTCCCCACGGCTTTGCCCGCGTAAGAAGTTTTATTCCAGTAATAAATATAGCCTATGTTACTCAGTGATAATGTAGCTTTCTAACGGCAAAAGAATTTTTGAAAACGGTCCAGTAGTTTTTAAGTTTATTCGTTACATACAAAAATACAAATCTTTCCTCTTTATAATATTAGTATAGATACAAACAAAGGTCATGTTGACCCCAGTTTAATAAAATAGTGTTAAAATAAATAAGTACCCAAATCCAATGAGAACTTGCCCTTTTGCAAACAAATGCTAAATGCAAAAAAGTTCTCGAAATTCCGCCAACCCGCACTAATAGGCATACTCCGAAAATCGAACTAAGAAATTTCATCTAACGGATCGCACGTTTTCCAACCACGAAAGTGTTTCGGGTCCGAAGATGGATTCGATTGTCGCGATTTCAAATGTTAATTGACATCTAGTAGTTCGTTGTTTGTTTCGTTTGGATCCGAAATTTTGACATTCGTTTTTTGGAGTAGGCTCCCGGGCCAGCGTGGTGGACTGAGGCCTAAACCCTTCTCATTCTGGAAAGAGGCTCTTATCCCGCAGTGGAACAGTAATGTAACTCAGACCCTCCTGCATGGAAGGCAAGCGTTCAACCGCTAGGCTATCACTGCCTTTTTAAATTGTTTTAATTAGCTTCACATCGTATATTAGTTTATTTTGTAGGAGAACGAGGTATTGTGTCTCTCCTACGAAAAGGGAGGATCCTCCTACCAGGCGGGTCTTATGCCTGGCGGGCTACTACCCAACGGTTGATGTTGGCAAATTGTATATATACTAACTCCGTGTCAGATCTTGATACCGCGATGCAGGATTTGTAACATTTCATCTGACAGCTGTCATTGTTGTCGCTGTAGACTGCAAGACATTCGTCGTGCTGCGTAGTTCGCATGTGGCGTGATAGATGCCACAGTTTATTTCAATTCTTGCAACAGATTTTTAAACAACTTCTGGTTAACCGGACACCTGTTACTTCTTCTTGAGACTTCGCACACAAATTCATCCTTCAATAATTTCATCCTTCAATCCCCAAATCCTGATGCTGCAGGAGAAATTCAAGATAAAACCGTATAACTTAAAAAAATATTTGAAGGATTATTTAATGACCATATCAGTATAAAATTTTGGTAATCGACAAGTGGTAAGATTTTGCCCAATATACACCACATAATTATTGCAGATAAACTAAGTACAAACCGCCGTTTCTAAAGCCACACACACAACCGCGTGCACATCTAATGATTGTTATATTACTTATAGTGTACAGCTAGCCTAATAATATAGTGACGTCACAACATAATGCTCTACGCATGAACTTTTCATTTTAAACGATTTAGAAAAAGAAAGTTTTTGCTTTTCTTCATAAGAATCATTAAGGTTGACAGTTGTTGCGAAGCTTGACGAAATGGGAATTCAGAATTATGATGTTGTTATGAAATAGAGGGGTTAGAGCTAAATAACAACCACGCTACGAGGATAGGCTGCTCTTGCTGCGGTCAGTCCGTGGATGGGTGACCTTTCGATACTCATGGAGACCCCTCCGTACCTTGGAGTTAAACCATCGGTCTCGGGTGTCATACGGGTAGTCAGACGCCGGAAAGTCTGACATACAGTCTAACCTTTATTCTACCTACAGTATATCCTAATATCTCGTCATTACCCTGTAACTGAATTGCGTAGGTCTGGCGGCAGTCGCTCCGTGTAAAGTACTGGTACTCAGCCGCATCTGGTTGGACTGGAAGCTGACCCCAACTTAGTTGGGAAAAGGCTAGGCAGAACATATTTGAGACAAGATGATTGTTTGCTTATTTGAATCTTTACATAATATAAAACAAAGTCGCTGCCGCTGTCTGTCTGTCCCTATGTTTGTATGCTGCAAACTGCTCTATCTATATATTTTTCTTGACAATTCTTTCCATCCAATGGTTGTCTGGAAGAAATTACTTTAAGCGATAAGACCGCCATTTGTACTGTTCTTAATAATGTGTACTCCTTCTGTTTTATTTCTTTTAGTGTACAATAAAGTATATCTATGTATGTATGCTTAGATCTTTAAAACTACGCAACGGATTTTGATGCGGTTTTTTTTAATAGATAGAGTGATTCAAGGGGAAGGTTTATATGCCCCACATTTGTATCTACATTGCACCCGTGCAAAGCCGGGGCGGGTCGCTAGTAAAATATAAAAACGAAATTTTTGAGTGATTATCAATTTTGTGCGTCAAGCAGCATTGCTGTGTTCCTAGTTGCAGGGTATGCGTGGAGTCATAGACACGTGAGATATTTCAGCTTTGTCCCGTAATTACACGTCCTAGGCAGTCGTGACCCTAGTTTTGCAGTTGAAGTAGGAAGACGTCCCATCAGACGGGGATACATAGGCCAGATCAACAATCATGAAATCAACATTCAAAATATGCGAATATTCGGCCCGAATGTGTACCTTACCGAGTATTCGGCTGAATACGAACATAGGAAAAGGTGCCGAACATGCGAAATTTAACATGTATTGGTTACTATATTAATAAACGTGATATTTTTCCATAAAGAGCTTGTTTTTTTACGGTAAGTCGCATGAATATAGATAAATAGTAATGAATATTATTAGCAGTGGTGGCCCAGTGGTAACGGCGCCGACTTACGAGTTGTATGTCGTGGGTTCGAACTCAGCCAGGCGCATTTCTTTGTGTAATTTATTTCATCACCACTGCTCTTAAAACGGTGAAGGAAAACATAGTGAGGAAACCGGCATGTCCTAGAACCAAAAATTCGAAGACATGTGACATCTACCAACCCGCACTGGGCCCGCGTGGTGGATTACGGCCCATTCCCTCTCACAGAGAGGAGGCCTGTGTCCCAGCAGTGGGAACATTATAGGCTGATGATGATGATGATGATGAATTAATGAATGAATATTATAAACTGTTGATTAAACGACTGTTTGGTAAAATGATTTGTTGATCTCATGAACTGCTGACGTCGTACATATTTGATGTAGTAAGCCGTTGACTTTGTTAACGGTCGATGTCGTGGGGTTGATATTTTGAATTTTGATTTCATGATTGTTGATCTGGCGTATGTATCCCCATCAGACGTCACCCGTTGCAAATGCCCAGAATTCGTAAAAGGTGGACAAAACAGAAGCTTGCCTTTCCACACTCTAATAATTCAATTACCTACCACACAAAAATAACATAAAACTGATAACAATTACCATTCAAGACCGTAACATTACCGTGCTTTATGTAATAAGGACATTACCATAGAGTAGCGACCATAGACACAAATTATCATCCACCATTGTTGTGTTTCGTAACACGGGCGCTTGTCCCATAGACAACCATTGTCTGTGGTTTTGCAACCTTGCTGCCACCAGATAATTAACTTGACGGTGGATTAGGGTTCCGTGGGTGAAATTATTAGACGGTTCGATTGGCGTCTCAGCTATTGGTTTCTGCAACACGGGTCGCAGCTTCGGTTCCTGTCCTGATAGTTGTTCCGGATCTGGTTGTTTGTGTATGTGAGATATGTGACTGTTAACGCACCCACCAACAGAAAAAAATAAAGTGCAATATATTAAAACAAAAAAAAGTAGAGGACTTCTGGATTGTGGATAAGATGTCAGTCATTTTTAATCTATGCTTCTATATCTATACTAATATTATAAAGAGGAAAGATTTGTATTTTTGTATGTAAAGAATAAACTTAAAAACTACTGGACCGATTTCAAAAATTCTTTTGCCGTTAGAAAGCTACATTATCACAGTAACATAGGCTACGGGTGGAGCCGTGAGGACACAGCTAGTAAGTTATAAAAGTCTGAGGTGCGGGCCGGTATCGAACTCAGACTCTCCTGCATGAAAAGCAAGCGTTCTTCCGCTAGGCTATCACTGCCTTCGCGGGTTAGGGGACCCGCCGCCCGACCAGTAACAGACCCGAGAAGGCAGCGCGCTGTGTTCCGTGCGCGTTTCTCAGGAGTATGTGAGGCAAGGCCCCACAGAGGAGGGGTCCGCCGAGGGTTGGCGGTGCATGCTTTTGCGAATCCCGCGACCCTGGCCGAACGGTCAGAAGAAGGAACACCGTTGGTTTTTAGCCGGTAACAGTCCGCAAGACCCCCTCGCCTTCCCTGGGCGAGGGAAGTCCATGAGGATTTCCCAACGATTAAAAAAAAGGCTATCACTGGCTTTGTACACGTAGGCCGGGCTAGAATATAAAACATCCGAGCCACTGGAAATAGACGCGTGTTGTAAGTTTCAACAAAACCCAGCACACTTGGTGGTAGGATCTATACGGTCCGGCTGGCTAGCTACCACCCTCACATTAAAGTCAAGTGTCAAGCAGTTTACCGTGTTCCGTCGTGTGTATGTGAAAGCCAGAGAGGTACAGGGAATTCCTCTAAATCTTTGTTGGATGGACTTTGAAAACATAATGGCTAAATGAGGGTGTTACTATACACCTCTGCCCCTCCCTTCGGGGAATACAGGCGTGATTCTATGTTATGTCTTCTATACCCCTCTGACTTTCACATACACACGACGTAACACAGAACATTGAAACGAACGGAGATTCGTTCTTGTACAAAATACTAACCTCCCTTGTTTCGGAATTAGATTGAACGTAAACATTAATTAACAAAGATAATGATCCAACGTGGCCAAGTGAAATCGTGGCTGAGGTCGTCCCGTCACAGACGCTTGAACACGGTTTACACGTAAATACACAAATGTGTTGTTTAAGACAACCTTCGTTTACGTAGGTTGTATTTAATTGCAAGTCTAATGCTTGTCTATGTAAGAAGTTAATAATAAGGAACTCGAAATTTTTTGAAGATTAAATGCAGAACGAAAGCCTCATACAGGGTGTAAACGATATCATGTAATTCCTTCAAACCTCGTGATGTACTACTGACATAGATTAACCCTGCACGTGAATTTATAGGATTCAATAAAAAAAAATACGAAATGTAAATATGTGTTCTTAACGTGAGGCATTTTAGCGCCCCGAGTTACGTGACCGCGCGGCGAACGATAGCCGCACAATTCGCTCGGGCGCTAAAATGCCTCACGTTAAGAACACATGTTTACTTTTCGTAATTATTTTTTTATAGAATCCAAAAGTATCCCGTCCAGGGTTAACCTGTCAGTAGTACATCACGAGGTTTGAAGGAATTACATGATTTAATTTACACCCTGTATACAGAACGATTCTCAATTGTTACTGTTGTAAGTAATTATCTTATGGCCAAATACTCAAACGCTACTCAATTTTAAGTTGCCGTAAATTTCGTGCTATCACTGACTTATCGCCTTTAAGTGATAGAGACAACACGAGATTTAACGCCAACGAACTTAGATATAGTATCGTAAACGTATAGCTAATGTAAGCGAATTTTGAATCAAAAATACAATTGTCCTATAACATTTGTTATCGGTAGCTGGTAACACTGGACAATGTTGACAGGAGGGTAACCGTCAAAATTAATCAACGTACCCGAAGTTATAAAAACACTGGTCATTCGACGGAGCAGAGGATTCCATGTCGAACCGCCGAGGAAGTCTGACCTTATATATTATCTGATTTGCTTGTCCTTATTTTCTGATCTTGTGTAAATTATTATATTGTGATATATTGTGAACTGGCTTCTGTAACTAATCACTAACCAATTAAAAGTACTCTCAGTGGTGGAGAGTCTATGTTGGTTTAATTTACTTTATTTACCATGCTCCCAATCCTGACATAGGTACTGATATTAGCTATAACTGTAATGATAGATTCACCCCTACAAGATTCTGTTGTATGTATTTTGTAAATTTTGGTTGAATGTATTGCGATATGCACAATTTGTATCATACAGAGATATGAATAAAGTTTTCAAATCAATTAAATAGTATGTGCGAAACGAGTACCTACCTATTTCCGATTCAAAATTCACTCACATTAAAGTTAAATTTACGTTATTAATGTGACAACATTTGTGCTAGGCCTAGAGGGGCTCGTGGCTAATTGCCAACCGCGCGGATCTTACGATTTGCGAGATTAACCTGTGCTTTCCGCGGTCAGTCTGTGGATGGGTGACCATTCGTTACACATCGAGACCCGAGATCCCAGGTGCCATACGAATATCTATGACACTCGTTACGGGAAGTCAGAAGACCGAAAGTCTGACAATCGGTCTAACCTTAGGATATCGGCATTGCCCAGTAACTACGTTGCGGAGGTCTGATGGCAGTAGCTCCGTGTAAAATACTCGTATTCAGCCGCATCTGGTTAGACTGGAAGCTGGCCCCAACATAGTTGGGAAAAGGCTAGGCAGAGCATTCGTGCTAGGCCCACTGAATTCGAGTTCGAAAAGTTAGAACTCAGACTCCTGCATGGAAGACAAGCGGCAACACTTACTTCCTTACAATCAAGTAACGACGAACTAAACTATAACGATCAATTAGATCTAATTAACAGACAGCACATAAGAATGCGTATGCAGATGATAATTTATAATGATCACTTTCCATTTCGCGGTGCGCGCGCGCAGCCAACCGCGAAGAGGCTATTGCGCATAATGAGTGATAATGGTGGTACACACCATGGAAATTGCTTGTTTTTAATTAATTGAAGTTTAATTGGTTGTTCTGAAAAAGTCGTGATTTCGTATTTCGTGATCACTATGAAATACTTTGGTTACGCTGGCACAAAAAGTGTTGGGTAAAGATGTGGTAGCCGGCAAAGAAATGGCTACCTCCTTTTTACCCATCGATATTGTAAGGCGACTGCTATTAATGACAAAAAACTGCGATCACCAATCTTCCAAGCGTAGTCTATAAAATGCTGTTTCCTCAAGATTGGTAGTTAAAAATTAATTAATATGGCACGGGCTTCTATTCAGAATGAAATAGCTTTAGGCCTTAGTGCACCACGCTGACTTGGTGACACAATTTTTTTTTGAAGCTACCTTTTTCTGGTTTTCTCATTGTTTTCTTTCACCGATTAAAGTGTGGATACGCAGATGAATTCAAAAAGTGAGCGGTGCGAGCCGGAATTGAACTCGGACGTCAGACTACATGGAAGTCAATCGTTCAACTGCTAGGCTATCGTTCAGTAATTTTTTATGTCATGCTAGGATTTAATTTATATAAAAACTTATATGGGCAAATATTTCTAATATAGCAGGCATTTAATTATGTAAATCAATTAATTGATAATAACTTAATTTGACTTAAAAGGAACATGATAAATTAATAAAAACGTGTAGGTTTACACAAATTAATTCCTATTACTATTAATAAGGTTGTTATGAAGAATGAGTGGCTTATGTTTTTACACTACATAAACTCACATTTTTTTTTCTATTCGTCTGCTTGTAGATGGTCTCGCGGACCATTTCTACGTAACCGGGCAGTTATTGGTGAGACCTGAAGGGTCTCCAGCCAGCTAACTACTAGCTAACTACTATTACTAACATCATGACTAGCTAACAACAACAGCACTAAGGGCGACCCCTAATGGGACTCGGACCTCTGCTTAGGGCGATGCTTGCGAGAGGACTGGGAGGGAGACAGCTAGATGAGGGCTGAATTAACGGTGTGACTGCGGAGTCAGAAAAGACGATCGGTTCCGCGGCTGTGGCGGGTGAGCACGGTGGATCAGGGACGGACTCACATCAATAACTGCTTCATTGGTTTAGTAGGCGCAAGCGCAGCTCGAGATTCTGTGTTCGTTACCCAGATAGGTCAGCGTTATTGGATCAGTTACATAGTAGTAGTAGAGCTCCTTGTGAAAGATTTCGTCTGAGTAAGTACTATTACTATACCTACTTTTACCGCCAAGCAGTATTGTGGTCCAGTTTGAATGGTATGGATGCCGGTGAAATTACAGGCACATGAGATTTTTCAACCTATTACATTACATTACATCTATACTAATATTATAAAGCTGAAGAGTTTGTTTGTTTGTTTGAACGCGCTAATGTCAGGAACTACTGGTTGGAATTGATTTTTTTTTTTGTGTTAGATAGTCCATTTATAGAGGAAAGTTATAGGCTATATAACATCACGCTACGACCAATAGGAGCGAAGCATAAATGAAAAATGTTGCAAAAACGGGAAAAATGTCCACCCGTGCGAAGCCGGGACGGGCCGCTATCTATACCTACTAATATTATGAAGAGGAAAAATTTGTATTTTTGTACGTAACGAATAAACTTAAAAACTACTGGACCGATTTCAAAAATTCTTTTGCCGTTAGAAAGCCACATTATCACCGAGTAACATAGGCTACGGGCGGAGCCGTGAGGACACAGTTAGTGTATAATATTTTACTTGTTGTTTTCGTTAAACTATGTCCAATTGCAATAACTGATCGCAATTGTGCACGCCACCGCGACCGCGAGCTGATCGCGTTGGTTTGAGCATCCCGCAATGGACAGTACAACATAACACATTTCAATACGGTCGTCCGCTAAGGTCAAATGCGGTGTACCGCGTAATAACCTAGGCAGGTTTAAAGGTATTCCTGCCCACTTAAAGACTGGGAAATCCCGACAGATAGTTGCAGATATTATTAGGAAGATCTCTCCGGCTCTGAGGTATGCTGTATCTTTATTTTGTAGTTATCTTTTATAACTGTATCCGTTATTGGTGCCGATGGGAATTTATATTGTAATGATACGTTTTTATGTATGTTGGAGTACTTAAGGGCCATTCAAATACTACGTAAGAAGAATTTTAATAATTTTTAACCACCCTTCCCCCTTGTCAGCAAAAGTAAGCAAAGCTTTTACCCCCCCGTCCTATGCTTACGTAAACATTGGTATATTTTTTTTTAAACTGATCAGGTTTTTTTATTGTTATTCATGAGCAGCAGTTTTAAGTCTAGAAAAATAAGTAAATAAATAAAAATTGCTGATGTAATCATCATCTAGACACCCCCGTCCCCCATGTAATCTAAAATAAGTTAAGCAAATACCCCCTCATCCCCCTTTCGTGCTTACGTAATACTTGAATGGCCCCTTATGTGGAATTGTGGATGTTTATTACAAATACATAACATCACGCCTGTATTCCACGAAGGGTTGGGCAGAGGTGTATAGTAACACCCTCATTTCGCCGTTATATTTAGGTCCCATGTAATAGGGGGCGAGCCTATTGCCATCAACCGGGCACAAGTCCAAACTCCGGGCTGCTACTGAGGAATTCCATACGGAAAAACCATCAGCAGTCGCGCTTGCCACCACTAGACCGACGAGACATGTTTATTAGATGGTGTGGATTTAGCTACAGAAGGGGTTCGTGGCTAAATAATGACAGTGCAAATACGTAGTGGATGCCGTTTATCGCATATTCCGCGTTTTCGGGGATAAAAGTAGCCTAAAGAAAGAAAGAAAGTAATTATTTATTTGCTACAAAGTAGGGATAAAACAGGAATACAAAGAAAATAGATTTATACAAAATAGTGTGTCCCACGGCTGTGCCAAACAGGTCTAGTTTAGATGTCAGGTGAGCCCTACCTCTGCCGGGGTTGCGGTGCATGGTTAGGCGAATCCCGCGACCCCGGCCGACGGTCAAAAGGAGGTACACCGTGGGTTTTTAGCCGGTAAGAGTCCGGCAGAACCCTCGCCTACCCCGGGCGAGAGACATCCATGAGGATTTTCCCACTTTTCCCACGAAAAAAAAAGGTCACCCCTTCCTGACGCTGGTTTTCAACTGAACCTATATGAGTAGTGACGGATGTAAATCAGTTTCATGAATATATCATTTTATTGTGAGTATATTTATTAGAAAAAGAGAGAAATAAATTTAAAAAAAAGCATATCTATTATGTAGTTTTGTATAACAAATGTGCCTGTCATTCTCCGGGTTCCAGAGTATCTTTGTACCAAGTTTTATAAAAATCGGTACAGAAGTGATGAGTCGTGATCAGGTAACAGATAGACAGACACACAGAGTTAGTTTCGCAGTTAAATAGTAAGGATAAATTATTAGGTAATAGCGGTATGAACAAAATAACTTGTCCAATCAGAATTACGTTTGATTTTGTATATTATCATTTTCATACAATCTGTCACGGTCCAATAATGTGTAATAATGAGTTGGGTAAGTAGGTACACTAAGTACTTATGTACTCTATTGATCGTCAGTCGTCGTCAGCACGAAATTTTTGCGCTGCCATTTTGAAAAAAAACAGCAACATGCAACATTCGCGAACGGGTATTTTTGACCAATATTCCGTGCTATACATAGTCCGATGTCTCAACGATTACAGACATTTACAGGTTAAGTCTGATGGCCAACAGGTCCGCGGGTCAAGCGAAGGGTTTTGTCATGTTTGCGAAACAGCGAAATGATTTGTAATTGTGGATTTAGGCCGTCTCGATGCTGTTTTGAAGAATTGTTTTGTTTTTTTATACAACTTTATGTAACGTTTTTACCGTGACCGGGATACAGTACGGGTATAGCAGGTACGCCTAATATTTCGATTAAGTGAAGGACCCACCAGACCACCTTTCGAACAATTTAAATGCAAGTAAGATTTTTAACAAGTAGGTATGACGTGTTTTTTTTTTTACAATTTATATTTTTGCTAGCGACCCGCCCCGGCTTCGCACGGGTGCAATGTAGATACTAATGTGGGGCATATAAATGTTCCTCTTGAATCACTCTATCTATTGCTGAAAACTGCATTAAATTCCGTTGCGTAGTTTAAAAGGTATAAGCGTACAGACAGCGGGAGCGGCTTTGTTTTATACTATGTAAAGGTTTGTGTGTTTTTTTTTTTGTAACTTATTTTATTCAACGTGTGTGCGCGTATAATTTATAATGTTATGTCAGATGCCTGAAAATCAGTGCTGTATACTAGCACAGCGAATACTGAAATGAACGCCTTGTACACATTCTGGTCATTTAATTGTACATGTATATTATACATAGCGGCCCGTCCCGGCTTCACACGGGTGGACATTTTTCCCGTTTTTGCAACATTTTTCATTTATACTCCGCTCCTATTGGTCGTAGCGTGATGTTATATAGCCTATAACCTTACTCGATAAATGGACTATAAAACACAAAAATATTTTTTCAATTTCAACCAGTAGGTCCTGAGATTAGCGCGTTCAAATAAACAAACTCTTCAGCTTTATAATAATAGTCTAAGTAGATATAAATGGTGTGTGTGACAAAAATAAATCTCTTAATTAAATTTTAAATTTTTAAGCGTAGGTAGTCTGTAAAACAAACTTTCTTCTCTCAACCAACACCATGATAAAGGCAGTGTTCCCATAAACTACCCGTTGGCAGTACAAATATGCTTGCACTCATTGTGAATTTATTGCGGCCTACCATGGTAGCCCAGTTTGTTATCACACCGCGTTAGTTAACCGAAGGGACCGTTATTCGAAACTCGCGAAGAAGTGGGACGAAGCGATGTGAGAAATTGTGGAGGAGGCAATGTTTGTTGAGTTGTAAGAGAGTTGTGAAAATACGGGACTATATACTACTATGGTGTAAACAAAATCATGTAATTCCTTCAAACCTTGAGATGTGTATGTGCCATTCCAGACTTCAAAAATGTATGAACGTTAAAAAAGTTCATAATATCGTGACAACTCTAAGCATCATTAAATTGTGGTCACGATTTAGATTCATTAATATGTGACTGCTTTTTCTCAGTAACATGTACACAGCCAAAGGCACATTATTATACAGGTTGTAAACAAAATCATGTAATTCCTTCAAACCTCGAGATGTACTCCTGACATAGATTAAGCCTGCAAGGGATACTTTTGGATTCAATAAAAAAATACGATAAGTAAACATGTGTACTTAACGTGAGGCATTTTAGCGCCCCGAGTTAAATGACCGCGCGGCGAGCGATACCCATGAAATTTGCTCGGAGCACTAAAATGCGTCACGTTAAGAACACATGTTTACTTTTTGTATTTTATTGAATACAAATGTATCCCATGCAGGCTTAATCTATGTCAGGAGTACATCACGAGGTTTGAAGGAATTACATGATTTCGTTAACACCCTGTATACATATAAGTCAATATGTAAATATCGGATTAAATTTTTTTAACGTTAATTTTGTTTCTATTGTAATACCCCTGCAGCATCAGAATTTGAGGATTGAAGGATGAAATAATTATAATGTTGTATTGTCATGGAAATTGAACTTTTATGCGACGTTTCAGGAGAATCGGTTAAGCTGTAGTTGAAAAATCTGCCGCATGATTTGAATCCATTAAACAAACAACAAATATACTAAGTGAAACTAATTAAAACGGTTTAATAATAATAAAATAAAGTAACTACACAAAACAGATAGGTACAGAAGTCAATCACATGCATGTACTTCACTTTTCATATTACGCTCGGCGGTCGCTCTGTCTATATATCTATCTCTCTCAAGCGCATGGCACTCGCGCTCGCACTCACTAGCACTCTACTCCCAAACAGTCCGAGATATCGTGTCCGTGAGCAGTGTCGTGTCTATGTATGCGTTGCTCGAGCGCATTTGTATGTAGATTGACTTCTGTACCTATCTGTTTTGTGGTAACTACCTCATCCACCCGAGCACACACGTCTTCCAGCCTCAACGTTCCGATCTCGCATCGGACACAGATCCTAAACAGGTTTCATTTCGATGGGACTTTATTATTTGATTATAGCCTTACGCAATCGAAACTAAGCGAATACCGAGTTACGCGTACGTTAATAGAAACAGCTTACCTATGTAGAAGCTGAGGGTTTATAGAGCGGGGCATTTACTAGTTAAGGTAAAGTTCCTTATCTCATTTGCACCACAGTTTAAAGTTCTCTTCCCCCTAGCACAAAATAGATAGGTACAGAAGTCAGTCTACATACAAGTGCGCTCAAGCAACGCACACATAGATACTGCTCACGGACACGATATCTCGGACCGTTTGGGACCAGAGTGCGAGTGAGTGCGAGCGCAAGTGCCATGCGCTTGAGAGAGATAGATATATAGATAGAGCGACCGCCGAGCGGAGGTATGAAAAGTGAAGTACATACATGTGATTGACTTCTGTACCTATCTGTTTTGTGCTCCTAGCGTTTTCCGAATTATCTTGAGGTCAGCTTCCAGTCTAACCAGATGCGGCTGAATACCAGTATTTTAGACGGAGTGACTGCCATCAGACATCCACAACCCAGTAACTGGGCAATGCCGATATCCTAAGGTTAGACCGGTTGTCAGACTTTCGGGCTTCTGACTATCTAACGACTGTCATAGGTATTCTTATGACACCCGAGACAGGTGGTTTAACGTGCTCTCTGAGGCACGGAAGGGTCTCTATGTGTAACGAACGGCCACCCATCGACGGACTGACCGCGGCAAGCGCAGCTTAACCTCGCAAATCGTACAATCAGCGCGGTTGTTAGCTACGAGCCCCTCCAACACAGTTTAAATTAATTACTGTTTATTAATGAGGATGCGAACGCAAAACGAAAGTAACACCACCGTATTTAGGTACCTTTTTTTTTTCTGCGTGGGGAAATCCTCATGGACTGTCCCCCGTTTGGGGAAGACGGGGGGGTGTGCCGGACTTTTACCGGCTAAAACCCCACGGTGTCCCTCCTTCTGACCTAAGGCCGGGGTCACGGGATTCGCTGTTGCATGCACCGCGACACGGTATTTAGGTACCTACTCATCACAGCCAATCAGAACGAGTTAAATTAAAAGTCGAACGCATTTTAACCAATGATATCGCCCAGCGATGGTGACGCTATTACTTCCCCAGTTGCCTAGTCTGGCAACATCGCGTGACTTGTCATAAGGGCCCGATCCCATTGGCGTCTGTCAGGCGTGCACATTCCTCTAACGTTCGACCAGACACCAGGGGCTCGGGCTCGTAAATAGTCTCGCATCCAGGTGGCCTACTCTGAAAATCGAACTGCGAACTTTCGGCTAACGGATCGCACGTTTTCCAACCACAAAACTGTTTCAGATCCGACTATCGATTCCATTTTCGCGATTTGACATTTTGTCTTTCAAATCGTCGCTTAGGTAACAATACCGCAAGCTAAATTTGACAAGTTTTCAGGAGAGACAAAAAACTGATTATTATCTTTAAAATGACACAACAAACGACTCACGCGGTGCCAGAACTGTTTGAATAACTCGCTGTGATTGATTTTAATTTTTTTCTAACATCATTCGATGCGCGCCGAAAATATCTATCCAATGACGTATAAAACGTCAAATGACCAATTTTCGATTTAGGCGGTATTGTTACCTAAGCGACGAAATGTTACTTGACAGCTAGTAGTTTGACAATACTTTGATCGTATATCTATAAGTTTGATGTTCGTCGTTGTTTCGTTTTGATTTGAACGTTCGACGTTCGTTTTTCAGCGACGTCGAGCGATGTCTGTCGACGTCACATGATGTTGCCAGCCACAAATGCCCCGCGACATTTGTCCCACTGGTGAACACGCGGCTTTACTCATAAAACCAGTACCATAAACCCAAAAGCCTCGATACTCCATTGTCAAAAACCAATTAAGGAACTAGGTTTCCTTCAATTGTCCAAAGGAAATGCATGGTCAGCTAAGGTTTTATTAATATGGAGATATTTCATAGAAAATGTCGGCTTGCGCGGGTTAACTGTTAGTTCAGTACAAAGGCTAGGAACACATCATTGTTCAGTCTAACATTTAGTGGTACAATGGCGACCTCCCAGATTATGTCCTCGTTGCGTGTATGTAGGGCTGCCATCCGTCCGGGTTTCCCCAGATATGTCCTAGTTTGGGAGGGCGTCCGGAGACGTCCGAGGGATTTTCAAAAATCCTAGAACCCGGACGCCCATCGTGTTGGCATTTTCTGTTCGTTTTCTATTCCAGCAATTAGTTCCACGCAGCACACACACGTATATGACCGAAAATTACTATTTTGACTATTTGAATACATAAATTTTTTTTTTAAATATTTTCAAGAGCATCCGGGGCAAAATCTCGATTTCGACCAAATGTCCGGGGTTTTTGCAATCTTTGTTCGGTGTTGGCAGTTTAGATGATGGCAGCCCTACGTGTATGACACGCTGGACTTTACATGCCATGATTTAAGACCTTAACGTGACCCTACCAATGTCTAACCTACCTATCTACATCAACACGCTATTTTTAAACGGTTTTAATTGGTTTCCCTTCTTACATAGCATTGATAGCCTAGTTGTGTGACCGTCGGACTGCCAAGTCGTAGATCTCGAGTTCGAACCCAAGGCACGCACCTCTGACTTTTCGGATTCTTGTGCGTATTGTATAATTATCACTTGCTTTAAAACGGTGAAGGAAAACATTGTGAGGAAACCGGCATGCCTGAGAGATATTTCTCAACGGCATGTGAAGCCAAGTCAGAGGCATAAGCTCTGACACCAGGTTAGCCACTGACCACACGAAAAGAAGACTTCGTACATTTGTTTGTTTGATTCTAATCTTGCGACAGATTTTTCAACTACTTCTGGTTAACCGATTCTCATGAAACACAAATTCAATTCTCAACACAATACTTACATTACAAAATTTTCAACATTGAATCCTCAAATCCATTCATACCTGAGTACATATTATATCAATGGTCAAGTGTATGTAATGACGTTTACATTTTGACAGCTGGACTTGGGTGGCCGCTCGCAGGCCGCCATTTTGAGAGGGTTTATTAAATATAGGCTTAAGAATTGCCCGGTAAAAGTTACTCTGATAGCTTAAACACATTCCTTAAGTCACACAAATCCTTCCAACATAATAATGCACCCAACATAACCTCTAACAGAATCCATATACTGCGACTAATCGCGTGTCGGCAGACGCAGCCTTGAATTAGTTCCAGCGAATTTGCGTGTTATGCCACTTACATGGTGTTTTGTGTAGCAAACGAGTTTTTGTGTTCAACGATTGGTTTTAGACTTTTATTGCATGTTTAGTGTATGTTCACGGATACACCATGCCTTTTACCCGGAACTGAAAGATTAGTCTGATTGTCTGAACACAGTCATAAGGTCTAACTTGTTTTTAGAAATGTAGGGATAGCGGAACTTCTAGGAAGGGCACGTGTCTAATTACCAACCGCGCAAATCATACGATTTGCAAGGTTAAGCTGAGCTTGCCGCAGTAAGTCCGTGGATGGGTGACCGTTCATTACAAATCGAGACTCCTCCGTGCCTCCGAGAGCACGTTAAACAGTCGGTCCCGGTTGTTACACAAATACCTATGACAGTCGTTAAGGGTCGTCAAAAGCCCGAAAGTCTGACAACTGGTTTAACCTTAGGATATCGACATTGCCCAGTTACTGGGTTGCGGTGGTCTGATGGCAGTTGCTCTTAGACTGGAAGCTGATCCCAACATAGTTGGGTAAAGGCTAGGCAGAAAGGAACAGCCTAGCGGTAGAACGCTAGCCAATCATGCAAGAGGGTCTGTGTTCGATCCCGAACCGCATCTCTGACTTTTTGAATTCAATTAGAATTTGATTATCCCTTACGTTAACGGTGAAGGAAAAGCATCTTGAGGAAATCTGCACTTCTGAGGAGCTTCAAAAATGCTTCTCGATGGTGCGTGTAGTCCGCCAAGCCGTACCAGGTCAGCTTGGTGGACCAAGGCTCAAACTTTACTCATTCTGAGAAGAGGCCCGTGACCAAAAAACAGTGAGACGGTCTTCTTTTCGTGTAGTTAGTGACTAACCTGGTGTCAGAGTTTATGCCGCCCATGGGCCTCTGAGTTGGCTTCACATGCTGTCGAGAAATATCTCTCAGCCATGCCGGTTTCCTCACGATGTTTTCCCTCACCGTTTTTAAGCAGGTGATAATTATACAATACGCACATGAATCTGAAAAGTCAGCGGTGCGTGCCTTGGGTTCGAACTCGAGACCTAAGACTTGGCAGTCCGACGGTCACACCACTAGGCTATCACTGCTGCTGAGAGGCTGCTTATGCTAAGTTACATTTTCCAAATTTTAGTACTAGTACCTAAAATCATAAAGTCACCAATTACATAACATTCAAATCTAAATTTCATAGAAATCGCGTTCAGGTGGCAACAAGACTAATATACGGCTAATAACAACTGACAAGTCTACAATTAGCAATTAGCATATAATGGCGACAGTTGCTTTCTATTAGAACGCGTATAGACTGTGTTTCATAATGAATGCGTTTGAGATGTCATGGAGTTTGTATTGCTTCATGATACTTAATTAGGGACGCGGAATGTTGAATGTTTTTGAAGTTATGTTGCATAGTTGGGTCATATGTATACAATGAGTAAGTAAAATACAATATTTACGTAAAAATCGTATTTCGTAATGTGATTGTTCTTACTCAAAACAATAGAAACATGAATGAAATGTTTATGTAATTTTTATTTATTAAATGAACAGTTTCAGAAGTCGGTGCTGATCCACGCTGAACCAAATTGAAGGCACCGACTTCTGAAACTGTTAATTTTATATTATGGTAAAGGTATTAGGTTTGCGTAAGAGGTGTATTAAATTAAATCTTTATTAAGTATTTTATACTTTTTAGTTTTTGAAGTCGGTTTTTTTAAACGTAGTTTTTTTTACGTTTTAATGTCTGTAATAGGTTGCCCTGTAAACTACAGTAAGATTTTTCTAGATAACATCAGGTAGAATAATTACATCGTCCACGTAAACAAATATGTTCATAAAATAAAAAAAAAAACATAAAATGAAAACTACTGGGCCAAACTATCTTAAATTTATATGGGACCAAATGGCAACTATTCCGCATCAAACTAAAGAAGAATCACGTAAGTCGGATCATAAATCTCAGCGTAATCGGTGTACATACATTTAAAAAAATACCAATGGATTTGAGAACCTCCTCCTTTTTGAAGTTAGTTAAAAAACTTTTAAGTTAAACGGTTTTATCTTGCAGTACCAATGCAATATCAGGTTTTAAGGATTGAAGGTTGAAATTATTATACTTAATGTTGTATTGTCATGGGAATTTAATTTGTGTGCGAGTTTCAGCAGAATCGGCTAAACCGAAGTACCTAGTTGAAAGATCTGTTGCAAGATTTGAATCAAACAAATATGCGAAGTGAAGCTTAATTAAAACCGCTTAATAAAATCATGGATGGACTATTTATTTATTTACCAGCTGCTCGGACAGACTTCGTTCTGTCAAAAGTTATTGGCCTGTAGTGGAAAAAGAAGAGTGTTGTTTTTACTATGTTCCACGAAATTTTTATGTTTTTTCTCTCCATAAGAACCTTCCTTGTGCCTTAAGGAATATATAAAAAAATAGCCGAATTGGTCGAGCCGTTCTCACGTTTTGCGCTTAGCAACACATTTGGCGATTCATTTTTATTTATATATAGGTAGATACTTTCGCACAAAATTGTGACTATTGTCTGCCCTCAGTAACTAGTGCGAGATATCGGTATCACACATTTTTCAGAAACGTAATGACGTAACTGCCTCGTCGGTCTAATGGTGGCAAACGCGACTGCTGATCGTGAGGTCCTTGGTTCGATCCCCAGGCCAGGCAAAGTGTTATTGGGTTTTTCCGTGTGGAATTCTTCAGTAACAGCCCGGAGTTTGGATTTGTGCCCGATTGATGGCATGTGGCTCGCCCCCTATTACATGGGACTTAAACATAACGGCAAAACGAGGGTGTTATACACCTCTGCCTAACCCTTCGGGGAATACAGGCGTGATGTTATGTAATGACTAACTTTGTTTTTTCTGAAATCGATTGACGCCTCACTTGATGAACAGTGGCTATCGCCGCCATCAATAACCAACAAATAAGAACATTACTGGGGGCTGCGGTTGTCAGACTTTCGGGCTTCTAACTACCCCTAACGACTGTCATAGGGATTCGTATGACACCCGGGACCGACGTTTTAACGTGCTCTCCTAGGCACGGCAAGGTCTCAATGTGTAACGAACGGTCACCCATCCTCGGACTGACCGCGGCAAGCGCAGCTTAACCTCGCATATCGTATGATCCGCGCAGTTATTGATAGCTACTAGATTCTGTTAAATGATGATAATGATTTTATATTAATACTAGCAGCCCGTCCCGGCTTCGCACGGGTGGACAATTTTCCCGTTTTTGCAACATTTTTCATTTATGCTCCGCTCCTATTGGTCGTAGCGTGATGTTATATAGCCTGTAACCTTCCTCGATAAATGGACTATCCAACACAAAAATATTTTTTCAATTCCAACCAGTAGTTCCTGAGATTAGCGCGTTCAAACAAACAAACAAACTCTTCAGCTTTATAATATTAGTACCTATAGATTGAACCTTGTCTATCAAACATCATTCTTATTAATATTTCTTTGTTACAGGTACGTAACTGCAGTAATAAGTAAAACAACAGAATCCTTCGAACCGTAAGTTAATAATCGTTTGAATATTTTAACCTAAATAACCACTAAGCAGATCTCCTAGTAAACAGTCGTTAATATTTGGCAAGCGTATGCGGAATTGTGCGGCGAATTCCGTAGATATGAAAAAAAATGGTTACATATTCGATTAAATACCAGGGGCCTTATTCTCCATGAAAGATCAAAACATAACACGCAAATAACACATCTGTATTCATTTTACATATATGAACTGAATTTGACAGTTATTATTGTCAAATGGCCTTTGCCAGTTGCACTATGAATTGCATACTTAAATATCGAAACGCGGTCGCGTTTTTTGTGTCTATTAAAAACCAGTGACTAAACTATGTATTATGATGATACATGATGAACAGCAGTGATAGCCTAGTGGTGTGACCGTCGGACTGCCAAGTCATAGGTCTCGAGTTCGAACCCAAGGCACGCACCTCTGACTTTTCGGATTCATGTGTGTATTGTATAATTATCACATGCTTAAAAACGGTGAAGGAAAACATCGTGAGGAAACCGGCATGCCTGAGAGATATTTCTCGACGGCATGTGAAGCCAAGTCAGAGGCCCATGGGCGGCATAAACTCTGACACCAGGTTAGTGACTAAACACACGAAAAGAAGAAGATTATCAAGATACCTAATGGTGATGATTCTGTAGCGCACTTTGACAGGACTAAACTAAATTAAGGGTGTTTTTCTCTTGTGAAAGTGACAGTTGCGTTTAGTCTAGTTTAGAACTGTCAAAATGTGCAACAGAATCGACACCAGTGACGCCGATTCTCTTGTTCACGAATTAAACTAAATTTAGAGAGTTACTATCCCTTACTAGTAGACAGCGAGAGAAAAGGACGGTGATAGATAAGAACAAGTTAGAGATGTCAAACTAGTTTAGGCCTTGAATTTCACCGTGTTTTTAGTCGACATGTTCTGATGTTTTGTCTAAATTTGTATATAAATTTTTGTTCAACAACATTTTACAACTTTTATTTACATCCGTCTCTGTTTTATTTTATCAAAGTGAATAAGATGGCAATAGCCTAAATTAAATTTAGTTAGTACACAACAGAATCAGCACCATTATGTTCTCAAAATCATATTTTAAGAGTTCATTAACAAAAAACGATTAGTTAATGATTTTTTGATTTTTATTTCTGTAAATAAATCTGTTACAGACACTTTTACTAGTCAATTGAATTTTTAAGACTAGATGGCGCCGGCTTTTCCTGTCTGACTAGCTCTGAGAAGAAAAGCCGAAACAAACTCAGAGATCAAGGTATCTTTTAAAACTCCAGAGATTGTGGTATAAAAACTATGCGAGTGTAACAATGTAGGGCAACGTCTGGAACGGCCTTTTGAGGAAAGTGCCATAGCAGGTTTGAGTTGACCTGTCCTAACTGACGGCACGCATGCATCAACCATAATTAATTCTACAATCACAAGGAACCCTAAAAACGTTTTCCACGATTTGGAAATCAGGAAACTGAGGAGGTTCATATCGTTATTATCTATACATCTATTTCCTTTAGTTTATAACTGCATTACAAAACACAAATGCAGCTGAAAAACCACTTGATATGGAAAACAATCTTATTACAATAGGAATAAGAACCATTAAACAATCAACAATATTATGCGACTAAATAATTTACGTTTTTATGTTTTAGTTATGCTTTTAGAAATCTTAGTACAGTTCGCCCACATTATAGCGATTGTTACACACGCAATTTAGATTTATATCTGAAGGTATTACAGTCTAAAATTGATTGATGAGTACACGTATGAAGTGTTACGTTCGTACTTCGTAGGTATGAAGTGATCGATTAATTTCTTGCCAATTTATGATCGCCTGGTAGTCGGTCGCGTAATTTTTGCCTACGATGTTATGTATTTACTACCAATTTAATACATAAGTGTAAATAAAGTAATCAGTTAATTTTATTATGTATCTTTATATATATAATTCGACTGTACGTGTGTATGTCACTGAACTCCTCCTAAACGGCTGGACCGATTTGAATGATTTTTTTTTGTATGCGTTTGGGTGGCGCCCTGGATGGTTTAGATTCACAATTGGACCCGGTAGGTGGCACTGCTTTTCCGGGCAGAACGACGTCTGCCGGGTCCGCTAGTTAGCTAATAATAATTATGTTGCCTTGTATCCAGTTATGTTGGTAACTCTTCAATTACAAGTTACTTACCAATGTCACAATCTACCCATATACACTGGCCTGCAAAAATAAGTATCACACTTTTAAAATTTCAATTTTTTCTAAACTATAGAAGTAAGAGATTTAAAATAAAAAACGTTTTATAGCAATTTTTATCAGCTTTCTTTGAAACTATAGTAACAAAGTTAAACTCTTTTTTGAGTCCTTTTTGTTTCGAAAATATATCTTGTGTACCTAAAAAGTTATTGCAATTTTAAAAGTGTGATACTTATTTTTGCAGGCCAGTATATTACCATATGTTCTGACTGGTGCAGCAGGTCTAAATTAACTTTAGGAATGACAATTTTTCTTAACTTTCAGTCACATTCTATAAAATAGTATTGAGATTAATACCATATTAGGTACTTTTATTCTCTTACATTTTTAATCAACCGCCATTTTATTGTTTTATTACACGCTTTATATACGACTTCCAAAAAAGGAGGAGGTTCTCAATTCGACTGTATGTATTTTTTTTGTATGTTTGTTCCGCGATATCTTTGCTAATTGTCAACCGATTTTAATGATTCTTTTTTTATATGAAAGAGTATTCTTTCGAAGTGGTCCCATTTAAATTTGGTGAAGATCTGATGAAGAACTTCGGAGATAGACAATTTGAAGTCGGTTTTATTTTTGTTAAAAAGTTATATTATTTTTAAATGTAATAAGCTTGGCAATCATGCCGACGGCTCACCTCACCTCTATCGAGAAGGACATACCTATGTGTTTTTTACGTTTACGTGCCTTTAGTAATAAGGAAGCAATCAGACATCATCTATATATTTCATAATTAATAATCGGAACATTTGTACACAAATCGATATTCAAACTCCATATAACATCAATAGAAAAATTAATCGATCAAAAAACCGGCTATAATCGAATCGGATTCTCGGCTATAAGCGTAAAATCACACCTATTAACTTGTCATTGTAAGATGGCGATATTTTTCAAAACTTATGATGTCATTGACGCACCACCGTGACCGTCTCGCTCTGGTTGTCGCGACTTTGAGAACCGCCCAGTGTCACTGCCTCGCTTGGTGGCTTACGAGGTGTTTTGAGTCCAAGTAAGATTGGAGGTAAGAGATCAGACCCCCAGCATCTAGATTCTCGAAACGACCAACCCTGCATGTAGACTTTGCTATTGATGAAGACGGGCACGGATCCAGCCCTCAAAAAAGGTTGTGGTCACAGCCACCCGAAAATCGTCCAAGTGCGAATCGGAGTATGAACTCGCTCATGATCGATATAATCGATAATCTGACTATCCGTTACGACTGTCATAGGTATTCTTATGACACACGGGACCGACGGTTTATCGTACTCTCCGAGGCACGGAGGGGGCTTGATGTGTAACAATCGGCCACCCATCCACGGACTGACCGTGGCAAGCGCAGCTTAACCTCGCAAAATGATTGGCGCAGTTGTTAATTAGCCACGAGCCTTTGATGAGGGGCTGATACATTTAATAAAAACCAAATAAGCCAAAGCTGTATACGGAACGGAATCAAAACATCAGTATAACTGGATCTTTCATTAGAAACAACGATAAAATAGAACTTATTAACAAAAATAAAATCGACTTCAAATTGTCTATCTCCTAAGTTCTTCATCAGATCTTCACCAAATGGGACTACTTCGAAAGAATACTCTTTCAAACAAAAAAGGAATCATTAAAATCGGTTCACAATTAAAAAAGATATCGCGGAACAAACATACAAAAAATAAAAATAATCATACAGTCGAATTGAGAACCTCCTTCTTTTTTTGGAAGTCGGTTAAAAATAATCACTATAAGTTCATCTTTATGTGTCTTTACAATTATTAACACACAGGAAAATTCTATGAAAAATAAAAAAAAAGTTTTGTCCAGTCTTGGCCACAGCCGCTGGGCGTCGACCCCACGTCGCTACATCTCCAACGAGATAAGAAACAATTGAATCAAATGCTGCGTCGATTTTTATCTTGTAGATACAGAGTGTATGGAAGTGCTAGTAGTTTATAACACCCTGGTACAAAGCAGGTGTTTTGTACAGTTTGATGACCCTGGTTGGGTGTGCAGCGTCTGCATTTTGTGCTAGATCACGGTTTCGATTATGCGGGGGGGGGGGGACGAATATGGAAAAGACACCCCGGTTCTCGGCATAACGTCGCTTAAGTTCTAACACCGCGTAACTCGAAAAATAGTAGTTTTGAGCTACGCACGTCATTCGATAGGGAATCGAAAAACGCATAGTTTGACCAATCACAATCAATGGTTAGATCCAATAGCAACGCGTTATTTCAAAAACAAAATCTACCGCGTATAAAATATTTTTTCCATCAAGATATGTAAACAGCTAAATCAGCGTGTAAGTCAAGTGAGTTCCATACTGGATCATGTCGCGGAAGTGCTCCGTCGAAAAAACCAAAATAAAATATAATATTGTAGATTAAAAACAATTATATGATACGTTGAAAAATTTCAAAAAAGAAATCTCCTGAAAAGTTAACTATTTAGAATTACGCGGTGTTAGAACGTAAGCGACGATGAGGTGGGAAAGAACACCGTGTGGTCAAGGGTGCCGCACACGGCCACTCTTCACCGCCCATTAAGTGGTCGGCCACGAGCTTCGGACCAATTTTTCCATACATTTCTCTGTTACTCAACACACACGTGCGTGTGTGGCCGGTGGTGGTCGCTCAAAATGTATAGAAACAACTTGTGGCCGGCCACATCTCACAGCTTGTGGTCTGCTAGTTCGTAGCTTTAGTTGGTAGGAACCTAAAACCTTACGCCTTGCCCAGGTTGGACGGGATCTATATCCATGACAGATTTTCCCACGAAATAAGTTTGAAGCAAGCACCCCATCTTATCTAATAGATATTGTAAGAGATGATTGGGACGCAGTTTACTAATAACCAAATACTAAAACGCTACTCAATTTTCAGTTGCCGTTAATTTTGGTGCTGTCTCTGTCACTTCGCCCTAGAGTAACAGTGACAGCACGAGATTTAACGGCAACTTTAAATTTAATAGCGTTTGAGTATTTATCCATAAGACTTCTAAACTGTGACAAATATCTTTCCGGACCATTGTGGACGGAAAGTAATTAATTACTCATAACATAATAACATAACATCACGCCTGTATTCCCCGAAGGGTTGGGCAGAGGTGTATAATAATAGAGGGCGAGCCTATTGCCATTAAACGGGCACAAATCCAAACTTCGAGCTGCTACTGTGAAATTCCACACGGAAAAACCCAATAATACCTACGGCCCGACCTGGGGATTGAACCCAGAACCTCATGATCAGCAGTCGCGCCTGCCAACACTAGACCAAAGCGGCAGTTGTTGGTGTTTAATTCTTCATGTGTAAATTGAAATTAGTCATATCATAGACTAGCGGCCCGTCCCGGCTTCGCACGGGCGGACATTTTCCCCGTTTTTGCAACATTTTTCATTAATGCTCCGCTCCTATTGGTCGTAGCGTGATGTTATATATCCTATGATCTTCCTCGATAAATGGACTATCCAACACAAAAATATTTTTTCCTGAGATTAGCGCGTTCAAACAAACAAACTCTTCAGGTTTATAATATTAGTATAGAATATAGATTATGGTATCGCACAAATTGTTTTGTAGGTACCCCACGCACGCCCGCGACTTGAATCCTATTATTACGTCACGAAAACCTAATGAAGAAAATTAGTCTGAAAAAGCCTCATCTAGCAACTCTACTAAAGATGCTCGGCTTAATATTGATTATAAGCTAGATACCGATAGTCCATGTCGCAATATATTGAAACAATATTGTTTAGTTAACGGGCCCTTCCTAATAACCGTACTCCCTTACGATTTACCGGTTCAGCTAGTACGGATGACAGAGCGATTTCTTTTAGTAAACCGTTAAAACTGACGGGCTACGGAAACACACCGGTTTTGCCAGTGTTTTATATTTCCATGCGATCTGGGAACATGTTTGTGGAACTGTAAACATGGCGGTATTGGTGGTAGTCATAGTTAAGATATTTATTGTGTAAGGAGCTCCGGTTTGTGGTGTTCTGGGAAATTTTCTGCTAGTTTAGAATGTGTAGAAAAATAAACGTTCAAGAATACCAACAGCCTGCTAGACGACTGCTGGACAAAGGGCTTTCCAAAATATAGGCGGTGCATGTTGGTCTTTACTTTAGAACTTAGAAACTGAATTGGTCCTCTTGTCCGCAATATGGTGCATGTTGAAGTTTAGATCGCCCGATGGATAATAAATAAAAATTTGATGAACCATTGTGAAGTACATCAAGCTATGACGTTTTTGCCATTAACGGTAGATTGTTTCCAGAGAAAATCAATTACCTAAAAAGTATTTTATAATTCTTTCCCAGTTTTCTTATCACCGAACTTAACACAACGTGACAAAATTTTATTTTTGTATTAAAAAAACTGGTACAAAACAATTCCGATGTACTAGGCTAGCATAAAAACAGCGAACTAGTTAGATAAAACGCTATCTGCGACATCCGGGTGTTTTCACCCGACGGGGAACTGAGGCAACAATTACCTATCACGTGTGAACGTCCCACTGTTATGCTTTCCTGGTAATATGTGAACACTTTCTATGGTGGGTGTTGACTTTCCCTAATTATGTTAAGTAGTGACGTCATTGATTAAATCAGAGGCCTAATGAACACTCGACGAATTAGGTAACGAGAAGATTCTTTAACTTTATTCAGTGGTTTGTGAGATTTATTCTTCGCACTATCCCGTGGCCGTCATCACAAATTGTGCCATTATAACGTGTCTTGATATTTCGAACTTTCTATGAGACTATCAAAGTTAAACACAATCATCAAACTAATGATGAAGTTGTAATGCATAGCAAGCAAATACTAATCGAATGCCAATCACCACCGTCAATGCTTACCACTTGATTATTTTACCATTCAGGTCACGACGGTAGTACATGTCAACGTGACAGACATGTCATTTTAAATAGTTAAACAGAAGACTGATGTTAAAAATAACAAACATCACGCCTGTATTATCCGAAGGGTTGGGCAGAGGTGTATAGTAACACCCTCATTTCGCCGTTATGTTTAAGTCCCATGTAATAGGAGGCCATAGGAGCCTATTGCCATCAACTGGCGACAAATCCAAACACCGGGCTGCTACTGAGGAATTATATACAGAAAACCCCAATAACACTTTGCCCGACCTGGGGAACGAACCCAGGACCTCACGGTCAGCAGTCGCGCTTGCCACCACTAGACCAACGAGGCAGTTGTAAAAATAGGCTACAATAATAGCTACCGCACTGTGTGTTTTCTGCCAAAGAATAAGTCCCCCTAGCCCCTCTAGCCATGGGTGTCGTAAGGGACTAAAGGATATGTCAAGAGGATGAGAGGCAACGTCCTCCGTCTGCTGCTAAAAATATCGTTCTCCCTAGCCTTTTCCCAACTATGTTGGGGTCAGCTTCCAGTCTAACCAGATGCGGCTGAATACCAGTATTTTACAGGGAGCGACTGCCATCAGACCTCCACAACCCAATTACTGGGCAATGCCGATATCTTAAGATTAGACCGGTTGTCAGACTTTCGGGCTTCTGACTACCCGTAACGACTGTCATGGTTATGATACCCGTGACCGACGATTTAACGTGCTCTCCGACGCACGGAGGGGTCTCGATGTGTAAAGAATGGTCACCCATCCACGGACTGACCGCGGCAAGCGTAGCTTAACCTTGCAAACCATATGATCCACGCGGTTGTTAATTAGCCACGAGCCCCTCTGCTGCTAATAATATAAAATAATAAAAAAAAAACTAACTAATGTTCCTAATTTAAGCACATTTTTTACGATTAACTCTTATAACCATTTCCGTACGTAAAGACCAATAAAATGTTTGTACTTTGTAACAGAAAACCTTTGTGAAAGTATATTCAAACCACGTAAAAGTTAACATTACGAAATGTTATCTCTCAAATAGTACAGATGTAGGTTGAAAGTAAAACAAGTGCATATATGGCGAGGACACTTTTAAATACAATAGTTTTGTGTGTAGGTAGATACAAACCCATTGGGCTTTGACCGGAACCTAAGGCCTATTCACACGACGCCTTTTCTAAGCGCAGATAACGCGCGTTTCAGGAACGCGCGTAAACTCCGCCGTCAAGTTAAAAAAAAAACAGTGCTAACCTATGCAGATTGCCGCTGCATCGCGTTTCCAACTCGTCTTGACTGCGTTAACGCACATCGTTTGGACGTATAAAAGACCTCATGTACATAAGCCATATGCGACTAGCTATGATACCGCTTTTGAGCTTTCTTTCATCTGTCAGCCATAATGTGTATAATAATAATGCAAAACTAATTATTCATACCCTAAGTTGCGAATGAGGAGATTACATCTTCGGTGGGAACTTCTAGGAGAAATATTTACATTTAAAAACAGCTTGTTAGTAAATAAGGTTACCTAAGTTGATCAGGTATTATTAATGGTCTTCTAATCACCAAGACTTAACCTGCGTCTTTAGGTTCCCAAAATCCATTTAGGACTCCATTTTTATAGTTCCGTACCCAAAGGGTAAAACGGGACCCTATTACTAAAACTCCGCTGTCCGTATGTCTGTCACCAGGCTGTATCTCATGAACCGTGATAGTTAGACAGTTGAAATTTTCACAGATGATGTATTTCTGTTGCCGCTATAACAACAAATACTAAAAAACAGAATAAAATAAATATTTAAGGAGGTTCCCATACAACAAACGTGATTTTTATTGATAATGATACGGAACCCTTCGTGCGCGAGTCCGACTCGCACTTGGCTGGTTTTTTCTCTTTTGTTTAGTATTATGTCTCCGAGATTGTCAGATTAGGTCTTTACTTTTCAATTACCTAATCATAAAATTCTTCGAGCATAAGGTACAAATATCTATTCTGTACACGTCATAAAAGATCTCTTAATCCCAAAGACCTCGTTACAAGGTAAAGAAAAATCGTGTCTATAATATAATGTCACATGGGTACTTAAATGCACCTAAAATGGCTGTATAGCCCATCCGGTGCGGTTGCGTCCTCATGTACTTGAAGACGTGTGGTCTGTGGTCAGGTACTTTATTTTTAACTTTGACCATTATTTGGATCAAAAAGATGGCAAGGAGATCGCATTTATTATCGGAGGGCGGTGCCTAGCCACCTACCAAAAATAGGTTGCCTATTTCTTTCCCTAGGTGGCGTTATAAGCAACTAAGAGTTTACAATCGTAATCTCTTTGTTTCTTACGACAAAAAATCTTTAATAGCGTTTAATTGCTTTATAACATCTGCAAGAAGAAATAGGGTACCCGATATTATGGGTTGATTACACCTAACGAGTACATTGGCGAGTCAGTGTCCTCGGCCGAGTGCTCGGTTGGTATAAAAACTTTAACGAGTGCTCGGCCGAGTGCTAGGTCGAGCAGAGAGGCGAGAGAGTCACTAGAATCCCAATCTGTTTACTAGGCCGAGTACCCACCTCCCCGCTTCATTCTTCTGCCCCCGCAGCGACTCGTTATCCCGCTCGGCACGCATGAACATGTACTCGCTTGTCACTCGGCCACTCGCCACTCGTTCGTCCTTTTTTTTGCGATCCATTGCAGACGGCGCGGCGTGATGAAAACTGAACTGACTCGCCACTATAGTAAATTCGTGTGATCACCCACTCGGTTTGGCGACTCTCTCGGCCGAGAGCTCATTTACCGACTCGCCAATGTACTCGTTAGGTGTAATCAACCCATTAGGCTACAGTTTAAACTGTATATCCGCATTAAAAGAGCCTCCATCATGTGTGACGCTACTCAAGTACGTCCGGCGCACCCTGGGTAGTCAGCCCCGCTACCAACCTTGCTGACTGGCTAATCTTTTGACCACGGCGTGAGCTATTCTCATATAGCTCGTAGGTACCGACACAGGAGAAGAAGAAGCCACATGTCGAGAAACTAGACCTTCAGCATAACTAGGTATGACTAACAATCATAATTAGGGTTGTCATGTTATTATTTTTCCCAAAAAAGATGCAAAATTATAGTACTTTTGGAAAATTCAGGAAAAAAAGTATATCTACATAATTATTTGTCATCGTTATGTATTTCTCCATGTATATTTTGTTATTGCTCTTCGCTTTGGCTATGAATTATAGGAATCTGAGCAATTTAGATTCGTATTAAAATAAATTAATAATTCATTTTTACCCGAGTACCAAGGAAGAGTTGTTTAATTAAATTAATCGATATATTCATCGACAAATTATTGACAGTTTGACAGTCTGTTGACGCTTTGTTGCCGCGAATGCGTTTCGTTCTAAAATTCCCCGTGTGGCGCTGCGGGTGCGTTCCAGACTTCCAGTGACAGCTAACATAAAAAAGCGCGAAATTTGAATAAGGGATAAAAATATAGTATTTTTCGTACTATATTATTTTTCTATAATAAATAGTACAATTGCTTAGTTGTCGGCAATAAGATTGACAAGCAGATCATTTTGGGACCTAGTGCATAATATCAGCAAGCACATTGGGTCTACCGCGCGACGGCGACGGCGCAACGAGTATTCCCAAGGAGGGTTGATGTCAGGCAGGCGGCCGGTCATAAAACAATAAGTCAAAACCTCTAACAACATGGATTTCATAAATACATGTTGTGCCGACCCCACCTAGTGTGGGATAAGGCCAGGAAGAAGAAGAAGAATAAATAGTACAATTGACTGAAATATAGTACGATACTATATATTTATAGTACGGGTGGCAATTATGATATAATTGAGCCTCTAGCACTGTGCTGGATATGGACCTCCATATAAAAAAAACCATAACATCACGCCTTACATTCCCCGAAGGGTTCAGCAGAGGTGTTTTAAAACACGCTCGTTTCGCCAGTAATGTTTAAGTCCCATGTAATAGGGGGCGAGCCTATTGCCATTAACCGGGCACAAATCCAGACTCCAGGCTGCTACTGAGAAATTCTTAATGGAAAAACCCAATAACACTTTACCCGACCTGGGGATCGAACCCAGGACCCCATGCTCAGCAGTCGCGCTTACGACCACTAAACCAACAAGGCAGTCTTGAGTCTTGACCTCCATATAGACCCCCACAAAACAATAAACAATCATAAAAAAAAACATACAGACGAATTGAGAACCTCCTCCTTTTTTAGAAGTCGGTTAATAAATAAAAATTGTCGTAATCTTCACGCATGACTGACCCGTATGATGACATAATAGAAGCTGAAACAATTAATTAAATACTGACACCATCTACTTTAGAAAGTACCTACAATCTACATGTTTGGTAACACAAGTACCTAAGTAGGTATATAAATATATCATTTTAATTATAAAACTCAGCACAATCGTTGTGAAAGAATAAACGATCAATCAAAACGAATAATCTGTATTAAGTGTAGTCTAGGAGTCTGCTATGTTGATTGTTACGTTATCTTACTAGGTTGATTAAGTGATTAAATGGTTACATCGCATTTCGCAGACATGTGCAATGTGCTCATTACGTTTAGTGCATTAAACTTGCGTAAAAGAGAGTTTAATAAAAACAAGAACTGTAAACGATTAGTGGGATTCTTTTAGGAGGCCATTGCCCAGGCTGAATTTTACTTTTATAATATGTATTTTCGGCGTAGATTATTTTGAAGTGTAGGGGCAATACCTGCTCTCAGGGTTAGCGTTTCGTTCGGCGGTGGAATGTATCTGTCGGAGAAGTGAAGTAAACGGCTTGTTTACGTACTACTGGCGCCATCTATTGGTGTTTGAGATGCTTTGGTCGATTAATCAAATCGATAACAGCTGTCATTGAGTCAGTGGTTCTAGCCGGGGTTGTCAAATGAACTGTCACATACATGTGACGTTCGACATCTGTCAGATCTGTGAGACTAGAGAGTTAGTGACACGACAAATTTGACATCCAGAGCTCGAGCGCGCCGGGTGTGCGTACTGCTTCTACTGTACCACGTGCAACATGGCGGACACCGATGATATTTCGGATAAAAATCCCTTTGCATCTCCGACATATCATAACATAATAACCATCATAATATGATCCTTGTATGCTTGAGAACAAAACAAAAACTGAATAAAAATTAACAATTGATTGTATAATGAGTTGTAAATAAAAAGTCAGGTATAATTAAAAACATTACCCTCCTTTTGTGCTTCGCCGCAGTTGGGTAAAAGAGCGTATTAAGTTCCCCAACTACGCACTTTTTTATCCCTACTCTAAATATCGTAATAAGGTCACGTTCGCAGTTGTTTTTCTATAAGCGTATGTTATAGTTGGCTTAAATTTTAATGATTCGTTCACTTTTGCTCGTTATTTGCATTAGGTATTTGATATTCCTACCTCGGTAAGATTCACTTCAACTTATCGCACCGTGCCAACTAGAGCTTCAGATAACAAATTATCTCCGTCTCACTATCTCCTAGCCTACGTGCATTGCCCAGTGAACCGACATTAGGTATTCAAAACACACAGTGAAAGGCGCACCGAACAAACAGTTCAAGGTAGATAAGTCAAGTTTGAACTGTCATACATACATAACAGTGTATAGAATTGAGACTGAATATCCATGTGGAATTCTTCCGTCTTTTTGTTACTTAACACATAATTTAAATAACATCACGCCTTGTATTCTCTGAAGATTTCGTCAGAGGTAGTACACCCTCGTTTCGCCAGTTATGTTTTAAGTCCCATGTTACAGGGAGCGAGCCTATTGCCACTAACCGGGCACAAATCCAGACACCGGGCTTGAAAACTCAGATAGCAGCCGTTGGTCAGAAAGCTGCAAGCTTAAAATGGAACTCGGCTGGTCACGTCTGCCGCATGTCGGACGGTCGTCGGCGAAACTCGTCACACAACGTCAGACGACGCGGCGACGTCGCGGCCTGCTCAGAAGGAGTTGGCGGGATGAACCAGACACTTATTGGAAGGACTGGCCACAGAAAACCGAGAGGAGTGGAAGGAGGGTAGGGAGGCATTTGCCCTGCAGTGGGATGATCATAGCTGAATAATAATAAAAACTAAGCTGCCGCTCCATTTTGTTCTATAATTTTATATCGATGTATTGGTTATGATCTGTCTGAAAATCAGTGCAAATAATTTTAGTACTCTTTGATGTGTATAGTGGGTCGTGGATAATTAGGTATCATAGCACAACGAGGTAGCAGAATTTCTAGTAATAGGCTGGGCTATAGTAAACCTCTTCAATTTTAAAACTGATATGGATTTTTTTTTATCACACAGAACAACGAAAACGGTTTTATCGTTTCCTGTTCTGTGCACCATAAGGTATTCCAATGATTTGCTGAAAATTTCAGTAGGTACCATGAAAGCAGTAGGTACAGAGGATATCGGAGACACAATATTTGAAATTCTGTGACAAAAACAATTGAAACAAAGAACATTTTTGTTATGAAACTTACATAGGTATGCTTATTCAAACTGAATATTAATTCCGAAGCCACATTGCCTTTGCCTCATTCAACAAAAAAAAACATCGAGGACTTACATGCGTATGTAACATAAGTACCAGGCTGCCATAAGCACTTAGAGATGTCGAGAGTTACACCATTTAGCAATTAGCTTGGAGTGTCTCAAGAGCTGGGAGCCTGGTACAGTAACCTCGTATTAATTACTAGGGTAGCAGAGGTCACTGGGAGAATTTGTGCTATGTACAGAAAGTCTGCTTTGTGTATATAACTTTAGTTAGGTTGTGATTCCTTTAATTACCAAAAAACGGCAATAGTTTTCCTGAACTCGCTAAACTGAATAATAGGTATATTTGTCTCTTTTTCTTGCGGGTGTGTAAGAGAGATAGAATATAGCGAGCTCAAGAAAACTATTACTAGTTATTGAGCATGTGATGCTGTAAATAGGTGCTACTCATTGCCGTAGAAAGTTCATCATTTACCGGCCCCATAAGGAACGATCAAAATCACCGAGTATTCTCAAATCCATAATAACACTGATACATGTATTGTTCTCCCGAGTACTCATCTCACTTCTCAAAGCTGGCCTTAAGTTTCACACAATTTACTGTAGGTATATTATTTTCCGTCAGATATCGATCGCTCAAACAATGGCTTCGATGCGTGGGCGCGTTTGCAACACCATGTTATATTAATATTTCGGTGTTATGTAACCAGGATGTAACTCTTGATGTTATGGACAGTTATGATCGCCTGGTACCGTGATTTTGATAAAGATAGTTTAGTAAACATTTATTTAAACAAATTTTGGATTTTGATTTATTTAAAGTGACGAGGACGCCTTATTTGTTAAGATTTGGCCACAAAAGAAACTTGCCGAAATATTAATAAAATTTCTGCTTCCCATCCACGCTTGAGCTGACAATAATTAAATTTCTGTACAACATGAGACAATTTGCGCTGATTGCGCTAATGTACATTTGATAACTAGCACAAATATTTCGGCTTTTTGACTATTCATACAAGTAGCCGCAGGCGCAGATAAAAGCTTATGACATGTAGATACTAGGTACCTACAAAGACAGCGTATAAACATACACGGCTGTCAAATAACTTAAATTTAACATACGACAGTTATTTCTTGCCTAAATTAGCTAGGCTAACATGTGCCATAATGTAACAAAGTTTGTTGGTACCTAATCTATATGACAGTAACGTATTATAAGCAAATATTTAAGATAAATACAGCAGTTATTTCATACAATAATTTTAACATATACCTTTGCCCTGCACCTGAGACAATTCAAACGGCAGTGAACGTACAATCTCATGCGCATAGGCACCGCGCAATATTTCGCAATCACTGCGCAGGCGCACGCGCGGATCATCGGGCGATTCGACGCGCCCATGGCAAATGACAGATACAGTTTATTGTTTCAATGTAAGGCTAGATCTGTGGTTAAGTGTGTTTGTTAGATTGTTCCTTATAGAACTGTAAAAATGAGTTAAGGATTTATGGGGTGGGAAACTATGCCATACATTTGTGATAATCTGACAGTGGAAGTCTTTCGGCTAAAAATGACGACGAAAAGGCACACTCACACGGAGCAATTTAGTTGCCTATCGAATGCAATGATCCAAATTGAAATAAGAAGATCCAAATTGAAATAAGAACAACATCTAAACTCCTATAACATTTATTGCATGCAACAGGTTAATTATATTGCTCCGTGTAAATGGGCTTTCAAGCTCAGCGAAGATTTCGCAAATGTTAATATAATATTACTTTCAAAGGTACAATAATTTTGCTCACTCCGTTTAAACATTATTTCAAAGGGATGATCAAAAACTTTGAGCAATCGTCACTTATAGCGGGTTCACACGGTTCGATTTTTTTTATCAACAAAACTTGAAACTTTTTTTCCTTCAAATTGATTCAATTTGATTCAAAGTCTGTTCAGACGGATCAAATCGCATGTGATTTGGCAGTTGATCAACTAGAATCGATTGGTGTAAACCTGGTATTACCTACTTTTTATATTGACTTTACAAAAGGACCAAAATTTTTATTCAATGATCTTTATAAATATGTATACATTTTGTATGGATCTGAGTTTTGGGCCACCAAGGCGGCGGATGAAAGGAGAGTCGATACAGCGGAGATGCGAATGTTAAGATGGATGTGTGGAGTGACAAAAATGGATAAGATAAGGAATGAGTATGTTATAGGAAGTTTGAAAGCGCCAGTGACTGAAAAGTTGAGGAGTAATAGGTTAGCGTGGTATGGGCATGTCATGCAGAGGGAAGAAAGTCATGTTACTAGAAGAGTGTTAAATATGAATGTGGATGAATATACAAGTAGAGGTACGCCAAAGAAATGATCGATGGATAACGTGAAGGATGATATGGGTAAGAAAGGAGTGAGTACTGAGATCACGACTGATAGAGGAAATGGAAGAGGAATACATGTTGTGCCGACCACACCTAGTGTGGGATAAGGGCAGGAAGAAGATGATAATCTCTATAAATATACATACAACAAATATTCAAGACGATCAGCATTTGCAAATATTGGTTTTATCTACTTATCAACGTATGAAAAGATATGATCGAAGCGTTACGAAAATATTGAAAAAAGTAAAACAATATTTACAGAGGACTGTTAATGCAAATATTGATAGCAAATGTAATGTCAACACTTTAGGTATGAGAGTAATGTACATAAATACTTCAGACAGGATTACTCGGTTATTTAAATAATAAAATACTGCCTCATTGCCTCGTTGGTCTAGTGGTGGCAAGCGCGACTGCTGATCGTGAGGTCCTGGGTTCGAACCCCAGGTCGGGCAAAGTATTGTTATTGGGTTTTTCTGTGTAAAATTCCTCAGTTCCGCATTAGAATTTATTATTTATTTTATGTGTTTATCGATCATGAAACTAATTCAATGGTGTAGTTATTCAATATTATTATATGTATAGATTACTTAACAGAATTCTAGACTACTGGAATCGTTTCTTTCTTTTCAGTTTTTACTCAAAGTTAACTTTTTACGTAGTCGGATTTTTTGATATTTTTTATTACCTTTTTAACGAAGTCTTCTCCGCAAGAGGAAGACATTGACAGTGAACTGTTAATAGAGGAGGTAGAGAAGAGGCCAGCATTATATACAAAAAAAATTAAAGGAATACTACGACATACATTTAAAAAGAAGATTACGGTTTAGGTCTATTACATTTCGACCGTGATTTTTGCGTTAAATGGCCAACTTTGGTGGCGTTCTTATTCTGAGAAACTGAAAGACTTCGACAACTTAGACTTATTGAGTGGTGGAGAATAGTTCTTAGTATAGTTTATAGCGGCCTCGCTTTTCGCAATTTTTATTATCGCAATAGGATGCGCCCAGTAGCGTTTTTGTCGTTTCATTTTTATTCTAAATCTTCTAAATCGCAGCAACCTCTTTGAAATCCATTCCGAAAATTAGCACGTTTTGTCGCCCAATGACGGTTTATACTGTTTATAGTGAGCGCTTCGTAGGTGACAGTGACAAAAAGTCACCGTGACAAAAATCACAGTCAGCGGGGGCTCTTAGAATACGAGGTATCATTTAAATGTCATTACGTCATCCCCGCTGTATGCTCGACCTAGAAATTTTAAATTCAATCAATCACAAGAAATACGCGATCATTAATTAGAGAAATATCTTTTTTTACGTAGACAAGTCTAGCATTTGTTTGACATGACACACCTACCTCGCACTGAATCATAGTCATAGCACACACAAATATGCATAATTCTGTATGTAAACGGATGCTTATGTAATATTTATGTACATTGTACAACAAGCTTGTTTATTTGTATTATTTATTTGCTATAAAGCTTATGAATGAACTCTGATGTCATTTTAGGTAAGTATTTTTATTTATTTTACTCAAAAATGCTTGTAATGTGGTCATTATTTTGACAACCTTCTTTGAGCAAAGTCGACCTTTCCACGCTACTTGAATAAGCGCCAGCAAAGTTGTATGGAATTTCATTGCTGGTGAGTTTTAGCCACCAGCAATTTCCTTTGAAAATCCATTATTGTCGTGTTTTATTTCAAAAATAGTCAGGTGCAAAGAGATTTTATTCAGAATTTGGCTGTATAGGTACAGTATTTATTTTATAATTTTTTACTATACTAAGCTTTTTGAGTAAAGCACTATACAAGCCTTGGTCCGCAATGACTGCGCTGCTGGCCACGCTATGATGGCCTAGAGCTAAGCTTAGCTACGCTATCGGCCTTCATTTATTTATTTGAAAACTCAACAGCTTATAATTAATTTACATGAGTTATGAATGTTCACCCCACCATCATGAACAGCTCAATGCAGTTGCAAGCTTGGTTATCATTGTATCCCTTGCTGTCCGCGCTATAAAGGCCTCGACCTTCGGTGTCGGCCTTTATTCCAGCTTGTCCATCAATGGCTGCAATGCTGACCGCGCTGTGTTGGCCTAGAGCTGCGCTTTCATCGGCGCTGCCAGCAACGCAGTTATTATAGACCGTGGCAGTAATGTACTATTATTCACAGCTATATAGGTAGATAATGGGCTCTTTCAACTTCCAAATTCCCAAGAGTATCGTACCATTGCCTATAGTTCTTGCTTAATACTTAGAAAAAATGAAGCAGTCGCGGGTCACCTGGCAGAGGAGAAACAGAAACTCAATTTGTAAAAAAATGAACTGGCCGAATCAAACCGAAGTGAGCCAACGAGTTACGAAGGTCTGCCGTCGTGTGTCGCTGCCATCGCGAGCGTCGCCACGCAACAGCCGCTCTTACACCCGTACCGCCGCATATGATGTTTCACATCAATAATATAAAGTAATAATATTATAAACGCGAAAGTTTGTATGTATGGATGTTTGTTACTCTTTCACGTAAAAACTACTGAATGGATTTTAATGAAATTTGGCATACAGGTAGACCTTTTCCTGGATTAACATATAGGATACTTTTTATCCAGGTACATGAAGTAGTTCCCCAAGGATGCGAGTGGAACCGCGGGCAACAGCTAGTAAAGTAATAATCTAAAACACAAAGATAATGTAATATTAATGCAACAAAAACCAGTAGATCGGTAAAGACAAACGTGCAACACAGTGAGACATTAAACATAGTTTGTATTATAAAGTTGCATCATATAATAAAGATCATTTATCACAAACTATTGATCCATAGTATTTATGGCCATAGACTAATTCTAAGACTAGACTGTACAGTCTGTGCACTTTTAACCTTTTCACCGCCAACGTACACAGAACTCGATGCCTCGCCAGCGCCAAGCTTTAAATGTATAACGAAATATATAGTAAACAGTAGTGATGAGCTGATGACCTGTTAAATACAGTAAACTTATTTTTATAACAAAGTTAAAATGAAGAGTTTCTAATGAAGTTGTGGCGCTGGAAGCACGAAAAACTGGAACTTCTATTGAAGTCCGTGGCGGTGAAAAGGTAAACTGTAGGCCTAGTACGAAGCTGTCGAGTTACTAACGTAAACCTAACGTTAATGTAAGGGAATTTTGAATCGGAAATACTCGTTTCACACATACTATTTAATTTAATTGATAACTAATCCAGGCATGCACAGACCGCACCCGCGGGTCGCATGTGGTCCTTCCTCAAAATACGTGCGCCCGCGAATTAAACTTTTATGCGTTCGTATGAAAATACTGCAATATTTTAACAATAGGGACCAACTTTAGATCACTGAATCCTCTTAGCCTTTTCCCAATTATCTTGGGGTCAGCTTCCAGTCTAACCAGATGCGGCTGAATACCAGTATTTTACACGGAGCGACTGCCATCAGACCTCCGCAACCCAGTAACTGGGCAATGCCGATATCCTAAGGTTAAACCGTTTGTCAGACTTTCGGGCTTCTGACTACCCGTAACGACTGTCATAGGTAGATATGACACCCGGGACCGACGGCTTAACGTGCTCTCCGAGGCACGGAGGGGTCTCGATGTGTAACAAATGGTCACCCATCCACGGACTGACCGCGGCAAGCGCAGCTTAACCTCGCAAATCGTACGATCGGCGCGGTTGTTATTTAGCCACGAGCCCCTCAACTTTAGATCACTGAATAAATGATAAAAAACATTTTTAAGTGCCCTGTCTAGGTTTTTTTTTTCATTTAACTTTATTTCTACTTCCTTGGTTGTTTTTGGTTATGTTGGCCCGCTTTTAGCTCATAGTCTACCCGAGTGACCCCTAGTCCTAACAAGTCTAAGCCTATAATATAAATTAAGCATGTAGCAGAAATATAAACCGAAATGTTATAGGACAGCTGTGTTTTCGATTCAAAATGATCAGCTGATAATCTGCCTACCAGCGTTTTGAAAAGTATCATCATCTTGTGATATTAAGCTTTTATGATTATAAGTGGCAGCTGTTTACAAAAAAGGCCATGCAAAGGATGTTGGATGAAGAATGTCTATCCCGTGTGGGGACGAGCTAGAATATATAAAACTTCGTCACACACGTGTTGCAAGATTCAACAAAACTCAGTACGCTTGGTGATAGGATCAATACGGTCCACCTGCCTAGCTACCACCCTCACATTAAAGTCCAGCGCCAAGCAGTTTATTGTGTTCTGTCGTGTATATGTGAGAGCCAGAGGAGTATACGGGAATCACTCTATATCTCTGTTCCTGGGATTCGTGTGCTCCATCTTAGACCTTGGGTCAAACGAGACAAAGTTAAAAATATAATTGACTAGCGGCCCGTCCCGGCTTCGCACGGTTGGAAAATGTTCCCGTTTTTGCAACATTTTTCACTTATGCTCCCCTCCTTTTGGTCGTAGCGTGATGTTTTATAGCCTATAACCTTCCTCGATAAATGGACTATCCAACACAAAAATATTTTTTCAATTCCAATCAGTAGTTCCAGAGATTAGCGCGTTCAAACAAACAAACTCTTCAGCTTTATAATGTTAGTATAGATTCATTTATGACATTATTTCAATCTACCTAGTACCATTTTACAAACTGTACTATCTGTATTCCATAATCTTTGATCAACGTATCGCCACCGAAGCGTGCACCAAGCCTATTGTTCACGTCGGACAACGTGCGTAACATTGACGGGCACGTCTTACATCAGTCATAATCTTAAAGTACATTAATCTGTCCTATCTCATCATCATCATCCTTAGCCTTTGACTTGTAAGAGTCTGCTGCGGTCGGCTTCCAGTATTGCAGCTGAATATTAGTATTAGGCCAATCGAACTATAGTCTGGCCGTTTAAATTTTGTATTAAATGTAAACAAACATTAAAACATGAAATATTCATTTTACTTAAAGACCCGTTTAAAATAAGAGTGTTAACGTTTTCAAAATTGTGTATTTTTAATGGATTCCTGAAATGAATGAATGTATCACGAATCACGAACTACGGTTTGTTTACTTATTAAACAAAATTTTAATGACTGTTCTATACATGGATACATGATCGATTTTTTTGGTTTGAACCTTTTTTCAGTAGGAAACTGTGCCAGGCGGCGAACTTTCTTATACTTTATCTTCGTCGTATTAGATCCTAGTTGCACCCGATGGTAACCGCAGATAGGGTCTATAATGAAGCAAACAAATCCAAGCAGCAAAGATATAGAGAGACTCTTCTACACCCCTCTCCTTCTCGACACTCGACACATGATAGAACACAGTAAACTGCTTGGCTTTATTAGACTTTAATGTGAGGGTGGTAACTAGCCAGTCGGACCGTAAACATCCTACTACCAAGCGTGCTGGGAGAAGATAGCTAAAAGAATAATCATATAACTATTTCTTCTGTTTCTCTAACTGCCTCGTTGCCGTTGGTCTAATGCTGGTTGACAAGCGCGACTGCTGATTGCCCGACCTGGGGATCACACCCAGGAAGGTTTGATCCCCAGGTCGGGCAAAGTGTTATTGCGTTTTTCTATGTGGAATTCCTCAAAAGAAGCCCGGAGTTTGGATTTGTGCCCGGTTGGTGGCAATAGGCTCGCCCCCTATTACATGGGATGTTACACGATGGTTACTATACACCTCTGCCCAACCCTTCAGGGAATACAGGCGTGATGTTATGTTCTACTGTTTCTTCTATAATCTTTGGCCAACATATCGATCAGCCAAGCATGACGCGACTCCATTGTTAACATCTAACGTAGTCTATAATGAACATAGTTGGGTGCGTCCTATATTACTCATAATTATGTACGTCTTACTACAAGCTTGATCGCATTGTTCTATTTACAATGCGCTGATAAATTGTTTGTTATTGTCCATAATTCATAGACAGATACAACAAGAGATTTTGGAAAGATAGTGTGGCGACTTCTATCACGCCACTTACAAACTACGCAGCACAACGATTGTCTTCCAGACTACAGCGACAATAATGACAATTCTCAAATATGACGTCACAGAATCCTGCACCGCGATATCAAGATTTTACACGCAGATAGTATATACACAACTTCCCAACATCGACCGTTGGGCGCAGTCACGTCGTTAATTCAGCCTTCATCAAGCTGTCTCCCTCCCAGTCCTCTCGCAAGCAACGCTCTAAGCCGAGGTCCGAGTCCCATTAGGAGTCGCCCTTAGTGCTGTTGTTGCTAGCTAGTCATGTTAGCTTAGGTTAAGTATTTTACTTTTGCTCTCGTCCCCATTGGTTGTAGACCCTTCAGGTTACGCCAATAACTGCCCGGTTACGTAGAAACAGTCTGCAAGACCACATACAAGCAGTCGAATAGAAAAAAAAAGAATCGACCGTTTGGCAGTAGCCCGCCAGGAGCAGTTGGAGGATCTTCCCTTTTCATTAGAGGAACAGCATACTTCGTTCGTCCACAATAATAGTGATAGATTATTTTTCCATAGCACACAACGCAACATGACAAAATATGGTGACGTCTCCGATCGCTATGGATTTCTATCTTCTGCTCTCTTATTGGCACGAGCTAAAAGACTCATGCTGTGGTGAAAAGTTAACCAGACAGCAAGGTTGGTAGTGGGGCTGACTGCCCAGGGTGCGCCGGACGTTACTTAAGTATCGACACTCGTGGTAGCTCTTTTAATGCACCCTAATATAAGATTGAGCTACACGATGGCTGATGCATGCGTGTCGTCAGTTGGAACAGGTCAATTCAAATCTGCTATGGTTCTTTCCTCAAAAGTCCGTTGCCTTACATTGTAACACTCACATAGTTTTTATACCACAATGTCTGGACGTTAAAGAGACCTTGACCTCAGAGTTTGTTTCTGCTTTTCTTCTCAGAGCTAGTCACAGAGGAAATCTCGGTGCCATGTAGTCTTAAAAAAACATTACATTGACTTGTAAAAGTGTCTGTAACAGATTTACTACAGGAATGAAAATCACTGCCTCGTTGATATAGTGGTGGCAAGCGCTACTGCTGATCGTGAGGTCCTGGGTTCGATCCCCAGGTCGGGAAAAGTGTTATTGGGTTTTTCCATTTGGAATTCCTCAGTAGCAGCCCGGAGTTTGGATTTGTTCCCGGTTAATAGCAATAGGCTCGCCCCCTATTACATGGGACTAAAACATAACAGCGAAATGGTGTTACTATACACCTCTGCCTAACCCTTCGGGGGATAAAAATCATTCATCATTAATTCGTTCTATATCTACCTTTCTATGAACCGTTAATAACCCACAAAACGGCACGATATTCTAGAGTCGTAGAAAAAGTTGGTCATCAGTTCAAAAAGTATCTCCTCCAAAAAGGAAATCTATCTTAATCTTCAAAATAAGATTTAATACTCCCAGACTCCGATCTCCATATAATGCTATCTGAATGCCAAAGTTCGTTGTCTCTTGAATGCGCTTTCCCGCTAAAGGATTAGTATTCGCTGGCCGTCCACACGAGACAGATTTAACAGCTTAGCGTTCACTTTCCAAGAAAAAAGGAACACGTTTATTTTGTACTTTTACGAATAGTAGAAAGGTATTAAATCCATTATCCGTCAACTAAACGTTTAACAGCCAACAGGAGCAAGACCGTAGCCAGGGGGGGTTAGGGGGTTCAAAGCCCCCCCCCTCCCCGAAACCTCAGACAATTAAATGACTTAAAATAGCCAGGGGGGGTTAGGAGGTTCAAAACCCCCCCCGAAACCTCAGACCATTAAATGACTTAAAATCTATACACTCGTTATTGTAATTGATTTTCTTGGGTCAAACCCCCCCCTCACCCCCGAACAAAATTCCTGGCTACGGCCTTGAACAAGGGGTCTCCTCCGAAAAACGAACGTCGAATTTTCGGATCAAAACGAAACAACGACAAACATCGTATTTATAAATATAAGATCAAAGGATTGCCAAACAACGAACTACTAGATGTCAATAATTATACATTTGGGAGTAGAGTCCACGAAAGACAAAATGTCAAATCAAAAAAATCGAATCTATCGTCATATCTATACGAATATTATACAGCTGAAGAGTTTGTTTGTTTGTTTGAACGCGCTAATCTCAGGAACTACTGGTTGGAATTGAAAAAAATATTTTTGTGTTGGATACTCCATTTATCGAGGAAGGTTATAGGCTATATAACATCACGCTACGACCAATAGGAGAGGAGCATAAATGAAAAATGTTGCAAAAACGGGGAAAATGTCCACCCGTGCGAAGCCGGGACGGATCGCTAGTCCGAAATATTTTCGTGGTTGGAAAATATGCGATCCGTCAGCCGAAACTTCGTAGTTCGATTTTCGGAGCAAAGCCTCCAAGTTATTTGACTATTGAAATGACAGAATATCGCAATCGTTGCGCAAACAGTTTTGATTGCAAATTACATGATTAGATCGCGACCGAGACGAATTTGTAATGACTTAATGAGATTGTTTCTGTAAATTGATATTTGTTATTTTATTTATATACATATTTTGTAATGAGTGACAATATTTAAATAAACTTTTTTAGAAAATGGTGGTAGGTACTTAAAGAATAAAACGACTTTCTGACAACTGGGTAAACGTGGGCTGGTCATTTCTATCAAAGGACCTATGGCCATTGGAGAAGAAAAGTTTGACCGTCGACCTGAAGAAGGTACCTAGGACTGGACGCGGAGCGGGGTTGCCAGATGTGTTGGAAAAAAAAATGGACCGTAGTGTCTTTTTTATTATGATAACATTCTTTAAGTTTGTCCGGTTTACCAAGATCTTCAATAACCAGACATCTGGCACTCCTATGTGGAAAGCAGAGGACCGAGTATTGTGTCGTAACTTCGGAGAGGCCTATGTCCAGCAGTGGACTGCGATAGGCTGAGTTAATTGATTTAATTAAAGTAATGTAACTTGAAGGGCTTATCTGGACTTACATTGGTGTCTTTCATTCGTGTGTCATCTGCAAACGCAAAACTATGCAAAAGATTTATAATCCTAAAACTATATTTTTTTATTTATGTTCATAGTTAGATACAAACTCGCTGATAGCACAAATAACAGAGAGCTTATGAAAGCTTATGAAAGCTTATGAAAGCTTATGAAAGCTTCTTTTATTGTTATTTCGAAAATAACAATAAAATTCACCTGTCGAAACTCTACGGCGCTGAAAATAAAGTCCAAAATCAGATATCAAACAATAACGTCGTACCTAGGTACGACTAGGTATAACAGCTCTAGAGCTGTTATTACCAATTGAAGCACCAATAATTATTGCATTGAGAACACAAACTTTATTCAAAACATTATATCATCAGAAAGGTAGCACAATACAACCGAAGCTGTTATCTACCTAGCCAGATATTAGGCGTTCAGCCTGCATAACAGGCTGGATTGTATTCTATTTTCCAAGAATTATATGCTCAAATATTCTTCACGATTACATTGCATATTGAACTCTATGTTTATACCAAATTAGGGTTGGATGTTGCGTGTGTGCGGACGTGAGACAGAGAAAGCTTTGATGTACGGTTGGAGTATTGATAACCACACTTCCCGGTTGGTGAGGGGCAAATTATTATCACCATGGTGACCCGGTACGGCTGTGGGCGGACCACGTTGTGTAATAGTTATTTATTGTCATCATATTTGTGTCGAGATTATAACTCTTGGGCTTTGAGGTTGTCCTTTGTGGGTGATGAATATTATTTGAAAGCGCTGTAAAAATTTGAGAGGGTCGTTGTTATTTCCGACTAGGATACGACATCAGTTTCTTTACATAACATCACGCCTGGTATTCCCCGAAGCGTTCAGCAGAGGTGTTTTTTTTAGTACACCCTCGTTTCGCCAGTTATGTTCAGTCCCATGTAATAGGGGGCGAGCCTATAGCCATTAACCCGGCACAAACCCAGACTCCGAGCTGCTACTGAGAATATGAATAAACTAGCTGTGTCCTCACGGCTCCGCCCGTAGCCTATGTTACTCGGTGATAATGTAGCTTTCTAACAGCAAAATAATTTTTGCAATCGGTCCAGTAGTTTTTAAGTTTATTCGTTACATACAAAAATGCAAAAATACAAATCTTTCCTCTTTATAATATTAGTATAGATAGATAAAGAACTGTATCGATATTCCCTTTAAATATAAAATTCGACGCTCGGGTTTGCTCGGACATACGCAAGGAAATACGCTTGATCTATACGTGGAATTTTATACTTAAAGTCAATATTGATACAGTTACTTATTACTTACTTACTTCAGTGAAATTAAAAAAAGTGTTCGAGTATCCGCGATGATTTTTCCGTTTGGTGGAAGCTGACCCTAAGAATAACGACGAATGAGAGTGTATGCGCCTATTAAAGATATCAGAGAGCAAAACCTAAAAAAACATGCAATTTTCAACTGTATGGTAAAACTCATCATAGCCCTAATTCTGTTATTTAAAGAAGAACCAAGATGGGGGCTGCCTTTGATGTGATATATCTTTTTGCAGACACACCGCCGATTTCCTAAGAAAAATAAATTGCTCTAGGCCTCCTCGTTTCTCAGATGAAACAGGATATTGAAAAATATGAAGGTGATGAATACTGAAGTATTGATAATTATACTCAAGCCTGTGATCCCATGGCGGACCGGGACCTACCGAGGTTGCGGTGCATGCTCTTGCGAATCCCGCGACCCCGGCCGAACGGTCAGGAGGAGGAACACCATTGGTTTTTAGCCGGTAAGAGTCCGGAAGGCCCCCTCGCCTTCCCCGGGCGAGGGACATCCATGAGAATTTTCCAAAGAAAAATAAAAGGCCTGTGATCCCAGAAGGGGTAAGCAGGTGTTTTCCTGTCACAGGAGTCCTCCTGTGACAGGAAAACACCTGCTTACCCCATCTGGGATCCGCAGGTCTTTTTTTCACGGACGTACACCCACGTTTCGGCTCTAGTATAAATTCCCATGTAATAGATGGCGAGACTATTACCATTTTGTAGGCACAATTATGGTGCCAGGTTCGTCGCGGATTGGAATTGTATTCTTGATCCGTCCCTACGGACTGTTGATATAATATATAAAGTGTTGATATTAATATAATTTGCTTTCCAAGGCTCAATATTCATATTTAACAAGTGTCCATTATTTCGGCGTTTATGAAACCCATATAATGGCTTCCCAACCGGTAGCTCCCATAAGCAACATACCGAACATTCTTCTGTCAACAACCGCTGTTTAATATTTATCAATGACGAGTACGAGTACACTCAAGTGCTAAACGTATAGATGCATTCGAACTCAGTCTTTACCGTAAATGTACAGCCGATGAATTTCTTCATACGCATTTGTTTGGAAACATACGGGAAGCGGTAAAAGGCGCGACCGCGGCGGCTTAGCGATGAGATATTACAAATGTTGAACATTCTTGAAGTTGTGTTATAGATAGGTGTAGGGTCATTCTTCGAAAAATATTAACAATAATTGAGAACGTCATTAGCATCATCCCAAAGTTAAGAATGCAGATGTTTAATACTATAATTATGATATTGAAAACTCAAACTATACCGCTGCCGTCAAGCAATAAGACAAGAATAAAAACAATCTGACAATACTATAACGTTAACAACCCGGGAGAAGAATCATTTGTTAAAATAATGTTAAAACATTTCGAATATTCACCCTGTAGTATCCTTTATTTTTGCGTTATCATTCTAAAGAATTCTGGAGTTTTAATTGAAGTTTATTTAAGGAATTACTGGTGTTAAGTTACAGAGAATGTAGTTCTAATTCAGGAAATATTTAACTTTTTTTTAAATATGTCTAAATATTCAGAATGGTTGGTGACCTCATCAAAATTGTTGACTGATGCAAACAAAGCTCAAACAAAATAGCTGAAAAGATCATTACTAACAGAAGAAGCTATTAAAATTGAAATGATTGCAATAGTTTTCTTTAACTGTTCGACGAGACATTTTTATAACACACATAATTCTAGATCTAAGATCTAATGACGGACAATAAATACCTGGTACGAAGAGGAATGAACACATTAACGCTTTATGACTAAGCGATTATCCGTTAATGAGTTATTATTAAATAACTTAGTGGATAATCTTATCAGAGTATGTGGTTACTGACCATTGAAAGCATTTACTGTGTAAAAGAAATTATGCATTCTTGGGCAACAAGATGGGGCTTGAATAGATGAGCTGACCTTCAATGTTACAATAGGTTAAAAAATTCAAGCATTATTAATTTATGACTAGCGGCCCGTCCCGGCTTCGCACGGGTGGACATTTTTCCCGTTTTTGTAACATTTTGTATTTATGCTCCGCTCCTTTTAGTCGTAGCGTGATGTTATATAACCTTCCTCGATAAATGGACTATCCAACACAAAAATATTTTTTCAATTCCAACAAGTAGTTCCCGAGATTAGCGTGTTCAAAAAAACAAACTCTTCAGCTTTATAATATTAGTATAGATACAATCCTAAATCTTCTTTTGACTTCCGCTGAGCTGATAAAAAATATCACACAATATAAATATGATAACATGACAAGCGCCACCAGACAGTGTTCTTTCGTGTGTATGTGAGAGCCAGAGGGGAATTCCTCTATATCTTTGTTACTTGGATTCGTGTACTTCATCTTAGACCCTGCTTACCATTGTTATCGGTAGCTGGTAACACTGGACAATGTTGACATAGGAGGATAACCGTCAAGATTAATCAACGTACCCGAAGTTATAAAAACAGTGGTGTTTCGATGGAGCAAAAGGATTCCATGTCGAACAGCTGAAGAAGTCTGACCTTTTATATCTGGTTTGCTTGTCCTTATTTTCTGATCTTGTGTTAATTATTATACTGTGATATATTGTGAACTAACTTCTATAACTAATCACTAACCCAATTAAAAGTACTCTCAGTGGTGGAGAGTCTATGTTGGTTTAATTTACTGTATTTACCATGCTCCCAATCCTGATATACTGATATTAGCTATAACTGTAATGATAGATTCACCCCTACAAGATTCTGTTCTGTGTTCTATACCATCAGGTGTGACTAGGGTCAAACGTGACCAATTAAAAGAATAAAATAAAAAAAAGCAATAAAATAGTACAGAAAGGACTACTGTAAGCAGTGACCTAACTGGAACAAACTGATCCTATCCTATCATTATGTTTCATCCTATATTGATTTACATGCGAACTTGATGGTTCAGATGCATGAGAATAAAACACAAGTACACTTCCAAAAATACGTTAACAACATCTCATTGACATCTCATGACACCTTTATGTGGAACGTCAAACGTCAAGGCGGATGCACATGTAGGCACACTATAAATATTATTTATTCATTTATATATGTTGCAGTCAAAACTCTTAACCAGTCAAAAGTACTATTGACTAGCAAAATCAGTCAAAAGTACTTTTGACTGAATAGGTTGGTCAAAAGTGGTTTTGACTGAAAATTATTGGTTATTAGTACTTTTGACTGCAAATTTGCGGTTAAAAGTACTTTTGACTGACGCTCTTCGTCAAAAGTAGTTTTAACTGCAATAAAGCATCAGTCAAAAGGATTATTAACTCGTTAGGTGTGAATAAAATAGATATTTATTAAATGTGAAATCGTTTATTACGAAAAATTTGGCATTACAATCTATACAAAGAAAACATACACTTAAAAAGTTTATATGTACCTACGTTTGTCGTTATTTTTATCGACCACCTTAACTTTTTAAGAGTTTTGACTGATACGACCAGTCAAAACCACTTTTGACGGAATCACTTAGTCAAAAGTACTTTTAACCAGCTCCATTGGGCAAAAGTACTTTTAACTGTTATTTTAGTCAAAAGTATTATTGACTAAAGCACACGGTCAAAAGTACTTTTGACTGATTTTGCTAGTCAATAGTATTTTTGACTGGTTAAGAGTTTTGACTGCAACATATACAAATATCAAAGTATTTATTGTAATTAATTAATTTATTTATGTAATTAGTTTATGTATTTGCTCGTGGCTACCCGTGGCCTCACTATCAGGACCCATCCGAAAACCTGCGCTGTTATACTTCGGTGTAGCAGCATTATGCTGAGATGGGCTCCTTCTATAGTCTCGTGGAGTCATGTAACTTTTTTATTTTGTATTTTTTTTTATCTTTTAATGTGTTTGTATGTCTGTAACGAGACTTAAATAAATAATTTTCTTTCTTTCTTTTTCTCGTTTTAAACGCAGCGTGTCCGCCCACCGTGTCGTCCCGTATATTTCAAAACTGTTCTTAAGTCAACAACACAGTATTGCTCAATCTGATCGTTGTTAGCAGAACTGTTCAATTTAAGTCCAGTGTGGGCGACCGGACGAAGACATCAGATCTCTACTACTCTTATGTAACCCTAGTAGCTTAGTTTACTATTTATATATACAGGGTGTAACGAAATCATGTAGTTCCTTCAAACTTCGTGATGTACTGTTGACATAGATTAACCCTGCACGGGATACATTTGGATTTAATAAAAAGTAAATTACAATAAGTAGGTATCTTAACGTGAGGCATTTTAGCACTCCGAGCGAATTGCGTCATTTAACTCTGTGTGCTAAAATACTTCACGTTAAGAACACACGTTTACTTCTTGCAATTTTTTTTATTGTATCCAAAAGTATCCCGTGCAGGGTTAATCTATGTCAGCAGTACATCACGAGGTTTGAAGGAGTTACATGATTTCGTTTACACCTTGTATACAGGATGGACTTTTAGATCATATACCGAGTTTCTAACCTTGCCAAATGGTTTAAAATAGTCACTAGACCATTTGACAAGGCATGAAGTCGGTTAATGCAAAAACAAACCTTTAGAAACTTTAATGTTTACTATCAATCAATTCTGTGCAAGAGTAAATTAAATACATAACATAACATCACGCCGGTATTCCCCGAAGGGTTGGGCAGAGGTGTATAGTAACACCCTCATTTCGCCGTTATGTTTAAGTCTCATGTAATAGAGGGCGAGCCTATTGCCATCAATCGGGCACAAATCTAAACTCCGGGCTGCTACTGAGGAATTCCACACGGACAAACCCAATAACACTTTGCCCGACCTGAGGATCGAACCCAGGACCGCACGATCAGCAGTCACGCTTGGCACCATTAGACCAACGAGGCAATCAAGTAAATTAAATAACCCTTTTCTAATTTCTCTTTATATTAACACTAGCGGCCCGTCCTGGCTTCGCACGGGTGGACATTTTTCCCGCTTTTGCAATATTTTTCATTTATGCTCCGGTCCTATTGGTCGTAGCGTGATGTTATATAGCCTATAACCTTCGTCGATAAATGGACTATTCAACATAAAAAGAATTGTTCAATTCCAATTAGTAGTTCCTGAGATTAGCGCGTTCAAACAAACAAACTCTTCAGCTTTATAATATTAGTATAGATCATGAAGATGTAGGTAAAAATGGAGACCACATTACAAACACCTACTGAAAGTCGAAACATTTGGCCTGGAATTTTTACTTTAGTGATCTATCTCTTTCTACATACCCTATTTAGAAAGAGACAGATTTCGTAGGTGTTCGTAGTGTGGTCTCCATTTTTACCTACACCTTCATGATTAACAGTAAGTTATTTGGCTTCTGCGCTACGGGTCGTGGTTTCTATTCCCACAGGGATCAAATATTTGTATGGCCTACAAATAGTTGTTTCGAATCTGTGTGTCCCACGATACAGGAGAAATCATAGGGTGGGGCAATGTCTTTTTAAAAAAGAAAAGAAAATTGATCAAATGACGTCCTCGTAATGTCACCTATAATACAAGTCTTCATACTTTCATTTGTATTATACTTGCGACCCGCCCCGGCTCCGCACGGGTGCAATGTAGATACTAATGTGGAGCAAATAAACCTTCCTCTTGAATCACTATCTATTAAAAAACCGCATCAAAATCCGTTGCGTAATTTTAAAGATCTAAGCATACATAGGGACAGACAGACAGCGGGAGCGACTTTGTTTTATACTTTGTTTTATCTCTCAGATTTTATTTAAAAAACAATTTCTTCTCGTCAAAGTATACCCAAAATAGTAAAATCTTATCAAAATTCCTTACATCAAAGTGGCCTTTGGCTACAAAACCAATTCAGACAGCAAACTCTAAAATAAACCTTACAAAATCAAAGTGCAGTTATCTGAACAGTGGATCAGCAGAATTCCCCCGTCCCCGTCATGTCGCCTAGATCCGCGCGGCCGCCGATAAGCTGCGCGCGCGCACTATCCGCGCCGATCTTTTGTACGAAAGCAGGTCATTCACCTAAGAACCGGATATCTGGTGTTTTAGGAATTTGGATAGTGATAAGGGAGGCTTGCAGTGATTTAGTTCGTTGTTTTGTTCTATTTACTGCTATTTTATAATTAGTTGCCTCGTTGGTCTGGTAGTAGCAAGCGCGACTGCTGACCATGAGGTCCTGGGTTCGGTCCCCAGGTCGGGAATTTTTTTTGGGTTTTTCCGTGTGGAATTCCTCAGTAGCAGCCTGGAGTTTGGATTTGTGCCGGTTGATGGCAATAGGCTCGCCGCCTATTACATGGGACTTAAACATAACGGCGAAATGAGGGTGTTACCATACACCTCTGCCCAACCCTTCGGGGAATACAGGCGTGATGTTATGTTGTTATAAACAGACTGGTTAATTTTAAGCCGAGAATCCTAGACTGTGTGTGTAGGTGTCATCGAAATGTATATTGTCAAAAATATCCAATATACTAACCAAATTCAGTAGGTATGAGCAATTATAGTTCTGTTGACAATTAATTAGGTATTTGTATCGATTGATTTGATTGATATCAATAGGCGTATAGTCGCCGATACGTAACTTGGCAATGTTCTGGCGTAGTGGGAGTAAGTTCGCGCATGTACACTTGTTGCCGATTTACCGAGCGTTATTGGTTAAAATTAAGAAGGCGGCCGGTCATAAAACAATAAGCCAAAACCTCTAACAACATGGATTTATGAAATACATGTTGTGCCGACTAGTGTGGGATAGGGGCAGGGAGAAGAAAAAGAAGATTGGTTAAAATTAAAACTCTTGAATCTTTACAAATAATGAAGCAAAGACCCCCCCATAACTTTGCATAGTCAACCTTCCCATACGTTAGTAGCTATCACTGGTAAAAATTGCTTTCGAGTCCATTTCTGTATGTATTTCATGTCTGTGTGTCCATTTCATTTTTGGCAATAGAAAATGCTACCAATGGTAAGCAAAACATTTCGATTTTGGGCATAGGAAGCAACGTATTTGGGCATTCCTATGCCCAAATACGTTGCTTCCTATGCCCAAAATAGTCAATTTTATTAGCGCAACAAAAAATAGTCACTTTTATTGCTTGTCATTTATTCTATGGTTATTGGCATAATCTGAAGAAAGAAAGGAGACCAATTCTCTTCTCCACTCCTGCCAAGTTACTTGTCGACGACTATACTACGCGTGCCAACTAAGAATAGTACTGTCAAGACGCCATTTTATTCCGCAATACTCGTGAACTTCATTACCAAAGCGTAAGGTGTGCAAAAAAGTAAATAAAGAAATTATACTCAGTTTAATTATTTTTTGTTCACTTTTTTGATATTTCTAATCAATTTTACGCCTAATTAATTACACAGTAATTATATTATTATTATGGCGATATATTAGGGTGACCAGTAGCATTTCGTGAAGTTAACTATATATATATTGGTTCATTTTTTTAATGAATACTGCTTCCAAATTTTATTAATTTATCCAAAATTATCTATTTATGGAATTCAAGAAATAAAATTTTATAAAAATTAATATAAATAATAATGAAATCTATGAATAAAAAAATATAACATATTTTTTTTCACAGTTTTTTTTTTGCTATTACTAATAATTTGACAGCTATCGTGTGAAGTTGTAGCAAGCGCGATCCTATTCTTATTTGGCACGCATAGTACATTGGTTTTTAACAATTTCTTTAGTAGAATAAATATACAACGAAATTGTTAAAAAGCAACGTAATTGGTCTCTGTTACGTATGCTTGTATTATGTCTACTTGAACTTTGCTCCGATCTAGACTACTCATGTGAACATCGAATGTACAACTGCATATCATTGATATAACAGCAGATTGCGCAAACGTTACATTACACCGATCATCAGATTATTTGCGTAACTACCCACCGGTGAATGTCAGATCAGCTGTTTATTATTATAACTAGGTGTTGCACAGTTTCGATTGTAATAAAATAAACTGATTTCTTTTACTGTGAGTCTGGGGGGGACGGATTAAGAATACGAATCCCCTCCGACGGTAGCAAACGAGTTTTATAAAATACACACAACAGAATCTTACAGGGGTGAATTAATTTCTATCATTACAGTTATAGCTAATATCGGTATGTCAGGATTGGGAGCATGGTAAATAAAGTAAATTAAACCAACATAGACTCTCCACCACTGAGAATACTTTTAATTAGGTTAGTGATTAGTTACAGAAGCTAGTTCATAATATATCACAATATAATAATTAACACAAGATCAGAAAATGAGGACAAGCAAACCAGATATAAAAGGTCAGACTTCTTCAGCTGTTCGACATGGAATACTCTGCCCCGTCGAATGACCACTGCTTTTATAACTTCGGGCACGTTGATTAATCTTGACGGTTACCCTCCTATGTCAACATTGTCCAGTGTTACCAGTTACCGATAACAGTTGTATGAGGCGACGAACCGTGCCCGAAAAATGTCAATAGGCTTGCTACCTACATGGTACTAGACGATGAAAATAGACGAAATTTTCTGTGGAATTTTAGACCTACGATGCATAGGTTTTTTTTTTAATCGACTGCTTGTGGATGGTCTTGCGGACCGTTTCTACGTAACCGGGCAGTTATTAGCGAGACCTGAAGAGTCTACAACCAATGGGGACGAGAGTAAAATACTTTACCTAAACTAACTACTATTACTACTACTAACATCATGACGACAAGATAAGGGCGACCCCTAATGGGACTCGGACCTCGGCTTAGGGCGTTGCTTGCGAGAGGACTGGGAGGGAGACAGCTTGATGAGGGCTGAATTAACGGTGTGACTGCGGATTCAGAAGAGACGACCGGCTCCGCGGCTGCGGCGGGTGAGCACGGTGGATCAGGAACGGCGGCTAAGATGCATAGGGTTCCATAGGTACTATTTATTTTTGCGGACAAAAATCGGTATCCATCGCGCATTGTTTGTCATTGCTTAACAAAAAAGTACGCCGATGATTGTCCTTCTGCGTTGGGCTAAATTCGAATATTAATTCAGTACTGGAAGTTGTTGGGAGTATACCCCTCTCTAATCATGGTTTTTAATAAGTAGGTACCTACCTAAAATTATGAACTCCAGTTAAAATAGAAATCTAATTCTTTGTTTATTGTTTCGTTAGGCGGCGACAAAGAGTATAATAACATATAGGGGTCGGCGAATTCAATCTATGTTACTAGGTATACTCTTTGATTCAATCAATCCTACAACAAACACTTTTGAAACATGTTTGATTGTTTTTTAATGACTCAATCTGATTATTATAAAAACAGTTGAATGAAACATTTATAAAACAGTTATCGTATTCAATAATTATTTATCTTTGAAAATGCAGTTCGTAATAATGACAATTGCTAAAGAATATCACATTGTTCTTCAAACAAAAGAAACATGATGCCTTTTCATCTTTTTATTTGTTTTATCAACATCAAACAAGAAACAAAAAATAACATGAAACGGTAAAGCCACTACAGCGGTAGTGATGCGACTCGAGTCCACTTTTACTCGAGTGACATAGTAAAAAATCGTATTCGAGTGAAATAAATATCGACTCAGGTCACTCGCCAAGACAAACAGTTTAAACGTGCTTTTAAATTTTTATTAGAAGAAAATTTGTTCATTCTACAACTATTAATAATCCTTATAGTAATATAAATAATACATAACAGATTTGAGGATTGTAACAGGTGACTCGAATGAGCCAAGTGTTCGAATGACTCGAGCACCACTCGAGTGACTCTACCACTCGACTGGTACTCGAGTGTAATTGTAAAATGACTCAAATGAGTGGTACAATCGGACTCGAGTCGCATCACTCATAAATGCTACTTTTAACCTTCTCCGTAGTAAATACACAAAAGAATTGTGAATTCAACATCTTCAAAAGTAGGGTTACCTACACACACACGCATACAAGCAAACCCGAAGAAAAAACACTCTACTCATTATGAAAAATACACACATTGAAATCAAAAACTTTCTTTCCATCTAAAAACAATACATTTCACAATTTCTCGACACCAGCTTAAGGGCCAGGGATCGAAGCAGTCGACCTTGGGAGAAGGACGACTCGCCCATTCCCCACTCATACTTTTTTTTCCCATAAAAATTGCCCATAAAACGGTGAGCGATCTTATACAGAGTAATGACTGCGTTAGAGGCGCACCAACCATAAATTTTTATGAACTGTAAATTATGTTGTAAAAATATAACCCGCAATCATTTTAAAATTATTTATCGTTATTTTATTTTTGTTATTCGAATTATTTCGAAATGAAAGCTCGTGTTTATTGTTATGGCTATTTTATTGAGTTTTGGTTGTGAGTTGATAAGATCAAGAAATATCTTGTTACAAACCGTGGGTCGAGATTTTGAAAATTGCTGTCATAAGTCATTCTAGTAGTACCTAGGTAACCAATTACATACAAAGGTTTTTCAGCAGGTGCCAGTTATTCCCTCGGCTGTAAATTTTGCTCACCGCACACAGCCTCTTCAATATCGAGCAAAGTCTAAGGCTAGTGTTTACCAACATTATTTATCTGGGAAAACCACCGTTTACTCGAACATTTTAGAATTTTAGGTTAGTCGAATTAATGTTTAGGACAACGAAAAACTAAAGCGCGTTCATACTGACTATAACAATGGTTGAGATCCCATTAATTGTAATGCTTACTCCGCCAAAAGTATGTTGCCACCTCTGTACCTTCATTGCTCTGTGCAAGTGAGAGTGGTTCTCATGTCAGGGCGTTTTTGTATCGTCGCGGCTAACAACCGCGTTATATGCGCCCGCGCTTATCGCGGCTGTCGCGTTCTGACCGAGGGTGGGGCAATTGTAACACACGGGACGGTTGGACCATAGGCAGAATATGGTGCATTTTGGCGAAGTTCAATATTTTCGTCAACCCTTGACGAGTTGCATTATAATTTTGTACAAGAAGGATGCTAAGGGTATAATTTAACTGATTAGCGACTAAATTGAATTTTGATTGCCGTTATAATAACTTGATCAGCAAAAAACAATAAAGCTGACCCGCTGATTCCGCTGACCAAGGAATTAGTTCCCGTTGATATTCTATCAATATTCTGGGAATAAATGAGAATTAAGTGCTAACATGCAACTTGTGAGTTATGTATGAGTTGTATATCGCTGCGTGACTAAACAAAGCTGTCTTACAGCCGATTATAAGAGGCTGTCAACCTTTGTAGAGACAGGTAATCAACCTATTTATTTATTTTAGCATCTGGTACATGCGTAATTGTACCCATTAAATAATAACAAAAATAAAACCGACATCAAAAAACCGAAAAAAGGAATAAAATTATTACTATATTACAAATTAACAGTTTCAGAAGTCGGTGCCTTCAATTTCGTTGAGCGTGGATTAGCAACGACTTCTGAAACTGTTAATTTGTAATATGGTAATAATTTTATCCTTTTTTTCGGTTTTTTGAAGTCGGTTTTATTTTTGTTAAAAGGTATTTTATTTTTTTCATTTTAGTGGCCTTAATTAAAACATGCTTGGACCTACTAAAGACGCTGCTCGTAACATAATCACATCATAACATTATGCGTACTGTTCGTCATTGAGGAGTTCCTTTGTCTATCTCCGAAGTACTTCATCAGATCTTCACCAAATTTAAATGGGACCATTTTCAAAAAATATTCTTTCAAACAAAAAATAATAATCATTAAAATCGGTTCACAATTAGCGAAGATATCGGGGAAAAAACATACAAAAAAAAACACAATCGAATTGAGAACCTCCTCCTTTTTTTGAAGTCGGTTAAAAAGTATCTTGAGTCTGTTGTGGCGGCCTAGCTGTCCGGTGTTTTATCTACATTTGAACAAAATGTGATTAGTCTGTGGGGGGACGGATTAAGAACACAATTACCTACCTCCGTCGCCGGGCAAGCAAGAGGCGATGAGCATAACATAATTGTGCCCAAGAAATGGCAATAGGCTAGCCATCTACCTATTATATGGGACTTAATACCAGAGGCGCAAAGCAGAGGGCTAGTGGTGGCAAGCGCGACTGCTAATCGTGAGGTCCTGGTTTCGATACCAGGTCGGGCAAAGTATTATTAAGTTTTGCCGTGTGAAATTCCTTAGTAGCAGCCCGAAGTTTGGATTTGTGCCCAATTGATGGCAATAGGCTCGCCCCCTATTACATGGAACTTAAACATAACGGTGAATTGAGGGTGTTATTCACCTCTGCCTCACCCTTCGGGGAATACAGGCCTGGTGTTGTTTTATACCAGAGGCGAAACGTGGGTGTGCTCTTGTAATAGGAAAACACCTCAGCTTATCCCTTACCGGGATTACAGGCGTGTATGTGTGTATGAATAAAGATACGGGACCGAACATTTATATACAGGGTGTAAACGAAATCATATAATTCCTTCAAACGTCGTGATGTACTGCTGACATAGATTAATCCTGCACGGGATACTTTTGGATTCAATAAAAAAATACAAGAAGTAAACATGAATACTTAACGTGAGGCATTTTAGCGCCCCGAGCGAATTGCGCTGCTATCGCTCGTCGCGCGGTCATTTATCTAGGGGCGCTAAAATGCCTTACGTTAAGAACACAAATGTTTACTTTTTTTAACCGACTTCCAAAAAGGAGGAGGTTCTCAATTCGACTGTATGTTTTTTTTTTTGTATGTTTGTTCCGCGATATCTTTGCTAATTGTGAACCGATTTTAATGATTATTTTTAGTCTGAAAGAGTATTCTTTTGAAGTGGTCCCATGTAAATTTGGTGAAGATCTGATAAAGAACTTCGGAGACAGACAATTTGAAGTCGGTTTTTTTTTTGTTAAAAAGTTAATTATTATTGAATCCAAAATTGTATCGTGCTGGGTATGTCAGCAGTACATCACGAGGTTTGAAGGAATTACATGATTTCGTTTACAGCCTGTATTTTTTTCATTTTTCATACCTATAGGTTTTCTAAATACCTAACCTACCGTAACTTTAAACTTAAACCCACTCTTTCCAAAAAGTATTTAACACTGCACATAAAAACCACCATCGAATGGAATAATACGTTATCCGACCTTTAATTACGTCAGCATTACGAGGGTTACGTGGTAATGACTTCACGTGACATTTCAGCTTTTTTACTTTTTTTTGTCCAGTGTAATGGCAAAGGAGTCATGGTCACTATCAGCTCGATAGGGTTGTCAAACATCCCGGAATGTACGAAACGAAGATTTTGGACTTTCATTACCCCAGTTTACTTCTGTCTGGACATAGTATTTTACCAATGAGAAGTCACCAGACCTCAACAACCCTGACTGTATAGTCAGCTGTTTTGTATTGCATTGTGGCAGCATCTATCGCGCCACATGCGAACTACGGAGCACGACGATGATCCAGCAGACTACAGCGACAACAATGGTAGCTGTCAAATGAAATGCGAAGCCCTTCAGACGAAGCTCGCGAACGGCTCGCGCGCTGCGCGCGAGCGGCGCATTCGCGGCGCGTTCGTCAGGTCTGGACGCACCATAAGACTAGCGTAGCTTGCTACATATTAGTAATCTGTGGACTAGCGGCCCGTCTCGGCTTCGCACGGGTGGACATTATTCCCGTTTTTGCAACATTTTTCATTTATGCTCCGCTCCTATTGGTCGTGGCGTGATGTTATTAGCCTATAACCTTCCTCGATAAATGGACTATCCAACACAACATCAATTTTTCAATTCCAACCAGTAGTTCCTGGGATAAGCGTGTTCAAACAAACAAACAAACTCTTCAGCTTTATAATATTCGTATAGATTGGCAACACATCAGCAATCTCGGTGGTGCAGGTGCAGCTGTGGTTGAGCTGTGCTTCGATAGCGTTTTTAAACAATTTTAAAAGAAGAATTGAGTTCGTGTTCTTTAAAAAAAATACAGTCCACGTAATCTGCCATGTAGCAACCCTAATTCCTTTGAGTAGGTCGTAAAACTGTTTTACTTTTTCTTTATTCCAGACTGGATGTAAAAGAATGTACACAGTAACAGCTGCCACTCATTTTGCGTAATTTGTAAGAGATAATTACACATCAACGTCCATCGCTCCTTTTATATCAAATATGTTTTTTTTTAAAATGAGATAGTAGTCTATCAATAGATTTTTAAAATAAGCCAATGTTGGCTTGTGTATAGAACCTTAAGCTTTAGGCTGGACATCCACCAGAGCTGTGCGAGGAAAAAATGCGGTGCGAAAATGTGTAGCGAGGATATGAAACGGTGTTACCCTTTCCACCAGAGCTGTACGAGGAATGTGTAATGCGTAATGTTTTAATGTGTACAAATGCGCGGTGCGAGGATAGGTAGTAGACTCTTTTGGAATATGAGGGTGGTGTGGCGGGAGCGGTACACATTCCTCGCAACACATCCCTCGCTCGCATTTATCCCTTGTTTTGTATGAACAAAAACGTCGCTCTGCTAAGCCCATATCCACCAGAGCTGCGCAGAGCGAAGCTAGGTAAATGAAATGATTCTATTGGTGCTTACAAAACACATTCCGCGCTACGCAGATTAGCACAGCTCTGGTGGATGCTCAGCTTTAAAGTTGTTTTTTAAATAGTGTGCTATTGTCTTTATATTTTGAGCATAACATATCATTTTGCTAAATAATAGGTGATGTAAGGCTTACTCAGTGTGGAGACTAGGTAATGGGGTCCTTTTTAAGAGAGGCTAATGTTCATGTCCAACTGCGAGCTGCGAGAGGTTGTTGACCTGATGGTAAAGATATTTTTTTTAAGACTTAATTCTGCTTTGTGTGATAAGGCAATTGTAATAAATATTTATAAATAAAGCATTAATTTTAAATAAATAAATTAATTATCATACATGAATTTGTGTTTAACCTTTTGGACGCCAGAGCATAAATGCATCGTCGTACCCCCCACGCCAAGGTAACTGTAATCCCATCGTTTTTGTCACATATTTGTGACGTTGGCGTACAGGCTAAACTTTCGTTGGTCACGTGTGTGTGACAATCTCGCCCAAAAGGTTAAATCTGAATTTGCGACTGAAGATATAGAAGTTTTTTAGCTTGCGACCATGTCCTACTACTAATGAATCTGTTGTTGAATAGAAGTACTAAAATATTTTAGTCGCTTTGTAAATTAATTCTAGGAGCATTTATATGGAACGCGATGAAAAACTTAATATCCATTCTTGTTTGCTTTGGGCGTTAATTGACTTCACACGATATCACTTGAGGACTTATTTGTCTTATAGTTTGACTTTAATTTATCCCTTTTGTCTCCAGGTTGGTTCTCAGCGTGTGGCTGTCGAGGCGGGGCCCTCGCAGCGCCGCGAGGCTCCATCGCGGCGCTGCTGCGAGCGCGGGCTTTCGCCCTCGTGTCGCCGCGCGCCATCTCCGCGTATAGAGCGCGGCCGGCCTCCGGTGAGTGTTTGCATCATACTTTTGTAACTGATCTTTTGTAGCGTCCCATTACTGACAACCCTAATGATTCTTCTTCTTTTCGTGTGGTTAGTGTCTAACCTGGTATCAGAGTTTATGCCGCCCATGGGCCTCTGACTTGGCTTCACATGCCGTCGAGAAATATCTCTCAGGCATGCCGGTTTCCTCACGATGTTTTCTTTCACCGTTTTAAGCAAGTGATAATTATACAATACCTACGCATATGAATCCGAAAAATCAGAGGTGTGTGCCTTGGGTTCGAACTCGAGACCTATGACTTGGCAGTCCGACGGTCACACGACTAGGCTATCACTACTGTTAACCCTAATTCTATAAACCCCTTGTTCCACGAACAGCGGACACTTACGTGCGTAGTAAACAAACACTAACATAAACCTATGGTCCCACAGAGAGCGGGCGCGTAGGAGCGCAGTACGAGCGAGCAGCGGCGCGGCCAGGTACGCCGCTGCGGCTCGCCGGCGTGTTCGCAGACGGCAGTAAGGCGAAGGCGCCTAAATACGCACAGCTGATCGATCCGCAGGGGAACGTGAGTATTTCTATTTTGTATTTAATGAGCTTAGTGAAGGCTTCAAGCTCGGGGTTAGTGAGGAGCTCGTAGCTAATAATCAACCGCGCGGATCATACCATTTAAGAGGATAAAAATTAAATTATCGGCTTAAATTTTTTTTAAGAACCATATCTCTTTTATTTACCATTTAATTATCATGATCTTGGGACAGACCGTTCTTTAAGCTAAGTTTAATTAATCGTTTTTTAAAGTAACTATATTTTCTTTCTTCCGTGCGCGTAATTTCGGAAAGCCTATGTTCAGGGCAGTCAAGTTATGTCGGCCGTACCGATTACGGTACCAGCTTGAGTATACCTGGTACAATTGACTGTTTTAGTGTACACAGAATTTTTACTACTTAATAGTAGTAAAAATTCTGTGTACACTAAAACAGTCAATTGTACCAGGTATACTCAAGCTGGTCATCTTAATTTCACTTAAAACAGCTGTCTAAGGCTCAAACGTTGTATGGATCCATCCACATCTTCCGACAGTACCATCTTTAACATAAAGGCACAAAAGAATTACCGTCAGTGAAATTATCACACAAAAGTATGGAAAATAAATTCTGAACTAAATCTTAGCCCGAGTACAGCCCTGTCCTCGTTTAAAAGCCGGCCAGCCTCTAATAGTCGTCACGTACGCAACGACCTTTACTTCTGATATTTATGATGCCCTAGTACTCTTTCCTAAAGTCTAGACATTAGTGAAAGCGAAATAAATAAATAGTTTGTAGTTTTTACACGTACGAGTACCTACATTTTACGTAAATAGGTTGGTGATTTTTGAATTTTATTTTGGAATAAGTAATTTTATAAATAATATTATACAGGGTGTCACATAAGTCAGGGATGGTAAGCAGATAATGGGGACTATGTCTTTTGGGGTTTTTCTATAAACTAGATGACCCGCTGAACTTCATACCACCTATACCTATAATTGTTTTTTTCTAAACCATAGTATTGAGGCGAACAAAACAAAAAAGAAACAAATCGGTCGACCAATTTTTGAGTTTTTGCGAGACTAACGCACGGCATTTAGTTTTTATATGTATAGATAGATGATCCCTATTAATGACCACCACGTTTGATCCATGACTTATGAGATGCATTTGGCTTATATCTCTCGAACTTACAGTACCCGGTAGTAAATATTACATAACGAACTTTAGAAAGAGACAATCGGCTTGCTTCGTCTTCGTAGAGCGTCGTCTCTATCACTCATATCTATGTGACGTTTTGTGGCTTCGTGCGACAGAGATGACGCTCTATAAAGCCGAAGCTAGCCAATATCTCTTTCTAAAGTTCGATGTGTAATATTTACTGCCGGGTGCTGTAATTGTTGTATACGGTAGTTGATTTAAAATGCCTTTACTGACTATAAATTATAACTGTGTTCGTGCAGTTGACTCGCGACGGAAGAGAAAAAAGATGCGCGTGCCACCGTAGATTTTGACACAGGAATAGAGCAGTAAAGCAGGCATAGACAATAAACCCATAAATCCTACTTTGATGTACAATAAAAAGTTAGATAGGGTAGCAAATAGATAGATCTACGAGACACCCTGTATTGCTGCTCCGGTGGTCGTCGACGTCCATCTTCTTACCTAATATAAAACTCTTACCACAAAACAGATAGGAACAGAAGTCAATCACATGTATGTACTTCCCTTTCCATACCTACGCTCGGCGGTCGCTCTATCTATATATCTATCTCTCTCAAGCGCATGGCACTCGCGCTCGCACTCACTCGCACTCTAGTCCCAAACAGCCCGAGATATCGTGTCCGTGAGCAGTGTCTATGTGTGCGTTGCTCGAGCGCACTTGTATGTAGATTGACTTCTGTACCTATCTGTTTTGTGCTCTTACCCTCCACGGGAATAAGTAATAATGACATACAAAACTATTCTATTAAATACTTATAGTAGCTTCAGATTTTATGACCCCAACAGTAATTCAACTCGAATAATTTTAACAATTTCCTACAACTAATCAGTATACTATGGACAGCTAAGACCACTTACAGACCTAATGCCATCTAGTGACATTAACGAGAAACAATTGCACATTTATCCGTTAAAATTTAAATCAATTGTGCACAGAATTACGAGCTTAAACGCCCATATTTATGACGATTTATGTACCAATTGAATCTGTGACAAAATATAATTAGCACACAATACAGTAATAGGTAACACTGGGTTTAAACCTGTCTTCTTAAACCGAATAGATGGACAGAAGGCAACATCGATTTTATAGTCCGACCGCGTAATGAATCGTGCGGTGTAAAAGACAAGCGGAGCGGGGAGCTATTTAAAATTTAGTCGTTTCTACAATGACAATTTAAATACCCCAACCTGGTGACAACCTTATCGTGGTTACTACTATAGTCCGACCGGATAACTCAGTCCTCGCCCGCGACGTTACAGGGACGCGGGGGATGACGACTAAAAGATGATTTCCAACAAACGGCTCGCGTCCGTCCGTATCCTTTCCGATCCGATGCGATGCGAGCCGTTTGTTGGAAATCATCTTTTAGTCGTCATCCCCCGCGTCCCTGTAACGTCGCGGGCGAGGACTGAGTTATCCGGTCGGACTATAGTAATAGGCTTATGAACGGCAACGGCAACTTGAAATTGAGTAGCATTTAAGTATTTGGCCATTAGAATAATATTATCAAATTTTTGAGCCTGTTTCCTATATCTTAGACCATGCTCCAAACGCGCTCTCCATAGACAACATACTAGTACTTTATAACTCTACTAATATCTATTAATCAAGCCGATCTGCACGTCCGCACAAAAAGAAAGGCGTACCCATACTAAGCTAAGGGCTCTCGACAACTTTACGATTAATCGTTCTCAACAGATTGATGTGAGGTTTTATTTTGTCGTATGTAATTATGTACGTGATTATTCTTCTGAGATAGGACTTGTGTATATGTTGCGAACAGTGGATGACTTTTCGCTTTACATGGGGTTTAAAAAGAATCAAGATTTCTATATTGGTGCAATCCATGGTTTAACTAATGACGACGAAGATGGTTTAGAGAAAAATCTGCTTATTATTTTTGTTTAGAGCCGAACTTGGATTCTCCAAGCAAAAGGAGACCAGTAGGGCTATTCTGGAAAATAATTATGATTTAAATCAAATTCCGATTACAAATAATGCCAAGAAACTCTTGAATGCACACATTAAACACAAAGAATTTCAATTCTAATTAGTTTATTCAATAAACACTAAATATTAAACCAATTAGTCGCTTATTTTACAATGAAAAGTACAAACGGAGATATTGCCAGTGCTGATCGTTCGGATTTTTTTGGTAAAAGTTACTTTACTTATCTTTGCTAGGTAAAACATTCAATAGAATTTCTCTTTTATACATTTCTTACTAAAAAATAAAACTCCATAAAAAACACGTATTTATTTGTAACATATAGAAAAAACTAAGTACAAGCAAAAAGTCCAGAGACAAAACGCGCGAAGGAATTGACTTTGACATTAGCTGTCAAAACTGACGGCAAAAAGCGGGAGCCATTGACATTAGCGAATGACAACTAACTGACGTGCAGAAAAGTCGCCCTATCATACATATTATCGCAACTGCGAATGTACCACAAACAAAACACATTTGCCATAGACTTCGGGATAACAAGCGTCATGGTAATATTATTTATTATATTCCATCCGCTATCGTAGTGATGACGAGTATGACAAGTTGCCTACCCATCGTAAACAAGGCAGACTTCAAGTTTTTAGCTAGCGCATACCACTTGGGAGGGAATAAGGAGTCTTACGGCGTATATTTTATATTTTTTGTTTAACATACGACCAGAAAATATCATAAATAAAGAATTACATCCCTGGCTTGTTATCTTAGTTCCAGTTGGCGTTCATAGATGGCGTAGAGTTGAAGACAGTTTGTAGTACCGGCATTTAGGATTAAATTATAATGAATGTACCTAAACAAAAGTTTTGATAAATCGTGAGTGGCCAAATGATTATCGCTAAGAATATTATACCATCTCTATTTCCATGGGTGCCTTCAATGGTGACTTCGGGATCACGTTAAGGGGAGTGGCAAGCGTATTATATTTAATGTTCTTTGTCTAACCTACGAGCAGAAAATATACGAAATAAAGAATTACATAACCTATCTTGCCCAACCTGTGGATCGAACCCAGGACCCCATGCTCAGCACTGGCACTTGCGATCATTAGACCAACAAGGCAGTCAAAGTGATATTGGGTTTTTCCATTAAGAATTTCTCTATAGCAGCCCAGAGTCTGAACTTGTGTCCGGTTAATGGCAATAGACTCGCCCCCTATTACATGGGACTTAAACATAACTGGCGAAACGAGGGTGTACTAAATACACCTCTGCCGAAACCTTCGGGAAATACAAGGCGGGATGTTATGTTTACAACCTATCTTGTTATGATAATTCCGGTTGTCGTTCATAGAAGGCGTAGAGTACCACCTCTTTTACCATGGGTGCCCTCAATGGTGACTCAGGAAAAACAAAAAGACATTTTTCAAATCGGTTCATAACTGAGGGAGTAGTAGGGTAACAAACATTTTAAAAAAAACATACAGCCGAATTGAGTACCTCCTCCTTTTTTTGGAAGTCGGTTAAAAATGATGATAAAGTCTTGTCACAGTGGTAGCATGGAGTGCCCATAATAGCCCCACTCCACCTGTTATAATCTTACTGCGAAATGTTTCGCCCACACTTACATTGCTGTTGATGACATTAGGGTCTATGAGGCCTATGGCTTAACGGGCGTAGTTCCAATTCCTTATTGATATTGGGAATGGATCCTGGGATCAGTGTAATGTTAATGGTCCAACTAGGCCTTGTTACAACTGAGCCAGTAATGACCATAAACTTTATGGCGTAGTGAAAATGTTTCAGAGTTCATCGCTCTTTTTGTCTTAAAGAGATATAATTATTTAAGTAACAAATAAGTTATCGATGGAATTCGTTATTGTGTTCTTCAAGTGCGCGTTATTATATGATCATAATTAATTATATTTTTATGTGATCTCATAAGGCCAGTTCAATTAAAATTATTTGAATTCTTTTATATTGATTACTAGCTTATTTCTTTAACTTGTGGCTAGTTACCAACTGCGCGGATCATACGATTTGCGAGGTTAAGCTGTGCTTGCCGCGGTCAGGCTGTGGATGGGTGACCATTCGTTACACATCGAGACCTCTCCGTGCCTCGGAGAGCACGTTAAGCCGTCGGTCCTAGGTGTCATACGTATACCTATGACAGTCGTTACGGGTAGTCAGAAGCCGGAAGATCTGTCAACCGGTCTAATAGAGTTTCGGCATTGCCCAGGGTTGAGAAGGTCTGATGGCAGTGGGTCCATGTAAAACACTGGTATTCAGCCGCATCTGGTTAGACTGGAAGCTGTCCCCAACGTAGTTGGGAAAAGCAAACCAACTAGGTATTGCCCGGAGTTTGGTGGACCAAGACCTGCTGGAGTCGCGGTGCATGCAATAGCGAATCCCGTGACCCCGGTCTTAGGTTAGAAGGAGGGACCCGTTGGTTTTTAGGCGGGATGAGTCTGGCAGACGCCCTCGCGTTCCCCGGGCGAGGGACATCCATGAGGAAGTTCCAAAAAAAATAGATTTGCCCGCAGTTGCGAACGTGATTTCTTTTCACCCACATAGGGGAGAAATTTTGAAAAATCTTTCCTTATTGGATCCCTACGTTATAAAAGGTACCTAATGTCAAAATTTCAACCTTCTAACCCCAGCGGCTTAGACTGCGTTGATAGATCAGTCAGTTAGTCTGTCAGTCAGTTTCTCCTTTTATATCAGACTAGCTGTGTCCTCACGGCTCCGCCCGCGTAGGAAGTTTTATTCCAGTAATAAATATACCCTATGTTACTCAGTGATAATGTAGCTTTCTAACGGCAAAATAATTTTTGATATCAGTCCAGTAGTTTTTAAATTTATTCGTTACATACTAAAATACAAATCTTTCCTCTTTATAATATTAGTATAGAAGTATAAATTAAAGTATTACAAACTGGCATTCAGTTGAGTACCTACCTATTTCTACAAGTCCCCCAACGAAAGTGCCAAATATACTAGCAAATTAAATTGCGGCAGTTGTCTTCTACAATCGACTTTCAACTAGACACAGACTAGACACAGCCACAGCAAGTCGACTTGCTGCAATAACTTGCTACCGGATTTGGTGCTGTGCTTAACAATCTCAGTAAAGAAAGTCACGACCAAGATTTCCTATTGAAATAGTTATAAAAGTCCAGGGAATGAGGGTTTTCGATACTTTTTCTGCCACCAGACGGCGATTCGTATGCGTCAGGTCCAAACAGTTGTCAGATAGCACATATTCTTACCGAACGTATATTTTTTTTGTGAAATTCTACGTATTTGGAAGTGTTATTGATTTTATTCTGGATTACGGCCAGAGAAAGGTTGCTAAACTGAAGATTGAGCTCAAAAAGAGAGGCGCAAAAGTCACCCTCCTATTTTATTTACACACATAGGCACTGTACAATACTGTGGCATTTTAGAAAACAACCTTATTCCTTTTGTAACGTTTTTAAGAATAAATAAACTAAAAAAATGATCGAAAAATACAAACCGTGTATGTGTTTTGACAGGTGGTTGGACCTGACGCTACAGTGCTGTCATCTCACGTAGGACATTTTTCAGAAAACCCTCATTATATCAGGAGAAAATTATTTACCTGTAATTTTGAATACCGAACTGTTATCACCAATTCCCTTACCAAAACTGGTGATCATGCCCCACAAGAATCACCAATGGCAAAGACCCATAGCAATGTCCTTATAATGGGCAGTTAAGAGCTGAAGTACCAGGCTCGCAGACATAGCAAGGGCCTTTTACGGTATAAAGCACGTACTTATTACAAAAATTACATGCATCAGCTAAAATATAACTAATTCCCTTGATTGTATTCAACCTGAAATTATATTCCAATCGTGAACACTACGATTGTACACGAAAAAAAATAAAAGCCTTCTTACACTCGAAAGAACATTAAATTCTTTGTCTATTTTTGTTCGACAACCCATAGTAACACGCCACAGGATCTTGACAGTAAAGATCTGACATTAACCTGCATAAAGCAATCTAAAACCAACCTTAAGTTTAAGGGAATAAAGTTCATAAAACCGCGATAGTTCTAAATGGAATGCATAGATCCGAACAAGTTTGTTGAGGAAGTTTTGTCAAGCGATAATAGGTTTTATTTAGTTGAGTTAAAGTGCAAATGGTATGCAAAGTTATGTTAGTAATTTTAAGCGTCGCGGGGCAGTGTCCTCGGTGAACCGTGTTGCTAGGACGTTCGTATAGGGTTGTCACGATTTCGAACCAAAACTTTTGTTTTGTTTAGTTTTTATTGGTCGAGTAAAATTATTGTTTGACGTCCACTACAGGACTCGCTTTAGATATTACGTGAAGTATGAGGTTTTATGACGACTAAATAAGTTTGTAGCTTTATTTGACTAGGTATGGGTTATTCGTGATCGGATTGTATTGAAATAAACCTTTATTAAAAGGTAAGTAAGGCTGCAGTTTATTGAAAAAAAAAAAACAAGTGGGTTGTTGAATGTTGTGTAAACTTACCGAAAAAAACATAAAATTTAATAAAAGAAACTGTTATTAATTCATGTCAATTCAAACTAATATTTAGGTACTACTAATTGGACAAAAACTGATAATCCTTCTTAAAAAAAAAGTATAAAGAAAATCAAGCCTTATTCTAACTTTGGGAAATGTTGACAAGGACGATACTTAAAAAAAAACAAAACCTACATCCAATTTCAACGCAAGGAGTTCTTATCAACAACTTCATGCCATCCCTAATAGAAACTTCGCGAAAAATGACGTGCGCGCAACTTTTGTTTATGGGTATAATGAGAACCTTAATTATGTAAGGGACGGACAGCCGGACAACGGTCCGGACAACGCGCCAGACATGAGTCGAGTATAATAGACACAGGTGTATAATAGATTGCCAAGCTTGGATGTATATAATGTTTTGTGACTTGTAATATAAGTAGGTAATTTTTGGTATAGTACTACAGTTTCTTATCGCTACCATGGCTCGTATTATGACGTGTTAAAACTGTTCCGGTGAGAGAACCCAGGACCTCACGATCAGCAGTCGCGCTTGCCACCACAAGACCAACGAGGCTGTATTCAAAGACGATCCCTCGAAATTTTCTCCACTCGACTCCACCTCGACTCAGCCTTCCTCAATACCTTTGGTAGTAGTTCTAGTTGGAATAATCGTCCTTTACTCGAGATTTTTCTTCGCTCGAGGTAAGGAATCATCTGTCAAACTCAAGGTACGTCGCGACCTACCTTAAGGTAGGAGAAAGGTTTGCGGTTGTAAACAGTGTTTGAAGCTGATTATTTTATTTGATTATTATTTTCAAAGTACCTAAGTAATTAACTGCCTCGTTGGTCTAGTGGTGGCAAGCGCGACTGCTGCTCGTGAGGTCCTGGGTTCGATCCCCAGGTCGGGCAAAAGTGTTATTGAGTTTTTCCATTAGGAATTTCTCAGTAGCAGCCCGGAGTTTGAATTTGTGCCCGGTTGATGGCAATGCGCTCGCCCCCTATTACATGGGACTTAAACATAACGGCGAAACGAGGGTGTATTAAAACCACCTCTGCCGAACCTTTCGGGGAATACAAAGCGTGATGTTATGTTATGACGTAACGACTCCACTCCACCTCGACTCATCTGAGGTATCCTTAGTCGAGGAACCTTAAACTTCACTCGAAATTGCGATGTGTTTTCGAGGCTGTCCTCAAGGCGTCCTGAGTCGAGTAAGTTTAGAATATGGGTAAGCCTTCCTCGTCCAATTTCCCCCACTATGTTTCATTTCTAACACCTATCTAGTAACGTCTAAGATAACGGTAGACGTCTAAACGTTTAGACACATTTGAAAAATAGTCCTATCTTCTATGAGATACTGATGAACGCTAACTGAGAGACCCCTTACGGCGCAAGATTGATGATGCGTCCGCGCAGTTAATGGGACAGTTTTAATTATTATTTGCGGAAAATAAATTAACTAGGAGAGTGTTTTATTATGTTCTGTTTTTTAAATAGCTATTAAATTGTGTGCAATCTTGCGCAGACGCATAGACGGTGACGTAAAGAAAATTGCAGGTTTTAATTTTATCTACATTGAAAAGTACAATCGCCTTTCATGAAGTTGAAGTTCTATGATCCTCGATTCACCTACAATGAAGTGAGACACGGTACAAGTTGGGAGAGACCTATGTCCAACAGTGGACTGCGATAGGCTGAGTTGATTGATGTATGATTGACGGTACATTGCAGTGATAGCCTAGCGGTTGAACTCTTGCCTTCAATGCAGGAAGGTATCTATAAGTTTAATACCGGCACGCACTTTAGACTTTTCGAACTCATATGCGTTAACGGTTAAAGAAAATATCGCGAGGAAACCTACACACTTGAGGGAACTTCAAAAAGTTCTCAATGGTGTGTTTAGGCCGCTAACCCGCACCAGATCAGCGTGGTAGACGCGTATACTCTTCTCATTCTTGAGAAGAGGACGGTACCCAGCAGTGGGACAGCAATGGGCTGACTATGCTACGGTACATCGGAAAGGTACGGTACCTACATTCAGCGGAGGGTTGGTTCCAGCTCTCCTGCAGATTGATGACGATTTTTCTCCTTAAATATGGCCATAGATCAAACAATTTTTCTCAGAAGCCTATAGTCTGTGGCGGCATCTATTACGCCACTTGCGAACTACGCAGCACGACGAATGTCTAGCAGACTACAGCGACAACAATGACAGCTGTCAGATGAAATGTCACAAATCCTGCATCGCGATATCAAGATCTGACACGGAGTTAGTATAATATATATACAACTTCCCAACATCAACCGTTGGGTAGTGGCTAGGCATAAGACCCGCCTGGTTGGAGGATCCTCCCTTTTCGTAGGAGGAACACCGTACCTCGTTCCCCTACAAGTCTATGGCTAGGAATAGGCCTCTCCAAAGGAGTTAATGCTCTTCTCTAAAGTAAGCAAGAGGATGGCTATGGGCAAATCACACTAATATCACACTTCACACTAACATTTCAAATGTGAAAGTTTGTGAAGGTGGGTGGGTGTTTACTACTCAATCACGCATAAGGGGGTAAACGAATTTGAATGAAATTTGGCCCACAGATAGACCATATTCTGGATTTACACATAGGATACTTTTTATCCGGGTACATGAAGTAGTTTCATATTTTTGCTGGATGCGAGTGAAACTGCAGACAACAGCTAGTAGAAATATGTATTTTAATGTAATCGATTAGTTAGAAAAATCTAACTACAGATGAGGCATCACTTGCATACAGATGAGGCATAAATAGTCTGAAATATTACTTCTGACGCGTCATGCATATTTTATAGCAATTCATCCGAAGATATTGAAATCGTCACGACATCGTGATAATAGATTGGACGGTGTTATTTCTACCCGTAATAATAAATAGCTCTCTGAATTGTTGGTTTAATATCTCACGAGATGCTCATTAAATCAAAAACTCTACTTAGTTGGCGGCTATAAGATTGACAAGCATATCAATTCGGGACCCAGTGCATAATATCAGCAAGCACATTGGGTCACCCGCGCGACGGCGCAACGAGTATTTCCAAGGAGGGTTGATGTCAGGCAGGCGGCCGGTCATAAAATAATAAGCCAAAACCTCTAACAACATGGATTTATGAAATACATGTTGTGCCGACCCCACCTGGTGTGGGATAAGGGCAGGAAGAAGAAGAAGATGCTCATTATATAAATGAAAAAAAATTGCATGTTAGATATGCTATTCTGGGGAGCTATTAATAACGTCATATTTGGTGAATCATATTTCGTTCTTATCAGAAATGGATTTGTAAGGGCCTAGACAGACGGACTGCGTCCCGATCGCAACTGGAACTGCAGAATGCAGTTTGAAGGCAGTTAAAATGGAGTCGGTGCAACTGCGTAACAACTGCCGACTGCATGTGCAGTCCCGTTGTAGGTATGATGCAGTCTAAATAAACGAAATATTATGTATCACCTGACGTTACTAGCCCCCCAGCAAAGAATATGCAAAAAAAAGAGGAAAAACTGTACAAAAAAAAGCAAAAATATAATAACAATACCTATTGTATTCATAGGTTCTTTGGAGGGGCTCGTGGCTAACTACCAACCACACGGATCATACGATTTGCAAGGTTAATGCTGCGCTTGCCGTGGTCAGTCCGTGGATGGGTGACCGTTCGTTACACATCGAGACACCTCAATGCCTCGGAGAGCACGTTAAACAGTCGGTCCCGGGTGACATACGAATACCTATAGCAGTCGTTACGTGAAGTCAGATGTCTGAAAGTCTGACAACTTGGGATATCTAACCTTGGGATATTGGCATTACCCAGGAACTGAGTTGTGGTCTGATAAACTACTGGTATTCAGCCAAGGTAGTTGGGAAAAAGCTAGGCAGAACAAGTTCTTTGGATAAAACATCACTAAATTAAATTGATTTTTCTTCTCACCACGAGATGGCGTTAAACGCTTCCTCATATTCGCTAACAGATGTCGCTGTACAAAGTTTACATAAACGCCAGAATTAACACAAACGGCCAAGATTTTCCATTACACTGCCAATTACCATGAAAATTGATAGTTATTCCCATGAGAACGACACTGTAATAAGTTACCAAGAACGTTAGCTACGAATTAACATTTTGTGCCTCTCGCATGCAAAATATATGCGTAGGAACAAATGGCTACTTCTTAACTATTATACAGACATTTACACCAAGCTTTGTCCGTGTTTCGAACAATGCTTCGAGTTCTTGTAATAATTTTGACATTTTCTTGGCTAAATACGCTGTGAACTGAAGTTTTTCGGTTGTAATACCTCGTATCCACTAGGCAACATTTGACGCACGACATGTTGCACAACATGTTGCTCAACATGTTGCACAACATGTTGCTCAACATGTTGAAAGTCAGCGCGGAACCTTTGTTTAGCAACGTTGTCTGTGTACACATAATTTCGCGCGCATCAGTCGTCGACAACATGTTGCCAGAGGAACTAGCGTTGATTTCAGCGGCGCGTCACGTCTCCACTCGACAACATTTGATGCTCAACTGCATGTTGCACCGAAACAAACAACAAGCCGTGCGTCATGTTGCACACTAGCTGACAACGTCGCGCGATGTTGTGCTACGCTGCCGAACATGTTGAGCGTCACGTATTGCGCGTCAATTGTTGCCTAGTGAATGCGAGGTTTTAAGCATTGTTTCGAGCAAAAGATGCAGGGTTAACGCCTCAGTCAGCGTGAAACTTGCGTAATTTTAAGGGAGTTAACGTTTACGTAAATTCCATGGTTATTGTAATGAATCTTGGACATTGGATACACTTCACGTAGATAATCGTTTTATAAGGAAGTATTTTATCAGAGAACCGAGTTTGTTACTTGTTTAATAATTCCCCTGAAGGACGACAAAAGCCTTTTCGAAATATGAGTGGTATAATAATTGTTTTGCCCATTGGATTTTTTGGAAAGGCCATGAATTCTACCAAATCCAAAAACAAAATTAGATCCGCCAGTCCTGGTGAATCTGCTCCCATCTGTACCACAAACAGGCCTGTTTCACTCAACGGTTTAGGTATGTAAACATGTCTACGCTCCGCTTCGCCTCCGGAGTGGAACACAATAGAAAACCGAACCGAACCGAATGTTAATGAGTGACCGGACCAAAATATAATAAGAGCGCGAACGTACAGTGGAATTAGGAGCGCTCTCGCCTCACACTAACACCCATATTCCAAGACGTTCCTCCAAAACTTACTCAACTCGACTCCACCTCGACTCAGCCTTTAGTTGACATAAACGTCCCCGACTCGAGATTTTTCCTCAGTCGTGGTAAAGAATCATCTGTCAAACTCAAGGTACCTCGGAACCTACCTTAAGGAAGGAAGTGTCAAAGTTCATATGTTACAAAAATGAATTTTGAAGACTTTATCGAATATGCTTACGATAATCCATACAATTATTTATCGCGGCGGTATTTGCGCGATGCAGATAATTCAAATTATGACGTAATGACTCCGTCGAGGAACCTCAAAGTTCACTCGAATTTGCGTCTAAGAATACAATTTTGAAGGTGTTTTCGAGGCCGTTCAGAGTCGAGTATGAGTCGAGTAAGTTTTGGAGGAACGTCCTAGGATATTGGTGTATAGCTCAATTTCGTATGTACCCATTTTTCTATGTAGGTATTTGACGTATTAGTTCGAGAGTTTTTGTACGAAGTAGTATTTATTATTCTGTGTCACAAATCCCAAATGAGTACTTTTCATTCAACATCCCAGCTGACCTTATAACCGCGGTGTAAATTACCTAACAAACTGCAAACTACCATAATTTACGACTTTCCCATCTTTTGACACACAATCTAACTTTCGTTTGAAATCACGATTTTTCTCACAAATTAATGTGTTTACTACTGTGATTGTTTCGAAATTTTATAATATTCTCGCCTTTTGCTCAAGGTTTCACCAGATCCGATTAAGGGCTAGTGCAGAGCTACCGAGTAGCAATGCAGACCATTTTCCACTGCCAAAGTATTATCGACCTTGTTAACTTGTAAATAATATCGAAAATCACCTAACTCACACACTGACCTATAACTTTAAAAAGTTTGGGAAACGTATACTTTTGCAATGTTTGTAAATATGTGAGCACCATGTATCTATCACATAATTAATTTGTCATTGCTTCATTTTTAATTATTTTTACCTATTGTGGTATATTAATTTTATTCTATGTGCATCGTCTTCACATATAATTGTGCTAGCTGTGTCCTCACGGCTCCGCCCGTAGTCTATATTACTCAGTGATAATGTAGCTTTCTAACGGCAAAAGAATTTTTGAAATCGGTCCAGTAGTTTTTAAGTTTATTCGTTACATACAAAAATACAAATTTTCCTCGTTATAATATTAGTATAGATAATTAATGTATCTATACAAAATATTGTAAGACATTTTAAAAGAGTTACGGTGGAGTTTGTTGCCCATTCTTCTCCATACGAAACTACCTTTTGGAAGGGGCGACTAGAATCAATTTTTTCTGTAAATTTTAATGTTCAAAAGTGCCTTTTATGTGCCTAATTGAAATAAATACTTTGACACCTTTCGCCTCTAGTCGCTTCGATCGTCTCGGGGACCAGTAGTTGTGTTAATTGGTTAATTGATTTTCGACATTATTTAAACGCAAGCAGAGTCTATAATGGTTTGCCAATGAAAAATGCTCTACGCTGCGCCTAGGATTGGTAGGTGTCCGGCTTTTTACAGTCGTGTCCGGCCAAATATATAAAATACCGGCCTGTCCGGCTTTTGTTAGGCTTTTGGTCAACCCCGCCCCGCCAAAAGATGCCGAACGAAAACGAGCGAGCGACTTATTTTTCTTTTAAAATCCAACGTGTCAGGCTTTCAGTGCAAAATGTCCGGCTAAATATGAATCTGTGTCCGGCTTTTCTATTTTTGGGTCTGCCAACCCTAGCTGCGCCTCGCCAGAACTACACCGGCCCTAAGAGAAAGAATATTTCAAGTTCAACTTTGCTAAAAATTGAATACGGAAACCATTTTGATTGCAGGACATTCACTCATTCATTACAGGAGCATCTGTGTGAAAGCAGCAAGCAGCATGCTTTTGTGCTGCTATGAAGCATGTGTATTCCAAGCCTAACGCTAGGATTTGTTTCGATCAGCAGATTCTATAGGTATTAATGACGTCACTAAACTTACATAAAGAATATCTTGAGAGGAACAAAACGCAGATACGAAAAAAAATAAAAAAAATAACATAACATCACGCCTTACATTTCCCGAAGGGTTCGGCAGAGGTGTTTTATAGTACACCCTCGTTTCGCCAGTTAACCGGGCACAAATCCAGACTTCAGGCTGCTACTGAGAAATTCCTAATGGAAAAACCCAATAACACTTTACCCGACCTGGGGATCGAACCCAGGACCCCATGTTCTAGTCAAAACTAAAATACTCGACTATTAACCCTCCAGAGTCTCAATATTAAAGTGTTCGAAAGATGGAACAAGATGTCTAGGACCATAATTGTCACCTGTCTATAACATTTTATCAAAGAATTGTAATGCTTAATGGTTTGAGATAAAGTTGGTTTTACAGTAAAGTTTTTTTTGATTCATTGATATTCCATCATCGTTTTTATAGCCACGTTCTGATTACAGCGACGAGTCGGACTGGCATGTTTATTTCGTATTCCCCATGCATCGAGCGAAACTACTGTACAAATTTAAATCTACTGCGCATAAACGAATGTACACTCCAATTAGAATTTTAATACCCAGCAATAAGATCTATTAAAAATTTGTGTCCGCGCAAACGAGCGTGCAAAGAATCCTGTTCGACATAATTAACATTGCGTTTTGCAAAATTATTTTCAAATGAATTAGAACTTAATGTCGAGGGAATAGTGGTTGTTTATCAATTTCTCTGATGCATAATTTATTATGGTTTCTAGTCAATGCTATTGTGTCGCTCAACTTTGAACCGTAAAAGGAAGGCAGACATACATAAGGCCTGTGTCACTGTCCGTTAGGGAACGTACCCATACAACGTGACCCATTTTTTACAACTTTTTACCCCCCTCCCTCCCCTCGGTGACCACCCGTAGTATATGCCAATACCCCACCGCCCCTCCCCCTCTAGTTTTCACGTAGTAATTCATAAATATGGTTTTAAATATATTTTTTTGCAAAAAGTAAATTATTTGGATCAATGTGCGTCAATGTTGCCACCTGTGAGTTAAAAAAGCGCTAAACGTTGCGCGCCATATCTGAATATATGTAGCTCGAAAAAGCGCGAGATTTCCCTGTGACGAAAACCTAAGCCCCCCCCCCCCCCCCCCCCCCGACCCCATAACCAAGCGTGGTATATTGAAGACCCCCTCCCACCCCTGAACGGGTCACGTAGTATGGTAAGTTCCCTTATAAATGAAACTAAAATTTGCTCATTACTTGTGTGATTGGGTTTATTTTTGGTTGTAATCTCTGTAATGTTTGAACTATTAATATAGTCTGTTCTTTAAGGCTGGAAATGCACCAGAGCTGTGCGAGGAAAATGTGCGGTGCGAAAATGTGTAGCGAGGATGTGAAACGGTGTGACCCTTTCCACCAGAGCTGTGCGAGGATTGCGTAATGTGTTAATGTGTACAAATGAGCGGTGCGGTAGCGGGCTCTTTTCGAATATGAGGGTGGTGTGGCGGGATTGGTACACATTCCTCGTAACACATTCCTCGCAACAAATTCCTCGCAACACATCCCACGCTCGCATTTCTCGCTTGTTTTGTATGAACAAAAACCTCGCTCTGCTAAGCCCATGTCCACCAGAGCTGCGCAGAGTGAAGCTAGGTAAATGAAGTGATTCTATTGGTGCTTACAAAACACATTCCTCGCTACGCAGCTTAGCACAGCTCTGGTGGATGCTCAGTCTTAAGGATTTGATTAATTAATTTCCGTATGATGTGGGAAATATACGAAATTGACTGCCTTGTTGGTCTAGCGGTCGCAAGCGCGACTGCTGAGCATGGGGTCCTGGGTTCGATCCCCAGGTCGTGTAAAGTGTTATTGGGTTTTTCCATTAGGAATTTCTTAGTAGCAGCCTGGAGTCTGGATTTGTGCCCGGTTAATGGCAATAGGCTCGCCCCCTATTACATGGGACTTAAACATAACTGGCGAAACGAGGGTGTACTGAAACACCTCTGCCGAACCCTTCGGGGAATGTAAGGCTAAAGCGTGAGGTTATGTTATATACGGAATATTATTGTTATCTGATGCTCTGAAGACTGTCTTCAAAGTCAACGTTGCAAGCTTTGAGCTTTGAGGGGTTCGTGGTTAATTACCAACCGCGCGGATCATACGATTTGCGAGGTTAAGCTGTGCTTGCCGCGGTCAGTCTGTAGATGGGTGACCATTCGTTACACACGAGACCCTTCCATGCCTCGGAGAGCACGTTAAACAGTTGGTCCCGAATGTCATCCGAATACCTATGGCAGCCGTTACGGGAAGTCAGAAGCCCGAAAGTCTCACAACCGGTCTTACCTTAGAATATCGGCATTGCCCAGAAATGGATTCCAGAGGTCTGATGGCAGTCGCTCCGTTTAAAATGGTATTCAGCCGCATCTGGTTAGACTGGAAGCTGACCCCAACATAGTCGGGAAAAGGCTAGGTAGAACAGATATAAAAGATATCACCCCATTTTGCCTTCTTCGCGCATTATCAGCTCATTACTGTCTGTCACTGCTGGGCACGGCCCGCTTCTCAGAATGAGAAAGGTTTAGAGTTTAGAGTTTCATCCACCACGCTGATCTGGTGCGGGTTGGCGGACTACACACACCATCAAGAACATTTTAGAGCTCTCAGATGTGCAGGTTTCCTCACGATGTTTTTCCTTCACCGTTAACGCAAGCGATAATCAAATACTGATCTATACATGAATTCGAAAAGTCAGACGACCGGGCTCGAATTCAGTCCCTCCTGCATGGAAGGCAAGCGTTTAACTACTAGGCTATATCTGCCTACTATTTATAGGTGTTTTAGTTTATTTTGAAAAATTCAAAAGAAAAAAGTCCTTCCAAAACAAAGAGATTAAAGAGGCATCTAAGAAGGTTCTTATCCAAAAAAAAAACATAAAACAAAATTACTTAAATGTCAATCACAGAGTACCTTTAACGTCAATTCAGTCAATCTGTCGCTAGAATTGTACAAAAAAACTATCAGCTGATATTTTCAAGGTAAAAGAAATAAAATATGGATAAACAAGATGATCCACAGAACTTCCCGCCTTACAATTGGATTAAAGATGCAAAAATATTTAATCATAACTACCAAAAGATCCCCCCTACTTGGATCACGGATGGCGTGGACGCTATCGTTCTCTATTTCTCCCTCCGAGCAACGGATAAGGATGGTATAATGCTTAAATTCTGCGAGATTTACGAAAATGCGAAGTATAACAATGTACCCATAGAAGTCATCAATGTCCCCATGGATGAGACTAAAAAAGACATGTGCGTCAGTTTCAAAAAACAGGCCAACTGGTTCACTCTCTCATTCGACGATCCCTTAATAATTACTCTGCTGTATTTATATGATATCACCGCCGTACCACACCTTGTAGTGATAAAAACTGATGGCTCTGTGGTTTCGTCGCATGGAATTTTAGATCTCCACGACTATGGAAAGAATGCTTTGATGTCTTGGCTTTCTAATTCAGCGGGTTCTATTAAGTGTAAGAGGTTAAGTAAGGAGATGGCTATGTATGGTCCTAAATGGAATTACCTGAACACTGGAGTAGGGAAGACAACGAGGCCCACCTACCGAAAGAAGTTCGTATAAGCATTGCCGCTTACCAACCACTGTGTACCACCTCCTCCATACAGTGGTTCATCGAGAGTCATTGACAGTTTTTAGACAGTTCGGGAGATGACGTCCCCGTCATGGACGACTGTATGGAATGGCTAAACTGTGTTACTACTACCTTGTGAAGGGGAGGGCGGGGGGTTGGGTGTTGTTGGCGACAGATATTGCATCAGCTAGCATTTTTTAGCCTTTTAGGTTTTTAGCTGTTCTTTATTTATTTATTTTGTTAAGTACATATAGTTTTATATTAGATTTTTAATTTTTCTATAAATATATACAGTTTTAAGCATTTTTTTTTATTAATTTTTTAGTACGCTATGAACTCTCCCACTTCTGAGCAAAGGCCTCCCCCTTTTGCCGTCCAAACCTCTCTATTTCGTGCCGTTTCTAACCATGTCAGCCCCGCAAACATGTCTAGATTGTCACGCCACGTCGACGACAATGTCCTCCTTCAGACGTCCAGTGGGTCCAGTGGGTGACGATCTTTGCCCACCTCTCCGGGTGCATTCGAGCGACATGACCGGCCCACTCCCACTTAAGCCTGGCTGCTTTTTCTCCAACATCTGCTACTTGCGTTATGGAGTGCAGGGTGGTGTTTCTAACACGATCGGTTGATTTAACACTGAGGATACTACGCTCCATTCCTCGTTGGCAAATATTGAGTTTGGGCTTTTGTTCTTCAAGAAATTAAATGTTACTTTTTTTTAAAGTATTTCTATATAAGGTTAGTCGGAAAGGAGGTACTAAGCCGAAAGTTTGTTAAAGTACCTACCCATAATAATGGATAACTTTTGTTCTACAACTCTAAAATAAGCTGTTCAAAGATTTCATAAAAAATACGCTAAATTCTATCTATCCTCAGCTATGATTAGCTGTGTTTACATTTTAGGTCATAGCTATTTGGGGTAAAGCAGAGATGAGAAATTTTTGAAAAAAAGAAAATAAAAATCATATTGCATGGTTTTTTTTAACGAATTTTGAAATTTTAACACTTTCTTTAAAACAATCATCAGTGATACATTAAGTGGCCCGCGGCTTAGTACCCCCTTTCCGACTAACCTTGTATATACCTATATAATGCAGTTTTAAGTAGATATACATTTTTTAAAATAATTCTATAAGTATATATTATATAGTTTTATATTAATTTTAAATCCTTTCCTTCTCGGCTTTCACAAGATTCTTGTCATGCGGGACAGTGATATCAACAGCGTTGTGCAACGCTCTACTCTAATCAATCTGTTGTATTTAGAGAAGCTTTTATTAACTTCATTTACCTGACTAACTTCTGAGAGGCATATAATGTCACATTTGGTGAATTATAACTGCAAGTTACCATATCCAGTCGTCAGTTGCCACGTAGCTGCATTGACTGCAGCATTCAAACTGCATTTAGCAGTTGCAGTTGCAGAACTATATTTCCTCCATTGGTTGGAGACCTTTCAGGTCTCGCCAATAACTGCCCTCTTACGTAGAAACGGTCCGCAAGACCATCTACAAGCAGTCGAATTTTTTTTTTTAAACTTCATTTATAATCTACCAAGTGTGTCATTGTGACCTTGGCCCTCTGACCTCAAACCTTCCTGACGAAGTTTTTCATTGTTATAGGTTCGATGAGGATGTTACTACCATGGAGATACCTTAAGTGTTCATAGTATTATTCATATTAAAGGTGGAACGTAATGGTCATCTGAACTGAGTCTGTATTGTTCACCAGAACTTTAATTCCTACTGATTAATCCTCCTACGGTTAGTTTTAATCTAGTATATTTAACTCTATTACCTATGTTTATGTTTTAACAATAAACTAATATTTTTTCCTTTATTCATTTATAATACATATTTAATTACATTTTTAAATATTTCTATAAAAAATTAAAAACATTTAGAAATACAAAAAATAGTAGCCCACCGGCATCGGGAACAGGGTCCAAGCTACCGGTGGTCAGGGCCTCAGAGAGAGGAACTTCCTGACAATACGTGCCGTGTCCAGAAGGACCGCTTTCTGTATCAGGCCCTGATCGTGAGGTCCAGGGTTCGATCCCCAGGTCGGGCAAAGTGTTATTGGGTTTTTCTGTGTGGAAAAAGCAGCTCGGAGTTTGGATTTGTGCCCAGTTGATGGCAATAGGCTCGCTCTACATGGGACTTAAACATAACGGCGAAATGAGGGTGTTACTACACCGCTGCCCAACCCTTCGGGGAATACAGGCGTGATGTTATGATTAGTAAAACAATGGTCTATGCTCACGTATGCAGGCATGCATTTATGTTTAAACTGACCATAACGAAGTCATGTTCGTGCGTCCTCGGTGAGCAACCTGCACGATATGCACTATGCAGAGTAAGGACAGGTGTTGCTAATTATTGTCATGCTCAAAGCATTTAGCAGCATGCTCGGAATATGTTATGGACATAAGCTCGACTACTGGAGATAAATATTAATTATGTCATTGTGTTTTCCTTTGCGGCTTATGTTTTCCTGGTCATTTAATAGTCAGGGGCGGTTATATTTTTATTATATGACTAGCTGCCCGGACAAACTTCGTTCTGTCAAAAGTTATTGGCCTGTAATGGGAAAAGAAAAAAGTTGCAATTTTTGTATTTCTCTCCATAATTTGACGACACGTTTGGTGCAGTGGCTGAGCGATCGGCTTCTGCGCTACGGGTCGTGGGTTCGATTCCCGCACGGAACAAATATTTGTATGGCCTACAGATAGTTGTTCCGGGTCTGGATGTTTGTGCGTGTGAATATTTGTGTTTGTAAACGCATCCACGATACAGGAAAAATCCTAGTGTGGGGCAAGGTTTTTTTAAAAAAAAAAAAATAAGAACCTTCCTTGTGCCTTAAGGAATATGTCTTAAGGAATATATAAAAAAAAATAGCCGAATTGGTCGAGCCGTTCTCAAGTTTTGCGCTTAGCAACACATTTGGCGATTTATTTTTATTTACATAAGTAGATTTTTTCCTTTATTTATAAAATTAATATACATAAATATTATAAAATTAAATTCAAATATTTAAACAAAAAGCATATAAAAATACAAAAAAAACTAGCTGATCTCCCGCGGCTGTGCCCGCGTAAACAATTTGACTACAGCGCTATCTATCGGATCCCATCGCCTCGACGAAAACAATATATTGTGTAAATATGACCTTAGTCGGTAAAGTCGTTCTCAAGTTATGGCGTGACCAAGGGAAATAGGGATTCATTTTTATATATACCTATATGTATAGGTAATAGATAGTAGCCCACCAGATCGGGAACAGGGTCCAAGCTACCGGTGGTCAGGGCCTCAGAGAGAGGAACCTCCTTACAATACTCCCTTGATCCAGCCGCCTAACGAGAGCCTCATCAGATGTTGGTCGAGGCTCTTGGCTATTAAGCCATTGGCCGTAACGACTATTGGCACAATGACTGTTGAGTCACAACATGTCCCACATGTCGACAACCTTGTATGCCAAGTCTTGGTACCTACTTAATACAATTATTTATTATTATACTAGCGGACCCGGCAGACGTCGTCCTGCCCGGAAAAGCAGCGCCACCTATCGGGTCCAATTGTGTTTTCAAACCATCCAGGAACCCCTTGAAATATACACACAAAATGTCTTCCAAATCGGTCCAGCCGTTTAGGAGGAGTTAGGTGACAAACACACGTACAGAAGAATTATATAGGTACCTATATTAAGATTATATAAAACAATCAGCCCATTACTGTCCACTAGGCACGGGCCTCTTCTTATAATGAGAAGATTTTTTAGGCCTTAGTCCGTCACGCTAGCCTGGTGCGGGTTGGCGGATTACACACACCATCGAGAATATTTTGGTGCCCTCTTAGGTGTCCAGGGTTCATGCAGATGTTTTCCACCAAAAATACCATTTTTATTTGATTAATTTAAGCAATTGTATTATTCAATTTAAATTATCCTACTAATTAAGTTCGTACAGATGGGATGGATAGATGTTTATTAATCAATCATTCATAAACGGCTGAACTGACTTAAATGAAATTAATGAATTTGTAAGGGCCTAGACGGACAGACTGCATTCTGATCGCAACAGCGAGTGCGAAACGCAGTTTGAATAAAAAAAAATAGGGCATCGATTTATGATTATTGACGGGTAAAAAAACTGTCTGTATTCCTGAGCATACATACATACATAAACTCACGCCTTTTTCCCATGCAGAAACTATAGAACGCCACATGCTACGACTCTTACATACCCCTTTCGCTTCATCCACATTCATACATCTTGTCATACACGCACGCCGCCATTCCTGAGCACTTCCTAATAAAGAGTTAAATGAAATAGGTTCTTAAAAAAATGTGGTCAAGTTGTGCCTTAACCATTTTGTGTGATCCATCCTTGTCAAGGGGAGTGCTAACCGTCTCTCCTTTCAATAGACACGCAAATTGAAACCAAAGTTTTATATATATACTGACTCGCTTGTAAACTTTACTTGCGAGATGTAAAACTTTTGTTTCTATATTTTATTATCTAATATTTATGACTACAGATTAGACATTTAATGAGAGATTTTGTATTATAGACATGGAAAAAATAAGAATATTTTAGAATAATAAGCGGGTACTTAAGATTTTCACGTAAAATTCAATCGAAATTCAGTCTGGTAGAATAACGCCATCTATTGACGAAGAATAAAACATTTTCGGTCAACGTTTTTGCTGTATCAAAGATCAATGACCAATCTAATATTCATTTAAATATTAATCTTACATAGTTCTTAGGTTCTATAGTTTCTGCCTACCCCTATGGGAAAAAGGCGTGAGTTTATGTATTTGTAATTTTATAAATTACAGTACTTTAATAATAAGTAGGCATGTTTTCTTTTGTGTATTGTAATCAGTTTAACATTTTAATGTTTATACTTAGGTACCTAATAATTTTCAAATAGTTTTAATTTATTATAATATTATGAAAACAAAATAATTATACCATGAATAACTCTGTTGTAAGTAGTTAGAATTACACGATTATTAACTAAAAAAATAACAATGTAACATTAGTACTTACCTAACGGTAAATTTAACGGTAATTACAATTTATAATAAAAAATAGGTAGGTACGTTTCAATATAGGTTTAGAGACTTTTTATTGATTGCCTGATTCGTCCACATTATACCTCATTGGTGTAATAGTCGTTAGTGCAGCTACCAAATGTGAGGCTCAGGGTTGAAATTCCTTTATCATGTTGTTGGGAAGTGTTATTTAAATATCTCGTCAAAAAAAAACAAGCTCGGGTCTGGCTCAGATAGCTAGGTCTCAAACTATTACATATTGGTGTATATTGGTATTGGTGTATAGGATGGATTAGTAGTTTCCTACGCCTTCGGCTTAAACACTTTAGACTCAAAAGTTTAGAAGGTTAGACGGAGGCGATAAAGTGTGACAATAATGTTTCTAATCTAGAATTTTACAAATGGATACCTTTGCCCATTATCCAGCAGTCATAACGGTACAATTAACAGTCATTAAAATTACATAATTAAAAACATATTTAAACAAGTGTCAGATTTAAAAAAGCGTGTTGTTAGTCTATGACAAAACAAGTGACAGATAGCGCAAAAAGCGACAACAGATTAGCATAATGTGTAAATTTTTTTAGGGTTATGTCAAAACTCGTTCTGCCTATCGACAGAGTTATAATATATTATGTTACTACATCATAGTCATTAATATTATTTATTGTTCGCGTACGTCAAATTATGTTTCAAGTTATTAGATAAGTTCTTGTACGCCCCGGCAACTGGAACTTGTATGGATAGATTATTATGAAAAACCTTTTGTGTATGGAATGTATGGATAGAACAAAACAATGTATTATTATGAGAACCTAATAAATAGTAAAGGTGGTAAAGCTTAGAGCCTGGGGCTTAAGTAATATGATAGAAATTCATACAGATAATTTGAAATTCATTCATAGATTTCTTAATATGAATACATATCCACCTTTTGTCGTGTATAGGTCAACCAGAATCTCAGGGCATTAAAAATGAACAACAAATAGTGGTTTTCATATGGCAATGTCAACATGTCACTTGTCAAAACGAGTATGACTGTAGTTGATACATTTTCCAGTTCTGATTAATGTTTTCTTGTTCAAACAGTTTTAATAAACATACTTATTTTAACAAGGTTTCCTTTTGCATTACAATAAAATTGCAAAAAACCATATATCAGCATATCATTTTGGGACCCAGTGCATAATATCAGCAAGCGCATTGGCTCACATAAAACAATAAGCCAAAACCTCTAACAACATGGATTTATGAAATACATGTTGTGCCGACCCCATCTAGTGTGGGATAAGGGCAAAGATCGAGAAGAAATTAAAGAAAAAAAATTACAAGTATCAAGACTTTTTATTCAAATTACCCTTGTGTTACCCACAAAAACATTTAATTTCCCTATTTGCCATCAGATTCTGGTAGACCTATAGTGTCGTTAACAAGGCCTGGACGGGCCATACGGCCAAATGCCCGATGGTGATGGTGATGGTGTGAGCTGATGGGCCGGTCACACAGTCGGAGAAATCGAAAGAGTGAAGGCAACGTCGAAAAAAAAAGGTCGTCCATCTATCGCCTATCATTGTTTGTGTTTGTAAATGCACCCAAGATACAGGAGGAAGAGTGAGGGGAGCGTCTAAAAAAAAAACGTCGTCCGTCTAATCGCTTGGGCCAACCGTCTCTCAAATGCCCGGGCCGATTCCAGGTCCCACTCCGGCCCTGTCGTTAACCATGGAAAATTATCTGATGATTATGTTTTTTGTCTTATAACTAATTATGTTAAGAGGCCTTTCGCAAAATTGAGGCATTGGTAGTGACAAAATCCTGTTAAAGTTTGAATTTAGTCTCAATAAAGAATCAAATTTATTTTACGCCTACTGTGAGGCAATGTTATAAAGTTATAAATGATGGTTTTTCTTTGTAATACGGTATCTTAGAACAGTTTTATTTTATACAATAGATCGTATTTCATGCAATGCAAAAACATTGAACCGAATATTATTATTCTATTCATTTTTGCAATAACACAATTCGGAAGAGAACAGTTTTGATAAAAATAGTTCGAATTCGAAATTCAAACGGGATTGACAGAACTCGCATGCAGCAAAATAGAGAAACGCTTCCTTTTTACCACACAATAGGCGAGCCCGTACATCACACTCAGCCAGAATCGATTAAGTAATAAACCTGTATTTAAATCTAGATAGACGTAAAATTGCACCATTGTGTTTGATGGAGCCTAGTTTTTATTTAGGTTGTTATTATTACTTGCGATACAAGTGGTATTCTTGTGCCATTCATCATGAAACAATTGATAATCAGGTGATGTTGTTCGATGCAATTGTTGTATTGGATGTGGACAAGAAAGCATAATTAACATTTAAAGACACCTCAATTAGCATTTTAGTAATATGCAATGTAATTTACAACTCTTCCTTGCATTGTATTATTAGTAACTGTGTTAATAACTTGCAAAATTAAGATAAAATCTAACTTATGGCGGTAGCGCCATCTGTTGTCGAGTAGCAGTACTAAAAATATTAATTTGAGTTAAAGGTTACAGCTTAATTAAATAGATATTCTATTAAAATATTTTATATTTGTTTAATGATAGATATTTATAGTGTGCTAACTATGAAGTCAAGTATTTGTTTACGTTTCAATAGTTTATGAAATTAAAGGAAACGTCCTAGGTGTAAGCAATTTGTTATTATTACTTGTGGCGTCATAAAATAGTCAACGTAGTAGCATGTTTCGACGTTGGACAGTAATCGTAAAATTTGTTGTTTAGCTTGTGTCGTCTATCCATAACTTAACCTTATATTCCACATATAATAATATTTTTGACTTGCAGTATCTCTTGGCTGGCAATAATTCCTACTATGATGTCGTTTTGAAAAGGCAAACTGTTCAGTTTAAACAAGACAACTCGGGGCCAATTTTAGTTACAAAATTATTTATAATCGCAATCGATCAAAATCATAATCAAAATAAAAAATAATATATATAAACCAATACAGGTGCTTATGAAAAGTCGAATTTAGATGCACGGTTCCAATTAGTCGTTTCCTATGGAGAAGAGCCGGCAAGAAACTCCATGGTTACTCTTTTAAAAATAATATCTTTAACAATTTCAGTAGATACAGTACAATGATTTAGGATAGTGAGAGAACAATGAAGTCCTGACCACAGACCAATGAGTAATGTAGTAATATAAGACTTGAGTACAAAAATTAACAAACAAAAATAAAATAAAAAAACAACAATATGAATTAATGAAGTAATTTACAAAATAGATGTAGGTCCATCTGAACCACAACCGCTTGACTTTTTTTTCAAGAGAACTATCGAAGGCCATTGTTCAACTAAAGTTCAATTAACGATTTTTGTTGATTAATTGTTAGTAGAATTGGCTTCTTGCACGAATTATTTGTTAATATAAAAGTTACTGATACGGCCGAGATGCCAAGGACTACGTTAAGATTGTTGCGCGTCTGCATTCCCCATGAGATACGACTTGATATTAGGTAGTATGTTTGCTAAAACAACATGAGTATTCAGTAGGAACTTTTTTTTTTTCGTGTGGTTAGTGACTAACCTGGTTTCAGAGTTTAAGCCGCCCATGCGCCTCTGACTTGGCTTCACATACCGTCGAGAAATATCTCTCAGGCATGCCGGTTACCTCACGATGTTTTCCTTCACCGTTTTTAAGCAAGTGATAATGATACAATACGCACAAAAATCCGAAATTCAGAGGTGCGTGCCTTGGGTTCGAACTCGAGACCTATGACTTGGCAGTCCGACGATCACACCACTAGGCTACCACTACTGTTAGGTTCTAAATAACTAAATTAGTAGGTACTAAATTAGATGGATGAGTTTAATTTCCTGATGGTATAGTTGCAACCAAACCAGCATTTTTCAGCTAAATGGCTAACAAACAATCAAACCTTCCCACCACGACAAGCGGGCAAAACATAATATGTAATTGCAGATATTACAAGTCAGTGTCAGCCCGCCATATTGGAATGTGCAAAAGCATAAACAATAACGCCTGCCGTGACAGAGAATACATTAAAATAAATGGAGAGGAATAAAGCACACGGACAATAACGCTAGTTGCTTTACAAGGAACAACATTGCCAGGCTCAAATAATATTGGAATGTACGCTGTTGTTTTTTTTTTATTGTTTTTTTTAAGTTTTTGAAGTCTGCTTTACAATGTAGTATCTTGCAACACTTGATGAGTTAAGCAATAATTACTTAATTATTAATTTTAAGGAGCTTGACCAAGTAAGTCGCGATCTCATTCTTTTTCACTGACCATTTAGTGTAGGATCAAGTCCTGTGTTATCCAAAAAGTCTGCTTCTTTTAACATGGTCGAACCATTTAAGGTATTTCTGAAGTACACCTGGATCTGCGACTCTCACAATGCTCTAGAAAAAGTAGAGTCAAAGAAGTCTTCAAGTTTAACTTATCAGGTGTTCATATCTTTACAGGAGCTCTTCGTGCCTATCAACACTAAAGGGGAACTGTACGAGGTATGCCCGGAGGAGCTGTCGCCGGCGGAGTGGGAGCCAGCGGGGGAGAGCCGAGCGGGCGTGGCTCCCGACGTGGCTGCGCGGGCGCACCGTCTACCGCACTTGCTGAGCATATGGCGGCTGCCGACCAGGGTGCGCCTGTTGGCAGGGACCGTGCCGATTGAGATGGCACATGATGTTGGAGGTGAGTTTGATTCGTTAGTTGTCCATTCATTACAAGAAAATATTCTGAAACATAGATCGACCTTGTGACCCTGAATAAATACCCTAAACGTAATTCTTACCTAAAACAGTAAAAATGACGCATTTTATTCACCCCTCTTAAATTCAACATTTTTATTTATTTCACAGTAAAGAGAATTTTATTTAAATTCCAGATGACCTTTTACTGCGGGCGGCAGTGACAGAACCGGTTCTCGTGATGTGCACCCTCCCAGAGTACGGGTCGATGCCATCAAGCCCGAGCAAGCAGGTGGACCCTCGTTACCACGCCAAGGAAACCCTTCAGCTTCTCCCCCTCAACAGCGCCATAAAAGTGAGGCGCACACAGCTCGGCTTCGAGAACGAGAAGCGCATGTTCCTCTCCGCACGCCTCCAAAAAGCTCTAACCTTCTGTCAACTCAATGTTGACAACTGGATCAGGCAGATCTCCTACGCCAACTCAACTGTGGTCGGGAAAGCGAAAACCGCCGAAGACCTCATCAAAGAAGACCATGAACCAGTCAAGTTTGAAAAAGAACGCAAATTTACTTTACAAGGTCTTAAGATTGATACATCTAGGTTGTTCGGTAAAAGTGAAAAGGTATTGAAAGATATTCCGGATGAGACCGAGGGTTCAATTATATTTTTAAGTAAAAACGAACTCGAGCACATGAATTACGATGTATACAGCGACGACGAGGGCAAAGAAGATAAACCAGATGAGAAGATGGAACAGGAACAGTTTTCTAGCGATAAAATGCAAGTATTCAGAGAAGATTCGGGACATAAAAAGAACAAATGGTTTAAGAATTTGAAACTCTTGAAGAGCACTGAGAAACTTACGGATGAAAAGATAACAGCTATAGAGAATAATGATAAATCAAGAGATGTCAAAGATCCTTTCGATCCTTTGGGTGAGAAGCATAGTTCTATAGAACGATACCAAGATATGGCTAAATTAATTGAAGATAGATTCGGCTGTACTAGAAAGAATGATGGAACGGCCGAAAAGAGTCATTCTTATAAGAGTCTAACAACATCTTCATCAGACATGGGAACGAGTCAATGCAGTTCGAATCACAAAAAGCCAGTGTTAACAAAATCTGTTTCCGTACAGACAGGAATGCCAGACAATTCTTATACGGAAGACGACAGCGGTATTAACATGAAACATGGTCGCAAAAACCTTAGCGTCGACCAAATCAACTATTGCGGTTCTATGGAAAGTGACGCCAGCTCTGGAAGAAAACTGAAGAGTCTGGACGAAAATATGCTCAAGAAATCATCAGCTACCAAATCATCTACGAATCTAGAAAGGAGACAAAGGATACAACCTGATTTGATACCAGAAAAGGCCATGGTTAAGTCTGAATCTTATAATCAGATACAAAGCTGCGAAGAAATCAATATGTTTGGCGTCGGATCTCTGTATAACGACAGTGATTTCGAAATAAATTACAAACAACACTCTTTCATAACAGAAAAACTTTGCTCCGAGTTTCACGTTAAAACTAAGAGAGTACTAAGCAAATCCACTTCAAATCTTCTTCATCCTAAAAAGCCTACTGATAAAAAAGAAGGCAGCAACAGCAATAGCATGCCTACCAAAACTGAAAGGACGGCAGATAGTGAAAAAATTGTTAACTTTAGAAAGAAAATTGATAAACCAAGAGCACCTACGCCTAAGTCTGAAATAGAAGAAGATATCACTGCAATTGACATTTCTGAAGAGGAACCGCAAACACAAGTGAAAATTCGCAGGTCTATATCGTCTATACAAAAAAGGAAGCTGCCAGTCATTGAGGATTTACCATACGGGCAAGTAGCAGACGCTGTTCATGTTGAAGAAGAAAAAGTTGAATCAGATGCGAGTTCTGACAATATTTACGCTGAAATTTGTACCCCCAACGGTAACAAAACTAGCGACGAAGAAAATTACGACAACAACATAGACGTACTCGCAACAGACCCAGTCATCTGCAACGTCAAGAAAGAAGTGATAATCAGAAACGATGAAAGAGCGAGACAGATGATAGAAAATCAAGAAAATCCATTCAGACACATAGAAGTTGTTGTTATTGAAAAAACTACAGATTTCGATTTGGATAATTCCAGTGTTACTTCAAGTGAAATTGATGAAATGGGAAGTAAGAATGATGTCTCAATAATAGATTCTTGGGAACGAGACAAAGATAAGTCGGAAAACAAAATTCACGCAATCAGATTGGAAATAACGAGTAACATTGATGAATATCCAAACGAGAATGATAATATAGAAAAAACTGAAATCTGTTTAAGTAAAGATAACTCGTTAAGTTTTAGTAACAGCATACATTTGAATGGTACATATCCCAACGAAGCCATCTATGATACTTTAAAATAGTTTAAGTTCTAGTATAGTTACACTGGCGGCCACAAATAGTGTCTTGTAGTCATATTTTTGATGTACCAATAAAAATATAGCATACAGTTCCCGCTTAGAAGTCACCATTAATGTGATGCCGATTTTTTTTTTAGTTTAGCTTGTTTCTGTGTATAAATGCTTTATAATATCCGTACTTAAGTCATAATAGTAAATCAATATTAAATAGCTGATTACAACCAGTGAAGATGTGGCATATGATAGACATAATAATAAACTTCCTTCGGCAAACACTCTACCGTAATGAAATAATTCCAACCTCAATTATTTTTGTACAAATTGAGGAATTAATCGGTTGCCATTTGCAAACATTACCAGAATAATTGTGCCAGAAATTAAAAAATAGATAGGGCCGTCCATTTATATTAGTATCCACGATTACAAGTATAATGTGTGTAATAAGTAAATATTTTTCGTAGGTATTTCTGCAATTACATGATGGATTGTCACTATAACAGATCTAAACATTGTTTAAAAAATCTGATATATAACTGTACATAAGACGGCCTCTCTAGTAAAATCACCCGAGACTAACATAGTCGTCTTATAAGCTTTTCTACAATATCAAAAAGGTTATAAAAATATCTCTGTAAAAGATTTTGGGGTGATAAAAATGTAAAAAATAGTTTATAATTTATCTTTTAACCACGGTGTATACTTATATTGACACAAAGTGTACCACATAATGTAAAAAAGCACTATTTAGTTATGCGATTTTAATAGTATGGCACCTCCACCTACTAATTTGTCACTGTATTTTTAAAGTAAAAGCAACGTATTTATAACTTCTTGTGCGATACAATTTATTGATTACAAAAACTCCCAAAAATTTATTTTTATATTGGTTTGTTTTTTAAGCTTACATAGGTTTACAAGATATTTTTTCTCGATATTGAGGAATAAAGCCATTTTTTTACTCTCGAATATCGCTATGTTAATCTTGAAGTTACGAAACTTTTCTCTGCGATCTATATTACATTCAAAATATCGCTGACAAAAAGATATAATATCACATGAACACGATAAAAATACTCATTAATAATTTAAAGATTGGGTAATTAATATGTAATCTTTGTTTGGTAATTCCACGCTTAGTGGCATTACCAAAAACTGATTGGACGGTATCAGTTGCTAATCATTCCGTGTAAGAATTTAGAAAGATAAAATTAAATGTAGGCTACAATCGTATGTTTTGTGTATTGTGTAGTACAGTTTCTGACTTTTGGGTACATGTGCAGATCACTGAACACGCACGTACATTTGCGCACTCGTCTCGACGGCCTCTGTGCCCAGCCGTTACAGAAATTCTAACATAGAAGATGTGTAGGTAATCAAAAAATTGTATTGCATAAAATAAAATCACATAAAATAGACTGTTTTTCACACAACTTCATCACAATTGGTGCTATAGGGTGCTCAATTTAGTCTAGATTGGTAAACGATTACACCACTACTAAAATGTAACTTTAAATAAGGAAATAGATATGCCATAGATGACAGCGAGATATACCTATCATTTTTTTATGAAAAACATATCCAGCAGATAATTGGTAAAAAAATTATAAAAATACAAACAAACGAAGAAAATAGAGAACAACAGTTTGACATAGAAATGTTTACTTCTCACTTTGTATTCTTTCTATGAATGATGAACTCTAATTTAGACCAATAAATATTATGAACTAATCTTAAACGAAATCTAAATTATGTTCTAATTCGGAATGGATTTTAAAATATTATAATTACACATTTTATTTTTTACGTTGCTAGTTCTGCTACTTGCCGCTATCAACAATACAGCGCTGGTGTGCAAGAGTTTGAAAAAATTTTACCCATTTGGTAGTGGTGAAATTGTTTAATTATGGTATAAGTACCACGTATGACATGACATAATTGTAAAAAGCGTTTGTATTATATAGTTTTAACATTGTATTATAATATGCGAATGTGCTCTCGACGAAAATGTAAAATTGAAATGTTTTGCGAAATTATACAAATTATTGAAATATTTCTGTCGTTTCTATTATTTCTATGAAATAAGTATTACGATTTCAAGGTCGATATTGAAAATAAAATAACTGATAACGAACTACCTGGAGCTAACTAAGTAGGCTAGGACTTGTTTCAAATTGATAAGCGAGTCATTTTATTTATAACTTACAATAAGTCAAGGGTTTTTGGAAGAAAGTGAGTAGGTAGGTACCTACCTACCGCAGCGGACGCAGGCAAATTAGTTAAATATTTATACCTGATATAATACATATCCCTTTAACCTCATAAGTGTAGACTGAAATAAAACATTTCAAAATTAGTTCCCGCTGGCCCCAGTGGGTTCGGACCCATTGCCTCGGGCCAATGGGTCCGATGGAAATGTATCTAAGTTTGTATGGTGCTCTATTGCTAATTATGGGCACTAGATAATAGACGTAGGTACCTAGGTGGATGAATTGAGGAAGTCTATGATCAATACTGTATTATGATGAGACGTTGTCTCGTCCAATTGACGCGCAAACACTCACAGTACCTACGTACTTAACTAAGTATGATAAAAGGTGGTAAGAATTTCGTATATATGCACCCAAGCGAGTATCAGTAAAACATTCAAACTCCTACAAGTTATAACGTAGTGACGTATACTTAACGCTTACGCAGTTAACAGCAAATACTTGTAGATAAGTACCTACCGCGAAACCACTTGTTATAACATGTGATAAGTCTCCAAGGTTAAGTAGAGAATATAGATAAACGTAAATCGCCAAATGGACAAAAAACAATGCCATGTGGTCGGTTTTATCAATCTATCTCCTCATAACGCATATGGCTGATAAGGGGCCATTTAACTATTACGTAAGCAGAATTTTAGTAATTTTTCTCTCCCCCCCCTTGTCAGCAAAAGTAACCAACGCTTTTACCCCCCCCCACCCACCCCTCCTATGCTTACATAAACATGGGTATATTTTTTTTAAACTGATCAGGTTTCTTTGTTATTCATGAGCAGCAGTTTTTAAGTCTAGAAAAATAAGTAAATAAATAAAAATTGCTGACGTAATCATCATCTAGACACCCCCGTCCCCATGTCATCAAAAATAAGCTAAGCAAAGACTCCCTCACCCCCCTTTCGTGCTTACGTAATACTTGAATGGCCCCTAAGGCCCTGAGCAGACGACGGACTTTGACTGGTGGACTGCCGCGGACAACAATGACAGTGGTTGGTAGTTGTTGCCCATCGCGACATTCGGCACGTGGTGGATGGTTGGTTTTTGTTCGCCGCAGTCTGCCTGACGAAAAGTTCGTCGTCTGCTCCGGCCCTAAGTGTGACTGCAATAGCAATAGTGCATACATATTACAGTACGCGCGAACTGAATGCAGAGCTGAGGAATGCGTGTGGGAATGCGCTAGTGCTGTTACATGACAAGGACAGCACTGCATTGGCGGGCGTGTGAGGCGTGACGGGCGGAAGGCGGGGGAAGCTTCATTTCAGATCCCGAATGCATTCAGTTCGCGCGCGTATTGTAGGTAGGTACGTAGCTTATCCTGCAGTGCAGATAGATTATACCTATTTGACTTACGGCCGAAACCAATAACCTATCTCTCGGTAGTTTTCCCTACTAGAGATAGAAAAATGACATTTACAAGCTTTATAGAAGTAATGTCAAAGGAGAATGGGTTTTATGGTCTACATTGCTAGAAGAGGAGACCAACTTCTAAACATTTCGCCCATTCTCCTTTAGATCTCTAAGTAGGGCAAACCGCAGATACCTAGATAGTTTATTGGTTGAGATCGTTAGACTTCACGCTGGATTAGCGGGTCGCTGTTATTAGATTCAGCCTTTATGAGCCTTTCATCCTCTTGTCTGTACATCGCACTGCACATTGAATTTACTCCATATTGTTTACATGTACAGTCACGTGTACTAATATGTATACACAGCGATATTTAAAGGCGATTTTCTTCTAAAATATCTATTAGAATTATGAAATATTACACACTTAGTTTCTACAAATACATACGACTCATGGTATCGAATATTTCTTAAATACAAACTATTATCTAAAAGAAATTCGCTTTTTAAGTTCGCTATGTGTATACATATTATTACACGTGACTGTACCTACGTAGGTATGTACCTAGCACATAGCACGACTAGTGTCTAGTAAAGTAGGTCATATTTAAATCTACACATTAAGGCGACGACGTAGGTACATATTATATCAATGCATTACGGTTTTTTAATTCGTTGTAACTTATTAGAAATCGAATCTAAATAGGACAGGCTATCATGCAAACCATTGAAATCGGTTCTAAGATGCTGAAATAATGACATCAGAAGCGAAAAATTCGGTTTTTTACAAACTCTGTGAGAATAGGAAATAATTATAATGAAAAACTGTTTAATATGACAAATATACTGTATTTAACCAAATAAATTACATTTAAAATTAAAAATAGTACCGACAAATAATTTCGTTAGCGTGGCGCGGATATAAAATAATTTCATCATTTTACGATTACAATTGAACCTAAAATCGAATAAAAAACCACGACTTTGATGTGCAAAGCCGCGCTCTTGTGCGTCATATACCTATTGGTCTCAAATAAAACATATAGGAATGAATTTCAACAACATTTATCTAAATGCTCTCGATTTTTCGTATTCTTCACCTTGCTTCTTCTCTATTCTTCACCTTAACATTAAATTCATTTTTTACAATATACAAGAATATAGTACGTACAATTATGTTTTTTTTTCTTGAGATTATATTGTTTTTTTAAAACCTGCGCTTAAGAATAATTAAACATAATATAATGCAACTTTGAAAGCTACATAGAGAGAATGCGCAGTCATTGTCCACAATAGGAGAATTTTAACAAAACACCCTAGTGAGCACAATATTTATAAAATTTATTGTAATTTACTACGGGATTCGTGGCTTGAAAAGTTTCATATAAACATGGAAAATGTCTATGATCTTACATAACCTGGACAAGACAAAATACGCATTTTGATTCTAAATAATATTCACAATTAGTTACAAATATTTTCAGACTATATTGAGCCTAAATAATATCAATAATTAACACAAATCTTTTAAAATACCAGGCGAGCAGAAATGCATAGTAGGTTCAACTAATATCATACTAGTTTCATTAAGCTAGATGCTGAGGGAGTTATAGTCTCATCCTTATAAAAAGTACTAGGCTTTCAGAAGTCAGTAAGAAGTCAAAAGCCTGTGGGAAACGGTTCAAGCCACAATGGTAAGGTATTCAGTCAGGGGTGGGAATCACAAGGGGGATCTAGGCAAGTCTTATAGATTGGATTATTTGGAAAATTGCTGATCCGCATACTACGAATATGAAGAGGGCAAGCAACCACGGCGCGACGGGGTACTGGTCGTCCTTTTCCTGAAACGAAGTAATACATAGTAAATTATTTACGAATTTTATTACACACGGACATGTGTGAATGTGGGCCCTGACTACTACAGAGGGACTAATAATGTAACATTTAGGCTAACCTGGAACTAAAGTGGTCTATGTAACATTTTTGTCTAAATCCATCTATGAGCATCTTTGAACATAAAAACGATAAATAAATCCGGGCAAAAGTGGTCTATGTGTGATTACGTCATCAAAATAAGGTTATCATTAAAATACTACATCAGAATTTATTTGATATTTTAAAATTTTAAATTTCTGAAGTGGATTTTTCGTTTGTTATCTGAAAATGTTATTTTGTATCATAGACCATTTTAGTTCCAGGTTAGCCAATTTGATGAATCATATTTCGTTTTAAATTCGTTATCATAACTGCAAGTAGACTGTATAACCAGTCGCAACTGCAAACCATGCAACTGCGTGACAACTGCCGACTGGATGTACAGAACACTTGTAATTACGATTTGTTCTGCCAAGCCTTTTCCCAATTATGTCGGGGTCAGCTTCCAGTCTAACCAGATGTTGCTGAATACAAGTATTTGCGGAGCGACCGCCATCAGACCTCTGCAACCCAGTTACAGGGCAGTTCCGATATCCTAACGTTAGACCAGTTGTCAGACTTTCGGGCTTCTGACTTTCCGTAACGTCTGTCATAGATATTCGTATGACACTCGGGACCGACTGTTTAACGTGCTGTCCGAGGCACGGAGGGGTCTCGATGTGTAACGAATGGTGACCCATCCACAGACTGACCGCGGCAAGGAATTAGCCACGAGCTCATCTTAATTACGATTAAGAATATGAAACGAATTATGATTCACCAAATCTAACGATATTAGCCACCCAGTTCTATTTATACTGATGGTACAAATGGTAAATGAATACTATTTCCATTTACTTAATAAGAAAGAGAAAGGCCAATTACGTAAAAAGATTGAACACAAAAAGTTGAAAAAAAAAACGATCTATGACAAACTGTTACAAAACTGTTTGCGTCAGTACCTAGGTACCTATCATGTTTTGAAATAAATTGATTCTTGAGGAAAAACAACAACTCCCGATTGTTTCAATTGTAGTTTAGCAAATTGGTAAAGCATTATAAATTCACAGACAATGGTGTCAATTCTGTTGCACATTTTGACAGTACTAACTAAACTAGACTAAACGTAACTGTCACTTTCTTTTCTATTGAAACAGAATTGACACCAATAAGTACATTCTGTTCACTGTAAACATTACGCGCGTACAGTTATGATATCACGTACTATGCCGTCATGTCGACGTACCGTTCGCGCGTATTTATACGTCATGTGTAATTAACGTTTGGGCATGTCTGAGTTTAGAATGCGCTACCTGTGAGACTAACACCCATATTCTAAGACGTTCCTCCTAAACTTACTCGACTCGACTCCACCTCGACTCAGCCTTTTTCACTAACATCGGTAGTTATAGTTGACAAACGTCCTCGACTCGAGATTTTTCCTCAGTCGAGGTAAGGAATCATCTGTCAAACTCAAGGTACCTCGGAACCTACCTTAAGGAAGGAAGTTTCAAAGTTCGTATGTAACAAAAATGAATTTTGAAGACTTTATCGAATATGCTTACGATAATCCTTACAACTATTTATCGCAGCGCTATTTGCGCGATGCAGATAATTCAAGTTATGACGTAATGACTCCGTCGAGGAACCTCAAAGTTCACTCGAAATTGCGACTAAGAATACAATTTTAAAGATGTTTTCGAGGCCATTCTGAGTCGAGTAAGTTTTGGAGGAACGTCTTAGAATATGAGTGTAATAATGTCACGTTTGGTGAATCACATTTCGTTCATATCAGGAAATGGATAAGGGTCCAGGCAGATGGACTGCATCCTGACTGCAACTAGGTGTGCAATCCACTTGCTGTTACGATGCGGTATCAGTATATGAAATATAATTTAACCAAATGTGTCGTTATTAGGTCCCCTGCTGTGCTAACATGCACAGCGCGACATAATTTTGCCGTCGCATTATCTCGCGCCGAGACGAGATAATGCGACGACAAAATTATGTCGCGATGCGCTTGTTACGGGATGTCCTGCGTAAGCGACAAACGCGACGCGATGCGACACGACGCGATAAAAAGTATACGTTACGTCGCTGTTGTTTTGATCGCGTTCGTCGCATCCGCAGCATCGCTTTTGTCACTTACGGAGGACACCCCGTTAGGCTTGTTGGTCAGCCTCACTGTTTCTCTAAATTCATTTTAGTACACAAATAATCAGTTGCCATGGTATTTCCATTGCAATACCACCGTGAAAATAATTACCTAGTTAAGATTTAAATATTCAACATGTAGGTACCTACCTACTTCTACTGTTACGAATCAATTACACGTGTAAGTTAACATAAAGATTATAATCTAAAATATTTGCATTAGTGCTATGCGCAATTTTATTCATATTAGGTATTAAAAGAAAAATATGCAGTGTTTTTTCTTTAAAAACTGATAACCCAGCACAGAAGAGGGGGCCATAAAAAGGATGGGTAGCAGTCACGTGTGCACTAACAAAAACAGAAGGTGAACACAAATTTGGCTTTTGAACATTGATTTTCAACTGTGAACTTCTACAAGGCAACATGACAAACAGGATCCCACCATACTATGGGATAAAAGGTATTAAGAAAAAAGTTTTTTATCTTTAGGGCAAACCGCCTATAGGTGCGATTTTTAGAAATGGCCGTTAATCAGTGGCACAATTTAAAAGAAGTAAAGTAAAGAGAAAATGTGTTCGGTCCGCTTATGACGTCAATAGCCGTCATAAAAGTATGATGATTTTGGAGCGTGGTGTGGACGGAAATGCTCATACCATTGAAACGTGGTGTTCAAAAGGTCCGTGGTGTACCTAGGGACCTCGCTATAGAGTTGGTTATGAACAGATATGATATTGATAGTATGATCGAGTTCATTAAAATTTACAGAGGTTGTGAAGAGAAATACAATATTCAGTCTCTTGATTCAGAACTTTCCAATAAGTCAAAGTAAAGTGCTACTGCGAATTAATAACTTCAGTTGTATTAACTTTAGTAAAGTGCTACTGCGAATTAATAACTTCAGTTTTATTAACTTTAGTAAAGTGCTACTGCGAATTAATAACTTCAGTTTTATTAACTTTTACTAACGAATGTCCAAAAACTAATTGTTTTGCTAACCAATGGTAACATTATTTATTGCCAAACTGTGCATATAAAAGACTAGTAAGCTAATTTAACCTGTGATAACTACTTCCATATGGGAGGGTCTACTATGCAAAGCTATAAGGTCTTTGCTTCATTATTGTTAAACATACAAGTCTTGATTTTAACCAATAACACTCCGTAAATTATAGGAATCGACCATTAAGTTATATAAATATCATTTACAATCAACTTTTTCTTTTAAATGATTACTCATGCATGAAAGATCATTAGATAATCACGTCAAAACATTAACCATTATATGCTATTAAAAGGTTATCTGAAAGTTGACATTACTTAATAACTTTGTAGCTATGATTTCTAGCATGACTGGAAAATATAGCAAAGATGGTGATACTAATTCACATCCGTTTTTTGTTGTCTTTAAACTTTTGAACGCCATCGACGGCCATAGACGTCAAGTGAAAATGTGTTAGGGCCGCCTATGACGTCGATAACCGTCATAAAAGTATGATGAATTTGTGGCGTGGCGTGGAGGGTAATGCTCATACGATTAAGGGCCTGCGCAAACGAGGGACAATGGCGGGCAAAAAGTCCGCGGTGCGGTCTTATTAGTACTGCAATAAGGTTGCACTTTGTCCGCGCCAATACCTCATGACTTTTTGTCCGCCATTGTCCCTCGTATGCGCAAACTTTAAAACGTGGTAGTCAAAAAGGTTAAGGTCCGTGGTGTACCTAGGGACCTCCTTATAGAGTTGGGTATGAACAAATATGATTTAAGAGAAATACAATATTCAGTCTTTTGATTCAGAACTTTCCAATAGGTCAGTTGTCGAACGATTCAGTTCATACTCGTTTTCTTTTGTTATGAGATTCATAGACAAAATAAAGGCGGGTACAGACTCCTGTAACGTAACATACAATGTAACATGAAAGGTACGTAGTACGCACGCGTAGTGTGCACGATTCGTGCGCGCAAGGCGTTCACACTATGGGACTTCTGTTACATTGCATGATACATTGCGACAATGTGGACGGCAAATCCTTTCATTGCGTGTTACATTGCATGTTAAATTTCGTAAGTCTGTACCCGGCTTTAGATAACAAACAGAGTCTGCCAGTAATTAATTTATTGAAATACTCTGAATTATGGGGGCAATGATAGAAGTAGGCCAGCCTATAGGTGTTGCAAGGACAAAAAAGGGGATTGCATGTTTTAAAAACATAGTTAATTCATCTATGGTTAGTCAAGTTACGGGGAAATGAATGAGTATTATTGTCTAATGTTATTAAAAAATCAAAAACTATCATTGGTGGTACTTACTACCTTGGTCGATTTAGGTACATTTCCTCTCATAGTGATGTTTTTGCTGGCAATCTCATTGGCGATACGCATCCTCTGTTTTGGGGCCATTTTAAATGATTAGCAGTTATATTTGTCCTGAAAAATAATGAATATACTTTGTTAAAAAGACCACTTAAAGACTACCCCATCCTTACCAATAACCATTGTGTAAAGTTTATGACGAGCTTTTACATCAAAATATTTATGGTTACACTGACTTTAAACAGCATTATAACTTTAATATACAGGGTGTAAACAAAATCATGTAATTCTTTCAAATCTCATGGTGTACTGTTGACACAGATTAACCATGAATGGGATACTTGTGGATACAATAATAAAAAATTACAAGAAGTAAAACATGTGTTCTTAACGTGAGGCATTTTAGTGCCGCGAGTTAAATGACCACGCGGCGAACGATAGCCGCCCAATTCGCTCGGGGGCTAAAATGCCTCAAATATGTTTACTTCTTGTATTTATTTATTTTTAATCCAAAAGTATCCCGTTCAGGGTTAATCTATGTCAGCAGTACACCACGAGGTTTGAAGGAATTACAAGATTTTGTTTACACCCTGTATAACATAACATCATGTCTCTAATCCCCTAAGGATTATACAAGCATGTTATGTTTAAGTCCCATGTAATAGGGGTCGAGCCTATTGCCATCAACCGGACACAAATCTAAACTCCGAGCTGCTACTGTGAAATTCCACACGGAAAAACACAATAACACTTTGCCTGACCTGTGAATCGAACCCAGGACCTCACAATCAGCAGTCGCGCTTGCCACCACTAGACCAACGAGGCAGTCACTTATTACTTTATACAAAGATTATTATTAAGGTGGTACCTATTTATCTTTACATAGTATAAAACAAAGTCGCTCCCGCTGTCTGTATGCTAGATCTTTTAAACTATGCAACAGATTTTAATGCAGTTTTTAGCAATAGATAGAGTGATTCAAGAGGAAGGTTTATATGCCCCACATTAGTATCTACATTGCACCCGTGCGAAGCCGGGGCGGGTCGCTAGTTATCTACAAATAGTGAAAATTCCTTGGGGAACATAATGAAATAAGTTCACATGAATATTTGATTTTGCTGTCTTCGAAGACATGTTCATAGAGTGAATGATTATATGACTAATGAAAGCTAATCTAAGATACATAATTTAATTTCACCAAATTGCATTCAGCCATTATGGTGTGATTAAGTAACAAACATACAAACTTTCACTTTTAGTGAGATATTTTATTAGAAAATATGATTGTGTGTGGTAATATAAGATAACATCACACCTGTATTCCCCAAAGGGTTGGGCAGAGGTGTACAGTAAAACCCTCATTCCACCGTTATGTTTAAGTCCCATGTGATAGGGGGCGAGCCTATTGCCATCAACTGGGCACAAATCCAAACTCAGAGATGCTACTGAGGAATTCCACACAGAAAATCCCAATAACACTTTGCCCGACCTGCGGATCGAACCCAGGACCTCACAATCAGCAGTTGCACTTGCCATCACTAGACCAACGGTTATTGGGTTTTTTGTGTGGAATTCCTCAGTAGCAGCCCGGTGCTTGGATTTGTGCCCGGTTGATGGCAATAGGCTTGCCCCCTATTATATGTGACTTAAACATAACAGCGAAATGAGGGTGTTACTATACACCTCTGTCCAACCTTTCAGGGAACACACATGATGTTATGTGTTGATAGAAATATTTTGATGATATAAACATATGGTTGATGAAACTTGTTGCACTAACTTTTACAGCAAAATCATTCAAGTTTCTAACAAAGATTATAACATTTTCTATTAACTATGTAGAATATTAATTAAAATGCAATTTACCTACTTTTCACACTCAACTAGGAAGGTAACTATCGGAAATATAGAAACAGCTTGTTCTAGCTAGTTATTCAACCTCTAAAACATGTCAGCAGATCTAACTGTGATTTCACTAGGTACTAAGTAGAACAGTATGTTAAACTTATAACTGTAACTTACAAATAAAAATACACGTCAATACGCGACCGCGCGCCTTATGTTACTACAATAACCAATTTGATCAGCTTTCCACATTGAATACGTGTCACGGAATCTCGTTATCTTCCAATAACAATGCTTAATCACCACCTTAATGATAATACGAAATTAAAACAGAATAACGAAGGTCAACACGTTAATTATCAGTAATCTGCAAAGTTTCACCTTTTATTTACGTCGCAAGTTTGTTACCTCTTCTCGATTCTGATGGAAATACAAGAAAAACACAATATTCTGTTGACACAGCTGGATGCAAAATAAAGCGGTCACAAACTGTTTTTGAGAGAAAATAATGGCATTACATGCGTAATTTATAAAGTAATGAGATTCAGTCGCGGTATTAACACGAATTACACACTAAATCAGCCGTTGTTATCGAGAAAAATGTTATTACATACACGTAATGAAAGTATAGTGTAAACAGGCCTACTGAACTTACAAGTTAAACCAAAGTTTTATATTAAAATTAGCACAGAAACAATGCACAATAGTCTCACAAGTATATTAGACGATAATAATAATAAAAATAAAATTCTACTCACAATTAAATCCTAAAATTAAGGGCCGATATAGCCAAACGCACAAGTTGGCTTGACACGTATGTAAAAGTGAAATGACAGAAATGTCAAACGCGTCATTTGAAAGCAAGTTGTATTGCGCATGTACCAGACACGCGTCAATTAATGTTACAATAATAAAAAAATAAACAAATAAAATAAAATATCGAAAAATATATATTATTGGTAAAAAAATAAAGATAAGTTGCGTTCCTGTATATTTTTCCGTGTAAAGTTATAATAAGTACATATTTTAGATACGCTTTACAGCCTGAAATAGCTTTGTAACGACATCTAGTGTCGAGTAGTGTAAAAAAGTAGATTTCTTCCGCATTTACTGTTTATAATGCAACTGCTAGATGGCGCTATACATTTCGTATTTTGGAAAATAGCTGTCGTTTAAACAATATTAGCTAGTTATTAATGTAGCCACTAGGGGGTCGTACATAACAGCAGTACGGTTTCACCGTTTCATCGTAGTATAACTTCAATCGTAGCGGTTTTTTTTATCTTTTGATTTCTTTATTCATTTGCGTAAATTACCTTTGTAGACATTAATTTAATAAATTATCGTTTCTAAATAAATGGAATGTTGAGATAGGCGTTTAATTAAATAGGTATTTGACTTGGCTTTTTTATTTCAATGCGTAGGCTCGTTTATCAGTTGAACATTATAAGGTATAAGTATTACCTAGGTATCTAAGAATAGTGTACCTACCTACGTGTTACATAGATATAAAATGCTTGTCTATCTTTCTTCTTAGGTACCTACCTACAATAAATTCAAAATTATATTTCCATAACCAACGGCGAAAAATTGTTCATAGGTCCAATAAAAAAGAGCGTAGGCTCAACAATGATGCCTATAAAATCAAACAAAAGAGAAAGAGACAGCCAACCAAGGATCTCCAGGACATCACTATCAGGTGTCAACTAATCGACCAATCACATTGAGGCATTATCCTTGGAGGGTGATCCTTGCGCTCCGATTGGTCGGTTTAGACAACGCCTCAAAACGCTACGCCTACGGATAGAATCCATTTGAATTTGAAAGTCGAAGGGAGAACGTCAATAAATTGTAGGAAACAGTTTGTCTTGTTCCTTTTTTGAAGAAGGTTAATATTATAGCAACTTATTCATCTTTATTACAGTGGGTATGTAGGTGTAGAATAGGTAGGTATACTTACCTAATGAAAAAGATCTGATAAATGTTTGTTATTGAAGAACCCAAGTAGGTACGGTATAAGGTACGCGTAGGTACCTACCTACCAAGTTTCAGAAAGCGTGTTCGAAATCAGATAGATATGTTTGATATTCAGATCGGGCGAAGGGGCGGAGTTAGGTAACTAATAATTGAAATCGTTGGTAGAAGGTAGGTAGGTACCTAGGTAGATAGGCACGGGATGTGCAATCTTTATTTTAACAATTATTGTCAATTCATAATAAACTTAAATTATTGTTGTTGACAAGGTACCTAAGTAAGTATACCTAACTACATATTTTTTTTCAGTGATAGTGATATAGCGTTCCTCCATGTTAAGCATAAACATTACCTACCTACTGTCCCACTGCTGGGCACGCACTCACTTTTCGCCTCTAGTCACTTCGATGCTCTCGGGGACTAAGTAGTTCTCAGTGGTGATGCGAGGGGGAGGGGGGTCGTAGGGCTTATTTTCCCCACCAAAATCTTACAAGTCAAATTGACAAACGTCTGAAAAACAGACAAGTTACCTACCTACAAAAAAATAATTGTGCAATAACTTCTAATGTGCTCAACTTATTTTACTGTTAGGTAATAGGTATGACCCCCGCAAAGTCTTTGGCTGCGACCACGCCTGATAGTAGGGGAGAAGCACCATATATCGGATAGTTGCGTATTATCGGATAGGGCAGTACTTACCTATCTCGACTTTTTGAATAGTGACATCTATTTTTTATTTCATTCACTTATAAGCAACCATAAGATGGCGCCCCTGCAGAAAGTTTGGCTGTATATTAACAAAAATGGCGGAACAGTGAGCCAACGTTACTTTTTTCGAATGCAAAAAAATATTTTTTGAATCAAAACGTGTCGTTTCCTTTGTTGTAAATACAAATTATTGTTGTAATCGCTATATTTGATGATGTATAGGTACATAGTGTTCATTTTATTGAATTATCCCTTTTTAATTCCAAAACTAGCAATATTTAAAAAGTTTTTCTTGTTCATACTTATTCGGCCATGTCAATCTTAATACCGAATACCAACGCGAGCCTTATATTGGATATCCGATATTAGGACTAAAGTAAAATGAGATTATTAAAAACGTGAGGTTAAATGTCCTACCTAAGCAAAAATACACTTATTATGTTAAGACTGATTATTGTATTGTCAATAATCACAATGTATAAGTAATATTAGAGGGTTCATTACATTTTCGCAATAGTAGGTAGGTAGTTTCCTAATACCAGATATGAGAGAAAATGTATTTTTGCCCTAATATCGGATATCCGATTAAAGGAAACCTTTTAAAAAACCATCAATTTTGCCATTTTGTCAAAAATGTTATGTAGGTACCTACCTAAATCAAAAAAATTAAATGTACCTACTTACCTAATGTATCAAATATTTTTTGTATCTTGTAGTACCTACCTACCTACTTGTAGTACCTACATACATGAAATATAGCCTACACAAATATAACATTTGAACCTCTAAGTCATTAAGTATTTACTACTTTTTTTAGAATTTTAAACAAAAGTATCCGATATTTGGTGTCTTTCCCCTACGTACTTAGGGGAAAGTGTGCTTGAAAGAGCCAGTTATGAAAAGTATGAAAAAAAATCGGTTTACGCTGATTGTTTTAAATAAAAATACGTTTTTTCAATATTAGTTTAACAGTAGTGGTTATCAAATTAAAATTAAATAGATAAGTAACAATACTAGAAATCTGTTATGTAGCTACCTACTTTAAAAAAAAGGAAAATCGGCTATTTCAAGACAACCTGTAGGTACCTACATGTCATGAATGCGCCATCGTATGCTATCAAAGAGCCGGATTCAAGTAAGTAGAAACAAACTAGTTTTTGAACAATTAAAATCTGTTAATAGACTCTAAAATCAAATCAAAATTAAACATAAGTAGGTACTTAATTCTATGAAAATCATAGCTTTTAATTAGGCTCAAATAATAATTCATAATACCTACCTAGTCAATCTCAAATAACGTCGGAACTCTGATTATAGCAATTAAAATCATAATCTACCTATACCTACTAATATTACCTACCTATAAAGAGGGAAGATTTGTATTTTTAACCGACTTCTTGTATGTAACGAATAAGTAGGGGAAGATGGGGGAATGGCGGTCACTTAAGCACTAATCCCTTTTTAATTTTATTTCTGAGACTTACGGTGTAGGTAGCTGACGTTTTATATAGCTTATATAGTGGGCTATAGATATATATGAGGCGCATTATCAATCTATTACGGGTTTCTTATTTTTTAATAATTTTGTAAAACTCTTCGTTGACCGCTATTACCCGCAGGTGCGGGTAATGGCAGTCTACTGTTAGCGTATTACCGATCATTCAAAATTAACACAGGGTTGCTTGTAAAGTGTACCAAAACAAAATAAAACGACATTTTATTCATATTATAAATGTATAGTAATTCACTTTAAGACAGATATTGATTGGTCTAGATCACTTTAAACTTGCCTTTCACCGAATTTTCGATTTTATTACAACAAAACACACCCAAACTTTTATATAGCTGTCAAAATTACTGCCCGCGAAGGAAAATGGCGCCGCTTGGTAAATAAGTTTACTTGGCCGCATACTAAATGGCGATACTAGTAGCGATAGCAGAATGTTTTTGGATTCTTAGATTTTGACGTGACCGGCATTGCCCGCTGACTACCATTACCCCATCTTCCCCTAAACTTAAAAACTACTGGACCGATTTCAAAAAATATTTTGCCGTTAGAAAGCTACATTATCACTGAGTAGGTAACATAGGCTACGGGCGGAGCCGTGAGGATACAGCTAAGTAGTTAATTAATAAAATTAATATTCCGTTTTTGCGTTTCTTGCGCTGGTGTTGGAGTTTGGAGTTGTGGCTGGTTTATGGCAATAGGCTCGCCCCCTATTACGTGGCACTTAAACATAACGGCGAAATGAGGGTATTACTATACACCTCTGCCCAACCCTTCGGGGAATATAGGCGTGATGTTATGTACCTGTAATATTCTCATACCACGAAGTTAATCTTACTATAATGAAGCCACGCCTAACAAACTTGATATTCATACAGGCGATGTACTATTAGGCATATCATTACGCCCTTAATTAAGTAGGTAAGCAGCCTTATTAATTAATTATGATACCAAAGCCTCGTGTCGGGTGTTTGAGATACTATACTCAGACTAATTACTGATGTCTAATTAGTGGCTTAGTGTATAGAGAACCTAGGTACGTAATTAGATAATTGAGTATAGTAGTGATAGCCTAGTTGTGTGACCGTCGAACTGCCAAGTCATAGGTCTCGAGTTCGAACCCAAGGCACGCACCTCTGACTTTTCGGATTCATGTGCGTATTGTATATTCGATAAAGTCTTCAAAATTCATTTTTATTACTTTCGAACTTTGACACTACCTTCCTTAAGGTAGGTTCCAAGTTACCTTGAGTTTGACAGATGATTCCCTTACCTCGACTGAGGAAAAATCTCGAGTCGAGGACGTTTATGTCAACTATGACTACCGATGGTAGTGAGCCGAGGTGGAGTCGAGTCGAGTAAGTTTTGGAGGAACGTCTTAGAATATGGGTATAAGCCTAACCAACCGCAGAGATAAGCTAACAATAATTATCTACATCTCAAAATTTCTCCGCCATGTTATCTTAGGACAGAAAGAAATAATATTTGCACTGCGGCGCCGCTCGCCTCATTCAGACAGGCAAAAAAACAATGCAGTTTAATTACCTATTGTAAAATGGCAAAATTATTTTGTTAGGTTAGGACAGTGTTTCGCAAACTTTTTGCGTTCAAGGTACACCTACGTAATAGGGGAATTTCAGAGGTACACCATAAATAAAAAATCATATTTTAATCATATAAAGATAGCTAAGATTACATTATTTCCGTCCGCCTTTATAATTTTATAAGAAATACATTTTTCCCGCGGCACACCAATTAATGATCACGGTACACCAGTGTGCCGCGGCACACACTTTGCGGAACACTGGGTTAGGATAGGTATATGTGATTTTTGGCAATTCGATGTGGAACATCCGATAATGGTGCTGACTCTGTTTTGCACAAATTAAACGTAATTTAGACTATTGCCATCTTTTTTACTCTGATAAAATAAGAAAGAGACGGACAAATATAATAGCTGTCAAATTCAGTGGAACTAAAATTTCCATACCGGTAAAACGAGGCCATTTGAAATTCATGGGATTAATTGGAATTGGAATTCAGTTATGGAACGTACTTCTTATACATATTGACCGTTTCAATGAAATTGTATAGGTATCTATTATTAGGTATAAAAATAAATATTAAAAATTAAATTATTCAAAGTTAGTTAAAATATAGGTATAGGTCAACCGGAATCTCATGGCATTAAAAATTAATAACAAATAGTGGTTTTCATATGGCAATGTCAACATGTCACTTGTCAAAACGAGTATGACTGTAGTTGATACATTTTCCAGTTCTGATTAATGTTTTATTGTTCAAACATTTTTAATAAACATACTTATTTTAACAAGGTTTCCTTTTCCATTACAATAAAATTGCAAAAAACCACATATCAGCATATCATTTTGGGACCCAGTGCATAATATCAGCAAGCACATTAGGTCACATAAAACAATAAGCCAAACCCTCTAACAACATTGATTTATGAAATACATGTTGTGCTGACCCCATCTAGTGTGGGATAAGGGCAGGTAGAAGATGAAGACGAAATTAAAGAATAAAATTACAAGTATCAAGACTTTTTATTCAAATTACCCTTGTGTTACCCACAAAAAAGTTTAATTTCCCTATTTGCCATCAGATTCTGGTAGACCTATATATCGAAAAATCTTCTGTACCTTGTCCGTTCCAATTAACCCCATGAATTTGAAATAGCCCCGTTTTACAGTACTTTAGACGACAGGTCGGAACGTGTCGACTATAGACACGGTGAAGTTCAAGACGTAAACTAATTTGACATCTCTAACTTAGTTCTTATCTATCCCCGTCCTTTTCTCGCGCTGTCTGTTAGTAAAAGATAGCAATACTTTAATTTTAGCTTAATTGGTGAATAAGAGTATCGGCGCCATTATTGACTAAATGATACGGCAGCGCCTGGTTGCAGTACCTATTTAGGAAGTATTTCTATATCATTGTTTAGGGTAATTACGAAAACTACGAATTTCTACTAAACCAGGCAATATTTTTTGCTCTGGCAACCTAATAATGCTAGAATGTGTAATGCAATGTGAGGTAATGTTGCCAAAGCAAAAAATATTGCCTGGTTTAGTAGTAATTCGTAATTTTCGCAATATTCCCATATTCATAATTACCCTAAAGGAATCCCAAATAAAGCCAACCAATAATAGCCCACTGCTGGACATAGGCCTGTCCTGCTCCTAGTTGCGTGTTGCATCCAGACTTCCCCAACTCCGGGTTCCATAGTATACAAACTAGCGAACAGTCTCGACAAAGATTAAAGCTGTGGTATAGTGCTTCCCTACCCATCCCATTTGTCCCACCTGCTGAAAATCTCCCACTTAGACATGGGTTGCCTTGGCTAACCTGGAAGTCTTTAAACAGACTCCGGACCCAGGTTGGTCGAAGCAAGGAAAACCTGCTCAGGTGGAGATTCATAGACGATTCCAGCTTGGAGTGTAAATGTGGTGCTGTTCCACAAACGATGGGACACCTAACACCATGCCCTGCGTGCCGTGATATCTGCACGTTCCAGGACCTAATGGAACCTACTGATAATGCTAAACTCGTAACTGGGATCCGGGCCGACTCAATTTAGATTGCCATCGACACGTTAAGAAGAAGAAGAAGTATACAAAGTGTGGATGACATAATGAAAGTGTAACCTGTCCCATTGTCATTCCTATAGTGTTTGTTATGTAGGTACCATGAATATACAAGGTTAGTCGGAAAGGGGGTACTAAGCTGAAAGGGTATTAAAGTACCCATAATAATGGATAACTTTTGTTCTACAACTTTTCCCAAAAGTCAATAGTTAAAGAGAAATAGCTGTTCAAAGATTTCATAAAAAATACGCTAAATTCTATCTATCGTCAGCTATGATCAGACGTGTTTACATTTTACGTCATAATTATTTGGGGTCACGGATTAGAAGCTACATTTTCTGAATTCGTAACTAAAGCAGGAATGAAGTATTTTTGAAAAAACTAAAATAAAAATCATTCTGCATTGAATTTCTTTCTGTCGAATTTTGAAATTTTAACACTTGCTTTATAACAGTCATCAGTGATACATTATGTTGCCCGTGGCTTAGTACCCCCTTTCTGACTAACCTTGTATTTAATAAGCAGAGTCGCGAAAAATTGGATTAAAAGCGTACCGAGTTTGTTTTCGCCGCTTTTTGAGTGATGCCGTCGGATATGGCTAGGGTTGTCAACATATTTTCGGCTGATATAGTATGTTTCAGAATAACCTATAAAAATAAAATAAGGCATTTTTCTGCCTTATAAAAAATTTCTACGCGATTAGACCCGATTTAGTATTTTTATAACCTATAAAAACTAACAGCCTTGTTGTTCCTAGGTTCGATCTCCAGCTTGGGCTAAATGTTATTACGTTTTTATCTGTGGAATTCGTCAGTAGAAGTCCGGGATTCGTGCCCAGTTGATGGTAATAGGCTCGCACCCTATTACATGGGACTTAAACATAAAGGCGAAATGAGGGTGCATACACCTCTGCCCAACTCTTCGGGGAAAACTAGTGTTATGTAAGCTATGAAATATATAGTAACTACACTTTAAAAAAATAGTATTTTACGGAAATAATAAAAAAGACAAAGTTATGTTCGTAGAATAGGTACCTACGTTTATAAATTTTATAAAGTAAGGGATTTGTTTGATAATAGTTTCGGTGTTACAAAATAAAAATTGATCCAACCAACTGAAATATAGTATTTTTGCGTAATATATATTTCTTCAACATTATACAGGGTGTAAAGGAAACCATGTAATTCCTTCAAACCTCGTGATGTACTGCTGAAATAGATTAACTCTGCACGGGATACATTTGGATTTAATTTAACAACAGGACATCACGAGGTTTGAAGGAATTACATGATTTCGTTTACACCCTGTATTGTATAGTACCTACGCAGACCCGAAATACAGTAAATACTATTTATTATTTTACGGCTGGCAACCCTAGATGAGGCTGTATGGAATAATAGTAATTTATGGAAATGTGATCATTTTTAACCGACTTCAAAAAGGAGGAGGTTCTATATTCGATTGTTTTTTTTATGTATGTACATCGATTACTCTGAGATTTATGATCCGATTTACGGTGATTTTTCATTAGTTTGATGCGGAATAGTTGCCATTTGGTCCACTAAAAATTTAACATAGTTTGGCCCAGTAGTTTTTATTTTATGAACTTTTTTTATGAACAATTTGTTTACGTGGACGATGTAATTATTCTACCTGATGTAATCTAAACAAATCCTACTGTAGTTTACAGAACAACCTATTACAGACACTAAAAAGTAAAAAATAAAAAACTACGTTTAAAAAAACCTGCTTAAAAACTAAAAAGTATAAAATAACTTAATAAAGATTTAATTTAATACACCTTTTATACAAACCTAATTAATACCTTTACCATAATATAAAATTAACAGTTTCAAAAGTCGGTGCCTTCAATTTGGTTCAGCGTGGATTAGCACCGACTTCTGAAACTGTTAATTTTATATTATGGTAAAGGTATTAGGTTTGTATAAGAGGTGTATTAAATTAAATCTTTATTAAGTTATTTTCTGCTTTTTAGTTTTTGAGTCGGTTTTTTTAAACGTTGTTTTTTTTATCGTCTATCAAAAAGTTTCTGTTGTCAAAATAATGTTTATGCGATAGACATTCTATCTCGCAAAAAAAACTACACTCATTTTATTTTTGCATCTTGTAGCCGACATTTAAATAGATTTCCATAAACAACACATTTTTTTACGTAGGTACTCTTAACAGCCTTATCCGACGGCATCATTCAAAAAGCGGCGATGTCAAACTCGGTACGCTTTTGTACCAATTTTTCGCGTCTCTGCCTATATCCCATGGTACATAACAAACACTATTAGAGATGACAATGGGACCATTTCGCTTTTTTTCATCCTCTGTCCGCTTAGCGAGGATGAGTGAAAAGAGACAATTGAACAATGATTTATATTGTCATTAGATTCTATCGTAATATTTCAATGTAGGTACATTGATGGATGATTAGGTCGTCTATTAAAGCTATTATGGGCAAAAGCAGCGATGGATGTCGATGCGAGCTTAACATCGACAGTGAAAAAGAGCGACCAGATTGTTGTGATAAGTGTGTTTGAAAAAGATTTAGTTTTAAAAATACTTTATTTTTGGAAAAAGTTGTTTGTGAAGAGTAATGTTTTTATTCTAAGAGCTGTTTTTGAAATTGTTGAAGACAGTAAAAAGGTTTTAACTTACATTATATCTTACTGCTTTAAAGGTTATTTTTTAAGTACTTAACTATGCAAAAATCATTAGAAACACATTATTTTCTGGTTATGTATTAATTATAATCACACCTTGAAAATTAACTATAGCTAAACGCAATAATCATTCGAGATATCCATCTATGGAACCACCCAGCATCTGCTTTTCCTAACTAAATTGCGTAAATAACAAAAAAATATTCAATAACTTAACATTACACATGACTTGTTCACAATGAACCACCATAAAATTGGATTTTGGTTAATATACGATAACCCGTGGCTGTGTGGTCGCCAATGTTGCCAGCTCCTTGCATTACGTCAAACCTCGTCAGAGAACCAATCAGGCAGAATGCGCGGTGCCGTCGCCGATAAAAAATAAAATTAAAAAGTTCGATTTTTTTTTCTGTAGGCAATTTTGCGTTTTTGCTGAAATTTACTGCGTTCTTTATTTATGATTTTGCTTGCATAATACGAACGATGTGTGCGCTGAAAATAATCAAGTCGCCTTATTTAAGTTTTGCCTTTATCTCAAGATACCTTTGCAAATAATGTTCCAATATCCCAGACTTAAAAAAAAACTTGCACATTTTGGCGCCATTTCTCTCGGCGTCGATTCCACTTGCGCACGAGTAGGTACACAAGCTTATTATAAAAACTATGTAGCTATTTGTTAACCAAAGTAATACTTAGTTATTGTTCGAACATTTTTTACGGGTATTTGGTATTATTTATGACAGATATGAGATAAACATTTGGCCGTCGGCGCCATATTGAAATTGTTTTGGACTGAAAATTTAAAACAACTTTTTGCATGAACACTTAGTTGTGTTTGTAGTCTTGCTAGCTTTTCCTTGCATTGTCCAAGATGAGAACCATTCTCGCAAATATTCGTAATGACAGAAAGTCTTTGCGCTTTAGGTTAAGTAGGATATATTATAGGTATATTCACGATTCTGAGGTACCTACGGAGGTACGAATTGCTTGCAGACAGACACCCAAAGAAAATAATGGAATCATAAGGGATAAATGCTGGCTCCGTAATATCGTGTCGTTCGAAATGTTGTCGATAGATTCCACGCCAAGGTTTTTGTTGTTATATATTATATTTATTTATACGTTCCTATCATTTGATAGGCACGTTAGTTACGTAGTTACTGCCATTTAATCTGTGACCTTATGTTGATTATTTTCACCTCAACTCTAAAGCGGTGTTTTCTAGAATATAATAGCGTGATACATTGCTGAGCGACATAGGTACTAAGCAAACCTTGGCGAAGCTGGACAATATCCAACGTCATCGTCTACCCATATCTCATAAAATAGTACATGTAAGTGCTTTGTTGATACGATATAGAATCCTAGATGATACGTCGCTTAACTCTCCATTTAGATCTAAAATTCAGTAAGTACTACAAACTACTCCGCAACGCAACGCATCCCGCATTTCAAGCGCGTCTAAAATGATCTAACCGTCAGACTACCAGGAGAGCATGGGTAGGAGGTGTAACTCGATAGCGCAACCCCCTTCCCCCGCGACGCGCACCCCCGACGCGCAACGTATGCCGCTCGATACTCGATGAATTGTGGATGGTGTTATGCGGAACGGTCAAGTTGGGAAGTTGATCCAAAGATGATGATCCAAAGATTCGAAGATTAGAATACAGTTTTCGCTCCTGCTAATCATATTAAAGAACTGAAGACATCTTTTAGCCTCATTATAAACAACGAGAACCCATTTGTAATCATTAAATACTATCTGGGCACTCGCTAAATGCAGCAGTTCACGGGGACGCGTGTCATTAAGCCCTCCTCCTTTTTGTGCTATAGTACCTACACTACCTACCCTGGTCAGTACCAATCGCATCCAGGTCTTATTCACAACCCTCTCTCTGCAGCGCATCTGCTCATCTATCTAGCTGTTTGTCTGCATGCATTAAATTACGGCTCTCAACCGACCGCCATTTTAGAGCAGTCATGTCTTTCGCTGTTAACATGCTCCATTTGCATTTCCATTTTATCAGCCTATGGCTTGAACACGATGTGAACATATAAACCATAAAAATTATGTAAGTGAGCCACACACCACTTTGGGAACATGATACGTTCACTCCGTGAGACGATACGGCGTCGGTAATTCACTCGATCGGTATCTTGGGACGCACTCAATGAATTATTACTAGAGATCTCATTTATATTATACTTAAAGATGGTGCAAAGATAGCAGAAGTTGCAAAGTTGTTTTTTATTAATGTGTTAAAGAAAGTCTTGTTCTTTTTCGTCGGAACGATCTGTTCTAATTTTGAATGTTCTGGCAGTTAAGTTACTTTTCCGCAAAAAAAATATAATACAGAATTGTTTGCCTCCCTTCAACATAACCCTGCAGCAAGGTGCAGATCCCGATGCGATGGCCCTAACAATCACTTACGCAATTGTTTAAACAATGCCCACTAATAAAATATCATATTACTCCCGAATTATGTGAGCAACGAGTAACGCAGCCAATATGCCTGAATACAATTATAATATAGGGGTCGATTGTACCCCACGTTGCTTTTTTGATGCGCATTTTACGTAATGACATTTGAGGGTTGGTACAGTCAATTATTTTAGAGCTGGGGGCTGTGAATTTTTATTTTTGGTAGGGATTATCTTGTTACGTGGCCATGTTATGGATTAGATGAGTCGTTGATGCTCTCTAGTGAATTGATAAAATTAGGTAGGTGTTGAAAGGTTTTCGTTTGTTTATTTATTTATGGTTGGTTATGACTTAGGCCCCTCGCCCACGGCGACTTTTTGTAGCGATGCTGTAGCGCGTTCGCATCGATACAGTCGCGATGCGGTCGCTAGCTGTTTGCCCTCGCCCACACCACGATTCTCAGTCGCGATGAAAACGCGATACCGTCGCGCTTCTGTCGCGATGCAAACGGGATTCAGTAATGACACAAAAATGCCACAGTTGGAAGATGGACTCCGTTGAGGCAACATTAGTCACGTTGTCTTTGGTGCTGCTTTTACGTAAGCAGCTGAAGCGTGGACAACCGAAGCGTGGGCAACGAAAGCAGCGTCAATATTGGATGCACCCATTTAATAAAGAGAGATTACTTGGTAGACAATCGATACAGTTGCGATGCTGTAGCGTGTTAATAGCGCGTTGCAAATACGACTAACGCGCGTTAGTAGCGATGCTGTAGCGACAGCATCGCTACAAAAAGTCGCCTTGGGCGCGGGGCCTTCAATTAAATATGCATTCATTAACATATAAACTATTATAAGGGAACTGTGTTGAGCGATCGCTGTTGCTTTTGACATCTTCTACAAAATTCACCTGTAAGCATAAACGTATTATACTATTAATAATAGGTCTATGGCTGTAAGATATTAGAAGATGACATATCGACGATGAAATGCCAATGCCTCCTAACTTCATTTTTGTTGATTTTTAGTTTTTAATGCCAATCGACGTAAGTAGAATGCAATTTCGCATGTACTAGCAAAATATCCTAAAACAACGCGGAGTGAAAGTGCATCGAGTCTGAAAATAATGAAAACTAAAATTTTGATGTTATTTTACTGTTATCAATACCTCCTATCACCCTCTCAATTTTCAAAAATGTTATGAAACTAAAACCTTATTCTTCCTATCTTTAGTTAACTTAGTAAGTAGTAGCTTTAGAGTGAAATCTAATTACACTTTATATTCCAATCATTACATTTTTTCATCAGTCAAAGCCATTTTTTTTATTAATTAAATTAATGAGACGTTTTTTTCGTTTTCTGTAAAGTTGCAATTTTTAATTTAGGAGATATTGGTATTACATCTTCGATATGCAGAAGCAACTACATGACTCTTCTCAAATCACGAAGCACGTTATGACTTAACAACTTCATCATCATCTCCCTGTCCTTATCCCACACTACGTGGGATCGGCACAACATGTATTCCTCTTCCATTATCCTCTATCAGTCGTCATCTCAGTACTCACTCCTTTCTTACCCATATCATCCTTCACACAATCCAACAATATTTTCTTTGGCCTGCCTCTACTTTTATATCCATCCACATTCATTCAACAATATTCTAGTAACATGACTTTCTTCCATCCACATAACATGCCCATACCACGCTAACCTATCACTCTTCAACTTTGCAGTCACTGGCGCTACTTTCTAACTTCCTCTGACATACGCATACCTTATCTTATCCATTCTTGTCACTCCACACATCTCAACAACTTCATGATAGAATTTAATTCAAAACAGACCCCGTGCTTGGCTTCTAATAAAATTAATTAATCCAATCAGCCTTTGGGTGCTTCGAATATCCAATATCTAATCTTAAACTATTGTTGATTAACCAAGAGCTTTATGAACGGCCATTTTCAATAAACTCCATAGAAGTACCTAATGTCAAAAAATTCTAGTAAGGCAAAACGCTGATATATAGGTTATTGGAAACGATAGTAAGACAATTATTATCTACTATAACACAGGTCACATTATTTCAATCAAACAGTTGTAAAGGACAGGTGCGTAGTATTCTCAACCGGCGTGCGTGCATGACATGATGTATGAATGTGGACGAAGCTAAAGGAGTATGTAAGGATCGTATCATGTGGTGTTCTGTAGTTACTGCCTACCCTAAGGGGAAAAGGCGTGAGTTTATATATATCTGTACAGTTATAAAGATCGCCTAAACTAAAATGAAGCGTCTTTAGATAATAATATGACATTATCGGATGACAAATTCGGTGGGCGTCATATCAGCTTAGAAGAGAAACCTATGCATTGTCTGGTTACCTGGTGAGACTCCTGCGTCCTGATATTGTGCCAAAGCCGTAGCATAAGACGGAGCACCGGTACGTATTACCGGCAATCCCGAAGCCACCTCTTTTTTTGCTGAGAATGACCACTGGGTGGTTTTAGTTCGACAAACCCCTCCGCCTTCCCCAAACAGAGGGTATCTAGGAGACATTCATGATTTCATTGAATTTTTTTTATTGAAATCCCATTGGTATTTTCAATAACAATCCGGGGTCGATATTAAGCATGCTGGTAATGGCTATGGTTTTCCCTCTCTTTCAACACGTTCAGTGCAAGGTGCACCCTCGTGGAGGGCTAATTTTAAACATAGGTTTTTCTTAGCATATCCACTGTCATAAATTTGAAAAATTTACTACATTCTAGCGTGTTTTATGACACGGTTTCAAACCTAATGCCAAGAATCCTCCTTGAGGGTTGACACTTAGCGCAAATGTAATTCTGAGGGCCCTCCTGGAGGGTCCACTAGCAATATGTATGGCGGCATGGTATGTGATTTCTATGAAAAGTGTGGTATACTAGAATGTGTAAAATGGGATCTCATAAAATTATCGATGGACTGTGGGTATATACTGACTAGTCGGCACACCTGTGCCTATCTCGTTGAAAAATAAGGGCGTGACATAAAAAAAAACGTTTCTTGGAACATGGCTACAATTCGAACTCTGTCAACCCCATAATTAGCATTGTACCATATTGCATACTGTCTCAAAATGTTTATTTTATGCACAAAAGAAGAAAAGTGAAATCAAAAAGGACATCTACGAACTTAATGTAGGTAGCAGAAATTATAAAAAAACACATTACTGTAAGCAGACGCGCGTAACTGACGCAAGGTTTTGGCGCCAACGACAATGGGCGGCCATATTTAAATGCGTTTAGTTGCTGCAATTATTGTATATCGCGGGCGAGTGATTCTTTGTGCTTGTGCCTTGTATCAGGTGTCGTATGAAAGTGCTTGAGTTACACTTTCTTCTTCTTCGTGAAGTGGATAAGTGTATTGTAAAAGAGAAATGAAACGAAGGGAATATAAATGCTTATTCGTAGTTTAAGAACCCATTGTATGGTACTGTCCCTTGCCTTTATGGTCAATGTTTTCTAGTCCCTATTGCAATGGTCACCTTGATTAATTTGTATTGAATTTGGTATAAAATCAAATTGACCCTAGTTAGCTGATCAAATTTTTTTTCTAAATTATTCTAGTGTTTCCCGCACGAAATAAATATTTGTATGACCGTCAGATAATTGTTCCGGGTTTGGGTGCTTGTGCATGTGCAGATTTGTGACAGAAAACGCATCCACGATACAGGAGTACTCCTAGAATGAGGCAAAGATTTTTATAAAAAAAATCTTCACTGTTTTTTTTATTTATAAAAAAACATCTGATGGAATCAAAACCTTTCCTTTCATCCATCATATTCCTAGACCTGTTCCGACCCTAACTACCTGTACCATTTTATCATTGATTTAACTAATTGTTTTAGTGGCGCCTACAATAAGACGGGCGCCATATTGGAATGCGTTTAGTTGCTGCAATTACTGTATATTCGCGGGCGAGTGCACCTTTGTGTCTGAGTATCGGGTGACACTCGAGTAGGTACAAATTGGTAGTACTTGAGTTACACTTTCTTCCGAATAAGTGTTTTCAAATGTGTAATTGTTTGTAAAAATACTTTAAAGAGTACTTACCAAAGGTTTTTAGATAAATCATGAAAAATACCGAATCGTTGTTAAGAATCTTCATAGTATAAAACAAAGTCGCTCCCGCTGTCTGTCTGTCCTTATGTATACTTAGATCTTTAAAACTACGCAACGGATTTTGATGCGGTTTTTTTAATAGATAGAGTGATTCAAGAGGAAGGTTTATATGCCCTACATTAGTATCTACATTGCACCCGTGCGAAGCCGGGGCGGGTCGCAGGTTAAGAATATTTGAACCAAGACTTAACCTAGTTTTACAAATTTGAAAAAAAAAAGAGTTTAGATAATTATGTGGCAAGATACAAGAAAAAGTGCAAGTGGGCTTAAACTAGGAGTAATTCCTGTGCAAGTTCCTGTAAGCAAGGACATAAAAAAACGCCTAGATATTTTAAGGTTTATAACAATACAACTGCCTCGTTGGTCTAGTGGTGGCAAGCGCGGCTGCTGATCGTGAGGTCCTGGGTTCGATCCCCAGGTCGGGCAAAGTGTTATTGGGTTTTTACGTATGGAATTCCTCAGTAGCAGCCCGGAGTTTAGATTTGTGCCCGGTTGATGGCAATAATAGGCTCGCCCCCTATTACATGGGGTTTAAACATAACGGCGAAATGAGGATGTTACTATACACTTCTGCCCAACCCTTCGGGGAATACAGGCGTGATGTTATGTGTATAACAATACCATTGAGACAGAATTCACCGATTACTTAAGTATTAAAATAAATGTAGCGAAATGAAGGAAAAGCTATTTTAAATGTACCTGGGCCAGCAGTCTAGACATAGATAACGATCGTTAAGTTATAACAACAAAGTTTTAAGACTCGAAAAGACGAACTTTTAATTTTTTTACATACTTTTCTTCCTGTAATGTTAAATTGATCATTATGACATGCTTTTTCTTCATCTATACTAATATTATAAAGAGGAACGATTTGTATTTTTGTATGTAAAGAATAAACTTAAAAACTACTGGACCGATTTCAAAAATTCTTTTGCCATTAGAAAGCTACTTATTACTGAGTAGGTAACATAAGCTACAGGCGGAGTCGTGAGGACACAGCTAGTTATTAGATAATTTAGTACCTACGACATTAAAAATTAATCGTTATGTCTTGTTCTGCCTAGCCTTTTTCCCAACTATGTTGGGGTCAGCTTCCAGTCTAATTAGATGCGGCTGAATACCAATATTTTACACGGAGCGACTGTCATCAGGCCTCCGCAACGCTGTTACAGGGCAATGCCGAATTATCCTAAGGTTAGTAGACCGGTTCTGACTTCCCGTAATGACTATCATAGGTAAGTATTTGTATGACACTCGGGGCCGACTGTTTAACGTGCTCTCCGACGCACGGGTCTCGATGAGTAACGAACGGTCACCCATCCACGGACTGACCGCGGCAAGCGCAGCTTAACCTCAAAAATCGTGTGATATAGCCACCAGCCCCTCCTTAAGCGTTGTGACTTAACGACCGAAATCGGTCGTAAAGTGATTGCTATCTATGTCGAGACTGCAGGCCCTGGAGGTCAGTTTTACCAACAAAAATGTTAAAAATCGCTATCGAGCCGCAGTCAACCACGGCTATAACTTTTTGCTTATAAAGTTAGTACAGTCTCTAGTCAGTAATATCTGTGGGGGAACGAGGTATGGTGGCCCCCAACGAAAGGGGAGGATCCTCCTACCAGGAGGGTCTTGTGCCTGGCGGGCTACTGCCCAACGGTTGCTTTTTTTTTTCTATTCGACTGCTTGTAGATGGTCTTGCGGACCGTTTCTACGTAACCGGGCAGTTATTGGTGAGACCTGAAGGGTCTCCAACCAATCCCGACGGAGTAAAATACTTAACCTAAGCTAACTACTATTACCACTACTACTAACATCATGACTAGTAAGCAGCAACACCACTAAGGGCGTCCCCTAGGGGGGACTCGAACCTTGGCTTAGGGCGTTGCTTGCGAGAGGACTGGGAAGGAGATAGCTTGATGAGGGCTGAATTAACGGTGTGAGCCCAACGGTTGAAGTTGAGAAGTTGTATATATACTAACTCCGTGTCAGATCTTGATATCGCGATGAAGGATTTGTGACATTTTATTTTGAAAGTTGTCATTGTTGTCGCTGTAGTCTGCTAGACAATCGACGTGCTGCATAGTTCTCATTTTGCGTGATAGATGCCGCCATACATAGATCTAAAAAAAAGAGGTCCTTCAAATAGTTTCCAACTTGTTACAAAAAATTACGGAACTTTGATCTTCTAAAACCACTAAAGAAAAAGGTTCAATTGAAATACAAACCTCCCTTCATCAGAAAAAAAAATGTTTAAAAATTACCAATGTTTACAAAAACAAAAGGCGAGCCACACTTGCGTGGCTTTCCAACCCTTTTGTCAGGGTGGCCAGGGGAAAAGTTATAAACAAACGGAAAATGTACACCGACACGGAAACCTTTTAGGAAGCACCTCCCCTATTTCGTGGGGTAAATAAAAAGCTTAAAAATACTGCGTTCGTTTTTTTTTTGTTCAATAAAGTTTTGGCTTTCGGTAGCCAGGCATTTTTTTATAGAGAAAGAATCTTTACATAGTATAAAACAAAGTCGCTCCCGCTGTCTGTCCGCTTAGATCTTTTAAACTACGCAACGGATTTTAATGCAGTTTTCAGCAATAGATAGATTGATTCAAGAGGAAGGTTTATATGCCCCATATTAGTATCTACATATAGCATACATTATAGCAGTGATAGCCCAGTGGTGTGACCGTCGGACTGCCAAGTCAGAGGTCTTGAGTTCGAACCCAAGGCACGCACCTCTGTCTTTTCGGATTCATGTGCGTATTGTATTATTATCACTTGCTTAAAAACGGTGAAGGAAAACATCGTGAGGAAACCGGCATGCCTGAGAGATATTTCTTGATGGCATGTGAAGCCAAGTCAGAAACCCATGGGCGGCATCAAATCTGACACCAGGTTAGTCACTAACCACATGACAAGAAGATCATTCTGGGATCTTTCGGTAAGCCTTTAGCCAGCCTGTGGACTGCGATGGCCCGACATCGTTATTTTTATCAGGGTATGAACGTTTTCTTTTAGAGAGATTTCTTTGTGAAATGTTGCTCAAACATGCTTGCTTATCAGAGCAGATCCAGGTGTATCTACATACCAAGTCAGAGGCCCATGGGCAGCATAAACTCTGACACCAGGTTAGTCACTAACCACACGCAAAGAAGAAGAAGTATCTACATTGCGTCCGTGCGAAGCCGGGGCGGGTGGCTAGTTAAATAGATGTGGTAAATTGATGAAATGGGGTGCATGATAAGAGCCTCCATGAGTGATGCTGATGATACATAAGTACGTCCAGCGCACCCTTGGCAGTCAGTGTTCGACCAAACTTGCTTACTGGCTAATCTTTTCAAAACGGCATGAGCTATCCTCATATAAGAAAGAAAGAAAGAAAAAGTATTTATTTTACGACCACGCGGACGCGGACGCATACATAAAATTAAAAATATAACCACTGTAACGTAGGGGGTTAGGTAGGTGATTTTGTAAATTAAATTATTAGGAGTAGATAAAAATATATTATTTATTTTACAAAAATGTGAAGGTAAAAGGTATGTTAAAAAATATAAAATTGTCGGTTAAGCCGGAAGTGAGTTCGATAATATCGAGCGCGTGTAAAGTTTCTAGACGACAATTAGAAACACCACTGTCCTGCGTTAGTAGCCGGATGGCGCGGGGTGTAGCATAGTATAACTAGCTAAGAAGAAGAAGAATATGGAAAGTTGGATTGTTCTGGACATTTTTTTAAGAATATTCCTATACAGTGCCATAATAAAGCCATTTTTTTAACTTAAAACGGGCTCAAATCTTACGGGCTGTAAACTTCCATATACATACATAAACTCACGCCTTTTTCCCATGGCAGAAACTATAGAACACCACATGCTACGACCCTTACATACCTCTTTCGCTTCATCCACATTCATACATCTTGTCATACACGCACGCCGGTTGAGAGTACTACGCACCTGTCCTTTGTGAAGAACATCACCAATAACATCGATGTATGTCCTTCTAGTCCATATGAGCCTGATTATCCCAATAAACTGTCATAGGACTATGCGAAAACTCGGCACTAATCGGCAGACGAATTAATAAACAAAGATTTTTGTTAATAGACGAGAAACATTTCCATTTATAACATCACTAGCGGCCCGTCCTGGCTTCGCACGGGTGGACATTTTTCCCGTTTTTGCAACACTTTTCATTTATGCTCCGCTTCTATAGGTCGTAGCGTGATGTTATATAGCCTATAACCTTCCTCAATAAATGAACTATCCAACACAAAAACAATTTTTCAATTCCAAACAGTAGTTCCTGAGATTAGCGCGTTCAAACAAACAAACAAACTCTTCAGCTTTATAATATTATACCTAGTATAGATAAAGCGAAATCCGCTGACCCTAAAAAAAATTCACGAAATACCACATTTTTTTATAATTACCAAGTTATTAAACCCAAATACTTACAAAACCAACAGTAATGTTATGTGCACGGTTCACTACCACTTGTGACAACAATGCGTTTGACAAACACCATCAGTTTGGATGCAGCCGACAAACAAAACATAGAGTACACGCACTTCAGACGAATATTGGGCTTTTTTGGGGAGCTAAAATGGTGCTGAGGGACGAACTGCTTTTAATAAGACAAGCTTTAGTTAATTTAATAAGAGGAAAGTGTACACTATATGTGTATGTATAATAATATAAAGCTGAAGAGTTTGTTTGTTTATTTGAACGCGCTAATCTCAGGAACTACTGGTTGGAATTGAAAAATTATTTTTGTGTTGGATAGTCCATTTATCGAGGAAGGTTATAGGCTATATAACATCACGCTACGACCAATAGGAGCGGAGCATAAATGAAAAATGTTGCAAAAACGGGAAAAATGTCCACCCGTGCGAAGCCGGGACGGGCGGCTAGTGTGTAATATGTACGATCAATAGTTACACAGATAAGAAAAACTTTGAAATATAACTATTTATCAACATTATACATTAGGAATATCAGTTTGAACTGAAAAAAAAACTCGATTTTGTGTGCAGTCCGCCAACCTACCAGACCAGAGCGTGGTGGAAGCGACCTAAACCCTTCTCATTCTGACAGGAGGCCCGTGTCCAGCATTGAGACAATAATAGACTGATTTATGTTTTATGCTCGTTTGTTTTTAAGCATCATGTAAAGAGGCTTGGGTGACACATAATAAAATAAATACTTTCTATCGGATCAGCTAGAAGATAGGACTTCCAATAAAATACAGGCTTTGTGCTTTCACATACGCATCCATGTAGAAGATAACTGAAGATCAAAAGTTTCTTCGGCAGTTCTGACAAAAGCGCCATATTAAGGCCCCAAAAACCGGTAACACTCGGAATCAAAGACACAAAGCTAAGTCGATCGCGATAATATTGACCGACCCGAACTCGAACGGCGACCGCAAACATACGAGCAAACAGATTAACGTTAGAACAATGGCGGGGAACATTTCGGGAAATATCATGAGATAATATTAGGAGAATGAACTACCTTGACGTTCATGTGTTCCTGGTACCTGTGTTAGATGGGCTGATTAGTTGCTTAGAAATATTTATTCACACAGTTATATGATTTATCAATATTTCACAAGATTGTGGAAAATTTCATGGTAAACACTGACCTTCGGGTCCTGAGAAATGGAAATATTCTGGCAAATTAGACCATGAACCAGAGTACCACCTTAAGCAAAATCGATAAGGGAACTAACTTTTAGTACTGGTAGTTACTTGCTACGCATGTTGTTACCATGGTAGAAGAGGATAGCCATGATTCGATTCTGATCTTCAGTACTTAACAATAACCCAATCGCGATACTGTGTGCTTTTTGTCGTTGAGGGGTTCCATTCTCTCTCTTCGAAGTCTTTCCAGGTCGTGACAAAATTTACATGGAACCACCTCGCAAGAACCCAGAGGCACCACTTCAAAAAAAGACATCCAAAATGGTACTGATTTGTCAGAATTATGCGGCAACATACGTTTAAAAAAAGAAGTAAGTACTTACCTTCCCGTCGCATTAAAAACGTCCCCTTTTTTAAGTTGGTTAAAATGAGCCAAAGGCTTTGTCACTTTCTTTGCAGCTAATAAAATCGTCCTCCTATGTGCTCTACGATGAATCTGTTCGTGAAGTACCTATAGTGATTATTATAATTATGGCAAATTTTTCAGACTTCATGATGCAATATCTTTCTTGCTACTTGCTAGCCAACAGGGTTAAATAAGTTTTCATCCTAGCATGAATTGTAACCACCAGTAGCGTGTAGCAGGTCGGTCAACCGAAGCGTGCACCTCATCTCCAGTCATGAAACTCACGATGCAAAACACATAATCTATCATATTACCAGTCGGTAAACCGACACCTGTACTAGCTACGTGACGTTATCGACCATGTTTTGTATTTTTTTGTTATTTTTCTACTGGTACGTGATGTTGGTACACGTAGTGTTCAGGAAATCTGGCGTGGACAATTATTTTTGGGACGGGAGATTAATAAAGTATGTTCCAAAGTAAGTACAAGCGTGCATGCTACTGGCATAGTGGAAACGCTTTAAATTAGCAGACGCAGTTTTTATTTTTCCTATTCTACTGCTTGTAGATGGTCTTGCGGACCGTTTCTACGTAACCGGGCAGTTATTGGTGAGACCTGAAGGGTCTCCAACCAAACCCGACGGAGTAAAATACTTAACCTAAGCTAACTACTATTACTACTAACATCATGACTAGATAGCAACAACACCACTAAGGGCGTCCCCTAGGGAGGACTCGAATCTTGGCTTACGGCGCGGCGTTGCTTGCGAGAGGACTGGGAGGGAGACAGCTTGATGAGGGCTGAATTAACGGTGTGACTGTGGAGTCAGAAAAGACGACCGGCTCCGCGGCTGCGGCGGGTGAGCACGGCGGATCAGGGACAGCAGACGCAGATTCAGTAGATAAGCTTATATTGCAATACTTTGTTCAGATTCGGTACGAATAGGAAACAAGAGTAGCCGTAATAATTCTGAAAAGAAAACAATAAAACTAATCAAGTGGCAAACATGCACTTGAGGTTCCGTAGTTTGAGAATCAAATTGTAGGTACCTATATAAACTTGATTTCTCATTTTACACTAACGGTCGAAAACTGGCGGACCGCAGACGTTAGAAAATTGGACCGCCAATAAATAATTAAAAAAAGTATATCTGAAAGAAAGAAAGAAAGAAAGAAAGAAAGAAATTTATTTGGCACGAAAGCAGTCAGACACACAGACAAAAAAAACCATAGGAGACAAAAAATAAAAAATAAATAAAGTAGCTGTGTGTCTAGCGGCTGCGCCAAATAGGTTCAGTTCAGCATAAATGTCAGACCACTAGTGCCTGACGCTGGTTTTCAACTGAACCCTTTGTGACGTAATTGATGTAAACCAGTTGTATCTCATAAAATATAACCTATTACGCCACGTTTTTTTGGCAATCAAACATTACCGAAGTTCCTTTTATCTTTATTTTGTCTTTACACATTTAATACGACTACTTACTTTATATCTATTTAATTTGTCCGCGCAATCAGGATGATATTATACTTTTTTAACCTACTTAGAGATAATTCCTTTGTCATTCCCTCAATGCGTCTTTAATTTCAAGTCAAGACACTACCTCCTAAGTATTTGATGTTAAATATTTGTCAATTCATCGGTAATTGGCGGTGGCAAGCGCAAATTATACCTACCGATATATTTGAGGGCTGACTTCTGCCAATATTGACTCCTGAGCGACGCTGAGAAAAACCGCGTTTATTTCATTATATTTACGCTTAACTCGGTGACTGGTACTTTTAAAGCATCTTGAGAGTATCTAGGGAGTAAGGAACTAAACAGAATTTATTTATTTATAACCTTATTTTCCTTATATAACGTATAACAGAAATGCGTGCTCTTATTTGAGCTGTGTTATGTACTCGTAATAATGTGTCAACCCACAAAAACATGAAATCTGTGTTATTTTGTTTATTTATTTATCACATGACATGTTTCATTTGCCAAATGGGCCATTCTTCGAAAAATATTAACAAAAACTGAGAACGTCATTAGCATCATCCCAAAGTTAAGAATGCAGATGTTTAATACTATAATTATGATAATGAAAACTGTAACTATACCGCTGCCGTCAAGCAATAAGACAAGAATATAAACAATCTGACAATACTATAACGTTAACATCCCGGGAGAAGAATGATTTGTTAAAATAATGTTTAAAAAATTCGAATATTCACCTCATTACAGATACTAAATCTAATGCGACAAAGTAACTTAAAATGTACTTAATTATAACTTACATGCTACACAGTACGTGGTCCTTGTGAACTCACCCTTGTTAACTTCATCTAGTTCTTGTAGTAGGTTTACTCGACACTTAAAAAAATGCCCAGAACTGTAGTAAATTTATAGAGAGTCTATCAAAAAATTCTTAATGCAGTTTGTATTTTTTCAAGCGTTGAGTAGAACTACCGCAATAACTAGATGGCGTTAACACAAAATTTATATTTTTGTGGGTTGACACATTATTACATAACACAGCTCATTTAAGGGTTTGTTTGAAGCGCGGATCTACCGTTGTGGGCACGATGGTTATGCCCACAACCCTTATAGGCTTGTGACGTCACACTTTCCCGGCCATTGTGGTCGATAGTCGTTTAGAGTCTAAATGTGATACTGTGATGTGTAATTTTCGTGAGCGAACAAATTAACATTTTACAGGTTTATTAATGTACTTGTGTTCGCCCTACGGCTTTGCCCACGTGGAAGTTCTATTCACTGAACAAAATCGAGGTCAGGACGTCATTATTTTGCAAACATCTCCTATGTGGGAATGCACTATATCGATCATGAGCGAGTTCATACTCCGACTCGCACTTGGCCGATTTTCGGGTGGCTGTGACCACAACCTTTATTGAGGGCTGAATCCGCGCCTGCTCTTGTTCAGAGCAGCATTTGATAGGTCAAATAAAAAACATCTGTCAATTATTTTTCGACTGTCCATACGAATTGACCCGATCAGCTGATTTGTATGGGGAGTCGAAAACAATGTTCGAATTTTTTTGTTTGACCCGCAAATATTGCTCTGAATCAACCAAACAATCCCCTTAAATATGACCACGCATTTGTGACACACGTTGTATGTGAGCAAGATGTCAAAAATCCCTTTTAAAAAACACCCTCTACATCCAAATCTCTCCATAATCCGCACTAAACTAACGACATAATTTTTCCTATTAATTATGAACTTTTCCCATATAATGGTTGAAGTCACGTGCCTCTCGACACATCTCCTTTGTTGCTACCAAACAATACACACCCACTTTTATTGTACCCTTCAAGTCTACAATTGAATTACAAAAATCAACCTTAAATTTACAGAAATAAGATACAAAATTAAGTTATTTACACGCAGATAGAAATGGTAATTTTTGGACGTCATGCAGTTTGGAAGCCAAATCACCTGTCAAGGATTTAATGAAAGGGTCACGTGACTTGTCCTGCGGGAGTGCGCCCGAGAATTCTTCTTTTGAATTTATGTTGCCCTGGTACTTCGTGTTTAGATATTCTAATATTCTAATCTCTATTGGACACATTCAGCGTTGTTCATCACATTTTGGTGATTGCCAGAATTACCACGCTTGGCAAACGATGCTGCTCCGTGCATTTTTTAACGAAACCCACGTGATGAGATAATTACAGAGTTGAAGGTTACGGAGTTTCTGCTTGCAAAACTATGTGAAATTCTACATAAGGTACTATGTACATAGTTTACTGTTGTTCCATAAAAATGTACATTTCTTCATTGTTGCATATGGCGCGAGACGTCTCCATCTTGCGTGGGTGTTGAACTGCCGACATAACATAAACTTTACGATAACTTCAACAACATTGTCACTGTAAGGAGCCGTCCTCATTGGCCATCGCTAGCGTGATGATACGATGTGATTTCATGGCGCGATGAAATGATATCATTTAATTTCAAAATTTCATCGCATGTTCGCACGACCGTCAATTAGAACATTCAGTAGATACCAGTATGTTCCACGGGTTCCACCGCACGATCGTGCGAACATTTTCATCGGATCATCGCACGAACGATGGCCAGTTAGGACGGCGCGCATAATGGTTAATGGTAAACGTATAAACGCGTTGTTTATGGTATCGCCTTCAGAATTGACGAGAACGTAAAATGGCCAGTTATTAAATTAAACTGACATGAACTTAACTTGTAATCTTTTTTTTTCGATTCAGTTTTATCGAAGTCGCACTGGATAAATTCATACTACAGCTGTTCACTTATCTGATGCTCTGATGTACACTTTTAATTATTTGCGCTGCTACCTACTTCCATCATGCCGTCTTAGTACACTGACAATTATGGGATCATGATCATATGATTGGGTAAGAGTAGCCTAACAAGAACCACGGGGTATTTTATAGAAAACTAGAGGTCGCCCGCGGCTTCGCCCGCGTGGATGTCGTTTATCGCATATTCAGCGTTTTTCGGGATAAAAGTAGACTATTTTCTTCTCCGGGTTCTGACTATTTCTGTACCAAGTTTCATCAAAAGTGGTTCAGTAGTTTAGTCGTGATGAAGTAATAAACAGACAAACAGAGCGGTTACTTTCACATTATTATTAGATCATTTATTGATAATATAATTAATTGGTAAGTCATGAAAAATGATAAACGAAAAAATAAAGTAAGTACGGCTGTCATGAACTCCAAGAAATGTTTCAAATACAATTTCCTCTAATAAAATCGTGCTTTTTCGGCAGGCGACCAGATGTACGGTAACTTGATATACAGAGTGTTTTTTTATTTGACGGTACAGGCTTTCCGCTCCCGGCCAGGGATGAAAGAGGCTTTTGAAATGTTGGTACGCTTGCTAGTTTTTTTCTTGAGACAAGCAATCATGGTCTGGGTTATTTTTATTTTAATAGACAAGTGGTGGCGATATCCTTTTATCTTTCAGCAAAGTATTTTAAAAAGAAAATAGTATTCAACAGCTTCATTAAAAAAAGTTTATATAAGCTGATATTTATTTGTTTTTGATTAAGTTTCATATTATGATATATAATTTAATTATAGTCTGAAATTCTGATATAACCATAGGTAGGTACATAATACAGGTCTTAAATAATTAAATTGAGCTCAGCTATGTCCCGCCCATAGGGCATACAATAGTCACTTACATGAAAGTTAAATGAAATACATTAAAAATACATTATTAAATTAAAGTTACAAATTATTTAAAAATTCATACAAAATTTATAGGGAAAAAATAAACACAAGTAGGTACATAATTTAATATCGATTCTTTCTTATTATTTTATCAGAGGGAGAAAACGTTACGTAACGTTACTAACTCTTTAATAGATTACTGAGGCCCTCAGAAATCTAAATAATATTAAGATATCTGTTATGAGGCCGATGAAGTCTTGCAATCAAAGTTCTGATTCAATGTGACAGATCAAGGTAACCAATCGATTAAAACTTAAGTCTAAACTACAAATGATTTTCTTAATCCGATGAGATATTTAAACGGAAGTCTGAATCAGCAAGGATCAAAAGGTAGGTACTTGATTACGATAGGTATTAAAAAAACATACGCGACGAATAGAGAAACTCCCCTTTTTGAAGTCGATTAAAAAATCAAGTTAACTTCCCAAGTAACTACTATCCAATTGTAAACGGGAAAGATTTGGCTACATTTTTTGCTACTTATGTACCTCTAATTGTGCAAGATACAAGTCCTATTGTTCAGTCTTCTTCTTCTTTTCGTGTGGTTAGTGACGTGTCAAAGTTTATGCCACCCATGGGCTTCTCTCTGACTTGGTTTCACATGCTGTCGAGAAATATCTCTCAGGCATGCCAGCTTCCTCACAATGTTTTCCTTCACCGTTTTTAAGCAAGTGACAATTATACAATACGCATATGAATCCGAAAAGTCAGAGGTGCGTGCCTTGGGTTCCAAACTCGAGACCCATGGACTTGGCAGTTCGACGGTCATACTACTAGGCGATCACCGCTTACTGCTCAGTCATGATATGATTTGTATTTAAAACTTTCTGACTACATTATGTAAAAGTTGTTTGTTTTAGGTAATTCTCAAAATCTTTAATGTTGTTCTGTCATTTTATGTGTACATATTATGAGCGACGCATCTGAGCGGTTACCTGTTTCTATTGCCAATGTAGTCGCTAAACAATGACGAGGCCTTAGAATAGAGTATGTACTTCTAACTATATAATATAATGTACTTGTTATATACACGGATGTTGTGGGGTGTGGTCAGGCTGGCCGAGTGCTCGCGTCCCGTGACCGCCCGTTATACTCTAGCTGGTAGCACTGTGGTATGGTCAAAGAAAAAACCACTACATATTTAATTTATACTTACTCATAGTAGATATAAAATTGGAAAGTTACCTAGGTTTTTTTTTAAACTTTCGATATAATTGACTTAATAATTTCAATGACTTAACTTACACCCTTTAACTTCAGCGTAAGAGTCCACAGAAGTTTAAGCTATGTGTAGTGTTTTGATAAGAGAGCCAATTTCAACGCCGAGCCGAGTCTAAAATAAATAAAAATGTTTAATTAAAGTATCTTGCTTTACCCAAATGTTGTTATTTGAGGTTTTACTTGTTATCATGTCCGTTATTATAATTCGGCAATGAGTGTGTTTAGGTCATTTGAAAAAATTGACTTTGAGTAGCGTTCTGAGTATGACTCTTCGGCGAGGGTAGTATCAAGAATTAGCGGCCCGTCCCGGCTTCGCACGGGTGGACATTTTCCCCGTTTTTGCAACATTTTTCATTTATGCTCCGCTCCTATTTGTCGTAGCGTGATATTATATAGCCTATAACCTTCCTCGATAAATGGACTATCCAACACAAAAATATTTTTTCAATTCCAACCAGTAGTTCCTGAGATTAGTGCGTTCAAACAAACAATCTCTTCAGCTTTATAATATTAGTATAGATTTTAGCTTCAGAAGCCACTCTCGAGTCTCCTTGCTTCCTCGTAACTAGGCAAGATTTCATTTCATTCCAACATAATTAAAATAACATTATATCCAGCAAACATTTCCCTGTACCCCTGTGCACGGAGCGTGTGACGGCGGGCTGCGGTCATCGAGACAACGCCTTGCGGTTACCGGGACCGCGTGAAACTTAGAACTTACTTACCGTGTGTAGGCTATGTATGTATGTCTTGCATGTATTCTGGAACGCCTTTGATTACTGATGAAGCAAACTATGCGAATGAATTGATCGAGTAGTTTTTGGCAAACTTTTGGTGGATGAAATTGCATCGTATCTACGTAGAACAAAGGTAGAAATGGCTACTGTGCTGATTAAAGTATTTACACATTACAGATTTGGGTTGAGATGATCTCGTACACTTATCACATCTGATTAACTGAAAGACGAACGAGTCCGAAGCTGAAATACTTTGGTAAAAGCTAGGAATAGGAACATGAAGATGAGTCGTCACATTAAGATTTTTGGAGTTAGTGATAGTGGTAGATTACTTAATTCATTCATCGACGTTTCTGTAGTTAGTTGACACTACGATTTCGGTGATATTCTTGTCTATACCTGAATGTAATATTTGCATGGCTTTATTATTTTTACTGTCCTATGGCAAATACTTGAGTACGATTGCGAGATTACATAAAAAATACAAAAATTGGGATTTCTGTAAACGCTATTTTAAAGTCTTCTTATTTTCGTGTGATTAGTGACTAACCTGGTGTCAGAGCTTACGCCGCCCATGGGCCTTTGACTTGGTTTCACATGTCGTCAAGAAATATCTCTCAGGCATGCCGGTTTCCTCACGATGTTTTCCTTCACCGTTTTTAAGCAAGTGATAATAATACAATACGCACATGAATCCGAAAAGTCAGAGGTGCGTGTCTTGGGTTCGAACTCGAGACCTATGACTTGGCAGTCGACGTTCAAACGACTAGGCTATCACTGCTATAAAACGCTATTTTAAAGTTAGTAGCTGCTACATCAGCCATTTTCCAAAGATGAGCAAAGCTTTCAGAAATAATAGGTACCATCAATGCAGGGAGCGTGCCGCTAATACGACTAACAATTACGCGCCCGCCATCTATCGCCACGCGCCACCAAATAGAATTAATTATTCGAATCCCGAACATCCCCCTGTGTTGTTAACAGCTTAATTTGACGTGCCGATGTTTCTGTGCGCCTGGTAGTCCATTGTGGTGGGTTGTTATTTTTAATTGGAATTAGAAAGAATTCATTTATTTTAAGATAAATAAATAACTATGAGGAAATGGATTTCGGACCTCAGACGGTATTCAGTAGCGTTGTTATAGTTGATGATACTGGGATTTAGATGCATATGTTTTCTTTCTTTCTCCTTCTTGGTAGATAAATATACCAGGAGCCAATCACACTGTAGGATATTGGAAATTTGTGACGAATTGATAATATTTGCTTGGAATAAATCAGTGTTTTCTGCGATATCAGCATAGTCTCTTCCCAACTAAACTGAGGTTGGCATTCAATGTCTTGTTTTCCGTCTGATGTGCCTGGATTTATTATCATTCCGTGTTAGTTTCCTATACTTATAATAGTTATATTTAAATCTACCTCTGTATCGTATAACCACATTCATTAATTGTGGACTTACCTATAAAATACTGAGTCAAATTTTCAAACATACTTATGTAGATACCAATTTTAATTAGAAGAGTACAAGCTGTCTGATCAGTAAGTATACAATAATCATCTGTCATACGAAGCAAATGGAATCAGGCGTGCTTCTCAAAGAATTTATCAAAAAATACTTAACTTTTTGTAATATCATCAGCTATTCAAAACGATCGCCCCATTTAGTGTTCCGCTTTACATCCAACCCTCGAGTAGTGTCCATACAGATGGAATCTCGGAAATGTGTTTGTTTCCATTGCCCCTTTTAATAGAACAAACATTTTAATGGTCCTGCCGACCGCCATTTTAGTGCTGATCGATACGCCGAATGGGCTATATGGACGTTTAGTGATTCATTTTTGACAAGTCTATCTACATAACGTCGCTTAAGTTCTAACACCGCGTAACTCAAAATAGTTAACTTTTCAGGAGCGCAAAAATAGATTTTTTTCTACTTATCATATAATTGTTTTTAATCTACAATATTCTATTTTATTTTGTTTTTTTCGACGGAGCACTTTCGCGACACGATCCAGTATGGATCTCACCTGACTTACACGCTGTTTTAGCTGTTTACATAGCTTGATGGAGAATATATTCCATACGCGGTGGATTTTGTTTTTGCAATAACGCGTTGCTATTGGATCTAACCATTGATTGTGATTGGTCAAACGATGCGTTTTTCGATTCCCTATCGAATGACGTGCGTAACTCAAATATACTATTTTTTGAGTTACGCGGTGTTAGAACTTAAGCGACGATATGTAGATGGAATTTTACGGTTAGAAATTGTGTATAGAAAGGTTGTCTGGAAGAAATTGCTTTAAGCGATAAGACCGCCATTTGTACTGTTCTTAATAATGTGTACTCCTTCTGTTTTATTTTTTTAGTGTACAATAAAGTATATCTATCTATCTATCTATAAAAGTGCTACGCGAGACGCCTACGAGATACGAGAATTCGTAGTACTACTACAGTGTTGTTATATTATAACAGTGCAATCAAATGCTGATTGGCTTAGAGAGACTGACAGTAATTTTCACGATTTTGGGAAAAGCAACGATTTGTTTAACGATTTACCAGCCTAAAAAGTAATCTGAATCGTTTAGAAATTATCATGAAGGTATGCGATCAATACAGTAGACGCCATTTAAATACGCATAGATTTGCAGTTTAGAGTAATAAATAACCTATCTTTTAAACATTTTATCAATAATAGGGATTACCATATTATAAGGGGCAATAAAAATTACATCTCAAAAACATAATGTTGAATTTCATTCTTATGGAATAATCTTTCTTTTAATTTCATCCCATTATCTCAATTATTTTTTGCAACCTCCCCTTGCGAATGTTTACGCTCATCCCCCGAAGTACCAGGGCGGCATGTCTGGCTGGCGGTCGGCAGAGTGGTGGGCAAACATAGGGCGCCGCCACGTCGCGCAACCACCTGCCTGTAGGGTTTGTGTACTTATCTGAGAGTACATCTTGGAATTCTATGTCTGAAAATGTAGTTATATTGCCACAGTTTAACTACCTACGTCGTAGTAGGTATGTGTTTTTTTTTTGACTTGATTAACATATCCTTGAAATTTTAATTGAATCAAGTAATAAATGCTATAAATGAAGCAGTCGACTGCATTTTAAATCAGAACACTCCACTGGCTTTACGTTTTTTCGGCATGGACAATCAGTCAATTTCACGAACTCATTATGAAACATTATTATTAATCTGGGACTACATTTTGAACACAACACAACCAATAAACCAAGTTCCAACGAAAAAGTTATTAAAGAGACTACCTAACAGTGTACTTTTCCCAGTGAAGTTAGTAATATATTTATAAAAAATCAACACAATTCTCGCAACCCTCTTAAAACTGTTCAATATTGTTTATTCGTTAGTTATAAAAAAGAAACATAATTTAACCCTTTACATGCACCTGAGCATTTATTGAAAACGTGAGAATTTCTCAAAAACCACAAAAACTACATACTTTTATAATTGTTCACATTGCAACCTTTTTGTAAAAAAACCGCGTAAGAAAAAAGCACATAATATCTTTTAGGGTTACTAAGAAAGGATTAAAAGACTTCACAATCGTGACCTTTGTAAAGTAATTTGCGAACTTTGACATTTTGAGATTTGAGAAACTTTTTATTTTTTTCCTATGTTTTAAGAAGAATGTGAGAATTGCAAACCGTTTTTATTTTATTTCTACATTTTTATGTGATTGTATATCCATCCTGTAAATATTGCCTTTTGGTCTATCGTAGCTGATAGCAACCTCTTCAGTACTTACCTGTATTACTACCTAAACGATGTAGTCCAGTCGGTTGTTTGGCCAATTTATTTTTGCAATCTGTTTTTACTAATTATCTTCTAGTTTCATTAAATCATCCCTGTCTTTTATATTCCACACTCTTCCAAATCAAAGTTGGTCGCCGTCGCGTAGTCACCACACCTAACAAGCAATTTGATGATCAAAGATTATCACTTACTCGCGCTTAATTCTCGTCATTATCTGGAGAAATATTATACTTACTTAAATTTTATGAAAACCAACCGATATTCGTGAGACAACGCGCGTGCGGTACGCCGCAGGCCGGCCACTAGTTGTAGTAAAAATATTATTTTATTGGCCCAGTGTGAGGAGCGGTGACTTGTGGTCGGCGATAAATTAAATTATACATAATTGATAGTGGAACGGTTTCGATGATTTACGTTCTCAATTTTGTACGAAATTTGTAATAGAGAATAGTGAGTTTGTATGTTATTATTGATTTAACGGTCTACGCTATTCTGGGAGAAAGAAAACAGGGCTTACCATATTGAAATGTCTTACTTTGATACTTTTTGCCAAACATCGCAAATAGTGATTTGGTGCAAACTGTAATTATTTTTAGTCAGCCTCGTTAGTAACTACAGTATGACAAATTTAGAACAACTTTAACCCGATGACAGTCGCCTCTCACCATTTTCTTTAACATCACAATTAACAAGTTACAAATATATAACAATAACAACATTCGTCAAATTCTTAAAACATTTTAAAACTGACTGACGGACAGGAAAACATTTTTCAGTATTATAAAAACACGACAAATCCCAGTACATTACGTTTGGCAGTACCAGGAGTGCATAGGAAGGCGGGACGTCGTTGACAGGTGATTGACATCTCACTCGCGTTTGGCCCGCCATGTTTATCTCATTGCTTTCGACAAACGTATGCGTCCCTGGTACAAAAAGTCATTACAGCTCTATTTTTAAGTCGTTAAGGATGAGATTAAGATGGATTTAGTATATTTGGGTGGCAATGTTAACGTTGTTGAACATCACTAATGTAATGAATGACTAACAAGACAGAACCAAACTAAATAGTGGCTAGAAATGGGCCAGCTGTGTCCGGTGACGGATTGCTTTAGTTTTAATTCTAAATGGGTACTAATTGAAAACTGTCCACGGGCGTGAAGATGTGTAAGGTGTTGTTAAATTAAGATTTAAAAAATACATTCTGTATACAAGTAGGATTGCGATTCAGGCCGTAAAAACTAATAATACTGGGATAGTCGTTAAAGTTGCAAGAATGTATCAAAGTCAATATCTAATAATAATTAATACTACATAATAATAATTGGTATCGGAACTTTAGTTTTGACACAAACCGATCAAAAGTTGATAAAAGTCATATAATTTTAGTCCACTTTGATTATTATTTTTCCAATCAACGATAAAATTTACGGAGAAATGTGAACATTACTAAAGATAAGAAAACCGGCAAAGTGCGTGTCGGACTCGCGCACGAAGGGTTCCGTACCATTATCTATAAAAACGGCAAAAAAATCATGTCTGTTGTATGGGAGCCCCCATAAATATTTATTTTATTCTGTTTTTTAGTATTTGTTATCATAGCGGCAACAGAAATACATCATCTGTGAAAATGTCAACAGTCTAACTATCACGGTTCATGAAATACAGCCTGGTGACAGACGGACGGACGGGCAGACGGACGGACGGACAGCGGAGTCTTAGTAATAGGATCCCGTTTTACCCTTTGGGTACGGAACCCTAAAAATCATGATAAAAATTGATAAAACTACTTACCTACTATATGTTGCAACTAGTTACCTAATGCGTTAAAAAATGTAGTAGTCAATATCAAGGCACAAAAATTTAATATATTTACCAGTTTAATATCTCCCGTTGAATTGTTAAAAGTCTTCGGAGAAGAAGGGTTAGCCTTGAGTAATATAGTTTATTTTAAAATATTTTATACTTTTTGTTTGTACGAGGAAAGGTCAATGAAAAAATTTGAACAACATAATTCCCATGGGGTCAATTATTGAAAGGATTTTAACAAAAGCGTTTAATTTTTGACAATTCGCGAAAAAAGCTGACCCTTCCTACAATTGATTGTCCATATTTCAAATGAAAAGGTGGCAGGTAATAAAAAATATAATTTTTTGTCCATCCGTGCGTAACTTGAAACCACAATGCACATGCGCGGATGATTTGAAAGAAAAATAAAAAAAAACGCTTTTTTTTAACAATATTCCCTGATTTCATGCGAAAATATCGAGTTTCGTCTATTTCGGGGTACCGTTGTTAATTTTCGGTGTTTTCGGTCGCTGATTTCGATTTCGGACATGTGTTAGTGATGTAGGTATGTGCACGACCGAATTATTTTCGGAAAACAAAAGGAAACGTCAATCTTTATATTTTTGAACCGTGTACAACGTATTTTAAGAACATTTTTTGCTATCAGATGTTACAAAAATGTGTAGCGGTACGCTTGTCTATTGAAGATATTTTTCTCTTTTTAAGTGGAGAGCAGTGCCTGAAAGTCTGGATACCAAGCTTATGCCCAGTTCCTATAAACAAAAACGAATCGTTTTGGTTACCAATGGTAGCATTTTTTATTGCCAAATTGGGCATATAAATTGACTAGTTAGCTAATTTTACCCGTGATAGCTACTTTTTTATGGGATTGTTTAATATGCAAAACCATGAGGTCTTTGCTTCATTATTGGTAAAGATACAAGAGTCTCAATTTTAACCAATAACGCTCCGTATATTATAGGAATGGGCCATTTAATTACATTTCGGAGTTAGGGCCAAGCAACATCTGATGGAAGATATGTCGCCAATCTTCTGTCGCGTAATTTACTCGAGGAATTTTAGTAACGCATCTTCGGTCAAATGTGTGCGGTGTGAGATGTTCATATGGATTATGTGTACCGGCGGAAGATTGGCGAAGTATCTTCCGTCAGATGTGGTTTGGCCCTTATAGTACCTGTCTTCATTCAAGTAGCGAAGTAAATATAATAAATAAAGTTATTTGAATATTTACTCTTTTGTTCTGCTGCGAGAGGGCTACGCAAACGTAACATAAAAACTTTTTAACAAAAATAAAACCGACTTCAAATTGTCTATCTCCGAAGTTTTTCATCAGATCTTCACCAAATTTTAATGGGACCACTTCGAAAGAATACTCTTTCAAACAAAAAAAGAATCAATAATATCGGTTCACAATTAGAAAAGATATCGCGGAACAAACATACAAAAAAATGAAACATACAGTCGAATTGAGAACCTCCTCCTTTTTTTCGAAGTCGATTAAAAATATTACCAAATATTATTGAGTATTTCGGATCTAACAGATGCTTAGTGGTATTCTAAAGCCGAAGTTCTAGCCTATGCAGCACTAGGACTGTAATAAATAAATTATTCTTTCCAACCTTTGAAAACTATGCGACATCTAGGTCTAGCAACCTAGCAAGCACATCTGACGTATAAGTCTCGTAAAAGTATCTCTAATATAAGCGAATGTTGAATCGAAAATACAACTGTCATATAACATGTTGTTTTATTTTTTTGTGACATGCACAATTTTTAACCGACTTCCAAAAAGGAGGAGGTTCTCAATTCGATTGTATGTTTTTTTGTTTTGTATGTTCGTTCCTCGATATCTTTGCTAATTGTGAACTGATTTTAATGATTCTTTTTTTGTTTGGAAGAATATTCTTTCAAAGTGGTCCCATTTAAATTTGGTGAAGATCTGATGAAGAACTTCGGAGATAGACCATTTGAAGTCGGTTTTATTTTTGTTAAAAAGTGATTATTATCACACATAAATATAAATAAATTTTCAATTTAATAAATAGTATGTGCGAATCGAGTATTTCCAATTCAAAATTCACTTACATTAACGTTTCGTTTACCTACGTTACTAACGTGACAATATTCGTACTAGGCATACACAAAAAAACTTTATAACAAAAATAAAACCGACTTCAAAAAACCGAAAAAAGGAATAAAATAATTACCATATTACAAATTAACAGTTTCAGAAGTCGGTGCTAATCCACGCTGAACCAAATTGGAGGCACCGACTTCTGAAACTGGTAATTTGTAATATGGTAATTATTTTATTCCTTTTTTCGGTTTTTTGAAGTCCGTTTTGTTTTTGTTCAAAAGTTTTTTTATTTTTTTACATTTTAGTGGTCTTAATTATAAAAAATTTGATGAAAAAAATTAACAAACGCATTAGTCACCACTATGGCGTTCGAAGGTTCCCCTCGATTTCCCTGCTATTATAAGATCCTGGTTTCCTTATCATGGTACCACCCTTGATATATCTCCTTTCTAACAAAAAAATAATCATCAAAATCGGTTCATAAACGACGAAGTTATCCGCGACACACGTAAAAAAAAAACGGTCGAATTGAGTAACCTCCTCCTTTTTTTGAAGTCGGTTAAAAAGTTCTTCAATTGGTAGGTACTACTGCGAAGATAACTCGACACATTTAGCTACAAGCAAAACTAAGTTGTTCCCGTAACATTTGGTGTTAGGTGTTGGGTTCCAAAATATTATTCATGTCACTGAAAGGGTTAGTTTTGCCTTGACTGACAGACAGATAAACATTTATGATGAGTTTCTGCGTATGGACTTCGAAGAATAATATCGACTTGACATGGTGGTGAGCCGTCAGTTCGTGCGGTATCCATTTACGGTTAGTAATTAACGTAGATTTTTTTTACGCAGCATCTTTTCATCACTCTGGGTGATAGCACACCAGTGTTAGCCTAGTGGTGTGTGACCGTCGGACTGCCAAGTCATAGGTCTCAAGATCGAACCCACGGCACGCACCTCTGACTTTTCGGATTCATGTGCGTATTGTATAATTATCACTTGCTTAAAAACGGTGAAGGAAGACATCGTGAGGAAACTGAAATGCTTGAGAGATATTTCTGGACGGCATGTAAAGCTAAGTCAAAGGCCTATGGGCGGCATCAACTCTGACACTAGGTTAGTCACGTACCACACGACAAGAAGATCATTGATCAGCTGTGGACTGCGATGGCCCGACATCGTTATTTTTTAACCGACTTCCAAAAAGGAGGAGGTCACTATGTTCGTCTGTATGTTTTTTTTTTTTGTGTATGTTCATCGGTATTTTCGCCAATTGTGAACCGATTTTAATGATGTTTTTTTTAATGAATAGGGTATACTTCGAAGTTGGTCCCATTAAAATTTGGTGAAGATCTGATGAAGAACTTCGGAGATAGACAATGGAACTCCTCAATGACGAACAGTACGCATATTGTGATGATGTGATTATGTTACGAGCAGTGTCTTTAGTAGGTCCAACCAAGTTTTAATTAAGGCCACTAAAATGAAAAAAATAAAAACTTTTTTACAAAAAATTTAAACCGACTTCAAAAAAGAATAAAATAATTACCATATAAAATTAATAGTTTCAGAAGTCGGTGCCTTCAATTTGGTTCAGCGTGGATCAGCACCGACTTCTGAAACTGTTAATTTTATATGGTAATTATTTTATTCTTTTTTGAAGTCGGTTTAAATTTTTTGTAAAAAAGATTTTTATCAGGGTATAAACGTTTTCTTTTAGAGAGATTTCTTTGTGAAATGTTGCTTAAACAAGCTTGCTTATCAGAGCAGATCCAGGTGCATCTATATCAGCACCACGCTAATCTTATCACCTAACAAAAACCTAATTAATAATAGTCTAAGATCCCAGTATAGAACAACCTTCACCGAGCTGGTTAATGGATGAAAAGTATTTTATATCAAATTAAATATGTCAATAAATATATTGCAAATGGGTTGCCAAAAAATTTCAGTCCAGAATGTTTTTTTTTTTTTACATTTCACTGGTGTGTTTCAAATGCTGTGTTTATACCTACCTACCCAAGAGTTGTGACGGGAAAAAAATAGTCAACCTAACGTTTAACGTTTTAACGTTTGTATGGAATTTGTGTATTAACCAAACCAGTGAAATGTTAAAAAAAAACATATTCTGGACTGAAATTTTTTAGTCAACCCGTTTGCAATATATTTATTGACATAATATTTAATTTGATATAAAATACTTTTCGTCCATTAACCAGCTCGGTGAAGGTCGTTCTATACTGGGATCCTATACTATAACAAATATACATTAATTTCAAAGAGTCTATGATATTCATCAAAAGCACGATCACCAATCATATTCCACACCTCGGCACTCGCTTGCTATCACCGAACAGAAGGCTATTTATCAAACATACATGCGTTATCAGTGTTTGGATCGCAGCGGTTCGTCCGTCACCGCACGGATCACACACGAAACAAAAAGTGCCTCCGGTGAAACAAAACTTAAGGGATAAGGGACTTGGAGCGGTGGTTATGGAGAAGCGTGTAACTGAGAAATCTATACAAATAAATAAAATTCAAGTGTCTGTTTGTAATATCAAAATAACAGCTTTTTACTAAATGCATATTATAAAACTATATACGTCAATTATAAAACTTTTTATTTAATTTTTTAATTTTTGTGGTTTGTTTGTTTCGGCTAATCTCTGAAACATTTGGACCGATTTTGACGGGACTTTCACTGGCAGATAGCTCACGTTGTAAGGAGTAACTTAGGTTACTTTTATTTTTGAAAAAGAAAAAGAATTAGGGTACCGCTCAAAATAATTACAACTAATTAAGAGTTAATTCATTTTTCAGCCTAAAAAAACACCTAACTGAACTTTTTGACTTTGGTTATTTTCAGAAAGCTAAATAGGCTAGTTGTAGTTGCTGAGTTTTTCTTTTAAACAGTTCGTATAAACAAGAACGAATCGTTTTGCTTACCAATGGTAGCATTTTTTATTGTCAAACTGGGCAGATAAATGGACTCGTAATCTAATTTTACCTGTAATAGCTACTTCCATATGGGAGGGTCTACTATGTAATGCCATGAGATCTTTGCTTCATTACTGGTAAAGATACAAGAATCTCAATTTTAACCAATAACGCTCCGTATATTATAGGAATCAGCCATTAATAGAATAAAAATATCGTTTCGTGAGACGATATTAGTTTTACTATAGTCTAGCTATTCAAATGTTGTATAAAAAGTAAACAAACCCTTGATCATGAAACATACATTACCCGAGTTCTTGTGCTTAAAGCAATAACACCCTCATTTCGCCGTTATGTTTAAGACCCCCATGTAATATGGGGCGAGCCTATTGCCATTAAGCGGGCACAGGTCCGAACTCTGGGCTGCTACTGAGGCGTTCCACACGGAAAAACCCAATAAAACTTTGCCCGACCAGGAGATCGAACCCAGGACCTCACGATCAGCAGTCGCGCTTGCCACCACTAAACCAACGAGGCCGTTACGGCGGGCAGTTAGTTTTGATTACCTTTTATACAAAATTTTAAAAGGTGGGCGCTACACTAGTTTCCGAAGATTCGAGATCTTTTCTGGCCTGGCGAATCATTCGTTCCAATGAAGACTAAAACATGATTCAACTTGATATACCTACCGTTATGAGACACGCGATTGATGTAATACAACACTAAAAATACATGTGTACACAAATAAAGATATCTGATTGTTTGATTGATAAATGTTTTTCTGAAAAATACTTTGGCCTTTTCTCTGTTTGTGAGAACCATTTTTTTAATGCCATTTAGGTCCGTATTAAAAACAGCTCTCATTTGGGAGACTTAATCTTAGAAGACTTTTTCTTTTAATATGACATGTTATAACTTAAAAAAAGTCTAGTTTTTGGAATTCTGCCTTATGGCAGCTGCTGTTGGGAGATCACTTAAATGAGACTTGCTAATGACATGACATATTCAAGTTACCTGCCTTTGCAGCATCGTCGCCTTGACTCTCTAGATAAAATAAAAAAAGAAAAATTCAAAAGTAAACTTAAGGTCGCCATACTGTCTGCTATCCGGTTTCCCCGATATTAAGTTACGTTGGCTCGAACGATGGGCTTTATAAAAAAAAATATAATTTTCTTTATTGAAATATCTTGTTAGTAACTAAACTTAATGGTTTGTTTTAGTATAAAAATATAATTTCATATTTACGATAATTTTCGGGGAATTCTTGTATGGTGCGTTGTTTTTGACAGACAGTGTAGATTTGTGTAATTTAAGCGCGAAATCCACTAGCAGGTTTTTTTGCGCAAGTTATTGCACGCAAGTGCTCGCTTGGTTCGTGAAATTTGCTGAAGTCGACTTGCACAAACTTGCTAGTGGATTTGGTGCTTTACAGACTTAAGGTACCTACAGTTGGCAAAATTGCAGGTGCATTTTTCTAAATGTCCCAATTTCGTTCTTTTGGTTTGGACGTGAATACGAAATTATGGATATATAAGTGCTTTCAGGTCTGGTGATTCGTCATCGCCTTCACAGCTTGCGAATGTCGATTCCTGAACGTGGGCCTGGTCATAAACCTGTTTGACGATTAAAACCTTACAATAACTCTTTAGACTATGTATGGAATTGTGAACGAATCATGGGAATTAATTTCAACAGCTTTCAGAGGTCTCCGGGTAACGCGATTTAGACCCAACTTCCTAATGTATGAAATCTACGGCCAACTTTACTACCTGGTAATAAACTTTAAAGGTAAGGCATACAATGTGAAAAATGCATCGGAAATTCTTACGGTTGAAGCAAAGATTCTGAGATAAAAATGCCGCATGTGAATAATGTCTATATAGAGCAGTAAAAAGCTACGCCGGTGATGACGATACAATCGTATGCAAAATAAATTAATCGTAACCACAAAAACGTCTACCATTAATTCTCCAAAGTACCAGGCGCCCACAAGTTAGTAGTAGTGTTTCCGCTAATCTGACTCAGCGTTGTGGTTGTGTCGACGCGAGCGGCGCCTGCCCGCCGCGCCGCCACGGTATCAGCTAACGCCTTTTGTATTTATTACACCCTAGTACATTATTATTCGGTTGTATTATTTAATAATTATTCGGGTTATCCGAGGGCTGTTTATGCAAATGTGGTTAACTTGTTTATTTATTGGGCGAAACGGCTGAATTGCTACCAAGCGACAAATGAGATGAAGTTTATTACAACTTTATTACGACTCTAATTTAATAGTAAAATTCTATTATGTACTCATGAAATGGATTAACATATAAGCCAACATCATATCACAAAATAATAACACGTGTCATTATCTATGCATATTTTAATAAATAACGTCATAATCATTCATTATATCGCTAGCAACAGAAGAAAAATAAATTCTTCATTTTATTATGTAAAATAAAAAAGTGAAATATGCAAAAAAGTGTTTATCAATCCATTCCATGTGAAATCTAACACTTAGTAGTAATTCTTAGAACATAATTGTTTATCACGAGTTTTGCCTTTAATGTGCACCGGTAACCCAGTTTTGCAATAGTTTACATACAAATTATGTTTTGTTGAAATTTTAACCTTGGCAATGGTGATTTGATGACGCAAATTAGATATAGATGAGATAGATAACAGAATGGACATAGCAATTTTATACGAAACAGACACAATATTTGTCCAATGATAGCGTATTGTCTAGCGGTTGGTTGAACGCTTGCCTTTCTTAAGGGTCTGAGTTTGATTCCGGCCCGCACGACCTTTACGAATTCATGTGCGGATCAGAATTTGATTATCACTTGCGATAACGATGAAGGAAAAACGTTGTGAAGAAAATTGCACAACAGAGAGGGCTCCAAAAAATAATTCTCGATTGTGGGTGTAGTCCTGCAACCTGCATCAAGCCAGCGTGGTGGAAATAAGGCATCAACCCTTCTCATTTTAAGAAGAGGACCGTGCCCAACTTTTGTACAGTAATGGGCTGGCTGAGACTGGTTCTTTTTCAGACGCCGCGTTCGTTCTGCCTAGCCTTTTCCCATGTTGAGATCAGCTTCCAGTTTAACCAGATACGACTGAATACCCGTATTTTACATGGAGCGGCTGCCATCAGACCTTTGCAACCCAATTACTGGGCAATGCCGATATTCTAAGATTAGACCGGTTGTCAGGCTTTCTGGCTTCTGACTACCCGTAACGACTGTCATAGGTATTCGTATGACACACGGGGACCGACGGTTTAACGTGCTGTCACGTATTAACCACATATTTTATTATTGATGTGAAACATCTAATGCGGCGGTACGGTTGTGAGAGCGGCTGTTACATGGCGACGCTCGCGATGGCTGACACGACGGTAGACCTTCGTAACTCGTCGGCTCTCTTCGGTTTAACTCGGCCAGTTATTTTTTTTTACAATATGTGTTTTGTTGTTTCACATCTGCCTGGTGTCCCGCGACGCCTTATTTTAAGTTGCCTTTCTTTATTCCGTGTGTTAGGGACCTATCTTAAGGACTTTAAATTAAAGCAGTGGACTGTATAATAATGACTTATAATAAGTTAAATAGGTTGAGTGAAAATGTAAATGCGCGCGCGTATCGTCGTTGGAGATCGGTAGCTAAGTGGTGGTGGGCCCCTTGGCCCTATGCCCCGCGCGCCCGTGCCTGTCGCCGCCTCCTGCCGCCGCTTCGCCGCCGGCCGAAGATCCGCGAAGACGCCCGAACACGTGACAATCTATTCGAACTATCTGTTCTTCCTTAGTCTTTGGTATAAAATCCGCTGGCCTGTACTTGCTGTCGTGTCGGTAATTCTGCATAGTCAGCGCTGCTAACCGTGGGAACAGGTGGTTGTTATCATACCTTCCTTGTAACTAGACGTTTTCTTTATTTTAAACGTAAGGAGAATTTCTGGTTATTGCTAACACATGGTTGAATATAAATGATTAATGCGGATCAGAATTTGATTATCACATGCGTTAACGGTGAAGGAAAACATCGTGAGGATACTTGAGAGGATGTCGATGGTGTGTGTAGTCCTCCAACCTACACCGGGCCAGCATGGGGGACTAACACCCATATTCTAAGACGTTCCTCCAAATCTTACTCGACTCGACTCCACCTCGACTCAGTCTTTCTCACTACCGTCGGTAGTTATAGTTGATATAAACGTCCTCGACTCGAGATTTTTCCTCAGTCGAGGTAAGGAATCATCTGTCAAACTCAAGGTACTTCGGAACCTACCTTAAGGAACGAAGTGTCAAAGTTCGTATGTAACCAAAATGAATTTTGAAGACTTTATCGAATATGCTTATTTGCGCGATGCAGATAATTCAAATTATGACGTAATGACTCCGTCGAGGAACCTCAAATTTCACTCGAAATTGCGTCTAAGAATACAATTTTGAAGGTGTTTTTGAGGCCGTTCTGAGTCGAGTATGAGTCAAGTAAGTTTTGGAAGAACGTCTTAGAATAAGGCGTACACCTTTCTCGTTCTGGAAGTGGCCTATGCTGAGCAGTGGAACAGTAATAGGCTGATTATGTTACTTACGTATAGTTTTAATATTTGGTGGTGTGAGTGCAAATAAACTCTTTTTCTTTCTTTCTTTCTTTCTTTTATATCCCATGACTTGTAGTTGCCGGCTAATAATAGGCTAATGGCCGATTCCTATGGTTGCATTAAACATAACATCACGCCTATATTCTTCGAAGTCGGGCAGACGTGTATAGTAAAACTCTCGTTTCACCATTATGTTAAATCCCATGTACCTAATAGAGGGCTAACTGGAACTGCTACTAAGAAATTCCACACGGAAAAACCCAATAACACTTTGCACGACCTGGGGATCGAACCCAGGACCTCACGATCAGCAGTCGCGCTTGCCACCACTAGACCAACGAGGCAGTTGTGTACTTCCCTTAGTAATAATTTCTTTCAAACATAAGAGAAGGTCAACGCTCATCAATGAGCTACTATGGTTTGAATAAATAGATAAATATCATGATTACGGGAACGCACTGTGGCCGTCAGTTCACGTCTAACCGCAATGGCTCAGGCACCCACCGCGTGGAAGCGGCCCTTTTCTAAGGGCTTCTCAAACAGGACGTGGTGTAGGACGGGCTTCACTGGGTATACTTGTGTGTGTAACGATCTATGGTGTTGTGGGGTAAATAAAACTCGAAAAAAATATCAATAAGACGGTAAGAGAATAGGTGGAGTACTCGTACATATGACGACAAATCAAGTTAAATGTTTTCAGTATAAGCTGACCTTTCGTTGTAAGGAAATTCAGTATAATGAGAGGTCAGTACAAATTTTAAAAGCAGTGGTAGCCTAGTGGTGTTACCGTCGGACTGTCAAGCCATAGGTTTCGAGTTCGAACCCAAGGCACGCACCTCTGATTTTTCGGATTCATGTGGGTATTGTATAATTATCACTTGCTTAAAAAAGATGAAGGAAAACATCGTGAGGAAACCGGCATGCCTGAGAGATATTTCTCGACGGCATGGAAAGCCAAGTCAGAGGCCCATGAACGGCATAAAACTCTGACACCAGGTTAGTCACTAACCACACGACAAGAAGAAGAAGTATAAACTGGGAAATGTATAGCTTGATTTGTCGGTCGTCGTGTGTATTTGACTCACAGTTTAATGGTCAATAGTCAAGAGGGACTCGTGGCCAATTACTAGCCACGCGGATCATACGATTTGCGACGTTAGGCTTACTCTTCGAGACCCGGCCGTACCTCGGAGAGCACGTTAAATAGTCGGTCCCGGGTGTCATATAAATACCTATGACAGTTCAAAGTCAAAGTCAGAGTTTTTTTATTTCAAATAGACCAGATTTCAGGCACTTTTAAAACGTCAAAACTAGGTGCACCGTTCCAAAAGGTAGGTTCTATGGAGAAGAGCCGGCAAGAAACTCCATGAAGTTGTTACGGGTAGTCAGGAACACGAAAGTCTGACACCTGGTTTAATCTTAAGATATTGACATTACCCAGTTCTTAGGTTGCCGAGGCCTGATGGCAATCGCTCCGTATAAAATACTGGTATTCAGTCGCATCTGGTTAGACTGAAAGCTGACCCCAACATCGTTGGGAAAAGACTAGGCTGTTCTGCCTTCTGCAAACTTGAATTCCAGAAAAGAATGAGGGAAATTAAAAGTTTTTTTTTCCTATTCGACTCTTGTAGATGGTTTTGCGGACCTTTTCTACGTAACCGGGCTGGAAATTAAAAGGTTCGAGCACCTTCTTATAAAATACTAGCTTTTGCTCGCAGCTTCGCTTGCTTAATTTTTTTTCACCCACTTAGAGGAGGAATCTTGAAAAATCCTTTCTTAGTGGATGCCTACGTTACAAATGGGACCTACAGTACAAATTTCATGTTACCAACCCCAGCGGTTTAGGCTGTGCGTTGATAGACCAGTTAGTCAGTCAGTCAGTCCCTCCATTTTAACAGACTTCAAAAAAGTTGTATTTCGACGGTATTTTTTATATGTTCACCGATTTCTCCATTAATTGTGAACTGATTTAAATGTTTTTTTTTTGTTTGAAAGAGTATACTTTCGAGGCCTCATTTAAATTTGGTAAAGATCTGATGAAGATCTTCGGAGATAGATAATAGAACTCCTCAATGACGAACAGGACACATAATGTGATTGGCTTTAGAGCAGTGTCTTTAGTAGGTCCAACCATGTTTTAATTAAGGCTACTAAAAAGAAAAGGAAAAATACTTGAAGTCTGATTAATTTATGTTAAAAAGTTTTATATATGTCGCAGCAAGGAGGCCGTGGATTAAGAAACTTCTAAACGTCATTTTTGAACAAAGAAGCGATTGTTTGACAAGTGTCAGTGGGGGTGTCATTCATGGCTCTGCCGGAAAACGTGTGCTGGTGATCGGAAGACCTCACGACCTTCATCCATCATTTTCCATCGCGAATACTAATGTACGATGAGGAACGCATGCCTGGAAGTAACCCTTTTGCTCCATCGCCGTTATATATTATACTTACAGAAGATTGAAAAATAGTTCCCGTTGATATGATGAATAGGATATAATGTCAAAAAGACACGGTTGTACCTGCTAGTAGGCGCAGACAGGGTTTAAGGTGGTGCACATGCATTCAAGTAACTGAGATATAGAGGGATTCCCCTAAACTCCTCTGGCTCTCACATACACATGACGGAACACAGTAAACTGCTTGGCGCCGGACTTAAATATGAAGGTGGTAGCTAGCCAGGTGGGCCATATAAATCCTACGACTAAGCGTGCTGGTTTTTGTTGAATCTAACAATACGACTATTCCCAGCGTGCGTTGAGGAAATTTTATACAAGGTTAGTCGGGTCGGAAAGGGGGTACTAAGCCGCGGGCCACGTAAAGTATCACTGATGACTATTTTAAAGAAAGTGTTAAAATTTCAAAATTCGATAATTTTTATTCGCATGCAAAAAGATTTTTTATTTTTATTTTTTCAAAAAAAGAAACATACCTACTTTAGTTATGAATTCATAAAATTAATTTTCTAATCCGTGACCCGTGATCCGTAAATTGTAAAAAAAGCTGATCATAGCTATGGACAGATAGATTTTAGCATATTTTTTACGAAAACTTGGAAAACCTATTTCTCTTAAACTATCGAGTTTTGGGGAAAGTTGTAGAACAAAAGTTATTTATTTATTTATTTTATACTTCAATGCACAATGGTGGTACATAAGGCGGACTTAACTTAATGCCACAAGGCATTCTCTACCAGTCAACCTTTGGGTCAAAGAGAACAGCATCGAATAGAGAGGTACAAAAAAAATGGATATTTGCGACTTAATTAACTATAATTATGGATAACTAAACAACTATAAATATAGGACATAGGTTATAAATACATACATAAATATATATATATATATATATATAAAATATTACTATAATATGTATAAGCAAAAAATAAATAAAAAATAAGAACAATGTATATATCTAATAAATACTCATTATAATTATGACGAAAACTGTAAACGTCAACTAGGGAAGTATCGATATCAGATAGTATTCACGGACTTTGCGTTATCCCTTATTATGGGTACTTTAACACCCTTTCGGCTTAGTACCCCCTTTCCGACTAACCTTATATAGTAGCCCGTAGGACACGGGATACAACATCGACAGAACTTTTTCCGTTGAGGCGTTCCAAGTCCTAAGGCTATTGGTGGTAACAAAAGCCTTCCAGAGTATCAGACCACCCTCCATACCTACGAATCATTACAAGTTTATCACACACATGTAGATACGTATCTTCAAGTATCAATATAAATACTTAAGGCGCCACCAACATCGACGGCGAGGCGATAAAACTCGAAGCGATTTAATTTATTCCCATAGCGCGCGGTGTGCGGTTACACTGGATGTATAAATGATATTAATGCTGACAAATCGCTGTAGGTAGGCTTACGGCCAACGTGCACCCTCGGGACTGAAGTTCTGATTTGATTAGAGACCACAGACTGTTAACAAACTGTTTATTTTTGTAAATGTCTGTGCAGTTTTTTTAAATATTAAATAATATACTAAATATTAAAAATACACTAGCGGCCCGTCCCGGCTTCGCAGGAGTGGACATTTTCCCGTTTTTGCAACATTTTTCATTTATGCTCCGCTACTATTGGTCGTAGCGTGATGTTATATAGCCTATAATCTTCCTCGATAAATGGACTATCCAACACAAAAATATTTTTTCAATTCCAACCAGTAGTTCCTGAGATTAGCGCGTTCAAACAAACAAACTCTTCAGCTTTATAATATTAGTATAGATTACTTGCTGTTGCCGGCAGGTTCGCCCGCATCATAGTGGAACTACTCCACGTACCTGGATAAAGAGTATCAAGGATATGGTCTACCTGTGTGCTAAATTTCATCCAAATCCGTTGAGCTCTTTATACTTTTTGAGTAACAAAAATCTTCACAAACTTCTACATTTTTATATGTACTTTTTAGTGGGATTTGTGACCTTAGATTGAAAATTGAATGAATTAAAATGAAAATTAACAGATTATTTTATCCTCAACTGAAAAAAGAGTGGCCTTTTTTTATCGGGATAGAAAAATTAGGTCAAAATTCTTTTAAAAACGTTTTGGATAACCAACTAAAATATTATAGCTGTAGGTAAAAGTTTTCATGTTATTGATGGATATTCATAGGATATCATAAAGCTCGTCGCGATTTAATTTATCCCTACATGAGTGGTGTGGGGTTACAACACGATGCATAAAACTGATTAGCGCTGACAAACTAGCCGGTGTGAAGGAAGTGTACACCCTCGGGAAGTCGACGAATCCCGGTGTGGTAAGCGGTAATACGACAGTTCGAATTATTCACAGAAATAATATTCAATAGTAGGTACCGAATGGATCTGCCGGGGTTGCGGTGCATGCTTTTGCGAATCCCGCGACCCTGGCCGTACGGTCAGGAGAAGGAACACCGTTGGTTTTTAGCCGGTAAGAGTCCGGCAGACCCCCTCGCCTTCCCCGGGCGAGGGACATCCATGAGGATTTTCCAACGAGAAAAAAAAAAAAAAAAGGTACCGAATGGATCTTACCAATACTTGGATCTTAAAAATATTGAAAAAATAATTCACATAGTTATGGTACCTACTTAATACAAACACGTAGACCTAGCACGGATGCTGTCACGTTAGCAACATAACATACAAATACACAATAACAATATTTAGTGTTACTTTGCGGAAAAACATATTATAGCGGAGTATTTAGTGTTAATTTCGCCAAACACCAAGCATTGTTTGGCGGAATCTATATAAATAAAAATGAATCGCCAAATGTGTTGCTAAGCGCAAACTTGAGAACGGCTCGACCAATTCGGCAATTTTTTTTTTTATATATTCCTTATGGCACAAGGAAGGTTCTTATGCGGAGAAAAAACATAAAAATTGCGTGGAAAATAGTAAAAACAACACTTTTCTTTTCCCACTACATGCCAATAACTTTTGACAGAACGAAGTCTGTCCGGGCAGCTAGTTTACAATAAATTGTATTTCCACAAAGATTCCAAACGCCCGATTCCATTATTTATTGTAAATGTGACATTAATGTACTTAAGTGAATTTTGAATCGGAAATAATCGTTTCACACGTACTATTTAATTAAATTTAAAACTTAATTCATATCTATGTATAATACAAATTGTGTAGGTATGTCGCAAAGAAATTAATAATAATATTATAGAATAGTTGCATTTTTGATTCAAACGCTTACATTATAAATACGTTTACGATACTGTTCGGGCTAGGCATACCATCGGACTACAATTTTGAAAAATGTTATTTTGATAATCAGTCTATATACCCTGTACCTACTTAATTTATTAAAAACTAGCTTTGCCCACGACTTCTGCGTAGAATTCGGATGAGTTTTAATTTTTTTACACGGAACCTTAATTCTTTTTCTAAAATAAAAGTAACCTAAGTTACCCCTTATAACATCAGCTATCTGCCATTGAAAATCGCGTGAATATCGGTTGAGCCGTTTCAGAGATTAGCCGGAACAAATAGACAGAGACAGACAAACAATTTTAAACATGTTTTTTTTTCTTATAAGTACCGTATACTTTCATATCGACGGTTAAAAGGAAATAGGGGATAAGCGACAAAAGATGAAATGTTCAGGAGAGCCGTTCAAAGTTTAAAATTTTAGAAAAACTGACGTATTTTTGTCATTTATTAAGATATTGTAAAAAGTGAAACAGTTATAAAATCATCGTAGAGCCATGGGAGTAAGCGCATTCGAAAGAGCAGAAAATTTCAAGTCCAATGGCATATATAACTCATTTTTGACCAAAATGTCGCTTATGCCCTGTTTCCTTTTAACCGTCGATATGCATTTAGTAAAAAGCTGTTATTTTAATATTACAAACAGATACTTCAATTTTACTTATTTCTATAGATACTGATGTTTTCAGCCATTAGGAAAAGGCTAGGCCGATGAAGATGAGGTGATTGAACAATATGCTCTGCACCTAGTTAATTTTAATATAATATGTCATGTATCTACTGATGCCCATATTGCTGGTGTGCGGTTACAATGGGACGAATAAAACTGATAATGAACGTTGACAAATCGGCGGGCGTACACCCCTGGGATCTAATAGCGTTTGATGTGCGGCAGAACTGGGTATGTGACAATTAGTAAATATTGAGATAGGTACTTCCGATCTTCAGTATTTACTAAATATAATAAAATCCAAGAGTGAATGTTTCATATACAGAGTCGTTTAAAACATGCAAAAATGGCTAAATTTTATAAGTTTCAACTCAAAAATTCAACTTTAAGTTGAGACCGTATTTGTTCATTGGTTCCCTGATTTAAATATACTTGGTTTTATTGTAATTAAGGGGCAAATGTTTTACTTGTTAAATGTGTAGTTCAGCTTAGTTTAAAGAGTACGCCCAACGCGTCCAATCTGTGTTCACAGTGCGCGGTGGCGGCCGCGGTGGCGATCAATACTGCAACTGTTCTTGTATTGTTGTATTTAAACCAAAAGCGTCCTGTTTGGTGTAGTAACATTATAAGGACGTACTTTAGCGAAAAGGATCCAACCTACAACATTGTCGAAATTAGTTATTTATACCAAAAAACACTTATTACTTACTTTATTTATACAAAATACTCCTTAAACTAAGCTCAAACTAATTTGAGCGTACTTCTGAAATAACACACAAAAACGAACGTACTTCTATACTATTATTATAAAGAGGAAAGATTTGTATTTTTGTATGTAACGAATAAACTTAAAAACTACTGAACTGATTTCAAAAATTCTTTTGCCGTTAGAAAGCTACATTAGCACTTAATAACATATGCTACGGGCGGACCCGTGAGGACGCAGCTAGTTTTCAATAAAGACTATATTGCAATTTCGAAAAGTGCATTTTTAGACAATATGTGACACCGTTTTGATTGTATCAAAAATACCGTTTTTATTGCTTAAAAAATAACCGGTTTTCTTACTCAATGGTGGCATTTTTATTGTCAAATTGGGAATATAAATAGACTCGTCAGCTAGTTTTACCTGTCATAACTACTAACGTATGGGAGGATCGACTATGCTACTGGTATTTTGTTTATTATTGGTAAAAACTAAAGATACAAGAGAATTATAACCAAAGTTCTGCCTAGCCTTGTCCCAACAGTTTGGGTCAATTTCCAGTCTAACCAGATGCAACTGAATACCAGTATTTTACACGAAGACCGCCATCAGACCTCCACAACCCAGTTACTGGGAAATGCCGACATCCTAAGCTTAGACTAGTTGTCAGACTTTCGGGCTTCTAACTTCCCGTAACGACTGTCATAGATATTCGTGTGACACCTGAGACCGACTGTTTAACATGCTCTCCGAGACACGAAGGGGTCTCGAATCTCGATGTGTAACGAACGGTCACGCATTTACGGACTGACCGCGGCAAATGCAGATTAACTTATTATCCGCGCGGTTGGTAAGTAGCCACGGACCCCTCATCAGAATTTCAGGCTATAATTAAATTAAATATCAGATGGAACACAGTCTTAATTTTAACTAATAACGATCGGTGAATTCAGCTACCCTGTTCTCATTTTCTCCACCCACGCTAGACCTCGTACTCTTTTGCCCCAAACGGCGAAGGCGCGAACGACAGATACCATCAACGTAGGGTGATTAAGTGCGCGATACGCACTCATCACCACTTCACCAGTGAACATATCGCCTTATCGCCAATCGACCTAATTGGCCAATTGTGTGGCTAATGTCATTATTACACCCCCTTTTATGATAACGCCATATGGTTGGGTTATGAATTATTATCAGCTATAACACTTGCCAACAGAGATTAGGAATTAATTGAGTGGATAATTTAGTTAAAATGTTTTGTGGTTATAAAGAATTTTCTAATTTTGTGGATTTTGAAGATGACAGCAGGAAAGTAGAATCTGAGTGTTTGCGGAAAGTGGGGACTAAGTGCTGTGGTCCACATATAACATAATCAGCGCATTACTGCCCCACTGCTGGACACGGGCCTCTTCTTAGAATGATACAAGTTTAGGCCTTAGTCCACCACGCCGGCCTTGTGTGGTTTGGCGGACTACACACACCATCGATAACTTAATGGAGTCCTCTTAGGTGTGCATGTTTCCTCACAATGTTTTTCCTTCACCGTTATCGCAAATGTTAAGCAAATTATGACCCGCACATGAATTCGAAAAGTCAAAGATTCGAGCCGTGATCGAACTCTGATCCTCCTGCGTGGATCGATTGTTCAACCACTAGGCTATCAGGGCTTCAAGGGCTCTACATATAGCTACTCTTTTTTTCTCTCACATTCCAGTCAAAACAGGAGGGTCTTAGTTAAATCCCGACTCGCACCTGACTCTGCAGTGAAGGAAAACATCGTGAGGAAAACTGCACACCAGAAGGACTCACAAAAGTTCTCGATGGTGTGTGTAGTCCGTCGACCAGTACCAGGCCTGCGTGGTGGACAAAAGCATACACCCATATTCTAAGACGTTCCTCCAAAACTTTTTCGACTCGACTCAGCCTTTTTCACTACAATCGGTAGTTATAGTTGACATAAACGTCCTCGACTCGAGATTTTTCCTCAGTCGAGGTAAGGAATCATCTGTCAAACTCAAGGTACCTCGGAACCTACCTTAAGGAAGGAAGTGTCAAAGTTCGTGTGTAACAAAAATGAATTTTGAAGACTTTATCCAATATGCTTACGATAATCCTTACAAGTATTCTTCGCGACGTTATTTGCGCGATGCAGATAATTCAAATTATGACGTAATGACTTCTCGAGGAACCTCGAAGTTCACTCGAAATTGCGACTAAGAATACAATTTTTAAGGTGTTTTCGAGGCCGTCCTGAGTCGAGTATGAGTCGAGTAAGTTTTGGAGGAACGTCTTAGAATATGGGTGATAAACCTTTCTCATTCTAAGTAGAAGCCCTCGCCTAGATGGAGGCTGCTATGTACCTATACACTAATTACAAACGTCGTAAGCCCAGTATCTTACAGATGGTAGGTAAAACCACAGACAGCATAAGCATAGCTCAGATAAAGAAGATATTGGTGCAGAAACTAAACTCAATTTAGACTATTGCTATCTTTTTCACTCTGATAAAATATGAAAGAGACTGACATAAATAAAAGCTGTCAAATTTAGATGACATGTCGGAACGTGTCGACTAAGAACACGGTGAAGTTCAAGACGTAAACTAGTTTAACATCTCCAACTTAGGTCCGTATTACAGAACGAAACTCAAGCATTAATCTCTGTTTAAAACTAGTTTGAGTCGACTTTTAATTTTAGAACATTCCTCAAGCATAGATTTATTGGTAGTTTATTTTTTATTTATTTATAGTTCAGCTGAGTTCGGCTTCTTTCTAGATCGTTACTCAGTTCGTAGATTCGACCCCAAGCAGTGATTTGATCTGTGATGAACCAATCGATTGGCTCGATTTGAGTCTCGTTTCATCTGAGTATAGATTGATTGCCGTTCTGGAATAAGACCGTTCCTCAAGTACTGATTCTATACTTAAACAGTGATCAACTGATTAAAGATCAACCGAACTTGAGGAATGTTCTGATACGGACCTTAGTTCTTATCTATCATCGTCCTTTTTTCGCGCCGTCTGTTAGTATAACATAGCAATATTTTAATTTTAGTTCGTGAAAAAGAGAATCGGCGCCATTGTGCGCTTGCGTAACCAATTTCCAAAGTCTGGAGAACTTTATGAAGAAGATTTCAGTTACTTTGTCAGCTCATCCCAAGAAATCCAACCCCTGATATTTCCCTTTATTATAAATTCCGATACTTTAAAGAAATTTTATAATACACCTTAAGAGCTATCAAGCTTAAAGGAACTTGTCAGTTTCTCAAACTAATAAACTGGAGCACTCGACTTCGCATAATATGATAAACAAGTGTTAACAATACCTCCCCTTCAATCAACCCTCTCCCGGGGGGCGGTTCTTATATCCTATCAAATCCAATGATTCTCAACACATGGGGTGTTTTTATTAATTTCCGGAATTTTATTTCATGGTACTTTTTCTAAATGTATTGGTTTGCATGAGATCTAGTTTGGATATTTTGTGACAAAATTATTCAATTACATTTGTTTGTATTAGTAAAGTGGTAGTGATGGCCTAGTGGTTGAAGGCTTGGTTTCCATACAGAAGGATCTGAGATCAATCCCGGCCCGCTAACGGACTTTTTGAATTCATGTGTGGATCAGAATTTGATTACCACGGTGAAGGAAAAACATTGTGAGGAAACTTGCATAGTCTTAGGTCCGTATTACAGAACGATCCTCAAGTCCAGTTTGATCTTTAATCAGTTGATCACTGTTTAAGTATAGAATCAGTACTTGAGGAACGGTCTTATTCCAGAACGGCAATCAATCTATACTCAAATAGAACCGATCGATTGGTTGATTACAGATCAAATCACTGCTTGGGGTCGAATCTACGAACTGATTAACGATCTAGAATAAAGCCAAACTCAGCTGAACTATGATCAATGAATCTATGCTTGAGGAATGTTCTTAAAATAAAAGTCGACTCAAAACTAGTTTTAAACCGAGATTAATGCTTGAGTTTCGTTCTGTAATACGGACCTTAGAGGGTTCCAAAATGTTTTCGGTGGAGGGTGTAGTCTGCCAACTGGCACCAGACCAGCGTGGTGGACTTAAGTCTAAACCCCTCTATAATTACATTTATTTACAACAGAAATATTTCGTGTTAGAAAATCAACACTGTAGGGCTGTCAAATGTCTAAAATTTGAACAAGTTATATTAAAGACGACTTGTACTCTCGCAGTAATTGACGGAGGAAGTGGAAATAAGATTAATTTAATGCTAACCGCCTTCCGATAGTTAGACTTCATAGTGTAGGAGTTAGGAGACAGTTTTGTTAGATCATGTTTGGATTTAACTTTTTCAATAGATGGATTCCTGGACTATAAAATCAAAGGTTGACTACCTACCATGTTTTTAATTTTACTAAGAATCTTAAGGATAAAAGGGATAGTAGGTATATAATAATAGCAAAATAAAAAAAAAACTGTCTAGATTGATCTAAGAATATATTGCGTTATTTATGGCTAAGTGTAGTGAATTAATATTAGGGTATGGATATATATTTTCTATGCTGAAATTAGGATCAAACTCGTTACATAATTCATAATACATTAGTTCTCAGCTTTATGCTATAAAAATAAAAGCAATCACTCACAAAATGAAATATTAAAAATAAAATCTATCCGCGAACATGATTCAAACATTCTAAATTCGAATGTCCGCTACGAATGACAGCTGTCAAAGCGGTGTCATGGCGGCGCAAGATGGCGTCCGGTTACCGTCGATCTGGCGCGCAAACCGTGACCGCTCCGGACACACACAAAATGACTATTAAATCATTTCCGATCTTTAAAATAGCAAATAGAATGTGTCATCTAGTTTCTGTATAAATTATGATTCAAAAAACAGAATTCGTTCGAACTAAGTTCGAATGGTTCGTTATCAACATCTAAGTTGATTTATGATTTTGACAGTTTAATTTCAATTAGCGAATTGAACTTTTTTTATTTTGACAGAAGTGGTTTAAAGATAAGTCTGTAAGCATTTTATGAGTGCTATTATTGGTGGACCATACACCATTGAGAACTGTTTGGAGCCCTCTCAGGTGTACAGGTTACCTCACGATACTATCCTTCACCGTTATCGCAAGCGTTAGTCAGATTCTAATCCGCATATGAATTCGAAAAGTCAGAGGTACGGGCCGGATTCAAAAGCAAACCGTCCTACATGGTAGGCAAGCGATCAACCGCTAAGCTATCACTGCTTGAGGTTACTCCTCAAATGTTCATATTAAGAGGCTCAGTTTCAGAGGTTGATAACATGATTTTTAGTGAATCATTCGACCCAGTCAAACTATAGACAGTCTTTCTTTCAAACAAGTCTTGTCCATCCAAATTGTCTGGTATATTATAGCTTTTAGCAATAACACCGCCCTTTGTACTGATTCTCAGACTTCTATGCTCCGCTCCTATTGGTCGTAGCGTGATTTTATATAGCCTATAACCTTCCTCGATAAATGGACTATCCAACACAAAAATATTTTTTCAATTCCAACCAGTAAGTTCCTGAGATTAGCGCGTTCAAACAAACAAACAAACTCTTCAGCTTTATAATATTAGTAAAGATGTGTGTGCAATAAAGATATTATTGTATTCTATTCTATTTCTAGATACAACAAATAATAATAAACTTCCCACAAACTGTAGCGCCAGTAATCATCCACCATTATTTGGATACAATGCGTAATTGTTGCGAAAGTACCGAGTAACATAATACAGCGAAGTTTTAGAAACTCACTAGACAAAATCAAAGGATTCCAACCGTGACTGTAATGGATACTGGACAGACAGACAAGTACGAAGTATTGTGACGGCTTTGATAATGACGAAGAAGTGTTTAAATTAAAGTTTTGAAATTATTCCTCTAAGGCCGTTTTTCCGCGACACACGACAAACGTGACGACTTCGAGTGCCATAATAATTATATTTTTATGAATCGTTAATGTCGTATCATTTCGTAAACGGTTCATAGAAATACCACGTATAACAGAAATGCAACAACAGTAACAGCAGTGATAGCCTAGTGGTATGACCGTCGACTGCCAAGTCATCGGTCTCGAGTTCGAACCCAGGCACACACCTCTGACTTTTCGGATTCATGTGTGTATTGTATAATTATCACTTGCTTAAAAACGATGAAGGAAAACATCGTGTGGAAAACCGGCATGCCTGAGAGATATTTCTCGACAGCATGTGAAGCCAAGTCAGAGACCCATGGGCGGCATAAACTCTGACAACAGGTAAGTCACTAACCACACAAAAAAAAAAAACAGAAATGCATGCTTCTTAAATGGTCATATTTAAGAAGGTTTTTTGGACTCTTATTCAGAGTAACAGTTAAAAGGTCAAATAAAAAAAATCGGTCATTTTCTTTTCGACTTTCGGACATTTTCTTTGCCATACAAATTGACCCGATCAGCTGATGCCAATTGTATGGAGTCAGAAAAAAAATATCAAATGTTTCTCTGAATAAGAGTCCAAACAACTTCCTTTAATATGACCCACGCGTTTCTGAATCGCGTTGTATGTGGCACTCGGAGAGGTCACCATGTCGTATCGTGTCGTAAGCTGTGGAAAGACGATCTTACAGTTTGTTGTAAAGCTGACATTTCGTGGATGTCGTATAAGATCTATAAGAAAAAAGAGTTGTAGGATTGGTGCTTACAGCAATAAAACCAAAGGCCCGACAAACCTGAAGAAGTTTTTGATAATGAACACAAAACTAATTCTTTTGGAGCAATATTGACAAATAAAGTTGGATACGATTATTTCTTCTAAGCTGTAGTAAATAACACTGCCTTGCCTCTTTTCCCAACTATGTTGGTGTCAGCTTCCAGTCTAACCAGATGCGGCTGAATACTAGTGTTTTACTGGGCAATGCCGATATCCTAAGGTTAGATCGGTTGTCAGACTTACGGGCTTCTGACTTCCCGTAGTAAGCTGTGGTAAATAGTTTAGGTTTATATGTAAAGTGTTACATGTGTGAATTTAGAGCCTGTTCCCTAATCGTTGTATAACTCTTAACCGTTCTGCCTAGCCTTTTCCCAACTATGTTGGGGTCAGCTTCCAGTCTAACTAAATGCGGCTGAATACCAGTATTTTACACGGAGCGACTGCCATCAGACCTCCGCAACCCAGTTACTGGGCAATGCCGATATCGTAAAGTCGTAATAACTCTTAACCGAGATATAAAAATATGGCATTTTGACACTTTTTGTGTAGAAAATCTGTCAAACTGCCATTTTTATTTCCAAGATATTTATCTGATGATTGTGTAACAGGCCTTTAATGAAATAAACTTAAAGTTTTTGTAAAGCCAGAGTTTTTAAACGGTTTTAATTAGCTTCATCTTTACGTAGTATAAAACAAAGTCGCTCCCGCTGTCTATCTGTCCTTAAGTATGCTTAGATCTTTAAAACTACGCAATGGATTTTGATGCGGTTTTTCTTTAATAGATAGTGATTCAAGAGGACGGTTTATATGCCCCACATTAGTCTACATTGCACCCGTGCGAAGCTGGGACGGGTCGCTAGTTTTGTATATTTGTTTGATTAATTCAACTCTCGCGACAGATTTTTCTACTACTTCTATTTTACTTAACCGATTCTCCTGAAACTTCGCACACAAATACAATTCTCATGACAATATAACATTATAATAATTTCAACCTTAAATCCTCAAATACTGATGCTGCAGAGGTACTGCAAGATAAAAATGTTTATCTTAAAACTGTTTTTAAGGATTATTATTTGTCTTGCAGTGTACAGTACCTATTATGTTAATTATTGAAATAGTTAAAAGTAATTATTCAGAAAAATTGTAATTAAAAACACACTTACTAAGTACACAAGCTCGGAAAATGTATTCTATCAAACAAACATAAAATCACGCCTGTATTCCCCGAAGGGTTGGGCAGAGGTGTATAGTAACACCCTCATTTCGCCGTTATGTGTAAGTCCTATGTAATAGAGGGCGAGCCTATTGCCATCAACCGGGCACAAATCCAAACTCCGGTCTGCTACTGAGGAATTCCACACGGAAAACCCAATGATATATGATAGTGTGTGGAGGGAAGAATTGTGGTCGACACTATCTTTGTACGGGGTGGACTGGCGCTTGATACGGGCACTGAAATCGCTGTACAGGGATTCCAGTGCTTGTATTAGGATAAATGGGGCGTTCACAGACTGGTTTGGCATCTCCAGAGGTGTTAGACAGGGTTGTGTAGCGTCTCCATGGCTGTTCAACCTATACATGGATAGTTGTTTGACAGATTTAAAAGGGAGTGAGTGTGGATTACAAATGAATGAGTTGCCTGTCAAATGTCTTCTCTACGCAGATGATCAAGTTTTGCTTGCATCGTCGGCGGAAGAGTTGCAAGACATGGTAACTATGATGAATGGAGCATATAATATGAAAGGGATGAAAATTAATGTAAGCAAGACGAAAGTAATGGTTTTTGAAAGAGATGCAGATGTATCTGAGTGTAAAGTAAAGATAAGAGATGAAAGTATTGAACAGGTGAATGAGTTTGTTTATTTGGGAAGCATGTTTACAAGAGATGGTAAGATTGACGAAGATGTGGAAAGGAGAGCAAATGCGGGAAATAAAGTAAATGGTGCTTTGCATGCGGTTGTGGCTAGCCGGTCGATGTCCAAAAAGGCACGACTGGCTGTCCATAATGGTGTGTTGGTACCTACGCTTGGTTATGTATGGAAGTGAATGTTGGTCGTGGCAGAAGAGGCATGAAAGTAGAATAAATGCCGTGGTTGCGAAGTATGTGCGGTGTAACTTTGAATGATAGATTGAGAAATGAAGAGATTAGACAAAGTTGCGGTTTAAAAGATGATGTAGTGACAGAAATTGAAAGGAGTATGCTTAGGTGGTTTGGCCATGTTGAGAGAATGAGTGAACGGCGATTAACAAAAGAAATTTATAAGCCGGATGTTAATGGGAACGCCGGTAGAGGACGTCCTAGAAGGACATACATCGATGTTATTGGTGATGTTCTTCACAAAGGTCAGGTGCGTAGTACTCTCAACCGGCGTGCGTGTATGACAAGATGTATGAATGTGGATGAAGCGAAAGGGGTATGTAAGAGTCGTAGCATGTGGCGTTCTATAGTTTCTGCCTACCCCCATGGGAAAAAGGCGTGAGTTTATGAGTTTATGTAAAACCCAATGACACTTTGCTCGACCTGGGAATCGAACTCAGGACCTCACGATCGGCAGTCGCGCTTGCCACCACTAGACCAACGAGGCAGTTTCTACCAACCAAGAAAACACAAAAACGTAAAACAAGAAAAAAATTTACTAACAACACGTACTAAGGCATGCTTTGATTAAGTCAGCATGCGCGTTACTAAAAATTATTACATTTACAAACATGCGCATTTAGCCGCAGATCGGCTTCCGTTAATAACTTGCTCGACTGCAAAAAGACGAGTGCTGTGTTGTGCACGCGGCTAATTTGTTGATTTAACGAGTAATTGCCCGACAATGTTAATTAGGGCTGGCGAGAACTACGGCGATATTTCTTTTGTCAAACAAAATTCAGTGCTTGGCAGTTATTTTTGTATTTCAAAATTCATGTAGGGTAAGGTTGATGGGTTGATGTTGATACCTCTTGGATATTTGTTTTATAACATAACATCATGGCTGTATTTCCCGAAGAGATGGGCAGAGGTGTATACAAGGTTAGTCGGAAAGGGGGTACTAAGCCGAAAGGGTGTTAAAGTACCCATAATAAGGAATAACTTTTGTCCTACAACTTTCGCCAAAACTCGATAGTTTAAGAGAAATAGCTTTTCAAAGAATTCGTAAAAAATATGCTAAAATCTATCATTCCATAGCTATGATCAGCTGTGTTTACAATTTAGGTCATATTTGGGGTCACGGATTAGAAACTTAATTTTCTGAATTCATAACTAAAGCAGGTATGTTTCTTTTTTGAAAAAACTAAAATAAAAATATTTTTGCATGCAAATAAAAATTATCGAATTTGGAAATTTTAACACTTGCTTTAAAATAGTCATCAGTGATACTTTAAGTGGCCCGCAGCTTAGTACCCCTTTCCGACTAACCTTGTGGTAACACCCTCATTTCGCCGTTATGTTTAAGTCCTATGTAATAGGCGAGCTTATTGCCATTAACCGGGCACAAATCCAAACTCCGGGCTGCTACTGAGGATTTCCACACGGAAAAACTCAATAATACTTTGTCCGACCTGGGGATCGCGCTTACCACTACTAGACCAAAAAGACAATTAAAGATTGTCATCTATACTTCTATACTAATATTATAAAGAGGAAAGATTTATTTTTGTATGTAACGAATAAACTTAAAAACTACTGGACCGATTTCAAAAATTCTTTTGCCGTTAGAAAGCTACATTATCACTGAGTAACATAGGCTACGGGCGATGCCGTGAGGACACAGCTAGTTGTTAATAATAGTACAGTAGCGAAACGATAATGTTCGTCAGTTTTCAGATTCATTCCTTTCCCACATCGCGGGCACATGTAACTTTTTCAAACTGTTGAACGGAACAGACCAATGCATGGAAAATTATGTTTATAATAGTACAGTAGCGAAACGATAATGTTCGTCAGTTTTCAGATTCATTCCTTTCCCACATCGCGGGCACATGTAACTTTTTCAAACTGTTGAACGGAACAGACCAATGCATGGAAAATTATGTTTGATTATTTGGTAGCAAAGATCAAAATTGCCTTTTGCCTCCATTATGACGTATTAGTGCCATGTAATGTCTTTGATTTGGTTTAAAGAGTCTTGTTGTAAAAACCATTACATCAATCAAATCGATGATTAAATAAATTGACATTACTTGTCTGTCACCATGTCACCATAATATCTTGTCAAAAAATATTTCGACGGTCCCTACGTATACTATCGAAACTACAAAATCTCAGTTTTTATTTTATTATGTATGTACACCGATTACGCTGAGATTTATGATCCGATTTACGTGTTTCTTCTTTAGTTTGTTGCGGAATAGTTGCCATTTGGTCCCATAAAAAATATTATTTTATAACCTTTAAGATAACATAATTTCACACATTTTAAGCAGATAAAATAAAAACTGAAATTTTGTAGTTTCGATAGTATACGTAGGGACCGTCGACTTGTATTTTCATTTCAATAATGTTGGTAATACGTAGTCGGTAAAATAGGATTTTTCTTGCACTGTGCAAGCAAAAATAGACCATAAAGTGTACATTTTCTTTCCGCTACACATTATGAATTATGCTATGTTGGTCATTACACTAGAGCCGGTATTATGCGCGCCAGCCACAGGAGAGCGCGTTAAGGGAGCCTAGAGTGTAATGATCAATGCACACGCGTTTCATACGACGTTTTTCAACACACTTGTGAGGAAAAAACAGACTTGAGGTATCTGATACAATAATAGTACATGCTACAAGCTAAGTTGGTTATTTTGACAAGTATTTGTCGAAGAAATATGACGAGTAGATTTATTTTTTCGCACGCTGTGCCTGTAGCCAGGTTAGCTATGCGCGCGCAGCTGAAAGAACAAAGGGCAAACAGCCTAATATTTAAAAAAAATTGAATATTTTTATGTCTATAACACAAACTAATTAATGGTAATTTGTTGACAAAAACAAATAATGTAATGAAATGTTAATTTATCATTTTTAATTAACACAGTTTATTTATTCACAAAAAAGTTTACTATTTTTTAGACAGAAAAGCTTTCCTTAGACATTATTTTTTTTTAAAGTAAAATGCACTAGTGCTGTAATGTAAAGTAAAAAGCACGCGTGTTTAATAAGCTGCATTATGAACCTAAAAGCGATGCAATAAGAGCCACTTAAAGAGCAAGATTGTTGAAAAAATATTTTTTCGGCTGTGCCAACCCTGAGCTCTAGCTAAATGTTATGTGTTAATACCGATATTTTTAGTAGTTAGACACAATACAAACGGCCGCTCGGTGCATATGCCAACTGTTATAATCTTTATTGATTTTAATTAGCAAGCATTTATTGTTCAACACTTCTCATTACCATCTATAGCCTGTTAACGTTTTGTAAAAGAATAAGGGTCTACTATACAACTGTATTTTAAAATGTAATACAAATTTTACTCTGTGGCTACAGATAAAGGTAGAAGATAACAAATTCAGCGTACAATGTAACTTCGAGTGTGCTTCGAGTCTAAAACGACAGGAATCTTTACAGTATTTCCGAATTGCTAGCGATCTGAAGGGGATGTCTTCTAGGCCAATGATAACATATGATGCGATGACAGCATAAGAGCTGCGTTTAATACCAATTAGTGTAGCAAAATAACGAGACGCGATGCACCGCGCGGCTAAAAATTAATTTATTACGAGGCAGTCGCACGCGCACCTCGTGCCTGACTGATCATCATTTGCATTTGCATGTCATTGTGACAGTAGAGAGAAAATATTAAAACAATAAATAAAAACTATACCTAAATAAAGTCCCGATGTTGATTATTTAATAAATTTTGATAATCATCACACAGATCTTTGAAGATTGATCGCAGTATTACGGGTTTTGAGAATGTTTTTTTTTTTTTATTGTTCTGCAGTAGTATCATGAGTTTTTATTTTTCAAGGGTAATCATATCGTTTGTTTTTTAATTGACACACGATCATAGGCTCTGCAACAAACCAATAATTTCGGTAAAACTTAATATAAAATCCTGTAAATCCTGTAAATTATGAACTCTACATTATTTCATGTCGTCTAAAAATGGTAGATGCTGATGATGACTAAACCAATCATGCGCCATTCTCATGATCCTGGGGACCTAAATAATTTCAATTACAATGAAAGTCCCATAAATACTAAACTAGTCTCAGAAGTAGACCATAGGGCTCAGCCTCATCATTTGATGATCTCACGCCAATATTCGTCATCACCAAATGAGCAACTGTTATTAAGTATCGCATATAGATATAACCGAAGTACCAGGAGTACAGAACGCAAGAGGAAGCGTAAATAGGTGTGAGACTCAGACCATCCGGCCCGACGCGCTAATGGCGGGCGTGTGGCACAAGTTATATGCAATAGACAAGGGTAATTGATTTATTAGTCTAACTTCTAAGTACCTACAAGATGGAGTCATATGTAGAAATAGTGGTGACGAATGGTTTATTATCATCCCGTTTGGTTGTGAATTTCCATTATTGAATATAGGGGAGGCCCTACGGATAACTTCGATGACCTTGGAGATCTAATGGCCAAATACTCAGTTTTAAGTTGTCGTTAAGTCTCGTGCTGTCACTGTCACTTTAGGGCGAAGTGAGAGTGACAGCACGAAGTTAACAGCAACTTAAAATCGAGTCGTATGCAATAATCACTTTTACTAGGCAAATTGGCGACCGCAAAATGATGTTAATAATTGATGGATGTATATGACCATTTTAACAATCTGTGATTGTTTAGTGATAAACAAAGGCCTCGCCTGCTCAAAATTATAGGCTCCGTTTCTGCTAAACTCTTGCCATATTCTGTAAATGTTTGGTGCTGCTTCTTTTACTCACCAGGAATTGATAGAATTGTCTTTTTGACATTTATTATTTAATAAAATTCTTCATCAAACAAAAACGTCTTTGTCCCTTTAAACGCACGGTCCAATGTCCTTTACGTTCTTAAATCCAAGATCAAATTACGCGTAAAATATTAGTTCGTACCCCAAACTGTCTAAATTCATGAAGGTAGGCCATAGCAGAGTGCGTTTAACCACTGGGCTTTAGAAACTCGCTTCCGCTTATGAATAAGACTCCAATGTTGCCCAAATTAATCGCTCAGTCCAGCTTGATGAGGCGACTAGACGCTGTAACAGACGATCACGTGCGATGCAAATGGAAACGGCCTTTACCGTTTTAATTTAAACTAATGTTTAGCTAGTTTAGTTGAATTTACAGAGCGTGCCACGATGTTGGATGCGTTTATAAATGCGTTGTATGTGCAATTGTTGGTTGGGCGAATGGCTAATCAATTGTTTTGGGGAACATGACAAACTTTGTCTTGCTACCCAAACAATAATTATACATGGTGCATGATGGCATGGGAATTCAAGAAAAAGAGACTGCTTTGGTTCACTAACGATTTTCTAGGAAAAAAATCAGGCGAATATCTAATTCTTTTAAAAAAGATGTCTGTATTTGGATAGTAGGAAATTTTGTTGATAGTGTGCGTGTCAATGAAAATTTCACTGGTCTTTGATCGTGAAACAGAAAAGGCACAAAATGTCTAATAGAAACAAAATCAGACACACTCCAACGTTCATTGCTCATGTCGTTTATACGACGTTAATCAAAATAGAAGATTTCGGTCAGTGTACGTAAATGCAATAACATTACTATAAATATTTTTTAGAAAACAGTCCATAATTTATTTAGTACAGTTATTTCCAAGGTTTTTTTTTTACCAAAAAGAAGGTAAAACAGTCAATACTTTTTTCCCGAACTACCAGGCGTTCATGAGTCGGCGGGAGATCGATACAACACCTGTGCGTTGCCATAGCTACGCCGAGGGCGCCACCCGATACCAGCGCGTAATTTGAAATCCGAAACTCGGCGATAATGTCTGGGTTGCGCGCGTGCCACTATTTCGGACCAAATTACGAGTAATTTTGGATGGGGATGGGTGTCTTCTCGTATAATTAAGGGTGTATCCTGTCTGTTTTGGAAGCTGGTGGTAAAAGTAGACTTGAATGATATTAAACATGTTGCCGAACATTTTTCATCTGGAAACGTCCTAAAATGTTTCATTATAATGACTGTATCTATCCCTTCGATGGATAGATTGTATACAATGAAGCTGTCTTGCTAAGATAAGAGATTCGAATACTTTTACTTCGTAGCCTGTCTGTAGCAAGCATTTCCCGAAATCTATGGAAGTCTATGTCTATTATGATGGCAGATATTTTGATGAAAAATTAAGCCTGTATGCTTATGGACTCCTGGTATCAACCTCTAAGTCGGGCAAGGTAAGTAAAGTACCTTTTTTGTATTAACAATTAAACAAGGTATCCAGAACCCAGAAATCAGTTTGTTTAGAATCGACTATTAATCGATTTCAGCAATTTATTATGAGTTTTTTAAAGTTCTTATTCCAAAACAGTCAGTAAATCGAGATAAGGAATATTAAGACTTACGTCAAGGCAATTAAACTGAATTTTAATTGCAGCTAGCAATGAAAAACAAATGGTGATTAGGTGTTCTCGGAAAGTCAGTATTTACTTGGAAGTAAAGTTTAAAATTCATACGATCATAATTTGAATGAGGTCTGGTTTGTTTATTTAATATCTATACTAATATTATAAAGAGGAAAGATTTGTATTTTTGTATGTAACGAATAAACTTAAAAACTACTGGACCGATTTCAAAAAATCTTTTGCCGTTAGAAAGCTACACTATCACTGAGTAACATAGGCTACGGGCGGAGCCGTGAGGACACAGCTAGTAGTTGATATATTCGTTCAATATTGTGTTAATTTTTTGGCAACTTATTATAATGCAGCTTAGGTAGTATTATAATAGCTTACCACAGCTCACTGCAATTAAATTTATTTTTCGGAACCATTATTATTTCCCAAAAACAAATACTATTTTTTTAAATAAATATGGTATTATGAGTTGAATTGACATGACATTTAAATGTTAACTATAGTGGCTAAAATTTAATAGGCCCGTTTGGACAGCTGTCAGATTAGAACATGTTATGTCAATTTCAACATAAAATGTACTGATCTGATAACTGTCAAAACGGGCCTATTATATTTTAGACACTATAGTGTAGGTACTGTAAACTTGATATTCTAATGAGTTGTCTGAAGTTTATGACTATTTTTGTTAGCCGTTGTATACGCGTTTCCAACTGCAGTTGATTGATGCCATTTTATGATAATGATTAGCTTATGAACAGAATTAAGGCCATTACAATAAAGTCTCCTTCATTTAATACTGGTATATCCATAACAGAAGCTTTAAACAATAACTGTGAACGTGCAAGTAACATCAGCCAAGCGGTCTGGTATCATATTCTGCTAACTGGCAGTCGCACTAATAACCTAAACCGTGCAAATTGAACCCGCGCATGCGCTCTACATTACTAGACAGATGGCACAGACATAAGCATAAAACAAACTCTTACTTCTTTATTGAATCCTAGTATTTCGACGACCTTTTCAAATCTCTTACACCCATATTCTAAGACGTTCCTCCAAAACTTACTCGATTCGACTCCACCTCGACTCGGCCTTTTTCACTACCATCGGTAGTTATAGTTGAGAAAAACGTCCTCGACACGAGATTTTTCCTCAGTCGAGGTAAGGAATCATCTGTCAAACTCAAGGTACCTCGGAACCTACCTTAAGGAAGGATGTGTCAAAGTTCGTATGTAACAAAAATGACTTTTGAAAACTTTATCGAATTTGCTTACGATAATCCTTACGACTATTTATCGCGGCGTTATTTGCGCGATGCAGATAATTCAAATTATGACGTAATGACTCCGTCGACGAAACCTCAAAGTTTACTCGAAATTGCGACTAAAAATACAATTTTGAAGGTGTTTTCGAGGCCGTTCTGAGTCGAATATGAGTCGAGTAAGTTTTGGAGTAACGTCTTAGAATATGGGTGTTAGTATAGAAATCATTATCTTCCTAGCACTTGTTTTGTTTTTTTTTTTGGGTTAGCTACGTTTCTCTTACGATTTTATTTATTGTTGGTCTAGTGGTGGCAAGCGCGACTGCTGATCGTGAGGTCCTGGGTTCCATCCCCAGGTCGGTTCCGAGGTACCTTGAGTTTGACAGATGATTCTTTACCTCGACTGAGGAAAAATCTCGAGTCGAGGACGTTTATGTCAACTACAACTACCGAAAGGCTGAGTCGAGGTGGAGTCGAGTCGAGTAAGTTTTGGAGGAACGTCTTAGAATATGGGTGTAACACTCAATTTCGAGCTCTGCATACCCCAGGCGTGAACATGTCTGCCAATTTAATCGGCCAGACGAAGCATGTTAATAAAAATTAGCCCACTCATTTTGCAGCACGTTAATTGATGCATTGGTGCAATGGAAGCTTGCATTAATTCTCGCCACTATGATATACGACACGTAAAAATAGACATCTGTTAATTTGTCGAATGTGAGCTGTGACATGAATTATTACGGTTGCAGAGGTAGATGTGTGCGTTTGTCTGTACATATCGTCGCTGCGCTTGCAAAATCCGCTATGGGAAAAAAATCAACTTTACAGGAGAAGCAAAAACCTGCTTTTTTCCCAAACTGATAACAGCATTTTAAAACTTAATATGTAGAAAATTAGACTTTGAGTCGAGACATCATAAAATATTATTGTGTTGCTTTTTTCTACTATATAACAGGTGATAAGATTTTTTTTAAGTGAATTTGGTCACATAGCGAAATTTTTTTGGGTCGTAAATACCGCTATACAAGGTTAGTCGGAAAGGGGGTACTAAGCCGCGGGCCACCTAAAGTATCACTGATGACTATTTGAAAGCAAGTGTTAAAATTTCAAATTTCGATAATTTTTATTTGCATGCAAAAAGATTTTTATTTTAGTTTATTCAAAAAAAAAACATACCTGCTTTAGTCATGAATTCAGAAAATTAATTTTCTAATCCGTGAACTCAAATATGACCTAAATTGTAAAATCAGCTGATCATAGCTATGGACAGATAGATTTTAGCACATTTTTTACCAAATTTTTGAAAAGCTATTTATCTTAAACTATCGAGTTTTGGGGTAAGTTGTAGAACAAAAGTTATCCCTTATTATGGGTACTTTAACACCCTTTCGGCTTAGTACCCCCTTTCCGACTAACCTTGTATAAATTTTCGCCACATGGCGGATTAATGCTTCTACTAGATAATTTTCATTGTTGGTCTTCCTAGAATACTTAGCGGATTTTCCACACTATTTTAAAATAATAAACCCGCTATGTGTCATATTGAAGCGCAATTCTAAGAGGCGCGTATTGAAATAAAAATACGTTGTGTCTCTTTGCACACATAGAGGATTTTGCAAGCCGTTTTTGGCCAAAATTGCATAGCTGATTTTGCTATCTCCTTAACCAAATAAATGATTAAAGACGGATTTCACAGGCCTACGTGGCTTGAGAAGTAATACAAAATAGCATCAAAAACCGAAATTCTAAAAAAAACACAGAGTGGATTTTGCTAGCGCAGCGACGATATGTGATGCGAAAATGTAGGTACTGCTGATTTCTGGTATCCTGGTCCTTCCGGTGGCTCGCTGCACTTGTCCGTGTGGCTATCGGAAATGAATAAGGCAAAATCCAATTCCTTTCTTGCCGTGGGTATCGATATTGTCGTAATTCTTCGCACTGATCTTTGCAAAAGTGTTTGATATTTTCGAACTTTTAATTATTAATAGAGATCTGCTATGGCAAAATAGCAATAGCAATAGCTATGATAAAAACTTAAATTCTAATACATTCGCGCCGAACATTATTTTGAAATAGGTTTTAAATGGTTGAAACTGGGATTTTTCAACAAAAATCTAAAAGTATTAATGCCAAAGGGTCTGTACACAAAACTACGATGCGACATCGCATCGCAGAAATATACGAGCTCGCACGACGCATCGCAAGAACTTACGAATTGATTCGCGTAATTGATTTTTCCTATAGGTATCTTCTTATCAGTAACAGCAGTGTGCAAATCTTTTTGCGGAAATTTATTATATCTAGTATAAAATACGTTCAATACGGTTGACGATCGTCGAGGGATGGTCATCCGAACCTTGGAAGGAAGACGCCTTGCTGCACGAAATCGCACCGCAGCAATTTGCGTCGCAGTTTTCTGCGTTGCGAATTCGCATCGCGCCGATTCGCAATTTTGTGTACAAGCCCAAAAACTAAGTATTTCATTTCGGTAGAACTTTTGGTGGCTTAATTTGTTACATTACAACCCTTCTATCATGTCATGTAAGGAATACGTCGAGTTACCAGTAACCCTGTATTTTCTATCGAGGCGTGCACAGTAGAGTTACGTGTCGTGTCGAGTCCTACGTGTATAAGTCTAGTGTGAATTCGGCATAAGGGGGCGAAATCTTGGTCATTGGCGCGGCCCCGCACGCTCATGTGAACTTAAGCTAATCTATATAAATAAATAAATCTATATAAATAAAAATTAATCGCCAAATGTGTTGCTAAGCACAAAACTTGAGAACGGCTCGACCAATTCGGCAATTATTTTTTTATATATTCCTTAAGGCACAAGGAAGGTTCTTATGGAGAGAAAAAACGTAAAAATTGCGTAGAAAATAGTAGAAACAACACTTTTCTTTTCCCACTACCGGCCAATAACTTTTGACAGAACGAAGTCTGTCCGGTCCGGGCAGCTAGTTTACAATACAATAGAGTGTCCCACGCTTGCTCACATGCAAGAAGCAAACCGCTTATCTTTATCAGAAGTCAAAGGTCAGAAATTTGTGTCACAGATTGGAACAGACAAGACTTCTTTTTGATCGAATAATAAACTGCCTTGTTGATCTAGTGGTCGCAAGCGCGACTGCTGAGAATAGGGTCCAAGATTCGATCCCCATTGGGTTTTTCCATTAGGAATTTCTCAGTAGCAGCCCGAAGTTTGGATTTGTGCCCGTATAATGGCAGTAGGCTCGCCCCCTATTACATGGGACTGAAAACATAACTGGCGAAACAAGGGTGTTACTAAAACACCTCTGCCGAACCCTTCGGGGAATATAGGCGTGATGTTATGTTTATAAACTTCATTGCCAGCAATTATTTCTAGAAACTGAGGAAGAAATCACAAGTAAGTATAAGTACGAGTCAATACATAATAATAGCCGCCACGAATGATGGTACTTAAGTACGTCCGACGCACCCCGGGCAGTCAGACCCGCTACCAACCTTGCTGAGTACCTAATCTTTTCACCATGGCATCAGCTATTTTTATATAGCTCGTATCGATACAAGAGAGGAGCTCGTGGCAAATTACCAACCGCGCGTCAGTCCCGTCAGTCCGTGGATGGGTGACCGTTCGTTACACATCGAGACCCCACCGTGCCTCGGAGAGCACGTTAAACCGACCCGGGTGTCAAACGAATACCTATGACAGTCGTTACGGTTATTCAGAAGCTCGAATATCTGACAACCGGTCTAACCTTAGAATATCGGCATTGCCCAGTAATTGGGTTGCGGAAGTATAATGGCAGTTGCTCCGCATAAAATACTGGTATTCCGCCGCATCTGGTTAGACAGGAAGCTGACCCCAACATAGTTGGGAAAAGGCTAGGCAGATCGATCGTATCGACACAAGAGAAGAAGATTCGTAATTTTGAGAGAGTTCACATCATGCCAATAATAAGGTCACATCATGTACTTGAAATTTGTCTATAATCCAAGAGACTGACCCACACTGTCAGGTGTTGGATTCTCACAGTCACTGACGTTGCAGGCGCAAATATTGCTTTGCATGCAGAACGAATGCATTGCAGCAGGGTGTATCGTTCTGCCTAGCCTTTTCCCAACTATGTTGGGATCAGCTTCCAGGCTCACCAGATACGGCTGAATACCACGTATTTGCGTACTTTGCAACCCAATTACTGGGCAACGCCGATATCCTAAGATTAGACCGGTTGTCAGGCTTCAGGGTTCAGATAGCAGGGTTTATCTATATCTATACTAATATTTTGTTATTTTTGTATGTAACGAATAAACTTAAAAACTACTAGACCGATTTCAAAAATTCTTTTACCGTTAGAAAGCTACATTATCACTGAGTAATATAGGCTACGTGCGGAGCCGTGAGGACACAGCTAGTAATATATGAAATTGTTAAGACAGGTCACACAAATTCAGTGCGCTTGCAACAGCCGACGTCTGCGCAATGCCAGTGGAGTTCTTCTGCCAGGCGTTGTTAGTTCAGGACTTTGTAAGGGTCCACTAAAGAGGTCCACGCCTATTAAAAGTCATAACGTGTTGCTGCTAGCTACGCTACACACGTGTTGCATTCTCTTGCCGCCTGGCTAGCTAAGCTATTGAAGTCGAGACAAGCAGTTTACTGTGTTCCGTCGTGTGTATGTATGTGAGGGTCAGAGGGGTGAGGGGGGGGGGTCAGGAGGGGAGTCAGGGGGAGTGTGGCGGCATCTATCCACGCCACATGAGAACTACGCAGCTTGACGGCAGACTACAGCGACAACAATGACAGCTGTCAAAATGAAATGTCACCAATCCTGCATCGCGGTATCAAGATTTGACACGGAGTTAGTATTACAACTTCCCAACATCAACGATTGGGCAGTGGCCCGCCAGGCATAAGACCCTCCTGGTAGAAGGATCCTGCCTTTACGTAGGAGGAACACCATACCTCGTTCCCCTACAATAACAGTCCCTCTTTATCTACAGACATAACAGCAAATACTTGGATTCGTGTGCTCCATTTTAGACCCTTCCTGCGCTTACCATCACCGCGGTAAAACGCAACCAAAACACACTCAAAAACACTTTTTTTAAATTCTTGACTTGGTTGCGTTGGCCCTAGTCTAACCAGGTGGTAACCGCAGACAGGGCCTAAGATGGAACTGGCTCTGGCTCTCACATACACACGACGGAACACAGTAAACTGCTTGGTGCCGGACTTTAACGTGAGCGTGGTAGCTAGCCAGGCGGACCGTATAGATCCTACCACCAAGCGTGCTGGGTTTTGTTGAATCTTACAACACGCGTCTATTCCCAGCGTGCGGTGAGGAAGTTTTATATTCTAACCCGTCCCCACACGGGGTAAAACACAGTTTCGTGGGTTTAATTTCTTTGGTTTTTTTTTTTAATATATACGTTGCCCCGCACTAGGATTTCTCCTGTATCGTGGATGCGTTTACAGACACAAATCTTCACATGCACAAACGCCCAGACCCGGAACAACTATTTATAGGCCATACAAATAATTGTTCCGTGCGGGAATCGAACCCTCGACCCGTAGCGCAAAAGTCGATCGCTCGGCCACTGCACCAAACGTGTCGTCAAATATCAAATGTTCATAATTATCAATAACTGTTTTAGGATTATTAATTTATTTTTTTTCAGTGCGACCGGGCTTTTGGTGCGCCAAAGACATATTTTTACAATTCACGAAAAAATGGGTTAGGTTAAATACTAGCCTGTTATCAAACTTTACTACTAAAGACTCGTTTTATAGATAATCTATCGGAGAATTATCTGCGGCAATGAGGTGACGATAAACTGTACCAAGATAGCGATAAGAATTAATTTTTATTTTGTGTAGATGTGTAACTTGTCTGATATTGTTTCATTAAAAACAATATAGTTAAAAAAACAAAAAAAAAACACGCTTTTATTAGTGTACTTTAAAAAGTAAAAACCATGTGGGTTTCCAGTACCATCTTCTGGCTCCATCATGACATCAGTTCGATGGTACCTTTTATACCATACTATTATAGTGTGGTCATCAGAATTACATACAAGTGTAAGTATGTAATTCAAAGTCCCAAATCGATGCGACAGTTAGAAGTAAGTGACATTCTAATTCCAAGTTTTTTTTAAATAAGCCATGTTTGTTACAGATTAAGCTAATATTAGCGTGTTAAAAAAGAAAATAAAACTCTAAATAAGTAATAAAAAGAAATGTTATTTGTCTAAAATGCTATTGGATGATAGAACAATCACTTAAGAGGAAATGCGGTCGGCATTTAGTCCATACAAAGGTATTCCTCAGTTTCCTCCTTGGATAATGTCACTACAGCAAATATTTTTTACCATATGATACATATCTACCACCACTATGTCCCTATCTTTTGATTTTGTCAATAAATAAATTATTAAAATAACTAGAAACGTTTAAACTTTACAAAAATCGACCGGTTTTACCACCGTTTTGAAACACCTGGCAAACAAATTTGACAAGTATAAAAAATAAAAGAAAATCATATAGACATAACCACAGTCTTTCTTAAATTATTGTAGAAAAAAATATTAAAATCGGTCCAGATTTGAAGAAGGAAACAGGGAAATACGAAAGTACGATTTCGCTAATATTGCACAGGAGAAATCAGTCCGAGATGCAAGTGTCTCTTTCGTGCTCAATTGGGAAGGTTTGCGGGAGGGGTGGGGCGGAAATAGATCGCAAAAACCTATTCAAATTATTAATATTTTGCAACCCGCGTTTCCTCTTAAGTAAATAAAAATCGCCACCAGTCGTAAACATGTCTGACCTGATTAAGAGAAATGGGATAAAGTAGCAAAAACGAACAGTGTTAGCCTAGCGGTTGAACGCTTGCCTTACATGCAGGAACGTCTGAGTAGGACCCCGGCTCACACCTGTCTTTTCGAATTCATATAATGATCAGAATATTTTCTTTCTTTTTTTTCCCTTTAGATAAAACTTTGTCCCGCACTAGGATTTCTCCTGCATCGTGGGCAAATCTGCCCTCTGGATATAATTTATGCTTCTTTCTATTTGAGCACCTCACATCAGAAGTATTAACAAATGTTAATGTTATTAGTTGTTATTCTAACGACAAGTTATGTATAAATTATCGTAGGTATCAAAACGTACAGTAAACATGAACAACAATATTAATTTAGCACACACCAATCAAACATCGTATCTGAACAATTATCTAATCACTGACCCCCACGCCTTCACCGATTAAAATTTAGTTATTTCTATGATTTTATCAGTGTTTGTAACAGTCACCAGTGAGTGTGTTTAGTGTAGTATTCATAATATCTTAAAAGCGCTAAATCCACTAGCTAATTAAATTGCGCAAGTTAACTTCTGCAATTGTGTTTCACTGTTGACACACGCAGCAAGTCGACTTGTACAAATTTTGCCGTATTGTCTGACTTGACGAAAGCCGCGTGTGAGGGTTTTAACAAAACTTGTGTAATGGAGGTATATTTATAAGTATTAATAATATAAACAAGTGGGTAGAATAAAATATAAGTTAAGTCACATAATGACTAAGCATTGTACAGTAGTCGGCGAATACACTAGTTTCTAATAAGGCGTGTTTTATCCTCTCTCATATTCAACAACTTGCTTTCAGTGTAAATAGGTATGCAAGCACTTGCTTCAATAACTTGCACAATTTAGCTTGCTAGTGGACTTTGCGCTTTATATCCGAGGGGTAAACAAACAGTAATATTACTGATTGTTTTGTGTAATGTGGGTCTCCGGTTACAAAAATCTAACCAAACGTGTTTAGTGAATACTTGGACCAATTACAACACAGTCAATAGTTAGGCCACGCCCCAATTATGTTAGAGAAACATGTTAGAGGCTATTTCTAACAAAAACATGGTCGCATGAGACTAGGCTTAAGAAATGTCATAGTTTGCTTTTATACAGGGTGTAAACGAAATCATGTAATTCCTTCAAACCTCGTGATGTACTGCTGACATAGATTAACCATGAACGGGGTACTTTTGGATTCAATAAAAAAAATGCGAAAAGTAAACATGTGTTTTTAACGTGAGGTATTTTAGGGCCCCGAGTTAAGTGACCGCGCTGCGAGCGATAGCCACGCTATTCGCTCGGGGCGCTAAAATGCCTCACGTTAAGAACACATGTTTACTATTTGTACCTAATATTTTTTTATTGAGTCCAAAAGTATCCCATGCAGGGTTAATCCATGTCAGCAGTACATCACGAGGTTTAAAGGAATTACATGATTTCGTTTACACCCTGTATAGAATCTAAGCCCGTAAACATACACCTCTGCCCAACCCTTCGGGGAATACAGGCGTGATGTTATGTTATATTATGTTAATAATTTATTTTAATCAAAGATATAATCTATCATTGTTAGTACCAAAAACAAGTTTTGTATAATTATTATACAATCATAATTAATTCGGTCCCACACTTCTGAGTTCAAAATTAAACTGAATAGAATACAGAGTTCTTGCTTTCCGCATTATTTTTTTTGTTTTTGCCGTTTTTATTTATATTACTATAATATTCGTAGTTGTGACCTCCATTACCTGTTTCATTTTCTCAATAACGTTTAGTTAGTTGTGTCGTGCCTACGATGTTTGACTACAAGTATTTATCGAAGGAACATTTAAAAGGATTTAATAAGTACAAGGTGAGTTGGTTGTTTTCTTTTTTTATTGCATAGTCAGCCTATCCCACTGGTGGGCACGGGCGTCTTCTCAGAATGAGAAGGGTTTAAGCCTTAGGCTGAGCATCTACCAGAGCTGTGCTAAGCTGCGTAGCGAGGAATGTGTTTTGTAAGCACCAATAGAATCACTTTATTTACCTAGCTTCGCTCTGCGCAGCTGTGGTGGAGATGGGCTTAGCGGAGCAAGGTTTTTGTTCATACAAAATAAGCAAGAAATGCGAGCGAGGGATGTTTTGCGAGGAATGTGTTGCTAGGAATGTGTGCGAGGTTTTGAAAATATGCGCCTACCAGTCAGTCAATAGATGGTGTTTAGAAGAGATAGATTCGAAAAGAGTCCGCTACCTATCCTCGCACCGGTCATTTGTACTACGCATTACACATTACCCATTCCTCGCACAGCTCTGGTGGAAAGGGTCACACCGTTTCACATCCTCGCTACACATTTTCGCACCGCACATATTTCCTCGCACAGCTTTGGTGGATGTCCAGCCTTAGTCCACCACGTTGTCTTGGTGCGGATTGGCGGAATACACACACCATCGATAAGTTTTTGTTTGGAGTTTTTTGTTCGTATGTTTCCTTACAATGTTTTCCTTCGCCGTTAACACAAGTGATGATCAAATTCTGATCGGCACATGAATTAGAAAAGCCAGAGGTGCGGGCCGGGATCGAACTCAGACCCTTCTGCATGGAAGGCATGCGTTCAACCACTAGGCAATCACTACTTTTTATAAGGAAGCCTTTCAGTATTTATTTATTTTCCTAATTGGTCCACGTGTGAGGTTTTGGGTTCGATTTCCATGCCCGGCACTATGATATTGGGTTTTAATTGGAGATTGGAACTGAGCCCAGTAAATGCCTCTGCCCAACCTTTCGAGGAATACCTACAGGCGTGATGCTATGTGTAATTTTGACAATAATTTTGTGATCTAGTCACCTTCATTACCAAACCATTATCGACTTTCCTAACGTTTAAATAATATCGTAAATCGCCTTTCCCCTCTAGTCACTTCGATGTTCTCGGGGACTAGTAGTGGTGTTGATTAATTAATTGATTTTTGATATTATTTAAATGCTTGCAAAGTCGATAATGGCTTGGCAGTGAAAAATGCTCTGCGCTGCGCCTCGCCAGGTCTGTGCCGGCTCTAAGGTCCGTATTAGGTACAGAACATTCCTCAAGTCCAGTTTGATCTGTAATCAGTTGATCACTGTTTAAGTATAGAATCAGTACTTGAAGAACGGTCTTATTCCAGAACGGCAATCAATCTATACTCAGATGAAACGAGACTCAAATCGAGCCGATCGATTGGTTGACAGATCAAATCACTGCCTGGGGTCGAATCTACGAACTGCGTAACGATCTAGAATTCTAGAATAAAGCCAAACTCAGCTGAACTATGATCAATGAATCCATGCTTGAGGAACATTCTAAAATTAAAAGTCGACTCAAAACTAGTTTTAAACAAAGATTAATGCATGAGTTTCGTTCTGTAATACGGACCTTAGAGTCATCGAAACTTCACTTAAGAGGCAACCACCAGATGAGATCTGTTTAGTGGTACGAGCTTCGATCCAAGGATCATAGGGCCAAGCCACATCTTCCGTCGCGTAATTTACTCGAGCATTTTACTAACGCATCTTCGGTCAAATGTGTACGGTATGAGATGTTTGTATGGAATTATGTGTACCGGCGGAAGATTGGCGACGTATCTTCCGTTAGATGTCGCTTGGCCCGTAGATTTGACAGTTATTTTAAGCGTCATTTTCTTTTGCAGTACAGTGCCGTGGACACAAGTCCTCTTAGCAATTATGTAATGCATCCAACATGGAACACTATTGTCAAAGTAAGTGCAGTAAACTGATCCAGGTATTATTTGAAGCAGCAAACGTGCAGGACGTGTTCAGGATTCTTTAATAGTACAGTTTCGTTTGTCAAAATGTCTGGTTCTGTTTTAATTGTCAAACAATTTGACAACTTTTTTTAAACGAAATCATTTTGGTCATGACAAATATTGATTTAAATATTATATTGTACACTTGACCGGCTTTTATTTTTAATTCCTTTTTATAAGTATTCAGTCAATTGAGACAAGGGACCACTCAAGTATTACGTAAGCAGAATTTTAGTAATTTTTGACCCACCCCTCCCCCTTGTCAGCAAAAGTAAGCAAAGAGTTTATCCCCCCTCCTATGCTTACGTAAACATTGGTATATATTTTTTTAAACAGATCATGTGTCTTTATTGTTATTCATGAGCAGCAGTTTTTAATAGGGATGGGCCGAATATTCGTTTTATGTTCTATCTATCTATCTATGTATATCTTCTGATTAAACGACTCCGAAAAAGAGGAGGTTATCAATTCGATGTATCTTTTTTTTAACCCCCGACGCAAAAAGAGGGGTGTTATAAGTTTGACCGCTATGTGTGTCTGTCTGTCTGTCTGTCTGTCTGTCTGTCTGTGTGTGTGTCTGTCTGTGGCACCGTAGCTCTTAAACGGGTGAACCGATTTGAGTGCGGTTTTTTTTATTTGAAAGCTGGTTTTCTAGCGAGTGATCTTAGACATGTTTTATTATAATCGGTTCAGCCATTTCAAGATTATCAGCTGTTTTGTTAGCTGCGGTAGGGTTCTTAGACGCATAATGTGTAGGTATTACTTTACTTTCAAACATACGTGTGAAATAAAATTTGAAACACTCATGTATGCTATATAACTATGCAAGATTATGAAATTCTTGGTCTGATGCTGCAGCCAGGATAACCAGTGCACTAGTACACTCTTGAAAAAATAATAGCAGATATGTCGTGTTTGGATTCGTTTTGATCAGTATTTGATTCTACATGCAATTCAATGGTGGCGACATGATGAGCTGATGCTGCAGCCATGATATCCAGCACACTAGTAGACTCTTGAAAAAATAATAGCAGATATATGTCGTGTTTGGATTCGTTTTGATCAGTATTTGTTAGCTATAATTTATGAAGATCTGTTCAGACGTTTGAAGATCATCAGTTCATTTCCTATTTGACAAAAGGGTCTTACCAACTTTCGCTGGTCCGATTGATTTGCAATTTGGCGTACTGTTACTTTGGTGGTATTTCCAAGACATGGCAACCTTGAGCTGATGCTGCAGTATCAAGCCGTCTGCAGGATACCCAACCCCTCAGCAACTTATAGCAAATATAGCATCTTTGGGCCCATAAGAATGGTCTCAATGAGTAGATATTAGATAGATGATGGTGTCTACTAGTAATTTAAAAAGTATTAAATAAAAAGAATACAAAAAAAGAAGTTTGGTAATGATAATTTACTTAGCGGTCCCCCGACGTGACGACGCTTGAATCAAAATATTACTAGGTACTTTTAATAAAGTTAAATAGCCAATAAACACATTTTATTTTTTACTTTTTAGGGGTCCTTTTTTGAGTCGGGGGTTTTTAAAACTTTTAATTTAATTTCATTTATGTAACCGATTTGTCCGTGATTTGTGGACCGATTTGAGTAATTCTTTTTCACTTGGTGCAAAATACTCTTGAGTTGGTCCCACATGAATTTTATGTTTGGTTGAGTAGTTTTTTTATACAATATTATTAGTAGGTACTTTCAAAATGAATTATTTATACAAGGTTAGTCGGAAAGGGGGTACTAAGCCGAAAGGGTGTTAAAGTACCCATAATAATGGATAACTTTTGTTCTACAACTTTCGCCAAAAGTCAATAGTTCAAGAGAAATAGCTGTTCAAAAATTTCATAAAAAATACGCTAAATTCTATCTATCCTCAGCTATGATCAGACGTGTTTACATTTTAGGTCATATTTGGGGTCACGGATTATAAGCTGCATTTTCTGAATTCGTAACTAAAGCAGGGATGAAGAATTTTTGAAAAAACTAAAATAAAAACATTTTGAATGAATAAAATAATTATCGAATTTTGAAATTTTAACACTTTCCGTAAAACAATTATCAGTGATACATTAAGTAGCCCGCGGCTTAGTACCCCCTTTCTGACTAACCTTGTATAATAAATAACTATGTATAATATTTTACTTCTTTCAGTATTTTTTTAAAACGATTTTTACTTTTTTAAATATTCTTTTTCAGGTGATACCAAGGTCAATAGCCCCGAACGTGATAACCTTCGCCGGGTTCCTGTGCATGGTAGCTGCTGTATTGACCCTCACCGTGTATGATTACGACTTCTATGCAGCTGGGGGCCGACCAGGACTGATGGGTTACGAATGCGAGATACCCAACTGGCTTTATACTTACTGCGGCATTTTGATATTCCTCGCTTATAATTTAGGTGGGTGAGTGTTTGTTCGTTCTGCCTACTTTTCCCACTTTTCCCAACTATGTTGGGGTTAGCTTCCAGCCTAACCAGATGCAGCTGAATACCAGTACTTTATACGGAGCGACTGCCATCAGACCTCCGCAACCCAGTAACTGGGCAATGCCGATTTCCTAATAGTTAGAGAGCTAGCCTTATGATTTACTGACAGGTATGGTCATCGTTGCTGAGCCTTAAATACGGTAGTAGGTAGTGCCCCAAGTCGCCCTGTAACGGTCCGCGAATTTCTACGTGGTATCTTCCTCCCGGGGGGAAATATGAAAACCGACTATATGGCGGTTTTACGTGCTCTCCAAGGCATCGAGAGGTCTCGATGTGTATCGAATGGTCACCCATCCACGGGCTGACCGCGGCAAGCGCAGCTTAACCTTGCAAATCATATGATCACGCGGTTGATAATTAGTCGCGAGCCACGTGGGTGAATCTATTAGAATGAATTTTTGTTACATCTATTTTATCTGCCTCATTGGTCTACTGGTGGCAAGCGTGACTGCTGATTGTGGGGTCCTGGATTCGATTCCCAGGTCGGGCAAACTGTTATTGGGTTTTTCCATTAGGGATTTCTCAGTAGCAGCCTGGAGACTGGATTTGTGCCTGGTTAATGGCAATAGGCTCGCTCTCTATAACATGAGACTTAAACATAACTGGCGAAAGGAGGGTGTACTTAAAACACCTCTGCCAAACCCTTCTGGGAATATAAGGCGTGATGCTATGTATGTATTTTGTATACAGGGTTACATAAAATTAACTGGCGAGAATTTACTGCGTTACTTATGGCCAAATACGCTATTTAATTTTAAGTTGCCGTTAACTTCGTGCTGTCACTGTCACTTCGCCTTAAAGTGACAGGGACAGCACGAGACTTAACGGCAACTTAAAATTGAGTAGCGTTTGAGTATTTGGCCATATGTATCATTAACAGAACACATTCAAATAAAAAAATACGTTAAGTAAATCTGAAGGTCGAAACAAACTTTACAACATACATAAACTCACGCGTTTTTCCCATGGGGGTAGGCAGAAACTATAGAACGCCACATGCTACGACCCTTACATACCCCTTTCGCTTCACCCACATTCATACATCTTGTGATACACGCACGCCGGTTGAGAGTACTACGCACCTGACCTTTGTGAGGAACAACTTTACAATTTACATAATTATTCAGTTTTGTCGTAACCGCATAAGAAAAATGTATTACAAAGTAAACTTTGAATTCACAATGATTATTTCAATAATTGTACGTTCTATAAATACTTTATAGTGTAGTATGGTCGTAACTATACTCTTTGCATAATAATCCTTTTTTTTTTGTAAAGTTAAAAACGATTCTATACTATAGCGCCATCTAGTGACGCATATGGAACTGCATGTATGTACTTATATGTAACGTTAACGTATTATCTGCTACCAAAACTTGAAAGGAAAGCACTTTATCTTTCAAAATGAAAACAGAAACATGAAAGTATGGAATTTTCGGAGATCTATCTCCAGCAGTGAACTGTTAAAGTGCATTAAAGGTGTCCTCCACGAGTGATGGTACTGAAGTACGTCCGGCGCACCCTTGGCAGTCAGCCCCGCTACCAACCTCGCTGACTGGCTACCGGTAGAAGATATTTTATTATTTTCACCACTGTATAAGCTATTCTCATATAACACGAGAGTAGTGGACTATTACGCGCTAAGGCTAACTTAATTTATTGATAATTCATTCATTCATTTTATGAGAATGAGAAGGTATTATTTTCTTATACCTACAATAAAACCAGCGGAGGTTAACAACAACATGCGACTTCTTGGTTGTACGACACAACTAAGAAGTCGCATCGGTGGACTTCGTAAAACCGAACACTTCCGAACTGAGTGCAGTCCAGACCACGAATATTTATTAGGGCTGCAGTAAAAAAATATATTTACGCTGACGCAATAAGTGTGAGTGGTGCGAAAATCAGCGACTGCCATTGGTTGTTCGACCATAACAGAAATCGTGGAAATAAAATCTGTTGGTCCAAAATAATCAATGTTGCTCAACAAAATGTATGAAACATCTGCTTTTTTTTCACGATTTCTGTGTTGGTTTCAGGAGCGTAGCTACGCTACCAGCGTTATCAGCCATATCGATGATACGGCTATAATTATGTATACATTGTAGGTACGATGAAAAACTATTTTTCATGAGTTATTCTAGTTAACACTGATGTTCTGAATCACGCGTCCTTGACCTTGCTGTTCAATTGACTACACGTGTGCAGGTAGGTATATGAGTCAGAGTTATGTTACGGGTAAAATTTGCACCCATACGTGGCAATTTGGGGTCGGCGCTGTGGGTTGGTGTCGGTCGCCTTCCATCGGGAATAGTTATCACGTTAAGAGCTAAATATAATGGTAGATTTTGGTATCGATTCTGATATACATTTTGACGCTACTAAACTAGACTAAACGCAACTGTCACTCTCTTTTTCTATTGAAACAGAAAGAGACAGACACCCTTAGTTTAGTTTAGTCCTGTCAAAGTGCGCAACAGAATCGACACCAATGATTGGATTGACGATACGTTTGGTGCAGTGGCTAAGCGATTGGCTTCTGCGCTGCGGATCGTGGGTTCGATTCCCGCACGGAACAAATATTTGTATGGCCTACAGATAGTTGTTCCGGGTCTGGGTGTTTGTGCATGTGAAGATTTGTGTCTGTAAACGCACCCACGATACAGGAGAAATCCTAGTGTGGGGCAACGTTTTTTTTAAGGAAAGAAGAAAGAAAGAGGAAGAAAGATTGGTCATCATCCTCCTGCCCTTATCCCAACTCATTTGGGGTCGGCGCAGTATGTCTTCTTCTTCCATACATCTCTATTAGCCGTCATTTCAGTAGTTACCCCTTTCTAGCCATATCATCTTTCACACTATCCATCCATCCGGTTTCCACACAACTTCTCAGTCACCAGCGCCACTATCAGGCTTCCTCTTACATACTCTTTTCTAATTCTATCCATTCGCGTAATACCACACATCCCTCTTAGCATTCTCATCTTCCCATTCAATGATTGGATTAGTAATTAATAAAGAAAAAAAGAAAGAAGAAAGAAATATGATAAACGAGATATGTTTTGGGAAAAACTGTAAAATAATTTTCAATGACAGTAATTTTACTTTAAATATGAAATATCTAATACGAAAAATATCCAACGAAAAGTCTGACCCTACTGAACGAACGACTTTGGTCGGACACAATTGTGAACTGTAAATACAGAGCATAAGATTGGTGAAAATTTTGAAAAAATTGTGGCTTCTCATGACGTGACAAAATTGCCAAAATACCAAATAGACAACTCTGCCATAATTACGCCTGTTTGAATCTTCTTCTTCTTCTTCTTCCTGCCCTTATCCCACACTAGGTGGGGTCGGCACAACATGTATTTCTTAAATCCATGTTATTCGAGGTTTTGGCTTATTGTTTTATGACCTGCCACCTGCCTGACATTAACCGTCTTTGAGAATACTCGTTGCGCCCGTCGCGCGGTTGACTCAATGTGCTTGCTGATATTATGCACTGGGTCCCAAAATGATATGCATGTCAATCTTATTGCCAACAACTAAACAGACTATGTTCTTCGTGGTGGAGTATACTTGCAGTTCCTTGACCCACTCATTCAGTTTTGCTAGGGTATTCGGTTCTGACACATCGTAAATCGTAGCACCGTTAGCTTCTCTGTAAAAACTTGGTGTTAATGTTTTGTATCGCTCCTGTCCCGCTGTAGAATATTGTAGAATTTTTATAATAATATATTTATTAAAATTATTCTTCTTCTTCCTGCCCTTATCCCACACTAGGCGGGGTCGGCACAACATGTATTTCATAAATCCATGTTAGAAGTTTTGGCTTATTGTTTTAAGACCGGCCGCCTGCCTGACATCAACCCTCCTTTTATTAAAATTATTATTTTGTTCCAAATGCTGTTCGGATAGGACCTTTCGAAACTGCGTTAGACGGCAGTGATTACGTGTCCGAAAAACAATCGGGTGACATAACATAACATGATGCCTTATATTCCCCGAAGGGTTCGGTAGAGGTGTTTTAGTATCTACACCCTCGTTTCGCCAGTTATGTTTAAGTCCCATGTAACAGGGGGCGAGCCTATTGCCATTGACCGGGCACAAATCCAGACTCCGGGGTGCTACTGAGAAATTCCGAATGAAAAACCCAATGTCTCTTTGCCCGACCTGGTGGTCGACCCTAGGGCCCTATGCTCAGCTATCATGCTTGCGATCACTAAACCAATAAGGCAGTCGGGTGAATCTAACATTAGGTTGTCGTCAAACGGCGCTCTATCTAAAAGGTCCTAACCTAACAACATTTGGAACGAGTAGTAGGTATAAGTATCGGCTTCTGCACTACGGGTCGTGGGTTCGATTCCCGCACGGAATAAATATTTTGTATGGCCTACAGATGGTTGGATTTATGGATGTTTATGGTATGGATGTTTGTGCGTGTGAAGATTTGTGTCTGTAAACGCACCCACGATACAGGAGAAAGCCGAGTGTTGGGCAAAGCTTAAAAAAAAACTTTGAACAAAATTATTTTTTTATGTAGATGATCAATATTAAAAACCGGTCTAACCTTAGGATATTGGCATTGCCCAGTAACTGGGTTGTGGAGCTCTGATGGCAGTCGCTCCGTGTAAAATACTGGTATTCAGCCGCATCTGGTTAGACTGGAAGCTGACCCCAACATAGTTGGGAAAAGGCTAGGCAGAACAAGATCAATATTAAAAAAAACATGCATATTGTTTAAGAGGAGGATGAACTGCAACCATAAAATAAGAGTATATTTCAACTTTATTATGATTATTTTTAGATGGCCTCGACGGTAAGCAAGCTCGTCGGATAGGCGTCTCAGGTCCCTTGGGCGAGCTGTTCGACCACGGACTGGACTCCTACATTGTGTTCCTCATACCTTACACTATGATATCCATCTTCGGAAGGGATCCGGTGTTCTCCGTGTCGTGTTTTAGGTAACGACTTACTATGTTTTATTATTAACCCCCGACAAAAAAAAAGTCTTATAAGATTATCGCGTGTATCTGTGTGTCTGTCTGTGGCATCGTAGCTCCCAAAGGAATATACCGATTTTGATGCGGTTTTTTTCTGTTTGAAAGCTCATTAGCTTCCAAGCATCGTTGTCACGTCGGGGGACCGCTAAGTAAATAAATTTAAAAAACAGAATAAAAAAAATAAGCTTGGTAATGATAATTTACTTAGCGGTCCCTCGACGTGACGACGCCTGGATCAAAATATTACTAGGTACTTATAATAAAGTTAAATGGCCAAAAAACTCATTAATTTTTTTTCTTTTTAACCGACTTTTTTACTGACTTTTTTTTTGTATGTTTTTTCCGCGGTATCTTTGCTAATTGTGAACCGATTTTAATGATTATTTTTTGTTTGAAAGAGTATTCTTTTGAAGTGGTCCCGTTTGAATTTGGTGAAGATCTGATGAAGAACTTCGGAGATAGACAATTTGAAGTCGGTTTTATTTTTGTTAAAAAGTTATTTAGAAGTTCTTTTTTGTGTCGGGGTTTATTAAATTTTTTAATTTATAATGTAATTGATTGGCTGGCTGGCTTTCTATTTGATGTGACGCGGTTACCGTCGTCATCTACAACAGCAAGCGATTGCTAGTGTATTGCCAACCTTAGAGACAAAGTTGGAAAGTCTCGTGTGCCCGTAATTTCACCGGCACTAATACCCTTTAAACCAGAACACGGTAATACTGCTTGGTAGCAGAAATGGCTATGGTGGTAGTACTTCCACGGACGAAATCATTTACAAGCTTTACTATTATATACCTACTAAAATTATTTAACATTTGATTTTTACAAATGAGGGCAAATTTTTCAATCGTCAGATAACTTATATTATCTGAGAAATAAGTTGGTCTTTTTGACAGAGTTTGTTAAGTCAAACCGCCATATTTTGTAGCTCAGATACCTGACGATTGAAAATAAGGTCCTAAATCAAGTTTATCTTCTTAATGCCAGCGTTGCACCTAAATAAAACAATAAGCACCTAAATATAACAGTAAGGTATATTTTTCAGAGGATTCCTCATAATATTAAGCGTGGTGATGAATTTCTACGTCAGTCACTGTGAGAAGTACAACACGGGAACTTTGTACTTGCCATGGAGCTACGATCTGAGTATGTGGGTAAGTTGATGATTGCTTACTGTGAAAGTAGACAGATTAATTTTATAAGGAGGTATATTTTTTTTACTGTTGTGAAATGATTTTATATAATTGTTATACATACGCTAAATTCTATCTGTCCTCAGCTATGATCAGCTGTGTTTACATTTTAGGGCATATTTGGGGTCACGGAATAGAATCTCCATTTTCTGAATTCGTAAATAAAGCAGGGATGAAGAATTATTGAAAAAAAAAAAAAAATATGCGTGGTTTTTTTTTGCCTTTTTTGAAATTTTAACACTTTCTTTAAAACAATCATCAGTGATACATTAATTGGCCCTCGGCTTGGTACCCACTTTCCGACTAACCTTGCATAGATTACTCACATTCATACCGTGACCATCACTGTGCAGTATTGTTTTATTCTAGAATTGTCTATTGTCTGCTACACAAGAAAAGAAATAACGCTACATGAACTGTATAGCGCTATCTCTTTCACACGTTGGTCCGTTTCGTTCCTATCTTGAAGCAAAATATTAATCTGATGATGATGTTTGATGATGATTTTACCATTCTAGGTAAGTTCCATAATCTTCCTAGCAGCTGGAGCCTACGGTCCGGGTTACTACAAGTACTTCATGTTTGGTGACGTCACCTTCGCCCAGGTGCTGGAAGTGGTCATCCACAGCATGGGACTCATGACTACCTACCCTGTTGCCGTTTATAATGTTTATTTGTAAGTACATATTATCGATAAATTAGTTTGACTGATCGGGATTAGAATTCGATTATTACTTGCGTTAACGGTGAAGGAAAATATCGTGAGGAAACCTGCACACCAGAGACGGTTTCATTAAGTTTTCAATGGTGTGTATAGTCTGCTAACCTGGACCTGGCCAGTGTGGTTGTCTAAGCCCTAAACCCTTCTCATCCTGAGAAGACCCCTTCTGAAAAGGGTTAATAGCACTTGTAGCAATAATGATTAAGAAGCACGTTCCTTAACTGAATCCCATTTAACCCCGTATTTATCATTTGACCAAATACTCAAACGCTGCTCAATTTTAAGTTGCCGCTAATTTCGTGCTATCACTGTCACTTCGCCTTATAGTGAAAGTGACAGCACGAGACTTACGAGCGTTCGAGTATTTGGCCAAATGTGTCCCATTTTACTACCAATTATCGTCGCTGTGCAGTGAAAACCTCGTAGGTAAAGCACATATTTATTTTTATTTTTTGTTATTTATTTGTTGGGTAAAAAACCTTGTAATTCATATTTAGAACGAACGTGCACAGCTCTAAGATGAAATAGATTGATGAATCTATACTATTACTATAAAGCTGAAGAGTTTATTTGTTTGAACGCGCTAATCTCAGGAACTACTGGTTGGAATTAAAAAAATATTTTTGTGTTGGATAGTCCATTTATCGAGGAAGGTTATAGGCTATATAACATCACGCTACGACCAATAGGAGCGGAGCATAAATGAAAAATTTTGCAAAAACGGGAAAAATGTCCACTGGCCGCTAATAGATAATAAAACAGAAGAACCTTACATTTCATACCTTTTTTTTAACAGACAGTTCGCCTGTCCCTATTAACAATGTAGGTTCTGCAAAACAGTGATTTTACAGGAGAGCACGTCAAAGTTTAAATTGCTTATATTTTTTAAATATATACGACTTTGTTAACGTGACTATTTCAAAAACTATGAGAAAAAAATAACTTTTTGTTAAAGCTACTGCAAGACAGTGCTTTTATTAGGTCAATAGTTCAATAAAACCAAAATCAAGAAAATTGCATACCCGACCTTGTTAATAGGGACAGACGAGTTATTATAAATTGCATATCCGACCTTGTTAATAGGGACAGACGAGTTATTATAAATTGCATATCCGACCTTGTTAATAGGGACAGACGAGTTATTATAAATTGCATATCCGACCTTGTTAATAGGGACAGACGAGTTATTATATTCTCCCGTAAAATTACGTTCATTGCAATTACGAGGTTTTCACTGCACAGTGACGATATGTGGTTATCAACGAATATTATTCCAGGTCGTACAAAAACCGCACCGGCAAGAGATACCCGATCATCGAAGCAGCCAAGCCCATATGGTCCATGCTAGTTATGACAGCAGCTATCATATTGTGGGCTAACAAGTCACCTAATGCTATCATTGAGCAGCACCCGAGGTCCTTCATCTTAATGTATGGGACACTGTTCAGTAATATCTCGGTAAGTATGTATAAACCCTTTACTGTCCCACTGCTGGGCGCAGACCTGAGATGAGGATTTTTGTATGAGCGTGGCCTTAGACCACACGCTACTAGCGAAATATTTATTTTGATCTTTCAGAGATCAAAGTTACATTATCTATACTACCTATACTAATATTATAAAGAGGAAAGATTTGTATTTTTAACCGACTTTCAAAAAAGGAGGAGGTTCTCAATTCGACTGTATGTTTTTTTTTTGTTTTTGTATGTTTGTTCCGCGATATCTTTGCTAATTGTGAACCGATTTTATTGATTATTTTAAAGAGTATTCTTTCGAAGTGGTCCCATTCAAATTTGGTGAAGATCTGATGAAGAACTTCGGAGATAGACAATTTGAAGTCGGTTTTATTTTTGTTAAAAAGTGATTATTGTATGTAACGAATAAACTTAAAAACTACTGGACCGATTTCAAAAATTCTTTTGCTGTTAGAAAGCTACATTATCACTGAGTAACATAGGCTATATTTATTACTGGAATAAAACTTCTTACGCGGGCGGAGCCGTGAGGAAACATGCTAGTCATCAATATAAGAATTAAGTAGATAAATAATGGAATCAGGCGTTACTTTGCGGAAATCCATGACATACAAATAATAATATACAATAACATTATTTAGTGTCAAGGGGCCATACAAGTATTACGTAAGCACGAAAGGGGGGTGAGGGGGGTCTTTAGTTAGCTTATTTTTAATGACATGGGGGACGGGGGTGTCTAGATGATGTTTACGTCAGCAATTTTTATTTATTTATGTAGTTATTTTTCTAGACTTGAAAACTGCTGCTCATGTATAACAAGAAACATGAACAGATTTAAAAAAGAAAACTAATGTTTACGTAAGCATAGGAGGGGGAGTAAAAGCGTTGCTTACTTTCGCTGACAAGGGGGAGGGGTGGGTCAAAAATTACTAAAATTCTGCTTACATAATACTTGAATTTGAATTGAACTTGAATTTGAATACTTGAATTGACACTCGTTCTGTCGAGATGCGGCTGAATATTAGTATTTTACATGGAGCGACTGCCATCAGACCTCCGCAACCCAGTTACTACAGTTACTAGGCAATGCTAGACCGGTTGTCAAACTTTCGGGCTTTTGACTAGCCGTACTTAACTACTGTCATAGGTATTCGTATGACACCCGGGACCGACAATTTAACGTGCTCTCCGAGGCATGGAGGAGCCTCGATGTGTTTCGTACTGTCAACCATCCACGGACTGACCGCGGCAAACGCAGCTTAACCTTGCAAATTATATAATCCGCGGTTGTTTATTAGCCACGAGCCCCACCCTCCTTTTGACGGAATTGACACTAAATATTATTATTGTATATTTGTATGAGAATTAGAGTTTAACCCCCTTACCAATAGGTACCTAATGTTTGTGGCAAGTTATGAAAAGCTTATACATATACATACATACATAAACTCACGCGTTTTTCCCATGGAGGTAGGCAGAAACTATAGAACGCCACATGATATGACCCTTACATTCCCCTTTCGCTTCATCCACATTCATACATCTTATCATACACGCACGCCGGTTGAGAGTACTACGCACCTGAACTTTGTGAAGAACATCACCAATAACATCGATGTATGTACTTCTAGGACGTCCTCTACCGGCGTTTCCATTGACATCCGCGTTATAAATTCCTATTGTTAATCGCCGTTCACTCATTCTCTCAACATAACCAAACCACCTATGCATACTCCTTTCAATTTTTGTCACTACATCATCTTTTAAATCACTACTTTGTCTAATATCATCATTTCTCAATGTTTCATTCAAAGTTACACCGCATTTTATATACCTACATAAAAAAAATATGGTTACTCCAACGTTAAACAGCGTTTTATCACAGCGATTATTAATAAGACGGTAAGAATGTATATAAGTTACATAATCTGGAATAAATATTTTAATTAAAACAAATTAAAGGAAACAAAAAAGAAATGTTTGACTTCCATTAATTTATTATCTATAGAAAAACACAACAGTAGTTTTCATTTAATATAACATACAGACAAGTACTTAAGACCTATTTTAATAAGAAATTATAGAAATAAGTACCACGTTTGGCTTCCAGCAGATTTAACACGTTATTATTTATTTATTCACTATGGAAGACTTACAGCTAAACAAAACAGATTAAACATAGTAAGTCAGCCAATTACAAGTCTTTACTTATACAAAACAGGCTAATGTTAAAAGATTCTGTGAACCACACAGTACTGCCAATATGAATCAAAGAACAGAGCATAAAATAAAAATAGACTAGCTTTTGCCCGCAGCTTCGCTTGCGTGAAGTTTGAAATCAAGCCCATTTTAAAGTGACATTTAAAATCCAAAACGTCCGTCTTTTATCACCCCCAGCGGTTTAGGCTGTGCGTTGCTAAATTAGTCAGCCAGTCGGTCAGTTTCTCCCCATGCTTCTTACTTCAAAAGTACCAGATTTCTCATACAAACTTTCAACTCTTATTTCACCCCCTTAGAGATTGAATTTCCAAATATGTGTACATTTATTCCTAACCAGAAACCTTAATAATTTCAAGCTTCTTACTTCAAAAATGACGGACTTACATACAAACTTAAAAATCCTATTTCACCCCCTTAGGGTTTGAATTTCGAGAAATCCCTTCTTAGTGGATGTTTACGTCACAAAATAAACCTACTGTCAAAATTTCAAGTTTCTAACCCCAGCCGTTTAGGCTGTGCGTTGATAGATCAGTCAGTCAGTCAGCTTCTCCTTTTATATGTATAAGGTCCAACCAAAATACCTGGACAAACTTTTACACAGTGTTCAGTAAGTGTAACTGAACATATCTATGCAAAAAGAAACGAGATCCAAGTGATTTTTTTTCTAAACAAAATTTTTTTTAAACTTTTATTTTAGGTTTAAAGAACTTTATTTTCTCAGGAACATTACAGTTCACTTGTGAGCATACGTGTACAATATGGTACAATACGTGTACAAATGTACGTATACAATATTTCGATATAACAATAGTTCGACCGCAGGTATATATAGGTATATAGGTAGCTAATGACTCGGAAAAGGGTCATTAATGTAAAGTATTTTTTTATTATTTTTGATATTATATTTTTTTTTGTTTTTTTTTTGTTTTTGTGTTTGTTTTTTACTTTTATTATTATCTTTTTACATTTTTCACTTCGCTGTTTAGGTAAAACACACCACGGAATTAGCGCGCGCCCCAATGGCGGTCTATGCAAAAGAAATGGATGAGTTTATTCTTAGAGAGTACAGGCAATTTAAAACGTTATTATTTTTTGGTTAAAAAAAAAACACCTGGATCTCGTTATTTTTTACATAGATGTGTTTAGTTAAACGTATTGAACACTGTGTAAAAGTTTGTCCAGGTATTTTGGTTGGGCCTTATATATACAGATATTACTATAAAATATACTTTAAACAACTAAAAGGTCACTCAGGTTAAAAAGTTAAGGCTTAATGACTTATGATTATACTTTTATAAACCTTAACGATCAATCAAGATGAGCTAAAACTGTACTTGAAGAAATGGTTCAAAAGATATTCATGCCTTAGTGGGCCACTTCTGTCTAATCTTTATCTTTACATAGTATAAAACAAAGTCGCTCCCTCCTCCGCTTAGATCTTTTTCACTACGCAACTGATTTTAATGCAGTTTTCAACAATAGATAGAGTGATTCAAAAGGAAGGTTTATATGCCCCACATTAGTATCTACATTGCACCCGTGCGAAGCCGGGGCGGGTCGCTAGTTTAGTATAAGTATGTACAAGAGTTACACAAGAGTTAATCGTTACCTATACGTTAGGGTTAGAGTTACCAGACGACTGGATACCGGCCGGACTTAAAAAATGTCGGGTTAATTGATTATTGAATGAAATACTGAATAGGGGCTCTTGGTTAATTAGGAACGCGCGGATCATATGATTTGCGAAGTTAAGCTGCGCTTGTCGCGGTCAGTCCGTGGATGGGTGACCGTTCGTTACACATCGAGACCCCTCCGTGCCTCGGAGAGCACGTTAAACAGTCGGTCCCGGGTATCACACGAATACCTATGACAGTCGTTACGGGAAGTCAGAAACCCGAAAAGTCTGACAACTGGTCTAACCTTAGAATATCGGCATTGCCCAGTAACTGGGTTGCGGAGGTCTGATGGCAGTCTCTTCGTGTAAAATACTGGTATTCACCCGCATCTGGTTAGACTGGAAGCTGAACTCAACATAGTTGGGAAAAGCCTAGGTAAAACAGAACTGAATAATTATAATTATATTTTTCAAAGTCGGGAATCCCCCGGCTCTGGTGGTCAGCACGCAAAACATTAATTTTCGTGTGCTCGCGACAATATTGTCAGGACATTTTTACAGAAATCAAGATTTATGTCAGGTTTTTAGGGTTCCGTACCCAAAGGTTAAAACTATTACTAAGACTCCGCTGTCCGTCGGTCCGTCCGTCCGTACGTCCGTATCTCATGAACCGTGATAGTTAGACAGTTGAAATTTTCACAGATGATGTATTTCTATTGCCGCTATAACAACAAATACTAAAAATAGAGTAAAATAAATATTTAAGGGGACTCCGATACAACAAACGTGATTTTTTTTGCTCGTTTTTGCTCGATATTGATAACGGCAACAGGTAGACTCTTGAAATATACACAGAATATTTAGTTATATATTCACTTTAAAAAGAAATAATTAAATTAAAATAAAACAAATATTTAAGGGGGGCTCCCCTACAACAAACGTGATTTTTTTTGCAGTTTTTATAGATAATTGTACGGAACCCTTCGTGCGCGAGTCCGACTATTTTTTCAATTTTACAATTTTATTTCAATTTTATAATAAAAATTGCGTTTTATTTCAATTTTACATCTGGTAACCCTAGTTAGGGTACCAACACCTATGCGAACGGTACGGCTCATCTTACGCCCAGCGTATCTTTCGTGCGCCGGCGCTTAACGACACTTACCGACGATACTTACTCACAACGTAGTCGCTTATTTTACGGAATCATTATCTTTTATTATTGTAACATAACATAGCATCACGCCTGTATTCCCCGAAGGGTTAGGCAGAGGTGTATAATAACACCCTCACTTCGCCGTTATGTGTAAGTCTCAAGTAATAGGAGGCGAGCCTATTGCAATCAACCGGGCACAAATCTAAATTCGACACGGAAAAACCCAATAACGCTTTGCCTGGCCTGGGGATCGAACCCAGGACCTCACGATCAGCAGTGCGCTTGCCACCAGTAGACCAACGAGGTAGGTATTATTTTAAATTTCGTGAGAACCGTTTACGATCGTATACGGTTTTACTTACGAGCGTGTTTTAAAATTTCCCGACGGGTTTCCGAATCAAATGGAGTGTTTAGTCATGAACTTTTAATATTCATAAAAAATTAAGATTTGTCAGAATTGTTGATCGAAATTCAAGTCAATACCCACATTCTCTTGCTCAACAACCGTTTCCGTAAAATTCTGATTTTTTAGGGTTCCGTACCCAAAGGGTAAAACGGGACCCTATTACTAAGACTCCGCTGTCCGTCCGTCCGTCTGTCACCAGGCTGTATTTCATGAACCGTGATAGTTAGACAGTTGACATTTTCACAGATGATGTATTCCTGTTACCGCTATAACAACAAATACTAAAAAACAGAATAAAATAAATATTTAAGGGGGCTCGCATACAACAAACGTGATGTTTTTGCTCGTTTTTATGGATACAATACAATACAATACTCTTTATTGTACACAAAATAAAACAAGAAACATTACTATAAAAATAGAGATGTACAATGGGCGATCTTATCGCACTAGGCGATTTCTTCCAGACAACCTTTGGATGGACATGAAGTGCAAGAAAAAAAAAAGAGAGATAATGGTACGGAACCCTTCGTGCGCGAGTCCGACTCGCACTTGGCCGGTTTTTTTAGATTAACGGTTATTTAACTAGAGTTTTAATGTTGGTGAACATCAGCCTAAAAATTCGGCACAGATGCTGGCCGTCCTCCCGTCCGACGGATCTTTGGACGGTCGGTAAGACGCGGCATGACAATTTATCTTGGTCTTGATGTCACGGATAATCTAAAAGCCTCATACACCGCCAGAAAATACGGCAACGAGGTTTCTTCATGGTGTGTCGTAAAATTTAAGACTTCTACCACAGAATACATAACATCACGCTTGTATTCCCCGAAGGGTTAGGCATAGGTGTAAAATAAGTAACACTCTCATTTCGCCGTTATGTTTAAGTCCCATGTAATAGGGGGCGAGCCTATTGCCATCAAGCGGGCACAAATCCAAACACCGCTACTGAGGAATTCCACACGGAAAAACCTAATAACACTTTGCCCGACCTGGGGATCTAACGCAGGACTTCACGGTCAGCAGTTGCGCTTGCCACCACTAGACCAGAGGCAGTAGAATACATAATAGTAGATACTATTACCTCTACTAACGGGTGAATTAAAAGAGCCTTTTTTTTGTGTTGGAAAATCCTCATGATGTCCCTCGCCCGGGAAAGGCGAGGGTGTCTGCCGGACTCAAAAAATCATGCACCGCAACCCCCGCAGGTCTCGGTCCACCAGCTTCTTCTGGTGGACCTCTCCTGTGGTGGGGCAATTGCTCCCCTGCCCCACTTCCTTCTGAGAGGCGCGCGCGGAACACGGCGAGCCATCCTCCCTGGGCCTGTTACTGGTCTGGCGACGGGTCCTCTAACCCGCCGCCCGCAGGCCACTCACTAGGGTGGCCGGAGATGTCGCGCGCCCTCCGGCGCATTAAAAGAGCATTACATGTCGCTTTAATCTGCTATTTATTTTATTCCTCTCCTCCGTTCTTATACATATATTTATTAGTTTATTATTATATTATTTATGTTTTCTTTTCATATTTATGTAATTATTTTGCCATGTATTTTATATTATTAAATTTAAGTAATATTATGTAGGTATGTAGTGTACTTGTACACCTAGATTGCTCGATTTTCTCTTTCCATTCTCCCAGTCCATCCAAAGGTTGTCTGGAAGAGATCGCCTTGCGCGATAAGACCGCAAATTGTGCATTTTTGTATTTAAATAGTTTTTCGTGTTATGTTAACCTGGTGTACAATAAAGAGTATATAAATAAATAAATAAGAGTCTCCATGAATGACGATAATTTACGTCCAGCGCATCCTGGACAGTTAGCCGCGCTACCAACCTTGCTCACTGGGTAATTTTTTCACCACGGCATGAGCTATTCTCGTGTAGATCGTGCTGACAAATTCAAATTCATATTAATTTTGTGAACATAGGGTAAAAAAATATATAGATTTTATATAAATAAATGTTAGTCCATACTATGTCCCGCCGAAAGGCATACAAAATAGTGTCACTGGTAAAATCAAAAATTAAATCTATATCTATACTAATATTATAAAGAGGAAAGATTTGTATTTTTGTATGTAACGAATAAACTTAAAAATATCTGGACCGATTTCAAAAATTCTTTTGCTGTTAGAAAGCTACATTGTCACTGAGTAACATAGGCTACGGGTGGAGCCGTGAGGACACAGCTCAAAATCTCACAAAATACAACGTCAGCAATATTACAGTTGTCAGAATTAAATTAATTTAAATATAGTACAAAATTTCATGAAAAAATACAATGTCAGCGAAATTAAAATTATCAGAAGTAAATTAATTATAACCGTTCCAAATCAATAATAGAATGGGACCAAAGTTAAAATTGTCAGAATAAAATTATCATATCAATATTTATCATTAACGAACGACACAAGAGAAGAACCTCTATTAACGCGGAATGTATGGGAATGACATTATGGATCACATGACCGATTAATAACTTATATTTCATTGACGGTTCCATTACTTAGCGATCTGAGATTGTCATCTTGTACAAGAGGGCTTATCCGAATCAAATCATAGGATACAATTCGATCGAAATTGAAAGTACTTAAATATATAAAATGAAAAACAGTTGTCGATTGAAATCGGAAGATGGCTAAGCCTTTAAGATTTAAAAAATCAATTTCTAAGTTTTTTTTACAAACTTAGTTACAGGTGAATTTAATAAGCGTGTTAAAAAGTAACCCTATCAGCCTAGTTATAAACGCAGACAAAAAGTAGCTAATACATACTTAAGTAATTATTTTTCTTCCCGATCATTGTCTAATTCTAACTATGAAACAGCCAGGGCAGCCTAAAGATAGGTGAGTCAGTTACTGTAATCGGAACCCGCTGTAAATGCCAATGTCAAAATACATTTGTTGGCCGTGCTACAAAAATAAGATATAAAAACAATAGTAGTCTCATCTTCTAAAACTATTCTACTCTTTAAATAGCAAGATCTATTTACAAAAGATGACAATAATATTGAAAAGTTAATTAGAAAGATTGTTTATCATACAAACTGATTACCAGAACAAGATCTAACTCAGCCTCCTGCATGGAAGGCAATAATTAAAAAGCTTAGCTATCATTGCTTTACCGATAGGTAAACCTTATTTATTTGGACTGGAAGTTTACTGAATCTTTTCCTCTTCTTCCTAGTCTTTTCCCAAATATGTGGGGTTCAGCATTTTAGACGGAACGAGTGCCATCAGACCTCCGCAACCCAATAACTAGGCAATGCCGATATCTTAAGGTTAGACAGGTTGTCAGATTTTCAGGCTTCTGATTTAACGACTGTCCTAAGTATTATTCAAGTTTACCGACTAATCTATACTAATATTATAAAGCTGAAGAGTTTGTTTGTTTGAACGCGCTAATCTCAGGAACTACTGGTTGGAATTGAAAAATTATTTTTGTGTTGGATAGTCCATTTATCGAGGAAGATTATAGGTTATATAACATCACGTTACGACTAATAGGAGCGGAGCACAAATGAAAAATGTTGCAAAAACGGGGAAAATGTCCACCCGTGCGAAGCCGGGACGGGCCGCTAGTAATGATAATATGAAGCATATGGCATCGTCCGTGTACTAAAATTATATTGCTTTAACTATATCATACAACCTATCGTTGGGTTATTAATTGCAGTGTTGTCCTAATTATACGCTGTATTTCGAAAAATAAAAGTAAATTAAGATAAACCCAGATTCGTTTCAAAAATATATGCTAATTTTCCTTAAATTTATTGAGAAAATTGTTTAATTTTAGTAATAAATTGTTACAAAGCGTTTGGGAGCTTTTTCTGAATAAGCCCCAATATTGTTCCTTGTAGCACCCCATACGAAACAATATTAAAGATAGATAATAATATTTAGCAAGTCGCTGTCGTTATAAAAAAATATATTTTTCGCAGAGTCGTCTGATAATCGCAGAGATGAGCCACAGACGGTGTGAGTTACTATCCTGGATGACGTGGCCTCTTCTGGTAGGAATCGTCACGTCACTCTACCAGCCGCATTTGGAGTCCTTCATTTTGCACACGCTGTTGACTGTGTTCCTGCTTTCACATGTGCATTATGGCATTTGTGTTGTAAGTGTGAAAGGTTGTTTAATACCGTAGTGGCCTGTTTCACAATCGGCGGTTAACTGCTAACTGAGAGATAAATATGGCGGTTTGACAGTTTCTCTATAGAAAATCTATCAAACCCACTACCAAAATAATAATAAATTGATGTGATGACGAGAACCTTGTGAAAGCCGAGAAAGATAAAGAAATTAAGTATCAAGACTTGGCACACGAGGTTGTCGACATGTGGGAGGTTGACTCAGCAGTCATTGTGCCGATAGTCGTCACGGTCAATGGCTTAATAGCCAAGAGCCTCGACCAACACCTGATGAGGCTCTCGTTGGGCAGCTGGGTCAAGGGCCTGATACAGAAAGCGGTACTTCTAGACACGGCACGTATTGTCAGGAAGTTCCTCTCTCTGAGGTCCTGACCACCGGTAGCTTGGACCCTGTTCCCGATGCCGGTGGGCTACTATTTTTTATATTTTTAAATGTTTTTTATATTTTTTGTGGAAATATTTAAAAATATAATTTATATGTATATACAATGAATAAACGAAATAAATTGATATGAAATTAAAATTAGGAAAAAGACAAAGCTTGCGACTGTTAAAAAAGCAAAGGAACTACATAGTTAAAAGTGATTTGTTGTTGTAAATTATTTTATTGTTCCAGGTGCGACAAATCTGCAATCACCTTAAAATAAGCTGCTTTACAGTACCAAAGGACAAGAAAAATAGTTTTAAGTTGAAAATTAATTAATCAAAATACTAGCGTAATTTTATTAAAAAAGTGTGAATTTTCCTATTTTAGTATTATGTAAGAATAAAGTTTTATATTTGATTACAAAAATTATATGATTATAAGATAAGAAAGATTATACCAACCTGCCTCCCGATCCATCCTGTTAAAAGAGCACCAGGTACAGAGCAAAATATGACACCACGACACAATCTAATTCACAAAATAATACGTAATACAATACTGAATAGCAAAAAAATGAGCAATCCGACGTCGTTGTGCGAAAAGCTGTGCAACCTCCTCCGTTTGTGTGAAAGAGACGGCTATACACACTCGATCGGTCTCGCAGCTACGTCTTTAAATTATACGTTCTCATAGCCTTGTAGCGCGCTGATAGTTTCTACAAATGTCGGATAGCGCGTTACGCGATGCTACATTTTCGCCTTTATGTTGGATGGTCGTGAGTATATTTTAGATTGAGTCATGTTTGAAGTTGATACGTTTCAAATCCGATACGAAATTTAGTAATGGGGGGTGCGCGACATGGACACCGAAGTCAGGGTTTAGAATTTCAGTACAGCTTCGGATAGCCGCGAAGCGCTGCTTTGTTAGATCTCCAATTGTTTACAGATCCGATTTTTTTTAATAACCCCCGCGACTATTATCGCCTATATGAAATATAGGAACCGGATTTATTAAAGAAACCAGATTCTTAGTTAGAAACTTTCACAAAAGCGCACTAAACGACGCAACAGTATAGTATTACAAAGAAAAAAAATAAAAAACTTGTGACTTGTGAACTTTAAGTGTTTGAAGTGAGTGAAATAAATTAAAAATATAATATTACTGTGAAATGAACGAAGATATATAAATTTAATATTAGGTAAGTGCTGTGTTTGGTAAAGAGAAATTAACAGAATATAATAAAATCTTGTGGTGGTGTGGCAAATTGGCATGATTTTTTTTAATAAAAATAAAACAAAAACGCATGCTGGATGATGTTTTGAGTAAAGGAGATAGAATTTGAACAAAACTGAATGTTTTTTACGAAGGAGACATGTTGCAAATTGACGAGGTAAATATTTTCTGGAAACTTTTAGCAAAGACTTACTTTTTCTATGCATAGTTACCTGATGTACTATTTTAAGCCATAAAATACTGAAAACTTAATAACAACGAAGATAATAATGAAACACACGCTTTTTCATTGGGAAACAATGGCAAAATTGAACCTTCAGCAAAATTTCTAACACGACGGCACCGTTAAAATTTGAAAAAAGTGGATTTTTCGATTTAATGAATATAGATAATGTATGTTAGGTACCTTGAGAATTACTTTAGTATTTTTATCACTGGTTTAATTTGCATCTGCTGCAGCAATAAAACCAAAAATTGGTATTACATTTTTTAACGTTGGCTTAAAAATTTAAATTTTAGTATATATTTTTGATGACCTCAACGATTTCAAGGATAGTGATTTTGGGAGACAAGATGAATTAAACAGGCTCTATCAAAATTAGGTTTTACATATACCTACTTATATTTTGATAAATCTTTGAATTAATTATACATAAATAAGGCCGACGCCTCAGATAATTTGAAAAGAAACTGGCCAAAACAAGATTAGTAAGGTAACAGATATTACAGATTCCATTTTCAAACGGATATCAGATCTAAAAAGATAATTTAAATTAATGGAGACCAAAATTGACATCATTTGGACACAGAAAATGCAACAGCAAAGAAAGCAAAGAATCAGAACGACGCAGAACTAGAGATTTACGGAATTTTCGAAAATTTTAATAGACTTTAACATCTCTTCTGAAATGTTTAGAATCAAAACATTTATAATTATAATGAAGGGTCACATGGTGCACAATTTTGATGATATACTTTATAATTCTAGTGTAGAACTGGCAGCGTAGGTTATGATTGAATAAAATTTTAAATATTCATCCAATTACAGACTTTTGAAAACTATGAGGGACATGACAACTAAAATCTAAAAGCATGATTCATTTTCTTATAAGAATTAATTCTAAGTATTAAAAACACTCTATTAGGAAAGATACACAGACAGATTCTTTATTTCTTGTATCAATATATCTTTTTTTAGTATAATTTTGAATTTCAATCTTTCCACATTATGTAGATAATAAATTCATGTCTATCTGTCTTACCAGTATACTGCTCGAACCACTATACGACGAGTTCTCATCCATTATCTTGGGCTTATGCATTTTTTTTAATTGCGTTTATTTCTTACTTCTATCCAATATTGGGGCCGCCCATCAAGGTCCTCTCCAATTTTCAATTTTTGGTTTGTCTTCGCTGTTATGACTTTCTCAGGCAGACACATTGTTAATAATACTTTAGATTATCATTTCATCCATATCAGTATGGAAATCGCAACGTTATCAGATGTAAGAATCTAAAAACCGGTGACATTTTTAAGCAAAAAAATTGTTATTGAGGCTAACATCGTAAAAACAAATGCTATAGGATTCTTTTATTTTTTAACTTCATAATTGCTTCAGTTGCATTCTTGTTTGATATTAGTAACTTGATTTCTGTACGAAAGTAACAATATTATCTCAAGACCCTTCAATTTAAGTATTCTGTGGTTCCTGAAGATATTATCACTTCAATCAAATCTAAATTTATTATTTCACTCTTTCAGCGTTGGAATCTGGTATCATAAGAACTATTTACAATTTCATGTGATATTTCCTTCTACCTATGAACATAGGGACAATAGATAACTGTTTGATCGAAGATGTTTAACCATAAAAAATAGCAGTAACAATGATGATGTTGGAAATTGTAGTTTACTGGATATTAAACACATTAAATAATCTCAAGGCAAGTGCTGACTGGCCGTATAATGGCTTACCCATTCAACACAATAAACTAAGATCTTTTAGGGTAAACCTTATTTATAAATATACTTTTGATAAGTAGAGGGGCTCGTGGCTAATTACCAACCGCGCGGATCGTACGATTTGCGAGGTTAAACGGCGCTTGCCGCGGTCAGTCTGTGGATAGGTGACCGTTAGTTACACATCGAGGCCCCTCCGTGCCTTGGAGCGCCCGTTAAACAGTCGGTCTCGGGTGTCATATCAATACCTATGACAGTCGTTACGGGAAGTCAGAAGCCCGATAGTCTGACAACCGGTATAACCTCAGGATATCGGCATTGCCCGGCGGCATATTCAGTAATGGGTTAAGGAGGTCTGATGGCAGTCGCTCCGTGAAAAAATACTGGTATTTAGCCGCATTTGGTTAGACTGGAAGCTGATCCCAACATAGTTTAGGAAAAAGTTAGGCAGAACAGAACATCTATTAAAACACAACCCAATGAAAACGGTGATGTAAATGATTTCGTTAACATAATCAGTAAGATAATAAGTACGAGTGGGCCCGGCGGATCTTTATTACTCGTTTCCTTTGAGCTGCCGTTATGATTTATGTTCCGATTAATATTTAGGGTTGGTGTTATAAACAAACGTGTTTATTTTAATGCTATTTGTCTTGTTGAATTACTGTTGAAGATAGAGATGAATTATTATGAGTTCTGAGGATGGTGCCATGTAAGAAATTATGCTGACAAAGCAGAAAACTATAGTGCTTACCTGCTCTGTTGAAATATTTATCGAAGTAGAAACGATGAGATGAAATTCTTTAGTGTACAATAATGTATTAGAGAAAGATCCAAATATAGCATAACATAATCAGCTCATTGCTGTCCCACTGCTTGATTTAGGCCTTAGTCCACCACGTTGGTCTGGTGCGGGTAGGCCGACTGCACACACCATCGAAAATATTTTAGAGCCCTCTCAGGTGTGCAGGTTTTCTCACTATGATTTCCTTCACCGTTATTACAAGTGATAATCAAATTCTGATCTGCACATGAATTCGAAACGTCAGAGGCGCGGGCCCGGTCGAGCTAAGACCCTTCTGCGTTGAAGACAATCATTCTACTGCTAGACTATGATTGCAATAAAAAAAAAAACAAAAAAAAACCTAGAAAAAGAAAACCTACAACAAGAACCGAGAATAAAATTTAAACCGACTTCAAAACATAATAAAATAATTACCATATAAAATCAACAGTTTCAGAAGTCGGTGCTGATCTACCCTGAAACAAATTGATGGCACCGACTTCTGAAATTGTTAATTTTATATGGTAATTATTTTATTCTTTTTTGAAGTCGGTTTAAATTTTTTGTAAAAAATGTTTTTATTTTTTTCTTTTTAGTGGCCTTAATTAAAACTTGGTTGGACCTACTAAAGACGCTGCTCGTAACATAATCACATCATCACAATATGCGTACTGTTCGTCATTGAGGAGTTCCATTGTCTATCTCCGAAGTTCTTCATCAGATCTTCACCAAATTTATCAATATATGGGATATGGGATCAATTTCAAAGTATACCCTATCCATTAAAAAAAGGATCATCAAAATCGGTTCATAATTGCCGAAAATATCGATGAACTTATGATACATACAGACGAACATAGTAACCTCCTCCTTTTTGGAAGTCGGTTAAAAAGGAACCTTAACCTATCGTAGATCATTTAGTACTTATCGGATTGTATAACAGCGAATCGAAAAGCTTAGAAAAGATCGACCTAGAAGCTTAGAAGACGAAATGCCTCGTTGTTCTAGTGGTGGCAAACGCGACTGCTGACCGTGAGGTCCTGGGTTCGATCCCCAGGTCGGGCAAAGTGTTATTGGGTTTTCCCATTAAGAATTTCTCAGTAATAGCCCGGAGTTTGGATTTGTACCCGATTAATGGCAATAGGCTCGCCCCCTATTACATGGGACTTAAACATAACGGCGATATGAGGGTGTTACTATACACCTCTGCCCACCCCTTCGGGGAATACAGGCGTGATGTTTATGTTATGTAGAAAAGATGCTAAGCAAAGACTAAACTTAGACAAGCGGGAGAAAGAAACCTAAAAATCAAAATAATAATTTTGCAGAGATACTTTTCATAGATTAAAACGTTCCTAAATCGCGTTCTTCTTCTTCTCTCATATCCGCACGATCTACACGAGAATAGCCCATGTCGTGGTGAAAAGATTAGCCAGTCAGCAAGGTTGGTAGCAGGGGTGACTGTCCAGGGTGCGCTAGACTTGCTTTTTTATCTATAGTCCCTCGTGGAGGTTCTTTAATGCACCCCATTACATACATACGTTTTTACTGCCCAGCTTTTTCCCGATAGTGTTAGGGACAGCTTCCAGTCTAATCAGATGCGGCTGAGTACCAGTATTTTACACGGAGCGACTGCCATCTGACCTCAACTCTGCAACCCAGTTACTGGGCAATACCGATATTCTAAAGTTCTAGTTGTCAGATTTCGGGCTTCTGACTACCCGTAACGACTGTCATAGGTATTCGTATGACACTTAGGACCGATGGCATCACGTGCTCTCCGAGGCACGAAGGAGTCTCGATGTGTAACAAACGGTCACCCATCCACGGATTGACCGCGGCAAGTGCTGCTTAACCTTGCAAATCGTATGATCCGCGCGGTCGTTAATAAGCGACGAGCCCCACGTGGAAGCTCTTTAATGCACCCCATTACAAACATACATAACTTTCTAATTGATAGGGAATACAAAAACAAAAGTCCACTAGTTTTTAAGATTATCCCAAACTTACAGATGCGATCGATTATCTACTTTTCCGTTGGGTAGACGAGTTCTAGGGTGGAGACCGCGAATCGACAAACGTAGTGCCTGCGACTAGGTGGAGCGACGATATACGTAGGGTAGCCGGCAGCGACTGGAGAAGGCGAGCCGAAGATCGGGCTCAGTGGCGTGCTTTGGGAGAGGCCGATGTCCAGCAATGGACTGATGTAGGTTGATGATGATGATGATCTACTTTTCCCAGACGATCTAGTTATAGATTCTTGTGTTTCCCCTAAACCCCTACACTCAAACATTCTTCAAGGCCTAACAATTCATGTGAACTACAATGAACATAGCGAAATATCTTAAAATTGTCACGATATATGTTTATGAAATACACACGCATGTATTTTGGAAACGGTCCGTAGTTAGTGTAAAAACTAAAGCAATCACGATTCATAAACATTTGCGTTCGTTGAGTTTACGTTTAAGCCATTGGGAATTAGTTGAAGGAGTAGAACTTGGGTGAGAATCATTATTGTGTATAAAACAGTCGTCGCAACAAGTATTTCGTGTGGGTATTAGCAACTGAGGGATTACTTCAGGTAGATGGGCTACTTACTATAACAACCGCGCCGATCGTACGATTTGCGAGGTTAAGCTGCGCTTGCCGCGGTCAGTCCATGGATGGGTAACCATTTGTTACACATCGAGACCCCTCCGTGCCTCGGAGAGCACGTTAAGCCGTCGGTCCCGGGTGTCATACGAATACCTATGACAGTCGTTACGGGTAGTCAGAAGCCCGAAAGTCTGACAAACGGTTTAACCTTAGGATATCGGCATTGCCCAGTTACTGGGTTGCGGAGGTCTGATGGCATTCGCTCCGAGTAAAATACTGGTATTCAGCCGCATCTGGTTAGACTGGAAGCTGACCCCAAGATAATTGGGAAAAGGCTAAGAGGAAGGATGGGCTACTTACTATCTCGTTCATAACACAACATCACGCCTGTATTCTCCAAAGAGTTTCATTTCATTTATTGCAGTAACAATTTTTACATCATATCGAAATGTTACACTAATATAGAATTAAGAATTAAAAGAATTACAATATAAATCATTATTAATACAGTAACCAAATTAATTAATTTAAAAAAGTAAAACATATTTGCAATTCCCCTGTATATAATGTTAAATGTCAAAATAAAAAAAAAAATTACGATGCCACCATTACAAATGTCAAAGTATAATATAAGTTGGGCAAAGGTAACAGTAACACCCTCATTTCGCCGTTATGTTTAAGTCTCATGTAATAGGGGGCGAGCCTATTGCCATCAACCGGGCATAAATCTAAACTGAGGAATTACGCATGGAAACCCCAATAACACTGCCCGACCTGGGGATCGAACCCACGACCTCACGAGCAGCAGTCGCGCTTGCCAACACTAGATATCGAGGCAGTTACTTGTTTTACTGTTAAGTATAATTCCAAAAGGTATTGTGACTACAGTTCTGCACAAAAATAGAAACAAAGCTCGTATAGATAAAGAAGCAGTGTCTCTTAGCAATGCGGAGTACAAAAACGCTAGGAAGAACACCTACCCTGTGAGCTGACTGAAGTACAGAATAAAAATATGTTGTAACTGCGACTAGAATCTTAGCACTATTTTAAAGAATTTTCCTTTCAACATACAATTACTCTACAAAGAAAGTAATTAATTGGATATCAACAATATCTTATCTGGAACATCTGTGAAATCTATGTTATTGTTTTGTATGACAATATGAGCCACGTCAAGTTTCAGACCACACTATAATTTATAGAATAATAGTGGACCCGGCAGACGTCGTCCTGCCAGGAAAAACAGCACCACCTGCCGGGTCCAATTGTGTTTTTAAACTATCCAGGAACCCATTGAAATATACACACAAAATTTCATCCAAATCGGTCCAACCGTTTAGGAGGAGTTAGGTGACAAACACGCATTCAGAAGAATTATATATATATTACTAGCGACCCGCCCCGACTTCGCACGGGTGCAATGTAGATACTAATGTGGGGATACTAACCTTCCTCGTGAATCACTCTATCTATTAAAAAACCGCATCAAAATCCGTTGCGTAGTTTTAAAGATCTAAGCATACATAGGGACAGACAGACAGCGGGAGCGACTTTGTTATAGACTAAGTAAAGACTAGCCGTTGCCAGCGGTTTCACCCGCATCCTTGGGGAATTACTTCATGTACCCGGATGAACAGTTTCCTGTGCTAATCCTGGACATGGTCTATCTGTGTATCAAATTTCATCCAAATCTGTGCAGCTGTTTTTGCGTGATTGAATAACAAACATCCATCCATCCATCATCACAAACTTTCACGTTTATAATATTAGTAAGATTTTCTAATTGACAATTAGTAAACCTACCTTTCCTAATGTAATCTTCTGATAAGCGCTACGGATGCTTTATCATCTGTATCATTTCAGCCTGTATCCATCATCTACTGAGTAGGTACAGGCCTCTCTTTAACACCTACCAAATTCAGTGCTCTACGTCTCTACACTTTTTCAAACAGCTTTACAATGACTTCTGTCGAATGGTGGCTCACTTGATATAAATCCCGATACCTTAAACTTGGTTCTTACTTGGTTAACTAAGTAGCTGCGCCAAAAATCATTGATTCATAAATCGTATTCCCAGCTTTTTTGTCCAAGTGTGTGGCATAAGACCCTTCAATTCATTGAATTTTTATACAATTAATATTAAAATATAAAACAAAGGGTTGCTAAGTGGCCCGGCGATGCGTGGCGGTGGCGGTCGTTCCGCGAATCCTATAGCTTTGGTTCGCCCAAGTCGGGATTATTTAGCTTAGTCAAGCGTGGTCAAGGGATGAGGAGTGTCGATATATAACGTCGATAGTTGTGATTTGTTGCTAGAACTAACACAAACACGAAATTCGAGATTCACATACGAAAATAACTTTCTTGGGAAGTTTAAATTAACTTTTGCTTAAATTCTAACAAGAAATTTTAAACAGAAAATTGCATATAAAGATAAACATAAAAATAGTTTAAATGCTATTTTTGTTTTCCTTGTTATTTTATTAGATTAGATAGATCTTGTGGATTGTGTCATCAACTAAAATAAATGAATATTAAAATTCAAAATAAATTCATAACGATTTATTTCGGCAAATCTTTATAGTTTTATTTTGAATGCCTACCGGCCTCCAAAAATATAGCTATAATTTTATTTTAATATATCCACACTCAAGCCTAGACATAATTTTATAGGCAGATTAATAAATCAAGTTTTAATGATAGACATTTTATAAAATAAAAGAATACATACTACGTTATTCGTAACGCTTATAGTTAAAAATACGTATACATTTCTTTACATTTTTTAACGACTACCGGACGACATCAAAACTGATAACTTAAAGATTTTTTAATACAAGTGTTCACATTTGCTATCTTTCAACAAACAAACAATTTTATGGTGACGTTAAAATATTTTTTTTAATGCTCTCAACATATTTTTGCATACGATTTCTTACATAATTTATCAATAACCGTCAAGAAGTATCGATAAGTGATCGGCGTGTCACATCACTAATGTCTCGTGCCGTAAAAAGAGGACAGTGCACACTTCATTAATAAAGGTTAAATAATGTTGAGGACGTCATTTTGGCGTGCACATCGCCTCGAGCCTGAGGAGGATGGTATTCGGTTACATTGATGGGGAGGTTCGCCACTCCAGCTTAAGAGGATAGCGGAGGAGCTAATGCACGACAATTGCTGGGGTACTCTTGATTGTAGCCCGATTATGAAGCCAAAGGGGAATTATGTTCTACAAACAAGCTTTTATATCTTCAGAAACGCTTTGCTTTAGCAACTTAATCAACCCACTTCATCATAGCGCATTCTTTTTCGACTTTCGCAAAATATAAAATAGTGCACCTAAAGATCCCAGTTATGTATGAGTTAGACGTAGATTTTCTTCAACCTAACCTTTTTCCCAACTATACTGGGGTCAGCCTCCAGTTTAACCAGATGCGGCTGAATACACGGAGCGACTGCCATCAGACCTCCACAACCCAGTTACTGGGCAATGTCAATATCCTAAAGTTAAACCGGTTAGATGTAGAATTTATTCCAGATTAATTTCGAAAAGAACTTCTTATTTTCCGACGGGAGCCCAGGATTGATCGCAATCCGATTATTTTATCTAATATCAATGTCATCTTTTTACATACAGTAATAAATATTTCAGTTTTTGGAATCATTTGTATTTCCTATTTTTATTTCCATAATTTCCTTTATTAATATGACTACAAATAAATTAGGAATATCACCATTTAAGCTGTCTCCCTAATACTACGCTAATCGCTAATAGAATCATCAAGACCCAAACAAAATAAGAAATAACCAACAAGCCACTATCCAAACATTAGAAATTAAACCGAAAAGCGATTTAGCAAACGCTCGGCCGCGTTCGTTCCTTCACTTTTTTTAAAATTCGGAATTCGTGCTCACAACACCCGCATTGTATGCGCGTACGGCCCTGGCACTTCCAAGAATGATTTCGTTGAGAGAACGAGACACAACCACAAAAACAACACCCGCAAGAAAGAGGCAGGATATATTAATTTTATTTTTCTTTTGGTTAATCTCCAGGCCACATGTGGCGATTGTTCTTGGACCTTATGGTCATTCTTTCTGATGGCCCGTCTCTTTTATTTTGTCGTACGTTAAAGGATATGGTTACTGAACTTTCTGGGGTGTTATTTTAATTAATATGTTGTACCACACTTGTTTATGTTCAGGTTAGATGTGATTTGTCTCCGAATATTCTGATGGTGAAGATACGAGATGGTTTATGGATGACATTTATGGTTTTTATTCAACACCAAGTATGGCATGTGAAGCAATTAGCGATGTATTCGAATTGTCCCATTCATTGAAAATATCAAATGATCTTGGCGCCCGAAGACGTGTTTGGAATTTCATAGCCCTGGCTTTTGGATCCTGTTCTGATGTAAAACTACAACGATATACGAAACAAATCTAATATAAATCGAGCTACATCCAAAAAGAGATTCCTTTGATACGCGTAAACAATGGGAAGCCAAAATGTTATTACAAGCTCTTAAAATTATGAATAAGTACGCATATAGGAAGATATTCAAAGTTATTTAGAGTTATTTATTTTCCCACTGGAACTGGTAGTGCGTTGACTAATAAGCGTGCATTCCTTAAAACGATACAACTCATACTACCTTCGACGCAGTGTCTGCGTGTGCGGATAGACGAAGTAAGTGATCTTAAGTATAGAGTCAATAGATCTCAATAAACTATTAAAGTCACTACAAATTGGAAACCGTAATATCCATCGACTTGTTGGTCCTCAGAGTGGTTTCATCTGATTTAAATGGCGAAGTAGTTTAATTTACTAAAATTGCGAGTCCATCAAATTAGGATGCATGGATTGCATTCAAAGCCTCCGTGAGTACGTCCGGCTTACCTCCCGGCTCCTTGGACAGTCCAACCTTACTGGGTGGATAATCTTCCCGCCAGTGGCATGAGGTACCTACTCTCGTAGCTCTCAAAACGAAAGACAAAGATCAATCTTACTATTACCATTAAACTTTCAGCGATTACTTTCTTAATATTAAATTCTGAATCGATACATTCAAGTACAAGACCAAATATTATAACTACTCGTCCATGAACGGTCTGTTGTCACTAACTGCCCGTTACCTCATACAACTGTTTAACTATGAATTATTACTCGTTTAATATGAACGGATGTTGTTACTGTCGCTTCGGCATTTAACTTAACAACACCAGGGTTATTTTGTGATTAGTCATTGTTTTTATTAATTACTCAGTTCCGGTCTAGATTGGATTCATTAAAATTTTAAGATATAAGAGTTTATATGTTTTTTGGGTCAATACACAGATCAAATCCTTTAATATTGTAGTTTCTAAACAATGAGGGTGACTTTAGAATTCTGTAACTCCAGCCAGTATTTCAATCTCAATCCGGAAATCAAGATACAAAGGTTTTAATGAATCAGAGTAAGCAACGACGAACTGCAAATGCCAAGTATGAGGATTCAAATCTTTGAATCGTGTCATTAAAGAATCAAAAATTACAAAGAAAGTTATATAAGTACTTCAGTTTTTTCTTATTGTCACCAAGCAGGGCCTTAAAATTCAATCAAATATCAATCATCCGTATAACAACATAACATAACCTTTTTCTTAACAGTACCTACAAGAAATATTTATGATCCTCTCAAATCGCTATACAAAAACCATGTTTCTTTTTTTCTACCATCCATTTGTCCCATACATTCAACTATACAAATTATAAATTCATACAATGTACTAGGCTCCCAAAAATGTGTAAGAGGTCGAGTCTTCAACGCTGATAAAGATCTGGGTCCCTTTCAACATGGCTAGTTATCGTCGCATCTGATTCATAGCATGGAAACTTTTTTGTAGACATGCCTTCTATATCTTGATCTATTTTATAAGCAAGTTTGGATTAGAATTGGATTAGTGTTGAATTAGCTAAACGTATTCAAAGTATTTTAGTAATATCTTTTTATAATTTGATGACAGCTTTATTGTGTTTTACAGACCGCCTTTGTCGACTTTGAAATGCTCAATCATTTGAGTACACAACAAAGATTTAAATTGACTTGATTTAGTGTAATCACAATACAGTTTCACGTGGGAGGTTAGGAAATCATGCAATAGCTATGATTCAGAATTATTCAAGAATGTGATTGTTCAAAATTTGTAGACATTAATTCAGGACCAACATTACTCCATATTGCGTGGGGTCTCCAATGTTGGATGATGAATTTAATAACCTATTACTGCTCATGTTGGACTAGTCTTTAGTCTCATATTTTGCTGTTCTTCAATTAAAGAGACGTTCCTCTACGTAGTTTCGTTTCTATCAATTTGGATCAGCAGATTTTTACCAACCGTCCAAACAAAATTTACATCAGATAATAAACAAAAGTCACGTAGACCGATGTATTATTGTAGGTATGTAACACTACCCAAAACATGTACCAAAGGATCACGTATCATAGAAAGCCGACATAACTTATTATACAGAGTCAAACCCCACAAATCGTACTAGGTATTTACTTCGTTGCAAAATAGTGACATCATCGCGATCGGCGTTTCGCGACCACCAGGCGAGCATAAGCCGTAAGCGTTAGGTGTCTCGCTTGATATGGGCTCGGTAATGTAAACATTTCGTGCAATGCCTAGCAGGTTCTGATAGCCTAGTACTTCGTACCAGAGGTGGTGCAACTCGTCTGCAAAAAATAAAAAAGTAAACAGGTTTTTCACGAGTATATTTAATTTGCGGAGTAAGCAGAGACCTGCTAGAGGCTAAAATCGTGTTTTTTTCTTACAAATAAGTACACATACCTAATGAATCTACATTATTTAATTATAGTTATAACTAACCGACAGGCCTCGAATATGACCCTTGACAGGTGAGGAAGTAGGTAGGGACACTGATACAGGGTGACGCTGACGCAACGTGATGATACAAGGGCCGAACTTTTCCATTGGCATTTATAGGACAAAATATCTAGATTTCGTAAAATACGAATATTCTAAATAGAGAGCTTGCCATATGATTTACTGACAGGTATGGTCACCGTCTGCTGAGCCTTAAATACGATAATAGGTAGTGCCCCAAGTCGCCCTGTAACGGTCCGCGAATTTCTACGTGGTATCTTCCCCCCGGGGAGGTTTAGAAAACCAGTCGGGAATCGACTGGTCTGGAAACAAAATTTGCAGGATGACTATTCAGGATCACACAAATCGAAAATACAAAGAAGCAGACGGTTTCCAGACCAGCCGGTTTTCAAAACCACCCCCCGGGGGGGAAGATACCACGTAGAAATTCGTGGACCGTTACAGGAAGACTTGGGGCACTACCTACTATCGTATTTAAGGCTCAGTAGACGGTGACCATACCTGTCAGCAAATCATATGACCAGCTCTCTAACTAAAAGTATCCCGGTAGACCACTATCTTCGGCAAACTGTAGACAAAAGACTATGAAACAGTATACGCAAATACAGAGCCTAGTTGTCAAAATAAACAATTAGATTCCAACATACAACTATAATTTTAACCGCTTCGCATAATCCAAATGTTCTCACTAAAGTTAAAGCAAAGCAACTTATTTTAGTTGCAAATCTAAATTTCAATTGAAGGCAAACAGATTGAGATGCAGATAGCAATTTTGTAAGGAATAATAAGTATGAGGACAGCCATTGAATTCTGTGATAAAATATATCTTTATTTTATGCAGTCATGAATTCCTTATGTACGAATTCTTTAATAATATGGGATGTAAACTTTTATCTATTGCTGTTATAAACAACTAGCGGCCCATCCTGGCTTCGCACGGGTGGACATTTTTCCCGTTTTTGCATCATTTTTCATTTACGCTCCGCTCCTATTGGTCGTAGTGTTATGTTATATAGCCTATAAACTTCCTCGATAAATGGACTATCCAACACAAAAGTAATTTTTCAATACCAACTTGTAGTTCCTGAGATTAGCGCGTTCAAACAAACAAACAAACTCTTCAGCTTTATATATTAGTATAGATTAACAGAAATCAAAATTCTAAAGTCGGGTTTGCAGCAATAAAAATCTAACAAAACCATCTAACACCACTCCCCAATTTTGTTAGAAATACATGTTAGACTATTTCTAATAGGTAAATACTGATCTCCTGCGCCAAAATCTAACAAAACATGTTTATTGAACACTCGGATCAATTACAACACAGTCAATAGTTTTAGGTTACTGCCTCGGTCTAACGGTGGCAAGCGCGACTGCTGATGGTGAGGTCCTGGCTTCGATCCCCAGGTCGGGCAAAGATTTATTGGATTTTTCCGTGTGGAATACCTCAGTAGCAGCCCGGTATTTGGATTTGTGCCCGATTGATGGCAATAGGCTCGCCCCTTATTACGTGGAACTATAACGGTGAAATGTAGGTGTTACTATATACCTCTGCCCAACCCTCTGAGGAATACAGGCGTGATGTTATGTGAAACAGTAAGGCCACGCCTAAATTTTGTTAAAAAAAAACATAAAAGTTACCTACTTCTAACAAAAAATTTGTGGCAGCAGACCCGGTTTAAATTAGAACTAGCTATATCTGATAAAAATCTAATACTCTCGCTTTCAATAAAAATTTGATACCTATATTCTTTTGACCTTGACTATCTTGGCACATTAATTCCATCAAAGATCATGATGAAATAAAGCTATTAAGGTTTTTAATGCAGCTTAAATTAAGAACGTCTCCAATTAAGACTGAACTTTGAAGTTTTTTTATTTGATAGTGGTGTCGATTCTGTCACTTTCTTTTTCTATTGAAACAGAACGAGACAAACACCCTTAGTTTAGTTTAGTCCTGTCAAAGTGCGCAACAGAATCGACAAGAGTGAGTGTTTTTTTTTAATTTTATCCGTTGAAAATCTCAATATTGTGTGAATTTCGAACTTCCAAACAAGCAAACCTATAAATTGAAGAATATGAAATAATTATATGGTCTGTTACCAACACACTATACTCCATTTATTATAATATTAAATAAAAGAGGCTCGCAGAACCAGGACTACGAAACCTTTTATTTTCAAGTTCAAACAATTTTAATAAATAACGTACGTGCTTTTTTTGTAAGTAACAATGTATGGCATACAATAAAGCATATTCTATCTATCTACTCGTCACGATGCTTGGATAGGTACATGAAATAAAACAATTTTTAGTAACAATCAGTTTATTAAAAACAACTTTATAAAAACGTTCCAGGTACTGTCCGCCCCTGCTTCTTTTAGATTTTAAAGATTGACACGACAATATTATAAGTAAAAACTAAATAATATTAAATGAAAGCCTTGTAATTTCAGAAGGTAGATAGGTTAAATAAGTAAAGTTACGTGTAACAGCTGTTATTTAAATTGATTATATTTAACTCCACATCAATCTTGACTGTAATAATGTTTGTTGTACTTTTATTACAAAGTGTGCCCCTAAAAGAGCCTTTTTTAATTTCTGTCTAATGGAGTATAGCTATGGTGGCCTCCATTTTGGGGACGGCCAACAGTTTACGATAGACCGAGTTGAATGGCATTTCTCTACATTATTGCTAAGCAAATCGATACAGAATATCAATATCGATAAATCAATCAACTCCTTATAAGATTCGGTTCTATTGTTACGGTTTCAAGTGACTGACTCTGTCCTCTGAAATAATATGGAATATTGCTGGCGCCAAACAAGCCTGTTTTATACTAGCTTAGCTTGCAAGTACGTAGGTAGAAGTATCAAAATTCATGTATTCTACAAATTTACTTGGTTTGTGTATCGATTTTAACGATCTATAACGTTGATCGATACCACTTTATTTAGTTATGCCCGTAGGTATTGTAAAATCCTGTCGAAATTGAGCAATCCGGGTTAAGGCACTTTCAGAGTCAACTTTATCAACTTCAGCTAAAGTTTATCTGAGGAATGAGTTCGACATTTTTACAAAATGTCCATATAAATGTTGTCAAAAGGTTACCTCGAATAAATATTATACAACGTTGGTAATTGGCTCTTAGTGATCAGAAGCTCATATTTTAATGGTTCCTGTAAAATCATCTCGCAAAAATTCTGAAGTGAATTCTTACTAAATATTTCTTTAAAAAAGTTACAGATCCGATTTGTCGAAAACGCTTTAAGTCAGGTCAGCTCTTGATGAAGTGCAGTGGGCTCGTCGCCTCATTTGACATACCTAATATTAATGAAGGTAGAACAGAATATTGTTTATTCATCATCATCATCATCCTCCTGCTTTTATCCCAACTTATTTGTGGTCGGCGCAGTATGTCTTCTTCTTCCATACATCTCTATTAGCCGTCATCTCAGTAGTCACCCCGTTTCTAGCCATATCATCTTTCACACTATCCATTCATCGTTTCTTTGGTCATCCTCTACTCTTATAGGTAACTGTACTTATAAGGGCGCTTTCAATTTAGACGTTTCGTGTCGGACCGCTGCAGTGCCGAAGCGGTGCGTTTGTCGTAATGCGCACGGACGGTCGTTTGTTTTCATACAGAAAACGCGGTGCGGCAGCAGTGCGGCGTCGGTACCGCGAACGCTCGACAACACGCACTGTTGCGTTGTCACCGACGGTCCGACACGAAACGTCTTAATTGAAAGCGCCATATCCATCCACATTCATACTATGTTTATTCTACATACATAATAATGCATACAAAATTAATACATCCTAGTGAGAACAGTACCTACAAAGGGCGGTCTTGAATCAAAACAAAGGCTACGGTTTCTAGCTATTTTCCTCTTAGATTTAGGCTTGAAATGGTATGCTATGTGATCTAATGCCCCATAGTTCTAAAACGATAATGGCCAAATACTCAACTGTTACTCATTTTTAAGTTGCCGTTAAGTCTCGTGCTGTCTCTGTCACATTAAGGCAAAATGACAGTGAAAGCACGAAAGTAACGGCAACAGAAAATTGTGCAGCGTTTGAGTATTTGGCCATAAGAATGGTAATAAAATTCAAAATCACAAACATGTTCCTTGTTGTCTTTAAGTAAAGCCCAAAGCAAAGCTAATTTGTTTTTTTCAATTGTAAATCATTTTCTTTTTATTTTTAACATACAACAAAAGTGCACACACGAAATTCCGAATACCATCCCAAACATTTATATTCATAACAAAACAAAGGTTGCATCCTCCATACATTTCAATCAAAAGAGCTTCGAACCGCGATCCGTCTGCCCAAAAAGCGATCTATTGTCCTAATACCAGATTATTCTGGTACGGAAGGGGCGTGTACTGGGGGCGGGGCGACCGACCGAGACAGAAAGATGAACCAGCTGTCAAATGTTAGGGGATAGGTATCAGTGGATTCATGAAGATAGAACAGGAAAGAAAGATTCTTGTTTATTCGTTGGCGTCGAGGATTCTTGTATTCGTTGCCAATAATATTTTTGGCTTTTATTTTTATTACATTATATGCCTAATACATTATATTAAATTGAACTCGTCACGCTTATGGACTGCCAAGGTTGAGCAAAGCTTAAAACGTGTGCAAAATCATCAATTTTTTCAATATTTGGTTTAAATTTGGGAAAGTTGCTCCATGTTTAGATCACCTATTAAATACATAAATACCTCAAGTGTAGGTAGGTTTTATACAACAACATACACTTTAGGTACTTTACAAAGTAGGTACATACGTCATTAGAATAATTTCATTCATCAATTCAAACAAATTCAAACGCTTCATTAAAAACCAGTGACGCTGACTAGGCGATTAAAAACCTCTTTGCTCACATGTGACCTTGGTATTTGAAATTGACATTCAAATAATATCAGTAGCTGATCACAGGTCAATTTGATTAGAAAATTGACCACAATTGACCATATCTATCCGGACATGCGTGTTTTGACCAAAATGTGACCGCAATTTAAATAATTTGAAGATTGATTCACACGATGTATCGATTACAGCCATTTTTGAAAAAAAAAGGCTAGATGTTTCGCACGCTGATTTGAATGACCTAAAGACTTGATTACAAGGATTAATTATCTATCCGATAAAAAAAAACGTGGGATTGGGGGACCTCGCTGTTTTTCTTTTTGCTTTTTTTATGTAAGCGTTTGGCAAACAAGCTGACGACGGCCCACCTGGTGGAAAGTGGTTATCGCCGCTTATATACAACACCAAGAAGATTGCTGATGTTTTGCCAACCTTAGAGACAAAGTTTGAATCTCATGTGCCTGTAATTTTACCGGCACCCATACCATTCAAACCGGAATACCTACCTACAGCAATGCTGCTTGGCAGCTCGGACGAACCCTTCTACAAGAAGTTGTGGGTTTACTTATTCAACACTTAGCTGTTATACTTATTTCTAATAGATGACGCAATGGTGTGCACTACCTATAAACGTGTTAAACGTCATTGCAATAAAGGTACTAAATTTATGAGACCACCCGTCAAGGCATAGCGATTATAAAAAAATAAGAGAATTTATGCACAAGCATCTTGTAACAAATATTATTTGTAGGCACGCAATGTCACGCAAATATTAACTCCCGACTCAAAAAGAGGGGTGTTATAAGTTTGAACTCACTGTACCTAGTCTTGCCATAAATATTGTCACGAAGAAAAAAAAAATTATTGCAAAAAATATTTATTACTTTTACAGTGTGTTAGTTTAATACATAAATATAAAACAATTTAAAATATAAAAAGCTTATTCAAAGTGGTCTCCATTGGCTGCAATAGAGTCCTTTAAACGTTGAGGCCAATTATCAATAGAAGCACGCACTCTTTCCATGGGAAAATTCTTCACTGCCAATCGAATGTATAGTTTTAGGGACTCCAAATTATCATGGCGTTTAGAGCAAGCCGTACTCTCTAAAACTGACTATAAATCATAATCCAGCGGATTAAGATCGGGACTAGACGACGGCCAGTCTTCAGCTCTGATGAAGTCCGAAACGTTCACTTCCAACCAAGACTGCGTGGACCGAGCTTTATGACCCGGCGCCGAGTCTTGTTGGAAGGACCATACTTGGTTATTGAACATGGTGTTGTTAAGGGGCTTAACCACCTTCTCAAGAATGGTATCTTGATACACTTGTGCCGATGTTTTGACACCTTTTTCACAAAAATATGGCTCAGTCACTCCTTCATACCTAACACCCCACCAAACCATCACTGAAGTCGGATAATGCCCACGTTGCACTCTGTCGACTAATTGGGAAGCTTCCTTAGAGCTTTGAGCATAAATACGGTCATTTTGTTTGTTAAAATGTTGCTCAGTTGTAAAGATTTTCTCATCCGTAAACAAATTTTTTCTGTGACCTCCCTTTGCGTACCGCTTCAGTAGTTGTTTCGATTTTACCACCCTATTCTTTTTTAAATTATCAGTTATAAAATGACCAGTGCGTCTCTTATAGGCTGCAAGTCCTAAGTCATCTTTTAAAATACTCGACATGGTTCTGGGTGCTATCTTCATCTCCCGAGATAAAATCTTTTGCTTTCGGACAGGATTTCTTCTAATTCTTTCACTTACTGCTTTGACCACCTTTTTCGTACGAACACTACGTGAACGGCAGATCTTTTTCTGTCACAAACAGAGGAGGTCTCATTGTACCTATTAATAGCCCGGTACACAAACACTTGACTAATACCAAGCGTATGGAGAGTTTTAAAAATTGCATTTGGCTGCATACCAACTTTGTGTAATGCAATCACAGTGATTCGGTTCTCTTTATCACCCCACTCCATTTTAATATCGCAAAATATTGTACAATGTATTGGCGCCAAAATTAGAAAACTCAATGAACAATCGTATAAAAATGACAGATTCCAAATTCAAATGTAATATCTTTCTTATTTTTAATTGTATTTATGGCCAGACTAGGTATGTCTGACAACCGGTCTAACCTTAGGATATCGGCATTGCCCGGTAAATGAGTTGCGGAGATCTGATGGCAGTCGCTCCGTGTAAAATACTGGTATTCAACCGTATTTGGTTCAACTGGAAACTAACCCCAACATAGTTGGGAAAAGGCTAGGTAGAACGAACTTTGTATGTTATCACTGAAACTATGTTTCTTTGCTGAGTTAGCAGAACTAGCTGTGATTACTTATCAGGCTGCAAAATAGACTCTACTAGGAATGCATACGACCGTTAGGAAGCGTACTCTCAATGGCGCCACAAAGTGCTTATTCAGAGGTCTCTTGCTTGTTCGAATTTGTTTATATCAAGCCTAATAAACAATGGCTCATGGCGCCAATGAGGTAGGAAACTGGGGAACTAATGGCGCCACTGTCGCTAGTACCAAAGTAACTTCAATGGTTAAAGTTGAATTAAAATTATTACTGACAATTAACTCGTTTTCATTAGTTGTGATGAGGTCATACGGTGGTGCTGCCATCTACATGCGTTTTGCGTTTGAGCTCCTATTAATCCCTTTGATAAACAAAGTAGGAATGCATTGATCATTTTAGTATCGAGACTTACATCCATATTCTAAGACGTTCCTCCAAAACTTACTCGACTCGACTCCACCTCGACTCAGCCTTTCGGTAGTTATATTTGACATAACCGTCCTCGACTCGAGATTTTTCCTCAGTCGAGGTAAGGAATCATCTGTCAAACTCAAGGTATCTCGGAACCTACCTTAAGGAAGGAAGTGTCAAAATTCGTATGTAATAAAAATGAATTTTGAAGACTTCATCGAATATGCTTACGATAATCCTTACAATTATTTATCGCGGCGTTATTTGCGCGGTAATGACTCCGTCGAGGAACGTCAAAGTTCACTCGAAATTGCGACTAAGTATACAATTTTGAAGGTGTTTTCGAGGCCGTTCTGAGTCGAGTACCTATGAGTCTAGTAAGTTTTAGAGGAACGTCTTAGAATATGGGTGTTAGGCCCGTATTAGGAAACAGCACTGGAAATATATCAAATGAGAGCTGTTCCAACAGCAGCTAGGTACCATAAAATAGAATTTCATACACTTGACTGTTAATTTTTTTACATACGTCTCATTTCATATTAAAACTACACTTAAGAGAGATCTCTTAAACAAGAGCTGTTAATTAATACGGGCCCTACAGTAGCAGTTACCACTAGTAATCTATACTAATATTATAAAGCTGAAGAGTTTGTTTGTTTGTTTGAATGCGCTAATCTCAGGAACTACTGGTTGGAATTGAAAAATTATGTATGTGTTGGATAGTCCATTTATCGAGGAAGGTTATAGGCTATATAACATCACGCTACGACCATTAGGAGCGGAACATAAATGAAAAATGTTGCAAAAACGGGAATAATGTCCACCCGTGCCAAGCCGGGACGGGCCGCTATTAGATAATAAATAATAGTAGTAATAATAAGGTAGTTATTACACACAGTTACCTCTGACTTTTCGGATTCATGTGCGTATTGTATGATTATCACGTGCTTAAAAACATCGTGAGGAAACCGGATGCCTGAGAGATATTTCTCGCATGTGAAGCCAAGTCAGAGGCCCATGGGCGGCATAAACTCTGACACCAAGTTAGTCACTAACCACACGAAAAGAAGAAGTAACAGTTACATAGTACCTACCTAATTTGAAATCTGCAAAATTCAGTGAAAATAGAAACCGCGTAGCATTTAGCTTTCCTCGGCTTGTACGGATTTTTTCGAGTTTTTAGTTATTGCTACGCAAGATAATAAATAAAACAGTACGTACAAGATAATATTATAATGTTTACTATATGTGACCTTCCAACATTATTTGTTACCGATTTTCATAAAATATGACGCTCTTTGACCCGCTTTCATTAAATCAACGTCACTTCATTCAACAAAACGCATTATAACGAAAACGAATGGTTATTAGTAGCAAATACTTGAAGTTTTTGAAATAAAAAATAACGAGCCGTATCTTTATTCGGTTCAATTGGCAATTTTACCTTCAAAATCATATTATTATGTAAATTAACTTTGTCAACTTCATTTTTTTCCGAAAGCAATGTTGCCAATAATCATATTCTTTGTTAAATAATGATCATTGGCAACACTGATAAAATGAGAGTAACGTTCAGAGAGGGTAATTAAAAAAAATCGTTATTAATTTTGATTAACGGTCATTGTGTTAATTTTTAATTAAGGAAACTCGAGTCCCATCTTGGTGGTTGATATAAGAATATTTAAGCAGAGGTTCCTCTTCCTCTTTGATGGGTCACCGTCCTTATAATAGAGATTTATATAGACTTTCTGCGACTCTAATGAGCCTGACTCTCTGCTCCCACGATACAAAAGAAATCATAGAGTGTAGAAGAGATTTAGATATCGAATACAAATCGTTCTAAAATTAACTTTTAAAATGTCTGAAAATAATTTAAAACATTACATAAACTGCTTCAAAGTTTCTAAGTAATAAAAAATATAAACAACTAGATTCTTTGCAGGTAAGTTTCTATTTGATAAAAAAATAAAACCGGCCAAGTGATAGTCGGACCCGCGCACGAAGGGTTCCGTACCATTATCTATAAAAACAAGCAAAAAAAAAAAACACGTTTGTTTATGGGAGTCGCCTTAAATATTTATTTTATTCTGTTTTTTAGTATTTGTTGTTATAGCGGCAACAGAAATACATCATCTGTGAAAATTTCAACTGTCTATCACGGTTCATGAGATACAGCCTGGTGACAGACGGACGGACAGCGGCGTCTTAGCAATAGGGTCCCGTTTTACCCTTTGAGTACGGAACCCTGAAAAGGCTCTCAAAAATCAATAATTAATTTGAAATCGTTTGATAGTACGTAACGGTAATATTTTGACTTAAGGTCCGTATTACAGAACGAAACTCAAGCAATAATCTCGGTTTAAAACTAGTTTTGAGTCTACTTTTAATTTTAGAACATTCCTCAAGCATAGGTTCATTGATCATAGTTCAACTGAGTTTAGCTTTATTCTAGATCGTTACTCAGTTCGTAGATTCGACCCCAAGCAGTGATTTGATCTGTAATCAACCAATCGATCGGCTCGATTTGAGTTTCATCTGAGTATAGATTGATTGCCGTTCTGGAATAAGACCGTTCCTCAAGTACTGATTCTATACTTAAACAGTGATCAATTGATTAAAGATCAAACTGGACTTGAGGAATGTTCTGTAATACTTTTTTTTTTTTTATCGTGTGGAAATCCTCATGGACTATCCCCCGTCTGGGGAAGACGGGGGGGTGTGCCGGACTCTTACCGGCTAAAACCACCACGGTGTCCCTCCTTCTGACCTAAGGCCGGGGTCGCGGGATTCGCTATTGCATGCACCGCAACCCCGGCAGGTCTTGGTCCACCAATTGCTGGTGGACCTCTCCACTGTAGGGCCCCACCCCACGACCTCCTAGAGGCGCGGGGGGCACCCCACATCACCGGCGCACCAGAACACATGGTACGCCGTGACCACCCCGGGGACCAAACAAGTACATGGGCGCCAGACCACCCCGTGTCTGGGCACCCCTGGTCCCCCTGCGACGGGTCAGGTTAGTGGCCCCGTCGCCTACCACTTTTCGGCCGCAGAGGATAGGGAGAGCGGCCAACTAAACACCGACACTCCTCTCCCCCTGCGGCCCCACCGCGTCCGCCATCTGACGGTGGCGGCCCCGTCAGGCCGCGGAAGGTAGGGAGAACGGCGCACCGTAATACCGGCACTCCTGTCCCGCCGCGGCCTACACCCTTCAGCCGCAATGCCTCCCATAAGACATCGCGGCTCTCCTCAGTTGCGATGTCACCCAGGCGACACCGCAACCTACTTGGCCGCTACGTCGAGGGCTTCCAGGCCCAAGCCCCGACGAGCAGCCCCTCCTCGGGTTCCTCTTCGCTTCACCGTGGGGCTCGAAGCCACGGCTACTAAGCCCCCCCGCAACGACAATGCGGGAACCCACCAGGGGGGATGTTCTGTAATACTGACCTAAGTATTTATTACGACTAGGTACTTATTATAAGTTTTAACGAAATCCCTTCGTTAACTTAATCAACGTAAATCTTTAGATATAAACTCTCATAACATTACATAACATAACATCACGCCTATATTCCCCGAAGGATTGAACAGAGGTGTATAGTAACACCCTCATTTCACCGTTATGTTTAAGTCACATGAAATAGTGAGCGAGCCTTGCCATCAACCGAGCACAAATCCAAACCCGGGCTGCTACTAAGGAATTTCACACGAAAAAACCCTATAACACTTTGCCCGACCTGAGGATTGAACCCAGGACCTCACGATCAGCAGTCGCACTTGCAACCACTAGACTAAGGAGTAAGAAGGCAGTTAAAGTTAACTCTATAAAACTAACACTGTACAACTTAGTGATTGAAGAATGGGGATAAATAGACTAGGCAAAAGGGCTGCCATAGCCAAATGGGATTGGGCAGGTCACGTCAGCCGCATGCATAACAACCGCTGGGTAAGAGGCTACACACAATGGGTGTCTGAAGATGGACGGCGCCGCCGAGGTCGGCCCAGAAAGAGGTGGCGAGATGACCTGGACGCGTACCACGAAGGCTGGTTTCAGGTGGCACAGAAAATAAATACATGGAAGAACTTGGGGGACGCCTTTGCCCAGCAATGGGACATTAAAAAAAGTACAGCTTATAGAAAGCATCAAAATACAACGCATATTAGTTTCACCTTTCCTGGACATTATTTGCGTTATACGAACACACAATCATTATTCCAAATTACTAAAAATCCCTTTTCTCGATGTAGCCGATTATAATCGATTAATTTATGCCTAATATTCGAATTCTCGATGTTATCGAGTGAGACCGGTTGGCGACCCGATCTTTAGGCCTCGGTTAGATGTCATATAGTATGTTTGTTATATTTATGTTTACATGCTACGAACAACAATAACGACTGTTTTGGAATAAAAATGTCGTTCTAAAAAATAGCAAACTGTAGTTATTGGAATTAAAATATTGGTTATTATGTATGCATAAAGTTAACTTTAAATATTTTAACTCTCTGTAGGCTTGGATTAGTTTTTCCTGATGGTAAATTAAGACTTAGTTATACCTAGCTTATTTTAAGTATTTACATAACAAAATATTTATCATTAAGTAGCTGTAGCTTCCTGGCAAATCATCATGTCATATTTGACAGTCATATTTATTTTATACCTACTTACTACAAAAATATTTTAGCGTGGAAAATATCCATCATAGAAATTCCTTGTTATTCCTTAATTTCTTGCCGAGCCAAATAGGTAAGCCTACAGAACATACAAAAATAATTTAAACCTCCATTGTTTAATCAAAGATCTAATCAGCCGATTTTCGATTAGAGCAAATCGATTCTAATCTCACTAAATCTGCCTAAACGGGACTTCATTCCGTGGTTGCGCGATACAAGCAATTGATTTTAATTCGATCGTAAACACCATCACATAATCGATCCGAGTGCTTCGTCTGACAGAGCACGACCGTCAGTGTGTTCTTGCCCGTTTTATTCGATAAATGAATATTCATAAAGTTTTTATAGATGTATTGATTTGAATATTAAAATAGACAATTTTCCGATTGTTGCCGAATTACGTAGGTATGTTCCTAATTTGAACTGCGTACGAAATTAGCATAGCATTCCTAATTTGAACATATTGAAGAAAAATAGTATTGAAAGTAGAACCGCCTTCTTCTTTATAAATATACTAGCGACCCGCCCCGGATTCGCACGGGTGCAATGTAGATACTAATGTGGGGCATATAAACCTTCCTCTTGAATCACTCTATCTATTGCTGAAAACTGCATTAAAATTCGTTGCGTAGTTTAAAAGATCTAAGCGTACAGACAGCGGGAGCGACTTTGTTTTATACTATATAAAGATTATAACCGTCTACGAAAATGATTATTATAAAGATGGCTGTAGAACGACTTTTTCTAGGTCCACCTCCATCTAGAACAGACTTTAAGTCTTTTCTATCATAGGTACAATAGGTACCTGGTCAAATACTGGTTCTTAAAACCCTTTTTAAACGGGTTTAATTAGCTTCATCACTTGGTATATTTGTTTGTTTGATTCAAATCTTGCGACAGATTTTTCAACTACTTCTGCTTAACCGATTCTTCTGAAACTTTGCACACAAATTAAATTTCCATGACAATACAACATTATAATGATTTCAATCTTCAGTTTCAAATTCTGATGCTGCAGGGGTACCGCAAGATAAAATCGTTTAACTTAAAAAAGAATATTCGATTGATATTATTATTTTATTATTTTTCCTTGTCAAAACTAGATTAACTACAACGTTCCCTAGTAACTTCATCGTCTGTTACTATTCACTGATTAACATCCAGAAGGATTACGTCGGGTGTATGGACAGCATCCATCTGTACGTTGATAACACCATTATAAAAGCTGTTAGAACGATTCACTTTTGAATTATCTTTACACAATTCAGTCTCAAGTATGAATACATTAACTACCGCTACTTACAATATTTCCAATATTTTGTTTTTCCATTTTGATTTATGATTCCAGCTACCGGTTGCCCTACCCCACGCGGGTTATAGCGCGAAGGAATTGTCTATACTTCGAATTAACCTCTTCTTAGGTCATAATGTCAATAATAAAAACTATTTTAATTGCCAATAAAATTCTGTATTTCTTTCCATATTTAAATCCTTATAATTGCTCAAAACAAATTCTATTTAGCCGTTGTACTAAACAGTTTTTATTCGAATTTTGACTTTATTGCGTTTGAATAAGGAATTTCACTCTGTATTCCGTATACCAAATTCAAATATTTGAGCAATGTTAGTAAAGCAGTTGGTTTAGTGGAATTTCAACTCTATTCGTTGCACATAAGGTTGTGTAGGCAGTATAATTAAAGATGGTCAATGAAGAAAAAGCAGTTTGACGTTTCCGTAGAAGCGTTTACCCCCTGTCGTGAGGAGGCAAAGGCCATGGCAATGGGCTGGCCACGGTATCCATAAAACTTAGGACATTACATTCTGTTTATGCAGTTATAATGTATTTAGTAACCGATTAAATCGATAACATTAATATTCGAACAAAAATTATCGATCACACAAATATTGGACTGGAAACTGTTATCGATGTATCTATGTTTTATTGAATGTAACTTCGCTGTCATGCGGCTTGCAGACGATGCGCAGTAGCCTGCGCAAGTAGGTACTAATCATTAGTACTTGCATGGATATGGAATTAACAAGCGCCAGTACCACAAAACAGGTACAGAAGTCAATCACATGTATGTACTTCACTTTACATACCTACGCTCGGCGGTCGCTCTATCTATATATATCTATCTCTCTCAAGCGCATGGCACTCGCGCTCGCACTCACTCGCACTCTAGTCCCAAACAGTCCGAGATATCGTGTCCGTGAGCAGTGTCTATGTGTGCGTTGCTCGAGCGCACTTGTATGTAGATTGACTTCTGTACCTATCTGTTTTGTGCCAGTCCTGTGCGCGCGTTCGGACGATGTGCAGTACTTTAGTCATTTAGGTGCTTAAAATATTACTAAGATCGAAATATTACATTTTACCCAATTACTTGGAATATCAACCAATCCATTAGTAATTCAATTAGCTCTTCGATAGAGACGTTCTCTCCCTTTCGCCCTGTCGGCTAAGTCATAATATTTACAAGACAATTTATAGCAATTAAAAGCAATCGATATTTTCTTAATAGTAGGAATTTTTATGTTATAGTAATCTAAATGATTGACCGAGCGTTATTGGTTTAAAATTAGACCCTTGTAACTTTACCTATAATATAGCAAAGATCTCATAATAGGCACTCCCACCATACCTGTTACCATGTTAGTAGCTATCACGGGTAAAATTAGCTTGCGTGTTTATTTATATGCCTTGTTCGGCAATAAAAAATGTAACCATTGGTAAGAAAAACGACTCGTTATTGGCCATAGAAAGTAGACAATACAAGTATAGAGTCTATAAAATGAGTTCAGTTAGATCTTTTAAATCTTTAAACCAAATACATATTTTACTCACTTGCCATAACCTTATCATAGTTCATTACCGACAAATAAAAACAGAAGCAATTGAAATTCGAATTTCAAATACCAGTAGGTATTTAGTCTGTATTTTATGATGACGTTGGCCACCCTGGCGTTTCGTTTCACGCAGTGAGGTTACGCTACTGTTCAGCCCCCTGTAGATACACACACTTGGCTCATAATATTTTATTTTTACGCTAATGACCGCCCGCGACTTCGCCTGCGCTTAAACTGTTTAACTTAAGTATTTAAGTGCTTTTGATGAAAATTTGAGTTTTACACACAAAGTATATTATATTTATAGGTATTGGGTTGTTGAAGTTTTTATTAGAAATGGTTATTTGACTTTTAGCATAAAAATTGGTTCACTTATTTAGTACCTACCTATGTCGTTTAATGTTTATTATCTTCATATTCAAATTCCTATGTAGAATACCTATTATTACGAGCAAGTGAATAATTATTATAAAGTATTTTCATCTGTCTAATCTGATGCTTAACTTTACCTGGTTAACAACAAGGTGTAATATCTACTTGAAAGTTAAACCACTTATTTTCTACTTGAGTGCAAAGGGCCGGACAGACATCGTATATTTTATAATATTATCAAAAAAAAGTTCCATCCCAAATCTAGTAGCGTGGAATAGAACGTAAATTCAAAAAAGGTTCGTCCTTTTTTTAGGTTTTTTATGGTAAAATTAGGGGCCAGTACCTTTTCAAATTATTTCTTTTTATTAAGGTTTCAAGAAAATATACTTTTGGTTTACTTAGATGTACTGGATAATTAAGATTGTTCCCGACACTAGCCTTAGTCATCAGAATAGTTTTTTGATTCGTAGCACCGGTGCTACGACCTGAAAACTATTTAAATCATCGTTGTTAATTGCTAAATGCAACGATCTCTAATAATAAATAACTCAAAAGCAATGGTTTTGAGCGTTTTTTAGCGTTTAATGTTCAAGACGTAGCTTTTACAATTATTATAAAGGAGTAATCAGCCCATTATTTCTCAGACTAAAAAGAGTTTAGGCTGTAGTCCACCACGTTAGCTTGGTGCGGGTTGGTGGACTACACACCATCGAAAACATTTATGGAGCCCTCTCCGTTGTGCATGTTTCCTCAAGATTATTATCCTTCACCGTTAACGCAAGTTATTATCAAACTCTGATTTTTAACAATTAAATAATTTTATAAATAGGTGCGTAAAATAATAATCTTACATAAAATATTATGATAGGATATCAAGGATTATGAAGTTTTATTTTCAACATCATGATCATAGGTCATCTACAAAAATTGGTAAACGCATTACCTACATAATTTATTTTAGGAATAAATTTGACGTTTTGACAGCTTCTGCATAGAAGTTCTGTCAAAACGTGTAACCTAAGCGTATCTCAGATAAAATGTATCCCAGATTGGTAAAATCGCCCCTCATTACTTACAATAATACAACATAAACCATTCCTCTGATCTATCGCTCCATTTCATCTAGAAGTGACCTATAAAATTTAATAGTAAACTATCAACAATCATTCATTATTATCACAATTAGCCATTTCCCCAGTATTTCGCGGACTATCAATGGACATTTTATAGGGAACATAACAATAACATCTATATTGCACAAAAGCTAGTTAGACACAGCTTATGGAATAAAATACCTACCTACTCCGTATAAAACAAAAAGCATTGTACTCTACTGTATCTATTCACATGAACAGAAGCCACAGATTATCAACAAATACAGATGAGGTTCTACAAAAAAGGCTCGTTCACAATTATGTCAAATTCAATTTGACAACTTGATGAACATGGCCGTTCAGCGTTTGACATAACGTCGTGGGTGGTCCGTCCGGCATGCGTGTAATTTTTTTTGTTATAAATATATTTTTATTTCGACCACCGTAGGGCGATGACTAAGTGGCTTTCGATAACTAGCCACCGACGAAGCGTTATAATTGGTTTGACTTTTTGGCGTATGGCCTTGGGGAAGAATGATGACAACTCACGTTTTTATTTGTCATGTGTTAAGAGACAATTAGGAGAAGAGCATTTACCTCATAAGGGAATTTAATTGTGTAGTTCATGATTGAAGAAAATAATTCTTGAAATTCTTTTGTATCTTAAAACACATTTTTATCTCTAGGTTATCCAAGCTATGGATTGTGAAAAACTAAACAAAAACATACAACCAACCAAAGACACAGTGTACCGTTCAAAAACGAAACGATAAGCGCAAAATGACAGCACAAAAACTATTTCCCGCCAAAAGAACTGTCAAAGTGACATTGTGTGTGACATTACCGCGAGGGTAGAGAATGGTGACCCTGATGCCGTGTAGCTACCTCGGAGGGGGTGCCTCCCCGCGCTGCAGCTTGGACCACGCCGAGCCAAAGGTCAGATGCATTCTGATAAACAAACGTACGAGCTGTGAGGATTTCCATTTTCGAATAATAGATGGCGCCACTTTGCCCTGAGATCTAGATAATCGCCTGGGAGTCTATGACTATGAGCATTAGAAATGCAAAAAAATGTTTAATTAATAGAAATATAATCTGGGAATCCTCACTGTAATTAAGTATTTGTTGTAGAAAATTGAGTTGGATATTTAATTTTGTTTAATTTATAGATATTTCCAAACTCAATTAGTTGGTCCTTTCAGGTTCGTACGATTTGAAAAATATTATAGTATCACGAAATGCACTTATCCATTCGCACACCAATGCACTGCACAGTTTTTTTATTTTAATTTTAGCTACAGAAATCTAAAATGATTTAGTTTTCTGTCGTTTTAGCTTAGCTTTCTAACTTTATTTGCACGGTATGGCCTAATACAACGCTTGCATGATCCTCTAAAATTCTTAATAATTTGCACTTTTAATAGCGAAATGTATGCTAAATTTCTGTTGTGTGTTATCTTCTTAAAACTGTCGAGCAATTTGAATAATAAGTATTATTGTCCCAAAATTAAATTAATTGCTAAAATTGAACGCAAGACAGAATAGAAATCAGAAACTACTGAAATTAAAAGTTCTCTTAACGAAAATTCAGAAGAATTTGAAGGTAAATAAAATTGTACTAAAATATTTTGCCGCAGAAACTTTTTTACATAACATAACATAACATCACGCCTGTATTCCCCGAAGGGTTAGGCAGAGGTGTATAGTAACACCCTTATTTCGCCGTTATGTTTAAGTCCCATGTAATAGGGCGCGAGCCTATTGCCATCAACCGGGCACAAATGCAAACTCCGGGCTGCTACCTACTGAGGAATTCCACATGGAAAAACCCAATAACACTTTGCCCGACCTGGGGATAGAACCCAGGATCTCACGATCAGCAGTCGTGCTTGCTACCACTAGACCAACGAGGCAGTTACTTTAAACTTTTTTAATAGAATCCTTGTCCCAATTTGAGCTTAACACAATCCAAGTGACAACAGAAACTTTATGGCACAGACCGCCATGATTAATTAACACGAAAGCGTTATCTGTCCAGCGTAACTAAAACCAAATTTTATTGTTCTCATTGTACAAAACTGTTTATGTTTTCCAAGTGGCAAGGCATGGTGAGGCGTCAGATCTCATGTTACCCATTCATGGTGACCATTAAAAAGTCGTAACGCATTGGCGTGTACCTACGGGACAGAGGATCGTTAGCCACCTGATACCAGGGCATCATAACTTCGTAGCGGTATTGGCTTACATGATGGTTGATCGTTTAATTTTGGTATGCGATGGAGATTAGCGCGTAACAATGCCTAATTGCGCGCATGATTAGGCTACGGGTTTGCGGAATGACTTCGCGGTAAAATATTGTCTCTGGGCAAGTTTTTATAGATAAAACTTGGACAACTTGTGTTAGGTACTTACGTAACCGGTAGCGTAGTACGAAGAGATGGAAAATTGTATAAAGGTGTGGAGATATTTTTTAAAGGAACGATCAAGCTATATTGAACCTCCAATTAGTAAAAAAACGAAGTATAAAGACAGCAATAACTCATCATCAACTGTGACCGGTCACCGAAATAACTAACGATCGTTGAACCACGTAATTTATACAATAAAAAGCTTAAACAAATCACACGAAAAATAATAGAGATATTAATTTAATTCAATGGACAATTTTTTTAACCTATCGCACGCACCTCACATAAAATACTATAACAAAGAAACAAATAGAAGGCAAAGACAACGAGAACATAAAGCCACCCAGAGATAACAGCAATAAAAACAAATTTGTCCAACTTGATAGCCGAACACGGCGCGATTTATCGACCGAGATGTCTTTCTCGATACAACTTGTAAGTTCCCGCGCTTAAATCGATTGGGCTTAACTCCATTTTGTTTATGTAATCGAAAACAGGCTTACTTTGAGAAAGTGCCAGCAATACGTGGAATTTTTGGCAGAATTTGAGGAAAGCACCAGAAATACGTGGAATTTTTAGCAGAATTTTGAGAAAAACACGTATTTTTCTAATTGCAAACATTTTAAAATTCTTGGATCAATTAAGAGCTTACTGCTTTATCTAATGTCTACCTAAAGTAAATACAAAAAGAGCATTGCATAGCTAACTTTTAAAGCTTAAAAAATAACTTTGTATTCAAAGTCAAACCCATATTTGGTTTAGTTAACCAAGACATACCGTATTACGAGATAAATTAATATGAAAAAGTAAATTATTATGACGGAATCCCTTGGTGCTAGCTAGAATACATTTACAGAGTAGGCTAAAATGGTAACAATAAATAGTAGAGTAAATAAAATTCCCTTTTTTTAATTCCATTTAGTTCGACTTTCACCTCTACCAACGCAACCCGCGGCCCAATCTTATTCTAAATTCAAAAATCAAGAATCAATTCATATGATATTGTCTGTGGTATTGTTCTCTATAATTAATTACAAATGTCAAACATTTTCCCTTTTAGATTCGAATCCATAACAAATGACTATCCCAAACAATGAACCACGCTTAACTTAAAACAAATCACTATTAAAATTGACACTTCACGCGACAAGTCAAAAAACTTACAGATCTTATTAATAATCGCCAATATCACATGTTATTATCAAAGATAAAACATGAAATTGGTCGGTCGATAAATTTTATAATTTATATGTTACGATGCGGGAGCGAGACGATGGGTCCCCGATCGTAAATACGCAGTGAGATAAAACAATAAACGAATTACGTTTAAATAAAGAAGCGTTTTGTCCTGATGCTTGTTTAGAATATAGCGTGTTCTTAATTTAAACTTGTAGGTATGTACCTAATTATATTTTTTTATTGGTTGTGTCATGACGTAATTTTTGTGTTTATTGAGCATAGAAAATATGAATAAGATAGTATTCGGTATGCTTATTGGAAATCAAATATTGTTTTTTAATTTTTAATTCTAGTTTTATAAAAAATCTGTTTGGTTGATAAAGTCATTCGCCATCAGCCAGTTTCAAGAACACAGTTTACTAAGTAGAGTTGAATATAATGTTTACTACTATAAGATAATTTATAGAGTACATAGGTTAACGCATAAATAAGAATTAGCATAAATAACGTTAATGTTACTCACAATCTCAAACACGATCTTATCGTGCCTACCGATTTGATTGACGACTATAAATGTTTAAGGCTGCACCTTAAAGTACATCTAGTATTATAATAATATTAATTCAACATTAGAATAAAATTATTAAAAGTATATAATGTGTATATAATATAATAACGACATGTGTGTATAACAACGACGACAATAAGTATTCTCTGGCCTTGTAAAATACTGATATTCAGTCACATTTAGTTCAAGAAGCTGTAAGAACAATGGCTCAGATGCTTAAAATCCACAATAACAACATTACACAATAAATTCAGAGGACAAATAAAATTAATGAAAACATTTTATAAGAAATCTTAACCTATCATGCTGGCCGAAATCCTTAAATCAAATTAACGTTTAAAATAAAATATTTCAAATTCACGCAGCCTGTATTCAGCCGTCGGTTCAGGCGCGTTGTCGCCGCGTAAAACGTATAAATTAGCTCGCGCTATCTGGAGATCGGGCGGCCTCACACCTCGAGAGGAATGCGCCCGCTGATTTACGCCCTTTCTCACACGATACCTCCTTTGGATCGCTGTGGTCCTGGTAGCGTGAGCTTGAGGGATCAGGCAGTCATTAGGAAGAGTAAGTTTTAATTATTAAACTTCTTGATAATAGGAGGAATAGAAGAAGTAATCTCTTTCAAAATTAGAAGGGTTTATTTTAAAGTGCCTGCTGATTCACGCCCTTTTCAACAAGATACCTCCTTTGGATCGCTTTAGTCCTGGTAGTTTGAACTGGAGGGCTCAGGAAGCGTTGGTTTTAATTAATTACAGTGCACAGAAATATTTTGGAAAATATGTGGATTTTCAGCAACAAGCACTTTCGATAGTTAACGATATCCTCACACGTCACTTCTTTGGAATCGTTGTGGTCCTGGTAGCGTGAGCCTGCGGGATTAGTCAGTTATAAAGTGAATGAAGAAAACTTCGTAAAAATGAGAGGGTTTTCAGAAATTACCTGAAGTGCCTCACACAAAATCTTCTTGGCGCGAATTGTGCTTGTAATATTACGAATTACGCTATTGGATATTGCATTTGGAATTTAAGGAAAATCCGTCCATATTTTGTGGCTTCACTGAAAGACTTTTATTCCAATCTATTTAACAGTCTGTAACTTCTCGGAAAAATATGATTTCCTGTAGACTTTAAATGCCTCTCTATCTCTTCGGAATCATCACTCGTTTTAATCATTTAAGTTTGGAAGGATGATCTTGTCTTTGTCCAGCATTACAAACACTGGTTTACGTCCTAATTCATCACTATTACCTCGAAATCGCTACTTTTTTACCCGCCCTATAGAAGTAATTAAATTAGGCATCAAGCAAAAATGTTAGTTGTGAATCAACTCCCTTTGTAAATTTATTGAAAAGCTCCTTCAGATTCTAAGCCCGTATAATAAACAGCTCTCATTTGAGACATGTTCCAACAGCAGCTACCATAATGTAGAATTCCATACATTTGACAGCATTTTTTTAAATACCTCTCAAGTCATGTTTACACTACACTTAAGAGGGATCTCCCAAATGAGAGCTGTTTATTAATACGGGCCTAATTGATCGAATTTCCTCTGAGATTGTACTCCAATTTACCGGCGCATTTTTTCTTTGAAAGCCGTGTGGTGAATTATTATATTTTAATTGTTGCGTGTAGCGGCGAAATGAGAGTGTTACTATACACCTCTGCTCAACCTTTCGGGGAATACAGGTTACGTTATGTTGTTGTGTGTATTTTCTGTTATTTTCCAATATATCTAAGACGAAATACAAGAAAATCTCAAAAACTAATTAACATTATCCATTTATCCCCCAATTAAAGAGCAAATTAGTATTATAACTACCAGGCGAGCATAAGATTCTAAAGATGAACGTGAAGGCATTTCAATTGTCACCATTCGAGTGGGTACGACAAAAAGTTCGTTACCTAAGTCATATAGACGCTATGGCGCCCCGAGACTTGGGTAGGGTGACAAAACCGATTATCTTCCCTGATTATTAAATCTGTTGTCAATTTAACGGGTTAAAAAGAAGCTGTTGTTTTGTGTTATTCTAATTTCAGCAGACTAAATAGGGATAGAGTTTAGATTGATGTTGTAAGTAGATTTAACTGATTATGTTACTCTTAGCCCGGCCGCACATTATCAGCTGTAAGAAAATTTATGACACATAAGTGAAGGCCATACATTTTGTACTAGTAGAGCCCACAGTCTGCCGGATCTGATAAATTCTGACAGTGTTCGGGATCTAGTACAAAATGTAAAGAAGAAGTTTCTTTCAATTTTTTTCTGGCAGGCATTTTCTTATAATGAGCGGCCGGGCTTCAATCAACAAAATCCGAGTCCAACAATACGTCTTACACAGTGAAAATTAGATAAATTTTGCATCAATTACTTTAAGAAAAAGCCCTATTTTCAGAACAAGCAAATTATAAAATCACAGTAGGTAACTCTTCTCCCAAAAATACGGTCTAATTTTCTAAAAAAATATGAATTGAAGCATGTTCTTCTGAATCGTCTATCTTCCTAAAAATCATATTGAATTGATATAATTGTCAAATAGATACTAAAAAAATATTTCGAAAAGCAAGCAGTAACAGCACAACCGATAATTGGTGCCGTCACCCAAAGTTCGGTTCAGTTTTTATTAATGTTGTTAAGTTAATCTTGATCCACCGAGGCGACATTTAAGAGTTTTATTATTTATAACTTTAACTTTATCTTGCATCTCGGCTAGTTAAAGTATTTCACCGTTAGGTTAACCATTTGATTGGTAGTTAGTCCTGAGTTATGGATACTGGTGTTCAGTTATTAGTTATCGAGATTTGGAGTAATTTTGGAGAAGGCATTGGAAAAAAATAAACTTGATAGATAGATTATATTATGTCCCTTGCGTCCCTCCATTTTACCTAAAGCCCAGCGCAAACGAGGGACAGTTCTCGGCGAACGTTTTTGCGAAACAGACAAATCGCGGCGTACTTTCTTGTTAGTTAAAAACTTGACATTTCTTAGTTAAATAAAAATAATGTACTTAAACCATATTTTAAATAACACTAGCGACCCGCCCCGGCTTCGCACGGGTGCAATGTAGATACTAATGTGGGCCATATAAACCTTCCTCTTGAATCACTCTATTAAAAAAAACCACATCAAAATCCGTTGCGTAGTTTTAAAAATCTAAGCATACATAGGGACAGATAGACAGCGGGAGCGACTTTGTTTTATACTATGTAAAGATTTCATTAAACTGCCTCGTTGGTCTAGTTGTGGCGTGACTGCTGATCGTGGGGTCCTGGGTTCGATCCTCAGGTCGGGCGAAGTGTTAATGGGTTTTTCCGTGTGGAATTCCTCAGTAGCAGCCCGGAGTTTAGATTTGAGTCCGGTTGATGGCAATAGGTTCGCCCCTTATTACATGGGACTTAAACATAACGGCGAAATGAGGGTGTTACTGTACACCTCTGCCCAACCTTTTGGGGAATATAGGCGTGATGTTATGTTTATGTTATGTAAATCACAGAATATGCATAATTCGCCCATTACTGTCCCACTGCTAGACACGGGCCTCTTCTCAGAATAAGACGGGTTTAATCCTTAGTCTACCACGCTGGCCTGGTGCGGGTTGGCAGACTATACATACACACCATCGAGAATATAGAGCCCTCTCAGGTGTGCAGGTTTCCTTGCGATGTTTTCCTTCACCGTTAACGCAAGTGATAATCAATTTCTAATCCGCACATGAATTTGAAAAGTCTAAAGTTACGGGCCGGGCTCGAACTCAGACCCTCCTGCATGGAAGGCAAGCGTTTAACCGCTAGACTATCACTGCTAAACCATATTTTTTATATCAAACTAGCGGCCCGTTCCGGCTTCGCACGGGTGGAAATTTTTCCCGTTATTGCAACATTTTTCATTTATGCTCCGCTCCTACTGATCGTAGCGTGATGTTATATAGCCTATAACCTTCCTCGATAAATGGACTATCCAACACAAAAATATTTTTTCAATTCCAACCAGTAGTTCCTGAGATTAGCGCGTTCAAACAAACAAAGAAACAAACTCTTCAGCTTTATAATATTAGTATAGATTACAAGAATCGAAACTTACCTAGTGAAAGCTGCATAAAAAATGATAACTCTCTTTAATAGCAAAATAATATTTCTAAACGATACTTACAAATGTATTTTTATCGTCCGAAACTATTCTCGTTTTCATTACATGATAATCAAGTGTCTCATAATAGCAATTAATTGTATCGTTAAACGTATCCGGAAAGTTAGTTTAAACTTTCTTAGATCAAGATAACAAAATGCTATTAAACCGATTTAATAAAAAGAAACTGGTTGAAACGAAATTCACACGTAGATGGGTACCGTAGAAGAGTGTGGCGGCATCTATCGCCCCACATGCGAACTACGCAGCACGACGAATGTCTAGCAAACTACAGCAACAACAATGACAGCTGTCAAATGAAACGTCACAAATCCTGCATCGTGATATCAAGATTTGACACGCAGATAGTATAAATACAACTTCCCAACATCAACCGTTGGGCGCCCCTAATCCACCGTGCTCACCCGCCGCAGCCGCGGAGCTAGTCGTCCTTTCTGACTCCGCAGTCACACCGTTAATTCAGCCCTCATCAAGCTGTCTCCCTCCCAATCCTCTCGCAAGCAACGCCCTAGGGGGTCCCCCCTAGGAGACGCTCTTAGTGGTGTTGTTGCTATCTAGTCATGATGTTAATAGTAGTAGTTAGCTTAGGTTAAGTATTTTACTCTCGTCCCCATTGGTTGGAGACCCTTCAGGTCTCGCCAATAACTGCCCAGTTACGTAAAAATGGTCCGCAAGCCCATCCACAAGCAGACGAATAGAAAAAGAAAATCAACCGTTGGGTAGTAGCCCGCTAAGCATAAGACCCGCCTGGTAGGAGGATCCTCCCTTTTCATTAGAGGAACACCACACCTCGTTCCACCTCAAGAGGATATTTTATTTCACATAATACCAGCCTATAATTGCCCCACTGCTGGGCAAAAGCCTTTTCTGATACAGAGAAGGAACGAACATTCTGCTGTTTCTCTCCAGTCGGATGAGCTATAACACATGGCGTGGTGAAAAGATTAGCCAGTCAGCAAGGTTGGTAGTGGGGCTGACTGCCCAGGGTGCGCTGGACGTACTTAAGTAGCGTCACTCGTGGAAGCTCTTTCAGTGCAAATGCACAAAAGGCACTCTAAACTACTAATTTTAATTGTACTACAAATTTTATCTGTCAAAGCCCTTCTGAAAAATATCTACTAGAATGAAAACAAGAAGCAGTCCCCAAAATATTTAATTTCACTTACCTAGTCACCCCAAACAAATCGGATGTAACGGGTGCAAAACGGATCAGGTACACCTAAACAGCATCCATCGGTCCTCTATCCACATTCACCCACTGCTAGCTAAAGATGTCCTTGATAACCTTCTCCATTTAGCTGTCCTCCTTCGGTTTATGGGTTTTTACGAGGTTTTCTGATGGTCGCGCTGATTACCGCCCTATGTTTCGTTTATCGTTAGAGAGGCTCGTGGCTAATTACCAACCGTGCGGATCATACGATTTGAGAGGTTAAGCTGCGCTTGCTGTGGTCAGTCTGTAGATGGGTGACCGTTCGTTACACATCGAGACTCCTTCGTGCCTCGGAGAGCACGTTAAAACAGTCAGTCCCGGGTGTCATACGAATAGGTATTCATATGACAGTTGTTACGGGAAGTCAGAAGCCCGAAAGTCTGACAACCGGTCTAACCTTAGGATATCGGCATTGCCCAGTAGCTGGGTTGCGGAGGTCTGATGGCATTCGCTCCGTGTAAAATACTGGTATTCAGCCGCATCTGCTTAGACTGGAAGTTGACCCCAACATAATTGGGAAAAGTCAACATTTCGTTTATTATGGCCAGCATGTCAGAACTCTCCTACTGCAATATCATCGGTTCATTAATGTAGGTATCCAATTTTATTAATTTAATTGTTTTACCAACTTAATTCTGAATCGTCCTTCCCCCCTGGCTGAAGAAATCAGTACAAAAGTTTTAGCTGCTTACCATACCGGTTGCATGAATAAAAAGAAAATAACACCCCTCTTTTTGCGTCGGGGGTTAAAAAAAAATTAACTCTGACACAAGTCATACGATAATTAAGTGCACTTTATTCGATAATACGTAAATACGATAACGATGTCGATTCGACTAAACAAAACTAAGGGTATTTGCAGCGCTGCCAATCACGGGGAAAATCCCCGATTTCCGGGGAATTGGGGGTTAGCGCGGGGAGAACGCGGGGAATGACAGAAATCGGGGAATTTCGGGGAATTGAGACCAATGTCAATTTTTTTCGTGCCTATCGCCTGAAAGAGAAGCGGCTTTTTTGTATTTCTAAATGCACCCTAGATACAGGAGAAATCAAAAAATCAAAAGATTGAGGAGAACGTGTAAAAAAAAAGGTCGTCGACCTATCCCTTGGGAATGAATCTAAAAGAAGCGGGGAATTTCGGGGAATTGACTACACTGACGCGGGGAATCGAAATTTTTTTATTGGCAGCACTGGGTATTTGGCTCTTTCTGTTTCAATAGAAAAAGAAAGTGACAGTTGCGTCTAGTCTAAGTTTAGTAGTGTCAAAATGTGCAACAGAATCGACACAATATATGTATAATATTCTAGGGATACGCGGCTGTATGACATTATAAAGATTGCTAGCAATTCAAATTTCAATGTTAAACGTTTAAAATATTGAAAATTGCTAAAGAATGCATCAGAATTGGCTTAATAGCGTTGACTAGGTCAGGAAACATTTGAATTTTATATATCTATGATGTTTACGGAAGGAGGTAGTACGAACTAAGTTCTTCCCTATTACGTAATGTATCAGTTAATAATTTTGCAATGACGTTGGTTTAGGCTAAATATTCTAGATTGTTAGCGATTATGGAAGATACGTTTATTATTTAATTTGTTCTATATAACATATTAAAACAAGACGATCTTGTTATCTGATCCTATCTGATATCTATCGGGGTTCTTCCTTATATCCTACTAATATTATAAATGTCAAAGCTTTTACACAATCACGCATAAATGTCTGAACGGATTTGAATGAAATTTGGCACACAGATAGACTATGTTTTGGATTAACACATACGATAATTTTATCCGGGTACATGAAGTAGTTTAGCTAGTTAATTATAAAATTTAATTAACTAAAGTTCTAAAATCAATAACAAACGACATTAATTTTATACACTACACGTACACGTTCTACATGTGCTGTTCCGAATATTAGACAGGTTCAACGTAGCAAAGAGGCTGCAGAAAATAATACACCAAGATTCCTTTCAAAATCTACAACTTTAAGAGAATTAGGTTCTGATGACTGCAAAATACTATCTGATAAATTGATAAATATTCAATCAACTAATAGACCGCATTAAATTTAATTGATCCTAAAAAAAGTAAATAGCCTTTTCGATATTCCCGCCACAAATTGGCGGGAATATGTCATTGGTCAGGGTGGCATTACAAATTTTTATTTTTTATTTTTAGACGGCACAAGGAATTTTACATACACGCATAATTTCATTTAACTGTTTTATACATATAAAGTCCCAAACTACGACACCTAATGATAATCTAGAAATCATAAAAAAATATTCAGTTAAAAGCTATTCACATAACTAAAAAATTCGCCATAATCGGCCATTGTGTGTTACCATAGACTTTAAATAAGGACGTCTAAATTCGTTCAACATCCCTGTGGCACATATTCAACAACAGTCGGCCATTCTTCATACGGTTTACACACAATGTAGTTCTGAGAAGGACGAGAGATGTTTGTGAAAAATGTCGCTAAATACAACTGTACAGCGGTTAACAGGACTATTAATGAATGCCTAGTTTAAAAAGTGAAGTAAATTGAAAAGCCAAGTAAATAAAATAAATTAAAAGAAAAACTGCTTAAGAAGATATAGGGTAGAGAGACAATGTCCAAATACGAATCTCAATTTAGAAAACATTATTTGATCAACGATAAAAAAAATATCTTAGCGACTTGATTACAGATAAATAGCATAGGAATGGTTTTAATGAACAATTGAAGGTTTTTGGGATACTCTGATAATAATTAGGTTATGTGATAAATTAATTAAATATTTGTTGCTTATTCTGTTGTGCACAAATTAAGAGAATCGTCACCATTGACTGAGATTTCAAATTATCAACTATATATACCGAACACAATTCTGAACATCTATCGACATATCACCCGGAACACGTCCATTGCTAGACCACGCTCCCCTCGTAGATTTTTATATAAATCGGGTCTGGGCCGCTAGCATCCAACGGCTACCTGCGACCTTTACCAGGTCATCTGTCCATCTGGTAGGGATCTGTCCAACGCTTTATTTTCCAGTTCGTGGTCTCCATTCTAGGACCTTTCTGTTCCCACTTTTGTTGGTTCTGCGCAATATTTGGCCTGCCAATTGGCACTTGAACTTCTAAAAGCTACGTCGTTGACATTGGTTCTCGTACTCCCTAAAAATCCCTATGACACTTTGCCAGATCTATCAACCATACTCAGGACGTAACGGCTACGTTTGGACTCGACAGCTACGTTTGGACCTTTGAGTTCTACGTTTCGAAGACTGGTATTAATACTGCAATACAGAGCCTAAAGTGCAGTAACTGGATTTTTTTAAATATAGTATATTGAATCTAGAGTATCGGTTTATGCGCAGACACAGACCCTCTTATTACGAGAGAATCGATGGTTTCAGAAAAACTCAGGTTTGAAATCAGCCCCGTCTCTTCTATACTAATATTATAAAGAGGAAAGATTTCTATATAATGAATAAACTTAAAAACTACTGGACCGATTTCAAAAATTCTTTTGCCGTTAGAAAGCTACATTATCACTGAGTAACATAGGCTATATTTATTACTGGAATCTTCTTACGCGGGCGGAGCCACAGCTAGTTTTTTATAATGACGTAAGAAAGTAATTTTAAATCTGGGTTTACCCTAGTTATGGTTTATACTTTAAACCATCTTCATCTTTGTAATAAGGGGGATAAGGTTCAATATTCTACATATAATATATTCAACAATTCCAGTTACTCCATTTTAGGGTCTATACGGCAAAATATCATGATCAGGTTGAATAAAATTTAGGAACAAACACTCTCTATCTGTTGTTCGTAGTATATCTTCCACAGTATCGCCTTTTGCACATAGCATGACAGCTTTGCTTAACACTTTGGAAACCTCACAATGTTCTGATTTAATTCTGTATTGTTACAGGCAAAAAGGCCAAGACCTGACACAGGCACCGATGTATCAGATCGGTAAGTAACCTTGTAATATTAAGGTAATAAAGACAATACTTAGATGATAGTATTAAGTCACACACTATTTGTGGATGAATTTACGGCACTATGCGACATTATGAATTTTTCAAAATGTTATTGACATTCTCGACCCATGTTATTCTTTATTAAATTCTTGACCCCTATTATAATGGAATAAATACCATCGTCGGCAATCTGTGGGTGTACAACAATGTCCGGCTCTGCTTACCTTTCAGTATAAATATTTGTGATATGTCTTTATATAAAAATGATAAACTAAGTCCATTTTTTGGATAGTTTGCTCCAGAACTTCCAGCTTCGTCTATATTGACCGTTTGTCGCCACATTTTTGGGTCACTGAGGCAGTCTTGCCGTCTCCTGCTTCGTCTACCGTAATGTCATTTCACAGTGATTTAGAAGATTGATATCATCGGCACTTGTGTTATCAAAAATTAACGACTATAATATTCCCAATTTTGCTGAAGAATTATAAATTACCTTCTCGTCTAAATAATTTTCATCAACAGCATCGCGTTGTCCTCTGCTTGTGTAGATACCCTTAACATTTACTACCAAAAAATTTGCCCGATCTCGTTTTAATCAAACGAATACCATCTCATCTCGAAACACTCAACATTTCCACTCATCTGCGTCCAAATTAAAGTTTACACCAAATACGGCTCACACCCGTCGATGCTCTTCAGGACACAATGCCAAGGGTCCCTAATCCCCTATAATCCTCATATTGTGAGTACACAATTGCCGTGAAAAGAGCTACTTAATAAAACTACAGAACACGCCCCTCTCGTCCACATTATCACGCGGTGATCAAAGGAAATGGTGCTACACAATAAGGTTTTATGTTACGTGACGATTTGGGTACTTCAATAGATTTAAAAATACCTTTTTCAACATTCTCTGTCTGATCTGATGATCTCATTTTTTTTGGGTGTGCAGGTTTATTTGCAGTATTCCTGGGCACCAAGTCTGCTAATTTACGAACGCATTGAAAGTGTGTCTACATAGAATAGTTTTAGACATTTTTGATATTCTGTTATTTTAGAATCAGTAGCTTTCCACTGATTTTCTATTGAACTGTCATTGAACTATTTGGTATTCTGTATTTCAATAGTATACATTGAAGTTTTAGCAGAATAGCAAATTTGTAACAACCATAACGGAATTTCAATCGTTGGTCGCTGGGGTGGCAATTGCATGTCAATTAGCAGATCTAGCCCTCAGTTGTGATACGAAAACAAGCGACGATAGAAGTTTTTAATTGATCATTTTACTAAAAACAAAACGCTGCCTGGCGCAAGTCCCTAGTAAAAAATGAGACTTGAACATATATAAAACGTGTACTAGAAATAAATAATAGCCTCTACTTTGTTTCTAATAGGTACATGTTTCATACAAGGGACGTTTTACATCTTTCTCTATGGAACCCCCGTCTCTAAAACGTAGATGCTCTTTGATTTTTTCATCGTTTACCTTATCGAAGATGTCTCTTGTCTTGTGTCCGATCTTTTATTAATCAATAATAATTTGTCATTCCATCATCGTCGACGTATTTTAAACATGACAGGCTATCAGCTCATGGAAAAACATGGCCAGCATTTACTTACGCAAATTAATTTAGATAATAGAAATAATCTATCATGTAGAACCCTCGCCTACTGTTTCTTTCGTAATTCCGAACATAATTTTTCCAATATTTTTTCGATTTCGTCATCCCAAAACACGAAATACTGCATTTCATGCATTCATTTGCCTCGCGAACATACAAGAAATAAAAAAAATAACGACATTTGGCATTCGACGGCCGCATTCCATTTTAGACAGCGTATTAGTTAGGTTAATTAGTAGTTAACACGACATTCCATGACTTTTTAAACGTTGTCGAACATTTTTCGAAGCTAAAATAATGAATGGGCAAAACTAAAATATGTTTTGAGCCGTATAAATCAATTTTTGACGCAATTCCGTTTCGTTATACGGTATATTTTTTACTTATGACAAGCAGGATCTGGAGTATCGTATGTCTTGACTGCCGAGTCTGTTGATGTTTTGTTGTTATTTTTTTATTAATATCCTCCCGTACACGTAGTTTAAATATGAATGGAACTCATTCTATTAAAGTGAAATGCTTCTTTGATATTTTTTGAACAATTCATAATTGACTTCGGATTCTGCTTTTTCGTCCTAGGTCTAAAGTTTATTAATTTGCAATTCTTATATTCTGTCCCTATAAAGGCCCGTATTAATAAACAGTTCTCATTTGAGAGATGTCCCAACAGCAGCTACCATAAATCAACAACTCATGTCATTTCAAAGCTACATTTAAGAAGAATTTCTCAAATGAGAACTGTTTATGAAACAGTCCTATGTTTCAGAAAAAAGAAAGTTAATTTGAACTAAACATAAGATTCTAACTCAAATCTTTAACACACATTTTCAAGCTTATTAGATTACTGACTCGCAATCTAATTCTTCATCAATCAAATTTAAAACGGTCCAAACGAAACCTGATAATCAAAGAAAACAATGTTTCCTTCATGAAATAGAAAATCATTAATTTCAGCACTTTTCAAAGAAAAGAACACCCATTCGTCTATTTGAAACATCATACTAATAAAACACAAGTACTTAATCTATGTTAAACCTGATTTTCTAGTTGCTTAATAAATTAAAAGTTTATTTTTAACCCTTACATTACTCATTCGTCGTGAGCCATCTGTTTGCTTTTTTTACCAACCAAAATTTGGCAGTTGACAAAAAAACATGCAATTAATAGATTTTTAACGCTGTGCTGACACGTGGGGACCAAATGGCGGGAAGGGCCTACCGATTTTGGGATCCTTATCCATCCTTTTGTTTAAATTGGTGGTACTTATACATCAAATTTTAATAAACCACTATATTTTTGTTTAAAAATAGAGCAGATACCTATTTGTGGAATCAAGAATTGTCCACAATCCTAGGTAATGCCTGTGGATTGTAAAGGGTTACAAAAGACAGAGATGTGTGCCTTGTTGGTCTTGTGGTGGCAAGCGCGAATACTGATCGTGAGATCCTGTGTTCAATCCCCAAGTCGGGCAAAGATGTTATTGAATTTTTCCGTGTGGAATTTCTCAGTAGCAGCCCGGAGTTTGGATCTATGCCCTGTTGATGGCAATAGGCTCACCGCCTATTACATGGGACTTAAACATAACGGCGAAATGAGGGTGTTACTATATACCTCTGCCCAACCCTTCGGGGAATACAGGCGTGATGTTAGATGTGCTGTCGTGTTCCACAGTTTACCAACGGCGGTGAAAGAGTGAACATGTCCCATTTACAACAACAATTATTATTTAGAGTGGAAGAGCTTTTTAAGAACAATCGGAATAAATTTTCACCGCCAACGTACACAGAACGCGATGCCTCGCCAGCGCCAAGCTATAAATGTATAACTAAATATATAGTAAACAGTAGTGATGAGCTGATGACCTGTTAAATACAGTAAACTTATTTTTATAACATAGTTAAAAAGAAGAGCTTCTAATGAAGTTGTGGCGCTGGAAGCACGAAAAACTGGAACTTCTATTGAAGTCCGTAGCGGTGAAAAGGTTTATTTCAACTCAATCAACCGACATATCGAATAAAGCTTTTTAACAAAAATAAAACCGACTTCAAATTATCTATCTCCGAATTTCTTCATCAGATCTTCACCAAATTGAAATGGGACCACTTCGAAAGAATACTCTTTCAAACAAAAAAGAATCATTAAAATCGGTTCACAATTAGCAAAGATATAGCGGAACAAACACACAAACAAAAAGAAAAAAAAAACATAGTCGAATTGAGAACCTCCTCCTTTTTTGGAAGTCGGTTAAAAATACACTTCAAAGTGCACAATTCCTTAACGATTGCACACTCAACTAAACCCACTTATTTATTCTAAATTGTCACAAACAAATCATGAGTAGGTACGGTGCGGAACCCTCTTGGCGAACAAAGAGCTCTCTTACGAAGTGTGCCGTATATTGTCCTTGTCAAAGGGCACTGAGACTTTATTGTTTTGTTCTTAAAGTCGAACTTTATGCTATACTTACATATAGGATTAGTTCTTACAATAAATAAACACGTGATATTATAATGAATCCTTTGAGTTAGAGAGTAGATGGTTTCTGTTGAATTGAATCTAAATCTGACTGATACAAGTCTTTTCCCAACTACAGGGTGTAAACGAAATCGTGTAGGTAATTCCTTCAAACCTCGGTGGTATTAAGCGAATGGATAGAATTAGAAATGAGTATGTAAGAGGAAGCCTGAAAGTGGCGCCGGTGACTGAGAAATTGTGGGGAAACCGGTTGTCATGGTATGGGCATGTGATGCGGAAGAACGAGGAACATGTCGTGAGGAAAGTTTTGAGTATGAATGTGGATGGTTATAAGAGTAGAGGAAGACCAAAGAAGCGATGGATGGAAAGTGTGAAAGATGATATGGCTAGAAAGAGGGTGACTACCGAAATGTCGGCTAATAGAGATGTATGGAAGAAGAAGACATACTGCGCCGACCCCAAATAAGTTGGGATAAGGGCAGGAGGATGATGAATTCCTTCAAACCTCGTGATGTGCTGCTGACATAGATTATCTATGAACGGGATGTTTTTGGATTCAATAAACAAAAAATTACAAGAAGTAAGTAAACGTGTATTCATAACGTGGGGCATTTTAACGCCCCGAGTTAATGACCGCGCGGCGAGCGATAGCTGCGCAATTCGCACGAGGCGCTAAAATGCCTCACGTTAAGAACACATATTTACTTCTTGTAATTTGGTGTTTATTGAATGTAAAAATATCTCATGTAGGCTTAATCTATGTCAGCAGTAGATCACGAGGTTTGAAAGAATTACATGATTTCGTTTACACCCTGTATGTTGTGTTTCCAGTCTAACCAGATGCGGCTGAATACCAGTATTTTACACGGAGCGATTGCCATCAGACCTCCGCGACCCAGTTACTGGGCAATGCCGATATCCTAAGGTTAGACCGATTGTCAGACTTTCGGGCTTCTGACATGCCGTAACGATTGTCATAAGTATTCGTGTGACACCCGGGACCGACTGTGTATCGTGCTCTCCGAGGCACGGGGTCTCGATGTGTAACGAACGGTCACCCATCCACAGACTGACCGCGGCAAGCGCAGCTTAACCTCGCAAATTGTAAGGTCCGCGCGGTTGGTAAGTAGCCACAAACCTCTCTTCTGCTCTGAAAATCAACATGGGAACCATCATCTCATCAATTACGTCTTAATCATCAGGGCCACATATTTCAAACGCCAATTCACCCGGAACATAAAACTAAAAATGTGACAACTATCTCTGCGCCAAAGCTCCGCGCCATATGGAATGTCAAGCATGGCCGACTATTAAACCGTTTGAAGTCTTTTGTTAGACAAAATTAACGACATTTTACGATGACTACCGCGAGTAAAAAGTATAAAGAATTCATTGAAAAAGAGCCGAAAACATTAAAAAAGCTTTCAATTAAAAAGATAGTGACAATGCCAGCATTAACTGTAAAATTCCGGCGTTTGATATATGATAGTGTTGTTCCGATCTCCGAAGCGAAGCAAAGTGACACTTGAAAAAGGCGCGAACTAATATAAACAAGGGCCATTTTTTCTAGACAAAGGCGGCGTTCAGCCACTTGATTTTATAAATATTGTATTTTAATTTACGTTTGGTTTTAATTACAATATTGCCATTAATTTTAAAGTTTTATTTATGTTAAAGAAATAAATCTGTTGTGCAACAGTTTTGATGTAACCGAATCTCAATATTTAAGTCTGTCAACAACATTAACGTTTCTTTTTTGGTACATATATCTAGATAGGACACGAAATCATGGAACTGGTATCTTAAATTATCATTTTAGGTTATGTTTTCGCTAAATCCCATACAAACACTTAATTGAAAAATTTAAGTGAAGACACAAAATAAATGCTTCACCGAAATTAAATTGCATTTAACCGTGCACATTTATAAAATTAATGAGCCTTCATTAAAAATAAAATTGATTCTGCACTTTCATAAAAGCGTAATTTCTACGTGGTATCAATTAAAACGCTACTTAATTCGATGCGGTTTACTATAAATACCGCTAAAAGTCTAGCGTACGACATGCGTAAGTTACACCCCAATTAAAAAGTTATTTCCTTTTTTTAAATAAGGAAGGGAAAGACCGAACACGACAGACAGAAACTCCTTTCATTGGACGACCCCCCGTCGCGTCGTCTTACAACAGGTTTAGGCATTTTTTTTTTACATTGCTATGCCAAATGAATATTACAAGTTAATGAATCATAAAATAATTGTAATTAAATAAGCAAATATTCATGTAGAAATGAAACAGGTGTTATGCTAAAATATGCTATTAACATAGATTTGACTATATTATGAGTGTTTATATCAATTTTATTGCGCAAAGTATTATTAAATGTGCGTTGGGTGTGGCTATATTACTTTGATTCGCTTTGTTTTATGGTTTATTAATAAATTGTTGGTGATTAATATTTTATATGAGAGTACCTACATAGTATATTAAGTAGAGGTAAGTATTGTTCTAAGTTCTAACTAGATGCATGAATCATGATCGTTCGTATAGGTACCGTATCTATCTATATCCTAAAATCGATTTGCTCTTAATTAATGATTAGACCTACTATACGCTAGTAAACGAGTACGGTACTTACTACTAACATATTCCTTTTTTTATAGAGTAGATATTTTTATTAAATGTTCATAAAGTTACACGAATCTCTCATTTAATTACCAACTCAATATAGGTAGTAGATAGATATCGACGTACGACGTAATTTTTTTTTTATAGATTATATTAGTACCTATAAATATTTCTGTAAATAGGTAGGTAACAGTAAAAATTAATATACGAGCCTTTTCTGATGACAAGTTCTTTTATTTTAACAATGATTTATGATTCATATAAAAATTATTTAAATTAGATAATAAAATAATTTAATTATTCATTTTTATAATTTGGCCATAATATAATAAACCACACTTTACGACCGTTCCGAACTATTAAAATGTATTACTCATTTTACGTATGTGTATTTAATTTAATAAACGTCTAATTCGCTTTTATTGCGAAAAAAATAAAATAAAAAGTGCGATGACGTTACGGCTGTCACGTTGACAGCGCGGGAATTGATTAAATAATGGCGGATGGAAGGGCTGCGTTCACGAGCGTTGATAAGGGACTTAATTAATCGGAACACGTGTAAACATTTTGTTTGATAAATCCGTCGCCCCGAGAGATAGGGGCCTGAGTCTGTGGCATCTGTTATACGATTCTGGTGATTTGTTTTAATGATACTAATTTAGTATAAACAGCGTGTGATTTCGTTTGTTTAACACACTCTTAATTGGGGCAATATGTTTTGTTTATTAATGTGTCATGTTTTGATTACTTTATACGTTTGTCGAGCGATGATAGCGAACACGTTCGTATTTTTTTTATTTGGTTGTATTTCCTTGATTTTATTTTATTTCTCTTCTCTACATACATACACAAAGTCACGCCTTTTTCTCGTGGGGATAGGCAGAAACTATAGAACGCCACAAGCTACGATCCTTACATACTCCTTCCGGTTCGTCCACATTCATACATCTGGTCATAAACGCACCTCGATTGAAAGTACTACGCACCTGTCCTTTGTGAAAACATCATCGATGTTATGTCCTTCTAGGGCGTCCTCTTCTGGCGTTTCCACTGACATCCACCTTATAAATTCCTTTTGTTAATCGCCATTCACTCATTCTCTCAAGATGACAAAACCACCTAAGCATATTCCTTTAAATTTTTGTGACTACATCATCTTTTAAACCGCAACTTGGTCTTTCACATCATTCATCAATCTATTATTCAAAATTACACCGCTGATACTTCGCAAGGAATTTTCTTCTGTACTCAGATCTCACTTCTTCAAGGAATTCGGCCTTATAAAACTTCGGGTTTGCGAAGTTCCAACTCTCCTTCTTATAACACGAATGATTCTAAGAATGATTTTTATATGTTTTCAACTACTTACATGCATATCAAATAAATAGATATAAGAACACACAATAACGCTACCTGGTAGGATGTACCTAGAAATCTAACCACAAGAAAGTACTTTTATGACCACGTTACTAGTAAGATACGTAGGTAAGTCATTAATCCTGCGGGCGGCGGGTTTGGGGACTCGCCGCCCGACCAGTAACAGGCCCGAGAAGGCGGCGCGCCGTGTTCCGTGCGCGCTTCTCAGTAGAACGTGGGGCAAGGCCCCACAGAGGAGAGGTCCGCCATGGGTTGGCGGACCGGGACCTGCCGGGGTTGCGGTGCATGCTTTTGCGAATCCCGCGACCCCGGCCGTACGGTCAGGAGAAGGAACACCGTTGGTTTTTAGCCGGTAAGAGTCCGGCAGACCCCCTCGCCTTCCCCGGGCGAGGGACATCCATGAGGATTTTCCAACGAGAAAAAAAAAAAAAAAGGTAAGTCATTAATGCCCGGTTCCTATAAACAAAAACGAATCGTTTTGCTTACCGATAGTAGCGTTTTTATTGCCAATTGGGCATATAAATAGACTTGTAAGTCAATTTTACCTGTGATAGCTACTTCTGTCTTGTTGGTCTAGTGGTCGCAAGCGTGACTGCTGAGCATAGGGTCCTGAGTTCGATCCCCAGGTCGGGCAAAGTGATATTGGGTTTTTCCATTAGGAATTTGTCAGTAGCTGCCCAGAGTCTGGACTTGTGCCCGGTTAATGGCAATAGGATCGCCCCCTATTACATGGAACTTAAACATAACTGGCGAAACGAGGGTGTTACTAAAACACCTCTGCCTAACCCTTCGGGGAATACAAGGCGTGATGTTATGTTATGTAACTAGGTAGCTACTTCCATAATGGAAGAATCTACTATGCAAAGCTATGAGGTATTTCCTTCATTATTGGTAAAGATACGAGAGTCTCAATTTTAACCAATAACGCTCCGTACATTATAGGACCCGGTTATAAGTGGAGCTATATAACGACGTTCTTCTGTTTAATGCGCCCCTTTAAAATTATCTTATTATTAGTACGAATCTACATAAATTGCAATTTAATAAATACACCTTCATTAATCTTGAATATCGGGGCTTCGGTTACCAACAAAACATTGGCCAGTCTCTTTCTTTTCGTGTGGTTAGTGACTGATGTCTAACACTGCTATATTAACATTTGCCGCCAACTATCCGTCCGCCATCAGAACAATTGCTCTGCGCGGGCGCACAAAGAGATTAATCACTTAGCGTATTAACCGATAACCTGGTGTCAGAGTTTATGCCGCCCATGGGCCTCTGACTTGGCTTCAGATGCCGTTGAGAAATTTCTCTCAGGCATGCTGATTTCCTCACTATGTTTTCCTTCACCGTTTTTAACCAAGTGATAATTATACAATACGCATATGAATTCGAAAAGTCAGAGGTGCGTGCCTTGGGTTCGAACTCGAGACCTATGACTTGGCAGTTCGACGGTCACACAACTAGGCTATCGCTGCTTTTATTGGCCAGTATCTGAGCAGTACAGTACGTATACCAAAAATTGTTTTTTTTTTTACATTTTTGCATACGAGGTATTCCTCCTGTTTCGTGGGAGCGTTCACAGACACAAATGCGTACATGCACAAACACACAGACCCCGGAGTAATTATCTGTGGGCCATACAACTATTGGTTGCGTGCGGAAATTGAAACCACGCCCCGTAGCGTAGAAGTCAATCGCTCAGTCACTGCGCCAAACGTGTCGTCGTGAGAATAATGTCTTGATGTAAACCCCATTAGATCATCAGTTACCTCAAATAAACCAGACCCAGAAAATCGTTCTAATACTGGACCTAAACTTACGGGCTTCGTGAGTGATAACGTTACAGCGCAACATATAAAAAGTGTATTAGCTACACTCGAGGCAGTAGGTACAAATATTCGCCCAGCCCTTGTAACTTCTTCTTTTCGTGTGGTTAGTGACTAACCTGGTGTCAGAGTTTATGCCGCCCATGGGCCTCTGACTTGGCTTCACATGCCGTTGAGAAATTTCTCTCAGGCATGCCGGTTTCCTCACGATGTCTTCCTTCGCCGTTTTTAAGCAAGTGATAATTTTATACAATACGCACATGAATCCGAAAACTCAGAGGTGTGTGCCTTGGGTTCGAACTCGAGACCTATGACTTGGCAGTCCGACGGTCACACCACTAGGCTATCACTGCTGTTCAACTGCCATGTTTATACCGTTCTAGTTGTAGCCTGCGGCTTCACTCATATCTAGAGATTGGATCGGATAAAGTAAATTTTTCCCTACAAAAGTATGGAAACGGCTTCTGAAAATAATTTATTAGAAAAAAAAAACCGGTATCACGGGATTACATAACCAATCAATGTATATATCTACTCGTAATTGCTTAAAAGTTAATTTTTAACCCCCGATTCAAATATATGTGTATGTAGCGTGTAAGAAACTGAGGGGTGTATGTCTGTATTAGTTTAAAAAAAGGTACAACTTTAGGTATGTAAATAAATAAATATGCATCCAATTCTAGGTAAATATGATTCCATTCTACAGAACACTAAATTTGACGATCCCGGAATTGCGGGATTGTTTCGATACAAAAGTGCATTCCATATTAGCCAACACCTGAACTTTAGGCAAATATGCATCCGATCATCCGATCTCTGCTCATATCCTAGGGAAACTACTACATGTAGGTACCCGGATAAAAAGTTCCCTATGTATTAATCTAGGACATCTATGCTGCCTTGGTCTAGTGGTCGCAAGCACCGTCTGCTGAGCATGGGGTACCGGTTCGATCCCGGGTTGGGCAAAGTGTTATTGGATTTTATCATTAGGTATTTCTCAATAGCAGCCCGGAGTCTGGATTTGTGCCCGGTTATTGGCAATAGGCTCGCCCTCTATTACACGGGACTTGCAAAACATACATAACTAACATAACTGGCGAAACAAGGGTGTATTAAAAAAATCGGCTAAGTGCAAGTCGGACTCGCGCACGAAGGTTTCCGTACCTACCATTATCTATAAAAACGGCAAAAAAATCATGTCTGTTGTATGGGAGCCCCCTTAAATATTTATTTTATTCTGTTTTTTAATATTTGTTGTTATAGCGGCAACAAAAATACATCATCTATGAAAATTTCAACTGTCAAACTATCACGGTTCATGAGATACAGCCTGGTGACAGACGGACAGACAGCGGAGTCTTAGTAATAGGGTCCTATTTTACCCTTTGGGTACGGAACCCTAAAAATACCTCTGCCGAACCGTTCGGGCAATACAAGGCGTGATGTTATTTTTTAATCTAGGATATGATTTATCTGTGTGCCAAATTTCATCCAAATCCGTAAAAACACCCATCCATCTTCACAAACTTCCATATTTACAATAATCTATTAAGTAGGATTGTAAAACCACAATAGGTGCTATTATCGGTATAGCGGAAACACTATCAATAAGAGCCAGTTCAGTTATCACAACTAGTCCAGCCATCAATTTGATAGTTTTTTTATCACTCTCAAATTAAGACATCACAATTGTTTACAAAAGACTAAGAGGAAGGACTTTTTACGGTTTTTTTTACGCCAATGTTGTGATAACCGTCGGCTGTTTTGTTAGACCTGTTTAAAAAGCTGTGATTTTGTAAACAACTGCGCTTTAATTGTCAGTTACACAGCTTAATTGACGTAAACAAACTAACGGAGAGGGTTAAGATTTTTTGCGATTTTAAGATTCGATTTTCTTAAGGCGGGTACAGACTGCTGTAACGTAACATGCAATGTAACATGAAAGGTACGTAGTACGCACGCGTAGTGTGCACGGTTCGTGCGCGCAAGGCGTCCACACTATGGGAATTCTGTTACATTGCATGATACATTGGGACAATGTGGACGGCAAATTCTTACATTGCATGTTATATTTCGTAAGTCTGTACCCGCATTAGTCATCCGTCAGGAGGGTCACTCTTTTTTACTAAACTTTCGTAAACCCTGTACTGTTATAAGGTAGAGGTGTGTTGCGAACTATGTATATCCACAGACCACCAATATTAGGTCCTATTTGAGGGGGGTGGGGGGGCATAAAAACAGCACTACACGGCGGACCCATAGGTACCTAATAATGATGAAATCATCTGCTTATAGTACACCTTTCCGTGTAACGGTCGGACGTAGACTGCAGCCGTTCTTGTTCGTTAAATATCTGCAAGCAATAATTTTCATTATTAACCTTTCCTTGCATATTGTAGAAAGAATCATTAAGACCTTCTTACTCAGCTTCCATGACTCCTATCTTTGTCTGGATCTGCTTATTAATAAACATTTCTTCATTCCAGAATATCAGGCGAAGTCAACACAAGCCCGTGCGAATCAGAATCAACATCGAACTCTCCGCCATCGCTCCTCCAGGATGCGACGTTGCCAGCTCTCTTAGTCTCCGGCGCGTCCACACTGTTCCAGAACACGACGACTACCACCAACACAGCGCTTAGTTTGTCAGCTGTTGACGGCTTATGCTTGCCTGGTACTTCAGAAGTAGAGAGCTGTAGTTTGGCGAACGGATGCTCGACGAGTTCGTCGCTTGGGTTGGCATTGCCGTTGACGTCGACCGGGGGACTGTGTTCAACCTCCTCGTCGGCTGCGGTCGCCTGGTTGATGAATGAGGATAGCGCGGGTAGGTATCTATTCGTTTAAAGATTAGCATTAACTTATTACCAAAAAATATGCATCTTCAAGAGGTGCCACTGACCACTGAGGTTCTAACATCTGACAAATTGAGGAATAACCATCCTGTTCTACTAAGCAGTCTCAGTGCCAGAAACCAGTGATGGACACGGTTATCGGTTCTAGTGGAGTGGCTTTGCATTCGCCAACGAATATCACTTACAATTCACTTCCATATTTTGAAGAGGCTACCATCAAAAGTGCAGGCCAGAGGTAGTAAACTTGAATGTTTTCTTTGGTTGATACCGTCAAGATTAATGTTTTCTTTATTAAAAATGTCCTCTTTTATGTCAGGTGGTGTGAAGAGCGAGGTCCGGAGCCCGGGCCTGTGTGAGGCCGACGTGGCGCTGTACGGCGAAACGTTGCCCTACGACCAGTCCGCGCTGCCCTACCAGTATTATAATAGGTACCTAAGATATTGTTATAAACTGTCTGCGAAAATGTCGCAGAGGGTCTAGGAGGCTCCTAAACGTAGGTGAATTAAGATCACATTATGTTTCCCCCGTGTAGAACAGCCTATCAAATGGCAAAAGGTAGCAATGTCTGTCTGTCGAGAAAGGCGTCTTAGGCCTTAAAACTCGTGGATGCCAGAAGGAACTAGCATCTATTCGTTGTTATAAAAAATATTTCACAGCGAAAATATCCTATTTCTAAATAGTAACCGGGCTAAAAACCTAAATTCATCTCCAAATTTCTAGAAATTAGTCACTTCCTTTGCTTGCTTGTTGCTATATACACTTGCTACTTAATTTACAGGAGTTGATAGGCTAGTCGCCAAATACTCAAAGCCTACTCAATACCTATTGCTGTCACTGTCACTTCGTTTTAAAGTGACAGTGAAAGCACGAGACTTAACGGCTACTTAAAATTGAGTAGCGTTTGAGTATTTGGCCATAGGCTTGCTAATTCTACTTGTTATTGAGAATGGAAATAACTACTAACAAAAGGACGAAAATACTCCAGGAATTAACTGAAGAAGTGATCGTAACGTGAACTCTCTTTTAATCGGTCATAATGATGTCATAATCTACGTCAAAATGTCCAAATATAGAACCTTGTGAAACACCAAACAGGTCTACGAACTTTGAAGGATTTAGAGAAACCCCAGAAGTGTCTAAAATTCATAAACCTTCTTATATGTACAAGCGTACGTTACGTTTCTTCCTGCGTAAATCTATAATCTTGTTTTAGATTAATGAACTTGGTAATAAAGATGTTTATACGTTAATGACGAAATATTTCAAATGTTTTATAAAAAGTTTCTCAATTAAAATTATCTTGTAGTTGTATCTACATCGTATGGTGTAAGAACTACTGGAATTTGTTATCTTTATAAAGGAGAATTATTTATGATTTTATTAAGTACGTTGAAAATTAAACGTTATATCGTTTTATGCTTCCATTTTTCTAGAAACGTGTTTGTGAAATTTAATCTTAGTACATAAGTGGGTACTTATTCTATTACTAGTGCTCGAAACTGGCAAGGGAATTGTCCTGAATTACGCGTACCCAGTTCCTATTGGTAGATATCAAAATACATACTAATTCTTTTCCGTTGATTAAGTAATCTTGGAGGTTTGGAAGGCAAAAGGGGAGGCCTTTACTCAGCCGTAGGACATTTCCATAGGCTACTTAAAAAAAACGTAGTCTTGGATAAATCGGCCGTAACGACACTCGCGAAAAATATTTTAGAAACCTTATCCGGTTAACCAGAAAATCTTCTTTTATATAGTAGGTAGTTAGGTACCTACCTTAATGTTTTAACACAAAAAGCCCCGCAGTAAATCATTGCATCTATCGGACGATAATGGAACTAACAACGGAAGTTGACGTCTTCATTAGTTCCGTGTTCAACCGATAGAGGCGCTGTGGATATGATTTCAAGTGACACGAAAAAAGTTGTTTGAGTATTATTTATTAAATGAAGTTTACAAAAATCTTAAACTAAGTACTATGCCCCACAAATTAGTAACTAGTGAGTGATTTACTAACTAGTTACCAGCGCCACTGCTCGTAACCGCAGTTTCCTTTCGAAAATAGAAGATTGTATGGATCAAGTCAGTTACCAACCACACGGCGTAATGATTTTTTCCCTAGCCTTTTCCCAATCCTGTTGGAGTCAGCTTCCAGTCTTACCAGATGCGCCTGAATACCAGTATTTTACAAGGAGCGACTGCCATCAAACATCCGCAACCCAGTAACTGGACCATGCCGATATCCTAAGGTTAGACTTTCGGGCTTCTGACTACCCGTAACGACTGTCATAGGTATTCTTATGACACCCAACCGACGGTTTAACGTGATCTCCGAGGCACGGAGGGGTCTCGATGTGTAATTAACGGTCACTCATCCACGGACTGACCGCAGCAAGCGCAGCTTAACCTCGCAAATCGTATTATCGGCGCTGGCTTAATGTAACCTGGTGAATGTTATTTTAACAATGACTATTTGTTTTGTTCAGCATGCAGCAATATGGTAGCGGCAGTGCAGCCTCGTCTTACGTCAGCTCGTCGCTATACAACCAGCCATACGGCGCTTACCCGCCGCAACATAACACTACCAACAGGTAAATTGTAACGCAGACCGCTGATGCTCAAACACGCCTAGATTTTATATAAAGAGATTGCTGAATCTGTAAGTGGACTGCACACAGTGGCGGTCCGAGGGGGGCGGTCGTAGGGGTCATGATCCCCCCCCCCTCTCCTAAATCGTACACAGCATCTATCACGCCACATGCGAACTACGCACCACGACAAATGTCTAGCAGACTACAGCGACAACAATGACAGCTGTCAAATGGAACGTCACAAATCCTGCATCGCGATATCAAGATTTGACACGCAGATAGTATACAGGGTGTAAACGAAATCATGTAATTCTTTCAAACCTCGTGATGTACTGCTGATAGATTACAATAATATATAAAATAATTACATGAGGTATTATAGCGCCCCGAGCGAATTGCGCGGCTATCGCTCACCACGCGGTCATTTAACTTGGGGCGCTAAAATGTCTGTCGTTAAGAACGCATTTTCACTTATTGTAATTATTTTTTTATTGAATCCAAAATAATCCTGTGCGGGGTTAGTCTATGTCAGGAGTACATCACGAGGTTTGAAGGAATTACATGATTTCGTGTACACCCTGTATATACAACTTCCCAACATCAACCGTTGGGCAGTAACCCACTAGGCATAGACCCGCCTGGTAGAAGGATGCTTCCTTTTCTTTGGAGGAACACCATACCTCATTCTTCCACAATAATTTACAAAAAAAATGTGCTTTATATTCTAATGTGCTCAACTTATTTTACTGTTAATATGAACCCCCCCCCCCCCCCCAATCTTTGACTGCGACCGCGCCTGACTGCACATCCAGTCGGCAGTTGTAACGCAGTTCCACTGACCACATCTGAACTGCTTTCAAACTGCATTGGCAGTAGCAGCTGCGGTCGGGATGCAGTCCGTCTGTCTGGGCCCTTACAAATCCATGTCTGATATGAACGAAAATGATTCACCATTTATGTCGTTAATAGTCCCCCTTGGAATGGGCCAAAAGTGGAAACACTAGCCACTACGCTAAGTGGTTAAGTACCTAGTGTAAAACCAGTCCTGTCTCAGGCATTGCTTCGGCTCGTGTCTAAGCTCTTCGGCTCTTGTATCCATCTCCAACCATTACAATTTTTTTTTTCCTCCATCAGGTCGTCATGCAAAGCGACGCCAACGTACCTAAGCGCGTACGGAGTGAGCGGTGTGAGCGGAGTCCCGAGCACCGGCTTCGCTACGCAACCCTCGCCTTACGCCTACTCTTCGTATAACGGAGGGTTGGCGCAGTCGTTTCCTACTGCGCAGCAGGTTCGAGAAAAAGTTTTTGATAACTATTCCAAATGATGAATAAATGATAATACATTTTTAGTTTCTCATTTGTGCACACTCCTGACGTTACATTATTTTTTTCTGACCACAGTTAAATAATTACAACGTTGGTTAGACGAAATAAGAATATCTTCCTGGTAATATTCATGTTGCTATCTTAATAAAATTCTTCTTATAAGAAAGACGCGGCAAGCCGCGTCGGAATTGCTTCAATTTGGCTGTTGCCTTTGCCCTCAATCAATCATACATTTTAATCTTTAGGACTACAGCAGCTATGCAGCTGGCTACGCGGACCACAACGTGGCGCAATACAGCGGATACTACGCTACACCTAGTTATTCTCCCTACGTCAGCTCGCCAAGCAGCAGCGGCAGTGCTGGACACACTTCATATCATTTAGGAGGTGCTTTATCAGGTAATTTATTCAAAATAAATTATAAAACAAATCTACTTTAAGATTTTAAATATTAACTATAATTATTATTTTTGAACGCATCCATAACATTGTGCAATGAGAACAAACCAGTCCGCAGCATGTTTGTAACTTTGTAAATGAAAACGTGCAGAAATAAAATGTTGCTAGCTTTATAGTAATATTACTTATAAAGATGGGAGTTTGTAGTTGTAGAATTGTTAATATTATTGTGGAAAATTATTATTGTAGAAAATTATTATGTGGAGAATTATTTAACAAAACAGTTTCATTATTTTAGAAATATATAGTAACTAAACAGTTACGCAGTTTTTTTGTCTCATGTAATTTCAAGAACAGTAGGCAACATCCCGCTTTTGTGGGATTTTTAATTTAAGAGCTGGCAACCCAGTTTTATAACGTTAAAATGAGTTTGACGGACTTTGACGTTTACTATTATCCAAGAAAGTCGAAACTTGTTGCTTGATAATTTAATGTTTACAAAGTAATGTTTTTAAAACAAATGCCTCTAATTACAACAACATAGAGTAAATAATTTTATGTGTTCATATCATTGATATAAGAAAATACTTTTATCAATGTTTCATATTAATACTGTAACAAAGACTGAAGTTCCATTCCGTAAACAGTTAAGTTTTTAAGTATTCGAACAATGAATAAAGAAAATGAGAGTTTTCACCACAATAAGAGAAAGAAACTTGATGAAGATGCCTCAGAATCTCGTTTTGATGATTCAGATTACTGGCCGGACACAGACAGTGACGATGGTAGGATTTTTCAAACTTTTAAACTAAGAATTTTGTGAAATCGAGTTAGCTAAGTAGGCTTATTTCGTACTTCCTTTGCCTTGACATTGAAGATTATTTAGATCGATAAGATCAGAATGTGATAATCTGTTTCTTGGTGCCATATCAGTTTGTGTACATATATTTTCTGTTATCTTGCCTCAAACTTCAAATTAAACTCTTTACAAATTCGATAACAAAAGTAATCAAAAACTGTAGGTAATTTATCTTACAGAACTAGTTATTCTAGTAGGAATTAATAATCTTACTTATAAGGACAAATAACAAAATTCTGTGATAATATCAGATTCATCTACCAAGCATGGTGATACTGAGAATAATAGTAGTAGAACTAGTTGTGAATGAGTTTTCCCAGACAAGAACTACCGCTATACCTTTTTCTACCACCAGGCAGCATTGCTGTATTCCAGTTTAAAGGGTATGAGAGCCAATAAAATAACAGGCACATGAGAATTTTCGACATTGCATCTAGAACTGGCTATGCAATAACAATTTGGGGTTGTAAGTTAGGCAGCGGTAACCATTTATAATCAGGTGGGCTGTCAGACGGTGTGCCATCAAATAAAACCAAAAAAGAAATTACTCTGAACATTAATTGTAGCAGTCATTAAAAATCACATGTGCTGCAGTAGTGGAAGACAGTGACAGACTCACATAACATCACGCATGTATTCCTCAAAGAGTTGCGCAGAAGTGTATAGTAACAACCTCATTTCACCGTTATGTTTAAGTCCCATTTAATAGACGGCACGCATATTGCCATCAACTAGCACAAATCCAAACTCCAAGCTGCTACTTTTTTTTTTCTTTTTTTAAATACATTGCCCCACACTAGGATTTCTCCTGTATCGTGGGTGCATTTACAGACACAAATCTTCACAGCCACAAACATCTAGACCCGGAACAACTATCTGTAGGCCATACCAATATTTGTTCCGTGTGGGAATCAAACCCACAACCCGTAGTGCAGTAGCCTAGGGCTCAGCCACTGCACCAAACGTGGTGTCAAACGTGTCGTACTGACAGGTTCATATGACGATAATTAGTATGAAGAACAAATCTGAACAAATAAAACTTCTATTTTTGCAGAATCTCCATCGTCTATGCTACCGTCAATAAATGACACAAGTCCGCTGTCTCCCATCAAAACAGAAGTACATGCAGCCAGTCGGAGATGTAGAGAAAACTCAGGGTAAGGATCTTGAAATTGTTCCAATAATTAACAATAAGCATATAGCAGCATATAACTGTGATAAAATGTCACAAACATAGGAAAAATAAAATATCTATATAAATAAAAATGAATCGCCAAATGTGTTGCTAAGCGCAAGACTTGAGAACGGCTCGACCAATTCAGCTATTTTCTTTTTATATATTCCTTAAGGCACAAGGAAGGTTCTTATGGAGAGAAAAAACATAAAAATTGCATGGAAAATAGTAAAAACAACACTTTTCTTTCCCCACTATGGGCCAATAACTTTTGACAGAACGAAGTCTGTCCCGGCAGCTAGTTACTAAATACTAATCTCATTCTCAGTGAAAGCACAGCATCCCGCTCCCGAGGCCGTGGTCGCCGCAACACATCGTCGTCTCCCGCGCAACACGTGCCCGAGCCGGCCACCGACCGTGTCTTTATATGGGACTTGGACGAGACTATTATCATTTTCCACTCATTACTCACCGGCACATATGCTACTAAGTACAATAAGGTAAGGATTAAATACAAGTCTTTGGCTAGATAGTTTCATGTCTTTCAAGGGCCATTCAAGTATTACGTAAGCACCAAAGGGGGGTGGGGGGGTCTTTGGTTAGCTTATTTTTTATGACACGGGAAACCGGGGTATGGATGGTGATTACGTCACCAATGTATTTTTTTTACTTATATTTCTAGACTTGAAAACTGCTGCTCATGAATAAGAAACCTGACCAAATATTTAAAAAAAATATAGGTACCAATGTTTACGCTTTACGGAGAGGGAGGGGGGGGTAAGAGCTTTGCTTACTTTTGCTGAAAAGGGGAGGGGAGGGTCAAAAAATTCTGCTTACGTAATACTTGAATGGCCCCTTATCATCAAATAGCAGTGATAGCCTAGTGGTGTGACCGCCGAACTGCCAAGTCATAGGTCTCGAGTTTGAACCCAAAGCACGCACCGCTGACTTTTCGGATTCATGTGCATATTGTATAATTATCTTTTGCTTAAAAATGATGAAGAAAAACATAGTGAGGAAACCGGCATGCCTGAGAGATATTTCTCGACGGTATGTGAAGCCAAGTCAGAGGCCCATGGGCGGCATAAACTCTGACATCAGGTTAGTTACTAAATACACGAAAAGAAGATCATCAGATTGCTACCTAGAGTAGACATACTGTACGTTGTGGTAAAGTCCCCCACCTCATGTCATATGAGGCCCACTTCCTACATACTCTTATTTTTTCTGAAAAAAACTTTGTTTTCTTCAGGATACACAGCAAATAGTTCAATTGGGATTTAGGATGGAAGAGATGATATTCAGCCTGGCTGACACACATTTCTTCTTCAATGATGTTGAGGTAAGATGTAAGAACTAAATGTTTTATACTATTTATTTATACTTGCTGGTTAGAGAAGTCTAAGGATGAAGGCAGTGAATAATTTCCTTGAAGTTAAGGCTGATTTACACAAAGATAGTTTTTCAGAGCGAGACTTGTTCTGTCTTTGCTTATGATGAAAATCTTGTGTAAATGAGCCCTTAATCTCATTATTGGCTATTCTAATAATGTAACCAGGGGCTTTAATCTTTGGTACCTGTCATTTAAGGGGGGGTAAGGTTAATTCGTACAAAAAAAGGCATGTTTTTATGAATTTTTCGTGACGACATAGATAACATTTCTTTATTAAAACCAGTAGTACATTAAAGTATGACATTCGAAGAATATTGTATAAAATTTTTACGAAGAAATATTAAAAAGTACGGCAATGGCAGCAATTATTCGGACGTGTCTCGGAAAAAAGTAGAATTGCGGTGCCCCTCATAACTTGGTGCTGGATCATCTGAAATCAAAAAAATCAAATTCATTCGTTAGATAATCGTTTTCCCCAGGTTATGCTGGGAGGGTTTTTCAAAATTTCACTTTTTCGGAACACTGAAGGGAAAAACGCGATTTTTTGGCTCGCGTTTGCTGCCATTGCAGTATTTTTTAATATTTCTTCGTGAACATTTTATACAATATTCTTCGAGTCATACTTTAATGTACCATTGGTTTTAATAAAGAGATTTTAACTGCGTCATCACAAAACATGCCTTTTTTGTACGAATTAACCTTACCCCCCCCCCCCCCCCCCTTAAGGAATCCAAACATATTGCTACAGTTACTTTAGACCAACTGTTTACCAAGAACAATGTCTTAACAATGTCTTTTTAATTTAAATTCCTATTTTGATGATGATTTTGGTGTGCCAGCATAATTTCTGTTGTAAAACTAATTCAACAAAAAAAGATTATACATAAATACAGGGTGTATACGAAATCATGTAGAACAGTCTTTCCAATATATAAGCTCATATTATAACTATCTCTACTTTAAAAAAAACATTAATTGCATTGCAACTGTACTCTAAAACCTCCTCACTCATCAGGACTGTGACCAGGAGCACATAGACGCGGTGGCGGCCGACGACAACGGACAAGACCTCTCCGCCTACAACTTTGCAGCGGACGGGTTCCACGCGGGCGCCGCACCTAACACCGGCTTATGTGCGCCTGGTGTGAGAGGTGGTGTTGACTGGATGAGGAAACTAGCCTTCAGATACAGGAAGATCAAGGATACGTACAATAATTATAGGAATAGGTGAGTTACCTTCGCACTCGAAAGACGTTAATGAAACATTAACTAATGTTTGCTTAACAGTTCCCAATATAGATATTATACTAGCCACTCTTAAGTAATCATTAGTTAATGGCCTATTAACTTTCATGACTGCGGCTGTTAGTTTTTTTTCTTCTTCCCTATTTTTTAGCAAAAACTTACTGTCGTACTAATCCTTCAAGCCTAACTAACATACGCACCGCGAAATAACTTTCTCGTCGCATTATCTCACGCCGAGACAAGATAATGCGACAGCAAAATTGTGCCTCGCTGGACATGTTTCGCTTGTTGATCTATATTGGTCTAATTCTATGTATAAAAATACATTTGCATGTGCCTTCGTTATCAAAAACACAACGGGACATTTCAGCCGTATTTTAGAAAATTTCTGGAGTTATGCTCCATACTGAATTCAAGGAGCGATGGCGAAATTGATCGGACTGTCAAGCACAGAATTAACACAGGGTGGATGAAATCCACCCAATCTGCCGGGGTTGCGGTGCATGCTTTTGCGAATCCCGCGACCCTGGCCGTACGATCAGGAGAAGGAACACCGTTGGTTTTTAGCCGGTAAGAGTCCGGCAGACCCCCTCGCCTTCCCCGGGCGAGGGACATCCATGAGGATTTTCCAACGAGAAAAAAAAAAAAAAAAAAAAACGGTGGATGAAATGGCGGTAGGTCACGGGGACAACCTGCGACTCGCGTATTCCCCTTAAACTTAAGGGGAAGATCTATAAAACCATGGTTAGACCTGAAGTCTTGTATGGATCGGAATGTTGGGCCACAAAAGGGATAAATGAAAGGTAATTGCATGCAGCTGAGATGAGAATGCTAAGAGGGATGTGTGGTATTACGCGAATAGATAGAATTAGAAATGAGCATGTAAGAGGAAGCCTGAAAGAAAGTGGCGTCGATGACTGAGAAATTGTGTGGAAACTGGTTGTCATGGTATGAGCATGTGATGTGGAGGAACGAGGAACATGTCGTGAGGAAAGTTTTGAGTATGAATGTGGATGGTTATAAGAGTAGAGGAAGACCAAAGAAACGATGGATGGATAGTGTGAAAGATGATATGGCTAGAAAGGAACTACTGAAATGAAGGCTAATAGAGATGTATGGAAGAAGAAGACATACTGCGTGGACCCCAAATAAGTTTGGATAAGGGGATGATGACTGGATTCAAGGAGCTTAGAATTTCAGGGTATAATGTCAAAACGTTTGTACCTACTACCATATCTCTGTCTTATTTGAAAACCAGCACTGTATAATCGCACTATCATATTAAATTATGACGGGTTAGATATCGACGGTCGGCAGTGAAAACCACGTATATGTAAAATACAAATTTTTGAAAGAGATAAAAAATCTGTCTCCTGGAAAAAAATGGCCGATCAAATGTTAATACAAGTTTGTCATCGTACGTCATAGATACCTTAGAAGTATTTGAATTGAAAGTTTGTTAAACTAGTACGTGTATGACGAGTTTATCAATCTAAAGAACAAATAAAACGCTTTTGAAGAAAACGACGAGGTTACGAGGTTTTCACTGCCGAGCGTCGATATCCTGTTTTCCTTCCTTAATCTTATGATTTTCTTCTACAGTGTCGGTGGTCTACTAGGCCCAGCGAAAAGAGAACAATGGTTACAACTGAGAGCTGAACTAGAACAAGCGACAGACAACTGGCTCACATTAGCTTGCAAGTGTCTGAACATGATCAACTCTAGGTATGTTTTGAAGTCAAGTTGTTTTAGAATGAAATAGAAAATTATCCAATCAAAAGGATGTGTAGAGGAAGTATCATGTTCCTCCAACGAAAAGGGAGGACCCTCCTACCAGGCGGAGTCTTGTGCCTGGCGGGCCACTGCCCAACGGTTGATGTTGGGAACTTGTATATATACTATCTGCGTGTCAAACTTTGATACCGCGATGCAGGATAGTTCGCATGTGGCGTGATAGATGCCGCCACAGATTCAATGTCGTGTGTTTAGTTGAAGTAGTTAGAGTACGAGTCCAAAACTACTTTAGGTTTTTTCATGTGATACTAGCCGACGGCCCACCCGATACAAAGTAGTTACCGCCGTCTCTACGACATCAACGAAAACGAAACGTAAACGAAATCATGTAATTCCTTCAAACCTCGTGGTGTACTGCTGACATAGATTAACCCTGAACAGGATACTATTGGATTAAATAAAAAATCAATTACAAGAAGAAAACATGTGATCTTAACGTGAGACATTTTAGCGCTCCGAGTTAAATAACCGTGCGGCGAGCGATAGCCGCGCAATTCGCTCGAGACGCTAAATTGCCTTACGTTAAGAATACATGTATACTTCTTGTAATTTTTTTTATTGAATCCTAAAGTATCCCATGCAAGGTTAATCTATGTCAGCAGTACATCACGAGGTTTGAAGGAATTACATGATTTCGTTTACACCCTGTATACACCAACACCAAGAAGATTACTGATGCGTTGTCAACTTTAGAGAAAAGTTTGGAAAGTGCCACGTCCCTGTAATTTCACCGGCACTCATATCCTTCAAACCAGAACATAGCAGTGCTGCTTGGCGGCAGAAATAGGTATGGTGGACGAACTCTTTCTCAACGAGCTCTACGACTACAATACTGATCACCATCCATAGAATTACTCTCTGCTAAAGACTTAGCGCTCATGCCCACGAGACGGTTTTTCGCTGGAACTAAGTCCAACCGGGTGGGGCTACGTCCGATCGTCAGCCAATCACACGACGCGCCGGGCGGTGAGCCGGTGAAAAACCGTCTCGTGGGCATGAGCCCTTAAGATGTGTAATCGAATCAGAATGATACTATCCCCTATTCCTGCTACCTGATTTACTAACTTGCAAAAAAGCAGATTTTCTTGACTTCGTTCATAGTCCATTCAAGTATTACGTAAGCAGATTTTTTGTAATTTTTGACCCACCCCTCCCCCTTGTCAGCAAAAGTAAGCAAAGCTAATACCCCCCCCCCCCCTATGCTTACGTAAACATTACGTCACGTACGTTTACATTACGTAATCTGTTTAAGTTTCTTTATTGTTATTCATGAGCAGTAGTTTTTAAGTCTAGAAAAATAAGTAAATAAATATTGATGACGTAAACACCATCCAGACACTCCCGTCAAGCAAAGACACCCTCACCCGCCTTTCGTACTTACGTAATACTTGAATGGCCCCTAGACTAATATTGAGTTCAATGAGCTAGTCCTCTAGAGAAATACTAAGATAACAACAAAATATCTGAGGCAGAGGTATACAGTAACACCCTCATTTCGCCGTTATGTTTAAGTCCCATGCACTAGGGAGCGAGCCTATTGCCACCAACCGGGCTCAAATCCAAACACCGAGCTCCTACTGAGGAATTCCACATGGAAAAGCCCAATACTTAACACTCCCCGTACTGGGGATCGAACCCAGGACCTCACGATCAGCCGTCGCGCTTACCACCACTAGACCAACGAGGTAGTTAGAATAAATACTAAGATAGCGTTATATTATCTTGATTCTATAACTCACTGGCAGACAAAAATTATTAGTAAGACACTGATTTATCTATGCTTTAAATTGTAATAAAAATATGTAGTTTAAAAACCTAAAAACACGCTTTTATCACGCACTAAAAATTATAAAATAATTATTTTATATCCAATGGTTAGTTTAAAAAGCGTGGAGCGCTTTATTTAAATTAATTAAAAGGGAACACAACCAAAGACCCTCGTTACCAAGCCCAATCTATTGGACTCATAAGACGAATCATATGAGCCCAAACTCGAGGGTTCACTAGTAGCCACTGAAGAGTTTCCACCATACACCTCCTGTCTCCATCATCAGCCCCTTAACACCAAGTGCAATCTATTGGACTCATCAAAAAATCATATAACCCGAAACTCGAGGGGTTTACTAGTACCTACTGAAGAGTTCCACTGTCCACCTCCTGGCTCTATCATCAGATCAGCTCCAAGATACCAAATTATAGTATTGTCATCTGAACTACATACACATACAAAGTTTTATTTCGATACGATAATTAGAAGATTAAAAACGACTTCCAAGATTTTTTTACATAGTTAGTTACAAGTGAAGCTAATATTTAAAACGTGTAAAAATGTATTGATGTGATTACAGAGAAAACTGCGTTAACGTGCTAGTAACGACGACGCAACTGGTGCCCGCGCTAGCGAAGGTGCTGCTGTTTGGACTGGGGGGAGTGTTCCCCATAGAGAACATATACTCTGCAACCAAAACTGGTAACTTATATTATACTCTTTGTTTTTATGTAGCTCAATTTGTAAGAAGCCTATCTATGTTGGCAAGCTGGTCGTCTCCTCTATATTTTCCGGCTGGAATCACGATTCTGACTTGTGCAGTCCAGATTCTAAATCGTACAGTCCCGATTCTTGGTCGTACAGTCCCGATTCTGGATCGTACAGTCCTGATTCTGGATCGTATAGTCCCGATTCTGGGTCGTACAGTCTCAATTCCGGCTCCTATAGTCACGGCCTTGCACCTGTTAAAATGACTGCATTTGCAGTGAATTATAAATATGTAGTTAGTTCTGTTGGTCAAAACTGAGGACCAAATTTAAAAAATCCCTTTTTTTACAGGTAAAGAAACGTGCTTCGAAAAAATAAAGCAGCGCTTCGGCGAACGATGTACCTACGTCGTTATTGGTGACGGGCAAGACGAGGAAGCGGCGGCCAAAGCTAAGAACTATCCCTTCTGGAGAATATCCAGTCATTCAGATACCGCCGCGCTGTATAACGCGCTAGATATGGGCTTCTTATGATCTACTGGTACCCTAGTACTTGCCAAATACAACAAGACATTTTTCATAGTATCGTTTTATATAGGAAAGACATTTTTTTTGAGGATAATTTTATTCAGCTACTTTGCATTGGTGTGCTATACGTGAACCACCTATGTTCTTCTGATATCCTAGTACTTCAAATACAATAAGAAAAAAAACTTAACGATATAGTTTAATTGTGCTGCCACACTGGAGTTAAAAAATGTAAAGCTGTGTCCAAACATGCGCGCGTGCATTGAGTTCCCACCGAACCTACAGACGCGACACTTTCCGTTAGCAGCGCACGTGCAAAAAACACTAAAACATTTCTATAACTTATATTTTGTTACTTAGCTAACAAATTATATATAATTTATTTATTACCTCAGTGTGAGCACCGTACAGGAAAGAAAGTAAATCCTTTTTGCAGAATATTCAGTTATTGCTGCGCTAGACATGAGCCTCCTGTGATCTTCTAATGTCCTAGTACTTGCCACATATAACAAGAAAAGATTTTATAAGAGACACCAGTCAAACCCAAAATCTATCCTTTTATAATCATGCTAATCAGATCCCCGCACTGGATATGGGGACTTCTTATAATATCCTACTAGCGTCCTAGTACATATTTCATCATAGCGTATATAATACGGAAGGAAGCCAAAAAAAAAATGCCACGAACATACCCTACGCGCTTGATATGGGGACTTCCTATGATTTTCTGGTATCCTAGTACTTGACAAATACAACAAGATTTTTTTCATAGGATCGTTTTACATAGGAAAGACATTTTTTTTGAGAATAACTCAGCTACTTTGCATCGGTGTGCTATACATGAACCACCTATGTTCTTCTGGTATCCTAGTACTTCAGATACAATAAGAAAAAAAAACTTAACGTATAGTTTGATTGTGCTCCCACACAGTTAAAAAATGTAAAGCTGTGTCCAAACTTGCGCGTGTGCATTGAGTTCCCACCAAACCTGCAGACGCGACACTTTCCGTTAGTAGTGCACGTGCAAAAAACACTAAAACATTTCTATAACTTATATTTTGTTACTTAACTAACAAATTACATACAATTTATTTATTACCTCAGTGTGAGCACCGTACAGGAAAGAAAATAAATCCTTTTTGCAGGATATTCAGTTATTGCTGCGCTAGATATGAGCCTCCTGTGATCTTATAATGTCCTAGTACTTGCCACATATAACAAGAAAAGATTTTATAAGAGACACCAGTCAAGCCCAAAATCTATCCTTTTATAATCTAGCTAATCAGATCCCTGCGCTGGATATGGGGACTTCTTATAATATACTGGCGTCCTAGTACATATTTCATCATAGCGTATATAATACGGAAGGAAGGCAAAATAAAAATAATGCCACGAACATACCCTACGCGCTTGATATGGGCACTTCCTATGATTTTCTGGTATCCTAGTACTTGCTAAATACAACAAGAGTATTTGTCATCGTAGTGTTTTATGGTAGAACACTGAGATAGTAGGGAAGGCATCACAGGCTCACAGCCAATGCCAACAATGAACATGGACTTCTTTATCAACTGGTATCCTAGTACCTTTTTGTTTTTCATTGTCCTTTTCTGGCCAGCGTCTGCCAACATTATGCTATACACAAGCCTCCTGTGATCTTATAATGTCCCAGTACTTGCTAACTAAACCATGATAATGTTCATATAGATTTGATAGATGTCATTGATTTGATTTGTGCAAAAAAGACTTCAAATACTTCATATTTTCAGAGCTTCCAAAAAGCCAAATTTTTGATACTTTTATGAAACCAGGTTATGTCTTGACTATATTCCATTGTCAGTCATAGATGTTCATTTTAACTAGGTATGATGAAAAAGAAAAGATTTTAAAAGAGATAATTATTCATATTATTGTCTACATGAGCTATAGACATAGGTGTCTTTATAGTAAGTTCGGTTCCATTGATGTTCATTAATTAAAGACAGTAGTTAGAAGAATTAACATAGCTTATCAAACGAAATAAAATATTTTTATTTATTATACCTTCAGGTTTGATATTATTTTTTTAGCTCGGTACAGTTATTATCTGGACCCGAGTTTAATATTTTCGTTCAGAATAAACGTTCTTTCGACGTAGCTGATCGTCAAACGCCAACATTTACGCCGTAAGCTGGTTAAAAACTGCGTTAGCAAGATTTTACGGCTATTTTATTATTATTGTTCTTGAGTCCAAAGTCTACAGACTAAAATGTTATCGCGATACATTTCTTTAGTTCAAATGAATGCCCTTCTCGTTATCGTAACGATGTAGCGTCCACCAAAGAGTATAAACAATTAGAGCTTTTGTTATATGCATGATAAACGTCAGGAGCGGGTAATGTTTGATGAAGAAGTAAGAAAAGTGAACTACATATCTGCGGAATGTATCGCCACAATGTTTAGCTAATATATTTGTCTCGGCTCCATATAAGTACATTTTTTTCATAAAAACATTAGTTTCGGAGCCACATTTATAAAATATTAATTATTTTAGTTTATAAAAGCTCAAAGTCAGCTCAAAATCTAATGAAACTAAAAGAAGTAATATGTTTTTTGTAAATATTTATTGAAAATAGTAGAAACATAGTGTTTTGTAAGTCCATTCCTACTATAAGTTTTATATTAGGTACTCTTTACGATGTACAGAACTATTGAAGTAATATTTAAGGCAATGTATAGCAAATAAATATTCTTATTGTTTTCTGTTTCTGTTCAGGGCGATCTTGCAAATGTTTATAAAACTCGTTTTGTATTGATTATTCTCAAAATTCTATGACAAGAACTGGAAAAATATAATTTACATTCTTGCTTCGATAAACTGTTCTGAAATCACGTCTCTATCTATATATTATCTATATCTATTTTTCATGTCATAGAAAGACGTCCTACGTTCACTTTTTGAAAAACAAAAATTGTTCCTGTTACTCTAAGCACAACTATTTTTATATCTTCTTATAAAATATCTATGGACACTATTTTTCTTTTATATCTTTTCCAAAACTATACAACTGTACACGAAGACTTTTCATTTTACGAAACGTAGCAATATTATTAAATGTTATTAAAAAATAGACGAAATTGTAAATAAAAATCTAAATTTTAGATTAGACATAGCTTATTAATGTAGTTCGAAAGTTATTATTATTCGATTTGTAAATAAAATTATATTATTTGACAATTTATTATGTTTTACTGATCGCCACAATAACACAATTATTTTATAAAAAGCACCCTGTCGATACCGCTCCCAATCTGATATCACTATAAAAGGTCCCTTCGGGAATTTTCAGAGCAGTCTTTATTTTTGAAGCTACACTTTTATTGTAGCTTCAAATATAGCTACCTAACATAACAACATCACGCCTTGTACTCCCCGAAGGGTTCGGCAGAGGTGTTTTAGTACACCCTCGTTTCGCCAGTTATGTTTATATCCCATGTAATAGGGGTCGAACCTATTACCATTAACCGGGCACAAAACCAGACTCCGAGCTGCTACTGAGAAATTCCTAATACCAGGTTCACACGATTCGATTCTAGTTGATCAACTGCCAAATCGAATGCGATTTGAACCGTGTGAACAGACTTTCAATTAAATTGAATCAATTTTAAGGAACAACTTTTGTCGTTCAACTTTTGTTGATCAACTAAAATCGAACCGTGTGAACCCGCTATAATGGAAAAGCCCAATAGCACTGCCCGACCTGCGGATCGAGCCCAGGACGCCATGCTTAGCAGTCGCGCTTGCGACCACTACACCGACAAGGCAGTCTACTAAATATAATGAGGCCTATTATTGGCTAAGACATGCGACTAGCAATCGAGTACTTGTCGCAATGCGTGTTACACTTAATGAAAATAAATTCCTAGCGCAAGCATTTAGTTTAAAGGTTAACAGGAATATTATGTGCGAACCACATCAAGAAAGTCAAAGTATTTATTTCAATTAGGCACATAAAAGGCACCTTTGAACGTCAAAATTTACAAAAAAGAAATAGAATTGATTATAGTCATCCCTTCCAAAAGGTAGTTTCGTATGGAGAAGAATGGGCAAGAAACTCCACCGTTACTCTTTTAAAATGTCTTAAAATATTTTGTATAGGTACATTAATTATACAATTATATGTGAAGACGATGCACCTAGAATAAAATTACTAAACCACAATAGGTGGTAATAATATCAGAAAACATTTCTCAACTCATAGTTTAAGTTTTCTTTCATACACCACTTGGAACATTGTGTAAAACATAGATACAGAAAAAAGAAAAGTATTTTACAATGTCCCTTACCTACTTTTGATGCCGACTGTAGGTACTTATCCTGAGACTTATCCATCCAAGAACGTCCAAACCTTTTTCCCCAAAAAATACCCAGCAACATTGTATAACTTTTATTTAAATGGCAACACTTTCCCTTTGCTGTCACTCTGTTGCTAAGCAATAATAAACACAAACAATGTAAACAAACAAAGAATCTTGAAAGTCAGCACAAATAATAATTTCTAAACAAAATGAAGGCAGTGGATACGATATTATTCGATGTGTCCAAGAATGAGCTGTTCAAGATTACAGAAAACTATAAGATGCTGCACAGGAAACTGAAGACTACGTGGAAAGTCATGATGTGGGTTTGTTATTCCTATTTGAATTGTAATGTTGCTTAATAATTCTTCCATCCTCTCACTTCCCCCGGGTACCGTAAGAAGTGGCTGAGAGGATTTTTAAAGAGCTTTCTCACTCTCGTAATAACGATTACCAATCCGGTTGCAAAGCGTGTAGCGTGCCTATCTACAAGGTTAGTGGGAAAGGGGGTACTAAGCCGAAAGGGTGTTTAAGTACCTATAATAAAGGATAACTTTTGTTCTACAACTTTCCCCAAAACTCGATAGTTTAAGAGCTTACCAAAGATTTCGTAAAAAATATGCTAAAATCTATCTGTCCATAGCTATGATCAGCTGTGTTTACTATTTAGGTCATATCCATGGGGTCACGGATTAGAAACTTAATTTTCTGAATTCATAATTAAAGCAGCTGTGATTTTTTTTTGAAAAAACGAAAGTAAAAATGTTTATGCATGCAAATAAAAATTATCGAATTTTGCTTAAAAATAGTCATCAGTGATACTTGTTGTAGTTGATAAGTGGCCCGCGACCCCCTTTCCGAGTAACCTTGTATATCATGAGTACCTACCTAATAAGTTAATTCAACCTGGGTGAAGTATACTTCGATGTCAAAAATCACAAAAACTACCAGGAATGCAGACATCGCAACGAGCTATCAATAAGCAGCAGTAACGTGTATACTCTGAATAGTAGGTATATACGAATCAAATATTTAAAAGAGCTATAGTTATGAAAAGTACTGGGCTTACAGAAACCGGGACGAGCTATCAGCAAACATACTGGAAGACGTGAAGATTTTGATAGTAGCCGGTCCCCAGAACGCGTTCACAGATGACGAGCTGTCTTCTCTCAAGTATATGGTGGAGAGAGGCGACTCGGTGCTGGTGGCCATGTCAGATGGCGGGGAGGAGCGGACCAATACTAATATTAACTTCTTTTTGGAGGAGTTTGGAATTGTTGTTAACAATGGTACGTTCTTTTTGTTGGATAGGAGATGCGAGGTTTGGCTGTGTGGTCCATAAATAGGCTACTTCGTCTTGCGTGGGTGTCGTAAGAGGCATCGATGAAAATGTACCCCGACGGTGGGAAGCCACGTCTATTATGCCTAACACCCATATTCTAAGACGTTCCTCCAAAACTTACTCGACTCATACTCGACTCAGAACGGCCTCGAAAACACCTTCAAAATTGTATTCTTAGTCGCAATTTCGAGTGAACTTTGAGGTTCCTCGACGGAGTCATTACGTCATAATTTGAATTATCTGCATCGCGCAACTAACGCCGCGATAAAAAAGTTGTAAGGGTTATCGTAAGCATATTCGACAAAGTCTTCAAAATTAATTTTTATTACATACGAACTTTGACACTTCCTTCCTTAAGGTAGGTTCCGAGGTACCTTGAGTTTGACAGATGATTCCTTACCTCGACTGAGGAAAAATCTCGAGTCGTGGACGTTTATGTCAAGTCGAGGTCGAGTCGAGTCGAGTAAGTTTTGGAGGAACGTCTTAGAATATCGGTGTATGTGTTTCGGATAATCCTACTAATACAGGGTGTAAACGAAATCATGTAATTCCTTCAAACCTGGTGACCTGGGGCGCTAAAATGCCACACGTTAAGTACACATGTTTACCTTCTTGTATTTTTTTTTATTGAATCCAAAAGTATCTCTTGCAGGGTTAATCTATGTTGACCCGCCGCCCGACCAGTAACAGGCCCGAGAAGGCGGCGCGCTGTGTTCCGTGCGCGCTTCTCAGGAGGACGTGGGGCAAGGCCCCACAGAGGAGAGGTCCGCCGAGAGTTGGCGGACCGGGACCGGCCGGGGTTGCGGTGCATGCTTTGCGAATCCCGCGACCCCGGCCGAACGGTCAGGAGAAGGAGCACCGTTGGTTTTTAGCCGGTAAGAGTCCGGCAGACCCCCTCGCCTTCCCCGGGCGAGGGACATCCATGAGGACTTTCCAACGAAAAAAAAAAGGGTTAATCTATGTCAGTAGTACATCACCAGGTTTGAAGGAATTACATTATTTCATTTACATCCTGTATACTAATAGCCGTGATAGCCTAGTGGTGTGACCGTCGGACTGCCAAGTCATAGGTCTCGAGTTCGAACCCAAGACACGTACCTCTGACTTTTCGGATTCATGTGCGTATTGTATAATTATCACTTGCTTAAATACGCTGAAGGAAAACATCGTGAGGAAACCAGCATGCCTGAGAGATATTTCTCGACGGCATGTGAAGCCAAGTCAGAGGCCCATGGGCGGCATACACTCTGACACCAGGTTAGTCAGTAACCACACGAAAAGAAGAAGATCCTACTAATATTATAAATGTGAAAGTTAGTGGAGATGAACGGATGTTTGTTTCTCTTGGTTTGGATGACCTTGATGAATTTGGTACTCAGATAGACCATGTCATGGATTAACACATAAGATACTTTTTATCCGGGTACATGAAATAGTTTCCGTAGGATGCGAGTGAAACTGCAGGCAACAGCTAGTTGATTATATAACCCGCGCCAATAAAGAAACGAATCTAAAATGGCGACACTAATCATTCCATCTCACTCATACATTATTCCTGTCTTTAGTCACACACATCGGTACAGCACGCAAAAAAATAATGTCTCTGAATCTCTTTCTAAATCGTTGTTAAATTGTTATTTGTTACTTACCTACTATTCTTTATTTTGTGCTAAGTTTCCTCGTTGTTATTGACTTTCGTTGTTGTTTATTGTTAGGAAAGATCTTCAAAATCGTATATAATGTTATAAAATATTTTGAAGAAGTAAATAATCTTGAACGATGTCATCCATTTGATGACCAAATGTGAGTCGGCCTCACGCAAAGGATTGCAGCCACTATTCAATATAATATTTTATTTTAATTATGTGCTCATAATTAGATGTTAGGTTTTATACGTTCGAGGAACGTATGGAACTTGCGGTTCGCGAGTTCGTTCGTAGTTGGTCGGCTTTATTAATAACTTGCTTACTAACTTACTACTTTTCAAACAACAAAGGCTTTTAGTGAAAAAATATCACCAATCAGGCAATAGTTTTGCTGACGGTCCGATCTGTCATAATTACAAGTACAAACCGCCATTTTAGATTCGTTTCTTTATTGGCGCGGGTTATACCTATAATTATAACAACTGAAGATAGCATGGATGAGAGTAAATAACACTATAATTTTTTTCATGCGTAGCGAATGGCGTTAAGCAAAGTAGACCTTATTTATGTGCCTGGAATATGTACCTCCCCTGAAACACGATAACAAGGTTATCAAGTAGCTTTATTCAAGGCCGTAGCCAGGGCGGGGGTTTGGGGGTTCAAACCCCCGCGAAACCTCAAACAATTAAATTACTTTAAAAATGTGTACACTCGTTATTGTAATTAATTTTCTTGTTCTTAAACCCCCGCCCAACAAAATTCCTGGCTACAGCCTTGGCTGTATTAGAAGAAAACAGGATACCATCATAGAGTGGCCTTGTATTTTGTTACGAGATTACCAAAACCTACCTCTTCCAGATTGCGTGGTGCGAGCCAAGTACCACAAGTTCTACCACCCAAAGGAGTGCCACGTATCCAACGGTATACTGAACCGGGCCATCTCCAAGTACCTGATGAAGATGCCCAACTACAGCAGCGAGTCTGATGACTTTCTGTAAGTGTTATTTCAATCAATCAAGTCAGTTATGTTGCAATTTTTCCTTATTCCCGTAGTGTCTCTCGACATTCAGCCTCCTTCCTGATTCAGAATGTTTCGATACATCAGTTGTCGATCGATTATTTTATCGTAACGAGAGGAAAAGAGATAACAAATCGAATGGATCGAAAATAGGGTAGTTGACAATTTTTTTATTTTATTAGTTTTCTCGACACTTACAATAAACATAGGCAACGATGAAAAATTCAATGAAATCTACACCAATATTATAAAGAGGAAAGATTTGTATTTTTGTATGTAACGAATAAACTTAAAAACTACAGGACCGATTTTAAAACTTATTTTGTCGTTAGAAAGCTACATTATCACTGAGTAACATAGGCTATATTTATTACTGGAATAAAACTTCTAACGCGGGCGGAGCCGTGAGGACACCGCTAGTATTTAATAAAATGCCCAAGTTATAAGCGATTTAAAATTGTTAACTACACAAAGACCGCACTATTGAACGATGACGTCATACTTCAAAAACTTTATAATAACTTGACGTGCGACAAGGACAAAAAACGCACCATTCAAAAACTTGAAAAACATGTACCTCTTCCATTTTTAGATTGAGTTTTATATGTATACCTTTTTTGATATCATATTAAATTCTTCCAAATTTTTTAAAGAAGTCAACTACCGTATTGACTTTCTCAATCTGCAGGGCCGGTAAATGTTCTCTAGCTCCGTGATAGACGTTACTTTACTGCCTGTAATCAGCCGAAAGCGGTTCGGTTTGGCTTCCCGTTGAAATATTGGTTATTCCGCCAACCATCAGCCATGTTGGTCTGCAAGGCGTTGCGGCATGCTAAAATCTCCGACAATGTGGCATGCTTTACAACGCCTCAGGCCGAGAGGCCGCTTGTTTAAGTTCTATCGCATTACGGCGTTTAAATCTAACGCATTACTTACGGCTATTGTTGTATTCCTAGTACAAAATTCTGTACCTACTTCATCCTTTTCAGTGAAGAGCCAGCGACTCCAAACTTCGTATATCCGTACGGAGCCACATTGACAGTAAAGAAGCCAGCAGCAGCTGTTCTATCCAGCAGTGATGTATGCTACCCTGTCAAGAGGCCCGTCGCGGCTATGTACACATCTGAGAAAAGTGGAGGTAAAACGTATAACATCCAGTTTTATTAAGAAAAACCTGTTTCATTGTTTTTTTTTTAAGGAGATTACAATAGCGCGACCTCAGCGTGTTCGACGCATGAAGTTGTCATACCATACAATTTTTGCAGCACATTTGCAATGCTGCTCTGTTGTCACGCAGCACGCCGCAATTTATCCCTCAACCTTTTTGGATTGATTATCATAAGTATACCTCAGGGTCATAGCGTACGGCGACTTTTTGCGGCGTAAAACGGTCGCGATACCAACGCGATGTCGCTGACTGTGTACCTTACGGGTGTCCTGCATAAGCGACAAACGCGACGCGATGCGATGCGACGCGACACGATACGGTACAAAGAACGCAACGAACGCGATCAGAACAACGGCAATCACTACTGGCGGCCTATGTAGCGAGATGCGATATAACGCGTACTCGTTCTGCGTCGTGTCGGGTCGCATCGCACCGTATCGCGTTTGTCGCTTACGCAGGACACCCCGTTAGTGTGCTAAGGTACACAGTCAGTCACAGAAGTCACAGAATTGTGACTGCGTGTACAATTCTGTATCACGACTATAGCGTAGTCTACCCACGCGCAGCCCACTATGAGCAACTTCACGTACCCTCCCTTTCCCGATGTCGCCCGAAACAGTCGCGCGTTTGCAACGACGCAGTATCGATACAATGCAACGTGTCGTTACTGCATCACATCTGTCGCGTGTTGCAAGTGCGACAAGTCACCACATGCAGTGATGTAGTTGCACGTTCACGAAACGCGCGCTGTCGCAAAAGATCGCCGTGGGCTATCGCCCTTATTAATACTTCTCCCACCTGTATCCAAGGTCCAGCCTCATAAAATCTTTACAGATAGTATAGGACCAGTATAGAACGACCTTCACCGAGCTGGTAAATGGATGAAAAGTATTTTATATCAAATTAAATATGTCAATAAATATATTGCAAATGGGTTGACTAAAAAGTTTCAGTCCAGAAAATGATTAATTATTTTTTTTTTAAACATTTCACTGTTTTGTTTAATAGACAAATTCCATACCAATCAAAAGTATGAAGCCTATAAAATATGCAAACGTTAGATTGACTATTTTTTTCCCGTCACAACTCTTATACCTGCCTACCCATACAGCATTTAATTAATTATTTAATTTGATATAAAATACTTTTCATCCATTACCAGGTCGGTGAAGGTTGTTCTATACTGGGATCTTAGACTAAAACATTTATTTTTTGCAGGAAAACTTTTCGTGATAGGTTCAGGCCATTTCTTCGCGGATCAGTACCTCGAGAGCGAGTGCAACGACCTCATTAGAGAGATGATATTCAGCTACCTTGGCGGAATGACTGACCTGCATCTGAATCCTGTTGATGCTGAAGATCCTGATGTAAGAAATACCACCATCAGCCCTTAAGCGTCCACTTAAACTTTGACTCCTGATACACTAATACAAAGTAAGGTCATAAGCATGGAGTTAAATTCTAGATAATGCAAATTGACCTCCTTTGCGCGCCATTCAGTAGGAGCAATGCTCCTACTTGTAACTCCGGTATATCAGTTGCTTCTCGACCTCTACTGTTTCCGCAAGTGCGAATGGTTGGAGGATGCGCGTGAGCGACCTTTCACTGCGAAGACATGCGCGAGGCGTACGTAATGTTTACTTCCCCGTGCTAAATTGTCCTCGTCCTCGTTACGTAGGTAGCTGGAACAAAAAAGTGACACGCTTGTTATCATACAATTTGACAATAAACTTGCGGTGTCAATATCTGTATAGTCCCTTTCAATAGAATCCTCCAATAATGTAAACAAACCAATTTAAACCCGATTACTCCGTAATTACTTACATTTGAATATCAATCCTGTTCATATTCACATTTCAAGGAACCATACATTGTTCTTACAATCATTTCGACACCAAATAACATCTTTATGATAGTTATTTTAATAAAAAAATACTCGGAAGACGAAAATTTCAATAATTTGTCAAACTGACATATACATTTTTTACTCATCAAAGTCTTGTTTGTTTTTGGAAAGTTAGTGTTGTTCATCGTTGTTACTCACTACTTGATTTTAAAAAGATTTAATCAAATCAAAAATAACTTTAATAATTATGGCTAAACTCGCTGTAACAAAGCCTTTTATAATAACTGTGACCGGTGACACATCAAGTGATGATGAATCTGACACAAGCGAATGAGTCACAAAAGGTCTAGTATTATAATATTAATAGTATAAGTTCTACCTTGATTTGAATTGCTTCATAATTATTTTGGATTAATTAAAATACTTAGGATGAAGCAATGAACAATGAGTGAACTCTATCTCAATGATCAATTACTCACTTTGACATCAGTATAGGTACAACACTATGATCATAGACAATCATATACAACTGATAGACAACTGTCAAAATATTATCTTGTTAACATTATTGGCGGATTCTATTGAAAGGCACTATAGTTGTGAGCGAATGTTGCCATAATCTTCAAACGGATTCGTTAATGCTGTATCTATTATATTAGCATTGTTAGAAAAATATTACTACCCATCCCCTTGGCAGTAGTCATTTTTCATGCCATAAAATTTATTCCAGATTCTTTAAACGTTAATATCATAAAATTTTCTTTACGCAATCTCGCACTCCTCAGTGATTTCTTCTTAGGTAAGAAACCACTGAAGGTCACTGCTTAGCCTCGTTTTGCTACTTCAGACCCTATTCATCCTCCTGCCCCTCGATATGTTCCCAGATCAACGAGTACCGCACTCTGGGTGACATGTTGTGGCTGAGCAGCATCCCGCTCCCGGAGCCAGCCACAGCGCCCCCGCCGCGCCTCACGCCGTTACATCCACACGCGTTGTTCACTTGGAGACTGTTCTCTTTGAACCTGGCTCAGTGTAAGTCCACAACGGCAGAATTTTTCGAGTAGTTCTAAAATCGACACCAGTTCGCTCCACTGCGAATGTAGACCTGTGAAAACTTTGTTCTGTACGGTTAGCAACAGGAGCCGTTGAATGAACACAATTTAATTACAATATTAGATATATTGTTATTTAATTAGCTTTACAGTGTATTAGATATTGAAATTTTGATTGGACAATGATAGGTCTACATAACAACAGCGCCATTCAATGCTGCCATTATGTGCTATTATTTTAGTCCTTTGCAGGACATGGGCCTCTCCCAAAGAGGAGACACTGATCGTAGTCACCACGTTGTTGGTGTCAAAGAGGTGTACCCTCTTGTTTCAACGTCGGTAGCAAATAGTGCCACTGCATATAAAAATAAATTTTTAATCGTCTACCTTGTAGGGCTTAAAGTAAAGCGACGGTGCGGTGATGCATGGTTTCGACATGGGGACAGTCTAAAGCTGGACATTAACGGTCACGCCAGTGGGCGTGACTCCAATCGACTGAAGTCAAATGGATAAACGCCAATAATTTAGGTCACTCACAGCTTCACTCAAAAAGGCTTTCATTTGAACGAACAAACGAAGCGAAATGAACACAAATTGATGTGAGTTCGCACATTCGGCGTGCGAACGTGTGTGCGGCGTGACGCCAAATGACGTGAGGCTGTGGATTATGGCGGGCACGGAAAATCCATGAGATGGAATCGCGCCAAAATTTTACTTACAGGATTTGACACTCACGATCTTGACCGTATATCACGCCACTCGACGTGATGGGCTTACCGTGGATGCCCAGCTAGCCTAATGGTTGAATGCTTGCTTTCCGTGCAGGAGGGTCCGAATTCGATCCCGGCCAGCACCTGTGACTTAGAATTCAATAAACGATATTTTTGTATAATTTCAGTGCCAGAAGTACTAGGATTGTATGACGCATTAGGAGTTAAACATGAACCTCTGCGATTGATCGCACCGCAGTTTGAAACACCGTTCCCGCCACTACAGTTAGCAGTAAGTATCGTGTAACGGCCTATAAAGCGATATTTATAACCGATCTCAATCCAAAATCTCCTGATTGTTGTAGGTTTACGACATTACTTCTATTGAATTTCTTTGGCATACCTTTATAAGAGATTCTTCTCTCGTGTATACAAGGGTAGTCGGAAAGGGGGTACTAAGCCGAAAGGGTGTTAAAGTACCCATAATAAGAGATAACTTTTGTTCTACAACTTTCTCCAAACCTCGATAGTTTAAGAGAAATAGCTTTTCAAAGATTTCGTAAAAAATATGCTTAAATCTATTTGTCCATAGCTATGATCAGCTGTGTTTACAATTTAGGTCATATTTGGGGTCACGGAATAGAAAATTAATTTTCTGAATTCATAACTAAAGCAGGTATAATTTTTTTTAAATAAAACTAAAATAAAAAACTTTTTACATACAAATAAAAATTATCGAATTTTGAAATTTTAACACTTGCTTTGAAACAGTAATCAGTGATACTTTAAGAGGCCCGCGGCTTAGTGCCCCATTCCGACGAATCTTGTATACGAGCTATACGAGAATAACTCATGCCGTAGTGAAAAAAATTGCCAGTCAGCGAGGTTGCTAGCGGGGCTGACTGCCCAGGGCGCGCCGGACGTACTTGAGTATCGTCATTCGCGATGAGAAGCGTATTGAGTAGATCATATGAGTTCCGGCAAACAATAAAACACCTCTTTACCGTTTTGCCCTCTCAACGTACAATACGCACGCATACTGAATGCAGTTGTGTTCGGTCTGAGGTGAAGCTCCCCCCGCCGTCCGCACGCCTCGCCTCACACGCCCGCAAATGTATTGCTGTCCTTGTCATCTAACAGTTCTAGCGCATTCTCACATACATTCCTCATCTCTGCGTTCAGTTCGCGCGCTCTGTACCTACATGCTTACTTGTGCAAATTAGATTGAGCGTTTAGCCGGACATGTTATGCCTAGCCATTTCCCAACTATGTTGTGTTCAGCTTCCAGTCTAACCAGATCCGACTGAATACCAGTATTTTACAAGAAGCGACCGCCATCAGACCTCCACAACCCAATAACTGATGGGCAATGCCGATATCCTAAAGTTAGACTCGGACTTTGGGCTTCTGACTACCCGTAACGACTGTCATAGGTATTCGTATGACACCCGGGACCGACTCTTTAACGTGGTCTCCAAGGCAAAGAGAGGTCTCGATATGTAACGAAAGGTCAGCCATCCACGCTGACCGCGGCACGCGCAGCTTAACCTCGCAAATCGTAAGATCCGCCTTACATTATACCCGGATGTAGCCGGACTATTATACCCGGTGTAATCGAAAATATCTATGTTCTAGGCTTTCTCTCCAACATTTAGAGAGCCACCTCCACCACCGTTGGAGTTGTTTGATCTGGACGAAGCATTCAGTTCAGAAAGGTCTCAACTCGCCAGGCTCGCAAATAAATGTCTACAGCCACCGTCCTCCAAGTTAGGACAAGGTGAGTTGAAACATGTATGAAATTCAATAGACAAATTCAGGTATTTTTTTGAAGCAGGAAACGTAATAGTGCTGTATTCGTTTACAAAACTGTCAAATTGATTGACAACAAAAATAAAACCAAATATTTTGAGAGTTTTCGTAAACAAAAACTACCTATATACTGTTAAAGATATTTGCAAACATTACGCATGATTTCTACTTCATAAACATACCTGAATTATCCTACAAATGACGTTTACGTTTTGACAGGGATTCTTGAGATAAGTCATACACATAGGCGTATTCAGGGTGGGGCAGATGCGGTGCTTGCCCTACCCTGGTCTAGATTCAGTCAACTCGTCACCCATGTCCACAGAACAATTACCCAAAATAGGCAGACCAATGCCCGACTCTGTCTATACCTATTTAGACCTCAAAAATAAGTTTATGGTGCAAAATTGCCCCATAATTCCATTCTGCACTTAGATTTATTGAAATGACAAATATTTACTGTCTGACTGAGTTTGCCCCACCTTGGACAAGATCCTGGCTTCGCCCATAGTCATACATTATCTCGTCTCGGCATGAGGTAATACGACGACAAAATAATGTCGCGCTGCGCATGTCTTGCAGGGCACGAATATCTTTTGGAACATTTCTTGAAATAGAGTTTTAGCTTATCTTGGGTAACCATTAAGGTTTATAAAATCATTATACTGTGCTAAATCTCTGCTGGAAGCAAACACGTATATTCATACATATTTCTATACATTTTCTTGCTAAATTGAGTCATTTGTCTAATATTATATGAAATAGAGTATAACTGAGTGTTATAATTGCCTTTATTCATTTTAAAATACTTATAAATTTCATTTTTAAATATTTCTATAAAAACACAAAAACATTTAAAAATATTAAAAATAGTAGTCCACCGGCATCGGGAACAGGGTCCAAACTGCCGACAGTCAGGGCTCCAGAGAAAGGAACCTCCTCACTATGCGTGCCGTGTCAAGGAGTACTGCTCTCTGTATCAAGCCCTTGATCCAGCCACCCAACGACAGCCTCATGAGGTGTTTATCGAGGCTCTTGGCTATTAGACCATTCGCCGTAACGACTATCGGGACAATGACTGCTGGGTCCACATCCCACACTGTGTCACATGTGCCACAACCTCGTGTCGTGATCAAGATATTTTATTTGTTTATCTTTCTCAGCTTTCACGAGGTTCTCGTCATGAGGGACCGTGATATCAACAACCGTTGTCCGGCGCTCTGATCGATCTATTACCACTATCCTCTTAGCCTTTTCCCAATTATCTTGGGGTCAGCTTCCAGTCTAACCAGATGCGGCTGAATACCAATATTTTACACGGAGCGACTGCCATCAGACCTCCGCAACCCAGTAACTGGGCAATGCCGATATCCTAAGGTTAAACCGTTTGTCAGACTTTCGGGCTTCTGACTACCCGTAACGACTGTCATAGGTATTCGTATGACACCCGGGGCCGACGGCTTAACGTGCTCTCCGAGGCACGGAGGGGTCTCGATGTGTAACAAATGGTCACCCATCCACGAACTGACCGCGGCAAGCGCAGCTTAACCTCGCAAATCGTACGATCGGCGCGGTTGTTATTTAGCCACGAGCCCACGATCTATTACCACTATGTGTTATAATTATTATTATATCTATTATAAAAATACTAATTCGGGTCTAATCGCGTAGAAAATTTATAAGGCAGAAAAATACCTTGTTTATCCCGACGATTATTATATCTATGTTTTTATTTAACTGCCTCGTTGGTCTAGTGGTGGCAAGCGCGACTGCTGATTGTGAGGTCTTGGGTTTAGTAAGTTTTCAGCAATAGATAGAATGGTTCAAGAGGAAGGTTTATATGCCCCACATTAGTATATACATTGCACCCGTGCGAAGTCGGGGCGGGCTGCTAGTTTGTCATAAGTCTGTAGCCTCTTCCCCTTACTATTATTACGAAGCCTATGTTCTCACATCCTTATACTTCCAGGTGACGGTCATCAACTTGAGAATGAACTAGAATACTTTGTCCGCGAGTGCGGCCGGGTGGTGAGGCTATCTCGAGCCGTGCCTACCGACGAAGGTCCAGCCGGGAAGCTTATACTGCACCAGTTAGCTGTACAACTTGCCACGTATAAGAAAATAGCACCAAGAGACTAAGGCCCGTAGTAATAAACAGCTCTCATTAAAGAGATCCGTCTTAAGAGGAAATGCGGTCGGCACTTAGTCCATACAAACGTATTCCTCAGTTTCCACCTTGGATAATGTCACTAGAGCAAATATTTTTTACCATATGATATATATCTACATTATCTACCACCACTATGTCCCTATGTTTTGTTTTTGTCTACAAATTAATTATTAAAAGAATTAGAAACGTTTAAATTTTACAAAAATCGACCGGTTTTACCACCGTTTTCAAACATCTGGCAAACAAATTGACGATAATAAGAAAAAAAAAACACAGACATAACCAAAGTCTTTCTTAAATTATTACAGAAAAAAATATTAAAATCGGTCCAGATTTGAAGAAGGAAACAGGGAAATACGAAAGTACGATTTCGCTAATATTGCACAGGAGTAATCAGTCCGAGATGCAGGTGTCTCTTTCGCGCTCATTTGGGAAGGTTTGCGGGACGGTGGGACGGAAATAGATCGCAAAAACCTATTTAAATTATTAATATTATGCAGCCCGCGTTTCCTCTTAAGTGTAGTTTTAACATGACTTGAGACGTATTTAAAAATTAAAGTTGTCAAATTCTACTTTATGGTAGATCCTCTTGGGAGATCTCTCAAATGAGAGATGTTCATTAATACGGACCTAAATGTATAATTTCATTGTCCTTTGACCAAGTATGTGTCTAATGAGATGAGGCGAATCTCTGTATTTTATATAGAGCGATTATGTAACCTCAGCAGTTCAACTAATTAAAGATACCAGTATTCCAAGAACTAACATGTACAAAAGATACCCTAGTATTAAGTTTTATTTTGACTTGTTAATAAATAAACATTGTAAAAAAAAGTGTATTTCTTATCTAAATGACGGTAAAATCACCAAATGATTGGCTAGTTAATTATGCAAGAACGATAAACGTTACACAAACTACTATTTTTAAAACCAATAAAAATAATCGGAAATTTATAACGCAATTTCACAACACCATACGAAAAATAATAAAAATACTATAAAATATTGTTATATTTGATATATAATATTGCATATTTGATTTATTTCGCGCCGGAAAGGCAGGAGCCATGAAGGCACTGCTAGTCATATTTGCAATTTATATAAGCTACATTATATGTCAGGACACCATCAAGTATGGCAAAAAGACCTTCCCTAAAAAAACAAGGTCTTACAACAACGGAAAGATTCTAATAAACTCCGGGAATTATAAGTATAAGAATTATTCGAACCTGAGCACGAATTCAGTAAGCCCGACGTACACGGTGTTCCAAGTTGTCGGCGTCTCAAAGGCATTACACGGTATTCCCGATAGCCCTTACTTCCCTGTGGACCAAACTTATGAGAACAAGCCGAGAGTGAAGAAGGTTTTAGCCGAAAACTCTTGGTTATCGCTGCGAAATAAGAGATCTGCCATGCTAGACGGACCTCTAGTTGAAAAACATGAACATAAGACGGAAATACCGACAACAGAAAATAAACCAGAGTCAAAAGTAGCAAAAATTGTGGAGACAACGCCGACGACAACACTGACGACAACGCTGATGCCAAAGCCAAAACCTCCCAACAATGAAGAAAAGCCTAAAGTTGAAACAGAATCTGCTCCTACAATAGATAAACAGAAACAAGAAACTAAAGAAGTAAAGGAAGATACAAAAAGTACCAAAAAGGTAGACCCAGGTGGAGAAACAACAACAAAGACTTCATCTGATCTAAGAAAAAATGTTTCGAAAACTGTCAAAAACATTGACCTGAAACAAAGTCACATAAGTAAAAACAGCTCAGCAAACATCGTTAGAGCCAAACCGAAAGGCAAACAAAAGAATGCTAAAACGCCAACCAGAGCAAATTCAAAAGGCAAAGAACCGAAAAACAAAGTGGCCAACGTAAGAAATAAGAAGATCAACACAAACCCTAAAGTTAACAGAGCTGGTCAGAAGAACAAGAATAAGAAAAAGCCACCAAAAAGACAAAGGAAACAAAATCCCAAGAATAGAGGCCGATCCAAGAAGGGGCAGAGAACCAAACAGACAAACGGAACGCGCACAGGAAAGAAACCAAAAGGTAAAATGATTCAGAGTAAGAAAAAATTGTCAAAAAGTAACCAATAATGAATAAAGTGTTGAATAAAATGTCCGCTTTTGTTTTGATTCAATTCCCTTCCTATTGTCTTAGCTGAACGTCGTCTGATCGCTGCGAGAGAGGCACTGATTGAAGACTATCCTTACATGGTCTCCCTACAGAAGAATAACGAGCATTGGTGCTCCGGGGCACTACTGAATCCTCGCCTTGTGATAACCACAGCTAATTGTCTTTGGAAGTGAGTGTGTAACTATATATGGTATGGTAATACATAACATGTAAGATTAAGCGGCTTGGACTGTGATGCCTGGAAACAAGGCAACTATGATCGACGACACGGTGACCAAGTGTCTACATAATATCACGCCTGTATTCCCCGGAGGGTTAGGCAGAGGTAACACCCTCATTTCACCGTTATGTTTTAACTCTTTATAAGGCAGAAAATTTTCGGAAAAGTAAATAACAAACAATTTGGTAATTTTTTTAAATAACTAATAAATTAAAATCTCAATTTTTTTAAGTGAAATTTTTATATTTTATTAAAAAAAAAAAGAAAAAAAATTGCATACAGCCAGGTTTGAAAATAAAAATATAACAAGGAGCCTTACGCGGCATCTGCCAAAACAGTTGGTGGCAAACATTGCCACTACCTTATAAAGGGTTAAGTCCCATGTAATAGAGGGCGAGCCTATTGCCATCAACATACACATACATAAACTCACGCCTTTTTCCCATGGGGGTAGGCAGAAACTATAGAACGCCACATGCTAAGACTTACATACCCCTTTCGCTTCATCCACATTCATACATCTTGTCATACACGCACGCCGGTTGAGATTACTACGCACCTGACCTTTGTGAAGAACATCACCAATAACACCTATTGCCATCAACCGGGCACAAATCCAAACTCCGGGCTGTTACTGAAGAATTCCACACGGAAAAACCCAATAACATTTTGCCCGAACCTCACGATCAGCGGTCGCACTTACCACGACTAGACCAACGAGGCATTTCCCAACCAACTGTCTAAATACACGAAAAGCATAACATCAGTCAGTGTCTGATCGACGTGGCGTACGACCGAAATATCTTGGCCGTCCTAAGGGACTAATGACGTCACATCTGGTAATAGCAGCAGTGATAGCCTATTGGTGTGGCCGTCATACTGCCAGGGCATAGGTCTCGAGTTCGAACCCAAGGCACGCACCTCTGACTTTTCGGATTCATGTGCGTACCTATTGTATAATTACCACTTGCTTAAAAACGGTGAAGGAAAACATCGTGAGGAAACCGGAATGTCTGAGAGATATTTCTCGACGGCATGTGAAGCCAAGTCAGAGGCCCATGGGCGGCATAAACTCTGACACCAGGTTAGTCACTAACCACACGAAAAGAAGAAGATCTGGTAATTCATATTTCGTTTCATATTCGTAATCATAACTGCAAGTGGGCTGCACATCCAGTCGGCATTTATCACGCAGTTGCACTGACTGCATCTTAATTGCGTTCAAGCTACTTTTGTCAGTTACATAGTTTACAGAGTGCGTTTTTTTATCAATAATAATCAATTGCGTTGTATTCAAAAGGGATAAAACCTTTATGGCATGGCCACCAGCCGAAATTTTTCTTATTTTTCAAAATTGCCGCGCCCTTTGGATCTGGTATATATCGGTATAGGACACTTACATAACATAATCAGCCCATTACTGTCCCACTGCTGGGCACGGGCCTCTTCTCAGATTGAGAAGGGTTCAGGTCTTACTCCACCACGCTGGCCTGATACCATTTGGCTGAATACACACACCATCGAGAACTTTATGGAGCCCTCTCAGGTGTGCAGGTTTCCTCACGATGTTTTGCCTTCACCGTTAACGCAAGTGATAATCAAATTCTGACCCGCTCATGAATTCGAAAAGTTAGAGGTACGAGCCGGGTTCAATTTCGGAACCTCCTGCATGGAAGGCAGGCGTTCCGCTACGCTCTCACTGCTTCACACACTTAACAAACAAAAAATGTCAGCAATATGGTGCCCTAAAGTGTCATGTTACCGCGACATTTGGAGGTAAAGATCGCCATATGAGAACAATGACAATTATTAAAAATAAACTAATTACGTGTTCATATGGCGTTAAATTGCATTTATTTATCATCATCATGTCTCATGTTACCCAGATATTTGGAACTAAAGATCGGTTTAGCAGGTAAGTAATTAAATAAAATTGTTTTTTTGTACTGCGGTAGAGATAAACTACGATAACATGTTCCGCCCCTCCAAAATTCAAAACGCTTCAATGGATTTGTGAAAGTATTTATAAAGCACCACCAATACTCCCAACGCATGTGTGCGTGTTGAGACAGCCGTCAAACAAAAACTACAACTACATACACACTCTTTCGTAAAGATGTGTCATGTAACTAAACACATTGAAATAGTAATTTGGAGGGGCGGGACATATTGTCGTAGTTTATCTCTACTCCTAGTTTTACTATCTTCTAATTAAGTTTTCAAAATCGACCATGGTTGCGTTCTAATTCCAGGGCGCGTCGCATCTCTCGTATGGAAGTCAGGGTCGGTTCTCGTCACACGGACCGCGGCGGTCAGACGGCTGGCATCCAGGAGGTCATGAAGCACCCCAACTGGGGTCTACGGAAGTCCCCTAACAATGACATTGCACTTGTATTGCTTGATAAGAATATTAAGTAAGAAGCTTTTAAATTTTTTTGCAAGAGGTTTGATGGCTGGTTTGAACGCTTGGATGTATGTGCGTGACGTGGTTACATGCACGTTAGAACGTATAGTTGTATGGCCTAAATAAATATTTTTTCAAATGTATGTTGGATCATGAGAGGTTTTTTCATGTACCTATAGGAGAATACAGGAGAAATCCTGCCGTAACAAAAGTCGTAGACAAAAAGAGCGCAGATTAATGATATATGAAAAAGAGATAACAAACCGAATTTGTCAACAGCTGCCTTATCGAATTGTTCTGAAAAGGCTGGTTGTAAATGTAAATCTACTATTGAAAATTGATTGTGTTAAGCACAAAACACGTTATAGGTCGCGACTGACAGTTGTTATGTCGTCACGTCCGCGACTAACGGGGTGTCCTGCGTACGCGACGAACGCGACAAACGCGATCAAGACAACGGCATGCCCTACTAGCGGCCTATGTAGCGAGACGCGACGTAACGCGTATTTGTTCCACGTCGTGTCGCGTCACGTCGCACCGCGTCGCGTTTGTCGCTTATTCAGGACATCCCGTAAGCCGCAAGCCAAACACAACAGACGTAAGACTCGGACAGGGATTTGTATGAAATGTCTTGTCCAATGCGTCTTTTTCATACAAATGTGCGTCCCGTCCGCGTCTCGTCCTCTCTGTGTACATTACGCCTTATAGCTCTCAGACGCCCGAAGCAAATTTGTTTGAAGCACTACATAACCGTTTGAAACCCTATTGCTATCAATGTAGGGTTCATATTGCCGAATACGACTGTACACACTGTAAGTCAAGACCGTCAGTCGATTGCGACGATTTGTAATGACGTGTTTCGCGTTTTACTGTAGGTTTTCAGATTCAGTCCATAGTGTAGATATACCGAATCGAGTGATGTTGCCGGCATTCGATGATGCTTGGGTCACTAGCTGGGGATCTGATAGGGTAAGTCTACCAGCCTTTAACTGTCAACAAAGAACGAGTATTGATCACCACGTCTGATTACTGCGCGTTGGTGTGACCGTCAAAATACTCCGCGTTTAAAAGTAATATTAATAAAAAACAAAACTACAATTTGTCATAGTATTGAACTACGTAAACTTGATAAACTGTTGCACTAGTAACTGGTTATAGGAAGTGTGTTCGTTACTGGGTCACAACGACCATAGTTTTTTATTCTTTGTTTTGGTCGCGTATGACCCCTGTTACCACTTTTGCCAAGCGCTGACAGGGTCTAAGATGGAGCACACGAATGCAAGTACCAGAGATATAGAGGGATTCCCCTATACCCCTCTGGTTTTCACATACACACGACGGAACACAGTAAACTGTTTGGCGCCGGACTTTAATGTGAGCGTGGTAGCTAGCCAGGCGGACCGTATAGATCCTACCACCAAGCGTGCTGTGTTTTGATGAATCTTAAAACACGTGTCTATTCCCAGCGTGCGGTGAGGAAGTTTTATATTCTAGCCCGTCCCCACACGGGACACAAATAAAATTTAACATTAAACTGTTGACAGCCCGACGGCATTTACAGCGCCCAAAACACAGCGCTGCAAGTATACCACGCGCGTCTGATGGATCGTGCCAAATGCAACAACGTCACCATAAGGTTTAGCGTCTTCGTCACAGAGAACTTCATATGTCTTACGCAGAGTGGCACGAAAGCTCCTTGCACTGTTAGTATCCTGGTAACATCTTAATTTTAAATAAAATAAAGCTTAATGCAAAAACATCACGTCACGGTCCAGGAACATATCATATGGCCATTTTCAATAATCGACAGTTTACCCTACTAGAGAGATGAATTTGAAATATACAAGGTTAGTCGGAAAGAGGGTAGCAGGCCACTTAATGTATCACTGACGACTGTTTTAAAGAAAGTGTTAAAATTTAAAAATTCGATAAAGAAAATGCATGCATAACGATTTTTATTTTAGTTTTATCAGTAATTCTGCATCCCTGCTTTAGTTACGAATTCAGAAAATGGAGCTTCTAACCCGTGACCAGGGGAATTAGGACCTAAAATATATATGAGGATAGATAGAATTTAGCGTTATTTTTATAAAATCTTTAAACAGCTATTTCTCTTAAATTAATGATTTGGCGAAAGTTGTAGAACAAAAGTTATTCATGGGTAGTTTTACACCCTTTCGGCTTAGTAATCGCTTTCCGACTAACCTTGCTTTATGCTCCATAGATGTAAAGTCAAATTGTATCTCTAGTAGGTCAAACCAAGGCAAGATAGCTTCTAGAATTCCTAGCACGTATTAATAGCTCTCGTTTAAGAGCGGGGATTTTAAGGCCCGTATCGATAAAGAACTCTCATTGAGACCTAATAAATGCATTTTTTTTATTATTAAACAGTTTTAATTAGCTTTCCATCTTATGTAAAATTTGTTGTTTGGTTGATTGTTTGTTTAATTCGAATCTTGCGACAGAATTTTCAACTATTTATGCTTAACCGAGTCCCCTAAAACTTCGCACACAAATTCAATTCCCATGACAATACAACATTGAAATCATTTCAACCTTCAATCCACAAATTCTGATGCTGGAGGGGTACTGATAGATAAAACCGTTTAACTTTAATATAAAAAATAAGATTTTTGAGGGCTTATTTATTAAATATCCTAGTTACCTCCTTATATCCTAGTTACGTTTTTAGGTTTAGTGTGTCATTCATAATTATGTTTTTTATCCTTTCAGCGGGATACCGGGGCACCAGCTGTGAGTGACGGTGTTTTATGGGGCTTGGCGTCATGGGGAATCAGGAAACTGTAAGTTTTATATTTTTTGACATAAACTTAAGTCCTATAGATTGATTGGTCGAGAGATCGCAAGCGCGGCTATTGAACGTTCAAGTCCTCAGTTGACTCCCAAATCGAGCAAAAAGTTTTATTCTCAAATGACGCCCGGGGCTTCAAATGGCGTCCGGGGTCCCATATGGCGCCCAGTAACTCGCAAAAGAGTCGCCACCTATTAAATGGGACTTAGTCCCGCATTAATAAACAGTTGTAATTTGAGAGCTCCATATAAAGGGACTACTCGGAGGGCTACTCGACTCAAATTTCAAATTCTAATACATCTAAAAATAATTTTGTTGAGCAAACTATTGAATGTATCACTTTAAAAAATTATACACGTTATATTATTATTAACCTTTTGAACGCCAGAGCATGAAATGCATCGTCGTACCCCCCACGCCAAGGTAACTGTAATCCCATCGTTTTTGTCACATATTTGTGACGTTGGCGTACAGGGTAAACTTTCGTTTGTCGCATATGTGTGACAATGGCGTCCAAAAGGTTAAAATTTTAATTACCGTTTACTACTGAACAGAACGCCGGTAGGGGACGTCCTAGAAGGACATACATCGATGTTATTGGTGATGTTCTTCACAAAGGTCAGGTGCGTAGTACTCTCAACCGGCGTGCGTGTATGACAAGATGTATGAATGTGGATGAAGCGAAAGGGGTATGTAAGAGTCGTAGCATGTGGCGTTCTATAGTTTCTGCCTACCCCCATGGGAAAAAGGCGTGAGTTTATGTATGTATGTAGGTACTGAAGAGACTCTTCTTCTACGCGTTATTTGTCTGTAAAACGGCCTATTTATGTAAAAAAAATATTACCATTTCGCTTGGAAATGTATTCCGTGTGGGGACGGGCTTGAATATAAAACTTCCTCACCGCACGCTGGGAATAGACGCGTGTTATAAGATTCAACAAAACCCAGCACGCTTGGTGGTAGTTCTATACGGTCCAACTGGCAAACTACCATCTAAACATTAAAAGTCCAGCGCCAAACAGTTTATTGTGTTCCGTCGTGTGTATGCGAGAGCCAGAGGGGTATAGGGAAATCCCTCTATATCTCTGTTACTTGGATTCGTGTGCTCCATCTTAGGCCCTGTCTGCGCTTACCGTCAGGTGAGACTAGAGTGAAACACGACCAGCATAAGATTTTTTTAATTCTGATCACTTCGAAGATGTGCTCCATTGAGAGCTGTTGTGTTAATTCAGGCCTAGGAGTACAGCAGTACACCACTGCTTGCTCATTGAGATATTCTAGCTTGAAGTTATACATACATACATAAACTCACGACTTTTTCCCATGGGGGAAGGCAGAAACTATAGAACGCCACATACTACGATCCTTACATACTCCTTTCACTTCATCCACATTCATTCATCTTGTCACACACGCACGCCGGTTGAGAGTACTACCACAAAACAGATAGGTATAGAAGTCAATCTACATACAAGTGCGCTCGAGCAACGCACACATAGACACGGCTCACGGACACGATATCACGGACTGTTTGGGACTAGAGTGCGAGTGAGTGCGAGCGCGAGTGCCATGCGCTTGAGAGAGATAGATATATAGATAGAGCGACCGCCGAGCGTAGGTATGAAAAGTGAAGTACATACATGTGATTGACTTCTGTACCTATCTGTTTTGTGGTACTACGCACCTGCCCTTTGTGAAGAACACCATCAATAACATCGATGTATGTCCTTAAGTTATACATAAACACCATTTATCCATTCTAGATGCGGCACAGAGCGTTATCCGGCGGTATTCTCATATCTTGCCTCTCATTCAAACATGGACTTCATAGCGAACGCAACGCATTTCTTGATGTCAGACAAGAGATACTCCCCGTTTGAGGATCAACTGTCCCTGGCCTCGTCCGAATAATAAACAAATAAATACCTAAAAAGTGTAGGTAATAAACTCAATTATGATTATTTGTGTAATTTATGTCCAGTTTCTATACAAGGCAATTGAAAAAAACACTCTAATTCTCTTAGTACTAACTTCGTATCATAATCCTGAACAACGGTTGTTCTACGACTTTCACCAAAACTAAACAGGTTAAACAAAAGATATATTTTTTTCCTTTATTTGAAATGTTTTACGTATATACAACGTTAGTCGGAAACGGGGTTCTAAGCCGAAAGGGTGTTAAAGTACCCATAATAAGGGACAACTTTTTTTCTACAACTTTCCCCAAAACTCGATAGTTTAAGAGAAATAGCTTTTCAATGATTTCGTAAAAAATATGCTAAAATCCATCTGTCCATAGTTATGATCAGCTGTTTTTACAGTTTGGGTCATATTTGGGGTCACAGATTAGAAAATTTATTTTCTGAATTCATAACAGCAGGTATGTTTTTTTTTTAAACTAAAATAAAAATCATTTTGCATGCAAATAAAAATAATCGAATTTTGAAATTTTAGCACTTGCTTTAAAACAGTCATCAGTGATAACCTTTAGGTGGCCCGCGGCTTAGTACCTCCTTTCCGACTAACCTTGTATAAGCTTATTTTGCCCCTTGCATCGTTTGTACTACCCGCGCAGCCACGCTAACGCAATCCCAGCATATCTGCGGCCGTCTCAATTAGAATATGCAAACTACAGAGAATTTTCATAATTTTGTATTAAAAAAAGTTAAGAATTATGAAAAGTCATAGAACAAACGTTGTAGGGTCTTAATGTAAAGTTAGTGCTAAGAGGTTTCGGGTGTTTTTTCAATTACCCTGTATAAAAAACTGCAAATAAAATGATAAACCAAAATAAATTTTGGACCCTATAAATGGTTTAAGTAAAATTAATATCAAAAGTAAATGATGATTCAAGACATAACATAATTAGCCCATTACTGTCCCACTGCAGGGCCCGGGCCTCTTCTCAGAATGAGAAGAATTTAGGCCTTAGTCCACCACGCTGGCCTGGTGCGGGTTGGCAGACTACACACACCATTGAGAACTTTATGGAGCCCTCTCAGGTGTGCAGGTTTCAAGACCACGACACGACGATACCACCTCCAGCCACCCTAGTGTGTGGCCTGCGGGCGGCGGGTTAGGGGACTCGCCGCCCGACCAGTAACAGGCCCGAGAAGGCGGCGCGCTGTGTTCCGTGCGCGCTTCTCAGAAGGACGTGGAGCAAGTCCCCACAGAGGAGAGGTCCGCCATGGTTTGGCGGACCGGGACCTGCCGGGGTTGCGGTGCATGCTTTTGCGAATCCCGCGACCCCGGCCGTACGGTCAGGAGAAGGAACGCCGTTGGTTTTTAGCCGGTAAGAGTCCGGCAGACCCTCACCTTCCCCGGGCGAGGGACATCCATGAGGATTTTCCAACGAGAAAAAAATAAAAAAAAAGGTTTCAAGACCAGTGCTGCCAATGGCGGGGAAAATCCCCGATTTGCGGGGAATTGGGGGTCCGTGCGGGGAATGAACAAAATCGGGGAATTGGAAACAGTTCCAATATTTTCGGTTTCGTGTTCGCAAATGCACCCAAGACAAAAGAGAGCGTTAAAAAAAATAAAGTCGTCCGACTACCGCAACAAATGGAAAGAGCGAGGGGAAGGCCAAAAAAAGGTCGTTCAACCATTGCTGGACAAAACAAGCGGCAAATAATGGGAAACATTTTGAGGGGAGCTCCTAAAATAAGCTTGTCCAACTATCGCTGGAGGAAAAAGAAGTGGTAAATTTATCGTGTTCGTACCTGCACCAAAGTGGCAGCACTGTTCAAAACATACACACACATTTATAGACGACTTAAACACCTGCAGTAGGTACTCCAATCCCGAGGGGCTCCCGGTCAATTAACAATCGCGCCCATCATACGATTTGCGAGGTCAATCTGCGTTTGCCGCGGACAATCCGTTGATGTGTAATCGTTCGTTACACTTACAAATCGACACCCCTCCGTGCCTCGGATCACGTTATGCCGTTGGTCCCGGGTATCATACGAATACCTATGACAATCTTTACGGATAGTCAAAAGCCCGAAAGTCTGTCAACCTGTCTAACCTTAGGAATGGGGAAGGCAACGCAAAACTAAAGCAGATGGCAGCACCTCCATACTTAGTTATTTCCACCAATCAGAACCATCAGGTTGATATTAACAATAATGTCAAACATATTGCAATCAATAAGATTGCAGTGGAACAATCGAAAGTGGCGCCATTAGTTCCACAGTTGCCTACCCCGTTTAGGATATCGGCATTGTCCAGTTACTGGGTTGCGGAGGTCTGATGGCTGTCGCTTCACGTAAAATACTTGTGTTCAGCCGCATCTGGTTAGACTGGCAGCTAACCCTAACAGCAACATAGTTGGCATAAGACTAGGTACCTACTCCAATAGAGTAGAGTATCGATCTCATTAAAAATAAAAACATTATTTTTAAACAAGTACTAATTAAAAACGCAATAATGTAATTAGTATCTTTCCAAAACATTTGTAAATTGCAAGTTCTAACGAAAGCCACCCCTACTTACTATGACCCCGATCGAGCGCGGGTTTCGACGCCCGCGTTACCTAGGTACATCAAACGATGACAATGTCTCCTACGGACCTGAGGCGAAGCTCCCCCCGCCGTCCACACGCTTCGCCTCACTCGCCCGTGGCGTGCCTAGGGGTCAACATTAGGGCAAGCCCGATATTTTTTAGGTACATAGTTTGATATTTATAATTCGTCTGATAACAAACAGTTGGAGATCTTAAGATCGAATTATTGATATTAACGCCATCTATCAAACCACATGCAAATTACCTGTTTGAGAGTTGGTCACATATTTCAGAGAATGTCTACTTAGATGGCGCTTACAAATATTGATACATATTACGAAAATAAAATAATAAAGATTAGCTCGTATGTTGTGTAGGTAGCTACTAGGCATTTACGTGTGATGATTGATTTATGTAAACAACGAAACAATCATGAATTTCATAGGTAAAATAATTCGAATTTGCTCTGTTACTAACACATCGAAAGTATTGTAACAAACGCATCGGGACAAACGAAATCAACTGACTAATCTAATCACTGAACTTGTGTGGTCGTTGTGCATAATATTGTTATTAGGTTTTAAAAAGGACGAAAATGTTTATATTCGCCCCTAACCTAAACTACAAAAAAGAACAGCCTTCGTCTGCAAAATTCATTCAAATTATCGTTAGAGAAAAATATGTAACACCAACAGAATAATTTGTTTAAATAGGACCAACCAACAATCCAAGTCTTGTCCACTGATTGATCAAATCGGCTATTGCATAATAACTATGTACTTTTAGAAATACACAATGTTGGGTTTTATGACTACAAGTAACTACAATTCTTGTCTACAAAGTTTAAAATATTTACCTTTTCATCACTGACTAACAGCTGAACACACTTTTAACCTTTACAAAGCACAACTGCGTCCGCTTTCGAAATTATTTTGATAATAAAACAACACTTAGTCACTTACAATCACGGCAAATACTAACAAAAATTGTAAATCATAGAAAATTATATGATAACAAACTGAATGTAGGTAAACAAACAACACAAGGTTATGTAGGTGAAAGCGAAGCGAAGTTTTACGAAAATAAGATCGCCAACTTCAGCGCACTCACGCGCCACTGAATGTAACTCGCCACCTGTACATGGGACAATTGCATTCGTTTCCGAATTAATTTTGATAATAAAAACACTCAATAACTTATAATCACAGCAAAAATGCAATACACCAGTAATTCGCTCAAAACAAACTAAATATGGCGGGAGGTATCACGGGCCACAGATTATCTATCACTAGCAACCCGCCCCGGCTTCGCACGGGTGCAATGTAGATACTAATGTGGGGCATATAAACCTTCCTCTTGAATCACTCTATCTATTAAAAAAAAACGCATCAAAATCCGTTGCGTAGTTTTAAAGATCTAAGCATACATAGGGACAGGCAGACAGCGGGAGCGACTTTGTTGTATACTATGTAAAGATTTACTACTTTTACTAATATGGCGCAGTAATGAAGTTCGTGCTAGCCACCCACTTATACTTACACTCATGTAGTACGCTGGGCGTACGCGGTTGAACATTTCCAACAAGTACATTCAATAGATGTATAATCTATCCATAGCAATTTGTTCTACAAATTTGAAACAGGGACAATAAAAATAACGCCAAGTGTGCCCCCAATGAGTGCGAGCGAGATGTCCGCATTATCGTCGCGGTGTGCGACCGCACGTTTGACTATGCGGCGATCGAAGAGGATGAGTAGGTACATGAAGGTCATTGCTACCGACCAGCGACTCGCGACGGATAGCGCGCGAAATTTTAATGTTATTCTTATCACACGAATTATTGAGTTCGCTTCTTATAATTACTTATGAAGTGTGTTATTCGATATGTATCTATGGGTTTTTTATAGGGCAAGCCGGGCGATTGGGCTTGTATGAAAGTACCGCCACTGCTCGCCCGCAAATGTAGTGCTGTCCTTGTTATCTAACATCACTAGCGCATCCCACACGCATTTCCGAGCTCTGCATTCAGTTCGCGCGCGCACTATACATACTTAGTAAAGTGCGGTCGCGCTGCAGGAACAATTTCGTACAATGACACGTCACTACTTATCTCTGTCGCTCGCGCAGAAATATCTTGCCGTCGCGCTCGCACAGATGCGGTGACCGCCGTCAACACAGATTGCAATTGGTTGTAGGCACAAAGGTCATTGTACGAAATTCTTCCTGCTCCGCGACTGGACTTTAGGTTTGAACGTGACTCAACCTATCGTACGCGTATGCATGGGCGACAGCGGGGCGTGGCGGGCTGAGAGGGGCAGTAGGTTGGTTGAAGCGGCGCGGCGCGGTGACAATTTAGCAGAAAGGAGTTTCGCTTCTATGCGGTATTATTTATCTTTAGGCTGACCATCCACCAGAGCTGTGCTAAGCTGCGTAGCGAGAAATGTGTTTTGTAAGCATCAATAGAATCACTTCATTTACCTAGCTTCGCTCTGCGCAGCTCTGGTGGATATGGGTCTAACAGTGCGAGGTTTTTGTTCATACAAAACAAGCGAGAAATGTGTTGCGAGGAATGGATTGCGAGGAATGTGTTGTTAGGAATGTGTTGCGAGGAATGTGTTACGAGGAATGTGTACCGCTCCCGCCACGGCTAATTTGTACACATTAACACATTACGCATTACACATTACGCATTCCTGGCACAGCTCTGGTGGAAAGGGTCACACCGTTTTTCGTATTACACATTTTCCTCACACAGCTCTGGTGGATGTCCAGCCTTATGGTAGTATTTTGTTTTATTTATGTTGAAAGTACCTTTTTTTTTACGTGGGGAAATCCTCCAGACGGGGGGGTGTGCCGGACTTTTACCGGCTAAAACCCCACGGTGTCCCTCCTTCTGACCTAAGGCCGGGGTCACGGGATTCGCTGTTGCATGCACCGCGACCCCGGCAGGTCTCGGTCCACCAGCTTCATTCTGGTGGACCTCTCCTGTGGTGGGGCAGTTGCTCCCCTGCCCCACTTCCTTCCGAGAGGCGCGCGCGGAACACGGCGCGCCATCCTCCCTGGGCCCGTTACTGGACGGGCGACGGGCTCCCAACCCGCCGCCCGCCGACCACTCACTAGGGTGGCCGGAGATCGTACTATCTAGTAATAAAATTAAATAACAGTTGTGATTAAATAAAACAAATTGTTCAGTATATGAGCATATTTAATATTTTCTTTTTCAAAATTGTAAAACTCACATTTTGAAATTGCAAAATTATAACTAAATTCTCATATCGTTAATAGTAACAATCGCCATTTTGTAGTTTTTTTTTTCACCATTTTGTATTTCTCTCGAACTAATAATAATAATTGTAAACCATTTATACATCTCTAATAATAATATATTTTAATGTCTAACAAATTCATTTTCTCAACGTTTTACCACCATTTTCGTTTTTTATCGTTATCCCAACAGCAACTTTCACGTATTTCTAATCAACTTTTTTTTATAATTCTAAACATACTTTTTACATATTTTTTTTCCATATACAATGACTACAGCTTTCCTTATTCGCACCGATAGTGTCCATTTTTAGAAAAATATTGGAATGACTTTTTCGAAAACAAAAAAAAACTAACTCTAAAATTAATCTTAACTTCAAAAATATTATAATTATAATAAGTAAAATTAATCTGCAATCCCACGTACATACATAATTCAATTAAGTAAAAATCAATTCGTTTCTTTGGCAATTTTTGTATTCAAAAGTGAATTTACAATTTTATTTAAACTGGCATTAAGCTTTTAACACTATTGAGAAAAACTGGCAAAGTTGAGAAAATATTATACAATATTTGCAGAATTCAAATGTTTTCGACCATTGTACCACAGCTATTATTCACTTACCGGTCGATGGGCTATGATGACAGTTGATCAGAAGAAGTCAGACGTCGTTCTACAGTGGTCGAAACATTTGAAATTATGAAATCAGTAGCAACATAATAAGCGTTTATGTGACTTTAATTATTCTATTGTAATTATTTTGTTTAACCTTATCAACGAAATTACATTATAGATTATAAAAATCGAATAAAACTGGCCAGAATGTAAAACTAAACTATAGTTAACAACAGAAATAACATTACGAGGTATAACACCCAAATCCACTTTTTGCTCAATAAAATTATTTTAGGCCAAAATAGAAACTTGAAAAATAGTTTTAATTTGAAACAGTTTATTTTCTTATAGAAGTGGAATCTTATTTTGTACACCGTAAGCAAGTAACTTATTTTACGCCTTACCTACAGTACTTGGCCGTAGATCTATGGTAACAAATAGATACAGTCGACAATCGATCCATTGTACTGAGTACTGAGCAAAGCGAATTATGAATAAAACTAAAAACTATTAAGAAAAACTTAGCAAAAAGATTTTGGATGGAGCCGATCACGATATATAAAGAGCTATAGAATCTTTTTAAATTATGAATTGTTTAAATTATAAATATATTAATCATTGTAAAACTAGAGCGCTATTTTACAAAACAACAAATAAATTCGTGCCTCTTATTACTAAAATGCCGCTTTAAACCTAAATATTAACTTTAGGTTGACTTCGAAACGTCGAAAAACGAAGTCGTTAAATGACATTAATGTATCTATAAGAAAAGAACTGCGCTCAAAAATAATGAGTTAAGATATTCTACTTGGCCACCGTCAAATTGTAAATGGCATCTTATGATACCTTATAAATTCATCTCAGTTTATTTTAACGGGTCCTAAACTAGAGACCTTCGCGACTTTTATCGAGACGTGTCGACTACATTTCGAAGTCAAACCCAATCAAGAAAAGATGTATTTCGTACTCCAAATATGACAATAGCCGCCTTTTTTCAAGCAATTATCGATGAGATAATCAATATTCTATATTATAAACCGCACCAGGCAAGAAATCATTTTTTTTATGAACCTATCGCTAAAGACTCCCTGATTTTTTTCTCTTATAATCTAAATATACACAAAAATAATTTTGTACTCTCCCAACGAGTTTCAAATGGCAACATTTAGATTTTTTTTACAATAATTAATTATGGCAGCTTTGTACGATCGCCGAAATAGACTTCTAAGTTCGCGACTTCATCAACATTGACAAAATAAACTTCATTTTTAAATGATTCTTTTTACTTTGTGAACGTTGATGAGGTCGTCTAAGAATGCGCACACGGTTACCGACTCACTCCTAAGTTGTGTAAGTGGACGCACCAAGAAACCAATAAATATGTAAACAACCAGGTTTACGTCCACTGGCGGTAAGTGGGCGCGTATTCTTAGATGCATGTATTATCAGTGAATAGACTCGTAATTCTACTTAATAATTTGGACAAATCTGGTGTGTTGGCAACACTAAAAATGAGTATAACAAGCACCGTATTATGCGATCAATAATGTTGCCGACATACAATTATTTCGTAACATAAACTATATTTGTGTATTTCTACTTATTTCGGGTATATGTAGTAAGTAAGCAATGTGTGAAATGTCTATTGAAAAAATTGAATTAGTCTATGGAAAGGTGAAATGACCAATTACTGGCTCAGCAGTTCGTTTTTAAGATTGGAGATTTCTTACCTTTAACTGGCCACTCCAACTTATTAACTGTAACTATTGACAAAAATTCCGGATACCTATTTAAATGTAACATGTAGAAACAATTGAAAATGTCGTAGGTAAAATTGGCATAATTCAGTCACAAATTTTAACTTTTGAGATTCGCAATTCGCTAATCATTTTTCATCGAGTCCATTTAAAAAAATCCGAATTTTTTATCTGTGCTTTTAATTTATACGTAATTTGACATCAATATAATCCAGAAAACAGTTTTATTATAACACTCAATTTAGTCCGAAATCACTGTCTTTTTTCACAAGCACAGATGTTTAAAAATATCCAAATTTAAACCCAAATACGTCAGATAAGGGTTTGACCGGATCCTAGGGTTGGTTCAACAATAAAGCCTCGAGCTCATCGGCGGAGCGTAGAAGAAAGGCGGCGGACTCACGGTAGCCGGTGATGAGTTGCCGTACGGCTCCTACTTCGGCTCCTGACAGCTTGTGAGATAGAAGCTGCGGCTTGGCTTGGCTGGATGTCGTGGATGCTGCGAGGGACGACACAGTGGATGTCGCGTGAAGAGATGTTGGTGTAGTGCTCTTCAGAGAGAGATCTGTTGGTGCTGGAATTTTTATTTTATCGGTTAATATTGACCTAGAAAAAGACTTCAAACTTAATTTTCCATAGTGTCCCTAATCTTCTTTTTAAGTTTAGGCATAGCATAGTTCCCTAGACGCCATAATACTAATAGGCTTTTTTTTAAGTAAATTTGTACCTACTGTTAGTTACGGCTAAGAGTGCGCAGGTTTATAAGATAAATAAACGAAAAAAAAAATTGAAGCTACTCACCGGAGAGGCTGGTGGGGAATGTGTGCGTGTGCGCAGCCATAGCCGAGAGCAGTGCGCTCTGGTATGCTGCCATTGCTGCGTTCACGCCTGCACCTAGACAAAAGGGTTGCTGTAGATACGGTTTTATAGCTGCCATTATGTGATAATACATTTACTGGGCAATGTTATAAGGCAGAAATACTCAGCATACTCTGTTAGAAAAAACCATTAGGTACCTAGGTACTTATTTTTACTTTGCATCGAGAATTACTACGAGTATTCCCAAGGAGGGTTGATGTCAGGCAGGCGGCCGGTCATAAATCAATAAGCCAAAACCTCTTACAACATGGATTTATGAAATACATGTTGTGCCGTGCCCACCTAGTGTGGAATAAGGGCAGGAAGAAGAAGAAGATCGAGAATTACTTTAGTCCGCTGAGGCACCCTCTCAAGGGAGCTAAAGCATTCATGCAGTAATAATAAAATATGTTTGATAGGATTAAATCTTCTATTCAAATGTTATGAGCATTATGACAAAAAACTGAACTCACCGGTAGGAGGCAGCGCAGTCAGGGTAGACAGAAGGGCGCTGCTGGTCAGCGCTGATGACGCAGGATTCGGGATAGAACTGGAACGTAACAATGATGTATGTCAGTTATTATATCCAGATATTTTGGACGCCGTTAGCCTTATCCGCCGTTAGCCCATAAGAATAAGAATTAGCCGCATCTCTCTGGTCCTGTGCATCATGAGAAGCATCAGAAAAATTATATTAAGTACACAGTTCACATAAAACTGGTGTCGATTCTGTAGCGCACTTTGACAGGACTAAACTAAACTAAGAGTGATTGTCTCTTTCTGTTTCGATAGAAAAAGAAAGTGACAGTTGCGTTTAGTCTAGTTCAGTACTGTCAAAATGTGCTACAGAATCGACACCACTGTGTGTCAAAAATCCTCCATTTTTACATAGTTTTGATTATAGTTAACCATTTTTGACTGCCTTGTTGGTCTAGTGGCCGCAATTGCGACTGCTAAGCTTGGGATCCTGGGTTCGATCCCCAGGTCGGGCAAAGTGTTATTCGGTTTTTCCATTAAGAATTTCACAGTAGCAGCCCGAGTCTGGATTTATGTCCGGTTAATGGCAATAGGCTCGCCCCCTATTACGTGGGACTTAAACATAACTGGCGAAATGAGAGATTTACTATACACCTCTGCCCAACCTTCCGGGGAATACAGGCGTGATGTTATGTATGTGTTGTTAACCATTTTTTAGTGAACTAGGTATACCAGAATAAAGGAGCTGATGCTGTTTGAACAAAATCCTCTGTCAAGAGTAGTTTGGACTGACATGAAAAAGCTCCACAATTAATTAAATCAATGGCATAACTTACTTTTGCCGCCCGAATGTCTGCGGAGTTCCAAATGTATTTGGGAACGACGGTCTGAACAATGGCGCCGGTGATGACGCTGGGCTGCAAAATAAAAAGTCAAATTTTTGTATAAACTTAAATCGGTGATGAGCGGCATTGCAGATGGGCTGAGTGATCACTGACTCTACGATCACCAACCCGTTCGGACTTGGGGTGAAGAGACTCGAATTACCGTTTTGAAGAATACAATAGGCAATGTTATAAGTAGGGCGATGACGACAGAAATTCGGGAATTATGAGCTTGTACACAAAACTGCGATGCGACGTCGCATCGTAGAACTTACGAATTGATTCGCGTAATTGATTTTTCCTATTTCTTCTTATCAGTAACAACAGAGCGCAAATCTTTTTACGCAAATTTATTCTACCTAGTATAAAATACGTTCAATACGGTTGACGATCGTCGAGGGATTGGTCATCCGAACCTTAGAAGGAAGCCGCCTTGTTGCACGAAATCGCATCGCAGGAATTTGCGTCACAGTTTTCTGCGTTGCGAATTCGCATTGCGCCAATTCGTAGATTTGTGTACAAGCCCTATATAACAACATTAATCAATTATCATCTTAGAAGAAATTAAACGAAATATTACCCTAAAAGTATCAGGGCGACATAACTCACCTAGCAGTCTTACTGCCAGCGTTTCCATTAGCGTTATCCAGCTTCAAATTATTGTTGTTCAGCAGTGGATTATCCATAGTCGGGCTTGCTGATGGCCTAGTAGTGTCGGCAGCGGCCTTGCTATGGCCAGCCGCAGCCAATGATGTGGTTGACGTGGTAGTGGCCGGTGTGGACGCTGGGCTGCTGATGGCACCGCTGTATAGGCTTAAGAATGAAGATGCGACTGCTGAAGTTGCTGTTGTGTCGATGGCCTGTAGAAGATTGAATAAGTAAACTTCAGAAGAAAAGTTAACGAGAGCTTTCTGTTAAAAATTCAACGATTTGAATTGAAAAGTGAAAAAAAAACTGCTGCTTATTATGAACAATGGAACTACTAATTGGGAAACGCCTTGAAGAAAATATATTATTGGTAGAACCCAAACAATTTAAAGCAATTTGCATAACAGTTAAAAAGTTAGAAAAAAGTGCAGAATTTTGACAATATAGAATCAAATGTTTTCAGATATTTCCGTACTTCTATTTTAGGCTATTGTTGTTCCATTTCAAAAACTTTCAAATCTTGTCGTCGTCTTAAATCTTGGGGATAGTTCGTGTCTGAAAATCATAGTCTCCACGAGGTACATTAAAGGAGCTTCCATGAGTGACGAAACTAAATGCGTCCGGCGCATCCTGGGCAGTCAACCCCGCTACCAACCTTGCTGACTGGCTAATCTTTTTACCACGATATAAGCTATTTTCGTATAGCTCGTGCCGAAAAGAGACAAGATATAGACATAGATACAGTTATCTATATTCTACAATAAAGAAGACTTGATGTCATTGAGGCTTGTATCATTGCTTGAAAACGCAAATTTGACGAGGTCAACGCCTAATTGGATTACCGTTCTCTTCGCATCGAGTACCCTCCATGCTTCGAAGAGCACGTCAACCCTTAGCTTCGACTATCATTCCATTTCTAGTCATTTTAGATTCTGCCTGGTAATACAACATGTCCTAGAATCGTTTTACAACTCACCATTGGAGTGGGAACTGTCGGCATGGGCTGGCTGACAGGATCGAGTCCGAGACGCATGCGCTTAGCGTTGAGGCTCTCGTTCTCACACGCTTGAGCCAGAATGTGCTCCGCTTGCACTGAAGTCAGGTGCGCTGGAGTCGGCCGCACCTGGAGAATCAGATCATTATTAGTGGAGAATATGATTGGAGTTGAAAGTGGTCACTGGCAGAAAAAAATGAAGCCAGGAGGAATATTGTGCAGGTACCTCATCGAATGGGAAATTTAAACCTGGGGTAGTTGGAATTCAAGATTCACTTGTGCGAGAACTTCGGGTCTATCAATGCGGCGTTTTTATAACCTATCAGCAGCGTGGTGGTGTGGCGGCAAATAAGATGGTTTCGAAATTAAGGACTGATAAGTTAAAGGAATTAATTTTACAGCAAATATTTGTAAAAAGTACCAAGGTAACATAAATAAAATGGAGATCGGACCCTCACCGCAGTGTCCCAGGCGTTGCCACTACCCGGCGTACTCCCTCCGTTGCCAGTCGACGGAATCTCTCCTCGTACTTTCTTATTCCTTCTGCAGCTCTTCAAATAAGTACGGATCCTCTTTCGAGCACGCTCAGCAAATTCCGGAAACTGTCGTGTACAGGAATCAATGATAGCCTGGATCTTTTCCTTAGGCTGCTTGGATATAGGAACTATCCTGTCCAAGTTCTCGTCTACGAAGAGGCGGACGAACATCTGTAAAAAATTTAGTTGCATTTCTCAATAAGTAGGGTCAGTTTCCAATCTAACTAGAAGAAGCTGAAGTATTTTGCAGCGAGCGACTGACATTTGAACTACGTAACGTAATTACCCACTTGATACCGATATCCGATAGTTCTCTCTAGTCGAATTGTACTTTCTATTGCACGGAACTTAATAGGAACAAAAAAACTAAAGTACCTCGTCCACGATAGATTAAAATCACGTAGGGGACTCTCGTAGAGCAATCTACTACGTGAACATAGCACCGAGAGTAACCTAGCTAAGGCATGACTACAGTCTATGAAGTGTACAATAGACACGGTCGGAGGGCAACGTGGACGCAATCTCTACGTGTACGTAGAATTGCGAGAAAATATGTTAGACTAAAGGTCAAAGCACACATATCAACTCGGAAAGGGATCGTCACCGTATCGCCTTTCGCCTCGCCGTAAACAGGCGTCAACCTAATGTAAGCACGTAACCAAAGCGGATCAGCAGCTCCGATACGTCGACTCGGCTACGGCTAGGCGACGCCGCGCTTACGGCTCGCAGTAACAGTAGTGTGCTGCAGGCAGGCCGCGGGAGGCGTGAGGGGGGCAAGGGTGGACGAAGAGACGTAAGCTCGGGTACGGAGAGACGTAAGCGCGGGAACAACGAGCCGTAAGCGCGAGTACTGCAAGTTGACCACGCACCGCACCGCGGTTCGTGAGCTTGTCCCGAGGCGAGGCGATTACGTTACGATTCCGATTAGTGTGCGTTGCAGTAGGGAGTTTTATACAAAGAATACTGAATGGCTCGAGTTGATACGGTGACGATCCCTTTCCGATTTGATATGTGTGCTTTGACCTTAATGTCCAAGTACCTATAGACCTACTATTACTCTATCCTAGACAAAGTGCTTACGGATAACTTCAGGCAATACAGGCGTTATGTACACAATAGAAGTACTCACGTTAAAAGCCTTCAGCCGCTCCGGATCATGGTGCTGCGGATCGACTCTGTCATCAGAGTCATCATCGGAAGCCCCGCCATCATCATCATCCTTGGTCCGGTCTGATGATGAGGTCTCATCGTGTGTGGATGCTGGTTCCACGCCCGGTGTCACTGAGCCGACGTGGATTGGACTCTGTATGGTGCAATATGGTTAGTATGAGAATTTGGGACCCATGCGGTCTTATGTAAGCAACGTCGAAACATTTCATCAAACCCGAAATAATTTAAACATCTTGTGGTTAGGCCATTCTGAATTATATTCATCAGTATTATCAGCCTATGGCAGTCCACTGCTGGACATAGTAGCGAATAATTGAAGAGGCCTATGTCCGGCAGTGTGGCCTCTCCCACAACATTCAGGCTGCCTTTTCGCATCCTATTTACACCAGTGAACCCAATACTGATTGTGTCTTACTTTTAATTGGAACAAAAAGTGAAAAAAGACAAACATGGACTGACGAATACACATTTAATAAAATAAGTATGTATGAAACGCTGCTCAACCTTAAAACTCACCGAGTGGCCAGTGGCCAATGGCGTGGGAGGTTTCGGGGGCTTGCTGCCGAGGCCCAAAGCGCTATGGTATGAGGCCCATAAGTCCGCCATACTATCGCCACCAGTCTCCGTAATGTCGCCGTTGCGGCCTGAAAGTACCAGGACATCAAATTGTAACAGGAGGTTGAGGAAACAAGATATTGAAAATAGAACAATGCATTCGTTCGTTTTTTGTTTTCATTAAACGAATAAAGTCGTACTTAAAAACTCTTTTTTTTTCTTTTAATTAAAGCAGAAACCATAGAGGCTCGTGGTTTCCCAACCGCGCAGATCATACGGTTTGCGATCTTAAGCTGCGCTTGCCGCGGTCAGTCCGTGGATGTGTGACCGTTCGTTACACATCGAGACCTCTCCGTGCCTCGGAATACACGTTAAACAGTCAGTCCCGGGTGTCATACGAATACCTACGCCAGTCGTTACGGGAAGTCAGAAGCCCGAAAAGTCTGACAACCAGTCTAACCTTAGGATATCGGCATTGCCGAGTAACTGGGTTGCGGAGGTCTGATGGCAGTCGCTCCGTGTAAAATACTGGTATTCAGTCGCATCTGGTTAGACTGGAAGCTGACTCCAACATAGTTGAGAAAAAGTGAGGCAGAACAGTTAAAGGAGAAACTAGTGATATACTAGATATATGTTTAGATCATCTTAAAAAAAATCTGAATATTAACCTTCCCAAGCAGGGATTACTACGTCTAGTTCAGAGAATCGCAGAGCCAACTAGGCTGGGGCTACACTTAGCACCAACATCAGCATCGTTTCGCGTCGCTGCTAAATGTAACCTCGCATTAAGCCTTCGGCACACCAAATGCGCGTCGTGAGAGTAGCGTGTCCGTCTGGAGGCCCGCGTATGTAGTAGACACACTTGACAGCGCGGGTCGGGATTGGCGCACGGCACACACCCACACACCACTCATGACCCGCGTTCTGTGTGCGTGAAGACTTAAAGGCTGGCAAGTTAGATAGTTATTCCGTCTCGAATGGCAACAAGTAATGTTAACGTTTGGATAGGCTGGATTTAGTGTACTTCCTTACATGTCTCAAAGTTATTTTAGAGCTCAGAATGTCACTAGTAGTTATGTAATGAGACTAAACATTCACAGCTTAAACTAGACCATCTAGTTTTCAAACAAAATGTAACTAGCCATGTAGTGCATCTAATTTCAAGGTCATAAACACGTTGGTTTGCTTTGTAGTTATTTCTAGGGCTATTTAGCGCTGAATACGCTCTTAAACCAGTTGATAGGGATGGGACGTTACGTGTGTACTCGAGTTGACCTCAGTCGAGTTGATCACACAGTTTACTCATTTATATCGCTGTTGTAACTTGACTGTATGGACTAGTCGGTACTCGATAGGGTTGGGACGTAACTGTTGTATTTGAGTTGACCTCGGTAGATTTGATTATACAATCCTCCCAGGGGATGACAGTTCCAAAAACCAAATTGATTGATAAAAAACGCATTTAGGACTGGCAGCGGGCTAGCAAAGTCTGTATAATCTCCAAAATGATAGAAGTTAGTTTGCTAGATGTATTATAGACATACCGGAATAAACAAGTTGTTTAAACCTTGGCTATCAGATAGTTCATACCTATTGTTCAAATTATTAGGGTAGGTCAGGGTAGGTCCTGGACGAAATCGCCGGAGGTCGGTAGTGTTTATTCTAATTTATAAACGCATAACAGTTACGTGAAGAAATACGTAATAAGTATATCTCTGTACATTTTTGTTCCTAAAACTTCTTAAAGGAAGCTTTATTCTTCAAGGAGGTCGCTTAGCGAAGAATTTAGTAACTTTATAAAAAATATTTGTAATCTCATCTTCTAACATTTCATGTTAAATATACCTTCATTCTACGTAACTACAGATACTTAAAACCATGTTTTTAATCATTTAACAATCGTAATCCTGTGCAACACAAATACATCGGCTACCAGGCACTCAGAACACAGTAGCAGGTGATTAATATTCCGTGCAAGTATTTTTTTGTACGTCCCACAACAAAACCTGAGTAGAAATGATACTTTAATACGTATGTCGAATAATTTTATTAGTAAATAACCCATGTGGTAATGCTGGAAGTAAAAGTTTTTTGAGTTTAGTGTATCTCGTATATTTTGGCAGGTGGCAAGGTAGGAATCTAAAGGCGGGTACAGACTGCTGTAAAATAACATGCAGTGTAACATGAAATATACGTAGTACGCACGCGTAGCGTGCATGGTTCGTGCGCGCAAGGCTTCCACACTATGGGAATTCTGTTACATTGCGACAATGTGGACGGCAAATTCTTTCATTGCGTGTTACATTGAATGTTACATTTCTTAAGTCTGTACCCAGCTTAAGAATGTGTTGGCAAAATGTTCCACAACATGACGCGCAACATTAAGTCCACGTGGTGCTGCAACGCTGCACACTGCCCCGCAACGTTGCGAGCAACATTCTACTTTACGCGGGACATGTTGCAATCCGTCCCTTCGAGAGCAGGCGTAGATGTGTGCGAGCTAATTGTTCCGCAACATTGTCCCCGATAAATTTACGCAGATGCCCCGCGTCGAGACCCGCGACTTGTTGCTCGATTCGTCCCTTAGTAAATCCAAGGCTTTAGCTATGCAAGCAGCGCATGGGGTGCTTTAAAAGAGCCTCCACGAGTGACGACGTACGTCTGACGCACCCTGGGCAGTCAGCCCCGCTACCAACCTTGCTGATTGGCTTATCTTTTCACCATGGCAGGAGCTATTCTCAAATAGAGAAATAAAGAGAGAATCGCCGCCATTGGTGTCGATTCTGTTGCGCACTTTGACAGGACTAAACTAAACTAAGGATGTTTGTCTCTTTCTGTTCCAATAGAAAAAGAGAGTGACAGTTGCGTTCAGTCTAGTTTAGTACTGTCAAAATGTGCTACAGAATCGCCGCCATTAACTGACATGATATACTGAATACAATGTAAATACTACTACACTACTTTCTACTTGATCTGGGAAATCTCAAGCCATTGACTTTCAAGCCTTTAACCTGGTTTCTTTGGCCCTAAACTGTACACCAAAATAGATTAGGGTATTTGACTATTTTTTTTTTTATTAGAAATCTCGAAACTGTTACAAAAATGATAAGCAACAGTGAAAAAACTAATGAAATATTTAATAAAATGCCCAAGTTATAGACGATTGAAAATTGCTCACTAGACAGAGACAACATGACGGCACAATGACGTCATACCTTGTAAACTTCATAATTATTTGACATCACTCCGTACAATATCCGTTTCGCGCGACAAGGACAGAAAATGCCCCCTCCACAAACTTCGCAAGCGTGTAGCTCCTCTACTTTTTCATAGATTTTATTTATTTTTTCACATATCAATTTGTATCTATACTTTCTTTAAAATAATACTAAATTGTTGTACATTTTTAATAGTAGTCAAATACCCTTTTAGGTCATCAGCGCAATGTATAGAAAAAGTAAAATTCTGCCTAGCCTTTTCCCAACTATGTTAGGGTCAGCTATTCTCACCAGATGCGGCTGAATACCAGTATTTGACACGGAGCGACTGCCATCAGACCTCCGCAACCCTGTTACTGGCCAATGCCGATATCCTAAGGTTAGAAAGGTTGTCAAACTGACTTAACGGGCTGTCATAGGTATTCGTATGACACCCGAGATCGATGATTTAACGCGATCTCCGAGGCACGGAGAGGTCTCGATGTGTAATGAACGGTCACCCATCAACGGACTGACCACGGTTAGCGCAGCTTAACCTCGCAAATCGTATGTGTCGTGCGGTTGTTATTTAGTCACGGGCCCCTGCTATATAGTAACACAGTAGGTATACACACTCATAATCTACTCGAGTGAAAAGGCTGTTTTCCCATCCCTACAACAGTTACAAACTCATGTACTTATTAACATTTTCGGTAACGACCTACGACCAGGGTTGTCAGTCGTCCAGTTGTCGACCAGGCTGTCCGGTTGCGACCTCTGCAATAAAACATCTTGCTCATGATATTGCTTGGTCATCGCATTGCGATATCATCAGTCTGTATACTTTATTAGCTTCTTATCACCAGTTTTTTTTTCGTGTGGTTTGTGACTAACCTGGTGTGAGAGTTTATGCCGTCCAAGGGCTCTGATTTGTCTTCACATGCCTTGTCTTCAAGAAATACCTCTCAGGCATGCCGGTTTCCTCACGATGTTTTCCTTCACCGTTCTTTAAGCAAGTGATAATTATACAATACGCACATGAATCCGAAAAGTCAGAGGTGCGTGCTTTGGGTTCGAACTCGAGACCTTTGACTTGGCAGTCCGACGGTCACACCACTAGGCTATCACCAGGTGCCAAGTGGTAACATTCACACGATATCAAAATCTTTATTCGTTTTCATTATTAGCTACAGAAAACACCGTATTTTTTCTGTCGTTAGCTCTCAAACCGGTGAACCAGGCCGGTCGAAAACTATGTAACTGACAGCCCTGCCAGCTCATTTCCCAGCTCATTAAAACTATGTGAGTACACATTACTTTTCAGAATTTATTGTACCCTAAATTATAACTAGACTGTTCCCTTTTCAGAGTGGTAATAGGTTTTTTAATTGTTAATTTCCTAGACTAGCTGTTCCTGTTCCTTTCCTTCCCTTTTATAATATTTATTTTCCGCGTATTTTTTACACTGAGTAATTGTATATTATTTTATCGGTGAGTACAGTGTGGGTAAATCCAATCCTAGCGTTCACAACAGGAGACTACAATTCATCATTCCCAGCTACAATCGGAGTTGACTACAAATGTAAACTCATGGACGTGAACGGTGTTAAAGTCAAGCTTGGTACCTATTTGGGATGCAACGGGACAGAAGTGATACAGAACATTGACATCAAGTTTTTACAGAGAAGCTCACGGTGCTATATTAGTTTACGACGTGTCAGAACCAAAGTCCCTAGCAAAACTGAATGAGTGGGTCAAGGAACTTCAAGGTATACTCCACCAAGAAGAACATAGTCTGCTTAGTTGTCGGCAATAAGATTGACAAGCATATCAGTTTTGGACCCAGTGCATAATATCAGCAAGCACATTGGGTCACCCGCGCGACGGGGCAACGAGTATTCCCAAGGAGGGCTGATGTCAGGCGGCCGGTCATAAAACAATAAGCCAAAACCTCTAACAACATGTATTTATGAAATAGGTACATATTGTGCCGACCCCACCTAGTGTGGGATAAGGGCAGGAAGACGAGGAATTTCCTAGACTAGGGGTCTTGGTCCGAGGTCCTCTAAAAGTGGTGGCTGTCGAAAGATATCATAAATGAGTTGGCCATAATGATAATTCAACACCCATCTCTAAGGGTTAAGGCACACCGACGCAGAGTCGAGACGAAGCGACGTGTCAATCTAAAAATTTACTTAGCATATTGATCCCGAGTTGTCTGCTCACAGACGCTCGCATTCGACGGAATGCGCGCGTCTTTTTTTATACGTTTTAGAGATACGGATAGGATAAGCTATGTACATTTTTAGATTGAGACTTCGCTTCAATTCGACTCTGCGTCGGTGTGCCTTGACCCTTATAAGTATGTGTCAGCCGGTAAACGTTTACTTTTGGACAGCCCAGCAAGCACTAAGTCTCAATTTTTGTATTTTATGTTATTTTTTGGCAAGTAGAGAGGGTTGAGATGGATTTGTTTGAAGATTTTTTTTACTTTTCTGTCCGCGGCAATATTAACTGACCACTTCACCCACAGTAGACAGCGACGTCACATCAAGTCGCTGTGCTGACCCGCTCACCACAACGTCGTGCATTTCGATCAAGAGAGCAAAGCTACTACGGCAAGGGAGGGCACCCATCGCCTATTCAGGTGCACTTAATTACTCATCCATGAATGGTCTTTCAAGATGGACCCATTTTGTAAAAGAGGCATTAAAAACCATGTCAATTTTGTAGCTGCTATAACTTAGCATGCTTAAAGTTCTTTTTGTAATAATATACAGTTATGACTGTTAATTCAAAGGTTAATTCCTTAAGGGGTAGACTATTTTTATAACAAGTTCAGTTTCTTGTACTAATGTGTGCAAATTGGCTTAAATGTCGCAATGTGTATAAGAATTATGATTTATTACGATATTATTTAAATGCCAGGTTTTATGACAATATTACATTTGAAAAAACACTATACAAGGTTAGTCGGAAAGGGGGTACTAAGCCGCGGGCCACTTAAAGTATCACTGATGACTATTTTAAAGCAAGTGTTAAAATTTCAAAATTCGATATATTGTTTTTGCCTGCAAAAAGGTTTTTATTTTAGTTTTTTCAAAATAAAAACACACCTGCTTTAGTTATGAATTCAGAAAATTAAGTTTCTAATCCGTGACCCCAAACATGACCTAACTAGTAAACACAGCTGATCATAGTTATGGACAGATAGATTTTAGCATATTTTTTACGAAATCTTTGAAAAGCTATTTCTCTTAAACTATCGAGTTTTGGGAGAGTTGTAGAACAAAATGTATCCCTTATTATAGGTACTTTAACACCCTTTCGGCTTAGTACCCCCTTTCCGACTAACCTTGTATATTGTCGCCTGCGGATGGCAATCAAGGTACGAGAAGCTTGTAAGTAGTCACAGCTCAAACATCTAGTTATTTACATAACATAACGCCTTCTATTCCCCGTAGGGATCGGCAGAGGTGTTTTTAGTACACCCTCGTTTCGCCAGTCACGTTTAAGTCCCATGTAATAGGGGACGAGCCTATTGCCATTAACCGGGCACAAATCCAGGCTCCGGGCTGCTACTGAGAAATTCCTAATGGAAAAACCGAATAATACTTTGCCCGACCTGGGGATCAAACCCAGGACCCTATGCGCAGCAGTCTCGCTTGTGACCACTAGACCAATAAGGCAGTCAAGTTAATTTATTAAGTTAGTTATTTAATTTATACAGGCTGTAAACAAAATCATGCAATTCCTTCAAACCTCGAGATGGTCTCGCTGATTTAGATGAACCCTGCAAGGAATAATATTGGATTCAATAAAAAAAATTACAAGTAGTAAACATGTGTCCTTAACGTGAGGCATTTTAGCGCCTTGGGTGAATTGCGCGGCTACCGCTCGCCGCGCGGTCATTTAACTCAGAGCGCTAAAATGCCTCACGTTAAGAACACATGTTTACTACTTGTCATTTTTTTTATTGAATCCATTATTATTCCTTGCAGGGTTAATCTATATCAGCAGTACATCACGAGGTTTGAAGGAATTACATGATTTCGTTTACACCCTGTATATTTTTGGACTAAAAGTTTACGAAAAGAATTTTTATGCTGTGGCTGTCGGACCACTTACAAAACATTAAACATTATACCAGCAGTTGCCTACACGCACTTAATTGCCAGTCATCATGATGAATGCTTTTCATTCGACAGGTCACACCTAACGTGACAGCCTGACAGGTGCTAACACCTACCTCGTTCTCATGGGAAATATCGCCATAGGAAAAGTACAGAGACAATTATTTACCAACCTAGGACACTTTGTTATCATATATAGTAGCTAAAAGTATTCGTTTAAAATTATAGTAGGTACATTATGATATAAGTGTGTAATGATCAATGCACACGCGTGTCATACGACGTTTTTCAACACACTTGCGAGGAAAATAACAGAATACAAAAGAATTTGTGAAAAATGGCGCGTGGATTTCTTTGTAAACATATATAATTAATCTGTGGTGCTTGTGGCCGAGTTAGCTATGCGCGCACAGATGATAGACCACAGGGCAAACAGCTTAATATAAAAAAAAAATACAATATAATTTTATGCGTCGCCTACATTAATGAATGTTAACATGCTGACAAAAAAAAATTAATGAAATTAAATGTTTATTTATGATATATTAATTAACTAATTTTATTTATTCTATTTTTAAGTATAATAAAAAAGTCTACCATTTTTTGGCGTAAAAACGATTTGCTAAAATTAAAAAAAAAAATATAGTGAAATTCTTAGACATATATGTGGTACATTTTACCGGACTAGTTCGTAATAAGCTACATTACGATCTTAAAAGCGGTCCAATAAGAGCCATTTTATGAGCAAGTGTGTTGAAAAAATTATTATTACCATCAAATTCAATTGTTTAACTTTCAAAGTTTAGATAAAGGTGGTATAATACTTTATACTGTTTTAATTACCTAACCCATACATACAAATAGGATGATAATTCCGCTTTATTATTAAGTATTAGCACAGTTAGTTACCAAGGCGGCAGAAATTAATGAGGGCCTTACAGAACGCAAGGGACCGGTGCATCTGCCTCTAAATGTCAACCCGAACAAGCCCCCTTGCCTATAAATAATTTGAGAAGGTGCCTGCATCGCCTGCCCCCCTAGTACTCTCGATATGGCTTCGTGTAATAAAAATAGCCGATGCGTTCCAGTCGACGTGAAAATTATGCAGTCAATAAAGTATTCGGATGACAAGAAAAGTGGCTTTGAAGACTAGTTGCAGCAGGTAAAGGTTTAATGTCAAATATTTATGAGTGGAACTTTATATTTAGTGGACACTTCGGAATTAAACAAGCCAACGGTACTTATTCATACATTATAGTCGACAGCATGAATGCTTGCAGAAAAAGTGTAAAAAGTAAAACCCATGTTTTTTTAAATCTTTGTAAGAGGGGCTGTTATGATATTGGATAGTCCATAGAGAATCAAAACCCCAAAACTAATTTCTAAACTAGCAGTTCCAATAAGTGATGTCATTCCGAAATATCTGGAGCGGTGTAGATTTTTGAGATTAGGTTCTTCTATTAAAATTTGACCAAACTCTTACTGAATCAATCCAGAGACATTGGATTGAGAACGGTTATTGGTTTCGGCCGTAAATCGTCACCAAGTCGAATGCCAACAATGGTGATTGGAGCCCAATGATCGCTACATACCGGTGCCCATCGGTGGAGGTTCACGGGCCTACTTGGATAACGTAATCAATAATCTCCATAGTCCCTAGTTATCTTGCAACCGAGATACACTTAATACATAATATAGATGCTAGCACGCAATTGATCTGTCACAATCACAATAATAATTAATCAGTATTCGTATTATGTATACATAGGCAGTAAGTAGAAGGCAAATACTTATACCTGGTTATATTGAAAGCCGGCGCTATTTAAGATGATTTTATAGTGTCTAAAATATAATAATCGGCCCGTTTTGACAGCTGTCAGATCAGTACATTTTATGTCGAAATTGACATAACATGTTCTAATATGACAGCTGTCAAAACGGGCCTATTAAATTTTAGCCACTATAATATCATAATCCTGTATCCTGAGGTTCTCTCATTGTCCTATGATGACCTCGGACCACAGGCCACATTGCTCGGAGGACCAATAACCGACGGGGTAGGAAGATCCTCGAATGGAGACCATGAACCGAAAAGAGGAGCTTAGAAACAGCCTCCAAGTTGGAAAGACGACCTAATGATGGTCGCATGAATGGAAACGGATCGAAATCCTGTAAAATAAGGGACACCTATGGCGACAGTGCTCGGAAAGAATTATATGATGATGTCTTGGCTTCGACCTCGTTATAATTCCTAAAATCACCACCGCCAATTAGTAAAGAATTAGAGATAATAAAAACACCGATATAGACTCAACAAAGCGAATTTCAAATATGTATACCCAAGCTTTAACAAAAAACTGCTTTGATGTCAAACCTTCATTACGTACGCGGTATGATCTCCTAGTAATATTATCTAGCTAGTCTTAGAACGTGGGGTTGCTTGCGGGTACAATATTTTATTTAAAAAATTATGTTCCGTACCTAAGGACAGTGATATTAGGCCTAGCACAAACGTTTGATGTATAGTATCGTAAACGTCTTCCTAATGTAAGCGAATTTTGAACCGGACAACGCTCCTACACATTTTAGTTATTTTTTTGCGACATGCACGATTTGTATCTTACATCATCATCCTCCTGCCCTTATCCCAACTTATTTGGGGTCGGCGCAGTATGTCTTCTTCTTCCATACATCTCTATTAGCCGTCATTTCGGTAGTCACCCCCTTTCTAGCCATATCATCTTTCACACTATCCATCCATCGCTTCTTTGGTCTTCCTCTACTCTTATAACCATCCACATTCATACTCAAAACTTCCTCACGACATGTTCCTCGTTCCTCCGCATCACATTCCCATACCATGACAACCGGTTTCCACACAACTTCTCAGTCACAGGCGCCACTTTCAGGCTTCCTTTCCTCGTTCAGGATTTGTATCTTACATAGATGTGATTAAATAAAAAATTCAAGCGAAATTAGAATTTCGGATTCAAAATTAACTTACATTAACCTTACGTTTACGTTAGTTACTCGATAACATTCGTGTTAAGCCTACAGAAATGGGAATTTTGGTAAAGATGCGTCAGAATACCGAAACATTTATATTATGTTATTTCAAAACTAGCTAGCTAATCTGCTACCTAACGGAAGATACAATAGTACCTTTACTATTTTATTAAGCAACTAGCGACCCGCCCCGGCTTCGCACGGGTGCAATGTAGATACTAATGTGGGGCATATAAGCCTCCCTCTTGAATCACTCTATCTATTGCTGAAAACTGCATTAAAATCCGTTGCGTAGTTTAAAAGATCTAAGCGTACAGACAGCGGGAGCGACTTTGTTTTATACTATGTCAGACCAGAGTAAACATGGAAGTATTGTGGATGATTACAACATGCTATCACAGTATCTCAAATGATATCAAAACGGCACTTAGGAGAGAGCTCTCAAATAAGATCTGGTTTTTAATACGGGCCTGATACTTAAAGATTCTGATGTTGTTTTTTCGTAAGAATCCCGGTCTTACAAGGTTTACCTGGGGCCAAAAGTGGCCTCTGGAAAATCTTAAATTAAATGGCACCCCTACCAGGAACATTCTATGACCGCACTACAGGAATACAGTCATGGATTGTCCCAGGTAGATGAAGGACTAATGAACTATGATTATTGTGACAATTATGGTCTATAGGAAATGTTTAATCTTGTTTATTGTTAATAACCCTGTAAATAAACAAAACAAATGTTTACCTTGAGCCTGGCTGTGGTAATTCCATGCTAGCAACATCATTTTCAACTTCTCGGCATCTTTGGCGAGGGCCTGACCTGCACCAGATCACATAGCCAATAAATCCTCAAAATTTTGATAATTTTTCACACATTCTGTTTCAAAAATAGCCAATTTGGGAGCATTTTATGCAAATTTTGGTAATTTTGTGATGATTGCATAAAATGCGGGTAGTGTTTAAGTTGATGTGATGCAAGTGGCTGGTCTAGTCATTAGGATGGATAGAATTTTAATATTGTTAGTACTTACTAGAAAAATTGTCATCGTCGTTCATGTCTGCTGGTTCTGGAGTTAAGTTATCCTGTAACAAAACAAAAATATGTTTACATAAACCTTTTTTTAATTTTGAGTGCTAAGAGGATATTATAAATTGGATTGACCGGATGATATCTCGTCCGACAACAAGAAAAAGGAATGCGTCAATTAAAAAAAAAAATTTTGTCTATTCATTGGAGTGGTAGACCATGATCTCTAAAGAAAAAATCATTGTGCCCCATTCCAGATAGCAACTCTATTGACCAAATACTCAAACGTTACTCAATTTTAAGTTGCCCTTAGATTCGTGACGTCACTGTCACTTCACCTTAAAGTGACAGTGTCAGCACGAGACTTAACGGCAACTTAAAATTGAGCAGCGTTTGAGTATTTGGCCATATCTTCAAGTATGTTTTTCAAGTACGGCTAAGTATGGCTCTATTACAGAAATATGATCTGTAGATAGGGAGGGATCTGGTCAAATCATTGTAAAGTTCATGTACAACTACCTAGGGACAGTCCCCAAAAGAAGATGGACAATGATATTCATAGCACTATTTGAAAAGTCCTTACAATTAGCTAAAAACTGAAAATGGTCTGGTAAACCAACACTTTGTGTTCTTTTGTGTAGCGTACAGAGAATTACAACCTTCATGAATTTTTACCAGTGGTTGGCCATCAAAATTTTGTCTCATCTGAAATTAAAACTTGCAAACTTTTGCAATTGTGTCAAACCATAACTATTGTTTTGAATCCATAATCACACAGTCAGTATAAAATTATAGTCTTTTGAAGCAACACGCATTTTTATTACTAGGGACCCATCCCTAAAGTTAACAATTTACCCTTAGAAGTTCTTTATGAGTAAATTTTTTCCACAACCTGTCTGACTCACAGACGGGGAGGGATGATTTTCCTCGTTTTCCGCGAACCGGGGAGCTGGCTCACGCATGTCCGCTACCAGGACATCATACGCGTTCGTAAGTTTAAATAATTAATAAATTAGCGAAACGGCCGGCGGATGTGCACAGTGCTGGGCGGGTCAACGCTCGGAACCGCGGACGCAAATCGATAGTGCTTCAAATGGACAAGCCACTAAATATAGCTGGATGTACCACCACATGTATGCTGACCCCCTAGTACCTTGGTCATGCGGGCAGGTTTTCGAAGCAGTTGTCCCGGTTCGAAGTTGCCGACGGAGAGGCCTTATGTTTAAACTTTCGGAAGCTGAGTTCTAAACTAAAAGTTATAGTACTTTCATTAGAGGATAAACATTAGTTTACTTTAGTTTTATGCTGGTTGCATATGCTCAAGATAGACCAGTTTTAGTATTGATTTTATTGTATAATTTTGTACAGAAGATTTTTATAATAGGAGCAAATCGATACAGCCGTCTTTTTATCATTTTTTACGAAGTAGACAACAGAAACAAAACACAAAACTATTTAATTATTATCGAGAGCTCCAATTTAATGAATGCAAAGGCATTTGTTTTCTTTATATTAAAATAATCCGTTACGTTTGCCCATGTTTTTTATACATGTAATGGCCAGGTGCTAGAATTAATTATAGATTTCCTTCATTATTTTATACACTATAGTAAAAAAGAAGCCTCACAGGGACATAGGTCGTAATTTACATGTTTTTCTTATTTAATTAACATTGTCCAGTCCAGACCCATTATAATGTTTAGTCGTGGAATCGAACCTGCGACCTAGCTAAGGCAAGAACCACTTATGTACCTTGGAATAATGGTTTAATCCAATATTTTTTCAACAACTTTACTCATACTAATTAACTATAGAATTAAAATAATTATGTACTAGGGCAACAAACAGATAGAAGAAGTATTCGATAAATATTTAAAAGTATTTCATCTTAAGCGCTAACCCATAAATGATGATGACAAAATCCCGGGTTCCGTCCGGAACCTCTGTATTATGAAACGTATCATTCGAACGCACACATAGGAGTCTCTAACTGGCCGTTAAAATGTTGCTGAAGATTTAGATTTGGGAAACAATTTCGAGTCTCTGCAACAAAATTTTTAATGGACGGAAATTAGACATGGTTGTTTTTTTTATAGAATAGAGTATGGCATCGTTTAGTATAGCTACAAATATTTCTATGCACAGACAAGAGACACAAACAATCTCTACATGATCACATAAATAGTTGTAAAAAATTTAGTTTCTGTAGAAACTAAATTTTTTACAACTATTTATGTATACACATTGAACTTAATTTAATAACTCAAAAGTAATCCACGACACAACCCTCGGAATCAATTGAACACAAAGTTCATACAAAAAGTAAAATAAATCAAGACCACTTTGTAAACTCGAATAAAACTTCACAAAAATATCTCTTTCAATTCCGCAGCAGCATTTTTCCGCTTTTGTTACAGCTGACGTCGGCGTAAACTTACGAAAACACACGAAGATTTTCATTCAACAAGTGGTAGCTATCCCATGCAAAGCGTCATCAATTTACAACCACACTTACTAAGTTTCCGCGCGGAAAAGTTAACTTGAAAATATTGAATATGTTTATGAAGTTTGCTTCGAAATGGTACGGACGTTGTTTGAGTGTTTGCTTTCGACGTTTATTGATGTATTGTAGATTAGAGGGGTTTAAAGTCTTTATGAAACGATGTTTTGATATTTGTTTCTTTGATTTGCAATTATTGAGGTCTAGATTTAATTTGCGCACTAAGCTTGAATGTTGTTTATTATACTGACTGCGCGGAATTCGCACAATTGGACTGTTTATAACATAATTTATTCAAATCATAAATCGCTAACCCACATTTAAGTGTTTTGATTGTATAACTTAGAGTGACACCTGAATATAATTAAATTTAATTGTATCTTGAATCGCACTTAGGGTTTTTATGTTAGAAATTATTTATTCAAAGACAAATATAATGCGGTAGGCACATCTACAACTAGTACTTAAGCCGTCTAAGTACCAGGTGTACATAGGCAGTTTGGAGTTAGGTGGGGTGACAAGCTAGATATCGACCGTCTTCAGGGCGGTGGCCAAGGACCGCATCTGCTATGCGGACACTAAATATCCGTTGACCCTTCGCGTTATGTGCGCCTAGTATAGTTAGGTTGATACCATTGCAATTTAGTTGGTAATTAATTACACCTCAATGACAGATAAGGTGCAGTGATGCGTACATACATATCTAAGTACTCTTATGTAGTTAATGCAAACATGTCATTAAGCTAAAGGTTAACTTGTGTAGTTAGATCATTTAACAAGCATCCTAACTGATTCTTAATGGCGTCTTTGTTAGACATCCATGGAATAAGTTGTTTACCTTTTGAGGCAGTGTATGTTAGAGGTACGGATGTCTTAATTTATTTAAGTGAGTATGAAGTTAAAAAAGTTCGCAAGCAACTGCTTGCTTGCAAAGTTAACTAACTTTACTGGCAATTGTTTTTTAAAGGTCGCACATTGAAGTTTTAGGCGGAAGTGTAGACTTTTCAACTTTTCGACTTGAAACTTTGAATTCTGGAACATTGATTTTCCGTACAAAAATGTAAATAATATAGCATCAAATAAACTGCCGAGGCCTGGGCGGTCATCTGCCGATAGACGAATAAATCGCGGAATAACCTAGTTTTCCATACAAAATAACTGCAAAATTTCGGGAATCCACCAGCGGTTATATGCTGAGGGCCTGGTATGTACTGATACATGGGCTATGTACTGCGGTATGCCCCCCTCGCCCCGGACCCCTTCCCCCTCCAGCACTCCGCGTGTTACCGTGTAGTGCTTGCCACCCCGCGAGTGATCGCGCTGCGACACTGCTGCGACACGATCGCGTTTATCGATAGTCGATAGAAACTAGGCTAGAACATTATTTTGTATGGGGGCAATTGGAAGGAGGTTTACACCCCTAAGGATAAATAAGTAGAGTCGTAGGAAATGTTTCACTATTTTACGGTTTTTGAAGACGCCATTTATGGTTATGAATTTCCAAAACATTTCTAAGTACATACGCAAACGTTTTTACCAGATCTAATGCAAAAAATCTTTGCATCTTTAGATATAGGTACCTAGTATAAGTATTTCTGGTCCCAGGAGACATAATAGACTTGGCCAGATGACAAGACTTATATTACACATTTCCTAGCAACAAAACTTCTAGAATAAGCCGACTTAGCTTTTTGCGAAATAACTGTTTCCATTACGTAAACTGTTTTTTTACCAAAATCCCAAACAACCCCACAAAAGTAATCCATTTCATTGACACACACGTTATCTATCACGAAACATCAGGAACACGGCCTCCCCGAGTCCAATAGCAATCAATTCATCGATAACACGTAATCATCGATAGCGCGTCGGAGTGCCAGCAATCAGGTGGCAGTCAGCGTATAATCATTAAATACCCACGCGAAGGGGGCCGATGACGCCCGCGGCGCCACCTCGCACCCCTGCCCACCCGCGCCCAATTATGAAAATACGAACAAAATACAAATTTGGAACGCTTTTCGAACGTCAAAGGCCGTTAAACACGATGCTGTGATTATCGATAATGAGGCGACCACATCCTTATTGTGGTCTTTATAAGTGTGACGTGTATTGATTTAGATTTAGGAAAGTTATGGGTAATTTGACCTATGGCACTAAAGAGATATACCGAGAAAAAAACGAATTTAGATACGGATCCCATAGCAGTCCATTTAGTTTTTGGTGCTACTTGTGACAAAAGTCTTTCTTAGTAAAACGATAGCCAGTCGTCCTAAGAAGTCACCAAGTTTATCAATTCGATATTACTTAAACTTAGGGTTAACTTTTCGTGCGGCAAGCACTCGTAACTGCCGGTTTCATGAGCCAAAAACATTTTTGCAAGCGCGCAGCTAATAGCTACAACGAGGTTCGCATTTTTTTTACTCGCCATCCTTACAACTTTTTACCCGTCTCTGCCAGGAGCGCAGAGGCGAGTTGAAAGTCTTCGTCTTTCAAAATAAACGGCTTCCTTTAGCATTCTGCTTGCTCGGTAGTTTCACCCGCCGCTTGCGCCCCAGTATTTTTAAAGCGGACAGCGCCCCCCTGCGGCACTCGCGGGCTCGCGCACCCCCTCTCACCCCCCTGCTCCCCCTTCGCCCACACACAGTAATACCATAACGGGTGCGAGCTATGACGAGATTATCTACGTACACGCGTATCCACTATACCAATACATACGTTGCCTATGTACCAGGAATACATAAACACATAAGCGATGACTGTTGTACATAGGTTGGCATTGATTTACCGGGCCGGACGCTACCTGTCATCGGACACAATGACGATTACATGGGCGGCTGTGGCAAAAATTCAGGCGAACAACGCTATGGTCAGACTACCCAAAACAATGGCAAAACACATTATACATAATTGCACAAGAACTGTGTGTGCTGGAATGTGAGTTCCCGCCATTTAATATTCATCATGACGACAAGTACCTAATAAAGTAGCCAGTCAAAACTATGCGCCAACTGTTAGGACCTCTATCCACATGATTCTCTGAATTCCTGGTATCATACTACAAATGTAAGTGCAATGTCGAAAACTTCTTACGTCATATGCGTTCTTTGTTTCTACCCATTTGATAACCAAAGGTTCACATAGTCCTTGGGTTATGTCATGACAATGAACAGGTAAAGACTCTACAATACACTCTACCATGACATCAGCTCATAAAGGTCTGCAGACCAGGCTTCTCATACCAGTTACATTTAGGCTAGTGTTCGCCAACATTATTTCTCTGGTTAAACAATCATTTATTCGAAGAATGTACTAGAGTTATATCGATTAATTACTGAATCTTAAGATATTTGTTCATAACTTAGAACAACATAATCATCACGCTTGGCAACATTGGTAATCTCAATATGCGTCGTCAGCTGCGCTGGTCTGGACATGTTATGAGGATGCCTGATGAGAGGATAGCTAAGCGCATCCTCTTTTCTGAACTCAAGGATGGCAAGCGGAAACAAGGCGGCCAGTTCCTTAGATACAAAGACGTTCAGAAAAGGCATATGAAGAGATGCAATATAGATCCGTCTCGGTGGGAGGAATTAGCGAAAAATAAACCTGTTTGGAGGCGTTTGGTAAAGCAAAATGTTTATGACTTTGAGGACCAGCGGAGGAGAGATCTCGACGGCAGGCGAGATCATCTCAGGAGTAAACCACCCTCCAACATACAATATAATTACCAAAATGGCATTCTAACGTGTCCGCACTGTGCGCGTACCTTTTCAGCCAAGATAGGTTACATTAGCCACATCAGAGCACACGCCCGTAACCTATAAATTGTCGGAAAGGAAGAAAACAAAAACAGTCACCGTAGCCGAAATCGGCATGGGATTATTATTATTAATCTCAATATTCTAAATGAAACCTTCTTCAACATAACATCACGCCTTATATTCTCCGAAAGGTTCGGCAGACGTGTTTTTAGTACACCCTCGTTTCGCCAGTTATGTTTAAGTCCCATGTAATAAGGGGCGAGCCTATTGCCATTAAACGGGCACAAATCCAGACTCCGGTCTGCTACTGAGAAACTCCTAATGGAAAAACTCAATAACACTTTGCCTGACCTGGGAATCGAACCCACGACCCCATGCTCAGCAGTCGCGCTTGCAACCACTACACCAATACGGCAGTCCTTCTTAAACTACTTTAAAATTAAATATTGCCAATCAGATAAATCTCGGATGACTCTAAATAAAAAGTAACGCAACTCCCACTTGACTCGCCAAATTTAAATAATATAAAGTTTCCGAAGCAAAGGGTATATTTTTATTTCAACTGCACTTATACTGATTTTTCTTTTAATTGCGTCCTTTAATATTTAAATCATAGCCAACTCAATACAAGAGTATTTATAAGTAGATAGAAGGACATACATCGATGTTATTGGTAATGTTCTTCACAAAGATCAGGTGCGTAGTACTCTCAACCGGCGTGCGTGTATGATAAGATGTATGAATGTGGGTGAAGCGAAAGGGGTATGTAAGGATCGTAGTATGTGGCGTTCTATAGTTACTGCCAACCCCCATGGGAAAAAGGCGTGAGTTTATGTAACTACCTATGTATGTTATAAGTAGATAATTTAGTATACACTTATTTTAAATATATGTATAGCCTATAGCAGTGATAGCCCAGCGATTGAAAGCTTGCCTCCCATGCAGGAGGGTCTGAGTTCGATCCCGGCCCGTACCTCTGACTTTTCGAATTCATGTGCGGATCAGAATTTGATTACCACTTGCGTTAACAGTGAAGGAAAAACATCGTGAGGAAACCTGCACACCTGAGAGCATGAAGTTCTCGATGGTGTATGTAGTCTGCCAAGCTGCACCAGGCCAGCGTGGAGGACTAACGCCTAAACCCTTCTCATTCTGAGAAGAGACCCGTGCCCAGCATTGGGACAGTAATGGGCTAATTACTGACAACACGTTTGGTGCAGTGGCTGAGCGATCGGCTTCTGTGCTACGGGTCGTGGGTTCAATTCCCGCACGGAACAAATATTTGTATGGCCTACAGATAGTTGTTCCGGGTCTGGATGTTTGTGCGTGTGAAGATTTGTGTCTGTAAACGCACCCACGATACAGGAGAAATCCTAGTGTGGGGCAAGGTCTTAAAATAAAAAAAATAAAAAAATATGTATGCACGTTATTTATGGCCTGCAGACAATTTTCCGGGTTTGCGCGTATGTAAATTTAAGATTTGTGTCTGTAAAATGCACCAACTATACCAGTGGAATCCTAGTTATTCTGCCTAGCCTTTTCCCAACTATTGGGTCAGCTTCCAGTGTAACTAGATGCGGCTGAATACCAGTATTTTACACAAAGCGACTGCCATCAAACCTCCGCAACCCTGGGCAATGCCGACAACCTAAAGTTAGACCGGTTGTCAGACTTTCGGGCTTCTGACTTCCCGTAACGATTGTCATAGGTATTCGTATGACACCCGGGACCGACTATTTAACGTGCTCTCCGAGGCGCGGAGGGGTTTCGATGTGTAACGAACGGTCACCCATCCACAGACTGACCGCGGCAAGCGCAGCTTAACCTCGCAAATCGTATGTTCTGCGCTGTTGGTAATAAATCATGAGCCCATCATCATAGCAGGAATCCTAGTACAACATAAAAATATGTAAAATATCGACGAATGACATTTCTTGTTGAAAGAGAACATTCCAAATGTATTGGTTATGTGGCGGCATCTATCACGCCACATGCGAACTACACAGCACGACGAATATCTAGTAGATTACAGCGACAATAATGACAACTCTCAAATATGACGTCACAAATCCTGCATCGCGATATTAAGATTTGACACGCAGATATGTGACGGGTGGTGGCGGACTGGTGGGGTTTCGGGCCTATAAAAGGTCGGACACGCTGCCGATCGGCCCTCTCGCGCCGCTGCAGATGCCAAGTTAAGTACTACACCTGCATAAGAAGACCCTGGACTCCTCGCATTGTTAGGAACCACGCCGTGTTGATCTAATTGTAATTCTTATTAAAATATATATAGTGTACGGTTACAAGTGTTATTCTTTATCCTCCCGTAAGTACACGCCTGCTAAATTTTATTTATTTATTTATGGTAGCTTCACAGCTGACAGTAAGTATAACATGAATTTTATTCCAAACATTACACCAATTACGAAGTTCACAGTAAAATAAGAAATACAGAGAGTGACATAATTATTAATAGGTATTTAATAGTATGTGTGTGTGGATGTATCTATGCGGTGTAAGTGCTGTAAATGTGTGTGATAATGTGTGTACCTATGTCTACTAAACTGGCACTACTTAGTAAGCTGAGTATCCGGTGTTTGATGAAGGATTTGGATAATCTCCTTTTTAAGTCTGTTTCGTGTGGTATTAAAGAGGTCTAGAGACGGGAACTTATTATATCTTATACCTTTAAACGAGCAATTCTTGTATATATATAATCTGAATCTCGGAAACGGCTCCAACGATTTTCATGAAATTTAGTATGCAGGGGTTTCGGGGGCGATAAATCGATCTAGCTAGGTTTCATTATTAGAAAACGTCGTTTTATCCGTGTTTTCAGGCAATGAAAAACTGCTACAATATCATTAGAATATGAATGTAAATTTCGCCATCATCTTCAAGGTTGTAATAGCTCAGGTGGGACATAGGGCGGTCCCGAAACCAGAAAATCTCGGTTCGAGTCCAAACGATTATTTTTTTCCCTTTTTGTTTTCAAGTTCCTTCTTTTTCTATTTCCCCTTTTTTTTCTTTCCAAAAAACACGATTTACCAAAAAAAACCGAGCTAGGCTCGGTCATCCAGGTACTTATTATTTATGTGCATATGCTTGTTGAGGGTTGACTCTTAATGCCACCCATAAATGTGACAGATAGTATAGTACAACTTCCTAACATCAAGCGTTGGGTAGTAGCCCGCCAGGCATAAGACCCGCCTGGTAAGAAGATCGTCCCTTTTCGTTGGAGGAACACTACCTCGTCCCACCACATTGTATCAGCCCATGATCATCTAACTGTTTAAAATCATCATCTTGCTACCCTCTTCCCAAGTTACTTGTGGTCGTCGCAATATGTCCTCTTCCATTCTTCCCTGTCAGCCGTCACTTCACCATTCTTCCTTTTCCTTCATATCCTCTCACACAATCCATCCATCTGTTTACTGTTGAATACGAGTTTCCTAATTAGCATCGCTCTTATACGTATACTTTTGCAATGTTTGTAAATATGTGAGCACCATGTATCTATCACATAATTAATTTGTCATTGCTTCATTTATAATTATTTTTACCTATTGTGGTATAGTAATTTTATTCTAGGTGCATCATCTTCACATATAATTGTATAATTAATGTGCCTATACAAAATATTGTAAGACATTTTAAAAGAGTTCGCACCAATTCGCACTAAGCGCTTCCAAACATCCTTCATAATGCGCACTGCAAAAGAGTGGAACTCGCTACCTGCGTCTGTGTTCCCGAACGCATTCAACCTGAATCTCTTCAAAGTTAGAGTTAACAGGCTTCTTCTGGGTAAGCTCACTCCATCGTAGACTTTGTTTCTGTCTCCTCTGACCTAGACTAGAGTCAAGAGCAAATCCCAATTAAAAAAAAAAAAGAAAGAAGAGTGACGGTGGAGTTTCTTGCCCATTCTTCTCCATACGAAACTACCTTTTGGAAGGGGCGACTAGAATCGATTCTATTTTTTTTTGTAAATTTTGACGTTCATAAGTGCCTTTTATGTGCCTAATTGAAATAAATACTTTGACTTTTGACTTTTATGCTTTTGCAATAATCACTGCTCTTGGCAAAAGGAATGACGATCTTAGTATGTCGTTATTAACGCTGATGCTGTTATACACCGTGTAATTTGGGTCGTTTTCATCCCGCTCTGTAAATCCATGTCGGTACAACTATTGATCAGTCTGATCAGTTTTGCTAATAGCAGTGATAGCCTAGTGGTGTGACCGTCAGACTGCCAAGTCATAGGTCTCGATTTCGAACCCAAGGCACGCACCTCGGACTTTTCGGATTCATGTGCGTATTGTATAATTATCACTTGCTTAAAAACGGTGAAGGAAAACATCGTGAGGAAACCGGCATGCCTGAAAGATATTTCTCGACGGCATGTGAAGCCAAGTCAGAGGCCCATCGGCGGCATAAACTCTGACACCAGGTTAGTCACTAACCATACGAAAAGAAGAAGTTTTGCAAATAAGACAAAAAAAAACCGATACAAACTTGCCAAGTTCGGTAATTTTGTATGAGATTTTTATTTTGGTCATAATTTCAATGATTTGACTTGACTAATCGATTGAACTACAGAAATGGAGACATTACACAGCGGGACGAAAGCAATCATTTCATGTAGTGTAGCAGTAACGACCCGTTCAGACGAGCGTCCAGTTCTGCGGCTTCGGGTTTCTACTGGATCCCGCAAAACTGACTGGTGTGTTCACACACAATAGTTTGCGTTAAATTTTTTGCACGATATACTTCGCAGACGTTTATAAAAAATCCTCTTCAACCGAAAAACCGTACGCAGGACGATAGTGTGAACACTTGCATTGAAATATATGTGTCATGAAACAGAATCCTCTTTTTTACAGGACAGTGTCATTCAGTTTGCACTGACAAACCCGAATTGCAAAATTCGACGGGATCGGCTATTTGCTGGATACCGCAAACAGGATGCCAGTGTAAACATTAATATCTATATATTTTATTATGTATTTTATGTAATTTATCTTTTGAATTCCTAATATATTCAGTACAAAATAGTCAACTTATCTTTTTCCTGTACCTATTTCGATGCTTTTCTTTTTAACCCTAAGGTTGACTGGTAGAGAATGCCTTATGGCATTAAGTCCGCCTTATGTACCACCATAGTGCATAGAAGTATAAATAAATAAATAAACATTAGTATTTAAATTCCGCCACTAAACGGGATGCTGCAAAAATCGTACCTGCAAAAAACGGGATGTGCCGTGTGGACGTACCGCAAGTATAGGTAAGTATACAATGGCTTACAGACTGTCCAGATGAAGGGATTTACATCTGAATCTCCTGAGAGATTTATTGGCCCATTCATGTAATCTGTTTGATTTTAGTGTCTAGTGGTGGCAAGCGCCACTGCTGATCGTGAGATCCTGGGTTCGATCCCCAGGTCAGTTAGTGTTATAGGATTTTTCCGTGTGGAATTCCTCAGTAGCAGCCCGGACTTTGTATTAGAGCCTGGTTGATGACAATAGGCTCGGCCCCTATTACATGGGACTTAAACATAACGGCGAAATGAGGGGTTATACATCTCTGCCCAACCCTTCTGGGATCGCAGGCGAGATGTTAAACGCTTGACCACACGGAAATTCCTTCAAACATGTTTAAGTATAATTAGCTTCACTTCATTTATTTTTTTGCTTCAAATCTTGTGACCTGCTTATTCTCCTGAAACTTCGCACACAAATTCAATTCCCATGAAAATACAACAATATAATAATTTCAACCTTCAATCCTTATATCCTAATGCTGCAGAGGTATTGCAAGATAAAACCGTTTAACTTAAAAGATTTTTTTAAAGATTATTTATCTATACTAATATTATAAAGCTGAAGAGTTTGTTTGTTTGAACGCGCTAATCTCAGGAACTACTAGTTGCAATTGAAAAATTATTTTTGTGTTGGATAGTCCATTTATCGAGGAAGGTTATAGGCTATATCGATGGCAGCAAAGTAGATACGGACATCTACATTTTTGCGAAAATGCTGTTATTACAAAAATGAGCTTATATCAACCCTATCTACAAGTCTGTATTAAAATTATTCCAAATTTCAAAATAATGAAGAATATCTCGCACGTAAATGAAGACATCTACACTCGATTTGTAACAAACATCGGAGCTAAATAGCCACAATTTTTGCTAAATGTGCTCTCCTGTAAAATTTAGATTTTGTAGATGTCTTCTTATACTTTGCTGTTTGAACGCGCTAATCTCAGGAACTATTGGTTGGAATTGAAAAAATATTGTTGTGTTGGATAGTCCATTTATCGAGGAAGATTGTAGGCTATATAACATCACGCTACGACCAATAGGAGCGGAGCATAAATGAAAAATGTTGCAAAAACGGGAAAAATGTCCACCCGTGCGAAGCCGGGACGGGCCGCTAGTAATTAATATTAATGTTAAATGAAATATAATGTTTCAAATGTTCTCTGAAATCACTGTACTCAAAATGATACAAACTTTCTTATAAGTTGTTAAAGGTTTTGACTTCAAACACAAAATCCATCCAAGCTTTCACGTTATATTAGGTACTATTAACGGCGCACATCGACGATAATCCAGAGAACATCATTAATGCAGCCTTACGGTATTATTCAACACCAAATTTTATAGTTTGGAGACGAATTTCTAATTTGTGATCAAAAATTTAAAAGTAAATCTGACTTTTAATTAACGACATGAACTGCCTCGTTGGTCTAGTGGTCGCAAGCGTGACTGCTGAGCATGGGATCCTAGGTTCGATCCCCAGGTCAGGCAAAGTGTTATTGGGTTTTTCCATTAGGAATTTCTCAGTAGCCACCTGGAGTCTGGATTTGTGCCCGCTTAATGGAAATGGGCTCACCCCCTATTACACGGGACTTTAACTGGCGAAACGAGGGTGTATTAAAACACCTCTGCCGAACCCTTCGGGGAATGTAAGGCGTGATGTTATGACTTGAACTATTCATCTAGGTACCCAAAATCAAGAGAAGTTGCAGGCCTTATATCCAAGTAAGACAAGATTGTTTGAAGTACTAAAGCTGAACTTTAGCTACCGATAAGTTTAAAGTTTTGTTTTAATAAACCCTTGCCACACACTAGGGATATTTCTATATCATATCGCAAATATTTACATTTACAAACTTCCAGACGCGGAACAATCAACTATAGGCCTTAAAAATGCTTGTTTCGTGTGAGAATGGAACCCGCGACCCGTCGCGCAGCAACCCTTCACGGGGTGTCCTGCGTAAGCGACGAACGCGACAAATGCGATCAAGACAACGGCATTCCCTACTGGCGGCTTATGTAGCGAGACGCGACATAACGCGTATTTGTTCCTTGTCGTGTCTCGTCGCGTCACACCGCGTCGCGTTTGTCGCTTACGCAGAACACCCCGTTAGCCACTGCACCAAACATGTCGTCAAAATGCGGGTACCACCTAAAATTTACACTTTCAACTTCGGTCTTAAAGCATTTTACTCCTATATTGTCTAAAATATAATAGGCCCGTTTTGACAGCTGTCAGATCAGTACATTTTATGTCAAAATTGACATAACATGTTATAATCTGACAGCTGTCAAAACGGGCCTATTAAATTTTAGCCAGTATAGGAATAAAAATTGAGAATGAGAACTTAATACTACACTGACATGTTACTGACCGACAATGACAGTTGCCACTAGTCAACTGTCATTTTATATGTCAAATGACAGATGAAACCTGTTTGGTAGCAGTAGGCCTTCATTCGATTCTGCCGGGGTTGCGGTGCAGGCTTTTGTGAATCCCGTGACCCGGGCCTTAGGTCAGAAGGAGGGACACCGTTGGTTTTTAGCCGGTAAGAGTCCGGCAGACGCCCTCGCCTTCCCCGGGCGAGGGACATCCATGAGGATTTTCCAAAGAAAAAAAAATAACCCAAAAAAAAGGCCTTCGTTCGATTAGTTTCGTTCGATTTGCAGCAATCACTATGAATCTAACCATGCATTTTGCTGCCCAACGATATGACTGATACATAGTGCGTGCATGTAGTAAAAGGTACTTACGTACCGTACCGCTTCGTAAGATTGTGAAAGAATATTGGGCAAAGATACGCAAGCGAGCAAGCGAAGCAATATTACATTTATCGTGAAAAGATATTAATATATAGAAGATACTTATATATAAACTGCTGATCGTGAAGTCTTGGATTCGATCCCCAGGTCGGGCAAAATGTTATTGATTTAATCCGTCTAGAATTCCTCAGTAGCAGCCCGGAGTTGGATTTGTGCCCGGTTGATGGCATAGGCATAGGCTCGCCCCCTATTACAAGGGACTTAAACATAACGGCCAAATGAGGGTGTTACTATACACCTCTGCTCAACCCTTCGGGGAATACAGGCGTGATGTTATTTATATAGAAGATATTTGTTTCAGTTTTAATAATACGCGACCGATGTTTTAGTTAGTGTAAAATATGGTCCTTAGAACCAATCCGTTCCGAAAGACCAAATTTTTTATTATGGGATTTGATAATAAAAAAATATTATACTTAATTAAAAATAATTCCTATTAATAATAATTGATGAAAGAAAACACTGTCACATTAGTATTTTACTTGTGATTTCAGTTTCAATGATTAGTGAGGTTAGTGGTTATATTATTGAACTAGCGGCCCGTCCCGGCTTCGCACGGGTGGACATTTTTCCCGTTTCTGCAACATTTTTCATGTATGCTCCGCTCCTATTGGTCGTAACGTGATGTTATATAGCCTATAACCTTCCTCGATAAATGGACTATCCAACACAAAAAAAGAAATTTTCAATTCCAACCAGTAGTTCCTGAGATTAGCGCGTTCAAACAAACAAACAAACTCTTCGGCTTTATAATATTAGTATACCTATAGGTAGATAGATAAATAAAACTACTCAAATGTTTAACTAGAACTAAATTACTGGTAAGTACAAAAAAGAGAAACAATAAATTAAAGATTATACCGAAACTATTTTGTTTGAAAGTTATCCAAGTGCCAGTCTGGTCGTAGCATTTTCATTCAAACTTTTTGGATTCATAGTCGAAAGGTAAGATACATAGAGGCTTTGATTTACTGACGGAGTGACTGACAGAAAGACGAACTGATAGACGTGACAAGCTGGGTTCCGTTGTTACCATAAAAAGAGGCTAAAAATATTACTACTCTTTCTGATCTTGCGGTAATCATAATTGGGATGTGGGGTGTACCGTGTGAATAACCTCTAATGCCTGCTGCACCCTATCATCCTTTATATTATATACTAATATTATAAAGTTGAAGTGTTTGTTTGTTTGTTTGAACGCGCTAATCTCAGGAACTACTGGTTGGAATTGAAAAATTATTTTTGTGTTGGATAGTCCATTTATTGAGGAACGTTATAGGCTAAATAACATCACGCTACGACCAATAGGAGCGGAGCATAAATGAAAAACGTTGCAAAAACGGGGAAAACGTCCACCCGTGCGAAGCCGGGACGGGCCGCTAGTCCTTTATATTATGTTTACTGAGGAGATAAGATGGTATTAGTTTGTTATCACAATTTTGCTATTACCAAATCTATAAATTACTTTACTAGGCCCTAGCAATCGGCGCGGCGCTCAAAATGAAGATCGTCCTTTGAAATATTTACTAAAAACTTCTCTCATACTGATGACAGCCTGGTAGTACTCTGAAATACAAACTGTATTCCTATTTCACTCACAAAGGTTTAGTGTTAACTCAATTTATTTCCGTGTTAATTGCTCTACAACGTTGTAACTAGCCCTTTGTGCTGTGAAAATAAAGAAAAAGGTGACTAGCAATTATTTTCGTAGGAGTGCAATTCACGCAAAAAATGTTGAACCTATTTTGAAGAAAACTTTAGATATCTTTAGCGCTACGGTGCATAGATAGGGGTTCAGTATCGGGGAGGCCGCGTCGACGCAGGAAAGGAGCCGCGAACTAAACTCGTGGCTGCAACCTCAGACCAAAGTTTGGTCTAAATCTGTAACAATATAAAGTAGTTCGAAAAGAAATATTAATAAAGTACATAACAAATGCCTTAGGCATCGAAAGAAAAAACTGCTTACGACAGTACGACTTCGTAATAAAATCGAGGTTTTAAATCGAAAATATGTTTAATTACAACAACAGGCAATAAATCATTTATCATCAAATTCCACGATGACTAACACATAAAGCAACCAAAGTAGTTATTAAGTACATATCAAAACACTATTGCCACACGCTAATGCGATTAAAACTAAAATAGGAGAAACTGGCACGTGAAAAATCCTCTAACAGATTGTATAAATAATTAAACACCCACATTCACTCAGAGTTTAGTGAGAAACTAGGTGCAGAAACCGCGTAGTTACCGCGTGATAAGTACCAGGGTAGCGAAGGCGCTGTGGAGGTAGACGCAGATACTCGCATTATGTAGGTAAGGGGGAAGCGGGCCGACCTCTAAAAACCGAATGGGGGTCGCGTCTCCGTCGAAAAGCATCGCGAATTTCACAAAGCGGCTTCCTAGTTACAGGGGTATCGCTGGGGAGACGCGGTTACAAGTCGACGCTTACCCGTGCTCTTTGAAGTGTGATAAACTGAGCGAGCGAAGGCACTAAATATGGATACCTACGTAGGAGTGCGTGCCGCCGCGCGCCACGCGCTGCTCCCCTGCTCCCCGAGATTTATAAACGCGGTTAAATTTACTGTTATATCTTTCTATAATGTAAATAGCTGTTTTGGTTACATCTCGACGTATGTCGGAGTTAATATTGAAAAAACATTACAGAACTAAAACTAATCTAAGACAATAGTCTAAATCATACACAAATATAGATGAAACGACAATCGTCTACTTGAAACAAACCTAGATGGCTATACTGCAGTTTAGCCATGTAGGGTCCAAATAGTGCCAAAGCTATTCAACTTTTCATATACAAAAGGATCATTAAAATCTCTAATAAATAAACAATAAAAATGCACCAACATGCGTTTAGTGCCCCAAGCGTCAACCCCTTCCCTTGCACCAGAATTATTCAGAACTAGGGACTAAATTCCATGAAATTCTCGGTGCCAGTTCATTGGAAATGTGTCTAATACCCTAACTAGTAAACTCTGGAGGCGCCACAGTATACCTTTGCCTACCCAGTCCTGGTTCACAAACACTATGTATTACCCTTAACGAAATCCTTTGACAACACGATTGGCGCAGTGGCTGAGCGCTTGGCTGCTGCGCAACGCGCCGTGGTTTCGATTCTCGCACAGATCTGGTATTTGCCTACAAATAATATTCCAGGTCTGGGTGTACATGCATATGATGATTTGCGTCTGTAAGCGCACCTTAGATACAGAAGTCACGTGTAATAATATGTATACACATAGCGAAATTAAAAAGCGATTTCCTTCTAAAATATCTATTAGAATTATGAAATATTCTACACATAGCTTTTACAATAACATTCGAATAACCATTTCGAATATTTCTAAATTACACATTATTCTCTAAAAGAAAATCGCTTTTTAGGCTCGCTATGTGTATACATCTTATTAGACGTGACTGTACTCCCCGAAGGGTTGGGCAGAGGTGTTTTTAGTACACCCTCATTTCGCCGTTATGTTTAAGTCCCATGCAATAGAGGGCGAGCCTATTGCCATCCACCGGGCACAAATCCTAACACCGATCTGCTACTGAGGAATTCCACACAGAAAAACACAATAACACTTTGCCCGACCTTAGAATCGAACCCAGGCTCTCACGATCAGCAGTCGCGCTTGCCACCACTGGACCAACGAGGTAGTGAATACTATCCAATTTGAAAACATATTAGCAAAGGTTGGGTAGTTTGAGAGGCTAGCAGACACCACTGCCACTGTTTTTACTTTATCGATTGAGGTCTGAACTGAACAGACACCACTGCAGTCACATTTCCGTACTCTTCTAATTTTGAGCCGCATAATTTAGCTTTCATGCTTAATGGTCAGATTTTCCAATATCGTATAACACCTGCTTCGTTGGTCCAGTGGTGGCAAGCGCGACTGCTGATCGTGAGGTCCTAAGGTCGGGTAAACATGTTATTGGTGTTTTCCGTGTAGAATTCCTCAGTAGCAGCCCGGAGTTTGGATTTGTGCGCGATTGATGGCGTTAGGCTCGCCCTCTATTACATAGGACTTAAATATAACGGCGAAATGAGGGTGTTACTATACACCTCTGCCCAACCCTTCGGGGAATACAGGCGTGATGTTATGATGGAGTAGGTAATCAAAATTTAGAACAATGATTGGTTACTACGATAATTAATTTTAAAATATCAAAGTACTAGCGGCCGGTCCCGGCTTCGCACGGGTGGACATTTTCCCGTTTTTGCAACATTTTTAATTTATGCTCCGCTCCTATTGGTCGTAGCGTGATGTTATATAGCCTAGAACCTTCCTCGATAAATGGACAAAAATAATTCCAACACAAAAATATTTTTTCAATTCCAACCAGTAGTTCCTGAGATTAGCGCGTTCAAACAAACAAACTCTTCAGCTATATATACTGGCCTGCAAAAATAAGTACTACACTTTTAATGATATTTACTTTTAAAGTGTGATACTTATTTTTGCAGGCCAGTGTATATAATATTAGTATAGATTCACCCACTTTTTCTGTTAACCATACCAATGAAGGACCAATGTTCAGCAATATACTGAGTCTATCAGAACTGGAAAGAAGTGGGTTTTTCACAATAATGTGACCTTTTGATTTAGCCCACTCGGAAATATAAACCTATTGTGTAGTTTTATATCAAATATCAATCGCATACAATTTCATGTGCGTGTGTACGTGTGTGCTGATTGGGGTCAAAATTACTAGATCGATTTTACTAAAACTATTACTGGTGCGAATGTTAGGCTGGTTTTCACCAATATTGACACGTTTGGTGCAGTGGCTGAGCGATCGGTTCCTGCGCTACGGGTAGTGGGTTCGATTCCCGCACGCAACAAATATTTGTATGGCCTACAGATAGTTGTTCCGGGTCTGGGCGTTTGTGCCTGTGAAGATTTGTGTCTGTAAACGCACCCACGATACAGGAGAAATCCCAGTGTGGAGAAACGTTATTATATAAAAAAAAAACTCCAGTTAAACGACCGTTTACTTAAAACCTAGTTCAAATTTCGAGTAAACGGTTATTTAAACAGAGATATAATGTTGGTGAACACTAAACCTTAGTTAAGTAAAAGATAACTGTTATTGCAAGTCAATAATGATATCGAGGGTTAGAACGCAGTACGTATTAAAGTCTATGACCTACAAAGTCCAAATGTATTTGCATGTGCGATTTGTGTCTGAAAACGTACCTAGGATACATGACATATTTAAGAGTATTTTTTTCTAATAGTAAAATAAAGAAAGCCTACGAACCGAATCCAACAATTTGTCCAGTGCAATTTTTACCTTTTGATCCACCATACCGAAAGTGGTCCTTAGGTACTCATAAAAACCCTGCTTATTCCATTACTATTTTAGCCAGTGGTTAAACAATACTTATGTCAAAATTTCCTCTTTGTTATAAACCATGTAGTAACAAGTGTTTAAGAAGCTTATTCCACAGAGCATGTCAAGGAAATGTTGGATACGTCCGAAGAATACAAACGGTGTATTAGCTTAAGATATTCTCATCTTAGACTAGGCTTTAGATTCAAGTTAACCACAACGTAACCTTGCAGGGAACCTCTATTACTTGAGTTAAGGTTTTATTTTATATGTAAAGGATGTAATTTTAAGGGCTGGTAACATGTAGACATATAAGTATTTAAATGACATTTGGTCCTTTGAGACTATGCATAGAAGTCCTCGACAATCTTGTACAAAAGTAATAAAAACTCACTTCGCTGTCTGTGAAGATGTCCTGACAACTTTAAAATCATCAAATTAATTGCTACGTTTATGTGTATATTTTTTATTAAAAATATCCATTTCACCATACCGTTAGCAATAGACTGAAAGTTGTATGGTAGGCTTCATGGCTGCATGCAATCAACGTTAGATGCACAACAAGGTGAATTACTAAGAGCTATGACGGATCCCTTCTTCACAACATCATCAGTTGATGATGAAAATCCTAAGGTCAGTCGTTGCGTACATAAGGTATGAAAAAAAATTTTGGCTACAGCAGCCTAGTAACTCTCTCTCTCTCTACCAAAAACCACCATAATCAGCATATTCACAGCATAGTTTTACTGTTGAATCAATATAAAAGCAACAGTAAGAAAAAACACAGGGGACCCTCGTGTGAGTCAGCCAAAAAGCGAATTAAGAAAAATTCTCGGCGTCTCACCTACCAAAAGAGACAGCTTGTGAGCTTACCTCCAGCTATAGATTCTATCTCTCTCGATATCGAAGATATAGTGTTCTCTTTCTCTTATTCATTGTTCTATGTGGGGCACTTTAATGTCCATTGGTGAATTACATTTGGTGTTTTCCCGGACCCAGTCTACAAGAACAGACTAAAGGACGATGAAAATTAAACTTCATAAAACAAACTTCTCCTGTCTACGTCACTATGACACCCTGGTAACTTTTCCTAAACAGAACTAATTTAATTATGTGCTAAAGCAAAAATAAACACATATACAATATGTAACATAAATAACGCACATCCTGAAAGTAGTTTGTTCGGAATCGTTTTCTATCATTTTTGATATAGGTAATTTTTTATCCCAAAAATAATTAAAACTACGGAAATTTGTCACATTACCCCTGTACATTCAAAACAAACTCGAATGGACCGTAAATCAAAGCAAAAAGACTTTTAGAAGTGCATTTTTATTTGTGTTAATACAAATTCCGTCATTCAATACAAAATAAAGAAAAATAAACCTTATTTCAAGAACGTTAATTTAGTAAATAACAATGCATATATATGTTAAACTACAGTGTAGGTATGTATTATAATTATCACATAATATTCTAATTGGGGTATTTGAGGGTGTGCGTTAATTACGTTACATGTTGTATATGGATCCCCTAGTCAGCCTATACATAACTAATTAAGAAAAATTCTGGGGGTCACCTACAAAAGGCACCTTGCGTCCTTACCTCCAAGCCTCCAACTATTTGATTTTATCTCACAATATCCACTATTGCTAGCGAATGGATACTCTCTTTATCTCTTAATATTGTTTTTAGGCGTATCAACGCTCATTACTGTTTTATAATTCGCTTTGCCGGACCCAGTGTAAAAAAATAGAGTAAAGAATGATGAAAATGAAACTTCATAAAACAAACTCCTCCTATGTTACCCGGGTAGCTCGCCCTATATAAAACTACTTTTATTAACGTTTCCAACGCATAGTTTTACTCGTTTTACTGAAAAATCAATAAGGTTATATGTAAAAGCAGAAGCAAAAAAAAAACACACAAGGATCCCCTAGTCAGCCATACATAGCGGATTAAGAAAAATTCTCGGCGTCACCTACAAAAAGAGGCAGCTTGCGGGCAAACCTCCGCAGCTCCGCTAGTAATTCCAGCCCCCACGGGCCGTCTCGCAGCGTCTGGCTGCTCAAGTAATTACGCCCCCTTACACCCCATCCCTCCCTTCGAGGATAAGTAAAAACAATATTTTTACGCGCACAGTCCACGGTACCAAAAGTGACAGATATAAATTGAGGGTGAAAATGAAATTAGTGGCGGCTTCCTTGATGTCTGCGGCGACTTTTTATTGTTAGTGTGATCCGTGTGTCGGACTAAGCTGCTTTTGTTCTAATTCGTGGACATATTATTGAATTTATTTGCGCTGGTCTCGAAAAAATACATAGGTTCAACTATTATTCGCAAGTGACACACTGTATAGGTACACACTGAAACTTTTAACACGCTATAATTGTGTCAAACTTGATCTGGTCCTTCGATACGAAATGTAACTTAAATATGTAGGGATGGATAGTGGGTCAGAGGTAAAATCGATTTAGTGATTACTATAAGTTATCCTTCCTAGGATTCCTGGATTTCTCTGCCTATACCGCAAAAACGCAAAAACCGATAAACACTTTAGAAAGAAAAAACCAGTAGTGGTCCTAATAAAAAAGCGTGAGTTTCAATGAGTTTTGTATAGTTTTAATCCGCGAGACAGAAAAGACTGCGTCAATTACGAAAGTATGTTGAAATATCCATCCTTAAAAGTATAGCTATACTAATACCATGTAAGTACCTACAGCTCAGCAGATTCATGACAACTTCATTTCACATCGGCATAGTCGAATAACAATGAGAATGCGAACACTACAATTACCTAAATACCAAAGCAAATAATTTTGATTACTTTCAACAAAGAAGGTGACAAAGAAAAATGTTACATACAAACTTAAATGACGCATAGGATTGAATCCAAAACTAGAGTTAGGTACACCGTGTTCAGTACAGATATATATAAATTTTACCAGATAAAGACAATACCGTCCGTAGCTGACTTTTAGAACTTGGGATTATTAGTAGCTTCTAAACTAAAGGATAATGCCCAAAAATGTATGGACCAAAAACCCGGAATCGATTAAGACGATTTATGTTTGGCAAGGCAGAGTAAACATACTATATCCCAAATCCAATATTTGTTTTCGATTAAACAATCGCCAAGTACTAAAAAAAATAGGAACTAATTGATTATCTTTATATGTATAATTCGACTGTACGTGTGTATGTCACTAAACTCCTCCTAAACGGCTGGACCGATTTGTATGATTTTTTTTTGTATACTTTTGGGTGGCGCCTTGGTTGATTTAGATTCACAATTGGACCCGGTAGGTGGCGCTGCTTTTCCGAACAGAAGGACGTCTGCTGGGCTGCCGCTAGTAGTTTTATAAATTCATGATATTAAGAGCGGTATTGGGCGTAATATTGAGAGAGATTTGAGAGTAAAGTATACATGTCTACTGATTATATATATATATAATGTATTTCTATGTATGTACGTATGTATGTAGGTATGTCTGTACGTATGTATGTATGTATATACATATGTATGTATTCTCCATCTCTTTCACGTTATTCACGCACTCTGCTATACTTATTGTTATATGCTGCTGGCCTGTTTGGTTATAGTTCTATGCGAAACAAATTGCATACTTGCGACCTCTTATTTATGGTCTACTTTGCTGTACATAAATTATTTTAATCGACTCTGGGGTTTTTTGGGCATCCTCCTTTAATGGAATTTAGGTTTCTAATGCCAAAGCATGTTAATTCTAGACGATGTTTACGTATATAAATGTATGCGTAACTGTAGGTTAGTGTGTAAGATTTCACGGAAATGCTTGACAAGATTTTTTTATCGTCTAGGGAGCCGATTAAAGTCACTTCTATCATTTGTCAAAATATTCCTTAACGGCTAATGTCGCATTGCAATGTGTATATTGTGTTCTAAATGCATACACTCATTTTGTATTCCTTCACCTTGTTCTTTCTTAATTACTACTTCAGGACAAATTATTATCAGCTAGTCTACATCCTACTTTACTGTTCAACCTGTTTTCAAGTCGCAAGCAACATGTTCTGTGCAAGCTGCATTATTATTGATAACCTGATACCCCATCTAGTACTGTTTGATGCACTTACAATGCGATATAGTGACACGAACGACGTCCTACACTATGTTTACCTTAGTTATCAATTATATTATGCGTCATATACCTACAGTAACTACTATGTCCGGTTATTCTTGAATTCATGTGCAAAGTTTAGGCAGCAAGTCTTGCATGGATATCAGGTGGACATGCAAACAATGCGGCTAGCTATACGGAATGCAGGCGAACGCGGGAGCGCGCGTTGAATAATGTACGCGCCGTCTCAGCGGACAGCGCCTCGGCCTTATGACGCCTTGGTACCGACGAAGTCTTAAAGGAGTTTAAATATTTAAGAAAGGCCATCTTTTAATTGGTTTTGCGGGGATCCTTGGGTCCGTAAAATAGAGAATCCGTGAAATTTATAAGGGTAAGTCCTGCTACTATAAAATAAAGTAGGACTCGTCTTTCGTCTTTTTTAATATGAAATGTTAAAGGTGCAGGTGGTTTCTTTGAGGCATTATTAAAAGCGGTAGGTAACCTGCATTTTAAAATAGACCTGTTTAAAACTTCTAATAGTAATAGTTTCAGAATATAAGCAAGACTTTGAGCAAAATAATTAATAGACGCGTCAGATGCCTCTTGGAATAACGTGTTTTGGTATAAAGACCACGATATTACATAATATATCATGCACTTCCAGCAATTCTAAACCTATACTTAAAGTGCAGTTTGCTTAATTGGATTACAACAATACAATTGTGTGTACGCTGTCAATTCTAACTCCTAACAATAAATCCTCCTCCTCTAAATTGTCTCAAATACACAAACTGCATAGTTTTCGTATCAAAGCCTCTGTTTGTGCACCGGTATCGTTCGCTAGACATCTTGACAGCTAATAGTCTAATCCTAACCGGATCTTAGCTGATGGAGTAACAGGCCCTGGGGCTTGCCAAGTTCCTTTGGTATTTTTCCATTTTAGAAAATAATTCATAATTGGTTTAGAGGGTGTAAATAGAGTACCGCTACGCGTTCGGCTATTCATGACAGGAATCTCATTGTACAGTCTAAATTTTAGACCGTACAATGAGATTCTTAGCTTGATTCTTAGATCTTGACCGCTGCACTTAGACTCTAAATACAGCGGTCAATGAGAATATATTTTGCATACATGACAAAGAACGTTGAATGAGGAAAGCTTCGCTAATCTCTCTGCGCAGGCTCTGAAGTTATTAATGGGCTCTGGAGCTCTAAATGTAACTTCAACGTCCATTTCTGTATTTCTAATAAGTTAAAACCAAGTAGCTATAACCTATCAACGAGAACAACAAATCAGTCTTTCGCGGTCCACTGCTGGGAGCCTTTTCTAAGTTGCGCCACAATACTTGGTCCTCCGCCTTCCGCATCCATTTCACTCCAAACACCTCCTTCAAGTCGTCGGTCCATCTAATTATGGGACATCCTACACGTCTATATTGTACTATTGTATTATATCCCGAAATAAAAAATAAAATACAATAATATTAATACAGATAAGTCGTTATATAAGACCGCTTTTATACCAGAAACAATTACATACAATATTTCAATTTACTCGCCGAAAAGAACGTAATATCATTACCAACTTACATCTTTACAAGTACATGAGCTAAGTCCGATAGCTATACTAGCTATGTTTAGTAGGGTGGGCAGTAGATACGGGCAGCATGCAAGGTCGCCCGGCGCCTCGGTGATCGAGCAGACATCTTAGCGTGGATCTATCTAATGCGTTTGATACAGTATTGCGTTAGAGATTTTCTCCAAAATATTGTCGTTATGACAAGATTGTGAGTTCTCTTTTTAACGGGGAATATACCTACACAGATCTTAGTTAAAGAATTATTGGAAATGTCTTGAAGAATATTTTGAGTTTGTGATATTTTATATGTCATGCATCGTACACATCTAACCAACGAAAGCTAACGAACGTTCGTCATTTGTTGAATTTGACCAAACTTTGTATAACCAACCAGGCGTATACGCTACATAAAAACATATAAATTCTGCGCGAAAGAGTTTTACAAATATGCATTTAGATTTGACGATAGCTTTTTATATCATTACATAACATCACGCCTTGTATTCCCCGAGGGATTCGGCAGAGGTGTTTTGAGTACACCCTCGTTTCGCCAGTTATGTTTAAATCCCATGTAATAGGGGGCGAGCCTATTACCATTAACTGGGCACAAATTCAGACACCGGGCTGCTACTAAAAAAAATCCTAATGGAAAAACCCAGTAACAATTTGCCCGACCTGGGGATCGAACCCAAGACCCCATGCTAAGCAGTCGCGCTTAGGCTAATAGACCAACAAGGCAGTATCAACGAATGATATATTATTACTTTCCTTACCACATTATTGCTGAGAGTTATTTGCTTTTGTTACGTGAAATCCAATAAGCCATACAAAGAATTGTCCTACAAACAATAATGTGGGATAAATTTAATAATATACAATAGATCCTAGAATTCTATTATTGATCTGCTTTCCAGGAAAAACAGGTGCAATACTGGAATGTTTTATTGCTTATTAATGTTACATAAACGGTTAGTAACAGGGTATGTCCATTCTAATGCCATCAACGCCTGCCGCGTGTCACTTGAAACTCCGCCATTTTGCAAGGCGAACCGCCCGCGGCGGGAAAACTGACTTTGGCGCCAATTTCGATGCGGCCACGTCTGCTATTCGACCGCATCCGGATGATCAGCCACTCAACAGAAGCCCTCACAAGCCGCGAACACCGCAAATCGGCCGGTTAACATCGCTACGGGTGTCATTATAAATTCCTTTAATTATACCATCTTTACTGCTCTTTATAGTAGCCTGCAAACTCATGGCGGGAACTCGCCGTTTTATAAGTGCCATCGCGCTGTTCTCAGCCTTGGCATGTTTATCTCGACCGTTTCAAATAGACCTCGTACCCTTTACATACATTACGAGATGAAGGGTCTTCTTGAAATGGATGGTGTAAGGGATCTTATTAAAATAATTAAAAAGTTACCTTTGGCAGGACATGTTGAAGGAGTGCACCAGCTTTCCTTTTCGCAGCCATCTTGATTTTTTTTGGCGGGTCACGCACAGCACTTTTGTCTTTGGTTTCGTTTTATTATTTCTTCTTTTTATCAGTTCATGGACTCCATCTCAATCTGACTAGAAACAAAATTTCGGATGCTTCGGATGCGTTCAACAAGTTTTCCACATATTTTGTTAAAAGTTGCAATTAGACGATAACTTGGCAACAATTTTGTCAAAGAAACGCATTATTACGTACTGTAAATGCATTTTTCAATATGAAAAGGTCACCTGTCTACTTAAATGTTTGAAAATATCCATGGACTAATATTTCATGGTTGCAATTACCGTCATCTGACGCTTCAGAAGTAGGGACAAGTGTTGCTTCACATTGCAATCGATATAATTATTACAAACTGTAACAAATAGGCTGTATTCCATTGCTTATTAGATTGCATGAAAAACCACTCGCTAATTATAATTTTGTATAGAAAATAACTTGGACACACAACAATTAACTATGAACCTAAGTTTAGTATGGAGTATAAACAAAACAACTGATGAGATGTATGATAAAAAACTAAACAACAACCTAAAGTTTAATCAACTTAAAAATATAATCGATTTGAAGATCAAGTAAGTAACAAAAATTAATAGAGAATTCTACTAAAGATTTCACATAGAAAATAATGATAGACCTACATGTAAAACTAAGTCTAAAGAATAAACATCGATCCAAACCAAAAAAGAAAAAGTAAAATTCGAAGCAGATCTTCAAAATGAAGCTGCTTTCTACTGAGTACAGGCAATAACGGAGATTTTTACAGAGATAAGACTGAGCGCAACTTCGAAATAGTTGACCAAACGACACTAAATATTAATAAATAATCATTTGGTTAGGCAATTCCTAGCCTTAGAATTGTACGGGCGATTACAGTTGGCTCCTCCCTATATTATGAGGCCTTAATCATTTCTTACACTACGTTATTTTTAGACCGAAGAGACCGGGCGCCCTAACTGTTATTACTACACTGAATAAAGTTAGGGGCCCTAAAAACGGGTAATGTAAGAAGACCTTAATATTGTCATCGGAGAACATCACGTGTTCACTTTGGCCTACTCCTTCAAGAAATACTAAATAATCTATACTAATATTATAAAGCTGAAGAGTTTGTTTGTTTGAACGCGCTAATCTCAGGAACTATTGATTGGAATTGAAAAATTATTTTTGTGTTGGATAGTTCATTTATCGAGGAAGTTATAGGCTATATAACATCACGCTACGACGAATAGGAGCGAAGCATAAATGAAAAATGTTGCAAAAACGGGAAAAATGTCCACCCGTGCGAAGCCGGGACGGGCCGCTAGTAATAATATATATTTTGCACCACACAAAGTAAAAATCACAAGCACTAATCAAAATTGCAGAACCCAAGATACAAACCCGTTTAAAAGATAGAATGGTAACCAAAGACAACCATACACACGTTGAGTAAGGTCAGTACAACAGAGTTGAAAACAGACATTTTCGAAAAGAGGCTACTTTTTGCTGAGGGTGTATCCCTCCCCTATTTGCACAATCCTTTAACAATGAGCTCTCATTGTTTGCTACTCCAAGCTGTCAGTATTTTGTTCGTATAGAAATAGGGTGAACGCTCACAAATTACGCTATTGAAATGACCATTACTTTTGAAATGAAACCAGTTTCATTACAACCCTATTGGTGTAGCTACCATAGATATTCTGCCGCGCGATTCGTAAACGCAGTAAGTACCATTTTGGTCAAAAATGTGTTGAATATATATTCGTAATCACCATAGGATTGTGATTACGAATATATATTCAACTCATTTTTGAGCAAAATGTTACTTACTGCATTTATGAATCGCGCGGCAGTATTGTACAGGAAATATACTAACGATTGCAAAACTAGAACGTGCAACGTAATGAGCATTTTATGGTGTTGGCATCTTTGATTTTTGAAGGTCCAGGTAATGATGGTACGTTGATCTACATTTTGCATTTAATAGCACCTAAAGGATAGACGGCAAAAATACCAATTCTCTAGTATTCAACATCACGCCTGTATTCCCCGAAGGTTTGGGCAGAGGTGTGTAGTAACACCCTCATTTCGCCGTTATGTTTAAGTCCCATGTAACAAGGGCCGAGCCTATTGCCATCAACCGGGCACAAATCCAAACTCCGGGCTGCTCCTGAAGAATTCCACACGGAAAAACCCAATAACACGTTGCTAGACCTGGGGATCGAACCCAGGACCTCACGATCAGCAGCCGCGTTTGCCATCACTAGACCAACGAGGCAGTAGTATTCAAAACCTTATGTAAAAGGAAAGGCATTCTTTTTTATAATTTTCACTTTGCTTAAATTTCTTGTTTTGGAATCAAACTCCAGATCATTAATTCGGAACAATACTATGAGGTGTCAGGTGACTGTGACTAACGCAAATAATGGCTTGCCTAACCAATCCGACGGCTTCGGCTGCATACCATACACAAATCGAGTCCACTTAAACACTCTGAAGACTGTAAGGTCCTGAGCAGCCGACGGAATTTTTGTCCGGCGGACTAGCGCAGATAAGCATGACAGTGGCTGCTGGTAGTTGCCCGTTGCGATATTCGGCACATGGTTGCTGGACTTTGACGACACGTTTGGTGCAGTGGCTAAGCGATTAGCTTCAGCGCTGCGGGTCGTGGGTTCGATTCCCGCACGGAACAAATATTTGTATGGCCTATAGATAGTTATTCCGGGTCTGGGTGTTTGTGCGTGTGAAGATTTGTGTCTGTAAACGCACCCGCGATACAGGAGAAATCCTAGTGTCGGGCAGTTTTAAAAAAAAAAAGAAAAAAAAAAAAAAAAACTTCCTGGTTAGTTTTTGCCCACGGTCGTCTGCCTAACAATAAGAGTATCCGTAGCTAAGCAAATCATCTTGGTGTACAAATCTGATTTTATTTTATAACTAGTGACCCGTCCCGGCTTCGCACGGGTAGACATTTTCCCCGTTTTTACAACATTTTTCATTTATGCTCCGCTCCTATTGCTTGTAGCGTGATGTTATATAGCCTACAACATTCCTCGATAAATGGACTATCCAACACAAAAATATTTTTTCAATTCCAACCAGTAGTTCCTGAGATTAGCGCTTTCAAACAAACAAACTCTTCAGTTTTATAATATTAGTATAGATACTGCAAAAAAAATAAACTCTGCGTCAAACAAACACTTTGATACTGTCCAAGTTCAAAATTTAAAAGCGGTGATTTTAAGCCCCTGTCACACACGGTTTTAGGGGCGTGCGTATCGCAAAAATGTGCACAACGTATTATGGGCCATACTCAATTCTATACGTATTATCGATTTGTAAGTTAAAATTTTATGACACTATTACACAGTACCAAATGACACAGTCAATGAAGAATGAAAAATAAAATTTAAATTCTTAGAAAAGAAAATTGGTCTCATTCAACAAGAACCATTTTTGATCGATTATGCGATTGGATGGTTGGAGTTGATAGTTGTTATGCATAGTAGCGCAGAATCTCAAAAAATGGTGTAACAGTGAAAATGACTATACGGAACAATGGATAAAAGTTAACATGATGGGAAGTACAGTGAACCCCCGGTAATCCGGCCCCTGTCTAATCCGGCACCCCCTGTAATCCGACATGTCTATTATTATTGAAAAAAAATTGACAATCTTCGCTAATGTAGATAATGCATGATTGAACAGGTTTCATAATTTTTGATTATTTTAGTATGTACATTTGTTTGTACACAATTACATATTTCCTAATGTAAAGTTATTATTTTCTGTAAGTTCTATAGCATTAATGACATTAATTTTATAATAAAACGGAAGCTCTCTATTGTGTTGTTTAATTTACTTTTGACATACATAATGAAGTACGATTTGTACTTTAGAGTATAACATATAGAATCTTAGCAATGGATCTGTAATTTGTCGGATTACAAAGTACTCTTTTGTAAAAAAATCCGGACTATAGGGAGTCTTAGGCAGTACTCTATAATCCGACAAATTCGATAGTTCGACACTGCCCTGCAAAACGTTTGTCGGGTTACCGGGGGTCCACTGTATTGTGACCCGCATCAAAAAGAGCAGTAACGGTCGATTCTTATGATTTACCGAGCGCAATTGGTTTGAGGGGCTCGTGGCTAAATAACAACCACGCCGATCGTACGATATGCGAGGTTAAGCTGCGCTTGCCGCGGTCAGTCCGTGGATGGGTGACCATTTGTTACACATCGAGACCCCTCCGTGCCTCGAAGAGCACGTTAAGCTGTCGGTCCCGGGTGTCATACGAATACCTATGACAGTCGTTACGGGTAGTCAGAAGCCTGAAAGTCTGACAAACGGTTTAACCTTAGGATATCGGCATTACCCAGTTACTGGGTTGCGGAGGTCTGATGGCAGTCGCTCCGTGTAAAATACTGGTATTCAGCCGCATCTGGTTAGACTGGAAGCTGACCCCAAGATAATTGGGAAAAGGCTAAGAGGAATTGGTTTAAATAAGACTCTTATATCATTACGACAATTAACCAAAGACCCTATAGCATTGCATTTAGACCCCCCCCCCCCCCTATACGTAAGTAGATATCACGGAATTACAGGTAAAATTTGGTAACGAGTCTATTCATAAATCTAGTTTGGCAATCAAAAATGCTACCATTGGTAAGCAAAACGATTCGCACGTTATCACTTTTACTCAGTATTTATCTAGAACATTCTAAAGCAAAAATGCACGTCAGTATTAGCAGTTGTTTATTTTCCCACACATTTTATAAAACTCTAACTCAAGAAAGGATCTTATGCTTTGTAGGATACAACAACCTGTCACTATCACTTGCTTGTAGTTTCTTTAGACATTTCTATAACAATTTAGAATCCTTCTCTCATTTTAAAAGCAAAATCATAATTAAAATTAGCAATGAGAAAAATATTAACTTCGTCAACTAGAAAAATGCTTTTGAAATAATACAGAAATAAGTTTTTATTTATTAAAAAACCCACCTCTCTTTTTTTTCTTTGAGGTGTCTTTATTAATCTTTGTTTTCATTAATATTTTCAATTCCATCTGTGAAGTCTATGTGTAAAGTGATGCCAAGATCTAGACCAGATTTTATTTGGCTTTGGATTAAAAATTGGACCGTACTGCTTCCGGACTTTTACGTTGGCTAGATTTACTAGAAAATAAAGTATTTGTGACGGACAAAGTGAGATAAAGAATGAAAAAAAAAGAGATGAAAATGGAGGCTTTAATATGCCTCAACATGTGATTCAAGCTATTAAAGATGACGATGATGATGAAATGACAAGATGACAACTAAAGAATCATAAGTGTTTGAAAATAAAACTTAATCGTTTATTTACTCTTCGCAAAACCCAACCGGCTCATAAAAGTAAGTATGGCAATTAATTAATTAAAATTAACAAAACAAGAATGCACAGACGAAGTTCGCAGAAAAAAGTACTGGCAATACGAAGCTACCGTGGAGCTTTGAGCAGATTAAATCGCAAAGGGGTCTCATTCTCATGCTGCTCGCGATAACAGCATAGGCCATTTTCCATCTGCAGACACCGGCTCTACGTGCTTTATGCAGCGATCTATATCACAGAATGAAATTCTTCAACCTGACGTTTAATCCGCATCGAGTAATATTTCAATCGATTTAGTTTATCGATTAATAGTTTTGTCGTGACAGTTACTATGTTCAACGATCGATTTTGTTATAGTTTTATACCGAGTAAAATTTTTAACAACTTAATATTAACGCCATTTTAGGATTAACCACTGACAATTATTATTTCAATAAATGCTAATATTTCAAATCCTTCAACCTAGGTTCGGACATTTCATTAAGTGAACAATTTTCTTCGATACTTCCACCCACGTTTCGCACTGCAATTATAATATTATGTCTACCTGAAACAAACAAAGTTAGGTAGTCAGGCAGAACGATTGATTCAGAGTTCTTAATGATTTGTAGTGCTTTAATGATGCAATATTTTGACATTATGAAGTATTATTCATTCTTTTATAAAAGCTATAGCGAATTTTTTAATGTAATCTTATTTTACGTTCTGCTTATTATTTTTCATTGTTATGAGATACGCTGTTACTATGTTGAACTAGACGTATATTTTAAAATATTTACTAATATTTTCATCAGCAAAGTAGTGCAGTCATGGATTTAGCATAGAACGTGCTGTGGATAGCAAGTGTTCCTGCAGATTAAATTATGTAACATAATTTAATTACCCTTAATTACCCTTAATAACTCAACACTGTGTTTCATTTAATCGGAATTAAAATATTCCAAAAAGAACCAATACACAATATCAACACCAGGCTCTCATACAGCGTAGGAGTCAACGCATAAAAATCGAAAAAGGCGACAGCACAGAAATTCACACCATTCCGCAACATTGAAGCACAGTGCGACACACAACGGTTGGTGGAAAGCGCACGCCATACGCGTTTAATGCGCGGTCAGTGCACTGCCAGCTATTTTCTTTTTAGCGATAACGACAAGGCCACTTTAATAGCTTTGGGTACGGTAGTCCGTGACGTTTTTTTATTAACTGCCTAGTTTGCGAATTAGGCTCCACATTCACAATGGCATGTAACTTAGATTGGAAAGAAAATACATTATGTTATCGTCCCACCTTTATCCTTGAAGGTTTAGGCAGAGACGTAAGTACTTTCGTTTCCTATCGGTTCGCTGATGACTGTTATGTTTGATGTGATGGCCATAGCCATTTATCAGGCATAATTCCATTCTCAAGCTATAACAGAGAATTTTGAAATTAAAATCATTTGATCGCCTAGGACCTCAGATCCGCACACATGGTACCAAAAGACCAAAACGAAAAACAATAAGTTTCTTCTCTGCGTTGAAGAATCAACTTGATTTTTTTTTAAACTGCAATAAGTAATATTATTTTAAGTATGTCCCACTAGGTATTTTTTTGGCATTTAATATGACTTAAAATACCCATATCATGACCGTGTTATTAAATTATTGTACGCGTGTACTTAAAAAGGCTGTAAGAACTACAGGTGCGAGGGTGTTTTAAATGTCAAGCGTTTACTGCGATCATTGACTTGATGAGATTATATCTGCTCAAGATAGGCGTGATGATGATATAATTTTCAAATAATGAATTCCAGAAATGTGTTACTCTGTTGATGATGATGGTATTGAATGACGGGGGTATTTTTGAATATTTTTTTGTACTTGCTAATAATATTTTTTATGGGATAGATTGGCAAGCAGGCCGACGGCCGGGCCGCCCACTTGATTGAAAGTGGTTATTACCGCTGCATAAACACCTACAACGTCAAGAGGATTGCTGATGCGTTGCCAACCTTAGAAACAAACGTTGGAAACTCTCGTGTGGCTGTAATTTCAAACAGAAATATAGCATTGCTGCTTGACGGCAGAAATGTTGGTCATACTTCTCCAGGCGAACTCTTTCACAAAGAGCTCTATTACCGGGAATTCTATTGGTATAAAATCAAGTCTAATTAAACAGTTTTTTTGTGATGTCAATAATTTCTGTAAATACAAACCGTCGCTACATTTTTGCTCTTTTAATAATTTTCTTTATTTCTCGAAGGATACGCGTTGGTGTGAGTGGCGGCCGACCGGCCCTTACACGTTATCCCGGCTAGTCGAATGTGAGGGGCTCATTACCCGAGTAACGGTCCCCACGCTCATTGTCCTACCCATCGGTTCGTTCCTTTTTTCATAAATATACTAATTACATGCCCGAGGTCTGCGGTATAAAGGGTACACGGAAAGAGACGATAGCGGTGTTTACGCTAGTTTTGCCTTTGACTTAATAGGTATTGTACTTAGCAATGCGGTGAGTTGTGACCTGTGGTCCTTTGATACGTCCATTATGATTATTGTTTCTTTAATCATGGGTATACAAATCCATGGTAATGGGGTAGCTCGATCCTTTAGAGGCTTACGTGTACATGAGTCAAACATGCAGTGGCTATTCAGATACTTATTGTTGTTTTTGAATATGGTACGCGCCTCTTGATGACTGGTATATGAGAATGCAGTAGTCTCGGAGTGTGTCCAACTAGTGCAGGATATGAAAACTATTAATACATTTAATATAGCTACTTGATATCAACCGAACCAAATACTCGAAAATATCATTGGGTGAACGTCACTGTCTTTATTGGAAAATTAAAACGGAAAGACGCAATACCTGAAAACTAGGCATAGTTTTGTGAAAACTCCATTGTTTTTCCTAAGTGAATAAGAAAATATACGAAAAGGCAATAAAAAAGTTGCACAGTTACTAGAGCAACATAACACGGTGGGTAGTGTTATCAGCGAAGTAAGGACCGTGAACGATTTGATTAGTTCGACGCGCGCTTGCACTCCAAAATTACTTTCAAACTTCGCTGCGTTCTACACATTGAGAACTTCGGTTTAAGTCTGCAAGCCTGGTATAGTGAGGTTAAATTACATGCGATTGGATAACCCTAGTACGTAATAGAATACATAATGAAAGTTTGTTTTAAAAAATAAACTCTCAAGTACATTAGAATTGCAGCGGAAAATGTTTAAAACAGATTCCTTAGATCTTCAAGATGTTGATAAAAGCAATCCTGTTTGATATTACTAACAACATAAAACTGTAGAGTTAGTATAAAGTAAAGATGATAAAAACCAATTGCGTGGAATAGAAAAAAATCTCTAGTAGGAAATTACTAAGAACAATCTAAGACTGAATCGGTACATAAGTGTCAGTTAGGCTAATAAATTCACTAAAACAATGCCTTGTCTTTTCAAACTGGCGTGACAAAGGAAACTTAGCGACACGAACCAACGATGGACTAATTGCATTTTTTGCTGTCACCATGTACTAATGCCAAGGCTTACTTACTCATCAAGTTCCTATGTCCATTCCTGACGGTCTATGCAAACCTGCATTCGTGCAAAAACTAGTATGTCAAGATGATAAAACTTCGCGCGCTGAACGTCTAATTGCAACTTTTTATGGAAAAATTGTAACGCAAAGGAAGCACAATAGGTGACCAACCTATTTGTTGCACAGGAGTAATATTTTGTGGATTTTAATCTGTGATATTTGAGAGTTCGAGTTCGTGTTTCGCGAGTAAGTTGTGTGCGGGCGCGGCGCGCGTGTTCGCCCCTCGGAGTTACAACGCACACTGGTCCGTCAGCTCGTGGACGAGGTGCGTTCGTTCGGTGTCCGGCCGGCCCCCATCGCCCCCTGTCCCCCATACCGAAATGCATCAATGACACTCGAAACACACGCACATTCTGAACGCGGTGGGGACAATCGATAGGTAAAAAATGTTTGTCTATTCATTAGGTGCCCTAAGGTATAGACACTGACGGACACAGCAAGTCGAGTTTTGCAAGTACACTGATGAATTTAGTTGCCAAAAGGATCAATGTGTTTTTTCACATTAGATCAATCTTTTTCCATGCGATCAGTGATTCTGGCATAAGATGCTAAATAAAGAAGCTGGTTAAAAAGTTTTCCCCAATTTTCAACTCCCAAAATAACCGCTAAACTTTTGGTCCTTTGATACGCAAAGACGCGCACATGTTAACAGTGATACATTTACGTCGTAGAATATCAATAAATGTTATCAGTAACCGTCTTAAAATACTATTCGCTCTAAAGTAGATCACAGAAATATAGAATCTACGTTGTAAGAACTTAAATAAAACAACCTCCTTAACGGTAAAACGATCATGTTTGATCCTAACCTCAATCTTCATCTTAATTAGGGAAATCAATTTAACCAATGTTGCATGACTATAAACTGATAATGATGATGTAATTATACAATCAATTCGCACACATGCACAATGACACTCGGAGTATATACAACAGAATCGATTATATACATACATACAAATAAAGGCTGTATGTGTGTATATGACGTATATATGGGAGTGAGGCACCAGGCACTCATGAAACACGAAGCGATAGGTGTACATGTTATAATATGCGGGCGTTTAAATGGCGGAAAAAGGATTGCAGAGTACTGACCCAGTGTTCTGCTAATAAGTACTTTACATTTATAGAGGACTCGTTTCTACCAAATTGTTTGCTTAATTATAAACTCTATCTATTTGTTACTTATCTAGCCTTTACACGTTTATTCAATTCTGACGTGTTTAATCGCCCACAACTTATTCTTAATTACATACAAAGGCAAGTTATAGATTATTTTTTTGTCTCTCCACTATCGAAGTTCGACTTAACTTTAAAACAGACACAATTTTTTATTCAAATTATCAGTAAAACTATTGAAAACAGATGGCAGAATATGAAACATTAGTGTCTCGAATTAGATTTCAAGGAAAATTATCTTGACCAAAAACTCCAAAATATTAAACGGGTTTCCATACTACCGTCACACATACCAATAAATAGCTTGATAGTATAACCCGGGCAAAGCGGTGTGTAGGGCAAGACGCCGCATCTTGTATAGCTACGTATGTTGAGCACAGATGTATACAGCTGCAGGTACCTGAGGGAATTTCGACAATTTGCTAAACAGCTAGATGGGGCGTTGCAGATATTGGTCTTTTTGGAATTATTTAAGATTTTTTTATTTTGTCGATCATTGAAGATGTTTTGAAGTATATTTTATCCGATTCAAACATCCACTAATGGTAATTTGCTTGGCGAACAGATCAATGATCGCTGTTTTGTTATCAGCCCTCAGGAAAATGTAGTTGCCCATTCTTATGACAAATTACTTAAGGAATTTACATTAGTTAGCAATCTAGGCACTAGATAAAAAGACAGATAAAAATACTATAATATATTTAGCAGAAGAAGAATAAAGACTGATTAGATGGATAGGCATATAAAACTCATGACACATAAAGGAGGGGCTCGTGGCTAAGCAACCGCGCGGATCACACGATTTGCGAAGTTAAACTGCGCTTGCAGCGGTCAGTCTGTAGATGGGTGTTGTTACATATCGAGACCTCTCTGCGCCTCGAAGAGTACGTTAAATAATCGGTCCCGGGTGTCATTCGAATACCTATGACACGCGTTACGGAAAGTCAGACGCGCGAAAGTCTCAAAACCGGTCTAACCTTAGAATATCGGCATTGTCCAGTAACTGGGTTGCGGAAGTCTGATGACAGTCGCTCCATGTAAAATACTAAATATTCAGCCACATCTGGTTAGACTGGAAGCTGACCCCAACATAGTTGGGAAAAGGCTAGGCAGAACAGATGAATACATAAAGCAACAGTTATTTGTTGTAATTGCAAATTATTTGTATTTTTTTATTATTGATATCTATCCAAAGGTTTCCAACGACTGTAAACGAATCATAATCCTCAGTAGACCAAAAATATTTGAAGCACAATCAAGTCCTAGACAATCTTAGCATATCGGTATACCCAGTAATTGGGTTGCCGAGGTCAGACGGCAGTCGCTTCCTGTAAATTCTGATATTCAACCGCATCTTGTTAGACTCGAAACCGATCCCAACCGTCTTTAGATAAAGAGTGGACTTTGACAACAATCCGAAAGGAGAATTGACTACCTAAGACTAAAATTATGACGGGTGGTGGCCGACTGGCGGTGGTCCGGGCCTATAGAAGGTCGGGCACACTGCAGATGGTCCTCTCGCGCCACTGCAGTTGCCCAGTTAAGTGCCACACCTCCTGAAGAAGACCTGGACTCCTCGCATTGTACGAACCACGCCCTGTTGTTCTGTTTGTACTCTTTGTAAATTCTTAATTAAATAGTACGGTTACAAGTGTTATTCTTTATCCTCCCGTAAGTACACGCCTGCTAAATTTTATGTGCACATGCTAGTCAAGGGTTGACTCCTAAAGCCACCCTAAAGTTTTACAAAATCTTTAATTTTCAAAATCCAAACTACATCGTCACCAACGAATCAAAGGCTCAGTTAAAATCTGTAACTCATTCATGGGTCTCCAAAGTCGTAAAATTTCCTCCCACACACCCTCTTCCGTAGTCCGTATATTCAAACACTCTAAACAGAGGGGACTTTAGTACACACATCTTTACCTTTTAGAGCTATGTCCGAACTATTATCATAGTCATATTAGGAAGAGGAAAGTTGTGTTTGTTTGTCTACATAAAAGAGCTAGTCTAATTTTAGTTGGCCGTAAGTATCAAATAGTTTAGTATCCAGATTGCCTTTAGGCTCATGAAAATGTTCGATTTTGACCCGAATTTATGTGTCAGCACTGGTTTTGATATGGAATCTTATTAATCGGTGCTGTTTCTCCAGCATCTGACTAACCCATTACTGGATTTAGGTAGGATTTTTTTTATGATTACGCCACATTTCTCTATCTTGGACATAAATGGATTCAGGCTTTCTTGTCACCAGTCACCACGGTACTGTTCTTATCCTTATGAATTTACTGTTTTAGAAAATTAATTAGTTAATCTAGCAGGTCTGGTAACATTACAGCGTACCTTGATCTCGGTACATTTTTTTATAATTTTTAGTAGAATAGTTCTCTTATTTTATGTTTACTTTGTTTGTGTTCCTTTGTCCAGCCAACCCGTTCTGGAACTACAAGATTTACAAGCCTCACTTAAGCGTTTCCATAACAACAAAGCTTAGTATGTCGGACCTAAATTTTGGAAGACGCCAGCTGCCTGAGACACAAGTCTCCAGCCTAATTCAGGTACAGACATGTCTCTAGCCCTAGGAGCTATAGCCAAGATGTATATCAGATGGTCTAAGCTAAGGTGTATCTGTCTTGTTTTTAGTATAAAATAAACCCTTTAAAAAAAAGTTTAAAATTGAACGGTTTTATCTTGCGATACCCTTGATTTGCGGATTGAAAATTGAAATTATTATAATGTTGTATTGTCATCGGAATTGAATTTGTGTGCGAAATTTCAGGAGAATCGGTTAAGCAAAGTAGTTGAAAAATCTATCGTAAGATTTGAATCAAACAAACAAAGAAATATACGAAGTAAAGCTAATTAAAACCGTTTAAAAATATCAACATTATGACATCGCAAGCAACTTACACAAATCTCTATGCCTATCAACCTTTCAGGTAACTGGCTAATAAGGTAAAACATGTAGTTTCAGAGTTCTATAAGGTTCAAACTTTGCTAAAATTATTTAGACCGAAGCAATATGATACTATTCGCAAGTGACCTAATTTGCAGTTTACCCACAACACACACATAACTAACCGATCATAATAATTAACTACTAAACAGGTACATATAAGGATTGCAAAGGTTCGCCTTGTTTAACCTATTATAAACCCTTAAGAGAGACCATTAAGGTCCATTTTGGAGTGATCATTTATTATAATGTACCACAGTAGCGATTAGGCACAGCGGGACGAAGACATGCGAATGTATGAAGGTCTCGAGTCGTTTGCGGGGCCTAGTGTCCACGGGTTTATATCTGCCCATAGAATATTAACATCACCATCAGCTTTGCCTGCGTAAACCTCCTTTCCCTTCTGCTAACCTAGTAACTAGTAATCCTCTTCCAGGCGATTTAGGCTTTCGATACAAAACATGCATAATAGAGAATCAAACGATGTTACTAGCAGGTCTAGTATGACCTGCATGACTTAGACTTAAAAGACATGTCATGTATTTTGTCAAATCATAATAATTATGCCACATACTGCGCCTATAGTAATGAAATAACAACACTAGAAAGCAAGGCTGCCACGGAACAGATAAAAAAGACTTTCATGCACTAAAAGAAAAAAGAAGTTACACTCGTCATTTTATACTTTCTAAGAGATTAATCGCCGAGAATGCATGATCGGCTAAAGTGGAGAACACATAGTCGAAAAACGAAACAAAAGCCCGCGATATTCTTTTTTGCGTTTCGACTTTACAATTCGATAGATTGAATCAAACTCACTAATCTCTCAACTAGTCTCTACTAGATGTTATTCTTTTTTTTTAATTTATCATTGAAATCCAGCCCCTTCTATAAATACATCTACACAATTTACCTTTACAATTTATATGAATGCAAAATGGTTCTAAGTCTCTGCCCATAATCGCAACCGCAAACACGCCCTACATTTATTAGTGGTAAGTAAGCTATCTGGAATACACTAATAAAAAAATAGGTCTGTATTAAAAAATACCATAACTCGTCATTCTTCTAAATTAATTCCCAAGATCCCACCCATTCTCCTCCAATCCCAAATGTGGTCAAAATGATGCCATCATAAATCTTGGTCCTTTGATCCCATCTTGGGGTTTCCTACCATTCTAACCAGATGTCTCTGATATCAACATTATATTTGTTTTATCATCAACATCTATAATGATCTGACAAGATAGGTCTCAATGGTTACAATATGTTGACACCAATATCTTGTACATACAATCTGTACCATTAGAGTTTAGACAGGCATCGTCAAACGGCGTAACTTGGTGAGCTTCATGCTTCCCTGCGAATGCTAATTTAGTGTATAACCTCTACCTATATGGTTTATATAGGTTACGTGAGAACACAACGCCGTACTATGATAGACAGTTGGTATATATACAGCGTTGAATTTCAATGACTGGCTACAATTTGTATGGTGACGAACCCATTTTTCTTTTCGTTGTTGCATCATCTTGGATACTATAGATGAGTTTACAACAGATACTGAGTCTCCTTGCAAATTTTGGCTACCCAATTAAATTCAACCCCAGCCTGTAAACGATGATTGTTGAACGGAAACGGAAAATAAGCGGGTGGTTGATCGCAATATTCTGCTAAAAGCGAATAGAAAAATGCTGTGGTGCATTCTCTTGAAGTAACTCTCTAGTTGCTTTTACGACAACCACTGAAGGAGAATGGGCGGCCTATTCTTGCAGTAGATGCCCAGCACCATAAATGACCAAACTATTCCATTAGACAAAGCGGACCCAAGGACCGCATTGGTAGGTTGGGCCGGCGCTCAGGCAAAAGATAAATATAAAACCAAAGGAAAACTCAGTATCCCAGATAATTGTTCTACGAACGGTAAGAGTGGAATGTCTTTCAAGAAACAACAACATGATTAAATAATATTTCAAAGCATGACTACTAAAGTTTTACATGTTCTTTGAAATGTAAACATATTTTAGGTAGACCCTCCCTGGTTCAACATTATTGTTATTCTCGATTTTATATGGAAAGGTCAAGCTGTCAACCTCCAGACAAAAAAATTGAACACCGCCCTACAAACAGGGGTACTAGGGTGACATAACCGCTGTGGCAGTTAATTAGTACCGGAGGGCGCGGCGCGACAGGCGCGGGCGCGGGCGCGGCGCGTTTAGAGGAAATTGTCGTTTTTATACGGCTTCCACCCCCCTCACTCCGTCACCCAGGCCCTCCGACATTCGAATAATGAAACAACATAGTTACCTTCATCTTATAAGCACATGTCGCCCTGGTAATAAAGAGAAATTAATATCTTGAGGTTAGGATCACATCCCCCGACTCGGACCGAAAGCCGAACAATACAGATGAAAACAAAGCGAGAGCGGTCTGGATACGTCAAAATCGGAAAAGAACAAAAGAATACCCACAAACAGCAATGGACTGCGATACGCTTAGTTCACGATTGAGTCATGAACATGGATACTGTAAATGTTTTTCACGTCATTTCATTTTAATTCTCAAAAAGAATCAATTAAAATTATTTTTGACAACGCCGTACATACAGGTTGTTGTTGAAATCGTTTCACGTTGCTTAAAAACTACAGAGGAATGAGTGAACTAAAAAGTTCGATGAGGAATTGTTTTCTTTTTGTTAAAATATTAGGTACTTAAATTAGAGTGGAAACAGAACAAATTAGTTCTATCCCGTAATAATAAACAAGGCAACAAATGTAACAAAAAGCTTACATTTCCTGCGCATTTTTTCTCGGCTAATTTCCGTTTATTACTGAGCCTTCAACGTTTTATTGACCGTTTCAAACGCTAGACTAATAAATGAACGAAGCCATCGTCTAAACATTGTATATAAGTACCAAGGCACCATAGCCACATCAGATATAGTCTCGTTCCGTCGGCATAATGCGACCGCCGCCGCCGGCCCCGCTCGTAACACTCCAGCACAGCTAAAACCGGGCGATTCGGTTTTATACACACCCCCTATAAAAGCAAAAGGACCGGGTATGGTCCCGGGATAAGTGGGGGGCCTGTATCTTTATATCTGCCCCCCTGCGGCCCCCACTAGGGCATTATGACCGGGGGGTTCTTTGGACAGCTAAAAGAAATATCCGGTTGCCTTACCCGGCCAGTGGCGGCCAGCCGGTAATTCTTCTTCCAGTATTACTTTGCTTATTTACGAAGTAGTTAATAGCACCTCCCGTGGGTCGCTGGAAGCCTGGTAACCTCGAAGTATTCTGATCTTAAGTAAACAAAGAAAAGTAAGTGCGGATATAAAAAGTAAAACTTTTTATTTGTTTATGCATTCAATCGTGTAAGATGGTTGGTCTTTAGGTCCCATCAAACATCGTATCAATAAAAACGATAAGGGCCAATAATACAACTAAACCTTAAATATATTTAACCAAAACTGGTATTACCCATAATATTCAAAATTAAAATTACCAATATTCATTAAGTGTAAAGCCAATCTTAAAATTAGGGGATCGTAAACGGAAGATAGCTTTGCTTTCGCGCCCTCAGGGTAAAGGCATTTCCAAAATAATAAAAAACCCTTTAGGTACCTTTCAGCTGCCGTTTATGTCTGTCTATAAAACTCTTTTAATATCTCATTATAAATTATGTAAAGTAACTAGCTCTTAATACTAAAACCTCGATGATGTATACATAGATAAGGCAAGTATACAAATAAATATTTATACAAATTCTTTACGACAAGTTATTAAGGCGATTAAGAGAACCTTTTGTTGTTTAACATAAACAAAACTTGCGCACACATAGGTATTAGAAACGTCGATACGCCTAGTATTGGTCTGGGGGTAGAAAGTCTGCGGACGTAAGGACCACCCATCGATTCCTAGTCCTAGGTTAAAAATATGATTATTGCTATGTTAACATGCTTAATTGTTTTTATAGTATAGAATAGAATAGGTTTTTATTTGCAAATGTAGGTAATACAGAAAAAAGATGTTACATTTGTGATTATAGCTCAGCCATATTTGACCATTCGGTATGCAAATGTTTACATTAAATTATTTACTAAATTATCACATTGCATTACATTCTTTTGAGATTATCTCCAATTACAATTCAGGTTGATATATTTTTATTAAGAAGAAACTCAGTTACACTGTAGTATGTTATATTTATTAGATATTTACCTACGTAGTTTTATCTTCAACTGTTGTGTATTTAGAGCTTTCCAACTACTTGGAAAGTTATAATGTTCAAACGATCATTTCATCGATAATGAATTAAACTCTTTTCTAGAAATAAATTAGTATGCCTACAGGATTTACATTATTTCCATTTTACATTCGAAACGGTATTTTTTGCGATTTACGAAACCCTGCAATATTTTTAAGATAAATAAAAAAATTAAGAGAAAATTTAGATTTTCTTCATTTTCATACTTCTGTTTTCATACACTTTGACGGCTTTTCTCATAGTTTCGGGTTTGACCCTACAATCCTAAATTAAAAATAATCTTGTATGGAGATTTAAAGAATACCTATTGATTTGTATTGAGTACAGACGAAACACCACCTTTTGGTCCTAGGGTACTGAAATACCAACAAACTGAATTAAGTAGGTATCAGTATACTTTTACAATAATTATTCATTCATTCATTAATCTCCAGCACTTGTAACTTCAATTAAAACTGTCTCCAATTAATATTTTATACCAAAAACTGTAATGAAACTAGATTACAATTAATATTATTTATGTTTTTATTTTATACGTACAATTAAATTAATTAAGAACAGAGTTGATTGAGGTAAGGTTTTCTTATAATTAATTAATAAGCTTGAAACTATGTACGTTGAAGTTCCTGATATATCAACATAACAAGAACCAAATAATAATAATTTCTCAACTACTTTCTAAATGGCCCCGTTTCATATCTATTTTGCAAAAAAATCCTGCATTTAAAGAACTTTACAACCCATTTAATAGTGTAAAAACTCCTAAAAAGTAAATTACTGAAAGAGCCCTTAAAACAAAACATTGCGTTCAACTCCGCACCTACTGAAAATCACGGCCAGAAATAAACGTTACGCCTAGCACCGGCCGATCACGCAATACTATCCGTGTTTATACCGCCTATAGCTCCTACTACCCTGGTAATTTCGTGGTCCTTTGCGCCTGGTAATTTATATAGTACCTTGCGCCTGGTACGTTGTATGTTTTAATTACACCTCCTTATCGTTCTACGTTCCTGGTATAGAGAATTGAAAATAACTCCTAGTATATCTTATCTATTATTACAATTATGTAGAATAAAGAGATATTAATTACCTAATTGCATTATTATGGTCATACTTACTTTATGAGGCTATTAGATTAGTAATAAATATACTTGAATACATTTTCATTATTTTTCATGTACAAGTCAATTACTAAAATTAGTTTAAAATAGCTAAATTAAATTAATTTTAACAAATTTTTACATTTCTTTAATTATTGTTCTGATGAACTTTGATTTTAAACTCAACAATAGATTTAACGGTAAGTATGCAATGCAACAATTTAAAAAAACACAGGGGTGGAAAAATATTTAAAGAAGTTTACGGGCAAGTCGAGATAAGTGACAAGAAACATGTAAAAAAACATTATAACTCACAAATTAATGCAAAAAAAAGAATTAAGTGTATCATACAATAAAAGTTTGAAAGTTACATAAAAAGTTACGAAAGTAAAAATTCAAATAATCTTTTAAGTCGCCCGTTGATGTCTTTTATTTGACACTTGAGAAAACTCTGATTATTTTAAAGACTTCGTGGTAGGTAGGGTTTCCACGGAAATCACGACACAGAGGTATTATTGTATGTTTAAACAATTCCCATTCGTTTTATCAATCACTATATGAATATATGAATAAGCTTAGACATAGGTTTTGAAAATGTTTAAGTCAAAATAAAACTGCCTTAAGTTTTTTTTTCCGGTTATGTGTCTAGCCACAGTGAAAAGGTCTATATCTTAAATTAAATTTTGGAAATATTGTTGAAAGAGAGGAATTAGCATCGATTCAAATATAATATATTTGAATATAATAAATGTTTCATATTATGAAATAATTTTCATTCCGTCACTACTGAAAATAAAATGGAAGCCGGATTACTACATTTATTCCTAAAGAAAGTTAATAAAATATTACCCACATACGAATTTACTGAAAATCAGCTTACCCAATCTACCCGCATCTGAAAAATTCGAAAACAAGCCGTCCGACGTACCAGGAGACCAGAAAATTTCAAAGATATCGCCAACTCGTAATCGGGAACGTGGGCCAACTTGAATTTTGGGGTTTTCCCGCTAAAGTTCGGCTCAAAGACGTCCTCAAAGCCCCGCTGTGGGTGGGCTGGGTACTAGGGTGGCATAGCAGGGTGGAGGTTTTGGGGTATCAAAGTTTACCCCCGTGGCGCGCGGAGGCTATACTTCGTGTAGGAGGGAACTGCCTCTGCTACTTTGTTCGCCTTTTGGCTCGTGACAGTGGCACTTAAGGGAGGTACACACGGTCGCAACGCTATATTAAAGTAGTATAATCCTTAGTAAGTTGGTGGCGCGCTTACTGACTTGGCAAAGTTGGTTTGTAATCTCAGAGTCGAAAAGTCAAATGTAGATAATATCTGAGGACGCTGAATTAAATTGATCCTGTCGTATTTGTCTGGTAAAGAAAATTCGTAACAGTCTCCCCGAGCCTAATATATTCGGCGACAAACTACTTAACTCGTATTACTTTTACTTTACACTAGCAACTCCCGACGTATGGGTAGTTGTATATTTTTTTATTCAAAAGGTTGTGGTTTACTATCCTTGACATAATGATGTAGCTTCCCCTTTACGATGTTAGTTTGCAATCTTAAACATTCCTATACTCCACCCCAAAAGTCAACGAGTATTTCTGTTTTCTACGATTTTCTATGAAGTCCAAAACCAGAATTAAAATGTAAAGTTTCAAACCACAAAAAATATTTTAAAGAACACTTTACCGTACCGAAGGACCAGGCTCACTTTTTCTATTTACTGTAACTACACAAAAAGATAATGTTTGTAAGTTTTAAAGCGGTTTAGCCCAACTAATACACACCGAACGTATGCTTCTTCAATTTACGAGTATTTTCAATTCTAAATAATGGACTGAACTCGCTGTTTCAGATTTCGGAACACCGTCCCTTATACCCGGAATATTTTGAAATTACCAGCAGACTACCACTCACTACAGAGACAAGACATATGTCACGGTTTTTGTCGAATCACTTCTTTGGCATTCGACATAATCCGTGACCCACGGTAGTGCAAGCTAGCACCTAGCACCTATGATGCTAGCTTGACAATTGTCCGACGAAGCAATAAAGGTCATACGTAGACTGCAGTGTGAAAAAAAAAGAAAATGGCTGCGGCAGACAAACATAATGAGTAATCTTGCAAGGGTTTTGCTTTTAGGGTTGTTCTTTTAAGATACAGAACCTGAACAGTGGACTTTATATTCATAAAACACTTAAATTATTCAATTTTTATTTCAATTATTTTCCCAAATTTATCACTCATCATGAATTACAAACAGGAACAATTAAATCGATACTAGAAAAGCACTCTGGAGTAATCACATCTCTGTCATTTTTCTGTCAAATCATACATTCCCATAAAAGGATTAAAAATTTAAATAAAACATTCTTGCTTATTAAATTATTGGTAGCATGTGATTCCGCAGCTGAGCAAAGGCCGCCCCTATGCTGTCAACAAATCATTAGTGTTGTAAAATAAATATCGACATATTATTAGGGTGTCGACAATTACGTTGAAATCAAAGCATAAAACAGAATCGGTGTACAGGGTGACACTTGTACCTTTATTTATTTTATTTGAAAGAATATTTAGTACGTTTTATGGGTTATATCCAACATGTCCACTGCTGGACATGAGCCTCCCAATGACTGCTACAATGAACAGTCATAGAGGATGACCTAATCACTACGCTTGGCAAACGGACTGATGAACACTGTATGTTGTCGTTAGCAGACTGTCAGACGTCTTCACAATCTCTGAGTCGCCTTTTTACATTCACGGGTGGAGAGGAGGTGGTATTCCTTACAGAGATCCACAAAGTAATGAAAACACGATAAGGAAACATAACTAATTTATTACATTTTAATGCACTTATAACCTCATCTAAGAATTTCCTATATACTTACAGCAAAATTCACCATAACACAGACAAAATTTTCCTGATGCGGAAATCGAACCCGTAAGCAAGTGACGCTTCGCCACTTCACTCTCGCCGTACGGCCGCTTCAATGACACGTCACAATTCACATCAATGGAGCGAGAAACCCCACTGTGTGTTCGCTTGTCAAACTGTCGAAGGAATTATTAAGCAGTGACCACACACCGCCTTCGTTCGCTACGCTCCTAGTATCGTAAAGTAAAAGTTTTGGTATCTTTAAAGATATGGAACCCTCGTAAACTGGATGGATTTAACATATTACTTAGTTATGTGGAAACTACGGCTAAATGCAACTAAATTAATAACAATAAATAGTCATTAATAATTAATATGCTGGTTTGATAGTCGTATAATACTAGAATGAACCATTGGGCAAGGAGTTAAGGGGGATAAACTTCAATCTTATCGACTTTGTCCACGTGAAGTAAATCAAATTAATTAAATGTTTTATAAACATTCAACAAGTTGTATTTATTCTCAAATTGCAATATGTCTCAATATTTTATAATGGTTTCAAGGATGAAGTTGCGAGCGATCCTTGGTTAATACCAAATGTCACCATATTTTTACTATACTGACCTTTAAAAAATAAAAAGGTTATACATACAAACGCAATTAAGTCTAACACCATAATAATAGTGGAAATTCACACGACGGCAGCCAACAGCGTCCCTCACTAAGAGAAATCTGAAACTTTTATATAATAATATAACGGACGAAACAACGCGGCCTAAACCTACAAAGGTCAACAAGGGCCTGAAAAGGGAATATGTAGGTCCCTAACTCGTGAGAAAGGCCTCAAAGGGTCTGACCGACCCTAAAAAAGTATATAACCCGAGCGGTAGGTACCAGGGTTCCATATAAGCGAGGCATCTTCCTTCTGTGCCTCCGAGCCAGGGAAATGTTAAGAAGGGTCCGGGAGGGACAGGAAGCCCCCTCCCCATCCGGTGGGGTAGGGGGTGCGTTGGGGAAAAAATTCTGTCGAGAGGACCGTGTACCCTTGGCTCGACCCGGCGCCGCCGTCTGCGCCCGTAATTAGTGATGCGGCGTGATTCGGGTTGGTGCTGTGTCGATAATTTCGTAAGTCGATATTTTTTATTAGATTATTGTTAAAAAGCGGGTCAAAGTTGAAAAGTAGGATTTTATTATCGTTGTTAAATAATCGATGTTGCGTTAAAAATTAGAAGCCAGTGTCTGCAATGCAATCATCTAATGATCCATCATTATTAGATGATTATGAATAAGGTTATTTCAATTTCTAGCAGTTAAGTCCTAAACCTTAATTAAAAAACTGAGTACAAACAACGCATTGAAGATAATATTGCTAAGTATAAAAACATGAAAGGTCATAATAACTTTTGTAAAACTATTTTATATTTCTGATACTATTTATCTATGAACATGTACACGTGTTATGAAGATTGCATATGTAAGAAGTACTTAATTTATCCTGCTATGCTGTATTTCTGATTTACATAAAAGCAAGGAGGCCTGTACTCGGCAGTGGGTGGAACGAGGCCGTCAATGACGATATTAAATTATGTAAATAAACATTAGTTTTCAACGTAATAGTCGTTAAAAGTAAGAGAAAATGTTTCAGATAAAACTCTACATTACCTTAGCCCCTGTAAACCTTGTTATTCACTAAAGATCAAAGGACCAACCCAAACAACATTTAAAGTAAATTCCATCGACAAACGAAAATACTATCGACAACCACCTCACATCCCTAAAAGATTATGACAAGATACAGAGCACAGGGCTGCTAACGACGACCGGCGAGCTGTCAAAAGAACCTACATTAATGTTATTATAACTTTTTCCCGACACCCCTATACGTAGAACGCATCCTGTACACGCCTTAGCGCTTGTGTGAATACTGTTCAGTTTTTACTTATCATTGCAGTTTTTGTTAGTGTACTAACGTTTTGAAGATTTATGCGAGCCTGGTACTCTCGCTAAAGGTGTTTTCAATAAATTGCATTAATACTAACTAGCTACTGTCCCGTTATTTTACTTTATGGTATTCTCCGTAACATGGAAAATTGCTACCAATAATGAATTTTGGAAAAAAAAAATAGGTACTAGATACGTATACAATAAATTTAGGTATTCCTTTAAGTATTAACGGTGCTTCACCTGCCAAGCTAAAGACCAAATTCTTTGAGCAGAGCGAACCCTATCAATAAGTTACAGAAAAGTTAGGAATAACAAAACAGTAGAAACTTGGAAAGTTTCCACAAAGATTTAAAAATATATTGTAGTAAACATGCGAAAAGCCTTCACTTTACCTGAGATTAATTTTAATACGAACAATCACGTAACAACTTTTATTTATATTTAAATATACCTTTTTATTATTATTATAATTAATTGGTTGGTCTGTAATAAGTCTCATGGCAGAGTGGCGCCACCCCAATCATTTTCCTTACCAGAAAAATAAATTAGAACGACACTTACCTGCATAGTTGCACATCAATGAGTGATTTTTCTTACCTGAAAATAAATTTAAACTTTCATTAAAACATATAATAATTATGTTAAATGTATTTACTAATGAAAATTATAAAACTATTCAACCCCCTTCATGTATCCTTTTAAACAACGGAATTTAATTACGTTTTCAAGATTAAGAGCGCAATCTTGGGTTGAATGGATTTGATACTAAGAATTTTTGTCTTAGGAATTTCTGTTAAGCAAGCCTTCATTGTAACGCCTGCTTTACCAAAGTATCAACGTACCTACTTGATAACAATTGGGTCTTATATTGTTACCAGACTATACAGGGTGTAAACGAAATCATGTAATTCCTTCAAACCTCGTGATGTACTGCTGACATAGATTAACCCTGCACGGGATACTTATGGATTCAATATAAAAAAAAATACAAAAAGTAAACATGTGTTCTTAAACTGAGGCAGTTTAGCGCCCCGAGCGAATTGCGCGGCTATCGCTCGCCGCGCGGTCTTTTAACTAGGGGCGCTAAAATACCTCACATTATCAGCCTGTATGAAGAATCAGCTGCTGTTTAATGATAGTCCATTTTTTTTTAAATACCGACCATGATTCATTTTGGTCCTTTGGTACTAATTTTATCTATCAATCAAAATCTTTATTTGTGAACATAAGTCATAACAGGATAGTATAATAGAACTTAGAATATACATTTTAGGATCAGCTATGTCCTACCATTTATATGGTGAACGTAGCCGATACATATGGGATACATATTTAGGAATAAGTAAAGTAGATTATACAAGGTTAGTCGGAAAGGGGGTACTAAGCCGCGGGCCACTTAAAGTATCACTGATGACTATTTTAAAATAAGTGTTAAAATTTCAAAATTCGATAATTTTTATTTGCATGCAATAAGATTATTATTTTATATTTTTCAAAAAAAAAACATACCTGCTTTACTTATGAATTCAGAAAATTAAGTTTCTAATCCGTGACCCCAAATAAGACCTAAATAGTAAACAGCCGATCATAGCTATGGACAGATAGATTGTAGCATATTTTTTACGAAATCTTTGAAAAGCCATTTCTCTTGAACTATCGAGTTTTGGAGAAAGTTGTAGAACAAAAGTTATCCCTTATTATAGGTACTTTAACACCCTTTCGGCTTAGTACCCCCTTTCCGACTAACCTTGTATAAACTTGTCAGGCAATGAATATAAGAAAATTAGAATTAAATAATCATCTTATAAATTTCACTTGACAATTGTATAGTGGGCTAACCAACCGCGCGGATCATACGATTTGCAAGGTTAAGCTGCGCTTGCCGCGGTCAGTCCGTGGATCGGTGACCGTTCGTTACACAACGAGTCCCCTCCGCCTCCGTGCCTCGGAGAGCACGTTAAACAGTCGGTACTCGGGTGTCATACGCATACCTACGACAGTCGTTACGGGTAGTCAGAAGCCCGGAAGTCTGACCACCGGTCTAACCTAAGGGTATCGGCATTGCCCAGTAACTGGGTTGCGGAGGTCTGATGGCAGTCGCTCCGTGTAAAATACTAGTATTCAGCCGCATCTGGTTAGACTGGAAGCTGACCCCAATACAGGGTGTAAACGAAATCATGTAATTCTTTCAAACCTCGTGATGTACTGCTTACATAGATTAACCCTGAACGGGATACATATGGATTCAATAAAAAAAAATTACAAGAAGTAAACATGATTGTGTTCCTAACGAAGCATTTTAACGCCCCGACTTAAACGACTGCGCGGCGAGCGATAGCCGCGCTATTCGCTCGATGCGCTAAACTGCCTCTCTTTAAGAACACATGTTTACTTTTTCTATTTTTTTTCGTTTTGAATCCAAAAGTGTCCCGTTCAGGGTTAATCTACGTCAGCGGTATATCACGAGGTTTGAAGGAATTACATGATGTCGTTTACACGCTGTATAGTTGGGAAAAAGCTAGGCAGAATATAATTGTAACACTAAGGCTCAGTTGCACCAACTATAACTGTTAACTTGCCATATTTATGTCAATTTGTACTGATGATTTGACAGACATTTTGGTATGGTTATAGTTAGTTGGTGCAACTCAGCCTAAGAAAAAATCTACAGAATCGGAAGTCTTTTCATTTAGAAATGATTGCACCTTTTTTAAAAATAAATCAATACCTTTAGTTATTCTGATAATGTTTAACTAGTTTAATATACTTCTTTGGACATGTTGCAAACATGCTTTACTGAAAATATTGGTTTTGCCTGTAACTAGATATATTTTGTCACAAACTTTATTTAGCACAAGTATATAGCTTCTATAAAGGGTGTAAGCGACAGTGTACCGAAAACTGAAACAGCGAATTCAGCTCATTATTCTGAATTCATCATTATGACTGCCTCGTTGGTCTAGTGGTGGCAAGCGCGACTGCTGATCTTGCGGTCCTGGGTTCGATCCCCAGGTCGGGCAAAGTGTTATTGGGTTTTCCGTGTGGAATTCCTCAGTAGTAGCCCGGAGTTTGGATTTGTGCCCGGTTGATGGCAATAGACTCGCCCCCTATTATATGGGACTTAAACATAACGGTTAAATGAGGGTGTTACTATATACACCTCTGCCCAACCCTTCGGGAAATACACGCGTGATGTTATGTTATTCTGAATTGTAAATAAGTGGAAACTGTTCTCGGAATTTTCCGAATTTTCTGGAAATATCTCATCTTTACATAGTATAAAACAAAGTCGCTCCCGCTGTCTGTACGCTTAGATCTTTTAAACTACGTAACGGATTTTAATGCAGTTTTCAGCAATAGATAGAGTGATTCAAGAGGAAGGTTTTACCCGTGCGAAGCCGGGGCGGGTCGCTAGTTTGCCTATATTTTAGTGTACCTATTAGAACGTAGTAGCAGTAGAAACTAACGTGCCATTTTATGTGACCTATTTCTTTTTCAATGTGGACCCTAGCAATAGTTTTAGAGAACGCAAAAAATTACATTAGGTAGTTAGTAATGTACGTTAAATGGACGCTTAGGGCCAGGTAATGACTATTCTTGCAATTCCAGTGAAAGAAAGCAATACACCTCCGAGGAGCAATTTCAAAAGAAATTCAATGTTATCAATCAACTTAAGAGACTAAAAAGGTCGCAATCAAATTGTAAAAAGACATAACAGAATGAATTGGTGAGATTGTGTCATGATTGCGGTCGCAACAACTGACAACCACTTACATAATATCCCATCGGTTAGGCAACAAACTTGTATGTTTACGCTCACAGCGAGCTACCTTCAGGCCCCCGAGGGTCCGCGGGGCGGGCCCGTATTGGACATTTTGTATAAGTGTAGGCCCGAATGCCTCGATCCCAAGGCAAATCCCTTTCGGTGGGTTCGGTGGACCCTTTTCGAAAAGGTCTAGCGACCGTGCCGGAGCCCCGAATTTGCGGATTTTTAAGGTAAAATTTATATAGGGGTGGCGGGCGTATGAAATGTGGAGGGAACCAGCATTATATTTTTAAGTTTAAACGCTGGTTGCCCGATTAAACTGTGATCTTCATATATTTTGAGTGTAATGAAGTCTCCAGTAATTTTGGCGGTAAGAGGGGTCTAAAATCATTTTTGTGTGTTAATTAAATTAATAAATTCTGCTTTATCTATTTTAAAGAAGCTCACTACGGACCATATTTATCCACATGGGTTATTTAATTAATTCGTAGTAGAAGTCGAATTAGTCCTTGTAATTGTAATTCGACAATCTCTCTCTTTTAGCGATAAATAATTTGGACATTCTATACTGCAGTGATTTATTTATTTTTTCATAATATATCAAGGACTGTGCAATATACAACAATAAAAGTTCAGTATAAGTACTTGTCGGAAACTATGGAAACTATTTCTAAAATACATAAAAATGCGTCCCACTTTGTACGAGGCTACGCCTTTATAGGTCAGAGCAGTAAGTTATTTATTTTCTTCGTAGAAGACAGGATGTCCGCGAATAGGCGAAAATAATAATTACAAAGGAAAAATATTAATTGAAGAGTAAATGTATGAAGAAAAATACCATTACCAGGATCACATAAGCTCTAATTGGTTTCAGCGTGCGAGAACACAATCCCTCACTGGCATTGCGTATCGCGAACGTTTATAAATAGTGTCGGCGGGTGTGGGGCAGGCATCACGCGAGCCTCCTACCTACCTATGCGGTCCTGGTACTTAGTCCCGGACCCTTCGGACCCTCGTCGACCCGGGCTAACTAGATAACGACGATATCGGGTGAAACGAAACTAAAGGAAAAGTATTTGTAGCTCTGCTAGTGTGGAAACTGTATGGAATTAGGATGGGGGAATTGGGTCGCGTTATCCAGTGGTAAATTAACATGTTTGCGTGCTGACTGGGCCCTTTCAAAGTTATAGTGAGCTTTATAAGCATTTTAGTTCAGAGTCCTAGCGGTTTGTTTGATAATCACGAAATTTACGACAAATTCGGAATGGTTCGTAATCGTGCGCATTTTTGACATGTGATTAAAGTTCCTTAAAAGTTACTGCTAGCTACTGTTTGACTAATTCTCACGGTTTGGATCAATAATATTGGGAAAATGAAGGAAAAACTTTCAAAGGTTATTTGAAAACTTCTGTGAAAAATTCTCAATACACAGATCAAAATCCAATCCAATATGAGCACTTTAGATTCATAAACGGATGCCACTCAATATTACCAATTTCACTCGATTCATCAGTCTCCCAATCAAATGAAATAGCATTTCATTAGATTCTTGCAAAGAACTTTAATAATCGCTTCAATACATAAAGAATAGGCATGATCTAGGCATAATTTAATAAACAAAAAAACAGAAGAAAAATAACACAAGTCATTTGATGTTACTAAACGTCCGACAAAGCTTTTTTCTTAATTAATTAAGTCGCAAATTGATTACTTTCGACGGGCAGGAAGGTATAAAAAGCAGGGTGTAGGTACCAGGAGCACAGCGGGCGGTGGGGGTGTACCGTACCCCGCCTTACGTTGCGAGTGGGAAATGTGAAAGCAGACACACGAACCCCGCTGCTGCCCCGGTACTGAGTGCAGAAAAAATCTTAGATTACTATAATGTAAATAATTTTATTTTTTGAGTGACCTAAATTTTGGTCCTTTTGTGTATTGTATAAATACCTAAGTTACTCGTAGCGACAAATGGGTCGGTTTGTCAAATAATTATAAAGACTAGTGGTCGCCCAGTGGTCGAAATTGAACCATAATTCATTTAAATTTTAAGTTTGAACTTTATTAAGGTTCTATTGTCAAAGACTAGACGAAGGATAAGAAAAACAGCATGAATTGTACAAAATGGGCGAGCGAAATCAAGCGTGCAAAACATGGCTGTGAAAAAATATGACAGTACAAATGACAACAACGCCGTGGGGTGGCACGACCGTCGCCCTACGCCAACGATGTAACAACAATCATAAGACAAAAAAAAAGAAAAACATTGACAACCAAATTGAAACATTTTTTTTTGTTTTAACCTTTACCTATATCGGGTGTAAAAATACGTATATAGCCACGTATTCTTCCCATCATTACGAAGATTTTTTGGGGAACCGAATGGTTATGGAGATATTGAAAGTTAAAGTCACCATATTATTGTACGATTTTCACGAAAACTACGTTTAAATATTATTACTAAACATTCTTCTATACAAATATTATCAACATTTTTGGAATGTAGACAAAGTCTGCTGCGCGCGCGCTTCCATTGCGCGCTACAATAAAAAGCTGTTTTTAATACCAAAAAATAAAAGCCGTTTCCCAGCAATTATTTTTGCTGTTACTTAGTTTTATGTACAGTATGCGTAGACTTCGGCTTCGTTAAGGCTATTTTTACACGCAGTATACTGCGACAACCCGCTTGCCAAGGGTAGCAACTGCGGCAAAATTCATATGGTAAAAAAAACAGAACACTAAACTTTACACTTAACACTATAATTTATGAGTACAGATTAATTAAAATGATCCTAACCTTTTCCCATGCATTCTACGGTCAGCTTCAAGTCTAACAAGCCACTACTAAGGCTCAGTTGCACCAACTAACTATAACCCTAACCAGACCAAAATTTCTTTGAAATCCAATAGACATAATATCGTATGGCTTCAGTTAGTTGGTGCAACTGAGCCTAAATATCAGATAACAAAAACAACAAGAAAAAAAAGAAAACACATTACGTCCAAGATTTTTCTGCAGCTAGTACATTAGACGGCCGTGCCCGTACTACTAGTTATTATTTACCGGCTTTATCATTTCGAAAATTTCATATTCCCCGCACTTGGACGCTTGAGGTTTAAAAGCGTGAGCGGCCGGGAGGGGGCGAGGGTAGCTCTACTTTTTGCCTACAAACAGCCCGCTTAGTACTTAGCACGACTAGGGGGACATAGGGTGTGCAGAGCTAAGAAATAATAACGGTGGAGCATGCAAGAGGGGCGACTGGACATAGTTTTTGTGACTGATGGAATCCTAATGACTCGCTGTGTTTATTTTATTTATACTAGTTTTCTTACTTGGCTTTGGGTGTGGAATAAAATACTTTACCGTTGTTTTTACATTGAATAAAAACTCTGATAGAACTTATTATGGTAGATAATTATCTTTTCCTAGAAACAGTACAAGATAAGTCCACCGGACAAACTTAAAATAAACAATAATTATGAAAATGTAAACGTTATTTTGTTTACATTCTTAAGCAATAACAAAGAATGGTTGGAGAAATAATTTGAAAAATTAAAAAAACATCTTCATTGTACTTTTATTTCAGAAATTCCGACGTAAACACACACACACACACATACATGAAACCTAAATACATTGCACTCCATTTTTTGGGCAGTCGTGTAACAATAAATAAACACATCTATGACGTCATAATTTTTACGAGGACGTACTCGTAGCGCACTACGGCGTAGCTGCACCCTTTCAAATCCGTAGAACTTGCTACGGCGTAACAATAATCAACTAATCATCTGACTCGTAGCAACACAAAAGAAAGTTAGAAACGCACAAGCATACTTTGCAGTCATGCGATTGATAATACAAGTCTCCCCTGCCCACTAGGGTAATGTGAACCACTAAGAAAAAATCTGCTAAGATGTGTGTAAGCATTAAAAATTAACTCAAAAAAGATTTTTTTCGCTGTATACCTACTTTGTGAATACTTGAAAAGGGAAAAGAAATATCTCGAAATTCATTTCAATTGTACGTGTGTAACAAAACCGCAGACGGCGCCACGGGGCGGCACATAGTCGGCGCAAATCTGCCAGCTAACCCATCAGGGTCCCAGTATTTTTAATGAAAGCTGCGGCGTCGGGCGGTCGTACTGTACCGTATTAATCTTGGCGGACGGTAACCTCCTACGCGCCCCTGCTTGCCTGGTAGGTGGTGCCCAAGGAACCCGACGAGGGGGCGAAAATTTTCCCCGATTTTTCTCTATTTTCCCTACTTTTTCGCTGCATGCATTATGCAGGGTGGTACCCGGTACGAAAATTTATCGATGCCAAAATAAAAGTAATGTGTTCGTATTCGCATGCGAGTCTCTCTGAGAAATTCTTTCGCCAGCGGGCATTCGATTTAATTGGTAAAATAAAATATCCAGAGAATTAATTCTTAATTAAGAAATAAATAACACATACATATTTTGAACTGGTAGAACTTAATCTCAATATTTGAAGTCTCGTACATAAAGAAAAATTTAAAAAATATAAATATTTTTTGTTCAATATCACTAAATATGTTTTTGATATTCGCGGTTTCCGTACAATTGCAAGGAGGTTTTACAGCGAGGGGTTATAAAATTAAATTAGGTTTAAAAGAGAAAAACAATATTTCTTGTCTCCACTGCACGGCAAAAATCGACGTAAGACTGTGCGAGTAATCCGAATAGAAACAGTACTGCTGCGTTACAATGAGCAAAGGAACTCTTTTTCCAGTTTCGAACTAGCAAAGCTAACAATTTGTCTATGAAAAAATCTTACAAAATAGAATCTATGTTTATTTATTTGTGTCTCACGAAAGTTATAATACAAAATAGAATCTATTATTTTGTGAGATTCTGAGAGTTTGTTTGGTTCGTAGTTTTTGAGTAAAATTACTTAACAATCGCCTTTTATTGAAGCCAGGCAGTCTGCAAGCAAACGCCTTTGTGCTGTATCAAACAAACACAAAACACACACATATGTATTCAGTCGGGCGTCGGCGGACCGCACGACCTCAAAAATCACGCACCAATACAAAAAAACCCTGACCGTTTATTTTTCATTTCAGCGGGAAACGAGGAAATTACAAGAGAGTAAAAAATACGTCTCGATCTTCGACGCCGAAAAAAAACCCACCGAAAAGGAAGCAAGCGACCATTAGGGTATTATCGGGTAAAAAGGGAGGGGAAAAAATCAGAAAAAAATTGCTAGAACCACCCTTTCCTTTTCGTGAGCGTCGCCTGTGCCCCCCCTGGTCTACATTAGACACCCCGCGGCCAGGGGGCGCATGTATGGGGTGAATTACATAAACGGCAGGTGAATTTGGAAAATTAAAGTTCCTATTAGGTGGTAGCACTTTGGTGGACCGAGGCGAGGCTTAATTGTGGATGCGACACGACAGGTAGTTTTGAATACAATTAAGGTTTCTTTTTTTCGTTTCTACTCTAATTTATTGGCATGCAATGCAAGTTAAAGTTCATCACGAAAAATAATGTGTAAAAAATGGTATTGAGTAAAAAATTGTCCTCTCATTAAAGAATTTCGTCTAAATTAAAATGATTAATGAAATCACTAATTTAAAATCTTGATGATATAATTATTAGGAAGCAGTAAGTTACAGTTTCGATATTTTTCTTATTTTAAAGATCATAATTAAATCAATACATACCCGTTTTCGTCAATACGGACATTTATCTTCACGGTAGTTGTTATTTAGGAATTGGACAGAAAGTTTTTGTGGTATAAAATGTAACACAACGACATAAGACATTGTTTTACAAAGCAAGGCACAGTGATGTCATGACCAAAACATTGGTGGAATGATGAAAGAGATTTCAGTAATATTTCAGGATCTAGTCGAAATAAAACTTAATGATATTTCAAGAAAATTATATCATTTTTTTTAAATTACTATAGTTTTCATCTGGATTTCATTTTCTAAAGCAAATCTTGTAACAAGAATCACGGCATAAATCCCTGAGCTACCAGGCAAACATAGCATTCGCGGAGCTAGCGCGCCATTTCAAAAGAAACCCAAAGGGACGCTAACGAGGAGGTCGAGACGCGTCAATATCAAAATAATTCATATGTGACAATAATTAAGAGGTTTCGTCCCTCCCTCTCCCTTCTGGGCTAGGAGGCATGGGGCGAGGGAGATTCAAAACCCCGTATGACTCGATAGGTACCCGACCCTACCCGGCAACCGAAGTAGGTGGATTGGATTCCGTATTTAAGATATTTTTTTTAGTCCCGGAATCTTACGTTTACGTAGACATTGTTAAATATAAGAATCGATTTAATTACAAAAATTATTTCTTATGTTGATAAGTTTATGGTAGAACTGAAAAAGCAACTAGATTTTTGAATGTATTTATGGATATTGAAAAATTATGACATCGAAAAACTGACTACGTAATTTTTGATACTTTGTTCGCTAAAATAGAAGCTACATTTAGTATTTATAAGGATGATAGAATTGAATTTCAAACACCAATATGTTGCGACCTAGTACAAAAGGACCAAAGTTGGCGGCGTACATAATTATGGACCTGAATGGACCTTACAAATTGTGAACGTGGAAAATTTATTACGTAAACTTAATATTATTTTATGTATAGTTCTACCGTTCCCAGTCCAGCTGAGCGTGATGTTCAGCTATTTGACCACCATAACTACCAAGTTCTCATAAAACATGAGGAGTACTAATTCGCAGAGCTAATAGCGGCGCACCTACGCGACGGGGTCCGAAATTATTATTTAATCAAAAGCCCCCCACACGGTCCGGGGGAGTACGAGACCCTAGAAAAAGTTTCGCTGCCACGTCTATCAAACTGAGGGTATGGATACAGAAATCCGTGGAGATGACAAAAATGTCGTTTATTAAAAGAATATTGTCAGCAAAGGAAGTTAGAAAAGAGTATAGAGTCGATTTTATTTTTTGTTTAGACGTGTACTTGGGAGTCTGTTGGGCTTTTTCTTCTTCCCCACAAAAGCATTAGGAAGTGGTGAATCGTGGGCGAATATAATATAAGTGCTGTGTTTTGTAGTTTACTTTCAAATAGTGGTAATTTATTTTAGTCCATCTTTTTATTTCGTGAAACACATTCGTACTTGATTATTTACGGTTTACTTTGTGCATTTTTTACTTATTATTTAAGGCCACTTTTTCTAACGATAAAAAATGCATTTCAATAATCAAAGAAGAGGGGATTTCTATAATCAAAGAATCTTAGAATTTTTATCGTCAAATGCGTCAATCAAAATATTGATTTTCTTTACTTGACTTAATTTTAGTTCACAAAGGACAGGTGCGTAGTATTCTCAACGTGCGTGCGTGTATGACAAGATGTATGAATGTGGATGAAGCGACAGGAGTATATAAGGATTGTAGCATGCGTTCTATAGTTTCTGCCTACCCTCATGGGAAAAAGGCGTGAGTTTATGTATGTATGTAACTTTAGTTCCAAAGCAATAAGCAATTTTATTTATTTATTTAGCTTATTTTAAAACATAAAATCTATCAATACACAAAAATTCACGGTCAAAACTCTACTCCACGGCCGCCGCTGTCCCAGAAATTCTATGAGCCCAAAACTAATAGGAGTCGTATGCGGTTTATTATAACAAGTTAGAACAAACGATTATGTGAATTTGAGGTGCGCTCTATTGCGGTTATGTATTATGTTATGTAAAATGAAATATTGTAAACAATGGCCAATGGCGAGGGTGATGTTACTCATTTCTCAGCATTTCCACAGTTTTTTTAATTTTTATGATGCATGATAAAAAAATGAAAGAAGTGATAGCCTAGTTGTGGAACGCTGGCCTTCCATAGTCCAGGGTCTGAGTTCGATACCCGCATGTCTGAATTTGATCATCACTTTCCCACACACCTTAGACGTAAAGTCGCTCTTATTGTACCGCTTTTATAATATGCATAATGCAGCTTATTAAACACGCGCGCTTTTTACTTTACATTACCGCACTAGTGCACCTTAATTTTTTTTTAAATCTTAGCACAGCGTTTTTACGTCAAAAAATAGTAAACTTTTTTGTGAATGAATAAACTGTGTTAATTAAAATATGATAAATACACATTCCATTTCATTAAATTGTTTATTTTGTCAACAAATAAATATTAAGTAATTGATTTGTGTTATAAATACAAAAATATTTAGTTCTTTTTTAAATATTATGCTGTTTGCCCTTTGGTCTTTCACCTGCGCGCTCATAAATCTAAATCGGCCACAGGCACTGCGCATGAAAACGGAAATACACGCGCCATTTTTCTCAAATAGGTACTTATCAAAATAACCAACTTAGCTTGTTAGTATCATAGATACTTAAAGTCTGCTTTTTCCCCGCAAGTGTGTTGAAAAGTGTCGTATGAAACGCGTGTGCCTTGATCATTACACTCTCGGCTCCCTTATCGCGCGAGCGCCTCGAGTGTGATGACCCACATAGCACACTTGTATCATAATTGACTATTGTGTTGTGTCATCCGCCAACTCGCACCAACCTAGTGTGGTGGACTAAGGCCCACCTTTCTTATTCTGAGAAAAAGACCGCGCTCAGCAGGACTGTAATAGGCCTGTGCCAGACTTGTAGGCTAGGATTGATATGATAAAGTAACAAATTCTAGGCATATCAAAAATTTCTTTATCGGAATACCAAGCATTCATAAGATACATGAAGATAATGTATAGTACCAAAAGGGAGACGCTGTCAGTGCGAAAGATAGGTAGTAGGGTAGGCATTGGGTTTTGCGTCGCAAGGGCCCCCGAGGGTGACGATGCCCTGGGCTCCACCGCGCCTTGATACCAGGATGTCATAAATTATCCACATATTATTAGGTTTGTATCTTATAATACTCGTTTCTAAAATCAAATTTCTCTGGTACCTTTTAGTAAAAATAGATATAAAAAGTTGTTAGACAAACTTTGATTTTATTTCTGAATAGAAAAGTATAAATAGCATTAGTTTATCGTAAAAGAATAACATCGAAAGGTAAGGTACCCTGGTACCTTGTGATGCTAGAAAAAAGTAAACAGTTTTCGAAGAGTAGCTAAGTAATCAAAAGAACTTCATAACTATATTTTAGGCTAGGTTACATGTCAAAAACGCCGTGACTACAGGCAGAAACTACAGAACGCCCCGAGCTACAAAACCCTTACAATAACCCTTGTCCTTGTACGAGTACAATCTGTGCTTGTATGACCATTTTGCTTGCACCATATTTTTATGCAAATTTTTAACATATGTGTCGCCGTCCTTCTGGAGTACAAAGCACTTGACTTTTTTAAAGGACTTTAAATTTTTTGACAATGTAGGTAGTATTCCTTTATCTAGGACGTCTAACGTGCATCACAATAATTATCTATACTAATATTATAAAGAGGAAAGATTTGTATTTTTGTATGTAACGAATAAACATAAAAACTACTGGACCGATATCAAAAATTCTTTAATTTGCCGTTAGAAAGCTACATTATCACTGAATAACATAGGCTATATTTATTACTGGAATAAAACTTCTTACGCGGGCGGAGCCGTGAGGAAACAAGCTAGTACTGTATATTTTTTTTGGGTACTCTATTAAATGATAAATGATGATTAACTGATACATGATGTTTAAATGATTATTGTTTTTTTTTCTGAAAGCACATCTTTACAAGAGACTTTATATTATAAATAAACATTTCTTATTATTTTTACTTTAGTATAAATCCTTCAAAACGCCTTATCCATTTCTTCGATCCTCGCCGACGCGTCCTTTGCCTATCCCGGGGTAGCGGGTTTAGTAATGATTTACGCACCCCTTAAACATTTATTGGGACCTTCAGATAACTTATGCAAGCCTGGTTTTTAGTCCACCTATTTGCTAAATATATAAAATGGAAATAGTTAATGTGACCGTCACAGTATTGAGTAAGGATACCAGCAGTGATAACCTTGTGGTGTGACCGTCGGACTGCCAAGTCATAGGTCTCGACTTCGAACCCAAGACATGCATCTCTAACTTTTCGGATTCATGTGCGTATTGTATAAATATTCACTTGCTTAAAAACGGTGAAGGAAAACATCGTGACGAAACCTGCATGCCTGAGAGATATTTCTCGACGGCATGTGAAGCCAAGTCAGATGCCCCATGGGCGGCATAAACTCTGACACCAGGTACTCACTAACCACACGAAAAGATGAAGACAGTATTGATTTTAGGAATTATTTAAATTATCTACAAGATGGTCATAAGGTCATTCTTGCATAAAGAAGATTTTTACAGGAAATTCCTTTTTCAATTCTGCCGTGTTTATTGACGATACACGGCTTTAATTTTAATTAGTAGCAAACCTCGAAACTGCTCCTTAAATTATAATTAATGTTGATAAAAAAAAGGTTTAAAATTTTGATTCCAATTCATTTTTATGTTGATAAAAAACTATTATTTGTGTCATGAAAACTACTTACTTGTGTATATTCTAGATAAATATATTTTCCTTTCCTCAACATGGCCTATATTTTATATTGACCATAGTTTATTACCCAGTACATAGACTACTAAAAGGCACTCATATGAGCTCAGGAGATTTCGTAGTAAAACACAAATAGTGTATGTACTAAGTTTACATAGTAAGTAAGAAGACAAAGTTGCTAACAGTTTAATCATAAATTGCGATGACTTGTTGAAGCTTATGCGCTCTTGGTATAAGCTGTTATGCTATAACGAAATTTTCCATGCACCTGTATTCTTAGAAAAATCAAACGAAATACTAGACTTTTCATAAAAAGATATTTGCAAAAATTTATTTCTTTATACCAGAAGAGTAGGTACTGTGTCTGCAAAAAATTCAACCCTACGATGCGTAAGGCTCATTTTTGTTCTCGTAGGCGAACAATTCACAAAGCGCGGCCGCCCCATCTTTTCGACGCTACGACTGGATTTACTATGCTAACTGATATTAACGTTTATATATTTTTTTACTAATGGTGCCATTATCCGATGGTACACATGAAATAATAACTAACCTTATGAGGTAGTTTAGACATCACAATTATGTTTTCTGGGTAGGTAAATACGAAGAGAGAATATGAAATGCTAAATAAAACTGTTTGCGTTTCAGTGAAAAATCAAGCAAAGAAGACAAGCGAGCAAAATGTTTTTCAGGAAAGCTAAAACTAGAACTTAATAACGAGACGGTCTGTCAAAGTGTCAATCTGTGTGTGCTATGTAGGTTAATAAACACAGTTAAAAATTATTTTCCTTCAGTTAATGTTTTTGCGGCATTGCGTGTAGACACCTCGTGCCTGCGAGTTACTAGGCGCTAAAACTAGGCGTGGAGGTGGGTGGAACTCCTACCCTTCGCCTTACTAGGTACATGTGTGAATTTACTACGGCGCCCTGCAGGCGGCAAGCAGCCTCGCGACTAATTCCGTTAAAATTCTCCGCTGGTGTTATGCTCGCCTGGTAGCTACGGTAAGTAGGGTAAATGACAACGGGGTGGTTGCCAGTTGGCTGGCACCCGCCCCCGTGGCGCAAGGGCTTTAGCTCGCGTTTATTTGCGACTAGCTCTTCAACCCAACTTGGCACGGTGTGAGGGTAAATTCAACTTGGTTGATTTAAACGTGCTGCCAGAATAACAGTAAATCCCGCTTTTTACGTAGCTCCTTTTAACAGCAATATAAAAAGAAAGGTAATTATTTTTTCTTTGACTCATTTCTGTGTTTTGCTCGTAAAATGTTAGCTATGGGTTGCCTGACTGACCTACTAACTACCACACGTCACAATCCCAGTGACTAGCTTAGCACGCGTTCAAAACATTACATTTCCAATCGTAATCGCAAAACTAGGAATCAGTAATCAAACAAATATAAACTATATTTACATTCCAATAAATATTATAATGTGTTGCACGCGCTCGGTTTTTACGTCATTCTATATTTATAAAAGCAACCCTACAGATGCCGTCGGGTGTCTAGCGGACCCTCATGGTAATGAAACGCAGAATCGATCGCTGGGGGACCAAACTTAATTATGTCACCGCTCAAGGTCGCGTTGCACACGCATTCGCACATAAATTCAGTTTTAGAATGAATTGCTTTTGAATAAGTTGTTAATTGCTTTCTTGGGAAGTTTTAAACGCAATTAGAATGGCGTCAATGCGATTATGCAACAGTTTAGATTGTAATTACAAGTGCAAGCATGTGTACCTTTGAAAATTCGGTGGAAATATTTTCACTTAAACAAAAACTAAATATGTGTAAAGAGCTCAAAACTAAAACTATATATATTTTAAAACAGTCCGGTCAGTCTTCAAAACAAAAACGAAGATTAATTACAAATACGGTGAAAACATTAGTCTAAATGAGTAAAATTTACAAGCGAAGCCGCGTAGTAAAGCTTGTATTAAAACGTAGCAGCAGTGAAGTAAATTATTTTGCCACAGAAGTTAAAGCAAATTAAGAATTTGGACGCAAACGTTGCCTTGGGCGATTTATAGACAGAAATGTAACTTAATATAAAGTACCATGGTATTCACGAACGTCAAAAATGAAATATCAGCTGGAAATTGAATTGAAAATATTGTATTTTTTATAAATTATTTTTATTTGCAACTGAATCGCATGTCCTTTTCAGAGGACTTTGTGGTAATTGAAGGTTAAAGTTTTTCTTTTTACTTCGCATTAATTGAATTGCCTAAAACAGTGGCGAATACTACAAAATAACTACAAAAAAATACATTTAGAACGGTACAACTAACAAACTGACCAACCGACCTTCATCAAATTAAGTAATGACACTATCTCTCAATTCCCTTGTTCCCAAAAATCTAATATTCAAAACACAGTACACACATCAAACATACAGATTTGCCACAATAACACGGGCATAGCTAAACAAACTTCTAATCTCTGACATCAAAGCAGTCGCACGGCCGCAAGTGGCGGTAGGCGAATAAAATAGCCTGTTGTGTTATTAACAGCGCCCGGCGAGAAAAAAGGGGGTGGCCGTGTGCATGGACCGGCTGGATGAGACATTGTGTGCGTAGCAAGGTTTTTGTAAACTGCGCAAAAAAGTGACCGGGGTCTTAGGCCCGTATTAATAAACATCTCAGAGATCCCTCCAAAGTGTAGTTTTAAAAAGACTTCCTCTTAGCCTTTTCCCAATTATCTTGGGGTCAGCTTCCAGTCTAACCAGATGCGGCTGAATACCAGTATTTTACACGGAGCGACTGCCATCAGACCTCCGCAACCCAGTAACTGGGCAATGCCGATATCCTAAGGTTAAACCGTTTGTCAGACTTTCAGGCTTCTGACTACCTGTAATGACTGTCATAGGTATTCGTATGACACCCGGGACCGACGGCTTAACGTGCTCTCCGAGGCACGGAGGAGTCTCGATGTGTAACAAATGGTCACCCATCCACGGACTGACTGCGGCAAGCGCAGCTTAACCTCGCAAATCGTATCGTAGTTTTAAAAAGACTACAGACGTATTTAAAAAAAACGTCGCTTGTATGAAATTCTACTTTACGGTGCCGCGGTGGTTGTTGTCGAAAGATCTCTCTAATGAGTGCTGTCTATTATTACAGGCCTTGATGTCCGTAAAATTTTGTTATTTTCAGTTTGGGTGGAAAGACTGATATAAAATTCCATAATTATGATATTTTCAGTGAACCTGTAACTATTTGTTTTCGGAATACGGTTTGTGTTATTTATAACAATTACATGCAATTTAAAAAATAAAACCAACTTCAAAAAAAAACGATGAAAAGAATAAAATAATTACCATATTATAAAATTAACAGTTTTAGAAGTCGGTGCTAATCCACGCTGAACCAAATTGAAGGCACCGACTTCTGAAACTGTTAATTTTATAATATGGTAATTATTTTATTCTTTTCATCGTTTTTTTTTTGAAGTCGGTTTTATTTTTTTTAAATAAATTATTATTTTTTTCGTTTTAGTGGCCTTAATTAAAATATGGTTGGACCTACTAAAGACGCTGCTCGTAACATAATCACATGATCACATTATGCGTACTGTTCGTTATTGAGGAGATCTATTGTGTATCTCCGAAGTTCTTCATCAGATCTTCACCAAATTTAAATGGGACCAATCTGGAAGTATATCCTTTCAAATAACTTTATTTTTATCTAAATCGGTTCATAAATGGCGGAGTTATGACGTAACAAACATTTATAAAAAATAAAAAAAACATACAGACGAATTGAGAACCTCCTCCTTTTTTGGAAGTCGGTTAAAAAGTGCTTGTCATTCAATAAACTGTTTACAATATAGAACTTAGTTAAGGATGAATATTAATAACATCACGCCTGTATTCCCCGAAGGGATGGGCAGCGGTGTATAGTAACACCGTCATTTCGCCGTTATGTTTGAGTCCCATGTAATAGGGGGCGAGCCTATTGCCATACACCGGCCACAAATCCAAACTCCGGGCTGCTACTGAGGAATTCCACACGGAAAACCCAATAACACTGCCCGACCTCGGATCGAACCCAGGACCTCACGATCAGCAGTGGCGCTTGCCACCACTAGACCAACGAGGCAGTTATTAATATTATATTCCGAAAAACTAACATTTCAGTACAGTTCTTGGTACTTATTCCATACTATCAAAAATGGTGACAACCAATTTATAGGAATACACTGACTGGAAAATGGAAGATAGATATTATTTAACTCTGAAACATATAAATCATTATTTGAATACCTACCATTTACATAGTAATGAACTCTTGACGATATGTTTACTGTTTCAACAACACAATTTCACAGTTTATTTTTTATTAGCGGTGCCTCAATCTTGGAATATTCCTGTATCGTAGAGTATGCGTTTAGAGACACAAATCTTGAAATTTACAAACACCCGGACCCGAAACAATTATCTGTAGGCTATGAAAATAAGTGTTCCATGCAGGAATCGAAATCATAACCCCGTGGCACGGCAGCCAAACACCAAACGTGTCGTCAAAATGTAAGTATATTTTTTTAATTATCGCATCTTCTACCAAAACACAAAGAAATTTATCAAAAAAAAAAAAACAGTAATGCACCCTAATACCTTAAGAAAGCCTCCATCTAAAACAGAACCGTTCCATCTAATCTATATCCCTGTCGCAAGTACCCGAGAAAAAAGGGGGGAGGGTCGAATATCCCACAAGGGTGGTTGGCAATGGACTGAAGGAGCCCCAATCAATCTTACAAGTCGCAGTGCGATGCGGGGGCCGAGGGGGGGATAAGGCACTTTTGGGAGGTCGAAGGGACGATACCCTCTTATGGACGGGCTCGACTGACCCTTCGGGAGGCCCCACACGAAAAAGGTCTAACATAAACTTTTTGTTAGTAGGATATTTTCTGCGTTAGGTCCCATCATAATATAAGCTTTTGGCGTTTATTGCAATTAATGTCGGCTTTGTTGCTATGTTATTTTTTGTATCCAGACGTTTTGTATAGAAATGGATATTTAGCATAGCAAACGCACCGGTGAAATGTCTTACTCTTTTATGTGTCTACAAAATTGTACCCAATTTCAAAATAATATAACGACAATACTTATAAATAAACAGCAACTGCTTCAGTATAAATTCAAGGTTATAAACAAAATTACAAATACACCAAATTATTTCAAACAACATATATTTTCTATCTAGACCATAGAAAATAAACACTAGCTCAAACACGAATCTCCGAAGCCCGCGTAATATAATGCCACAATAAAAAATCTATTATATAGCAGCTTTATGTAGTAGATATAACCGTCATCAGAAAACTTACTAGCCCACTTCTCCGTCGGGCATCGTTTTTGTGTCTTGTCTAATACCGTGACGCCCCCTCAGGCTGATGAAACCTCGTGCCTTCCACCCACCACCCTCTCGCCCGCGCCCCAAGCGAGAAAAATGAGTTAGAAAAGATGCGGCGCCCGATTATAGCGTGACGCCCCGTGGTCCTTTGTGAGGGACATTCGTCTGAATCAATCGCGGGTCGTGTGGGACGCCGCGAGCATTACAGGGTTGCGTTGCGTCAGGTACGCACTAACGTCTATAAATTCTGAGTGCTTGATAGTTTGGAATGTAATTTTTTTAAAGATCATTGTTAAATATTTTTTTGCCATAAAAACAGGAATTTTCATTGCAATCTTGCGACATAAAAACAGCAATAACTTAGCGCAAGCATTTGATATTTCTATCGTATAAAACTACAATGAATTCTGTAAAGGACGTCCGTATGTTAGACCCATGTCTCCATGTAAGCCTACTTAAAGACCGGGTTCCTTGAGAAACATTACAATTCTATGCCTGATTAACTCAAAATCTACAAGAAAGATTTGTCGAAAATCATTAACATATATACCCATATTCTAAGACGTTCCTCCAAAACTTACTCGACTCAGAACGGCCTCGAAAACACCTTCAAAATTGTATTCTTAGTCGCAATTTCGAGTGAACTTCGAGGTTCCTCGAGAAGTCATTACGTCATAATTTGAATTATCTGGTACGAATAGGTACCTACCTTGAGTTTGACAGATGATTCCTTACCTCGACTGAGGAAAAATCTCGAGTCGAGGACGTTTATGTCAACTATAACTATCGAAAGGCTGAGTCGAGGTGGAGTCGAGTCGAGTAAGTTTTGGAGGAACGTCTTAGAATATGGGTGATAGTCTTTCGAATAACCCTGAAACTGTAGCGTATGATGTTCTAAACGAAACTAATTGTTATTAAGAGTTCAATTGATACTACAGAAAGAACCTTCATAACTATTATTTATTTACAAAAATTTTCTCAAAATTTAAATATGATACGTTTAGGTAAAATCTTCGTATGAAGTAAGTAAATAACTACACAAGCCAAGAATGTCGACACTCTACATCACCAAGTTTCCTATTGTAGACCATGTCTTTTAACAAAAACGTTCATATACAGGGTTACTGGTTACTCGACGTATTCCTTGCAGGACATTATACAAAGGTTGAAATGAAACAAATTAAGCCACCAAATATTCTACCAAAAATCAGTAGTTTTTGAGATTTTTTATTTTTGTTAAAAAGTCCCAGATTCAACCTTTTGAAGTCTAATTCAAAATAATGTACGGTGCAAATGTATTGTTTCAGTTTTTATCACAGCCGATGCCATAGCAGACCTCTGTTAATAATTAAAAGTTCAAAAATACCAAACTTTTTTGCAAATATGGTTGAAAATGGAATTTTTCAACAAAAATCTAAAATAATTCATATCTCAAAAACTACTGAATTGCGGTAGAACATTTGGTGGCTTAATTTGTTGCATTTCAACCCTACTATAATGTCCTGCAAGGAATACGTCGAGTTACCAGTAACCCTGTATAATACTCCAATAATTTTTACTTAAACGCCGAATACCAGTCTTCAAAATCATAACAAGGTGTATAAAGGATCATAGTACAAAGGTTTGCGGGTCCGACCGCGCCGCAGCTTCCGAAGTTTGTTGGCAGAAGTTTAAGCTCAGGTTAAACGCGGTCCGGTCCGCCAAATCATATGTTTATTCTACGTTGTAAATTTGTTTGGACAAAAATTATTTTATCAGGTTGGTGTGGTTTGATACTAGCACGGAATTTAAAACAGTTTTCGAGAAACCCTATAGTTGAATAATTTCCGAGAAAACGTTAGTTCGTTTTCATGAGTTAGGCGTTTTAGACGTACATTTTAATCGCTGGATCTCTAGAAAAACCCAGGCAGTTATTTTTTATATCAACTTTTGAAAATATTGCTGTAGAAAAAAAGTTACATCTAGACTCACCTTATTCTCTGAATCCCTGCGGTCCTGGTACGCCATACTCCTCATATGCTTCAGATACGCCGTCGTTATAGGCACGTTGTAGTCCATCTCCTCTCCACCATAATACACTCCACCGTCTGGTCTCCAAGGTTTCGGAAACCTTCCAAAAGAATTAGAGGAATATTCATTACTCGATGGCATCAATTTCTTTCTAGGGGGAGATCTCGACTTCGGGGGGTCTTTCGACGTTAAATTAGCTACATCGAGAGGATTGTACTTCTTCTCTTTTTTAAGTTCAGTCTTATCTTTAGCTCCTCTGGTTTCTGCCGCCCTAGTACCTTCGCCTTCTAAATGTTTCGGTTCCTCATCCTTCTGCGAACTCAATGCTGCTGGACTATCAGATATGAGGTCTTCCACGTCTATTAGACTGTTGTCATCTTTGTCTATTTCTGGATCTGTTCTGACCGGTTCGTCTTCCTGAAACGCTGGTTCGACTGGGGAAGTTCTACTTAAAAGTGTCGTGGCTTCGAATCCGTTGACTTTCTTCGGCGTCAACTCAATATACGTAGGTTCGTCTTCAGCTTCAGTAGGTTTCGGGCTCTCAATCTTTTTGAGCGGCTGAAGTTCAGTATATTCGAATTTCGGTTCGTAGTAGTTAGAATGTGCGGCGTCTATCTCAGATTCCCAGTTCCGCGTGTAGTCAGGCGCGCAGTGGGGTAGGAAGGGGAGGTAAGTGGGGTGTCTGGTGGGCGAGGGTGATGGGGTTGGCAGAGGTGGGGGTGAAGCACTGCGCGGGCGCCGGGCGCACTCGGCGCATCCGGTGAGGAAGCGCGTGACTGCTTCCCGCGGCAGGAACGCGTACGTCTCGGTAATCTGTTGGCGAAAACATCCGCGATTAAGGAAAGAGAACATTTCTTTTGTGTTTTGTGTTCGAGTAGTAAAATTACGGTTTTATATTTATTCGGTGATTGGTGTGAAATGTTTTGGGCATTTAACGGTTAGCTTTAAAGTGCCTAGGTAATAGAAAATGGGTTGGTATACTAAAGATATCTACCAAACGATATCTATCTAAGAGTACCTACCTATAACATTTTTGTATTAAAGTTCTTCCTATCTTTTATAATTTATGGAAACGTCGTTAGGTACTCAGGGTTATTATTACCATTCGTTAAAAAAGGTACCTAGTAAAAGGATGTGGTATTTTTTTTATATTTATACTATTATGAGAACAAACTCGTGAAAAGAACGCAAAGAGTCAAGCCACTAGCTATGCCGTTTGGGTAATAACCAATAGACATCGAACTATTAATCTATATAAATAAAAATGAATCTCCAAATGTGTTGCTAAGCGCAAAACTTGAGAACTTCTTTTTAATATATTCCTTAATACACAAGGAAGGTTCTTATGGAAAGAAAAAACAAAAATTGCGTGGAAAATAGTAAAAACAACACTTTTCTTTTCCCACTACAGGCCAATAACTTTTGACAGAACGAAGTCTGTCCGAGCAGCTAGTTAAATATATTTATGAAATAACTTGCTAGACAAACGAAATGATTTGTATCGATCATTGCATAATTTGGTAGGAATATAAATTATTACATCGAGAATCTCGATTCGACTGTTCCAAGATGCATCTCCATTCGAGATGCATCTTAGAACGGTTTACTCAATTATAGTGTAGTTTACGGATTCGTAAAAGAAACTACGTATGCAGGAAAGATCTGCTAGCTATTGAATAAAACATGGCTCGAATTTAATCATCAGTCCACATCACAATATGTGTCAAAAAAGCACTGCCCAGCGCCATCTATCGGGTACGAATGTTACGCGGTGTAAAGTTTTGTAAGCTAACCGTGAACAGCGGTTCCGCGTTATATGGCTAGATGGCGCTTACACACACTTTCAGTAGCTGAATTTTTGATTGTAGATTTATACGAAAACTTACAAAATGCTTACTGTGATGTGATGCATACATTTGTGGTGGTAGCCCGGAGGTTCAAATGCTCGCTTCTTAAGCGCTAGATTGGAGGTACAATACCTTTTCTTTCCTTTTCTGTATGGGAAGAAACCTTTACCCTGTAGTGGGATGATTACAGACTGGTATTGTTATTATGATTTATTTGTATAGTATTGTACAAAAAAAAACATTTAAATTATCACCATAAATGAAGTAAAAAAATATGCTCACAGTTCTATAAGTTCGTTTTTGTCCTGCATGTTTTCCAGGTCTGCCTTCTAACTCCACATGTACGGTATAGATGATATCGAAGAAATTTTCTACAACGGCCACCTTTCTGTAGACAGGTTCTTGATTTGGCGCGTTCTGTAACAAGAAAATATTATGAAAATTATTCATTTTACTTTAATTTTGCGCCATCTAGCGGCTACAGCTGATATCATGATACACCAACTCAGTTCTTGGTTCAGCTACTCGCCGCTAGGTGGCAGTAAGAGTCCGTTTTAGAATTCAAATTACTATTTACCATTATAACTCATTTTTACATCTGGCGCTGTAAAATCCTTTACTTTAAAATAATATGGACAGGTTAGAAAAACCTACGTATTTTTTTTTATATTACTTGTTAAAAATTAAAGTACGAACAAAATATTTTCTAAAACCGTATCGGATCGCGGAGATCGCAATGACAAAAACAGGGATGTCCAAACTGAATCATGTAATTTGTTTCATAAATTACCCGCGGAGGGCAATTAGTCCTGCGATCGCAGGTCGACCGTAATTAGCCCGTCCTGGGCGCACGGGACCGCTGTAATTAGCCGGACGACGGGCCCCGGGACCGCCGTAATTACGGGATCCGTTGCGAAGCGCCGCACTATGTTTGCGGATTCCAAACTTAGCAAAATAAATAGCATGTTGCATCCTCGTTTGTAAGGAATATTTATGTGAAAATATATTTTTGTATAAGCTGTTAGTTTATTCCTGCAGTATTTCTACAAATTACACCCATATATATATAAGTATGTAAGTAGGTATAGTAAGCTTATTAACTAGCTTTAAATTTGTCGCACCAAATATTTAGTTCTCTTTAAGTAACAAGAGTTTGTAACTGAAAATTTTCTTGTAATAATTATTTAGTTTATGTGGAGTTTGAACAATCTATCCCTTTTTTATGTAACATCAAGTCCAGTATGAAATCAGTATCTAACCTAAACGCCACCAGACCTTATCCCAAAAACATATTGGCATTTTTTATTTCAAAACTCAAACATTTTTACGACCTTTTTACCCCCATTTTAAAATTGAAAGCACTTGCATCGGTAGCGATTTTATTTACCAAAACCGCTTCGAAATTTATCTGTGGCAAAAAAAAAACATAACGCGCGCGTTAGGTGCGCGACGAAACAGCGGTATCATCAGAGATCCTTATCCCGGCGGTCTGGAAGTGGCCCGAGGCAGGACTAATGGCCGCGGCAATTACACGGCGAGGCACGCCAGCCTCGGCAGCTAGTGTGGGACAACATATGAGTAGGTACTTTTTGGAAATATCGAGATTTTTTAGAGACTTTAATAAGTACTATACAAGGTTAGTCGGAAAGGGGGTACTAAGCCGAAAAGGTGTTAAAGTACCCATAATAATGGATAACTTTTATTCTACAACTTTCCCCAAAAGTAAAGCTCAAGAGAAATAGCTGTTCAAAGATTTCATAAAAAATACGCTAATTTCTATCTGTCCTCAGCTATGATCAGACGTGTTTACATTTTACGTCATATTTGAGGTCACGGATTAGAAAATCCATTTTCTGAATTCATAACTAAAGCAGTGATGAAGAATTTTTGAAAAAACTAAAAGAAAAATATTTTTTCATGGCATTTTTTTTATAGATTTTCTTAACTGTAACACTTTCTTTAAAACAATCGTCAGTGATACATTAAGTGGCCTGCGGCTTAGTACCTCCTTTCCGACTAACCTTGTATAATATGTGAGTTTGGAAAATAAGTTATGTATTAGAGTATTGTCTGTGCTCCGAATTTCAAGACTCACGCTAAACAGAAAACATTACTTGAAGATCTATACCAACCCGATATTATATCAACGTAATTTTAAAGCCGTCATGTTCAGTTTGTGCGTTTGAACTTTGAACTGTAGCTTTCTAATATCAAAATTGTTGACAAATCGCAATCAAACCTCGTATAAAATTTGACAGATTCCATATTTAGCTTAAACCTTAAACTGACATATAATTATAATGACGGTTGAACTTCACCAATAAAATGGAGTCTATTTGCAGGCGCGATAAGTTCCTTCTCATAGGTACATTCATAGGGACTAAATCATGTAATTCCTTCAAATCTCGTGCTATACTGCTGACATAGATTAACACTGCAAGGGATACTTTTGGATTCAATAAAAAAATAATTACAAGAAGTAAACATGGAGGCATTTTAGCGCCCCGAGTTAAATGACCGCGCGGCGAGCGACAACCGCGCAATTCGCTCGGGGCACTAAAATACCTCACGTTAAGAACACATCGCACCTTCGGTGGAACAAAGTCACAATAGCTTATTTTGTAATTTTACAGGAGAGGACTTTTAAGATTTTTGTCACATTTATTTCCATATTACTGGATTACTATCCAAATATTCTTAACCTACTACAGATAGTAATCCAGTAATATGGAAATAAATGCGAAAAAAATCTTAAAAGTCCTCTCCTGTAAAATTACAAAATGAGCTATTGTGACTTTGTTCCACCGAAGGTGCGACATGTTTACTTCTTGTAATTCTTTTTTTATTGAATCCAATGGCCCGTACAGGGTTAATCTATGTCAGCAGTACATCACGAGGTTTGAAGGAATTACATGATTTCGTTTACACCCTGTATAGGTATGTATTGAATAAATTATTAAAAGAGCAGTAAATTGAAATTTCCATTTTCCAGAAATGTCTAAATAAATCCCGTGTTGTAAAGAAAGTGGTCACATCACTGTTCCGTCGAGCGCGCCAATTAGCAGAGCCGCCCGCGCCATTCGCGCCGAGACAATTCTCCCGCCAAATAAAAATAAATTGTACGAAATATCGCCAAACGCGCCACCGCGCCACCCGGAGAGTTTATAAAATGCTAACTTGGGACGAAATTGTATCAGTTAAGTTTGGATAGAAATGTTGTTGAATATATTAAGAGAGTTGAAAGCTTTTCATCGTAGTGTTTTTTGGTGGTTTACAGAAATAAGACAAAATACTCTTTTTGTACGAACTCGTCAAGTTAACCAGTAACTTTTTAAGGAACGGTGTAAATAAATTAAGTACTCAACCTACTATTTTTTCATAATATTTTATGGCATACCTAATACATTAAAAAAATATTGTAAAGACCATTATCACATATCGTTTAACTGCAAACTATGCAGCATGAAGGCAGTTAAATGCAGTCAGTGCAAATGCGTGACAACTACCGACTCAATGTGCAGCCCACTTGCAGTTATGATGACGAATATGAAATGATACGGTTCACCAAATGTAACGTTATAAGCTCCCAGGCTTTATATGAAATGAGAGTTGAAAAAAGGTGAACAAGGGTTAGAAGTTAGATTAGACACTACGTTTAACCGGTAACGTTTCCAAAATCAAATTCTTACGAATAACCTTTAACGAACAAAAAGTCCAACGTTATTAGTAAAATAATTAACATTGTGGTGTTGTTAACAGCCATTACTGCACCCAGAAACCTAGTTACTATCTCAGCTTAATAAATAAATAACTAAACTACCCAACCTCACTAAAGAATCCTTACAAAATACAAGAAACAAATAAATTCTCTCAACGACGAGTACTGGGCGCACAGCAACAGGTGGCGGTGAGCAATGCCTCATTGCGACTACACCTGCGCGTTCGATACTACTCAGAGACCGATCCAAGTTCCTTGTTGAACAAAAAAGTACAGAAGACCAACGCGCGATAAAGAATTTAGTAGCCCCCGCTACGACCTACTACAGATATACTAAGAAACCATGTGAAAACAGTTCTATGCCGCTACGAAATGCTACGGTTATAAACGTATAAAGCGATGAATAAATATGTATTAAAACGCTCAAATTTATTTAAAACTAGCTGTGTCCTCACGGCTCCGCCCGTAGCCTATGTTACTCAGTGATAATGTAGCTCTCTAACGGCAAAAGATTTTTTGAAATCGATACAGTAGTTTTTAAGTTTATTCGTTACATACAAAAATAGAAATCTTTCCTCCTTATAATATTAGTATAGATATAGATTAACAAGACTATCCAAAGTTCTACCAGAAAAGTTATTTTTAAACTTTATATTTTATAATGTACTTGAGACTAGTGGAGCCCCCATTTTTCGTGTTATTTTTTGCAGACCTGTAAAATACAGGCCGACGATTTAATACATCTGGATTATTTTCAACTCGCATAAAATAAATATGATTGGGTATTTCTACAAATCGACGCGGCGACGCTCGGCAGTGAAAACCTCGTAAATAAAATTTTGTTCAAAAGCGCTTTATTTGTTCTTTAGATTGATAAACTCGTCATAAACGTACTAGTTCAACAAACGTTCAATTCAAATACTTCTAAGCTATCTATGACGTACGATGACAAACTTGTATTAACATTTGATCGGCCATATTTTTTTGTAGGACACAGTTATTTCTATTTCTTTTAAAAATAAATATTTTACACAAACGTGGTTTTCACTGCCGACCGACGAAATGCAGTTTGGACTCACTTTTGCCAGTTTTTTCACAGAGAAGTTCGTTCGGCGCCCGTTATTTGGTAACGCACGATCTGAATCTTCTGTATTACCTGTCCATTTACCGACACTACCCCATACCGCTAACTTTTCTTGAAACTTGCGACTCAAGAATAGATGTACGGTATTTTATGATGAAGTTTATTTTAAATAAATTGAGAAAGCGTGATACCTGCACTGGATTTGTGTAAAATAAAATTGAAGCATAGAGATGTAAAAAGAAAAATGGCAAAGGTATTAAAATGGAGTAATATTTAGGGAATGCAAACCGGTTTCACCGAAAAGCCGGTTTTTCGGCAAATTTAAAATTATTAATAATCCCGGTTTTCTTCTTTCACGTACCTATCCGGTTTTTGACCTTTTTAGTATTTTCAAATCGCAACACCACGTGTCAGTCAAAACGATGCATTTGATTTCAGCCATTAGAACAAAGTATAATTATAACCTGATTGTAATTATTATTGATCTCTTTTAAAAGACATAACATCCGCCTTATAAATTCCTTTTGTTAATCGCCGTTCACTCATTCTCTCAACATGACCAAACCACCTAAGCGTACTCCTGGATGTTAATGGGAACGCCGGTAGAGGACGTCCTAGAAGGACATACGTCGATGTTATTGGTGATGTTCTTCACAAAGGTCAGGTGCGTAGTACTCTCAACCGGCGTGCGTGTATGACAAGATGTATGAATGTGGATGAAGCGAAAGGGGTATGTAAGAGTCGTAGCATGTGGCGTTCTATAGTTTCTGCCTACCCCCACGGGAAAAAGGCGTGAGTTTATGTATGTTTAAAAGACATTTCTACGTTATTATGTTAATTAAAGGTTTAACTTATGAAAAACAATGAGTAGCTCAGCTATTGTCTGACGCTATTGAGACTGTTATGGTTTCATTTAAAAAATTAGAGATTATGGTTAATTTTATAAATACCAGATTATCAGTGTTATAAAATGTTTGTGTTATATTTTATAATACTTTCTATTCATGCGTGATACTTATAATTATTTAATTATGTTATACAGATCTTTTTGATACTGTTAATTAATATTGTGCCTTAATAGCTTATTTTGAATATGTATTTATTTTTAACTAGCTGTGTCCTCACGGCCCCGCCCATAGCCTATGTTACTCGGTGATAATGTAGCTTTGTAATGGCAAAATATTTTTTAAATCGGTCCTGTATTTTTTAAGTTTGTTCGTTACATACAAAAATCCAAAAATACAAATCTTTCCTCTTTATAATATTAGTGTAGATAGATACGTTTCTATTAAAAAAAAAAAAAAAAAGATGTAAGATGCAGGCGGCCTGAATTTCACATGCAGTTTAAAAATACCATTATATCATTAAGACAAAGAATAAAATGAATAAAACAAATCTTATTTTGAAACCGGTTTCACCGTAAACCGGTTATATTAATACGAAACCCGATAAAAAGCCGGGTTTTAATTTTGGCTGGTTTTGCATTACCTAAGTCATATTGCAAATGGCGTCGCTGTGTAATGTTATTTAAAATTCGAACACATGATATACGTCTTGACTGCGCCTATGGCAGTAGAATCGAATAAATTTATTAGAATGAACTTTATTGTGCACCAGACAGATTGGATACAACATTTATAAATTAATGTGTGTAGTATAGTTTTGTATTTAAGTATAGAGAAACGTACACAATAAACATAGGAACATAAATAAATTAAATAGATAACCATTACGTAATTATAGCGATATAAAGCAGAAACTACAGAACACCTAAGCTACGAAATATTCTTCATTTAACCTTTAAATCAATCAATCATAATTATGAGTAATAGTATGGTACCTATCGCGTACCAAATTATACTAGACTAGAACACGAACACCTCGAAAATAAAACCACAATACCTAACTAAACTTAGAAAACTTTTAAAAACACCATTGAAAATAATTCCCAACAATATAAAACAAGCTCACCTCCCTACCGGTAATGCTTTCCTGGTACTTATGAGGGTGGCCGGATGTAGAAGAACCAGACAGTGGGGGAATATCCGGCCGGTCTTGTTCACCGATAACCGGATATGACCCCGACGACATTATACGGTAGACTCACTTGGTTAATTTTGTATATTGAGTTGTTTTTTTCTTTAATATGTAGATGTTTTGGTGGCTAACTTTATAAAGGGTTCTCGGATGACAAAATGGCACCCAATCTTCTTTCTCATAGAAAGCTATTAGGTAGTAATAGCAACTCCTTGTGCGCTAATAAGAATAGACGGTGATCACCAATTCTTTTGCCAAGCTTGCTTATTAATGCAAGAACTTGAATTTTGAAAATGAAAATTTTGATAATCCCTTTAAGTGATACGGTTTTATCTTGCAGTACCCTTGCAGCATCAGGATTTGAAGATTGAAGGTTGAAATTATTATAATCTTGTATTGTCATGGGAATTGAATTTCTGTGCGAAGTTTCAGAAGAATCGGTTAAGCAGAAGTAATTGAAAAATCTGTCGCAAGATTTGAATCAAACAAACGAATATACGAAGTGATGCTAAATTAAACCGTTTAAAAAGATTCGTTCTAAGATCTAGAGTACTTTTGACAGAAGTTCAGACAAAACGCTATATCAAAAACCGCCCTCAACTTCCATTTGACCGGTCAGTACAGGAAAGACAAGACCGCTACATGTAATTCCTTGGCTTGTGTAGTATACAAAGTGTTTTCGAGGCGGAGTACCATTAAATCCGGCTTGCAAGCAAGACTGCAAGACGGTAGAGCATTTAGAGAGGTGCGTAAACTAGCCAACGTTGCAGACATAGAAGCAGCTATACCGGTCAGGTTTGCATGCAACGATGCTTTCAAGTTAACGCTAGGGTAAACAGTATACTCTAATGGCCAATCTAGGGGGTTATTCAGAATTGACCTCTAGCTTGTCACTTTCGTATATATCTTAGCATGTTTACCAATGTCTAAATATCTAAGACTGGACTGTCTAATTAAATAGTCTTGGATGCTACATGATTTCAAGAGGTGCAAAATACACCTAATACTATACTAGTTATTTGGAATTTGGACAACGGCGCCACCATGAGGTCTGTGAGCGTATATGCAGCAAAGGATGATTACGGATTGGTTAAAAATATTTGGGAGTTTCCGAGAGGAATTTCTTAGGACACAGACCTCTCGAAATGTGGACCTTCAGGGGAGACGACAGGGAATTTGTCCAGAGCTGAATTTTACGTAAACATTTTTAAAGGGACTTTAGGGAACGCTTAAGCACATATATATTCTAAGACGTTACCCCAAAACTTACTCGACTCAGGACGGCCTCGAAAACACCTTCAAAATTGTATTCATAGTCGCAATTTCGAGTGAACTTTGAGGTTCCTCGACTGAGGGGTCCTCAAATGAGTCGAGGTAGACTGGAGTCATTACGTCATAATTTTGTTTATCTGCATCGCGCAAATAACGCCGCGATAAATAGTTGTAAGGATTATCGTAAGCATATTCGATAGTCTTCAAAATTCATTTTTGTTACATATGAACTTTGACACTTCCTTCCTTAAGGTAGGTTTCGAGGTACCTATGATCCGAGGTACAGATGATTCCTTACCTCGACTGATGAAAAATCTCGAGTCGAGGACGTTTATGTCAACTATAAATACCGATCGTAGTGAAAAAGGCAGAGTCGAGGTGGAGTCGAGTCGAGTAAGTTTTGCAGGAACGTCTTAGAATATGGGTGTTAGGGTGGCGTTTCAAGACCTCTAGTTGAACGCACACGTGACCATCTTAATAGGACACGGAACTCTAAGAAAGCAACCAATCTCTACCTCATTTTCTTAAATAGCCAGCTTCAGTAATCACTACCCATATTTAGCCAGCACCCAATGCAAGAATCTATCAGTAAGTGATTAAGAAGCGATCAGACGTGGTCGCGCCGCATCAGATGCGCGCAGCAATTGATCTACGATCGTTAGTCGCGACGGTTGCCGGTCGCTTCGAGCCGAGAGCCGCTAGATTCTAGATAGGTAGGGTTGCCAAGAACGGTAAAGTATTTTTTTCGATCAGAATGTGTGTGTCAGCTCATGGCTTGTAAACGTGACGAAAGCAAGTTTAATAATCTTTTAAAAAGAAAAAGTGAATCGTTATTAAGTGATTGCGAATCACGTTTTATTTTAACGGTCCCAAATTTTCTGTTGTGGTAATCAGAAACACGACAAGCCCATGTTCTGCTTAGCCTTTTCCCAACTATGTTCGAGTCAGCTTCCAGTCTAACCAGATGCGGCTGAATCTGGTTAGACTGGAAGCTGACTCGAACATAGTTGGGAAAAGGCTAAGCAGAACTTGGGCTTGTCGTGCCATCAGACCTCCGCAACCCAATTACTGGGGATTGCCGATATCCTAAGGTTAGACCGGCTGTCAGACTTTCAGGCTTCTGACTATTCGTAACAACTGTCATAGGTATTCGTATGACATCCGGGACTGACGGCTTAACGTGCTCTCCGAGACACGGAGGGGTCTCTCGATGTGTAACGAACGGTCACCCATCCACGGACTGACCGCGGCCAGCGCAGCTTAACCTCGCTAATCGCGGTTGTTAATTAGCCACAAGCCCCACAAAAACGACAAGCCCATATGCTTCTATTAACAGTTACACACCAGTTGCTTATTAGAGATTTAATAATCTTTGGCACAACGTTGACCACAAAAATAAAATGTAGGTATCTCGTTTAGCTATTTTACCAACCCTACGGCTCCCCAAGATTCCCGCCGACACTTGATCCACGATCCACGCGATGGGCGCATTGCTACCGACGACCATTTATATCTATGTTATGTCTAGTATAAGGTACTTTTACAGAGCGGTCGACGCATCATCATGGCTCGCACTGGCGCGAGATACGTAGAGTAATTATATTATTAATCCGGAATCCGTCGGTGCGAAGTCGGGCTATACAAGTTTAGTCGGAAAGGGGGTACTATTCCGAAAGGGTGTTAGAGTACCTATAATAATGGATAACTTTTATTCTACAACTATCCCCAAAAGTCATTAGTTTAAAAGAAATAGCTGTTCAAAGATTGCATAAAAAATACGCTAAATTCTATCTATCCTCAGTTATGATCAGCTGTGTTTACATTTTAGGTCATAGTTGGGGTAACGGATTAGAAGCTCCATTTTCTGAATTCGTAACTAAAGCAGGGATGAAGAATTTTTGAAATAACTACAATAACAATCATTTTGCATGATACAAATAATTAACGAATTTTTAACACTTTCTTTAAAACAGTCATCAGTGATACATTAAGTGGCCCGCGGCTTAGTACCCCCTTTCCGACTAACCTTGTAGAATGTGAAGCTTGCACAAGTGAATCAATTTTATACAATGCAAACAATGTCTTTTCACCGTGGGTGCTTGCTAGATCTGCAGGAATCATCATTATCAAAAACTATCCTTTTTCTTAGTATTTTGGAGTCGGCTTCTAGCTCAACCGCGGCTAAATCAGCATACTGACTTTCATAATCCGGTTTGTGACACCCCGGTAAAAAAGTCACATTAAGGCCAAGGCTACACCTACCCGCGAACTGCGATGCGACACAAGTTATTAAAACAAGCTGATTAAAGTTATAATATACTGGCCTGCAAAAATAAGTATCACACTTTTAAAATTGCAATAACTTTTTAGGTACACAAGATATATTTTCGAAACAAAAAGGACTCAAAAAAGAGTTTAACTTTGTTACTATAGTTTCAAAGAAAGCTGATAAAAATTGCTATAAAACGTTTTTTATTTTAAATCTCTAACTTCTGTAGTTTAGAAAAAATTGAAATTTTAAAAGTGTGATACTTATTTTTGCATGCCAGTGTATTTAGTTTATGTCTACACTACTAAAAATCGCTGTCGTGTATCTTGTAGCCACAAATGTGAATATTCACGCAGTTCACGTTGCTTTTTTCGTCATTGCTTCATTTTTAATTCTTTTTACCTATTGTGGTATAGTAATTTTATTCTAGGTGCATCGTCTTCACATATTATTGTATAATTAATGTATGTTACCTATACAAAATATTGTAAGACATTTTAAAAGAGTAACGGTAGAGTTTCTTGCCCATTCTTCTCCATACGAAACTACCTTTTGGAAGGGGCGACTAGAATCAATTCTATTTTGCTTTTTTGTAAATTTTAACGTTCAAAAGTGCCTTTTATGTGCCTAATTTAAATAAATATTTTGACTTTTTTTTCAGGTTCAATACAATGCAAGAGCAAGAAGTCAATCCCATCCTACTCAATAAATTCCCCTACTTCAGTCCCGATTCTTAACCCCTTGTACCCACGATATCTGCCTACGTACCTCCCTACCCACGACCGAGACATTCACACTCACTACTGTGTTCGAGTCGTCCTGGTTTCTTCGAAGTACTTCTGACACCGTAATAAATGTGGGAACAACCGCGCTGGGTACGATTTGTGGCGTTACAAACTAAATAATAGCTGGCGCGCGGGCTGGCAGCATTCCTGAAGTACCAAGTAGTAAGTCCACCAAAGTAGGTACATAGTTAGTAGGTAATGGCAGTTCAAATTACTCACTTGAAAACCACTAAACAAAACATGGGCCTCCTAGCAGACCGCTACGATGAATAGTCGTAAGGATATTGCTATTTTTCCCGTGTACGGGCTAGAACAGGGGTCGCCAAATGGCGGGCCGCAGTCCGCATCCGGACAGCCGCCGCGCCGACCCATTTTGTGCGGACCGCGAGAACACAGCAACTTGCACTACAGAGTACGTAATTTAATAAAAATGTATCCCCCGGCATTATCTTTGTTAAGAAATATTTTTTCTATAAAATGTAGTGCGGACTGCGACGGTCATATCATTTCTTAAAACGGACCCCGAGTGAAACTAATTAGTGACTCCTGTGCTAGAACACAAAACTTCCTCACCGCACGCTGGGAATAGACGCGTATTGTAAGATTCAACAAAACCCAACACGCTTCGTGGTAGGATCTTTACAGACCGCCCGGATAGCTACCACCCTCACATCAAAGTTCGGCGCCAAGCAGTTTACTGTCTACCGTCGTGTGTATGTGAGAGCCAGAGATTGAGAAGTCTCTTTATGTCTTTGCAACTTAGATTCATGTGCTCCATCTTAGACCCTGTCTGCACTTACCAATAGGTGCGTCTAAGATCAAACGCGTCTAATATTAAAAAAAACGACTGGTAATCCGATCGTGATCGCAGTATGCCGTGGGTCGCTGCTGACGTCACGATGTAAACCTTATACGTATTTGTCTTCGGATTAGATAAGAAGTTATTTTACGAAACCAGACGGCCGTGTCTGCAGTGGAGCGCAAACATATTTCGTTGACGTTAGCAGAACATGGCAAGGGAGGGTTCCTAAATTAAATAAAAGTTCTTTCGATTGTCATCCACTCAATCATATTCGACGCTTGATATAATATGGGGGATGCACACACAGTCCTTTCCCCTGCAATGCATAATGCAGAAAGACAACAGATCAAAAATATCTATGGGGACACACAGTTCAAAATTTGGTGCAGCCCTGAATGCTTATTAGTTGTACCAGGGCCGGACTGGGACCTGAAATCGGCCTGGGCATTTGAGAGACGGTCGGCCAGTGCTGGCAAAAAAATCGGCCCGGGCATTTGAGAGACGGTCGGCCAGTGCTGGCAAAAAAATCGCCCCGGGCATTTGAGAGACGGTCGGCCTAGTGCTGACAAAAAATATTTTTATTCCCAAGCGATTACACGGACGACGTCTTTTTTTTTTCCTCTCCTCACTCTTTCTCCTGTATCTTGGGTGCATTTACAAACACAAACAATTTTGCGGCTTCTTTTTCAAGCGATAGACGATAGTTGGACGACCTTTTTTTTTTTGACGTTCCCCTCACTTTCGATTTCTCCGACTGTATGACCGGCACATCGGACATCCGGCCCTATGGCCAGCCCGGGCCTGAGTTGTACAGAGTTACGGACTTATTTAAATATCCAGTTTCTAAGCCTAAGGATTCCCTGCGTCATGAAATCACGTGTACAATAATCCAGACTCAGAAAAAATAGCAGAAGTTAATGCTAATAATTGTCCCGATAGGGAAGCAAACAAGCACAGAAGGTTTTTTACTGTGCCGGAGAGCGGGTGCTAATGAGCTCGTCAGCGTTAAGTTCATAGGATAAGTAGACCTCATAATTACCATCTACATTATAACGTTCTTCCAAAAAAGGTCTAGTTGCGCCATAAAAGCACTTTGATGAGAACAAAGCATCTATACTATACGGCTAGCTACTCTTTCTATAAGAAAGATTTTTTTAATTTTTGTTTTGAGATGTGTTCGTTATTTTATCGTCATGGACGTGAACGGTGTTACAGTCAAACTTGGTATTTGGGATATAGCGGGACAGGAGTCATACAGAACATTGACATCAAGTTTTTACAGAGAAGCTGAGAGTGCTATATTAGTTTACGATGTGTCAGAACCAAAGTCCCTAGTAAAACTGAATGAGTGGGTCGAGGAATTTCAAGTATACTCCACCAAGAAGAACATAGTCTGCTTAATTGTCGGCAATAAAATTGACAAGCATATCAGTTTGGGACCCAGTGCATGATATCAGCAAGCACATTAGGTCACCCGCGCGACGGCGCAACGAGTATTCCCAAGGAGAGTTGATGTCAGGCAGGCGGCCGGTCATAAAACAATAAGCCAAAACCTCTAACAACATGGATTTATGAAATACATGTTGTGCCGACTCCACATAGTGTGGATAAGGGCTGGAAGAAGAAGAAGAAGATGTGTTCATTCGAATCAGGCCTTAAAGTAAGACTGGATGTTGGCAACAACATTTAAAGAGACGACATCATTAAAAAAAAAACGAAACTAGTCTCTCACAGTCGGTCAGGCACGCCTCAACCGCTGCGTACTCGTATGTTTTCAAGCATCGGGCTAAAAGACCTCTTAACTGTTAGCGACCCGCAGCTTTCGATTGTCGCCGGCCCCGGTTTGTTTGTCCTGGGACACTTTCATCTAGTTTGCAGACAGAGTCGGGTGACCAAGTTAATTACATACTTTTAAATTCTTGGGTACAATCCGTACAATTGTTTAATTATGAACAGCAATGTTGGAATTCTGGTGTTAAATGGATATGGTTACTTAGTTGAAAAAGAAAAACGTTTAATCTTATACCTTTAAACGAGCAATTCTTGTATATATATAATCTGAATCTCGGAAACGGCTCCAACGATTTTCATGAAATTTAGTATGCGGGGGGTTTCGGGGGCGATAAATCGATCTAGCTAGGTTGAATTTTTAGAAAACATTGTTTTATCCGTGTTTTCAAGCAATGAAAAACTGCTACAATATCATTAGAATATGAATGTAAATTTCGCCACCATCTTCAAGGTTGTAATAGCTCAGGTGGGAAATAGGGTGGTCTCGGAACCAGGAAGTCTCGGTTCGAATCCAGACGATTATTTTTTTCCCTTTTTGTTTTCAAGTCCCTTCTTTTTCTATTTCCCCTTTTTTTTCTTTCCAAAAAACACGATTTACCAAAAAAAAATCCAGATACTTAAAATTAAACAAAAAGAATACGGACTGGCTGTTCAACGGAAATGTTGGTTGTTAGTATTTTTGTCGACAAATCACATTCGTTGACATGAGACTTGATAACACATTAGGTACATTGATCAACCTTTCAAAAACCGGGGGTAATTATAATAGGTATCAAGCATTGTGTATAAAGCGAGATAACTAATCCCTTTAAAAAACTTTTAAATTAGGCGATCGAAACACACACTGTCCCGCGCTACGCTGCGGGGTGCGTGGCGACGGAGCCAGAACACTGTGCGTGAATGCGTTATCTGTGTGTTGCACTACGCGTGTTTTCTATACAAACACAGATGCAAACAACGTAAGAACACGCACTCCCGCGCTACGCTGCGTGATGCGGTGCAGTGTGCGAATTGCCTTAAACTCTTATCTTGCAGTACCCCTTTAGAATAAGGATTTGTGGACTGAAGGCTGAAATTATTATAATGTTGTATTGTCATGGGAATTTAATTTGTGTGCGGTGTTTCAGGAGAATCGGTTATGCAGAAGTAGATGAAAAATCTGTCGCAAGATTTGAATCAAACAAACAAATATACCAAGTGACGCTAATTAAAACCGTTTAATTAATAATATATGTTAGCATACTTATAATATAGTTTTTTTTTCTTTTACCGCCTTAGAGTCAGTTTCCACCAAACGGAAAAATCCTCGCGCACTTTTCGTACCATCGGTAAAGTTGACATAAACGTCCTCGACTCGAGATTTTTCCTCAGTCAAGGTAAGGAATCATCTGTCAAACTCAAGGTACCTCGGAACATACCTACTTTAAGGAAGGAAGTGTCAAAGTTTGTATGTAATAAAAATGAATTTTGAAGACTTCATCGAATATGCTTACGATAATCCGGTAACCGGCCGGATAGTGCAAACAAGGCCGGATAGGCCGGATACCGGATAGTTACCGGATATCGGTTTCATCTCTAGTTATTTGCGCGATGCATATAATTCAAATGATGACGTAATAACTCCACTCTACCTCGACTCATATGAGGACCCCTCAGTCGAGGAACCTCAAAGTTCACTCGAAATTGCGACTAATATTATAATTATTAAGGTGTTTTTGAGGCCTTCCTGAATCGGGTCTGAGTCGAGTAAGTTTTGGAGGAACGTCTTAGAATATGGGTGTTAGGTACCTACTAATAATCACTGCGTAAAGTTATAACGCTGTTTAAAGTCAGTGTAACCATACATTTTTTCGTGTATAAGATTCCCATAACTTTACACAACGATTATTGGTAAGGGGGGTAGTGTAGAATAAAGTATAATAATTCTATCAATCTATGACTATTAATCAGAACGTGGTAAGAGGGATTTCTGTAGTAAATTTATCACTGCATACTGCAATGCATTTTCAACTGCTTCAGTCTCTCACTACCCAGAACTTAGAAACAGAATTTTATTAATGAATAAATAACATGACATCACGATTGTATTCCCCGAAGGGTTGGGCAGAGGTGTATAGTAGCCGGGGTTGCGGTGCATGCTTTTGCGAATCCCGCGCCCCGGCCGAACGGTCAGGAGAAGGAACACCGTTGGTTTTTAGCCGGTAAGAGACCGGCAGACCCCTTCGCCTTCCCCGGGCGAGGGACATACAAGAGGATTTTCCAAGGATAATAAAAAAAGAGGTGTCTAGACTGTCTAGTAACACCTTCCATGTAATAGGGGGCGAGCCTATTGCCATCAACCGGGCATAAATCCAACCTCCGGGCTGATATTGAGAAATTCCACACGGAAAAACCCACTAACACTGCCCGACCTGGAGATCGAACCCAGGACCTCACGATCAGCAGTCGCGTTTGCCACCACTAGACCAAAAAAGGAGTCAAGTGAGGCAGTAATGAATAAATTGTTAAAATTATTCTTGAAACCTGGTCGCCCTAAGCCCGCCATGTTCAAATAGCCTGCTTTTTGGCTGTCATCTAATATGAAGTGCTTTGCGGTCACAGTCAACAGTTCGATTGCGATTCCGATTAGTTTGAATAGAGCTCCAAAATCAAGTTGCAACATAGTGGTTTGTTTACTTATTTGTTTGAGAGCTACGAGTAGAGAACTCAAGACGTCAAATATGTATAAAAGGTGAAACTGACTGACAGACTGACTGATCTATCATCGCACAGCCTTAAGGGTCAACTCATACTAGAGCAGAGTCGAAGCGCATCGAAGCATCAATCTGAAACTTAACATAGCATAATTATTCACCCTTATCTCCACAACATAATACACATATTTATTTTAAGATAAAAAAAGACGCGTGAATTCTGTGGAATGCGCGCGATCTTTTTTTTTAACCGCTGGGGTTAGAAACTTGAAATATTGACAGTAGGTACCTTTTATAATGCAGGCATCCACTAAGGAAGGATATTTCATAATTTCTCCCCTAAGGGTGGTAAAAAAAACACGCAAGCGAAACTGCAGGCAAAAACTAGTTTATAATATCATGGTGAATCTAAGGGGGATTAATACCCAACTTAGAGCTCTGCCTTATTAGTGCGTTGCGTTGCGTCGTCGCAGCGTCAACGCTGCGTCGTTTTCCATACATTTCTAATGACATGCCACATTAAAGCGCTGCGTCGGCGCACGCGACGTTTCAAGGGATCGGCGGACGAGAGACGAAGCCGGGGGAGGGCGATGCGCTGCGCTGTCGGAGCTCCAGTGAAGTCCGGTGCGACGACGGACAGTGTTCCACTGCTAGAGGTGCGTGCGTCGTCCTCTTACGCTGCGACATCATGCGTTGTCGCAACGCAGGTGTGGCATACAATGCGTTGATCCGTTGCGACGACCAGTTTTGTTGTATTCATCACGTAAACACAAAGACTCGAAACATTGAATACTTATTAATATCTGTATTTTAGGCTTAAACCCCTTATCATTCTGAAAAGAGGCCCGTGCCCAGCAGTGTGACAGTAATTAGCTGGTTATGATACAAGTTCTAAGCGGAAATCTAAGTTGCACAAAAATTAACTTTAAAACGCATAAGGGAAAAAATATTAATATCATCATGTATGGAAAGTGGCGTCGGTGACTGAGAAGTTGTTTGGAAACCGGTTGTCATGGCATGGGCATGTGATGCGGAGGAACGAGGAACATGTCGTGAGGAAATTTTGAGTGTGAATGTGGATGGTTATAAGAGTAGAGGAAGACCAAAGAAGCGATGGATGGATAGTGTGAGAGATGATATGGCTAGAAAGGGGGTGACTACTGAGATGACGGCTAATAAAGATGTATTACCCCAAATACGTTGGGATAAGGGCAGGAGGATGATGACGATGACTAACATCATGTGTATTGGTACAGTTTAATTAAATACAGAACATAATCCCAATTTAAACTAAATTAAAAATCACGATTCGCACAGCTAATTCCCGTTCCGAAATCCTCAGACCACGGTACTGGAACGCTCAAAATAGTTACATCACTAACGTCCCATTAAAATCAGGACGCCACCATTTGCGGCGGTCCGGGCCAACCCTTTCCCTGCCGAGTTTGCATATGTGCCGAAAATGTCCACTGAACGGGCCGACGAACAACGGACCGTATTGACGTAATCACTACAACGGCTGCTGTACTGTACTACGACGGCTGGTAGTATTAGCGGTAATTAATACGGTAGGTAGAAGGATTTGTTAAGAGTTAGTGATGTTGTTTTATCATTTTATTGGTGAATGTTATTTAATACATAATGTGTCTGTCACATACATGTATTACAATTTTGCGCATATACAAGGTTAGTCGGAAAGGGGGTACTAAGCCGAAAGGGTGTTAAAGTACCTATATTAAGGAATAACTTTTGTTCTACAACTTTCCCCAAAACTCGATAGTTTAAGAGAAATAGCTTTTTAAAGATTTCGTAAAAAATATGCTAAAATCTATCTGCCCATAGCTATGATCAGCTGTGTTTACTATTTAGGTCATATACAAACTTAATTTTCTGAATTCATAACTAAAGCAGGTATGATCATTTTTTTGAAAAAACTAAAATGAAAATATTATTGCATGCAATTTTTTTTATCGAATTTTAAAATTTTAGCACTTGCTTTAAAATAGTTATCAATGATTCTTTAAGTGGGCAGCGGCTTAGTACCCCCTTTCCGACTAACTTTGTATACTCATGACATGAAAACTGGTCTAACTTTAGGATATCGCCATTGCCCAGTAACTGGGTTGCGGAGGTCTGATGACAGTCGCTCCGTGTAAAATACAGTATTCAGCCGCATCTGGTTAGACTGGAATCTGACCCCAACCCAACACAATTGGGAAAAAGCTAAGCAATACTTAGGAAGGAAACAGTCACTGTAAAAACTTCTAGCTCAAAAATGTTAGTTAAATGTTTATTAAACGCCATTTTGTTCCTGAAAAATCTATTGCGTAACTACCTACATGAAATTCAGGGCAGCCAAGCCATTTTGGCCATAGTAACTGTGATCCCCTATGCGATCACGCATAGTTCACCAAAGACGGTATAACGTCACTCATACGAATCACATGTAGTGGGCCCTTTCGTTTGTCATATTTATAGGTCACATAAGTAACTAGAAGAATTCAAAACTTTGAAAAAAAAATCGCAAACGAGTACCCAACTTGAAGGTTGACTAGACAAATGCATGCGACAAATGTTACTACCAATCCCTATTATCGGTCAGTTGTATTTTACGACCCCTGACTTCGACCCCAAGATAAGTGATAGGGTGGCTATATCCGTAACTGGACCATATCTTACTACTGTTTCCTGCAACACGTTCGCCCGTCGCAAATTGTGCCCGTCACTACTCGAAAACTCGGAACGTAATATGTCCAACGTGAAATATTAAAACTCGCCCAGTTCCGTCAAATTGTTCGTGCGCATGTCTTGAGAAGTTGAGATGAAATCGTACTGAATGAGCTTAAAACATGTAGGCGAACACATTTTGTGGAAGTGTATTTATGTAGACTCTAGACAATGCAATCAGAAATTCAAGGAGTAAGGAAATGAAAATAATATATTATGTACCTATGTTAAGAATTTATGAAATCCTGCAATAGAGTAATGCTCTTGGGGTTTTTGCGATCCGGTAACTCACATAGGAAGGAATCATACATATATCATTCTAATTTCAATCTTAGGCCCGTAATAAACAATTGCCAACATAGCGGTCTGGCAGTTGGCTCCAAAATGCGCTGCCATAGAGTACAATTTCATACATTTGACAACTGTTTTTTTTTTCTACCTCATACGTCATATCGAAACAACACTAGGAAGATTTGAAATGAGATAAGTACTTATGTTTATTAATGTTCTTCCATTTATAGAGAGATATAACATTCTACGAGTAGGTACTTCAAGAATCTCAACGCCGAAAATCCCCGGAAATGTCCTCAACTTGCCATTTATAAAAAATTCAAAAGTAAAGTCACATTCAGAATCTCGGGGTGCACCGAAATCGAGCAAAAAGCACTCATAAGTAACCCTCATAAAGTATCGGGACCCTTCCATTGTTGGGAGACGATTTTTACCTGTCAAGTGTCACTGTGACCCGGATTAGCGGTGGAGGGTTGAATGAGTGCGACCCGGCTTGAGAACTTGATGTCTAGATACGGTTAAATTATAAATCTTTTTTGGGTTTGGCCTCAGACAGAACATGAAGAGAGGGCGAAGAAATTAAATTCCTAAGCCTTATGTTTTGTTATTATAATTGGTATAAACTAAACTAACGATGGAAGCTGTCTTTCCAATAGCTCACAATCGGATAATCAAGGAACTACGCTTTCTTTGCAAACATTTTGACTTAGGGATCTTCAAAATGTAGGGATTAATTATCAATGATGAAGTTTTATAATGATTTGTTGTGATGTAATATTAGATAATGGATGGCATAGTACATTTTTTAACAAGCTCCGCCTAATAATTAAACACCCCTACGCCCCTAATAAACGCCTACAATAATACTAGGCGCGCATAAAACCGCAAGAATACAAACCAGCTGCACAACTATTTAGAAATTCCTACCTCTTCCCTAATAATAATACGCACGAGTACCAGGCTCTCATACAATGGCAGGCGTTTGTCTACACTTCTACAGGATACACACCCCAGCTCCCGCATCGCGCCGACCGCATGCCGGAGGCAAGTCCGCAACTGTAAAAGTATAACCGACGTATTGTGGGATATAATGCGGTTACGTTTATGGTATCCCGGTCTTTCTGTTTCGTGCTTAGTATTTTTATGGGTACTTGAGGGGTACTTAGTCCATTTTCTTTTACATTATTAACTGACACTTTCAAAAGGAAGTCGTGACAAACCAAGTCTCGAAAATTAACACATAATATTTATAATTTTTTAAACATCTTCAAATCTTTGAGTCAGTAAACTACACACACTTTTTTCTCTGAACACAGTCAGTTCACAATTAATAGAAATATCAATCAGCCTGGCACGTATGTGTTTCAATAAATAAATAACCCTCTATTATAATAACTGCAACTGTATTTATGAAGTATGGAAATCATTTTGATATTGCGAAACAAAAGCATGTACGCTGAACTATGGCCATTCAATACGCTTGTAATTTTATTTTAAATAACTTTAAATAACATGAATTATTATGGCCAATCAGGTTTTGGTTCTGACGCAAATTCTGTGACTGATATTCAAATATTTGTGGAATTCTGGATCGAAGAGGATATTTAATAAATACATAAAATTACGGGACTCCAAAATCAGATTCAATATTAATTTATCAACATTCACACCCCAACGAGCAGTATAAACTAGCAAAGAGGTTGTATTACAATTCCCCAAAAATAAAAAAAGAAGACACCCCCACTATAACTAAGGAGGAAAAACACTAAAGGCGAAGACAGCCACAATTAACAAAGACGGGAAAACTGGTAAGCGGGAGCAAACGAGAACGTGACGTAATAAAAGAACATAAAAACTACCAGGGGACCAGGGAGGGGCGGGGGTAGGATGCTCGGGGCGTAAACAGCCGGGACCATCCGGCGAGTGATGCACTATAGGGTTGGCTCGTGATCGGGAATTTGGCGGATGTTTCAGATATTTACTCGCTAGATTGTGGTGACGAGGGTTAATGGCGTGATTATGAGACTCATTAAGTGTTAGCCCTGCGCTTCATAACGATCAACTGCTGGAGAAAGATCCAGCGGTTTGTGCTTTGTAATGAATCCATTTTAAGACGGCATCACAGACTCTATGGATACATCTACTAATTTATTAATGAGGGTTTTCGATACTTTTTCTGCCACCAGACGGCGCTACGTATGCGTCAGGTCCAAACATAAGGGAGTGTTATTGATTTTATTATGGATTACGGCCAGAGAAAGGTTGCCGAACTGAAGATTGAGCTCAAAAAGAGAGGCGCAAAAGTCACCCTCCTGTTTTACTTGCACACATAGGCACTGCACAACACTGTGGCATTTTAGAAAACAGCATTCCTTTTGTAACGTTTTTAAGAATAAATAAACCAAAAAAATTATCGAAAAAAAAATACAAATCGTGTGTGTTTTGACAGGTGGTTGGACCTGGGGCACGCCGCGATAGCGGCGGTAAGACCCATGATGGAGGAGTGGCTGGAGAGGCGTCACGGCGCACTCAGCTTCCGGCTGACGCAGGTACTCTCGGGACATGGCTGTTTCGGGAAGTACCTGTGTCGTATAGGCCGGGAGCAGATGCCCGGTTATCACCATTGCGACTGCCCCAAGGACACGGCGCTGCACACTTTGCAGGCGTGTCCAGCATGGGAGTCGCAGCGCCGCGAACTAGTCGCGGCGATCGGCTGTGACCTCTCGCTCCCGGCCGTGGTTCTGTCCATGTTTGGGAGCGAGACTGCGTGGGAAGCCATCGCCTCTTTTTGCGAGGAGGTGATGGCGACCAAGGAGGTAGCGGAGAGGGAGAGGGAGGCCGCTTCTTCTCTCCCTTCTCGAGCTAGACGCACCGGGCGCCGGAGGGCGTGTGACGATCTCCGGCTACCTTAGTGAGTGGCCTGCGGGCGGCGGGTTGGGAGCCCGTCGCCCGACCAGTAACGGGCCCAGGGAGGATGGCGCGCCGTGTTCCGTGCGCGCCTCTCGGAAGGATGTGGGGCAGGGGAGCAACTGCCCCACCACAGGAGAGGTCCTCCAGAAGAGCTGGTGGGCCGAGACCTGCCGGGGTTGCGGTGCATACAATAGCGAATCCCGCAACCCCGGCCTTAGGTCAGAAGGAGGGACACCGTGGTGGTTTTAGCCGGTAAGAGTCCGGCACACCCCCCCGTCTTCCCCAGACGGGGGATAGTCTATCACACCAATGCCAGGTTTTCGACAAATTCTCCTTTTTTTGAAACCCAGATCAATTGATTTAGCAATGAAAAGGCGTTAGATTTCCAATTTTTTGTGTTCATTAATTGCGATACTTGAGCATTTTTGTTGATCCGAAACTTTTGTACGTGGCACCCCTGACCCGGGGAAATGACAATAGTCCGCCGTGTCGATACTCTGGCGCTTAACAGCGCGGCAAAACGTCAGATATACACACTTCACTAGGTTTAACGTTTTATATTTACAGTGCCGCTGAAAACTAAAGCATTTAAATGGCTTTCGATCTCCGTTAGTGGATTGGTAACGTTATTAATCATGGTAGACGCGATCATGGAGTTTCGATAACTTATCATTATTTAACGTACCGTACCGTAAAATCTTTGATCCTTAAAAACATTTTATAAAGAAGAAAATAACGTAAACAAGTTATTTCTTTATATAAAGTTTATGAACAGACGCCCATAGGCCTTTATCTTGTGGGTCCTACAGATCGTTATAGTACAATAAACAACGACGTTGAAATAAATAGACACGCTATCTCTTATAGGCAACATGTGCCAAATGCATTGACGCAATAAGGTTCAAATTAATGCTAGACAGCTGTCAAATTGAATGGCACTGTGGTTCCGGGGCCACAACTCGTTGATACCCACGTTGTTCTTCTAAACAGCGTATCTAGTACGCAAGTTCATATTATATCAATGAGAATAAACGAGCTCGTTGCAAATATGCCCATTGTCACATATAAGAAACAAATTTTATTAGCGACTTAAATGCGACACGAACAACACAACAAAAATACTTATCTATACTAATATTATAAAGAGGAAGGATTTGTATTTTTGTATGTAACGTATAAACTCAAAAACTAATGGACCGATTACAAAAAAACTTTTACCGTTCCAAAGCTACATTATCACTGAGTAACATAGGCTATATTTATTACTGGAATAAAACTTCTTACGCGGGCGGAGCCGTGAGGAAACAGCTATAATTAATATAAAGAAAAAATAATAAGCCGTCGCGATGTGAAATATGTGAAAATATCGAAAGTCATTTTGTAAAAAAAAAACTGGCCGTATCCAACCGAAGAGAGCCGACGAGCTAAGGTCTGCCGTCGTGTGTCTGCCATCGTGAGCGTCGCCACGCAACAGCCGCCCTTACACCCGTACCGCCGCATTAGATTTTTCACATCAATAAAGCTGTGAAAATATGTCTTATCCATACAAAACGGTCATCGCTCAACATACAGCCTGCTGTGGCAACATGTACCTACCTACATACCTACAAAGTAAGCATTAAAATGCATTGATAGTCTAGTGGTGTGACCGTCGGACTGCCAAGTCATAGGTCTCGAGTTCGAACCCAAGGCACACACCTCTAACTTTTCGGATTCATGTGCGTATTGTATAATTATCACTTGCTTAAAAACGGCGAAGGAAAACATCGTTAGCAAACCGGCATGCCTGAGAGATATTTCACGGCGGCATGTGAAGCCAAGTCACGCCCATGGGCGGCATAAACTCTGACACCAGGTTAGTCACTAACCACACAAAAAGAAGAAGATACAAAGCAGACCCTAGCGCTGATTTATACATATAATAATGCATTGTAACTAATTAAAAAGTAGATGCCGTTGTCCACCAAGAATTAAAATCTGAACACAAATAACAGACAGTCGCAATTACCTTGAATTATGTCCGATTCCTATGGCCAAAAACGAATCGTTAAGCTTACCAATGGTAGCATTTTTATTGCCAAACTGAGCATATAAATGGACTCGTAAACTATTTACCTGTGATAGCTATTAACGTACAGAGGCCTACATTGCAAAGCTATGGGGTCTTTGCTTCATTGTTGACTCTTAATTTTAACCAATAACGCTCGGTAATTAATAGGAATCCGCCATTAATCGGATTTCTATACTTCACCGACCCTTTATTGTGTAGGGGAACGAGGTATGGTGTTCCCCCTACGAAAAGGGAGGATCCTCCTACCAGGCGGGTCTTATGCCTGCCGGCCACTGCCCAACGGTTGATGTTGGGAAGTTGTAATACTAACTCCGTGTCAAATCTTGATAACGCGATGCAGGATTTGTGACGTTTCATCTGACAGCTGTCATTATTGTCACTCAGCTGTCATTGTTGTCACTGTAGTTTGCTAGACAATCGTCGTGCTGCGTAGTTCTCACGTGGCATGATAGATGCCGCCACAATTGGATAAAACTAGTACTTTTACATTAATGGCGCGTAGTCACCAAAGTGTAGCATAGTAGCTTGAATTCGCTGTAGCATCCGTAGATGTAGCACGATAAGCACAGAACAGCTCGTAATCATCACTAATAAGGTGCCAACTAGTGTTGTACCGTGAACATCGACACGTATTGATACGAATCGATAAGGCACGTCCCGCGCTGCTCATAGACAATTGAATTAGTGATCCTGTAAGCCGCGAGCAATGTTTATTACGGATTCTGAAGAAAACGCTGAGAATTATTGATTAGAAGAATATTGTTATTATTGAGTTGGTCTTATTTCGTAAGTATTGCTAAGATTTGTAAGGGGTGCTGTGGTTTTTCGTTCGCGTTGGTGAAACGACCCCGCTTTAGGAGTGTGTGAGAAGAGGAATCGAATCAGGTGATATTCATCATCACACCATCATCATATCAGGGTCCTTATTCTCATGATATTTAAGAAAAACAAGCACTAATCGCAAGCCCGTTATAATTATTAAATTTTGGCAGCTTACGGTGGAGCTGCTTGCAATGGTCACTTAACAATAATAATTATGTCAAACTCAATACATTTAAAATTACTTAATCTATACTAATATTATAAAGCTGAAGAGTTTGTTTGTTTGAACGCGCTAATCTCAGGAACTACTTACTGGTTGGAATTGAAAAAATATTTTTGTGTTAGATAGTCCATTTATCGAGGAAGGTTATAGGTTATATAACATCAGGCTACGAACAATAGAAGCGGAGCAGAAATGAAAAATGTTGCAAAAACGGGGGAAATGTCCACCCGTGCGAAGCCGGGACGGGCCGCTAGTACCTTATATTCCGATTGCACATTCGGTTGATAATGCAGCCGTGTTATTTGCTTACGTTTTAATATGTCATAGTATAGCAGTGATAGTCTAGTGGCCTGACCGTCGGACTGCCAAGTCATAGGTCTCGAGTTCGAACCCAAGGCACGCACCTCTGACTTTTCGGATTCATGTGCGTATTGTATAATTATCACTTGCTTAAAAATGATGAAGGAAAACATCGTGAGGAAACCGGCATAATAGGTATCTACGAACTTATCTAATATTTGGGCGCAATCTTTCTTGTGTATATCCACTGTCTATATTCTTATAAATGCCTGAGAGCTGAGAGATTCTCGACGGCATGTGAAGCCAAGTCAGAGCCTCATGGGCGGCATAAACTCCACCAGGTTGGCACTACCGACACGAAAAAAAGCAGAAGAATGTGTCATAGTAAATGAGGAGCCGCCCATAAACATCCACTGCTGAACATGGGCCTACCAATAACCAAAACATTGAACAGTCAAAAAAAAATTGAAATAATAGTCTCATTTATTTATTGATCTATTTTTGTTTTGTTTTTGTTGCAGTTTTATCCAAAATCACACTATGTTCGTATATATCGTTATTATTTTTATCTACACACATTTATTTTAAATGGCATAAAACAGATTTACATCCGTCACCTCACACTTCAGGTCCAGTTGAAAACCAGCGTCAGGCACTAGTTGTCTGGCATTTTTGCTAAACTGGGCCTTTTTGGCGCAGTCGTGAGGCACACTTTCCTACTAATTGCTTTTACTTATTTATTTTTTCTGCTTTATGTTTTGTGTGCCTTTTAGTCTGTGCTAAATCAATATATTTTCTTTCTCTCTTTCTTTCTAATAACCAAGCTTGGATTGATGATAGCAGTGTTTTGGTATTAGCAGACAGGACGACGCTGTTCTCTTCTTCTCCCTGCCCTTATCCCACACTAGGTGGGGTCGGCACAACATGTAATTCGTAAATCCATGTTGTTAAAGGTTTTGGCTTATTGTTTTACGACCGGCCGCCTGCCTGACATCTACCCTCTTTGGGAATACTAAATGACTATGAAAGTATATACGGAACATCTAATAAAAAAACATTTATTTTAAATTTTTGTCTCTCCGTCTATCTGTTTGTTTCGGCTTATCTCCAAAACGGCTGGACCGATTTTGACGAGACTTTCACTGGTAGATAGCTGATGTTATAAGGAGTAACTAAGGCTACTTTTATTTTAGACAGGAGGACGCTGTTGCCCATTCCCTATTCCCCATGTCATAATCACCAAGAAGTATACATAGATAGAATACTTTATTGTACAGTAGGGGAATGAAAAGATTCGACAGTTTTCAAATTCATTCCGTTCCCACATTGCGGGCACATGTTACCTTTTCAAACTGTTAAACGGAACAGATCAATGCATGGAATGTTAAATTATTTGGTAGCAAAGATTAAAATTGCCTTTTGCCTCCATATGACGTACCTAGTAGTGCCATGTAATGTCTTTGATTTAATTTAAGGAGTATTGTTGTAAAATCCATGAAATCAAATAAATTGACATTACTGGTGTCTGTCATCATGTCACCGATATAATTTTTAATATCCTGTCAAAAATACTTGTATTTTCATTTCTATAATGTTGGCAATACCTACGTAGTCGGTAATATAGTTCGTTTCTTGCACTATGCAAGCAAAAATAGACCTTAAGGCACATAACCTTTTCGTTCCCCTACTGTACCAAGAGAAAATACAGAAGGAAAACACATAATTAAATCCAGTCTACAAATGGCACTCTAACCAGCAATATCTTCAAGTCAACTATTGAATGGAAAAGAATAATAACTATAGTGCAGTTTGTACCTAATACCGGTAACCTAAATAAAATACAAATTTTAAGTCTAACACCTATATTCTAAGACATTCCTCCAAAACTTACTCGACTCGACTCCACCTCGACTCAGCCTTTCTCACTACCATCGGTAGTTATAGTTGACATAAACAACCTCGACTCGAGGTTTTTCCTCAGTCGAGGTAAGGAAACATCTGTCAAACTCGAGGTACCTCGGAACCTACCTTAAGGAAGGAAGTTCGTATGTAATAAAAATGAATTTTGAAGACTTTATCATTCGATAAATAATTTATCGCGGCGTTATTTGCGCGATGCAGATAATTCAAATTATGACGTAATGACTCCGTCGAGGAACCTCAAAGTTCACTCGAAATTGCGACTAAGAATACAATTTTGAAGATCTTTTCGAGGTCGTTCTGAGTATGACGTTCGTAGAGTATGAGTCGAGTAAGTTTTGGAAGAAAGTTAAAATATGGGTGTTTGTCGCCTTTTACGGTATTTTTCTTTATCGATGGAATATCCTCATGGATGTCCCTCGCCCGGGGAAGGCGAGGGTGTCTGCCGGACTCTTACCGGCTAAAAACCAACGGTGTTCCTCCTCCTGACCGTCCGGCCGGAGTCGCGGGATTCGCAAAAGCATACACCGCAACCCCGGCAACTCCTTTCACTGTACCTAAGGGTGGCTTCTTTACCGGAAACCAGACGGTTCGGTGGCCATTCACCTGAACACAAATACAACCATACTACAAAAACTATGTCGATGTAAAAATACACAGAGAAGCCCTACTATGAAAAAGTTGTTTTTGGTAAACAGACCACAAGCAAATGGAAGTTTTTTAATTTTTTTGTTTATGGCCTTGTTCGGCTTTACTCACATGTAGGGTTGCCAGACTTAAAAATAGAAAAGCCGGACTCAGGTTCATATTTAGCCGGACATTTTGCCCTGAAAACCTGACACACTGGACTAAAAAAGAAAAAAAATTGGATACTTTTATTTGTGTATTTATTACTGTTATTAATTTGAGACGTACGCTACTCTTAATTATATGTGTGACTAGCGGCCCGTCCCGGCTTCGCACGGGTGGACATTTTTCCCGTTTTTGCAACATTTTTCATTTATGCTCCGCTCCTATTGGTCGTAGCGTGATGTTATATAGCCTATAACCTTCCTCGATAAATGGACTATTCAACACAAAAAGATTTTTTCAATTCCAACCAGTAGTACTTGAGATTAGCGCGTTCAAACAAACAAACACTTCAGCTTTATAATATTAGTATAGACCTACTGCGTGAGTCGCTCGCGCGCTTTCGTTCGGCATCTTTTGGCGGGGCGGGGTTGGCCAAAAGCCTCACAAAAGCCGGACAGGCCGGGCTTGTATTTGGCTGTAAATGATAAATGATTTTTATTTCTGTAAATAAATCTGTTACAGACGCTTTTACAAGTCAATGTAATGTTTTTTTTTTAAGACTAGATGGCGCCGGCATTTCCTATCTGACTAGCTCTGAGAAGAAAACCGGACACCTGATAACCCTACTCACTTGGACATTTCAGGGATACACGTAAAACGGAAAGAAAGATAATGTATTCATCGGCACACAGTACAATCAATAGGTACACATGAGATAGAAAAAAAAAGTGCCGAAACGATCAGCGTAATGTGAGATTAGCTCAGAGAGAATAAAAAGCAACTGATCACCGGGACCGTCCAACTCCGTATATCATTTATTGCCCGGTTCCTATGATCAAAACGAACCGTTTTGCTTACCACTGGTAGCATTCCTTATTGCCAAAGTCAGGCCCGGACTGGCCATACGGGCAAATTGGGCAAATGCCCGATGGGCCGGCGTGGCCTGACGGGCCGGTCACACAGTCGGAGAAATCGAAAGAGTGAGGGGAACGTCAAAAAAAAAAGGTCGTCCAACCTTCGCCTATCGCTTGAAAAAGAACCCGCAAATTGTTTGTGTTTGTAAATGCACCCAAGATACAAGAGAAAGAGTGTGGGCAGCGTCTAAAAAAAAAATCGTCCGTCTTGGGTTTTTTTTGCCAGCACTGGCCGACCGTCTCTCAAATGCCCGGGTCGATTTCAGGTCCCAGTCCGGCCCAGGATTCATCCTAATATAGTTGGAAAAGGCTAGACAGCTTATAAGAACGACAACGTCAACAACTACAAAATTTACAAGTCCATCAAATTACTATGTCTGAAAAACCGCATTGAGATCGGTTTATTCGTTTAGGAGCAACGATGTCACAGACATACATACAAACGCTTCAAACTTTAACATACCTCTTTTGACGTCGCGGGTTAAAAATCACTAAATACAACACCTCAGATCAGACACACTTGACATAATATGCCTCTGAGTCACAAACATATTCACAAGTTTCCACAAACTCACACTCCCCTATGTAACACTATATTATAATACATACAACGTGTGATGTAAGCCTGACTAACATCTGGTGCCCGAGGCATCCGTCACTTAGCTATCCCCTGTCGCGATACGAGACAGACAGGGCTGGGAGGAAATACAGGATGAAGAGGAATTATTGAAAGTGCGTGTGTAGTCATGCAAAATAAAGCGTTTCGAATCATTCAAGGAACATTTTAAAAATTTAAAAATATTGCGTATTGTATAATTATCACTTGCTTATAAACGGTGAAGGAAAACATCCTGAGGAAACCGGAATGCTTGAGAAATACCTATATATCTCGACGGGATGTGAAGCCAAGTCAGAGGCCCACGGGCGGCATAAACTCTGACACCAGGTTAGTCACTAACCACACGAAAAGAAGAAGACAAAAAAGACCCATTTTAGCATGGAAATGTACAGAAATAAGCAACATGTTGGCTTCCAGCGGGGATTCAACATAGTATTGTAGTTTTATGAACCTTAACGGTCAATCAATATGAGCTGAAACTCTACTTGAAGATGGTTCAAAAGATGTTCGTGCCTTGATGGGCCACTTTTGTCTAATGTTATATGAAATTGAACTGAGAAATCGTTGATGACGACCTAATTGCGAATTTCCACTGCTGGAAATAAGAGTCTACCAAGACCAAGCTGTGTCACACCGCCCGGTTCTGATTTGAATTTGAATTTCTAAGTGAAATTCTTTAGTCTTGATGGATTACAAGCTTTCCCTTTAAATGGATGAGATTTTTATAATACAGAGATCTGAGTTCGAAGTGAAATCTAGTACGGTACTTAGCTCTGCTTCTAATCCTGCACAAGACACTATGAATTAATTATTGATAGAAGGATATTATAATAGAACTAGCTGTGTCCTCACGGCTCCGCCCGTAGCCAATGTTACTCAGTGATAATGTAGCTTTCTAACGGCAAAAGAATTTTTGAAATCGGTCCAGTAGTTTTTAAGGTTATTCGTTACATACAAAAATACAAATCTTTCTGTAGTATCTTAGTAGGTATATATCAAAAAAAAAACTATAGCTTTCTTATAAAAGAACAACAAATTTTTTCCTATGGAGTTTTTACTCGGATATAAAGAAATTAATAAAAAACAGCAATTTCAAATTTTCCTCACGGCAGCAGGGTTTGACAGATGTCACCGAAGATACTACACTTTCCTCTCTAAAATATTAGTATAGAGTATAGATGTAGAGTAAGTTGTAGTATTAATGCTATTGCAGTGACCTAGCTGATATTTTAAGACTGAAAAATGCCAACCGGAATAATTATTTCGTTTTAGAGTATTTTGGAGTAGGGAAGCCGATACCAACATAGTTGAGAAAAGCTAGATAATGTTGACCAGACCAGCAGTACAAGTGGTATCCAAAAAATGTCTGCATAAAAGTGTGTCCGTCGTTCTGCCTAGCTTTTTCCCAACTTAGTTGAGGTCAGCTTCCAGTCTAACCAGATGCGGCTGAATACCAGTATTTTACACGGCAAAAATATGTATCAATATATAAATAATATTATCAAATGCGAGTTTATTTGAAAGAACGGTATAGATAGCGCACTAGAAAATTCAATTAAAATGCTAGAGGCCAATCAGTTATCAGACTGCCCCCAAAACAAACAAATTATAATACCTACTTTATTTTCCAAAAATGTACTAAGAGAACATGAAGATAAGGAGCGTGTTATTCAAAATCGTAGTTTTGAGTTTGTAGAAAAAGTTGCGTAACCAGTTATCATTGTGCTGTCCCACTTGTGAATTTACATTAATAATATTGCCCGTATCATTATTTATGTAGACCGTTCGATTATTCAATTTCATTATCATAACTTATTTAATTTTGACTTCCGCGCTGATCAGTCTGTCTGGAAAGTTAAGCTATACTTGTCCCTATAAAGTAATGGATGGGCGTGTCCATTCTGAAACCGATTGTCATTGAAATAGCAATAGATTGGGAGACCTCAAAACATACTCTTGGAAAAAAAAAACATTGTATGGCTGAGATCCCTACACCAGCTGTGAAAGATCTGATTTTGAGAAACGGCTGAACCGATTTTCATCAAACATAGCTAAAACCATCGCGATTTAAACAGGATCCAAACAAAAAAATCGGTATTGACATCGATTCATGTGTTTGAGAGGTACGGATGCCACAGACAGGAAGACACGCAGACAGAAATGGCTATATACTTATAACATCCCCCTTTTTGCATCGGGGGTTAAAAATGCTAGAATGATGATGATGATAATTATACCCACTAAACCTAATGTCGTCATTGCCTCTTCGATACCTCCCGACAACTAAACAAACATGAAGCGATAATAAATTCTTCTAACGCCAATATACAATACCGTTTCTAATCCGAAGTACCAGGCTTGCAGAGAGCTAAAAGGGTTATTGGCATTAGGAAAAACTAAGGCGGTGTGTAGGTAATAAGATGACGTAAGCTAAGTGACGCGGCCGTGTACACATGTGCCTCGAGCATCAGTCACCTCGACTTGAGTCCCGCGTGGTTTGGTTTGCCCCCGCGCCCAAATAGGGCTGTCAACGATTAGGTTAATTCTTTTTCACCTATAGGTACTTTGTTTGCTGCAAGAATAATTTATTTATTTAATGAACCAAGTCATGCAATATTTTTACTGTTTCTGATAGTCATGCTTGACTATTTTTTAAATTATATTCACTAGGGGAGTTATTAAAATTGTTCTGAATTATAAAACAAATAAACTTTTACAAATAGTTAGACGGCCCGCGCCGCGGCGTTTCCCAGGTATTGAATGAATCAAATCTTGCAAAATTTACAAATGAAATTAGTTACTTTACTATAGTTTTGTACTTTCGTAACAAACGTTGCTAAACAAAATATATTTTTGATGTTTCTAGTGATAGGCTGTATTTATTGGGAATATTCCCAAACTGAAAATTACTGGGAAATATTTTGATGCATCACTTATCACCTTGTAGGAGGTTGAATATATTCGTTACAGTTTGAGTTTGCTATAGTTATATGGAATAGTAAGTGCCAACCGAACACGCAACTACTTGATCGCTATTTTGCGACTGGACTATGTATATTTTATTAATCCCAAAGCTAGAACGTTACCTCGTCTTATAAATATGTAGTTTTGGTCGGCATATTGTTTAATGATTGAATTGTCAGAATCGATATTCCTATTTCAAAATGGAACTTCCTCAACCCATCATCATCATCATACATGTCCACTGATGAACATAGGCTTCGAAAAAAAGTACAATCTTCCTCAACTTAAATATTACAAATTCTTAAGAAAATAAGTCAAGTGCCTGTCAACCCTACCCGCGACGGGAGCAACAGCGCCAGGAGGGGGGTGGCGACGCGACGGGGGCGGAAGTGTCGTGCGTGCGATTTAATTCCATCGCCGCCGCGCCCGGGACACAGGCCCGAGTACACTTGAACTGTAGGGATGGGATGGTAATTAAGTATCGATGTTATCGACTATCGATTGAATTAATATAATCCATGACATATTAGAGGTAGTGTTTTTTTCCTTGACGTAGGCGTTGATATACATAAATAGAGGCGTACATAAAGTTTTTAACACAGACTTTTAGAAAACTGGTAACACCAAAAACAATTACCAACTGCTTTTGTAATTTAATTTAGATATGAATATAAGTTGTGTCCTTTTTTAGCCTAATGTAGTTTTAGTATTCTACATTTTTTTTTAATTAATTTTAATTTCTATATTTACGTCTCCCGACCATCCCACATTGTGGTATGCTACTTGTTAAACTCCTCGACTTTGCACTGTCTTCAACACCACTGTCTGAAAGGTATCCTTATATCCTGTCAATATAAATAAAATATTAAATTATAATAATATATTTACATCGATAAATTTAGCTACATCCCTACGCTCGTGAAAGGCGGTGGAAACGGCGGGCTGGTCGTAAAATTGCGAGACCAGGTGATTCTGTCGGCGGCGTTACACCTACATACAGCCGACACTATGTACTTAGCACAGGGCTGTCACACTGGAATCATTAATATTAAATATTATGTTTTTTTTTTTTTTTAAATCATATTTGTTGGCTTGTCGTCAATTTGGGAGATCAGGTTTGAGACAGAGGTCAGACGTCAGTTGCTCCGTATCACGTTACATACATTTATTGATACTGCCGTATCTGATTGGACTAGAGGCTGGCCCAAACATGCTTGAGAAATCTTATATGAAGACTACTGCTTGGCATTAAAAGGAATAATATTATTATTTATCTGTTTTTGACGTTAATTACTTATTATGTATGCTTGCTTTCATTGTCTTCATATTTTGATACTGGAAGCAATCCTTTTATATATAAACAAAATGATGTTACATACACCATGCAATAAATAACTTATAGCAAGGGTGGTACGGACTGACACATTTTAATTACTTACCAGGTGTTTTACAGCGTTTTTTTTTTCTATATTGTCGTCTTTATTTTAAGCTAATTGATTATGATATTTTGTAAGCAGTAGGAACTAGGTAAATTAGTACTTGTTTAATACTTCTCAGCGAAGAAGCAAAGTACTTTGTTATTGAAATACTTCGATGTTATGTTTGCTCGGGTTTATGGTAGCTGTTCGTGAAATTGAGAGACCAGGTGATTATGTCGGTAGCGCCACACTCATATGGATCTACTTACTCTACGTATATACCGAATTAAGGGTTGTTGCGTCGCTGCGATAGTAGGATTTATTATACAATCGTATTATAGTTCGAGTTTCTTCACTGTTGTAAACAAGGTGCTCACGTTAATATACGAACAAGCAAAGAAGCTAGAAGGACAACAGCCCAACGGAATGGGAATAGCGATCGAGAAGTCGTGAGTCCAAATCCTACCTGTTGCGCTGCTGAAATGAAACCATCTGAAGCAAAATAGCTCCTCACTAATGTTAGTAATGTTGTCAATGCTTTTAAAATCTGTCTTTAGCGAAAATAAATCAGGTATGGCAAGTACAGGCAAACTACTCGTAAGGGGCCATTCAAGTATTACGTAATCACGAAAGAGGGGTGAGGGGGTCTGTGCTTAGCTTATTTTTGATGACATGGGGGACGGGGGTGTCTAGATGATGATTACGTCAGCAATTTTTATTTATTTACTTATTTTTCTAGACTTAAAAACTGCTGCTCATGAATAACAATAAAGTAACCTGATCAGTTTAAAAAAATATATACCAATGTTTACATAAGCATAGGAGGTAAAAGATTTGCTTACTTTTGCTGACAAGGGGGAGGGGTGGGTCAAAAATGACTAAAATTCTGCTTACGTAATACTTGAATGGTCCCTAAATAGTCATTCCGCCCACATATACATTGTCAGTCTCGTTAGGCAGCGACTGACATGACCTGATATTAAGTTTAACTGGATGTAGCATCCTTCACTTCTACACCGTTAGATCGTTATAATTTAATTTACCTTGTGTTCCCCAGTCTTAACGATATTATGTTCGTAATGGAATTATATGATCTATCTTAGCACAGCCCTGTACCAGTAAACACGGTATCCCGTGCTTACGTGTGGTACGTGCGACGCTACAAACTTGAGTTGTACCAGATATTTAATATTACATCAACTATACATAACACCGCGTTGTGTACACTATGTACAGAATTCTGACAGACGCTGAATATACACGTAACAAATACAGCGTTACACTTACCATCCCTAATGAGATTAGCAAGTAAGACGCAACGGTTGCTACGAATTTTGTATTTGATAGGTATTTGATTCTCTGATATTTTGTATTTTACCCGCTTCTCAGTAGAACCATCAAATATTGAGATCCAATTTTTTTTTATACAAGGTTAACCGGTAAGCTGGTACTAAGCCGAAAGGGTGTTAAAGTACCTATAATAAGGGATAACTTTTGTTCTACAACTTTCCCCAAAACTCGATAGTTTAAGAGAAATAGCTTATCAAAGATTTCGTAAAAAATATGCTAAAATCTATCTGGCCATAGCTATGATCAGCTGTGTTTACTATTTAGGTCATATTTGGGGTCACGGATTAGAAACTTAATTTTCTGAATTCATAACTAAAGCAGGAACGTTTATTTTTTTGAAAAAACAAACGAAAATCTTTTTGCATGTAAATAAAATTGATCGAATTTATAAATTTTAACACTTGCTTTAAAATAGTTATCAGTGATACTTTAAGTGGCCCACGGCTTAGTACCCCCTTTCTGACTAACCTTGTATATTAAGGCCGGTATTAATAAACAACTCTCATTTAAGAAATCCCGCATAAGTGTAGTTTTAAAATGAATAGATACGTATTTAAAAAAGAAGTTGACAAAATGTATGGAATTCTTTTTTATTGTAGTTGCTGTTGGAAGGTCTCTCAAATCAGAAAGAAAGAAAGAAAGAAAAAGTATTTATTTTCCGCCCACGCGGACGCATACAGATACTTAAAATTAAAAATATAATGTTTCTTAAAAATTAACACTTAAATTTAAACCTAGTATATTAAACAACACGGTAACCCAAACACACAAAAAAAAAAAAAAAATCTATGGTTAGTATTATTTAGTCTATGGTGCACGGGCTACCATAACCATAAATCCTCATGCATCATAAAACTAAGTGACACTATACAAATACAAACAATACAAACATTTAAATCAGAGCTGTTTATTAATACGAGTGTATACAAAATGCAGATATTGAAAAGTTGGTAGTAATCGTCTTTTACTCAGAACTGCTCGTAAGCAATTTCAAGTACTGAGAAAAAAACTAATAAAAAAATCTAGCGGTAGGTTTTAAGCCGTAGCTTCATCTTTTTCTGCTTGTTCTTTCTAATCCCTACATATTTTTAGGTCCAGTTAAACATACATATATCTCTGCCACTTTGACTGGTATTATGCCTCCTTACTATGGAGTTTCTTGTCTCTTCGTGGAGTTTCTTGCCGGCTCTTCTCCATAGAACCTACCTTTTGGAACCGTGCACGCAGTTTTGACGTTTTAAAAGTGCCTGAAATCTGGTCTATTTGAAATAAAAAGCTTTGACTTTATGACATCATTTTGGTAAGTTAAAAGATGATAAAAGAAGAAAAAAAATACCACTACTTACTAGTTTCTGCCGGGGTTACGTTGCATGCAGCTGCGAATCGCGCAACCCAGTCCAAGTTTTAGGAGGAGGAACACCGTAGGTTTTTAGCCGGTAAGAGTCCAGCATAAACCTTTTCCCCGAACGAAGTGTAGGGTAAAGGTATTCATGATAAAATTCCCACGAAAAAAAGGCACCACATTATGTTTGTTAGACCGTATAACAGTAACCCTTAGGGCACTCAATTATCGATATTATTATAGTATCGTGTCGGTATCGAGTTATAGAGTAAATCGAGAAAAATGATACTGCATCGATAAATGAGGGAGCAGCGATTCACTCCCATATCATAAACATTTGGCACGTGATATAATATCAATTCTAAACAGGAATTTTAATATAACACGTGGCTAAAATCGTATCATTGATCTTCTCATTGTAAGTACTTATAACGGAGTACGCTTTATAGTTTGCAAACAATAGCCCAAAACCAGTACTCACTATCGATTCCAAATAAATCAACTCATTGCATACGCATATACGTTTAGCTAGAAGTTAAAAGTAATATTAGTAACTAGCGGCTCGTTTTTCATTTGTGCTCCGCTCCTATTGGTCGTAGCGTGATGTTATATATACTGGCCTGCAAAAATAAGTATCACACTTTTAAAATTGCAATAACTTTTTAAGTACACAAGATATATTTTCGAAGCAAAAAGGACTCAAAAAGAGTTTAACTTTGTTACTATAGTTTCAAAGAAAGCTGATAAAAATTGCTATAAAACGTTTTTTATTTTAAATCTCTAACTTCTATAGTTTAGAAAAAAATGAAATTTTAAAAGTGTGATACTTATTTTTGCAGGCCAGTGTAGCCTATAACCTTCCTCGATAAATGGACTATCCAACACAAAAATATTTTTTCAATTCCAACCAGTAGTTACTGAGATTAGCGCGTTCAAACAAACAAACTCTTCAGCTTTATAATATTATTAGTATAGATTACAGGCTAGCCTTTTAACAACCATGATGGGGTCGGCTTCGAGCCTAATATAGGTAAGGTTAACAACCCATTAATAATAATAGGCTACATATCCCACAAAGATCTACGAAGATGAAGATATTCACACATTAATATTCCTTGCGGGTGTGAAGCCTGCAGCTCAAGCATTTGGATAGTCCCTGTCCACCTAACACGACATATCTCATCGGAACACGGAGCTTTGCTGATTGTGACGGTGAAAATACCCTTGAAATCCAGTCGTGCTGTGTGCATAATATGTACACAGTTCATCGATATCTGGATTTTGGATTTGTACACACGTTTGGAGTTATAGTTTAGTTTCACAATGGTCTTCCGTCTTCATTTGTAATTCTCCAACGAACTCAGTAAAGAAAAAAAAATGCTGATATACTAGTGCGAAGTTCTGATAATAAGATAGAGATAAACTGACAATTTTTTTTTACATTTCCTCATATTGTTAATTACCATACCATGTTTGGTAACCATACATTGTTGATATTGATTTTAGAAGATTAACCTCCGAGTCTTCTTCATGGAAAACGACAAAATTTGCACCTAATTTGCCTGTAATGATTAATGTACTTTTTTTAATTAAGTAGAAATCCGAGTAACTGCCAATTCAAGTAAAATTTTGACACTTACTTCCCCTCTGCAATGCCTCCATTAAATGGTAGCGTGACACAGTTAATATTTAGTTATTCAGTTTCTTATTTCACGGAGCGATGACACAAATCCCACACCATAAGCGAGATAGACTGGGGCATAACTAAACGCGTAAAGGAAATCAATCTCTTTAGTTTCTTTATAAACTGAAGCCTGATATCAGCCGACTTATGTAACCGGTGAGGAGGCGGCGGAGTTATTTTAAAAGAAGTGGATACCATAGTTTATAAATTAGATTTTTTTCCTGAGATAGTATTTATCGTGCCGTATTGTTACTGGAATTGTTTATTGTTTTTTTTCTAGGCTTTGAGCGTGGAGTACGTTAACAAAAATAATTTATTTAGTGTATTCTATTTACATTTTATTCACTTTAGTCAAAATTCTAACTTACAACCTATAACTATTACTTTTCTGTTCTTAGCGTTAAATACTCTATACGAGTAATACATAAAGCGATAAACGGCTTCAATTAAATGTTGTTTTTTTAATTTTGTATCTAACTCTACAATCTATATTTGCATACCATTTAACGAACGCGAACTACATAAATAGTTTAAAAACATCGATAGTAATTATAATCCTTCACACAAGGACATCCCTATCGCATGCCAAGGGCGATTTACGGGCGCGCGACAAGTCGCAAACTGGCGCAAACTCAGGTGACCGCGCGACCGTACCTACCTACCGGCCAGTAACTACCGCACGGGACACTACTACAACACTCAATGATATATTTCAGAAGCGTCACTTCTCTTCTTGATATGCACGAGACAATGAGCGCATTTTTAGAACAAACTAGGAATTTATATAATTATGTTTTCATGATGACGCTTTTTTTAACGACACTGTTCCTTTGTTCACTTTTTAGCAGACGTTAGAAAAGCTTTGAGTTCTTCAACTGCAAAGACTTCGGAAAAATTTTGTTTTGCCGTCTGTGTGATCGAGGTTATTTTTGCACATTGCAATAGAGCTCTACAAACCTTCCGATTTAAAATCTTTTTGGCACCCAACATTTAGTTCCACTGATTTACGACCACTGGCCCGAGATTCCGAACCTTACGATTCGGTTTTTTATCTAGTACCTACACAAAATGAGATACCAAATCGGCGGGTTGGTCACACACAGAATCCAACTTTATAAGTGTAGTTATAATCTGATTGTAGGTTTATAATTTGCAGACTCTTAATGTAGTTGACCTACTGATTCTACCTCTTTCGTGGCCATACCACTCGGGACAGATACCTACAAACGCGGCCCGCATAACTACCTACGGCTACGTGAGAGATACATGCTGTGGAGTGTGGGACATGCACTATACATAGCAATGTGTGTGTTGCCCGCAATACACGTTCTCACACATCACCTGCTCAGTGGGTGTCAGTTGTAGCGTGCATACATAATTTTAGTACAGACGGGTTGAGAAAATGTGCATAATGGCAATGCAGTATTTACAAAGCCACGTTTGAGTGTGAAATATGATTGACTCTGCTGTCTCGTTGATATTATTGATATTATTTGTAGCATACGGGCTGGGCCGCTGAGCAGACGCCGCCAGACACTAAAAGTAGGTACCCAGCCAGACATATTGATACGATGTGTACGGTTCGCTACGGCTAAGGGTAACTGAATCCGACCCGCCATGCCAGTTGCAACGTCAAAACTTAGTTACAAAGCGAAGGCCCGAACAATTTTGGTAATTGACAGTTTTGTGCTGTAAAAAATAAATGTAGGTGATAGTATACAAGTTGTTGGATTGGCTGAATATGAAGTATCATAATGGACTGACTTTGTCTCATCCAAAGTCATTGTTCTTCTACAACTCGGTATAAATTGCAGTTGCACTAATTGAGATAGAAAATAAGAAGTTTGCCTACCTTAATATATTGATGATGGAATAGTCTCTTTATTCTCTTTTATATTAAGATGAATAAATAAAGACCTTTTTATTCATCAACATAAAGACGTATTTTACAGCGATTTTTATCATCTCTTTATTTAAAATCGTCTGTTTTTTTTTCAAACTATATACTCTCAAGGGAAATACAAAAATTACCTAGGTGGTACTCTAGGTAGGTCCCCTACCTATTAAAAAACCGCCGGATCCTTAGTTTCTCATTAAATTAATGGACTGAAGATATTCCCACTATATTAATTGATAATTACGGGCGGATACCAGGCGTACATAGCTTGCAGGAGTTATATAACTCCCGATAAATTTCATCGGCGCGCCCGGCAGGCGTCGCGTTACAAGTAGCACTCGACGCTAATGACGCACTTGTTCCCGCCCGCTGCCGCCCGCGTACTCCGTGCTCGCCCCTTCTAGTCAGCCCGTTGCCCGCGCTTTCTCGCAATTGCCCCGTGTTTAGGTGCAATTTCGCTGGAAGCGCGTGGCGTGTTGGAGCAAAATTCAATTTGGGGTATTGCATAACCGTCACACCTATTAGGAACGGTTCTCACCAAATTTAGCGCTCGCTCACAGTCAGCCGTGAGCTCTATTTATTCGAAGAGTAGTCGGCCGCTGAGCGTTCGCATGCAGTGGGAACTTAAACAAACCGACTTGTCGGCAGCTGACTATACGTTTGATGTAAACCGTCCCTTAAACCCGAGTTTGGCCGGTGCACCCACGTTTGTCAATGACTCTACCAAGCCCATGACTTAAGGTCACACGAGGCGAGCATGCAAAGCCTCGCTATCGAGGCTATTAATCGAAAACATTCCCGGGCGGGTCGCAACCCGCAACTCAAAGTTCTTTACTTTACAAAACATAATATCACACTTAAAGCTCAATCTAGTGAAAGAGGGCTTTGCCTTATTTGGGAATCGAACCCAACACCTTGGATGGCAGCTAGCGGTGGTATGAATTTTAGTTTTTTTGCTGTGGTATATTGTGGTTTTGCAGCCGTCACCAGGGCCAGGACGTAGGTCTGGTTGGCCTTTTCCAAGGAGACCCATAATAATTTAATCAATCACTTAAGTGAAGGTTGGGCGATTGCTGATTGCAATATGATGTCAATAGTATGCCATAATGCATGTCATTTTACCACAGGGTTTAAGGTAACCTTTTGCAGTTAAGAACTGCGCCGCTGGCCACTACTTTGATAGATAGGGAACATTTATTGCGCGCGTTTGGCCTGTAATTGGCTTTTGCATTTTTTTTATTTGTAATCCATCTATACTTCTATAGTAATATTAGAAAGAGGAAAGATTTGTATTTTTGGATTTTTGTATGTAAAGAATAAACTTAAAAACTACTGGACAGATTTCAAAAAATCTTTTGCCGTTAGAAAGCTACATTATCACTGAGTAACATAGACTACGGGCGGAGCCGTGAGGACACAGCTAGTACTTTATAAAATTGACATTACCAGTGTTTTTGACACAATCATAACAGTGCGGAATGGCGTGTAGCAAGCCGCAACCCAAGTTGCGTGGACAGATCACAAACAATCACGTGGTGCGAGTGTTGTAGAGATAAACCATTTAAGCGTTGCGTTGTGCAATGCATGCTATTTCGTTGCGGCAACCCTAACCATTTCTGAGAACATAAATTGCTATAATAATAAGTTAATGAGGGTTTCTTTGGCTTTACCGATGTCAGTCAAGTAAAGATACGCCAAACAAATTGATGGACAGGCGAATTGTTCAAATTGCGTATAAGAAAAAGAACTTACATTAAGTGTTCCGAACAACTTTATTCGTAAAATAAATAATTTCGTGCGTTGCATTGCGGTCCCATCCAGTCAGTCTGCCTCTTCGGTCGACACGGGCGCCACAAGAACAATGCGTCTGAACGACGTCGTCGCCGCGCGCCAGCGGAACACCCGCCGACTTCATTTTTATTTATTTTAGCCAACGATGCTTCATTTAATTCCTCCCGTATTTATTGCACCGTCTCCTGTTGCTACTTGTTGAAATGTTGGCCCGTGTCGCTTCTTCAGTCTAAGGTGTAGCTGAAAGTTGCGTTTTTTGCGTTAGAATTAGAGGATTAGGTACCAATTTTTATAGTTAAATAATATTTAAAAAAATTACTAATAAATGTTTCTTTGTGACTTACGCTTCCCCAACGACCATGCTGTATGGTCGTTGTGCTAACTGCTACCCCTTAACTTGGGGCCAAGCAATACTGATATCATTATACCTACTTGAAAGGAATTCGGGGAAGTCAGGCTGATATTTTTGCCAGAAAAGGTACTTACAGCTCAGGAATAAAGTTATAGAAGGTGGATAGAGGTGCATCACAATATTCACCATGCACCACCAGTTCAGCTACGCCCAAGAAAAATACTTGAATATTAATACCCCAATGGTCTGCCAGGAAACACGGCAGTAAAACATGGTGCCATCCATTTTTCACATAAAACTTAATCTAATCTAGAAAAACGTTTTTCCTGTATAAAAAAACTGACCACCCCAACCGGTGACGACATTTACCGGCGCGGCGCTACCAGGCTATCATAAATTACAAGCTAGCGGCATTGCACTAGCGGTCGGTAATTACAATTCTGCAAACTTCAGTTGCAGTTGATACAGGCTAAATGCAACCTTATTCCTATACGGATAAGACTTTTATGAGCTGGAAGCGTGTCAAAGAGTACGGGCCAGTCTCGGCCGGCACATGCAGCGCGGCGACGCTGATGACGCGTAATTAGAACACGGCAGGATTCTGAAACTATCAGATTTCGGAATCGAGTGGACTCGTTACACGTTGAATCGGATTTCGATTGTCTTGAAAACGTATTAGGTACGGTGTTCCATTTTCTCTTATCTTCCTTGAGATAGGTAGGAGGTATTAATTAACTTCTTTGCAACGTGGACGGACGGGATCACGAGTATTAACGAGACGACTCTTAAAGATTTATTATTTAAAATTGCTGATGCCTTAGTAACTAACGTAACCCAACGCCCAATATCATTCGTGTCCTCCATTGCATTGATAAAGTGTCTGCTACACACAGTCCACTTGTAATTAATAAAAGCACTTTTCCAAGTCGCAGTGTCACGCCAGACCTCTACAATCTCGCCCACACACATTCATTATTGGGTCCCAACACTCCCAACGCCACGTAATTATCACCGCGCCTCTCATTATTATACGCGCCATGCCTCAACATGCCTCGGGACTCGGATTGCCTCGGGTCACCTCGGGTTTACCTCGACCTGCCACGGGGTCCGGCTAGCGTCCTAAATCCTTATGCACACGGAATTTTCTTGATTGACTTATAAAATTGGTTTGCATAGGCCAAATGATGCAATGAAACGATTGTGTGTGAGTGACAATATTGTCATCAATTTATGGCAATGAATAACGAATTTATAAGTAATTAGGATTTTAAAAAAAAACGAGTCATTTGACAAGTTGGATTGGTTACATTCGGAGATTTCGTTTGCCAAACCTTTTATAATAATAGCACCATGGAGTAACACTAACAATGACTTCCACAATCACTTCTTTTCATCCTTATCATTTACGAAAACATTACCATAAAATCGTCAGACCAATAACGGCGTACTTTAACAACACCATAAGATTGCAGACCACGGTATCAGCCATAAAGCGGTAACAATTCACCATCGTAAAGCAACCACATCACCGACCGTCATAAATAACAAGCGTAAAGATGTTTTCAACAGATGGATTTTCGGTTGTTCGTAAACAGAGGTCGTTTTTTGCATTTTGTACTAGGACAGTAGAATTTTTAGGGTGTTTTGGTTGAAGGTTTTCATACTTTTAATGGCACCTTTGATAAGGTAGGACAGTTGCTTTTTTATTTATTTAAATGTAATTCTGAACATTTTTACGTGTCGTGCAATGAATAATGTAACATATTTGGTTTAGCTAACTGCTTTTGAGGTATTGGCTATTCAACTAAGGATTAACGTGCGGTATGCAATAAACCCCATCGAGTACATAATTGACCTGTTTTGGACAAAACAGGACAATCTGCTTTATTAATTAATTAACTTTGTAATCGATAATTACTCCATTTTGTGGATTAAATCCTTTGGATATCGAATTTTTGTCCTTTATTATTTTGCTTCTAGGTGAATAATTTCATAAATCGATTAGTTAATATAATTAATCTCGGTTTCAGCAACTAATTCCATAGTCGATTGTTGACACTACCTACCTAATCGACTAACCCGTATTCGATACTACCGGTAGCGTCACACAATCGACGCCAAATTACTAGGGGCGCAGAGTTGATAACAAGCTAAACTGAACACTTATCGTTACGGGCCGTGCGAATGAATCAATCAATCAACGCGGTGGAGGGAAAGTGGCGCGGATAATGAGCGGGGCGGGAGGTGCCGCGAGATGGCGTACCCTGAGCGCCATTATGGCGTGAGGTGCAGGTTATAGTGATAGGCGACGCGGGGGAATGCGGGAGAAGTGAGAATGTGTAAGTATAAAGTTTTATCTGGGTATTTCGTTAAGTTACAAAAGACAAGTATTGTGGGAGTCAAGATTTTGCCCAGTTTAGTGCTTTCAGCTTTATTAGCAACATCATTATGAGTACAAAAGGTTTAACAAAACCGTTAAATTATATTAGGATTGGCGAGTAAAGTAAATCTAAGCAGTGTTTAGTTTTCCATATCAATCGTCTGTAGGTACTATAATTTACCTAACTAACTTATAAAATACTGCTATCTATCTTCACAAATTAAACATGCCTTTCGCCCCGCTTCCCATCGTGACCGCACTCCAACAGTCCGACGGGCGAAAAGGCGGAAATCCGCTGAGTGTCTCGACAATACAGCATTATAATTTCTTTGCCTGCTCACCACCCCTGGCAACAAATAGCGTAAAATTTTAAAAACATTACGCTCTGTTGCTTCCGGTGTTGCCATATTAATATCTGTCTAGGTAACAACCTGTTTGGAAAAATTATTGTGATTTGAAATTGGCGTGTTCAGTGTTGTCATGGCATGACAGAAATTGTACGAGTAACACTGTATTTGCACGAAATTCAAGTGTTTTATGGAGGCGAAGGTTAAATAATAAAGGTTCAGTACCTCTTCATAAGCTCTTGAGGTGTGCGGAAGTCTTTTGGCGATCTATACCTATCCAGCAGTTGACGTGTAACCGTTAAGCAAAACATCGTTAGGAAACTTGCACACTTGAGAGGGCTCGAAAATGCTCTTGATTGCGTGTGTAGTCCACCAATCCGCACCAGTGTGGTGGTTTAAGGCCTAAGCCCTTTGAATACTGAGACGAGGCCCGTGCCCAGCAGTGGGCCAGTAAGAGCGGACTGTGCTTATGAAACTGTCAAAACTTCCACAAAGTTCTACTGATTAAAATTACTTACTAATTTTACATTGCGTCCGCGTTTCTATGTTAACCGCCTTAATGCCTATGCAGTAGACTCGTAAATAATGAAATAAGATAAAAAAATAACTACTATTATGATGCGTGATCAGTTTCAATCAAAGGCGTAAGTACCTAGGCATCTTACGAGAGGCCTATGACCTATACATGGGTTCAATAATTGATACGCCACGGGTATAAATGAATCTCGTTCTCTTCCTACTTGCTCATTACTTAGCTTACAATTTATGATATATAAAGTCTCCTTTCAGATTCTCAATGAGGCAAATGATCGTAGAAGTCACGAAAGGACACTAATCAGTCGCATTCTATGCGCCATTACCATGTTCAAAATACACAAGTTTTTGTGCTGCGTTTTTTTGTCACTAATAGCAGTAAGTTTCGCGAAACATTAATGTTCATTATAAATAAGTTAATCCTTCAACTTGCTCCCTTTCCGCAGAGTTCGAAATATTTAAGTACATATAGATCTAAAAACAAAAGTACCTAAGTCATGTTGAGTGTCCGTTCAGCGAGGGATGAACAGGGAGAGCAAGTGGCCGGAAAAATACAGAGGGGAGGTATCACGAAGCGATGTCGGCGATTAAACTGTTTAGGAGTGCGTACCACTTGTTATGTCCCAGTTCTGTGCTACAATCGATATAGTTTTAGTCGATTTTATGAAGTTAAGCTACGACAAGAATATGTTGGAATTTAGTCAGATGGAACATCACTACTTATATGTTTTTTTTTTTTCGTATATATAGAATTCGGCGTTTGAATTCTTTTTGAATTTATAAAATACATGCAACCCGCCCCAGCTTCGCACGGGTCCAATGTAACTGCTGTGGTGCAAATATACTAATGTGGGGCATATAAACCTTCCTCTTGAATCACTCTATCTATTGCTGAAAACTGCATTAAAATCCGTTGCGTAGTTTAACAGATCCAAGCGTACAGACAGCGGGAGCGACTTTGGTTTAGACTATCCAAAGAAAATGTGTTCGAATGTGTTGGTACATTTTTTTCTGCGCGTATTTGATACTAGAATCCAGCAGAAGCGCACTTCGTTCGAATCAATCAATTTAAATCAACCGCTGCCAAGCAAATATTATTCCGCTTACCAACTTTTGCCTGTTTCTGCGCGCAGCGGCGCGGCTGATTTCCGCCTTTCCAGAGACGTCCGCGCTTCAAATAATGCACAATCTCGCACAGCGCATTTTTACGGAAAGCCGTGACTTTGTCACGCCTGGCGGGTGTCGTGCCGTGATCATCTGACAGATGTCTACTTAAGCACGTCTGTACGAGACTGTAGATATTTCGAAAGCTTTTTTTTTCTTAGTAAATTGCGGGGGAGATAAGAACAGCCTGTTCTGGTGTGCCGTTGATGTTTATCGGTAGGTATTTACTTGTGGAGGTACAAGAGAAATGTATCTACATAAAAGCAGTACCTATTTTATATTATTATAATTATTCATGTTTACTATCTGGAAAATAAATTGATTTGGATTTACTTAATTTACTTTTAGGTACAATGAAATTCATTAATAGGTAAATACTAGGTGGTGCCTCAGCTATAAAATACATTGTACGCCACCACCGCCAGTTTACACTCAAACAACATGCACAAATACATAGTAAACCTGAGTACCTACGTTATTAATATATATTTCAACATAGCGTACATATAGTTACTAGGTATGTAGCAGCGTGCCAAAGTTATATCGCGCGGATTCACACGAGGCGCGGCGCGACGCGACGTCGACGTAGGTAGTCGGCACCTAATGGCCCGGGAGGTAACGACGAGCCGTCATTATAACTAAATTATGTAGGTGCCGCCTTGCTAATGCGACACAGCTCGGCGCGTCGGCCACCGCTCTTTGTTTCTGCGCCCCTGGTATTTCAGTCACATTCGGAATGGAGGTTACTTTGCCTAGTTGCAACAATTTGCGTGGAATTTTGGTCCGTAGGTACGTTTCATTATCTGTATACCTGCCCATTTAGTATCAATTTAAATTAAAGTGAGATAGCTTTACAGCCGCTTTATTTGATTAACCAAAAATTATTTGTTTATCAGTTTTAATAATGTTGCTATGATGCGCAATATCACAATTTCCTCATTTTTTTATGAATGGAATTAAAATATTGTACGCATAAAATAAAACTTATCATTTGAGACACTAACATAATACTAAAATAACTTCTTAAATTGTCTACAGCGACATCTATTAACATTTCTAAATAATCACAATTTTGTACGAGTTGTTGAGATACGTCCTTTTTACACTGAAAAATTACAACAAGTACTAGGCGATCATGGCCGGCAGGCATTGTTCCCGCGTCGCAGCAATATCCGCGGTTTTGCTCTGCTGCAGCACTATTTGTGCATTTGTGCGGAATTTTGGTTAAAGTTCCAATATATTATTTGAATTTTGAATACCACCCGCTGTTTACTACAAACAACCGTAAATGTAATTCATCATATAATAACGTTTAAATAACTAACAAGGTTTATTTATGTCCAACCATGATTTGAAAAAATCTTGTACTTAAGTAATATTTTTTCGAAATAAAATACCTAAAAATATGTATGGAAAAAAAATGTTTAATGGTAATCTCATACCTAAATAAAAGAAACGCTAAAAACAAAACGACAGTAATATCCATCCATCCATTCCTCCAAATAACCACACTGCATGCAGATACGTCTTTTTACCCTGGAAATTTACAACGAGTACCAGGACATCAAAGCTCGTAGGAGTTTGTGCTCTTCGTAGCAATATCCGCGAATCAAATCCACCGGTAGGTTAGGCGCTGAAGATAAAATGAGATTTATCGTGCGAGAACCCTCTCAGGCGTTCGAAGATTGACTCGAGCTCGAAACGGGATTTTTTTGTCGCATGTAGTAATCGGTAGGTTTGGTACCACATTGGTACAAATTCACGATTTATCGGAACTGCACTAGGCCTCTTTTTTGCTGTTGTGGTGATCTAACTGATATCTTCGCATCATCATCCTCTTCCTGCCCTTATCCCACACTAGGTGGGGTCGGTACAAAATGTTTTTCGTAAATCCATGTTGTTAAAGGTTTTGGCTTATTGTTTTATGCCCGGCCGCCTGCCTGACATCAACCCTCCTTGGGAATACTAAGTGATATATCTTTTATAAGGATTAATTCATTATTTTTAGTTTCTATTTTTATAATCAATTACTTCCCTTAGCCTTCCTTTACCTTTTATGAACCATAAGTATTATGTAACATGGGAAACACTGAAACTGATTTCTATAGAACATTTTTATCTAAGAACTGGACAAGATTCAACTTGATTAACGTTTTAAATCCAGTACAGTTATCCATTTTCAACATGCTAAAATTTCTTCAGGGATATCTTCCTATATAGGAAACCTATTAGCTTAGCGGCTAGTCCGCACTGCATGATCTTACTTGTAAGCACATAACATGACACGATTCAATAAGTTTGAACTGATTTATGCCTGTTCCTATAAACAAAAACGAACCGTTTTGCTTACCAATGGTAGCATTTGTTATTGTCAAACTGGGCATCATATAAATAGACCCGTAAGCTAATTTTACCTATGATATCTACTTCCATATGGGAGGGTCTACTATGCAAAGCTATGAGGTCTTTGCTTCATTATCGGTGAGTCTCAATTTTAACCAATAACGCTCCGTAAATTATAGGAATCGCTCATGAAGCAATTTACTGATAGACTGGGCAACACGTTTAGTTTTCCATCTACTAGGTACTATAAACTTGAACTATTTTACTTGCCAAAGTCAGTGTCGCCGACCAACGAGGTTCGGACCGACGACCGATAGATGGCGACTGACGACTTAGGTACCGTCGCCATTAATAACCATCAACTAGTAGCAGCGTCACCAGGGGGCTAATTCTACTATCTTTGTTGACAAATCGGAACCAAACTTTTTGTCAGTAGGTATTAGTATTACGTATACAAAAAATGTCAAAATATTTAGTAGAATTTAGAATTTATTGAATAGAATTGACTTGCATGCAGTACAATTCAAGAAAGCTTGGCTACGGGCATCAAACCTTGATTGAGCCAATGGTGACTGCAGGGAATGCCACATAGACCAATGTTGTGAACTTGTGACCAACTTGAGTGGCTGGCTGGAATCAAGGCTCGACCGGATAGAATTAATTGTACGCCTTCAATTGTACGCGGTGACGTTTTGACACCGCGCCCACGATACACAAGTCTTTGTACAGCCAATAATTCTTCTACAGTGATCATTGGCCGCAGATAGTTTGATCAAACGTTGGCGCCGCGCCAGCATCGCGTCGGCGTCGTGTTGATCGTGTCACGGGATCACTTCGGTGCGGGACGTCGCGGGAGCGGGATCTACCGCGACTACGTAGATTTGATACTTTCTAATTTTGCAGTTTGTATTAGTTTAGACGCAGCAGGCGTCCGTGAGGACAAGCTTTAAAGTCACCAAACCTCGCTTAGCCAGTTGGAGAATAATAATGCTTTTTAGACGAGGGATATGTCCAGCAGTGGACTGTGATGAGTTAAGTAAGAAGACAGACTGCCTAGACATGATTTTTCTATTAAAGTTAAACATGAAAAAAAATCGTCTTAAACTTTTCTCTAACTGCAATTTTGATGAACTTGAACTCGGCAAAGGTTTATTTTTCGTTCTGAGAAATAAAAATACTTCTCTAGCATATAATTCGGTGTGGAAACTCCATAATTATACGTCGGTGCATAATCATTTTCAACTCCCGACTGCAGCGAAGTATTCGATTCGCCGCGCTTTTCTGAGCGGCGGCCCACCGCGTTTCATAACGAGGCTCCATGTATAAAGTACAACTTATCAAAATGCACGGGACGGGCGCGGGTGGGGGCAGACACATATTTATTGGGTAAATACTCAGCGTTGGAGCAGTAGCTATTGTCAATATTTGTTGTTAGCGACTACTGCTCACATACAGACTTTTTATCAAAGCTAGGTAAGTATAACTCGTTAGTAACTCTGATTGTAATATTTTTGTTTTCCATTGAGGCTAATCGCAAATCGTCAGTGAAAAGGTAAAAAGACTAAAGCGCCAATATACCTACTTTGCAGGAGAGCGTTCAAAATTTTTTTTTTAAGAAATTAAACAGTCATTTTTCTTAGAGTTCATTTTCTTTAAAAAATTGTTTGAATCGCTCTCCTGTAAAGGATTATATTATATTGGCACTTTAGTCTTTTTACTTTTCCACTGACTAAATACTGTCGCAAACACACAGTAGGTAGGTACCTTATGTTATTCTTTTACTCAATTAAATACAGCTGTTTTGGATTTTTGTTTCACTGTACATACATTATAGAGCTAGAACGCATATTTAATTACTTATCACAAATAGTACTTTTCGACCGGAAACACTAAGAATAATATATACGCAGGTGGATACGCCGGCACAGCTAGTATGAGTAATATAACGAAGTCTTGTCACCAGACAGAAGCAATCATTTTAGCGGCAGTGATCAGTGGCACGCTCGCAAATGCGGCTTCATTTCGGCCCGGGGCGCGTTGCGAGCCTACCGCGACGAACACATCTTGATACGTTGAATATTTTTATTATTATTTTCTTGATGATTATTATTGTACGAGTGATTCGACTTTATGCAATCAAGCTACCATTACTCTTTTGTTACTTAGATGTATTATTGATCCTATAAATTAAATTTTAAGTTGGGCTTACGAGAGCAGTTCCTGCAGCTGGTTACGAGAGGGCTATATATGGCACTGCGGTCACCAACCCGCTTGTCCAGCGTGGTGTATACGGGCCGTACCTACCTTTTTAGGGCTAGCCTATGTCTGACTGTGATGAGCAGAATAAGTCGATAGAATATTTAATTAAACATTGATTTACCCACAATTTTATAATAGAATAGAATATACTTTATTGTACACCAAAATTGTAACACAGCTCTTATACAATAACAAACATTAAAGGGTACAATGGCGGTCTTATCGATGAATAATGGTCTTAATGAACTACCATTAATTAAAACATATTTTCGTCCTCAAACTATTTGATGCACACGTATTTGAATCAAAATGAATGACGATGAATGCGAATAATTTCGAATAATTATCGCATTTCATGCATACGAACTTATTATACACATTGTTCAGGACATTTTTTTAAATGTGTGTACGTATCCTACAAATAGATTGAAGTAAATTATAATACCTCATACGAAGAAATATGAAAACATGTAGCGGATTGCAGACAATTAGTAAAAACAATTAAACAATTCTTAATAATTCTACAAAGCTGTATTTACAATCAATGTTACTCATATGTCGTTATATTCTCCCTACGTATATTCGATTTATATCATTACTTATCTATCTATACTGCAAGTTGCAACAGAAAATGCACTCAGTAAAGTTTAAACTAGATTATTCCCTGCAAGTCTCACGTTTCATGCCGTGCACCTCTCAAAGTACTCCTTAACGTCTGGATCTTTATAAAAGTGGCGTCGAGACGTGACGGTGAATCACAATCGCTTCATTTTATACGTCATATAAATAATGTCGCTCACAGTAATAATGGCTGCTGTAATATACGCAGTGACGTATCTAGTATTATTAAAGCTGAGAGCGACGCTTAGGTGGCGACCTGATACAGCTTGTTAGAATTGCTTTGATAAATGTGGTAGGAGTTGCGAGTCCGAGGATATCACAAACAGAAGTTGACATTTCGGAGAAAACAAGTTGCAAGGAGGAATTGAGATATCATTTATAGCTGAAAGTAGTAGGTTATTGAACGTTTTCGATACCTGTGTGTGGGTTACCCTAGACTTTTACGTCGGTGGCGACAAAATACAAACCTAATTAATCTTCTCTGCTGGGCAGTTACTAGAATATTTCAGTTTGCAGCAATTTTATTGCCAACCACGCAAATTATTCCGAAGCGCTAAACGAAAAACCAGACAGCAGCTTAAGTTGCCAGCACATAATCTGACTAAGCCTTCAAAGAGGTGCTACATTAAATCTTTTTAATTATACCCGGCGATTTGTCATCGTCGTAAACACGAGAGTATAAAACTCGCAGGTACAATAAAGGCGAAGCGTAGCCAGCCGTGCGGTAATCCACCGAAAGTACCAAGCATCCATAACACGTATAGATACTCAAATATTGAACGAGGCAGGCGGGCGAGCATCACGTGCAGGGCTGCCAAGATTCCACGACATCGAAAGATATCGATATTACCGAGCCGAACTGTTTGCCCCTTGACGAATTCATAAACAAATATTTTATAAAATTATGTAACCTGCATAGAGATTTCAGCATTTTAATCCCTTTCAGCGTGTTTATAATTCATTCAGTTGATAAGACTATTTCCAGGTGTCATATAATATTTATATAATTTGAAATATACAGTAATAATAAGAAAATTGTTACTGTATGGGAGAAGTTTAGAAATTATTTCAAAGTACATAATTATATCAACGTAAACAGCTAGCTTCCCGCACTCTAAAGAAAACCTACACAAATTCTAGCTTTTATAAGTAAATTTTAATCTATACAACCAAGTGTGAGCAGTAAAATTTCCAATAAAAAGTTTGTTTCACGCGGTCCGTCGCCAGCCCTACTCGACACGACACAGGATACGGGCCGCGTTATCGCGCCCCCGCGGCGGGCGCACGTCACCTTGTCACCGAGCCGGTTTAATGGGCTGCCGTGTACGCCGCCTGCTCCGGCTTGATGCTTTGATTTATGAGCCCCTAGTAGCTATGTATGTGTATTCTGTGATAAATGTGTTTATTAGTTTGTAATTATTTATTGGGCTTAGAAAATGAGGTCGCGTCACGCAGGTCCCAACATGTTTTTGTTAATGAAAATTTTAACAATGCGATCAACTCTGCAGTTGGATTTAATATTGATTTCTTTGTTTGCAAAAGAGAAATAAGTTAAGCTTTATGCACTTTATGTATTCGTTAATGGAATATGGCATACGTGCAAGTCTATCACGAAATTAATCCGAACAAAGCTTAAAAACGTTCATATGAAATGGAACATCGTTTTAAAACAGTTAAAATATAATTCTTCGAAGCGTGAAATGCATGTTCTGTAGGAGCGGTATACGTGGGTAGCATAGCAACGTACAGTTAAGCTTGTGGCCGGCGGCAAGCGCACGCCGTGTCGTCAGGCCGCCATAGTGGGCCGCACCCACCGTGCCCACCGCGTCGACCCGACACGGCTTCCATACGGGGTGTACGAGCGACACTCTTTGTTTTTTTAGGCCACTTGTACCACGCAAGACGATAACTTATGCTTGCGTTTGCAGTTCTTTTTTATTCCTTTGAAATACGGAGAGCGATGTTTAAAATACGAGTAATGCACCTAAAGTTAAAACTTATGTAAGTAGAAATTCAATGTTAGAGGCAAAAAATAAAGTCTCTTCACTTTTTACAGATAAAAGATTACCACCAGTACCAGAAAATGTTCAACGCCAATTTTGGATTCCCATTTAGGATTTTACGGTTACTCAGACGCTCTCTAGCTAGGATAATAAAGCGAGATTGAAGTACATAGCTCACCTAAAAGACACTTAAATATATTCGCACGTAGCTGATGACTAGAGCAGACCACCCATCATACCGCTAATTAGTCACGGCACCGCATTATTACTCGCTAATGTATTCGAACATTAACTCCCAAGGTGGCGAATATATTTCGCTTTAGCCTACATATTCAGCATCATACGCTCCAAAGACCGCCCTTCATTTGCGTAATACATGTGCGTTTTTAAAACTGTGTCAGACAATACTCAGATACATCTTATCTTTCATCTATCTTTATCTTGAAAAATGTCTTGATCGATAAGAGAATTAGGAGCTGATACTAACTATGTAATAGTTTCTATAGATGCTGCGTCTTCATTAGCATCATCCTTAAGCATGCATGACTATTTCGGGTACTACTTAAGCCACCCAAATGGGTATTTGATCGCGGCAGGTCCTAACAACATAATTTTTTGCACTTTCAGTCTACATTTTTGCTCATCTGTAAACACAAAAACTTGTATCAAAGAGGTAGGTATGCGCTCGAATGATTATTTAAATCTTGCATCTATATCAGTTGGCGGCAACATGTTCGTGTCGAAAAAACGTCGGCGTTGTGGATTGCATAAAAAATGTCTGGCTGGCGGCGAGCGGCGGCGGGTCGCTAACGCCGCCTCTAATGACGGCGCGCCCGACTCGCTCGCTTTGTAGGTAGGGCTGCGAGACGCTTTTATTAAATGCATTATATTTTTATTCATTATTTTTTTGTTTATTTTGCCAGTTCTCGCATTTAATTCAGTTTTATATTGTGCCCCCTCGTAGAGTGAATGAATTCCTCGTTATACTGAAAAGCATTAGTTTCAATGTTCTTATTATACCATCCCAGGATGGACGAGTAAATACGCAGAAGAACATTTTATCCGTTATCTGTTTTATTGAATTTTTTATGTGGATTATTGTGAACAAGCTTAATTTTATAATTGAATACTTTATTGTGGTTTGCAGCCCAACTTCGGAGTTTGGGAGAGACATGTTTAGCAGCGGAAAGCCTGTGACATTAATGGTAATTTTATACACCTAAAGTCCTAAACAAAAAATTAAGTACAAACCATATTATACTATGAAACGCACTATAATGTGCTATTATTAATCACGTTAAAAGTGTCTCCGGAAATATAACACAAATACTGTAACTACCACCGCTCACAAACAAGCTCTCGCTCGACTAACGAAATTATATTTCAAAAAGAATTTCCACAAACGCTCATAAATAAGTAATAAACGTGCAAAAATTAAAAACGAGTCGCCGCCAGCCCTGGCGGCGTGGGTGCGAGTTGCCTCCTACATATTTAATTTGCCCGGACTGGTTTCTGTCCGAGCGCCGCCGCTACGCTTTGTGTTTCGTTATGGCTCTATCGCTCCGCTCTGTAGGGCTGCCTGATGAGGAATCGCTACTTTATTGGCGAGTGGGCGCTCTGAATACGGAGCCCGGAATTTATGTTTTAGCGAATAGTTCCCGGCGCTTTGTCGACGCCAATAAAATACTGAAACGTTGCCCTGTTCCCAGTTTATTAAATAAAATATTACGATTCGGAAAGTCGAAATCAAAAACTCATTTTCAAACACAAATAAGCAAGTTTTTTTACGTTTCGGTCTTATCTTGAGGTATTGTGAAGGGTGACAAGTACGTAAGCCGAAAAATGTAATCCCGGTCACGAACTCTGTGGGACTTTACTTAAGAATATTCGTAGAAAACAATAGGAAAGTTTGTCGCCTCATGGAATATTTAAACTATTGAAGGGTCAAACGATTCGTGGCTTTTTTGTATCTATCGGGACTTGAACTTTGAGCTTAATATTGTAAAAGGTTGTAGGTATATTGGCTACCTGAAACTTGTAGAAAGTTGCCACCTCTTAGACTCCAAGACCTCGAAATACCAGAAGAGAAAACTGTCTCAAAATAACTGAACTTTATGACTTAAACACAAAACAACCCATGTCGACACAGACTTTCCTTTCTAAAACATTATTGTACACGTCTCATCACAGTTTTTAACGTTAAGTACAAAACACTTTATCCGCCGCGTAACGTGTAACACAAACTGTCATAACAACAAACTTTGTAAACGAGACCTCTCTTCCGCAGAGCTTCTAAGAAAAGCGTAAAACGCCTTCTTAAAGCGAACTAGCTCATATCTTAATTCATAATTCAATATTCACTCCGCTCCACTTTCTGTGGCAAAGTGCAAGCGCGCGGGAAAAAAGCCAGCAGGGCAAACGAGGGGGGACAAAGTGGGGGTTAAGGGGTGTTGGCAGGGGGAGCCCGTAATCCCTTATCGCGGCCGCCGACCGCGCATCGACAATTATTATAAAGAGCCCGATGTAAACTAGTGTAAGTACGTACGGTATGAGCCGTGAATAGGAGGGTCTGATTTATGAAGTGTGTTAGTCATTTGTGACAGTTTGTAAAACACATTTTTTTTAATACTTTCTGGAAATGTGGTAAGGTTATAAAAATATGGGTAATTTATTTATCTTATAAACATCAGATGCCACTGTCGAGGTAACACAGACAGGCAAGACCTCAACAATGGCATCCGATTTGTAGACAGCCACAAAGTAAATCAAGTAATTTTCGGAAATGACGTACTTATTACAATATTTATAATGATAATAGAATTATAATTCATACAACAACTTATGTTTTCGGCGATGACACAGTCATCCTCATCAGTCTTGGTCTCTTATCAAGTAATGTTAATGGAACATAACTTTTTCTGTTAAAACGGGAGCGTCAAAAATTAGATGTCTCAAAGCAACATGATACATTGACTTCTCTAGAAATAATTTTAATGATTTATAATGCCTGCTGAATAAAAAAAGGAGTTAAAGTTTTCAACGCATAAAATAATATCAAGTATCAAAACCATTCGCACTTAGTACTCGACACCGCGGTCGTAAGCTACCGGCTACCGCACGGGCCGCCGCGCGCCTGGCGGCGCCGGCCACGGGTCCCACAATACCATCCCTCTCTCTTTCTCTTAAACCTCTCGCTCGCACGCTAGGGAAGGAATCACGCCTTGCCGAAAACTTCGTGAAAATAATCGGATTTGTTTTAGCCGAGGCCGAGGTCGCGTGTCTGGATTTGTAATGTCGGAGCAGTGGTAGTTAGACTGTTTGTGATGGAAGGAGAAGTCTTATAGGAACTTATTCTGTAATTTTCCGGGACTGTAAAATGTAGGATAACACTTTGAGAATGGCATTGTATGTAGGAAAAGATTCAGTTTTATAAATAACGACAGAAGTTTTAGAAGAACAATTGTTAAATGTAATAATCCTTGGACACGAATATAATCTACCCGCATAGTGATAGTGAATAATTTTGGAGACCCCTTTTACGGAAAAGATAAAATAATTGAACACTTCTTGTTCTCTTCTCGCAGATCTGTTGGAAGTGATTTCTATAAGATATAAGCAGTGCTTTTGTACTTTATATTCCTAAGCAATCGTCCATGTGTTGTGTTTTGTATTAGGCATTGCAATCATACGGAAAAAGCCCTTTGCCCAGCAGTGGGACGACATGTACTTAGAATGGAAAGACACCAATAATACCACCTATTTTCGTTTCATATCTAATACGAGTAGAACTCGTCCTCGGCCTGAAAGAAACACCGAATTGAAATACTCTATTATACATCCCGCGTCACGCAACTTAGCTCAGCGAATTTCACCGGCTGCCGAACGCGCTATAAAAATTTAATAAACAACCTGTCGGGTACTCGGTAACTTTGTCGCTTCGTAGCGTCAAATATATGAAATTACAATCGCTGGTCAAATACACGGTGACTTAATAATGGTATTTGGAAGTATATTAAGGGGAAGGTATGTTGCGAATAAATACCAATTCTTTTTTGAGTCTTGGACTTCTCAATCGCTGCCATAAAAGACATTATCAGAGATCGGATAATCGGATGCATATTTACCTAAAGTTAATTTTTCGCTACGATAGCATGAAAACAGCTTCTGAAAATAAATTTATTAAAACAAATAATCCTGTATCACGGCATTGCATAACGGATCGAATGCATATGATTAATTGATGTTCATTTTTAACCCCCGATGCTAATATGTGTGTATGTAGTAGGGTGTAAGAAAGTGAGGGGTACATGTCTGTGTTAGTTTAAAAAAAGGTACAACTTTAGGTATGTAAATAAATAAATATGCATCCAATTCTAGGGAAATATGATTGTATTCTACAGAACACTAAATTTGACGATCCCGGAATCGCGGGATTTTTTCGATACAAAAGTGCATTCCATATTAGCCAATACCTGAACTTTAAGTAAATATGCATCCGATTATCCGATCTCTGGTCATTATGTTTGCCGATTTCAAGCAAGAGGCCTCTAGGCTCAATCCGGTATTTTTTTGAAGTAGAATACGTGTGGGAACCGTGCAGTTTTTTTTAATAATAGGAAAAAACTGGCAAAATGCTTGGTTTTATTTTTGTCGTCAAACTGACAGTTTTCGTAAAAGAAATCTGCAGGACTAAGGTAGGTAGGTACGTTTCTTGTTTAAAAAAATACCTGAATAAGACTACTGTTTGCAAACCTCTTAAGTACATAATAAAAAATTGAAATTATTACTACGTAAAAACAACCAGTTTGATTGTTTTCAAAATCAGGCATTCCATGGATCCCAGTCAGTCCCGTCCCGAGCCTAGACCCATGACAGTCCGAATCCAAATAAATTAATAGTAGAATTTCCTGGAATTACAATTAAGCTCCCGAAGTGGCGTTAGGATCATCCCCTATCCCGTGTCATAAGGGACAATACTAATGACAATACCTACACCTCTGTCTAACCCTTCGGGACCACACAGGCATGACGGTGTGACGTCATATTTTATAGAGACAACTGTAATAGGAAGCTTAAATAACAAGAATTTCCATACATGTACTCATGCTTCCACCAACATCAGATACATCCAAAATCACCATCATGATCTGCAGAGTCGACATTAGAGTTGAATAAAGAGTGTGTGTCAGTCAAGAGGGTTTTTAAGCATGTATTTTATTTCTTAATGGCCCGGCAATAATTCCCGATACCTATTAAAAAAAGAAAATATTTTTTTTTGTTATAAGTTACATAAGTATTTGTTTAAGTCGTTGCTTACGAATATCCAAACGGCCGTCATTTTGGCGGGCTTATTTCATGTGACGTCACAAAACTCAATCTCTACGCTCGACACGACGCTACCTACTTTGGGGAATACATTACCTACTTATAGCTAAATAAAAGTACCATGAATTTGATAACCAGATGCTACCTTTTGATCGATACCGATCGTCTTCTTTACCGTTAAGCTCTAAATCCACTACCAAGTTTTATTGCGCAAGTTGACTTGCGTAACTGGATTTCAAGGTGTGGACACAGGCCCGGACTGGCCAAACGGGCAAATCGGGCAAATGCCCGATGGGCCGGATGCCCGATGGGCCGGATGCCCTATGGGCCGGTGTGGCCTGATGGGCCGCCGGTCACACAGTCGGAGAAATCAAAAGAGTGAGGGGAACGTAAAAATTGTTTGTGTTTGTAAATGCACCCAAGATAGAGGAGAAAGACTAAGGGGAGCGTCTAAAAAAAACCGCCGCACAGTGGTCTGGAAATCGAGCTCCATACTCATAGAAACTTAAAGTAAAGAATTAAAAAAAACAAAAAATGTATTGGCTCTGGTATACCTCCCTTTACATGTTATTAACGTATGGATGGTACAAGTCACAATACGCGTGAGAAAAAAAATATTTGTGTTTTTTTTGTATGGGAGAAAACACTAAAAGTACGTTTTTTCGAAACTTAATAGAACTGTTAGGCTGGTTCTCACACGAGCTATAGTCATATGTCATCAGTATCTAATTATATCTCAACCTTAATCACGGTAATTAACAAATGAGTTAGTTCTTGGAATGAAATTTAAAAAAAAACCTATACAATCAATATCTTTTTTAATTATTGTCATCATAAAGGTCATTAGCAGGCTAAACCTAACTATAATATAAGTAAATCAATCGGCAACGTCATTTAACCACGGCAAAGATTTGAAAACTCACACTTCGAAAATTCAAAATTTCAAAAATTTGCTACGTGCGAAGCGGTGCCTAAAGGTACATGAATTGTATGTCATCTTGATCGCCGTGTATGGGACTATAGCTCGTGTGAGCACCAGCCTAACAGTTCTATTAAGTTTCGAAAAAACGTACTTTTAGTGTTTTCTCCCATACAAAAAAAACACAAATATTTTTTTTCTCACGCGTATTGTGACTTGTACCATCCATACGTTAATAACATGTAAAGGGAGGTATACCAGAGCCAATACAATTTTTGTTTTTTTTAATTCTTACTTTAAGTTTCTATGAGTATGGAGCTCGATTTCCAGACCACTGTGCGCCGTCCGTCTAATAGCTTGGGCCGACCGGCCGATTTCAGATCTCAGTTCGGCCCTGTGTGGACACACCCGCAGCAAGTCCACCTCTGCAAGTTTTACGAGCTAAGCGAGCAATGTAGCGCAGTAACTTTACGCATACTCAACTTCGGGATCGAATTTCACACCAAAGGCAAAGTATCAGTGTTACACTTTTTGTCTCTTGTAGGATAAAGAGCTTCTGTTGATTGATATAAGTTGGCAATATTTGAACACTGCAATGCGTATGATATGTTTCTACAGCAGAACTCTGCTAAAAGCATGCCATGCAGCGGTGGTGCTTTTTGTTTGGAGTTGAATGCACTTATGCTGACTACAATAAATGCTAACTGCATTGAAAATGCATTCAATCAACGTAGTACGTATTACGGCCTTGGCTTGGACACAGTCCGTCAAGCACTCTCTAATCTGTCAAAGATTGCGAATTAGCTACACTTTAAAAACTTGTCAAATAAAGTCACATGTGTACTCTCGCAAATCCCAAATACCGCCTCCTTCCACGGGTACATTCAGCACGACATACCGCATATTATCATAATAACACACGCTCACGGCGCGGCGCGGGGTGATCGCGCCGAATAATAATAAACTGTAATGGGGCGAGACGCGACTGCAATCTGTGTGTACTACCCTTGGCTTGGCTGATTCGATTCCCCTAGGACTCGAGTTGTAATGCAATAATCGAGCGCGGGAACAATTTGTGAAAGTATATTAGGAGGTACTATTTATTTATAGCGGTTATTAGGAGGCCCGTGGTGGTGGATGCTGACTGGCTGGTAAGATAATGACGTAGACGATATATTCCCCGGGATTAGATTTGACATACCTACTTAAATGCTTAATTACAGCTAAATACAGATGAGGTTTACTTTTGGATAAGGAGTCCATTGTTAGGTCGTTAAAATCTAGAACATGAATCGGGGATCGTGTCACGGCCTAGCTAATATTACATTTAAAATAAGAGGAAATTATCGAGTGTAGCGTGGGACCACATTAAAAACATCTAAGTACTAGGTATTCCTGTTAAAAGCTGACCGATAATGAGCGTAATAATTTTGTTTCCGAAAATTGCGAAAATTAGACTACATCACATAATATTCAAACTTTCCAAGCACGATCTCGATGGTAACAAAAGCAATCGTTCGTAAACTTACGATTTCGCATCACTATTTTCCCGCGTTGCCTTCGCGCCATTTTAGGCTGTCAAATGGCGCGCGTTGTCAAATGCAACGTCGAGAACGAACGAGAAATTGTGTTTCGAATAGCGCCGACTTCATTAATTTAGGGAATAAGTTCGAGCTTTTGTATTATGTATGTATTTACGAGTTCTGCAGGTTGTAGACGGGGGGAATAGAACTCCCAAGTGGTAAGGCTCGAGCGAGCCTTGAAGTTTGAAGACAGGTGCAGGGAAAATCTTCATAAATTAAAGAATAAGCTTTCGTTTTTTTTCTAGTTTGAGCACAGATAACTGTAGGTACCTATAGGTATCAAAGAACACATAGATGTTCTTTGGTCCGAACTTCTTTTAAGGTACCTAGCTTTAGTTGTTTATTTTCTATCCAAAATTGTTTTTTTTTAAATAAACATTATAATCCTAGTGTTTCGATCTTTCGTATAAATGTTTTAGACATTAGGTATACGAAATTATTGGAATCATTTTCAAAATTAACAGTTCTCCCCGAAATTGTAGTCTTATCTATTTGACATTTGTAATGAATTATTTCTAAACAGTGAACACGATAAAAAAAACTAATAAAAAAGTCAATACAAAACATAGTCAGGTGTAAATTCTTGATACTTTTCATTAACAAATTCTCATTACCACGTTGACGCCTGCCGCCTGGCAGCCTACCACGGCTGCGATCTGCGATTCGCATGCCAAACCAACGGGCAATCAATAACGAATGTCGACGGGATTACACGCGCGAATTAAACCCGATACGGGCGGTATACAATCTGTATTTATTTAAATACTTTTCAGTCTAGTTTCGAGTAGGATAAACGATGAATACTTTAGCTCAGTTTGAAAATGTATGAAAAAGTTAGAGTGATCAACATTGATTGATACTAGATTTAAACTTTTGATATTCGTGTATTATTAAAATATAGGTACCGAATGTTTCTAATTCATGTTTTTTTTTCTTTCTTTACAAATAAGGAACGCTTGTTTGGTGAAAATAATTTAAAGCGAAAAAAAAGTCCCACTCAACCCTCGTCGATGGTAAAAAAGAACTCACAATAATTACTGACATTTATAAAATATTTATTTTTCAATAAATCACAATCTGTTTACAATCTAATTGTGGCACATAGAACAACAGATAATATATAATATTCCAAATTATGACTCGTACTAATATGTACTGACACTATTTTGAGGTATTTAATTTCATATTATCATGAAATGCATTCTGCAATTAGTCTAAGGGTAAATTCAACAGGACAATACCGGAATTACCCGGATAATGTTGACAATGAACTGCAAAGGTTGGGGTGCTATATCTTTGCACGGGTAATTTCAGTATTTTTTGAGGAATTCCACTTTATCATCTATATAATCACATTTATAACACAGATATCTACTATTTTGTAAACCTATCACAATTAAAATAAATTCGTTATTGTTGGCAACCTTTAAAATACGGGAGCTGATCTTTAACTCAAAAAACGTTCTTATTATAATGGTAACTTTTTTTTTGTAAAATAAATTAACACAGCCGAAACATCGAGATCTACATTACACCGAAATATCATTGACTAGTTTTTGAAAAATACTACTTTTGATTTTTCTCCACCTATATAAAATCTTTTCAATTTTTTTTCTACTACATCGATCACACGAATATTCCACCTAAAACACATATAGATAATGACAATTAATATTTTATCCATATCACCAGAAAGTGATGTAATTGTGCGTCGGACGCTATACAAAGGTATATAATGAGCAAAATTCTCAAATTTATCTCAACAGAGAATTATGAGGTACTTATAGGTTGTGTGTGAGCAAAGACAGGTGTCAAAAAGCTCCTGGAATCTTAATCTTCAGTTTCGGAACCCAAAGAATATTCTATAGTCTTTAAATCCCTGTTCATTTCATCGGGAGAATCGTTTGTCATGTCCAAAGATCGAGAAGCAAAAGTACTCTGAGTTGCCATGCCCGCTAGAATCCCGTTGGATAACGCCTGTACCGATAAGGCTTCCTGAGATGGGCCCGCGTAACTGTACTGTTGATAAACAGCTTGTATCCTCGCCGCATTTACCAACGTCTGTATTTTCAACTGCGTGTCCAGCGCCAAACTGAGCGGCAACTTCCGCAACTGACTCGCAATTAACTTCCCAAACATCTCGAACTCGTTCTCATTACCATTCTCGGAATGTTGACTCAGATCTTGCGGTAAGTCTGTGTGATCGCCACTGTCTGAATTACTTTTCTTTTGTTTTGTAGGCACCGGGTAGATAGTTGCGAGTGAGGTAGTCAACGGTGTTGCAATCCCTACGGGAGGATTGAGAAAAGGCGCGGACGTAACCGGCGGGAGGATACCGAACGTCCCCTGGTTCAAGCCGAACGGCGTGCCGGGGCGAGGGGACGGTGTGTTCAACACGTACGGTGTCGACGAACGCGTCGAGCTTCGACGCTTTCGCGGACTTTTCTTTTCCGGCGATTTACGCTCGCTGAGGTCTTGAACCACGTCGCTGTCGTCGCTCACCGGGATCTCCAGCAAACTGTTGTCCACCTACCAACAAACGGACAGCCGCTTAACGTCAGAGCGCATGTGTAAACATGAGTAAGCGTCGTAAACAACAAAAAAAATAGACTCACAGAGCTCGGTGTGACGATCGCCCGCAGAAACCTGTCTGCATGTTCGAACCACGTGACGCTCGGTCTATACGCATGCGCGCCAGCCTTCCTCGCCGCGCGAATCTTCTTCAACTCGACGCTATACGACGACCGTATGTTCTTTATTTTATTTTTCAATTCTTTAACTGTGACGTCGACCAAATTCAGTGCATTTATTATCTCTATGTATCCTTGCTCCCTTATTTTCTTGTTCTTGTAGTGTTCGGAGACGGGGTTCCAGAGGTATTCGCGTTTCTCGTATTCGATAATCATCTGGATGGTGAGGTCCTCGCTCCACTTGGGGTTGGCCAGGATAGCGACCATTTTGTTTTAAAGCATGCTATTTTGAGCACGGTTAGTATTTTTTTATTTAGTTATTTGTTATTTAATTTCGCGAGTTTAGCGTTGTTAGTACCAGGAGCGCAGAAGGGTGCGGGCGGTTCGCATGCGCGCAGCATACTAAAAGCACGTCGATGGGCCGGCACCCCGCGCGGGGGGTCTATTTCGGGAGTAGCCGGCATCACGCAGTCGCGTGCTTTGGAGCGTGCTGTTTCCTCTTCTCACCGCTCGGAGGCTGGGCTCCGAGTGAAACGGAAGATTTGTGGCCGCCGGACGGGCGACTGTTCGTACCTACAACGGCGACCGCCCGCGAGTTGTCATATTTCAATTCGAGTACTTAGGACCTTTGGCGATATTGAATTTTAGATTTTCTATCGCAGTAAAGATTTGTAATAGTGGGAGAGGCGGAATATTTATTGAGTCGCATCGTAACATTAATTCTGATTCTAATTGTTGCTTTCATAACTTAGTTGAAGTTAAAATAAACTTTTTGTATCAAGATTATTCAATGTTGTACATAAGGAAAACACCGAGCAATGTAGGCAAAAGCAATTTAACCGTACATGAAATATTTATTCATAAGAATCTAGTGTTCATTAATGATTACTTTTGTTGTTACTTTAATTGATAACTTGTGATTTTCAGATAATTAAAACAAAGTGTGTATTTAATAGGTATTTACGTTATTTAAAAATATTCTACATACCTGAGTAACAAGTAGGTAGGTAATAAGAATGAAACGCCCAAAACTGAATTTTATTTCATGCCAAAAATTTAATTGCAACATCCAGTCGATTTCAAATCATATAGCGCTGCCCGTAAACTCCGGAAAACTATTTTCGAATTCAAATTAAAAATAATTTTAAATTGAAAATTCAAACATGGAATACGTGAAATATGTACAGTACTCAAACGTCCGTGATCCTCGTTCGCCCAGCCCGTCGGACTTGTTGGGGAGGTGCGGCGCGGGCCATTTGCTCGCGCCGTTCGCCGGTCGTTTGCCGCCGCCCTAACGTCTGCACATGTCTGCCGACCAGCCGATAACCTCGTGGTGACCCTGCGCATAATTGTGGACGCAATTTTCAAAATTGGGTACATTTTTTTGATGCGAAATAGATGAGGGTTTTAATTGAACGTTTTGTATAAGTACAGAATTGTAGAGGTAATACGATATCAATTTAAAAAAAGTTTAATAACGATTAAACTAGATACGTTTTTAGTTCACTAAACTAATTAAGTTATACTTACCTATATTAATAGATTTTTATTACACAGAAAATAATAAAAAAATTACTACGATAAAACTTAGTCATTTGCATCAGTATAAATGCGTGATCGAATTTGAATCAGTATCGTGATAAGGAATTTTGACACCTCATGGACCAATAGTAAATTATTTCCCGCGTAATTGTATTAATTGAGCAGTTAATATGAAGGGTCACGTAGTGGAAATAACGATTAATAATGAAATAGCACCCAATGAAGATAACAAGAGCGGAGTCAAAGCAATTTGAATGCAGGTGCAGCGCACGTGAGAGATTAAAACCCTGTAGTTGAAACAGTTTTGTGACGTAATTTTAATGAATTTCCTGTAAAATTTGGAAGTAATTTGAATATAGAGAATTATCAATCAAAATAAAAAAACCGACTTCAAAAACTAAAAAGTATAAAATGACAATATAAAATTAACAGTTTCAGAAGTCGGTGCTAATCCACGCTGAACCAAATTGAAGGCACCGACTTCTGAAACTGTTAATTTTATATTGTTATTTTATACTTTTTAGTTTTTGAAGTCGGTTTTTTTAAACGTAGTTTTTTTTTTTCCTTTTTAGTGTCTGTAATAGGTTGTTCTGTAAACTACAGTAGGATTTTTCTAGATTACGTCAGGTAGAATAAATACATCATCCAAGTAAACTAAAATGTTCATAAAAAAATTAAAATGTTCATAAAATGAAAACTACTGGGCCAAACTATTTTAAATTTTTATGGGACCAAATGGCAACTATTCCGCATCAAACTAAAGAAGAATCACGTAAATCGGATCATAAATCTCAGCGTAATCGGTGTACATACATAAAAAAACTTATCGAATATAGAACCTCCTCCTTTTTGGAGTCGGTTAAAAAGTGTATTTATTTTTCAAGGAACCATAAGATTTCAGACAACAATTTGCATCGAAATACGAATTTGAACAATCATAAATCAAAGAACATTTGCCTACCAGTATTTTAAATGTGAATAATTTATTTCAAGAATTTTAATACTGTGTCTAATTTAATTCTAAATATTAATAACATTAAGCTTAAACCCTGTATTAATAAATAATTCTGCTCAATTAGCATTCCAGCTCATCACTTCAGAGTTACGAATGCTTGAGTCGACTCAAATTCCTTCAAAACTTTCATGTCATATTCGTTCATTCAATGTAATTAAAGCGAGTTTTATATTAATATTTAAAGTGATAGGAATCGCAGTACGGTTATATGTCATTACTATTGCTGCTTAAACGGCAAATCATGTTTAAATAGCAAGTATTGGTTATATATGCCAATCGTACATATTTAATGTTTATTCACTACTAATCTTACATTCAATAATGTTAATCTTACTTTCAACTAGAGATCTGAAATTTAGCTTTAGGTATAGTAGAGATATTAGAAGCAATATTTATCAAAATTCCTTTCTACATTTCCAAATATGATCAATCTGAAACAAAACATTCCTCCAGTAGCAACCGTATTTTAATTAAGAAAACTATTATCAGAACAATTGCTGTGCGCTTGCTATAATAAAACCAAAGTGGCAATATTCTTACGTCGGCGCGTCTGACAGCCCGCGTCAGTAGATGGAAACGACACGGCCTCTCTCTGCGACAACGATAAGATACCGAGCGAGACGGGACGGGAAAATCTCGGCGATGCGATGCGAGCCCGTGAAATATGTCCTGGAAATGTGTGCCGCACTACGCTTAAATATTGCTCTGGTTCTCGCGTTATGAGATCAAAACTGAAGAGGATCGTTGTCATATTGCAGTGTAGTGTTGCGTTGCTGTGTTTATGTTTTATAAGTAATTTCAACTATTGAAATAAGTTCCATAATCTAGCTTTCAACTTGATCTAATACTGTTTTGAAATAATTATACATTGTTGAATGTTCAAAATACTGAGATTCGAGTGAATAGGTAGGTACGCATAATTTTTAGATTGGAAGCAAAGCAAATCTCAACATACTAAGTGGAGTTTACTGTCACTGACGACACTGACTCTGAAGAGGAATAGCGATAGAATATTGTTACATCCAAATTGTAGTTTTAGAGTAAAATTTTGTATATTAAGGTATATCGAGCCCGGAATCGATGTAGTAGAGCAAATCAAAAATAAAATCCCAAAAGGAGGTCTTACACGACAGTGAGTTAAACAGGCTTTAAATTCAATAATGATGATGATGATGAAAATAATGAAATTTCGTTCAATTGTGTCGTCCATTTCGAAAATAAAACTTTTATGAAGTTTATTTAAATCTCATTAAAAGTTTCATCAGTTTTCACAACAATGACCACGGTTGATGGTCGACACGTGCAACTAATATCTAATTAACACCTCTGTGATCAGAATAAAGGGCAAAATTAAAGTGAGTTTACCACACACATTCAACACGCATAATATTATATACAAAACATCATTATATATAGATGTCAAGCGGTCCCGTGTTGCGTCACTGCACGCGAGCACATCTATCTACGGTGCTATAGTTCCACATACTTCCATTTACCATTCTTGTGATGTAAAATGTACTTTAAGTCTTGAAGATAAAGGCTATGGTGATGGTAAATCAGTGTGTGCGACACTCGACTTGATAGGTGCCGGTGCCGGCGAGGCCAAGAGACAGATAAATATCGCTTTATACTCATCGCATCGCTTTGAAGCCGTGCGGTCAGTAATTTTCTCGCTCGCACTGCTGTGCCGTGGCGTTAGCAGTCTCGTGTATATTTATCACGGTGATATACTAACGCGTTCGCGGCGACGGCTTTTATGATTATTGTTCTTGCTTTTGTTTGTAGGCTCATGTTAAGCACATGGAAAGTTTTTAAACATTTTGTTAAAGCGGGAACTTACATGGTTTTATATTGCGACAGCAGTTTCTTCGTGTGAGTCTTTGCAATGGTTTGTGTAATACTTTCGTATATATGGCTGTATCTTGATTATTGGTAAAAAAAAACAATAAAAAAATAATTCATAATGTATTAATATCTTCCACTAAGTAAGAAAAGACGTTTATTATTCCTTTATCTATTAATAAGACAAGTAAATTGCCAGTTTCAATAGAATCATAGTCGAACAAGGTAACATAATGTCAATATTGAAAGACTTATTTATCAGCGACAGAAGAACAAACAGTGGGAGTAGACATTACAGTAACACTAGCCGTCAACGTCCATATCTTTATTGGTTACTCGATACGTTAAAAGAACGACTAATATTTCTAGACCCCAAGAATTCTATGTTATTAAAAATATTGCCAACGGCAGCTCTACAAAAATAGATGGTAAAAGTTTTCTCTGACGTATTACCTAAATTAGTGGTTATTCGTGGAAATAAAAGCCAAATTAATATTAGCGTACATATTAGGATAAACACAGGCTATTTCGTATTGTGTAATACGACTAATTATTAGAGATTCAGTGCTACTGTTTGTGAATTTGGGAATCAAAGTTACATAACAAGCACAATAGATACAGAATTACCTGGAAAAATGGGTTACATGCAGCAAATATGGCCAAATGATAATAACAAATAGCGGGCAAAATGCTTACTACAAAATACTCTATACAAATCACAAAGCTACATCAGCAAAGTTAAAAGCCTTTAGGCAATAAAACCAAGGAGTTCAGAAATCACTACCATTAACCACACCGGCAGCCGGTTAACCAACTTGAAAAACGAAACTGTATCGAACAAGTAACTTCTATTTACGATCTATTTGAAAGGTACCTTCAATACTCTATAATTTCGCAAAGTTACATAAACCCTTCAGATAACACGCTACAAATGAACACTGTTGTAAATTGACAAGTCTACGTCGCATTACCACGGGGCAAAGCGCCATTTTGCAAAATGTATCCTCACGCGGGAACATAATGAGGGTGACAGCGGCGTGGGAGGATAACAGCCTGCGAGGCGCGAGCCCCCTGGCCCTTTGACGAGCTACCGCCGCCGCCGCGCCGCGGGAATGGGCTTGGTCGTTAGTGGCACGCTGAAATATTTCTTACTTTTTTTGCAAAGTGCTGATTCAAAATGTTGATGAATAAGGCGTAATGTGCATCATTTGATGAGAAATGTACTTTATGAGGTTGTAAATAGCATTTGCAAAAAAATGCTGTATGACTACCTGAAATGCGTCTGTTATGTACTATGCAAGCAATAAACAATGGTTAAGTAAATGAAATTAGTGTACTTACAATAGTTTCTACAGTAGGAAACACAGCAGTTAAAGAAATATAAAGCAGAAAATGTTGACATTTTCTCAAATGTAGACGTATTCTCAAATACCTATCGTAGGCATCGGAGCAGACATATACAATATCAAGAAATCACGTTTTTTTACCAATAGTAGGTACCGGTTTCTTTATACATATTCTATTTGGAATAGTGAACAATAAAGCACACTCCAATTTATTCTACAAAAAAATAACCATGGAAATAAAATAAAATAAATTATCAAAGTATCAAGACCGTTCGCGTTGCAACAACAGCCCGTCAGCACAGGCACAGTCGACAGGCGCGAGGCGCGGCCCGGGGCGCGGTGGCCGACGCTCTACACCTACCATGACACGCTAGCGGTATATCTACTAATACAGCGATACTATGCTATACACATTGAGTACGTATTACGGATCCCGATTCACGAAATTGATACTTAAGTAAGACTTTTTACCCGATGGCTTACCGCATCGTTTGTTCTACAGTTGTTTAGTAGCGGTCTAAGGTTATTTATTACTAGTTCTAACCTGTATTGTCGCACTGTAGGACATAGATTTCTGTTTAGTCCTAAGATCAATCCTCTCGGTATGTATAGGATTGCTATGTTCGCCTAGATCTACCGACTATAATCGTCTAAGTGCGGCTGCAATATGCTGATGTCATCATAGCTCTAGCGGATAAGATCTAGCGGTGTCAATAGTGACTTTTTGATGCGACAAGCTCCCGCTAGCAGCCACAGCCCGGCGCGGCGGCGATACGAAACAAAAAGCGCGTGCAGTCTGCGAATGCACAGTGGCACAGAATAAAATTATAATAGCAGTGGTTCAAGCCACGACTTGAAGACGACTTGAAGAAAGTAGCTGGGGTGGACTGTAGCGGAAGGCGGTCGACCGAGTGTTGTGACGCGAGGACGCGACTTGGGAGAGGCCTATGTCCAGCAGTAGACTGCGATTGGCTGAGTTGATTGATTGTTTGAGTGGTTCAAGAGTGCTTGCTTTACTTAAAAATAGTCATTACCTACTCATAAATATTTGTTATTTTCTTCGTTATTCTACTTCTCTAATAAACTAAATAGGTACTTAATTTATGTCAATATCAAGTGTTTATTATTTTTTATTTCTATTCTGTCCTTCTCTTCTGTACTTTGACAATTTTGTACTCGAAGTGTTTAGCATGTTCCATCTACCGAATGAAATACCTACTATACATTTTAGTAGCTTATACGAGAGGTGGGTGTCTCGTGTCGTGTCCGTTCACGTGTAAAGCGACATTTTAGCGGTAGCGATTTTATTATGGTCAAATATAACTGATGTTCACGAGGAGTTGAAAAATCTGTTGAAATTATTTGTGAGAGTACTTATAGAGTTTCTAAAGTTTGATTTTTAATGCGAATTAGGCAGGGATATAACGTTACGAAATGCAGCATCAACACAAAACAGTTTATAAATAAGTTTGGAATCGTTTAACATAGTATAATTATGTAGATAAATACTTGCTAACTATTCCAAACCAGAGAAAAATACGCTAGAAAATATTTTGAGTTGACATTATTAGTCTACTGCGAAACTGTTTTTGAAAGGCTTTCAGGTTAAAAAATAACGAAACAGCGAAACACTGACCTAACAATGCCCTGCACAAGACTGAAAATAATAATCTAAGTACAAAAAAAAGGTGAAAAAGAAAAATCGTCACTCGTGGAGCAGGGGCTAACGAGCGGTAGGTACCAGGGAGGCACGACATTATAGAGGCACGCGCCATTAGACGAACGCCGGGCGGTGGCGGAACGGGCCCTATTTCCGGAAGGAAGCGCGCCCGGAAGCCGCGCCGCGTCCGCCCCGCCTGTCGCTAAGTTACTTCGCCTGCTACTGAGTTATGGTTGCCTGGTGTCTGCACTAGATTTTGATACGGACATGCTAGCCTAGTCTCGAAGTTATTCCGGTGCAGTGTTTTTTGGGTTTAAAGAAAATTACTTTACTTACAATAGATGCAATGAGATTTACCTGACACATAAAAAAAACAATTAGTATTCTACACATAACAACATTAATTTATTAATCGTAATGACGTTTTACTTAATTGATTTGCGACTGCAACTCTCTCGTGTTCTGTGAGCAAGTGAGCAACAATGACATATTTTTGACCATGATAATCTAAGGCCTTGAGAGATCTTCCAACAGCAGCTACCATAAAGTAGAATTCCATACATTTAGCACTTTTAATTTAAATACCTCTCCAATCATGTTAAAACTACACTTAAGATCTCTCAAATGAGAGCTGTTTATTAGTACGGGCCTTATACCAGGTTCACAAGATTCGATTCTAGTTGATCAACTGCTAAATCGCATGCGATTTGAACCGTCCGAACAGACTTTCAATCAAATTGAAGTAACAAAAACGTTTTAATTTTTGTTGATCAAGTCATTTGTTGAAAGGGATTCGACCCGTCTGAACCTGTCTTTAGTTTGATCATCCAAATACATATCTTAACACGGCAAAATCACAAATAAGTCCATAAATTAATAGTCCCAGAAAAAAACGGCGCGTTGTCGTGTGCACGGGCTGTGTAATTTAGTATTAGGAACGCGAACATCCAGAGCCGGGTACACGACGCGGTCAGGGATGACATTAATCAAAATTAAAAGTGGATTACGACAGGGCTGGAGCGCACGGACTACCCCGCTGGTAAATGAGGGGCCTGTAGCCGAGTTTTTGTGTCATATTTAAAGTGAGACTGATTTGAGGGGGGGATATTATTATTTTTTATTTTATACCGGCAATGTATAAGTATTCATGTTAAAGGTCTTATGGAACGTTTAGGTATACAAGGTTACGGAAAGGGTACTAATCCGCGGGCCACTTAATGTATCACTGATGATTGTTTTAAAGAAAGTGTTAAAATTTAAAAATTCGATTAATTTTCTTTTCATGAAAAAATATTTTTATTTTAGTTTTTTCAATAGTTCTTTATGTATGCTTTAGTTATGAATTCCGAAAATGGAGTTTCTAATCCGTGACCCCAAATATGACAAAATGTAAACACGTATGATCATAGTTGAGGATAGATAGAATTTAACGTATGTATTTTTCATGAAATCTTTGAACAGCTCTTGAAATATTGACTTTTGGGGAAAGTTGTAGAACAAATGTTATCCATTATTATGGGTACTTTAACACCCTTTCGGCTTAGTACTCCCATGCCGACTAACCTTGTAGAAAGTGTCATTATCTCTTCTCTCGTGTCGGCCGGAAATATACGAAAATACCTCATGCCGTGATGAAAAGGTTAGCTAGTCAGCTAGGTTGGTAGCAGGGCTGACTGCCAAGGGTACGGACGTAGGTACTTCAGCATCGTCACTCGTGGAGACTTGTAATACACCCCATCGAGAAGGACTACTTATAATTTCGCCACTGTACTCGTAAAACTCATTACGGAAACCTCTAAATCAACATGATGGGTCAATACATTGTATGCACCTCCGGCGCCTAGCTCTATCACCGACGGGTGATGGGCTGAGAGTTGTTTATTTCGACGGTCCTTACGTCAACTACCGAAAGTAGAAAATGACTACTTTTGAGGAAAGCGTTTTGAAGTTTGTTCTTTGAATATTTTTAACTTTACGTTATGGAAAACACGTAATAATATGATATTTTAACTTTTTTTATTTTATAACTTTTAAGATAACATAATTTCACACATTTTAAGCAAATAAAATAAAAACTGAGTTTTTGTAGTTTCGATAGTATACGTAGGGACCATCGATTTGTGGCTATGGTGAACTAAAAGTACTTAGATAAGTAGGTACTTTAAAGTTTATAAATAATTAACATAACATAACATCACGCCTGTATTCCCCGAAGGGTTGGGCAGAGGTGTATAGTAACGCTCTTATTTCGCCGGTCTGTTTAAGTCCCATGTAATAGTGGGCGAGCCTATTGCCATCAACCGGAAACAACACCAAACTCCGAACTACTATTAAAAAAATCCACACGCATAAACCCAATAACACATTGCCCGACCTCGAGATCGAACCTAGAACCTCACGATCAGCAGTCGCGCTTGCCACCACAAGACCAACGAGGCAGTTATTAAATAAATAATTTTGCATTATAAAACAGATTAGCTGTGTCCTCACGGCTCCGCCCGTAGCCTATATTTACTCAGTGATAATGTAGCTTTCTAATGGCAAAAGAATTTTTGAAATCGGTCCAGTAGTTTTTAAGTTTATTCGTTACATACAAAAATCCAAAATACAAATCTTTCCTCTTTATAATATTAGTATAGATTATGACCGGTTGCCATCTCCTTTTAATCCCACAGATCAAATTACCACTCCATTAGTTAAAAACTACCCAGCATCACACACAGCTTGAACTTTTTTACGTTACGCTATCGCCTCACACACACACACATCGTCGATAAAACACGGAGGCACAAAGGCTGGGCTGTCCCGATCCCGACATATGGCGGGGCGGGCCAAATTGATAACTTGATAACGCCCGGGATCCCGCAATCCCGCGACCCGGGAACCCGCAATCCCGGCCCGGGGCTTATCCGGAGAAGAAAAAGATACGCTTTTTAGTGTGGGGCTGGCCGCCTGTTTATTATTTTTATGTAAATCGTAATTCATCGGGATGGAATGATAACATGCGGAACACGTATGTTTTGCTTCGTTGCTGAGTAAGTGCGAGGTAAGTATTAACTTTGTATTTCTATTTTTCGGAATTTGTGCTCTACTGTAACGTTTTTATGTTCATATCGGCCCGTAAACGTCCACTACTGAACATTGGCGTCCCAATGGACTTTTTAAAATAACATTATGAAGGTTCATCCATACAAAATGTATTCAGTCACAGAAAGATTCAAGTTGTTATCCTAAAAAACTTGCCATTACACAAAACTATGAAAAGACACAGTGTAAAATTGTCCTCTATAATAAAGTTGCCAGTTCAACAGTTAGCTAAGTGGTTTCCAACAAATGTTTTTCAGTAACTTTTAGGTAATAATGTCTTTGAGATGCTGACTACTTCGTTTTACACATAAGTGGTATTTTTGCTGCCAAGATTCGATCTAAGTTAAAAACAAAGTTTGTTAAACATTAAACAACATAATAATTGTTAAAATTAATAAATAAATATTATTAACACAATAATTAAATCAGAATTATTATAAAAAAACTGTTTACTAGGTATACTTTAATATATTGCAGTGCCCAACAGCATCGCCGGAGGGCGCGTGACGATCTCCGGCCACCCTAGTGAGTGACCTGCGGGCGGTGGGTTAGGGGACCCGTCGCCCGACGAGTAACAGGCCCTGGAGGATGGCGCGTCGTGTTCCCCGCGCGCCTCTCAGAAGGAAGTGGGGCAGGGGAGAAATTGCCCCACCACTGGAGAGGTCCACCAGAAGAAGCTGGTGGACCGAGACCTGCCGGGGTTGCAGTGCATGCAATAGCAAATCCCGTGACCCCGGCTTTGGGTCAGGAGGGACACCGTTGGTTTTTAGCCGGTAAGCCGGTGGACCCCCTCGCCTTCCCCGGGCGAAAGACATCCATGAGGATATTACAACGATAAAAAAAAGTGCCCAACAGCGTGCGTGTTTTTGGCTTGTGTAATATTATGAAACATCTCTGTACACATATGGATGTTTGAAATTAATCCTTACTTATTATAAATGCGAAAGTAACTCTGTCTTCTATTTGTTACCTCATAAGTATTAAACTACTGCACCGATTTTGATGAAACTTGGTACAGAGATAGTCTGGATACCGGAGAGGGATAAAGGCTACTATGCGATAAACGACATCCACGTGGGCGAAGCCGCGAGCGACCTTTACACCTATATTCTAAGACGTTCCTCCAAAACTTACTCGACTCGACTCCACCTCGACTTGATATAAACGTCCTCAACTCGAGATCTTTCCTCAGTCGAGGTAAGGAATCATCTGTCAAACTCAAGGTACCTCGGAACCTACCTTAAGGAAGGAAGTGTCAAAGTTCGTATGTAATAAAAATTAATTTTGAAGACTATCGAATATGCTTACGATAATCCTTACAACTATTTATCGCGGCGTTATTTGCGCAATGCAGATAATTCAAATAATGTCGTAATGACTTCTCGAGGAACCTCGAAGTTCACTCGAAATTGCGACTAAGAATACAGTTTTGAAGGTGTTTTCGAGGCCGTCCTGAGTCGAGTAAGTTTTGGAGGAACGTCTTAGAATATGGGTGTTAGTAAGAAATAAAAACATAAGAAAATAAAAAAATAAAGCATCAATATTATTCTTACTAAAATGGCGCAGATATCGATACTTTAACGTTATTTAATATTATAGAGCAGTTTTATCGACAAAGCTTATTAGGATAAAAAATATCGATGAGAACCCGACTAAGCAGATCCAGCTTTCAATGATTTAGATTAGGTAGGTACTTTGACCTTCGAATCCATCCTATTGCTTCCTGCGCATATTTCAACCTGGCCTGGATTAAAGACCCCATTAAAACCTCATAAATCCTATTGATTTGTCCAACAAATTCTACCAGGAGTCCAGATCAGGTGAGGACATAATTTTACAGTTGTAATATCTTATTAAGTTGGCGGCGACCCGGGAAGAGGATCGGGAATGGAATTAAACGCCGCCGGGACCGCCCGCACCCGTCCCGGGAATAGGCGCTCCGGGATTGTTAAGTCCCGTATGTAAAGACACTGGATGTGACATTATTTTAACACTTTTATTGACTGTTTCATAAAGTGATAGCTATGCTGAGTAGCTACATATTAAAAAGAGAGAAAAATACCGAAAAGTGTATCGTTCTACCAGTTGTTACATAGTAAACTTTTAACCTACCCTATTGTTAGCAGTAGTAGTAGTTTCTAGGAATGTTTCTGCTCAACCAGTCTGCCTGAGATCATAAGCGACTTTATATTCTATATGCTTATCAAGTTGGTGAAAAGAATATAATCATTATTATATTCCATTAGTAAAAAGCTTTAAAATGTCAAAAGGAGGCTACAAAACTGTTTGCGACTGTGACTGCAGTTGTACAGTTATTTCGTAAGTTGCCGCCACCGGATTCAGACTTGAAATCGAGATCGTCTCGTACGCTTTCTCGATGTCTCAACTTATGGGTTAGAGACAACAATGGGCCGTTTACGGGGCCCTTATGATAAGATTTAACATCATACACTTCTGACTTCGGGCAGGTATTTGGTGTGGGTGTGAAACAAAATGCTTACAAAGGCTAGACTTTAGGTTTTTAGTTACAAAGACCCTATGAAATTAGGTTGAATTAAATTAATTATATTACGGACACAGTAAAAAACTCACAGTATCCCGTGAAACTTTTTTGTCTTTAGGTCCGAATCCAATAATGACGTAAAATTGGGATTTTCTGCTCAAAAGGCTCTCTAAAACTTTGCCTCAGCTCACACATGTTAAGACCAAAAAAATGTAGGATGATACCATTTTTCTTACTACCTACGCCATCATATAAATCAACTCGTAAACCGCCACTGTTGATCATGGGCGTCCTTTAATGCAGACTGCTGCAATGAACGCCCGCAAGGGATATCCCCATAATTACTACGCTTTTCTTACTACATATTTCACAAAAATAAAAGAACATTTCCAGTGGCATCTCTACATCTTGTACCAAGGGTCCAAGCGTAGCCCACTCGCGCAAGTTCGATCAGACACTAATTGGGGTGTGAATTTGCCTGCGGGCCCTTCCGTCACGTCGCGGCTCGGAGGGATCTCTAAAGTTACATGATTTAGTATTTCGTCTTGCAAAGGGAGGCTTGGGGCTCGTAGAAAGTTCCAAGTTTGAAGTTTTAAAACGTCATCTATGAGACGAACGGTTGGTTTTTGTAATTTTGTTTAAGAATGTTTTGTAAAAGTCTTGGGAGCTTTTTTCAGCGCGAACAAATGTTTGACAATGAAATCTGATAAAGATAAAATCTTGATGATTTAAGACAAGAAGTTATAGGTATGCGTATTGGGTTATGGGTATGTTCTACAATAAATAGGTGATTGTAGATGATGATGAATTGTCAAACTCTGAATGTAATCAGGGGTTGTACCCTCTATGAAAAATTATAAGAACATAGAAACAATTTTGGACCTGGCTAGCTATTCTAATTCTATTCTAACCTGTACTAATTCTAAGTTTTGTCCCAAAGTAAGTATTGTATATTTAGCACTTCTACGAGCTATTTGTTAAAATTTTCAAACATGTTGTATAGATCTAAGTTCAAATTCAAATATAGAACGTGTGCGGGCCGGTTGGCGGCACGTTCGCCATTTTACGTAGCGTTTTTACGATGTACCCGATAACGTTTACGAGGCGCGCTGAGTGGCGTCGCCGCGGCTCGCCCCGACTGATTGCATGCGAGCCCGGCACCACGTGGATAGGGCTTGTTCCAAATTTAAATTTATGTCGATGTAGGTTTGTATTTTTTAGACTGTGTTTACGGGAAGAATTTGTAGTCGGTTCATCAATTGGGTACAGACCTATTTATGTGGTTCCTTTTTTTATTAATATTTTGATTGTATTTTAAAAGTAATGTAATGTATTAGGTATGCTCTTTGTATCACCTTGCCCTGCGGGGCATAGGCCTCACACTCATCATTTAATAAATTCTTTATATTCGAAAAAAATATATTCGTATTCATCACGCTAGGCGCGCAACTATACTAATACATTTTAACACAAACATATTTAACCTTATAACTAAAAAAAAAATATTGTCGATATCGGCATTTTCCACCTTTTACCACATCTCTACCCGGGTCGTGTATCCGTGACACATCGTGTAGTGTAGCCGACGACATCGCGCGGCGTATTTTATGCGCCCCGTCGCGCGGCCCCGACCGCTCCCGACAGCGCCCGAGCGTCCCCGAAGGGTTACCACTACGAGACAATTTATAAATTTTAGAGTAGGTACCTACTTTTACAATACATCGGTATTTTGTTCTCATTGTTTTATTAAATTTCTAAATAGAAAATTATTGATTTGATTGATCCTGTCCTAAAGTCGCATCTTTATGATAGCTAGCGTAATTATTTACGTGTTCGGTCCCGCCTTCGTTTCGCGCTCCCGATAAAGGGTAGACTCAATTTTTTTAAATTATATTTTACCTATAATTATAATTTTAAGCGAAAAGTTTTGTATGCCTAATAAGGATTCTAGAAAAACAGCAGTAAGACAAAATCGTCGTCTTCGGTTACAAAATCTCTCCTGGGAAACACTCGCTTGAAAAACTAAGTAGTTGTTCTTGCGTTATTAAATGACAGTGTCATTAATATTTAACTTTTTAAGCCATAACAATGTTTGTTGACGCTGCTTGTTTACATTTTTACAGCTCACATGCTAAACACATTAATAAATAAAAATTGTGAAAACTGGTAACCCTATTTAGACCGCGCCAAGCTCGTGCGAGTCGGCGACTAATGACCGAAAAGGCCTTCCCTACGAATTATAACGAGAATGGTGTTTTTGTTCGAAAAACTGTTAATTGATGTTCAAATGTAGATGACTGCTGTGAGGCGACGAGGCGTCAAGGCGTCAAAGGGGCAAGGCTTAAAAAATATTCAAGTGCGGAAAAACAACGGGAATAAAAAAACGTTTTATTGTTATAAAACGTTTTTTTTTACTGACCGTGACACTCTGTATTTCTTCGTGTGACGCTGTTAAAACTACCACGCTTAAAAATAAAAAAACTTTTTAACAAAAATAAAACCGACTTCAAATTGTCTATCTCCGAAGTTCTTCGTCAGATCTTTACCAAATTTAAAAGTGACCACTTCGAAAGAATACTCTTTCAAACAAAAAAAGAATCATTAAAATCGGTTCACAATTAGCAAAGATATCGCGGAACAAACAGAAAAAAAAACATACAGTCGAATTGAGAATATTCTGGTATTCCTGTTAAATCCTCCAGCTAACCCAAACTTGTCAGTCTGAAGCCTCACCCAGGCCAACGAGTATTTGGTAATGTTGTGTGCGAATCGAAGGGATATGTTGTTAGAAGATGCTTTTATGACAGACTATCGTTCCCAGAGAAGGCGTCAACTATCATCGGATGACTGACACTTATGCCCGGTTCCTATAGCCAAAAACTAATCGTTTTTCTTACCAATGGTAGCATTTTTTATTGCCAAACTGGGCATACAAAAGAACTCGTAATCTAATTTTGCCTGTGATACTAGCATATGGGAGGGTCTGCTATGCAAAGCTATGGTGGTAGAACTCGTAATCTAATTTTGCCTGTGATACTAGCATATGGGAGGGTCTGCTATGCAAAGCTATGGTGGTAGAACTTTCTCAGACGACCTCTTTCACAACACAGGAGCTGTAGTTACTACAGCTGAAACACTCCAGAAAAAAACTTTTTTATTTCAGTCCGCTATTTGATTCAAACAAACTATAACTTTGGTATACCTTTGATGGGTGCATTAAAAACTAAGGTGCTCTGCACACATAATATTCTGATTTACGATACCATAACGTGGTTTATGTGTATACTGTAGCCACCAGTGATTCCATCGTTTATGGTGAGCCGGTTATGGGATAAATATAGTGTAACTTTTCGTTTTATACTCTGAAATCATGGCAGGATTTAATCTTTGTGTCATCCGCGTACGTTGCATGGTGGGTTTTGCGTCGAACGTAATTCTGCTATTCATTCTCAACAATTCTCCTTCTGTTCTCGTGTTCTATACCAGAATAGGTCATGCTACGGTGAAAAGGGTAGACAGCCAGTAAGGTTGGTAGCGAGGCTGACTGCCCAGGATGCACTGAACGTACGGAAGCTTTGCCTTGACACTCGTGCTCACAGGTTGAGAAGTATATTTGCCGGAAATCAATTAGGATTGATGTCAGTATTGTCAATTTGTCATTAGTGTCCGAGTTCAGGGAGTATTCCGATCTTGGCGACCACTGGCGATGGCGATCCGCTATACCTACTGGTTATTATGGATGTATATGTAGCGGTGACCGACGCAAGCGATGCAGCGTCGCATGAAACAGTGGATCACGCGAAAAGGTCGCGGTCGCCGGTCTCCGTCACCAGATCTGAATGCTAAGGTGCGTCTTTACGACAGCCACAAGAGCCTATTCTTATCTTGAACCAGGAAATAATTTATTTGACTTCACGACAAGTGTCTTCCTTCATTTCAATACCGAAGTCGACATTATGTTAGTAGTTAGTTAGTAGTGATTTATAGAGATCCTAGAAACAGTAAAGCCGTCAGTAGCTTCGCCGGTTTCGACTGCTCTGTATGTGAAATGCTCTCATATGGAAGTCATATGCGTTTCCGTAATGATTAAGAACTTGCATATCATTTCCATGAGTAAACGCTTGTTCCTGAAGAGATAATCAACGTTGTACTGTCTTCTGCACATTTAAAATTAGCTGAAGACAATTTTAAGTCACCTGTCAAAACCGGGGGTCACCATCCAACTTGCTTGTTCTAACGATAAAAAACGCGATTTGGCCTTCTCGTATGAGTCACCAAGCGCATCAGGTGATTCCTTAGGAGATACAAAACGAAAGTAGATGGCAGCACCACCGTAAGACCTCATCCCAACCAATCAGAACGAGTTGAATTATTATTACTTATTTATTTATTTTATTTATTTATACTTTCGCACAAAAAAATTTTTACAGAGGCGGACTTAATGCCTTAGGCATTTTCTACCAGTCGACCTTAGGGTGATGCAGAGAAAACATGGTAGATGCGCTAAAAAGAGCTGTGTCATGTGATACAATATTAAAAATAAACACAAAGATAAGTGAACATTAACAATAATATTACCTACATACATATTACATATTTACATATATATATACATATAAACTTATAAATAATAGATATTATATACATATGCATACATTCATATATATTAATTAATATAATATATTATACAATACCTACAAATATATATACAAAGATAAATCAGTGCTGAGATTCTGCCAGTTCCTTATGAAGATACTCACGCACTTTAATTTTAAAGGAGTAGCGACTGGTAGCCATCCTGATTTCCAAGGGGAGCGCATTCCACAGAAGAATGGACTGAACAAAGAAAGAAGAGTGTATAAAGTTAGAACGGTGAGAGGGACATTGAAGGAGACGGTTGTGTGAAGAGCGAAGATTCCTGTCATGATTGACTTATCTATAACGTCAAACACATTTTAACCTATGAAATTGCTTAGGGCTTGCGGTGGTGGCGCCATTAGTTCCCCAGCCCATTGCCACTCAGCATACTGGCACAGATTCAATAATAGTACTGGGCAAAATCAAAGCCTACCTATTAACAATTTCCTTACAAAAAATTGTATAATAGTGATGAATAGCAACTGATATTTCCATCCTATCTTCTTTTAAATCCCAGATTACCCAACAGCGTGTCAAAGATTAGCTAAAAGATTTAACTTTATTCAGTCGGATGGGAGTCGAAAACTTTTCAAACTACTTAAGACATTGTCTCCCCTTTTCCCGTCCCGTTACTGTTAGATAAGTATTTCCTCACATGCTGCAACGACCCCAAATGAATTGAGATAAGGGCAGGAGGATGATAATGATGAAGTATTTCCTCATGGTTTCTGTAAATATTAAATTGATCTTAATGGATTTCGTAAGCGTTCGTCGTTGCCTGCTTAAGCAAAATCACCTCCCAAAAGTTAAGTTCGAAATTCAATCGCTACGGGACATTTTGTTTGTCAAGATATATTCAGATCTTCAATGTCCTCTGGTACTAAGGCCCGTATAGTAAACAGCTCTCATTTGACAGATCTTCCAACAGCAGTTACCATAAAGTAGAAATCCATATATTACAACATACTTTTTTTTTTAATACGTTTCAGGTCATGTTAAAACTACACTTAAGAGAGGTCTCTGTGAGAGCTGCTTATTCATACAGGCCTAAATTCACATCAATCTCACTCAATATTCAAGTTATATCTCAATCGTAATAAAATATACGACGTGAGAAACTCTAACTAGTACAATAAAGGGAACTTTGGCGCAAAACGTTAACTTTTCAGCAGATAGAGTAGGTGCCGACATAGCACTCGATGGCAGAAGTACTAGGTATACATGTGTATGCTGGAGGTGTGTTCGCTCGTGGCGGGCGGTAGCGCCGTCGGTCGGATGTATAAAGTGGCGCGCCGGTGGCCACATGACATAGCTATAACTCCGCGGTAGCATGACAAACAGCCGCCCGGAGTGGTGTGGAGTTGACACGTCTTGTTATTTTTTTGTGTTCTTTCATTAGCATTGAAATGTGTAGTGTGGTAGGTAGATCTCCTTTGATAAAGCTTGATTAATGATTTTGTATTAAAAAGTTCAAGTTACATAGGGTTTATTTCAGCCTTTTTTTAGAAAATTATCCGTGCTTTCAAACTCTGTGTAATATTATCAATTTAGATCATGAAGATGGGGTAAATAAAAGCGAAGTGCTCGGTCACCATGCGAAGTTTGTCCAATCATTGAAATTCACCTTGGTAATAAATTAATGTAACAAAATCAACTACGAGTAAGTTTTACTAATTTAGAAAGCATATTATGGCTGCTTAAGCTACTATGCTTGTTTCATATTTCTTTCAAGTAAAATTTTGTTGAAATTATGTATACTTTGTCACGTTTATAGGACGGGATTTTTTTACCCGATGACGCCGGTATACTAGTAAAGTAATAAACATATTACAGATGTATAGAATGATTAGAGTATTTAATAAACCGAAGCTCTAAATAAACATCTATCCCAAGCCAATATCCACCCTAATTTAAATATCCTACAACCCGAACCGGGCGCACAAAAGTAAAGCAAAATAAAACAACTAAAAAAATCTACACCTAATTCGACTCCACCGCCGTATAATGCGCGCCCGACACCGGAGGGCGCCCGTCGCTAAAGCGCGATACTACGGGCTCGCCTCGGGCGGCGCGAACCAATTACCCGCCGCCGCCGCGCGGGCATTTACCCCCTCCCCCCGACCACCCGCCCGACCCCCGACCGAGCACAGAATTACTTATCTCCTCGCGCCGTTGCGATCCTGGTACTCTGCCGCCAGACGTACGCCCGCAATGCGAATGCGCCGCAACTTTTTGTCGCGCATCCATGCGTCATGCGTGTCCTTTTTGCATTTTCCGGAACAAAAAGGTAGAAAAATATGTCGTGACTGTTGCGTGTCGGGTGCTGATAGAGGACTGAATTATCATAGAGTTGCCGTTTGAATAATTAAACGCATATTTTCACGACAGGTACCTATTTGTTTGGTGTTTAAATAAAATCAAACAGCATGAGCTCTACAATAATGGGCAACACCTTTTTGTTACAACCTGTATAATTTACTGAAACTATTGTTTTGACTTGAACTTTAAACACAGATTACTTGTTAGTTACTACGTAACTTTAGAGCTGACGGGCCGGGGGCATTCTTCGAAAAATATTAACAAAAATTGAGAACGTCATTAGCATCATCCCAAAGTTAAGAATGCAGATGTTTAATACTATAATTATGATAGGTAATGAAAACTCAAACTATACCGCTGCCGTCAAGCAATAAGACAAGAATAAAAACAATCTGACAATACCATAACGTTAACAACCTGGGAGAAGAATGATTTGTTAAAATAATGTTAAAAAATTTCGAATATTCACCCGACACCAACATACAAACTTGAGAAAAGAAAAAACAGTAAACAGTTATTTTATCCTTAAAAACAATTGAACAGTAAAGTTGAAAATCGATTTAAATCTCTAATTTCGCAACCCTAGTTATGTGTACAAGCGTAATAAATAGGAATATAAATTATCACTATTATAGTTAAAGTGTAAAGAGATAAGTATGGACGCGATAATGTCGAGAGGTGATAATGAAAACGTGCAAAACTGCCACAGTAAATGTCCTACAAGAATTACAACGAGTCCCGTGAGACTACAACATAGAAATTACGACTTAAAATATATTTTAGTGACCCAAACTTAAAAAAAGCATGTTGCGAATCGTAGTCAATAGTCAACTATGGTAAAAATGAGATTGCATTGAAAATATCCTTTCAAATTAAAGAGATATGAAGATAAGTCAAGTTACAGGTTGTATATTTTTTAATAAAATAAAAGGTTTATAAACTTGTATACATGGTGTAAATGAAAACTTCATAGAGTTGTATACTCTGTGGTTGTATGGTCGGAAAATGACCCGAGTAATACTAAAAGCAAACATAGATAAATTACATTTAAGTCTTAATTATGAGTTGGCAACTATACTTTTAGCTCTTTTTGCTGTAACTGGTCTGATATCCAAGCTATGTTTGTAGTCTGGATCTGAATAAGCTACTCGTAGTGTAGGTATTTAAAAGTGGGCATTATCAGGGGTACTGGCAGTTAGCTTCCACCTGTTAGATCACTAAATTCAAACCGGAACGAAATCTTTTCCGAAGTTCTGGATAACGACATGAAAGGTGGAAAATAAATACAGAGCCACTTATACAAATAAGAGTAGGTAATTTTTTTGTAACTGGTTTTTCGCAACTCACATACTTTTACATTGGTGCCGATTCTGTTGTGCACAAACTAAGGGAAAAAATCCTCAACATGACGCGCAACATTGAGTCTACGTTACACTACAACGTTGCACACTTTCCCGCAACGTTGCGCGTAACATTATGCGGAATGCCTACGTGATGCGGGATATGTTGCAAGCCGCCACTTCGAGAGCGGACGCAGGTGTGTGTGTACGAATTGTTCCGCGACATTGTCCTCGGGACATTCACGAAGATGTCCTGCGTCAAGTCCCGCGGTATGTTGCTCAATTTGTCTTTTCGTGAATCCAAGGCTTAAATATCTTATCCAATGACTTTTAAATTGACCTTGATATTCATGACAATAACATCCATATTCTAAGACGTTTCTCCAAAACTTACTCGATTCGACTCCACCTCGACTCACTACCAAGTTGACATAAACGTCCTCGACTCGAGATTTTTCCTCAGTCGAGGTAAGGAATCATCTGTCAAACTCAAGGTACCTCGGAACCTACCTTAAAGAAGGAAGTGTCAAAGTTCGTATGTAATAAAAATTAATTTTGGAGACTATCGAATATGCTTACGATAATCCTTACAATTATTTAACGCGGCGTTATTTACGCGATGCAGATAATTCAAATTATGACGTAATGACTCCGTCGAGGAACCTCAAAGTTTACTCGAAATTGCGACTCAGAATACAAATTTGAAGGTGTTTTCGATGCCGTTCTTAGTCGAGTATGAGTGGAGTAAGTTTTGGAGGAACGTCTTAGAATATGGGTGTAAGTGACCGAAAATGCCCTATGAGAAATTAAGAAAAAGAACCAAATAGACCCGTGTCCCATGTAGAACGTATTAATGTTTGGGACACAAAAGTAACTTTCACAACCACAAAGGCTTGCCAATGTTAAATTCACACAATACTTTTTTACTTCGGCCGCAGCACACGTTCTACATAACCGTTGCTTTGGGCCCGGACAACGCTGTCAAAGTGTCAACTGCCAGAATTTAAGCTACATGAATAAACCAGCTTTGGCTGTGACTTTGTAACAAAAAATATTCAACATTCGAGAGTTATCAACCCTGCGGCCTATAACGCTGAAAGCACGTCGCTCAGCTATTGGGCCAATCGAGTCACCAGTTCGCTTGCTTTTGTTTCGTTTCCTGAAACTACAGCTGACCTCAAACAAGTCTAGAGCAGGCCTCCTGCCTACCCCGTCACACTCAACACCAACACGTAGAGCGGTTATCTATATATTTTCGGCGCGCCTTTGTGAAGTCGCACCCGCCGCCCGCCTCGCGCCTCTGCATAGGGCTGCTACATCCGATAAATAGATTTATTCTTAGTTCGTACTTCAGAAATAGAAAATGTAGTATGTTTGGTATGTGGATGTCTTAGGAAGGTCACGAGATGTGTCGACTGGATGTTGCAGCGGCGATACGAGGGAAACTAGCAAGGAACACGGTGTGACAGTTAAACCAGATGCAACCAAAGATTTTGTTGGAAAGGTGATCCTTACGCAGGTCACGCTGAAAAGAAAGAAATTATGTATTTGAATTACAGACGTCGGCAATCTGTATTAACGGGGTCGTCTTTTGGCAATCTGTGTTGACTTTAAGCAAAAAAGAAACACAAACGAAATAATTAACTAAAATAAATATCTGGAGCCAGGCCAACTAATCACTAACCATCTAGCAACGGCATATAAAAGAAAGAATAAAATCACAACAATCCACTCCAAGATCGAATAAAACCACACAACATCCTAAAATCTAACCACCGGATCTAAATAATCCCAAAACAGCTCGAAAGCGCAACAAAAAACGTTTCAATATAGCCCAGAATCTCAGATACAAAACCAAGCATATCTCAACGTTTGCCAACCCTGTGTATAATTTACGAGCTGAGTCGCGGCGGGCCGTCGACGGCCGCGCGCCGCCGCTCGACCCGATTTATGGCGTAATTTTTACAATGGCCCGGGTGCCCGACCCCTACCGGATTATACAGTTCTTGGGTCTTGACCAGCGCCCACTTTGTGCAGTAAAGGAAAAGAGCGTGAGCGCATTGGCAATGTGGTTTCAATAATATGATGTTCTAAAATAAAGTATGGGGTAAACCGTGTGATCCTCACTTCCTGGCAAACAAGAGGTCACCCTTTTTACCATGGGTCATGGGTGTCCCATGTCATATACCTGTCCCTGACAATACACTTAGTTGATAAAGGGTGCGCAAATTGAAATTGGGTCAATTTGTAGGATTTTTTGTGCCGAATCCCGACTCCGATTCTTGTTGTAAGTACATCTAATAAATAGAATGTATATTGTCAATAAGGTGTTTTTGCGACGGGTTTTCAGTTGAGAGGGCGTCCGTCCGCGGTCTCCTTCCGTGGACATCCCCTTTGAAGTCGTTTGTAGGGTCGTCTCTACAATAGCACAAGTCGTGCTTTGTTGGCCACGTGTCGTATTATAATACGATCCGGTCTTTAATCGTGGTTATTCAGCGGTGCAACGTAATCGTAAATATTTATTTGAGGGGATGAAGCCTGTTCGATTTTTAAAGTCCCTACGCAGACAGTTAGGGGGTCATTTTGAACAGGCCCTGATCTTTGAGCTCCCGATCATCGTTCATTATTTTTTGTTCTTCCTATTTATATTATTGGAGTTCTGTTCAGATGCCGATTGTTTACCCAAAGACGACAAACATCAAGAAGACCAATACTAACCAACAGAGCCAAAGGCAAAGAAAGTTGCCGTGAAACGGTAGTGGATGAAATTCGCCTAAAAGTTTAAATAGATGAGATAACTCCTGAATTTATGATTCATACTTTTCCTAAGTATGTTACGGTTATCTTCGATGCTGTTTTGACTAGGTAAGTATTCTATGCTCAGCTCACGTAACTACAGATGGGCTGTGGGCAAATGCAAACATATTTTACGTCAGCTTGAAAGTTATACACATGCTCACTGCACCAATTATGAAGTAAATTGCAGCATCGGGCGCATCTGACGCCGTTCGTACGATGATCACATCTAAACTACAGTTGGTCAGTAAGTTCAGAAAACAAAACTAGTAGTAATTTTCGTACGTATTGTAATTTTCGTGTGTTACGACTCCGTTTTCGGTGCGCGGATATTTTACGTTGCGCTGTTTAGACGCTAGCGCTTCGTTTGTTTTGAACATTTCTGGGTATGTGTATTTTCTTTACAGGTCCCTTGTGGTGTTCGCAGAGGAAACCTAGTTTAGCTATATTCTACCTAAGCACTAACAACCTTGTTCCCCAATGAGTCGTGGTGGTCGGGTGGTGGACGGCAGTCGTTTCAAAAGGTAGAAACTTGTTGAAACACCTTCTTTTAAATAATGCTTATTCGGAAGTTTCTCATTTCACTTTATACTGTGTATGCAGATCCATTATTGTGTAATAGAGAGGCAGCAGTCATAACTGGCATTAATTCGGGAGTAACTTTTTCGGAAGTTGTTTTTGTTTAACTTAGGTTTCTAAATTTTATACGTCTAAATACGGCAGTGCCAGATTGTGTACGTATCTCCCAAACAATAATACGTTAAGCCCACGACTCATCCAAAACTCTCGTATTTTTTTATTATATTTTTTTTGTAATGCAAAGGTAAGCGATTCGCAGCATGTGCTTCAGCCAACCCCCGGTCGTGTCGGGTGTGATGATGCGGAATAATTTAATTGCTGCGCACCACGACGACTTCGTCCGCCATTGCTTGACGTGTTTTTTTTATTTGCTTTTTTCGATGTGTTACGTACGTGGCAGTTTTATAGGGTATATTTTTTAATGAAATCTTTTAACTCTTCAAATATTTTAAAATATAAGTTGATATCGAAATTTGCATAACTTGTAATGTAACATTTTGAACACAACAAAGTGTTCTAAAATATTCTTTGCAATTTAAAATACAAATCAAGCAAAAAGGACCACAGCAGAAGACATAGGCTTAATCTTATTAGCAATAGGATTAGGTAAGCCATAAATTATAGGAATTTAAAAGGTCCCCATTCCAGCTTACTAATAAGCGTTTAATTCCGCGCAGGTAAAAACGAGGTTGGTTCAGGGTTGGTCCAGCATTCATTTTAATCAAGTATGTCAAGCCCCGATTGCCTGATGAATTATACTACCACAGCTTTGTTTTATTAAAGCTGGTAATGCGCCGCAGATATTTTCAAATTTTATTCTAAAAATATTTCTACTTTCGCATTTGGAACTTCATTTGAATTTCGAGTCATTTCGCTAGGCAGAACGCAGTTCTTTCTTATGCAATTCTGGTCTAATGAAGAAGGACCCTTGTCCTCAGCTGTAGTAGAAAAAGCCCGTCGGCACCCATCTGCAGTGTCCTTCAGAGAATAAAGTGCAAGAGATTTTAATCTGCAAAACAGTGAATAAGGATATTTTTAAAAATGAAATATAAGGATATGCGCCATATTTCATAATTGCGAACTACGGTGTATATTCGTATTCAAGTTGTCCATATTTGTTATTTCTGTACCAATCCTTAAGCCGTGTATGTGGACGAAGTGTGCAGGTTTGATACAAGACCACTGGTCAAGAATTAAAGTTTTCGGTTGTTCAATTTGTTTACACCGCTTTCCACAATAAAGTGGTTGACTTCCAAGATGGAAATGGGAAGTTAATTAATCATTTCCGACTTCATAGTCAAAACTATACGTATAATATTATATCTGTAATGGAATTTCAGAACGTGCATTCCATTTTTCATTCAATTCATATTAAAATTGGTCGAACAAAGAACACGTTGAACACGACTCCAAAAAGGTATCATCGCAATCGCGAAAATTCATCGATTCGTTCGATACGAATGATCAAGGCGACATAACGTGACAGGAGGTTCGTGCTATCAAGTCGAACAAGCAGAAATGAATCGATCGCTGTTATCGCCCACATATCGCCCGGTGCCTTTACGTGTGGTCGCGGTCGCCATCCATTGTTCTCCGCGTTTTTGCTAAACCGTGCGCCCGAAGCGCCTGGCGAATATAAATTGAATGCGAGCGTTTGTTTAAAATTTCACACCGCGTCCATATTGTCATGTGCGCATAGATATCGGCGAAATGTCCCACAACGCACCGGTTTTGCATAGGCCGCCTTCCCTATTGAAACTGTGCATACAGAGAGAAATAGCCTCGTAAATAATAACGTAGTCTAACTTTGTTCGCTACAAAGCACAGCTACGTTTTAATTGCCTTCCGTGAGTAGTTTTAGACTTATACAAACCAAGATAGTCGAACAAAATATTAATAATAAGCGGATCTCTGGGCCGCAGTGAGTTCAGGTGAGACCAGGCTCGCGGGATAGCTGGCTCTTTAATAAACATGAGGCAGAGCAGGCTGGCCCGCTAATAATAAATGAGCGAGCTCGGGCCGCCCGGCACGTCTGAACACCCGGCGCGCAAGAGAAACTAGGAGTTGCGTATAGCTGTGGTATAATAACTACGTCTTATAACTTATGGTAGTTATATTACGATTTGATGAAAGCCTGGTGAATAGCCAGGGCAGGCCTGTTTGAATCTCTGATTTTAGGAATGACGCGGGTGATTTCAAAGTGCTTTAACATTTAGAAACTGAACACCAAGTTAGAATTTTAGTCTCAGAAGAAAGGCTAAGCCCCACAAAAGGCCCAGATTTGCCGGTTACTGGCAGGGTAAGACCTGCTAGGATTGCAGTAAATACACTCGCAAATCACAGTACCCAGGCCGTAGATCCTCAGAGGAACAACCATCACAGTATTTTAATCGGTAAGAGTGCGACTGAGGATTTCTCCACGATCTTCTTATCTTGTGAAAATTTATGAGATTAGCCCATGCCGTGGTTAAAAGATTAGCCAGTCAGCGAGATTGGTCGCGAGGCTGACTGCCCAAGGTGCGCCGGACGTACTTAAGTATCGTCACTTGTGTAGGCTCTTTTCATGCACCCTTCGCCACGTTAAATAGTGCAGACATCACGTCTGTTTTCCCTGAAGATAAAGTGGCAGAAGCTATTCGTCGCTTAAGTTCTAACAACGCGTAACTCAAAATAGTTATCTTTTCAGGAAAGCGAAAAATAGATTTTTTTCTACTTATCATATAATTGTTTTTAATCTACAATATTCTATTTTATTTTGGTTTTTTCGACGGAGCACTTTCGCGACACGATCCAGTATGGAACTCACCTGACTTACACGCTGTTTTAGCTGTTTACATAGCTTGATGGAACAAATATTAAATACGCGGTGGATTTTGTTTTTGAAATAACGCGTTGCTATTGGATCTAACCATTGATTGTGATTGGTCAAACGATGCGTTTTTCGATTCCCTATTGTATGACGTGCGTAACTCAAAACTACTATTTTTCGAGTTACGCGGTGTTAGAACTTAAGCGACATATTGTTATGTAACTGTAAGACCGACACTTTGCAGTTAACGATATTACTATGAAAGAAAATAAAAAAAAAACTAGGCTCAATTCTGACCTCAGGTACGTTACTGACCACCAGCCACTGTCCTACCAAGTGATCGAATGAAGTTCCTCGCGCTTAGCAGCCGTGCTTGTGAAATATAGAAAGAATTGATAAGAATTCTCAATAAGTAGTAGTCCATGGTTAATAGAGCCGGCGTTTTGGGGGCTGAATAGATTAATTATCGATGTTCGAAAATGCTAATTAGATTTAGCCTATTTTGAATAAATGCAATGCTAAGACAATGTTAATCCTCATGTGACACTAGAATATAACGCGACCAACTCAATAAAAAATAATGCTATTTTGATTAGTTTAATTACCTAGGTAGGTACTTGATCTTATTTTATATAATAAATACAACAGGTAACAAAAGTATTATTAATACTTAGATAACTTAAGGTCGGTCTGGAAGATCTCGAATCTTTTTAACCGACTTCGAAAAGGAGGAGATCTTCAATTCGATGCATATCTTTTGTATCAAGTCATAATATTAGTGTTCCGTACCCAAAGGGTAAAACGGGACCCTATTACCGAGACTCCGCTGTCTGTCCGTCCGTCGGTCTGTCACCAGGCTGTATCTCATGAACCGTGATAGTCAGACAGTTGAAATTTTCACAGATGATGTATTTCTGTTGCGGCTATAACAACAAATACTAATAACAGAAATAAATAAATATTTAAGGGGGTCCCATACAACAAACGTGACTTTTATAGATAATGGTACGAAACCCTCCGTGCGCGAGTCCGACTCGCACTTGGTCGGTTTTTATTGTTCTAGCAACCCTCTGAAAGCAACATTAGTAGAAAGTAGAAATCTCATTTTAATTACAAGTCGGTAAGCAAAACTAAAATCTATTAACTCAGCTCCATTGTACATGCTTTTCGTTTGTGATAAGCACAGAGCTGATTGGGTTCTTGATTAACAATGTCAGTCTAAATTATCGAGTCACACACAAGTTGCCATTAATGACACATCATGTGATCCGATTTAAAAAAATGTAGGTTAGTACTGATTTTGATTAAGTACACGTTGTATAATTTTTTTGACTTTGATTTTAACATAAGTACTTACTCAATAGTTTTCTTAAAATATGATAATAAAGTCCAATTTTACAACCGCCGTTTTTGATGTTTTGACAGTTTTAAGTGTAGAATTTCTGCCCCTCACTTAATTCTGAGATTAAAGTTATTCCCACATTTAAAAAAATTGACCTTAGTGAAAAGAATATTTTAAATTTAAAAAAAAAAAACAATAATATTAAATACAAAAAGAAGTAGAGAGATAATTATGTCACTGACGCGCCAAAAATGACGATTAAAAACTACACCAATTTAAAGTGGGTAGTTGCAGTTAGCTATCTTTTAATGAACTCGATAAAAAATAATGTAGGATCGAATTTTAAACACCACGTTCTGTGAACGTAACATAATATCTATAAGTAGTATAAAATATCATTGGTTAAAACAAAATTTTCTCTTCCCGCTATGGCCCGAGCGAGACCGCTTCATATTTTTTTATTATTTCACCGAAAGCAACAACCAAAGTCGAAGGTTTGTCCGTAGATATGACTATATGACGTAGGCTCGTGTCAATCACATGACCTAGATGTCACTAGACATAGAAGAGGTATAACTCGCTCGACAAAACAGTATCTTCCAAAAAGCCAGGTATTGCCGGTCATCGCCTGGATTAACGGCCAAAGTAGCCCCCCCCCCGTGACGCTTCTGTTGGAAATACTTATCCACATCGAAACATAAAGTCCGTCAAAGAAACCCCGCGTGATAACAGCTTGTCAAATTGCTTCAATGATGAATGAGTTGTGCATTGCACTATAATGACACCTCTTCCGATGTTATGCGAACCTAGTACCGAGGTGGCACCGATCACCTGTTCTTTGATCTTTGCTTGTTCTACTTTTCTTCAAGTTTAGTGATCCCCCGATTTATCCCCATCTTCTTGAGGATTTTACATGAATGGTGATGATAGGTCAATGACTTCTCAAGTTCACTCATGTTGATAACAAGTAGAAGACCTCTTATAAAAAACTTATTTTGAAGTTCATTGCAAAATAAAGCAAGTATTTGTTTCGAACATTGCAGTGCTACAGCAGTTGATATTTTATTTTGAAGTATCTTGGTGAGTTATGTTTGCTTGGTACATTAGAGGCGAAAATCACCTGTTCTTGTTTATGAATCAAACAGCAAAAGTTTACCTGTCTACCCGCACGCAACGGACAGGCAACATCTTATGAAATTAAAAGTTTCGACGTTACTGACAGATTTGTTTGTAAAAAAATATTAATAAAGAGGAAAAAGAAATACAAAATAAACAATAGATAGGTAGTTCATAGTGTTGATTAAAAAAAAATTGTTACTATATTCTAGATTTACCAGGAAAAACAATAAATGATCAAAATAAACAGAAGGCCCGATTTAGATCTCCAAATAAGGTAAATGTAGGACTCACCTTGACGGGTGGAGTGGGTATGTACAGCGGCGGATCATTTTGAGAGCCACTGTAAACTTCTTGGCCCTCGACCGCTGCAGTGCTTCTTTCGGAGTCTACGACGCTGTATCTGCATACGATGCCGTCAGCCGGTTTTGCATCATAACCCGGCGGCTTCCCAACATGGAACCCCTTCGCTTTTACCCAGAAGCGGAATTTAGAACTGTCGGAACTGTTGCATTCCTCCCCTCTCAAAGTACGCAGGATCCGCGCATACTTTTTCAAAGTAATCGTCTTAGTTTTCGCTAAATCCCCGTATGTCTGTATCACCCATGGTTGATATGTGGAGAATAAGTCTAATTTCGGATCCCCCGTTTGTACTTTTGCTCTCTTATTATTATTTTGCTCGTTTTTCTTGTCAGTTTTCGAGCTGCTCGCAGTAGATTTACGTTTTGAAGGTTTTCGCGGAGTTTTCTCCGGAATAGCTTCTTGCGTCAACTTTTTACGAAGTCCGCGGTCACTTATCATTGCCGCTGCCATATTTAATAAGTTTTATTAACACCACACTTTAAAGTTTAAGCTCCTCATAGTCCGGATTACAGTTTAATTCATCTTTTAACTGAGCAAACTTGCTATACATTGCCTCCTTACTCTTTTCTGTTTTCCATTAAGACAGAACGCAACTCCTAACGTTCCGAGAATCGGTTCGGGAATTGTTTTCGTGGAAAGTTGCCGAACTAAAAAGTTTCCGAAACTCGTGCGTATAACTTTGCAAACGCAAAGTTTTGACTGCGAAGTTCGAACCGACCTATAAGGACTTTGTATGGAGGAAAACTTTTCCCGGCGGGTGGCGATCGGACCACAGAAGAATTTCGCTCGCTCGCCCTTTTACTATTTCTGATTACAACGGCTCTTGCTTTCGTTGATTGGTCTTTAGGTAGCTGTCATTATATTAATGTTCTATAAGATGCATAGCTTTGTATATTTTTATTTATGCCCGAACTGAGGCAATTAAATTAAAAATCCGAAAATTCCAATCGGACTTTGTATGTAAACAGTTCTAAGTCCATCCAACAGGTGTCAGTCCAGAAGTTGGAAAGAAAAAAAATTGGAAAACAAAAAGTACCGGATGCGTGCCGTCGGGCAGGCGTCCCGTGCGTAGTTCGCGGCGTGCGGAGAGCCGAGCGACACAGACCCACTGTGGCGGCCGCTCGCGGACAGCGCGCGCGGAGTACTGGCGCGGGCCGGGCGCCGGGAGCGGCACGTGCGGGACGAACGGGCCCGACGCTAATTGCCCGCGAAACAATCGGGCCGATCGTCGGCCGCAGGGCGCCCGCGATAATGCTCACACTTGCCCGTCCTTCGCGAGATAACGCGACGCGGCTATTGTTCGATAGATAACTTCTACTCTTCACCGCGCGATACGTCCCGTCTCGTCACGGCGCGGCGCGTCGTCTGTATTATGTATATAGTCTGTAGTGCCGTTTGCAGTGTGTTTATTGTTTGGCGCGATTCAATATGTTCATAGCGCGGCGTTGCTGTCTTGTTATACAAATAGGATGCAGAACTTACGATGTATGCGCAAAGTTAAAGCCCTCGACCTCGACATCGGATTAGTTTTAAGTAGGCTGGGAACATACCTAGGTACTGTGTACTATAAAATATAAATGTTAGAGACTAAAGCACAGAAAAATACTGCCTACTACCACTAAAGTAGAAAGGCACAGATACCTACCTAGTTCAGGTACCTATCGAGTCGTAGGTAATGTTGTTAACTAAGATTTCGTCATTGACTTCGCTTTCGGTGCCTTCCCTTGTGGTGGTGAGCCTAATGTCATTTCGACGGTCCCTACGTATACCTACTATCGAAACGACAAAATCTCAGTTTTTATTTTACTATGTATGTACACCGATTACGCTGAGATTTATGATCCGATTTACGTGATTCTTCTTTAGTTTGATGCGGAATAGTTGCCATTTGGTCCCATAAGAATGTATTTATTTTATAACCTTTAAGATAACATAATTGCACACATTTTAAGCAGATGAAATAAAAACTGAGATTTTGTAGTTTCGATAGTATACGAAGGGACCGTCGATTTATCGGGTACAATTCCAAATTCTGGGCAGCTACTTACTGAGAATGTCTAACAGAAGAAGTCAATAACACTACTACCATCCAACCTGAGAATCTAAACCAACAGGACTAGCAGCTGCGCTTACGAATACCGATGCGGCCGTCCAAAATACTATTGTCCAAAACGAGATAACAAACCGAATCGGTCGACTAAGTAATTGATTAGTAGTGCATTACGGATACTTATATCATAGAGGATTGCTACATTTCTAAAGGGATAGCTACATTGTGTACACATGTAGGGACAGCTTCATTTCCAATCTCCAAAAGATTAGGTAAATGTATCCACGGTACCACGGAAACTTATTTAAAGTTCATCGCAGATAATAATAACTAAGGCTTCATGTGAACAATAACATCCCTTGGAAAAAAAAAGATGCCGCTTTTCTACATCTAATAAGGAAAAAAGGGGTGGCCAGTGGTGGCCTATATTCGCCTGGAAGGAGTCCACCTCAGCCTTTACCTATACCTAGTCCACAGTATGTTTCAGGTGTTGTATCGCATCGCATCACACATACTTAATTTAAATTAATAAATAAATCCTGTTTCCCGACAATTTTTTCTTAAATTCATAGCCTCGAAATAAAATCGACTCTACAAAAACAAAACAACGCAGGTCGTGCAAGTGTAGCGCGCCGCGGCACCGCCTGCCTGTTGCTTTTGAATGACGCCTGACGCGCAAGCGCGGCCAAGCGCACGCGCATCGAGGGAACGACTTCCAGTTTGACGTGTTGTAAACATTTCATACTTAACAGCCCAACACTAATTTAAACCTTGAATGTATGTTGATACGGATCAAATTAGATTAAAATGAAATAAGACTTTTGATGTTATAAAATAGCTGGGTCGACCAGTTGCGCGCGCATCGCGCACGAATCTGGTGCGCACGAGCCCGCACTCTTGCGCGAAATGTGCGCATGTTACTAGGCGAGCATAAAATAAGAAGAGCCGCGAGGCGGCAAGACCACCGGCTGCGCGCGCGCAGGCGCTCGTTTACTTGTTTCCTTCCCCTTTCTTGTAACGGCAACTCAAAATAGTCTGTATAGCTATTGTGCACGTTCTATTATTGTTTGAGCTGTTTCTAAAGACTGGTTCTTCGTTGCCAAAAGTTGGCATTTTGGATGGGTTAAAGAAAAATTCTTCGGTTCTATGCAGTCCTGATAACTTGATGAACACGTTAGCCATGATTTTTGATCATTATTTTTTTTATTGATTTCGTCGATTGATCGGTCGATCCCTAGTTAAGTTTTCACTAACAATCGTATTTAGCAACGTGATTAATTTAAACACCGTTTAAATAAAAAAGGGTAAAATTAATACTAAAATAATCATGCTGAATAAAAATTGCTGACTGTAACTGCAACAAATACTGCGAAACAAAAGAATAACATTGAATTATTAATAAAATTAAAAAGAATCGAATTAAAATCATATTGATCACCTAGATTGAGGGTAAGAAGAATCGATGTTGCTTCATTGAACGAATTTATACTAGGCTGTCATAAATGGTTGGATCTTTCCGCTTGAAACTTGTTATTATCGGATAGAGCCCGAGATGATTGTAGTACAGATCGAAACTAATAGATGGCGTAGGAAGCATTACTTTGAAAATAATGAAAAATGCAATTTGATTGTATAATTCAGTATATTTGTAAATAAGTACGTTGAATAAAATAGAAGATGAAATTAACTTCGTAGTTCTTGGATCGATTCTCCGGAAGTGTTTTAACACATTTCAAGGAATACAGGCTGTGCGACGTGCATTTATTTATTCAAATCAAAGACTAAATCCCGGAATCATAAGTATAATAATAACCTAGGTATATTAGATCTTTTTCAAAACAATTTATTAATCCCTTCTTATGATATAAAAAAATGTGTCGATTCTATTCCGCTTTGATAGCCAATATTCAGAGGCTGAGGAATGGACTTAGGTGGTTTTGATTTTACTCCGTTACCTTTGTACTAAGAACACATGAGTTAGCAGAAGGCTCAAACCGCCCATGGAAGTAATAAGTACATAACGTTAGGTACCACCTGACTGAATTATTTATATGGTATAGCGTACTCTATGAGTTCCTAGTACTATTGTTCCTAAAGAAACTCGAAAACGCGTATGCGTGTTTCCATAAAATGCAAAGCTTTCTTGCAACATCAGTTACTACTTCCTCTCTGCTGAATTCTGATTGCTTAATTTAAACTCTGTCCCTTTTTAACAGCTTAGAGAAAACAGAGAAAGAGAGGTGTTTCTAAAACCCTTGGTTGGTATCGGTGACATATTGCGCGTTCTCTCGTAGCCCGATTTACTAGGACATCATATTAGTGCAGTTGTGGAATAAAACGAATCCACCTCCTGAATGATGCTGCTGGGGAATGTGATAAAATACTACCAGATCTACATAAATGAAGGAAGCGATGCTGATTTTAACCGAAAGATGTAAATTAAAGGAAAATATATTATGTAATAATAATGCATTTAAAAACTTAATGAAAAAAATACGCTAAATTGGTTTTTAAATTGTAATGCGCAAAAATTTCAGGTTACCCGCAATTTATCTTCTTTTCGTTCAGTACTTTATCTACGTCACGCCGAAGGCTCATGCCCTACGTGACAGATGGCGCTGCCTGTCGCCGCCGTACTCAGAATATTACACGAATATTGTAATTATTTTCTTACGCCATTTGTTTCATGCGATCCTGGTATGGAGGCGATGCAACAAATTCAAGAACAAAGTAAAAGGAAACAAAACTTTATGATATCCATCACATCACAGGCTTAATTTTCTTTTAATAATTGTTTATTAGTTGATACTTAGTTGATTAGTCTTGGTTGAACTGTGTGAGAAAAATAAAAAATAATCGTAATTAATATAATATCCAATATTTTTATGCACGGTCTATTTAGGAAGTCGAGTAGTCTATTTATCTCCAGAGGTTGACAGCGTCTGGTTAATTTTAGTATATCTGCGAATCTGCGACTGCATATAAATGATGTCATAGTTCATACTGCAATGATCAATTCTTGTTGGTTTGCCGAACGTATTACCGACAAGGCTAACGTATAGTTCAGTTCCCAGGTTCCAGAGTCCCATGATTCAGGTATATTGTATGGGAAGTGTCGAGCGATTTGGTTTGCTATCTAGTTTTCTCTCGCTATGAGAATCGTAGACAAACCGAGATAACAAACCGAATTGGTCCACAAATGACTTATCGAAATTTTCTGAATGCCAAAATTATGCCGAGCTGCCCGTCTTACAGTTCGGGGTTTTAGCCATCAGTCCACGGCATACGATTTTTTGTACTAAGAGCCCGGGCCTTATACTGCCGCGCGTCGCACTATTTCTACAATAATTATAAAATCTCCACTGATACAAATTGGATAACTGCAATCACCGATCCGTCTGCCAAGCGCGCGTGGTATTATGGCAATATCCCTTGTGACCGTGTTTACGGACTGATATGACGATAAAGACACAGAATAGATGTTGTATAATTATGATGTTATCAGCGCGTCGCCGCATCGCGTCGGTAACGCGGGCTTTACGTAGGTAGGTACGCGACGCGCGCGACGCCGAGGATGTCAGCCACGCTCGGCGACTGCTTCGCAGACGACATAATATTGTAGGCTTGTGACCTGTTCGATAAATATTTTTGTGTGCCAATGTGATGCTTCTGCCCATTAAAGAAAGAAAGAGAAAGAAAGAAAAAATATTTATTTTTATGCCCAAGCGGACGCACAAGCATACTTACAATTAAAAAAATAATAATTCTTAAAACTAAATAATTAAAAACTACAACAAAAATTTAGACTTAAATTTAAACATATAATTACCTGGTAACCCGAACACAAAACAAAAGTTAAAAGAATGTTAAAATAAACATATGTAGTTTAAAAAACTATAAACACGCTTTAATCACGCATTAAAAATTATAAAATAATTCTTTTATATCCAATGGTTAATACAAAAAGCGTGGAGCGCTTTCTGGTTGTGTGTAATTTTAATTAATTTAAACAAAGCACTCCATGCTTTAAAATAATTATTTTATAATTTTTAGTGCGTGATTAAAGCGTGTTTATAGTTTTTTAGTGTTTATAGTTTAATTAAACTACATATTTTTACTTTTTAGTCTTAAAATAACTTTTAACATAATTTATTACTGGTACACATGAATTTAAAGTTGGCTTAGTTAGCATTTTTTTAAAGTTATATGTTTAATAATTAAGTTATAATATTTTCGAGGGGATTACTAGTAGCCACTGAAGAGTTCCACTATCCACCTCCAGGCTCCATCATCAGACCCTCGTTACCAAGCCTAATCTTTGGACTCATTGAGACGAATTAGGTATATGAGCCCAAACTCGAGGGTTCACTAGTAGCCACTGAAGAGTTCCACTATCCACCTTTTGTCTCCATCATCAGACCCTCAACACCAAGTGCAATATTGGACTCATCAAAAAATCATATGACCCAAGCTCGAGGGGTTTACTAGTAGCCACTGATGAGTTTCATTATCCACCACCTGGCTCCATCATCAGACCCTCGTTACCAAGTCTAATCTATTGGACTCGTTAAGACGAATCATATGACCCAAACTCGAGAGGTTTACTATTAACCACTGAAGAGTTCCACTATCCACCTCCTGGCTCCATCATCAGATCAGCTCCAAGATACCAAATTATAGTATTGTCATCCGAACTACATATACATACAAAGTTTCATTTCGATACGACAATTAGAAGTAGGTTAAAATTGACTTCAAAGATTTTTTTACATTGTTAGTTTGTCAGTTAGTTACAAGTGAAGCTAATATAAAGCGTGTAAAAATGGATTCGTTTCTTGGTACAACATAGACTGTTTTTTTATCGCACGTCATTCGCATTATTGACGTTTCGGATTGATTTTCAATTTGTTTGGTGCACTATGATTTTTGATCCCTTGAATGTCGTGATCGTGTCGCTGAAATTAGTGCGTCCATAGTCCCTACGTTGGCTTTTCTTACATTTTTTCGTGCTTTGTTGTTTTGTCGTCCTTCGCAACCACCATTTACACCTCGGGGAAGTCTAAAGTTCCCCAGGAACCTAATATAAGGTACTTAATAATGTTTGATTTCTGAAGAGTTTTTCGGAGATTTTTTTACATATAACATTATTAAGTCGGTATTCGCCGAAGGGTTTGGGCAGAAGTGTATCATAACACCCTCATTTCGCCATTATGTTTAAGTCCCATGTAATAGGGGGCGAGCTAATTGCCATCAACCGGGCACAAATCCAAACTCCGGGCTGCTACTGAGGAATTTCACACTGGAAAACCTAATAACACTTTGCCCGACCTGGGGATAGAAACCAAGGACCTCACGATCAGCAGTCGCGCTTGCCACCACTAGACCAACTAGGCAGAATTGTCTAATTTTTCTTTTTTCTATTGGATTGCTTGTAGATGGTTCTTGCGGACCGTTTCTATGTAACCAGGCATTTATTGGCGAGACCTGAAGAGTCTCCAGCCAAAGATTGTTCTACGTCGATAATCTGCTATTTATAAAAAAAGTGTCCCATCCCTACCAACACCTACTTAACTGGCCGAGCCGGTGCCGCGGTTTGATCGCTACTCCCTCCCCTTCCCACAATCCTCCCCCACACGGCCCGTGGCTTATCTGACGCGGAAGCCCGACGACCAGATATATTTCATCTCGCCACTCGACAGTTTTTCTGTGCCCACTGAGTTCAGTACTCCTGGAGCAGCCTGGGTGCCTGGTATTTGATGATAATTTTGTTAAGTAATAGTTGGAGTTATTCGAAATACTTTTTGTTCAAGAAAAAATGAAAATTTGCATTGCAAAAAAATGATTTTCTGCAAATAATGCAGATGAAATATCAAACAAAGTGTTCCACACGGTTTACTTATGGAACTGAGGCTACGGTCAGCAGCACACAACTAAGATTAATGATTTTTTTTTTACATTTCGTCGCTTAGGTAACAATATCGCCTAAGTCGAAAATTGGTCATTTGACGTTTTTTACGTCATTGGATAGATATTCTCGGCGCGCATCGAATGATGTCAGCAAAAATTGAAATTATCTAATCACGGCGAGTTATTCAAACAGTTCTGGCACCGCGCAAGTCGTTCTTGTGTCATTTTAAAGATCGGTGCAAGTTTCTTGAAGCAAGTCTCATGCTATCTATGTCTTGCTCTCCGACAAAAACAGAGATAGCATGAGACTTGCTTCAAGAAACTTGCACCGTGTAATCAGCATTAATCAGTTTTTTGTCCCTCCTGAAACCTTGTCAAATTTAACTTGCGCAGTATTGTTACCTAAGCGACGATTTGCTATACTAAAGTGCTTGTTCCATTTCTCCGTGATAGCCTAGCATTTGAACCCTTGCCTTCCATGCCGGAGAGTCTGAGTTCGACCCCGGCCCGTACCTTTGACTATTTGAATTCATGTTCGGATCTGAATTAGATTTTCACTTGCGTAAGTGAAGAACGAAAAACTTCTTGAAAACCGAAAGGGGCTCAAAAAAAAATAGGAAGTTCTCGATGGTGTGTTTAGTCCACCAACAAGGACCAGTCGGCACCAGGCCAACGTGGTAGACTAAAGCCTAAGGCCCTTCTCATTCTGAGAAGAGGCCCGTCGTCTTAAGTGGCACATTGGGCTGATTTATGTATGTATGTATCGAATTATTGATCTTGAATAGATAACAATTTGATAGTTGTCTCAATATGAATTATTATGGACGATAAGTTATTTATAGCTAAGAGTTATACACCCATATTCTAAGACGTTCCTCCAAAACTTACTCGACTTGATATAAACGTCCTCGACTCAAGATTTTTCCTCAGGCGAGGTAATGAATCATCTGTCAAACTCAAGGTATCTCGGAACCTACCTTAAGGAAGGAAGTGTCAAAGTACGTATGTTTTAAAAATTAATATTGAAGACTTTGCCGAATATGCTCACGATAATCCATACAATTTTTATCGCGGCGTTATTTGCGCGATGCAGATAATTCGAATTATGACGTAATGACTCCGTCGAGGAAACTCAAAGTTCACTCGCAATTGCGACTAAGAATACAATTTTGAACGTGGTTTCGAGGCCGTTCTGAGTCGACTATGAGTCGAATAGTTTTGGAGGAACATCTTAGAATATGGGTGATAGTCCGATCTCTCTTTATCAGCCTATCAAAGTTGATGTTGTCAAACGCACTAAATACCTTGAAGCTGTTTGTTTGAATTCTATCAAGTTGTACTGAAATGTGTCTGGAAATATTCGACCATTTATAATCTATGAAATGTTGCTATTTAGCTCCTTATAGACAAAATTATAATTTACGTTCACTAAGGAATAGAGAAAGAGACTTGAGAGAGGCCTATAACCAGCAGTGGACTGCGATAGGCCAAGTTGATTGATTGAAGGAATAGAGACGTCATTGAATGAACTTATGGGAATAAGTTGTATTTGTGTGCGTTGTATTCTTCGAAGGGTTCGGTAGAGGTATTTTTAGGGTTCCGTACCCAAAGGGTAAAACGGGACCCTATTACTAAGACTCTGCTGTCCGTCCGTCTGTCACCAGGCTGCATCTCATGAAGCGTGATAGTTAGACAGTTGAAAGAATCATGCCCACTTTCCATACATTGAGTGACCTGTCACTTGATTTTTTTTACAGGCCGCGTCTACCTACAACTAGTGTTGCATAAAAACAATTATTGTTTATAATAACACAATAACTTATCATCTTTTCATTTAGAGGCCAGGGAAAAATGCTATTATGTAAATAAGTTTTTGAGGTTATAACAGCTGTCAAACCTTATCTGACAGCTGTTATAACCTCAAAAACTATACGATAATTAAAATCAAATTGTTTTTTAATGGCTGAAAGAGTTACAATCACTCAGAAATAAATCAGTCTTCAATTTAATATCATCACCAAATCGGTGTGCGGTCGCAAACAGCAGTTATATTCTCGTAATATCCCACCGATGCCGAGTTTTAAATACTATTTAATTGGTTGGCGATTTCTGACTTTCATTGATTATTATATAAGTCCAGGTATCCTCACGATGTTTTCCTTCACTGATGTCCAAGATAAACTTAGAAAGTAACGCATTGAAAAAGACACATTGGCCCGGATTTGAACTCACAGCCTCGTGCATGATAGGTGAGGTGTTAACCTCTGGGCCACCACGACATAAATAGATAACGAAAAGAGCTGCCTGCCTACCTACATGTTTTTGACGAGGACAGGGAAATGAAATAAAAAAGGATTTGATTTATTTAGTATTATTTATTTAATGTCTTCTCGTACAACCACTTCATCTAAAAATGCCGCTGGAGCCACAATGTTGGTTTCATACCTGGCCCAGCCCAAGTACCACACCGACGTCATAACATGCGCACAACAACCTACAATGCAGTTGCAGCAATAATCTATAATGCCTTCTCGTCCATTAATACCATTTGATATCAAAATGTACACATAGTACTGACGTCTTGAGATATGTCTTGATTTTATTTTTCCTTTATAAGTGAATTTTCCCCGCTGCCCAACTCGGGTATACGATTAGTGGAGATATCGAAGTGCTAATTAGCGAGATGACTCTGCTATCAAGCTGAAGGGCCCGATAACGACGAAGCGTATTACCACATATGTTGCAGTTAATACAAAGTAATCTCGTAGAAGGCTCCATAACGCTTTCCAACAAAAGCGATAACGTCTAGATCCCAATCAAAAAGCACTAAATCGGTATCCGTGTAACAAGGCCAAAGTAATCGTAAGTAGTAGGTATCAAAGTCCGTGGAAAATGCAAAAGTTGTAAGGGTATCAGAAAATCCAAAATCGCACAGTACGTAGCAAGAACAAACGAACGACTGCAAAACGTCAAACAAATGACAGCCTGTCATTCACGATAAAGAAGTTCGTTTTACGCGACCTGTTAACTGTACACTTATTTTTCTTTCCACACCTTAATATAAAATCATAAAATAATCATAGCTAGCCAAAAATTAATAAGTGAAGTAAAAAAAAATACCAATTCGTTATTTTGAGCATACATTAACCACAAGACGAACGAACAAGTTTTTGTATTCTGTGAAACCAAAATGTGTATAAAAACACGTTCCGTTTCTATGTCTATTGAGAATGATAAAGATAGTGATATTGCTTTTTTTCCTGGCTTTATTTGAAAATTCAATTAAATGATACGAAATAAGCAAAAACAATGCAATTTTTTAAGATATTTTACATCACTAGACGCGTTAGAAAATTTTCAGGTCAAGACTGGACATGATTCTTTCACAGATGATGTATTTCTGTTGCCGTTATAACAAATCTGATTTTTTTTGCTCGTTTTCGCTCGATATTGATAACGGCAACAGGTAGACGCTTAAAATATTCACAGAAAATTTAGTTATATATTCACTTTAAAAATAAATAATTAAATTAAAATAAAACAAATACCTATTTAAGGGGGGTTCTCATACAACAAACGTGATTTTTTTTTTGCCGTTTTTATAGATAATGGTACGGAATCCTTCGTGCGCGAGTCCGACTCGCACTTGGCCGGTTTTTTTAGTACATCCTCGTTTCGCCAGTTATGTCTAAGTCCCACGCGAGTAGGGCTAGTATTTCAAAATAGAGGAATGTCTGTCTAGAGTGCCTTAAATGTCTGATTTTACAGATAAATGCCAGTAGATCTCTTTCTCATGTCGGCTAGAGAATAGCTCATGCCATGTCGTGAAAAGATTAGGCAGTTAGCAAGGTTGGTAGCGGGGCGGACTACACAGTGTGCTCCGTACTTACCTGCTTAAGTATCGTCACTCACAGAGGCTTATTGAATGCACCCTTATGCCTGTCTCAGAGTAATGCTGGCCGCACGCCCATCTAAACCTTAAAACGCCTGTCAAATGCGACAAATGTCTGTCATATGGTACACGCGAGCCTATTGCCATCAACCGGGCACTAATCCAGACTCCGGGCTGCTACTGAGAAATTCCTAATGGAAAAACCAATAAAACTTTGGCCGACCTGGGGATCGAAAAGCCAGGACCCCATGCTCAGCAGTCGCGCTTGTGACCACAAAACCAACAAGGCAGTTAATGACGCTTCTGTTTTTTGGAATACGTTATTTATTCGTATGTTTCCCAGGACGCATCGTGTGACGTTTCCATAGAATATAGAACAAAACCAAGCGATTAATGTCAAGTATTTCAGAAGAATAAAAGGAGAAAACATTGCTATTCGGACTTTATCCTACATAGCGGCCCGTCCCGGCTTCGCACGGGTGGACATTTTACCAGTTTTTGCAACATTTTTCATTTATGCTCCGCTTCTATTGGTCGTAGCGTGATATATAGCCTATAACCTTCCTCGATAAATGGACTATCCAACACAAAAATAATTTTTCAATTCCAACCAGTAGTTCCTGAGATTAGCGCGTTCAAACAAACTCTTCAGCTTTATAATATTAGTATAGATGAAAAATATTATAATAGATGCTCTGAGTTCGGAAATATGGCCTTGTAGAACCTGCTGTGCTCGTCTTATATTTAAAGGTGGTGTAGGGGAACGAGATATTGTGTTCCGCCTACGAAAAGGAGGATCCTCCTACCAGGCGGAGTCTTGTGCCTGGCGGGCCACTGCCCCACGGTTGATGTTGGGAACTTGTATATATACTATCTGCGTGTCAAACTCTGATATCGCGATGCAGGATAGTTCGCATGTGGCGTGATAGATGCCGCCACAAAGGCATTAATTAGTTCATTACTCCATTATTATTAGTAATAGAGTGGAGACCCAGAATTGGGCTGGCAAGGCGCAAGGTGAACAGACGACCTGGTCAAGATAGCAGGGAAGACCTGGATGCAGAGGGCCCGAGACTGAAGGGAATGGTGTGCATTGAAGGAGACCTACCAGACAGCATTGGGTGGATAAGGGTTGAAGAACAGAGATAGGGGGAATATTGCATCACCTGTTTTTCTTCAGTTAGTTTATATCAAAACACTAGCGGACCCGGCAGACTACGTCCTGCCCGGAAAATTTGGTGTTATACTGACAGCAGCGCCACCGGCCGGGTCCAATTGTGTTTTGAAATCATCCAGGAACCCATTGAAATACACACACAAAATTTCATCCAAATCAGTCCAGCCGTTAAGGAGGAGTTAGGTGACAAACACACCTACAGAAGAATTTATATTAAGATTACCTACCTATCCTACCTACCTACCCTACCTGAGACTAATCGATTTGACAATCTATACATATATTATATTTTCCCGTTTTTGCAACATTTTTCATTTATGCTCCGCTCCTATTGGTCGTAGCGTGATGATATATAGCCTATAGCCTTCCTCGATAAATGGACTATCCAACACAATAAGAATTTTTCAATTCCAACCAGTAGTTCCTGAGATTAGCGCGTTCAAACAAACAAACAAACAATCAAACAAACAAACTCTTCAGCTTTATATATTAGTATAGATGAGTACCTCCTGTTCTATAATTATGATAAGCTAATCAGCACATTACAAAAATACCATTCTTAGGCCAAAACTAAAGCAACAATGTAGGTAATACCGCAGACCTCGATAAAAATGATATCCGTCTAAAATCCTTTGACCCAAATCCCCGCCCTGTGGCTTACTTTAAGCGTTTAATTAAAAAATTCACGCCTACAAACTCACCTAATTAGTGTCTGTGAGACTTAGCTTTGACTCTGTATATTCATGCTGTCTTAGTACGTTGGGTAAGTCTGATTACGTAGGTAGATCAGCGTTTAAACTTCTGGTCCGGCTGAGATTTATAACGGTCGGTTGATTCTCAACAAATAACAATATTACAATATTATATATGTGAGTATTATGTCTATATATGGTGTGTAGTATATTTTTTTGCAGCAGTACACCATGGACTATCCCGCCTATCTTATTCATTGACTTCATGTTCATCCAAAGGTTGTCTGGTAGATATCGCTATCGGCGATAAGACCGCCATTGTACCCTTTAATGTTTGTTATTTTATAAGAGCTGTGTTACAATTTTGGTGTACAATAAAGTATATTCTATTCTATAACAGCCTAGATAGGACCATACGTAGGTAGGTACTGGTACTTACCCTAGATAGAGCCATGGAAAAACGGCCTCCGCGGTACACAGGCACCGGTACATGACAGGAATCCGATAATGGAGTTTATTATGGTATGGTATAAATAAAACAAGGTATAATCTTCTGTCGATGACCCGTATTACGTCATCATTTGTGATATTTTCCCACTAATTACAACAGTTTGACAACAGAAGCCGAAGCTTGTTAAAGTAGCTATGACGAAGAAAGGTACAATCTCGTAATCTACCTGTCACGAGACTAGACTACCTTGTTTTATTAAACTATGGAGTTTATGATAACACCACAATAAATGTGCATCTTGGATACGTTCCGCTTATTTACCGAATTTCATCTTAAATTGTTTAGCTGTTACGGCGTGAAATAATTGCGCAACAAACATCCAAATAATATGTAGTAAGAAATATAATCAATTTTTTTAAACAATTTCTATCTTCCCAAACCTATAGCAGAGTACACAGTAAAGCTGAACTACTGAGATACCCACACAAGATAACAAATTGGATAGGTGCTTGTAGTTTGACATACATATTCCTTTTCAGTGCAGTTGGAAATTCAATAAATTTAATATTCCTTGATTCAGTACTGCTAACAATGCTTGTTGCAGTCGATACAATATTTTGGAGTTCCAGTTTGAATAGGTGTCACACTTATGGGTGGCTTTATGAGACAACCCTCAACTAGCATGTGCACATAAAATTTAGCAGGCGTGTACTTACGGGAGGATAAAGAATAACACTTGTAACCGTACACTATATATATTTTATTAAGAATTACAAAGAGAACAACAGGGCGTGGTTCGTAGCAATGCGAGGAGTCCAGGGTCTACGTGAGCAGGTGTAGCACTTAACTTGGCAACTGCAGCGTCCCCGACCTTTTACAGGCCCAGACCCCCGCCAGTCGCCACCACACGTCACATAGGGTTACATAATCTTTGAGTTGTTTATTATATGATAAAACATGGTACACCTCCTGCAAGCGAGGATAACAGAGTTGCAGCGCCCACCATGCTCTTCTCTGTTAGACCCTGGTACCCTGGTACCTTGGACGTTGAAATTCTAGACTTCTGCGGGAGACGAGCTCCTTTAAAATTATTCTTAAATGAAATGCCGCCAGCCGCCTGACATTTCTCGTCGCGTCCCCCAGGAGCGAGGTCCCTGGTCCTCGTGCTTTCAGCATATTTAGCCTAGGTAAATCATGCTCTGAAAGTGAGAGTCAAACTGGCGGTAGAGTTATGGCAATCGGCAATGATTCGAACAGATACAATAAAATGTTCTATATCAATCGGCGGCAGTGCCAAAATGTAGACAATAATAATTATAATGTCGATCACAGGACAGGTAAACGCTGGTTCTATTTGTACCATGAGCAGTTTCAGTTCGGGTCAGCCTGCTGAAATAAAACTCGCTGGGTCTTGCGATCGCTGGCTCGCCTGCCGTTTAGTACGCTCATGGTATAAAATAGCAGGACAGTTCGCGTAATATAAGAGTTAGGGCATCCAGGGAGCGGATATTTGGTAAATACCGAATAGCGAATTATACGAAGTGAGGCTACGCGAGTTCGTGTTCTAATTTTACAACAGAAAAGCATGAACCCAGAACTCGAGAAAGCAATCAAAAACGCCTATCGTGTGCCGACCGCACTTTATTCGATAACACGAACGAGTCAAAAACTCAGTTGGTGTGTTTTTTTCCGCAGCGAATGCAAGAAAGCGAGCGCTGTCGTGTCGCGAGTACCAGGGCGGCAGAACGCGGCGGGAGTAAATTAGGCGGCGGACACTCTGCTCGGCGCGAGTCGACGCGCGCACTCAGCGATATTGTTATCGGCCCGCCCCGGTTGCAGTAGGGCTGGCAGGCTGTTAGAATAGTTTTTTAAATAATTTATTTTTAGTTTTGTGTTTTGTTATGCGTTGAGATTAATTTCTTTTGTTGTTAAGTTAATACTAAAATTTATGTTTGTGCCTAAATACAATTTTTTATAGGATGCGCAGAACGAGCAGTTCTGCAGGATATCGTCAGGGAAAAATGGTGTAAAGAAACGTTTGTACACTTTTACTTATCCACTTTTGTAAAATCACTTTTTTTTAAATCCTACAACGGAGTATTTTTCATGGGTATCTGAGCAGTGGGACATCGAAACATCTTACGCTCTTTTTTATGTTTTGACTGTTTGTCTTTGTGTTCTTTGTTTGGCCGACTACCCAAGAAGGAGGGTAATGTTTTCCGGGTGTATGTATGTATGTTTGTTTGTTTGAGCTAGTCGCCGTTTATGCCTCACAAAGGAATAGTCCTTTGTGAGGCATAAACGGCGACTAGCTCAAACGGAGGCTACAAATATTTCTGGCCAGTTTTTGAATTACATATTATGTGCAGTCTACATTTTATGGTTTGATAGAATTAGGTAACTTTGGAAAGCCCGCTAAATACCTACGTCTTGTTTACATCTTTCAGTTCTTTTTACAGGCAGCCGGATATTTCTGCTTTTTGAAATTAACTTTTCAGTTTTCATATTTTAAACGATTTCATAAGTTTCATTTTATTATTATTCAATATCCGTCAGACAGCCCTGTGATACCGCCGGGGCGGAGCGCGCGTCGCCCGCCAGCCCGGGAACAAAGCAGCCGCGCGCCAGCGCCACTCACCGCGTGCGAACTGCGATCAAACCAGCTTGATACTTTATAATATTATGTATTTTAATATTTAGTTATTATTTTTTATAATACAGCGCTCAATCAGGGGGTAAAGTCTGCTAATTTAAATAAAATGACATAGGTACAACTGTCTTCCCATCTACACCCTATTGATATTCCATTACGATTGTGACAGATAAGATATTCTGCTAAAACTTCAATATTGAAGTAGGTAATAATTCAATGAAAGTTTAATGGAAAGTCAGTGGAAAGCCATTGGTCTAAAGTAATCAGCAGAATACCAAATTTCTAAAACTATTCTATCGACAATCTATCGAAATGTTCGTAAATTAGCAGACTTGGGCCAGCCCCCCTGATTCAGAACTTTCGATAAGTCAGTAATTGTCGAATTATTCGGTTTGCTATCTCGTTTTGTGTACGATTTTCATAACGAGATAGGTACCTACCAAACCGAATTGATTGACAGCTGCTTATTGAAACGTTCTGACTGAATCAGAGAGCTGGAACATACTTTACATGTACGTGAACATAGGGTTACCATATCTCAGGATTTGTCCTGAGATTTCAGGATTTTTGGACTCTTCTCAGGATTGCGGCTGGATTTTGTAAATCTCATGAAATCTCAGGATTTTTTGAATTTTCAATAAAATACAGCTTACAAAATATACGTAAATATCCGCAGTGTATCAAAACGATAATATTATGACTTTTTTCAATTGTTAAGTACGTTTTAGAGAAAATTCTCAAACTGTAAAAAACCTCAGGATTTTTCAATGGAAATCAGGTCGTTTCTCCGGACTTTTGATTTTTTCATCTGGTAACCCTACGTGAACAGCCATATTACGACCTGATAAATGTACCTAGTTGACTTTGGATGCAAAAGAATAGGAACAAATCGCCGTATCACATTACCGTACTGTCTTTCGTTCATTTAAATAATATTGTATAATCCTGCCGTTTCCTTTCAGATCCCTCATCTTAGTTATATTTTTACATAACACTCACAAAACTTCGACCAGCAAAGGACTACGAAAGTCATTGAAAATACAGCCTTACACCCAGTTCGCTCATGTGTAAATAGACCATAGTTTTCCAGATTAAAAGACGAGCTTGACGCTTTGTGAACAGGACTGCAGGATCCTATAGGTACGGGTATATAAGATTACTATAGTCAATACCTACGTAATACTTCGTATTTGATATACAGTTTACATGCGATACGGAGCGCGGCCTGCCCGGGAACAAAGCAGCCGAGTGCCTGTGCCACTCACCTTGTACAAACTGCGACTGTATCTGCTTGATACTTTATATTTAATATTCAGTTTTCAGACGATTTGGAGCTTAGTCACCACTAACTGAAGGCAAAGAGCTGCGTTTGAATCTGCTTGGTTCTATGTGACTATTATTTAGTATTGTTTTGTATTAAGAACCATATATGTATAAATAAAAGTTGAGCCAACGAGGTAAGTGAGTATATCATTATGAAAATTATTGAAATATAGGTAACTGCGTGTTTTCTACTTCTCTGCTCCTCACCTTTACCCATAATAATGTCATTATTAAGGTGTTTGAGCACTTATATAAACTTAGGATAACTTACTGTCAGCGGTAATAAGCGTACCTAACTTTAAGTTTGAACTCCCATGATCAAGATTCTTTGATTGCTCTATCAGTACATTACCCAATGATTCACCGGAGGCGCGGCGGCCCGCCACCGCGCGCCGCGCGCCGCATCGACATCGTCCCGTATATTGTATACCGCACGCTCGCACACTCACAAACTCAGACAGACACAAACACTACGCACATATACACCAAATATGTAGAGCTATAGACACATACGAGATTATATTATGTACGTTCACACTTTTATAATAAATAGCATGTAGCGTACGCAGCGAATACAAAAATACACTGACGACTTTGTGCTCGTTGCATAGATCGTTTTGAAGTACCCCAAGTATTAAAATAACATGAAAAAACGTCAAATCTTACGAATAGTTATCCTTTTTTTTTGTCGTGGAGAAATGCACACGCATACTGCACTACCACGGGGTGATAGTGCAGTTATGTGGGACTCAAACTCATTAAAACTCCACGGTGTCCTCTGCCGCTTATGGCGGGAACAAGGGCACGCGTAAGCACTCATCCGCGAACCCGCCGAATTGATAGTTATCCTAAACTTTATCATACAGTTTATCATCAATGACCACAAATCTATTGTTCCATCAATTTCTACTTCCAAACATCACGAAATCACAATGTCATGCTATGCATATGAATGTTCTAGCAGTAGCACATAAAGTAAAAGTTTGGAGCCCAACCAGTCTAATGAACATATTAACAGGTGGTCCTAAAAACTATTTCGGCGTATTTATTTATTCTTTATGCACAAAATTATACAGAGGTGGACATAATGCCCAAAGCCGGGTCTGCTGCAACCATAATTTTGTTAGAAATAGCTAACATGTTTTTCCAACAAAATTGGGGCGCGGCTATTTGTTTACTACTGGTCCGAGTGATCACTAAACATGATTTTAAACGCGGTTTTATACATTTTCTACCATACCATTCCGTATTCACTCACGGGATTAAAACTTAAAACTCTTATCAATCTTTTCCACGTTTAAAGATACAGAGCACCCTCTATTAAAAAAAACTTATTATTCAACACTTACAGCAAAGTACTGCATTGTACAGCCAGACATCAACTTGTTAAAACACTAAGGACCTACACGTTTCACTCATTTCACAGTAGATGTCGCTAGTGGCTTAGCTAGTAAGGATTTATGGACAACGATGTGTGTGTAATTTGATAAAAATTAAAATTAATGTGTTCCTCATTGTGTCCGATTGATTGTCTTGGTATTTATTGTTTACCTATACTTACCTAGTTTAAATGATAAGGTAATTTCGGAACCCGTTAGTCATCTATACGTAAAAAAAACCATGATTACTGGATGATGAAATACCCTTATTAAATTATTGATTTAATTGGGTATTTTCAGCATAGCCAAAATTTTGTTTGGTAGGATGCCGATTTTTTTTATTGTTGACTCATCTTCTTTGCAGAGACGCATACATCGACCTAGCACCTCATGTTCGCCTAATACTCGCCGTATCCGTGGGCCAATGTGACGGGGTAAATCCGGAAGGAAAGACGGATCCCATCTAAAACATAAATGTGAAAATGGGAGCCAAGTTCAATAATAAGAATATGCGTGGTTGTCGACTTCGCCGACAAAAGAATTGAGATCTAAATGGGTGCCAAGTTCTGTAGATAATCCTGAAATTTATTTACACAAAGCAGATATCTTAGGATAAATTGAAGCTCAAGTTTGACTTGGCTAGTTTTTACCAGCAAAGCAAATTTTTAGAAGAGTAAGATGTTGACTTTACAATAGGTATAAAAACAGTAACTTGCGTATAACAGAAGAAGATAAGTTGATTAGCTAAATATAAGATAACTTGTATGTGAAAACTAGCCAAGTCAAATCTTGATCTTCAATTTATCCTAAGATATCTGCTTCGTGTAAATAAATTTCAGGATTATCTACAGAACTTGGCACCCATTTAGAACTCAATTCTTTTGTCGGCGAAGTCGACAATCACGCATATTCTTATTATTGAACTTGGCTCCCATTTTCACATTTACGTTTTTGATGGGATATCATTACTTTTTGTAAAGAAATTACTATTATTCATCACACAAAAGTAATCTGTAAAACGTTTACGCTGTAGAGTTTTCTTTTTTGTGCTATTATTTACATTTTCTTGAACGTTAGAAATACAAATTCCTCCCCCTTTTTTATCATTTGCCTGTTAGGTATATATTTTTTCCCACTTATATAAACAAATAATCTGGTATACAAAACGATTTTAGCGACCTTTCATCATGGAATCATGGAACCTATTCTCCTGCGAACGAAAAAGTTTGTTGCTCTTATAATTTTGAAAGGCGCTAAGTAATAAAAATCGATTGTTTGAAAAATATTTCAAATCGGAAAATTCACTGTTTTCTGACTTTTTCCTTTGTATACACATAATTACCCAGCTGGACGCCAAATTTCAACTTTCTAGGTCATCTGGAAGTGGGTTAGGTTTTTGATCTATATGTCAGTCAGTGTTTAAAATGACGATTTTTAGACGTTAATATCTCAATAACCATTTGAGCTGTATTTATAAAATTTGGGATTATAGTTAATCTCGGGGGTTTCAATAAATAAACCAAATTTCATGTGTTTATGTTGAATAGATTTTGAGTTATTAAGGGCTCAAAAGTGGCTTCAAATGGTTCGTGTTACACACGGCTGCTGCGTCGCCAGTTCCTTTTTCCTTGAACTTGGCTTGACACGCTGCCGCGTGTCTAGATTCTATAGCGTCATAATTGCACAGGCCACGGTTTCACGTCAGTATGACAGTTCACGGTTGATGGGTATTTTGTTTTATTCTATTTTTATATTAGCTGCAGCCGCGGCTTCTACATTTCAATAGTAACCTATGTTCTTTTCTCCGGATTTCAGGCTATTTCTGTGTCAAGTTTCATTAAAACTGTTTTATTAGTTTAGTCGTGAAGAAGTAACAATGAGACAGACAGACAGAAAATCTCACTTTCACATAAATATTATATTAGGTAGCAGGTATGGATCTATTAAATTATTTTTAGTTATACAAGACAAATAATACCCATTTTAGCAAAAAAATGTAAAGGAATAAGCACCAGGTTTGCTTCCAGCAAGGATTCATCAATGCTTTTAAAACAATTGAAACTATGAAGAAATGATTTAAAAAGATATTCGTGCCGTGGTGGGCCATTTTTGTCTAATGTTATATGAAGTGAAGTAATAATATAATAAAATGTTATATTAAGTAAAGAAATAAACTAATAAAAAACATAAAGGCAAAAAAAGCCAACGTCACGCGGTGTTCCCAGGCGGTCACCCATCCAAGTACTGACCGCGCCCGATGTTGCTTAACTTCGGTGATCGGACGAGAACCGGTGTATTCAACGTAGTATGGACGTTGGCGAACACAATTACAAAATTATTAATGTATATTCGAGAATAATAACATAAATTGGTACGAGATTGAGTACATTTTGGTGGCGAACAGGCTAGTGCTAATTTTGTGCTATTTTCATAGTTCGCGTGATAAAAAGCTGACTACACATATATGCCACTTTTTCCTGTTATATTAAATGGAGCAAAGGTACTTACTTCAAATTAACTAGCGAAACTTCTCAGGTTTACTGCTTTACTGTCACGTAAAGCAATAAACAAAGTAGTTTTTTTTAAAAGTCCTATGATATCATTACGATGTACGCAGCAGACAAGGATTTTACCAATGCTTATGTTGACAAGAATTTATTAGTCGTTCTTATCCTACAAGTTTTCAATAAAAAATAATTGTAGAGATCGGGTAGGTATATCATAATTATTCACTTATTTATATCTAGCACTAGATTAAAAAATATTGTTGTAGCGTAGGTAGAAGACAAAAACAAGCGAAAAAAGAAATGGTATCCATGGATTTTATCCTTCGGTTAAACCGCCTTTGTCATTATGCGAGCCTAGTAACTGCACAGTCCACGGACAAATGAGACGGGGTAAATTGGACCGGAAGCGTGACGTAATCGGGTACGTACGAATGACAAACATTCTTTAAACGTTACTTACATTGTTATGATTGCCTGGTATAAGAAGTTGTTCGAACGAAATGTGTCGGGGTAATATGGCCCATCTCAATCTCAGTCTCGGTGTTACTTACGGAGTCGAGACGTACTTATTTACAAGTCCGTCAACGTTAAAGACGTTTTGTCTTGTCATGTATGATCACAGAAATCTAAGTACCTATCTAAGTATGTACATATTTTAGATTTCAGTGTAGGTTATCCGCGGATTATCTATACCTACCTACCTAGTTTGAAATTGAATTTATGTTTATTAGGTACCTACTAGTCGAAAGAACGGTCGGTTTAATTTGGTGAGGTTTAGTTTGAGTGAACAAACCTCACCAAACTATCGTTTTCTTTAAATGAGTAAGTACCTCCTTAAGTCGGGTGTGGCGAGGGTTTTCTGAAAAATGTTCTATGTGAGATGGCAGCACTGTAGCGTCAGGTCCAACCACCTGTCAAAACATATACACGATTTGTATTTTACGATAATTTTTTGGTTTATTTATTCTTAAAAACGTTACAAAAGGAATATTGTTTTCTAAAATGTGTGTTCAAACTTCAAATAAAACAGGAGGGTGACTTTTGCGCCTCTCTTTTTGAGCTCAATCTTCAGTTCGGCAACCTTTCTCTGGCCGTAATCTATACTAATTAATATAATTTGTATAAAGCTGAAGAGATTGTTTGTTTGTTTAAACGCGCTAATCTCAGGAACTACTGGTTGGAATTGAAAAAAATATTTGTGTTGGATTGTCCATTTATCGAGGAAGGTTATAGGCTATGTAACATCACGCTACGACCAATAGGAGCGGAGCATAAATGAAAAATGTTGCAAAAACGGGAAAAATGTCCAACGGTGCGAAGCCGGGACGGGCCGCTATCCATAATAAAATCAATAACACTTCCAGATACGTAGAATTTCACTAAAAAATTATACGTTCGGTAAGAATCTGTGCTATCTGACAGCTGTTTGGACCTAACGCAAACGAAGCGCCGCCACCGTCTAGTGGCAGAAAAAGTATCGAAATCCCTACAAAATCAAATCTTGATACTCTACATCAAACTGTCAATATGTCGTGACGTAGTTTTAAACTACGTAGTCTGTGAAAAGAACTAAAAAAAATGGCGGGAGCTCTTTCAGAGCCGTAACATCATGTAGCATTCTAAATAGCTATGTTCGCCTGGTATTCGCAGTTTGTATCGACGAAAACGTTGGGGTAACTGCGTCCGTTTTGTGACGACGACGACAGCGACCGAAACAGCGAAATGGAAAATAATAATTTATCGACATAATAAATTATAATTCAGAGAATATTGGTATCGATTCTGTATCACATTTTGACAGTACTAAACTAGACTAAACGCAACTGTCCCTTTCTTTTTCTATTGAAACAGAAAGAGACAAAAACCCTTAGTTTAGTTTAGTCCTGTCAAAGTGCGCAACAAAATAATCGACATCATTGTCAAAATCTCAAACTAAATAAAAGCACGGAATAGACAACGCGCTTGGCAGATGGACGATAACAGTAACTATCATTAGGTATATTGGTAAATAATGGTGATTATATAAATTATAAGTGATAAAATACAAATCTAATATAATCACCAGGACACGACTTCCTTAACAAAGACTTGTTAAGGACGACATGGAGGGCGAAGGAAAGCGAGCGTAAGAAAGACCTGAAGAAAAGTTGGATATTAATTAGAAAGTGTCCTCTGTCCATCCAACACGCGTTCTGGCGCTTTCACACGAAGAGCGACTTCGGAGTCGGATACATAGAACCACACGAAAAAAGAAGAGTAGGTGCGAGTCTTTTGTTTTCAAGTTGTTCGACTTGGTCTCCAGTGAATGCTTCTGATGACCACATTGCCAACGCGACTGAATATCAGAACTTTATTGAGAGAGACTTGAGCTGATGACACTGGTGCAGTGATACAATTAGCTAAACCAGCCTTACTCCGATAAAACCATTGATAAGAAAAGCGTCGAAATAAACGCCTGTAAACTTATGAGTACCTGGTACTTGCTCAGTTTGTGGACAAAATGTGACGGGGTAAATAGAAACGGAAATGTTTTTTTTTGCAAGACGACAATGCTTTAGGTACGGCCTTTCTCTATAATATACTCCTATGTTACATCTCAGAGCAATGCCAAAATATCGATAAAATTAATTGTAAATACTTAATTAAATAAATACTTAGTTTTTTTACAAAAAGAAAATACTTAGTTTTTTGTAGAATGTGGAATGTGGACCCAAACTTGATCTTTTTTTTGGAAGCCTAGCTAGATAATAAATACTTTATAAGTAAGTCTGCAATATTGTAGGTAGGTAGTTTGTCTGCAATATTTATTAAGTACTTATTTATCCAATTTTATTTTGTACTTGTACCTAGTAAGGTTTCTAAAAAAAATTACGAGTTGTACAAATTCCTTGTTTATAAATTAATTGCAATATTGATTGATAACAGTAATAAATTATATTAAGTACCTACATATTTTATATTAACTTTAAAAATGGCAAGAGTTTAAACCTACAACACCCATGAATGCCTGGTACCAGGTGGACAAAATATGACGGGGTGAAAAGGAACGGTCATGACTTCGTGAGTAATCTTTGACGGACCGTAGCGTAGCACTAGATAGCTTACAGAGTCATGTGTGCCTGGTACTTGAGAAAATTGCAACGGGGTAAAACGGAACAACTTGAACTTCGTTAAAGCTTCGATAGATGACACTACGAAAGAATAAAATTATTAAAAAGAACCAATGGTTGTAAAAAAAAGGATTTTTACTTTAATTAATTGTGTAGTGTCCAGTCTGATTTCCTTAAATAACTTAGGTTGACTATCTAGAGTAGACAAAAATCATTGAAAATGTCCGAATCCTGCCTGTCTTAGAAATAATGTCGTCGTAAAAAACGAACTGGCTTGTTTACTCACTACAAAATATACATCGATAAAAATAATGAGGAAGTAAACTACTCTAAAATAAACCAGTTTTTGTTTTATATAGCGGGATTTACGCGGAGCGACTGCTGCCTGACCTCCGCAGCAACCTTTATTTATGGAAACCAGTTTCTTGTTGTTGCTACTGAACAGGTGGAGACATCCTATCCGACTGATTCTAAGGCCAGGACCACACCGAATAAATTTTTGTTTCGGGATGAGCGCTTGTCTCATAGCTATGACGACTGCCGATTGTCACAAGTTCGATCCTCGCTCCAAACAAATATAAGTTTTTCATGTGTGAGTAAGCGTTAATGGTTTTTTTCATTGCTGTAGATAGAAAGTAATACATTTTCTAAGAAAAATAAAGTTTATTACCGTATACAAGTTGTATTAAATCAATCAACTCAGTCTATAGTTATTTATTTATTCGAAGTTGACGGTCCTATTTCCAGAGAAATATCTTGATTGGTCATACGTTTAATCTTTTCATTCAATACTTCTTCGTAAGGTCGTAATAATTTTGTTACACCTTGCTTTGTATTACGAGCTCGCTGTTCATTCGAGTCTATGTCTTCCAAAATTTCTAATCCTATTTTTATATGGCCGAGTGCTTCCGTCAATTTGTTTATAGTCATGTTTTCCTCATTAACCAATGGGTCTGAAGTATCGAACTCTTCATTGGCATTTTGCTCTTGCATTTCTGCAAATTCTTCATTATTTGGTTCCTTGTTATGCGAATCCAACAGCTCACAGATGTCCTTGCCACTTATTTTCATATCCAGCTCCCCGGCGAGGTTCACAATTTCTTCTATTATTTGGGAGACTCGATTATCCTCCGGAATCGATTCTTCAATTGAATCGTTTTCGTTAGTCAGGAGAGACGGGAAAATCTTTTCCCATGCACTCTTCCAATCGTTCTCGGTGACACCAACCCAAGAATCTACGATGATTCGCACTGCATCTAGAATATTATATCTTTTCCAGGCTTGTTCAATAGATAGCGTGCCGTGTTTTCTCAGAAAATCATTGAGATGAATGAATAAGCGACGAGTGTATTGGGCTTTGAATATTGTGACCACTTCCTGGTACATCGGTTGAATTGAATATGTCCCACCTGGAGGGAGAAACACTACTCTCACACGATGATCAAAATCAATAAGAGTTCCAGGTGGATGTCCTGGAGCGCTGTCAATAATAAGCATTACCTTAAACGGGATATCGTTTGAATAGCAGTAGCGTTCCACCTCAGGAACGAAATAGTTGCCAAACCAGTCCTCGAATACGGAAGCAGTCATACACGCTTTAGGATTCGACTTCCAAATGACAGGCAAACCGCCTTTAGATTTACCGTGTAAAGCTTTCGGATTCTCATTGCGGTATACCAAAAGAGGTTTTAATTTGAAATCTCCGGCAGCGTTACCACCGATCATAATCGTGATTCGGTCTTTAGATTCTTTAAATCCAAGAAACGATTTTTCTAGACGGCCGAGATAGCATCTATCAGGCATTTTCTTCCAATATATGGCGGTCTCATCCACATTAAATACAGTTTGAGGAGTGTAGCCACCTTCCTCTATGACCTCTTTCAATTTATCAGCGAAAGTTGGCTCAGGGGTTGCTTCTTCTATGAGTTCAATATCATCATAGCCAGAAGGCTCTTCGGGTTCGTCCGAGGTTCGATTCCAGTTGCAGCGGCGTTTAAAACGGAAGTACCATCCCTTGCTTGCTAAAAACTTCTCATTTTTACCAGAGTTATTCAAAAGTTTTAATGACTCGAAAATGCGTAGAGCTTGAGCGCATACATTTTGTTGTGTCAGTGTAACATTGTCCTTAATTTGGTTATCGCACCATACCTTAAGTGTAGATTCCATTTGCGAGATAATCCCGTGACGGTTCCGAATAGTACTTGCGTTTAATAGCGCGGCATTCTTGACGGCAGCTAAAATGCGTTTCTTGTCTTTTAAGATTGACCTCACAGTAGATTCAGGCAGCAAGTATTTTTTAGAAATCTCACAAGCTTTGTCTCCACCCTCGAAGTCCTTTATGATGTGGACCTTTGCTTGTAAAGTTAGCGCTTGTCTTTTTCTGACGGGCGTGAAGCAGTCCGGGTTACTTTGTTTAATCGACATCGGGACGTTTAACACACAGTTGTCCATATATAAAAATAAACAAAACAGCACGACGCAACAGTTACTTTCGTTCTTTATCCGCGCGAAACGCGTCTGTCCAGTATCGAGTTGACTACAAATGGCGGAGCGAGAGGTGCGGCGCACCGCGGGTAGCGGGGAAACTATTGACCAATCGCGTAACTCCGCGTTCGCGCAAAACGAGACAGCGTAACTCAAGGTCTTGCTGTCTCTGGGCGCTTGGTAGTTTTATTACTTTTATGCGGATAGAGACGAGACGTGTTTAATGAACTTTTATTAATATTACATTGAAGTATTGAAGTTAACGAAATAATTATATTCAATGTTTTGTTGTGATGCTATGTTTATGGAGTTAGTAAACAAAACAATGTCTATTATTAGTGGACAGTAGTTATAGTAAAGTATAGTAAAAAAAAAGGAATAACAATTTTTAAAGAGGTCCGGGTAGACTGGATAATTAATAAATAGTGTAAGTACTTAGCTCCCTTTGTACTTAATTAATTACTGTAGGAATGAGCTGAGCCAAATAAACTGTACGTAACCATTTTGCAAGATGGCCCTTGCATTCGTATGCGAGCCTGGTAGTTGTTTTAAAGGGAACGGGGTGAATTGAAACAACTGAATTTGTGTTGCGCTGTAACAACCATTTTACAAAATAGCCCTTGCATTCTTATGCAGGCCTGGTACTTGTTTTAAAAGGAACGGGGTGAATTGAACAACTTTGTGTTGCGCTTGTTTGTTGATCGAAATCATACTAAAATAACAGTTTTCTTTTCTATCTTATTAAGCAGATAGGTATAGCTAATTCTAAATGAAGATGATGTTGATTTGTCTTGGAATTCGTCGCACTGGATGGAATTCACGGGATACATACATGGCGGCCATATAATTAGAAACAACCATTACTGCACACATTGTTATGATAAAAACTCTCTATCATTTTTTTATTTTTTTTATTAATTAAATATACATGTTTCAGTACTTTGAATATTTCAATATCATAATGACCCTGAAATGGGTTTACTCTTGTTAATTGAACAATCTTGCAATGCTTAATACTATCGTTTTCTGAAATTCAGGCTTTCATGCAACATCGCTGGCACTGCAGATTAATTTGTAGTGATAGACCACATCACAAACTTTAGTATTAGAGCATTTTAAATGAACATCAATGTTTTATTATAGATCCATAAGTTTTTAAGGGTATGAACGAATCACAAGTTTCCTTTATTTAATTTTTTTGAGTAAATTATTTAATTAAAATAACTTTTGAAAACATGGATGACGCAGAAATAAATAAACATTCGCCAATATTCAAGAACAAAATTATTTTCAACTTTGAATTTCTAACAATTTAGTAGTCGTTTCTAATTATTTGTCCAGCTCTCAGTTAATTTCTAACAATTTAGTTGTCGTTTCTAATTATTTGTCCAGCTCTCAGTTAATTTCAAATGCCACCCTGTTTACAAAGTGATTATTAGTTTTATTAGGAGTTTATTGTTTCCCTCAATTTGTTCTCATGTATTAAACACTATTGATGGGCCTACATAATGTCGTAGTTAAAAGTCATCAATGATAGACTGATAAAAAATTATACAAGGTTAGTCGTAAAGGGGGTACTAAGCCGCGGGCCACTTAATGTATCACTGATGCTTGTTTTAAAGAAAGTGTTTAAATTTCGAAATTCGACAAAAAAAGAACAATGCAAAATGATTTTTATTTTAGTTTTTTTTTTAATTCTTCATCCCTGCTTTAGTTACGATTTCTGAAAATAGATCTTCTAATCCGTGACCCCAAATATGACCTAAAATGTAAACACAGCTGATCATAGCTGAGGATAGATAGAAATTAGCGTATTTTTTATGAAATCTTTGAACAGCTATTCCTCTTAAACTATTGACTTTTGGGGAAAGTTGCAGAACAAGTTATCCATTATTATGGGTACTTTAACACCCTTTCGGCTTAGTAGGTACCCCCTTTCCGACTAACCTTGTAGAGAGTTTTTATCATAAAAATGTGTGCAGTAATGGTTGTTTCTAATTATATGGCCACTATTGTAATATACATGGTACCTAGTAGTACCTACTACAAATAAAAATTAGTCGGCATTACTTACAGAGTATTACTACGCCAGGTGTCCGGCCTTTTACAATTGTGTCCGGCCAAATATATACAAGTTGGGCCTGTCCGGCTTTTGTTAGTCTTTTGGTCAACCCCGCCCTGCCTAAAGATGCCGAACAAAAGCGCGCGAGCAATTCACGCGGACACGCATGACACGCGCATCAATTTTTTTTTACCTTTAAATACCAGTGTGTCAGTCTTTCAGGGCAAAAATATGTTCGGCTAAATGTGTCCGTCCTTTCTTTTTTTGTGCCTGGCAACCCTAGTTACATACCTACCATTCAAATATCTACATATCTACGTAGATCCGATAGATAGAATTGATTTAAATCAAAACGAAGCCCACTCTAGTCTAGTACAATTATTATAGACTAGCGACCCGCCCCGGCTTCGCACGGATGCAATGTAGATACTGATGTGGGGCATATAAACCTTCCTCATGAATCAATCTATCTATTAAAAAAAACCGCATCAAAATCCGTTGTGTAGTTTTAAAGATCTAAGCACGCATAGGGACAGACAGACAGCGGGAGCGACTTTGTTTTATACTATGTAAAGATTTAAAATGTTGTATGTTCTTATAAATAAATTTCAGGATTATCTACAGAACTTGGCACCCATTTAGATCTCAATTCTTTTGTAGGCGAAGTCGACAACTACGCATATTCTTATTGTTGAACTTGGCTCCCATTTTCACATTTATGTTTTTGATGGGATTAACGTTAATTAATTTATGTAATAAACACAAAAACAATCAGTTTAATTATTTTTTTATATTAGGCTGTTTGCCCTTTTGTCTTTCACCTGTACGCGCATAGCTAATACCTACAGCGACAGGCGGCGCGGCGGAGGCGCGCAAAAAAAGAAATCCACACGCAGTGGCGGGGCAAGACCTAAATTTGATGTGGGCGAGGTATGTACATTTCGCGAGGCCCTCTTGTGGCGCAAGAAGGCGGATTTTATAAAATAAAAAACAGTTGAAACTGTCAAATTTTTATTACCCGACGACGGAGGGTAATGTGTTTATCAGCCTATGTATGTATGTTTGTTCTTTTGTGGCGCTCTAGAGACCAAACGCGTGGGCCGATTTTGACGATTTTTACGTCAATCGATTTGTTCTAATCTTGCAAGTGTCACTATCAACGTGACAGTATTCAAAATTCAATATAGCGACAACCACACGCCAAATTGTCAAGTCACCAAGTCGATGAACTATGTTAAATGGGGTATCGTATGGGTAGGTATCATTAAATCCTATTTGAAAATCATCTTTAGATTTCTCTTATCATTTTCATTTCGAATGATTATTTTAGATCGAACATAACATCATCACGCCTTGTATTCCCCGAAGGGATTCGGCAGAGGTGTTTTAGTACACTATCGTTTCGCCAGTTATGTTTAAGTCCCATGTAATAGGGGGCGAGCCTATTGCCATTAACCGGGCACAAATCCAGACTCCGGGCTGCTACTGAGAAATTCCTAATGGGAAAACCCAATAACATCTTTAGGATCTATAACGATTTAAAGTTGGTTAGCAATCATTCTCAATACTTATAATAAAGCTGTGATAAAGTTATATTGCGAAATTACCATCTTATAATAGGTACTAGCTAAACAGAGTAAAAAATCAAAAAGCCCGACCGCTTGAAGAGTAACCTTTAAGTAAAAAATCATATGAACTTTAAATAAAAACTGAAATGAAAAAAAACAAGTCCAGTAGTCTAGAATTCTGTTAGGTACGTATACATAAAATAAATAATAAATTCTAATGCGGAACATAAGTAATTAGCGACTTTTAACAGTCGGGGCCCATTATTGGGAAGAATTGAGCTGGTCTAGATTTTGAATGGGTCTCGACTGTTGTCGCTATGTTCCGCATTAGAATTTATTATTTGTTTTATGTGTGGATCGATCATGAAACTAATTCAATGGTGTAGTTATTCAATTATTTAACAGAATTCTAGACTACTGGACTTATATTTTTCTTTTCAGTTTTTATTTAAAGTTGATGACATTTAATTATGTCAATTGTTTTATATAGTTTAGCTTCCTTTTCACTTTTGTAAATGTGAGAACTTTGTGGACCTGCATCTATAAATTTGTAAATTACTACAATATTATTCATATTACTTTTTTTAAAATTTTATTTTTGTTTGTTAGTTTTTGTACTCAAGTCTTTTAGTACTATATTACTCATTGGTCTGTGGTCAGGACCTCATTGTTCTCTCACTATCCTAAATCATTGTACCTACTGTATCCACTGAAATTGTTAAAGGTATTATTTTTAAAAGAGTAACCATGGAGTTTCTTGCCGGCTCTTCTCCATAGGAAACAACTAATTGGAACCGTGCACCTAAATTCGACGTTTCATAAGCACCTGTATTGGTTTATGCGAAATAAAAAAATTTTGATTTGACTTGATTTGAGTTACTTAATTTGTTATTTTTTTAAAGTTTACTTTTTAAGCAGTCGTGTTTTTTGATTTTTTGAATTAACTTTTAGTATTATTCATTTTAGTTCAACGTACCGGACCGATCAATAGACACTATCTATTTATTTAACACATATTAATCGTTTTCAAATAATGAACCACACTTATTCTCACCAGAAATACAAAATGACATCACATACGCACGGCGCAACACTGCGTGCGATACTTTGATTGGCTTTCTAGCCGTTGAGAAGCGTGAAAGTAACATACATAAACAGAATGGGAAATCCACAGATCTGGCCGGCGGGGATTCCCCGCGATAGCAACACAACGCCAGTAAATATTGCTAGACTAAATAAAAACGTCAATAGATATATTTATCGTTTTATGACGAGTAAAATTATTTTGTCGCGTTCACGGCTTTTAAGTAAAGCATAAACCTTCGAGGCGCGAGGCCCTTCAAACCGCGAGGCCGTAGGCGGTGGCCCACGTCGCCCACGCCTTACGCCGCCTCTGTCCACACGTCATTTCTTTTTCACAATTATTACTTATCAAAATAACCCACTTAACTTGTAGTATCATAATGTACTATTATTATTGTATTAGATACTTAAGGTCTGTTTTTTTCCTCGCAAGTGTGTTGAAAAACATTGTATGAAACGCGTGTGCTTTGATCATTACACTCTTGCCTCCCCTATCGCCTCTATTGTGATGACCAGCATAGCACACTTGTATCATAATGTATTATTTAACAGATGTTAATGCCTGAGTGAACTGCAGGTTACACCGCCAGCTAGCGAGCGAGCAAGCGAGCAACGTTTCACCGAGCCTAGCTACTTCAGCGACTCAAACGATGTGAACCGAAGTATGAAAAAGCCAGCTCGCCCACCCACTAGTTCGCGGTGTGGCCTGCGCTTTCCGTTCATACGGACTTTACGAACCTAAGCCCTCGTTCGCACGAACGCTTTTTCAACGCGCGTTGAAAAAGCGTCCAACGCGCGCAATAGATAAGTTGCGTTGAAAAAGCGCTATCATGTGAACACAATATACGGCTTGCTATTTTTGTATTAGAACGCTTTTTTAAAGCGCGTTGAAAAAGCTCTCGTGCGAACGAGGGCTTAGACTTGCTTTGCAGACATCATGACATTGCTCAATAATTTTGAGTATATTTCCGCCAATGTCCATACTACGTTGAATACACCGGTTCTCGTCCGATCACCGAAGTTAAGCAACATCGGGCGCGGTCAGTACTTGGATGGGTGACCGCCTGGGAACACCGCGTGACGTTGGCTTTTTGCCTGTTTTTCAGTTTTTTACTTTATTACATTATGATTACAATAACAACAACCAAAACTAAATAGTGGATTCAAGTGGATTGTTTTAGTGGTTCGAGTTAGGTGTTGCGATACTCTCGCGATTTCTCCACATTTTGTACACTATTTTACGAATTCTTTCATACCCATCACAGACGATTGCAATGATTAGGAAATACCTATTATCTTTTTGCCTTTTATTACATACATACTTAGGTACCTATTTAATAAATATGCGCAAATAAATATTATTTATTATTTAGATAGATTTGTACTGTTGTATCTATCTCTAAACTTTTTATTTGCTACACCACAATTAGATGTGTTTTATGAGTTATCACCATATTTCTATCTCTTTTACTCTCGAAACATGTTTTTTTTTCAACATGCTAGTATTAGATACCTATGTAATAAACTAGGTATTTCATTAAGTCAGCCATTGAAATTGTTTGATTTATGGGTAAAACCAGATTAAGCGCCAAGTATTTGTGAAAATTTTCACCCCATAGGTACCTACCTACGTAAACTTTACATTGGCAAGACCGGCAAGTACGTTTGTGTAATTTATTGCGCGCAAGCATTAAATTATCATTAACGCTACCAATATTGTTATGCTCGCCTAGTACCGCAGTGCAAACGGTAAATGAGAAAATTCGGACGTCGTATGACGAAGCGAGGATGCTAGCGGCAAGAGGCAAGTTTGCGCAGCGAGTACTAATCCAGCTTGCATTTTTATGTGCGCCTAGTATGCACCAGCACCAGACCCAAATGTGACGAGGTAAATGCGACAGCCGAAGGAACAAAATTGAAAACAAGCCTCTAGTTTGTTGGGTAAGGAAGTAAAGTTTGGAAGCACTTGTTTGACTTTCTTCTACAGGCGATGATTCTCATGTTCAAAATGAATAGGTATTAAGCAGAATTTGGCCACGTCACCAGCCATGTAAGTGGTCTCGCAAACCCGAAGGCAAGAATTCACAAAACATGCTTTATCTACTGGCAGAGCCTACCAGAATTTTATTATTTTTATTCCTACATCCAGCATTAGCTGAAGTAGAAATTACTCTGCTCAAAAATGTCTACAACTACTAAGCAGATGCATTACACACTTTGATCCCGTGGAATTCCTTTACCACTGTCAGATTTCCTAATCATTGCAATCGTCTCTGATGGGCTATGAAAGAATTCGTAAAATAGTGTACAAAATGTGGAGAAATCACGAGAGCATCGCAGCACCTAACTTTAACCACTAAAATAACCCACTATTTAGTTTTTGTTGTTGTTATTGTAATGTAATGAAGTAAAAAACTGAAAAACAAGCAAAAAGCCAACGTCACGCGGTGTTCCCAGGCGGTCACCCATCCAAGTACTGACCGCGCCCGATGTTGCTTAACTTCGGTGATCGGACGAGAACCGGTGTATTCAACGTAGTATGGACGTTGGCGAAAGCAGATTCAAAATTATCGATCAATATTTTAATAATCCGTTTGCTAAGCATTTTATAATGATGAATGATGATTATAACAATATTCCCCTTGACCATTAATTGTAGCGGTCATTGGAATATTTGGAAGTTAATGTTTAGGCGTGATACAGTGGTACACATCAAGTATTGATTATTTTGTGAATAAAATGCTTAATTTTTATGAACCAGTGCCATAAAATCAAAACACGTTAACTTAATTAATTGGCTTATTATCTTAGACAGGTTTCGAGCAATCGTTTTGCGTGATATGTTTCATATAGCTCGCGAATCATAAATTCAAATGCAGAACACTAACCCGTAGACTGTTTAAATTATTTCAAAAAATAAACTTTCGAATCATTTGCAATTCAAAAAGTCTTCTTGTACCTAAGTACTTAGTCTTCATCAATTTACAAATAGTTAGGTACTCTTTGGTCGTCATAGTATAATCGCCTATCCTTACGACAAGCATACACAAAAACAACTCTTCAACTTTGTGTCTAAGTTTATTTTTTAGGAAATAGGTAATACAAAATTATTCTAATAACCACTTTAAATAATGTGGTGTTTGATTATCTCGTCAAATTGTCTTTTGATTTTAATTTACTGAATTAAGACAACGAATAAAAGCAATATCAAGTTCTGCTACTAGTCACTAGGCCTACTAGGCCTACTAGCACTAGGCCTCTGAATCTTTTTATGTTTTGCAACAGATGGCGTTGATACCAAATTATTAGTAACGTCACGTCTGTAAACTTAGAGGGCAAGGCAGAAGTGTTCGGTCCTACACACCTTGTAACACATCTTTGTCATTATCTGTAGATGTGATTTGAATTAATGCAACCAAACCCTAATTATGATTCTATATCTGGGAATCTCATTTTAACCCGCAGCCGCGCTTGTTATCAATACTTTTAAAGTGGATATCGCCAACGTCCATACTACGTTGAATACACCGGTTCTCGTCCGATCACCGAAGTTAAGCAACATCGGGCGCGGTCAGTACTTGGATGGGTGACCGCCTGGGAACACCGCGTGACGTTGGCTTTTTGCCATTTATTACAAATTAAATAAATATTATTCAGATAGATTAAACGTTATATTTTATGGTTTACATTACATTGTCTGTATCGTTATACAGTCTGTCCCGGTCCCGGACGGTCCCCGTCATTCGAATTACGGGAAGTCAGAAGCCCGAAAGTCTGACAACTAGTCTAACCTTAAGATATCGGCATTGCCCAGTAACTGGGTTGCGGAGGTCTATTCAGCCGCATCTGGTTAGACTGGAAGCTGACCCCAACGTAGTTGGAAAAAGGCTAGGCGGAACAGATAGATTTGTACTGTTGTATCTATCTCTAATCTTTTTATTTGATACACAACAATCAGATGTGTTTTATAAGTTGTCTAAGGAGATCAAAACATATTTCTATCTCTTTTACTCTCCATAAAATGAATTTGTTAATGCTTTTAGTAGGTATCTATGTAATAAAGTACTTAAAATTGTTTGATTTATGGATAAAACCAGATTGAGCCCCAGGTATTTTTGAAAATTTCCACCCCATAGGTACGTAAACTTTACATGCAATGTCGGAAAGTAGGTACCTTTGTGTAATTTATTGCGCGCAAGCATTCTATTATGATTAAAGACTAAGTAGGTACCAATATTCTTATGATCGCCTAGTACCGCAGTGCAAACGGTAAATGAGTAAATTCGGACGTTGTATGACGGAAGAAGCAAAGACGTTCGTTAGCGGCAAGGTTTGGAGCAGCGAGTTCTGTTCTGACACAGTTTAAATTTTTATGTGCGCCTAGTACGCGCCAGACCCAATTGCAAATGTGACGGAGTAAATGCGACAGCCGAACGAACAAAATTAAAAACAAGCCTAGTTTGGGTATGGATGCAATCAATACAAGTTTGGAAGCACTTGTTTGACTTTCTTCTTCTAATGTTTCTGAAGTTCAAAATTAGTATAGAATCTGGCTACGTCACCACCAGCCATGTACACACCTACCCGAACGCAAGAAATATGCATCACAAAATAATAATTATGTACTTTTCAAAGTTTACACATCCTCACAGCAGCTGTGCTCATAGCCTACCAGAATTTCATTATTGTTTTATTTTGTTATTCTTACATTCAGCTGAAGTAGAAATGACTGCTCAAAATTGTCTATAACTACTAAGCAGGTAGATGCATTATCAAACCTTTTTTTACACACATTTGTCCCGTGGAATTTCTTTACCACTGTCAGATATTTAATCGTCTCTGATGGCTATGAAAGAATTCGTGAAATTGTGAACGCAATGTGGAAAAATCACAAGAGCATCGCGGCTCGTAGCACCTAACTCAAAACAACTAAAACAACCTACTATTTAGTTATCGTAATTGTTATTGTACTGTAATAAAGTAAAAAAACCAGCAAAAAGCCAACGTCACGCGGTGTTCCCAGGCGGTCACCCATCCAAGTACTGACCGCGCCCGATGTTGCTTAACTTCGGTGATCGGACGAGAACCGGTGTATTCAACGTAGTATGGACGTTGGCGATATCTACTTTAAAAGTATTGATAATAAGCGCGGCTGCGGGTTAAAGTAATATTTCCACATAAAGAACCGTAACTAGAGTTTGGTTGAATTAATTCAAATCAAATCTACAGATAATGACAAAGATGTATTGCAATAAGGTGTGTAGGACCGAACACTTCTGCCTTGCCCTCTGAAGTTTACAGACGTGACGTTACTAGTAATTTGGTATCAACGTATTTTTGCATGCCTAATTTAAGGTAGATTGTACAAGGATCACTATGTTTATCTTTAACAACTATTTTTTTATGTACCTACAATATATGCAAATAAAAATAAAAAAAAAAAAAAACGCCATCTGTTGCAAAACATAAAAAGATTAAGAGGCCTCTGGTGACTAGTAGCAGAACTTGATGTAATCGTGGAATTTACAAATGAGTCAAGTGCCAGAAAAATAATAATAATATATTAATTAGTCAGCAGTACCTAGCCAATAGCAGAACGATCCCGAGTTTTTCTCGAGATAAGTTGCGCTGTTCTTACTGTGCGCTGAGGATAGCCCTTGCATTCTTATGCAAGCCTGGTACTTGTATCAAAGAGGACGGGGTAAATTGTAACAAGTGTAACTGTGCTATGCTTGCCTGCCTTTATGTGCTGTGCTTGCCTTTCTTTGTTTTTTGTTGATCAAAACAAAATACATAATGCAAAACAGTTTTCTTTTATAGGTTCCTAAAAACACAGATAATTATAGTTATTTAAGTAGATATTAAGCCAATTAATTATGTTCATGTTTTGATTTTGTGGCACTGCACTGGTTCAAACAAAATGTGATTTTTACTCACAAATTAATCAATCGTCGATGTTTAATTGGACGAAGGCGGCTTACCACGCATGGATTATCGTATACCATTGTATCATGCGTAAACGTCAACTTCTAAGCGTTCTAATGACCGCTACAATTTATGGTCAAGGGGAAAATCACATTTACTTAGCAAACGGATAATCATGATATTATCTTCTTTACATAGTATAAAACAAAGTCGCTTCCTCTGTCGGTACGCTTAGATCTTTAAAGCTACGCAACGGATTTTAATGCAGTTTTCAGCAATAGAGAGTGGTTCAAGAGGAAGTTTATACATATTATGCCATAGTATGTATAAAGTAGTATGGAGTCGGGGCGGGTCGCTATTTGATTAATAATTTCGAGGAAATATTCGCCAACGTCCATACTACGTTGAATACACCGGTTCTCGTCCGATCACCGAAGTTAAGCAACATCGGGCGCGGTCAGTACTTGGATGGGTGACCGCCTGGGAACACCGCGTGACGTTGGCTTTTTGCTTGTTTTTAATTTTTTTTACTTTATTACATTACAATGACAATAAATAGTGAGTTGTTTTAGTTAGGTGCTGCGATGCTCTCGTGATTTCTCCACATATTGTACGTAGTCTGGCCATAAATACTGTTACAATTAAAAATAAGAAAGATAATATTACACTTGAATTTGGAATCTGTCATTTTTATACGATTGTTCATTGAATTTTCTAATTTTGGCGCCAATACATTGTACAATATTTTGCGATATTCAAATGGAGTGGGGTGATAAAGAGAACCGAATCGCTGTGATTGCATTACACAAAGTTGGTATGGAGCATGGAGCCAAATGCAATTTTTAAAACTCTCCATACGCTTGGTATTAGTCAAATGTTTGTGTACCGGGCTATTAATATGTACAATTTGACCTCCTCCGTTTGTGACAGAAAAAGATCTGGCCGTCCACGTAGTGTTCGTACGAAAAAGGTGGTCAAAGCAGTAAGGGAAAGAATTCGAAGAAATCCTGTCCGAAAGCAAAAGATTTTATCTCGGGAGATGAAGATAGCACCCAGAACCATGTCGCGTATTCTAAAAGATGACTTGAGGACTTGCAGTCTATAAGAGACGCACTGGTCATTTTTTAACTGATAATTTAAAAAAGAATAGGGTGGTAAAATCGAAACAACTACTGAAGCGGTACGCAAAGGGAGGTCACAGAAAAATTGTGTTTACGGATGAGAAAATCTTTACAATTGAGCAACATTTTAACAAACAAAATGACCGTATTTATGCTCAAAGCTCTAAGGAAGCTTCCCAATTAGACCAATTAGTCGACAGAGTGCAACGTGGGCATTATCCGACTTCAGTGATAGTTTGGTGGGGTGTTAGCTATGAAGGAGTGACTGAGACATATTTTTGTGAAAAAGGTATCAAAACATCGGCACAAGTGTATCAAGATACCATTCTTGAGAAGGTAGTTAAGCCCCTTAACAACACCATGTTCAATAACCAAGTATGGTCCTTCCAAAAAGACTGCGCCGGGTCATAAAGCTCGGTCCACGCAGTCTTGGTTGGAAGTGAACGTTTCGGACTTCACCAGAGCTGAAGACTGGCCGTCGTCTAGTCCCGATCTTAATCCGCTGGATTATGATTTATGGTCAGTTTTAGAGAGTACGGCTTGCTCTAAACGCCATGATAATTTGGAGTCACTAAAACAATCCATACGATTGGCAGTGAAGAATTATCCCATGGAAAGAGTGCTTGCTTCCAGTGGCGGGGCATGACCAAAATTTGATGTGGGCGAGGTACATTTCGCGAGGCCCTCTGATGGCGAAAAAGACGGATGTTATAAAATACAAAACAGTTGAAACTGTCACATTTTTATTACACGACTTCGGAGGGTTATGTGTTTATCAGCCTATGTATGTATTATTGTTCTTTTGTGGCGCTCTAGAGACCAAACGCGTGGGCCGATTTTGACGATTCTTACGTCAATCGATTTGTCCTAATCTTGCAAGTGTCACTAACGACATGACAACAAGACGCCACATTGAGAAAAAGCAAAAACAATAAAGTCAACGAACTATGTTAAATAGAGTATCTTTGAATAGGTATTTGAAAATCATCTTTAGGATTCTCTTAAGTATAATTTTTCATTTCGAAATGATTTCGAATGATCATTTAGGATCTATAACGATTTAAAGTTGGTTAGCAACTATTCTCAATACTTGTAATAAAGCTGTGATAAAGTTATATTGCGAAATCTACCGTTTTATAATACTAGCTAAAAAATGTAAAATAAAAAAAATTAAAATCAGAACCTCAACTGCTTAAAAAGTTAATTTTAAATAAAAAATCAAATGAACTTTAATAGAAACTGAAATTAAAAAAACAAGTCCAGTAGTCTATAATTCTGTTACACACATAAAACAAATAATAAATTCTAACACGGAACATAGCGACTTTAACATTCGGAACCCATTATTGGAAAGATTTGAGCCGGTCTATAAACAATATAAACATTTAATACTAGTTATAAAAACAAATTATGCTTATCAATAAATATAGGTAGTGATTACTACATCACAGTATTATTTTTGATTCCACAAGGTGTCCCTTACTTGTCTCACTTTTTCAAAATCTGTCAATAGTAGAATCTGTCAATAGTAAAATCTGTCAATAGTAGAATCTGTCATATGTAGAATCTGTCAATAGTAGAATCTGTCAATAGTAGACTATGATGTCAAAAGTAGAATCCGTCAAATGCAGACTTAACGGATTTTTTAATGGGTCACGACTTCACGAGATTGGTCCCAACTGTTAAGTCGCTATGTTCCGCATTAGAATTTATTATTTGTTTTATGTGTGTATCGATCATGAAACTAATTCAATGGTGTAGTTATTCAATACTATTTATAGGATTCTAGAAATACTGGACTTGTTTCTTCCTTTTCAGTTTTTATTTGAAGTTCATTTGAATTTTTATTTAAAGTTTACTTTTTAAGCAGTCGTGTTTTTAGATTTTTTGAATTAATTTTTTTTATTATTAATTTTAGTTCAATGTATCTACCGGACCGATCAATAGACACTACCTACCTTATTTAATACGTACCTATTAACCGTTTTCAAATAATAAACCACACTGTACTGTCAGAAATACAAAATTATATCACATACGTACGCCGGCGCAACGCTGCGTACGATACTTTGATTGGCTTTCTAGCCGTTAAGAAGCGTGAAAGCAACGTAAACAAACAGAATGGGAAATCCCCGGATCTGGCCGGCGGGGATTCCCCGCGATAATAACGCAACTTCAGCAAATGTTGCTAGACTAAATAAAAACGTCAATATATTTATCGTTTTATGACGAGTAAATTTTTTTCGTCTCGTTCACGGCTTTTAAGTAATACATAAACCTTCAAGGCGCGGGGCCCTTCAGATCGCGAGGCCGTAGGCGGTGGCCCACGTCGCCCACGCCTTACGCCGCCTCTGCGTGCTTCTATTGATAACTGGCCTCAACGTTTAAAGGACTGTATTGCACCCAATGGAGACCACTTCGAATAAGCTTTTTATATTTGAAATTGTTTTATATTTATGTATTAAACTAACACACTGTGAAAATAAAAAAAAAAGATTTGCAATAAAAAATTTTTTTTTTTCTTCGTGACAATATTTATGGCAAGACTAGGTATACTATTCAACGAATTCTTTCATAGCCATCAGAGAAGATTGCTATGATTAATTAAGAAATATTATCATCTGACAGTGGTAAAGAAATTCCACGGGACGAAGGTGTGTAAAAAGGTTGATAATGCATCTGCTTAGTAGTTATAGACATTTTTAAGCAGAGAATTTCAACTTCAGCTAATGCTGGATGTAGGAGGAATAACAATAATGAAATTCTGGTAGGCTGTACCAGTAAAGCTTGAAAAGTGCATATTTTAGCCTTCGGGTTGCGAAGCCAAATCACATGGCTGGTGACGTGGCCAAATTCTGCTTAGTACCTACCAATTTTGAACTTGAGAATCATCGCATGTAAAAAGAAAATCAAACAAGTGCGTCCCAACTTGTATTGTAGACTGTGTAGGTTACTTACTTTCCATGCTCAACAAACTAGAGGTTTGTTTTCAATGTTGATCGTTCGGCTGTCGCACGTACCCCGTCACATTTGCAATTGGGTCTGGCGCATACTAGGCGCACATAACAGTGTAAGCTGGTCAGAACTCGCAGCCCAAACTTCTTGCGCTCTAGTCTCTTGCGTCTCCGCCAGCTAGTGTCCTCGGTCCTGGTTTCATCATGCGACGTCCGAATTTTCTCATTTACCGTTTGCACTGCGGTAGGTACTAGGCGACCATAACAATATTGGTAGTATTAATGCTAATTGAATCCTTGCTCGCAATAAATTACACAGTTTCCGGTATTGTTAATGTAAAGTTTAAATAATTTTCAAAAATAGGTAGGTAACTGGGGCTCAGTCTGGTTTTATCGTATTATACATAAATCAAACAATTTTAAGTAATTAATTAATTAAATAGTTTATTACATAGGTACTTACTACTAGCATATTGAAAAAAAAACATGTTATCGAGAGTAAAAGCGATAGAAATAATATGGTGACAACTCATAAAACACATAATAATTTTGTGGTGTCGCAAATAAAAAGTTTAGATATAGATACAACAGTACAAATATATCTAAATAATATTTATTTGTGCATATTTATTAAATAGATATGTACCTACCTAATAAAAGGCAAAAAGATAATATTTCTTAATCATTGCAATCGTCTCTGATGGCTATGAAAGAATTCGTAGAATAGTAGGTATACAAAATGTGGAGAAATCACGAGAGCATCGCAGCACCTAACTCGAATCACTACAACAACCCACTATTTAGTTTTCGTTGTTGTTATTGTAATGTAATAAAGTACAAAAAAAATGATAAATAAGCAAAAAGCCAACGTCACGCGGTGTTCCCAGGCGGTCACCCATCCAAGTACTGACCGCGCCCGATGTTGCTTAACTTCGGTGATCGGACGAGAACCGGTGTATTCAACGTAGTATGGACGTTGGCGAGATCTATACTAAAAGTACTGATAACAAGCGCGGCTGCGGGTTAAAGTAATATTCCCACATATAGAACCGTAACTAGAGTTTGGTTAAATTAATTTAAATCAAATTTACAGAAAACGACAAAGATGTGTTACAAGGTGTGTAGGACCGAACACTTGCCTTGCCCTCTAAAGTTTACAGACGTGACTTTACTAATAATTTGGTATCAACGCCATCTGTTGCAAAACATAAAAAGATTCAGAGTCCTCTAGTGACTAGTAGCAGAACTTGATGTAACGGGTGCATGTCCATTCGTATTCCAATTTTACAATGCCTTTCTCTTTTAATGATCTATACTAATATTATAAAGAGGAAAGATTTGTATTTTTGTATGTAACGAATAAACTTAAAAACTACTGGACCGATTTCAAAAATTCTTTTGCCGTTAGAAAGCTACGTTATCACTGAGTAACATAGGCTACGGGCGGAGCCGTGAGGACACAAATAAGATTAAACCTTAGCTATAACGCCTTAAGACTTAAGTAGTATTAATTGATAATTTCCCGAAAATCGGGATTTGTTGTTTGTTACAACTCGAGACATCTAGTTACTAGTAGAAACTTTATTAATGTTGTAGTTTTATTATTCAATACCTATATCGTCGCTGCGCCTAAAAAATCCGCTGTCTTTTTTGAATTTCGGTTTTTGATACTATTTTATAGTACTTCTCAAGCCACGTAGGCCTGTGAAATCTGTTTTCTAATATTTTATTTGGTTAAGGAGATAGCAAAATCAGTTATGCAATTTTGCCCCAAAACGGCTTCAAAAATCCTGTGTGCAAAGAAACACTTAACGTATTTTTATTTCGATGCGCGCCTCTTAGAATACCTAGCGTTTCAATATGACACATAGCGGGTTTATTATTTTAAAATAGTGTGGAAGATCCGGTAAGTGTTATATGAAGACCAACAATGAAGATTATCGTGGTATTTACGACCTAAAAAAAATACGCTGTCACCAAATTCACCTTTAAAAAATCCTAGCACCTGTTAGGTATATCGTAGAAAAAAGCAAAAAAAATATATTTTATGATGTCTCGACATAAAGTCTAATTTTCTGCATACTTAGTTTTTAAATGTTGTTATCAGTTTGGGACAAAAACAGTTTTTTGCTTCTCCTGTAAAGTTGGGCTTTTTCCCATAGCGGATTTTGTAAACGCAGCGACGATATTCATAGTAATATCAGTGTACCTACTAAAGTAGGGCCATTTTCATAGTTCACATTTGACACTTCATCAAAATACTCATTTGCAACGGCAGCTACTTATGTAATAATAATATTATTTTTTCCAAAGTTAGAAGGCACAGTTGGACAACTTTTTTTGTTACTAAATATATATTTATTTAAATAATGAAAAAAAGACAATTTTATGATTTACTTTAACAAACAGACTCTTACATAATTATTTTATGTCAAATGTGACCTATTAAAATGGCCCTACTTTACATACAGTGGTTCTACGTTGACCGACTGTAAGGAGTAATATATGGGTAGACTGTAGTAATATCTTTTTCTAACAAAATTGGGGTGTGGCCTGTTTACTGTGTTGATTGGTCTGCGTGTTCACTAAACATGTTGTTATTTTATTTGTTGTCGCAAGTTACTTAGCTTAAACAATTGATCTGCTTTAGTCGTTAATTAATTTAAGTAAAACACACACGATAAAATTGATATTCCTTTTATTCGTTGTCAAAATTCAGTAAATTGAAAACAAAAATGTGTCAAGAGTATTGAATTTGACGAGATATCAACCACCACATTATTTACAGTGGTTATTACGATAATTTTGTATAATTTCCTAAAAAAGAAACTTAGAGACAAAGTTGAAGAGTTGTTTTTGTTTATGCTTGTCGTAAGGATAGGCGGTTACAATATGAAGACTAATATTTACAACATTAAAACTTTTTGCATTGCGAATGACTCAAAAATTGATCCTTTGAAATAAACAGTCTGCGGGTGAGTGTTTTGCATTTGAATATGATTCGCAAGCTATATGAAACACATAACGCAAACCGATTGCTTAAAACCTGTACGCGCAATCTTTAAAACGACGCTTGGCAGTGAAAACCTCGTAAATAAAATGTTCTTCAAAAGAGTTTTATTTGTTCTTTAGATTGATAAACTCGTCATACAGTACTAGTTCAATAAACTTTCAATTCAAATACTTCCAAGCTATCTATGACAAACTTGTATTAACTTTTGAACGGCCATTTTTTTTGCAGGAATCATTTATATTTCATTAAAAAAAAACAACAACTCATACATACGTGGTTTTCACTGCTGACCGACGATACGTACTTATATCTGATGGTTATTAGCATAGTCAAACGTCGTTAATTAAAAAATAAACTAAACTTTATACATGATAATAAAATACATTCTACTTCACACAACGTTTGACTAATAAGGCACAAAATTAAGGCTATTAAACTATCTTGAAAAAGTAAATATAGGTGTTGCCAACAAAATGAAAGCAACTTGAAATGAGTACTACACACCAATATCTAACTTTTATTGTAAAATATTAATTGAAATTCTATAGTAATATTTGTGTCTTGGCATACTTCTATACATTTCAAAACACTATAGGAACAACATTTAAAAACGATCTATGTAAGATCAACTGTGGCAACAGCTTTTAACAAGTAACCGTCCATCATTACGAGGCTGAAACATAGTTTTTATCTGAATACATACAATTACCAACTATATTTACAAATTAAATAATTACACTTATAGTTCATGTGATAAATTAACGTAACTTATTTTAAATACCGAATCCAACGATTCAATGAAAAAAGGGAGCTATGTATTAACAAACGTAATATAGTGTCCAATGTTTAGGCTGGACCTCCATCAGAGCTGTGCGAGGAAAATGTGTAATGCGAAAATGTGCAGCGAGGATGTGAAACGGTGTGACCCTTTCCACCAGAGCTGTGCGAGGAACGCGTAATGTGTTAATGTGTACAAATGAGCCGTGGCAGGAGCGGTACATTCCTCGCAACACAATTCTCGCTTGCTTTGTATGAACAAAAACCTCGCACTGCTAGACCCATATCCACCAGAGCTGCGCAGAGCGAAGCTAGGTAAATGAAGTGATTCTATTGGTGCTTACAAAACACATTCCTCGCTACGCAGCTTAGCATAGCTCTGGTGGATGTTCAGCTTTACATTAGGCTAATGGCCAAATACTTAAACAATACTCAATTTTAAGTTGCCGTTCATTTCATGTTGTCACTGTCATTTAAAGCGCCAGTGACCGCATGAAGTTAGATTGACAATAATATTGCTATATTTTGAAATGGGCTTTGTTAGTATTTTCCTGGAGTGGATACAATGAAATATATAATAATATACTATACAGGGATATTGAAAATACAAAACCACGCTGTCAATCATCAAAACTAACAACTTTTTGAAAATATTTGTACGATATAGACAAGGTTGGTCGGAAATGGGATACTAAGTCGAAAGTGTGTTAGAGTACCCATAATAATGGATAACTTTTGTTCTACAACTTTCCCCAAAAATAATTAGTTTAAGAGAAATAGCGGTTCAAAGATTTCTTAAAAAATACGCTAAATTCTATCTATCCTCAGCTATGATCAGCTGTTTACATTTTAGGTTATACATATTTGAGATTACGAATTCAGAAAATAAAGTAGGCAGGGACAAAGAATTTTTGAAAAAACTAAAATAAAAATAATTTGTCATGGATTCTTTGTATCGAATTTTGAAATTTGATCTCTTTCTCTAAAACAATCATCAGTGATATATTAAGTGGCCCGGCGCTTAGTACCCCCTTTCCGACTAACCTAGTATATAAGTGTAAAAAAATTAACGATAAGCTTGTTGAGTACAATGGGAAGATGTTTTATTTTGGTATTTCCAAGTCATATAACAAAAGTTATAACTTTGAATGAAAGTAAATAACCCTGTATAATCTGCAACATAATAATTCGTGATAATAATATAACATAACTCAGGTAACAAAAATGAACACAATTCTAGCTGGACATGAGTTTGGTTGTGAATATATACATTGATAGAAAATGTAATAAAATATACTGTAAAATATTATTATTCCTTGGCCGTATGGGTATTTTTTTTCTAATGAGGGCTAATATTTTGCCTAGATGGGGCTACTATCACGTAAAGAGTTTACCTTCACATTATACAATATGGTCGTGCACTGAGCGAGCTAGACCTTAAATGTTATGTAAAGTGCCCGATCTAAAATGCTGTGTAAATAAGGCTGATATAATAATAGCCCCCATTAAATTGTTAGAGAGCGCGCAACATTCACTGAACATATAAACCCACAGAAGGCGATTACCATAAGAGGTTATTATTGTACCTTTTGATATAGTAACCCTAAAAATAACTTATTATTTTAAAAACTTAGTCCAAATTATCAGATAGCTAATGTTAAGTAATAAAATTAAGCGTCACCATTTGAAATATTTATGCTTTGACATTTTATTATAAAATCTACAGATAGTAAAAACCACTTCACAAGTTAAGATTGTGATAAGTATTATATTCTGATACTACATTATCTGCAAAACAATTTGAACTAAGTTTGTACACTATAAAAGGTAAAGTAATCCCTATATTTTATACTAGGACCACATAAATTCCTAGTACTGATTCCATGGAACATTGTCTATAGCGTGTTTCTTTAGTTTATGCTTCTTTAAATATTTCGAGTCTATGAAGGCTTCGCCGCATATCGAGCAAACGTATGGGCGTTCACCAGTGTGGGTCCTTAGATGGACAACTAAATTCCCTTTGAGGGCAAAGAATTTCATACAAACCGAACATCCGAACTTCTTCTCCCTCGTATGAGTCAATTGATGAGTCCGTAAATGAGTTTTCGTTTTAAAACGTAAAGAACACAGTTGGCAAGGAAAAGGCCTCTCGTTTGTATGTACTCTCTCATGCATCAAAAGCATAGCCTGACTTGAACATCCCTTACCACAAATGGTGCATTCAAATCTCTTTGCATTCTTCACTTTTAAGTTCTTATGTGTCAGTATGTGAGATTGCATGTCTTTCTTAGAAGGCAGCACCTCACCACATTCCGAACATAACAATTCTGTTGGATCAACTATATGTGTGCTCTCAATATGTTGTTCTAATGCTGACTCCACTGAAAACATTTTTTTGCACAGCGAACATGCATAACCAAGAAGTTTACCAAGATTCGTAGTTATTTCTTGCTTCACAGTCTTCATTAATTCTTCTTTTACTTTAATCACTTTAGATTTCGTGCATTCTTCAGATTCTTTGTGATTGGTCAACGCAGTCTTGTTCTCAAATGTCTTCTCGCACTGGTTGCACGAAAATGGGTTCATGTGTGTCAACCGATGAGTTTGCATTGTGATTTTCTGGTGGAATCTTTTGAAACAGATGTCACACTCAAACTCTCTGATGCCGCTGTGGATCATCATGTGACGTTTCAAGTTGTTGGGATTGGCAAATGTCTTGAAACAGATATTGCAGCGAGGCTTTATATTGTTGTGACCGTACTTGATGTGCTGTGTTAAAGCATTACGTCTGATGAGCTGGTTGCAGAATGGACAAGTGATTAGGAGGCCCGTACTGCTGTGAAGTAACATGTGTCCGGTCAGTATCTCAGCGGATTCAAAGCCCTTACCACACAGGTTGCACAAATGTTCACCAGCAGGATTGTGTTTGTACTGATGTTTCTCATAGTCAGCCAAGTCTTCAAACTGCTCTCCACAGTCACATAAGAAAGTTCCATCTTCTTGTTGAAGTACAGTAGCAATTTGACTATCATCTGCATATTCTATAACCAATTCTGAACCATCATATTTCAGGATTTGGAACTGAGAAGAGTCATCACCTTCACAGAATATCACTTCTTGGGATAATGCGTCTCCATCTTCATCTTCATTTGTGACTAGCTGAGAATCAGTCAAATATTGGATCCTGTCATTACTTTTTAACAGGATAGTGCCCTCAGAGCCTGTAGTAGTCAATATTTTGATAAAATTTTTGGCATTAGGCATTTCTTTGATAACATCAGTAGAAATTGTTTCAATGATCTGATTGTCTTGAGTGTCTTCCATTTGTGACATACTGTCTTCTTGAGACATACTATCCTGAGTTTCATCTATGTTCATAGCTCCATCCATCTCATCAGTTTCCTGGCTTTCTTCCTCATTTTCAAGGATAGTAGCTGGTACATTAGCTGGGACTTTAGTGTTAGACATGAGGAAAGATTCAATTGAATCTTCAAATTGACTTTGAGAGCTTTGAGTCTTTTGGTGTGTGTATGTCTCTTCATTTTTAATATCTTCAATTTCTTCCACTTTAATATTTGGCAACTCTAGTTGGTCTTCCTTTTCTTTATCTTTAGGGTCATCTATAACCAAGACGTAATAGTAATCATCGTCACTATCGGTTGGTTCTTTCTTTATAATAGCCTCAAGTTGTTTCATTGGATCATTCCCAATATCATCGTCATCATCACCACTATGATCATTTGATAGTTCAGGTAGTTTATCACTTTTAGATATATCTAACAAAGCATTGAGCTGTAGTTTTAGTTCATTGTCCATCTTTATGCACTGTTTACGGAATTGGTATGCAGAGTTCATTGTAGCATAACAATCTGAGCACAGCTTTTGAGGTAGACCATCATCTTCTCTAACCTGGAATTGGATTGATAGTAAGTTTTAATTATTTGTATGAAAATTATTTCAAGAGGATGGACAGGGGTGCTAACCTGCGCTAATATAACATGTAAATAAATATTGCACCCTTAGTAATGTAAGGGCACAACCCGAAATATTGAGTTTTTGTGTTAGATGGTCTCAATATCAACTGTTCTACCACTTGGCTTTCACAGAAAGAGAAAAAATACAATATTATAGCAAATACTGTAATTATACTGTAAAAATATTGGGTTCCCTGAATCTTTTAACACATTTTCTCAAAAGTTGATATTTTTGAAATAGGCCTTTACTTTATTAAGGATGCGATATGTTGTAGTCACTGATATGTTTGCCACACATGGGGATTAGGATAATGTTTCATCATAAGTACTTGTTTTATCAGAACTTCTTGTTGTAGCAGCAGATAAGGAAGCACACATGTATGCAATGGATGTATTTTTATTATTTAGTGTAATGACAATGTCAGTAGAATACAATTCCAGTCAGTCAGAGGGGATTACAAGCTTGATTATGTGTGTATATGTATGTAGGTGGTTGTGATAGTAAATGATTATTGTCACCTATACAGGGTGTAAATGAAATCATGTAATTCCTTCAAATCTTGTGATGTATAACTGCTGACATAGATTAAACCTGAACTGGATACTCTTGTATTCAATAAAATAAATATACAAGAAGTAAACATCTGTTCTTATCGTGAGGCATTTTAGCGCCCCGAGGGAATGGCGCGGCTATCGCTGGCCGCGCGGTGATTTAACTTGGGGCGCTAAAATGCCTCACGTTAAGAACACATGTTTATTTCTTGTATTTTTTTTAAAATGTTATTTTAATGTATGTCAGCAGCACATCATGAGGTTTGAAGGAATTACATGATTTTGTTTACAGCCTGTATACACCTACAACCCAAAGCGCATTTTTTTACCTTGGAGACTAAATTGAAAATTCTCATGGGCCTTTTATTTCACCAGCACCCATACTCTTCAAACCGGACAAAGCTAAGCTTTTTGGCGGCAGAAATAAGTATTGTGGTAATACTTCATAGATAAACTCTTTTACAAGGAACTCTAGTACTAAATTCCACATTCATTGCAAAAAATAAGAAGATACAGAAGTCCCACAATCCTAACAAAGTGCAATAAGGAACATAATAATATAAATAGTTGCTATGGTCACAGATTAGATAAAGTTTGTTGGCTAAAATACTTGCACCGTGAGGCACTGCAGAGTCTTTCATTATAAACACAGCTGGTGATTCTGAGGACATTTCTAGTAATGAATAATAGTATAAGCCATATTAATATTAGGTTTAATAAAAATAAAACTGCCACATTAAATTCCTGTATGTTTTGAACTGATTTTACTATTTTGTTGCTGTTGTTTGCAAAGAAACATTAAGGTGGCAACTGACTTCACCATTAGATCATAATGTATCATTCGGAGTGAGTGTGTTACATTACGCCTCTGGCTAAAATGCTTGATTTGTAACATGTTACATTACACAAATATGATACAGGTCAGTTGGAATACTCGCTATCAACAATTTTTATCTTTCTGTGCATATCTGTCGGGGACAAACGTGGGATTCCCCTATTTATAATTTGTATGTACTTACATAGCAGTCATCAGCACTCTCTTTAGTGCTAGTTTAACCAGGGAATGAAGGTGGTAACTTTTATAGAAATACCAGTACTTCTATAGAATATCTGTATGTATAATAAAAGTTACCGTTTTCGATCTATGCTCACAACATACTACAACCAACCATCTATTTGCTAAGCATGGTGTTCAACATTAGAGGATGTTTTATATAATGTTTGTGGTGAACCATTTTCAGCGTGTCTACAGAATAATGTTTCATAAATGGTATATGCAGAGCTACAGCTAGAGACTGGTGACGCTATCTTAAACACGGCCATGAGTATGTTGTCCTTATCAGTTCACTACTCTGGTGACATAAATTGTTTTTACTGTATGGATGGCTACATTTCGATGAAGGTCAGCTTGATTGGTTGCAGGCTTTTCTATGGGAATTGTGTGGAATTTGTCCAGCAGTACTAGGTCTCATGGTTGATGTTATGATAAATCCATGGATGGATTCTGTTTTGATTTTAATAAACATGGGATCTCTAATGTTATTATGGTTGCTTTGACCTGTCTGTAGTCTGCAAATAGAGAAATAATATTCATAGTTATAACCCTACCCTAGCTACGACGGTTTTGCCGCCTTTACTAGATTCCTTTTACGTTGAAAACCACTATTTCAAGCTTCAAAGCAAAATCAATCCAATATCTATAATAAACGATTACAATAGCGTCGAAAATCGCTTGCAATCGTCCCATTTGCGCGGCGATTCGAAACTTCAATTGAGGTTATGTTCCATGTCAATAATTAATAAGTTGACATACTTACATGACATTATAGCGATAATAACGCGGATTATGCATCTTTTATTCCCAAACAAAGCTTAAATATAGGATATTTTACGTACCTCAATCGTAGTTACTTCAAGAAACTTTTCAGTAACATTCTGTTCAGAATCTAGGAGTGACACTTCAGAATTGGCAGACAAACAACAGCGGCAAAGATCGGACCACGTATCCATTTCAATAGACGCGCATTATTATCCAACCAGTAACACCTGGAAAAATTAATATAAACACTATAAAAATGCATTGTTTTGACAGTTAGTAATCAGAGACCACAATTCACAATTTAAGGTATCCAAAGAGTAAAAATTATCTACGGACCATGCCCATAAAGACGATCTATTCGAAATTATAGACAAGAGACGAGCGTACAAAATGGAGGCAACTGCGCAACGGATGCGTCGTCACAATAGATAATGAGTTCGGCTGTCAAGATGGCGCTGATGATGGCGATGAACTATGCGTTCCGGTCATGACTACAATATTTATAATAATTATTTATAATAATGAGCCGGAGATTTGAATAAATATGCTTATATACATAAAATATTATTGTTCTTTTACATTCCTTGTACAAATTCACAATATAACCAAATTATATTTAGATGTGAATGATAATTTTCTGTTGATGTTTATGGTCTATAGTAACGTTCAAAAACCACATACTATAAAATGAAAATAAATTATATTGAAATAAATACGACAAATCAATACAATATTGCAAAGTTGTATTATTTTTCGTGGAGAGTATGAAATTTCATTGCCAATAAATGTTATTTCAAAGGTTTATATTTATTTTGACCATAGACAGCATTGGCTTTGATTGGCTGGCAGAAAAAATTGGTCAGTTGCTTGTTGTCATGGTATAATAAAATAAGATATTCTCTTCCCGCGATGTACACTAATACGTCACGACTTGTGTTATTTTCCAACCAATAACAACAAGCTTGGCCACAGAAGCCGAAGCTTATTGATTCATTAGTAGCTATGACGTATTAACGTACAGTCACGTGATCTTGCTTCGCTGTAATGGGTAGAGAAGAGACTGCCTTGTTTTATTATACCATGCTTGTTGCTTGCGAGACTTCGAGTGAGGTTCTATTCTGAGTTTAATGAATTTACCACTCAGGGCAGTTGCAACTCACTCAGACAGAGCAACAGAGTAGAATTATAAACAAACAAATAAAACAAAATATTTTTATTCGATTTTCATACCGATGGCCCATCATGGAGCATATTTTTGGAATATTGATGGCACTTTGTGCTTTTTAACCCCTGACGAAAAAAGAGGTGTGTTTATACGTTTACGTACCCTTTGTTTGTCTGTCTGTGTATAATTGTCTGTGACATCGTAGCTGAAAGCTGGTTAAATCGAGATGGATTTTGATGATGATGTTTGATGATAATCACATCAGGTATTTCAATTTCGGAGGTTTTTCGTTTTCTATTACCTACCTACTTATTAACTTTCGTTTTTAACAGACTTCCAAAAAAGGAGGAGGTTCTCATTTCGATCGTTTTTCTTTTTTTTTTAATGTTTGTTACCTCATAACCCACCAATCACCTAACTAACCAATAATGAAACTCCTCAATGACGAACAGTACGCATAATGTGATGATGTGATTATGTTTCGAGCAGCGTCTTTAGTAGGTCCAACCATGTTTTAATTAAGGCCACTAAAACGAAAAAAAAAAACTTTTTAACAAAAATAAAACTGACTTCACAAAAACGATGAAAAGAATAAAATAATTTCCATATTATAAAATTAACAGTTTCAGAAGTCGGTGCCTTCAATTGCCTTCATTCAACGTGGATTAGCACCGACTTCTGAAACTGTTAATTTTATAATATGGAAATTGTTTTATTCTTTTCATCGTTTTTGTGAAGTCGGTTTTATTTTTGTTAAAAAGTTTTTTATTATGAACAAATTGAGCTATTCGTTCGATGTGATGTAATGCGTGGCCCGTGGCCAGCATAGGCCATCGTAAGTAGCCATCGTACGTTAATATAGGTAGATAGGTAATTATTATGGAATCAGTAAAAGCTATTATGAAGACTACATGTAGATAATGCTACAAGCAGTAAGTACCTACCTACTTGCAGTGTTTATAATAATTATTACACACGAACACTTTTAGGGGCTAGACAGACTTATTAGCATTAATTCGAATTTCACTTATAAAAAAATGATATTTTGTATTGTGTAGGTATGCATGCGTTCGCATCGATTCAGCTTTTGCGTTGCGTTAGTAGGCTTATGCATGCTGTAGAATACTTTCGCAGCTGAAAGCACACGATTACACAGGGGGTGTAGTAGATGCTGTTTTGTGAATTGACACTGATTAACTTGATTAGCCCCTTATATATATCTATACTATCTACAAGGTTAGTCGGAAAGGGGGTACTAAGCCGAGAGGGTGTTAAAGTACCCATAATAATGGACAATTTTTGTTCTACTACTTTCCCCAAAAGTCATTAGTTTAAAGAGAAATAGCCTTTCAAAGATTTTATAAAAAATACGCTAAATTCTACCAACCCTCAGCTATGATCAGCTGTGTTTACATTTTAGGTGATATTTGGGGTCACGGATTAGAAACTCCATTTTCTTAATTGGTAACTAGAGCAGGGATAAAGAATAAAAAAAAAAAACTAAAATAAAAATTTTTTTTTTTTTTTTTAGAATTTTGAAATTCAAACACTTTCTTTAAAACAGTCATCAGTGATACATTAAGTTGCCCGCGGCTTAGTACCCCCTTTACGACTAACCTTGTATACTATTATTATAAAGAGGGAAGATTTGTATTTTTGAATTTTTGTATGTAACGAATAAACTTAAAAACTACTGGACCGATTTCAAAAATTCTTTTGCCGTTAGATAGCTACATTATCACTGAGTAACATAGGCTACGGGCGGAGCCGTGAAGACACAGCTAGTTTGGTAATATTGGGTGTAAAAATACCCTTAACGAAGCCGACAGCCACGTATTCTTCCCATCATTACGAAGATTTTTTGGTATTGGGCCATACCTGGGAACCGACTGGTTATGGAGATATTGAAGGTCAAAGTCACAATATTTTTGTACGTTTTTCACGAAAACTAAATTAATTACTAAACATTCTTCTATATAAACATTATTAACATTTTTGAAATGTAGGCCCAGTCTGCTGCGCGTGCGCTTTTATTGCGCGCTACAATTAAAAGCTGTTTTTAATACCAAAAAATAAAAGTCGTTTCCCAGCAATTATTTTTGCTATATGTTGCTTAGTTTTGTGTACAGTATGCGTAGACTTCGGCTGTTTTGACCCTCTTTTTAGTTAAATATATAGTTTTATTGCATGTTATCGGTAGCACCTGCATTGTGATTGATGACTCATTTGTTTGCGCGCTCGGCTAAGCGCATAGCTAAAGAGAGGCGGACTAACTACTTATGTGCGGCTGGATTCCTGACTATTGCCTGAAAATCCTGACATAGCAGGAAAAATCCCGACGTCTGGTAATCTTATCCGATGCAAGATATACTATCACTCAATCATCTTCAATCTCCATTTTTTCTCGTAATTGTTTGAGTTGTAAAATGGGTTAATGTACCCCATTGTCGTTCTATCGTAACTACCTAAGTGATAGTGGAATTCCTTAGAAGTAGTTCAGATTATATCGATATACGACTCACGTTAAGGGCGTATTCATACCTACGACAAGGTAAGCGCGATTATTTTTAGCTGAATTTTTAGTTTTAAAATACTCACCTATTACTACTAAGTAACGGCAGCTGTAAGCTTACGGAGGTACAGGGGGTGCAAGCAACACAATTCAGTCACATATTGTCAATCAGTTGGGTAACCCCTCCACAGGAGGTGACATCGCCCGACATCAAAGGCGTTGCCCAAACTGTAAAACCATGTTGCAAAACTGTGACAGAATTGTGTTGCTTGCGCGGCCTGCACCTCCGTATTCGCCTGGCGCATGCAACAGCGAATCCCGTGACCCCGGCCTTAGGTCAGAAGGAGGGACACCGTGGGGTTTTAGCCGGTAAAAGTCCGGCACACGCCCCCGTCTTCCCCAGACGGGGGACAGACCATGAGGATTTCCTCACGTAAAAAAAAAAAATGTCGGCAACCTTTTGAGACAGAAGAGCCAAAAGTGGCAATTTACTAAATTTCACAGTTTTAAAAGAGCCACCAAAAAAAAATTGTTTCAGTATTATAGTATTTGCTTATACAGGATGTCCTGTAATTAATGGATAACCTTGAAAATGCGTTTAGCAGAACTAATTACCTTTAAAAAAATGCAAAACGTTAATACATTTAGATATAGTTACTATATCTATCTCTCAGTCATAATCAGCATATTTCAGTCATACTATATTATAGTACTCAAATATGGATTGATTGCACGATTTTAAGGGTTTTGATAGTTAAACAATAATTTTTTGCATGTGGAACTGGAGAGCCGCAACTTTACATCGAAAGAGCCGCATGTGGCTCGCGAGCCGCAGGTTGCCGACCCCTGGCCTAGGCTAAGGCCCGAAGCACAGCTTCGGTTACACAGCACAGGTTTAGTTGACGGTCTTGCACTCTTGCTATGCGGTGCTCCTTATATCTCCGTATGATTTCATATAATAATATCTTGAAACAACCATCGCCGGTCAAGCTGCATTTTAGCCCTAAAGTAGAGTAAGTAGGTAAGTACTCTAGGATTATTATAGTTTTGTCTCCAACCGTTGTATGTAGTATATTTTATTACTTCCATGTTCGAAGCGTATCAACGACCAGTTTAATAAATAGTAGATAGATAGATAGATACACTTTATTGTACACTAAAATAAATAAAACAGAAGGAGTACACGTTATTAAGAACAGTAGAGTAGTTGTTTACACGTTTCGATTTAGTATTTAAAAGCTGGAAACGTGACGTGTTACTGGGAAATTTTGTGTAAGAATCTGGTTTTGATTTATTTAATAGGCTTTCTTGGTTCGACGAACGAACCCAGTGTCAAGCAGCTACGTCATGTTCGCGTTATGCTGGTTCTGCAGTAGCCAACCAGCTTGCCTGCCATCAGGGTCGCAGCTACTGCTGGGTATTCGGGGGCAGTTCTTCAGGGCCTCGAGCATAGCGGCTTCTGGTCAATAGCCTACATAAGGGCGCCTCGATCATTTGCAACACTGGGGCCCTAGAGCTTATACCTACGGCCAGCGTGGTAACTACGAGCATTATACAGGGTGTAAAAATAGCCCTAACGAAGCCGAAGTCTACGCATACTGTACATAAAACTAAGTAACATACAGCAAATATAATTGCTGGGAAACGATTTTTATTTTTTGGTATTTAAAAGCAGCTTTTAATTGTAACGCGCAATGGAACCGCGCGTGCAACAGTCTATGCCTACATTTCAAAAATGTTGTTAATGTTTGTATAGAAGAATGTTTAGTAATAACATTTAAACTTAGTTTTCGTGGAAAATGTAGAGAAATATGGTGACTTTGACCTTCAATATCTCCATAACCAGTCGATTCCCAGGTATGGCCCAATACCAAAAAATCTTCGTAATGATGTGAAGAATACGTGGCTCTCGGCTTCGTTAAGGGTATTTTTACACCCAATATATGTGCTTATTAATGTCAAGATTGCTAAGGCCGTAGCCGTTATAAATACAGGGTTTTTCAATAGGGACAAAGTATCTTTGGCAGCTGTTGGCGGCCATATTAGATTGTATATTGGCGCGAATTTTTGACAGATGAGTCATTAAATCTTCGGCATTTGTTGAAATGATTAAAGTCATCAAAACGGCAGTTCAATTATTCGTCAATCGTTTCGTTCGTTACGAGAAACTCGATCACATCAGCTTTCAAACAGTAAAAACCGCATCAACATCGGTTCATTCGCTTGGAAGCTACGATGCCGCAGGCAGACACACAGATACACAGACACACGCGTTAAACTTATAACACCCCTCTTTTTGTCGGGGGTTATAAAGCTTTCTAATTTTTTTTTTCTATAATTATTTGTGATCGTTATTGGTCTTGAGGAGTACTTTCTGCTGTCTAACTTATCGCTTAAAGGATGAATGCAGCATTAAACTTTGCAATGCCATAACTTTGATCTCACTGCAATTTTAAATGAGCCTCCTTTATAACTTGTAGTAATTAAAATTTCTGTCTAATTATACATATAATACTAGTTGTGTCCTCACGGCTCCGCCCGTAGCCTATGTTACTCAGTGATAATGTAGCTTACTAACGGCAAAATAATTTTTGAAATCGGTCCAGTAGTTTTTAAATTTATTCGTTGCATACAAAAATACAAATCTGTTATCTTTATAATATTAGTATAGATGTGTATGAGATAAGATGGTCTTCTAGACAAATAAGGTAAGATGTGTGTACCTTATTTGTCTAGAAGACCATCTTATCCGGTCCTCCTTTTAATCGCAAAAGAAAAAGAAATATACTGCCATGTGAACGCAGCCGATTGTCTCCAGGACAAATGGCGCGTAACGCGCAATCCAGCATTCCCGCCAAGACTTGGAAAATGGCGATCGAATACGCGTTCCTCGATAGTGCCAATGCGGCCTGAGATTGATTGATCAGCGGGCCCTGTTTGCGATTGATTTGGTATGAAATTGATTGGTTTGGAACTTTCTGTACTGCGAATTAAATGCAAACACGGGGTCAGAGTCGATACTATTGTGATATAGGTATTTGCTTTTTATTAGTGTGGCGTTACTGTGCTGAATTCCTAAGTGGCATGATACCAAGCAGAGGGTGGATAAGGGTTGAAATTATAATAACATAACATCCCGTATCCCCCTAAGGGAAAAAAAAGGGAAAAGAAACTGGATCTTTGGTCGGTACCTACTGCTTCAACAGCTTAGTAAACGCCTTCTGCTGCACATCGCTCTTCCAATAAAGGGTCATAGGGTACAATACCATAATCATCACACCTGGCAGACGGATGGTCTTCTTCCTGCCCTTATCCCACACTAGGTGGGGTCGGCACAACATGTTTTTCATAAATCCATGTTGTTACAGGTTTTGGCTTATTGTTTTATGACCGGCCGCTTGCCTGACATCAACCCTCCTTGGGAATAAATATGCAACGAAATATGGTTTACCAAATACAACGTTATCAGCCTCGTGATGGGAAGTGTTTATCGTCGTATACACCTTTAATAAAATTTGTTGGAAGCCGTTATTGCACTGAATATTTTAGTTTTTTTTTGTTATTATAGAACGGCAGAGTATTCTGGAGTTTGTACGTTTATATTGTTATTGCTCAGATATTTTGACATGGCAGAGGGATGGTGATAGTGGAATATTATTATTAGCAGACAGACGCTTTGCACTTTGTAGATATAGAGTCACGCCAAGCTAACTCTGCAGAGGAATTATGGCAAAACTGCAAATAATTACTGTAAAAATCTTTGCACTGTCGACATTATTACAATGAGAGTTGGCTTTACCGTATCCAATAACTACTTACCTATCCCGGCAAGCAGGCACGTATCCAGAATTATAATTTGGAGGGGGACATTCATTAAAACTACAGTGTGAAAGTATACAAATGATTGTAATCATTGTATTATATTAAGATTATACTATAATAAGTACACTATACAAGGTTAGTCGGAAAGGGGGTACTAAGCCGCGGGCCACATAAAGTATCACTGATGACTATTTTAAAGCAAGTGTTAAAATTTCAAAATCCGATAATTTTTATTTGCATGTATAATGATTATTATTTTTATTTTCAAAAAAAAACATACCTGCTATAGTTACGAATTCAGAAAATTAACTTTCTAATCCATGACCCCAAATATGACCTAAATTGTAAAAACAGCTGATCATAGCTATGGACAGATATATTTTAGTATATTTTATACGAATACTTTGAAAAGCTATTTCTCTTAAACTATCGAGTTTTGGGGAAAGTTGTACAACGAAAGTTATCCCTTATTATGGGTACTTTAACACCCTTTCGGCTTAGTACCCCCTTTCCGACTAACCTTGTATAAGTATTTTCCTGTTGCCGCTGGCAGCCATTACATCAAGTACTATCGTCCCAATAAATTTGTATATTTTCCAGCTCGCATATTTTCCACTCGTCTAAGCATTATGTCAGATTTCGGAGGGGATAAATCCCAACTATCCCCCCTTCTGAATACGTGCTTGCCGGCAAGGCAAACTTTGCATTGGAAAATGTCGACTTTTGTAAAGATTTTAGTTGATTTTTGCAGTGCTGCCATTACAATTCTATTGCAGAGTTATCTTGGCTTGACTCTAATTCCTTCTTACGAGAGGAAGGGTTGGCCTCTTTTTCGGAAACTTCACGGCACATGGAATTATCTTACAGCGATACTAAAACTAAAGCATAAAACAAACTACCTATTGTTATCGGTAACTGGTAACACTGGACAATGTTGACATAGGAGGGTAACCGTCAAGATTAATGAACGTACCCGAAGCTATAAAAACACTGGTCATTCCACGGAGCAGAGGATTCCATGTCGAACAGCCGAAGAAGTCTGACCTTTTATATTTGGTTTGCTTGTCCTCATTTTCTGATTTTGTGTAAATTATTATATTGTGATATATTGTGAACTAGCTTCTGTAACTAATCACTAACCTAATTAAAAGTACTCTCAGTGGTGGAGAGTCTATATTGGTTTCATTTACTTTATTTACCATGCTCCCAATCCTGACATACTGATATTAGCTATAACTGTAATGATGGATTCGCCCCTATAAGATTATGTTCTATGTATTTGATACTATAAAAAAACCACAAACTTTTTGCGCCTAAAATATTCGTTTCAATCAGTACGAAGGTTTTATTTACGGCGTAAAAAGGGATATATATATAACATTAATATAGAAGAACGGCTGAATAAACCCTCGACGCCGATACTCCGATGATGGATGGACTCTGAAGGGACTATTCAATCAAGCACTCGCGGAAAATGCCCCCTCATGCTTAAATCTTACCCCTACTACTTGTTCGTTCTACCTAGCCTTTTTCCAACTATGTTGGGGTCAGTTTCCAGTCTAACCAGATAAGGCTGAATACCAGTATTTTACGCAGAGCGACTGCCATCAGACATCCGCAACCCAGTTACAGGGCAATACCGATATCCTATTAGACCGGTTATCAGACTGTCTTGTTTATGACTTCCCGTAACGACTGTCATAGGTATTCGAATGACACCGGGGATCGACTGTTTAACGTGCTCACCGAGGCACAGAGTGGTCCCGATGTCTAACGAATGGTCACCCATCCACAGACTGACCGTGGCAAGCGCAGCTTAACCTCGCAAATCGTATGATCCGCGCGGTTGGTAATTAGCCACGAGCCCCTCCTTACCCCTACTACTTGTATTAGGGACGAAATTATAGTTCTCGGATTTCCGCATAGATTAAATTCACCCTATAGATTAATTTTATTCAAGACTAGGTGTACCTGCGGCTTTGTCTGCGGAAACATAAGGTTCTGTTCATCACCCACACTCAATAGCGTGATAATTTGTACCATATAACCTGACCCGCTCTTTAACGGATGTGCTGTAGCACTGGGGCGTGAAGCTCAAACAACAAACAGTTTTTGACGAAACGCTTATTCTTTGGCCAAAGAATAAGCGTTGCCATCCAGCGTGGTAACGCTGCCAGTCTTCTGGGCACGCTTCCGGATGACAGTGATGAGGAGGAATATTTTGACGCCTAAGTGATATTTTTGAATAATTTGTATTTTAATAATTTTGTATATAGGTAGTTAGTTTTGTCTTTAGATTTGTATGTTTTTAGTTTAGTTTTATATTGTATATATTAGGTTTAAATGTAGGTAAATGATATTTGTGTATAGATAAATAATTTAATTGTATAATGTATGTAATAAATTTTTTTGACGTGACAACGTCTAATAAAACGAATGCAGCATGCACAAAAAAGCGTGCCTCATTGTCACGTTCCGTCTGAGGCGAGCGTGTGAGCGAGAGCGCGGAACAAGCGATAGAGTGGCACGATGTTTTGTTATGACGTTGTGACGTTAAACTATCGTCCGTAAACCGACTTTACAGATAACCAATTTCTTTTAAACTTCTTCTTTTGACCTCAGTGTCGTTCCTAACATGAGTTAAACTTACCTTTTTTTCAAGACTGTTTAATGTACAATTTATCATCGTTACGATTTTATTATAATATACGTTTAGATTATTATTTAGCACGAAGCCCAAACGTACAAGCGGACAAACAGACAAAAATTCTAAAAACGACATTTTTGGCATCAGTATATCCTTCCTAGGATGCGTTCCACTTACTTTTTCCAATTTTTTTAATGACGTATAGTTTTAACATCGTTACGAGTTTATTGTATGTTTAGATTTGACAAAATACAGACATGACACATTTCTTGACGGTATTGTCTCTTAGACTTATTGTTTACTCCCACAACAGTTAAATATGATCCTCAATGATTTTCTCCAACATGCTGCGTTGTTGTTAATTACTTCAGCAATCCTTCTGGGTAATATCATAAACTTGATACTTATGGATAAATTCGTAGTCGCTTGTTCTTTTCAGCAAAACGGTCCTATAGACTAAAAAGCTAGAAGAAAACATACCTACTGTCATTCAAAATACTCTGACATGATAATTAAATAACTAACTATATTAGTTAAACCATAAATTTCCGCATTACATCAACTTCACTTACTAATAACTTAATTCTGAAAACACAGAATCGATTATTAACTCGATTCAACTTATTCGCACCGCTAGTAGCGGCTCAATGAAAATAGATTTAAATGAAAACGTTTGGTAGCACATTCGTTCCAGGCAAAATCCTTCTGTTATAACTTTTATACGATCCGATTTATTTATACGGAATCTGTTGAATACCTAAGATTTGGCATAAAATTCACACTTTGCACTAAAAGTATGATTTGAGGGGGGCGAGATATTGAAAGGGAAATACTACTTAGCAGGTTTTGAGGTGTCATAGAAGTCTTGGATTAAAACTTAACGGAATGGTTAACAGATTAAAAACATATTTTTTACGGTATTCAAAACTTTTCTACAGTCTCATCATTTTCCTGCCCGTATCCCACACTAGGTGGGGTCGGCACAACATGTATGTCATAAATCCATGTTGTTAGAGGTTTTGGCTTGTTGTTTTATGACCGGCCGCCTGCCTGACGTCAACCCTCCTTGGGAATACTCGTTGCGCCGTCGCGCCTTTTCTACAGTCTATGATTTTGAAATAAACTGTAAACTTGTCCAATCTTGTTTATATTTTAGTAGTCCGTCCTACGATACGAATATTTGGAAATGGAACAGTTATGGAATTGCTTCGGTGTCTATCATTGTACGGCGTTGACTGCGCCTGACTAATGGCCGATTCCTATGATTTACCGAACGTTACAGGTTAAAATTAACACCCAGACTTCTAGACGTTCCTCCAAAACTTACTCGACTCATACTCGACTCAGGACGGCCTCGAAAACATCTTCAAAATTGTATTCTTAGTCGCAATTTCAAGTGAACTTTGAGGTTCCTCGACTGAGGGGTCCTCAAATGAATCGAGGTAGAGTGGAGTCATTACGAGATAATTTTGTTTATCTGCATCGCTCAAATAACGCCGCGATAAATAGTTGTAAGAATTATCGTAAGCATATTCGATAGTCTTCTAAATTAATTTTTGTTACATACGAACTTTGACACTTCCTTCCTTAAGGTAGGTTCCGAGGTACCTTCAGTTTGACATATGATTCCTTACCTCGACTGAGGAAAAATCTCGAGTCGAGGACGTTTATGTCAACTATAACTACAGATGGTAGTGAAAAAGGCTGAGTCGAGGTGGAGTCGAGTCGAGTAAGTTTTGTATAAGTGTCGTATGTTGACCAATAGTAAAGGAAATACCCCAAAGTTTTGCATAGAAGTCACTTCCATACGCATTTTAAGTAAAATCATATTACAAGTCCATTTATAGGCGCAGTTTGACGATAAATAATTCTTTAAAAAAACTTGTAAGTTTATCGGTTTTATCTTGCAGTATCCCTGCAGCAACGAAGCTTGAAGGTTGAAAATATTATGATGTTGTATTGTCATGGAAATTGAATTTGTGTGCGAAGTTTCAGGAGAATCGGTTAAGCAGAAATTTTTGAAAAATTTGTCGCATGATTTGAAACATACAAATAAATAAATAAACCAACAAATATACGAAGAAAATTACAACCGTTTAAAAATGCTTCCATTGATAAGCAACACGATTCTATTTGCTTTTGCATATCGTCGGTCGGCAGTGAAAACCACGTATGTGTAAAAACCATATTTTTAAAGAGATAAAAATAACGATCTCCTGCAAAAAAAATAATTATTAATACAAGTTTGACATCGTACGTCATAGATAGCTTAGAAGTATATGAATTGAAAGTTTGTTGAACTAGTACGTGTATGACGAGTTGATCAATTTAAAGAACAAATAAAAATCTTTGAAGAAAATTTTATTTACGAGGTAAATAAAATTGATACACTGCCAAGCGTCGATATAGGATCCGGGCATAAGTAGAGTGGGCCATGCATGGTGAATAAATATTTTCAACGTTTCATTATTTCAATAATATTTCCTATCTATCAACTAAAAATCCCCCAAGATTGTGGTTTAAACGTAGTCTTGGGTTTATCCGGCGGACTAATTTATATGCAAATACATGAGTGCGGGTACTAGGAGAACAGGGTGTGACAGGAAGACAGGTGGAGAGACGTGATGCATTTGCGAAAATGAGGATACGTTGTGGCTTTGAAAAAGGCGATAGTGACGTAGTCACTGTGATCAATCTGGCTTTTCTGATTTTATGTCACATTAACCCACAAAACTACCTCGTTGGTCTAGTGATGGCAAGCGCGACTGCTAATCGTGAGGTCCTAGGTTCAATCCCCGGGTCGGACAAAGTGTTATTGGGGTTTTCCGAGTGGAGCAACCTGGAGCTTGAATTTCTGCCCGATTGATGGCATAGGCTCGCCTCCAATTACATGGGACTTAAACATAACGGCGAAATGAGGGGGTTACTATAAACTTCTGCCCAACCTTTCGGGAAATACAGGCGTGATGTTATGTTATGTTAACCGACAAATGTAAATGATCCAGAATAAACGAATACCCAATATAGCTTGTAGAATCAGAAAATTAATGAGGCAAGTACGCTGGCAATGATTGGCGAAGGAATAAAGGTCATTATCCTATTCTATAAGTAGATACAGGATTGAAAGGAGTGGCGTACTAGAAGTTTATACTTAGCAGCGGGTGGATCTAGATATGGGCTGATGATGATGAAGTAAATACCGCGCATGAGCAAACGTACACCCATATTCTCAGACGTTACTCCAAACTTACTCGACTCGACTCCACCTCGACTCACTACCATCGGTAGTTATAGTTGACATAAACGTACTCGACTCGAGATTTTTCCTCAGTCGAGGTATGGAATCATCTGTCAAACTCAAGGTACTTCGGAATCTACCTTAAGGAAGGAAGTGTCAAAGTTCGTATGTAATAAAAATGAATTTTGAAGACATTATCGAATATGCTTACGATAATCCTTTCAATTATTTATCGCGGCGTTATTTGCGCGATGCAGATAATTCAAATTATCACGTAATGACTCCGTCAAGGAACCTCAAAGTTCACTCGAAATTGCTACTAAGAATACAATTTTTAAGGTGTTTTCGAGGCCGTTCTGAGTCGAGTATGAATCGAGTAAGTTTTGGAGGAACGTCTTAGAATATGAGTGGTAGTGTATGTTGCCCTCCAGGTAGATGGACATAGGCAGCTCTGTGTACTTTATTTTTTTTGTTAATTTTTATTTAGTTTTGTCTCTTATGATTTTTTTTTGTCTGTGTGTCTGACTGCTTTCGTGCCAAATAAATTTCTTTCTTTCTTTCTTTCTAAAGTTATCCTACAAAAAACCGGTTTTTCTCATAGAAGAAAAAAACGTATTTCACGTGTGCAATATTATGTGTGCACATTATCCTACTTGTGTCAGTCAGGCCAGAAATTCTAATCTTTCCATTGCCGCCCGTCTTCAAGCCTTGGACGAGCGATAAGACCAGAAAAGGGGTGACACGTTAAGCGGGCGTCCAAAACTTTTGGACAATGCGAACCCCCATTATTTCAACACATTCCTTTGTGTCGGTATGTTAATTCAATTTGAGGAAGGGTCTTGGGCGTTCCTCCGAATCCTCGCAAAGGAAAAGGCCTAAATAGAATCCTGATTGCTGATAATTAAGGAAATTAAAAAGTTTCTCGATGGCGGAATGATGTGATTGGGAAGATTTAATTTGTGAATTGAATCATAAAGTTCCATCGGTGATATTTTCATTCATATTTACATAGTAAATAAAAACTTTTTTACAAAAAATTTAAACCGACTTCAAAAAGAATAAAATAATTACCATATAAAATTAACAGTTTCAGAAGTAGGTGCTGCTCCACGCTAAACCAAATTGAAGGCACCGACTTCTGAAACTGTTAATTTTATATGGTAATTATTTTATTCTTTTTGAAGTCGGTTTAAATTTTTTGTAAAAAAGTTTTTATTTTTTTCTTTTTAGTGGCCTTAATTAAAACTTGGTTGGACCTACTAAAGACGCTGCTCGTAACATTATCACATCATCACAATATGCGTACTGTTCGTCATTGAGGAGTTCCATTGTCTATCTCCGAAGTTCTTCATCAGATCTTCACCAAATTTAAATGGGACCAACTTCGAAGTATACCCCATCCATTAAAAAAAGAATCATCAAAATCGGTTCACAATTGGCGAAAATATCGATGAACATAAATAAAAAAAAAAAAAAATACATACAGACGAACATAGTAACCTCCTCCTTTTTGGAAGTCGGTTAAAAACAAAGTCATTCCCGCTGTCTCTACGCTTAGATCTTTTAAACTACGCAACGGATTTTAATGCAGTTTTCAGCAATAGATATAGTGATTCAAGAGGAAGGTTTATATGCTCCATATAAGTATCTACATTGCACCCGAGCGAAACCGGGGCGGGTCGCTAGTAAAAAATAAGTTCCTTTAAATTCAAACATAGAATTAAAACAAAGAGATATAATATACAACGCAAAACGAAGGTAGATGGCAGCACCACCGTAAGAGCGTATCATAATAAATCAGAACGAATTGAATTATTATTATAAATAATATCAATCACTTTTTAACCAATGAAATTGCTTAGGGCCTGCGACGGTGACGCCATTAGTTCCCCAATTGTATGTCCTATTGAACACAGGTGTGAAAAAACTGATTATACGCTGGTTTTGTCAGGAACGGGCGTCCTCGCCAAATAGGGCCTACCATACACCCATATTATAAGACGTTCCTCCAAAACTTACTCGACTCAGAACGGCCTCAAAACCACCTTCAAAATTGTATTCTCAGTCGCAATTTCGAGTGAGCTTTGAGCAAAGAGATTTAATATTAAATGTCTTTGGCTTTGAGGTTCCTTGATGGACTCATTACGTCATAATTTGAATTATCTGCATCGCGCAAATAACGCCGCGATAAAAAATTGTAAGGATTATCGTAAGCATATTCGACAAAGTCTTCAAAATTATTTTTTATGACATACGAACTTTGATACTTCCTTCCTTAAGGTAGGTTCCGAAGTACCTTGAGTTTGACAGATGATTCCTAACCTCGACTGAGGAAAAATCTCGAGTCGAGGACGTTTATGTCAAGTCGAGGAGGAGTCGAGCCAAGTAAGTTTTGGAGGAACGTCTTAGAATATGGGTGATAATGAAGCAAATGTATTCCGTTTCCAAAACATAACATACACATAACCAACTCATTACTGTCCCACTGTTGAGAAAGGGCCTCTTTTCAGAATAAGAAGGGTTTAGGCCTTAGTCCACCACGCTGGCCTGGTGCGGGTTGGCGGACTACACACAACATCGAGAACTTTATGGAGCTTTCTCAGGTATCCTCACGATGTTTTTCCTTCACCGTTAACGCATGATCCGCATATGAATTCGAAAAGTCAGAGGTACGGGCCGGGATCGAACTCTTCTGAAAATGCTTTACAAAAACACAATGCTTAAAACATAATTTATTAAGACAATGGTGTTGATTCTGTAGCACATTTTGACAGTACTAAACTAGACTAAACGCAACTGTCGCTTTCTTTTTCTATTGAAACAGAAAGAGACGAACACCCTTAGTTTAGTTTAGTCCTGTCAAAGTGCGCTACAGAATCGCCACCAATTTCTATCTAAGGAGATTGTGTTTATTGTTATTTACAATCCCTTATAAAAAAAACTTTTAAGTTAATCGGTTTTATTTCGCAGTACCCCTGTAGCATCAGGATTTGCGGATTGAAGGTTGAAACTATTATAATGTTGTATTGTCATGAGAATTTAATTTGTGTGCGAAGTTTCAGGAGAATCGGTTAAGCAAAAGTAGTTAAAAAATCTGTCGCAAGATTTGAATTAAACAAACTTGTTTGATTCAAATCTTGCATCAAACAAGGTGTAATACATACAGGGTGTAAACGAAATCATGTAATTCCTTCAAACCTCGTGAGGTACTGCTGACATATATAAAACTTGAACGGGATACTTTTGGATTCAATAAAAAAAATTACAAGAAGTAAACATGTGTTCTTAACACGAGGCATTTTAGCGCCCGGGTTAAATGACCGCGCGGCGAGCGATAGCCGCGCAATTCGGACGGGGCGCTAAAATGCCTCACGTTAAATACGAATACGAAGTAAAGATAATTAAAGCAGTTTAATAAGCCATGGTCATGATAAACTCGGCTCTGTCCTTTGTATTTCATAGTTTTCCTAAATGAAAGGAACCCGCGTTAGATGGTTATATGGTAGTACTTAAATCTACTCTTTTTTATCATTGAAAAATACTCATGGATGTCCCCCGCCCGGGGAAGGCGAGGGGGTCTGCCGGACTTTTACCGGCTAAAAACCAACGGTGTTCCTCCTCCTGACTGTTCGGTCGGTGTCGCGGGATTCGCAAAAGCATGCACCGCAAACCCGGCAGGTCCCGGTCCGCCAAACCTCGGCGGACCTCTTCTCTGTGGGGCCTCGCCCCACATCCTCCTGAGAAGCGCGCACGGAATACTGCGCGCCGCCTTCTCGGGTCTGTTACTGGTCGGACGGCGGTTCACTTAGTTCTAACCTGGGTAGTCAGCCCCGCGACCAACCTTGCTGGCTGATTAATCTTTACCCGTGTCTGTAGTCCGCACCAGGCTAGCGTGGTGGACTAAGGCCTAAACCCTTCTCATTCTGAGAGGAGGCTTGTGCCTAGCAGAGGGACAGTAATGTGATGATTATGGTATACTATTAGATAGATTATTTGTCTTCACCGAAATGCTTTTCAAAATATTTATCAAGACGTATTTACAGTCCACACAAAGTACGTTAACATATTGTTTTGCTATTATTTCTCTTAAAATGTAGAACTGTTCAATACATCGTCAGCTTCAAATATAAAGGGAAATATCTTGAGGAAGCACACGTTTCAATAAATAAACTCTGACGGGTGTAATGGTGTGATGATGGCGTCAAGCGGCCATTTTGTTACGTTCCGCTTTAGTTACGTTGACAGACACACACTCATAAATATACTACGCGTTAGGAACTGTCTATATGTAAACAAAATATTTTAGTTTCGTGTGGATTCCAGCAGTGATAGCCGAGCGGTTGAACGCTTGTCTTCCATGCAGGAGGGTCTGAGTTCCATCCCGGCCCTTACCTCTGACTTTTCGAATTCATGTGTGGATCAGAATTCGCTCAAGCATCACTTGTGTTAACGGTGAAGGAAAAACATCGTGAGGAAACCTGCACGCCTGTAAGGGGTCTATAAAGTTCTAGATGGTGTGTGTAGTCTGCCAACCCGCACCAGGCCAGCGTGGTGGACTAAGGCTTAAACCCTTCTCATTTTGAGAAGAAGTCCGTGCTCAGCAGTGGGACTGTAATGGGCTAGTTATGTATGTTATGTGGATTCCAGAAAAGAATTGGCCACTTCTTCTTCATCTGTGGGTGATAGTAAGCTGGCTTAATAGATACCAGTATTTTACAGTGACTGCCATCAGACCTCACCAACCTAATTACTGGATAACCAATATGACGATGTATAGTGTGCAATCAAATATTACGATTCCTATCAGGGCCAGATAGAAACCGCTGTTACGATGGGTTTACGATAGCAGCGTAGGTAGTATCCACTTAAACAAAGGGTTTCGCATAAATTAACATATAAATCACTTCGGTTTGCACAAGCAATCATCTCTCAGTTTAATTTAGAAGTTTTCGGTCACGTTACAATGAATTAAATAGTTGCTGAATGGCACGATTTCCATTAATTTCGTGGGACGAGGACAAAAGTCATTTTATAAGCTAATTTCCAGTAGTCGATACGAAACGATTGCGGAATGCGGATCATTTCTGTAGCGCATGCGGGGAGGTGGAGGTGGTGCTAGAGTTAGCATATGACAGGAATTTGCCGCATTTGACAGGTAGACAGGCCAGCAGTGCTCTGATACAGGTATTAATTTACCTTAAGCCGGGTACAGACCTACGAAATGTAACATGCAATGTAACACGCAATGAAAGAATTTTCCGTCCACATTGTCGCAGTGTATCATGCAATGAAACAGAATTTCCACAGTGTAGACGCCTTGCGCGCACGAACCGTGCACACTACGCGGGTGTACTACGTACCTTTCATGTTACATTGCATGTTACGTTACAGCAGTGTGTACCCGCCTTTACATTCAGGTACCCAAGCTACTGGTGGTTAGTGATCCAGAGTGAGGAACCCCCTCACGATGCGTATCTTGTCCAAGATCACCGCCTCCTGTAACATGCCTTTGATCCAACTGTTCAATAAGAGTTTCTAAATAAATCAACCCATTCACTGACGCGCCATTGTTATTTATTTTAGGTTTTATTGCAGTTTTAGGGGTCTGAAACTTACTATGACATACAGTGGAGGTCGCCAACCAGGCATCAATTATTATTGAAAATTAACGATAACTTTAATTCTGAAAGGTTCTGCTGTCAAGTTTTGTGTCAACTGGTGTCATTGGTTGTTATAGTCTACGCGCAAGTACTTGTTACTGCCTGAGGTATGAGAGCGACAGGGGGGCGGAGGGGATGCGAGACAAGACAATAGGTGGGTTCTGCCATTTTGCTCAGTGATATTTACCATACTTCAGACAATGATTAGCATTTGCGCAAGGACTATAATTATAGTACTAGCGTATATAGTACTACCGTCCCGGCTTCGCACGGATGGACATTTTCCCCGTTTTTGCAACATTTTTTATGTATGCTCCTCTCCTATTGGTCATAGCGTGATGTTATATAGCTTATAACCTTCCTCGATAAATGGACTATCCAACACAAAAATATTTTTTCAATTCCAACCTGTAGTTCCTGAGATTAGCGCGTTCAAACAAACAAACAAACAAACTCTTCAGCTTTATAATATTAGTATAGAGTACGATTTATCAACAGATTCTTTATTAGGCTTTCGGAAACTAGGGTTAAATTATTGGTAGTAAGAATTTCCGGTTTGGTAGGCAGCCTCGCTTCACACTTCGTAGAAGGAATCACCATTTAGGCTGCCCGCATCTTGCATGGTGAGAACAGTTGCTTGACCGGACAGCTAGTTTCAACGTTGGTGCTGATCCAGTTGGCGTTGTTGATGCTGGCGCAACTGGTGCTTCAGTTGAGCTTAACGAACTGACTCTGTTGCTGGGTTCAATCTTCATCCATGGTATATCAATGGCACCACAACCACACAGAACATCGATTACTATATCCCGAATTGAATTGAAGTTGTACTGAGACATCAGATCGGCCTTCGACTTCCATTCTGGCTGGCTCCTTGGGTACGCCATTGATTTCAACGGCATTATATATAAAAAGATCTTTGCTAATATGCGACTGCGTTTTCTATAATTCACTCCTTTGCAAGTTTCAATGCAATACATCGAATTAGAACGCTTGTTGATGGCTAGATAATTTTCTGCTTGGTTCGATGTTTGCAGATAGGCAGGACACTGCAGTATTAATAAACAGTAAATAACTGCAACAGAAACAAAAATGGTTAATGCTCGTGGTTTATTGACGACCGCGCGGATCATACGACTTGCGAGGTTAAGCAACACTTATCGCGGTCAGTCCGTGGATGGGTGACCATTAAATACACACCGAGTTAAATCGTCGGTCCCGAGTGTCATACGAATACCTATTATAGTCATTACTGGTAGTTAGAAGCCCGAAAATCTTACAACTGATCTAACTTTAGGATACCGGAATTGCCCAGTAACTGGGTTGCGGAGGTCGGATGAGAGTCGCTCCGTGTAAAATACTGGTTTTCATCCGCATCTGGTTAGACTGGAAGCTGACTCCTACGCAATTGAGAAATAGATAGGCAGAACGGTAATCAGCTGCAAGGGCAGGGATTCTACTAAGATTCTTGAAAAAAACCGATCACACTGGAATTGTAAAGCCCGGTCGATCTACGTAGTGTACATCTTGGAAGACGGAAAAGAGAACTAAAAATGTTCTGCATTTAACGTAAATTACTGCCATTTAACTTTGCATGCAGAGCTGCTATGGACTGCCAAGGTTTACTTCTTTTGTCGTGTTGGAACGAGCTATATGAGAATAGCTTATGCCGTAATGAACATATATTAGCCTGTCAGGAAGTTTGGTAGCGGGGCTGACTGCCTAGGGTACGCTGGAAGTACTTTTTAAGTATTATAAACTCGTGGAAGCTTGTTGAATGTCGAATAGTAGTGTGTAGTGTCGAGTACGAGAAGTTTCAAGTTTTTACAGAGACGCGCGAGAGAGGTGCTATATTAGTTTACGATGTGTTACAACCAAAGTCCCTAGCAAAACTGAGTGGGTCAAGGAACTTCAAGTATACCCCACCAAGAAGAACATAGTCTACTTAGTTGGCGGCAATAAGATTGACAAGCATATCATTTATTTGGGACCCAGTGCATAATATCAGCACGCACATTGGGTCACCCGCGCGACAGCGCAACGAGTATTCCCAAGGAGGGTTGATGTCAGGCAGGTGGCCGGTCATAAAACAATAAGCCAAAACCTCTAATAACATGGATTTATGAAATACATGTTGTGCCGACCCCACCTAGTGTGGGATAAGGGCAGGAAGAAAAAGAAGAAGAAACTCGTGGAAGCTTATTAATGCACCTTGTTAAAACAAACATTTTTTTTGTCTCTTGCGGGGTCGTGCTGGTATATAAATCTTTCTCATCACACGCTGAATAGACGCGTGTTGTAAGATTCAACAAAACCCAGCACGCTTGGTGGTAGGATCTATACGGTCCGCCTGGCTAGCAACCACCATCACATTAAAGTCCGGCGCCAAGCAGTTTACTGTGTTCCGCTGTGTGAGAGCCAGAGGGGTATAAGGAATCCCTGTATATCTTTTTTACTTGGATTCGTTTGCTTCATCTTAGACCCTGTTTGCGTTTACCATCGGGTGTTACTAGAGTTTGTGGCCTGCAGGCGGCGGGTTATGTGACCCGCCGCGCGCCGCCCGACCAGTAACAGGCCCGAGAAGGCGGCGTGCTGTGTTCCGTGCGCGCTTCTCAGGAGGATGTAGGGCAAGGCCCCACAGAGGAGAGGTCCGCGGAGGGTTGACGGACCGGGACCTGCCGGGGTTGCGGTGCATGCTTTTGCGAATCCCGCGACTCCGGCCGAAGGGTCAGGAGAAGGAACACCGTTGGTTTTTAGCCGGTAAGAGTCTGGCAGATCCCCTCGCCTTCCCCGGGCGAGGGACATCCATGAGGATTTTCTAACGATAAAAAAAGGTGTGACTAGAGTCAAACGCGACCAGATAAAAAAAAAACACTTACGTGGAATATTAGTATTCATAGTTGAATGAATACTATTTTCATATAGTATCGGTAGACGCGTGTGATAAGCTCAAAATAGTACTGTTCATTTGTTGCTAATCATTGGGTAATTATTACCGTTAGCAAATTAATTATAACTCCATGTCTTGTAATCGATTACATACTGATGATTAATTAATTATTATACATTACACACGAGGTAAAGAAATGAAACGGTCAAGTGTCGGACGCGAGGGTTCAGTAGCTAAATTAATAGGGATAAAATATTTTAAGAGGAAATGCGGTCGGCATTTAGTCCATACAAGCGTTTTCCTCAGTTTGCTCCTTGGATAATGTCACATATGATATATATCTACCACCACTATGTCCCTATGTTTTGTTTTTGGCAATAAATTAATAATTAAAAGAACTAGAAACGTTTAAATTTTACAAAAGTCGACCGGTTTTACGACCGTTTTCAAACATCTGGCAAACAAATTTGACGAATATAATAAATAAAATAAAAACATACAGACATGAACAAAGTCTTCTTAAATTATTACAGAAATAAATATTAATATTGGTCCCGATTTGAAGAAGGAAACAGGGAAATACGAAAGTACGATTTCGCTAATATTGCACAGGAGAAATCAATCCGTGATGCAGGTGTCTCTTTCGCGCTCAATTGGGAAGGTTTGCGGGAGGGGTGGGACGGAAATAGATCGGAAAAACTTATTCAAATTATTAATTTTTGCAGCCCGCGTTTCCTCTTAAGTTATGAAATTGGATGGTTTACTATATAAGGTTACTCGGAAAGGGGCTAATCAGAAACTATGAAGTACCCATTATAATGAGTATCTTTTTTGTTCTACAATTTCCACCAAAAGCTTATCATCTTACGCTTTATCATTAGCTGTGTTTACATTTTAGGTCATATTTGTGGTTACAGATTAGTATGTGATTATGTCAATATTTTATTATGATAATTACTTTAATAAGTATACGGTAAGAATACCTCACGGTATAATTACCGTGAGGTCCCCGGCTAAGAATAGGCCATCTTCTCTTTCCGAGGCGGTTGTAAATGCCGAATAAAAGCGATAATGTAAGGAGAACGAGCAGCAGCATCTCCCGGTGTCCTATTCTTAACAAAATGTAATCACCAATATGTTTGCCAATCGCGGTGATTATGGTTATCTTTCGTTGTAAAGATATATAAGTATGCCCACGTCCAGCAGTGGACGTCACCAGGCTGATATCATGAAATTAATTACTACTATCAGTGATCATGTTATTATAACGGTCATCCAAACCAGGTTAATACACTTCATTAAATGAAGTGCCGTTCGCTTGAAGTTGTTAAACAAATTTTGTTTAATAACTTCAGGTGAGACGGATGTATGTGGGTAGAATGAGGGCGACAGTGACGGAAAACAATGAAGCAGTGAAGGCATGCGAGCAGTTTGTGGATCGCACAAAGGATTCGGGGTCACGAGGTTAATGTGGGAGAATTACCCCGAATGTGTGGAAACTTTGAATGGTTGGGTGAACTCGTGTAGTACTGGTAAAGACTAGGCCAGTTGTAATAGGCGACCCAGGAATTATTTTAAGGGGATGGGGTCGTTTAGGTGTGATAGTGCACTATCTAAAGACAAGTAGTAGGTACCTACTTGTGTATTTAGGTTTATTTAAAGTACATAATTTAATGTCTCCTCATTAATTGTTACACTGAGAACTACCCCTCTCTTTTTTTTCTTGCACTTCATGTCCATCCAAAGGTTGTCTGGAAGAAATCGCCTAGTGCGATAAGACCGCCCATTGTACATCTCTATTTTTATAGTAATGTTTCTTGTTTGTTTTGTGTACAATAAAGAGTATTGTATTGTATAACTAGAAAGTTAAAAGGACCGAGGCTAAACATGCGGTACATGGCTGCTTGGGTCGGTGGCTTAAGGGTCTGTACACAAAACTGCGATGCGACGTCGCATAGTAAAAATATACGAACTCGCACGACGCATCGCAAGAACTTACGAATTGATTCACGTAATTGATTTTTCATATATCTTCTTATCAGTAACAGCAGTGCGCAAATCTTTTTACGCAAATTTATCCTACCTAGTATTAAATACGTTAAATACGGTTGACGATCGTCGAGGGATTGGTCACCCAAACCTTGGAAGGAAGACGCATTGCCGCACGAAATCGCATCGCAGCAATTTGCATCGCAGTTTCTGCGTTGCGAATTAGCATCGCGTCGATTCGCAGTTGTGTATAAGCCCTCACAGTTGCGCTGATTAACAAGCAATGGGCTTACAACAGTTAAGTGATCACGAAGTAAATCCAAGCTGACATACGATAACGACAAATTGTCGTGGACCACTCGGTAAGTGAGTTGCAGAGGTCTGAAGGTTATTGCTTCATGTAAAATACTGGTATTCAGCTGTTTCTGGTTAGAAAGGAAGCCGATTCGAACTTACCGTGATATGGCTAGGATGATATCTTTTGGTATAATACCTTGGCAAAGATCCTTTTTTTGTCGCAGATTAGCTTTAGTTTTCAAATTTTATTTTAGCCATTTTTAACGTTGCTAAACGCAGATTGGCGGCAATGGTTTTCTTTGAAGGGAGCTTAACTTTTTCTTGTAAGGCAGTTCATATTTTTACAATTTTACAAACGGTTCTTCAAAGGTTAGTAGATAATTATTCATCACTGGACTGATTGTTGGCGTAGTTCGATCGAGGCTTAGAATAAAATCCATTAGGGAATTAATAATTTAAATGTGTTGCGTGTTTCGTTGTTCATGGTATGGATTGTGGTTATGGTTACTGAACCATTATGCCAGTCGATATGTTTATGTCATTATTAAGCCATTTACTGGTTTGTTGTAGGGTTTAGGTTATTTATTTTATTTGAACTAGATACCTACTATAGTGCGTTGCTAGATCTATATTTGCTGTTGTACAGAAACATTAATGGTCGATATAGACGATCAAAACAATAAAACAACTTTTTAATGACAAACAATTACAAAACATTTGAATTTAGAACTAAAAAAAACAAAACACCTACACGAAAATATTACGAAATAATTTTCCAAGGCTAGCAACACCGCGCTGAAAGAAAAGCACCGGGAATCGGGAGCTTGCACGAACACGAACGTGCTTCAGTTGGTCGCGGGAGCTCGGCCTCGTCACTCGGGCCCGAGCGATTGATCACCATAGTCGGAACAATCGAATTAAAATCGAACACCAAATTGACAATAACCTCACACAACATCAATAAAATATCATTCTATTTTCAAATATTTGAACAGTGACAGTCGAATCGTGTTACGTGTTCCATTTATAAAATGAAACTAGGTTGTGAGAGTGCACAGGATCGGCTAGTGAAACAGGGATATTATTAAAAATAGGCTGTTTTCACACTGTTGTTGTGAGGGCGAAAGCAGGTGAGTCCTCATTTATTATTTATAGAAGCTTTTCCTTCTTGCTGCCAACAAATTGTCTCGGGACCGTGCCCTTACAGCGTGACGTCTATTTGTTCAGAGTAAATAAGCAAAAAAACTATGTTCTCTTTTTGAATTTGACACGTTCCGTTTTGTTTTTATCGTTTTTTAATTGCCAGACTCGAGTTTATACAATTACGAAGACGTAATTTTTTTCCAAACAAAAAAAATTTGCGACTGAAATGAATATTCCCTTGCTAATTTCACGAACAAAAGTTTTGGACTGGAAAAATCGTACCAACAGATTTGACCTAGTCTAAGGTACTGACAAAAAAATTGTACACTTACGAACAAGACCAAACGCTTTTTTGTTGTAGTTTTGTTATTCTGTTAAAAGAAAGAGTCAAACACTCTTTCTTTTAACCAGTATACCCTTGGTATGGTCTCTTTTCTCAAAAAAATGTTCCTTTAATGACAAAAAACCAAATTTTTCATTTATACATATTTTATTGTTGTAGCATATTGCTATTTACTACATACAACAAACTTACTAATAATTCTTATTTAAACTCATTTTTTTTATTGGGTACATTGAATCTCTCAATAACTGTAAAGAAATCACAAAAAGTCACATTCCCTTTACACGCCACAAGAAAAATTGCTTGAAGTTCTTGCAATTTTTTCATGAATAGAGCAAGGCTGAATATCAACTACATATTTTACACAGTGACTGCCATCAGACTTCTGCAACCAACCGCAGTAGACTGGTTGTCATTAATATTCAAGCGTCTGACCAGCAAATTTACTTCTACCCTCACAACCAACATAGCTTCAAGTTAGTATGCAGTTCATAAAAAGAAACACAAGTACCAGGGTGGCAGAAATTATGAGATCTCAAAGCTCAAAGCGTGCTCGTGTACGGTGTGCGAGCGTAATTGCTTCCTGTGGGGAAACTCGGCGTGTGAAGAACGACCTCTCTCCACCCTGTTGCTACCAGGCTCCCATAAATTCGAGGGAGATGTAATTAAGCCAGCTGTACTCAACGTCATCGGGTTTGGAGCGTTTTCCTTTGCGTTCCATTTTTGATTTGATTATGTCGTTAAATTCGGTCAAGTGCTATTTAAACTCCTGTGTTTATAAAACTTTCTGTGAATTATATGACTGCTTTTGTGTATGGCACTTACCTATATTTTGATATACCTACGATAAATTATATTACATTTCAAAGGAATCTATAGATTTATTGGTTCGTAACTGCGTAAACAGCAAGCCAACGAATGTTCATCCTGATTTAACTCAACTCCCAAACCTCAACAAGTATAAAATACAGGTTCCGTCAGATTCATCCATTTACCAAAAAATATTAATCCGGAAGAGAATCGTCGTGGCGTAAAAACATACATATACTGTAACATACATATACTGTATAACATCGCATATACTGAGTTACATACGTTTACTACAAACACGTTAACGTGTCAAGCCGTGTAGTATAATAACTAGTTTACTATAACCGTATTAACTGTTACCGTTTCTATGTTGTTAACAAGTCATAAATGATAAAATTAAACACTACAAACGCCCCCATCAATCCCACGACGCTTCTCTTTCCGAACAGACTAGCTTATAATGTTTTTTAGTATTATTTTTCAATGACCTATTTTTAATTCAGTTTGCAAGAAACCTTGCCCTCTGACCGAAACGTAATGCAGAGTAACTTAGCATACTTGATATTCATAAAGCTGAGATTACACTTGTAAATAAGCGCTTAGCTCACGTGGGTGGAGACGCGGCATTAGTAACGAATGAAAGCGTTGACACTGCTTTCATTTAAACGCTTTGCTAGTTATAAAAAGAGTAAGCTTTTAACAATGTGCCATGATTTTAACAATGTACCATATTTTTAGCAATGTACCATTATTTTAACAATGTAGGTACCATACTTTTAACAATGTACAGCCGGGGAACGAAAATGTGATACACCTTAAGGTCTATTTTTCCTTGCACAGTGCAAGAAACAACGTATTTGCATAGAAGATACTTTCTCTTCTTGGTGCAGCACTTCTGCCGGTGTGCCTCAGGGTGGCGTTCTATCCCCTCTACTTTTCGCCTTATTTATCAATTCCATCTCTCATCGACTTACTTCTTCCTACCACCTTTATGTAGATGATCTTCAAATTTATAGCCAAGCCTCTCTTGGGAAGTTGTCACAAGCCATTGACACGATTAATCAGGACCTGGCTCGAATAGATGACTGGAGTAAAGAGTTTGGACTGAAGGTCAACCCCACTAAAACCTAGTTGACTGTTGTGGGCAGTTCCCGGACTGTCTCCAGAGTTGAATGGTCTATACTTCCTCAGGTCTCTTTTAATAACATTACAATTCCTATAACCAACAAAGTTAAGAACCTGGGGATTTATATTGACAGTACCCTTTCCTGGACCTCACAACTGCAGGAAGTCAGTCGTAAGATGTTCGCTTCCGCGGGCTCCTTGAGACGCCTTCGAAATTTCCTTCCAACTGCCACCAAAATTGCGCTAGCGCAATCTCTTCTTCTCCCCATCCTCGACTATGCTGATGCCAGCTATCTTGATCTAACTGAGGACCAATTTGGAAAGCTTGAGCGCCTTCAAAATCTTTGCATCAGATTCATATTTGGTTTGCGTAAATATGATCATGTTTCTGAATTTCGTACTAAGCTCAAATGGCTACCTATTCGCCTTCGCCGGAATGCCCATATTCTTTCTCTGCTTTATAATGTGCTTTTTAATCCTTCCACCCCGTTTTACCTTAAGGAACGCTTCGAGTTCCTCTGTGACACACATTCTAGGTTCTTGAGATCATCAGAAAATCTTAAATTAAAAATACAACAGCATACCACTTCCTTTTTTAGACAAGTCCTTTACAGTTCAAGCTGCTCGCTTGTGGAATGCATTACCACTCAATGTAAGACGTGCGCAATCACTGCTAATTTTTAAAAAGTTAGTGAAGGAACATTACTTGTCACTTTAATTTGCTATTTCTTGATTATCGCTTACATTTCATCTACTTTCTCATTTATTATATATTTATTTATTAGTTTGTTTAAGTTATATGTATTACGTTTTTCTTTCTATTTTATATATTTGTGTAATAATTGATATGTATTTTATGATTATTATTTCTAAGTAATATTATGTACGATACGTACTTGTAAGTACACCTAGACTGCCCGATATCTATTTCCGTTCTTCCAGTCCATCCTAAGGTTGTCTGGAAGAGATCGCCTTGTGCGATAAGACCGCTCATTGTACATATTGTGTAAATCTGTGTTCCTTTTATCGCTGACCGGTGCACTTATTATGTACAATAAAGTGTATATAAATAAATAAATAAGACACAACCTATTTTACCGACTACGTATTGCCAACATTATAGATATGAAAATACAGGTATTTTTTGACAGGATATAAAAAAATATAATGGTGACACGATGACAACCGCTAATAATGTCAATTTATTTAATCATCGAATTGATTGATGTAATGGTTTTTACAACAAAACTCCTTAAATGAAATTATATGGCACTACTACGTCATATGGAGGCAAAAAGCAATTTCGATCTTTGCTAACACAATTTTCCATGCATTGGTCTGTTCCTTTCAACAGTTTCAATATGTAACATGTGCCCGCGATGTGGAAAAGGAATGAATTTGAAAACTGACGAACCTATTTATTCCCCTACTGTACCATACTTTTAACAATGTAGGTACCATACTTTTAACGATGTACCATACTCTTTACAATGTACCATACTTTTAACAATGTACCATACCTGTTTCTGCAGCATTGCTGTGTTCCGATTTTAATGTCACTGCAACGTTTGCAGTCCATCGCAATAACTTCGCACTATTAAAACCTTTTTACGATGTCCAGAAAATACTTCAACAGACTATAAAAAAGAATCGAAATTAGTTTGATGAGGCGCGATAGTGTCGAAGAAAAAACGTTTGCGAGGCATTGTTGATAGTTTTGTTTGATAGAAAGGTCTAACGGCTGAAATTAATAATTGATTCCAGTCTAAACGAAGATTTATTTCACCTATTCGTCGAATGAACCTCATGTGTCGATATTAGGGTATTGTTGTATCGTTTCATTGGCGCCGATTTTTATAGTGGGGGAGTTGGTGTTGTTCTTAGTTGACCTCTTTCGAGGGAGGCGGTAGCTGTTTATGAGTTTGTGCGGTGTGCGTTTTTGAGAAGGTCGGCCCTTCTTTGACACGCATAATCAGTGGGTTTGTTAGCAGCTGTTGCTTTCTTTGGAGGGGGTTGATTGGGAGTGTCACTGATTCCCCTGTTGTGGGTATTCGTGCCTGTGAAATTGCGTAGCGGTCTCCTGATGTCGGAATTTTATAATTCTTTTTTATGTATGTGTTTCTTTATATTTAATGTTATTCTTAAGTACCTAATAAAATAGGAGGAATATATAATGAGGCTTGCATAGTCGCGGAAAAGCAAACTAACGCCTCGAAAAAAAATCTTTCGATTGAAGTAGATTTTTGACATTACTTTTATTGAAAGTTCTATCAAAAGCCTACATCAATCCAAAGGTTTTGAATTGGAATCGATTACTAATTTCGACTTTCAACATACAGCGCTTGAATATCTACGCTAGAAATCGTGGGTTCGATCCTCGCAAAAAACATCTTTACATAGTATAAAACAAAGTCGCTCCCGCTGTCTGGACGCTTAGATCTTTTAAACTACGCAACGGATTTTAATGCAGTTTTCAGCAATATATAGAGTGATTCAATAGGAAGGTTTATATGTCCCACATTAGTATCTACATTGCACTCGTGCGAAGCCGGAACGGGTCGCTAGTAATATATATTTTCTATACCGGGATCCACATGGAACATATAACGCAGTAAAGTTACTGCCATGTTATTATTATAATAAATAGTAGAGGCCCGTCCCGGCTTCGCACGGGTGGAAATTTTTCCCGTTTTTGCAACATTTTTCATTTATGCTCCGCTCCTATTGGTTTAAGCGTGATGTTATATAGCCTATAACCTTCCTCGATAAATGGATTAACCAACACAAAAATATTTTTTCAATTCCAACCAGTAGTTCCTGATATTAGCGCGTTCAAACAAACAAACAAACTCTTCAGCTTTATAATATTAGTATAGATTATTTTCATCTAACAATAACGATTAATTTATTACGAAACAAGGTTAGTATTATAATAAAACATACGTGATGAATGTCTTACATCGCAGTCGTAATACGCGAGGAAATAGGCTCAGAGTAGACCGGGAGACAGTGACGGTCAAGTTTTAGACATCTGTTATTTATTGTTTGAATTTAAGGGTTTTCTGTGAGAGAAACGATGGATGGATAATGTGAAAGATGATATGGCTAGAAAGGGCGTGACTTCTGAGATGACGGCTAATAGAGATGTATGGAAGAAACAGACATACTGCGAGTTATGTTTCGGCGATCGTGAATTTATTTAAAAATATTTTTTTATTTATTACAAATTAATTTAATTACATAAAAAAAAGATATTAAGTTGAAAGCTTAGGTTGAACTGAAGCAACAAACAATTATATTGAATAACATGATATTGATCTAATGCTAAGTTGCATTATAATACGTATGCTGGCGGCGACTGCATACTCAGCGTAAACGGTTGTTACGCTGAGCTAATTTGCGCCGACCTCAAATAAGTTGGGATAAGGGAGGAGGGTGATGATGATGATAAGGGTTGTGTCTAGACTGGTGTCTTTAAACACAATCGCGGTTTTACGATTACTATGGCCGGCTCTTTGCCACTTTTCAGCTTGTTTATTCTGTGGTATATGTCGACTGCTTTGATTACCTATAGGGTTACCTCGTTTCGGATTCGATCCCTCAGAGAGCCTCCGAGCATAGTCCTTTCCATAGCACGCAGAGCGACTTATAGGTAAATATCACACCGTAATTAAGAGGTCAGCAGACAAAAATACTGCTATTCAGCCGCATCTGACTTAACTGGAAGCTGTCTCCAACATTCGGAAAAGCCTAATCTGATGATGAGTTTCTCTGACATGCATCGGACGTCTTCGATCCAGCCATCCTAAAACTTGGCATCTGAACAATATTCAGTGTTAACAATTAACTAGACAAATTCACCTTCAAGCTTCCTGTGTTGTCCCTCGCCCGGGGAAGGCGAGGGGGTCTACCGGACTCTTACCGGCTAAAAACCAACGGTGTTCCACCTCCTGACCGTTCGGCTGGAGTCACGGGATTCGCAAAAGCATGCACCGCAACCCGATCCGATCCGCCAACCCTCGGCGGACTTCTCCTCTGTGGGGCCTTGTCCCACATCCTCCTGAGAAGCGCACACGGAACACTGCGCGCCGCCTTCTCGGGCCTGTTACTGGTCGGGCAGCGGGTCCCCTAACCCGCCGCCCGCAGGCCACACATTAGGGTGATTGGAGGTCGTCGCGTAAAGCTCCCTGTCTCCTAGCCTAAGATAATAACACGATCACCAAATGTAAGCTATATTTTTATTACGCCGGTTTCGGAACGTCATGGTCCATAAAATGGACAATATTTCTTGTTTCAGGCTTCATGGGGCCTTTGGCTGTAACTGTTTTATTAAATTTGACCGCGATGTGTGGTCCCCTAAGAATATGCCGCCATCTTCCTGTAATAGGTGAATAAAAACACATTTCATTTTCGTTGTAAAAAAAATATACCAATAAAATTATTTAAAGATCTCCTTCATTTCGAAAACGTTAAACTGCCCCAGGCGCAACTACTGATCGTGAGATCCTGGGTTCGATCCCCAAGTCGGGCAAAGTGTTATATGTTTCCGTGTGGAATTCCTCAGTAGCAGCCCGGAGTTTGGATTTGTGCCCGGTTGATGGCAATAGGCTCGCCCCCTATTCCATGGGACTTAGACATAACGGCGATATGAGCGTGTATATACATCTCTGCCCTACCCTCCTAGGAATACAGGCGTGATGTTATGTTAAGTATGTATGTTTTCTTCCTTTCGGCAAGAGTTTTCTCTTACTCACGAAGCGACGCCCTTATGGCGTGTGGCGTGCTGTCTTATTACGAAATTCACGAAAACGCAGCAGCTGTAAATAAATATTTTTTGTAATACGTCCCTGTCTCTTTCTTGTATTTTGAAGTAGCTACCCAATTAGAATACCATGAAGGGAAATTTTTATTTCGGAAGTTGGCAACGTGATGTGGTGTAGAGTCTAAAATATTATGATTATGAACACAAGGAAAAAAAGTACTTTCTCCTAAGTGGCGTAACATAGGTAATAAGTTGGGCTTTTTATGATATGAATTTTATATTATTTTCAGGGAACTGTTACAAAGGCTATCAACAAAAAAAAACTGTTACTTTTTAATAAAATCTCCTTTTTTCTTACCTTATTGCTGTCTCTGTTGTAGTAGTCTTTGCATAGTATAAAACAAAGTCGCTCCCGCTGTCTGTACGCTTAGATCTTTTAAACTACGCAACGGATTTTAATGCAGTTTTCAGTAATAGATATAGTGATTCAAGAGGAAGGTTTATATGCCCCACATTAGTATCTACATTGTACCCGTGCGAAGCCGGGGCGGGTCGCTAGTTTTTAATAAAACTGTCGTGAACTTTCTGTACTGTAATGTTGCAATGTTGTAAAAGTTGGTATTTTCATAAATCGATATAAAATTTGCAAATTGCTGCTTGCGACGTCAAATGTTCTTTTAAAACTTCACGTAGTTTTTTCAGTAAATATTGGAGCAACTTGGGTGAAACTTTTTCTTTAAAAAAATATTTATGCAGAACTAGAATAGCACCAGCAGTGAATTGCTAGCTTATCTATACTAATATTATAAAGCTGAAGAGTTTGTTTGTTTGTTTTAACGCGCTAATCTCAGGAACTACTGGTTGGAATTGAAAAAATATTTTTATGTTGGATAGCCCATTTATCGAGGAAGGTTATAGGCTATATAACATCACGCTACGACCAATAGGAGCGGAGCATAAATGAAAAATGTTGCAAAAACGGGAAAAATGTCCACCCGTGCGAAGCCGGGACGGGCCGCTAGTTGACTTATAAATACAATCAAATACTTTAAATACTAGGAAGAGCTGGTATGGGCATTTTTAGTAGTAGAGCTCATCCGTGAAAGTACAGTAGGGGAAAGAAAGGTTCGTCAGTTTTCAAATTTCACCTTTCCCATAACGTGGACACATGTTACCTTTTCAAACTATTGAACGGACCAGACCAATGCATAGAAAATTATATTTAATTATTTGGTAGCAAACAAGAAAATTGCCTTTTGCCTCCATATGACGTAGTAGTGCCATGTAATGTCTTTGATTTAATTTAAGGAGTTTCGGTGTAACATCTATGACATTCTCGATCATGTTTGTAGTCTGCCAACCCGCACCAGGCCAGCGTGGTGGAACTAAAGCATAAATCCTTTTCATTCTGAGAAGAGGCCCGTGCCCAGCAGTGGGACAGTACTTAATGGGCTAATTATGTTATGTATTGTGCTCCTTTTGCCAATGATATAATCTACTAGCGGCCCGTCCCGGCTTCGAACGGGTGGACATTTTTCCCGTTATTGCAAAATTTTTCATTTATGCTCCGCTCCTATTGGTCGTAGCATGATTGTATATAGCCTATAACTTCCTCTATAAATGGACTATCTAATACAAAAATATTTTTTCAATTCCAACCAGTAGTTCCTGAGATTAGCGCGTTCAAACAAACAAACAAACAAACAAACTCTTCAGTTTTATAATATTAGTATAAATTAAAGAGAAATAAAAACTCGGTACGAACCTAATAACAAGCGAGAATTCAATATCTTTTCATAGTTCACCGAAGCTTCACAGATGGGTAACCACGAATTTAAAACGACTTATGAATTGAAAGTACACGTAAAGATGGTTTCATTTTGAAACTACGAGGACGTTTTGAGAATTTAGTTCGAATTTCAGTTTCAAAAGTGGTGCCGACTTCCATACATATTCTTTTATATATATTTTTATGAAAAATGCAGTTTTATTTATAGAGTGTGGTTTGATTCTCGGTTAAGTTTCTTGTGTGTCGTTAAATCCGAAAGACGAGAAAGGAGGAAGGACTTACAATTCATGGAATTAGAGGGGCATAAATCTGAAAAAATAATATTTTGTGCTCATAATTGTGATTATAAAAAACCATTTTGACACAGGAATATCTAGGAATAACTTTTCAGGTCATTATTATTATCATTTAAAATATTTAAAAAAAAAAACAAAAAATCATCGTATCATGAGCACAAATATTAAAGACATACAACAGAATCTTATAGGGGTGAATCTAACATTACAGTTATAGCTAATATCAGTATGTCAGGATTGGGAGCATGGTAAATAAAGTAAATTAAAACAACATAGACTCTCCACCACTGAGAGTACTTTTAATTAGGTAAGTGAGGGAAGTGGTTTTAGTTAGATGAGGGGCTCTTGGCTAAATAACAACCGCGCAGATCGTACGATTTGCGAGGTTAAGCTGCGCTTGCCGCGGTCAGTCCGTGGATGGGTGACCATTTGTTACACATCGAGACCCCTCCGTGCCTCGGAGAGCACGTTAAGCGGTCGGTCCCGGGTGTCATATGAATACCTATGACAGTCGTTACGGGTAGTCAGAAGCCCGAAAATCTGACAAACGGTTTAACCTTAGGATATAGGCATTGCCCAGTTACTGGGTTGCGGAGGTCTGATGGCAGTCGCTCGGTGTAAAATACTGGTATTCAGCCGCATCTGGTTAGACTGGAAGCTGACCCCAAGATAATTGGGAAAAGGCTAAGAGGAAGAAGTGATTAGTTACAGAAGCTAGTTCACAATATATCACAATATAATAATTAACACAAGATCAGAAAATGAGGACAAGCAAACCAAATATAAAAGGTCAGACTTCTTCGGCTGCTCGACATGGAATCCTCTGCTCCGGCGAATGGCCACTGTTTTTATAACTTCGGGTACGTTGATTAATCTTGACGGTTACCCTCCTATGTCAACATTGTCCAGTTTTACCAGCTACCGATAACACAAAATATGATTTTTCAACATTTGGGGTTATGTCGTTAATTTTTAGAGAAGGATACCTATCGAAAAACGGGCTAAGAGCGATTGTTGTAAAATATCTCTAGAGAAGGTAAAAAAAACTGGAAATCGGTGAAAAAATGTAGGCTGTAGCCGGTTTTGAAATATTTTTTTCAGTTTGGATCCAGTGTGCGGCGTTAGCGTCTTCTTTAGTAGGTTTAAGTTCAAGTTCTTTATTGCATTCATGTGTTACATTGGTGTTACATAGTAAATATAGTAAGATTCAACATGAGGCCCGGTAAGGGCACAGCAACATAATAATAAGTCAGATATATATCATCAGACTAAAATACTAGTAGGTAGGTACTTAGAATTTTCTTTAACAATACATTTTGTAGTTTTGTTTATCATAATCTATGTAAACATAAACACATTTATTTATTTATTTATTTTATTGGTTCACCAACAATTGTTCACACTGGTTTTATACAAAAGACATCATGCAATAAATTACTTTACATTAGTGCAACAATCACTTATAGGTAAACACTACATGCTTATGAAAGTTGTACAACACAAAGAGAATAAAAAAAAAACAAAGAATATAATTATTAAATTGAACTAACCCAGCTATATAAAAATCAAGACTTACTAAAAGGCTTACAACAAAATATTATACGTATTTATTCTAATACTGCATGTACCATGTACACATTTCTTTCCACGCGAGTCAATGAAAGGCCATTAATGGAGATTTTCATGGAAATAAGCATTCAGTTTGCCCAAACTGTCAAAGTGCAAATCGATTTCATCACTACAGCCATTAATGACCTTGCAGAACCTCGCAAATGGGGAATTTGCACCTAGGACCGTTCTTCTCTGTGGAGGGCAGAGAGGTGTTATTTGACTGCGAGGAATTCTTGAAGGGGCACGGAAACCAAAAAAGTGCAATATTTGAGGACAGTCGACCTTATGGGCCATAACTTTGTACACGAACATTGCATCACTAATGCGTCTACGATTGTCAAGCGAAACCATTCCAAAGTGTTTCAGTCGGTTACTATACGAACGCACCTTTTTGGAAATTCCGTTAGAAAAAGCCAGGTGCCAAAGAAAACGCTTCTGTACGCGTTCAATACGCAGCGAGTGAGCAGAATAGTGTGGCCGCCAGATAACGCTACAATATTCCAAGATGCTTCGGACCAAACTGTTGTAAAGCATCATTTTAGTCTTACAACTTCTAAACTGTTTAGTGTTTCTTATCACAAAACCCAACATTCTAGAGGACCTTTTTATCGTGCTATCTATATGGGGGATAAAGGTTAACTTCCGATCGAATACTACACCAAGGTCCTTTATTGTGTCCAGCTCCGCAACCTTTGCTTCACTGATGTAATAATCGTGCTCTATAAGATAATGTTTTCGCGTGAATTTTATATGATAGCATTTGTCAGGGTTAAGTTGCATCTGGTTAGTTTGACACCACTTTACAAGTCTGTCTAGATCACTTTGTAAGTCAGAAACATCATCTTTTGATTTTACGACTTTGACGAACTTTAAGTCATCAGCATACATAAATACATCACAGTAACGAAAGCAATTAGGAATATCATTAATAAAGAAATTAAACAAAACAGGCCCTAAATGAGATCCCTGTGGCACGCCAGACGATATATAACGTATGGTTGATTGAAAACCGTTGATAACTACGTAGAAGGATCTATCTTTGAGATACGAGCTCAACCATGAAAGTAACGATCCGGTGATACCATATGCCCTTAATTTGGCAATAAGTATACCATGTGAGACCCTATCAAAAGCCTTACTAAAATCCGTGTATATGACATTAGCTTGGTAACCTGAGTCAATGGCTTTAGTTAACAGTTCCGTGAATAGTACCACATACATTAGGTACTTAAAAACATATTACAGAAACTTTACTTGTGATCTTTAAATATTGTACATTTTTTTACTAACTTATTATTAAGTATTTGGTTACTAAATTGCTAGGATTAGACTAGATATTTTGGGGTTATTGTATTTTTTAGTTTTTAAATTAATTTAATTTATATTTTAAGATAGTTTATTAAATTGAGTTGACCATTTGAATTATACCTATTATTAATTAATTGTGCTGTAAATATTTATATTATTATATTTATTTTTTGTTTTCTATATTAAGCATTTTATACAAAATAATCAATATTAAACCAACCATGTTTTAAATAAGGCCACTAAAATGAAAAAAAAAATGTAAATAATGTATGTAAATGCGTGTTTCCAAAGTCCACACCTCTACTCTATATTGTTTGCCCGTGAGTACACCTGCGCTATGTGTGTGTGCGTGTGTGTGATTTGACTTTTGTCGTCGACTGTATATCGTCGGTCGGCAGTGTAAACCACGTATGTGTAAAATACAATTTTTTAAAAGAGATAGAAATAACTGTCTCCTGCAAAAAGAATGGTCGATCAAAAATATTAATGCAAGTTGGTCATCGTGCGTCTTAGATAGCTTGGAAGTATTTGAATTGAAAGTTTGTTGAACTAATACGTGTATGACGAGTTTATCAAGCTAAAGAACAATTAAAACGCTTTTGAAGAAATTTTTATTTACGAGGTTTTCACTGCCGAGCGTCGATATTTAGAGGCCCCTCTACTGATAACTATATACATACAATATACAAGTGTATGTATAATAAAGGACAGTCCTTGAATGTAGGTCTATACAATAGACATAATTCTCAATAGGAGATGGTGTGGGCAAGTCATCGACAATAAATTGGTCGTTTGAGGCTCTTGAGACGTCGTAAATTGTCCCAAGTCCCAACAAACAGGTTTAAGGGTACCCTCGAGATATGTACGCTCTTATAAGGATAGATAGATAGATAGGCAATAAGATTTCGTTCAAATAAGAGTTAAATATGTATAAAGCTTTTACTAATAAACTAAAGTTTACTTGTCTTGCCAAAAATACGTACCAATTATGCCAAAAAGAGTATCACCTACGAAGGAGCACAACTATTTAATAATCTACCCTTTTATCTAAAAAATGTTAGAGCATTCAGCAGCTTCAAGTCTCAGCTGTCCAAATATATATTTAAAAATTATCCCGATTAATTCCTTTTCATGTAATTACGATAGTTGGGATTGGAACTTTTGAATGAGTTTGGCGCATATATACAAAACATTACTGTTTCGGTGGCGGTTACCAATAGGTGTGTGATATTCTCATGTAAGTGGCTATTGTCTTTTTGAGAATAAATGATTTAAACCGTTAAACCCCTCTCAACATGGCTACCTGGCTAGCATATCACTAGCAATACATTGAGCTATTTGTGGCTCAACGACTGTTCTGCCTAGTCTTTTCCTAACTATTTTGGGGTTTGCTTCTAGTCTAATCAGTGTATAGGTCTACCAGAATCTGACGGCAAATAGGGTTTTTTTTTTGTGGGTAACACAAGGGTAATTTGAATAAAAAGTCTTGATACTTGTAATTTTATTCTTTAATTTCTTCTTCATCTTCTTCCTGGACTTATCCCACACTAGATGGGGTCGGCACAACATGTTTTTCATAAATCCATGTTGTTAGAGGTTTTGGCTTATTGTTTTATGTGACCCAATGTGCTTGCTGATATTATGCACTGGGTCCCAAAATGATATGCTGATGTATGATTTTTTGCAATTTTATTGTAATGGAAAAGGAAACCTTGTTAAAATAAGTACCTATGTTTATTAAAAATGTTTGAACAATAAAACATTAATCAGAACTGGAAAATGTATCAACTACAGTCATACTCGTTTTGACAAGTGACATTTTGACATTGCCTTAGGAAAACCACTATTTGTTATTAATTTTTAATGCCATGAGATTCTGGTTGACCTATAACACTTTAGGGTGGCTTTAGGAGACAACCCTCAACTAGCATGTGCACATACAATTTAGCAGGCGTGTACTTACGGGAGGATAAAGAATAACACTTGTAACCGTACACTATATATATTTAATTAAGAATTACGAAATAGATCAACAGGGCGTGGTTCGTACAATGCGAGGAGTCCAGGGTCTTCTTGAGCAGGTGTTACACTTAGCTTGACAACTGCATCGGCGTGAGAGGGGCGATCTGCAGTGTGCTCGACCTTTTATAGTCCCGGACCCCCGCCAGCCAGCTACCATCCGTCACATCAGATGGGGCTGAATATCATTTTATAGTATTTTACACGGAGCGACTACCATCAGACCTCCGCAACCCAGTTACTGGGCAATGCTAATATCCTCAGGGTCGACCAGTTGTCAGACTTTCGGGCTTCTGACTTCCCGTAACGGCTGTCATAGGTATTCGTATGACACCCGGGACCGACTGTTTAACATGCTCTCTGAAGCACAGAGGGATCTCGATGTGTAACGATCTGTCACTCATCCACGGACTGACCGCGGCCAGCGCAGCTTAATCTCGCAAATCGAATGATTCGCTTGATTGGTAATTAGCCACAAGTGGCTAGTTTAGCGTTTAGTTGTGTGGTTTAATGATTACCGGTAAATAATTGCTGTCTACTATCGCCCATCAGTAGCCATACTCGGCAACAAACAACCATATCGTCAGTGGAAAGGTAAAAAGACTAAAGCGCCAATATACCTACTTTACAGGAGAACGATTCAAAGTATTTTTTTAATTAAGAAAATTAAAGGAGTTATTTTTCTTAAAAATATCTTCTTCTTCCTGCCCTTATCCCACACTAGGTGGGGTCGGCAAAACGTGTATTTTATAAATCCATGTTGTTAGAGGTTTTGGCTTATTGTTTTATGACCGGCCGCCTGCCTGACATCAACCCTCCTTGGGAATACTCGTAAAATTCTAAACGGAATTCTTAAAAATATAACTATATTTACCTATTAATTACAATTTAAGTATCTATTTAATATGTATACTCTAAGAAATATAAAACTATGTTTATTTTCTTAAAAAATACTTTGAATCGTTCTCCTGTAAAGTAGGTATATTGGCGCTTTAGTCTTTTTACCTTTCCACTGACGATATCATCAATATTGAGACAATATTGCCAGTCAACTTGATAATGTTGCCCTAATATTGACGAGTAATACTGTAAGCAAATGACAATTTAACAATGGTAGTATTCTTATAAAATAGTTTCTAAAATGATACTTTGTATTGATAATAATTACTGAGCGAAACATTTTTACGAATATATTATCTGTGGTCAAGCCCGCTAAAACTAGACAGATTTTGAAAGATTGCTTGTTACGAAGGTTTTTCCAAGATAGTTTTTATAATTACCAAAACTGTAATAAGGTGATTAAAACCCCATTCCTTAATGAAAATTGCCTAAAGTCATTCCCGACCCAGTACCCTTGTAGAGAGTTTTCAATACGACCATATTGCCGGCCATACTTGCCAGCCACACATTGCCGTAAAATATTGACCTTTTACCGTCAGGTTAGTTCTTCGTCTAATATTACCAGCCGATCGCCAGTTCAGCGTGTTTAACCTGTATTATTCTATGTGCCAGACGCTTTAGTCAAACGATCAAGCTTCAATACTACTGAAAAACGGTCAATGTCATGAATTATCGATCTTCCTCTATCAATTTCTACTTCATACCTTACAAAGCACATATTTTCATTGTTATACCTCTCACAAGACTCACAAACTATCTACGTATTAATCCATCAAGAAAAACTATTAGGCGGAGACTAGACAAGGTTATCGAGATCCCTCGTGTGATTAATTCTGCGTAAAACTGTAATGTGTCTTAGTTGCGGAGCTCATGTGTTCTGACAGTGTAGATCAGCCCTATAGATTAGGTCTAGACATAATCTAGGCTTCGTCCTAGCTAAGAAAGCGGTGCGACGCTGCGGTTGCGTCTAGGGTTGCCACCTTTTTTTTGTGTAGTTAAAGCACATTGGCTATTATAGGTAAGAAAAAAAAAGTACATAGTTTCAAAATAAAGTACAATTTATTTTTCTTCATTATTATGTTTAAAAACATATGTTTTATTGCTTTTTGCATTTTGTATCAAATTAGTAGTGATGTGGCGCTGGCGAGTGGCGACATCGATTCAGCACCAATCGATAAATTTCCCAAAAAAAATCTAATAATGTGAAATAAAGTATTTTCGTGTACTTTATTGTTCTCATAAAGTATAGAGTACAATTACCTGAAATAACGTGCAATACTTTATTATAAAGTAAGGGTGGCAACCCTAGTTGCGTCTAAATCACTTCTGTACAGCCCTGTTCTACCGATGCCTGTTCCGCATGCAGTCGGAATCCATGTCCACGCATAAGACAGAAAAGCCTAGGTACCAAGTAACATAAAAAACATAACTAGCCCATTACTGTCCCACTGCTGGGCACGGGCCTCTTCTCAGAATGAGAAGGGTTTAGACCTTAGTCCACCACGCTGGCCTGGTGCGGGTTGGCAGACGACACACACCATCGAGAACTTTATGGAGCCCTCTCAGGTGTGCAGACTTCCTCACGATGTTTTTCCTTCACGATTAACGCAAGTGATAATCAAATTCTGATCCGCACATGAATTCGAAAAGTCAGAGGTACGGGCCGGGATTGAACTCAGACCCTCCTGCATGGAAGGCAAGCGTTCAACCGCTAGGCTATCACTGCTAGGTACCACGGAAATATATTATAATATCTTTGGTAGGTACTCACGCGTCGCGTGGCCCAGCTAGGACAACAGTAAGATTAGCTTAGAACTTTATTTGGTTTAGTTCTCAGTTGTAATTCGTGGACATCTAGGATTTTATTTTTATTGAAGCGAAGGAAGATAGATTTTATGACGCTACATAAAAACAAAGTTCTTGACTATGTCAACGTGTCTGTTTTGGTTGCTAATCTCGAAAAGAACTGGGTGCGATTGTTTTCAGGATAAGGGATGATTTCCACTAAACGGCTCGCATCGCATCGGATTGGAAAGGATACGAATAGATGCGGCGACAGCCGATCGCGTCCGGCAGGATGTCGACGCATACGATCGGCTCCGTACCGTCGCTTGCGAATGTATCCATTTCTGCGCCTAGTCACATAGTTTCATTCCTACCGTGTTGACATGTTCAAATTTTTGAAAATGGTTGAAGTTATTAGTATTGTTGGCGATTGCATTAGAAGAAGAAGAAAATAATCATAAAACGCAGAAGAGGAAAAGAAAAACCGGCCACGGCTTTGAGCGCACGCGACGACAGCCGAAAAGAGCCAATCGCGCGTCGCAGAAGACCCCCGCGGTCAAGCTGCTGTGCGCGGCTTGGTAATATAGACTTTAAATACTGTGTACACGATTTAATATTGTTTAAAGATTGTAAAATCCGTTCCGATCCAATGCGATACGAGCCGTTTGGTGGAAATCATCCTTAAGCAATTGTTTTAAATCATATTCTTCGTTTGATGAAGACCGTAGCCCTTTGAACCCGTGTGCGGACGGGCTAGAATATAAAACTTCCTCACCGCACGACAACGGTGGGTGACCGTTCGTTAAACATCGAGACCCCTCCGTGCCTCGAAGACCACGTTGAACCGTCGGTCCCGGGTAAGAATACTTATGACAGTCGTAACGGGTAGTCAGATGCCCAAAAGTCTGACAAGCGGTCTAACTTTAGGATATCGGCATTGCCCAATAACTGGGTTGCGAAGGTCTGATGGCAGTCGCTCCGTGTAAAATACTGGTATTCGGCCGCATCTGGTTAGACTGGAAAGTTGACCCTAACATAGTTGGGAAAAGGCTAGACAGAAGAAGAAGAATTATGATTTATGCAACCCTAAGTTAGACGCATACAACATTATTAAAAAAACAGTTGTGATTAAATTTAAAAAAAGAACAAGTTACTAGATTTTTAGCTAAGCTAACGGCTGAAGTTTTAATGTTATTGGACCATATTTCATCCCGTGTAACATGTCTGGGACATTATTAAATTTTTAAGCGTGGCTCTGTTTTTAGCAGTGCGAGTGACCGAGATAACAATATACGCGTTGTTAGAGCTAGAAAGGGACGGTGTATGAATAATTCATGTATTGTGATTCGGTGCAGAGTTGTCATAGCCATTATATTTTTCCAAATGTTTTATTCAATGGTTTGTTAAAAGTTAGTTTTTTTTTGTAGTTTTAATTTATTTTATTTGTTGAGAGTATTTCGTTTGGACATAATTAAATTACTTATGTGTATATTTTCGTTAATTCTTAGTTTTTAAGATAGCTATAACAATACCGTTACAAGACGTAATTTATCACCTATGATTATTAATATTTTTGATATTAATCTAAACGGTGTAAAAAGACCTTTAACGAAGCCGAAAGGCACTTATTCTCCACGTCATTGCGATCATTTTTTTGTTCTGGACTATGCCTGGGAATCTTTTAGTTACGGAGATATTGGAGGTCAAAGTTCCAACTTTTTCACAACTTTTTAAAAAAATACTAGTATTGAAGGTTGCAAATGTGCTTGAAATATCTCCATTACCCGTTTACTACTCATTGCATCTATCAGCACAGTGTTTTGAGTGCGTTACAATTAGCTTTACAGTAAAACGAAATTTTACACCCAAAAAAAAGTCGTTTCCCAGCGACAATTTTTGCGTAGGGTTACTTAGTTTGATGTACTGAATGCATGGTTGACGGCTGGGTGAAGGATCTTTTTACACCTTGTATACTAATATTATAAATCTGAAGTTTATTTGTTTGTTTGAACGCGCTAATCTCAGGAACTACTGGTTGGAATTAAAAAAAAATTGTGTTGGCTAGTCCATTTATCGAGGAAGGTTATAGGCTATATAACATCACGCTACAATCAATAAGAGCGGAGCATAAATGAAAAATGTTGCAAAAACGGGAAAAATGTCCATCTGTGCGAAGCCGGGACGGGCCGTTAGTATATACCTATACATCAATGTATAACCCTACACTGTATGCTGTCCCAATTCATGGAGAAGTTAATAAATGGATACCTTAATAGAAGCCAACAAATACTTAAAATCACGTCTGTATTCCCCGAAGGGTTGAGCAGAGGTGTATAGTAATGTTCATTTCGCTGTTATGTTTAAATCCCATGTATTAGGGGCGAGCCTATTGGCATCAATGTCAACTGCTGTGATGTCAGCCAATAGGGCCGGACTTGGACCTGAAATCGGCCCGGGCATTTGAGAGGCGGTCGGCCCAAGTGATTAGACGGACGACGTTCTTTCTCCTGTATCTTGGGTGCATTTACAAACACAAATGATTTGCGGCTTCTTTTTCAAGCGATAGGCGATAGCTGGACGACTTTTTTTTTGACGTTCCCCTCACTCTTTCGATTTCTCCGACTGTGTGACCGGTCATCAGGCCACACCGGCATATCGGGCATTTACCCGATTTGCCCGTATGACAGTTGACATGAGATTTGACAACAGATGAAATTAATCAGTATTTTATAAACCGCCGTATCACTGTATAATTTACGGAGCGTTATTGGTTATAATCGAGACTCTTGTATCTTTACCAATAGACGACACGTTTGGTGCAGTGGTTGAGCGATTGACTTCTGTGCTGTGGGTCGTTGGTTCGATTCCCGCACGGACAAATATTTGTATGGCCTACAGATAGTTTTTCCGGGTCTGGGTGTTTGTGCATGTGAAGATTTGTGTCTGTAAAAGCACCCACGACACAGGAGAAATCCTAGTGTGGGGCAACGTTTTTAAAAAAAAAATAAAAAAAATTAGCAAAGCCCTCATAGCTTTGTATAGTAGGCTCTCCTATATAGAAGTAGCTATAACAGGTAAAATTAGCTTACAAGTCTATTTTTATGCCCAGTTTGACAATTAAAAATGCTACCATTAGAAAGCAAAACGATTCGTTTTTGTTTAAATATAGGAACCGGGCGTTAGATAGGCTAAGCGGTACTTTTTTCTATTATTTAAAATTAAAAAAAACATTGCTCCACACTAGGATCTCTCCTGTAACGTACGTGAGGTTACAGACACAAATATTCACATGAACTAATGCCCAGACCCAGAACAACTATTTCTAGGCCATAAAAATATTTGATCCTTGCGGGAATCACCCCCATGACCTGTAGCGCAAAAGCCAATCTGTTATCGGTAACTGGTAACACTGGGCAATGTTGACATAGGAGAGTAACCGTCAAGATTAATCAACGTACCCGAAGTTATAAAAACACTGGTCATTCGACAGAGCAGAGGATTCCATGTCGAACAGCCGAAGAAGTCTGGTTTGCTTGTCCTCATTTTGTGATCTTGTGTTAAATATTTTATTGTAATATATTGTGAACTAGCTTCTGTAACTAATCACTAACCTAATTAAAAGTACTCTCAGTGGTGGAGAGTCTATGTTGGTTTAATTTACTTTATTTACCATGCTCCCAATCCTGAAATACCGATATTAGCTATAACTGTCATGATTCACCCCTACAAGATTCTGTTGTATGTATTTTATAAATCGCTCAGCCACTGCACCAAACGTGTCGTCAAACATTGGGGATACATAATAGTGCTTAGAAAAGCCAAAAATACCCCACCTCCACTAATACCGATACGTATGTTATGCCAAGGCGCTGATTCTTATAGGCACTCCATTCAATTACTCTTCGGTGTTCCCGTTGGATCTGCTTTGCATACATAAAAGATTCAATTAATTCAAGTCATGCATGTTCTTTGGGAACGCGGGTTTACATATTGCAACCAATGGCTAATAAAATTGATTAGTTCATTCATTTATTGTGTATTTTATTATGGGAGTTGCGATCTTAAACCCGAATAGAGCACTATCGTCGCAATGCTTATAAATCGATCAATGTGATTATCTTAGTTGTGTTAAAACATATTCTTAGTGAGACGCTTTCTTTGGGTTGGCGGACCGGGACCTGCCGGGGTTGCGGTGCATGCTTTGCGAATCCCGTGACCCCGGCCGGACGGTCAGGAGAAGGAGCATCGTTGGTTTTTAGCCGGTAAGAGTCCGGCAGACCCTCTCGCCTTCCCCGGGCGAGGGACATCCATGAGGATTTTCCAACGAAAAAAAAAGAAAAAAAAGGGAGATGCTTTCTTAAGTACATAAGAGGTGTGTGGTAACACTCTTATTTCACCATGAGGGGCGAGCCCATAGCCATCAACTGGGCACAAATCCAAACTCCAGTCTGCTACTGAGGAATTCCACACGGAAAAACCTAATAACACTTTGCCCCACCTGGGGATAGAATCCAGGACCTTACGATCAGCGCTTGCCACCACTAAACCAACCAGGCAGTTTGGCTTTCTTAAGTAGTGTCCGGTAAATTATCATATTACTAGAAATGTGATCATATAGATGATAAATTATCATATTACTAGAAATGTGATCATATAGATGATCACATTTCTAGTAATATGATAATTTACCGGACACTACTTAAGAAAGCCAAACTGCCTGGTTGGTTTAGTGGTGGCAAGCGCTGATCGTAAGGTCCTGGATTCTATCCCCAGGTGGGGCAAAGTGTTATTAGGTTTTTCCGTGTGGAATTCCTCAGTAGCAGACTGGAGTTTGGATTTGTGCCCAGTTGATGGCTATGGGCTCGCCCCTCATGGTGAAATAAGAGTGTTACCACACACCTCTTATGTACTTAAGAAAGCATCTCCCTTTTTTTTCTTTTTTTTTTCGTTGGAAAATCCTCATGGATGTCCCTCGCCCGGGGAAGGCGAGGGGGTCTGCCGGACTCTTACCGGCTAGAAACCAACGATGCTCCTTCTCCTGACCGTCCGGCCGGGGTCGCGGGATTCGCAAAGCATGCACCGCAACCCCGGCAAATATATGTACCCTGCCAAAATGTTATTGTCTACAATTAAAATCAAATTCTGACAGATGGCACCCGCACCATGCTACACCACAAATAGTGTTAACAGATTATTCTTTCCTGCGACCTCATCTTCTTCTTCCTCCCCTTATCCCAAACTAGGTGGGGTCGGCACAACATGTATTTCATAAATCCATGTTGTTAGAGGTTTTGGCTTATTGCTTTATGCTCGGACGCTTGCCTGACATCAACCCTCCTTGGGAATACTCGTTGCGCCGTCGCGCGGGTGACCCAATGTGCTTGCTGATATTATGCACTGGGTCCCAAAATGATATCCTTGTCAATCTTATTGCCGACAACTAAGCAGACTATGTTCTTACTTTCCTCACGACGCGGGTATAACGGGACTCTATTTTTAATAGGATACCACTTTTTAATAAGGTGTGGTCACAGGGGTGGTGCAGCCGAGACCGCTTATGTATTCCTTATGAAAAACCTTGCATATACGTAACCTTTTTACGTACTTTAGCATTGTATATTTGTTTTAAAGCCGGTTAGGGGAGGGGTAATGAAAACAAAGACCGTCTTGTTTACCTGGGGTTTTGCATTATGAAATGTGGCTGGAAACATACGAAGCAACGAGAAGGACGGCAGCGTTCAATTCTAAGTAGGTAGCCTTCTTTGTATAATGGTGGTGCCGAGTGCGCGCACTAACTTGCTGGGGCGCGCACTGCTGACTCGTGCGCTGCGCACTCTCAACACGGCGGATGCCATAGATATATTCACCTGTACACTGGGTGAGTTCACAAGAGCTACGTACTGTGTAGCATGTAAGGTATAATCTATTTATATTATTAATGCGAAAGTGTGTTTGTTTGTTTGTTTGTCCTTCCTTCACGCCCTAACTAAGCAACCAATCGACTTGATTTTCGGCATAGATTTAATTGAAAGGATGGAGAGTAACATATTCTACTTTTGGTCCTGGAAAAACATCATGTTAATTCCACGTGAGCGAAGCCGCGGGTAAAAGCTAGTCTATTATAAAGAGGAAAGATTTGTATTTTTGTATGTAACGAATAAACTTAAAAACTAATGCACCGATTTCAAAAATTCTTTTGCCGTTAAAAAGCTATATTATCACTGAGTAACATAGGCTATATTTATTACTGGAATAAAACTTCTTACGCGGGCGGAGCCGTGAGAACACAGCTAGTTAAGTATTTTTTAAGTTACTTTGTCGCATTAGATTTATTATCTGTAATGGCAAAGGAAACATGTCATGTGATAAATAAATAAATAAATAATTGTATATCTTGGTTCTGCCTAGCCTTTTGCCCAACTAAGTTGGGGTCAGCTTCCAGTCTAGCTAGATGCGGCTGAATACCAGTATTTTACACGGAGCGACTGTCATCAGACCTCCGCAACCCAGTTACTGAGCAATGCCGATATCCCAAGGTTAGACCGGTTGTCAGACTTTCGGGCTTCTGACTACCCGTAACTGCTGTCATAGGTATTCTTAAGACACCCGGGTCTGACAGTTTAAAATGCTCTCTAAAATATGGGTGGGATTTTTTTATGTATCGAATGGTCACCTATCCACGGACTGACCGTGTCAAGCGAACTTAACCTTGTAATTCGTATAAATATTTTAAGTAATATTTTTAAATAAATGATGCCTTCAAAAGATAAATCTATACTATTATTATAAAGTTGAAGTTTGTTTTTTTGAACGCGCTAATCTCAGAAACTACTGGTTGGAATTGAAAAAATATTTTTGTGTTGGATAGTCCATTTATCGAGGAAGGTTATAGCCTATATAACATCACGCTACGACCAATAGGAGCGGAGCATAAATGAAAAATGTTGCAAAAACGGGAAAAATGTCCACCTGTGCGAAGCCAGGACGGGCCGCTAGTACAGTAATAATTATTAATAACTTGCTTCTGCCTCTTTTCTTTTTTTTTTTTTTTTCTCACGTGGGGAAATCCTCATGGACTATCCCCCGTCTGGGGAAGACGGGGGGGTGTGCCAGACTCTTACTGGCTAAAACCCCACGGTGTCCCTCCTTCTGACCTAAGGCCGGGGTCACGGGATTCGCTGTTGCATGCACCGCGACCCCGACAGGTCTCGGTCCACCAGCTTCTTCTGGTGGACCCCTCCTGTGGTGGGGCAGTTGCTCCCCTGCCCCACATCCGTCCGAGAGGCGCGCGCAGGACAAGACGCGCCATCCTCCCTGGGCCCGTTACTGGTCGGGCGACGGGTTCCCCAACCCGCCGCCCGCAGGCCACTCACTAGGGTGGCCGGAGATCGTCACGCGCCCTCCGGCGCCCGGTGCGTCTAGCGCGAGAAGGGAGAGAAGAAGCGGCCTCCCTCTCCCTCTCCGCTACCTCCTTGGTCGCCATCACCCCCTCGCAAAAGGAGGCGATGGCTTCCCACGCAGTCTCGCTCCCGACCATGGACAGAACCACGGCCGGAAGCGAGAGGTCACCGCCGATCGCCGCGACTAGCTCGCGGCGCTGCGACCCCCATGCTGGACACGCCTGCAAAGTGTGCAGCGCCGTGTCCTCGGGGCAGTCGCAGTGGTGACAACCGGGCGTCTGCTCCCGGCCTATACGACACAGGTACTTCCCGAAACAGCCGTGTCCCGAGAGTACCTGCGTCAGCCGGAAGCTGAGGGCGCCGTGACGCCTCTCCAGCCACTCCTCCATCACGGGTCTTACCGCCGCTATCGCGGCGTGCCCCAACTTGCTTCTGCCTACTGCTACCCAAGTCAACTTTGAAACCTCTTTGCATCCCTTTAAAGGTTGAATAAAAATAAAAACCTATTTGGTGAATTGCCTAGTTGTTCTAGTGGTGACAAGCGTGACTGCTGATCGTGAGGTCCTGTGTTCGATCTCCAGGTCGGGCAAAGCGTTATTGGGTTTTTCCGTGTGGAATTCCTCAGTAACAGCCCGGAGTTTGAATTTGTGTCCAGTTGATGGCAATAGGTTCGCCGCCTATAACATGGGACTTAAACATAGCGGCGAAATGAGGTGCTACTATACACCTCTGCCCAACCCTTCGGGAAATACAGGCGTGATGTTATGTTATGTTATTTACTGCTAGCCTACACTATGTAGAAAAAAAAGCAGCTGACTACTATTTCTATGATTCACTGATCACCATAGTAGCATCAAAACTCAACTCCGAATACCTTCAGAAATACATGAAAAAAACATTCAACAAATAATTTCTTATAACATAATATTCTGGGAACGATTTATGCATAAATCACGAGTCAAAACGATCAGATTCGCGTGTAAACTCACCGTCTAACGTTTACTCACGGTTTTTATTGAATTGATTGAATCAACCGTTTTTGCAAAATGGATTTCTTCCATAAATTTTCAAGAAACCATTAGGATTTTTTATGAGTTCTCCATTTATTCTGAAATATAATTTAGACGTTTTTTTTATTTTGATAAATTGTTTATAGATGTCGGCGAGTTCAAGTAATAGCTCTTAAAATAGGAGCTAAAAGCATTGTTGAGTTGTGTTCAATTTTCTTATTCTACTAAAATGTTTTGCCGCTTTCTTTAGCAGATTTGTTTAAATACAAAAGCATTTTTATAATTTGCAATCAACTATATTTTTGCCCCACCTAGTTTTAAAAAAGTCGTGCTTTTACACTAGGTAACACATTGTTTATTTTACAGAGACAACGACGTGTCTATGGGTTGTCCCTTTGGGAATTCATTACGCCCGTGAATGTCCAGTTCCGAACACAGGCTTCCTATAGAAAAAAAACATTTTAACAAAAATAAAACCGACTTCAAGAAAACGAAGAAAATAATTAAAATAATTACAAATTGAAGGCACCGACTTCTGAAACTGTTAATTTTATACTATGGTAATTTTTTCGTTTTTTGAAGTCGGTTTTATTTTTGTTAAAATGTTTTTTATTTTTTGCATTTTAGTAGCCTTAATTAAAACATGGTTGGATGTACTAAAGATGCTGCTCGTAACATAATCACATCATCATATTATGCGTAATGTTTGTCATCGAGGAGTTCCATTGTCTATCTACGAAGTTCTTCATCGGATCTTCACCAAATTTAAATGGGACCATTTCGAAAGAATACTCTTTCAAACAAAAAAATAATTTATCAAATCGGTTCATAAATGAGAGAGTAGTGAGGTATGAAACATAAAAATAAACAGCCGAATTGAGAACCTCCTCCTTTTTTTGGAAGTCGGTTAAAAACTCCAATACTTTGTTGAGGCCGTGACGTAATACCACCATAATCTCCACAGTAGTGATTAGTGCACAGCACGATGTTAAGAAGGATTTTCGTGACGTAATCCATGAATGCATTTTACAACTACCATGGGAAGAGAGTGACCTATTGTTTAGCGGGACGCACACGGCTAGGCTCTTTTTGGATGTTGTAGAGCGTGTGTGTATTGAGCCTTGGATTCATTACGGGACAAATAGAACAACATGCCGCGGGACTAGTGTTACCAGGCACAAAACAGTACGGCGTACCATGTGTTCTGGTGCGCCGGTGATGGGGGGTACTCTCCAGAGGAGGGTTCGGTGACGGACAGCCGCGGCGGGTTCGCAGATGAGTGCTTACGCGTGCTCGTGTTCCCGCCATAGGTGGCAGAGGAGGTCACCGTGGAGTTTTAGTGGGTTTGAGTCCCACATCACTGCACTATTTCCCCGTGGTAGTGCAATATGCGTGTTAATTTCTCCAGGATAAAAAAAGGGCCAAGAACAGAAAAGCCGGACACAGATACATATTGAGCCGGACATTTAGCCCTGAAAGCCAGACACATTGGTGTTAAAAAGAAAAAAGAAATTGATGCGTATCTCATGCGTGTCTGCGTGAGTCGCTCGCGCGCTTTCGTTCAGCATCTTTTGGCGGAGCGGGGTTGACCAAAGCCTAACAAAAGCCGGACAGGACGGATTTTATATATTTGGCCGGACATGACTGTAACAATCCGGAGACCTGGTAACTCTACGCGGGACATCTGCCTGAATGTCCCGAGGACAATGTCCCCTGCGCCCGCTCTTGAAGCGGCGGCTTGCAACATGTCCCGCGTCACGTAGAAATGCCGCACAATGTTGCAAGGCAGTGTGCTACTTGCAGCGTCACGTAGACCCGTCGCGTCGCACAGTGGGAACAAAATGACTTTTTGTTCAAAAATCTGCCTACATCACAATTTTTGACGAATCACTGCCATTTTTTTAATACACTCCTGAGATAACACACTTTGGTGTGTCACTGCCACTTTTCCTTAAACGTCAATAGCATAAACCTTAAAAAATCGGGAAATGAAGCAAAAACAATTTTATAAAAATAAATATTTTAACAAAAATCAGTTTCCAGGGGTTTTTCAGGTCCCTGGTCATGAATTTATTCTGTTTATAAAAAAATCAAAATGGCGGATACAAAATGGAGGCCCAAAAAAATTGCTTTATATTGCTTTTTTCCATATAAATTGATACGCTATGGTATTGACTATTCAGGAAAAGTGGCAGTGACACACTAAAGTGTGTTATCTCAGGAGTGTATATAAAAATGGCAGCGTTACGTCAAAAATTATGGTGTAGGCAGATTTTTGAACAAAAATAGTCATTTTTTTCCCTCTGTGCGTCGTGTTGGGGAATATTTTTTCCTCTAGTGAGTCCAAGGCCTTCCACGTCCACGCCACAATTTCTCGCCCGTGTATTCCACTCCTACACTTCCCACCAACACAATCATACTGGTACTGAATAGTTGACGCTACAACGTTACGGTGTGTACATTTAATATTCTCTTTGCACTAAGTGTGACATTTGTGTTAACCTAGGCGCGGTTTCAAATATACCACCTCGTTACTTTCCATGGGTTGCATAAATCATGCTATAATGCTACACCGTGTTGGGACAGGGCCAATGAACGTCGAATTTTCGGATCGAAACTAACTTCTAAATATACGATCAAAGTATTGTCAAAATACAAACGACTATAGGTCTACCGGAATCTCATGGCATTAAAAATTAATAACAAATAGTGGTTTTCATATGGCAATGTCAACATGTCACTTGTCAAAACGAGTATGACTGTAGTTGATACATTTTCAACTTAATGTTTTCTTGTTCAAACATTTTTAATAAACATACTTATTTTAACAAGGTTTCCTTTTCCATTACAATAAAATTGCATAAACTGCATTTTGTTATGAGAAATAAATAAGACAGGTTGTAAGTAGTCAGCTCTGCTGTACGCTGTCTGTCTCTTAATTCACGTAAGAAGAACTGATATTCATGATACAATATTGCAGTCTATAGTAAATAATATATTACTACAGGAAGTGAATAAAAACCAATAATAATTACAGAAATGAAAGAAGCTCACGGTGCTATATTAGGTTACGATGTGGCAAAACCAATGTCCCTAGCAAAACTGAATGAGTATCAAGGAACTTCAAGTATACTCCACCAAGAAGAACATAGTCTGCTTAGTTGTCGGCAATAAGATTGACAAGCATATCATTTTGGGACCCAGTGCATAATATCAGTAAGCACATTGGGTCACCCGCGCGACAGCGCAACGAGTATGCCCAAGGAGGGTTTATGTCAGGCAGGCAGCCGGTCATAAAACAATAAGCCAAAACCTCTAATAACATGGATTTATGAAATACATGTTATGCCGACCCCATCTAGTATGGGATAAGGGCAGGAAGAAATGAAGACGAAATTAAAGAAAAAAAAAATATAAGTATCAAGACTTTTTATTCAAATTACTCTTGTGTTACCCACAAAAAAATTTAATTTCCCTATTTGCCATCAGATTCCGGTAGACCTATAGATGTCAATTAACATTTGGGAACGAAAGATAAAACGTCAAATTGCGAAAATTGAATCGATTGCCGGATTGGAAACATTTTTGTGGTTGGAAAACGGGCCATCTGTAAGCTGAAACTTCGTAGTTCGATTTTCAGAGTAGGCCTTCTGAACTCAGCCCGAGCCGAGTCCAAGTCGATCGAACAACAAAGAACACAATTCGGCCGAAACACGGACTTGGCTTGGTGTAACATGAACTAGTCCATTTAATTAAATACATATACGTGCCTCTCCGTACGTTGATTTGGGCCCGGCACGGCCTAGTATAAATCATCCATACCAAGGCCAAATAGGGAGACCGCAGACGACAGACAATCCAATCCGTGGCGCACTTTTTAGCATGTGAATATAGAAAACTAGCGGCCCGTCCCGGCTTCGCACGGGTGGACATTTTTCCCGTTTTTGCAACATTTTTTATTTATGCTCCGCTCCTATTGGTAGTAGCGTGGTGTTGTATAGCCTATAACCTTCCTCGATAAATGGACTATCCAACACAAAAATAATTTTTCAATTCCAACCAGTAGTTCCTGAGATTAGCGCGTTCAAACAAACAAACGAACTCTTCAGCTTTATAATATTAATATAGATAATGAATTTTACACAGTAACACATACGACGCGCAAAAAATCTGCCACCTAACTTTTTTTTTTCTATTCGACTGCTTATAGATGGTCTCGCGGACCGTTTCTACGTAACCGGGCAGTTATTGGCGAGACCTGAAGGGTGTCCAACCAATGGGGACGAGCAAAATACTTAACCTAAGCTAACTACTACTACTAACATCATGACTACTAGCAACAACATCACTAAGGGCGATCCCTAATGGGACTCGGACCTCGGCTTAGGGCTGGCGGGAGGACTGGGAGGGAGACAGCTTGATGAGGGCTGAATTTATTAACGGTGTGAACTGCCACCATACGTGTGAACGTTGGATTATATACTTTTAGATGTAGCTATGATTACAGTAGGAAGAGTTGAAGTGAGAAGCATACATACAAAATTAGTAAGCCAATTGAGACAAACATCGTATCTTGTCTTTTGTTTTTTTTTTTTATTTGAAATGTGTTTGCTCTTGACTCTGGTCTAGGTCAGAGGAGACAGAGACAAAGTCTACGATGGAGTGAGCTTACCCAGAAGAAGCCTGTTAACTCTAACTTTGAAGAGATTCAGGTTGAATGCGTTCGGGAACACAGACTAAAACTAGTATTATGTCTATGTATGGTGTGTAGTATATATTTTGCAGCAGTACACCACGGACTACACCCTCTATCTTATTCATTGACTTCCTGTTCATCCAAAGGTTGTCTGGTAGATATCGCTATCAGTGATAAGACCGCCATTGTACCCTTTAATGTTTGTTATTGTATAAGAGCTGTGTTACAATTTTGGTGTACAATGAAGTATATTCTATTCTATTCTAAAAAGTCTCATATGATGTGCCGTTTTTTCGCTAAGTGGCGAACTTTTTAATATTACCCAATTGGCCAACTCACTGTCACAGAACGTAGGTTTCCCCGTATTCTTGTATTTATGAGAAATAGACTCTATTACTTAAGTGTTTAGTGTATATTGCATACTCTACGATAAGAGGATGCAATATTTTAGTTTTATATTGCTGTCTCATGAGCGGTCACGCGGTGGCTCTATCTAGAGGTATATAATCTAAAGTGTGTATGCCTCACAGAATTTTTATGCGCCGCGGACTCGATCGCACAAAAAGTCTGTCGTCTGCGGTCTCCCTTATTTGGCGAGAACAAGCAGTGATAACCTAGTGGTGTGACTGTCGGACTGCCAAGTCATAGGTCTCGAGTTCGAACTCAAGGCACGCACCTCTGAATTTTCAGATTCATGTGCATCATATTGGGCTAATAAATATTATTTGCTTAAAAACAGTGAACGAAAACATCGTGAGGAAGCCAAGTCAGAGGCCCATTGGCGGCATTAACTCTGACACCAGGTAAGTCATTAACCACACGAAAAGAAAGATGGCGAGAACAAAAGATTTTCAAGGCCACGGTATGTCATTTAATTGTATCTTTGCCCGGTACGGTCATCGACCCTGAGACTAATGGAGTCACACCAAGCTTCACCATTAGATAAATAAGACGATAAACAATATTTACATATTTGTTGATATTGGTGATATGACCTGAACGCCCTTATAATAACAATGCTTGCCCTCACTCGTAGGTCATACAAGGGTAAAGTTTGCTCTCGTTAGAATATTTTTATTGGCCTGTTTATAATCAATACTATTGTAGGTATCAATTCCTATCTTAGAAATCGATTCTACTATACCACTCAGGTTTTACCTTGCGAGTCACTGCGTCACTTACTAAATAAAACATAACATAACATCACACCTGTATTCCCCGAAGGGTTGGGCAGAGGTATATAGTAACACCCTCATTTCGCCGTTATGAAGTTTCATGTAATAGCGGGCGAGTCTATTGCCATTAACCGGGCACAAATTCAAACTCCGAGCTCCTACTGAGGAATTCCACACGGAAAAACCCAACAACACTTTTGCCCAACCTGGGAATCGAACCCAGGACCTCATAATCAGCAGTCGCGCTTGCCATCACTAGACCAATAAGGCAGTTTACTAAATAAAAGAGTTAGTTAAAGTACGACCAATGTTTTATCTATACTAATATTATAAAGCTGAAGAGTTCGTTTGTTTGAATGCGCTAATCTCAGGAACTACTGGTTGGAATTGAAAAATTCTATGTGTTGGATAGTCCAATCATCGAGGAAGGTTATAGGCTATATAACATCACGCTACGACCAATAGCAGCGGAGCATAAATGAAAAATGTTGCAAAAACGGGAAAAATGTCCACCCGTGCGAAGCCGGGATGGGCCGCTAGTTTAGTTATAAAATTCTCGAAACTCGAACACAATCACTCGCATTGACCAGTACGCAGTAACAGGTGATCGCACCTCACATATCTCTTGCACACATCAAACCGCTGACACTTCGGATTAAAGAATTTATTTCTTATAAAAACTATTCAGTTTGCATAAAATAAGATAAGAAACATTACAATTTGTTATTAAAACATTTTGGCATATACATCTGGCATGTTGTGTTACTAAAATCTGTACAGGGTGTAAACGAAATCATGTAATTCCTTCAAACCTCGTGATGTACTGCTGACATAGATTAACCCTGCACGGGACATTTAGGAGACAATAATAAAAATCAAAAAGTAAACATGTGTTCTTAAAGTGAGGCATTTTAGCGCCCCGAGTGAATTGCGCGGCTATCGCTCGCTGCGCGGTCATGTAACTCCGGGCGCTAAAATGCCTTACGTTAAGAACACATGTTTATCATTTGTAAAAAAAAGAATCCAAAAGTATCTCGTTCAGTGTTAATCTACGTCAGCAGTACATCACGAAGTTTGAAGGAATTACATGATTTTGGTTACATCCTGTATAATCAACAAAATACATTGGAATTAATTATGCTTAAGAATTTTAATTGCATCCAGATATAAAATAGGGAAATTATTTGATGAATTCCATATTACATTTCAAATATAATATTATTGTGTGCTTACATATTTTTTAAATTTAGTTTTAAATACAATCATATAGTCACATTCCTTTATATCATTTGGTAGCTTGTTATACAGTCTGTGCTCCCTCAAATAACACTATGATCACTTCAACATTCATACTTACATTGTCCCTACGCTATGATTAAACCAGCCTTTTTTAAGATTTTCACAAATTCACTAGCACGGTCACCCAGGAATTGAACCCGCGAGCCGTAGCGTAGCAGCCGAGCGCTCATGTAACGCCGCGTTCCACTTTGTCGTGACGACAGATAGTCGTGTAGTTTTAAGTGTCGTGGCTTATTATATATTTAAATGGAGATGTTCACATATAAGACGACACGATTAACTGTCGTTCACGACTTGTTTTTGCAGTGACGACAGATTGTCGAGTCAATGGGAACGGCTAGCACGACAGTCGTAAAACGATAAGTAAACGTCACGACAAACAGTCGTTATAATGGGAATAGCTAGAGACGACAGGCGTCCAACGATAAATTAATCGTCACGACATAGTGGGAACGCGCCCTAATACTTAATTATGAGTTTAGGTTCAACGATTTAATAGCTAGGTTGCCTTTTCTAAGTCGGCCATAATTAGTTCTATTGTACAAAAAATAATAATTTTAGCGAATAAAATGTGTGTCGCACGCATTTCGTGTGTAGAATCTTAAGATTTTGTATAACATTGATAAGCACGCACGCGCACGTTCTGACGTGATTTGAACTAAAACATAGTTTTTCTTTGATATTAATTATGTTTTGTAACCGATATACCTATGAATTATATTTATTTTTGTACAAAATAAATCTGATAACATCTCAAGCGGAAAGCTGGTTTCCACTAAAGAGTTTGTAAGAAATACTCGCAAAGAACGTACCGACATTTTTTAAACGACTTTTAGACCTCAGTGTTGTTCCTTCTGTATCCTGGGTACGAATATAGATAGCTATTTCACACAATACCTACTCAGTTTCGGGTCAAATATGGCCACTATAGAAATTGACCCCGAGCTTAAAAGTACAGAAAGACAAGTGCTTAGTCACTGCGCCGATCGGATTTATAAATAGCTAGCTGTGTCCTCACGGCTCCGCCCGTATCCTATGTTACTCAGTGATAATGTAGCTTTCTGACGGCAAAAGAATTTTTGAAATCGGTCCAGTAGTTTTTAAGTTTATTCGTTACATACAAAAATCCAAAAATACAAATCTTTCCTCTTTATAATATTAGTATAGATTAGTATAGATAATCAACTTTATTTAACAAAAAACTTAGTACAATAATATTTTACAATTTTGAAACATAACACTTTATACATAGAATTGCACAAAACAGTGCTTTTTGTCAGAAACAGGATCTTTAATCGCAAAGAATTAATATTACCCTTTTTTTAAATTATCATTCACAGAAATCTAAATAATAACTTCAACAAGAATGATTTGACGCGTAGCGGGGCTGTGACCAGCTACGAAAGCGTAGCCCGCGTAGCAGTAGCGTCAGCTACGTCGTAGCTGCTACACACTTGACACAAAATTTCCTCCATTCTACAATAAACATCGTATCTTTCTTTCTTGGGGACGTTAAATAGTACGAAAACTTCTAAAACTCTGTTGTTCTATCGAAGTTAGCTTCAGCAGTTAAAGGCAAATGCGGGGAAGTGGGAAGCGGGTACCGCATACCGCGGCGTCGTGCTTGTTCATTCGCTGCGTTGCGTATCAAAGCGTCGTGATGGATTTGTATTAAGATATCTTTTTATAGTAGCCACCTGCTGAGCTGTTCTCGCGTTACAGACAGCGACGCCACGTCAAGATGCGTTGTGCGTTTCGTTCACCGGACCAGCTTTATAGTACTTTCAAAGGCCATTCCAAACGTTGCCCTACATTGTTACCCACTCATAGTTATTATACCACAATTTCTGGACTTTAAAAGAGACCTCGATCTCCGAGTTTGTTTCGGCTTTCCTTCTCAGAGCTAGTCAGACAGAAAATGCCAGCTATACCTAGTAAAAAAAATTTAGATAACATCACGCCTGTATTCCCTGAAGGGTTGGCCAGAGATGTATAGTAACACCCTCATTTTGCCGTTTTGTTTAAGTCCCATGTAATAGGGGGCGAGCCTATTGCTATCAACCGGGCACAAATCCAAACTCCGGGCTGTTACTAAGGAATTCCACACGGAAAAATCCAACAACACTGCCCGACCTGGGGACCGAACCCAGGACCTCCAGATAAGTAGTCGCGCTTGCCATCACTAGACCAACGAGGCAGTATAAAAAAAATACTTGTAAAAGTGTCTGTAACAGATATATGTATTCATAGAATTAAAAAAATATTTATTACTAGCTGCCCGGACAGACTTCGTTCTGTCAAAAGTTATTGGCCTGTAGTGGAAAAAGAAAAGTGTTGTTTTTACTATTTTCCACGCAATTTTTATGTTTTTTCTCTCAGTAAAAACCTTGTGCCTTAAGGAATATATATAAAAATAAGTTGCCGAATTGGTCGAGCCGTTCTCAAGTTTTGCGCTTAGCAACACATTTGGCGATTCATTTTTATTTATATAGATTTATTTTACGTTGATGACAAAGATGTTGTCCTACCCTACAATAAATATACAAAGCACAATAACTTATGGTAATACTCCAGAACCCAAAAAAGGATAAACCCAGGACACAATAGCGGCTATTTGCAAACTTATACCAACAAATATTCTCTAATATTATAGACTTCACTGTAATGTATTCAAAATCGCGTTTCTTGGTGATCTATCGGCTTGAGCGTTGGATTATGTAAAGTGGGTTCCGCAGCAAATATTTATGATTTGTATGAGTCCCATCTTCACGGCGTTATATACCTATATGACAAAGCTATCTCTTTAAGCATTTATGAAGGGAAGCAGATGGAGTGATTTGGTTGTTGTGTGGGATTTATTTGGATACATCACCACTTGTGCGTGGTCAGATATAATTATGGAGCTATCCTAATATTAAAAAAAACCGGCCAAGTGTGAGTCGGACTCGCGCACGAAGGGTTCCGTACCACATTATCTATAAAAACGGCAAAAAAAACACGTTTATTGTATGGCAGCCCCCTTAAATATTTATTTTATTCTGTTTTTTAGTATTTGTTGTTATAGCGGCAACAGAAATACATCATCTGTGAAAATTTTAACTGTCTAACTATAACGGTTCATGAGATACATACAGCCTGGTGACAGACGGACGGACGGACGGACGGACAGCGGAGTCTTAGTGATAGGGTCCCGTTTTACCCTTTGGGTACGGAACCCTAAAAAAAGAGAAAATCAATATCGTTCGCGTATGGTTTTATAAAACTTTTTTTAATTTAAGACGGCTTCAATAGACCTAGCAAGTAACGTAAACGTAACGTGTGTAGTGAATTTTGAATTGGAAATACTCGTTTCGCACATACTATTTAATTAAGAGGAAATGCGGTCGGCATTTAGTCCATACAAACGTATTCCTCAGTTTCCTCCTTGGATAATGTCACTAGAGCAAATATTTTTTTACCATATGATATATATCTACCACCACTATGTCCCTATGTTTTGTTTTTGTCAATAAATTAATTATTAAAAGAACTAGAAACGTTTAAATTTTACAAAAATCGACCGGTTTTAAGTTTTCAAACATCTGGCAAACAAATCTGACGAATATAAAAAATAAAAATAAAACATACATACATGACCCATACACACACCAGTCTTTCTTAAATTATTACAGCAAAAAATATTTAAATCGGTTCAGATTTGAAGAAGGAAACAGGGAAATACGAAAGTACGATTTCGCTAATATTGCACAGGAGAAATCAGTCCGAGATGCAGTTGTCTCATTCGCGCTCAATTGGGAAGGTTTGCGGGAGGGGTGGGACGGAAATAGATCGGTTAAAAACCAATTCTTCAAATATTTTGCAGCCCGTGTTTCCTCTTAAATTTAAAACTTTATTCACTATGTATCATCATAAGATAAGATAAGATTGACAAGCATATAATTTTGGGACCCAGTGCAAAATATCAGCAAGCACATTGGGTCATCCGCGCGACGGCGCAACGAGTATTCCCAAGGAGGGTTGATGTCAGGCAGGCGGCCGGTCATAAAACAACAAGCCAAAACCTCTAAAAACATGGATTTATGAAATACATGTTGTGCCGACCCCACATAGTGTGGGATAAGGGCAGGAAGAAGAAGAAGAAGATCACTATGTATCATCATACAAATTCTGCATGTCGCAAAAAACTAAAATGTTATAGGACACTTGTATTTTCGTTTAAAAATTGGCCCAAATTAACGTTACTAATCTGACAATATTTTAGGCCTACAGATGCCGATTATAATGCGTCAAAGAAACATACAGTCTTGGAGCAAATATTTGACCAAACATTGTCCCAAAGCGAACATAACACAGTCAAGTTTTTTCCTCCGTCGACGAAAACCAAATTATTAATTAGCGTGCTTTTATTCGTCCCTTGCAGTACAAAATGTGACTTTAGGACATAAATTTAAGGTTTGTTTTGTTTTGTAAGAGATATTTTGTTTGCCATTTCACGTAGAAACGAAAACGCGCAGGTGGGAACGCAACTAATGAGAAGATTTAATATTATTAATTACGTTTTTTATAGGTACTTGAACGGTGAGTGTAGTTATTTTTCGTGAAAATCCTAAGCTAAGAATAGCTTGCTTTGGTAATAAACAATTTTTCAGGCTAGGTTTTATGTAGGTTTGTAAATACAATATTACACTAGGGAGCAATGAATCCGGGTCACAAACAAACAAAATTTTAAACAATGTTTATGTTGGTGACTCGGATTCATTGCTCCAGAGTGTAGTTAGTTGTGCTTAGTGCTCCTTTTCAAACTTCTTCTTTTCATGTGGTTAGTGACTAACCTGGTGTCAGAGTTTATGCCACCCATGGGCCTCTGACTTAGCTTCACATGCCGTCGAGAAATATCTCTCAGGCATGTCGGTTTCCTCACGATATTTTCCTTCACCGTTTTTAAGCAAGTGATAATTATACCGCACGCACATGAAACCGAAAAGTCAGAGGTGCGTGCCTTGGGTTGGAACTCGAGACCCATGACTTGGCAGTCCGTCGGTCACACCACTAGGCTATCACTGCCGCAACTAACGAACGATCAATACAATAACTTAGAATATAAACAGACTTCATTTAAATGTAATTTCCTTCAGCCATAATCGATTAGAACGTTGTTCAGTTGACTGTGACTTACATTATTTATGTAAACGCAAACCGTCTAGTCTTTATCTACAAGTGAGTACAATACAACACGCGAATACATGCGTTGGAGTGTAACGTAACTTTATCTGTTACGTTCTGCTTGGGTAAGCACATGGGTATTTGTGTGACATCAAAGTAAGCCTTTATAAGTAAGTAATATGTGTTTCTGGTAGTTTTTAATACCCAGTTACTATAAAAATTGTATTAGCTGGGTGATCAACGGCTAATTCCCAGTTCTTGTGACTAAAAACGAGTCGTTATGCTTACCAATAGTATTTTTTTTATATTGCTAAACCGGACCTATTAAATAGACTAGTAAGCAAATTTTACCTGTAATTGCTACTAATAGGTATATGAGAGGGTCTTCTATGAAAAGCTAGCCATAGCTTACCAGCAATGAAGCAAAGACGCCAGCCAGTCTGCTTCATTGTTCGTAAAGATACAAGAGTTTTAATTTTAATCAATAACGCTAGATAAATTATAGGAATCAGCCATAAGAGAACCGACATGTAGGAATAACACTAAATCTTCTTCTTCTTCTTCCTGCCCTTATCCCACACTAGGTGGGGTCGGCAAAACATGTATTTCATAAATCCATGTTGTTAGAGGTTTTGGCTTATTGTTTTATGACCGGCCGCCTGCCTGACATCAACCCTCCTTGGGAATTTTCGTTTCGCTGTCGCGCGGGTGACCCAATGTGCTTGCTGGTATTATGCACTGGGTCCCAAAATGATATGCTTGTCAATCTTATTGCTGGCAACTAAGCAGACTGTGTTCTTCTTGGTGGAGTATACTTGAAGTTCCTCGACCCACTCATTCAGTTTTGCTAGGGACTTTGGTTCTGACACATCGTAAACTAATATAGCACCGTGAGCGTCTCAAGCTTGACTTAAACACCGTTCACGTCCATGACTTTACATTTGTAGTCAACTCCGATTGTAGCGATAAAATAATACTATACAATTTATCAATGTAAACAAAATACGCGAAACACAAATTTTACAAAATGTGATATTGATATTTTGGTTGCCGGAATAATTCGTTATAGGAATAACACTAAATATTGTTATTGTATTCATGGATTTGAGCAAAGTAACGCCTGATTCCATTATTTATTATCTAGGAACGTTATTTTTCATGTGGGAAAAACCTCATCGATACCCTCCTTACCCTCGACTACACCTCGACCTTTGGTCGTGGTCGCGGTATTCGCTATTCCATTCACCGAAACCTAGGCAGTTCTTGGTCCGCCACTGACTTTGGAGGACAGGTCTTATCTGTGGGGCTTTGACCCACGTCCTCCTGTGGCGACGTGCCTCCTCTTCCGGAGACGCGGGATTTGTTAGTTTATGTTTTCACTAGTTCAGTGTTCTCAGTTTTAAATTGTAATAACTCAGGTTGTATCTAGTATGGGAGTTTTAATGATAGCTCGGTATTGTTCGGAACAAAAAATGAAAAATATATTTCTTTAATTATTAATGATACTAGCGGCCCGTCCCGGCTTCGCACGGGTGGACATTTATCCCGTTTTTGCAACATTTTTCATTTATGCTCCAGTCCTTTTGGTCGTAGCGTGATGTTATATAGCCTATAACCTTCCTCGATAAATGGACTATCCAACACAAAAATATTTTTTCAATTCCTACCAGTATTTCCTGAGATTAGCGCGTTCAAACAAACAAACTCTTCAGCTTTATAATATTAGTATAGATTACACAGAGATTCTTAATTCAATAATGACAGTTGTCTACTTTTTAAGAAACTGGCTAAGTTTATAATGTATTACAACCTTTTTTTCAACAGAATTCGCTCGCACATTCCCCGCTCCATGCCCTCCCAGCAGATGATCAGATAAACCTGTCCTATAGGTAATTATAAATCCAAACACGTAATAATTAGTCCTAAAACAACAGACACAAATGAATATTGTCTTTGTTTAATTAAAGATAAACACAGCCTTTGTGGAGCCAATTAAAATGTTCGGAGAATAAATCTTGATACTCAATCGTTGTTACAAGAGGTGCGGTTTCTAGGTAGAACTATTGTTTGTCGGGCTTCGTAGTTTGGAACAGTTTCTATTGCTATTCATCACACATAACATCACGCCTCTATTCCCCGAAGGGTTAGGCAGAGATGTATAGTAACACCCTCGTTTCGCCGTTATGTTTAGGTCCCATTTAATAAAGGACGAGTCTATTTCCATCAACCGGGCACAAGTCCAAACTCCGGAATAATACTGAGGAATTCTACACGAAAAAACCCAATAACACTTTGCCCGACCTGGGGATCGAACCCAGGACCTTAAGATTAGCAGTCGCGCTTGCCACCACTAGACCAAGGAGGCAGTTATACACCATAAATATTACTGGTTAAAAGATAGATCTTCTTCTTTTCGTGTGGTTAGTGACTAACCTGGTGTCAGAGTTTATGCCGCCCATGGGCCTCTGACTTGGCTTCACATGCCGTCGAGAAATGTTTCTCAGGCATGCCGTTTCCTCACGATGTTTTCTTTCACCGTTTTTAAGCAAGTGATAATTATACTATACGCACATGAATCCGAAGTCAGAGGTACGTGCCTTGGGTTTGAACTCGAGACCTATGACTTAGCAGTCCGACGGTCACACCACTAGACTATCACTGCTAATAAAAATATAGATACACTCTTTGCTCAATAAGTTAGGAGTATCGATATGGGAAGCGTGATTTTCAAGTGATTTTGAAGTTGTTGATTTTTAAACGGTTTTAATTAGCTGGCTCTAATCACTTCGTATATTTGTTTGTTTGGTTCAAATCTTGTGAAAGATTTTTTAACTACTTCTGCTTAACCGATTCTTCTGAAACTTCGCACACAAATTCAATTTCCACGACAATCTTTACTAAAATTATAAAGCTGAAGAAAAAGAAAAGAAGAGAAAGAGTTTGTTTATTTGTTGGTTTGAACGCGCTAATCTGAGGAACTACTGGTTGGAATTGAAAAAATATTTTTGTGTTGGATAGTCCATTTATCGAGGAAGGTTATAAGCTATATAACATCACGCTACGACCAATAGAAGCGGAGCATAAATGAAAACTGTTGCAAAAACGGGAAAAATTTCCACCCGTGCGAAGCCGGGACGGGCCGCTAGTACATTATAATAATTTCAACCTTCAATCCTCAAATCCTGTTGCTGCAGAGGTAGGTACTACAAAATAAAATCGTTTAACTTAAAAGTTTTTTAAGGAATTATATTTCTCATCGATGGCGTTGTCTAACAAAAATAACATAGATATTTTTGACGAATGCCATGTGACTGAATCTTCAAGAGCAAATTGTATTTGTGAAGAGGGTACTGACCAACAGTGGACAGCCATTGGCTGCCTTGATTCGAGCATATGCTGACTCGAAACACGTTTTGTTACACTGAAATATGCTAATATAAAATTGACACATCATCTTCATCCCTAACAACCGGTTCCTATAAACAAAAACGAATCGCTTTGTTGACTGCCTAGTTGGTCTAGTGGTCGCAAGCGTGACTGCTGAGCATAGGGTCCTGGGTTCGATCCCCAGGTCGGTCAAAGTGAATAGAATAGAATATACTTTATTGTACACCAAAATTGTAACACAGCTCTTATACAATAACAAACATTAAAGGGTACAATGGCGGTCTTATCGCGAGTGATATTGGATTTTCCCATTAGGAATTTCTCAGTAGCAGCCCGGAGTCTGGATTTGTGCCCGGTTAATGGCAATAGGCTCGCCCCCCATTACATGGGACTTAAACATAACTGGCGGAATGAGGGTGTTACTATACACCTCTGCCGAACCCTTTGGGGAATACAAGGCGTGTGTTATGTTATGTGAATCGCTTTGTTTACCAATGGTAGCATTTTTATAGCCAAACTAGACGCGTAAGCTTATGTGTGATAGCTACTAACGTATGGGAGGGTCTACTATACAAAGCTGTGTAGAACTCAGGTACTCCAGCACGGGTGAGCGTCGTGAATTAAACTCGATTTTCTTGAAATACAAATATAATGTATAAAGTAATCAGGTTACAAAATATAAATGTGCAAATGCTACACACGCGACCTTCGTGCGCGGTGTCGTTGGAGCAAGAGAGCCATAGAGGGCGCCCCACGCCGGTTCCGCTGCGCGTCGCCCGCTCATGCAGTATGCGTGTGTGTGTGTGTGTGCGTTAGGCTCAGCATGCCTCAACAGCTGTGAGGTCTTTGCTTGATTATTGGTAAAGATACAAGGCTCAATTTTAACCAATAACGCTTCGTAAATTATAGGAATCGGTCATAAGCGGATAACACAGGTCTGCGATGAAAAAGTTTTTTAAATAAATTCATCACAAACATGTACCTAGATGTTGGTCTGTATATAGCAAATATAAACTTTGTTTTAACTTATCACGTCACATTCTTTTTGCATATAGATAAATGTAATGTTCGTTAGATCAGTAAGCTCGTTTGTTTTTTTACAAAATTGATTCCATGATCTATATCTCTATTCTATACTCTATGACCAACCATCCTATAGTCTATTGTTACTAATCTGCCTTTCCAGTGTAGGAAAAAGTAAAAAAAAAAATTTGGCTGCCACATGAGTCTGAAAATTCATTTTTTGAAGTCTCACATTGATTGTTTCCCAAAAAATCTAGGCGACTTGTTCTTCACTGTGAAGAAAAAGGTGAACGGTTTCATCAGGACCTAAAAGAGATGGAAAGAAGATATCAAGGCCGTTTGGACGTTAATATGATGGCGGACTATTGCTGGATGATACACAGATATGAAATAAAAAATCATAAACGAAAACCAACAAAACGGAGCTTTTTTCAAAAATGAAACGTTATTATTAATTTTTTTTCTTCATGTAGGTATACCTTAATGTTGTATTTTAATAGCTATAGACTCAATAAAACTTTACAAAATATCCTCAAATGATTCTCATTCATTTTATAAAAAAAATGTTTTGTTCTTTTTCGTATTCAAATACTATATCATCTAAATCTGATAAATGTGACGTGGTAAACTTTTCAAAAAAATAAATTCGCAGACCAGTGTAATCCTTAAAACGCCCCTGATCTCAATTATTTTATTGAGCAGCTTATTCCAAGTCTTACAATTGACTTCATAAAATGCTCACTTCATTGTAATATCATTATTTTCACGCCCGTTTGCCTGAAGCGTGGCAAAATCCATTCGAGTATGTAAACTAAAATGAAAGGGGATTTTGCACCGCTTCCTTGTGAATAATGTGACAGGGGCCGTCGTAGTACATTTTAGTTCTTTAGTAGTATGAGTTGGTAAGTAGAAGGGTTAAGAGCTAAATACACTCAGGGGCAATGAATCCGCGTCACCAACATAAACAAAATAATGTTAAAAAATGTTTAACAATGTTGTTTCGTACTCGTTTTAAATGTATTAAACATTTAAATTTCGCGCCGAAAGCTGGGTTCTTGCTGGACGCCTGTGGCTGGTCGATGTTTGGCCACGTCATTGCGTTCTAAGCCTATCAGAACGTATTTTCTTTTGAAAATACTATTGCGTGGTCTCGCTTCCACTTTCGGCTTCACATCGCCGCCGGCCATCGTCGCTCTCCCTCCGTCAACTGTCATCCGTTTTGCTCCCGTTACATTTGAAGTGTCATATCGTACATTTTTCCTTCTTCATCGAACTAAATTATAATAATTCAGAAAGTGATTAAAACCATCTACATCCTGCGACGATCTTTCGATTCATCTACATCCTGCGACGACGACTTTTCGGCGGCTCGAAGCTGAAGGACTAAGGCTAGTGAGACGACGTATTGTATTCTGCTAGGTTTGGGTGCAATTGCGTATCATCATCGACCAGCTTAAAACGGCGACCGGCAATCCGGCAATAGGATTGACCCATATGCTTGCGAACATTTCTAACACTTAAACGGGTTCGTAACAAATGTATTCCGAGATATTAAGCTTTATGTTGGTGACCCGAATTTATTTCTCTCAAGTGTAGATAGTTATTGAATATATTTATATGAAACATATCATGCCTTATATTCCCCGAAGAGTTCGGCAGAGGTGCTTTTTTAGTACACCCTCGTTTCGCCAGTTATGTTGAAGTCCTATGTAAATAGAGGGCGAGGCTATTGCCACAAATCCAGACTCCGGGCTGCTACTGAGTAATTCCTAAAGGAAAATCCCAATAACACTTAGCCCGCCCTGGGGATCGAACCCAGGATCCCACGCTTAACAGTCGCACTTGGTATAGCATCGATCGATTTATGATATACTAGCTGTCCTCACGGCTCCGCCCGTAGCCTATGTTACTAAGTGATAACGTAGCTTTCTAACGGCAAAATAATTTTTGAAATCGGTACAGTAGTTTTTAAGTTTATTCGTTACATACAAAAATCCAAAAATACAAATCTTTCCTCTTTATAATATTAGTATAGATTAGCTTTTGCCCACGATTTCGCGTCGATAGCCAGATGTGTGGCTACAGTATAATACACGACAGCGATTTTTGGTGTACAGATAGAGCCCTCCACGAAGTCGCGCCCCCTAGTCATGGATGGCACTGTCTGTATAGTGTAGTCCCACACGTGAATATTAATACATTTGTTTTAATCGCTTTATGTGTCGCAGTGCGCGACGCTGCTAAGTGTAGCCTCAGCCGCAGCCCGCGTGGGTTTCGGATATAAATTTTGGTTGTTTTTTAGGGGTGGGGCATTCTTCGAAAAATATTAACAAAAATTGAGAACATCATTAAGTAGCATCATCCCAAAGTTAAGAATGCAGATGTTTAATACTATAATTATGATAATGAAAACTCAAACTATACCGCTGCCGTCAAGCAATAAGACAAGAATAAAAACAATCTGACAATACCATAACGTTAACAACCCGGGAGAAGAATGATTTATTAAAATAATGTTAAATAATTTCGAAGATTCACCCGGGTACTTTTGATAAATCCTTGATCACGTATTTTATCGTTTAATGTGGAGAGTATTAACACAAGGAATATGATTTTTCCATACAAACTTCAGTACCCCGTTGCACCCTTATCAGGGGTTGTTTTAAATAATCCTATAATAAGTGTATAGCACCTGGATGACCGAGCTTCGCTCGTTTATTTTTTTGGTAAATCGACGTTTTCTAAAAATGAAACCTAGCTAGATCGATTTATCGCCCCCGAAACCTCCTGCATACTAAATTTCATGAAAATCATTGGAGCCGTTTCCGAGATTCAGATTATATATCGTTAGTGGAAAGGTAAAAAGACTAAAGCGCCAATATACCTACTTTATACTGTAAAGTAGGTATATTGGCGCTGTAGTCTTTTTACCTTTCCACTGACGATTACATATACATTTTTCTTAAATAATAATAACATTTATTGATATATACAAGAATTGCTCTTTTAAGGGTATTAGATATTTATACCAAGTGTGTAGAGTATTTATATACACTTTCAAGTTAATAGAAACGGGTCTGAAACACGTATCTATCAAATCTCATTCTCCGTTTCGATAAAAGGTCCCAGCAAAAACTGTCTTTTACATTACAAAGAACAAATTGCTACCTGATAGTAATTAATTTAATGATGTCAGCCAACTTGGCAGTTTAAAACTTGGTACACTGCTTGCCAAGATAAGTGCACCCAATTGCGGCTAAGTACGGAACTACGGGTGAGCCATTAACTTGCACGGCGGTGGATCAACACATTTGTGGTGGATATTTAACTTTAATTAGCGTTTAGGTTATGAGGTCCAGAGGTATTTTAGCCTAATTAAAGTCAATAGCTGCTAATGATAAGGAATATAACATATCAAATCAAATCAAAAATCAAATGGAAGAAATCGCCTAATGCGATAAGACCGCCCATTGTAAATTTCTATTTTTATAGTAATGTTTCTTGTTTGTTTTGTGTACAATAAAGAATATTGTGTTGTATTGTATAACAATGTTTTACCAATGTGCAAGTAGCTTGCACGCAGGGGTGACGTTACACCTTTTTTTTTTTTTTTTTTCCTATTCGACTATTGTAGATGGTCTTGCGGACCTCTTCTACGTAACCTGACTATTATTGGCGAGACCAGAAGGGTCTCCGAACCAATACCTACTATTCTAACTACCTAGCTAACTACGCAAAGCTAACTACTATAACATCATGGCTATGACTATAGCAGCGACACCTCTGAGAGTGTCCCCAAGGGGGGACTCGAACTCTTAGGGTGTCGAATGCAAGAGGACTGGGAGGGATACGACAGCTTGATGAGGGCTGTATTCTCGCGTCATGGTGACTGCGCGGAGTCAGAAGGGACGACCGGCTCCGCGGCTGCGGCGGGTGAGCACGGTGGATCGGGGGCGGCGGCGATGGGACGTCGCGAGGGGCCTCGTCGGCGAGGGCGATACGCCGGTCGGCGGCGGCGGTGTTTGTGTATAGTACTAGTCGATTTATTCGCCTCCTGGAGGAGGGTGATCTCATCATCGGGCTCTAGTAGCGCATGCCGGGGACGGCGGACTATGCTAATCTGGGAGGGTTTATAATCGGACGCGTACGACGTTACACCTGCTTGTATGTTGTGATTTAATATAAAACGGCGACAATTTTTTATAAATAAAATTTCTTGGTCGCTTTTGCACCTGATGGGAAGGATGCAAGATTATGGACACATAAGGATCCCGGAAATCGCTAATATGAAGAAAACACACAGTAATAAAATGAACGTGCCCATAAAATGAATGGGTCGAGTGAACTAGGACAGTTAGTTAGTTTGTAGCACGTTCAACGTTCGTTCCCATTCGATTATCGCAGCCGCTTGTGATACGAAACTACTGTTTAATGGTTTAAGTGGGATATACGATGTTGATTGTTTTGACTATGTGATTTACTGTGAACGTTTGATGGATGGTGAGGTTATTTTAAGACTGTTTACGTGCGTTTACGTGCACTGTTGACTGTTTACTGTGTTGGCCGGACTGCAACAGTTCAAACGAGTCGGTTTGTGGGAAAATGATTGTCAAATAGGATTTTGAGATGGATTAGGTATTATTAAAGGTGATTATTAATACTATAAAAAACATTTTAACAAAAATAAAACCGACTTCAAAAAAACGATGAAAATAATAAAATAATTACCATATTATAAAATTAACAGTTTCAGAAGTCGGTGCTAATCCACGCTGAGCCAAATTGAAGGCACCGACTTCTGAAACTGTTAATTTTATAATATGGTAATTATTTTATTCTTTACATCGTTTTTTTGAAGTCGGTTTTATTTTTGTTAAGATGTTTTTTATTTTTTTCGTTTTAGTGGCCTTAATTAACATATGGTTGGACCTACTAAAGACGCTGCTCGTAACATAATCACATCATCACATTATGCGTACTGTTCGTCATTGAGGAGTTCTATTGTCTATCTCCAAAGTTCTTCATCAGATCTTCACCAAATTTAAATGGGACCAATCTGGAAGTATATCCTTTCAAATTTTTTTTTTATCTAAATCTGTTTATAAATGGCGGAGTTATGTGGTAACAAACATTAAAAAAAAACATACAGACGAATTGAGAACCTCCTCCTTTTTTGGAAGTCGGTTACTAAAAGACATACAATAGAATCTTGTAAGGGTGAATCTATCATTACAGTTATAGCTAATATCGGTATGTCAGGATTGGGAGCATGGTAAATTAAGTAAATTAAACCAACATAGACTCTCCACCACTGAGAGTACTTTTATTTGGGTTAATGATTAGTTATGGAATCCTTTTCTCCGTCGAATGACTACTGTTTTTATAACTTCGGGTACGTTGATTCATCTTGACGGTTACCCTCCTATGTCAACATTGTCCAGTGTTACCAGCTACCGATAACAATACTAACTGCAAAAGTGTTCTACACTATTTGATCTAAATAATTAAAGGATATCCATTGTTTGTCGATGCCCAATATGGACCACTGGTGTATACACTACGATTAATGTCATCAAAACTGATCTATATGTACCAGGCAAACATAAGCTGGTAGGTAGTTTCGTTAGGAGATATTTGCGACGACGTCTTCCCGTCGATAAATCACGCCTTGTCAACATCGTTCATTTATTATAACGCCATCAATGTTACTGGTTAGCAAGGAGACTGAAGGCCTAGATTTTTATTAAAAAGTATTGTATAGAAGGCCTCGTTTTAGCCAGTGATGGATTAGCTACCGTTCATTAGTTTTTAGCTCATCATTCATCGTTTAGTTCATTATCAATTTCACCAAAAGATTGCCTAGGTGTCTGTTCTTAAGCACAGTTGCCAATGGGGGCAAGGCTAACATGCGCAGTGCGCCATCATTTTGTCGTCGCCTTATCTCGTGCCGAGACGAAATAATTATATGACATATTCATATGTCATAGGATAATCTGAAAAATGGATTCTTTGCGATAATCCTAGGACGATTGCAAAGGACCAGATATTTGGAATCATTGCAAAAATCCCAGTTTGTTTAGGAGGATTGGAAACATGGACGCTGATTGGCTAATCTAAGAGTCGATATATATCACCTTTATTCTGGTTGGTCAGAACATGGCTCTTCACAAAGGTCTATAGACATAGAAAAGTGATAACGATTATATCAGCCAACCAGTGCTCATAACGTGAGCGGTATTCGTGACTTACCTAAGATAAGCCGGATTTTTGCAATGATCCTGAAAATAGCTCGGATGATTACGAAAATCTGTCTTAGATTCCAAATTTCCGGTCCTTTGCAATCGTCCTAGGATTATCGAAAAGATCCGATTTTTCTAGTTATCCTACGACATATATATTTCCTTGCTATAAGATCCATTTTAGCACGGAAATTTATAAAAATAAGCAACATAAATTTGCTTCCAGCATGGATTCCACACAGTATTATGTTTTTATGAACCTTAACGGTCAATCAAGATGAGCTGAAACTTTGCTTCAAAAGATATTTGTACCTTGGTGGGCTACTTTTGTGTATTTGTTATATTAAATGGAGTATAGTTTCCACCATAAAGCCAACGTTAATAGAATAGTTAGCGACAACTTTCTACTATCATTGCGTACCTTAGCTCTATAACTTCTAACTGATATAATCGGAGAGAAATAGCTAGCTAATGTTGCGTGCCCTCATTACAGTCTTCCACTCCATACAGCTAACGCGTCTTCATTAGGACATACTTGACAAGTTCTTGCTCGAAGTCGTGACGTAATAGCTTGGTGAGAATGCTGGGTCGTTCGAGTATGGTAATGCAGGAAGCTGTGCAATATATGTGAGGATATTATTGAAGTTTATTAATTAGAAATAAAGGCAGAAACAAAATGGCTACTCTGAATATTCGTACAAAAACTGCCAACGTGATTATCACTGTATCGTATAAAAAGACATTTTAACAAAAAAATAAAACCGACTCCAAAAAAACGATGAACAGAATAAAATAATTACCATATTATAAAATTAACAGTTTCAGAAGTCGGTGCCTTCAATTTGGTTCAGAGTGGATTAGCACCGACTTCTGAAACTGTTAATTTTATAATATGGTAATTATTTTATTCATTTCATGGTTTTTTGGAGTCGGCTTTATTTTTTTGTCAAAATGTTTTTTATTTTTTCGTTTTAGTGGCCTTAATTAAAACATGGTTGGACCTACTAAATACGCTGCTCCTAACATAATCACATCATCACATTATGCGTACTGTTCGTTATTGAGTAGTTCCATTGTCTATCTCCGAAGTTCTTCATCTGATCTTCACCAAATTTAAATGGGACCAATCTGGAAGTATATCCTTTCAAATAAAAATAAAAAATAACTAAATCGGTTTATAAATAACGGAGTTATGAGGTAACAAACATTAAAAAAAATACAACCGAATTGAGAACCTCCTCCTTTTTTGGAAGTAGGTTAAAAACAAGGTTAACTTGTAATACTTCTACACTCAGGAGCAATGGAACCGGGTCACCAGCATAAACCTTAAGATTTTTGAAAACATTGTTTAGCATTTTAATATTGTTTTATTTATGTTATTGACCCGGATTCATTGCTCCCGAGTGTATGTAGGCTAATATCAGCTTGTTTTGCCACGACGAGAATTAGCAATAAAGACCTTTTTTGAGGAGACGTTACTCGACTTCCGCAAATGTTACCTGGGACCACCTAATGTCGTCTTATAACTTATAAACAAACTTTTTAATTGTTTACGCATTGTCCAACTTTATGAACAACTTAATACGGCAAGTCCTCGGCGTTTCCAAGTCGGGCGGCAGAAGTTCAGGTTCTATTGTGACCGAGTACCAAGTTTTCAGCGCCAAACTCGGCAGCCATGATGAGGGAAATTCATTTGGCGACTGTCTTTGTCTGTAAGTTCGTGTATTGTGAAGGGCGAAGAAAGTTTTGCTACCTGTTTGATATTACTATTATGTTCTCCTCGGCATTATGCTAGCCTAGTACAATATAGACTGCTATGATATATATATATGATATTTATTTTCTATGGGATAAGTTGTAATGACAGTCGGTCATGTCATGTCTGCTCTTATTCTTTCTAATGTCTAGCTGTATCTCACTTTTTCATTCACAGGGAAGAAATCTCAGGAAGAAATAAATGCTATTGATGAGGGAAAATAATTTTGCAAATGTCTTGAGTTGTGAAAGCTATGTTCTTCATCATTATGCTAGCCTAGTACCTCCGTTGGTTTTTTATCTGTTTTCTTTACTTTGACAGTTTTTGGTTTTCTGTGGTGATAAATCCTCGTTCGGTCGTGTGATATTTTCAGCCGCCAAATAAATAGCGTTATCTCACTCTTTCATCATGAATACATTACTTATAGTTGCCATTACTGATTTTATTGATGTGTACTGCTTATGTTCTTCTAGGATTTTTGCAAACTTTATTTATCTTCTTAAATATTATTTTGCCAACCGCAAAACAAACGGCCGTCGACTATTGAAGTTTAGATTGTTTGAAGTCTTTGAGTGGCTTATGAGATCAAAAATATGTTGACTTTGATCTTGTCGATTGTGGAGAGAGAGGAATCAAATGACACATTGGCGAAGGGCCAACTTTGTGAACTGAGAGTTCCGGGCTCAAATCCCGATTCGGAACTATTAATTCTTTGTTCCAAATCTGGACGCGCGAGCTTGTGTTTATTATAGCACAACACGGGAATCTTAATGGGCTATTAATCTTATATTGGGCTATTTATTAGTCTTTTAGATCGTTTTAAACGACGTATTGGCCCCTGTGGTTGCAAACGCAGCTCACCAGCGTGATGGTGTAGGTTCAATTCTTTAGTCCTGCAATTTTTTTTGGGTATTTTCTATTCAGAAATTCTTCGTCAAGTTAGAATTGTTTTAATTTTTTATGTAATAGGTTGGCAAAGAAACCGGTGGCCCACCTGATCGTTTATTACCGCCGACTCTATACACATACAACACCAGGATTGCTGATGCGTTGCCAACTTTAGAGACGAAGTTGAAAAATTTGTGGAGGAACATATGGTGTTTCTCTAACGATAAGGGAGGATCCTCCAACCAGGTGGGTCCTTTGCCTTGCGGGCCCTACGGTTGATGTTGGGAAGTTGTATATACAAGGTTAGTCGGAAAGTGGTACTAAGCCGTGGGCTACTTAAAGTACCACTGATGAATATTTTAAAGCAAGTGTTAAAATTTCAAAATACGATAAAAAAAAATTTCAGAAAAGAAACATTTTTGGTTTAGTTATGAATTCAGAAAATTTAGTTTCTAATCCGTTACCCCAAATATGACCTAAATAGTAAACACACAACAAATCATAGCTATGGACAGATAGAATCTAGCATATTTTTTACGAAATCTTTGAAAAGCTATTTCTTTTAAACTACCGAGTTTTGGGGAAAGTTGTAGAACAAATGTTATCTCTTATTATGGGTACTTTAACACCTTTTGGCTTAGTACCCCCTTTCCGACTAACCTTGTATACTATCTGCGTGTCAAATCTTGATATCGCGATGCAGGATTTGTGACATTTCATTTGACAGCTGTCATTGTAGTCGCTTTAGTTTGCTAGATGTTCGTCATAGTTCGCATGTGGCGTGATAGATGCCGCCACAGTTTCATATGTCTATGATTTCACTGGCACCCATACCCTTCAAACTGGAACATAGTGCTAAAATGCCTCACGTTAAGAACACATGTTTACTACTTGTAATTTTTTTGTTATTGAATCCAAAAGTATCTCGTGCTGGGTTAATTTATGTCAGCAGTACACCACGAGGTTTGAAGGATTTACATGATTTCGTTTACACCCTGCATAACTCAAAACCTCAGATACCCCAACAGATTTTAATTATAATCAATTGATCCAACCACAAATTATTAATTTTCATAAATTATTGCAGAAGATATTTTATTTTTGTTGACCTGATTATTCTGATTCGAATATTTTGAGCTGATTATTCTGATTGGACGACTACTCCCACCTCGCCCTTCCGACCGCCCCTTACCTACTTACTTATGTATTGAAATTTCAGTGTAGGTAAATGAGGTGCGTGGTTTACGATAATTTAGAAATGTAATTTTATTGTATTTAGGTAAGGATTGTAGCAAGTGGCGTTCTATTGCCTGCCGGGGTTGAGGTGCATGCTTAGGTGAATCCCGCGACCCCGGCCGACGGTCAAAAGGAGGAACACCGTGGGTTTTTAGCCGGTAAGAGTCCCGAAGTAAATTACGACACTTACACACCATGAACATTAAGATTTTAATGATATAAAGTACAAACAAGTTATGAAGAAAAATAAGGTGTCGTCACCGTGGTGATCGTTGGGAGAGTTATGGGCGAGTAGTCGGGGCCGGGCTGCGGCCGGCACGTATGCAACACGATGCGCTTGCATGTGTGCTAGTGTGCTTATGTGCGTTAACACCGGGCGAGGGACATCCATGAAGATTTTCCGTTCTATAGTTTCTGCCTACCCCCATGGGAAAAAGGCGTGAGTTTATGTATGTATGTAATTTTATTGTTAAAATATAACCTATCTAAATTTTCTTGTTAAATCGATTCTACTGTCTATTTTTTTTCATATTATCGTTTTAAAATTCACTTACATTAGCGATACGTTTACGATACTAAAGGCCACGCCTTTGGCCAGACTGCAAACGCGGGCGCGGGGCGGGCGCGGTGCGGCGAGTTCAAACAGAAGAACATGATTTGAGTGTCCATAGGGGGCACGCGGGCGCGGGAAGCGGCGCGGGCTACTTGGCGCGGGGAGCGCGCGGGTTACTCACGCCATAGCTCGTTCATATAAGTGGCCGCAGTAAGAGCGCGGGCGGCAAGTGACAACCCGCGCGGGAGCGGGGGATCTCAAACTAGTTCGAGCTGACCACGTTTTTTAGTAAGAATTTTCCAGGTCTTCTTCATCCATATTATATTTTGACAAACACTGGACACGACAACGCTCAGAACGAAGCCACGCTCCACTGCGGACAGGTAAATCGCGCGCGATCCCGCACCCGCGCCGCTCCCCGCACCGCGCTGCCAGTCTGGCCAAGCACTAAACGTTCATGCTATGAGTCACTTTCAGGTTTTGTGTTATTTCAATATCACGTATAAAAATCTACTTTTAAGTAACTTTCATTATGACGTAGAGAAAAAAAACCGGCCAACTCGCGAAGGGTTCCGTACCACTATCTATAAAAACGGCAAAAAAAAACACGTTTGTTGTATGGAAGCTCCGTTAAATGTTTATTTTATTCTGTTTTTTAGTATTTGTTGTTATAACGGCAACAGAAATACATCATCTGTGAAAATTTCAACTGTCTAACTATCACGGTTCATGAGATCTAGCCTGGTGACAGACGGACGGACGGACGGACAGCGGAGTCTTAGTAATAGGGTCCCGTTTTACCCTTTGGGTAGGGAACCCTAAAAAAAAGAATATACAGCCAGCGTCAGCTGCTTCCGCGTAACTTTTTCTTCAAGTTGAATTTATTTCTACGGGCTTGGAACTTTCGCGCTAGTTACGTTATATTCCGCTATTTATATAATGTAGGAACAGTATATTAGCGATGCTGTTTGGTATTTTGCTTAGTTTTAACCACAGAAATGTAAATTGTTAACGGTAGCTGGTAACACTGGACAATGTTGACATAGGAGGGTAACCGTCAAGATTAATCAACGTACCCGAAGTTATAAAAAGAGTGGTCATTCGACGGAGCAGAGGATTCCATGTCGAACAGCCGAAGAAGTCTGACCTTTTATATCTGGTTTGCTTGTCCTTATTTTCTGAACTTGTGTAAATTATTATATTGTGAACTAGCTTCTGTAACTAATCACTAACCCAATTAAAAGTACTCTCAGTGGTGGAGAGTCTATGTTGGTTTAATTTACTTAATTTACCATGCTCCCAATCCTGACATACTGATATTAGCTATAACTGTAATAATAGATTCACCCCTACAAGATTCTGTTGTATGTATTTTATAAAATAACTGTTGCCTTGTTGGTCTAGTGGTCGCAAGCGCGACTGCTGAGCATGGGGTCCTGGGTTCGATCCCCACGTCGAGCAAAGTGTTATTGGGTTTTTCCATTACGAATTTCTCAGTAGCAGCCCGGAGTCTGGGTTTGTACCCGGTTAATGGCAAAAGGATCGCCCCCTATTACATAGGACTTAAACATAACCGACGAAACGAGGTTGTACTAAAAGCACCTCTGCAGAACCCTTCGGGGAATATAAAGCGTCATGTTATGTTATTTAGATTTCTGTGGTTTTAACATTATAAAGATAAAAGCTCTGTTATTATATTTCGCCGTGTGATTTTTAATAAAGAATTTATCGCCCTCAGTTAATCGCAGTCCTAAGTCGCCATTGTGCAATTGAACTTGAAATCCAAAAATTACGACTGGGTCCCGCGGCTAAATTTCCCAAAATATAGTCTACACTAGCTGTTTCCTCACGGCTCCGCCCGCGTAAGAAGTTTTCTTCCTGTAATAAATAAACGGTGTAAAAAGACCCTAACGAAGCCGAAAGGCACTTATTCTCCACGTCATTCCGATCATTTTTTTGTTCTGGACTATGCCTGGGAACCTTCTAGTTACGGAGATATTGGAGGTCAAAGTTCCAACTTTTTCACAACTTACAAAATACTAGTTTTGAAGGTTGCAAATGTACTTGAAATACCTCCATTACCCGTTTACTATTCATTGCATCTATCAGCACAGTGTTTTGAGTGCGTTAGAATTAGCTTTACAGTAAAACGAAATTTTTCACCCAAAAAAAAAGTCGTTTCCCAGCGACAATTTTTGCGTAGGGTTACTTAGTATGATGTACTGAATGCATGGTTGACGGCTTCGTGAAGGGTCTTTTTATACCTTGTATAGCCTATGTTACTCATTAATAATGTAGCTTTCTAACGGTAAAAGAATTTTTGAAATCGGTCCAGTAGTTTTTAAGTTTATTCATAACATACAAGAATACAAAAAAACAAATCTTTCCTCTTTATAATATTAGTATAGAAAATAAAACCATTCTGTCTTTGAAAGAAATAATAACATAAAAAGTTCATATTACTTCATCTGTTTGAACATTACTGGTACGCACAAAAGTGGAAAAGGTTTAATATCCGTGGAAACAAGTTTTTTCAAGTTATATTAAGTTCTGAGAAAATACGGCTAAATGACGTACTGTTTTTAATATAGCGTCTGATTTTATACTATGAGCAACATTTTGGTTTTGTGCATCTGATTTGTATATCCTTGGCATAATCAGCTCGTTACCCTCCCACTGCTGGGCACGGGCCTCTTCTCATAATGAGAAGGGGCTTTAGTCCACCACGCTGGCCTGGTGCAGGTTGGCATAAATTCATCGTTTTTACGTTAGCTATACACATGACCATTACAAGACGAAATTTAATGCATATAGATGCTAAGAAAGAAAAAGAAAGAAAAAACATTTATTCGTCACAGAGACACAAAACATTACTGAATAAAATAAAATATTAAAAAAAGTCAACTGTGACAAAAAGGTGACCACTCAGCATAATGCTGTGCTATGGCGTGGGCCACAGACACAGCGCTGATTTTCAGTGATCACCTAAATGACGTGCGGATATTAGGCCAGTTACTAGAAAAAAACATTAACACAAAAATAACTTGTGTAAATAAAACAAATTATAATGTAAATAAAATAAAATAAAACAACAAATAAAATATAAAATATAAAACACCATACACTCACACGCATTACTATGCGTGCCAAGTAAGAATAGTACTGTCAAGACGCCATTTTGTTCCGCAATACTCGTGAACTTCATTACCGAAGCGTAAGGTGTGCAAAAAAGTAAATAAAGAAACTATACTCAGTATAATTCTTTTTTGTTCACTTTTTTGGTATTTCTAATCAATTTTACGCCAAATTAATTACACAGTAATTATATTATTATTATTATGGCGACATATTAGGGTGACCAGTAGCATTTCGTGTAGTTAACTATATATATTGGTTCATTTTTTTAATGAATACTGCTTCCAAATATTATTAATTTATCCAAAATTATCTATTTATGGAATTCAAGAAATAACATTTAAAATAAAAATATAAATAATAATGAAATCTATGAATAAAAAAAATAACATTTTTATTTTCATAGTGTTTTTTTGCTGGCGGTACTAATTTGACAGCTATCGTGTGAAGTTGTAGCAAGCGCGATCCTATTCTTATTTGGCACGCATAATACACATTTATTGTAAGTAGGTAACATTCATTTTAAACACCTACCGACAAAATCTAAAAAGTAAACAAATCTACTAATTTATTGATATTAATGTATAACCCTACACTGTATAGTGTCCCAATTCATGGAGAAGTTAATAAATGGATACCTTAGAAGCCAACAAATACATAACAATACGCCTGTATTTCCGGAAGGGTTGAGCAGAGGTGTATATTAACACCCTCATTTCGCCGTTATGTTTAAGTCCCACGTGATAGGGAGCGAGTCTATTGCCATCAACCGGGCACAAATCCAAACTCCGAACAGCTACCGAGGAATTCCCCACGGAAAAAGCCAATAACACTTTGCCCGACCTGGGGATCGAACCCAGGTCCTCAAGATCAGCAGTTGCGCTTACCACCACTAGACCAACGAGGCAGCTCAGTTTTTTAATTATTATGCCTTTTTAATGGCAGCATTGAACGGTGCCATTGTAATGTATACATCTATCAATGTCAAATACTCAATCAAAATGTCAATACATTAGCCAGTAATTTATGGTACTTATGTTGTAAAGCTAATTAAATTTAAATATATCTAATATTGTAATTGAATTACAGTGACTCCTGTTGCTGACTGTACAAAACAAAGTTTAACAGGTCTACATTCGCAGTAGCGCCAACTGGCGCCGATTTTAGAACTAATTAAAAAATACTGCCAATTGACGGTAGTTAAAACTTTCTGTAGAAAAAACTCAATAACCTCTTATTTCAGTCTTAATAAACTCCTGAAAATACAAACGGCTACAACGAATTCCAATCCAGCCGTTCTTAGACTTTAATATTCATAAAAAAGCAAAGATTTCACTTCAACAGCACACTAAAAGACTATAAACCGATATTATTTCATAAACTTGGCACCTACTTTGCTACACTTAATGCAAGCTAAATTGAACTTTAATGTTCAAGTAATACAGTAGATATGGGCTGTAGAGTAAACTTAGTATAATCCGCCAAGTTTGCAGCCAGCTAATAGTTTTTCAACTAGCATCCGTGTTCTAGTAGATGGTATCTTATATCGAGATAGTGTAAAATTGAATTGACTTTACGCTTTGAGGGTAGTTGAAAGAATGGAATATTGGATATAATTTATTAGCGCAGTTTAGATTAGACTTAGAGTAACTTTGTATAACCCGTTGTCCTAGGTGAACGACGAACGCGGTAATGCGACGCGAAGCGAAAATATCAAATATTCGTTGTATGTGCTTGTGGCCTGCGTGGTCGCCTTAATCAGTGTGCGACAAAAAGCGACGAAGTGCGGACTTGTCTTTTGCGGGACGAGACGCGACGCAGTGTTAAGTGAACTTGAAGACGTGCATGACGACTTTTTTATGAACTTTTTGTAGGGCTAAGTATTTAAAATACGAATTTTCGAGTAACAACACAGTATACATGCCCATGGTTAAAATAATAATGAACTGAGATCGCCGCGTTTGCCGCTCACGAATGACTACAAAATAGGACACACGTCGCATGAAGTATTGGTTGCATTACGTCGCGTCGCGTCGCTACGTGTCGCGTCTCATCGCTCATCTAGGACAACGGGTTAGAAAAAGAGGGATATTAGAAGGTGGTTTGTTGCCGGTAGAATAATACTATGATTGTTATATTCCCCTGAGCAAAGTGGTTGTTCATAATAGATGTGTAGATCAATAAAGCCGTTTTTCCACAGCACGCGACACGACACGAGTCGTTTCTTGAGTACGGTTACGGATATTATCTAGGAGTAAAGCAGAACTGCCTCGTTGGTAGGGTAGCTAGCGCGACTGCTGATCGTGAGGTCCTGGGTTCGATCCCCAGGTTGGGCAAAGTGTTATTGAGTTCTTCCGTGTGGAATTCCTCAGTAGCAGCCCGGAGTTGGGATTTGTGTTTAGTTGATGACAATAGGCTCGCCTCCTATTACATGGGACAAACACAACGGCGAAATGAGGGTGTTAGTATACACCTGTGCCCAACCCTTGGGGGAATACAGAATTGTGAGTTCTTTGAGGGAAAACAAATACTGAATTCGCTCTGTACAACGTGAAGAAGAGTTGAAAACTACAGAAACAATAGAAGTAACAAAAAATACATCAATTTTGGAAAACATGAAAAAAGTTCTACTTGTAACAAACAAAGTACACGTTATGTGAGTATTGTGAGTTGACTGTGAGAAATGGCCGCGGTACTTGTATTGAAAGCATGTCAGCCCGTCAGTGTGTGATGAATTGCTCTAAACTTCCTCTGTTCATAAAATTGGGTAGCTTTCCAGGGAGCCTACGTATTATTTAGTGGAATGTTAACCAACTCGATTTTGGATACCCAATGGTGTACTTTATTATCTTAATATATATTATCTTGCTCTATAGTCGTTCATAAATTATCTGTATGTATAATTAATTATGTATGTACCCTATGTGAGTATATATATGTATATATATACAAGGTTAGTCGGAAAGGGGGTACTAAGCCGAAAGGGTGTTAAAGTACCCATAATAAGGTATAACTTTTGTTCTACAACTTTTCCCAAAAGTCAATAAATTTAGAGATATAGCTGTTCAAAGATTTCATTAAAAATACGCTACGCCAACCCTATCATCAGCTGTGTTTACATTTGAGGTCATATTTTAAATACAAAAAGGCCGACTTTTCCCCTCGCATTTTCGAAGCATTTCTCAGAATTATAGGTAATCGTGACTAAATAAAGCGCAGACACGACGATTCGCAATCGCGTATTATAAGGTAGGTACCTAAAAATCTTTTGCACCTCAAAGTATTTTGCATTTCTCTGTTAGACTAATTTTATCGGAATATTTTTTGTAAATCGAATTGACCTGATATTTTAGTTCCCTGTACCTACCTACCTACCTAGAATATTCGTAATAACAGGCAATAAAAAACTTTCAACTTGGATATCAAAGGTTTTGATCACTAAAGCACGTAATTCCATATGATCTATCCTACACTGAAAACTATCCCGATTAATTACAGCCTTGCAGTACAATAAGTAAGTTATTATCACAAACAAACTGTCAAAAATAAACTTACAGCACGATGTCGCTTCTGCAATAAATAATCATATGACGTCACAATTCGCCGAAATGTAGTGAAAACATTGTCAAAGAGATGCCGCCGAGACAGCGCGGCACGCGGCGCGCTTTTGCTTAGACTCTTTTGTATTTCGGCTGTTTGCCGCTTTAGAGGTGGGTTCAGTACATTGTTTTTTTGGAAATACGTGAATATTGTAAGTTTATTGTAAAATGTATGTCAGTCATTTAGTTAGACTAACAAGTTAATGATTATTAAAGTACGTACTAGGCTTGTCTGTTGTATTTCGTCTGCTTGCCGCTTTAGAGGTGGGTTCAATACATTGTTTTTTTTGGAAATGCGTGAATATTGTAACTTTATTGTAACATGTATGTCAGTCATTTAGTTAGACTATGGAAGATAGAGGTGATAGATGCCGCCACAAGACTAACAAGTTAATGATTATTAACGTAGGTACGTACTTAGTTTGTGTATAGGTACTAAGAAATGTATGCACTAAGTTTTGAAAACACATGAACTCAACGAGATAGATTTATTAATTTGTGGTATCGTATTTCATAACTTTGTTTACATTTTGACATGTAAGATGCTGCTTACAGTTATGGAGTACTACAAAAGAAAAACATTGCGACCATTTGAGGTTTCATCCTCTCAAACTTAAAGTAAACCAGTTTCATCAGCTTCCTATTGCTAACCCAAGACCCAACGCTTATGTGTGTTCGAATCCCGTATGACGTAGGGGTAGATCCCAAAAAGTTACTAAATTCAAATCAGTTGTTAAATTCTCCGGGATTTAATTTAGGGGATTAACATTGCGCATCTCTAAAATGCAATGTTAGCCTAAACATTTTATTTCCGTTATTTATTATTCTAAGATTTTTTAGTCGCTTGCAACGCTTCCCGGGAAACAGTCGATGTTTTGATTGTTTACGCGAGTCGTGGTATTATTTCTTGTTGTTTCTAAAATATCGACTGAGTACGTATAGGGATAGGTACGAAGTATTACGACATGGTGATGTTTATTGGTTGTCGTGATGGTGTGCTCTTGGCGGGCCGTGATTTGTACCGTGATGATTGTAACCGTCCTCCCTTTGATCGAGTTCGAGGACTGTGTTCCAGTACGACGGGCCGCGTGGCGCTCCGGCTCATTATGCTCGCAGCAGCAGCTGCAGAGCGTACTGGGATGAGCGATTCCCGGTGTGGATCGGTCGTGGCGATCCTGTAGCCAGACCTCGCTCACCGGACTTGACTTTTGCTTGTGGAGTCACGTTAAGGATAATTATTATGGTTTACGCTGACGAACAATGAAGACTAGATGCGGCTAAGAGTAGCATCTCCGTTTGAGAGCATCATGAGCAATCCGTAGATGTTATGGTAGATAACGCGATCGCATTCGTAGGTACATCGGCGCGCGACCTTGTAAATCGAGCGATAAGTGTGGCAGATTGAACCTTTTTTGTAGCGGTGGAGATCCATTTGTGGTGGCTATGCCTTGAAACAGTGATATCAAGTGCTTCTTGTGTTTCAATTCGAAATTAACCTTTCTTGTAGTGTCCGTGGTGATAGATTAATTAAGTGTTAACATAAGTACATAAAACTGGTGATTGTTTCATTCGTAGGTAGGTTACCTACGTACATACAGTAGTAGTTAATAAACAAAAGTGCTTCTTGTGTTTTTAAGTACCTATTTGATATTAAGACGACACGTGTGTGACGTTTTCGTTGGCCATGAACAGCGTCAACATCAGAAATGGTAAGTTCCTAGATGATAATGATATGTTCCGACACACGACACACACATGCACACACCCTCATACACAGTACCATAGTAACCTACGATTTCGGCGCCGGCGGCGCGGTGTTCGTAGGCACCTATCGGTGCTTTGTGTTTTACCGCCGGGCGGCTAGGCACCGACGACCACGTGCGCGGCCATTTTTGAATAGATAAAAAAGTCAGGGTTGTGGAGTTTTTGAAATAAATAATATTTATTTACTTTTGTATGGAAATAAAAATATGCGTATTTAGAAACTTTAACACCTGCAATAAAACAGTCATCAGTGATACTATAAGTGGCTTTCGGGTTAGTACCCCCTTTCCGTTATTGTATTATTTATACGTATTATTTAGTTGATTCCCGGTTTATAGTAGGTTACATAATTGTACGTTGCAAAATGCCCTTTATATTTTTCTTAACAATTCTTTCCATCCAATGGTTGTCTGGAAGAAATTGCTTTAAGCGATAAGACCGCCATTTGTACTGTTCCTAATTATGTGTATTCCTTCTGTTTTATTTCTTTTAGTCTGCAATAAAGTAAACTATCTATCTACTTTTGGACACCCTAAATTAATCTGAATCTTTCGAAAACTAAGCTATTTATTAACTTTAAAGTTATTGAACTATTGAAAAGAAAGAACTAATTTTTTTTTGCCAGGCTGATGACAGTACCAGGATACCAGAAATGTTAGAAAATACTCGAAGTTGTGATGGGCTTGGTGTTTGTATTGAAAACCTGTCAACTCGTCAGTGCCAGATCAATCGCTCTAAATTTTGTACATGAAGTTTTCAAGGGCGTCTAGTTATCTAAGTGCTCTCTTATCCGTATTTACTATTATTTCAATTTAAACTTGATTTTGGGGGAAGAAGAAGATTTATTTAACACACATATCAAGAAACTGGTGTTCTTTTTCTTATAAATTGGTCAAAAAGTGGCAGAGATGAAATAATTTAGTCGTTTATCAAAAACTAGCGGCCCGTCCCGGCTTCGCACGGGTGGACATTTTTCTCTTTTTTTTGCAACATTTTTCATTTATGCTCCACTCCTATTGGTGTTAGCGTGATGTTATATAGCCTATAACCTTCCTCGATAAATGGACTATCCAACACAAAAATAATTTTTCAATTCCAACTAGTAGTTCCTGAGATTAGCGTGTTCAAACAAATAAACAAACTCTTCAGCTTTATAATATTAGTATGGATATATTTTGACCGACTTCAAGAACGTTAGAAACTGCAGCTTACGTGTGTTGACTGTGAGGAATAGCCTCGTTCCTAAGTACTGAAAGACTGACACCCTGTCGCTTCTGCGTGATGAATCGCTCTAAACTTCCTCTCCGAACGATGTTTTATACCTATATATTATACAATATTGTGTAGGTACAGAAGTTTAATGCGTTGAAGAGTACCTACGTATTCAATACTCTCTAGTGGTCGACAGAGGTGTGTTTTGTATTGGTAAGACTGTTAAGTACATTAGTAACAGTTTTTACAAAGATCGATAGATAGGTCAGCGGGTTATTGTTACGAACTTTTATTTAACTTGCAGATAGTATATTTTTTCTATTTAAAAATTGATTCTCAATCGAGCAGAGGCCTCGCACGAATTTTGTGACGTGTTTTTGAATGGGAAATATTCATTTCACGCATACTATTTAATGAAATTAAAAGCACTATACATATCTATGTATGATACAAATTGTGCATGTGGCAAAAGAATAAATCAAAATGTTATAGTACGCATATTAGCGATACATTTATGATACTATACGTCAAATGTTCGTGGTAGATCTGTTGTAGTTTGGGGCAAGGCCCTACAGAGGAGAGGTCCGCCGAGGGTTGGCGGACCGGGACCTGCCGGGGTTGCAGTGCATGCTTTTGCGAATCCCGCGACCCCGGCCGAACGGTCAGGAGAAGGAACATCGTTGGTTTTTAGCCGGTAAGAGTCCGGCAGACAGGGACATCCATGAGGATTTTCCAACGACAAAAAATAAATAAAAAAGGCCTGTTGTAGTTCTGGTGACAGCACAATGTGATGGTAGAGTGCGCGCAAGATAACTCTGCGCGCGGCCAAAATCGGAACTACTCATGTTCCGCCATAGTGTTGCCGTTTTATTAACTTTGTCACTAGATCTACCTGATTTTAGGAATAAAAGAAAATATAATAATAAAGATTATAATAGACCTCATCAGACGATAATAATCATAATGCATTCTTATTCACTCACGGCACATTTATAAGCTTAGTTCTTTTCCTTTGCAAATTACGTAAAAATACTAATTAATTTAATTGATAGGTAGTAAATTTAAAAACGTAGATAACTTAGCTCAATTAAAATATAATAAACCGCAAGAGGGCTGCCCAATTTTAATGCTCACGAATATACTACTTTTCCTTTAAAAAGTAGGACTTTGTATTTTTGCGATCATGGCAACATTTAGCACGCCCTCCGTCGCGCGCAGACTTATCTTGCGCGCACTCTACAATTGAGTTGAACTGTTGTTGGAGGCGGCTGGTGGTCACAGGAACTTGGCAACGGCATGTAGTAAACCTTGGTAGGGGCACATATTGCTTATAAAAGTACTTAATTTAAATGGTTTTTTAAAAGCTTGATAAAAAATAAGATGTTTTTTATGAAATTATTTTGTAGACCTTCAATGAGATAATTTCGATTTTGGAGGCCGTGGCTAATTAACAACCCCGAATCATACGATGGCCGCGGCCAGTCTGTAGATGGGTGAAAGTTACACATCGAGACCCCTCCCGGAGAGCACATTAAGGAACGTACCCATACTACGTGACCCATGTTTTATAATTTTTTACCCCTCTCCTCCCCCTCGGTGACCACGCTTAGTATATGCTAATGACCCCCCCCCCCTCTAGTTTTCACGTAGTACTTTATAAATATGGTTGGGTAAATAATTTTTTGCAAAAAGAAAGAAAATAAAAAATTATTGGCTCATATTATTTGGCTCTAAACTCTCCAAATATGGCGCTAAACGGTGCGCGCCATATTTGAATATAGTTCGAAAAAGCGCGAGATTTCCCTAGAGGATATTGACTACGTGACGAAAACCTAAGACCCCCTCCGCCGACCAAGCGTGGTATTTTGAAAACCCCCCTCCCCCTCCGAACGGGTCACGCAGTATGGGTAAGTTCCCTTAAACAGTCGGTCCCGGGTGTCATACAAATACCTACGACAGTCGTTACGGGAAATCGGAAGCCCGAAAGTCTGTCAACCTGGAGGTCTAACCTTAGGATATCAGTATTGCTCTGTAACTGGGTCGCGGAGGTGTGATGGCAGTCGCTCCGTGTAAAATACTGGTATTCAGCCGCATCTGGTTAGACTGGAAGCTGACCCTAACATAGTTGAGCGAAAAGGCTAGGCAGAACGAGCAAATGAGATAATTTCGAGACGCATACGTTACTTTTTATTTTCTTAAAATATAATGCTTGCCCAACACTGGGCTTTCTTCTGTATCGATGCGTTTATACAAGTAAGTGATAAAAATGCAAATATCCGGCCATACAAATATTTTTTCCGTGTGAGAATTTAACCCGTGACCCGTAGCGCCGTAGGCCAATCGCTCACGGGGTGTCCTGCGTAAGCGACAAAGCGACGCGGTGCGACGCGACGCGACGCGACACGACGGGGAGCAAGTAGGCGTTACATCGCGTCTCGCTACATAGGCCGCTAGTAGGGAATGCCATTGTTTTGATCGTGTTCGATGCGCTCTCAGCATCGCGTCGTGTCGCGATGGTCGCTTACGCAGGACACCCCGTAAGCTGTCGTTTTATAATAGCCTGGTAGAAGTGTTTTGAAATCTTAAGCAAATCTTTTGAAGATAATCTGTTTCTTGTGCATTGAAGTCTTACCCTCATCGATGAGCGAGGACCACTTGAAATTCAAGTGATACTTGAAGTTTCAACATGGCAACTGTTGCTTCAGCTCGCTTTTTATTTGATCTTGTAGTGTCTCAGCGTTTTATCGCGTATTTTATAAAGGAACTTAGATATCGTATACGAAAAATCAAAATGGTTTTTGTTTTGTTTGCGACTAGTCAACATAACATAACATCACGCCTGTATGCCTCGAAGGGTTGGGCAGAGGTGTATAGTAACACCCTCATTGCGCCGCTATGTTTAAGGCCCATGTAATAGAGGGCGAGGTAATTGCCATCAACCGGGCACAAATCCAAACTCCGGTCTACTACTGAGCAATTCCACACAGGAAAACCCAATAACACTTTGTCGATAATTTTGTTGTAATAATAATTTGCAAAAAATATGGGTAAGGACAGTTCTACATAAGTCACAATAGTAGCCGCATATTTAACCATACAATGGTGTGCAAATTAAATGGTTAATTTAATAGAAAATTAGATTTAATAGAACTTAAAATCTTATTGCATGGAACAACAAATAATATTTGAAATTAATGATCCGCTGTCTGTACGCTTAGATCTTTTAAACTACGCAACGGATTTTAATGCAGTTTTCAGCAATAGATAGAGTGATTCAAGAGGAAGGTTTATATGCCCTACATTAGTATCTACATTGCGCCCGTGCGAAGCCGGGGCGGGTCGCTAGTATTAAATATAATACACTGGCCTGCAAAAATAAGTATCACACTTTTAAAATTTCAATTTTTTCTAAACTATAGAAGTTAGAGATTTAAAATAAAAAACGTTTTATAGCAATTTTTATCAGCTTTCTTTGAAACTATAGTAACAAAGTTAAACTCTTTTTTGAGTCCTTTTTGTTTCGAAAATATATCTTGTGTACCTAAAAAGTTATTGCAATTTTAAAAGTGTGATACTTATTTTTGCAGGCCAGTATATTTTACAAAGTACGTGCATCTAAAAACTGTTAGTCTAACTGGTCTCCGTGATCGTGTGATTTGCTCATCCAAAATGAGATAAACAGATTAAGGGATTAGTTATCATGGTCTAATTATTACAGTGACAGCTTTTTCTACAGCCCATTGGTGAAATAGTCGCAATGGAGTAACAAACTGGGGAACTTATGGCGCCACCATCGATGGTACCAACGTAATTTCATTGTTTAAAGTTTGACATTATTGCTATCATCATCCTCCTGCCCTTATCTCAACTTATTTGTGGTCGGCGCAGTATGTCTTCTTCTTCCATACATCTCTATTAGCCGTCATTTCAGTAGTCCATCCATCGTTTCTTTGGTCTTCCTCTACTCTTATAACCATCCACATTCATACTCAATACTTTCCTCACGACTTGTTCCTTGTTCCTCCGCATCATATGCCCATACCATGACAACCGGTTTCCACACAACTTTGACATTATTGCTAGTGTTAATTTAACCCGTTCTGATTTGTTGTAATTGGTAAAACGGGAGACTACAATTCATAATACCCAGCTACAATCGGAGTTGACTACAAATGTAAAGTCATAGACCTGAACAATGTTCAAAGTCAAGCTTGGTATTCGGGGTACAGCGGGACAGGAGCGATACAGAACATCGACATCAAGTTTTTACAGAGACGCTCACTGTGCTATATTAAATTATGATGTGTCAGAACCAATGTCCTTAGCAAAACTTAATGAGTGGTTCGAGGAATTTCAAGTACACTCCACCAAGAAGAACATAGTCTGCTTAGTTGTCGGCAATAAGATTGACAAGCATATAATTTTGGGACCCAGTGTATAATATCAGCAAGCACATTGGGTCACCCGCGCGACGGCGCAACGAGTATTTCCAAGGAGGGTTGATGTCAGGCAGGCGGCCGGTCATAAAACAATAAGCCAAAACCTCTAACAAATTGGATTTATGAAATACATGTTGTGCCGACCCCACCTAGTGTGGGATAAGGGCAGGAAGAAGAAGAAGAAGAACAGATGCTGCCATCTGCTTTCGTTTTGCGTGCGCCTCTCCGTTACGGCTGCCAAGTATGAGGCCTAGTTTACTGGGTCGTGTATTATAAAGATTTTATGCTTCCTGCATTCCTGACATTCTCAGTGGCTAGCCCAGCAAATTGCCCAAAGTCAGAAGAATGTGAATTGCTCGCTAACTATTTACAAATGCGTCGACATTTGCTTGTAGAATATACGTAAAATACGCAGGCACAAGTACTGCAGGTACGCAAGTGTGGACACAGCTTAAACCGATTAACATCAGGTATTCAATAATTTGCAGTAACTAAATTTAGTGATACAATCAATATGCAGTAATTATGGTTGACAGTTGAGCTGGTAATTTGCAATCACGTGAAATCACGTCATCTGATAATTTAGTTGTCAGTAGTTATTGATTTAGAGTGATGTGACAGGTGTGACGTGTATTGGCGTCAGCGTGACTGCTGTCACTTTAGGTAGATCAGGATAGAACGTAGTTCATAGTACGTAGATCAATTAACTAGCAGCCCGTCCCGGCTTCGCACGGGTGGACATTTTTCCCGTTTTTGCAACATTTTTCATTTATGCTCCGCTCCTATTGGTCGTAGCGTGATGTTATATAGCCTATAACCTTCCTCGATAAATGGACTATCCAACACAAAAATAATTTTTCAATTCCAACCAAATAGTTCCTGAGGTTAGCGCGTTCAAACAAACAAACTTTTCAGCTTTATAACATTAGTATAGAATTATAGCAATTTTGGTGTAGTTAGAATATCCCTAATTGCGCTTTTTTGCAACATTTTTCATTTATGCTCCGCTCCTATTGGTCGTAGCGTGATGTTATATAGCCTATAACCTTCCTCGATAAATGGACTATCCAACACAAAAATAACTTTTCAATTCCAACCAAATAGTTCCTGAGGTTAGCGCGTTCAAACAAACAAACTCTTCAGCTTTATAATATTACTATAGAATTATAGCAATTTTGGTGTAGTTAGAATATCCCTAATTGCGCTTTTTTTTGGAGGGGTCTAATAGCAAAAATATAATTATGTTTTGTATTCTCCTTTTCTTGAACTTTGATTCTTGGATCTTGGTATAGTGCCCATTATATGGTAATATGCTCGCTCTTAGTAGTGGCCGTTGTAAAGGAATGATTGGTCATTGCAGTAGGTTTGTGAAGAAGATGCAGCTACTTACCCTTTTACCAATAATCGCTGAATAAAGTTGTGTAGCATTTTCCCAATGATGTTGGGGTTAGCTTCCAGTCTAACCAGATGCGGCTGAATACCAGTATTTTACACGGAGCGACTGCCATCAGACCTCCGCAACCCAGTTACTGGGCAATGCCGATACTTTAAGGTTAGACCGGTTGTCAGAATTTCGGGTTTCTGACTACCCGTAACGAGTGTCATAGGTATTCGTATGACACCCGGGACCGACTGTCTAACGTGCTCTCCGACGCACGGGGGGGTCTTGATGTGTAACGGACGGTCACCTATCCACGGACTGACCGCGGCCAAGCGCAGCTTAACTTCGCAAATCGTATGATCCACGCAGTTGGTTGGTAATTAGCCACGAGCAGTTAGAAAATTTTTTTGCTTTGTTTTTATTTGACTTTTTCAATGTATAGTTAAGCTTATCATAAATATATTCAACGTTTATAAGTAAATCCATTAATGTTATCTCTCAATCCCTTTTATATGATACCTACAGCAACCTAGAGGGTGGCCCATGCCCTGCATCCAATATTTTTTTATTATATTTGTCTAGTTCCATTCTTTAAAGGATGATTTCCACCAAACGGCTCGCATCGCATCGGATCGGAAAGTATACGCACGTATGCGGCGACAGCCGTTCGCGTCCGGCAGGATGTCGACGCATACGATCGGTTACGTACCGTCGCTTGCTAATGTATGCGTTTCTGCGCCTAGTCAAATAGTTTCATTCCTACCGTGTTGACAGCCGAAAGGATCCGTTCGGATAAGACGACTGGCGAACGGAGCCGATCGCTCGTCGCAGCATACTTTCGGCTACGATCGAGTGTCGCGGAAGACGCCCGCGGTCAAGCTGCTGTGCGCGGCTTGGTAATATAGACTTTAAATACTGTCCACGATTTAATATCGTTTAAAGATTGTAAAATCCATTCCGATCCGATGCGATGCGAGCCGATTGGTGGAAATCATCCCTAAATCTAATAAAAACGTCCCGTCTCAACCACAACCAAAATTAGAACAGTCCACCAAGATTTAAATATAGAACTCAAGAAAAACAAAAAGTACAGTCGGAGACATAAATGAGTAGCATAAACCCGTTTTACAAGAGCCACAACCGTCGTACTTAACGATAGGTATTTCTTAAGTCTTTTTAATTAAATTTCTCTGAATAATCCTCGGCTTTGAGCAAACTCTTAAATTAATTTGTCCTAGTTTGTTTTACGTTGTGGTTTGGAGAACAGCGTTTTACTTGGGTCATTTTGGGTTTATTTTAAATTTTATGGAAGATGTGTGAGCTGTAATTGTAGTGTTAAGTAGGTTATTATTACCTGTTATTATTTTTTCGTACCCCGGTATTACCCTATAAAAGTTATTTGTGCCTTTTATTACACTACCTCACCTAATTGGAGGAACATGTGTAAACGTGGGAGATGTTTCTGTACCCAGCTATATTTAATGTTTTCTCAAAATACCTATTTATATTTTTAGAGGTTGTTCAAAACATTTAAATAAAGATGTATGAAAATACGGTTCTCTCAAAATATCTGTTCATATTTTGAGAGGTTTTCAGAACGTTAACATAAAAATCAAAGGATAGAAAAAAAATACAGTACGTACAAACGACACATTTTTATAAAAAAAATCGTATATTTTTTGTCTATTCACTAATAACCTCAGATTTTTTTGTGAGCTCCTGAATCAAATATTACAGAAGAAAAAAAACTTGTAACAAATTATTTATTTAATTAAATTCTTAAAAACGATCATAACAGGTTTGGACCTAATGCGATAGTGTGGCTATCACCTCACTAATTATTTATGTACATACTAATTCGACAATATAAATGTTAAACATAAAATAAAACTAGCTTAATATCTAAACACAAACACAACTAACACTCTTGTTTAAGAAAAATATATAATATGTAATAGGTATATAGCAATAGTATTTAACTAACATAACTTCGCAAATGAATTCGCAAAGGTTCTATTACTTAAATATAGCTATATTTAAGTAATAAAACCTTTGCGATTCCACTCAAATTGCGCGAAAAAATATCAATACTCTTATTAAAGCCATCTTATCTCTCTCCGACTAAACGATGGAATAAATTAAAAGAAAAACGGCCACTTAGAATGGATCAACTTCCTTTCCTTTGATATCATTTAAACCCTTCGTTAATTTTTCATCTTTGACAAGTAAAGTGCTTTTCGATTTAGAAATCGGATCATTTAGTAAGAAAATACTTAAATACCGTATTTTATAGTAATAAGTTCTTTCTGTATTTTTTTTAATGAACATTTCTTATTGTCCTCTATTAGTTATTTGAAAGTTTAGACTGTTTTAAATAACATTTTCAATGACACAACTGATTGAATCCAAGCATTTTATTTTGCGTCTAACTTTATAAAAATCTAGAATTCATGTTTACTTGAAGTATTATTAAAAAATCTCTATAAAAATAACTAAGATCTTTGTTTAAATTTTGTATTGAAGTAAATATTTTTTTAATTAAAATATTCGTAAGAGTTTAATATCAAAGTCAGTTTTGTTTTGGTGGATAATTGTATATGATGAACTAGCGGCCCGTCCCAGCTTCGCACGAGTGGACTTTTTCCCGTTTTTGCAACATTTTTCATTTATGCTCCGCTCCTATTGGTCGTAGCGTGATGTTATATAGCCTATAATCTCCCTCGATAAATGGACTATCCAACACAAAGAGATTTTTTCAATTCCAACCAGTTAGTTCCTGTGATTACCGCGTTCAAACAAACAAACAAACTCTTCAACTTTATAATATTAGTATACATAGATTTGAAAAATCAGACTGTTTGCTCTAATTAATTATTCTAGTTTTAAATAACATTTTCAATGACATTGTGGCAAACCTCCTTACATGTTTTATTTGTGGTCGCCTTTAGTTTTTAGTATTTCAGTAATGACAGCTGTCTAGTTGGAATTATAGATTATTTAGAGATTTCTTTGCCTCGGTATCGGTTCGCCTTTTAAGTTTAATTTTTATATTGTGCTGTAACCTATGACGTACCTAATACAGAATAGTTCGATCCCCTGACTTTTATTGATAATTAACTTGGGCGCAATCGTAGCGCCTTAACACAAATGATTGAATCCAAGCAATTTATTAACTGATTTTGGGTCTACCTTTATAAAAATCTAGAATTAATATTTACGTGAAGTATTATTAAAATAAAAACTTTTTTACAAAAAATTTAAACCGACTTCAAAAAGAATAAAATAATTACCATATAAAATTAACAGTTTCAGAAGTCGGTGCTGATCCACGCTGAACCAAATTGAAGGCACCGACTTCTGAAACTGTTAATTTTATATGGTAATTATTTTATTCTTTTTGAAGTCGGTTTAAATTTTTTGTAAAAAAGTTTTTATTTTTTTCTTTTTAGTGGCCTTAATTAAAACTTGGTTGGACCTACTAAAGACGCTGCTCGTAACATAATCACATCATCACAATATGCGTACTGTTCGTCATTGAGGAGTTCCATTGTCTATCTCCGAAGTTCTTCATCAGATCTTCACCAAATTTAAATGGGACCAACTTCGAAGTATATCCCATCCATCCATTTCTAGCCTGAAGCACAGGTTTAACCTAGTTCAGGCAAATAAGCAACCGTGCTGTATTTTAATTGTTAAGGTATTTATTGTAAATGTGCCCATTGTATAAATAAATGATTTATTATTATTATTATTATTAAAAAAAGAATCATCAAAATCGGTTCACAATTGGCGAAAATTTCGATGAAAATACACAAAAAAAAAAAAATACATACAGACGAACATAGTAAGCTCCTCCTTTTTGGAAGTCGGTTAAAAAATCTCTATAGAAATAACCAAGATCTTTGTTTAAGTTTTGTATTAGAGTCAAAATTCAAGTGTCAGTCTTTGTTTTTTTTAAATGAAATCCTTGTAGGTGTTTTATATTTTTTAAATGAAATCCTTGTAGGTGTTTTATATTTTTTAAATGAAATCCTTGTAGGTGTTTTATATTTTTTTATATCAGAGCCTGTTTTCGTTTGGTGGATAATATCTGTATATTATGAATAAGCTGTAGGTACATTCTAGAAGAATTTTCGAGCATCAACGGTTGTTAGACCACGAACCTATTTTATGTTCGCAGTATTTATTCCTTTTATGTAGTCTAGGTATGTAGGTAGAATTGTTATCTTTACCATATTGTTTTTCCAGCTCATATAATATTATCTTATAGCTGCCTTTTCTGTGATCTGGCGACAAAATATAATAGTTCTACGTATAAGTACACGTTTCATATTTTCGAAAAAAATATATCGTAATTTATATCTTCAGTTATATCTCTAACTAATGATATGAATTACGATCGTCATTTATCTATAACTTTTTCTGTATGTTATTTAGTTATTTATTGTTCTAGCATATCCAAAGATGCCTCGTTTATTTCTCGACTACAGGCGGCGTATTATGACGTGTTACAATCATAATTGTTCCGTTGTCAGAATGTGACGGCGCTTTACTGCCTGCATAGCCGTGTCTCTTTCTCACACCGGAACAGTGATGTTTTTAACACGTCATAATAATTATGGTCCCTGATCTCTCACGAGAACTGGTCTGTTGATTTCTCTATTTTAGCAGCTCTAATAGTAGGTACTTAGTAATATTTTTGCCTTGTTGGTCCCATGGTGGCAAGCGCGAGTGCTGATCGTGAGGTCCTGGGTTCGATCTCCAGGTCGGGCAGTGTTATTGGGTTTTCCGTGTGGAATTCCTCAGTAACAGCCCGGAGATCGGAATTGTGCCCGGTTGATGGCAACAGGCTCGCTCCCTATTACATGGGACTTAAACATAACGGCGAAATAAGGGTGTTACTATACACCTCTGCCCAACCTTTCGGGGAATACAAACGTGATGTTATGTTATGTTTAAAAATGGTTTTAGTACAGTCAGAGTTAACAAATGCTTACATAATAGATCCTTAACGAATAAAATGGTAACAAAAAAAATTCCACTATCGTTTATTTATCTACTTTCTAAGTCAATGTAACATTTTTATTTCTTCCTTTAATATTATTATTACTTAGTACCTGGATGACCTTTGACCTTGAACTTTGCTCGTTTTTTTTTGTTGGTTAATCGACGTTTTCTAAAAATGAAACCTAGCTAGATCGATTTATCGCCCCCGAAACCCCTTGCATACTAAATTTCATGAAAATCGTTGGAGCCGTTTCCGTGATTCAGATTATATATATACATATATACAAGAATTGCTCGTTTAAAGGTTTTATTAGATTAGATAGATAGATAGATTAGATAGATTTAATATTCTGTCTAACGTGATCTTTTCCTTTGTTTCAGAAACCTAAGTGACGTGTAAATACAATGTTCCATCTTATGTGACGTGAGACGTGTGTGTGTGCGCAGTGTGCGCGTCTGTGACGTAGTGCGTGTAACATTCAAGATGGCGGACCCCGACGCGTTTGATGACGAGGTATGGTACCTACCTTCTAGTTTATTTAGCTGAAAAAGCTGACTATTTTTTGATAGCCGGAATCTATTTATAGTTCTGGATTGAATATAGACCTTTAAGTTTTTGGTTCAATGAGTCCCACGGTGTGTAACTCGTATGTACACGTTAACGAATGCGTGGCATACACTGAACGCGTTTTGTTTGGTGCCACGGCAGCCTTCGTACCCTAAGAGCTCCTGTGCATTGCGTTCGATCCGAATCCGAGAAAATTCAACCCGAGGATACTCGGATGCAAATCTATGAAATTCGGATCGGATGCAGTGTACAACTGTTCACAAATGGTACCTATTGCGGCTTGATCAGATCGATTATTCTCGGATTCGGATCGGATGAAATGCACAAACGCTCTATGGAAGACTAAGGTAGATGATATTAACTTTTTGGTTATCAGACACCGTCACGAGGACATGAAATCTCTTAAGTGCCACTATTTGAATGAATATGTGGGGTTCCTCCTCACTTTTACGGTAGGTACTATTTTCCACAAAACTTGTAAACTGCGCGTGTTTTATTCTGCGCTCCTATTATATATATAGTTAAAGCTACCGTTTACAACCACATTTTAGTACGGTACAGTAATATTAAGTTCATTTTACAGCAACACTGCAAGTCCCGTGTTATTTTAAGTTAGATTAACCTGTCAGCTAGAGTTTCTACTAGCAAATAGGTAATACAGCTTTGAATTTAAATCGTAGCATTATTAAGCTACCGTCGCCATATGCACCATCGCTATTTATTGGGCACAATTCCAATTTTAAAATATAAGTGCTTTTTATTCCAATTTTACTTTTTGGAGGACTTTGAAATCGAATCACAGTTATAATTTGTTATCACTTAACAAATGGATACTGGCACTTTATATTATTTTACTCAAAAATGCTTGTAATGTGGTCATTATTTTGACAACCTCCTTTGAGCAAAGTCGACGTTTCTGCGCTACTTGAATAGGCGCCAGCAAAGTTGTATGGAATTTCATTGCTGGTGAGTTTTAGCCACCAGCAATTTCCTTTGAAAATCCAACATTGTCGAGTTTTGTTTCAAAAATAGTCTGTTGCAAACATTTTTTATTCAGAATTTGGCTGTATAGGTACAGGCAGCACAACATTAAAGACTCATTAAAAAAAAAGCTAAAGCCCTTGGAAGAAACAAATCGTTACTTTAAATAAATTCTTACTATACTAAGCTGGTTTTATTTAAATTACTCGCATTGTTTGAGTAAAGCACTATACAAGCCTTGGTCCGCAATGACTGCGCTGCTGGCCACGCTATTATGGCCTCGAGCTTAAGTTAGCTACGCTCTCGGCCTTCAAGCTTGGTCATCATTGCAGCCCTTGCTGTCCGCGCTATAAAGGCCTCGACCTTCGGTCTCGGCCTTTATTCCAGCTTGTCCATCAAGAGCTGCAATGCTGACCACGTTGTGATGGCCTGGAGCTGCGCTACACTGCGCACTCGGCCATCACCAGTGCTGCCAGCAACGCAGTCATTACAGACCGCGGCAGTAATGTACTATTATTGGTTTATAAATATTGGTATGTTGAAACAGTAATAAAATATCTGTTAAATAATACTATAAAGCTGCGCTTTTATAAAAAACCTTCAACCTTCTTTTTATAAAACTTCAAGTTATTCAATGCATTCGCTGCACTCCAAATAAACAGAAATTAAAATTCGAAATCAATACTACAAAGTCAATATTCAATCAAATATCAGCGAACCGTATATAACTATTTCAAAAATTTTAAAAACATTTTTGATTATGGCAATATACTCGCGTTCCATGTTTAAAAATACCTCAATTAAAAGTATATTGGCATAGCGTCCGAGTTCGCGCGTTTTTATTAAACTATGTTTTTTATCCTTACTGGGTTTTGTGGAACTTTTTATGGTAGGAATATATTATTTGAAAAATACAGCTGTATTTTCGAGTGGGTGTTTTAACAGTGTCATCAGGAAAAGGAATCGGATGTTGCAGATTTATTCGGATTACATTTTAATTTGATTGCGAATTTGCCAATGCATGCATTATGCTCATTTGAGGATCAAAAATATTAATTGTAGTGTCGATTCAGTAAAGAACCAACTGAACTAAAAAAATCTTCTTCTTTATCGTGTGGATAATGACTTACCTGGTGTCAGTTTATGCCACCATGGGCCTCTGACTTGGCTTCACATATCTCTTAGGCATGCCGGTTTCCTCACGACGTTTTCCTTCAACGTTTTTGAGCAAGTGATAATTATACAATACGCACATGAATCCGAAAAGTCCGAGGTGCGTGCCTTGGGTTCGAAATTGAGACCTATGACTTGGCAGTCTGACGGTCACACCACTAAGATATCACAGCAATCTCATACAAAATTTTGTTTTGTTTTATTACCAGATAAGCAAGATGTAGAGATAATGGCGGATAACCAACCTATGGGAGCTTGCTTACTAAAAAGTGTACGTACCTACGTTTATTTAATTGAACCGATCTCATAAACGAATCCTAATATTTTCGTGGTTAAGTGTCCAGGCATTATGAGAAATAGACGATTTGCTCATTGGACGTTCTGCTACATAGACATTTCGATAGTTGGACGTTTTGCTATAATGACAAATTGCTAATTAGACTTATTACTAAATAGACATTTTGGGTATTTGGACGTTTCGCTACTTAGGCGTATTGATCGTAAGACAAAAAAATTAGGGCTTAGTATCTGCTGACATGTAGATTAATATAATTTCAGCCTGGTTTTAAACGGTATACAAGGTTAATGGGAAAGGGGGTACTAAGCCGAAAGGGTGTTAAAGTACCCATAATAAGGGATAACTTATGTTCTACAACTTCCCCAAAACTCGATAGTTTAAGAGAAATAGCTTTTCAAAGATTTCGTAAAAAATATGCTAAAATCTATTTGTCCATAGCTATGATCAACTGTTTTTACAATTTAGGTCATATTTGGGGTCACGGATTAGAAAATTAATTTTCTGAATTCATAACTAAAGCAAGTATGATTATTTTTTGAAAAAACTAAAATCAAAATCTTGCTGCGTGCAAATAAAATATAGAATTTTGAAATTTTAACACTTTCTTTAAAATAGTCATCAGTGATACTTTAGGTGGTCCGCGGCTTAGTACCCCCTTTCCGACTAACCTTGTATATTCTAAAGTGTAACATAAAGTTGGAGGTCTTTCATTTTAACTTTCTTTGACAGATTATTTAGACTATATCCTTCTCCATCTCTTTCTAGTATTACCAGTAAATAAAAGAAAGCAATATTGTTAATTTAATTTGGCTGGTGGCCCGTACAGAAACAGAATCGACCTGTTTTTCAAAAACATAACCCTTTGCTGCCGCGCAGTTGGGTATAAAAGCCAGGTGCGTAGTAGGTACTGTATTCATCTGCTGTGCACCTATGAATACATGCATGAATGTGTGAGAGAAACAGGTGGATTGCATCATGGCGTTCTATCACGTTCTGTAGTAGTTTCAGCACATCCAATGGCAGAATTAGGTAAATTTATGTATTTATGTATGATACAAAAGATGAGTGTGTGTGTGTGTGCGAGAATCGGAACCAGCGTTTCGTAGTTTCTGTTCCTTATTGAAGAATAGCTTTGCCTGCCGTCAAAAGTATTGAGTATCCAGTGACGTATCTATCATCCGTGACGAAGAGTACGTACTGCCCGGCCATTTAATTTAATTTAATCCATATACAGGGTGTAAACGAAATCATGTAATTCCTTCAAACCTCGTGAGGGACTGCTGAAATAGATTAACTCAGGACGGGAAAAGTTTGGATTCAATAAAAATAAAATTACAAGTAGTAAACATTACTGTGTTCTTAACGTGAGACATTTTAGCACCCCTAATCCAAAAGTATCCCGTGCAGGCTTAATCTATGTCAGCAGTATATCACGAGGTTTGAAGGAATTACATGATTTTGTTTACACCCTGTATACTTATTTCATCCAAATCTTTATCTGTTACGGTATGATTGAGTAACAAACAAAGGATAAAACTTTTGTATATACAAATAGTAAGATAGTTTCCCAGCTTGGTATTGGCATTATCTTTTTTTCGAGAAAGACCTTTTTCAGCAATCGACTATGATAGGCTTAGTAAGAAGAATTCCTGTAAAAACTACCCCAGCCAGTAAATTACAGTATCTACAACTTAAATCCCTTTTTTCCTACAAAACCCTTTACCGATAAATTCGCGGTACAAAATAGCAGTCTGTTACTTAGCGATATTTTTATATAACTCTTGAATAACCGTATTTTGATCGGAGCGGCTTCGGGAAAAAACCGTAGCCGTAGCCATTATATTTTATACATCGGGAGCACAAGAGGCTTTTTGCTGGTGGATATGATGGTTCGATATTTTTGATTTCATTCAGTGTGTTTTTAGTTGGTGGTTAATTTATAAGGGGCGATAATTTGTGCTGTTGAAATTATTATACCGGGTGTCCAAAATACGTAGTCGCGGAAAGACGGACTTTAAATATAAAAAAAACAACATTTTTTTCAAAATCAAACGCCCGCGGCCTCTTTTGCGAATTCCCAGGTGTTTTGTTTATAACTTGACAAGTTTTTCAATGCTAATTCTAATACCTTATATCAATATTCTTATTAAACATACATACATAAACTCCACGCCACTTTCCTTTTTTTTTCTTATTAAACCCGATTGTGTTATTAACAAATCTATGAACAGGATATCGTCTGGTGACCTTAGTGCAGCGCCATACCATACCGAAAATACGAGACGCAATTTCGGCGTGATCACACCTGCAATGCTTTTTTACCGACTTCCAAAAAAGGACGAGTTTCTCAATTCGGTTGTATGTTTTTTTAAATGTTTGTTACTTCATAACTCCGTCATTTATAAACGGATTTAGATATATTTTTTTATTTGAAAGGATATACTTCCAGGTTGGTCCCATTCAAACTTGGTGAAGATCTGATGAAGAACTTCGGAGATAGACAATGGAACTCCTCAATGACGAACAGTACGCATAATGTGATGATGTGATTATGTTACGAGCAGCGTCTTTAGTAGGTCCAACCATGTTTTAATTAAGGCCACTAAAACGAAAAATAAAAAAGCATTTTAACAAAAATAAAACCGACTTCAAAAAAACGATGAAAAGAATAAAATAATTACCATATTATTAAATTAACAGTTTCAGTAGTCGTGGCCTACAATTTGGTTCAGCGTGGATTAGCACCGACTTCTGAAACTGTTTATTTTATAATATGGTAATTATTTTATTCATTTCATCGTTTTTTTGACGTCGGTTTTATTTTTGTTAAAATGTTTTTACATTACCCGCAACACACCAGTAGGTCTAGCACAAATGCTATCGAGTCACTAACGTTAATGTAAGTGAATTTCAAATCAGAAATACTTGTTTCGCACATACTATTTAATTAAATTAAAAACTTTATTAATATCTATGTATGATACAAATTGTGTATGTCGCAAAAAAGAAACAAAATGTTATAAGACAGTTGTATTTTCGATTCAAAATTCGCTTACATTAGCGATATGTTTACGATACTATGCGTCAAATGTTCGTGGTAGGTCTCCAAGTTGAAACTACGTCGGGTCTTGCCGATATGAAAAACGTAGCCGCCGAGGTTCGGTTGCGTCATTTCGGCATTGTGTGGCGCTACACTTATTGTGTGGCGCTACACTTATTGTGTGGCGCTAAACTTATTGTGTGGCGCTACACTTATTGTGTGGCGCTACACTTATTGTGTGGCGCTACACTTATTGTGTGGCGCTACACTTATTGTGTGGCGCTACGCTTATTTCATGAATCATACAGTAGGCCTAACATGAATATTTGACGTATAGTATCGTAAACGTATCGCTAATATGCGACATGCACTATTTTTATCATACATAGATAGAAATAAAATATCGAATATCAAAATTATATTTTATAAAAATTCTTTTGCGAGTATTTTTTAAATTTTTAGATTCTGTTAGTATAAATCGCCATTTATTTCTATTGTAAACGATGTCGAATACAGAGTACGAGAAGTTTCAAGTTTTTACAGAGACGATCACGGTGCTATATTATTTTACGATATGTCAGAACCAAAGTCCCTAGGAAAACTGAATGAGTGGGTCGAGGAACTTCAAGTATACCACACCAAGAAGAACATAATCTATTTTGCTGTCGGCAATAAGATTGACAAGCATATCATTTTGGGGCCCAGTGCATAATATCAGCAAGCACATTGGGTCACCCACGCGAACACTTAACGAGTATTCCCAAGGAACTTGATGTCAGGCAGGCGGCCGGTCACAAAACAATAAGCCAAAACCTCTAACAACATGGATTTACGAAATACATGTTGTGCCGACCCCACCTAGTGTGGGATAAGGGCAGGAAGAAGAAGAAGACATAGATATAAATGAAGTTTTTAATTAAATTAAATAGTATGTGCGAAACGAGTATTTCCGATTCAAAATTTACTTACATTAACATTACGTTTACGTTAGTAACTCGACAGTATTCGTGGTAGCCCTACAGTTCATACCAGTTTCGTTAAACTTCACCTCAACTTCAAAAACTTTCACGTACGTGCATACACAGTAAATTTTTAGGGTTCCGTACCCAAAAGGTAAAACAGGACCCTAACAGGACCCTATTACTAAGACTCCGCTGTCCGTCCGTCCGTCCGTCTGTCACCAGGCTGTATCTCATGAACCGTGATAGTTAGACAGCTGACATTTTCACAGATGATGTATTTCTGTTGCCGCTATAACAAAAAATACTAAAAAACAGAATGAAATAAATATTTATGGGGGCTCCCATACAAAAGACATTTTTTTTGTTCCTATTTGACTGCTTGTAGGTAGATGGTCTTGCAGACCGTTTCTACGTAACCGGGCAGTTATTGGTGAGACCTGAAGGGTCTCCAACCAATCCCGACGAGAGTAAAATACTTAACCTAAGCTAACTACTATTACTACGTCTAGATTAGATAGCAACAACACCACTAAGGGCGTCCCCTAGGGGGGACTCGAACCTTGGCTTAGGGCGTTGCTTGTGAGAGGACTGGGAGGGAGACAGCTTGATGAGGGCTGAATTAACGGTGTGGCTGCGGAGTCAGAAGGGACGACCGGCTTTGCGGCTGCGGCGGGTGAGCACGGTGGATCAGGGAGACAACAGACATGATTTTTTTGCCGTTTTTATAGATAATGGTACGGAACCCTTCGTGCGCGAGTCCGACTCGCACTTGGCCGGTATTTTAACTAACAGGTACCATTATACACAGTCTACTGAACCTCTCGAAAAACCATTAAAAACTAACTAACTTTAATTAACATTTGCATTCATTTTAATTATTCCTGTCAGAGACAGAATACAATGGGTCTCATATACATACGTTACCTATTGTTTCAAGACTTTCAAGCTAGCCAAATGAAAACTAAATTAACGTTAAAGGGGTTTTGGGAATTGTATGAGCACGTTGTATGGTTTTGGCGATATAAAGGCGGGTACAGACTGCTGTAACGTAACATGCAATGTAACATGAAAGGAGAATTTCACAAGTGTGGACGCAGCGCGCGCACGAACCAAGCACGTACCTACTCGCATCTGTTTCCGGCATGCGCGCGGTGAACATAGCTCAAGGCAGGTACAGACTGCTGTAACGTAACATGCAATGTAACATGAAAAGTACGTAGTATGCACGCGTAGTGTACACGGTTCGTGCGCGCAAGGCGTCCACACTATGGGAATTCTGTTACATTGCATGATTTATTGATTCATTGTGGACGGCAAATTCTTTCATTGCGTGTTACATTGCATGTTACATTTCGTAAGTCTGTACCCGGTTTCAGTCTGCCGAGAACACGCGAAGAGAATGGATTACTTTTTCTTCACTCCATGATTGAAGTGTAGCCTCTGTCGTAGCTGTGTCTTCTTCCTCCACTGCTCGCGCGCGTTCCGCAGTACAGACACACACAACCCGTCCACACTGGTGCTCCGTGCACACTACGCGCCCCTTTGTGTTCGGCGAAAAAACCGGCAAATGGCGGATCGCGGCCCGCACGAGTTGAAATGCTCTGTTCGTGCGCGTAGTGTGCACGGTTCGTGCGCACAAGGCGTCCACACTGGGAATTCTGTTACATTGCATGATACAATGCGACAATGTGGACGGCAAATTCTTGCATTGCGTGTTACATTGCATGTTACATTTCGTAAATCTGTACCCGGCTTAGGAAGCGAGCGCTATCTAGTTTTTGAATTGTTGTTGTTGTTTAGTTATCCATATAGTTAATTAAGTCGCAAATATCAATAATTTTTTTTTATTTTTTTGTACCTCTCTTTTCGATCCTGTTCTCTTTGACCCAAAGGTTGACTGGTAGAGAATGCCTTGTGGCATTAAGTTAAGTCCGCCTTATGTACCACCATAGTGGATTGAAGTGTTAAATACATAAATAATAAATAACAGCGCTTGGCTGCTATGCATCGGTTCACGTGTTCGATTCCCAAATAGAGCATGTATTTGTTTGGATATACATAGTGCTTGGATGTTCATTGTTTACCTGTTATTTTTTTGCCGTGGGTACCTAGTGTTATATCACAGTGAACACATAACATAACATCACGCCTGTATTCACCGAAGGGATGGCAGAGGTGTAGTAACACCCTCACTTCACCGTTATGTTTAAGTCCCATGTATTAGGGGGCGAGCCTATTGCCATTAACCGGGCACAAATCCGAACTCCGGGCTGCTACTGAGGAATTTCACACAGAAAAACCCAATAACACTGCCCGACCTGGGGATCGAACGCAAGACCTCACGATCAGCAGTCGCGCTAGCAACCACTAGACCAACGAGGCAGTTCATATATATCACAGTGAAATAAGATATAATAAATCATGCACGAAGTAGTTACATGATTTTTTAAACATTGCGACATACTTGGAATACTCTTGTATTGTGGATGCGTTGACAGACACAAATCATCACATGCAAAAACACCCAGTCCCGTCGCAACTATCATGAAAATGTAAAAATATGAAGAAATGGAAACCGCGATCCGTAGCGCCTGCGCAATCGTGTTGCCTTTGTTTTCGTTCTTGTAATAAGCACCTTAGTACGCTGGAAGGATATTGGCTCACCGAGCATTTATTTAATTCCTTCAGTCGACTGCAAGATTGCAGCTTGATAAGCTAATCCAATTCTAGCACAAAATAATTTAATTAAAAAATAAAATCAAGTCCGAGTTGAATTTGTGCAAACAGAATTCACAATATGACCGTTTTGAGTAGTAAGTTCTATTTATTTTTATATAAATATTTTTTACTATCATATTCGTCTGGAAACATCCACTGCTATACATGGCCCTCTGAATTTATCGCTATAAAGAGCCTCTGGATATTTTTTACTGCAATATTATAGGGCCAAAATTCTTTATATTCATAAATAATTATTTATTGCTAGCTGTGTCCTCACGGCTCCGCCCGCGTAAGAAGTTTTATTCCAGTAATAAATATAGCCTATGTTACTCAGTGACAATGTAGCTTTCTAACGGCAAAAGAAGTTTTGAAATCGGTCCAGTAGTTTTTAAGTTTATTCGTTACATACAAAAATACAAATCTTTCCTCTTTACAATATTAGTATAGATATATTTTATATTTATTATATAATCATACCTAGTTCTTAATTTTCTACGGCGAAATATTCCTGCAGAAAAATGCCTGTGACCGACGGACCCCCGAGAGTCTTTAAGAGTCTTTTACAGAACTCTAAAATCAAACAAAAAAAAATTAAAGAAAACCAATGTTACTTGGAAAGAAACTAACAGTTTCATATAAAAACGGTTTGGTAAAAGTATTTCTTGAGGTCATTCTTTTCGCATTTCCCTACTAATGCCGCATCGTCGTGTGCTGGCTAGTTCCCCGTTCATAATGAGCACGTAATGAATTCTTGGCAACCCTGAACGATCGTTAGGGTTGTCTGGCTCTTTTGCACGTTTGAATTGTAAAAGGCGTTTTAATTAGCTGACTGGTTGTCCATTAAGAATCGTTATTGTTAAATTTAGTTAATTGGATGTAAAGGCAACATGCACTGCATCTTTAAATATAATGTTATCACCGATCCGCCTGCTTAACGTTAGTGGTAATGTTCATTGTTCACCAACATCGTTTATTTTAACTATACATGTGGCTGGCCTACGTTCATCAAAAAACAAAACATAGGGACATAATGGTGTTAGATATATATCATATGGTAAAAAATATATGCTCTAGTGACTTTATCAAAGGAGGAAACTGAGGAATACGTTTGTATGGACTAAATGCCGACCGCATTTCCTCTTAATGAGAGCTGTTTATTAATACGGGCTTAAGAGCTCTTTTTGTATTTAATCAGTAGAGGTGTATGAAAAGAGCCTCCACGAGAGACGATACTTAAGTACGTCCAGCGCTCCCTGGGCAGTCAGCCCCGCTACCAACCTTGCTGACTGGGTAATCTTTTCACTGCAGCACGTTCTGGTTCAGCCTAGCCTTTTCCCAACTATATTGGGGTCAGCTTTCAGCCTAACCAGATGCGGCTGAATGCTAGTATTTTACACGAAGCGAATGCCATCAGACCACCGCAACCCAATTACTGGGCAATGCCGATATCCTAAGGTTAAACCAGTTGTTAGACTTTCGGACTTCTGACTTCCCGTTACGACTGTCATAGGTTATGTATGACACCCGGTACATACTGTTTAACGAGCTCTCCGAGGCACGGAGGGGTCTCGATGTGTAATGATCAGTTACCCATCCACGGACTGACCGTGGCAAGCATAGCTTAACCTCGTAAATCGTATGACCCGCGCGGTCGGTAATTACAATTTCACCGCAGCATGTACTATTCTCATATAGCTTGTGTTGTGCTGACGCCAGAGAAGTACCAACAAAAGAACTTTTAATAGTGTCCTCATAAGGTCAGTTTTCTTAGAATAAAACAAAGAAGAAATTCAATACAACATTCCTTTTTTTAAGCCTTTACTAACGAAGATATGTATAAATCGAGCCGTTTTTTAATTCACAGCTAAGCTCGGTGTTCCTCGAAATGCGAATTAATGGCTTTAATTTTGAAAGAGCTTAGCCCTCGCTCGCTTTCAGTGGTTTCTCGTTATTTTCCTATTAGTGCTCGTGTTGCGATGTTACTTACTTATCTATATCAAGAGATAGGGGTTAGAGATATTTTTATCTATACTAATATTATAAAGCTGAAGAGTTTGTTTATTTGTTTGAACGCGCTAATCTCAGGAACTACTGGTTGGAATTGAAAAAATATTTTTGTGTTGGATAGTCCATTTATCGAGGAAAGTTATAGGCTATATAACATCACGCCACGACCAATAGGAGCGGAGCATAAATGAAAAATGTTGCAAATACGGGAAAAATGTCCACCCGGCGAAGCCGGGACGGGCCGCAAGTCTTTTATATTACCACTAGCGACCCGCCCCGGCTTCGCACGGGTGCAATGTACATAGTGATGTGGAGCATATAAACCATCCTCTTGCTTTCCTTCTTCCTATTGCTGAAAACTGCATTAAAATCCGTTGCGTAGTTTAAAAGATCTAAGCGTACAGACATCGGGAGTGACTTTGTTATTTATTTATTTATTTATATACTCTTTATTGTTGGATGGACTGGGAGAATGGAAAGAGAAAATCGAGCAATCTAGGTGTACAAGTACACTACGTACCTACATAATATTACTTAAATTTAATAATATAAAATACATGGCAAAATAATTACATAAATATGAAAAGAAAACATAAATAATATAATAATAAACTAATAAATATATGTATAAGAACGGAGGAGAGGAATAAAATAAATAGCAGATTAAAGCGACAAGTAATGCTCCTTCACTGACTTTTTAAAAACTGTTTTTTTTTTTGTTTTATACTATGTAAAGATAACTGCCTCGTTGGTCTAGTGGTGGCAAGCGCGACCGCTGATCGGTGAAGTCCTGGGTTCGACTCACAGGTCGGGCAAAGTTGTTTTAGGTTTTTCCGTGTGGAATTTCTCAGTAGCAGCTCGGAGTTTGGATTTGTGCCCGGTTGATAGCAATAGGCTCGCCCCCTATTACATGGGACTTAAACATAACGGCGAAATGAGGGTGTTACTATACACCTGCCCAACCCTTCGAGGAATACAGGCGTGATGTTATGTTATTACTGTAATATTAAAATGTACTACAGACAATGATGCTGGTTCTGTGGCGGACCAACTAAACTTAACTAAAAACATTGCCATCTTTTATTATCTGGCTAAACAAGAAAGTGACAGAATATTTTTAAAACTGTCAAATTTAGCCCAATCACCAACATACAGACAGATACGGGGTGTCCTGCGTAAGCGACGAATGCGTCAAACGCGATCAAGACAACGGCATTCCCTACTAGCGGCCTATGTAGCGAGACGCGACGTAACGCGTATTTGTTCCACGTCGTGTCGCTTCGCGTCGCACCGCGTCGCGTTTGTCGCCTACGCAGGACACCCCGATAGACATAGGCTTCAAACTTATAAAATACTCCTCTTTTTGAAATATATGCTTTAAATTTATACCACCCCTCTTTTAGCGTCGCAGGTTAAAAATTAGATTTTGTAATAATTGTGCATTTTGTCTACTTTAAAGAGCAATATGTCGTAAATTATTGGCTGTAGAAAAAAATTTTAGGAAATTTATTCCTCTACAAAATTGATTGGGGCTTTTTTTGACCCATACATAAGGAGTTATTTAATAAAAACCCATATTAGGGTCTTTATTTGGCGGATCGCGTGGAGATCACTCAAGGTCGACAATTGAAATTTTCATAAGAACACCATAATATAACACAAATCAAAAAAACCGGCCAAATGCGAGTCGGACTCGCGCACGAAGGGTTACCATTATCTATAAAAATGGCAAAAAAATCATGTCTATTGTATGGTAACCCCCTTAAATATTTATTTTATTCTGTTTTTTAGTATTTGTTGTTATAGCGGCAACAGAAATACATCATCTGAGAAAATTTCAACTGTCCAACTATCACGGTTCATGAGATACAGCCTGGTGACAGACGGACGGACGGATGGACGGACGGACGGACAGCGGAGTCTTAGTAATAGGGTCCCGTTTTACCCTTTGGGTACGGAACCTAAAAATCATAGAACTGACGGACCTTTTGCAAGGTAAAACTACCTTAAATATGTAAAGGTGTTGTCTAAATCTATTTGGGGATTTTAATTCATCCTAATTTGACAGCACTAATATTCTTGTTTTATAACACCAGTTTTATACACTAATATTATTGTAAAAAAAACACATGTGACTAAGAGAGTGATGAATATGAATGTTGATGGATGGAGGGGGAGAGGGAGACCTAAGAAAAGATGGATGGATTGTGTGAGGGAGGATATGAAAGATAAGGGAGTAAATGATAATGAGACGGCTGACAGGGAAGAGTGGAAGAGAAAAACATATTGCGCCGACCCCAAGTAACTTGGGACCAGGGCAGGAAGATGATGATTATTGTAAAAAAAAAATACTCGCCGAATTAAACCGAAGAGAGCCGACGAGTTACGAAGATCTGCCGTCGCGAGCGTCGCCACGCAACAGCCGCTCTCACACCCGTACCGCCGCATTAGATGTTTCATATCAAAAATCTGTGTGCACACATCTGCAGTATTTGTTTTCTGGATACTCACGCAGCAAGTCGACTTCTGCAAGTTTTAGCAACCAAGCGAGCAATGATGTGTACTAACTTGCGCAGTAAGGCCTGATTCGCACGAACGCTTTTTTAGCGTGCGTTAAAGTTCAATAAATAAGCTGCGTTAAAAAAGCGCTATCATGTGCACACTTTTTTAAGGCGCGTTGAAAAAGCGTTCATGCGAATCAGGCTTGCTTGCACTTTAAGTCCCAATTCGCACGAACGCTTTTTCAACGCGCGTTAAAAAAGCGTTTTAATACAACAAATAGCAAACCATACATGTGTTCACACGACAGCGCTTTTTTAACGCAGCTTATCTATTGTACTCTCTTTAACGCACGCTAAAAAGGCGTTCTAACACAACAAATAGCAAGCCGGATATGTGTTCACACGATAGCGCTTTTTTAACGCAGCTTATCTATTGTACTCTCTTTAAGCCCTCGTTCGCACGAGAGATTTTTCAACGCGCGTTTAAAAAGCGTTCTAATACAACAAATAGCAAGACGTATGTGTTCACATGATAGCGCTTTTTTAACGCAGCTTATCTATTGCGCGCGTTGGACGCTTTTTCAGCGCGCGTTTAACGCTAAAAAAGCGTTCGTGCGAATCAGGCCTAAGGCGAAGCGACAGTGACAGCACGAAATTAATAGGAACTTAAAATTGAGTAGCGTTTGAGTATTTGGGCGTTAGTCATTGCACTCTTTTGAGTATTTGGGCGTTAGTCATTGCACTCTTTTGAGTATTTGGGCGTTAGTCATTGCACTCTTTTGAGTATTTGGGCGTTAGTCATTGCACTCTTTTGAGTATTTGGGCGTTAGTCATTGCACTCTTTTGAGTATTTGGGCGTTAGTCATTGCACTCTTTTGAGTATTTGGGCGTTAGTCATTGCACTCTTTTGAGTATTTGGGCGTTAGTCATTGCACTCTTTTGAGTATTTGGGCGTTAGTCATTGCACTCTTTTGAGTATTTGGGCGTTAGTCATTGCACTCTTTTCAACTAACTTGTCATAAAGCTTTAAAGCGCTACCACTAAATACTTGATCTCTTCTATATTTTCTTTTACCAAACAGCGTAAACCCTATAATTTGTATGGCCATACAATTAACGGGTATTATTAAAGGCTTTCAGAAAAGGTTCGGCGACTAAATCTCTATCGCATTGAGCTGCCAAGACCACGCTTGGCTTACAATGTACTTAATAAAATTTTGCCAGTCACGGAATATTAACGTCCGGAAAAGCGTTTTATCGAAAATTAAGTAGAAGGGAAATAGGAATTTCTATTTTTCGAATATGTTTTTTTTATCTATACTAATATTATAAAGCTGAAGAGTTTGTTTCTTTGTTTGAATGCGCTAATCTCAGGAATTACTGGTTGGAATTGAAAAAATATTTTTGTGTTGGATAGTCCATTTATCGAGGAAGGTTATATAACATCACGCTACGACCAATAGGAGCGGAGCATAAATGAAAAATGTTGCAAAAATGGGAAAAATGACCACCCGTGCGAAGCCGGGACGGGCCGCTATAGTTAAGTATATTTTTGACAGAGATGTTTGCCAGAAAAGTTATTTGATACTGGGGCTAATATAATTGGGGTACAATGTTAGTTTTGTGGATTGCAGAGACTTGTGTTAATATATAATTACTACTGTTATACTAGACTTTCGCTATTGACAACTATGCGGTAATAATCCTTGGTCAGGGATTCGTACTATATTATTATCGTAGATATGTACCTACTCGTAAATACTATAACTATAAAATACTAGTTCGTATTTTTTTTACTTTTTTTTTGTGTTTGGTTTAAAGGACATGTTATGAAATGGGCTTAAAATAATTTTATTTTTGAACCGCTTACATGTGCGGTTTTTCTGATAGGGAAAATTGTCTAGGACGTGCTTACAAAAACATTTTTTTTTAAAAAGCACCATTATTTAATTAAAAAACATTTAAAATCCTGATATATTTTTTTTGTTAAAAAACTAATAAACTGATAAAAAACTTAGAAATAAAAATGATATATATCATTTTTGAAAGCATAATATTTATCCTAATATTAAAATAATATTAAACGGCTTAAATTAAAATAACATCAATGAATTAACTTAATGGTTTGGATGCATAGCATTGATTCCCTTGTCTCAATAGAATAAAAGAAAATATTTACTGTATGTCAGCAAGGTTGTTACTTGTCATTGTCAGTAATGTCATCAATGTCTAATCATGTCAAAGTTGTCACACAAAATCGCTATCTATTGTTGTTAAAAGCCAGGTCAAATAAAAAAAAACTCAAAACAATGGTACATAGTCAAAAACACAGGAACCACAGTCACAATAACAGACAACAGTTGAATAAGTTGAATTGAATTTGACTTTTTGACAATGACTGACGTTGACAATGACAATAATGTCATTCAATAGAAGTGTTGCCAGAATTAATAATTATGGGTAAACAACTGTGGGTTGCAACTTTATTTTTTTATTCTAATTATTTCAATTAAAAAAAAAACAATAGAAGGGTGCTTTTAAAAAAAATATAAGAAATCTCCATATTTTATGTACTTTCATAAAAAAATATCTCTTCTCTGTTCACAGCCAAAGCCCAGCTTCCATACAAAAATATAACATGTCCTTTAAGTACAAATTTTTGTTGTAGTTTTAAGATTTTAATTTTAAGAATTTTTATATTTTTAATTTTTAAGTATACGTGTGCGTCCGCTTGGGCGAAAAAATAAATACTTTTTCTTTCTTTCTTTCTTCTAAATATATAAAAGATTAACGTCGACAATTCAAATACGAAATCTTAATTTTTTCGGACACGTTACCCGGAAGGAAGACTCAATGGAACGAATGGGTGTGCGCGATTGGTGGTCGGACCTCATTAAAACCACAGTAAATGTATATTTTATGCTTGTATAAGCTAAAGCGGTATGGAAACTACGTACAAATGTTCGAAACGGCACACTCACGCAGACGCGCGCATCGACGAGACGGTCGAGTGGCGGTCGTCATGCTGAGAACTGCGACTGCACTTTTTTATTTTTTAGAAATTACTTTGCCCCACACTAGGATTTCTCCTGAATCGTGGGTGCGTTTACAGACACAAATAATCACATACACGAACGCCCAGACCCGGAACAACTATCTGTAGGCCATACAAATATTAGTTCCGTGCGGGAATGGAATCCACAACCAGAAGCCGGTCGCTCAGCCATTGCACCAAATCTGTCGTTGTTTCTTTTTAATTAATACTAGCTGTGTCCTCACGCCTCCAGCCGGAGCCTATGTTACTCAGTGATAATGTAGCTTTCTAACGGCTAAAGAATTTTTGAAATAGGTCCAGCAGTTTTTAAGTTTATTCGTTACATACAAAAATACAAATCTTTCCTCTTTATAATATTAGTATAGATTATGTAATCATCAATAGCGATTGCCTGTGTAAAGACTAAACATATGTTATTTGCCTGCATCGTTAATTCTTGTCATAATTATGTACAGTCACGAGCATAAATATGTACACATTTGGCTAAATTCAAAATCGATTTTCTCCTTAATTTTTGAATGAAATTGTATGCTGTTGCGAACATAGCAAATTCGACTCCATAGGTTTATGTAATCTGTCATATTTCATTGTTGTATTCGTTATATCACGAAAAAACCTCTATTGAAAGTTGTCAAGTAGTGTTGCAGAACAATCGATAGTTTAACTATCGATAGTTTTAATTGAAAACCAGCTTCTCTATCGATAGTATCGACACTATCGATAGCATGGTTCACGTCAATACTATTGATATGCATCAATAGTATCGATAATATCGAGTATCGATATTATCGAAGCTCCTAAAGATAATACTATCAATTGTACCGATACTATCGATAGTATTGTTATTTGGAAGCTTCAATAGTATCGATATTATCGACAGTTATACAGAATCGATAGTGGCTTGTATTTCGATAGTATCGATAATATTGATAGTACTGCTTTTCTGAACTTTGATACTATCGATAATATCGATAGTATTGCTTTTCTGAACTTCAATACTATCGATAGTATTGAACTCTGACAGTACTATTGCCACCTTCTTAGCTATCGATAGTATAATCGATAGTCATACTATCGTTGAAGTATCGATAGACTATCGTACTGCTATCGATATTCGCCTATCGATCGGCAACACTATTGTCGAGTGTTGACATAATTATTGGTACTCGTGACTGTACGTCAATACGACCTTTAGTTCGTTTAAAAACAGAATCTTGCCCGTTTTCAACCAATTTAACTCTTCACCGACGTCCCGTGAATGCTCCATTACCTACATCACAGGCAGAATAAAAACACAAGGCACTATCAATAAATGTTCAGTTCTAATTGGTTTTAGCCCGACGGCTCTCAATTACGGAACAGAGTATGCTGGATGACAAAAACAGCGAGTTTATTCTTTAAAGTAGTTCCTTTATAGAAGATAATTTTATTTTTGGCCTGTGTTTCAAGGAGTATGGCAGAGGGGTGTTTGCAACAAAACGACCTTGGCTGTTATGGAGAATTTTCTAATAGGAAAACTTCAGATCAAAAATCTGTACGACCGAATTTATGAGGTTAGATGGTTTTGCATAAAATTTATTACGGGGAAATATTTCCTTTATAGAAGAATGCCATCGTAGTATTATAGCAGGGGTGGCCAACTTGATTCGACCCAAGATCTACTGTTTACTCAGTAGATTCTGTGCGATCTACCAATTACATAATCAGTACCTCCTCATTCAACTTTTTTTCTTTTTCTCTATTTTGTTTTTCTTTAAAAAAAAAAAAACGTTGCCGCTCACTAGGATTTCTCCTGTATCGTGGGTGCGTTTACAAACACAAATTTTGACACGCACAAACATCCAGACCCGGAACAACTATGCGGGAATCGAACCCACGACCCGTAGCGCAGAAGTCGATCGCTAAGCCACTGCAACAAACATGTCGTCACACTTATATTAAACTTATATTTTTCTTTGCCTTGCCATGATCGAGCTGCATCGACCGGTCGATTGCGATCGACTGGTTAGCCACCCCTGTGTTATAAGAATATCGTACATAAACTATTATGAAATAGTAAGTTGATACTAATCATAACTTAATTTTGTCTGTTCGTGACAGAGCTACTTTTAATACGAATTACTAATAAAATAGTACTAAACTTTACAAAAGGTTGTCGGGGTTCGTGCAAGTCAATTCCATAAACGATAACAGTAAAATTATTTCATAATATTCACAGAAAGATGTAAAAAGATAAAGTATCAATTAGCCTTTCTATCTTTTGAGACACGCAAAGATCATAAATAAATAGAATACGAAAAGGGATTTACCCTACGTCGAGGAAAATAGTTTTTCGAAGTAGGTACTAGGCTGACATGCGGCCGTAAGAGGTTTTCTTTAAATCCGTCGCAGGCGGGACACGTACGCGGATAAATCCTTATCCACCGCGGCTTACTTTCTCTGCTACGTTTCATGTTGCCCTGGTAGACTAGGAAGTTTTATGGTGTGGTTTGTCGTTTTTTATGGGTACCCCATAACATAATCTCTGTTATGTTGTCGTGGTATATAATAGTGGAGTTGAGGAAACTGTTATTAGTTTCTATTGATCGTTTATTAGCGTAACTTATTATGGTTAGATATTGCAAATTTGTTTTGATGCCAACATGTACAAAGGGAATCCCGTCATTTAATCAAAATAATGACAAATAAAGTAGAAAAAAAAAACAATGTAAGTCAGAATATTTCATATTACCTATACATAAAACAATACGTTTAAATATTAACTGTCTTCTAACATACATGTATAGAGTAAAGTCTTTGCTCTTGGTGCTCCACTTTGACAGCTGACTAACTAACTTAGTAAGTATATTAAGTAACTAAACTTTAAGCGATGTCTCTTAAAACTAGAGGCAACTTTAACGTATTGAACTTAAAGGTTGCAGCAGTGCTGGAGCAAGTTTCTACACTCTTGATTTCTTAATAAAAATGTAACGATTTTCCAAAAAACTACAAAAAATAACCTTTCTTTCGTGTCGGCATGGGCTATGGGGTACAAGAGCTTCTACGATGGACTGTGCTTAAGAGGAAAAGCTGGCTGAAATTTTGGAAGAATAGGATATTATATAGTATATCCTACCCCTCAAGTCAACCTTCCCAATTGAGCGAAAGAGACAACTGCATCTCGGACTGATTTCTCCTGTGCAATATTAGCGAAATCGTACTTTCGTATTTCCCTGATTCCTTCTTCAAATCGGGACCGATTTTAATATTTTTTCTGTAATAATTTAAGAAAGACTGATTATGTCTGTATGTTTTTCTTTTATTTTTTATATTCGTCAAATTTGTTTGCCAGATTTCTGAAAACGATGGTAAAAAGCGGCCGCTTTTTGTAAATTTGAAACGTTTCTAGTACTTTTAATAATTAATTTATTGACAAAAACAAAACAGGGACATAGTGGTGGTAGATATATATCATATGGTAAAAAATATTTGCTCTAGTGACATTATCCAAGGAGAAAACTGCGTAATACGTTTGTATGGAATAAATGCCGACCTCATGTCCTCTTAAGGAGAGACGCTTTAATTCTTTGGTCGGGACCGCGTTACCCACTAATGCAAAAGTCGTTACAGAGAATTCCTTGGTCGGGACCGCGTCATCCACTAATACAAAAGCCGTTAAATTCAAAATTGCCATTAATACCATTATTATCATACACAACAAAGCTTGAACATGGCGTTAGGATGTTATATTAATTTTCGCCAACCATGCCGCGATCGTTAGGGTTGGCAAAAGTTTGAAATGTAGAATCATTGTTGGTGTATGTCGTTCAATATTATGCGGCGTTTTTGTATGAGCTGTTGTCAGCTTTTATAATGTTAATTGTGCAATGTTTTGAGCGAGCTTTTCACACTACAGGATTTACGTTATACCTTACCGCTATACAAGGTTAGTCGGAAAGGGGGTACTAAGCCGAAAGGGTGTTAAAGTACCCATAATAATGGATAACTTTTGTTCTACAACTTTCCCCGAAAGTCATTAGTTTAAGAGAAATAACTGTTCAAAGATTTCTCAGCTATGATCAATCATTTTACGTGATATTTGGGGTCACGGATTACAAACTCCATTTTCTGAATTCATAACTAAAGCAGGGATGAAGAATTTTTGAAAAGTCTAAGATAAAAATAATACTAAAATAATTCTTGCTCAGTCTCTTCTTCTACCCCTTCTGGATTACGCTGATGTCTGCTTTCTTGACGCAACTGAGGAACTGCTAGATAAACTAGAACGTCTGCAGAATTTGTGCATCCGCTTCATCTTTGGCCTTCGGAAGTACGACCATGTGTCGGAATTTCGGAAGCGGCTGAAGTGGCTTCCTATTCGGCAACGTCGTGATACTCACATTCTTTCTTTTCTCTTTTCTGTTCTCCACAATCCTAATTCTCCTATGTATCTTCGAGAACGCTTTGAATTTCTTGTTCCTAGAGGGAAACCTTGTCGCTCATCCTCATCTCTTCTCCTTCGTATGCCTTCCCACACCTCGAGTCGTTATGATGGATCATTTACTGTTCGTGCTTCGCGCCTTTGGAATTCTCTTCCTCACTCCTTACGTGATAGCCCGTCGTTAGATGTTTTTAAGAAAAGAATTAGGGAACATTTCCTGTCTACATGACCTGTATGTATGTATGTAGTATTTTATATATTATATTGTATGTATTACGTTTATGTATTGTGTGCTATACACATATTTGTTTAGTTTATGTAGATGTGTATATTTATTGTGTATTTAATTTGTAATTTTATATAACTTGTACACTTAGGTAATTGTTCTCCTCAACATCAAATCTCTCTATCGCTCTAAGGTTTGCTGTTAGAAGACTCATTTGTGAGTTAAGCTCGCCTTTGTACATGAATTTACCAACGGAACTGTATTATATATTATTATTTTGTGTACAATAAAGAATAAGAATAAGAATAAATTTCATGGAAAAAAAATTCATCGAATTTTTAAATCTTAACACTTTCTTTAAAACAGTCATCAATAATACATTAAGTGGCTCGCGGCTTAGTACCCCCTTTCTGACTAACCTTGTATATGTGCACAAACTTGCATAACTTAAATTAACTGTGAGCTTACTTTGTTTGCAAATAAATATATTGAGTTTGAAAGCGAAAAAAAAGTGTATGATGGATATTTGTTCTGAAAAAAACTAAACGTGCAGCAGCACTACTCGTGATCTCTATAGATTGTCCTACTGTGGGGCTACCACGCTAAAGTGCACATAAGTTTATTCCTTGACGGCATGTGAAGCCAAGTCAGAGGGCTATGCGCGACATAAACTCTGAAACAAGGTTAGTCACTAACCACACGAAAATAAGAAGAAGACGGTAAAGTGTATGTGTAAAATATACTTACTTTTTTAACTTATTCGATAAGAGAGAGATGGGTGACTTATTAATTGAAGCACACACAAGAATATAATAAAATTATAAAATGTTTATTGCCACAAAACAATACAATTCTGGATTTAAACACTTAAATTATTATTTTGTCGCACACTGTTGCCTGCCAGCCCTAACTACGAGTAATGGCATGTTACATGCAGGTATTTCTAATTGCCATTCATAACATTGAATTAATCTGTTCTACATTCAATGTGTAAATGTATTATTATTGTTTCATAGAACTACCTCGTTGGTCTTGTGGTGGCAAGCGCAACAGCTGATCGTGAGGTCTTGGGTTCAATCCCCAGGTTGGGCAAAGTGTTATTGGTTTTTTTCGTGTGATATTCCTCAGGAGCAGCCCTGAGTTTGGTTTTGTGCCCGGTTGATGGCAATAGGCTCGCCCCCTATTACATGGGACTTAAACATAACGGCGAAATGAGGGTGTTAGTATACACCTCTGCCCAAACCTTCGGGGAATACAGGCGTGATGTTATGTTGTATCTACGTTCGGTTCCGTTGTTTCGCGCAGTGGTTTGGACAGCCTGATCTATAGCTTGAAGACCTACTGAGTGTAGATATCTGTGGTATTAGGCTTCTATATGCTTGCGCCACTTTGCCAAAATTCGCTCAAACGTTTTGTCCACTTCTTCTTTTCGTATCGACAGTACTTCATTTTGTAGAAATTATAGTGCTTGCGCCTAGTAGGTGGCCACATTAATTGCTGCTTCGGTAGCGCTCATTAGATCATCAAGGGTGCAGGTGGACGGACGTTTGGGACACTCCAGCAAGTGGGACATAGTCTGGATAGGAGCACCGCACTCGCACTGGGTGTTGGATTGATCAATGAACCCCCACTTCGCCAAATTGTGTTTGCAGCGGCCTACTTGGACACGCAATCGATTTTGTCCACTAATAGTGGGGCTCATGGCTAATTAACAATCGGATTGTACGATCTGTGCGGTTCTGGTGGGTATTAACTAGGTTTCGTTTTAAACGGTTTTAATTAACTTCACTTCGTATAGGTATTTGTTTGTTTGATTTAATTCTTGCGACAGATTTTTCAACTACTTCTGCTGAACCGATTCTTTTGAATCTTCGTAAACAAATTCAATTCCCATGACGATTATTATTATTATTATTCAGCCATGATCATTCCACTGCAGGGCAAAGGCCTCCCTACCCTCCTTCCACTCCTCTCGGTTTTAGGTTTTCTGCGGCCAGTCCTTCCAATAGGTGTCTAGTTCGTCCCACCATCTCCTTCTGGGTCTGCCGCGACGTCGTCTGATGTTGTGTGAGTTCCACTCAGTGATGAGTTTTGCCCACAGCTCGTCCGACATGAGGCAGACGTGATAGCCCAGTTCCATTTTAAGCTTGCGGTTTTCTAACTATGACGATACCATCATCTTCCTGCCCTGGTCCCAAGTTACTTATGGTCGGCGCAATATGTTTTACTCTTCCACTCTTCCCTGTCAGCCGTCTCATTATCATTTACTTCCCTTATCTTTCATATCCTGGATCACACAATCCATCCATCTTTTCTTTGGTCTCCCTCTCCCCCGCCATCCATCAACATTCATGTTGTATATATATATGTCTATGACGATACCACATAATAATAATTACAACTTTCAATCCTCAAATCCTGATTCTGCAAGGGTACTGCAAGATAAAACCGTTTAACTTGAACGTTTTTTTAAGGGTTTATTTGACTATAACTAGCCACGTCAACTGTTTTTGAGATTTCCTCTAAAAGATAATATTATGTACAGGATATGAGCAAGTAGGACAGGAAAAAGTTGCGATATTATCTAGAAATAGATGCAACACATTCTGAATGAGACTGGCACCAAATAATGTATTATTTACTTCAAAGAAAGGTTTATTGTGACACTCGTTATTGATACGCAGTCATCCTTACCCATAAGGAAAAGGGAAAAGAAAAAAGATATAGATTTTTTGTTCAAAATAATAGCAATCTGTCACTACGTAAAGCTAAAGCTATGAGGAAAGATGTGAGAGGAAGCCGTGACAAAATATATACGAGATGTGGAGACAGTATTTATATGTTTGAATGTGAATAAATGCCGAGGAAATGCGTTCTTTGCGAAGTATGTGCGGTGTAACTTTGAATGATAGATTGAGAAATGATATAGACAAAGTTGCAGTATAAAAGATGATGTCGTGACAAAAATTTAAAGGAGTATGCTTAGGTGGTTTGGTCATGTCGATAGAATGAGTGAACGTCGATTAACAAAAGGAATTTATAAGGCGGATGTCAGTGGAAACGCTAGAAGACGCCTTAGAAGGACATACATTGATGTTATTGGTGATGTTCTTCACAAAATATAGGCGTGTAGTACTCTCAACCGGCGTGCGTGTATGACAATATGTATGAATGTGGACGCAGCGAAAGGAGTATGTAACATGCGGCGTTCTATAGTTTCTGCCTACCCCCGTGGGAAAAAGGCGTGAGTTTATCACCCATATTCTAAGACGTTCCTTCAAAACTTACTGGACTCGACTCCACCTCGACTCGGTCTTTCTCACTACCATCGGGAGTTATAGTTGACATATTAACGTCCTCGACTCGGAATTTTTCCTCAGTCGAGGTAAGGAATCATTTGTCAAACTCAAGGTACGTCGGAACCTACCTTAAGGAAGGAAGTGTCAAAATTCGTATGTAACAAAAATTAATTTTGAAGACTTTATCGAATATGCTTACGATAATCCTTACAACTATTTATCGCGGCGTTATTTGCGCGATGCAGATAATTCAAATTATGACGTAATGACTCCACTCTACCTCAACTCATTTGAGGACAACTCAATCGAGGAACCTCAAAGTTCACTCAAAATTGCGACTAAGAATACAATTTTGTAGGTGTTTTCGAGGCCGTCCTCAAGGCTTCCTGAGTCGAGTATGAGTCGAGTAAGTTTTGGAATAACGTCTTAGAATATGGGTGTATGTATGTATGTTCATAGTTTATATATATTTTACTTAGAATGTGAACAGTCATGAGCATTAACATGTATACATGTAGCGATGGAGCGCTTGAGACTATCATTATTCTAAGACCCTTCAAGTTTTCTAACTTATATGAACATGGCGGATTGAGGGTGCATTGTGGAACTGCTTTTCCTCCTTATTCTCAGTGCTGAGAACCGTGACCACTTGGGTACTCATGGATACCCGCCGCCTGGGAAAGACGAAGGCTTACGTCGTTCTCTTACCGACTTCTACCACGATGTTACTCCTACTACCTCTGGTTGCAGGACTGGCTCCTATAAAACACGACACGTTTGGTGCAGTGGCTGAACGATCGGCTTCTGCGCTATGGCTCGTGGGTGTGATTCCCGCACGGATCAAATATTTGTATGGCCTACAAATAGTTTTTCCAGGTCTGGGCGTTTGTGCATGTGAAGATTTGTGTCTGTAAACGCACCCACAATACAGGAGAAATGCTAGTGTGGGGCAACGATTTTATTAAATAAAAACTTATAAAAAAAAACTATCAGTGTACAAAATATTATTGTTCCTTCCAATTGGTATTCACTCGATTTTCACGACATGTCACGACACCCACGCCCTTATCTAAATTTATACTAATATTATGAAGAGGAAAGATTTATATTTTTGTATGTAACGAATAAACTAAAAAACTACTGGACCTATTTCAAAAATTCCTTTGCCGTTATATAGCTACATTATCACTGAGTAACATAGGCTATATTTATTACTGAAATAAAATATCTTACGCGGGCTTGTCTTAGTTATCTTATCTAATAAACCACGTAATCTTTTACTCTCACAAAATAACATATGGCTTCCATTAAAATTTGACAGCGATATATCTTATCATCCATCTTACGCCTATTTTCCTAATAGTGCTCAGAAAATCCTCCTTCAATGTAAGTCTATCCTTTTAAGTCCATACTCGTATGTACACGTGACAGTTTCTCTAAAAGGGAATAAATTATGGTCTTCCTACGTACTAAGTGTGTTAATGGCGTAACGCTGTTCGTGAGATGAATCGCGAAGATGTGTGGGAAAGATTAGAACTAAGGTTGTACAGTAGTACAACTACATTGCGGCCGCCGAGAGAATTTGTTCCCGACAGATCGTGTTTCATATTATAACGCCAAACTATAACAACTTTTTTTTACCTTTTTTTTTGTCGTGGAGAAATGCACACGCATACTGCACTACCACGGGGAGATAGTGCAGTTATGTGCGACTCAACCACTAAAACTCTACGGAGTCCTCATCTGCCACATATGGCGGGAAGACGGGCACGCGTAAGCACTCATCCGCGAACCCGCCGCGGCTGCGGACAGCCGATGTCACCCAGGCGACACCGCAAGCTACTTGGCCGCTACGTCGAGGGCGTCCAGGCCCAAGCCCCGACGAGCAGCCCCTCCTCGGGTTCCTCTTGGCTTCACCGTGGGCATTCACTCCACGGCTACTGAGCCCCCCGCAACGACAATGCGGGAACCCACCGGGGGGAAACTATAACAACCTATATAACCTACATAACGTGGTGGCAAGCGCGACTGCTGATCGTGAGGTCCTGGATTCGATCCCCAGGTCGGGCAAAGTGTTATTGGGTTTTTCCGTGTGGAATTCCTCCGTAGCAGCCCGGAGTTTGGATTTGTGTCCGGTTGATGGCAATAGGCTCGCCCCCTATCACATGGGGAATACAAGGCGTCATGTTTTTTTTTAATAATTTGTCTTTTATTGTCCCACTGCTGGGAACGGGCCTGTTTTCCGAATGAGAAAGATTTAAGCCATGGGTGGCAAACACGCGGCCCGTGGGCTACATGTGGCGCGCCGGGCATTAACATGTGGCCCGTGGAGCTGGTTCATATGAACTAAAAAATAATTGGTCTACTTAATTTGTCTTAATTTTTTAAAATATAATAATCTTGACAGCAGCGGCCCAACATAAAATCTTTGTCTCAAAATTTGGCCCGACCGCTGATAAGGTTGGCCGGCCATGGTTTAGCCCTTAGTCCACCACGCTGGCCTGGTGCGGTTTAGCAGACTACACACACCATAGAGAACTTTATGGAGCCGTCTCATGTGTGCAGGTTTCCTCACAATGTTTTTCCTTAACCGTTAACGCAAGTGATAACCAAATTCTGATCCGCACATGAATTCGAAAAGTTAGAGGGACGGGCGGGTCACACTCAGGCCCCTTCTGCATGGATGGCAAGCGTTCTACCGCTAGGCTAACAACCTACAACAAATTAAAATAGTTTTCAGGGCGGCCACAGAGAGAATAAGTTCCTGACACCATTAAAAACGGTAAACTATGTATTTTAGTTTAACGTTATAATATGAAATACGATCTGTCAGGAACGCCTTCTCTAGACGGCAGCACTGTAGTCGAAGCGTGAATAGCCTAAGGGCCGGCGTAGATTTGGCGAAGCGCAGCGCAGAGCATTTTTCACTGCCACCTAAATATCAGCCAGATTTTTGAACTGGTTAAATTAGAGCCCGATGACGATATTACCCTTCTCCAGGAGGCGAGTAAATCAACCAGCACACTACACAACGTCCGCCGCGGCCCGGCATATCTTCCTCGCCGACGAGGCCCATCGCGACGTCCCACCGCCGCTGTCCCTGATCCACCGTGCTCACCCGCCGCAGCCGCGGAGCCGGTCGTCTTTTCTGACGCCGCAGTCACACCGTTAATTCAGCCCTCATCAAGATGTCTCCCTCCCAGTCCTCTGGCAAGGAACGCCCTAAGCCAAGGTTCGAGTCCCCCCTAAGGGACGCCCTTAGTGGTGTTGCTGCTTACTAGTCATGATGTTAGTAGTAGTAATAGTAGTTAGCTTATGTTAAGTATTTTACTCTGGTCGGGATTGGTTGGAGACCTTTCAGGTCTCATCAATAACTGCCCGGTTACGTAGAAACGGTCCGCAAGACCATCTACAAGCAGTTTACAATAATTAACAAATGAACTGGTTAAAAACTAACACAACTAAATTAATCAAGGTATATGTGTTATGTAGGAGAACATTTATGCCCAGTTCCTATAAACAACAAAAACGAATCGTTTCGCTTACCAATGGTAGTGCGTTTTATTGCCAAACTGGGCATGTAAATAGATTCGTAAGCTAATTTTACCTGTGATAGCTACTTCCATATGGGATGGTCTACTACGCAAAGCTATGAAGTCTTTGCTTCATTATTGGTAAAGATACAAGAGTCTCAAATTGCCGTGTTTTATGAGTAAAGCAACTTAATTTTTGGAACAAACTTCGCTAAGTTTATTTGTATTTGTTTTCACTGTTTAAGCGAGATGCGTAAGAGTTTGACTTCTAAACTTCATCTGTACACTGATAAGCTTTTACTCTTACTCTAGATACGACGTGAAGCTTTAATGTCTAAACCTAGACAGACATTGATAGACCGCGTTTATTTGACTATGCGTATCTTGAAATTCTATCCAATTTTCATAATACATACGTTATGTTCTCGTCACCATTTTATAATGAATATATGCCATTACCTTGAAGACTTCTCTTGAATTTTAGACAATTTGTTTGGCTCATCAGGAACTGAGTGCTTAATTTTCTGCGTTATGGGTGGCCGATTCAATTCCCATATGGAAGCACTTACATAGATAATCAGCCCATAACTGTTCCACTTTCTTCTTTTTCGTGTGGTTAGTGACTAACCTGGTGTCAGAGTTTATGCCGCCCATGGGCCTCTGACTTGACTTCACATGCCGTCGAGAAATATCTCTCAGGCATGCCGGTTTCCTCGCGATGTTTTCCTTCACCGTTTTTAAGCAAGTGATAATTAAACAATACGCACATGAATCCGAAAAGTCAGAGGTACGTGCCTTGGATTCGAACTCGAGACTTATGACTTGGCAGTCCGAAGGTCACACCACTAGGCTATCACTGTTCTACTGTTGGGCACAGACTTCTTCTGAGAATGAGGAAGGTTCAGGCCTGAGTCGACTATCATGGAATCACATACTTGCAACTTGCAAGCAATGGCGTTAGTGGATGATGGACATATTAATTTCTCTCGTTATTATCTTTCCTTTCCAATGTTCTCTTAAACGAGCTCAGGTTCCTTCATGAAACCTTCATGTGTATGTTTTTCATTTTACGTTTTCGCGATTTTTAGTTATGTTTATCGTGTTTTGCCGTTCCACGTTCCTTACGTGGGTATGTTACCGGTCTCTACTTCAGTAGGTACGTCGTGCATATTATTCAGCTGTTAGATATTCTGTGGGGAAATGTTACTGTCATCCTTGGGGTGGCATTGACCTCTGGAAACAATAATAATCAGGTATAGCAGATGGAGAGATTGTCCGACGATATTGTAAAAATCGCGAGTCAAACTTGGGTGCAATCAGCACAGGATCGCGGCCAATGGCATAGCTCAATGGAGGTCTATATCATGGGATATTAAAGGCTGTGGATGACGATGACGATAGCAGACGGAGTAGACATAGTATTTTTTAAAGGTTTTATTTGGCTTAATTTCGTATAGTTTGTTTCAAATTTTACGACATATTTTTCAACTAATTCTGCTTAACCGATTCTCCTGAAAATTCGCACACAATCCCATGACAATACAAGATTATAGTAACTTGAACCTTCAATCCTCAAATCCTGATAAGGTACTGCAAGATAAAACTGTTTAACTTAAAGGTTAACTCATACTAGAGCAGAGTCGAAGTGCATCGAAGCGTCATTCTGAAACTTAACATAGCATATTCACCCTTATCTATCTATCTATATTCAACATAGGTAATACACATATTTCTTCTAAAATAAAAAAAAAGACGCGCGAATTCGTGCGAATCCTGTGGAATGCGCGCGATCTTTTTTTATCTTAGAAGAAATATGTGTATTACGTTGTGGAGATAAGGGTGAATATGCTAAGTTAAGTTTCAGATTGACGCTTCGATGCGCTTCGACTCTAGTGTGAGTTGACCCTAAAAGCTTTTTTAAGGGGTTTATATAATTAATACAGTTACTGTTTATCCACCTGTACTAATCCCCCAAGTTCGTATTACAAAAATTCACGACAAGAGATGTTAAGAATTTATTTCAAAACCGTAGTCAGTGCATGCAACCCCAATATATTCCCCACTCCCAGCTTACTTGAGTCCATAAAAAAGGGCCCACAAACCACTATCCCTGCTTATCCCATCTCAATACTAAGTCGATATCAATATATTGAATACCTAATACCCTCAGAGATCCGAGGAACGCTGGGTCGTCTAATTTGCATAGTGAGTAATTTCAACCTTACGTTCGGATTGTATGGCAGCCATATTGCTTTAGGAGCAGCATGCTACATATTTGCATGGGACAGGACTTTTTACGGGGGTTTTTGGGGATTTATATTATTTAGGATTTTAGAGGGTTATGTTTTTGATAATTTGTTGCGACAATAATGTGTAACATGGTAGGAAATATGTAATGGCTAACGCTCGGTTCCTATAAACAAATATACTTGTAAGCTAATTTTACGTGTGATAGCGCCGTACCCGGAGAATATAATGGCATTTGCAAAAACACAACTTTTTCAGAACAAAATAAAAACCGATTTTTGACGACTGCTTGCCAAGTACTGCTTGTAACTGGCAAGCAGTGCTTGTAACAGTGCCAAGTACTGCTTGTAACTGGCAAGCAGTCGTCAAAAATCGGTTTTTATTTTGTTCTGAAAAAGTTGTGTTTTTGCGAATGCCATTATATTCTCCGGGGACGGCGATAGCTACTTTCATATGGGATGGTCTACTATGCAAAGCCATACGGTCTTTGCTACATTATTGGTATAGATACAGGAGTCTTAATTTAAACCAGTAACGCTCCGTAAATTATAGGAATCGGCTATTAGTAAGTAAGTATTATCCTAGACTTTTCTCATGAACCGGTCTATAGTCTTAAGGGGTGGGTACAAAAGATGCGAGGGATGCGTTGCGATTGGTTTGCCACGCATGTCGCAAGCTTTGTGGATGAGGTGGCTCACTCTGTGAGCATAAGCCCCTCGCCGCTCACGGTGAGCCACCTCGTCCACACAGCTTGAGGCATGCGTGACTACTCAATCGCGGCGCATGCCTCGCAATGTTTGTACGCACCTTTAAAAATTGCGGTTGAATACTTTTTTTTAGGGTTCCGTACCCAAAGGGTAAAACGGGACCCTATTACTAAGACTCCGCTGTCCGTCCGTCCGTCCGTCCGTCCGTCCGTCCGTCTGTCACCAGGCTGTATCTCATGAACCGTGATAGTTAGACAGTTAAAATTTTCACAGATGATATATTTCTGTTGCCGCTATAACAACAAACACTAAAAAACAGAATAAAATAAATATTTAAGGAGGCTCCCATACAACAGACATGACTTTTTTGCTCGTTTTTGCTCGATATTGATAACGGCAACAGGTAGACGCTTGAAATATTCACAGAATATTTAGTTATATATTCACTTTAAAAATAAATAATTAAATTAAAATAAAACAAATATTTAAGGGGGGCTCCCATACAACAGACACGATTATTTTGCCGTTTTTATAGATAATGGTACGGAACCTTCGTGCGCGACTCGCACTTGGCCGGTTTTTTTATCTACCTATCTCAAATCCCATTAAGATTCAATCCAGCCCATTAAATAGCTCAAAGAGCAGCGAAACTTTATTGGAATCAACTTCCATCTAAATGTCAGATATAAACCCACGTCTGGAATAAACGTCTATCCGGAATTCCGATCGAAATTAACTTCACAGCTGTTTTACAGTTCGTCTTTGCCTTCCTTGTACATGACTTGAGTTGATAATCACTAGGGATCGTGATCCGTTTGGTGATTATGCCAATTACCTTTAATTATGTTAATAGGATAACGTCGCTAAGTTCTAACACCGCGTAACTCAAAATAGTCAACTTTACAGGAGAGCAAAATTTTTTTTTTCTACTTATCATATCGTCAGTGGAAAGGTAAAAAAACTAAAGCACCAATATACCTATTTTATACTTATAATTATAATACATATTAAAACGATAATTTAATTATATATTTAATATGTATACTCTAAGAAAATAACTGTTTATTTGTTTTTTAATACTTTGGGTCGCTCTCCTGTAAAGTAGGTATAATGGCGCTTTAGTCTTTTTACCTTTCCATTGACGATATAATTGTTTTTAATCTACAATATTCTATTTTATTTTGGTTTTTTCGACGGAGCACTTCCGCGCCACGATTCAGTATGGAACTCACCTGACTTACACGCTGTTTTAGCCGTTTACATAGCTTGATGGAAAAAATATTACATACGCGGTGGATTTTGTTTTTAAAAAAACGCGTTGCTATTGGATCTAACCATTGATTGTGATTGGTCAAACGATGCGTTTTTTGATTCCCTATCGAATGACGTGCATAACTCAAAACTACAATTTTTCGGGTTATGCGGTGTTAGAACTTAAGCGACGATAAGTAGGTTTTGGAGTAATAAGGCGTTTATAGGCCGGGAAATATGGAAGAAAACTTTTACATGAAAAGATATGAATTTGAAATTATTGAGATGATTTGTTTTTGAATTCACAAAGTACAAGCGTATGATTGCTGGTTAAATTACAACCTCTCATGTCGGCAAGAGAATAGCTCATGCCGAGTTGTGAAAAGATTAGGCAGCTAGCAAGGTTGGTGTGGGCTGCGGCGGACTGGGACCTGAAATCGGCCCGGGCATTTGAGTGACGTTCGGCCCAAGCGCTTAGACGGACGACGTATCTTTTTTTTAGACTCTCCCCTCTCTCTTTCTCCTGTATCTTGGGTGCATTTACAAACACAAACAATTTGCGGCTTCTTTTTCGAGCGATAGGCGATAGTTGGACGAACAATTAGATTTTTTTTGACTTTTCCCTCACTCTTTCGATTTCTCCGACTGTGTGACTGGCCCCTCAGGCCACACCGGCCCGATTTGCCCGTATGGCCAGTCCGTGCTGGTAGTGGGGCTGACTACACAGAGTGATCAGTATCTACGTACCTTCTTATCCTCCTCCTGGATGCCAGCGTCAGACCTATATTACATAAAGAATTAAAAATTCATTCTAAAGCCATCTGAGAATTGTGTTCGTAACAAATCATTTTATGGTAGATATACATATATATGACATAAGTAAAATCTATATATGAAAAATATATCGTTTTTTGCATTTTTTTGGATGTGTACAGACTCGTGATATACCATAAAACCTAAGTTTCAAATAATATCGAATATTTTTTTTTCTGGAATCCAGGAGTTTAAGTATCGTCACTCATAGTGTTTTTTTGAATACTCTCTTATGCCTGTCTCAGACTTATACCGGCCGCACGCCTGTCTAAACCTTAGAATGCCCGCCAAATGCGGCAAATGCCTGTCATATGGTAACCCTAGACACGTGAGACTTTCCAACTTTGTATTGTGGAAGTATGAGGTACGGTGTTTCTCCAACGAAAAAGGCAGGATCCTCCTACCAGGCAGGTCTTATGCCTGGCGGGCACTGCCCAACGGTTGATGTTGGGAAGTTGTATATATGCCGCAGGTTTTTCATAAAATTAGGTTTTTGATCAAAAACCTAGGTTTTTGATGGAAAACCGGAAGATGACACATTTTAAACCCAATTTCATCATAAACCTGTAACAATCCAGACTAGTGCAGATTTTTGATCAAAAACCTGAACTAGTTTGGGTTTATGATAAAGTTCTTGTCAAAATCACGGGTTTGCTTTGTTTTATGACAAATAAATCAATTTAAATGAAATAAATAAAACAATGGTTTAGGTTTAAGCAATCACCAGATATAATGAAATATAACGCCCAAAAAATCGTAAGTACTTACCAGAATTTAATCCCCATTTTAATATGAAATTATCACCAATAAACGTAAAGTCTGCTAACCTAAAAAAGGCAAGTAACCAAATATGTACTCGCATTTTATTTAAAATTTTCATCCAAATATGTTACACAATTTTATCCTAATAAAGTAAATTAATATACAAAAATCATTGTTTACCCAAAAAATATAAATGAATGAATCTGTGCATGGTCGAGGGTGGGCTTGGTCGACGGAGCCCCGCTTTGCGGGACTCCTACTTTTTATGGTTTATAAAAAAATAACCACGAAGCGGATGGCGGGGTCTAATCGCTCGCTCACACGACCCCGCCATCCCCTTCTAACCTAACCTGTCCGAGTCGGGGTGCCCTAAAGTCCAGATTACATCCAGTTTCTCGCAGTTGTGATATATTTGGGTAGTAATGACACAAAACTTTGCTAGTTAAACTTTGGTGCACGCGTGGCCTTTTTGGGTTATGAAAAGTTTTTGTAGTGCAGGCATGACTTAAATAGCCCAAAAGATTTTGGTACAGGTTTCATTTATTTGTACATATTATATTTTTTTTTGGATGAGGCTGTTTAGGGTAACGATTGTTTTTTTGGTGGTCATTCAATTTCATCCCTATTTTTAATAGCTTCTTCTATTCTCTTCTGTGTCCACAATGGTTTCTCTTTATTTTTTCGGCCTTCAAACAAAGTAGTAAACGCTCTTTAAAAATCTTCTTTACATACAAATTGCTTATCCACATGGTTTCCTGTAGATGCCATTTGTAGTAAGCACTAGCACAATATTAATGAGATATATTCACTTAATTATATTTTACGTAATCATTTGTCGCAAAAATGAACGCGGGTTGCCCGTCTGAGTTGTGTTTTGTGACTGAAGAAGCGGAGAAAGGGCGGGGCGCGCGCGGGCGCAGGCGAAACAAAAGCGGGGGAAGTCCCTAAGTTCCTGTCAACGAAAATGTATATCAGATTGGTCAATAATTTGTCGATGAAATATGGAGCAAAATATACATTTTATGATAAAAATATTATGTGCATTTTTTTACCTGAATTTCCCAAAAGTACTATATTTTTGTATCTTTTTTGGGAAAAATACTATATTTGTTCAAAAAAAAAGGTGGCAACCCTAGTTGCTAGTAGGGAATGCCGTTATCTTGATCGCGTTTGTCGCGTTCGTCGCTTACGCAGGATACCCCGTTAATGCGCAGCTTGCGCCTCCGTATACGCCTAGACTTAGAATTAAAAAGTTACTATTCATCTATAAGTGCATGTAAATTTTCATCAGATTTTGCCTTTCATTCTAATTTTCTATACCAATTCTTCATCTATTTATATTATTCCTAAAACGCAAACTGAAAGTATTTCAACAAACATTTAGAACTAACTTCAAAGTAATAAAGTACCACAAATACCTTAATATTAGAAGAGAGTTATGTAATATAACCGCTTAACTAATACACGTCTTTTTCAAGTATTTGAACGAGTTCAGTATTTCGTAATCCTAAAATAACTTTGAGGTAAAAATAATGTTTTACCTACTTTACTTTTTAACCGACTTCCAAAAAGGAGGAGGTTACTATGTTCGTCTGTATGTATTTTTTTTTTTTTTTTGTGTATGTTCATCGATATTTTCGCCAATTGTGAACCGATTTTGATGATTCTTTTTTTAATGGATGGGGTATACTTCGAAGTTGGTCCCATTTAAATTTGGTGAAGATCTAATGAAGAACTTCGGAGATAGACAATGGAACTCCTCAATGACGAACAGTACGCATATTGTGATGATGTGATTATGTTACGAGCAGCGTCTTTAGTAGGTCCAACCAAGTTTTACTTAAGGCCACTAAAAAGAAAAAAAGAAAAACTTTTTTAAAAAAAATTTAAACCGACTTCAAAAAGAATAAAATAATTACCATATAAAATTAACAGTTTCAGAAGTCGGTGCCTTCAATTTGGTTCAGCGTGGATCAGCACCGACTTCTGAAACTGTTAATTTTATATGGTAATTATTTTATTCTTTTTGAAGTCGGTTTAAATTTTTTGTAAAAATTGTTTTTATAATATAAGTTATTTAGTCCGTGACTCCATCCGGGGACGGATTAAGAATAAAATTCCCCTCTGTCGCCAGGCAAGAGAGTCATATAAGTCGATGAACCTGGCCGAATATTGTGCCCGGAAATTGGCAATAGGCTCGCCACTTATTCCATGGGACTTAGTACGAGAGGCGAAACGTGGGTGTACAGACTCCTGTAATAGGAGAATACCTCTACTTACTATTTATTACAGGCGTGAGTAGATGTAAGTGTATGTATGTATAACTAGCGGCCTAGCGGCCCATCCCGGCTTCGCACAGGGGGGCATATTTCCCGTTTTTGCAACATTTTTCATTTATGCTCGACTCCTATTGGTCGTAGCGTGATGTTATATAACCTATAATCTTCCTCGATAAATGGACTATCCAACACAAATAATTTTTCAATTCCAACCAGTAGTTCCTGAGATTAGCGCGTTCAAACATACAAACCAACTCTTCAGCTTTATATATTGTACGCGTCTGTCTGTATAAAGAGCAGTAAGTTTTTTTTTTAATTTAGAGTATTGAACCATAGTACAGTACTATTTATACGCAGACGCTTCAATCACAATAATATTAAATGTAAAAGTTTGTGAGTTTGTATGTTTGTTACTCAATTACGCAAAAACGGCTGAACTGATTTCGATGAAATTAGTCACACAGATTTTATTTATTTATTTTATTTTATTTATTAGGTAATTACATACTGCTACTCTATGAAGACCGCTGACGTTGCACATGCACCAATACTTATTATTTTCACCAAATCGCTGATGCATCTATGACGTCAATCGATTTCGCAAGTTGTTATTCGTACATTGATTTGTAAGAACAAACATTCTATATTCCTACCTTGAATTGGAATGATTGTTCAATAGGCTTATAATTGTAATATAATTTTATTAATTAAATTAATTTAAAATCATTTCGGTTTTTTTTCGAACTCTCTGCTGACGCAAACGTAATTGGCGCAGTCGGTAGGATATCCGCGGGAGATATCGGGACTCTATCTCACATCGATAATCGCGTCGCGAGTCACCCGGGTGGCTATCAAGCACCGTTCCGGATATCCTGAATCTACGGACCTGCGGCAGACCAGAGGGAGAATCTGAAAATCGACTCACAGAGAAGAACCAGAAATGAATTATTTGTAAGTACACTTGAATTATTCTCGTGTTGCATCCCTTGAATCTTTAACCTCAAGATTTACCATCCCAGGGCCTCTAGTTCGCGGGAGCCTGAATCACGTCAGGCCCGCAAACGTATAGCAGATTTAAATAGAGATATTATTTTAGATAGTTTAGAGTTAGATAATATGACTCAACACACTCCAGACACCATTTACAAGGCTCTTCGCCTTGTTCCGGAGTTTGACGGCAATCCAAACATCCTTACTCGTTTTATTAAGATTTGTGACTCTTTAGCTGCGCAGTACTTAAGTGCAACACCTGGAAGCGAATTTTCAAACTTGTGTTTGTTAAACGGAATACTTAATAAAATAACTGGGACTGCAGCATGTACTATTAATGCCAACGGGATACCAGAGAGTTGGTTAGGTATTCGAACTTCTTTGATTAATAACTTTTCAGATCAACGGGACGAAACCGCGTTGTACAATGACCTCTCTATAGCTACTCAGGGCGGTAGAACGCCTCAGGAATTTTATGAACATTGCCAGACATTGTTCAGTACAATCATGACATACGTGACTTTACATGAGACTATACCGACTACAATAGAAGCAAAACGCGAACTGTATAAAAAGGTCACTATGCAAGCATATGTTCGAGGGTTAAAGGAACCTTTAGGATCTCGCATACGTTGCATGCGCCCACCTACTATAGAAAAAGCGCTGGAGTTTGTTCAGGAAGAACTCAATGTAATGTACTTGCAGCAGCGTGATTACTCAAAAGCCCAAGCTCCTTCTAAGGTTACACCCATGTTACCATCAGCTCTTGCTCCCCCTCGCCCACATAACTTCCAAATGCCAGTACCTAATTGGCCATCACCCATGGGACAGCGCCCTTCGGGACCCGTGCCTCAACCCTTCAAATTTCCCGTACCAACACAACACCAACAACGCATGCCAACGAACACTCAAAGGATGTTCAGTGCACCACCTCCTAACTACAACCCCCGTAGTAACGTCTTCAGATTTACACCCCGAAACAATGTGTTACAAGGCCCTCAGCCTATGAGTGGTGTTCAACGCTTTACTCCCAAACTATTACCCCCAACTAATAGGCCAGCGGTCCATGACTGGAATAAGTTTGGTAATCCGCCATCTTCAAATTATTTCAAAAGCCGAGAAGTTAATATGAATGAGTGTGCGAACTATGACGACTCATGTTACAACTATTACTATGAACCGGAGTACAATTACTATACTGACAGCGACTTTGCCCCCGATTTCACACCTGACTCAAATTATTATAACATGATCGCAGACAACCAAGTTTTTGACGATTCTCAACCACAAACAGCCTTAGTTAGCCAAGCTCAGCAGGATTTTCAGGAGGCTTCGACCTCACAGAAACCAAGATAGAATTAAACCTTCAGACGCAGAGACAACTTCCCTATGTACAAATCAGAGAGCCCCCTTTGAAACTTTTAATAGACACGGGCGCAAACCAATCCTTTATAAGCCCTGAAGCTGTCCAAAAATACTTTGCCGAATATCCTCTAAATTTCGATCCGTTTGAGGTAACCAACATACACGCGACAAGTAGGAATGACTACTCTATTACTTTGCCATGTTTTGCGGAGTTTAATGACGCCAATAGTATGAAGTTATTTATCTATCGGTTTCATGATTACTTCGATGGGCTCATAGGGTTGGACTTATTAAATAGTTGGGAAGCGCGTATAGATTTGAAAAACAATCAGTTACTAACTCGATCTGCGTCAAATCCTATCAGGATGTATAATTCTTGTAATGTAAATTTATACGAAGATATTATACCAGCAGGGACTTCCAAAGTTATTCGTATTCCCATTGATATTACAGAAGGCGACGGTTTTATTAGTGAACAAATTCTTTGTAACTGTATAATTCATGAATGTATTACCACCGTTGCTAATAACCGTGGCTATTTAGAAATTGAGAATCCGACACAAAATGACATAATATTTTCACTCGATCGCCCAGCACATGCGGAATTATTTAGTACCGAGTGCATTAGTATGCAACAATCAATGACACGTGCTCAAGATGTAGTGTCACGCCTAAGAACGGATCATCTAAACCAAGAGGAAAAGGCTAACCTTATAGCTCTTTGCTCTCGTTACTCAGACGTTTTTTATATTGAGGGTGAGGCATTAACTTTTACAAATAAGGTAAAACACCGAATAAGAACAACCGACGAGGCTCCAGTGCACGCTAAAAACTACCGGTATCCATTCGTGCACCGCCAAGAAGTTAGAGACCAGATAGGAAAAATGCTGGAACAGGGTATCATACAACCATCGGAATCTGCATGGAGCTCCCCTATCTGGGTAGTGCCAAAAAAAATAGACGCCTCAGGAAAGCAAAAATGGCGTCTCGTGGTTGACTTTCGCAAACTGAACGAAAAGACATTGGACGACAAATATCCCATTCCAAACATCACTGACGTCCTTGACAAATTAGGGAAATGCCATTATTTTACGACCCTCGATTTGGCAAGTGGTTTTTACCAAGTAGAAATGGACCCTCAGGATGTGGAAAAAACCGCATTTAATGTCGAACATGGGCATTTTGAATTTCTTAGAATGCCTATGGGACTTAAAAATTCTCCGTCTACGTTTCAACGCGTGATGGACAATGTCCTCAGAGGGCTTCAAAATGAGATATGCCTGGTTTATTTAGACGATATTATAGTATTCAGCACATCCCTTCAAGAACACATGATTAACCTTGAAAAGGTATTCCAGAGACTTCAAGAGTCCAACTTTAAAATCCAAATGGACAAATCTGAGTTTTTGAAGCTTGAAACAGCTTATCTCGGACATATTATCAGTAAGGATGGCATAAAGCCAAACCCTGATAAAATATCCGCCATAAAAAAATACCCCATCCCTAAAACACCGAAAGAAATCAAGCAATTTCTAGGTCTTCTCGGTTATTACCGAAAATTCATTCCAGACTTTGCCCGAACTACCAAGCCACTTACTCAATGCCTAAAAAAAGGACGGAAAATTACCCTTGACACTGAATACGTAAACTGCTTTGAAAAATGTAAGACCCTTTTGACAAATGACCCCATCTTACAATATCCAGATTTTACTAAGGAATTTAACCTGACGACAGACGCCTCGAATGTAGCCATCGGTGCTATATTATCCCAAGGTCCCATAAACTCAGACAAACCTATCTGTTATGCATCTAGAACTTTAAATGAAAGCGAGATAAACTATAGTACGATAGAAAAGGAACTCCTTGCCATAGTCTGGGCCACAAAATATTTCAGACCCTACCTATTTGGACACAAATTTAAGATCTTAACCGACCATAGACCTTTGCAATGGTTGATGAACATGAAAGAATCAAACTCACGACTGACAAGATGGAGACTAAGACTCAGTGAATACGACTTTTCAGTTATTTATAAAAAAGGGAAATCCAACACCAACGCAGACGCTCTTTCTCGTATTGAAATTCATACCAAAGAAGCCATATCTTTAATTGAGGAAATTGATGAACTCAATTCCTTAATGGGTAATCCATCAGAATCCATTCTCAACAAAATAAACTCCTCTACTGAAACAGCACATACAAGTATTGAGAACCCAATTTTAGAAATTCCTATAACCGACGATCCCCTTAATAAATTCAACAGACAAATATGCTTTACTATTGTAAATGACGTTAAGAAACGACCCATAGTAACTAAACCGTTTGACACCCATACACGTATAAGCATTCAACTGTCAGAATCCAATCTGGAGGAAGATGTGATCAATGCCGTAAAAGAGTATGTTAACCCAAAGGTCAAGACAGCTATTTTAATAAACCCACCATTGGCCATGTATTCAGTTATACCAGTTTTACAAGACAAATTCAAAAGTTCATCTTTAAATCTCGTTTTGGCTAAATTCGAACTAGAAAACGTCAAAGAATATTTACGACAACAAGAAATTATCCGACATTATCATGATGGCAAAACTAATCATCGTGGAATTACTGAGTGTCATTTAGCCTTGTCCCGCAAATATTACTGGCCAAAAATGAAGGATCAGATAACCAAGTTTATAAACGAATGTACGTTTTGCGGTCAGGCCAAATACGATAGGAACCCGGTAAGACCCCAATTTAATGTAGTGCCACCAGCTACTAAACCATTTGAGACAGTTCATATGGATCTATTCACTGTACAGGGTGAAAAATACGTGACCTTTATAGATGTATTCACCAAATACGGTCAAGCTTATCATTTACGAGACGGAACAGCCATTAGTATATTACAAGCCCTTTTGCAGTACTGTACCCACCATGGCGTCCCTATAACTATTATCACAGATAATGGAACCGAGTTCACGAACCAGCTGTTCATGGAATTTACAAATGTTCACAAAATCAACCACCATAGAATATTAGCTCACTCTCCTAATGATAATGGAAATATCGAACGGTTTCATCTTACTCTCCTAGAACATCTTAGACTCCTTAAGTTACAGCATAAAGACGAACCAATAGTCAACCTTATACCCTATGCCTTAATAGCCTATAACAGTTCCATACATAGCTTCACGAGGTGTCGACCCTTTGACTTATTGACTGGACACTTCGACCCCAGAGACTGTAAAGATATTGACATGACACAGCATTTGTTACAACAATATACTCAAGTCCATAAAGATAAAATGAAACAAGTCTATGACATCATCAACTCCTCATCACTTGCTAATCGTACCGCAATAATCGACAAAAGAAATGAAACTCGTGAACCCGAGATTGAATACGCACCCCAGCAACAAATATTTATTACAAACCCTCTTGCTAGTCGACAAAAGACCGCCCCACGATATACACAGGACATAGTTTTAGCTGACTTGCCGATTCATATTTATACTTCAAAAAAACGTGGCCCCATAGCGAAGTCAAGACTTAAGCGCGTACCTAAAACAGCAAATTTGTTACAGGATGCTACTAATAATAATACTCCCAATGATGGGAGCTCAAGAGATAAAGCTTGAGAGCCTCGACGACGGACCAGGTCTTCTACCTTATAAACTCGGACTAATGAAATTAACGACTCATCATCATACATTCATACAATATGTGCAACTGAATAACATCGAAAACAACGTTCACTCATTACAGACTCAATTAATAAACTGCCAAAATCAGATGACTAATGACACTTACTTATTATACGAAATCCAAATAAAGTATCTCACTAACAAGCTTGGCAATGTTTTAAGACAATTACAATCTTTAGAGCCCAACAGAGCTAAAAGAGGTCTTGTAGACGGACTAGGTTCAATAATAAAAAGCCTAACTGGGAACCTAGATCACGAGGATGCGCTAATGTATAATGAAGCAATCAAAGTTTTAGAAAATAATCAAAATAAAATAGTGACCGAATTCAATAATCAAATTAGTATGAGTAAAGAGTGGATGTTCAAACATAGTAACGTAATTACACAGATGGTAGAAAATCAGAGTAAAATTAATGCTACTTTAGAGTTAATATTACAGAGTAATGCATTAAGAGAAGATAGCTTAATAAAATATGCTCAATTAGCCCAACTTCTAGAAGTTATAAGCGACAATGTGGAGGATTTATATCAGGAATTACTTAGGATAGAAAATAGTTTAGCATTTATTCGTGCCTCTAGCATGCACCACTCCATGGTAGATATAGAAACATTAGCATCAATGGTTAAGAAACTTAGAATTATTTACGGAGAAGAACAAATTTTAGATTTAGAACTTAGAGAATATTACGATATTATAAAACCGGGATCATATTTTGTAGACAAGCAGATAGTTTTCATTTTTAAATTTCCAATAATTTCCAAGAATACTTACGATTTTTATAGACTTTCAATAGTACCTAATAAACATGCACAGGCTCTTATCCCATCCTTTCCCTTCCTTGCAACTAACGAGATGTCATATGTATACATGGAGGCTGAATGCCCGAAGTTAAAAGACTGGTACCTCTGTGAGAAAGGGATAACACATCAAATCCGTACTAAAGCTGACTGCATCCAAGAGCTGATCACCAACCAAGTCCTGCAAGAATCCTGTAAGTTCACGACAATTACCTTGATGAGAGAAGCCATGGAAAAACTTGACGACCAGCATTACGTCCTATCTTTTCCCCAGCAAACGAAGGCACAATTAATCTGTAAACAGAAAGACTATACATCGCTCCGAGGTAGTTACCTTGCCACAATTCCCATTGGATGTCGCCTGAAAACGGAAGAGTTCACTATTGTAAATGACTACGATGAAATTAAAGGCCTACCCCTGAAGCTGATAAGAATACCCTATGATGCTGAGAAACAGGCTACCACAGCTGCTCACATAAATCTCAATTCTATCGATCTCCAAGGACTGCACAGTATCCAGGACAAACTTATGATCCAGACTCCTGTTCAAATTGACAGCGTGCAAACAGAAGCCTTTTACCACACTACAATCCCGTTCTACGGAGTACTATTGAGCGCAGGTATACTCACTATCATCGCAATAACCTGGCATTATCGATGCAAATGTAATAATGCTAAGAAAAAGGATCAGCAGCCTCCGACCATAATCCTAGAAAAGAATGAACATCCTGACAACATTCCGGCAACATTTTCACTCAACGTGCTAAAATAGTCGCCGTTCTAAGGGTGGAGGAATTACATACTGCTACTCTATGAAGACCGCTGACGTTGCACATGCACCAATACTTATTATTTTCACCAAATCGCTGATGCATCTATGACGTCAATCGATTTCGCAAGTTGTTATTCGTACATTGATTTGTAAGAACAAACATTCTATATTCCTACCTTGAATTGGAATGATTGTTCAATAGGCTTATAATTGTAATATAATTTTATTAATTAAATTAATTTAAAATCATTTCGGTTTTTTTTCGAACTCTCTGCTGACGCAAACGTAATTAGGTCTACCAACAATTGTTTACACTAATTTACAAACAAAGATAAAACATGCGTTTAAACTCTACACAGTGCAACAATTACTTAAAGGTAAACACCACATGGACAAAAAAGAAAATAATAAAAAGTAATTTCGTAAGCTACATATTGTACAAGTTAGATATATATCTATGTATAAATAACATAACTAAATGCAAAATATTAAAAGCATCGTTTCTTTAAAAAAAGTTACGTACACAGTCCAAATCTTTTACTTTTTTAACAAATCTGATAAACAGTTCAAAAATTTAGATTTTTGTTTATTGAGAGAATCAAAGTGAAAATCGACCATATCACTACAACCATTCAAAAGCCTACAGAACCTAGCACATGGAGAGTTAGATCCCAACACCGTTCTTCTCATTGGAGGACAAAGTGGAGTAATAGATTTGCGCGGAATCCTCGACGGAGCACGAAAGTTAACGAGTGCGAGCAGCGGCGGCGAGTCGATATTTCCCTTCAAGATTTTACAAGCAAACATTGCGTCATTCAGACATCTTCGTTCTTCCAAGGTGTGCATGTTGAAGAATTTCAATCTCTTTTGGTAAGAACGCACTTTTTTGGTTATTCCCACAGAAAAGGCCAAATGCCAAACGAAGCGTTTTTGTACACGTTCTAGACGCAAACTATTTGTAGCGTAGTGTGGCCGCCACACCACACTACAATACTCTAATATGCTACGTACTAAACTCTGATAAAGTAATATTTTAGTTTTAATTTGACGAAAACCCTTACATTGTCTTATGACAAATCCCATCATCCTGGATGCTCTTTTAGAAATGGAATCCAAGTGTGGTCCAAGATAGATTATGTCCTGCATTAATATATATAATACTCTTTATCCAGGTATATCAAGAAGTTCTTCTACAATGCGAGTGAAACCGCAGGCAAAACCCAGTATTCTATATAAAAAAAACACTAACTGCATTTTAGGCTCCGTACTGGAGTGTAATGGACGGTTGTAGCCTGAAGCGAGTTGAGAGGAACGAAAAATATGATCATTTTATAAAACAAACACTTGTAGTGATAGCCTAGCGGTTGAACGCTTGCCTTCCATGCAGGAGAGTCTGAGTTCGATCACAGCATGTACCTCTGATTTTTCGAATTCATGAGCGGATCAGAATTTGATTATCACTTGCATTAACGGTGAAGGAAAACATCGTGAGGAAACCTGCACACCTGATAAGGTTCCATACAGTTCTCGATGGTATGTGTAGTCCGCCAACCCGCACCAGGCCAGCGTGGTGGAATAAGGCCTAAATCCTTCTCATGAGAAGAGGCCCGTGCCCAGCAGTGGGACAGTAATGGGCTAGTTGTGTTTATGTTTTTATAAAACATACTAACAGTGTGGTTTTCGGTATGAAATTAATCAATCCCTCTCCTATGGGTGTCCTGAAGGCAACAACATCAACGTCTACGGACTGATATGTTTTAGCCAAGAGCCTCGACCAACATATGATGAGGCTCTCGATAGATGGCTGGATCAAGGGCCTGATACAGAAAGCAGTACATCTGGACACGGCGCGTATTGTTAGAAAGTTCCTCTCTCTGAGGCCCTGACCACCGGTAGCTAGAACCCTGTTCCCGATGCCGGTAGGCTACAACATTTTTTTAATTTTAAGTCTATATAGTGATTTATAGATACATGTATGTATTTAAAAAGCTAATTAATTAAGCTAATATTATAAAGCTGAAGAGTTTGTTTGTTTTGTTTGAACGCGCTAATCTCAGGAACTACTGGTTGGAATTGAAAAATTCTTCTATGTAGGATAGTCCATTCATCGAGGAAGGTTATAAGCTATATAACATCACGCTACGACCAACAGAAGCGGAGTATAAATGAAAAATGTTGCAAAAACGGGAAAAATGTCCACCCGTGCGAAGCCGGGACGGGCCGCTAGTAAGAAATAATTCTGAATAATGGAGATATATATGACAATGTTCCTTCGCGACTGTTTATCACTCTATATATTAGTAGATCCAAACCGACCACCATAGACGAATACGTCCTTCCCTTGACTTTCACAGCTTATCCGTTTGTTTTCCATCAGATCAGCATAAAACTTTACTTTCCCGTAAATAAGCAGTATATTTTCCTTTCGACACGTCATCTCGGTAAAGTTTGTGATAAATACTCTTGCGAAGTTGTGACGTATGGTGGAAGTTGGATGGCTTGGAACATACGTAGCTGTATCGGTGTTTTACCTAATGTTAGAATGGATGAATTTTGTTTTCTTCAAAGACTCAAAGACTGTTCGTTGTATACTTATCACTTGCTTAAAAATAGTGAAGGAAAACATCGTGAGGAAACCTGCATGAAAGAAAGAAAAGAAAGAAAGAAAAGTTATTTATTCGCGCCAACATGACGCACAAAATAAAATAAAAGTAACAAAATGAATAGAAGCTTGGGGAAAAATATGCGTCACATCCGCGCAAAACGGCCATCGCTCAGCATAATGCTGTGTCTTGTGCGAGACAGAGCCACAGCGCTGGTTTTCAGCGACAGCCGGCGTTGACATGATGACGTCCACCGGTGCAGCAAGTAAAAAGATATAAATAAACTCAATATATGAAAATAGATAAAATACGCAATAAATAGAATCATGTGAAAGTGTATGATATATAATATTTAAATATAGCAACATTTCGTGGCATCAACATCGTCGCTCACGCAGACTTTCGTTATCTGTGCGTGCAGCTGTCAATTACATTACTGAGAGGTATTTCCCGACGTGCATGTGAAGTCAAGTTAGAGGCCTATGGGCGGCATAAACTCTGACACCGGGTTAGTCACTAACCACAGGAAAAGACGAAAAAGAAGACTGTTCGTTTTTTGGACACTTGGAAACTTATGGCCAAGTACTCAAACGCTACTCAATTTTAAGTTGCCGTTAAGTCTTGTGCTGTCACTGTCACTTTAAGGCGAAGTGACAGTGACGGTAACGAAGTGACAGTGACAGTAACGAAGTGACAGTGACAGTAACGAAGTGACAGTGACAGCGACGAAGTGACAGTGGCACGCTATGGGGAAGGCAACGCAAAACTAAAGCAGATGGCAGCACCTCCATATTTAGTTATTTCCACCAATCAGAACCATCAGGTCAATAATGTCAAACACATTGCAACCAATAAGATTGCAGTGGAACAATCGAAAGTGGCGCCATTAGTTCCACAGTTGCCTACCCCATTAACGGCAACTTAAAATCGAGTAGCGTTTGAGTATTTGGCCATTAATATCTACTCATGTCACTATGCTAGTTAGCGTCGACTTTTGACTGACCGCTTGAGTAGAAAAGCAGAAATAAACTGTCGACCGTGAGTTGTTAATGTTTAGCATTTTTTTTTAAACTGACGTCAAATATTTTTTTGTTGATGCAATTACGGCGTACCTTCATTTTTGGGCTTTGAACTGATCCTTCAGGACTGATAGGTCGATGTACGACGAAAGAGATAGAATAGATCAGCTGGTTACTATGTTTGAATTTTTTTATGAATTAAGGATTTGTTCTTGTGATTTAGTGATGGTAGTATTTCGGGTTACATAAGTCGCCATTTTGATTGCTCATCTATGGGATTTTAGCAGTTATAGTGGCTAAAATTTAATAGGCCCATTTTGACAGCTGTCACAGTAGAACATGTTAAGTCAATTTCGACATTTCGGAGGGTTCCGCAACCTGCCAGTGATAATAAGAAGTTTTTACTTCAGTCAACAATGAAAAATTTCGGAAAATTTATCAATCAGTACTTTGTCCATTAAAGCCCTTAATAATCACTGTTTCTTAAATTGGGGATGAAGAGAGAGAGTGGAAAAGGTTATTCGGAGTACCCGACTTCCCCAATTATATTTGTTTTGAGGAAAAAAATATTATAAATGATTTGTTTTTTCGACGAAACTAAACGTCAATTGGGTAAAGGGCACATGGCGTAAAGTGTTATTAATTGTTAAAAATGTTTATTACTTCTAAAGTTTTTAATTAAAATTGTTGATTTAGGTAATTATAATTTAATTACCTATCTTAACTACTGCTTTTAAGTGAAATTTGAGACGTTGCAAGAACGCCAATACGACGGTAAAGAATGGTGCTGCCGGTAATACCTGGTGGTGCCTATTGTTGGCAGTACCTGCACCGGCTGCGTTCAAAGTTCCGGTCTACGAGGTCTGCTGTATAAAATTATCTCCCAAATAGGTGTCGTTCGCAGTTACCACTATCTTCTTCTTGTTCTTCCTGCCCTTGTCCCACACCAGGTGGGGTCAGCACAACATGTATTTCATAAATCCATATTGTTAAAGGTTTTGGCTTATTGTTTTATGACCGGTCGCCTGCCTGACATGATCCCTTCTTGGGAATACTCATTGCGCTGTCGCGCGGGTGACCCAATGTGCTTGCTGATATTATGTACTGGGTCCCAAAATGATATGCTTGTCAATCTTATTGCCGACAATTAAGCAGACTATGTTCTTCTTGGTGGAGTATACTTGAAGTTCCTCGACCCACTCATTCAGTTTTGCTAGGGACTTTGGTTTTGACACATCGTAAACTAATATAGCACCATGAGCTTCTCTGTAAAAACTTCGCAGTTACCACTATATCACAGTAAAATAGTCACAAATAAGATGGTGACTTCAAAGTAAGATGTCTCCCGATCGTGATGCTGCGTTGTCGGTCTATTTATCTCGCAATTCGGATGATCATCATGCCATTTGTCGGACATCAGAAGAACGTCGACAGACAGCGGCAGTGTGCATTTGTGCTAAACCTTCGGTACAGTAGGATATTTAAGTCCGTGGTGAAACGATTAGCCAGTCAGCAAGGTCGGGCGCCGGATGTACTTATGTTGTGTTAGAAACTCTTTTATGGTTCAAATTATGGCTATTGAATTAGATACCCCTTATTTCTACCCAGAATCGAAATAATATTATAAGATTATAAGACGCGTCGAACAGCATTTCAAAACACGGGAGAAACACGCAAAATGTGGGCCAATCCCTTTATATTATTATATAAACCTAATTTAGTACATAAATTGAGTTCTGAGGGGACAATGTTATTATAATCATTCCTCTCACATAAGAAAGTTATATGTCGGGATCTCAATTTAGGCATACCATATGCTTTGAATTTAACTTCCGGGACCGGGTTCGGATAAATCCCGATGCGTAAATAACGGTCACCCATCCTAGACATAAACCCTGATTTTCTTGGCCTTATAAATCTGCACGGTAACCAATTTAACCACGAGCCAAGCAAGGGGTTTTAACTAAAGCAAAACAACACCCCTTTTAAATACAAGTACCAGGCAATCATGAACGGGAAAGAGCAACTAACAACGAATAATTACAAGTACTAAACATTAACCTAATTCGTTGACCTGGCAGAGTTCAAACGTAGCCCTTAATAATATGTCCGTTACCGAGTCGATTCGTGAATATTTGATCGCGGCTGCTAATAAAGTAAACATGTTTGTTGAATTATTTTGACCTTTTAGCTTTTGGGCCGTTATAATAATACCGCAAAAACAAAATTATTAATGTGTTATTATGGGAAAAGCATCCTTATTTGCGAAAATAGCATACTGCGGTCATCAATTTGTTTGAAGCTAAGCGTGGTGATCATGGCAGCTGCGCTCCTTCATTCTATGTTTTCCTAGTACCTAATTTTAGATACGAATATAGCAATCAATTAATTTAACTTATCACTGCCCACGGCTGGGCGACATGGGTCACAAAACTGGGTCTTTCATCAGCTTTGGCATCCTGGTTACCAGAGCCACTCGCACAAATAGCCCGTTAACGTTCACTGTAAAAGGGAGGAATTTTGAAAAATCCTTATTAAATGTACCTAGGTACTGTCAAAGTTTCATGTTTGTAACCCCAGCAGTTGAGGCTGTGCGTTGATAGATCAGTCAGTCAGTTTCTTCTTTTATATCAGATGATTTAAAGCGACTGCAGTTTGACCATCGTAAATGCTTGGCCAGAGTGGCAGCGCGGTGCGGGGAGCGGCGCGGGTGCGGGAAGCGGGAACGCGCGCGATTTGCCTGTCCGCAGTGGAGCGCGGCGTCGTTCTGAGCGTTGTCGTGTCCAGTGTTTGTCAAAATATCATATGGATGAAGAAGAATTATTTTTACTGGAAAATTCTTACTATAAAACGATTTTTCGACATCCACAGTGCTTGAATAGCACTTATTAATTCTTCAACATTTAATTTTGAAGACGCCATCACAACAACGCGCGTGGTCAGCTCGAATTAGTTTGAGATCCCCCGCTCCCGCGCGGGTTGTCATTTGCCGCCCGCGCTCTCACTGCGGCCACTTGTATGAACGATCTATGGCGTGAGCTACCCGCGCGCTCCCCGCGCCCGCGTGCCCGCGCCGCTTCCCGCGCCCGCGTGCCCACTATGGACACTCAAATGAAGTTCTTCTGTTTGAACTCGCCGCACCGCGCCCGCCCCGCGCCCGCGTTTGCAGTCTGGCCAAAGGCTATAACTCAACTACTGTGGGAAATCAAGGTTAGACCGGTTTGCCGGACTTTCGGACCTTTTACTGCTTGTAGAGCGCCAAATTCACGGCAGGTTTTATTGCATAAATTGACTTCTGCAACGCACTTTCAAACCGTGGACACCCGCAGCAAGTCGGCTTCTGCAAGTTTTACGAGCTAAACGACTACTTGCATGTAATAACTTGCGTGGTAAAATTTGACAGTGGATTTTGACATTGATATTATGTGGGGTTCGGAGTTTGATTATTTGCATTAACGGTGAAGGAAAACATCGTGGGGAATCCTGCGCACCTGAGAGGGGTTCCAAACAGTTCTGTGTGTAGTCTGCAATCCCGCACCAGGCCAGCGTGTTGGACTCAGACCTAAACCCTTCCCATTCTGCACAAGGCTCGTGCCCAGCAGTGGAAGAGTAATGGGCTGATTATGCTTTGCTATGCTAACCTTTAATTATGAGAAATGATAATATAAACTTATGAACTCTAATAATATCTTTACATCAGTTAAATACGAGCAGTACTAGTTATTTTAATTGACAAATATAACCGTTGGAACAACAGCGTTTGGAGCGGTGCCAATTGAGCAGCCACGCGTTATACTAAATGTTAATGAGTTTAACATAATCTTTACTCATAATTGTTTGGTATCGTTAACCTATATACCTTGTAGGATTTAAAGATTTCAAGTATTTATTCAGTGGAAACGCCGTAAAGGACGCCCTAGAAGGACGTACAGTCGGGGAATGAAAACGTTATACACCTTAAGGTCTATTTTTGTTTGCACAGTGCAAGAAACAACCAATTTTACCGACTACGTATTGCCAACATTACAGAAATGAAAATATAAATATTTTCTGACAGGATATTAAAAATTATAATGGTGACATGATGACAACCACTAGTAATGTCAATTTATTTAATCATTGAATTGATTGTTGTAATGGTTTTTACAACAAAACTCCTTAAATCAAATCAAGACATTATATGGCACCACTACGTCATTTATGGAGGCAAAAAGTGATTTTGATCTTTGCTACCAAGTAATTAAACATAATTTTCCATGCATTGATCTGTTCCGTTCAACAGTTTGAAAAGGTAGCATATGCTCGCGATATGGAAAAGGAATGAATTTGAAAATTGACGAACCTATTTATTTCCCAACTGTACATCGATATTAATGGTGATATTCTTCAAAAAGGACAGGTGTGTAATACTCACAACCTGTAGGTGGGCGATTTGTTATTGTCAATGGAACAGAAAGAATTGAAGAAGAAACCTTCATTAGCTAGCCGTCTGTACCAAATTAGCGTCCCATTATGCGGTCAGGTCCCGTTTATGGACTGACACAAATACTACTGAGACTACTTTTGTGGCTTCCAATCAAGAAATAAGCATACATAAGCGACTTATGGCTAAATACTCAAACGGTACTCAATTTTAAGTTGCAGTAAATTTTTTGCTGTCACTGTCACTTCGCCTTGAAGTGATAGTGACAGCACGAGATTTAACTTAATATTGAGTAGCGTTTGAGTATTTGGCCACTAGGCCCCTCGTCCACGGCGACTTTTTGTAGCGATGCAGTATCGATGCTGTAGCGCGTTAGTAGCGCGTTGGCATCGCTTCTGTAGCGCGTTGCAAATGCGACTAACGCGCGTTAGTAGCGATGCTGTCGCGCGTTTACGAAACGTGCGACAGCATCGTTACAAAAAGTCCCCGTGGGCGAAGGGCCTCATTACACAAGCGGTCCATTTACCAATTCTGGTACGGAAGACCAAAGCTGACAGAGGTATCTTTATTGATTTTAAATCAACTACGTGGTATCGAAATAATTTATATTATTTCTTTTATACGTTTTTAATGACGGTTGACAAATTATTCCCAGAGTAATGACCTCTTTTTATCGACCTTTGTTTTGATTGGAATTGATATTACAAACTGCCTTGTTGGTCTAGTGGTTGTAAGCGCGACTGTTGAGCATGAGGTCCTGGTTTCGATCCCTAGGTAGGGCAAAGTGTTATTGGGTATTCCCATTAGGAATTTCTCAGTAGCAGCCCGGAGTCTGGATATGTGCCCGGTTAATGACAAGAGGTTCGCCCCCTATAACATGGGACTTAAAATAACTGGCGAAACGAGGGTGTACTAAAACACCTCTGCCGAACCCTTCGGGGAATACAAGGCGTGATGTTACCTATGTTATTACAAAATGGTGAATTATATTTATCCAACCTTTCAACTTATTAATGTTGGTCTGTTTGCCAAGTGTGGGTGACCATTTTCAGTGGACGTTAACGGACTATTTATTGTACGGGTGGCTCCGGTAACCAGTATGCCGAAGGTAGGGGACCCACCTAGTTCTGTGGCCTAAATTGCCCAGCCGTGGGTCGTGATCGGTTAAATTAATTGATTGCTATATTCTTAACTAAAATTAGGTACTAGGAATACATAGAATGATGGAGCCAGCTGCCTGGGAATATAGTTGGCTAAGGATAGCTCTATAAGACCGAGACTGTTGTTCGCTAAATATTACAATGCTATAGAAATTGTTCCACCATATCATAAAGTGCACTATCATTTGAGACCCCCACTTTGCACTTTGCACTTGAATGCTAAAATGACAAATTGAAAAAATAAAAAAAAACCAATGTATGAAATTCTGATGATTCCTCTTGGGATGCTGTTTTAGCTGCCATGTTGAGAACAGTTTGTTAATTCTGACCTTGATAGATAGATTGATTTTATGACGATAATATTTCATGATAAACGTTTTTTCGAAATACAGTTTTAATAGTTATACATCGATGAGCCGAAACATGAAATCATAAATTATATTTCTCTTCAAAATACTAAAATGTCAGTTTTGGCAAGCGAAGCCGTGTTCGTTATACCCCAATATTAATGAGAGCATACACCTGGGACTCCTGGGAGCGAGCTCAAATAAACATCTGCGAAATTAAATATTGATCCATAGCCAGAATATGTGGAAATGGCTCCAATCCCTTGAGGATGGCAGATCGATCTATGGAGCTTATTCTGGTACGAGCTACCAGGATATCGTGACTTCATACATGTATTCTTTAAAGTGTTAGGCAGAGGTGTACTGTTGACCATCCATATTTTGTTGATAATGGTGTTGAATCCCACTTAAAGCCCGACCTATTATCATTTACCAAGATCAATTCCAAACTCAGCCTATGGGGCGACGTACAGACTCCCGTAATAAGAAAACATTTGTGCTTAACCGGATCTCTGTCAGGCTTTTGACACCATTGCCCGGCAAGGAAAACATCATCCGTCTCTCGTGGATATCATAAAAGGCAACTAAAGGACTATGCCAAGAGGATGGCCTGCAGCGTCTACGTCTTCTCTGGTGTCGGCACGAGTTATAAGAGAATAGATCTAGGTATAGAATAGTTAGCAAGGTTGGTAGCGGAGGTCTCATGGAGATATTGTATGATCATCTTTGATAGTGAAAGTTTACGGGATCATTATGGTACAGCACTGGTAGCTAGATTACCAAATTATAAAAAAAACTGAATTAAAAAACCCACGTATCTCCTTCTCTTTGTCGTTTGCAGTAAGTATAGAAAAAAAAATGCCTGACAATTTATTTTGTTCTTTATAAACAATTATTTACATTAAAAACTAATCCGAAGGTTAATGGTAGTTATATCCGTCGTATTTCTTAGGCATGTTCCTATATACAAGTTGAGGGACCATCATTGCGTTATTGTACAGCTGTTTGCCTTGCAGCTTTCTTTCTGGAGTCGAAGTTCCTACTGTCGTCGATGTCTTTGCTCTCGCTATACTTTGCAGATACGACTCGTAGAGACTTATTCCTGGAAGCACGGAGTTGTCTTCCGCGGGCTCCAAAGGCAAATTTATGGGGTCGAATGGTAGTGTTATCATGAACTTTCCAGAGTCTGCGTAATAAGGCTGATTATAAAACCCTCTGCTAGAGTTCGTCGGTATTTCCGTAGTCGAGGTCGTGGTCGTGGTGGGAGCATCCGTGGTCGTAGGCTTCTTTAAGTCTTCATCCCAGATGACGGAGTCCAGCCATCGGATGAAGCTTGTTACTTTGGGGAAGGCGTGCGTCTTGGAGTAGAGGGCGCAGGAGTTGATGAACGAGGATATAGCTATTAATGTGTTGTTCTGGATGACTGCGCCGCCGTTGTCTTTCTGCAAAAGGAGCGTCTGTTGTCAATACCTAAAAATAACATAACACAACATCACGCCTGTATTTCCCGAAGGGTTGTGCGGAGGTGTATAGTAACACCCTAATTTCGCTGATATAAGTCCCCTGCAATATGGGGCGAGCCTATTGCTATTAACCGGGCACAAATCCAAACTCCGATCTGCTACTGGGGAATTCCACATGGGAAAACCCAATAACGCTTTGCCCGACTTGGGGATCGAACCCAGGACCTCACGATCAGCAGTCACGCTTGCCACTGCTAGACCAAGGCAGTTAACGACCAACTATAAATATCTGTAGTGATTTTTAGCATGGTTGATATCTCGGCTATGGAACTGGAAATGCAGTTTGAATGGATACAGCATGCAGTTGGCAAGACTTTGCTTAAATGGTAAGCTAACCGCAGGACGATTGCGTTACAATTGACGTTACCCTAGTGATGACTAAAAGGGCAATTTGCGATGAAATGCAATGTGAGCGTGTTGCCGTAACGACGCAGTTGTGCTTATATCATTAACTGCATCCAAACCACATTTTGCTGTGGAGTTGCAGTTGCAATGTACACAATATGTACAAGGACCACCGCAGTTATGGTACTTTCGGCATCTGCGATTGATTTAATCGCTTATCGCTTGCTGGATGCCGCGACTTTACAGTTCGCTTCGGACACATACGAACGCCAGTCGCAGCGACTCTGGCATCTTTAGAATATGGCTAAGTGCCCGATGCAATTGCTAAAACGCGTGATATTGATACCGCCATCGAACGCAGAGGGTCGCCAAAACGCGATGCAGCTCCAAAGTTGCCTATCTTATCTGCGGTGACCCTAAATCAACGTGTTAGGCAACGTGTAGAGTGACCTTTTAGATTTATTTACACTTTTTTTTACAGTGCAACTGCCGAGAGATTACGTTCCTGATACCATTAGCACTGAACTATTTTAGTTTAAGGTAAGTTGACATATGAAACACCATTTGTCGGGATCGCATTCTCTCGGCAGCCGCACTGTTAAAAGCAGTGTAAATAAATCAAAAGGCCATTCCACACGTTGCCCTACATTATATAACACTTGAATAGTTTTTATACCACAATGTCTGGACATTAAAAGAGTCTAATCTCTGAGTTTGTTTCAGCTTTTCTTCTCAGAGGTAGTCAGATAGGAAATGCCACCTAGTCTTAAAAAACATTACATTGTCTTGTAAAAGTGTCTGTAACAGATATATTTACAGAAATAAAAAATCAAAAGATGATGTAGTGACAAAAATTTAAAGGAGTATGCTTAGGTGGTTTGGTCATGTTGAGAGAATGACTGAACGGCGATTAACAAAAGGAGTCTATAAGGCAGATGTCTATGGAAACGCCGGTAGAGGACGTCCTAGAAGGACATACATCGATGTTATTGGTGATTTTCTTCACAAAGGTCAGGTGCGTAGTACTCTCAACCGGCGTGCGGGTATGACAAGATGTATAAATGTGGATGAAGCGAAAGGGGTATGTAAGGGTCGTAGCATGTGGCGTTCTATAGTTTCTGCCTATCCCCATGGGAAAAGGCGTGAGTTTATGTATGTATGTAAAAATAATTTATCATCTATCAAAATAAATTTTACAACGGAAACACACATCAAACAGGCGATATCGCTCTTTCCTTCCTATATAAATAACTGCATGTATTATTTCGATTTGCTTTCATTCTTTATTACAGTGACATTTATAAATGATCTCATAAAACAATGTAACGGAACGAACGCCGGATGATTTATATGTTTGTGCTTCCGTGAGCATATCGAGTTCGTTTAATTTTACTGTGGCCATTAACACTATATGGAATGGTGTTTACTTTATCTATTTTATTGCTTTCGTGCTATTTGGAATGTGAGGAAGAATAAAGTGTTTTTCAATGAGAATGTCTGTCGATCTGAGGGCCATTTCTACGATCAAAATTGTTGACACATCCAAATCAAACATTTTGACAGGTTTTTTATACGAAATCGTTTGGTTGTGGTATGGTTAAGATTTGTCAATACTTTTGATAGTAGAATTACCTTGTTGTTCGTTCTGGCCACATGATTCCACTGATAAACATTATGTACTTCCGTTTTACTCATTTTTGTCTACAGTAAGGGCTTGTACACAAAACTGCGAATCGGCGCGATGCGAATTCGCAACGCAGAAAACTGCGACGCAAATTGCTGCGATGCGATTTCGTGCGGCAAGGCGTCTTCCTTCCAAGTTTCGGATGACCAATCTCTCGACGATCGTCAACCGTATTGAACGTATTTTACACTAGGTAGAATAAATTTGCATAAAAAAATTTGCGCACTTGCTGTTACTGATAAGAAGATATAGGAAAAATCAATTACGCGAATCAATTACTAAGTTCTTGCGAGGCGTCGTGCGAGCTCGTATATTTCTACGATGCGACGTAGCATCGCAGTTTTGTGCACAAGCCCTAAGTGATTCATTGACTTCATCATTACTGTCTTAAAAAACTCCCACAAATGCAAGAGAGAAGAGAGCCTAGACTGTGAGTATCAATAATAATCACTAGCCATATTAGCTTTGCAGTATGTTCGCTAGAATAAACAGTAGCGTCAGAATCAACGGTGTAGGATTTTTATGAACATAGCCTGGGAAATGGATGTTTCACCGCAATATAGCAGCGGTGATAACCTTGTGGTGTGACCGTCGGACTGCCAAGTCATAAGTCTCGAATTCGAAGTGTTCGAACCCAAAGCAATAGGAATCGGCTAATTCGGCAATTTAGACTCTTGTATCTTGACGAATAATGAAGCAAAGACACCATAGCTTAGCATAGCAGATCCTCACTTGTTCTTCTTCTTCTTCCTGCCCTTATCCCACACTAGGTGGGGTCGGCACAACATGTATTTCATAAATCCATGTTGTTAGAGGTTTTGGCTTATTGTTTTATAACCGGCCGCCTGCCTGACATCAACCCTCCTTGGGAATACTAGTTGCGCCGTCGCGCGGGTGACCCAATGTGTTTGCTGATATTATGCACTTGGTCCCAAAATGATATGCTTGTCAATCTTATTGCCGACAACTAAGCAGACTATGTTCTTCTTGGTGGAGTATACTTGAAGTTCCTCGACCCAGTCATTCAGTTTTATAGCAGATCCTCACTTACGTTAGTTAATATCACAGATAAAATTAGTTTATAAGTCTATTTACCTATATGCTAAGATTGGCAATAAGAAATGCTACCAATGGTAAGCAAAACGATTCGTTTTTGGCTATAGGAACCGGATATAAGTCGCTTCTTAAAATTATTTCAATCTACTTTCTGTTTTCATTTCGTAGTTTTTTCCTCTACTTACAAAATGATTGACCCGGTAAATGATTGATCATCAGAAAGGCATCATATTTCATTCCATTCCCCATGGGAGCGACATTCAAGCACGGGATAAAAAATAATGTCTTTTCCCCTGACGTCGGCTTCCTTATAGAGAAATTTATCGCTCGTTGCCCGACCGAGTAATATAAATAGACTTTCAAATTTGTTTTATTAGGTGTTATTTAGAATTTATTATTTATTACATACATTATACAATTAAATTATTTATCTATACACAATTATCATTTACCTACATTTAAACGTAATATATACAGTATAAAACTAAATTAAAAACATACAAATCTAAAGACAAAACTAACTACCTATATACAAAATTATTAAAATACAAATTATTCAAATATCATTTTATTAGGTAGGATTAAGTGACGCAATGGGGCGGCACAATGGAGAATAAAAAGCTGAATTTATTTTAAGAATTTCTAAGTCTAGGCTGTTGGCTCAGAGCTAGTTAGTTTTGGTGAGTTGACGGTAAACCACGGTTGAGCACTAGAAATTGTTTATCTCTTGACGTTACAAGATAGGTATAAGTTGGATGCCAATCCGTGCCAATCGCGATGATTGCAATTTGTTAACTAAAGTTAATGTTGTGTGAATATTATTATATATAAATTGAGGTCGCATTGTCAGCAACCAAATCGTTTTATGTAAACCGTACATAGGCTGATTGATTTAGGAGTCCAGATTTGGTGTTAGCAGGAAAATTAAATTGTTCTACCTAGCCTTCTTTCAAACTATGTTGGGGTCAGCTTCCAGTCTGACCAGATACGGATGAATGCCAGTATTTTACAAGGAGTGACTGCCATCAGACCTCCACGACATTACAGGGCAGTACCGGTAACCTAAGGTAAAACAGTTTATCAGACTTTCGGTCTTCTGACTACCCGTAACTACTGTCGTAGGTCACACCTGGGACTGACGATTTAACGTGTTCTCCGAGGCACGGAGGGGTCTCGATGTGTAACGAACGGTCACCCATCCACGGACCGACCGCGGCAAGCGCAGCTTAACCTTACATATCATATGATCCGGGCGGTTGTTAATTACCCACGCGTTCCTCATACAAGGAATTGTTTGATGAGTCATGTTCCATACAAGGAATGGAACGTGACACATCAAATGGCATAATGGGTTGTCTGTGACGTATCTCGTTGGCGGGAAACGAATGGCACCGCTCGCAACCAACGTTTGGTGTGCCGAAAGCTTTAAGAGGAAATGCGGTCGGCATTTAGTCCATACAAACGTATTCCTCAAATTCCTCCTTAGATAATGTCACTAGAGCAAATATTTTTTACCATATGATATACATATCTCTACCACCACTATGTCCCTATGTTTTGTTTTTGTCAATAAATTAATAATTAAAAGAACTAGAAACGTTTAAATGTTATAAAAAACGACAGGTTTTACCACCGTTTTCAAACATCTGGCAAACAAATTTGCCGTATATAAAAAATAAAAGAAAAACATACAGACATAACCAAAGTCTTTCTTAAATTATTACAGAAAAAAATATTAAAGTCGGTCCAGATTTGAAGAAGGAAACAGGGAAAACGAAAGTACGATTTCACTAATATTGCACAGGAGAAATTAGTCCAAGATGGTGTCTCTTTCGCGCTCAATTGGGAAGGTTTGCGGGAGGGGTGGGACGGAAATAGTTCGCAAAACCCTATTCAAATTATATTAATATTTTGCAGATGCTCGATATTTACGTAAATAAGTGAAAAGAACGGTATAAATGTGGAGTCTACATCTAAAGGCCAAGCAACATCTGACGGATAATACGTCACCGATCTTCCATCGCGTAATTTACTCGAGCAATTTTAGTAACGCATCTTCGGTCAAATGTGTACGGTGTGAGATGTTTATATGGAATTATGTGTATCAGCGGAAGATCGACGATGTATCTTTCGTCAGATGTGGCTTGGTCCTAAATCGCATTAAGAGGGAACGCGGGCTGCAAAATATTAATAATTTTATTAGGTTTTTGCGATCTATTTCCGTCCCACCCCTCCCACAAACCTTCAGAATTGAGCGCGAAAGAGACACCTGCATCTTGGACTAATTTATCCTGTGCAATGTTAGCGAAATCGTACTTTCGTATTTCCCTGTTTCCTTCTTCAAATCTGGACCGATTATAACTATTTTTTTCTGTAATAATTTAAGAAAGATTTTTGTTACGTCTGTACCTATGTCTTTATTTTATTTTTTATATTCGTCAATTTTTTTTGCCAAAAGTTTGAAAACGGTGGTAAAACCGGACGATTTTTGTCAAATTTAAACGTTTCTGGTTCTTTTAATAATTAATTTATTGACAAAATCAAAACATAGGGACATAATGGTGGTAGATATATATTATATGGTAAAAAATATTTGCTCTAGTGACATTATCCAAGGAGGAAACTGAGGAATACGTTTGTATTGACTAAATGCCGACCGCATTTCCTCTTAAGTAGCTAAGTAAAATAAACCTAAGCATCTAGTTTGCGAAGCCATTAGATTTAGATTAACTTCGACAGTGCATTAATTCTCGATTAAAAAGTTAAAGGATGTTCCAAAAGTATCGATTTTCCTGTATTCCGAGGTGACCCAGTTCCGACCTTTCTTATTATAATTGTTTGATGTTCAAACTCTTTGTTTACCTTCGGTTAAGCTATTTTGATTGTTCTTATTCCAAGAAGAATTTTTAAATCCACCTCAGAATTTCCTATTCCTATTGTAGGAGGAACATTATGGAATATGTTGGTTGGAGAAAGAGCGTCATCTATGCTGTAAACTGGTTCAGGTTATAGACATAAATCTAGTTTTTGAAACCTGGTACTAAATTTAAATGATGATAATTAAAAAGCGCCCGTAACTGCGTTTCTTAAAAAATATTATTTTAATTTGACGTAAGTGCGTCAAATTAATGTAAATTATTTTAATTTGAAGTAAGTACATCAAATTAAAGTAAATTATTTTAATTTGACGTAAGTACGTCAAATGTATTTTCGGAAGCTATTATCATACGGCAAAGTTTTACTGACAGCCTAAATTATTGTTAGTGTGCCCCATACACAAAAATAGCTTTTTTATTTATTTATTGATTGGACTATTATAATAGTCGAATAAATAAGCAAAGTACTGGATGAATGGATACATATACATATAAATATAAATATTAACCATCTTAATACGAATTGTCGGTTTGGCAGACAAAATAAGACAAATCTGGCATTTAGATTATCTTCGTTAAGTACTTTGAGAAGCTGTCTGTACTAAGGACTCAGAAAGATAGTTACCTACATAGAAAATATCAACTTACCCTGCAAAAGTGTCGGTTAGGATCCTGCACACCTCCTATGCAGACATAATGTCCTGGTGCCATCTTCGTATTCATCTCGCATATGGATGGATCGATGACAGGGGCGTTGACTTCTCGCATATGCTGTGAAAAAAGGTAGTTTTTCAATTAGATACACGGGAAGTTTAGATTGTTCAATCATCAGATAGTGTTCCTTAATAGACCAACGTCGTCAACGACAGGTCGACATGGCAATCGGGCATGAGGTGAGTCGTGGAGTGGTGGACGCTCTGCACTTCCGCACAGCGCCGGAGCCATCTTACACCCATATTCTAAGACGTTCCTCCAAAACTTACTCGACTCATACTCGACTCAGAACGGCCTCGAAAACACCTTCAAAATTGTATTCTTAGTCGCAATTTCGAGTGAACTTTGAGGTTCCTCGACGGAGTCATTACGTCATATTTTGAATTATATGCATCGCGCAAATAACGCCGCGATAAATAGTTGTAAGGATTATCGTAAGCATATTCGATAAAGTCTTCGAAATTCATTTTTACTACATACGAACTTTGACACTTCCTTCCTTAAGGTAGGTTCCGAGGAACCTTGAGTTTGACAGATGATTCCTTACGTCGACTGAGGAAAAATCTCAAGTCGAGGACGTTTATGTCAACTATAACTACCGATGGTAGTAAAAACGACTGAGTCGAGGTGGAGTCGAGTCGAGTAAGTTTTGGAGGAACGTCTTAGAATATGGGTGTTATTCTTATCGCTGCACGAGTCCACATCGACCGCGTTTATCGATTTTGATCTCGCTCACGTTGTTGCTAGTAGTTGGGTATTGAAAATGACTAGAACATTACCATGTCGACCGTTGACTGTAGCTTTAAAGTCAAGATATATCTGTGGTCAAGTGATAGGATAGCGGTTGTACGCTTACCTTCCATGCAGGAGGTTTTGAGTTCGAAACCAGCCCGTACCTCTGACTTTTCCAGTTCATGTGCGGATCAAAGGTGACCTTGATAAAGAACTATAGGTAATTTAATTACATAGAGTAACCTACCCCACCAGGCGTCCATGCAACGATAGAGGCTAGGAAACCAAGCGAGATCTCTTCGTCAACTTCCGGAAGCCGTACACTCTGCACTTGAGAACTGAACAGCATCGGCTCTTCCAGCTTGGCTGCTGATACTCGGAGGTCGAAGTTATTTATTAACATTTTTATCTGAAATTAGAAAGTAATCTATACTAATATTATATAGAGGAAAGATTTGTATTTTTGTATGTAACAAATAAACTTAAAAACTACTGGACCGATTTCAAAAATTCTTTTGCCGTTAGAAAGCTACATTATCACTGAGTAACATAGGCTACGGGCGGGGCCGTGAGGACACAGCTAGTTCGTAATAATGTTGTATTCAGAATATAGGGGGGCTTTAATTGTTTTCAAACAAATCAACAGAAACAAACTGATAGCTGTGATAGCTTAGCAGTTAATCGCTTGCCTTCCACGCAGGAGGGTTCGACTTCAACCCCGGCCCGCATCTCTGAATTTTCGAATTCATGTGCGGATCAGATTTTAATTATCACTTGCGTTAACGGTGAAGGAAAACATCGTGAGAAAACCTACTCACCGGAGGGAGGTTCTATAAAGTTCTCGATGGTGTGTGTAGTCCGCCAACCCGCACCAGACCAGCGTGGTGGAGTAAGGCCTAAATCCTTTTAATTCTGAGAATAGGCCCGTGTCCATGGATAAAGTAAGAACTAAGTATATTAGAGGGAGTTTGACAGTGGCTCCAGTGACAGAAAAGTTGAAAGGAAATCGCTTATCTTGATAAGGGCATGTGATGAGGAGGAATGAAACACACGTGACTAAGAGAGTGATGAATATTAATGTTGATGGATGGAAGGGGAGAGGGAGACCAAAGAAAAGATGGATGGATTGTGTGAGGGAGGATATGAAAAGTAAGGGAGTAAATGATAATGAGATGGCTGACAGGGAACAATGGAAAAGAAAAACATATTGCGCCGACCCCGAGTAACTTGGGACCAGGGCAGGAAGAAGAAGAAGGCTCGTGTCCAGCAGTAGGATAGTAATATGGGCTAATTATGCTAACTATTCTTCTAAATGCTACTCATCACATTAAAGTCAACTCCGATCCCATATTTCTCTAAAAAGATCCATTTAAACCAAATTCACACGTCCAAACATGCTCATACGCCGAACACGACAATAAACGAAGGCGCTAACGAATCCAGCGCCTCGGGTATCATCATAAACATTTTACGTTCAGTATAAAAATGGCGGATATCACCGCTCATTTGGTTATTATTACGTTTTGATGATTCAGATACGTCGTTTTGGTTTCGAGAATTGTTTGATGTTATTATCAGCGTAAACGCTTTTGTTTTTGCAGACTTTTGTTCACTGTGCTCAGGGATTCCTGAAGATTTCATTTCCTTTGGGCTCGATTAGGAGTACCTGTAGCAATTTCCTCGAATTTCGCGTCATTTCGTCTTTATACCGGTAAATATTCTTAAGGGACCAACAATAAGTACCTTTGACTGTAGCAATACTGTTCTTATATAATGAAAATAATGTTTTAATAACGTTTTGAGAGCATAACAATCTTGCAGGTAGGTATTAGTTATATGAAAATTAAAATTTTCAATCAATCAATCAATATCTTTATTGTGGACCATAGGTAGGTACATAATACAGGTCTTAAATAATTAAATTGAGCTCAGCTATGTCCCGCCCATAGGGCATACAATAGTCACTTACATGAAAGTTAAATGAAATACATTAAAAATACATTATTAAATTAAAGTTACAAATTATTTAAAATTTCATACAGAATTTGCTATGCATCAAATAATTGAACCAGGGTTCGTCAAAATCTGATATTTATATTTATAAATATCAAAATATCCCATATTTGATTATCCACTTCAGAACTTATAAAGTTAGAATTTTAGTTTTTTGTCGAGTTTTGCCAGCGTGCGGTGTGGGTTCTGATGCTATAAGTTATACAGGGTGTAAACGAAATCATGTAATTCCTTCAAACCTGTGGGTTCTGATGCTATAAGTTATACAGGGTGTAAAAGAAATCATGTAATTCCTTCAAACCTCGTGATGTACTGCTGACATAGATTAACCCTGCACGGGACACTTTTGGTATCAATAAAAAAATAATTACAAGAAGTAAACATGTGTTCATAACGTGAGACATTTCAGCACCCCAAGCGAATTGCGCAGCTATTCATTTAACTCGGAGCGCTAAAATGCCTCACGTTAAGAACACATGTTTACTTCTTGTAATTGTTTTTTTTATTGAATCCAAAAATATCCCGTGCAGGGTTCATCTGTGTCAGCAGTACATCACGGGGTTTGAAGGAATTACATGATTTCGTTTACACCCTGTATAGTTTTTATATATTTAACCAGGGTTCGCCAAAATCTGATATTTATATTTATAAATATCAAAATATCCCATATTTGATTATCCACTTCAGAACTTATAAAGTTAGAATTTTAGTTTTTTGTCGAGTTTTGCTAGCGTGCGGTGTGGATTCTGATTCTATAAGTTATAATAGTTTTTACAATTAAATATCAATTGATATAATTATATTAACGCACCCTGTATTTAACATCATTATCTTTACATAGTATAGAACAAAGTCGCTCCCGCTGTCTGTCTGTCCCTATGTATGCTTAGATCTCTAAAAGTACGCAACGGATTTTGATGCGGTTTTTTTAATAGATACAGTGATTCAAGAGGAATGTTTATATGCCCCACATTAGTATCTACATTGCACCCGTACGAAGCCGAGGCGGGTCGTCAGTATAGTTATAAAATATAGGCCTAAGAGCCGATCACACAGCGGATCCGTTTTCGTAGGACCGTTTTTAACCGATCCGTCGAAATTGGATGTGTTGTTCACATTTATCGATTTCCGTTCCGTTCTATCGATCTCTATAGACAGCATCTGGCAGGCAAGATACGATAAAAATAATAGATCGTGTGTGAAGTCACCCATGCTTCTCCATACATCTTCATGTACGTATCCGTTTTGTATACTGTTCCCGGCATCCAGTTTTTGATGACAAAACGGAACGTGTAAAAATGTCGGACCAGTATTTTTTACTGGATTCGGAATACTGTGGTGTATGTGAACTCTCTCATACAACTACAGGCGTCGTCACAAAATAAAACCGGATCCGCTGAAAATGGTCTTATAAGCAGTTTCTGTGTGAACTATAACTCTGAAGCAAATATAAGGAACGCACAAAATCAACAAGGAAAATCTCGTAATATCCAGCTAAGTGGAAAAAGATAATTTAATAAAGTAACGATCATAAATTAGTAGCGGGAATTTTATCGGTCTTGTAACAAAGAGACCTTTTATAACATTATAATTATTTCGTTACTAGCTGTGTCCTCACGGCTCCGCCGCGCCCGTAGCCTGTGTTACTCAGTGATAATGTAGCTTTCTAACGGCAAAATAATTTTTAAAATCGGTATTGTTTTTTAAGTTTATTCGTTACATACAAAAATACAAATCTTTCCTCTTTATAATAGATATAGATAAGTAACAGAAAAAGGAGGTTGATGTTTTGTTTTTAAGAAAAAACGTTATCCCACACTAGGATTTCTCCTGTATCGTGGTTGCGTTTAGAGACACAAATCTTCACATGCACAAACATCCAGACCCGGAACAACTAACTGTAGGCCATATACATATTTGTTCCGTGCGGGAACCGACCCGTAGCGCAGAAGCCGATCGCTAAGCCACTGCATCAAACGTGTCGTCAAATGTAGATGTTTATTAGATGAAAGTGAAGTGTAGTGCATATATTGTAGACTAGCTTTTGCCCGCAGCTTCGCTTGCGTGAAGTTTAAAATCCTCGATAAGCTCATTTTAAAGTGACATTTTAAAATCCAAAACGTCCTTCTTTTATCACCCCCAGCGGTTTAGGCTGTGCGTTGCTAGATTAGTCAGCCAGTCGGTCAGTTTCTCCCCATGCTTCTTACTTCAAAAGTACCAGATTTCTCATACAAACTTTCAACACTTATTTCGCCCCCTAAGAGGTTGAATTTCCAAATATGTGTACATTTATTCCTTACCAGAAACCTTAATATTTAATTTCATCTTTCTTACTTCAAAAACGACGGACTTACATACAAACTTCAACCCCCCATTTCACCCTCTTAGGGGTGGAATCTCCAAAAACCTTCAAACACTTATACTTTTATTTCTTACCAAAAGCCTAAATATTTAATTCCATGTTTCTCACTTCAAAAATACCAGATTTCTCATACAAACTTTCAACACTTATTTCACCCCTTTAAGGGTTGAATTTCCAAAAATGCTCAAACACGTGTACAGTTATTTCTAACCAAAAACCTTAATGTTTAATTTGAAGCTTCTTACTTCAAAAATGACGGACTTACATACAAACTTAAAAACCCTATTTCACCCCCTTAGGGGTTGAATATCGAGAAATCCCTTCTTAGTAGATGTTTCCGTCACAAAATGAACTTACTGTCAAAATTTCAAGTTTCTAACCCCAGCCGTTTAGGCTGTGCGTTGATAGATCAGTCAGTCAGTCAGCTTCTCCTTTTATATAATGACTAGCACGAACGTTTGACGTTAGTATCCTAAACGTATCGTTAATTAAGCGAATTTTGAATCAAAAATACAACTGTACTATAAAATTTTAGTAAAATTGTTTGCGACATGCTCAATTTGTATCATACTTGCACCCATATTCTAAGACGTTCCTCCAAAACTTACTCGACTCGACTCCACCTCGACTCACTACCAAGTCGACGTAAACGTCCTCGACTCGAGATTTTTCCTCAGCCGAGGTAAGGAATCATCTGTCAAACTCAAGGTACCTCGGAACCTACCTTAAGGAAGGAAGTGTCAAAGTTCGTATGTAATAAAAATGAATTTTGAAGACTCTATCGAATATGCTTACGATAATCTTTACAATTATTTATCGCGGCGTTATTTGCGCGATGCAGATAATTCAAATTATGACGTAATGACTCCGTCGAGGAACCTGAAAGTTCACTCGAAATTGCGACTAAGAATACAATTTTGAAGGTGTTTTCGAGGCCGTTCTGAGTCGAGTATGAGTCGAGTAAGTTTTGGAGGAACGTCTTAGACTATGGGTGATAGATATGAATACAGTTTTCAAATTAAATAGTATGTGTGAAACGAGTTTTTCCGATTAAACATTCACTTACATTAAAGTTACGTTTATTATAGTAACTGGACAGCATTCCTGGTACCTAGGCCTAAAGAATTTTTAGGTACGTAAAAAGTAACTTTACCTTATAAATATTCCCTCCTTTGTTATTATAAGAACTTCCTGTCCTCACGGTGAAATCGCTAAGATTCCTGTGTGTCACATACGACGTGATGATTCCTCTGTGAACAAAATAGTGGATCTTAACTTAGGAGAAAAGTGATTTAAAAAAGAGTGTTTAGTGGTCGCAAGTGTGACTGCTGAGCGTAGGGTCCTGAGTTCGATCCGCAGGTCGAGCAAAGTGATATTGGGTTTTTCTAATAGGAATTTCTCAGTAGCAGTCCGGAGTCTGGATCTGTGCCCGGTTAATGCTGAGGTAATTGAACAACATAATACATTGGGAAATAACGAGCTTCGACAAATTACTCCCAGTATCATAGGATTGTGTCCCTATTGTGTTCAGAAATTATAGGCATGTTTCCTATAAATAAAATATCCATCAATATCCGAAGGTTTTACTTTCACCATAATGTGTCAAAGTTTCCTTTTCCTTACTCAGTTTGTATTCTTACTTACCTTTATTGTATAAACATTTTACCCTGAGAGTTGCCTGCAAACGATTCGTGTACTGACGTAGGGCAATCATTTTTTACGGCTCCGGATCGAAATATGTTCTACTTAAATAAATACATAATGTGTATTATTAAACTGCCTCGTTGGTCTGGTGGTGGCGCGCGACTGCTGATCGTGAAGTCCTGGGTTCAATCCCCAGGTCGAGCAAAGTGTTATTGAGGTTTTCCGTGTGGAATTCCTCAGTTGCATTTGGATTTGGCGTTTGGATTTGGGCTCGGTTGATGGCAATAATCTCTATTACATGGGACTTAAACATAACGGTGAAATGAGGGTGTTACTATACACCTCTGCCCAACCCTTCGGAGAATACAGGCGTGATATTATGTTTGTGCTAATATTATGTATATTTATATCCAAGCGAGTTTCTACTACTGAATGGACTTTTATGGAAGTCTAAGACCATGATATATAAATAAACATAGTTAAAAAATCTAGTGATTTGACAAATCGCTAAACTATTTCAGGGATAAAATGTGTCAAAATATGTCAGTATGTTTGACTAGACTGTCATTTGTTTTTTGAGCACGATGAGGTAATAACTTATATTCCCCGAAAGGTTTGGCAGAGGTGTTTTTAGTACACCCTCGTTTCGCCAGTTATGTTTAAGTCCTATGTAATAGGGGGCGAGCCCATTGCCATTAACCGGGCACAAATCTTGACTCCAAGCTGCGACTGAGAAATTCCTAATGAAAAAACCCAATTACACTTTGCTCGACCTGCGGTTCGAACGCGGGACCCCATGCTCAGCAGTCACGATTGCGACCACTAGACCAACAAGGCAGTCAATAATAATATAGGTAATAGGTTGAAATATTCGGAATATTCCTAAGGATTTCATGAAACCACTGATATATTTATTGCCCTGCGATATATACAATATATGAAAGCATACAGTCAAACTAGTGCTTGACTTACCAATCTTCTTAGGCCCGTATTAGTATGCAGCTCTCATTTGAGAGATTTTCAAAGTGTAAAGTAATTATAATATACCAAAAGGAAAAGAGAGTCCCCTTGCAGAATATTTTAATATCTCACTTTGAATAGTGGCGACATCTATTATCATGTACCTAAGCTGTGGCGGCTAGTAAAAATATCTATACGTAGCTATTTAGTATTGTATCCATTTCGTAGCTATACAAGGTTAGTCGGAAAGGGGGTACTAAGCCGCGGGCCACTTAAAGTATCACTGGTAACTATTTTAAAGCAAATGTTAAAATTTCAATATTCGATAATTTTTATTTGCATGCAAAAAGATTTTTATTTTAGTTTCTTTTTTTAAACATACCTGCTTTAGCTATGAATTCAAAAAATTAAGTTTCTAATCCATGACCATAGATATGACCTAAACAGTAAACACAGATGATCATAGCTATGGACAGATAGGTTTTAGCATATTTTTTACGAAATCTTTGAACAGCTATTTCTCTTAAACTAATGACTTTTGGGGAAAGTTGTAGAACAAAAGTTATTTATTATTATCTATATATATATATATATATATATATATATATTATATTATATTATATATATATTTAGTTATCTATTATTATAGGTTCTTTAACACCCTTTCGGCTTAGTAGGTACCCCCTTTCCGACTAACCTTGTATATTTATGTAGTTTGATATAGTTTCTTGTAGAATCGGGTACTTAGGATGTTTCATTCTAGTGGTATTTTATTAGGAGATCTTCCAACAGCAGTTACCATAAAGTAGAATTCCATACATGTATTTTTTTTTCAACATGTCTCATGTCATGTTAAAAGTGAGTGAACGGCGAATAACAAAAGGAATCTATAAGGCGGATGTCAGTGGAAACGCCGGTAGACGGCGTCCTAGAGGGACATACATCGATGTTATTGGCGATGTTCAGTGTTCAGTACGTTTCACTAAATATATTATGCAAAAAAAAGCGAGATCCAAGTGTAAATTTTTTCTAACAAAAAATATATTTTCTACATTAATTTTAATTTAATTAGTTTTTTTGACGTGACAACGTCTAATAAAACGATGAACGCCGACAGCATGTACGAAAAAGCGTGACTCATTGTCACGTTCCGTCTGAGGCGAGCGTGCGAGCGAGAGCGCGGAACAACGGATAGAGAGGCACGTTGTTTTGATATGACGTTGTCACGTTAAACTATCGTCCGTAAACCGACATACAGATAATGATATTTTTTTACATTTTTCACTTCGCAGTTTAGGTAAAACATAGCGCGGATGTAGTCGATATGAAAAAAATCAATGAGTTTATCTTTAGAGAGTACAGGCAATTTAAAAGTTATTGTTTTTTGGTTAGAAAAACAACCACTTGCATCTCGTTTTTTTGCATAGATATGTCTAGTTAGACGTATTTAACACTTTGTAAAAGTTTATTCAGGTATTTTGGTTGCACCTTATATTTTAGGTACAGAATCAGCATCTGTATCTGTATCTGGGTAAGCTCACTCCATTGTAGACTTTGTCTCTGTCTCCTCTGACCTAGACTAGAGTCAAGAGCAAACACATTTCAAATAAAAAAAATAAAAAGAACTGTTGAGAATGGAAGTCAATCCTAACGTAGTTTGAAAATGGCTACCAGACAGTATTCCCTTATTTTGTTTAATGGTTTTCAGTTTCCATTTTATGATGCCGACCTAAACATTTAAAAAATCACCAGGATTTCCTACTAACCGAGTAAGAACTGTAAACTCCATATATTTGGGCACCATTTATCGTATATTTCCGTACCAAAGGACCACGGGTGGCGTATCTTTCCTTCATTGTTGGTCCTTCTCGGGTATTGGCGAGCTCCTATATAAACCATTATGTTTACTATCACAGTAAAATTGGATGATTTATGTATTGTAGGAGGAAGACTTTTTTCTCGAAGTTGTGGATTATATGCTATAAGGTTTTACCATTTCGTTTAGCTGATGTTTGTTGACGAGAAGTTATTTATTTTACTTTAGTTCCTAATGTACAAAAGGGGTGATTTTATTGTTACTGTAAAAAATGTATTTCTACTTATTCGATCTTCTTCTTTTCGTGTGGTTAGTGACTAACCTGGTGTCAGAGTTTATAACGCCCATGGGCCTCTGACTTGGCTTCAAATGCCGTCGAGGAATATCTCTCAGGCATGCCGGTTTCCTCACGATGTTTTCCTTTACCGTTTTTAAGCAACTGACGCACATACTGCAGTGACACCGTTAATTCAGCCCTCATCAAGCTGTCTCCCTCCCAGTCCTCTCGCAAGCAACGCCCTAAGCCAAGGTTCGAGTCCCCCCTAGGGGACGCCCTTAGTGGTGTTGTTGCTATCTAGTCATGATGTTAGTAGTAGACGTAGAAATAGTAATTTTACTCTCTCGTCGGGATTGGTTGGAGACCCTTCAGGTCTCACCAATAACTGCCCGGTTACGTAGAGACGGTCCGCAAGATCATCTACAAGCAGTCGAATAGGAAAAAAAAAATTCGTCCTCTCGCGCCGCTGCAGTTGCCAAGTTAAGTACTACACCTGCTCAAGAAGACCCTGGACTCCTCGCATTGCTACGAACCACGCCCTGTTGATCTATTTGTAATTCTTAATAAAATATATATAGTGTACGGTTACAAGTGTTATTCTTTATCCTCCCGTAAGTACACGCCTGCTAAATTTTATGTGCACATGCTTGTTAAGGGTTGTCTCTTAAAGCCACCCTAAAGTGTGATAAAGGTTACAATGGTGACTGTATATTCGAGGATGAAAGTTTATTAAAAAAAGTTAGTTATATTACGCAAAATATTGGTTGAAGGAAATTATAAATAAAGGTGTATATTAAAAAAAAAACATACCGTGAGACCCGGGCAAAGTACCCAAAAATAATTACTTTTCTGAATTAAATAGAAAATAAAAGTTACATCCAACCTGAAATCTTTTGAGCACATAAAAGAAAATAACACAGAGGTAGATTTGTAAACAATTTTGTTTATCACACGGCAAAGGCAAAAGGCTATACGGCCTTCGCAATGCGTAACTTGAACTTCTGCAAACATATTTGTCTCTTTCTCTCATACTAAATTTATGGTGTCAAAGCGAGATGGCGATATAACCGTTGGAGTGTTCGGTAAATAAATTAGTATTTGCAGTTGACTAAGGGATTCGTAATCTTGTTTTAATTTTACGTAAACAGTTTACTTAATAGCTAAGATAAACAATGTAATTGGTTGTTTGAAGTCCAATTTAATGGGATTAATTGAATCAATCGTGGTATTAGACAGCCAATTTTAATGAAATAGTGATGGTAACCGTGTCCTTAGAGTCTTGGGTTTGGTCGTAAAATTGAGCTTTCAGGTAAGAAAGGGCAGAGGATAGCAGTATTCTTCTTTTCATAGTTATATTTGAAAAGTTATATTTGAAGACAGTTCAGTGAACTAATGTACCTATTCGTACAAGAGGACAGTGAAGGGCCAGTGACTGTACTGTCAACTGAACTGACTCGCGAACTGGTTTCGTGTCCGACAGGCATTACTTAAATAATAATGTGGGGAAACGAAACGTAATGAGTGAAAGAGATAAATGATGAAAGGCGAACGAACGCGTATATTTTAAACTAGCGGCCCGTCCCGGCTTCGCACGGGTGGACATTTTTCCCGTTTTTGCAACATTTTTCATTTATGCTCCGCTCCTGTTGGTCGTAGCGTAATGTTATATAGCCTATAACCTTCCTCGATAAATCGATTATCCAACACAATTTCAATTTTGAATTTTTCAATTACAACCAGTAGTTCTTGAGATTAGCGCGTTCAAACAAACAAACTCGTCAGCTTTATAATATTAGTATAGATATAGATTTTGATTAAAAAGGGACAATGTTCTTTATTTAATGACTTTTAACGACGATCACGGTGATCATTTACTTTTTATTTTCTCTGAACTAATCCCACAATAATGTTGGAGTGAACCAGATGCGCCTGAATACCAATATTTAATTAACATCTGCTATCCAATCTCTCGATAGCTATTTTATGAGAAGCAGTCCGAATATTACGCATATTCTGTCGAAAATATTGTAGGTAGATTGTAATTACAGCCGACTACATAATATAGAGCTTAGATAATTAACTAAAGCTGCATTAATTATATCAGATAACACGTTATTGCAGTCCAGGCTGAACAACTAACGTTATTATCAGGCCATAGACAGTAACTCTAAGGTCCGTATTACAGAACGAAACTCAAGCATTAATCTCGGTTTAAAACTAGTTTCGAGTCGACTTTTAATTTTAGAACATTCCTCAAGCATAGATTTGTGGCGGCATCTATCACGCCACATGCGAACTATCCTGCATCGCGATATCAGAGTTTGACACGCAGATAGTATATATACAAGTTCCCAACATCAACCGTCGGGCAGTGGCCCGCCAGGCACAAGACTCCGCCTGGTAGGAGGATCCTCCTTTTCGTAGGCGGAACACCATATCTCGTTCCCCTACATTGGTGACCCCGACGTGATCGTCACAGACAATGTTTTCACATTGGTGACGAATTACTAACGCAATCTTCGCAGCCTATAAACATCGGCAGCAACATCATCACTCCCCTCCGCTCAACATTCAAGCAAGCAGTAAGTCACACAGCCAGCCAGCATCCTCGGCTTCATCGTGTCACCACTAGCTTGCAGCGAACGCGCAAGCCTGGTCACACCTTCAGCCCTCTTCAGCAACATGGCACAGCACGCTGCAAATTCGACCGGTCAACTAGCAGAGGCACATCTCTCCTGGTCGACGCCAGCAGCCAGCCACTTCTCACCGCTCACAGTTCCGACTCACCGTGAACGACGCGGCATCCGGTTCCGACTCACTGGAACCCTCACCTGGCCCTGGCAAGCATCTCAACATGCAACGACTTGCTGACTCATCACTACAATCGACCTCCGGTCTTGGGGGGGAGTGATGTGGCGGCATCTATCACGCCACATGCGAACTATCCTGCATCGCGATATCAGAGTTTGACACGCAGATAGTATATATACAAGTTCCCAACATCAACCGTCGGGCAGTGGCCCGCCAGGCACAAGACTCCGCCTGGTAGGAGGATCCTCCTTTTCGTAGGCGGAACACCATATCTCGTTCCCCTACAGATTCATTGATCATAGTTCAGCTAAGTTTGGCTTTATTCTAGATCGTTACTCAGTTCGTAGATTCGACCCCAAGCAGTGATTTGATCTGTAATCAACCAATCGATGTGCTCGATTTGAGTCTCGTTTCATCTGAGTATAGATTGATTACCGTTCTGAAATAAGACCGTTCCTCAAGTAATGATTCTATACTTAAACAGTGATCAACTGATTAAAGATCAAACTGGACTTGAGGAATGTTCTGTAATTCGGACCTATGTGTATAAAACAAGTTGTTTCGAAACTGTTAATGATTACGTTGTGCCTAGTTTTTTTGTAATTACATAAAATTTTCTTTTGAGGAAACTAATCGTGGTAGTAGTCACCCTATTATGACTAAGGGGGAAGATTATGGTTTAGGTTCAAACAGAATTGGTGTATCTTTGTACTCGTAGACCCTAAGTTAGGTAAGTACTTGTTTACATTTCAAAATTCACATCATCGATGACATGCAATCAATGCATCAATCATAAAATGCAGAAAGTGCGCGGCAGGGTAGAGGAGCGTATAGGACGCGCCACGCATCAAGCCGGTTGTAAAAGCAGTACAAACCGGTTTATACCTTTCGGGCAGACGCACCGCGCCACAAGCCGCGCTTCACTGTACACTATTGGTACTTACACAAATGTAAAGTTAAGCTTACAGCTCGTGAACTATAATGCCTCATTTAGATTATCGCCGAATAACTTGCCGAATAATTCGTGCACAAATACGACCACGTAAAAGACCCACTTAAAAGTTTATATATTCGTCTATATTCACTTATATTCAGTGAACCTAGATCTGTCAAACTAATGATGACGTGCGACTCGCTGCTACGGCTTCGTCTATTTAATGTGTATCGACTCAGTACTCACATCATAGGTGTAGACCCTTCTTTTGTTGCTGCACCAAATTGAAGACATCCTTCCTTTTTAAGTATTTAAGTAAAACCTAAATGACGCCATTAGCGAATCTTTTTTTCTTTAATTCTGCAATGGGTACCTTCATAATTGTCATGATACGGATCCAAGCATCATTAATGGCTTTTTTATCTTTGTGCAACCGATGTCTAGGATCCCATACCACGCGGGTTCTCTCTGGTAAACTAAACATTAAAGTATTCTTTTACGTCCAATCCATCGCAAACATAATCCGCTTGAACGACTTCGCTACTGAATGTCGAACTTTGAAATGTCGACGTATGTTAGTTCTAAAGTACAGGATCTCGATGTACGCCAGTTCGAAAGTTCACTGGAGCGAAGTATGCAAGGCCGACGTATCGTTAGTTAGAAAGCATGCGAGTCAATATTTGCCATTGCAAAAGAGGAAATCTGGCGCTCGGCGGCCGCTGCCGCGGCACGCTCGCTTCGCTCTCTCGCCTCCGCGCGTTGCGTGGTGGTGATTCTAACCTAACCTAGACGCGTATGCTTTCTAACTAACGATACGTCAGCCTTGCATACTTCGCTCCAGTGAACTTTCGAACTGGCGTACATCGAGATCCTGTACATTAGAACTTACATACGTCGACATTTCAAACTTCGACATTCAGTAGCGGAGTGCGCTTGAACGACCTCTTGCGACAAAGTTCACGAGTCAACCGAACAATGACGAATATGTAAACACAGCGCACGAATAATTCTTTGATTCGCACCAAAAAATCGACATCGCGCGGAGAACGGACGAATATTCGTGGCGAGTACAGAATACATCCGAATAAGTTGTTTACATTCTCGTATTCGTGCCTATTCGTCTGAACTCGGCGAGTATCTAAATAAGGCATAAGATTGTTATGCAAATATGCATAATTATCTTTTCGACACTCATGGTCGCCTAGTAACTTGTCACTACGTACAGTCGCGGAATGATAATGTTATACACCTTAAGGTCTACTTTTGCTTGCACAGTGCAAGAAATTAACTATTTTACCGACTACGTAGGTATTGCCAACATTATAGAAAAGAAAATACTAGTATTTTTTGACAAGATATTATGGTGACATGGTGACAGACAAGTAATGCATTGGCAAATATATTGCTATTTAATCATCGATTTGATTGATGTAACGGTTTTTACAACAAAACTCCTTAAATCAAATCAAAGACATTACATGGCACTAATACGTCATAATGGAGGCAAAAAGCAATTTTGATCTTTGCTAATCAATAATTAAACATAATTTTCCATGCATTGGTCTGTTCCGTTCAACAGTTTGAAAAAGTAACATGTGCCCGCGATGTGGGAAAGGAATGAATTTGAAAACTGACGAAATTTATCATTCCCCTACAGTACATAGTTCGGAGATGACTTTTCCGACATGAAAATGGTCCATGTCCTTGGTTCCGCAGTGGAGCTTGCTAGAAGAAAGAACCACTGGGCACTGACTTAAATTTAAAAAAAATACTTACGTATCAAAGCATTTCGATATGGTCAGTAGCCAGTATAAATTGAGTACGACGGCGCTGCATATATAAGTGTCATTCTTGTTGAGTGTGGCCGCGTAGGGGTGTTCGTAGACCTGCGCCGCAGTCGCACCTATCCTTTCCATGCTGTCGTCCTTGTCATGGTCGTCTGGTAGAAAAGAGATTTGTTAATGAGTTTTATTCACGCTAGGCGTCTGCCAAATGTGGGGAAAAACATAAAATTCCGTAAAATCGTTCTCATCTTACTAGCCCGTTAACTTTCTCTGCTGAATATTTGTTTATTCATTATCTATACATATAATTTACATTTTTAAATATTTCTATAAAAAATATAAAAAAAAACATTTAAAAAATATAAAAAATAGTAGCCCACCGGCATCGGGAACAGGGTCCAAACTACCGGTGGTCAGGGTCTCAGGGGGAGGAACTTCCTGACAATACGTGCCTTGCCCAGAAGTACCGCTTTCTGTATCAGGCCCTTGACCCAGCTGCCCAACGAGAGCCTCATTAGATGTTGGTCGAGGCTCTTGGCTATTAAGCCATTGGCCGTAACGACTATCGGCACAACAACTGCTGACTCAACCTCCCACATGTCGACAACCTCGTGTGCCAAGTCTTGATATTTAATTTCTTTATCTTTCTCGGCTTTCACAAGGTTCTCGTCATGTGGGACCTACTGAATATTATTATTAACCTCCAAATAACACGGCCAAAGTAGAAATAACCAAAATCACCACGCTTGGAACACAGATTGGTGATCGAAGTTTGCTGTTATAAACAGACAGAAGGTCGTAATAGTTACGCGGTCCTTAGCGCGGAGCGAGATGCAGGACGTAAAGCGGACACTTCAAACATAATGACGATGTATTAGAGCGGTTATGGAGACATTCTTTTCCACGTTATTTGAGCAGTTTTATTAAAAGTACGCGGCAGAAAACGCGGCGGATCACGCGACTCTATAAACGGGGCCTTAGTCACCCTTCACGACACCCACATTAGGTGGTGATGATTTCAAATTGCTAAATTCGGTGTAAACTGCCAAACAACCGAAACTATTGTAGTTCGACCCTTTATTGTGGCCAGTGCCATTTTATCAACACCTATGTTATATCGAACACCCGGTATAGTGTTGTACAAAAATAAACCTTATGACAATACCAAAAAGATTTATAGCTGCGTGAATTTTGTTAAGTAATATATTGTGGTGAGATAATCTCACTCGGCAGGTAGCCCACCAGAGATTTATGAAAGAGTTCATTATAAAAATAGGTCGTTTATAAAAAGACTGTATCTAGGGTCGAATATGAATGCGCACGTATCATAATAAACTCATAGGTCTACATTGGTCTACTTGAAACGAATATATTTCTTTTTGTTTCTTGTTCTGCCTAGCATTTTCCCGACTATCTTGGGGTCAGCTTCCAGTCTAACCAGATGCGGCTGAATACCAGTATTTTACACGGAGTGACTGTCATCAGACCTCCGCAACCCTATTAATGGGCAATACCGATATCCTAAGGTTAGACCAGTTGTTAGACATTTCGGGCTTCTGATTTCTCGTAACGACTGTCATAGGTATTCGTATGACACCCGGGACCGACTGTTTAACCTACTCTCCGAGGCACGGAGGGGTCTCAATGTGTAACGAACGATCACCCATCCACGGACTGACCGCGACAAACGCAGCTTAACCTCGCAAATCGTATGATCCGCGCGGTTGATAATTAGCCACGAACCCCTCTCATATTTCGTTTTGTTTATATTATGCAAAGAGATTCAGTAAATAGTCATCGTTTACATTGAACGTTGCCGGCCCGCATTCGGTACGAAATGCATGTGTTTTATTTGTATTTTTGGAGAGAATTGAACACGAATATTAGTATCAAACTTTGTTTTGATTTTCGTTTATTTTTTAACATAATATTTACATAAAAAATATAGTTTTAAATATTTCCAGATAAAAATAAAACATTTACAAAATGTAAAAATATGTAACGTTTATTCGTTAAGGCGGGTACAGATTGCTGTAACGTAACATGCAATGTAACATGAAAGGTACGTAGTACGCACGCGTAGTGTGCACGGTTCGAGCGCGAGGCGTCCACACTATGGGAATTCTGTTATATTGCATGATACATTGCGACAATGTGGACGGCAAATTCTTTCATTGCGTGGTACATTGCATGTTACATTTCGTAAGTCTATACCCGGCTTTATACATATAATTTGACATTTATAAAAAAAACAGCTAATGAAAAGTAAAATTATGTTAATTGTTGTTAACATTTCATCATTAAAAGTTCCTCGACATCGGAGTATAGTCGCCGGCACGTAACGTGGCAAGAATAGAGAACAGGATTCCTCCCCTTTCTTACTTTGCTCTAAACAGACATGTTCAAAAATAAATTATGGCAATAACCATAGAATAATGACAAGCAATAAAAGTGATCATATTTTCGTTGCACTAAGTGTACATGCGCAAACTTACTCCTACTACGCCAAAACCTTGCCAAGTTACGTGCCGGCGATTATATTAGAACTTACATCACGATCTCCCAAATCAATGTTTTCACTATCCTTCTTCCCTTTCTGCCTGAAACTATCCATTACCCAATATACAATTGCCTCATAGGCTCACACATTGTCCTTTCCTCCACCTACTCATCAATCATCCCTTTCCTACTAAGCCGTCAGTATGTGTATTCAGTTTATATTCTATTGTTCTCTTTCATTGCTCTCCCAGATTACTTTCAACCCAACCTCAAATGTATCTACTCAGTATGTACAGTAGGGGAATGAAAATGTTATACACCTTAGGGTCTATATTTGCTTGCACAGTGCAAGAAACTAACTATTTTACCGACTACGTATTGCCAACATTATAGAAATGAAACTACAGTATTTTTGACAGGATAGTCAAAGTCAAAGTCAAAGTTTTTTATTTCAAATAGACCAGATTTCAGGCACTTTTAAAACGTCACGACTAGGTGCACGGTTCCAAAAGGTAGGTTCTATGGAGAAGAGCCGGCAAGAAACTCCATGAATACTCTTTTTAAAATAGTAGTTCATTACAATTCCATTACAGTAGTGTGAGAAATAGAATGAGAATAATGCAGGTTAATGTAACAAATAAACTCACATAAGAGTAACAAATAGAAAAATATGCCTTCTATGATTGCCATAGCAGTTAAGATATTATGGTGACATGGTGACAGACACAAGTAATGACAATTTATTTAATCATCGATTTCATTGATGTCATGATATTTACAACAAAACTCTTTAGATCAATTCAAAGACATTATACGGCATTACTACGTCATATGGAGGCAAAAGGCAATTTTGATCTTTGCTACCAAATAATTAAGCATAATTTTCCATGCATTGGTCTGTTCCGTTCAACAGTTTGAAAAAGTAACATGTGCCCGCGATGTGGGAAAGGAATGAATTTGAACACTGACGAACCTTATCATTCCCCGACTGTACAATCAATAAAAGAGTTAGGTGTTCAGGCAAATAACTAAAATCAATGCAAGCAGGCAACTGTCATTGTTATTGTGCGCGTAATATCTTTTTCTACACACGACTGTGTGCATTAACAGGGCCTCCACGATTGACGTCAGCTACCAATCTTACTGACTGGCTAATCTTTTTACTACGGTATGAGAAAAAGACCATGGTACGGTATGGCCAGTGTGGTAGACAAAGGCCTAATCCCTTCTCATTCTGAGAAGAGGCCCGTGCCTAGCAGTGGGGCAGTAATGGGCTGATTATGATGATGATGAGAAAGAGAGATACACGAGACCTGCTCAGATAAGTGATGGTAAAGACTTGGCCACTCCGCTTACGCATAACTCTTTTAAGGTACGAATGTAATAATTTGCCCGAAAGAAAGAAAGAAAGAAAAAGTATGTATTTTTCGCCCACGCGGACGCACACGCATACTTAAAATTAAAAATATAATATTTCTTAAAATTAACTTACACTTAAATTTAAACATACAACAACGTGGTAACCCAAGCCTGCATACTTATTTCTTTCACCCACCGTACATCTCCCCCAAGATTCACTTGTTACTTAGTCAAAAGGATTTAGCAGGAGCGTTGTGAAAATCGATTAGTTCCAACTTCATCTTGCTGGAGGATCCTCAATCTGTTAGCGCAGTTGGAGTTAGGATAAGCGCAAAATTTGATAACGGCTTAAATTAACTAACTTTGATAAGGCGAAAATTATCAGAGGGGATGTAAATGGTTTAAAGCGAATAAGCTGTCTAGCGTCAAGCAGGTTCTTTACAATTATTATTATTCTAGTTTGACTGCCTTGTTGGTCTAGTGGTCGCAAGCGCGACTGCTGAACATGGGGTCCTGGGTTCGATCCCCAGGTCGGATAAAGTGTTATTGGGTTTTTCCATTACGAATTTCTCAGTAGCAGCCTAGAGTCTGGATTTGTGCCCGGTTAATGGCAATAGGCTCGCCCCCTATTACATGGGACTTAAACATAACTGGCGAAACGAGGGTGTACTAAAACACCTCTGCCGAACCCTTCGGGGAATGTAAGGCGGGATGTTATGTTATTATTCTAGTTATACGAAACCATTGAAAGGGTTGACCGGCGAAATATTGGGCCAACAAAATTTGGGTAACATTCTATTTGCCATCGATTCGCTTAGAAGACGAATTAGGAGTTGAGTCTGCGCTATAGACCTTGACCGACGTCCTGCCCGTCAATGCACATCGTCACCGCAAAGCCAATACTACTTAAGCGCCATTTTGGCTAATATGAGTTATGTATTATATCGTTGGATTGGATTTTTTTTCTGCGTCGATTAGTTGGGATTTCGTAAGATAAATATAATAAAATGCGAAATCCCAACTAATCGACGCAGAAAAAAAATCCAATCCAACGATATAATATATAACTCATTTTAGCCAAAATGGCGCTTAAGTAGTATTGGCTTTCCGGTGACGACATGAAGAATAGAATAAAGCTTGTTTAATGTTAAGGATATTTACATGACTAAATTAAGTACATAAGTATCTTGTAGCCAAAAGTCCATGTTCAAACATGAACTATCTCCCAAACTTCTACATCTAACGATATTACTACGGACTTGAACTAAAAACGGTCTTCGTAGTTAATGTCAAAAATAAACGCGCTGATCCAAGCTCAAACACTCGACCTGTAATTAAGTAAGCTCACACTGAAACTCACAGTTATCCGATAACTGTGTGTCATATCACATCTAACGTAGAGGTCTGCCTTAGTTACCTTTGTAAGTACTAGGCTAACATGCTCACAGAGGAGTGGATTGGGTGCCTAAACAGATTACTCGCGTAACCGGTGATTGGAGTACCTCAGATGTGTTTATGGGAATGCTCGTTCACGAGAATGGGATGACAACGAACTAGTAAGTATGAATAAAAGTGGTGGACTTTGAATGAATGAAATAATTATGGAATGCAAAAGGCAAATAGGATTGTGAAGGTACATTGATAGGAACAAGTAAATCTATACTAATATTATAAAGCTGAAGAGTTTCTTTGTTTGAACGCGCTAATCTCAGGAACTACTGGTTGTAATTGAAAAAATATTTTTGTGTTTGATAGTCCATTTATCGAGGAAGGTTATAGGCTATATAACATCACGATACGACTAATAAGGGCGGAGCATAAATGAAAAATGTTGCAGAAACGGGAAAAATGTCCACCCGTGCGAAGCCGGGACGGGCCGCTAATTAAATTATATTTCAGCTTTCGGCTCTAACGACCAATCAAGGAAATTATGTAAATAGCAGCACAAATAACGTAAATACAGAGAGGTAGCTGTCTGTGCTGTGGGCCAAAAGTTCGACATCCACAACAAAATCAATGCTTAATGCCGGAGATGAATCCTAAGTTTGAGACTAAATGCAAATCCAAATGTTAAGTATGATTCACATATGAAATGGCAGACAGAAAACCGAGTATGAATCAAAACGAAAAACAAGACATCAAAGTTAATCACATAGCATAGTTTTGTAACTGCCATAAGAATTCATTTTGTACCCAAAAAAATTATTCTCAGCCTCCGAAAACTGCAATCTGGCGGAAAAAAGAAACACCAACCACTCTACAACAATTTAATTCAGAGCAACATTTACACCAAACCATCCGAAACAGTTAGCGGTCACAGAACACAGAACCACTAGTTTCTTAACTCCACATTATACGCGGTCACAACAGCTGTTGCGAACACTAAAAACTCCGGAGTACATTGTTTGATAAACGCTTCGAATTCTCCCTAAAGTGGGAAAATCGAGCAAATAAGTGGCGAAATTGTCCGAATTTTTTTCGCTCCCCACATAAAGTTCGGACTAAACTTTGACCGCAATTTGGACTGGGGTATCTGAAAGTTGGGAATTATATTATCTGTAATTTTCAGTTTTGGATTCCACTATTTTTCTTTGTGTTGTGTAAGATGTTGCTGCTTCCATTGTCATCGAAAACCAGTGTTCTCTTTATCATCATTGTCATCTCAGCCTTAATCCGTCCACTGCTGGAGATAGCCTTCCCCTACAAATTTCTACTTCGAACGGTTTAAAGCCATTTCCATTCAATGGCTCCCCGCGACTGTCATTACGTCGTCTGTCTTCTTTTTCGGTTCGTGGTTTTCATTCAAGGACCTTCTTTCCTGTTTCTCTTATTTCTTCAATAGCATTATACCTATATAAACTTATGAGTTGCTTTTTTCTTGACCAAATATCGAGTGATTATAAATACTCATTAAGGCTTGGTATTTCTTTATCTACAGTTTATAAATTGAATATAAAGGGATTTACTGAAATTAAAACAAATCTCTTAATAGTCAAAATGATTCGTCTCATGTCAAAAATTCTTAAGTATAAGAATCTGTTTTTGAAAGCAAATGTTTCAAGATAAATCTGAGCTTCATTTAAGCCATCGATAAAGATCCGTTCAAAGTTTTACAAAAAGCGAGTAATTTAAAAAGTTAACCCTTCAAGATGAACATCGTTTGCAGTTCTATCCATCAATCAAAGGAGTTGTTTTAAAATCTTTTAAACTAGAGCATTGTAAGCGCTTGTCAGTCTTCAGAAAGTTTTGGACTATTAAGTACAAGACTAACTTTCCTTGGGAGAATAAATATTATCAGATATTTCTAGATTAAGACTAATAATACTAAATACGGAGCTGAAATTATGCAAGTCTTTATAATAAAAGCAGTATAGGATCACGATAATTATAATTTTAGAAAAATCTTAGAGCGTCTTACTACACCAACGATGAGTGAGATACGCAAATCAGACATCAATCGAATTCAATGTCATTATTTTGTATTTGAAGAATCGGTTATAATAAATAAGCAATTCAGAACTTAGAATCCGCCAAGGCCAGACCAGAAATTAAAAGAAAACTTCGTGGCGAAGACTATAAAAATGGTCATCACTCTCTCTCCTGTTGGCACTAGCTTTACGAGAACAGCTCCTACCGTGGTAAAAAGATTAGCCAGTCAAAAGGTTGCAAGCGTCGTTGATTGCCCAGGGTGCGCCGGACATACTCGCCGCCCGACCAGTAACAGGCCCAAGAAGGCGGGGCGCTGTGTTCCATGCGCGCTTCTCAGGAGGACGTGGGGCAAGGCCCCACAGAGGAGAGGTCCGCCATGGGTTGGTAGACCGGGACCTGCCGGGGTTGCAGTGCATGCTTTTGAATCCCGCAACCCCGGCCGTACGGTCAGGAGAAGGAACACCGTTGGTTTTTGACCGGTAAAATTCCGGCAGACCCCCTCGCCTTCCCCGGGCGAGGGACATCCACGAGAATTTTCCAAAGAAAAAAAATAAAAAGATGCGCCGGACGTACTTTAATATAGTCACTAAAATGTCCTAAAGACTGTATTCAAAAAGTATAAACAGTCTACAACGTGCAACAAAGAAACAAGCAATAAGTCTAAAGACTTCCGTTAGCGCGCTCTCACGGCAAAGTTTTACAAAGAAACTGAACGAAAATGAAGTGACGTCGAAATCTAGTGTTTGGACTTGTTTCCACGTGTTATTGCAAACTCTCGCTGATGTTGTGAGGCTGAACACGAACCACTACTAAACGGGATTATTATCGAGCTCAAGTACAACTGATTATAGTGTACGGTAACAATTTTAGAGAGACTGGTATTAGGAGTAAGATGTAGGCATGAAATGGGTGCAAAAAACAGTGATAACTTAGCGGTTGAACATTTGCCTACCATGGAAGACCTCTTCTTCTTCTTCTTCTTCCTGCCCTTATCCCACACTAGGTGGGGTCGGCACAACATGTATTTCATAAATCCATGTTGTTAGAGGTTTTGGCTTATTGTTTTATGACCGGCCGCCTGCCTGACATCGACCCTCCTTGGGAATACTCGTTGCGCTGTCGCGCGGGTGACCCAATGTGCTTGCTGATATTATGCACTGGGTCCCATAATGCTTGTCAATCTTATTGCCGCCAACTAAGTAGACTATGTTCCGTGTATGACCGTCTTCTTAGTGGGGTATACTTGAAGTTCTTCAACCCACTCATTCAGTTTTGCTAGGGACTTTGGTTCTAACACACCGTAAACTAATATAGCACCATGAGCGTCTCTGTAAAAACTTGAAACTTCTCGTACTCGACACTACAACCTACTATTCGACATCGTTTACAATAGAAATAAATGGCGATTTATACCATTTTTATTTTATTTATACCATGGAAGACGTCTGACTCTTCAAAATCATGTGCGTATCAGAATTTGATTGTCACTTGCGTTAACGGCGAAGGTAAACATAATAAGGAATCTTACACCTGAGAGGGCTCCAAAAATTTCTCGATGGTGTGTGTAGTGTCTCAGTGGACTAAAGTCTAAATCCTTCTCATTCTTATGAGGCCCGTGCTCAGCGATGACACAGTAATGAGCTGATTGTGCTAAACGTCGCTTCTGATCAGATGGGAAAAGTGATTTTGGGATTTCTATTACGTAATTCTCAGTATCAGCCTAAAGTTTGGAACTCGGCCAGGTAAAGGGAAATAGACTTGCTTATTACATAGGAATGAATATCGTTAAGGTTCAAGTGTTGGTGTTAATATCTCCGCTACAGAATATGAAGGTGGTATTAATCCGAAAGGGTATTGAAGTGTCCATAATAATGAAATAACTTCATTTCTACAACTTTCCCAAAAATTTAATCGTTTTTGAAAAATTGCTGAAGCTAATGAAATAAAAAATATGCTAACGCAACCCTAACATCAGCTGTGTTAACACTTTTAGTCATGTTTGGGGTCACAGATTAGTAACTTCATTTTCTAAATATATAATCTATATAAATAAAAATGAATCGCCAAATGTGTTGCTAAGCGCAAAACTTGAGAACGGCTCGACCAATTCGGGAATTTTTTTTTATACAAGGTTAGTCGGAAAGGGGGTACTAAGCCGCGGGCCACCTAAAGTATCACTGATGACTATTTTAAAGCAAGTGTTAAAATTTCAAAATTCGATAATTTTTATTTGCATGTTAAAAGATTTTTATTTTAGTTTTTTCAAAAAAAAATCTTACCTGCTTTAGTTATGAATTCAGAAAATCATTTTTCTAATCCGTGACCCTAAATATGACCTAAATTGTAAAAACAGCTGATCATAGCTATGGACGGATAGATTTTAGCATATTTTTTACGAAATCTTTGAAAAGCTATTTCTCTTAAACTGTCGAGTTTTGGGGAAAGTTGTAAAACAAAAGTTATCCCTTATTATGGGTACTTTAACACCCTTTCGGCTTAGTACCCCCTTTCCGACTAACCTTGTATATTCCTTAAGGAAGGTTTTTATGGAGGGAAAAAAACATAAAAATTGCGTGGAAAATAGTAAAAACAACACTTTTCTTTTCCCACTACAGACCAATAACTTTTGACAGAACGAAGTCTGTCCGGGTAGCTAGTTAATAATAGATATTACATATTTGTATGGCACTAAAAATATACTTTTGTAAAATGTTCATAGATTGATGGTTCTCTATATTTGCTTCTCAGTGTAGGTCTTATTATGTGCATGCTTTTGCGAATCCCGCGACCCCGGCCAAACGGTCAGGAGGAGGAACACCGTTCGTTTTTAGCCAGTAAAAGTCCGGCAGACCCCCTCGCCGTCCCCGGGCGAGGGATATCCATGAGGATTTTCCATTGATAAAAAAATGTTCTCGTTATAGGCAATGACTAAACTACTTGCGGTGTAGCATGTTGCAGGTGACATTAGACGAACTTTATAATCATGACTTAATATTTCAGTTGCACCCTAAATATCACAGTCGTAAAATACGGATTCAGTAATAACTGTAGTAAATTATATAAATGTATCCTGCCAAAATATGATTGTCTACAAATAAAATCAAATACTGACTGCTGTCACCCGCACCATGCTACACCACAAATAGTGTAGGGAATCATATCAGGAGGATAGATTGCAGAACTTAATGATCAATCAATCTAATCAACAGGCAATCGGTCAGCAAACATGATTGCTAACAATTGTGTACATCTACATGTTTGATGTTATTAATATTTAATTGAGAATGGTTTAAAATTTCATTAAAATTACCACATGCTAATTTAAAATGGTATACAATGATCGGCTAACTGGAAGTTAATTAATCATTTAAAATTAATAAAATAATTGATGAGGGTCGACGAGGTTCGCTATTTTTCAGCTACTCGTATGTTATTAAATCAATTAATTAGCATACACTGTTTAACTATTATTTTATAATAAAGATGCATGATGCAAAATGTTCTGCCTAGCTTTTTTCCCAACTATGTTGGGGTCAGCTTCCAGTCTAACCAGATGCGGCTGAATACCAGTATTTTACACGAAGCGACTGCCATCAGACTTCTGCAACCCGGTTACCGGGTAATGCCGATATCGTAAGTTGTCAGACTTTAGGGCTTCTGACTCCCCGTAACGACTTCGTATGACAACCGGGACCGACGGTTTAACGTGCTCTCAGAGGCACGGAGGGGATGTGTAACGAATGGTAACCCATCAACCGACTGACTGCGGCAAGCGCAGATTAACCTCGCAAATTGTATGATTCGCGCGGTTGGTAATTAGCCACGAGCCCCTCAATGCATGATGCAAAATATCCTTAAATATTAACAAAGAAGGATATTCTAGAAAACTAGAGGTCCATATTAATAATCGAGCCCAAGCCAAAATGTGTGTATAAAATTGATGTAGGCTTTTGACATTAATCCTATTGAATTTCTGTCAAAAACCTACATCAATTCAGAGTTTTTTGATTGAAATCGGTTTTTATATCGGCCGTACGTATACAGGCTGTTAAAAATTAACTCTAAAGCTGGGTATCCACTTGCGTAGCCTCGTGACGAGCTGCCTCATCGTGAGCGTGCCGCGGGCTGCGGAAAGTTCATGCATCTCCACTTGAGCCCACATAATATCGTATCGAGCGGCAAGCCTCAACCCGAGCCATGATATTCTCAATTTCTCACTGGATAATTAAGTCAATACATTTATCTTTACCCATTTTGCCGCGTACCGAGTACACGTACAAACGTCTCCACTCAACGCACGGCTCACACTGAGGCGTCTTTGAACATTGCCATTTACCGACGAATGGATACCCAGCTTAAGAATTTTTTGAGCTTTCTCAGTATTTGAAATTGAACAACTTTTGTAGAACATTTTTTCGACATTAGCGTATATTTTTAATAACATTTCATAAAAATTAAAAAAAACCATTTGAATGGAAAGTAATAAAAAAAATACGCGAATTTTGAAAGTTGTTAGTGTAGCCTATAATATCTTTGTATCAGTTTTAAATACTGATTGAAATAATTCTTTGAGTAAATTTTCGTTGCTAAGTATTGTTTTTTTTTTAAGTATGGTAGAAGTTATATCGGCTCCGTAAAAAAAAATATTGTTAGTTACGGTAACTGTACTGCCCGGTATATATTTACTTGCTTTTGTACTTAAAATTGTTTATTTAATTATTTTTTGTATTGAAGAATGTCTAGTCAATCTTATTTCCTTCTCATGGCAGACACCTGAATCTGATACAATTTTTTCTGCTTTACCCACTAGACACCTCCCGTTAAACCGTCTTTACGTTTACTCATTATTTGTTCTTTATAAAAGTTTACATACCTGAAGATCCTTGGTCATCTTCATCGTATATCTTTCCCATTATGACTCCACACGCACACAGGACCAGCAGCACCGCCCCCCACATGTTCATAGCAACTGTTAGCACTGAAAGCTGTTTTGATTTAGATAGCTCGGTTCACTATGCAGACTCACGAACGAATAGAGTCGAACGGTTGTAAAAGATTTTTTGTAAAAAATGCTGATGCTTGTTTTTAGTGCGCTCAAGTGTATAAGGGCGGAAGTGTAGTGTTTATGTGCAATCACAGTTTGAGAGTGACTATTTGGGTCTCGATGTAAGGGTTCATAGTGATAAGAGATGTCCATAGACTTAGGAAGATATTTGGAGCAAGTTAATACATCATTATTTTTAAACTTGTACTGAAAATGTAAATGGAAGAGATGGGTCAGTGTATGACTAAAGTTTTTATGAAAATACTAAGATGATAAGAAGACATGAAATGAGGCTCCTGGCTCCATCATCAGATCAGCTCCAAGAAACCAAATTATGGTATTGTCATCCGAACTACATATACATACAAAGTTTGATTTCGATGAGACAATTAGAAGTAGGTTCAAATTGACTTCAAGATTTTTTACATAGTTAACTTTACAAGTGAAGCTATGCTATGCATGAATTACTACGTGAAAACTAGAGAGGGAGGGGGGGGGGGGGGGCATTGGCATATAATACGGGTGGTCACCGAGGAGGGGAGGGGGTAATTTTTTTTTTAATAATGGGTCACGTATGTAGTATGTATTTTCATATCTTCATATAAGACTAAAATGATAAGACATTATTTTTATGAAAATACTACTTGGTGTTTTGGAGGTATTTTTTCATATATGTATTGCAACTTCTGTTAAAAATAAATGCACAAACCCACAAGAAATAAGTGCGTTTCTAAGGACCAGAAATTTAATGGTAGTTAGTGTTATCGATAACGCTGTCTTCTGCACTTTGCACAATTTTATGTGTTTCCTAAAACCAGAAAGTTTCTCGGCCAAAAATAATTATTAAAAATAATTTACCTGATTATGCAAAGTATTTTTTCCCATTCCATCATCAATTTTAAAACATTTTTTTATGTAAAATAATAATAAAAACCGGCCTGTCCACTACTAAACTATTCATAGGTGTACTAGGGCGTCAGAATTCGCAGGATGTTTTCATCTCGCAGCCAATGTTTGTGTCAACAACGATACTAGAGCGGCAGTTTGGGGGAAAATGGCGCTGTGAACGAGCCCATAGTGTTTCCTTTACGATGCCACATAGAAATCGGCGATACGACCGACTTTTTGTACATATTGCTTCGCCACGTCAATTTGCTTAAGGCTTTGGTAAATGTTTATTATTCGAGGGGAAGTCGCTATCTGTTTATTTTCTTATCTAAGTGGTGAGTTTGTGGAGGAAACTGATTTTATACTGAATGGTTTGGTTTTTATTATTTCCTGGTAGTTAAAGCAGTTAGCACTGTTTTGTAAAGTGTTTTTTTTTAATATTTTGAAAAGATAGATTTCTTTATCTTGTACTATTACGCTATGAACAATCGTTTTTTTAATCTTTTTATTACTGAGATGATGCAGTTCGTATATTCAGAGGTAACGATGTTTGTTAGGTACTCATAAGTTTATAGGCTGTAAGTACGGAAGCGCATGCAGCGGGAAATGCATCGTGCAGTCTAAAGACACCTTTGTATAATTTTGGTGTAATGATACGTGTATCATGGTCGGTAGTCTGGAGTGATTGGACGGACATGCGTATTATTTTGCGTCCAACATAACATACGGGAGGGTGTATAGTAACACCCTCATTATGATTTCACCGTTATGTTTAAGTCCCGTGTAATAGGGGGCGAGCCTATTGCTATCAACCGGGCGCAAATCCAAACTCCGGGCTGCTATTGAGAAATTCCACACGGAAAAACCCAATAACACTTTGCCCGACCTGGGTATCAAACCCAGGACCTCACGATCAGCAGTCGCGCTTGCCACCACTAGACCAACGAGGCAATGCGTCCAAAGTAGTGATAGCACGATACACGTCGGTTGTCACGCGACGGGGATATACAATGATACAGTTGTTGTTGTTGGGGCTCGTGGCTCATTACCAACCACGTGGATAATTAGATATGCGAGGTTAAGCTGCGCTTGCCGCGGTCATTATGTGGATGGGTGACCGTTTCGTTACACATCGAGACCCCTCCTTGCCTCGGAGAGCACGTTAAACAGTCGGTCCCAAGTGTCATACAAATACCTATGACTCTCGTCACGAGTAGTCAGAAGCCACAAAGTCTGACAACCGGCCTAACCTTAGAATATCGGCACTACCCAGTAACTGGGTTGCGGAGGTCTGATGGCAGTCGCTCCGTGTAAAATACTGGTATTCAGCCGCATCTGGTTAGACTGGAAGCTGACCCCAACATAGTTGGGAAACCAGAACAGGTGTGGCCTGCCTTTCTTTTTCTCGTTGGAAAATCCTCATGGGTGTCCCTCGCCCGGGGAAGGTGAGGGGGTCTGCCGGACTCTTATCGGCTAAAAACCAACGGTGTCCCTCCTTCTGGTCTAAGGCCGGGGTCACGGGATTCGCAAAAGCATGCACCGCAACCCCGGCAAGGTGTGGCCTGCCTAAATAATATTTAACGCAGGCGCTAGCGGCAGTCACATGAACCAATTATAATTGGTTTTATGGAATTTGTAATACGAGATAGTCAGATTTAATTAATTAAATACTCTACCAACTCCTACATAGGTAGTGTCGGCTTAGCTTAGTTTCGAATATGTTATAATATCCCCTGGGTCGCGCCGACACTAAGTAATTAAACCTCTGTCTCTGCGATATAGTTGTGAAGCTACAGGTGCTAAGGTCGATGCTCTGATCGGGCAAAAGTGTATAATGTGTGGTTTATAATAAGTTTGTAGGTAGGCCGGTAGAGGACGCCCTAGAGGGACATACATCGATATTATTGGTGACGTTCTTTACAAAGGACAGGTGTGTAGTATTCTGAAACCGGCGTGCTTGTATGATAAGATGTATGAATGTGGATGAAGCGAAAGCAGTATGTAAGGGTCATGTGGCTTTCTATAGTTTCTGCCTTCCCCCATGGGAAAAAGGCGTGAGTTTATGTATGTATGTTGTAGATACATCTAGTGTTTTTAATTGCGGCAATAAATGCTGAAGTGGACTTTAAAATATAGGACCTAATACTGCCAAGACAAATTTCCTGCCAAATCTGTTAACCAACTCCTTCAAATTAGCTTTAAACAGTATACCAGTTTATAGGGAAGAATTCGTTAAAACTTAGTTCCAAGAACATCAAATTACCATAAACTCTTTGCAAGTAATGAGCTCCTAGTACATTACTTCTTATTGAAGCAACTTCTCGGGTTCTATCTACGGAAAATAAGGTTTGTACTTACCCCAAAAAAGGTGAAGGATTCTCATATTTAAAAAAGTATATATCAAAAGTCTCTAAGAGGAAATGCGGGCTGCAAAATATTAATATTTTGAATAGGTTTTTGCGATCTATTTCCGTCCCACCCCTCCCGCAAACCTTTCCAATTGAGGGCGAAAGAGACACCTGCATCTTGGACTGATTTCTCCAGTGCAATATTAGCGAAATCGTCCTTTCGTATTTCCCTGTTTCCTTCTTCAAATCTGGACCGATTTAATTTTTTTTTCTGTAATAATTTAAGTAAGACTTTGGTTGTCTGTATGTTTTTCTTTTATTTTTTATATTCGTCAAATTGGTTTGCCAGCTGTTTGAAAACGGTGGTAAAACCGGTCGATTTTTGTAAAATTTAAACGTTTCTAGTTCTTTTAATAATTAATTTATTGACTAAAACAAAAAATATGGACATAGTGCTGGTAGATATATACTGGCCTGCAAAAATAAGTATCACACTTTTAAAATTGCAATAACTTTTTAGGTACACCAGATATATTTTCGAAACAAAAAGGACTCAAAAAGGAGTTTAACTTTGTTACTATAGTTTCAAAGAAAGCTGATAAAAATTGCTATAAAACGTTTTTTTATTTTAAATCTCTAACTTCTATAGTTTAGAAAAAAATGAAATTTTAAAAGTGTGGTACTTATTTTTGCAGGCCAGTGTATATCGTAATATGGTAAAAAGTATTTACTCTAGTGACATTATCCAAGGAGAAATCTGAGGAATACATTTGTATGGACTAAATGCCGACCGCATTTCCTCTTAAACACGATTTTGTGAGATCTGCTCTCCTGATACAAAAATCCTTCACATTTGCCTCTCAGTCTATTTTAAGGGACGGTTACAAGATAAACCGAAGGGATGTAATAGGATGTCACCGGAGCAGGCACTTGTTAGATAACGACCCATTAGCGCCAAGAGTGGCTATTAAGGCCAAGGAGTCAGTTACGGCTATTGCAGACAGATTTCGTTTTTGGTGTTATGTTGGATGGTTACGATATTTGTGGGCAGGTAATTGGGTATCTGGAATTCATATGTAATTTTGGATGTTGCTGCACATCATAATCAGCTATTACTGTCCCTCTGCTAGGCACAGGCCTGAGAAGAGTTTCGGCCTTAGTCTACTACGCTGGCCTGGTGCGGGTTGGCGGACTACACAATCGAAAACTTTATGGAGCCCTCTTAGTACAGATTTCCTCACGATGGTTTTCTTCACCATTAACGCAAGTGATAATCAAATTCTGATCCGCATCACATAACTCGTAACGTATTTCGCTATAGTCGACTTTTATCTTCCTCCAAGCCTTTTCCCAATTATCTTGGGGTCAGCTTGCAGTCTAACCAGATGCGACTGAATACCAGTATTTTACACGGAGCGACTGCCATCAGACCTCCGCAACCCATTAACTGGGCAATGCTGATATCCTGAGGATAGACTGGTTGTCAGACTTTCAGGCTTTTGACTACCCGTAACGACTGTCAAAGGTATCCTCATGACATCCATGCCCGATGGCACGTTAAACGCACGTTAAACGTGCTCTCCGAGGCACGGAATGGTCTCGAACTCTAGATGTGTAACGAACGGTCACCCAGTCACGGACTGATCGCGACAAGCGCAGCTTAACCTCATAAATCGTATGATGGGTGAGGTTGTCAATTAGCCACGAGCCCCTCCTCAAAGGATTATAGTAAGATATTCTACAGTAGATGGTAAGAAGCCTTTGTTAAGAGTAGACTGCCAAAAGGCCTAATTGAAAATTATGTAAGTCGTACTGTTGAGTTGGAATCATTATTTATTTATTTAATACTTCAATACACAATGGTAGTACATAACGCGGACTTAATGCCATAAGGCATTTTCTAGCAGTCAACCTTTGGGTCAAAGAGAACAGCATCGAAAAGGGGTACAAAAAAAGAAATGGATATTTGCGACTTAATTAACTATAAATGGATAACTAAACAACTATAAATATACATAGGTTATGAATACATATATAAATATATAATAAATAAGTATAGATATATAAATATATATATAAAATATTACTATAATATGTATTAAGTATAAAAAAAAAATAAGAACAATATATACATCTAATAAATACTCATTATAATTATGACGAAAACTGTAAACATCAACTAGGGAAGCAGCGATTTCATTATGTATGTGTAATGGAGTTAAACAAGTACGTATGCGTGTGTCTGCCACCACATTAGTTAGTAGTAGCAGCAGTGATAGCCTAGTGGTGTGACCACCGAACTGCCAAGTTATTATAGGTCTCGAGTGCGAACCCAAGGCACGCATCTCTGACTTTTCAGATTCATGTGCGTATTGTATAATTATAACTTGCTTAAAAACGGTGAAGGAAAACATCGTGAGGAAACCGGCATGCCTGAGAGATATTTCTCGACGGTATGTGAAACTAAGTCAGAGGTTCATGGGTGGCATAAACTTTGACACCAGGTTAGTCACTAACCACATGAAAAGTTCAAATTCACTACTATTGTTTTGCTACTATTTTAATTTAGTTCCGACAAAATCATATCGAATCAATGTAATAACAACCGACAGATGTGTCGGTACTCAACGCTACGAGTAGACGTCAGGGTAGGCATATACGAGGTTCTGAGCGACCAAACGCACGTTATATTCAGACACATTGATTCAACGAACTACGTAGTGTTTATCTTGAAACTGAATGTACAGTTCGACTGAAATAACTTGACCGCCCTGAACTTCGTGCAAGTGGTTTCGCAAAAGATTTTTCTGCACTAAATGGTTTTTATTTATCACTAGCTGCCCGGACAGACTTCGTTCTGTCAAAAGTTATTGGCCTGTAGTGGGAAAAGAAAAGTGTTGTTTTTACTATTTTCCGCGCAATTTTCATGTTTTTTCTCTCCATAAGAACCTTCCTTATGCCTTAAGGAAAATATAAAAAAAAATAGCAGAATTGGTCGAGCCGTTCTCAAGTTTTGCGCTTAGCAACCCATTTGGCGATTCATTTTTATTTATATAGATTTAATTAACATCATCCTAGGACTGGCCATTTTTCAAGTTTATTCGATAAGTTTTACATTACATTTTTTGCTTCCTGAGTATACATGCGTGAAAATTCGGAGTGCCTAAGTTCAGGGCAGTCAAGGTATTACGGCCGTACGGTGTATTCTCATATTTATGTATCCAGTAACTCTAAACGCATATTGTAACCGACGGTTCCCATAAACAGAAACGAATTGTTTTGCTTACCAATGGGAGCATTTTTTATTGTCAAACTGGGTATATAAATAGACTTGTAAGCTAATTTTACCTATCATAGCTACTTCTATATTGAGTTAGTTGAGCTGACCGATGCGGATGTGCACGTCATGCTCGTGAACGGGTGCCGTCTGTCGGGACTGGTCAGGCCTAACTGCTATGGCAATCCTAGAAGGCATATTTTTCTATTTGTTACTCTTATGTGAGTTTATTTGTTACATTAACCTGCATTATTCTCATTCTATTTCTCACACTACTGTAATGGAATTGTAATGAACTACTATTTTGAAAAGAGTATTCATGGAGTTTCTTGCCGGCTCTTCTCCATAGAACTTACCTTTTGGAACCGTGCACCTAGTTTTGACGTTTTAAAAGTGCCTGAAATCTGAGTGCGTTCAATTTAAATATTTTTATATTTGTATGAAAATCTGATGAAATAAAATATGATGAATTTTTAAAAGTCATTGAACAAAAGTTGTTGATTATGATGTTAGTAACATATTCCTGAGAGGTTGTCGGTGTTTTACAAATAACCCTGTATAAGCCACGACACTTAAAGCTACACGACTATCTGTCGTCACGACAAAGTGGGAACGCGGCCTCACATGTTAAATACCTCTCTGAAACCTCTCATGTTGTATCTAGTTGTGTTTGAACCATTTCCCAGATAATCGTGAGGCGACCGTGCCTAAAAGGTAATTGGATCGATTCGGTTACGTGCCATCTGACCTGTATTGGCACGTTACGGGGAGTTACCCTTTTGTCTTGTTAATGGGGGTATAAGGATCAAGGGGCAATAAGGAAGTATCTGCTAATTTCGATGTGCTTTTTGCCTTATTTTTCCCGACTTTTGTCACAATTTGTTTAGTCATAGTTCATTTGTCACACAATCAATCAACCGTTTTCAAAATGTCATCGGCGTGGCTCCGGTTTTCCTTACTAAGTATAGAAATTGTTTCTTACATAACATCACGCCTATATTTCTCAAAGGGATGAGCAGAGGTATAGTAACACCATTATTTCACCGATATGTTTAAGTCTCATGTAATAGGGGGCGAGCCTATTGCCATCAACCTGGCACGAATCCGAACTCCGAGCTGCTACTGAGGAATTACACACGGAAAAACCCAATAACACTTTGCCCGACTATCCAACATAAAAATATTTTTTCAATTTCAACCAGTAGTTACTGAGATTAGCGCGTTCAAACAAACAAACAAACTCTTCAGCTTTATAATATTAGTATAGATTTATTAGTAAGTAGATAGGTTATAAAAATGGCCGTTAGCTTATCTTAGTACATTTGTCTTAGGAAATCTTCACGGATGTCGATGATGAAGAGTTATGTCATACTAACTAAGTTGTTGTTCCCGCTACATTTGGCCGGGAGCGCGAGATTCGCTCGCGCATTTGCCGGCTGGTCTCGGCTCTCCATTTGAAGTAAGCTGCAGTACACTTGTTCTGCCTAGCTTTTTCCCAACTATGTTGGGGTCAGCTTCCAGTCTCACCAGATGCGGCTGAATACCAGTATTTACACGGAGCAACTGCCATCAAGCCTCCGAAATCCAGTGACTGGGCAATGCCGACAACCTAGGGCTAAACCAACTGTCAGACTTTCGGGCTGTCACAGGTATTCGTAGGGCACCCGAGACCAACTCTTTAATGTGTTCTCCGAGGTAAGAGGTCTCGATGTGTAACGAAACGGTCACCCATCCACAGACTGACCGCGGCAAGCGCAGCTTAACCTTACAAATCGTATGATCCGCGCTGTTGGTAATTAGCCAGGACCCCCTCCACCTGATATAATGTAACTAAATAAGATCACCTTTATCTATTTTAGCATGCTCCCAAATAACTCTTAGGTATCTATTCACATCATACTTGGACACATATTCTAGCCGTCAGTTTAAGCCTAGATTCTCGTTACAGATTACCTGCTATTATCCCCAAATCTATTGCCCAGTAGCCCTGTAACGCGTAGGTACGTGAAAAGTACCTATAACAGGAAATAACAGAAGTTCTATTCTACATGTTTCGTGGCAAGTTCTAAAATGAAAGCCAAATTAACTATATCGTTGGCCGACATCATTAATCTGCTGGTTGACGTTTGTCTGGGGCGCGATTTGCTGGCGCAATGAACAAATAAAACTCTTAAAATTATTTAATATGGTCTGCTAATGTTCGTCGATTAGTTAAGAAGTAGTCGCATTTTTTATATTATTATTTTTAAACACAGTATTCATGAGAATGCCACCGACAAGAGCCGCAATTTGGCAGAAAAGAGGAGCTAACCAAATATTTTGCCTTGAACTACAGGTTTTACCAGACTTTTGGGCCGGTCTGAAATCAGGGGAATGGTTGCGCACTAGCTAATTTACCTAACTACATATCGCACCTCCGCTCAAATAGTGCCATAAGTCCAAAATACACATCGTCGAAAAAAATGCGTTTAAAAGTTGCTCTTACTTGATTTTTTACTTTTAAGGGCATAAATCAAAAACTTAGTTAAACCACTACCTAAAGCAGTATTTGAGATGAAATTTTGAAGTATTCTGAACCTAACGAAACAATAAAAAAGGTTTTTGATGTTTTTGAGTTATGACACTATTTGAGCGGAGGTGCGATATTATGCAACTGCGCAACGTCTTGCCAAATTTCAGAGCGACAAAAACATTTGGCGACACACGTATACGGCCAATAATAAAACTGTTTAGACTATTGGTGACTTTTATTGTGAGTGCCTTGTTGGTCTAGTGGTCGCAAGCGCGACTTCTAAGCACGGTGTCCTGGGTTCGATCCCCAGTTCGGGCAAAGTGTTATAGGGTTTTTCCATTAGGTCTCGGTAGCAGCCCGGAGTCTGGATTTGTGCCCGGTTAATGGCAATAGGCTCACTCTCTATTACATGGGACTTAAACATAATTGGCGAAACGAGGGTATACTAAAACACCTCTGCTTAACCCTTCGGGGAATACAAGGCGTGATGTTTTGACGTTGTGTTCGCATCACGTCTTTAGAAGCGGTCCTTCTGAATATACTATCTAATGGGACTTACCCTGTAATCGCTTACGTACGTGAATAGTAGATACCTAAGGTACGTGCGACCGCGTTGTACGTGCCAGTCCGTTGTCAAAAGCAATTGATCATTTTACATCGACGCTGAAACCTGTTATTACAAGAACGTGACCAAGCTAAATTTTATACCGCTGTTAGGGGCCAGTAGGGATTTTATTGATTTAAAATTAAGGAAGTGTTCTAAATCTTCAGACTGGTCTGACCGTCGGATTGCCAAGTCTATGGTGTCGAGTGAACCCAAGAGACGCACCTCTGACTTTTCGGATTCATGTGCGTATTGTATAATTATCACTTGCTTAAAAACGGTGAAGGAAAACATCGTGAGGAAACCAGCATGCCTGAGAGATATTCCTCGACGGCATGTGAAGTCAAGTCAGAGGCCCATGGGCGCCATCAACTCTGACACCAGGTTAGTCACTAACCACACGAAAAGAAGAAGAAGCAGGCCGTAAAAGTGTACTGCACTTTCATGAGGGAATATTGTCTAAATCACCAAGTTTGACAAACATAAGAGCACCGGTGGATGTTGCTGCATATCATAATCAGCCCATTACTGTCCCGCTGCTGGGCACAGGCCTCTGCTCAGAGTGAGAAGGGTTTAGGCCTCATTCTACTACGCTGGTCTGGTGCGGGTTGGCGGACTACACACACAATCGAAAACTTTATGGAGCCCTCTTAGTGCAAGTTTCCTCACGATGATTTTTGATTGATGTATAACGAACGGTCACCCATCCACAGACTGACCGCGGCAAATGCAGCTTAACCTCGCAAATCGTATGATCCGTGCTGTTGGTTATAAGCCACGAGCCATCTATAGTCGCCAATCATGTTCCTCAAGAATTAAAGGTGAAGTCAGACGAGCGTAATTTTTTGAGTTGTGAGTCGCGAAATTTCTGCTACATTTATGATTTTTTAATTATAATTTTTATAATTTTCTCCTCTATTTTCATTTTTTACTTTAATTTTTGTACCTGTGTGTTTTTGATTAATTCTTATTGCATATAACTCGATTCATTATTATTGGGAGAAGACACTGGCTCCTGTAACACAAGTCCTATACCTAGCGCAGGAGTCAGGGCCTCACTACTTTTTGTAAAAAATTATTTATGTCAATAAAGAATGTATTATTATTATTTATTATACATTCCGTTTCATACAAAACTCCTGTTTCGTTCACACGGCAACGCAAAATGAGTTGTCGTGTTGTATTGTGTTGAAATTACCCGACCGAAATTACGCGACTTTCAACTCAAAAAATTACGCTCGTCTGGCTTCTCCCTAAGACTAGCTTCTTCTGTGACTTTGAAACGTTGCCGATGTTAATTTACCCTTTTGGAAAACGTAGTCGCTTTTAATTAAAGTTTTACACTCAGTTCACACTATATTCCTATGTTGTGTAGGTACTGCTGCAGTACAAGTAAATAAATTAACGTTCAAGATATTTACTAAATTGTTTCTCGGGGTAACTCGTCTCTAAAAACATACATAAAACAAACATAATCAGCCCATTACTGTCCCACTGCTGGGCACTGGCCTCTTTTCAGAAGGGAAAGGCTTTAGGCCTTAGTCCACCACGCTGCCCTTATGCGAGTTGGCGGACTACACACACCATCGAGAACTTTATGGTCTCTATTAACAGATAACAAAATTAACGTCAAAGCGCCAATTGATGCATTCATAGTCGATAGAGAATTTAATAAAAAATCATTCAACATAGAATAGACAGGATTAAAAATAAAACTATCCCCTTCAAAAGAAAAACATGACACAAACAGGAAAATCGTAGTCAGAAAATTGTTGGACAATCGGATTACCGCTATCCATTTGCATCGTTTGAAGTTAGACAAAAACAGTTTTTGTAATTCCTGACGTACAATCTGGGCGACTACTTGGATTAGAATGAAATTCCAGGAAGCATGATATTGGTAACTGGAAAGTCAATACAGAAAATCAACGTTTTGCATGGTAGGTATCTAAGATAGGTTCTGCCTAGCCTTTTCCCAACTATGTTGGGGTCAGCTTCCAGTCTAACCAGATGTGGCTGAATACTAGTATTTTACACGGAGCGATTGCCACCAGACCTCCGCAACACAGTTACTGGGTAATGCCGATATCCTAAGGTTACTTACCTACCTACCTACCTACTTATCCTACCTACCTACCTACCTACCTACCGACTTACCTACCTACCTACCCACCGTATTTACCTACCTACCTACCTATCCTACCCTACCTTACCCTACCCTACCTTACCTTACCTACCCTACCCTACCCTACCTACCTACCTATTATTTTGTGACATTTAATGTTTGACAGGTAAGAACAGTTTGTATGGGAAAAGAAAAGTGTTGTTTTTACTATTTTTCACGCAATTTTTATGTTTTTCCTCTCCATAAGAATCTTCCTTGTGCCTTAAGGAATATAAATATTATTTAAAAAAATTGCCGAATTGGTCGAGCCGTTCTTAAGTTTTGCGCTTAGCAACACATTTGGCGATTCATTTTTATTTATATAGATAGATTGTCAAATCATTGTCAAAAATATGCTCATTACCAAAAAAATGTATGCTTACATACAGAACCCTTAATACATAACACGTTTTTACTTTTTTTTTTGTTTTCGGTGAGGGTTTTAGAAATTTTTTCAAGCTCTTAAACCGATGTTAATATGGGTAGAAATTCTCTAGCCTCGGTCGGGTGACACTGTATATTGGACAAGTAGATACGTACAGTCAGCATTAAAAGTAATTATTTAAAGTGACTGAACAGATAAAGTTGATGAATATTTCGGTTTTATTAAATTTATTATCATGGGAGATAGTGAGTGTTTTTTAATTTTATTAATACTATACAAGGTGTAAAGGAAATCGTGTGGTTCCCTCAAACCTCGTGGTGTACTGCTGACATAGATTAACCATGAACGGGATACTATTGGATTCAATAAAAAAAAAATTACAAGAAGTAAACATGTGTTCTTAACGTGAGGCATTTTAGCGACCCGAGTATATTGCGCGGCTATCGCTCGCCGCGCGGTCGTTTAACTCGGGGCGCTAAAATGCCTCACGTTAAGAACACATATTTACCTCATGTATTTTTTTTATTGAATCCAAAAGTATCCCGTTCATGGTTAATCTATGTCAGCAGTACATCACGAGGTTTGAAGGAATTACATGATTTCGTTTACACCCTGTATGTTACCAAACACCTCTGTCCAACCCTTCGGGTAATACAGGCGTGATGTTATGTTATGTTGAGTACTATCTGTGCTCTTGCGGCTTTGCCCACGTAAGAAGTTTTTTTATGTCTGAAGCTTTCGCGCAAGTGCCAACACCAACAGTACAAAGTTTCAACTCAATCGGAAGAACGATACGCGAATGCATAGAAGACGAACACACACATAAACATTATTATTTTTATATAAAAGATTAGTCTTTAAAGTATTATAAATAGTAAGAGACATATTTAAAAATAAATATGCTAATTTTAAAACTTTTACAAACATCCCTTAATTATTTAGTTAACTTAGTTATTCTGTTGCTGACTGTACGAGTACGAAGCTGAGCAATTTGGAGTTCTTAAATGAATTTGGGATTTCCCGCTTCACTGTTTTTTAAAAACGTCTTTTTCCTTATGTTAGAACCATTTGAGGGTTCCATGTTGATGTAAATGGTCTTAAAGATCTTCTTTTGCGCTTTTTTTTGTGCTATTCATTGAGTGCGTCACGGGTTTTATTTTAATGCAAAGTTGTTTAACATTATTCAAAGTATTATTTATTTATTTTATCAACTTACATCTATCATTACAGGGTAACCTATTGCAATAGTGTACAGTCACGTGTAATAATATGTATACACATTGCTAACTTAAAAAGCGAATTTGTTATAGAGAATAAAGTGTAATTAAGAAATATTCGAAACAGTAATTCGTATGTAATTGCAAAAATTATGTGTTAAATATTTCATAATTCTAACAGATATTTTAGAAGACAATCGCTTTTTAATTTCGCTATGTGTATACATATTATTACTCGTGACTGTACATGAATAAATTTATCTTAACTTATTATTAAAAATTAACTATGTAACTTAGTATTACAAACAATGCATTCTTTGTGAACTCGCTCAGAGAACAATAGAATAGGTCCGTGTCACTAGCTATGAGGTTCAGAGTGCGGAGTGCACGCGTCTGTGGCGCCTCACTTAAAATATTGGTCCGAGCGCGTGGCTCCGCCAGCCGCCGTGGCTGCCGTCGTCGCCACACGTACCTGTCGGGTACACATAAACCTATGTGCCCTAATATGTCTGCATTATGTAACTTCCCTCTAAGTACTTTGAATATAATAAATAATAAGTAATTTTATTGCGTTAGGGTTAGAGCACACTTCAGCATGGTGTAGATTAGGCTAGTCAAATTTCTTTGTTCAATGTCACTTAGACAACGATATTGGATGACATTTGATGAATTCATCAAATATACGAGCAGCGCTCTATCTACGCTTCAAAGATATTTGGCAGCTAAATATTATATCTGCTATAGTAGTTATCTGTGGTTGATTCGACCAAATTCAAAATATGAAAAAAATAAATTGTTGCATCATCAAGGTTTTCAAAGGGTTTTCTCAAACTTCAACAGAATGTGGCACATGTAAAAATCTTGAAAACAGATATTTAGATAATGAATGAGTGGGATGAGGCAATTGTCAAAGAAATTTGATCAAATCTTGGACATAGATATTGGACCAATGGCATGACGCCATCGTCAAAGGAATTTGATCAAATCTTGGACAAAGACATTTGACCAGCGGCATACCACCCTTAGATTAGATTAAACGGGCAGGTTTCCACAACTCCATGACAAAGCGCATATTTTGCGTGTGGGTGGGAATAAATTGTTAATAGATCCGATGATTTGACGACACCTTTGGTGCAGTGGCTGTGCGATCGGCTTCTGCGTTACGGGTCGTGGGTTCGATTCATGCACAGAACAAAAAATTGTATGGCCTATAGATAGTTGTTCCAGGTCTGGATGTTTGTGCGTGTGAAGAATTGTGTTTGTAAACGCACCCACGATACAGGAGAAATCCTAGTGTGTGGTAACGTTTTTTTTAAAAAAGAAAGAAAAGATAGATCCAACCTAACTCCTCGAGAAAGGCTAGCAGAATTTTGATGTTACTGACGATCTTTTGGAGAGTAGAGGACTAGTTAGACCTGCTGTCTGTATAGATCGGAATGTTGGGCCACAAAAGGGATAAATTTAAGGCAATTGCATGCAGCTGAGATGAGAGTGCTAAGAGGGATGTGTGGTATTACGCGAATAGATATAATTAGGAATGAGTATGTAAGAGGAAGTCTGAAAGTGGCGCTGGTGACTGAGAAGTTGTGTGGAAACCGGTTGTCATGGTATGGGCATGTGATACGGAGGAACGAGGAATATGTCGTGAGCAAAGTTTTGAGCATGAATGTGGATGGTTATAAGAGTAGAGGAAGACCAAAGAAACGATGGATGGATAGTGTGAAAGATGATATGGCTAGAAAGGGGGTGACTACTGAGATGACGGCTAATAGAGATGTATGGAAGAAGAAGACATACTGCGCCGACCACAAATAAGTTGGGATAAGGGCAGGAGCATGATGATGATGACTGACGATCTCTAGGAGAGTACTCGGGTTACCGAAATACTTAGCTTTATATATGACGACCTCAGGACAGTTTAGTAGGACGTGGGCCGCTGTTTCCTGCACGGTGTAGTAAATAGTACGCACGCATTTGTTGTCGCTTCGATTTGTGTCACTCGGGTACCGCCTAAGGGCGCGTTCCCACTATGTCGTGACGATAAATTTACCGTTGGACGACTGTCGTCTCTAGCTATTCCCATTATAACGACTGTTTGTCGTCAATTTTTTTTATCGTTTAACGACTATAGTATCTAGCTGTTCCCATTGGATCGGGACGACATTTTATCGTTTCACGACATTCGCTTTGTCGTTTGTAAATCAGTAGCAAGCTACGACGAGACGATATTTTTATTGTGGCCACGACAGATCTGATAGTCGTAACAACGACACATTACGATATCGTGACGATAAATTTATCGTTGGACGACTGTCTTGCTAGCCGTTCCCATTGACTCGACAATCTGTCGTCACTGCAAAAACAAGTCATGAAAGACAGTTTATCGTGTCGTCTTATATGTGAACACCTCCATTTAAATATAAATGCCACGACACTTAAAACTACACGACTATCTGTCGTCACGACAAAGTGGGAACGCGGCCTAATAGTAGGTTCTTATACAAACACAAACACCTATTGTAATTTCCTAACCTAACCTTTCGAAGCCTACTGAAATTACAAACTAAATCAGATTTTAAGCAGTCACGCTGTAACAAATCCCGTAAAGATTGGATCTGTAATGTTTTTGTTAGTAATCGGCTCAGTCGGGATTACCTGAAGCCATGGCTGTGGTTTTGTTAGTTCTGCAGGTATAGTAGATGATAATATATAGGTTTAATATTCTTTTATTCATTAAATATATTTATAAATTACATGAACATGACGCCTGTATTTCCCGAAGGGTTGGGCAGAGGAGTATAATAACACCCTTATTTCGTCGTTATGTTTAAGTTCCATATAATAGGTAGCGAGCCTATTGCTATCAACCGGGCACAAATCCAACCTCCGGGCTGCTACTGAGGAATTCCACATGGAACAACCCAATAATACTTGCCCGACCTGGGAATCGAACCCAGGCCTCACGATCAGCAGTCGTTTTTACCACTACTAGGCCAACGAGGCAGTAAAATAACATTTTTAAATATTTCTATATAATAAAAAAAACATTAGAAAATAAAAAAAAATAGTAGCCTACCGGCATCGGGAACAGTGTTCAAGCTACCTGTGGTCAGGGCCTCAAAGAGAGGAAACTCCTAACAAAGCGCGCCGTGTCGAGAAGTACCGCTTTCTGTATCAGACCATTGACACGGTAATATTATCTATACAGTATTCCAACTTCATACAAATGGACGAAGCGCGAGCTATGCGCAGTGTAACGCAGCTCCAGGCCATCACAGCGCGGTCAGCATTGCAGATCTTGATGAACAAGCTGAAATAAAGGCCGAGACCGAAGGTCGAGGCCTTTATAGCGCGGACAGCAAGGGCTGCAATGATGACCAAGCTTGAAGACCGAGAGCGTAGCTAAACTAAGCTCGAGGCCATCATAGCGTGGCCAGCAGCGCAGTCATTGCGGACCAAGGCTTGTATAGTGCTTTACTCAAACAATGCGAGTAATTTAAATAATAATTAGTATAGTAAGAATTTATTTAAAGTAACGATTTGTTTCTTCCCCGGTCCATAGTTATTTTTTATTAAATTACTCTTTAATGTTTGTACTGCCTGTATCTATACAGCCAAATTCTGAATAAAAACTTTTTGCACCAGACTATTTTTGATACAAAACTCGACAATAATGGATTTTCAAAGGAAATTGCTGGTGGCTAAAACTCACCAGCAACTAAATTCCATACAACTTTGCTGGCGCCTATTTAAGAAGCACGGAAAGGTCGACTTTGTTCAAAGAAAGTTGTCAAAATAATGATCACATTACAAGCATTTTTGAGTAAAGTATTTTATTTGTTTATATAAAAAAAAGTATATTTACAATCACAAAACTAAATGGAAACACAAAGTAGGCAAATGTAATTAAAATGCTGGAGGTGGGCAGCCCTATCGCATGTTTGCGTACCACGCGGCTGTAGGCATTTATTTCAAGGATACGGCCGAGTTACAATACTGTATAGATAATATTACCGTGCCCTTGATCCAGCTGCCCAACAAGGGCCTCAACAGATGTTGGTCGAGGCTCTTGGCTATTAAGCCATTGGCCGTAACGACTGTCGGCACAACAGCTTCTGAGTCAACCTCCCACGTGTCGAGAACCTCGTGTGCCAAGTCTTGGTTTTATATAATTACTACCGACCCACCTTGGCTTTGCACGGGTGCAATGTAGATACTAACGTGGGGCATATAAACCTTCCTCTTGATCTATTGCTGAAAACTGCATTAAAATCGGTTGCGTAGTTTAAAAGATCTAAGCGTACAGACAGCCGGAGCGCCTTTGTTTTATACTATGTAAAGATTATAATATACACTATACGTACGCCAAAGATCGCTGTTGTGTATGGTGTAGACACACACGTGAACAAACACATACATTTGTTTCAATCGCTTATGTGTCACAATTCGCGTCACCGCTAAGTGTAGTCTCAGCCTAACACCCATATTCTAAGACGTTCCTCCAAAACTTACTCGACTCAGAACGGCCCCGAAAACACCTTCAAAATTGTATTCTTAGTCGCAATTTTGAGCGAACTTTGAGGTTCCTCGACGAAGTCATTACGTACGTCATAATTTGAATTATCTGCATCGCGCAAATAACGCCGCGATAAATACTTGTAAGGATTATCGTAAGCATATTCGATAAAGTCTTCAAAATTTATTTTTGTTACATACGAACTTTGACACTTCCTTCCTTAAGGTAGGTTCCGACGTACCTTGAGTTTGACAGATGATTCCTTACCTCGACTGAGGAAAATCTCGAGTCAAGGACGTTTATGTCAACTATAACTATCGATGGTAGTGAAAAAGGCTGAGTCGAGGTGGAGTTGAGTCGAGTACGTTTTGAAGGAACGTCTTAGAATATGAGTCGCGCTTTTTTGCTTTTTAGCGGAAATACTATATTAGTGATAGAAACTGCGCTTCCGTCCACTCCGATGCACGCCGATGTGCTAGGACAGGTCTATACCATACTTTAATCTTTGTTGAGTATTTTTGTATATACAGGGTGCAAACGAAATCATGTAATTCCTTCAAACCTCGTGATGTGCTGCTGACATAGATTAACCCTGCAAGGGATACTATTGGATTCAATTCACTCAGGGTGCTAAAATGCCTCACTTTAAGAACACATAATATTTACTTCTTGTATTTTTTTATTGTTTCCAAATGTATCCCGTGCAGTTTTAATCTATGTCAGCAGTACCTACATCACGAGGTTTGAAGGAATTACATGATTTTGTTTACACCTTGTAGAGTACTTATAGAGGACCTCTTAGCCAACATGGGCCATTCTGTAGAGAGGGTCATTAGAGCAATTTTATACAAACTTAACATAACTTGTACATGTGGCGAAGCTAACGACGCCTTATGACGTAACAACTATGACGTCACGTCCTAATGACTCTTATGAATTATCTTAATGTTCAGGATGCTGCTAAGTCTTGAGATAAGTAGGGTTGAAGCTGTAGTCTAGATTCTATCAACTAGTAACTACTATGTAACTAGTTCAACTTTAAGATATCCGGCATTTGGGTTGAGGGTAGGTCCTACTACCGCAGTATGTTTAATAAGAAGTGATAGCCTAGTGGTGTGACCGTCGGACTGCCAAGTCATAGGTCTCGAGTTCAAACCCAAGGCACGCACCTCAGACTTTTCGGATTCATGTGCGTGTTGTATATGTCACTTGCTTAAAATCGGTGAAGGAAAACATCGTGAGGAAACCGGCATGCCTAAGAGATATTTCTCGACGGCATGTGAAGCCAAGTCAGTGGTCCATGGGCGGCATAAACTCTGACACCAGGTTAGTCACTAACCACATGAAAAGAAGAAGAAGTATGTTTTATGTCCGCGTAGGAATGGGTTAGAATATACAACTTCTTCACCGCACGCTTTGAATAGACGCGTGTTGTAAGAATAAACAAAACCCAGCACGCTTTGTGGTAGGATCTATACGGTCCGCCTGGCTAGCTACCACCCTCACATTAAAGACCGGCGCCAAACAGTTTACTGTGTTCCGTCGTGTGTATGTGAGAGCTAAAGGCGTATAGGGAAATCTCTATTATCGTTGTTACTTGGAATCGTGTGTTCCATCTTCAACTCTGTCTGCGCTATATCATCAGGTGCCACTAGGATCAAATACGCCCAAGTCAAAGAATACAAGAGAAAAAATAAATAATTATAAACTGATAAGCCAGTTAGAATCTTCCCCATATCCTTTCCCCAACTATTTTGGGGTCAGCTTCCAGTCTAACCAGATGCGGCTGAATACCAGTATTTTACACGGAGCGACTGCCATCAGACCTCTGCAACCTAGTTACTGGGCAATGCCGATACTCTAAGGTTAGACCGGTTGTCAGACTTTCGGGCTTCTGACTATGTAACGACTGTTACGGGTATTTGTATGACCTCCGGGACCGACTGTTTTAACGTGCTCTCCGAGGCACGGGGGGGTCTTGAAGTGTAACGAACGGTCATCCCGGAAATCCTCGCAAATCTTATGATTAACACAGTTGTTAATTTAGACGTAGAATTTATAAATGAGTTAAGTGCCAATAAAACACAAGGAATGCAGAATTAAATGAAAATGGATTGGCTGCCCAATGTAGCTCCTTTGATATTAAAAATTGTAACTTTCCTTGTTTGGGTACTTAGCCCATTTGTAAATTCCACGCCTCAATTTGCCACGACTCCTACCGACTCCACTCCCACTAGCTCCACTGAATTGCGAGTTAAAATAAATCACTAATTGGAAACTGATGAAAAAGCAAATATGAAAAACTTTAAAGTTTAAACGTCTAAACTAACTTGAGATAAGAAGAATCAACTTTAAGCACTCAATCTCCCCAGATTGATCCCAGAGATTACACAATCTAATACCAAAACCCTATAAGAAGTTTAATTGAAAAGATCAAAGTATTGCCCTGAATTCCTGATCACAGATATGGAGTAAAATTGAGGAGCTCGTGAATAATAAACAACTGCGCCGATCGTACGATTTGCGAGGTTAAGCTGTGCTTGTTTACATTTGCGATGGGTGACCGTTCGTTACACATCGAGATACCTCCATGCCTCGGAGAGCACGTTCAGCCGTTGGTCCCGGGTGTCATAAAAATACCTATGACAGTCGTTACGGATAGTCCGAAGCCGGAAATTCTGACAACCGGTCTAAGCATAGGATGTCGGCATTGCCCAGTAACTGGGTGCGGAGGTCTGATGGCAGTCGCTCCGTGTAAAATACTAGTATTCAGCCGCATCTGGTTAGACTGGAAGCTGACCACAACATGGGAAAAGGCTAGGAGGATGAAGATATTGAGTTAAATAGAAGCTGTGAGTAACCTGTATGTAACTATCTTGTCTAGTGGTAGCAAGTTTTATAGCAGTGATAGCCTAGTGGTGTGACCGTCGGACTGCCAAGTCATAGGTCTCGAGTACGAACCCAAGGCACGCACCTCTGCCTTTACGGATTCACGTGCGTATTGTATAATTAATATAAATCACTTGCTTAAAAACGGTGAAGGAAAACATCGTGAGGAAACCGGCATGCCTGAGAGATATTTCTCGACGGCATGTGAAGTCAAATCAGAGGCCCATAGGTGGCATAAACTCTGACACCAGGTTAATCACTAACCACACGAAAAGAAGAAGTGGTAGCAAGTTTAGTGCAACTGCTGATAGCGATAGATGAGTGTTCTTCTATAACAGAACTCCTACGGGAGGACCTATGTGTTGCTTCTAGTTCCTGTTAATTCTTTGTAATAGGTGGCGAGCCCATTGCCATTTTTCGGTCACAATTTTATGGTTCCAGTTTCATCGTCTCTTACGACGCGCTTGCAAATCTATACTAATATTATTGTTCTTGCTCTATAGTGGTTTATATAGGTAAATTATCTGTATATATAATTAATTATGTATGTATCCTATTTGAGTGTGTGTATATATATATATTTAAAATATGTATTGTGATTATACCTATTATTTAGTTGCTTCCCGGTTTTTAGTAGGTTGCATATTTGTACGCTGCAAACTGCCCTTTATATTTTTTCTTAACTATTCTTTCCATCCAATGGTTGTCTGGAAGAAATTGCTTTAAGCGATAAGACCGCCATTTGTACTGTTAATTATGTGTATTCCTTGTTTTATTTATTTTAGTGTGCAATAAAGTATATCTATCTATCTATCTATCTGAAGAGTTTGTTTGTTTGTTTGTCTGTTTGAACGCGCTAATCTCAGGAACTACTGGTTGGAATTGAAAAAATATTTTAGTGTTGGATAGTCCATTTATTGAGGAAGGTTATAGGCTATATAACATCACGCTACGACCAATAGGAGCGGAGCATAAATGAAAAATGTTGCAAAAACGGGAAAAATGTCCACCCGTGCGAAGCCGGGACGGGCCGCTAATTTAATTATAGAAATTCTATAAGTACCTAATTTCCATTATTGTATACTTACCATGTAGGTATATTCCTAACAGGTGAGTTCTCCATTCCACCCATAACGCCAACATAGCCTTTAAAAAGTAACGTAGCGTTAAAACAAATTGTCTATGGATGGACCATATAAAACTTATTAAGTACCTCTCTACCGAATCGTTATCGTCGGAACAACACTAACTCGCTGTAATGGCGGCGATTTTGGCGGGCAAATGGCAGCGCGCCTCATATCCTCAAGTGTGGAATATATTTATTATTTAATTTAATTAACTTTCTCGTTGGACTAGTGGTAGCAAGGCCGACTGCTGAGCGTAGGGTCCTGGGTCCGGGCAAAGTGTTATTGGCATTTTCCGTTTGGAATTCCTCAGTAGCAGTCAGGAGATTGGATTTGTGCCCGGTCGATGGCAATAGGCTCGCCCCCTATTACAATGAGACATAAACGTAACGGTGAAATGAGGGTGTTACTATACACCTCTGCCCAACTCTTTGGGGAATACTGGCGTGATGTTACGTTTAAGGGTTGACCAACATCTGTCAGCACGGATCGTGGTTTTTCATGCTCTATCCTTTTCTGTCGCTCAGAAACGTCAGACTAAGCTATACTATTGTGCTATATAGTATAGCAAATAAGGATAAAACCAATAATATACAGGGTGTAAACGGAATCATGTAATTCCTTCAAACCTCGTGATGTACTGCTGACATAGATTAACCCTGCATGGGACACTTTTAAATTCAATAAAAAAAATAATGACAAGAAGTAAACATGATGTGTACTTATCGTGAGGCATTTTAGCGCCCCGAGCGAATTGCGCGGCTATCGCTTACCACGCGGTCATTTAACTCGGGCCGCTAAAATGCGTCACGTTAAAAACAAACGTTTACTTCTGGTAACTTTTTTATTGAGTCTAAAAGTGTCCCTTGCAGGGTTAATCTATGTCAGCAGTACATCACGACGTTTGAAGGAATTACATGATTCCGTTTACACCCTGTATAGTACAGTTAAGTGTGAACGTGTCCATAATTAATGTGGTGCGCGATATTGTTGTGCTATGAACTTTATGCTATTATATTATTGCGTAGTCTGAATAGGGCTTGAAGACAGCGTGTGTGCTGTCGCGTGCGGTCTCGTGCTATCGCGAGTGGTCTCATGCTGTCTTTCTCCCTCTAAATAAACATTCCTGAGCGACAGAAAAGGATAGAGCATGAAAACACGCGATTCCGTGCTGATAGATGTTGGTCAACCCTAATTAAGTGTGGTACTCCGTATTTCAGATATGGTAATTTTGATTGTTATTATGTTGAAGAGTAGGTTTTCTTAGGTATTTTTTGTGTTGGTGGAGACTCTTCATTTTCATATACATATACCAATAACGAGCAAAGCCAGTTAAAAATACAGAGTACAGCTAAAAATAACAAATCGTTTTCCGCGTAAAAAAATATTGTTGCTTGTACCTAGGGTTGCCACCCTTACTACCTATATAATATATAGATAGTATCGTACTATATTTCAGTCAATTGTACTATATATTATAGAAAAATAATATAGTACGAAAAATACTATATTTTTATCCCTAATTCAACTGTCGCGCTTTTTTATGTTAACTGTAAAAACGTTAAGAAGAAAGAAATAGAGCATCTATTAATTTAATTAAAAATGAATTGTTAATTTATTTTAATATGAATCTAAACTGCTCAGATTCCTATAATTATTAGATCATTGATGGCCAAAGCGAAGAACAATAACATAATTATATACATGGAAAAATAAATAATAAATAAAAAAATAAAAAATTGTGTACTTTTTTTTCCTGAATTTCTCAAATGTACTATATTTTTGCGTCTTTTTTGGGAATTTTACTATGTTTGTTCAAAAAAATGGTAGCAACCCTACTTGTGCCCCACAGATTTACGCGAGTAAATCTAGTCTAGAAGTGTCTAAACATGTTTCAATTGTTTTCAGAAGTTGGTTGTCGGCAGTCAAAACCAGCGCAACTGGCGCGGGATCCTGATAGCGCTACTGGTGATAGTGGCAGTGTTGGCGTTGATCGTGACGTCAGTGGTGCTGTTGACGCCGCCCGATGAAGGGCCCAGGGTTAAAGGAAGACGGTTGAGGATTCAGGACCTGTTGACGGAGGAGCTGAATCCTGTTAGGTGGAATGGCTCGTGGATTTCTGGTAAGTGGTAATTTTTTTTTTAGTTTTCTTGTATTGTTGCGCGGAGATCAATCACTCCATACCGAGTGGCCGGTAACATGTACGGCGAGTCCCTGCGATATGTATAAAAAAGTTAGATCGCTGCTAGTGGCCGGCCACTTATGGCTGTAGCGACTGGCCCGTGTGCGAAAGCCCTTAACGATTTGACAGCTCAAGTGATGTTCCTACAATAGTTTTTGTTTTCAAGGGGTTTTTTCCACCTTGTGTTGCACTAATGATATCAAACTATAAATATAAAAATCAACTGCGGTGCGTTAATCTCACAAAAGCTCGAAAATGGCTTGACCGATTTGATTTGTTTTGTTCGTCTCAGTAGGTACTGGTTGAGTCATTTGAATCATAAATTCTACTCTCAATTAACGCGCCAAAAGAAATGTAACTTGAAAAATTGGAACAGATGTAATATTAAAATAACACAAATTCTTGACTACCTATTTATTACATGCAATGCTAAAAAGCAGCGTACCTATCGAATAATTTCGTGTCTTTTGGGATGTTATGTAAAATTAACAATGTTAACCAGTTTTGGTTGCTGACTGTACCGACGAACCTTCATTATACCAAATCTTTGAATTCAGAAGATCTGTCAATTTTTTGTGCGGGCCGAGGAGACTTCTGGTTATGGGCGGATCTCTGTAAACCATATTGTGAGATTTAAGAGAGTGGAAAAAAGAGGCCTGTTATTTTGGACGCATCGATCATTTTATTATGGTGTAACGGACATAAATTATTTATGTAGATTTCATTCAATAAATAAAGAAGCTTAATTGCAAAACATTTATTTTAATACTTTTTTTATATTTTCCATTCTTTCATCAGCTAGTATATCCATTATTGCCATGGTCCATACAATATTATCTATTGAACTTATTTTATATTTTCAACAACTTTCTCACTGGATCTCTCAATATGTCTTATTCTATACAAATATATAATAATAATTACTATTATTAAATCCAAAAAATACTATCGTGTCCTTTATTTTGTCTTTACTTTTAAACTTACACCTGAACTTTTACTCAGAAACTTCCATAAATAATATACAAGAACTAATAATACTGAAAACAAGCCTAATAGGGGAAGATGGGGTAATGGTAGTCAGCGGGCAATGCCGGTCACGTTAAAATCTAAGAATCCAAAAACATTCTGCTATCGCTACTAGTGTCGCCATTTAGTATGCGTCCAAGTAAACTTATTTACCAAGCGGCGCCATTTTCCTTCGCGCGCAGTAATTTTGACAGCTATATAAAAGTTTGGGTGTGTTTTGTTGTAATAAAATCGAAAATTCGGTGAAAGATAAGTTTAAAGTGATTTATACTAATCAATATCTGTCTTAAAGTGAATTACTATACATTTATAATATGAATAAAATGTCGTTTTATTTTGTTTTGGTACACTTTACAAGCAACCCTGTGTTAATTTTGAATGATCGGTAATACGCTAACAGTAGACTGCCATTACCCGCACCTGCGGGTAAAAGCGGTCAACGAAGGGTTTTACAAAATTATTAAAAAATAAGAAACCCGTAATAGATTGATAATGCGCCTCATATATATCTATAGCCCACTATATAAGCTATATAAAAAGTCAGTTACCTACACCGTAAGTCTCAGAAATAAAATTAAAAAGGGATTACTGCTTAAGTGACCGCCATTCCCCCATCTTCCCCTACAATTGCTAGCAAAATTAGAACTACTTCAAGTTCTAGGTACTCTGCCCACGAGAGGTTGGCTGCGGGCGAGCGTAGATGTCTCGCGCCGCCATGCCGCAGAACGTACTCCGTCCACCATATGACGCGATCCAGTGGACGCTGTGGATCATCGCGCATCACGCTGCGTAGTTTAACTATATTGCTACGATAGCTGGAAATTATAAACAGATAATGTTACTTAAGCTGATAATATTAGGTAATCAGCCTACAATACACGTAAAGTAATTACCGATAGAGATACAAGATTAATTGAATTATTAGACAAAATAAAGGATTTCAAAATTATTCATCATTAACAATATTATGATGATTTTAATTTAATAGATGCTGATTAAAGACTGGGCAACCTTGGCAAAACATATATGAAGATAAGGTTATACGATATGATTATACAAATTATAAAATAAGTAGCAAATGAAGTGCATCGCGGAGGTGACAATCAATTAATAATGGGTCATTTTTACGTTTTAATGTAACTGAATTACTATAGTAATATTATAAAGAGGAAAGATTTGTATTTTTGGATTTTTGTATGTAACGAATAAACTTAAAAACTACTGGACCGATTTCAAAAATTCTTTTGCTGTTAGGAAGCTACCTTATCACTGAGTAACATAGGCTACGGGCGGAGCCGTGAGGACACAGCTAGTATCAAATAAAGATTTGATTAACCCACCTTTCATCGCCAGTAACAGTATTGATAGCATTTCTAAATTCCTCTTCAGTCAACGTTTTCAATTCAAGTTTGACTCCAATCTTATGGTACAAGTATTTTTCTACATTGAACCACTGGTCGCCGAAAAGTGGGATGCCAATCAGCGGTACTCCCGCTGTTATAGCTTCGTCTGTTGATTGTAGACCTCCTTGTGTTATGAATGCCTTAATCTTTGGATGCCCTGAAAGTTAATCTCGGTTTAGTTTTGTCTGAATCTGTTCTTTATGGATAATTTCGATTACTTGTTGATATACGTCACTAGTTATGTTGGATAAAAATTATCTTTAAGCAATTCTCGAAAGAATATTTCACACACTGGTCGGACAAATCTTTTTAAATAAAAATAACACAATATAATTTTAAATGTTTCCATATTGAGAAAGATATCCTTAGTGAAGCAGATTTGCAAAGAAAGATAAGCATTTTATGCAAATAAACGCAATTTAGCATAATAACAAACGTTTTAAATGGTGGTCAAAGTAGCTCAGATGTATATTAAATATACGACTGTAAAATGTTACTATGTCAAAGTCAAAGTCAAAGTATTTATTTCAATTAGGCACATAAAAGGCACTTTTGAACGTTAAAGTTACAAAGAAAATAGAATTGATTCTAGTTGCCCCTTCCAAAAGGTAGTTTCGTATGGAGAAGAATGGGCAAGAAACTCCACCGTTACTCTTTTAAAATGTCTTACAATATTTTGTATAGGTACATTAATTATACAATTATATGTGAAAACGATGCACCTAGAATAAAATTACTATACCACAAAAGGTAAAAAAAAAAAAAAAAATGAAACAACGACATATTAATTGTGATAGGTACATGGTGCTCACATATTTACAAACATTGCAAAAGTATACGTTTTCACAAAAAAATAAAAGTAATAAGTCAGTGTATGAGTTTAGGTACTTACTCATAGAATCTAAAATAAACGGCTTTAAAAAAATAAATTATACAATTAAAATAGCAACCAGTTTGATTTTGTCTAGACTCTACATTGTCCTATGGAGCTGGACCAGCATGTTTCCAAGCGTTCTTATCCTGGATATATTAATATGTACACATCCAATTAGAAATTCCGACCAACAAGTAATTCAAATAGATCATTCACCTAAAGGCAGATTATTATCAACTATTCTAAAACCATAATGACCTTTAATCAATTTTTGGAGGAAAACCTTACAAATTAGCAGTTAATAATCCACCTGTTGGCGGGTACTTACTTAGAAGGTCCGACTGTGGTAGCCATTTGGATACCCTGATGTTGGCAGTGCGTCCAGGTAGCTCATCTTTGTCCCATTTCCATAACACATCGTAAGGCAATTGGGAAAACACCTTTACCAGCATTTGTACTCTTTCTGGAGGCAGCATTGAAGGTTTTACATTTGTTCCTAAGCTCATGTACACCACACCGTTCTTTGAGGAGTCCAGATAATTTTTGAGGTCCTATAATATGATATTTTAAATTAAAACTTGAAAGTGCACGATCCGTTTTGTAGGCCAAATTTTGGCTAGATTATATTTCCCTAAAGCCTTCTCTCCTGCAACTGTTTTGCTCTACACAATCAAAACATAAACTTGTAGGGATATTTATTTTACTTTATATTTTTAATGTTTTCTGATTCCGTCTAAATTGTGGAGATAAGCAGATACTGTCTTCCAAATAAGATTTAACATTGACTTTACTTGTATTGTTTATTAATAGTATAGGTCATACTCATAAAAATATTTGAAAACTACTCCGATCAGTCAGAGCAATGCACAGACTTCTGAACGTTAGAAAATATTGGGAAATTATTAGCATAAGGTGACACGGCGCCACGAGTGACGATACTCAAGTATGTCCAGCACACACTGAGCAGTCAGCTTTGCCAACAACATTGCTGATTAATCTTTTCTCCACAGCATGAGCTATTCTCGTATAGCTCGTGCCGACATGAGAGAACAATAATCACTTTTTAACAAAAATAGAATAGAATAGAATAGAATATACTTTATTGTACACCAAAATTGTAACACAGCTCTTATACAATAACAAACATTAAAGGGTACAATGGCGGTCTTATCGCTGATAGCGATATCTACCAGACAACCTTTGGATGAACAGGAAGTCAATGAATAAGACAGAGGGGGTAGTCCATGGTGTACTGCTGCATAATATATACTACACACCATACATAGACATAATACTTACATATATATATATATAAATATTGTAATATGATATATAATTATGTGATAGGGAAAACAAGGTAGATTGATGATGAGGTACTGATTTATGAGGAATTAGAAACGTGTTGAGAGAAGAAATGATCTTTAACTATTTTTTTAAAAGAATCCAGTGACTGAGCTTGTCTTACTGACATCGGCAACGCATTCCACAAGCGTACAGCTTGGACTGTTAACGATTTGTCATAGAATTTGGTAGAATGCGAGGGCATCGAAAGTCTCAAATTTTCCGATGATCTTAAGTCTCTAGTATGAGTGTCATGAAGGAACTTAAAACGTTCTTTGAGATAAGGGGGGGTTGCAGGGATGAACAGAACACTGTAAAGCAATGATAATATATGAGCATTCCGGCGAAGGCGGATTGGCAGCCACTTGAACTTAACGCGAAATTCTGAAACATGATCATATTTGCGTAAACCAAATATGAATCTGATGCAAAAGTTTTGGAGTCGCTCAAGCTTATCTAGCTGCACTTCAGTAAGATCAGGATAGCTGACATCGGCATAATCAAGGATTGGGAGAAGAAGGGATTGGGCGAGCGCAGTTTTAGTGGCAGTTGGCATAAAATTGCGCAATCTCCGTAAAGACCCCGCTGACGCAAACAATTTGCGGCTTACTTGTTGCAACTGAGGATGCCAAGAAAAGTTTTTGTCTATATAGATACCCAGGTCTTTCACTGAGTCACTATAAGGGATTGTCAAACCATCAAAAATAATCTAGGGAAGCTGTGACCAGTCAATTTTTGAGCGTAGTCTAGGGCTGCCGACAACAATGACTTGAGTCTTCGTAGGATTAACCTTTAATCCATGAGCCATACTCCAGTCAGAAATACGTGCTAAATCCTTATTCCTTATTAAAACCGACTTCAAATAGTCTATCGCCGAAGTTTTTCATCAGATCTTCACCAAATTTAAATGGGACCACTTCGAAAGAATACTCTTTCAAACAAAAAAAGAATCATTAAAATCGGTTCAAAATTAGCAAAGATATCGCGGAAAAAACATACAGACCAAAAAAAAATACAGTCGAATTGAGAACCGCCTCCTTTTTGGAAGTCGGTTAAGAAGCATGAAATAGTACAGTAGAGGAACGAAAATGTTATACATCTTAAGGTATATTTTTGCCTGCACAGTGCACAAAACAACCTATTTTACCGACTACGTATTGCCAACATTATAGAAATGAAAATACAAGTATTTTTTGACAAGATATTAAAAATTATAATGGTGACATGATGACAACCACAGGTAATGTCAATTTATTTAATCATCGAATTGATTGATGTAATGGTTTTTACAACAAAACTCCTTAAATCAAATCAAAGACATTATATGGCACTACTACGTCATATGGAGGCAAAAGGCAATTTTGATCTTTGCTACCAAATATTTAAACTAAATTTTCCATGCATTGGTCTTTTCCGTTCAACAGTTTGAAAAGGTAATTATGTGCCCGCGATGTGGGAAAGGAATGAATTTGAAAACTGACGAACCTATTTATTCCCCTACTGTACATTATGATATAAGTGTGTTATGTTGGTCATTACGGCCGAGGCAGTAATGAGCGCGATAAGTGAGCCGAGAGTGTAATGACCAATGCACACGCGTGTCATACGACGTTTTTCAAGATACTTGCGAGGAAAATAACAGACTTTAAGTCTTTAATACAAAAGTATTTCTGAAAAATGGCGCGTGGATTTCTTTGTAAATATATACATATAATTAATCTGCGGTGCCAGGGGCCGAGATAGCTATGCTCGCCCAGGTGAAAGACCACAGGGCAAATAACCTAATATTTTAAAAATACTGATTATTTTTGTGTTTATAACACAAAATAATTGTAAGCGAGGGATAAGGAAAACAGCAGGATGCAATGAATGGTAGAAAATAAGCGAGCGAAAGAAAATATGCCTGAAAAAAAAGGTGTAAAATATGTGACAACAATGCCGCGGGGTGGCGCGACGGTCGCCCATTGTCACACATTAAACAATATAATTTTATGCGTCACCTACATGAATTAATGTTAATTTGCTGACAAAAATAAACAATTTAATGAATAGAAATGTTTATTTATGATATTTTAACTAACACAGTTTATTTATTCTATTTTTATAATAAAAAAGTTTACTATTTTCTAGGCGTAAAAACGATTTGATAAAATAAAATAAAAATGTAAAAGAAATTCGTAGACATCATTAACCTGTGGTACATTTTACCGGACTAGTCCGCAATAAGCTACATTACGAACCTAAAAGCGGTCCAATAAGAGCCACTTTATGAGCAAGTGTGTTGAAAAATAAATAAAACTCACCGTTGGTAATTCTTTCTCCGGGTTTTGATGTAAACCACCCATATAAACAACACTAGGTGGCACTGGACGATTTGATTCCCATACAGGATGAACGTTCAAAAACAGCATATCAACATTATTTTTTAGTTCACGTATAGTTGGCATATTTGGTCCAAACATTCTTTTGGCCATTCCATTTTCCACTTCTTCACCTTCATACATAACATTTTCTAATTTATAAAAATTCCATAGTTCCACAATTTTTTCCCACGTCGTCATGTTATACGAACGTACGCTCATAGTGCTTGGATACAATAAAGGATGCCATGATGATCCAATAGTTTCTAAGTTAAAATTCGTAGGACCGAACGAAGACACTTGAATCACAGGTGCTTTAAAAACATGTGACAGAACCAATGTGGGTCTCACATAAGCTTCTAACATAAGCAAATCGAATTTTTCTTCTTTAATCAATTTTTGCACTTCATCCACATTAAGCTGCATTTCCACAACAGTAGTCAAGGCATGTAATGCTGCTCTCATTAGCTCAATCACATCGGAGTCGTCTGAAGAAGTCATCTTGTAGAGTTCCGAAATAGTCTCGTACGAGAAGTCATGGACGTCGATTTCTGTGAGATTGGTAGGCGTCCCTCCTTTTGGGAAGGCGGGATCTGTTGTGATGACTGTGACTTCATGTCCTCGCTTGGCTAGCTCTTGGGTCAGAGGACGGAACACCACTTGATGACTGATTGATGGAGTTGGAAACATGGCCAATATTTTTGCCGCTTCGTAATGTGGTATTGAAATTGTACATATCAACAAGATTATCGTAAGTAGCGACATTATCACTGTGGTGTTTCATATTGCTATGCGAAATAAATTCAAATGCTTGTTTATATACCTACTAATGTATGTAAGTTATGCCTGCGACTTCGTCCGCGTAAATTCATCAGGTTCTTTTATTAACAAGTTATTTGGAATTAAAGTACAATAAATTATGTTACTCACTTTTTAAAGAAGTAGAGTATAGGGCTTAAACATTTTTTACAAAAACAAGATACTGGACCGATTTCAAAAATTCTTTTGCCGTTAGAAAGCTACATTATTACTGAGTAACATAGGCTACGGGCGGAGCCGTGAGGACACAGCTAGTATTTTATAAACTAGTAACTATACATTATCTGATAATTAAACCACACTTCCAGTTTTTTCATTAGGTTGTAATTATAATCAGTATAACTGAAACAAATGTTTTGCTTTTTGCTATCGTTTGTAATATTTTTTTGTTGATGATGTTGAAAACAATGTTGAGCCTTGTAGTAAACAAAAAATAATATAGACATTTCTATATTGAAATAATTTATAACTCATGATGACTGGTCAATAATTATAATTAGAATTATTTAACTAAAACAATTGTTTTGCTCTTTGTTATCGTTATAATTCATGATGACCGGTCATTCATTTATCTAATGCTTGCTGTAATTGTATGTTATCTGATAACATTACGTATTTAGATAAATTATTATTATAGGGGTGATAGCGCAGCAGAGTCAATTTAGCGTCGGCATTCGTGAAGCGTGAGCGCAGTGTGAACGCTGCGTACTCTCACGCACGTCTAAGGTCCGTATTACAGAACGAAATTCAAGCATTAATCTGTATTTAAAACTAGTTTTGAGTCGACTTTTAATTTTAGAACACTCCTCAAGCATAGGTTCATTGATCATAGTTCAGCTGAGTTTGGTTTTATTCTAGATCGTTACTCAGTTCGTAGATTCGACCCCAAGCAGTAATTTGATCTGTAATCAACCAATCGATTGGCTCGATTTGAGTCTCGTTTCATCTTGAGTATAGATTGATTGCCGTTCTGGAATAAGACCGTTCCTCAAGTACTGATTCTATACTTAAACAGTGATCAACTGATTACAGATCAAACTGGGCTTGAGGAATGTTCTGTAATACGGACCTAAAAATATTATACACAAATCAATATACAAGAGATTTTCCGAAGTATTGATTAGAATTATGAAGTATTTTACACACCGTAATACGTACGAGTCCACAGATACGATGTGTAGGTATATTATCTAGGAATATCTAGAATATTATAAGTACCTACTTGCTATTCAGGCAAATAATGAGCATACTTTTATGGACTTTAGAATATATTATTATTTGTTGTGTATGATTAAAACTGATAACAAAGTACTTGGTTTAGAGATTGTAGGAAACAATTGAAATTATTCGCCAGGTAGACAGACAGATATATCCATTTTATTTTTTTGTACCTCTCTATTCGATCCTGTTCTCTTTGACCCAAAGGTTGACTGGTAGAGAATGCCTTGTGACATAAGTTAAGTCCGCCTTATGTACCACCATTGTGCATTGAAGTATTAAATAAATAAATAAATATACAGTCCGCGAGGCCTAAGCTGAGCTTTGCGTTTGTGTGAGTGCACATTATCACAGCAAATACTGTCAGAAATACAAAATTATATCACATACGTACGGATACTTTGATTGGCTTTCTACCCGTTGAGAAGCGTGAAAGTAACGTAAACAATCCCCGGCACTAGACGGCGGGGATTCCCCGCGATAGTAACGCAACGTCAGCAAATGTAGCTAGACTAAATAAAAACGTCAATATATTTATAGTTTTACGATGAGTTAAATTTTTTCGTCTCGTTCACGGCTTTTCAGTAATACATAAACCTTCAAGGCACTAATCCACGCTGAACCAAATTGAAGGCACCGACTTCTGAAACTGTTAATTTGTGATATGGTAATTATTTTATTCCTTTTTTCGGTTTCTTGAATTCGGTTTTATTTTTGTTAAAAAGGTTTTTATTTTTTTCATTTTAGTGGCCTTAATTAAAGCATGGTTGGGGCTACTAAAGACGCTGCTCGTAACATAATCACATCATCACATTATGCGTACCGTTCGTCATTGAGGATTTCCATTGTCTATTTCCGAAGTTCTTCATCAGATCTTCACTAAATTTAAATGGGACCAATTTCGAAGTATACCCTATCCATTAAAAAAAGAATTATCAAAATTGGTCTACTCTGTAAAAAGTTATGCGTGGTCTAACATAAACAAAATATCCTCTGTTTTTTTCGGGGGTTAAAAAATGTAGTATGCTCTACACGCATAGTACACTAGCTAAAGACGTTGCAAGATATCGATATCGACAAATATTACTAGAGTATCGATATAATTATCGACTACGACAAGTCACTTCTCTGACTCTATACGTATTTGTTCGTCCCACCCCTCTCGCAAACCCCCCCTAATTGAGCGCGAAAGGGACAACTGCAGCTCGGGCTGTTTTCTCCTGTGTAATATTAGCGAAATCGTACTTTCGTATTCTCCTGTTTCCTTCTTCAAATCTGGACCGAATTTAATATTTTTTTTCAGTAATCATTTAAAGAAGACTTTATTTATGTCTGTATGTTTTTTTTAATTTTTTATATTCGTCAAATTTGTTTACCAGATGTCTGCATACGGTGGTAAAATCGTTTGATTTTTGTAAAAACCAAACGTTCCTAGTTCTGCTAATGATTAAATTATTGACAAAAACAAAACACAGGGACATAGTGGTGGTAGATATACTATATCATATGGTAAAAATATTTGCTCTAGTGACATTATCCAAGGAGGAAACTGTGGAATACGTTTGTATGGACTAAACGCCGACCGCATTTCTTCTTAACATGAGAGATTATAGGGATGGATGAGTTCTACATAGGTACACAATACGTCAATCAAATGATATTATTTGATTACCGTGAAGTTAAGTGAAATAAATAAATAATAATAAATGAATGGTATGCTAACAAATAAATATTTATGCCTACGAAATGAAATGAATAATTTTATTTCAAAGGAAGTCAATATGGAAAAAGGAATTTCGAATAAAATTAATTAGCAACTTGAATTCATATTCATTCCTACTGTTTTTATGAAATAATAATTAATATCCTGGATTTCCGAAAGAATAATGTAGAGGTAAGTACACACTATAGCTGCCTCGTTGGTCTAGTGGTGGCAAGCACGACTGCTGATCATGAGGTCTTAAGTTTGATCCCCAGGTCGGATAAGGTGTTACTGGGTTTTTCCGTTTGGAATTCCTCAGTAGCGGCCCGGAGTTTGGATTCGTGCCCGGTTGATGGCAATAGGCTCGCCCCCTATTACATGGGACTTAACGGCGAAATGAGGGTGTTACTATACACCTCTGCCCAACCCTTCGGGGAATACAGGCGTGATGTTATGTTATGTGTAAGTATACAATCGTAAACTTTCAATTTGCCTTCTTCTCTCTTTATGGCATACCAGCGACCTGCCCCGGTTTCGCACGGGTGCAATGTAGATACTAATGTGGGGCATATAAACCTTCCTCTTGAATCACTCTATTTATTGGTGAAAACTGCATTAAAATCCGTTGCGTAGTTTAAAAGATCTAAGCGTACAGACAGCGGGAGCGACTTTGTTTTATATTAGGTCCTTACCTATGAAATTGGCGGTTTTTCTCACAAATAGAGAACCTCGTCACTTCTATGATTTAAAATATATATCAATTGCTTGATATTATATCGAATAATGACCATCATAAACAACTACCAATAGTAAAAAAACCTTATTACTTATAGTTTTCTAAACATAAAAAAATACCTTAAATATTACTCCTCTTTTTGTTAGCAGAAATGACCACTATTTTTGTTTTAACTTTGCCAAAACTTATTTTTGTCGCATAATCTAAGTGGCATACGTTATCTTAGTTTTTAAACATTAGTGCGTAAAAGTTTTAAAACATTAGTGTTCATAGTTGTTAAATAAATTAAGAAAATGTTAGTATGAAAAATGCAACTTCTTTAAAATTCTCCATACAAAACGCTGATTTCATAGGTAATAACCTAATACTATGTAAAGATGCCGTGGTGAAAGGACTAGCCAGTTAGCAAGGTTGGTAGTGGGACTGACTGCCCAGGGTGCGCCGGACGTAAATGAGTATCGTCACTCACGGACACTTTTTTAATCCATACCGATTAGATTTGCCAATAACGATATTACTACGCGTGCCAACTAAGAATAGTACTGTCAAGACGCCATTTTGTTCCGCAATACTCGTGAACTTCATTGCCAAAGCGTAAGGTGTGCAAAAAAGTAAATAATGAAATTATACTCGGTTTAATTATTTTTTGTTCCCTTTTTTGGTATTTCTAATCAATTTTACGGCAAATTAATTACACAGTAAATATATTATTATTATGGCGACATATTAGGGTGACCAGTAACTATATATATTGGTTCATTTTTTTAATGAATACTGCTTCCAAATATGTATTATTAATTTATCCAAAATTATCTATTTGCGGAGTTAGTTCAAGAAATAACATTTTAATTTTTTTTTTAATAATAATGAAATCTATTAATAAAAAAATATAACTTTTATTTTCACAGTTTTTTTTTGGTGCCGGTACTAATTTGACAGCTATCGTGTGAAGTTGTAGCAAGCGCGATCCAATTCTTAGTTGGCACGCATAGTAAAGTTCCAATTGTAATCAAACGTGTAAGAGCCCCTTGTAAGAGATCCGTCGGTACTGGATATGTTGTTCACATCTGTACCAACGGATCAGTTAAACAAATGGCAGCTGCGTCGCACCTGGCAGACAAGATACGATAGAAATAACGGATCCAGTATTTTTTTACTGGCTTCGGAATACTGTCGTGTGTGTGAACTCGCTCATACAACTACAGGCGCCATCACAAAAATAAAAACGGATCCACTAAATCGGGTGCTGTACCATACCGCTCCCGGACACCGCAGCGCGCACTCGTGCCTCCACTGCACGCCCGAACGCACTCCGCACCTTCCCGCACCCCTCCGTCTTCACTGCGCGCTACGCTCGTAGCGCACGGCTACGAACTCGCCTCCGCCGGCCGTCTGGCGTTGCCCTTTCGTAGCTTTCGCTACGAATTGCGCTACGCCTACGGCTCTTAGTTCCGAAGCAGTCTTTTTCAAGACTAGCGGACGAACATCGCTGTTTCTTCGAATTAGCGCCAAACGTTTGCCGCTTCTGGGAAAAACCACACTGTGGTCCTCGGTGGATACCCAGCGGTGTTAACCAAGCCGACCGTGGTGTGGCCCCGGCGCACCAACCGAGTCCCTTCAGGACAAGGAAACCCGACCGGAAGGAGCTAGGATCACCGGCCTTGAGGGGTCTCCTAGTCGGCCCTAGCTCATAACCCCGTTCTCTCCACAGCATTCCCTTTGTGACGTGGGGCTAGCGCCCTCTTCACGAAGGGACTTAGGAACCCCGTCCGCACATTAAGATTGGCGGCGGGAGGACAAGCTTAGGGCTCACCTTAAGTACTCAACCTCCCTGTCTACACCCGACAGGGAGGGTTACTCATCCCCGGGTGATCCCGCCGGGGGAGTTAGGCTTAGGCCCTTCAGCCGCTAACGAACAACTTCGAGTGTAGCTACCGAGTTTGTTTATGGTATTCTTCTCGGTACCTAGTGTAACACTAGAAAAACCTTACGGGTGGGCGTTGTTCGCCCGGGGCGACACGTACGTATCTCCTTGGGACTGGTTAGGAGTTAGGTCTCCCCCTCCCCCACTTTTAACTTGCCCCCCTCTCCCAACATGTCGGTGCTCTGTTAGCGGCCATCAGGAAGCTTCTCAAGGACCCCGACTTCGCTGCCACTTATGGCGCGAAACTCCTAGGTGTGCCCTTCAGGCACACTACGGACAGCCCTCAATCGCTTGAGCGCGATTGTGATTTTGAAGAGGCATTGGACCTTCCCGGTCCGACGCCGACTCCAACCCCCTCTTCCGTTCAACCGCAACCTGCGGACGGAAATGCGTCCGATATGGACACTCTGGTACCCGAGTCTGACTACGAGTCGAGCTCAAGCTCTTCGGGCTCTTCCTCCGAAGGCTACACTCTTGTAGCTGGTAAGGGGAAGAAGCGCACTCGCAAGGCCAAGTCCCACGATGCCCCGGCCAAGACCCCTAAGACGGTCGCCGCGTCTTCCACGGCCACCGCACCCCCCACCTCCGTTACGACTGCCTCTCAGCAGGCCAGTCGCCCCCCAAAAACCTCGGCGCCGAGGAAGGAACCCGCCCCTCCGCCTGTGTTCATCCAGGACAAGGCGAAATGGACCGATGTGTCCAGTTTATGCTCGGCGCGTAAAATTAATTTTACCAGCGCACGCACTACCCAGCAGGGCATAAAAGTCCTTGTCCCACCTCCAAGGACTATCGCGACCTCACGCGCATGCTCCGCGACTCAAACGTGTCTCACCACACGTATGCCCTCCCCGACAAACGTCAACTCAGACGTTCGTAACATGACGTCCGCTTGGAACGCCACTCAGGGCGACCCCATCGCGCGAATAAACGTCCTGCGGGAATTTCAGGAAATCGTTAACCAACTAATCCGTTAACTTCTCTATCCCCGATGTATACTGTAGGCCCCAATTAGTCCGTTGAAACTACCCTCCTCCGCAGGAGGCGAGTAAGCTTTTCAGTACATTACACAAAACCCGCCGCCGGCCGGCAATCATCCTCGCCGACGAGGTCGCTCGCGACGTCCCACCTCTACCGCTCTGACCCACCGTGCTCACCCGCCGCGGAGCCAGTCGTCCCTTCTGACTCCGGAGTCACACTAAATATCAGCCCTCATCAAACTGTCTCCCTCCCAGCCTTCTCGCACCCAACGACCTAAGTCATGGTTCCAGTCCCCCCTTGGGGACATTTAGGATGTTGCTGCTAAGTAGTCATGATGTTAGAACGTGTTAATTTGTAATTAGCATAGGGAATTGGTTGGAGATTCTTCAGGTCTCACCAATTACTGCCCGGTTACGTAGAAAAGGTCCCGAAGACCACCTACAAGCAGTCGAAAAGAAAAAAAAATCGGGTGCTGTAAACAGTTTCTGAGTGAACTAGCTGTTACTAACATTCGGTTCGATTTTCTTAAATGTTTCACTCCGAAGGTGAACCGGCGTGATACCTTAATCGTAAAGTGACAGGACTGCATAGAGATTTACGTCATAAAGTCGAAGTTTGAAAGAATTTAAGGACTCGTTTCTGAGATAAAACATTTTGTTACATATAAGTCATTAGCTTACATTGTTCAGAAAACTGTCAAAGTGACTCTTAATATTTTACTATCTGGTATAAAGATAAAAACTTACTACTTACTACATATATTTAATAAAGCTTCTTACAGTGTAACGTTCCTCGCCGTTTATGGTCTCCTGGTTTACGAGTTGAAGTTCATCAAAAGTTGAAGCTGGTGTGCAGTGAAAATGTTATCTATGAAATGTATGGAAACATTCATAACAACATCTTAACTTATCGTTGCATATAAATATACAATATAAATATTTAGTGTTAATTCCGCGAAAACAGTTGATCAAGCCTGAATGCAGTATGCAGCACCGCCCTCTCGCCCGCAAATATATGCAAATGCAGGTGCATGCTTTTGGGAATTCCGTGACCCCGGCCGAATGGTCAGGTGAAGGAACACCGTTGGTTTTTAGCCGGTAAGAGTCCGGCAGACCCTTGCCTTCCCCGGGCGAGGGACATCCATGAGGATTTTCCAAGAGACAAAAAATAAAAGTCTGACGGTCACACCACTAGGCTGCCACTGCTACAAGTCTGATTAGATCGACATAAGAAACAGACACTTTTTTGGCTTTTAATGCAAAGGCCAACACTCAAATATCAATAGCAATAAAATATTAACACATTCCCAAATACCACTTTCGTTCAGCCCATCTCATTACTGAGACAAAATCCTTCAAGTATCCTATGTAACATTTTTGACACAGAAACGTCGTTTTGCGTAAACATAGTGCACCACTCTAGTACTTGCCAGTACTACGCCCTACTTGCCAGTTCCACGCTCCCCTTGTCAGTACCACAAGGAACTTTTAAGTGGACTTTAGTGTTGAAACTTGAAACGTTAGAGCGAAGGTGGAAATTCTTTTTTTGTACTTATGCGGTAAAATTGCAAGGTGAATTCGTTCGGGGTTCTTTGAAAATACTCTCAGTGGAGTATTTAAAATATGCAGTTGGTGATAAAATAAAATCTTATAAAAAAGGAGGATGATTGAAAAATACATGGTGATTTTTTTTTGGCGTTCATGTCGGACATTTAAAAATATTTAGAATGCAGTAGTTCTTACTTTTACAAATAAAATTAAGTCTTCTTTAAGTGAAATTAGAAAGAAAAGAAAGAAAGAAAAGTTATTTATTCGCGCCAACATGAAGCACAAAATAAAATAAAAGTAACAAACTGAATAGAAGCTTGGGGAAAAATATGCGTCACATCCGCGCAAAACGGCCATCGCTCAGCATAATGCTGTGTCTCACGTGCGAGACAGAGCCACAGCGCTGGTTTTAGCGACAGCCGGCGTTGACATGATGACGTCCACCGGTGCAGCAAGTAAAAAGATATAAATAAACTCAATATATGAAAATAGATAAAATACGCAATAAATAGAATCATGTGAAAGTGTATAATATATAATATTTAAATATAGCTACATTTCGTGGCGTCAACATCGTCGCTCACGCAGACTTTCGTTACCTATCTGTGCGTGCAGCTGTCAATTATGGACTACTTAATTTATTTGCTAAAATTACGCAATAGATGGGAATTTCAAAATGGTGTCTGTGATTGTGTAATGGATGATTGTTTTGTTAATATTGTGTGTTGTGGTTTTTATATTAAAAGCGCTTTCCTTCCATGACCACGTGTTTTTGGACACCTGTATATAAACTAGTTGTTAAAAACATTGCAGCATTACTTTTCTTTTGTTCTTATCTCACCTGTTCACGCAGTACCAAGAATCAAGTTGTTTTGTTATTTCATAACCTAGCAAAACAGATAAATGGGTAAAACTGAAGGCTTGGCAAACATCCCAATTGACCGGCTTTCTAACAAAAAAATCCCATTAAAGTTGATACATCCGTTTCGGAGCTACGGTGCCACAGACAATTAAAGTATACAAACTTATAACTCTCTTTTTACGTCGAGGGCTAAAAACAATTTATGGCAAGCAAATATTCACTCCCACGTCGACAACAATCCCGCAAAATGCATCGTGTGTCAGATATTCTAAAATCCTTTCCTTATTCGAGAAATTCCATTTTATTGACGGAAGCATTTTTACTTTAGTTCAGACTGCAGTTTTCAGTCCTTTGAATTTTGCTTACTAAAGCAAGAAACTATGTCAGTATTTTGACGCTGTGGTTCCGAACTTCGAACGAATACTGGCCCAGTAGGGGAATGAAAAGCTTCGTCAGCTTCGTCATTGTAGGCGTAAGGGATCCCGCCGCGTACTGCTATACCATACAATAAGGTAAATGACTATAATTTTTGCAACTGAAAAAACCAATGAAATATTTAATAAAATGCCCATATTATAAACGATTAAAAAGCGTTCAGTAAACAGTGGCAGCACTACTACCACAATGACGTCATACCTGATACACTTCATAATTGCTTTCCATTACTCCGTACAATATCCGTTTTGCGCGACAAGGACAGAAAATGGCGCCTCTACAAACTTCGCAAGCGTGTAGCTCCTCTATTTTTTCATCGATTTTATTTATTTTTTCACAAATCGAGTTCTATCTATACTTTCTTTAAAATAATGCTAGTTTTACATTTTTTATAGTAGTCAAATACCCTATTACAACTCAAACAATACGCGTGAAAAACCTCACGCCTGTATTCCCCGAAGGGTTGAGCAGAGGTGTATAGTAACACCCTCATTTCGCCGTTATGTTTTTAAGTCCCATGTAATAGGGTTGCCTATTACCATCATCAGGAGCAGTGGTGGTCCAGTGGTAACGGCCCCGACTTACGAGTTGTATGTCGTGGGTTCGAACCCAGCCAGGCGCATTACAGGAAAACATCGTCAGGAAACCGGCATGTCCTAGAACCAAAAATTCGAAGACATGTGACATCTACCAACCCGCACTGGGCCCGCGTGGTGGATTACGGCCCATTCCTTCTCACAGAGAGGAGGCTTGTGTCCCAGCAGTGGGAACATTATAGGCGGATGATGATGATTGCCATCAACCGGGCACAAATTCAAACTCCGGGCTGCTACTGAAGAATTCCACACGCAAAAACCCAATAACACTGCCCGACCTGGGGATCGAATCCAGGACCTCATGATCAGCAGTCGCGCTTGCCACCACTAAACCAACGAGGCAGTCAAAGTGTGGTATTACGCGAATGGATAGAATTAGAAATGAGTATATCAGAGGAAGCCTGAAAGTGGCGCCGGTGACTGAGAAGTTGTGTGGAAACCGGTTGTCGTGGTATCGGCATGTGATGCGGAGGGAAGAGGAACATGTCGTGAGGAAAGTATTGAGTATGAATGTGGATGGTTATAAGAGTAGAGGAAGACCAAAAAAGCGATGGATGGATAGTGTGAAAGATGATATGGCTAGAAAGGGGGTGATTACTGATATGACGGCTAATAGAGATGTATGGAAGAAGAAGACATACTGCGCCGACCCCAAATAAGTTGGGATAAGGGCAGGATGATGATGTTGGTTGACGCCCCGTATGTCGCTCCACGCTAAGCTCCCCGTCTCTATAAACGAGGTCTGACACAAATACTTACGACTCTATACGCACCTCTACCTCCGACCATTTATTATCAAATTTAATCCCCGTCCATGGTACCTCTACTCATATGATTTATGAGCATCGGTAATTTGTTAATTTATCTCTCCGGTAATTATAGACCATTTATCTTGGCAAACACATTAACGGGTAACACGTAAACATTTAAACAATTTATTTCGGGAAACGCTTCAGGTTTTCTCTTTTGTTTTTCGGTAAAAATATTGTGATGTTGTGAATTGGGCCAAGTTCGTGTATTTTCATTCAGTTTATTTAATTTTTATTAATGTTTTACCTACAAGTCTTGATACATTTTGTCATGGTAAAGTTCATGCATATCTATATTAATATTATAAAGCTGAAGACTTTGTTTGAACGCGCTAATCTTAGGAACTACTGGTTGGAATAGAAAAAATATTTTTGTGTTGGATAGTCCATTTATCGAGGAAGGTTATAAGCTATATAACATCATGCTACAACCAATAGGAGCGAACCATAAATGAAAAATGTTGCAAAAACGGGATATATGTCCCCCCGTGCGAAGCCGGGGCGGGCCGCTAGTCTTCTATATTCTGTCTCAGGTACCGTTATCAGCTAGTGTTTGGCTATCCCAAAACTTTATAAAAAATATTTAACAGATATTTTGCTGGAAATCCTTACATTAAAAACATAACCTGTATATTTTATTAACGAGCATAAAAGACACAATAGTTATGTTCACCATCTTAATAGAATTTTAATTAGTTTTCACCACTTATTTAATTAATAAATTAATAGACTGCTTGATAGCCTAGTGGTGTGACCGTCGGACTTCCAAGGCATAGGTTTTGAGTTCGAACTCATGGCACGCACCTCTGACTTTTTGGATTTATGTGCGTATTGTATAATATCACTTGCTTAGAAACGGTGAAGGAAAACATCGTGAGGAAACCACCATGCCTGAGAGATATTTCTCGACGGCATGTAAAGCCAAGTCAGAGGCCCATGGGCGGCATAAACTCTGACACCAGGTTAGTCACTAACCACAAGAAAAGAAGAAGATGAACTGCTACTTCTTGGCAGAATTTTGTCAGGCATAATTAAGTATGTGGGAATCTTTAAAATAAGTTTATTTTCTACTTTCATTACACTTATCCATTAATATTTCTCTTCATGAAGTTTTGATAAATGTTTAATGTTGAGGGTGTTTTGAACTTGGCTGGCATCTGCCGTGCGTGGGTTTGTTTACAGTCAGTTACCTTTATTGAATAAAACATTTCATTAAATTTGTCATTGATATACATTAAACTGAAATAATTTTGAAACAAAGTAAAATACTTACTCTGTATACCAATCTGTTAGCCAATCAAAATTTAATTTAATAATTAATTGCTTTTACACCAGAAGATTATGTAAAATTAAAGAAGAAACTCTTAGCAATGTAAAGTAGTAATAACTTAACGGTTAAACGCTTGCCTCCCATGCAGGAGGGTCTAAATACGATCCTGGCTTGCACAAATATGACTTTTCTAATCCATGTGCGGATTAGAATTTGATAATCACTTGCGTTAACGGTGAAGAAAATGTCGTAAGGAAAACTGCACAACAGAGTGGGCTTAAAAAAGATGAAGCCCTTGCGAGACGCCTGGCAGCCGTAAAAAATAAACTGGTCGAATAAAACCGAAGACAGCCGACGAGTTACGAAGGTCTGCCGTCGTGTGTCTGCCATCACGAGCGTCGCCACGCAACAGCCGCTCTCACACCCGTACCGCCGCATTAAATTATTTCACATCAAAAATAAAATTCTTGATGTTGCATTTAGTTCCCGACCCGCACCAGGCCAGCGTGGTGGATTAAGGCCCAAAACCCTTCTCATTTTGAGAAGAACTCCGTGCCAAGCAGTGGGACAGTAATGGGCTGACTATGTTACGTAAATATGCTAATAATGTAAAACAAACCATGCTGTTTTGAACATTTACAATTGTACCTCCACGTAGATAAGCCATCAAGCTAAACTTAGCAATTACCGCGTTTATTAATGGTAATGTAATTGCAGAAAGTTTGTACCGGGTACAATACAAGCGGCCAAATTTAAGTACAAAGGAGTGTCGCATCTTGCTTGTTTCTTTAGTCTAAGTTGGAAACTTGTGCATTTACATTTTAATTATTTTCATAATGGTTCAAGAGTTTTGTACCTTTGAGAGTTGAGAGTGTTGGTTAGGTTAGACTTGGAATGGTTCTAGATCATGAGAGACGGTCATCATTCGCCCGAAAAAAACGAAGGCCAAAAATATTATACAAGGTTAGTCGGAAAGGGGGTACTAAGCCGAAAGGGTGTTAAAGTTCCCATAATAATGGATAACTTTTGTTCTACAATTTTCCACAAAAGTCAATAGTTCAAGAGAAATAACTATTCAAAGATTTCATAAAAAATACGTCAAATTCTATCTATCCTCAGCTATGATCAGATGTGTTTACATTTTTCGTCAAATTTGGGGTCACGGATTAGAAACTCCATTTTCTGAATTCATAACTAAAGCAGGGATGAAGAATTTTTGAAAAAACTCAAATAAAAATATTTTTTCATGGAATATATTTTTATCGAATTTTGCAAATTTTAACACTTTCTTTAAAACAATCATCAGTGATACATTAACTGGCCCGCGGCTTAGTACCCCCTTTCCGACTAACCTTGTATAGTAGTCATTACAATTCAGGTGGAAATCCGCAATCCTAAACATGAACAAGCATCATTTCACTGCACTATTTCACTACTGCAGTCAATATTTGAAACCTAAAACAAGATCGACCTATTGTTTACAACCACTGAGACGAAAGAATAGCTCGATCCGCCGTCGACAACCGTTGACTTATCCCCGCAAATTCAAATTCCGAAATACAATATTTATTCATAGAATCTACGATCGAGACCGAATACTTGTTCGTTTTGTAAAAGGTTTTCGACTTTTTGTTTACTAACACTAATGGCTTCATACAAAGTTTGCAACGTTGGAATAATTCAACAGCATTTCGCGATCCGTTAATTGAAGTGAAAGAATGAATGTTTAAGTGAATGAATGGTAAGGTAAGAAAATACTTTCTGTTTTATTAAGTAGATTTCTTTTTTCACTTAAGTGACTGGGAGAGCGGCTGTCTAAATGTGCTAGATTTAATTGCCATTGAAAGTGTAAAATTAAATAAAGAAAAAGTAATAAAAAAGAACTAATTTTAACTAAAGAATTGTACTTAAAGGTTACTCTTTACTTATGCCTCCTTAATAGTTACCAATGAATATTTATTTAAATCAATATTGAAAACACTCCACTTTATTCTTCAAGACTTGACTTTTAATACGATGACCTTATTATGCGAAGTCGCTCTATTATAATTATTTATCTTCTCAAACTTGGCGGACTCTGCCATGCGTCTGGTTAGGTACATACATAGAATAAATTATTATTCCTATTACTTCCATTAATTAAGTAACACGTCATAAAGTGTTTTGCTTTAAATAAGTGCACTCTTCAATTATTTTAAATGCAATTTCGATTTATTAACGTCAGCTCGTATACAGTCCTTCATCTATACTAATATTATAAAGCTGAAGAGTTTGTTTGTTTGCTTGAATGCGCTAATCTCAGGAACTACTGGTTAGAATTGAAAAATTATTTTTGTGTTGGATAGTCCATTTATCGAGGAAGGTTAAAGGCCATATAACATCACGCTACGACCAATAGGAGCGGAGCATAAATGAAAAATGTTGCAAAAACGGGAATAATGTCCACCCGTGCGAAGCCGGGACGGGCCGCTAGTTGTAAAATAAGCGTTAGTTTAATTCCAATGTAGCTTATTGTCTTGGGTACTATTATCGACATAAATACTTTCTTTCTTTTGTAATTATCCACATCATCATCACTGTATCAGGCGGTAAACGTCCATCGCTAAACACAAGCATGTACCTATATTGTTTGCTTAAAAAAATACCTGCAATACCTTTTTCTTTTACAAATAAAACAAAGTAGGGTATAAAACAGTATTCTATTAGTCAATGTAGTTTCTTTTACCTTTAATTTGTGGTTTATATTATGAAAATGAAACCTTTAATCATGCCCCGCCGGTACTAGGATCTCATAACGACTCAGTACCTAATTTATAGCAACACTACTAGCTGTGCGGGACCGTAATTTGTTTCAGAAATATTTTTTCTTACTGGAACTAGAAGGTTACTCTGATGTTCAGAACATTATGAATCTTTATGACGTTGCTACTGATTTATCAAAACCTGCGATGAATAATCTCAAACTTCCCATTTGACTGTTAAATGTAGCGCTTATTCGGAGGTCCACGTTCAGCAGTGGACGTTTACGGCCTGTTATGATGATGATTTTTATGTATAATAACTTCCGCGAATGATATTTATGTTTAAGATTATGTACGTCTTCAGTCACGTGCATTTTATCGGGGTTGCCCGACAGCTTCGGACTTCATCGCAGCCCTTTATCATAAGCTGTTCACGAGGCGATGTCACGGGTTCTTTTTGCGACTAAAATCCTACTTCATCCAGCATTAAATGATTAAAAAGCTCAAGAAGAACTTGGATAAATCAAAAGAAGAAGTTATCTGCTGATAGACATTTGCATGTGGGACGGCTTAGAGTGAATAAAAAAGCAATGATCATCATGGCAAAGCAACTCCATTTATTTCACATCAAACAAAAGCAAAAAATCCAAAAGTCAATATAAAGAACATCGTCCTTCCTTATTTAAAAAATATCAAATCGACTTCCATCACTTTTTCTCCTATGCATTCATCTCTTTTATTCACTCTAACGTTTCGTTTCCTACATGCATTTATTTATTCTTCATTTTCGAAATTAATCTGAAAGTTAATGCTCTACAAATGGCCGCAAACCTTTAATCATGCTGCCGTTGTACCAGGATCGCATAACCCCGCAGTGCATATTTTATAGCAAGACTAGCGGTACGGGCACGCCGTTCCGGGGTGAATTCAGAGTCGATTACTACCGACTTTGAATTTTATCGTGAAGCTATTGCATGCTTTTGTGTTTTATTTGTAAAAGAAATAAAGACAGTGTATTGTTTTTTTTTTGTACGATCATGGAATAAGTGTTATCAATATTATTACGTCATCCCCACTATGTATGTTTAAAAGCTGATATAAGGCCATGACACATTGAAAAATAACAAAGGGTTAAATATTTTTAATGAATATGATAAATTGCTTTTGTGACACGTCACCAGGCCTACCGGGTTGGCAACATGATTAAGCTCTTAAGCTTTGTTTACACTACGACGATATACACCAAGTGTACACACTCGGTGTATATCTATTCTAATATATATTTGTAGATACGAGTACATAAACACAGTTGCCATTTGTATCGTAGTCAAGTTTCAAGTCGAACACTTCCAAAACTTTTTATTTGTTTATCACAACGTCTATCAGTACTGATTACGGACTACACTATTTACGGTGTAGCATGGTCAACTATTTGCGGTGTAGCATGGTGCGGGTGACATTAGACGAACTTTACAATCATGACTTAATATTTCAGTTGCACCCTAAATACCAGAAAAATAAGTCGTAAAATACTGAATTAATAATAGTTGTAGTAAATTAAATAAATTTACTCTGCCAAAATGTTATTGTCAACAAATAAAATCAAATACTGACAGCTGTCACCCGTACCATACTACACCGCAAATAGTGTAAGTAGAAAACTAGGATTATTCGGTAGTGGGTACACTCAGGCTAGAGATGATGTTGGTTTTTAAACGGTTTTAATAAACTTCACTTCGTTTTGTTTGATTAAAATCTTGCGACAGATTTTTCAACTAATTCTGCTTAACCTATTCTCCTGAAACTTCGCACACAAATTCAATTCCCATGTCAATACAACGTTATAATAATTTCAACATTCAATCCTCAAATCCTGATGCTGCAGAGGCACTGTAAGATAAAACCGTTTAACTTAAAAGTTTTTAAGAGGTAATTTTATATTAACTTTCGTGAGTAAAATACATGTTTAAGATTATGTTACGGCTTTACTCACTTGCATATTTTCGAGGTTGCCCGACTGACCGACCGACAAGCTGTTCACGCGGTTCCTATAACTCGTGCCTAAACGAGAAAAAAAGAAGTTTGAAAGTCGATAAAAGAAATTCATTTTAGCCGACTTGCTACATTTATGCTTTATACAAGTTGAGTCAGAAAGGGGGTACTAATCCGAGGGCCACTTATACCCGGTTCAATAAACATAACGAATCGTTTTGCTTACCAATGGTAGCATTTCTACACGCTTTATATTAGCTTCACTTGTAACTAACTAACTAACTAACAATGTAAAAAAATATGTAACTTAACAAACTAAAAACACGCTTTTATCACGCAGCAGGTGGATAGTGGAACTCTTCAGTAGTTACTAGTAAACCCCTCAAGTTTGGGCTCATATGTTTCGTCTTGATGAGTCCAAATCAAATCAAATCAAATATCGTTTATTTGTCAATGTAGGTATATTACAATAGATTGGGCTTGGTAATGAGGGTTTGGTGATGGATCCAGGAGGTGGATAGTGGAACTCTTCAGTGGCTAGGTACTAGTAAACCCTTCGAAAATATTATAACTTAATTAATGTACATATAACTTTAAAAAATGCTAACTAAGCCAACTTCAAATGCATTCTGTACCGGTAATAAATATGTTAAACGTTATTTTGAGACTAAGTTTAAATTAATTAAAAGTACATAAAACCAAAAAGCGCTCCACGCTTTTTGAATTAATCATTGGATACAAAAGAATTATATTTTATAATTTTTTGTGTGTGATAAAAGCGTGTTTTTAGTTTTTTAAACTACATAATATTTTTATTTATTTATTGCTAAACTGGGCATATAAAATTCGCTTGTGTTTATTTCTCTCATACTTCGAAGTGCTAGAATGTCAGTCTGTCTCTGAACTCAAAATAGCACTCTTGTTTTCGGGGTCAAGGTTCTGTAGCTTTTTCGGGCTTGCGCAAACTTGGAGCGAGGCCTACTCGTCTAGTCTACTGGTCAAGGTTGAGAGGCTCAAAAAATATATAACTTTGCATTGTATTTCAAACTGAAATAGGTGTGTCATACAGCAGTGTATAACTAACTTCCCTTTAGGAAAATGTTTCATGACGTTATACCGAGTGTAAGCAGTGATAGCCTAGCGGTTGAACGATTGCCTTCCATGCAGGAGGGTCTGAGTTCGACCCCGGCCCGTACCTCTGACTTTTCGAATTCAAGTGAGGATCAGAATTCGATTATCATTTGCGTTAACGGTGAAGGAAAACATCGTGAGGAAACCTGCACACATTTTTTTATCGTGGGATAATCCTCATGGATGTCCCTTGCCCGGGGTAGGCGAGGGGGTCTGCTAGACTCTTACCGGCTAAAAACCCACGGTGTTCCTTCTTCTGACCGTCGGCCGGGGTCGCGGGATTCGCCTAAGCATGCAACGCAAAACAATACTTCTAACCTCACCTAACCTAGTCAAGGTGCTCAGACTATTTAATAGCAGATTTTTTTGCTATTCATATTTGTGCTACTTCGCCAAAAAAAATAAAATAACGTAATGATATTGATGTATGTATGGCGTGTATGATAAGATGTATGAATGTGAATGAAGCGAAAGGAGTATGTAAGGATCGTAGCATGTGGCGTTCTAAAGTTTCTACCTACCCCCATGGGAAGAAGGCGTGAGTTTATGTATGTAAGATAGTGATCTGAACGCAAATTCTTAAAGTGGGTATTAAGCTCTTATAGACCTTTAAAAAATTTTTTAAGTTAAACGGTTTTATCTTGCAGTACTTCCGCCAGCAGCAGGACTTTTTTTTTCTCGTTGGAAAATCCTCATGGATGTCCCTCGCCCGGGGAAGGCGAGGGGGTCTGCCGGACTCTTACCGGCTAAAAACCAACGGTGTTCCTTCTCCTGACCGTTCGGCCGGGGTCGCGGGGTTCGCAAAAGCATACACCGCAACCCCGGCAGGTCCCGGTCCACCAGCCCCTGGCGGATCTCTCCTCTGTGGGGCCTTGCTCCACGTCCTCCTGAGAAGCGCGCACGGAACACAGCGCGCCGCCTTCTCGGGCCTGTTACTGGTCGGACGGCAAGTCCCCAGCATCAGGATTTGAGCATTGTAATTATTATAATGTTGTATTGTCATGGGAATTGAATTAGTGTGCGAAGTTACAGGGGAATCGATTGTGCCGAAGTAGTTGAAAAAAAGATTTAAATCAAACAAACAAATATACGAAGTGAATATAATAAAAACCGTTAAAAAATACACTCGGTATAACGTGGATCAACCCTGTTTCAGAAAGAAAACCTGTTGAAACTTGGCAGAAACTAGCACGCAAGCAGTGTGCAATCACTCGCCTTACCAATTTACTAGAAAGGCTTACACTACAATATTGAACTCCTTTCAGCGGAAATGGCGGTACCTAGTTTGATTTATTTTTGTTTACATTGATATTTTTGCGTCTGTATTCCGGAAGGATTAGGTAGGGGCCTTATACAAGGTTAGTCGGAAAGGGGGTACTAAGCCGCGGGCCACTTAATGTATCACTGATGGCTGTTTTAAAAAAAGTGTTAAAATTTAAAAATTCGATAACTATTTTTTTCATGGAAAACCATTTTTATTTTAGTTTTTTCAAAAATTCTTCATGTCTGCTTTAGTTACGAATTCAGAAAATGGAGCTTCTAATCCGTGACCCCAAATATGACCTAAAATGTAAACACAGATCATAGCTGAAGATATACCTAGTCTTGCCATAAATATTGTAACGAAGAAAAAAATATTTCTTTTATTGCAAATAATATTTATTACTTTTACAGTGTGTTAGTTTAATACATAAATATAAAACAATTTAAAATATAAAAAGCTTATTCGAAGTGGTCTCCATTGGCTGCAATACAGTCCTTTAAACGTTGAGGCCAGTTATCAATAGAAGAACGCACTCTTTCCATGGGAAAATTCTTCACTGCCAATCGTATGGATTGTTTTAGGGACTCTAAAATATCATGGCGTTTAGAACAAGCCGTACTCTCTAAAACTGACCATAAATCATAATCCAGGGGATTAAGATCGGGACTAGACGACGGCCAGTCTTCAGCTCTGATGAAGTCCGAAACGTTCACTTCCAACCAAGACTGCGTGGACCGAGCTTTATGACCCGGCGCCGAGTCTTGTTGGAAGGACCATACTTGGTTATTGAACATGGTGTTGTTAAGGGGCTTAACTACCTTGTCAAGAATGGTATCTTGATACACTTGTGCCGATGTTTTGATACCTTTTTCACAAAAATATGGCTCAGTCACTCCTTCATAACTAACACCCCACCAAACCATCACTGAAGTCGGATAATGCCCACGTTGCACTCTGTTGACTAATTGGGTGGCTTCTTTAGAGCTTTGAGCATAAATACGGTCATTTTGTTTGTTAAAATGTTGCTCAATTGTAAAGATTTTGTCATCCGTAAACAATTTTTTTCTGTGACCTCCCTTTGCGTACCGCTTCAATAGTTGTTTCGATATTACCGCCCTGTTCTTTTTTAAATTATCAGTTAAAAAATGACCAGTCTTATAGGCTGCAAGTCCTAAGTGATCTTTTAAAATACGCGACATAGTTCTGGGTGCTATCTTCATCTCCCGAGTTATAATCTTTTGCTTTCGGACAGGATTTCTTCGAATTCTTTCCCTTACTGCTTTAACCACCTTTTTCGTACGAACACTACGTGGACGGCCAGATCTTTTTCTGTCACAAACAGAGGAGGTCTCATTGTACCTATTAATAGCCCGGTACACAAACATTTGACTAATACCAAGCGTATGGAGAGTTTTAAAAATTGCATTTGGCTCCATACCAACTTTGTGTAATGCAATCACAGCGATTCGGTTCTCTTTATTACCCCACTCCATTTTAATATCGCAAAATATTGTACAATGTACTGGCGCCAAAATTAGAAAATCCAATGAACAATCGTATAAAAATGACAGATTCCAAATTCAAATCAATCTTTCTTATTTTGAATTGTAACAGTATTTATGGCCAGACTAGGTATAGAAGTTAGCAAATTTTTTATGCAATCTTTGAACAGCTATTTCTTTGAAACTATTGACTTTTGGGAAATGTTTTAGAACAAAAGTTATCCATTATGATAGGTACTCTAACACCTTTTCGGCTTAGTACCACCGACTAACCTTGTATAAGAAACAGAGTGTAAACGAAATCATGTAATTCCTTCAAACCTCGTGATGTACTGCTGACATAGATTAACACAGCAAGGGACAGTTATGGATTCAATAAAAAAAAATTACAATAAGTAAACATGTGTTTTTAACGTTAGGTATTTTAGCGCCCCAAGCGAATCGCGGTCATTTAACTCGGGCCGCTAAAATGACTCACTTTCAGAACACATGTTTACTTTTTGTAATTTTTTTATTTAATCCATTTGTATCCCGTGCGGCAACTATCTATGTCAGCAGTACATCACGAGGTTTGAAAGAATTACATGATTTCGTTTGCACCCTGTATACTGTTTGAATGCCAAGCTCCCGGTGTACTGTTGGGGGTCTTGACCGACCATTAAAACCACTAGACTTCAATATAAGTGCTATATTTCGATAGGTAGCTGATTACAATAAAAAGCAGCCGATGCGTTTGCGCGTGGTAAGGTAACGGCGCAGCGGGGTGAGTGTCGGAGGTGCAGCCGGTCGGCGGCTGAGCCTAAAAGCGCCTACATACGGCCCTAAAATCAGAGGCAATATCAGGGAAGTGGTGGGGAGCGCCCTAGATCGCTCCCTTGATCGCCTCGTGTGTAGGCAAATCGTAACCAGTATTATTATTATTACCCCTAACTCAGAAATCGGTTCGGGCGAGCTCACGATTTAGGGCCGACTGTCGTCTAGGGAGCGTTGTCAGTGAGTGTGTAGCGAAATCGGAACCGATTTCCCCGCAGTGTGCGTGTTCATCAGTGTTCCGCAGTGTTCATCAACCACCTCTTAATCCAGGTCTTCCTCTTTTGTCTCTATTTTGGTCGCACCGTACCAAGTGCCAGAGCGATGCCTATTATTTGATGTTTTGAAAGTGTAGGCGGCATCTAGGATCAACGAGTGCTTTGCTGCACGGTGGGTTACGTACTAACTGGCAGTAACGTGTGTAGAGTAGTAGCCAATTTCATCCCCACCATCACTCTCCCGATATTGCCTCTGATATTAGGGCCGTGTGTAGACGCTTTAACGGGGTGTCCTGCGTAAGCGACAAACGCGACGCGGTGCGACGCGACGCGACACGACGTGGAACAAATACGCGTTACTTCGCGTCTCGCTACATAGGCCGCTAGTAGGGAATGCCGTTGTCTTGATCGCGTTTGTTGCGTTCGTCGCGTCGCGTTCGTCGCTTACGCAGGACACCCCGTAAAGTGGGAGCCGGCGTAGAAAGCCCTGGAAGCCAGTAGAATGTTCCGAAGCGACCCACTGGCACGGCCCGATGTGACGTCATGAACATGTACTGTGGCAGACGTGTAGCAGTGTACAGTCAACATCAGCAAGGAAAGCTCAGTTTCATAATTGTTTTATTAATAAAAAAAATACGATTATAATTTTTGTTAACAATAAAGATAAAGAAGTGAATTCTTTAAATAATAGTATTACGATAAATCTAGACAAACAATAAACTCTTGAGATAATTAATTTTGGAACTCCAAAATATTCATCAACTATTGTTTGGATATTATGATGAAATACCTAGTATTTTTTTTTTATTTACACTCACGCTCTCTTGTATTTCTCCTGAATTATGGGTGCGTTTACAGACACAAATCTTCACATGCACAAACACCTAAACCCGGAACAACTATCTGTACGCCATACAAATATTTGTTTCGTGCGGGAATCGAATCCGCGACCCGTATCGCTGAAGCCAATCGCTCAGCCACTGCGCCAACCATGTCGTCTAGTTACAAGTTCTTCTTCTTCCTGCCCTTATCCCACACCAGGTGGGGTCGGCACAACATGTAATTCATAAATCCATGTTGTTAGAGGTTTTGGCTTATTGTTTTATGACCGGCCGCCTGCCTGAAATCAACTCTCCTTGGGAATACTCGTTGCGCCGTCACGCGGGTGACCCAATGTGCTTGCTTAAGCACTGGGTCCCAAAATTCGAGTAGCCAACTCCGATTGTAGCTGGGATTGATGAATAGTTACAACTACAACCATATTTTCGGTAGAATATCTTATCTTCCTTTTTCGACAAATCCACAAGAATTAATGTGTCTACAATATCATATTCACAGCGTACAAAGACTCGTAAAACAATTACATTCATACATTCATTCGTATGCTTCCGAACGAATGAACTCTTTCATACCGCGTATACCGCAGAGAAACAATGAGAGTGCAACTTTATTTTCAAAGCCGGGCTACAATTCTGGGTATGGCTAAGTTGGCAACACACTACGTGACCGGACAGTGTAAATCGGCTTTAAAAATGAGTATGACGGAGATCTGATGTAAACAAATAATTTATACTAATATTATAAAGTTGAAGAGTTTGTTTGTTTGAACGCGCTAATCTCAGGAACTACTGATTGGAATTGAAAAATTATTTTAGTGTTGGATAGTCCATTTATCGAGGAAGGTTATAGGCTATATAACATCACGCTACGACTAATAGGAGCGGAGCATAAATGAAAAATGTTGCAAAAACGGGAAAAATGTCCACCGCTGCGAAGCCGGGACGGGCCGCTAGTTTATACTATCCGCGCGTGAGAGTTTGTCGCCGCCTGCGGTATGTGAGCGGCTTGAAGGGGGTGTAAAACAATAGGCTCGCTCTTTCAGTTTTCTAAGTCTTATCTACCGCGCGCACATCCCCCTCCTGCCGTTTGCATACCGCAGGCGGGGTTACGGTGCATGCTTTTGCGAATCCCGCGACCCCGGGCAACGGCCAAGAGGAGTAACACCGTTGGTTTTTAGCCGGTAAGAGTCCGGCAGACTGGCTCGCCTTCCCTGGGTGAAGGACATCCATGAGGATATTCCAAAGATAAAAAAGGCGATATTTAGCCCTCGCGCGCGGGCCATAGCTGTTGCCCGCTGTTTCACTTCCATTCTAGGAAAACTACTTCATGTACCCGGATAAAAAGTATGCTAGGTTCTAATCCAGGTCATGATCTACCTGTGTGTCAAATTTCATCCAAATCTGTTCAGCAGGTAAGGCGTGATTGATTACCAAACATCAAAATTCACAAACTCACAAAATCTAAACTTTCACATTTATAATATTAGTTAGATAGGGAGATTATTATGACACCTTTGCCCGACCTGGGGATCGAACCCAAGACCTCAAGATCAGCAGTCGCGCTTGCCACCACTAGACCAACGAGGCAGAACCAAGCGTTTCTGAACAACACAATAAACGAAGCCAGCGACCGGGTTTGGCTTGTGGCCTACAAAATGTTTTTATAACGCTCCCTTATTAAATAACCTCAAAGAGCAAACGAAATAAATTGCAATTATACTGGTTTAACAAATAAATCCTTTTACAAAAGAATAACTTAAGAAGTTAATATTTTTTCTCGAGTACGTCTTGGATTATGCTAATGCGGACTGTTTGCACTCGCTCGTACACGGACGTACGAATTAGGTCACGTGTAGGTCGCGTTTGTACGCGTACGAGTGTTATTACGTTATTTAATCACTTAAAAAGGTTTTTTTATGTCTCTTTTCTCGTCGAATTTCATACTATGTTCAGAAAGAATGTTAACAGTTATTAATTACTAGCGACCCGTCCCGGCTTCGCACGGGTGGAAATTTTTCCCGTTTTTGCAACATTTTTCATTTATGCTCCGCTCCTATTGGTCGTAGCGTGATGTTATATAGCCTACAACCTTCCTCGATAAATGGACTATCCGACACAAAAATATTTTTTCAATTCCAACCAGTATATAGTTCCTAAGATTAGCGCGTTCAAACAAACAAACTCTTCAGCTTTATAATATTAGTATAGAATTATTTCCATGTACCTACTGCTTCGTTGTTCTACTGGTGGCAAGCGCGACTGCTAATCGTGAGGTCCTGGGTTCGATCCCCAGGTCGGGTAGTGTTATTGGGTTTTTCCGTGTGGAATTCCTCAGTAGCAGCTCGGAGTTTGGATTTATGCCCGGTTGATGGCAATAGGGTCACCCCCTATAATATAGGACTGGAACATAACGGCGAGATGAGGGTGTTATTATACACCTCTGCCCAACCCTTCGGGGAATACAGGCGTAGTGTTATTTCCATGAAGTTTAGCACAGAATTTTTACTGGCGTCACAAAAATATCGGGAATATCAGACTGTCAGTGACCATGCACAATTTATATCAATCTCGGGAATAGCCATAGGCACTGTTATAATGATTAATGATATATCACACAAGCGGCCACAACTGATTGACATTACAGTTAACGTTTATCGAGTTAGTATGGCGGGTCTCTCAATGTGTCTAATCTACTGAATTGATTTTGACAAATGGATATTTCACCTCTAATATATAACTCTTTGTCCAAACGAATGACTGACCTGCCATATAAAAGGTTCTGTTGTGCCTTGCGAAAATGGTTAATCCAGGAGAGTTTCTATACTCTTAAAGATTTTTTGAATAAAAGCACATTTCGATTTGGTGCCCACTAAGATACTGGCTCTTCCTTCTATTTCCTGTGACTTAGGACGGATACGACCAAACAGGAATAAATTTTACTCTCGGAGTAAATCGCTACTTACTCGAGAATAACTCAATTTCACGTTTAACCAACTACAATTCGAGGAATAACGAGTCTATTCGGGAATAGTCACTATACCGCCGTCAGGCGTGGATTAGGGAGCTTATTCCAAGAATAACAAAATGGCGTCCTATTGTTTTAAGCTGTAATTTCAAATCAAAACAAGGTATCGTTCCAAAAACATATAATGCAACGTTTAAATAATTTGATTGAAGATAGTGATCGTGTTGAGGAAGTTATTAGACGTCCAAGGTGGATAAAAGAGAGAATAGATTTAATTGAATATTATGATTATGAGGACTACGTTTACGCATAACGTCACTCATTTTATAAATATGATCAACTCAACTCTCATTTGTCGTATTATAGAGTGGAAAAGTTGCGGTCAATGTCAATATTCTCAGTATAATTTGAAATGTTTGAATTTTTGCTTGTCGGTTCGGTTTGGTTCATGTGGTATTTATTTTCGCGTTTTGCATCTAAACTTGCAAATCGGGGTATTGAATCATTCGTGCATGTATGCTTCTGGAGTTCATGGTCACAACCATCTTGGAAACGAAGAAAATCGAAGAGGCAGACATTCAGAACTCTGCATTATCATGGGACGGAGTTGTAAAAATGTAAAAAAAAAATCTCTATTAAATTATTTGCACGCGGTTTTTAGTGCGCCCATTCGATTCACTATGACTCCGTGGATTCGAAAAAAAATGTGGCAGACACTTTGCTCACTGATTTTTAGCTGTACATCATATTTTTTCTGAATGCCAATCAGAAACGAAATGCCCTTGGAACTTTTATTAGAAAGTAAATTTTTTAAATTGCATGCTTGAATGTAGTCTGAATAGGATTAGGATCAGGATAGGAACAGTCTTTAACTTTTTTTAATCACGTTTTATTTATGTAAAATACGTAGATTTTGAACCAAGACTCCATTTATTTATTTTTAATTTGCAATGAAAATTAAAAAAAAAACGATATTATTCAGCAAGCGTCGTCATCGCTGGTATCAGAGGAACCTTGCCAATTATCCATGTCGGCGCTCTCATCCATGTCTCCCTCCTCGTCTGAAAAATACACAACGTGTTCACATTTTAATAGCGCGAAATCTACATCATATATTTGAACGAAAAAATGTTTACCAGATTGATCTTCGGGTTCTTCTATGATATCGCTATAGAACCGGGGCAGTTGTTCTCCTTTGAACCATCTGAAATTCAGGGTGTTATCGTTTTGTACCCAGCCACAATCATTCGGATCCAAATCACCAACAGGATCTTTTTTGTGGGCATTTTTCCAAATTTTTGTTATGTACAGCGTCCTGAGAAAGTGTTCCATCAGTTCACAGCGGCATGGGGGCAAATTTGAAGCGTCGAAATTGCGCGGAGAAAGCTTGAATGATGCATCAGCGTTTGAGACGTCGTACGTTTTCAAAAAAAATTCGTATCGAAAAGGTCGGAACCGAATTATACCGTTCTCACTCATATTCCCAAATAAAAGAGAGACACCACGAAAGGAACTATGGGGATGTTTCTATACCTGCTTGGTTTGGTCGTGCAACGCGAGCGTCGAGTTGAAAAAAAAAATCAAATAGTCTGCCTTTGGAATATCTGAGGCTTGAGAGTCTGCCTCATCGATTTTCTTGGTGTTCATAAGGAATTCAAACATCAGTCGAACAAGCAGACGTGTCCGCATAATATAGCACACTTTTTTTTTTTACATTTTTGAAACACTGTCAAAAGACAACACAGAGGTAACATGTAGGCAGACTATTTTTCCGTGGTTCTTTTCATTGTTATTGATCGAACAGTCCAAATCTGCCAAGTGCGCACTTCATATACAGTTTTTTAAATCATAAAAATAAATTAAAAAATTGATTACTACAAAAGTTATTGGGATGGATGTCTCCTTTTTCAATTCTTTGTGTTTCCAAGGTTACTGTGATCTTCAGCCCCAGAGGCAGACCTGTGCGCATATTATAACACACCTTTTTTTTTAAACATTTTTGAAACGCTGTAACTTTACAACGCATCGCCACCATGGTGACAAACAAGGTCCTTAATGTTTCTTAGGGCATAAATATCACTATTAATAACGCTTGCCTAGTGCGCTGATCATATCGAAATTTTGCTCGCCAGCTCCCTAACTATAAGTCTTGAATATTGCCTTGACGGCGGAGGGAGCTTCACCTCAAGCCCCGAATGCATTCAGTTCGCGCGCGTATTATACACTGTGTACCTAATGTTAATCAAGACTACTCTGTCTCATCAACGAGTGCAAATTAATCCGTTTTTTTTTTCTTTAAATTATCTACCAAAAAATAAGTAATAAAAAAGCAAATAAACGTACTATCTCCGCCAAGCTGTCGCATCTCCGCCTAAAATAAAATTAATGTTGAAAAGTGACGTTGAAATTAGCGGCGCGGTGTCGTTACAGCCGTCGAGTCTCGTTATTTATTAAATTCTTTGTAAATAACACCTATTGTTGTTTATTTCCTTGGCGGCGTGACCGTCACAAGAAAGCAAAAAGAAAAAGCAAGATGTACCATTACCATTCCTCGAATGACAGAGATGAGCCTAATTAATAATCTATATTATTAATTAATTAATATTATAAAACCGAAGAGTTTGTTTGTTTGTTTGAACGCGCTAATTTCAGGAACTACTGGTTGGAATTGAAAAATTATTTTTGTGTTGGATAGTCCATTTATTGAGGAAGGTTATAGGCTATATAACATCACGCTACGACCAATAGGAGCGGAGCATAAATGAAAAATGTTGCAAAAACGGGAAAAATGTCCACCCGTGCGAAGCCGGGACGGGCCGCTAGTTTTATGATAATTAGATGTTCTGCTGTTCCGCCTAGCTTTTACTAATTATCTTGGCGTCAGCTTTTAGTCTAACCAGGTGCGGCTGAATTCCAGTATTTTACACGGAGCGACCGCCATCAGACCTCCGCAACACTGTTACTGGACAATGCCGATATCCAAAGGTGCGACGGGTTGTCAGACTTCCGGGCTTCTGACTTCCCGTTACGACTGTCATAGGTATTCGTATGACACCCGGGACCGACGGTTTAACGTGCTCTCCGAAGCATCCGAGGTAGATGTATATAGGTAACCATTTACTATAGTGTGGACTGTAGTCGGCTTCTTTGACAACTTAATACCAGGTTCACACGATTCAATTCTAGTTGATCAACTGCTAAATCGTATGCGATTTGAACCGTCTGAACAGACTCTTAATCAAATTGAATCAATTTGAAGGAACAAAACGTTTCAACTTTTATTGATCAACTAAAATTGAACCGTGTGAACCCGCTATAACACAAAAAATTATAAAAAAAGACAATAAATATACATATAAAACATCACGCCTGTATTACCATAAGCGTTGGGCAGAGGTGTATAGTAACACCCTCATTTCGCCCTTATATTTAATCATCACCATCATTTCGATACAAATCCAAACTCCGGGCTGCTACTGAGGAATACCACACGGAAAAACCCAATAACACTGCCCAGCCTGGGGATCGAACCCAGGACCTCACGATCAAGAGTCGCGCTTGCCACTATTAGACCAACGAGGTAGTTACACATTTTTATTTTATAGCATAACCAATAAATATGCTCTTAAAAAGGTAAAGATAAAAGGCTGTAAGTATACATTTACGACTTGGCAAGTACGTCACGTGCGTTTAAGGTAACGAGGGTAGGTGGCAGGTATTTCCTGGGCCTTGTCACTTCTGTATTATATATGTCAGTTTGTAAATTGGAATTTTGAACTGACAGGCGTTTACTAGCGATCGGGCACAATATGCACAAAGTGTGTATCGCACGTTACGTGTACTCATGTCGAGCACACGTGACATGAACGTGACACGGTCAGAACATGATCTGTCATCAGATATGTTGTGTTCCATTTAGTTCCCGCTACCAGCGTAGTATAAAATACATACAACAGAATCTTATAGGGGTGAATCTATCATTACAGTTATAGCTAATATCGGTATGTCAGGATTGGAAGCATGGTAAATAAAGTAAATTTAACCAACATAGACTCTCCACCACTGAGAGTACTTTTAATTAGGTTAGTGATTAGTTACAGAAGCTAGTTCACAATATAATAATTAACACAAGATCAGAAAATCAGGACAAGCAAATCAGATATAAAAGATCAGACTTCTTCGGCGGTTCGACATGGAATCCTTTGCTCCGTCGAATGACCACTGTTTTTATAACTTCGGGTACGTTGATTCATCTCGACGACTACCCTCCTTTATCAACATTGTCCAGTGTTACCAGCTACCGATAACAGTAGTTTGAGCATAAGACGTGTTTTTGATTCGGATTTGTATTTCTGATTCGGTGGGGATTAGAAAAAATCGTAACTACGACTCCAAGACCCCAGATTTAAAATATACCCATCACTTTCTAACTTTTTTATAAAAAAAGAAACGGTACTATTTTAAAACTTAGGTTTCTCTTGTCAAAGATAAAAATGTTCGAAGAAAATCGACTCGTAAGGGCGATGCCTCATTAGTGCGTTGCGTTGCGTCGTCGCAACAGATCAACGCATTGTATGCCACACCTGCGTTGCGACAACGCACGACGTCGCAGCGCAAGAGGACGACGCACACACCTATAGCAGTGGAACACTGTCCGTCATCGCACCGGAGCTCCGACAGTGCAGCGCATCACCCTCCCCTTGCTTCGTCTCTCGTCCGCCGATCCGTTGAATCGTCGCATGCGACGACGCATCGCTTTATTGTGGCATGTCATTTAAAATATATGGAAAACGACGCAGCGTTGACGCTGCGACGACGCAACGCAACGCACTAATGAAGCAGAGCTCTAACACTTGACGAAAAACGCCAAATACGTAAGGAGAGACCTTAGCCCTCCTACACATATTCTGCAGGTCAACTTTATTGCAGTTCTTGTGATCGGGTATTTAAAACAAAGTTCGGGCTAGCGAGCCATATTAGGGCTCATGCTAGGAAGGAATTTCATTTAGGGTCGCCGTTATTGAAATCGATAAGGATGACTATACATACATATCTCTTGTAATAAGAGGGAACTCAAACTTTTTGATTTTTTTAAAAAGAATTGGAATTTGAACACTGTCATGATTTTTTGCAAATTTTGTCAGCCGGTATCTGTCAGTAATTTAAAAGTAATATTTAATTTTTTGTACAATTTTCCTCAATATCTGACGACACTTAACATTTTCAGACTTAATATTGTTCTACGACCTAGAACAATATAAGTCTTAGAATCTACGATACAATATTAAGTCTTAGAATTTACGTAGAATCTACGTTATAGATTAAACAAAAATAAACCGACCCTTAACAAAACATTCAATAAGAAATTAAATGTTTATTAGACATTTTCGTTTGAAGATATCCGTGACCAGGGGTTGTAAACGTTTCGTAATGGCTGAACATAAAATAAACTTAATTTTATATTTCGACTTTATTGTTTTTAAGCAATAAACAATGTTATATCAATTTAATTCGTTATTTAAAATTGTCTGCGTTCCAACTGCGTGTATAGCTTTTTAATTTTCCATGATGAAAATTAACTTGTGTCTTTTTCCAAGTACCAAGTTCATCATCATCATCAGCCTGGAGACGTCCACTGCTGAACAAAGGTCTCCCCCTTATATCGCCATATCGAACGACAATCCGCAATTTGCATCCATCGGTTGCCCGCGACTTTCACAATGTAGTCGGTCCACCTAGTGGGAGGCCTACCTACGCTGCGCTTTCCGATTCGTGGGCGCCATTCAAGAACCTTTCTTCCCCATCGGTTATCGGTCCTTTGAGCGATGAGGCCTGCCCATTGCCACTTCGGCTTGCAAACCCTGACAGCTATGTCGTACCAAGTACCAAGTTATTTCTCCAAAAATAATTAAAATCGGTTTAGATATCGGAGTAAACAGCTTATCTTCATAAATACAATATTGAGTTTATCTGTCTGTCTGTCTGCTTGTTACAGCTTCACGACTAAACTACTGAACCAATTTTGATTAAACTTACCACAGAGATAGTCTTAAACACGGAGAATGACAGAGGTTACTTTTTAACGTCATATCACGCGAGTGTAAATATCACGACCCTACCAGCACAACACAAGATAACGAGGAACCTCGACAGGAAGATTAGGACATCCTGTCATCAAGCAACCGCGTTATTCTGTTATCTTAAACTTGTCATTAAGTAACTAATCACGACCCTGCCAGCACAACACAAGATAACGACGAACCTCGACAGGAAGATCAAGACATCCCGTCATCAAGCAACCGCGTCATTCTGTTATTGTAAACTTGGTATCAAATAACTATTCTGATATCGTGTAACTGTTATGAAGTAACTATTCTGTTATCGTAAAACTGTCATCAAATAACTGTTCTGTTATCGTAAAACTGTCATCAAATAACTATTCTGATATCGTGAAACTGTCATGAAATAACTATTCTTTTATCGTAAAACTGTCATCAAATAACTATTCTGTTATCGTAAAACTGTCATCAAATAACGATTCCGTTTTCATAAAACTATCATCAAGTAACTATTCTGTTATCGTAAAACGGTCATCAAATAACTATTCTGTTATCGTAATTATTCCATCCCCACGGGCTTCGCTGTTAATCGTAGACTATACATATAAGAAACGAACTCATTGTATTCGAGGTCTTTCCAAACTTGTAGTAGAACTAAGCATCTGTGTAACATTTATTTAAATAAAATATTCTTTATTTTAAAATCTCAGTGTCACATCATTAACTCGAGTGAAGCCGCGGGCTACTGAACGGATTTTAATGAAACAGCACAGAGATAGCCTGAAACCCGGAGAAAGAGATTAATTTTGAACGACATATAGTATATAGGATCCCAGTATAGAACGACCTTCACCGAGCTGGTTAATGGATGAAAAGTATTTTATATCAAATTAAATATGTCAATAAATATATTGCAAATGGGTTGACTAAAAAAATTCAGTCCAGAATACGATTAATTAAAATATATTTTTTTAAAGATTTCACTTACCAATCGAAAGTATGAAGCTTATAGAATATGCAAACGTTAGGTTAACTGTTGTTTTCCCGTCACACTCTTGGGTAGGCAGGTATAAACACAGCATTTAATAAAAAAAACATATTCTGGACTGGAATTTTTTAGTCAACCCATTTGCAATATAGGTATTCATTGACATATTTAATTTGATGTAAAATACTTTTCATCCATTAACCAGCTCGGTGAAGGTCGTTCTATAGTGGGATCTTAGACTAATACCTACCTAACGAGCGACATAAGACACGGTCCTCAGTTAACATAACGTAACATCACGCCTTGTATTCTCCAAAGGGTTCAGCAGAGGTGTTTTAGTACACCCTCGTTTCGCCAGTTATATTTAAGTCCCATGTAATAGGGGCGAGTCTATTACCATTTAACCGGGCACAAGTCCAGATTCCGGGCTGCGACTGTGATATTTTAGCCAGGAAATGTATAGAAAGAAACAACGTGTTTTCTTCCAGCAGAGATTTAACACAGTATAATGCTTTTATGAACCTTAACGGTCAATCAAGATGAGCTAAGACTCTATTTGAAGAAAAAGTTCAAAAGAAAATAGTGGTTTGGGGGGCCAACTTTTTCTTTTTTTTCAAAATAAACTTTGCTCCACACTAGGATTTTTCCTGTATCGTAGGTCGTTTACAGACATAAATCTTCACATGTACAGACGCCCAGACCCGGAACAACTATTTGTAGGTCATACAAATATTTGATCCGTCCGGGAATCGAACCCACGACCCATAGCGCAGAAGCCAATCGCTCATCCAATGGAGTTTTTTTTTTTAAACAATTGTTCATCTGCCAGATCCTTCCAGGCTTGCTTAAATCCTCAACCATTAAAATTAACGACAAAGTCCGCCATTAAAGTTGCTTTACTTAAAATTCTTTTGATATGATCCCGTACATACTCGCCCATGCATGTAATCTGCAACACTTAGCATTAAGTTCATCTTTTGTGGGTCCCGTACGTTTCACGCGGTCCAACTTTTACTCAAACAAGGTCAGGAGGAAAATTACTGAGTTTAAAGAGTCTGTATTCATTGCGCCGCCCGGTTTTGAAGTAAGTTCATAAGTTCATTCGTTGGTTGAGTAGGGTGACGTAAGGTTTGTAGACTCATACACACGTATTCTATGAGAAACAAAGGCATACATCGTCTGTACATTAAATAACCGTTCTTCTTTTCGTATCGACGGTACTTCATTATGTATCTAATCTAATAATACCTTTAAACAAGCAATTCTTGTATATATGTATGTATAGGTATATATATATATAATCTGAATCTCGGAAACGGCTCCCACGATTTTCATGAAGTTTAGTATGCCGGAGATTTCGGGGGCGATAAATCGATCTAGCTAGTTTTCATTTTTAGAAAACGTCGATTTACCAAAAAAAACAGAGCAAGGCTCGGTCATCCAGGTACTGAATTACCTATATAATGCTTGCGCCCAGTAGGTGGCCACATTAATTGCAGCTTTGGTGGCGCTCTTCAGATCACCAAAGGTGCAGGTGGACGGACATTTAGGACGCTCCAGCAAATGGGACATAGTTTGGACAGGAGCACCGCACTCGCACTGGGTGTTGGATGGATCGATGATCCCCCATTTCGCCAAATTGTGTTTGCAGCGGCCTACTTGGACACGCAATCGATTGAGCGCTTTCCATACAGGCCACTGCAGTTCACATCCGGGTGGCAAATGTTCCTGAGGTTTCAGGAAGTCAGGGGTGGCAGATGGTTGGCTGGCGGACCGGGATCTGCCGGGGTTGCGGTGCATGCATTTGCGAAGCCTGCGACCCCGGCTGTACGGTCAGGAGAAGGAACACCGTGGTGGTTTTAGCCTAGCCGGTAAGAGGCCGGCACACCCCCCCGTCTTCTCCAGACGGGGAATAGTCCACGAGGATTTCCCCAAGCTAAAAAAAAAAAAAAACAGGGGTGGCAGATGGTTATGTTACTTCCAAATAACCGTTAAAATAATACTTTACGGAGCCCGTAGAAGGCCTACAAATGCTCTCAGTCACCAAAATGTCCCATAGGTTCTTAAAAGATAATTCATGTATAATATTGGTAAGGAGCGTTTTTTTGCACTATATTTGTCTGAACTAGTGAGGTTAATAGAAATTGTTAATGCTAACCACACATTCGACTGTATTCACTACCAAATCTTGATTCCCATCGGACTTAATATCGCTCTAAGCCGCACCCCAAATACCTTTAAATCGTCCTAAGCTGCAATCATTGAATTTCGGCTAAAAGTACTTCCTGGTTGCCCTTAGATGCGCAGGAGCAGATAAAATACCTAAATAACTCTGACAGAAATATAATAGTCAAAAAAGAAAAAAAAAATTGAAATGAAGGATACGTACAGAGTAAAACCAGAAACTATATCGGCTGTAAAAACTCCCTTAACGAAGCCGAGAGCCACGTATTCTTCCCATCATTACGAAGATTTTTTGGTATTGGGCCATACCTGGGAACCGGCTGGTTATGGAGATATTGAACGTCAAAGTCACCAATTAATGAACGTTTTTCACGAAATGTAAGTTTAAATGTTATTACCTACTAAACATTCTTCTATACAAACATTATCAACATTTTCGAAATGTAGACACAGTCTGCTGCGTGCCCGCTTACATTGCGCGCTACATTTAAAAGCTGTTTTAATACCAAAAAATAAAAGTCGTTTCCCAGCAATTATTTTTGCTGTATGTTACTTAGTTTGAGATATAGTATGCGTAGACTTCGGCTTCGTTAACGGTATTTTTACCCCCAGTATAGAAGCTCGTTCGTTGGTTGTGACCTAAAAACGTACGTGGTGCAGTCGGTGATTAAATTGAACGATTGCCAATCGGAATTGAAAGCATATGCAACTCCAAGATACAGCCTATTAACAATGTGTCGTGCACATTACTAACACCTAAATTTACCCTCAAACTAAGTTAGCCAGTACAAAAAATAAAGTATTTCTTTACGTCAAAAGCTCTCGGCTATAAAGGAATAGGTATGATAGATTTCTGCCGGGGTTGCGATGCATGCTTTTGCGAATCCCGCGACCCCGGCCAACAGTCAGAAGTAGGATCACCATGGGTATTTAACTGGTAAGAGTCCGGAACAAGACGAATGCAGCTATAACGACACGGCACGTTTGGTCCAGCGGTTCAGTGATCGGCTTCTGCGCTACGGGTCGTGGATTCGATTCCCGCACGGAACAAATATTTGTATGGCCTACAGATAGTTGTTTCGGGTCTGGGGGTTTGTGCGTGTGAAGATTTGTGTCTATCAACGCACCCACGATACAGGAGAAATCATAGTGTAGGGTAACAATGCTTAAAACAAAAAACAAAACAGGAATTATTGTACTTCCTTCTATCGACGCTCGGCAGTGAAAACCTCGTAAATAAAATTTTCTTCAAAAGCGTTTTATTTGTTCTTTAGATTAATAAACTCGTTATACACGTACTAGTTCAACAAACTTTCAATTCAAATGCTTCTAAGCTATCTATGACGTACGATGACAAACTTGTATTAACATTTGATCGGACATTTTTTTTTGCAGGAGACAGTTATTTCTACCTCTTTTAAAAAAATGTATTTTACACATACGCGGTTTTCAATGTCGACCGACGCTATATTGTCTCAGGTGCACATATATTTTAATTACGGTTCTATGTCCCAACCTATTGGTCTCCCAGAAGAAAGTCCACTATTCTACGAAGCCAATAAAACCAATATCGGCGCAGTGATTGTCAATAAAACCGCAACCAGTATTACTTCGGTCGGTTTGTACATGGAGTTAGGAGCCTAGATATGGCTAGTAATCTGGACTATGAATAGACCAATCTGACGCTTTCTGTTAGTGCCGAAAATATTACTATCGGATTAGATTAGTACTTGTATTAGGAGCCTACATATGGCTTGTAGTTAGGACTATGAATAGTCTACTCTGGTACTTTCCAAGAATGTTAAGTAAATTACTAAACAATTAGATATCTATATAAATAAAAATGAATCGCCAAATATGTTGCTAAGCGCAAAACTTGAGAACGGCTCGACCAATTCGGAAATTATTTTTTATATATTCCTTAAGGGACAAGGAAGGTTCTTATGGAGAGAAAAAACATAAAAATTGCGTGGAAAATAGTAAAAACAACACTTTTCTTTTCCCATACAAACTGTTCTCACCTGTCAAACATTAAATGTCACAAAATAATAGGGACGTAGGGTAGGTAGGTAGGTGCACCGTAGATACTTAGTGCTACCCGTGCGAAGCCGGGTCGGGTAAAGCTAGTTGTTAATATTTTAAGGTTGACCACAGAGCACAAGAGAGATGGAATGACTCAATGGCTTCAAAATCGTGAAAAGTGGAAAGATTGGAGGAAGCGTTTGGATATAAGTAGGACAGTACAGGCTGACAAAAAAATTATAAAAAAGGGTGATAATGTACATGAAATAAAGTAGAAATAAATTAATTTTTGTTTAATTAACTATTTAGTACTGTTTTGTGACGATTACCCCTTTAATTTCCTAATAATTCTCGGCAAGTACATTTTTTAAAATTCTTTTTTTGGTCGCGTTGATCCTTGACGCGTCATTAAGTATCGTTAAAAACAATAATAATAAACAAGGAGCTCTTATTTCTGAATTTATTATCTATCCATATAGTAATATTATAAAGCTGAAGAGTTCGTTTGTTTGAACGCGCTAATCTCAGAAACTATTGGTTGGCATTGAAAAAATATTTTTGTGTTGGATAGTCCATTTAACGAGGAAGATTATAGGCTATATAACATCACGCTAAGACCAACGGGAGCGGAGCATAAATGAAAAATGTGTATGAACGGGGAAAAATTGCCGCTAGTTATTTAAATATGTACAAAAATATGTCAAAAATTAGTCTCACCTGATGGTAAGCGCAGATGGCCTAAGATAAAGCACACGAATCCAAGGAACAGAGATATAGAGGGATTCCGCTTTATCCCTTTGGCACTCACACACACACGATAGAACACATTAGCTGTAAAGATTGGTTGCGAGCTCAATTTCATGATTTCGGATATAATGAGTTCTTGGTTTGACATAGTACATTGACCCGCAATAAAAAGGCTTAAAAAATTACAAAAATATATTTACCTACATTACAAAGTCAAAGTCGGGTAAAGTGTTATTGGGTTTTTCCGTGTGGAATCCCTGTTACCGTGTGGATTTGTGCCCGGTCATTAGGCTCACCCCTTATTAGAATAGAATAGAATAGAAGTATTTTATTTCAGACCGGAGTCCATACGGTTAGTAACAATTTTACTTAAATTCTAGTGTTAGTAGGTTACAGACAGATAATAATTAACTTTTTAACAAAAAAAATCCGACTTCAAATTGTCTATCTCCGAAGTTATTTATCAGATCTTCACCAAATTTAAATAGGACCACTTAAAAAGAATATTCTTTCAGACAAAAAAAGAATCATTAAAATCGGTTGACAATTAGCAAAGATATCGCGGAACAAACATACAAAAACAAAACACAGTCGAATTGAGAACCTCCTTCTTTTTGGAAGTCGGTTAAAATATACAATTAAATTTCAACGTGGAGCCGCATCCACCTCCGCAACATTGGGGAATCCGACCGATCTGCGAATATACTGAGAATACTGTTGGTGCCGCCGCGAACACGAGTCATCAGGGATGCACATCTATTCCTAATATTGATTACATAGGACTTAAACATAACGGCGAAATGAGGGTGTTACTGTACACCTCTGCCCAACCCTTCGGGAATAGTCAAAGTCAAAGTCAAAACATTTATTGCGCACCAAGTGTACAATGTGGTGTTATGTTATGTTACCAGGTACTTATGTTATGTTATGTTATTGTATATCTCTATTTTTATAGTAATGTTCCTTGTTTGTTTTGTGTACAATAAAGAGTATTGTATTGTATTGTATTGTACTTATGACTTAGCAGCCTTTTACAAGCATTGCAATTTCTCATTCGCCTGCCCTTCTCATTTTAAATTAGCATGCATTATACATTGTTATATCGTAATCATTTTATTTATATTAGTACAATTTAATAGTGAATTAATAGTTATGTCAAAAATGTAATGTCAATATAGTGAATCTAATAAACTACAAATAATAGTTACATCAAAATTTAATGTCAATAATAGTGAATTTAATATAATTATAAATAATAGTTATGTCAAAATTAAATGTCAATAATGGTGGATTTAATACAATTATTCAGCATTATTAATGTAAATGACATTAGCTGACTTTCAGGTAGTACACATTTAAAATACAGGCGTGATGGTTATGTTATACATTACAAAAACGGAAATATGCCAAAGGACCGCCAGTTAAAATAGTGGCGCCTCCATATTCTTTATATCCACGTTTCTAATTTTACAGCTGGACAAAAAGGCAAGAAGTAAAATTTATTACTGACGTCATGTCAGAGTAACGTGGTCGGTGGTTTCTGTTTACACTTTGGAGAATATACAAGGTGTAAAAAGACCCTTCACCAAGCCGTCAACCATGCATTCAGTACATCAAACTAAGTAACCCTACGCAAAAATTGTCGCTGGGAAACGACTTCTTTTTTTGGGTGTAAAATTTCGTTTTACTGTAAAGCTAATTGTAACGCACTCAAAACACTGTGCTGATAGATGTAATGAGTAGTAAACGGGTAATGGAGGTATTTCAAGTGCATTTGCAACCTTCAAACATAGTATTTTTTTAAAAGTTCTGAAAAAGTTGGAACTTTGACCTCCAATATCTCCGTAACTAGAAGGTTCCCAGGCATAGTCCAGAACAAGAAAATGATTTCGGCTTCGTTAAGCGTTTTTTTACACCGTTTATTTAAGTAATAACATAACATCACGCTTTTTATTCCCAGAAGGGTTCGGCAGGGGTGTATTTAGTACACCCTCGTTTCGCCAGTTATGTTTAAGTCCCATGTAATAGGGGGCGAGCCTATTGCCATTAACCGGGCACAAATCTAGACTCCGGGCAGCTACAGTGAAGTTCCTAATGGAAAAACCCAATAACACTTTGCCCGATCTGGGGATCGAACCCAGGACCCCATGCTCAGCAGTGGCACTTGCTACCACTAGACCACCAAGGTAATAAGTAACAAGGTAAGAAGGAAGTAATACTACCCTCAAATAAAACCCTTTGATCCCGCCTTTAGTTATGAGGCGCTACAGTACACCCGAAGGCTCTCCGAAATTTCGCGCATGTGTACTCAGGAAGGAGGTACTCACGACTAACGATCAACCGTGCGAATCATACGCTTTGTGAGAATAAGCTGCGCTTGCCGCGGTCAGTCTGTGGATGGGTGACCGTTCGTTACACATCAAGACTTCTTTGCGCCTCGGAGAGCACGTTAAACAGTCGGTCCTGGGTGTCATACGAATACCTATGACAGTCGTTACGTGAAGTCAGAAGTCTGAAAGTTTGACAACCGGTCTAACCTTATATCGGCATTGACCTGTAACTGGGTTGCGGGGGTCTGATGGTAGTCGCTCCATGTAAAAAAATGTTATTCAGCCGCGTTTGGTTAGACTGGAAGCTGACCCCAATATAGTTAGGAAACGGCTAGGCAGAACATTAAACGACAGCCTTTGCTTAGAAGATTATTTTCTTATCCTTTATATTTTCCGCTACAATTTTCTATTTAACCACAGCCTTTGTTAACAAACAAGTGGCGAAGAATCGTAGCAATATTGCTACGGGCGTAGCTCCGTCGTAGCAATCTGCTACAAGTCCGCTACATTTTATTAAAAGATTTATCTTTTTATTATTATATTCCATTTCATATAACATTAGATAAAAGTGGCCCACCTTTTGGACAATTTCTTCAAGTAGAGTTTCAGCTCATCTTAATTGACTGTTAAGGTTAAAAAAATCATAATACTATATTAAATTTCTGCTGGAAGCAAACATGTTGCTTTTTTCTGTACAATTCCTTGTTAAAATGGATTTTATTTATCTAATGTTATATTATGTAGAGTATAGATATTTTTTATGTTCAAGTCCCATGTAATAGGGGGCGAGCCTATTGCCATCCACCGGGCACAAATCCAAACTCCGGGCTGCTACTGAGGAATTCCACACGGAAAAACCCAATAACACTGCCCGACCTGGGGATCGAACCCAGGACCTCACGACGATTATAAACATAACGACGAAATGAAGGTGTTACTATTCACTTCTGCCCAACCCTTCGGGGAATATAGGCGTATTGTTTATATTATATATTTATATTGAAAAAATACAATGCTAGGTATTCTCTGGTCTAAAATGAACTACTCTACATTTTCCTATGATAGCCTAAAAGATTACAATTGAGAAGGATATTAGGTAGAAACCGCCGACCGGCTCCAAGCCACCGAAGTGGACTAGGGCCAAAACCCTTCTCATTCTAAGAAGAGCCCCGTGCCTTGCTGTGGGACAGCTGGTTATGTCTGTTATGTAATGACAGTTAATTTCAAAAAGTCGTTCCACAGAAAAAAAAACTTACCACATCATCGATGAATAAGGTACCAATAAAGACCGTTTTTTCAATCGTCAGGTAAGTTTTATCTGAGCATTAAAAATAACGGTTTGACATATCTTCTTAGTGCTTGGCCAGAGTGGCAGCGCGGTGCGGGGAGCGGCGCGGGTGCGGGAACGCGCGCGATTTTCCTGTCCGCAGTCGAGCGCGGCTTCGTTCTGAGCGTTGTCGTGTCCAGTGTTTGTCAAAATATAATATGGATTAATAAGACTTATTTTTACTGGAAAATTCTTACTAAAAAACCTAAAAAACGATGTTTCGACATCCACAGTGCAGATCGTGCTTGAATAGCACTTATTAATTCTTCAACGTTTAATTTTGAAGACGCCATCACAACAACGCGCGTGGTCAGCTCGATCTAGTTTGAGATCCCCCGCTCCCGCGCGGGTTGTCGCTTGCCGCCCGCGCACTCACTGCGGCCACTTGTATGAACGACCTATGGCGTGAGCTACCCGCGCGCTCCCCGCGCCAAATAGCCCGCGCCAAATAGCCCGCGCCGCTTCTTGCGCCCGCGTGCCCACTATGGACTCAAATGAAGTTCTTCTGTTTGAATTCGCCGCACCGCGCCCGCCCCGCGCCCGCGTTTGCAGTCTGGCCAAGCACTCAATATAATAATTCTTCTGTACGTGTGTTTGTCACCTAACTCCTCCTAAACGGCTGGACCGATTTGGATGAAATGTTGTGTGTATATTTCAATGGGTTCTTGGATGGTTTGAAAACACAATTGGACCCGGTAGGTGGCGCTGCATTTCCGGGCAAGACGACGACTGCCGGGTCCGCTAGTTTTGTATAAAAAATAACATGATTACTAAATTGCAGGGTTAGTACCTTTCATCCCTAGGGACTACTTATTACTAGTATTAAGTAAGAAAACTGTTCGAATCGAGGCTTCATTGTTTTTTTTTTTTGTTGAATTGGTATCGGTCGGCTCTTGTCTCACCTGATGGTAAACGCAGACAATCTTACACCCATATTCTAAGACGTTCCTCCAAAACTTACTCGACTCAGGGCGGCCTCGAAAACACCTTAAAAATTTTATTCTTAGTCGCAATTTCGAGTGAACTTTGAGGTTCTTCGACGGAGTCGTTACGTCATAATTTGGATTATCTGCATCGCGCAAATAACGCCGCGATAAATACTTGTAAGGATTATCGTAAGCATATTCGATAGTCTTCAAAATTCATATTTGTTACATACGAACTTTGACACTTCCTTCCTTAAGGTAGGTTCCGAGGTACCTTGAGTTTGACAGATGATTCCTAACCTCGACTGAAGAAAAATCTCGAGCCGAGGACGTTTATGTCAACTATAACTACCGATGGTAGTGAAAAACGCTGAGTCGAGGTGGAGTCGAGTCGAGTAAGTTTTGGAGGAACGGTTTAGAATATGGGTGTTAGATGTAGCACACGAATACAAGAAACAAAGATATAGAGGGACTCCCCTATACCCCTCTGGCTCTCACATACATACGACGGAACACAGTAAACTGCTTCACTTTAATGTGAGGGTGGTAGCTAGCCAATTGGATTATTTCTCATACTCACGTTTTATCTTCAGTTCCATAAAACGTTCTTTGCTCTTTTAATTACAGCTAGCTACTAGCACTTCCTAACTGAATTTGGAAGCATTAATTTAATTCCCGCTATTCCGGTCATCCATAGGGTGCATCTGTTCCGCTCATGGTTCTTATCTATTTTTAAGCTAGGGTTGCCGCGCTTTCTGTTTTTCTTTTGAGTAGAATTATTGTCATTTTTTATGAATTGTCTTTTTTGGCAAAAATGAAAAGCCAATGAAATATATAATAAAATACCTAAGCTATAAGCGACTAGCGGCCCGTCCCGGCTTCGCACGGGACGGGCCGCTAGTCGCTTTCATTTATGCTCCGCTCCTATTGGTCTTAGCGTGATGTTATATAGCCTATAACCTTCCTTGATAAATGGACTATCCAACACAAAAATAATTTTTCAATTACAACAAGTAGTTCCTGAGATTAGCGCGTTCAAACAAACAAACTCTTCAGCTTTATAATATTAGTATAGATTTAAAATTGTTAACTTGACAGACACCGCAGTATTGAACAATGACTTCATACTTCAAAAACTTCATAGTAACTTGACATTACTCCATACAATGTCCGTTTCGTTCGACAAGGACAAAAAATGCGCCATTCAAAAACTTGAAAAACGTGTATCTCCTCCATTTTTAGAAAGATTTTATTTATTTTTTCAACGATCATTCTTTGAATTCTTTTCCACGAACCTAGGAAAAGGTTACAAAACAATTTGGATGGGTTTTTTTTTAAAACGTGGCTCCACTCTAGTATTTCTCCTGTATCGTGGGTGCGTTTACAGACACAATTCTTAACATACACAAACGCCCAGACCCGGAACAACCATCTGTAGGCCATACAAATATTTGTTCCGAGCGGGAATCGAACCCACGACCCGTAGCCCAAAAGCCAATTGCTGAGCTACTGCACCAAATGTGTCAGATTTGGATTGATAGTAACAACGTTGTTAAGTACGTTTCACATGGGTCTTATTATCGTAATTGACGGGTGAGACCTTGCATATTGCTACTTAGATAATAAAACTTTTTAACAAAAATAAAACCGACTTCAAATTGTCTATCTCCGAGGTTCTTCATCAGATCTTCACCAAATTTAAATAAATAGATGATTTCGAAAGAATATTCTTTCAAATTAAAAATAATCATTAAAATCGGTTCACAATTAGCAAAGATATCGCGGAACAAAACATATAAAAAAAAACATACAGTCGAATTGAGAACCTCCTCCTTTTTTGGAAGTCGGTTAAAAATAGAGAGAGATAATATGTGAATTAAAAATTTAAAACACCCCAGACGCAAAAAAAAACGAACTTTTAAAAAGTCAAAAATAATAGTATCGTTGAGCCATCAAATTCGATTGAGTAACACCTATATATTTTAATTACAGAAACTGATGGATGGCACGATAAGATTTGCTCGTTGAAATGGCGATATAATATCGCGTCGGGGTACCAAACAATCCAAACACGACATATATCTGCTATTAGTTTTTCAAGAGTGTACTAGTGTGCTGGATATCCTGGCTGCAGCATCAGCTCATCATGTCGCCACCATTGAATTGCATGTACCTAGAATCAAATACTGATCAAAACGAATCCAAACACGACATATCTGCTATTATTTTTTCAAGAGTGTACTAGTGCACTGGTTATCCTGGCTGCAGCATCAGACCAAGAATTTCGTAATCTTGCATAGTTATATAGCATACATGAGTGTTTCAAATTTTATTTCACACGTATGTTTGAAAGTAAAGTAATACACATTATGCGTCTAAGAACCCTACCGCAGCTAACAAAACAGCTGATAACCTTGAAATGGCTGAACCGATTTTAATAAAACATATCTAAGATCACTTGCTAGAAAACCAGCTTTCAAATAAAAAAAACCGCACTCAAATCGGTTCACCCGTTTAAGAGCTACGGTGCCACAGACAGACACACATACAGACAGACAGACAGACACACATAGCGGTAAACTTATAACACCCCTCTTTTTGCGTCGGGGGTTAAAAAATAATATCGAACGTTAATATTGAGCAAAATGGATAACCCGATACTTGATAAGGGGCGAACTTATCGCCATTATCGGGCACAATTCCAATCCCCTAAGGTAACATAATTAAACGTTTTACCGAGGGATCAAACCCGGAACCTCAGATGCGCAAGCCAGCGGATGCAGCGGTTCCGGTCATAGTTACTATCTCTCTAATGTAGGGTAGGGTTATCACTCAATTTATTTATTTTATTTCTGAATTAATTTTAGCTATTGTTGATAGCAATTTAACAGTAGCAAGAATTTAGGATTAAAATAACTTATTATTGTATTTTGAATAATAATGAATACTGACTGCCTTTCGTTGACTGCCTTGTTGGCCTAGTGGTCGCAAGCGTGACTGCTGAGCATAGGGTCCTGGGTTCGATCCCCAGGTCGGACAAAGTGATATTGGGTTTTTCCATTAGGTATTTCTCAGTAGCAGCCCGGTGTCTGGATTTGTGCCCGGTTAATGGCAATAGGCTCGCCCCCTATTACATGGGACTTAAACATAACTGGCGAAACGCGGGTGTTATTGAAACACCTCTGCCTAACTCTTCAGGGAATACAAGGCGTGACGTTGTTGTTGTTGTGTGTGTTGTAATGAATACTGATATAGTTAAATAAATAATATGTTTGGAATTTAAGTCGGCTCATAGCCAAATCTGAATTATATTGTTTCAAAAGCTTTTATAGCGCTTTAAAGCAGTAGATATAAGTATTTTCATTTTTCACATTTTCAAATGATCAAGCATTTCATGCTTTCATTCCCATAAAACTCATATTGCTCTGATGCATCATGGTCATCTCTAAAAATTACAACAAAAAATTTTTCGTGTATAGAAAGTCAAAAAGAAAAGCCGTTTGTTCTTAATCTTAAATAAATCGTCGTCCAACTCCGCAGCACCGCATGCTCACGTGTACTCAGGATTTTTAATAACTCGCACAAGTGCACCCAGCTTCCACATTTTTACTGTCACGCGACAGCCCTAGACTAGTTTCCCGCTATTTGTAATACATAGTTGGCTCGTAAATCCAAGTTTATCGCTCAAGTTTTTTTTTTATTATCACCATCTGGGAAATAAGGGTAGTCACAAATGAGTTTAATGTTTTTTTTCCAAACTATAAGTTTTGAACAGTTTTTATTACTTTGTGATGAGTTTTCATAGTTATCGAGAGGTTCGGTTTCATCGAAATACAGAAACGAAAAGGCCTATGAACTTATATAGGTATAGTCTTCCTCTTAACTTTTAAATTTTCTTCTTCTCCCTGCCTTTATCCCACACTAGGTGGGGTCGACACAACATATACCTAATTTGTAAATCCATGTTGTTAAAGGTTTTGGTTTATTGTGTTATGACCGGCCGCCTGCCTGAAATCAACCCTCCTTGGGAATATTCGTTGCGCTGTCGCGCGGGTGACCCAATATGCTTGCTGATATTATGCACTGGGTCCCAAAATGATATGCTTGTCAATCTTATTGTCGATAACTAAGCAGACTATGTTCTTCTTGGTGGAGTATACTTAAAGTTCCTCGACCCACTCGTTCAGTTTTGCTAGGGACTTTGGTTCTGACACATCGTAAACTAATATAGCACCGTGAGCATCTCTGTAAAAAATGTTGTCAGTGTTCTGTATCGCTCCTGTCCCGCTGTATCCCAAATACCAAGCTTAACTTTAACAGCGTTCACGCCCATGACTTTATATTTGTAATCAACTCCGATTGTAGCTGGGAATGATGAATTGTAGTCTCCCGCTGTGAACGCTAAGATTTTGCCGGATTTACGCACACCGCTCTCACCAATAACTAGAATCTTAATGTTGTATCGTAATCCGTATTCGACATCGTTTACAATTGAAATAAACGGCGATTTATAATAAGAAAATCATAAGCGATTCCTATGTGACGCACTCAAAAATATTCTTAATGATTAAAACGGTTGAAATAAGGTCTAAATATTATACAATAGATAACAATCTTCTTTACATCTTTACATAGTATAAAACAAAGTCGCTCCCACTGTCTGTAAAAATGTACGCTTAGATCTTTTAAACTACGTAACTGATTTTAATGCAGTTTTCAGCAATAAGATAAGATAAGAGATAAGATAATCGTTTATTTCTCACCACAATATAGGCACATTAGAGAGGTATCAATACAAACTACATTACAACAATAATTATACTGTGGGAGACTGGTGCCTAAACTAGACGTGAGGTCTGTATTTCAGGACACCAGGTCTCCGCCCCTTGGTTAATGTTTGCATTTTAATATCTGTGTACAATAATTGGTGCGATAAGAATTTCTAAAAGCATAGATAGTGATTTAAGAGGAAGGATTATATGATCCACATTAGTATCTACATTGCACCCGTGCGAAGCCGGGGCGGGTCGCTAGTAATTCATAACTTCTCAATGTAAAAAAATACGCAAAAACAAACTTTTAAATAAAGTATTTATGAAATAGCAAAACATAACTTATATTCATACGTTACATTTATATATTTTTTAGGAAGATAAACAGCACAGTAGAAACACATTTTAACAATAGTAGGTCAATTAAATGCCCTCGCAAATACCTACTAACATCTACACTAATATTACAAAGATGAAGAGTTTTTTTGAACGCGCTAATCTCAGGAACGACTGGTTGGAATTGAAAAAATCTTTTTGTGTTGGATAGTCCATTTATCGAGGAAGGTTATAGGCTATATAACATCACGCTACGACCAATAGGAGCGGAGCATAAATGAAAAATGTTGCAAAAACGGGAATAAAGTCCACCCGTGTGAAGCTGGGACGGGCCGCTAGTAATAACAATAAATATGCTTGAGCAGGTATACAAATTTAAGACACAAGGAAAATATGAGAAGTGACGTTACAGTGGATAAGTACCTATGCAATATAATTTAAAAATATTTTTTTAACCATTCTACCTAGGTATATACCTCATGAAAAAATACTGAGCATTCCTCGCCCGGGGTACACTAATATTAACAATGTCAAAATTAGTAATTTTAATTATTTAATTGTAACAATACTCACGCCTATGTGTACATACATATACTATAGCCTGTAATCTCCGAAGCGGTAAGCAGAGGTGTTCTCTTATTACAGGCGTCCCAAACAATTGGCTCGCCACCTATTATTACAAATAATATTTTTAGAAAGTGTTTTTTTTATTATTTTTTATTAGTCTATGGAATGTCCCACTGCTGAGCAAAGGCCTCCCCTTTTGCCTTCCAAACCTCTCTATTTTGTGCCGTTTCTAACCACGTGAGCTCCGCAAAAGCGTCGAGATCGTCACGCCACCTACGCCGCGGCCGACCCCGACGACGGTGTCCTTCAGGCGTCCAGTTAGTGACGATCTTTGCCCACCTGTCCGGGTGCATTCGAGCGACATGACCGGCCCACTCCCACTTAAGCCTGGCTATTTTTTCTCCAACATCTGCTACTTGCGTTATGGAGCGCAGGGTGGTGTTTCTAACAAGATCTGTTAATTTAACACCGAGGATACTACGCTCCATTGCTCGTGTTTAACAGACAAAATTACAACCTGCATTTAAGTATTTTCTTGAACGAAAACATACGACCCATACATCAAAAAGTCTAAACCAAAAATTCCAACAGAGATGATTAAATAAAACCATCAAAACCCAAAGCCTTTTAAAATTCTCGTTACCAACATAATAAAATTAAGGTTTCCGACTGCGAGCAGAAAATAGCCTATGTTTAACGAAACCCAGTTGAATAATTAAAAGTGGTTAGCAGCTGGAGGGTTAGGCTAAGAACTCACGGAGCGATTTTCACCCGAATCCGCCGCGGTTGCGGGCCCGCAGCTTCTGTAGAATGCAGATATATATGTAAAAAATTAAAGCACATCTCACGACGCGTTTTACGCCCGCAGCGTGCGCGGTTGTTTGCAGATCCCGCTGCACCGGCGGGCAACTAGTAGAATCGCGCGGGCCGCGGTCACCCGCAGCCGCGGCGGGTTGCGCCCGCGCGCTCTGCGATCGGGTGGCGGGCGACCGCAGTGGCAAAGAGTAACAAATAATCTATAACGATCTCTATCCTGAATCAGTGGATGCACCCAGAACCTTTTGGGTCTTCTTTTTTTAATTCTTCTGTGAAGTAAGTATAACGCAACAGCTCGTTTCTGGTGTGCGATAACTGCCCGTCTTGCAACCGCCCGTCTTGCGATCATCGCCCGCCACGTTTGCGGGCGATGATATCAACCGCGACGGCTGCGTAACCGCGCAAATAATCGGTCTCGTGAGTTTAGAAATAAAACCGCAGATCCACCACCGCGGCGGGCACGGTACAAAATCGCTCCGTGAGTTCTTAGCCTTACTCACGCGTCGATAACTCGCGGCGGGTTAAGGTGGGACTACACTAGTGAAGAGTGTGCGGGCATTTAAAACGCAATGCGTATGTTTTTTTCCCTATTCGACTGCTTGTAGATGGTCTTGCGGACCGTTTCTACGTAACCGGGCAGTTATTGGCGAGACCTGAAGGGTCTCCAACCAATGGGGATGAGAGTAAAATACTTAACCTAATCTAACTACTATTACTACTACTACTAACATCATGACTAGCTAGCAACAACAGCATTAAGGGTGACCCCTAATGGGACTCGGACCTCGGCTTAGGGCGTTGCTTGCGAGAGGACTGGGAGGAAGACAGCTTGATGAGGGCTGAATTAACAGTGTGACTGCGGAGTCAGAAAAGACGACTGGCTCCGCGGCTGCGGCGGGTGAGCACGGTGGATCATGGACGCAATGCGTGAAATGTGAGCTTTATTAAATACTGGATAGTATTCTTCCTCTTAGCCTTTTCCCAATTATCTTGGGGTCAGCTTCCAGTCTAACCAGATGCGGCTGAATACCAGTATTTTACACGGAGCGACTGCCATCAGACCTCCGCAACCCAGTAACTGGGCAATGCCGATATCCTAAGGTTAAACCGTTTGTCAGACTTTCGGGCTTCTGACTACCCGTAACGACTGTCATAGGTATTCGTATGACACCCGGGACCGACGGCTTAACGTGCTCTCCGAGGCACGGAGGGGATAGTATTGTATGTTATAAAAAAAACCACTGACTCAAGCAATTCGCACCATCAATTATATTCAGATCGAAATTGATATATTTACACATCACGGGTGAATTCGCAAAAGTACCATTGTTTACACTTTGTTACAAACAAAGGATCTTTATGATCTTGAGATTTATTTTGTGCTTTCATTTTAATTTTGTGTGTGTGATTTGGCTATCGCATTAGGTTAAGACCTGTAATTATAGTTTTAAGGCTGAAGAGTTTGTTTGTTTGTTTGAACGCGCTAACCTCAGGAACTACTGGTTGGAATTGAAAAATTATTTTTGTGTTAGATAGTCCATTTATCGAGGAAGGTAAGTACATAATACTGCTACTGAGATCAGAATCATAATACTGGATCCATGGTACACGCATACATCATAATGTCCTTTTCACCCAATAGATAATTTTACACATTGTGAACAACAGTTCTTTTTTTCATTCATTCAATCATCAAATTCTTATAAATCTAGGCAGTGTATATTTTTTTTTTTTTTACGTGGGGAAATGGACTATCCCCCGTCTGGGGCAGACGGGGGGGTGTGCCGGACTTTTACCGGCTAAAACCACCACGGTGTCCCTCCTTCTGACCCAAGGCCGGGGTCGCGGGATTCGCTATTGCATGCACCGCAACCCCGGCAGGTCTTGGTCCACCAGTTGCTGGTGGACCTCTCCACTGTAGGGCCCCACCCCACGACCTCCTGAGAGGCGCGGGGGGCACCCCACATCACCGGCGCACCAGAACACATGGTGTGCTGTGACCACCCCGGGGACCAAACAAGTACATGGGTGCCAGACTACCCCGTGTCTGGGCACCCCTGGTCCCCCTACGACGGGTCAGATTAGTGGCCCCGCCGCCTACCACTTTTCGGCCGCAGAGGATAGAAAGGGCGGCCAGGTACACACCGCCACTCCTCTTCCCCTGCGGTCCCACCGCGTCCGCCATCTGACGGTGGCGGCCCCGTCAAGGCCGCGGAAGGTAGGGAGAACGGCGCACCGTAATACCGGCACTCCTCTCCCGCCGCGGCCTCCCGCACTCAGCCGCGATGCGTTCCAAACGACATCGCGGCCCGCCTCAGTTGCGATGTCGCCGAAGCGACACCGCAACCTACTTGGCCGCTACATCGAGGGCTACCAGACCCAAGCCCCGACGAGCGGCCCCTCCTTGGGTTCCTCTTCGCTTCACCGTGGGGTTCAATGCCACGGCTACTAAGCCCCCCCGCAACGACAATGCGGGAACCCAACCGGGGGGGAGGCAGTGTATCCGCCAAGTTCTGTCCACAGAGTCTAAGCTTAATTTAACTAGATACTGGTGTCGATTCTGTAGCACATTTTGACAGTACTAAATTAGAGTAAACGCAACTCACTTTCTTTTTCTATTGAAACAGAAAGAGACAAACACACTTAGTTTAGTTTAGTCCTGTCAAAGTGCGCAACAGAATCGACACTACTATAGAAGTATTGACAAAAAGAAAGCTTCGTTTAACAATATATTATGAAAATATTGAAATATTTCCATAACATAGGTACATATAGTTTCTATCTCTCTATTGGGAGATGTTCGATTTTTGGGTCGTTCACGCTATGTCAAATCGATAAACTCCAATAACATAACTCAGAAAATATTAGGCCTGCACAATAATTGCAATGTTGAATGTCTAATAAGGCCTCCTTGAACACCTATAATAGTATACGTAGGTATATTAGCATCAGCCCATTAGTGTCCCACAGCACTGTAGAGCAAGTGCCTCCTCTCAAGAGGGGTTAGGTAAGCCGTTGCCGACAGCAGCAGCCTTCGAACCATGAATACTATAGGCAGTTATATGTATTTAATTATATCTCCAATAACTTACTTACATAACCTCGTTTCTGCCTACCCCCATGGGAAAAAGCGGTGACATTATGAATGTACTTATGTATATAATATTGTGACATTTTTCCCATATTAAATATCCTACACTCTGAATACACTTCTTAAAAAATATTTAAAATAATATTCCTACAAAAAAACCGAATGGAGACTCTATGACGTCTATGTTCCCGAGCGTGGCTGACAAGCGCGCGAGTTAGGGCGGTCACCCACGGCGACATTTAGCAACGATGCAGATACGATACAGACGCAAAAAAAACGCGATACCGTCGCTATGCTATCGCGGGTCTTATACAATCGCCCAAGTAATTATGATTCTGCAGCGCGACTAACGCAATACAGTAGCGATACAGACGCGATGTAACATCGCTAGGTACAGTCGCGATTCGACACACTGTAGTAACGACCTGTGAATGCCTGTGGACGCTACTGTTGTAAGATGGACTCGGTCGACACGACATTGGTCGCGTTGTCTTTGTTGCTGCTCTTACGGAAGCAGTCACAGTCTCACAGCGTAACCGTGGGAAACATAATATAGAAGTGACGCTTAATCGACACAGTTGCGCGTTTGCATTGATAATGTCGCGCGTATGCATCGATGCAGACGTGATGCTGAATCGCTACAATCGCGCGTTGCAAATGCAACCGACGGCCAAAAGTAGCGATGCAGAGGCGCGCTCACAAAACGCGCGTCTGCATTGCTGCAAAAAATCGCCGTGAGCGACCGCCCTTAGACTGCGCGGGCTGCCTTGCGCCGGTCCATCGCACTACGTAAAGATTATCGGAGTGTGCGAGGATTGCGGGGCGCGGGGGCCGATTTGAAATTATTTGTTTATCACTGCGTCGCCTTAAAATACCTACGCTTAAAATACCAATGTTCAAAACATCGAAAATTTAAATATCGATTATATCAAAATGTCGAAAATTGTTATACCTACGCGTAAATCGTCGAAGATTGAAATGGCGAGTGATTAAAATTTCGAATGATTCAAAATATCGAATGACATTATGCCTAAGTTCAAAATATCAACATTTAATACATCTAAGTTCATAATATCTACGTTAAAAATACCTACTAGTTGAAATACCGAAAAAAGATTATATAGGCAGTATGAATGCATTCATAAATGTAGGTAGATGTGAAATTGTCACACCCTGCAAACCCTTTGCTATTAAGTAGTCATGTATTAAGTAGCATGGTTTCTGTCACGGCTCCGGCGCTGCAGGGCTCCGGCAGTCCCACGCGAGCTTAACGTCGCAGATGGTCTAAACGCTCACCTCCGCAGCTGAGGCTTGTTGGCCGGCTTGGCCGGCCAGCCTCAGCTGCAGCGGCGGGTGTTAAAACCACCTGCTCCTCAGCTTGCGGGCTGCCTCGCCCCTCCGCGCCTACGCGATTCTAAATTACACTCTAGAGGTAGGGCAGACAAGACTACGTGGAGTCGGTTTTGCAGCGATACGTATCTGTCACTAACTTTAGTAGCACAACATATTGACTTTCAAGAAAATATTTTAATTTAAAGACCTAAATAATACCTTCACGATTGACCTATGCTTGTACACTAGACACTGATTTTCATGGATAAAATAGGTCGAAATTGTTCCAAAACCGAATTGGGGCACCCCGAATTTACGTAGTCTATTGGCTGTTACCCCTAGAGTGTATATAAAAATCCGGAGGCGCGAAGGGAGGGCAACCCCCGCCCGCTGTAACAAAGCATAGGCACCTCCGCAGCTTCGGCTAGCTGGTCGCCTCTGGCGACCAGCCTCAGCCGCTGCGGCTCCCACGGGTGCCTATCCTTTGTTACGCAAGGGCGAAGGGGTTGCACTTCCCGTAGCGCCGGAGACGTTGCAGAAGCAACCTTTTTACACTCATACTACTTATATCAAAATTTATTCGATTTTTTACTTGTACGTATTTTTAGGGTGAATTAATGACTGTATTAAATGTTGAAAATTAACCCATTTTTACACGTAGGTATATTAATTTTCAATGTTCAAATATATGTATGTACCCATCGATATTTAGGACGTTCGATAGTTTGTACTTCGATATTTAGGACATTCGATAATCTGTATTTCGATATTTGGATCTTTCGATGTAACTTTTGTAGATATTTAGATTTTAGATATATTAGACGTAGGATATTTAACCATTCGATACTATAAACTTTCGTTATTTTAATTTTCGGTTTTATGGTCGTTCGATATTTCCATTTTCGATGTTTTGAACATCGATATTTTAACAGTAGATATTTTAATCTTCGATATTCAAATACGTACCCGATCATAGCTATGGAGATATAAATTTTAGCATATTTTTTACGAAATCTTTGAAAATCTATTTCTCTTAATCTATCGAGTTTTGGGGAAAGTTGTAGAACAAAAGTTATCCCTAATTATGGGTACTTTAACACCATTTCGGCTTAGTACCCCCTTTCCGACTAACCTTGTATATTAGACATACTCGTTTCTATAGGTTCAGAGAGTACCGTCTTCACTCCAGAGGAAATACGATGAATTGATTGTGAAGGATCAATCTTTCCCCTTTCTTCCGCTGTTCGATTTTGTTTCGTTCATTTGTTTCGTCATTCGTCCTTCTCGTCCTGTCAGTAACAATGGTGGAACTCCTTCCTCATTGACAGGGCTGGCAAATTAAATATTGCGTTTGTGTTTTTCAGGGAAGATAAAATCGTTTTGTTTTTTGTACGTACTTGATCGCGTTTGACCCTATACATCCTAGACAGAGTCACATGAATCCAAGGAACATAGATATAGAGGGATTCCCCTATACCAGTCTGGCTCTCACATACACACGATGGAACACAGTAAACTGCTTGGCGCCGAACTTTAATGTGAGCATGGCAGCTAGCCAGGTGGATAGTATAGATCCTACCACCAAGCGTGCTGGGTTTTGTTGAATCTTATAACACTCGTCAATTCCCAGCGTGCGGTGAGGAAGTTTTATATTCTAACCCGTCTCCATACGTCTATTATAATTAGTATGGAGTGATATATTATATTGATAAATTAGTATGACTATTATATCTAAGTAATATTATGTACGATACGTACTTGTACACCAAGACTGCCCGATATCTATTTCCGTTCTTCCAGTCCATCCTAAGGTTGTCTGGAAGAGATCGCCTTGTGCGATAAGACCGCCCATTGTACATATTGTGTAAATCTGTGTTCCTTTTATTTCTTACCGGTGTACTTATTATGTACAATAAAGTGTATACAAGGTTAGTCGGAAAGGGGGTCCTAAGCCGAAAGGGTGATAAAGTACCCATAATAAGGGATAAGTTTTGTTCTACAACTTTCCCCAAAACTCGATAGTTTAAGAGAAATAGTTTTTCTAAGATTTCGTAAAAAATATGCTAGAATCTATCTGTCCATAGCTATGATCAGCTGTTTTTACAATTTTGGTCATATTTGGAGTCACGAATTAGAAAATTAATTTTCTGAATTCAAAACTAAAGCAGGTATGTTTTTTGTTTGAAAAAAACTTTAATAAAAATCTTTTTGCATGCAAATAAAAATTATCGAATTTTGAAATTTTAACACTTGCTTTAAAATAGTCATCAGTGATACTTTAGGTGGCCCGCGGCTTAGTACCCCCTTTCCGACTAACCTTGTATAAATAAATAGTATTCAAAATTCTATTAAGAAAATAAAAATAATGAATAAGACCTTCTTTTGCTCTACTGAGCCGAAATGTTCGCCCCGTGACGCCTTTCACCTCGTGACGCTAAATATCTCTCGGTTTTGTCTAAAAATATATGTAGACCAGACTTGTATTACGTCCAAAATACCCTTAGGGGTTAATTTGAAGTTCACAATATGCGGGATAAACGCTAATTATGTATGGGTAGTTATAAAAACGCCGAAAAAATAATAAATAAAACCGGCCAAGTGCGAGTCGGACTCTCGCACGAAGGGTTCCGTACCATTATCTATAAAAACTGCATGTCTGTTGTATGGGAGCCCCCTTCAATATTTATTTTATTCTGTTTTTTAGTATTTGTTGTTATAGCGGCAACAGAAATACATCATCTGTGAAAATTTCAGCTGTGTAACTATCACGGTTCATGAGATACAGCCTGGTGACAGATGGACGGACGGACGGATGGACAGCGGAGTCTTAGTAATAGGGTCCCGTTTTACCCTTTGGGTGCGGAACCCTAAAAATTAGCTTATTCAAAAAAATATTATTACTGTGTTATTAATTAGGTTACCGAAATCTTTTGTGTTACTAAAAATACTTAAACAACCGAATGAAATACTGAATATTCCGAAATAATAATATACATCAGCTGCTGATGTAGTATTATTATTCTACGAACTATAATTAAAATTCCTCGAAAATAACTGTATGCCGATTTTATCGTAAATTACCTGTTATAAATTTTAAATGAATACAATTTTCACTATTTATAGGTGGCGGTAATCAGTAGACCTACCACAAATGTTTTCACGTTGGTATGAATTGGGAATGCTCGTTTCGCACTACTTAATTAAATTGAAAACTGTAGGGTTGTCCTGTTGGTCTAGTGGTCGCAAGCGTGACTGCTGAGCATAGGGTCCTGGGTTCGATCTAGGGTTCCCAACCCTCCCGGATTGCCCGTGAGACTCCGGTAATAATGGTTGACCTCCCGACCTCACGGGGTACAATAATTTTTCAGGTTTTATAAAAATTATGCGCATCCGTCGTCTCTCGCAAGTCGCTAGGTACTCGCTCGCCGTGCCGACTACACCACCTACACCCCCCCCCTAGCTTTCTAGGTTGATCCTTTCCAGAGTTGGCGCAACCCTAGTTCGAACCCCAGGTCGGGCAAAGTAATATTGGGTTGTTTTTCCATTAGGAATTTCTCAGTAGCAGCCCGGAGTCTGGATTTGTGCCCGGTTAACGGCAATAGGCTCGCCCCCTATTACATGGGACTTAAACTTAACTGGTGAGCCGAGGGTGCTACTAAAACACCTCTGCTTAACCCTTCAGGGAATACTAGGCGTCACGATCAGCAGTTACGCTTGCCACCACTTGACCAATGAGACAGTTAATTAATTTTTAAGTTGATTTAATCATCAAAAAAATGCTATTATGTTTTAAAAGATGTTGCAAAAGATTTCAGAAATATTGCCTCACAATTGAGATAAACAAAAGTCATATCTTCGCTTAAGTTCTAACACCGCGTAACTCGAAAAATTGTAGTTTTGAGTTACCCACGTCATTTTTTTTTTTAAGAAATACATTGCCCCACACTAGGATTTCTCCTGTATCGTGGGTGCGTTTACAGACACAAATCTTCACATGCACTAACACCCAGACCCGGAACAACTATCTGTAGGCCATACAAATATTTGTTCCGTGTGGGAATCGAACCCACGACCCGCAGCGCAGAAGCCAATCGCTTAGCCACTGCACCAAACGTGTCGGCATTCGATAGGGAATCGAAAAACGCATCGTTTGACCAATCAAAATCAATGGTTAGATCCAATAGCAACACGTTAATTCAAAAACAAAATCCACCGCGTATGTAATATTTTTTCCATCAAGCTATGTTAACAGCTAAAACTGCGTGTAAGTCAGGTGAGTTCCATACTGGATTGTGTCGCGAAAGTGTTCCTTCGAAAAAACAAAAATAAAATAGAATATTGTAGATTAAAAACAATTATATGATAAGTAGAAAAATGTCTATTTTTTGCTCTCCTGAAAAGTTAACTATTTTGAGTTACACGGTGTTAGAACTTAAGCGACGATATTTGATTTACATTGTTCCTGTTGCTCATAACACCACTGTTAACAACTCAAACGCCAACTAATTCAATATGCACTAACTTCCCTCTGAATACAGCCCCAGGAAACATATGCGGTATGTATTTAAGTACATTAAGTAGGTACAGTCACGTGTAATAATATGTATACACATAGCGAAATTAAAAAGCGATTTCCTTCTAAAATATCTATTAGAATTATGAAATATTCTACACATAGTTTTTACAATTACTACATTCGAATTACCGTTTCGAATATTTCTAAATTACACATTATTCTCTAAAATAAATTCGCTTTTTAGGTTCGCTATGTGTATACATCTTATTACACGTGACTGTACATGTATGGGGCGCCATATTTTCAGGCCAACTGGGAATAATGAAATATATATACGAGTTAGGGGATAGAACCTCTGTGACAGCCACCCTGCTGACGTTTAGTGGACTTTTGGGGTTTCGTACCTCAAAAGGGAAAAAGGAACCCTTATAGGATCACTTCGTTGTCCGTCTGTCTGTCTGTCTGTTTTTCTCAGGAACCTGTGAAGGTGTCAAGTTGAAATTAATATTAAATACTCCAGTCTGACGAACAGTGGTGGCCCAGTGGTAACGGCCCCGACTTACGAGTTGTATGTCGTGGGTTCAAACCCAGCCAGGCGCATTACTTTGTGTAATTTATTTCATCACCACTGCTCTCAAAACGGTGAAGGAAAACATCGTGAGGAAAACTGCATGTCCTAGAATCAAAAATTCGAAGACATGTGACATCTACCAAACCGCACTGGGCCCGCGTGTTGGATTACGGCCCATTCCCTCTCACAAAGAGAAGGCCTGTGTTCCAACGTTCCAACAGTGGGAACATTATAGACTGATGATGATGATGATGACTCAAGTCTGCAATCCATTGGAGCTGTGAAAGAATCAAACTTTCAAGTCAACGCAATCAAAAGATACGACCGTTTATGCCGCATATTTTGACACTCGCTAGGGAATCAAAACTTATAGTGCTTGGCCAGAGTGGCAGCGCGGGGCGGGGAGCGGCGCGGGTGCGGGAACGCGCGCGATTTGCCTGTCCGCAGTGGAGCGCGGCTTCGTTCTGGGCGTTGTCGTGTCTAGTGTTTGTCAAAATATTATATGGATGAAGAAGACTTATTTTTACTGGAAAATTCTTACTTTAAATGGCAAAATATGCTAAAAGTGAAAAATGGAATTAATAAAATTAATTTAACCAGAGAAAACGAAGGAGAATTTCACACCCTGTATGAAAAATTGCGAGAACAACCGCAAATGTTTTTTGAATATACAAGAATGTCAATGGATACGTTTGACTACATATTAGAAAATTGTCTTATTAAAAAAACGTTGTTTCGACATCCACAGTGCAGATTGTGCTTGAATAGCACTTATTAATTCTTCAACATTTAATTTTGAAGACAGCTCGAACTAGTTTGAGAACCCCCGTTTCCGCACGGGTTGTCGCTTGCCGCCCGCGCTTTCACTGCGGCCACTTGTATGAACGACCTATGGCGTGAGCTACCCGCGCGCTCCCCGCGAAAAGTAGCCCGCGCCGCTTCCCGTGCCCGCGTGCCCACTATGGACACTCAAATGAAGTTCTTCTGTTTGAGCTCGCCGCACCGCGCCCGCCCCGCGCCCGCGTTTGCAGTCTGGCCAAAGGCATAGGGTACTTCCCGTTGACCTAGAATTATCAAATTTGGCAAAAAGCTATCTTATTACACAAGTAAAGGGAAAAGTCCGAAAACCGTAAATTTGACGTTAAATACATCACAAAAATATAATTGTCCGGATCCCTAGGTGAGCGAGACTGATTCGCACATGGCTGGTTTTTAAAGTTGGGACACAGATTTTTACTGGTATATACGGGTAGAGGACACTTAAACAAACAAAAATGACAGCAATATGGTGCCCTAATTAGGTACGCTTGAATGAACTAATTACGCATTTACATACGTAATTAGTTCATTATTTAATGATTGTCATTGTTCTCATACGGCGATCTTTACCTCCAATAATTTATTTATTTATACTTCTATGCACTATTGTGGTACATAAGACGGACTTAATGCCATAAGGCATTCTCTACCAGTCAACCTTAGGGTTAAAAAGAAAAGCTTCAAAATACGTAGGTACAGGAAAAAGATGAGTTCACAATTTTTTTTTTAATTTTTAATAATCTCGGCAATGTGACACTTTAGGGCACCATATTGTTGCCATTTTTTTTTGTTGAAGTGTCCTCTACCTACTGGGTGTAAAAATACCCTTAACGAAGCCGAAGTCTATGGATACTGTACTTCAAACTAAGTAACATACAGCAAAAATAATTGCTCGGAAACGACTTTTATTTTTTGGTATTAAAAAACAGCTTTTAATTGTAGCGCGCAATGTAAGCGCAGCTGACTGTGCCTACATTTCAAAAATGTTGATAATGTTTGTATAGAAGAATGTTTAGTAATAACATTTAAACTTAGTTTTCGTGAAAAGCGTTCAAAAATATGGTGAATTTGGGCTTCAATATCTCCATAACCAGTCGGTTCCCAGGTATGGCCCAATACCAAAAAATCTTCGTAATGATGGGAAGAATACGTGGCCCTCGGCTTCGTTAAGGGTATTTTTACACCCGATATCTACAGGATGGAATTTTTTAACTGCACCTAGAGGGAAAGTACTCTAAATTCTGGAGATGGCGAATTTTACTCATACAACATTCGTTTATTTTTTACTAGTGACCCGCCCTGGCTTCGCACGGGTGCAATGTAGATACTAATGTGAGGAATATAAACCTTCTTCTTGAATTACTCTATCTATTGCTGAAAACTGCATTAAAATCCGTTGCGTAGTTTAAAACATCTAAGCGTACAGACAGCGGGAGCGTTTGTTTTATACTATGTAAAGAAAAGAAGCAAAACTGAACGTGAATCGAATTATTAGCATAGGCAGTGGGCCTATGTTAATAACCATTTCAATACTTGTATAAATAGCACAATCAGATGGCCTGCGAGATCACCAGACCTCACCCCTTAAGAGTGTTTTTTATGGGAATATGTAAAAAGTAAAATTTACCAAAAATCCTATACAACTCTAAACTAGTTAAGAACTGAGGTGCACAATACAATTTTGACTATTCACAACAACTTGCCATTAAAAGATACTCGAAATGAATTCTTTAAAAGAATAAATTTGTGTATCCAACAAAATGGAGCTCATTTCGAGCAACTAATTAGTAGCTTACTCCTTAGTAGTTAGTCCTCATTAGTATTTTTAATCGACTTCCAAAAAGGAGGAGGTTACTATGTTCGTCTGTATGTATTTTTTTTTTTTATTTGTGTATGTTCATCAATATTTTCGCCAATTGTGAACAGATTTTGATGATTCTTTTTTTAATGGATAGAATATACTTCGAAATTGGTCCCATTTAAATTTGGTGAAGATCTGACGAAGAACTTCGAAGATAGACAATGAAACTTTTCAATGACGAACAGTACGCATATTGTGATGATGTGATTATGTTACGAGCAGCGTCTTTAGTAGGTCCAACCAAGTTTTAATTAAGGCCACTAAAATGAAAAAAATAAAATATTTTTTTACAAAGAATTATAACCGACTTCAAAAAAAAGAATAAAATAATTACCACATAAAATTAACAGTTTCAGAAGTCGGTGCCTTCAATTTGGTTCAGCGTGGATCAGCACCGACTTCTGAAACTGTTAATTTTATGTGGTAATTATTTTATTCTTTTTTTTGAAGTCGGTTTAAATTTTTTGTAAAAAAATATTTTTTCGTTCAATTAAAATAAGGTTGGATTTTATGGTTTTCCTTTCATTTCATTTACCATGTTTGTTAGAGAGATTTAATTCTTATGATTGACCCTATCAATTAATGCCATAAGCGCAAGTCCGATCCTGCATGGAGTATTGCAGCCACCTTTGGGATGGCTCAGCAAAATATCAATTTGCCGCGCTTGGCTCAGTGGAACGCAGAGCTAAGAGGCTCATTGGCGACGAAAAACTGGTGGATGCCAAGCTTCACAGCTTGGCTCATCGCCGCAAGGTTGCCTGCTTGTCGGTCTTCTATAGACTGTACTTCGGAGAGTGTGCTCAAGAACTCCACAACCTCATCCCACCGGCCCCCTTCTACCATCGGACATCTAGACGCACTGCAAGTTACCATCCATACTTAGTTGTCATTCCACCAATTCGCACTAAGCGCTTCCAAACATCCTTCATAATGCGCACTGCAAAAGAGTGGAACTCACTACCTGCGTCTGTGTTCCCGAACGCATTCAACCTGAATCTCTTCAAAGTTAGAGTTAATAGGTTTCTTCTGGGTAAGCTCACTCCATCGTAGACTTTGTCTCTGTCTCCTCTGACCTAGACCAGAGAAAAGAGCAAACACATTTCAAATTTTAAAAAAAGTACAGGTTGTTATTTTGTCGGATTCTAGCCGGTTCGACTCCCGAGTGTAGCAAGAGCATTTTCAAAAATATATGGATGCAGTTTTGCTTCTTTTTAAAAAACAAGGAATGTTTCCTTTGAGTCAAATTGGCTATCTCTAGTATTTAGAGTACTTTCCGTCGAGGTGCGGTTAAAAAAATCCATCTATATATATAAAAGGAGAAGCTGACTGACTGACTGATCTATCAACGCACAGCCTAAACGGCTGGGGTTAGAAACTTGAAATTTTGACAGTAGGTTCATTTTGTGACGTAAACATCCACTAAGAAGGGATTTCTCGAAATTCAACCCCTAAGGGGGCGAAAAAAAATCACGCAAGTGAAGCTGCGGGCAAAAGCTAGTTCTGTATAAATACCAGATTCAATGTGCGCCGCAACTTTAAAAAAAAGGCTGCATGGTGGCTATGACAGCTTCCATAGAAAAATGTTCAAACCCCTTTGATCTTACATGCTGTTATCTTTTTTATTCAGTTTCTTTAAGGCTTAAGCTGGTATTATAAACAAGGTTAGTCGTAAAAGAGGTACTAAGCCGCGGGCCACTTAATGTATCACTGATGATTGTTTTAAAGAAAGTGTTAAAATTTCAAAATTCGATTAAATTAAATCATGAAAAATGAATTTTATTTTAGTTTTTTCAAAAATTCTTCTTTCCTGCTTTAGTTACGAATTCAGAAAATAAAACTACTAATCCGGGACCCCAAATATGACCTAAAATGCATACATAACTGATCATAGCTGAGGATATATAGACTTTTGGGGAAAGTTGTAGAACAAAAGTTATCCATTATTATGGGTACTTCAACACCCTTTCGGCTTAGTACCCCCTTTCCGACTAACCTTGTATAAGCTGTGATAGCCTAGCGGTATGACGCTTGCCTACCATGCAGGAAAGTCTGAGTTCAATCCCAGGCCGCACTTCTGACTTTTCGAACTCTTGTGTGGATCAGACTTGCATTAACGGTAAGGGAAAAACATCGTTAGAAAATCGGCACACCTAAGAGGGCTCCAAATAGTTCTTGATGGTGTGTGTAGTTCACCAACCCGCACCAGGTCTGCGCGGTGGACTAAGGCCTGAACTCTTGCCATTCTGAGAAGAAGCCCGTGCCCAGCAGTGGGACAGTAATAGACTGATTATGATATGATTATTATTATGACTAAGTTGTCAGTCTTGGAGAAACTTTTTGCTTGGTGGTAGATTCTATACGGTCCTCCTGGCTAGCTACCACCCTCACATTAAAGTATGGCGCCATGCAGTTTACTGTGTTCCGTCGTGTGTATGTGAGAGCCAGAGGGATATAGAGGAATCCCTCTATATCTCTGTTCCTTGGATTCGTGTGCTCCATCTTAGACCTTGTCTGCGCTTACCATCAGGAGAGACTAGGACCAAACGCGACGAAAAAAAGAATTAATAAAAAAAGTATATCGCAAAAACTACAAAGTTATATAACTCGAATGCCGTACTCTGATAAAGTATCTATAGGTATACTAATATCATAAAGCTGAAGAATTTGTTTGTTTGTTTGTTTGAACGTGCTAATCTCAGGAACTACTAGTTGAAATTGAAAAATTCTTTTTGTGTTGGATAGTCCATTTATTGAGGAAGGTTATAGGATATATAACATCACGCTACGACCAATAGGAGCGGAGCATAAATGAAAAATGTTGAAAAAACGGGAATAATGTGCGAAGCCGGGACGGGCCGCTTGTTATTTATAAGTCGAGTACCATAGAACCCAATTTATCATACCAATATATTAGAAAGATAAGTTTTTGTTTGTGATATATTGAAGCAAAAACTTATGCGAATGATGTTTGTGTCCAACCAGTACCAGAATATAACATCCACGGATCGATAGGATCAGAACTTATCACAGAAACGGAAGATTTGGTAAAGAGGCGAGGTGCCTGCGAAAGCATTAGTAGGGTAGACCGGGGACAATGATAACACGGGGCAATAGTAACATCGTTCATATTTCGACAATTATCAAGATAAACTTGTGTGAGTGTGTGCCTACGTGTTTCAAGCGTGGGTCAACCTATTGAGATGCGTTCGAGGCACGTAGCCACACACACTCATACAAGCTTAAATCTTAGTTTAATCGTACTACTAATACTACGCCTATGCTTATGCATGGCTTAGCTACGGCATTATTATGTGGGGATACAGTACAGATGCACTTACACTGTTCACCGTTCAAAAAAAATTTATTCGCATCCTGGTAAATATATTTCGGCTTGAGAGTGACGTGACTGTACGATCGGCGAAGGAGACCGACTTCTTACAGAGTCAACGTCGTCTTCAAAGTTGTTATTAGCCATAATCTTTAAAAGAAAATAAATATTAAATATAAACAATTTTAATAACAAACATAAATTAACACAATAATAATCTAAACTATTTATTTCTAAACTAACGAAATAATGTAATTCATCTTAACCAAATCAATTAATTCCATAAAATAAATTAATTTAATAAAATAATTCTTAAACAATTAATTTCTAATTCATGCAATTAATTCTATAAAATAATCCTAAACAATTCATTTTCATTTACTCAAAAGTTAATTTATCTTTAATTCTAAATTTATAATAAATTCAATTTAAATACTAAATAGAAAGAATAATAAACAATAACAATAATTATAAATATGATTCAGGCGTGATCCGTTTCACAATTAGAGCTGTGGACGGGGCGGTCGCCTTAATCGAAATGTATCCAAACACTCTTCGCACTGTCTTTTATATTTGACGGCCCATTCCACAATTCGCCTGATTCATTGAGTGGTACGATGATGACGCATTCGTAGGTAATTTAATATTTTTCATTTAATAACTGTCTCACGCCGACACGGCCATTCTGCAAAAAGGTCGCCTCTGACCTAGAAAAGAGAATTTATAGCACAGTATCAAAATTATAATCAAACAACTTCGGTCATAAAGTATAGGGAGGCCGTTGCCCTCAACCTACACCATATTATTCAAGAGTAAGGAGGCCCCTGTCCTCAACGAACTCATAAGTATAACATTATTAAAGAATTTGGAGGCCCCTGTCCTCTACAAATTCCAATATTAGTCCCATAGTTTGGAGGCCCCTGTCCTCAACAAAATATCTCGCATAAAATGTTTGGAGGCCCCTGTCCTCAACAAACTATCTCACATAAAATGTTTGGAGGCCCCTGTCCTCAACAAACTATCCTTCATAAAATGTTTGGAGGCCCCTGTCCTCAACAAACTATCCTTCATAAAATGTTTGGAGGCCCCTGTCCTCAACAAACACAAACAGATCATTACAATCACATAGATTTCAGTTATAAAATGCAACATGAATACCTTTATTGTACTAAATAATTTCCTGCATTAGAACATTCGTCCGTCTCCTGGTTTTGCTCCAGATTGCTACTTGTGGAACATTCTTGTGTCAAGCTGCGTTTACTTTGCGACATTATAGTCTCATCTTCGGCCGACACGGGATCCTGGCTGATGCATTCTCCAGGTTTAGGTGCTAATCGTAGTTGATCATGAGCAACTTTCTTGGGTCTTCCTCTGCCTGTAATCTTTTTGAGTTGGTAGCGATCGTTAGGTAAAATTTTCCAAACTTCATATGCATTTGGAAACTTTAAATCAAGCCCGATTTGACTTCTAGGGTTGGTTTTAAAAAGAACTATCTCTCCCTTTTGAAATCTCTTAACTTTAGCTTTTCCTTTGTCAAACCTTTCTTTGTCCTCCTTCCCTCTTGTTTCAATTTTCTTTTTTACGTAATTGTCAAGCTGAGTTCGATCTACTGTGCCTTCTGCTTCATTGATTAAAGATAATAATTCAGCAGGCACAGCACATTGCCTTCCCGTAAGAGCTTTTATCGGACTTACGTTTGTCGTCTTGTGTTTAGTACAATTAATGGCTAATTGGAGGGCATCTAAACCTTTCTTCCAGTCCTTTGTTTCATAATTACGGATAATAGTTAAACCATTTTTAACTACGGCCATTAAGCGTTCAACTTGTCCATTGGTACGACTTACTCCGGGTGCAATAAAATGTTGATGAATACTATGATGTTTGCAGAATTCTTCAAATTCAGCTTTAAAAGCAGTGTCTTGATCACTTATTATTTGCCTGGGGGCTCCAAATAAAGTAACGACATTTTTGAGAGCGCAAAGCATGGAGTTGGCAGTTTTGTTTGTTGCATAAGTTAAGGTCACAAACTTTGTATAAGCGTCAATAATTACGACAACATATTCATGCTTGTTGTTTCGCTTTGTAAGGTGGCCAGTCATGTCAATATGGATGGTATCGAAAGGAACTGGTTTCTTTTCTATAGGATACATTTGTACCTGTTTAGCGCCGGAGGTTCCTTTGCTTGTTTTGCATATTACGCAGTTATCGATGAATCGCCTAACTGTTGTGCTCATTTCAGGAAACCAATAAGTCTCACGAATTTTGGCCAGCGTCTTCTCCCAACCAAAGTGTTTTAGTGCAGTGTGATATGCGTTAATAATGCTCCATTGATATGACTTTGGAATCACCTTTTTCCATTTTTTGCATCCGGGTTCTTCTTCATGGTACTGACGTTCTAGAACAAGGTCATGGAGACGATAATCATGCAATTTCTCACCATGCTCCAATTTTTTAATCAGCTCGGCCAACTCCTTGTCCCTTCTTTGTTCAATCTTGAGCCATGTATCTATATTTTGGGTTAGATTAATACACACCATAGGATTTCGGCTAAAATAATCTGCATGCTTCATACGACTGCCTTGGCGATATTCAATTTTAAAGTTGTAGTGCTGCAAAAATGACCACCATCTGTAAATCCTGGGTAAAAGTTCATGCTTGTGAGACGACGACTTTATGGCGTTGCAGTCGGTGACAATTGTAAAGGCTCTGCCATAGAGATATTGTCTAAAATGTTTAATCGAACGAACTATAGCAAGTGTCTCTAGCTCGTATGAGTGATAGTGACTTTCTGGTCCTGTAGTTCTCATGCTCATGTATGCTACAACATGTTGTCGGTCATCCTTTATTTGAATAAGAACAGCACCTAATCCCAAGCTGCTTGCGTCAGTATGGAGTTCGATTGACAGCCCTTCCTGAAAGATGGTTAGTACTGGTGCAGACGTTAGGCGACGAATTATATCGAGCCTAACGTTTTCACATTCTGGTGTCCATATGAATTTGGCGTCCTTTTTTGTTAAGTTGTACAAAGGAATCATACGTTCTGAAAAAGATGGTATGAAGCGCCTGAAGTAACCAGCTAGTCCACAGAATTGCCGTACTTGCTTCACATTTGTAGGTACTGGAGATTTTTCAAGAGCTTCTACTTTCCTTGGACTTGGACGAACAGTGCCATTTGATATCAGGTTTCCAAGATATTCAATCGATGTCTTGAAGTATGAGCACTTTTTGGCATTTACAGTAAATCCAGCTTTCGTCAAGGCGCCTAGAACCTTGTCAAGTATCTGTAATCCTTCAGAAAACTTTTCACATTTAATGAGGACGTCATCCATGTAAATAAGAATGTCTTCAAGTAAAGGTCGTAGTGCTGCCATTATGGCGCGTTGAAATACTGCTGGAGCATTCATCAATCCAAACGGCATTCTTATGTATTCATAAAGGCCATCAGGAGTAATAAAAGCCGTTTTTGGTATTGAGGCCACATTAATAGGAATTTGATAAAAGCCCTGGGCCATATCAAGGCTAATGAAATAAGTAGCTCCTGAAAGTCTATCGATCTGATCAGATATAATGGGAAGTGGAAATTTAATGGGAATAGTGTTTTTGTTAAGTTCCCGATAGTCAGTGCACATTCTGTCATCTCCATTTTTCTTCTTAACCAGGATAACGGGGCTTGCATAATCAGAAGTACTTTCTCGTACGATTCCGTTGGCAATTAAATCTTCAATAATGATCTTCACCTTCTGTCTTTCTATTGGTGCCATTCGGTAAGGCCTTCTTGAAACAATTTTTGTTGGATCTTTAAGTTGAATGTCCAAACTTCCAGTTGTAACTCTAGTTTTAGGAATCCCGGTAACAAAGGAATCATTGTATTTTAATAACAGATTTTTTAACTCACGTATTTCTTCCTTGTTAGTCAAATCGGTGTCCAGGTTTGTTGAAACGTCTTCAGTAGTTTGAATAGTCGAAATACTCACGTTCCGCATGACTATAGCGCTTTGTTCGGTAACAAGCACGTTCAAGCCAGTGCCCTTCACAATTTCTGCACCAATCATAAGGTCACACGGTGTTTCGTGATCTTCCACAATGTGAAAGGTGATTTCAACGAAAATACCGTTTATGCTGCATGTCATATTGATTCGTTGGCATGATAAAATCGGCACACTTTTGCTTCCGATGCCCTGTAACATTAAAGAATAATCTTCGCGTTTTCCTGGCAAAGAACAGCTCAAAGATCTTCGTACCAGGGAACGAGCAGCCCCACTGTCATATAATGCTGTAAACTGACGGTTATCAATATAAATGGTCATTGGAGTAAGTATCTCGTCATGTTCTCTTGCTAGATTAACTTTTTCAGTTTCGTCATTCATTTTCTTGAAACAATTAGCTTCGACGTGACCAGTTTTGTCACAATAATTGCATTTAAGCTTTGGTCGTTCCATTCGGTTCACAGACTCCTTAGTGACGTTTTCACTCAATAATGGCTTTGGGTCGTTGACCTTATCATTTTTGTTGCAATTTGCTTGAATATGGCCAGCTCTGCCACATTTGAAGCATACCACAGATTCTTCCCGATTGTTCCTGAGTCTGGGTCGTTTGGCAGGTGGTTCGCCCTGTCGTGGTTCTCGTGGTTTGATCGTAGCTGAAACAGAAATCAATTCGGGGACAGTTGCGCATTTGCTAGATAACAATCGTAAACGAAGAAACTCATTATCTATACAGCCAATTACAGCTTCCACAGCGTCGGTATCCTTATTGCCGTTTACTACTCGTTTCCAAATGTGCCAGGCTTTGGTTATAGATTCTGCTGGATTTGTCATATCGAATTTAAAGTTTCGCAACTTAAGAATGTCATTAGAGTATCTTGCTTCAGGTTCGAACGTTTGTATCAGTGCTTCTCTCATCTCGCTCCATACTGGTGATTTTACAAGCCACGTGTCTCCAACAATCTTTGCACGACCTTGCAATAGACCAGCTATCTTGGTGCAAATTTCGTAGTCAGCCAATCCCCAGTGAGTTTTTGCTTGATCGACGTGCTCGCACCAGTCTCGGATTGGAACATCACCATCAGGGTTGTAAGGAGCAATATAGATGTCGCTTAATCTCGGTCGTCGCGTCGGAGCCACCGTCTTATTAATCAGTCCTGCAAGAAACTCGTGATGCGTCTGCATACTGGCCTGCTGCTGACGTGTCAAGTTTTCTAGAATATTGGCCAATGTGGACAGCACCTGATTAGAATCAGAGCCATCTGTTCTTTCATGATTGAGGGCGGATGGAACCGAAGATATGCCTCGGTCCATCCCACTTCTGATTTCGGCTTGAGAGTGACGTGACTGTACGATCGGCGAAGGAGACCGACTTCTTACAGAGTCAACGTCGTCTTCAAAGTTGTTATTAGCCATAATCTTTAAAAGAAAATAAATATTAAATATAAACAATTTTAATAACAAACATAAATTAACACAATAATAATCTAAACTATTTATTTCTAAACTAACGAAATAATGTAATTCATCTTAACCAAATCAATTAATTCCATAAAATAAATTAATTTAATAAAATAATTCTTAAACAATTAATTTCTAATTCATGCAATTAATTCTATAAAATAATCCTAAACAATTCATTTTCATTTACTCAAAAGTTAATTTATCTTTAATTCTAAATTTATAATAAATTCAATTTAAATACTAAATAGAAAGAATAATAAACAATAACAATAATTATAAATATGATTCAGGCGTGATCCGTTTCACAATTAGAGCTGTGGACGGGGCGGTCGCCTTAATCGAAATGTATCCAAACACTCTTCGCACTGTCTTTTATATTTGACGGCCCATTCCACAATTCGCCTGATTCATTGAGTGGTACGATGATGACGCATTCGTAGGTAATTTAATATTTTTCATTTAATAACTGTCTCACGCCGACATATACAACAGACAGATAGCTGCAAACCCCATTTTACAGAACAAAATATTTTAACTCTGCCTTGTACATATATACTTGAAATATGCAAATTCGCTTACAAACACCAAGACTTTTACACTAAACGAGAAGACATACAAACAAGATACACACTCCGACACAAAACACGACTCAACCTACCAGCATCCCGCTTGCAAATACATTCAACAAGTCCTCTGGTTATATCAATCAAAATATATAATATGTTACCCGAACTAATTAGAAAAGAAAAAAAAAACCAATTCTTTACAAACAAGTAAAAAAAATATTATTGAGCAAATGTTACTACGGTGTCAACGAATATTTAAATGATAAACCACTAAAACATGAATAATAATGTTTTTAGTAATGTTAATGTCTATGTTTTAGAATAAGTTAGATTTAAGATACTTAAATGATAAGTCCTCTCCACATACCATATTTTTGCTGTGCCCAACAGGGTCCACGATTGCCTCCAAAGAAATGTTTACCACCTAAGCCTACATTGTGGAATGCAATAAATAATTGAGTATTGAGTATAGTTGTCGAAACGTGGACGATGTTACTATTGCCCCGTGTTATTATTGTCCCCGGTCTACCCTACTAATGTGGACGATGTTACTATAGCCCCGTGTTATTATTGTCCCCGGTCTACCCTACTAATGTGGACGATGTTACTATAGCCCCGTGTTATTATTGTCCCCGGTCTACCCTACTAATGTGGACGATGTTACTATTGCCCCGTGTTATTATTGTCCCCGGTCTACCCTACTAATGTGGACGATGTTACTATAGCCCCGTGTTATTATTGTCCCCGGTCTACCCTACTAATGTGGACGATGTTACTATTGCCCCGTGTTATTATTGTCCCCGGTCTACCCTACTAATGTGGACGATGTTACTATAGCCCCGTGTTATTATTGTCCCCGGTCTACCCTACTAATGTGGACGATGTTACTATTGCCCCGTGTTATTATTGTCCCCGGTCTACCCTACTAATGTGGACGATGTTACTATAGCCCCGTGTTATTATTGTCCCCGGTCTACCCTACTAATGTGGACGATGTTACTATTGCCCCGTGTTATTATTGTCCCCGGTCTACCCTACTAATGTGGACGATGTTACTATAGCCCCGTGTTATTATTGTCCCCGGTCTACCCTACTAATGTGGACGATGTTACTATAGCCCCGTGTTATTATTGTCCCCGGTCTACCCTACTAATGTGGACGATGTTACTATAGCCCCGTGTTATTATTGTCCCCGGTCTACCCTACTAATGTGGACGATGTTACTATTGCCCCGTGTTATTATTGTCCCCGGTCTACCCTAGGCCTAGCACCAATGTCGTCACGTAAACGTAACGTTAATGCGAATGAATTTTGAATCGGAAATACTCGTTTCGCACATACTATTTAATAAAATTGAAAACTTTATTATACCTATAATATTTTATGGTTTTTTTTTCACCGAAATTTTGAAATTTTAACACTTTCTTTAAAACAATCGTCAGTGATAGATTAAGTGGCCCGCGGCTTAGTACCCCCTTTCCGACTAACCTTGAATAGGTAACGTAATACCACATCAAACAAAACATCTCTGCCATCAAAGATTAGGGCATTTTTTTCTAAATCCTGCATTATTCCCGGATGCAAATATAAAGACAATAAAAAGCTATCATGAAAGCGAAATACAGTTAACCGCTACTCAATGAATTGGTGATAATGCTTAATGTACCATAAAATATGTTTATGTGACGCGGACTCGGATACGGCCATGTTTTTGTACTGAATTTGATCCCTCGTTATTTAAAATGCGACTTCTTAATAAGAATATTTCTTGCTTTGCAAAATAGTTCATTACGCGGCTAACACGCTGCCGCGAATGCGGAACGGAAGCGAACCCAAACACTAACGAATAGCGAAACTATAAAGACGGACAGCAAAGTGATGTTATAAGATTTCTGTAGGCCTGGCACGAACATTGGATGTATACAAGGTTAATCGAAAAGGGGGTACTAAGCCGAAAGGGTGTTAAAGTACCCATAATAATGGATAACTTTTGTTCTACAACTTTCCCCAAAAGTCAATAGTTAAAGAGAAATAGCTGTTCAAAGATTTCATAAAAAATACGCTAAATTCTATCTATCCTCAACTATGATCAGACGTGTTTACATTTTACGTCATGTTTGAGGTCACGGATTAGAAAATTAATTTTCTGAATTCATAACTAAAGCAGGTATGTTCTTTTTTTGAAAAAACTAAATTAAAAATACTTTTATATACAAATAAAAATTTACTAATTTTGAAATTTTAACACTTGCTTTAAAATAGTCATCAGTGATACTTTAAGTGGCCCGCGGCTTAGTACCCCATTTCCGACTAACCTTGTATATTATAGTATCGTAAACGTATTGCCAATGTGAGCGAATTTTGAATCGAAAATACAACTGTCCTATAACTTTTGTTTTATATTTTTTTGCGACATGCTCAAATTGTATCATACATAGATATGAATAAAGTTTTTAATTTAATTAAATAGTATGTGCGAAACGAGTATTTCCGATTCAAAAATCACTTGGATTAACGTTAGGTTTACTAATAGTAACTCGACATCATTCGTGGTAAGCCTGTTTTGTCATCTTTGGGTACGGAACCTTAAAAACGCCGAAATATTCAATCTGGTAAGATCTAGGTAATATAAAAGAAAGAAAGAAAAGAAAGAAAGGAAGAAAGGAGTCTTGAGCATCGGCGCAAAGTTGCTAGTCTATCGGTATTTTATCGGACACATTTTGGAGAGTGTGCTTCAGATCTGCATGATCTAATACCTCCCTGCCCTTTTTTCTATCGGACAAAACGGTTGATATACCAAAAACCCGAACGAAGCGTTTTGATTCCACTTTAATTGTGAAAACCGCCAAACAGTGGAATGCGCTGCCTGAGTGGGTGTTCCCCGACAGTTACAATCTGGGTGTCTTCAAGTCACGAGTGAATCAATCGGTTTCTTTTGGGCAAGCGTGCTCCATCGTAGACTGCATCATCGCTTAGCATCAGGCGGGATGGCGGCCAAACGCAGGCCTAGTAAAAAATAAAAAAAAATAAAAATATATTCTGGACTCACACAGGCAGTTACAAAAACAAAAACAATATTTAAAAAAAATATATAAGAATTTAGACTACCTGCACGAGGCCAAAAAGGGCTCCTTTCTCAGCAAAATGCTGCGACATTAAAAAAAAAAGTCGCAACGCTGGTTTTCAGATAGGACCATAGTGTTGCCACGGGCAATAAAGAAAGATATCTAGGTACTTAACATACAACGGTTCAGATATGGTTGAAATTGGCGCTGATGCTTAATGTTCCATAAAATATGTTTATGTGACGCGACGCCGTTAAGAGCTCGGGTACGGCCATGTTTTGTATTGAATATGATCTCTCGTTTAACTGCGAATGTTCCTCTTAATATTGAGTAAATGTTTTAAATTGAAAGCCAAGAAATATCATAACCCCGCGTTATGGTGAATATTGCACGACTAGTGGCCCGTCCCGGCTTCGCACGGACATTTTTCCCGTTTATGCAACATATTTCATTTATGCTCCGCTCCTATTGGTCGTAGCGTGATTTTATATAGCCTATAAACTTCCTCGATAAATGGATTATACAACATAAAAATATTTTTTCCAGTAGGTAGTTCCTGAGATTAGCGCGTTCAAACAAACAAACAAACTCTTCAGCTTTATAATATTAGTATAGATTACATTATATTACAGATGGCAAGATTCAGTATCGTACAATTCTTCTTCTTCCTGCCCTTATCCCACACTAGGTGGGGTTGGCATAATATTTATTTCGTAAATCCATGTTGTTAAAGGTTTTGGCCTATTGTTGTATGACCCGCCGCCTGCCTGACATCAACCCTCCTTGGGAATACTCGTTGCGCCGTCGCGCGGGTGACCCAATGTGCTTGCTGATATTATGCACTGGGTCCCAAAATGATATGCTTGTCAATCTTATTGCCGACAATTAAGCAGACTATGTTATTCTTGGTGTAGTATACTTTAAGTTCCTCGACCCACTCATTCAGTTTTGCTAGGGAATTTTCATTGTCATACAATTATAAGACACATTAATATCTTCAACATAACATACAACATAATCAGCCCATCTCAGAATGAGAAGGGTTTAGGCCATAGTTCACCACGTGGCCTGGTGCGAGGTGGTGGACTACACACACGATTGAAAACTGTTTTTTTAAATCCTCTCATATTTGATGGTTTCCACATGATGTTTTCCTTCACCGTTAAAGCAAGTGATAATCAAATTCTGATCCGCACATGAATTTGAAAAGTCAGAGGTGTACGGGCCGGGATCGAAGTCAGACTCTCCTGCATGGGAGGCAAGCGTTCAACCGCTATTCTATCACTGCTAAGTCATTATAAGTCCTCCTGTTCTGCCTAGCTACTAGCAACTATGTTGGGGTCAGCTTCCATAATAATAATTAAAACATTTATTGATATATAAACACATTTTACAAGTAAATTAAACCCACCAAACTGTGTGACAGTTTGTCGGTGGGAATAGCGCTCAATCAACATTTGGTATCAGTTACAAGGATGGTTTTACTAATTAGCTATGTGTATATAATGCAGTGAATACCTGTACTTTTTAATATAATTATTAAATACACATGCCATACTCGGTAAGTAACATATTTTTTAACTTATATTTTAATGTTTGTTTACTTGTTTTATTATTTATTTGTCTAAGCCAGTCATTATTATTATATAACGTGGGGATCAAATACTTGTTGGTTATTTTACCATAATAATTATTAATTGGTTGACGGACCACTTTCTGTTCCCTAAAACGTCTTGTATAGTAAGTATATTTTTTTTTTATTTTATATTTATCATTGTAAAATTGTTCAAGAACCACCAAGTACTTGACCCTTTCATGTACAGGAAGTATTTTACATAACAGAAACAGTTTTTCATAATTATCTTTACATGTACATTTTTTCTTAGGGGTAACAAGGTATTTTAAAAAGCGGGTTTTCAATGACTTAATATTATCCAAATAAGTATTGAATGTGCGACCATATGTACCTAGTCCGTAATTTATTAACGACTCAACTAAAGCAAAATAAACAACACGTAATGTTTTTCTACGTAATGGTACCTTAAGCGTATGAAACTTGGTCAATACTGCTCTGAGCTTTGTGCACACCGTATCAACATGCGTCTTCCAGTTAGCATTACAATCCACCCACAGACCCAGGTACTTAAATGTTTTGACGTAATCTAAGTTTTGACAGACACAGATCACATTCGTGGCATGCAAGCACTCATAACCAGATTCCAGTTTAACCAGATTCGGCTGAATACCAGTCTATTATACGGAGCGACTGCCATCAGACCTCCGCAACCCAGTTACTAGGCAATGCCGATATCCTTAGGTTAGACCATTATAAGTCCTTATCTTTACATAGTATAAAACAAAGTCGCTCCCGCGGTCTGTACGCTTAGATCTTTTAAACTTCGCAACGGATTTTAATACAATTTTCAGCAATAGATAGAGTGATTCAAGAGGAAGGTTTATATGCCCCACATTAGTATCTACATTGCACCCGTGCGAAGCCGGGGCGGGTCGCTAGTGGATTATAAAATCAATTTACTAACTAAAGTTTTTAAAGGCCAGCCTTATCAAGTAAGTTGCCAAGCAAAGGTCTATGAACTTGAAGCAATTGGTCGGCAACATGTCTCTGTAACAAGGAGTAAATTCTGGCGAAAGGCCAGAATAACGCTGAACTAGCGAACAAAATTAGGTTTGTAACATTTTGCAGGAGAATGAACAGAATATACGCGTTTTCATTAGTGATCATGTTAGCTTGATTGTAATTTTGTTACATGGTTAGATACACGGGTCTAATCAGAAAAAAACAGTAGTGTTCTTTGGGCTTAATAGTAGCTACATGGGAGCAAACTTGAAGCGTTCGCCATACCAAACGCGGGGCGTGTCGTCGCCGGGCTTGCGTGTTTTGTATTCAAAGCTTTACTATGAAGCATGTCACACCAAGTGAGCGCGGGCTCGCCATCAACACGAGCCGCTCGCGCCCCGCGTGTGGCGCACGCTTTAGATGGAGAAACATGAAATTGTAATTTTTTTAAACAATACCAACGGTTCAGATATGATATTCGCCTAATGGCCGTGTGTTAACGCCATCTAGTTATTGTGGTAGTTCTACTCACGCTTTAAAAAATGCAAACTGCATTAAGACATTTTTAGATAGACGGCGCTCTATTAAATTTACTATAGCCCTGGGCGTTTTTTTTTAAATATTTTACTACTCCTAGCAAAGCGTAGAACTCCCCCTCTGATTCCCCTAATGCCATAAACTGAATTTTTATTCAATTTATTAACCTAAATGTATAATATAAGAACACAAGCATCGTTGCAGCGTGAACTACAAACACAACTTGCACTATGGCCGAGACTCTAAATGGATTCACGTTCACAAAACTTGCTACTCCGAGTTTCCATACTTTATAATAGATTCTCCAGTTTTGAATGAGGCCAGTGTTTGAGTTTTAGAAGCATGTTTGAGTTGTCAGCTCCGCCCGCATGTTCTGATAGCGATATGAACTGTGTATGTTTGAAATGCTTACGTACGGAATGAAATGAAATGGAACTTTTAGTCCGGTCGTACATTATAATAAACTAACAATAACTTTACCGGATCCGGCAAATCTGACAGCGTGTGGTGTCTAGTACAAAATGTATGCGTAGAGTACCTTCTGGCGCCCTTAGAAAGTGACTGACAAAACAATTCTGACGGGGCGTCCTGCGTAAGCGACAAACGCGAAGCGATGCGATGCGGCGACGCGATCAAAACAATGGCATTCCCTATAGTCTTGCGCATAGTAGTTCACGACGGAGATCGCTCAATTTCGTTCACCGCTCCCAAACGAACTAGTTCGCTCTTCTAGTTCGTCAGCTCCCAGCTCGAATCAGAGGAAGGCAGATCGTTCGCTCGTTTTGATACTACTCCTGCACGGGCACGTGATAAGATTATGGATTGCTGTACTTTACCTACAATTTTTACACTTTAAACAGCAAAAGCCTCTGAATGAATATTCTTAAAAAGTATATAATTATTGTAAATATGCAATAAATAAATACACTCTTTAGTTTAGTTAGTGAATAAAAGGTTTTGTTTTTTAAAGATTTTTATTATTTTTAGAAAATAATCAATAATTACATATACATATTATTCAGTTCCTTGACAGATTAACACATTACAAAAGCAAAACAAGTTATAATCAACTTTTAATAATCAAAAAATGTATATCAGTCACGAACTAACGAACTATGGAGCGGGGAATGACGGAGCTAGTTCGCGTAGTTCATTTGTGGGAGCGAACTTACGAACTAGTTCGTTCGCGAACTACACAAGACTAATTCCCTATTGCCTATGTAGCAAGTCGCGACGTAACGTGTATTTGTTCAGTGTCGTATCGCGTCACATCGCATCGCGTCGCGTTTATCGCTTATGTAGGACACTCCCTTACAATGTGCTATCGGGCTTAAAGTGGTCTAGTGTTAATATCAACTGTGAAACTTTGGGATTCAATTCCGCGAATTCAAAGATCTTGTGTATTGTATAACCTAAAGAGTCAGGTTGGGAGGTGCTGTATTGTGTTATCGGTAGCTGGTAACACTGGACAATGTTGACATAGGAGGGTAACCGTCAAGATTAATCAACGTACCCGAAGTTAAAATGGTCATTCGACGGAGCAAAGGATTCCATATCGAACAGCTGAAGAAGTCTGACCTTTTATATCTGGTTTGCTTGTCCTCATTTTCTGATCTTGTGTTAATTATTATATCGTGATATATTGTGAACTACATAGCTTCTGTAACTAATCACTAACCTAATTAAAAGTACTCTCAGTGGTGGAGAGTCTATGTTGGTTTCATTTACTTTATTTATTATGCTCCCAGTGCTGACATATCGATATTAGCTATAACTGTAATGATAGATTCACCCCTGCAAGATTCTGTTTGTATGTATTTTATAGTTGTAAACTAACAAAGGCCCATTGGATCTAACGAGCAGGTATTACATTTAAAGAATTTAGAATTTCAGGTCAACATTGAATTGCCGTTGCGTGATTATATGTTCATGTTACGTATTCATTATCTTTGTAACAATACGATAATATATCTGAGTTATTAGATCTACGGCTTATGAACATAAAAAAACTTTTTTTAACTTAAATTATAAAGGTAACGCAAAATACCAGCATAAAATGTGTGTTTAATTCTTTTTATATTGTTCTTTCTTTGTTTATTTTATTTTATTTATGCTGTCAGTGTTCTTGGCTGAATAAATTAATTTTCTTTCTTTCTTCTTTCTTTATCTACTATTTATGTAAATAAAAATGTAGTTGCTACTTCAACCTAACACACAACTTAGATTTTACTTTGAACTGTTTGTACTGTTTTACTTTGAATAATCTCTTGGATGGATCGAATGTCGGTCTTCTGAATTAGTACGTTTTTTTATTAAAAAAAGGAAAGAAAAGAAGACGTAAATGAACAAGATGGCTGTACGTGTCCACGAACAGCCATCTTGTTTATTTTCGTCTTTCGAAATCGGAGGGAGGCGCTCCAAGTGGCGTCGGATACTTAATGAGACTTATTTTATTTTAAAGCTCATTATAATGAGAAGAGCTGCTAAAAATCTATCCATGGAGAAACAAGTTATTGGCTAAAGTGTGTCTTTATACTAAAGTATTTAAATAAAAATTTAATTATAATTATAATTATAATATTGTTTATTCGCACGCGTCAGACGTCAGACGTCGGTCCTCTGCAAAAATCCTGTAGGTCAGTCATGTCTGTTGAAGGACTAATAACCAGAGCAGACGAGTCCATGAAGACCGCGAACCAGCAACGTTAGCACCGGACATCTTATATGGTAAAAGAAATAACTGCAAAATATTTTACTCCTTCAACGATAAAATTTCTGCAAAGCAATCTCGATGCAGTGTACTTCACAATTTATATCGACAACAGATAATTGAACTCCTATCCATATTTTAAGCCTGCTCAGGTGGAGATTCACAGACGATTCCAGCTTGAAGAGTAAATGTGGTGCTGTTCCACAAACGATGGGACACCTGACATCATGCCCTGCGTGCACTGATACCTGCACGTTACAGGAACTAATGGACGCTAAACTCGTAGCTAAGTTCTGGGCCGACTCGAATTTAGATTGCCATCGACACGCTAAGAAAAAGAAGAAGTAGCCCCAGTGTTTTTGTAGAACAATTAATGGATGAAATGCGTTAATCCAGTCATCTTTACATAGTATAAAATAAAATTGCTCCCACTGTCTGTACGCTTAGATCTTTTAAATTACGCAACGGATTTTAATGCAGTTTGCAGCAATATATAGAGTGTTTCAAGAGGAAGGTTTATATGCCCCACATCAGTATCTACATTGCACCCGTACGAAGCCAGGGCGGGTCGCTAGTAAACAATATAAAATAACACAAGCTCAATAGCTGTTTGTTCTCTGCACGATTTTACGCAGACACTCTTCACTGAGATATGAACCTAATGCTTCCAGAAACCGTAGGTACTATAAAGTATGTCCAACACACTATTGTAGAACGACTTTTGCCCAACGGCATTATAGAATCTTGTCAAATCATCTATATAATAAGATAAATAAAATTTGCAACATATATCCTATGTGTCGACAGGAATGTAAGGGTAAGATCTGTAAATGGCTACTGACTCAAGATTATGATGAGATAGAAACTCTGATGAAGTTGTCGATTTCATAACATGACTACACACACATAACACAAATACATCCGCACATAAACACACGCTTATACTCTCTCACATACATAATATTCTATCATACTACACACGATCACTTATGTACGTCTGGAGGCTGCTTTAGCTTTAGTCTCATTAACTGTATTTCTTAATTCTAATACTGTGTTCGTCCTTCAATGTAACTATTAGTGTAACAACGAACGCGAGAACTCTGGTACCCATAACACAAGTTAAATCTTACATTGGGTACCAGAGTTCATCGAAACACTCCTATTTCAAGTTATATTGTGTTATGTCCAATACTACCTGTAAGAAGTGTTTTTGTACAACTTTTGTGAAAAATAAATTTATTATTATTATTATATTATAGCGTTAGCCGATCATCAACATTAGTTCTCTAGTAACTAACCGTTTACTTAAAATTCTAGTAAATTTTTCGAGTAAACTGTTGTTTTACACTCTTAGCAGGACCCTGCTAGCACCTGATAATCCTTTAATTGCCTCTTAGGCTGTGTGTACTTGTATGATGTAGACAAACACGTGAATATATATGTATATACATCTATACTAATATTATAAAGTTGAAGAGCTTGTTTATTTGAACGCCCTAATCTCAGGAACTACTGGTTGGAATTGAAAAATTATTTTTGTGTTGGATAGTCCATTTATCGAGGGTGGTTATAAGCTATATAACATCACGCTACGACCAATAGGAGCGGAGCATAAATGAAAAATGTTGCAAGAACGGGAAAAATGTCCACCCGTGCGAAGCCGGGACGGGCCGCTAGTAAACTAATAAAATAATATGATTGTTAAGATCTTTCATTTAAGGTTAAGTGAGAAAATGCTACAACTCTGAGGACGTTTTTCCTACTGTCCTTTGTCTTATTTTATTCATAGACCACAAAGCAAATTGTTAATTCAAGTCTAACTTCAAACCTGAATCTGAATTGTATGATAAAATGCAAATGATTTCAAAGCAGTAATATTCACGTCAGCCAGAGAGAAGGGTCAAACTTATTAGTATAAGTGACGTAATTGACGTGTAAGCTTACCTTTATACCGGTATTAATGTCTATTTGTGTAAATTTTACTAATCTATACTAATATTATAAAGCTGAAGAGTTTGTTTGTTTGAACGCGCTAATCTCAGGAACTACTGGTTGGAATTGAAAAAATATTTTTGTGTTGGATAGTCCATTTATCGAGGAAGGTTATAGGCTATATAACATCACGCTACAATAAATAGGAGCGGAGCATAAATGAAAAATGTTGCAAAAACTGAAAAAATGTCCACCCGTGCGAAGTTGGAACGGACCGCTAGTATATTATAAATACTAGCGACCCGCCTAATTTCGCACGGGTGCGATGAAGATACTAATGTGGGGCATATAAACCTTCCTCTTGAATCACTCTATCTATTGCTGAAAACTGCATTAAAATCCGTTGCGTAGTTTTAAAGATCTAAGCATACCGACAGAGGAAGCGACTTTGTTTTATACTATGTAAAGATTATAGTTATTATTATTAGTATATTATAAAATCAAATGTAAAAGTGAGCGGTTCGTGGCTCAACCGCGTGGATCATACGATATGCGAGGTTAAGCTGCGCTTGCCGCGGTCAGACCGTGCATGGGTGACTTATTTGTTACACATCGAGACCCCCCATGCCTCGGAGGGCACGGTAAAACGTCGGAACCCGGGTGTTATACGAATACCTGTAACTGGGTTACGGAGGTCTGATGGCAGTCGCTCCGTGTAAAATACTGATATTCAGCCGCATCTGGTTAGACTGGAAGCTGACCCCAACATAGTTGGGAAAAGGCTACACAGAATGAATGGTCGAAAATTAATTACAAAGTACCGATATTATGGTAATACTTATTGTGGTGTCCGAAAAATAACTTATGTTTGTCCCAAGCATCGAAATAATAACCATGATTATCATATCTTTATACCCTTACAAAGCGAAATATGGCTATAACTCTGTAATGTACAGTGTATATTAGTGTATGTAACCCCATCCGTGGCCTATATTACGTCGGGAAATAGTGTTAAAAATTTCAAACTAATGTTAAAAATACGGACAAGTACATCTAATACCTTTGGCGCATCTAAAATTACTGAACCATTTTGACAGTTCGCCATAACCGCAAAATTCTAAAATTCGTAATATTCGATATTCGAATTCACCTTCCAAATTCAAACGCCACGTAGCACCTAGTGACGCACACCGAATAACAAAATATCCGCCTAAAACGTTATCGATTAAAATAAAATCGAACTTAATCAAATAATTTCATCGTAAATTGTGAAATAATTACCATGATTGGTGTGATAATAACGTGAAATTGGCATCGGACCGCTTGTCACACCGTAATCGATTTTAATCGCTTGGCTTGCGTGCCTCATGCAATAAACAAATATCGTTTGCGGGTGAACTAAGTACGTGATAATATTTTATTGGTGTCATTAACGATTGCTGTGTGATAGGATGCCTGTTTGTGTTGATTCAATTTGTGGTCAGATTGCTTGGGACTGAATGGTGGCTTCTCCAATTTATCTGATTGCATAGATAGATATTATTGTGGCCTTCAGAGTTTCGACGTAAGTATAATAATACAAGCTGTTCTATTGACTATCAGTAGCCCTCAATATTATCTTCGTGATGTTGTAATTGGCACAGTATCCATACCCGCCATACATCGACTCCACTAAAACTATGATTTTGCCGCGAAATAAAATAACCAGGGCAGAATAAATACCGTAGGAAGCCTTGGTCTGGGTTACGCACGTTTTAGAAATGTTACGATAGTCATAACTTACCCTTGATTAAACAGAAAATAATAACGCCTACAAAATTCTTAGGGCACTAAAAATCTAAGCTTATATCACGTTCGAGTCATTAGGTAACATAAGAAAAGAATAAAAAAAAGAAAAAAGAAAGGTCGAAACAAATAATATACCTAGTCTTGCCATAAATATTGTCACGAAGAATTTTTTTTATTGCAAATAATATTTATTACTTTTACAGTGTGTTAGTTTAATACATAAATATAAAACAATTTAAAATATAAAAAGCTTATTCGAAGTGGTCTCCATTGGCTGCAATACAGTCCTTTAAACGTTGAGGCCAGTTATCAATAGAAGCACGCACTCTTTCCATGGGAAAATTCTTCACTGCCAATCGTATGGATTGTTTTAGGGACTCCAAATTATCATGGCGTTTAGAGCAAGCCGTACTTTCTAAAACTGACCATAAATCATAATCCAGCGGATTAAGATCGGGACTAGACGACGGCCAGTCTTCAGCTCTGATGAAGTCCGAAACGTTCACTTCCAACCAAGACTGCGTGGACCGAGCTTTATGACCCGGCGCCGAATCTTGTTGGAAGGACCATACTTGGTTATTGAACATGGTGTTGTTAAGGGGCTTAACTACCTTCTCAAGAATGGTATCTTGATACACTTGTGCCGATGTTTTGATACCTTTTTCACAAAAATATGGCTCAGTCATTCCTTCATAGCTAACACCCCACCAAACCATCACTGAAGTCGGATAATGCCCACGTTGCACTCTGTCGACTAATTGGGAAGCTTCCTTAGAGCTTTGAGCATAAATACGGTCATTTTGGTTGTTAAAATGTTGCTCAATTGTAAAGATTTTCTCATCCGTAAACAAAATTTTTCTGTGACCTCTCTTTGCGTACCGCTTCAGTAGTTGTTTCGATTTTACCACCCTATTCTTTTTTAAATTATCAGTTAAAAAATGACCAGTGCGTCTCTTATAGGCTGCAAATCCTAAGTCATCTTTTAAAACACACGACATGGTTCTGGGTGCTATCTTCATCTCCCGAGATAAAATCTTTTGCTTTCGGACAGGATTTCTTCGAATTCTTTCCCTTACTGCTTTGACCACCTTTTTCGTACGAACACTACATGGACGGCCAGATATTTTTTTGTCACAAACAGAGGAGGTCTCATTGTACCTATTAATAGCCCGGTACACAAACATTTGACTAATACCAAGCGTATGGAGAGTTTTAAAAATTGCATTTGGCTCCATACCAACTTTGTGTAATGCAATCACAGCGATTCGGTTCTCTTTATCACCCCACTCCATTTTAATATCGCAAAATATTGTACAATGTATTGGCGCCAAAATTAGAAAACACAATGAACAATCGTATAAAAATGACAGATTCCAAATTCAAATGTAATATCTTTCTTATTTTTAATTGTAACAGTATTTATGGCCAGACTAGGTAAATACGTATAATTATAGTTTCAAAAACTAAAAATCACGCTTTTGTTAGAGTACTCAAGAGTAAACACAATGAGTGGTTCCAGTACCCACCTTCTGGCTCCATCATGATATCAAGTCATGATTGACGACACGTTTGGTGCAGTGCCTGAGCGATCGGCTTCTGCGCTACGGGTCGTGGGTTCGATTCCCGCACGGAACAAATATTGGTATGGCCTACAGATAGTTGTTCCGGGTCTGGATATTTGTGCGTGTGAAGATTTGTGTTTGTAAACGCACCCATGATACAAGAGAAATCCTAGTGTGAGGCAACTTTTTTTTAAAAGAAAAAAAAAGAAGGTACCACATTATTGTATGGTCATCAGAATTACATTCATTTGAAAAGTTTCACATTGATGCGAAAGATAGAAGTGAGTGAAAATAGAATTCCATTTTCTTTTACAAAATTGTTTTACCGGTAAACCAAATCCTATTACGATTATTAAAATGCTAAAGCACCTCAAAATAAGTGAATAAGTTCTCAACTTACTCCAACCGATGTTAGCTTTGTACCAGGAAACTAGGAATAGTGAAAGTCTTATCTGATTCTAGTTTTCCCACGCGACGCTATCCATACGGATATTACGTTCGCTACATTGGCGACAAGAATTTGCTTACTTAGGGATGCTTGAATCCGCTGTGAGAAATGGGTTTTGGATCTCGTATCTATCTTAGGTCTTGTGTGAAAGCAGGACAGTATAAAATTCTAATAAAATGTTTCGAGATTTTTCGAAAACATTGGGTTTTTTTAGCTTAGTTAAATACTTATAATTAAGTAGAAATAGGTATTAGCATTGATAGCCTAGTGGTGTGACCGTCGGACTGCCAAGTCATAGGTCTCGAGTTCGAACCCAAGGCACGCACCTCTGACGTTACGAATTCATGTGCGTATTGTATTATCACATACTTAAAAACGGTGAAGGATTACATCGTGAGGAAACCGGCTTGCCTTAGAGATATTTATCGACGGCATGTGAAGCCAAGTCAGAGGCCCATGGGTGGCATAAACTCTGACACCAGGTTAGTCACTAACCACACGAAAAGAAGAAGAGTGGAAATAGGTTATGATTTACCGACATTGTACGATTTTAACCATGTATAGCTTTTACTGATCGGAAATAATGATTGCTATATTAAATGAAACGATAGATTTCAACTTCATACATATATTGAGTTCACTTCATTAATTTAATAAATAAAAATAATTGAGTGCAATAATTGCAATGTATTGTTACACCCGCAGAAATCTAGTTGCACCGTACATACAGTTTCATTCTACAATCAGTTTAGAACAACCCAAAACTATTAAGTTAGAAACTAAATCTCCTTTTGCAGTAACATTACGTGGTTAGCGATGATGGCAGACGCTTAGAGGAATACACGAAATTAATGAGAAGAGAAAACAGAGACCAAACCCCTTGCGACAAAATCGCTTGTGATTTTCCTTACCTCCTTACCTCATTAGGGACATTATCGTGACATTTCTTTTCCCTCGCCCTTTTACCCAATTACCTCAAAGGTCCATAATTACAATACGGTGTAAGACGAGGCCGATCCACAATAGAGTGTAATTACACGATCCAAGTCTCGATGACGAGTACCTTGACACGGTCGAGGAAACCCACCAAACTGAGCAACTACAAAAATCACTGTGACATGAATTAATATTTGCTTTTGTTTTACATAACTTGTTACTACTAGAATCATACAGAGTAGAACTATTGAATATGATACCTACTACTAACTGCGCTTACCCAACGATGCACCGAACGGTAACAGGGCAAAGCAAATAGCGTAGCTTGGTGTCGCATGATGTAAGATGGCGTAGCAGCACGTAGCATGACGTAGGAAGATCTAATATGGCCGTAGCAGCACATAGCATGGCGTAGCATGATCTAACATGGCGTAGCAGCACGTAGCATAGCGTAGCATGGTCTAACATAGCCAAGTAGTACGTAGTACGGCGTAGCATGAAACTAACATGGCGTAGCAACACGCAGCTTCGCGTTACAATGCATGGCATGGTGTAGCAAAACGTATCATAGCATAAGTTCACTTAGCCATGGTAGTCAAGAGACTGATGATATTATAATAGACTAGCTGTTACCCGCGGTTTCACTCGCTTCCTTGGAGAACTACTCCATATACTCGGATAAAAAGTATTTTATTTGTTATTCCAGGACATGGTCTTTCTGTGTGCTAAGTTTCAACCAAATCGGTTTAGCCGTTTATGTGTGATTGAGTAACAAACATCCATACAAACTTTCCCATTTATAATATTAGTAAGGATTGTAATTTCACAATCTAGGCATTGGTGGCGAGTGCCTGTGACGCAGTCGAGATAACTATCCTGCCGGTAAACTGCCCCAACCGGTAAACATGGCAAACAAAAATGTAGCATGATGTAACATGACGTAGCAGCGCGTACCATGGCGTAGCAGCAGGTAGCATGTTGGTTGTGCGTAGCATCGTGTAGCATAGCATATGACGGTAGATGGCACTAGCAATTACGATGTTAAACGTCTGATAACTGTAATTTGCCTATCAAAACGTGTTATTACATGTTCCAGGCGTCGCGTCGGTGGCGAGTAAGAACCACAATGATTGTCCAAACAAATACAGATCAGATTACCAGCTCAAAGATTGATCACACAGTCGTAGTATTTCCAATAAGTGTCCCTCCAGCCATTAGGTGCGACAAGCGTTCCGGTTAATGCCTCAAGTGCCATTAGACAACACATTTACCAACTAGTTGTACCTATACCTATAAACCAACGGAGAGAATGTGTACTGTGTCGGGTAGATACATATGTAAAGACAATTTATAGTCAGTGCATGTAGTTTAATGTGTTTGTGTTCAAGTTGTTTGTTTGAGGGTAAACAGAGGTCATCATAATTGGTATGTTTTAGCCTAACATGTTTATAGAAAATCTCTGGTTACCCTCTAACGGCCATTTTCAATAAATTATGTATCAATGATTTGCTCTATTAGAGATAGAACTTTGACATTAGCTTTATCTTAACATACAGGGTGTAAACGAAATCAGTTTACAGCAGTGATAGCCTAGTGGTGTGACCGTTGGACTGCCAAGTCATAGGTCTCGAGTTCGAACCCAAGGCACGCACCTCTGGCTTTTTGGATTCATGTGCGTATTGCATAATTATCACTAGCTTAAAAACGGTGAAGGAAAACATCGTGAGGAAACCGACATGCATGAGAGATATTTCTCGACGGCATGTGAAGCTAAGTCAGAGAAAGAAAAGAAGAAGAACGAAATTATGTATTGAATCCAAAAGTATCGCGTTCAGGGTTAATCTATGTCAGCAGTACATCACGAGGTTTGAAGGAATTACATGATTTCGTTTACACCCTGTCTATAATTCTTCTGTACGTGTGTTTGTCACCTGATTCCTCCTAAACGGCTGGACCGATTCTGATGACATTTTGTGTGTATATTTCAATGGGTTCTTGGATGGTTTAAAAACACAGTTGGACCCGGTAGGTGACGCTGCTATTAGTATGTCAACAATTTTCCGGGAAGGACGACGTCTGCCGGGTCCGCTAGTAGAAGATAGAAGTATAGTCAAATTTCTAACTCTAGTATGGCAAACTAAAGATTGATTATTGATAATGACCGTAAGACATCTGTTATGAAACTTAAATAAGTATTAAAAGAATACTTTTAGTAGGGCATTTTATCCTGATAAATTATTTCACCACGAATAAGAATACATGGGGCCGAATGGCTTCTGCTACTATGCCAAACATAGATATACAGACAGACGGACGGACAGACACCTAAGTCACACCATGAGGGTTCCATTTTGACCTTTTAAGTACAAGATCCTCAAAATAAGCTTCGCTATCTCTAGTTCCATATCATGATCAATGAATAGCAGTCCACTGTTGTTGCCTTTGCCAAAAAAATAAAAAACATTTTATCAAAAATAAAGCAGACTTCAAAAAAACGAATAAATGAATAAAATAATTACCATATTATAAAATTAACAGTTTCATAATTCGGTGCTACTTCACGCTAAACCAAATTGAAGGCAACGACTTCTGAAACTGTTAATTTTATAATATGGTAATTATTTTATTCTTTTTTCGTTTTTATGAAGTCGTTTTTAATTTTGTTAAAATGATTTTAATTATTTTTTTAGTGGATTTAATTTTTTTCTTTATTTTTTAAAAAAACGTTGCCCCGCTCTAGGATTTCTCATGTATCGTGGGTGCGTTTACAGACACAAATCTTCACATACACAAACGCCCAGACCCGGAACAACTATCTGCAGGCCATACAAATATTTGTTACGTGTGGGAATCGAACCCACGACCCGTGGCGCAGAAGCCAATTGCTTAGCCACAGCACCAAACGTGTCGTCATTCAGTCGTCAATTAAAACGTGATTGGACCTACTAAAGACGCTGCTCGTAACCTAATCACATTATGTGTACTGTTCGTCATTGAGAAGTTCCATTGTCTATCTCCGAAGTTCTTCATCAAATCTTCACCAAATTTAAATGGGACCACCTCGAAAGAATATTCTTTCAAACAAAAAAGATTTTTCCAAATCGGTTTATAAATGAAGGTGTAGTGAGGTAAATAACTTTTAAAAAAATACAGCCGAATTGATAGCCACCTCCTTTTTTTGGAAGTCGGTTCAAAAGAGAGTACTATAGGGTTATCCCTACCACACTCTAGAGACTTAAAAGTTTCATTTCAATATAAAAAAAACCTATAACTCAGACCGCTTACGTCATTACGTACTATTCTCCCCAATTTCAATATTAACACTCCACAAGAACTAAACAACTAACAATTTTTATCAAAACAAATGTAAGCTCCCGCTGTCTCCCAAAACAATTTAACGTATGTACTTACGGTGTGTTCCCAATTCGTCAATGTTTGTTTTGGTAACAAAACTTTGGTATCAAGTAAATTGCTCGACAAATCCTCTTACGGTGATTGGTCTGAATATTTTATTACACCAATTCGATTAACGAAGGAGTTAATATATACGGGAGCTAGTTGTAATAAAAATAATACTGAATAGGTTTACCTTGTGAAAGTAATGTGCGGTTTTCAGATGTGCTTTATAGTGGATATTAATCCTGTATAATTTATTCAACGATTGAAAGCAATAGTCTACGTAATTTGCTAGTATTTATTTAATGTATTACGAACTGAGATTCAGAATAACATTTATGGAATTAATAACATTTATTCAATTACTATGGAATTAAATACGTTTTAACATTTACAATAAGTAGATAAATTTATCTGTACATTCATACATTCCTTTCGAATAATACTTCACCAGAATTCTGCTGAGCGACGATTGTATTAAAAAAATCCATTGTTTTAAAAACCTATAAACTGATATTTCAAGAAAACATTTACCTTTTATTATAAATATTATGTACCTATACCTAATCTAGACAGTATTCAATAAATATTTTATACGATACTATTGTTAATACATTTTCTATAATGTTCTATTTTTCTTTGTTACAGGCGATGAATTCATTTTCCGCGACACATGGGGTGGCATCAGTCTCATGTTCGCTGCCAATCAGACTTCCAAAACACTTATGCCGAATACTACATTTGTAAGTACCATTCATTATTAACGAATCTATACAGTAATAGCCCCAACACCGACATTAAGGTACCCGACCGTTTACCTCGCCCTTCTATTTTTAATCCTGGAGATGTCCTCATGGATACCTTCCACCCTAGGGAAAATTGGAGGTTATGTCGTGCCCTTACCAACTAAAACCATCGCGGTGTTCCTCCATGGATCTATGGCCGGGGGTTTAATATGATCTGATTTAGAAAACTACAACGGTAATCATGTTTTTGTGCTAACACCTAACCAACAACTATCGTCTTTCCTTGTCTGCAAATTATTATGTACTAAAATCCCAAATACGTAATACCAATGTATACCATATACCTATATTTATTGACGGTATCAACATCCCTAAGAATTACTACCAGATAACACAAGGTAACAATTTTCTCTGTTATCTAACAGAAGTATTATTCCATACCTCAACATTCTTTAATGAATGTCTCCCCAATAAAAGTGTCCCCATACGAAAATACACCGAAATTGGTCGCGTAACAAACATAATATTCGCTTGAATTAATTCTCGGCTACTCCTAGAGGCATAATTCACTTCTCCAGTGGCCAATGAGAACACGAAACAGAGGAATAAGTAAATCAAATATGTATCGTTGGATTCGAGTAGCTTGGTATTAGGTATTTAGCTTTGTTAAAACGTTTGTTAGGTTACCTAATTTTATCAGTTTCACCAGAGCTGAGAGAATAAATAAATAATAAAAATTCTTTATTTACATAAAAGTAACACAAATAACAATGAAGTCCCTGACTCCTGAGCTAGGTACAAAAGACCTGAGTTACAGAAATCAGTATACAGAAATAAATATTTTAACCTTTTCACCGCCAACGTACACAGAACGCGATGCCTCGCCACCGCCAAGCTATAAATGTATAACGAAATATATAGTAAACAGTAGTGATGAGCTGATGACCTGTTAAATACAGTAAACTTATTTTTATAACATAGTTAAAATGAAGAGCTTCTAATGAAGTTGTGGCGCTGGAAGCACGAAAATCTGGAACTTCTATTGAAGTACGTGGCGGTGAAAAGGTTAAGAAGAAAGTAATTTTTTGGTTAAGTTCATTTTTCTTTGGGGTTGTTATTACTGAGACCGGTGTCCGTCTAAAAAGGACCAATATTCTTGAAATTTCTTGAGACCCTACTTTTCAGTGGCAACTATCAAACTTATTAGGTGGACTGACCTTACTATCTACCTATAAATTGGTATGCTGCGAACAACCCATATACTCAGAAAGTTATTTTATAACCGGAGATCAAACAGGACTTATCAGAAGTAAAATTTAATATAAAAAATATAGGTATTATTATAAGTGTAGGTATTATTTATTATTACGTAGAATGTCATGTTAAGTAAGAGATTGAGGGGCTCGTGGCTAAATAACAACCGCGCCGATCGTACGATATGCCAGGTTAAGCTGCGCTTGCCGCGGTCAGTCCGTGGATGGGTGACCGTTTGTTACACATCGAGACCCCTCCGTGCCTCGGAGAGCACGTTAAGCTGTCGGTCCCGGGTGTCATACGAATACCTATGACAGTCGTTACGGGTAGTCAGAAGCCTGAAAGTCTGACAAACGGTTTAACCTTAGGATATCGGCATTGCCCAGTTACTGGGTTGCGGAGGTCTGATGGCAGTCGCTCCGTGTAAAATACTGGTATTCAGCCGCATCTGGTTAGACTGGAAGCTGACCCCAAGATAATTGGGAAAAGGCTAAGAGGTCATGTTAAGTAAAAGCTTCCTCTCTCCTACTATTGTACTATTGTTGCTGTGCCCGACATAAGTTTAGCACGTAAGTACACATTGTGGAATGCAATAAATGATTGCTAAATAAATCAAAATAACAATTATGGTGTTATCAGAAATATACTGGCCTGCAAAAATAAGTATCACACTTTTAAAATTGCAATAACTTTTTAAGTACACAAGATATATTTTCGAAACAAAAAGGACTCAAAAAAGAGTTTAACTTTGTTACTATAGTTTCAAAGAAAGCTGATAAAAATTGCTATAAAACGTTTTTTATTTTAAATCTCTAACTTCTATAGTTTAGAAAAAATTAAAATTTTAAAAGTGTAATACTTATTTTTGCAGGCCAGTGTATGTCATCATACAGGATATGTTGAAGAATCAGAGACGCTCATTAAAATTGGTAGGACATGAAGAGCAGGTGGCCGGTTGTGGTGAATGCAATAGCGAATCCCGCGACCATGTCCACAGGTCCTCGGAGGAACACCATGGTGGTTTTAGTAGGTAAAAGTCCGACATAGTCGTCTGCCTTCATCAGGATGGAGGGGACTCAAGAAGATTAAAAACAATTAATAAAATATATAAAGCCGTCGTGGGACGCTTGACTAATGTGAAACATCCATACTCATTTTGTAAAAATAACTTTATAAATAGCTACGGTCTCCAATTTCGTAATCATTCTTAACGTTCAAGTGGCGAGTTGGCCTAAGGAACGACTCGAACGACGTGGTGCACGGAGTGTCGGAAGTTCGCGTCCCACAGCTCGATAGTCTTCTTGTAATTTCTTAACATCTTTCTTTTTTTTTTTTGTCCTTTATCCCTTACAATCTGTCTCTATTCAATAGGAAATTCAGTAATTTTTAGGTTGTGTTTGATGTTTTGCTTGGTATGTGTCCTATGACACATCCAAATACTTATGGAGCATCATGCTATGTTTGACCGATTAAATCTTCTTAACATCTAAATTACTAATAATAATGGCTAACAACAACTGTGCTGGTTGTATGAATACAACTATAAGCAAAAAATACCTGCAGCGCTCCATTTGTAAAATACGGTACGACCTGCTTTGTATATACTCGACTAGCAATTTAAGTAATTGAACATAGCAAAAAAAAACACCGGCCGGATCAAACGGCAGAGAGCCGACGAATTACGTCGGTCTGACGTCATATCACACATGAGGACCTAAGCACAAAATAGATAGGTACAGAAGTCAATCTACATACAAGTGCGCTCGAGCAACGAACACATAGACACTGCTCACGGACACAATATCTCGGGACCGTTTGGGACCAGAGTGCCAGTGAGTGCGAGCGCGAGTCCCATGTGCTTGAGAGATATATAGATAGAGCGACCGCCGAGCGTAGGTATGAAAAGTGAAGTACATACATGTGATTGACTTCTGTACCTATCTGTTTTATGACCTAAGCGAAATTGGCAAAGATTCTTGGCCAAGCCAGTCGGTGATCAATCGCAACCGAACCAAAGCTAAACCATTCATTCAGTTTTCGTTCATAAAATCTGTCAAATTGACAACAAAAACGAACCCAAAACATTTTGACAGTTTTCGTAAATTAAGTCTGACTGACAATTGGCAACGTTTGCGGTGACGTTTGCGGTTTGGCAAAAAAATTCTTAGTAGAATACCTACTTTTCCTTTTCAACAAAATTAATTTTAAACAAACCTATCTTCTAAACAAAACTTCATAATGAAACAACAATACTACTCATATTACACGGTACGAATGCACAAAATTTTCCAGAATCTTCCGCCTTCAACATTTATATTCCAAGTTACACTTCTGTGTCCCTCATTACATCTGCCAAGACATTTCTGTGGTATTCCGGCCATAGTCTAGTAATTGTATTGCGGCTACAGCACCGTCTCAGTTTGTTTACGTCAGTCGGTTGACTCGTGACAACCCTAGTTCCTGGCTTTTAGCTTTTCGCTGTAGTTTGTTTTAGTTATGTGCGGCGGCTAGGGCTGGTGCGGTAATTGTTTTCAATTATGAAAGTAGAAAGAGAAGGTTGTTCACTAGAGTTTATTACAAAAACGTCTACAAAATGTTATGTATGTTGATTTTTGTGAGACACGCGTCTGGGTATAAACTGTGCACTAATTAAATTATAATATTTTATGCACAGCAATGATATCTTCTATCCACGCTTGTCTTCTATCCAGGAGAATATGAGTTCCATCCCAGCCCGTACCTCTAAATATTCGAATTCATGTGCGGATCAGAATTTGAATATCACTTGCGGTAACGGTGAAAGAAAACATCGTGAAGAAACCTAAACACCTGAGAGGGCTCCATAAAGTTCTCGATGGTGTGTGTAGTCTGCCAACCCGCATCAGGCCAGCGTGGTGGACTAAGGCCTAAACCCTTCTCATTCTTAGAAGAGGGCCGTGCTCAGCAGTGGGACAGTAACAGACTAATTATGATGCACATAAACACTTTAATTCGTTTCTGCCTCAAAAGGGTTGTATGTTTTTCATCTTTACTAAATACTTTTTTTTTATTCTTAAGTTGGTCGCGTTTGGCTCACTTGATGGTAAGCGTAGACTGGGTCTAAAATAGAGCACACGATTCCAAGAAACAAAGATATAGAGGGATTCCCCTATACCCCTCTGGCTCTCACATACACACGACGGAACACAGTAAACTGCTTGGCGCGACTTTAATGTGAAGGTGGTAGCTAGCCAGGCGGACCATACCAACAAGCGTGCTGGGTTTTGTTGAATCTTACAACACGCGTCAATGCCCAGTGTGCGGTGAGGAAGTTTTACATTCTAACCCGTCCCCACACAGGATACAACACGGATCGACGGTCCCTAGGTATACTATCGAAACTACAAAATCTCTGTTTTTATTTTATTATGTATGTACACCGATTACGGTGAGATTTATAATCTGATTTACGTGATTCTTCTTTAGTTTGATGCGAAATAGTTGCCATTTGGTCACATAAAAAAGTATTATTTTATAACCTTTAAGATAACATAATTTTAAGCAGATAAAATAAAAACTGAGATTTTGTAGTTTCGATAGTATTCATAGGTACCGTCGAGATATTACAACAGACCCACCGACCATATCTCCGCTCTCTACCAAAAAAACAGCGTCCAAAAATAAATAGGCGCTCGCCAAAATCGCAATATGTTAACTCAATCGCGCGTACGTTGCAAAAATAAGTTTTCCATCGAACACACAAGGAGGCAATGGCTCGGAACCCTCCCTCCTCCCCCCTCTACTCTTCACCCCCCTTGGACCCACTTGTTGGCCGGACATCAATTTATTTCGTAGCCCTGTCCCTGACACTTAGGTTATTGACTGACCTTGGCTTCACTTTTAGTCCATTGAAAACAGACTAAAATTGACTGGTTTTTTTTTTAACTTTGCCCCACACTAGGATTTCTCCTGTATCGTGGATGCGTTTACAAACACAAATCTTCACACGCACAAACATCCAGACCCGGGACAACTATCTGTAGGCCATACAAATATTTGTTCCGTGCGGGAATCGAACCCACGACCCGTAGCGCAGAAGGCGATCGCTAAGCCACTGCACCAAGTGTCGTATCGTGTCGTTTTGTTCGATTATTGACTCGTTAAGCTGAAATGCTGGTTTTGACTAGCTAATTTTGATTTATTATCGTGTGGTCGTTCTTGCTCTTACAAGATTTGGGATTACTTTACCTATACAAAACTTTCAGAATTAAGATATTATAATCTATGCTGATTCCATAAGGCCTAACACGAACATTTGACGTATATAGGTAGTATCGTAAAAGTATCACTAATGTAAGCGAATTTTGAATCGAAAATACAACTGTCCTACAACATGTTGGTTGATGTTTTTACGATATCCACAATTTGTATCATACATAGATATAATACATTTTTCATTTTAATTAAATAGTATGTACGAAACGAGTATAATAAGTTCATTTACGGGGAGTCCTACGTAAGCGACGAACGCGACAAACGCGTTCAAGACAACGGCATTCTCTACTAGCGGCCTATGTAGCGAGACGCGACGTAACGCGTATTTGTTCCACGTCGTGTCGCGTCGCGTCGCATCGCGTCGCGTTTGTCGCTTACGTAGGACACCCCGTTACATTAACATTTTGTTTACGTGAGTAACTCGACAGCATTCGTGCTAGGCCTACTGTTCATTCAATTATTCGTTCTGTTGAAATGTTAGCAGAACTCATTATTGAGACGATTGTGCTTAATGCAAAATTAATATTTCACAATCAAAAGTTTGTTTACTTTTTATTCAAAACTTAAATAACCGGTCTATGCAGGGTGTTACAAAATGTATTTATTTATTTTATTAGGATGTCTAACAAAGAATACACCTTATGTTCAATGTTACCTTTGGACATTGACTCAGCACTGGGCCTGGCTCACGCGCGGCCCAGTTAAAATAATGAATTGGTTGCATCTTACACGCATAGGACACATAGAATATGTTTAATAGTGTGTGTTAAGAAAAAGTAGTATTTAAGCAGAACATTTTGTAAATAAATCAGATTTTAATTTTATATTCTTGTCTCATTACCCCTCACTGTGGCCAAGACACCTTTAGCCATCTCTGATCAGTCTTGTGAGCCTGCTTGAATGGCAGTGAGTGTACCCCTCCCGAACCTGGTCTTCCTGACTACTATCCGTCTGTAACTTTAGGTCGCATGGTGCAGACATCCTGAATTATCACATACTAGGTATATGGTAGGTTAGGGCTTATAGGGCTTGGGGTCGTAGGGACTGTTAGGCTGGTAGGTCTTTGTAGGTTCCCTTAACTTATCATATATTTTCTTGTACCGTCTCATTCTTGACAGTATAGCGGCCTTACGTGACGTTTGTGAAGGGTGGATATACACCTTACATGCTATATTATCATGGATGTAAACGTTTAACTATGTGCTTTCTCAATTATAGGAGACCACATCATACAACAAATAGAAAGCAACAAACAGTAAATTACAGTATGAGAAGTAATAAAACAAATAGGAACGCTTATTTCCAAAAGTTGTTCTACGAAAGTTGTTCAATTTCCGATATCGAGTAACCCCACAACATTTTTAGAGTTAATATTTTAACAGCCTGTAATTAGAAACGGTGTAAATAGACCCTTAACGAAGCCGTAAGGCATTTATTCTCCACGTCATTGCGATATTTTTTTTGTTCTGGACTATGCCCGGGAACCTTCTAGTTACGAAGATATTGGAGGTCAAAGTTCCAACTTTTTCACAACTTTTTTTTTAAATACTAGTTTTGAAGATTGCAAATGTACTTGAAATTAAAGAAAGAAAGAAAAGAAAAGAAAGAAAAGTTATTTATTCGCGCCAACATGAAATACATCCATTACCCGTTTACTACTCATTGCATCTATCAGCACAGTGTTTTGAGTGCGTTACATTGAGCTTTACAGTAAAACGAAATTTTTCACCCAAAAAAAAAGTAGATTCCCAGCGACAATTTTTGCGTAGGGTTACTTAGTTTGATGTACTGAATGCATGGTTGACGGCTTCGTGAAGGGTCTTTTTACACCTTGTATATCTACACACTGCACGATGTGTGTGTGTGTATGGTACAAGACATTCCTGTAAGTAACTGAGGTATGAACGGACGCTAGGTATTATATGGTTTATTTGCCAAGTATATTTTCTTACAAGTTGCCTATACAAGGTACAAGGTTAGTCGGAAAGGGGGTACTAAGCCGAAAGGGTGTTAAAGTACCTATAATAATGGATAACTTTTGTTCTACAACTTTCCCCAAAACTCATTAGTTTAAAAGAAATAACTGTTCAAAGATATCATAAAAAATACGCTAAATTCTATCTATCCTCAGCTATGATCAGCTGTGTTTACATTTTACGTCATATTTGGGGTCACGGATTGAAACTCCATTTTCTGTATTCATAACTAAAGCAGGGATGAAGAATTTTTGAAAAAACTAAAATAATAATAATTTTGTATGCTTTTTTATCATCGAATTTTGTAATTTTAACACTCTTTAAAACAATCATCAGTGATACATTAAGTGGCCCGCGGCTTAGTACCCCCTACCAGGTTAGTCGGAACTAACCTTGTAACTACCAAAGACATCCTACGACTAAGACCACAAAATTAAGACCTATAAAATCAAAGGCAGCTAAACGCCTTAAAGTCGTTACATTAGTTATTATTATGGCGCCATCTAGTTTAGTTAATTGGACAGGCTTTGGTGTATTCATTTTACTAACAAATGCAGCTAATTCCCTTAGAAATTAACTCCAAAAACCGATATTGGCATTCGCTACCTTGGCAAAAATATCAGTTTTTGTAGCTTCCTGAATATTTGACAGACTTGGATTTAGCTGCCTCTAATTTTATAGGCCTGAATTACTAGTTTTTTTTTTAAATCATATCTCTTATACCATATTTTGACGACTCGTTTGGCGTAGTGGTTAAGTGATTAGCTTTCTGCGCTACAGGTCGTGAGTTCGATTCCCGCACAGAACAAAGTTTTGTATGGCCTACAGGTACTTGTTCCGGGTTTGGGTGTTTGTGCATGTGAAAATTTATGTCTGTAAACGCACCCACGATACAGGCGACCCTAGAGTGGTATTCTTAAAAAACTCCTTTTTTTCAAATCTAGTTTTTCTCATATTATATTTTGTGGAGGAGGGGCTCGTGGTTAGTTACCAACCGCGCCGATCATACGATTTGCGAGGTTAAGCTGCGCTCGCCACGGTGAGTCCGTGGTGACCGTTCGTTACACATCTAGACCCCTCCGTGGCTCAGAGAACACGTTAAACAGTCGGTCCCGGATGTCATACGAATACCTGTGACAGTCGTTACGGCCTAGTCAGAAGCTCGAAAGTCTGACGACTGATCTAACCCTAGGATATCGACATTACCCAGTAACTGGGTTTCGGAGGTCTGAAGGCAGTGTCTCCGTGTAAAATACTGGTATTCAGCCGCATCTGGTTACACTGGAAGCTGACCCTAACACAGTTGGGAAAAAGCTAGGCAGAACAATATATTTTGTCGAGGTACCACTAAATATGCGTGATTCGTTTACTTATCAACATTTCCTTCCACCGTTATCAATAAAAAACTTGCAAAAACAAACTGTCAACAAAGAATTAAGATAAAAAAAAACTTTTGTCATCACTCCATCATTGGTAAATTCATTTAAAATCGTATAATTTGCGTCTGATGTTCGCCCATTCTTACGAAGTCCATTAAAATTATAATAATCTCACTTCCCTCAAGTTTGTGATAAGCACTCAATTTTATTCGTAAAATATTATTTTCATTTTCAGTTTTCTTCAACGATCTTTGAGGAAAATCCATTTTCTAACAGTTCAGTAGGTACTTATTCAATTTGAAAGAGTAATAATAGAGAATAGAATTTCAGAATCATAGAGTTAGAGAAATTGTCTAAATAGCGGACGCCGCACGTAACTTGACAAGAGTGGAGAAGAGAATTCCTCTCCTTTCTTACTTTATTTTAATCAGACTGTTTAGAAATAAATTATGGCAATAACCATAGAATAATGATACGCAATAGAATCATCATTCTCAGCTACAATCGGAGTTGACTACAAATGTAAAGTCATGGACGTGAACGGTGGTAAAGTCAAGCTTGGTATTTGGGATACAGCGGGATAGGAGCGATACGGAACATTGACATCAAAATTTTACAAAGAAGCTCACGATGCTACGTATATTAGTTTACGATGTGTCAGAACCAAAGTCCCTAGCAAAACTGAATGAGTGGGTCGTGGAACTGCAAGTATACTCCACCAAGAAGAACACAGCCTGCTTAGTTGTCGGCAATAAGACTGACAAGCATATCATTTTGGGACCCAGTGCATAATATCAGCAAGCACATTGGATCACCCGCGCGACGGCGCAACGAGTATTCCCTAGGAGGGTGGACGTCAGGCAGGCGGCCGATCATAAAACAATAAGCCAAAACCTCTAACAAAATGGATTTATGAAATACATGTTGTGCCGACCTCACCTAGGATAAGGGTAGGAAGAAGAAGAATGACACGCAATAAAAGTGACCATATTTTTGTTGCACTAAGTGTACATGCTCCAACTTACTCCCACTACGCCGAAACCTTGCTAAGTTCCGTGCCGTCGACTGTACAATTTATTATTTATTTCGTTTATAGCAGAAAGCAATCAAAAAACTAATAAGGCTATTTCGGAGTAATACCAGTGTTATTATTCAATGAACTTCGTATTTCCTAGTAACGAGTACGACGAGCTTCGAATTGGAACTTTGATTGTAAAATAAAAAGACCAATAACTTGACGACACGTTTGGTGCAGTGGCTGAGCGATTGGCTTCTGCGCTACGGGTCATGGGTTCGATTCCTACACGGAACAAATATTTGTATGGCCTACAGATAGTTGTTCCGGGTCTGGGCGTTTGTGCATGTGAAGATTTGTGTATGTAAACGCACCCACGATACAGGAGAAATGCTACTGTGCGGCAACGTATTAAAAAAAAAATTGCTGTGTCGGTGAGATCACAGTACTGTCCATCTTCTTGGCAAATAATTATTATTGCCATCAGAGAGCATTTTCACTTGCTTTTAGGCCGTGTTCATACTACCCGCTCCCGCGCCGCGCAAGACCCGCAGACGCCCGCCTCACACCCGCGTCGTGCCAGCTTCAATTATTTATTTAGGGACAACAAACAGCAGTGTAATGATAAGTAAACATAGGTTAGAACTTAATAATAGAGGTAACATATACACTACACACAACGTTATCCACATATTACTAAACAGATCTACTAGTTGTTAGAAAGAACAATATAAAAATAAACCGAATAAAAGTAAACATTACTTCATTATTATTACTTACTTAATTAGTGCTATGTTACTAGTTGCGTACGATACTGGCCGAAGCGCGAGCGCAACGAGTGGTCTTGGAGCGAGTGCGAGGGGTACGCGTTAGCGATGCGAGACGGGTGCGGTTACATCGACAAAATATAATTTGAGATTTATTCATGTGTCATAAGACTCAAATTAAAAGCAATGCATTTCAAGGCGACTAAGACGCGGGTGCAGACGCGAGTGGCGGGCACTGAGCAGGCGCGGGTCGTCTAAATACGCTCTTATCCTTAGAGCAACGCGACGATCTGAGCCGTCTATGGCCGTGAAGTTAGCATCGAAATTGAAAATAAAAAACACCTTGTCAATAAATTAGCGAGGCTACGTGTGTGTATTACGCATTGTCACGCGTGGTCGTAGGCGACAGATTTGTGACGTCATAAAGCCACGCGTTCGTGGTTAACCTATGCGTGGATGCAGCGTCAGTAGGTGATGCGACCTACATCTTTATGTTCTACCTACCTTTTTCCCAACTATGTTGGGGTCAGCTTCCAGTCTAGCCAGATGCGGCTGAATACCAGTATTTTACACGGAGCGACTGCCATCAGACCTCCACAACCCAGTTCCTGGGTAATGTCGATATCCTAATGTTAGACCAGTTGTCATAATTTCGGATTTCTGACTTCCCGTAACGACTGTCATAGGTATTCGTATAACACCCGGGACCGACTGTTTAACGTGCTCTCCGAGGCACGGAGGGGTCTCGATGTGTAACGAACGGTAACCCAATCACTGACCGCAGCAAGCGCAGGTTAACTTCGCCAATCGTATGATCCGCGCAATTGGCAATTAGCCATGAGCCCCTCCCGACCTACATCTTCATACAAAGGGAATTTTATAAACGTGCTTCTAGCGTGGTCGTGCTCATCAATTGGTGGCTTTATACTTATTCCTAGACGTGAGGCATAAATATTTGATGCGCTTTTTTGTTCCGTGCGCGCTTCTCAGGAGGACGTGGGGCAAGGCCCCACAGAGGAGAGGTCCGCCATGGGTTGGCGGACCGGGACCTGCCGGGGTTGCGGTGCATGCTTTTGCGAATCCCGCGACCCCGGCCGTACGGTCAGGAGAAGGAACACCGTTGGTTTTTAGCCGGTAAGAGTCCGGCAGACCGCCTCGCCTTCCCCGGGCGAGGGACATCCGTGAGGAATTGCCAACGAGAAAAAAAAAAAAAAAAGGTATGTTGATTAGGTATTTTTCGATGCGAGTCCGTACCTAATCCAAAGTATCAAAGATTAGGTATGGCACAAAATATTCGTACACAGTCTACGCGGAAGATATTCCGTACCTTAAAATGTGGGGGTTAAGTTTCAAATTTAATTAGCACTGCCGCCAGCGCCATCTATGTAGAATACTACTGGACTAGTTATTTTGATCACCATATTAAACGTTACAAACAAAAGTATTCACGTTGTCTTTAAGTACCGTTTGAACATAAAAAACGAAATATAATCCACCGTTCCACAATATATCAGAAACAGAGCGTCCATACTCCATGCTGAATATTAGGTACTTACCCAATCCATATACGATACATAATATCGGTAATAGGCCAGCGGCTATATTGAATAAATATTCGGATTAGGTAAATGGATTACGTATTTTTAAATACTAGGATTAGGTGGATTAGGTATCGTTTTTACCTAATCCGACCCATGTCTTCTTATTAGAGATGTGCCGAATATTCGTTTTTATGTTCGGTATTCGGTGTATTCGGCAGGTTTACCAAACATTCGTATTCGGCCGTTAAAAAATTGTCTCTATGCTTGTATGAAGTAGTATAATTACATAATTGTATCCATAACAAGAGTGTCTTATCGTTTATCGTCAGTTTCTCGGAAAAATGTCCAAATGGTCGACCTCTTCCTTTCACTCATTTCATTAATTTTTTGGCAATTTACTGAGTTTTAAGAATTTTGCACACAAAAACAAACGCGTGCCAATGTATTGTCGATAACTACACTGGCCTGCAAAAATAAGTATCACACTTTTAAAATTTAAATTTTTTCTAAACTATAGAAGTTAGAGATTTAAAATAAAAAACGTTTTATAGCAATTTTTATCAGCTTTCTTTGAAACTATAGTAACAAAGTTAAACTCTTTTTTGAGTCCTTTTTGTTTCGAAAATATATCTTGTGTACTTCAAAAGTTATTGCAATTTTAAAAGTGTGATACTTATTTTTGCAGGCCAGTATAGATGACACAATAAGAGTTGGGGGCAGCGGCGTCAGCGGTCGGCAGGCTCGCACGATTAAATTTTTTCGACAAGTACAGACTTGAATTTTTGAAATGTACGTTAAAGCGCGCCACATCCGCCGAGTATTCGGCCGAATGTTCGGTTCGGTAAACTTTTAACCGAACATTCGGCCGATTATTCGTATTCGGTGAAACCCTTATTCGGCCCATCACTGCTTCTTATTCCACCATCAAAGTATAATCACAAAAACACTCAACCTATTCATAAGCTCTCCGTAATAAAAGTTAGCTTCTTTGTGCCTGATTGAATATTTTCTGTTAGCTTAGGCCCTAAGCCGTGAGCCCGAGTTTGTTATCATTTTTAATTTAACTCCGTCTTTCAGTTATGTTGTCGAGAAATAGTTCTGAAAAGAATGTAATGAGATGGGTAAGAATAAAATTACTTTACTTTCTTGTTATTTTTACTTTTCACGACTTGAAACAGGCTTTATAGACACATACCTATGTATATCTGTGTGTTATTGTTACTGTACTATGAATACTTATCTATACTAGCGGCCAGCCCCCCTTCGCACGGGTGGACATTTTTCCCGTTTTTGCAACATTTTTCATTTATGCTCCGCTCCTATTGGTCGTAGTGTGATGTTATATAGCCTATAATCTTCCTCGATAAATGGACTATCCAACACAAAAAAAAATTCAATTCCAACTAGTGGTTCCTGAGATTAGCGCGTTGAAACAAACAAACAAACAAACTCTTCAGCTTTATAATATTTGTATAGATTCACAGTACAGTAAGAATAAGTTACTAGCCCAATGCTGGGGTCGCGGTGAAAGCAATAGCGAATCCCACGACACCGGACGTAGGTCCTTGGAGGAACATCGTGATGGTCGGTAAGAGTCCGCCATCCTCAGGATAGCCAAACTGCGATCAAGGGATTGATGTTGTGAACTTGAAATCCGCCCGTTGCGTACTGCTGACTTTTACTGGTAAAAAGGTAAAGGTAAAAGAAATAATGAGCAAAATATTAAAAACAAATCGCCGTTCCTGACCTGCAGTCCGACTTAAGGATGATTTCCACCAAACGGCTCGCATCGCATCGGATCGGAAAGGATACGAATGGATGCGGGGACAGTCGGTCGCGGCCGGCAGGATGTCGACGCATACGATCGGCTCCGTACCGTCACTTGCGAACGTATCCGTTTATGCGCGTAATCAAATAGTTTCATTCCTACCATGTTGACGTGTTCCAATCCGATCGGATACGACGACAAGCGAACGGAGCCGATCGTACGAGCATACTTTCGGCTACGATCGCGTGTCACTGAAGACGTCCGCGGTCTAGCTGCTGTGCGCGGCTTGGTAATACTACTGATACTACTAAATACTGTGTACACAATTTAATATCGTTTAAAGATTGTAAAATCCATTCCGATCCGATGCGATGCGAGCCGTTTGGTGGAAATCATCCTTTATGAAACTTTTAGGAAAACGTGTTTTATTAGGATTATGATGTTATAATATTCACTTCATCATTATACCAATTTCTATCCACTGCACAATACATAATCAATTTCTTTTTCTTAAAATAATCACATAAATAACTACTTAATTTCTTAACTCTTACCGACACACATAATTTAATTTAATATTATTCTTAAACACTTTAATTACATAGATAACGCTTGTAACCACTAGAATAACGCTAAAAGTACAGCGAGATTTTCTCAAAATATTCCTGAAGAAAATTCCAAATAAAATCTAAAACAAACTGACCTTACATAAACCGTTCTCGTAGAAAATACCAAAGACAATCTTTTCTTTTTCTGTCGTAGTAAATTCGTGTTAGGTAAATTCATCCAGATGGCTGGCTAATGAAGATTTCTTCTCCTATTCGTTCTGTTCCATTGACAATAACAAATCGTCCACCTGCCGGCTCATTAGATAGCCTACTCTGACGCACGAGGATGTTCTAGAAACAGTTTCTTTGTATGATTATCTTTAGGCTGAACGCAGATGAAACAATCCCTTAAAAAAACTGTTAATCCCACAACTGTCAAATCGCCTGATTCATAGTATAAAATACATACATCAGAATCTTGTATGGGGTGAATCTATCATTACAGTTATAGCTAATATCGGTATGTCAGCATTGGGAGCATGGTAAGTAAAGTAAATTAAACCAACATAGACTCTCCACCACTGAGAGTACTTTTAATTGGGTTAGTGATTAGTTACAGAAGCTAGTTCACAATATATCACAATATAATAATTTACACAAGATCAGAAAATAAGAACAAGCAAATCAGATGTTTGACGACTCGTTTGGTGCAGTGGCTGAGCGATTGGCTTCTGCGCTACGGGTAGTGGGTTCGATTTCCGCACGGAACAAATATTTGTATGGCCTACAGATAATTGTTCCGGGTCTGGGCGTTTGTGCATGTGAAAATTTGTGTCTGTAAACGCACCCACGATACAGGAGAAATCCAAGAGTGGGGCGACGATTTAAAAAAAAAAAAAAGATAAAAGGTCAGACTTTTTCGGCGGTTCGACATGGAATCCTCTGCTCCGTCGAATGACCACTGTTTTTATAACTTCGGGTACGTTGATTCATCTTGACGGTTACCCTCCTATGTCAAATTGTCCAGTGTTACCAGCTACCGATAACAATAGATAATTCATTGTGTCTCATTAGTGGACAGTTGAGGTCTTAAGTTAAACGGTTTTATCTTGCAGTACCCCTGCAGCATCAGGATTTACGGATTGAAGGTTGAAATTATTATAATGTTGTGTTGTCATGGGAATTGAATTTGTGTGCGAAGTTTCAGGAAAATCGGTTATGCAGAAGTAGTTGAAAAATCTTTCACTAGATTTGAAACAAACAAATATACGAAGTCAAGCTAAAACCGTTTAAAAAGAATGAATAAACGTTAATTTGACTCAACCAAGACATATTACAAGAGATAATTTAGTCTAAGAAAATAATATTAAAAGCTTATTTTAGTGACGATAAATTTGCAAATTACTAAAAGAAAAATATGTATCGTCAGTGGAAAAGTAAAAAGACTAAAGCGCCAATATACCTACTTTACAGTAGAGAGATTCAAAGTATTTATCAAGAAAATAAACATAGTTATTTTTCTTGGAGTATACATATTAAGTAGATGATTAAATATAATAATTAAATTATCTATTTAATATGTATACTCTAAGAAAAATAACTATGTTTATTTTCTTAATAAATACTTTGAATATCTCTACTGTAAAGTAGGTATATTGGCGCTTTAGTCTTTTTACCTTTCCACTGACGCTATTAATATATGATCTAATAAACAGCTTTCATTTCAGAAAGAACTTTTAAGTGACATTTAAATATATCTTGTGATGTTTTTTTTTAAAGTTGTCAATTGTATCGAATTTTACTTACGACGTATTTCATATAAGAGCTGCTAAATTGTTACAGTTGATCGTGGACGTTACGGACTTGGCTCTGATTCACTATGATTTATGATTAACACGGTCGCGTTGGCCGAATATGCAGGCGGAAAAATAGAGTATTCATTTTTAATTTGGTTTTTTTTTTACATACTGTCAAATAGACTTCGCGAGACAACATGAGCAAAGATATAATTGTAACGCGGTCTAGTAATTTGCGTGTCTTTCTGATATGCTGGTGATTTTAGAAGAAGGTAGGTACTTACTTGTTATTTCACATCTCACTTAAACCCCGCCCCACTTAACAATTACCTTTTAGCAAAACAGACCGAATAAATAGACTAGGCAAACATAAATATGAAGGAGACCGTACAAAACCGCCCAACAATAAAACAAAATGACCTTGTAGATAAATAAATTACATAACAACATTACCGAATACGACCGCGTGAATCGATTCGATCCAATTTGATAACATCGATACCTGTTTTACGATGCTCTTTATTGGCTAAGGTATCGGTTCTCGTTTCCTGGTATCGAATTTAGGTATAATTTGATACTACTCTAATTCGGGGATCGCGTGTTGAATGACATGCGAATTACGGTAGAATGTTGACGTAGTGTACGAAATACAGTGGTTTAATGGTTTGTGGTCTAACTGCGAATGTAAACTGAATTTCTAACCTACTTTTTAGGGTTCCGTACCCAAAGGGTAAAACGGGACCCTATTACTATTATTAAAATACATATTTATTTTAATAACGGAAAAGAAGACAGTTTTACGATTTACTTTGACAAACACACAACAGACTAAGTGTCGATTTCACCAACGTCGAACAACTTTTATCTCAAGAATAAAATTGACATTTTGACAGCTTTTGTATAGAAATTCTGTCAAAACGTCTAACTTATTCCTTGGATAAATGCTATCCGATGTTGGTAAAACCGGGCTTTGACTAATGTTAAATGTGGCCTATTAAAAAAGCCTTACTTTTCTGTCACAATTTAAAGTTTCTGACCTCAGCGATTGAGGCTGTGCTTTGATAGATCAGTCAGTCAGTTTTTTCTTTTTAAGGTTCCGTACCCAAAGGGTAAAACGGGACCCTATTACTAAGACTCCGCTGTCCGTCCGTCCGCCTGTCACCAGGCTGTATCTCATGAACCGTGATAGTTAGACAGTTGTAATTTTCACAGATGATGTACTTCTGTTACCGCTATAACAACAAATACTAAAAAACAGAATAAAATAAATATTTAAGGGGGCTCCCATACAACAAACGTGATTTTTTTGCTCGTTATTGTTCGATATTGATAATGGCAACAGGTAGACGCTTGAAATATTCACAGAATATTTAGTTACATATTCACTTTAATAATAAATAATTCAATTAAAATAAAACAAATATTTAAGTGGGGCTCCCATACAATAGACATGATTTTTTTGTCGTTTTTATAGATAATGGTACGGAACACTTCGTGCGCGAGTCCGACTCGCACTTGGCCGGTTTTTTTTCTAAGTTTGAAACCTATGTCTGTCCGTTTGTGGCATCGTAGCTCCCAAACAGATGAACCGATTTCAATGCGGTTTTTTAGGGTTAAATGAAATGATGAAAGGAAATGGTAAAAAAGGAATCCTTATGGTGCGACTTCGTGTGTCTGTCTGTCTGTCACAGCTGCTTATTTCAGAAACTACTAATGCTACCGACTAGAAATTTGGAATAGTTTTAAATAATGCTTACCCCATCTATACAGGGTGTAAACGAAATCATGTACTTCCTTCAAACATCGTGATGTACTGCTGACATAGATTAATCCTGAACGGGATACTTTTGGAATCAATAATACAAAAAAATACAAGAAGTAAACATGTGTTCTTAACGTGAGGAATTCGGTCCGTACCAAAATGGTAAAAAAGGAACCCTTATGGTGCGACTTCGTCTGTCTGTCTGTTTATATGGTGTATACCGAAAGCGACGCGGCGAGGTGCGGTCGCCATAACATTCAGATTGTCGCCTCTGAAATTAGAAAGCAGCCAATTTAGAGAAATCATTTTTAATTCATATTTGTATCACACCTGAAAGGGCACCAAAAAGTTTTCGATGCCCGTGCCCAGTAATGGGCTATATACACGATGTAAACGAAATCATGTAATTCCTTCAAACCTCGTGATGTACTACTGACATAGATTAACCCTGCATGGCATAATTTTGGATTCAATAAAAAAATTATTACATGAAGTAAACATGTGTTCTTAACGTGAGGCATTTTAGCGCCCCGAGTTAAATGATCGCGCGGCGAGCTATAGCCGCGCAATTCGCTCGGGGCGCTAAAATGCCTCACGTTAAGAACACATGTTTACTGAAAGATATGGGAACTACAGGAACTATCGGAAGCACAATTAAACATCGACTTTACTAATAGACGTATATTCGGAGACTGGCGCACGGCTTGACACATACAATGACTTAATTCTAGATACCCACTATTACAAATATATCACACCTCCACCACAAAACAACAGTATATCTATATAGTAACACAATAAATAAATACAACTAATACAACATCATAATAATAAACAACAATATCAACCTGATGCAACTGATAACACCTAATTCATAAATAGTTAAACAATTTTAAATCTGTCAACTGGTTTACGTGTTCGCTTAGGGTAACTCGGTAGGGTAGGGTAATTCTCCGGCGGCGGAGATTCCGGTTGTAAATTAACCAAAGATTTTTCAGGAGTATTAATATCTTGATTTGAACTTTCCCCTTTATTCCTGATAGTCGCCTCCGGTGAGGCTACCTTTACTATCCGTTCTAACCCCTCGCTAACTGGCTCGACCACACTCTCTCCCCCGTGATCTGTATTGCCCACAGTCTCTGGACAGGTGACATCAGATAAGCGTGACCTGCGGCGCATTTGATCTACATGTCTTTTTAGTGATTGACCATTATCCTTTACCACTGAATACCTACGGGCACTGTCTACTCGTTCTACGGTACCTTTCGCCCACCTATCACTAACACCATACTCACGAGCCCAAACTATATCACCCTCCCTGAAACTGCGGTCTGTTCCCCCCGCGCATTCCATTTGTCGTCTCTGAGCTTGATGGACTCTGTCTTCGGTGACCAGGTTAGTACGCAGTAAATCAAGTCTGGAGCGTAATGGACGTCTCTGCAACAACATAGCCGGGGTTTCCCCGGTAGTGCTGTGCACGGTGTTTCGATATGCTAACAGAAACGTTTGTAGTGCGGTGTCGACATCCATACCATCCCTATGCGCTTTCTTAATAGCCCGCTTGCAAAGCTTTACTGCATTCTCCGCAGCCCCGTTTGATGATGGGTGGTAGGCTGGTGAAAAATACTGTTTAATGCCGTTGTTTTTTAGAAAAGTTTTAAACTCTATACTAGTGAATGGTGGGCCTTGATCAGATACTAATTCCTCCGGCAACCCAAACCTTGCAAATGTAACTCTTAAAACCTTAATAACCCTTGATGCATTAGTTCGTGTCATCTCAAAAACTTCTAACCACTTTGAAGAAGAATCAATAATAACTAAGAAGGTAAGACCTTTATATGGCCCTAGGAAATCGATGTGAACCCTTGTCCAGGGACGCGCGTGATACTGCCACGGCTGGATCGGGGCCCGCGGCGGCGCGTCTGCCTCCGCTGCACAAGTCTCACATTGTTTACATAACGCTTCCACAGCAGCGTCAATATTAGGCCACCACACATAGCTACGTGCCAAGCTTTTTGTTTTTACGATCCCCATATGACTGCTATGAAGTTGTTTTAAAACATAATTCTGCAACGAAAGTGGTATAACCATACGATAACCCCACATAATACAACCACACTCCGTATATAACTCATTACGCCTCATAAAGTATGGTTTTATACTTTCTGCATCTGCACATGTTGAAGGCCACCCGGATTGTATGTAAACTAAAATCCTACTTAACACTTTATCTACAGCCGTCGCTTTCCTAACGTCTTGGCTCGTAATTGGTAAAAAATTTTCAACGAAATTAACATAAGTATTTTCGTCTTGTAATATTACATTTTCTTTACATCCTTTGTACGGCAGTCGTGATAATGCATCGGCACAATTTTTACTCGAAGAAACATACTCAATGTCATAAGTATATCCAGCCAATAACACCGCCCAACGCTGTAACCTAGATGCGGCCATCACCGGAATACCCACTTTATCACCAAAAATATAGGTGAGAGGTTTGTGATCGGTTTTTAATATAAATTTACGACCATAAAGGTATTGATGAAATTTACGAACTCCGAACACAATAGCGAGTGCCTCTCGATCTATTTGTGAGTAGGCCCGCTCGGCTTGCGTGAGCGCGCGCGACGCGTACGCCACGGGACGCTCGCCCCTTGCCGTTGTGTGCGATATCACAGCTCCTACGCCTACACTGCTCGCATCTGTTGTTAAAATTATAGGTAACTCTGGTGTGTAGTGCATTAGCACTTCACTACATGTTAATAAATGCTTCACTTTACTGAACGCATCTTCACATTCCCTATTCCAGCTATACGGTGTTCCAGCTTTAAGCAACTTATACAAAGGCGCTAGAATTGTACTAACATTTCTTATAAATTTTCCATAGTACATCACCATACCAATAAAAGCTCTTAGTTCAGAAATATTCGTGGGAGCTGGAGTTTTAACTATAGCCTTTACTTTGTCTGGGCACGTGTGAACCCCTTCTTTACTAATCGTGTGACCTAGATAGTTAACCGATTCAGCAAAAAATACACATTTATCTTTTTTTACTTTAAGGCCGTATTTGTTCAAGCGATCAAATACTTTGCATAAGTTACGCATATGTGCTTCGCTTGTGGGCCCCGTTATTATAATGTCATCCAAAAACACCCCCACATGTGGTAAATCTGCAAACAACTGCTCCAAATGTCTTTGAAAAATGCCCGGACTCGATGCTAACCCGTATACTAGCCTATTATACATAAATAATCCTTTATGAGTGTTAATCACTGTATATTTTTTTGTTTCATCTAACTCAAACTGCGCGTATGCCTGAGAAAGGTCAATTTTACTGAAATGCTGGCCACCCTTCAAACGAAGTAGTACTTCCTCTACTCTGGGTAACGGATAACGGTCAACTTCTATAACTTTGTTTAAAGTTAATTTGTAATCTGCGCAAATTCTAATGTTACCGTCCTTCTTGACGACCGGCACGATGGGTGTTGCCCAGTCAGAACGCTCCACAGGAGAGAGAACGCCGTCCCGCTGCAGCTGGTACAGCGCGCGCTCAACCGGCTCGCGCAGCGCATACGCCAGCGGGCGCGCTCGCATGAACACCGGCCGCGCCCCCTCGCGCACGCACACGCTCACCGTGCCGCCGGTGAACCGCCCCAGCCCGTCCGCGAACACTTCACAGTATTTGGAACTGAAAGTAGCCACATCAAAAACATTGTTTTTGTACATCACAACATCATTACTATTACAATCATAGGTTACTGTAGGTAATTGTATTTTTAGTTCTGCCATCCACTGACGGCCTAATAGAAGTGTTTTCCCATTCTCAACAACATATAAATCTAATTGCTTATGGCAATCTTTATATTTCACTAACGGTTGTATAACTCCAAGGGGTTTTACTAACTCGCCGGTATAATACTTTAGTGTTAAATTACTGGGGTTTAGCTTTACATCATTAAACAATTTAATAAAGCACTTCCAGCTTATGCATGACACCGCACTGCCGGTGTCACATTCCATTTTAATGTCAATACCATTTACATTCAGTTCGACATAAATAGGACTACACTGCGTCGCTGATAATTTACAAACATCTACAAATATTACCTCATCGCTCTCCGCGCCATCACTTTCATTGAAGTTCCTTATTTGAAGCACGTCCATATCCACGTTGTAGTGTTCCGATAAATTCGGACACATACGTCGCAAATGTCCTACTTGGTTACAAACTCGGCAAACATAACGCCCGAACTTGCACTTGCTTGCGTCGTGACGCGCGCCGCACACTCGACACTGCTGTTGCTGCGCGCGCTCACCCAGCTTCATAGGTGCGGGCGCTGCCGATGCGCGAGCGCCGCGCCACCGTCCACTAGAGGTAGTAACGAATGGTGTTGACGCTCCGCGGACGTCACGAGTGCCCACCGTCGCCGTACACATCCGCCGCGAGCCCGCTGACATCGCTTGACACGTCACCGACGACGTCGTGGATGCACCCTCGCTTCTCAACCCGCTCTGTCCTTCCACGGCCGCAGCGTCTTTTTCTGCTGCCTCCATGCTAACTGCCAATTTATACGCCTTCCCGAAATCCAAATTGCTTTCGGCGAACAATCGTTGTCGTATGGTTTCATTTGTTATGCCACACACTAGCTGATCTCTCAAGCTTTCTTCCAGCCAGGACCCAAATTCACATGTTTTGGACATTTTCTTCAAGATAGCTGCGTATTCCGATATAGTTTCACCTTCTTTCTGTTGCCTATGTCGAAACTTGTACCGCTCCGCCAACTCACTTGGCTTTGGTTGCAAGTGTTTTTCCATGACGTCAACGATTTCTGTCAACGTTTTGCTTTTAGGTTTAACCGGCGTACACAAATTAACAAGAAGTTCGTAACACTCCGCCCCCATCACTGTTATTAATGTAGGCACTTGTAATTCGTTAGGAATCTTGTTAACTAAAAAATATTGTTCTAACCGTTCCACGTACAACCGCCAATCGTCACTGTGGACTTTGAACTCAGCAATTTTACCAATCGACATTTTTGATTAATTTGGTGATACTTTTCCTATTTTGTTTGCTATTGCACCAATCACGCATAGAAACATCCCATCCTCGTCGCCACTGAAAGATATGGGAACTACAGGAACTATCGGAAGCACAATTAAACATCGACTTTACTAATAGACGTATATTCGGAGACTGGCGCACGGCTTGACACATACAATGACTTAATTCTAGATACCCACTATTACAAATATATCACATTTACTTCTTGTATTTTTTTTTAATAGATTCCAATGTTATCTCGTGCAGAGTTAATCACCACGTTTGAAGGAATTACATGATTTCGTTTACACCCTCTATACTTTTGTATCATAACTCTATTATGAAGATCTTGTCAATTTCAAGGGCACTTAACCACCGCATAGAGGAGGTAATAAAACCGCCAATATTAACAGTTCCCATTTGTTACAGAGGGTACTAGAGCCAGCCTCGTTCTCAGTGTCCGCCGACCGCCGGTTCCTGTTACTAGCACAAAACGTGCGCAAGATTCACACGCACTCCTACCTCGCACGGTACACCGTCTATGATATATTGACTACGTGAGTATTATTTATATTTTATTTATTGGCATTAAATCATCCACGTGATTTAAATAATAAGGTACTAGTGAGCGCTTCTTCTTCTTTCTTATTCGTAAAGAATGTATATAGAATCGAATTTTTATTTCCGTTTACACAATTATAAATTAGTACACAACTACATTAACACACACGTGCACTACTCATACACACACATGTTGGTTTAAGTGAACGGGCATGACCACTGAGACACCTGTAATTATAGGTCAATAATATTTATTTTTTATTTGTTTATTTATTTAAGCACGCTATTACATCTATTTGGAACTGGTTTACATCAGTTACGTCACAATGGGTTCAGTTGAAAACCAGCGTCAGGCACTAGTGGTCTGACATTTATGCTGAACTGAACCTATTTGGTGCAGCCGCTAGACACACAGCTACTTTATTTTTTGTTTATTATTATATAATTTTTTCTTAGTTTTTTTTTGTTTTCTCTCTTATGAATTTTTTGTCTGTGTGTTGACTGCTTTTTGTGCCAAATAAGTTTCTTTGTTTCTTTCTTTGAACGGGCATGACTACTGACTGACATCCGTGGAGCACACAGGTTCCAGATGAAAACCAGCGTCAAGTACTTATAGTACTTGACATTAAGCTGATCTGGACACCTTTTTGGCCCAGCCGTGCGACACATACCCCCAAAACTTTCTTTTTTTATATCACATTTTTTATCTGTTGTGTCTCTTTGTGCTGTGTCCAAATAAATGGTTCTTTATCTTTATCTTCTTTTCTAGCGGAAACCTTGTGGATTTTATTTTATTTAATACTAGCGGCCCGTCCCGACTTCGCACGGGTGGAAATTTATCCCGTTTTTGCAACATTTTTCATTTATGCTCCGCTCCTATTGGTCGTAGCGTGATGTTATATAACTTATAACCTTCCTCGATAAATGGACTATACAACACAAAAATATTTTTTCAATTCCAACCAGTAGTTCCTGAGATTAGCGCGTTCAAACAAACAAACTCTTCAGCTTTATAATATTAGTATAGATTTTTCCGGGGTTTATTGTAGTTTCTTTTTCCTAGCTTAAATAATAAGAAGCGTGCGGGCGTTTTTGGGAGCTGTCTATTGTTAGTTCTAAAAGTACTTATTTAAACTCATTTTGATTAAATAAGTTTTGGAGTATTTTGAAATAGATCACCGACTCCTTGAGGGGTAGATCGGGGTATTTGAGATTTTTACTCACTTAAACACCTTCGGTTGCCGTCATCAACACATGCAGAGAGCTCCGGGATCTACCATCCATATATCTCCATAGCCAGAGATGCGCATCCCTGGTACGCAGGATGCGGGGCAGCACCAACACCACCCTAAAAATGGTCTCAGACCGACTGAATTGCGCGATCGTTAACTGGTGCTGCAAAATTTCTGCTGGACCTGCAGCATAATAACGATGTGCAATGGTTTTAGGTTCATTTGATTATCTATACTAATATTATAAAGAGGAAAGATTTGTATTTTTGGATTTTTGTATGTAACGAATAAAAATAAAAACTACTGGACCGATTTCAATTTTTTTTTTCCGTTATAAAGCTACACTAACACTGAGTAACATAGGCTACGGGCGGAGCCGTGAGGACACAGCTAGTTTGTATATAATTTAGTTTACTAATATAGATGTTTATTAACACTATGAGTTATGTTACTAGAATAAATAATAGAATTATTATATACTAGCTGTGCCCTCACAGCTCCGCCCGCGTAAGAAGTTTTATTCCAGTAATAAATATAGCCTATGTTACTCAGTGATAATGTAGCTTTCTAACGGTAAAATAATTTTTGAAATCGGTCCAGTAGCTTTTAAGTTTAAGTTACATACAAAAATACAAATCTTTCCTCTTTATAATATTACTAGCTGTGTCCTCACGGCTCCGCCCGTAGCTTATGTTACTCAGTAGCTTACTCATGTAGCTTTCAAACGGCAAAATATTTTTTAAATCGGTTTAGTAGTTTTTAAGTTTATTCGTTACATACAAAAATACAAATATTTCCTCTTTATAATATTAGTATAGATTATTAGTATTGGGGGCTCGTGGCTAAATGACAACCGCGCCGATCGTACGATTTGCAAGGTTAAGCTGCGCTTGCCGCGGTCAGTCCGTGGATGGGTGACCATTTGTTACACATCGAGACCCCTCCGTGCCTCGGAGAGCACGTTAAGCCGTCGGTCCCGGGTGTCATACGAATACCTATGACAGTCGTTACGGGTAGTCAGAAGCCCGAAAGTCTGACAAACGGTTTAACCTTAGGATACCGGCATTGCCCAGTTATTGGGTTGCGGAGGTCTGATGGCAGTCGCTCCGTGTAAAATACTGGTATTCAGCCGCATCTGGTTAGACTGGATGCTGACCCCAAGATAATTGGGAAAAGGCTAAGAGGATAGATTATTAGTATTGGTATAGATTATGGCTAAACCAAACAAACAAACTCACGCTCTCTTTATAGCATAAGTCGGTATATGGTAAACCTTAATATCTCGGAAAATATTGGTGCCGATTCTCTTGTTCACCAATCAAACTTAAATGAGAGAATTGCTATCTTTCACTAACAGACTGTGCTAGAAAAGGACAGTGATAGATAAGAACTAAGTTAGAGATATCAAACTAGTTTTTATCCACTTAAATATCCAAACCTTTGTTTCTTTTTTTTTTTCTTTTTTTTTCTTTTTTTTTGTAATTGACGACACGTTTGGTGCAGTGGCTAAGCGATTGGCTTCTGCGCTGCGGGTCGTGGGTTCGATTCCCGCACGGAACGAATATTTGTATGGCCTACAGATAGTTGTTCCGGGTCTGGGTGTTTGTGCATGTGAAGATTTGTGTCTGTAAACGCACCCACGATACAGGAGAAAACCTAGTGTGGGGCAACGCTTTAAAAAAAAAAAAAAACTGTAGGTTAGCCGAAACTTCGCTTTAGTTAAATATGTATTTCTTGTGTTCCGTGGTATGCTAAATAACTCACAAATATTGGGATCATTGAGGCTGCTCGTTCCTAACACTAGCTTGCGTCAGGGTCCGAGGGAGAGGCTGTTTGAGGTCCCGGTAGCCCGTACGAACATTTTAAAATTCGCACCGGTCGTTCGCGCAACACGAGTACTTAATTCCATCTCGCAACAGCTTGATATTTTTACTTGCTCTTTAGCGGGATTCGAGAGGGTGACGCTTAATTATTTATCTTCTATGTAACTGACTTGTTGAATTGGGTAAAAAACCTGTAATGACAATTGTGTGTTGTGAAATAAATAAATACATAGTTTACGCCTTGAACTTCACCGTGTTTTTAGTCGACACCTGACGTGTCGTCTAAATTTATATGGAAATTTTAGTTCAAATAAAGGTAGCTCTTATTTACGTCTGTCTCTTTCTTATTTTATCAGAATGACAAAGATGGCATTAGCTTAAATCAAGTTTAGTTTGTGGATAACAGAATCGGGGCCATTGTTAAACATTTTTTTTATTTATGTTGGTGATACGGATTCATTGCTCCCGATTGTAATTATCTATACTAATATTATAAAGCTGAAGAGTTTGTTTCTTTGTTTGTTTGAACGCGCTAATCTCAGGAACTACTGGTTAGAATTAAAAAAATATTTTTGTGTTTGATAGTCCATTTATCGAGGGAGGTTATAGGCTGTATAACATCACGCTACGACCAATAGGAGAGGAGCATAAATGAAAAATGTTGCAAAAACGGGAAAAGTGTTCACCCGTGCGAAGCCGGGACGGGCCGCTAGTTCATTATACGCACAAAGGTTTGAATATACAAATACGAGTAAAATGAGGCGAAATTACAAGAGGCCACAGAAAACACTACCACAGCCTGGTTTAGGAAAGAACAACGAACTAAGAGTACACAATATTGTACAATACACTCACTGGTTAGAAAAGTTATTCCTCTGGCAAAGCGATTACTTATGCATGCCTAGTCCACGTTAGATCGTATAAGTTAAATTATTTTGGGTACCGAGCAAGTAAAGCCTCGGGCACACTATGCGGTGAGGCTACAGGAAGAGGCTGTACGGAAACTATATATTATATAGCCGAGCGAAGTGACTTATCATGCTCAAAATCAAAAATCAAAATCAAAAAAAAATATTTCACATAAACCAATACAGGTGCTTATGAAACGTCGAATTTAGGTGCACGGTTCCAATTAGTTGTTTCCTATGGAGAAGAGCCGGCAAGAAACTCCATGGTTACTCTTTTAAAAATAATACCTTTAACAATTTCAGTGGATACAGTACAATGATTTAGGATAGTGAGAGAACGATGAGGTCCTGACCACAGACCAATGAGTAATATAGTACTAAAAGACTTGTAGGCACGAGCCATTTATGTTCACACTAGCGGCCCGTCCCGGCTTTGCACGGGTGGAAATGTTTCCCGTATTTGCAACATTTTTCATTTATGCTCCACTCCTATTGGTTGTAGCGTAATGTTATATAGCCTATAACCTTCCTCGATAAATGGACTATCCAACACAAAAATAATTTATCAATTCCAACCAGTAGCTCCTGAGATTAGCGCGTTCAAACAAACAAACAAACTCTTCAGCTTTATATAATATTAGTATAGATTAAATTCTTGGTAATTTTTAAAGTAGTCAAAATGCGAGCCCAACTTGTGTCCCAACCCTAAACAAAACTCTATTCAGTATTCCACGTCTCAGTATTGTGGCATAATTAATTATTAAACAAATTTAACAAAGACTAACGAGAAGGCTGAAGGTCGTTCTAAAAACTCTCGTTAATTAGTTGTGTAATTAGTATTTTTGGACGACTCACTTTTTGTTTTAGAGGGTAGTTATTAACTAGAGTTTGGGCACGTTATCGAAGTTGTTTAACGTTGTTTATTGTGTTGTTGCTGTTTCTTATAGGTTGTTGAAAACGACCGTATGTAGATACAAAAAGATAAAAATGATCTATACTAATATTATAAAGCTGAAGAGTTTGTTTGTTTGAACGCGCTAATCTTAGGAACTACTGGTTAGAATTGAAAAATTATATTTGTGTTGGATAGTCCATTTATCGAGGAAGGTTATAGGCTATACATATAACATCACGCTATGACCAATAGGAGAGGAGCATAAATGAAACATGTTGCAAAAACGGGAAGAATGTGCACCCGTGCGAAGCCGGGACGAGCCGCTAGTACAATATAAACTAGCGACCCGCCCCGGCTTCGCACGGGTGCCATGTAGATAGTCATGTATACTAATATAAACCTTCCTCTTGAATCACCCTATCTATTGCTGAAAACTGCATTAAAATCAGTTGCGTAATTCAAAAGATCTAAGCGTACAGACAGCGGGAGCGACTTTGTTTTATACTATGTAAAGATGTCCCTTAGACTACAGATTTAATTGAATAATATCTACATACAGACATAAACTCACGCCTTTTTCCCTTGGGGGTAGGCAGAAACTATAGAACGCCACATGCTACGATCCTTACATACTCCTTTCGCTTTGTCCACATTCATCTTGTCATACACGCACGCCATTAGTCGAGTTAAGTAAAAATAATATAGAATGTTTCTCAATGTTTAGCTGCCTTGTTGGTCTAGTGGTCGCAAGCGTGACTGCTGAGCATGGGGTCCTGGGTTCGATCCCCAGGTCGGGCAAAGTGTTATTGGGTTTTTCCATTAAGAATTTCTCAGTAGCAGCCTGGAGTCTAAATTTGTGCCCGGTTAATGGCAATAGGCTCGCCCCCTATTACATAGGACTTAAACATAACTGGCGAAACAAGGGTGTACTAAACACACCTCTACCGATCCCTTCGGGGAATATAAGGCGTGATATTATGATGATGTTTCTCAAACATCTTTTAAACATAAGTTTACAAACTGGGTACTGGGTAGATAGTACCAAATTTCTTGTACCCCGCGCCTACCGCTATAAAAAATGTAATATTTCAAAATTCATTAACGATTCAAGAGTTCCCGAGTTCTCCCTTGAATTTTGTTCGCACAAGTAACGCCTGTGAATTATATAATAAGACATCTGTTCTTGCGTTTAAAATTGTCCAGGGGTGGGAAAAATTTACTTTCTAGTAATGAAAGAAATATGGCAATTTCACCTTGAACTGTCCACTGTAGCTATTATTGGGAAACCTATGTCCAGCAGTGGACATTGACGAGTTGATATAACGATGATCTGTATAAATATAAAATCGGTCAAGTGCGAGTCGGACTCGCGCACGAAGCGGAACCCTTCGTGCGCGAGTCCGACTCGCACTTGACCATTTTCTATAATCATTTACCATTATCTATAAAAATGGCAAAAAATTACATTTGTTGTATGGGAGCCCCCTTAAATATTTATTTTATTCTGTTTTTTTAGTATTTTTTGTTAAAGCGGCAATAGAAATACATTATCTGTGAAATTTTCAACTGTCTAACTATCACGGTTCATGAGATACAGCCTGGTGACAGACGGACGGACGGACAGCGGAGTCTTAGTAATAGGGTCCCGTTTTACCCTTTGGTTACGGAACCTTAAAAAGAAAAAACTGACTGACTGATCTATCAAAGCACAGCCTCAATCGCTGAGGTCAGAAACTTTAAATTGTGACAGTAAAATAGGGCCTTTTTAATAGGCCACATTTAATATTAGTCAAGGCCCGGTTTTACCAACATCAGATAGCATTTATCCAAGGAATAAGTTAGACGTTTTGACAGAATTTCTATACAAAAGCTGTCAAAATGTCAATTTTATTCTTGAGATAAAAGTTGTTCGACGTTGGTGGAATCGACACTTAGTCTATTGTATGTTTGTCAAAGTAAATCGTAAAACTGTCTTCTTTTCCGTTATTAAAATAAATATGTATTTAATAACTGAAAAATGTTGTCCAATTGGACGTAGTTAAGCGAAAAGGATCCAACCCACAAAATTATCGAAAATTTGTTATTTATATCAAAATACTCCATAAACTGCTTAAGCTTAACTACACATAATAACATTTTAACAAGTAAAATATTTTGTCATTTGTCCTTTAATTACAATAAAACCAAGAAATTTAAATCAAAGAACCAATGAAGAAATACAGTCTAAACTTAAATATTGAATATCTCATAACTGTGTGGGTTGGATCCTTTTCGCTAAACTACGTCCAATTGTGCCTTCTAACTTTGAAAAAAAAAACAAAAAAATGTATGGCTGTATTTTGATGAAATGTCAAATGTGGCCTATTCAAATGGCCCTACTTTACCTTTTACAACGAAGACATTCACTAAGGAAGGATTTTTGAAAATGTCACCCCCACCTGGTAAAAGTTTGTATGAAAGAAATGAGGCAAACGAAGCTGCAGGTAAAAGCTAGTGATTCATAAAAGGAGGACCTCAAGACCACAAATGTGACATTAGAATTTTTCCACCCTAGGATTTCTCGTGTCGTGGGTGCGTTTACATACACAAATCTTCACACGCACAAACATCCAGACCCGGAACAACTATCTGTAGGCCATACAAATATTTGTTCCGTGCGGGAATCCAACCCACGACCCGTAGCGCAGAAGCCGATCGCTCAGCCACTGCACCAAACGTGTCGTCCAATCGTCGTGTTTCAATGGTACTTCAATAGCTATTATGTTAGCTCATTACAAATCACAGTAAGAAAAAAGTTCGGCATTGAAAAGTGCTCTACCGATCACGAGAGAAATGCAGCACTCTGAACGTCATAAATTTTTTCGACTGCGAATTGAAATGAGCTATTGATGTTGACGACATCCTTACCGATTCTCTTTTAAATCAATAAACTATCAACTGTCTACCTTAAAAACAATCATTATTCAAAACGATTTATAAATCAAAAATATTGAATAAAAAATACGTTTCAGATTTCATGAAACTAACAAATAGTCGCCATTATGCAGGCCAATTGAAAACGTGTAAAATTGACTCCTCGTCGCAGACAAAACCTTTCATAGCTTTACTAATACATTGCTTTCAATATGCAATGCTATTTTCAAGATTTATATTAAGAGGAAAAGGTAACTCTCACAGCAAAGTTATAAAATGTTTTTTTTTTAATATTAAATTGTGTCGTTAAGCTTTGAAAGTATTTTATTTCTCGGGAGCAATGATTCTGGGTCACCAACATAAACCTTAATATCTCGGAAAACATTTTTTGACGTGACAACGTCTAATAAAACGATAAACGCCGGCAGCATGCAAGAAAAAGCGTGACTCATTGTCACGTTCCGTCTGAGGCGAGAGCGCGGCACAAGCGATAGAAAGGCACAATGTTTTGTTATGACGTTGTCACGTTAAACTATCGTCCGTAAACCGACTTTACAGACAACAAATTTTTTTTAATGCAAATTTTTTCGTGGCTTTAGTTAACTTTGTTTAACATTTTCACATTGTTTTGTTATGTTGGTGACCCGGATTCATTGCTGCCGAGTGTAGTTAACTAGTTATTGCCCGCGGCTCGCATCCTTGGGGAAATACTTCACGTACCCGGATAAAAAGTATTCTATGGATTAGGATCCATGTTATGGTCTATCTGTGTGCCAAATTTCATCCAAATCCACTAAGGTGTGATTGATTAACAAACATCCAAATTCACAGTCACAAACATTCAAATGTTCACGTTCATAATGTTAGTAGGATGTTTAAAAATATTGTTAACCAGCGGCCCGTCCCGGCTTCGCACGGGTGGGCATTTTCCCGTTTTTGCAACATTTTTTTGCTCCGCTTCTATTGGTCGTAGCGTGATGTTATATAGCTTATAACCTTCCTCGATAAATAGACTATCCAACACAAAAATATTTTTTTCAATTTCAACCGTAGTTCCTGAGATTAGCGCGTTCAAACAAACAAACGAACTCTTCAGCTTTATAATATTAGTATAGATACATAACGAAGTTTGCACATCGGTAGCAGGTATCTTATTTTAATGAAGCTTATGAACAGTAGGTACTGATTTAGATACATCAGATAATTCCTTCATCATGATCATCATTGGTAGCCTACCCGTTTTGCAGCCAAGTTCTTGATGAAGTCTCCTAAAAAGGAGATGCTTTGGTGCTATACTATCCTAAGTAGCCCTACATTGCTCTGCACAAGCAATTTCGTGATGGAAGACCCAGCTCGTTGCATCGATAGCATAATTTTTCAGATCTATTCTATAAGAGCGGAGATTAGTTATTTGGCGCAGCCGCTAGACACACAGCTACTTTTTTTTTTATTTTGTTTTGTCTCCTATGATTTTTTGTCTGCTTTCGTGCCAAATAAATTTCTTTCTTTCTTTAGTTCACGAAAAATAAATAAAAAATGAGTGCAGATCTATACTAATATTATAAAGCTGAAGAGTTTGTTTGTTTGTTTGTTTGAACGCGCTAAGCTCAGGAACTACTAGTTGGAATTGAAAAATTATTTTTGTGTTGGGTAGTCCGTTTATCAAGGAAGGTTATAGGCTGTATAACATCACGCTACGACTAATAGGAGCGGAGCATAAATGAAAAATGTTGCAAAAACGGGAAAAATGTCCACCCGTACGAAACCGGGACGGACCGCTAGTACGTAAATAACATCATTCTTGTCAGTTAGTACGCTGTTATAATCACAATTCGCAACAACTTAGTCGATTCCAAATCGATCCAACGCAAATCACAACTCTAATTATTAATCTCCGCAACTACCAAAGTCGCTGATAGTCGGTTAGTTTGTCACCACAAGTTGACAGCTTTCAAAGACTATATTGTTTACCGAATAGATTGCTCAAGTTTGATTTAAACTTTGAATCGAAGTTGCGTCCTTGAACTGAATTTGGATATTTCTGTTTGCCATTGTGGCCCGACCTCAACAAAGGGAAGTTTTTATGTTTTAAAAGTATTGGAAAGCTCGCGGTTTCGTGTTTTGTGAATCGCCTTTTTGTAGCCGATTTTAGTCGATTGGTAAAAGGATGTTCTCTATCGATTAGAATTGTGTTGTGGTTGAAAAGGAATAAGGTAATTACTAAAGTTTTATTTCTAAATGTTTGGTAAAGTTATTGCAAGGGTTTTTGTAATACAGTGCATCCGCTTTTCCTTACTCTAGACATAGAAAAATAATCGGATTCTCGTTAGTAGAAATTGATATTGGTTAACGGGGAATCTATTTTATTTGAAATCAGTTATTCAAATTGACTAAACACTGCGTATGAAATCTCTACTTCACCTATAATAATTTTATTACAATAACCGACTATCCAAAATGTCGACTCATTTTACTACCTACCTTACCTTATGTAAATGTGTATATAATAGATATATAAAGTACACAAGTACCTATACAAACATAACAGTACAGCGGTCCGTAATCGCAGGTACCAGGCAAGCATAAAACCTAATATGTTCATAAATTGGGCCTTTAACACTACGTTCGGCGTACTAAGGTGTTTCGCTACAATATACAAGACATGTAAGGGATTCTCTACTCTATGTTAAAGAGATAAGGTTGGGTATTGTTGTTGGATATTTATTTAGATGTTGTCTGGTAGGATACACACAAATCTTGTAGTTTGCAGGAAGGTGTATCGTAAGAGATATTGTATGTGAACACACTTCATATTTTAAAGTCTTGGCTTCATGTTTTCGCATTTCTCAATTTAACATGCGAATATCATCGAGTGGTTTTCTCATATACCTAATGATTACCTACTGTATATTCATGTTCCTAACACAATACACTTCGATATCTTATATCGTCAGGCTTAATAGGAGGTTTGATATTGGTTAATTGCAGGATCAAATACAATTCATTTGTATGGATTGTGTGATAAAAACTTACCTACCCTCTGCGAGCTAATCAGTTTCCCAACCGTGGTGTACCGTTCATTGTGACGATCTACCAGGACGTCATGACGTATGGCATGACACAATTGATTAAATATTTCATCTCCAGTTTCGATAGCCGTAAAACAAATTCAATTCTTAGCTAAAATCACAAAAGAAGAAAATCCAACCGAATTAAATCATGAACTCATGACAAGCTTAAAAAATACCTAAATTCATCCATTTAAAATCAGCAAGATTTACATTTCTTTAACATTTCTCTGAAATCAATGCTGTGTTAAAACATGGCGGAGTAATGTATAATTTAAAAAGTGAAAGAGATGCAAAGGCAACGGAACAAAGCTTTTGTTCGGCATACAGCCACTTCCCTTGGGGCTATTGTTGAAAAATAAAAAAATATTCGGCCGTTGCGCGGAAAAAACGCCTTTGTGACTAATGTCTTGGACGGTGTCTAGTGGGTACAACCTTGTTTATAGAACCTCTTCTCAAACTTGTGAGCCTGGTACTTTACTATAATTTAGAGACGACCATAGGCATAATAATTTATTACGTACCTACCACTGTAGGCGACAAAAATCTAGCAAGTTTCTTAAGCTTGGCAAGTTGTTATAAAAATGCTGGACAACTAACTGAACAATTTATTGATTAATCGCAACCGAAACCGAACCGTTCATTTATACAATTTTCGTTTACAAAGACTGTCAAATTGATTGACAACAAACAAAACAAAAAAAATTGACAACTGCTTTTTTTGTGGTTTTGGCAACAATTTTTTATAGTCGAATTGGCCCACAGAGCACTGGAATTGGCCTTTGTAATCGTTAAGTGTCAACTGGCAATTATTTTATCAATATGACAGATGAGCCGTGTTATGCAATAATGTGTCAACCCACAAAAATATGAATTCTGTGTTAACGCCATCTAGTTATTGTGGTAGGTCTGGTCAACGCTAGAAAAAAATGCAAACTGCATTAAGATTTTTTGATAGACGCTCTTTTAAATTTTCTACAGTTCTGGGCATTTTTCAATCGTTGATTATAGGACCTACCACAAAAACTAATGACATTACCACAAAATTCATCCCTTTTTGGGTTGACACATTATTTCATAACACGGCCCAGATATTGTGAAACTATTCCTGTTTGATGAATTAAAATGTATCACTTGTTGACACAACAAAACCATCCAGAAAAATAATTATTATCTCTTCGATTTCCATTTGGGTAATAAACTATGTACTTACGTTATATGTTGATACATGGACGGCATTTATTGCAGAAACAAGTCAGCTTACTACATATTCCAGCTTCCGAAATCCAGCAACAATGCTCGGATTTCCAATCAAATTTCGTTCTTGAACAATAGAGGAATCACTTGCAAAAATATTTTTACATCATTCGTATTCATGTATTCGTGTTAGACGGAAGTCAGCCAGCCGAGCTGAAGGGGTAATGGCGCGGGGGTGAAATTTTCATCAAACTGGCCTCGCGGCAGTCGCGGCGGTATTCCGTACAACGTGTGCCATGGAAAGTCGAATATATTATCGTAATACCATATTTGCTTTCTGTGAATAATAATAACAACGCCTCGACCAACATCTGATGAGGACCTTGGGCAGCTGGATCAAGGGGCCTGGTACAGAAAGCGTTACTTCTGGACGCGGCGTGTATTATTAGGAGGTTCCTCTCCCTGAGCTTGGACCCTGTTCCTGATAATCGCATCTTCGAGGCGAGAAACTCTGTCCGTGTAAATAGACTTTAAAGGATGATTTCCACCAAACGGCTCGCATCGCATCGGATCGAGTCCGGCAGGATGTCAACGCATACGATCGGCTCCGTACCGTCGCTTGCGAACGTACCTATCCGTTTCTGCGCCTAGTCAAATAGTTTCATTCCTACCGTGTTGACGTGTTCTAATTTTTGAAAGGGTCCGACCAGATACAATGACAGGCGAACGCAGCCGATCGCGCGTCGCGGAAGACGCCCGCAGTCAAGCTGCTGTACGCGGCTTGGTAATATAGACTTTCAATACTGTGTGCACGATTTAATATCGTTTAAAGATTGTAAAATCCGTTTCGATCCGCTGCGATGCGAGCCGCTTGGTGGAAATCATTAGTCGCCTTTTAAGAGACCGTAATCACCAATTTTATTCTTTCTCCTTGTCTTCAGCGAGTCCTACCCCCTCACGCCGCTACCAGATGAAGTCGGTGGTGGGGTCATCACTGAGGGACCCTCACTACTCATGGCGACCTGGACGCCCAAGGGTCACGGGCTCATCACCGTCAAAGACTACGACATATACTACAGGCCAGCCCCCCGTTCTTCGACGGGATATCGAGTAACGGACACTGGGGTACCTGGGACCATCCATAATGGTGTCCCGGATTGGTTGTATGAAGGTATGTATTTAATAAAAAATAATTTAATTATGTTTTATTTCACATTGGTATTTCGTTGCCATGGCAACCAAAATATCAATGATACTTTATAAAATTTATTCGCGTATTTATTTTTACTTTGAGAAATTGTGAGTTATTTTATCGTCATAGACGTGAACGGTGTTCAAGTCAAGCTTGGTATTTGGGATACAGCGGGATAGGAGCGATACAGAACATTGACATCAAGTTTTTACAGAGAAGCTCATGGTGCTATACTTATTAGTTTACGATATGTCAGAACCAAAGTCCCTAGCAAAACTGAATGAGTGGGTCGAGGAACTCCAAGTATACTCCACCAAGAAAACATTGCTTAATTGTCGGCAATAACATTGACATTTTGGGACCCAATCAGCAAGCACATTGGGTCACCCGCGCGACGGCGCAACGAGTATTCCTAAGGAGGGTTGATGTCAGACAGGCGGCCGGTCATAAAACAATAAGCCAAAACCTCTAACATCGTGGATTTATGAAATACACATAGTATGCCCCACCTAGTGTGGGATAAGGGCAGGGAGAAGAAGAAGAATTTAATTATGTTTTGGTAGCAGCGATAGCCTAGCGGTTCAACAATTTCCTTCCATGCAGGCGGTTCTAAGTTCCATCTTGACTTATCTAATTCATGTGCGGATCAGAATTTGATTATCATTTGCGTTAACGGTGAAGGAAAAACATCGTGAGGAAACCTGCACACCTGAGAGGGCCCCGAAATGTTCTCGATGGTGTGCTTAGCTCGCACACCCGCACCAGGCCAGCGTGGTGGACAAAGGCCTGAGTGCCGATGTGCTCCGACGCGCTTCGTCAGGTGTGAATGCTTTCGAAGGGTATTCACAGTGATGGTGACGGTGATGCACCGGCTGAGATAACCCTTGTCATTCTGAAAACAGGCCCATGGCCAGCAGTGGGACAGTAATGGAATGATTATTAATAATTCGTCACCGGAAAGCCAATAGGTACTACTTAAACGCCATTTTGGCTAAAATGAGTTATATATTATATCGTTGGATTGGATTTTTTTTTCTGCGTCGATCAGTTGGGATTTCATATTTTATTCTATTATATTACGAAATACCAACTAATGGGCGCCGAAAAAAATCCAATCCAACGATATAATATATAACTCATTTTAGTCAAAATGGCGCTTAAGTAGTATTGGCTTTCCGATGACGATATGGTTTGAACAAGGTGCAGTCAGAATTGGTTTTTAACGGTTGATTTTGCAAACGTTTAGTTTTTCGCGCTGTCACGGCGATGTAATTTTCGTTCTGTTGCTATTATTGCCTTTTATCTTCCCTTGTTTTGTATACATATAACATAATGCTGGTATAGTCAAAACCTAAAGCATTGTAAGTGTAATAATGATTTATTGTTATAGGCCTAACATAGTGGTGATAGATCGATCAGACCGTCTCACAATGATTGTTGATATCACTGTTCCGCATGACGAAAACTTTGTGAAAGCCGAGAAAGATAAAGAAATTAAGTATCAAGACTTGGCACACGAGGTTGTCGACATGTGGGAGGTTGACTCAGCAGTCATTGTGCTGATAGTCGTTACGGCCAATTGTTTAATAGCTAAGAGCCTCGACCAACATCTAATGAGGCTCTCGTTGGGCGGCTGGGTCAAGGGCCTGATACAGAAAGCGGTACTTCTGGACACGGCGCATATTGTTAGGAGGTTCCTCTCTCTGAGGCCCTGACCACTGGTAGCTTGGACACTGTTCCCGATGCCGGTGGGCTACTATATTTTCTATTTTTAAATGTTTTTTTGTAAATGTAGATAATATGTATTAAATGAATAAACGGAATTTATTGTTAATTAATAAAATGTACTCGTCGCCGACGATTAAAGACAAGCTGGAGACCCTTCAGGTGTCGCCAATAACTGCCTGATTACGAAGAAAAGGTCCGCAAGGAACATCAACGAGCCGTCCAAAAGAAAAACAAACACCATTAAAACTTCACACTTCTACGTAATAAGCTCTCACTAATAGATTACTAAACCTAATAGATTACCTAATAAACTTTCATTCCAAAAAAAAAATTTACACAACCCAACACGCGCTGGCATCTTCATATCACACACTAGCGGCCCGTCCCGGCTTCGCACGGGTGGAAATTTTTCCCGTTTTTGCAACTTTTTCATTTATGCTCCGCTCCTATTGGTCGTAGCGTCATGTTATATAGCCTATAACCTTCCTTGATAAATGGACTATCCAACACAAAAATAATTTTTCAATTCCAACCAGTAGTTCCTGAGATTAGCGCGTTCAAACAAACAAACAAACTCTTCAACTTTATAATATCTTCATATCACATATAAAATAAGGAATTCCGGCAACTATTTTTTAACACCATAAACACGCCAAACAACGACAACTTCCCTCAGCTTATCTGTCTACCATAGAGTACCGAAGTCCCCAAAAATTTCAAATATTTCCTTGTACTAAACAGGCACTTCAATTTCATGGTCGGTAACGCGGATCCAGCATAATGCTTACGTCATAACCGTTCGTTTTCACAAAGGAAATCTGAAAGTCTACTGGTAACAGTGTAGCCAGTCAATTTAAATTTTCCTCGACTACTGGTATATTGTAGAGAGAAGAACAGTAGGATAAATGAGGAAGGCTCTTGGAATATACTACGTGTAATGGAAGGAAGGTTAGTCGGAAAGGGGGTACTAAACCAAAAGGGTTTTAAAGTACCCATAACAATGGATAACTTTTGTTCTACAACTTTCCCCAAAAGTCATCAGATTAAGAGAAATAGCTTTTCAAAGATTTCGTAAAAAATATGCTTAAAGCTATGGGTCCATAGCTATGATCAACTGTTTTTACAATTTAGGTCATATTTGGGGTCACAGATTAGAAAATTAATTTTCTGAATTCATAACTAAAGCAGGTATGACTTTTTTTTTTAAAAACTAAAATAAAAATCTTTTTGAATGCAAATAAAAATTATCGAATTTTGAAATTTTAACACTTGCTTTAAAATAGTCATCAGTGATACTTTAGGTGGCCCACGGCTTAAACCCCCTTTCCGACTAACCTTGTATACCTATACAATCCTTGGACATAGGTCTTGGAACCGAACCTCTAACAGTTTCACAGGTGATTCTCTACTTGATACACATACATGTGTGGAGGAACGAGGTAAGGTGTTCTTCCAACGAAAAGGGAGGATCCGCCAACCAGGTTGGTCTTATGCCTGGCGGGCTTCTACCCCACGGTTAATGTTGGGAAGTTGTGTAGGCATATACATATACTATCTGCGTGTCAAATCTTGATATCGCGATGCAGGATTCTGTAACGTCATAGTTGACAGTTGTCATTATTGTCGCTGCAGTCTGCTACGCAATTTTCGTCCTCTACCGGCGTTTCCATTGGCATCCGCCTTATAAGTTATTTTTGTTAATCGCCATTCACTCATTCTCTCAACATGACCAAACCACCTAAGCATGCACCTTTAAATTTTTGACACTACAAAATTTTTTTAAACCGCAACTTTGTCTAATCACTTCATTCCTCAATTTACCATTCAAACTACAATAAACGTTTTTGTACGAGTTCTTTTATACCATGCAATCTTGCAATGAGGATGGAATACTAACCAATAGGTTTAGTAGCGCGTAAGTTATAATTTTCACTATCAGAGTAAAATTAAACTACTGAACTCTGGCTCTTGAACTGTGTGCTCATGAAATTCGATATTTATCGATAATTCCCTTTTTCAATATGGCGGGCGCTCATTCAGCTCAATATTGTAATTTTAATAAAAGTTTCGATGGAAACGTCTGCCGTTTTGTTCCTTGAGAAAATTCAATTCAATTTTTAGGGTATCTTGTTGAACGACCTCCGATAAAAGTTATTTTTATAGATATGGGGGTAGTTTCATGTTGGTGATAACATTTGTCCAATGTTTGTGTTGCTGCGTACCTACTTGGAAAAGATTCGCTGTAACCTGTCAATTTTGATTGGTAGCATAAAATTATATGACATGTTTGCTACTCCGTTTCTTTGCAAAGTCGTCCTATCACTACGTTCGTTCTTCCTAGCTTTTTCCCACTGAGTTGGGGTCAGCTTCCAGTCTAACCAAATGCGACTGAATACCAGTATTTTACACGGAGCGACTGCTATCAGACCTCCGCAACCCAGTTACTAGGCAATGCCGATATCCTAAAGTTAGACCAGTTGACAGAGTTTCGGGCTTCTGAATTCCCGTAAAGACTGTCATAGGTATTCGTATGACACCCGGGACCGACTGTTTAACGTACTCTCAGAAAGAAAGTACTCTTATAGTTTCGATATTCCAGCATAGAGGTCGTGTTTGTGTTAGGTAGATACTTTCTGGCACGACCACTCGAGGTATATTTACTACAAGTACGGTATCACCAGAAAACTAGGTATTTGTCTCAATATCACAATAATAGAACTGTGATCACGACTCGACTAAGGGTAGCTACGCACATAAGCGGGCCGGCATAGTCTGTTCGGCAGTATTTGTCGAACAACAAAGCCGACCCGAAGTAATTACTGCACATTTTCGGCTTCATTCGGCTTGTGCCGATTGGGTTGTTGATTCGGGTCGACACATCATTAGATTCGGCAGTACTTGTGGAACGGAAAAGTCGACCCGAAGCAACTACTACATACGTTCGGCTCCAGTGATAATAATTCTTAGCTGAACTAAAATTTAAGCCAAGCGGGTTATGATTCCCGAATATTCAACTAATTATATTCAGTTTTACCGCCCGGCTTTGCCGATGACTGCCGGCCCGCTGATGCTGCCCGCCTAGTGAAAGCCGAGCGGCCTTTTCTCGAACATTTATCTACATAATATGTTATATTCGATTTTACCGCCCGGCTGTGCCGATTAATGCCCGCTTATGTGTATAGCTACCCTAACAAACTCATTTGGGAATACGTTTTCAATGACCTCAATACTCTGCAGTGGTCGTGTAAGTTTTAAACAAAGTTCTACACTATTTTCGCACTCGATAAGCAGAACTTTTCACATCATTTATCGATATTTTCTCCACACATGCATGTCAACTGCTCGCCCGCTTGCAAAGTGCATGTACTAGTACAACTTTGAAAGTTACGGGTTTACCAACTTTGAGTAAGTTCTTAGTCTTCTGTGCGTCTTCAATAATAAATATTGGTAAGATTATTATAGTGTAATAGTTTGTATACCAGGTTAGTCGGAAAGGGGGTACTAAGCCGTAGGCCACCTAAAGTAGGATCACTGATGAATATTTTAAAGCAAGTGTTAAAATTTCAAAATTTGGATTGTTTTATTTGCACGCAAAAAGATTTTAATATTATTTTTTTCTAAAAAAGTCATACCTGCTTTAGTTATGAATTCAGAACATTAATTTTCTAATCCGTGACCCCAAATATGACCTAAATTGTAAAAACAGCTGATTATAGCAATGGACAGATAGATTTTAGCATATTTTTTAAGAAATCTTTGAAAAGCTGTTTCTCTTAAACTATCGAGTTTTGGGGAAAGTTGTAGAACAAAAGTTATCCCTTATTATGGGTACTTTAACACCCTTTCGGCTTAGTACCCCCTTTCCGACTAACCTTGTATATGTCTGTAAAAAAAATATTGACAGAAATAAAAATCATTTATCATAATTTGGATCAGAAGTTGATTATCATTTGCGTTAACAGTGAAAGAAAACATCGTGAGGATACGTGCACACCTGAGAGGGTTCAACAAAATAAGTTCTCGGTGATGAGTGTAGTCTGCCAACCCAGACAAGTCCAACGTGGTGGACGAAGGCTTTAACCCTTTTCATTCTGAGAAGAGGCCCGTGCCCATCGAGAATTTTATGGAGCCCTCTCAGGTGTGCAGGTTTCCTTACAATGATTTTCCTTCACCATTAACGCAAGTGATAATCTAATTCTGATCCGCACATGAATTCGAGAAGTGAGAGGTCCGCACCGGGATCGAAATCTGACCCGCCTGCGTGGAAGGCAAGCGTTCAACCGCTAGGCTATCACTGCCATGTTTCGCATAACATAACATCACGCCTTACATTCCCCAAAGGGTTCGGCAGAGGTGATTTTTTTTAAACACCCTCGTTTTGCCAGTTATGTTTAAGTCCCATGTAATAGGAGGCGAGCCTATTGCCATTAACCAGGCACAAATCCAGACTCCAGGCTGCTACTGAGAAATTCCTAATGAAAACTCCCAATAACACTGCCTGACCTGGGGATCGATCCCAGGACCCTATGTTCAGCAGTCGCGCTTGCGACCACTAGACCATCAAGGCAGTTAAATGTTTGTCAAGTGTTTTGCAGCATAAATTAATTTTATTATTGTATGTACAATCGCGGAATGAAAATGTTATACACCTTAAGGTCTACTTTTGCTTGCACAATGCAAGAAATGAACTATTTTACCGACTACGTATTGCCAACATTATAGAAAAGAAAATACTAGTATTTTTTGACAAGATATTATGGTGACATGGTGACAGACAAGTAATGCCAAATTGTATTTAATCATCGATTTGATTGATGTCATGGTTTTTACGACAAAACTCCTTAAATCAAATCAAAGACATTACATGGCACTAATACGTGATAATGGAGGGAAAAGGCAATTTTGATCTTTGCTACCCAATAATTAAACATAATTTTCCATGCATTAGTCTGTTCCGTTCAACAGTTTGAAAAGGTAACACGTGCCCGCGATGTGGGACAGAAATGAATTTGAAAACTGACGAACCGTTCATTCCCCTACTGTACGTGCAGATACTGCTGATCACAGAATCTATAATCCCTAAGCCGCCTCTTACTACACCCACGCCATGACAAGATTTGAGATAAGTACTTAATCTAATCTTGGCATCATAATTCATCTCACGAGCGAAGATTAGTACTATATTGTTGGAGTATCGATTACCTTTCAATCTTATAATCGAATATAATCGGATGTCTAACATCGTTTTCTATTTTTGGCACCAGTCGTTCGTTCTGCCCAACCTTTTCCCAAATATGTTGAGGTCAGCTTCCAGTCTAACCAGAGGCGACGGAATACCAGTATTTTACAAGGTTAGACTGATTGTCAGACTTTCCGACTTCCGTAGCGACTGTCATAGGTATTCGTATGACACCTGACACCCGGTACTGTTGGTTTAACATTCTTTCCGAGGCACGACGTGGTCTGGATGTGTAACGAACGATCACCCATCCAGGGACTGAAGGTGGCAAGCGCAGCTTAGCCTCGCAAATCGTAATGTAATCCTGTATAAAGTTTTACTGCCTTGCTAAAATCGTTAAACACGGTTTAAACATCTTTTTGATGTGAAACATCTAATGCGGCCGTACGGGTGTGAGAGCTACAGTAGCGTGGCGATACTCGCGATGGCAGACACACGACGGCAGACCTTCGTAACTCGTCGGCATTCTTCGGTTTGATTCAAAAAGTCTTCCCTGAAATGTTCAAAAATCATATTTTGTACTCATAATACGTTTTTTTTAAATATTTTAAATGATAATAATAATGACCAGAAAAGTTATTCCTAGATATTCATATGTCAAAATGATTTTTTTTATCATCGTATTATGAGCACAAAATATGATTTTTCAACATTTGAGGTTATGTCGCAAATTTTTAGAGAAGGATATCGAAAAACGAACAAAGAGCAATTGTTGTAAAATATATCCAGTATGTAAAAAAAATTGGAAGTCGGTGAAGAAATGTAGGTTGTTTTGAACATTTTTTTTCATTTTGGAACCATTGTGGACGTCTTCGTTTTTTAAGTATGGTATTTGACGTTAGACACTGTTCTAAACTTATGTAGTACGACCATTTAAATGTGTATTGGTCTTTTTGTGTTGTCCAGTAAATTTTATAGTTTCTTTTTTCTTTCATTCATCATTTAAATCCTTCCCTTCGATTCCTTTTATATCGGATATTCAAATGCTCGACTTGAACAAATATCTGTACAAATATTTGTTTCAATAGCTATAAGAATCTTTGTCTAAGTTCTTCTTTTGTAACTCACCAGAGTGCAGCAACTGTAATTAACTCAAACAATTGGAACTCCATTGTTATACAAAATACAATTCCTTTTGTATTTCAGTTGCACTTTAGAACAATACAATACAATTTTGAATATTAAGTACAATTTTAATAACACTTTCTTCCTAATAAACAATATTGTATTTCTACCGTTTTCCCCGTCGGATAAAAACTTCTTGCTTGTATTATTTAATTAGAAAGTACATTAAACTTCTGTTATTTCAAATATTTTTCCGTGGAATTTTAAGGTCCTTATTAACACTAAGTTTTCGTTGTTGTGTTCTACATTTATGTTTTTAACCTCCGACGTAAAAGTGGGATGTTTAAGTTCGTACCCCTTACATAAGATGTATGAATATGGATGAAGCGAAAGGAGTACGTAAGGATCGTACACTGGCCTGCAAAAATAAGTATCACACTTTAAAAGTAAATATCATTAAAAGTGTAGTACTTATTTTTGCAGGCCAGTATAGCACGTGGCGTTCTATAGTTTCTGCCTACCCACATGGGAAAAACGCGTGAGATTTTTTTTTATAAAACGTTGCCCCACACTAGGATTTCTCCTGTATCGTGGGTGCGTTTACAGACACAAATCTTCACATGCACAAACGCCCAGACTCAGAACAACTATTTGTAGGCCATACAAATATTTGTTCCGTGCGGAAATCGAACCCACGACCCGTAGCGCAGAAGCCAATCCCTCAGCCACTGCGCCAAACGTGTCGTCGTGTAGTTTATGTATGTTTAACCATTATCAGGAGTTCTCCCCGTCGAAGATATCTCCTTCAACGTTTCCTAACTCTAATTTAACAGCAGTCAGTTACTTCAAACCACTTATTCCAAAATCCCAACATTTCCAATTCCAATCTTACATTCCAACCGTAAACTGGCGAAATTTCGAATAAAACACGTTTCACCCCTCAAGCTGCAAGTGGAAACCTGGCGACTGCCAAGGAATGTAGAACTGGCACAATCTGGCAACTGGCACGCAAATGAGCTTAGCGCAAGCTTCATTAAGATAAAGGTACGCGCTCGGTTACAAGCCGTCTAACGGAATAAAATGATCATTGTCCCCCATCCCCCCACCCTTGGGAGTAAAATTAGAACGTCTTGCGGCGTGTCGGCAGGTTTTTGGGCTTTTGTAAGATGGTTTTTTTTTGTAACTTTATACAGCATGGACACAAGGTATCCGAAAGATTTTAACCACCCCTTTCTGATGGTATTATGACTCAGTAATGTTATGGCAACATAATAATGACCAATTCAGTCAATTTAATAAAACTTTTTAACAAAAATAAAACGACGGTGCTGATCCACGCTGAACCAAATTGAAGGCACCGACTTCTGAAACTGTTAATTTGTAATATGGTAATTATTTTATTCCCTTTTTCGGTTTTTTGAAGTCTGTTTTATTTTTGTTAAAAAGGTTTATTTTTTTCATTTTAGTGGCCTTAAAACATGCTTGGACCTACTAAAGACGCTGCTCATAACATCATCACATTATGCGTACTGTTCGTCATTGAGAAGTTTCATTGTCTATCTCCGAAGTTCTTCATCAGATCTTCACCAAATTTAAATGGGACCACTTTGAAAGAATATTCTTTCAAACAAAAAAAATATCATTAAAATCGGAACAAAAAAAGCGGAACAAACATACAAAAAAAAAGTCGAAATGAGAACCTCTTCCTTTTTAACCGACTTCCAAAAAAGGAGGAGGTTCTCAATTCGACTGTTTTTTTTTTTGTATGTTTTTTCTCCGATATCTTTGCTAATTGTGAACCGATGTTAATGATTCTTTTTCGTTTGAAAGAGTATACTTTCGAAGTAGTCTCATTTAAATTTGGTGAAGATCTGATGAAGAACTTCGGAGATAGACAATTTGAAGTCAGTTTTTTTTGTTAAAAAGTTTAATTATTTGAAGTCAGTTATAAAATAAAACCGAACTAAATAAATCAATTAAGTTAGTACTTCCTTGTAAACTATTCCTTAAGTCGAGCTGGCAATGATAAGAAATCTTCTCACTTCAAGGAAGAAAAGATGACAAGGAACTAACTGGCCGGTAAGGTTATAGTTTCCGCTTCTGCATATAAGTCACAAAGTCGCGTTGATAGGGTTTGTTACTCTAGAGATTTTTCGACTTGTGAATCTCCATAAATAATGATGATATCTCGAAAATTAAGCTTTATTCGACAAACTATAAACGGTGTAAATAGACCCTTAACGAAGCCGAAAGGCACTTATTTTCCACGTCATTGCGATATTTTTTTTGTTCTGGACTATGCCTAGGAACCTTCTAGTTACGGAGATATTGGAGGTCAAAGTTCCAACTTTATCACAACTTTTTTTTAAATACTAGTTTTGAAGGTTGCAAATGTACTTGAAATACCTCCATTACCCGTTTACTACTCATTGCATCTATCAGCACAGTGTTTTGAGTGCGTTACATTGAGCTTTACAGTAAAACGAAATTTTTCACCCAAAGAAGAAAGTCGGTTCACAGCGACAATTTTTGCGTAGGGTTACTTAGTTTGGTGTACTGAATGCATGGTTGACGGCTTCGTGAAGGGTCTTTTTACACCTTGTATATTACTTTTTCTTCTTCAATTAGGCATCAGAATTGATGGTTAAAATCTTTCGGGTAATTCGAAACCCACGGTGTAGAAGATCTTGGTGACTGGAAGATTGCATAAACTACGTATGATCAATGGAAGATCTAAGAAACGATGGATGGATAGTGTGAATATGGCTAGAAAGGGGGTGACTACTGAGATGACGGCTAATAGAGATGTATGGAAGAAGAAGACATACTGCGTCGACCCCAAATAAGTTGGGATAAGGGCAGGAGGATGATGATGACGTATTAAACTTCAGTGATTCGCCCTTCGAGATTACACATATTTACTTGTAGTAGCACGGATATGTGCTGCCATCTTACACTACTTTAGAGCAACAATTTAAAAAATAATTATCTGTGCTCTAATGTGGGTATCTCATACACGTTTTGTGTGGCTGCCATCGCGCACGTACATTTTCTATCGTAATTGGTTATTTAAACTTTTTAGTGGGTTTTTTGAGTGTTAATCATGGGAAAACGAAAACACCACGACGAGGAAGAGTATTTGGCTCGAAAAATAAAAAAGTACGAGAAAAAGATGTCTCGGGTTCGCCGTAAACAACGGAGTTACCGCGGTTCTTCAAGTTCAAGTTTAGAACGTGATCGATATTCGGATAGAAACCAGTATCCCAGATCGCCGCAGGAGACTCCACAAAATGAAGGTGTGTATATTTAAATTTCGAACAGTATGAACCAAGCTGCGTGGTTGACCTAACTTAAAACAAATCGTTTTTTGTTTTTTCGAATCCCACCACCTAGTGCATATTATGAGTTTAGTCTGTAAGGCTAATACCGACCGATAATATACTTCAGTTTAATCTGTAAGGTTAATCGCTGTATATGAGGTAGCACAAAAAACTCTAGAACATAGTCCGGGAGGCTATGTCGTGAGTTTATAATATTTACTATGTTGTTGATGAGACGGATACCTACATAATTCTAGAGTACAAACCGTGAGTTTGTATCATGAATTTGTTACTATTGTTTCAGGAGCCCCTTATGAAGTTAATTCTACATTAGATCAAACTTCACATCTATACGGCTCGGCCGCTAATATATCTATGTCCGCACCGACAGCAACAGCAGCTCCCGCACCGGATCTTGTTTCTGTTGTTGTACCCGTGGCCTCGTCCACGCCAAATCCTGCGGATGCACCGCCGCTAGAAAGCGCGCCAGCAGAGAGTATACAAGATTTAGGCCTACAACCTGATATTTTGTGTTTACTCGGAGAAGAGCCCATAAGGGAAGAGAAGTTTGGTGAAAATGTCCATAAAGACATTGCTAGCCGGTGGTCCGACATACTAGTTAATGGTATAAAGGAACTAACAAAAAATGAGATATTGAAAGCTTATAACGTACCCGACAATCTTAAAGTAGCCCAGGCTCCGACACTAAATCCTGAAATAAGAGCAGCAGTGAATGAAGGTGCCTTGAAAAGAGATAGCATCCTAGTTGAGAAACAGATGGTTTTGTCTGTTGTCATAACGAGTTTGGCCAACACAATCACGTCTGTTTTGACGACTACCTCCGTCGACGAGACGTTCAAGTGTCAGACATTAAAATGCCTTAGCGATGCCGGAAGACTCTTATGTCACGCACACTATGGTGAGACACAAACTAGGAGAAATTTTTTGTTGTCGTGTCTTAACAAAGAGATAAAAGATAATGTTAAGGACCTTAAACGTGATCACATGTTATTTGGTACTGATCTTCAAGATAATTTAAAATCTATGAAAGCCATTATTAGAACAGGTTCCGAGTTAAAATCTTCGGCTGCTAAATCCAAGTTACCACCCAAAAATTTACAACCGAAGGAATCAACGTCAAGGGCTTTAAACTGGAGGGGCCCGCCACCGCCGCAGGCGCAGACTCGCCGTGTGCCAGCGAGACAGAACTCGACGGCTGGTGGGCGCAAACAGCAGCTACCGACGCGCCGTGCGACGGACCGTCGAGCTCCGCGCCAGCACAGCCGGCCCTCACGTCGTTAGCTGAGATGGATGGAACCAATACGCAGGCTGGTAGATTGAAGTATTTCTATAATAATTGGTTGCAAATCACAACTGACCCAGTGGTGCTATCTTGGGTTAATGGTTTGCAAATTCCTATTTCGGAAAATATTTCTCAGTCTAGTACTTATCCACAAAATATTCCTAAGTCCAATGCAGATAAACTGGCCATGACTAGAGAAATAAATAATCTTTTGAGTATTGGCGCTATCACTCTATGTGAACCACGTGATGGTCAATTTCTATCAAATATCTTTCTTGTCAAGAAGAGCAATGGAAAGAATAGGTTTATTTTAAATTTAAAATCGCTAAATAAATTCATCACTGCACCACATTTTAAACTTGAAGATTACAGAACCGCAATGAGACTTATGTCAAAATATGCTTACATGTGTTCTATTGACCTTAAAGATGCATATTTTTCCATTAATGTTCATAGTGAATCTAGAAAGTATTTGCGATTTTATTGGTTAGGAAAGCTATATGAATTTCAAGTTCTACCATTTGGTCTTAATATAGCACCCTACGTATTTACAAAAATCATGCGGCCCGTAATGCATTTCTTGCGTAATAAAGGGCTATTGTCTGTTATTTATTTAGATGATTTGTTGTTATTCGGAAATACATGTACAGATTGTAAACAAAATTATGAAATTACACAAAACTTGCTCCAATCATTAGGTTTTACAATAAATCTAAAAAAGAGTATAAGTACACCTAGTCAATCTGCTACATTTCTAGGTTTTCTTTTTGATTCACATAATTATACGATTAGCATTCCTCTAGAAAAGAAACAAAAGATCAAGTATGAACTTTTGCATTTTTCGAATTTAAAAAGATGCAAGTTACGTAACTTTGCGCATATGATAGGATTGCTTATATCGATTTGCCCAGCAACGCAATATGGCTGGCTTTATACAAAAAAGTTTGAGAGAATTAAGTATCTGAGTTTAAAACAAAATGATGATTACAATCAGTACATTAATTTACCTAAAGTCTTACGCGAAGATTTTCATTGGTGGATACGTAACATTGACTATTGCGCTAGCCCTATCCGATCCGGCGACTACAAGTTAGAAATATATTCAGACGCGTCTCGAACTGGTTGGGGTGTCAGTTGCTCCGGCCAAACAGCCAGCGGACAATGGTCTAGCAAAGAGTTGACCAAACATATTAATTATTTAGAGTTGACGGCAGCATTCTTTGGGTTGAAGATTTTCGCCAAAAATTTTCGTAATTGTGAAATTCTTTTACGAATTGACAATTCTACTGCAATTTCTTATGTTAATAGGATGGGTGGTATAAAATACCCTCATCTCAGTTCAGTTAGTCGTGACATTTGGCAGTGGTGTGAAGAGCGACGCTTGTTCGTTTTCGCTTCTTACATTAGTTCTCGTGACAACTATATCGCGGACGCGGAATCTCGTCGAATACATGCAGATGTCGAATGGGAACTCGCCGATGACACCTATCAGTTTATTTGCAAAAAATTCAATCGGCCCGTAATCGATTTGTTTGCAAGTCGATTAAATAAGAAATGTTCTAAATTTGTTTCTTGGCACAAAGATCCGGAGGCATTTAGGGTAGATGCATTTACATTGACCTGGTCTAACTATTTTTTCTATGCATTTCCGCCATTTTGTTTAATCTTAAAGGTTGTGCAAAAAATTATTTTCGATAAGGCTGAGGGTATTGTTGTGGTTCCTCTGTGGCCAACACAGCCTTGGTACCCACTTTTTAGGAAGTTGTTGATTACTGAGCAAATTGAATTGACATCTAATAAAAAAATATTGTCATCCCCTTACAGCGTGGAACACAAACTTCAAGGGAACCTTACCCTGGTTGCCGGAGTATTATCAGGCAGGCGTTCTTGAAGCAAGGTTCTCCTTCTGCTGCTGCCGAAGTCATGTTAGCGTCCTTAGCAGAAAATACTCTAAGACAATATAATACTTGTTTTAGACGTTGGTTCGCCTTCTGTCAAGATAGGAATTTAAATTTGTTTGATGTATCAGTAACTGATGTGTTAGATTTTTTTGTTATTCTTTTTCATCAAGGTCAAAAATATGGTTCAATTAATAGTAACAAAGCAGCACTGTCGCTCCTTTTAAGCTCAGTAGTTATGAATGACCCTCAGGTTACCAGGTTTATGAAGGGAGTTTACAAATTGCGAACTCCACTCCCAAGATATAATTTTACATGGGATCCGGCTGTTGTCTTAGATTACTTAAGTGATTGGTACCCTAATTCAAACCTTTCGTTTGATAAACTCTCTAAGAAATTGACTACACTTTTGGCTTTAATAACTGCACATCGGGTACAGACATTGTCGTTAATTAAATTGTCAAATATTAAAAAATACAACAACGAAAAGTTCGTAATTAACATCACAGATCAAATCAAAACCTCGGCTGTGAATCGTACACCACCAATATTGATTCTTCCCTATTTCAATGAAAGACCCTCCATTTGTCCTGCTAGGACTTTAGAACATTATTTAAGTATATCAACAAAAAAGAGAAAATCTAACTGTGATTCGTTAATAATTAGTATTAAGAAGCCGTTTAATAATGTAAGTCCACAATCTTTAAGTCGTTGGATCAAGGTCACCCTTTGTGAAAGTGGCATAGACACATCCATTTTTAGTGCTCATAGCACAAGGCATGCAGCCACGTCTGCCGCCAATAGGCTCGGAGTAAGCTTGGATCTAATAAAAAGAACCGCAGGTTGGACCGGTAGATCTGAAACTTTTGCAAGGTTTTACAATAGAGAAGTGATTGCAGATACCTCTGATGTCTTTGCTCGATCTATTTGTAGGATGGTCTCGGCCAACGACATAAAAATATGATTATGTTATATCTTTAATTTTCTTGAGGCTAAATATATAAGATTTACATAATTATGTATTTTCTCTCCAAAAACGTATCCTCTTTTTTACCTATTTCGTGAGACTCTAAACATCTACAAGTAAATATGTGTAATCTCGAAGGGCGAATCACTGAAGTTTAATAGAAAGTCAAACGAACTTACCTGTAAGTGACGTTCGATGACTATTAAACGATGTGATTCGCCCGAAGAGATTACACTCCCCCCCTGCCCTGATCAAAATACGTCTAGATCTGTCCCAAATTTCCACGAAATAGTGGCTAACGATGGACAACGGGGCAAACGTGTATGAGATACCCACATTAGAGCACAGATAATTATTTTTTAAATTGTTGCTCTAAAGTAGTGTAAGATGGCAGCACATATCCGTGCTACTACAAGTAAATATGTGTAATCTCGAAGGGCGAATCACTGAAGTTTAATACGTCATCGAACGTCACTTACAGGTAAGTTCGTTTGACTTTCTATAATCAATGATTTTAAGCAGTACAATTTTTTTGCTCTGAACACACTTATCTAAGTATTGCGTCGCAGGGTCGTTATAGAAATAAAGATTTATTTGCTAGAAACACGGTAGGTACGTGGGTCTTGGGTTAGGGGACCCGCCACCCGACTAGTAACAGACCCGAGAAGGCAGCGCGCATTGCTCCGTGCGCGCTTCTCAGGAGGATGTGGGGCAAGGCCCCACAGAGGAGAGGTCTACCGAGGGTTGGCGGACCGGGACCTGCCGGGGTTACTGTGCATGTTTTTGCGAATCCCGTGACCCCGGTCGAACGGTCAGGAGGAGGAACACCGTTGGTTTTTAGCCAGTAAGAGTCCGGCAGACCCCCCCTCGCCTTCCCCGGGCGAGGGACATCTATGAGGATTTTCCAACGAGAAAAAAAAAGGTACGTGGGTCTTTAAATAATGCAGGTACAGAACTATATGTTTCGCCGGCATTTTTTTCGGCGGCATGCAAATTTTGATAACTATCTTTATAATATAGACTAGGAAGTTTTAGATTTACTATGAATTTAATATTATACAAGACTGAATTAATTAATTATTTTTTTTAAACATTATGATAAGACACAACTTCAGGTAGGTATTATTATTTTGTTTAGCATTCGGGGAAAAATATCTCTTCCGAATAATAAGAAACTTTGTTTTTAATTTTACATTAAATTCAGGTTTATTTCCAGAGTTTACTATGATTAAACGAACTCTCTTTCATTTTCTATGCAAAACTTAATACATCCAGTCTCATTATAAAGTTCTAGCAGGTTTATTTCTGACTAGCGTAGCGGCCCGTCCCAGCTTCGCACGGGTGGACATTTTTCCCGTTTTTGCAACATTTTTCATTTATGCTCCGCTCCTATTAGTTGTAGCATGATGTTATATAGCCTATAACCTTCCTCAATAAATGGACTATCCAACACAAACACACTCTTCAGCTTTATAATATTAGTATAGATACAACACAATGTAACATTTTTGAGAATAAATAATCCTTCTATCAGTTTTTACAACGAGTATCAGAAATGCGTGGTCATATTTAAGGGGGTTGTTTGGACTCTTACGGGGTGTCCTGCGTAAGGGAAAAACGCGACGCGGCGCGATACGACGTAGAACAAATACGCGTTACGTCGCGTCTCGCTACATAGGCCGCTAGTATGGAATGCCGTTGTCTTGATCGCGTTTGTCGCGTTCGTCGTGTCGCGTTCGTCGCTTACCCAGGACACTCCGTTATTCATAACAACATTTGATAGGTCATACAAAAAAATGCAGACATTTTTTTCGATTGTCCATACAAGTGACATCAGCTGATCGGGTCAATTTGTATGAAGAGTCCAAAAAGTTGTGGCTCGTGGCTAATTAACAACCGCGCCGATCATACGATTTGCGAGGTTAAGCTGCGTTTGCCGCAGTCAGTCCGTGGATGGGTGATCGTTCGTTACACATTGAGATTCCTCCGTGCCTCGGAGATAACGTTAAATCGTCGGTCCCAGGTGTCATACGAATACCTACGACAGTCGTTACTGGAAGTCAGAAGCCCGAAAGTCTGACAACTGGTCTAACCTTAGGATATCAGCATTGCCCCGTAACTGGGTTTCGGAGGTTTGATGGCAGTCGCTCCGTGTAAAATACTGGTATTCAGCCGCATCTGGTTAGACAGGAAGCTGACCCCAACATAGTTGGGAAAAAGCTAGACAGGACAGTCAAAAAAATTATTGGCCGATTTTTTTATTTACTCTGAATAAGAGTCCAAACGACCCCTGTAATCCACGCATTACTGTTACTCGTTGTATAGAGCTCAGAGTACTATCATCAACATGCTCCTTTCCATCCACCATAAGGCTGAGCATCCACCAGAGCTGTGCTAAGCTGCGGAGCGAGGAATGTGTTTTGTAAGCACCAATAGAATCACTTCATTTACCTAGCTTCGCTCTGCGCAGCTCTGGTAGATATGGGCTTAGCGGAGCGAGGTTTTTGTTCCTACAAAACAAGCGAGAAATGCAAGCGAGGGATATGTTACGAGGAACGTGTTGCGAGGAATATGTTGCGAGGAATGTGACGCGAGGAATGTGTTGCGAGGAATGTTTTGCGAGGAATGTGTTGCGAGGAATGTGTACCACTCCCGCCACACCTCCCTCATATTCGAAAAGAGTCCGCTACCTATCCTCGCGCCACTCATTTGTACACATTACGCATTACACATAACCCATTCCTCGCACAGCTCTGGTGGAAAGGGTCACACCGTTTCACATCCTCGCTATACATTTTCGCACTGCACATTTTCCTCGCACAGCTCTGGTGGATGTCCAGCCTAAATATAGAACTGCAAATCCTCATATCATATTCCCCTCATAATATTGTCTGAAATAGCAGTGGCCTATTCTGAGCCGACACGAGGCGGCATCACTAATTGACCTACACGTAAACCTTGACATTCGGGTCAGAAAAAAGTTTGCAGTATATTTATCGTTTGTAAAAGTTCAAAAATATATAGTTTCAGAGCTACTATTCGGTGAAGTAAGTAAGTTAAAGAACGCGGTATTACCGTTATACTTAGATATCGTCGGTCGGAATTATTACCGGTACAATTCAAATTATATTGTTTTTAGAAAATCCAAGTTAAACTTTTTAGATATTTAGAAAGGCTAATTTTGTTGACATAACTTTTAGTAATCTTGATGTTTAATATCAACATATCGTAAAAAAAAACTATAGTTTATTATGAGGTTGTTACTAACTATGCAATACTTTCAGTTTTTTAGTAGTCCAAACACTTAATTTTGGAGATGTTCCAGTAATGACTCCGACCGACGATATTTAAATGTAAGTAATACCATGTTCTTTTTCAAAGGCTTCCATAAACTTCTGCAGTGTGTAGTCCGCTAACCCGCACCATGAGGCTTCTTACTCCAAAAATCGAACTACAAAATTTCGACTGACGGATCGCACTTTTTCCAACCACGGATATGTTTCGGATTCGACGATCGATTCGATTTTCGCGATTTGACATTGTCTTTCGTTCACATAACAACATCACGCCTGTATTCCCCGAAGGGTTGAGCAGAGGTGTATAGTAACACCCCCATTTCGCCGTTATGTTAAAGTCCCATGAAATAGGCCACGAGCCTATTGCCATCAACTGGACACAAATCCAAACTCCGGCTATTGAGGAATTCCACACGGAAAACCCAATAACACTTTGCCCGTCCTGGGGATCGAATCCAGGACTTCACGATCAGTGAAACAGTAATGGACTTGATTATGTTCTTAACTTACTGTCTCGTAATCCAAGAAAGCTAAACAAAGAGTGCCTTTGAAGAGCTCTTGTGGATAACAGGATAGTAACGGTCGTGTAAAAATATTTCTGGTATGTCCACTATCCTTAAAAATAAATAGGAAAAATATACTAGGCAAGCAGGACCACCCGTCAATAGCATGTGTCCACATACTTCCCTTTCTTCAGCTATTCCATAGATATTTTTACACAAACGCGTCTAAAAGTTGGATCTTCACCTTTTGTACGAAAAAGCGAAAGGGTTTACGAATTCTTTCGGGTTTTGACTGTATTAAGTTAGTGTTTTTTACACTATACTACAAGCACTTCTAGTATAAAAAGTAGTAAATCAATAAAAATGGCTTATTTGTAAGTGAATTAACAAAGAGATTTAACTTAGCTCTATTTTTTGAAACCATATATTTTACATTTTCAACTCGCAAAAATGTTTGCATACTTAATTACTTAGAATTACTTACAACAGATGTGTGTGTGAAACTGATGGTTACGTCTAAGATTAGCTGTAAAATTAAACCACGTATTTTTAAGGTTACAATGTAAAAATTCTATTCTGGCCTTACTAGGTGTCCCAAAACATGGAGAAAAAGTAAAATGAGCAAATACCTACATATTACTTGAAGAATAGAATACATTTAATTTTAAATAACTGCTATAAAACACATACAACAGAATCGTGTAGGGGTGAATCTATCATTCACTTGTTGGTCTAGTGGTTACAAGCCTGATTGCTGAACATGGGGTCCTGGGTTCGATACCCAGCTCGGGCAATTTTTTTTGTGTTTTTCTATTAAGATATTCAGTAGCAGCCCGGAGTCTGGATTTATGCCCGGTTAATGGCAGAAGACTTTAATTAATCATTAGTCATTAATACATACATCTTGTCATACACGCACGCCGGTTGAGAGTACTACGCACCTGATCTTTGTGAAGAACATCACCAATAACATCGATGTATGTCCTTCTAGGACGTCCTCTACCGGCGTTTCCATTGACATCCGCCTTATAAACTCCTTTTGTTAATCGCCGTTTACTCATTCTCTCAACATGACCAAACCACCTAAGCATACTCCTTTCAATTTTTGTCACTACATCATCTTTTAAACCGCATCTTTGTCTAATCTCATCATTTCTCAATGTATGGGGTATGTAAGGGTCGTAGCATGTGGCGTTCTATAGTTTCTGCCTAACCCCATGGGAAAAAGGCGTGAGTTTCTGTATGTAGTCATTAATTTGAAAAGATATTATAATAGTTCTCAGACCTACAAAACCATGAACATTTCGCTCTTGGTAACAATTTATTCAACAAATGTCTTCGCTTCTTATCTAATCTTGAAATTGTCATCGCGAAGTCCCGTGAGATGAATACGCACCCTAATGACGAAAACTTTATACTTTTAATCGAGAATCTTGAAATGAAGTGAGAGTTCCTAACCTAGGTATGTGTACAGGGTGTAAACGAAATCATGTAATTCCTTCAAACCTCGTGATGTACTGCTGACATAGATTAACCCTGTGCGGGATACTTTTAGATTCAGTAAGAAAATAATTACAAGAAGTAAAACATGTGTTCTTAACGTGAGGCATTTTAGCGCCCCTAGTTAAATGACCACGCGGTGGGCGATAGCCGGACAGTAATGGGTTGATTATGTTTATTTTTATTTTATAATGGCCGTGGATTTGGCAGTCGTTACGGGTAGTCGGAAACCCGAAAATCTGACAACCGGTCTAACCTTAGGATATCGGCATTGCCCAGTTACTGGGTTGTGGAGGTCTGATGGCAGTCGGTCCGTGTAAAATACTGGTACACAGCCGCATTTGGTTAGACTGGAAGCTGACCCCAACATAGTTGGGAAAAGGCTAGGAGGAAGAAGGCCGTGGATTTAAATTGGGATTTTGTATTATAGAATCATGTCCTTTTCTTAATTTAAAATGTGAAACAGAATAAATCATAATTTTACAACGTGTTAGAATAATAACGCAAAACCTCGAACACCTTAAATTATTTTTATCGCTCAATCGCCATTTCTTGCGCAGTCGAGCGGATCGAAACGCGGACTCATCAAGTCAATCAATAGTCATCGGTCATCGAGGAAAATCGAGAATCTTTACTAAATATTCGTTGGCACGTTCGGTGCGATTGCAATCGCCACATGACTCCGATGATTCGAAACAATAAAAAAATAATTTAAAATAAATCACTAAAAAGACCGAAACAAGATTGAGAATAGAAAACAAAATTAAAATAAACTATAAATTAAGTAAACTCTACTTCGGTTTAACAGTCTATATTATGAGCAGAGATCGGATAATCGGATGCATATTTACCTAAAGTTCAGGTGTTGGCTAATATGGAATGCACTTTTGTATCGAAAAAATCACGCCATTCCGGGATCGTCAAAAGTGTTCTTTCTGTGGAATAGAATCATATTTATCTAGAATTGGATGCATATTTCTTTATTTACATACCTAAAATAGTGCCTTTTTATAAACTTGCACTTTCTTACAAAAATTTACTTCAAGTAATTGTATGCATTTGATTAGTTATGCAATCCTCGTGATACCGGGTTATTATTTTTTTCTTTTAAATTATTTTCATAAGCCTTTTCCATAGTTTCGTAGCGATAAATTTACTTTAGGTAAATATGCATCAGATTATCCGATCTCTAATTATGAGCTGAAAGCCTAAGTTAAATACCCGCATTAAGTTTAGTAGCACGGAACCCATTAATTCTCTTTCGGTTTATAATTTGCAATTGGGTCCCGCCTGCTAAGCTACAAATTATTATTCCTAATTAAATTTAAAAATATTACTTATATATATTTTTGTAATCCCCTTTTAACTTCCTTTATTTTGATACCCTACTAAATAAGTTGGGTAATTCTTTTTTTAATAGCGTATTACTATTTCGAGCCAAAAATCCGCCATTTTGTATTATTTTTTTCAAACACCTATCTAAGGACACTTGGGCTTTTAAGACGAACTTGACGATACCTTAACTGTCGAAATCCATCCAGCCGTTTGGAAGATACGAGGTAATAAAGAAATTTACAAACATTCAAGATACGCGCGAAAAACAACCCTTCCTTGGCACTCGGTTAAAAAACATTGTAGGCGACGCATAAAATTATAATGTTTAATGTGTGACGATGGGCGACCAGGGAGGCTGTTTAGGGCGACGGTCGCACCACCCCGACCTTTGTTGTCATATTTTTTCACGGCCATGTTTTGCACGACCTTTTCTGTCGCTCGCCCATTTTCTACCATTCATTGCATCCTGCTGTTTTCCTTATCCCTCGCTTACAAAACATCGCGATTGTTTTGTCGGAAAGCGACTCGATTATTGATTCGACTGATTACACAACTGCGATTCTTTCGATTGTTGAAACATCTCGGAATCGCCCATCACTAACTAACAAAGGAAAGCTATAGGCTTGTAAATTTGCTTTCAGAATGACATAACTATGACAATATTTCGCCGCACTACTTTATGAAGCCTTGCATACACTAAGAGACATGGAGTAACATGCCGCGGCGGGACTTGACGTGGGACATCTACGTGAATGTCTCGGAGACTATTGTTCTGCCTAGCCTTTTTTCCCAGCTATGTTGGAGTCAACTTCCAGTCTAACCAGATGCGGCTGAATACCAGTATTTTACACGGAGCGACTGCCATCAGACCTCCGCAACCCAGTTACTGGGCAATGCCGATATCCTAAGGTTAGACCGGTTGTCAGACTTTCGGGCTTCTGACTACCCGTGACGACTGTCATAGGTATTCGTATGACACCCGGGACCGACGGCGGAACGCGCTCTCCGAGACACGTTAATAACGTATGATGAGATATGGCGTCATACTGTATTTTAAATTTATCTTAATTTTCGGGTCATTCAGTCTCTACACAAGATTACTCTCCGATAATGCTAACGACTTTTGACGTATATACCCATATTCTAAGAATGTCGCGAAACAATTCGCTTTCACACATCCGCGACTGCTCTAGAAGCGGCGGTATGTAACATGTGTCACGGCACGTAAAAATGTCGCACAATCTTGCGCGTAACGTTGCGGGACAGTGTGCAACGTTGTAGCACCACGTAGACTCAATGTTACACGTCATGTTGGGGATCATTTTGTCCCCTAGCGAGTCCAAGGCTTAATAGTGACCTTTACTATCATATTTTCCACTACATTATACAAAGCATCGTTCTGATAAACAATATTTATAGTTCCCCGTACAATATATGTAGGGTAAGCCTTCTTACTGTGGTAAAATAAACATTATTTGTACCGCAGATGATAATATTTCGTACTAAGAAATTATTATGAAATAGGTTGTAATACTCAGACAAAGCGAGCTCAAAAATTTGTTAGTTCTGTCTAGCCTTTTCTCAACTACACTGGCCTGCAAAAATAAGTATCACACTTTTAAAATTTAAATTTTTTCTAAACTATAGAAGTTAGAGATTTAAAATAAAAAACGTTTTATAGCAATTTTTATCAGCTTTCTTTGAAACTATAGTAACAAAGTTGAACTCTTTTTTGAGTCCTTTTTGTTTCGAAAATATATCTTGTGTACATAAAAAGTTATTGCAATTTTAAAAGTGTGATACTTATTTTTGCAGGCCAGTATATGTTGGGGTCAGCTTCCAGTCTAACTAGATGCGGTTGAATACCAGTATTTTACACGGAGCGACTGCCATCAGACCTCCGCAACACAGTTACTGGGCAATGCCGATATCCTAAGGTTAGACCAGTTGTCAGACTTCCGGGCTTCTGACTTCCCGTAACGACTGTCATAGGTATTCGTATGACACCCGGGACCGACTGTTTAACGTGCTCTCCGAGGCACGGAGGAGTCTCGATGTGTAACAGTCACCCATCCACGGACTGACCGCTGTAAGCTCAGCTTAACCTCTCAAATCATGATCCGCGCGGTTGGTAATTAGCCACGAGCCCCCCCATAATATCATGTAATATCTTTCTAGTAATATCATGTGCTTTCAGAACCGAATTCAATTTTTATTACCAACTAGGTTTACCCGACCCGGCTTCGCACGGGTAGCACTAAGTGTCTACGGCGCACCTACCTACCTACCTACCTACTTATCCTACCTACCTATTATTTTGTAACATTTAATGTGTGACAGGTAAGAACATTTTGTATGGGAAAAGAAAAGTGTTGTTTTTACTATTTTCCACGCAATTTTTATGTTTTTTCTCTCCATAAGAACCTTCCTTGTGCCTTAAGGAATATATAAAAAAAATATAGCCGAATTGGTCGAGCCGTTCTCAAGTTTTGCACTTAGCAACACATTTGGCGATTCATTTTTATTTATATAGATTGGTTGGTAATAAAAATAGAATTTTGTCCCAACGACCACCAGTGGTGGCAGTTTTAGTGGTGGCCGTTGGGAATAAGCTTAAATACACAAGAGTCTCTAATGAAAAATTTCATAGACAATTGCAACATGAACCACGTCTAGGTTAGGCATCAACCATCAACCAAGATTATTCACAATATCCTGATTACAGAAAAGTATTTACAGTTAACCTACAATGTAGGGTTGAAAGCCTGCTCGGTGGCGCAAAGTAAACACTACAGCTAACATATAGGCCTATTTATATGTTATATATAACTGAACTGACCTTTAGAATACTTGTAGAACGACCTCTGTATGTCCAGAAATTATTTCTTCAGCGGGACAAGTTTATTTAACTAGACTAAGACTTCAATAGAAATTCCAGATTTTCGTGCTTCCAGCGCCACAACTTCATTATAAGCTCTTAATTTTTACTATGTTATAAAAATAAGTTTACCGTATTTAACAGGTCATCAGCTCATCACTACTGTTTACTATATATTTCGTTATACATTTAAAGCTTGGCGCTGGCGAGGCATCGTGTTCCGTGTACGTTGGTGGTGAAAAGGTTAATTAGAACCTAGGTTTCTTGTTATATGAAGACATCTTTGGTGTCTAGTAAATACAATGCGTAGCAGAAAAATAGCCGATAACCTCAGACACCGCTTTTAGAATTTCTAGTTAAAAAACTATAGAAATTGAAATTTCTTGAAATCTACTGATATTCGGCTAGGGTACATGGAAGGCTTATTTGTTGTATATAGGACAGGACACACAATCACGTCTTAAAGGGAATACGTCGAATACCAGTTCACCCTGTACACCCTTCAGCTAAATATAAGGTCCAACCAAAATACCTGGACAAACTTTTACACAGTGTTCAATACGTTTAGCTAAACATATCTATGCAAAAAAAACGAGGTCCGTTTATTTTCTAACCAAAAAATTATAACGTTTTTACTCTAAGAATAAACTCATCCATTTTTTATGCATCGACCGCCGCCGGGGCACACCCTTCTTCCACGTCGTGTTTTACCAAAACCGCGAAGTGAAAAATGTTAAAAAAATATAATTGAAAAAGAAATTGGGTATAAAAAAAACAATTGGATCTCGTTTTTTTTTGCATAGATGTTTAGTTAAACGTACTGAATACTGTGTAAAAGTTTGTCCAGGTATTTTGGTTGGACCTTATATAAGCTCGAAGACAGTTTTTAGCAATGTTTGTAGTAGGTACACCTACCAAGTACGGTAACACCGCAAATATATAGTTACTAGGTATATCTATTGGTAGCTCCGAGTAGAGTAAACAGTACTGCTGACCTTTACAAGACCCTGGTACGGTCGGCAAACTCATGAAAATGTTTTATTAATTTAACGAAGTTTTTGCACATACGTGGAATTTTAATGTGGGAAGTTCTGAAGAAATGGCTGCCGCCCATATCGATCTAAAACTTAAAGCAGCTTTGTTTGGAGAGATGTCATAACATAGCATCACGCCTTGTATTCCCCGAAGCGTACTGCAGAGGTGTTTTAGTACACCCTTGTTTCCCCAGTTATGTTTATTAGTCCCATGTAATAGGGGGCGACCCTATTGCCATCAACCGGGCACACATCCAATCTCCGGGCTGGTACTAAAGAATTCCACGCGGAAAAATCCAATAACACTTTGCCCAAACTGGGGATCGAACCCAGGACCTCAGGATCAACAGTCGCGCTTGCCACCACTAGACCAACGAGGCACTCATGAAAATGTTTTATTAATTTAACGAAGTTTTTGCACTTACATACGTGGTATTTAAATGTGGCGAGTTCTGAATAAATGGCTGCCGCCCACATTGATGTAAAACTTAAAGCAAGTTTGTTTTGGAGGGATGTCGTTCTTCGTATTCTTTGTCTCGGCGAGCATAGTCTAGCTAATAACGTCGCATTTAGTGACTTGTGGCGGCATCTATCACGCCACGTGAGAACTACGCAGCACGACGCTTGTCTAGCAGACTACAGCGACAACAATAACAGCTGTCAAATGAAAAATCGCAAATCCTGCATCGCAATATCAAGATTTGACACGCAGATAGTATATATTATACTAGTTCCCAATTTCAGCCGTTGGGCCCCAGTCCTCTCGCAAGCAACGACCTAAGCCAAGGTTCGAGTCCCCCCTAGGGGACGCCCTTAGTGGTGTTGTTGCTATCTAGTCATGATGTTAGTACTAGACGTAGTAATAGTAGTTAGCTTAGGTTAAGTATTTTACTCTCGTCGGGATTGGTTGGAGACCCTTCAGGTCTCACCAATAACTGCCCGGTTACGTAGAGACGGTCCGCAAGATCATCTACAAGCAGTTGAATAGAAAAAAAAATGCCGTTGGGCAGTGCCCGCCAGGCACAAGACTCGCTTGGTAGGAGGATCCTCCCTTTTCGTTGGAGGAACACCACACCTCGTTCCTCCACAGACTCATATTTCATTTCATATTCGTAATCATAACTGCAAGTGGACTGCACCACCACCGGCAGTTATGACGCAGTTGCACTGACTGCATCTTAATTGCCTTCAAACTGCATTTGGCAGTTGCATAGTTTCCAGTTGCGACTGGATTTGCAGTCTACTTGCAGCTATGATTACAAATATGAAACGACATATGATTCACTAAATGTAACGTGACAAGCCCCTCTGGTTGCCATAGTTACCTTCTAATGTCTAATTAATAGCCTGGTTACCTTGGTTGTTCACTGAATCATTGCTATATACAGGGTGTAAACGAAATCATGTAATTCCTTCAAACCTCATGATGTACTGCTGACATAGATTAACACTGCACGGGATACTTTGGGATTCAATAAGAAAAAAATTAAACATGTGTCTTAACGTGAGGCATTTTAGCGCCCCTAGCGAATAGCGCGGCTATCGCTCGCAGCGCGGTCATTTAACTCGGGGCGCTAAAATGCCTCTCGTTAAGAGCACATGTTTCTACTTCTTGTATTTTTTTAATTGAATCCTGAACTATCCCGTTCAGGTGTAATCTATGTCAGCAGTACCTACATCACGAGGTTTGAAGAAATTACATGATTTCGTTTACACCCCGTATATTGCGATTTCAATTTCCAGAAAGGCGATAAGGGCGATAAGGGTTACTACCGTGCGGCAGATCGGTAAATAGCAAATATAAGTATTATGGGATGTGATCTAATTACAGATGAAATCTGCGTTCACTTTATTTTTTAAAGAAATCCTTTCTATTCCAATCTTCTTTGAAGTGAAAATTTCGATTTCGCAGATCAGACAGCAATTTGTTATTTAATCTATACTTAATATTATAAAGAGGAAAGATTTGTATTTTTGTATGTAACGAATAAACCTAAAAACTACAGGACCGATTTCAAAAATTCTTTTGCCGTTAGGATGCTACATTATCACTGAGTAACATAGGCTACGGGCGGAGCCGTGAGGACACAGCAAATATAATATTATTATTTATAAACATTTTCTTTTTACTTATATAATTTGGCTGACGCTACCTCAGTTTTAGTAAACCCCGGCCCATTCAAGTGGAACTTTTTTATGCTGTCGCTACTACATCTCTGTATAGTTTCTAACGAGAGGTAGCGTTGTAAAAAACATGGTAGTCTGAAATTATACGCGTTCGCATCACACGAGCAGTATTAGGGAGTGAACAATGCTCCTTTTTTGCTAACCGTACGCGGGTATGTTTTCAACTTTATGCCATTTTTAGTATAATGAAGGAACTCGAGTATTCTTCTACATACTTGCCGTGTGTAAAAGAATACTCTGGAATAATGAGGGTTACTGTAGGTATACCTCATCGTGTCGACTCGGATACAAATTGTCCATCCGATCTTTTGTCGTGTGACTGTGTGAGTTTTAAGAGGTGAGAATAGGGTTGCCACCTTTTTAACCGACTTTCAAAAAAGGAGGAGGTTCTCAATTTGACTGTATGTTTTTTTTCTTTTTCTTTTTTGTATGTTTGTTCCGCGATATCTTTGCTAATTGTGAACCGATTTAAATGATTCTTTTTTTTGTTTGAAAGAGTATTCTTTCGAAGTGGTCCCATTCAAATTTGGTGACGATCTGATGAAGAACTTCGGAGATAGACAATTTGAAGTTGGTTTTATTTTTGATAAAAAGTGATTATTTTTGAACAAATATAGTATTTTTCCCAAAAAATATGCAAAAATATAGTACTTTTGGGAAATTCAGGAAAAAAAAATACACATTTATTTTTCATTATTACCTATGTATTTATGGGTTGACACATTATTGCATAACACGGGTCAATTAATCGACAGAAGAAGAGATTTAACAAGACTATACAAGTACGTGGATATCGTGGATAGGGACTGTTGATAAGATTTGCGGGGTTAAGCTGCGCTTGTCGCGATCAGTCTGTGGATGGGTGACCGTTCGTTACACATCGAGACCCCTCTGTGCCTCGGAGAGCACGTTAAACAGTCGGTCCCGGGTGTCATACGAATACCTACGACAGTCGTTACGGGAGATGAGAAGCCCGAAAGTCTGACAACCGGTCTAACTTTAGGATATCGGCATTGCTCTGTAACTGGGTTGCGGAGGTCTGATGGCAGTCGCTCCGTGTAAAATACTGGTATTCAGCCGCATCTGGTTAGACTGGGAGCTGACCTCAACACAGTTGGGAAAAGGCTAGGCAGAACGATGGACCGCGAGCCTGCGACGGAAACCAAACAATACATTATGTGTGCAAGCAATAAAACCCAGTACGTTTATTTGGTTATAATTTATTAGTTATAAAAAACGAAAATGGAAGGAAGAACATTTAAAGAAGTTAAAAGAAAAGTTTATACCGAAAGGAACCATTTAAATAAATAATTCACTTCGCTATCCTCCGCGAACACCGTAAATTTGACCTGTAGAGGTTTCTAACTTACACTGACAAAAACTTTGGAACATAATCTAAATTAACATTTAAATGGTTTGTTTTCAATGGATCTGTAATCGACCTGGTAATCCGATGTTTACATGGAGTATGACATACAAGTTGTAACAACGGCCAACCAGTAAGTATGGATATTCAATTTAACTTCGATAGAAGAGACTTCCTACATTTATATGTCAGCGGAGCATCGCGCAGTTTATATTTTTCAAGCTCAAATTATTTTAAGAGGAAATGCGATCGGCATTTAGTCCATACAAACGTATTCCTCAGTTTCCTCCTTGGATAATGTCACTAGAGCAAATATTTTTTACCATATGATATATATCTACCACCACTATGTCCTTATGTTTTGTTTCTGTTAATAAATTAATTATTAAAAGAACTAAAAACGTTTAAACTTTACAAAATTCAACCGGTTTTCCACCGTTTTCAAACATCTGGCAAAGAAATTTGACGAGTATAAAAAATAAAAGAAAAACATACAGACATAATCAAAGTCTTTCTTAAATTATTACAGAAAAAAATATTAAAATTGGTCCAGATTTGAAGAAGGAAACAGGGAAATACGAAAGTACGATTTCGCTAATATTGCACAGGAGAAATCGGTCCGAGATGCAGGTGTCTCTTTCGCGCTCAATTGGGAAGGTTTGCGGGAGGGGTGGGACGGAAATAGATCGCAAAAACCTATTCAAATTATTAATATTTTGCAGCCCGCGTTTCCTCTTAAAGCCTTACGTTAATACTATTAGCACTCATATTTGGCCGCGGAACGACGAAGCATCCCGCGGTTCGGTAAATACGAGCCTTATAGGATACGAGCCTTACAATAAGATTTAAAATTATTTGAGCTTAAAAAATCCTTTGCCATGCCGTGCCGCCTGTGCGCACAGGCCCTAAGACGTACATTCTGATTACTCGATCTTATTAAGCAGATATTAGTAATTTCACGAAACCACAGCCTGAGGCCGTAGGCGTTTCGTGATATAATTTAAGTAGTTTAGTAAAAAGTATAATATTTTTTTTTAAAAAACTATAGGTGGCAGGGCGACGGCAGTTGGCAGGGTAGTTATGGCATTTTCGACGTAGTGGCCAACCCATGTTCAACAACTGGAAATACTTGTATTATGGCCAAATACTACGCCAAATTTGAAGTTGCCGTCAAGTCACATGATGTCACTGTCACTCCAAGGTGAAATGACAGCGACAGCACGAAATTAACGGAAACTTAAAAATGAGCAGCGTTTGAGTATTTGACCGTTATAGTGGCTAAAATTTAATAGGCCCGTTTTGACAGCTGTCAGATTAGAACATGTTATGTCAATTTCGACATAAAATGTACTAATCTGACAGCTGTCAAAACGGGCCTATTATATTTTAGACACTATAGTGTCAGTGGTTTGTCAATAGGTAACGTAGTGGCTTCTTTTTCAATTTTGTATCGTAACAATAAAGGAGTGTTAGGCTCTCGTTGAACAGTTGGATCAAGGGCCTGATACAGAAAGCGGTGGTCTTGGACACGGCACGCGTCGTGAAGAGGTTCCTCACTCTGGATCCATTAAAACTGGTACCTTGGGTCTTACCACCTCGCTGCGGGCGGAGCACTGTTGTTATACATATTTTTCTGAATTGTATTCTTTTGTTGTATTTTTTTTTCAATATTTAAAGAAATATGACATAAATAAGAGTAAAAAAACGAGTGAATGGAACTTTATTGTTCTTCAAATCAATATTCTTCAGAAAGACTACAAAATATCATCGACTTGTCTTGCTCGACTTAATTCACAACAGTGTGTCACAAATCAAAGATGGAGGGTAAAATCGACAGTCGGAAATCCGGAAAAGATAATCTCGTGTTACGATCATGAGATCATAATTTATGTAGCGTTGTAATGATACAAATGATTTATTGTTTTTGGGCTGTGACTTGTTCATATTATTTATTGGTTCCGTTTTGACTTGTTGTGGTCAGTGATTGGAATGGAGAAGAATTATTTTTTAACCGACTTCCAAAAAGGAGGACGTTCTATATTCGTCTGTATGTATTTTTTGTGTATGTTTATCGATATTTGCGCCTTTAAAGAAATATTTTTTAGTTCGAAAGGGTACACTCCCGAGGTGGTCCCATTATCACCAAGTCAGGGTCTGACGATGGAGTCAGGAGGTGGATAGAGAAACTCCTCAACGGCGAACAGCAAAGACACGAAATTTTGTAAATGGATTTAACTACAAGGTTAGTTGGAAAGGGGGTACTAAGCCGAAAGGGTGTTGAAGTACCCATAATAAGTGATAACTTTTGTTCTACAACTTTCGCCAAAACTCGATAGTTTAAGAAAAATAGCTATTCAAAGATTTCGTAAAAAATATGCTAAAATCTGTTCATAGTTATCAGATCAGCTGTTTTTACAATTTAGGTCATATTTGGGGTCACGAATTAGAAACTTAATTTTCTGAATTCATAACTAAAGCAGGTATGTTTAAAAAAAAAAAAACTAAAATAAAAATATTTTTGCATGCAAATAAAAACTATCGAATTTTGAAATTTTAACACTTGCTTTAAAATAGTCATCAGTGATACTTTAAGTGGCCCGCGGCTTAGTACCCCCTTACCGACTAACCTTGTATGGGTACCTACCTATATTATTTAAATATAGAGTAAGTAATGAATGTCAACGACTGCAAGTACGGCGAGTAGCGACTGCGACCCGTTGCATCACATCTGTGCGTTATTATTAGATGCGACTATACAGGCTGTTGCATTACATTAACTGGTAGTTTGAACTTGAAAAGTATTTAATAACATAACATCACGCCTGTATTTCCCGAAGGGTTCGGCAGAGGTGCATAGTAACACCCTCATTTCGCCGTTATGTTAAGTCCCATGTAATAGGGGCGAAAATATTACCATTAACCGGGCACAACTCCAAACTCCGAGCTGCTACTGAGGAATTCCACACGGAAAAACCCAATAACACTTTTCCCGACCTGGGGATCGAACCCAAGACCTCACGATCAGCAGTCGCGCTTGCCACCACTAGACCAATGAGGCAGTTATACATATTATTATTATTAAAAAATATAATTCATATGTATTTATTAAATACTAGCTGTGTCCTCACGGCTCCGCCCGTAGCCTATGTTACTCAGTGATAATGTAGCTTTCTAACAGCAAAAGATTTTTTGAAATCGGTCCAGTAGTTTTTAAGTTTATTCGTTACATACAAAAATACAAATCCTTTCTCTTTATAATATTAGTATAGATGTGTAAATAAAAATACACAACAAAGGCCGGATTATCAAAGTCTTTACTTGTAATTTTATAATACTGCCAAAATCCGAATCTCGATCCGCGTTAAGCTCCGCGTCTTCATATCGAAGTTCTAAGAAAAGCAGATCCTACCCATAGACTGGGAAACTGCTTGAAAATTAAGGAAATGAATATTAATGAAACAGGTTTTAATATTCAAGATTAGATAGTATAAAGTTATAGTTAAGGAAGATTTACAGAACTCCGTTAAACAGTCAAATTAGGTAAGTGGTAGAGATAAAGTTTAGTACATTAGCATTTAAAATATTAAATTAAGTTAATTAATTTTAATTATTTTCGAGCGTGATATTATTTTTGATAATAAATATAAAATACCCTGTATACATATGACTAGAGGCGCGTTGGCACGCTGCGTTAGGGCTTAGCCCTCGTTCGCACGAGAGCTTTTTTAACGTCCGTTAAAAAAGCTCTGGAATGAAACCAATGGGTGCCGTAGTATTCATTCACACGACGACGCTTTTAAAACGCGGCGCTTTTTTATCGAGCAGTGTTGTATTTTAAGCGCTTGGCGTTGGACGTCAAGTCCAATGAAACTACGGCATTTCTTGCTAGTGTTCGCACGAGTATTTAAAAAGCGCCGGTGGAGAAAGCAGTATGATGTGAACTCTCATAACGTTCGGTCACGTTCATTAAGATTGCTCAAAGTAAAAATACAAAAAATAAAATTACTGTCACAAGTTCTTGGAAAAGTAAATATGGAAAAATAAAAGAATAATAAATAGTTTTAATATACAGTGTGTTCTTTTAATAATGTCTGTATAATGTAATAATTGGGTGCTTACATTTTTTGGCACAAAGGGGGGAATGTTTGGAGGTTTTGGCTTATTGTTTTATGTCCGGCTGCCTGCCTGACATCAACCCTCCTTGGGAATACTCGTTGCGCTGTCGCGCGGGTGACCCAATGTGCTTACTAATATTATGCACTGGGTCCCAAAACGATATGCTAACACAAAATGCTATAACCAGTAATTTCTGGGAATTCATTTCACGTCCTACCGCTGCAAAAATCGAAAAAAGAGTGATTTTAAAACGTTCGTACGAACACACAAGTCGAGAGCGTTTAAAAAGCGCTCACGTCGGGATTTAACGCATCGCTTTTTTACCTCTCGTGCGAACGAGCGCTTACGCACTGACATAAAAACGGAGCAATGCACCGCCTGTGACGTCATTATACGCTGACATACTCATTCGATCGGTTAGATCAGATGTAGTGTTTCTATATCTAACTTATGACGTTAACTCGAGCACACGGGTAGTGGGGGGACAGTTATGTGCAAAGAGTATAGTAATATGTTATGTGAGAGCTGCGAACGAGAACTGACGTCTACCTGCCTACTGGTGTGTAACCGAGCCAACGATTAACCCTGTGGTACTGGAAGTACCAGGGCTGGCCAAGCTGGAGAAGTTCACAGGCCATACAAATTACGACATGGACTGTGGCGGGCCGTAGAAAGTAAATATTAGACTTCAAAAGTAAAAGTTTAAAAAATACTTATAAAGATAAGTGCATAATCTACAGTACCTGGATGACCGAGCCTTGCTCGGTTATTTTTTTGGTAAATCGTGTTTTTTGGTAAGAAAAAAAAGGATAAATAGAAAAAGAAGGAACTTGAAAACAAAAAGGGAAAAAAATAGTCGTCTGGATTCGAACCGAGATTTTCTGGTTTCGGGACCGCCCTATTTCCCACCTGAGCTATTACAACCTAGAACATAGCGGCGAAATTTACATTCATATTCTAATGATATTGTAGCAGTTTTTCATTGCCTGAAAACACGGATAAAACGACGTTTTCTAAAAATGAAACCTAGCTAGATCGATTTATCGCCCCCGAAACCCCCTGCATACTAAATTTCGTGAAAATCGTTGGAGCCGTTTCCGAGATTCAGATTATATATATACAAGAATTGCTCGTTTAAAGGTATAAGATAAGATAACTAAAAATTAAAATTGCTTCGCGGGCCGCACAAGTGCAGGTTGCAGGCGGGCTGTGGTTTTGACAACCCTGAGTTAGATGATACCGTTATCATGACATCTCCGCTAGGTTATTGCCAAATTACGGTAACTACAATGTATAATTAAATTACGAACACTTTTACATACCCATAAAATATATACATACACTCACGCCTTTTTGTCATGGGAGTAGACAGAAACTATAGAACGCCACATGCTACGATCCTCACAAAGGACAGGTGCGCAGTACTTTCAACGGCGTGCGTGTATGACAAGATGTATGAACTTGGACGAACCGAAAGGAGTATGTAAGGACCCATAAAATGTCGGTTTTAAAGGCTCATTTACACAGTGCAAGTTTCTTGAAGCAAGTCTCATGCTATCTCTGTTTTTGTCGGAGAGAAAGACAAAGATAGCATGAGACTTGCTTCAAGAAACTTGCATCGTGTAAATGAGCCTTAATTCTGCTTAGGGCCGTAAACGTAGACTTTATCGACATATCAGCAAGTTAACGTTCACTGCTGAAGATGAATTTCCCATACACCGCTGACATAAACGATCTCAAGATTCAAAAACCGGCCAAGTGCGAGTCGGACTCACGCACGAAGGGTTTCGTACCATTATCTATAAAAACGGCAAGAAAATCATGTCTGTTGTATGGGAGCCCCACTTGAATATTTGTTTTATTTTAATTTAATTATTTATTTTAAAATTCAATATATAACTAAGTATTCTGTGAACATTTCAAGCGTCTACCTGTTGCCGTTAACAATATCGAGCAAAAACGAACAAAAAATCTCGTTCGTTGTATGGGAGCCCACTTAAATATTTATTTTATTCTGTTTTTTAGTATTTGTTGTTATAGCGGCAACAGAAATACATCATCTGTGAAAATTCCAACTAACTATCACGGTTCATGAGATACAGCCTGGTGACAGACGGACGGACGGACAGCGGAGTCTGAGTAATAGGGACCAGTTTTACACTTTGGGTATGGAACCCTAAAAAAGGGAGAATCCTCCAACTAGGCTAGTGACAGTACCTACCTGGCTAGTTATAAAAGCCTATTTTAAAACACGTTTACAAACAACATAATATCAACAGTCACATTAATTCTATGTAAATACAAAATGCTATAGCTGAAAAAAAAATTGTTGGCAGTAGAAAAATATTTTTGCATTCAGCTCTGCCTTTACGCGTCACAAAAACGGGAAGGTCATTTTTAAAAATATATTTTTAATGCTGAAGTAGATATAAATAAATGTTAGATTTTTTTTCCGATTGTTTTTTTAACACAAGGCCGCGCTGTTCCTTTTTTTCCGGTAAGGAATAAGCGACCCCCTCCCTCTCCATCCCTGGTTGACGTTAAAGGCAACCAAGAGGCTATTGCAAGAAGATGAGGAAGAGCCACTACAGTCCACAGACTCTTACACCCATATTCTAAGACGTTCCTTCAAAACTTACTCGACTCAGGACGGCCTCCAAAACACCTTCAAAATTGTATTCTTAGTCGCAATTTCGAGAGAACTTTGAGGTTCCTCGACTGAGGGGTCCTCAAATAAGTCGAGGTAGAGTAGAGTCATTACGTCATAATTTGAATTACCTGCATCGCGCAAATAACGCCGCGATAAACAGTTGTAAGGATTATCGTAAGCATATTCGATAAAGTCTTCAAAATTCATTTTTGTTACATACGAAATTTGACACTTCCTTCCTTAAGGTCGGTTCCGAGGTACCTTGGGTTAACATATGATTCCTCACCTCGACTGAGGTAAAATCTCGAGTCGAGGACGTTTATGTCAACTATAACTACCGATGGTAGTGAAATAGGCTGAGTTGAAGTGGAGTCGAGTCGAGTAAGTTTTGGAGGAACGTCTTAGAATATGGGTGTTAATAAACAATTACAACAGTCATGGAAGAAACTCGGTGCCAAAATCAAGACGCTTGGCAATGAAAGTCTGAAGGTGTATCCCTGCCCAACTCTTGAAGAAAATGACCTGTAGGAATTGTATCTACAGGAGATATGACGGTTACCTAAAATATGTTTATTTGTTACAGAAGAAATCCTGGGCTCCCGGACAGCCCTATGGATGTCAGCAGACGGTCACATGGTGTTATATGCGACCTTCAACGACAGCTTAGTGCACGAACAGAAATATCCGTGGTATGGAGCAGCACTGGACACTGATGACCCTGCCAAGGTAAAATGAATTTTATGTATCGATGAAAAAGTTAATATTAAGATTTATTGACGCAGATACAAATATTGAGTTCACAAACTAAGAGACAAAGATCTACCTCTTAAGGCTTATTTACACGGAGCTACGTTTATCGAAGCGAATGTCATGCTATCTCAGTGTTCATCGTAGAGAAAGACAAAGACAGAATGAGTCTCGCTTCGAGAAGCTATCCTCGTGTAAATCAAGTCTTTAGTTTACCATACAATATTTCGCTGTCTTCCTTGATCTGGTTAGATCTGGCTAGATCTATCTTACATTTCAAATGTATATTGCACCAATAAAACTTTAATTCTTTCATCCAGACGTACCCGGAGATCAGAAGCGTGCGGTACCCGAAGCCAGGGACCAACAACCCGACGGTGGCACTGACAGTAGCTGACATCGCGGACCCCAAACACATCCGCACAAGACGCTTAACTCCACCCAAAGTTATACTTGAAGAGGGGTAAGTAACATTTCATAGATTCCTCGAAAAAGGGTAATGCAAGAATTCGTATGAGCAAGACGGATTTGTGAACATGATGTACCAGTGGTTTAGGTCATTAAGACTGACAAGTAAGAAGTTATTAAGTCGCCTGGACATAACACACCGTACATCACCTAAATATAGCTTGAATTTCGCTACGTGTAGTACCTACATGTTACTGTTCACGGCTGTACTCCCAGTTTTATACAGAATTATTTACAAAGAACCTTTCTCCAAATAAACCGAAGACTATAAGAACGGAACTGGCCTCGCTTAAGCCGCTGTAAGCCATAAACTGAGCTAGATAAATGAGCTGATCCCCATAAAATATACAAAGTGGGCGGGCTTCGTAAACTTCAATATTTGCATCAACTTTCACCATTTTACTTTGTGATTTTACAGACGAAAGCGCTCCGATCGTCTTATGTTTTATTGTTTATTGGTAGTTTGGGAAGATTCCATTCTGATTCGTTGCTATTTTAGTAGAACCATATTTTTTATGAAAGTTCTCCGAGAACCAGTTGATCGATATTTTGTTTGTAGCTGGAGTAACCATTTTGCGTATGGGCGGCAAATAAAAACAAATAGCGTTAAGCTGAGTCTCGAACAACTTACCGTGCGTTCACACAGCAGATCCGTTTTAATGGATCCGCTAAAACGGATCGATAGTTTTTTCGGGTATTCCCAGGATCGGGAACCAGGGAAAGAAACCCTAGAAGGCACCCATACTTCTCCATACATCTTCATGTTTGGACCCGTTTTTTATACTGTTCTGATCCAATTTATGTGTGTAGAAATGTCGGACCAGTATTTTTTACTGGATTTGGAATGCTGTTCCGTTTTTTATACTGTTCCGGCATCCAGTTTTTGATGACAAAACGGAACATGTAAAATGTTAGACCAGTATTTTTTTACTGGATTCGGAATGTGAACTCGCTCATACAACTACAGGTGGCATCACGAAAATAAAAACGATTCCGCTAAAACGGATCCTGTAAATGGAACGGAATTAGCTGTCATACCCAGTTCCTATTAAACAAAAACGAATTGTTTGCCAAACAATGTCAGTATTTTTAATTGCCAAACGGGGCATATAAAAAGACTATAATAGTAAGCTAATTTTACATGTTATAACTACTTCCGTATGGGTCTACTAAGCAAAGCTATGAGGTCTTTGCTTAATTATTTGCAAAGACACAAGAGTCTCAATTTTAACCAATAACGCTCCGTAAATTATAGGAATCGGCCATTAGTGACCCATGTGCGGCCGCCTAAATCAAAAGTCGCTCTTTGTCAAAGATGTTGAACACGCACGCCACTTACTTTGTACCTTGTACAAACAGAAATCATATATTTCTTTCAATCACTGCAACTGTCCCATTCTTTCCAGTGACTACTACTTCACGAGCGCTCAGTGGGTGTCCCTTACAGAAGTGTGCGTCGTCTGGCTCACAAGAATGCAGAACCTGTCTGTGGTCTCCGTCTGCAAGAGCCCCATGTGGTACTGTCAGGAGGTAAAGAAGCGTTTTTACACTTTAGATATATTATTTTAATACGCAACTATAGTTTACGCCTTTGGAAGGGCTCATGTCTAATTGCCTACCGCGCGGATCATACGATTTGCGAAGTTAAGCTGCGATTGCCACGGTCAGTCCGTGGATGGGTGACCGTTCGTCACACATTGAGACCCCCTCCGTGCCTCGGAGATCATGATAAACAGTCGGTCCGAGTTCCGAGGCCCGAGTGTCATACGAATACCTATGACAGTCGTTACAGGTAGTCAGAAGCCTGAAAGTCTGACAACCGATCTAAGCTTAGGATATCGGCATTGCCCGGTAACTGGGTTACGGAGGTCTGATGGCAGTTGCTGCGTGTAAAATACTGGTATTCAGCTGCTTCTAGAAGAGAAGAGAGTTTTAGAGTGGAAGAAGATCCCAAGATATTTAAAAAAAAGTTTAGGCAGAACAGAGTTTACGCTCTTGATTTACGCTTAACATTCGCTTCAATATTTTAAGTCACACGCACGAACACGAACTTCATACAAATGGTTTGACAATAGATTTTAGAAGTGCAAAATGGCTCTTTATTTAATTAATATCCAAATAACATCACCTTAGGATCGAACATAGTTAAGCGAAGTTTATTTAAGGTCAATGTGGGCAAATCCGTCTGCGGGGCATTTCCATACACATGCATTTTTATTCATTCCAGAATAGTTAGTGAATATTTTAGTTTAGTTAATAACTAAAAAGTGATCCTGTTGTATCGTCCGGGTCGACAACAGCGTAACTATTTGTGGAATGAATACAAATGCATGTGTATGGAATTTCCCCGCAGACGGATTTGCCCACCATGATCTTAATATGTTTTACAGGAGCTGTTACCTTTCTAAATATTATATGCGCGAAAGTTCAGAGAGCCTAGCAAGATAAAATGCGCGAATTGTACCTTTATTTTAAAGAAATACAAATGGTATGAGTACTGTAGGTATTTAAAAAGAAAGAAATAAGACCAATACACGCTAAAATATTACATTAATAAAAATAAAAAACATTCTTACCTTCTTCTGACCATGAATAATATATAGGTACTCGACGAAGACATTATAGTTTGGACAAGACATACAATCATATTCTAAGACGTTCCTTCAAAACTTACTCGACTCGACTCCACCTCGACTTAGCCTTTTTCACTACCATCGGTAGTTACAGTTGACATAACCGTCCTCGACTCGAAATTTTTCCTCAGTCAAGGTAAGGAATCATCTGTCAAACTCAAGGTACCTCGGAACCTACCTTAAGGAAGGAAGTGTCAAAGTTCGTATGTAACAAACATGAATTTCGAAGACTTTATCGAATATGCTTACGATATCCTTGCAACTATTTATCGCGGCGTTATTTGCGCGATGCAGATAATTTAAATTATGACATAATGACTCCGTCGAGGAACCTCAAAGTTCACTCGAAATTGCGACTAAGAATACAATTTTGAAGGTGTTTTCGAGGCCGTTCTGAGTCGAGTATGAGTCGAGTAAGTTTTGGAGGAACGTCTTAGAATATGGGTGTTAGATACATGAAAACGAGATCTTTCTCCCGAGCTGACTTAAATTTTCCCCCATTTCAACCAGCGCTCTATTCCTCAGGTATACAGGATATCCTCAGGACTGGATGGCTGGGTGGAATCCGCCCCGTCCCCCCTCTGGTCAGCTGGTGGCGGGGCTCTTGTGACCCTGGCCCCAGTGAGGGACGGTCCAGCTGGCCTGTTTCGTCATATAGTGAGGACTGAACACAATGCTCATGGACCGAGGGCCCTGCCGCTGACACATGGCAGCTTTGATGTTGTGGAATTATTAGCTTGGGATCACGCAAATCAGCATATGTGAGTATTTTCTAGACTATTCAAATAAGCACTCTATAGGGTGTTCCGAAACTCAACATCAAGCCAGGAACAAAAAAGCGCAGTTTATGCAGGTCACATTTTTTTTAATGCTTATTGGTTTTCTAATTTCAAAGTTACCATAAATAAAATATAACCTCATAAATATAACTATTGTGTTTAACTAATAACTAAACTAAACTAAAAACTAATGTGTTTTAAAAAAAAGGTATACCTACAGACAACTTTATTATTCTGTACCGTCTTAAACTGCCCTGTCTTTTGTTCCCGACTTGACGTTGAGTTTTGGGACAACCTGTATAAGAAGGTATTTTTTTGTTAAACTGTATTTAAAATCCTTTCAAATTAAAGTGCCGATAGAGATACGGGGATTGTAATAAAAAGACTGTATTCTAGTGTCTAAGGCGGCGTCCTAATTGGCAACGATCGTACGAGCAAACGATGCGTTCATCGCCTTCACCGCAGCGGCGCCATTTTAACAATGGCTGTTTACAGAGATGCACAGTTTTTGCTATCGGGCAATGTTACTTTGAAAATTGCAAGTGACATTGAAGAAAGAAAACGTAGACCACATAATATACTTTATAGATCCAGAAGTCAGCGCGGCGAATTTTCCAATTTTTATTTTGATGTACGGAATAATGAAGATAACTTTACGATTATTTGTAGCTCTGATTGCACGATCGCACGATCAAACCCATCGTACGATCGTTTTTAAGCATTTCACTGTTCTCGCGCGATCACTTGCAAGCTCTAATAAGACACACTAAAGAAATTAGTGTGTTTAATCTCGTCGTGCGACGAGAACGCATCGTTTGCGCGTACGATCGTTGCCAATTAGGACGTCGCCTCAGGCTTATAACACAAACCTCATACGCCATGCATCAAATTGGGACTGGTCATTTTCAGCACTAGACCACTTTCCACGCTTCAAAACTACGTAAAAACCAGCCATCCAAAACCGGCTGTGAATTTTACCTGAAGTCAATTTCCAGATACTACCTGGGCATCCCAGAAGGGAAACCAGGGCAGCAGCACCTATACAGAGTATCATCCGAGGCGCCCAGACCGGGCTCCCCGCAGAAACTACCGTACTGTGTCACATGTAACTCACAGGTCAGTTATAAATAACATAGATGTGATAGAATATGTACCAGGATTGCAGCACCAATAAAGAGTCGTCTAAAGCGCCGAGACCGAGCTCCCCACAGAACCATGCTACAGTTTTTTTTAAGCATTTGCCTCATACTAAGGTTTCTCCTGTATCGTGGATGCATTTACAGACACAAATCTTCACATGCACAAACGCCCAGACCCGGAACAACTATTTGTAGGCCATACAAATATTTGATCCGTGCGGGAATCGAACCCACGACCCGTAGCGCTGAAGCCAATCGCTCAGTCACTGCACCAAACGTATCGTCAAGATACAGTTGATTACATACATAGATGTGATAGAACAATATACCAGGGCAGCAGCACCTATAAAGAGCATTATCTTTCCGAGGCGCCAACGACAGAATACCTTTTTAAATACGGACTAGTTTGTAAAAGAGTCTTTTTGAAATCGATTTTCACTCTCTTCTTGTTATCACATCGATGTGAAACTTTGCGAATATATGTAATCTATATAAATAAAAATGAATCGCCAAATGTGTTGCTAAACGCAAAACTTGAGAACGGCTCGACCAATTCGGCTATTTTTTTTAATATATTCCTTAAGGCACAAGGAAGGTTCTTATGGAGATAAAAAACATTAAAATTGCGTGGGAAAATAGTAAAAACAACACTTTTCTTTTCCCACTACAGGCCAATAACTTTTGACAGGACGGAGTCTGTCCGGGCAGTTAGTTGTATATAAGAAATCATTAAATAAAGGTACAACATGCGAAATGCTCTTTTGAGCGAATTGGAAATTCCCGTAAAAAATGGAAGATGATGATTCTGAGAGTAACAATAAAAAGCGCTACACAAAAGGTGAACATTTAAATATTAATAATAAAACGGCTTCTATCGCCCCTATAGGTACTAAGCTTTACTTTCTAAAGTTAGCACATAATACGCACATCAAATATATTATGACCACTTAATCGCTATGCATTTAGACTGTCGTTAATATCGTACTATCTATTTCCATACGTTATGGTGTGGCGTTCAGCCAGAATATTGTAAGCTTTACAAACATATGTGCTACATCAGTGACATGCTGAATCGGGATATATACACGACTGTTAACTTATAAGTAGGTTGGTGTGATTGTATAGTGGACGTGTATTTGTGTTCCACGTATACATGCTAGTCCGCTGCGTAGTACATGCATCCGGCGCGTTTGAAAATATGTAAACATGTGGAAGATGCATTAACACCCATATTCTAAGACGTTCCTCCAAAACTTACTCGACTCAGAACGGCCTCGAAAACACCTTCAAAATTGTATTCTTAGTCGCAATTTCGAGTGAACTTTGAGGTTCCTCGACGGAGTTATTACGTCATAATTTGAATTATCTGCATCGCACAAATAACGCCGCGATAAATAGTCGTAAGGATTATCTTAAGCATATTCGATAGTCTTCAAAATTCATTTTTGTTACATATGAACTGTGACACTTCCTTCCTTAAGGTAGGTTCCGAGGTACCTTGACTTTGACAGATGATTCCTTACCTCGACTGAGGAAAAATCTCGAGTCGAGGACGTTTATGTCAACTATAACTACCGAAAGGCTGAATCGAGGTGGAGTCGAGTCGAGTAAGTTTTGGAGGAACGTCTGAGAATATGGGTGTCGTTGGATAACTCTTATCTGAGAAATAAATAAATAAATACGGCGGTTTGAAAGTTTCTCTAAAGATCTGTGGCGACATCTACCAAGCCACATGCGAACTACGCAGCACGACGCTTGTGTAGCGGACTACAGCGACAATAATGACAACTCTCAAATGTGACGTCACAGAATCCTGCATCGCGATATCAGGATTTGAGACGCAGATACTATAGGTACTGCCTCGTTGGTCTAGTGGTGGCAAGCGCGACTGCTGATCGCGAGGTCCTGGGGTCGATGCCCAGGTCGGGCAAAGTGTAATAGGGTTTTTCCGTGTGGAACTCCTCAGTAGCAGCCTGGAGTTTGGATTCGTGCCCGGTTGACGGCAATAGGCTCGCCCTTTATTACATGGGACTTAAACATAATGGCGAAATGAGGGTGTTACTATCCACCTCTGCACAACCCTTTGGGGAAGATAGGCGTGATGTTATGTTATAGTATAGGTATATAGTTATACAACTTCCCAACATCAATCGTTGGGTAGTAGCCCGCCAGGCACAAGGCCAGCCTGATTGGAGGATCCTTCCTTTTCGGGTGTTCCCCGACAGTTACAATCTGGGTGTCTTCAAGTCACGAGTGAATCGGTTTCTTCTGGGTAAGCGTGTTCCATCGTAGACCGCATCATTGTTTAACATCAGGCGGGATGGCGGCCAAACACAGGCCTAGTAACAAATTAAAAAAAGGTACACAATACCTCGTTCCTCCACATGTCCTTACAAACATTGCGAGGCATGCGCCACGAATGGTTTGCCACGCATGCCTCAGGTTGTGTGGACGGGGTGGTTCACTGTGAGCATTCACCGCTCGTAGTGAGCCACCCCGTCTACACAGCTAATACGTCACATGCCTCAGCCTGAGCCATGCGTGGCACACCATTCATGGCGCATGCCACGCAGCATCTGTATGCACCTTTAAGAAAATCTGTCAAACAAAGGTCAAACCGCCATATTTATTTTTCAGATAAAAGTTATCCAACGATTGTAAAAGTTCCTTAAACTATATTCCTTTTGCATCGGGTCATAATGATGGCTGCCACCATCTGTAAAATCCTTAAACCAGGACAAGTAGTCCGGAAACCTTGGACTTTTAAGATTGAAACCCTTAAAAGGTTACGTTAATTCAAAAGGGGATTAACTCGTAAGAGCTCTGCCTCATTAGTGCGTTGCGTCGTCGCAGCGTCAACGCTGCTTTGTTTTCCATATATTTTAAATGACATGCCACAATAAAGCGTAGCGTCGTCGCACGCGACGTTTCTACGGATCGGCGGACGAGAGACGAAGCGGGGGGAGGGTGATGTGCTGCGCTGTCGGAGCTCCGGTGCGACGACGGACAGTGTTCCAGTGCTAGAGGTGCGTGCGTCGTCCTCTTGCCCTGCAACGTCGTGCGTCGTCGCAACGCAGATGTGGCATACAATGTGTTGATCCGTTGCGACGACGCAACGCAACGCACTAATGAGGCGTCGCCCCAAGTCGGCATACCTAGTCGTAAAAACGATTGTACTAAATTATAATATAATGCAACAGTATCCTGTTATAATTCAAAATATCGCTATAATATAGGAAGATAGATTCCAAGTTTTTTTTAAATAAATTTCAAAGTATGTAGAATCTGACCACGCTAACTCTGCAGAGCAATTATGGCAACACTGCACAATTGATGTAAAAATCTTTGCAGTTTCGTCATTATTCCAATCAAAGTTCGCTTTGCCATATCCATACCTACTTACCTAGGACGGTAAAGCCAACGCTGATTGGAATAACGACGACACTGCAAAGATTTTTACAAAATTGTTTGCAGTGTTGCCATAATTCCTCTGCAGAGTTAGCGTGGCCAGACTCTCGAATTTGAAATTTTCACTGTACCATATAGTCAGTTTTACATGTTATCTGCCATTAAACAAACAAAATTCGCAGCTTCCGAAAATAATAGGATTGCTTATTTGGGTAAACAGAAAGACCTATAAAATCAAAGGCAGCTAAACGCCTTAAAGTCGTTACATTAGTTAATTATGGCGCCATCTAGTTTAGTTAGTTGGACAGGCTTTGGTGTATTCATTTTACTATCAAATGCAGCTAATTCACTTAGAAATTCAGTCAAAAAACCGATATTGGCATTTGCTACCTTGACAAAAATATCAGTTTTTGTAGCTTCCTGAATATTTGACAGACTTGGATTTAGCTGCCTTTAATCTTTTAGGCCTCATAGGGCCATTATAATAGGCTACATTTGACATATGTAAGTCTATTTTCTGTTTGTCAAATTAAATCGTCATATTGTCTTCTTTTTCATTAATCGACTTCCAAAACAGGAGTAGGTTCTCAATTCGACTGTATGTTTTTTTTTTGTATGTTTGTTCCGCGATATCTTTTCTAATTGTGAACCGATTTAATGGTTTTTTTTTGTTTGAAAGAGTATTCTTTCGAAGTTGTCCCATTTAAATTTGGTGAAGATCTGATGAAGAACCTCGGAGATAGACAATTTGAAGTCGGTTTTATTTTTGTTAAAAAGTTTTATTATTAAAATTAATGTATATTTAGTAGCTGAAAAATGTTATCCAACTGTGAGTTCTTAGTTTGAAAAAAAAATTAATATTGTATGGCTGCCGTTGCATATAAGTATTTTGATGAATTGTCAAATGTGGCCTATTAAAATGTCTCTACTTTAGGTACTTTCTAAGATATGAAAGATGATAAGACGATGAAAATATAATAGTATCATAGGCTAAGACATACTTGTGGATTGTTTTCTCAGTTTTTGTGGTCATAGTGGATCACTCGACCGAGTACTAGAACAAATAACCTCAGCAAATACTTGTTATTCGCGGAAGGCTTACATTGAACCAATATTTGCTTCACTGATTGTAGTTATTGAGAAAACTGTTGATATACTAAAGTCAACTACTCTCTTCAGCAAACTATTTTGTTAGGAGCTGTCAATAGTACGTAAAACTAGTGATCTAATGGAGTCACCACCGCAAGCCCTAAGCAATTTCATTGGGTAAAATGTGTTTGACATTATTGATAACTAGCATCCCGCCCCGTCTTCGCACGGGTGGTCATTTTTCCCGTTTTTGCAACATTTTTCATTTATCCTCCGCTCCTATTGGTCGTAGCGTGATGTTATATAGCCTATAATCTTCCTCGATAAATGGACTATCCAACACAAACATATTTTTTCAATTCCAACCAGTAGGTCCTGAGATTAACGCGTTCAAACAAACAAACAAACAAACAAACTCTTCAGCTTTATAATATTAGTATAGATCTGTAACACAAAATACAATATCAATACTTGGCAAGGACTTGGCTTCGGCCTATGAGATAAAAAAGAAAGATTTATAAATAAAAAAATTAAAAAAATGAGTTCGGCATTTATTATCCAAAAAATTAAGCAAAAATCTAAATTGACAAGGCTGAATGGTTTTGAGACCTTTGCCTGTTTACATTGGCGAATAATAACAACAATAATAACTTGGCAAGTGGGTAGTATAAATATACAATAAAATATTTAGTGTTAATTCCGCAAAAAACAGTTGATCAAGCCTGAATGCAGTATGCAGCACCGCCCTCCCGCCCGCAAATATATGCAAATGCAGAAGGTGCGATTAATAACATGCAACACACAAGCAAAACAAACCGATACGACACGTGTTTCGCCCCTCCACGGGGCATCCTCAGGTGATGTTGACTCGTCGACCGCTTGGACGCGAATGGCACGACTGCGTAGCGCGCGCCCTTTTATACATCGCCTCGACCTGTTGTTTGTGTCGAACTACCCACACAAATACGTAATAATGGGGATGAAACTAAATTAGTTTGGTCATTCAACAGTGTATATCTATCTGTATTATGTTTTAATATTTCCAACTGTTCCAACACACACTACCGGAAACTTTTATCACATACATATGTGATAAAAGTTTCCGGTTGTGTGTGAGGATGCCCCGTGGAGGGGCGAAACACGTGTCGTATCGGTTTGTTTTGCTTGTGTGTTGCATGTTATTAATCGCACCTTCTGCATTTGCATATATTTGCGGGCGGGAGGGCGGTGCTGCATACTGCATTCAGGCTTGATCAACTGTTTTTTCGCGGAATTAACACTAAATATTTTATTGTATATTTATAGATCATGGATTTCCGCAAAGTAACGCCTGATTCCATCATATAAGTGGGTAGTAGTTTAATTAGATTTAGTTACAATACAATAAGGCAAAAACGAATGGGCATAGAAGATTTATCAAATCTGAACAATCGTCCATAATATTTAGATAAATAAATAAAATAAAATAAAAAATGATTTTTATTTCTGTAAATAAATCTGTTACAGACACTTTTACAAGTCAATGTAATGTTTTTTTTAAGGCTAGATGGCGCCGGCATTTCCTATCTGACTAGCTCTGAGAAGAAAAGCCGAAACAAACTCAGAGGTCAAAGTCTCTTTTAAAGTCCAGACATTGTAGTATACAAAACTATGCGAGTAAAACGATGTAGGGCAACGTCTGGAATGGCCTTTTGAGGAAAGTGCCATAGCAGGTTTGAGTTGACCTGTCCTAACTGACGGCACATCTACATCAGTCATCGCGGAGGTCAAACCTATTTTAGGGAGCTCAACAACCCGACCGCTGCAAGACGCTATCAATCAGATGGACAATTGTGTGGGTCACAAAAAAAAATACTCAAGAATACTCAACTTCGATATTTGTATAGTATTTTTTTAGAGTTCAAAATTTATATTTCTGTCCAGCCGTCCCCCTCCATAAACTTGGAGTACTATGGCAACCTGGCGTCTTCCGGAGACAGCACGTGGGGCGACAGTGACTGGGATGAGGAATTACCAGTTACGTCACCATCACCCAGCAAGAAAAAGAAGAAGAAGTACCCTGGTAAAGGCAATTTTATTTATTTGAATACAGAAAACTGTTGGTCACTGTACCATAGTTTTTGCGTTACTTGAGACCAATGGTTTATCAGCTGGACTCTAAAGCCTTCACGTTTTTCCTATATAAGGTCCAACCAAAATACCTGGACAAACTATTTCACAGTGTTCAATACGTTTAACTAAACATATCTATGCAAAAAAAAACGAGATCCGACTGTTTATTTTCTAACCAAATAATAATAACGTTTTAAACTGTCTGTACTCTCTAAGAATAAACTCATCCATTTTTTATGCATCGACCGCCGCCGGGGCGCGCGCTATTTCCGCGCCTTGTTTTAACTAAAAAGAAGTGAAAAACGTAAAAAAAACCAAAAAAAATTAGTTGCACAAAAAAACACTTGGACCTCGTATTTTTTTGCATAGATTATGTTTAGTTGAACGTACTGAACAATGTGTAAAGTTTTTCGAGCTATTTTGGTTGGTCCTTATATATAATATCGTTCTTAACCTTTTGGACGCCATTGTCACACATATGTGACAAACGAAAGTTTACCCTGTACGCCAACGTCACAAATATGTGACAAAAACGATGAGATTACAGTTACCTTGGCGTGGGGGATACGACGATGCATTTATTTATGCTCTGGCGTTCAAAAGGTTAAGACAGTACCATGGGTGTAGTGGTCTCAAGCATAGAATTTCCGATCATGAAGTATTCGATTCAAATCCCAGGTTAGGCAGAGTGGAAGTCAGTCTAATATCTGGCAAGAAATTCTTAATCACAGTCTGTCTCTGGAAACTTATAACACAAGATAAGATCTATAGCTATAGCGTGCTATAAAAGACTCCTTGATAAATGTCTTCCTCCTAGCCTTTTTCCAGCTTCCAGTCTAACCAGATGCGGCTGAATACCAGTATTTTACACGGAGCGACTGCCATCAATGCTCCGCAACCCAGTAGCTGGGCATTGCCGATATACTTAGGTTAGATTGGTTGTCAGACTTTTGGGGTTCTGACTACCCGTAACTACTGTCAAAGGTATTCTTATGACACAAAGCACTCCTTGAAAAAGTAAATACATATTAAAAATATAAAATCTTTCAACGATGATCATCATCAGCGCCTTCCAAGAATCCATTTACTTTTTATCTAATTTCCTCAGATGGCCTGCCCCAGAACCTGCCGTGCCTCTACCATGAAGCTCACTTTAGTCCGTCATCGGCATACTTCGTGCTGGAGTGCTTAGGACCTGGAGTACCTACCTTCAGCCTGCATAAGACCGCCCTGCCTGATCCACGACTGGTAGCGCATTTGGAGAATAACACTGTAGTAAAGGTATGAAATTCCAAGAAGTATTTAGGAGCCTTTGTTTAAAGAAAGACTGGTACACAGATGAATATTTCGGAGTTCTTTTTTTTGAGTATTCTTTTTCTTTTGGAGTTTATTTTTTTGTCTGAAAGTATATTCTTTCGAAGTGGTCCCATTAAAATTTGGTGAAGATATGATGAAGAACTTCGTAGATAGACAATGGAACTCCTCAATGACGAGCAGTACGCATATTGTGATGATGTGATTATGTTACGAGCAGCGTCTTTAGTACATCCAACCATGTTTGAATTAAGGCCACTAAAATTAAAAAAATTAAAAACATTTTAACAATTAATTTTTTAACAAAAAAAAACGACGGCATATTGTCTATCTCCGAAGTTCTTTATCAGATCTTCACCAAATTTTAATGGGACCACTTCGAAAGAATACTCTTTCAGACAAAAAAATAATCATTAAAATCGGTTCACAATTAGCAAAGATATCGCGGAACAAACATACAAAAAAAAACCATACAGTCAAATTGAGAACCTCCTCCGACCTAAACCGACTTAAAAAAACTAAAAAAAGAATCAAATAATTTCCATATTTTAAAAATTAACAGTTTCAGAAGTCGGTGCCTTCAATTTGGTTCAGCGTGGATTAGCACCGACTTCTGAAACTGTTAATTTTATAAATGGTAATTATTTGATTATTTTTTTCGTTTTTTTGAAGTCGGTTTTATTTTTGTTAAAATGTTTTTTATTGCAGACCTGTGTGACTGCGAACAAAGTTATTTTTAAACGGTTTTAATTACCTTCACTTCGTATATTTATTTGTTTGATTCAAATCTTGCGACAGATTTTTTAACTTCTTCTGCTTAATGAAACTTTCACTGCTTTCTTATGAAATTTCGCACACAAATTCAATTCCCATGACAATATAAAATTATATAATTTCAACCTTCAATCCTCAAATCTTGATATGCTGCAGGGGTACTGCAAGAAAAAACCATTGAAAGTTGAAACCTTGAAAGTTTTTTTAAGGGTTTTTTTTATGTTTTAAGTGTAAAAATTCTGACATACATAAAGTTAAAGACCATTAAGTTTATTATTTTTAACACGGCATTCATGAACATAAAACTGTGCTATTTTATTAACACGTTTGCTCTTATTTTTTTATATTTTAATAATAAAGTACTTTATAGAGGCTGTATATCAAAATGGCCGGGAAATAAAATTTTCAACCATAAACTCGCATATTTCAGGACAAATAAAAGAATGAAGTTGAAATGGTTGAAATCGAGCAAGAGGAAAATCCAGCTTAGCTGTTATCTCGGATAATCTTAACTTGTATCACGGCTCGATGGTTAAGAGTATTTTTAGGTTTAAACGCTGAGATTCGACTTTAGAATAATTCTATTCTTTCATTTTATTACCATTACACAATCATCATGTAGGATTCCAACACGTCTTTTCAACAATGATTATCTTTGTTCCTCACTTCGATCTATTTCTCAATCTTCATCCTAGCCTTTTCACAACTATGTTGAGGCCAGCTTCCAGTGTATCCAGATGCGGCTAAATATCAGAATGTTTAACCCCCGACAAAACAGAGGGGTGTTATAATGTGTGTATCTGTCTGTGGCATCGGAGCTCCCAAACGAATGGACCGATTTTGATGCGGTTTTTTTCTGTTTGAAAGCTGATATGATCGAGATGGTCTTCGCTATAATTTATGAAGATCTGTTCAGGCGTTTGAAGATGATCAGTTCATTTCCTACTTGACAAAAGGGTCCTACCAGATTTCACAGGTCCGATTGATTTGAAATTTGGTGTACTGTTACTTTGGTGGTATAATTCTAATACATGGCAACCTTGAGCTGATGCTATGGGATACCCAACCCCTCAGCAACTTCAGCAGATAAAGCGTGTTTGGGTTCATAAGAATGGTCTCAATGAGTAGGTTTTAGATAGATGATGATATCTGCTATTTATTTATAAAGTTTGAAATGAAAATTAAATAAAAAATTAAATAACCCACGACTAAAAAAAACTCTAAAAAGTAAAAAATTCAATGTGTCTGTTGGCCTTTTAACTTTATAATAAGTACCTAGTAATATTTTGATCCAAGCGTCGTCGCGTCGTACTTTTTAAAAGTTTTTTTGTTATAAATTTAGTTTAATTTTACTCGGTGCGACTCCCGTCGGACCTCCGTAACCCAATTATTGGCAATACCGATATCCTAAGGTCAGACCGGCTGTCAGACTTTTGGGCTGCTGACTACACGTAACGACTGTCAAAGGTATTCTTATGATACCCGGGACCGACGGTTTAACGTGCTCTCCGAGGCACGACCTATTTCTCTATCATTCTTGTAATATATTTCTTCCTCTAAATACCACTCACCATTCTCTAACTCTTTCAGTAGTAGTAGACCTTGTGAATGACTTCGTCCAAGGAGTACTGTTAAAATACCTATTTCTACCGCCAAGCAGCGTTGCTGTTTTGGTTTCAAGGTATGGGTGTTGGTGAAACTACAGACACACTCATGGGACTTTGAATTTTTTCTCTAGGGTTGGTAATGCATCAGTAATCTTCTTGGGGTTGTAGGTATATTAGTCAGAGGTAACCACATTTTTTTTCTTTCATTTGAAAATCCTCATTGATGTACCTCGCCCGGGAAAGGCGAGGGTGTCTGCCGGACTCTTACCGGCTAGAAACCAACGGTGTTCCTCCTCCTGACCGTTCGGCCGGGGTCGCGGGATACATAAGCATGCACCGCAACCCCAGCAGGAGCGGTAACCACCTGGGGGCTGATTCTCGCGCGTTTCAACATAACTCTATTTTAGAGATCATCTATAACGCGCTATGTCTAAGGAAAAGTCACGAAAATGACGATTGTTTATAAAACCGTATTCTCACAAATAATAGAGACAAAATGTCGTAGAATTAAGGAATCTCTACTAACACACGTTCCGTTTCTCTCGACTACGTTGAAACATAATCGAGAAATTTAGATTTATCTAAAATGTTAACTTTTATTACCTTCAATATATTAATTCAGTAATATGATGCGTTTTCTTTAATCTATTTTAAAAACTTCTCTTATTTCCGTAAAGTAATATGAAAATGTAATTTCTTTACTCGAAACGGAATATTCTCCGTAATTTCGTAGCATGAAATGAAACGTTCTGCATTCGCGGGGATTAAATATTATCTAGTACAAACAATATAAAACACAAAAGCTTGTGACGAGTGGTGGCTGACTGGCGGGGTTCCGGGCCTATAAAAGGTCGGGCACACTGCAGATCGGCCTTCTCGCGCCGATGCAGTTGCCAAGCTAAGTGCTACACTTGTTCAAGAAGATCCTGGACTCCTCGCATTGTACAAACCACGCCCTGTTGTTCTCTTTGTAATTTTTAATTAGATATATATAGTGTACGGTTACAAATGTTATTGTTTATCCTCCCGTAAGTACATGCCTGTTAATTTTTATGTGCACATGCTAGTTGAGGGTTGACTCCTAAAGCCACCCTAAAGTGTTACAAGCTTACTTACAATTTTTCAGAATAGGTAGTAATGAGTTCAGCGGGTAAGTCCGTCTCATTATTATTAAGATATTTTTGTAAGTACTTATATTATAATTTACCAACATATGGATGTACCTTGTCCGAAATAAATTTGATTGATTGATTGATTACTTCATAAAAGGAAGATAGGTTTAATAAGTTGATTCAAAAATAATTTGCAGGAAATTATTTTGGTATATACCTTTGTTTTGAGGTCGTATTATATCTTTTTATTTAAATGCAACTCGATGTCGGTTAAGAAGTTAGTGACGAGCTCTTTCGAAAGGCGGAAGTTCTTCTTGAATGATTTGTAGATAGATATTATAATTATAAATTCACTAGCGTTAAGTACCTAGATTAGAATTACAAAACCCAAACTAATTTGTATATCTGTATGGATACAATGTAGCGAACTAATTTCTTACTTACCATCTATTGTAATATACCTACATTGACAAATAAACGATATTTGATTTGATTTGATTTGTCTTGTAATTCAAAAGGATCTTCACACAACTCGTTGCCGCGGGACGTGTGTAGCAATATTCGCTTCTTCAACCATTTCCGATAAAAACACCATGACTAGATCATCCACAGACATCATTTAATACTTTAAATTATTTTTAAGTAACAAACAAGCCAGTGAATTTGAACGTTTGTCACTGACTGACTGCCGTTTCCATTCGACATAACATGCGACATGTCGATCTCGAGTGCCTACGACCACACGTTGCATGTCGAGCGCTGGAATTAGAGATATCTCTAACATGACATTATTGTTATCGGTAGCTGGTAACACTGGACAATGTTGATAAAGGAGGGTAAAACACTGTTCATTCGACGGAGCAAAGGATTCCATGTCCAACAGCTGAAGAAGTCTGACTTTTTATATCTGGTTTCCTTGTCCACATTTTCTGAACTTGTATTAATTATTATATTGTGATATATTGTGAACTAGCTTCTGTAACTAATCACTAACCTAATTAAAGTACTCTGAGTGGTGGAGAGTCTATGTTGGTTTAATTTGCTTTATTTACCATGCTCCCAATCCTGACATACTGATATTAGCTATTACTGTAATGATAGATTCACCCCTGCAAGATTCTGTTGTATGTATTTTATATTATGAGAATACAAAAAATCGTCTGCGATCGACATCCGCTATGTTTTTTTACAAATCTCTATTTGGACATGATCTCACAACGCACGAGAATTACCCCACAGGTTTGCCTTCGGCTTGTTTGTCAAAACTCTACTCCTTCCTTCGCTTCTTGACCTTCAGAAAAGTCCAAAATTCAGAACAGTACATTGTTTGTTACGAGAATCTCAAGATCTACATAACAGATCTGTTTTAGGTCAAACAATTTCAGAGTTAGCTCAGAAATATGTTTACTTCCCCCCTCTATGTTTATCTCAGCTCTCATAAATTATGGACAAGTAGGTACGTTGGTGCTTGGCTTACAATGCATGCGAAGAGAGAGATTACGATGTTACGCGATGACATACACTCGGGAACAATGCATCCGATTCACCAACATAAATCTTAATAATTCGGAAAATACATTTCAACATTGTTTTGTTTACGTTAGTGACTCGGATTCATTGCTTCCAAGTGTAGCTGGCAACACGTGTTTGTCCTCTAATGCGTGGCCCGATAATCGCAAATTGCATCATTATACAAGTACAGTCAACGACAGGTCGACATAGCAATCGGGTATGAAGTGAGTCGTGGAGGGGGGACACCCCGCACACCCGTGCATCGACCGCGTTTATCGATTTCGATCTCGCTCACGTTGTTGCTTGTAGTTGTGTATTGAAAATGACTAGAAAATTACCATGTAGACCTGTCGCTGACTGTAGGTGAGACTCGGAGAGTGTGCTCAAGAACTCCACAACCTCATCCCACCGGCCCCCTTCTACCATCGGACATCTAGACGCACTGCAAGTTACCATCCATACTTAGTTGCCATTCCATCAATTCGCACTAAGCGCTTCCAAACATCCTTCATAATGCGCACTGCAAAAGAGTGGAACTCAATACCTGCGTCTGTGTTCCCGAACGCATTCAACCTGAATCTCTTCAAAGTTAGAGTTAACAGGCTTCTTCTGGGTAAGTTCACTCCATCGTAGACTTTGTCTCTGTCTCCTCTAACCTAGACTAGAGTCAAGAACAAACCCACTTCAAAAAAAAGGTATATTTTAAAAGCTATATTACATAATTCCGCCTCGCTTTCAGTAAAGACACAGACTTATACTTTGTGAAGTGATAAATGGTCTCTAAGTCATATACGATTCTCACAATAGGCAGAAACTGAGGTCTTCTTATGAATGGACCCTGTAATTGGAGAAACACAAGGAAAAGATAATGAGATGATGATAAAGGATTTATTATACAATTCTGTTTTTGTTTCTGATTTATCTTTTGTTATAACATTCGAAGATGATTTTGTAAGGCTGTGGGAAAAGGAAGAATATGTTCGTAAAGTAAAAAAAACCTTAACTTTAGTGCCAGATTATTGAGGAAAGTTCGTTAAAACAATAAACTGTTCAGAAATTTCAGACTACATTAACGTTTTTCAGACTTTTATAAATCTGCAAACAGTCTCTTCATCCGTAATAGGGTTATAATATTAATTATAATGTGTACAGTGCTATAATATAAGTTATGAGCCTCGGTAATGTTCGTGTTTCCGAATTTTTACGAATTGTGCGACTTGGCTTCGTACTCTAAATCAATTCCGATGTCACGTTATTGGTCACTCGTGGTAATTCGTACAAATTCAGGAACACGAATATTGCCGAGGCGAATGCTTATGTCCGTAGAACTTTACGATAAATAAGGAAATAATTAGAAAAGATTTAGCAACAATTTCTCCTTACATCAGCAACTACCCTGCCTACCTATGTGTTTTGTAAAATTAAGAACTAATTTAAGAATCCATCACACGTACTGTTGAGGACCACATTGTTCAATAGTGATTCTACCAATCTGACGTTAAAATTCTTTGCCACAGGAAAGGTTAGCAGTGATAGCATTGCCGACTCCCCGAACATTCTCAGTGCAGCTATCAAGTGGGCACGCGGCCAGGGTGCGGCTTCTACTGCCTCCGGGTCTCAGAGAAGACGAGGTCACCAAGTACCCGCTCGTGTTGAAAGTGTAAGTCTTTTGTTTAGTTTCATATTTTCACGAGAACATTCACAAACTGTGGGTGTACATCCAACAGAACAGCGCTGCCTTCCTCATTGAAGAACATGGTGAACTTATCGAAAAATAACTCTATTCTAATTTTAGGATACACAGGGATCTGTAGCCCTAGTATGAGTTGGCAAGTACCGAAATGTCAATAGATTTCGTGAACACTCTAAACTGAATAATATATTTGTCTCTTTTACTTGTTGGTGTGTAAGAGAGATAGAGTTTAGCGAGCTCATAAAGACTACTGCTGTTTTCGCCATTAAGGGGTAGTAAGATAACACTAGTGGTGCGCCAAAGCAATTTTTTGGAAGACTCCTATACCAAAGAATCGATTGAGATAGGCTAATCAGTACTTACTAAAATTATATATCTAAGTAAGTTCTCCAATCCTAATCGTGGAATACCATAAAAAATTGAGACATTTATTGGCATCTCTGTCCAAATTCGATGGTCGGGAAACCACTGGTCTCCTAAAATATTTGAATTCTCGCTAAGAAAGAAACGTTAATGTAAAATATAACCGCACTTACTTTTTATAAGACTGTTAGTCTAGTCCTGGCTGATAGCTGTGCCATTACAGTCGTTGTTAGAAAAGTAATAAGGCCTGTAATGGTCTGAGACCACAAATCAACGGGACAAAAGACACGGAAAATATTTGTGATACCTTTACATTCCTCGTTAGTAATGAGAGGTAATTTGGGAGGAAATTACTTATTTTTGTGTTCATTCACGAGCACCCTGTAAATTTGAATGCACTCGTTATGTTCTATATAACCATTTTTCTATTAATATGGGATTATGAGGAAGCGTTCCGCTTTGCTGCTGCAAGATAATGTTCCTTACTCATGGGAAAATATTGCAAAATTAGGTTCTTAGAGTTCGTTGCACCTGATGTCGCCAAAGAAGAATCCAGACGTAGATATTGTCGCACAAATTTCAATCGTATTAGTAAAGGCCGTATGTATCTTTTCAGGCAATTAAAGCAAAGAATTACACCTTCTACTACACCGAAGTCGGTCAATATTGCCACGATTTGCCTAACAAAATAAAATTGATTGTGTTTAGAAATATTGAGATCAAATTTTCAAAATCAAGACAAAAACTAGCATACCTATAGGATCCTTATATTAGATGTGCAAATTTTTGCCCGACATGAGAAAGAGGCGTGGTGTTTTGAATGTATTAACTATTTTCCAACAGCCACGGAGCACCCGGAACACAGCTGGTCACAGAACGATGGTCTCTAGACTGGGGCTCATTAGCCGCTGGTGCAGGAGCTATCCTCGCCTCAGTGGACGCAAGAGGCGCCGGTGGTAGAGGGCTCGGCGCACACCACGCGTTACATCGACGGCTTGGCACTGTTGAACTGCAGGATCAGTTGGAGGTTGCCGAGTAAGTTATTGTAAACTATACGACATAGTATTCATAGATGGCAAAGGTTGTTCGCGGCAAAGTGCTGCCCACCAGGTGAGCACCTTGTCGGCTTGGCACTGTTGAACTACAGGATAAGTTAATAGTTGGCGAGTAAGTGATAGCGAGCTATGAGGAATGGTCGTTTGACAAGGCATTTGTTGTTTTCCAGGCATCAACCAGACTCCGCAACTCTCAATATCTAATCAATCGCTTAGATGTAATAAAGGGAGACACCAGGACTGTTCAAAGATTCCAAATGCACTACTGTAAAATTTTGAAATTGGGTCATAGTAATGATAGTTAGAGAAGCCAGAAGCTTAAGGGTATTTAAGGGAATTTACCTGCCATATTGATCGGAATCCTAACATTAAACTGGTGTGTTCAATAAAGTTTATCATGTATGGGAACCAGTCCTACATCAATGATAATTTTTCTACCACCAGGTACCTCCGGGACTCCCTGCATTTTATAGATGCGCGTCGGGTCGCTGTATGGGGGAGAGCACACGGTGGCTTCTTGGCAGCCCTCGCGTTAGCAAGCACACTGAATGTGTTTCATTGCGGCATTGCACTGACACCCATTGTGCGCTGGCGTTACTACGGTCAGTAATGGATAGTTGACGATTCCGTTTGCCAAGATTATAACAGGTCCAGTGTTTAGTATCTGACATTCAATTTGAGCTAAACATGATGATGTGTTTCTATGCAAAAATATCCGAAAAACCACTTCGGTTCAAATGATTTTTGTTAATAAACCAACCACTAAATTCCTTTGTTTGGAGCCAGACAACAAAGGAACTGAAATACTAATCGAAGGACGTCTGTAATTGGTATAAATAAATACAGTAATTTAGTCGGGAACTAATGGAACTTAATGGTGTTTTAATGAGCGCTACATGAGAGGCGCTGGTGACGTAATCCACTTGAATTTGTAGCAGGCTTTGTTTTAGGGAGAATTGTAGTTTGATTATCCTTAGATTCAAAATACTTGGTTTCGTCATTGCTTGGTATTATTTTAGAATCGTTAATGTTTAGTTACTGGCAGGTTTATTCTTCGTTTTCTGACTTGTTGCGATAGTTTCTACAATAAGCCGCATACGCTGAGCTGACAAAACATTTCTTTTTCAAGTTCTCTCCTAATCATATTCCATGTTTCAACCACTTATGTCCCCGGCAGCTGTCACTTTTATTATTTATTCAAGAAGATTTCACCTAAGCATGTCGAGGTTGGTTTTCAGTCTAACTGCAACTACATATAGCTGAATAAAAACGACCTTAAACAGAACGACTACTGTCTAATCTCTAAAACCCAATTAGATGAATATATTGGTATCCTAAATCAGCAGAGAAAACTTTTTCAATCAGACTGCTTTTAATTCCACGTTTTCCGTCAGAGTGCGTCAAATTTCCCTCATTTTTGACATGATCTTTAATTCAACAGCATCCGCCTATGCGGAGCGTTACATGGGCTTCCCGAACGCGACGGGCAATTACCGAGGGTACGCAGACGCTGACGTCACGAAGCAAGCTGCAGCGATGTACGATAAAATGCTGCTGTTGGTCCACGGGACTGCAGACAATAATGTGCACTTGCAGCAGAGCATGGCGCTTGCAAGGGCTCTTGCTGACCAGGGGAGCATGTTCCGACAACAGGTTGGTTTTTAAAGACTTTTATGAAGAAGGTTAGAAAAGTATTGTTGACGGTAGCTAACTACCAGTCCATATACAGTGAACATTGTAATTTTACGGAGAAAGGTAATGGGGTTGTGGATTAAGATCTGAACAGCAAGTGATGTTAGGAATTAAACAAAAGAGGTATAATATTTGGAGAGAAAATTAAGCATATTCTGGATAATCAGAAACATTATAAAACACAAAATCTAGACCAAAAGCGTTAAACAGACACTAATTCAACCAGCTCTTTCGATACAGGTACTTTACTTGATTCCATTGACTTTAATGCCGTGCGAATTAGTCTAAGATCCCTTAAAGAACGATACCCTATAGAATATGCAAACGTTAGTTTGACAATTTTTTTCCCGTCACAACTCTTGGGTAGGCAGGTATAAACACAGCATTTAATAAAAAAAATATCATATTGTGGACTGAAATGTTATAATTTAGTCAACCCATTTGCAATATATTTATTGACATATTTAATTTGATATAAAATACTTTTCATCCATTAAACAGCTCGGTGAAGGTCGTTCTTTAAGGGATCCTATACTAAATATTTTTGTAACAAGGTTGCCTTAGTACCATTTTCTGTCGTCCTAAAATCCTTAAAAATACTTCACTAGATCTACCCCGACGAAGGTCACAGCCTGGAAGGCGTGAAACGTCACCTCTACCGCACCATGTCCGCCTTCCTCGATGACTGCTTCAGGAAGCAGGTGCCTCCGGAGACTAAGGCGGGGCTGCGGAACGGAGGGAACCTAGACTGAGACACGTGGAGGGACGAGGAGTTGTGCTCTTGGTGAGATGTGTGTAATGTGGATGATGGTATTATTCGTTTCGTGCTTGGATAATTTGTTATCATTCATTTTGGTAAATGTATCATCTCTTTAGCATTGTCATGCTATTTCATATTCATAAGTAATAATTTTAGTTCATTGTTTTCTCAAAAGTTAGGATTAATTTTGGAATCAAAATCTCCTGTAATTAAGTTTGGATTACTACCAAAGCCACTCAAAGATGTGTGTTGTTCAACCAGGACCAAAAACATTTATAATAAAGTATTATTATTAACATGAAATGACTGAACAGTTCCTTTTAAACATACTGGAACCAAATAAAAATCCTAAAAGATCAGAAGTTCGACTCAAATCATAAATTGTTCATCTAAAGCTTAACCGGACAATGTGACAGGAGTATTGCGACAAGTCGTACTAGGAATACATAAGTTACGTGTGGCCGGTAGCAGGCCTACATGAATGCCTTGCGGTTCCCTACACAATAGCAAGATATACGTGCCGTTCTCATTCATATTGCAACTGCGGCTTGCCGTAATCCGGTCTGTCGTATAATCCGGATGAGGCCTATGCTACGTCAGCTAATTCTTGTAAATGATAGATTATTCTCTTGGTATTTTCGTTTTATATGTATTAATTAGTTTTGGGCCTACTTTTGTTTATTTTAGACGTTTTTATTTGAAAGCGTGTTTTTGTAATCGGTCTAAATCGTCCCTTCATTAATAAATGCGTTTTTATTACTACGCGTGGAAATTTGCCTTTGGCGAACATTTTTCGTACATATTTTCTATATTTTTGTTCATCATTCGCAGATAGATTTGAAAACAATGTTTGATTAACTTCATATGTATGTATTATGTTTGTATTCCCTCACAGTTCACCAATACGGGTAGAGGACAACTCCGAGCCAGATAACTCCGGCGAGAGGTACGTTAAGACTATTTAAAGACATGTGTTAGGGTAGTGCCTAGATAAAAAATGGGAGTCCCTCAGGGAAGTATTTTAGGACCTGTTTTATATTTTCAATACTTATACAAGTTATTAAGTGATTTTATTGAACTAAATGGTTCCTGATTAAGACATTTTGAAGTATATTTTGTTGACATCATATCTGTTTTAACTGCAGCCTCCTTGCATTTTTAGGGTATTTTTAACAGAACCCTGAGTTAAAAGGTGTGTAGTGTGTACGCTTCAATGAACGAGCGCCGTAAAGCGTAATAAGTACTCGATAACTTGTAACTTCATAACCAGGTATATCGATTTAAGCCGGGTTTTTTTCTTGTACTGTTGGGTAACTGGGTCACCTTTTCTTTTTCTCTAATCGATTGTCAATTACCTTAATATTGTATACCCGCACCAGGCCAGCGTGGTGGACTAAGGCATAAACCCTACTCATTCTCAGCTCTCTCAGCTCTCTCCATGCCCAGCAGTGGGACAGTAATGGGCTAGTTATGTTATGTTTATGTATCCTGTTTGTATTATTTTCAGGTAATAATTAATACCAATTGAGGCTAGCACCTGAAGAGAGAGCGTAGTGATAGTCAGATAACCCGTAGTACAATTAACTCCATATCCAACGCATTCGACTACTGCCACCATCATGTATACAGTTTTTAATATCATCACACTAATGGACGTAGCCAGAATGAACTTAAATTCTTTTTTGAGTTTCTAAAGTATTTCAGTAACATACCTGACTAAGAAAAGAATTTATGACTGAGTTGATGGACTGAGAAGTGTTTGCTTGATCTAAATAAAATATTAACATAAGATAACATCACGCCTGTATTCCCCGAAGGGTTGGGCAGAGGTGTATAGTAATACCCTCATTTCGTCGTTATGTTTAAGTCCCATGTAAAAGGGGCGAGCTTATTACCATCAACTGGGCACAAATTCGAACTCCGGGCTGCAACTGAGGAATTTCACACGGAAAGGCCCAATAACACTTTGCCCAACCTGGGGATCGAAAACAGGACCCCACGATCAGCAGTCGCGCTTGCCACTACTAGACCAACGAAGCAGTCATATAATTAAAAATTTTAATTAACTGCCTTGTTGGTCTGGTGGTGGTAATAGGCTCGCCCCCTATTTTATGGGACTTATACATTACGGCGAAATGAGGGTGTTACTATACACATCTGCCCAACCCTTCGGGAAATACAGGCGTGATGTTATGTTATGTTTATTAAAGTTTTGAAGCCATCCTCAAAAAGGTTCTGGCTACGTTCATGGGATCATTATAATGTATTGGAACAAAAATAAAGACTCGGACATATAATTGCGGCGACATATTATTATAATTCGTATAGAAATGTGAATTTGAATGAAAACTACGGTATGCCTGAAATAATTTCAACCAAACGGAATGAAGTTGTTTCAAATAATTTAGGTGGATGATAGAGAAGAGTATGGATACGATATAAGCAGTGATAAAATTAAATAATAATATTGTCTTAAACCACGCAGATTATGAATAATACGTCGTGGCAGTAGTGTGTCGTAACCATAACACAGACGATCATGTTAAGTTTCTTATTAAACATACGTATAGCACTAAATTTTAACCTCAAATGAAAAATAACGCCAACTATTTTTAAGTACCTATATCGTTATTTACAGCAGTAATTTTTACACGAACACATATCGGTAATTCCAAGATTCCTATTCGAAATTCAAAAAGAAGTTTGAACATTAATATCTTTTTAAATAATTCACTATTTGCTGACCTGTTTTCTGCACAACCACCAGATTTCTTCCATTATATTATATCCCTCTGTGCATGTATTATATTCGCGACTTCTCGAATAAACATTTAGCTTATAAAATGCAATACTTCATATAGTGACTAATAAAGGAATTGATAATAGTTCTTTAGTCAATCAGTTTGTGATCTAGTAGATAAATTGTTATAACTAGTGGTACCTTTTCATGAATTCATTGTCATGTGCGCTCGAGATGAAAAACCTTGGAATATGTAACATTTTAGGTGATCAAAAATGTCATGAAATGTAAACGGTCTTTGTATGTCTAATGAGGCCGTGGCCTGAAAAATTTCAACAATTGTAGGAAAATGGCCAGTGGAAGAAATTGAATAGCTATTCACTAGCATACATTCATTATAGTCTTTGAAAACTGACTACGGGCAACTTTTATGTTACATATCTTTTAATATGAAAGCAACTACGCAAGACTTAGTTATTTACAAATAGCGAAGTAGAATACTTGTGCAACTAAAGCTGCCCCGTTGTGCTTCAATCTTCGGTTCGCAGTAATTAAACGTAGGTAAGAAAAGCTTTGAAGCCTGATAACATGGTAATAATAATAGTTAACTGTGTAAAATTCAACAGTCTAGCTTCCTAGATCAAAAGTGTTAAACTAAACGGAAGTTTAATTTTATAGAAAAAAAATAAATTTTTAACGCAAGGCCATTTTTCTGCCATTGCCACACTATCCAGGCCAAGGCCTGAAAATCAAGAAACTCGAGTCCACATGAATCATACTTAAAACCGTTGCAATGTTTTGCAATGCGAATAATTTTATTCGAATAATTTAATCATTAATTTTATGAAGATGGTAAAGTGTAATTTCTAAATGACAAATAATTGTACAGATATTAATATAATATTTCCCATTTAGATAATATAATACGCTTTTTTGTGTACTTTACGAAATATATGGAAGAACAGGAAGAATTTAAAATCAGGGTTGATAAAAACCTAGTAAAGGTAAAAAATATATTTTTCCATATATTTTGTAAAATAAATTTATTAAATTAAAAAAAATATCCAAACATTTGATCTTTAAGTATAAAATTGCTCACTCTCATCAAATTTTGCATGTTTCTAGTCACTTCATTTATAGTATTAATAGTATTTAATATTAAATTTTATTAAAGACCAATAGTACGTTAAAAATATTTTATTAAAGAAAATAAAAGTTTTAAAAACTAATTAGTGAAGATTTTGAAAAACTAGTAAGATTAGCCCATTAGTTACCTTAGTGAAGTTTGAAATTAAAAAAAAAGTTTTATTGAAATGTAACTAATATAGCAATAATTTAATAGTTAAAATACCTCCTTTGTAAGTAAGCACTCTTCCGGTAAAGCACTTGTATAAAAGGAATTTTGAAGCGTTAAAAATTATGAAGAATTCTATAGATACGAACACTGAATACGGTTGTATATACTGCCGGGTCTACATCCGGATTTCTTATCGTTTCTAGGCACGGCACCGGTCCAGACGCCCACGGAATTAGTAACTGTGTGTGCGCTAGACGTTAAAAGTTTCTTATCTAGGTTCGACCTTGTCACACATTTATATAAAATAATGGCATGAAATTCGAGTAAATAGACCCGGCTGTATATACAAGTATTCGGAATCTACATTGTAAAAGAGTATTTTTTCTAGCGCCGTACTAATTAGGAAACAAATACGACGGTAGAAAAAAAAATCATACAACGCATGGTAAAATAAAACGGGATATTATCTTCCCGTGACAGCTAAATCACGTGATTGTACTTTACTACGTCATAGCTAGTGATGAACTAATAAGCTTCGGTTTCTGATGTAAAATTTTTTGGTGAGACACAAATTGTGACGTAATACGGTTCATCGTTGGAAGAGAATACCTTGTTTTATTATACCATGATACAACGTATGTTTTAAAGGTTCCAATAATAATGTTGAGTGAAGTAGGGATGCTCGATAAAGATTGTTCAAAAGATAAAGGAAAAGACCTAAGTGCCAAAAGCGTCGTTTTATCTCGTACGTTTCCGTGTAAGTAATTATTGTAAGTACATTAGAATCATAATATGGAAAATTCGATTACATTCACATGTATTTTTTTTTCGTCATTAGATTTATTATTCCAGCCGAATAAGCGTAAGTACGTCACTAAAATTTTCCAGTTTCAAATAAATTTCGTTACGTTTTTTTCTTTTATTGTACTTTTCCTTTGTGAATACATAATTTCTGTTTTTATCGCGAATTTACTTTACGTTTGTAATAAAAATAATTTTGTTGCCATTTTTGTAAAATTATTTTCGTCTATTTTTTATCGAAATGTATTTTATAATTAAGTGGAATGTACTTAAAGGCCCGTTATTCGGAAAATTAACAAAAATTCGGAAAGTGCTACCGTAGTTTCAAATTTAACTTTATTCTTATCATTGTTTGCTGGCAATGATTTAGTTTATGTTACTTATTATAAACATAACAATTGGAATTTTAAGGTAAGTGTCCACCTGTCCGCTGCGTACACATCGGACAGATCGCATCAAACGGATCTGTAAAGATTATGAAGATCTGGGCGTCCTCTGCATTCGCAACATTTTGAATGAAAACGCAAGCATGCGCGAAATGAGCAATCATATTATGGACGTTGTCATTCGGTAATCCGAATAACGTCATCGCCATGCGTAGTATTGCCGATGATCCGATGCGTGCATTTCATTCGTTGCCGATAAGTGAACGCACTTTTATGATTAGCTATGCAAAGAATACTAAAATCCATTTATAACTCCGGCCAAACTTGCGCGACTGCAAAGCGGGAGCGTCAGCCGCGCGGCGGACGTTATCCATGGTATTATATGATCTGTGTCCATGTTATCTTATGGCGCCATGCACACCTAAGCGACCACAACGCGGGACTACCGCGTCAGCAGAGCGGGACGCACGCGTCTAGTGTCAAAAGAAAGTTCGCTATTCGCAACGTAGTGGCACAGGTGTGCACGTCTAATTTTGCGTTATAGACGCTCCCGCGCCGCTTCCGCGTTTCTCACGCATCCCGCGTCGCTGACGCGTAGGTTTGGCCGGAGCTTTATGCGACCCGTCCGATGCGGGCGTGTAGACTTTGGGACAACGGCATATTTTCTTAACTTTTGTTAACATTTTCCGCGTGTCGAATAAATCCTATCGATCGAATGTATCATAAATTAATTATACATATTCATTTGTTTGAGTGTGTATGAGTTGAGTGTAAAATGTTAAAGGTCGGCATACACTAGCACGTTCGAGTAACACAAAATAAAACGCACAGATTGTGATTTTTGCCTTATCGGTGTTCTCACTGTTAACGTTTTTGTTTTTAAGCAACCAGTTTGTTTGTATTGCTGAATATTATTAAACATAATATTACATTGTCAGTTATGATTCTCAGCCCCAAATTAGCCCGCATTGGTGTGATAGGTAATTTGGGTATCACTGAAAAATAACTCTGTACATTCTATATTTAGCAATACAGAGAAATAAAAGGCAATGGTGCAATCGCTTTGTGATTACAATATTATAACTTTAAACATAGTTTTAAGCTGTTTAATTCGAAGCATGTGCGTTGTTAAATGTAGTTATTTTTCAACCATTATCGTAAATTTAATTAGAAAGTAATTGAGAACACGATGCTATATTTTGAAATATCTCTGTTTCTACTCTTATAGAAGTGCAGTGCGATGCAATGTTAGATAGAGATAAAGGTACCAACACACTTGTAACACTCGACACTATTGACCGACTAACGAAAAGCGGTTGAAGAGTCTACATTCGTGTCACGTGACATTTCGTGTTACAAGTCTGTTCCCTTATGACTACATACTGTATAGTGCTGACTACAGCATCATGACTAAACTATAGATAACACATCTTATCAAGTACCAGTACCCGAGAAAGAGATAATCGGCTAGCTTCAGCTTCGTAGAGCGTCGTCTCTGTCACTCATACCTATGTGACGTTTTGTCGCTTCGTGCGACAGAGATGTCGCTCTATAAAGCCGAAGCTAGCCAATATGTCTTTCTGAAGCTCGATGTGTAATATTTACTACTGGGTACTGTAGTCGTGTCCGACCTGCCTAGGGTTGCCAACCAACTCTCGAAAGGACCAACCCGGGAGAATTTAAGAGAAAGTTAGGGGGGGGGTGCTAGCTGGCGGTTAAGTGCGCTTGCGGCAGGGCAAGCGACGACGGATGCGCATAATTTCTGAAAAACCCGGAGAAATTACTGTACACCGGGAGGTCGGGAGATCAACCATTATTACCCAATCCGGGAGGGTTGGGAACCCTATACCTGCCACATACTTCCAGTGTTGAACTGAATACTCGCGAGCATTAACTTTTTATTGTTAATCGAGTCTTTACTACATTATACTTTATTCAAGGAAGCAAAAAACTAAATATAAACATACAACTACCCACTTTTCAAATAATTCCTTTGTTAGTTGTCAATTACACGTAACATAATATCGATAAAGTGGGTACTATTTCTTTGACTTTTGCTTCCCTGAATACGATATCAGGTTACTTGGGATTTATGTACCTACGTGACAAGGCAGAGCGAAGATAGAAAATTTGCTGCGTATCATCGAGTGCTTCATGTATCGAAGCAAAGTTTTAGTTTAGAACCTATCAAAAAAAGACGTAATATAGCATCGTGCTGCACTATCTTCTTCAAATTCAAATATACTCTCTTAAATAAATTCTCTCTATTTTATTTTGCTTATCAACTGATTATAAATCGATGCCAAAATGATTTCTAGTAAATTAGCAGTATTGAATTTGTTCTATAATTATAAGTTCTACTGTTATTTGATCAGATCAAAGTATTATTAGCTATTTAATATATTGTAAATTTAATTATTGTGGGTAGTGTCAGTCAGCGAGTTTAAACTACTGTTTCCCATCAAAATGTGTTAAGGTAAGCACACACTATGCCGTAAGAGGATACTTAGCAGCGCAACTAAAAGAAACAATAAGTATAAGAAAATCTTCCCGTATACAAGTAAGAGATGGATGTGGATAATTCTGTAATTTTATTTATTTATTTTTTATTCCCAACAATATCCTTACAGACTAAATTCAATTCGATATTGAGGTTTCATAATTTCTACAATTACAGACTAACTAGATTTAACAGTAAGAAATCTTAAAAAGTGCTATCTTTGTGAATTCACTCAGAGTACCATAAAATATATCCACGTCGTCAGCTATGAGGTTGAGCGTGCGCAGTGCGCGCGTCATATGCATTTCACTTAGTAATTTAGTGCGCGCGCGCGGCACCGCCAATAGGCGCGGCCGCCGCCGACGTCCCGCGTACCTATATTATTTCAGTGACAAAAATAGTACAATAAGTTGCGGGGTCCCCACTAATCAAGTGTATAATCGGCATTTTCCGCTACGTTGCGGTTGCTGGAGCCCGATATAATGTGCGCTTACCTTTATGTTATGATATTATTTGTAGTTTAAAATAGATAAAGTTGAATTAGTTCAATACAATAAATTGCTTGATTCACTGGGAAATAATTATGTTGGATAGATCGATTCGATTTAATTGAACTAGTCACCACGAAAAACAGTTCTCTCTGCTCGGGAATCTGACCTAAGGCCATGCAGTTAGAACAATAAAATTCCTTTAATACAAAAATATAAATACGACATTTTCAAAATAAATTATAGGTACTTGTAAGCAGGTACCTAAGTATCTTCATTATATTTTCAGTGTCCACTCTTTATGTAGGAGATAAAAATTGAATTTCCTTTCTCACTGATTTCTTTATCTTTTGAGAAAATATTGACCCTTTGTGAAACTAATGAACAGTCAATAAAGGTAAAAAGCGAAATGAAAACACGAAAAAATTGGATCGTCCAATATACATATTCTCGAATATTCTCGAAGTCGAATTCAACCCATTCAAATAAAGAATGTGGAAAAAAGTTGATTATTTGAGATGAAAATCGATTCTTTTGGGTTTATTTAAAAACTTTTAAATTTTCCGATGTGTCATTAAACATTTTCTGTTTTGTTGTACTCGATGTCTCGAAAAGCTAGATAATAATACAGGAAACAAATCATGTAATTCCTTCAAACCTCGTGATGTACTGCTGACATAGATTGAACCAGCAACCAACCAGCAAGGGATACTTTTGGATAAGATATTTTTTTTACAAAAAGTAAACATGTGTTCTTAACGTGAGGCATTTTAGCGCCCCGTGCGAATGGCGCGGCTATCGCTCGCCGTGCGGTCTTTTAACTCGGGTTGCTAAAATGCCTCAAATTAAGAACAAATGTTGAATCGTTGTAAAAAAAATTGTTTCCAAAACTATGTCGTGCAGGTTTAGTCTATGTCAGCAGTACCTACATCACGAGGTTTGAAGGAATTACATGATTTCATTTACACCCTGTATGTGCCGCCAATAAAAACACATCGGGAGTAGGCTCCCGTGGTGGTAGGCCACGCACAACCGTGACAATACACTTATAGCACAAAACAGATAGGTACAGAAGTCAATCACATGTACCTATGTACTTCACTTTTCATACCTATGCTCGGCGGTCGCTCTATCTATATATCTATCTCTCTCAAGCGCATGGCACTCGCGCTCGCACTCACTCGCACTCTGGTCCCAAACGGTCCGAGATATCGTGTCCGTGAGCAGTGTCTATGTGTGCGTTGCTCGAGCGCACTTGTATGTATATTGACTTCTGTACCTATCTGTTTTGTGCTCCCGTGGTGGTAGGCCACGCACAACCGTGACAATACTCTTATAGGCAGGGACTGACAGCAGTTACGGTACGAGGTTGCGATACCTTTAAAACAGGATACCGTTTTCTTATAAAGGTTGGGCTACACCTTTATTTAACCTTTTTACGATTTCGGTACCGAAAAACATCGACTGATGAATGAATCATCATACTAATGCCATCTGGGGCTTCATAGCGAAGGACAGGCGAGCGCGACGGTTCATCAACAAAAACCCTTATTTATAAAGGTTTAGGTACCGATACCGGAATATACCGTTTCGCATTTTCAGACTACATTTCGGTACCGAAATATATTTAAGTAGGTATCGTAATATTCAGGTAACCAGAATTTAGGGGTATGACGTTATACCGTATTTTAAAGGTGTCCTTATTTTCCTACCTACATGTCACGGACTCGCGGATATTGAAAACCCAACAAAATTCATAAATCGTGACGCAAAATCTAAGTGACGCCCTCTACACCTCCTAGAACAATTACTGCTTGGGGCGTAGTAACCTTACCATACCGCAACGCGTCAGTAGCGCCTGCGGTGCAACGCAATGCTGTTTAATAGCGGGTTCACACGGTTCGATTTTTCTTGATCAATATTTGTTGATCAACAATAGTTGAAACGTTTTGTTCCTTCAAATTGATTCAATTTGATTGAAAGTCTATTCAAACGGTTCAAATCCATGCGATTTAGTAGTTGATCAACTAGAATCGAATCGTGTGAACCTGGTATTAGACGCGCGCGGCGCCCTAGCCTTGCGTTGCGTTGGCGCACTGCACTGATGCGTTCTACGCCTTTAACAATAGTTTCTTCGCTGACTGACTCTAAACGCATCTATCTACTACTAAGTATGTTATTGCTGTAAATTTTATTTACTTACTGTTGGAACTATTGAATGAACTCACTCACTTCATCGAGACTTATCTATTGTACTATGAAATCAATAAATAGATATCATAATTAATGGTTTGTTGTTTTATTATTACACCTATAGATGCTACTTTGAGAGGCTCGTGGCTGATCTTGCCGCCGTCAATCCGTGGCTGGATGACCGTTCATTACACATCGAGACCCCTCCGTGTCTCGGAGAGCACGTTAAACAGTCGGTCCCGGATGTCATACGAATACCTGTGACAGTCGTTACGGGTAGTCAAAAGCCCAAAAGTCTGACAACCGGTCTACCCTTAGGATATCGGCATTCCTCAATAACTGGGTTGCGGAGGTCTGATGGCAGTCGCTCCGTATAAAATACTGGTATTCAACTACATCTAGTTAGACTGGAAGCTGACCCCAACCACCAAATCGGAAAACGCTAGGCAGTACAACTTATAGGAGCTACTTTCGTCCTTGGTATCTCTCATTCCTGTGTAATACGGGTTTGGCGAAAATATATGTTACTAGCTGTGTCCTCACGGCTCCGCCCGTAGCCTATGTTACTCAGTGATAATGTAGTTTTGTAACGGCAAAAGAATTTTTGAAATCGGTTCAGTAGTTTTTAAGTTTATTCGTTACATACAAAAATACAAATCTTTCCTCTCTATAATATTATTATAGATTGCGATAGTGTGGCCAACACACAAATAAAAAGTTTAATTTACGAGGAGTTTGCTTGCTATTTGCGAACGCGTCTATATTTGCTGCTCGCGAAAGGGAGCATGCTTTATGCGCAGAAAACACTGGGTAGGTACCTACCAGTGGCTTAGCTTGCCCTAGACGGGCTCTGTATCAAAATTTGTCGAGGGCCCTTCTACCAGACGGCGGTGAAGCCCAAATGGAGAAAACCAAACCAAAAACCTTGGTCCATGGTTGTATGGAGTGTCTGGGGTGTGCTGAGTTTAGTTTGGCGTACGGCCTAAGAGCTTGAGTGAGATTATGGACTACATTTTACAAATTTTAGCTTACGCACGTCGCGATCCCTGTAGCCCGCGGGCCCCATATCGTTGATACAGCGGTAGCAACGCCTCTGGTACTTACATGTACGCAGCTTGCACGCGAACTGCTCGCTAAAGGCTCTAACACACGATGTCTTTTCTACAACGACGTGCGTTAATGTCAACCTCCATACATAAAAAATGATACACACATTTGTTTAATTGGAATTTATAAGGCGGATGTCAATGGAAACGCCGGTAGAGGACGTCCTAGAAGGACATACATCGATGTTATTGGTGATGTTCTTCACAAAGGTCAGGTGCGTAGTACTCTCAACCGGCGTGCGTGTATGACAAGATGTATGAATGTGGATGAAGCGAAAGGGATATGTAAGGGTCGTAGCATGTGGCGTTCTATAGTTTCTGCCTCCCCTATGGGAAAAAGGCGTGAGTTTATATATGTATGTATGTATTTTTTTAAGTATGGAGTTTGACATTAACGCGCGTCGTCGGCGCGTAGAAAAGACGTCGTGTTTTAGAGCCCTAACTATTCGTAAACGCGTCTCCAAGTTCACACGATGCACGTAGAATCAATGCGCGGATCGCGCCCTTCCGCTGCACGTGCGCAAGTGTGGACACGGCTGTAGAAGTAAATAACTATTATATTTTGCTCTTAACTGCTTCGGTTGTCTAATGGTGGCAAGCGCGACTGCTGATCGTGAGGTCCTGGGTTCGATCCCCAGGTCGGGCAAAGTTTGATTGGGTTTTTCCGTATGGAATTCATAGGAGCCCGGAGTTTGGATTTGTGCCTGGTTGATGGCAATGGGCTCGCTCCCTATTACATGGGTTTTAAACATAACGGCGGAATGAGGGTGTTACTATACACCTCTGCCCAACCCTTCGGGGAATACAGGCGTGATGTTATGTTATGTTTACTCTTAACTTAATTAACTATAATAATAATATATCGGGTGTAAAAATATCCTTAACGAAGCCGAGAGCCACGTATTCTTCCCATCATTACGAAGATTTTTTGATATTGGGCCATACCTAGGAACCGACTGGTTATGGAGATATTGAAGGTCAAAGTCACCATATTTTTTAACGTTTTTCACGAAAACTAAGTTTAAATGTTATTACCAAACAATCTTCTATACAAACATTATCAACATTTTCGAAATGTAGACACCGTCTGCTGCGCCTAAAAAATGAATGTCGTTTCCCAGCAATTATATTTGCTGTATGTTTCTTAGTTTGATGTACAGTATCCGTAGACTTCGGCTTCGTTAAGGCTATTTTTACACCCAGTATACTACTATACAGTACGTACGTACGTACGTGTGTGTATACTGTATACTAGTATACAGTATACACACACGCCTGGATAACCACAATAATTTAAAGTATAGAACAGCTTTAACAGCTCTATAGATAATCACTCCATAAACTGTCAACTGCAGTCAGTCGCACAGCAATTTCCGGCACCTTGTTGCACTAAAAGTCATTTCCACGACGCGACGCGACGCAGTACGTACTGCCTTTAAATATAGATACTAGAATCTAGATTGCGATAAAAGGGATCTAAGTGGTGGGAAATGACAGAGAATTTTCTAGAAGTTGATAGATTATTCCTGTGTGTTTACTTACATTAGTTACTTTCTCTACATATTCATACCAACTTGCCCTGTTTTGATAAAATAACATCACGCCTTATATCCCCCGAAGGGTTCGGCAGAGGTGTTCTTTTTTTTAATGCACCATTATTTCGCCAGATATGTTTAAGTCCCATGTAATAGGGGGCGAGCCTATTGCCACTAACCGGCCACAAATCCAGACTCCGGGCTGCTACTGAGAACTTCTTGATGGAAAAACCCAATATTTATTTATTTAATACTTCAATGCACAATGGTGGTACATAAGGCGGACTTAATGCCACAAGGCATTCTCTACCAGTCAACCTTTGGGTCAAAGAGAACAGCATTGAAAAGAGAGGCACTAAAAAAAAAATATGTATATTTGCGACTTAATTAACTATATGGATAACTAAACAACTATAAATATAGGACATAGGTTATAAATACATATATAAATATATATAATATATAATATTACTATAATATGTATATAAGCAAAAAAATAAATAAAAAAGTAAGAACAATGTGTAGGTATATCTAATAAATACTCATTATAATTATGACGAAAACTGTAAACGTCAACTAGGGAAGCAGCGATTTCAGATAGTATTCACGGACTTTGCGTTTAAACAAAAATTTGTTGGGAGCCTTTTTAATATCAAGGGGAAGCACATTCCAAAGTTTAATTGCTGAGACAGCGAAGGAATTGGAAATGAAACCCGTACGGTGAGAAGGAATCTGAAGGAGCAAATTTTCAGAAGCACGAAGGTTGCGACTGTGAGAACTACCCAAAACCTGAAAACAGCTTTTCAGATAACCAGGGGCACATCGTTTAAAATGGAGAAGAGCAAACAGAGAGATCTGAGGGATCTTCTCTGACGAATGGGCAGCCATTTAAGCTGAGAACGGTAAAAGGAAATGTGGTCATATTTACGAAGACCGTAAATAAAGCGAATGCAATTGTTGAGAAGTCGATCCAATTTGTTTAGAAGTTCTTGGGATACATCAGAGTAACAAACATCAGCATAATCAATAATGGGAAGCACAAGAGACTGGACCAGAAGTAATTTAATACTAGATGGGAGAAAGTGTTTAAATCTATAGAGAGATATCATTTTGTCCGACCTGGGGAGCGAACCTACCTCACGATTAGCAGTCACGCTTGCCACCACTAGACTAACGCGGCAGTCTTTTGATAACTATCTTATTTACTTGTCTTCTTTGCCGTCAACCACACCGCAATATAAAATACAGGATAATTATTTTTACGGAGATACTTAATTAACCTGTTTGTTCCATTACGAGGCATGAGATCGATATTGTGTATACTGTTACATAAAAGTACTCTGTGGTTTGAACATCGAAAAATGGCCTCACTACAGTGGCTAAAATTTAATAGGCCCGTATTGACAGCTGTCAGATTAGAACATAGTATGTCAATTTCGACATAAAATGTACTGATCTAACAGCTGTTAAAACGGGCCTATTATATTTTAGACACTATAGTCATACATTATTAAAAATAGCTTCTCTGGTGGAATTTTAGACAATCAATTTGAGCGTCTTTATACAAGGTTAGTCAGAAAGGGGATACTAAGCCGAAAGGGAGTTAAAGTAACCATAATAAGGGATAACTTTTGTTCTACAACTTTTCCCAAAACTCTATAGTTTAAGAGAAATAGCTTTTCAAAGATTTCGTAAAAAATATGCTAAAATCTATCTGTCCATAGCTATGATCAGCTGTGTTTACTATTTAGGTCATATTTGGGGTCACGGATTAGAAAATTAATTTTCTGAATTCGTAACCAAAGCAGGTAGGTATGATTTTTTTCTGAAAAACCTGAATAAAAATCTTTTTGCATGCAAATAAAAATTATCGAATTTTAAAATTTTTGCACTTGCTTTAAAATAATCATCAGTGATACTTTAAGTGGCCCGCGGCTTAGTACCCCCTTTCCGACTAACCTTGTATAAAACTAGCAGCCCGTCCCGGCTTCGCACGGGTGGACATTTTTCCCGTTTTTGCAACATTTTCTATTATGCTCCGCTCCTATTGATCGTAGCGTGATGTTATATAACCTTCCTCGATAAATGGACTATCCAACACAAAAACATTTTTTTCAATTCCAACCAGTAATTCCTGAGATTAACGCGTTCAAACAAACAAACTCTTCAGCTTTATAATATTAGTATAGATATGTCGTAGGATAATCGGAAAAATCGAAACTTTGCGTTAACCCTAGGACGATTGCAAAGGACCGGATATTTGGAATCTAAGACAGATTTTCGTAATCATCCGAGCTATTTTAAGGATCATTGCAAAAATCCGCAATATCTTACGTAAGTCGCGAATACCGCTCACGTTATGAGCGCTGATTGCGGCTGATATGATCGTTATCGCCTTTGTGAAGAGCCATATTCCGATCAACCAGAATAAAGGTGATATAAATCGACTCTTAGATTAGCCAATCAGTGTTCATGTTTCCAATCCTACTAAACAAATTGGGATTTTTGCAATGATCCTGAGAATAGCGCGAATGATTACAGAAATCTGTCTTAGATTCTAAATATCCGGTCCTTTGCAATCGTCATCCGATTTTTCTCATTATCCTACGACATATCCATTTATCGCTCGACAAAACACTAACTGACAAATATAAAAAAGTTTTGTCAAGCTTTATCTATACTAATTATAATAAAGCTGAAGAGTTCGTTTGTTTGTTTGAACGCGCTAATCTCAGGAACTACTGGTTGGAATTGAAAAAATATTTTTGTTTTGGATAGTCCGTTTATCGAGGAAGGTTATAGGCTATATAACATCACGCTACGACCAATAGGAGCGGAGCATAAATGAAAAATGTTGCAAAAACGGGAAAAATGTCCACCCATGCTAAGCCGGGACGGGCCGCTAGTAGTCAATACAATAAAGTCAATACCTACGCACGAAAGGTCTTTCACTCCCTCTGGACCAGCTAAACAAAAACTCAGAACATTTGTTAGGTACCTAAATAAATAGGAAAACAACGAAAAATAAAATTCTAGACTGAAAAAGAACACAAATCACTCGTCCTGTCCAATAGGCGGTCTAAATGAGTTCACGTACCTAAGTCCGACCTAGTTGGCTTTTAATTTACCGTGTTGGAGCAATTTATCATTTTCACGGAGCAAATAAGATGAATCGCGTTATTTCATTACGATTATGATGAAAAGATGGTTGTAGGATAATAGAAACCTTTTTGAAAGTAGGTACGAGTAAGTAACTGTTCTTCTTTTTACCAGAGTGCCAAGGAAGGGTTGTTTTTCGCGCGTATCTTGTATGTATGTGTTTGTTTGTAAATTTCTTTATTACCTCGTATCTTCCAAACGGCTGGATGGATTTCGACAGTTAAGATATCGTTATATTCGTCTTAAGAACCCAAGTGTCCTTAGATAGGTGTTTGGAAAAAAAGGCGTATTTTTGGCTCTATAATCGGGCGGGACCCAATTGCAAATTATAAACCGAAAGACAATTAATGGGTTCCGCTTGCTACTAAACTTGATGCGGGTATTTAACTTAGGCTTTCAGCTCATAATTAGGGTTGCCAACCGTACTATAATATATAGTATTGTACTATATTTCGGGTCGGCGTACTATATACTGTTGAAGAAATATATAGTACGCAAAAATACTATATTTTCAACACCGAACGAAATCTAACAAACAAATATTTATTTTTAAAAATAATTAACGCGCCTTTTCATTAAATTTTGAGTGAGGCGAGTTTGTGTAACCGAGTTCCAGACTCCGAACGCATCTACAATCTTTTGTCTTTGGCTCCCACTGCGCTCTATACTAACTGGAGGCTGGCTGGCAGCACGTCAGTTGTCAATATCAAATTGACAACATCTAAATCTAATAAAGCATATGACACTTTTATTTCAGACAAAACATTGTTAAAAAAATTCAAGAAGTGCAAAGAATTATAGTTTTTATAAAAATACTATATTTTTTAGAAGTGTACTATATTTTTTATAGCTTTTTTTGTAAAATACTGTATTTCGCTGAAAAAATGTTGGCAACCCTACTCATAATAGCCTGTTAAACCGAAATAGAGTTTACTTCGTTTGTAGTTTATTTTAATTTTGTTTTCTATTCTCAATCTTGTTTCGGTCTTTTTAATGAACTACTTTTAAATGATTTTTTTGCAGTCGGGTTTTTGATGTTTTTATTATTTCTTAGCGTGTCGATGGCAATCTAAATTGAGTCAGCCCAGAACTTAGCTAAGATTTAGCATTATCAGTAGCGTCCATTAGTTCCTGTAACGTGCAGGTGTCAGGGCACGCAGGGCATGATGTCAGGTGTCCCATTGTTTGTGGAACAGCACCACATTTACACTCCAAGCTGGAATCATCTATGAATCTCCAGCTGAGCGGGTTTTCCTTGCTTCGAACAACCTGTACCTATTTACATCTTAAATATGAGGAGCTTAAAAAGATTTTTATTTGATACTAGCTGCCCGGACAGACTACGTTCTGTCAAAAGTTATTGGCCTGTAGTGGGAAAAGAAAAGTGTTGCTTTTACTATTTTCCACGCAATTTTTGTTTTTGAGGTACTAAGCCGCGGGCCACTTAATGTATCACTGATGATTGTTTTAAAGAGTGTTAAAATTTAGAAATTATGTTTGTTTTTAACTGTTTTTTTTTCATTTGGCGGCCTCTAACTTAAGGAATATACCTACCTCAGGCTAGCTAGTAATAGTATATGGCGTAAATCTATACTAATATTATAAAGAGGAAAGATTTGTATTTTTATATTTTTGTATGTAACGAATAAACTTAAAAACTACTGGACCGATTTCAAAAATTCTTTTGCCGTTAGAAAGCTACATTATCACTGAGTAACATAGGCTATGGGCGGAGCCGTGAGGACATAGCTAGTTAAGGATAAAAAGAGATTTAAAAAAACTCATATGAGATGATGTATTGAAAGTACGAGATATTTTGCAGCCCTGGTACCTACGAGAAAAAAAAATCGCCAGAGTTTGTGGCGTTTGTACGAGGAGGTGGACGTGTCGACGGCATAATACAACAGTCCTAACACGTAGGTATAACTACTGAAATAAGCACTGTCAATGAAAAAGTACCAAAATATGCAATAACGCTAATAAATAGAATTATATGCATTTGCGTATGCAAACATGCAAATGCATATAATCCGATGTCTACTGATGAATATTTTAAAGCAAGTGTTAAAATTAAAAAATTCGGTGATTTTTATTTGCATGCAAAAAGATTTTTATTTTAGTTTTTTCAAAAAAATATCATACCTGCTTTAGTTATGAATTCAGAAAATTAATTTTCTAATCTGTGACCCCAAATATGACCGAAATTGTAATAACAGCTGATCATAGCTATGGACAGATACATTTTAGTATATTTTTTACGAAATCTTTGTAAAGCTATTTCTCTTAAAATATCGAGTTTTGGGGAAAGTTGTAGAACAAAAGTTATCCCTTATTATGGGAACTTTAACACCCTTTCGGCTTAGTACCCCCTTTCCGACTAAACTTGTATAAATCTACCAGAATTTAAGCTAATATATTATGGTGCGTCCAGATCTGCCGAATGCGCCGCTCGCGAGCCGCTTGCGAACTGCACGCGTGCTGCTCGCGTGCGGTTACAGCGTACGTTTGGTGCGCGGCTCTAGTGCAACTCCGGCAAGGCTCGAGTGGGGCGCGCGTGCAGCACGCGCGCAGCTCGTGCGCACACAGCTTCTTTCGCGTTTGAACTATGAGCCTCAGACCCTCAGTTGTGAATTTGCTTCCGAAGTTGTCGGACCATACGACTGCCGTTAGCATAATTTGCTGCAGCACCGGCTATTTTATTACTGACAAAAACTAAAAGGAAAAACAGAAGACGTTGGTGGCAGGTTCGACGAGCGGCACGCGCGCACCACCTGCGCCGCTCGAGTACGGCGCGCAGCTTGCGCGCGAGCGGCACGCAGACGGCGCGGGAGAACGAACATGAAATGCACGCGCGCAGTTCGCAAGTGGCTCGCGAGCGGCGCGTTCGTTAGGTTTGGACGCACCATTAGAAGTAAATCCAAAAGGTATGGCGGCTCCGCCGGCCGCGCGTTTTATTTGTTCGCGTGCTTGGTAGTTGTAGCTGTACGCCACGTTTATGCGTTTGGGTCCGCTCGGCAGTTTAGTCAGTTTAGTGTTCCAGGACCGCATAAAACGATATTGATCTTCTTCACTCTAGAAGAAAGATAGTACCTATACAAATCGTTAAATGTAGAAGGCAATCATAATACAATAGCTAAATATGTTTTCATGAAGGTGGAGGTGCTAACCACACTTTCGTTTTTATGTGATCCTAGTATCTACACACAACCATGCTGTTGAATTCAATCACAAATTATTGACATATCGTACTGCTGTACCTAGTTACTCAGCAATCATAACACAATTGAATAAGTAATAGTGTCGGTTGACAGGACTAAACTAAACTAAGGATGTTTGTCTCTTTCTGTTTCAAAAGAAAAATAAAGTGACAGATGCATGCACTATGTGTGTGTGTCGACACCAATATGTTTTTAATGAAGGCAGAGAGGTGCTAAAAACACTTTAACGTGATCATTGAAGACAAACTTCTCAATGCAATGTTGAATTCGTACTAGGCAAGCATAACACAATAGTAACTATGTAGGTCAGGGTGCTAAAAAGACGTCTTTATTTTTATGTGATCCTAATACATACAACCATACTGCGATCAATCAACTCTTTCGGGCAGTTTGGAACACCGGTGTTCCCAGCGGCTGAATTCGTACTAGGCAAGCATAACACAATAATGGTATCGATTCTGTTGCGCACTTTGACAGGACTAAACTAGACGTCTTTATTTTTATGTGATCCTAGTACATACAACCATACTGCGATCAAACTGTTTCGGGCAGTTAGTTGTTCCCGTCGGCTGAATTCTTACTAGGCAAGCTTAACACAATAATAGTATCGATTCTGTTACGCACTTTGACAGGACTAAACGGTGTTTGTCTCTTTCTGTTTCAATAGAAAAAGAAAGTGACAGTTGCGTTTAATAGTGTCAAAATGTGTAACATCTTTCATTTTATGTGATCCTAGTACATACAATCATACTGCGATCATCGGGTAGTTTGGAACACCGGTGTTCCCGCCGGCCAAGCCACACTAAACTTTACATGCTGATGTTTAGAGATCACAGTTGTATGAACAACTTTTGTCCATAGAACAATGATAAATGCGTTAAAAAAGTTCAATAACAAACAAACCTAAAATAATGCGACGTATCGGTACGTCAGAAATTATTAAAAAAATCACGCCGTTATCGGGAGTTTCGTAATTCGACGGTCCCTAGTTACGTATAGGTACTATACTATCGAAACTACAAAATCTCATTTTTTATTTTATCTGCTTAAAATCTGTGAAATTATGTTATCTTAAAGGTTATAAAATAATAAATGTTTATGGGACCAAATGGCAACTATTCCGCATCAAACTAAAGAAGAATCACGTAAATCGGATCATAAATCTCAGCGTAGGTAATCGGTGTACATACATAATAAAATAAAAACAGATTTTTTGTAGTTTCGATAGTATACGTAGGGACCGTCGAATTGTGGTGGTGAATTTATGCAGTTTTTTCAATGAAAGTCTTATTAATGCATTCAACGGAAAAGTTCTCTTATATTGTGTTATTTGGCTAATAATTGTGTACCTATACATAATTAGTATCCAGGATTTAATCGTATTTTAACGACAATTAAATTGAACTGTAAGCATTGAGTGCATTTTCTGTTTTCGAGCGTATTTTCTGCATGTTTGCTATAAATCTGTAGAAATATGCCATAATAAACAAACTTCTAGTAATTATATCGCCTAACCTTAGTATATTTTCAATAAAATATGCAACAAATTCTGGAAAATAAAAAAGTAAGTTCTCAAACCTTCCTCCTTCCTTCAAACCTCTTGATGCTGACATAGATTAACCCACAACGGGGTACTTTTGGATTTAATAAAAAAAATTACAAGAAGTAAACATGTGTTCTTAACGTGAGGCATTTTAGCGCCCCGAGTTAAATGACCGCTTGGCGAGCGATAACCGCCCAATTCGCTTGGGGCGCTAAAATAACTCACTTTAAGAAAACATGTTTACTTCGTGTAATTTTTTTATTGTGTCCTTTATTGTCCCATGTAGTGTTAATCTATATCAGCAGTAGATACATCATGAGGTTTGAAGGAATTAGATACATGATTTTCATTACAGCCTGTATACATGTGGGCACTTGAGAATTTTATCGTAGTGTCGAGTTTCAAGATGTGTTTGTATAAATACTCTCGTTGTCACCTACTGAAATGTTTAAGGCTGAGCATCCACCAGAGCTGTGCTAAGCTGCGTAGCGAGGAATGTGTTTTGTAAGCACCAATAGAATCACTTCATTTACCTAGCTTCGCTCTACGCAGCTCTGGTGGATATGGGCTTAGCGGCGCGAGGTTTTTGTTCATACAAAACAAGCAAGAAATGCGAGCGAGCGATGTGTTACGAGGAACGTGTTGCGAGGAATATGTTGCGAGGAATGTGACGCGAGGAATGTGTTGCGAGGAATGTGTTGCGAGGAATGTGTTACGAGGAATGTGTACCGCTCCCGCCACACCACCCTCATATTCGAAAAGAGTCCGCTACCTATCCTCGCACCACTCATTTGTACACATTAACACATTACGCATTACGCATTACACATTATGCATTACACATTACGCATTACATATTACGCATTACATATTACGCATTACCCATTACGCATTACACATTACGCATTACACATTACGCATTACAAATTACGCATTCCTCGCACAGCCCTGGTGGAAAGGGTCACATCGGTTCACATCCTCGCTACACATTTTCGCACCGCACATTTTCCTCGCACAGCTCTGGTGGATGTCCAGCCTAATGCCGATAGTATGGTGCTTGTAGGTACTTGTCTTGTAGTGTTTCTTTTTGTTTTTATCTAATTTCAAACAAAACTTCTCGAACATAGCTTTCAAATTTTGAACGTAAAAATACTGGCACTCGTAGTACCGTCTAGATTTTTTACACGGATAAAGATAAAATATTCACAGATAAAACATCGTTTACAGGATGAATATAGCTACTAATTTCCTTTTTATGATTGTTTTTGTCAAGCGCGGCAATTCTCGCACCGCGCCGTCGCGTAATTCGCGAGAGCGCGAAGGAATCTCGCTATAAATTGAATTCGCGCAACCAACCTACATTTCGACGATTTGCTATCATTGATTTGTGTCCCTGCCGTCTCTAGTTACACTAACCAATGGTGTCACCTCAACTTCGATTTTTGATCGGAAATAGTTATTTGTGCAACAAGAGAGCAAAGTCGATTTTTGCTGCGAGTGCTGATTTTGAATCCTGAGCAAGCGAAGGATTCAACGATTGAATCACGAGCGTAGCGAGTGATTCTAAAGTTGAATCCTGAGTGTGGCGAGGGATTCAAAGGCACGAGATGCAAAAAACTTTGCTCTCGTGTAACACACGTAACTTTTCACTTCAGCAGCGAGAACACGTTAGGAGATAAAATAATAAACAGGAATATATTGAAATAACTATTTATTGTGAATCAAAATAATGTAAATATTTAAAATCTAATTTAAATTATTATTTTCAATTTTTTTGAAATTTTAATAGTTTTGCGTATGTTTCAATATGCACGTTCTGTTTTGTTTTTAAAGTAGCTTTCAACATTGAGTAAATACTCCACGTTGTAGATGATCGCCTCGTCTGTGATAAATCTATAAAATAAGATAGCAACACCGTCTCCGAAAAACTGCTTGCGCCCTTTATAAGTCTCCATTCATTGAAGACATGGTATGCTTTCAGATATTTCTCGCGAGACTTCTCAGGTAGGAAACTTAATTCTGCATTAATAACTTGTTGTTTTAACTCTTCCGGTGTTAAAATACTGTTCTCATCGCTAGTTTCACTTATATTTTACGATTATTTTAATATTTTTTAACTTATTCAACTCTTTACGCCAGTCACGAAATTTTATTCCCGCTCTTTTATTTAAATTAAGGCGTGTTTGGAAATAGCACCCATGATATTTTATTATTCAAAATATATTACGTATCTTTATTGAAACTAGAAATAAATATTTACAGGTTAAATATCAGTTTTATTTGCAGTAAATACTTATTTTCGTTTAAATACAACAATAAGTTAAGAATTCAATAAATTACATTAAAAGACATAATTATCTTTTTGCAAAATTTCTTTAGTTAGTACGAAATTCTGAACGTGTTTGTCTTTGAGGTCGAATTCAAAATCGGAACTTCGAAAGGGCTGGTCTTTGTCTCTGTCTCTTTCTAATGGCGGGAAAGAGATAGAGTGTGAATGTTTCGAATTGTATGATTAACCCAAGGCTGAATAAGATATTCAGGATTTCTAAAAAAAAAATTAAAAAGTTACTTTGTCTCACTCAGTGAGCAAAATCGCATTTTGCCCACTGATTTCAGGCAGCAAAACCTACATGTTTGAGCTACTGAAGTGAAAATATAATTACCTAGAAAATATAATTACCGACAATGTACTGTGTTCAATGGACAACTTTACAGAATTAGGGAAGGATCGCCTATTCTGAGCCGGAAAATTCGATACCTACGATTTATTTCTAACTAGCGGCCCGGCTTCGCACGGGTGGACATTTTTACCGTTTTTGCAACATTTTTCATTTATGCTCTGCTCCTATTGGTCGTAGCGTGATGTTAAATAGCCTATAACCTTCCTCGATAAATGAACTATCCAACACAAAGATAATTTTTCAATTCCAACCAGTAGTTCCTGAGATTAGTGCGTTCAAACAAACAAACAAACTCTTCAGCTTTATAATATTAGTATAGATTAGATAAGTAGGTACCTAAGTACCTATAGCAATATTGTTCGGAATGAACGTTATCTCTGACTCTGAACAGGCCTTGCGTCTATTCCCATTGACCTTCCAAGGGTATGGTGTCAAAATCGTAGGTGTCCGTGACATCGGCGACACAGCCTCCCAGAATAGACAGATGTGACCTGCGACGATGAAAGCGCGTTCGGTTGACAAAAGCGAAGTACTGGTGAGGGCAGAGCGATTAAGAATTTTTAAAAGGGTTTTTTTTTTATTTATGTTGTGGTTTATAATTATGTATATAGCTATTGCTAAAGCACGACATCCAGTAGTAACGTTAAAAGTTGACCCACATCTGTCAGCACGGAATCGCGTTTTTCATGTGAATCTGGATGAAAGCCGAACCAGGATTCATCAGAGAATCACTCTAGCCCATCGGTGATCGTCCCAAGCCAAATGTTCATTTGCCCATTGTAATCGTCGTCCGCGATTGCCTCGTCGTAGTGCTGGAATCCGAAGTGGTCTACGAGCATGAAGGTTGACTTCGTGCAGTCTTCTCCTTACAGTTTGATCGCTCACTAGCACCTGGTGCTCCGACTGTAACTTTGTCGCTCAGGAACGTCATTTAATAGAGCGAGAAAGGGTCAACCTTTACACACCCGCAAGTCGACTTCTGCAAGTTTTACGAACTAAGCGAGCAATGGAATGCAATGACTTGCACAACAGAACTTGCTATTCCATTTGGCGCCTTAAAATTTATTAGCTCGGCTACTGCGCGGGTGGGTCTATGTGAGACGTAAAGCCACCGCAGCCAGGACTTAGATGGGTGACCTCGTTAATATCTCCCTGTAATTGGGTTGCAGAGGTCCGCTACTCAGAAAATATTGATATTCAGCCGCATCTGATTAGCCTAGAAGCCGGTCCCAATATACCTACCTACTCGGGAAAGAGGTATTCATTCCATATTCCAACATGTGCCGTCTTATTACAAAAAAATGCTCAAATACTGGTTTAAACCAAGACTATAAGGTCTAGGATTGTTAGTCCCGCAGTTAGTCTATAGTAAAACTAGGGGTCTCGGTGGACTAACTTTAGTACCATAGATAGTTCATGAACTAGTGATAAACTTCATTTTATAATAACGTTTTATTTAGTTATGGTTTAAACTTAGTAATAATCCCAGTACTAGATCGCGTTTTGGAGTAAGACACGTGACATCTTGCTTAGGTACCTAACCTTAATATCTCAAAAGAAATGTTAATAAGATCAAATATATCATCATTTCTACCAAACATTTACAAAAAATGTTCATTACAGCATTTGATAAGGAAAAATGTGTCACAATAAATTGAAGTAGACACGCGCCGCACTGTATGAAATAAATAAAAATGTTTGTAATTTTGTTAGTGGCTGTACAGCACAAAAGAGCATGTCTGGCCCTGTCTGTCAGAATTCGCCTGTATTAAGGCGGTGTCATACTTCATCGTAGTGTGATTTTGGTACCTTTTAAGCGCGTGGCTAAATATCAATTGCCGTGCCCCTAGCGCGCGACTACGAATCAATAAAATAATACCTACAATAAATATAGCTTTTTCAATACTTAGAGCTATGAAACAATTTTAAGTAATTGTTGTAAATCATATCTCTATTGAATAATCGTTTTAGTTGTACCACGCAGTTCATAGGACGAAAATAGAACAAAAAAAACATGCATGTTCTCTGTCACAGAAATACGACACGCGTGGTAGGGGCACGGAAATATTTGTCGCAGAAATGCGACTCAAGCTGTTAAAAGGTTAAGAATAAAACCACCTCAATCCCCTTTGATGCAGAAGTAGGTACCTATACATTAGTTGACGCTGCAGTATAGGAATAAACTTGCCAACGGACTGATCGGTCAGCCGCAAAGAACGAAAGGCCACCCATTATCTTTATCCGTATAGGTATTCTCCTTGCATAATGTAGGGGGGGAAATATTAAAGATCTCAATCGCTATTTTTTAATTCTTTGATTTGGTGGCATTTGGCCGTAATCACACCTGAAGGTAAGCGTAGAGAGGGTCTAAGATGGAGCACACGAATTAAGATATAGAGGAACTCAACACCCCTCTAAAATTCATCTGTCCGTATTCCTTAAAACACCACCTTTCTAATCAGTGTGATTTGTCCCTAAGCACAGTAAGTACCTTCTAGCTAGTTCAAGGACAGCTCGCAGTAGCGCCGGAACATAGTGACGTCATCGTTCTTATTCCCGCCATGTTTACTTTATTTTCACCGATTTTAGGTGATATTGAGATAAATATTGTGGTATGTATGTATTATGGTTTGCAATGGATAGAGGTAGGATAAGTTGTGTGAGTTTATTTTGATGTCTGACGAAACTAATCACCCGATAATGTCGTAAGATAAGTTTAATTATTTTCTGTATTCTCGACTCTAACACCTCCCCTAAAATGTTTAACATCCGTAGTTTAGTACCGTAGAAATTTTACTTGTAAAACCAGTGTCTAACGTCAAACTTCATACATAAATAATCCCCGTTTAGTCTAAACAACCGTTAAAGATGATTTCGAGTTAAGTATTTTAAGAGGAAATGCGGTCGGCATTTAGTCCATACAAACGTATTCCTCAGTTTCCTCCTTGGATAATGTCACTAGAGCAAATATTTTTTTAGTATATGATATAATATATCTACCACCACTACCTACGTCCCTATGTGTTGTTTTGTCAATAAATTAATCATTAAATGAACTAGCAACATTTAAATTTTATAAAAATCGCCCGTTTTTACCACCGTTTTCAGACATCTGGAAAACAAATTTGAGGAATATAAAAAATAAAAGAAAAACATACAGACATAACCAGTCTTTCTTAAATTATTACAGAAAAAAATATTAAAATCGGTCCAGATTTGAAGAAGGAAACAGGGAAATACGAAAGTACGATTTCGCTAATATTGCACAGGAGAAATCAGTCCGAGATGCAGGTCGTGTCTCTACCGCGCTCAATTGGGAAGGTTTGCGGGAGGGGTGGGGCGGAAATAGATCGCTTAAAAACCTATTCTTGTGTTATTTTGCAGCCCGCGTTTCCTCTCAAGCCTTGTTTTTCTTTTTTGGGGTTGTTGGTTAATTGCTACCGCGCAGATGTTCAATCAGCAAAATTAACCTTTTAAGCGCGTGGCTAAATATCAATTGCTGTGCCCGTAGCGCGCGACTACGAATCGATAAATTAATACTTACAATAAATATATTAAGCTTTTTCAATACTTAGAGCTATGAAACAATTTTAAGTAATTGTTGTAAATCATATCTCTATTGAATAATCGTTTTAGTTGTACCACGCAGTTCATAGGACCAAAATAGAACAAAAAAACCATGCATATTCTCTGGCGCAGAAATACGACACGCGCGCTAAGGGCACGGAAATATTTGTCGCATAAATGCGACTCACGCGCTTAAAAGGTTAAACTAGCATGCAGCAGTCAGTCTGGTGATTCACGGGAAAACTGTCATCGAGTTCTTTACACCTTGAGAGCACATTCAACAGTCGTTACATCCAGTCGGAAGCCCCGAAGTCTGACAACTGGTTTAACCTTTTAAGATAGAACGAAATAGGAAAAAGAAACCGGCCAAGTGCGAGTCGGACTCGCGCACGAAGGGTTCCGTAACATTATCTGTAAAAACGGCAAAAAAATCACGTTTGTTGTATGGGAGCTCCCTTAAATATTTATTTTATTCTGTTTTTTAGTATTTTTTTGTTATAGCGGCAACAGAAATACATCTGTGAAAATTTCAACTGTCTAACTATCACAGTTCATGAGATACAGACTGGTGACAGACGGACGGACGGACGGACAGCGGAGTCTTAGTAATAGGGTCCCGTTTTACCCTTTGGGCACGGATCCCTAAAAAGTGAATAAAACATTTATACGTGTTCATAATTTTATTAGTCCGACACTAAAATATACTATACAATAAACATTAATTTTAGTTCACATTCCATTGCTATCAGCTCATTCATATACTCAATATGAAAAATATTTGTAAAATAATATTAAAATATATCATGATGTGGGAAATATCTGTATAAAAACGTAGTCTAGGTGTAGTGGCGTATGAGATCTGTGGTCCCGCCAGTCGTTGGTTGATGCGGCGGTCTGTAAAATAAGAGAGCAAACATCAAATCATGTCACACTAGAGGTCGCCCGCGGCTCCGCCCACGTTTATGTCTTAGGGTCCGTACACAAAACTGCGATGCGATGTCACATCGTAGAAATATAGGAGCTCGACGACGCATCGCAAGAACTTACGAATTAATTCGCTTAATTGATTTTTCCTATATCTTATCAGTAACAGCAGTGCGCAAATCTTTTTACGCAAATTTATTCTACCTACTATAAAATACGTTCAATACGATCTACGATCGTCGAGGTACTGGTCACCCGAATCTTGGAAGGAAGACGCCTTGCCGCACGAAATCGCATCGCAGCAATTTGCATCGCAGTTTTCTGCGTTGCGAACTCGAATCGCAGTTCTGAGTACGGACCCTTATTCCGCGTATTTCGGGATAAAAGTAGACTATGTCATTTTCCAGGTTCCAGAATATCTTTGTACGAAGTTTCATCAAAATCGGTTCAGTATTTTAGTCGTGATGTGGTAACAGACAGACAGAATTACTTTCGCTTTTCTAATATTAATTATCATATAAGTAAGGAGAGCAGTGGTGGCCCAGTGGTAACGGCCCCGACTTACGAGTTGTATGTCGTGGGTTCGAACCCAGCCAGGCGCATTACTTTGTGTAATTTATTTCATCACCACTGCTCTCTAAACGGTGAAGGAAAACATCGTGAGGAAACCGGCATGTCCTAGAACCAAAAATTCGAAGACATGTGACATCTACCAACCCGCACTGGGCCCGCGTGGTGGATTACGGCTCATTCCCTCTCACAGAGAGGAGGCCTGTGTCCCAGCAGTGGGAACATTATAGGCTGATGATGATGAAGTAAGGATAACTATTTCATTACGTTGCTTGTCCGGCCCGAAGCAATTTGAAACAATATTTTTAGGTCTGTATCTAAAACTGCAATTAAAAATTACGGTGTTGTTTAACTTATCATCACGCCTTGTATTCCCCGAAGGGTTCGGCAGAGGTGTTTTTAGTACACCCTCGTTTCGACAGTTATGTTTAAGTCCCATGAAATAGGGGCCGAGCCTGTTGCCATTAACCGGGCACGAATCCAGACAACAAAATATGGAAAAACCCAATAACACTGCCCGATCTGGAGATCGAACCCAGGATCTCATGATCAGCAGTCGCGCTTGCCACCAATAGACCAACGAGGCAGTTTATTATGTAATATTAGTTAAATTATTTGAGGGATTCGTGGCTAATTACCAACCGCGCGAATTATACGATTTGCGAGGTTAAGCTGCGCTTGCCGCGGTCAGTCTGTGGATGGGTGACTATTCGATACACATCGAGACTCCTCCGTGCCTCGGAGAGCACGTTAAACAGTCGGTCCCGGGTGTTATACAAATACCTATGACAGTCGTTATGGGAAGTCAGAAGCCCAAAAAGACTGACAACCGGTCTTACCCTAGGATATCGGCATCACCCAGTAACTGGTTTAAAATACTGGTATCCAGCCGCATCTGGTAAGACTGGAAGCTGACCCCAACATAGTTGGGAAAAGGCTAGGCAGAACTTGATTACTTAAATTATTTACCTAATGTTAGCTGCCCATACTTGTAGAAGCACTCTTGCTCATCAGTTTGGCGACCATCTCTTGCACGCGTTTCATTTCTTCTAGTTGTGTCGTCAGCTGGTACAGACGGTTCTCTCGCTCTAATACTGTCTTCTCTAGTTGTTTTATTGTCTGTGGGGAAAGAACTGGTTTAGTAAAATGTATCTCAGATACACCATTAGATCTAAAAATTTGAGGTGTAACAGACAAAACAGAAGCAGAAACAGAAGTCACAGAACGTAGTAGAATCTTATCTCTTATCTCTTTAGAACTTCCAAAATATAACCAAAAAATTAATTAAGATGTCGCGTGACGCCTGGCAGAAACATCGAAACTAATTTTGTAAAAAATAATCTAGCCGAATGAAACCGAAGAGAGCCGACGAGGTACGAAGGTCTGTGTTGTAGCAGGGTTGTAGGTTTATGTAACGTGTAGTCGTCGCCGCTGACTTGGTGGGTCTGGCGCTCGCAGCTCGCAGCGCCGCGCGCGCCGCTTCACCCGCGCGCCTCCTTCCCCACAATACAGGGCCGTACTGGGCCCAGGGCCGCATTTAGTTTTGTTGGTGTAGCTAACAGTCTGCTGTCGTGTGTCTGCCTTCGCCACGCAACAGCCGCTCTCACGCCCGTCTCACCGCCGCATTAGAATGTTTAACATCAAAAACACTCGTGCTTATGACCTCACACGTCGGTCGAAACAAATCACAAGACTAGTTCTCTGTTTCAGAATTGTTCCATAAATCAGTTTTCAAACGAGCACGTTAAACAGTCGGTCCCGGGTGTCATACGAATACCTATGATAGTCGTTATGGGAAGTTAGAAGCCCGAAATTTCTGACAACTGGTCTAACCTTAGGATATCGGCATTGCCCAGTAACTGGGTTGCGGAGGTCTGATGGCAGTCGCTCCGTGTAAAATACTGGTATTTAGCCGCATCTGGTTAGACTGGAAGCTGACCCCAACATACTTGGGAAAAGGCTATGCAGATTGTCTCAAAGATGTTCGTATGTTATGTAAAAATATTGAATTGTAAAAAATTTCAATTAAAAATGTTGTGGTTTCCCCCGTAAGTTTATATAATATATAATATTACCGTATCTCTTTGTTCGATGTCTCTCCGTAGCGAGGCGTCGACGCCGGCCGCCTCTTCCAGCCGCTTGTCGCGGTGCTTCACTCGCTCTTCAAACTTTATCAGTACGCCTGCTAACTCGCTGTTTTTACTTGTCTGATAAACAAAAAAATTAAAGAATAGGCGGACTTTTTTCTTTGAAGAAATCCACAACCCAGATTTAGTTGCGAATTCAGGAAATGGAGCTACAAATTCGTCACCCCAAATATGAGGTAAAATGTTAACACGGCTGATGATTAAGACTTTTGAGGAAAGTTGTAGAACAAAAGTGATTCTTTTTACTTTCTTTTTTTTTTTAAACGTTGCATCACACTAGGATTTCTCCTGTATCGTGGTTGCGTTTACAGACTCAAATTTTCACATGCACAAACGCCCAGACCCGGAATAACTATCTGTAAGCCATACAAATATTTGTTCCGTGCGGGAATCGAACCGACGACCCGTAGCGCAGTAACCGATCGCTCAGCCATTGCACCAAACGTGTCGTCATTCATTATTATGGGTAATTTAATACCGTTTCGGATAAGTACCCCCAATTGTGGGGTAACTTGGATGAGGCAAAAAACAACACCGTGAGGAAGTCTGCACACCTGGGAGAGCCCCATAAAGTTCTCGATGGTGGGTTTAGTCTGGGCCAACCCGCACCAGGCCAGCGTGGTGAACTAAGGACAACTCTTCTCATTCTGAGAAGAGGCCGTTGCCCTCAGTGGGACAGTAATGAGCTGGTTATGCTTGGACTAGCGGCCCGTCCCGACTTCGCACGGGTGGACATTTTTCCCTTTTTTTGCAACATTTTTCATTTATGCTCCGCTCCTTTTGGTCGCAGCGTGATGTTATATAGCCTATAACCTTCCTCGTTAAATGGACTATCCAACACTAAAAGATTTTTTCAATTCCAACCAGTGGTTCCTGAGATTAGCGCGTTCAAACAAACAAACTCTTCAGCTTTATAATATTAGCACAGTTTAGCCATTCCATACAGTTGTCCATCGCAGTGACGTCATCTCCCGAGCTGCGTTCAAAACTGTCGATGTCAAACTCTCGATGAACCACTGTATGGACTAAGTTAGTTACACTGTGATATTAGTATAGATGAGAACCATTTCCAGCGGATTGCGATAGGTGACGGTAGTCCATTAGGTCCATAAATGTCATGTTATGTATTAAAATGTACCTGCTGTTCTAATTTCTTCTGGAGCGCTCTATTTTCAGCTTCGGCCACTTTTAGGCGCTCTTCACACTCCCTTTCGCGAGTTTTCATTTCACTTTCGAGGATCTGAAAACGTATAATAAATATAATATTGGTTAACTGCCTCGTTAGTCTGGTGGTGGCAAGCGCGACTGCTGATCGTGAGGCCTTGGGTTCGATGCACAGGTCGGGCAGTGTTATTTGGAATTTCCGTGTGGTATTTCTCAGTAGCAGCCCGGAGTTTGGATTTGTACCTGGTTGATGGCAATAAGCTCGCCACCTCTTACATGGGACTTAAACATAACAGCGAAATGAGGGTGTTACTATACACTACTGCCAACCCTTCGGGGAATACAGGCGTGATGTTGTTATTATATTGGTTATAGGTCTACCGGAATCTCATGGCATTAAAAATTAATAACAAATAGTGGTTTTCATATGGCAATGTCAACATGTCACTTGTCAAAACGAGTATGACTGTAGTTGATACATTTTCAACTTAATGTTTTCTTGTTCAAACATTTTTAATAAACATACTTATTTTAACAAGGTTTCCTTTTCCATTACAATAAAATTGCATAAACTGCATTTTGTTATGAGAAATAAATAAGACAGGTTGTAAGTAGTCAGCTCTGCTGTACCCTGTCTGTCTCTTAATTCACGTAAGAAGAACTGATATTCATGATACAATATTGCAGTCTATAGTAAATAATATATTACTACAGGAAGTGAATAAAAACCAATAATAATTACAGAAATGAAAGAAGCTCACGGTGCTATATTAGGTTACGATGTGGCAAAACCAATGTCCCTAGCAAAACTGAATGAGTGGGTCAAGGAACTTCAAGTATACTCCACCAAGAAGAACATAGTCTGCTTAGTTGTCGGCAATAAGATTGACAAACATATCATTTTGGGACCCAGTGCATAATATCAGTAAGCACATTGGGTCACCCGCGCGACAGCGCAACGAGTATGCCCAAGGAGGGTTTATGTCAGGCAGGCAGCCGGTCATAAAACAATAAGCCAAAACCTCTAATAACATGGATTTATGAAATACATGTTGTGCCGACCCCATCTAGTATGGGATAAGGGCAGGAAGAAATGAAGACGAAATTAAAGAAAAAAAAATATAAGTATCAAGACTTTTTATTCAAATTACTCTTGTGTTACCCACAAAAAAATTTAATTTCCCTATTTGCCATCAGATTCCGGTAGACCTATACTATCTGTGTCCTCACGGCTCCACCCGCGTAGGAAGTTTTATTCTAGTAATAAATATAGTCTATGTTACTCAGTGATAACGTAGCTTTCGAACGGCAAAAGATTTTTTGAAATCAGTCCAGTATTTTTTAAGTTTATTCGTTACATACAAAAATACAAATCTTTCCTCTATATAATATTAGTGTAGATATAGATGTATAGATGTAACCACGGAATGATGGGCAAACTAACAAATCTGGTTATCAGTATTGTACGGCGTGTTATATTCCTTTTTTCTTAATATAAACGATGCCTCGCTCATGTAACGCTCCTGTATCGTGGGTGCGTTTACAGACACAAATATTCACATAAACAAACACCCAGACCCATAACAATTATCTGTGAGAATAACAGGTTCTAAATACAAAATATGTATTTTTTTTGTAACCGTAATTGTGGCCAGACTGTGTTTATAATAATCAATTGCCGTGCGTTAGTCTCACAAAAATCGAAAATGGCTCGACCTATTTGTTTTGTTCACTTTTATACTAGGTTGGTTAATAGGAAAAAGGAAATTAGGAAAAATTAAAAAAAAATATATATGTGGTAATAAGTTCACCGGGCAGGTAAGTAATAAAAGTCATACATACAGAAATTTTCGAGCGGAAATCTTTATGTAGAATTTCCTTCTGATTTTCTTTGTCCAGTTTCTCAGCAGCCAACTTCGCTCGGAAACCGCGCAGCGTTGTCTCTGCGTCTTCCAGTTGTTTGTGAAGGTCCTCTATAGTTTTTTTGTGCCTGGAAAAATATGAAAAAAAAACATTATAAAAATATATTTTGTTACATTTACAAAGAAAAAATAGTTATTATCAAGGCATAATGCAAAACATTTTATAAAACAAAAATATAAAACGCAAAAAGTATACTGCATCGGCCGGGAATCGAACCCGGGCCGCCCGCGTGGCAGGCGAGCATTCTACCACTGAACCACCGATGCTGATGTGAATCACGTTAAATTTACTGTTTATTATCGAACTCCAAATGATATTTTTTATTGTAATAGCAGATATTCTAGCAAACAATATAATATTGAATACGTCATATCTTGAAACCAACCAATTACACGTTTTCGTAATGTTAACTTTCAAACACTCTGTAACTCATGTTAGTAACTCATGTTACTGCATAATATCGATTACTCTTTGATTGACGACTTATTTTCCTTTGCCTTCACGCTATTGTTCTTAGGGGGATAGGCAGTAGTAGACAGTGTTTACGTGTAACTTTGTGTACGCGTCTTTAGTAGACAACTGAAATTTTTAACCATAACAAAAAAGGGATGTTTGGTATTTTTGTTTTTATTTAAGTCCGATTTTGACACACATTAGTTAACTAGTCGAGTTAATTTGCCGATTAGGCGAGTAAAGTAGAAAATTTCATTTGGAGGTATATTGGTGAGTTAAGTTCAGTAAGTACTTACTTAACTAAATTGGCAAGTTAACTCGCTAATTAACTAACATTGTGTGTAAATCAGGCTTATGTGCGACTGTAGAGTTGAATTCAACAGTGTTCATTTGTATAAAAACAGAGAATTAAAATGGTCTACAGCACCGTTAATTCAGCCCTCATCAAGCTGTCTCCCTCCCAGTCCTCTCGCAAGCAACGCCCTAAGCCGAGGTCCAAGTCCAATTAGGGGTCGCCCTTAGTGCTGTTGTTGCTAGCTAGTCATGACGTTAGCAGTAGTAATAGTAGTTAGCTTAGGTTAAGTATGTTACTCTCGTCCCCATTGGTTGGAGACCCTTCAGGTCTCACCAATAACTGCCCGGTTACGTAGAAACGGTCCGCAAGGCCGTCTACAAGCAGTCGAATAGGAAAAAAATGGTCTACAGAATAATGTTTCTTGCACCTTTTTACTTATTTTAGTATATACCTTTCGTTTTGCATCTGTGTGGTGTATAATACATCTTGTTGAGATGAATTAGTAGCTTGCAGCATCGCTAGCGCGTGTTGTAGAGACGCCATGTGCTCACTGGCACCCTGAAACAAGATACAGTAATTATTCGTTCACTCCTTATTCCCAAAATACTTATAATTTATACGGAGATAGTTTCTCGAAGCGAGCCTCATGCTGTCTCTGTTTTCCTTGTAGAGAAAAACAAAGACAGAACGAATCTCGCTTCGAGAAACTATTCTCGTTTAAATCAGCCTTAAGGCGATTTACACACTGCACCGCATCACGCAGCGTAGCGCGGGAATGCGTGTTCTTACGTTGTTTGTATAGAAAACACGCGTAGTGCAACATACAGAAAACGCATTCATGCGCAGTGTTGTGGCTCCGTCGCCATGCACCTCGCGGCGTAGCGCGGGGCAGTGTGTGTTTCGCCTAACTCTCGGTTTCTGAAAGACTGGTGAACGTAAAAATTTACCAATCAACTGTCAAATCTCATATCAAGTGCTGTGATTGTGTGGTGAACGAGTGGACTGTATTCTATGATTTCTTGACGATCGTGTTGGGGTTGAGCCGGCACTGGGATTTCTCGCATCAATAAAACGAGTTATGTAGATTTATAACAACTTGGCATGTAGAGTCTTCGTGAGTGCTTGCGTGTGTTCATCAGGAGGTCTTCGAGCGTAAGTGACCCGATTTGCGTGGGCGTGCTCGTTTTATAGTGTTTATCTCGCGGAGAGCGGCGCCTGTGATTGGCCGGCAGCGGGGGACGATCGGCCGTCTATTATTGGCCCGCACTATGTGTTGGCCGATCTCTCCCGCTGCACTTCTCGGTGCCCTCCGCGAGATCCTAACCATGTGTTATGTGTACCCTATTTCAATACTTAATTCATTAAAATTACACGTTATTTATTAACATGTTGTCTTATTACTATCTTAAAACTAGGGTAAGTGAAATTATATACAAAAAATGATTTATTTGTACCTTATTCTATAAAATATCAACAACTTGCCAACTGTTACTAATGTAGACAATCAATTAACTATAAGAGAACATAACAAACACGAAACTATAAAGGTAAGGAATATAACTAAAGAATAAAAGGAAAACAAATACAAAAATTAATTACAACCGTGAATCTATACAATCAACAAATTATGTCGCGAACACCATACAATCAACTAATTATGTCGCGAACAGATTGGTTGTTAATATTTTGATGCACCAATCACATTCGTTGACATGAGATAATCAGCCTATCAGAGACTGAGGGAGTGTTAATTTCATAACCTTTTCTATAATAAAATAATCCTTTACTAAGGCTTTAGGCTCATGATATAAGTGGCGTGCAGGCGGCGGATTAGGGGACCCGCCGCCCGACCAGTCACAGCCCCGAGAAGGCGGCGCGCAGTGTTCCGTGCGCGCTTCTCAGGAGGACGCGAGGCAAGGCCCCACAGAGGAGAGGTCCGCCGAGGGTTGGCGGGCCGGGACCTGCCGGGGTTGCGGTGCATGCTGACGCGAATCCCGCGACCCCGGCCGAACGGTCAGGAGGAGGAACACCGTTGGTTTTTAGCCTCTAATAGTCCGGTAGACCCCTTCGTCTTCCCTGGGCGAGGGACATCCATGAGGATTTCCCAACGATAAAAAAAAGGCTCATGATATAAACATACATACAATCATGCCTGTTTCCCATTGGGGTAGACAGAGACTACAGATTTCCACATGCTACGACATACCCTTTTCACTTCATCCACATTCCCTTCTCATTACCTTTTCATGCAAGCTCGTCGGTGCTACCAACCTTGCCACTTTGAGAACGTCCGCTATTTGTTCGTGATATATCTTTACATAGCATAAAACAAAGTCACTCCCGCTGTCTGTCTGTCCCTATGTATGCTTAGATGTTTAAAACTACGCAACGGATTTTGAATCGGTTTTTTTTAATAGATAGAGTGATTCAAGAGGAAGGTTTATATGCCCCATATAACTATCTACACTGCACCCGTGTAATGCCGGGGCGGGTCGCTAGTTGTAGAATAAAATAAGTAACAATCTGAACGATTAGTGTTTACCTGTAGTGCTACATAGTGTGAGTGCAGCCTCTGTTCCAAACACGTCATCTTGTATCCATATAACTCCATCACGCTTGATGTAGCGATGTCCGATATCTGTACATGTAAATAAGTACGTATATTAGCCAAAAGCAGTGATAGCCTAGCGGTTGAACGCTTGCCTTCCATGCAGGAGGATCCGAGTTCGATCCCGGCCCGTACCTCTGCCTTTTCGAATTCACGTGCGGATCAGAATTTGATTATCACTTGCGTTCACGGTGAAGGAAAAACATCGTGAGAAAACCTGCACACCTGAGAAGACTCCATAAAGTTTTCGATGGTGTGTCGTCTGCCAACCTGCACCAGGTCAGCGTTGTGGACTAAGACCGAAACCCTTCTCATTCTGAGAAGAGACCCGTGCCCAGCAGTGGGAGAATTCTGTTCTGCCTAGCCTTTCCCCATCTATGTTGGGGTCAGCTTCCAGTCTAACCAGATACGGCTGAATACCAGTATTTTACACGGAGCGACTACCATCAGACCTCCGCAACCCAGTAACTGGGCAATGCCGATATCCTAAGGTTAGACCGGTTATCAGACTTTCGGGCTTCTGACTATAACGACAGTCATAATTATATATCTATTCGTATGACACCCGGGACCGACGGTTTAACGCGCTGTCCGAGGCACGGGCTAATTATCTTATGTTTATTAGCCATCAAGGTAAATAAATAATACAACGTGTTACAAAAATACCCCTAAAGGTTAATAGGTCCCTTGTAAAGAGTCTATTGGCAATATGTGAAAACCGTAGTATAAACCAAAAAAATAATAATGGATAAACATAAAATAATCATCACTGAAACGCAACCTTGAAAACATAAATCTAAAGAGTAGACTACCCAGAAAGTTACATTCTTACCTAATTTCCTCTGAGAGGTAAATGACAACAACCATAAAGATCTATCCACACATATCAGGGCCGTTTCATGGCCGAAACCGGGCCGGAGATCAACATCGCATACATTTTGTACCGAAGCAAGAGCTCCATCGCTTCCGGGCTGGTCACTGACGCTAACTAACCAGCACTGAGCGACTGAGGTCTTGCTTCGGTACAAAATGTATGCGATGTTGATCTCCGGCCCGGTTTCGGCCCTGATATGTCTGGGTAGAGCTTAAAAGAGTATTTGATTATTTACATTTTTCATGGGGAATTATGTAACACATTGTATATTCAGGCATTTGACAGGTGGTAAATCAACCTGACGGTTAGAGGTTATCTTGTTTGAGCCTCGTCGATTGGTAGCAGAACTTGGTATCTGCGCTTTTTTTTGGATTATTGATAGCAATTGCATGTGTCGATTGATTTATTCTCGTATCGGCACCAGGTATATGAGAATTGCTCATGCCGTGATGAAAAGATTAGCTAGTCAGCAAGGTTGGTAGTGGGGCTGACTTACCAGGGTGCGCCAGACGTACTTGAGCATCGTTACTCGTGGAGGCCCTTTTAAATCGATTGATTTTAATCGAGATTAATCTTTAAGGTGAACGTAGACTTATCCGAGCCGAACGCGTCGAACGAATCGAAATCAAGGAGGTCTCGCACACATATCCGCACCGAAAGAATCGATTGCGCCGAAAGAATGGAATCACAAATTTTTATAACAATGAATAAATAGTACTCGTGCGTTGCTGTGTCGTACGCAACTGATAGAATGCGAGCGCATTGGTCGAGTCGAGCGCATTGGTCGAGTCGACCGCATCAGCCGCGCCGAATCTGATGACGTCATCCGAATTCGTCTAGGATTTCTGGGGTTCTTCCAGATTCGGACGATTCGACGCGGGCAAGTGTGCGAGGTTTCATAACATTTCATGAAAAGAATTCTAAAAATCGTTTCGTTCGGCTCGGATAAGCGTGCGTTCACGTTTATAGTGATGTAATGTTCCCCGTACCTTGTCCCCCCTCAGCTTGTCAGTGAGCGTGGCCACGAGCGCGTCGACGGCGTGCTCCTGCGCGGGCGCCAGCCGCTCGCCGCACCACGCGTCGTCCGCGCACGCGCCGCTGTGCGAGCTGTGCGCGGACATGTCGGCGGACGACTCCGTTATACCGTGTACCGATTCGCCGAATACCTACAATTATGACTGGAGATGAGATTCATTGATGTGATAAATTAATATTAAGTCTTAATATGCTAAAATAAATTCAAAAGGCTTCTAATTTTGACTGTTTATATTAAAACAAATATGTATACATTTTTATAGTTGTTCTACCTAGCTTTTTCCCCAACTATGCTGTGGTCAGCTTCTAGTCTAGCCAGATGCGGCTGAATACCAGTATTTTACACGGAGCGACTGCCATAAGACCTCCGCAATCCAGTTACAGGGCAATGCCGATATCCTAAGATTAGACCGGTTGTCAGACTTTCGGACTTCCCGTAACGACTGTCATAGGTATTCGTATGACGTCCGGGACCGACTGTTTCACGTGCTCATCGGGGCACGAAGGGGTCTCGATGTGTAACGAATGGTCACCCATCCACAAACTGACAGCGGCAAACGCAGTTTAACCTCGCAAATCGTACGATCCGTGTGGTTGTTAATTAGTCGCGAGCCCCTATGTATTTAACATTACAGAATATTATAAAATGAATTGATTACCTGATTCATATGATCGGAGGGGAAGTAGTGATGTTTCACTAGCTGCAGTATCTGTCGCCGTCGCTGTCCGTTACTACTCGTTAGACCAACGCATAACATCTTTCTGACCTTTGGCGAACAAAATTAGGTTTATTTTTAAAAAGCTTCATCAACATTTTTATCTTTACATAGTATAAAACAAAGTCGCTCCCGCTGTCTGTACGCTTAGATCTTTTAAACTACGCAACGGCTTATAATGCAGTTTTCAGCAATAGATAGAGTGATTCAAGAGGAAGGTTTATATGCCCCACATTAGTATCTACATTGCACCCGTGCGAAGCCGGGGGCGGGTCGCTAGTCAATAAAAAACTGTTTCTTTGGCCTACTCTGAAAAACGAAACAACGACGAACATCGAACTTATAAATATACAATTAAAGTATTGTCAAACAACGAACTATGAGATGTCAATTAATATTTGGGAGTAAGATGAACAAAAGACAAAATGTCAAATCTCGAAAATCGAATCGATATTCAGATCCGAAACACTTTCGTAGTTGGAAAACGTGCGATCCGTCAGCCGAAACTTTGTAGTTCGATTTTCAGAGTAAGCCCCTTGGGCTGTCCAGGCTGAAGACGTTTACAAGCCAATATACAAGGTTAATCGGAAAGGGGGTACTAAGCCGAAAGGGTGTTAAAGTACCGTAAGTAATGGATAACTTTTGTTCTACAATTTTCTCCAAAAGTTATTAGTTTAAGAGAAATAGCTGTATAAAGATTACAATAAAAATTGGCTAAATTCTATCTATCCTCAGTTATGATCAGCTGTCATGACATTTTAGGTCATATTTGGGGTCACGGATTAGAAACTCCATTTTCTGAATTCGTAACTAAAGCAGGGATGAAGAATTTTAGAAAAAAAAATACATCATTACATGGTATTTTTGTTATCAAATTTGAAATTTTAACACTTTCTTTAAAACAGTCATCAGTTATACATTAAGTAGCTCGCGGCTTAGCACCCCCATTCCGACTAACCTTGTATATTACAACATAGTCTGGCTGGAGAAACGAAATATTATCAGTCTTGAATTAAAGGAAAAACAAAAAAAACTGAATCTCCAACACCAAGGATTAAAAATCCCTTCGCGGGCCGCAGAAATATGAGTTGCGGGCCGTGGTTTTAGGCGGTGAGTTATAGCACGTAACTTGGTAAGAGAAGAGAATTCGTCTCCTTTCTTGCTTTCTTCTAAACATACATGTTTAAAAGTAAATTATGGAAATAACCATAGAATAATGACAAGCAATAAAAGTGACCATTTTTTTGTTGCACTAAGTGTAGGTACATGCGCGAACATACTCCCACTACGCCAAAAACTTGCCAAGTTACGTGCCGGCCACTATAACTTCCCGAGTTTTCCCTGTATGCTTGCCGCAATCCCGACGGTCAATATTTTCATAAAAGTTTTGTTTGGGCTTTATTATTATTGTTTTGTCTTACATTTACACACAAATTGTGTATGTCGTACAGTACGCGCGCGAACTGAATGCATTAGGGGCCAGTGGTGAAGCTCCCCCACCCCCCGCACGCCTCGCCTCACACGCCCGCAAATGTAGTGCTATCCTTGTCATCTAACAGCACTAACGCATTCCCACACGCATTCCCACACGCATTCCTCAGCTCTGCATTCAGTTCGCGCGCGTACTATACATATTGTCACTTGTTCAAAAAATCATGCTGTATAATAATGTATAACCAACACAAACCATTCCAGGCTTAATGGTACAAATAAAATGTATAATGTATTTTAAACCATACATAAATAAATTAAAAAAAAATAATCTTTGTTTGCTTTTGTATTTTCGGCTTTATTCCTACGAGGTGTAGGATAAGTATTCGTTTATTTCACTGACCTGGTGATGTGCTAACATTCTTGCTAGCGCAGCCTCCCAATGTCTGTCGACTGGTGCCAACGTCAGTGCGGTGCGACATCCTACTACCACAGCCTGTTGAGACGCCTCGGCGCCTACCACACCATTCTGAAAGGTAAGTTATTTTTCGTTACGAAAAAACAAATTTCAAGTAATAGTCTTCATCCTAGCCTTATACCAACTATTTTTAGGGTCAGCTTCCAGACTAACCAGATGCGGCTGAATACCAGTATTTTACACGGAGCGACTGCCATCAGAACTCCGCAAGCAAGCTATTGGGCAATGCCGATAACCGAAGGTTAGACCAGTTATCAGACTTTAGAACTTCTAACTACCCGTAGTATGGTTACATAAAAACCTATATTCAGCTCATTACTGTCCCACTGCTGGAAGGCAAGCATTCAACAGTTAGGCTATCATTGCTCTTATGTCGAATTTAATATCGTACTGAGCAGACAAAAATAAGTGTTATATTCACAGACCTTTTCCAAAATGTACGCAATTTCGTAGTAGCTCTCATTTTACGAAGGAATGAGAGTTGATACAGTTAGTACAAGATCTCGAAAGAAAATCACAGTAGGTAGATCGGCGAGTGGTTGCGCCGTAGCGAAATAACCAGGCTGCGCAACCATTTGCCTGACTTCAGAGCGGTCAATGAGTGTGGCACGTAATCACTAATTGTTACCTGTGACGTGTACTGTAATACACTGTACAACGTATCTTCGAATGCATCCGGAGTTACTTCTTGTAGTACTTTCTCTTGTGTCTCTTCAGATTCGCAGAGTGCACCTACCACTTGCAACTGTGAAAAAATAGTTTTTTAATTACATATAAAAAATTGTGTTCTATAAATAAAGTAGGTACACAAATTTACATAACAACGCATTAGTATTATAATGGCAACAATTTTTGAGTAGTGTTATCAGTAGCTGGTAACACTGGACAATGTTGATAAAGGAGGGTACCCGTCAAAATGAATCAACGTACTCGAAGTTATAAAAACAGTGGTCATTCGACGGAGCAGGGGATTCCACGTCGAACCGCCGAAGAAGTATGACTTTTTATATCTGATTTGCTTGTCCTTATTTTCTGATCTTGTGTAAATTATTATATTGTGATATATTGTGAACTAGTTTCTGTAACTAATCACTAACCCAATTAAAAGTACTCTCAGTGGTGGGGAGTCTATGTTGGTTTCATTTACTTTATTTACCATGCTCTCAATCCTGACATACCGATATTAGCTATAACTGTAATGATAGATGCACCCCTAAAAGAATCTGTTGTGTCTTATAGTAGTTCTAAAATCGACACCAGTTGGCGCCACTATAATGTAGATCTGTAATGTAGACCTATTAAAACTTTGTAACAGCTGTATTGTTGAATTTGTTTTGTTTTTGCCCGACGGGGCTACGCAAAGGAGGGTAATGTGTTTATCAGCCCAAGTATGTATGTATGTTTGTTCCTTTGTGGCGCGCTAGAAACCAAACGCATAGGCAGATTTTGATGATTCTTATTTATTCTACTCTACTTACCCACTGCAAGCCCGCTTTGCCTGGCTCCAATGAAGGTGGGACGAGTAGTTCAGGTAGCCCGTCACTTATCACTGTTATTAGCTCCTGAGACAAACGCCCTTCATCTGTAAATCATGGCAAGCTTACATTATTTGAATTCGAAAAGTCAAGAGGTGCGGGCTGGGATCGAACTCAAACCCTTCTGCGTGGAAGGCAAGCATTAATCCGATAGGCTATCACTGCTGTGCGGATCAAAATTAGATTATCACTTGGATTAACGGTGAAGGAAAACATCGTGAGGAAATCTGATTACATAAATCCTTTTCTATCGAACATGGAATAGTCAAGTTTCAAAAAGAACCTCCTCAAATAATATTAGTATCACTTGTGGTCGACATTCGAACATTATTTTACCTGCCTTAACGGCAACATACACACATGGTCATTTATTTCTTTTTTTACCTTTACAAATGACATAAGAATCATTCCACTGCTTTAAAAAAAATACGACAATACTAATAAAAATTTTTTTCTTAAAAATAAACGTTGCCCCGCACTAGGATTTCTCCTGTATCGTGGGTGCGTTTACATACACAAATCTTCACATGCACAAACATCCAGACCCGGAACAACTATCTGTAGGCCATACAAATATTTGTTCCGTGCGGGAATCGAACCCACGACCCGTAGCGCAGAAGCCGATCGCTCAGCCACTACACCAAACGTCATCATCATCTCGTTGCCCTTATCCCATACTAGGTGGGGTCGGCACAACATGTATTTCGTAAATCCATGTTGTTACAGGTTTTGGCTTATTGTTTTATGACCGGTCGCCTGCCTGACATCAACCTTCCTTGGGAATACTCGTTGCGCCGTCGCGCGGGTGACCCAATGTGCTTGCTGGTATTATGCACTGGGTCCCAAAATGATGCTTGTCAATCTTGCCGACAACTAAACAGACTATGTTCTTCTTGGTGGAGTATACTTGAAGTTCCTCGACCCACTCATTCAGTTTTGCTAGAGACTTTGGTTCTGACACATGTAAACTAATATAGCACCATGAGCGTCTCTGTAAAACTTGATGTCAATGTTCCGTATCGCTCCTGTCCCGTTGTATTCCAGATACCAAGCTTGACTTTAACACCGTCAAAATATTCACATAGTATTATGATTTACCTCTATATTGCGATACGATGGCGGTGAACAGTTCTAGTGATTCTGGCAGACACACTGGACTGGCTTTCATACATAGACACACCAACTCGCTGTGGTGGCACCGCAATGCGTATAGGTCTAAAAACAAAATAATTGAAAGTTAAAGAAACATTTCCAACACCTTGTGGCGACATCTGACACGCCACATGCAAACTACGCAGCGCGACCATCTACTACAGCGACAATAAGGACAACTCTCAAAGATGACGTCACAGAATCCTGCATCGCGCTATTAACATTTGACACGCAGATAGTATACAGTATGTTAACTAACGAAAGGCGCGGCCGTTAACCCGCAATAGTATAGCGTCCATACATCCTAAAAAACATATTACCGTTGAAAACAAAAATGTTTTTTTTAAATAATAAAATATTCACAAAATATATTAAATTAATTCGTAAAAGAAACACTGTACACGCGCACTTCTCTTTTAACGTGGAAATAGGGTAATGTCGCAATTAATTTATTATTTTTTGACATTTTTTTTTTTGTACTTATTTTTCCATGCTTATATTTTTATTTTAATCTATTAATGATATATAAGGTCTAACTAAAATACCTGGACAAACTTTTACACAGTGTTCAATAAGTGTAACTGAACATATCTATGCAAAAAAAACGAAATCAAAGTGTTTTTTTTTTCTAACAAAAAATTTTAATCAACCTTATTTTTTTTTTATACGTTTTTCATTTCGCTATTTAGGTAAAACACGGCACGGAATTAGCGCGCGCCCCAATGGCGGTCGATGCATAAGAAATGGATGAGTTTATTCTTAGAGAGTACATGCAATTTGAAACGTTATTATTTTTTGGTTAGAAAAAAACCACTTGGATCTCGTTTTTTTTTACATAGATGTGGTTAGTTAAACGTACTGAACACTGTGTAAAAGTTTGTCCAGGTATTTTGGTTGGACCTTATATATTAACGAGTTTAAGGGAACGCCCTATGTTATTTAACATACTTATTTATTTATTTATTTATTAATCACCAACTTGCACTAACAGTGGTAAGACACCAAACATACAAGTTATAGGCTAACAGAGACATGAAATTAAAATAGGACAAAACTAAATATAGACGCAATAATAAAAAACTAAATGGAATTATACAAAATTAAATAGGATTATACAAATAAAATAGAATTATACAAAATTAAATAAAATGATAGTAGAATTATTAATAGTATTCAATTAAAATTAGTATACAAATATCAATATACCTATATAGCAGCTATGGTTAACATAATGCGATGGTACAAGGTGCGGCTATGGACTCCAGGTATCGTGCAGCAGTAGTCAGGAATCTCAGCTCAGTACTAGCGAAAACATCTAAAGACTCGTCGTATAGTAAAATGTTGTTTATATGTGTGAGGGCTACATACAACGAACTTGTTTTAAGGGTCGCGGACCTGATTTGAGGTATTGAAAAAAGGGGACGTTGCCGTGGGCGAAGTGTGTGTCGAATGGGTAAAGGGACGTTAAAGGAAATGAATTGCAATAGAAAAGAATTGAAGTGGGAACCACGGACCAGATACTGTATAGTACAACTTACCAACGTCAACCGTTAGGCAGTAGCCCGCTAGGCATAAGACCCGCCTGATTTGGAGGAACACCATACCTCGTTAAATGATAAATGATTTTTATTTCTGTAAATAAATCTGTTACAGACACTTTTACAAGTCAATGTAATGTTCTTTTTTAATACTAAATGGCGCCGGCATTTCATATCTGACTAGCTCTGAGAAGAAAAGCCGAAACAAACTCAGAGATCAAGGTCTCTTTTAAAGTCCAGACATTGTGGTATAAAAACTATGTGAGTGTAACAATGTAGGGTGTTCCTCCACAACCTCGTGGGAAGGGTTAAAAGCACCATTCAAAGGGGCACGAGCTCCCCCATACGGTCGACACAAACCAAAATGAGATCATGTCCCAGTAGCTTTAGAGGAAACTCCGTCCATATGGCCCTCTCCCCACACTACCCTCATAAAAATCCTGTAAGTATCTGTCCTAATAGTTCTGCCGAATCTTTTTTTTTTCAACCATGTTGGAGGCAGCTTCCTGTCTAACTAGATACGGCTAAATACCAGTATTTTACACGGAGCGACTGGGCAATGCCGATATATTAAGGCTAGACCGTTTGTCAGACTTTCGGGCTTCTGACTACCCGTAATAACCGCCATAGGTATTCATATGACACCCGGGTACCGACTATTTAGTGCTCTCTGAGTCACGGAGGGACACGGTGTGTAAAGAATGGGCACCCATCCACGGACTGACTGCGACAAACGCAGCTTAATCTTGCAAATCATATAATCCGCGCGGTTATTAATGAGCCACGAACCTCTCAAGCATCTGCCCTAGTAAAGCTATTTAAATAGTAATTATCTTAAATAAAAGGAAATGCGCCATAAGAAAGAAATTTATTTGACACGAAAGCAGTCAGACACACATACAAAAATTATTAAAAGAGAGAAAACAAAAAAAAAATTACGTAGCTGTGTGTCTAGCGGCTGCACCAAATGGGTTCAGTTCAGCATAAAATTAAATGTCAGACCATTAGTGCCTTTTATGGAAATCCTCATGGACTATCCCCCCTCTGGGGAAGACGGGGGGTGTGCCGGACTCTTACCGGCTAAAACCACCACGGTGTCCCTCCTTCTGAACCAAGGCCGGGGTCGCGGGATTCGCTATAGACCACTACTGCCTGACGCTGGTTTTCAACGTAACTTATGTAAACCAGTTCCAAATATATAAATAGCGTGCTTAAATAAATAATAAGTAAAACCCACCCAGGCCGACCAATACTGTGAGAAACTTGAGCACATTACGAAGACAGCTCGTCGCATTCTCTGGTTCACCTACGTCATCCGGCGCTGACTTGCATAGCTCTCCAACATCCTAGAAGTTGTAAGCAATGCTAATTGTTTATAATAATAAGCCACCTTATGGCCGGTGCTCACTGACAGGACGACAGGGCAAAGGATTTTTTTAACCTCAAAAATGTTTAAACCTTATTTTATTACCCTTTAGGGCGATGCCTCATTAGTGCGTTGCGTTGCGTCGTCGCAACGGATCAACGCATTGTATGCCACACCTCCGTTACAACGACGCCCGACGTCGCAGCTCAAGAGGACGACGCACGCACCTCAGTCAGTCTCGTTTGCCCCTCTAGCAGTGGAACACAGTCCGTCGTCGCACCGGAGCTCCGACAGCGCAGCGCATCACCCTCCCCCCGCTTCGTCTCTCGTCCGCTGATCCGTTAAAACGTCGCGTGCAACGACGCTACGCTTTAGCCTTTGGCCAGACTGCAAACGCGGGTGCGGGGCGGGTGCGGGGCGGGCGCGGTGCGGCGAGTTCAAACAGAAGAACTTCATTTGAGTGTCCATAGTGGGCACGCGGGCGCGGGAAGCGGCGCGGGCACGCGGGCGCGGGGAGCGCGCGGGTAGCTCACGCCATAGGTCGTTCATACAAGTGGTCACAGTGAGAGCGCGGGCGGCAAATGACAACCCGCGCGGGAGCGGGGGATCTCAAACTAGTTCGAGCTGACCACGCACGTTGTTGTGATGGCGTCTTCAAAATTAAATGTTGAAGAATTAATAAGTGCTATTCAAGCACGATCTGCACTGTGGATGTCGAAACATCGTTTTTTAGTAAGAATTTTCCAGTAAACATAAGTCTTCTTCATCCATATGATATTTTGACAAACACTGGACACGACAACGCTCAGAACGAAGTCACGCTCCACTGCGGACAGGTAAATCGCGCGCGTTCCTGCACCCGCGCCGCTCCCCGCACCGCGCTGCCAGTCTGGCCAAACACTTATTGTGGCATGTCATTTAAAATATTGGGAAAACGACGCAGCGTTGACGCTGCGATACGCAACGCAACGCACTAATAAGGCATAGTTCTTAGGAGTCGTATTTACCTTACCGTGGGATGCTTCGGCATGCCGCGGTAAAAAGAAGCATCTCGCGGTATGCTCAAGCAAATACGAATGCTAAGGGTATTAAAATAAGATTTAAAATTATTTGAGCTTAAAAAATCGTTTACCGTCCCGTCCTGTTGGTGAACTCCGGCCATTATATGCCACGACGCAGTCATAAAGAACATAGAAAGACAAAGAGGGAGAGGTCGATCGAGGCAGAGCAACATCACATAATTATTCTATAGTAAAGTAACCAGTTAATTATTTTGATGGAACCTACTGTACACCAAAACAATGTGTTTAAAAAAAATTAATATTTTAGGGGAAAAACAACATAACATAACATCACACCTGTAGTTCCCGAAGGGTTGGGCAGAGGTGTCTATACAACTCTGCCCAACCCTTCGGGAAACAACAACACCCTCATTTCTCCGTTGTTTAAGTCTCATGTAATGGGGGGGAGCATAATGCCATCAACCGGGCACAAATACAAACTCCGGGCTGCTATTGAGGAATTCCACATGGAAAAACCCAATAACACTGCCCGACCTGGGGATCGAAACCAGGACCTCACGATCAGCAGTCCTGCTTGCCAATAACACATCAAAAAGGCAGTTAAAAAAAATTAGGAAAAAATATATAGATCCAAAATGAACTATAATTAAATCATTTTAGCAAGTGCTTTTAGTGTTTCGTGGATGCCAGTTTAAAACGTTTATCTTTACCTTCAACACTTCGCGCAGCGCGATAGTGAAATGCGGGTAGGTAAGCACGTAGCTTCGCAAGTTGCTGTCGGAACACAAATCATTGATAAATGTGTACGCGTGCAGCAGTTGAGTTGAGTCTTTTTCACTGAAAAACATAATAGATTATTTTAATTTGGTACCGCCTAATTTTCAGCATTTAACAAGGGATCCGTGGGTAGGTATTGTCAAAAGTAACTACAGCTATCCTGATCTTACTGAAGTGCAGCTAGATAAGCTTGAGCGACTCCAAAACTTTTGCATCAGATTCATATTTGGTTTACGCAAATATGATCATGTTTCCGAATTTCGCGTTAAGCTCAAGTGGATGCCAATCCGCCTTCGCCGGAATGCTCATATATTATCATTCCTTTACACAGTGTTCTGTTCATCCCTGCAACCCCCCCTTATCTCAAAGAACGTTTTAAGTTCCTTCATGACACTCATACTAGAGACTTAAGATCATCGGAAAGTTTGAGACTTTTGATGCCCTCGCATTCTACCAAATTCTATGACAGATCGTTCACAGTCCAAGCTGTACGTTTGTGGAATGCGTTGCCGATGCCAGTAAGACAAGCTCAGTCACTGGATTCTTTTAAAAAAATAGTTAAAGATCATTTCTTCTCTCAACACGTTTCTAATTCCTCATAAATCAGTACCTCATCATCCATCTACCTTGTATTCCCTATCACATAATTTTATATCATATATATATATTACAATATTTATATATATATATATATGTAAGTATTATGTCTATGTATGGTGTGTAGTATATATTTTGCAGCAGTACACCATGGACTACCCCCTCTATCTTATTCATTGACTTCCTGTTCATCCAAAGGTTGTCTGGTAGATATCGCTATCAGCGATAAGACCACCATTGTACCCTTTTTTAATGTTTGTTATTGTATAAGAGCTGTTACAATTTTGGTGTACAATAAAGTATATTCTATTCTATTCTATTCTATTCTAATGCCAGATTCACACTAGACTTACGAGTCGTGTCGTGTCGTGTCGTGTCGTGTCGCGTCCCACGTGTAACGACCGGTTCAGACAGGCGTCCAGTTCTGCAGGTTCAGGTTTTTACTGGATCCCGCAAAACTGAGTATTGTTTTTACACACAATAGTTTGCATCCTGTTTTTGCATGATAGACCACGCAGAAATTTATAATAATACCTCATCCAGCGAAAAACCGTATGCAGGACGATAGTGTGAACACTTGCATTGAAATATATGTGTCATTAAACAGGATCCTGTTTTTTACAGGACAGTGTCATTCAGTTTGCAGTGACAAAACCGAATTGCAAAATTAGACAAGATCGGCTTTTTGCTGGATACCGCAAACAGGATGCTAGTGTATAAGTAAGTATTTTTATTTTGTAAAACATGAGTATACATCAAATAATATGTGCAAGGTCTTAAAATAGCAGGTAGATCTGCATGTTTTGCCATTTATGGCGTACAAAACTAAATATTTTTGGTTGAGAATAAACCATAAAAAACTAAATTTGAGTCTATACAGCAAAACTATGAAATTAATGTGTATTGAAATTATTGAATTAGTATTGACATTCCGCCACTAAACGGAATCCTGCAGAAAACCGTACCAGCATAAAAACGGGATGTTGCCGCGTGGACGTAGTGTAAATCTCGTGTGCACGCCTTCATACAAAATATATTAATCCGATAGCGTTACCTGATGGCGCGTCACCACAAGACATGAAGTCCAGCGTGAATAAGGCACGACAAGGCAAAGCATAGAAAATGCGTGGTATCGTATAAAAAAAATGTATGAGCACATGAGCAGTTGCCATACTTGCCACACAGTCTAAGGTATAAGGTATTTCGTGGTCTTATTGTGAAAAATGTTGATAGATATTGTAAGAAGACATACCCGACTGCCTTGTTGAACGTGCGCATCGTACAACACAGGTAGCTGTGCACGTCCAGCTGGCGGGTGGCGGCCGCGCCCCGTGTGGCCCCCGACAGGCAGAGAAGCAGCCTGCACACTTCAACACCGCCGTAACCGCCATCCTGGAAAGGCGAAGATAGAAATATGGAACCAGAATTGGCCCAGAAGTGGTGGAATGTGGGCTGAATTGATTGATAGGTGATGTTGTAATAGTTAGAATCGTTTCGTCGCGTATGGTCAAATTCGCAATCGGTCAAATTCATGAAAATTGCAATCAGTCAAAATAGCAAACCGTCAAAATAGCAAACCTTCAAAATAGCAAACCGTCGAACCAGCAAACCATCAAAATAGCAATCCGTCGAAATAGCAAACCGTCAAAATAGCAATCTGTCAAAATAGCAAACCGTCAAAATAGCGAACAGTCAAAATTGCGAATCATAATGTATACTAGCAAATACTACAAATACTACGATTCAAGGATAACACAATCCTTATTTAAAAACATAAAAGACAGCTGGAGGGCTTGTGATATTTTATTTGATAAAAAATATCTGAGTAAACTGGAAGAGGGTAAAATAACAATAAAAGCATTTTTTTGTAAAATATTATCTTCGGCTAAAGCTATTTAAGCGTTGATTACGATTTTGAGTACATAAAAAATATGGCATTATTTACCAACCGTTGATTTTTATTTACAAAATAGAAGAGGACCATTTATATGCATATTGATTAAAATTATTGTCATTTTTTAATATTAAAAAATATGGCACACAAAAAAATATCACAATACAAGGAGTATAGTATATTATATACCTGTGGCTAAAATTATTCAAGTGTTTATATCGTTCCTGAATATAAATAGTAATAAAAAAAATATGACACTATTTGTAATCAATTTATTTGTAATTTTGTGTGACACAATTGATATTTTAGTTTATAAGTACAAAATTATGATTAGTAATAAATACTGTTTAATTTTAATGTTATTTTTTACTATTTCTTATATTTGACTAGCCAATGTCTATGTCTGCGATTTCATTCTGATAGTAGTAATAGTAAATAATGTCAGATAGTAGTGTACACATTATTGACATATAACTACGAGCTATACGTGAAGTAAAATATTCGACCGATTGCGATCTTGACTGTTTGCTAATTTGATCGTTCGCGATTAGAAAATTATATGAATTTGACCATTCGCGATATGGACCATCCGCTATTTTGACAGTTCGAGATATGGACCAATCGCTATTTTGACCGAGCGCGATTTTAACGGTTTTTCAGTCACTTGACCGATTGCGAATTTGATCATACGCGACGAAATGAACGAAGCCGAAAGGCACTTATTCTCCACTTCATTGCGATGATTTTTTTGTTCGGGACTATGCCTGGGAACCTTCTAGTTACGGAGATATTGGAAGTCAAAGTTCCAACTTTTTCACAACTTATTTTTATTTTTGAAGGTTGCAAATGTACTTGAAATACCTTCATTATCCGTTTACTACTCATTGCATCTATCAGCACAGTGTTTTGAGTGCGTTACATTGAGCTTTACAGTAAAACGAAATTTTTCACCCAAAAAAAAAGTCGTTTCCCAGCGATAATTTTTGCGTAGAGTTACTTAGTTTGATGTACTGAATGCATGGTTGACGGCTTAGTGAAGGGTCTTTTTACACCTTGTATACTAATATTATAAAGAGGAAAGATTTGTATTTTTGTATGTAACAAATAAACATAAAAACTACTGGACCCATTTCAAAAAATCTTTTACCGTTAGTAAGCTACATTATCACTGAGTAACATAGGCTATATTTAAAACTTCTTACGCGGACGGAGCCGTGAGGAAACAGTTAGTACTGAATATTTTCAACTAATATGTGACAGTCAGTCAGAAGTACTTTTGATACCTTTAATTAAAAATAACTTTGCCTAATTTTTCAGTTCGAATTTATAATCATGGCTCCATTGTTATTCAATGATTCTGCCAAAGCCAAGCTTGAAAAGACACTGTGATAAGTACTTAGGCTGGTGGTAACCAACATTCATTTTCTGGTTAAACAATCATTTACCTAAAATTGTAGTACATTATTCAAGTAGAAAGAAAGAAAGAAAGAAAAGTTATTTATTCGCGCCAACATGACGCACAAAATAAAATAAAAGTAACAAAACTGAATACAAGCTTGGGGGAAAATATGCGTCACATCCGCGCAAAACGGCCATCGCTCAGCATAATGCTGTGTCTCACGTGCGAGACAGAGCCACAGCGCTGGTTTTCAGCGACAGCCGGCGTTGACATGATGACGTCCACCGGTGCAGCAAGTAAAAAGATATAAATAAACTCAATATATGAAAATAGATAAAATACGCATTAAATAGAATCATGTGAAAGTGTATGATATATAATATTTAAATATAGCTACATTTCGTGGCGTCAACATCGTCGCTCACGCAGACTTTCGTTATCTGTGCATGCAGCTGTCAATTATGGACTACATAATTTATTTGCTAAAAGTACACAGTTCTTTAACCTTAGAATCTAGCACCTCGGTGGTAGGATCAATACGGTCCACCTGGCTAGCTACCACCCTGAAATTAAAGTCCGGCGCCAAACATTTTTCTGTGTTCGTGTTTGTGAAAGCCAGGGGGTATCCCTATATAAATCCCCTGATTTGCCGGGGTTGAAGTGCATGCTTTTGCGAATCCCGCAACCCCGGCGGAACGGTCAGGAGAAGGAACACCGTTGGTTTTTAGCCGGTAAGAGTCCGGCAGACCCCCTCGCCTTCCCCGGGCGAGGGACATCCATGAGAATTTCCAATGTTTAAAAAAATAAAAGGGGGTATAGGTGTATCCCTCTATATCTCTGTTCCATGGATTTGTGTTTTCCATCTTAGACCCTGTATGCCCTTACCATCGGGTGAGACTAAGGTCAAACGCGAAAAAGAACAGAAAATAAAAAGACTAAGAATAAAAGACAGACTGCAGCGGTAGTCGGCCGAGCAAATGCTGTCTTGCTTCAGTTGCGATCGTATAGATTCCGTAGCCGGCAGCAGGTACTACAGTTACGTCGCAACATTACTTATAGCTTGCGGTTGTGTCTTCTGTCAACTCTCTGTCAACACGTCTATAATGTCGAACTTCAACGGCTGTACTGTGTTTGTGCGGGAGTGCCGTCTGCCGCTACGCGTCAAAACAAGTCACTCTGTCGCGCGGCAGTCGCAGTATGTCGGAATCGGTCTCATACAAATTTGGTTGCGCGCAACGTGGCAGCTTCACATAGGCTCAAGGTTGCGCGTCATGTTGAGCAACATTTTGTCCCCTAATGAATCCAAAATTTAAATGCTTATAATTCCAGAAAAAAATTTCATCCGCACAAAAAACTTTTAACATATCTACCTTTAAACTAATAAGATGCACAACAAAATCCTTTGTATCAATGGTCCTCATCAACGCATATATCGCCGGCAAGTTCCCATAGCACACATTCACTAGAACTGTCAGAGACTTGTGACCGATGGTGCGATGTTGTGGCTCTGTCATTGGCTGTGTGATCCATTCAGTCAGTTGTTTCATTAGACCAGAGAGGTACGACTCTTGCCAACTGATTTTGATGCCATAGGATATTTCCTGAAATGTATGAAGCATAATACTAATCAGAAATACAATTTCACTTTGTTTAAGAACTTTAACATGAGCAAATTTTATTAATAACCCACCCCTACTCTTCATGTGGGTATTGTAAAAGGTTTGAAAAGGATGGACAGCATCCTCATTTTTGCTAAAAACATACTGTGATCAATCAGTGATAATACACCTTTACTGATCACCAATGGAATGAATGAATACCTTGGTTGACAGTTGGATTGCCAATTTTCTACATGATGAGCAGACAACATTAAATTTGCAGGTTAATAATATGTATGAATGAATAATATTTTTGCCTTAACAGTAGTTAGTAGACTCACCTGCATAACGTAGAGTATTTTAATTTTCTTGTCATTAGATATTGATTCTGATAATAATCGAGCTAGGATTGGCATAAATCTGAAAATGAAAACAATTTTATTACTTACTAGCTGCCCGGTGAACTACGTACCACCAAAAATTTTTTTAATTTTTTTTTCCTTTTTCTTTTTTCCTAAAACACCCCAGTACTAAGGCGACCAAAAAAATTGAAATTTGTCGAGCCATTTTCGAGTTTTTTCGAGTTTTTGCGAGACTAAAGCACGGCAATTAATTTTTACATAGATAAACATTTTAGTGTAATGGTGCGTCCAGACCTGACGAACGCACCGCGAATGCGCCGCTCGCGAGCTGCGTGCGTGCATTTCATGTTCGTACAAAAGCTCGAGCGCCGTCTGCGCGCCGCTCGCGAGCAGCTCGCGAGCGGCGCGTTCGTCAGGTCTGGACGCACCATTATAGATATGTATTTTTCTTTAAAATTTTAAATTCACCCTAAGTTTGCCACATCTATTCTAATATTATAAAGCTGAAGAGTTTGTTTGTTTGAACGCGCTAATCTCAGGAACTACTGGTTGGAATTGAAAAATTATTTTTGTGTTGGATAGTCCATTTATCGAGAAAGGTTATAGGTTATATAACATCACGCTACGACCAAGAGGAGCGTAGCATAAATGAAAAATGTTGCAAAAACGAGAAAAAACCCGCGCTTAGCCGAGATGGGCTGCTAGTCTGTTAATAAACACGTAACGCAAACATGGGATAAGCAGCCCAATACTCATAGGTTGTTTTTTTTTTACAATTTGGTTCAGACCACTGTAGTGTAATAAATACAGGATTCATGTAACTGCATTAGAATTTTGTACAGTAAGTTGTCTAATGAATTACTGAAATATTATTATTTGCCCAATTTACATTGATAATGTAGTAAGTAGGTAATTCACTAGCCAATGGGCATAGGCGGGATATTATTCTGGGTGGGGCAAAGCAGCTCAGTCAAACAGAACTATCTTTTCACTGAATTTGGAAATACTAAACAGTGGCAGAGCTTACCCTAGATGGGCCTTGTATCAAAATTTGTTGGGGACCCTTCCACCCAACTGTGGCAAAGCCGAAATGGAGAAAACCAAACCAAAAACCATGATACATGGTTGTATGAAGTGTCTGGAGTGTGCTCAGTTTAGCATTTAAGAGTTTAGTAGAGTTTGGCATACGGCCTAAGAGCTGGAGTGAGATTATGGATAACACTTTACAAATTTATGCTTACACACGTCGGGTCCCCAGTTGCCTTGGGGCCCCATATCATTGATACTGCGGTAGCTACATCCCTGGTGCTGAATTATAAGACTATGTTGCACATGCCCACTTGTTTGAGTCCCAAATAAGTATAGCCGGGCATTGGTCTGCATATTTGAGTAGGCATAGACTATTAATCAATTCTTCCCTGTGCCAGGGTATGGCAAGCGTCCCAACCATCCCACCCTGGCTACGCCCATTCCTCTGCCACTAACACATTGTGCACATGGTGCTAGAAATTATGTTTCTAGCATTATACTACTATCAATGTAAAATAATAAAAACTATACTTACTTGTAAGTATGAGTAAGAGCGTGTCTAGCACTGGGCTCAAAGGCAGCTCTCGCAAGCACTGCCAACCCAGCCCAGTGCGGGCCACGTCCATCACACATGACGCGCCACAGCGAACTGAAGAATGCGCATACTTCTGAACGACCCGGCGAGAATATTGAAAGGTCGCATGATGATGCTATTAACTGGGAAAAACAGTAAGTATGAAAACCCATGAAAATATTGTATGAAGAAGTTACTGGCCAGTTATAAAACAAAGTACCACGTCGAGTCTACTTGAAACTAACATTCGAGTTGTTTGAGATCAAACTTAAGCCCCATATTCATGGGATACTTTTATTGGGCTACAGTTAATCAACATTGTTGATGAACAACGACAAAGTTGATGAGCAACAACAAAGATGATGAGCCTTTGTTTATATCAAGCTACAACAAAGATATCTTATATCAACATGTCTTGTCCACACTGGCCAGCCTGCGTCAAAATGTTGCCTGAGGAATTAGTGTTGTTGTGTTCTCTGTCAATGTTTATAAACTGGTTGCAAACACTTCTACACAGGTCAATAATTGTTGATAAACAGATGTTGTCGTCGAGCGAGAACTTGTCAACATGCCGTGATTGATACAGTGTTGTCAACATGTTGTTAGCAACTCAACAATATGTTGATTAAACTTTGTTTATAAACAAATATTTACCAAGAATACTTTTCGAAAAAAACTTGTATTTTGAAAACAATTAGATCAATTTATAGAAAACTATTTCTGCCACGTAGGGGAATAACGGGGGCATCAGTTGATATATGAAATACGGGGACATTGGTTGATGTTTTAATTTTAAATTATTCGTGCTAGAAGGGTCAAGAGACAGGTGTATCAAAACGGGTTAATAAACAAAGAAACAAACATTTACTTACTCCGAGGTATCGTGTCATCAAATTCACAGCAGATTCACTATGTGTAGCTTCAAATTCGCGTGCAGCAGTCACGAACGCTTTCAAGTTGGAGAACTTTCCACCTTCAGGTGGATTACTGAAATTTTCATTCCCGTCGACTTCCATGTCCATGTCACAGGTTTCCAGGAAAGTGTAAAAAATGTCTTGATGCCAAGAGTAAAAGCAATTTTATACTTTAAATACAAAAATCTCGTCCGATTATTTCAAAATATTGCCAATAAACCTAAAAAAAGTTAAAAAACTTATGTTATCGCCGAAAAATTCAATTTCAACTGTTTTTTGTGTCACTGTCATAAAGTCAAAAACGTCAAAATATGAGATGAGCAACAGACATTTTGGTTGTTTATAAAATGATGGGCTTTGATTGGCCATCGTGGGAAACCATAAATAAACAATTTTTGCTTTAGAATTTAAAAAAATAATATTGACAACTCATATTCTCGATAAAATCACTGATTACATTAAAGCCTGGAAAAGACGTTTGCCATGAAAACAAACAATACTACTATTTTTTTTATATTTAATAATTGCCTTAAGATAAGAACCGTGTCGTCCTGCACTTGCAAAGCTCACATTTTATTTTCTATCCATTTACCATGCAGCATAACATGGAAATTAGGGGCCACGAGGACATTTCCCCTTCCCTTTTTAACCCCACCGGATATAATTAAGGCAATTGCTAAACTCAAACCCTCTAGTTCAGTTGGCCCTGACAACATTCCAGCTTTTGCCCTTAAGGGATGTCATGACATCTTGGCACTCCCCTCTATGTCATGTGTTTAACCATTTAACCTAGCTCTCCAGTCCAGTGTATACCCTGAGCAATTGAAAACATCGCGAGTTACTCCCATCCCTAAAACCAGTGACAAAACATTAGTAGAGGAACACAGACCAATCGCTATTCTGCCAACCATTGCCAAGGTTTTCGAGCATACACTCCACGGTTTAATTTTCAAACGCGTAAATATGTCTACATCTGATGATAAACACGGTTTTCGGCCGGGTCGCTTCGTAAATCCGAATTTACTGATTCACATGGTCTACATATCTCGTGTCTTGGACATCGGTGGGCAGGTTGACGCTCTGTATTTCGATTTCCGGAAAGCATTCGACAGGGTTGACAGCGATGTGCTTTTGACTAAGCTGGGGGCTATCGGTTTCTCGTCCGGTCTTATTAACTTCTTTTCGGACTATCTGCGCGGTCGCAAACAGTCAAACAAGTCTAAGCCTTATATTACACGCTCGGGTGTAAGTCAGGGATCCGTGTTAGGGCCGCCTCTGTTCCTGATCATGATCAATGATCTCATAAATAATGTTAAGTTTGCCAAATGCCTGCTATATGCCGACGACCTTAAGCTAGTCGCACAAATCCAAACGGACGAGGATTGCAAAATCCTACAAAGGGATATTGATGCCATCTATGAGTGGAGCATTGCGAACAAATTATTTTTTAATACAAGCAAGTGCTACGTCATTTTATACGGTAGAGGGTTGCAACCAATTAATTATGACTATGACGTAATTACTCGTGTCAACAACATGAAGGATTTGGGAGTGACTTTCGACCGCTGTCTGACTTTCAAGGATCACGTTTCTACCCTTGCGAAGGAATCTTTCAGGCGCCTGGGATTTGTTTTGCGAAACGCTCGTGACTTTCGCAATCCAAATGTTGTTAGGCTGTAGTACACCGCTCTGGTTCGAAGCAAACTCGAGTCCAGTACCTGTATTTGGAACGCCTATAACGCGACCCAAACACTGATGCTGGAATAGGTACAGAAGACTTTCCTTATATGCCTCTTCCAAAAGTTATACCATTTCTTTCCCTATATGTGCCCTACCAAACTATATTTTAGGGACGTTGGGCTCATTGGAGGTGAGAATAGGCCTTGATCAACTCACCCTGCCTGCCTGTAGCCTGTAAAACCTTACGGGGACGTATCGACTGCCCAGAACTCCATGGTCTTTTCTGCCGACTATTTGTGCCCGACAAATGCATCGGACACCGTCAGGAGCCGCCGCGCCGGCACAATCTCTTTGCACAACTTCCAGCCAAAACTGTAGCCAGAGCCGAATCCCCAGTCTGTCGTACTCTAGAGGTGCTGAATGCATTAACATAGAGACAATAATTACGTTTACAATAATCTATACTAATATTATAAAGCTGAAGAGTTTGTTTGTTTGTTTGAACGCGCTAATCTCAGGAATAGCGTGCTGGTTGGAATTGAAAAAATCTTTTTGTGTTGGATAGTCCATTTATCGAGAAAGGTTATAAGTTATATAACATCACGCTACGACCAATAGGACCGGAGCATAAATGAAAAATGTTGCAAAAACGAGAAAAAATATTCCTTATTGAGAGCTTCCGTTGCGTGCGTTGCGTAAATGGTATAAGTTACGCAAATATCATGTAATTGTTCCTCTTTAAAAATTCTAAAAAAAAGTCCGCGACAGCATATGTCTATCTTTTAAGATTGACTCACTATAACCTTTTTTTATGGTAATCAAATTTGTTCGAAATTAATGCATTATTTGCGAAGGAGTTTTATCAACATAATATTAATCCTTATCCAAATAAATATGTTATTAATCACAAGTATTTAAATGTTAACAAAATTGTCCTTGTCATCACTTGATTTCAATCAATATCTTAGGAGAAATCATAATTTTAAAATAACTCCGCAACAAAATAAGTAAGTAGGTATGTTCCGGTTCAAGTGCACATGACGCGCAAGACGCTGGCCGGCGGACGAGGGGGAGGGGCGCTGGCCGGCCGCCCCGCGTCGGTAGCTCTGCGAGGTACCATGCCGCGCGGCCAGTGTTTTCAATTTAGCGACTTTGTTGCTAGAACTGACGACTTTCGTTGAAGTCTCAGCGACAAAAAATAAGATTTGACGCCAATTATGTTTTAGGGACTTATCTGACGACTTTTGGAGTACAAATGAAAACCATGTTAGGGCTTGTAATAGGACATTACTGCCGCGGTCTGTAATGACTGCTGGCAGCACTAATGATGGCCGAAAGCGCAGTGTAGCGCAGTTCCAGGCGATCACAACGCGGTCATCATTGCAGCTCTTGATGGACAAGCTGGAATAAAGGCCGAGACCGAAGGTCGAGCCATTTATAGCGTGGACAGCAAGGGCTGCAATGCTGACCAAGCTTGAAGACCGAGAGCGTAGCTAAGCTAAGCTCGAGGCCACCATAGCGCGGCCAGCAGCGCAGTCATTGCGGACCAAGGCTAGTATAGTTCTTTACTCAAACAATGCGAGTAATTTAAATAAAACCAGCTTAGTATAGTAAGAATTTATTTAAAGTAACGATTTGGTTCTTCCCCGGGTTTTAGTTTGTTTTTTAAATGTCTTTAATGATTGTACCGCCTGTACCTATACAGCCAAATTCTGAATAAAATCTTTGCACCTGACTATTTTTGAAACAAAACTCGACAATAATGGATTTTCAAAGGAAATTGCTTGTGGCTAAAACTCACTAGTAACGAAATTCCATACAACTTTGCTAGCGCCTATTCAAGTAGCGCGGAAAGGTCGACTTTGCTCAAAGAAGGTTGTCAAAATAATGATCACATTACAAGCATTTTTGAGTGAATGCATTTTTTGTTAACTCAACAGAAGCAAACGCGCAGGAGAGCCAAATTCAAGCTTTACAGCTAAAAAAAAACCTCAGCCGATAACTTATCAAATTGTTTAACTTCATTTTTTTTTTTAATTTTAGCTACTTTCTGGCGACTTTTGATATTGAGTCTAGCGACTCGAATTTATAGGAGTTGGCAACACTGCGCCCGGCTCAGTCGCGCGGTCGGCTCGGGCTCGGCCGTAGACATCACAGGTAGACATATCATTAATCTGTGTGTGTGGTCGCCGGTCGGCTCCCTACGGCACGGTTGAACCAAGGAGTATAATACTGGGTTGAATTCAGCGAACTGATTTTTTAAATTTGTTTTTTGCTATATCTCATCGTAAAATAAAACTTTTTAAATGCATTTTCATTTTGTAGTAGTTTTCTATTGGGTATTGTTTTAGGAATTCATTTAAAGGTTGGTTTTTTTTCTAAAATTTTCACAACGGGACTTACCGCGACTGGTTTTGAATTTCAATCTAATATTTCAGCAACATTGCTTTTGTTAAGAAAGATTTTTTTTCGATTTAAAATTAGTAGGTGTCAGCTACATAACTATTTATCTTATGTTTTCTTAATATACGGTTAGTTTACCTAATTTCCTACGTTCAAGTAACCAAATAATTAAATTGCCTTTATCTGTTTTGCCGTTGGGATTTTCTGTTTGGTTTTGTTTGTTTGTTTGGATTTTTTAAATTACCTTTCATTTTTTATCTATTTCTTATCTTAAGTATGTACTTCTAGATTCTTACTTACAATTCAACATTGCGTTGCATTTTTTTACGTAATTTGATTTTGTAGTCATTTTACGGTAATTCCTTTGATAATATTTTTTCTGATTTACGTAGGTATCAAATTAGTAGGTAGTAGGTATTCACCTTAAGTTTTTTTTCTTAATCATACGGTTAGGTTATGTACATACTTAATTTCCTACGTTCTTTCTTTTATCTTTTTCGCCATTATCGCCGATAAAATGCCTAGAATAAAAACTCGGCTTTTTCGGCAATCTGCTACTGCAAAGCGGCTGCGACTTTTGCGCAGCAATGAAACAGCGGATGAAAATATGCATAGGTTGGTTACTCAACGAGTGATCACTGAACGAAACCGTACTATGGAATCGAGCGTTGAACGTTCTCAGCGTTCAACCTCACAGAATTCTCGAACTTTGGCGAACCAACCACGGGAGTCAAGCGCTGAACATTCTCAACGTTTGGCCTCACGGAATTCCAGAACTTTATCGAACCGTGAACGAAAATCAAGCGCTGAACGTTCTCAACGTTTGGCCTCACAGAATTTCAGAACTTTGGCGAACCGTGAACGGGAATCAATCCCTGAACGTTCCCACCGCTTAGCACAGCAAAATGCACGATCAGCAATGAATTAAGTAATTTATAAAATAAAAGTTTACCGAGAATGTCATCTTCAACTTTGGCTGTATAACTTAATACCTTAACAACGGTAATAATCAACAATTTTTTTAAAATAACTTTGACGTTTGCGCTACTGTTATTTATTTATTAAAAACAAGAATTAAGTATACGTACATTTTATTTACCACAACTCTACTAAACTAACATGGGAGTAGAAGTAGAAACCACCGCACCTGGTGATGGTACCGTATTTTATTTCAAACTCATATCCACCCATTTTATAACCTACAAAGATTTTTGTAAATACTTTATTTACTTGTAGGCACTACATACCCGAAGCCTGGTCAAACAGTAGTTGTTCACTATACAGGAACGTTAGAGAATGGCACAAAGTTCGATTCTTCGAGGGATAGAGGGCAACCATTCAAGTTTACATTGGGAAGAGGTGATGTTATACAAGGGTGGGATCAGGGTATATGTAGGGTAAGCACATTCTGTATAATACATTAAGGCTGGTGTTCACCAGCATTAATTCTCTAGTCAAACAACCGTTTACTCGAAAGAATAATTACAGAATTTTAACTTAATGTTAGAGGTCTTGCATCAATATTTTGTCATTGTTCCACTGCATTTCAGTTACGTGCCAAAATGGGCCAGCCGGTTCATTAGGAGTCAATATATTGGCGATGTAGATGCATCACGCTACTTCATTCTCCACAGTGGAATGTGACTAATATAATGTAATATTTAAAAAATCTTACAGATGTCCGTTGGTGAGCGTGCAATACTAACCTGCTCTCCGGACTTTGGATATGGATCTAGAGGCCACCCTGGAGTCATCCCCCCTAACGCTACCTTAATATTTGACGTTGAACTAATACGTGTTGAATAGTATGTTAAAGTATAAAAGCTAAGCAATTAAGTTTGATAGATGTCTCTTATGTGTTTCATATTGTTGAAAAAAAATCTCACTAAATATTTATAACAGTATTGGGTTTGTGACTTACTTGTGATGTTTATATTAGAAGATGTACTACATTAAATAATCAGCTTATAAGATTTTTTAAGCATAGTTTGCTAGAGTATTGAAAGGCGGGTACAGACTGCTGTAACGTAACATGAAAGGTATGTAGTACGCATGCGTAGTGTGCACGGTTCGTGCGCGCAAGGCGTCCACACTATGGAAATTTTGTTACACTGCATGATACATTGCGACAATGTGGACGGCAAATTCTTTCATTGCATGTTACATTTCGTAAGTCTGTACCCGGCTTTAGAGTGGTTATTTGGATGATTGAATAGAAGCTTTGAAGTTGACAATGGTATTGATTCTATTGGGCGCTTTGACAGAACTAAACTAAGGGTGCTTGTTTCTTTCTGTTTCAATAGAAAAAGAAAGTGACAGTTGCGTTTAGTCTAGTTTAGTTCTGTCAAAATGTGCTACAGAATCGACACCATTGTTGCGAAATGGATAAGAAAAAATGATGGTGTTAACATGACATGACATTTCAATGAAGACCTAATATTAAAAGCCTCTGCATTAAGAAGGTTAATAAGAGCTAACGGATAAATTATCTTAAACAGAAATTAGACATAAGACCGCAGACCAGTACTGATAAAAGCCAGAATTAAAACTTAACTTCTGATAAAATGAGAAATCAAAGATCAACAGTGGAGGTTTACAAACTGCTGATGATGATTTTAGTATACTTCATAGTCAGGTTATCTAAACAAGAATTTCAATATGGTCATGCAAATAAATGTTAATAAAAAATTGGTTGTCTGTAAAGTTGGTTTACGGACGATAGTTTAACGTGACAACGTCATAACAAAACATCGTGCCTCTCTATCGCTTGTTCCGCGGTCCCGCTCGCACGCTCGCCTCAGACGGAAGGTGACAATGAGTCACGCTTCTTCGTGCATGCTACCTGCGTTCATCGTTTTATTAGACATTGTCACGTCAAAATGGATCTAAAAACATATGAAGGTCTACCAATAGGTACCTTTTACCTTTATTTTCCAGTTGGTCAGGACCTGGTGTATCAGTATGAAATGCCATTTAGAAAGAATAAAAATGTTACTGTACAGTTCTGTACATATTTTCTCCTACACTTTCAGAGAATACAGGCATACTGCTTTACATAAACGTTTTTACAACTAATGCGTCTTACAAATGCGCTCTCAGCCTAAGCTAATAAAAGCCTTATATTTCAGGCCATTGCCTTTTTAGTCTCTGTTAAAATGTTCTGTGTTTTAAAATGTACTTTTTAATATAAAGTAATATTTATACTGCATTTACGGCATTGTAGCACAAAGTTCTTAAGGGGCCATTCAAGTATTACGTAAGCAGAATTTTAGTAACTTTTGACCCACCCCTCCCCCTTGTCAGCAAAAATAAGCAAAGCTTTAACCCCCCCCCCCCTCCTATGCTTACGTAAACATTGGTATATATTTTTGTTAAACTGATCAGATTTCTTTATTGTTATTCATGGGCAGCAGTTTTTAAGTCTAGAAAAATAATTAAATAAATAAAAATTGCTGACGTAATCATCATCTAGACACCCCCGTCCCCCATGTCATCAAAAATAAGCTAAGCAACCCCCTCACCCCACTTTTGTGCTTACGTAATACTTGAATGGCCCCTAATATTAGGAAATAATTGGCCATCTCTTGTATCACTAGAATAGCCTTGTCCTTTGCTGAAATTGTTAACATGTTAATTTATTGATATTGTATGTAATAAAAGATTTTATTTAACAGAAAAATATTTTATTTTGTTGTAGCACTGTCCTGACAACCCACCACCATCAGAATTGTCTATAAAATGTATTAAAATCTAGATTATTTTATCACAGATGCAGAAAGTTGGAATTTATTTGAATGCCAAAATATAGTTTAATAAGTTAATAACACACCCTATTTACATTATCCTAAATTCCCAACAAAAACAATCAAAATTGTCTATGATTCCTCTGGAAAATAATTCATTAATGGAACGACGCAATTTTTTGTAAATGGTGTCCGGCATAATGCACAGCTTTCCAGTGCTCCATATGAGCACTGCATACAAAATATATGACCACAGGGTAAAACGCAAGGATGAGCTATCTCCTCCAAGCAGGCTACACAAGATTTACTGCTGTCTACTTCATTAGGAATTTCTCTCATTTGATCCATGTGAGTTTTTGCTCTGTATAAACTCTGACCACAAGATACCAATGCATGCAACAGAGTTACTATGCCAAGAAGTCTTAAATGTGCATAGTAAGCTGCTGCAGCCGGTCTCACATGCACATAATCTATCCCAGTCACGGTTTTACCTAGCTGCAACGGCCCTCCATTGATATAAGCCAGTCCGCGGTGAATACTTTGAATCTGAGGTACAACACTGCTTAAAGTTTTGAGTATTACTAAAAATACATTTTGTGCTTCTATAGTTAGGGATGGATGTTGTTCTACACGCTTTTCTAAGCTTAACAGGATCTGCCTTGTGAAGTTCTCTCCGAATGTTGATAAAATTATGCTGATTAACCGACTGCAGTACGTCGGTAACTTATTATAAGTTTCGTCTACTTGCACGATACCGGAGTATTCTTCTCCTAAAGTTTGAAGGTCCTTCAGTGTTGTGAGAGATCTGTACATAACAGAAGATAGTGGTATTGCCTTGGAAGCGTATCTCGCGGACATCAACTTAGATAATGATTCAGCAAGTTGTTTCTCATAAAGATCGTCTTTTTGCCATGCTCGAAGTACTTCAGCAGGTTGAGCAGTTGGTAAGGCCATGGTTACCAACTTATCACTCGTACATAAACACTCGAGATAGAATATGAACTAAAATAATAGTTGTGCAGCAATGTTGTTTTTAACTTTTTATTACCTACTACCTGTCAGTGTTAGTCAAGTCAAATCAAAAGTCAATGTCATTTTTCTTCCTTGCCGTCTGTCAATCAGCCTGACACTGTACCTAGACTACAAAATCATACTTCTTTGTGTACTACATGTTTTGACTTAGCGTACTTTCAGACATACTCATTTGAATTGCTATCATTGGCAGAATGCTCATTATTTAGAGAAAAGATAATATTTTTGTTATTATTCAACAATTCTAAAGATAAATCTTGAGACGGACCTATTTTCGGCAGTGAACCAAGATTGATTTTATTTGGCCGAGTTGATTGTGTTAATAACACTGGACTACTCAGGGCCGCAGCTACCAGCGAGCCTGGGCATTGTCCCAGAGCTCAAGTCCCCCGTACGTAGGGATAAAGTAGATAAATGGGCCTAAAGTAGATAAATTTATCACTTGCAACCCCCCCAGGGCCGGAGCCTCTGACCTCTTGCTTTTGGCAGTGACTTTGTCTATGGTTAGGAAGACTGTCTCCTACTTTTGTGAGGAGGTAATGGTCACCAAGGAGGCTGCGGAGAAGCTCCTTCGGCAGCTGATGCGCTGGAGGGCTCTGAATGATCTCCGGCCATCTTTATAGTGGCCTGTAGCCCGACCAGTAGCAAGCCCGAGTAGGCGACGCGGGGCAAGGCGTGGGTCTCACATAGGAGGGGCCTGCCAAGGGCTGGCGGACCAAGGCCTGCGAAGGTTGCAGTGAATGCATGAAATAAAACTATTTATTTTATAAAATGTGTATTTTCTTAACATTATTTTCAGAATACGAAAACCGTATTCCCAAATCATCAGTACATCCCAGAATCACCACAAAGTCCACAATATAGTTCAAATGCATTAAATTCGGAAAAAGACAGATGAGAGTCAATATGCACACGTAAAACCACCGTTTACGAGAAAAATATGTTGACAGCGTGGATTCTTCTGCCCCGCGCTGTATGGAGTTTACATCCCCACCAGGCGCGCGGTTGTGTATGTCAGAAGAAGTGGTGGTATGTGTGTGCGTCTGTTTGTCAGGTGCGCCTACGCTTCGCAGGCGTTGTGGCAGGAGGCGTCGACGTGTTCGCTCGTCTGCGCCCGCGCCGTGAGCCGCCGTCTTCGTCTATCAAAGGAGAGTCCCACGCTGTAGGGAAGATATCTTTGGACAATAATGTGAATTAAGGTCTGCTTACACCATTAATGCTGGTGTAAGTAATGATTGTATTATGGTGTCCTGTGTGATTTCCTTCTACCACATAGGAGAATGGCGTGAAGTTTGAATTTTGTCTTCTAAATAACTTGCAGTAGACAAGCCTCTGAACTTAGAACCAAGAAGAACCAAGAACCAAGCTCGAATTAGATAAAACAAATAAAACCGGCCAAGTGCGAGTCAGATTCGCGCATGAAGGGTTCCGTACCAGTATTTATAAAAACGAGCAAATAAATAAAGTTTGTTGTATGGGGGGCCCCTTAAATATCTATTTTATTCTGTTTTCTAGTATTTGTTATTATAGCAGCAACAGAAATACATCATCTATGAAAATTTCAACTGTCTAACTACCACGGTTCATGAGATACGGCCTGGTGACAGACGGCCGGACGGATGGATGCACGGATGGATGGACGGACGGATGGACGGATGGACGGACAGCGGAGTCTTAGTGATAGGGTCCCGTTTTACCATTTGGGTACGGAACCCTAAAAATAACTGCTGCCACATTTCTACAGGAAAATTAGGAGGTCACTCCAATATCCTTGCTGCTACAAGTACTCACCCACATTTTAAGTGTAAGTGGCCCTTAGTGTCTAGGTAGCAGATTACCCAACGACACCCCTGACACCCCTACACAGCCGTAACTAGCAGGTTGCTCAATGAATGTGTGTGCATACATTGTGTGAACAGAACACTGTTTTTATACCATGTGATCAACCTGCTCAAGCTCGCACATAGCGCTATGTTCAAGTTTGGTGCCATCTGTGTGTATAATTTTAAACATTTTAAAATAAGTTTACCTGCAACTGAGCTAACTTTGGACTTCACTTTTTCTCTTTGTGATGTAGACTTTCTACTGCTCGAGCTGTCTCGCGGGCCAGACGCATTGGAGTCACGAGAGTCTCTCCTTCGGTCTAGAAATATAAAAAAAATAAGATTAATTATTCCAAATTCAAATGAATAGTTGATTTCAGAGCATGTTTTCAAATTGGTTTTTGATTTTACGACAGGAGAATCTGCCAAATTCGTTATTTTTACTGCAATTTAGACTTGTGAAAGATATTTTGAATTTAGGGAGGGGTTAAGGAATAACATCATGAGGGTTATGTGTATCATTCCTCTAATGAGGTGACTTGTATTAAAATGAATGTCATAGACAAAGTTTCCTTACCATAGTCTTTTTCAGACTTAATGCTGGGTGTGTCGGTAGAGGCATGGGAACTGCCACTCTCCTTGCGGGTCTTAGTGGCCAGTGCGCTTACACTGTCCTTACGGCTGCCTGGTCAAGTAACTAACATGTTAAATATGCATAGATATATTTAATATTTTTATATTTCTTTTTTATAATTAGACAAAATTATAACATTAAAACATGTTTCTTATAAATATACAGTAAATGGTTACAAATAACTAATATAAAATATATTAATTTATGCTTCATATCAAACAACATCACTATCTACCAAAGACAACAAATTAAAAATAAACCAGTCAAGTGCAAGTCATATTGGCACACACAGGGTTCCGTACCAACAAATAAATGAATAGAAGCCTTTTTTATAACTGACTTCTAAAAAGGAAGAGGTTATTAATTTATCTGTATATTCAGAGTGCCCCAAATCAAATAGTTTTTAAAAGTTATTTGCCTGATCTGCTAATCAAACTGTACTCAACTATTCTGTATTTTATATACAGAACAGTACTATTATTAAATAAATACATAATTATTTGCCAAGATTCAAAATGCCACAACACAATCTGTAAAAAAATCAACTGGCCACCTATTGTTGCTGCCAAGATATACCCTTGTGACAGACTGACAGACAGCATAGGCTTAGTAATATAGGGCCCCATTGGCACCCTTTGGGTACGGAACCCTAACAACAACAGATTTTATAAAAATACAATTGATAATTGACAAGGTCTACCTTTGGGTGTACTATCTTTAGATGCAGTGCCCCTAGAACTGCTTCTAGGTGTCGAAGGCTTAGGTGACGGACTCCTCCCATCTAGATTTTAACATTTTAACGCATTATAAGCATAAATATTAAGGCTCAAGCAGGCCATGCCACTGAAAATAAATAAAAAAAAATCGCGGCAAGAAAAATTAAATTTTAAATTTAGAACACCAAAGTTTACCTTCACTATCGTCTGCAATTATAGCCTCCTTACACTTCTGCTTCATAAGCGAACCGAAGTCGCTTTCAGGCAAACTGAATGGGATTTCATGATTCGGAAACGGTATCGGCTCCGTATCTTCCAGCAAAGTTAGATCGTACAGACTTTCTAGATGTTTCCATATATCTTGAGTGGATATTTCTTTAGTTATAGAGTTGGAAAGTTTCTCCCAAATGCAGGCCATGTGGAAATGTTTGTTTATACCAACCGGCTTGTGGTTGGCCATGGCGTAAAACAATTGAATTTCCATATCGACATCCCATTGTAATGGGTCCCCGGTTTTCACTTCCGTCTCTTCCTCGCTCGAAACCATTTTATTTCGTCACACTAATCACATGAAAGTAATGAATTTTATTAATTGGTTTAAAAACAATCACACTGTTTACAGAATGTCAACAAAACAAAAAAAAACTGTCGACTTGTAAATGTAACCATTTGACATTGACATTTCTGTGATTTTGACTTAAATTTTTGATTTTTTTAAATCTGACATTTATTTTGTTTCTACAATACCAGTCAATGCAAATCACAATAAAAACATAATGTAATTCTAATTCATCTTTGTTATAATTCTCTATTGCAGCAATGAGCATAAATCAAATACCTAAAATAACATTAATAAAAACCTACAGAAGCTCGCGTGAATGCGTCAATTTTTATAATCTGTATAACAAATTCTGTAATCTGTTCCATGAATGTGTCAAATTTGACAACGATTTAATTTAGCGTTGTCAAAGCGTTGTCGTCGTTCGTTTGATGTATTGAAATTAATATTATATCACATCGTAATGCTAATTAACTCTGTTTAATTTTAATAGAGCACCTAATTTTAGCCATGGCTAATCACTATGAGGTGCCCAATTGGTAAGGGATATCTTCTTTTTTGTGGAATCGGTACACGTTTTTGGGAAGGTGCAGTTCGCCGGTCATAAATACTTATTTTATTTTAGGGCTGGAAAACCACCCACTGGGCTTCACTTGGACGTGCTAAAAGGCGATAAATTGATACAGAAACTTATGCTTGACGAGAAAAAGTGTTATTTGTTTGGTCGGAACCCGCAAATGAATGATTTTTGCATCGACCATGCGAGTTGTTCTAGAGTGCATGCTGCATTTGTTTATCATAAACATTTGAACAGGGCATTCTTGGTGGACTTAGGCAGCAGTAAGTATGAATCATACGAGCCTGCCTTCAAACCATTTTGAATAAACTTTAACTCAAGTGTGTTGTTATATTCACATTTTCTAGCTCATGGGACGTTTATTGGGCAAATGCGTCTGGAGTCAAATAAGCCAACGCAGCTGCCCATAGATTCCAACTTCCACTTTGGAGCTTCTACAAGAAATTACATTATACGGTAGGTGTTATCTAAAAAGAATAAATAAAATAGTAAGCACAACCTTTGGTTTGACTTGAATTGAAGCATGAAACAAAAAAAAACAAAATGGGTGACCTAATAACCAAATATGTTAAACTAGTGGTCAGTCCCAGCTTTGCACGGGTGGACATTTTTGCAACATTTTTAATTTATGTTCTGCTCCTATTGGTTGTAGCGTGATGTTATATAGCCTATAACCTTCCTTGACAAATGGACTATCCAACACAAAAATAATTTTTCAATTCAAACCAGTAGGTCCTGAGATTAGCGCGTTCAAACAAACAAACTCTTCAGCTTTATAATATTAGTATAGATAAGTTAACGATGGGAGACACATGCTCTTGTACCACCAACTTGAAACCACTGCAGGCCTATAAAATAAATATCTCTTCAATCATGATAACATTCCTTTGCCTAATCTTTAGAGTTCACAGGAATAATGGCTATGTATAAAACATTTTTTTCTCCACTTTGAATAGACTTTCTCTTGAATCTTTACATAGTATAAAACAAAGTCGCTCCCGCTGTCTGTACGGTTATATCTTTTAAACTACGCAATGGATTATAATGCAGTTTTCAGCAATAGATAGTGATTCAAGAGGGAGGTTTATATGCCCACATCAGTATCTACATTGCACCCATGTGAAGCTGGGGCGGGTCGCTAATAGGTATATAAATTTCTGAATACTGATATTCAGCTGTGACTAATGAGAGCAAGCTGTTAGCCGGTTCCAACAAGACACATAATGGCCAAATACTTGAACACTAGGTACTCATTTTTAAGTTGCTGTTAATTTTGTGCAGTCGCTGTCACATTAATAATGTACCAAAAAGACATGATTCCAATGACAAAGAAATTATTTTTCCTTAACAGAGAGCGCCCAACAGGCAATTCCCGTGGCATAATGGAGGACCTGCCTAACACAGAACAGGAAGGTGCTTTATTAGGTCTTCCTGAAACACAAACTGAATTAGATGTAAGTGTTGCAGGTTTTATTTATTTCTTATAAGTCCACGGTTTCTACAGGTGTGTACAGACATTGCGAGCATGCACCGCAAAGGGGCCGTCCATTAATCATGTGATGTTTTTTTTTTTTGCATTTTTTAACCCCCCCTCCCCCTTGGTGATACGTGGTGAGGTTTAAGACTAACCCCCTCTGCCCCCACCCGAAATCATGTGTATCTTTTAATACTTACAAAGAATCTTAATTTTTTTAATATTATCTATAAATACAGGTATAAAGTATAATCTAATTTTATTCTGACATTAAGGACCATGACAAAAATGTCTACACAGAAAGGATGCAGGTTGGTTTGACGAATAAATAAATACACGTGATATCTTACTACACACCCCTCCCCCCTTGTGATATTTCGTGATTTTTGTTAAACTCCCTCCCCCCTCCTTTCAAGCCTCACGTGATTAATGGACGGATCCAAATCGCTTGTCACGCATGCTTCAGGGGTTTGCTATGCATGCCTTGGGCTATGTGGACGGGGCGCCTGAGGCATGCGTGGAAAATCATTTGCGGGGCATGCCTCGCAATTTTTGTACAAACCTTAATGTTAACTGATTTCTGAAACATGTTAGGGCTAGGGATGTGACATTGTATTTATATATTGTGATTTTTCCCTAATCTGCCAATTAGACATGGGTTGGATAAATTCCCAGCTTGTTTTTTGATTTCATTCCCAAGTTATAATCGGACAAGCTTTTTTTTTTTTCTAGGCGTTTCACTCTCGCTCCGAGCATAGCATACCAGACTTAATGTTGGGAGGTGTCAGGTGAAAAATCGGTTATGATTGATTTTTGATTATTAAAAAAATCGATTATTAATTGATTATTTGTAACATTAAAATCACGTATTAAAATCGATTTTTACTTTTAGAAAAATCGATTTTAGTCGATTATTTCCATAATCGATTATTTTTTTACATCCCTAGTTAGGGCTACTTTTCATCTACGCCGTCAAGTTTCAAGTAGTAGATTATTGCCTGTAGACTAAAATGCGCTTGAGACGCGATAATAGACTTAAACGAGAAGCCCCGATTTTTAGGGTTCCGTACCCAAAGGGTAAAACGGGACCCTACTACTAAGACTCCGCTGACCGTCTGTCCGTCTGTCACCAGGCTGTATCTCATGAATCGTGATAGTTAGACAGTTGAAATTTTCACAGATGATATATTTCTGTTGCCGCTATAACAACAAATACTAAAAAACAGAATAAAATAAATATTTAAGGGGGCTCCCATACAACGAACGTGTTTTTTTTGCCGCTTGTGCGTTAACGCGCGTTGTCTGCGTGTAGAAGATACGTCAGAGTTTGTTTAGAACTATTTATAATCAAGGGTTCTAATCTAATCCTGTATGTACTTTAAACATATTGATAAAAATAATGGCTTATCATTTCAGAATCTAACAGAATTCAACACAGCTCACAACAGAAGAATTTCTATGTTGGGTATATCAACGGATGATGGCAGTGACGTTATAAAGGTATGTGATTTTACCTATAGACTATGCATAAGAATTTTGATGACAATCGGGTCTTTTTTTGTCATTGGAAAATCTTTATGGATGTCCCTCGCCCGGGGAAAGCGAGGGGGTCTCCCGGATTCTTACCGGCTAAAAACCAACGGTGTTCCTCCTCCTGACCGTTCGGCCGGGGTCGCGGGATTCGCGTCAGCATGCACCGCAACCCCGGCAGGTCCCGGCCCGCCAACCCTCGGCGGACCTCTCCTCTGTGGGGCCTTGCCTCGCGTCCTCCTGAGAAGCGCGCACGGAACACTGCGCGCCGCCTTCTCGGGGCTGTGACTGGTCGGGCGGCGGGTCCCCTAATCCGCCGCCCGCAGGCCACATGACCATCGGGCCTAAGACAATGACGCCTGAGCACTTCCTTGGCTAGCCTTATATTCTAAAAAAAACTGGTAAAAGTCGGATTGCCTACTATGGCATTCTATTTCTATTGTGTTGGCACCAGCTGTACGACAATAGCTCATGCCGTGGTGAAAAGATTAAACAGTTAGCAAGGTTGGTAACGGGACTGACTACCCAGGGTGCGCCGGGCGTACATAAGTATCGTTACTTGTTGAGGCTATTTTAATGCACCCCTAATGTACGGCGTTTTTGCAATTTTGTTAGGAAAATATTAATTTATACAATTTCCTCTTAGCCTTTTTCCCAATTATCTTGGGGTCAGCTTCCAGTCTAACCAGATGCGGCTGAATACCAGTATTTTACACGGAGCGACTGCCATCAGACCTCCGCAACCCAGTAACTGGGCAATGCCGATATCCTAAGGTTAAACCGTTTGTCAGGCTTTCGGGCTTCTGACTACCCGTAACGACTGTCATAGGTATTTGTATGACACCCGGGACCGACGGCTTAACGTGCTCTCCGAGGCACGGAGGGGTCTCTATGTGTAACAAATGGTCACCCATCCACGGACTGACCGCGGCAAGCGCAGCTTAACCTCGCAAATCTTACGATCGGCGCGGTTGTTATTTAGCCACGAGCCCCTCCGATATTAATTTATACAATATGTAACATAATTAACGCACATCCTGAAAGTAGTTTGTTCAGAATCGTTTACTTAAATCGATTTCCATCATTTTTAATATAGGTAATTTTTTATCCCAAAAATAATTTAAACTACGGAAATTAGTCACATTACCCCTGTACAGTCAAAACATACTGAACTGGACCGTAAATCAAGGTAAAAAGACTTTTAAAAGTGCATTTTTATTTGTATTAATACAAATTCCGTCATTCAATACAAAATAAAGAAATATAAACCATATTTCAAGAACGTTAATTTAGTAAATAATGCATATACATGTTAAACTAAAATTTCCGTGTATGTATTATGATTATAACATAATATTCTAATTGGGGTGTTTGTGGGTGTGCGTTAATTACGTTACATGTTGTATATATTTTTTTAATAATTTCATTTTAGCCTCCAACCGGCACGAAGCGGTCAGCATCAATGCCAGCAGGTATCGCAAAGAAAATGAAGCGCAACGTCTCCTTCAATGAAGAGGTGGACATAATAAACCCTGAGGATATAGACCCAACTATCGGCAGGTTCAGGAACTTGGTCAAGTCCACTATAGTGCCGAACCCTAACAGCACGCCTAGGAAACTTAAGTTACAGAATTCTGATGATGGTAAGTAAGAATCTAACAATTAAGCGGTCTATTCACATTTGTCGCCTGCGACCAGGCGCGGTCTTAGGGGGGGGGGGGGGGGGAGGGTAATGGGAGTCGTGACCCCCCCCAAAATCATCCAAGCTGGCGAAAGTCGAGTAACTTTGAATATTTTTTTTAACGCGTACTTAATTTTATCTTACATTTGAGAGTAGGTAATGGTAAGTTAAATAATGCTTTTTTCAAAGATAAACAAGGCGATACTCTCTTAAACAATATTAGTACAAATTTACTAGATTCATCTTACTACTGATTAATCGACGAATATTTATTGATTCAGTTGAAGATAACATTTAATTTAATTTTAAAATATTCATATAAGATTTACTTATTTTATTGTTTTGGACCTTGAAACTATGTAATTACTTAAGCTAAGTTGATCCCCCCCGAAATCTTGAGCTGCGACCGCGCTTGTCTGCGACATTTTCGTGCAATGACTAGTCGCATGATGTTGCCTGACGTGTCACGCGACGGCTGGCAATGTTGTGCCATGTCGCCGGACAATGCTGGCGAGACGTGGCGTGGAACATTTGTCCCCTAATAAATCTCATATTTTTTTAATAAATAATATGAAAATTATTATTAACTGCCTCGTCGGTCTAGTGGTGGTAAGTGCGACTGCTGAACGTGAGGTCCTGGATTCAATCCCCGGGTCGAGCAAAGTGTTATTGGGTTTTTTCGTGTGGAATTCCTCAGTAGCAGCCCGGAGTTTGGATTTGTGCCCGGTTGATGGCAATAAGTTCGCCCCCTATTACATAGGACTTAAATATAACGGCGGAATGTGCGTGTTACTATACACCTCTGCCCAACCCTTCGGGGAATACAGGAGTGATGTTATGAAAATTAATAAATCATTACTATACTTGTGCAGGTCAACACCACCATTCCCTAAGACTGCAGGAGATTTCGAGAGGCAGCAACTTATACTCGGACTTGCCGGCGCCTAGTTCACATCTTAGTCTAATCGGAGCCAGGTAAGCCCTTATTCCTGAATTAAATTATTAAGAGGAAACGCGGGCTGCAATATATTAATAATTTTAATAGGGTTTTGCGATCTATTTCCGTCCCACCCCTCCCGCAAACCTTCCCAATTGAGCGCGAAATAGATCTGCATCTCGGACTGATTTCTCCTGTGCAATATTAGCGAAATCGTACTTTCGTATTTCCCTGTTTCCTTCTTCAGATCTGGACCGATTTTAATATTTTTTTCTGTAATAATTTAAGAAAGACTGTTATGTCTGTATGTTTTGCTTTTATTTTTTATATTCGTCAAATTTGTTTGCCAGATGTTTGAAAACGGTGGTAAAACCGGTCGATTTTTGTAAAATTTAAACGTTTCTAGTTCTTTTAATAATTAATTTACTGACAAAAATAACACAGGGACATAGTGGTGGTAAATGTATATCAAATATTTGCTCTAGTGACATTATCCAAGGAGGAAACCGAGGAATACGTTTGTATGGACTAAACGCCGACCGCATTTCCTCTTAAAAACTTTGTAGGTTTGCTTTTGTAAATTGTAGTCTATGGTTAAAAAAAACTTGAAGAGACAGTGAATAGGGTTGCTGTCTCAGTGGATCGCAAATCCGGGACGTGAAAAAAGAAAACAATGAAAATCAATTATTTATTTTAATAAAAAAGCATGTCAACATAATCGTTGTCTTGAAATATTTATTAAATTTCTATTTCTTTCAAAAATATGGTCCTTTCCCTGGTGAATCCTGGAGTTGGCAGCCCTAACCGTGAACAAGCCAATCAGATGTTTGGACCATCTAAAAATATAGTCAGAGATTAATAACATTAAGCTACGAAATGTTATGTTTTCCTAAAAGGTCCTAAGATATTTGTGATGCAAACTTATGTACTTACTTAATATCTGTTATAATTTCAGACTAGGCCTGTCGCTACCGAATCCTGCGCCTGACGTGGAATTGGAAGGTCCTGAGCCACACCTCAATATACACCCTCCTTTGCCACATACAGGTAACCATCGTACTATTGTTAAGAGAAGATTCGGTTATTTGTCTACTATTTTTTTATTAGAAATATCGGAACTTTCAAAGAAAAAAGGATAAAATGCCCAAGTTCGTCGTGAAGGAGGATGTCGCGCGCCGTCCGGCGCGCAGTGCGTCTGGCGCGGGAAGGGAGAAGAGCAGACAGCTCCCTCTCCGCTCCCTCCTTGGTCGCCATCACCTCCTCCAAAGGAGGCGATGGCTTTCCACGCATCCTCGCTCCCGACCATGGACAGAAACACGGCCGGAAGCGAGAGGTCACCACCGAAATGTCCTTATACCTAGAAAACTTCATAATAACTTGACATTACTCCGTACAGCGTCCGTTTCTCGCGACAAGCACAGAAAATGCACCCTCCACAAACTTCAAAAGCGTGTAGCTCCTATATTTTTTCATCGATTTTATTTATTACTTCACATATCGTGATCTTTCTATACTTACTTTCTTTAATAATATTAAATGATTGTACATTTTTAATAAAATCAAACATATACATAATAATTATACATTTTTCAGCACCAGAAGAGGCCGGCCCGTCAAACGAGCCACGAAAGAAGAAATACGCCAAAGAAGCCTGGCCTGGAAGGAAACCAGGCCTCATACCAGGAGTATGAGATTTATACTAAGCGTCAAATCATACTGGCGGCGAAGCGAGACCGACAAATACTTGGATTGCGTAGACGGTGAGATCTGGCAACGTTGCCAATGGCGTACATGGCACTATCTGGCAACGTCGCCAGTAGTCGCACGACTCTTCGACGCGTATTCAACTCACTTCAGCGTAATCAATTGTTGTCAAACACTGTTTCAGGAACAAGAATCGATGTGTTTCTGAAACATTGGTACGTGTTGCAGTAAACATTACTAACAGTTTTAGATGGCAACAGCTTCGAAACATTGTTTCCGTAACATTTCAGAATCTGCTGGCATATTGTATCTGAAACATTGTTTACCAGTGAATATAGCCTTAACCTTCCACGGAAACCGCAGTGTAATTTTGAAAAGGTCTAAATTTATTTATTACTATACAGATAGTTATTAATAAATTCCAGAATTATTCCACTGCTGACCTAAAGTGCAACATAGAGATAACTTCTCGTCGCCATTGTGATCTGATGCTAATATACTGACATTAAAGTGACGCGAAAGCTACTAGTGATGTGAGTGTACGGTGTACAAAATAAACGAGTACAGTCAGTGCCTTAAATATGTTGACTTTAACTTACGAGGACTGTTAGTGGAGAAATGCAAATACAGGATGTAAGCGAAATCATGTAATTCCTTCAAACCTCGTGATGTACTGCTGACATAAATTAATCCTGAACGGGTTGCATTTGGATTCAATAAAAAAAATACAAGAAGTAAACATGTGTTCTTAACGTGAGGCATTTTAGCGCCCGAGTTAAATGACCGCGCGGCAAGCGATAGCCGCGCGAGTCGCGTTTTTTTTTATTGAATCCAATAGTAACCCGTTCAGGGTTAATCTATGTCAGCAGTATACTATGGAATTACATGATTTTGTTTACACCCTGTATAATGGACGTTTTCCGATAGTTATGATGGTGAAAGTTTGCATGAAAAAATTTATAAATCGTTGAGAATATATTAGTATATTTTTTGGCGAAATCTAGTGTCAATTAGAAACATTATTAGGAGGTAATGAGTCCCTATAGTTCGCTAGAGAAGGATTTGTTATGACTGGATTAATTATGGTGGTAAAATAATAATATGGGATTATTGTGCGAAGTTTTTTCAGAGAGGGGCTCGTGGCTAATTACTAACCGCGCCGATCATACGATTTGCGAGGTTAAGCTGCGCTTGCCGCGGTCAGTCCGTGGATGGGTGACCGCTCGTTTTACATCGAAACCCCTCTGTCCTCGGAGAGCACGTTAAACCGTCGGTCCCGGGTGTCATAAATACCTATGACAATAGTTACGGGAAGTTAGAAGCCTGGAGTCTGATAACCGGTCTAACCTTAGGATATCGGCATTGCCCAGTAACTGGGTTGCGGAGGTCTGATGGTAGTCGCTCCGTGTAAAATACTGGTATTCAGCCGCATCTGGTTAGACTGGAAGCTGACCCCAATATAATAGGAGAAAGGCTAGGCAGAGTGAATGTGCGAAGTTTTTGCAGAGTTTGTTTTAGAAGAATTGGTGACTCGAGTGTTTGTTTTGACAGATTCGGACTTTGCTCAAATAAGTAAATAATGCTGTACAGTCAGAAGCAATAGTAATGCTTACTGACGTATACAAACCGCTGATATTAGCCATGCGACTATGGTTAGGACGGTTAGCTTTACTATCCATAGTCACATATTTATTTTTGCACCCTAACACCCATATTCTAAGACGTTCCTCCAAAACTTACTCGACTCAGGATGGCCTCGAAAACACCTTCAAAATTGTATTCTTAGTCGCAATTTCGAGTGAACTTTGAGGTTCCTCGACTGAGGGGTCCTCAAATGAGTCGAGGTAGAGCGGAGTCATTGTAATTTGAATTATCTGCATCGCGCAAATAACGCCGCAATAAATAGTTGTAGGGATTATCTTAAGCATATTCGATAAATCCTCAAAATTCATTTTTGTTACATACGAACTTTGACACTTCCTTTCTTAAGGTAGGTTCCGAGGTACCTTGAGTTTGACAGATGATTCCTTACCTCGACTGAGGAAAAATCTCGAGTCGAGGACGTTTATGTCAACTATAACTACCGATGGTAGTGAGAAAGACTGAGTCAAGGTGGAGTCGAGTCGAGTAAGTTTTGGAGGAACGTCTTAGAATATGGGTGTTAGTCTGCAGGCCTAGCACGAATGTTGTCTCATTAGTAACCTAAAAGCCAGCGCACATCTGACGAGGCGCAGCGCAGAGCAGTTTTCATGCCCAAACCATTATGGACTTTGCTAGGGTTTAAATAACATTGAAAATCACATTCCACCTCTAGTAGCTTCGATGCTCTCGGGGACTAGTAGTTGGGTTAATTGATTTTCGATATTAATTACATGCTAGCAAAGTCGATAATGGTTTGGCAGTGAACGAACGCTCTGCGCTGCGCCTCGACAGATCTGCGCTGGCCACAAAGGTAAAGTTAATGTGAATGAATTTTGAATTGGAAATACTCGTTTCGCACACACTATTTGATTAAATTGAAAACTTTATTCACATCTATCTATACTAATATTATAAAGCTGAAGAGTTTGTTTGTTTGAACGCGTTAATTTCAGGAAGTACTGGTTGGGATTGAAAAATTAAAGAAAGAAAAGAAAAGAAAGAAAATCATTAATTTGAGTCTCGTTACAGACATACAGACATAAAATAAAAAATCAACAAAATACAAAAGTTATATGCCTCTACGAGACAAAAAAAGGAGCCCATCTCAGCATAATGCTGCTACACCGAAGTATAGCAGTGCTGGTTTTCGGATGGGTCCTTTCTAATAAATTCTTTTTAATTCTTTTTGTGTTTGATAGTCCATTTACCGAGGATGGTTATAGGCTATATAACATCACGCTACGGCCAATAGGAGCGGAGCATAAATGAAAAATTTTGCAAAAACGGGAAAAATATCCACCCGTGCGAAGCCGGGACCTTCCTCGATAAATGGACTATCCAACACAGAAAGAATTTTTCAATTCCAATCAGTATTTCCTGAGATTAGCGCGTTCAAACAAACTCTTCAGCTTTATAATATTAGTTTAGATGTAATTGTAATTTAACCCATCACTAGGCAGAAATTATTGCTTCTGACTGTACTTGGTAAGTTTAACAGTGTAACATGTATTTGATTAAAGCCTTATCTGCGTTGGAATAAGGTCCACGTTTCATTAGAAAGCGCATAAATTCTTTCATTATAGATATGGCCAACTTCAACCTTTCAGAGAATGAATGTAATCCTTGGGGAAATTAAGTTATCGTAGTATTTTGCTATTTAGACTGTCACCCGTCCACCTTTAGGGCCAAGCTACACCTGACGGAAGATACGTCGCCGATCTTCCGTCGCGTAATTTACTTGAGGATTTTTTTTACGCATCTTCGGTTTAATGTGTACTTTGTGAGATGTTTATATGGAATTATGTGTACCGGTGGAAGATCGGTGACGTATCTTCCGTCAGATGTGGCTTGGCCCTTATAAATCCGTAGTCGCTTATGAAGCCTGATTTACACACACATAAATAGCAAGTTAACTTGCCGATTATGTCGATTATGCCGTGTAAACACGGTCTGCAAAATATTTGAAGAATAGGTTTTTAAGTGATCTATTTCCGTCCCACCCCTCCCGCAATTTTCCCAATTGAGCGCGAAAGAGACAACTGCATCTCGGACTGATTTCTTCTGTGCAATATTAGCGAAATCGTACTTTCGTATTTCCCTGTTTCCTTCTTCAAATCTGGACCGATTTTAATATTTTTTTCTGTAATAATTTAAGAAAGACTTTGGTTATGTCTGTATGTTTTTCTTTTATTTTTTATATTCGTCAAATTTGTTTGCCAGATATTTGAAAACGGTGATAAAACCGGTCGATTTTTGTAAAATTGAAACGTTTCTAGTTCTTTTAATAATTAATTAATTGACAAAAACAAAATATAGGGACATAGTGGTGGTAGATATATCATATGGTAAAAAATATTTGCTCTAGTGACATTATCCAAGGAGGAAACTGAGGAATACGTTTATATGGACTAACACTTAATGCCGACCGCATTTCCTCTTAAGTAGAACACCTGACACCTGAGCGTATCGAGTTCTGCATGCACGGGTATTAAATCGTCGCGGGAACAGCTGTTGAGCAGCGAATAAGAGAAAATTTACGTTTCTAATACTCTTCGTGCAGGCCCGCCGCTAGCTATTTCGTCGCCCGCATGCAATACCGAATGAAAAGTGACAATGACTTGAATTACGTGATGAGCAGTGCATTCCCCGCGTCAGTGTTGTCAATTTCCCCGAAAGCCCCCGCTTCTTTTTGATTAATTCCCAAGCGATACTTGGACGACCTTTTTTTAGAACCGAAAAAAATTAAATTTGTCTCAATTCCCCGATTTCTCTCATTCCCCGCGCTTTCCCCGCACGGACCCCCAATTCCCCGCGAATCGAGAATTTTCCCCGCGATTGGCAGCGCTGGTGATGAGTCGCTCGATTTGCCGCCCCCTGGGTGTGCCGCCCGTGTGCGGTGCACGCTTTGCACGCTCGCTTACGGCGGCCCTGTCTTCGTGGATGAGTCTTTATACGCCTGGCTGCACAGACAGCACGATGCATTTTGAAGCGTCTATGACGAGACGCTTTCATGGACAATAGTGTCAATTCTGTAGCACATTTTGACAGTACTAAACTAGGATAAACGCAACTGTCACTTTTTCTATTGAAACAGAAAGAGACAAACGCCCTCAGTTTAGTTTAGTCCTGTCAAAGTGCGCAACAGAATTGTCACCATTATTCTCCAACTAAACTTAAATAAAAAAATTGCTATCTTTCTCACTCTGATAAAATAAGAAAGAGACGGACATAAATAAGAGCTGTCAAATTTGGTTGAACTAAAATTTCCATACAAATATGTATAGACGACCCGTCGGAACGTGTCGGCTAAAGACACGGTGAAGTTCAAGGCATAAACTAGTTTGACATCTCTGAATTAGTTCTTATCTATCACTGTCCTTTTCTCGCGCCGGCTGTTAGTAAAAGATAGCAATTCTTTAATTTTAGTTTAGTTGGTGAATTAGAGAATCGGCGACTGTGGGTCTTAGGGCCTGTACTCACCACGTTTTTTAAACGCGCCGTTGACGCGTGTTAGTGTGAAACTCCATAGTTAAAAATGTGTGTATCGTTTTTTATGTATGGAGTTTGACGTAAACGCGCGTCGCCGGCGCGTTTAAAAAACGTGGTGTGCACAGGCCCTTATCGGCAAGTTAACTCTAATGCGGGTCACTCACATTCGCACGAATATGCGAATCTACAAGTGTCGGACTGACGTTCGCAATGACTATGCGAACATTTATCTTACAAAACGGAAAACATTCGTACAATGTACGAATGTTTGCGCACATGTGAGTGAGCAGGGTAACATCAATCTTCTTCTTACCTGCCTAAGAGCCTATTCACACAGCGGATCCGTTTTCGTAGGATCGTTTTTAATCGATCCTTCGGTACCTACTGGATGTGTTGTTCACATCTGTCGAATTCCGTTAAGTTCTACCGATCTCGATAGACAGCATCTAGCCGGCAGTATACGATAAAAATAACGGATCGTGTGTGAAGGCACCCATACTTTTCCATACATCTCCATGTACGGATCCATTTTTATACTGTTCCCGGATCCAGTTTTTGATGACAAAATGGAATGTGTAAAAATGTCGGAACAGTATTTTTTACTGGATTCGGAATACTGTGGTGTATGTAGGGTTGCCAACTTTTATTAGAAGAAATAAAGTATATCTGATTTCAAAGGAGGTAAATAAATAGTACGGACTTACAAAAATAGTATCATTTATTTTATATTTTTAAAAAGGTATTTTTTCGTACTTTTTTGGTTATGATAATGGGTTTGCATAATATTACATGACTGGCACTACCTAGTATAGTAAACATTGTGTAAAAAAGAGTATTTCAGCATACTCTATTAGTGTTACAGATTATAGAGTACGCCTACATGATATAGAGTACAATACTCTAGTTTAGAGTACGGTTGGCAACCCTAGGTGTATGTGAACGCGCCCATTCATCTACAGGCGCCATCACTAAAATAAAAACGGTCCTGTAAACAGTTTCTATGTGAAGGGGATCACGTAGAAATAGTAAGGCATATCCTAAGCCGTGGACCACACGGCAGTATTCGTAAGTCACTAGTAAATAAAACGCTAGATAGATATTAAAATTTTATTAGTCAAATATTATCCTAAATCACTAGTATTAATAAAAAGGCAATAATTGTTTCAAAATATTTATGGTATTGACTGTACTTATAATGAGTTGTTGCTCATACATAGCAATCACATTTTTTCACAGTTTTTAAGTACATTGTAATGTATTGACTATTGAATAGAAATAAGTTACTTTTAAGAAAATTGTGAATGAATTATAAGAGAAAGTCATAATAATAATATTGACTGTGTTTTATTTCACCTACTGAAAATTCTCAGCGATCTGCGAGTAGTTTTTAAGTATTAACTTTTATTAAGTACCTACAGTTCAGGCGACGACTCGTGACCACTCCGAACATAGGCATTGCGAACTTTCGCGCACGTACACTCGTGAAGTAAACATTTACTGTAAAATTTATTTATTTGAATGGAGCCATAAACAAAACATAAATAGTAAAACTTTATGTTCTTAGCAATACTGCTATTGTTACATTTTAATAAAGTAGGTACTGTGAACTGTAAATATATCGTCAGTGGAAATGTAAAAAGACTAAAGCGCCAATATTTACGGTAGAGAGATTCAAAGATTTTTTAAGAAAATAAGCATAGTTATTTTCTTATAAAATACTTTGAATCTCTCTCCCGTAAAGTAGGTATATTGGCGCCGCTTTAGTCTTTTTACCTTTCCACTGACGATATAATATTATTACATCTTTTTACATTCTATATTTTATTATATCACTATTAAATAAACTTTATTTAACTAATGGCCAATCCTAAAGAGCGTAGAATTAAATGTTAACTAAAAGGTATTTTGTTGCTAAACAATTATTCCGTAACCACCTGCACGATGTTCAGAGCGGTTAAGATAAGTTGGCCGTACTGTAACCTCTATTTAATAAGAGCCCTTCTTTGTTTTTCTCGTTGGAAAATCCTCATGGATGTCCCTCGCCCGGGGAAGACGAGGGGGTCTGCCGTACTCTTACCGGCTAAAAACCAACGGTGTTCCTTCTCCTGACCGTACGGCCAGGGTCGCGGGATTCGCAAAAGCATGCACCGCAACCCCGGCAGGTCCCGGTCCGCCAACCCATGGCGGACCTCTCCTCTGTGGGGCCTTGCCCCATGTCCTCCTGAGAAGTGCGCACGGAACACGGCGCGCCGCCTTCTCGGGCCTGTTACTGGTCGGGCGGCGAGTCCCCAAACCCGCCGCCCGCAGGCCACACACTAGGGTGGCTGGAGGTCATCGCGTACGCGCGCCTCCGGCGCCCGGTGCGTCTGGCTCGGGAAGGGAGAAGAGCACACTGCTCCCTCTCCCTCTCCGCTTCCTCTTTGGTCACCATCACCCCCTCACAAAATAAAGCGATAGCTTCCCACGCAATTTAATAAGAGCCCTTACAAAATACCTTAATAGGACTACTAGGATCTAGGATTTCGCCTGAATAATAGGTGCGTTTACAATACTTTGTAGGCCATACCAAATGTTGAACTAAAACAAAAGTTTGAATGATTCACAGTATATTTAATTAGTTTTCTTGATAATTGTACAAGGAACAATACGTGCCATAACACTGAACATTTTAAAAAGGGAAGTTGGTAGCAGTGCTGCCAACTTATAATACAAAATTGTGTTAGAAACTTAGAATGTTGCCAATGTTAATAAATGTCATAGACACCGGATTCCGGCACCATTTTGTTTAACTAAAACAAAAGTTTGAATGATTCACAGCTTATTTAATTAGTTTTCTTGATAATTTTACAAGGAACAATACGCGCCATAACACCAAATATTTTCTTCCGTCTAGCAATGGAACCTCCGCCACACCGCGGTTTTGGAGTCAATGTAAATATGTGGCTATAAGGCCTGTATTAATAAATTACTATATTTTGAGATCTCCCTCCAAAAAGTAAAGTAATCATCTCCCTCCTCCGTCGATTGTTTTGATATGACTTGAGATGCCGCCGTGCGTGCGCGGTAGATACGGACGTCGCAATCTCTCGTCGCGTCAACTGTATGAAATAATAACTGCCTGTTTGCAGCACGACAGCCGCACTACTGCGGCACGACTGAAATACGACACCAAACGTTGAAATTTAAAGCGCCCTAACCGTTCCCATTCTCATGAGCCAAGTCAGTCACTTTATTTTACCAGATACAATCGGAGTTGACTACAAATGTTAAGTCATGGACGTAAACGGTGTTAAAGTCAAGCTTGGTATTTGGGATACAGCGGGACAGGAGCGATACGGAACATTGACATCAAGTTTTTACAGAGATGCTCACGGTGCTATATTAGTTTACGATTTGTCAGAACCAGAGTCCCTAGCAAAACTGAATGAGTGGGTCGAGGAACTTCAAGTATACATAGTCTGCTTAGTTGTCGGCAATAAGATTGACAAGCATATCATTTTGGGACCCAGTGCATAATATCAGCAAGCACATTGGGTTACCCGCGCGACGGCGTAACGAGTATTCCCAAGGAGGGTTGATGTCAGGCAGGCGGCCGGTCATAAAACAATAAGCCAAAACCTCTAACAACATGGATTTTTGAAACACATGTTGTGCCGACCCCACCTGGTATGGAATAAGGGCAGGAAGAAGAAGAAGAAGATACAAAAAGACTTGTCTCTTACTAATAAAAGAGAGCTTTTTCGAAAATTATATTCTAACAAGATCGGTGTAGCAGGAGTACCTAATCACCACTTTTACGCGAGCATAAGTTTAAGTACTCATGTCTGTACCAACTGTATAAATCAAAAAGTAGGTAGGTATATACAAGGTTAGTCGGAAACGGGTTACTAAGCCGAAACGGTGTTAAAGTACCCATAATAAGGGATAACTTTTGTTTTACAACTTTCCCCAAAACTCGATAGTTTAAGAGAAATAGCATTTCAAAGATTTCGTAAAAAATATGCTAAAATCTAACTGTCCATAGTTATGATCAATTGTTTTTACAATTAAGAAAATTAATTTTCTGAATTCATAACTAAAGCAGGTAAGTAGGTATGATATTTTTTTTGAAAAAAACTAAAATAAAAATCATTTTGCATGCAAATCAAAATTATCGAATTTTGAAATTTGAAACTTTAACGCTTGCTTTAAAATAGTCATTAGTGATACTTTACGTGGCCCGCGGCTTAGTACCCCCTTTCCGACTAACCTTTTATTTTTGATATACAACTTAAGCAGTTGTAGATCTCATTCATTCGTTTGAACACGGTTAAGAGGCTCTTCCCGCGGCGGCTGAAAACCGTCCTTTCATTGCAATGCCTGCCCCAAATCTTTTGACATCAGCACGTTTGCACTCTCTTTACCCTTAGTCGGCTTAAAAAAAAAAAAATGTGCTGAAAATATTCATCATATTTTTAACACACACCTTTAAGTATTGCCTTTGACCCGAAGTAGCTGGGGAAAATTTGATATGGAAGGCGGAGGAACGAGTGTTGTGGTGGAACTTGGGAGAGGCCTATGTCCAGCAGTGGACTGTGATAGGATGGTTTGATTGATTGATTGTTTACGTTTGATGTTTTCATAGCCTTGAATTATTAAGAGCGTACATCTGGCGAGGCTTTTTTTCTTTATATTTCTATTGGACTGCTTGTAGATGGTCTTGCTGACCGTTGCTACGTAACCGGGAAGGGTCGCGAGCGTGCACCGTTTTGATGTATTTTCGGAAATTAAGATGTTGATCGAGGATCACCCCAGTTATTTGGCGCTCAGTTCCCAAGGGGCCTGTTTGTCGAACATGACGACGGGAGCGATGAAAGTGTGATTATCGCCGCGTTTCTCGAAAAGAACGGCTGTGCTCTTTTCGGAATTCACTTCGATTCTCCATTTCCGGAACCAAACGCCGAGGGTGTTGGCTGCGGTCTGGAGAGAATCGGGACTCCTGTCGGAGTAGAAGATGGCCGTGTCGTTGGCGAAAAGAGTCAACTGGGCCTTACGTCGTATGGGAATGTTGCTGGTGTACAGCGTGAATAGGAGGGGGGTAACACGGAGCCCTGAGGGACTCCGGCGCGAATGGGATGCGGAGACGAGAGCGTGCCGTCTAGGCGATAGCGAAAGGTGCGATCCTACAGAAAGTCTCGAATGATGAGCACGAGACGGTCGGTCACGTTGAATTGATACAGAAAAAAAGAAGAAAATGAAATTTATTTGGCACGAAAACAGTCAGACCCACAGACAAAAAGTTCATTAGAGAGAAAACAAAAAAATAAAATAAACAAAAATACAGTAGCTGTGCGTCTAGCGGTTGCGCCAAATAGGTTCAGTTCAGCATAAATGTCAGTCCACTACGCTGGTTTTCAACTGAACCCATTGTGACGTAACTGACGTAAACAGCAACAGCATCTTTACATAATATAAAACAAAGTCGCTCCCGCTGTCTGCACGCTTAGATCTTTTAAACTACGCAACTAGATAGAGTGATTCAAGAGGAAGGTTTATATGCCCGACATTCGTATCTACATTGCGCCCGTGCGAAGCCGGGGGCGGGTCCCTAGTATACAAGGTTACTCGGAAAGGGGGTAGTAAGCCGCGGGCCACCTCAAGTATCACTGATGACTATTTTAAAGCAAGTGTTAAAATTTGATAATTTTTATTTGCCTGCAAAAAGATTTTCATTTTAGATTTTTCAAAAAAAAAAATCATACCTGCTATGAATGTATTGATGAATGATGTTATGAATTCAGAAAATTAATTTTATAATCCGTGACCTCAAATATGACCTAAATTGTATAAACAGCTGATCTTAGCTATGGACAGATAGATTTTAGCATACTTTTTTTACGAAATCTTTGTAAAGCTATTTCTCTTAAACTATCGAGTTTTGGGGAAAGTTGTAGAACAAAAGTTATCCCTTATTATGGGTACTTTAACACCCTTTCGGCTTAGTACCCCCTTTCCGACTAACCTTGTATAATAAACTGTTGTTCTGGCGAGGCGCAGCGCAGAGCATTTTTCATGACCAAACCATTATCGACTTTGCTAGCGTTTAACGAAAATCACATTCCGCCTCTAGTCGCTTCGATGCTCTCGGGGAGTAATAGTTGTGTTAATTGATTTTCGATATTATTTGAATGTTTAGCAGTGAAAAATGCTTTACGCTGCGCCTCGCCACATGTCCTCCGGTCCTAAGCCTGGCCGTATTGGGAGGCACAGGCCGCGCAGACAACTTAATATAAGAAAACAGACTGCCTCGTTGTTCTAGTGGTGGCAAGCGCGACTGCTGATCGTGAGGTCCTGGGTTCGATCCACAGGTCGGGCGAAGTATTATTGGGTTTTTCCTTGTGTAATTCTTAGCAGCCCGGAGTTGGATTTGTGCCCGGTTGACGGCAATAGGCTCGCCCCTATTACATGGGACTTAAACATAACGGCAAAATGAGCGTGTTACTATACACTTCTGCCTAACCCTTCGGGGAATACAGGCATGATGTTATGTTATGTGTTAAGACCGTCGTTATTTTCAATTGGAGACCACGATCTTGTGTTTTTTTCGATTTCTAGAGCACGAATTGACACTAATTCGAATAAAACTCGATTGATTCAGTATTCGAAGTTATCGGGAGTAAGCCCCAAGATGTAATCAACGTTCAACCTTGCCACAGAAACCTTCAAATTGAAATCTATCAAATGACTGGTAGGTAGGTACAGTACGACACAACTAAGAGCTCTGCCTCATTAGTGCGTTGCGTTGCGTCGTCGCAGCGTGAACGCTGCGTCGTTTTCCATATATTTTAAATGACATGCCACACGTAGTCGCACGCGACGTTTTAACGGATCGGCGGACGAGAAACGAATCGGGATGCGCTGAGCTGTCGGAGCTCCGGTGCGACGACGGACAGTGTTTCACTGCTAGAGGGGCCAATGAGATGTGCGTCGTCCTCTTGCGCTGCGATGTCGTGCGTCGTCGCAACGCAGGTGTGGCGTGCAATGCGTTGATCCGTTACGACGACGCAACGCAACGCATTAATGAGGCATCGCCCTAAGAACTCGCATTGGCATAATTGATCAAACAACTAATGGCAGTCGGTCATTTACGCGCAACTCATACTTATTGCGTCAGCATAAAGATCATTTTTTACTGCAATACTAATAAACATTCGTGGTTTTAAAGTCGCACTCAGTTCGGAAGTTAAAAAAAAACAGTGCTAGCCTAGTGGTGTGACTGTCGGACTGCCAAGTCATAGGTCTCGAGTTCGAACTCAAGGCACGCATCTCTTCGGATCAGATTTTTCGGATTCATGTGCGTATTTGTATAATTATCACTTACTTAAAAATGATGAAGGAAAACAGCGTGAGGAAACCGGCATGCCTGAGAGATATTTCTTGATGGCATGTGAAGCCATGTCAGAGGCCCATGGGCGGCATAAACTCTGACACTATGTTAGTCACTAACTACACGAAAAAAAAAGAAGTTCGGAAGTGATCGGTTTTACGAAGTTTGCCGATGCAACTTCTTAGTTGTATCATACTATGGCAAAACGACTGCCTTTTCTAAAAGGTGCACCGAAGCTTTACTTTATTGCAACTTCAATACAATCTCTATACCGAAGCGTCCGACTGAAAATAAAAGTACGTAACTGTATTGCTTCCGCTTTTGAAATATGTTTCTCGCAGGATTATACTTTATACATACACTAGCTGTGTCCTCACGGCTCCGCCCGCGTAAGAAGTTTTATTCCAGTAATAAATATAGCCCATGTTACTCAGTGATAATGTAGCTTTATAACGGCAAAATATTTTTTGTAATCGGTCCAGTAGTTTTTAAGTTTATTCGTTACATACAAAAATACAAATCTTTCCTCTTTATAATATTAGTAGGTATAGATACATACAATCACACCTGTTTCTCATTGGAGTAGGCAGAGACTATAGATTTTCACCTGCTACGACCCTGACACACCCTTTTCGCTTCATCTACATCTTCTCATGCATGCTCGTCGATTAAGGGTACTACAGCTAACCTGGCCGTTTTTGAGAACATCCGCGATTTCTTCATGGTACGTTCGCCGAGGTCGGCCCCTTCCAACTGTTCCATCCTCACTCGCCTTGTACACTTGTTTCGTTTATCTCCTTTCGTCTATCCTCTCTACATGACCAAACCATCTTAACATACCTTTCTCAATCCTTCTCACTACATCTTATTTCACTCCACAATGTTCCCTTATCACGCTGTTCCTTACTTTATCTTTCCTTACTTTATAGATGTTTCTTCTTATGTTCCACGTTCCATGAATGAAAGAAAATACTGTGTAGAAAATTGGCAGAATAAGGGCCTAGTGTTGCGTGAGCGTAGCCGCTAGGGATGGGACGCGTTGTAGAAAACCCGCTCATTAATAATGTAGGTTGGTATAATAAATTATTAAAGCTATAAAAGACGAGTAGTTGGACTAGGTACTGAATTGAGTGAGATTGGCTGATAAAAATAAAAAGATTAATCACCATAGAAGTAAGACTGACAGCGTAAACAATCAATTAATTATCTATTAATAGCAACATGTTTTTTAAGATACATACTTTATCAGATTAATTATTATCCCAGTTTTTATCAAAGTAGTCACAGCTCGACAAATTAGTCTAAATACGAAACCATTTTTAAATAACCTATAATTTAACAGTGCTGTTGTCAGTCAGTGTTTTATTAAGCTGCGATTTCGCGGGACGCGGCAGACGGCCGACAGCAAATTTGCTGTCGGGTTTCAGTTGCCGACGTATAGATTCCGAAGCCGGCAGCAGGCACTGAAGTTACGTCGCGGCATTACTAACTTGCGGTTGTGTCTTCTGTCAACATTCTGTCAACATGTCTGTAATGTCGAATTTCAACGGCAGTACTGTGTTTGTGCGGCAGTGCTGTCTGCCGCTATGCGTCAAAACAAGTCACGACCTGTCGCGCGGCAGTTGCAGTCGTATGTCGGAATCGGTCTCATACAAATTAATACCGTCTGCCGTCGCGGCACATGCCGTCGCCGTCTACCGCTGCCGTCTGCCGCGTGCCGCGAAATTGCACCTTTAGGCGATATTAGAACACCCAAATTGATTTAAAATTAATAAGCCTATTCAAAGTTTTACCAGACAAGTTATTTTTTATTTTATAATGTATGACTAGTGGCAATGTATAATGTATAGCAGTGATAGCCTAATGGTTGAATGCTCGTCTTCCACGCAGGAGGGTCTGAGTTCGAACCCGGCCTGTACCTCTGACTTTTCGAATTCATGTGCGGATCAGAATTTGATAATCACTTGCGTTAACGGCGAAGGAAAGTCATCGTGAGGAAATCTGCTCACCTGAGAGGGCTCCATAAAGTTCTCGATGGTGTGTGTAATCTGCCAAGCCACACCAGGCCAGCGTGGCGGACTAAGGTCTAACCCCTTCTCATCCTGAGAAGAGGTTAGACAGGCATAAGGGTGCATTCAAAAAGCCTCTATGAGTGACGATACTTAAGTAGGTACGTACGGAGCACACTGTAATCAGCCCCGCTACCAACCTTGCTAACTGCCTAATCTTTTCACGACACGGCATGAGCTATTCTCTTGCGCACATGAGAGAGAGATCTACAGACATTTTTCTGTAAAATCAGGTATTTAAGACACTCTAGACAGGCACTCCTCCATTTTGAAACGGTAACCCTATGTTCGGGTGAATGTAACGTTAAGTAGACGTCAAACGGCGCTCCATTCTAAAAAGTCCTATCCTAACAGCTTTTGGAACGAGTTGTACCTACTGTTATCAGTAGCTGGTAACACTGGACAATGTTGATAAAGGAGGGTAAACGTCAAGATGAATCAACGTACCCGAAGTTATAAAAACAGTGGTCATTCGACGGTGCAGAGGATTCCATGTCGAACAGCCGAAGAAGTCTGACATTTTATATCTGATTAGCTTGTCCTTATTTTCTGATCTTGTGTAAATTATTATGTTGTGTTATATTGTGAACTAGCTTCTGTAACTAATCAATAACCCAATTAAAAGTACTCTCAGTGGTGGAGAGTCTATGTTTGGTTTAATTTACTTTATTTACCATGCTCCCAATCCTGACATACCGATATTAGCTATAACTGTAATGATAGATTCACCCCTACGAGATTCTGTTGTATGTCTTTTATACTACTTACTTGTTTTACTCTGTCATTTTTATGAGTATTTTCTCGACCTCGAGTTATCCAAGTAAGAATCTATCTTAGTGACAGATCTCGTTAAACTGAAACCGGATTCCAATAAATTGGGCAAAGCTAGGAAGACGATAAAAATGTGGGACACTCCATTCCAACGTCCATTGCCTCATTAGTATGCTACACAATCGGTAAATCAAATTACGTAGGGCCAGTCCTCCTCCAACGAGATCTTAACATTAACATAAATTGGTACGCTTAATAGATTTTTCAAAAATATGCTGTTCAAATGTTGTGTTCACCGACGTTCATCAACGTTTAAAAAAACTAATAAGACAAAGGAAATATTTGTAAAAAGTTAAACAAGCCAATGGCCTACCTGATGGAAAATGGTTCCCGCCACTTATACAAGGTAAGTCAGAAAGGGGGTACCTACTAAGCCGCGGGCCACTTAATGTATCACTGATGATTGTTTAAAACAAAGTGTTAAAATTTCAAAATTCGATTAATTTTTATTCCGTAAAAAAATATTTTTATTTTTTCAAAAATTCTTCATCCCTGCTTTCATCAAATGTAAACACGTCTGATCATAGTTGAGGATAGATAGAATGTAGCGTATTTTTTATGAAATCTTTGAACAGCTACCTATTTCCTTTGAACTATTGACTTTTGGAGAAAGTTGTAAAACAAAAGTTATCCATTATTATGGGTACTTTAAGTGTTTGGCCAGACTGGCAGCGCGGTGCGGGGAGCGGCGCGGGTGCGGGAACGCGCGCGTTTTACCTGTCCGTAGTGGAGCGTGGCTTCGTTCTGAGCGTTTTCGTGTCCAGTGTTTGTCAAAATATCATATGAATGAAGAAGACTTATTTTTACTGGAAAATTCTTACTAAAAAACGATGTTTCGACATCCAAAGTGCAGATCGTGCTTGAATAGCACTTATTAATTCTTCAACATTTAATTTTGAAGACGCCATCACAACAACGCGCGTGGTCAGCTCGAACTAGTTTGAGATCCCCCGCTCCCGCGCGGGTTGTCGCTTGCCGCCCGCGCTCTCACTGCGACCACTTGTATGAACGACCTATTGCGTGAGCTACCCGCGCGCTCCCCGCGCCAAGTAGCCCGCGCCGCTTCCTGCGCCCGCGTGCCCACTATGGACACTCAAATGAAGTTCTTCTGTTTGAACTCGCCGCACCGCGCCCGCCCCGGGCCCGCGTTTGCAGTCTGGCCAAAGGCTTAACACCCTTTCGGCTTACTACCCCCTTTCCGACTAACCTTGTATAGTAGGTATTACCTACAACAACAAAAGCATTGCTGATGTGTTGCCAACTTTAGAGACAAAGTTGGAAAATCTCATGTCCTATAATTTCAGCAGCACCCATACCCTTCAGACCAGAACACAGCAATGCTGCTTGCTGCTTAGCGACAGAAATAGGTCTGGTGGTAGTACTTTCCCTGACGAGTACTTTCACAAGGAGTTTTACATAACATAATATCACGGCTTATATTCCCCGAAGGGTTGGGCAGAGGTATATAATAACACCCTCATTTCGCCAGTTATGTTTAAGTCCCATGTAATAGGGGGCGAGCTTATATTTTGTTTAGTAAAAATTCTAATTTTCTAATCTAATAACTAAACATCTACTCAGCCTAAACCGTTGGTAAAAACATAAAGCACCCGAAGCTATGTGAGGTTTCCGTTTTTTTATGTATTTTTTCATAGTTGTTAGAACAAACAAAGATTTTTTAAATCCACCTAATCTATACCTACATAATAATAATTTCAGTTAAGCAAGTAATGTTGTTCTACGACTTCTACGCATACGAAGTTGCGGGCACAGCTAGTTACTAATAAAATCTCTTATAGTCAGAGATTCGTTGGTGAATTCAGGTGGACTATGCATTTTAATAACTTTGGGTTATGTAAAAGACAGGCAATAGAATCTTGTAGGGGTGAATCTATCATTACAGTTATAGCTAATATCGGTATGTCAGGATTGGGAGCATGGTAAATAAAGTAAATGAAACCAACATAGACTCTCCACCACTGAGAGTACTTTTATTTAGGTTAGTGATTAGTTACAGAAGCTAGTTCACAAAATAACACAATAATATAATAATTTACATAAGATTAGAAAATAATCGCAAGCTAATCTATAGGTACTTAATAATATTATAAAGAGGAAAGATTTGTATTTTTGTATGTAACGAATAAACTTAAAAACTACTGGACCGATTTCAAAAAATCTTTTGCCGTTAGAAAGCTACATTATCACTGAGTAACATAGGCTACGGGCGGAGCCGTGAGGACACAGCTAGTCAGATATAAAATGTCAGACTTCTTCGGCGGTTGGACATAGAATCCTCTGCTCCCTTTTTTGTTGTTTTTTCTATTCAACTGCTTGTAGATGGTCTTGCGGACCGTGTCTACGTAACCGGGCAGTTATTTGCGAGACCTGAAGGGTATCCAACCAATGGGGACGAGAGTAAAATACTTAACCTAATCTAACTACCATTACTACTAACATCATGACTAGCTAGCAACAACAGGGCGAATATTGTTTTGACGCGACTGTCATGTCTTGTTATGAAATGCAATTCTAGTTACATATTTAATAACAATGTTTGTATTTATATTTGGCACAACACACTACACAGTATTTTAACTTGATTTTATACACCGCTTAGTACCTATTTTAAGATAGTTAAATACTCACGGTACGACTGGTTCTCTCTGGTGCTTTCGTTACGTCGCTCGAACGAAGGTTGTTGCTGAAAATCAGCGCTGTTGGCATTAGGTTCGTCCGAAGCCTCAGCATAATGCTGAGCAATGACCTAAATTTTCACGCACCATGCGACGCACAAATTCAACATGTTTATATGTTTGTATTGTTTGTATTTGCTTATTGTCACTTAGTTTTATGATGCATGAGGATTTATGGTTATGGTAGCCCGTGCACCATAGACTAAATAATAGTAACCATAGATTTTTTTTTGTGTGTTTGGGTTACCGTGTTGTTTAATATAATAGGTTTAAATATAAGTGTTAATTTTTAAGAAACATTATATTTTTAATTTTAAGGATCCGTATGCGTCCGCGTGGGCGGAAAATAAATACTTTTTCTTTCTTCTTCTTTCTTTCAATATTCGAAATTTTTTAACATTATTTTAACAAATCATTCTTCTCCCGGGTTGTTAACCTTATAGTATTGTGAGATTGTTTTTATTCTTGTCTTATTACTTGACTGCAGCAGTATAGTTTCAGTTTTCATTATCATAATTATAATATTAAACATCTATGATGCTAATGACGTTCTCAATTTCTGTTAATATTTTTCGAAGAATGGCCCAACAGCACTAAGGGCGACCCCTAATGGGACTCGGATCTCGGCTTAGGGCGTTGCTTGCGAGAGGATTGGGAGGGAGCTTGATGAGGGCTGAATTAACGGTGTGATCCTCTGCTCTGTTGAATGACCACTCTTTTTATAACGTCGGGTACCTTGATTCATATTGACAACTACCCTCCTTTATCAACACTGTCCAGTGTTACCAGCTACCGATAACAGTTATTGCCTGTGCCATAAGCTATTTAACATTACCTAAAAAAGTTTTACAGCCATATTCTAAGACGTTCCTCCAAAACTTACTCGACTCGACTCCACCTTGACTCAGCCTTTCTCACTACCATCGGTAGTTATAGTTGACATAAACGTCCTCGACTCGAGATTTTTCCTCAGTCGAGGTAAGGAATCATCTGTCAAACTCAAGGTACCTTGGAACCTACCTTAAGGAAGGAAGTGTCAAAGTTCGTATGTAACAAAAATGAATTTTGAAGACTATCGAATATGCTTACGATACTCCTTAACAACTATTTATCGCGGCGTTATTTGCGCGATGCAGATAATTATGAGGGAACCTCAAAGGTCACTCGAAATACAATTTTGAAGGTGTTTTCGAGGCCGTTCTGAGTGGAGTATGAGTCGAGTACGTTTTGGAGGAACGTCTTAGAATATGGGTGATAAACTCTTCTTATCAACGAAAACTCGAATAAATAATCAACATCAAACACCAATTGACGTTTGCGCATTCGAATGCAATATACAACGCTCATATTCCGCTAAAATTACAATAAGTAAATTGCTCACAATTTATTAGGTATTATCTAAAACAATAAGATAATAAATACTAACTGCTACCCTTAGTAATAAACTATAAAGATTTGATATTTAGCGTTCTAACCACGTCTCGGGACGCGCGCCGGCTATCAATGCCCTTAACAACCTGAAAATCAAAAGGATTCGGTTTTCCTTCGTGTTTTCGTATCAAAAATGTTCTATAAATTTCCCCCACAGTAGTCTCATTAGTTGGTCCCGGACCGTTGCGTGGAACGGTTGCGTATCGCGTTCTCGTGTGCTCCCGAAACATTAATGTGTGTAAAATCATAAACATTGTGTGAAATAACTGTGTTTATTGTGAACTACTGTTGCTATTTATTGGATTTATTTATCGGTGAGTATTCGTTTTAGTTATCCGTTTTAATATTTTCTTTATATTACGGAGGTACCTGTTGATTTTCAGATGACAACGTAAGACGAAAATGGTGATTGAATACTATCCATCAAAAAACATATAAAACAATGATAGATTGAATTGTTGTTTCACATTTCTCTTTGTGTTTTATTACGGACTTCTTTTTTTAATTTTGGCGGTGCAGGCTTTCTTATATTGATCCATTTATTTTTATTTTATTCTTTTTGAGGTTTAGATTTTATTTTAATTTTGATTAAAAATACCTGTAAGCCTTGCATTGGCTTTCTTATATTGATCCATTTATTTTTATTTTATTCTTTTTGTGATTTAGATTTTATTTTAATTTTGATAAAGACCTGTAGGCCTTGCACGAATGTTTTTGAGTTACTAACGTAAACTTAACGTTAATGTAAGTGAATTTTGAATCAGAAATACTCGTTTTGCACATATTATTTAATTAAATTGATAACTTTATTCATGTCTATGTATGATACAAATTGTGCATGTCGCAAAAATATTAACCAATATGTTATAGGACAGTTGTATTTTCTATTCAAAATCCGCTTACATTAGCGATACGTTTACGATACTACAAGGTGTAAACGAAATCATGTAATTCCTTCAAACCTCGTGTTGTACTGCTGACATAGATTAACCATGAAAGGGATACTTTCGAATTCAATAAAAAAAAAATACAAGAAGTAAACATGACTGTGTTCTTAACTTGAGGCATTTTAGCGCCCCGAGTTAAATGACCGCGCGGCAACCGATAACCGCGCAATTCGTCCAGGGCGCTAAAATGCCTCACGTTAAGAACACATGTTTACTTCTTGTAATTCTTTTTTATTGAATCCAAAAGTATCCTACTCAGGGTTAAGGGTTAATCTATGTCAGCATTACATCACGACGTTTGAAGGAATTACATGATTTCGTTTACACCCTGTATACGACAAACATTCGTGCTAGGTCTAAGGATATCAAATGATCTTCTTTTACTTAGCCCATCCGAATTTTCGTTTTTTCTTCTTACTTGTCTACTTCTAATTACCTATCGCGAAGTTTTGAAGTAGGACTTCTTAATAAGAGAAGACTTACGAAGCAAAATAAAGTAGGCGGAGGAAGTTATCGTTCGTATAATATAATATTCATAAGACGAGCAAGTTTTTCGAGTCCCTTTACTAACGGAGTCTTCTACTAGGAGGAACTATATAAAAAGTTTTTATTCTTTTTAAGCAAATCTTAAAAATAATTACTTGTCTTGATTGTCTGACTGATTCATCAACGCAGAATCTAAACCACTGAAGCTAGAATCATGAAATTTGGACAGTAAGTTCCTTTTATGACGTAGGCGTCCACTAAAAAAGGATTTTTGGAAATTCTACCTCTAGGGGGGTAAAATAGGGGGTGGAAGTTTGCATGAAAATCCACGCGGAATAAGTCGCGGGCTAAGTGCTATCTATAGGTATACTAATATTATAAAGCTGAAGAGTTTGTTTGTTTGAACGCGCTAATCTCAGGAACTACTGGTTGGAATTGAAAAAATATTTTTTTGTTTGATAGTCCATTTATCGAGGAAAGTTATAAGCTATGTAACATCACGCTACGACCAATAGGAGCGGAGCATAAATGAAAAAAATGTTGCAAAAAAGGGGAAAATGTCCACCCGTGCGAAGCCGGGACGGGCCGCTACTAGTGCTAAAATAAACACCCGTAGGAATAAGGCTCCAACAGGTCCTTGTCTGTTAGGAGTTCCATGTTTTGTAGTGAATATTTGCGGCCTGATACGATGCTCCAACGCCTACAACTTAAATTTTGGTGTCTCATCCGGTTATAAAGTAGGTACTAGCAGCCAGTCCCGGCTTCGCACGGGTGTAAAGTTTTCCCGTTTTTGCAACATTTTTCATTTATGCTCCGCTCCTATTAGTTGTAGCGTGATATTATATAGCCTATAACCTTCCTCGATAAATGGACTATCCAACACAAAAATAATTTTTCGATTCCAACAAGTAGTTCTTGAGATTAGCGCGTTCAAACAAACAAACAAACAAACTCTTCAGCTTTATAATATTAGTATAGCTAAGTACCTACAAACCGATGTAGGTATCAGGTATATAATCCAGCCATTAAAATTTAGTATAAAATGTATAGAAACCTTTGATCTTAAAACATTCATTTCGCTTTCAGAATCTATTAAACATACACATAAAAAAACCAAGTATCTTAAATATTCTTCAATTGTCTTTTTTCTAAAAACATGTGTTATTAATGGTTTCCTGAAGAATTCTGAATAGTTTCAAGATTTCATGTTCTTTCACCTTTTATAAAAAAAAAAACATCCATATCGTGCATATACAGATGTGGCCATATTTAAAAAAAAATAAAATATAAAAACGTTGCCCCACACTAGGATTTCTCCTGTATCGTGGGTGCGTTTACAAACACAAATCTTCACACGCGCAAATATCCTGAGACCCGGAACAACTATCTGTAGGCCATACAAATATTTGTTCCGTGAGGGAATCGAACCCACGACCCATAGCGCAGAAGCCGATCGCTCAGCCACTGCACCAAACGTGTCCTCAAAATTTAAAACACGTCGTCAACGTCAAAATTACAAACGATCATTACTGTACACACGACATATTGTTATGATAAAAACACGATATACATTTTTATCAGGCTATCATTGATGACTTTTAGTAAGTAAGCCCATCAACAACAAACTCCTAATAAAACTTACAATCACTTTGTAAACAGGGTGGCATTTGAAACAAACACAGCTGGACAAATAATTAAAAACAACAACTACATTGTTGGAAAATTCAAAGTTGACAAAAATTTGTTCTTGAATATTGACGAATACTTATTTATGTCTCATAATCATCTCCATGTTTTCAAAAGTTATTTTAATTAATGAATTTACTCAAGAAAATTAAATAAAGGAAACTTGTGATTCGTTCATACCCTTAAAAACATATGGATTTATAAAACGTAACTATTCTTTCAAAAAACGTTGCTGGTCATTTAAAATGCTCCAATATTAACCTTTTCACTGCCAACGTACACAGAACACGATGTCTCGCCAGCGCCAAGCTATAAATGTATAACGAAATATATAGTAAACAGTAGTGATGAGCTGATGACCTGTTAAATACAGTAAACTTATTTTTATAACATAGTTAAAATGAAGAGCTTCTAATGAAGTTGTGGCGCTGGAAGTACGAAAATCTGGAACTTCTATTAAGTCCGTGGCAGTGAAAAGGTTAAAGTTTGCGACGCGGTCTATCACTGCAAATTACTCTGCAGTGCCAATGATGTTGTATGAAAGCCAGAATCTCAGAAAACGATACCATGTAAGGATTGCAAGATTGTTCTATTAACAAAAGCAAACCCTTTCAGGGCGATTCTTATATTGAAATATTCAAACTACTAAAACACGTGTCTTTAGTATAAGGGAGCTTTACTTCATCTAATGTTTTCTTTTATTGAAATCCATTTAAAATGTCTCACGTTTTTTTAGAGACTTACTTATGTTTTCGATGTATGACGTGTAGTACTAGTTTAGTTTACCTGGGCTGTATCCGCACTTAGCCTCTTGATTGAGCCATTGTGCGTGTTCCGTCTTACCTTCCTACTCCAACCAACCCAGGTCGTCCCAGAAGGTTAGCAGCCTTCTCAGGCTGCTGCAGGCCCTGGGAGCGATGCTGGAGATTGAAGAGTCCGTGCCCGTTGTTCGGCCACGCTCCTGCATTCTATAAGCACGTGCAGCGGGCGTTTCTTCTGTCTCCATGCATCCTCTGCACAGGGGACTATCTGTTACACCTTTTTTTTTTTTTTTTATTTGTTACTAGGCCTGCGTTTGGCCGCCATCTCGCCTGATGTTAAGCGATAATGCGGTCTACGATGGAGCACGCTTGCCCAGAAGAAACCGATTCACTCGTGACTTGAAGACACCCAGATTGTAACTGTCGGGGAACACCCACTCGGGCAGCGCATTCTACTGTTTGGCGGTTTTCACAATGAAAGTGGAATCAAAACGCTTCGTTCGGGTTTTTGGTATATCAACCATGAACCGATGGCGCTTTTTCGTGCTTCTGGCCGTCCTATGGTAAATAGGTGCTTGTTTAGTGGACAGTGTCCTGTTAAGATTCCAATATCTTCCGGATGTCGCCCCTTTTAAATCTGATGAGGTTGCGGGACAATCTTTTTGATGCTACCGGAATTGCATTTTTAGTTTGCCTGCAGCCCTCGCTGTTTGTCCATTCTGATAAATGGGTTTCTTCTGTTTTTGTGCGCAGCCATGTTTTTATTTGGGCCTGGGGTATGGGCAGTAGCGGCTCCGGTCCGCACACTATTGTTTTTCACCCCACGTGCAGTACTAATTGTTTCTAATTATATGGCTACAACTGTATATGTCGGGGATATGCCCGAACATACAAATATAATATATAATTATATACAGACGAATTGAGAACGTCAGCATTTTTAAGGAAGTCTGTTAAAAATTAAAATGGCTGGACTTTACATTATCATAAAGGGGTTGAAGTAAACAACTAGTTAGCTTGATGCAGACTCACTTTATTTCCAAACACCCACAGTATCTTTCATCTATATCTACACTGGCCTGCAAAAATAAGTATCACACTTAAAATTTCAATTTTTTCTAAACTATAGAAGTTAGAGATTTAAAATAAAAAACGTTTTATAGCAATTTTTATCAGCTTTCTTTGAAACTATAGTAACAAAGTTAAACTCTTTTTTGAGTCCTTTTTGTTTCGAAAATATATCTTGTGTACCTAAAAAGTTATTGTAATTTTAAAAGTGTGATACTTATTTTTGCAGGCCAGTATATACTAATATTATAAAGAGGAAAGATTTGTATTTTTGTGTGTAACGAATAAACTTAAAAACTACTGGACCGATTTCAAAAATTCTTTTGCCGTTAGAAAGCTACATTATCACTGAGTAACATAGGCTATATTTATTACTAGAATAAAACTTCTTACGCGGGCGAAGCCGTGAGGACACAGTTGGTTATTTATAAATAAGTAATTATCATGCTACAGGGGTAAGTAGGTCAAACATGTTTGTACCTACTCCTCTCTCTTAAAAGGCGACTACCCTTATTATTGACAAGAAGATATGAACACCACCATCTTCCTCTACTGCTGTCAATCATCCTGATAAATTCTGTTTGCTAATTATAAAATACTATGATCACCGAACTGTTTTCTAAGCGCGGTGATCATGTATAAAATACATACAACAGAATCTTGTAGGGGTGAATCTATCATTACAGTTATAGCTAATATCCGTATGTCAGGATTGGGAGCATGGTAAATAAAGTAAATTAAACCAACATAGACTCTCCACCACTGAGAGTACTTTTAATTGGGTTAGTGATTAGTTACAGAAGCTAGTTCACAATATAACACAACATAAATAATTAACACAAGATCAGAAAATAAGGACAAGATAATCAGATATAAAATGTCAGACTTCTTCGGCTGCTCGACATGGAATCCTCTGCTCCGTCGAATGGCCACTGTTTTTATAACTTCGGGTACGTTGATTCATCTTGACGGTTACCCTCCTATGTCAACATTGTCCAGTGTTACCAGCTACCGATAACACATGGCATATTTGCTCGTGAACCTTCATTGTAGTGTCTATAGAAATTATCATGGGACATTTACTGGCTGACATAAACGTCCATCGTTCCAGTTGTACAATGAAGATAAGATGTCTATCTAAGTAGTTAGTAATCAATCAATGGGGTTTTTATGTTCAATAGGGGCCATAAAAGTCCACTGGGGGTAATGGATTAGTGCGTACTTACACGATAGCAACGGAACCCGACTTCCCGTAGTGTGTAGCGGAAAAAAATGCCTTTTCTAAGAAAAATACGACGGAATTATAAAGCTAAAGTCGAGTCTGCTGCGACAAAAACATAACAAAACATGTTTAGAGAACACTGACCAATTAAAATACAGTAAACAGTTAGGCCACGCCCCAATTTTGTTAGAAAAACATGTCAAGGGTTATTTCTATAAAAAAAAAACCGGCCAAGTGCGAGTCGGACTCGCGCACGAAGGGTTCCGTAACTTCCGTACCATTATCTATAAAAACGGCAAAAAAAACATGTTTGTTGTATGGGAGCCCCCCTAAAATATTTGTTTTCTTTTAATTTAATTATTTATTTTTAAAATGAATATATAACTAAATATTCTGTGAATATTTCAAGCGTCTACCTGTTGCCGTTATCAATATCGAGCAAAAAAAATCCCGTTTGTTGTATGGGAGCCCCCTTAAATATTTATTTTATTCTGTTTTTGAGTATTTGTTGTTATAGCGGCAACAGAAATACATCAGCTGTGAAAATTTCAACTGTCTAACTATCGCGGTTCATGAGATACAGCCTGGTGACAGACGGACGGACGGACTGCGGAGTCTAGTAATTGGGTCCCGTTTTACCCTTTGGGTACAGAACCCTAAAAATATGGTCGCAGCAGACCCGGCTTAGGCTAGTATTATTGTTAAAACTCATGTTTTTTATAATTTATAAATAATCAGATACTATTGTAGCCCTAAAGTATAATTACTTCATGTCATCTGTATAGGTACATCCACTGCAAAACATTAGCTTCTTCTAAACGTCTTAGCAAACGGAAAGTTGTTTTGAGCGCAAGGGAAAAATGCCGTTGCCCATCTCCTTTTAGAAAACCCACAGAAAAAGGACTGACTGCCTTGTTGGTCTAGAGGTCGCAAGTGCGACTGCTGAGCCTGGGGTCCTGGGTTCGATCCCCAGGTCGGGTAAAGTGTTATTGGGTTTTTCCATTAGGGATTTCTCACTAGCAGCCCGGAGTCTGGATTTGTGCCCGGTTAATGGCAATAGGCTCGCCTCCTATTACATGGGATTTAAACAAAACCGGTGAAACGAGGGTGAACAAAAAAAACACCTGCTGAACCCTTCTTCTTGTATATATATATAATCTGAATCTCGGAAACGGGTCCAACGATTTTAATGAAATTTAGTATGCAGGGGGTTTCGGGGGCGATAAATCGATCTAGCTAGGTTTCATTTTTAGAAAACGTCGTTTTATCCGTGTTTTTAGGCAATGAAAAACTGCTACAATATCATTAGAATATGAATGTAAATTTCGCCACCATCTTCTAGGTTGTAATAGCTCAGGTGGGAAATAGAAAGAAAATCTCGGTTCGAATCCAGACGATAATTTTTTTCCCTTTTTGTTTTCAAGTTCCTTCTTTTTCTATTTCCCCTTTTTTTCTTTCCAAAAAACACGATTTATCAAAAAAAAAACATCCAGGTACAGGTAATGTAAAAAGGACACTGGTATAGATATTCTATTGTATGAAGAAAAACATGCGGCTACAATATTACGTAGGTACACACCAAGCCGATGAACTTCAACGAAGGCCAACAGGGTTCGTAGGTTACATCAGAATTGTAAACAAAGTTTGGTCAAATTAACTATTATGACGAGCGATCGTTGGCATTCGTTCGTTATAATTACTAACCGCGCCGATCATACGATTTGCGAGGTTAAGCTGCGCTTGCCGCGGTTAGTCCGTGGATGGGTGACCGCTCGTTTCACATCGAGAGCCCTCTGTGCCTCGTTAAACCGTTGGTCCCAGTGTCATACGAATACCTATAACAGTCGTTACAGGAATTCAGAAGCCCGAAATTCTGACAACCGGTCTAACTTCGGATATCGGCATTGCTCAGTTACGGAGATTTGATGGCAGTCGCTCCGTGTAAAATACTGGTATTCAGCAGCATCTAGTTAGACTGGAAGCTGACCCCAACATAATTGGGATAAGGCTAGGCAAAACATTGTTTCTACAGAGATTCTAAGAAATAAACCTCGGGTCAACCGTCCTTTGAGGACTTGTAGGTAAAAGCCTCGTATCCACTAGGCAACATATGGCGCACGACGTGTTGCACAACATGTTGCTCAACGTGTTGAAAGTCAGTGCGGAACGTTTGTTTAGCTACGTCGTCTGTCTACACATGATTTCGCTCGCATCAGTCGTCGACAACACGTCGCCAGAGGAACTATTAGTGTTAATTTCAGCGGCGGTAGTTATAATTTTATCGAAAAATGCATTAAAAAGAAAAAAGCTACATTGGTGGGTTATAAGTTACCTACTTACAAAATAAAGAAAATGTATTCAGTGTATTCGATACACCACACGGACATTTCTGCGCGTCATGTCTCCACTCGACAACATTTCAACTGCATGTTGCACCGAAACAAACAACAAGTCGTGCGTTATGTTGCGCGCCAGCTGGCAACGTCGCGCGATGTTATGCAACGCTGTCGAACATGTTGAGCGTCACGTGTAGCGCGTCAATTGTTGCCTAGTGGATACGAGCCTTAATATTTAATTTGTTAATGACAGAAGGCTAGGCAGAACTAGATCATTGGCGTTCGTTGGCCTTGGTGTGTATGTACCATATAGACACAGATAAGCCAAAAGCTTGTATGTTTGCAAGTGCCACAGATGTTTATCTGAGGTTAATAGCGCTTGATGATTTTCTACACGCTTGCGTTCCCAACATTTTGCCAGAACAGCATTCTACGTTTATCTATTATACTAGCGACCCGCCCCGGCTTCGCACGGGTGTAATTTAGATACTAATGTGGAGCATATAAACTTTCCTCTTGAATCACTTTATCTATTGCTGAAAACTGCATTAAAATCCGTTGCGTAGTTTAAAAGATCTAAGCGTACAGACAGCGGGATCGACTTTTAATAATAATAATAATATATATTTATTTATTTATTATAATATGTATTTATTTTTCTTCCACAAAGGTTTCTTATAGCTATATTTTTTACATAATTATATGTTAGACTCAGCCTTTGTGGGAGACTGGTATCTGCACTAGGAAATCCTGTCACACAGATTACCAGGCCCCCCTTTAGGACAGCGTGCTTTACATTTGAATAGCACATTAAAACCTTTGACAATATTGTAGGTAATATTTAACTTTTAAACAAAAGAAACGGAAAAGATATGTGTGTGTGTTGAGTATGTATGTTGAGAGTGAGTGTGTGTGTGTGAGGGAGTGTGTGAGTGGGTGAGTGTTGTATATGTATGTGCATGTATTTGTGTATGTGAATTGATAAAGTTTATTTTGGGACGGTTAAAAGGTCCTCTGTGTCATCATAGTTACATTTTAATAGATAAGAGGTGAGAGTTTGCTTGCACTTTGATTTAGTCATAGGGTATAAATTTAATATTGAGTTCATTTTATTATACAAATAAGACCCAAGAAAAACGTGATGGTGATGCGAAAGTCCATGTTTATATAGTTTAGTTAGACACACTTTCGATTTTTCGCGCTTATGCTCATTGAAGTTAGGGTTGCAAGTCTGAAGTGAATGTTTTCGTAACACGGTATGCAAGATAAAAAGTTGACGGACTGTTAGAACTTTACACTTAACGTATAATTATGCAGTGGGGTATAGGAACGGTAGGGAATAAGCTGTTTTAAGTGTGGCTCTTTGTGCTCGTTCAACTTTAATCATAGATGTTTTGTGTGACCCACCCCATGCCGTAATGCAATATGTTATTACTGATTGGCATAGCGCAAAATATACCGATTTGATAACCTTCGCATCAGCAACGTGTTGTAGGTTCTTAAATATATAAATTAGCTTTCTTATTCTCTTTGATAGTAGTTCTATATGAGTATTGAATTTTAAGTTTTTATCAATTATAATACCGAGGTATTTTATGGAATCTACCTTTTGCAGTTTAGGGCATGAACAGGTAGAGTAGATGTTGTTGCATGAGTGGTGTATTATATTGAGAGATGCTGTGTCTGTAGGGTGAGAATTTGTTGGAGAAAATGTGATGTATTTAGTTTTGTCTGTATTTAGAGTGAGTAAGTTATTATAAAGCCAAGTTGTTACTTTCATGAACCCTATCTGTGCATAGTTTTGTAAGCTTCTTCTCAAGTATCCCCGTAGAAAAGAAGAGCAGTATCGTCCGCAAAGGTAAATATACGACCATTGCTGTTGCAGAGGTCATTTATGAAGACTAAAAAGAGGGTAGGCCCTAAAACACTACCCTGCGGAACGCCGATATTAACTGCGCTATCATCACTTATCCATTTATCGACTATAACACGTTGAACTCTGTCATTTAGGTAGCTCTCAAATAACTTAAGTTGAGTACCACGAATTCCAAGACGCTCCAGTTTATTCAATAAGTTGTTACATAGTATAAAACTTCGTTTTATACTATGTAAAGATTTATTGATGAATATACATAACATAACATCACGCTTTATATTCCCCGAAGGATACGCAGAGGTGTTTTAGTACACCCTCGTTTCGCCAGTTATGTTTAAGACCCATGTAATAGGGGGCGAGCCTTTGCCATTAACCGGGCACAAATCCAGACTCCGAACTGCTACTGATAAACTCCTAATGGAAAAACCCAATAACACTTTACTCGACCTGGGAATCGAACCCGGGACCCTATGCTCAGCAGTCGCTTCCGACCACTAGACCAACAAGGCAGTCTATTATGATGAATATGTTCACTGTTTTTTTATGTTAATGTCGAAATAAAACTGGAATATAGGTATTATATTTTTTTATTATTTCATTTTTATTTATTTATTATTTATTTTAAATATTTAGGTACTTTATTATTATTTAGGTACTTAGGGAACATACCCATACTACGTGACCTGTTTAGGGGGGGAGAGGGGTCTTTAAAATGCCACGCTTGGTCACAGGGGCGGGGGGAGGCCTTAGGTTTTCGTCACGTAGTGAATATCCTCTAGGGAAATCTCGCGCTTTTTCGAGCTATATTCAAATATGGCGCGCAGCGTTTATCGCTTTTTAAACTCACAGGTGGCAACACTGACGCACATATGAACCAAATTTTTTTTTTTCTTTCGGTTTGCAAAAAATGATTTTAAACCATATTTATGAATTACTATGTGAAAACTAGAGGGGGAGGGGGGTATTGGCATGTATTACGGGTGGTTACCGAGGGGGAGGAGGGGGTAAAAAATGTGTCACGTAGTATGGGTACGTGCCCTATACTGATATCAAATGCTTAATTTGTTGTTTTGTTTTAAAAAGACGTTTATAAAAAATCTCGTCTAATTTAGGACATAATAAAAGTAGCCTACAATGTATTATATTATTATAACAACAAAGGAACCCTAAGAAGTGTTTGTTCAATACGCCCTTGACTGAATTTATTAATATATCTCTCAACGTTATTGAACGATTAATCCCTGTATCAATTTTAATTAATCTTTTAGGCGTTGAACGAGATGAATCATAATTTCTGAAACATTCAAGGAATGAAGTTATTTTTAAATGTGATAGAATCGTGTTCGTGATTAAATTGTCATCACATCCTGAGTTTTTCGTACAATTACGCATATACAGGGTGTAAACGAAATCATGTAATTCCTTCAAACCTCGTGATGTGCTGCTGACATAGATTAACTCTGCACGTCTCTCGTAGAAGATCTTTTAAGGCTCAATGCCTTAAAAGATCTTCTACGAGAGACGTTATAGTATAGGATCCCAGTACAGAACGACCTTCACCGAGCTGGTTAATGGATGAAAAGTATTTTATATCCAATACCTTTAAACGAACAATTCTTGTATATATGTACACATATATATATATATATATATATATATATATATATATATATATATATATATATATATATAATCTGAATTTCGGAAACGGCTCCAACGATTTTCATGAAATTTAGTATGCAGCCCCCTGCATACTAAATTTACGGGGGCGATAAATCGATCTAGCTAGGTTTCATTTTTAGCAAACGTCGATTTACCAAAAAAAAACGAGAAAAGCTCGGTCATCCAGGCACTCAAATTAAATATGTCAATAAATATATATATTGCAAATGGGTTGACTAACAAATTTCAGTCCAGAATAAGATTAATTAAAAAAAAATTAAACATTTCTCTGGTTTGGTTAATAGACAAATTCCATACCAATCGAAAGTATGAAGCCTATAGAATATGCAAACGTTAGGTTGACTATTTTTTTCCCGTCACAACTCTTGGGTAGACAGGTATAAACACAGCATTTGTCTATTAACCAAACCAGTGAAATGTTAAAAAAAAACATTATCTGGACTAAAATTTTTTAGTAAACCTATTTGCAATATATTTATTGACATATTTAATTTTATATAAAATACTTTTCATCCATTAACCAGCTCGGTGAAGGTCGGTCTATACTGGGATCTTAGACTATTATACTTATTCTTTAAGTTACGTCCGGCCAGTGAGAAGAATAAGAAGAATTATTCCGGATTACAGATTGAGATAAGACTATGAAATACATGCGTCAAAAGAGAACAAACTTCACGTGGGCGTTTATTAAGGTACCTAATCGTTACATAATAATCTACCTGTAGCAGTATTAAATTATCAAGCTACAGGTGGATGTTGCTACCCACCCACTCCCTCCTCTTTAGCTCCACTTGAAACACACGGGATGAGATGGAATGAGATTTTATGACCGGTTGCACACCTGGCGTACCTACTTACCCGGAAAAAGTCACATTACAAGTCGAAAGCCACGTGGCAACCTTGATTTTATCTTGTACGGAGTTTTCCATAAAGCGTCGTCCTAGTTGGTTACGGGATGTCCTGCGTAAGTGACAAACGCGACGCGGAGCGACGCGACGCGACACGACGTGGAACAAATACTTGTTACGTCGCGTCTCGCTATATATGCCGCTAGTAGGGAATGCCGTTGTCTTTATTGCGTTTGTCGCGTTCGTCGCTTACGCAGGACACCCCGTTAGCGGTCGAATGACCATGCGATGATCCCATCGCATTGAACGTGCGAACGTGCGGTCAAACATAATAGTCTTTGTTGAGTGTCATTGAAGCACGCGTGATCAGTTCACATGACCAAAAATTCAATTTCAGCACTCGACAGTGATTAGACTGTTTGATCGCACGCTCGTACGATCAATGCGATGCGATCATCGCATGATCATTTGACCGCCAATTAGGACACCAAGGGAGGGCTAATATCATAATCGATTTCTAGTTAGTTGGCTTAGAAAAATATGAAACTTCTATTGTATCATCAAATCAATAATATTATCTGCTTTGCAGTGGCGAAGGGTGAATTTTCTTAAAAGGGAAGCCGAACCAAAAAATGCTTACCTTGCTCAAGTGTGATGCGTGAATTCCAGTAACTACTCGTATAGCTGTCCCTATGGCTGACTTCGAAATCTTGTACAGATGAATTGGCTTTAGCTCACTTTCACTATACATGTAAGCACTGATACATAGAAACAGTGCCTTGCAAGTATAATAAAAGTGGCTTTGAGAAAAGCCGTTTTGGGATGGATATGAGAAGAACATCAGCAGTCCGACTGACGCTAACGTCATAGAAACCAAGAAAACGTTCTTCGATTCCAGTTTCAGATAAATACCTAAATATTACCGTTAGTTGCTCCCTATGACTAACATCGGGCGTTTCGTCAATCATGACCGATACAAACTGAGCCTTATTTATTTCCAACTTTAATTTAAAACGAATGCGATACTTTGTATTAAATCATTTTGTATATCACTCGAAAGGCCAGAGAATGTGCGATTCTGTGTTGAGGAACATTGTTCCAAATGCGAATCGATTACGGTATCATACTTGCTTAAATATAACAACGTTTCGATATAGTTACCGCGGTTATCGGATGCCGGATTTTCGTGGTGGCCGCGAAAAGCTAATTATTTTTTACCTAGCAAAATTACTGTGTCGATGAACCGTTTCATTAAACTTCTATTCCGATCTACTTTTCTTCTATTATGAACTTCATACGTATTAGCAAAAAATGTTTCTATCCTACGATTTCCGAAATCATGCAAAGATAAACAACTTCGGATATGTTTTTCGGTCTGAACATGTTTTTTGGACGAATTTGAAAGATTATTAATATCTTTAAATCCCGTGTGGCTCCATAAGCTACTAGAATCTGAAAATAATATGCAAGGAAAACAAAACATTTTATTTAATTTACAACTTCCCGTAAGCCAAGGGTATTTGTCGTACCTACAAAGAACTGTTAAAAAGTTTGAAAAAACCATCGCGTCGTTTGTAATTTATAATCATGTCAGGGCGAGCACGGCCTAACTGAATTACATGTTTTTTATTATCAAAACTCAACTTTGAAAAGGATGTTTCCTCAGTCAACAAATAATCTGTCAGACAGCATTCTACGTTCACTAATGCCGCCATGGTATCGAATTTACTCAATAATAACAAAATCACTACTTAAATAACTACTTTCTAATAAAACTACAAACTAAAAAAACTATCTTAGTAATCCTTACTTACTTAAATACCTATTTAATATAGACGATCACCAAACAATACAACACCACTAACCTTGTTTTTACTGCACTATCACTTCGCAAAACTATCACTAGTTTACACAAATAAATCAATTTCAACAATAATACATGAATAATGCTATAAGATTTTAAATTATGATACGAATATATCAAATCAAATGCAAATAAACAAGTGAAAACAATAACATAAACAAGCGCGAAAAAAATCTGTTGTGAATCTGTCATCCAAATATTACTATCTGAACAAATTACGAACTTCAGTAGCATTATTTCCATCTCGTTCTGGCGTACGCATTTCCTATCTCTGTCCTTACCGTAACTCGATGGATCGCGGCTTTGCATCGTCCGTATATCTAGCGGTGTTATGTTGCCTCAAGGTCACGATCGCTACTAGTGAAACTATGAATTAAATGTACTGGATTCCTGCTGCGCCTGACCGGGTTTTCTTTTGCGTCATTTCAACATTTTGCTCCGAAAAAAATTAGGCGTTTATTTATTTCTTTGATTGTTACTTTCATAAGCAAATGTTATACCTGCAATGTAACTTCGTAAATACGTAATTATTTGTTTAAATGATAATTGAAAATAATAGATACTAGTATTTGCCATATTTCGAAAGGGAAGCCGATAGGAATCGAGTTGTATGGAGCCTTCGCCACTGCTGCTTTGTGGTACAAAATATCGCTACAAAAAACGGCTGTCAAGAAATATTGTCTTCTTATCTATATAAATAAAAATGAATCGCCAAATGTGTTGCTATGCGCAAAACTTGAGAACGACTGGACCAATTCGGCTATTTTTTTTATATATATTCCTTAAGGCACAAGGAAGGTTCTTATGGAGAGAAAAACATAAAAATTGCGTGGAAAATAGTAAAAACAACACTTTTATTTTCCCACTACAGGCCAATAACCTTTGACAGAACGAAGTCTGTCCGGGCAGCTAGTTTTACAATTAAATTATTCCTTATTCTGATCCAAAATTACAGTGAAAAGTGTGAAAAAGCTTCTAGTAAATCTGTATAATATACAGTATTTTAAATAACAGAGGGCGTTTCCTTAAACTCGTTAATCTATAATTCTATATCATTAATAGATTAAAATAAAAATATCAGCTTAGGAAAATAAGTATAAAAAAAAAGAAATAAATTAATCAAAAGTATAGGTAAACTAATTAATTGCGACATTGCCGTACTTCCACGTTGAATGAAAAGTGCACGTGTACAGTGTTTCATTTTTTTACGAGTCAATATAATATTTTTTGTGAATATTTAATTATTTAAAAAAATAAAACCTTTTTGTTTTTCAATGGTTTTTTTTTGCATGTATGAACGCTATACTATTACGGGTTAACGGGAACGCCCTTAGCTAGTTAACATCTATACTAATATTATAAAGCTGAAGAGTTTGTTTGTTTGTATGTTTGAACGCGCTAATCTCAGGAACTACTGGTTGGAATTGAAAAATTATTTTGGATAGTCCATTTATCAAGGAAGGTTATAGGCTATATAACATCACGCTACGACCAATAGGAGTGGAGCATAAATCAAAAATGTTGCAAAAACGGGAAAAATGTCCACCCGTGCGAAGCCGGGACGGGCCGCTAGTACTGTTTAAAAGGAGGAACTGACTTACTGACTGATCTATCAACGCACAACCTAAACCGCTGGGGTTAGAAGCTTGACATTTTGAAAGTAGGCCTACCTTTTTTATTGTAAGCATCCACTAAAGAGGAATTTTGAAAATTTCATCCTGAGAAGTAAAATAGGGTATGAAAGTTTGTATGAAAAAAAAACACACTCACAAGTGAAGCTTATTATGTTTCTAGTTAGAAATAGAATAGGTACATTTAGTTCTAGTTCTGTGGTTTGTGGTCTAGACTATGAGTCGGAATAATAATACCCTTTATGGTGTGTGGCGAATCTGAAATATAGGTATTATAAGATTTTGTAGTGTAGAGAACAGTATTAACTCTATGTTCTTTAGACTTATTAATGAGATCCAGAAAAAAGAACAAAAGGGGATTGTGGCATGGCCACCCGCCGTCATTTTGATTTTTTTTAAAGTTGCAGCGCACATTGTAACTGGTATTATGGGTAGAGGACACTTAGGGCCTTTTCTGATTTGTCGGCGCAGCAGCGGTGTGACATCAGCATGCTCGGTATATGCGGTACCGAAAGCTTATCGAGCGCCTATATTTCAATTGAGCGTTCCTGATTCGGTGGCGCGGTACTGATTCGACTTACCGCGTCTTGGCATGCATGTCCAATCGCCAAACAAACAAAAAATGTCAGCATAAGTATCACATTGCCGAGATAATTGAGGACAAAGATCGCCATATGAGAAAAAACCGGCCAAGTGCGAGTCGGACTCGCGCACGATGGGTTCCGTACCATTAACTATAAAACGGCAAAAAAAATCACGTTTGTTGTATGGGAGCCCCCCTTAAATATTTCTTTTAGTTTTAATTATTTATTTTTAAAGTGAATATATAACTAAATATTCTGTGAATATTTCAAGCGTCTATCTGTTGCCGTTATCAATATCGAGCAAAAACGAGCAAAAAAATCACGTTTGTTGTATGGGAGCCCCCTTAAATATTTATTTTATTCTGTTTTTTAGTATTTGTTGTTATAGCGGCAACAGAAATACATCTTCTGTGAAAACTTAAACTGTCTAACTTTCACGGTTCATGAGATACAGCCTGGTGACAGACGGACGGACGGACGGACAACGGAGTCTTAGTAATAGGGTCCCGTTTTTATTTTACCCTTTGGGTACGGAACCCTAAGAATTAACTAATTACGTGTCTATATGCGTTAGATTGTACTCAAATAATAGTTCCCAGGTTGATTTAACTGATTTTAATAAGTTTTTCTTTGTTTTTACGTTCAACAGGGTCATTATATCAGATAAACAAACTTACTTGATCTCTTTAGGATAGCCCCTTTTCCATTAACCTTTTAGAGAAGAGACAAAAATAATTGTAGTACATTTTTGAAAAGGAGTCTTTTGTGCTCTTTTGAAAGGAACACTTTTTTATAAGCTGGACTATTTTTTTATTACGTTTTTTGGCAAAGGCATTGTAAAGGATTCGGTGTTTATGAATTTTACTTTTATTCTTACTGTGAGAAATACACAATATAACAGACAAAATATTGCTGAAATAAAATATGTAGAACATTCTTCTGTATTCTATTTATTCAGCCGTGACCTTGTCTTCTTCTTTTCGTGTGGTTAGTGCTTAACCTGGTGTCAGAGTTTGTGCCGCCCATTGGCCTCTGGCTTGGCTTCACATGCCGTCAAGAAATATCTCTCAGGAATGCCGGTTTCGTCAGGATGTTTTCCTTCACCGTTTTTAAGCAAGTGATAATTATACAATACGCACATGAATACGAAAACTCAGAGGTGCGTGCCTTGGGTTCGAACTCGAGACCTATGACTTGTCAGTCTGACGGTCACACCACTAGGCTATCACTGCTGCATGACCTTGTACATAACCTTTAATTAATTAATGCCTTTTATTTATTTCAAATTAGCTTACCAGTCTTATTCTACGAACGGTTTCGTAATACTTATCATATGCCTTCTACCATTCGTTAGCAAAACGATTCGTTATTGGAAATAGGAACCGGGCATTACCAGACCCAAAACAGCTGTGTTCGTGCCATTGTATTATATATTAACACCTAAATATAGGCTACTAGGCTATCACCAAGCAGTGATAGCCTACTGGTATGACCGTCGTACTGCCAAGTCATAGGTCTCGAGTTCGAACCCAAGGCACGCACCTCTGACTTTTCGAATTCATGTGCGTATTGTATAATTTCTTAAAAACGGTGAAGGAAAACATCGTGACGAAACCGGCATGCCTGTGAGATATTTCTTGACGGCATGTGAAGTCAGAGGCCCATGGGCGGCATAAATTCTGATACCAGATTAGTCACTAACCACACGAAAAAGAAAGAAACACCTAAATATTTTATTATTTCTAGAGAGATTCCAAGAATTAAACCTCGGGTCAACCCTCCTTTGAGGGCTTGTAGTTTAATATTTAATTTGTTAATGACAAAGTGAACTCATCATTTCGCCGTACCGAAGTGGTACAGACGTTTTGACACCCTTGAAAGTAAATTAATTCGAAGTAGAGAGACCATTTCTTTGTAACAATTTATCGATGTTTCAAATAATTTTATTACCTACCTACTTTATTTTGTATCTAATTTATTTTTATCATAAGTATATTTCCCATCTAGAACCGCTACACACGGTACTTAGAATTGATTCTAGAAGATTGAAGATTTAATCGATATCTCAATAGCAATAGCTCTTACATGAGGGATTGAATACCGTGTTGTCGGCGAAATGTAGAAGTACAACAGTATGCACCTCTACCTACGCCTTCTTGGAATACAACCGGGACATTGTGATTTTATCGACATTTCTAATACACGTAGAATGTATTGGAATTCCATCAAAGCTTTGCCAAGGACTCTTGCTCTCGACAAAAGGTAGCTCTGGCCTCCATCATGGGTCACGTCTTCAGATGAGGCGTTTAGAGCGTACATTATGATAATTACTCTTAATTTTCAAGAGTCTACAGATAAGGCCGTTGAAAAACCGACGACGTTTTATGAAAATTTGATGACGCAATATCGCTCACGCTTCTTAGGATTAGTATGAAACATTATGTAGTTTTAAAATATAATTTAAAAAAAACAGCCCCTTGTCTTTACATAGTATAAAACAAATTTGCTCCCGCTGTCTGTACGCTTAGACCTTTTAAACTACGCAACGGATTTTAATGCAGTTTTCAGCAATAGATAGAGTGATTCAAGAGGAAGGTTTATATGCCCCACATTAGTATCTACATTGCACCCGTGCGAAGCCGGGCCGGGTCACTAGTTACATAATAAATTATCTAAATAAAGTTGAATAAAGTGATCTGTGAACAACGTATTGTTAACGTCAAAAAGTGATCAATGCGTATAGTTAAAATTACAATCATAATTACTTTCAGAAAAAAAAAACTTTACTAATTCAGAAATAAAAAAAACGACAAGAATCGGCAAGAAATATCGATATTTTTCGTGCCTCTCTAATTTTATTATCTCCCAACAAAATTCACCATTTGGAACGATTCACAGCAGGTAATTACTGATTCAAACCCAATCATGACGGCCGCTAGAGGTGCACCCTTTGAGTCTCGTCATATTGCTAATTAGTTCCCTAATTATCCGTTTTATATTGTTGCCAACATCATTTATAATCTCTGACAGATTTTGTTGAATAAAATATATTGTTAAGCAATTTAATTATCTATTCCAAACAGAAATTAGAGGCTTTTGTGATAAATGTGTTTCTTCTCTTGAGTCGACCGAATTATGAGAATAGCTCAAACCGTGGTGAAAAGATTAGCCAGTAAGCAAGGTTGGTAGCGAGACTGACTGCCCAGGTTGGCCGGACATGTGGCCTGCGGGCGGCGAGTTAGGGGACCTGACGCCCGACCAGCCCGAGAAGGTGGCGCGCAGTGTTCCGTGCGCGCTTCTCAGGAGGGTTGGTGGACCGGGACTTGCCGGGGGTTGCGGTGCATGCTTTTGCGAATCCCTTGACCCCGGCCTTAGGTCAGAAGGAGGGACACCGTTGGTTTTTAGCCTGTAAGACTCCGGCAGACCCCCTCGCCTTCCCCGGGCGACGGACATCCATGAGGATTTTCCAACGAGAAAAAAAAAATGGGTGTGCCGGACATAAGTGAGTATCGTCACTCGTGAGTCGTGGAGGCTTTTTTAATGCACCCTAAATATGGGCTGATATGATTTGATAATATCAATACCAGAATCCTTAATACTAGGGCTGTAACAAAATTGTTTAGTTGTTTACTTTTCACCGCCAAATCAGTTCAATTGTTCACTTAATAGCCTCTAATAAACGAACGGTAATAGGAATAGAATGTCTAAATTTATCGATTTTATTGCGATTGACGTAAACTTTGACGTATGTAGTTAGTGTTAAATAGTTGCATGGATCGGTCATTACGCAGGTTTACAAAGTATTTTTACCTATTTCTGCCGACAAGCATTGCTATAAAAATACGCTAAGAAAACCCTATTATCAGCTGTGTGTACATTTTAGTATCATTTTTGGGGTCACAGATTAGTAGCTCCATTTTCTGAATTCGTAAATAAATCGATAAAAAAGTATTTTTTTATAAAAGCGTTGCCCCGCTCTAGCGATAGTACTAGCGACCTGTATCGTGGGTGCGTTTACAGAAACAATCTTCACATGCATAAAAACCCAGACCCGGAACATTTATTTGTAGGTCATGAAAATACTTGTTTCTTACGGGAAGTGAGTCAGCGCGCAACCACACAACCACTGCGCAAATCGTGTCGTCAATAAAATTTTAGAATACCAGTATTTTACACGGTGCGACTGCCGTCAGACCTCCGCAACCCAGTTCAGTAACTGGGTTGCGGAGGTCTTGTGAATTGCCCAGTGGCAATTCAGATATTCTAAGGCGCCCCGTACACAGTCAATCTCGACCGCGATCCGCGATCAAAATCAATGATCGCGATCCAGATTGATAATGTAAGAATTAGAATGACGGATTGATGCATCTGATCACAAAACTATGCGCCTATGGTTAGACTAGTTGTCACTTTCAGACTTCTAACTTTCCGTAACGACTGTCATTTATAGACCCCTCAGTGCTTCGGAGAGCACGTTAAACAGTCGATCCCGGGTGTCATACGAATACCTATGACTCATAGACCGACTGTTTAACTTGCTTTCCGAGGAACGGTGGAGTCTCGACGTGTAAGAATCGGTCACCCATCCACGGACTGACCGCGGCAAGCGCAGCTTAACCTCGCAAAGCGTATTCTTCTCAATAAGCAGTCATCAGTGATAATTTAAATTGCACGCGGCTCAGTACCCCCTATCCTACTAACCTTATATAAATAAAGTGTAATATTATTATTATAATAAGGTGTAATAAGATAACGAATAAAATATTACAAAGAGATATTTATTTGATATAAAAAAATATTCATATGTCTTGTCACTGAGACGGCTTACGGGTAGAAATAGCCTGTCATATTTGAATGATCCGCTCTTTATTCCACTTTATCGATATTTTTATTTTTATTAAGTATTTTCAATATAACGTTATGATTCAGTTTGAAAGATTGACGTATTACTTCAATCGCCATCAAATGTAACAGTTTGGCGAGTTTAAAATTAAGTAACACCACTGTATTTCAAATTCAATAAAAAAAACAAAAAAAAAACATACCCGTAAATAAGTGATGGATTGGTAACATTTTTAAACCGTTTTAATTGGCTTCGCTTCGCATCTATCTTTGTTTGTTTCAAATCACCCCATCCACAGACTGAACGCGGCAAGCTCAGCTTAACCTCGCAAATCAAATGATCCGCGTGGTTGGTAATAGGCCATGAGCCCCTCCAAAAACATTTAATTAGGTACATAAGCAATTTGTACTGTGTGTTTATATTTGCCGCGGAACCAATAACCGTTGGTGTAGACGAGTTCTAGAGTGGAAACCGCGAATCGGCAAACGTAGTGTAGGACGACCTGCGACTAGGTGGAGCGACGATATACGTAGGGTAGCCGGCAGCGACTGGAGAAGGACAGCCGAAGATCGGGCTCAGTGGCGTGCTTTGGGAGAGGCCTATGTCCAGCAGTGGACTGATGTAGGTTGATGATGATGATGACTGATGACTGTGTGTTTATCACAATATTGTCATGGATTAATTTGTACTGAGAGCCGCGTCCTAGTTTCACAGTAAGGTAACTTTTTCACCTAGGTACATTTTATCGTTTTAGTAGCACATCTAACCTAACCTATATTATAGTCTGCTTATGATTTTTGTCGCTGACAAAATTTTAATTCCGCTGATTAATTAATTAGTTCCCCATATAAAGTACTCGGCAGAGGTGTTTTAGTGCACCCTCGTGTCACCAGTTATGTTTAAGTCCCATGTAATAGGAGGCGAGCCTATTGCCATTAACCGGGCACAAATCCAGACTCCGGGCTGCTACTGAGAAATTCCTAATGGAAAAACCCAATAACACTTTGCCCGACCTGGGGATCGAACCCAGGACCCCATGTTCAGCAGTCCCGCTTGCGACCATTCGACCAACAAGGTAGTCTGAGTGTACCTACTAAAAACACCTCTGCCGAACCCTTCGGGGAATACAAGGCGTGAATGTTACAACAAAATACCTTGTGATATATTGCAATTAAATGAAAGAAAATTTAAAACTCATATTAAAAGTACACTTTGTAAACAAGCATATTACAAATTAGACGATTATATCTAGGATAAGAACGCTCGGAAACATGCTGGTCCAGCTCCATAGGACAATCTAGAGTCTAGACAAAATCAAACTGGTTGCTATTTTAATTGTATAATTTATTTTTTTAAAGCCATTTATTTTAGATTCTATGAGTAAGTACCTAAACTCACACACTGACCTATTACTTTTAAATTTTTGGGAAAACTTTGAAAAATCAAAACAAAACACTTTTGCAATTTTTGTAAATATGTGAGCACCATGTATCTATCACATAATTAATATGTCATTGTTTCATTTTTTTTACCTTTTGTGGTAGTAATTTTATTCTAGGTGCATCGTCTTTACATATAATTGTATAATTATTGTACCTATACAAAATATTGTAAGACATTTTAAAAGAGTACCCAACGGTGGAGTTTCTTGCCCATTCTTCTCCATACGAAACTACCTTTTGGAAGGGGCAACTAGAATCAATTCTATTTTCTTTGTAACTTTAACGTTCAAAAGTGCCTTTTATGTGCCTAATTGAAATAAATACTTTGACTTTGATGTTACGTATGTATAAAATACTCGGTTAGTGTTTCCTTCTTTCTTAGATTAAAGCTCTCTAAAGAGCTTCTGTGTATTGGACCTTGTATATTCTTCTTTTTATCCGACTTCCAAAAAAGGAGGAGGTTCTTAATTCGGTTTTTTTTTAAATGTTTGTTACCTCATATCTCCGTCATTTATAAACCGATTTAGATATTTACTTTTTATTTGAAAGGATATACTTCCAGATTGGTCCCATTTAAATTTGTAGGTCCAATCATGTTTTAATTAAGACCACTAAAACGAAAAAATAAAAAATAACGATGAAAATAATAAAATAATTACCATATTATAAAATTAACAGTTTCAGAAGTCGGTGCTAAGCCACGCTGAACCAAATTGAAGGCACCGACTTCTGAAATTGTTAATTTTATAATATGGTAATTATTTTATTCTTTTCATCGTTTTTTTGAAGTTGGTTTTATCTTTGCGGCTTGGCTTGATTCATCAGATGATCGCAGTTGCCCAGCATCTGCCTTTCAGCTCAATCGTCGTTTCCGTATTGCCTCGTCTCCAAAATCCTAAATGGACAATTAATATGTTTTAGTAAAGAGTACTTATTAATAACCGCGCGGATCATATGATTTGAAAGGTTATGCTGCGCTTGCTGCGGTCAGTCCGTGAATGGGTAACCATTCTTTATACATCAAGACCCTTCCGTGTTTCGGAGAACACGTTAAACCGTCGGTCCCGGCTGTCATACAAATACCTATGACAGTCGTTACGGGTATTCAAAAGCCCGAAAGTCTGACAACCGGTCTAACCTTAGGATATCGGCATTGCCCAGTAACTGGGTTGCGGAGGTCTGATGGCAGTCGCTCCATGTGAAATATTGGTATTCAGCCGCATCTGGTTAGACTGGAAGCTGACCCCAACATAGTTGGGAAAAGGCTAGCAGAACGAACTTATACCAACATTTTAAAGTTGTTCTTGCGAATTCATTTAGTTTACCGAACAATAAGTCAACCCTTTCGGCAACTTTATTGGGAGTGTGTTTTGAAACAGGAGTTTAAACAAAAAACACTTGGCAGCTTCAATAGTAATTTACCAAAACACTTGGTGGAATAACAGCATTTTCTGCAGCTGACGGAAAAGCTTCGGGGCGAAGGCAAATTATTTCCCTACGCATCTGCCGAGCCCCTTAGTACCTAATTCCACGCTCAGTTGCTCTTATATTCCGGGTCGAAGCCACAGGTGGCCGTGACGTCACTGTCAAACATAGGTACTTACGAAAAATCAGAGGTTGTTTCCTCTGCCGGATTTCTCGGAATAGGGGTGAGACTATTTTGCGAGGTAGGTACTTATAGGGTGTATGTTGGTTTTCTTTTTTTATTCAAGAACAGCGAAGAAACTCTGTCAACGAAAAAGGCTGATTTATATTTTATACTTATGGCCAATAGTTCAAGACCTACTTATTAAAAAAAAAATGATGTCAATCATCTAATGCGGCGGTACGGGTGTGAGAGCGGCTGTTGCGTGGTGATGCTCGCGAGTGCAGACACTCGACGGCAGACCTTTGTAACTCGTCGGCTGTCTTCGGTTTCAATCGGCCACATTTTTTTTACCAATTCTGTTTCTATTTTTCACATCTGCCAAGCGTGCCGCGTTTTTTTGTACTCTTTTAATTACTTTGCCATACTTATATCCTTTGCTATGATCTATCTATAGGTATAGGTATACTAATATTATAAAGCTGAAGAGTTTGTTTGTTTGAACGCGCTAATCTCAGGAACTACTGGTTGGAATTGAAAAAATCTTTTTGTGTTGGATAGTCCATTTATCGAGGACGGTTATAGCTTACATAACATCACGCTACGACCAATAGGAGCGGAGCATAAATGAAAAATGTTGCAAAAACGGGAAAAATGTCCACCCGTGCGAAGCCGGGACGGGCCGCTAGTCTGGAATAAATACAGTTGATGGAAGATAAGTAAATATTACAGGAAAAATAAAACAATGTCTATAACTATCACAGTTGTTTAGAAATCAGTAAAAATATTTTACAAACAAACCTACTTGTGAGGTTTCAAAAAAATGAAAATATGATTTCGAAAATGGAAAAGTATATTTCTTCCAACGATACGGAAACCTCGGTGCACGAGTAAGGCTCGCACTTGGCCGGTTTTTGTTTATAGGAATCGGGCATAAACCCCTGGACTGATCGTAATGAAACTTGACAAAGAGACAGTCTGGGACCCAGAGGACATATGCTACTTGATAATAATTACAAAATACACGCAGACGAAGTCGCGGCCAACATTACATAAACATAAGAGCCCATTACTGTCCCACTGCTGGGCACGGGCCTCTTCTCAGAAAGAGAAGAGTTTAGACCTTGGTCCATCACGCTAGTCTAATGCGGGTTGGCAAACTACACACACCATCGAGAAGTGAAATGAAATTAATCTCTCAGGTGTGCAGGTTTCCGCACGTTTTTCCTTCACCGTTGACGCAAGTGATAATCAAGTTCTGATCTGCACATGAATTCCAAAAGTCAGAGGTACGGGCCGGGATCGAACTCAGACCATTTAGCATGGAAGGCAAACTTTCAACCGCTAGGCTACCACGGCACACAGCAGCAGTAGCTAGTAAAAACAATCTCACTAACATTCAACATATCAACGAACTAGTCTACGTCATGTGCAATGTCCCGGAGGTTGGACATATTGCATTACGACGGCTCGTGTCCCGCCATTTTCTGTGATTTATAGCATTAATACTGCTCCCATACTGTCCCATACATTTATACTGGGCGTCAGAGCCGTCCCTAAAGGCGCGATTCCATTAGGCAAGTCTTGCATGCAAGTATGACGTCACATTTGCGTACAAGTTGCTTACATTGGAAACATGTTTTCGAGAGTGTGCAAATTGCATGCAGGTTTTACTTGCATACAAGTGGAGATGTTCAACAATTGAGTAGGACATCATAGGTGGAAGACGTGTTGCTGTGGTCGGTGCTGGTTTTTTTTTCTTGCCCCCACCTAACAGTCATTATGATTCGATAATTTCTACAGCGAGAGATACCATGCGCGTACACATCACTCGTTCGCAATTCGAAACGTGCAACTAAAGGCTCATTTACACCGAGCAAGTTTTTTGAAGCAAGTCTCATGCTATCTTTGTCTTTCTCTCCGACAAAAACAGAGATAGGATGAAACTTGCCTCAAGAAACTTGCTCCGTGTAAATGAGGCTTAACGTTTGCTCGTTCAATTTGCACGTCATTGAATAAAAAAAATTACAAGTCAAACTACCTACCTCATACAAGTTGTAGCTTGCATTCAAAGGACATTGCTCTGCGCCCATACATTGTTCGCCCTGGAACCTATAGCATCGGAAAATTATGTATTATATTGTCGATCCAAAAAAGTATCAGAATTTGAGGTTATAATCGAACCATAACAACGAATATTATACCTAGGTATATTTTTTCATAGCTCCGAGTGATTTTTAAGGAACTGAAAAGCAATATAATAATACATTTAGCTATTTTTAGTACCTACCTAGATAATTAAGTACCTATGTAGTTTTTTCTAAAGCCTAAGTGTATGTAGGTAAGTGCAACATTTAAATGCACAGAATCTAATTAACATAGGTACTTGTATTCTTAGCATTGGTTTTGGAATTGTGTGATCAGTGTGACGTCAAAAATAGGGGTGGCAAATACGATACGGTTTATCGATATTTCCTAAGATTTACTATGGCCATACGTTACAAACTGTATTAGATCCACTTTTGTCATACGATAATATTAATACCATTACAAGTATGACAATGTCCTACTTTACTTATAATTTATAATAACACTCTTCTATACTTGTAATAATATTTATACATTATAACATCTGTATCTAGTTTGCAATATTATTTTTTTAAAGAAAACATTTTTATAATGTATTTAGTAACGATAAGTATTTTTAACCGACTGCGGCGAAGCCCAAAAGTAGGGTTATTTTAATATTAATTGTTGTAAATAATCGTTTAGTTAGAAGTAACCCACACACTTTTCTAAACGATCATTAGAAAACCTTGAATAATGATCATGATGAAATATGTAGGTTTTGTTCACTTCAGCATTATTCTAACTACCAATTTAAAATCGAGTATGACCTCATTCATAAAGTGTAATTAGTAGGTTTTAAAAAAATTATACTTTCATTGAATAATAATCTGTGGAATATGGAATGGTGATTGAATGTTTTTATTGTATTAAATAAATTCAAAATGTGATTCAGATTAAAAAATATGCAATAGTTCATTAAAAATTCAATCGATCGGTTACAATCGATTGGGCATCCCTAATCTTTTTCGACATGACATGACGTTTGGCGAAGATGGCGGCGATTAATGTTATTAGTCGCGTAAAATACTTTTCAATGTACATTTTGGCATGCAGCTAGTCCGTGTTACAAAAGTATTTGCAACTAATATAATAAAATAGACAATTAATTATCGTGTATGTCCGATACTTTAGTTGCACAGGGCGATTCTGGACAATGTCCTTTGTTCAAGTTTTATGCAATTTGCATACAAGTAACTTGCATAATGGAATCACGTCAAATTTCTTGTTGTCCAATGTCACTTTGTTCAAAGAAATTGGATGACATTACGTCGCTGCGCGTGTAAAATCTGCTATGTGTTTTTTTTTAATCTGTCTGATGCTATTTTATAATAGTTCTCAAGCCACGTGCACCTGTAAAATCTGTTTTTTTAATAATTTATTTTGCTATCTTCTTAACCAAATAACCGATTAAAAACATGTTTTACAGGTGCACGTGGCTTGAGAATTATTATAAAATAGAATCAAAGACAGATTTTTTTTTTAAAAAGCAGCGGATTTTGCAGGCGCAGCGACGATTATATGAATTAATCAAATATACGAGCAACAGTCTATCTTTGCTTCAAAGATTTTTGACAGCTGAATATTATACTGCTATAGTAATTATCTGTGGTCGATTTGATCAAACTCAAAATATGAAAAAGAAATGGTGAAGTTATCGTGGTTTTATAAGGGTTTTCTAAACTTCAACAGAATACGGCACATGTAAAAATTTTGAAAACTGATATTTAGATTATGAATGCGTGGCATGAGGCAATTGTCAAATTGATCAATTTTTGACAAACATAATGGAAAAAGACATTTGATCAGTGGCATACCACCCTAATATACATATACAGACATAAATAAAGTCTCTCCTTTTTTCCATGGGGGTTAGCAGAAACTATAAAACGCCACAGGCTACGATCCTTACATACCTACTACTTTCGTTTTCTTCCACATTCATACATCTTGTCATACACGCACGACTATTAGAATAATACTAGCGGCCCGTCCCGGCTTCGCACGGGTGGACATTTTTCCCGTTTTTGCAACATATTTCATTTATGCCCCGCTCCTATTGGTCGTAGCGTGATGTGATATAGCCTATGACCTTCCTCGATAAATGGACTATCCAACACAAAAATAATTTTTCAATTCCAACCAGGAGTTCCTGAGATTAGCGCGTTCAAACAAACAAACTCTTCAGCTTTATAATATTAGTATAGGTAAGGATACAAATGAAACAGAAATCAAATTGCTCCTCTTTAACAATCGAGTACCAAGTCATTATTCTCATTTCATACCTTTCCTGATGCCGGGGGCCACACTAACGCCTAACGCCATTAATTAACGCATGAAATGACAAGGATACAAGGGATTTGTGCAAATTAATGCGTTAATTAATGGCGTTAGACATTAGTGTGGCCCCGGCATCAGAGAAAATCGATAAGGCCATTTTCCACGACACACGACACGATATGACAAAATGTGGTTACGACTCCAAGCGCTACACAGGCTGATTTTTTAATCACCATTAATTTTTTTTCTAGGCGTCAGGAATATAATAAGATTACATTTTTGAAAAGTAATTGATCTTCTTTCTTTTCGTGTCGTTAATGACTAACCTGCTGTTAGAGTTTATGCCGCCCATGGGGCTTCTGACTTGGCTTCACATGCCATCGAGAAATATCTCTCAGGCATGCCGATTTACTCACGATGTTTTTCTTCACCGTTTTTAAGCAAGTGATAATTATACAATACGCACATGAATCCGAAAAGTCAGAGGTGCGTGCCTTGGGTTCGAACTTGAGATCTATGACTTGGCAGTCCGACGGTCACACCATCAGGCTATCACTGCTGTTAAGAAATTGATAGGACACTCACTCTGACGCAGAGCCGGCCCGTTCACCCTACAGTCCTTACTCCTACCATAGGGCGAACTGAGCATATCGGGAAAATTATTTTAAAGATAATATTTGAATAAGCATTTTTTTTTCCAAAATTGAGTTTTTGTGTAATACTTAAAGCCTAGAAAAAATTTGGATGGTAATTAAAAAACATCCTGTAATGAGTTATTGTCAACGAAAACCAATATTCAGTAACAATTCTTTAATAACATTTAAAAGTAATCTTACAGGATTGAAATTCGGAGACAACTCATTACAAGTGGGCCCCACGTTGGGCGCCACTTGTGATGAGTTATTCTCAACGAAAACCAATATTCAGTAACAATTCTTTAATAACATTTAAAAGTAATCTTACAGGATTGAAATTCGGAGACAAATCATTAAATTTTCGCCAGACAATCATAAAAAACAAAACACGACACCACACTTATTCTAAATTTTAAACCACGCGGCCTGTAGAGTGGTCTATTATAAAGGAGGTCTTTATGTTGATTAAATACTCGTTACAATCCTGTATATTTCCACGGACCGTGTGCCACGACACTATATCGTATTTAATATAACATTAGAAAAATAAGACTTATTTTAGCAAAGAAATGTATAGAAATAAGGAACATGTTTACTTCCAGCAGAGATTCAACACAGTATTACGCTTTTTTGAATCTAAACAGTCGATCAAGATGAGCTGAAATTCTACTTGAAATTAAACCGACTTCAAAAAAGAATAAAATAATTACCATATAAAATTAACAGTTTCAGAAGTCGGTGCTGATCCACGCTGAACCAAATTGAAGGCACCGACTTCTGAAACTGTTAATTTTATATGATAATTATTTTATTCTTTTTTGAAGTCGGTTTAAATTTTTTGTAAAATATGTTTTTATTTTTTTCATTTTAGTGGCCTTAATTAAAACTTGGTTGGACCTACTAAAGACGCTGCTCGTAACATAATCACATCATCACAATATGCGTACTGTTCGTAATTGAGGAGTTCTATTGTCTATCTCCGAAGTTCTTCATCAGATCTTCACCAAATTTAAATGGGACCAACTTCGAAATATACCCTATCCATTTAAAAAATAATCATCAAAATTAGTTCACAATTGGCGAAAGTATTGATGAACATACGCAAAAAAAAAGAAAAAAAAAACATACAGACGAACATAGTAACCTCCTCCTTTTTGGAAGTCGGTTAAAAATGGTTTAAATAATATTCGTGCCGTGGTGGGCTGCTTTTGTCTAATGTTATAGGAAATGGAGTAGGTATAGTAATGTTGTATTGTTTTGTAAGTAAATGGTTCATAGAAATATATCACACTTGGTGTCGTCAGCCTCATCTTAACGGGAAGTGCGTACCGCGCCGCCTGCTATTTCAATTGACATTGCCATATTTGATTTTGATTAGCTGTCATAAATTAAAAGTAGTTTTTATCTTTTATTTTTTATTATATTTTTGTAGTTTATCTCAATATCTACCTAGTATTTGCATTGTTTATTGACACTTTATAAAACACTTTTATCCGTTCAAATATAATAGAATATATATTTAAAATTAACTACCTCCATCCGTGTGTCACTGGGGGGTACCAGCTGAAAATCAGCGCTGGGTGTTTGACGCTAACATATGCTGAGTTGGTGACCTTTTCGGCATGGACATGCTCGACAGCATAAATTGTGTATGTTTAATTATTTTTATATTGTTCTTTCTTTCTTCATTTTTATTTATGCTGTCATTGTGTTCTTGGCTGAATAAATTAATTTTCTTTCTTTCTTTCTTTCGTCATCACACTTGTTTCGTCGTGTCGTATGCCGTGGAATACGGTTTAACACCGACGCTGTCTAGAACTAAAAAGTCAAAATATTAACGTTAAATATATTTTTGAGATGCACTTATATAAATGACTGCTTTGTTGGTCTAGTGGTCGCAATCGCGACTGCTGAGCATGGGGTCCTGGTTTCAATCCTCAGGTCGGGCAAAGTGTTATTGGGTTTTTTCATTAGGAATTTCTCACTCGAGCCCGGAGTCAGGATTTGTGCCCGGTTAATGGCAACGGGCTCGCCCCCTATTACATGGGACTTAAACATAACTGGCAAAACTACTACTGCTACTGCTTCTACTGCTGGGTGTACTAAAATCACCTCTGCCGATCCTTTCAAGGAATATAAGGCGTGATGATATGTTATGTTTATATAAATGAAAATGCCCAGGTTCTAGGTTGCGTAGGTCTGATGGCGGTCGCTCCGTGTACTGGTATTCAGCCGCATCTGGTTAGACTGGAAGCTAACCTCAACGGAGGAAGAGATTTATCATTTGAGCCGTGTTTTTTCATCTATGAAATTTACTGGACATTTTGTGGGCGTCATATGTAAACCAGATTATGATAGTAGGGTGGCAGCAATGCCCACTTAAGGTAATAACATTACCGCCAGCGAAGTAGCAAGCATCTTAATTATAGCGATAATATGCAACATACTCTAGTTCGCTTTATAATATGCGGAGTTATTCATATATTCAATTGAATAGTTGACTACTTTAAAAAATTAAGAATAATTTAATATTACATCAAAAAAGGAAAGAAAACGATCGTTGATTAAATAACTAAAATCAATCTAATAAAAAACGTTTTAACAAAAATAAAACCGACTTCAAAAAAACGATGAAAAGAATAAAATAATTACCATATTATAAAATTAACAGTTTTAGAAGTCGGTGCTAATCCACGCTGAACCAAATTGAAGGCACCGACTTCTGAAACTGTTAATTTTATAATATGGTAATTATTTTATTCTTTTCATCGTTTTTTTGAAGTCGGTTTTATTTTTGTTAAAATGTTTTTTATTTTTTTCATTTTAGTGGCCTTAATTATAAAATATGGTTGGACCTACTAAAGACGCTGCTCGTAACATAATCACATCATCACATTATGCGTACTGTTCGTCATTGAGGAGTTCTATTGTCTATCTCCGAAGTTCTTCATCAGATCTTCACCAAATTTAAATGGGACCAATCTGGAAGTATATCCTTTCAAATAAAAAAAAAATCTAAATCGGTTTATAAATGGCGGAGTTATGAGGTAACAAACAGACGAATTGAGAACCTCCTCCTTTTTTGGAAGTCGGTTAAAATTGGAGAAGATACTCATTTTTAAAGTATTTGTATGGCGCATTTTCTGTTCTTTTCGCACAAAACGGGCATTGTACGGAGTAATGTCAAGTGACTACCTATTAATTTTTTTGAGTATGACGTCATCGTTCAATATTGCGGTCTATATCTAGTTAACAATAAAATTTTGGAATAATTAAATAAAAAATAAAATTTTAAATCGCTTATAACTTGTTTTTCTTATGTAATTCATTGGGTTTTGTAAAATTTTCGGGACAATTAATAAAAAAAAAGTATTATACATATAAATAATGTCACACCGAAGCCTTGTTAACACATTTTCAATTAATAGTTGCCAGCAGTTTCTGAAACATCATAATAAATGTTTCTCGAAACACTGTTTCGGAACTTTTGCTGTCGCCGTAAACGCGATAGTGTTAACCGCAACATCATAAACACATTTCAGAAACACGTAGGTTCTTGTTTTTGTTACAGTTTTATAAACAAAATGTTTCTTGTTTATACATGGCTTTAATATATCGGTTTCTAAAACAAACGTCTACGCAATGCGGTGCGTGGCTATATCAATACGTAAGGCGTCACTGCACACGTCCTCCACTGCACACGTGCTCAGGGACGTATTTGAGCATAAGCTGCAGCCTAGGGGTTCGCGTAGATTTTTGTTATTATCTCATCAATTCACGAATTTACGAATTTAAACCCCTCCTACTAAGGTTGCCACCCGTACTATAATATATAGTACCTATCGTACTATATTTCAGTCAATTGTACCTACTATAATTATATACAAATAATAGGTATAGTATGAAAAATTATATATTTTTATTCCTAATTCAACTGTCGCGCTTTTTTATGTTAACTATAAAAACGGAAAGAAAAAAGAAATAGAGTATCTATTGATTTAATTAAAATAGAATTGTTAATTTATTTTAATATATAATCCAAAGCGAAGAGCAATAACAAATACACAATGATAAAAAATAAATGTGTACTTTTTTTCCTGAATTTCCCATAAGTACTATATTTTTTAATCTTTTTTGGGGAAAATACTATATTTGTTCGAAAAAAAGGTGGTAACCCTACCTCCCACCCGCCGGTTTGTAGGGCCAACACCACAACATAGCCTAAACCGACGACACGTTTGGTGCAGTGGCTAAGCGATTGGCGTCTGCGCTGCGGGTCGTGGGCTCGATTCCCACACGGAACAAATATTTGTATGGCCTACAGATAGTTGTTCCGGGTCTGGGTGTTAGTGCATGTGAAGATTTGTGTCTGTAAACGCACCCACGATACAGGAGAAATCCTAGTGTGGGGCAACGTATTTAAAAAAAAAAAACAATACCCTACATATCCTAAATGCGGCTCTACACGTCCTACAATCGTTGAAGCAGGCTGGTGCTCACCAGATGAAACTGCAGCGCATACATGCAGCACGCGAGTTACCAACAGGGCTTGTAACGAGACGTCACACACATCTATAGCGGACACACAGCACGTCTATACAAATAGAAAACGCGTTGCTGCCCCGTACTGCATTCGGTGCGGATCTCCTGCGCCTACGGGATTTCCCCACTAATGTCTACAAAACTGAAGTAAACACGTAATAACTTTAGCGAAACAGTGATTTGTACCCATACTTTCACCAAATAGGTTCTTCTCCTTTTCGTGTGGTTAGTGACTAACCTGGTGTCAGAGTTTATGCCGCCCATGGGCCTCTGACTTGGCTTCACATGCCGTCGAAAAATATCTCTCAGGCATGCCGGTTTCCTCACGATGTTTTCCTTCACCGTTTTTAAGCAAGTGATAATTATACAATACGCACATGAATCAGAAAAGTCAGAGGTGCGTGCCTTGGGTTCAAACTGGAGACCTATGACTTGGCAGTCCAACGGTCACACCACTAGGCTATCACAACTGACGTTTAGTTACTTATGTTACTAAATAGGTAACATAATTATTCTGTCGTGTACAAAAAAAAAACTTAAAATAAGTACTCATAACAAGTTTCCTGAATTATAGAATCGGTTTGGTATCGGTTTGGGTAGTAAGTTGCATTTATACTAATCGCACCTTTTGCATCTTCTTCTATACATAGTATAAAACAAAGTCGCTCCCGCTGTCGCTGTGTGTACGCTTACATCTTTTAAACTATGCAACAGATTTTAATGCAATTTTCAGCAATAGATAGAGTGATTCAAGAGGTAGGTTTATATATAAGAGACATAGGTACAACAGAATCTTATAAGGGGTGAATCTATCATTACAGTTATAGCTAATATCGGTATGTCAGGATTGGGAGCATGATAAATAAAGTAAATTAAACCAACATAGACTCTCCACCACTGAGAGTACTTTTAATTGGGTTAGCGGTTAGTTACAGAAGCTAGTTCACAATATATTGCAATATAATAATTAACACAAGATCAGAAAATAAGGACAAGCAAATCAGATATAAAAAGTCAGACTTCTTCAGCTGTTCGGCATGGAATCCTCTGCTTCGTCGAATGACCACTGTTTTTATAATTTCGGGTACGTTGATTAATCTTGACGGTTACCCTCCTATGTCAACATTGTCCAGTGTTACCAGTTACCGGTAACATATATTATATGCCCCACATTAGTATTTACATTGCACCTGTGCGAAGCCGGGACGGGTCGCTAGTTTACATATATTTGTTTGTGCTGTGTACTGCATTCAAGCTTGATCAACTTGTTTGGCGGAATTAACACTAAATATTATAATTGTGTCATGAATTTCCGCAAGGTAAAGCCATTATTAATCTAAAGAGTTGTTATTAGAAAATTGTATTCAAGTAAAATCTTCCATACTTTACATTCAAATAGCTTTATTTTAATGAATAATGAATACAGTACTGTATCGGTCTGTCATATGAATAAAATAGGGAACGATTCAAAGGGAATTATTTATAGCTGCTCTGAAGCGAAGGGCTAATAATCTGTCAATATGTATGGAGAACAGGTGTACGTATGGAATTATGTATGTATTGGTGTCACCTAATTAAAAACATTTAGAACGGTAATGTCCATAATCCAAAATTGTAAAATATCTTTATTTTTTCAAGTTAAACGGGTTTGCCGTGCAGTACCCCTGCAGTATTAGGATTTGAGTATTGAAGGTTTAAATTAGTATAATGTTGTATTGTAATGGGAATTGAATTTGTGTGCGAAGTTTCAGGAGAATAGGTTAAGCAGAAGTAGTCGAAAAATCTGTCGCAAGATTTGTAACATCAATCAAACAAATACATTAAACATACATACATAAACTCACGCCTTTTTCAAATGGGGGTAGGCAGAAACTATAGAACGCCACATGCTACGACTCTTACATACCCCTTTCGCTTCATCCACATTCATACATCTTGTCATACACGCACGCCGGTTGAGAGTACTACGCACCTGACCTTTGTGAAGAACATCACCAATAACATCGATGTATGTCCTTCTAGGACGTCCTCTACTGGCGTTCCCATTAACATCCGCCTTATAAATTTCTTTTGTTAATCGCCGTTCACTCATTCTCTCAACATGGCCAAACCACCTAAGCATACTCCTTTCAATTTTTGTCACTACATCATCTTTTAAACCGCAACTTTGTCTAATCTCTTCATTTCTCAATCTATCATTCAAAGTTACACCGCACTACTTAAATACATTAAAACCGTTTAAAAATTAACAATAAGAATAAGAAAAAACATCAATACATACTAGGCCTACCTATTAATTTTGATTAGTTTATACCTAGGCTGCTGGGTTTCTTAAGGTCTAAGAATTAAGTCGCTGATAACGGCATGCTGTTATAAATTGGCTTAAGGTCAAACCACACATATCAAATCGGAAAGGGATCGTCACCGTATCAACTCGAGCCGTTCAGTATTCTTTGTATGAAACTCCTTACTGCAACGCACACTAATCGGAATCGTAACGTAATCGCCTCGCCTCGGGACAAGCTCACGACCCGCGGTGCGGTGCGTGGTCAACTTGGTTCCCGCGCTTACGGCTCGTCGTCCCCGCGCTTACGTCTCTCCGTACCCGAGCTTACGTCTCTTCGTCCACCCTTGCCCCCCTCACGCCTCCCGCGGCCTGCCTGCAGCACACTACTGTTACTGCGAGCCGTAAGCGCGGCGTCGTCTAGTCGACGTATCGGAGCTACTGATCCGGTTTGGTTACGTGCTTGCGTTAGGTTGACGCCTGTTTGACGGCGAGGCGAAAGGCGATACGGTTACGATCCCTTTCCGAGTTGATATGTGTGCTTTGACCATTATCCAGCTTGATGAACAAGAGACCGCGGACAGTTAAGGACAAACGTCTGCATTTCTCTTATGGGGTTAACTGGATTAGCCATCTTTTTGGGTTTGAATAATGGCGTTACGAAATACTATTAGCTGACACAGAAAACAAATCCAATAGAGATTAAGGCTCAGCTGCACCAACTAACTTTAACCGTAACCAGACCAACATTTCTGTCAAATCCAGTACAAATTTGACATAAATATAATACAGTTACGGTTATAGTTAGTTGGTGCAACTGGCCCTTAATGTTTGAGAGTGTTAAAAGCGCACTGTCGTTCACAGCCAAAACGGCAGCTTACGTAAGTCAAATGTGACTGTAGAAAACAATTTCAACCAAACATAACATCGACTAAAAATCAACTGAATGCGTAACAACTAAACTGGAAGCATACGAACAAAGCCAGTTAATCAAAATGCCACAAAAGGGAAACACAAACTGGCGGCGAAAGTGCCCTGTAACATTGTTATACTAGTACCTACACCACCGCACCGCATCGCTTGCATGCCTCGTAGCTCGTAGTATCGCTTACCGTATACCGCGTAGGTGGCTACCGCAAATGCTCAGCGTAGCGGCGTACCGACATGGAACAAATAACATTACCTTTGAACATGAAAAAGTCTGGTTTAGACTAACAGGCTGATGTGAGACTTGTTGTTGCGATGTATACTCATTGTTGTAATGAAAAATAGTGTTATGTACGATTCACACCTGGCTTAACGCATCGGAGCGGACGGAACTACAATTTACAACGCAATGAAGAGCATTGACATGTATCTACAATAATTAGAGTTCATATTTGCATGTGCTTTCAGGTGCGTCCGGTTGTGAATCATAGAGGTATTGCTCAGAGTATTATATGGTGTATAGAGTTTGTTTGTTTGAACGCACTAATCTCAGGAACTACTGGTTAGAAATGAAAAATTATTTTTGTGTTGGATAGTCCATTTATCGAGGAAGATTATAGGCTATATAACATCACGCTACTACCAATAGGAGCGGAGCATAAATGAAAAATGCTGTAAAAACGGGAAAAATGTCCACTCGTGCGAAGCCGGGACGGGCCGCTAGTTTCTTAATATTTCTGGATATAGCTGACAAAACAAGCGCTCATAGCTGCTGATGACAGTTTTTTTTGTCACACATAAATTACAGACACGCAAGATCTTCCAACTTTATCCCAAAGGTCCTCTGGGCGTTGCTAACGCATCAGCAATCCTCTTGGTGTTGTATAAGCCCATAGGCGACGGTAAATAGTCCTACTTGTTTTAATTGAGCTGCAACACAAAGTTGCTGTTAAGTAGCGTCTAAGAGTTGTCATGTGAACCCGAACTTACACCAACATAACTTGCTGCCACTTGCGCACAATTTCTGGCTACGACAATGATTTGTTACACTTCTTTGTGTGAAATTATGTTTCTGTTTGAATAAATACGAGAAAAATGGCGGCGGCGGGGAATTTTCTCGACGTTTATGTCGATCGGGCTTTTAAGCGACAGATTCGATTTATTCGACTGTAAGCAATTTTACGAAAGTCGAGGGATTTGTGAAAAACATTCTTTGTTTCTCGAAATAGTTTTGTCTTTATATTAACACCACCATTTATATTAACTGTCTCGTTGGACTAGTTGTGGCAATCGCGACGGCTGATCTTGGGTCTTGGGTTCGATCCCCAGGTCGGTCAAAGTGTTATTGGGTTTTTCCATGTGGAATCCCTCAGTAGCAGCCCGGAGTTTGGATTTGTGCCCGGTTGATGTCAATAGGCTCGCCCCCTATTACATGGGACTTAAACATAACTGGCGAAACGAGGGTGTTCGTAAAACACCTCTGCCTAACCTTTCAGGGAATACAAGGCGTGATGTTATATTTTATGTTATGTTTATTAACACCACATTATTGTTAAGTAGCAAGCGGCTGTAAATTTCTGTAAAGTTCAGTTTCTTTTGTCTGGGATACGAACTACCTAAGTACTTAGTCCGACCCTTGTGCGATTCCTGGCAAGAAATAGTTCACCAGGTTCGAAGGCCACTTTATCTATGGGTGCCGTTAAACCTGAATAACGTATTTCATCAAGAGAAGGTAGCTATTCGGGTATAGTTCGTGCCAATCCTTACTAAGAAAGTTTGTATGTATGGATGGATGTATGGATGTTTGTTACTCTTTCACGCAAAAACGGCTGAACGGATTTGGATGAGATTTGGCACACAGATGGACTATGCCCTGGATTAACACATAGGATATTTTTTATCCGGGTACATCAAGTAGTTCCCCTAGATGCGGGGGAAACCACGGGCAACAGCTAGTATGAAATATACAAGAATACCACATGCCGTGGTGGAAAATCTTTTTAAAAATGTTAGTCACGGGGCTGACCACCCATGATTCGCAAGACTGACTTAATAGTCTAAGATCCCAATATAGAACGACCTTCACCGAGCTGGTTAATGGATGAAAAGTATTTTATATCAAATTAAATATGTCAATAAATATATTGCAAATTGGTTGACTAAAAATGTCAGTTCAGAAAATGATTAATTAAAAATATAAAAATAAATATAGACCGGTAATATTAAACATTTCTCTGGTTTGGTTAGTAGACAAATTCCATACCAATTTAAAGTATGAAGCCTATAGAATATGCAATCGTTGGGTTGACTATTTTTTTCCGTCACAACTCTTGGGTAGACAGGTATAAACACAGCATTTATACCTGCCTACCCAAGAGGAAAGAGAAGAGTTGTTACCCGTTCTATAGAACGGGTAACAACTCCTTGGATCCTATACTATAATTATTGTCACTTGTTGAGAATCTTTTATTACACCCCACAAGCAACGGCTTTTAGCTGAAACGGTACAGTCCGTATTAAATAAGGAAAATAATAATGGTTCCGAAAAAGAAATTCAATTGCAGCGAACTGTGGTATAATACTACTTAAGCGCAGGCCACACCGCGAGCTGGCGGGCGGGTGGGCGAGCCACGTTTTACCAAGCTTAGGGAACGTACCCATACTACGTGACCCATTTTTTACAACTTTTTACCCCCCTCTCTCCCCTCGGTGACCACCCATAGTATATGCCAATACCCCCCCCCCCCTCCCCCTCTAGTTTTAGCGTAGTAATTCATAAATAAGTTTTTTAAAAAAATTTGCAAACAGTAAGATAAAAAAAAATGTCTCATATTATTTGGCTCATATGTGCGTCAGTGTTGCCACCTGTGAGTTTAAAAAGCACTAAACGCTGCGCGCCATATATTAATATAGCTCGAAAAAGCGCGAGATTTCCCTAGAGGATATTGACTACGTGACGAAAACCTAAGCCCCCCCCCGCCCCTGTGACCAAGCGTGGTATTTTGAAGACCCCTCTCCCCCTGAACGGGTCAAGTAGTATGGGTACGTTCCCTTAGCTACTTCAGCGACTCAAACGATGTGAGCAATGTGAACAGAAGTATGAAAAGGCCCGCCCGCCCGCCAGCTCGCGGTGTGGCCTGCGCTTTAATCTGCATTAAAATAAGTTGCCCAAAAATAAACATATTATTGAACGCATTATTATTGCTCCAGATTACACTTAATTTCCTATGACATACATTTTAAGGCTGCCCAATATCACATTACTTCCTGTGAATGTAATAATAATGTGTAATGTAATGTGTCTTCCCGTTGTTTCCCGTTGGTCTACCCGTGACCACGACCGGTGAAATTCGCTCGAAACGTCGGGATAAATAAGGTATTTTTGTGCCTTATAAAATTTTCTACGCGATTAGACCCGATTTAGTATTTTTATAATGTGTACAAATCGCGAAAGTTTGAAAACATTTATCACATTACTTGCTGATCAATCACTTTGTGATTGTGACTTTGTGGTTTAGAAAATTTATAGGGGGGCCATTTAAATTGTATAATATGTAATTTACGATAAAATCCGCATACAGTAATATTCGAGGAATCGTTATTATAGTTGGTAGAATAATATTACATCGGCAGCTGATATATTATTATTTCGGAAATTTCAGTATTTCATTCGGTTGTTTACCTACGTATTTTTAGTAGCACAAAAGATTTCGGTAACTTAGTAATTAACATAGTAATAATAATTTATTATGAGTTGCAATGAAATGTTAATAAATAAATAATTAATAAATATTGACAATGCATTGTAATAATTAATGCATGAATCTGTTATTTATTTTTATTTTGTTTAATTTATTTGCTGTTTAAGTTAAAATGAAATATGTTTAAATTATTGGTGAAATGAAATGTTAATTAATTTTATTAAGGAAATAAAAGGGTTATAATAATAATATTGTAATAATAATATAATTTATTGAATAAGCTCATTTTTTATTTATTTTTCGGAGTTTTTATTACTACTCTTTAAATAATGTTTGAGAATGTTCACAAAAACGAGTAGTTGTAAGTTTAGGCCCCTCCCTTAAATATTTTTGTTTTTGTTTTTTAAATACTACATGAATGAAGAAAAAAAAATGTTAGGTTTATTATACATGCAGTTATTATTTTATGAATGCATTAGTAACCGCAGTATAATTTTAAAATTATATCAATAAACTGGAAACACCGGTAGAGGACGTCCTAGAAGGACATACATCGATGTTATTGGTGATGTTTTTCACAAGGATCAGGTGCGTAGTACTCTCAATCGGCGTGCGTGTAAGGGTCGTAGCATGTGGTGTTCTATAGTTTCTGCCTACCCCCATGGGAAAAAGGCGTGAGTTTATGTATGTATGTATCAATAAACTACCTGTTCTAACTATGTAGTGGAGGCCGTCCCAAAATAGGTTTTACGTGTTTCGGCTCTCCTACACTCCAACTGGCTACTAGAAAGTAACAATTTTCTTAATTAACTGCTATCCTTAACCTTATAAAATTCACCACTTTTAACACAATTCCGTTTCGCAAACAAACATGCTATACAACATTAAACACGAAAAAACAACATTTACTCAACAAACACCCTCGAGCAGGTCAAGTACCATCCGACGACACTGCAGGTACCATCCTTTGCCACTAAAGTACCATCCAAAGCCCGCAAATGCTCATTAATGGCTCTCCGTAAGGTTGAGTGCCGTTTGCGCTATAGTTGCGGGATTCAAGTGCTCTGGATGATTCTGGATTGCTCTTACAGCTTCCCTAATTAAGAGGACAGGATTCTTTAGCTTACCTTTTGTTTGGATTTACCTTTTATCTTTTCAGTTAATGTCAAGTGGATCGTAAAGCCGAGTCTACACCAAAGAACAATTGGCAGCTTTGGATTGGCAACACGTGTTTTTAAAGAAAACACATGTCGACAACACAACAGTTGCCAATTTTGGAGACTCGGCAAGATACTGAAGTAGACTGTAGTACTGGAGAGGCTCATGGCTAATTACTAGACATCGGATTATATGCATTTGCATGTTTGCATAAGCAAATGCATATAATTCTATTTTTATAGCGTTATTGCATATTTTGGAATTTTTCATTGACGGTGCTTATTTCAGTAGTTATACGTGTTAGGCGTGTTGTATTATGCCGTCGACACGTCCACTTCGCACAAACTCAGCGACAAAGATTAGGTATAGTAACATACTCAGCGAGCGCACTGAATCCTATCTACGCAGGGTTGCCAGATGGCGAATTTTTTTTCTCGTACCAGGGCTGCCCAATATCTCGTACTTTCAATACATAATCTCGTATGAGATTTTTTTAAATCTCTTTTTATCCTTAATTTACGCCATGTACTATTACTAGCTAGTCTGGGGTAGGTATGTTCCTTAAAGCAATCATCAGTGATACATTAAGTGGCCCGCGGCTTAGTACCCCGTTTCCGACTAGCCTTGTAGATATAATGTGAAAATAATCGTAAATTCTAATAATAAATGGTTTTTTGATTGTGCATATTTCGCCCTTTTTTAGTGCATATTTTGACATTTTGATAGTGTATATAATCCGATGTCTACTAATTACCAACCACGTAGATCATACGATTTGCGAGGTTAGGCTGCGCTTACCGTAGTCAGTCCGTGGATGGGTGACCGTTCGTTACACATCGAGACCCCTCCGAGCCACGGAGAACACGTTAAGCAGAAGCCCGAAAGTCTGACAACGGGTCTAGCTTTAGGATATCAGCATTGTCCTGTAACTGGGTTGTGGAGGTCTGATGGCATTCGCTCCGTGTAAAAATACTGGTATTCAGCTGCATCTGGTTAGACTGGAAGCTGACCCCAACATAGTTGGGAAAGGGCTAGGCAGAACGAAGATACTGAAGTAGATCTATTTTTGGATTATTGTAGCACTCAGCAAGCCAGTCAGAAAGGTTGGTAGCGGGACTAATTGCCCAGGATGCGACGGACGTACTTGCTTTGTATCGTTACCTACTCGTGAAGGCTATTAATACACCCCAATCGACTAAAATACTTGGAAATTCAGTAAATTATATCTTTCAGCATTCACAAAAGAAACTGTCCAAATGCCAATATCAATGTATCCAGAGTTACTAATTACTATGGTGACAGAATCCTAAAGAAACGAATATCTATTGAACGGTCTGCCAGCTGACATAAAGAGTGATATGAACAAAAATAGTTTTAAAAATAAATTAAAAAATATTATTTAGAAAGGTGTTAAGGTGCTACCTCTAAATTATACAATTTTAAGTACTAAGTTAAGTGTATAGAGACTCACCGACCCCACAGTCAAACCACTACTACGGTTTGGTCCCCACAAAACTTTATAAATTATAGTTACCTCATGTGAATATAAATAAATAAATAAATTGACCTAATCCAATTATTTTGTGATTTATAAAAAAAACAATATAATTACCCGTAAAATTAGTTACGTGTTTAATAAAATAAATACAAACGTAGAAAATAGTTGGAAAATTTAATTAGATTAAAGATATTAAATGATTGCCCCGCTGGGCTAGTGGTGGCAAGTGCGACTGCTGATCGTGAGGTTCTGGTGACAGATGGACGGACGGACGGATGGACAGCGGAGTCTTAGTAATAGGGTCCCGTTTTACCCTTTGGGTGCGGAACCCTAAAAATTAGCTTATTCAAAAAAATATTATTACTGTGTTATTAATTAGGTTACCGAAATCTTTTGTGTTACTAAAAATACTTAACCGAATGAAATACTGAAATTTCCGAAATAATAATAACATCAGCTGCTGATGTAGTATTATTATTCTACGAACTATAATTAAAATTCCTCGAAAATAACTGTATGCCGATTTTATCGTAAATTACCTGTTATAAATTTTAAATGAATACAATTTTCACTATTTATAGGTGGCGGTAATCAGTAGACCTACCACAAATGTTTTCACGTTGGTATGAATTGGGAATGCTCGTTTCGCACTACTTAATTAAATTGAAAACTGTAGGGTTGTCCTGTTGGTCTAGTGGTCGCAAGCGTGACTGCTGAGCATAGGGTCCTGGGTTCGATCTAGGGTTCCCAACCCTCCCGGTTTGCCCGTGAGACTCCGGTAATAGTGGTTGACCTCCCGACCTCACGGGGTACAATAATTTTTCCGGTTTTATAAAAATTATGCGCACGCATCCGTCGTCTCTCGCAAGTCGCTAGGTTACATGGGACTTAAACATAGCGGCGAAATTAGGGTGTTTACTATACACCTCTGCCCAACCCTTCGGGGAATACAGGCGTGATGTTATATTATGTTATTAAAATAACCTGAATTTTTAATAGCAAATTCTGTAAAATGATTAAAAAATAAGAGCCCGTTCACACGAATTCCGTTCCGTTCTACCGATCTTGATATACTGCATCTGGCAGGCAGGATACGATAAAAATAACGGATCGTGTGTGAAGGCACCCATACTTCTCCATACATGTTCATGTACGAATCCGTTTTTTATACTGTTTCCGGCATCCAGTTGTTGATAACAAAACAGAACATGTAAAAATGTCGGACCAGTATTTTTTACTGGATTCGGAATACTATCTTGTATGTGAACTCGCTCATACAACTACAGGCGCCATCACCAAAATAAAAACGGATCCGCTAAAAAGGTCCTGTAAACATTTTTTGTGTGAATGGGGTGAAATGTTTTTCTTTTTATTTATTTAATTCTAAGTCAAAGTCAAAGCTTTTTATTTCAAATAGACCAGATTTCAGGCACTTTTAAAACGTCAAAACTAGGTGCACGGTTCCAAAAGGTAGGTTCTATGGAGAAGAGCCGGCAAGAAACTCCATGAATACTCTTTTCAAAATAGTAGTTCATGACAATTCCATTACAGTAGTGTGAGAAATAGAATTAGAATAATGCAGGTTAATGTAACAAATAAACTCACATAAGAGTAACAAATAGAAAAACATGCCTTCTAGGATTTCCATAGCCGTTATGGGCTGACCAGTCCCGACAGACGGCACCCGTTCACGAGCATGACGTGCACATCCGCATCGGTCAGCTCAACCATATTGTAGAGAATCCAACGACCGGATAAACAACGCCACCATCAGCAAGACATTTAAGTGAGCATGACAGACTCATACTACTAGACAATAGGCAATAATATGATATGATTGGATTGGATTGGACCTTTTGGAACTGCGTGACGCGGCAGTGATTACATGTAGTGTCAGAAAAACAATCTGGTGAATTTAACGTTAACTTGATGACGTCACAGGGCGCTCCATTCTAAAAGGCCCAATCCTAACAACATTTGGAACGAGTAGTACATTCAAATATAATCTATCACTATTCCTGACCTTCTCGTATTGTATACAGGGTGTAAACAAAATCATGTAATTCCTTCAAACCTCGTAATGTACTGCTAACGTAGATTAACTCTGCAAGGGATACTTTTGGATTCAATAAAAAAATGATTACAAGAAGTAAACATGTGTTCTTAACGAGAGGCATTTTAGCGCCCCGAGTTATGATGTGACCGCGCGGAGAACGATAGCCGCGCAATTCGCTCTGGGCGCTAAGATGCCTCACGTTAAGAACACGTGTTTACATCTTGCAGATTTTTTTTATTGAATCCCAAAGTATATCGTGCAGGGTTAATCTATGTCAGCAGTACATCACGAGGTTTGAAGGAATTACATGATTTCGTTTACAGCCTGTATAATATACCCAAGCTACGGAACGTAATTATTATTTAGCAACGTAAGTATGGCCGGGTTGATTCGGTAGGACGAGGTCAACTAGGGTCTCTGAAGGGTTAATTCAAAAGGCCCTCTACATAGCTACAACTACTACAAGTTGCTTCAGGCAACCAATTTGAGTTCATAATCATATTACATAGTTGTTCAAACAGAATTAATTCTGTAATTGATATTTCATGGGACAATTTTATTGACCTTACATTTGCAATCGGATTTGTGAAGTTAATTTGATTAACAAACATCATAAAATAGGTTAGGTTTTTTTAAAATCAATCATGTTTAAAAAGTTAATAGGTAACAGTGGTAAAATCAATAAAACTATGAAATTATAGGCATTTAAAGTGACCACTTTTTACAATTGCTAGTGCCTGCGTTTTGTTAGCACGTGACGTAATCTTTTTTTTTTGGACTTAACACTCGCATTGCAACAACTCTCTGAGGTTGAAACTGCTTAACCGGACAATCCTGTGGTGGCCAAAAATTACTTTAAGGCCCCCAGCCAGAGCTTACGAACTATGGATTTAAATTAAATGACGTGACGTCATCCGATCCAACATGAGTTGTATTGTGTCGCTCGACGTATGCGCTAGATACGGCGGTTTCAAAACATATTTGATCATAACTTCAGAAAAAATAGGAATTTTTCAAAATTTCAAAAAGTGTTGTGTTCTGTATAAATCACTTAACCAGTTACTATAGACAGGCAGACAGACAGACATAGGCTTCACACTTATAACACCCCTCTTTTTGTGTCAGAGGTTAAAAATAAGAAATGCTTAATTTAATAATTGAGAATATTATCTACTTTAATGCGCAATATGTCGTAAATTAATAGTCATAGAATATGCTTGCCTTAAGAATTGTAGGGAATTTATTCCCCTACAAAATTAATCTAAGCTATTTTTGCCGTGAAATCCATAGATAAGGAATTATATAAGGTCCAATCAAAATACCTGGACAAACGTTTACACAGTAATCAGTACGTTTAACAAAACATATCTATGCAAAAATACGAGATCCAACTGTTTTTTTTTTCTAATTTTAATTCACCTTTAATTTTAAATAAATTAAGTTTTTTTTTACATTTTTCACTTCACCGTTTAGGTAAAACACGACGCGGAAGTAGCGCGCGCCCCGGTGGCGATCGATGCATAAAAAATGGATGAGTTTATTCTTAGAGAGTACAGGCAATTTAAAACCTTTTCATTTTTTGGTTAGAAAAACCACTTGGATCTCGTTTTTTTCTGCATAGATATGTTTAGTTAAACTTACTGAACACTGTGTAAAAGTTTGTCCAGGTATTTTGGTTGGACCTTATATAACAGAAATTCATTTTTGGGGTCTTTAATCCAAGATGGTGGAGAGTGCGGTAGTCACTCTAGGTTGAAATATTTGAAACTTTTATAAGAATACCTAAATATAAAACATGTCCAAAAATCAGAACTGACGGACCTTTTACAAGGTAAAATTATCTGGCGACTTTTATACTATGTTTATAGTGGTAGCTGCTTCATTTGCATTGACCATAGTGCTTAATTGCTTCTATACAACGCGGCAACGTGTTATTTAAATAACGTAAAACCTCAGACAACATAACTGTTTTATTCATTTTAATCCAGCTGTCCCTAGCAAAACTGAATGAGTTGGTCGAGGAACTTCAAGTATACTCCACCAAGAAGAACACAGTCTGCTTAGTTGTCGGCAATAAGATTGACAAGCATACCATTTTGGGACCCAGTGCATAATATCAGCAAGCACATTGGGTCACCCGCGCGAACGCTCAACGAGTATTCCCAAGGAGGGTTAATGTTAGGCAGGCGGCCGGTCATAAAACAAGAAGCCAAAACGTCGAACAACATGGATTTATGAATTACATGTTGTGCCGATCCCATCTAGTGTGGGATAAGGGCAGGAAGAAGAAGAATTAATTAATCCAGCTATAAATTACTGTAAAAGATATTTCGTTACACATCGAGAGTCGAGACCCCTCCGTGTCTCAGAGAGCAAGCTAAAGAGTCAGTCCCGGGCGTCATTCGAATACCTATGACAGTCGTGACGGGTAGTCAGAAGCCCGAAAGTCTGACAACTGGTTTAACCTTAGGATATCAGCATTGCCAAGTAACTAGGTTGCGGAGGTCTGATGGCAGTCGTTCTGTGTAAAATACTGGTATTAAGCCGCACCTGGTTAGACTGGAAGCTGATCCATAAATGGGAAAAAGCTAGGTAGAAGAAGAACATTTGTATCTTTTGTTGACCTAAATTTTATGATTCTAATTTTCTCATTGTCAATTTCTCCTTTGATCGTTCCTTGAAGCGGTCATTAGAAGGCCCATGACCATATTTATGCCCGGTTCGTATAAACAAAAACGATTCGATTTGCCTACCAATGGTAGCATTTTTTATTGGCAAACTGAGCATATATACATATAGACTCGTAAGCTAATTTGACTAGTGATAGGTACTTCCATATGGGACTACTGCAAAGCTATGAGGTATTTGCTTCATTATTGGTAAAGATAAAAGTCTCAATTTTAACCAATAACGTTTCTTTATTTTTTTTAAAAAACGTTGCAACACACTGGGATTTCTCCTGTATCGTGGGTGCGTTTACAAACACAAATCTTCACACGCACAAACATCCAGACCCGAAACAACTATCTGTAGGCCATACAAATATTTGTTCTGTGCGGGAATCGAACCCACGACCCGTAGCGCAGAATCCGATCGCTCAGTCACTGTACCAAACGTATCGTCAAATAATGCTTCGTAAATTATAGGAATCGGTCATTAAAGTGAGGGTTGTCACGTTTACAGTTTCACATCACTAGTTTCGTCATGAAGACCCCGCTTTATTTATGTTGATGGAGACATTCGGATTCTAACCTACATACATACTACATTAAGCTCACAATTGGATGTAGTTAAGCAGAAAGGACTCAATCCACACGGAGTCACTGTTGAGTTATTGACGTTTTAAGTTCAGAGTGGTTTTCTTCAGTGATGCTGTATTCGGATTTTGTTACGCCATTACACATCCTTGGTAAAATCAATCGTATTTTTATATATATAAGTTGGTAGATGGTTATATTGTGTATTTCTTGACTTATTTAGGAAAATATAGGGTTGGATGATTTAAGCAAGTTGGGTCTTTATAGATAATTTAAAAAAACCTGCTTAACATGTGGTTTGGTTCCCTGTCACAAAAAACGTATTTCCTTTATTTTTTGGATCTTTTTTGCTGAATGAAAGGCCCTACCTTATAGACCATTTTAGTATCAATAACTCATTTTTGACAATTTTGTGGTTTGAGTCCTTTCTGCTAAACTACGTCCAATTTGTAGGGTTGTCACGCGAACAAACTAATCTTACCACTTAAACATTCAAGAGTAGTTGTAGAACATCAAAGTTAATTTAATTCTACCTGAGCGGCGCCGCTTGTGTTTACAACATTGTTAATTAGTTGAACATTGTTTTAAGACATAACCACCATGTTCTGAAGAGTTTATAGTGATAATAATGAAAAGCTTTCAGTATAGGCTTAAGCCTACCTTTTTTTTTTTTGTTTGCGCTGGGAAAAAATGCTATTACGCATACCCGCCCATTTGGGGGAATGGGGGGGTTATGTGGGACTCCCCGGGCAAGCCCGGTATACCCACTAAAACGACCCAGCGGCATTCCCGCATCGTCTGACTGGAGGGGACTGGGAAACCGGCGTAGCCTTTACATCCAGTCCCCTCCGACGATCGCCCGCCTTCGCGGCAGGCCCCTCAAGTCCTCCCCAGGGGGGGAGGGTTGGGAATGTCCGGCGGAGGTGGTGTGGAGTGCAATGCGGGCGGAGGCACCCCCGCGCCTGTCGCCCGCCCAACACCACCAAGAGGAGGGAGAAGATTGCGTCTTCTCCGACCTCTTCTTCGCCTACGGAGCGGCGCAGCGAGAGGATCGTCCTCACGCGCGCGCTCCGCCGCCTCCTTTTGCGAAATGACGTCCTCGCAAAAGGAGGCGACCGCGGCCCAAGCCTCCTCGCTCCCCAGCATGGAACGAACTACGCCGGGAAGCGAGAGGTCCTGGCCGATCTCCGCAATCAGACTGCGGCGCGGCTCAGACCAAGTCGGGCACACCTCGAGGGTGTGCTGCGCCGTGTCCTCCGCCGCGCCACACTCGTGACACGACGGGGCCCCCTCCCTTCCGATCCGGTGCAGGTACGATCCGAAGCACCCGTGCCCGGACAGCACCTGCACCATACGGAACGAGAGAAAGCCGTGGGGCTGCTCGAGCCAGTCTCGCAGGACCGGCCCGATGGCGTCCAGGGTTCGGCGGCCAAACACGGCGGAGGCGAGGTCCTCCGCCCAGTGGTGGAGGATAGCGTCCCTCGCCTCTCGCCGGACGGCCTCCCGCTCTTCCGGGGCAGGGTGCTCCCCGAGCGCCCTGCGTCCCGCCGTCCACTCGTACACCCTGGCGAGCACCCACGCCTCGAGCTCCCAAGGAGGGGTGCCCGCCAGGGCGCACGCCGCCGCGAAGCTGACGGAGCAGTACGCCCTCGCCACCTGCTGCGCGATGGCCCTCTGGGGCCTGCGGATCGCCGCCGCATTCTCACTCCTCTGGAGGGAGTCCGCCCAGATGGGGGCCCCATAGAGGGCCATACTTTTCAGTATGCCGGCGTACAGCTGCCGGCATCGCGCCTCGGGCCTCCCCAGATTTGGGAGGAGCCACTAGAGCGCACCCGCGGTCTTGAGCAGACGCTCCGACAGCCCGCTAAAGTGCGGGCCGAACCGCCAACGGCTGTCGAGCACCAGACCCAGATACTTCATCTGGGTCCTGAGCCCGACCCTGACGCCCTCCACGACGATATGCGCGTCTGCGGGGATGCGCTGCCGAGGCCCGTGGAAGAACACGGCCTCGGTTTTGTGCAGCGCCACCTCTAATCCCAGTCGGCGGATCCTCCCCGCGACCAGGGTTCCGCCGGCCGAGGCGAGACTCGCCACCTCCCTAAAGTCCCTCCCCCGGGCGGTGAGAAGAGTGTCATCCGCGTAGCAGATGACACTCGTGCCACGGAGGAGGGCTCCCCGCAGGAGCCAGTCGAAGCCGATGTTCCACAGGGTCGGTCCCAAGACGGACCCCTGTGGGACGCCGGACTCTGCGCCATATCGTCGGAGCTGACCCGCCCTGTCCACGAGGAAGACTGCTTGGTCCTCCAGGTAGCTGGCCAAGAGGCGCCGCAGATACTGAGGCGCTCCATGATACCGGAGCGCCTCCAGTATCGTCGAGTGGGGGACAGAGTTGAAGGCGTTGGCAATGTCGAACGACACTGCCAAAACCCCGTCCCCCGCGTCCACGGCCTCCCTCACCTGGCCCTTGAGGCAGGTCAGGGCGTCGATTGTCGAACGCCCACTTCGAAAGCCGAATTGGGCGTCCGACAGGTTCGACCCCACCTCCGCAAGGTGGCCATTGAGGCGGCCGGCGATAATCCCCTCGAACATCTTACCGACCTCATCGAGTAGAACGATGGGCCGGTATGCCGAGGGGGAGTCCGCCGGGCGTCCCTCCTTCCGGAGGAGGTAGAGTCGCCCCTCCTTCCATGGCTTCGGGAACCTCCCCGTCGCGAGACACGCTCCGAAGAGGTCCCGAAACCTCCCCTCTATTTCGGTGGCGGCGATGGCCAACACCCGCGCGGGGACGCCGTCAGGCCCCGGGGCCGTCTTCTTGGCGCGGAGCCGTAGGGCCGCCGCGGCAAGCTCCTCCGCTGTGACCGGAGGGGCTTCCTCCTCCAGCGGAGCCGCTCCCCCCGGAGGGTCCATCACTGGTGGGACGAAGTTGGTCCCGGCTGGAAACAGGGACCGGACCACCCCATCGAGCAATGCCGGCTCCAGGGACTCCGTCAGTGGGGGACCGAAGGGGCGCAGTTTGTTCCGCGCCGCCTTGTATGGTCTCCCGTACGGGTCCCTGTCGAGACCCTCCAGCATCTCGGCTCGCGCCGCGTCATGCGACTTGCGAGATGCTATTTCCTCTTCAATATGGCACTTTTTGAACCAAATCTCTTCAGAAATCGATAAAATCCAAAGCTTTGAGTCCAATGTGAAAAAAAAGCTTCAAGCCTAAAGTGTAAATTACACTATTTGTTCCTGACCTCCTCAGTTAGTACATGGCTTTATAGTGTAATAATCTGCTAAAAATCTTTTAAGTTAAATGGTTTTATCTTGCAGTACCCCTGCAGTATCAGGATTTGAGGATTTTTTTTTAAATAAGTTTATTCACCGCAGACATTTCGTCCGCGCTCTTTTTTGCTGTTATTTAATTGTTTTTTTTTATTTTATTTTACTTATTTGATACTCCTGTATCGGAAATACAACATGTATTATTTATATTACTATAATTAATATTACTTATTCTACTTAAGCTATGCGAGTCCATCACATTATATATATGTTTACTTATTTAATATTATTATTACTGTTTTTTTTTTTTTTTTTTTCTTATAATATACACATTTACATTATTTCGTTGATACTGGTGGTACATGCATTGACTCAATAAAGTCGATGCATGTACTGGCAGGGATTTGAGGATTGAAGGTTGAAATTATTATAATGTTGTGTTGTCATGCGAATTGAATTTGTGTGCGAAGTTTCAGGAGAATCGGTTAATCAGAAGTAGTTGAAAAATCTTTCGCAAGATTTGAATCAAACAAAAATACGAAGTAAAGTTAATTAAAACCGTTCAATAAAAATGGGTATTCTACTATAGTCGGGTACTTTTTACATCTATACTAATATTATAAAGCTGAAGAGTTTGTTTGTTTGAACGCGCTAATATCAGGAACTGCTGGTTGGAATTGAAAAAATATTTTTGTGTTGGATAGTCCATTTATCGAGGAAGGTTAAGGCTATATAACATCACGCTACGACCAATAGGAGCGGAGCATAAATGAAAAAATGTTGCATTAACGGGATAAATGTCCATCCGTGCGAAGCCGGGACGGGCCGCTAGTCATTATATAAAAATCTTGTAAGCAGTTCTTTCTTGTGGTTCTTATCTATTTCACATGACTCATTTTCTGCTAATGACAAAAAAAATTACAGTTAATTAAGTTTTGGGATTTTGCTTCAATTGCAATTTCACTTCTAGACATAAAATAAAATTTTAAATGCCAGTTTCACCGTTTTTTTCATTCATAAGCTTAGTAAATGTGGAGTTTCTAATATCACCTTCGTTGAAAGCTTACGTCATGGGCGTCAGTAATTCAAAGGCACCCTCGTCCCCCTCTTTTTTGAAATACAAGTTTCCACGTAGTAAAATAATACAAGAAATAACGCTTCTAAAGCAAGATAATTCGCCTTAAGGTGACTTTTCAAAAATTATGCAGACTTTGCTTTCCCTTGCAGGTAAGTAACTCAATTTATTATGTTTTTATGTTGTAAACAAGTGCAAAGTTATGTCGATTGAGTTCTTGTTGGACGCTTCCGAAGTTACTAACAATGTTTTTGTTCTGAATTAGAGTGTCCTTTACAAGTTTGTGCTAGATAAAACTGGGTAGAAACTTGCAGATCATCGTTTAAAGAATTCGTAAAATTTAAGGTGGAGATTTTGCTATTAAAATTATAAACGGAAAATTGCGATGTTTTTATATTTTACGTTAAATATAGAAGGACGAGTTTATTTGCAACTTAAACACACAAAATCAGCACAACAAAATGATGGAATAATAATTTTGCGCAAATATAAACATCTTTGAGACGTTACCGTAAGAATGAATAATTAAATAATTAGTTATTCTCATGACGTTACTTTGTTATTCACGATTACTAAATATAAGTAATCGCGAAATACACGATTACATATTGTACTGTGATCTCAATCACCAATCAGTTTGCCAAAGCAATTAATGCAATATTCCCATCAACATTCCATTGTGTAGGAGTCTATTCGTAGGCCCATGATCTGCAATGGACGTCAACGGGCTGATCTGAAATTAAAAATACAAAATCAATACACGTTAGAAGTACCAGAGCTTCATAAGTATACAGGAAATTACATCCACATCCACATGCTCGGACTACATACAGCTTCGTAAATTCCTGGAACCGATCTAAAATATAAATGCTTTGTGACAAGTAGGTACTAGGGCGTCATAAGAACAGTGGAGATCGACATAAAATTATCTCAATTTCGTCTGAACTGGGTACTTTGGAAGCGACCTAAAATTATAACGTATTGAGACAAGTACTAGGGCGTCATAAGGAATGTGGAGATCGACATAATTATCCCTATTTTGTCCGAACTCTGTACTAATAATACTTTGGAAGCGACCTAAAATAATGTTAGCTTCACGCGTAGGCAACAATCAATAATTTTATCTGCAGATAAGTTTGCTCGGTGATACGGGCGAAATTAAGGCGTTTCTACTGAATATAATGAGGATTTCCTCTAAATAAAATGTGGTCGTTATTGTGAATTTAGAATATGAACTAATAAATGTGGATACTTTTTGGTAATATTTACGCATGTTATTGTTTGCAGGATTTAAGAGGGAAGTTGAAATTAACATTATAAATCAAAGGAAAAATCAGAGACATTTGTCACCAAGTTGCTATTGACTATTTTAAAATTCCAATGAAGGAACGGAACACATACCAGATAAACCCAGGGTTAACTAACGAAAGATAAAACTAAAGTAAGTAGTTAAATTAATTAGGGTAATGATTGTAATAAGTCATGAGTTAGTAAACAGTCGTGTCTTTGAACTTATTACGCTGCATAGAGCAGCCCGGAATTTGGATTTGTGCCCGGTTGATGGCAATAGGCTCGCCCCCTATTACATGGGATTTAAACATAACGGCGAAATGAGGGTGTTACTATACACTTCTGCCTAACCCTTCGGGGAATACAGGCGTGATGTTATGTTATGTTCCGTCTCATTGCTGGGCACGAGCTTCTCTGAGAATGAGAAGTGTTTAGGCCTTAGTTCCCTACACTGGCCTGGTGGGCGAACACACACACCATCGGGAACTATTTGGAGCCTTCTTAGGTGTGCAACTTCGCGATGTTTTCCTCAAATACTGATCCACACATGAATTCGAAAAGGCAGAAGGGTTTGAGTTCAGTCCCTTCTGTATGGAAGTCAACCGTTCATCCGCTAGGCTATTGCTCTCAAGACCACGACAGCTGGAAGGCTGCTATGAAATTTAATTGATTAAAAGCTTTAACTAACATTCATCATTATCGTCATCACAGACCGTAAACGTCCACTGCTGAACATTAGATATTGCCATAATCACCCAGCTTGCCAGACATCCGTCTGACGTGGTCTGAGGTGATACCATGAGTTTGTAATTGCTAGCAGATAACAGGACTGCTGCCTATTTCAGTGATACTTAATACGTCTAATGAGTTGAATGGCGCTTAATTCTGCTACGTCAGTTGTAGCTAATGAACCACTGAAGCGAACAATGCAATACAAAGCATATCATAATTGACACTAATGATTAATTAACCCTGGAATATTACATAATAGTTAATTTATTTATTGCTTGTTGGCGATTTCAGGCCATTTACGGCCGATTGTTTCAAACGATCAGTAAAAGTATATTAAGTTAGTCAAACATTAACTATTACGTAGGATGCGTTGTATGAGCGTTGTATGTCTTTTGCCGATGTCAAGAACGACAAAGCGTGAAACAACGCTTATTTTTATTTAACCATTGTTAACGCCATTTTTAATTGTTACCCGTTAGTAGTAAACAACCGGCCCTGAGTCCATGTTTCCTCACGATGTTTTCGTTTACCGTACGTCAATGGTATTATAGATTAACATAGATAGACTTCAAATTAAGCCCGCGAGGTACGCCTGGCAGATGTGTAACAACGAAATCCATTTTGTAAAAAAAGACTGGTCGAATTAAACCGAAGAGAGCCTACGAGTTACGAAGGTCTGATGTCGTGTGTCTACCATCGCGAGCGTCGCCACGCAACAGCCGCTCTTACACCCGTACCGCCGAATTAGATGTTTCACATCAAAAGTTACATTGGTACTTTTTTTTTCTATTCGTCTGCTTATAGATGGTCTTGCAGACCGTTTCGACGTAACCGGACAGTTATTGACGAGACCTGAAGGGTCTCCAACCAATGGGGACGAGAGTAAAATACTTAACCTAAGCTAACTACTATTACTACTACTAATATCATGACTAGATAGCAACAACAGCACTGAGGGCGACCCCTAATGGAACTTGGACCTCGGCTTAGGGCGTTGCTTGCGAGAGGACTGGGAGGGAGACAGCTTGATGAGGGCTGAATTAACGGTGTGACTGCGGAGTCAGAAAAGACGACCGGCTCCGCGGCTGCGGCGGGTGAGCACAGTGGACCATGGAAAAAGTTACATTGGTACACGAGTGACGCTACTTAAGTACGTTCGGCGCACCCTGGGTAGTCAGCCTCGCTACCAACCTTGCTGACTGGCCAATCTTTTCAGCACGGCATGAGCTATCCTCATATACCTCGTGCCGATACGAGAGAAGACTGCGAGCAAGTACATTTAACGTATATTTATTGATTTTTATAGTACACTAGCGACCCGCCCTGACTAGATACTAATGTGGGGCATATAAACCTTCCTCTTGAATCACTCTATCTATTGCTGAAAACTGCATTAAAATCCGTTGAGTAGTTTAAAAGATCCACGCGTACAGACAGCGGGAGCGATTTTGTTTTATACTATGTAAAGATGTCGTATGGGATAATAATTATACATATACATGGATCCTCAACCTTTTTTCATTCTTAGTCCGCAAACATGATTGGTCTATATTGAAAATACTTATAAGGTACAACAATATTACATTATATTGATTTCCAGGAACCCGATATAATAACATATTGGATTTCCACATTACGTAATGAATAGCTATTTCATGATTTTATTACGTAAAGCAGCGTACACACCTAACCAACGCAGGCTAACGAACTTTTGATGAATTTGGTCAAACTGTGTACTTATGGAACGACTCAATTTTTTTTTGTTATTAGCGGTATCAAGCCCTGTTCATAGCGTTCGTTGGCTAAGTGTGTACGGTGCATAAGGAAAATTAGTATCCTGTGTACTATAACTACAAAAAAACCTATTATCTTATTAATGGAATGTATCCTTAAAGTATGAATAAGACAAGCTATAGAATAAGCGTATTGAACGTATAGATGGCCATTATGTTTTTTTTTTCTTTATTTATTTATAGGGGCTTTTACGCATAGCGTATGTCAGTCCCATCATATCCTAAACAATTGTACTTTCACAAGACATGATATGAGCCATGAATTTGAACAAACCCTTCGCATCGTCGCCATTTGGTTGGGATAGAATTGTATGGTACATGCCTACATCAATTCTGTTCAAATTCAGGGATCTTACTAAATTATATCTACTCATATCGGACACATCCCATCAATAGATGTTGTAGGACCATTATGTTCATTATGAACAGATGTAAAGAGTCTCCTTACTTCCATTAAAGTAAATCATAGTTGGCAATTGGCATGCATTATTTAGGTCCGAAAATGTAATCGTTATTCCATTTTCAGTCTTGTTACCGACAATCAGTTAGCCGACCGGAACGTTACTGAATTTCTGTAGGACCTAGGTATGGTTTGTGGTTTCCTTGCGTTGAAATAAGACGGTCTGATATGTTTGCGCGTGCGCGAACAGACGATTTCTACGCTATCTTGCGTAAGAGAGTCGTCTCAGTTATGAGCAGAGTGAAGGAGGATCCCAATATTATGTTGAAGACATTGTGTGGCAAAGTCAGCAGTCCCTTCCTTGGACACTGGGTACCTACACATTTGTTTTTTTTTTTTGATGTGACCACTCGTAGTTTAAAGCTCGCGAGGGCTTTGTTACTACTTAACCGGACTATCCTGTGGTGGCCAAAAATTACTTTAAGGCCCCCAGCCAGGGCTTATAAACTAAGGATATATATTAAGTGACGCGGCACTAAGGGCACCCTCTGTGGGGTTCGGGCCTCGGCTTAGTGGGTCACTGAGGGGTGGGCAATCAATGTCGGGCTGGGTTAAATTATTTAGGGGCTGGTTTAGCGTTACAGGCTCAGCTTCGCGGGCTGGCGTGGCGAGCAAGGGTCGGTCGATGACGTTACAAGGGGGACGCGGAGGGCCTCGGCGGCGAGGCCGGAAACGCGGTCTGTATTTGTATTTGTACTTACGACGGGTACTGGTTTCCCTACTACTCTCTTGAAGGAGGGTGATGGGGTCATCGGGTTCTAGGAGGGCATGCCTAGGGCGCCTAATCTTATTCTAGAGGGGGTGTATCGGGCGGCCGATACTTGTGTACGCGGTGTCCACAAGTATAGGCCGCGGCCGCGGTGTTGTGATTGGTGGATGAAGCTCTGACCTACTTTACTTTGAATTTTATTCATTGGTCACGGCTTTGCCCAATCAGTGTTTAATTATATTATATTTATTATTACTAACATAGTTTTGTAACGGTTACACCACTAGGCTATCACTGCTATTATTATTTTTTACTTACTTAGCGCTCTATAGATATTTTCATACTCTAACTTCGTACCTATTTCCAGTTTATTTGCGGATAGAGCAACCGAACTGCTTCCCTCGGGGGCCGTGAGAGACGATCAAGGTATACGTCAAGAGAATTGTCGTAGTTCCTGTTTACTCTCAGGACGAACCCTTGCCCTCCCAAGGGTGTCTTGAAAGGCGATTATGGTAGAAAGTATATTGCTGAGAGGATTGGCAGCGATCCGTCTGTGAAAACTTGGCACCATAAAGGTGTGTTCATTGATTGATTACGCCGCTTAACTTTTCGGTGAAACATGATGAATCATACTCATGTAGGTACTTAACAACCCTTTTGCCGTGTTCTGGCAAATTAATATAAAGATAGAAAGAAAGAAAAAGATTTATTTGGTTTGGTTTGGCTCTCATACCACGAGAACAACCCTCATGCGCAAAAGTGTCTTCTGTATCTTCTTCTTCTTCCTGCCCTTATCCCACACTAGGTGGGGTCGGCACCACATGTATTTTATAAATCCATGTTGTTAGAGGTTTTGGCTTATTGTTTTATGACCGGCCGCCTGCCTGACATCAACCCTCCTTGGGAATACTCGTTGCGCCTTCACGCGGATGACCCAATGTGCTTATATTGTGCTGATGTTATGCACTGGGTCCCAAAATGATATGCTTGTCAATTTTAAAAGTGTCTTCTGTATGGCTCCTATCATATTTAATAAATTACCTAAAAGTTGGAGAGAACTGCCCTTGTCACTTTTCAAAAATAAGCTGAAATTTTTTTTAGTTAGTAAAGTGTATTACAATGTTATAGATTTTTTTAAATGAAAAGGACTTTTCTATTCCGACTTCTAATATACATAGTTAAGAATAACAATTGAATAACAAACCACAAAGAAATACAGACACATTAAAAAAAAACTAAACTTTAAAATTTAAAAAAATCAGTAAGTAGTGCTGTGTGCCTGGTAGCTGCGCCAAACCGGTCCAGTTCAGCATATTCCAGAAAACCAGTCTCTAACGCTGATTTTCAACTGAACCTATTAAGGTCTCATTGCTGGACTATTATATCTACAGAAAAAATTCCCCGTGTGGGGACGGGTTAGAATAGAGAAATTCGCCTGTCCCTATTAACAATGTAGGTTCTGCAAAACAATGATTTTACAGGAGAGCGCGTCAAAGTTTAAATTGCTTATATTTTTTTAATATATACGACTTTGTTAACATGACTATTTCAAAAACTATGAGAAAAAAATAACTTTTTGTTAAAGCTACTGCAAGACAGTGCTTTTATTAGGTCAATAGTTCAATAAAACCAAAATCGAGAAAATTGCATATCCGACCTTGTTAATAGGGACAGACGAATTCGTCACCGCAACCAGGGAATAGACGCGTGAAATGGGAATACGACGTCTATATCTCTGTTCCTTGGATTCGTGTGCTCTATCTTAGGCCCTGTCTGCGCTTACCATCAAGTGAGACTAGGGCTAAAAGCGGCCATGCCAAGAATAATAAAAAAAAAAAAAAGTCGTTACCATCATCCCAAACTTAAGAATTCTGACGGTTATGCAATTGAGGCCCATAGAAAAAATACACAAAATAATCTTTTATTATACAGTAATAAACTAATATAAATTTTAAAAATAAAACTTTATTAACTAAACACGTAACGTTGTCGGCGGCGACGTGTGTCGCTGCGTGGTGTCGCGTAACCGACCTCGGAAACGACGATATACGATACGACACCCTTCGGCCAAAGTCCTCTTTCAAGAAGGTCTGTAGCTGGTGGGTTGGAACCCGTACCACGAACGACTTAAAGTTGATGCTGTGGCGCGATTCCAACCTTTCGACCCTCAGAGTCCAGTTGGTCTTCACTCTTAAATACTCCACGACTTCCTCAATCTTCGTGGAGTAATGCAGACGAATTATGATTATGAACACCTGACTAGACAAGGTTAACATGACTGATGAGACGAGAATTAAAAGCAATCGCAAAACTACTAAGGGCCATTCAAGTATTACGTAAGCACGAAAGTGGGGTGAGGGGGTTGCTTAGCTTATTTTTGATGACATGGGGGACGGGGGTGTCTAGATGATGATTACGTCAGCAATTTTTATTTATTAACTTATTTTTTTAGACTTATAAACTGCTGCTAATGAATAACAATAAAGAGACCTGATCAGTTTTCAAAAAATATATACCAATGTTTACGTAAGCATAGGAGAGGGGGTAAAAGCTTTGCTTACTTTTGCTGACAAGGGGGAGGTGTGGGACAAAAATTACTAAAATTCTGCTTACGTAATACTTGAATGGCCCCTAAAGTAATGTTAACAACCCAGAATGATACTAAGGACTTTCGATTTTTTAGTTTTTCGAATATTAGGTACCCCTGCTGATGTAATTATTTCATTCCGATTACTACTTAGGGCCAAGGCACCTTTGACGGAAAATACGTCGTCGATCTTCCGTCGCGTAATTTACTCGAGGAATTTTAGTAACGCATTTTCGATCATACGGTGTGAGATGTTTATATGGAATTATGTGTACCGGCGGAAGATCGGCCATGTATCTTCCGCCAGATGTGGCTTGGCCCTAAGAAGGATCATGAAGAAAATGTTGGCAGCTCGCATCATATAATCTATACTAATATTATAAAGCTGAAGAGTTTGTGTTTGTTTGTTAGAACGCGCTAATATCAGGAACTGCTGGTTGGAATTGAAATTTTTTTTTGTGTTGGATAGTCCATTTACCTAGGAAGGTACAAGGCTATATAACATCACGCTACGACCAATATGGGCGGAGCATAAATGAAAAATGTTGCAAAAATAGGATAAATGTCCACCCGTGCGAAGCCGGGACGGGCCGCTAGTAGGTACTTACTAAACTGACATTTGATGGCATCTTAAAAGGCTTATAAATTCCATTTAACAGGAAGTTTGTTTAAGAGTTCAAGTTGAAATAATGGCTTCAGTCAGCCCACCGTAAAATGTTATTAGATGAACCAGATAACAGACAATTTTTCTTCAAAATTTTGAAAGGTTTCGAAGCCGATACTTAAAAAGTATCAAGATACAATAGAAAAAATCAATAGAATAGGTAGGCTTTCAGCCGTGGACGAATACAGGCTGATATGATGAGCAGTGGACGTTAACAGATGGATACAGGAAGATTATTTTGCGATTATGCTCTTTCGTTAACTGTGAAAGAAAATTTCCTAAGCCTTTGGCCAGACTGCAAACGCGGGCGCGGGGCGGGCGCGGTGCGGCGAGTTCAAACAGAAGAACTTAATTTGAGTGTCCATAGTGGGCACGCGGGCGCGGGAAGCGGCGCGGGCTACTTGGCGCGGGGAGCGCGCGGGTAACTCACGCCATAGGTCGTTCATACAAGTGGCCGCAGTGAGAGCGCGGGCGGCAAGCGAACACCCGCGCGGGAGCGGGGCATCTCAAACTAGTTCGAGCTGACCACGCGCGTTGTTGTGATGGCGTCTTCACAATTAAATGTTGAAGAATTAATAAGTGCTATTCAAGCACGATCTGCACTGTGGATGTCGAAACATCGTTTTTTAGTAAGAATTTTCCAGTAAAAATAAGTCTTCTTCATCCACATGATATTTTGACAAACACTGGACACGACAACGCTCAGAACGAAGCCACGCTCCACTGCGGACAGGTAAATCACGCGCGTTCCCGCACCCTCGCCGCTCCCCGCACCGCGCTGCCAGTCTGGCCAAACACTTAGGGTTCCACCAAACGGAAAAATCCTCGCGCACATTTTTGATGTCACTGAATAAAGAGCTGTATCAAATTTGCCTTTAAGTATAAAAACCGACGCAGACAAGCGTTTCCTGGCGCGTGCCCGAGCATAGGTACCCGAGCGTCGGATTTTATACTTAAAAGCAATACTTATAAAAAACATACAACAGAATCTTATAGGGGTGAATCTATCATTACAGTTATAGCTAATATCGGTATGTCAGGATTGAGAGCATGGTAAATAAAGTAAATTAAACCAACATAGACTCTCCACCACTGAGAGTACTTTTAATTGGGTTAGTGATTAGTTAAAGAAGCTAGTTCACAATATAATAATTTAAACAAGATCAGAAAATAAGCACAAGCAAATCAGATATAAAAGCTCAGACTTCTTCGGCTGTTCGACATGGAATCCTCTGCTCCGTCGAATGACCACTGTTTTTATAACTTCGGGTACGTTGATTAATCTTGGCGGTTACCCTCCTATGTCAACATTGTCCAGTGTTACCAATTACCGATAATATACTTATACAGTTCTTTATTCAGTGCGCGAGGGATTTTCCGTTTGGTGGAAATTGACTCTAAGGAAATATGCAAAAAAGTGAAAGCTCTAAAAAAATGTTCTCGCTGCTGTGTGTAGTCCGCAAACACGTAGCAGTCAGCGTGGTATATTACGGCCCAAACCCTTCTCATCCTGAGAAGAGGCCCGTGCCTAGAAGTAGGACATGACATAACTTCACGCCTGTATTCCCCGAAGGGCTGGGCATAAGAATAGGTGTATAGTAACACCCTCATTTCGTCAGTTATGTTTAAGTCCTATGTAATAGGGGGCGAGCCTATTGCCACCAACCGGGCACAAATCCAAACTCCGGGCTGCTCATGAGGAATTCCACACAGAAAAACCCAATAACACTTTGCCCGACCTGGGGATCGAACCCAGGACCTCACGATCAGCAGTCGCGCTTGCCACCACTAGACCAACGAGGCAGTCCAAGTAGGACATTTTAGCTGATTATGCTTATGAAGCTCTTGACAGGCATTTTTATGACATTTGCTCTTTTTAATGCTTAATTGTTAGTTTCCTCCTTGGATAATGTTACTAGAGCTAATATTTTTTGCCATATGATATATATCTACCACCACTATGTCCATATGTTTTGTTTTTGTCAATAAATTAATTATTAAAAGAACTAGAAACGTTTAATTTTACAAAAATCGACCGGTTTTACCACTATTTTCATACATCTGGCAAACAAATTTGACGAAAATAACAAATAAAAGAAAAACATACAGACATAACCAAAGTTTTCCTTAAATTATTACAGAACTAATATTAAAATCGGTCCAGATTTGAAGAAGGAAACAGGGAAATACGAAAGTAAGATTTCGCTAATATTGCACAGGAGAAATCTGTCTGAGGGGCAGGTAGCTCCTTCGCGCTCAATTGGGAAGGTTTGCGGGAGGGGTGGGACGGAAATAGATCGCAAAAACCTATTCAAATCATTAATATTTTGCAGCCCGCGTTTCCTCTTAAGATCGGCCGTACGTTATTAATTGACCTGTAATTTATTTAAAAAGAACCCTTTTTTGATAATTTTAACCAGAATTAGTGTTTGGCCAGACTGGCAGCGCGGTGCGGGGAGCGGCGCGAGTGCGGGAACGCGCGCGATTTACCTGTCCGCAGTGGAGCGTGGCTTCGTTCTGAGCGTTGTAGTGTCCAGTGTTTGTCAAAATATCATATGGATGAAGAAAACTTATTTTTACTGAAAAATTCTTACTAAAAACGATGTTTCGACATTCAACGTGCTGATCGTACTTGAATAGCACTTATTAATTCTTCAAAATTTAATTTTGAAGATGCCATCACAACAACGCGCGTGGTCAGCTCGAACTAGTTTGAGATCCCCCGCTCCCGCGCGGGTTGTCGCTTGCCGCCCGCGCTCTCACTGCGGCCACTTGTATGAACGACCTATGGCGTGAGCTACCTGCGCGCTCCCCGCGCCAAGTAGCCCGCGCCGCTTCCCGCGCCCGCGTGCCCACTGTGGACACTCAAATGAAGTTCTTCTGTTTGAACTCGCCGCACCGCGCCCGCGTTTGCAGTCTGGCCAAAGGCTTATACTCAACATGTTTTGTTAAAATATTTGTACGCCGATAAGGTTAGACAAAGCGTTCACTAAAATAATACCACCTGTAACTACACGTTTGGTGCAGTGGCTGACCGATTGGCTTCTGCGCTACGGGTCGTGGGTTTGATTCCCACACGGATCACATAATATATTTGTATGTCCTACAAATTGTTGTTCCGGGTCTGGGTGTTTGTGCATGTGAAGATTTGTGTCTGTAAAAGCACCCACGATACAGGAGAAATCCTAGTGTGGCGCAACGTTTTTTATTTTTAACTAGCTGCTCGGACAGACTTCGTTCTGTCAAAAGTTATTGGCCTGTAGTGGGAAAAGAAAAGTGTTGTTTTTACTATTTTCCGCGCAATTTTTATGTTTTTCTCTCCATAAGAACCTTCCTTATGCCATAAGGAATGTATAAAAAAAATAGCAGAAATGGTCGAGCCGTTCTTAAGTTTTGCGCTTAGCAACACATTTGGCGATTCATTTTTATTTATATAGATTTACCTATGTTTTGCAAATAAAATATTATGAATCTTGAATTTTGTACTGTACCAATTTATTTCAAGTACATAATCAACATGTTTTCCAATAAATTACAACGAAACCTTTTAACGGTTCTTAATTATGGCACGCATAGCTTTTAAAACAATTTAATTATATTTCAAATATTTCATTACCCTTAACTGAATTTTGGAATGGTAAGTGGGAATACAGAGTATCGGTCCGTATACATACTTACATACATAAAGTCACGCCTTTTTCCCATGGGGGTAGGCAGAAACTATAGAACGCCACATGCTGCAATCCTTACATACTCCTTTCCCTTCGTCCACATCCATACATCTTGTCATACATGCACGCCGGTTGAAAGTACTACGCACCTGTCCTTTGTGAAGAATATTACCAATAACATCGATGTATGTCCATCTAGGGTGTCCTCTACCGGTGTTTCCACTGACATCCATCGGTCCACAAGTCCATCTTTTTCCGAGAGAATAGACCTTAATGAAGTTTCTCAAAACGAGAAAATCTGGTGGCTACAACCAAGACCATCATTATTTTCAAACACTTCTGGTCAGCCTTTTTAATTCCTGATGCAAAAAGAGGTGTGCTTGAACCCTTTGTCTGTTTGTGTGTCTGTATGGGGTACCGTAGCTCCGAAACGGATGACTCGATTTAAATGCGGTTTTCAACCTTTTCACCGCCAACGTACACAGAACGCGATGCCTCGCCAGCGCCAAGCTATAAATGTATAACGAAATATATAGTAAACAGTAGTGATGAGCTGATGACCTGTTAAATACAGTAAACCTATTTTTATAACATAGTTAAAATGAAGAGCTTCTAATGAAGTTGTGGCGCTGGAAGTACGAAAATCTGGAACTTCTATTGAAGTCCGTGGCGGTGAAAAGGTTAATCGGAATGATTCTTAGCTATGTTTCATGATAATCTCTACAGTAATTTCAATGTCGGAGGATTCTTGAATTTGTTATTTATCTGATTAATAGATTTTTCATTATTCATCAGCCCGTAGACGTCCACTACTGATCTGAACGTCGACTGCTGAACGTCCACTACTGATCTGAACGTCCACTGCTGAACGTCCACTACTGAACGTCCACTGCACGTCCACTGCTGAACGTCCACTACTGAACGTCCATTGCTGAACGTCCACTACAGAACGTCCATTGCTGAACGTCCATTGCTGAACGTCCACTACTGATCTGAACGTCCACTGCTGAACGACCACTGCTGAACGTCCACTCCTGAACGTCCACTACTGATCTGAACGTCCACTGTTGAACGTCCACTACTGATTTGAACGTCTACTGCTGAACTCATGTTTCCATCTTTGCCGATCTTGAAAAAAATCTCATTTTCCCCCGTTGATTGTCATCCTGGGAAGAGGGGTGGACAATTTTATGCCGGAAACCTCACATCAAAAATAATTAATTGTGTTTAATTTTCATCGCTTCGATGTCCATTAAAAGAGAAAAGAGCCGAAATCTAAAAAGGCTCGTGATCTAAAAGGGTGTAAAACCAATAGCCTGCGAATTAATGCCGGCTAAATAGCCAAGGATAGCCGTAAGCGTTATTAGAGGGGGACAGAATACATTAACTGGTCTCCCCTTGCCTCGATTCAATTTTAGACTAGGTGACTGTTACTGTCTGGTAATCGAAGATATTAACATAATATCACGACTGTATTCTCCGAAGGGTTGGGCAGAGGTGTATAGTAACACGTTCCATGTAATAGGGGGCGAGTCTATTGCCACTAACCGGGCACAAATCCAAACTGCGGGCTGCTACTGAGGAATTCTATATGGAAAATCCAATAACACTTTGACCGATCAGCAGTCGCGCTTGCCACCACTAGACCAAGTAGGAAGTTCAAAGATAATATGCCAATATTAATGTTGCATAGGTTTATACATTATGGTTTAAATAGGCTGTGAATAAAAAGAAAAATGTCGATTTTTATAAAGATTTTAGTTGTTCTTTGCAGTACTGCCATTACAATTCTTATGCAAAGTTGAGCTGTGTTATGCATTAATGTGTCAACGCACAAAAATATTAATTCCGTGTTAACGCCATCTAGTTATTATTGTAGGCATTAAGATTTTTTTTGGTAGACGGCGCTCTATTGAATTTCCTACAGTCTTGGGAATTTTTTCAAGCGTTGAGTAGACCTACCACAAGAAGTAGATGACGTTAACACAAAATTCATATTTTTGTGTCTTCTTCTTCTTCCTGCCCTTATCCCACACTAGGTGGGGTCGGCACAACATGTATTTATGAAATCCATGTTGTTAGACGTTTTGGCTTATTGTTTTATGACCGGCCGCCGGCCTGACGTCAACCCTCCTTGGGAATACTCGTTGCGCCGTCGCGCGGGTAACCCAATGTGCACTGCACTGGGTCCCAGAATGATATGCTTGTCAGTCTTATTGCCGACAACTAAGCAGGCTGTGTTCTTCTTGGTGGAGTATACTTGCAGTTCCACGACCCACTCATTCAGTTTTGCTAGGGACTTTGGTTCTGACACATTGTAAACAACTATAGCACCGTGAGCTTCTTTGTAAAATATTGATGTCAATGTTCTGTATCGCTCCTGTCCCACTGTATCCCAAATACCAATACCCACACCGCACTCACCCATAAAATAATTCACAAATTATATCAATGTAAAAAAGCGAAAAATAAATTTTATAAAATGTAATTTTTGTGTGTTGATACATCATTGCATAACACGTCCCAGTTAGCTTGGTCTGCCCCTATCTGATAGCACGAAGAATCTGTATTAGCGTCAACAACGTGTGAAATACTCGTATTTTTTTTTTGTCTAAAGCTGATGACGAGTAGGACATACCGCTGCTAGGGTTACTGAAAACGGATGCTAAATACTAACGATCAAACAAAAAATCCACGAACTCAACACTTGGGTGTCACTATAAAACGATAAATGTTTACGTCATAGTTTACACCCTAATGGCTTTTATGGGATAAAAGTTGGGGAGGGGGGAGTTTGACGTAGTCGAGAGTAAAAGCTGACGCACACAGAGTGTGAGAGCGGAACGAGAGCGTGACGGCAGCGGTAGTAATGTATGAAACTCAACAGTATCGGTACGGCAACCCGTTCCGTGTTAAAAGGTTTAGTGGATCGAATCATCCGATGCAAACAATTGGAATTAAATGCAGGATGTTAATCAGACAGAATATTTATTTCTCCACAGGTTACCTACTAATAATATTCGATAGATGAAGATTACACAAGTAATTTTAGATTAGTCTTACTTAGACAATTATTTGCAGAGCGATCTCGGGTGACGTCTTTGTAAAGGGGAAACAGGAAGAGAGAGAGAGAAAGGCGTTTTTCGGTCTAATGCAATAGACATTTTTGACAGAGTTCGTTCAGAAACCTAATATTTATAACATTCCACACTTGTTCCGTCCCGCATTCGTTTGATTTTTTTTTTCGAGTGGTACTATTTATAAAAGCCCTCCGTCTAGGGAAGGCGGAGGGGTATGTCGGACTCTTACCGACTTAAACGACACATTTGGTGCGGTAGCTGAGCGATTGACTCTTGCGCTGCGTGTCGTGGGTTCGATTCCCGCGCTGATCAAATATTAGTAAGGCCTACAAATAGTTGTTCCGAGTGTGGGTGTCTGTGCACGTAAAGATTTGTGTCTGTAAACGCATCCACGATACAAGAGAAATGCTAGTGTGGGACAACGTTTTTTTTAGAAAAGAAAGAATATCACCCGTTTTTCATACTTAGCACAAAATAGGGGACTTGTGCTACGCTTTTCACATGTCCCAGAATCGCTGTGACACCTAGCAAACAGTTTATACAAGGTTAGTCGGAAAGGGGGTACTAAGCCGAAAGGGTGTTAAAGTACTCATAATAATGGATACCTTTTGTTCTACAACTTTCCCCAAAACTCAATAGTTTAAGAGAAATAGCTGTTCAAAGATTTCATAAAAAATACGCTAAATTCTATCTATCCTCAGCTATGATCTGCTGTGCTTACATTATTGTAGGTCATATTTGGGATCAAAGATTAGAAATCCCATTTTCTGAATTCATAACTACAGCAGGGATGAAGAATTTTCGAAAAAACAAAAATAAACATTATTTTTCATGTAAAAAAGCTAATCGAATTTTGAAATTTTAACACTTGCTTTAAAATAGCCATCAGTGATACTTTAAGTGGCCCGCGGCTTAGTACCCCCTTTCTGACTAACCTTGTATATTGTAACGGTACCGTGACGCATCGGTCTCGCACTTGTTCTGCACCCGCACTCTGTGTGTGCCAACCTTAAATGAGATCGTTTAAAAGTGTTGTTCCTGTTTCCCTGGTGGGTGCAGCCAATAAAAGTTAAAGATGTCTTCGTAATTGTTTTGTTAAACATCATAAAAATACTAATTCGGGTCTAATCGCGTAGAAAATTTATATGTATATAGGCAGAAACATATCTTATTTATCCCGACGTTTCGACCGAATTTCACCGGCCGTGGTCACGGGTAGACTGAAGTGACGGGTAGACGATTAGACCCGAATTAGTATTTTTATAATGTGTAAAAATCGCGGAAGTTTGAAAACATTTGTTAAACATCGTTGGGCTTAACGACAACGGGCTATGAGTAGCAAAAAAATGTCTGATGATCTATCCAAATTGCTAGGCATTTTTTTAAACACATGGACTAAATGCCGACCGTATTTCAAAAGTCAAAGTCAAAGTATTTATTTCAATTAGGCACATAAAAGGCACTTTTGAACGTTAAAGTTACAAAGAAAATAGAATTGATTCTAGTTGCCCCTTCCAAAAGGTAGTTTCGTATGGAGAAGAATGGGCAAGAAACTCCACCGTTACTCTTTTAAAATGTCTTACAATATTTTGTATAGGTACATTAATTATACAATTATATGTGAAAACGATGCACCTAGAATAAAATTACTATACCACAAAAGGTAAAAAAAAAAAAATGAAACAATGACATATTAATTGTGATAGGTACATGGTGCTCACATATTTACAAACATTGCAAAAGTATACGTTTTCCCAAAAAAATAAAAGTAATAGGTCAGTGTATGAGTTTAGGTACTTACTCATAGAATCTAAAATAAACGGCTTTAAAAAAATAAATTATACAATTAAAATAGCAACCAGTTTGATTTTGTCTAGACTCTAGATTGTCCTATGGAGCTGGACCAGCATGTTTCCAAGCGTTCTTATCCTGGATATAATCGTCTAATTTGTAATATGCTTGTTTACAAAGTGTACTTTTAATATGACTTTTAAATTTTCTTTCATTTAATTGCAATATATCACAAGGTATTTTGTTGTAACATTTAACACAGTACCCCATAAAAGATGTCTGTACTTTAGATAATCTGAAAAATGGTCGATCAAGTTTATCTTTATTTCTAGTATTAGAGTTATGTCTATCGCTTATTTTATTAAAAAGATGTAGATTTTTTCTTACATACATAATATTTTCATAAATGAATTGGCAAGGTACCGTCATAATATTAATCCCTTTAAATAGTTCCCTAAGAGATTCGCGGTGACGTAGATTATAAATGGCTCTGACAGCTCTCTTTTGCAAAATAAAGATGGAATCAATATCAGCAGCCCGACCCCACAGTAAAATGCCATATGACATAATGCTGTGAAAGTAGCTAAAATAGACCAAACGCGCGGTTTCTACATCTGTTAACTGTCTTATCTTTCTAACAGCATAAGCAGCCGAGCTTAGCCGCACCGCTAGAGATGTTATATGTGGTCCCCATTGTAATTTCTCGTCTAAAGTGATTCCTAGGAAAACCGTTTGACTAATAAATTCCAGTTTTTCTCCATTCAATATAATATCACATTCGCTACTTCTAACATTGGGTAATTTAAATCTAATGCATTTGGTTTTAGTTTTATTTAGTACCAAATTATTTACCGTAAACCAATCTTGGACCTGAAGAATAGAGTTATTCACGTCGTCAAGATTTTGTGACCGTCGGTCTATTTTAAATATCAAAGATGTGTCATCTGCAAATAACACCATTTTCGGTTGATTTTGAAATAATTGGGGTAAATCATTAATGTAAACTAAAAAGAGGAATGGACCCAATATCGAACCTTGAGGAACGCCCATTGCCATTTCAGACCCCAATGAGTTAACGCCGTTTACTTGAACTTTAACCTTTCTATCTTTCAGGTATGATCTTAGTAAATTAAGAGCTGTATTCCTAATTCCATAGTGCTCTAGTTTCAGCAGAAGTGTCTCATGGTGTACGCAATCGAACGCCTTAGAGAGGTCGCAAAAGATTCCAACGGCATCTTGTGCTTCTTCCCAGGCGTTAAAAATGTTCTTTATTAGGGTGACACCGGCGTCAGTGGTACAACGCCCTTTGGTGAAACCGTACTGTTGTTCATGAAAGATGGAATTTTTATTAAAGTGACGTAACATTTGATTGAGCATCAACCTTTCAAACACCTTACTGAGAACAGGCAGAATTGACACAGGCCTATAATTGTTGGGTTCTTTACTATCACCGGATTTGAACAGAGGAACTACTTTACTGTGTTTCATGAGATCCGGAAAGACTCCTTGGTCCACACTGGTGTTAAATATGAAAGCCAAATAGGGCGCAATGGTTTCGATGATAGATCTACAGACTTTTACAGACATTCCCCAGAGATCTTCTGTTGATTTAATTTTAAGATCTTTAAAAGCTTTTATAATAGCTTGGGGGTTTATATGCTGAAACCTAAACTCCAAGGGGCATACCTTTACATTATTTATAAGTAAGGCAGCAGAAAGCGCGGGTGAGGAATTCAAAGTTTCAGTAGTTTTAAGGGGAACATTAGCAAAAAAGTTTTCAAATTCCTGAGCTATTTCTACCTCTGAAGTGATGGGCCCATGTGCAGTCTCTAAATTAAATTCAGTATTAAGCTGTTTTTTCCTACCTGTTTCATTATTTATTATTTGCCAGGTAGTTTTTATTTTTTCCTCTTAAATCTACACTTCTTGCGTCATGAGGGATATGGTGGATTTTAATGTAGCTTATGAATAGTATGGCTGTTCAACCTATATATGGATAGTTGTTTGACAGATTTAAAAGGGAGTGAGTGTGGATTGAAAATGAATGAGTTGCCTGTCAAATGTCTTCTCTACGCAGATGATCAAGTTTTGCTTGCATCGTCGGCGGAAGAGTTGCAAGACATGGTAACTATGATGAATGGAGCATATAATATGAAAGGGATGAAAATTAATGTAAGCAAGACGAAAGTAATGGTTTTTGAAAGAGATGCAGATGTATCTGAGTGTAAAGTAAAGATAGGAGATGATAGTATTGAACAGGTGAATGAGTTTGTTTATTTGGGAAGCATGTTTACAAGAGATGGTAAGATTGACGAAGATGTGGAAAGGAGAGCAAATGCTGGAAATAAAGTAAATGGTGCTTTGCATGCGGTTGTGGCTAGCCGGTCGATGTCCAAAAAGGCACGACTGGCTGTCCATAATGGTGTGTTGGTACCTACGCTTATGTATGGAAGTGAATGTTGGTCGTGGCAGAAGAGGCATGAAAGTAGAATAAATGCCGTGGAAATGCGTTCCTTGCGAAGTATGTGCGGTGTATCTTTGAATGATAGATTGAGAAATGAAGAGATTAGACAAAGTTGCGGTTTAAAAGACGATGTAGTGACAAAAATTGAAAGGAGTATGCTTAGGTGGTTTGCTCATGTTGAGAGAATGAATGAACGGCGATTAACAAAAGGAATTTATAAGGCGGATGTTAATGGGAACGCCGGTAGAGGACGTCCTAGAAGGACATACATCGATGTTATTGGTGATGTTCTTCACAAAGGTCAGGTGCGTAGTACTCTCAACCGGCGTGCGTGTATGACAAGATGTATGAATGTGGATGAAGCGAAAGGGGTATGTAAGAGTCGTAGCATGTGGCGTTCTATAGTTTCTGTCTACCCCCATGGGGAAAAGGCGTGAGTTTATGTATGTATGTATGTATGAATAGTAGTGATAGCCCAGCGATAGAACGCTTGCCTTCCATGCAGGAGGGCTGAGTACGACTAGGCCCGCACTTCTGACTTTTAAAATTCATTTGCGGATCAAAATTCGATTTAGCGTCACTTGTGTTAACGGTGAAGGAAAACATCGTGAGGAAACCTGCACACCTGAGAGAACATTAAAAAAGTTTTGATGGTGTGTGTAGTCCACCAACCCGTACCAGGCCAGTGTGGTGAATTAGGTCCTAAACCCTTCTCATTCCGAGAAGAGGCCCGTGCCCAACAGTGAGACAGTAAAGAGGCTCATAAAACTTCTAATCTTCTCGTAGAGCAATTAAAATATCGTAAATTACTTCACGACGTCTATGAAGTTATTCGAGATGTTTTAACTTCTAGTAGTTTAAATACAACCCTTAACACCGTCCAACTTAACTAACAACATCGTGACCTAATATTTTCAGTGATGCTTCAGTCGTACATGTTCCCAGTATAACTTGATACATGGCGGAATAGAGAACTAACTTAAATCGCTCTGAATTTTACGTACCGTTGAGATTTATCTTTGCAAGCAGCGCCGCCACGAAATGCCAAGTTACAATGGACACTCTGTATAACTTTTAATACAACTACTACAGGAATGAAGCACAGAGTTCTTTCAAAACAGAATTCTTGTGCGCACTTCGTAAATAAAATAAAGTTGACCCGCGTTTCATTGCTGAAGTTGTTTCAGAATCAGATAGAGTGAAAAGTGAAGGAATGTAGAAAGTTTTCTGAAAAATTGTTGAAATACAAACAATTTGACGGTAACTTGTTGTGATGGAATTTAAATAAATATACATTGTATGGCAGAGATCTCTACACCGACTGTGAAAAGAGCTGGTAATCTTGAAAGGGCTGATACGATTTCCATCAAACATAGCCTATAATCATCTCGATTAAACAAGTTCTCAACAACAAAAAAAGCTGAATTGATATTTGTTCATCCATTTAGGCGCTACGATACTACAGACATACATACAGACAAACAGCCATGACGCCTGTATTTCCCGAAGGTTTGGGCAGAGGTGTATAGTAACACCTTCAATTTGCCGTTATGTTCAAGTCCCAAGTAATAGGGGGCGAGCCTATTGCCATCAACCGAGCACAAATCGAACCTCCGGGCTGCTACTGAGGAATTACAAACGGAAATACCCAATAACACTTTGCCCGACCTGGGAATCGAACCCAAGACCTCACGATCAGCAGTCGCGCTTGCTACCACCAGACCAACGAGTCAGTTTGACGACACGATTGGTGCAGTGGCTGAGCGATCGGCTTCTGCGGTACGGGTCGTGGGTTCAATTCCCGCACGGAACAAATATTTGTATGGCCTACAGATAGTTGTTCCGGGTCTGGATGTTTGTGCATGTGAAGATTTATGTCTGTAAACGCTCCCACGATACAGGAGAAATCCTAGTGTGGGGCAACGTTATCTATATCTATACTAATATTATAAAGAGGAAAGATTTGTATTTTTGTATGTAACGAATAAACTTAAAAACTACTGGACCGATTTCAAAAATTCTTTTACCGTTAGAAAGCTACACTATCACTGAGTAACATAGGTTACGGACGGAGCCGTGAGGACACAGCTAGTATTTAAATAAATAAATAGTTAAAAACGAGGAGGCATACTATCGAATAACAACCAATTTCTTTACTCAATAGGTTTTTTCCGATACAAGAAAAATTACAAGATACATGAACAGCAAACGTAAACAATACATTTATAACTTACTAAAGTAAAATAAATATTTGCTAACTCTCTACAAATTGTTCAACACAGCTCAAAACATGAATTAATAAAATTCTTCTGCAAACTTACGCGAGACTAACAAAATTAATTTCATATCGTTAAAGAGGGGAAATAACGCTTTTGTTAAACAAGGAAATGAAATAAAATGGAGCAAATGTGAGCATTCTTTTGCTTGTTGAGATTTCTGTGAGACCGACGTTAAATTCTTTTAACTTTGATGCTGTGGAAGTTGCCAGTTGATTATTAGTGAATAGAAAAGAAAAATACAGTGAAAAGTCTGTGTAAACTGTGGTGTGAACCTTATTATTATTAAACGGTATTAATTAGCTTCACTTTATAATATACTAGCGGCCCGTCCCGGCTTCGCACTGGTGGACATTTTTCCCGTTCTTGCAAATTTTTCATTTATGCTCCGCTCCTATTGGTCGTAGCGTGATGTTATATAACCTATAACCTTCCTCGATAAATGGACTATCCAACACATAAATATTTTTTTAACTCCAACCAGCAGTTCCTGAGATTAGCGCGTTCAAACAAACAAACTCTTCAGCTTTATAATATTAGTATAGATTTGTTTGTTTCAAATCTTGCGACAGATTGTTCAATTAACCGATTCTCCTAAAAATTCGCAAACAAATTCAATTCCCATGACAATACAATATTATAATAATTTCAACCTTCAATCTTCAAATCCTGGTGCTGTTTAACTTTAAAAAAATTTAAGGGTTTATTTTGTTTAAATAATTGTAAGGACATCACTTATTAATGTGATCCCGGAAGGCTATGAATTAGTGTGTTTTTTTTTGTTAAGTACTGCAAACTCCACAAGTCTAATCGGTACCTTTGTAGAGGAAGATTTTTACTTATTCTCAAAAGACACTCCCGCCAAAAAATTATGCATATCCTCCCCCAAATCACCAATCTGTCTGCCAAACGCGATGATTATTTATTTAATAGTCGAATTAATTTACCTGTGAAATTCGACATCTTCTTTTCGTGTGGTTAGTGACTAATCTGTGTCAGAATTTATGCCGCCCATGATGGGCCTCTGACATCTTTCACACTATCCATCCATCGTTTCTTTGGTCTTCATCTACTCTTATAACCATCCACATTCATACTCAAAACTTGCCTCACGACATGTTCCTCGTTCCTCCGCATCACATGCCGCCATACCATGACAACCGGTTTCCACATAACTTTTCAGTCTCCGGCGCCACTTTCAGGCTTCCTCTTACGTACTCATTCCTAATTCTATCCATTCACGTAGTACCGCACATCCCTCTTAGCATTATCATCTCAGCTGCATGCAATTGCTTTTCATTTATTCCTTAGGACGAGACAACAAGGAATATAATTGCAATTTCCTCTTCGACCATTCGTTGTGGCGGTCAGTTGGAAACTTACCTTTATGTCCATCAGTGGACGTTTAAAGATCCATATTCCTCCAAAATTTACTCGACTCGACTCCACTTCGACTCAATCTTTCTCATTACCATCGGTAGTTATAGTTGACATAAACGTCCTCGACTCGAGATTTTTCCTCAGTCAAGGTAAGGAATCGTCTGTCAAACTCAAGGTACCTCGGAACCTACCTTAAGAAAGGAAGTGTCAAAGTTCGTATGTAACAAAAATGAATTTTGAAGACTTTATCGAATATGCTTACGATAATCTTTTAGTTAGCCTAGTCTTTTCCCAACTATGTTAGGGTCAGCTTCCAGTCTAACCAGATGCGGCTGAATACCAGTGTTTTACACGGAGCGACTGCCATCAGACCACTGCAATCCAGTAACTGGGCAATGCCGATATCCTAAGGTTAAACCGGTTTTCAGACTTTCGGGCTTCTGGTGTACTTTTGGCTTTTTAACGTGCTCTCCGACTTCTCCGAGGCATGGAGGGGTCTTGATGTGTAACGAACGGTCACCCAGCCATAGACGAACTGCGGCAGGCGCAGCTTAACCGTGCAAATCATGTGATTTTTAAGGTTATATGGGTTTACAGCAGTAATAGCCTAGTGGTGTGACCGTCGGACTGCCAATTCATAGGTCTCGAGTTCGAACCCAAGGCACGCACCGCTGACTTTACGGAACATGTGCGTATTCTATAATTACCACCTGCTTAAAAACGGTGAAGGAAAACATCGTGAGGAAACCGGCATGCCTGAGAGATATTTCTCGACGGCATGTGAAGCCAAGTCAGAGGCCCATGGGCGGCATAAACTCTGACACCAGGTTAGTCACTAACCACACGAAAAGAAGATGTGATTTACGCAGTTTTTATTTAGCCACGAGCCCCTCGAGTACGCTGTGTATTATTACTAAAATATTTACGTTTAGAACAAGGTTAAAATAACAATGCCTAGCTAGGGCGTTGATTGGTCGATCTAGAGAACAATCTTTATAAGTGTTACAGTCTTGAACTTAGAATAGTTCAAGACCGTTGACGTTTGAACTACTGAACGAATTATCTGTTTATTTATACTGTGGTAAAGACTAACAATAGCATTGTAACGGGATTGATAGGCGTTGCGGCTCTGATCTGTGCATACCACAGCAATATGCAGAGTGATGGCCGATTTGCTCTGATGTGACGCAATTTTCATTATCGTTCCTCCTGCCCTTATCCCAACTTATTTGGGGTCGGTGCAGTATGTCTCATATCATACTGCACAAATGTTTCGGCTATATTTTATGACCGGTCGCCTGCCTGACGTCAACCCTCCTTGGGAATGCTTTTGCTGGTGGCAAGCACCACCTACGATCTTATTCCATCTCGGGCTTGCGGGTGCTGCATGCTTGTCAATCTTATTGCCGACAACTAAGCAGACTATGTTCTTCTTGGTGGAGTTTACTTGATGAGTATTCTGTATCGCTCCTGTCCCGCTCGTAATCCGTATTCGACATCGTTTACAATACATACATACATAAACTCACGCCTTTTTCCCATGGGGGTAGGCAGAAACTATAGAACGCCACATGCTACGACTTTTACATACCCCTTTCGCTTCATCCACATTCATACATCTTGTCATACACGCACGCCGGTTGAGAGTACTACGCACCTGACCTTTGTGAAGAACATCACCAATAACATCGATGTATGTCCTTCTAGGACGTCCTCTACCGGCGTTCCCATTAACATCCGCCTTATAAATTTCTTTTGTTAATCGCCGTTCACTCATTCTCTCAACATGGCCAAACCACATAAGCATACTCCTTTAAATTTTTGTCACTACATCATCTTTTAAACCGCAACTTTGTCTAATCTCTTCATTTCTCATTCTATCATTCAAAGTTACACCGCACATACTTCGCAAGGAACGCATTTCCACGGCATTTATTCGTTTACAATAATTCACAATTACCTAAACAAATCAAAATTAAAATATACGCGAAAAGAAATTTTATAAATGCCATCTTGATATTTCGGTTGCCATGGTTGTATTTGACGCAATTTTCATAAACTTTTAAAATTATTTACCTATAAAACTGAATTATCCTAATATATACAATATATAAATCTTAACTACTATAATACAAATCTAAGGTAAAACAATCAAAGGGCATCAAAAAATTCGTCCGCATCGCTGTCGACAGGAAAAGTGCCCAAAAGGCTGGCAGCATTGCCACGTTGTATGGCAATGCCGATTCTTTGGCCAAAAAATAGGCCAGCCAGCCCTATGGTCACGTGAAGAGTCGACCAACCGCTTGGCGATGTCTCGAAAAACTAAGTGGGCACTCGGACCCCATGGCCCTATTGTTTCAACCCCAAACGGCTCAAACATATAAGTCCCAAAAATATTGGAGTATTTGCGCCGTTGGAGGAAAAGTAGGTGTTGGATGCAACGTGTGTCGACACCCTTGCGCCATCCCATGTTCCTAGCACGGCGGGCTGTGCTGGGGCGGCTGCTGCAGCGGCGGAAAACCTCAAACGGCGCAAATACTCCAATATTTTTGGGACTTATAAATTTTTTGATTGTTCCTATATTTATGTTTTTGTGTAGTTAAATGCGTCACATCAAAGCACAGTCAGGTGCGTAGTACTCTCAACCGGCGTGCATGTATAACAAGATGTATGAATGTGGATGAAGCGAAAGGAGTGTGTAAGGATCGCAGCATGTGGTGTTCTATGGTTTATGCCTACCCCCATGGAAAAAGGCGTGAGTTTATGTAAATGCGTCACTTCAACGCAAATAAATATTTCTTAAAAAAATCTTTTAAAATTGAATCCATCTAATTCCTATTTCCACAGTTATCACGGACAATAAATCGAATTCGCTATAAACGTAGCTAAATGTTCCAGGTCGCACCGCACCGAACATAAATAAACTCGGTCTGAAAGCAGTGAAACGCGTCGATCTCGATCAATCACTAGATTTGTGCTGTTTTACGCAACGCTATTTCAGTGTTAGGGCTCGGCCACAATAGACTCTTCATAGACTAACGTTTTGTTATGCCGATCGATTTTTTTATTATTTAATTTTGTCGCATTAGTTCATAGACGCACCTGGTAGTAAGCGCAAGCACGGTCTAAGATGGAGCATATTTGACTTTTGTCTATAATTCGGTAGTTGACTACTTTACTGCCTCGCAGTGGCGTAGCGTGGGTGTCTGCTGCCCGGGGCGGAAGAAAATTTAGCCGCCCTTTTATTTAGGTATTTCAATTTCATGTATACTGTACAGTCCTTAGCATGCCTATGGACTTTTGAGCGTTTACTGTACATTACATACATTCATTATAGAGAACTTTTCGGCAAGAACAGTCATCATTGCATTGTACAGGTTATGGTGCGTCCAGACCTGACGAACGCGCCGCGAATGCGCGCCGCTCGCAAGCCGCGCCCGAGCTGCGCGCGTTCATTTCATGTTCGTACAAAACCTCGCGCAAAGTCCGCGTGCCGCTCGCGAGCGGCGCATTCGCGGCGCGTTCGTCAGGTCTGGACGCACCATTAGATTTTAAATAAAAAAGTTTTTTATTATTTATTGTTAAACTTTGCCGCCCCCTAAAAAGGGCCGCCCGGGGCGGGCCGCCCCTGCCGCCCCCACTACGCTACTCCATTGCTGCCTCGTTGGTCTAGTGGTAGCAAGCGCGACTGCTGATCGTGAGGTCCTGGGTTCGATCCCCAGGGCGGACAAAGTGTTATTGGGGTTTTTCCGTATGGAATTCCTCAGTACCAGCCTGGAGTTTGGATATGTGTCTGGTCGATGGCATAGGCGAGATACAGGCGTGATTTTATGATATGTTACTTTAAACAATTAGGAAGAATTCAGTTGAGTTATTATTGTGTCCAAAAAGGTGTAGAAAGAATCCAATCGTTGAAAAAAAAACAATCTAAAATGGAGGAGATACACGTTTTTCAAGTTATTGAATGACGCATTTTTTGTCCTTGTCACACGAAACGGACATTGTACGGAGTAATGTCAAGTTGCTATGAAGTTTTTAAACTTGGGCATTTTATTATAATATATAAGGTCCAACCATAATACCTGGACAAACTGTTACACAGTGTTCAGTACGTTTAACTAAACATATCTATGTAAAAAAAGAGATCCAAGAGTTCTTTTTTCTAACCTAAAAATATTTTTCATCATTAATTTTATCTTAATTATATTTTTTTTTACATTTTTCACTTCGCCTATTAGGTAAAACACGGCGCGGAAGTAGCGTGCGCCCCGGCAACGGTCGATGCATAAAAAATGGATGAGTTTATTCTTAGAGAGTAGGTACAAGCAATTTAAAACGATATTATTTTTTGGTCAGAAAAAAATCACTTAGATCTGGTTTTTTTACATAGATATGTTTAGTTAAACGTACTGAACACTGTGTAAAAGTTTGTCCAGGTATTATGGTTGGACCTTATATATTTCATTGGTATTTTCATTGTTGCTTATGTTTTTTTATTAAAGATACGATACAAATTAATAAAAAAAAATTGAGAACTACCCAATTCTGTATCGCCAGAACTGTCGATCGACCAAAACTGACACATGTGTCCAAGTCCTTACACAGAATTCTTTCTACTGACGTTACATCTATCCATCTCCTACCCCTGATTTATAGATGGCGCCTTGACAAAATATTCTCTAACTTTTCGGGCGACTAAATGACAGGTTATTTCGTAACATTTGAAAGGGCCAAGGTATCGTTAAGATGGATATTTAACACTCACGATCAGATTAAATAAGTGTATGTTGCGATGTCTGGCATTTAGAGTATTTAGGTCAGACATATTTGTCGTTCAAAGTGGTCGCAGGTGACTTATCGTCGTCGTTTAAGCGGTATGTCAGTGGTAATTTGTCACATATTTTTAACTTTTTTTACTAATTATCGTTTGATTAAATGTTGTTTTACTGATATCATTAGTTAGTGTACTTTGACCTGTGTTCTCGGCCACATTCATATACTATTGTATCACATTTTGTAAAATACATACAACAGAATCTTGTTTAGGTGAATCTATCATTGGTATCATCTATATTGGTATGTCAGGATTGGGAGCATGGTAGATAAAGTAAATTAAACCAACATAGACTCTCCACCACTGAGAGTAGGTACTTATATTTGGGTTAGGGTTAGTTACAGAAGCTAGTTCACAATATAATAATTTACACAAGATCAGAAAATAAGGACAAGCTAATCAGATATAAAAGGTCAGGCTTCTTCGGTGGTTCGACATGGAATCCTTTGCTCCGTCGAATAACCAGTATTTTTATAACTTCGGGTACGTTGATTCATCTTGGCGATTACCCTCCATTATCAATATTGTCCAGTGTAAAATATCTCTTTATGAAATCTTGCGGTACCTCTACAGCATCATGATTTGAGTATTGAAGGTAGAAATTATTATAATTTATTGTCATGGGAATTGAATTTGTGTGGTAGTTGAAAAATCTTTTCATTTTTTTTTTGTTTAAAATTTGCCCCACACTAGGATTTCTCCTGTATCGTGGGTGCGTTTACAAACACAAATCTTCACATGCACAAACATTCAGAACCGGAACAACTATCTGTAGGCCATACAAATATTTGTTCCGTGCGGGAATCGAACCCACGACCCATAGCGCAGAAGCCGATTGCTCAGCCACTGCACCAGACGTGTCGTCAGATCTGTCGCAAGATTTGAATCGAACAAACTAATAAACAAAATGAACCAAAATAAAACCTTTTAAAAAAAACTGGCTTTTTCAGATGAAAATATTTTTAAAGTGTCTCAGCTTTTGTGTATTGTATAGCTACTTAAAATTGCGTTAAATATAATTACATATGAAGCTATTTACGGGGAGAACGTATATTATTATTCCATTTAGATATTACAGTGCGGCCGCCGAGAGAATGCGTTCATGACAGATTGCGTTTCATATTACCTATAACGTCAATCGTATTTTAAACAACATAACATCACGCTTGTATTCCACGAAGGGTTGGGCAGAGGAATATACATAGTAATACCCTCATTTTTTTAAATTAATATAAAAACGTTGCCCCACACTAGGATTTCTCCTGTATCGTGGGTGCGTTTACAGATACAAATCTTCACATGCACAAACATCCAGACCCGGAACAACTATCTGTAGGCCATACAAATATTTGTTCCGTGCGGGAATCGAACCCACGACCCATAGCGCAGAAGCCGTTATGTTTAAGTACCTTGTAATAGAGGAGAACCTATTGCCATCAACCGGGCACAAATCCAAACTCAGGGCGACTCCTGAGGACTTCATAGGAAAAAACCAATAACACTGCCCGATATTATAAACCAAATCATATTATAAATATCTCATATTATGAACTAAAATAGTTTACCACTTTTAATGGTTTCAGGTATTCTCTCGGCAGCCGCACTGTTAACTATTTTAGTCTATTGTAGGTTTACTTTATAAATCCGAAACACGATCTGTCACAAAGACGCCCCCGATCCACCTTGCTCACCCGCCACAGCCGCGGATCCGGTCGTCCCTTCTGACTCCGCAGTCACACCGTTAATTCAGCCCTCATCAAGCTGTCTCCCTCCCAGTCCTCTCGCACACAACGCCCTAAGCCATCGTTCGAGTCACCCGTAGGGGACGCCCTTAGAGGTGTTGCTGCTAAGTAGTCATGATGTTAGTACGTGTTAATAGTAATTAAAATAGGGAATTGGTTGGAGACCCTTCAGGTCTCACCAATAACTGCCCGGTTACGTAGAAAAGGTCCGCAAGACCATCTACAAGCAGTCGATTAGGAAAAAAAAAGCTGTAACAAAGAGATTAAACTAGTATTGAATGTCTTTGATCGTTCAGGAACGCATTCTCTCTGTGGGCGCTCTTTAGTCAAAATATTTTTTTTTCATTTCACATAAACCAATATAGGTGCTTATGAAAAGTCGAATTTAGATGCACGATTCCAATTAGTCGTTTCCTATGGAGAAGAGCCGGCAAGAAACTCCACGGTTACTCTTTTTAACCGACTTCCAAAAAAGGAGGAGGTTCATAATTCGACTCTATGTTTTTTTTGTATGTTTGTTCCGCGATATCTTTGCTAATTGTGAACCGGTTTTAATGATTTTTTTTTTGTTTGAAAGAGTATTCTTTCGAAGTGGTCCCATTTAAATTTGGTGAAGATCTGATGAAGAACCTCGGAGATAGACAATTTGAAGTCGGTTTTATTTTTGTTAAAAAGTTTTATTTAAAATAATATCTTTAACAATTTCAGTGGATACTGTACAATGATTTAGGGTAGTGAGAGAACAATGAAGTCCTGACCACAGACTAATGAGTAATGTAGTACAAAAATTAACAAACAAAAAAATAATAAAAAAATGAACCATATGAATAACTATAATTACAAATTTATAGATGCAGGTCCACAAAGCTCTCACATTACAATATTTATAAATGTATATATATATACCTATATGTAAGTATTATGTCTATGTATGGTGTGTAGTATATATTTTGCAGCAGTACACCATGGACTACCCCCTCTATCTTATTCATTGACTTCCTGTTCATTCAAAGGTTGTCTGGTAGATATCGCTATCAGCGATAAGACCGCCATTGTACCCTTTAATGTTTGTTATTGTATAAGAGCTGTGTTACAATTTTGGTGTACAATAAAGTATATTCTATTCTATTCTATTAGTGTAGTTTGTAGTTTACCGCATTCTATAAAAGTTTAACCAAGAATACAACGTAAACCTCATTCACCGATCGAAGCTTATAAATCGAAGTGCATACTTTTAAAAATATATCAGGCATGTGTACTTAGATGTTTGATATAAAACCAACATCCCACTCGTAACAGTTCGATATATTCCGCTTGATATCTCATGCCAGGGTTGTCTCTAAATAAACAAACGTAAAAAATATTTTAAGTTAAACGGTTTTATCTTGCAGTACCCCTGCAGCATCAAGATTTGAGGATTGAAGGTTGAAACTATTATAAAGTTTTAATGTCATGGGAATTGAATTTGTGTGCGAAGTTTCACAAGAATCGTTTAGGCTGTACATCCATCAGAGCTGTGCGAGGAAAATGTGCGGTGTGAAAATGTGTAGCGAGGATGTCAAACGGTGTGACCCTTTCCACCAGAGCTGTGCGCGGAATGGGTAATGTGTAATGTGTTAATGTGTACAAATGAGCGGTGCGAGGATAGGTAGTGGACTCTTTCCGAATATGAGGGTGGTGTGGCGGGAGCGGTACACATTCCTCGTAACACATTCCTCGCAACACATTCCTTGCAACACATTCCTCGCAACACATCCCTCACTCGCATTTCTCGCTTGTTTTGTATGAACAAAAACCTCGCTCGGCTAAGCCCATATCCACCAGAGCTGCGTAGAGCGAAGCTAGGTAAATGAAGTGATTCTATTGGTGCTTACAAAACACATTCCTCGCTACGCAGCTTAGCACAGCTCTGGTGGATGCTCAGCCTTAAGCAGAAGAAGTTGAAAATCTGTCGCAAGATTTGAAATAAACAAATATACGAAGCGAAGCTAACTAGACCGTTTAAAAATCATCATAATATTTATTAGACACAATCCAACATTTAAAATATTATAAAATTGAGTGAATTCGGTATAGGTTAGGCATCCCAATGCCAAAACCAACTTGCTGTCAAAACCACCCCTCACCCGCACAATATGTGTGCTAAACGAGGTTCATGAGAGGATTGACATATTTTCGTGTAATCTGAGTGAATTCGCAAGAGTTTTGTTGAATTTTGTCAGTTATATTTAAGTATTAGTGTTCTGTGTTGGGTCTGATTTTGTATTTTAGGTTAAGATTTTATAGCATTAAAAAAAAGAGTTTAGTCTGATAATTATTGCATAGGTATATATAATTCTGTCTGTAGTCTGACTGTAGATTGTGTATTAATAGAGTTAAGTGTTGCTTTTTATATATTTTTAAAGTTTAGTTTTTTTAAGTACTATTAACCGTAAGTTGATTTTCTATTTATCTGGTGTGTGTTTGCAACCCACTATTGTATTGGGGTCATCCTGTAAAGATAGTGTGTGTGAGTTTAATAAATAAATCCCTGCAGGCATAGCTTGAACACCGTAGAGGGGTTTTGTCGACGGAAGAAAAAGATGACATATTCACTATGACTACGAGTGATTCACAATGGTTACGGCTGCTGACCTCTATTACCTTTTAGCGTACACCATTCACTTTCAAAGTCAAGTGCTAGGCACACATATTGTTGTAGCTAACATCAACTTTCTTATCTCATAGATTGCTATCTATAAAAATTGCACAATCCTTGACTAGCTTGCACCACGCTGACTCATTTGGTAATATGATACCATTTTTTGAAGTACTACCTCGTTGGTCTAGTGGTGGGAAGCGCGACTGCTGATCATGATCGAGTTCGATCCCGAGGTCGGACAAAGTGTTATGGGGTTTTTCCGTGTGGAATTCCTCAGTAGCAGCCCGGAGATGGATTTGTGCCCGGTAGATGGCTATAGGCTCGCTCCCTATTACATGGGACTTAAACAAAACGGCGAAATGAGGGTGTTGCTATACATCTCTGCCTATCCCTTCGGGAAATACAGGCGTGATGTTATGTTATGTGTTTTTGAAGTTTTATTGTACTCACGCCTGTAACACCCGAATGGGTAAGCAGAGGTGTTCTCCTATTACAAGAGTCTGTGCACGTTTCACCTCTGGTAATAAATCTCATGTTAGATGGGAAGCTTATTGCCATTTTTCGGGCACATTTATGGTGTCACGCTCGTCGACGTATACGACTCGCTTGCCCGGCGACGGAGGGGAATTGTATTCTTGATCCGGCCCCCACGGACTCAAAATTACAGTGAAAATGTAACCGCATTGCGATTACAACGGGACTGACATTTATTTAGAAATAAACACAACATTTGCAAGATTTATAACCGCATAAAAGCGAACTTAGAATAAACCAGGCAAACCGCGTTGGCAACCCTGACCTGTATTGCTTTTCAGTGTGCCATTCGCTTTCACAGTCAAGTGCAAGGTACACGTGGGGTACCCAACCTCCCCTCTTCGCTTCTACCATTTTAGATAGTAGGCTATAGGTATTAGGAGATACCTTTTACCCTTTATAAGGCAGACGATTTTAGGAAAAGTAAATAACAAACAATTTGGTTTTTTTTTTTTAAATCTATACTCTATACTAATATTATAAAGAGGAAAGATTTGTATTTTTGTATGTAACGAATAAACTTAAAAACTATTGGACCGATTTCAAAAATTCTTTAGTAACATACTTGAGTAACATACTGGCGTGAGTAACATACATACTGAGTAACATTCTGGCGGTGGGTACTGGCGGAGCTGTGAGGACAGAGCTAGTACCTAATAAATTAAAATCTCAATATTTTTTAAAGTGAAATTTATACATTTTATTTAAAAAAAAAAAATTGCACACAGCCAGGTTTGAAAATAAAAATATAACAAGGAGCCTTACGCGACATCTGTCAAAAGTTGGTGGCAAACATATTGCCACTGCCTTATAAAGAGTTAAAGTATCATACGAAATAGTCGTATGTTGATAATCACATCACTTCAATAGGCTTTTGGTGAAAAAGCGCAATTTTATTAACTGCCTAGGCATATTATCAAGCTGCTGAAGTTGTTCTACAAAGGATGCGAAAAATTTTCATTGTGAATCGAACAATACTGTTGATTTGAGAACATAAACTCTAATGCTCTTCTTTTATTTACATACTAGCGGCCCGTTCCGGCTTCGCACGGATGGACATTTTTCCCGTTTTTGCAACATTTTTAATTTATGCTCCGCTCCTATTGGTTGTAGCGTGATGTTATATAGCCTATAACCTTTCTCGATAAATGGACTATCCAACACAAAAATATTTTTTCAATTCCAACCAGTAGTTCTTGAGATTAGCGCGTTCAAACAAACAAACTCTTCAGCTTTATAATATTAGTAAAGATTTACAAGCAAGCTTAGTTAAACAGGCGACCGGCATGGCCAGCCCTGACCTCCATTAACTTTCAGCGTACGCCACGCTTTCACAGTCAAGTCAAGTATATGGCACACGATATTTGTTGTGAGGTAACCGCTCTTCGATCCTATGTCAATAAATGCATAAAATGTTTACTTACGACGATACATCGCCGTCCCCGGAGAATATAATGGCATTCGCAAAAACGACAACTTTTTCAGAACAAAATAAAAACCGATTATTGACGACTGCTTGCCAATTAAGAGCAGTATTTGGCACTGTTACAAGCACTGCTTGCTTGTTACAAGCAGTACTTGGCAAGCAGTCGTCAAAAATCGGTTTTTATTTTATTCTAAAAACGTTGTGTTTTTGCGAATGCCATTATATTATCCGGGGACGGCGACATTTTAAACAATTTTGGATTGACTGCCTTGTATGTTTAGTGGTCGCAAGTGCGACTGCTGAGCTTGGGGTCCTGGGTTCGATCCCCAGGTCGGGCAAAGTGTTATTGGGTTTTCTCATTAGGACTTTCTCAGTAGCAGCCCGGAGTCTGGATTTGTGCCCGGTCAATGGCAATAGGCTTGCCCCCTATTTCATGGGACTTAAACATAACTGGAAAAATGAGGGTGTACTAAAACACATCTGCCGTACCCTTAAGGGAATACAAGGCGTGATGTTATGTATGTTAATTTTGAATTTAATTTATTGGTGAAGATTTTTGAAGTGTTTACACTGCGTTTATAGGTAATAGTTCGGTTGTTTGCACTCGTAAATATGTGTAAGTAGGTCACACTTGTTTTTTTTTGTGTTTATCTTTATTTACGTAATAAACATTAGATTAGTCGGTTTATTGGACTATTGTTTCTTTTGAGAGCGAAGCCGCTATTCGCGGGCAGTCGTTTCTATTTGGTCGGCCTTCTAAACGGTGACAAGAACATGGCCATTTCTACTAATCTATACTATCTATACTAATATTATAAAGCTGAAGAGTTTGTTTGTTTGAACGCGCTAATCTCAAGAACTACTGGTTGGAATTGAAAAAATATTTTTGTGTTGGATAGTCCATTTATCGAGGAAGGTTATAGGCTATATAACATCACGCTACGACCAATAGGAGCAGAGCATAAATTAAAAATGTTGCAAAAACGGGAAAAATGTCCACCCGTGCGAAGCCGGGACGGGCCGCTAGTGGAAACCATAAATCTCATCCGAACTAAAGACGAACCGTTCATTCAGACAGTATTTCGTTAACAAAACTGTCAAATTGTTTGACAACAAAATCAATACCAAATATTTTGACGGTGTTCTTAATCTATTTGTTTGCGGTTTGGGAACAATGGCCCACTGGTCAAAATGATACTAAAGGGTTGTCCTGCCTAAGCGACGAACGCGACGCAACGAACGCTACAAACGCGATCAAGACAACGGCATTCCGTACCAGTGTTCATAACCTAACGCCAGGAAGCTATCGTACCAGGGCCGTAAAATGATCGTACATGGATAAAAAATGTCAAAAATTATCGTACCATCAGGATAATGGCTATAATACATTAAAAGTGACTATAATTTGTTGTGCTGCCAATAGGACACTATGACTATACAGTCGAAGAGTGACGGGAACGTCTAAAAAAAAGGTCGTCTATCAGTGTAGGTACTGAAATTATTGTACTTTCTGCGTACGATAGTAGTATACTATCGTACATCGTACGTAGCTATGAAATTATCGTACAGTTGGGAACACTGTTCCCTACTAGCGGCCCATGTAGCGAGACGCGACGTAACGCGTATTTGTTCCACGTCGGGTCGCGGCGCGTCGCACCTCGTCGCGTTTGTCGCTTACGCAGAACACCCCGTTAAGCTGAGGCTAGACGAGTGTAATTTACAGCGCGTAAAGTCAGTGGCATAATTTTGTTTAATTTATTACGTACCTATCATACAATATTGTACGACAGGATATTGGAGGGGCTCGTGGCTAATTACCTACCACGCGGATCATACGATTATGAGGTTAAGCTGTGTTTGCCCCGGTCAGACTGTGGATGGGTGACCGTTCGTAACGCATCGGGACCCCTCCGTGCCTCGGAGGGCATGGTAAACAGTCGGCCCCTGATTTCATACGAATACCTACGACAGTCGTTACAGGAAGTCAGAACCCCGAAAATCTGGCCTTAGGATATCGGCATTGCCCTCTAACTGGGTTGCGAAGTCTGATGGCAGTCGGTCCGTGTAAAATACTGGTATTCAGCTGCATCTTGTTAGACTGGAAGCTGACCCCAACATAGTTGGGAAAAGACTAGTCAGAATATGTGTTGAGCGTGTATTGAAAAACCGGCAACTCAAACCTGCTCTGGCACATTCATCAAAAGGCCATTCCAGACGTTGCCCAACATTGTTACAATCTCATAGTTTTTAGATCTCGATCTCTAAGTTTGTTTAGGCTTTGCTTCTCAGAGCTAGTCAGGACATGCGCCATCTAGTCTTGAAAAAAAAAACATTGCATTGTGTTGTAAAAGTGTTTGTAACATATTTCTTTGCAGACATAAAAATCATTTGTCATTTACCGGAGGAGTGGGGGGGGCGGTATTTTTTTGTTTCTTTTTTTTTTAAATACTATAACATCGCGCTTGTATTCTCCGAAGGGTTCCGCAGAGGTGCATTAGTAACACCCTAATTTCGCCGTTATCTTAAAGTCCCATGTAATAGGAGGCGAGCGTATTGCCATTAACCGGGCACAAACTCCGGGCTGCTACTGACGAAATCCACACGGAATAACCCAATAACATTTTATCTGACTTGGGAATCGAACTCAGGGCCTCCCGATCAGCAGTCGCGCTTGCCACCACTAGACCAAAGAGTCAGTTTTATTTTTTTTTAATTGAAAAAATTGATCTTTCCCCTTTTTTCCTTCAGTACCTCTCGCCTTAAGGTTTCATTCAGCCTATCTAACCTATACGGGAAATCAGGCCCTGCTTATCTATACTAATATTATAAAGAGGAAAGATTTGTATTTTTGTATGTAACGAATAAACTTAAAAACTACAGGACTGATTTAAAAAAATATTTTGCCGTTAGTAAGCTACATTATCACTTAGTAACATAGACTACGGGCGGAGCCGTGAGGACACAGCTAGTTGTCAATAAAATGCGTCTAGATTTTCTGTCTCATTGGTCTAGTGGTGGCAAGCGCGACTGCTGATTGTGAGGTCCTGAGTTCGACCCTACGTCGGGCAAAGTATTATTGCATTTTCCGTGTAGAATTCCTCAGTAGCAGCCCGGGGTTTGGATTTGTACCCGATGATGGCAATAGCTCGCCCCATATTACACGGGACTTAAACATAACGGCGAAATGAAGGTGCTACTATACACCTCAGCTCAACCCTTCAGGGAATACAGGCGTGATGTTACGATGTTAAGTATGTTGAATTTTGGTTAATAATCCTTCTTCGTATTTTAGCTCTATCTGCTATCGGACTATCGCCACAAAACAGATAGGTACAGAAGTCAATCTACATACAAGTGCGCTCGAGCAACGCACACATAGACGCTGCTCGCGGACACGATATCTCGGACTGTTTGGGACTAGAGTGCGAGCGCGAGTGCCATGCGCTTGAGAGAGATAGATATAGCGACCGCCGAGCGTAGGTATGAAAAGTGAAGTACATACATGTGACGTCTGTACCTATCTGTTTTGTGCTATCGCCATGATTCCCAATACTGATGACGCTGTATTATCAGATCCAAATCGATTGCAGAGCTTTAGTCGGCTTATGAAAATGTTGTGTTTATTTTGTGATGCATCTGAGCGATTTTGTATTGATTTGAAAAAACAAAACCAATTGCTAGTCGGATTATAAGAGGATAAAGTCAATATCGAGTGAAGCTGTGTTGGGGTGTACAGCCGTGTAGCAATTGATTTAAAACCGCGTGCAGATTATATTATGTCCCCACCTATGAAATCAGCGCTATGTATGGAAAAATTTAAAGAAGTTGCATTTTTCATACTAACATTTTCATAATTTATTTAACAACTATGAACACTAATGTTTTAAAACTTTTATGCACTAATGTTTAAAAACTAAGATAACGTATGCCACTTAGATTATGCGACAAAAATAAGTTTTGGCTAAGTTAAAACCAAAATAGTGGTCATTTCTGCTAACAAAAAGAGGAGTCATTTTTAAGGTATTTTTTATGTTTAGAAAACTATAAGTAATACGATTTTTTTACTATTGGTAGTTGTCTCTGTCATTATTCGATATAAGATCAAGCAATTGATGAATATTTTAAATCATACAACTGACGAAGTTCTCTATTTGTGAGAAAAAAACGCCAATTTCATAGGTGGGACCTAATAATATGCAATACAACATGCAAGGCACATTTTCTATTCATCTAATGCAGAGGTTCCCAAACTTTTTTGTCTCATAGACTACTTGCCATGTTTTTTTTTCAGTTTTGGGTAGACTGCTTAGCTAATATCGTATTTTGCAATTTCATTTACTTCAAATGTGTTTTTGACTGATTCCTAACTGTAACGAGGTGTAGAGCGAAAAAACAATAAAAAAACTGATTAAAAAAAAACTTATTTCAGACTGAAAGTCCATTTGGTTAGTATACAAGTAACTTATTTATTTACGTACGGGTTTGTCGGTACGAGCTATGAGTGCAACATCGTCGCAGCGACGATATGTTGCACTCATAGCTCGTACCGACACGAAAGAAGTGTGGCGACATCTATCTCAACTTCGCAGCAGGACGAATGTGTAGCAGACTACAGCGAAAATAATGACAGCCCCGAATATGACGTCACAGAATCCTGCATCGCGATATCAATATTTGACATGCAGATAGTTAAGTATACTACCCAACATCAACCGTTGGGCAGTAGTCCGCCAGGCATAAGACCCGCCTGGTAGGAGGATACTGTCTTTTCGTTGGAGGAACACTATACCTCGATCCTCCACAGAAGCAAAGAAAGAAAGTCTTTTTGATAATATAATATTTCGTCAGAGGAAAGGTAAAAAAACTAATACGTCAATATACCTACTTTACAGTAGAGAGATTCAAAGTATTTTTTTAAGAAAATAGACATAGATATTTTTCTTAGAGTATACATCTTTATATATACAAGGTTAGTCATGTGATCACTGAAAATCAGCGCTGTGTCTGTGGCCCACGCCATAGCACAGCATTATGCTGAGTGGTCACCTTTTTGTCACAGTTGTCTTTTATTTTAATATTATTTATATACTATCATGTTTTGTGTTAAAGTGTATCTGTGACAAATAAATGTTTTTTCTTTCTTTCTTTCTTTCTAGTCGGAAAGGGGGTACTAAGCCGCGGGCCACCTAAAGTATCACTGATGACTACTTTAAAGCAAGTGTTAAAATTTCAAAATTCGATAATTTTTATTTGCATGCAAAAAAAATTTTATTATAGTTTTTTAAAAAAATAAACATGCCTGCCTTAGTTATGAATTCAGAAAATTAATTTTCTAATCCGTCACCCCAAATATGCCCTAAATTGTAAAAACAGCTGATCATAGCTATGGACAGAGATTTTAGTATATTTTTTACGAAATCTTTGAAAAGCTATTTCTATTAAACTATAGAGTTTTGGGGAAAGTTGTAGAACAAAAGTTATCCCTTATTATGGGTACTTTAACACCCTTTCAGCTTAGTACCCCCTTTCCGACTAACCTTGTATAATTCGACTGTACGTGTGTATCTGAACTCCTCCTAAACGGCTGGACCGATTTGAATGATTTTTTTTTGTATGCGTTTGGGTGACTCCCTGGATGGTTTAGATGATTCACAAGTGGACCCGGTAGGTGGCGCTGCTATTCCGGGCAGGACGACGTTTGCCGGGTCCACTAGTATTAAATAGATAATTAAACTATCTATTTAATATGTATACTCTAAGAAAAATAACTATGTTTATTTTCTTAAAACATTCCTTTGAATCTCTCTATTGTAAAGTATATTGGTGCTTTAGTCTTTTTACCTTTCCACTGACAATTTGTTTTTATTTTCAAAACAGACCTTTACGAATTGCAATAAATTGTTTCATTCAATTTCGTAGTTGGTGATTTTATTTCGTCCGCAGTGATTTCATTTTATACGGTGAACAGTTTTTCACTTGGATAATGAATCGAATGCATGTTTACAGTATAACGCACTGTGATTAAATGCATTCATACGAATATTACTCATTGAAATGAAAAACGTAACCAGTTAATGGAAAACGTACATAAAAATGATTAAAAAGCAAATATTTCATAAAAGTACGTAATTTTTTTTCCAATAAATGGTTAATGAAACATAACATAACATCACGCTTGTATTCCCCGAAAGGTAGTGCAGAGGTGTATAGTAACACCCTCATATCGTCGTTATATTTTAAGTCCCATGTAATAGGGGGCAATCTTATTGCCATCAACCGGGCACAAATCCAAACTCCGGGCTTCTACTGAGGAATTCCACGACCTTTAAACTCCTCCCAATCACGGAACGTCTTCTGATCTAGCTTGTGAGTAACAATATAGATCAAAAGTGTCCCACTGCTTAATTGGCTCGCCTAAGGCTTCTAATGCTCGCAAGTTGTTATTTAATTGGTCTATTAAACCTTTCAAAGTAGTAGAGGATTCCCTAGCAATAGGATCAATATTAAATAATGCTGACACATAATTCTGTACTAACAACTTTATATTATCGAACCGATCGCATAATAATTTCCGCCCTACAGGATAGTTGCTTGCTAAATTTGTAAAGTACCTACTGTTATTCATACAGTTTTTATTCTATTTTGTTTGTTAATTTTTGTTCTACATTACTCATTGGTCTGTGGTCAGGACTCCATTGTTCTCTCACTATCCTAAATCATTGTACTCTGAAATTGTTAAAGATATTATTTTTAAAAGAGTAACCATGGAGTTTCTTGCCGGCTCTTCTCCATAGGAAACGAGTAATTGGAACCGTGCATCTAAATTCGACTTTTCATAAGCACCTGTATTGGTTTATGTGAAATAAAAACTTTTGATTTGATTTGATTTGAAAACTCGATCGACTTAATAACCACAGCAACGGATCCTTCCAGAGACGCTCGTAAATAATGGAACTTGTTTACTTCGTCTATTTCATCATTACAATAAATGAGGCGAGTAAAAGTGTCGCGAAACTCCAACCAATTGCTTCTTAAACTTCGATAACTATGGTGGGCAACTTAATTGGCTTGTGTACACTACCACGAATGTTTTTATCACTACAGATCTATTATCTTAATCAATATTACTCAATTTCTCTGTTGTGGGAGTCCGTGTCGGTGAAATTGTGTTCCCTGATGTCGATATTATATATTTTCTTGTTTTTTTTATGCATGTGATTTTTTATATTTAATGTTTTTCTTTAGTATCTAATAATATAAGACGTACACAAACGGACACGATATCTCGGACTTTTTGGGACTAGAGTGTGAGTGAGTGCGAGCGCGAGTGCCATGCGCTTGAGAGAGATAGATATATAGATAGAGGGACAGCCGAGCCTAGGTATGAAAAGTGAAGTACATACATGTGATCGACTTCTGTACCTATCTGTTTTGTGACTACGTATTCAACGCTACGTCGCACGTCGCACGCCGCGTGCCGTTCGTGTGTGAGAACGCGGCTTTACGTCTTAGGTATTCTCACGACACGTGCTAAAAGCATTTAGTATGCACTATGAACGTGAGTTAGTTCTGCGTAATCGATTACCTTTGCAGCTAGTTCGTGTATCAATTTCAAGTCTCATTCAATGGAACAAAATTAGGGCCTCGTGGCTCATTAACAAGCTTACCGCGGTCTGTTCGTGGATGGGTGACCATTCGTTACACATCGAGACCCTTCCGTGCCTCGGAGATCACGTTAAACCGTCGGTCCTGGGTGTCATACGAATACCTATGATAGTCGTTACGGGTAGTCAGAAGCCCGAAAGTCTGACAACCGGTCTAACCTTGGGATATATGCATTGCCCAGTAACTGGGTTGTGGAGGTCTAATGGCAGTCGACCCGTGTAAAATGCTGGTATTCAGCCGAATTTAGTTACACTGGAAGCTGACCCCAAGATAGTTGGGAAAAGGTTAGGCAGAACATTTATTGGAATAAAATGATCCAGACAACGTTGTCGCAGTCTTAAGTGTATTCACATGTTTGTAGGGTCTATAAGCTTCCTTTGTATTTTCTGCACAATTACGCGCGTGTTATGCCATAGCATGGTAAATATATGTGCACAGGTAAATGTGTGCGTGTATCCTGCACCCCTGTCTTAAGAGGAAACGCGGGCTGCAAAATATTAATAATTTGAATAGGTTTTTGCGATCTATTTATGTCCCACACCTCCCACAAACCTTCCCAATTGAGCGCGAAAGAGACACCTGCATCTCGGACTGATTTCTCCTGTGCAATATTACCGAAATCGTACTTTCGTATTTCCCTGTTTCCTTCTTCAAATTTGAATCGATTTTAATATTTTTTCTGTAATAATTTAAGAAAGACTTCGGTTATGTCTGTATGTTTTATTTTTATTTTTTATACTCGTCAAATTTGTTTGCCATATGTTTGAAAACGGTGGTAACCGTTCGGTTTTTGTAAAATTTAAACGTTTCTAGTTCTTTTAATAATTAATTTATAGACAAAAACAAAACATAGGGACATAGTGGTGGTAGATATACATCATATGGTAAAAAATATTTGCTCTAGGTAGGTACATTATCCAAGGAGGAAACTGAGGAATACGTTTGTGTGGACTAAATGCCGACCGCATTTCCTCTTAAAGGCGTGCTGTCATAAATCAGTGTGCTTATACAATAGTAGTCAGTGGTTTTATTAGTCTATGCACCTAGCACGATAAAACGTCACACTGCACGCGCTTCGGTTGGAACTACGTGACGTTAAAGCTCCGGTCAAACCTCAGCGACCAAAGCGACTGCGAAGCGGGAGCTTCCGCGGCAGCAGAGCGAGACGCACGCGTCTAGTCTCAAATGAAGATCGCGATTCGTGCCGTAGTTGCGCATGTGTGCACGGCTAGTTTCACGTTGTAGAAGCTCCCGCATCGCTCCCGCCTCGCTGACGCGTAGGTTTGGCCGGAGCTTTAAGATACGCTCAAACTAATGCGTTCAGCTTGCAGCCACGGTGGGTTAATGGCGTGCCCGGTTCCGATCAGTTACTGCAAATGTTCTTGTAGCGACGTGTTCAAACTATACATGTAGCGACGTCTTTCTGATCGCAACCGTACACATCACTGCAGCCACAAGCTGAACGCGTTGGTTTGAGCATACCCTTAGTTATCTCCAAAGCTAATAAAATAAGTGTACCATTCTATCTAGCGGACCAATCATATCCCCGGTCTAGTCACCATTCCATTATCGCTATAGACGTCGTCCATTCTGTTTTCAACCCAGGGTAGGATTTCGTACAATAATTATCGTATTTTTACGATTTTTTTTTTATTTCTGTAAATAAATCTGTAACAGACATTTTTACAAGTCAATGTAATGTTTTTTAAGACAAGATGGCGCCGGCATTTATAATCTGACTAGCTCTGAGAAGAAAAGCAGAACCAAACTCAGAGGTCAAGGTCTCTTTTAAAGTCCAGACATTGTAGTATAAAAACAATGCGAGCCTAACAATGTAGAGCAACGTCTGATAATTTGTTTTTAGGTACGTACGGTATACTATCCTAAGAGAAGTAAATGATAAACGATTTTTATTTCTGTAAATAAATCTGTTACAGACACTTTTACAAGTCAATGTAATGTTTTTTTTTTAAGACTAGATGGCGCCGGCATTTCCTATCTGACTAGCTCTGAGAAGAAAAGCCAAAACAAACTCAGAGGTCAAAGTCTCTTTTAAAGTCCAGACATTGTAGTATACAAACTATGCGAGTGAAACGATGTAGGGCAACGTCTGGAATAGCCTTTTGAGGAAAGTGCCATAGCAGGTTCGAGTTGACCTGTCCTAACTGACGGCACATCTGCATCAATCATCGCGGAGCTCTAACCTTATTTTAGGGAGCTCAACAACCCGACCGCTGCACGACGCTATCAATCATCACTAGTATATGAGAGGACACTGATTTCTGTAACACAGGTCTTTTGTACCTAGCTCAGGAGTCAGGGACTTCATTGTTATTTGTGTTACTTTTATGTGAATAAAGAATTTTTATTAAAAAAAAAAAATCAGCTGGACATTTGTGCGGGTCACAAAAAAAACTCAAGAACCGCCAAACGTTTACAAAATTCGTGTATAAAGCTACCCTACATGGTACTCACATTCACAATTTATTAAAAATGTAAAATAAAAAATAAGGCGATGTTAAAATAATAATAATCATTGAAAAAAATAATTCGATTATAAATGTCAAAAGGATAAAATAAAAAAAATATAATGTTATGAAATAATTACAATGATGTGTCTGTGATAACAGTAATTAAATGATTCGCGAAAAAAATGTTAGGTCTGCTAAAAAAATCTGCTAATAAATAGTCTGAGCACCTCGACTAGGTTAGGTTAGGTTAGAAGTGTGATTATTTCTTTTTGACAACTCAGAAAAGTTTATTATTGAAAATCTGACACAGTTTTCTCCGTTGATCAATACCTATAAGTACATTTTCGCTAAATTTGAATCTCAATGTTTAGCTAACCGTTTAAATGACAGTCCTATTCGTTGGTTGGAGACCCTTCAGGTCTCGCCAATAACTGCCGCAAGTGGTCCGCAAGACCATCTACAAGCAGTCGAATAGGAAAAAAATGACAGCCCAATTCTAATTCAATGATACTCCGCCTCCTTAACTGCTTTGTTGGTGTAGTGGTCGCAAGCGCGGCTGCTAAGCAAGGGGTCCTGACTTCGATCCCTAGGTCGGGTAAAGTGTTATTGGGTTTTTCCATTAGAAATTTCTTAGTAGCAGCCCGGAGTCTGGAATTGTGCCCGGTTAATGGCAATAGACTCGCTCCCTATTACATTGGACTTCCATAACTGCCGAACCCTTCGGGGTATTCCCCGATGATGTTATAATGTAATACTTCGCTTCAACTGAACATTGCAGATATAATATCCATACAAAAATCTCCAACCTCGTACATCCACATACAAACTTCATTACACGAATCATATCAATACATATTGACTGACTTACGTCACAGCACCCGCGAAAGTGAATAGACACCGATTACTTTGAAGTAGCTGATTCCCCATTGAGAAGTAATGACGCGAGTCAAAAGGACAAATTACGAGCCTCAGCCTTCAAACCTTCAGTTTACGATGGACAGACAAAACGGGTCATTTTTACGTGGAATAGGGAAACACAGAAAATCCACAGCATGTTTTACATAAAACATAACATCACGCATGTATTCCCCGAAAGGTTAGGCAGAGGTGTATAGTAACACCCTCATTTTGCCGTTATGTTTAAGTCCCATGTAATAAGGGGCGAGCCTATTGCCATCAACCGGGCACAAATCCAAACTTTGGGCTGCTCTTGAGGAATTCCACAAGGAAAAACCCAATAACACTGCCCGACTTAGGGATCGAACCCAGGACCTCACGATCAGCAGTCGCTCTTGCCACCACTTAACCAACGAGACAGTTTTAGTCTAGCTTTTTCTAAACAAGTGGTTCCTGGTTTAGTAAAATGGTTCTGCCCAGCGTTTTTCCAACTGGTTCGGTTTCAGATTAACCAAATGCGGCTGAATACCAGTATTTTACCCGGAGTAACTGACCTCTGCAGTCCAGTTACTGGGTAACGCCGATATCTTTAGATGCCGGCAAGTGCTGCCGCCCCGCCACGCTTAGCGTACCAGTGGCGAGGACGAATCTGCTCAAATTAGCCCTCTTGTCACGTGCCATGCGGCTCATTAATTTAGTTGCTGCTAAAGTTGATATACAGGGTGTAAACGAAATCATGTAATTCCTTCAAACCTTGTGATGTGCTGCTGAAATAGATTAAAACTGAATGGGATACTAGTCGATTTGATTATTTTTTTTACAAAAACTAAACATGTGTTCTTAATATGAGACATTTTAGCGCCCCGAGTTAAAAGATCGCGCAGCGAGAGATAATAGCCACGTAATTCGCTCGGGGCGCTAAAATCCCTCATGTTGAGAACACATGTTTACTTCTTGTAATATTTTTTATTGAATCCAAAAGTATCCCGTGCAGGGTTAATCTATGTCAGTAGTAAGTACATCACGAGGTGTGAAGGAATTACATGATTTGATGATATCACTGTAGCCTACCGAAATTTACAGAAATAGCGCAAAGGTGCATATTTCCTAACCCTATTGTTTTCTATACTAATATTATAAAGAGGAAAGATTTATATTTTTGTATGTAACGAATAAACTTAAAAACTACTGACCGATTTCAAAAATTCTTTTGCCGTTAGAAAGCTACGTTATCACTGAGTAACATAGGCTACGGGCGGAGCCGCGAGGACACAGCTAGTAGCTTATAATATCGTTTTACGGTGCCCTGTGAAGTTATTATAAATGTTTCGAAATAAATCTTAGGTTAGACCGATCCAAACTTGTGTGGTCCTACTGTACGTATATTTATAGGTTCCAGGCCCGACCCGTAAACAGGCCGGTGATAAAAATTGTATAATAAATGTATTGTATGACCCGACGATGTAAAGAGCATAGCTTCCTTTATTTCAGAGTTGTAAAAAGTTGTTTAACGTTCAAAGGTCAATGTGATATTGAAGGCTTTGTTTGTTGCTAAGTATAATCACAAAACAGATAGGTACAGAAGTCAATCACATGTATGTACTTCACTTTTCAACCTACGCTCGGCGGTCGCTCTATCTATATATCTATCTCTCTCAAGCGCATGGCACTCGCGCTCGCACTCACTCGCACACTAATCACAAACAGTCCGAGATATCGTGTCCGTGAGCAGTGTCTATGTGTGCGTTGCTCGAGCGCACTTGTATGTAGATTGACTTCTGTACCTATCTGTTTTGTGGTATAATTCCGTAGGCTTAGCGCGAATGCTGTCGAGTTACTTACGTAAACTTAACGTTAATGTTAGTGACTTTGAATTGGAAATACTCGTTTCGCACATACTATGAAGTGGTATGGGGTAATGATGAAATAAAATACGATTTGACGTAATTATTTGTATTTTTGCCTACCTCGGCACTTCTTTAATATACAGAGTGTAAACGAAATCTTGTAATTCCTACAAACCTCGTGATGTACTGCTGACATAGATTAACCCTGCAAGGGATACTTTTACATTCAATAAAAAAAATACAAGAAGTAAGCATGTGTTCTTAACGTGAGATATTTTAGCGCCCCGAGTTAAATGACCGCGCGGCGAGCGATAGCCACGCAATTCGCTCGGGGCGCTAAAATTCCTCACGTTAAAAACACATGTTTACTTCTTGCAATTTTTTTGTTTATTGAATCCAAATGTTTCCCGTGCAGGATTAATCTATGTCAGCAGTACATCACGAGGTTTGAAGGAATTACATGATTTTGTTTACACCCTGTATAAAACGTAACAAAAACAACAATACGGACTAAGTACAATTCTTACGAACAAACGGATATAACATAAAAATTAACGAAGCTTTTTGAGTGACTAGGTGATTTTTGAAAACAAGTTTAACCGGTTGCGCATTCGCCTTGAGGCATGGTCGAACACTGGGGTCGTTGCCCTTTGGACACAAAATATAATGCCAATTTTAATTAAATTGAAATTTTTATTCATATCTATGTATGACTGACTGCCTTGTTGATCTAGTGGTCGCAAGCGCGACTGCTCAGCATGAGCTCTTGTTCGACCCCTGGTCGGGTAAAGTGTTATTGGGTTTTCCATTAGGAATTTCGCAGTAGCAGCCCGGAGTCTGGATTTGTGCCCGGTTGTTGGCAATAGGCTCGCCCCCTATTACATGGCACTTTAGGTAATAATGGAGAAATTAGGGTGTTACTATACATCTCTGCCTAACCCTTCGGGGAATACAGGCGTGATGTTATGTTACCTATGTGTATCGACATGTTATAAAAAAAGCGTGAATCTTAGTTGTTCATTATTTTATTATCGACTAGCGACCCGCCCCGGCTTCGCACGGGTGCAATGTAGATACTAATGTGGGGAATATAAACCTTCCTCTTAGATCACTCTATCTAGTGCTGAAAACTGCAATAAAATCCATTGCGTAGTTTATAAGATCTAAGCGTACAGACAGCGGGAGCGACTTTGTTTTATACTGTCTAAAGATATGGTTTTTAGTATGAGTGGGTGAAAATCAATGATGAAATTATTATCTTTGGCCTCCGTATAATTTCAAGATGTAATTTGTTTGAGAGTCTGCAGGTGATGTTTAGGTGCAGCGAGAGACGTGGGAGGGCAGACTCCCACAGCCTCTTGTCAGCCTCGGGCCTTGTTCAGATAATAGATAAAATTTCTTGAAAGATAATTATCTAACAACCTTTCAACATCTAACCTAAATGAAACAATAGCGCCGATTCTTTTGGGTGCCGACTAAACTTAACTAAAAGTATTGCTATCTTTTATTTATATACAAAATAAGAAAGAGATGGATAATTTTTAGAACTAGTTTACATGTTGAAAATCACTATGTTTTAAAGCGGCAAATGCTGAGGTATCGTCTTTTGTTTGGAAATTTTAGTTCAATCTAATTTGGCAGGTGTAATATTCTTCTATTTCGCTCATAATTTAGTTGCAAGTAAAGGATGGCATTATTTTTAGTTAGGTTTAGTTGGTGTTCAACAGAATAGGGGCCAATATGCCCAGGTCGGATGGCGCGCCGTGTTCCGCGCGCGCCTCTCGGAATGAAGTGGGGTAGGGGAGCAATTGCCCCACCACAGGAGAGGTTCACTAGAAGACTGGTGGACCGAGACCTCCCGGGGTCGCGGTGCATGCAATAGCGAATCCCGTAACCCCGGCCTTAGGCCAGAAGGAGGGACACCGTTGGATTTTAGGCGGTAAGAGTCCGGCAGACCCCCTCGCCTTCCCCGGGCGAGGGACTTCCATGAGGATTTTCCAAAGGAAAAAAAGGGAGCCAATATGAAACCTAAATAACAGCCTTGTTTAAACATAGGCCAGCATTCCGCTGACCAACGAGGCATAGACAGAAGAACATTTTGTTGGTTACTTATCCTGCCATCTGGCGGTTGCCGACAATACCACAGGCTGGTGATAATGGCAGGATCAAGTTGTTCAAACTGCTTTACTGCGACGATCCCTTTATGAGACGTGCTTACATCCAGATGTAGCCTATGCTGGGCTGACCAACTCTTACTTAATCAGGCCATTGCTGTCCCACTGCTAGGCTTGGGCCTCTTCTCAGAATGAAGGGTTTAGGCCTTAGTCCACCACGCTGGCTTGACCTGGAGCGGTTTGAGGGCCGACACACACCATCTTTGAATTCTTCCTTCACTGTTACCGCCTATTCACACAGCGGATCCGTTTTAACGGATCCGTCAGTACTGGATGTGTTGTTCACATCTGTGCCGATGGATCAGTTAAACAAATGGCAGCTGCGTCGCATCTGGTAGACAGGATACGATATAAATACCGGATCCAGTATTTTTTATTGCAGGGATTCCCAAACTGGGTCTCCGCGGAACCTAGGGGTCCATAGAATAGTCATCAAGGTTCCGCCAAAATTATTTATTATTAGCTATTAAATAATACCATGGTTACAAATATTTGATATCCTCTTAGCCTTTTCCCAATTATCTTGGGGTCAGCTTCCAGTCTAACCAGATGAGGCTGAATACCAATATTTTACACGAAGCGACTGCCATCAGACCTTCGCAACCCAGTAACTGGGCAATGCCGATATCAGGTCAAACAATCGTTTCGGTCGTTTGTCAGACTTTCGGGCTTCTGACTACCCGTAACGACTGTCATAGGTATTCGTATGACACCCGGGACCGACGGCTTAACGTGCTCTCCGAGGCACGGAGGGGTCTCGATGTGTAACAAATGGTCACCCATCCACGGACTGACCACGGCAAGCGCAGCTAAACCTCGCAAATCTTACGATCGGCGCGGTTGTTATTTAGCCACGAGCCCCTCTACAAATATTTGATATGGGGTTCCATAAAATAAAAGGTATTTGGTTGGTGTTCCGTTATCTTTAAAGTTTAGGAACCCCTATTTTACTGGATTCCGAATGCTATCGTTTATGGGAACTCGCTCATTCCACTACAGGCGCCATCACCAAAATAAAAACGGATCCTGTGAACAGTTACCTGACTGACCTTGGCTAATCACCTAAACTCATGAAAACTATACCTACACTCTAACGCCAACACAAACATCGTCCAACAAGCTTGCTGTGGGCTTTAATTGAAACGTTCTGAGAACTGAATGAAATCCCATATGCGGCTTCCTACTCGTATTATTTGCTAAAACCTACGCTATCGGAAACTGTTATGTATTAAGTTTATCGTGAATTATGATACTCTACAGGCTTTGCAACGATTAGCTTTGAAGGGTTTTGAATTTAGAGTGGGAGGGAGGGGTGTCAAGTCCCAAGTCCTTCGCAAGTTGACCTCCGCAATAGACTTTCGAACTGTGGATACACCCGCAACAAGTCGACTTCTGCAAGTTTTGCGAACTAAAGGTGGACGCGCACCTATCCGCACCGTACACGCTGCAGTCGCCGCATTCATCGCTTTTTTTCATTTTTGTTGACAGTGTGGAGGAATGAGATACGGTGCTCCTCCATTTCCAATCAGTTGGGTTTTATGCTTGACGGGCTACTGCCCCACGGTAGCTTTTCTCCATTTCCTATTCGACTGATTGTAGATAGTCTTGCGGATCGTTTCTACGTAACCGGACAGTTATTGGCGAGACCTAAAGAGTCTCCAACCAAGGACCAAGAAGTTGTATTATACTATCTGCGTGTCAAATCTTGACATCGCGATGCAGGATTCTGTGACGTCATATTTAGGAGTTGTCGCTGTAGTCTGCTACACAATCGTCGTGCTGCGTAGTTCGCATGTGTTCTGGTAGATGTTGCCACAGCGGTACTGCGGTGAGCGCGACTCGAATAGATACAGCGAGTACTTGCGTGCAATAACTTGCGCAATAAAACTTGCCATTAGAAAACCTTAATACTTATTTATTCTTCAATCGTTCTAAATTGTGTTTTTTTTTTATTCTTAAAGCCAACTTTAATGTTTCTGGATCAAAGGTTTATTTATTAACCTTATATACAACATTTAGGGTGAAGCCAGACGAGCGTAATTTTTTCAGTTGTGAGTTGCGTAATATCTGTCGCGTAATTTCAACACAATACAACACGACAACTCATTTTGCGTTGCCGTGTGAACGAAACAGGAGTTTCGTATTATACCGAATGTAGCAGAAATTACGCGACTCACGACTCAAAAAATTACGCTCGTTTGGCTTCACCCGTAAATGGCCGGACTATACGGAAGAAATACGTTTCATACAAGGACATGGCCCTATTGCATTTAATTTTATCCTTACAGACTTTTTAAAAAGCAAAGCAAGAATCTCTGTACGTATCCCTGCAAAGGGGAGTACTGCGCGTAGCGGCTAGATGATTATCGATTCGTCGAAAATCGATGTTTTATTTTTGCGGCTGAATCAATGCAACGAATACCATTTTGTTCGAGCAAGCTTGATTAAATTGTTAGTTTGAATTTGGTACCCATTGTGTGTGTATTTTGAAATCAAACTAATCTAACTTTGACCGACGTTTCTACGCTATTATTATGGTCAAATTATTATATATTTTCCGGATTCGAAGCTCGGGATTGTTCGATAGTTATGTACCTAAATTAATATTACAATGGGAAGTGTTTTTTTTTTGTTTTTTTCTTTATTTATTTATAGGGTCTTTTATGCATAGCGTATGTCAGTCCCATCATATCACGAAACAGATAGGTACAGAAGTCAATCTACATACAAGTACGCTCGAGCAACGCACACATAGACACTGCTCACGGACACGATATCTCGGACTGTTTGGGACCAGAGTACGAGTGAGTGCGAGCGCGAGTGCCATGCGCTTGAGAAAGATAGATATATAGATAGAGCGGCCGCCGAGCGTAGGTATGAAAAGTGAAGTACATACATGTGATTGACTTCTGTACCTATCTGTTTTGTGATCATATCCTAAACAATTGTACTTTCACAAGACATAGGGCATGAATTTTAACAAACTCTTCGCATCGTCGCGGTTGGGATAGAATTGTATAGAACATGCCTATATCAGTTGTGTTCAAATTCAGGGATCTTACAAAATTATTTCTACTGGACTCATATTAGACACATTCCATCAATAGATGTTGTAGGTCCTCAACAACTATATTCCTCACAATTGGGTGAAGTGACTTTTTTCATCACGAAGGCAATCTTTTTGCAAGGAATGTGTCCAGGTTCGAGTCTAAGAGCAGTAATTGGGAAGTGTTTATAACCAAAGACTTATTAATCTCCGAGAATGATGATGCTCAAGTACGGCCGGCGCACCCTGGGCAGTCAGCCCCGCTACCAACCTTGCTGACCGGTTTCTATGGCATTCTTTTCAGCACGGTATGAGAAATTTTATATATTATTTTTCTTTTTTTTTAATTAACGTTGACCCACACTAGGATTTCTCCTGTGTCGTGGGTGCGTTTACAAACACACATCTTCACACGCACAAACATCCAGACCCGGAACAACTATTAGGCCATACAAATATTTGTTCCGTGCGGGAATGGAACCCACGACCGATGGCGCAGAAGCCGATCGCTCAGCCACAGCACCAAACGTGTCGTGTCGCGTCGTATTTTTGTCTAGCTCGTTACGAAATAAGAGAAAAAGAATAACATTTAAATAGTCTGTCATTCAGAGCTCAAATTTTTTAATTAAGATTAAAATCCGAGTTACGTAATCGTCTCCTTTAGTCTTTAGTTTAATATCTAGATAAAGGATCTATTGGAATTAAATGAGTCTCATAGTATTCCTTAAATACATATAATACCGAATTTGCAACATGATGGACGAACCGAGAAATGGAAACCGATACTTTAGTGCGAACACCAGTAGTGTTCGACTCAAGGTCAATGTTTTAGCCGAACGCCGACGCCGAATTCCACCGAACCCAACATTTTGGTTCCGGCTGAAACCAAACTTCATGTATGTTTTCGTGTTAAATGTACCTTATAATATTATGAAGGTTTCTTGTTTGTAAAGGATTCTGCAAACTTTCATTATTGAATAGCTTGTATTAACTAGATCCCATAACATTTACGGGAATGAGGTCATGGTCTATCTATAAATAGCAAGTGTATTTAATTTATTATCTATTTGGTATTGTGAGATCCCGGATATAAAGGGCTTATTTACTTATAAAAAAACAATATAAATGATAATGTTTCAAGTATAATCTTAATTGTCTAATCGTCGGCGCCGCGCGGCTTAATTGGCATCTGTGCCACAGTCGTGGGTTTGATTATCGCACGGAATAAGCATTTGTAAGGCTTACAGATAAGTGATTTAGGTCTGGAAATTTATGCATGTGCAGAAATGTTGGAGCAACATTTTTCATTAAAATAAAATGTAGGATTTCTTTCAGCTTAATATTTTAACTCATATTTGGTCCCTATCCGGTTTCGGCCTGATTTTCTTAAAGCCGAATATTATACAGAAGCTCTTGTCGACACTAAAACACTCCAGTTGGACACTAGGCATCGTAAATAACAAGTTTAATCTAGCGTAAAGTAATGACAACGGCCATAGTCGTAAAAATAAAGGATGTCAAGATTACGGATACTGATAAACTAGGGCGCGCACTTGTAACAATAAAAGTTCGTGTTTTTTATTTTTCAATTATTATTTAAACCCGTAAATAAATAAATATACCTACTGCCATCAGACCTCCACCACCCAGTTACTAGGCAACGCCGATACTCTAAGGTTAGACCGGTTGTCAGACTTTTGGGCCTCTGACTTCCCGTAACGACTGTCATAGATACTCGTATGACACCCGGGACCGACTGTTTAGTGCTCTCCGAGACACGGAGGGGTATCGATGTCTAACGAACGGTCACCCATCCACGGACTAACCGCGACACCTCCGTGCATCAGAGTGCACGTTAAACTCTCGATCCCGCTTGTTATAAGAATACTTATGACAGTCGTTACGGGTAGTCAGAAGCCCGAAATTCTGACAACCGGTCTAACCTTAGGATATCGGCATTGCCCAGTAACTGGGTTGCGGAGATCTGATGGCAGTCGCTCCGTGTAAAATAATAGGCAGGCAGCAGGCTAGCACGCAGAAAAGGCTAGGCAGAAAATTTAAACCCGTAAATGTCCACTGCCGGGCATCAGCCTCGCAATGGACAGTAAAAGGAGATATTCTTAAAATTTCCACGTTTGGCAGACGCATTATTATAATCAGTTTAATGCGGTCCCACTGTTGGGCACGGCGTGGTCATCTTCTCAAAATGAGCAGGGTTTAGGCCTTAGTCCACCACGCTGGCCTGATGTGGGTTGGCGGACTACACATGTTATCGGTAGCTGGTAACACTGGACAACTCTGTCCCAATGAGCCCTACTACTTCTGATTCTTTCGGACTTTCGGTTTCGGACTTTTAGTTAATCCTACAAAATCACAAGCTCTCATTATTGGTGGCAGGTACTTTGTCAACTTAATGAATCATCAGTCTCTCCCTCCAATTTTGTACGATTCAGTCGCCATAGTCTTTTCACAGAAGGTTAAAAACTTGGGTGTTTTTCTAGACTGCAACCTGTCTTGGAAAATTCACATTGCAGAAGTAAGCAGGAAGGTTTTTTGCTCGTTTCAGTCATTAAAGCGTCTCCAGAAGTTCCTGCCATTTCCTACTAAAATAATTCTTGCTCAGTCTCTTCTTCTACCCCTTCTGGACTACGCTAATGTCTGCTTTCTTGGCGCAAGTGAGGAACTTCTAGATAAACTAGAATGTCTGCAGAATTTGTGCACCCGCTTCATCTTTGGCCTTCGGAAGTACGACCATGTGTCGGAATTTCGGAAGCGGCTGAAGTGGCTTCCTATTCGGCAACGTCGTGATACTCACATTCTTTCTTTTCTCCTTTCTGTTCTCCACAATCCTAATTCTCCTATGTATCTTCGAGAACGCTTGGAATTTCTTGTTGCTAGAGGGAAACCTTGTCGCTCATCCTCATCTCTTCTTCGTATCCCTTCCCACACCTCGAGTCGTTACGATGGATCATTTACCGTTCGTGCTACGCGCCTTTAGAATTCTCTTCCTCACTCCTTACGTGACAGCCCGTCGTTAGATGTTTTTAAGAAAAGAATTAGGGAACATTTCCTGTCTACATGACCTGTATGTATGTATGCAGTATTTTATATATTATATTGTATATATTACGTTTATGTATTGTGTGCTACACACATATTTGTTTAGTTTATATAGATGCGTATATTTATTATGTATTTAATTTGTAATTTTATCGAACTTGTACACTTAGGTAATTGTTCTCCTCAACATCAAATCTCTCTATCGCTCTAAGGTTTGCTGTTAGAAAACTCATTTTTGAGTTAAGCTCGCCTTTGTACATGAATTTACCAACAAAACTGTATTATATTTTTTTTGTGTACAATAAAGAATAAGAATTCTTTAGATCATTCCTTCACCGTGATGAAAATTGAGGTTAACGAATCGAAAACAATCTCTTTACATGCTCAATAAAGCAATCAAGTAGTATTTACGATAACTATCTTATACAACTAGTGGTGGGGGCCATAGTGAGGTATTAATAGCATTCACGGTCGAGACGTGAGGGAGACCGCTCGTGTCGAGCACGTGTATATTATCACGGTTAATTAGCTTGAACGCTCGACAGCTGACGTTTATTGAATCTTGAAGATTAAACTACGGTTACTGTAATATATTATTATGTGGTGTTTTGGATAGGCTATTACTATGAGAGTATTTTCATCAGTGTTGATCTCTAGCCGTCTCCCAACTATGTTGGGGTAAGCTGCCAGTCTAACCAGGTGCGGCTGAATACCAGTATTTTACACGGAGCGACTGCCATCAGACCTCTGCAACCCAGTTACTGGGCAATGTCGATATCCTAAGGTTAGACCGGTTGTCAGAATTTCGGGCTTCTGACTACCCGTAACGACTGTCATAAGTATTCTTATACCAAGCGGGATCGAGAGTTTAACGTGCACTCTGATGCACGGAGGTGTCGCGGTTAGTCCGTGGATGGGTGACCGTACGTTAGACATCGATACCCCTCCGTGTCTCGGAAAGCACTAAACAGTCGGTCCCGGGTGTCATACGAGTATCTATGACAGTCGTTACGGGAAATCAGAGGACCAAAAGTCTGACAACCGGTCTAACCTTAAAGTATCGGCGTTGCCCAGTAACTGGGTGGTGGAGGTCTGATGGCAGTAGGTCTGTGTAAAATGCTTATATTCAGCCGCATCTGGTTAAACTGGAAGCTGAACCTAACATAACAATATTTATGGGCTTGATATCTTCCACGACCACCCCACGCGATTTAGGTCTAAAATAATAAAGGAAGGAAAGACTGAAGTAAAGACTGAAGTAAATGATTAATAAAATTAGTTAATATAATTTCACATTATGTACCTCTCAATATAAGTATAATTCACGGTATAATTTTCAGAAAGTCTCCTTGTTACTAATATAATGGTTTATCATTAGATTCGTAAGTAATTTTATCATTATGTTTTCTTTGACATGTTTTAGGTTATAATTGTTAACTTTGAAAAAAGCTATAATATCGTGGATACTGTTTTTTTGGATTTTTTATATTTCATATGTTTTAAGTTAAATTTTATATCTTTTGCGAATGCTGTGCATGTCTTTAATTGATATAAGCACCAGTCTATGTGTCTTGCTTGTTATTTGTCAATGTTTGTGTTTATGTTGTTGATATACCTTAATAAATAAATAAATAAACATAGTTGGGTTGGGTAAAGGCTAGGCAGATATATATCCAACTAGCTGTTGCCCGCAGTTTCACTCACGTCCTAGGGAAACTACTTGATGTACATAAATGGAAGTATCATATATGTTAATCCAGGAAATGGTCTATCTGTGAGCCAAGTTTCATCCAAATCCGTTCAGCCGTTCATGCGTGATTGCATAACAAACATCCATCCAACTTCATTTAATTGTCCATAGTGGGCACGCGGGCGCGGGAAGTGGAGCGGGCTACTTGGCGCGGGGAGCGCGCGGGTAGCTCACGCCATAGGTCGTTCATACAAGTGGCCGCAGTGAGAGCGCGGGCGGCAAGTGACAACCCGCGCGGGAGCGGGGGATCTCAAACTAGTTCGAGCTGACCACGCGCGTTGTTTTGATGGCGTCTTCAAAATTAAATGTTGAAGAATTAATAAGTGCTAGTCAAGCGCGATCTGCACTGTGGATGTCGAAACATCGTTTTTTAGTAAGATTTTTCCAGTAAAAATAAGTCTTCTTCATCCATTTATATTTTGACAAACACTGGACACGACAACGCTCAGAACGAAGCCACGCTCCACTGCGGACAGGTAAATCGCGCGCGTTCCCGCACCCGCGCCGCTCCCCACACCGCGCTGCCAGTCTGGCCGAACATTACATTCATAATATTAGTAGAAGTCGTAGTATAGCTGCGTTAGGCCAATCGAACTGCCTATTCTGATAGAGATAGCGAATCAGGCGTGCCTTTAGCTTCTTATTGCCTTTTAAGTCTCGGTACAGAAGACAAGATAGGTTATAAAATAAATAAATCACTTTGCATACAATATTTTTTAGAATTCAGCTTCAAAATTTTACCTCGAGTCCATGAATATCAAACTGTCAAAATTTCTCTGTGTTGAAACAAACGAATTGAAACACTCAGGGAGTTGATTATACGCTATTTATTTATGACAATTTATGTCAATAATTGGACAGAGTTTTGGCTTATACTCTAGTGTACAGAGAGACTTAACCATAAAATGAGCTCCCCAGACTATATAATCATAATCCCCCACCCTAAATCAGGCGATATGGCGATGGTAAGCCGGTTGTGACATCACCACCAACCAACTGCATGCTCGACGTAATAATCTTGACGCATCTTCCTGTTGCGGCTCGGCTGGCATATGCCAAGGCGTTACAGTGTCTAGAAAAATAACTTAAACAAATAACTCCGCTTAAACAAATACAAGACAGTAAGATAACAAGAAACAAAACAAAAAAAAACAATGATCAAGTAAAGTTATTCTTTGAAATAAGTTTTATTTCGTCCTTCAACTTCGGGGCCCTTCAGAAGTTTAGCCGTAATACCTCCAGTGACAGACCAAGTTTAAGCGGGACAAGTTTAAAAACATTGACGCCGATTGTGCTGGGCTAAACTTTACTAAAAATATTGCTATCTTTAATTACCACGAAAAACAAGAAAGAGACGAAAGACATTTAGTGCTAAACTAGTTTACATGTTGAAGACTAGTGTATTTTAAGCAGGCATATTTTGGGTTATTGGGTTTTTCCATTAGGAATTTCTCAGTAGCAGCCTGGTGTCTGAATTTGTGCCCGGTTAATGGCAATAGGCTCGCTCTCTATTACATGGGACTTAAACATAACTGGCGAAACGACGGTGTACTAAAACACCTCTGCCGAACCCTTCGTGGAATGTAAGGTGTTATGTTATTCTGAGGTCTCGTTTAAATATGGACGGAAATTTTAGTTCAACGTTATTTGATAGCTCTAATTTTCGTCCATTTCTTTTTTGTTTTAGCGGCAAGTAAAGGATAGCAACATTTTTAGTTTAGTCGGTGCTCAACAGAATATGGCCACTGTCGTCCGTTTGACAGCCAAGTTTATATTGACAGACACACGTTAACGGTTTGCATACTGTTGCTTTATGTTTCGGAGTTCATTTCTGTTTGTTTCGAGAAGCATCTGTAACGTTTCACACGTGCTACGTACGGTCAGCGACATAAATATGTTTATGTCATAGGATAATCGTGAAAATCGGATCGTTGCGGTAATCCTAGGGCTATTGCAAAGGATCGGATATTTACACCCATATTCTAAGACGTTCCTCCAAAACTTACTCGACTCGACTCCACCTCTTCTTGACATAAACGTCCTCGACTCGAGATTTTTCCTCAGTCGAGGTAAGGAATAATCTGTCAAACTAAAGGTACCTCGGAACCTACCTTAAGGAAGGAAGTGTTAAAGTTCGTATGTAACAAAAATTAATTTTGAAGACTTTGTCGAATATGCTTACGATAATCCTTACAATTTTTATCGCGGCGTTATTTGTGCGATGCAGATAATTCAAATTATGACGTAATGACTCCGTCGAGGAACCTCAAAGTTCACTCGAAATTGCGACTAAGAATACAATTTTGAAGGTGGTTACGAGGCCGTTCTGAGTCGAGTATGAGTCGAGTAAGTTTTGGAGGAACATCTTAGAATATGGGTGTTAGATACTAAGATAGATTTTCGTAATCATCCGAGCAATTTTCAGGATCATTGCAAAATTGCGGCCTATCTTAGGTAAGTCGCGAATAACCGCTCACGTTATGAGCGCTGATTGGCTGATATGAACGTTATTCCTTTACTATGTCTAAAGGCCTTTATGAAGAGCCATGTTCTGACCAACCAGAATGAAGATGCCAATCAGCGTTCAAGTTTCCAAATGGTCCTAAACCAACTGGGATTTTTGCAATGATCCTGCAAATGGCCCGGATGATTACGAAAATCTGTCTTATATTCCAAATATCTGGTTCTTTGCAATCGTCTTAAGATCATCTCAAAGATCCGAATTTTTCGATTATCCTACGACATATATACAATTTGAGAAATTCGAAAGTGAATTTTATTGAAGATATGTTTTGAAGTCTTTTACTATTAAAATTAATTATTAATTTCGCTAAGTGATGTTACTGACTGTATGTTTGTATTTGTATTTATGAAGTGGGTCTTTATTAAAACGAATTATTTTTAACTTTCACCTTTTCACAGCTTTATGTAGGGAATTGACGTAAATAACTCGAAAATCAAGCGTCGAAGTTGTGAAATATCAACGTTAGCACAGAATAAATAACGTATTTGTATACATAGTGTAGCGTACTATAAAAATGGATACATATTTGTGTTATAAATTATGGATTATTTATTGATAGAAAGATAGTCGATACAAATATGTATTCTTGCGAAACCCTATAATAACATTATTTCTTTCTTTCCAGGTGAACAGTGAAATGGTGATCAAGTGTTAGTGTGAAGTGATCAAGATGGCGGTGAACAGCCCCGGAGGTTATCCACCCGTTTCTCCTAAACCACACACTCCAAAGAGTCCACGACACTTCATATTCCCCCAGAAGAGTCCTTCCATAGCTTCGAGCACGTCTTCTTCAGGATACTATACCCCCCAGTCAGGCTGCAGCTATGACAAGTACAACCAGCCCCCAAAGTCTCCGATAGCCCACGGACACCGAAGCCCAATGAGCCCAAGGCCCGTTAACTTCCCCCAAAAATCACCGTCAGGCCGATCCAGTCCATGTTTCGAGCGAGCCAACCTTCAGTACACCACGTCACTCAAGCACAGCCGCCGAGAAAAGTCCAGGTCGCCCAAACCGCCCCCCGTGCACATCCACACAAACCCTGGCTACGTATCCCCGAATCGTACCAGAAAACTATATGGTTCTACTTCCACAGTGAGCTCGCCGCGGCTCGCGACGTCGCCAAGCATAATCTCCAGCCAGACTGATGATTCCATTGACGCGACGCCAGGAACACCTTCTGCAATACTCCATGACGCAGACGATGAAGCAACGACCATTTCTTCAAAAAACTGCCGGAAGTCCACATCGGATTTGACAGATATGACTGACGATACCCCTTATACTCGGTCCACAAGCATCAGTAGACCATGTTCTCCGATGCGCAGAGGGTCAATGAAAGGTGGTTTGGCGTACTTGGCGAGTAGACGGGGTTCCAGAGAATCTACCATGTCAAACTGTGACTCTGTGGAAGATATTGGTCCACTGAACTTCCAGAACACGATGCGAGGTCGACAAAGGAGGACGTCAAACTTTTTGGAGTTACCTGGTAAGTTAGTACTTATATCTAATCTCTTGGCGTTTGATCGATCGTTCAACGAGAGCTGCCTGTGACGTACAGATATAACTTTGATGAGGGTACGCATTGATTAAAACTGATTAATTATACATTTTATAGGTACTTAATGCGTTTCGGTTTTCGCTAATTTTGTATTAGCTTTTAACTGTGTTGAATTAGACTCAAATTATTAGAGGACAAAATTTATCTAAGGGAAGTAGGTAATAAATAGAAACCCATGTTTCTGGTTGAATATTTGCATAATATTTTGCAACTCAAAAGGAATTTAAAAGTGAGATACCGTAGGCCTAGCACGAATGGGGGTCACATCGCCGCGAACTAGTCTTGGCGGCCGGCGGTGACCTCTCGCTTTCTGCTGTGGTTCTGTCCATGGTGGGGAGCGAGAGTGCGTGGGAGGCCGTCGCTTCCCTTTGCGAGGAGGTGATGGTCACCAAGGAGATAGCGGAGAGGGAGAGGGAGGCGTCTTCCTCCCTCCCTTCTCGCGCTAGACGCACCGGGCGCCGGAGGGCGCGTGACAATCTCCGGCCACCCTAGTGAGTGGCCTGCCATAGATAATACATATTATGGCCTGCGGTCGGCGGGTTAAGGGACCCGTCGCCCGACCAGTAACAGGCCCGGGAGGATGGCGCGCCGTGTTTTACGCGCGCCTCTCAAAAGGAAGTGGGGCAAGGGAACAATTGCCCCACCAATGCTGTCAAGTTACTGCTAATGTAAACGTAACGCTAATGTAAGTGAATTTTGAACCGGAAATACTCGTTTCGCACATTTAATTAAATTGAAATCTTTATTCATATCTTGTATGATGCAAAATTGGGCATGTCGCAAAAAAATAAACCAAAATGTTATAGGACAGTTGTATTTTCGATTCAAAATTCGCTTATATTGGCGATACGTTTACAATACTTTACGTCAAATGTTTGTGCCAGGCCTACTGTACTTATGTTATTACTGGTAATATTGATACTGGACGGATCATAAACAAGACCGGTGATACCCAAAGTGGTCTATATCGATCCCCAGGGGTCGACGACGACGTTCAAGGGGTCCATGTGAGTAAAAAAATAATTGGGGGTCCGTGAGACGTGAACGGGGGTCCACGATAGTGGATTTCATTTATGCACGTCGTGACTTTCATTTTGAGTTTCCATTAATGGAATAACTCACAACAATAACACACCCACAGATGATTTGTTGCTTAGTTCTTATCTGAAAACGTAACAAACAGACCGACGACGATAGAAGTTTTATAAACAAACTTATTTTCGCAATTTTATAATATTAGTAGCGATTTAGTATATCTAAAAATAAAGAAACAAACTGGATATCACTAACGGAGAAGATTTAAGATTAAACCTTATTAAATTGATGCCAAATATTGAAAATTTATTATCAAAGCATGAAGTCCATCCGTCTCTCTAGAAAGCATACATTCTTTCTTAGTGATTTTATGTGACAGGTACATACTAAATATTATTTTGGTTAATTTTAATTTTATTAATAAATGTATAAAACTTAACGTATGTTCTTATATTGTTTTTTCGCTCTACACCTCGCTTCAGTTAGAAATCAGTCAAAAACACATTTGAAGTAGATGAATTTGCAAAATTGCAATATTAGCTACGTATAGGGAGTCTACCCAAAATCGAAAAACATGGCAAGTGGTCTACGAGGAAAAAAAGTTTGGGGACCTCTGAACTACACGAATAGTGCATAATCATGTATTACGTGTCACGCATAAAATATCTTCAGACAAATTTATATTGAGAGCCTAGCTGTACTAGCCTAGCTCATAGGCGTAGCAAGGATTATGTCCAGGGTGGGGCAAATTCAGTCAGACAGTAAATATTTGTCTTTTCAACAAATCTGGAAGTGCAGAATGGGATTATTATTGCCCCACAACCTTATTTTTGAGGTCCAAATAAGTATAGCCGGATTCTGGCATTGGTCTGCTTCTTCTTCTTTTCGTGTGGTTTGGACTAATCTGGTGTCAGAGTTTAAGCCGCCCATGGGCCTCTGACTTGGCTTCACATGCCGTCGAGAAATATCTCTCAGGCATGCCGGTTTCCTCGCGATGTTTTCCTTCACCGTTTTTAAGCAAGTGATAATTACACAATACGGACATGAATCCGAAAAGTCAGAGGTGCGTGCCTTGAGTTCGAACTCGAGACCTATAACTTGGCAGTCAGGCGGTCTCACCACTAGGCTATCACTGCTGTATGCTGGTCTGCTTATTTTGGGTAATTGTTCTGTGCATATGGGTGGCAAGTTGACTGAATCTAGACCATTTACCTATTCCTTCCTGTACCCGGGTCGATGAAGCGCCCCATCTGCCTCAACCTGAATACGCCTATGGCCTAGCTAGCTGTACTCGCGGCTCCGTCTGCATGTTAAGTTTAAAGTGTATTTCTTCAAGTGCAAAGTTGACACCAAAAATCTTCTTAATCACTCCGGTAGTTGAGTCGTGAATACGTAGCAAATATACAGGCAGACTTACATTCGCATTTATTATACCGACTTAAAGGATGGTTTATCTAAATTGAAACAGGGAATTCTGCTAATTATTCTGAACAAGTGGATTTTTTTCTCGGAATTTTCCAAATTCATTGGAGTTATTCAATTTATTTTATTGTATTTCAATTACATATTTACATACAGACGCCTGTAATCTCTGAAGACGTGAAGAGGTGTTCTGTGATTTTACCAAGGTTTCGCCTCATTTTAGGTGGCAAGCCTATTTCCATTTTTCGGTCACAATTTTTTTTGACATCACGTTTGGTGCAGTGGCTGAGCGATCGGCTTCTGCGCTACGGATCGTGGGTTCGATTCCCGCACGGAACAAATATTTGTATGGCCTACAGATAGTTGTACCGGGTCTGGATGTTTGTGCGTGTGAAGATTTGTGTCTGTAAACGCACCCACGATACAGGAGAAATGTGGGGGGCAACGTTTTTTTAAAAAAAAGAAAAATAATTATGTTGCCAGAATCTTCGCCTCTTACGACTCACTCGCCCGGCGACGTAGGCTAGGCTAATTGTATTCTTAATCCGTCCCCCCACAGATAGCGTTTTTTTACTTAATGTTTAATAAAATACTTCGTATATGGTAGTAAAAGTATAATAATTATTTGACAGACAAGTTACATCAGTCGAAGCTGTGGTAACGTCAATAATATACATGCTGTTAAAAAATTAACTCTAAGTATTTTGTGGGGTAACTCGGTACCGGAAATTTAACAACTTTCGTAGAACGACTTCTCAAAATTCGCATACCTACTTCTTTTATTGCTTTTCATATAAGGGGCCTTTCAAGTATTACATAAGCAGAATTTTAGTAATTTTTGACCCACCCCTCCCCTTTTCTGATCAGGTTTCTTTATTGTTATTCATGAGCAATAGTTTTTAAGTCTAAAAAATAAGTAAATAAATAAAAATTGCTGACGTAATTATCATCTAGACACCCCGGTCCCCCACGTCATCAAAAATAAGCTAAGCAAAGACCTCCTCACCCCCCTTTCGTGCTTACGTAATACTTGAATGGCCCCTAAATCAAATATAATATTTTTTTTATTTGTATGGCAAGTAGTAAAAAAAGACTCAAATTTCAAAAAGTTGTTCTACGGACATTGTTCAGTTTTGGATACCGAGTAACCCCAAAATATTTTTAGAATTATTTTTTAAAACCTTGTATACTTATCCAGTCCTCCGCCGTAATTTAATGCGTAGGCAACACCTGGTCCAGGTGACGGCACCACACGATGCCATCGCCTGTCAGCACCTCGTAATGGAGCCTTCCCAGTCTGAACACTATTTTGCTGAACTCCCACTTGCGACTTGGAGATAACTAACTCCTGACTTATACCACAAAACAGATAGGTACAGAAGTCAATCAAGAAAGGTGTGCTCGAGCAACGCACACATAGACACTGCTCACGGACACGATATCTCGGACTGTTTGGGACTAGAGTACGAGTGAGTGCGAGCGTGAGTGCCATGCGCTTGAGAGAGATAGATATATAGATAGAGCGACCGCCGCGCGTAGGTATGAAAAGTGAAGTACATACATGTGATTGACTTCTGTACCTTTCTGTTTTGTGCTTGTACTCTATCTCAACTTTATTTTAATTAATGGGTTAAAATGTAAATAAGCTGTGTGTAAAAGACGTGTTTTAGTTATTGGTACACCATCCCTAAGGGTATAATTCACGTGGAAATTCAGCATGAGCCTTTACATAACTTTGAAATAATATTTACGTAACAAACACAACAATGTTTTTGTTTACTAGCGGAGTTGATTTAATTTACATTTTAATGTAAATCAGAACAATTCTGCTATGTAAATCAATATCAAATCCGCTTTATGATTCAAATTGGATTACAGAATTACTGAAAATCTCGTTAAATATACATTTATACTGTTGTTATTTTGTAAAGGAGAATGGAAATTATTTAAACGATTGTGTTCCATGATATTGATGCTGTAAAGAGGAATTGTTTCTTTGTTTTTATGGTAACAAGCAATTGGCAACAAATAAGTTGGGTAGATATGAGGGGCTCGTTGCTAATTACCAAACAAGTTAAGCTGCTATTGCCGCGGTCAGTCTGTGGATGGGTAACCGTTCGTTACACATCGAGACCCTTCCGTGCCTCTGAGGCACGCTAAACGGTTGGTCGGTCCCGGGTGTCATACGAATATCTATGACAGTCGTTATGTGTAGTCAGAAGCCTTAAAGTTTGACAATCGGTCTAACCTTAGGATATCGGCATTGCCCAGTCCTGAGATGCGGAGGTCTGATGGCAGTCAGGCCCGGTATCCACCAAAGTAGAGAGGAGAAGAGACGAGAGGAGATGTGCTGCGAAGCTGGCAGGTTATTTCCACCAAAGCGGAGAGGAGAAGTGTAGCGGAGAGGAGATGTGAGCTTTGTGTAGCAGAGATGTGAGCTGTGAGAGATCGATAGATAGATGGGGTGCGGGGTGAGAGGGCGCGTGCGCCGCCCGGCCGCCTGACTAGACACTTCTCCGCTCTGACGCGCCGCTTGCTCGCTCGCCGCACAAAATTCTATAGAAAAATGAGACATCTCTCCTTTCCGCTTGATCCATTTCCACCCAAGCTAAGCGGTGAAGAGATGTAGAAATAACGAAATCGGATTGGTTTATTCAAACACATCTCGTCTCGCCTCCTCTACTCTCCGCTTTGGTGGATACCAGGCACCACTCTTAATGGCAGACTCCATGTAAAATACTGGTATTCAGCCACATCTGGTCAGACTGGAAACTGACTCCAAGATAATTGGGAAAAGGCTAGGAGGAAGGAGACGTTTCATGATATGAATGCCGTAAAGAGGAATCGTTTCTTTGTTTTTATGTTAACAGACAACTGGCAGGAAATAGGTTTGGTAGATAAAAGGCTTTCGTTGTAGTCTAGTTGGTTATAGTGAGTTTCCCTCCGGCTAGACAGTCGTCACTTGTTACAACAGATTTTAGTCCTTTAAATCTATACTAATATTATAAAGAGGAAAGATTTGTATTTTTGTATGTAACGAATAAACTTAAAAACTACTGGACCGATTTCAAAAATTCTTTTGCCATTAGAAAGCTACTTTATCACTGAGTAACATAGGCTATATTTATTACTGGAATAAAACTTCTTACGCGGACGGAGCCGAGAGGACACAGCTAGTGATTGATATTTCTGTAAATAAATCTGTTACAGACACTTTTACAAGTCAATGTAATGTTTTTTTAAGACTAGATGGCGCCGGCATTTTCTGTCTGACTAGCTCTGAAAAGAAAAACTGAAACAAACCCTGAGATCAAGGTCACTTTAGAAGGTTACTTCATTTTGCTCATAATTTATGATACTAAGGCCGTGGCCGCACTGGTACGGCGACAGCGACGCGACGGCGATTTCGTGAAAACAAACTCATATAAACATATGTCCGTGGCCGCACTGCAGAAGCGACAAGCGAAATTTATTTGTTCACGAAATCACCGTCGCGTCGCTGTCGCCGTACCAGTGCGGCCACGGCCTAAGTGCTAAAGTACGGTCGCGGTGCAGGACGAATTTCGTACAATGGCACGTCACTACTTATCTCTGTCGCTCGCGCAGAAATATCTTGCCGTCGCGCTCGCACAGATGCGGTGACCGCCGTCAACACAGATTGCAATTGGTTGTAGGCACAAAGGTCATTGTACGAAATTCTTTCTGCTCCGCGACTGGACTTTAGTGCTTTCATTAATCTATTCAATCTCCTCTGAGTGCCGTAACAACAGTGGTGCCAGTGGTGCGGCGACACATGGTGTAGACCCTGGCATAGAAATATTGGTCATTCCTGTTTTACTTTAAGGTATACGCCCTGTGATGGTGGTGTTAAAAATTCAGAGTAATCTGCCTCAAAATATAATTTGGTTTATAGTATGTATTTGTTTCAATATAGGTAATGTTTTATTTAAGTTATATTACCACAATTATTAAAATATTAACAGTTTCAGAAGTCGGTGCTAATCCACGCTAAGCCACCAAATGCCATTTTATAATAATTGTGGTAATTATTTTATTCTTTTTTTCGATTTTTTGAAGTCTGTTTTATTTTTGTTAAAATTATTTTTATTTTTTTCATTTTATTGGCTTTAATTAAAACATGTTTGGACCTACTAAAGACGCTGCTCGTAACATAATCACATCATCACATTATGCGTACTGTTCGTTAAATATTGAGGAGTTCCATTATCTATCTCCGAAGTTCTTCACCAGATCTTCACCAAATTTAAATGGGACCATTTCGTAAGAATACTCTTTCAAACAAAAAAGAACTTTTCAAATCGGTTTATAAATGACGTGATACTGAGGTAACAAACATAAAAAAAGCATACAGCCGAATTGAGAACCTCCTCCATTTTTTGGAAGTCGGTTAAAAGGAGGTAATCTTGAGGCTTCCATATCCACGCATTCGCTTTTCAGTCAGTCACATTCATTAAAAAAGAAAAGTACTTGACGCTTCTTCTTCTTTTTGTGTGGTTAGTGCCTAACCTGGCGTCAGGGTTTATGCCGCCCATAGGCCTCTGACTTGGCTTCTCATACCGTCGATCAAGATCTCTCAGCCTCTCACGATGTTTTCCTTGACCGTTTTTAAGCAAGTGATAATTATACAATACGCACATGAATACGAAACTTCAGTTGACGCTGTACCTACCTATTTAAACATGAAGCCTGTCGCAAACTCTGAAATCGTGACATCACCTGTAGCTTTTTCTTATAGGTAAGTATTTATTTAACGTCGCCCGTGTCTCGGAAAGCAACAAGTCGTTCCCGGGTGACGTCATTTAGCCTGGCTATTACCCGTTATTACGAGGTTCAGGTGTAAAATAAAAATGGCACTAAAATATAATATACTGAGGATAGTAGACAGTAATAATACGTCATAAAAGTGTTGAGGTATTGTGTTCCAGAAGATAAGTTGATTTAGATCATGACGGTATAGATAGATAGATATACTTTATTGCACACTAAAAGAAATAAAACAGAAGGAATACACATATGTAATTAGGAACAGGGAACAGTACAAATGGCGGTCTTATCGCTTAAAGCAATTTCTTCCAGACAGCCATTGGATGAAAGAATTGTTAAGAAAAATATAAAGGGCAGTTTAGGTAAAGATGGAGACCACACTACAAACGCCTACTGAAAGTCGAAAGGTTTGGCATTGAATATTTACTTTGGTGGTCTATCTCTTTCTAAATACTCTATTTAGAAAACGATAGAATATTTAGTTTGGAAATATATCTCTTTATAGGGTCGACACGTTTGGTGCAGTGGCTGAGCGATCGGTTCCTGCGCTACGGGTCGTGGGTTCGATTCCCGCACGGAACAAATATTTGTATGGCCTACAGATAGTTGTTCCGAAGATTTGTGTCTGTAAATGCACCCACGATACAGGAGAAATCCTAGTGTGGGGCAAAAGAGAAAGAGAAGTGAAAGAGTTACCACCAAAGTTTTGAGTTTCTGTAGGGTGTTCGCATAGTGTGGTCTCCATTTTTACCCATACCTTCATAATTTAGATTAGGTTTTAGGTCAGATTAGCTAGGTCAGAAACCGGCCAGGCTCTTTAAATAGGTTCCATTTGATGTCACGAGGCCAATTCTACTACCAAAACTACGAATTTAACTGCCTCGTTCGTCTAGTGGTGGCAAGCGCGACTGCTGATCGTGAGGTCCTGGGTTCGATCCCCGGGTCGGGCAATGTGTTATTAGGTTTTTCCGTGTGGAATACTCTACTAGCAGCCTTCGTTGGTCTAGTGGTGGCAAGCGCAACTGCTGATCGTGAGGTCCTGGGTTCAATCCCCGGGTCGGGCAAAGTGTTATTAGGTTTTTCCGTGTGAAATACTCTAGTAGCAGCCCGGAGTTTAGATTTGTGTCCGGCTGATGGCAATAGACTCGCCCGCTATTACATGGGACTTAGACATAACGACGAAATGAGGGTGTTACTATACACCTCTGCCAAACCCTTCGGGGAATACAGGCGTGATGTTATGTTAAAATTGCAATAACACTAACTTCGCGTGGTTGTGGGACAATTTCACCCTGATATTATAAATGGCAACCGCAATCTAAATTAACTAAGTTCTGTTAAGACTAACTTTAGCGTATGACGAGGTGAGTCGACAAAGTCTGATATACAGGAACTTGTGTTTATAGCTGGATACTTGTTTGTGTAATTTCATTAAAGTTAAACATAGCAATTTGTGAACTAGTAGGTATTCATCATTGTATCTCTGTCCTTATCCCACACTAGGTGAGGTCGGCGCAACATGTGTTTCTTTCCCATTCTCCTCTATCAACCGTGGGGCCATTCAAGTATTACGTAAGCACCAAAGGGGGTTAGCTTATTTTTGATGACATGGGAGACGAGGGGGTCTGAATGGCGATTACGTCAGCAATATTTATTTATTAACTTATTTTACTAGACTTGAAAACTACTGCTCATGAATAACAATAAAGAAAATCAACAGATTTAAAAAAAATATATACCAATATTTACGTAAGCATAGGAGAGGGGTAACAGCTTAGCTTACTTTTGCTAACAAGGGGGAGGGGAGGGTCAAAATACCAAAATTCTGCTTACGTAATACTTGAATGACCCCCGTCATCCCAGTACTCACTCCTTTCTTAGCCATAGCATCCTTCACACAATCCATCCATCTTTTCTTTGGCCTATCTCTACTTGTATATCCATCGACATTCATATTTAACACTCTTCTAGAGACATGAATTTCTAGTAGGATTGTAAATTCGAAACAAAGAACTTGTAACACTTTAGGGTGGCTTTAAGAGTCAACCCTCAACTGGCATGTGCACATAAAATTTAGCAGGCGTGTACTTACGGGAGGATAAAGAATAACACTTGTAACCGTACACTATATATATTTAATTAAGAATTACAAAGAGAACAACAGGGCGTGGTTCGTACAATGCGAGGAGTCCAGGGTCTTCTTGAGCAGATGTGGCACTTAACTGGGCAACTGCAGCGGCGCGAGAGGGGCGATCTGCAGTGTGCCCGAACTTTTAAAGGCTCGGGCCTCCGCCAGTCAGCCACCACCCGTCACAAAGTGTGGGCTAGGATCAAATCCGAACCCCACATGGAAGGCAAGCGTTCCACTGTGAAGCAGTCACTGGTTTTATGCAAAGTAAAGAAAGCAAAAAATTTTTTGGCACGGAAGCAGTCATACACACACACAAAGTTAATAAGAGAAAAAAAAGACTGGCCAAGTGCGAGTCGGACTCGCGCACGAAGGGTTTCGTACCATTATCTATAAAAACGGCAAAAAAAATCACGTTTGTAGTATGGGAGCCCCCTTAAATGTTTATTTTATTCTGTTTTTTAGTATTTGTTGTTATAGCGGCAACAGAAATACATCATCTGTGAAAATTTCAACTAACTATCACGGTTCATGAGATACAGCTTGGTGACAGACGGACGGACGGACAGCGGAGTTTTAGTAATACGGTCCCGTTTTACCCTTTGGGTACGGAACCGTAAGAACATAATTAAAGTAGCTGTGTGTCTAGCGGCTGTGCCAAATAGGTTCAGTTCAGCATAAATGTCAGACCACTAGTGCCTGACGCTGGTTTTCAACTGAACCCATTGTGACGTAACTGATGTAAACCAGTTATAAATAGATAAATAGCGTGCTTAAATAAATAAACAAATAAAAAGAAATACTATTGACCTTTAACTAAGCCTTTAAGTAGCAATTTCTTTAACAATAGACTAACTGCCTCGTCTATCGTCTGTCTAGTGGTGGCAAGCGCGACTGCCCATCGTGAGGTCCTGGGTTCGATCCCCAGGTCGGACAAAGTGTTTTTGGGTCTTTCCATGTGGAATTCCTCAATAGCAGCCCGGATTTTGGATTTGTGCCCGGTTGATGGCAATAGGCTTGCCCCCTATTACATGGGCCTTAAACATAACGGTTCTTCCTTTCGTGTGGTTAGTGACTAACCTGGTGTCACAGTTTATGCCGCCCATGGGCCTCTGACTTGGCTTCACATGCCGTCGAAAAATATCTACCAGGCATGCCGGTTTCCTCACGATGTTTTCCTTCACCGTTTTTAAGCAAGTGATAATTATACAATACGCACATGAATCCAAAAAGTCAGAGGTGCGTGCCTCGGGTTCGAACTCGAGACTTATGACTTGGCAGTCCGACGGTCACACCACTAGGCTATCACTGCTTGAAACATACATAACACATAACGGTGAAATGAGGGTATTACTATACACCTCTGCCCAACCCTTCGGGGAATACAGGGGTGATGTTATGTTATGTTATGTTTTGTTATAAACGTTCCTGCTACTAAAAACGTTTCGAACTAAGTTAAGCAATAACGTATCGTATTACAACTTAAGTGGCTAACTTTACAATCCACTCTACAATTTCACCGAGTACACCCTTTAAAATTCTTAAGCATGGTAATACTTTGAAACCAAAGTTTTCCAATCATTTAACTTAACTTTGTAAAGACTTTGAGACTTAACTTTAACTTAGTTTGTTTGTATCGAGTTTTTCATTTTTTTCAGTGAATTAAGTAGAAGAAACTTAAGGTGAAGCGCTACTGAACGCTTGACGAGAAAGATTTTGTTTTATGAATAAATAAAGTTACACTTTTGCGGCGTGTCTTTGAAGCACAAAAAAAATTACTGACCTCAAATAAAACTGTAAGCTTTTGAGGTTCACATAATAATAACAAAATGTTTTGAAAAAGAAACGCCCCAAATTATTGTGGTTCTTTTATTTAAAGTGAATTTTCTAGGAATTTTTAAACTTTTTAAACATTATGATAATCAGCTTCACTTCGTACATTTGTCTGCTTGTTTCAAATCTTGCGACAGATTTTACAAGCTTTTATTTAACTTACAATATTTGGATGTACATATGTTCGGTTTAAATCTTGCAACTGAATTTTGAACCACTTCCTCTTATCCTACGGAGTTGAATTTTTACATGTTGGTTCAGTTTCGATGACAATGCATTTTTATGGTAAGCATGACCTGAATCGACATCCAGGATTAGCTTCAGATAAAGGAACTCTTCAACGGTCAACAGCACAGACACGAATTTTGTGTACGCATTTTATTATGATAGCCGGTTTTAAGTTTTACTGTGACATAGTTGTTGCACTCAGGGTTGGGTCCTGACTAGGGAACTCTTCAATGGTTAGTAGCACAGACATGAAATGTTGTATACGCATACAATTGTGAAAGTCGGTTCTAAGTTAAACCATGAAATAATAAAAAAAATGTAAAAAAAATCAACACAAGCTTTTATTTAAATGCTCTAAATAGAAGAAAATAAACTTTAAATTAAATCCGTCAGTTTATTACATTATAAAATTAATGTATTTATATGATACATAAGCTTGTCGCAAGATAACAAAAATACAATAAACAAGATAAACAAGAATACAATAATCATGTAACTTGATCTTGACACTCGTAATTCTAAGAAAAAATTTTTGTATTTCATAAAATTATTAATCTCGCGACAAGCTTTTATATCATATAAATAAATTAATTGTATAATGTAATAAATTTATGGGTTTGATTTAATTTAAAGTTTATTTTCTTATTTTCAACCTTCAATCCTCAAATCCTGATGCTGCAGGGGTACTGCAAGGCAAAACCATTTAATTTAAAAGATTTTTTACCTCTATACATACAATCACGCTTGTTTCCCATTAGGGTAGGCAGAGGTTATAGATTTCCACCTGCTACGATCCTTACACACCCTTTTCGCTTCATCTACATTCATTAAACTTCTCATGCATGTCTTACCTTTATATTATTTCAATTAAAGTGATTTTTCTGAATTATGTGCACTTTATGTTTTCTTTTTTGTTTTTTTTAATGAAAAACGTTGCCCCATATTAGGAATTCTCCTGTATCGTGAGTGCGTTTACAGACACAAATCTTCACATGCACAAACACCCAGACCCGGAACAATTATCTGTAGGCCAAAAAAATATTTGTTCCGTGCAAGAATCGAACCCACGACCCGTAGCGCAGAAGCCAATCGCTCAGCCACTGCACCAAACATGTCGTCAAAGTGTCGTTTATGTCGGGGCACACTGTATGTATGTATGTTGCCCGTCCAAACATGAAACCAACTAATCGAATCATGTATTGACTAGCACCATTAATAGTGTTATCCAACCATTCAAAACATGAGGTTATTAATATAGAAGACTTGTTATTACGTTCACTGCAGTGGCGAAGGCTCCATACAAGCCGATTCCTACCGGCTTCCCTTTTGAACAGTCACCAGTAGTGTCTACTATTACCAAATAATATACTTAGTCACATTACTTACATGTACTTAATACTTTCTAATACTAGATCTTTAGTTTTATTTTAAACATTATATTTACCTACATGCAGTGCATGCGTCACTTTTGGCCAAGGTAAGTCTTTTTTGTACCGGCTTCACTCTTACCAAAAGTGACCCTTCGCCACTGGTTCACTGAACCTACAAATCAGATACCAACATCCACGATTGAGCTGATTAGCTATAACTACATATTATGTGTATGTTGAGATGATAAGAAATTATGAGATTAGACAAAGTTGCGGTTTAAAAGATGATAATTGAAAAATTGAAAGGAGTATGCTTAGTTGGTTTGGTCATGTTGAGAGAATGAGTGAACGGCGATTGACAAAAGGAATTTATAAGGCGGATGTCAATGGAAACGCCGGTAGAGGACGTCCTAGAAGGACATACATCGATGTTATTGGTGATGTTCTTCACAAAGGTCAGGTGCGTAGTACTGGCGTGCGTGTATGACAAGATGTATGAATGTGGATGAAGCGAAAGGGGTGTGTAAGGTCTGCCTACCCCAATGGGAAAAAGGCGTGAGTTTATGTATGTATGTATGTCTATGTTCCATGAAGCCACAGATTATAATAGAATTTTAGACTTCATTTATGAAACACTAGTAGCCCGCAGTTTCATTCGCGTCCTAGGGGAGCTATTTATCATGTACCCAGTTAAAAGAATATTCTTTGTGTTAGGCTTAGCTCGCACAGCGAAATCTCACCGCGTGATTATTCCCGTAGGATTCTGCGACATATGGCAATTGAATGAAGCTTGCGAAAAAAAACCGTGTGGAAATAATTCCGCAACCAAATCTGTGTTTTTACCGTGCAACCAATTTTGCATGTTGCCGCAGAACCCATCGCGCCGCGGTGCGATTTAAATTCGCGCGAATGTTATGTGTACTATTGAGGTGCAAAACTCACGAAAATTGCGAGGAATTTTATTCGCCGTACGTGTAAGCTAAGATTCAGTAGGTACGCGGATTATAAACCGCGAGAGGAAAACCGAACATTCGGCCGAATATTCGGCAGGATATGGCGTGTTTTAGCGTGCATTGCAAAAATTAAGTCTGTTCTTGTCGAACACATTGAATTGCGCGACCCTTCTGACCGCTGACGCCGCAGCCGCTACCCCCAGATTGTTATTGGGTCATCTAGTTAGCGACAACATATTGGCACGTGTATTTATTTTTGTGTACTACCTAGCCATTTTCCCGACTATGTTGGGCTCAGCTTCCAACTCGTTAAAACTCAGTAAATTGCCAAAAATACAATAGAATGAGTGGAAGGCAGAGGTCGAACATTTGGGTTTTTTTCTGTAAAACTGACGATGAATGATAAGACACACTTGATATGGATATAATTAAGTAATTATACTTCATACAAGCATAGAGGCAACTTTATAACTCAAGATTATTCGATAGAATGTTCGGCAAACCTACCGAATATGCCGAATACCGAACATAAAACGAATATTAGGCCCATCCCTATTAATAAGCACTAATGAAAAGTACTAACGTCGTGTAAACTATGCATTATTCGTGCACAGAAGGATGCTACTGACTAACCTTTGAGGATGATACTTGGATGACCTCTTACGTCACAGAAAAGAAAGAGACGTAACCTATTTTATGCCGGAAATCAACCGGTAACATTATTATTCACTCAAGCACTGTAATAATGGTAATATTTACGTTGCGTGCATATCAAAATTATACACATCCATTATTATTCCTATTTGTTACTTTTTGTTACTTATTCGTCTTAACATCCTACATCATAAATTACTGTTGTCGTTCAGGGTGTGTTTACATTGGTAGATTGACCACCGGTTTCTGAAAGGCCTTGTATGTACTAAAGGACAAATAGAGCAATTTTCCGCGGGTCTTTACGCGGGTCATCCACGTAAATGTGCCGAAGACAACGTCGCGGAATAATTCGCTCGAACACACCTGCGCCTGCTCTCGAAGCGGCGGCTTGCAGCATGACCCGCGTCACAGAAATGCTGCAAAATGTTGCGGGGCAGTGTGCAACGATGCAGCGTCATGTAGAATCAATTTTGCGCGTCATGTTGTGAATTCAAGGCTTGAACAACGCAAAAATGTACTAACCAGCTGTCAAATCTCATATCAAGTGATATCATTGGTTGTTAGTATGTTGGTCGACCAATCACATTAGTTGCCATGAGATTTGAAAATGGATTAAATTGATCAGCCTGCGGCGGAACTATGTTTAGTGTTCCTCCAACGAAAAGGGAGAATCCTCCTACCAGGCGGGTCATATGCCTGGCGGGCTACTGCCCAACGATTGATGTTAGGAAGTTTAGGTATACTATCTGCGTGTCAACTCTTGATATCGCGATGCAGGATTTGTGACATTCCATTTGACAGCTGTCATTGTTGTCGCTGTAGTCTGCGAGACAATCGTCATGCTGCGTAATTCTTATGTGGCGCGGTAGATGCCGCCACAAGCCTATCAGAAAGGGATAAGTAGTCTAGTACTGGCGGTAGATTTCAGCAACAAGCATTTTAGCTCCACATGACTCTCTTTCATCATCCAAACGCTCTGCGTCTGTATCAGAAAGCTGGTGTATAAACTACTTACACTACCAGTGACAATAATACCCAAATACTCATACGCTACTCAATTTCGTGCTGTCACTGTCACTTCGCCTTAAAGTGACAGTGACAGCACGGGACTTAACGGCAATTTTTTTTTTGTGAAAACGTTGCCCCACACTCGGATTTTTCCTGTATCGTGGGTACGTTTACAGACACAAATCTTCACATGCACAAACATCCAGACCCAAAACAACTATCTGTAGGCCATACAAATATTTGTTCCGTGCGAGATTCGAAACCACGACCCATAGCGCAGAAGCCGATTGCTCAGCCACTGCACCAAACGTGTCGTCAAAAAATTGAGAAGCGTTTGAGTATTTGGCCGTAATACTTTTAAAATCTTTGGTAACTTGGCTAAATCAATACTCTTCTACCCCCTTTTTTTTTTCCTATTCGACTCTTTTAGATGGTCTTGCGGACCTTTTGTACGTAACCGGGCTATTATTGGCGAGACCAGAAGGGTCTCCGAACCAATTTCAACTACTCTAACTACCTATCTAACTACAACGCTAACTACTGTAACATCATGACTGACTATTATAGCAGCAACACCTCTAAGGGTGTCCCCAAGGGGGGACTCGAACCTCTTAGGGTGTTGAATGCGAGAGGACTGGGAGGGATACGACAGCTTGATGAGGGCTGTATTAATCGCGATGTGACTGCGCGGAGTCAGAAGGGACGACCGGCTCCGCGGCTGCGGCGGGTGAGCACGGTGGATCGGAGGCGGCGGCGGTGGGACGTCGCGAGGGGCCTCGTCGGCGAGGGCGATACGCCGGTCGGCGGCGGCGGTGTACATGTATAGTGCTGGTCGATTTATTCGCCTCCTGGAGGAGGGTGATTTCGTCATCGGGCTCTAGTAGCGCATGCCTGGGACGGCGTACTATGCTAATTTGGGAGGGTTTATAATCGGACGCGGCGGTCACGAAGGCGTTCCGATACCTCGGGGCATTATCGAAGTAACGCTTAGACGTGCGTTTGAGGTATTGCCTTACGGTTGGCATTTTTAAATCTAAATGAAGCTGAACGTTGCGCATGTACCACGGAGCGCCCGCGACTCTGCGCAATACGCGGTTTTGCAAAATTTGGAATGCTTTAAAGCGACATGGCCTAACGTGTGCAAACACGACGCTGGCGTAAGTTAATATGGAGCGAATGCACGTCAGGTAAAGTCTCAACTTATTTCTAAGCGAGAGTTTACTGCGCGCCTTAATCATCGGGTGGAGCCGGCCCACAACGAAAGCGGCGTGAGCGTGCACCGCTTTGATGTGTTGCCGGAACGTAAGGTGGTGATCTAGGATAACCCCCAGGTACTTGACGCTCAGTTCCCAAGGGATCTCTTTTCCGAACATGACTACGGGGGAAATACGCGAGTGGTTATCGCCGTGCCTCTCGAAAAGAACGGCTGCGCTCTTTTCGGGATTCACTTCGATACGCCGCTTCCGGAAACGCCGAGACAGTTGGCTGTAGTCTGAAGGATGCGAGAGATCGAATTTAAGTCACTACCCGTGTAGTAAATGGCCGTATCGTCGGCGAAAAGTGCCAACTGGGCCTTGCCTTGGGTGGGAATGTCGCTGGTGTACAGCGTGAACAGAAGGGGGGGTAGCACGGAGCCCTGAGGGACTCCGGCTCGGATCGGATGTGGAGACGACCTTCTTCTACCCCCATATTGTACTATTCTTATATACTAATGTAAACGCGCCCTTAAGAGTCCATAGTACCGACGAAATTGCCGGCTATTTTCGGCAGTCATCAATAAAACATTATGATGGAGCGGCAACACCGAGAAATCGTATACACTGTGGTGATTTAAGATAAGCTACTGTTTTTCTTATGAATTACTTGTTACCCGCCTTGGTATAGAGAATTTTCTTTGTTGATAATAATACACGCCTTTATTGTTCCGCTGCAGGGCAAAGGTCTCATCTCATACAGAGAGATAATATCGGGAGATTTTGACAGGTTAGTATATTGGGTGTAAAAATACCCTTAACGAAATTGAGAGCCACGTTAGAGCCATTCTTCCCATCATTACGAAGATTTTTTGGTATTGGGCCATACCTGGGAACCGACTGGTTACGTTGATATTGAAGGTCAAAGTCACCATATTTTTGAACGTTTTTTACGAAAACTAAGTTTAAATGTTAATACGAAACATTCTTCTATACAAATATTATCAATATTTTCGAAATGTAGGCACAGTCTACTGCGCGCGCGCTTTCATTGCACGCTACAATTAAACGCTGTTTTTTAATACCAAAAATATAAAAGTCGTTTCCCAGCAATTATTTTTTCTCTATGTTACTTAGTTTGATGTACAGTATGCGTGGACTTCGGCTTCGTTAAGGCTATTTTTACACCCAGTATAAAACTTCCTCACCTCACGCTGGGAATTGACGAGTGTTGTAAGATTCAACAAAACCCAGCACGTTTGGTGGTAGGATCTATACGGTCCGCCTGGCTAGCTACCACCCTCATATTAAAGTCAGTCAAGCAGTGTACTATATTCCGTCGTGTGTATATGAGGGCCAGAGGGGTATAGGGGTATCCCTCTATGTCCCTGTTCGTTGGATTCGTGTGCTCGATCTAACCCTGTCTGCGTTTACCATCAGGTCAGATCAGGGACTAACGCGACAAAATGGAATTAAAAAAAAAATAGAAGGAACGAGCATTGATCACCACGCCCCCTCACTGCGTGTAGTGATATCAGATCTATTATAAAAATACAATTTCCCAGAGCCTAGGCAGCTGTAGTAGCTACGTCGTAGGCAGCCGTAGAAGCTACGTCGTAGTTGATGTTGCTACATCCGTTGTCTACACGGTCGTAGCGGTAACCAGTTGCTTAAGCACCAAATCCACTTGCAAGTTATATTGCGCAAGTTATTGCACTCCATTGCTCAGTTCGTAAAACTTGTAGTAGTCAACTTGCTGCGGGTGTGTTCACAGGCTGAAAGTCTACCCAAGGCAACATGCGCAGTACAACTTGCTACGTTAGTCTCTAGCGACTTCCGCCTGCTGGCTTCTTGAGACTGTTTCCGTATCGCTAAAATACACTTTTGTTTTTTCCAGGCATCTCGTTAGATAGTATAGACGCTAAGCGAGGCATCTGCCTGTGCGGACGAGGTCTTAGCTAAGCTACAAATATACAATTACAATCTTCTTCTTCCTGCTCTTATCCTACACTAGTTGGGGTCGGCACAACATGGATTTCATAAATCCATGTTGCTAGAGGTTTTGGCTTATTGTTTTATGACCAGCCGCCTGCCTGACATCAACCCTCCTTGGGAATACTCGTTGCGCCGTCGCGCGGGTGACCCAATGTGCTTGCTGATATTATGCACTGGGTCCCAAAATGATATGCTTCTCAATTTTATTGCCGCCAACTACGTAGACTATGTTCTTCTTGGTGGGGTGTACTTGAAGTTCTCGACCCACTCATTCAGTTTAAATATACAATTACAATATTTAGTAATATTAATTCCGTTAAAGTATTCGATCAGGCTAGGATGCAGTATCCGCCTTCTCGCCCGCAAATATATGCAAATGCAGAAGGTGCAATTAATATAATGCAACATACAACCCAAACCTCCTCCTCGACGGGGCATCGTCAGGAGCTGTTGATTAGTCGTCCGCTCAGTTATTTATCTTAGTTAAGCTAACAACACTGATACCCAAGCGGTTGCACTCTTGCCTTCCATGCAAGAGCTCTGACTTTCCGAACTCATGTGCAGATCAGAATTTGATTATCACTTGCGTTAACGGTGAAGGAAAACATTGTGAGGAGACTTCCACGCCTGAGAGGGCTCCATTAAGCTCTCGATGGTGTGTGTAGTCTACCAAATTGCACCAAGCCAGCGTGGTTGCTTAAGGCCTAAACCCTTCTCATTCTGAGAAACAGTAATGGGCTAATTAGAAATAGTTTATTTTCTCCACAATGTTACTCTTAATTGTTACCTTATTTCTACGGTGACACATAGGAGGGGCATTATATTGTCGGAGACTGGTGCCTAAACTAGGCTCAGGGCCTGCATTTCAGGGCACCAGGACTCCTCCATTTAAGTTTAACAAATTATGTTATGTACCCGTACAAACGGTATGCAGTTATTAGAAGTCATTAGAAGTCATTAGAAGCATTAAGTCATTAGAAGTCATTAGAAGCTTATTGATTATAGTTATAATTTTTTTAGTTAGTGTGATTAGTATCAGGGTGGGAGTGAGGTTGAGTGTACTCAACACAGCGTTGAGTGTGTTGTGTATGTTAATTATGTTTATGTTTAAGCTAACAACAACGTGGTTTCGCGAAATTTTCACCAAACTTAAGGGACCCAACAAATTCATATTGAAAGTATTTCCAAGTCTTGAACGTACTTTCGATATGAATTTGTGTACACGTTATTGGATAGGTATTATTATTTTAATAATATTCTAAACTAATATGAACTCTTACATGAAATTGAAAACTTGGTTTACCTAAAGTATCTTTCCTTCCATCTTTCTTATGGATACACCTATCAAAGTTAGTTATAATTTAATTAACTAACAAACTTATACGGGGTTTAGTCTCAAATTCGAAGGGTTGAGTTACCTCAAATATTAGTGATGATAAAATTTCTTGAAAGTTTCGATTATGTTTTGAGCTTGTTAACCGATTCTGTTAAAACAAAAGGATGGGTTATGTATTTGACAGTTTAATTATGATTGTTCGTTAGTGTGTCAATAGCTGAACTAATTTAATTCCTGAAGTGTAGACATTTTGTTTAAAATTTTTACATGTTGTAAATTTTCGTTAACTACATGCCTTACATGCTGACTGTCTTGTTGGGTCTAGTGTTCGCAAGCGCGAATGTTGAGCACGCGGTCCCGGGTTCGATCTCCAGGTCGGCCAAAGTGTTATTGGGTTTTTGCATTGAGAATTTCTCAGTAGCAGCCCGGTGTCTGGATTTGTGCCCAGTTAATTACCATTAGGCTCGCCCCCTATTACATGGGATTTTAACATAACTGGCGTAACGAGGGCGTAATATAACACCTCTGCCGATCCCTTCGGGATTCTTAAGACTTGATGTTATGTTACATGAAAGAAAGAAAGAAAGAAAGAAAGAAGAAAGAAAAACCGTTTATTCACGTGAGAGTGACGCACATAACATAGCTTTTTTTACATAAGCCCAAGAAATCAAATACAGAAAAGTATATAAAAATAAAATAACTGGCACAGAAATATATTATGCGCCACTACCGCGCGAAACATGCTTTATAATAGTGTTTTTAACACTCTCCCTGCCGACAATATATAATACATTTTACATTCAGGAGGCCATGGAGGCCGCCGGCGGGTCCCACCAGATTCTGCTTGTGAACGCCGTGAGTCAACAGTCAAAATTATTACAAGAGGCTGTGTAATACAAAAAATAATCTTTCTGGACGCCGTGGGATCCGCCCTGACCTCCCGAATTCAAATAGTTTTTACAACTACTGGCGTGCTGTTATGGAAAATCTGATAAAAGTATTAAAACATGTGCTTTGGCCTGCTGAACAAAATTTTTTGAGGGCCGCCGCCGATTCCCATGACAGGGAGAGCGTTAAGACCCTTCGATCACGGTGTACTCTTATTACAGGATAGTCTGTACACCCACGTTTCGCCTCCTGTATTAAGTCACGGTGTTCCTTTAATTTAAGATACTATGTTACTGAGAAGGAATTAACACCTATTATTGACCCTTTCAATCGACATCATAAAAATAAATGTCGTTTTTTTTGACATTTGGTCGGTTCAACTACCAGATGAAGCAAGCAACTATTTAAAAATCTTTGAATGCAGTATTACTTACTTGTAAAAATAAAATAATGTCTCCATGAAGCAAAATATCCTATCTACAATATTTAAAGCGATGCCCTCGCATTCTACCAAATTCTATGACAAATCGTTCACAGTCCAAGCTGTACGTTTGTGGAATGCGTTGCCGATGCCAGTAAGACAAGCTCAGTCACTGGATTCTTTTAAAAAAATAGTTAAGATCATTTCATCTCTCAACACGTTTCTAATTTCTCATAAATCGGTACCTCATCATCAATCTTGTTTTCCCCAATCACATAATTATATATCGTATATATTACAATATTTATATATAGGTATATGTAAGTATTATGTCTATGTATGGTGTGTAGTATATATTTTGCAGCAGTACACCACGGACTAACCCCCCTATCTTATTCATTGACTTCCTGTTCATCCAAAGGTTGTCTGGTAGATATCGCTATCAGCGATAAGACCGCCATTGTACCCTTTCATGTTTGTTATTGTATAAGAGCTGTGTTACAATTTTGGTGTACAATAAAGTATATTCTATTCTAAAGTGCTTTCCTCCGTGTCCCATAGCCATGGAACGCCCTAAAATGTTCTATCTTCAACAGTCTATGAATTTTAGCGATATTAAGTTATTAAATCAAGTTTTTAAAAATTTTGTCACCGCATTTAATAAAACCAATAATCATCTGTAAATAGCAGTGATAGCCTAGTGGTGTGACCGTCGGACTGCCAAGTCATAGGTCTCAAGTTCGAACCCGAGGCACGCACCTATGATTTTTCAGATTCATATGCGTATTATATAATTATCACTTGCTTAAAAACGATGAAAGAAAACATCGTGAGGAAACCGGCATGCCTGAGAGATATTTCTCGACGGCATGTGAAGCCAAGTCAGAGGCCCATGGGCGGCATAAACTCCGACACCAGGTTAGTCACTAACCACACGAAAAGAAGAAGGTCTGTAAATAATAATTTCAACTAACTAATATCACCACAACTTGAATCTACTGACACACACACACACTCACATAGTTCAATCGTCTGGAATCCAGGTGAACACTTTATAATATACCTCGGCGGCGCCTGTGATACTTATACAATTAACTTATTGGCTTAAAGGTCACAGACGGTTGTGACCGACAGTCTGTTAGTTCACCGCCACAACCTATTATAACTCTCTAGGTTTAAAAAAAACTTTTTCAACAATAGCGAATCCGCGAGGGGTTTGCCAGGGTTGAATAAGTTTTTTTTTGCATATTTTTTTTCAATTTTTCCATTATTGCCTGTCTCGCGCTCGTTGACTATCGTTTTCAAATTGTTTTGCTATATTCTCATTTTAATATCTATACTAATATTATAAAGAGGAAAGATTGAAAGGACCAGCAGCCGCGCTTGCCACACACACCAGGCAGTTGGTATTATGGTTTTATGATCAACCAAAGTTGAAACCCTACTTAAAGAAATAGTTCAATAGATACTCGTGCGTTGGTGGCCTACTTTTGTCTAATGTTTTATGAAATGGATCATTATATCCATACTAATATTATAAAGAGGAAAGATTTGTATTTTTGTATGTAACGAATAAACTTAAAAACTACTGGACCGATTTCAAAAAATCTTTTGCCGTTAGAAAGCTACATTATCACTGAATAACATAGGCTACGGGCGGAGCCGTGAGGACACAGCTAGTAACATATATAAAAGACATACAACAGAAACGTGTAGGGGTGAATCTATCATTACCAGTGATCGGAATAGGTAGAGCTAATGTGCCTAAAGTTCAAGGAACAGAAACGAAAAGTGGGGACTTCCTTACGACTAAAAATTTAAAAAAAAAAAATATAAAAAAAAAAATGGTAAAATATTATTTTTCCATTTTTTATGTTTGTGATTTTTTATATTTAATGTTATTCTTAAGTACAGTAGGGGAACGAGAATGTTATACACCTTGAGGTCTATTTTTGCTTGCATAGTGCAAGTAACAGCCTATTTTACCGACTACGTATTGTCAACAGTATAGAAATGAGAATACCAGCATTTTTTGACAGGATATTAAAAATTATAACGGTGATATGATGACAACCACTAGTAATATCAATTTATTTAATCATCGAATTGATTGATGTAATAGTTTTTACAACAGAACTCCATAAATCAAATCAAAGACATAATATGGCACTACTACGTCATATGGATGCAAAAGGCAATTTTGTTCTTTGCTACCGAATAATTAAACACAATTTTCCATGCATTGGTCTGTTCCGTTCTACAGTTTGTAAAGGTAACATGTGCCCGCGATGTGGGAGAGGAATTAATTTGAAAACTGAAGAACCTATTTATTCCCCTACTGTACCCAATAAAATATGATGTACATAATGAGGCTTGAATAATCGCGAAAAGCGAAATCATGCCTCGAAATAAATCGATTTTTTAAAATGTGAACTATAGTATAGTTTATACTTGTAATCTAATTTTACTTGCGATGCAGACACTAGCAGATTAAATATTATAGTATCTGCAGTCTAGTGTTTGTTATAAGACTTATTAGTCACAGACTTGACATGTTTGACTAATGTAGCTATTCCCGTATATTTTTCTATCAATAACTGACATCTTCCTCTTTCACAGTGGTGGAACACTCCCGGCCCCGAGTTTGCTCGCTACCAGAGAAGCCGTACAACCCCCGCGTGTCAGACGACCTGTACCGGCTGCGGACCTTCAGCATCACCACCAAGGGGGGCGTGGTCAACTGCGGCGACTCCATCTGCAACCGCCGGAGTCGCTCCAACACCTCCGTCAATTCTACTAATAGCAGGTAATTGTAATGACTGCATACTTATAGATAGGGGCCATTCAAGTATTACGTAAGCACGAAAGGGGGGTGAAGGATTTGCTTAGCTTATTTTTGATGACATGGGGGACGGGGATGTCTAGATGATGATTACGTCAGCAATTTTTATTTATTGACTTATTTTTCTAGACTTAAAAACTGCTGCTCATGAATAACAATAAAGAAACCTGATCAGTTTAAAAAATATGTGTTTACGTAAGCATAGGAGGGGGGTAAAAGCTTTGCTTACTTTTGCTGACAAGGGGGAGGGGTGGGTCAAAAATTGAACGCGCGCCTGCGCGAACTTGCTTGAGGCACTACAAAATCGTGGCAGCCCCAAAAGCATTCTGAAGCTGTTATTGTATTGAACTCTCAGGGCATCCCGTGTTTTCCGCGTGTAGCTGGCCCACAAGCTTCTTGTGTAAAAGGTTTGGCAGTAAGCTTGTTAGCAACATAAAGTTGGAATACCACGTTACTAATTGAAGCGCTTTTGTCGCATTAGTTCTATGCCGTACCTCGCAATCGTAAAGTTGCGTGTTTCAAGCTTTTATCATTTTCTTCCGGTGAAGGAAAACATTAGAGATAATAATACTAATTTCATTCCGAGTTTACTTAACCTACTTATTGCTTTTTAATGCGTGTAACAGCTAGTTACACACAGAAACTGTTTACAGGATCCGTTTTAGCGGATCCATTTTTATTTTGATCATGGCGCCTGTAGTTGTATGAGCGAGTTCACATACACGACAGTATTCCGAATCCAGTAAATTTATCGTATCCAGTCTGCCAGATACGGCGCAGTTGCCATATTTTGTTTAACTGATCCGTCGGTACAGGTGTGAACAACACATCCAGTACCGACGGATCCGTTAAAACGACTCCGATAAAACGGATCCGCTGTGTGAACGGGCGGTAAAACAGGCATGCCCAGAAAGCGGCCCGCGGGCCGCAAGCGGTCCTTTGTCAATATACGTGCGGCCCGCCCGCGAATTAAACTCTTATGCGTTCGTACGAAAATACTGCAATATTTTAACAATAGCCAACTTAAGATCACTGAATAAATAACTTTTTTTTAAATGCCCTATCTACGCTTTCTTTTCATTAAACTTATTCAACTTTTTTGGTTGTTTTTAATTATGTTGGCCCGCTTTTAGCTCATTGTCTACCAGAGTGGCCCCTTGTGAAGGAAAACATCGGGAGAAAACCGACATACCTGAGAGATATTTCTCGACGGCATGTGAAGCCAAGTCAGAGGCCCATGAGCGGCATAAACTCTGAAACCAGGTTAGTCACTAACCACACGAATAAAAAAGGTCAAATTTTTCAGTGAAACATTAGAGAAATTTCAAGTACACGTCTCCAATTAATCGTCACGACTAAGAGATATACGCGCAGACGTCACGCCACAATAGACCTAACCACGACGATGCAAGTACATCGCCTACAAAGAAAGTAAAATAAAACAGCGGCAACCGGGCAGTGTCTAATCAGATTAAAAGAGATTTGTTACTGATTACCGGGTTGCGTGACCGGTGTAGGGTTGACACTTCCCTGGTTCGCATTATTATAGAAAAGACAAGTTGGCGACTTAAAAAAGAATGTAGTCTTAAGCATGGCTATGCCAGTATGCGGAGAGGCTCGGTGCTAATTACCAACTGCGCGGATCATACGATTTGCGAGGTTAAGCAGCGCTTGCCGCGGTCGGTCTGTGGATGGGTGTATAAAATACATACAACAGAATCGTCTAGGGGTGAATGTATCATTATAGTTATAGCTAACATCAGTATGTCAGGATTGGGAGCATGGTAAATAAAGTAAATTAAACCAACATAGATTCTCCACCACTAAGAGTACTTTTAACTAAGTTAGTGATTAGTTACAGAAGCTAGTCCACAATATAATAATTAACACAAGATCAGAAAATAAGGACAAGCAAACCAGATAAAAAAGGTCAGACTTCTTCGGCTGTTCAACATGGAATCCTCTGCTCCGTCAAATGACCACTGTTTTCATTTTGACGGTTACCCTCCTATGTCAACATTGTCCAGTGTTACCAGCTACCGATAATAGGTGACCGTTCATTACACACCGAGAACCCTCCGCGCCTCAGAGAGCACGTTAACAGTCGGTCCCGGGTGTCTCACTCTTTCACTCACGCCTTTTTCCCATGTGAGTAGGCAGAAACGAAGCCACGTGGTACGATCCTTACGTAGTCCTTCGCTTCATCCACATTCATACATCTTGCTACACACGCACGCTGGTTGAGAATACACCGCATCTGTCCTTTGTGAATAACATCACCAATAACATCGATGTGTCCTAGGGCGTCCTCTACCGGCGGTAAATATTTATCTATACTATTATACTATTAATATTATAAAGAGGAAAGATTTGTATTTTTGTATGTAACGAATAAACTTAAAAACTACTGGACGGATTTCAAAAATTTTTTTTGCCGTTAGAAAGCCACATTATCACTGAGTTACATAGGCTACGGGCGGAACCGTGAGGACACAGCTAGTTTAAAATAAAATACGTAAACGTGACACCCCTGCCCGCGACCTATTTACCCATTCGCACCCCTTGTTGATTAACGCGCGGTGACTGAAGTAAGACAGTCTTATTATAATGACTTGTAATGGACGGGATTAGTACAGACTATTAGCTAAGTAAGTTTGGTGTTATAGGGAACACAATATAATGCCCCATCCGTATGAATTACCGAGCGTTATTGGTTAATATTAAGATTATATCTTTATCAATAACCAGCAGCCCGTCCCGGCTTCGCACGGGAGGACATTTTTCCCGTTTTTGCAAAAAAAAAAAAAAATACTCCGCTGCTATTGGTCGTAGCGTGGTGTTATATAGCCTATAACCTTCCTCGATAAATGGACTATACAACACAAAAAGATTTTTTCAATTCCAACCAGTATTTCCTGAGATTCAAACAAACAAACTCTTCAGCTTTATAATATTAGTATAGACTAGCAGACGCCCGCGGCTTCACTTACGGATCCCTAACTTTTTTGAAAATATTCTATCGTCTATGTTCATCGAGGATAATGTAGGATTTTATAGGTGAAAGAATTTTTCAAATCGGTCCAGTAGTTTCAGAGCCTATTCAATGCAAACAAATAATCAAATCTTTTCTCTTTATAATATTACTTTAGATGGTGAAGTTTAGATGTTTTCGTGCCTGCGTCTCCTCAGTCATATTTAGACGACTGAGGCGACACGGGCACGATAGCCTCTGTCGTATAAATCCGACCGGGGCGATCAATAGGTTAATTAACACGCGGCCACTTAACTAAGACAGTCGTGGGACTCTTGTATCTTTACCAATAATGAAGTAAAGAGCTCATGGCTTTGCATATTAGACCCTTCCATATGGAAGCAGCTATCTCAGGTGAAAATAGCTTACGAGTCTGTTTATATGCCCAGATAAGCAATAAAAAATGCTACCAGTAGTAAGGGAACGTACCCATACTACGTGACCCGTCCAGGGGGGAGGGGGGTCTTCAAAATACCACGCTTGGTCACAAGGGCGGGGGGGGGGGATTAGGTTTTCGTCACGTAGTCAATGTCCTCTAGGGAAATCTCGAGTTTTTTCGAGCTATATTCAAATATGGCGCGCAGAGTTTAGCGCTTTTTGACCTCACAGGTGGCAACACTCACATATGAGCCAATATTTATTTTTTAACTTTATATATGAAAAAAAAAAAAAAAAAAACGTGAAAACTAGAGGGGGGGGGGGGTATTGGCATATACTACGGGTGGTCACCGAAGGGGGGGGAGGGAGCTAAAAAATAGTAAAAAATGGGTCACGTAGTATGGGTACGTTCCCTAAGCAACACAATTCATAACATGTTCATGCACGCGTGTATTCCCCGAAGGGTTAGGCAGAGGTGTATAGTAACACCCTCATTTCGCCGTTATGTTTAAGTCCCATGTAATAGGGGGCGAGCCTATTGCCATCAACCGGGCACAAATCCAAACTCCGGGCTGCTACTGAGGAATTCCACACGAAAAAACCCAATAACACTTTGCCCGACCTGGGGATCGAACCCAGGACCTCAAGATCAGCAGTCGCGCTTGCCACAAATAGACCAAAGAGGCAGTTAAAAAAAAAAGTTAAAAAGAGGCAAAACAATTAATTTTCGTTTATAGGAACCGGGAATTAGTGTATGTACAGTAATACCCCGGACTTACGCGATAGGTGGGACCAAGAGATAGCCGTGTAAGTCCAATTCACGTAAGTCGGGGTTCAACCTTGCATATAAATACGTATAAAGTTTGTGTCATAAACCGAATTTGCATTGCGTACGTAATGTTCTACGGAATTTGAATTGTTATTCCACACGGAACACGTTCGAACTTGTCGTAAACCAAACACGCCGAAGCGCGCGATGATCAAAATGAAAAACCGCGTATCTCCGAATTCGCGTAAAATGGGGTAGCGTAAGTCTGGGTATTACTGTATTGTAGGTAACATCGGTATATCACTATTCTAACAATGGTTAATCGACGGTCTCTACGTATACTATCGAAACTACAAATCTTAGTTTTTATTTTATCTGCTTAAAATGTGTGAAATTATGTTATCTTAAAGGTTATAAAATAATATTTTTTTATGGGATCAAATGGCAACAATTCCGCATCAAACTAAAGAAGAATCACGTAAATCGGATCATAAATCTCAGCGTAATCGGTGTACATACATAATAAAATCAAAACTGAGATTTTGTAGTTTCATTAGTATACGTAGGGACCGTCGGTTTATTAAATAACGACTTGTTTCTATATCTTACTTTCTTTGATTTCTTTGGATCGAATTTTCGTTTACAGTTAGAAATCACGTATATTTTTCCTCATTTCCTCATGCGGGGATCCAACAAGCAATCGTTTGCACAAAAACCTAAGCTCTCCGTCACCGCGTCATTTAGGTCGTATTTAATTTTATCTCCGTACTTTATACAGCAACAAGGGATTTCGCCTTTAAGCGGTACGTTTTTGATGGGATTATCCTTAAGTAGAAGGGTAAAAATAATCCTCCTACTCGTTTCCCGTGGGTGTCCTTTATAGCAACTATGTACCTATGACATTTAATAGGTAGCTGAGTAGTAGAATCTATTTATTGGTACACTAAGGGAACCCTACCCAATACTACGTGATCCGGTCAGGGAGGGGGGAGGGGGGTCTTCAAAATACCAGGCTTGGTCACAGGGGCACTTGGTCATATACTACGGGTGGTCACCAAGGGGGGGAGGGGGGTAAAATTTGTCAAAAATGGGTCACGTATAGGGTTGCCCACTTTCGAAAGGACCAACCCGGGAGAATTTAAGAAAGCTAAGGGGGGGGGGGGGGGGGGTACTAGTGCGCTTGCGGCATGGTGAGCGAGTAGCGACTTGTGAGTGACGACGGATGCGCATACTTTTTGAAAAAGTGGAGAAATTATTGTACCCCGGTAGGTCGGGAGGTCAACCATTATTACCGGAGTCTCCCGGGCAATCCGGGACGGTTGGGAACCGTAGACACGTAGTATGGGTGCGTTCCCTAACCATGTACTGCGTAGGTAATCTGATTGGTTTAGGAGATAATGAAGGTCAAACGATGGTCACTGCGTGTAGGTCATAGAAATCCAATTGTCATATTATTTAGAAATCTATTTTTTTTTATAATGAATTTTTTTCGAAGCTTTAGTTCACTTTGCGTGACTATTCGTAGACAATTTGAAGTCGGTTTTACTTTTGTTAATAATCACTTTTTAACAAAAATAAAACCGACTTCAAATGGTCTATCTCCGAAGTTCTTCATCAGATCTTCACCAAATTAAAATGGGACCACTTCGAACTTCGATCAATAATAGTATATTCTTGATCGAAGACTTCGAAAGAATACTCTTTGAAACAAAAGAAGAATCATTAAAATCGGTTCACAATTAGCAAAGATATCGCGGAACAAACATACAAAAAAAAAAAAAACATACAGTCGAATTGAGAACTACCTCCTTTTTTGCTTTTTTGGAAGTCGGTTAAAAAGTTATATTATTAACAAAAATATGGTCGCAGGAGACCGGGCTAAACTCAGTTTACGATTGAACATACACCTTCAAGTGCCATAGCAAAACGCGTTCACGACCGCGACCTATAAATTCCATGAAACAATTCGCACCTGAACAGAATTCCAAATTCAAACTTGCACAATGAACCGAACGAAGTTCGAAACTCAAACCGAAGCCATTCATTCAGTAATTGTGTACGTAAGACCGGTCGTTCCACGTTCACCGGTCATTATTCAGTGGGTCGTGGGAATTGAGATAGGTGTCAGTGCGAGCTAAGCGGAGTCATTACTCTCTTCGCTCGCTAAGGAATCGCGTGTGGTTGTAACTGTAATTTAGTCGTTTAATCCTGTGCTCTCGTGGGGAAGTGTTTGTAATTAAGATGTAGAATAATTACTTAATTATTTCTGATCCTATGTGATTCACGGGATGGATAGGTTTATTAACCAAAAATCTTAATTATAGTCATCTCCTTATACAACGCCAATCTATACTAATATTATAAAGCTGAAGAGTTTGTTTGTTTGTTTGAACGCGCTAATCTCAGGAACTAATGGTTGGAATTGACGAATATTTTTTGTGTTGGATAGTCCATTTATCGAGGAAGGGTATAGGCAATATAACATCACGCTACGACCAATAGGAGCGGAGCGTAAATCAATATTGTTGCAAAAACTGGAAAAATGTCCACCCGTGCGAATCCGGACAGATGTGCGAGACGATTTGCGAATTCGTCGCATGTGAATGAGTACTACCGTCGAAATACTACCACCAGTACCACCATTCCTATTTCTGCCACCAAGCAGTATTGCTGTGTCCCGGTTTGAAGGGTATTGGTGCTGGTGAAATTACAGGAACATGAAACTCTTCAACTTTATCTCAGGGTTGCCAACGCGTCAGAAATCCTCTTGGGGTTCTACAACCCCAAGAGCCTAGCCCCAATACCTACGTATATACAGGGTGAACTGGATGTTTAAAAAAAAACTATATTCTACACTAATATTATAAAGCTGAAGAGTTTTTGTTTGAACTCGCTAATCTTAGCGTTAATCTTAACCAGTAGTTAGTTGGAATTGAAATATTATTTTTGTGTTGGATAGTCCATTTATCGAGGAAGGTTATAGGCTATATAACATCACGCTACGACTAATAGGAGCGAAGCATAAATGAAAAATGTTGCAAAAACGCGAAAAGTGTCCACCCGTGCGAAGCCGGGACGGGCCACTAGTAATTGAAATTTCTCGAAATCTACTGACTTTCAGCTAGAGTATACGGGGTGCCAATATGTTGCATATAGGACACACTATCATGCCTTAAGGGAATATGTCGAGTTGAGTTCACCCTGTATTGCTGACGATAACCATCACCAGGTGGGCCGTAAGCTTGTTTGCCAACAGATAACATAAATAAAAAAGTATTTTTAACCGACTTCCAAAAAGGAGGAGGTTCTCAATTCGACTGTATGTTTTTTTTTGTACGTTTGTTCCACGATATCTTTACTAATTGTGAACCGATTTTAATGATTCTTTTTTGTTTGAAAGAGTATTCTTTCGAAAATTTAAATGGGACCACCACATTTAAATTTGGTGAAGATCTGATGAAGAATGTCGGAGATAGACAATTCGGTTTTATTTTTGTTAAAAAGTTATTTAAGAAAATAAATACCACAATGAATTTTCTAACAATGCTCTTTCGCCTCGCATTTTATATAAAACCTTTTTCCTTCCAACTAATCTTGAACGTAGCCAATTGAATCAGCCAATAAGTTGCTGATTTGATTAGCTTTAGAAATAATTGAGTTCTTTCGCCTTTCTTAGAAAAGCTAGAGTTAATCTGATCTAAATGAGTTTACTGAAGAAATTGCTGAAGAAAAATGTTTAAGTAAATTTATTAAACTGGTAATCTTCTATATATATAAAAATTAATTGCCAAAAGTGTTGCTAAGCGCAAAACTTGAGAACGGCTCGACCAATTCGGCAATTAAATTTTTTTATACAGGGCTATTTGTAAAACACCGACAACCTCTCAGGACTGTGTTAATAACATCATAATCAACAACTTTTGTTCTATGAATTTTAAAAATTCATCATATTTTATGTCATCAGATTTTCATACAAAAATAAAAATATTTAAATTGAACGGCCTAAATGTTACGAAGTGTATGCGAAGCAAAAGAAAGCGATAGTAAAATAGCGAGGGAGCGGGGTTAGGGCGGCGGGGGCGCTTTAGAGCTTTCTATTTAAATATTTTTATTTTTGTATGAAAATCTGATGAACTAAAATATGATGAATTTTTAAAAGTCATAGAACAAAAGCTGTTGATTATGATGTTAGTAACATATTCCTGAGAGATTGTCAGTGTTTTACAAATAACCCTGTATATTCCTTAACGCACAAGGAAGATTCTTATGGAGAGAAAAACAAAAATTGTGTGGAAAATAGTAAAAACAACACTTTTCTTTTCCCATACAAAATGTTCTTACCTGTCAAACATTAAATGTCACAAAATAATAGGTAGGTAAGTACGATAAGTAAGTAGGGTAGGTAAGTAGGTGCGCCGTAGATACTTAGTGCTACCCGTGCGAAGCCGGGTCGGGTAAAGCTAGTTGATAAATATTTTTATCGATAATTTTATTGGTACTTCTTCTTTTCGTGTGGTTAGTGACTAACCTGATGTCAGAATTTATGCCGACCATGGGCCCGTGACTTGGCTTCACATGCCGTCGAGGAATATCTCTCAGGCATACCAGTTTCCTCACGATGTTTTCCTTCACCGTTTTTAAGCAAGTGATAATTATACAATACGCACATGAATCCGAAAATTCAGAGTGTCTTGGGTTCGAACTCGAGACCTATAACTTGGCAGTCCGACGGTCACACCACTAGGCTATCACTGTTGTTATTTATTTGATTGGTTGAAAACATCAATTAATGTTTTCGTCGAAAAATAAATTTCGCTAATTTTAGGCTGGTTTTAGAGTCACGCTGACCGCACGCTGACCGTCGGCGCTGACAGCCGAAACGTATGAACTTCTAGGAAGCGTTTTAGAATAACGCGTAGCTATCAGCGCGTGTGTTGGTCAGCCTGGAAGTGCAGTGAGCTGTCAGCGCCGATGGTCAGCGTGCGGTCAGCGTGACTCTAAGCCCTCGTTTGCACGAGAGCTTTTTCAACGCGCGTTAAAAAAGCGTAGAACGCGCGCAATAGATAAGCTGCGTTACAAAAGCGCTATCGTGTGAACACATATACGACTTGCTATTTGTTGTATTAGAGCGCTTTTTTAACCGACTTCCAAAAAGGAGGAGGTTCTCAATTCGACTGTATGTTCTTTTTTTTTTGTATGTTTATTCCTCGATATCTTTGCTAATTGTGAACCAATTTTAATGATTCTTTTTTTGTTTGAAAGAGTATTTTTTCGAAGTGGTCCCTTTTAAATTTGGTGAAGATATGATGAAGAACTTCGGAGATAGACACTTTGAAGTCGGTTTTCTTTTTGTTAAAAAGTTTGATCATTTAACGCGCGTTGAAAAAGCTCTCGTGCGAACGAGGGCTAACACCAGCCTTAATCACGAATGGAATGAACTACTGTCAGTAAGTAGGTACCAACATTATCAACCGAGAAATGTTAAATGACATTTTTATTCGATAACGGTAATTTTATTTATCGAATAGAAGTGTTCTTTTATTATCGATTTTATTGGTTAATGGTTATATTTGCCAATACTATTCCAAACGGTCTCGTGCAGTATCTATTTATGCATTAAGCTTGTAAAGGAGATAACTAAACGGCCATAAATTGCTCTCAAGGGGTCGTATCTTCTATAGAAAATATTTTACACTTACACACACATTAAAATTACGTTAGTGTGGGTTGCGGAAATAAAGGTGTTCCCATTTGTAAAAACCGGCCAAGTGCGAGTCGGATCGCGCACGAAGGGTTCCGTACCATTATCTATAAAAACGGCAAAGAAATCACGTTTGTTGAATGGGAGCCCCCTTATATATTATTTTATTTTCTTTTAGTATTTCTTGTTATAGCATCATCTGTGAAAATTTCAACTAACTATCACGGTTCATGAGATACAGCCTGGTGACAGATGGACGGACGGACGGACAGCGGAGCATTAGTAATAGGGTCCCGTTTTACTCTTTGGATAACCCTAAAAACGAATACCATTTTTACGGGAGGTAAAGATTTGCTTAATATATATTTTTTCTAAGTACAACAACAAATTATTGTAATTAATTAACTTACTAGTAGAAACTATATAGCTTTATTATCGTCTTATCTAACTACACTGGCCTGCAAAAATAAGTATCACACTTAAAATTTCAATTTTTTCTAAACTATAGAAGTTAGAGATTTAAAATAAAAAACGTTTTATAGCAATTTTTATCAGCTTTCTTTGAAACTATAGTAATAAAGTTAAACTATTTTTTGAGTCCTTTTTGTATCGAAAATATATCTTGTGTACCTAAAAAGTTATTGCAATTTTAAAAGTGTGGTACTTATTTTTGCAGGTCAGTATATATTATGGACAGAGAGTATTATGTTCCTTGATTGTTCTCCTAAGAAACAACAACTACGTAAAATGACTTTTTGAATTCTAAATGATGCCTACATTCAATTGAAATAAAATTAAAGTAACGGACACCCTTCAGAATTGTTTAGTATCCAAAATACTTTCGGATTTTGAGGTTAAAATTGAAAGTGTTCATCCGTGCGGTCACATTAGGAATATGTATAATAAATTGGCTTAGTTTTTAGGCTTAAGGTCAAAGCACACATATCAAATCGGAAAGGGATCGTTACCGTATCAACTGAAGCCGTTCAGTATTCTTTGTATGAAACTCCCTACTGCAACGCACACTAATCGGAATCGTAACGTAATCGCCTCGCCTCGCCTCGGGACAAGCTCACGACCCGCGGTGCGGTGCGTGGTCAACTTGGTTCCCGCGCTTACGGCTCGTCGTCCCCGCGCTTACGTCTCTCCGTACCCGAGCTTACGTCTCTTCGTCCACCCTTGCCCCCCTCACGCCTCCCGCGGCCTGCCTGCAGCACACTACTGTTACTGCGAGCCGTAAGCGCGGCGTCGCCTAGCCGTAGCCGAGTCGACGTATCGGAGCTACTGACCCGGTTTGGTTACGTGCTTACGTTAGGTTGACGCCTGTTTGACGGCGAGGCGAAAGGCGATACGGTTACGATCCCTTTCCGAGTTGATATGTGTGCTTTGACCATTAAGCGTATCATTTCATTATACATTTTTTTTAAAACGTTGCGCCACACTATTATTTCTCCTGTATCATGGGTGCGTTTACAGACACAAATCTTCACATGCACAAACATCCAGACCCGGAACAACTATCTGTAGGCCATTCAAATATTTGTTCCGTGCGGCAATCGAACCCACGACCCGTAGCGCAGAAGCCGATCGCTCAGCTACTGCACCAAACGTGTCGTCAAATGTTCGTTATTATGACTGCCAAGTCATTTATTTATTTACTTCAAGTATAACGTGTACAGTCACGTGTACTAATATGTATACACATAGCGATATTTAAAGGCGATTTTCTTTTAAAATATCTATTAGAATTATGAAATATTACACACTTAGTTTCTACAAATACATACGAATCATGGTATCGAATATTTCTTAAATACAAACTATTATCTAAAAGAAATTCGCTTTTTAAGTTCGCTATGTGTATACATATTATTACACGTGACTGTATAACATTACAGTTAAAACTAATGCGTTGTACAGATAAAATATAAAAAATTATAATATAGAATTAAAATACACGAAACCAACTATTAAAAATATAAAAAACTTAGGAATAAAATAATAACATTTATCTGTCATCCATCATCTCACAAAAACTTAAACATTCACGACACACATCTATCCATCTGTCATAGGTCTCGAGTTCGAACCCAAGGCACGCACCTCTGACTTTCGGATTCATGTGCGTATTGTATAATTATCATTTGCTTAAAAACGGTGGAGGAAAATATCGTGAGGAAACGCATGCCTGAGAGATATTTCTCGATGGTATGTGAAGCCAAGTCAGAGGCCCATGGGCGGCATAAACTCTGACACCAGGATAGTCACTAACCACAAGAAAAAAAAACATTATATTAGTAAGAAGGAAGACGGGGGGGTGGGCCTGACTCTTACTGGCTAAAACTACCACGGTGTCCCTCCTTCTGACCTAAGGCCGGGGTCACGGGATTCGCTGTTGCATGCACCGCGACCCCGGCAGGTCTCGGTCCACCAGCTTCTTCTGGTGGACCTCTCCTGTGGTGGGGCAGTTGCTCCCCTGCCCCACATCCTTCCGAGAGGCGCGCGCAGGACACGACGCGCCATCCTCCCTGGGCCCGTTACTGGTCGGGCGACGGGTTCCCCAACCCGCCGCCCGCAGGCCACTCACTAGGGTGGCCGGAGATCGTCACGCGCCCTCCGGCGCCCGGTGCGTCTAGCACGAGAAGGGAGAGAAGAAGCGGCCTCCCTCTCCCTCTCCGCTACCTCCTTGGTCGCCATCACCTCCTCGCAAAAAGAGGCGATGGCTTCCCACGCAGTCTCGCTCCCGACCATGGACAGAACCACGGCCGGAAGCGAGAGGTCACCGCCGATCGCCGCGACTAGTTAGCGGCGCTGTGACCCCCATGCTGGACACGCCTGCAAAGTGTGCAGCGCCGTGTCCTCGGGGCAGTCGCAGTGGTAACAACCGAGCGTCTGCTTCCGGCCTATACAACACAGGTACTTCCCGAAACAGCCGTGTCCCGAGAGTACCTGCGTCAGCCGGAAGCTGAGGGTGCCGTGACGCCTCTCCAGCCACTCCTCCATCACGGGTCTTACCGCCGCTTTCGCGGCGTGCCCCGTGTTACTATACACCTCTGCCAACCCTTCGGGGAATACAGGCGTGATATTATGTGATGTAACTAGTCAAAGGAAATGAGAGCAATGCCTGAATGAGACCGTAAAATATTTCACTATAACATTAAAAAAGGATTTTATACAAGGTGTAAAAAGACTTCACGAAGCCGTCAACCATGCATTCAGTACATCAAACTAAGTAACCCTACGAAAATTGTATATCTAATATCGTTTCACGGTAAAGCTCAATGAAACGCACACAAAACCTTGTGCTGATGGATGCAATGAATAGTAAACGTGTAATGGACTTATTTCAAGTACATATGCAACTTTCAAAATTAGTATTTAAAAAAAAAGTTGTGAAAAAGATGGAACTTTGACTTCCAATATCTCCGTAACTAGAAGGTTCCTAGGCATAGCCCAGAACAAAAAAAATATCGCAATGACGTGGAGAATAAGTGCCTTTCGGCTTCGTTAAGGGTCTATTTACACCGTTTATATATTTATGTTTATTTATTATTCTAATTGTGTTTGTGCTTATAACAATACCCTTGTGCCGCTATTTCCATTTCGTCATCCCTTTCATATGACACTTTTCCAGACCAAATTCTGTTGTATTCTACACCTTTGCAGTAATTGTAGAATACCGATCTTAGAATAGCTTATGCCGCGGTAAAAAGATAAGCCAGTCAGCAAGGTTGATAGCGGGGGTGACTCACCAGGGGGCGCTAGGCATACTTAAGTCTCATCACTCGTGGCGACCGATTTATTTATAAATCGGTTTACTTTTGTCACAGTTTACATTCAAATGTTTAATCTCTATGTTCTGCCTAGCTTTTTCCCAACTATGTTGGGATTAGCTTCCAGTCTAACCAGATGTGGCTGAATACCAGTATTTTACACGGAGCGCCTGCCATCAGACCTCCACAACCCAGTTCCTGGGTAATGCCAATATCCTATGGTTAGACCAGTTATCAGACTTTCGGATCATGACTTCCCGTAAGGACTGTCAGGTATTCCTATGACACCCGGGACCGACTGGTTAACGTGCTCTCCGAGGCACGGAGGAGTCTCGATGTGTAACGAACGGTCACCCATCCACGGACCAACCGCGGCAATGCGCAGCTTAACCTCGCAAATTGTATGTTCCGCGCGGTTGTTAATTAGCGACCAGTCCCTCTGGAATGTTTAATCCCTATGTTTATTTAAATAACTGTTATCAGTAACTGGTAACACTGGACAATGTTGACATAGGAGGGTAACCGGCAAGATGAATCAATGTACCCGAAGGTAATAAAACAGTGGTCATTCGACGAAGCAAAGGATCCATGTCGAACAGCTGAAGAAGTCTGACCTTTTATATCTGGTTCGCTTGTCATCATTTCCTGATCTTGTGTTAATTATTATATTGTGATATACTGTGAACTAGCTTATTTGACTAATCACTAACCTTATTAAAAGTACTCTCAGTGGTGGAGAGTTTATGTTGGTTTAATTTACTTTATTTACCATGCTCCCAATCCTGACAGACCGATATTAGCTATAACTGTAATGATAGATTCACCCCTACAAGATTATGTTGTTTGTCTTTTATATAACCTTAATTAACTTTACATTATGTATATTATTTAGACTTCTCTTTTATGAAACGAACCCATCACTATCGATTACGTTTAAAAATAAAATCGATTCAATCTTTTCGCCTAAATGCCTAATTAATTATTTAGGTAGGCTTGAATTCGTACCTTTTTTTAAACACAGCGGGTACTTACTTTGTTTTATGAGCTTTATTTTTAAACGACTATACGGGTCAGAGTTTAAAAACTTTTTAGGGTATTATGACGAAAATTTTGGCAGTAAACTAAGTTTTTCCGAGTTAAATATCTATAGGTACTAATATTATAAAGCTGAAGAGTTTGTTTGTTTGAACGCGCTAATCTCAGGAACTACTAGTTGAAATTAAAAAAATCTTTTTGTGTTGGATAGTCCATTTATTGAGGAAGGTTATAGGCTATATAACATCAGGCTACGACCAATAGGAGCGGAGCATAAATGAAAAATGTTGCAAAAACGGGAAAAATGTCCACCCGTGCAAAGCCGGCACGGGCCGCTAGTATCAAATAATAGGTTTTTTGTTAGGTTACTAGCTAACGCAAGATTATCGATCAACAAAATCAAGCAGAACTATTGAGCACCTTAAATTTTTTGAGTTGTAGGTACTACCCGAGTTATATTTGTTAACACCGTGTTTTAACCCTGTTCAGTCAAAATGGCTGTTAAACACGATCTTGTGGTAAGACGAATACTGTCTAAGGCTGTCCATCAACATTAATGTTATCGGTAGCTGGTAACACTGGACAATGTTGATAAATAAAGGACGGTAATCGTCAAGATGAATCAACGTACCCGAAGTTATAAAAACACTGGTCATTCGACGGAGCAGAGGATTCCATGTCGAACAGCCGAAGAAGTCTGACCTTTTATATCTGATTAGCGTGTCCTTATTTTCTGATCTTTTGTAAATTATTATGTTATATTGTGAACTAGCTTCTGTAACTAATCACTAACCCGATTAAAAGTACTCTCAGTGGTGGAGAGTCTATATTGGTTTCATTTACTTTATTTACCATGCTCCCAATCCTGACATACTGATATTAGCTATAACTGTAATAATAGTTTCACCCCTACAAGATTCTATTGAATATGTATTTTATATTAATTCTTTGGTTAAACAATCATTTACCTAACATTCTAATAAACAGTTGTTAGTCCACGCGCAAGTGCTAGTCTCCTCCCGAGGTATGGGAGCGGCAGGAGGGGGGTGCAAAATAAAAGACGCGCTCTTTCAGTTTACCGTGAACCCCAGAGGTGACTACCACTTGCGCGCAGACTATAAACAGAGACATTAGTGTTGGTGGACACCAGCCTTAACAGTCTTTATTAACAGTTGATTAGACTAAACCACTATGTATGGAGATTAAAGTGAGGCCGCCTTCCCACTTTGTCGTGACGACAGATAGTCGTGTAGTTTTAAGTGTCGTGGGTTATATATTTAAATGGAGGTGTTCACATATAAGACGACACGATTAACTGTCGTTCACGACTTGTTTTTGCAGTGACGACAGATTGTCAAGTCAATGGGAACGGCTAGCACGACAATCGTAAAACGATAAGAAAACGTCACGACATCGTGACGGCAAATCATGTGTCGTTGTTACGACTATCTGTCGTGGCCACGATAAAAATATCGTCTCGTCTTGTAGCTTGCTACTGATGTGCACGTGACAGAGCGACTGCCGTGAAACGATAAAATGTCGTCGCGATCCAATGGGCACAGCTAGGTACGATAGTGGCTGATCGATAAAAAAATTGACGACAAACAGTCGTTATAATGGGAACAGTTAGAGACGACAGTCGTCCAACGTTACATTAATCGTCACGACATAGTGGGAACGCGCTCTTAGACACGGTTTTTACAAAGTGTCTAAACTTTCGTACCCGTGATGTTTAAGAAATCTTAGGTATAAAACTAATCAATGCAAACTAAAAGATAAGCAATATACCCGACTTGCCATCCGACAAACGGTGCCACGTAAACTAGGTCAGTTCATTTACCTTTTAAATCTATTGTCGCAAATGCTAATAGCTAAGGAGGTGATCGATCGTGCATTGTTAAGCGGGCGTTTATGAATAGGGGCGTACCCGTCATATGGAGTTATCCACCTAAATAGTGCCTGCCACCTTGACTGACGGTTTTCATGGTACATTGACTTGTGACTTGCAGAATAGGAATTGTGGTCGAATTTTCTGCAGTATTTTTCGTCCTCTTTCCGTGTGGTTAGCGACTAACCTGGTGTCAGAGTGTATGCCGCCCATGGGCCTCTGACTTGACTTCACATGCCGTTGAGAAATATCTCTCAGGCGTGCGGGTTTCCTCAAGATGTTTTCCTTCACCGTTCTTAAGCAAGTGATAATTCAATACACACATGAATCCGAAAAGTCAGAGGTGCGTGCCTCAGGTTCGAACTCGAGATCTATGAAGTATTTTTCGTGAATGTTGTTTTATGATGTCTTGATTTTTCAGATCTACCACTACTTCTCTGGAAAGAATAGTTCAAGCAATCTTCGCTTGTCGTCTCGTAAAAGAAAACTAAAGCGCCAAATCCAGCTAGTCGTACGACGCAAGTTATTGTAGGCTCGCTAGTTAGTAAAACTTGCAGACGTCTACTTGCTGCGGGACGGCCCACAGTTTGGAAGACGGTTCTTCTTCCCAGCCTTTTCCCAACTATGTTGGGGTCAGCTTCCAGTCTAACCAGTTGCGGCTGAATACCAGTATTTTACACGGAGCGACTACCATCAGACCTCCGCCACTCAGTAATTGGGCAATGTCGATATCCTAAGGTTAGATCGGTTGTCAGACTTTCGGGCTTCTGACTACCCGCAACGATTGTCATAGGTATTCTTGACACAAGACACAGTTGACACAGTTTGAAAAAGTTGTTCAATTTCCAACACCAAGTAACCCCACAAAATTCTTAAGAGGAAATGCGGTCGGCATTTAGTCTATACAAACGTATTCCTCAGTTACCTCCTTGGATAATGTCACTAGAGCAAATTTTTTTTACCATATGATATATATCTACCACCACTATGTCCCTATGTTTTGTTTTTATCAATTAATTAATTATTAAAAGAACTAGAAATGTTTAAGTTTTACAAAAATCGATCGGTTTTACCACCGTTTTTGAACAAATTTGACGAATATAAAAAATAAACACAGACATAACTAAAGTCTTTCTTAAATTATTACAGAACATTAATAAACAGGGAAATACGAAAGTACGATTTCGATAATATTGCACAGGAGAAATCAGTCCGAGATGCAGTTGTCACTTTCGCGCTTAATTGGGAAGGTTTGCGGGAGGGGTGGGACGGAAATAGATCGCTTAAAAACCTATTCAAATTATCAATATTTTGCAGTCCGCGGTTCCTTTTAGGAGTTAATTTATTAACACCCTATAGAGAGCCTCTGGGCTCGCGCCACCGCACCGTGCTTGTATCGCCCCGATCCGCTTCCTATGTGGTTAAGGCTCAGTATTTCAGCTAATAACAATGTCGAGAGAACTCGCATATACATCATTAAAATTCACCGCGTTACACACAAAATTTAAGCTCGCACATAAATCCCAAACAGGTTTAACCTGGAATTTAAAGCCGGCTTTTGACTATGGGATATAATATAATATATTACATCTTGAGATATAATATTTTATGGCTCGTCATACATTTTGTACGAGATCGTTCACACTGTGCTATAATATATATTACATCCTAAACTATAAATATTTTTTCGACCGACTGAGCGATATTTAGAGGTCATTTGAAGGTGTATATTTTACCTGACTTCCCCGGACACCGCGCCTCCCCCTGCCTTGCCAAGTTTAAAAAACTTTTCTTCATCGAGTTCATTAAAAAGTCGAAATTCACCATAAAGATTATGGACTTAATATGATTCGATATCCAGAATCGACGTTATTATATTTTTTCTTAATAATGATACATGTAAATTGAATACAGCATCATCGTCGTCTGTTGAACTATCGTAAGAATCAACCAAAACAATCTCCATATTATCCATTTCAGAATTTAACCGTTTCGATAAAGAACGTGATGACACAGTGGTGACCGAAGCTGAACTGTTCCAAAATATATATCTTACAGTGTTAACAGCAATCGCAGGATGTAATATATAGCTCAACATGTAATATATATTACATCCCATAGTCAAAAGCCGGCTTAAGCTAGGATCACAATACAGGGTGTAAACGAAATCATACAATTCCTTCAAACTGCGTGACGTACACTGCTGGCATAGATTAACCCTGGATGGGATATATTGAATTCAATAAAAAAAAAATAAGAATAGAATAGAATTTATTTGCAAAAAACATGGGTAAGGACAGTTCTACATAAGTCACAAAATGAAAAAAAAAAAATTTATTTACAAAAAATTTAAACCGACTTCAAAAAAGAATAAAATAATTACCATATAAAATTAACAGTTTCAGAAGTCGGTGCTGATCCACGCTGAACCAAATTGAAGGCACCGACTTCTGAAACTGTTAATTTTATATGGTAATTATTTTATTCTTTTTTGAAGTCGGTTTAAATTTTTTGTAAAAAGTTTTTAATTTTTTAATTTTAGTGGCCTTAATTATAACTTGGTTGGACCTACTAAAGACGCTGCTTGTAACATAATCACATCATCACAATATGCGTACTGTTCGTCATTGAGGAGTTCCATTGTCTATCTCCGAAGTCCTTCATCAGATCTTCACCAAATTTAAATGGGACCAACTTCAAAGTATACCCTATCCATTAAAAAAAGAATCATTAAAATCGGTTCACAATTGGCGAAAATATCGATGAACATACACAAAAAAAAACATACAGATGAACATAGTAACCTCCTCCTTTTTGAAAGTCGGTTAAAAAGTAGCCAAATATAAGTAAACATGTGTTCTTAAGGTGAGGTATTTTAGCGCCCCGAGTTAAAATGCCTCACGTTAAGAACATAATATTATGTTTACTTCTTGTATTATTTTTATTAAATCCAGGAGTATCCCGTGTATCGTTAATCTATGTCAGCAGTACATCACGAGGTTTGAAGGAATTACATGATTTCGTTTACAGCCTGTACAAATATCTATATTTCCTAAACCAGAATATTTTTGTAGATAACAGCAGTTTTTTTTTTCTATTTAATTGATCGGCAAATTGGGCCACCTGATGGAAAGTGGTTACCGCTGCCTATTTACACCTGCAAAGAGGATTGCTGATACGTTGCCAACCATAGAGACGAAGTTGGAAAGTCTCATGTGCCTGTAATTTCAACGACACCCATACCCTTCTAACTGGAACACAGCAATGCTGCTTAGCGGCAGAATTAAGTATAGTGGTAGTACTTTCCCCGACGAAATCTTTCACATGGAGCTCTCGGGAGAGTCACTGATTCCTCTGTTGTTCTGTTGTCCGTGTCCCCAATTGTGTTCCCTGATGTTTATGACTTTTTATATTTAATTTTATTCTTTAGTATCTAATAATATAAAACGTACATAATGAGGCTTGCATAGTCGTTGAAGGGCGAAATAATGGCTCGAAAAATAATATTTGAAAAAAAAGGAACAGGAAAAAGGAGCTCTCGCTGCTCCACACACATCGCCCCCAATAAACCGAGATTGGCGTTGGCCTGAACGTCGTCGCCGTCGTTGTACCGCCAGCCAGGTGGAACTAAGCGATTTTTCTTCGATCCCGCGGGTAGTTCCAGGGTTATGGATCAATCTACATAAAAAATACTTTAATACTTTGAATAACTGATTATGAAACAGCAGTGATAGCCTAGTGGTGTGACCGACGGACTGCCAAGTCATAGATCTCGAGTTCGCAACCAAGACACGCACCTCTGACTTTTGGTATTCATGTTCGTATTGTATAATTATCATTTGCTTAAAAACGGTGAAGAAAAACATAGTGAGGAAACCGGCATGCCTGAGAGATATTTCTCGACGGCATGTGAAGCCAAGTCAGACACCCATGGGCAGCATAAACTCTGACACCAGGTTAGTCACTAACCACACGAAAAGAAGAAGTCTGATTTGAAAGAAATTGTCATGAACAAATCATACGATAAACGGCTGCGGTGGGGTAAAACCTAAAATTATATCCTCGCGGACAAAGTCCCAGCCAAAACCCAGTATCTCTACACCTACAGGTGTCTGTGTGGGTTTATATCCTACTACCTTATATCGTTGGAAAAGCCTCACGGATGTCCCTCACCCGGGTAAGGCGAGGGGGTCTGCCGGACTCTTACTGGCTAAAAACCAAAAACCAACGGTGTTCCTCCTCCTGACCGTTCGGCCGGGGTTAAGGGATTCGCAAAAGCATGCACCACAACCCCGATATCCTATTACCTGCCCGAGTCTCGCCCAAATTAGTTGAAACAGGAATTTAACAAACTGAGCACACTGTAAGCGGTTGTAATGGGGAAGGCAACGCAAAACGAAAGCAGATGGCAGCACCTCCAAACTTAGTTATTTGAACCAATCAGAACCATCATATTCATATTAGCAATAATGTCAAACACATTGCAACCAATAAGATGGCATAGGTACAATCGAAAGTGGCGCCATTAGTTCCACAGCTGCCTACCCCATTGAAGTAAATTAATTGTATGATACAAAATGACATGCGAGACTGTATTTGATATGTAAAAGGAATCTTATTAAACTATTATTTGAATATTATTTGAATATGTGATTATCAAACGTATGTTAATAATTGTAAATTGCTAATCTCGGTTTAATGTATTTCATTAGTTAATTTGTGCTGATTGCGTGTGCTGTTCTAATTGTTTAGATTAGAAATAATTAGAATACATAATAATAAATAAAATAATTGACTGCCTTGTTGGTCTAGTGGTCGCAAGTGCCACTGCTGAACATGGGGTCTTGGGTTCTATCCCCAGGTCGGGCAGTGTTATTGGGTTTTTCGATTAGGAATTTCTCTGTAGCAGCCCGGAGTCTGGATTTGTGCCCGGTTAATGGCAAGAGGCTCGCCCCCTATTACGTGGGACTTGAACATAACTGGCGAAACGAGAGTGTACTAAATACACTTCTGCCGAACCCTTCGGGAAATAAAAGGCGTGATGTTATGTAAAATTAATAATATTATTTCATGGTGCTTCCTTTTGCACGACGACATCCTTGTGCGGCAGAGGCTGAAAAGCCACAATAGTTTTTAAAGTGTGTCCTCCCACTCATAGGCGAACAGTCTCAACAAAGATTAAAGCTTTGGCGTAAAAGTGCTTCCCTACCCATCCCATTTGTCCCACCTGCTCATAATCGCACCTGGACATAGTTGCTTTGACTAACCTGGAAGTCTTGAAACAGACTCCGGACCCAGGTTGGTCCAAGCAAGGAAAAGGTGGAGATTCATAGACGATTCCATCTTGGGAGTGTAAAAATAAAAATAAATTACTAAATTATATAACTATATCACTACTCACTATCCACTCTATACGCGAGATGCATTTCCTATTTCCGCTCGCCCCCTCCCTATTTCGTCAGTTGTCAAAAAGAGCAATTCAAATGAAAACGTTTTTTTTTTTTAAACTCTGCCCCACACTAGGATTTCTCCTGTGCCGTGGGTGCGTTTACAGACACAAATCTTCACATGCACAAACACCCAGACCCGGAACAACTATCTATAGGCCATACAAATATTTGTTCCGTGCGGAAATCGAACCCACAACCCGTAGCGCAGAAGCCAATCGCTCAGCCACTGCACCAAACGTGTCGTTTTTTTAAACTAAGTTATTCCAAAAAATAAAAGTCACAAATGTGCCGTGCGTAAACTATTTAAGAACACTGTGGGTTGCTTACGCCAGTGACCAAGGAATATAGTACTCAAGAGAAAAATTGTAAGTTCATAGAAAAAAGAAGCGACCATAGGTTTACACATTTTAACTACTAGCGCCATTGCGGAGTAGCAGGAAAAGAAAAAAGCCCGCGAGCTTTCAAACTAGGTACCTATTTATAGATTTAGTTGCTCTTGCACGAATACACTTAATTTGATTTATATGTCCTAAATACAAGGTTAGTCGGAAAGGGGGTACTAAGCCGAAAGGGTGTTAAAGTACCCATAATAAGGAATAACTTTTGTTCTACAACTTTCCCCAAAACTCGATAGTTTAAGAGAAATAGCTTTTCAAAGATTTCGTAAAAAATATGCTAAAATCTATCTGTCCATAGCTATGATCAGCTGTTTTTAAAATTTAGGTCATATTTGGGGTCACGCATTAGAAAATTAATTATCTGAATTCATAACTAAAGCAGGTATGTTTCTTTTTTTTAAACAAAAATAAAAATCGTTTTGCTTACATTTTTTTTATCGAATTTTGAAATTTTAACACTTGCTTTAAAATAGTGATACTTTAGGTGGCCCGCGGCTTAGTATCCCCTTTCCGACTAACCTTGTATATTTAGAAAATGCCAAATTGTACATTTTGACATTTGCTAAACATATTAAGACATTTAAATCAAATTAAGTGAATTCGTGCAAGTGGTTTTTTTTATTAGCCTATTTTATGTCCCACTACTGAGCAAAGGTCCCTCTTCTCTAGATTAGATTTCTCTGTCGTATGCGATATCTGATCACGTGTGCCCTGCGTAAATATCCAGATCATAATAACACCACATTCGCCGCGGTCGACCTCGTGGGCGATGTGTCCTCCCCAGGCAACCTTAATGTTTTAATTTTGAAAAATTCTATCCTACTGGAAAGGCTTTCAGTAAAAGCCTTTACAGTGGGAGATTTAACACTGTATTAAGAATAAAGTACAATTGAAACAACACAAAGTCAATTCAAATTTTTAATTATTTTTTAAACTTGGCACACTTTCTATGTAAATTAGACATTTTATAAAGAGCAAAAGAAAACACAAACAAATAACTTAACCTAAAAACGTCCTGTCGAAATTTATACACTAGGTTTTTAAACGTATTTTCGCAATTAATAGGCACCTAAGGAACTAGAAACTGAAACACTGAATGCAGTTTAAATTACAAATTAATGTGGAGAGATAAACAACTCGATCACAAGCTATATAGGGATACAATAACTCTATCGACACAGAAACTTGTAATGGTCGCCGGCCGGTCGGTGGCCATGACAGCTAGGACTTAGGTGTGACCAGTTGTTTTTTGACAATCTATTTTTTTTGTGCTGGTATACATTAGCACAAGCACACATACAAAGATTGAGCATGTGTGCAAGAGCAAAATCTTGTCGAACAAGATAACAGGCCCTGCCAGTGACCAACTGACTATTCCATTGCCCTCCCAAAACTATCGAAGGACTCCCAACTCGTACAATACCCGGCAGTAAATATTACACATCGAGATTTAGAAAGAGATATCGGCTAACTTCGGCTTCGTAGAGCATTGTCTCTGTCACTCATACCTATGTGTATATGTTTTTTGTTTACAAATTTTATTTTATTCCGTTTCTTTTTTGTATTTTTTTAGTCTAAGAAGTTTTAATTAAAACTTTTATGTAATTTTGTAGAATTAGCATAGATACAAGCGATTTGGTGTAAACTGTTAGCTTATATTTGATAAATAAATGAATTTGAATGTGACGTTTTATCGCTTTGTGCGACAGAGATGACGCTCTATAAAGCCGAAGTTAACGAATATCTCTTTCTAAAGTTCGTTGTGCAATATTTACTACCAGGTACTGTAAGTAACTCCCCTTTTGTTCCCACATATTGTGTCAATTTCCTTTTGGCCGTTCATTGTTGTGGTTATTGTTAGTATAAAATACATACAACAGAATCTTATAGGGGTGAATCTATCATTACAGTTATAGCTAATATCAGTATGTCAGGATTGGGAGCATGGTAAATAAAATAAATTAAACCAACATAGACTCTCCACCACTGAGAGTACTTTTAATTGGGTTAGTGATTAGTTGCAGAACCTAGTTCACAACATATCACAATATAATAATTAACACAAGATCAGAAAATGATGACAAGCGAACCAGATATAAAAGGTCAGACTTCTTCAGCTGTTCGACATGGAATCCTCTGCTTCGTCGAAGGACCACTATTTTTATAACTTCGGGTACGTTGATTAATCTTGACGGTTACCCTCCTATGTCAACATTGTCCAGTGTTACCAGTTACCGATAATAATACGCCCTCAGCTGATGACGACAGTGACATTATGTATTAGAAGTCTGTGTGATGATTTATTTTGATAAGAGGTTCCTCAGTTATTTTTAGTTCAAGCTCAAAATGGCCTGGTGAATTTCCCTAATGGAATAACTTGGTAATATTCAGTGTTAAATAAAGCAGTCACGTCGTGCGTTTAAAGTATGCAGGGATGAGGTTGTTTATTCAATATAAAACATTGTTTCAAAGTTTTGCGGTGTTCAGAAGTTATGTGTTAATTTAAGCGTTTGCCACACCCATCGCGGAGCGCGACCGGGTCGTGAGTTATTGTATAAAAGGGGTTACTATGAAGCTTTTTAGCGGTTATTGAAGGGCACGTGGCTAATTAAAAACCGCGCCAATCATACGTTTTGCGAGGATAAACTGCGCTTGCCACGGTCAGTCCGTGGGTGGATGACCGTTCGTTACACAACGAGACGCTTCTGTGCCTCTGAGAGCACGTTAAACCGTAGGTTCCGGGTGTCGATAAGAGTACCTATGAGCTATGACTGTCGTTACGGGTAGTCAGAAGCCCAAAAGTTTGATAACCGGTCTAACATTATAAAAATAACCTTAAGATATCGGTATTGCCCAGTTACTGGGTTGCAGAGGTCTGATGGCAGCCGCTCCGTGTAAAATACTGGTATTCAGCCGCATTTGGTTAGACTAGAAGCTGACCCCAAGATAATTGGGAAAACGCTAGGAGGTAGAGAGATGCAAACAGCATTCATGATATTGGCGCATGCAAAAGATTGTCTTATCTGAGTGAAAGCCATTTAGCCACGTGTCTTTTATCTAGTTTTCTTCTTTTCGTGTGGTTAGTGACTAACCTGGTGTCAAAGTTTATGCCGCTCATGGGCCTCTGACTTGGCTTCACATTCCGTTGAAAAATATCTCTCAGGCATGCCGGTTTCCTCACGATGTTTTCCTTTACCGTTTTTAAGCAAGTGATAATTATACAATACGCACATGAATCCGAAAAGTCAGAGGTGCGTGCCTTGGGTTCGAACACGAGACCTATGACTTGGCAGTCCAACGGTCACACCACTAGGCTATCACAGCTTTAGCTTTTATCTAGTAATATCATTTAAATAATCCTTCCCCATCACGTCTTCTAGAAAAGTATTTGAGGTCGATATCTGTTGAAGCTTGTTTGCGTCGGGCGGACGCGTCGCTCCGCGTCATGTGTTTATCTTTTACGCGGTTCACTGGCTTTTACTTCAAGCGTATTTAATTGTCGCCGGCACGTAACTTGGCAAGGCTTTGGCGTAGTGGGAGTATTGTTCACGCATGTACACTTAGTGTAGCATTTATTTTTCACTTTTATTGCTTGTCGTTCTTCTTCTTCCTGCCCTTATCTCACACTAGGTGGGGTCGGCACAACATGTATTTCATAAATCCATGTTCTTAGAGGTTTTGGCTTATTGTTTTGTAACCAGCCGCCTGCCTGACATCAATCCTCCTTGAGAATACTCGTCGTCGCGTGGGTGACCCAATGTGCTTGCTGATATTATGGACTGGGTCCCAAAATGATATACTTGTCAATCTTATTGCCGCCAACTAAGTAAACTATGTTCTTCTTGGTGGCGTATAGGTACTTAAAGTTCCTCGACCTACTCATTCAGTTTTGCTAGGAACTTTGGTTCTAACACATCGTAAACTAATTATAGCATCGTGAGCGTCTCTGTAAAAACTTTTATTGCTTGTCGTTATTCTATGGTTATTGCCATAATTTATTTTTTAACAATTCTGTTTAGGTGAAAGAAAGGGCAGGAATTTTCTTCTCTGCTCTTGCCAAGTTACGTGCCAACGACTATACATGCGTATTAAAATATATAAAGGTAACTTTGGTTATTGCTGATATGTTTATTGGGAAGAAAATTATATTGTAGTCAACACAAGTAGTTGTTATTCAGCTTAAAATTATCTATGGCTATTTTACGATTTACTTGAAAGTCGCTCGTCAAATCGAATGCGAAAGTGAGTCTGTCTGATTAATATAACATAACATCACGCCCTGTATTCCCCGAAGGGTTGGGCGGAGGTGTATAGTAACACCCTCGTTTCACCAGTTATGTTTAAGTCCCATGTAATAAGGGGCGAGCCACTGCTACTGAGAAATTTCTAATTGAAAAACCTAATAACAATTTGCCCAACCTGGGGATCAAACCCAGGACCCCATGCCCAGCAGTCGCACTTGCGACCACTAGATCAACAAGGCAGTCAGCCTGATTAGTACGTTTTAACATTCAAAACTAAATCAATTTACATGATTTTTTGGGACTACCTTTTATTTTTTGGGACTACCTTTTATTTTTTGCCTTTGCTGTCTCACTGATGGGCAAAGGCCTCCCCTTTATTGGGCTTCCCCATATTCCTATAAATTTTTCGACAGTCAAAAATATTTTTTTTGTAATACTGGTGCTAACTTTGCTATTTCCTTGTCCACAGAGCATCAGACAGGTCTCCATTCGACGGTTCCTGCTGCTCGGGCTACCGACCCGTCGACTCTGCTAGCCTTGATACACCTGATGAAGATGAAATGGACCCGGTGAGATTTATACTTATCTTTATGCAATGTTCAATTATTTTGCAATGTTGGCACCTTTTTTTTTTTTTTTTTTTTTATCGTGGGGAAATCCTCATGGACTATCCCCCGTCTGGGGAAGACGGGGGGGTGTGCCGGACTCTTACCGGCTAAAACCACCACGATGTCCCTCCTTCTGACCTAAGGCCGGGGTCGCGGGATTCGCTATTGCATGCACCGCAACCCCGGCAGGTCTTGGTCCACCAGTTGCTGGTGGACCTCTCCACTGTAGGGCCCCACCCCACGACCTCCTGAGAGGCGCGGGGGGCACCCCACATCACCGGCGCACCAGAACACATGGTACGCCGTGACCACCCCGGGGACCAAACAAGTACATGGGCGCCAGACTACCCCGTGTCTGGGCACCCCTGGTCTCCCTGCGACGGGTCAGGTTAGTGGCCCCGCCGCCTACCACTTTTCGGCCGCAGAGGATAGGCAATGTTGGCACCTAGAAGCTCGTGATGTTAAAGCGAGATAGCACCATATGAGAAGCGTTAAAAAGAGAGCTAAATGTCATGCGGCTAAAGGTGCTTACTGACACCGCGAGGCATGCGTCGCGAATATTTTGTCACGCATGCCCTAGGCTGTGCGGACGGGGTGGCTCACTGAGAAATCGCCGCTCACAATAAGCCACCCCGTCCACACAGTTCAAGGCATGCGTGGGAAACCATTCGCGGCACATGCCTCGCAATATTTGTATGCACGTTAATAAAAATACTTATAGCATGCTACGACACTGATGTAAAATGTTTTACTATACCAAACTATGTATTTACGTAGCGGTGGCGCGTGTAGATTTCTCTCGTAGCACTGAGTTGCGTAGCGTAGCATTGCGTAGCGTAGGATTACGTAGCATAGACTTGTGTAGCATAGTGTTTGCGTAGCGATGAGTGTATAGTAAACGCTATCAAAGTTGTATGCTATTTTGAGAATATAGGAAAATTGGTTTACGTGCTCAAGTTATTCGACATTTCGTATAAAATTAATTTTAGTGAGCATTCTTGAGTAAATAAATACGTAGCATGGCTACGTGTCACTGAGAGGCGTCATGTTATTATAACATGTACATATCTGAAATTTAATAAAAAATGGGTTCGTGCCTATACATCTATTACATTAGATAGAACTTGTGATTTTACAAGAATTTGTCACACTACCCGCTGTGGGTTGGTAATATAAATGTCCATTTATTCTTCATATTTATAAGATAACGCGAAAACAAAAACCAACATAATAATATGAATCACATTAAACCTAATAAAGACATCACACAATATAACACCATAAATCTTTTTTCGTATACGGCACGACGCAAATTCAATATACATACTACAAAGCCTTTAAGCAAATTTGTATCTTAAGCTATTGTTTTACATGCCAAATTTTTTTGACACATTTTATCATTTCGGCTGCGAGGCTAATTTAAATTTATATTGAAGATAAAGGGCCTATTTTTTTTCTATTTTCAATTTAGGGCGCGTTCCTATTTTGCCGTGACGACAGATAATTGTGTAATTTTAAGTGTCGTGGCTTATATATTTAAATGGAGGTATTCACAAAAGTCAAAGTCAAAGTTCCCGGGAAAGAAAAAGACCGCCCCTCCTCATCTGTGGGTTTCGCAAAAGATGACTAAGGCACAAAACAGATAGGTACAGAAGTCAATCTACATACAAGTGCGCTCGAGCAACGCACACATAGACACTACTGCTCACGGACACGTATCTCGGACTGTTTGTGATTAGTGTGCGAGTGAGAGATAGATATATAGATAGAGCGACCGCCGAGCGTAGGTATGAAAAGTGAAGTACATACCGCTCATTTGGAGCAACAGTGGCATAATTAACCTTTTTTTTAAATTTTACAGAAGATGTTTCTCCCGATGTAAATAGTCTTTCCGCACATTTTGACTGATTTAACTTGTTTAAAAAAAATAGCGTAATTACGTCATTGTTGTACCAAATGAGCGATACATGTAATTGACTTCTGTACCTATCTGTTTTGTGACTAAGGCCTCGGCTTATGCAGACGCGGGTTCATGATCCACCGTGCTCACCCACCACCGCGGAGCCGGTCGTCTCTTCAGTCACACCGTTAATTCGGCTGTTAATTCATTAAGCTGTCTCCCTCCCAGTCCTCCCGCCAGCAACGCTCTAAGCTGAGGTCGGAGTCCCATTTGTAAAATACATACAACAGAGTCTTGTAGGGGTGAATCTATCATTACAGTTATAGCTAATATCGGTATGTCAGGATTTGGAGCATAGCAAATAAAGTAAATGAAACCAACATAGACTCTTTTTTTTTTTTTTTCTATTCGACTATTGTAGATGGTCTTGCGGACCTCTTCTACGTAACCTTACTATTATTGGCGAGACCAGAAGGGTCTCCGAACCAATACCTACTATTCTAACTACCTAGCTAACTACTGTAACATCATGGCTATGACTAGCAGCGACACCTCTGAGAGTGTCCCCAAGGGGGGACTCGAACTCTTAGGGTGTCGAAACCGGCTCCGCGGCTGCGGCGGGTGAGCACGGTGGATCGGGGGCGGCGGCGGTAGGACGTCGCGAGGGGCCTCGTCGGCGAGGGCGATACGCCGGTCGGCGGCGGCGGTGTTTGTGTATAGTACTATTCGATTTATTCGCCTCCTGGAGGAGAGTGATCTCATCATCGGGCTCTAGTAGCGCATGCCGGGGACGGCGGACTATGCTAATCTGGGAGGGTTTATAATCGGACGCGGCGGTCACGAGGGGGTTCCGATGCCTCGAAGCATGGTCGAAGTAACGCTTAGACGTGCGTTTGAGATATTGCCTTACCGTTGGCATTTTTAGGTCTAAGTGAAGCTGAACGTTGCGCATATACCACGGAGCGCCCGCGGCTCTGCGCAATACGCGGTTTTGCAGAATTTGAAATGCTTTAAAGCGACACGGCCTAACATGTGCGAACACGACGCTGGCGTAAGTTAATATGGGGCGAATGCACGTCAGGTAAAGTCTCAACTTATTTCTAAGCGAGAGCTTACTGCGCGCCCTAATCATAGGGTGTAACCGGCCCACAACAAAAGCGGCGCGAGCGTGCACCTTTTTGATGTGTTGCCGGAACGTGAGGTGGTGGTCTAGGATAACCCCCAGGTACCTGACGCTCAGTTCCCAAGGGATCTCTTTTCCAAACATGACTACTGGGGGACAACGCGAGTGGTTATCGCCGTGCCTCTCAAAAAGAACTGCTGCGCTCTTTTCGGGATTCACCTCGATACGCCACTTCCGAAACCAAGCGCCGAGGCGGTTGGCTGCGGTCTGTAAGATGCGAGAGATCGATTTTAGGTCACTACCCGTGTAGTAAATAGCCGTGTCGTCGGCGAAAAGTGCCAACTGGGCCTTGCCTTGAGTGGGAATGTCGCTGGTGTACAGCGTGAACAGAAGGGGGGCTAGCACGGAGCCCTGAGGGACTCCGGCTCGGATCGGATGTGGAGACGAAAGCGTGCCGTCTATTCGGTAGCGAAAGGTGCGATCCGACAGAAAGTCTCGAATGATGAGCACGAGACGGTCTGGCACGTTGAATTGGTACAGTTTATATAATAAACCGTTGTGCCAGACCTTGTCGAAGGCTTTCGCTACGTCGAAGAACAGCATGCCTGTCTTGTATGAAAACATGAAGCCGGAGCTTATGTGTTCGACAATACGGTGAAGTTGCCTAGTGCAGCAGTGGGTGGGATGAAAACCAAACTGCTGGTCGGGAATGAGGTTATGGGAATATGCGAATCCCTTTAAACGTGAGTATTTACTCACGTTTAAAGGGATGCGCTCATAAATTTTCCCAAACGAATTGAGAAGGCTTATGGGGCGATAACTAGACGGCTCACACTTGGGTTTGCCGGGTTTGGGGATGCCTATAACGGTGGCTTGTTTCCAAGCTTGCGGAAAGAGGTTATTGCTAAGAGCGCCATTGAAGATGGCGGTCATTAGGACTATGAGGTGGGCGGAAAAGAGTTTAATCACCTTGTTCGTGATGCCATCGTAACCGGGGGCTTTCCTGGGCTTAAGATTCTTGATTATCGCCTGCACCTCATCCGCGGTGACAGGGGGCAGGGGATCATCAGGATCTTCTACGGGGGGGAGAGCGGCTTTACGTTCGACTTCGGTATCCACCTTGGACAGATGGACCGGGTCTACTGGTAATGCGCTGGGCGTACACTGGGCTTCTAGACTGTCGGCTAGGCACTCGGACTTTTCGTCGTCTTCAAAGGCCTTTGATTCGGACGATTGAGAGGGGAGTAGAAGCTACACATTCGTTTTTGAGGGCGCGTTGCAAACGCCAGAAAGCGTAATGGGATGGCTCTAATTCGCCTAACATCTTGTCCCAGCGGGACTCCCTAACCTCCTGTATGCGTTTCTTTACAGCACGCTGCATAGAACGCATATGGAGGCGGTTGCCTTCGCAGGGAAAAGTGTCATACGCGCGTACGGACGCATTCTTCTCCGTCAACAGTTCACGCACATCGTCAGGCAGTTTCCAGCGGTGATCATCCACCGCTGGAATCTCTCGTGAACACTCGTTCACCGCGGACTGTGCGTGACCTGTGAGGGAGTCGATAGCGCCCAACGTGTCGGCGATTGTCACTATGTTGTCGGGGATTGAATCTAAATGAGCGGACGACGGAGACTTGAGACGCTCCTCTAGCTTCCGCCAGTCCGTGATTGTTTTAGTAGGCGCGGGTAGACCGGGATCCGGGGGACCGCCCCGGGGACCCAGGTCTAGGACAACGGGTCGGTGGTCAGAGTCTAACTCTTCATGCGTTTCTATCGAGCGTATGGCGAGGCCTACGTTCTTTAGGAGCGCAATGTCGAGTATGTCGGGTCTGTCATCAACGTTGGCAGGATAGTGAGTGGGGGACATGGGGGCTATCACATCGAAGTCGAGCAGAGGGCTCAGTGCTTCGAGTGTCCGGCCGGCCGGGTTATTGGAGTGACAGTTCCAAGTGATGTGTTTGGCGTTGAGGTCGCCCGCTATGATAACGGAGCCTCCGCCGAGATCGAATAGAGCTCTAAGGTCGCTCTCGAGAGGAAGTCTCAGACTAGACGGGGGGTTGTAGACCGACACGATAGTGATCGGCTGATGTCCTGTCATGCCTAACCGACAGATAGAGGTTTCCAGATACTGGAGATCGGGAGGGGGGTCTAACGGGGTGCAGTACAGGGAACGTTTGTAGTATATGAGGGTACCACCACCGCCACAACGGGTCCTGTCGTTGCGAACTAACTTGTAGTTGGCAATTCCAGGGTTCCTATTGTGGGGCTTCAGAAACGTTTCCTGTACTAGAAATATGTCAATTTGATGATCACGCAGAAAGATTGCGATCTCATCTCGTTGACCAGCTACGCTATTCGCGTTGAAGAAACCTAACCTAAGGGATCGGGGTTTAATTCTAGTGGTCTCAGTATCCATTGGAGGGTAACGAGATTAATTGATTGAGAATGTCCTCAAAATCGCGGAGGACATTGATACGCGCGATTGGATTGCCTTGAGTGGCGTTCCAAGCGGAAACCATGTTTTGTGCCCAATCCATATTGCAGGAGGACAAAGATTTGGGCAGGCTGGGAAGAGTGTCCTGGAAGAACACTTTCGTGGCCATGAGTGAGGGGATGGGGGCCGCGGGTGCTGAGGGCCTGGGTGGTGTTACGGGGGCCAGTGCATAGTGGACCGGTGGTGCGATTGGTGCCTGTCGCTGTGAGGCAGCCGGCATTGTAGTTGGGGCGACAATAGGTTGTTGCGGGGGAATAGCTGCCGCCACCACCGGCGGGGCGGTGGGAACCGCGCTCGGAGGTGGTGGTGGGCGCCTTTGCTGAAGGGCTGGGAACGACTGCTGGTGTTGCAGCATGTTCCATGGGGAAGGCCTCTGTGGAATGAGGCGGTCGGGGATATGAACATAGACTCTCCACCACTTAGAGTACTTATATTCACGTAAGTGGTTAGTTACAGAAGCTAGTTCACAATATATCACAATTATAATAATTTACACAAGATCAGAAAATAAGGACAAGCAAATCAGATATAAAAGGTCAGCAGAATTCTTCGGCGGTTTAACATGGAATCCTCTGCTCCGTCGAATGACCACTGTTTTTATAACTTCGGGCACGTTGATTAATCTTGACGATTACCTTTCTTTATCAACATTGTCCAGTGTTACCAGCTACCGATAACACATTAGGGGTCGCCCTTAGCGGTGTTGTTGCTAGTAGTCATGATGTTAGAGTAGTAGTTAGCTTAGATATTTTACTTACTTGTCCTCATTGGCTGGAGACCCTTCAGGTCTCGCCAATAACTGCCCGGTTACGTAGAAACGGTGCGCAAGAACCATCTACAAGAAGTGAGAGGAAAAAAAAACGCTGGCGTATCGCGTCTCCAGAAAAGTTTTAATGGCTGGCACTCATTACCAGGATGGTTGGCAAAACATTTTTTTAAGCTTTTTAGGGTCTTATTGAGGTTCTCGGTTCGATCCCCAGGTCGGGCAAAGTGTTGTTGGGTTTTTCCGTGTGGAATTCTTCAATAGTAACCTTTGGATTTGTACCCGTTTGACAATAGGCTCGCCCCCTATTACATGGGACTAAAACATAATGACGAAATTAGGGTGTTACTATACACCTCTGCCCAACCATTCGGGGAATACAGGCGTGATGTTGTTTGTTTGATTCAAATCTTGCGTTAGATTTTTCAACTACTTCTGTTTTATAGCGGGTTCACACGGTTCGATTTTAGTTGATCAACTGCTTAATCGCATGCTATTTGAACCGTCTGAACAGACTTTCAATCAAATTGAAGCAACAAAAACGTTCCAACTTTTGTTGATCAAGTTATTTGTTGAAAGCGATTCGAACCGTGTGAACCTGCTGTAACTGATTCTTCTGAAACTTAATTCACAAATTCAACTCCCATGATATGACAATATTATAATTATTTCAACCTTCAATCCTCAAACCCTGATGCTGCAAAGGTACTGCAAGATAAAGTCGTTTAATTTAAAAGTTTTTTGATTTGAGATATCTAATGTGGTCGTATAGTACGAGTGTGGCAAACACACGAAGCCAGAGACCTTCGTAACTCGTCGGCTCTCCTCGGTTTGTTTCGGCCAGATATTTTTATTATTCTATGTTCATTTATTTAAATTGCTTGTCGGGTACATTCGAACAAAGCAAGTCATACCGTATTTTACAAGAGGAGCACTGCAGGTATTCTCTGCTTTTAATTGTATTGCTTTTAATTGTATTTATACAAAACCAGCAGCACCGTCCGTAGTAGTTAGCCATTATTTTAAGTAACTTATTTCCTAGATGTTAAGAAATTACAAAGAAAGACTATCGAGCAGTGGGACGCGAACTCGCGCCACTCCATGCACCACGTCGATCGAGCCGTTGCTTAGAACAACTCGCCACTTGAACGTTTAGAATGATTACGAAATTGGCGACCGTATTTCCAAAGCTGTTTTTACAAAATGAGTTCCGATGTTACACATCTGACTGCCGGGGTTCCGGTGCATGCTTTTGCGAATCCCACGACCCAGGCCGAACGGTCAGGTGAGGAACACCGTTGGTTTTTAGCCGGTAAGAGTCCGGCAGACCCCCCCACCTTCCCCGGGCGAGGGACATCCATGAGGATTTTCCAACGATAAAAAAAGAAAAAAGGCGACCCGCGACGGTTTTTTTAAAGAGATTATTTAATCAAATTCTCCATTTCAAAATCATCAACATTACTATTCATCTCATATGACAAGTTAAGGCGAGGATCGTGTGACTTATTAGCATATCAATGGCTCTGATTTTACGATGAGGCCTACACCTTAGTGATAGCATCACGCCGTGCCAATTTATTTACAGGCAAAAATATTAAATTGATTCATTTGCTAAGTTGAAACATGTCGATTTTATTGTTTGACAGCAGTGAATAGTGATTTTATCGAACGTTGTGTTTGCGAAATATTCGAATGACTTTTTGCTTTAATGGAATTTCGAGTGGTATTAGAATAAGATCCATTAGGTACGCTATTAGGCTATTGAAAGTACCTTACAATGGTTCTTTCTAGATAATGTAAACCTCTATGCTGGCATTGTGCAGCGTCTAAATGTCAAGTGAAAGGTTAAGGTTACTCCTCAAATTGGGTGACAAACAAGAGTTGTACAACAACAGTTACAACAACTACTTGTTAAAAAGGTGTCTAACATCCACACATAAAATAAAAAGATTTTAACGAAAATAAAACCGACTTCAAATTGTCTATCTCCGAAGTTCTTCATCAAATCTTCACCAAATTTAAATGGGACCACTTGGAAAGAACACTCTTTCAAACAAAAAATAATCATTAAAATCGATTCACAATTAGCAAAGATATCGCAGATCAAATATACAAAAAAAAACATACAGTCGAATTGAGAACCTCCTCCTTTTTTTGGAAGTCGGTTAAAAAGATGTTTAAGCCCTGTTCAGTTTAAACAATTCTTAAACACGATTTGTGGAACGAAGTTTGCTACTCATTTTTTTGCCAGAAACATAATAATCGAGTTTCTGCATGTTTTCTTCAACTTCGCAAAAACGTTTTATTATAAATGAAGCGAATAGTAAATTGTTAAAGGAACGTGTACGTGTAGGGGAACGAGGTATGGCGGTTCCTCCTACGTAAAGGGAGGATCCTCCTACCAGGCGGGTCTTATGCCTGGCGGACTACTGCCCAACGGTTGATGTTGGGAAGTTGTATATATACTAACTCCGTGTCAGATCTTGATATCGCGATGCAGGATTAGTGACATTTTCTTTTGACAGCTGTCATTGTTGTCACTGTAGTCTGCTAGACATTCGTCATGCTGCGTAGTTCTCATGTGGCGTGATAGATGGCGCCACAATCGGATGAAAACCAGTCCCTAAGGGGTGATTTGTACTAGTAATCCGATTCGTACCTATCAAAGAGATTAAATATACAGGGTGTAAACGAAATTATGTAATTCCTTCAAACCTCGTGATGTACTACTGACATAGATTAACCCTGCACTGGATAGTTTTTGATTCATAAAATAAAAAATACAAGAATTAAACATGTGTTCTTAACGTGAGGCATTTTAACGCCCCGAGCGAATTGCATTTAACTCGAGGCGCTAAAATGCCTCACTTTAATAAAAAGCCAGTTATGACTGCCTTGTTGGTCTAGTGGTCGCAAGCGCGATTGCTAATCATGAGGTCCTGGATTCGATCCCCAGGTGGGACCAAGTGTTATTGGGTTTTTCCGTGTGGAATTCCTCAGTAGCAGCTCGAAGTTTTGATTGTGCCCGGTTGTTGACAATAGGCTCGCCCCCTATTACATGGGACTTAAACATAACGCGAAATGAGGGTGTTATTATACACCTCTGCCCAACCCTTCGGGGAATTCAAGCGTGATGTTATGTCAATATTTAACAGTAGACTCTTCCTCCATCTTTGACAGTACTCAGTTGAGTAGTCGTATTTACGAAAACAAGCCTTTTGTTTTCCAACAAACTGAATACACAATCCAAATTTGGTCTATTTCTTTTATATAATTCCCAGGCCAACACTATCCTCAAATAATTCACACCACTAATGCATCTATTTCTGTTACAGATACCAAAATACAGGGTGGTGTTACTTGGCGACGCCGGCGTGGGGAAGACAGCTCTAGTGTCACAATTTATGACGTCAGAATACATGAATACATACGACGCCAGTTTAGGTGAGCCACTCATTCCCGAAGGTTCCCGAACACTCCCGAAGTTTTTCCCAGTTTGTTTTTTTAAGAATAAAGTTCCTCCATTTTGTGGAGCCCTGGTACGTCACATTCTAGAGATGTTTACCCAAACTTTTGAGATCCCTCATTAGGTACCTTTATTTTGTTTTTATTTTGGTCCATAAATTATTTTAGGGCGAGATATTTTAATTAAATTTAAACTTCTTGACCTTGTATATTATTATTTCGTGTTTATTTTTTTTCTTCTTTTTGAATACTTGTACTCCACCAGTCCCAATACAGATAAAAAAAGAAATTGATTTTCAAATTATTTCATATATTCAGCATGAAAACTTAGGAATCGCTTCTAAAAAGAGTAGCATGTACGACTTTCTTATCTCCAAAGCATGATGCAGCATCTTCAGCATGTATTTTGCCAAATTTCTAGAGATTATAAAAAAAATATTTTTCACTTATTATTGATTGAGATAGTTAACTAACTGATATTTTGTTTTAGATAAGACGGACCGTAGCAAAAATAAGAACGGTTTGTAATACATTTTAAAATATTTTATTTCTTTTCTTTTAAAGGTAATAGCAATAATCATAATTATTAGTTTCTACGTAGGTAATTTAGAGTTAACGTCTAGTTTTTTTTTTATTTCTTCTATAAATTGCCCTACAAATACATAATTATGAGATATTAAGGGTAGGACTTTGAAACTTAGCTGCATTTGGATAATCTTCGTTGAAAAAATATTTTTCTACTTGTCATCTAATCTGACGCAAGTTTGTTAGAAATAAAATTAACGTTTTGACAGATTTTCTATACAAAAGCTGTCTAAATGTCAAAATTTCTCAGATAAAACTTATCTGACGTTAGTAAAAGGAATTTAATTAAGAAAACAAGTTGTTATTATGATGCTTGTAGACAAAGAGTAATAGTTATTTAAGAGCTCTATAAATAGGTAATAAACACAGTAATCTAAACAATAATAATTTTGATTTTTGTAGTAATGAACTAAACAATTATGTGTTTTAGTAAAATTACTGTCGGTAGCCACTTTTAAAGGAATTAAATCTGTCTGCGAGCTGACAGTTTCGATAATTCAATTTCCTAGGCCGAGTGTTAGGCTAATACGTTTTTTTAACTGTAAAAATGTGGTTTTGATCGTCTCAAAAAATGTGGTTTTGATCGTCTCAAAAAATGTGGTTTTGATCGTCTCAAAAAATGTGGTTTTGATCGTCTCAAAAAATGTGGTTTTGATCGTCTCAAAACTAGTTTAATCATACTACCCTAAAATTGAGATGAAGTAAACATGTCATAATCAGGGCGGGCCTTATTAAGGACGTCATTATAGGCATAATACAGCTGTCGGTGTCAGCCGTTAGTGGCACGTCGCTTCCGCTCACGAGGCCGTTGACGGGCCACGCGTCACGTCGCCGCCATTGTTGTTATTATGACGTAGTAACTTGTAATTAAGATAAGTACTCGACTTTAATGCAATTAATTTTAGTACTAATTCATCATTTATTCAGTCGTTACGGAAAGTCAGAAGCCCGAAAGTCTGACAACCGGTCTAACCTTAGGATATCGGCATTACCCGCTGTAAATGGGTTGCGGATGTCTGATGGCAGTCGCTCCGTGTAAAATACTGGTATTCAGCTGCATCTGATCAAACTAGACGCTGACCCCAACATAGTTGGGAAAGGGGCATTCAAGTATTACGTAAGCAGAAATTTAGTAATTTTTGATCCATCCCTCCCCCTTGTCAGCAAAAGTAAGCAAAGCTTTTAGCCCCCCTCCTATGCTTACGTCAACATTGGTATATATATTTTATTAAACTGATCAGGTTTCTTTATTGTCATTAATGAGCAGCAGTTTTTAAGTCTAGAAAAATAAGGAAATAAATCAAAATTGCTGACGTAATCATCATCTAGACACCCACGTCCCCCATGTCATCAAAAATAAGATAAGCAAAGACCCCCTCACCCCCCTTTCGTGCTTACGTAATACTTGAATGGCCCCAAAAAGCTAGGCAGAACAGAACTAATTCATACTTAGGTATATTTTCAACCCCTCACGCAAAATGTGGAAGGTTATAAGTTTGAATCTCCTTTGTCTGTCTGTGGCACCGTAGCTCTCAAACGAATTAACTAATTTCAATGCGTTTTTTTCTTTGAAAGACAGTTTAATTGGGTTGGTACTTTCTTAGTTATGTTTCATGATAATCACTTTACGCAATTTCTATGTCGGGGTTCAAAAAATGATTAATTTTATTTTTTTATAATGTCGCTAATGTGGTACTTATTTAGAACTAGCGGCCCGTCCCGGCTTCGCACGCACGGGTGGACATTTTTCCCGTTTTTGCAACATTTTTCATTTATGCTCCGCTCCTATTGGTCGTAACGTGATGTTATATAGCCTATAACCTTTCTCGATAAATGGACTATCCAACACAAAAATAATTTTTCAATTCCAACCAGGAGTTTCTGAGATTAGCGCGTTCAAACAAACAAACTCTTCAGCTTTATGATATTAGTATAGATTCTGGCTATTTAGTAAGACAGACATGAAAATTCTTATTTGGCTCAGCTACTATTTTAGCCGGTTTGGATTGCATAAGACGGTTGGCTAGTAGCAACCGCCAGAACACAAATTGGTGATATCTTATGGAAGAATGTGATTTCCCTAAGGATTGACGAAGTCGAAATATTATTCGGTACAGGCAGGTAGACAAAGATTACCTCTCGGCCAGCCTGCATGTTGTCGTCTGGATTCGGTATGCTTGTGCTGTTTGGGCTTTGTATACAATATTCTTTTTTAAACATTGCCTCACACTAATGGCCGATCTTATGATTTACCAAGCGTTATTGGTAAAAAATCCTCTAGGAATGAAAAGGCTCGTCAGTTTTCAAATTAATTCCTTTCTCACATTGCTAGCACATGTTAATTTTTCATACTGTTTAACAAAACAGACCAATGCATGGAAAATTATGTTTAATTATTTGGTAGCAAAGATCAGAATTCCCTTTTGCCGCCATATGACGTAGAAGGACCATGTAATGTCTTTGATTGATTTAAAGAGATTTGTTGTAATAACCATGACATCAATCAAATCGATGATTAAATATATTGACATTACTTACATGGTGACACATGTCACCATAATATTCTGTCAAAAAATACTTGTATTTTCATTTCATAATGTTGGCAATACGTAGTCGGTAAAATAGGTTGTTTCTTCATCTCGCATAACATTTTCATTTCCATGCTGTACATAAATAAAGAATTCGTTTTACAGAGAAACGCAATTACGTCCTTATTTCATCATTCCCAATTAACGAAGAGTGAAACTATTATATAGCCATGAATTAAGTTTTCAATTTAATTAAATACCTATAGTATATGCGAAACGCGGATTTCCGATTCAAAATTCACTTACATTGACGTTACGCTTAAGTAAGTAACTCCACAGCATTCGTGCTAGGCCTACTTAGTAAGGAACTCTCTAATTAAGTCTATGTTCTTACCTAGTACTATGTGTACACATCAATAGCTGTAGTCGAGTTTAAATTGCATGCGAAGCGGCGCACGACCACTAGCCGAGGATTTGGTCACATAATTACAGTCCAAGTATGTGCATAGCCCCTTTCATTAGGAGCCATTCGCACGTTTCTTGTAAAAATTATAATTAATAATGGGACTATTATCTAAAGCAGCTACGGACTTGTGACCCTTAATCTTCTTTACGTGTGGTTAGTGACTAACCTGGTGTCAGAGTTTATGCCGCCCATGGGCCTTTGACTTGGCTTCACATGCCATCGAGAAATATCTCTCAGGCATGCCGGTTTCCTCACTATGTTTTCCTTCACCGTTTTTAAGCAAGTGATAATTATAACCCTTAATTATATTATGATTCTGAATAAGGCAAAGGAAATATATTACCCAACAACTTTTTTGGAAGATGTTACGAAAGCCTCCATGTTATATTTTTATTTTTAAAACTGGTAATATTACAATTTTTTACTATTTTCTTTAACCTTTAATAGAGAATAAAAGGATACAAAAAATGTAATGTATTAAAGAAAAGTAAATAACAAACAATCTGTTAATTTTTTATAAAAAATACAAAGATTTTTTTATTTTTCATTTTTATTTTCTATTCAAGAAAATAGTAAAAAAAAAATTAACATTGCCAGGTTTAAAAATAAAAATATAACAAGACGGCCTTCGCGACATCTTCCAAAAAAGTTGGTGGGAAAAATATTCTCTTTATCTTATTAAGGGTTTAAAGGAATGCCCATACGCTTCAAATTCCACAAAGCTTACAATTTGTGACGTGTGTACCGAAATTATCCGTCATGGTATTATCACCGGGCGTAGCATCAAATGGCGTATCCCCGATTGACGAATAGTTTTGGTTATGCAGAGTATGTCCAAATTCGTGTAGGTAATTCCTATAAACCTCGTGGTCTGCTGGTGACACTGATTGACCCGGAATGGGATTTATTTGGATGATGCAATAATCCAACAAAATGAAAACATGGTGTTCTTAAAGTGAGGCATTTTAGCTCCCCAAATTAACTAACTGCGCGAAGCGATACCGCGCTAGTCGTGCCCGCCAGCTGTCTTGCCGGGATTGCATTAATTTATGCGTGGCACTGAAGTGATCTATCACATACAACATTCTTATTTTCAACTAGCGACTCGCCCCGGCTTCGCACGTGTGCAATGTAGATTCTCATGTGGGGCATATAAACATTCTTCTTGAATCACTCTATCTATTGCTGAAAACCGCATTAAAATCCGTTGCGTAGTTTAAAAGATCTAAGTGTACAGACAGCGGTAGCGACTTTGTTTCATACTATGTAAAGATTAAGCAAAATCCCGTGCAAAGTTCATCTATACAAGTAATAGATTAATGGTTTTAAGGAATTACACAATTTGTTTACACCCTGTATACACAATGTTTGTGCACACACCTTTCACCCCTGCGTACATGTTGTTCACTCTGTTAGGGCGCGTTCCCACTATGTCGTGACGATTAAATCTCTGGACGACTGTTGTCTCTAGCTGTTCTATCAGGCACTAGTACTCTGACATTTATGCTGAACTGAACCTATTTGGCGCAGCCGCTAGACACACAGCTACTTTATTTTTTATATTTCTCATTTGTTTTGTCTCTTATGATTTTTTTGTCTGTGTGTCTAACTGTTTTCGTGCCAAATAAATTTCTTTCTTTTCTTTCTTCCCGTTATAACGACTGTTTGTCGTCAATTTTTTTTTATCGTTTAGCGACTATCGTATCTAGCTGTTCCCATTTTATCGCGACGACATTTTATCGTTTCACGGCAGTCGCTTTGTCGTTTGCACATCAGTAGCAAGCTACAAGACGAGACGATATTTTTATCGTGGCCACGACAGATAGCAACGACACATGACTTGCCGTCACGATGTCGTGACGTTTTCTTATCGTTTTACGACTGTCATGCTAGCCGTTCCCATTGACTTGACAATCTGTCGTCACTGCAAAAACAAGTCGTGAACGACAGTTAATCGTGTCGTCTTATATGTGAACACCTCCATTTAAATACATAAGCCACGACACTTAAAATTACACGATTATCTGTCGTTACGACAAAGCGGGAATGCAGCCTTATACGTATGAACTAATCTGTCAATATCATAATACTATTATGACGTCATCATAGGCCGGGTCTGTCGATAGCATGTCCTTTCCGCCACTCAGATGCGTGACGTGTCATTTCCGCTGCATTTGTATCTGTCACAACATGGCGGGACGTGTTGATACGTTATAGGAATATGATTTCATATCAATCTGTCTCTTTCACAAATTTCTCAAACCATTGTTTTGCCTAGCTTTTCCCCAATGTTGGGGTCAGCTTCCAGTCTAACCAAATGCGGTTGAATACCAGTATTTTATACAGAGCGACCGCCATCAGACTTCCGCAACCCAGTTACTGGGCAATGCCGATATCCTACGGTTAGACCAGTTGTAAGACTTTCGGGCTTCTGACTTGCCGTAACGACTGTTATAGATATTCGTATGATACCCAGGACCGACTGTATAACGTGCTTTCCGACGCACGGGATGTCTCGATGTGTAGTGGCAGTCACCCATCCACGTAGCGTATCCTCGCAAATCGTGTGATCCGCGTGGTCGGTAATTACCCAGAAGCCCCAAAACATTATTATCTTTAACTGGCTTCGCACGGGTGGACATTTTTCCCGTTTTTGCAACATTTTTCATTTATATAATGTGTATAGTGAAAGTGAATGTTGGTCGTGGCAGAAGAGGCATGAAAGTAGAATAAATGCCGTGGAAATGCGTTCCTTGCGAAGTATGTGCGGTGTAACTTTGAATGATAGATTGAAAAATGAAGAGATTAGACAAAGTCGCGGTTTAAAAGATGATGTAGTGACAAAAATTGAAAGGAGTATGCTTAGGTGATTTGGTCATATTGAGAGAATGAGTGAACGGCGATTAACAAAAGGAATTTATAAGGCGGATGTCAATGGAAACGCCGGTAGAGGACGTACATCGATGTTATTGGTGATGTTCTTCACAAAGGTCAGGTGCGTAGTACTCTCAACCGGCGTGCGTGTATGACAAGATGTATGCATGTGGATGAAGCGAAAGGGGTATGTAGGGGTCGTAGCATGTGGCGTTCTATAGTTTCTGCCTGCCCCCATGGCAAAAAGGCGTGAGTTTATGTATGTATGTATGTATAGTAACACCCTCATTTCTCCGTTAAGTTTAAGTCCCATACAATAGCGGGCGAGCATATTGCCATCTACTGAACACAAATTCGAACTCCGGGCTGCTACTGAGATTAGGCTCGCTTGTCATCACATGGGAGTTAAACATAACTGGCGAAACGAGTGTGTTACTAAAACACCTCTGCCGAACCCTTTGGAGAATATAAAGCGCTATGTTATGTTATTACAAAAAAAAAACGATCTACCGAAAATATTTTCACCTAGCTACTTACTAAAACATGAATGACCAACTCTCACAAGAAACTGTTTTCTCCCAACCGTTATCCCAGGCACTTAACCCAAAAACGAAGGCAAACATAGGTACAACCTAACTTCATAAATTTTTGAACAGCAAACGCTCTAATGGTACCCTCTACCAAAACCACTTACTAAACACTTATAGTTGATAAAAGGAAGATAAAATCAGTTATTTGGTCTATTTAGAACCTCTCATGGCTTTTATGTGAGTGGACAGCTTTGATAAAGCCTCTTAAGTAAGGATTTATTTATGTCTATTTTCATTTTGAAGTGTATAGAACGGTAAAAGGCAATTTTCACGATCGATTTGGCCGAATTAGTTAAGTGTTTCATTAAAAATGTATAAGCGTGGTTTTGGATCAGGCTGGCGAATTTGCTAAACCCTGGCCATTAACATACAGGGTGTAAACGAAATCATGTAATTCCTTCAAACCTCGTGATGTACTGCTGACATAGATTAACTATGAACTGGAAACTTTTGGATTCAATGAAATAAAAATTACAAGAAGTAAACATGTTATCTTAACGTGAGGCATTTTAGCGCCTCGAGTTAAATGACCGCACGGCGAGCGATAGCCGCACAATTCAGTCGGGGCGCTAAAATGCCTCACGTTAAGAACACATCTTTACTTGTAATTTTTTTTATTGTTTCCAAAATTATTCCTTGCAGGGTTCATCTATGTCAGCAGTTACTACATCACGAGGTTTGAAGGAATTACATAATTTCGTTTACACTCTGTATAGGTAGGTGTGCACTAGGTGAACTCCTTGCCGGGGTCTGCGTTTCCTGATAGCTATAACCTGGCAATCTTCAAGTCACGAATAAATAGGTTGGTTATAGGGTACGGCTACCATCACCTAAACTGCCAACCGGACACACAACTGACACCGGACAAAGATTTCAGAAACCCCGGACATTTGGGAATCGAACCCAGGACGTCACAATCAGTCGCGCTTGCCACCGCTAGACTAACGAGGCAGTTCGCCGACTACATTATCGTGAATTAAATGCGCCTACATCAACCACTAATTGTACATACATACATAAACTTACGCCTTTTTCCCATGGGGGTAGGCAGAAACTATAGAACGCCTCATGCTACGACCCTTACATACCCCTTTCGCTACATCCACATTCATACACACACGCCGGATGAGAGTACTACGCACCTGACCTTTGTGAAGAACATCACCAATAATATCGATGTATGTCCTTCTAGGACGTCCTCTACCAGCGCGGCGTTTCCATTGACATCCGCCTTATAAATTCCTTTTGTTAATCGCCGTTCACTCATTCTCTCAACATGACCAAACCACCTAAGCATACTCCTTGCAATTTTAGTCACTAATCTCATAATTTCTCAATCTATCATTCAAAGTTACACCGTTCTTACTTCGCAAGGAACGTACTTCCACGACATTTATTCTACTTTCATGCCTCTTCTGCCACGACCAATATTCACTTCTATACATAAGTGTAGGTACCAGCACACCATTATGGACAGCTAGCCGTGCCTTTTTGAACATCGACTGGTTAGCCACAACCAGTACTAATGTGGGTAAATCCGGCATAATCCTAGCGTTCACAACGGCAGACTACAATTCATAATTCCCATCTACAATCGCAGTTGATTACAAATGTAAAGTCATGGACGTGAATGGTGTTAAAGTCAAGCTTGGTATTTGGGATACAACGGGACAGGAGCGATATAGAACATTAACATCAAGTTTTTACAGAGAAGCTCACGGTGCTATATTAGTTTAACCAAAGTCCCTAGCAAAACTGAATGAGTGGGTCTAAGAACTTCAACTATACTCCACCAAGAAGAACATAGTCTGCTTAGTTGTCGGCAATAAGATTGACAAGCATATAATTTTGGGACCCAGTGCATAATATCAGCAAGCACATTGAATCACCCGCGCGACGGCGCAACGAGTATTCCCAAGGAGGGTTGATGTCAGGCAGGCGGCCGATCATAAAACAATAAGTCAAAACCTCTAACAACATGGATTTATGAAATACATGTGCCGACCCCACCTAGTGTGGGATAAGGGCAGGAAGAAGAAAAGCCACAACCTCATGCATAGCACCATTTACTTTATTTCCCGTATTTGCTCTCCTTTCCACATCTTCGTCGACTACATTATCGTCAAATAAATGCGCTTACATCAAGGCCTAACCACTAATTGTAACAAGCATGATTGTCATAAGCACGTACAGAAGTGTCAAGTTGTCGTAATTACCTTACCTGCGTTCGGTTACCCGCGGTCGCCGTCGGTTAATTGAGTAGGTAGTTACCACATAATTGCCGGACAACCTATAATTTACGTGCACCGTAACCATAGCACTGAAAATTGTTATTATCGTTTGTCGGCTCGTGTATTAGTGATTAATTTTCATAGTCAGAATATTAATAAGAATAAGACTGACAAGCATATCATTTTGGAACCCAGTGCATAATATCAGCAAGCACATTGGGTCACCTGCGCGACGGCGCAACGAGTATTCCCAAGGAGGGTTGATGTCAGGCAGGCGGCCGGTCATAAAACAATAAGCCAAAACCTCTAAAAACATGGATTGTTGTGCCGACCCCACCTAATGTGGGATAAGGGCAGGAAGAAGAAGGAGATACTAGAAACTTCAGATACCTCGTGAATGGGAACAAGGATCCACCAGCCAATGAAATTACACTACCCCATAACATTATGCGCATCTGAGCCGTAAAATATTTGTATTTATTCCATACTAGCTGCCAGGACAGACTTCTGTTCTGTCAAAAGTTATTGGCCTGTAGTGGGAAAATAAGTGTTGTTTTTACTATTTTCCACGCGATTTTTATGTTTTTTCTCTCCATAAGAACCTTCCTTGTGCCTTAAGGAATATATAAAAAATAATGGCAGAATTGGTCGAGCCGTTCTCAAGTTTTACGCTTAGCAACACATTTGGCGATTCATTTTTATTTATATAGATTTTAAAAATGCATATTTCATGGTAGATTAAATATCAAAATGGTGATTTTATTAAGATAAATTGCAGCACATACGTGAATTTGTTTGAAATAATGCCAATTTTATAGATCACTTCGCGTTTAACCTCATTATTTATCCACGTCTCAATGCAAAATTGATTACCATCAATTATTTATACTATACATAACTGTCTCGTTGGTCTAGTGGTGGCAAGCGCGACTGCTGATTACGAGGTCCTGGGTGCGATCCCCGAGCAAAGTGTTTTTCCGTGTGGAATTCCTCAGTGGCAGCCCGGAGTTTGGATTTGTGCCCGTTGATGGCAATAGACTCGCCTTTTATTACATGGGACTTAAACATAACGGTAAAATGGGGGTGTTACTATACAACTCTGCCCAACCCTTCGAATACAGGCGTGATGTTATGTTATGTTATATGTGTACTATACAATGGAAACAAATTGATACCATTGCTTGAGTTATTCACACGCATCAATCAATCAGCTCATCCTACCACAGTTGACAGGTAGACGTAGACATATCCCATTTTGCTCCACAGTGTCGTGGGGTAAATTGGTACGGTCTTAGTGACGAATTGTACTAAACATGAATGACCAAATTGACTCGATTCATACAATTTTTTTTTTATTTTTTTTTTATTTGTTACTAGGCCTGCGTTTGGCCGCCATCTCGCCTGATGTTAAGCGATGATGCGGTCTACGATGGAGCACGCTTGCCCAGAAGAAACCGATTCACTCGTGATTTGAAGACACCCAGATTGTAACTGTCGGGGAACACCCACTCGGGCAGCGCATTCCACTGTTTGGCGGTTTTCACAATGAAAGTGGAATCAAAACGCTTCGTTCGGGTTTTTGGTATATCAACCATGAACCGACCGCTTTTTCGTGTTTCTGGCCGTCCGATAGAAAAAAGGGCAGGGGGGTTTTAGATCATGCAGATCTGAAGCACACTCTCCGAAATGTGTCCGATAAAAAACCGATAGACTAGCAACTTTGCGCCGTACGATAGTGCAATGATAGGTTTAGAACTCAATTGTTCTCTGCTAATTAAGTATCATTGTTACTTAGGATAGCAAGGGCTCCTTAGAGCTGAACACATTAGTTACTTAGTTGTTAAATATCGGTTTTTGATGACAATTTTTTTTTACGTAGAAAGCAATTGTATAGGATGGGGTCATGGCTAAACTGCGCGGGTCATTTAGTATTTATTTGATTTACTCGGCTTAAGAAACCAATAACATAAATCAAAGTATATATAACTAGCTGTGTCCTCACGGCTCCGCCCGTAGTCTATGTTACTCAGTGATAATGTAGCTTTTTACGGCAAAAGAATTTTTGAAATCGGTTCAGTAGTTTTTAAGTTTATTCGTTACATACAAAAATTCAAAAAAGTACAAACATAAAAATAAACTAACAACAATAATTAAATATTATTATTCTCACAAAAGTGTAGACACACAACCACTAAATTGGCGAATTTATTAGTTAATAGATCGCAGTAGTATAGTCATATGAGTTGAAAGGTTAAGCCGCGCTTACCACGGTCAGTCCGTGGATGGGTGACCATTTATTAGACATCAAGATCCCTCCGTGCCTCGGAGAACACGTTAAAACGTTCGCCCCGGGTGTCATACGAATACCTATAACAGTCGTTATGGGTAGTCAGAAGCCCGAAATCTGACAACCGGTCTAACCTTAGGATATCGGCATTGCCCAGTAACTGGGTTGCGGAGGTCTGATGGCAGTCGCTCCGTGTACAATACTGGTATTCAGCCACATCTAGTTAGACTGGAAGCTGACCCCGACAAATTTGGGAAAAGGCTAGGCAGAACGAATGGTAGTTTCAGAACTGAATAGTTTTCTGCTAATTAAGTATCAGTTTCTTAAGTATGATTTCCGCCAATCGGCTCGCATCGCACCGGCTCGGAAAGCATACAAACGGGTGCGGCGACAGCCAATCGCATCCGGCATGATGTCGACGCATACGATCGACTCCGTATCCGTTTCTGCACCTAGTCAAATAGTTATTTCCTACCGTATTGGATACGACGACAGGCGAACGGAGCCGATCGCGCGTCGTAGCATACTTTTGGCTACGATCGCGTGTCGCGGAAAACGCCCGCGGTCAAGCTGCTGTGCACGGCTTGGTAATTTAGACTTTAAATACTGTGTACACGATTTAATATCGTTTAAAGATTGTAAAATCCGTTCCGATCCGATCCGATGCTTGTCTTTATATTTTGGTTCTACTAAGTAGTTTTCATAAAACCTAGAGAAATACGAGACAAAGGAAGAAAGGGAAACTAGGGTGGAAACGCGCAGGAAAGATTTGCCTAATTATTTGCAGCCAAAATTAAATGTTGTCAAACATAGCTCTAAAGTACAGTCTGTACAAATTTTCAATAAACTGCCATTGGAACTAAAAATGATTGAGATGATGTCCTAGAATATTTAAATTCAAATTAAACTCATTCCTATTGACCAAGTGCTACTATAGTGTTCGCGACATAATGAATTGTATAAAACCGTAGTTGTAATTGTTTATATTCGTTTGGTTTTACATTGTTTATATTTACGTTGTTTAGTTTTATATTCCTTCTAGCTTTATATTCCTCTTAGCTTTATATTCCTTTGTTTTATATTCTTTTCTTTCGTTTATGTTTGTTTCCTGTTAGATTAAGTCAATTAGACAAATTGTGGATATTTCTATAGAATATGTCTGTACGAATAAAGAGTCTTGTGTTATTAGTTTTACTTACCCTAGCTTAAGATAGTAATAAGACACACATGTAATAAATAACATGTAATTTATTGAATAAAGAGATAAGATAGGGTACACACAACACATGGTTAGGATCCCGCGGAGGGCACCGAGAAGTGCAGCGGGAGAGATCGGCCAACACATAGTGCGGGCCAATAATAGACGGCCGATCGTCCCCCGCTGCCAGCCAATCACAGGCGCCGCTCTCCGCGGGATTAATATTATAAAAAGAGCACGCCCACGCAGAGCGGCTCACTTACGCGAGAAGACTCCCGGTGAACACACGCAAACACAAGACTCTACATGCAAGTCGTTTTTGTATACAATCTTAATAAGTCGTTTTATTGATGCGAGAAATCCCAGTGCCGGCTCAACCCCAACAATAGAAGAATACAGTCCACTAGTTCACCACATATTTATGGTCCTTCGAGCCGGATACCATCGAACATCGCATCAATAAAACGACCTATGAAGACAAGAAGCATGAAGAACCCAGAAGAGTCATCGGAGGAAGTCACAGACACGACGGAGACGACCACGGAAGCGACGGAAACAGCAACAGAAGACACCGACGAAGATGTCGCCGAGTCCGTCGCCCCCAAGAAGAAATCATCAGCCGCTCAACGGCCGAAGAAAACCAAGTCACAGGCCGGCTCCGTCACGTCACGTAAGTCAAATAGTCACCGCCGCGAACTGCTCAAAGCAAGAGAGCAGTTGCTACTAAAAGAAGTAGCGTTAGCGGCGGCCCGCGTCGAGCTCCTGAAAGCAGACAGTGAAGATGAAGAGCTGGACGACAACACCGTCATCGAAGAAAACGCACGCACACGAGAGTGGGCAGCCAGAATCCCGCAGAACACGTTGGCCCTCACCATGGAGCCGCACACACAAGAGGCGGCATCCAGAGAAGAGGTCGCAGCCGCATCACGGGTGAGTTATAGTCAGCCGCCGGGCATAGTAATAGATAATAGTGAACCCCGACGGCACCCCGATGAGCGACGACGCGACCCACAAGAAGATAGCAATAGGAGGCGCCAACACACACAAGCGTGGGTTACGAGCACCGCACGAGAGAATCACCCACTCCGTGAAGACCAGAAGAAGGTCCGCGATCAGCCGATGGAAGATGACGTCATAGAGTGTACAGCAGAAGAAACCGTCGGTTTCGACTACAAGCGTCTGACAGACGCCATAGTGAACGCTAGCGCCGCTCGCCACCCGATAGTCATAGCGCCGCGACACACGCACGAGTTACCAGTGTTCGGCGGAGCAGCAGGTGAGTGGCTAACGTTCAAGGCGGCATACGAAGAATCCGGTCATCTGTTCAGCGAAACAGAAAATCTGGCGCGGCTACGCCGCAGCCTAAAAGGAGCGGCGAAAGACGCCGCACAGTGTCTGTTCGTGGGAGCAACCACGACGAAAGAAGTGTTCCAGCTGTTGTCCGCGAGGTTCGGACGGCCGGACGCGCTCGTAGTCGCGGAGCTAGACAAGCTACGCGGACTACATAAAATAGGCGACAATCCGCGTGACGTGTGCATCTTCGCGTCGCAAGTCAGCAACATCACCGCAACAATCAAGGCGCTGAAGAAGATACACTACCTGTATAATCCAGAGGTGGTACGCGACGTAATAGAGAAGATGACACCCACGCTGCGTTACAGGTTCTACGACTACGACGCCGAGCAGCCACAAGACGAACCTGACCTCGTGCGACTCACCTCGTTCCTGCAACAAACGGCCGAACGCTGCGGAACTTACGCGGCAGTCGAGAAGGTGCAAGAAGACCGGCGGGAGCCAGCGACCAGGACCAAGAAACCGAACGCCCGCAGCTACCACATAGAACAAGAAAGAAACAATGACAAGCAAACGTGTGTAGTGTGCGACAGTGATAGTCATTTTCCTACGTCCTGTTCACAGTTAAAGAAGGCTACCGTCGACGAGCGATGGAAGATCGCCAAGGAGCGCCGGCTGTGCTACCGCTGCATGAAACACCGCCGAGCCGCGCACGTCTGCAAGCCGCGCAAGTGCGGCGTCAAGGGCTGTGAGAAGACGCATCACCCGCTGCTTCACAACGAGTCATCCCCGCAGCGACGGCAGCCCAGCGAGGAACGGACACCGGCGGCGGTCGTAACCACGACCACCGAGCAAGTAAGGTACTGTTCCGCTCTTATTAAAGTGATACCAGTGCATATTAACGGACCGAGGGGCGCGTGCGACACATACGCGTTGCTAGACGATGGGTCGACATGTTCGATTATAGACGAATCCGTGGCCAACCTAATAGGGGCCCCGGGGCCCAAGCAACCGTTCATGATAGAAGGTATAGCGGATACCAGGATAGACGCGTCACAATCACGTCGCGTAACGTTCGAAATACGGGGAAGAAGCGGGAACGCGCACACCGTGGAGGCGCACACCATGAAGAGGCTCAGCCTGTCCCCGCAGACGATCTCAAGAGACGCAGTCCAGCAGTATCAGCACCTACGTGATCTACTGGAAGACATCGCCTACGAAGACGGCGTACCCACAGTCCTCATCGGGCAAGACAACTGGCAGCTGCTGGTGACACACGAGCTGCGACGGGGCGCTACGGATCAGCCGGTCGCGTCGCTCACCGACCTCGGCTGGGTCCTGCACGGACCACGGCACCGCGAAGCGACGCACCGCATCAACCACGTCGCGGCGAACGAGCACCAAGAAGACGCCATGGAACGCCTCATGAGAGAACACTTCGCGCTCGAGACACTGGGGGTCGCCGCCAAACGGTCACACACAGAAGAGGAGCTGCACGCGCTGGACACGCTACGAGCCACCACCAAGAAGTTACCGGCGGGAGGCTACGAGACGGGACTACTGTGGAAAGAAGATAGCCCCGACCCGCCGGACAACTACAACGCGACACTCAAGAGGCTCCAGCTGATAGAGAAGAAACTGGATCGTGACGAAAAGCTGAAGCAACGGTACACCCAGCAGATGGACACGCTCATAAACAGCGGATACGCCGAGCGCGCGCCGACTACGAAAGGAGATAGAACGTGGTACCTGCCTCATTTCGCGGTCATCAACCCGCAGAAGCCAGAGAAGTTACGCATAGTACACGACGCGGCGGCGAAGACACACGGCACCTGCTTGAACGACATGCTGCTGCCGGGACCGGACCTGCTACAGTCGCTGCCGGGCGTGATGATGCGCTTCAGACAGCGGCCGGTAGCAGTCACCGCTGACATCAAAGACATGTTCCTGCGCATCACGATACGCGAAGAAGATAGGGATATGCAGCGGTTCCTGTGGCGAGGAGACAAGCGTGATGGTGCACCAACCGAGTACAGAATGAAGAGTGTGATCTTCGGCGCCACATCGTCTCCAAGCACCGCAATACACATCAAGAATTACAACGCCGAACAATACGCTGCCCAGTACCCGGAGGCAGCGAGCGCGATAGTGCGAAATCACTACGTAGACGACTACTTAGCGAGTTACGACGACGAAGAAACCGCGATACGGATATCGTCACAAGTCGCCTACGTACATAGTCAAGCGAATTACTACTTACAGAAATGGGCGTCGAGTTCGGACACAGTAATGAAATACTGGTCGCCCTACGAAAACAACGAGATAGTGAAATTAAACGGTGAAAAAATACTCGGCATGGTGTGGCATCCGCGCGAAGACATACTCACGTTCAACGTGAATAAACACAAGATACCGGCGGTTATACTCAGCGGCGAACGCGTGCCCACCAAACGAGAAGCTCTACGTACCGTCATGTCTATTTTCGATCCGCTGGGGATCGCCACGCCAGTCACCATACAAGCGAAGAGGATATTGCAAGACGCGTGGCGCAGCGGCATCGACTGGGACAGCGAGTTACTGTCCAACGAAACGGACGCGTGGCGCAAATGGATACATCACGTGAAACGGCTACAAGAGCTGTCGGTACCCCGATGTTACACGCAACTAACTACAGCGACGCGAATCGAACTACACACGTTCGTCGACGCGAGTTCACACGCGTACGCCGCCGCCGTATACTGGCGGGTCATAGATTCGGACGGTAACATACACGTGTCACTCGTAGCGGGAAAAGGAAGAGTCGCGCAAATTAGTAAAGTTACATCGGTACCGCGGCTAGAGTTGCAAGCCGCGGTCCTAGGTTGTAGGTTGGCCCGGACCGCTATAGACGAACACGACTTGAAGCCCGCTCGGCGCACATACTGGTCGGATTCGCGGACAGTACTTTCGTGGTTACGAACCGGTCCGCGCACGTATAAACCCTTCGTCGCGCACAGGGTCGCGGAAATAATGGAGGAAACGAAAACGATAGAATGGCGTTGGGTACCAACAACGCATAACGTGGCGGACGACGCGACGCGCGACACGCCCGTCGATTTCGGTTCTTCGCACCGATGGTTTGGAGGGCCTGAGTTCCTACGGAAACCGGAAGAAGCGTGGCCCGCGGAGAAACAGGAGCCGGTCATACAGGACACCGGTGAAGAGCGAGTCAATGTCGTCGCCGTCTCGAATACGTGCTTACTAGAAGCGTTACCCGACGTCAAACGGTTCTCCAATTATAACAGGTTAATAAGGGCAACAGCGCGAGCCCTACAGTTCATCGACCTACTCCGCACGAAGAAATCGCGAGTGGCCGCCGCCTACAAGCGAACGCAGTCTAACGCGGAAAAAGACGACACGTGGAAAGCAACGCAAAATCGTAAAAAAACGGAATCGAACCCGCCACCGATCGTCAAAATAACCGCTGCGCCTAAGCGGTATAGGTCACTGAACGCGGAACACATAGACGTAGCAACCGAACTGTGGGTGCGCGCGCAACAAGAGCAGCTGTTCGCTACGGAACTAGATGCGCTACGCCGCGGTGCTACGATCGCTACGAACAGTAGACTTAACAAGTTATCTGTAGTTATAGATGCAAGCGGAATAATGAGGTTGCGCTCGCGAGTAGCGGCGGCCACGGACATCACGCCGTCACAACGGGAGCCGGCAGTAGTGGACGGACAACACCCATGGACTCGTCTGTACATCGCCTGGGTACACCGTGCTACGCATCACAGCGGCTTCAATCACACTGCGACAGAGGTGCGGCAGCAATACTGGGTATTGCGACTACGACACGCCGTGCGCAGCGAATTGAAGAAATGTCTACACTGCCGACTACGAAGAGCAACGCCGCCGCAGCCGTCGACGGGGAATCACCCGCCTACTCGCCTGGCACATCATCGGCGTCCCTTCACATATACTGGGGTCGACTATTTCGGCCCCCTTTCTGTTACAGTTGGACGCGGAAAACAGAAGCGTTATGGCGTGCTGTTCACGTGCCTAACAACGCGCGCCGTACACATCGAGATAGCAGCAAGCCTGAGCACAGACTCGGCGGTCATGGCGCTGCGCCGGTTCATCGCGCGCCGCGGCTGCCCGTCCGAAATCTGGTCGGACCAAGGCACCAACCTCAAGGGTGCCGACGTCGAGCTGCGGCGCGCCGCGGCCGACGCGGTACAAGAAGATGCAGCAGCACGCGCCATACGCTGGCGCTACATACCTCCCAGCGCCCCATTCATGGGCGGTGCATGGGAGCGTATGGTCCGCAGCATCAAGACGGCGCTGTACGCCGTCCTCAACGAGCGGGCCCCCAAAGAAGAGGTGCTGGCCACGCTGCTAGCCGAAGCCGAGCACACCGTCAACAGCCGGCCGCTCACCTACCTGTCAACGTCGCCCGACGATGAAGAACCGCTGACACCTAACCACTTCCTATTGGGTGGTCAGTCGCGCGTGCCTATGCCAGGCGCGTTCGACGAGCACGACGCCGCCAGCCGCAAGGAGTGGCGCATCAGCCAGCGCCTAGCTGACATGTTCTGGGCGCGCTGGGTGCGTGAATACCTGCCGGAGCTGCAACACCGGCGGGAGCCACGCGCAACCAACGGAGTCATCGGGGTCGGCGACCTAGTCTTCATCGCCGACGGCACATTGCCCCGCAACATGTGGCCGCGGGGCATCATCGTGGCTACGTATCCCGGACCAGACGGCGAGGTGCGAGCGGTCGACGTGCGGACCAACAAAGGAGTCCTGCGGCGGCCTACAAAGAAGCTCATCGTGCTGCCCGTCGAGTCTGCCTGCGGGGTCGCGAACGACGAGCGACTCCAGCTACACCGAGCTGCGGCGGGAGAATATGTTCGCGACATAATGAATTGTATAAAACCGTAGTTGTAATTGTTTATATTCGTTTGGTTTTACATTGTTTATATTTACGTTGTTTAGTTTTATATTCCTTCTAGCTTTATATTCCTCTTAGCTTTATATTCCTTTGTTTTATATTCTTTTCTTTCGTTTATGTTTGTTTCCTGTTAGATTAAGTCAATTAGACAAATTGTGGATATTTCTATAGAATATGTCTGTACGAATAAAGAGTCTTGTGTTATTAGTTTTACTTACCCTAGCTTAAGATAGTAATAAGACACACATGTAATAAATAACATGTAATTTATTGAATAAAGAGATAAGATAGGGTACACACAACACATGGTTAGGATCCCGCGGAGGGCACCGAGAAGTGCAGCGGGAGAGATCGGCCAACACATAGTGCGGGCCAATAATAGACGGCCGATCGTCCCCCGCTGCCAGCCAATCACAGGCGCCGCTCTCCGCGGGATTAATATTATAAAAAGAGCACGCCCACGCAGAGCGGCTCACTTACGCGAGAAGACTCCCGGTGAACACACGCAAACACAAGACTCTACATGCAAGTCGTTTTTGTATACAATCTTAATAAGTCGTTTTATTGATGCGAGAAATCCCAGTGCCGGCTCAACCCCAACAATAGAAGAATACAGTCCACTAGTTCACCACATATAGTATATAAGAGTTTTTTAGGGACAAAAATAATGCTACAGTGTAACTTGTTATTGTTTAAGTTTAAGTGTAATTCTTGACGTGTTATTTTTTGATTAAGTTGATAGTTTGTTTTTTTTTGTTCTTCTGACTAGGCTAATTGTGTTTTTTTTTTTAATGTTTTTGATTTAACTAAGTTCTTGATATTACTTATTTTATTTTTGACATTTTATTATTGTATTAATCTTGTATTCGACACAAATGTATTTTTGTTCAGAATAAATAAAATTCAATTCAAATAAAATTCAAAGATGCGAGCCGTATGGTGGAGATCATCCTTTAGATTAGCAAAGGCTCCCTGCAGCTGAACACAATAGTTACTTAGTTGTTAAATCAAAGGTGAAGTGCCAATACAATAATACAATACAATACAATACTCTTTATTGTACACAAAACAAACAAGAAACATTACTATAAAAATAGAGATGTACAATGGGCGGTCTTATCGCACTAGGCGATTTCTTCCAGACAACCTTTGGATGGACATGAAGTGCAAGAAAAAAAAAGAGAGGTAGTTCACAGTGTAACAATTAATTAGGAGACATTAAATTATGTACGTTAAATAAACCTAAAAACACAAATAAATAAATATTATAATTATACAATAAATATGAAATAAATATATATATATAAATATATATAGTGTAATGTGTATGTAATACATAATATAAACAGACAATAAATAACTATACATAAAGATGCAAAATTAACTATATTGATAGGTAGTGATCCTTGACGAGTCTTTTGAAAGTGACCAAGGATTGCGCACGTCTAACTCTTAACTGACATTTTTCGAGAAATTCACTTTTTTATCGTTTTGAATTTAAAGGCATTATTCGCATGTTTTAATTAAATCTCCGAAGTGTAATTTTTATTACAATAGCTTGAATTAAAATATGGAAATATCTCCCAAATAAACCAACGTGTCTATTTTATGGCATTACCTCCTATCTAACCGAATATCTACTACACTACATATCATAAACTATACGAATTCAGCAATTAGTAAATATATTAACAAATTTTTAACGTATCAAGAAATTAAACGTTTTTTCAGTTTGTGTAAATTTTTGACTTTGTCGGTTAGGAGGTATTGGCACTTCACCGTCGAAATGTCGGTTATCAAGACAATGAGAAACAGTATTCATTTTATTTACGTAGAAAGCAATTTTTTAAAAGTATCTTAATACCTGCCCACTTCGTCTACCTGGCGTAATCCTAGGTTTTGCCAGAGTCCGTCTGTAAAGCATCGTTATAATTAGTTTTCTTTATTTATTTATTTTACGACTTGCGTCAGATGACAAGTAACAAACGTAAAATCAATTCACACTAGTGCCGTAACTACTCTGAGACCCTAGTAAGATTTAGTACCTACCTAACGTTACTAGGTACTGTGTTTGCGTTTTTTCTATTGTTCATGAATAATAGACTTCACGCAAATGTGAGTAGCGTAAGCGTCCGTTTATATAGCGGATCTGTTTTAACGGATGCGTTTCAACCGGATCCGTCGGTACTGGATGTGTTGTTCACATCTGTACCGACGGATCAGTTAAACAAATGGCAGCTGCGTCACATCTGGCAGGCAGGATACGATAAAAATAACGGACCCAGTATTTTTTACTGGATTCGGAATACTGTCGTGTATGTGAACTCGCTTATTCAACTCCAGGCGCCATCACCAAAATAAAAACGGATCCGCTAAAACGGATCCTGTAAACAGTTTCTGTGTGAATTAGCTGTCAACTTTGCCCGACCGCTTGTGCACTGCGTCCGATCCGAATCCGAGAAAATACGATTCGAAGAAACTTGGCTGCTTATGAAATTCGAATCGGATGTACTGCACAGTTGTTTACACAAGTAGTAGCGCATCTAGGGTTACCAGGTGTCCGGCTTTTTACAGTCGCGTCCGGCCAAAAGATGCCGAACGAAAGCGCGCAAACGACTGACGCATTATTACACATAATTAAAGTAAGACTCAAATGAATAACAGTAATAAATGCACAAATAAAAGTATCAACGTTTTATTTCTTTTAAAAACCAGTGTCGGGCTTTCAAGGCAAAAGGAGAAAGGGCCTTTTGGTCTACCCCTCCTCTAGCAATGAGTGATATATCAATAGAAAGGTTATTTTAAGCAGAACATTTTTTTGTATTACAGCTACTCTCAATTATTAGTATTTATTGAGGTAACGCTCATTAATTAATGTAACCACTTAAAAACGATGTTAATACTGAAATATTGCTATTAATTATCTTTTTTACACGTTTTGCCATAGGAGCTTTGTCACAATAATTATTTAAGATTCCTACCTAAGTAACACATAATATGACGCCTGAATTTCCCTAAGAGGTAGGCAGAGGTGTATAATTCATCCACGATTCGCCAGTTATTTTTAAATCCCATAACAATTATTTGCAAATAATATGATAAGAACGTAGCGATACTTTAGTATACCTAAGTAACAAAAAAAGAAGAAATTGTGATAGTATTAACGATTTTTCACTTTAAACGTGTTATAACTCCGAAAATACTAACAATTGACTTTAGTTGTGTTAGTGCCAAATGTTTCGTTTAAAAAGACCTTTCTAATGACATGTCACTCATTGCTAGAGGAGGAGCAGACCAACTCCTTAACATTTCGCCCATTCTCCTTTCCGGCCAAATATGAATCTGTGTCCGGTTTTTCTATTTTTGATCTGGCAACCCTAAAGGCATCTAGTTCGGATCGTATTTTCTCGGATTCAAATTGGACGTAGTGCACAAGCATTCTTAGGTACTCTTGATGCGAATTCGCTCCTATTTTTTTTTTCTTTACAATTTTATGACAATAGCCTAATCTAAATTGATATTCTGAAACAGTTCTCTGATCTCTTTTCCATTAAAGACTTTTTATCCGATTTAAACTTTATTAATGTCTGAGCAGTATCGGCCAGTGTCAGTTAACCATAAATTATTCGATTTTCAAATAAACTCGATAAAGTTAATTTTACCTTAACCCGTCAAGTGTCGGGCGCACATACGGGTGTGCGTAAGAAATTCGGCGCGAAGTGTCGGAGGCACACACGGTGCGTAAGGAACGCGCTCCTATGGTAGCGGATTTTGTACGTTTTATTTTACTGTTTACACGAACCGAATGTATAGGAGCGCGTTCCTTACGCACACCCGTGTGTGCCTCCGACACTTCGCGCCCAAATTTCTTACGCACACCCGTATGTGCGCCCGACACTTGACGGGCTAAATAGGCTTTATTATACAGAGTGTAAACAAAATGATGTAATTCCTTCAAATATCATGATGTCCTGCTGACATAGATTAAGCCTGCAGGGAATAATACATTTAAGATTCAATAAATAAAAATACAAGAAGTAAACATGTGTTCTTAACGTGAGACATTTTAGAGCCCCGAATGGAATGCGTGGCTATCGCTCGCCGCGCGGTCATTTAAATTGGGGCGCTAAAATGCCTCATGTTAAGAGCACCATGTTTATTTCTTGTAATTTTTTGTTTATTGAATCCAAATGTATCCCGTGCAGGGTTAATCTATGTCAGCAATACATCACGAGGTTTGAAGGAATTACATGATTTCGTGTACACCCTGTATAAAAATATGGCTCTATAGGTCGTTAGGTACCTACGTTAAATATTCATGTAACCAAATGTCTCTTTTAAGTGATAAATTATTAAAAAGGAGTGTTTTATTATTAATTAATGTAGTGGGTTGATAATGTTTAAGCTTTGATTAGTAAAATGTTGATGAGAGCAGATTTATAAATATATTTATATTTATGAAATAAAATATTAACAGCGACGTGTTTCTACTAGAGAATTTCATAGCAGTTCTGCGTTGGGTACCTAATCTCCCTGCAACGCAGTACTGAAAGAACTGCGTTTCATTGATAAAAAGTTATGAAGATTATTCTCTTCGAAGTGCTCTTCTGTAAAATTTGGATGTTGTATATACGGGGATATATACCGCGCAGATCATACGATTTGCGAGTTTAAGCTGCGCTTTCCGCTATCAGTCTGTGGATGGGTGACCATTCGTTACACATCGAAATCCCTCTGTGCCTTGGAGAGCACTTTAAACAGTCGGTCCCGGGTGTCATAAGGATACCTATGACAGTTTTCTAACAACCGGTCTAACTTAAGGATATCAGCATTGCCCGTAACTGGGTTGCGGAGGTCTGATGGCAGTCGCTCCGTGTAAAATACTGGTATTCAGCCGCATCTGGTTATACTGGAAGCTGACCACAACATAGTTGGGAAAAGGCTAAGCAGAACATGGGAAGTAGGTAGTAAAAAAGATACGCGAATTTCGGAATGTTGTTCTACGAAAGTTGTTCAGTGGTGTCGATTCTGTAGCACATTTTGACAGTACTAAATTAGACTAAACTGTCACTTTCTTTTTCTATTGAAACAGAAAGAGACAAACACCCTTAAGGCGCGTTCCCACTATTTAGTGACTATTAATTTATCGTTGGACGACTGTCGTCTCTAGCTGTTCCCATTATAACGACTGCTTGTCGTCATTTTTTTTTATAGTTTAGCGACTATCGTATCTCGCTGTTCCCATTGGATTGCGACGGCATTTTATCGTTTCACGGCAGTCGCTTTGCGTTTGCACATCAGTAGCAAGCTACAAGACGAGACGATATTTTTATCGTGGCCACGAGACGATATTTTTATCGTGGCCACGACAGATAGTCGTAACAACGACACATGATTTGCCGTCACGATGTCGTGACGTTTTCTTATCATTTTACGACTGTCGTGCTAGCCGTTCCCATTGACTTGACAATCTGTCGTCACTGCAAAAACAAGTCGTGAGCGACAGTTAATCGTTTCGTCTTATATGTGAACACCTCCATTTAAATATACAAGGTTAGTCGGAAAGGGGGTACTAAGCCGCGGGCCACTTAATGTATCACTAATGATTGTTTTAAAGAAAGTGTTAAAATTGAAAAATTCGATGAAAAAAAGATACATAAAAAATATGTTGTTTATTTTTTTCAAAAATTCTTCATGCCTGCTTTAGTTACTAATTCAGAAAATGGAGTTTCTAATCCGTGACCCCAAATATCACCTAAAATGTAAACACAGCTGATCATAGCTAAGGATAGATAGAATTTAGCGTATTTTTTATGAAATCTTTGAATAGCTATTTCTCTTGATCTATTGACTTTTGGGGAAAGTTGTAGAACAAAAGTTATCCATTATTATGGGTACTTTAACACCCTTTCGGCTTAGTACCCCCTTTCCGACTAACCTTGTATAAGCCACGACACTCAAAACTACACGATTATCTGTCGTCACGACAAAGTGGGACCGCGGCCTTAGTTTAGTTTAGTCCGGTCAAATTGCGCAACAGAATTGACACCATTTTCTAAGCACTTACAAATAGTAAGTTATTAACTTCTACTAATACAAATAAGTTCGTCCGAACTTGTATCAGACAGGCGCATTAATTTGGTTGTATTTGTTAAATGTAATTAGAAGCTGAGAACCGAAATAATTCAATAGCCGATGTAATCGAATTCTAATCAATTTAGCCTGCCAAGCGAAAGGCTATCTAGATAGAATTTTTGTGTACCAAATAATAGAAAATCATCTTGCGCTTCAGTAAATAAGATTAAAGTTGATTAAATTAGATGTATATTAGACTAGCTGTGTCCTCACGGCTCCGCCCGTAGCCTATGTTACTCAATGATAATGTAGCTTTCTAACGGCAAAAGATTTTTTGAAATCGGTCCAGTAGTTTTTAAGTTTATTCGTTACATACAAAAATACAAATCGTTCCTCTTTATAATATTAGTATGGATTTGTATAGGGCTGTCATCATCTAAACTGCCGACAACGGACAAAGATTTCAAAAACCCCGGACATTTGGTCGAAATTGGGATTTTTCCCCGGACGCCCTTGAAAATATAAAAACAAATGATATTTTCATTTTTTTTTTGGATTAAAATAGACAAAATATTATCGTACCCAAGTTATATTACGTATCTGTGTGAGGCTTGAAAATAATTAAGTATCGGGATAAGAAACGAACGAAACTGCCAATGCGGCTGGCGTCCGGGTTTCACACGGACACTTTTTGAGAACCCCCCCGGACTTCCCCGGACGCCTTCCCATACTAGGATAAATTTGGGGAAACCCGGACGAATGGCAACCCTAGATTTGTAGTAGGTACAAAATTATTTGATTGTTGGGTACAAGTTTAATGATATAAAAGTCATGCTTAAAAGATTTATTTTCGACGATATTGAAATATATCTTGCTGTTTATTTTGCACACGCTGGGGATAGACGCGTGAACCCAGCACGCTTGGTGGTAGAATCTATACGGTCCGCCTGGCTAGCTACCATCCTAACATTAAAGACCGGCGCCAAGTAATTTACTGTGTTTCGTCGTGTGTATGTGAGAGCCAGAGGGGTATAGGGAATCCCTATATATCTCTGTTCCTTGGATTCGCGTGCGCCATCTTAGACCCTCACTGCGCTTACAATCAGGTGAGACTAAGGCCAAAATTGACCAAGACAAGAACAAAAAAAACATAAGTACCTAGGTAAGTAATCTTTATTTCATTCTTTTAAAAAACTTTTTAACAAAGATAAAACCGACTTCAAATTGTCTATTTCCGAAGTTCTTCATCAGATCTTCACCAAATTTAAATGGGACTATTTCGAAAGAATACTCTTTCAAACAAAAAAAAGAATCATTAAAATCGGTTCACAATTAGCAAAGATATCGCGGAACAAACATACAAAAAAAAACATACAGTCGAATTGAGAACCTCCTCTTTTTTTTGGAAGTCGCTTAAAAAATAAAACATTTCCGCGTTATAGGATTTCTCCTGTATCGTGGATGAGTTTACAATACAAATATTCACATGTATAAAGTATAAACGTCCAATTTTTTTTTAGGTAGGACCACTCGCAAAACGAAGCTTCGAAAGCTACACATGTATAAACGTCCAGACCCAGGGCAACTATTTATAGGCGATACAAATATTTATCCGTACGGGAATCAAACCCACGACCCGTACCGCAGAAGGCAATCGCTCAGCCACTGCCATCAAACATGTCGTTAATTGTGTTGCTGATTGTTAGGTGTTCCTTAATTTTGTTACAAATTCTACCACCACAAAATAATTAACCAACCACCCAGATTTGGTGTACGACAAAAACCAGCTGTTAAGAGTATGATGAAATAAAAATATAGTAATTGTAGTTTATTCCAAAATCGAGCTAATTACGCCTTTGACCACTTTTCTCTGTCATAGTTTCAGTTACGATACTATAATATACAAGGTTAGTCCGAAAGGGGGTACTAAGCCGCGAGCCACGTAAAGTATCACTGATGACTATTTTAGAGCAAGTGTTAAAATTCCAAAATTCGATAGTTTTTATTTGCATGCAAAAAAGATTTTTAATTTAGTTTTTTCATTAAAAAAACATACCTGCTTTAGTTATGAATTCAGAAAATTAATTTTCAAAACGTTTAATCTACAAAACAGCTGGACCGATTTTGACGGGACTTTCACTGGCAGATAGCTGATGTTATAAGGAGTAACTTAGGCTAATTTTATTTTAGAAAAAGAAATAGGGTTCCGCTCAAAAAAATTAAAGTCCATCCGACTTCTACGCAGATGAAGTCGCCATCACAGCTAGTCCTACCTATCTAAAAAGGTAATCATGTAGATAAAAAAAAAGTGACGACTATGGTATTTAATAAAATAAAAGAATTACCTAGTTTTATCAGTAAACCTGAATCACGTTCAATGACCTCTAAGCTCCATCATTTTTAAGCAAGAAATACCTTTTTAATGAAATGTAGAATAAAAAATCTGTAGGATTTATTCATATTTACATAGTAAAATGAAGAATGGCTGGCTTTTAATTATAACGGTAGCTTGTGTTTATTAAGTACAAGAGGATTATGACCTTAGGTGACCGCGGGTATGATTTGGATGCAGAATGGAAAAGAATGGTACCTATAATAGGAGCAATCCCTAAAACAACTTTTAAGTTAAAGGGTTTGCAGTACCCCTGCAGCATCAAGATTTCGTCACTGTGCAGTGAAAACCTCGTAATTTTAGGGGAGAAGATAATATTTGTCTGTTAAAAAAAGTATGAAATGTAAATGTAAGGTTCTTCTGTTTTATTATCTATTCATCAATCTATTTCATCTTAGAGCTGTGCACGTTCGTTTTAAATATCGTCGCTTAGGTAACAAATCCGCTCAAGTTAAATTTGACAAGTTTTCAGGAGAGACAAATAACTGATTATTATCTTTAAAATGACACAACAAACGACTTGCGCGGTGCGGTGCTGTGATTGGATAATTTTAATTTTTTTCTAACATCATTCTAGGCGCGCCGAAAATATCTATCCAATAAATAATAATAAATAAAACGTCAAATGACCAATTTTCGACTTAGGCGGTATTGGTACCTAAGCGACGATATGTGTTACGAGGTTTTCTACCCAATAAATGAATAAAAAAAAAGAAGAATTTGTGCTACACGAGGTTTTCACTGCACAGTGACGATTTGAGGATTGAAGGTTGAAATTATTATAATGCTGTGTTATTATGGGAATAGTTTCAGGAGAATCGGTTAAGCAGATTTGATGTCGCAAGATTTGAATCAAACAAATAAATTATACGAAGTGAAGCTAATTAAAACCGCAAAGTAAGAAACCTAAATTGTTAATGATGATGTAAATTATATCGCGTTTCTTTTCTGTATTTATACAAGGTTAGTCGGAAAGGGGGTACTAAGTCGAAAGGGTGTTACAGTACCCATAATAATGGATAACTTTTGTTCTACAACTTTCCCCAAAAGTCGAGGGAAATAGCTGTTCAAAGATTTCATAAAAAATACGCTAAATTCTATCTATCCTCAGCTATGATCAGCTGTGTTTACATTTTACGTAATGTTTGGTGTCACGTATTAGAAACTCAATTTTCGGAATTCATAACTAAAGCAGGGATAAAGAATTTTTGAAAAAACTAAAATAAAAATATTGATCATGGTTTTTTTTTATCGAATTTTAACATTTTCTTAAAAACAACTATCAGTGATACATTAAGTGGCCCGCGGCTTAGTACCTCCTTTCCGACTAACCTTGTCTAAGTTATACCTATACATACGTGAATCATCCTAACGTGCAGATGCGTGCACGAGCACACACGCACATACAAGACATTGCAACATAACATCTGCATGATTGTATATCGTGCAATATGCAATCACGCAGAAAGGGAAATAAAGATATAGGTAGATACGATTGGTAATAAGAAAGAAAGAAATATGGGTATGTTTCGCGTAAATTTCAAGGTGCTTACAGACACTGCGAGGCATGCGCCGCGAATGGCTTGTCACGTATGCCTCAATGGTTTGCCACGCATGCCTCGAGCTGTGTGGACGGGGTAGCGGGGAAGGCTCACAGTAAGCCACCCCGTCCACACAGCCCTAGGCATGCGTGGCAAACCATTCGCGGCTCATGCCTCGCATTGTTTTTATAAACCTTCAGAAAAATACCACCGATTTTCTTTTCAAACTTTTGAAATTTCCTGTCAGGCTGTCACCGACAATCGGTCTGTTGATCGGTTTTGACCTACTTTTGGTAAAGTATGGAATGCCACATTCAGTTCTATTTCGACATTCCAAAATATTATGTTGTTTTCTTTATAAATCGGGCAGCGATATTATTATAAAGGCTCGCTCAGCCGGTTGATCGTTGATCAACACAACATAGTCGTAATGAAAAACACTGAAACATACATCTGTTTGTTGTGACCGCAAAGCAAATTCGTTGCATTGTGAGTAAAATGTCGAGGGGTAAGTCGCCTGGGCACGACGGACTCAGCATCGAGCACTTGAAGTATGCAGGAGTACAGTTACCGCGAGTTCTGGCAATGTTTTTTAACATTTGTTTGAGTCACTCGTACCTTCCTCCTGACTTTATGCGAACTGTTGTCATACCTATAGTGAAAAATAAAACTGGTGATTTGTCACAAAAGAGTAACTACCGGCCGATTTCTTCAGCTACAGTGGTAGCGAAAGTATTGGACAGTGTGCTTGATACTGAACTTGGAAAACACCTAAATATACACGATGCTCAGTTCGGTTTCCAACCCGGACTTTCTACTGAAAGCGCCATATTGTCTTAAGCACACTGTACAATATTACACAAAGAGAAGTACACCTGTGTATGCATGCTTTTTAGACCTGTCAAAAGCTTTTGACCTGGTGTCTTATGACACGTTATGGCAAAAACTAAAGAAAACAGGTGTGCATACGCAGGTTCAAAGGCTTTTTCACTTCTGGTATGCTAACCAAATAAATAGTGTAAAATGGGCTGACAGTCTCTCCACTGCGTACAGGATGGAATGTGGAGTGAGACAGGGTGGTTTAATTTCTCCAAAGCTTTTCAATCTGTATGTGAATGAGCTGATAGTTGAACTCAGCAGCACCCGAGTCGGGTGTTCCGTTGATAACATCTGTATGAATAATCTCAGCTACGCGGACGACATGGTGCTGCTGAGTCCAACTATCGGTGCATTGAGGAGATTGTTAGCCATTTGTGAAAACTATAGTAATAGCCATGGTCTGAAATATAATAGTCTGAAAAGTGAGTACATGATTTTCAAGGTTCCTGGTAAATGTCCATCAAGTGTACCACAAATTAAGCTGAACGGAGTTGAACTGAAGAGGGTTCATCAATTTAAATATCTTGGGCACTTTGTTACTGAGAGTCTTGAGGGAGCGAAGGGCTATGGCTGTCAGAAGTAATATGCTGGCCCGTAGATTTGCTCGTTGTAGTAATGATGCAAAAATTACTCTGTTTAAAGCATATTGCCAAACATTCTACACGAGTAGTCTATGGGTCACATTTACTCAGAGGTCACTAAACACCTTGAGAGTCCAGTACAATAATGGATTCAGGATGCTATTGGGATTGCCTCGCTTCTGTAGTGCATCTGGCATGTTTGCGGAGGCGAGGGTGGATGGTTTCCACGCTATCATCCGCAAACGTGTTGCCTCTCTGTTAGAAAGAGTACGGGGTAGTACCAATGGCATCCTGAAGGTCATTGCTGACAAATATGACTCCGATGTTATGAGGAGCTGGTTGAAAGTGCTGGTGAAATAGACCTATTTTTATTTTTATTATTTAAGTATAGCCTTTCTTTTCATTTCATTTTATGTAAAAACGTAGATTAAGCAAATTGTCACTAATGGATCTTGGTCTGAAATAAACATATTATTATTATTATATACATAACAGTCGTGTTTGCAGTCTCATATACAAAGAGTATCGTAACATATAGGGCTTATATACTTTTCACACAAATTCAATACGGTAGAGTGGGATTACTTTGATCAATTTCAAAATTGAAATGTAATTTTCGCTTGAAATATGAGAGCAAAATAAAAAAGAAAAAGCGCAAATATCGATTTTGTTTATTTTGTCTATTTCTTGATTTTTTTCTTTATTACTTTTGAAAAATAAAATAAAATGTTCGTGATAAATGTTAAACTACTTTGGTAGGTACCTCCCTTTTTTCTAAGGAATTTGAAATTAACCCTAATAATGAATAAATAATTACACAAAACTATTACAGACATATTTTTAATATTTTTTCATTAACCGGCAAGGATCCACCCACTACGACTGATCACACGCTGACAATGACGTTCAATGCTGCCAACCGTAAAAAAATAATCGGAAGAATTCGTACAATTTGAGTTTTATTACGAAACGAAATTTTGATCAATGTAACCCCCAGGAATCAAAGTCACCCAATTCTACGGTAATCAATCGGCAACGACCGCAGCCTACGCCCATAAAATAGTTGTACCAATTGCCAAAACTTTTAGTACCTATAATACGTACATGATCAATCTTTTGTTCTGCTGCCGACTTTCCAGTTGGGTACCATCTGCGCTGACTGTACCGCTTAATATCCAAGGTAACAAAGACTCATTAAGTAGTTGTACGTGAGCGCGTCTCACCGACTTTTTTTATTATTATTCTTGACTTGATCGGTGTTTGGCCCTAGTCTCCCCTGATGGTAAGCGCAGACAGGATCTAAGATGGAGCACACGAATTCAAGTAACAGAGATATAGAGGTATTCCCCTATACCCCTCTGGCGCTCGCGTATACACGACGGAACACAGTAAACTGCTTGGAGCAGGACTTTAATGTGAGGGTGATAGCTAGCCCGGCGGATCGTATAGATCTTGCCACCAAGCGTGCTGGGTTTTGTTGAATCTTACAACACGCGTCTATTCCCAGCGTGCGGTAAGGAAGTTTTATATTCTAACCCGTCCCCACACGAGGTAAACTAAATAGTTGGGTTTTAGAAAAGTCTTTAAGACAACCTATAATCAGCTATAATCGGCCATCTTTGTGAGCCCTAAACGGTCAAACGGCTCATTGAGAGTCATCCAAGTAAGAGCCCGTTCACACAGCGATTTTAACGGATCCGTCGGTACTGGATGTGTTGTTCACATCTGTACCGACGGATCAGTTAAACAAATGGCAGCTGCATCGCATCTGGCAGGCAGGATACGATAAAAATAACGGATCCAGTATATTTTACTGGATTCGGAATACTTTCGTGTATGTGAACTCGCTCATAAATAAATAAACACCTTAATAAATAAATAAACAAAGAAATAAAATTATTGAGTTAAATTTAGTCAGGAATTTTTTGTTTAAGTTATGGAAAATATTTTTTTATATACATATTTTATTTTTGAATTTTGTTAATGCATGATATTTAATTGAAATATAATTGTAAATTGAATTTTTATCAAGGAAATAAAAAAAGGCTTAATAAATAAATAAATAAAATGTGAAATCGCTCATACAACTACAGGCGCCATCACCAAAATAAAAACGGATCGTCTAAAACGGGTCCTGTAAACAGTTTCTGTGTGAACCAGCTGTTATTGACATGAATTTATTACTTGACTTTAACCGTCGTCCTCCTCAGTCGAAAAACAACAACTAACAACAACAAGAACACTATTTTGTTTCATAACACACACTTGTTTTCTTATGTGTTTGAAGAGGCAGACACTGTCAAAACTTTTAGTACCATTGAGTGAAAATACAACATGTTTCTGTTGAACACACTAGGATTTCGTCCGTATAGTTCCGCATTGTACCTACCGTGGGTGTGTTTACAAACACAAATATCCCTGGTACAGTAGTGGAACGAAAAGGTTCGTTTTCAAATTAATTCCTTTCCGAGATCGCGGGCACATGTTACTTTTTAAAACTGTTGAGCGTAACAGACCAATGCTTGTAAAATTATGTTTAATTATTTGGTAACAAAGATCAAAATTACCTTTTGCCTCCATATGACGTAGTAGAGCCATGTAATGTCTTTGATTTGGTTTCAGGAGTTTTCTTGTAAAAACCATGACATCAATCAAATCGATGATTAAATAGATTGACATTACTTGTCTGTCACCATGTTACCATAATATCTTATAAAAAAAATACTAGTATTTTCTTTTCTATAATGTTGGCAATACGTAGTCGGTAAAATAATTCATTTCTTGCACTGTGCAGGCAAATATAGACCTTAAGGTGTATAACATTTTCATTCCGCGACTGTACATTCTACCTAAATTGAATTTATTTTCCTCCAATACTGCGAATATTTCAATAGATAGGATGCACACCAAACAATATTTATTTTCTATTGCGTTCGTCGAATTTATAGTAAAGTTTTGTTTTGGTTAGCAAATACACTCGGGAGCAACGAATCCGGGTCACCAACAAACCTTAATATCTCCGAAAACATTGTTAAATATTGATTTGTCTATGTTGGTGAACCGGATTCTTTGCTCCCAAGTGTAGTTGCAATACTTGCAATAATAAACATAAAATATAGGTAAATACCCAGAATTAGTTTCTTCAGGTCACCATACAATTTATAGGCATATTATAATAACAACTGACATGGAGAAACAAAAAAAAAGTTAATTTAAATTAATTATAGTTTGATAAAGTAACTTGGCAAGAGTAGAGAAGAGATACCTCTCTTTTCTTTCTTTTTTCAAAATAGACATGTTTATATATAAATTATGGTAATAACCATGGAATAATAACAAGCAATAAAAGTATAATTTTTTTGTTGCACTACGTCGTGTTCATGCGCGAACTTAAGGATAATTTCCACCAAACGGCTCGCATCGCATCGGATCGGAACGGATTTTACAATCTTTAAACGATATTAAATCGTGTACACAGTCTTTAAAGTCTATATTACCAAGTTGCGCACAGCAGCTTGACCACGGACGTCTTCCGCGACACGCGAACGTAGCCGAAAGTATGCTGCGACGCGCGATCGGCTCCGTTCGCCTGTGGTCGTATCCAATCGGATCCTTTTAAAAATTAGTACACGTCAACACGGTAGGAATGAAACTATTCGACTAGGCGCAGAAACGGATACGTTCGCAAGCGACGGCACGGAGTCGATCGTATGCGTCGACATCCTACCGGACGCGATCGGCTGTCCCCGCATCCGTTCGTATTCTTTCCGATCCGATGCAATCGTGGAAATAATCCCTTACTCCCACTGCGCCAAAACCTTGCCAAGTTACGTACCGACTATATCAACATTTTTAGAACATTCAGAGCACGAGTTTTTGCGAAATTATGTAGTTAACATAGGTATTCGTTTGACTATCGACAAATATGTGGGAATTTTAATAGCGTGTGCTTAATAACTAAATGTGCGGAACTAAACAATTCCTGTCTATAATAGATACGGTCTGGGGGCCTACTCCGGAAAACGAACGTAGTAGTTTCGGATTAAAACGAAGCATCGACGAACATCGAACTTATTAATATACGATCAAAGTATTGTCAAACAACGAACTACTAACTAGATGTCAATTAACATTTGGGAGTAGGATGAACGAAAAACAAAATTTCAAATCTTGAAAATCGAATTTCGACGGTCCCTACATAAACTATCGAAACTATAAAATCTCAGTTTTTATTTTATCTGCTTAAAATGTGTGAAATTATGTTATCTTAAAGGTTATAAAATATTATTTTTTTATGGGACCAAATGGCGACTATTCTGCATCAAACTAAAGAAGAATCACATAAATCGGATCATAAATCTCAGCGTAATTGGTGTACATACATAATAAAATAAAATACATAGGGACCGTCGATTTCTCGTCGGATCCGAAACACTTTCGTGGTTGGAAAAAGTGCGATCCGTCAGCCGAAACTTCGTAGTTCGATTTTCGGAGTAGACATCCAGGTCGCCGAACGGTTCAATGAATACGACGAGATGTTTTGTAATATTAATAGTTTAAAATATTATCCTCTTGATTAAATTTTTAATACTACACCTAATTGTGACTACACTAGCTGTGTCCTCACGGTTCCGCCCGCGAAAGAAGTTTTATTCCAGTAATAAATATAGCCTATGTTACTCGGTGATAATGCAGCTTTCTAATGGCAAAAGAATTTTTGAAATCGGTCCAGTAGTTTTTAAGTTTATTCGTTACATACAAAAATATAAAAATACAAATCTTTCCTCTTTATAATATTAGTATAGATATAGATTACTTCGGGATTGCCTCGTTGGCTTAGTGGTGGCAAGCGCAACTGCTGTGAGGTCCTGAGTTTGATTCCCAGTTCGGGCAAAGTGTTATTGGGTTTTTGTGTGGAATTCCTCAGCAGCAGGCCAGAGTTTGGTTTTTCACCCAGTTGATGGCAATAGGCTCGCCCCCTATCACATGGGACTTAATCATAACGGCAAAATGAGGGTGTTACTATACACCTCTGCCCAACTCTTCGGGGAATATAGGCGTGATGTTATGACTTCGGGATTTTTGACTTTTTCTTATATTTTTACCAAATTAACATGGCTAGGGGTGAACTGAAAATATTTTACTCTATTGCCGAAATATATTTTTACAACACAAAAATCTGCTCTCATCTTCAATCTATAGCAATTTTAATATAAGCACAAGTGTCGCTGCTAGCTCTTCTGTAAATAACATAACTTCTTTTTGCTGCTTGCATCTGGTGAAGCTAAACGCGGTAAGTGTGTGTCACCCCTAATTACGATGTGTAACCGCCTTTACACCCCGCTGTGAGTGTTTGTGTGTTGTGTAGTGTTAATTAACTAACATAGGTAGTATGCCTTATTATTGGTGTCTGCTTTGATTGCCTTTTTCATTTAATATACCTTTTTCATATTCTTTTTGGGGCCAATGACCTTTTGGCCAGAGAACCTATCATTTATTCGATATGATATCATTAACATACATACATAAACTCACGCCTTTTTCCCATAGGGGTAGGCAGAAACTATAGAACGCCACATGCTACGACCCTTACATACGCCTTTCGCTTCATCCACATTCATACATCTTGTTATACACGCATACCGGTTGAGAGTAGGTACTACGCACCTGTCCTTTGTGAAGAACATCACCAATAACATTGATGTATGTCCTTCTAGGATGTCCTCTACCGGCGTTTCCATTGACATCCGCATTATAAATTCCTTCTGTTAATCGCCGTTCACTCATTCTCTCAACATGATAAAACCACCTAAGCATACTTCTTACATTTTTGTCACTACTACTTTTAAACCGCATCTTTGTCTTATCTCATCATTCCTCAATCTATCATTCATTAATCATAGTAATGTTGCCATATATATCATTATCGAGACTAACACCCATATTCTAAGACGTTCCTCCAAAACTTATTCGACTCGACTCCATCTCGACTTGACATAAACGTCTTCGACTCGAGATTTTTCCTCAGTCGAGGTAAGGAATCATCTGTCAAACTCAAGGTACCTCGGAACCTACCTTAAGTGAAGGAAGGAAGGAAGTGTCAAAGTTCGTATGTAATAAAAAATAATTTTGAAGACTTTGTCGAATATGCTTACGATAATCCTTGTAATTTTTTATCGCGGCGTTATTTGCACGATGCAGATAATTCAAATTATGACGTAATGACTCCGTCGAGGAACCTCAAAATTCACTCGAAATTGCGACTAAGAATACAATTTTGAAGGTGGTTTCGAGACCGTTCTAAGTCGAGTATGAGTCGAGTAAGCTTTGGAGGAACGTCTTAGAATATGGGTGTAAGATGCTGTCCTCTGCTATTATATGCTAAAAGTAAAGGATAGAGATAGCGTCTTGGGCTGCCTCGGCGAGAGTGTACAGCCGACATTATAGCTATCTACTATTGCATCAACTATTATTGACCGTGGAATAAAATAAATATTTAAAAAAAATACTTTTAAATATTAGGTAGCTATTATCTATTCAATAAAAAAAATGATTAAATCATATTTTCAAAAAAACTGTGTCGTTTGGCCATTTTGTGGACCGTCGGTCCACACCTACAGTACGCGCGCGAACTGAAGGTAGAGCTGAGGAATGCGTGTAGGAATGCGCTAGTGCTGTTAGATGACAACAACAGCACTACATTTGCGGGCGTGTGAGGCGAGGCGTGCGGACGGTGGGGGGAGCTTTACCTCACGCCCGAATGCATTCAGTTCGCGCGCGTACTGTACATATTTATACCTCATTACTATAGCTACATAGAACGGTCCATTATCCCCTGATCCGTTTATCTTCATCCCTTTTGTTAAGGGCAGCACTTTACGAATAACGATGACAACCTGAGGACATTTTATACAATTACGGGATGAGCACATTCATTCGGACGTCAAATACATTGTTTATCTGTAGATTATAATATACAACCTTATTTTTTATATACCATAAACCCGAAAATAAATTGAGATTTAAAATAAATGTTTAAAAATAAATATTTAAAATAAATAAGAGGGGCTCGTGGCTAAATAACAACCGCGCCGAACGTACGATTTGCGAAGTTAAGCTGCGCTTGCCGCGGTCAGTCCGTGGATGGGTGACCATTTGTTACACATCGAGACCCCTCCGTGCCTCGGAGAGCACGTTAAGCCGTCGGTCCCGGGTGTCATACGAATACCTATGACAGTCGTTACGGGTAGTCAGAAGCCTGAAAGTCTGACAAACGGTTTAACCTTAGGATATCGGCATTGCCCGCAGTTACTGGGTTGCGGAGGTCTGATGGCAGTCGCTCCGTGTAAAATACTGGTATTCAGTCGCATCTGGTTAGACTGGAAGCTGACCCCAAGATAATTGGGAAAAGGCTAAGAGGAAGAAACCCGAAAATAAATTGTACTTATCATTATTAACAACTTTTACGATGGGACCAACCATGAAATCACAAAAAAAACCTGTTGTTCTATACATTTATATTAAAAAAACTAGCGGCCCGTCCCGGCTTCGCACGGGTGGACATTTTCCCCGTTTTTGCAACATTGCGATGTCCAAATGTCCAATGTCCAAAAAGGCACGATGGTCCGATGTCCAAAAAGGCACGATGTCCAAAAAGGCACGACTGGCTGTCCATAATGGTGTGTTGGTACCTACGCTTATGTATGGAAGTGAATGTTGGTCGTGGCAGAAGAGGCATGAAAGTAGAATAAATGCCGTGGAAATGCGTTCCTTGCGAAGTATGTGCGGTGAAACTTTGAATGATAGATTGAGAAATGAAGAGATTAGACAAAGTTGCGGTTTAAAAGATGATGTAGTGACAAAAATTGAAAGGAGTATGCTTGGGTGGTTTGGTCATGTTGAGAGAATGAGTGAACGGCGATTAACAAAAGGAATTTATAAGGCGGATGTTAATGGGAACGCCGGTAGAGGACGTCCTAGAAGGACATACATCGATGTTATTGGTGATGTTCTTCACAAAGGTCAGGTGCGTAGTACTCTCAACCGGCGTGCGTGTATGACAAGATGTATGAATGTGGATGAAGCGAAAGGGGTATGTAAGAGTCGTAGCATGTGGCGTTCTATAGTTTCTGCCTACCCCCATGGGAAAAAGGCGTGAGTTTATGTATTATGTTATGTTGCAACATTTTTCATTTATGCTCTGCTCCTATTGGTCGTAGCGTTATGTAATATAGCCTATAACCTTCCTCGATAAATGGACTATCCAACACAAACATATTTTTTCAATTCCAACCAGTAGTTCCTGAGATTAGCGCGTTCAAACAAACAAACTCTTCAGCTTAATAATATTAGTCTATACTAATATTATTATTTCTGTTACCCTTATATACAAAGGGTAACAGAAATAACCGGACACTCCAAATAGAATATGATGTGAAGCACAATACAATAGGAAAAAGTTAACTTTAATTAACTTTACCATTGATTTCTTTAAATGAATTACTATTGTTTCATGCATAAGAACTGCAATTAAAATTCAATCTAATTGACTTGGCATAAGTTCGTATATTCTAAATTTCGTTTAACATTTGTTGTTTGCCTTATTTACATTTTAAAATTACTGTTAAAACATGTCTTCTTCTTCTCTCGTGAATTACGAATTTACGAGAATAACTCGTGCCACCGTGAAAAGACTAGCCAGTCAGCAAGATTGGTAGCGAGGCTGACTGCCCAGGGTACGCCGGACATGCTTGAATATCGTCACTCGTGGAGACTCTTAATGCATCTCACATAAAACATGTGAAACTGATTTATGACAAAACTAGCGACCCGACTTCGCACGGGTTCAATGTAGATACTAATGTGGGGCATATAAACCTTCCTCTTGAATCACTCTATCCATTGCTGAAAACTGCATTAAAATCAGTTGCGTAGTTTAAAAGATCTAAGCGTACAGACAGCGGGAGCGACTTTGTTTTATACTATGTAAAGAAGATAAACAAAGAATTCATAGTTATTAATGCATCCATTTCAATTTTCAGCTTGTTGAATGAATGTGCGATCATGCTTGCTGCGTTTAACATAAGACATTTTCATCCCATATGTCTCAACATTTATGTTCACCGCCGATGTTCCACATGTCCAATAAAAATATGTTATTTCTCTGTGTACAAGATTAAACATTGTTTCAGATGACGAATTCGGCGAAAAGTCTGTATCGGTCTTACTGGATGGCGAGGAATCGGAAATGATATTCATAGATCACCCCAGCACTGAGATGTCGGTGAGTGTCCTTAATTTGTTAACCAGTGCTCATCAAGCCGAGGCCAAATTCGGCGAGTAGTGTCAATGTAATGGGATGGCAAATTGAACGCTTATGAAGAACCGAATATAGGTGCACGGTTCCAAATTTTCGCTTTCTATGGAGAAGAGTCGGATAGAAACTTCATGGTTACTCTTTTAAATCAATTGCTTTAACACATTCAGTAAATACATAATGATTTAGATTATTTATGGGAGAAAGATGGAGGGGCTCGTGGCTAATTAACAACGGCGCGAATCATACGATTTGCTAGGTTAAGTTGCGCTTGCCGCGGTCAGTTCGTGGATGGGTGACCGTTTGTTATACATCGAGACCCCTCCGTGCCTTGGAGACCACGTTGAACCTTCGTTCCCTGGTGTCATACGGATATCAATGACAGTCGTTACGGGTAGTCAGAAGTCCAGAAGTCTGATCACCGGTCTAACCTTAGGGTATGGGCATTGCCCAGTAACTGAGTTGCGGAGGTTTGATGGCAATCGCTCCGTGTAAAATACTGGTATTCAGCCGCACCTGGTTAGACTAGAAGCTGACGCTAACATAGTTGGGAAAAGGCTACGCAGAACGAATGGGAAAAAAATGCAGTCTTGGGTACAGGAATTTAAAAAAAAATATGACAGATTATTTCTATGCCGTTTATTCATCACAGATTGAGAACTGCCTCTCCACATACGAGCCTCACGCCTGCGTGTTGGTATACTCCGTTGTGGCTAAGAGTTCATTCACCCGCTCAGCTGACCTACTAGCGTACCTCACGAAGGAGCAGTTCACTGTAGAGAGGACGGTGGTGCTGGTCGGGAATAAGGCTGACCTGGCTAGAGCTAGGCAGGTCTCTACCAATGGTAAGTAAAAAAAACTTAAAGTTGTATGAATTAGGCTCGATTTTACCAACGTCGGATAGCGTTTATCCAAGGAATAAGACAGACGTTTTGACAGAATTTCTATGCAAAAGCTGTCAAAACGTCAAATTTATTCCTCGATTAAAGTTATCCGACGTTGGTGAAATCGACACTTAGTACAGTTTTATTTTACTACTAGCGGCCCGTCCCGGCTTCGCACGGGTGGACATTTTTCCCGTTTTTGCAACATTTTTCATTTATGCACCACTCCTATTGGTCGTAGCGTGATGTTATAACCTTCCTCGATAAATGGACTATCCAACACAAAAAGAATTTTTCAGTTTCAACCAGTAGTTCCTGAGATTAGCGCGTTCAAACAAACAAACAAACAAATAAACTCTTCAGCTTTATAATATTAGTATAGATTAATAGAAGTTACTAAGTTCACTGTAACAATTTGAATTATTCTAAAAATTACAAGTCAATTGTTTTCTTTGTGTCTTTTAAGGATTTGCTCCAAACCTATACTACGGTTTATACTTAGAAACAAGATTTCAGCTTACGAGTTTTAGGTCACTGGTTAACACCTTAACCCAATGCATAATGTCACCACACTGAGTATTTTCCTATTCTTGCTCCTAAATCCATCATCTGTTTTGCTGTACAGAGGGCAAAAGATTAGCAACATCAAGTGACTGCAAGTTCATCGAGACGTCGTCAGGGATCCAGCACAATGTTGATGAGCTGCTGGTGGGAATCCTCAAGCAGATTCGACTGAAAGAGAGCAGAGACAAGAAACAAGCCAAGAAGGTTAGCAAACAGGTAAATTACCAACTCCAGTCTTGAAAACTAGGGAGGTTTGCAGGGAGTACATCTCTAGTCGCCTCAATAGGGTTCAGACTGTGTAAGGGACTGGATTTTGCACTGTCTTTTTGTGTATGATAGACATTAAGAAGCTTGCTGTCAAAGACCAAGTTTTATAAGAAAAGGTATAATTTAAAAAAATGTTCCTAATATATGAGATTTTCACAACATTCAAAACAAATTATACAAAACAATACTTATTCTAAATAATAAAGGTTCAATTGTAGCACAAGTACCTACAAATAAATTGACACTAAAGAAACGAATAATTCAGATCTTGAATCACAAATCAGAGCATAAGTAAGATACCAAGTATTTTCGAATTCAAGTACTGAAATATTTAAAACATTTGTCCTCGATAAAACAAGGTAATGAAAGGAAAAATTTATGAGAACACCTAGAATTTCTAAAGCTTCGAAATGAAATTATATTCAATGTTCTATAAAAGAAGAAGGTAGAAACAAGTTCCAATATAACATGTCTCAATATTCGTTTAATATTTTCAAAATAAACATAACAGGGCTGAGACAAAATGGGCCTCAAGTTTAAGATCAAACGACGGAATTTATTTTTACCTTCAAATTGTTTTCACTCGAATTCGTTTTTGTCTTTTCAAGGATGTTTAGTCTAATTATTTTGTTTTAGGAAGCGAAGCCAGCTAAGCTTGCCAGTTCTCGTACGCACATATCGCTAAGCATCGCGAGGGAACTACTCCAGAAGATTTGTATTAACGACATTTCAAAATCGAAGTCTTGCGAGAATTTGTACGTCCTGTAATCTTCTGGTCTCCTGGTACCTTATGAATAAAATTTTGTCTTAATTTTTAGTTAATGTATAGAGGATTCTCCTCTCTTGATTGATTTTCTATTTGATGTTTGACTGGTTATAACGTTAGGATTAATTTTGCTGAGTATACGATATGTGCTATAAGAAATTTAAAATGCTTCATATTATTGGAATTTTTAAGAGTTTTCTCGAATGCAGGTCTCAGTTCTGTTGCAAAATAAATGAAATTATTTTAAAGATTCATTGCACTATTAACCTTTACAATTTCCAAACATGGCCCAGAATTTGGTTCAGCATATTCAATAGATTTAACTTTCGCAAATTCCTTATTGTGTCAAGAAAATAGCTGTTTTCTTCTACCGTTTACGACAAAAATATTTTACGGAAAATAATTTAGGTAGAATATTACAAAAAATATTTAAGTAGCCAACCTTCGAAGGCTCTTGAGAAGAGCGTTGATTTCCAAGGAAAATATTTCTATTTTAAGTAAGGAAAGTATCTATCTTAACGTATTATGTTCAGGGCCAATATATGGGTCGGTAACAAACAAGAGCTTGCAAATATCGAAATCGGACGTCCCATATACATTACATTCGAGAAACTCGTATAAATCAGCCTTCAGATTTATTGTATTCCATCCATTAATTCTTATAACAAGGTTTCGTCATTATTTCGGAACACGATATATTTTTGCCCGCCCTTCTTTGACCGAGATTATAATACTGTTATTTTCTTTTTGTGTTCGTTGTTATGTAGGTAACTGTCTGAAGTAGCATTTTTGAATGTGCTATCAAGAATTAAACGCTGTGCATAATAATTTTGATCATCAGTTTTTTTTGTTATTGAACCGTTATTACTCGACAATACCGCGCAGAGTTAAGTAGACAATTTTTCATTTGCGACGTTATTTTATAGAATTCTTCATTGTGACTTCAATTAGTAGAATTTCTCGTTAGAGAGTTTATATAAATGAATGAATATAACGAGAATTATTCTTGAAATAATTCCTCGAATTTATCATATTTTAAAAGGCTGGTTATATTTGGGTGGGCCACACTATAATTCTTTCTGACTACAGTTATTTGTCAAAGGCGTTTATTTAGTTGATCAGCCAATTACTATGCTTAACTATAAATAATTTGTGATGACAAAACCCTTCCTATGGTTATTAATGTTAAATTTAGTTTAAGTGTAGGTATAGTTATGACAATTTTGGATGTTTAGTAATATCATTGGAATTCATATCTTTAGAATATGTTTGTCCTTATTTCTCTTCTTTTGGTGTTTGTCCTACTTTTTTGGTAATTACAACTCTATTTTTTACATCAAATCTATCAATACAAATAACAAGAGGACTTTGAACTATGTAACTTATTTTCGGAATAGCGGTGACTTGCTTTTGACGAGAAGAAATACAAATTTTGTTCTCATTTTGTACAGACGACGATATCAACAGGGAATATTTAGGACCGTATTAATGAACAGCTCTCATTTGAGAGATCCCTCTTAAGTCTAGTTTTAACACTACTTGAGAGCTTTTAAAAAAAAGTTGTCAAATGTATGGAATTTTATTTTATGGTACCTGCTGTTGGAAGATCTCTCAAATGAAACCTGTTTATTAATACGGACCTTAGTAAATCTATTTTAAGAGTGTGCAAATATTTCCTCAGAAGGAAAAGAAAAAAAAGGAGACTAAAAAAGATGAAACAAAAGAAAAAACGAGTCGTTATTCCAACCAACCGCTGTAGACAAAATTAATTTGATCCTTTAATACCCACAAAGAAGATTTTATTCATAATTTCATAGTGTAATAAATGTTGTTCGGTTCTACATGTATCAAATATGGATAATGTCGTTAACATAATGAGAATTTTCCATTAGTGTACTTGTTATGTTAAATGTTTACCTTCAACTCATGTTTCAAGTAATTACTTACAATGTTTGAGATATCAGATGAATACAGTCATAGAGCGACTGATGTGATGTTCCATTTGTAAAATTGATAAGTTGATATTTAAAGACTTTGCGGTCAAGTTTAAATAGTGGACGCAAGAAAATTTTATATTGCAATTCTAACTTGATATGTATTTGTTTGGATGAAAAGGTCATTAGTTTATACAAGGTTAGTCGGAAAGGGGGTACTAAGCCGCGGGCCACTTAATGTATCACTGATGAATATTTTAAAGAAAGTGTTAAAATTTCAAAATTCGATGAAAAAGCACTTTATTTTTTATTTTAGTTTTTTCAAAATATCTTCATCCCTGCTTTAGTTACTAATTCAGAAAATGGAGTTTCTAATCCGTGACCCCAAATATCACCTAAAATGTAAACACAGCTGATCATAGCTGGGGATAGATAGAATTTAGCGTATTTTTTATGAAATGTTTGAACAGCTATTTCTCTTAAACTATCGAGTTTTGGGGAAAGTTGTAGAACAAAAGTTATCCATTATTATGGGTACTTTAACACCCTTTCGGCTTAGTACCCCCTTTCCGACTAACCTTGTATAAAGGTCTACTGTGACTGGATTCTATAGAATATTCCTGTTTCACACCGTATCTTTAGGCTTGATTTGGCAGAGCCCTTGCAGTCCGTCTGTAACCGCTCCCCCACGATGAGAGCGTGGCTTTATAAGTAGTTGGGGCATTTCTTATAACTTATTCCACAGTGTGGGGCTATTACGTTTTTATACATACGTAGTTAGACAAAAATCTCAAACGTACCATTTTACACACTCACGTGAAACTACTAACTTATGAAAATGTTCGGGCCAGACCTCGCCCTGTCAAACCTATGACAGTCTTCATCGTCGTTTATAACGGACGCCATTTTACACGTGCTTTTATTATTAATCAATACGCCTAGAAACGATCGCTAACAATAATTAATTGAACGAACTACTATTTGGAACATGAGTTATAGTACCTAGGTCTTGTTTGGGGGCGGCCAGACTGTCGTGGATTTAAACTTACTCCCCCTTATTACGAAAGATGGACTAAGAAAAACCTCGGTTTTAAAATAGCTCCATCTCTTTTTGTTATATGACGTTAGCAAGTGATGGGTATATTATAAATCTGGGTTTACCTTAGTCTTGGTTTAAACCACTTTTTGTAATAAGCGCCACTATATCTATTATTCAACGTTCATTTCAAAACGATATTTTTGTGTATCAGTTATTCGTAAAGATTAATGTAACCGATAAAGTGAAGTACTCTTCCTTTTTCTAGAAGTAAGTAATCGTTCACTTTAGTGCGTCTAGTACGTAGTATAAATATTATTCAGTCCTTGGCCTAGATCAGGTGCAAAAAAACAGACTGAAAATTGAAACACGATAATAAAGTTAAAGAAAATAGTATAAAATTGTGGTAGTCTTCGAGGAAATTGTGAGGCCATGGACTGAGGTTTCTTTTTATACTACGTAAAGGCCATTATTGTTTACTTTATACACGCTATAAGGACGACATTTTCATCCAGGCGTAATTGGGAACATGATTATTAACGTACTTCCTTTCCAAAAACCTAAAGGCTCTCGGCAGTGAAACCAGAGACAACATGAGACCCGCTCCAAAAAACTATCCTTGTGTAAATCAGCCTTAATATCAGTAAGTAGTCTGGCCGCTCCTGTAAGCTCGAAAGCAGTTCATATTATTTGTATGGATTCAAATTAATATATAGGCTGTCCCGTAACTGAACGTCAAGCCGGGAACAAATTATAGGTCAGTTTATGACTGTTCAGTAAAAAATACAAAGAAAAATTAAATTTGTATTTTTTTTATTAAACACATTTAATAATTAAACTTTAATTTTATAAATATTTTTTTCTGAACATACATAATCTGCATTATCATTTGTGGAACGGCTTGAAGTTGAGTTTCGGGACATCCTGTATATCCTATTTGTATCGCTGCAAATAATATACGATTCTTAGAGCTTTCGTTTTAAGATTACCCGCGAGCAATCATAAATGGTGACACCCATATTTTCACTGTAAACTTTAAACCGATTGCTTGTGTGGTACACAGAAGAAAACCGGCCAAGTGCGAGTCGTACTCGCGTACCGAGGGTCCCATTTTCAAGTTTTTTTTTTTTTTTTTGAAACTGCACAACTAACTTTTACTGTTAAATATTTTTGCTGATTTCTAAAAAAATGTGCTTGTTATAGACATCGTTTTATTTTTCGTTTACTTAATATTTAACTACATAAACCTCCGTAAACGCAATTTTTTCAGATTTTTCACTTTGCAAACTTCGGAAATAAAGGGGGGAATGGTACGTCGTACTCGGTGCGCGAGTACGACTCGCACTTGGCCGGTTTTTTATTGTGGTTAAAGTCAGTATTAAAATATTCGTAAATATAAATTCATACACTTGTGTATATGTTGGAGGCAATTTGTATAATTCCGCTTTTTACAATGGCGTCGTCTGTTTAAAAACGCTCGTAGGTATGAAATATGCTGAAGGCAAATTGGCAACTCGTTCAATTGTTATAATTTCGACATTGATTGTTATTGTAGGGTGACCATCATAAAATAGGTTGGACAAATCAGACTTTATTCCAGCAATCAGGTACCTATTTTCTTCTTCTTCCTGCTCTTCTTATGCCTGCCACTAGGTGGGGTCGGCACAACATGTATTTCATAAATCTATGTTAGAGGTTTTCAGGCCGCCTGCCTGACATCAACCCGCCTTAGGAATACTCGTTGCGCCGTCGCGTGGGTGATACAATGTGCTTGCTGATATTATGCACTGGGTCCCACAATGATATGCTTGTCAATCTTATTGTCAATCAGGTACCTATGAAGACTTAAAATAAGAGTAAATTATACGTGCTTAGGTACTCCTAAAGTATTTAAAAGGCTATCATTTAAACGGTCAGTTAATTAAAGAGGTTTTGGTCGGCTCCAAAATGTATTTTGTCAGCAAACCAAAGTTGTTTTTCCCGTTTTTGCAACATTTTTCATTTATGTTCCGCTCCTATTGGTCGTAGCGTGATGTTATATAGCCTATAACTTTCCTCGATAAATGGACTATCCAACACAAAAATATTTTTTCTATTCCAACCAGTAGTTCCTGAGATTAGCGCGTTCAAACAAACAAACAAACAAACTCTTCAGCTTTATAATGTTAGTATAGATAGAGCAGCAAATCGTGATTCGGATTTTATCAAATTTTGACAAGCCGCCTTAGCCTTCTAACCTAACCATGTCAGTTAAAGTAAAACTTAGCCATTGCTTTATACTAACCGATTGTATAATTCTGCTGACCAAATAATAAGTTTGTATTAGGACTATTTATTTTGCAAACACATAATTAAAGTACATTATCAAGGTGACCAAATATCTACTTATTTTCTGATAATCCTTGATATAACTAGTTAAAGTTATAAATATCTTTAAATTATCCGTTTTTTGTGGAAAGTCTTTTGCACACGTAGAATTTGCACTGTTTTCAATATCTATTTTTCTTTGTCACAAAACCGCTACTCGACGCCATTTTTCTTGTTTTGATTAACAGCGACGCGCGTGGTAAGAAATAGAACTAAATACTTCAATTTGCCGAGACCATATTGTAAAAGGCGTTTGAATGGGGAAGGCAACTGTGGAACTAATGGCGCCACTTTCGATTGTTCCAGTGCGATCTTATTGGTTGCAATATATTTGAAGTTATTGCTCATATGAATATGATGGTGGTTCTGATTGGTTCAAATAACTAAGTATGGAGGTGCTGCCATCTGCTTTCGTTTTGCGTTGCCTTCCCCATGGTCTATCTAATGCTGTGGCATATTATATGGTGACAAGGCAATTTACATTTTGCCTTCGGCAAATTTCATAACTGCGAGCGTTTTTAAACAGACGACGTCATTTGTAAAAAGCGGCATCATACAAATTGCTTGGGACACATACATAGCGTTTAAGATAAATGTTAATCTACGTGTTACTATTAGAATGCTAATTATATTTTTCTATACGAAACTTTACTACTAGGTACGACTTTTAAAATAGCGAAAGTTGTTTTTACTGGTGTATTTGTGCCAATGAAAAATTTTACCATCTATTTGTACCATAAAATTAATAGAAAACTCCATAAATTGGTATTTTCTGAATAAAGTATTTAATAAACAATGTTAACAACAGGAGGCTTCACCCTACTTTTATAGCTTCAACATCGATGAGTTCTATGTTCGGTATATTACGGCGGGTGTGGTGAATGCGCCAATTACGTCCCGTTGTGTCAATATCATCAAATTGCACAGCGGTAGCCTTGTTTGTCGATACTTTATGCTTCATTAAGCTGCTTCATCAAAATGTAGATACAACGATGTTTCTTATTATGTATTTATTTTATTAATTTTGTGCTAAAGTTATATGATTTTTATAAGGGAAAATGACATCATTTGTAACCCCTATTTTACCTTGTTTAACCTCCGTTAAGTGTTACGTGGTGTTCCAGAAACATGATTGACGTCAAAGGTTCGAAACGGTAAGAAAACGAAAATAACTTTTTCTTTTTTTTCTATTTCGAGCAAAATATTTTAGTGACATGTGTTTATTTTACAAGAATTCAAAATGGCCGGCAAACAACATTTTTTTTATATAGTTTCTCTGTTAAATTGATGTACAATTTACAATTCATAAATACAATCTTATTTTTTGTATAGGTACCATAAAACCGAAAAGGGGTCATTGTACATTATGAACAACTTGTACTATGTACAATGACCCCTTTTGGGTTTTATAGCACGTATACAAAAAATAAGGTTGTATAATTTTATAGAATGGTTCTACTTATTTGTTTGTAGTATTTCCTTGATCTTAATTATTAGGCCTCCGTTATTATTTTTTGAAAACAATCATCGTAAAAATTTTCATTGGCACAAAATTAAAATGTCTTCTAATATTTTTGTAAAACAATATGATGTGTCTTCTCAGCAACTAGTCTATGGTTAAGATTCTTAGTTCTTTGTCTACCTATTTGTAAGTACTTAGAACTTATTTCAAACATTTTTTTTGTTTCTAACATGTTTGTTCTACCGAGGGAGAGCTTCTAAGTATTTAGATAGGAAACAAATGGTTTTGGGGTCTGTGCGAATTTTTAAGAAAATACAGGATACATTTTAGAGTTCTACAAATATTAAGCTTTAAAAAATAAAGGGTTACAACCGCTTTAGTAGAAAATACTGGTCTCATGATTTATAATATCGTATAACATTTGCTAATACTATGACATTCATTCGAGTATGCGAATTCCCAGTTCTACTCGAAGAAACTATCGAACCTCCATGATCCATCACCTTTTAAGGCCCAGTACCCCATTATACCCTGTATCCCAATATGCCCCATATCCCATTATGCCCCGTATCTCCTGGCACTTCATAAAGACGCTGCTTGCAAAGGCAAATGTCGGCATTGTGTCACATTAAGTACATTTTTGTTCTTTTATAACCTCCTGTCAAGTTATAAGCAAATTTTTATCACCTAACAAAACTAATACAACTTATTATTATTTTTACTTAAATCCAGCATACGAAATAACCCCATAAATCTTCTTTAAATTTAATCTTGCATTCTATGGTGTTTAAAATATATTAGGCCCGTTTTGACAGCTGTCAGATCAGTACGTTGTATGTCGAAATTGACATAACATGTTCTAATCTGACAGCTGTCAAAACGGGCCTATTAAATTTTAGCCACTATAAGGGCAACAATTTTACGAATCATGATTGAATTTGATTTTCGATTCTTCATTCCTAAGGTTTGTTTACTCACTAATTAATAAAAAAAAAGCAATATTAAAAAAGATTTATAAATTGTAATTCCTAGCTTCTATTTTCCTCTAATTAAGTTCGTTGCGGGTTTCGAGAAGACTTAATTTTCCACCGTGTCTAAAATTTCACTGTTTCTGCTTCAGCAAAATTAGAGCTAAGATTAAAGATATTTTCAGCCAAGAGATTCTGTTTTCTCGTCGTATTTTCCACGTTAGTCAGTGACCTACTTCATTTGGGAAGTGCGTGTGGTATATTTTTTGCTAATTAGATATCATATCTTCGTATGTGATTAGTGGAAAATTATTCACTTCATTTACCTCTGACCCCAATAGATGTTTGTATGATATTTCACAAACAATATATTTTCCGAACATTTAGATATACCTGAGTATACTTTGTAGGTACATCCGAATTCCACGAGGCAAATAAAAAAGCGAGCTTATGGTCATTTATTGGGTACAATTGTTCCAACTAAAGGATGATTTCCTTCAACCGGCTCGCATCACATCGGATCGGAACGGATTTTACAATCTTTAAACGATATTTAATCGTGTACCCGGTATTTAAAGTCTATATTACCAAGCCACGTACAGCAGCATGACCACGAGCGTCTTCCACGACACGCGATCGTAGACGAAAGTATGCTGCGACGCGCGTACGGCTCCGTTCGCCTGTCATCGTATCCGATCGGGTCCTTTCGGCTATCAACACGGTAGGAATGAAACTATTTGACTAGGCGCAGAAACTGATACATTCGCAAGTGACGGTACGGAGCCGATCGTATGCGTCGACATTCTGCCGGACGCGATCGGCTTTCGCCGCATCCATTCGTAACCTTTCCGATCCGTTGCGATGCGAACCGTTTGGTGGAAATCATCCCTAAGTGGTGTGGGAGATTTCCTAACTTAAAAACCCAATAAGAATTTTCCCGATCTGGATATTGAACTAGATCTCTCAGCATCCGCGCTTTATAGTGTTGTTATAGATCAGGGACCTAAACTAGACACATCACAACGTAACACGCAAAAAACATGGCCGCGTTACCATCCCAATGTACAGTCGGGAAAATAGCACGTTAATGTGAAAATGTACTGTATTTGATATATTATTATCAAATGGGTTTTGCAAGCAGCGTTACTATGAACTACAAAAATATGAATATAAAGCGGTCGTGATATTTGAGTTTTTCTTAAGGTGCGTACAGACATCGCGAGGCATGCGCCATGAATGGCTTGTCACGCATGCCTCGTGGACGGGGTGGCTCACTGTGGACGTGAGCCACCCCGGAGTCACTCAATGCTCAAAAACCCCTGAAGCATGCGTAACTAGCGATGGGTCAACTCGGCTTTTATTGGATTCGAATTATTCAACTTGAAATGAATGTAGATTCCAATCACGATTCGAATCGATTTGTATCGGTCGGTGTACGAACGCGGTCTCGACGAGATGACAGAGATATTACATTCTCACTTGACGACGCGCCAACCACGCCGCTAATTATTACAACCGACTGCCGACTCGAGCGAGTCGTTGGCTCGCTGATTCGAATTTATTCGATGCCGCCTCGCTGCGCGACGGACAGCGGTAGGTAACTTCGTTCGGCCAATCGAATCAATTCTAATTAAGAGAAAAGCAACTCGAATCACCAGGTCGACGGCGTGATTCAAATGATTCGAATCGACCCATCACTATGCGTGACAAGCCATTTTCGGCGCATGCGTCGGGATGTCTGTACGCACCTTTAATTGGCATAGGGGAACAATGTCTCTAATATAAAATACATCTGAATGAAAGTATAATTAAAGCAACGTCTTTTGCACGAAGTCGGAATGAACCACAAGTGAGTGAATGAAAAAGAGATAAAGGTAGGATGTGAAAGAAAGAAATAGACGTTATTGTTAATAGAATCGCCAGACTAAATGAGTAAATGTGGTATTGTATATTTCTTTTTTTTTATCCGTTTTTTCCCGTAAGCTTCAAAGACGAATTAAAAATCTGCAACAGCTTTGTATGATTCTTTTGTCTGCACTTTTAATTATCTTTTCTGTATTCTTTCCCCACATATTTGATTGTCTGTTGCTATTTTTATTTACTGTTATTTTGCGCCATTGCTCTGCCTTTTTCATCCAATTCTGAACGAGCGCGTCCAAATTGCTTCGCCAGACCTTTAAATTATTAAAAGAAATAAATACATAATCTTATTGCGAAATTCAAAACAACAACTGAAATTGAAAAATTCTCTTTAAATCTGTTTGTTTTTTATTGATTTAAAATCGTCTTCAGAACTTCCAAATCTGCGTTATGTAATTCAGGACCCATTTTTGACCCTTAGAAATGTTCTTATACATATGAAACGATATCACAGAAGGGATTTTCTCAAAAATTGGCACAAACCTCAATGTTCCCTGGAAGGGAGATCGAGCTTTAAAAGTACCTGTAATAGTAGGAGCGTGCGCTCTAAGGGCAACCGAGCCACCACAGACACGACGCTTTTAGAATCAGCGATCGGCGGCTTTGCGGCTGCATCGCGTTTCGGCGACCCTCTGCATTCGATCACGGCATCAAAATCGCTCTTCTTCTTTCCGACGATGGCAGAGCTTCATTTAATCGCTGCGACTAACGTTTCACGTTTTAGCTACGTCATCCAGCGACCGGAGGGCGATTAAATTTTCGATCGCCGACGCTAAAAGTATCGTGTCTGCAATGGCCCTAAACACGCAAGTTTCTTGTTGTGATATACGATTGTGCATTTTCATTACTGTGTCTTTAAACCCTCTGATTTCGTGAATGTAGCAATGGAATTTTGTAACCCAATATGCTTATGCTAATTATAGTATCGTGGTACTTATAGTGACTGCATAACCATCAAAATCCACATCGATAAAGAAATTATCGATGTGGATAATTTATTATTTATCGATGTCGATAATTTCTTTATCGACGTCGATTTTGATAACCTTGGAAAGTACTACTTTGTGCAAGTAATCACACGTGTTGGTAAAGGTACCTATCACAAGCAAAATGACGCAAAATTATCAATTCGGCTGTCGTAGTTCGTAAAGAGGGGTTTAAAAATAAAATCCATCAAAATGCACTAATTCACTTACGTGTTAAATTCATTTAAACTAAGTAACTTTTCTATTTCCCGGCGTGGGTAACTGATGATCTTACTGTTGTGAACTGCTAAGTGAAGATTAAGTATAGATACAGTCAACGTGTTACTCCCCTAATGGATATCTGCCACCTGCCCCTGGCTTTTTAGCCACAGTACAGAAAAAACAGTAGAGCAACCATCCCGAAAAATAAATAAAAATTATTGTTTTAATACAAAATTCGGGAAGCATAATTTCTCTGAATCTATTCAAGTTGATTCGAAAACTACTTAGAGCATTTTGAACTTGGTTAATTCTAACACCTAGAAAGATTTTTGGAGGAAGTTTTGTTGGTTTGGGCTTTTAATAAATACATAATATACTGCGTATAATAGTTGAAGTTAGTCGATCATATTTACCGGGTCGACTAACCGGTTCACGTGATAGTTTTTTTTCCCAATCTATGGATGACACTAGTCCACCAACAAGCGTATGCATATCAGGAATAAGATAACCAATTACTGTATCGCTATTTTAGTAAATAGAATCAAGTTGTTTTACTGTCTTTTCTTTATGTATCATAACAATTTTCTTAACACTAACATCGTCAGCTACCGTCGCACAAATTTGTATAAAATATATTCTCAAAGTCTGAATATTTCTTCTGTAAACTATACATAGATACAAGGTGTTGTGTTTTACATAATATAAATCTGTGTAGTTCATGTAGATTACTTTGTATACGTTTGTTCGATGTTTTGGTGATTTTTGAAACTATTTATGTGATTATAATAGCTGCAAAATAAAATAAATGATTACTTGGATTTTTTGTATTATTTTTTTACTCTGTGGAAAATATAGGCCCATGTAGGGTTACCATATCTCAGGATTTGTCCTGAGATTTCAGGATTTTTGGACTGTTCTCAGGAATGCGGCTGGATTTTGCAAATCTCATGAAATCTCAGGATTTTTAGAATTTTCAATAAAATACCTACAGCTTACATTTTAAAGATCTCTTTAATAAAAAGTTAAACAAACTAAAAATAATCTTCCTTTGGTAATAATTGCACGATTAAAATCAATACTTATTTATCCAAGTAGGTACTTAATCAGTTTTATCATACTTAATATGTGAAGATACCTTTTTAAGTAAGGTTTTTTCTTTAATTATTGATTTATAAAATGCCCCAAATTATATTGAATTAAAAGTATAGCTCGAACTGAAGACACCGTTAGTCGGTTTCTTTCATTCGACCATTGAGCCCCCGTGAATCCCGTGATAGAAAAAACTCTTTCTACGGTTGCATTCTGGGCTGTAAGTGCAAATAAAAACTGTAAAAAATCTCAGGATTTTTCAATGAAAATCAGGCGTTTTCTCCGGACTTTAGATTTTTTCATCTGGTAACCCGAGGACCATGTGATTTTTTTAAAATTTGTCTTTGATGGTTGCGAATATGGACGTGACCTATGAGGTACACGATGGACGAACTCTTTCACTAGCTTGGGAGATAGAAGAAGGAAGATAAATGGGGTAAGGACCCATAGAGGAGAGGTCCGCCAGTGGCTGGTGGACCGGGACCTGCCGGGGTTGCGGTGAATGCTTTTGCGAATTCCGCGACCCCGGCCGAACGGTCAAGGGGAGGAACGTCGTCGGTTTTTAGCCGGTAAGAGTCCGACAGACCCCTCGCCTTCAAAGGGCGAGGGACATCCATGAGGATTTTCCAACGATAAAAAAAGCTAAAACAGTTATCCATAAAACTTAAATTTCATTGTCAATAGTTGAAGAGACTGTTTACCAAAGTACTCTGTGCTGTTTACCTATTCTAAATGTCAGTACCATTCCGTACAGATGGTCTAATAAAAGTTTATCTGATTTTGATGATATTACAGCGCAGTTGGACTGGCCATAATTGGGCCATTCATGGAAAATTATAGCTTAGTTATGGTTCTTATTTTTGTGCTGATGTCATAAGAAGAGGAGATCGTTACGCTTGTATTCCTTGGGGTAAGCAACAAACAAGGTGGCAAGCCTATTTCCATTTGCTCAATTTGACCCTCAGATTTGACACTACCGTTCTTAGCATTTTTTGTGTTAGAAAATAATTACACAGGCTAAAAATGTTTAGTCAAGTTTACACCAAACATCATTGAAGTGGCCACACAGTATTCAGAAATTATTTGATGGCCCATTAACACGATAAATAGAAGTCTAAGTTCCTTTATAATATTAGGTTCTTTAAGCAAGGTTTTTCAGGTATTTTAAAACATACACATAAACATAACATCACGCCTTATATTCCCCGAAGGGTTCGGCAGAGGTGTTTTCGTATACCCTCGAGTCGCCAGTTATGTTTAACTCCCATGTGATAGGAGGCGAGCCTATTGCCATTAACCGGACACAAACCCAGACTGAGCTGCTACTGAGAAATTCCTAATGGAAAAATCCAATAACACTTTGCCCGACCTGGGGACCGAACGCAGGACCCCATGTTCAGCAGTGGCGCTTTCGACCACTAGACTAACAAGGCTGTATTTTTAAACCATGCTTAAAGACTACCCTGTGGATTAAATACAAGACCGCAAGATTTATAGCCGCGTTTTCCGTCATTAAACCTACAATCAATAAAAAAGATTAAAGTATGTATTTTCAATCTATCTTTCCTTGTCAGTTTAGCGTACAAAATCGCTTTGAGAAACCATTTTCTGTACGTTATTCGAAGTCTTTCAGTCGGTGCACTATTTTACAGGTGAGTGCACTAAGAGTTGGCCCCTTTTGCTTAGAAGTTGGAGGCCATCCTTTTGGCGAAGAGAATATTCTGGTTTATAAAATAAACTATAATAAAAGAATAAAGAACCTATTTGAGTATATATATTTATATATATATATATTTAAAATATGTATTGTAATTATAATGTTATTATATAATTCATCATCTTCCTGCCCTGGTCCCAAGTTACTTGGGGTCGGCGCAATATGTTTTTCTCTTCCACTCTTCCCTGTCAGCCGTCTCATTATCATTTACTCCCTTATCTTTCATATCCTCCCTCACACAATACATCCATCTTTTCTTAGGTCTCCCTCTCCCCCTCCATCCATCAACATTCATATTCATCACTCTCTTAGCCACATGTGTTTCATCCCTCCTCAGCACATGCTCATACCAAGACAAACGCTTTCCTTTCAACTTTTCTGTCACTGGTGCCACTTTCAAACTTCCTCTAATATACTTATTTCTAACTTTATCCATTCGCGTCACTCCACACATCCATCTCAACATTCTCATCTCCGCTACGTGTAATCTTCTTTCATCCGTCTTCTTCACGGCCCAACACTCTGATCCGTACAGCACGTTATTATATAATTATTTGTGTTATAATATGTATTTATACTTATTATTTAGTTGATTCTCAATTTTTAGTAGGTTACATATTTGTACGCTGCAAACTGCCTTTTACATTTTTCTTAACAATTCTTTCCATCCAATGGTTGTCTGGAAGAAATTGCTTTAAGCGATAAGACCGCCATTTGTACTGTTCCTAATTGTGTGTATTCCTTCTGTTTTATTTCTTTTAGTGTGCAATAAAGTATATCTATCTATCTAAAGGAAGATCTTCGTGTGAGAAAAAAGCTAACCTAAAATATAAACTTAGTGCAGGTTAAGAGTAATTACTGGTTCGTTCGTTCTTCCTAGCTTATTTTAAAATATGTTGAGGTCGGAAGCTGACCTCAACATAATTGGGAAAAACCTTAGGATATCGGCATTGCACAGTAACTGGGTTGCGGAAGTCTGAAGGCAGTCGCTCCGTGTAAAATATTGGTATTCAGCCGCATGTGGTGAGACTGGAAGCTGACCCCAACACAGTTGGGAAAAGACTAGGCAGAACACAACTAATGTTTTATAAAATTGTGTTTTATCATTAATTAATTCTTTAATTAAAGTAGATCTATACTCTTGAAATAATTAAATTCACTTCTCGGGACTAAATAATCAATCTTTAGATTTAATAAATCGTTTTATTATGGATTTTTAAGTTCTTCCTTCTAGTATCTGCTTTTATTTCTATTACCTACTCTTTTTATACAAGGTTAGTCAGAAAGGGGGTACTAAGCCGAAAGGGTGTTAAAGTACCTATAATAAGGGATAACTTTTGTTCTACAACTTTTCCCAAAACTGGATAGTTTTAAAGAAATAGCTTTTTAAAGATTTCGTAAAAAATATGCTATAATCTATCTTTCCATAGCTATGATTAGCTGTGTTTACTATTTAGGTCATATTTGGGGTCACGGACTAGAAACTTAATTTTCTGAATTCATAACTAAAGCAGGTATGATGTTTTTTTGAAAAAACTAAAATAAATATCTTTTTGCATGCAAATAAAAATTATGATTTTGAAATTTTAACACTTGCTTTAAAATAGTCATCAGTGATACTTTAAGAGTCCCGCGGCTTAGTAACCCCTTTCCGACTAACCTTGTATAATATAATTTGATTCTAATTATTGTTATTAAGGCCAACTTAATCCTACGTTATATTTAAGATTAACACCCGAAACACATTCATTAAAATCCAAAACAATTTGCGTTAAAGAATGTGCTTCAAGCACGTGCCGATCTAACCAGTTTACTTGTTCAAACATGGAACGTGCATAAACTTGGATCAAATGTTGGTGACAAAATATTTGGAGATCATAATGAGTAGGTAAGTAGGTATAAGTGAAAATTCACTTAGGGCCCGTCCATTAATCACGTTATGTGTTTTTAGTATTTTTTAACCACCCCTCCCCCTTGGTTTAAAACTGGCATAAAAATAATATTAAAGAAATGCTGTAATCATGCAAAAATATAACATATTCGTTCGTTGCCTGGCGAGTCAAGATCACCCTACACGCCGCATTTCGGTTTAGAAATCGCGCGTTTGACGAAAAAATTAATACACGTGATATCTTACTACACGCCCCTCCCCCCTTGTGATATTTCGTGATTTTTGCTAAACCCTCTCCCCCCTTTCAAGCCTCACGTGATTAATGGGCGGTCCCTTTGGAAGGCTTATGATAAAATAAAATTAAAATTAAAGCTTACGTCTTTGAAAGGGATTTTGACACATCTACTTTTAGAGTAGAGGTGTCAAAACTTTCTTCTCTCCTACTAAATTATGCTGTCCCCGACAGGGTCCATAATTGATTCCATAGTCTCAAGCCTACCACTTGTTCTAAAATTACACTATGGAATGCAATAAAGAATTGAGTATAGAGTGGCATTATGTATACAGGGTGTTAGGGTAAACACCGTTATCCTTGAAACCAGTGGTTTGGTTTCATTTATAGAACGTAAAGTCAATGAAAAATAGCAACCTTGTATTTTTTAAATTTTTTTTAGGAAAGTCCCAATTTCAACATGAAAGCATTTCACTCTATGCGCAAGGGCAACAAACCCGCATCTGACCACGGGAGAGGGGCGCGGGGGTGCGCACCACGCTGCCGGCGCTTGCGGCGGTGCGGCAACAGCAGTCAGTCATCCGCTGTTACGCTAGTGACCGCACGTCGTTGCGTATGTACTCGTGTCGTGTTAGTGGAGCACCGATCATTTTTCACGCGTAAATTGTGTAACCTGCTCAGTGCTATGTCGTTGTACTACCCATGGTTTGAGTGATAATGGTGTTTATCCTTACATTCTGTAGAACGTAAAACCAATGAAAAATAGGTAACATGCTTTCTCGAGTGCGAAACAACCTACGAAAACGTGCGGAAGCATGCGTGGCCGTAAATGGATCCCATTTTGAACATTTGTTAAGTTTAATTTAGGTAAGTGCTAGTTATTTCATCATTGTAAAATTAACCGATAATTTTTAATCAAACTGTTCGTGTACTAGTGTGATGAACTTTTTAAATACTTACGCCAAAAATTCCTACCCAATGGTTTGGTTTTTTTTCATTTTCTTTATTGTCAAAAGACTCGTCACGCAACACCTAAGGTAGGTATTTTTGCCTGTCCTATGTCAGGAAAAGTATGAAGGGAAAGTTGCATCACAGTTTATGTGTACCTATTGTGTAGGTAAACGTACGCGGGCGGGTGAACCGAGCGGGAAGACTGTCGTTGCAGGTGATCACCTGACTCGGACGCTAATTGGCGTACGGTGTCGGACAAAAACATTTCAAAATGTTTTTAAAAATAACTTCGTACTTATTTTTTAAATGGTCATGTATTTTTATTTTTATGTTAAAAAAAACGTACCCAGCAAAAATAATTAATTAGAAAAAAATAAGAAAAATAAACATCTTGATCTTTTTTCGACATAATATGATTGACTTTGTTAAAAAATATCGAATTCCGGTTGGTAACTGCCTAAAATAGAAAACAACTAACGTTGTTTGCTGTTGTATTTCTAAACAGAGGTTTTATTTTCTTTTTTGTTGTCCTGTTACTACCTACCTAATTAGGATTTTTTTTATGTTTACATAATAATTTTATAGAGAAATAATATTTGTATCTAATAATTTTCTGATGCTAATAATGCTCTTCAAGTTTGTATACTCCACTAAGACGAACATAGTCTGCTTATTTATTTAGGGACAATAAACAGCAGTGTAATAATAAGTAAACATAGGTTAGAAGTTGATAATAAAGGCAACTTAAACACTACCACAAAACAGATAGGTACAGAAGTCAATCACATGTATGTACTTCACTTTTCGTACCTACGCTCGGCGGTCGCTCTATCTATATATCTATCTCTCTCAAGCGCATGGCACTTGCGCTCGCACTCACTCGCACCCTAGTCCCAAACAGTCCGAGATATCGTGTCCGTGTGCAGTGTCTATGTATGCGTTGCTCGAGCGCACTTGTATGTAGATTGACTTCTGTACCTATCTGTTTTGTGACACTACTCACAACGTTATCCACATATTACTAAACAGATCTACTAGCTGTTAGAAAGAACAATATAAAAATAAACCGAATAAAAGTAAACATTACTTAATTAATAGGGTTCTGATCACTTAAAATAGTAATAATTTCTTTTCTAAATATAGCCTTGCTGAAAAACATAATATCAGTAGACCTAAACTGCCTATTGTAGGTGTCAACTAATCGATGCAGCGGTGAGCGTACAGCTGAGTTGGTTGCCAAGCATATCATTGTGGGACCCAGTGCATAATATCAGCAAGCACATTGGGTCACCCGCGCGACGGCGCAACGAGTATTCCCAAGGAAGGTTGATGTTAGGCAGGCGGCCAGTCGTAAAACAATAAGCCAAAACCTCTAACAACATGGATTTACGAAATACATGTTGTGCCGACCCCACCTAGTATGGGATAAGGGCAGGGAGATGATGATGATATAATTATAATAGAAAAGTTTATTAATCACTTTTCATATTACAAATTTCTCTTAGTCTATGTACAAAATCATGGCAATTAATACACATTTATAAGAGATCACGTTGACGACTATACTATACTGGCCTGCAAAAATAAGTATCACACTTTTAAAATTGCAATAACTTTTTAGGTACTTACACTAGATATATTTTCGAAACAAAAAGGACTCAAAAAAGAGTTTAACTTTGTTACTATAGTTTCAAAGAAAGCTGATAAAAATTGCTGTAAAACGTTTTTTATTTTAAATCTATAACTTCTATAGTTGAGAAAAAATTGAAATTTTAAAAGTGTGATACTTATTTTTGCAGGCCAGTGTAGTATAAACTGTGTCACAGTCGTCAGTATTGTTTTCTGATCGTATTTAACGTTGCTGCGTTGGTATCGTAATTCGTTTTTTTTCGAATTAAGGAATATAGACACAATTCTACTTACAATTTTTTTTTAATATAAGATTTAGAACAAATCGGTTTTCGAACGCAGTTCCAATCTACAATCTGTAGGTCTAGCACGAACGTAATGCTACGTCCAGACCTGCCGAATGCGCCGCTCGCGAGCCGCTTGCGAACTGCGCGCGTGCTGCTCGCGTGCAGTTACAGCGTACGTTTGGTGCGCCGCTCTAGTGCAACTCCGGTAAGGCTCGTGCGCACATAGCTTCTTTCGCGTTTGAACTATAAATAAATAAATAAATAAAATTCATTTATTTCAGGTAATAATTAATAACCCATAGCACACAAAACGACAACAATTAAAAACAAGTTAAATTAAATTAAATTGAATCACATTAAATCAAAAAATAAATACATATTCCAAATCAAATCAAAATTAACATTACTTATTCCATTATTCATTTAAATTAATACAATTATTGATAACAAATCTATTACAAATCACAAACAATAAATTTTCAATCAAATAAAATAAATAAAATTAATTCAATTCAGATAACCCGATCCATAAATTCTGATTCAAATTAACAGTATTCACAATATTCAAATATAATTTAAATAACCCTCATAACAAAAGATCTCCATAACGGAGAAGAGATCCTATCCGCTACAGTTTTCAGAATTACGTTGTGGCTGCCACGCATTCTGCAGATCAGGGATACAGTTTTCTTGCGGAGGACGGCATGAAAGCCATCAGTGCGATGCAGCGCAAACATCCCCGATGCACTACAGTAGCGAGGCAGGCCCAACATCATCCTGAAGATGTTATTATACTGGACGCGCAGGACATCCAGCGATCATTTGGTATGGCAGACCCACAGATTTCCCGTATACAAGCTTTGACAATATGCTTTAAATAATGTTATTTTTACTTGTTTAGAGCAGCGGGAGAATCTGCGGGCCAGCATGTTACCTCTGACCGCCAAAGCCCTGCGCTCCCTCTCAATGTCCAGATCATCTTCAAGACTTTCGGTAATTAAATGCCCCAGGTATTTAAATTTCGTGACACGATTTATGCACAAGCCATTTAGGGTAATATTATGTGAATACTCGGGGCATCCACCGGCGGCCCTAAAGACCATATACTCAGTTTTCTGAACATTGTATACAAGCCCATGTGCACCAGCATAGGCCTCACACACCCTCAACAACTCACTGAGACCTCTCATCGTCGGGCTCAGCAGCACCATGTCGTCCGCGTAGCTAATGTTATTGACGCAAACTCCATCTATCGAGCAACCGACACGCTTGCTACTGAGCTCGACGATGAGGTCATTTATGTATAGGTTGAATAGCTTGGGTGACGTCAACCCTCCCTGTCTCACCCCGCTTTCCAACGTATATGCCTCAGAGAGTGTATTATTCCACCTTACAGCATTTGTTTGATGACAATACCAATATTTAAACATATTGAGCACCCCCACCGGTACACCCGCGCTCCCTAACTTTCTCCAGAGCACATCGTATGAAACAAGATCAAAAGCTTTGGAGAGGTCAAGGAAACACGCATATACCGGTGTCCTGCGGTCCATATAGTATTGGACAGTATGCTTGACACCTACGATGGCAGCTTCCGTGGATAGGCCGGATCTAAACCCAAACTGCGCGTCATGCAATTCAATATATTTATCTATGCAGGAATCAAGCATACCGTCCAGCACTTTCGCAATTATCGTTGCTAGAGATATGGGCCGGTAATTCCCCCTCTCCGAGATATCCCCAGTCCTGTTCTTCACAATAGGCACTACAATGGTTTTCATTAAGTCATTTGGTAGGTACGAGGTACGTGGTAGGTACTATGAGCCTCATTTGTGAATTTGCTTCCGAAGATGTCAGCGCCAGATCGTCGCTTTCTGGTGGACAAAGAGTGTAAACTCTTTGTGTAAACTCTTTGTAATGTGGGATTAAATGCAATACTTATGTGACTGCTGACTTCTATTGATTCTGTAACGTGCAAAACATCTAGGTACTTTAAATTTAAACTTTTTTCTCATCATCATCATCATCAGCCTATAATGTTCCCATTGCTGGGACACAGACCTCCTCTCTGTGAGAAGGAATGGGCCGTAATCCACCACGCGGGTCCAGTGCGGGTTGGTAGATGTCACATGTCTTCGAATTTTTGGTTCTAGGACATGCCGGTTTCCTCACGATGTTTTCCTTCACCGTTTTGAGAGCAGTGGTGATGAAATAAATTACACAAATTACAATTACAATCAATTACAGCCAGGCGCATTACTTTTTTCTCAATTCAATAGCACAAAATAAATCCGCAGCGTGCAATATCAAACACAAACGCATCTGACGTCATAACAGTCTGGCATCGCAACCACCTAACAAAAGAGGTCCTCAATGAAAAGACGCGTCTTCAATAGCACTTTTGTCTTACTGTGAATCCGGCACTTTAATTATAACCCACAATACAAAACTGTCTCGTTATACACATCTATAGCGCCTCATCTGTCTTGCTTTTGAGGAAAATAGAGGTTTCATTGTGCGTGATAAGTGCTAGGCTTTTTTTTGTTGCTGCAGAGGGTGGTTTTAGCAAAGAAATGTAAAGGTACTGTCTTTAAGGGGGGGGGGGGGTAAGGATAATTCGTACAAAAAGGCATATTTTTGTGACGACACAGTTAAAATCTCTTAAAACCAAACATTAAAGTATGACATTCGCAGAATATTGTATAAAATTTTCACGAAGAAATATTAAAAAATACGGCAATGGCAGCAATTCTTCGGACGTGTCTCGGAAAAAAGTAGAATTGCGGTGCTCCTCATAACTTGGTGCTGAATCATCTGAAATCAAAAAATCTAAGTTCATTCGTTAGATAATAGTTTTCCCCAGGTAAAGCTGGGAGGGTTTTTCAAAATTTCAATTTTTCACTTTTTTGGAACTCTTTGATGGGAAAAACGCGTGGCTAAAAATCGCGTTTTTCCCTTAACTATACGATGTCGTAAGAGACCATTACGGTGGATGGGTGCCAACTTCCATATTTATAACGACACTAGATGTGTCCTCACGGCTCCGCCCGTAGCCTATGTTACTCAGTAGCTTACTCATGTAGCTTTCAAACGGCAAAATATTTTTTTAAATCGGTTTAGTAGTTTTTAAGTTTATTCTTTACATACAAAAATACAAATCTTTCCTCTTTATAATATTAGTATAGATCAAAAACAGCAGTTTTGTTCCAACATTTGATATTTTTACACGCTTTATATTAACTTCACTTGTAACTAACTAACAATGTAATAAAATCTTGGAAGTCAATTTTAACCTACTTCTAATTGTCGTATCGAAATGAAACTTTGTAAGTATATGTAGTTCGGATGACAATACTATAATTTGGTATCTTAGAGCCGATCTGATGATGGAGCCAGGAGGTGGATAGTGGAACTCTTCAGTGGCTACTAGTAAACCCCGCAAATAATTTTAAGTTCGTGATAAAAGCGTGGTGTTTAGTTTTTTAAACTACATGTTTTTATTTATGAATCTTTTTATTGATATCAGTTCATCCATTTGGGCGCTTAGATGCTACAGACAGACACACAGACAGACAGACATAGAATTCGAACTTATGATAACCCTCTTTTTTCGTCAGGGGTTAATAACATTCTGTACATTTTTTTTTGGAAAATCCTCATGGATGTCCCTCGCCCGAGGAAGGCGAGGGGGTCTGCCGGACTCTTACCAGCTAAAAACCAACGGTGTTCCTCCTTCTGACCGTTCGGTCGGGGTCACGGGATTCGCAAAAGCATGCACCGCAACCCCAGAACATTATGTACCTAGTGATGACGAAGACACAGAGATTATGAACTTAGCCATGCTATAAAAACAAAATTTCAGGCCAAAAATCGTTTAGAAGATTATAAGGTTAGATAACATTCCTCGCTGTTCCAACCAAGTCAGGTCGTTGACCGCTGAGCCGTGACCCCGGCATCTTACGCCCCTATTTATATAACGAAGCCACCGACTTCTAGTGAAATATAGGGTTGCCATCCCTCCGGGTTTCCCCGGATTTGTACTAGTTTAGAGGGCATCCGGGGAACGCCCGGGCGGGGCTTCATTTGTAGTCCAGGTTTAAAAAAATAAAGTCTTGGGCCGCCTGCGACTCACGTACTGTGCCCGCACGCCGCGATCAAACGACGAACGAAAAAGGTGATTTATGACATTTTCAACTGCTTTTTATTACACTGACTATGTTTAAAAAAACCTGTTGACATGTCCGGGTTCTGGGCTCTAAAATCCGGGGTTTTCACGCGTCTTGTCCTGGTTGCCAAATTTTAGATATGGCAACCCTAGTGAAATATCAAGGTCAAGCTGTCAATTCAACAACTATAACTTGACCTCGCAAAACTTTCAGCTTCAATGATAAGGCAGGTCATGAAATAACTGTCAGAAATTCTATGAGTCACTTCCATAGTTTCGCGACACACCATCGATCATTTTTGGTGAAAAAACATTAATTAGGGCGAAGGCTTTTTTCATAGTCGGCTGTTGGATGATGTAACGATCTATCAATATTAAGAGCGGCGTGTTTTATCAAGTTGTCAATGTTTCAGTTTTTTTTTTAATTTAGTATAAATTATGACCACAAAACAGATAGGTACAGAAGTTAATCTACATACAAGTGCGCTCGAGCAACGCACACATAGACACTGCTCACGGACACGATATCTCGGACTGCTTGGGACCAGTGTGCGAGTGAGTGCGAGCGCGAGTGCCATGCGCTTGAGAGAGATAGATATATAGATAGAGCGACCGCCGAGCGTATGTATGAAAAGTGAAGTACATACATGTGATTGACTTCTGTACCTATCTGTTTTGTGTTATGACAGTTCCTATCTTATTTATTTATTTATTTATAATCATCCTTACAACTATCATAACAGGATTAACCTAATGCGATAGTGTGGTATTTATACCTATATATTAACAATATTAAATTAACCTAATAAGGAACTTCTATAACATAACCTAACCTAAATTATATAAATCTCTAACATAACAAAAACACAGAACAACTATTATATAACTTCTTAACATTTAGTACTAATACTACACATTTATATACAATACAAAAACATATTTTGCCTAACCTATCACAACTTATGTGTAACATAGTATAAATAATAGTAAATAGAAAGAAAGAAAGAAGAAAGAAAATACATTTATTTAGCACAGACTAAAAGGCACACAAAAACATAAAGCAGAAAAAAAAAAGAGATTAGTAGGAAAGTGTGCCTCACGGCTGCGCCAAAAAGGCCCAGTTCAGCAAAAATGCCAGACAACTAGTGCCTGACGCTGGTTTTCAACTGGACCTGAATTTTGAGGTGACGGATGTCAAACGGTTTTATACCACAGTGTGTGTATGCATACTTAAATAAAATAAATTTGCGTAGATAAAAATAATAACGATATATTATAGGTACGAACATAGTGTGATATTGAATAAAACTGCAATAAAAACAAAACAAAAAAAGACTAATAAATGAGTCGGAAGGATTAATATGTAAATAAATAAATCTTTCGAAACACACATAGATCATATAATGGAGACATTCAGTGTGATCATGTCTAGCTCCCGTTGCGCTTCTATGAGGTACTGCCGTAAGCGTCGTCTAAAAGTATCTATTTTGTTAGTTACTCTAATCGGCGGTGGCAGGTTATTCCATACTTTGGAAGCCGCATAACGAAAGCTGCCTCTAAAAGTGGCTGTACCATGAGACTGAGTCGAGAGTTGCTGTGAGCATTGCCTTCTCCCGCATTCTCGTCTACTCGTAACCCAGCCTAGCTTGTTGTACAGGTAGTCCGGTTTCTGGTATTTAACCACACCAAACAGAAGGCAAGCTAAGTGTAGTTTGCGCCTGGACTTCATTTTCAGTATACAATGCTTGTTTAGAAAAGGTGTTACATGGCTTCTGCGAGGAATACTGTAACAAAACCGAGCACAGGCGTTTTGTACCCTTTGAATGAGGCGGTCTGTACGAGCTAATAGGCGCGGGCCATAGACCGTGTCAGCGTAGTTCAGCCTAGACAGAACCAGGGTTTCCACTAGCTGTTCCCTTAGTCTTTCGGATAAGTAAGGCCTCATATTGTATAAGACCTTTAAGCGATAAAAACAGTTTCTAACCGAGTCCGCCACGTGCTTCTCAAAACGAAGGTCTTTGTCCATAATAATACCTAGATTTCGCGCTTCATTTACCCGCTCAATTTGTTCGCCCATCAGTTTCAAGTCAAATGTCACAGGTAGTCGAGCCAATTGCTGTCTTGTGCCAAATACCATATATTTCGTTTTTGTTGGATTTAACGACAGGCAGTTCTCCTCAGACCAGGCGGCGATTCTTTGAAGATCATCGTTAAGATCCTTAATGGCACTATCGTATTCGTCTGGTCTAAAGGACATGTAAAGTTGGACATCGTCAGCGTATATATGGTACTTGCATCTCTGGAGACATTTTATAATATCCGCACAGTACAAAATAAAGAGAATCGGGCCCAATATAGAGCCCTGCGGGACTCCTCTCTCAACAGAAATAGGTGCCGAACTAAGGGTAGTGCCGTCACCCAACGCAACTCAACAAGTTGCTCCCTATTATTTAGATAGCTACGGAACCATTGCGTGGCGCTTGCATCGAAACCATAATAATTTAACTTCGATAGCAATAGCGGGATATTTATTGCGTCAAATGCCCGGGAAAAATCAAGTAGAACCAGTAATGAGCACATCCCCCTATCTTGGGCCGGTACTATATTATCGGTAACATCCAGTAAAGCAGTAGATGTACTGCGCTGTTTCCTGAAACCAGATTGTAAATCAGGTAACACGTTATTTTCTTCCAAAAAAACGGTTAAGTGGCGGCTAACTACTTTTTCTAATATTTTGGATAGACATGGTAATATACTTATAGGGCGCAGGTCTTTTAAAGTAGATGGATTTGAATTTTTTGGCAAGGGCCTAACGGAGGCAATTTTCCATAGGTCGGGGAAAGTAGATGTCATTATGGAGTGGTTTATTATGTGCGTTACAACATTTAACGTGTTTGGCAGAGTCATGTTAATCATATCCAGGGTAATGTTGTCATAAACTTCAGCGTTACTTTTAAGGTTGGAGATAACGCGAGAGATGTCGTTCTCATCCACTGGAGTGATTGCGAAAATTTCTTCACCATGTCTATGACTTTCATAATAGTTTATAAGTGATGTGCTTGCCACGGGGTTACCGGGGACGATTAAAAAGTTGTTATTAATAAGGTCAGGATCTGTAAAGTGCGACGGTAGGTCTTGTCTGGGCTTATAGGGCAATAAATTTGATTTTAGATTTTTCCATAATATTTTTGGGTTCTTTATTTTATTGTTTATATTGTGCTTAAAATATGCTACTTTTTCACTATACAACGAATTATTTACTAAGTGTTTTAGCTCTTTGTAATATTTTTTTTTGAATCGGATTTCGTTTTCCTGTAACTATTAAGTGCATCATCACGTAAACGCATCATAGCTCTGATTGTGCCTGTAATCCACGGGTACAACTTTTCCTTTACAGTACACGTTTTGATCGGCGCGTGGACATCAAACAGGGAAATTAAATGGGTGTTAAAGACATGCACCATATCATTAACGTTGTCAAGCGACGAAATAATTCCATGATTTAAAAACGATAAGTGTAAACTAAAGATTTCCGTGCACACATTTTTAAGAGGCCGAAATTTTACCAAGTATGGTTTAAACTTGTCACGCTTAATGTGAAATTCACCAACTACAATAGAATGGCCGTTGATTGAACCGAAAGGTTCTACCGCTGTATTTCTTGCTCTCAGGTCAGTACATAGGAGATCGATGAGAGTTTCACTGGATGCTGTAAAGTGGGTAGGAGTTGTGACCAACTGTGAAAAACTGAGGCAATTCAAAAACTCATTTATATTTTTAGTTTTAATCCCGTTCGTGTCTAGCATATTAACATTGAAGTCGCCAAGTAATATGTAGTGGTCGCAATTTCCCAATGAACTAATAGAATCCGTTATGGCATCTAGAAAAAGTACAACGTCATGCCAGGGCGGTCGATAGGCTGTACCTATAGCAATCTTTTTGCCGTTCAAAGAGATCGTTAACCACATTTGTTCGACCGATTCGAACCTTGGATCGTTCGCACCCGTCCATGTACGTACGTAAATAATAGTATCGGTTAATGGCAATAGGCTCGCCCCCTATTACACGGGACTTAAACATAACTGGCGAAACGAGAGTGTACTAAAACACCTCTGCCGAACCCTTCGGGGAATACAAGGCGTGATGTTATGTTAGAAGGGCTCGTGGCTAATTAACAACCGCGCGGGTCATATGATTTGCGAAGTTAAGCTGCGTTTGCCGCGGTCAGTATGTGGATGAGTGACCGTTCGTTACACTTCAAGACCCATCGTTCCTCTGAGAACTCGTTAAACAGTCGGCCCCGGGTGTCATACGAATACCTACGACAGTTGTTACGGGAACTCAGAAGCCCGAAAATCTGACGACCGGTCTAACCTTAGGATATCGGCATTGCCCTGTAACTGGGTTGCGGAGGTCTGATGGCAGTCGCTCCGTGTAAAATACTGGTATTCAGCCGCATCTGGTTAGACTGGAAGCTGACCCCAAGATGGGAAAAGGATAGGCAGAATGATGTTTTTTTATGTTAAAAATCATCAGGTTTTTTTTTTCCTGTGGTTATTGACTAACCTGGTGTCAGAGTTTATGCCGCCCATGGGCTTCTGACTTGACTTCACATGCCGTCAAGAAATATCTCTCAGGCATGCCGGTTTCCTCACGATGTTTTCCTTCACCGTTTTTTAAGCAAGTGATAATTATACAATACGCACACATTTTAATTTAGTTTTTTCAAAAATTCTTCATCCCTGCTTTAGTTATGAATTCAAAAAATGGAGTTTCTAATCCGTGACCCCAAATATGACGTAAAATGTAAACATGTCTCATCATAACTGCGGATAGATAGAATTTAGCGTATTTTTTATGAAATCTTTGTACAGGTATTTCTCTTGAACTAGGTATGGACTTTGGGGAAAGTTGTAGAACAAAAGTTGTCCATTATTGTGGGTACATTAACACCCTTTCGGCTTAGTAGCCCCTTTCCGACTAACCTTGTACAATACGCACATGAATCCGAAAAGTCAGAAGTGCGTGCCTTGGGTTCGAACTCGAGACCTATAACTTGGCAGTTCGACGGTCACACCACAAGGCTATCACTGCTGTTAAATGTTGCTTAATCATCAGGTTATCACTAGGCTACCGGCTGTGCTGTATTTTTTTTAAATTTGATATGGGATTGTTCTTGACTCTAGTCTAGGTCAGAGGAGACAGAGACAAAGTCTACGATGGAGTGAGCTTACCCAGAAGAAGCCTGTTAACTCTAACTTTGAAGTGATTCAGGTTAAATGTGTTCGGGAACACAGACGCAGGTAGTGAGTTCCACTCTTTTGCAGTGCGCATTATGAAGGATGTTTGGAAGCGCTTAGTGCGAATTGGTGGAATGGCAACTAAGTATGGATGGTAACTTGCAGTGCGCCTAGATGTCCGATGGTAGAAGGGGGCTGGTGGGATGAGGTTGTGGAGTTCTTGAGCACACTCTCCGAAGTACAGTCTATAGAAGACCGACAAGCACTGTATTTATATTCGATTCCCAAACGCCATTTAATTCAGCCCCACATTTCAGTCCACGTCGTAATATTTTTTCGACTCATTCTGCGGCAAATCCACTTGAGCGAACTTACCCTATGTCCGAACTATAATATTTTTTTAATTCCTAATCAACTTTGGCATATTGTGTTAGGCATAACTTTTAATGGCATAATAATATAACACCACATCACGCCTGTACTCCCCGAAGGGTTGGGCAGAGGTGTATTGTAACACCCTCATTTCGCCGTTATGTTTAAGTCCCATGTAATAGGGGGCGAGCCTATTGCCATCAACCAAGCACAAATCCAAATTTTGGGCTGCTACTGAAGAATTCCACACGGAAAAACCCAATAACACTTTGCCCGACCTGGGGATCGAACCCAGGACCTCACGATCAGCAATCGCGCTTGCCTCCACTAGACCAACGAGGCATAATAACACTTTGACATAATATTTTTAGAAATAAGTAATATTTTTTGGCATACTGTTTAAATAGCCATACTATCATTTAGCTATATTTTTTCGGTGTAATTTTATAGATTAGATAAGATTAGGATAATATGTTTTAAAAAACATTGCCTTTACATTTATGCATAATTAATATTATGCGTAACGGTTATTAGTCTTGCGTATAGTAGTTCGCGACGGAGATTGCTCAATTTCGTTCGCCGCTCCCAAACGAACTAGTTCGCTCTTCTAGTTCGTCAGCTCCCAGCTCGAATCAGAGGAAGGCAGATCGTTCGCTCGTTTTGATACTACTCCTGCACGGGCACGTGACAAGATTATGGATTGCTGTACTTTACCTACAATTTTTACACTATAAACAGCAAAAGCCTCTGAATGAATATTCTTAAAAAGTATATCATTATTGTAAATAATACCTAGGCTTATTGGTGCAATAAATAAATACACTCTTTAGTTTAATTAGTGAATAAAAGGTTCCGTTTTTTTAAAGATTTTTATTAAGTTTTGAAAATAATCAACAATTACATAAATATATTATTCAGTTCCTTGACAGATTAACCCATTACAAAAGCAAAACAAGTTATAATCAACTTTTAATAATCAAAAAATTTATATCGGTCACGAACTAACGAACTATGGAGCGAGGAATGACGGAGCTATATAGTTCGCGTAGTTCATCTGTGGGAGCGATCTTACGAACTAGTTCGTTCGCGAACTACACAAGACTAACGGTTATTCAGATAAGTGAAAATATACCATGATAAATTATACCATTAAATTTCATGCGGATCGATAGTTTTGTAGCTGTGATAGCCTAGTGGCGTGACCGTCGGACTGTCAAGTCATAGGTCCCGAGTTCGAACCCAAGGCACGCACCTCTGACTTTTCGGATTCATGTGCGTATTGTACAAGGTTAGTCGAAAAGGGGTACTAATCCGAAAGGGTGTTAAAGTACCCACAATAATGGACAACTTTTGTTCTACAACTTTCCCCAAAAGTCCATAGTTCAAGAGAAATAGCTGTTCAAAGATTTCATAAAAAATACGCTAAATTCTATCTATCCTCAGTTATGATCAGACGTGTTACATTTTACGTCATATTTGGGGTCACGGATTAGAAACTCCATTTTTTTAATTCATAACTAAAGCAGGGATGAAGAAATTTTGAAAAAACTAAATTAAAACTAATATTTCACGGAAAAAAAAAACCGAATTTTAAAATTTTGACACTCTTTAAAAAAATCAATCATCAATGATACATTAAGTGGCTCGCGGCTTAGTACCTCCTTTCAGACTAACCTTGTATATGTAATTATCACTTGTTTAAAACGATGAAGGAAAAAGTTGTGAGGAAACCGGTATTCCTGAGAGATATTTCTCGACGGCATGTGAAGCCAAGTCAGAGGCCCATGGGCGGCATAAACTCTGACACCAGGCTAGTCACTAACCACACGAAAAGAAGAAACAGTAAACCATCCGAACTTACCTCAACGTTCTTAACTTATTAATTGCCGGAAAACACACCATTTTCTTTGCCTAAAATAATTGTATTGTCATAGCGAACTTGCGCACCAAAAAGTTTATTGACCTTAAAAAAAAGTTGCAAAAACATTACAACCAAGAGAAAGGTCATCGACTACGTCACTGCGGGCTTAATGACGATTAATGTTTGTTAATTACTTAATTGTTTCTAGGGCCCAAGATACGGTTGCTATTTCAATTTGCAGATGTTCATAGGATATTATAAAAAGAAAAATAGACTCGTGCATCGATCATGTCTAGGGGTGCCAGGTGTCCGGCTTTAGCCGGACATGTCAGGCTTTTTACAGTCGTGTCCGTACAAGTGTATTTGAGTCTAGACTTTTGTTAGGCTTTTGGTCAACCCCGGTCCGCGGTTTCGGGCTTCTGACTACCCGTAACGACTGTCATAGGTATTCGTATGACACCCGGGACCGACGGCTTAACGTGCTCTCCGAGGCACGCAGGGGTCTCGATGTGCAACAAATGGTCACCCATCCACGGACTGACCGCGGCAAGCGCAGCTTAACCTTGCAAATTGTACGATCGGCGCGGTTGTTATTTGTCGGTTGTGGCTAGCAATGTATTACTAAAAAAAACAATATTTACGGTGATATGGCAAAATCAAGCGTCGGCGGCGCGACGAGCGACGGCGTGGCGGCGGCGTGGAAGCGTCCAGTCTAGTCTAAATGGTTAAGCGATACTCGTGCCGGTACCAGAGAAGAAGAGCGTATAGTGTTTCTTTGGTATTACAAGTATGTCTTCGTCTAATACCAGGTTCACACGATTCGATTCTAGTTGATCAAGTGCCAAATCGCATGCGAATTGAACCGTCGAACAGACTTTCAATCAAATTGAATCAATTTGAAGGAACAAAATGTTTCAACTTTTGTTGATCAACTAAAATCGGACCGTGAGAACCCGCTATAAGCTTTGATACAAAACGTCAATTTTCGAATTATGATTGTACAAGAATTACAAGGTTACTAACTCCAAATCAAATACAGCCTTCAGATAGCAATTTCTTCCATTATTGACACAGCCCGTTTTGCTAAGATTTCGATTTTCGGCACAGTTAGAGTTTGCTCAATATTTCTTTGATGACGTAAGTAGGTACGCGAAGGGTATCAGAATTTAAGTTTTAATGAAATTCAAGGGATAATAAAATTTTAGGGATTCGGTTTTATATATTACTAGCTTGCCCGCGATTTAACTCGCATCCATGGAAAACTGCTTCATGTACCAGGATAAAAAGTATATTATGACCTTGTCCTTTGGTCTACCTGTCCATGGTGTAAATTTTATCCAAATCCGTTCAGCCGAAGGCTTGATTGAATAAGAAACAACCAAACATTCACGTTTATATAATTGTGGGAAACGAAACGTCAGAGCGAATGAAAGGGACGGAATACATAGGAGAGAAAGGGATGGAAGTATCTATATGGAAATGGATAATGAAATTTAGGTATTGTTTTGGAAAAGATAATCGATGTACCTATTTGGTTATCGCCGTAAGATCGTCCGAAGTAAGTTTACAAGACGTCGACTGAACAAGGCTTCGCAATACAGTAGAAACTCGATTATCCGGCCCTCAGTTATACGAATTCGCGATTATCCGGACTACCTCACGGACGGAATACCTCATGGCGACATGAGGTATTGGCGCGAACAAAGTGCAACCTTAAGGCGGTTACAGACTGCTGTAACGTAACATGCAATGTAACATGATAGGTATGTAGTACGCGCGCCTAGTGTGCACCGTTCGTGCGCGCAAGGCGTCCACACTATGAGAATTCTGTTACATTGCATGATACATTGCGACAATGTGGACGGCAAATTCTTTCATTGCGTGTTACATTGCATGTTACATTTCGTAAGTCTGTACCCGGCTTTATTGCAGTACTAATAAGAGCGCACCGCGGTCTTTTTGTCCACCATTGTCCCTCATCTGCGCAGGCTCTAAGTGGTATTAAGAAGAATACCGATTCAATTTTGTTGTACACCTGCAAATTAGATAGTGAAGACGGGAGTAAACATCGGAAAATGATGAAGAAACCGAAAAGTGAATTTTTAGAAGATGCTCTGTATTGTTGGTACTATTAGGTCCCACCTATGAAATTGGCGTTTTTTTCTCACAAATAGAGAACCTCGTCATTTCTATGATTTAAAATATTCATCAATTGCTTGATATTATATCGAATAATGACCATCATAGACAACTATCAATAGTAAAGAAACATTATTACTTATAGTTTTCTAAACACAAAACATACCTTAAAAATGACTCCTCTTTTTGTTAGCAGAAATGACCACTATTTTTGTTTTAACTTAGCCATAACTTATTTTTGTCGCATAATCTAAGTGGCATACGTTATCTTAGTTTTTAAACATTAGTGCATAAAAGTTTTAAAACATTAGTGTTCATAGTTGTTAATAAAAAATTAAAAAAATGTTAGTATGAAAAATACAACTTCTTTAAAATTCTCCATACAAAACGCTGATTTCATAGGTGGGGACCTAATACATATGCACAAAACCCGCTTTTCTTCATAAATTCGATTATCCGGATTTTCGATTACCCGAATGCCTAACGACAACAATTCGTCCGGTTAATCGAGTTTCCACTGTATGATATTTTCGCAGTAAAATCGTTCGCAGTATAGTTTTTCGATGTAACGAAATATCGCAGTAACAAGATGTCGATTTAACAAGGCATTGCAGTATAGAGATGTCGTTCAAAGGTTTTCGAAGAAACATAATTTGATGTTACAGCTTTCGCACTCCAGTAGGTATTCCATATGAGATGAAGGTGGATATATCTATACTAATATTATAAAACTGAAAAGTTTGTTTGTTTGAACACGCTAATCTCAGGAACTACTGGTTGGAATTGAAAAAATATTTTTGTGTTATATAGTCCATTTATCGAGGAAGGTTATAGGCTATATAACATCATGCTAAGACCAATAGGAGCGGAGCGTCTACAATACATATCTATTAAAATCCTGTTATCCTACTAATATTATAATCATGTGGAAAGGCTCAGAGTGAAATAAAAACCAATGATCATCATAACCAACTGTAACCAACCGACACCATTTATTTTTTTCTAAAACAAAAGCCTACTAAAAGAGCATCGTAGTATTTCCTTGTTTAAAACTAGCGGCCCGTCCCGGCTTCGCACGGGTGGACATTTTTCCAGTTTTTGCAACATTTTTCATTTATGCTCCGCTCCTATTGGTCGTAGCGTTTATCTTGCTGGTATATGCATTGTTTATTGACACATAAAACACTTTTATCCGTTCAAATATAATATAATATGTATTTAAAATTAACTACCTCCATCCTTGTGTCACTGCGGGGGTACCAGCTGAAAATCAGCGCTGGGTGTTTGACGCTAACATATGCTGAGTTGGTGGCCTTTTCGGCATGGACATGCTCGACAGCATAAATTGTTTATGTTTAATTCTTTTTATATTGTTCTTTCTTTCTTCATTTTTATTTATGCTGTCATTGTGTTCTTGGCTGAACAGATTAATTTTCTTTCTTATAAATGGACTACCCAACACAAAAACATTTTTTCAATTCCAACCAGTAGTTCCTGAGATTAATGCGTTCAAACAAACAAACAAACTCTTCAGCTTTATAATACCTACTAGTAGCCACTGAAGAGTTCGCTATCCACCTCCTGGCTCCATCATCAGATCAGCTTCAAGATACCAAATTATAGTATTGTCATCCGAACTACACATAGGTACAAACAAAGTTTCATTTCGATACGATAATTGGAAGTAGGTTAAAATTGACTTCCAAGATTTTTTTACATTGTTAGTTAGTTACAAGTGAAGCTAATATAAAGCGTGTAAAAAGAGGATACATGATCAGCTATATTAACCATAGCGGCCCGTCCCGGCTTCGCACCTATGGACATTTTTCCCGTTTTTGTAACATTTTTCATGTATGCTCCGCTCCTATTGGTCGTAGCCTGATGTTATATAGCCTATAGCCTTCCTCGATAAATGCACTATCCAACAAAAAAAGTTTTTTTCAATTCCAACCAGTATTTCCTGAGATTAGCGCGTTTAAACAATCAAACAAACAAACAAACAAACTCTTCAGCTTTATATATTAGTATAGATACTGGCCCACAGCTTTAATTTTTTTATCAAAAGTACCAATCGACATTCTGGTAGTAATTAAAAAACTTATCGGGATGCTCTTGCTTGTCGTTGTACATTTTGTAAAAATATCCTTTCAAATATTTTTCATCAGTTAGTGGATGTACCTACCCAGTACGAATGGTGGCGGCGCAGCGTTGTTAAAGTTTTCAATTATTTTAAACTAAAGCCACAACATACGCTGCTCGCCAGAAATCCATTTTGGCACTGATATAAAATAGAGTAAACGCCAGCCGCAGGGCGTATTTGTACGCGGCTGGGCGTTTTCAGCTATTCCAAAACCGAGTGCGTTTAATCGCAGTACGTGCTAAGCCTTACGGAAGTGAAGCGCAGGCCACACCGCCAGCTAGCGAGCGAGCAACGTTTCACCGAGCCTAGGGAACGTACCCATACTACGTGACCCGTTCAGGGGGGAGGGGGGTCTTCAAAATACCACGCTTGGTCACAGGGGCGGGGGAGGGGTTTAGGTTTCCGTCACGTAGTCAATATCCTCTAGGGAAATCTCGCGCTTTTTCAAGCTATATTCAAATATGGCGCGCAGCATTTAGCGTTTTTTAAACTCACAGGTGGCAACACTGACGCACATATGAGCCAAATAATACGAGACATTTTTTTATCCATCTGTTTGCAAAAAAATATTGAAGAACATATTTAAGAATTACTACGTGAAAACTAAAGGGGGAGGGGGGTATTTGCAAATACTACGGGTGGTCACCGAGGGGGGTAAAAAATGGGTCATGTAGTATGGGTACGTTCCTCGAGCTACTTCAGCGACTCAAACGATGTGAACCGCTGTATGAAAAGGCTCGCCCGCCCGCCCGTCAGCTCGCGCTCTAAGCACGTAGCAGTAGCGGAGATGCGACACTATAAAGTTAGTTGTTGACTTAAAACCTCATTTCTTTCTCAGTTGAAGTATAACTTCTACCACATGAACACGAGTGCACGCACTACTTTTTACTCGAATGCCAAGGAAGGGTTATGTTTTTCGCGCGTATCTTGTATGTTTGTAAATTTCTTTATTACCTACCTCATATCTTCCAAACGGCTGGATGGATTTGCAATGCGGGTAGTTAAGTTAGGCTTTCAGCTCATAATATAGACTGTTAAACCGAAGTAGGTAGAGTTTACTTCGTTCATAAGTAGTTTATTTTTATTTTGTTTTCTATTCTCAATCTTGTTTCGGTCTTTTTAGTGCATTACTTTTAAATAATTTTATTTGCAGTCGGGGTTTTTAACTTTTTAAATTATTTATTTTATTTAAATCTTTTCAAATCCCACTTTGTTATTATTCTTAAATAATAATACCTTAAGAAATCTTTTAAGTTAAACGGTTTTATTTTGCAGTACCTACCCCTGCAGTATCAGGAGATTGACATTATTGTAATTTTATATTGTCATGGGAATTGAATTTGTGTGCGAAGTTTCAGGAGAATTTGTTAAGCAGAAATTGAAAATTTTCTTGCAAGATTTGAATCAAATAAACAAACAAAGAAATACAGGATGTAAACGAAATCATGTAATTCCTTCAAACCTCGTGGTGTACTGCTGACATAAGTTAAACCTGCATGGGATACTTTTGGATTAATTTTTTTTTATTTTACAAAATTGTAACCTGTCTTCTTAACGTGAGGCATTTTAGCGCCCCGAGCAAATTGCGTGGCTACCGCTCGCCGCGCGGTCATTTAACTCGGGGCGCTAAAATGCCTCACGTTAAGACCACATGTTTACTTTTCGTAATTATTTTTTTATTCAATCCAAAAGTATCCTATGCAGTTTTAATCTATGTCAGCAGTACACCACGAGGTTTGAAGGAATTACATGATTTCGTTTACAGCCTGTAGGTATATTATCTGAAGCTAATTAAAACCGTTTAAAAAACATTTCCTCTCACTAAGTTTTTCTTGAATCCTAGTAGCGTTAACAGACAATCTCACTACAGGCAGCGAGGCTGGAACTCGTGTACCGAACAAAGCCCCGAACGCTCAGCCACTGTGATTGATTCAGGAATTTCGCTTCGCTTTTTCAGTAATCTTCACAGGGGTTAAATGCATCCCAGTTAAGGCCCTTTCACATAGATAACGCTGGAATCTGTGCTGGTATAATATCGTCACCGGAAAGCCAATAGTACTTAAGCGCCGTTTTGGCTAAAATGAGTTATATATGTATTATATCGTTGGATTGGATTTTTTTTCTGCGTCGATTAGTTGGGATTTCGTATTTTATTCTATTATATTACGAAATCCCGCAGAAAAAAAAACCAATCCAACTATATAATATACTAGCTGTGTCCTCACGGCTCCGCCCGTAGCCTATGTTACTCAGTGATAATGTAGCTTTCTAACGGCAAAAGAATTTTTGAAATCGGTCCAGTAGTTTTTAAGTTTATTCGTTACATACAAAAATCCAAAACTACAAATCTTTTCTCTTTATAATATTAGTATAGATAACTCATTTTATCCAAAATGGCGGTTAAGTAGTATTGGCTTTCCGGTGACGATATAACTGTAATATATGTATAAAACCGGCCAAGTGCGAACCGGACTCGCACACGAAGGGTTCCGTACCATTATCTATAAAAACTTAAAAAAAAACACGGTTGTTGTATGGAAGCCCCCCTTAAATATTTGTTTTATTTTAATTATTTATTTTTAAAGTGAATATATAACTAAATATTCTGTGAATATTTCAAGCGTCTACCTGTTGCCGTTATCAATATCGAGCAAAAACGGGCAAAAAAATCACGTATGTTGTATGGGAGCCCCATTAAATATTTATTTTATTCTGTTTTTTAGTATTTGTTGTTATAGCGGCAACAGAAATACATCATCTGTGAAAATTTCAACTGTCTAACTATCACGGTTCATGAGATACAGCCTGGTGACAGACAGACGGACGGACAGACAGCGGAGTCTTAGTAATAGGGTCCGTTTTACCCTTTGGGTACGGAACCATAAAAAGGAGAAACTGACTGACTGATCTATCAACCCACAGCCTAAACCGCTGGGGTTATAAACTTTAAATTTTTACAGTAAGTAAAAATTTAAATTTATTACTTTTACCTTTTATAACGTAAGCATCCACCAAGGAAAGATTTTTCAAAATTGGTGAAAACAAATCACGTAAGCGAAGCGATGGGCAAAAGTTAGTGCATAATATTTTAAGAAATTCGGGAAATAACTGCGATCGTAAAATATAACCAATTTTTATTCACGTGGACCATTCAGTGATAAATTTCAATGAGAACGAATATTTTTTTACGAGTTTTAGGTCCTACAGGTAATAAAGTGGTAGGTACCTAAGAATAGATTTATTGCCCAGAAGTGGGACAGTAATAGTACTTCTTTATACTGTGGTAATAGGCTGATTATGCATCAGAAGGCAAAAATAGGGGGCTACTCCGAAAAACGAACGTCGAAGTTTCGGATGGAAACGAAACAACGACGACCGTCGAACTTATAAAATACTAGCCGTGTCCTCACGACTCCGCCCGCGTAAGAAGTTTTATTCCAGTAATAAATATAACTGAAAATTAAATTAATTAAATGTAATACTTAGTGATAATGTAGCTTTCTAACAGCAAAATAATTTTTGAAATCGGTCCAGTAGTTTTTAAGTTTATTCGTTACCTACATACAAAAATACAAAATATCTTTCCTCTTTATAATATTAGTATGATGTAACATAATTAACGCACATCCTGAAAGTAGTTTGTTCAGAATCGTTTACTGAATCGATTTCTATCATTTTTAATATAGGTAATTTTTTATCCCAAAAATAATTAGAACTACGGAAATTAGTCACATTACCCGTGTACAGTCAAAACAAACTGAAATGGACCGTAAATCAAGGCAAAAAGACTTTTAAAAGTGCATTTTTATTTGTATTAATACAAATTCCGTCATTCAATACAAAATAAAGAAAAATAAACCTTATTTCAAAAACGTTAATTTAGTAAATAACAATGCATATACATGTTAAACTAAAATTTCCGTGTATGTATTATGATTATAACATAATATTCTAATTGGAGTGTGTTTGAGGGTGTGCGTTAATTACGTTACATGTATATTAAGATACCGATCAAAGTATTATTAAAATATGAACTACTAGATGTCAATTAACATTTTGGGAGTAGGGTGAACGAAAGACAAAATGTCAATTCGTGAAATTCGAAAAGATTGTCGGGTCCGAAACACTTTCGTGGTTGGAAAACGTGCAATCCGTCAGCCGAAACTGTGTAGTTCGATATACGGAGTAGGCCCCCGGAACAAAGGAAAAAATTAACTAAATTGGACAGGTTGTGAAATTCAGTCGACCTAGATACGTCATAGGCTTCACGGACGATGATAACATGGTGACACATCCAATATTTTTGTTTTATTATTGAGCTTATCTATTTAATTATTCCGATAAATGTCAATAACTTTGCTCACTATCAGTTGGGGGTAATAATATCGAAAGCTATACTTAATGACCTTGGCTTATCTCTAACTACTTCTGCTTAACCGCTTCTCATGAAACTTCGCACACATATTCAATTCCCATGACAATTCAATCTATATCTATACTAATATTATAAAGAGGAAAGATTAGTATTTTTGTATGTAACTAATAAACTTAAAAACTACTGGACCGATTTCAAAAAATCTTTTGCCGTTAGAAAGCTTCATTATCACTGAGTAACATAGGCTATATTTATTACTGGAATAAAACTTCTTACGCGGGCGGAGCCGTGAGGACACATATTACAATAATTTTAACCTTCAATCCTCATATCCTGAAGATGCAGGGGTACTGCAAGATAAACCGTTTATAAATAGCCGATAAATTTAAGCGACGGAACACCTTAGGTGCTCGCAAAGTTTCGTCTTCCAAGAAATGAGGCTTGCAGTGATTGGAAGTACTTTCCTGGAACAGAAGCTTAGGCTCTATAAGGCTTTTATCAAAGCATCCACGTGCACCAAAGATCGATTCATGCGACTACAAAGCATGAATAATATCGAAAATAGCGAATGATAAATATGCCACTATAAAATATAACATAACATCACGCCTATATTCCCAGAAGGGTTAGGCAGAGGTGTATAATAACACCGTAATTTCGCCACTATGTTTAAGTCCCAAGTAATAGGGGGCGAGCCTATTGCCATTAACAGGGCACAAATCCAAACTCCGGGCTGCTACTGAGGTCGCGCTTGCTACCGCTAGTAATATTATTATAACTGACTCGTTGGTCATTGTTGTCGCTGTAGTCTGCTACACATTTGTCGTGCTGCGTAATTCTCATGTGGCATGATAGATGCCGCCACATCACTCTCCCCAAGACCGGAGATTGACTGTCGTGATGAGTCAGCAAGTCATTTGCATGTTGAGATGCTTGCCAGGGCCACGTGAGGGTTCCGGTGCGTCGGAAACAAATGCCGTGTAGTTCACGGTGAGTCGGAACTGTGAGCGGTGAGAAGTGGCTGGGTGCTGGTGTTGACCAGGAGAGAAGTGCCTCTGCTAGTTGACCGGTCAAAGTGCAGCGTACTGTGCCATGTTGCTGAAGAGGGCTGAGGGTGTGACCAGGCTTGCGCGTTCGCTGCAGGCTAGTGGTCACACGATGAAGCCGAGGATACTGGCTGGCTGTGTGACTTGCTGCTTACTTGAATGCTGAGCAGAGGAGAGTGATAAGGGCATGTTGATGTTGCTGTCGATTTTCAAAGGCTGCGAAGGTTACGTTAGTAATCGTCACCAACGTGGAAACACTGTCTGCTACGATCACGTCGGGGTCACCAAAGTGGACGGACGAGGTATACTGTTCCTACAACGAAAAGGGAGGATCCTCCAACCAGGCGGATCTTATGCCTGGCGGGCCACAGCCCAACGGTTGATGTTGGGAAGTTGTATATATACTAACTCCGTGTCAGATCTTGATATCGCGATGCAGGATTTGCGACATTTCATCTGACAGCTGTCATTGTTATCGCTATAGTCTGCTAGACATTCGTCGTGCTGCGTAATTCTCATGTGGTGTGATAGATGTCGCCACAAGCGCAGACAGGGTCTTAGATTGAGCACACGAATCCATTGAACACGACATACAGGGATTCCCCTATATCCCTCTGACGCTTACATACACACGATGGAACACAGTAAACTGCTTGGCGCCGGATTTTAATAGTAGGTAATCCTTTAAGTAGTCCATTTTTTTAGATAAACTAACGACTACTTTATTTTAAGACTAGCGGCCCATCCCGGCTTCGCACGGGTGGACATTTTTTCCGTTTTTGCAACATTTTACATTTATGCTCCGCTCCTATTGGTCGTAGCGTGATGTTATATAGCCTATAACCTTTCTCGATAAATGGACTATGCAACACAAAAATAATGTATCAATTCCAACCAGTAGTTCCTGAGATTAGCGCGTTCAAACAAACAAACTCTTCAGCTTTATAATATTAGTATAGATAACTCTTTTGTTTAACATAATATAGTTTTAATTAAAAGTATAGTGGCTGTTTTGCCTGCAAACGGGATAGAACTCTGTTGATTACACGTCAACACCAGTTGCCCTTCAAATAACAGCACAAAGCTAAACTTGACCTCAAAGCCTGTTTGTAACAAACACGCAGTTATTTTTTGGTCCGTTCAGTAGAAAAACCTGTCAGCTTGGACGAACAGTGAGTGTTGGGGCATTTTTTGTACTTAAATACTTGCGTATAACTTTTTTTTTATCTGTGGAAAATCTTCATGGATGTCCCTCGCCCGGGGAAAGCTGTCTGCCAGACTCTTACCGGCTAAAAATCAACGGTGTTCCTCCTCCTGACCGTTCGGCCGGGGTCGCGGGATTCGCAAAAGCACGCACCGCAACCTCGGCAGGTCCCGGTCCGCCAACCACTTGCGTATAACCTGGCTTATGGGTAATAAATAGCACTCTCATACCGCGATATGTATTATTTTTGAGATTAAAGGGTGAAACAATATATTCAAGTTCAAATATTTTTTTATTACAAATGAGATTTACTTATGCGTAATTAGCGCATTACTGTGCCACTGTTGGGCGAGGGCCTCTCCGCAGAGTGAGAAGGGTTTAGGCCTTAATCCACCACGCTGACCTGGTGCGGGTTGGCGGACTACACACACCATCAAGAACCATTTGGAGTCCTCTCAGGTGTGCAGGTGTCCTCACGATATTTTCTTTCACTGTTAACGCAAACTAATCAAATTCTGATCCGTATATGAATTCGAAAAGTCAAAGGTGAGGGCTGGGATCGAACCTCCTGCATGGAAGGCAAGTCTTCAACCGCTAGGCTGTCACTGCTCGTTTCATACCACTGCTGGACATAGGGCACTCCCTATTAACACTTATAGCTGACAATAATTAACAACACTTACACCTCCATCTCCTACAGTCGGCAAGACTTGAAAGTAGTTAAGCAAATTATATTCTGCCTAGCTTTTTCCCCAACTATATTGGGGTCAGCTTCCAGTCTAACCAGATGCGGCTGAATACCAATATTTTACAGGGAGCGACTGCCATCAGACGCCTGCAACCCAGTTACTGGGCAATGCCGATATCTTAAGGTTTAGACCGGCGGTTGTCTGACTTTCGGGCTTCTAAATACCCGTAACGACTGTCATAGGTATTCTTATGTCGGGACGAACTGTTTAACGTGCTCTCCGAGGCACGGAGGGGTCTCGATGTGTAACGAACGGTCACTCATCCACAGACTGACCGCCGCAAGAGCAGCTTAACCTCCCAAAACGTATGATCCGCTTGGTTGGTAACGACCAACGAGCTCACTACTACTTTTCATGTGCGGATCATAATTTGATTATTATTTGCGTTAACGGTGAAGGAAAACATCGTGAGAAACCTGCACACCTGTGAGGGCTCCATAAAGTTCTTGACGTTGCATGTAATCTGCCAACCCACAATAGGCCAGCGTGGTGGACTAAGGCCGAAATCCTTCTCATTCTGATGAAGAGGCCTGTGCCCTGTAGTGGGATAGTAATGAGCTGATTATACAGGGTTACTGATAACTCGACGTATTCCTTGCAGGACATTATACAAGGGTTGAAATGCAACAAATTAAGCCACCAAATATTCTACCGAAATTCAGTAATTTTTGAGATTTTTCGTTTTTGTTAATAGTTCTCAGGTTCAACCATTAAGCCTTATTCAAAATAATGTACGGTGCAAATGTATTGTTTAAGTTTTAATCATAGCTAACGCCATAGGAGATCTCTGTTAGTAATTAAAAGTTCAAAAATACCAAACACTGTTGCAAATATGGTTGAAACTGCGATTTCTCAACTAAAATCTAAAATAATTCATATCTTAAAAACTACTGAATTACGGTAGAACATTTGGTGGCTTAATTTGTTGCATTTCAACCCTACCATAATTTCCTGCAAGGAATACGTCGAGTTACCAGTAACTCTGTATATGTATGTACAGTACCCGCAGTACAGCTAGAACATAAAACTTCCTCACCTCACGTTGGGAATAGTCGCGTGTTGTAAGAATGTGGCGCAGCTTCCCCTAGACGGGCCTTGTATTAAAAAATTTCGGGGGTCCTTCTATTCGACTGCGGCGAAGCCCAAATGGAGAAACCCAAACCAAAAACCATGGTCCATAGTTGTATTCATTGTTATATCCACACTGCGCTCTATAACGCAAGCAGCTGTTGCTGTCTATATAGCAGATGTTGGAGAAAAAACAACCAGGCTTAAGTGGGAGTGGGCCGGTCATGTCGCTTGAATGCACCCGGAAAGGTGGGCAAAGATCGTCACTCACTGGACGCCTGAAGGAGGACGTCGTCGTCGAGGTCGGCCGCGGCGTAGGTGGCGTGATGATGTAGACGTGTTTGCGGGGCTAGCATGGTTAGAAACGGCACAAAATAGAGAGGTTTGGAAGGCAAAAGGGGAGACCTTTGCTCAGCAGTGGAACATTCCAAAGGTTACATAAAAAAAAGAAGGTGTATGTAGTGTCTTGGGAGTGCTGAGTTTAGCGTTTAAGACTATACAGTTTGGCGTACGGCCTAAGAGCTTGAATGAGTTTATGGACAACATTTTACGAATTTTTGCTCACACACATCGGGGCCCGTATAGCCCAGGGAGCCCTTATCATTGATACTAGGTAGCTACGCCCCAACATTCAAAAAACCCAGCACGCTTGGTGCCTTAACCTCGTTTAACATCGAACACTTACCATCTAGTTAACATCAGTACTTTAACAGTCGTATAAATAAAATGGTCCCCGATAAAGAGCCGAAAAAACAATAAAAACTGACACATAATGGGTCCCGTATATCTTTTTAGGCTTTCGCGTCACGTGACTGAGACAATTAGCTATAAATTACTTTGGATAGGATACTTACACTTAAATATACACCCATATTCTAAGACGTTCCTCCAAGACTCATACTCGACTCAGAGCGACCTCGAAAACACCTTCAAAATTGTATTCTTAGTCGCAATTTCGAGTGAACTTTGAGGTTTCTCGACGGAGTGATTACGTCATAATTTGAATTATCTGCATCGCGCAAATAACAAGTTGCAATAAATAGTTGTAAGGATTATCGCAAGCATATTCGCTATAGATTTCAAAATTCACTTTTGTTACATACGAACTTTGACACTTCCTTCCTTAAGGTAGGTTTCGAGGTACCTTGAGTTTGACAGGTGATTCCTTACCTTGACTGAGAAAAAATCTCGAGTGGAGGACGTAGATGTCAACTATAACTACCGATGGTAGTGAGAAAGACTGAGTCGAAGTGGAGTCGAGGCGAGTAAGTTTTGGAGGAACGTCTTAGAATATGGGTGATAGGTGTTAGAGTAAGGTGTAATTTCCGTGCCTCGGAGAGCACGGTAAACAGTCGGCCCCAGGTATCATACGAATACCTAAATTATGATAGTCGTTACGGGAAGTCAGAAACCTGAAAGTCTGACAACCGGTCTAACCTTAGAATTATTAGCATTGCCCAGTAACTGGATTGCGGAGAACCGATGGTAGTCGCTCCGTGTAAAATACCGGTATTCAGCAGCATCTAGTTAGACTGGAAGCTGACCCCAACATAGTTGGGAAAAGGCTAGGCAGAATGAACAAGTAAGGTGTAATTTAGATGTCGACAAATTAAAGGAACGTTATATTAGCTTGTCACTTCCTGAAGTATACTTCTTCTTCCTGCCCTTATCCCACACTAGGTGGGGTCGGCACAACATGTATTTATGAAATTCGTGTTGTTACAGATTTTGGCTTATTGTTTTATGACCGGCCGCCTGCCTGACATCAACCCTCCTTGGGAATACTCGTTGCGTTGTCGCGCGGGTGACCCAATGTGCTTGCTGATATTATGCACTGGGTCCCAAAATGATATGCATGTCAATCTTATTGCCGACACTTCTTGATGTATACATGGTGGGAAATTAAAATTCTATCCCCACATATCCGTGGCGTGTCAGGGCCGGGACTGGGCTGAAGTTCAACGTCACATACAGTTTATACCGTAGCAAGAGCTCCGTCGCTCCTGGGCTGGTCACTGACGCTTACTGACCAGCACCGAGCGACCGAGGTCTTGTTTCGGTACATACTGTATGCGATGTTTATTCTCCGGCCCTGACATGGCACGTATACAACTTGTAACGTAATTAACGCACACCCTCAAACACACTCCAATTAGAATATTAGGTATGTTATAATCATAATACATACACGGAAATTTTAGTTTAACATGTATATGCACTGTTATTTACTAAATTAACGTTTTTGAAATAAGGTTTATTTTTCTTTATTTTGTATTGAATGACGGAATTTGTATTAATACAAATAAAAATGCACTTTTAAAAGTCTTTTTGCCTTGATTTACGGTCCAGTTCAGTTTGTTTTGACTGTACACGGGTAATGTGACTAATTTCCGTAGTTCTAATTATTTTTGGGATAAAAAATTACCGATATTAAAAATGATAGAAATCGATTCAGTAAACGATTCTGAACAAACTACTTTCAGGATGTGCGTTAATTATGTTACATATTGTATGTGGGGATAGATCTTTAAGCGGTAACAGGAAGGTGGTTCAGGCACTTCAGTCATTGCCAACTTGTCCAATATTGAGTAGGCTGCATGTAGGTATTCCTATAGTTCAAACATAATTAAATAGGCTTCAAGTAATTATGTAAGGTCGTTATTGCAAACACAGCTTATTTTAATTTAACTGTGTCTCACAAAATTAATCAAGAAACTATTTTAATTAGTAATGTATGCTCAAGTATCGCTGAACTTTAATTATTAAGTTCAAAGTAAGCAAACAAAGGCGAGATGGTGACATTGCCTCCCTAATAAAACAAAATAAGTAATTATTCATCAAACTTTATTTCGTTCCAAATCTGGTATCTTAGAAATAAGAGCACCTTTTTATACCTAGTCTGGCCATAAATACTGTTACAATTAAAAATAAGAAAGATATTACATTTGAATTTGGAATCTGTCATTTTTATACGATTGTTCGTTGAGTTTTCTAATTTTGGCGCCAATACATTGTACAATATTTTGCGATATTAAAATGGACTGGGGTGATAAAGAGAACCGAATCGCTGTGATTGCATTACACAAAGTTGGTAAGAGCCAAATGCAATTTTTAAAATTCTCCATACGCTTGGTATTAGTCAAATGTTTGTGTACCGGGCTATTAATAGGTACAATGAGACCTCCTCTGTTTGTGACAGAAAAAGATCTGGCCGTCCACGTAGTGTTCGTACGAAAAAGGTGGTCAAAGCAGTAAGGGAAAGAATTCGAAGAAATCCTGTCCGAAAGCAAAAGATTTTATCACGGAAGATGAAGATAGCACCCAGAACCATGTCGCGTATTTTAAAAGATGACTTAGGACTTGAAGCCTATAAGAGACGCACTGGTCATTTTTTTACTGATAATTTAAAAAAGAATAGGGTGGTAAAATCGAAACAACTAGTGAAGAGGTACGCAAAGGGAGGTCACAGATTTTTTTTTTACGGATGAGAAAATCTTTACAGTTGAGCAACATTTTAACAAACAAAATGACCGTATTTATGCTCAAAGCTCTAAGGAAGCTTCCCAATTAGTCGACAGAGTGCAACGTGGGCATTATCCGACTTCAGTGATGGTTTGGTGGGGTGTTAGCTATGAAGGAGTGACTGAGCCATATTTTTGTGAAAAAGGTATCAAAACATGGGCACAAGTGTATCAAGATACCATTCTTGAGAAGGTAGTTAAGCCCCTTAACAACACCATGTTCAATAACCAAGTATGGTCCTTCCAACAAGACGGCGCCGGGTCATAAAGCTCGGTCCACGCAGTCTTGGTTGGAAGTGAACGTTTCGGACTTCATCAGAGCTGAAGACTGGCCGTCGTCTAGTTCCGATCTTAATCCGTTGGATTATGATTTATGGTCAGTTTTAGAGAGTACGGCTTGCTCTAAACGCCATGATAATTTGGAGTCCCTAAAATAATCCATACGATTGGCAGTGAAGAATTTTCCCATGGAAAGAGTGCGTGCTTCTATTGATAACTGGCCTCAACGTTTAAAGGACTGTATTGCAGCCAATGGAAACCACTCCGAATAACCTTTATATATTTTAAATTGTTTTATATTTATGTATTAAACGAACACACTGTAAAAGTAATAAATATTATTTGCAATAAAAAAAATATTTTTTCGTGACAATATTTATGGCAAGAAGACAGGTATACATAACATCACGCCTTGTATTCCCCGAAGGGATAGGCAGAGGTGTTTTTAGTACACCCTCGTTTCGCCAGTTATGTTTAAGTCCCATGTAATAGGAGGCGAGCCTATTGCTATCATCCGGGCACAAATCCAAACTCCGGGCTGCTATTGAGGAATTCCACACGGAGAAACCCAATAACAACACCTTCTTACTCCTAGCCTTTTCCCAATTATGTTTAAGTCTACTTGGCACTTGCCATTGGACCTCTGCAACCTAGTAACTGGGCTATGCCAATACTCTAAGGTACGACTGGTTGTCAGACTTTCGGGCTTCTGACTGGTAACGACTGTCATACTGGTAACGACGGTTTAACGTGCTCTCCGAGGCTCGGAGGGGTATCAATGTGTAACAAACGGTCACCCATCCGCAAACTGTAAAAGACAAAGCAATAGAATCTTGCAGGAGTGAATCTATTATTACAGTTATAGCTAATATCGGTATGTCAGGATTGCGAGCATGCCAGATAAAGTAAATTAAACCAACATACGACTCCCCACCACTGAGAGTACTTATATTTGTGTTAGTGGTTAGTTACAGAAGCTAGTTCATTATATAATAATTTACACACGATCAGAAAATAAGGACAAGCTAATCAGATATAAAAGGTCAGACTTCTTCGCCTGTTCGACATAGAATGCTCTGCTCCGTCGAATGACCACTGTTTTTATAACTTTGGGTACGTTGATTCATCTTGATGACTGGGCTCTTTTATGAAAATTGTCCAGTGTTACCACCTGCCGATAACAGGACTGATCGCAGCAAGCGCAGCTTAACGTCGCAATACAAGTCAATGACGTATTTAAGTACTTCTTCTGTTCGTGTGGTTAGTGACTAACCTGGTGTCAGAGTTGGCTTCCATGTGCCCATGGACTTGGCTTCACACGCCGTCGAGAAATATCTCTCAGGCATGCCGGCTTCCTCACGATGTTTTCCTTCACCGTTTTTAAGCAAGTGAGAATTATACAATAAGCACATGATTCCGAAAAGTCCGAGGTGCGTGCCTTGGTTTCGAACTCGAGACCTATGATTTGGTATTCCGACGGTCGCACCACTAGGCTATCACTGCTATAAGTTAAGTTTAAGTACTTATTTTTGTATATGTCGGAAAATAAGTAATATAAAAGATAAAGGAGGGTCGGCATGATGAATCAACGTACTCGACGTCATAAAAGCAATTGTTATTTGCCGAAGTGGGGATTCTATGTCAAACAGCCGCGATGTCTGACCTTTATTATCTGACTAGATTATCCTTCTTATATTCTGATCTTGTGTGACTTAGCTCACGTAACTAACAACTAATCCAAATACAAGTACTCTCAGTGGTCTGGAGTCTGTGTTGGTTTAGTTTACCAAATATTTTTTTTTTTTTAATGTTTCCCCACACTAGGATTTCTCCTGTATCGTGGGTAGGTACGTTAACAGACACAAATCTTCACATGCACAAACGTCCAGACCCAGAACAACTATTTGCAAGCCATACAAATATTTGTTCCGTGCGGGAATCGAACCCACGACCCGTAGCGTAGAGGCCAATTGCTCAGCCACACTCGCTTTGCTCCTTATAAGCAGACACTGATCTTAACTGTAATGCAATGTTCACATCTATCCAATTCTATAACCGTGTCTGCGATATCTTTACATAGTATAAAACATAGTCGCTCCCGCTGTCTGTACACTTATGGCTCGGCCACGAAAATAACGTCACGCTTGAGGCGTCAATTCGCTACAAGCGTCATTTCTAAGCGCCAAAAGCAAGGCCACGAACTTCAAATGTACGCCTGTAGCGTGTACGGTGGGGAGATGAATCAGTTCAGTACAAAGTGAGCACGCGTCAACATTAGACGTGAAAATGTCGCTGTCTAAAATAACTCAATATTGTTTTGAAGGTAGTTGTTTTTTTTCACATGATATTATGAATTTGCGACAAGGAGTACACGATTTAAATAGAGAGAGACTACAATGTGGTGAATTTCGTAACATATTCCTTTAAATTTATAAATCAATTCTTCAGTATTCATATTGGATTAGTTACTATAAACGCGATAAAAACAAAAGAATTTGTTTTAGACGCAGACGCGCGGAAGGGACCGCTTCTATCGGAGCGCGTGGAGCATATTCGAAATTTTTTAACATTATTTTAACAAATCATTCTTCTCCCGGGTTGTTAACGTTATAGTATTGTCAGATTTTTTTTATTCTTGTCTTATTGCATGACGGCAGCGGTATAGTTTCAGTTTTCATTATCATAATTATAGTATTAAACATCTGCATTCTTAACTTTGGGATGATGCTAATGACGTTCTCAATTTTTGTTAATATTTTTCGAAGAATGGCCCATGGGTGAATATTCGAAATTTTTTAACATTATTTTAACAAATCATTCTTCTCCCGGGTTGTTAACGGTATAATATTGTCAGATTGTTTTTATTCTTGTCTTATTGCTTGACGGCAACGGTATAGTTTGAGTTTTCATTATCATAATTATAGTATTAAACATCTGCATTCTTAACTTTGGGATGATGCTAATGACGTTCTCAATTTTTGTTAATATTTTTCGAAGAATGCCCCAGCGACTGTTTCGTGCACACTGTGGAATTTTCGCATATAATTGTTTTCGACGCTCATAAGAAAAGCGCGTCGGATCATCCAACGCTCGTGCAAATTCGCTCGTAGCGAACTTCGCTGCTGCTTGCAGCGCTACTTCGTGGCCTTGTAGATAATAGACATACATTTGTTTTTGACGCTCGACGCTGACGCTTGTAGCACAAGGCGAATTCGCTTGGAGCGTCGCATTTCGTGGCCCTCAGGTTAGATCCTTTAAACTACGCAACGGATTTTAATGCTGTTTTAGCAATAGATAGTGATTCAAGAGGAACGTTTATATGCCCCACATTAGTATCTACATTGCACCCGTGCGAAGCCGGGCGGGTCGCTAGTGTATAATAATTATCATTGTATTTATAATATTGTATTTATTTAACTGCCTCGTTGGTCTAGTGGTGGCAAACGCGACTGCTGATCATGAGGTTCTGGGTTCTATCCCCAGGTTGGACAAAGTGTTATTGGGTTTTTTCACGTGGAATTCCTCAGTAAGTAGCAGCCCGGAGTTTGAGTATGTGCCCGGTTGATGACATATATATTGTTGTATATATATATATATATATTTATTATATATTTATATATGTATTTATAACTTATGTCCTATATTTATAGTTGTTTAGTTATCCATATAGTTAATTATGTCGCAAATATCCATATTTATTTATTTTTTTGTGCCTATCTTTTCAATGCTTTTCTCTTTGACCCAAAGGTTGACTGGTAGAGAATGCCTTGTGGCATTAAGTCCGCCTTATGTACCACCATTGTGCATTGAAGTATTAAATAAATAAATAAATAAATGACAATAGGTTCGCCCCCTATTACATGTGACTTAAACATAACGGCGAAATGAGGGTGTTACTAAACACCTCTGCCCAACCCTTCAGGGAGTACAGGCGTGAAAATGTGTGGTTTTATATTCTGTACAATTATTTACGAAAAATCTTAGTTGGGTACCGCCTACATTCCACGTAACTTAAACCGTTCCAGAGGGTACTAGCGTAATTATTATTTAATTACGCTACGGGCACAGGGTCGGTAGGCGTAATTATACGTCAGCCATCAACTGTTACGCGATATGTTGCGAATATTTATGATAAAATCCTTTGTTTCGGAATAATAGGTAAGAGTTGGTACATACAAGAGTTTTATTTCGCGACGGGTTTGCACCGCGTACTTACCTAGATGCTACCCGTATGCTCCGCGTTGAAATCCCTGCCGGATACAAGTTTTTTTTTTTTCAATTTTTTTTCCAGATTATTTCGCTTTTCAGGGTCTCTGCAAACCTCATTATGTACATCTTATATTATTAGATGCTTAAGAATAAAATAAAATATGAAAAATCACATACATAAAAAAAAAGTATATAATCTCGACGTCAGGGAAACACAATTTCACCGACACGGATTCCCACAACAGAGGAATCAGTGACACTCCCACATTAATTATTTGCTAGCCCTTAAAACAGAGGTCCCCAAACTTTTTGTCTCGTAGACAACTTGCCATGTTTTTCAGTTCTGGGTCAGTCAAAAATTCAAACGTTCAAATGTGTTTTTGACTGGTGTCTAACTACCTAATAATGAGGTGTAGAGCGATAAAACAATAAACAACACACTTTAAGTTTTATACATTTATTAAACCCACGACAGTACCTACTATCGTCGTCGGTCTGTTTTTAGATACAAGCTAAGCAAATGAGTTTGTTTGTTGACGAAAATCTAATAGATTGTGATCGTACATACGCATATTTATAAGAATAAAGCGAATGTACAACAATCGATAGAACGGGCACTAAACGGGGATGCTACGGTCATCATTAGCGTTGGGGTATAGAACGCGGTTGATCCGTTGCAGTGGGCATGATAGTAAACGTAGCGTTTTTGCCGTGCATGACGCGTTTCTATTACGGTACTAGTATGATATGTTGTAAGGGGCAGACTCCTCAAATAGTTCTCCACACCAAACGCGGGGCGCGAGCGGGGCGTTTCGACAACGGGCGCGCACTCGCAGTTGTTGATACCATATAACGGGGTGAATAGGGATTCAGGGGTGAATCGGTACGAAACTTTAAAATGGATTTTATTGTTAAAATAATATAGTTTGTTGCCAACAAGGACAATCGTTAATTATAATATCTATATATATCTTCTATATAAATAACAATGAATCGCCAAATGTGTTGTTAAGCGCAAAACTTGAGAACGGCTCGACCAATTCGGCTATTTTTTTTTATATATTCCTTAAGGCACAAGGAAGATTCTTATGGAGAGAAAAAACATAAAAATTGCGTGGAAAGTAGTAAAAACAACACTTTTCTTTTCCCACTACAGGCCACTAACTTTTGACAGAACGAAGTCTGTCCGGGCAGTTAGTAGTTCTTAACAATATGCGCCGTGTCCAAAAGTACCGCTTTCTGTATCAGGCCCTTGACTCAGCCGCCCAACGAGAGCCTCATCAGACGTTGGTCAAGGCTCTTGGCTATTAAGCCATTAGCCGTAACGACTATCGGCACAAGAATCCTTTTTGGCGACAAACTGTAATAATATTTCAACATTAAAATCCATTTTAAAGTTTCGTCCCGATTCGCCCCTGCATCCCTATTCACCCCATTTTACGGTACATGCTTTATAGTAATGCTTTGAATACAAGACACGCGGGCCCGACGACAGTTTGGTGTGGCGACCGCTTAAAAGCAAACATGTTTTTTTTGTCTTGTTTTAAGTCAGCAGTAATTATAGTCACAGCTTGAACAGGCAATTAAAACTCGCGTTATCGTAGATATAGGTAGATATGTAGGGGAACGAGGTATGGTGTTCCTCCTACGAAAAGGGAAGATCCTCCTACCAGGCGGGTCTCGTGCCTGGCGGGCCACTGCCTAACGGTTGATGTTGAGAAGTTGTATATATACTAACTCCGTGTCAGATCTTGATACCGCGATGCAGGATTTGTGACATTTCATCTGACAGCTGTCATTGTTGTCGCTGTAGTCTGCTAGACATTCGTCGTGCTGCGTAGTTTGCATGTGGCGTGATAGATGCCGCCACAGATACGTACAGCGCGTGTACTTTAAATTTTTATTATTTTTCTATATTCCAAGTAGTGATAGCCTAGCGGTTGTAAGCTTGCCTTCCATGCAGGAGGGTCTGAGTTCTATCCCGACCCATACCTCTGACTTTTCAAATTCATGTGCGGATTAAAATTTGATTATCACTTGAAAAACATCACGAGAAAACCTGCACACCTGAGAGGGCTCCATAGGGTTCTCCATGGTGTGTGTAGTCCGTCAAAGCGCACTAGGCCAACGTGGTGGATCAAGACGCTTCTCATTTTGAGAGGAGGTTCATGCCCAGCAGCGGGACAGTAATGGGCTGATTATGTAGGGTTATGTTCTGTATTTTTAAGTATTATACAAACCCTCCGTGTCTCGGGGACCACGTTAAACCGTCGGTCCCAGGTGTCATACGAATATCTATAAAAAAGAAAGAAAGAAAGAAATCTATTCGGCACGAAAGCAGACAGACACAGAGACAAAATTCATAAGAGAGAAAAACAAAAATAAAGTAGCTGTGTGTCTAGCGGCTGCGCCAAATAGGTTCAGTTCAGCATAAATGTCAGACCACTAGTGCCAGACGCTGGTTTTCAACTGAACCTATTGTGACAATCGTTACGGGTAGTCAGAAGCCCACAAGTCCAACAACCGGTCTAATCTTAGGATATATTAACCATTGCCCTGTAACTGGGTTGCGGAGGTCTGATGGCAGTCGCTCCGTATAAAATACTGGTATTCAGCCACATCTGGTTAGACTGGAAGCTGACCCCAACATAGTTGGGAAAAAGCTAAGCAGAACGATACAAAATAAATCTCTTATTTCAAAGGTTGACGTAGCTCCTCACTTTAGCTTAGGTTTAAGATAAGTTGGTAATTAATAGTTAATTCAGTTTATGTTTTCACGCTCAGATATAATCAAAGTTGGGTGTTAGGTATCAACTAGGTCGTCGGAGTTGGGGTTTAGGTATTAATTTACTAACCGATACCTACTAAAGATAAGTAACGACGTACCAAAATTCTCAGTCAAGTATTTGTCTGTATCACCCATATTCTAAGACGTTCCTCCAAAACTTACTCGACTCGACTCCACCTCGACTCAGTCTTTCTCACTACCATCGGTAGTCATAGTTGACATAAACGTCCTCGACTCGAGATTTTTCCTCAGTCAAGGTAAGGAATCATCTGTCAAACTCAAGGTACCTCGGAACCTACCTTAAGGAAGGAAGTGTCAAAGTTCGTATGTATCAAAAATGAATTATGAAGACTTTATCGAATAAGCTTACGATAATCCTTACAACCATTTATCGCGGCATTATTTGCACGATGCAGATAATTCAAATTATGACGTAACGACTCCACTCTACCTCGACTCATTTGAGGACCCATCAGTCGAGGAACCTCAAAGTTCACTCGAAATTGCGACTAAGAATACAATTTCGAAGGTGTTTTCGAGGACGTCCTGAGTCGAGTATGAGTCGAGTGAGTTTTGGAGGAACGTCTTAGAATATGGGTGTTAGTATCACAAGTATTTGTTGTCTACCCATCGCTTTTCAACTTAAGAAAAGTCGACGTCGAATAATTTACAAATTCAATATATTTTCTCATCAGAGGCAATTAAGTATAAATAAGCTTATACATATAATTTGTTCAAGTATTTATCAACACATTGAAATAACTTCGATTACTTAGCAAGAAATTTTCATGAAGAGAGATCCTTAACCTTTTATATTATGAAAAGAAAATATAATCATAAAGTCAAGGTGGCGTTTGGAAGTTTCAACGGCATTAATAAATTAGGGGTGTCAAACAAAATAAGAAATACATTATGGGTGTCTAACGAACCAAATTGGAAATAAAAATATTTCAATCTACCGAATCAGCCACAAAGGATAACAATAAATCATTGAAATTTTCTTCGAAAAAGTAGTTTATAACATAAGCGAATGTACAAAATCTTCAAATATAACATTTTCCCCGTTTTTGCAACATTTTTCATGTATGCGCCGCTCCTATTGGTCTTAGCGTGATGTTATATAGCCTATAACCTTCCTCGATAAATAGAATATCCAACACATAAATATTTTTTCAATTCCAACCAGTAGTTCCTGAGATTAGCGCGTTCAAACAAACAAACAAACTCTTCAACTTTATAATATTAGTATAGATTTTAGAAACCATTTATTTAATACATTAAGCGTCTGTCTGCTTGTTCCTGTAACATAAATCGTTCTGAATTTAATGTGAGCTTTAATGTCGCTTGAATTGTTAATCAATTTGAAGGGTTTAATTAGTTAGTTAAATATTTAACTTTATGCGTGTAGTAAGGTTGCTTGCAAACAGAGCCACAGGTAAAACTACTAGAAAACTTTTTATTTTTTTTAGTGTATTTTACCAGGTATAATAGATAATTCCATGATGCGGTCGGCTTCCGTTCTAACCAGATGCGGCTGAATACCAGTATTTTACTCGGAGCGACTGCCATCAGACCTCCGCAACCCAGTTACTGGGCTATGCCGAGATCCTAAGGTTAGACTGGTTGTCAGATTTTCAGGCTTCTGATTCCCGTAACGACTGTCGTAGGTATTCTTATGACACCCGAGACCGACTATTTAACGTGCTCACCGAGGCACGGAGGGGTCACGATATGTAACGAATGGTCACCCATCCACATGCTGACTGCGGCGAGCGCAGCTTAACGTAATTAGCCATGAGCCCCTGACAATTACTGTAAAGATGACCTTGCAGTATTCTAATTGTGGGAGTAAAAACAAGAAAATGTACGCTGCTATACTGAACAGTCGGCATAACCAGTCAAGTTCATAATTGTTTAGCTACCATTACATTTCCAACTTTATTTGTGTGGCAAGTGACAGCCTTATACAATTCGTTGTAATCGATGTTTTTCTAATTAAACTTTAGTCAAGTTTAGATTGAATATTAATCTTATTTTACATCAAATTACACCGAATAAACATTCAACGTTGAAATAAAAATTAACAGCTTGTTTAACAAATTATTAAGAGGCCGTTCCCGTTTCACAGCCTTCTCACTCTAACTTAAGGACTTTTATAAAGATTTAATGAGATTTTAGGCGATACTGGAAAATGTAATTTACTAACATTCTTCAGGATAACATTATAATTATATTTCAAACATATCGCCACCGGAAAGCAATAGGTACTACTTAAGCGCCATTTTGGCTAAAATGAGTTATATATTATATCGTTGGATTGGATTTTTTTTTCTGCGTCGATTAGTTAGGATTTCTTATTTGATTCTATTATATTACGAAATCCCAACTAATCGACATAGAAAAAAATCCAATCCGACGATATAATATATAACTCATTTTGGCCAAAATGGCGTTTAAGTAGTATTGGCTTTCCGGTGACGATATTTTTTTCTTGAATTGTTTCCTAGGAAGAGGAGGAGAAAGAAAATTTAAATCTTTTGTTTTTTTTTTCAATATAAATAAATTTATTTATTTAAACTTCATGTACAATGGTGGTACATAAGGCGGACTTAATGCCAATGGCATTCTCTACCAGTCAACCTTTGGGTCAAAAATTAAGCACTTCGAAAAAGGTACAAAAAAAGAATTTAAAACAAATATTGAATAGGTAAATAAAAATTATTAAAAACAAAATAATACATAAGTACTAACAAAATATATACTTTATATATATCTATATATTACAATAAAAATACATATTAAACCTATATATCTAATCATGTACCTATGGAAATAAAAGTATTGTTTAAATATTTGGGATGACACTCAGAAGGTGGATATACTGAACTTCTATAGATGACATTTTTCAATGTCACCTAAAAGCTATTTAAAACTTTTAAAAAGGTTTAAAGTTCTAAAGTTCTCAAGATTTTGTGTAATTTTGTTAGTTTTAAAGGAAATTACACTTCCTTGAAGCTTTAAACGTCTTTTTTAGGGTTCCGTACCCAAAGGGTAAAACGGGACCCTATTACTAAGACTCCGCTGTCCGTCCGTCCGTCTGTCACCAGGCTGTATCTCATGAACCGTGATAGTTAGACAGTTGAAATTTTCACAGATGATGTATTTCTGTTGCCGCTATAACAAAAAATACTAAAAAACAGAATAAAATAAATATTTAAGGGGGCTCCCATACAACAAACGTGATTTTTTTGCTCAATATTGATAACGGCAACAGGTAGACGCTTGAAATATTCACAGAATATTTAGTTATATATTCACTTTAAAAATAAATAATTAAATTAAAATAAAACAAATATTTAAGGGAGCCCCCCTTAAATATTTGTTTTATTTTAATTTAATTATTTATTTTTAAAGTGAATATATAACTAAATATTCTGTACCCATACAATAAACGTGTTTTTTTTGTCGTTTTAACAGATAATGGTACGGAACCCTTCGTGCTCGAGTCCGACTCGCACTTGGCCGGTTTTTCTACATGGTAAAGTCCTCATGAATATGCTCTACTCTAGAGATAGCGGAGGGTTATGTCGGACTCTTACTGACTTAACCCTCCGAGGATCTACGGCTGGGGATGCGGGATTCGGTGTTGCATTCACCGCAATTCCCACTCTAGCCTTTAACTTCCTGGAATCAACGAAGAAGGAAAGGTCAGGCGGTCATTGGTTTGGGATGTAATGAAAGAGTTTACAAACATGATCTGGGCTTTCAAATGACGCTGCTACTTCTCGTGGATGTCGTAAGAACGGAGAATTTCAGGAGGGTATGCATAACGTGATCATTATTATTTCCCCTCAAAGCGGGACGCCTGCACATTTTAATATTTTTTACAAGAATGAAACACATATTTATGGAAAATTTAAGAAGAAAGAACGACTATATTTAGTAAAGAATTTCTTTCTTCTTTCTTTCTGTTAATTTATAAAAATAAAATAGGAACATCTTGTGTAGTCTGGTTGACTGGTTTCCTATATTTTTCGGATGTGCAATTTGCTTTAAAATACATATGGTTTTTAGATTGGAACTGTTGGCATGACTTGTTGATGTTATCCTTGGTTATCAAAATGTTTTCAGATGCGATTAATAAATACGCACCTGTTTTTTATTGAATTCATTGACACAGACTGCCTTTTTTCAAAGCGGGACATTTATATGTTTTGGGGACAGCGGGACACGTAGCTCTAAATCGGGAGTGTCCTGCTAAAACCGGGATGTATGGTCACGTTGGGTATGCTTCTAGCTGTAGCGTAATAAGGTGATCACAAACTCGCAGCTCCACCTCCTTCTCCTTATAATTTTTCATTGCTAGAATCCGTCGAACATCTGCTATCGTCATTAATAACTAATGGTAATAATAATAGACACGGCGCGTATTGTTAGGAATTTCCTCTCTCTGACCACCGGTAGCTTGGACTCTGTTCCTGATGCCGGTGGGCTACTATTTTTTATATTTATAAATGTTTTAATGAAAATATTTAAAAATGTAATCATAAATACATAAATAAAGGAAATAATAATGTTAATAATAAAAGGTCAGGTAAACAGATAGATGAACCCTGTTCCTGATGCCGGTGGACAATTTTTTTTTTTTTTGAATGTGGTTTTTTTTTATTTGAAACATTTTAAAATGTAATCATGTAAATGATGGAATCAGGCGTTACTTTGCGGAAATCCATGACCTATAAATATACAGTAAAAATATTTAGTGTTAATTCTGCGAAAACAGTTGATCAAGCCTGAATGCAGTATGCAGCACCGCCCTCCCGCCCGCAAATATATGCAAATGCAGAAGGTGCGATTAATAAAATGTAAAACACAAACAGATCAAACCGATACGACACATGTTTCGCCCCGCGGAGGGGCGAAACACGTGTCGTATCGGTTTGATTATTTGCGGGCGGAAGGGCGGTGCTGCATACTGCATTCAGGCTTGATCAACTGTTTTCGCAGAATTAACACTAAATATTTTTATTGTATATTTGTAATCATGTATTATATAAATGAATAAAAGTCCTTATCGTGTGACGAAGAATCCATGATAAAAATTTAACACACAATCTTCGTACAATATCAAAAGTTGTACTGAGCACAGATTGGATCGCTTTCGCAATGACGCACGTCATGTATCGCAATTTGTCTCCTAGCAAAATGTTGCGGCACATGTATCGTGTCATGTGTCTGAAACAAGTTGCGGAACATGTTTCGCAACATGTGCCCGGTGCGGACGATGCATCACGCTCTCGACGAATTCTGGGCAAGGGTGTGTATAACTCATGGAGGTATAGTTAAAAATGGAGAGGATACTACGAACACCTAATTAAAGTAGAAAAATTTAACCTTGAAGTATTCTATCTCTTTCTAAATACCCTACTTAGAAAGAGACAAAGTATTTAGTTTGGAAATCTATCTATTTGAAAGAAGAAGAAGAAAGAAAGAAAAGTCGTTTATTCGCGCCAACATGACGCACAAAAATAAAATAAAAGTATGAAACACTAGCTGTGTCCTCACGGCTCCGCCTGTACCCTATGTTACTCAGTGATAATGTAGCTTTCTAACGGCAAACGAATTTTTGAAATCGGTCCAGTAGTTTTTAAGTTTATTCGTTACATACAAAAATACAAATCTTTCCTCTTTATAATATTAGTATAGATTATATGTATAGATATAGTATAGAATACCAAAAAGAAACTAAGTATTGGGAAAAATATGCGTCACATCCGCGCAAAACGGCCATCGCTCAGCATAATGCTGTGTCTCACGTATTTCTAAATAGGGTAGTTAGAAAGAGATAGAATTCCAAAATTATTCAAGGTCATATGTTTCGACTTTCAGTAGTTGTTCATAGTGTGGTCTCCATCTTTACCTATAATATCTTTATGGTATAACTACGAAAAAATATCAGCCCTACCAAAAGTGTAGACAGATAGTCCTACAGTGAAATTATTTATTATTATTTATTTAACAGACTACATAGAAGTTCACTGTGTAAGTAACAATATAACTTAGCCTATGTTAGTACTTAATAACTAGAACAGATCGGGTGCGATTAGTTAGCGCCCACACTAGCGGGCTATCTGCCCGGGCTGCTTTCGATTGAAAGAAAGAAATAAATTTATTTAGCACGAAAGCAGTCAAACACACAAACACAAAATTGATAAGAGACTAAAGAAAAAGAAAATGAAATAAACAAAAAAAAGTAGCTGTGTGTCTAGCGGCTGCGCCAAATAGGTTCAGTTCAGCATAAATGTCAGACTACTAGTGCCTGACGCTGGTTTTCAACTGAACCCATTGTGACGTAACTTATGTAAACCAGTTCCAAATATATAAATAGCGTGCTTAAATAAATAAAAAACAAATACTATTGACCTTTAATTACGGATTACAGGATAGTGTTGGGACTGCCACGCAGCCTGTGGAGTAGCAAGGCAGATTTCTTTCGCCACAACGCGTCAAAACTCTAATAACAAAACAAATTACAAAGAGTTCCAATTTACTACAGAACCCTAAACCTTCAGTAAAACTAATGAGGCAAGTGTCTTGTTTCTTGTATTTTTACCTAAATATCAATGTTTTGTATTTAATGGAAATGTTTTTAGACTGGAATATAAATAATGAAGTTAGACGTAGAAATTTTTTACTTGAATCTTCTTCTTTCGTGTTAGTGTTATATACGAGAGCTCATGCCGTGGTGAAAAGATTATCCAGTTAGAGGTTGATAGCGAGGTTGACTATCCAGTGAAAACAGTTTAATAACTGGCAATAATCTGCCATTGGGCCCATTCAAGTATTACTGTGACGGGTGGTGGCTAATTGGCGGGGGTCCGGGACTATAAAAGGTCGGGCACACTGCAGATCGCCCTCTCGCGCCGCTGCAGTTGCTCAGTTAAGTGCCACACCTGCTCAAGAAGACCTGGTCTCCTCGCATTGTACGAACCACGACCTGTTGTTCTTTTTGTACTCTTTGTAAATTCTTAATTAAATATATATAGTGTACGGTTACAAGTGTTATTCTTTATCCTCCCGTAAGTACACGCCTGCTAAATTGTATGTGCACATGCTAGTCGAAGGTTGACTCCTAAAGCCACCCTAAAGTGTTACATTACGTAAGCAGAATTTTAGTCATTTTTGACCCACCCCTCCCTCTTGTTAGCAAAAGTAAGCAAACCTTTTACTCCCCCTCCTATGCTTACGTAAACATTGGTATATTTTTTTTTAAACTGATCAGGTTTCTTTCTTGTTATTCATGAGCAGCAGTTTTAACTCTAGAAAAATAAGTAAATAAATAAAAATTGCTGACGTAATCATCATCTAGACACTCCCGTCCCCCATGTCATTAAAAATAAGCTAAGCAAAGACCCTCTCACCCCCCTTTCGTGCTTACGTAATACTTGAATGGCCCCATTATCAAAAAACTTATTTGGTATTTTTTAAGTACCTAATTAGTACGAATTATATGATAAAAAATACTTCACTAACCGCAGTAAGCGCTTCCCAACATCCTTCATAATGCGCACGGCAAAAGAGTGTAACTCACTACCTGCGTCTGTGTTCCCGAACGCGTACAACCCGAATCTCTTCAAAGTTAGAGTGAACAGGCTTCTTCTGGGTAAGCTCACTCCATCGTAGACTCTGTCTCTGTCACATCTAACCTAGACTAGAGTCAAGAGCAAACCCATGTCAAAAAAAAAAAAAAATGTTTTGTACAAAAGGAATGTCACTTTTTGACTTCGAATTCCATTACCAGGCATAAAATGGTTTGTTCTTACTCAAGTACGGACGTCACATGTGACGTCATGGTATCTCTTCATTATTTACACCTATCAAACATACGTGTATACAAAATGTAATTAAAACACGCTGTGTCAGATTAAGCCCGTGTTTCCACCAGAGATGTGCGAGGTAACTGGGCGGTGCGAGGATGCGTAGCGAGGCTGTGAATCGGTGCGCGGATGAGCGGTGCGAGGATATGTAGCGGGCTCGTTTCTTCATCGTAAATTGATAAATATAAAAGTGTTTTTTTCCACTGATCCATGTTTTCTGTACCTACACTATATAATCACATCTGACAAACACAGTCTAGTTACTGCTATTTTTTCGCTCACGTCCGTCCCTAGCACACATCCCTCGCAACACATCAGTCGCACACATCCCTCGCAACACATCCCTCGCATACATCCTTCCCTTGTTTTGTATGTACAAAAAACTCGCTCCACTAAGCCATTTCCACTAGAGCTGCACTGAGCGAGACTAAGCAAATGAAGCGATTCTATTAATTCTTAACAAACACATCCCTCGCTATGCATCCTCGCACATCTCTGGTGGAAACGCAGCCTTAGACATACGTTACGGGCTCGGGGCACAAAATCTCGCGCTGCTTTCAAAAGAGTATAAATTAAATTTTCACGTCACAACGTTAACGAAATCCTTTTAACGATACGTCAGGTTCAATGGACGGTTTAAAAAAGTAATTATTGTATAATACGATACAATTAAGAAGTCGCATTGGCAAACTTGATCGAACAACCAATGGCAGGTGCTCATTATCGCGCCATTCAAACTTATTACCGTCAGCGTTACAGGAGTTAAATGTTAAAACCAGGCTGTCTACCATCTATATCCATAGGATACTGGAGTTCTTTGGTCACATTGCCAGGAAAGATTGCCATAACCTCAATCAAGTAATGGTAACTGGCAAAATCAACGGCAAACATTCCAGAGGTCGAAGCACTATCAGATGGTTTGACCAGATCCGCAAAGCACCAAACTCCATAAGGCATTCCACATCGCCAAAGACAGGCACAGGTGGCGCAAGGTTGTCAGAGAAAAAATGATTGCATGTGGGAATCACGGCCCTCAGTAATGACGAACACGACGCGAGGAGGACGAAAATGTCAGCGTAAAGATAATTTATTTACGGCAGTACTAGTAAACATTCGAGGTCTTGAAGTCGCACTCAGCTCGGAGGTGATTGGTTTTACGAAGTTTGCCGATGCGACATCTTAGTTGTGTTATACTATAATAAACATCGTCATTATACACTGTGTATCAAAGTTGATAATAATTTAAATTTTATTAAATCAAAATCTATTTATAAAGTTTAAAAATTATGTATCAGAGCACTCACTACAATCTCTTCTTGCACCGATACATGATAATGCGAAACGCATAATACTGTTTAACAATAACAGACAAGTTTATGGTCATATCAAGTAAGAGCGCGTTCCCACTATGTCGTGACGATTAATTTATCGTTGGACGACTGTCGTCTCTAGCTGTTCCCATTATAACGACTATTTGTCGTCAATTTTTTTATCGTTTAGCAACTATCGTATCTAGCTGTTCCCATTGGATCGCGACGACATTTTATCGTTTCACGGCAGTCGCTTTGTCGTTTGCACTTGCCGTCACGATGTCGTGACGTTTTGTTATTGTTTTACGACTGTCGTGCTAACCGTTCCCATTGACTTGACAATCTGTCGTCACTGCAAAAACAAGTCGTGAACGACAGTTAATCGTGTCGTCTTATACCTATATGTGAACACCTCCATTTAAATATATAAGCCACGACACTTAAAACTACATGACTATCTGTCGTCACGACAAAGTGGGAACGCGGCCTAAGTCATATCCCGTCAAATGATTTAAGTTTAAATCATTTGACACGGCTAACCATTCAGGTATAAGGCTGGCCACAGATGTATGGTTTCCTGATTAAGAATTCAGATTCGGAATTCCGTGAGACTAGCGTGGACGTTAGGCTTTTTGTATTAGGAATTTATACTGCCAGTATCAGGTTTTTTGCCATTCGGAAAATATACGAACGTGTGCGCCTTGTTGAAAATTTTGAATGTAAGGCGAGCATTCATCTTTCCGAATCTGAATTCCTAATCAGGAAATCTAATCAGGAAACCGTACGTCTGTGGCCAGCCTAAAGGACACTGAGTTTTTATTAATACTTTTTGTTTTGGAAACTCAGTTCACAGGCACAATGGATCCGTTATTTTATCGCATTGTTAGTAGGTACTTCTATTATACCCGGATCCTCCCGTTCCAAGAAATAATTGGCCAAACAATAAAAGATGAAAAATTTATAAAAATTGACAATGGTAGCGTGGATATTGAAATTCCTTTTCGTTCAATTCTTTGTTGATTTTTAAGAGGGTTCGTTTTTGAATAAGTTGTTTTTATCGCCATTGATTCCTGGATAAATATGGACGACCTTGTCTTCACCGAGTGGAACTTAAAGGCGAATAAGGGTCTTTTCACATGCATACGGTTGCCCTCTAGACGGCTGGGCGCCGTGCCGTGCTACCTTCTTCACATGTATCCCGTTTACGCTTGTATGGGGACGATCCAGGTACATTATAACTGAGAATTACTCTTAAGGAACTACTTAGTGATGAGTAATTCACAGTAATAAGTATACTTAATGTACCTCCATTCCATCAGTAATACAATAACAAAGATAGTTCCTATAGGCAAAATATCTCGGAAGGGGCACTTTGGGGGCATCATGTGTCCTTGAAGAAAATGGGTAAATAACAGTAGTGACAACGGCAAATCGAAACAAGAAGGGAATCATGAGATACAGACATTTTTGTGTTCGTTTCCATACAAAAATAACAGTTTTCATCAAATCGCTCCTAAAGTGCTGGTCAAATAAAAAAGCGTAGTAACATTTTTTGTTGTTCTTTAATAGAGTAATGCAACTGTATATATTTTTTTTTAAATTAAATTAGTTTTCATTTTTTGTTTCTATGTGTAACCTCTTGTATGGGGACGATCCACTGTGCGGCGGCGGTCGCAGTATTGTCGAGGTACCAGATTGAAGACGTCGTTGTTTATTATAAAATGGAACGAAAAAAGTATATATAGCCTTACCCCTATTGTATCGACGTCGACGTCCAATAAAATGCTAGAATCATGTAATATGCAAAATTAGAATTTTACATGCTAACTAAGGAGAAAATATGCCTAATTTAGCACTAAAAGTGCCAAAACGGCAACACTGCCTGTGATGTTAGCGGTCGAATCGCTCGCCGTGCCGTGTTGCGCTCGTGTTCATGTGAACGAGCCTTTACAAGTCAATACATGTAGTACGATTGCCTTGTTTGTGGTGGATAAGGACGGGCGACACACGGTTACGGCACGGTCGCTGTGCCTTGTGAAAGCTGTCATAATAGCTCATACATTACTACTTTACAAGTACTGTGACCGTGCGCATGTGAAAATGGCCTTTTTTATCTTTGGAAAATCCTCATGGATGTCCCGCGCCCGGGGAAGGCGAGGGGATCTGCCGGACTCTTACCGGCTAAAAACCAACGGTGTCCCTCCTTCTAACCTAAGACCGGGGTCACGGGATTCGCTATTGCATTCACCGCAACCCCGGCAGGTCTTGGTCCACCAGCTTCTTCTGGTGGACCTCTCCAGTTGTGGGGCAATTTCTCCTCTGCCCCACTTCCTTATGAGAGGCGCGAGGAACACGGCGCGCCATCCTCCCGGGCCTGTTACTGGTCGGGCGACGGGTCCCCTAACCCGCCGCTCGCAGGCCACATGTGAAAAGGGCCTAAGGGATCTGATAATAACAACATACGGCAATTGCCGTGCCGGTGGAATTATGTAGCGGTTCCCTGATGTCGACATTTTATTTTAATATACAGTATTTTATGTTTATAGGTAATATAATTTGTTTTATATAATGTTATTTTTAGTTATAAAGTAGAAGTAAGGTACCTATGAGGTTTCCATAGTCACACAAAGTGAAATGCCTCGAGAGAAATTTGAATAAAAAATCTATACGAATATTATAAAGCTGAAGAGTTTGTTGTTTGTTTGCACGCGCTAATCTCAGGAACTACAGGTTGGAATTGAAAAATTCTATTTGTGTTGGATAGCCCATTCATCGAGGAAGGTTATAGGCTATAGTATAACATCACGCTACGACCAATAGGAGCGGAGCATAAATGAAAAATGTTGCAAAAACGGGAAAAATATCCACCCGAGCGAAGCCGAGACGGGCCGCTAGTAAATAAATAAAAACACCACTCCTTCCCGCAAGCGTGGTGATTATAGCCATATCACATAAGATTACTTGTTGCGGTCATTGGAAGGGCTCTTCAGCTGTGGACATAAACGGGCTATGAGACAGGTGAACGCATTGTCATTGCCTAGACTTGTACTTATCCCATACAAAAACAGCGCCACGATATTAAATCAATCATGTTGAGCCGTGAAAGCGGTCACCAAGTCATACAAAATCCATTACGAGACGCCGACATCAATAAATATTATAAGGGTCCGGATGTTACTCGGTTTACATGTTGGCCCAACACGGCCAATATTGCAGCCAATGTTTGTGATTGTTTGGTATCCATTGATGCGTACCAATTACCCTTTGACAAGGGAAGTTCGAGAGCGTAGCTATACCAATACAACTAGCTTTCTAATTACTGCCTCACCTAGATGTTTGTCGGTGTTTACATAATATACATTGAAGCCTTACTATCAACTTTGTTAACTTGCGAGAGTAGGTATACCTACAAACTACATATATTCACACACACATGCACTGCCCATATACACACACATGTTGGTTTAAGTGAACGGGCATGACCACTGAGACATCCGTAATTAAAGTTCAATAGTTTTTTTTATTTAAGCATGCTATTTATTTATTTATCTATTTATAACTGGTTTACATAAGTTACGTCACAATGGGTTCAGTTGAAAACCAGCGTCAGGCACTAGTAGTCTGACATTTATGCTGAACTGAACCTATTTGGCGCAGCCGCTAGACACACAGCTACTTTATTTTTGTTTATTTTTTCTTTTGTTTTGTCTCTTATGATTTTTTTATCTGTGTGTCTGACTGCTTTCGTGCCAAATAAATTTCATTCTTTCTTTCTTTCTTTACAACATCCGGTGTTCGCAAACCATGCTACGGATCAAAAAGGTTCTGAAGACTGACGAATGGTATATAACATAAACATTTAGCCCTTTACTGTCCCACTGCTCGGGCCTCTTCTCAGAATGAGAAGGGTTTAGGCTTTAGGCCTTAGTCCACCACGCTGGCCTGGTACGGGTTGGCAACCTACACACACCATCGAAAACTTTATGGAGCCCTCTCAGGTATGTAGGTTTCCTCACGATGTTTTTCCTTCACTCTTAACGCAAGTGGTAATCAAATTCTAATCCGCACATGAATTCAAAAAGTCAGAGGTACGGGTCGGGATCGAATTCAGATCCTCCTGCATGGAAGGCAAGCGTTCAACCGCTTGGCTATCACTGCTACGGATGGTAGCCAGATTATAATTCAGTTTCAAAATAATCTATAGGTATCCCTGATTGATGACAAGCCACAGCTTCATTAGTCCTTAAAATGCCTAAGAAAAGGTTTATTTTATTGTTTACTAAAACAGCAATGAATGATTTCCATACTCCAATAAGGGCCAACATCAAGGATTACGAAAATCGGCAATCCTACATGTCGGTACGTGCGCGGGTCCCATTTAAAATGGCATTGTAAACCGGGAGCTGGGCTGAATATTTTTACTATCATCGTAAAAAGACCTTTTTCGGTATTATAAATGAGTATCAAATAACGGTTATTTTTACAGGTTTCCGAAGGCTTTTGAAGTCGTAACTGTGCGCAGAATTTTGATAAAAGAAGGTTATTTTATTTTAGGCGGTTTGTAAAGCTAAATTTATTTAAATATTTATGTGAGAATCACGGATGAATATAAATCTTTCGTAGAACAATACGAGTTAACTGTCATAGGTAACAGGTAGGCCAACGTCTAAACGGGCTATTCGAGACACGGTGGGTGGTTCCCGATGAATAAAAACGTTCACTGATATACAAAACTTGACCACAGTGAAATCGCAAATCTGGCAGATCTATTGCTCACGGTAGCTGTAGCCTCTTAAACTTGTATACAATGCAGGCATCTACACATTTATAATTCATATATGTATTTACAGCTGAAACAGTTATTTTCTCAATTCTCGATATTTATTTCTTCTGTAGGCGGCCACCTTTCGCTATTTCTAGAGAATTACATGTGTTAAGGAATTTATGATGAACGTGTGGGAGTAAATTGCGAAATATAAATAGAACATGTCATAGTTTCTATAAGGTCACTCCAACACATCTTGTACCTAATACGGTTCATACAAACTTAGTTAAAAAAAAAAACAAAAGTTCCATACATTTATGTTCACATAACTCGACAAAATGTATAGAACAGTTGTTCTATTTTTCGCGATTTTGGGGTTGTTTCCATAGTAAAAGTTGTGACCCCTTTTCGGGTTTAGGGTATATTAAAACTAAGATTGTAAGCAGAAAAGAAGTTTCAGTTTTTTTTCAGTCGCCTTTTAAGTACTTTTGACAATGCCTTCTAATATTCAATTTACTGCTGAAATAAACTCATCGCACTGTCAGCCTTATAAAAGGATAACCTGTGTAGTGTGTGCTACTAAAATACACAAATCTTGAACGCAAACATCCAGACTAAACATTCATCTTTAGATTCATATTCAATATCTTGGTGAGTATGAGATATCATTGATATGAGAAAACAAGACAAAGTCCGCATGGATACTTGCCAATATGTTAAATGGTAAACGAAATCATATAATTCCTTCAAACCCACTACTAACCTAATGTACTGCTGACATATCGACGGTTAAAAGGAAATAGGGGATAAGCGACAAAAGATGAAATGTTCAGGAGAGCCGTTCAAAGTTTTAAATTTTAGAAAAACTGACGTATTTTCGTAATTTATTAAGATATTGTGAAAAGTGAAACAGTTATAAAATCATCGTAGAGCCATAGGAGTAAGCGCATTCGAAAGAGCAGAAAATTTCAAGTCCAATGGCATATATAACTCATTTTTGACCAAAATGTCGCTTATGCCTTATTTACTTTTAACCGTCGATATATTAACCCTGCATTTGGATACAATAAAAAAAAAACGAGAAGTAAACAAGTTTTCTTGACGTGAGGCATTTTAGCGCTCCGAGTTAAATGACCACGCTGCGAGCGATAACGCGCAGTTCGCTCGGGGCGCTAAAATGCCTCAACTTAAGAAAACATGTTTACTTTATGTAATTTGTTTTTTTATTGAATCCAAAAGTATCCCGTGCTCGTTTAATCTACCTATATGTCAGCAGTACGTCACGAGGTTTGAAGAAATTACACGATTTCGTTTACACCTGTATAGACGGAATGAGTATACTCTTCCACCTTGATACCGTACCAGAAGTCGAGACCACTTTATTTTATTTTAACACGTACCAAGGTCACGCTCCCGGGTTACAATACCCGGTCAGGTATATATATCAATGTATGACAACTGAGTCCATTTGGTTATTCATAATTTCGTTATAAACCTGAAAAGACCGTAAGCCTTCATCGAATTCTGGCTTAGGATAAATGATATTCGTTTAACAAATGTTCGGGTGTTGAAATATAGCCGAAACACATAGGCTTTTAAATTAATTTCAAATATTGATTCATATACAAGGTTAGTCGGAAAGAGGGGGTATTAAGCCGAAAGGGTGTTCAAGTACCCATAATAAGGGATAACTTTTGTTCTAGAACTTTCCCCAAAACTCGAGAGTTTAAGAGAAATAGCTTTTCAAAGATTTCGTAAAAAATATGCTAAAATCTATCTATCCATAGCTATGATCAGCTGTGTTTACTATTTAGGTCATATTTGGGGTCACGGATTAGAAACCTAATTTTCTGTATTCATAACTAAAAAAGATAAAATGTTTTTTTTTTTAAACTAAAATATAAATCTTTTTGCATGAAAATAAAAATTATCGAATTTTAACACTTGCTTTAAAATAGTCATCAGTGAAACTTTAAGTGGCCCGCGGCTTAGTACCCCCCTTTCCGACTAACCTTGTATTTAAAATGAATACGCTTACCTTCCATGCAGAAGGGTCTGAGCTCGATCCCGGCCATAAAGTTCCAACGTAGTGGAGTAAAGGCGTAAACCCTTCTCAGAATGAGAAGAGGCCCGTGCCCAGCAGTGGGACAGGAATGGGCTGATTATGTTATGTTTTTAAAATGAATAGAATAGAATATACTTTATTGTACACCAAAATTGTAACACAGCTCTTATACAATAACAAACATTAAAGGGTACAATGGCGGTCTTATCGCTGATAGCGATATCTACCATACAACCTTTGGATGAACAGGAAGTCAATGAATAAGATAGAGGGGGTAGTCCATGGTGTACTGCTGCAAAATATATACTAAACACCATACATAGATATATATATATATAAATATTGTAATATATATATATGATATATAATTATGTGATAGGGAAAACAAGGTAGATTGATGATGAGGTACTGATTTATGAGGAATTAGAAACTTGTTGAGAGAAGAAATGATCTTTAACTAATTTTTTAAAAGAATGAAGATGAAGATGAAGTTATCATATTATGGTAACTGCCTCATTGGTCTAGTGGTGGCAAGCGCAACTGCTGATCGTGAGGTCCTGGCTTCGATCCCCAGGTCCGCCATAGTGTTCTTGTGTTTGTCCATTAGGAATTTCTTAGTATCAGCCCGGTGTCTGGATTTGTGCCCGGTTGATGGCAATAGGCTCGCCTCCTATTACATGGGACTTAAACATAACTAGCGAAACGAGGGTTTACTAGAAACACCTGCCGAACCCTTCGGGGATTACAAGGCGTGATTGTATTATTTCCTTTGGTTGGAACTTATCAGCAATCCTCTTGGCTTTGTAACCATTTTCCATAAGGTGGGCCGTAGGTTTGTTTGCCAAATGTTATAGGTAGCTAGTAACACTGGACAATGTTGATAAAGGAGGGTAATCGTCAAGATTAATCAACGTACCCGAAGTTATGAAAACAGTGGTCATTCGACAGAGCAAAGGATTCCATCTCGAACAGCTGAAGAAGTCTGACCTTTTATATCTGATATTCTTGTATATAGGTATATCTTATTTTGATATATTGTGAACTAGCTTCTGTAACTAATCCCTAACCCAAATATAAGTACTCTCAGTGATGGAGAGTCTATATGTTGGTTTCCTTTACTTTATTTACCATGCTCCCAATCCTGACATACCGATATTAGCTATAACTGTAATGATAGATTCACCCCTGTACGATTCTGTTGTATGTCTTTTATACAACTTTATTCAAAAAAGATTGTTATGTCACACTAAGTGCTCTCCATCACTAACCTGGGGTATTTGGACTGTCCTCTTGAATGTCAGCAACAGCCTCGTGCAGGAAACAGGAAGGTTATCGCTTCCATTTTCCCTTTTCCGCTTTTTCTAACTTTTAACCCTTTTTTTACCCTTTCTTTTTTGGCGACACGTTTGGTGCAGTGGGTGAGCGATCGGCTTCTGCGCTACTGGTCGTGAGTTGATTCCCGCATGGAAAAAATATTTGTATGGCCTATAGTTGTTCCGGGTCTGGATGTTTGTGAAAATTTGTGTCTGTAAACGCACCCACGGTACAGGAGAAATCCTAGTGTGGGGCAACGTTTTAAAAAAGAAATGTCACTCAAAATGGAGGAGGGAAGAAAGTCATGTTACTAGAAGAGTACCTATTAAATATAAACAAGGATGGATATACAAATAGAGGTAGGCCGAAGAAAAGATGGATGGATTGTGTGAAGGATGATATGGTTAAGAAAGGAGTGAGTACTGAGATGACGGCTGATAGAGGAGAATGGAAGAGAAATACGTGTTGTGCTGGCCCCACCTAGTGTGGGATAAGGTGTGGTGTGTAGCAAGTATACACATACATCACGTAGGTTTTGGAATGTAAGGTTAGATTGTATGATAAGTATTAATCATAGACAGTAAGCATAATAGTAACACGTATAGTTTAATATAAAAACGTAGGTAATTAAGACTATTAAATTTAGTATTATCGTGCCAGTGATGGAATGATGGACTGTTTAAAGCTAAGTCCGTGTATCATTTATCGTCCCAATTAAACGCCACATCACAAAGGGCAGGGAGATGATTATGAAGTCAGATCTAATGGAATTCTATTCCCCCAAAATAAAAGTCAATATTAGGTATTAAAAATCATTTATTTTTATCAAAAGTGAAATAAAATACTTATTTATTTTAGGTTTGTGATTCAATATCCGAAGAAGGTTCCACGTTATTTGTCAAGCAGTTATGACTTGGGATATTGTTTACTCTCGGTATCAATCGGTACGCGTATATCCAAATGCTACTTCGCTGTGTCCTTACAGGTAGAGTCGAAATGGGGTAGGGTTTCTATGACAAAATAATTGCGTAGAACTGCTAGGAATGCTCATTTCAAATATGATCTGAGGATATTATACTTAAGCTATATGCATCCAATTCATTATAATATAAAGCCTTATTCGTGAAAATTTGAGCTTTCCATACATAAACATACATACATAAACTCACGCCTTTTTCCCGTGGGGGTAGGCAGAAACTATAGAACGCCACATGCTACGACCCTTACATACCCCTTTCGCTTCATCCACATTCATACATCTTGTCATACACCCACGCCTGTTGAGAGTACTACGCACTTGACCTTTGTGAAGAACATCACCAATAACATCGATGTATGTCCTTCTAGGACGTCCTCTACCTGCATTGCCATTGACATCCGCCTTATAAATTCCTTTTGTTAATCGCCGTTCACTCATTCTCTCAACATGACCAAACCAACTAAGCATACTCCTTTAAATTTTTGTCACTACATCATCTTTTAAACCGCAACTTTGTCTAATCTCATCATTTCTCAATCTATCATTCAAAGTTACACCGCACATACTTTGCAATAATCAGTCCATTACCTGTCCCACTACTGGGGACGGCTCTCTTACACATTAGCCTGATGCGGGTTGGCGGACTACACACACCGGCGAGAAGTTTTCGGAGCCTTCTCAGGTGTGCAGGTTTCCTAGAGATGTTTTCCTTCATCTTTACACAGGTGATACCTAATCAAATACTGAATTTTCTGCTATACTTTGCACATAATATAAATGGTAACCCCAATTCATCTCGTACACTGTGGGTACGACCTAAACCAACATTTACATTTACGCATCAGTAGGTATCTATTATACAAATATTTCCGTCTATCTTGTCCATAACAAACAAAGTAATATTATATATTGAGTTGAACCTTTTGAAATCAAAACCACAAACTGTATTTACCACCGCGGACATTTGCGGTGAATCACTTTTCAACCTTATTGCCTTAGTAATAAGGTCGGAAAGTGGTTCATGGCAAATGTCCGCGATGGTACATATTGATTTCGATATTATTGACAATGGTGTCGATTCTGTTGCACATATTCATCATCATCATCATCATCATCAGCCTGAAGACGTCCACTGCTGAACAAAGGCCTCCCCCTTAGACCGACACATCGAACGACAATCCGCCATTTGCATCCATCGGTTGCCCGCGACTTTCACAATGTCGTCGATCCACATCCGTTGCACATTTTGACAGTACTAAACTAGACTAAACGCAACTGTCACTTTATTTTTCTATTGAAACAGAAAGAGACAAACACCCTTAGTTTAGTTTAGTCCTGTCAAAGTGCGCAACAGAATCGACACCAATGTCTTATAATATGATTAGTAATTTAGTAACTTTATCGAAACCAGGTTATAAGTAATGGTAGCATGGTTTCAGAAACTAGTACCGTAAAATAAGGTTGCTTTGCCCCGTTTTTGCTCCAAAATTTGAAAAGTGTAATTACGTAAAAATCCTTCTTTGTTATGGCTTTTGTTAAATTTTCCACGGTTTATATAACATTCTGGCTCTAATATTTTAATGACAAAAATAGTTATTTAGTATATTTTTTATTGTCTATATAAATAAAAATGAATCGCCAAATGTGTTGCTAAGCGCAAAACTTGAGAACGGCTCGACCAATTCGCCTATTTTCTTTTTTTATATATTCCTTAAGGCATAGGGAGGAGTCTTATGGAGAGAAAAAACATAAAAAATACGTGGAAAATAGTATTAACAACACTTTTCTTTTCCCACTACAGGCCAATAACTTTTGACAGAACGAAGTCTGTCCGGGCAGCTAGTATAAAATAAAAAAATGGAGCAATGTTACCCGTCCTTTCGGAAACATTGCTACTACGTTTAATTTGTACTAAAACAGGCACATTTTCGGTACAGAGGTAAAGTTAACAACATCAGGTGTAATTATGCACCAAAAAAAAAACATTTTCCTTGTAGTTTTAGAGATTTGATCGAAATAATCTTTTTTGATATTTGGAGCACATTTACCTTCACATAGCAAAGTAGCCTCATTTTACAGTAGGCATTTTTTTCCGTATCGCAAAATATATAAACCGACTTCAAAAAAGAATAAAATAATTACCATATAAAATTAACAGTTTCAGAAGTCGGTGCTGATCCACGCTGAATCAAATTGAAGGTACCGACTTCTGAAACTGTTAATTTTATATGGTAATTATTTTATTCTTTTTTGAAGTCGGTTTATATTTTTTGTAAAAAAGTTTTTATTTTGTTCATTTTAGTGGCTTTAATTAAAACTTGATTGGACCTACTAAAGACGCTGCTCGTAACATAATCACATCATCACAATATGCGTACTGTTCGTCATTGAGGAGTTCCATTGTCTATCTCCGAAGTTCTTCATCAGATCTTCATCAAATTTAAATGGGACCAACTTCGAAGTATACCCTATCCAGTAAAAAAAGAATCATTAAAATCGGTTCACAATTGGCGAAAATATCGATGAACATACACAAAAAAAAAACAACATACATACAGACGAACATAGTAAACTCCTCCTTTTTGGAAGTCGGTTAAAAAACCCAATGACACTTTGCCCGACCTGGGGACCGAACCCAGAACCTCACGATCAGCAGTCGCGCCTGCCACCACTAGACCAATGAGGCTCTTTACAATTTCTATCAATACGGTTACGGTTACTCCCGATGCACACGTGGAGTAGTTAGTGACTAACTGGGTGTCAGAGTTGACGACATGTTTGGTGTAGTGGCTGAGCGATTTGTTTCTATGCTACGGGTTGTGGGTTCGATTCCCACACGGAACAAATATTTGTATGGCCTACAGATAGTTGTTCCGGGTCTGGATGTCTGTGCATGTGAAGATTTATGTTTGTAAACGCACCCACGATACTGGAGAAATCCTAGTGTGGGGCAACGTTTTTTTTTATAAAAAAAGAAAAGTAAAGTAACGAGTTTATGCCACCTATGGGCCTCTGACTTGGCTTCACATGCCGTCGAGAAATATCTCTCAGGCATGCCGGTTTCCTAACGAAGTATTCCTTCATCGTTTTTAAGCAAGTGATAATTATACAATACGCACATGAATCCGAAAAGTCAGAGGTGCCTTGGGTTCGAACTCGAGACCTATGACTTGGCAGTCCTAGACGGTCACATCACTAGGCTATCACTGCTATATTATTATGATATATGGATAATAATGAATTGCGTAGTACTTGGTTCCGGCGTAATACATCACTTATTTGATAATAACAGTCTAATTTCCTCTTTCCCTGAAGCATCTATTATCCCCTAATCTCAAATGTCTCATCTACAAATTCCCGGAATATTGATATCGATCCCGTGTTGCAATTCTAGTGTTATAATGAAATCAGACACGCTTTGGTACGATGGTGGGAGCTGTGACTTGTAGACGACGATGTGGGTACCCGGGTTCCTATATCTAAAACTACGCAACGGATTTTGATGCGGTTTTTTTTTTAATAGATAAAGTGATTCAAGAGGAATGTTTTACAACGTTTAGGTACATTGCACCCGTGCGAAGCCGGGGCGGGTCGCTAGTAGATAATAAAACAGAAGAACTTACTTCACTTCATACATTTTTCTTCACCAGACATCTTCTGTAAAATTACGTTTATTGCAATTACGAAGTTTTCACTGCACGGCGACGATATAGACACAAACAAGAGTGGCTCATAGCTAATTACTAGCCGCGAGGATCATACGATTTGCGAGGTTAAGCTGCAATTGCCGCAGTCAGTCCGTGGATGGGTGACCGTCCGTTACACATCGAGATGCCTCCGTGCCTCGGAGAGCACGTTAAACAGTTGGTCCCAGGTGTCATACGAATACCTATGACAGTCGTTACAGGAAGTCAGAATACCGAAAGTCTGACAACTGGTCTAACCTTAATATATCGGCATTGCTCAGTTAACTGGGTTGCTGTGGTCTGATGGCATTCGCTCCGTGTATGATACTGGTATTCAGCCGCATCTGGTTAGACTGGAAGCTGACCCCAATATACATAGTTGGGAAAAGGCTAGGCAGAACAGAACAAATGTTTTATGATTGATTAATAATTTAAAGTAATTCAATGCTCTTGAAAAAATTAAATTCACTTCGCGGGACTAAATAATCAATCTTTGGATACAATAAATACTTTATTATTTATATTTAAGTTCTTCCTTCTAGTATCAGCTTTTATTTCTATTACTCTTTCTATATAATATAACAACAGAGAACAGAGACAAACAAAACTGCAAAAAATTCAGCTTCTATAATAAAGACTAAACTCATTCATTTTTTAGGGTTCCGTACCCGAAGGTTAAAACGGGACCCTATTACTAAGACTCCGCTGTCCATCCGTCCGTCCGTCTATCACTAGGCTGTATCTCATGAACCGTGATAGTTAGACAGTTGAAATGTTCACACATGATGTATTTCTGTTGTCGCTATAACAACAAATACTAAAAACAGAATAAAATAAATATTTAAGGGGGCTCCCATACAACAAACGTGATTTTTTTTGCTCGCTTTTGCTCGATATTAATAACGGCAACAGGTAGACGCTTGAAATGTTCACAGAATATTTAGTTATATAATATTCACTTTAAAAATAAATAATTAAATTAAAATAAAACAAATTTTTAAGGAGGGCTCCCATACAACAAACGTGTTTTTTGCCGTTTTTTAGATAATGGTACGGAACCCTTCGTGCGCGAGTCCGACTCGCACTTGACCGGTTTTTTAAGATTCCAAAGTTATTTTAAATAGACACAGAACATGCTCTTAGAAACGTCGAGAATTTAATTGCACGGTTCCAAAATGTTGATCCTACGAACAAGAGCCTCCACAATGTACCTCCATGAATAGTCTTTTAAATATGAAACAATCTCATTATCTTTACACAAATTCTGTTCAAAATTCTCGGAAAATGCAAGCGACACTCAAGGTGTATTTATCAAATATTAGGAAAAGTCGACAAATACCGAAACATGTCGATAGTGCCCGAAGCTGTCAGGAATAGTACCTACACAGCTGCATTCGTCCTTGGCACTTCATTTATGTCAAGGATTCTCTCGTCCTTGGATACAACAAGGATTTGTGATGTATGTACGTACTTAGTTGGTTTTGGATGACAACTTATCTTTACATAGTATAAAACAAAGTCGCTCCCGCTGTCTGTACGCTTAGATCATTTAAACTATGCAACGGATTTTAATGCAGTTTTTAGCAATAGATAGAGTGATTCAAGAGGAAGGTTTATATGCCCCACATTAGTATCTACATTGCACCCGTGCGAAGCCAGTCGGGTCGCTAGTATAAACGGTGTAAATAGACCCTTAACGAAGCCGAAAGGCACTTATTCTCCACGTCATTGCGATAATTTTTTTGTTCTGGACTATGCCTGGGAACCTTCTAGTTACGGAGATATTGGAGGTCAAAGTTCCAACTTTTTCACAACTTTTTTTTTAAAATACTAGTTTTGAAGGTTGCAAATGTACTTGAAATACCTCCATTACCCGTTTACTACTCATTGCATCTATCAGCACAGTGTTTTGAGTGCGTTACATTGACCTTTACAGAAAAACGAAATTTTTCACCCAAAAAAAAAAGTCGTTTCCCAGCGACAATTTTTGCGTAAGGTTACTTAGTTTGATATACTGAATGCATGGTTGACGGCTTCGTGAAGGGTCTTTTTACACCTTGTATAATAAAATAATTCTGATCTTATGTTTTTGATCCTTTTGCTTTAGAGAATTAGTATAACTTTCGAGTGAGTGATCCTTTGAGATGATTATGACATTATCAACGACTACAATCACTTCTTACTGAACCTGAAACGTTCCGCGTAACGGAAATCATTAATTATTTTTCGCTAAAATGTGGCGATAAAGATCTGATAATTTTTCGTTAATAATACCTAATAGTAAGTATATTATGATACAAGTGTAATGATCAATGCACACGCGTTACATACGACGTTTTTCAACACACTTACGAGGGAATAAACAAACTTTAGTTATAATACAGTAATAGTACAGTAGGGAAATGATAAGGTTCGTCAGTTTTAAAATTAATTCCTTTTCCACTTCGCGGGCACATGTTACCTTTTCAAACTGTTGAACGGAACAGACCAATGCATGGAAAATTATGTTTAATTATTGGGTAGCAAAGATCAAAATTGCCTTTTGCGTCCATTATGACGTATTAGTGCCATGTAATGTCTTTGATTTGGTTTAAGGAGTTTTGTTGTAAAAACCATGACAACAATCAAATAGATGATTAAATAGATTGGCTTTACTTGTCTGTCACCATAATATCTTGTCAAAAAATACTAGTATTTTATTTTCTATAATGTTGGCAATAAATAGTTCATTTCTTGCACTGTGTTCTTGTGTGTGCTTAAGGTGTATAACATTTTCATTCTGCGACTGTACATTAGGATACTAACAAGCTAACTTGGTTATTTTGACTTGTTTGTGAAAAATAGCGCGTGGGTTTTCTTTTTTCGTGCGCACGTCCCTGTGGCCGAGTTAGCTATGCGCGCGCAGGTAAAAGATCAAAGGGCAAACAGCCTAATAATTAAAAAAAAACTAAATGTTTTTGTGTTTATAACACAAACTAATGTATGTTAATTTGTTGACAAAAATAAATAATTGAATGAAATGTAATGTTTATTTATCAATTTTAATGAACACAGTTTATTTATTCAAAAAGAAGTTTACTATTTTTAAACATAAAAACGCTTTGCTAATATTTAAAAAATATATACTGTAAAATGCACGCGTGTTTAGTTAGCTGCATTGCAAACCTAAAAGCGGTGTAATAAGAACCACTTTACGAGCAAGTGTGTTGAAAATACATGTATATGTTGTCAAACTTATATTATTCTAAAAATACATTTACAGATAAACTAATAGAAATGGATTTACTAATTCAAAATCCTACGAGAGCTTTACTTAACATCAATATTTCAGAGTGCACAAACGTAGTTTCAGAATAACACGAAACTAAAATACAAATATTGAAACTTCATACGAATATGTAATTCAATTTTAAAACGTAAGCTCCTTAACTGACACATGAATAATGTACTATTGAAGTAATGCTTATAAAGGGTTTTACTGGTAATGATTCGCAGAAATTTTAATTAGATAGGTACGTAAAATGTCAAACTCGTTGAACATTAGGTTTATTTTATCGAATGTGATAATTTGGCACGAATAGAAAATTTAATTTATAAAACAATGTTGTGAACCTGAATATTCCGTATAATTGTACGCATTGTGGGATTGGAGATACAAGTAGATAAATAATGTACATAATGTATAGTTTTTTGTCGTAGGCCTAGCACGAATGTTGTCCCGTTAGAAACGTAAACGTAACGTTAATAAGAGTGATTTTTAAATTGGAAATACTCGTTTCGCACATACTATTTAAGGGGCCATTCAATACAGAAGCAGAATTTTAGTAATTTTTGACCCACCCCTCCCCCTTGTCAGCAAAAGTAAGCAACGCTACCCCCCCCCCCCCTCCTATGCTTACGTAAACATTAGTATTTTTTCTTTTTAATCTGTTCAAGTTTCTTTATTGTTATGGGCAGCAGTTTTCAAGTCTAGAAAAATAAGTAAATGAATAAAAATTGCTGACGTAATCATCATCTAGACCCCCATACCCCATGTCATCAAAAATAAGCTAACCAAAGACCCCCTCACCTCCTTTAGCGCTTACGTAATACTTGAATGGCCCCTAATTTAATTTAAAACTTCATTCATATCTACAGATGATACAAATTGTACAAGTAAAAAATATTACCAAAATGTTATAGGACAGTTGCATTTTCGATTCAAAATACGCTTACATTAGCGATACGTTTACTATACTATACGTCAAATATTCGCGCTAGGTCTAAATAAAAGGTCCAACCAAAACACCTGGACAAACTTTCACACAGTGTTCAGTACGTTTAACTAAACATATCTGCAAAAAAAACGAGGTCCAAGTGTTTTTAATCCTAACCAAAAAATGTTTGGACCTCGAGCGAGTTGCGGGGTATCGCTTGCCGCGGGGTCATTTAATTCGGGGCGCTAAAATGCCTCATGCCTTTACTTCTGGTTTTGTTTTTTATTGATTACAAAAGTATTCCATGCAGGGTTAATCTATGTCAGCAGTGCATCACGAGATTTGAAGGAGTTATCTACATGTTTTCGTATACACCCTGTATATCAAAATTATGGGTAGGAACGTCCTGTGTATTGATAACAACATGCTGCGATCACCAATCCCTCTGATATGCGTGGTGATGATTATGGTAATAGACGACATTAGGAGATTAGGATTAGGAGATTTGGAAGTTACTTGTATAAAATATGCACTTTTTATTTTTATCTCTGTAACTATTTATTGCCGAACAGCGTCCTTGTGTCCACAGCGACCGCAGAACAGTGCTACTGTCTGTGCCTCGGAACTTTATGTGATGTTTTTTACTTAGTAGTTCCGAGACAGCGACACGCCGGCTTACGCTGAAAACCAGCGCCGTGGTTCCGTGCCTTCGTGCACGGGCCACGGCATTATGCTGAGCGTCGGCCGTTTCGCGCGGTAGTGGCGCATAATATATTTCTGTGTCAGTTATTTTATTTTTATATACTTTTCCATATTTGATTTCTTGGGCTTATGTAAAAAAAAAAAAAAACAAGCTATGTTATGTGCGTCACTCTCACGTGGATAAACGGTTTTTCTTTCTTTCTTTCTTTCTTTCTATTCATGTCTAGCTGAGCACTTTACAAACTGCCGAGAGATACACCAATATTCTAAGATGTTCCTCCAAAACTTACTCGACTCGACTCCTTCTCGACTCAGCCTTTCTCACTACCATCGGTAGTTATAGTTGACATAAACGTCCTCGACTTGAGATTTTTCCTCAGTCGAGGTAAGGAATCATCTGTCAAACTCAAGGTACCTCGGAACCTACCTACCTACCTACCTTAAGGAATGAAGTGTCAAAATGCGTATGTAATAAAAATGAATTTTGAAGACTTTATCGAATAGGCTTACGATAATCCTTACAATTATTTATCGCGGCGTTATTTGCGCGATGCAGATAGTTCAAATTATGACGTAATGACTCCGTCGAGGAAACTCAAAGTTCACTTGAAATTGCGACTAAGAATACAATTTTGAAGGTGTTTTCGAGGCCGTTCTGAGTCGAGTAAGTTTTTGAGGAACGTCTTAGAATATGGGTGATAATTGCATGCCTTTGAAATACCAGTAATAAACAACCACTCAGAGTATGAACAGCCAATCAATTCAAAAGGATATTACATCCAAAAAAAAGTTTTGAATTCGGAAATATATGCCAATATTGGACGTAAAATCTTTAATACAGAATCTGCTGTAAATAGAAACCAATCGATATCGAATGGTGGTAGATGTACCATATAATTTGTTCGCCATCTTGTCCGGAATTTCGCTCTATTTTCTACGTGCCTGAAGCTTGGGGACAGCCGTATTTGTGGGGACGCGTCGTGTTACTTGAGATATTATGTCACTTTTTGAACTAAAATGCGAGACGGTGTAACCAATGTTAGAGGACAATTTAATATTATTTTTTTACTCAATTAAAATGTAGCAGGATGATGTAAAATGTTCTGTATGATAGAGTGATGAAATACAGACATTGCATTGTGTCACATTTTTCTGTCGAAATATTATTATATTTGATGTTCAATGTTAGGGTTTTTTTTTGTAAAGGAATAAATCAGGCGTTACTTTGCGGAAATCTATGACCTATAAATATACAATAAAAATATTTTGTGTTAATTCCGTGAAAAACTGTTTCGCGTCCAAGCGGTCGACGAGTCAACATCTCCTGAGGATGCCCGTGGAGGGGCGAAACACGTGTCGTATCGGTTTGTTTTGCTTGTGTGTTGCATGTTATTAATCGCACCTTCTGTATTTGCATATATTTGCGGGCAGGAGGGCGGTGCTGCATACTGCATTCAGGCTTAATCAACTGTTTTTTGCGGAATTAACACTAAATAGTTTTATTGTATATTTATATGTAAAGAAGTAGTATAATATAATATTTAATGTCTAAAGTTAGGGGTGAGCCAAATTATTCCAGCTGTGGTTCTGTTCTGCCTAGCTTTTTCCCAAGTATGTTGGGGTCAGCTTCCAGTCTAACTAGATGCGGCTGAATACCAGTATTTTACACAGAGCGACTGCCATCAGACCTCCGCAACCCAGTTACTGGGCAATGCCGATATCCTAAGCTTAGACCGGTTGTCAGACTTTACGCCTTCTGTTCATTCATTTCACTTCCCGTAAGGCCTGCCATAGGTACTCGTATGACACCTAGGACCGACTGTTTAACGTGCTCTCCGAGGCACGTTGGGATCTCGATGTGTATCGAACGGTCACCCATCCACGGACTGACCGTGGCAAGCGCAGCTTAACCTGGCAAATCGTATGATCCGCGCAGTTGGTAATTAGCCACGAGCCCCTCCAAATTGTTCCAGCTATAATAATAATAATTTAGCAGATGCAGTTGCGGTCGAGATGCAATCCGGTCTGGGTCCTTACAGATCCATTTCTGATATGAACGAAATATGATTCTCCAAGTGTGACGTCATTAGCCCCCCCGGACTCTTCGTATAAGTACCGAGAAAACTGACCATGGGTATTTAACACGTTCGGACTCGCTAAGTCTTATAACGCCTTTATCTATACTAATATTATAAAGCTGAAGAGTTTGTTTGTTTGTTTGTTAAAACGCGCTAATCTCGGAAACTACTGGTTGGAATTGAAAAATTATTTTTGTGTTGGATAGTTCATTTATCGAGGAAGGTTATAGGCTATATAACATCACGCTACGACCAATAGGAGCGGAGCATACATGAAAAAAGTTGCAAAAACGGGAAAAATGTCCATCCGTGCGAAGCCGGGACGGGCCGCTAGTAATTTTATAATGAACGCAACGTCTAATCACATAAACACCTAGCCTGTATTCCCCGTTTAAGTCCCATGTAATAGGGGGCGAGCCTATTGCCATCAACCGGGCACAAATCCAAACTACGTGCTGCTACTGAGGAATTTAGCTCGGAAAAATCCAATAACACTTTGCCCGACCTGGGGATCGAACCCAGGACCTCACGATCAGCAGTCGCGCTTTCCACCACTAGATCAACGAGGCAGTCAATCACAAATGACAGTGATAAATGAAATGAAATGAAATGTGGCAGTAATAGCCTAGTGGACTGCCAAGTCAAAGGTCTCGAGTTCGAACCGAAAGCACGCACCTCTGACTTTTCGGATTCAGGTGCGTATTGTATAATTATCACTTGCTTAAACACAGTGAAGGAAAACATCGTGAGGAAACCGGCATGCCTGAGAGATATTTCTCGAGGGCATGTGAAGCCAAGTCAGAGGCCCATAGGCAGCATAATCTCTGACACCAGATTGGCACTAACCACCATTGAGATATAATGTACTAGGTACATTATACCTCAATGCTAACCACACGAAAAAGAAAGAAAAGAAAAAACAAATAAATAAATCAGAACGTCTAATCACGCCTACCATAAATGTACATTTACGCGCACTACGTGTTACAACGCCAGCAGTCTGTACTAAATTCTAATAGCGGATTTCCTGCGCCGCAACAAAAGTATCTAATGGCGTTTTGCTCAGGACACGTGTTTTAACATCATCATCTTCCTGCCCTAGTTCCAAGTTACTTGGGGTCGGCGCAATATGTTTTCCATTCTTCCTTGCCAGCCGTCTCATTATCATTTACTCCCTTATTAACCGACTTCCAAAAAGGAGGAGGTTACTATGTTCGTCTGTAACCGATTTTAATGATTCTTTTTTTAATGGATAGGGTATACTTCGAAGTTGGTCCCATTTAAATTTGGTGAAGATCTGATGAAGAACTTCGGAGATAGACAATGGAACTCCTCAATGACGAACAGTACGCATATTGTGATGATGTGATTATGTTACGAGCAGCGTCTTTAGTAGGTCCAACCAAGTTTTAATTAAGGCCACTAAAATGAAAAAAATAAAAACTTTTTTACAAAAAATTTAAACCGACTTCAAAAAAATAAAAAAAATTACCATATAAAATTAACAGTTTCAGAAGTCGGTGCCTTCAATTTGGTTCAGCGTGGATCAGCACCGACTTCTGAGACTGTTAATTTTATATGGTTTTTTTTTTTTTGAAGTCGGTTTAAATTTTTTGTAAAAAAGTTTTTACTTTTTTCATTTTAGTGGCAAAGTGTTATTGGGTTTCTCTATTAGGGATTTTTCAGTAGCTGCCCGGACTTTGGATTTGTACCCGGTTGATGACAATAGGCTCGCCCCCTATTACATATTACTTAAACATAATTGGCGAAACGAGGGTGTACTAAAACACTTCGGCCGAATCCTTTGGAGAATACAAGGCGTGATGTTATCTATACTAATATTATAAAGAGGAAAGATTTGTATTTTTGTATGTAACGAATAAACTTAAAAAATACTGGACCGATTTCAAAAAATGTTTTGCCGTTAGAAAGCTTCATTATCACTGAGTAACATAGGCTATATTTATTACTGGAATAAAACTTCTTACGCGGGCGGAGCCGTGAGGACACAGCTAGTGTTATGTAAAAATAACTATTTAAAATTTCCTCAACAATATTCAACATTATTCGTACGAAAACACAAAAATAGCCTCTGAAAGACATACCTTTGTCACCCTACCATTCATAATAAATGATTTACACAAAGGAATACAAAGCAGGGATCGCTTCCATTTCTGGCCACTTTTCATTACCTATTACATTTCATATCTAGACACAATTAATTTTAATGCTCACAAAGGAATTATTGTAGTCGTCGTGTGGTTGTTAAACGTGGGGTGAAACGGATTCGATTTGAGCGTGTGTCATGTTTTGTTAGTGTATGTTACTTATTGTTCTGTAGGGGCGACTGGCCGACAACTCCTGGCTGTTCTTGATCCCAACAACATGCGGTCTTCCATTGTCATTGTTGAACAAAAACCATCACGCATTGTCTCACTAGTTTTGTTACCACTGACAGAATATACGAAGCTAATAGTCTGTTCATCCCAACTACGTTGGGATCAGCTTCCAGTCTAATCAGATTCGGCTGAATACCAGTATTTTACACGGAGCGACTGCCATCAGACCTCTCTGACCCAGTTACCGGGCAATGCCGATATCCTAAGGTTAAACCAGTGGTCAGACTTTCGGGCTTCTGACTTCCCGTAACGACTGTCATAGGTATTCGTATAACACTGAGACCGACTATTTTACGTACTCTCCGAGGCAAGGAGGGGTCTTGATGTGTAACAGACGGTCACCCATCCACGGACTGACTGCGGCAATCGCAGCTTAACCTCGCAAATCGTATGATCCTCGCGGCTTGTAATTAGCTATGAGCCACTTTTGTTTGTGTCTATATCGTCGCCGTGCAGAGAAAACTTCGTAATTGCAATAAACGTAATTTTACAGAGACCCCTGTCTCGTTGTGTAACGAATGGTCACCCATCCACAGACTGACCGCGGCAAGTGCAGCTTTACCTCGCAAATCTTATGATCCGAGCGGTTGTTAATTAGCCACGAGCCCCTCACACGAAGGTAATAGTCTAATAAATAAAAATATTGCTATCTTTTACTTCCAGATATGAAGACAGAGACGGAATTTTTTTAGAGCTATCAAACTAATTTACTTGTTGAGAATCACTGTGATTTTAGGCGACATTTATGCTGTGTCGTCTAAATCTGTCTGGTTTTAGTTCAACCTAATTTGACAGCTCTAATATTCTTCCATCTCTTTCTTATTTTATTTGCAAGTAAAGGATAGCAATATTTTTTGTTAAGTTTAGTCTGTGTTCAATAAGTATGGGGACCAATGTTATACTACACACTAACACAGTCCACTCCTTGATAAACACAAAAGGCTGGTGGTTGCAGAGCCGACCTTCTTAACCGACTTCCAAAAAAAGGAGGAGGTTCTCAATTCGACTGTAAGTTTTTTTTTTGTATGTTTGTTCCGCGATATCTTTGCTAATTGTGAACCGATTTTAATGTTTTTTTTTTGAAAGAGTATTCTTTCAAAGTTGTCCCATTTAAATTTGGTGAAGATCTGATGAAGAACTTCGGAGATAGACAATTTGAAGTCGGTTTTATTTTTGTTAAAAAGTTTTTATTTGAGTGGTAATTTTAATGCTCGTCACTATTCTGGAGTGCTTATGCTGGCTAGTTTGATGATTATTTCGCTATTCTTTGGAGATTCGAGGGTCAGTGGCAGGATGTTGACATTTCAAGAAACCTAAAACCGTGTGGGGACGGGTTAGAATATAAAACTTCCGCACCGCACGCTGGGAATAGTCGCGTGTTGTAAGATTCAACAAAACCCAGCACGCTTGGTGGTAGGATCTATACGGTCTGCCTGGCTAGCTACCACCCTCACATTAAAGTCGGCGCCAAGCAGTTTACTGTGTTCCGTCGTGTGTATGTGAGAGCCAGAGGGGTATAGGGGAATCCCTCTATATCTCTGTTCCTTGGATTCGTGTGCTCCACCTTAGACCCTGTATGCACTTACTATCCGGTGAGACTAGGGCCGAACGCGACCACGTCAAGAAAAAAAAAGAACTTTCCTCTTATATCCGAAAACGAAGGATGACACAAATATTGTTCTACAGAGCGTGTATAAAGGTTAAAAACATACGTTACATATTTTCCCTAACTTGTCCCGGCTCGTCCCTTGAAGTCCCTAATATCAGTGTATTGTCGGAAAATCGACATTTGTTTCAACAAACTTGTTTGAGAAATACAAGAGAAATAATTTTTACTCAAGAATGCTTGTAATTTGGTCATTATTTTGACAACCTTCTTTGAGCAAAGTCGACCTTTCCACGCTACTTGAATAGGCGCCAGCAAAGTTGTATGGAATTTCATTGCTGGTGAGTTATAGCCATCAGCAATTTCGTTTGAAAATCCATTATTGTCGAGTTTTGTCTGGAAAGGCGACAATTGTTACTTGAAAATTCTTACTATACTAAGCTGTTTTATTTAAATTACTAAAGAAAAAAAAAAAAGAAAAGAAAATTATTTATTTTGGACTCACACAGGCAGTTACAAAAACAAAAACAATATTTACAAAAAAAAAGAAGGATAAGAATTTATACTACCTGCACGAGGCCAAAAGGGGCACACTCTAGTTTATACTCGCATTGTTTGAGTATAGCACTATACAAGCCTTGGCCCGCAATGACTGCGCTGCTGGCCGCGATATGATGGCCTCAACCTTAACTTAGCTACGCTCTCGGCCTTCAGGCTTGGTCATCATTGCAGCACCTGCTGTCCGCGCTATAAAGGCCTCGACCTTCGGTCTCTGCCTTTATTCCAGCTTGTCCATCAAGGGTTGCAATGCTGACCGCGCTGTGTTGGTCTGGAGCTGCACTACGCTGCGCTTTCGGCAATCACCAGCGCTGCCAGCGACGTAGTCATTACAGACTGCAGCAGTAATGTACTATATCCATTGTTCATCCTTTGTTTCATTGAAGACCTGGTCAGACAGAAAGCGTGGTTAGGTGTGATATTCACGTCGCGTGTTAATCGCGTGCTCTTGGCGTGCGAATTAGGTACTATGACAATGAATGGAAGACGCCACACAGAAACTGCCACGTGAAACTTGGCGTGGTGTGTGCACGCGATCAACACGCTCTCTGTCTGACCAGGCCCGATTGTTTAGGCGTCCGTTTAAGGTGAGTAAAGACTACAGCATATTAAAGACTACAGCATATTATATACCCGGGGGCCCGGGCCTATAAAAGGTCGGGCACACTGCAGTTGCCAAGTTAGTTCAGTGTTACACCTGCTCAAGAAGACCCTGGACTCCTCGCATTGTACGAACTACGCCGTGTTGATCTATTTTGTAATTCTTAATTAAATATATATAGTGTACGGTTACAAGTGTTATTCTTTATCCTCCCGTAAGTACACGCCTGCTAAATTTTATATGCACATGCTTGTTGAGGGTTGACTCCTAAAGCCACCTTAAAGTGTTTGTTACAACTTGTAACAAAGCGTCAAGCGTCGTGCTCATTTTTCGATTCGTGAAAGGGTTACAATAGAGTGGCTCGATGTTTTGTTACAAGTAAACGCTCTAGTTTATACTCACCTTTACGGGACGTGTGTTAAAATTAAGTGTCGAATGCTTTGTTTAAATTCAGTAATCACTCACGAAGCGTCCATTTTTCGTACTGCCTCGTTGGTATAGTGGTGGCAAGCGCGACTGCCGATCGTGAGGTCCTGGGTTCAAACCCCAGGTCGAACAAAGTGTTATTGGGTTTTTCTGGTTGGAATTCCTCAGTAGCAGCCCGGAGTTTGAATTCTGCCCGGTTGATAGCAATAAGCTCGCCTTTTACACGAGACTTAAACATAACGGCGAAATGAGGGTGTTACTATACATCTCTGCCCGAGCGACCCTTGAATACAGGGAATACATTATTTATTAAAATATTTTCTCCAACATTATTTATTCTTTAACTTGGTACTACCATCTGATTAAAAGTATACGCAAGGAAAATGAAATAAAGGTCATAGTTTGACCTTGAATGCTCCTTAACCACTGCACTCCAGGAGCTAATGGAATTTTCTCATTATCCACAATATTATTTACTCAGCCATTACGACTTATATTTTGTATAGCTGTGCCCTCGCGGCTCCGCTCGCGTAAGAAGTTTTTTTTAGGTATTTGCGTAACTTAAACCGTTTACGCAGCGCACGCAACGGAAGCTCTCAAAAAGGAATATTTATTCCCGTTTTTGCAACATTTTTCATTTATGCTCCGCTCCTATCAACTGTAGCGTGATGTTATATAGCCTATAAGCTTCCTCGATAAATGGACTATCCAACACAAAAAGATGTTTCAATTCCAACCAATAGTTTCTGAGATTAGCGCGTTCAAACAAACAAACAAACTTCTCAGCTTTATAATTTTAGTATAGATTCAACGGTGCCACACAATGCCGCCATCTTGAATATTGTTACAACGTAAATCGTAAAGCAGCTTAGCATTATGAAGTCGATTCTACAAAGTCTACGTTTATTGATACTAAATAGGTAAGTATAAGTACGCTATTTGGTTATAAAAACTAGAGTTATAGTTTTTATTAAAACTTTAATGTATTACTACTGCCTCGTTGGTCTAGTGGTGGCAACCGCGACTGCTGATCGTGAGGTCCTAGGTTCGATCCCCAGGTCGGACAAAATGTTATTGGGTTTTTCCGTGTGAAATTCCTCAGTAGCAGCCCGGAGTTTAGATTTGTGCCCGGTTAATGGCAATAGGCTCGCTTCCTATTACATGGGACTTAAACATAACGGCGAAATGAGGGTGTTAGTATACACCTCTGCCCCTCACTTCGGAGAATACAGGCGTGATATTATGGTATGTTTTCGTATTATATTGGCCAATCCTCCTAACAAAATGTTTGCCAAACTACAAACAAATCAGAACTGTTAGGAATAATTTCCACAATGATCAGATCGGAAAGGATACGAATGTATGAGGCGACAGCCGAACGCGTCCGTCAGGATGTCGACGCATACGATCGGCTCCGTACAGTCGCTTGCGAACTTATCCGTTTCTGCGCCTAGTCAAATAGTTTCATTCCTACCGTGTTGACGTGTTCAAATGTTTGAAAGGATCCGATCGGATACGACGACATGCGAACGGAGCCGATCGCGCGTCGCAGCATACTTTCGGCTACGATTGCGTGTCGCGGAAGGCGCCCGCGGTCCAGCTGCTGTGGGCGGTTTGGTAATATAGACTTTAAATACTGTGCATACGATTTAATATCGTTTAAAGATTGTAAAATCAGTTCCGATCCGATGCGATGCGAGCCGTTTGGTGGAAATCATCCTTTAGATTTCTTTTAAGAAAGCTGACAAAATGTTTTGTTTTGTTTTTGTTGTCAAACAATTTTGAATGAACGGTTCGCGTTCGGTTCGGTTACGATTGATGAACGTTTCTGTTAGTGCAATTGGCCCCATGCTTGGGCATAGCCAGGATTTTGTCAGACAGTAAATATTGGTCTTTTCAATCTGGAAGTGCAGAATGAGATTATGGGGTATTTTCGCCCTATAACCATATTTTTGAGGTCCAAAACAGTATAGACCAGAATTGGCCAACTTGAAGACTTGAACTTCGACCCAAGATCTACTGTTTACTGAGTAGACTCTGTGCGATCTACCAATTACATAATCAGTACCTCTTCATTCAAATTATATTAACCTTATAATTTTCTTTGTCTTGCCATGATCGACTGGATTAAGAGCCGCGATCGAACGGTCGATCGCGTTCGACTGGTTGGCCACCCCTGGTAAAATGGACTAGACGGAGTCGGGCATTGGTCTGCCTATTTTGGATAATTGTTCTGTGGACATGGGCGGCGAGCTGACTGAATCTAGACCATTTATCTACTCTTTTCTGTGCCATGTTGGGCAAGCGTCCCATCTGCCCCACCCTGAATACACCTATGGTCCCATATCTTCTTCTGCCTGGAGTTATGAGTCCCGGCTTTTACTGGCAAAACCATTGGATATAAACCAGGGGCGTAGCTACCGCAGTATCAGCCGTATCAATGATACGGGGCCCTCGGCTACAGGGACCCCGACGTGTGTAAACAAAAATTCGTAAAATGTTATCCATAATCTTACTCAAGCTCTTAGGCCGTACACCGAACTCTAAACACGCTAAACTCAGCACACCCCAGACACTCCAAACAGTCATGGAACAAGTTTTTTGGTTTGATTTCTCCATTTGGGCTTCGCCACTGTCAGTTAGAAGGGCCCCCCAAAAAATTTTGATACTGGGCCCGTCTAGGGCAAGCTACGCCATTGATATAAACACTGTTATCCAAAAAATAATCACAAGCAAATTAAAATTATATTCATTCGAGTTTTTAATAGTCCTGAATGTCCTTTGCATATTTCTTTCTTTTCAACCGACTTCCAAAAAAGGAGGAGGTTATCAATTCTGCTGTTTTTTTCTTTTTTTTTCAATATTTGTTACCTCATGACACCGTCATTTATAAACCGATTTGGAAATATTTATTTTTTTGTATGAAAGAGTATACTTTTAAATGGTCCCATTTAAATTTGGTGAAGATCTGATGAAGAATTTCGGAGATAGACAATGAAACTCCTCAATGACGAACAGTACGCATAATGTGATGATGTGATTATGTTACGAGCAGCGTCTTTAGTAGGTCCAACCACGTTTTAATTAAGGCCACTAAATGAAAAAAATTAAAAACATTTTAACAAAAATAAAACCGACTTCAAAAATGGAATCACATAATTACCATAATATAAAACTAACAGTTTCAGAAGTCGGTGCTAATCCAAGCTGAACTAAATTGAAGGCACCGACTTCTGAAACTGGTAATTTTATAATATTTTATGGTGATTATTTGATTCTTTTTTTCGTTTTTTTGAAGTCGGTTTTAGTTTTGTTGATTTTTTTTCTTTTCTTGTGTCGACTCGATCTATTTGAACTCATGCCGTGGTGATAACATTAGCCAGTCAGCAAGGTTGGTATCTGCCCAGGGTGCACCAGACAATGTCAGTGCACAGTGCAATGTCATATTGTATTAAACAGACAAATAAACTCACGGACACTTTTTAATTAATAAAGGTCGTCTCCCACAATTCTATTACCACAAAACTAATCTCAAATCTATTGAGGTCAGTCCCTACTCTCCATGTTATTTACGGTCACTCGGGACGTTAGCCATACAAATTCAGGTCTCCGGTAGTTTTAATAGAATAGTGTATTTCCTCTGGAGAACTAACTGAAATAGATTTTATTACGTAAGCTCAACATTTTCTGTATTGAACTGGGACTCGGAGAGATACTGATACTAAACTTTGGGATTAAAGATACATAGGTACAATTGGTACACAAACATGTACGACTGAGATTGAAGATTTCAGATTAAATCTTACTCTGGATTGTGGCTCGCTGAGCTATTATGAGTTTTATTCCTCCGTATATCAAAGGGTCATGCCAGTACCACTCTGCTAATAATGCCCTTGTTTTCCGTGGGGTGGGGACCTGGTGATTTGTAGTACAGGCTTTTTTACACCTAACTCAGACACCAGCTCCTCACATTTTCTAGATTATAAACATTCCTGTATTTTAATAGATATAAGTTGCCCGGTCATAGCGTGGTAAAGGAAATCTTTTTTTTTTTAAAGTGTAGCATGTATCGGTTACTAGCCTGATCTAAATCAGATAGTTATAACAAGTTATCAATCCTTATACGGTCCGTCTGACATAGCTATGTTATGTGTATTAGGCGTTACTTTTTTTTTTCTTTAGAAAATCCTCATGATTGTCTCTCGCCCGGAGAAGGCGAGGGGGTCTGCCGGACTCTTACCGGCTAAAAGCCAACGGTGTTCCTTCTCCTGACCATTCGGCCGGGGTCGTGGAATTCGCAAAAGCATGCACCGCAACCCCGGCAGTATGTGTATTAGACCTGCAAGTAGATAAGGTTGAGAATGGCTGCTCTAGATAGTCCTTGCTCGGCTTGGATTGTAGACTTGTACATCCTCCTAATATTTTTTTCAACACAATTGCTCGTAAAGTTTCTCTTATTGCATCGCTTTTAAGTTCATAATGCAGCTTATTAAACACGCGTGCTTTTTACTTTATATTAGCGCACTAGTGCATTTTACTTTACATTCTTTTTATACTTAGCAAAGCGTTATGTCAAAAATATTTTTTTTTTGTGAATTAATAAACTGTGTTAATTAAAATACTATAAATAAATATTTCATTTCATTAAATTATTTATTTTTGTCAATAAATTAACATTAATTAATCTGTGTTATAGATACAAAAATATTCAGTTCTTTTTAATATTAGGCTGTTAGCCCTTTGGTCTTTTACCTGCGCCCGCATAGCTAACTCGGCCACAGACACGACGCGTGAAAAAAGTAATACACGCGCCATTTTTCACAAATACTTACTTATCAAAATAACCAACTTAGCTTGTTAGTATCATAGATACCTAAAGTCAGTGTTTTTCATCGCAAGTGTGTTGAAAAGCATCGTATGAAACGTGTGTGCATTGATCATTACACTCTCGGCTCCCTTATCGCGCTCGACTGCAGCTCGCGCGCTTCATGCCGCCTCGAGTAATGACCAGCATATCACACTTGTATCATAATGTACATGTAATCCACTGTGAAGATGAAGACAGATGAACACTTTCCAACTCATGGAAAATCAAATGTGATGATTATGGCAATAATTCTAGTAATAGTACAGCTCTTTATGAATCAGTCCGTTCGAGGCAGTACTACCACCACACCTACCTATTTTTACCGGTATAACCTTTTCACCGCCAACGTACACAGAACGCGATGCTTCATCAGCGCCAAACTATGCCTATACCTATGTATAACGAAATATATAGTAAACAGTAGTGATAAGCTGATGACCTGTTAAATACAGTAAACTTATTTTTATAACATAGTTAAAATGAAGTGCTTCTAATGAAGTTGGAAGCACGCTGGAAGCACGAAAATCTGGAACTTCTATTGAAGTCAGTGACGGTGAAAAGGTTAAAGGATATGGGTGCCGTTGAACATACAGACAAATGAGATTTTCTAAACTTTTTTCTAAGGTTGGTAACGCATCATCAATCCCCCTAATGGTGTACGTGTTATAGCTGCCGATAACCACTTACCATCGGGTGAGCTGTCTCGTCCGCATGTTTACCATCCTAAATTTCAGATAAAAAAACATCACGATTTTTTTTAGAGCAATCTTCGGTAATTACTCAATTCATATTTGTATGTCCAGTATGACTGGGTCGAGGAACTTCAAGTATACCCCACCAAGAAAAACATAGTCTGCTTAGTTGTCCGCAATAAGATTGACAAGCAAATCATTTTGGGACCCAATGCATAATATCAGCATAGTACATTGGGTTACCCGCGCGACGGTGCAACGAGTATTCCCAATGAGGGTTGTTGTCAGACAGGCGACCGGTCATAAAACAATAAGCCAAAACCTCTAACAAAATGGATTTACGCAATACATGTTGTGCCGACCCCACCTAGTGTGGGATAAGGGCAGGAAGAAGAAGATGTTCACCTCAGCAAGTATGATCAAGTCTCAAACTACAGACAGTCAATAGTTTGTTTCTAAACAACGAACTAACTTTGAACAGAATATTACACTTCTGTTTACCCTTCTACCTAGGTGAACCCTGTCGTGGAAATACCTCACAACTAACACAGAACAGTTCAACTAGGTATGTGCTACTAATAATTACGTTCGTTTTCTATCAGCAGTTCCCAAGTTTACACTAAACGTCCACAAGGACCGTGCAAATGTTTAGTAGTGATGTGATGAACTCATTACCTGACTACGGCGAAGGAAAAAGGAGGCTTAAGGTTTTGACCGGTATGTATGTACGTGGATATGTATGTGTATTCATCTGTTCCCTCATAACTTCTAAACTACTTATCATAATTTGAGAAATGAGGTATCGATGGAAGCGTCTTGATCGTCCGCTGGTTACATTAATTTGAATATGGTGTCCTACAGAGGACATGAAGCCAAAAAATAAAAAAAATCATGTGTATCTAAAGGACACTGTGACAATATGAGTGTAGAAGTGACTCTTTTTCCTTTGCCTGACTTTTACCAGGGTTTGCCTCAAGTTTCTACATACATACAAGGAAATGTCCCTAGGTATTCGGCACCAATTTCATTCGTTTTAAGATGTTTTTCAGAGCATTGAAAAATAACTGCCTCGTTGGTCTAGTGGTGGCGAGCAAGACTGCTGATCGTGAGGTCCTGGGTTCGATCCCCAGATCGGGCAAAGGGTTATTGGGGTTTTTCCGTGTGTAATTCCTCAGTAGCAGCGCGGAGTTTGGATTTGAGGTCGGTTGATGGCAATAGGCTCGCCCCCTATTATATGGGACTTAAACATAAAGGCAAAATGAGGGTGTTAGAGCTCTTACACACGACGTCTTTTCTACACGCCGACGTGACGCGCCGACGTATTGTCAAACTCCATACTTATGTGTGTACCGTTTTTTATGTATGGAGTTTGACGTTAACGCGCGTTGTCGGCGCGTAGAAAAGACGTCTTGTACATATGCCCTTACTATACACCTCTGTCTAACCCTTCGGAGAATACAGGCGTGATATTCCGTTATGTTTTATGATATATAATGTTTATAAATGACTAGCTGTTTCCTCACGGCTCCGCCCGCGTGAGAAGTTTTATTCCAGTAATAAATATGTATAGTCTTTTACTCAGTGATAATGTAGTTTACTAACGGCAAAAGAATTTTTGAAATCGGGCCTGTAGTTTTAAAGTTTATTCGTTACATACAAAAATACGAATCTTTCCTCTTTATAACATTAGTATAGAAGTATACATATAGATTATGTCTATAAGTGATAAAACATAAATACAACCATCGATCTTTCTACTCTATCTATATCAATATACTCTAAAACTCAATGACGTACAAGTTTCAAATGTTAACAACGTTTCCAACTAATATTGAATGGAACCACAAAGTGCCCAGATTGTAGATCAACTAATACCACAGTGACTTTAACTTTAGTATCAAATGGACGTTCTCTGTTCATGTAATGCGCTTCTATTGTAACTTAGCGTGAACTTGTCGTAGATATTAATGATGTGTCACTGTTAGGCCGGCCGCAAACTAGGCTGCCAATGCATGCAACTTTTTAACCGACGTCCAAAAAAAGGAGGAGGTTCTCAATTCGACTGTATGTTTTTTTTTGTTTATTTGTTCCGTGATATCTTTGCTAATTGTGAACTGATTTTAATGATTCTTCTTTTGTTTGAAAGAGTATTCTTTCGAAGTGGTTCTATTAAAATTTGGTGAAGATCTGATGGAGAACTTCGGAGATAGACAATTTGAAGTCGGTTTTATTTTTGTTAATAAGTTTTATTATTTTCTCGAGTCGACACTAACTATACAAGAATGGCTCATGGTGTTGTGAAAATATTTATCAGAAAGGTTGGTAGTGGGGTTGACTGCCCAAAGTGCACCAGACGTCTGCCGGGGTTGCAGTGCATGCAATAGCGAATCCCGTGACCCCGGTCTTAGGTTAGAAGGAGGGACACCGTTGGTTTTTAGCCGGTAAGAGTCCGGCAGACGCCCTCGCCTTACCCGGGCGAGGGACATACATGAGAATATTACAATGATTTAAAAAAATGGTTGCACCGGACGTACAATGCGCGGCAAATAACTTGAACCAAGATGGCGTCGACTGCGTGATCTATGTAAGGTTAGGCTCATATGATTTGATTTGATGAGCCCAATAGATTGCACTTGGTGTTCATAGTCTAAAGATGGGGCTAGGAGGTGGATAGTGGAACTCATCAGTGGCTACTAGTAAGCCCCTCAAGTTTGGCAGTTGACGCCATCTTGGTTCAAGTTATTTGCCGCGCGCTTAACCTACTCGAAGTTATTCTCTTATAGCTCGTGCCGACACCAGGTAGAATGTTATCGGTATTAGACTTGTATCGATACTGTCAATGCTCTACTCGTTTCAGTCTCAAGGATTTCTGATGAAAAAAAAAGCATATCTTTTTCTAATTAGCTATCGATTATACCAACGACTGATATAAAAAGTTCTTCGAAAACCAATCATCTAAGGTATATCTATATTTCTATACTAATATTATAAAGAGGAAAGATTTGTATTTTTGTATGTAACGAATAAACTTAAAAAACTACTGGACCGATTTCAAAAATTATTTTGCCATTAGAACGCTACATTATCTCTGAGTAACATAGGCTATATTTATTACTGGAATAAAACTTGTTACGCGGGCGGAGCCGTAAGGACACAGCTAGTATTTTTATAAAATACTAGCTGCCCGGACAGACTTCGTTCTGCCAACAGTTGTTGGCCTGTACTGGGAAAAGAAAAGTGTTATTTTTACTATTTTCAACGCAATTTTTATGCTTTTTCTCTCCATAAGAAACTTCCTTGTGCCTTAAGGAATATATAAAAAAAAAATTGCCGAATTGGTTGAGCCGTTCTCAAGTTTTGCGCTTAGCAACACATTTGGCGATTCATTTTTATTTATATAGATTATATAACATTATAAAAATAGCTCTTTGTTCTCATTCACAGAGAGAATTGAATGAAAAGGCCATATTGTAACATTATATGATTCAAAGCGTCTGTTCTATCGTCTAGACCGACGCGACGTCAATTCGTCTAGTCTAGACAGAAATAGTCAAAGAGAGGGGAGCGGTCCATTAGACCACGTTTTTATGTAGCTAGTTATTATTTTCGACTCCATTACTAAGATTTTATGGACTTTCTAGACTATGAAATGGACTGAGGGAGGAATTCCGATTTACTTGTTTTCGTTATTCTTTGAAAAGTGAATCACCTAAATGCTCATGTTGATTTTTGTCTACTTCGTATTTTTTACGAATAATCGGATATTTATGAAAAGTGTGATCAACCCGATGTTTATTGTTGGATATAGAAACAATTTAGTGGCGTTGTATGTAAACGGCCTGAATGACGTGACTAGGATAAAACCTATACTTACATGAAATGAATAGTGGCATTATGTATAATTATAAGTATATTTTGTAGAATTATGTAATTTCTGAAGAAATCACTATATATCTATATTATCACTAAGTTGATGTTGTGTATGTATAAATCTATACTAATATTATAAAGTTGAAGAGTTTGTTTGTTTGTTTGAACGCGCTAATCTCAGGAACTACTGGTTGGAATTGAAAAAATATTTTTGTGTTGGATAGTCCATTTATCGAGGAAGGTTATAGGCTATAAAACATCACGCTATGATCAATAGGAGCGGAGCATAAATGAAAAATGTTGCAAAAGCGGGAAAATGTCCACCCGTGCGAAACCGGGACGGTATTACCATTAACGGTATTCGATGACGGGGATAAATAATTGAATTTAACGGGAAGGCACGCTGTTTAGCATTTTAATTTTTATATACTTTGTTTATTGAGAGTGCTTCGACCTAAAATCATTTTGTCTTTATTAAGTTGTTGGCTCTTTCCACGTAATGAGAAAGATACAGGCATGTTAGAGATAGTGCTGTTTTATTTTAAAGATTTCTGCTTTGACTGCCTTGTTGGTCTAGTGATCGCAAGCGCGACCGCTGAGTATGGGGTCCTGAGTTCGATCCCCAGGTCGGGCAAATTGTTATTGGATTTTTCCATTAGGAATTTCTTTGTAGCAGCCCGGAGTCTGGATCTGTGCCCGGTTAATGGCAATAGGCTCGCCTTCTATTACATGGGACTTAAACATAACTGGCGAAACGAGGGTGTACTAAAAACACCTCTGCCGGGCCCTTCGGAGAATACAAGGCGTGATGTTATGTTACTTTTGTTTTGAAATACTTGTTTCAATCTTCGTGCTGTTTGCTTTGCATTGAAAGAGGCTCCATGAGTGACGATACTTACGGGGTGTCCTGCGTAAGCGACAATCGCGACACGACGCGATGCTGAGAGCGCATCGAACGCGATCAGAACAACGGCATTCCCTACTGGAGGCTTATGTAGCGAGACGCGACGTAACGCGTACTTGTTCCCCATCGTGTCGCGTCACGTTTGTCGCTTACGTAGGACACCCTGTTAGATACGTACGTCTGGCGTACCCTGGACAGTCAGCCCCTCTTCTAACCTTGAATGGCTGATCTTTTCACAACGGCTTGAGCTATTCTTTTATAACTCGTGTCAAAACAAGTAGTAGTAGTTCTCTGCGCCTCGGGAGAGCACGTTAAACAGTCGGTCCCGGGTGTTATAAGAATACCTATGACAGTGGTTACGGAAAGTCAGAAGCCCGAAAGACTGACAAATGGTCTAATTGTAGGATATCGGCATTACCCAGTTACTGGGTTGCGGAGGTCTGATGGCAGTCACTCCGTGTAAAATACTGGTATTCAGCCGCATCTGGTTAGACTGGAAGCTGACCCCAACATAGTTGGAGAAACGCTAGGCAGAACATTCGAGTCTTTGTATTTCGTGATCTGCTGCACGCACTTATACACGAACACGTCAATCACATGAGACATAAATTATTAATGCTAAAAGCAGTTAGCATTTTCGCCTTCAGACACAAAACATTACTTTTAACCTTTCTATGGATAAAAGAAATGTTATGTTAACGTGGAGGCCCTAATTGTAAAATGTTTGCTTTGAATTATTAATGAGAGTAAAGTGCTAATGGGTGTTATAAACCAATGATAAAAAGGTAAAGACAAAGTTTACGTTATGTTCGTGACACACTGTTGAAGAAGATGTATTTAATAAAAGATGTTTTTTTCGGTTTTATTTAAGAAAAAGAGGCCATGTCTCAGAAAAACAACAAAATGAATTTTTCAGGCTGGTCCTTGGGTACGGGACCTAAGTGAACTATAATAGGAACTGGCAGAATCTCAGCACTGATTTATCTTTGTATATATATTTGTAGGTATTGTATAATATATTATATTAATTAATATATATGAATGTATGCATATGTATATAATATCTATTATTTATAAGTTTATATATATATATATAAATATATATATATATATATGTAAATATGTAATATGTATGTAGGTAACATTATTGTTAATGTTCACTTATCTTTGTGTTTTTTTTTAATATTGTATCACATGACACAGCTCTTTTTAGCGCATCTACCATGTTTTCTCTGCATCACCCTAAGGTCGACTGGTAGAAAATGCCTAAGGCATTAAGTCCGCCTCTGTATAATTTTTTTTTTTTGTGCGAAAGTATATATAAATAAATATAAATAAATAAATAGCCAGTTGCGCAAAGAAAAAGCAACGGACAAAGTTATTTTATCCTAAAACATATCGATTCAAAGTTAAAGATAGTGACAATGCCTTAAAGCCAAGCTTGTGCTCTAAATACCAGCTCATTTATTATTAACAATACAGCTAAGTACTTTCAAATTGTTCCAATTCGCAAACTCGTGACGGACTTAAAACTCGCAAACGACCCCATTCGCAGGTGATCCCATTCGCAACTACTCACATTTGCATTTGGTCACATTTGCATTTGGTCACATTTGCATTTGGTCACATTTGCATTTGGTCACATTTGCATCTGGACCCATTTGCATCTGGTCCCATTTGCTACTGGTCACATTTGCATCTGATCCTATTTGCACCTGGTCCCATACGCAACTGGTCCCATTTGCATCTGGTCATATTTGCACCCGGTCCCATTCACTGGTATATCCATTCGCATCTGATCACATTCGCAACTGGTCACATTTGCAACTGGTCCTGTTTGCTAATACAGTTTTTCTGATTCTTGACATAATTATGTCGGCTACAAAACTTGGTCGATTTTGCCGGCCCGTAAGTCGCGACACTCACCCTCGCGGACAATATGAACGGTCACCCACAAGATAAATACATGACACCACTCTCACATGCTTTGTTTCGGTTAACTCAATTTATTAACGCCACGAAAATGTTATTATTGTTGGATCCGTATATATTAAAATGACGATACGTGGTGCAGTGGCTGAGCGATTTACTGCTGCGCTGCGGGTCGCGGGTTCCATTCTCGCACAGAACAAATTTATTAGACAGTTGTTCCGTAAACACCCACACCCGTAACACAAACGTGTATGTGAGATTTGTGTCTGTAAACGCACCCACGATACAGGAGAAATCGTAGTGTTTAATTTATCAGAAAATTAGTTACAGATTCAGTAGCAACTCGGAGTTTGGATTTGTGCCCGGTTGATGGCAATAGGCTCGCCTCCTATTACATGGGACTTAAACATAAAGGCGAAATGAGAGTGTTACCATACACCTCTGCCCAACCCTTCGGGGAATACAGGCGTGATGTTATGTTATGTTATATCCTTACTAATATTATAAACGCGAAAGTTTGTATGTTTGTATGTATGTATGGATGTGTTTGTTACTCTTTCACGCAAAAACGGCTGAACGGATTTGGATGAGATTTGGCACACAGATAGACTATGCCCTGGATTAACACATAGGATACTTTTTGTCCGGGTACATTAAGTAGTTCCCCTAGGATGCGGGTGAAACCGCGGGTAATAGTCTAGTGAAGCTAATATAAGCGTGTTGATAATGTTTTATCCGATTCGGTAACAGAATACACGACGGTCTCTCTCTATTTCCAATTCCGCAAACTACTAAAATACATTCCGTATTCTAACGATGAATGGATCCCTTCGATTCCTCCTGCCAAAGCCAATAGCCTAAAAGGTCATGGGTATATTTTTGAGCTGCAAAATCACATGACGTGGCTTGTATCCAGGAAGCTTGGATTTTTGGCTGTATGCATACGTGAGCTTTTTGGGAAAATAGATAGGGTGCTCTGTATCCAGTCGGATTAAAAGATGGAACTATAAAAGCCGATTTTACCAACGTTAGATAAGTTTTATCTGAGGAATAGTTATTGATGGATTTTCTATGCAAATAAAAAATATTTAACAAAAATAAAAACCGACTTGAAAATATAATAAAATAATTATCATACCTATTATAAAATTACAAGTTTCAGAAGTCGGTGCTAATCCACGCTCAACCAAATTGAAGACACCGACTTCTGAAACTGTAAATTTTATAATATGCTAAATATTAATTCTTTTTTTCGGTTTTATGAAGTCGGTTTTATTTTTGTTAAAATGTTTTTTTTTTTCATTTTAGTGGCCTTTATTAATCAAGATTGAACCTACAAAGATGCTGCTCGTAACCTAATCACATCATCACATTATGCGTACTGTTCGTCATTGAGAAATTCCATTGTCTATCTCCGAAGTTCTTCATCAGATCTTCAATTTAAATGGGACCACCTCGAAAGAATATTATTGTTTAGAAAAAAATAATTTTCTAATTCAGTTTATAAATGACGGTGTAGTGCGGTAACAAAAAGAAAATTAAAACTACCGAATTGATAACCGACTCCTTTTTTTTGAAGTCGGTTAAAAATGAAGTAATGCGACTTTACGCCTGGCAGAAACACTTTTGTAAAAAAGAAAATTGGCCGAGTCAAACCGAAGATAGCCGACGAGTTACGAAGATCTGCCGTCGTGTGTCTGCCACCGCGAGCGTCGCCACGCAGCAGCCGCTCTCACACCCTGCAAAGTACGGCTGCAAAGATGTTTCACTTCAATATAATAAACTGCAAATAACTACAGCTCTATAAGGTTAGTCGGAAAGGGGGTACTAAGCCGCGGGCCACGGAAAGTATCACAGATGATTATTTGAAAGCAAATGTTAAAATTTCAAAATTCGATTATTTTTATTTGCATGCAAAAAGATTTTTATTTTAGTATTTTCAAAAAAATAACCTGCTTTAGTTATGAATTCAGAAAATTATTTTTTTAATCCGTGACCCCAAATGTGACCTAAATAGTAAAACAGACAGATAGATTTTAGCATATTTTTTACGAAATCTTTGAAAAGCTATTTCTCTTAAACTATCGAGTTTTGGGGAAAGTTGTAGAACAAAAGTATTATGTACATACCTTATTATGGTTACTTTAACACCCTTTCGGCTTAGTACCCCCTTTCCGACTAACCTTGTATATTTTACAAGATCTTAGCCTTATAAGTAGATTTGTGTTCGCAGTAGGTACCTACACGTTTTCCTATTAACATTATCATCTAATACAGTATTGAGTTTAAGCTTTATTTCTAACAAGGAAAGGTCTCCAAGTGTCCGCGTCCGATTTCATTCGTTTTCAGATAATGTTGGAGGGTATAGAAAAATAAACGACACGTATTTTTTTTTCGGCTCAATTTCAGATTTTGCGGATACCGCTTTATTTTTCAATATACATGGGTATTTATTGAAAAAGATGCAATTTCGCCAGGATTTGGATAAAAGGAAAAAATAAATTTGCTACCTACATTGAAAGTATATAATGACTGGATGAAAATTATGTTTAAAGCCCATGAAACTGTAGGTTTTATAGCCTTCCAAAGTTTTAAGCGACATGGAAATGATAAATCACGACACGGTAATTACAATTAATGACATGGAAATGTTCAACTGAAACATTGTAAGTGCTTTATGTTGAAAACTGCGAAAAATTCTGACATGGTAATTACTTTGCGATAAATGGGATGATCTATATCTAATAGAAGTAAAATAACACAAGAAACACAGTCAATCAATCAAATTACTTATTAATTCACTAGCTATTATCCGCGGTTTCACCCGCATCCTAGGAGAACTACGTGATGTACCCGGATAAAAAGTATCCTATGTCTTAATTCAGGGCGTATTCTATCTGTGTGCCAAATCTTATCCAATTCCGTTCAGCCGTTTTTGCGTGAAAGAGTAACAAACATCCATACATACATATAAACTTAGTTAAAGTGATTAGATTAAAGTGTGACTAGATTAAACTTAGTTAAAGTGTATGTATGAGCTTCGGCATTCATCTTTATTTTGTCTCCCCTTGCTTCTTCAGTCGCTCTATTTCTCACTAGCAGTTTTTTATATAGCAATTCTTCTCTTGAAATTATTTTAGATTTTGTCAGATTTGGATTTGTAATAGAATAGATATACCTAATTACTCATCAATCCATTACAGTCCACAGTTAGGAAAGAGTGAGTGGTCTAAGAATGCGAATAGCTATGTTTTACCCATAAAGTGCTTACTAGGAAATTCGGGCGTATTCACGATATGTATTTTCCTTTAGAAGATTTCGAATAGTCATAAGTGCGTGCATATTTTGGGATTGCACTGCCCAATCTAGCTAGTACATCGAGTGGGCATTAAAACGTCATCATTACCGCGTAAGATAGGTTATTACCGTGGCTCTTACACCCACTGAAAATCGAAACGTTTGGCCTTGAATATTTACTTTGGTGGTCTATCTCTTTCTATAGTACATTACTGCCGCGGTCTGTAATGACTGCGTTGCTGGCAGCACTGATGATGGCCGCAGCGTAGCGCAGCTCCAGGCCATCACAGCGCGGTCAGCATTGCAGCTCTTGATGGGTCGAGGCCTTTATAGCGCGGACAGCAATGACGACCAAGCTTGAAGGCCGAGAGCGTAGCTAAGCTAAGCTCGAGGCCATCATAGCGTGGCCAGCAGCGTAGTCATTGCGGAACAAGACTTGTATAGTGCTTTACTCAAACAATGCGAGTAATTTAAATAAAACCAGCTTAGTATAGTAAGAATTTATTTAAAGTAACAATTTGTTTCTTCCCCGGGCTTTAGTTTTTTTTTTTTATTACTCTATAATGATTGTACTGCCTGTACCTATACAGCCAAATTCTGAATAAAAACTTTTTTCACCAGACTATTTTTGAAACAAAACTCGACAATAATGGATTTTCAAAGGAAATTGCTGGTGGCTAAAATTCACCAGCAATGAAATTCCATACAACTTTGCTGGCGCCTATTCAAGTGGCACGGAAAGGTCGACTTTGCTCAAAGAAGGTTGTCAAAATAATGACCACATTACAAGCATTTTTGAGTAAAATAACTTATTTAGAAAAAGATAGAATATTTAGTTTGGAAATATATCCTATTTTTAAATAAAGTATTTAGAAAGAGAACAAAGTAAATATTCAAGGCCAAATGGTTCTACATTCAGTAGGCGTTCGTAGTATGGCCTCCATTTTTACTTATACCTTCATAGTTTAAGTAGGGATGCTCGATCCAGATGCTTTGTATCGATATTTTGGATCGCAATGGATCATATCTTACTGTATCGATCCACACAGATTCATACGATCCAGTGGATCGATTTGGTATCGTGTCAAGTTTTTTAAAGAAAAGAAGTTTCAGTATAATACACAATTTTAATAAACAAAAAAGAAATTTGTATAAAAAAACATAGCTTCTGATTACTGATTACATTCGCCAATCCTTAAAAGTGCGAAGAAATAATAACTTCGACAATAGTGCTGGATCGAGACGATTCCAACTTTCATTCAACGTGTGATTGGCCAACGAGAGTAAACATAATAAATCGCCACAGAAGTGTTTACATTAAGTATGAATCCATTTACCATCGACCCTACAGTGGAGAGGTCCACCAGCAATTGGTGGACCAAGACCTGCCGGGGTTGCGGTGCATGCAATAGCGAATCCTGCGACCCCGGCCTTAGGTCAGAAGGAGGGACACCGTTGGTTTTAGCCGGTAAGAGTCCGGCAGACCCCCTCGCCTTCCCCGGACGAGGGACATCTATGAGGATTTTCCAACGCAATAAAAAGGTACCCTTTAGATATGTTCACAAAGATAACGTTACATATATTGTGTTATTTATGAACCCTGTATTTTTTATTTTTTATTGGATGATGATGTTTATTGTTTTTGTGTTGTAAATAATGTATTTAATAAATTTATTATTATTAAGTTACTGCACTACCGAATTGGGAGACTGTAATGGTAGATGTAAGAATGTAAATAAATAAATAATAATAATTTTACTTTGTATTAAATACTGGTTTATGTTTAATCTAAATAGGCAAAATAATGTGGTGCTAAGGAAATACGATACCATTTTTTCGATCCGATCCACCATACCTTTGTATCGATCCACGCGCGGATCGTATATGTTTGTATCGATACGAAAATCGAATGGGTCGCATCCCTTTGCATCGATCCACTTGAGTATTAATACGGATCAAGCATCCCTAGTTATAAGTTTTTTATACTGAAAGTAGGTTGAATAGAATAATAACAACTTAATGCATAATATTTTAAGCTCATATTTTTAGATTTAGGCGGTGTCTAGCGAACATAATTTTCTAAGGATTAGAGCCGTCTTTAGGGCTTTCGCCTACCTTTATGTCTAGGATTAAACTACCGGTGATGCTCGGCTTAGCGATGAGACGCTTTATAACCTTGATTTATTAACTTACTAGCGACCCGCCCCGGCTTCGCACGGGTGCAATGTAGATACTAATGTGGGGCATATAAACCTTTCTCTTGAATCACTCTATCTATTGCTGAGAACTGCATTAAAATCCGTTGCGTAGTTTAAAAGATCTAAGGGCACAGACAGAGGGAGCGACTTTGTTTTATTACTATCTATACTAATATACAAGGTTAGTCGGAAAGGGGGTACTAAGCCGAAAGGGTGTTAAAGGACCTATAATAAGGGATAACTTTTGTTCTACAACTTTCCCCAAAACTCGATAGTTTAAGAGAAATAGCTTTTCAAAGATTTCGTAAAAAATATGCTAAAATCTATCTGTCCATAGCTATGATCAGCTGTGTTTACTATTTAGGTCATATTTGGGGTCACGGATTAGAAACTTAATTTTCTGAATTCATAACTAAAGCAGGTATGTTCTTTTTTTGAAAAAACTAAAATAAATATCTTTTTGCGTGCAAATAAAAATGATTGAATTTTGAAATTTTAACACTTGCTTTAAAATAGTCATCAGTGAGTCAATCAGTGATACTTTAAGTGGCCCGCGGCTTAGTACCCCCTTTCTGACTAACCTTGTATAAAGCTGAAGAGTTTGTTTGTTTGTTTGAACGCGCTAATCTCAGCAACTACTGGTTGGAATTGAAAAAAAAAAATTGTGTAGGATAGTCCATTTATCGAGGAAAGCTATAGGCTATATAACATCACGCTACGACCAATAGGAGTGGAGCATAAATGAAAAATGTTGCAAAAACGGGAAAAATGCCCACCCGTGCGAAGCCGGGACGGGCCGCTAGTGTACCTATAGATATAAGTTCCGAAATTGTTAATAGTCAGCAAGAGCAGCATTTTAGTATTTGGCTAATAACTATGGCTAAATACTTAAGTCTCGTGCTGTCCCTGTCACTTTAAGGCGAAGCGACAGTGACGACACGAACTTAACGGCAACTTAAAATTGAGTAGGATTTGAGTATTAGTATGAGCTTCAGGCATTCTTTTGACAGGAGAAAATGTAAAAAAATATGAAATAAAAGTCATTCGGCCTTCTTGCAAAGGGATATTCCCACGCGGAGCAATGAGGAAATCGCAATACATATTTCTTTTGCCAAAATTCCTAGTCGGTCAAGGTCAAAAAGCTTAACCCTTTTAGAGCGCCCTTGGGTGCTATACACTCTACACGCACTGCAATGAGGTTATATAGGTATAGTGCACCCAGCTCTTCCTATTATGTAATTACCTACATCCGGTGCATACTGCTCTGACAGATGGAATAACCATAACTAAACTTTCTTTTTTCTCTTCTTTTGGCAACAGTCAATGTTGTCGACTATTCGGCCAGCGTCAAACGACAAAATATTATAACCTAACTAATTTGATTTTATTAATAAATGTTTTGTACCCTAAGGGGGTAAGAGATGTAGGGGTGCGAAAATTTTGTCAACTGGGTATAACCGATCAGTTTTCTTATTAAGAATAATTGAGCTATGTTATGCAATAATGTGTCAACCTACAAAAATATGTATTCTGTGTTAACGCCATTTAGTTATTGTGTCTACTTAACGCTTGAAAAAATGCAAACTGCATTAAAAAGTTTTTGATAGACGCTCTATTAAAACTACAATTCTAGTCATTTTTTCAAGCTTTGAGTAGACCTACCACAAGAACTAGATGAGGTTAACACAAAATTCATATTTTTGTGGGTTGACACACTATTGCATAATACTGCCCAATTCAGTTTCCATACCTTTATTAAATCAGTAATTCTTTGTTATTATTTCTACCATACGATGACTTTGACGAAATGCAACAGCCGAGAGAAAACATATAAAAAAAATGTACACATGTTTCATCTTTCTATTTGGCTATCTTTTTATATGCTGTGGTCTTCTATTGCCGAAGCACTCAAATGTATTAACTTCGTATTTTTAAAAGCCATGTATTTGTGTACAAAGTTAACCAACCATAATAAAAAAAACTGCTCTCTGAGTGCTGTGACTACGTTACAATACTTAGTTTGAAAAATAGATCCGCTACAAAAAATTGCAGATCTATGAGATTGATAGACAGAAATAAACAGGTATCTTTCGGTCTAGATAACATAACATCACGCCTTATATTCCCCGAAGGTACGGCAGAATTGTATTTAGTACTCCTCGTTTCACTAGTTATGTTTAAGTCTCATGTAATAGGGAGCGAGCCTATTGCCACTAACCGAGCACAAATCCAGACTCCGGGCTGCTACTGAGAAATTCTCAATAACACTTTTCCTGAACTGGAGATCGAACTTAGGACTCCATGTTCAGCCGTCGCGCTTGTGACCACTAAACCAATGAGGCAGTCATGAAACGATAGACGGTCTAGACACTAATTGATAATAACCAAGTTCACTTAACAATAACACCTAACCAGTCTATAACCACATTAACTTCAATCTATTAACTAAACGTTTGACTAATGTACCAGGCAAACATAATTCCGCAGCGACCAAGCCACAATCAAATTAGCAAACGGCAGTGGCACTTACCGTCCACTTTAACTTGACCCTTTCTACGCCGCACGTCCCACTAAATTGCTCTTTAATGGGCACCCGCATAAATTATTATGGGTCCACATCTGATGGTCGTATCCTGGAAATGTCAAGGGTGCGTTTTGTTTGTTTACAGAACAGCTCGTAAAATGTGCCCTGTTGAACGTGGCCCACTCTAATATTTTTATAAAGGTCGGTCTCTGAAGGATGACGTCATAATCACTATGTTTGCAGATTGGTGATAGCTTTCCAGGGTTGCCTTGCGGAATAGCAAAATCTTTCAATTCGTCGAAATTTCATCAAATCTCTTAGTTTTATTTCGAATATCAGCGTAATAGCAGTGATAGCTTAGTGGTGTGACCGTCGGCTGCCAAGTCATAGGTCTCGAGTTCGAACCCAGGGAACGCACCTCTGACTTTTCGGATTCATGTGCGTATTGCATAATTATCACTTGCTTAAAAACGGTGAAGGAAAACATCGTGAGGAAACCGGCATGCTTGAGAGACATTTCTCGACGGCATGTGACGTCAAGTCAGAGGCCCATGGGCGGCATAAAGTCTGACGACAGGTTAGTCACTAACCACAAGAAAAGAAGAAGATAAACGTATCGCTAATGCAAGCGAATTTTTAATCGAAAATACAACTGACCTATAACATTTTGGTTTATTTTTTTGCGATATGCACAATTTGTATCATACATAGACATGAATACCTATAGTTTTCAATTTAATTAAATTGTATGTGCGAAACAAATGAGTATTTAACTTTACGTTTACGTTTTAGTATGGTCGCCGGCACGTAACTTGGCAAGGTTTTGGCGTAGTGGGGGTAAGTTTGCGCATGTACACTTAGTGCAAGAATAAAATGGTCACTTTTATTGCTTGTCATTATTCTATGGTTATTCATCATCATCCTCCTGCCCTTATCCCAACTTATTTGGGGCTGGCGCAGTACGTCTTCTTCTTCCATACATATCTATTAGCCGTCATTTCAGTAGTCACCCCCTTTTTAGCCATATCGTCTTTCACACTATCCATCCACCGTTTCTTTGGTCTTCCTCTACTCTTATAACCATCCACATTCATACTCAAAACTTTCCTCACGACATGATCCTCGTTCCTCTGCATCACATGCCCGTACCATGACAACCGGTTTCCACACAACTTCTCAGTCACCGGCGCCACTTTCAGGCTTCCTTACATACTCATTTCTAATTATATCCATTCGCGTAATACCAAATACTCCTCTGTCATGCTGTTATTACCATAATTTATTATTAAACATGTCTGTTTAGAAGAAAGAAAGAAAGGAAAGGAATTATCTTCTCTTGCCAAGTTACGTGCCGAATATAACTCGACAGAATTGTTACGCCTACAGACATCCCTGATACAGCGATAGTTATAAACCACATATAGTCGGTCGGCAGTGAAAACCACGTATGTGTAAAATATAAATTGTTTAATGAGATACCTAGAATTAACTGTCTCCTGCAAAAAAAATGGCCGGTCAAATGATAATACAAGTTTTTCATCGTACGTCATAGATACCTTAGAAGCATTTGAATTGAAAGTTTGTTGAACTAGTACGTGTATGACGAAGTTATCAATCTAAAGAACAAATAAAACGCTTTTGATGAAAATTTTATTTACGAGGTTTTCAATGCCGAGCGTCGATTTAAAAAAAAACAAACTCACTGTTGAATTTTCCAGAATTTATTGCAAGTTGCGGTGTCTATTTCATGGTCTTTAGTTACACCCCCATCCCTTTTTACTTTCTGTGGTTAAATAACAAACAAGTTTCACTACTTTGTAGGGCTGGCAGTATCTCTTTATCATACAATGGGGAAGGCAACGCAAAACTAAAACAGATGGCAGCACCTCCATACTTAGTTATTTCAACCAATCAGAACCATCAGGTTGATATTAACAATAATGTCAAACACATTGCAACCAATAAGATTGCAGTGGAACAATCGAAAGTGGCGCCATTAGTTCCACAGTTGCCTACCCCATTGAATTATTATTTTCGGAAAAAACAAAAATTTAAGTTGTAAAATCAGCCACTTTTGACAACCATAATTCATAGGAACCTGTAAACGACTACCTTTACGTCTAGAAAGAAGAAAGATAAAAATATTTCCTTTAGGCTGTAAATATTATAAACAACTAGCGACCCGCCCCGGCTTCGCACGGGTGCAATGTAGATACTAATGTGGGGCATATAAACCTTCCTCTTGATTCACTCTATCTATTGCTGAAAACTGCATTAAAATCCGTTGCGTAGTTTAAAAAATCTAAGCGTACAGACAGCGGGAGCTACTTTGTTTTATACTATGTAAAGATACATTTAAATACCTATCAATCAAACTGCCTCGTTAGTCTATTGGTGACAGTTAGACCGGTTGTCAGTCTTTCGTGCTTCTGACTACCCCTAACAACTGTCATAGGTATTCTCATGACACCCAGGACCGAAGGTTGAACGTGTTCTCCGAGGCACGGAGGGGTCTCGATGTGTAACGAACGGTCACCCACCCACGGACTAACCGCGGCAAACGCAGCTTAACCTCGCAAAAAAAATGCAAATCGATGTTGATAAGTATGACTATTCCCCTAGTCAGTAGAATTGACTTACTACTATAAGAAAAAGCCAAGACTATGTGTGACGGGTGGTGGCTGACTGGCGGAGGCCGGTGCCTATAAAAGTTCGGGCACACTGCAGATCGGCCCTCTCGCGCCGCTGCAGTTGCCAAGCTAAGTGTTCACCTGTTCAAGAAGACCCTGGACTCCTCGCATTGTACGAACCACGCCCTGTTGTTCTCTTTGTAATTCTTAATTAAGTATATATAGTGTAAGTTTACAAGTGTTATTCTTTATCCTCCTGTAAGTACACGCCTGCTAAATTGTATGTGCACATGCTAGTTGAGGGTTGACTCCTAAAGCCACCCTAAAGTGTTATATATGAAACCAAGAAAAAATGTAGCAACCCTGAAGATGAAACAATCTAGAGAGAACCAAGGTTTCCACAGAGTTTGAACGAAGAAGTTTGTTGAAATTTCGTTGTCTATTGCGCTTTTCTAGTGTATACAATGATTCACTAGATTTATTGACCGTGGGCTCCTGAGATTGAACTCCCGATCTCCCGGCTACAAATAATTTGCTAATGTATCAATAATTTTGAGCTATGTAGACATAGTTTAGTGTCGTCGCATCGATTGCGACTGCTTACGTTTGATAAGCATTTCCACGGCATTCATTCTATTTTCATGCCTCTTCTGCCACGACCTCGAGACCAACATTCACTTCCATGCATAAGCGTAGATTCCAGCACACTAATATGTACAGGGCCGGACAGGGACCTGAAATCGGCCCGGGCATTTGAGAGACGGTCGGCCCAGAGATCGCAAAAAAAAAGTTCATTGCCAAGCGATTAGACGGACGCCTTTTTTTTGTTAACTGACTTCCAAAAAGGAGGAGGTTCTCAATTCGACTGTATGTTTTTTTTTGTATGTTTGTTCCGCTATATCTTTGCTAATTATGAACCGATTTTAATTATTCTTTTTTTGTCTGAAAGAGTATTCTTTCAAAGTGGTCCCATTTAAATTTGGTGAAGATCTGATAAAGAACTTCGGAGATAGACAATTTGAAGTCGGTTTATTTTTGTTAAAAAGTTTATTATATTTTTTTTAGACTCTCCCCTCACTCTTTCTCCTGTATCTTGGGTGCATTTACAAACACAAACAATTTGCGGCTTCTTTTTCAAGCGATAGGCGATAGTTGGATGACCTTTGTTTTGACGTTCCCCTCACTCTTTCGATTTCTCCGACTGTGTGACCGGCCCATGAGGCCCACACCGGCCCACAGGGCATCCCGCTTATCGGGCGTTTGCCCGATTTGCCCGTATGGCCAGCCCGGGCCTGATTATGGACAATGCATAGAAATACTAAAATAACGCAACTATTGATATTTTAAGAGACAGAGTTGACAGTCATGTGCCCGTAATTTCACGAACGAAGGAATGCTGCTTGTCGACAGAAATAGGTTTTTTTTGTTTTTTTTTTATTTATTTAGATTTACCAACGTTTGTTTACACTATAGCATAACAAGAAAAAACCATACATTAGGTATGGTTTTATATAGGTAGATTTTGATAATGGTTTAAAAAAAAAAACATACCTGCTTTAGTTATGAATTCAGAAAATTAATTTTCTAATCCGTGACCCTAAATATGACCTAAATTGTAAAAACAGCTGATCATTGCTATGGACAGATAGATTTTAGTATATTTTTTACGAAATCTTTGAAAAGCTATTTCTCTTAAACTATCGAGTTTTGGGGAAAGTTGTAGAACAAAAGCTATCCCTTATTATGGGTACTTTAACACCCTTTCGGCTTAGTACCCCCTTTCCGACTAACCTTGTATATTTAATATGTATACCTACTCTAAGAAAAATAACTATCTATGTATGTTTATTTTCTTAAAAAAATACTTTAAATCTCTCTACTGTAAAGTAGGTATATTGACGCTTTAGTCTTTTTACCTTTCCACTGACGATATTATAAAATTGCTTCAAAATACATAGATTTTATTTCTATAGGTTCATTTAATACAAAATACCTCAATAAATAAAAACCTTAATCTTCCTTTCATGAATAAAATGTTCACAATTTGGAGGAATGTAAGTACCTAATTTGAACTGTAGGGGCTTCAGTTGAGCTTTAAAAAGTACCTTTAGGTTCTTTTTAAGGAGTCCTTTTGTTACTGCTCCATTATGCCTGTGTAATTAATTAATTATCCTGTGACGTTTAACATTTATTTATTTACTAGCGGCCCGTCCCGGCTTCGCACGGGTGGACATTTTTCCCGTTTTTGCAACATTTTTCATTTATGCTCCGCTCCTATTGGTCGTAGCGTGATGTTATATAGCCTATAACCTTCCTCGATAAATGGACTAACAAACAAACAAACAAACTCTTCAGCTTTATAATCTTTATATATATAATTCGACTGTACGTGTGTATGTCATGAACTCCTCCTAAACGGCTGGACCGATTTGAATGTTTTTTTTATGCGTTTGGGTGGCGCCCTGGATGGTTTAGATTCACAATTGGACCCGGTAGATGGCGCTGCTGTCGGTATGTCACCAATTTTTTAGGGCAGGACGAGGTCTGCCAGGTCCGCTAGTATTAGTATAGATTTATAGGAGAACCAAGAGCTATAACAGATGAATAACAATTGTATATGAAACATAGAGCTAATTACAGGTTCCCACGGGAAATAACACAAAAAATTTTAGAAATCTTTGGTTCACTAACAAGCACCATAGAAAATAATACATTTATCAATTTAAGGTACAATAAGCACTATGCACTTTTAAAAATAAATTATTTAAATTATATGTTATCTATACTAATATTATAAAGAGGAAAGGTTTGGATTTTTGTATCAAAAACTACTGGACCGATTTCAAAAATACTTTTACCGTTAGAAAGCTACATTATCAGTGAGTAACATAGGCTACGGGAGGAGCCGTGAGGACACAGCTAGTGTTATATAAAAACATGGTGAAGTTCAAGGCGTAAACTAATTTGACATCCTGTCACCATTCTTTTCTCGCGTTGTCTGTTAGTAAAAGATAGCAATTTTCCAAATTTAGTTTAGTTGGTGAACAACAGAATCGGTTCCAATGTCAAACTCTCGATGAACCACTGTATGGAGTAGGTTAGTTACATTTAGGGCCGCCGTAACCGGGCGTGCAAAGCGTGCACCGCACACGGGCGGCACACCCAGGGGGCGGCAAATCGAGCGACTCATCTAATTGAGACCAATTTCAATTTTTTCGGTTTTGTGTCACTCAAGATACAGGAGTAATCGAAAAAAAAAAGCTCGTCCAAGTATCGCTTGGGAATTAATCAAAAAGAAGCGGGGAATCGAGATTTTTTTATAGGCAGCTCTGCTCATCACATAATTCAAGTAATTGTCATTTTTTCATTCGGTATTGCACGCGGGCGGCGAAACAGCTAGCGGCGGGATTGGTTACATTAATAATAATAATAAGATTTATTTTCTCACCACAATACAGTAGGTAGGTACATTTAGCATGGTATCAAGAACATTTAATTGCTATCATAATTATATTGTGGGAGACTGGTGCCTAAGCTAGACGTAAGGTCTGTATTTCAGGACACCAGTTCTCCACCCCTTCGGATATAGTTACATTTTGTAGAGGATTATGTCTCGTACACTATTAATGCGGTAAGTTATTAATATCTATGTTTACAGTTTTTTTTATTGCAGTATTTGTGTATGTATGTGTGTGTTAGTATTTGTGTATGTATGTGTGTGTGTGTGTACGTGTGCGTGTAAGGGGGAATATGGGGAGTATAAAATAGCACAAAAAGCACCCGCTGGCACGTCGTCGGATTGAATGAACGGGATTAATACCCACATTTTAGTACTAATAATAATTAATTGTTAACTAAGGATATTTTTATCGAGCACAGTATGTTTAACTCATGCGAAAAATAGGCAAGTTATACCGGGACAGCAAGAAGATTTTTCCGTATCTTCATAGTTTAACTCTTGGAGCCAATACTTCACCTTCATTTTGCACTTCATCTTGGTAACATTATAAACAGAAAGCTTACTATTTATCTTATTGTACAGAAAGCGACCAAGGTAGCAAAAGAAGCGTTTAGAGAAGATAGTAGTGAGCAAAGTGTGATGACGGTCCACAGGGTCAAATCGTCTTTTACTACGTGACAGTAAAGGGTTAAAAGCAAGGAGTCCATGCTACATACATTGTGCTAATAGTCTATTAATGTTAACTACAGAGCATGGGATTTAATTAAAGATCGCTTATCAAAGTATATCAAACAGTACAGCCTAATTTTGTCCATACCTAAAGGCTTAATAGTCCCAAATTAACCTCAAATAATCCCTCGATATCCGTAGGACTTACAGGCTAAGCTTTTCGTAGCCGATGCTACGGCGTAGCCCTGTAGCTACACAATTAGTAAAAGCAAGATGTAAACACTGTAACCCCTAGTTTACACCTAAAATTAAGTTGTGATACAAGTTTAAAACAATTGCGTGAAGATGTTTTTAAAAGTAGTTGTTTTTAACACAATGTAAAACAAGTATTTTAAAGATCTACATACAAACATATTTACTACTAAAAGAGTGTATTTGAGTGTTTTGTTGACTGCTGAGCATAGGATCCTGGGTTCGACCCCCAGGTCGGGCAAAGTGATATTGGGTTTTTCCATTAGGAATTTAATAGTGGCAGTCGGGAGTCTGGATTTGTGTCAGGTTGGTGGCAATAGGCTCGCCCCCTATTACATGGGACTTAAACATAACTGGCGAAATGAGGGTGTTACTAAAACACCTCTGCCTAACCCTTCAGGGAATACAAGGCGTGATGTTATGTTATGTATTTGTAATAATTTTTTCGAAAAAGTTTGCTGATTCTTGTAGAATACATGTTTTAAACGTAGGTGTAAACAAGAGGTAACATACATACATAATCATCCCATTACTGTCCCACTGCAGGGCATGGACCTCTGCTCAGAATGAGAGGTTTAGACCTTAGTCCACCACGCTGGCCTAGTGCGAGCTGGCGGACTACATGTATCCATCTCAGGCGTGCAGGTTTCCTCACGATGTTTTCCTTTACCGTTAACGTAAGTGATAATCAAATGTATGATACGCACATGAATTCGAAAAGTTAGAGATCCGGGCCGGGATCGAACTCAGACCCTCCTGCATAGAATGCAAGCGTTCAACCGCTAGGATATCACTGCAGTAAACAATATAAATTTTGTTAATATTTGCCATACAATAAACATGAGATCGGCTTCCAATATGATAACAATGGAGGCTTTTAAAATGAAACAATAGTGCATTAATATTTGCATAGAGATTGAATGCATATTAACGAGTACACAATTTAACAAATATTTGGTCAAGAATGAGCTGAAAGCGAGTGAAAGAAAACAAACAATAATATGGAGTAAACAGATTTATTCAACAAATATGAAAGTTACCTATGAGGCAAAAGTAAATATAAAATACTGGCGGCCCGTCCCGGCTTCGCACGGGTGGACATTTTTCCTGTTTATGCAACATTTTTTATTTATGCTCCGCTCCTATTGGTCGTAGCGTGAAATTATATAGCCTGTAACTTTCCTCGATAAATGGACTATCCAACACAAAAATATTTTTTTCAATTCCAACCACTAAGTTCCTGAGATTAGCGCGTTCAAACAAACAAACAAACTTCAACTTTATAATATTAGTATAGATTGAAGGTACAATATTATTTTTGTAGGTATTATAACTTTCGTGAATCAAATTCATATTTATGATTGCATACGATTTACAGCTAGTTCACACAGAAACTGTTTACAGGACCCGTTTTAGCGGATCCGTTTTCATTTTGGTGATGGCGCCTGTAGTTGTATGAGCGAGTTCACATACACGACAGTATTCCGAATCCAGTAAAAAGGATCCGTTATTTTTATCGTATCTTGCCTGCCAGATGCGACGCAGCTGCCATTTGTTTAACTGATCTATCGGTACAGATGTGAACAACACATCAAGTACCGACGGATCCATTGAAACGGATCCGCTGTGTGAACGGGCCGTTACTCATGTGCATTTTTTCGGGATTGCCGACTAGTTTCGGACCCAAACGAAGCCCGTCACGAGTCGAAATAGCGCTGCTTATATTGTTTGTTGCTCGCGACGAAGAGGCGCACACAGAGTCGGCACAGTCTAGCCCAGGGGTCGCCAAACTTTTGAGACGGCAGAGCTAAAAGAAGCAATTTACGAAATTTCACAGTTTTTAAAGAGCCATAAAAAATCGTTTCAATATTATAGTATTTGCTTATACAGGGTGTCCTGTAATTAATGGATAATCTTGAAATGGCGTTTAGCAGAACTAATTACCTTTAAAAAAAAAAGAAATACAAAACGAAAATACATTTTGATATCGTTACTATATCTATCTCTCAGTCATAGTCAGTATATTTCAGTCATACTATGTTATAGTACTCAATTATGGATCTATTGCACGATTTTAATGGTTTTGATATAAAATAATTATTTTTTGTTTATGGAACTTGAGAACCGCAACTTTACATCGAAAGAGCCGCATGTGGCTCGCGAGCCGTAGGTTGCCGATCCCTGGTCTAGCCATTCAATACAGTCTTCCATCGCCGGGACGTCATCTTCCGAACTGCTTTAAAAACTGTCATATCATCTCCTAAACTGCCTTTAGTAATTGTCAATGTCAAACTTTCGATGAACCACTCGCACCTTCGGTGGAACAAAGTCACAATAGCTCATTTTGTAATTTTACAGGAGAGGACTTTTAAGACTTTTTTCGCATGTATTTTCATATTACTGGATTATTATCTAAATACTTTTAACCTACTACAGATAGTAATCCAGTAATATGGAAATAAATGCGAAAAAAACTTAAAAGTCCTCTCTAGTAATATTACAAAATGAGCTATTGTGACTTTGTTCCACCGAAGATGCGCACTGTTTTGAGAAGGATAGTTACACTGTGGTGTCGGTACAGTATTGCTCGTGCGTCTGCGCCACTGGTCGTGTCCGGGTCGTTTATGGAATGAGTGCAGTATACCGCGCTTGTTGTGTCATAGTCCACACTCACATACATGATGATGTATTGTATCAGTTGACTAGCGGCCCGTCCCGGCTTCGCACGGGTGGACATTTTTCCCGTTTTTGCAACATTTTTCATTTATGCTCCACACCTATTGGTCGTAGCGTGATGTTATATAGCCTATAACCTTACTCGATAAATGGACTATCTAACACAAAAATATTTTTTCAATTCCAACCAGTAGTTCCTGAGATTAGCGCGTTCAAACAAACAAACAAACAAACTCTTCAGCTTTATAATATTTGTATAGATACCGAAAGCGTCTAGTTGTGGCGTAGTTTTAGAGAAGCCTACGTCCAGCAGTGGACTGCGATAAGATGAGTTGATTGATTGAAGTTTATTGTCGTTTGTAAGCTTCAAACTTAAGTGGCAGTGGGCGAGGCACATTGCTCGCAAAACGGATGGACGCTGACGGATGGATGCGAGAAGCAGAGGACCGATGTGACGATGTTTGGGGGAGATCAGCAGTGGACGCCTATCGGCTGAATGATGATGATGGTATCAGCTTTATCATTTGTAAAGCTATACGTGACGCAAACATAGGGCTGGTCCACAAAACTGCGATGCGACGTCGCATCGTAGAAATATACGATCTCGCACGACGCATCGCGAGAACTTACGAATTGATTCGCGTAATTGATTTTTCCTATATCTTCTTATCAGTAACAGCAGTACGCAGATCTTTTTACGCAAATTTATTCTACCTAGTGTAAAATACGTTCAATACGGTTGACGATCGTCGAGGGATTGGTCATCCGAAACTTGGAAGGAAGACTCCTTCCCGCACGAAATCGCATCGCAGCAATTTGCATCGCAGTTTTCTGCGTTGCGAATTCGCATCGCACCGATTCGCAGTTTTGTGTACCTACAAGCCCTTAGGCAGAGGACTTAAGTCGCCTCTGCAGTGCATTTGAATATACAATGATTTTATATTCAACTGCATCCATTTACATTGGAAACCGACTCCAACAGTTAGCAGAATGTTTTGATGTTTCAGTTTCACAAATATTTGCTTGTTTTCATTAAGCGGTTACTGGAAATGTTCTAACTCACTCGGCACTATACAGGGTGTAAACGAAATCATATAATTCCTTCAAACCTCGTGATGTACTGCTGACATAGATTAACACTGCACGGGATATTTTCAGATTCAATATAAAAAAAGTACAAAAAGTAAACATGTGTTCTTAACGTGAGGCATTTTAGCGCCCCGAGCGAATTGCGCGGCTATCGCTCACCGCGCGGTCATTTAACTCGGAGCGCTAAAATTCCTCACGTTAAGAACACACCATGTTTACTTCTTGTTTTTTTTTTATTTAATCTAAAATATCCCGTTCAGGGTTAATCTATGTCAGCAGTACATCATGAGGTTTGAAGGAATTACATGATTTCGTTTACACCCTGTATGTATCAACATAATCACAACTATCAAATATTCGCGTCGGACATTTCATCTATTAAACGTTATACCGACAACGCAAATAAACATAAACTCATTTCGCCGTTATGTTCAAGTCCCATGTAATAGGGGCGAGCCTATTGCCATCAACGGGGCACGAATCCTAGCTCCTGAGGAATTCCACACGGAAAAATCCAATAACACTTTGCCCGACCTGGGGATTGAACCCAGGACCTCACGATCAGCCTGCAATCGCGCTTGCCACCACTAGACCAACGAGGCAGTTGTGACCAAAATTATGTCTTTTATAAAGCAATTAAGTGTCATCACATGAGACCATAACGAGTTTATACTAGCGGCCCCGCAAGCGGCCCGTCCCGGCTTCGCACGGGTGGACATTTTTCCCGTTTTTGCAACATTTTTCATTTATGCTCCGCTGCTATTGGTCGTAGCGTGATGTTATATAGCTTATAACCTTCCTCGATAAATGGACTATCCAACAAAAAAATATTTTTTCAATTCCAACCAGTAGTTCCTGAGATTAGCGCGTTCAAACAAACAAACTCTTCAGTTTTATTATATTAGTATCTATACATATAATAATAGATAATAAAATCTCGAGACAACGAACCGGGTACTCCACAAACTAGGTACCTACCTAAAACAATTACTTCGAGACACACAGTTGAAACTCAATTATATCATAATTAATGCCAATTTTCTGACTCTGCAGTCACAGTGAAATCAGAAACACAGAAGACCCAACTCCTAATGAAATAACTATACACCACAGAACAGTTCTAACAACGATAGTATTGTTCTGTTAAAATTACACGTTCCTTTGCGTGTTTTGTAAAGGAATTTGGTGAATATCGATTGGTTAGACTGCAGATACGGCGCAATGGATATTGAAATACGTGTTCTATGACATGAATTTCGTGGTACAGCAAATGCATTCAATTGCAATATTGCAAATGCATTCAATATTATCAATAGAATAAGCATTACTTTTGCTTGATTACATCGCCTTCATAGCTTACCTTATTATATTTTGTTCGTTCAAACATAAGGGAACTTCTTTATATTTAATAAAAACGACGATTTACTCCAAATACAATATTTAATGAAATTTATTACATGCAACAATGCTCTCAGCAGATCGAACGATGAATAAGTGACTTTTAATTTTTATAACATTATTTTACTACCACTATCATATAATTGTGCCTGACAGAATAATTGTAATAATTTAAACGAACAACATATTGCTTCTAAAAACCGTAAGGCGCGGCCGAAATATATTTCGCAATTCCAAACATTTATACCTACGTAGGACTAACCCTAATCCAGCAACCATTAAAATTTGGTTTAAAAGGTAAATAAAACTTTCGGTAGGTAGAGAAACATTCGTTCTGATTAAAAAAATACACAACAGAACAAAAATAATCGATGAATCTTTACATAGTATAAAACAAAGTCGCTCCCGCTGTCTGTACGCTTAGATCTTTTAAACTACGCAACAGATTTTAATACAGTTTTCAACAATAGATAGAGTGATTCAAGAGGAAGGTTTATATGCCCCACGTTAGTATCTACATTGCACCCGTGCGAAGCCGGGGCGGGTTGTTAATACTTAGCAAATTTTAATGGCTGAACTTTACGTGTATAAATGTTCGCAATTTATCACAGCATGGCAAAATCCATACGATTTAAAATATAGGACATATCTCTGTCCACACTTAGCAACTCAAATAGCCAAATCATGTTTATTCTTATATAACCAGAATAAAGGATAATTATTGTATGTTAGGTAATATAAATCAGCCACTAATCCATGCTGCGGACGGATATGATTCGTAAAGCTTTACTCAACATTTTGTGAGGCAGATTTAGCAGGTATGCGCGATTTCGGGATTAAACATGATGGCTAAATCCTGACTAATAGACAAAATAATAAATTGTAGAGATTACCTTGTGGATATATTTTAGTGAGGAAAAATTGCCTAGAGAATTAGCTAAAAGTGCTCTTTAGTAAGTTGCCGGTGCGGTATCATACTTTTCGCATAAAATCTTGCCGAACGCGAGCAGCTCTAATAAGCCATTACTTATTTTTGAGATGCCACAAGCTAGCTATTGTCATTAACTCATGCCGATGAAAAGATTATCTAGTCAGCGAGGTTGATAGAGGGCTGTCTACCCAGAGTGCATCGGACGAACTCAACGAACGAAGGTAGACCGCGTCTACCATCAGATGTATTCGCAAAGAAGTTTAAATGAGGTGTGTATGCACGTAATTTATGGGTGGCTCAAATGTAAAGAGTATAATCATAAGGGAACGTTGGTACTCATATTACGTGACCTATTTTTTTACTATTTCTTACCTCTTCCCCCCCCCCCATCGGTGACCACCCGTAGTATATGCCAATACCCCCCCCCCCCCCCTCCCCCTCTTGTTTTCACGTGGTAATATATAAATATGGTTTTAAATCATTTTTTGCAAACAGAAAGTTAAAAAAAGAAATATTTGGATCATATGTGCGAGTGTTGCCACCTGTGAGTTCAAAAAGCGCTAAACTCTGCGCGCCATATTTGAATATAGCTCGTAAAAACTCGAGATTTCCCTAAAGGATATTGACTAGGTACGTGACGAAACCTATATGTTCGTTTTCTGAATAAAATAATGGGAATGGATCTACACCAACTATATACTATTACACTGCACTGATTGACTGTTAAATCAAAGTTTACTAAACAACACAAACAGCGTCATTTCGCGATATTTTTGAATATAATTCAACACGACAAAAAACGTATTTCGGGGGAACTCAAAGCTCAACTCTACGCACTTTCTGAAACTATTCACAACCGAAAAACACAACAAAATGGAAAAGAATTAGGTACAAACATGCGCCCACGCAGAGTTTTGATATTTGAAATATCATTTATTTAAGCCCTAATGGTACCAGTATTCACAGGTATTAAGTTATCTAATTAATTTGTTTGTCTATACATATATTATATGATACGTTATTATTATATTCTATTTATTTTACGTTGACTACTTTGTTGGTCTAGTGGTCGCAAGCGCGTCTGCTGAGCATGGGGTCCTGGGTTCGATCCCCAGGTCGGGCAAAGTGTTATTGGGTTTTTCCATTAGGAATTTCTCAGTAGCAACCTGGAGTCTGGATTTGTGCCCGGTTAATGGCATGGGACTTAAACATAACTAGCGAAACGAGGGTGTTTTAAAAAACACCTCTGCCGAACCCTTCGGGGAATGTAAGGCGTGATGTTATGTTATTTTACGTTAAAATGTAAAATAAATATTGTTCTGATAATTAACTCACAGAAATTCATAATATTAAAAAGTAATTTCTTTGTAGCGACATCTGTTGAGATATTGCGCTTACCAACTTAACCTTAAGATTTGGATTCAAAAGATAGCGCCACCAACTTGTGATCCAAGCCAAATGTATGGAACTGTCCCCCCCCTGCTCAAATGCCACGATCCCAAACCTCTAAAGTCTGTAAAACAAGTTTGACAGTTGAATGTTGAATTGACTTTGACAGTTTATAAAACTGACGTGTTATTGTGTACGCAAAGAGCTTGTTTTGTTGTAAACTAGTCAATAAATTATCGTTACTAATAAGTAATACGGCATTACATCGTTTATAAAACCTAAAAAAAGTGTCTACAATGTTGAAAGCCGTCATTCTTATTGGAGGACCGCAAAAAGGTAACAATTTTCGTCTAACGTCGACGTCACCGGCTTTCTTATCAACAAATTGTATTAAATCATATTAATTACGTGTCTTAGCATATCTAATTATAAATAGAAACTAGGTATAGTTACTCTGTAACACTATGAAGTTAATTCTAGTGCTGATTTATGTTTCGAAGAGTATTTTTATAAGTGTGAAGGTTATGTAAATAAAAGTTTGAACAAGTATACATTATACCTGCTATTCTGTAGTGTTATCACGTGGAGTTACACTATTATTACGTGGAGATGATCTCATATTAATCAAGTACCTAACTATGATAAACATCTATGATTGTAAAAAAAATCAAGGGGGTCTATGACTAATTAATTACCTATAGTTTATCTGTTATCTTAATTTTATTATATCAGACATTTCTAAATAGTACGCGCGCGTAACGATGCATTCTGAGGTGAAGCTCCCCCTGCCCCGCGCCGTATGCACGCCTTGCTCATATCCCCGCAAATTTACTGCCGTCCTTGTCATCTAACAACACTAGCATATTCCACCACACAGGTTGAATAATTAATAATAGCTTGCTATAGCATTTCATTTAAGAATAATAGTAGGTTTACATGAAATGTTAAAGCAAGGTCAAATCAAACTACTCAGCCAATTTCAATTACTTCAGTCTACCAGTATAAAAAGAAAAATGAACTCCAGCGTTTTCAGATCACAAAAGTAAAATTACAGTTTTGCTAACAACAGCATTTTTACACTGGATTTTATTTCTATGAAATCATTGAATTTCTATTCTGTATTTTTATCATAACAGTATAAAAAGTGAACCTACTGTAATAGTATTATTTTAAAGAAAGTATAGATAAATCTCATTATGTAGAAAAAAATTGATGACAAAATAGAGGAGCAACATCCTTAGGAGGAGGGGCCATTTTCTGTCCTTGTTGCGCAAAATGAATATTGTATGGAGTAATGTCAAGTAGCTATGACGTTTTTAGGTATGACATCATTGTGGTAGTAATGTTGTCTCTGTCTAGTGAATAATATTTGATTGTTTATAACTTGGGCATTTTATTAAATATCTAATTGGTTTTTCACTGTTGCTTATCATTTTTGTAACAACTTCGAGATTTCTAATAAAAAATAATGGTCAAATACCCTGTTACAGTAGATCTGGAAGCGCTGGGCATCTCCCAAGTTGCAAAAGAATACTCTGTCTTCTGCGTTCTTTATTAAAGCAATGTTAACTGTCAGAAATAAATACATTAATTGAAAAATCTTTTTTTTCAGGCACCCGCTTCCGTCCGCTATCTCTTGACACACCAAAGCCACTATTCCCGATAGCCGGTCTCCCCCTTATCCAGCATCATGTAGAAGCCTGTGCTAAGCTGGAGGCTTGTAAGGAGATCCTAATCATTGGCTCCTACACTACTAATACTATGGCACAGTTTGTCAATGATATGCAGAAGGAATATCATGTTATTATTAGGTAAATAATCCCTTAAAGAAACTTTTAAGATAAACAGTTATATCGTGCAGTAGTCCTGCAGCATCAGGATTTGAGAATTGAAGATTGTGTTTTGTAATGTACTAGCGACCCGCCCCGGCTTCGCAAGGGTGCAATGTAGATATTAATGTGGGGCATATAAACCTTTCTCTTGAATCACTCTATCTACTGCGGAAAACTGCATTAAAATCCGTTGCGTAGTTTAAAAGATCTAAGCGTACAGACAGCGGGAGCGACTTTGTTTTATCCTATGTAAAGAAGATTGTCATGGGAATGTGTGCGAAGTTTCAGGAGAATTGGTTAAGCAGAAGTAGTTCAACACAAACAAATAAACAAAGTGAAGCTAATTAAAACCATTTAAAATGTGAACTCCACTCTAGTACAACTGCTAAAGCATATTTATCAGAATTCAATAGCAGAAACTAATCTTACTGTGTTAGAGTTTAAAAGTAGATTTGATCTGCCTCCAAGCGTTGTCTGGTAACATCTGGAGTCATTTTAAGCAGTTTCATTTAGGGAAAAGACTTGGAAGATAATTCATGTTTTAATCAGTGATTTATATCTAGGTGACCTGTTGACATACATTAACACCCATATTCTAAGACATTCCTCCAAAACTTACTCGACTCGACTCCACTTCAACTCAGTCTTTCTCACTACCATCAGTAGTTATAGTTGACATAAACATCCTCGACTCGAAATTTTTCCTCAGTCGAGGTAAGGAATCATCTGTCAAACTCAAGGTACCTCGGAACCTACCTTAAGGAAGGAAGTGTCAAAGTTCATATGTAACAAAAATGATTTTTGAAGACTATTTATCGCGGCGTTATTTGCGCGATGGAGATAATTCAAATTATGACTTAATGACTCCGTCGAGGAACCTCAAAGTTCACTTGAAATTGCGACTAATACAATTTTGAAGGTGTTTCCGAGGCCGTCCTGAGTCGAGTATGAGTCGAGTAAGTTTTGGAGGAACGTCTTAGAATATGGGTGTAAGTTTGAATTTCCAGTCTTTATGTATTGGGTTATTAATACCTAAATTTATTTTGTCTTTTATGTTATAGATACTTGCAAGAGTTCACACCTCTGGGTACGGGTGGTGGCCTCTACCACTTCAGGGATCAGGTCCGTGCTGGCAATCCTTCTGCATTCTTCCTTCTCAATGGAGATGTGTGTGCTGACTTCCCCCTCAAAGAGTTGTGGCACTTCCATGAGGAAAGGTCAAATGCTTTGGTAAGTTTTGTATAAGTTCTAGTTTTTATCTAGCTGTTCTTATTGAACTTGAAACCAACCGTCGGTTTTACGTAGACGAGTTGAAATCCAACCAATTGGACCACATAACCAACTTTGGATATTGACCAAAGGAAATTCCAAGTGGTCTATGGAAAGCCGATGAAACCAACACTTACATACTTGTGAAACGGCTAGGATAATGACAGATAGTCCAAAACCTTGGCGTGGTCACAAGCTAATGACATCACCAGAACGATAGAAATAGCTCACTTTGCTGTCGCTCAGGAAAAATTTCGTCTTCTACAAATTCGACAATCTGATATCTCGCTCGGCAACAATATGTATTCTCTATCTCTTCCATTCTCCTCTAACAGCCGTCATCTCAATACTCACTCCCTTCTTACTCATATCATCCTTCACACAGACTCTACAAACTGATACTATGGGAAAATGAAATATTTAAGTATCCAAAAGTCTTACAGCCATATTCTAAGACGTTCCTCCAAAACTTACTCGACTCAGGACTCGACTCAGGACGGCCTCGAAAACACCTTCAAAATTGTATTCTTAGTCGCAATTTCGACTGTACTTAGAGGTTCCTCGAGTGAGGGGTCCTCAAATGAGTCGAGGTAGAGTGGAGTCATTACTAGCGTTAAATACCTAGATTAGAATTACAAAAACCAAACTAATTTGTATATCTGTATGGATACAATGTAGCGAACTAATTTCTTACTTACCATCTATTGTAATATACCTACATTGACAAATAAACGATATTTGATTTGATTCGATTACGTCATAATTTTGTTTAACTGCATCGCGAAAAATAACGCCGCGATAAATAGTTGTAAGGATTATCGTAAGCATATTCGATAAGGTCTTCAAAATTCATTTTTGTTACATACGAACTTTGACACTTCCTTCCTTAAGGTAGGTTCCGAGGTACCTTAAGCTTGACAGATGATTCCTTACCTCGACCGAGGAAAAATCTCGAGTCGAGAACGTTTATGTGAAATATAACTACCGATGGTAGTAAAAAGGGCTGAGTCGAGGTGGAGTCGAGTCGAGTAAGTTTTGGAGGAACGTCTTAGAATATGGGTATTAGAATACGTCTTAAAATGTTGTAGTGAGTATATTTATTTCGATAAGTTGTAATAGTTCTACATGTTCAATATATCCTTACTTTACAGGTGACAATAATGGGCACAGAAGCAACACGCCAGCAGTCAGTCCACTATGGGTGCATGGTACGGGAGAGTTCCACTAAATCCGTGACTCATTACGTAGAGAAACCCAACAGTTATGTATCTACGCTAATCAACTGCGGCGTCTATGTGTGCTCGCTACAAGTGTTCCATACGATGGCAGACGCGTTTCAGAAGAAACAGGATGGTTTTTATAGGTATTTAGTTTACTTTCAATGTTAGCATTAAAAAGTGATAGCCTAGTGGTGTGACCTTCGGACTGCCACGTCATAGGTCTCAAGTTCGAACCCAAGGCACGCACCTCTGACTTTTTGGATTCATGTGCGTATTGTATTATTAAGACTTGCTTAAAAACGGTGAAGGAAAACATCGTAAGGAAACCGGCATGCCTGAGAGATATTTCTCGACGCCATGTGAAGCCAAGTCAGAGGCCCATAGGCGGCATAAACTCTGACACCAGGTTAGTCACTAACGCTGGGTTTAGTACAGAAAGCAATCTGCTAGACTTATCACACAATATATACAGTCGGTCTGACGGTCTCTTTCTACAACCATGGGAATGGGAGTGATTTTATCTATACTAATATTATAAAGCTGAAGAGTCTGTTTGTTTGTTTGAACGCGAATCTCAGGAACTACTTACTGGTGGAAATTGAAAAAATATTTTTGGGTTGGATAGTCCATTTATCGAGGAAGGTTATAGGCTATAGGTATAACATCACACTACGACCAATAGGAGCGGAGCATAAATAAAAAATGTTGCAAAAACGGGAAAAAATTCCACCCGTGCGAAGCCAGGACGGGCCGCTAGTTTTAAATAATAATGAATAAAATTGGTTATCAAGAAATGGTTTATACTCGATTTGAAATGCCCGCTTGTGTACACAGTTGTGTTGATTGTAAGGCGTATGTTTATTTTGTATAATTATTATAAATATACATACATACATAAACTCACGCCTTTTTCCCATGGGGGTAGGCAGAAACTATAGAACGCCACATGCTACGACTCTTACATACCCCTTTCGCTTTATCCACATTCATACATCTTGTCATACACGCACGCCGGTTGAGAGTACTACGCACCTGACCTTTGTGAAGAACATCACCAATAACATCGATGTATGTCCTTCTAGGACGTCCTCTACCGGCGTTCCCATTAACATCCGCCTTATAAATTTCTTTTGTTAATCGCCGTTCCTCATTCTCTCAACATGGCCAAACCACCTAAGCATACTCCTTTCAATTTTTGTCACTATATCATCTTTTAAACCGCAACTTTGTCTAATCTCTTCATTTCTCAATCTATCATTCAAAGTTACACCGCACATACTTCGCAAGGAACGCATTTCCACGGCATTTATTCTACTTTCATGCCTCTTCTGCCACGACCAACATTCACTTCCATACATAAGCGTAGGTACCAACACACCATTATGGACAGCCAGTCGTGCCTTTTTGGACGTCGACCGGCTAGCCACAACCGCATGCAAAGCACCATTGTATAATTATTATAAATATATAATACAATACTTACAACAATTTATAGCACATAAATGCATATTTTGTTTTAAACATTACAATCTTAGGCTCATATTAATAAACAGCTCGCATTTGAGAGATCTTCCAACAGCAGCTACCATAAAGTAGAATTAAATAATAATAATAATAATATGTATTTATTTTTCTTCCACAAAGGTTTCTTATAGCTATATTTTTTACATAATTATATGTTAGACTCAGCCTTTGTGGGAGACTGGTATCTGCACTAGGAAATCCTGTCACACAGATTACCAGGCCCCCCTTTAGGACAGCGTGCTTTACATTTGAATAGCACATTAAAACCTTTGACAATATTGTAGGTAATATTTAAGTTTTAAACAAAAGAAACTGAAAAGATATGGGTGTGTTGAGTATGTGTGTTGAGAGTGAGTGTGGGTGTGTGAGGGAGTGTGTGTGGGTGAGTGTTGTATATGTATGTGAATGTATTTGTGTATGTGAATTGATAAAGTTTATTTTGGGACGGTTAAAAGGTCCTCTGTGTCATCATAGTTACATTTTAATAGATAAGAGGTGAGAGTTTGCTTGCACTTTGATTTAGTCATAGGGTATAAATTTAATATTGAGTTCATTTTATTACACAAATAAGACCCAAGAAAAACGTGATGGTGATGCGAAAGTCCATGTTTATATAGTTTAGTTAGACACACTTTCGATTTTTTGCGGTTATGCTCATTTAAGTTAGGCTCTTTAATTCCATATTAATGACAACATATTTTTTTCAATTCTGCTCATGTCTTATTAAAGTTACACTTAAGAGTGAAATGGCAACGAGGTAAAAGAAAGAAACTATCTGAGGGAACTGTTTTCGTATATTTTCAATAAGGGAACGTATACTCCGTGACCCGTTCAGGGGGGTTGGTCTTCAAAATACCACGCTTGGTCACACGGGCGGGGGTTGTCTTAGGTTTTCGTCACGTCGGTCAGGAGAAGGAACACCGTTGGTTTTTAGCCGGTAAGAGTCCGGCAGACCCCCTCGCCTTCCCCGGGCGAGGGACATCCATGAGGGTTTTCCAACGAGAAAAAAAAAAGGATTTCGTCACGTAGTCAATATCTTCTAGGGAAATCTCGAGTTTTTCGAGCTATTTTCAAATATGGCGCGCAGAGTTTAGCGCTTTTCGAACTCACAGATGGCAACACTGTCGCACATACGAGTCAATATTTTTTTTTACTTTCTATGTGCAAAAATTGATTTAAAACCATATTTATATATTACTACATGCAAAACTAGGGGAGGGGAGGGGGGGTACCGGCATATACTACGGGTGGTCACCGAGAGGGGGGAGGGGGTTAAAAAATGGGTCACGTAGTATGGGTACGCTCCCTTACCACGTTCCTTCTTAATAAATTAATAATATTACAGATTTTATTTAAATTGAATTTCGGGACACACTACAACAGTAAAATTAAATTGTATACCTACATACTATCTGCGTGTCAAATCTTGATATTGCGATGCAGGATTTGTGACGTCATTTTTGACAGTTGTCATTTGTTGTCGCTGTAGTCTGCTAGATCATCATCGTGCTGCGTAGTTCGCATGTCGCGTGGTAGATGCCGCCACAAGAGAGATATCTCAAATAAGAGCTGTTTATTATAGTCTGCGCGCAAGTGCCAGTCACCGCCTGAGGTATGAGAGCGGCAGGAGGGGAGTGCGAAACAATAGACGCGCTCTGTTAGTTTGCTTTGTCCTGTCTACCGCGCGCACCCCCCTCCTACCGCTCCCATACCTCAGGAAGTGACAAACGCTTGCGCGCGGACGATAATACAGGTCTTAAGGATGATTTCCACCAAACGGGTCGCATCGCATTCGATCGGAAAGGATCCGAATGCATACGACGACAGCCATTTTCAAAAATTAGAACACGTCATTACGGTAGGAATGAAGCTATTTGACTAGGCGCAGAAACGGATAAGTTGGCAAGCGACGGTACGGAACCGATCGTATCCATCGACATCCTGCCGGACGCGATCGGCTGTCGCCGCATCCGTTCGTATCCTTTCCGATCCGATGCAGTGCGAGCCGTTTAGTGGAAATAATCCGTATGTATCTTAAAATTCTTAAATCTCGAAGCTATGATATACTTTAGTACTGAAACAACGGTAAACGAAATTCTTTCTGTTGGTTGTTTGAGCCGTTCATAGAGTAGACTATAACTAGGTTTTATTGTTCAGTGGTAATGGGCAGACCAGCCTGCACCCTGGATACATGTCGTTTGAGCAAGATGTGCTGATGCCCCTCGCTGGAACCAACAAGTGTTACGCTATGCAGGTAATACATTTAGTAAAAATCATAATTCTGCAAAATGTTTGATGTTACACATTTAGAATCCGAAGCGCCAACCTGAATGTCATGTTTCGAGCTGGGTAGGGGAGCCTTCAAGTATTACGTAACGCAATTTTTGGAGATTTTTGTCTCCCTCTGGAGGAGCCCATGTAACGTGCCGTAACGTTTTTCTTTACCACCCCCCCCCTCCCCCCAGTAAAACGTTACGTAACCGCCACGAAGTGACCATGTCTACATGAAAGTTACAATTATTTGGCGTATCCTGTAAAGAAGGCAAGAAATTTTGTAAAGGTAAAAAAAAAATCAAGTCATTCCATTTCAAATTATGAGACAGAAATAACGTTTAAAAAATGCGTGAGAAAAATATCTCTACGCGACCGTTCTGAAGGGTTAAAATAATGTTAGGTACGTAACGCGTAGTTCAAACCCCCCCTCCCGCCCCTGTAACGCATCGTAACGTTTCAGAAGACCCCCCCTTCCCCCCAAATTCGTTACGTAATACTTGAATGCTCCATAGCCAGAGACATAAGCATTGCTTGTTTTCCCCAATAAACTCCGCACTATAGCTATAGCCGTACAAAAATGCTCACCGAATGTTTGAAGCTACAGTACGCGCGCGAACTGAATGCAGAACTAAAGAATGCGTGTTATGCGCACGTACTGTTAGATGACAAGGACAGCACTGCATTTGCGGGCGTGTGAGGCGTGGCGTGCGGACGGCGGGGGGAGCTTCACCTCAGGCCCCGAATGCATTCAGTTCGCGCGCGTACTGTAGGTAAGATAGGTACTTCCAACGCACCACGACCTAAAAGATTACACCGACTGTGAAAAGAGCTAATTATCTTGAAACCGCTGATCCGATTCCAATTAAACATAGTCTATAATTATCTCGATTAAACTAGCTTTCAAACAAAATAGCATCGATTAATACTATTCTATCAAAAAATGTTTCTGATTCTGATGCTTATTAAGCGGTTGCGCATGCATTTCTGTCTATGCATTTAATCTATACTTACTATGTTAATCTACTTTACTTCTACAACAATACTCTTTTACTAACTGTGGAAACTTGTAAATGGCTTGTCGTGAACTACCTCACTATTATTTACTGTATTGTTAGCTGTAAGCCACCCAAATACAATAAAAATACAACCGCATTGGAATCGCTTCATCTGTTTCGGCGCTACGATACCACAGACAGACATAGGCTTCAAACTTATAACACCCCTCCTTTCTCGTCGTAGATTAAGCTAAGTCTACAAATGGATCGTTATATCTCTTAGTAAAGATATGAGATACTATCCCACGATTTACCTGAAAACTATTTTTATACTATATATTTTTTTGACTCCCTTGTTGGTCTAGTGGCAAGCAAGAGCGGCTACTGAGCACGGGGTCCTGGGTTCGATCCCCAGATCGGACAAAGTGTTATTGGGTTTTTCCATTAGGAATTTCTCAGTACAGCCCGGAGTCTGGATTTGTGCCCGGTTAATGGCAATAGACTCGCCTCCTATTACATGGGACTTAAACATAACTGGTGAATCGAGGGTGTACTAAAATACCTCTGCCGTACCCTTCAGGGAATACAAGGCGTTATGTTTTTTTATTTTTTTTGTTTTCATTTTACTCGCCTTAAAGCTCCCCTAATTTTCAGGTCAACAACTGGTGGTCCCAAGTAAAGACCCCAGGCTCAGCGATCTACGCCAACCGTCACTACTTGGAACTGCACCGAGACCGGATACCGAAGGACAAACCTTGTACCATACTGCCAGACGTTTTCGTACATCCTACTGCTACTGTTGACTCTACTGCTGTGGTAAGGACTACATAAGAATAACTAATAATCGTATATAAGTGAAAATCGCACTTCAAACTCGCACTACAGACGCGTTCAGCCTACCGTGTCGTGTTGGTTCAACCAACAAGTTAGTCAAGCCACCGGCCACCGCCTCGCTCTCGCGCTCATGTACACCTCGCCTCGTTCCGTGAGAATTTTTTTTTTCTCGTTGGAAAATCCTCATGGATGTCCCTCGCCCTGGGAAGGCGAGGCGGTCTGCCGGACTCTTACCGGCTAAAAACCAATGGTGTTCCTCCTCCTGACCGTTCGGCCGGGGTCGCGGGATTCGCAAAAGCATGCACCGTAATCCCGGAAGCATCAGCCCTGGCGTATCCGTGAGCGGCAAGGCGTTACGGCCCCATATTGTCATGTAACCAATACAAAACCATTGAACAATGGGACACAGACTAATGTTGTTAATTTAATACGTGATCATCGAAAATGATCGTACTTTTTTTTAGTATTTATGATAAAACGAGGAGGGGCTCGTGGCTAAATAACAACCGCGCCGATCGTACGATTTGCGAGGTTAAGCTGCGCTTGCCGCGGTCAGTCCGTGGATGAGTGAGCGTCGTTACACATCGAGACCCCTCCGTGCCTCGGAGAGCACGTTAAGCCGTCGGTCCCGGGTGTCATACGAATACCTATGACAGTCGTTACGGGTAGTCAGAAGCCCGAAAGTCTGACAAACGGTTTAACCTTAGGATATCGGCATTGCCCAGTTACTGGGTTGCGGAGGTCTGATGGCAGTCGCTCCGTGTAAAATACTGGTATTCAGCCGCATCTGGTTAGACTGGAAGCTGACCCCAAGATAATTGGGAAAAGGCTAGAGGATTTATGATAAAAGGAGGGGAAGAAACTTATACAGGGCGTTAAAAAAATTAACTCTATGAATTTTGTAGGGTTACTTGTTATCGGAAATTGAACAACTTTAGTAGAACAACTATTCTATTTTTTTTTACATATTTTCCATACAATTTAAAAAATATTTTTATTTGATTTGTATGGAAAGTAATATAAAAAACACGAATTTTGAAAAGTTGTTATACGAAAGTAGTTCGATTTCCGATACCGAGTAACTCCACAAAATTCTTAGAGTTAATTTTGTAACACCTATATGTATAGGTAATTCAAAAGTTACTGTGCCAAAGATATCGCACCCTTAGTAATGTAAGGGCACAACTCGAAATATTGAGTTTTTGTGTTTGATGATCTCAATAGCAACTGTTCTACCACTTTGCTTACACAGGAAGAAAAAAAACACAATATTAAAGCAAATACTGCAATTATAATGTAAAAAATACCGTGAAAACATAGGGTTCCCTGAATCTTTTAACACGTTTTCCCAAAAGTTGATATTTTCGAGTTGTGCCCTTACATTACTAAGGGTGCGATATGCACAAAAAGAAACATGTTTGTATGTTGCTGTTAAAGCAGGTAAAACAATGGTCAAAGGACAATGCTCATAGATGTATGGAATCCCGTACCAAGCTGCATCAAAGTGAAACTTTGTTTTATAAAGACTACACTTATCATATTAACTCCTACAAAAGTTATTTTTATAAACAAAACCTGGGTTTCGGAGTTATTCAAAAATATCGAAATAACTTAAAAACTATATTGGCCTGCAAAAATAAGTATCACACTTTTAAAATTGCAATAACTTTTTAGGTACACAAGATATATTTTCGAACCAAAAAGGACTCAAAAAAGAGTTTAACTTTGTTACTATTGCTATAAAACGTTTTTTATTTTAAATCTCTAACTTCTATAGTTTAGAAAAAATTGAAATTTTAAAAGTGTGATACTTATTTTTGCAGGCCAGTGTAGTATATTTTGTTAGACCACGAGCGGCCAATATTTACTCTAAAAACAGCGTAATCCGCTAATATTGGTAAGAATTAAGAGTTAAAGCGACGTATAGCCGGCCACAGGTACACAGGGTGCGTAATTAAAACTCCGGGATTTACCAGACTTTTATAATGCTAATGCTGTGAACGGGTAACGTATCTAAGAGTATTACTTATATCATTGGACGCTACCGTGATCACACTACCACACCAATACCAATAAAACATTATCATAAGTGTGACCGTTAGACTGAGTAAAGCGCTCGTTGAGTCTAGAGAGTGTCTTGAACAAAAACCCTTTAATCATCTTAAAATACTATACATGACACACTATTGCTCAAGATCATGTTGATTCAAAGTCAAAAATATTTATTTAATATACTTATACTTAAATCATTCATCATATTCCGGAAAAAAATCATCTAAAACATTTTTTTACAAAAATTTTAAACCGACTTCAAAAAAGAATAAAATAATTACCATATAAAATTAACAGTTTCAGAAGTCGGTGCAGTTCCACGCTGAACCAAATTGAAGGCACCGACTTCTGAAACTGTTAATTTTATATGGTAATTATTTTATTCTTTTTTGAAGTCGGTTTAAATTGTTTGTAAAAAATGTTTTTATTTTTTTCATTTTAGTGGCCTTAATTAAAACTTGGTTGAACCTACTAAAGACGCTGTTCGTAACATAATCACATCATCACAAAATGCGTACTGTTCGTCATTGAGGAGTTCCATTGTCTATCTCCGAAGTTCTTCATCAGATCTTCACCAAATTTAAATGGGACCAACTTCGAAGTATACCCCATCTATTAAAAAAAGAATCATCAAAATCGGTTCACAATTGGGGAAAATATCGATGAACATACACAAAAAAAAAATACATACAGACGAACATAGTAACCTCCTCCTTTTTGGAAGTCGGTTAAAAACCGTTGCCGGCGCAGTTATATCATTATACCGCCCCCAGCTCAAATACCACACTACCGTCATTATATGAGCACAGCAGCCCACTGTTCGCTTACCGACGAGGCAGCTGCAGCAATAACCTACTATGGATTCTAATGTGTTGGCCACAGCATCATTTCTGCTAATCAATAAATACGTGTGATAAGTACGACTGTTGACATGTCTCGATTAACCATAGATAAAAATGATAATCGTTTAAATAAAAACAATTTTATTCTAGTTCTTTTTGCCAAAGTATAATTATATATTATTTAGATGTTTTTTGAAAGACATGATCATGACACTTTTAAAATTGAAGGTTATATCACGGAACATCATTAGGAAATAAAACAATCTCAACACTTTTTTATTTTAAATTAAATTCCCTGTTCAAAAACCAAACCACCGACGCGTAAATGTCGTAAAAAAAATATGAAAATAATTACTATAATACTTTGATCTTGATGCATGAGACTTTTTGCTACCACTTTTGGTCATTCTCCTTTCGAACACAAGCGATACTATAATAGTTCATTTAATTTCCCTACAGATTGGCCCCAATGTATCGATCGGCGCAGGAGTGACGATCAAAGCCGGCGTCAGGATCAAAGAGTCCATAGTTCTCAACAACGCCACAGTACATGAACATGCTCTAGTCATGTACTCTGTCGGTAAGTTTTTCCTTCATTTTAGCCTAATATAAAATAATATATCATCACACCTTGTATTCCCCGGAGGGTTCGGCAGAGGTGTTTTAGTAACACCCTCGTTTCGCCAGTTATGTTAAAGTCTCATGTAATAGAGGGCGAGCCTATTGCCATTAACCGGGCACAAATTCAGACTCCGGGCTGCTACTGAGGAATTTCACACGGAAAACCCAATACCACTGCCCGACATGGGGATCGAACCGAGGACCACGCGATCAGTAGTCGCGCTTGCCACCACTGGACCAACGAGGCAGTTCTCTGTACTAAATTTCATCAAAATCGGTGCAATAGTTTAGTCGTGAAGAACTAACAAACAGAGTGACTTTCGCATTTATAATATGTCGTAAGGATGTCGTGTCGGATCGCCACTAGAGATGACCGGAACGACATTTTGTCGTCCCGTGATCCGACATACTAGGTGCACGCTCTTTAGCTCAGACTGTGTTTCCTAGGTAATAGACATCTTAAAAACTAACAATCAACTATAATAATTTGCATATTTGTCACTCAGATTTTGACTTACAATAGAGACTGTCAAAAACTCCGTCGCAGTGCGTCAATAAAAATTATGCATGTTACCGGTTTTTAGCAAACAAAGGAATGCATAAAAAACACTTGAGTGTAACTAAATTTCACGTTACAAGAACTTTTATGATTTATTTTTTCTGCATCGTTGGTCTTTCAAATAATATGTATAGGTATCTACATTTTCTGTTTTACTTCGTAGAATTAACCACAATTTCATAATAATCGTGAAGTCGTTTCGTTTGTTTTTTATTACGGTAATTAGTAATGTTCAGTAACATTATGCGAATAGCCATCTCCATGTAAAACATGTTAATGAAATAACGCAAAAGTATATTTTTTTTGTTTTTAACTAAATATTCTAACTCGAATATTGAGGACCTCGTGGCTAATTACCAACAGCGCGGATCATACTATTTGTGAGGTTAAGCTGCTCTTGCCGCGGTAAGTCCGTGGATGGGTGAGCGTCGTTACACATCGAGACCGCTCCGTGCCTCGGAGAGCACGTTAAACAGTAGGTCCCGGGTGTCATACGAATACCTATGACAGTCGTTACGGGAAGTCGGAAGCCCGAAAGTCTGACAACTGGGCTAACCTTAGGATCTTGGCATTGCCCAGTAACTAGGTTGCGGAGGTCTGATGGCAGTCGTTTCGTGTAAAATACTGGTATTCAGCCGCATCTGGTTAGACTGGAAGCTGACCCCAAGATAATTGGGAAAAGGCTAGAGGATTTATGATAAAAGGAGGGGAAGAAACTTATACAAGGCGTAAAAAAATTAACTCTATGAATTTTGTAGGGTTACTCGTTATTGGAAATTGAACAACTTTAGTAGAACAACTATTCTATTTTATTTACATATTTTCCATACAATTTAAAAAATATTTTTATTTGATTTGTATGGAAAGTAATAAAAAAAACACGAATTTTGAAAAGTTGTTATACGAAAGTAGTTCGATTTCCGATACCGAGTAACTCCACAAAATTCTTAGAGTTAATTTTGTAACACCTATATGTATAGGTAATTCAAAAGTTACTGTGCCAAAGATGTGCACAAAAAGAAATTCCAATATATAGGTAGTTGAGAAAAGCACGGCAGATTCTAGTTTGAATATTCTGACCAGACGACGAGCTCGCCAACCTATCTATACTAATATTATAAAGCTGTAGAGTTTGTTTGTTTGAAAGCGCTAATCTCAGGAACTACTGGTTGGAATTGAAAAAATATTTTTGTGTTGGATAGTCCATTTATCGAGGAAGGTTATAGGCTATAGGTATAACATCACGCTACGACCAATAGGAGCGGAGCATTAATGAAAAATGTTGCAAGAACGGGAAAAATGTCCACCTGTGCGAAGCCGGGACGGGCCGCTAGTTTAACAACCAAGAAACAATTAAATAATATTAAAATTATTAAATGTTGTTTAGTGGGTCAGGAAGCGTCAGTAGGTGAATGGTCCAGGGTTGAGGGGACGCCATCTGATCCGGACCCCAACAAGCCGTTTGCGAAGATGGACAACACACCGCTGTTCAACACTGATGGACGCCTCAATCCGTCCATCACTATATTGGGTATGTACGATCAATATAATATAGTAGGAGACGCCCTAGAAGGACATTATCGATGTTATTGATGATGTTCTTCACAATAGACAGGTGCGTAGTACTCTCAACCGGCGTGCGTGTATGACAAGATGTATGAAAGTGGATGGAGTGAAAGGAGTATGTAAAGATCGTAGCATGTGGCGTTCTATAGTTTCTGCCAACCCCCATGGGAAAAAGGCGTGAGTTTATGTATGTATGTATTCTGGCATTTTCTTAAAAAGTCCAGTCCAAACGGCATTAGTCCAAATTAAAAAAAAAAAAATTCACATCAACCAATACATCTGCTTATGAAAAGTCGAATTTAGATGCACGGTTCCAATTAGTCGTTTCCTATGGAGAAGAGCCGGCAGGAAACTCCATGATTACTCATTTAAAAATAATATCTTTAACAATTACTGTGGATACAGTACAATGATTTAGGATAGTGAGAGAACAATGAATTCCTGACCATAGACCAATGAGTAATGTAGTAGTAATGTAGTTCACTGAACTGTCTTGGAATGTGTTCGTGCAATAGGACAGTGAAAGGCCAGTGACTGAACTGTCCACTGAACTGACTCGCGAACTGGCCTCGTGTCCAGCGGGCATCGCCTAACCTTGTTCTCACTTAATTTTTATTTATATGAGAATTCATGTTACTGTCTTCCCCCTGAATTACTACCTTATGGCCATACACTCAAACGGTACTCAATTTTAAGTTGCCGTTAAGTCTCGTTCTGTCACTGTCACTCTAAGGCGAAGTGACAGTGACAGAACGAAATTTACGGCAACTTAAAATTGAGTAGCGTTTGAGTATTTGGCCATAAGTTGCTTTTATATCCATGGGAAGAATTATAAAAGAGTCTACAGATTTACTACATTTGGTTGAGAGAAGCAAAAAAATAAATTTAAAATTCATAAATCCTGTTTTAGTTCTACTCATAATAATATGCTTGATGCACAAGACAATAAAAAAACAGTTTTCTGGTAATTAATTATATACATAATTAACATAACATCACGCCTTGTATTCCCCGGAGGGTTAGGCAGAGGTCTTTTAGTAACACCCTCGTTTCGCCAGTTATGTTTAAGTCCCATGTAATAGGGGGCGAGCGTATTGCCATTAACCGGGCACAAATCCAGACTCCGGGATGCTACTGAGAAATTCCTAATGGAAAAACCCAATATCACTTTGCCCGACCTGCTGATCGAACCCAGGACCCTATGCTTAGCACTCACGCTTGCGACCACTAGACCAACAAGACAGTCAATACATAATTAACTATTCTAAAATCTTAAGTTAATTTTTGTTTACAGGTGCAAGTGTAGTGGTGCCAGCCGAGATGATCCTCCTAAACTCAATAGTGTTGCCACACAAACATTTAACAAGGAGTTTTAAACATGAGATCATATTATAGTCCTTTAAATGGCAACCCTGGACGGTATTTATAAAAGAAAAAATTTAAACTATGATATAGAAAATAATTCTGATGTAATGGGCTGCGCATAGACACAATTAACAATAATATTTGAGACCTAAGATTTTTTTATACATTCATAATAATTTTAGCAGTTTTTATTTTTTTAGTTTATATATAAAATAATATTTTTATATACATACAAATTCAAGGCTATGTAAGGTAAGCTTTTCCTAGTTTAATCACTTTGTAGAATAATTTTACGTATTTCGTCTATAAATTTAATTTTCCTGTAATCAGTTCTAGCGTTATCTTTATTTTTGTCTATTTACTAGCGAGAATCTGCGATAAATTGTGACGTGACAATGTGGCTTGTTACCATGGTGGTTAATCTTGAAGTCAGTGATGGCACTGCTAGTACTTTTTTAACGTTCTACAGTAATGGTATTTATTGTTCGACGTTAATAAAGTTTAAATGTATTTTGTAAATTATATTTTGGTTTGAGTATGACGCTTGGCTGGTCCATGTTCCATCCAGTTTCATATTTGCCTTGATCGACCATTATTCAGGGTATTTAACATGAACCTATAAAACATTTATGTCAGCAATATAGCTAATCTATCGTAAAAAAACGACTGAAGAATAATTTATGTTTGTTCATAAAAGTCAACCACTTAATACACATCATATGGGAAAATAAAGGAAGTTATACACTTAGCGTTAAATTGTGACCTCGTTCCCTTACATTAACACTTTTCAATGCAAATTGACGTACGTATATCTAACGAGTAAGATAAAATTATATACTGTTGTTACTAAGGCTGGTTTTACAGTGCCGCTTTCGCCAGCGCGACAGCGCGGTTACGTGGTGTCCTGCGTAAGCGACAAACGGGACGCGGTGCGACGCGACCCGACACGACGGGGAATAAGTACGTCTCGTCTCGCTACATAAGCCTCCAGTAGGGAATGCCGTTATTCTGATCGCGTTCGATGGGTGACAATTCGTTTTACATCGAGACCCCTCCGTGCCTCAAAGAGCACGTTAAACCGTCGGTCCCGAGTGTCATACGAATACCTATGATGGTCGTTACGGGTAGTCAGAAACCCGAAAGTCTGACAACTGGTCTACCTTAGGATATCGGTCTTGCCCTGTATCTGGGTTGCGGAGGTCTAATGGCAATCGGTCCGCGTAAAATATTAGTATTCAGCATCTGGTTAGACTGGAAGCTGACCCCCAACTTAGTTGGGAAAAGGTTAGGCAGAACAACAGTACCTACCTAGAGTTCTTCGTGAAACACTTCGTTCAGGGGAGTACTACGACCAACTGTTTCTGCCACCTAGCAACGTTGCTGTGTTCCGGCACAAAACAGATAGATACAGAAGTCAATCTACATACAAGTGCGCTCGAGCAACGCACACATAGACACTGCTCACGGATGCGATATCTCGGACTGTTTGGGACTAGAGTGCGAGTGAGTGCGAGCACGAGTGCCATGCGCTTGAGAGAGATAGATATACAAGGTTAGTCGGAAAGGGTGTACTAAGCCGCGGGCCACGTAAATTATCACTGATGACTATTTTAAAGCAAGTGTTAAAATTTCAAAATTCGATAATTTTTATTTGCATGCAAAAAGATTTTTATTTTAGTTTTATCAAAAAAAATAACATACCTACTTTAGTTATGAATTCTGAAAATTAAGTTTCTAATCCGTGACCCCAAATGACCTAACTAGTAATTACAGCTGATCATAGCTATGGACAGATAGATTTTAGCACATTTTTTACTAAATCTTTGAAAAGCTATTCCTCTTAAACTATCGAGTTTTGGGGAAGTTGTAGAACAAAAGTTATCCCTTATTATGGGCACTTCAATACCCCCCCCCCCCCCCTTAGTACCCCCTTTCCGACTAACCTTGTATAGATAGAGCGACCGCCGAGCGTAGGTATGAAAAGTGAAGTACATACATGTGATTGACTTCTGTACCTATCTGTTTTGTGGTTCCTGTTTGAAGGGTGTCAATGCCGGTGAAATTGTTGCAGAACATGTGTCTGCGCACGTGAGACTTTCTTTTGTCTCTAAGTTTGGCAACGCACTAGCAATGTCTTTCGTCCTCGACACACTCCGTGTGTTGGGGAACACGTTAATGCATAAATATCCAAAAAAGTCGCAACCGGTTTAAACTGGTTACTTTAATATTGGATACCGCCGATATCCCCGATATACCGGCGGTATCCCCCAGTAATTGAGTTCTGAAGGTCGAGATGGTAGTCACTAATTTTAATCAAAACTTTGTTTTTAACATAAAAAAAACTATAAACATAATTCTCGGTGTTTGGTTAATTGCTCACGTATATCGCTTTTTTTTAAACATCAAAACAGTTTATACATGATTCTTGGGATTTACCTAAATACTAGACAAAACTCGCTTTTTTTTAATAAAATAAAACATTGTGATTTTACGGACACATCTTTTCGTATCGACGGTACTTCTTTATGTATGAATTATAATGCTTGCGCCCAGTAGGTGGCCACATTAATTGCAGCTTCGGTGGCGCTCTTCAGATCATCAAAGGCGCAGGTGGACGGACATTTGGGATACTGCACGCATTTACGGACACTATGCTCAATATACATCCAGACCCGGAACAGCTAAGACTTACATGTAGGCCATAGAAATATTTGTTTAGAGTGCGTTAGAACCCGCGACCTAAAGCGCAGAAGCCAATCTCCCAGCCACTGCGCCATGCTTTTCGTTAACATTGAACCTACTTGCGTTCACTTTCGAGTATTTTGGGTTAGCAACTTAAGTACCAAGTCCACCAGCTTTTGTTTTAGTTATCTTTTACAGACAAAACCTTCGTTTCCAATATTTCCTTCTTCCGGTTACCTTCCTGACAATTTACAAACGCAGCAAAAAAGGATATTGACCAATGATACAAATTATTACTATTAAGCTACGTCTTTTTTGTATACAAGGTTAGTCGGAAAGGGGGTACTAAGCCGCAGGCCGCTCAATGTATCACTGATGACTATTTAAAAAAAAGTGTTAAAATTTCAAAATTCGGTTCTTTTTCCATGATAAATTAGTTTTATTTTAGTTTTTTTATAAATTCTTCATCCCTGCTTTAGTTATGAATTCAGAAAATGGAGTTTCTAATCCGTGACCCCAAATATGACGTAAAATGTAAACACAGCTGATCATAGCTGAGGATAGATAGAATTTAGCGTATTTTTTATGAAATCTTTGAACAGCTATTTCTCTTGAATTATTGACTTTTGGGGAAACTTGTAGAACAAAAGTTATCCATTATTATGGGTAGGTACTTTAACACCCTTTCGGCTTAGTACCCCCTTTCCGACTAACCTTGTATTGACGGTCGGCAGTGAAAATCACGTATGTGTAAAATACACATTTTTAAAAGAGATAGAAAAAATGTCTCCTGAAAAAAAATGGCCGATGAAATGTTAATACAAGTTTGTTATCGTACGTCATAGATAGCTTAGAAGTATTTGAATTGAAAGTTTGTTGAACTAGTACGAGTATGACGAGTTTATCAATCTAAAGAACAAATAAAACGCTTTTGAAGAAAATTTGTTTTAAGAGGTTTTCACAGCCAAGCGTCGTGATCGAAATAAAAATAAACGTATTTTGGTAAAAATTGTCCGCGGCCAAATGCCCCCTTTCCAACTAACCTTGTGAAGGGTTAAGTTTCAATGATTGGGCAAAATTTGTATGGTGGCCCGCACTCTAATTGCAAAACACGTTTGCAATCGCAATCGCAATGGCTTTCATTTTGACAGTACAACAATATTCATTGCGTGGTACATAGTTGTGGACAAGTCGGATTGATAATACATACCTACAGTACGCGCGCGAACTGAATGCATTCGGGACCGGGGGTGTAGCACCCCCTGCCGTCCGCACGCCTCGCCTCACACACCCGCAAATGTATTGCTGTCCTTGTCATCTAATAGCACTAGTGCATTAACACGCATTGTTCATCTCTGCATTCAGTTTGCACGCGTGTTGAACGTTGTTATGGAAATTGTTGACCTGTCAAATTCAAAGCTATTGCGATTGCGAGCATGTTACGCAATTAGGATCTAGTATCTGTTACTAAGCCCATTATGTAAGCCTTATTTTTGATACCTTACACAAAAACTACTTAATTTTCTAGCAGTAATTTTGGATATTATAGGTAGGTACTGGGCCACTACACAAATGGACAAAGATTGAAACATGCTGTATTTGTTCTTATCTAAGCTTACAATAGAATAAGAAAATCTTAACATTTTATCCGAACACAAGAACTGAAGCACACTTTTTTTTTTGTAATATTTGTACCTACTTCTACTGATAAATATGTAAATAGGTAAATAGTTTTAAGATTTTATGGTGCTTCGAATAAATGGAATGAGCACATTGGTGATTTTTATTCCTCGTCTCACCGTAACGGCAGCCTGCAAGACATTTAAAGGGGTCTGGATGGATGTGCACGACATCTGATTTCGACGCTGGCAGAATAGTCGACAACATCGACTCAAACGCCAAATGAAGAGAAAAAGAAAGTCAAAACGTCAACTCAACGTCACCTTTTCGTGTTCGCAAATAAGGGACAAATCACATTAACCCTTTTTAATATCAATTCGCAAAAATGCTGGTTGGTTTTATACACTTACCACCTGTGAAATGGTGTGCTTTTGTCCATGATGGCGACCGATTCGCTATTATTATGAATACCTCAAGCCGGTGACGGGTAGCCGCAGAAAGAGCTAACTACACACAACGGTAGCTTTAGCGGAACATAAAATAAAATACAGTTTAATTTTAAAATCTAGTATTTATACTTCTTTTATAGGTTTAAATTACACCCTTTAAAAGTAAACTGAGATACATTTAATATTTATTAATTTTGCGAGAAAAATACTTTTTTATGAAAAATGTAATTTGTTGATTTAATATGGTAACCAAGAATAGTTAAAAAAGTTATTTAAATAACAAGTACCTATAGTATATAGGTAGTACTGACTATAGTACCTATATAGTATAAAACAAAGTCGCTCCCGCTGTCTGTACGCTTAGATATTTTAAACTACGCAACGGATTTTAATGCAGTTTCCAACAATAGGTAGATAGTGATTCAAGAGAAAGGTTTATATGCCCCACATTAGTATCTACATTGCACCCGTGCGAAGCCGGGGTGGGTCGCTAGTTTAAAATAAAATAAATACAAATTAATATCGCGATTTTCCTCCACGTGCTTTTATTAAATTTTCCACCCGTCTAGACATGCTGAAATTGATGTTTTCTATTGTCTCTTGTGATAATCTCTGCCATTCATCAACTACAGTGATTCGCAGTTCACCCACATTAACAGGAGCTGAGATTCTGAATTTTACTTTTCGTTTCTGCAGGTCGCAGACGTTTTCTATCGGACTCATATCCGGTGACCTCGCCGGCCACTCCGTAACTGTGATATTCACAGTTATTACAGTACGTTTGGGAGCTCGTACGGACCTGGTGGAGATCGACGGAGGCGTCGATCTCCACCAGGTCCGTACGAGCTCCCAAACATATCCCCCCCAAACCATTATTGATCCTCCACCATATGCCACTGTAGTTTCAAAATGTCTGATTGTACCGTTCTCCTTTGCGTCTATATATTCTTTGCCTCCCGCCAACTGGATTTCAAAGAATTCTTCACTCATCACTAAACAATATAATTTATTCCATTGGTCCATGGTCTAAAGTCGATGTTCCCGTGCAAAAGTTAGTCTGTTTCTAAGATGATGTATCTCAAGTTTTGGAGCCTTGGCGGGCACCAACGAACCAAAAGCAGCTTCTTGGAATCTTCTTCGTACCGTACGCTCACTTACTGTGGCACCTTGAACTTCCGCAAGCTCATTTCTGGCTTGGACGCCATTAGACGTGGGTTCCTACGTACGCGAAGCTGAATGAAACGGTCATCCCTGCTCGAAGCATGTCGTTTTCTGCCTTGTCCTGGTCTTCTCACAAAAGCATTATTCTCCTTGAATCGTTGAATACTGCGATAAATTGTTGTAACACGAAGAATTCTTGAGATCACTGTAGGTTTGATCATTTCTGCTCATCTAAAGTTCCCTGGCAATCTCAATTGCGGTCTAGTCGGGCATAATGAAGTCGTTGACTTTGAAAAAGATTTAAAAGTTTAAAAAAAGCAAATGAAACTGAATTTTAATAAAAGAATTACGATATTTTAAACCGAAACCATAAAATAATGACATTAATTATAAATGTTGCCATAAAACTATAATATTTTCTCATGTTAGCAGATTTGCTTATAAATTGCGTTTAAGGCAAAGATACCTTAATTGGCAAAGTTGGCTAGTTTCACGGTAAGCGAAATTCGCTCGAAATTATGTAAGTTCGAATAAAATTAAAACAATTGCATAAAAGGTGACATTCAATTGTTTTTATCAATTTGGAATAATTACTTCTAAAATAAAACGAATTAACAACCAGCCAACATGTTACTAAAGCTAGTTTTTCGAAAAAAAAATATGCTACACTAAATTTTCCGGTGTGTGTAGTTAGGTACCAACTTACCAAGCAAAGAGATTAAATTGAATGTCTTTGGTACCAAGACAGTCTGTTCACAAAACGAGATTCTGCTTTTTCACGTGTTAAGTATTGATTTATTTAGTGACGTCAGCAAATCAAGTTCTGAAATGAAAAAATCTTGTATGTGAAATGTATCATGAATATTAAGGTGCACACAGACATCGCGAGGCATGCGTCGCAAATAGTTTGCCACGGATGCCTCAGCCTGTGTAGACGGGTTGGCTCACAGTGAGCCACACCGTCCACACAGCTTGAGGCATGCGTGGCAAACCCCTGAGGCATGCGTGACAAGCCATTCGCGGCGCTAGCCTCGCGATTAGGGATGCCAGGTGTCCGGCTTTTTACAGTCGTGTCCGGCCAAATATATACAAGTCCGGCCTGTCCGGCTTTTGTTAGGCTTTTGGTGAACCCCGCCCCGCCAAAAGATGCAGAACGAAAGCGCGCGAGCGACTCACGCGGACATGCATGACTCGCGATCTCGCAGAAGTCCAGTGTGTCAGGCTTTCAGGACAAAATCTCCGGCTTTTCTATTTTTGAGCCTGGCAACCCTACCCGCGATATCTGTACGCACCTTTACACAGGTAAATTATACGTTGTAACTTATGTAGATGCTACTATTATTAATTTATCAAAGGGATTATTATAGACTTGAAAAATAATATTTGAAAACATTGTTTGTTTATCAACAAATAGGTATATATCATAATAATTAAAATAAACTGCAATGCGATGAACGGAAACGTAAACATTTTTCTTAAAATGAGAATGATCTTAAATGTTTATCAACAATTAATATTTATCATCCAAGCCGAAAATTACGCTGTTACTGTAACTACTGCGTCAATTATCTAGAAAACTTCTTCGCGCATGCTAAATTGAATTTTAGTAGGTATTAGACCCATACTAGTCTTTAAAAAAACACTACCTATATTGACTTGTAAAAAAAAGTGTCTGTAACAGATTTATTTACAGAAATAAAAATCATTTACTCAAAAATGCTTGTAATGTGGTCATTATTTTGACAACCTTCTTTGAGCAAATTCAACCTTTCCGCGGTACTTGAATAGACGCCAGCAAAGTTCTATGGAATTTCATTGCTGGTGAGTTTTAGCCACCAGCAATTTCCTTTGAAAATCCATTATTCTCGAGTTTTGTATCAAAAATAGTGTGGTGCAAAAAGATTTTATTCAGAATCTGGCTGTATAGGTACAGGCAGTACAATCATCATTGCCTTATTTAAAAAAAAAAATATAAACCCCGGAAAGGCGTTTCTGAATTTTAGTAACTGTATTTTTAACAATTGTTACTTGGTGCGTAGTACTCTCAACCGGCGTGCGTGTATGACAAGATGTATGAATGTGGATGAAGCGAAAGGGGTATGTAAGAGTCGTAGCATGTGGCGTTCTATAGTTTCTGCCTACCCCTATGGGAAAAAGGCGTGAGTTTATGTATGTATGTATGTTACTTGAAATAAATTCTTACTATACTAAGCTGGTTTATTTAAATTACTCGCATTGTTTGAGTACCTAAAGCACTATACAAGCCTTGGTCCGCAATGACTGCGCTGCTGGCCACGCTATAATGGCATCTAGCTTAACGTAGCTCCACTCTCGGCATTCAAGCTTGGTCATCATTGCAGTCCTTGCTTTCCGCGCTATAAAGGCCTCGACCTTCGGCCTCGGGCTTTATTCCAACTTGTCCATCAAGGGCGGCAATGCTGACCGCGCTGTTGGCCTGGAGCTGCGCTTTCGGCCATCATCAGCGCTGCCAGCAACGCAGTCATTACAGACCGCGGCAGTAATGTACTATTATCCGTTGTGCGTTCGCGTTCGTTCTTTCGGTTCGATTTTCTCTTGTTTTTCACTCAGGAGGCGAAGCGGTTCGAATGCGTGTATGTATAAACCGCGGAGTGTCACAGACCTACCTACTTAAATACTTAGGTACTCAAATAGTAATTATTCCAATACGTAACACATTCGTGTTATGTGTGTATACACGTCTACTCCATGTAATATTCAGGATAATATTTTTATGAACCGCTGTTTCTTTGTCGGATAATAGTTGCGCCTTAGCGAAATATATAGGTATTATTACTGCGCAAACATTGGCCTGACTTCAGAGCGAAATTGGCAAACATAAAATTAAGTATTTAAACTTTATAAAGGTATTTATGAAATGTCACAATTCAGAACTAAGGAGCACGGTTTCTACCTGCGCGGTTACTGGTGTACGTTCTTAGCGAAGCCTTTACAATAATGAGGTCATAGAACCTTATTATGTGACATGCTCGATCCGAAGACGGTTGGTCACGGCGCGGGCGCACGTGAGATCCTTTCAGAAAAGCCACGATTTACTAAAAATCATTGATAAGGTACTAATTATTTTGATAAATTTCTTGTAAATAGAGCATACGTCTTATAATAAAGCCGTGACGTAGTGTTTCTACGTCGACAAATCGTGAACGTAGCTATTTTGTCAAATTGTCACTTTAATTAATTAACATGACATAACATGGTCGTCACGCCTGAGATCTTCAAGAAATTAGTCAGATTTGTATCTGATCTATTTACTAACGGACACCCACAGGACACGTGTCAAAACAGTTCGGTGATGACGGTATAAAGGTACGCTCAAACTAAGGGTGCTTTCAATTTAGACCTTTCGTGTCGGACCGTTGCGGTGCCGAAAAGGTGAGTTTGTCGTATTGCGCACGGACGGTTGTTTGTTTTCATACAAAGCACGCGGTGCGGCAGCAGTGCGTCGTCGGTACCGCGAACGCTCGATAACACGCACTGTTGCCTCACCGCGTTCTGTGTATGAAAACAAACGACCGTCCGTGCGCATTACGACAAACGGACCGCTTCGGCACCGCAGCGGTCCGACACGAAACGTCTAAATTGAAAGCGCCCTAAGGCGTCCAATCTGCGTTCACGGGGGCGGACCGACCCGGACGCGTTTGGTTTGAATACGTCAATACAAGAACAATTGCAGTAACTGATCGCCACCGCGGCCGCCACCGTGAACGCAGATTGGACGCCTTGGACTTTGAGCGTATCTTAACCGATTCAAACGACGCAGTGGCCATTTTCAGCACATACGAAGACCACCAGGATCTTTCTTAAGAACACTACATCACTTTCTATTTTTATTATTAGACTGTTTTAACTGGCTTCACTTCGTATATTTATGTGTTTGTTTCTAATCTTGCAACAGATTTTTCAACTACATCTGCTTAACCGATTCTCCTGAAACCTCGCACACAAGTTCAATTCCCATGACAATACAACATATCGGGTGTAAAAATACCCTTAACGAAGCCGAGAACCATGTATTCTTCCCATCATTACGATGATTTTTTGGTATCGGGCCATACCTGGGAACCGACTGGTTATGGAGATATTGAAGGTCAGTCACCATATTTTTGTACGTTTTTCATGAAAACTAAGTATAAATGTAAGTTTTAATGTAACTAAACATTCAACTTATCAACATTTTTGAAATGCAGGCACAGTCTGGTGCGCGCGCGCTTCCATTGCGCTCTAGAATTAAAAGCTGTTTTTTAATACCAAAAAATAAATCGTTTCCCAGCAATTATTTTTGCTGTATGTTACTTAGTTTTATGTACAGTATGCGTAGACTTAGGCTTCGTTCAGTCTATTTTTCCACACTGTATATTCAACCTCCAATCCTCAAATCCTGATGCTGCAGGGGTGCTGCAAGATAAAACCGTTTACCATATAAGTGTTTTTTAAGGGATTAAGAATTATTCTGATGAATGATGCTATTAGGACATATTGGTGTCGATTCTGTTGCACATTTTGACACTACTAAACTAGACTAAACGCAACTGTCACTTTCTTTTTTCTATTGAAACAGAAAGAGACAAACATCCTTAGTTTAATTTAGTCCTGTCAAAGTGTGCAACAGAATCGACACCATTTTCACGTGGGCATAGCCACGGGCACAACTAGCACAATAAAGGTAATAATAAGATGTAGCTGTGCTTTCGGTCTGTCGGTCTCGGCAGGATTTAGGAAAAGATTAACACCCATATTCTAAGACGTTCCTCCAAAACTTACTACGACCTCGAAAACACCTTCAAAATTGTATTCTTAGTCGCAATTTCGAGTGAAGTTTGAGGTTCCTCGACTGAGGGGTCCTCAAATTAGTCTAGGTAGAGTGGAGTCATTACGTAATAATTTTGTTTATCTGCATAGCGCAAATAACGCCGCGATAAATAGTTGTAAAGATGATCGTAAGCATATTCGATAAAGTCTTCAAAATTCATTTTTGTTACATATGAACTTTGACACTTCCTTCGTTAAGGTAGGTTCCGAGGTACCTTGAGTTTGATAGATTATTCCTTATCTCAACTGAGGAAAAATCTCGAGTCGAAAACGTTTTATGTCAACTATAACTACCGATGGTAGTGAAAATGTTGAGTCGAGGTGGAGTCGAGTCGAGTAAGTTTTGGAGGAAGGTCTTAGAATACGGGTGTAAGGTTTCATTAGGTTTTAAGGTGTTCATTAAATTCACATGTCATGCTGAGACCGGTCTGTGTGGAAGGGTCGACGCCCGAACTTTGGCAGAAATATGTTTGTACCTGATATGTTCTGCCCCAAGCCCGAAGTAGTATTTGATTTACCTGGGAAGTAAGAAATTTGAAAAGGACTCTGCATTAGGATCCAGTTAAATAGGCAAGTATTTGGCAACCTTTGCCGTCTTCTCGTCTTGTATACCGCAATGCTGGAAGACTAAATTCTTAAATAGAGCGTCATGTCTATCATGACATTCATTGCCGAGAATCGAAGTTACCTAGAAGCCCAGCGCAGACGAGGGTCAGACCTCGACGTACTTTTTTTGCGAAGAAGACGACAGACAAATCGGCAAAATAGAAAGTACCTAGATATGGATTATGGAATCGTAAGCATTGTAGCGGCATCTATCTCGCCGAGACGATTGTCTCGCAGACTACAGCGACAACAATGACAGCTGTCAAATGGAATGTCACAAATCCTGCATCGCGATATCAAGATTTGACACGCAGCTAGTACCTATATATACAACTTCCCAACATCAACCGTTGGGGGTCTACATCCTTAGTTGTTTGTAAGCCCTGGCTGGGGGCCTTAAAGTAATTTTCGGCGTCCACAGGATTGTCCGGTTAAGCAGTTTCAACCTCAGAGAGTTGTTGCACTACGAGTGGTCCTACCTAAAAAAAAAACAACCATTGGGCTGTAGCCCGCCCGGCACAAGACTCGCCTGGTAGGAGGATCCTCCCTTTTCGTTGGAGGAACACCACACCTCGTTCCTCCACACAGCATAAACGCATTCAATTTCCGCCGAAAATTCGGTCTATTTTCATAATTTCGCGGACTATAAATTCTGCTAAGAACTATTCGTCGTCTGTGCTGGCCCTTATCACTTAACCTCTGCGCTCTTTTCCACACTGTTGTTCAAAGTTAACACTGCACAAACAACCGTTTATCCAACATTCTACTACAGTTTTTGAGTAAACGGCTGTTTAACCAAATAATTAATGTTGGTGAACACGAGCCTTTATTATTTACTAGCTGCCCGGACAACTTCGTTCTGTCAAAAGTTATTGGCTGTAGCGGTAAAAGAAAAGTGTTGTTTTTACTATTTTCCATGCAATTTTTTTATTTTTTTCTCTCCATAAGAACCTTCCTTGTGACTTAAGGAATATATGTATAAAAAAAAAATGCCGAATTGGTCGAGCCGTTCTCAAGTTTTGCGCTTAGCAACACATTTGGCGATTCATTTTTATTTATATAAATATATAGATAATCAGCCTATTACTGTTTCACTGCTGGGCATTATTTCTTAGTTAAAATACTTAAATCATTTAATAACAAAATGTACTCTGAAATTTCTTTATCAACATTTTCTCGACAATTTTTCAGGTAAACACGCAATTTAATTTTTTTTAAATTTATATCTATAGCCAATCGGTTTTGTACAAAAACATGAATTTGCACACTTACCTAATCACGCGATTATACACCGTGAGACTGTTCGTGGAATGTTTACGGTATTGTTATAGTTTCTTTCATTTGAAATATATACATTACATGTTAATAATATTATGTATTTCATTCTAAGTAAAGCATAAAAAAAATACGCTAGCACTATGTATTTACCTAGATATATTTTACGCTTTTTTCGTAAACGGCGAATGAGGATTAATATATCATGCGTGTATTTTTTTATGTAGTAGCTCAGATATTGTAATATACTAGGATTTTCCAACGATAAAAAAAAGTTGTAGGTAGTAGGTTGGCAGTACACTCTGGCCGACGGCCCACCTGTTAGTAAGTGGTGGCCTATAAACCCCAAGAGGATTTCTGATGCTATGCCTACCCTAGATCTCCCTATCCTAGTTGTAAAGTCTCATGTGTCTGTAATTTCACCAGCATAACCTTCAAACAGGAACACAGCAAAGGTGATTGGCGGTAGAAATAGGCATGGTGGTGTAGCAGCATCTATCACGCCACTTGCGAACTACACAGTACGGCGATTGTCTAGCAGACTACAGTGACAACAACGACAGCTGAGTGACAATAATGACAGCTGAGGAATAACAATGACAGCTGTCAGATGAAACGTCACAAATCCTGCATCGCAGTATCAAGATTTGACATGGAGTTAGTATATATACAACTTCCCAACGTCAACTGTTGGGCAGTGGCCCGCCAGGCATAAAACCCGCCTGGTAGGAGGATCCTACTTTTCGTAGGAGGAACACTATACCTCGTTCCCCTACAGTGGTAGTACTTTCCCGGACGAACTATTTCGCAAGAAACTCTACATTGAAGGCTATTACAATACAATCAGTGCAACTGCGTGACAATTGCTGACTAGATGTGCAGTTCACGTGCAGTTATACCGGTCATGATCCACCATGCTCACCCGCTGCCGCGGAGCCGGTCGTCTCTTCAGACTCCGTAGTCACACCATTAATTCAGCCCTCGTCAAGCTGTATCTCTCCTAGTCCTCCCGCCAGCAATGCCCTAAGCCGCGGTCCGAGTCCCATTAGGGGTCGCCCTTAGTGCTATTGTTGCTAGTAGTGCATTATGTTAGAGTAAGGTTATAAGTATTTTACTTCGTCCCCATTGGCTAGAGACCCTTCAGGTCTCGCCAATATCTGCCCGATTACGTAGAAACTGTCCGCAAGGACCATCTACAAGCAGAATAACAGAAAAAAAAACTTGCAGTTACGATGCTGTATCAATTAACTAAACATGATTCACTAAACGTTACGTTAACCTCTGGTTTACGAAATCGATATTCGTTCAAGACGTTGGTCAAATATCGAATCGTATCCGCGACCCTGCATTTTGCACTATATTCGGCCATCATTTTTTGTTTTGTTTTTTTTTATAAGTACCTACACGTTGGCCCACTCTATGATTTCTCCTGTATCGTGGGTGAGTTTACAGACACAAATCTTCACATGCACACACACCTAGACCCGGAACAACTATCTGTAGGCCAAACAAATATTTGTTCCGTGGGGAAATCGACCCCACGACCCCACAGAGCACGACCCGTAGCGCAGAAGCCGATCGCTCAGTCACTGCCCCAAACGTGTCGTCAAATCTATGGGATGTATTCTAACCCCTATAGTATAGTATAGTATAGTATAGTATCTTTATTTGGATGAACATGGTACAAATAAGATCTTACATACATTATTGTGGTAACAATCATATTCTGCCATGTATGGCGTGCAAATAATAACAAAATAAGTAGTTAAATACAATAAAAAAATAAAAAACAAACATGTATAGGAGAAAATGGCAATTAAAATTTAGTACATTTATAATAATTATATTTTATTCTATTTAACATTTCTTAGAAAGTGTCATTCATAAAATCTGTAACAGTATAATAGCACTTTTCACTTAGAAGGGCCTTTAACTTCTTTCTAAATATTTCTACTGTTAGCTCTTTGTAAGGATCTGGAAGCTTGTTATAGATTTTTGGAGCCTAACAGAATACGCTACCACTGTTTTCTGTATGTATTAGGGCAGCGTTCGATATATGTATACTTAGCTATTTCTATATTAATGTAGGCTGTAGACATTGTAGCCTATTTGAATATTGCATCTGTCACGAGACTGAGTTTAACATAAAAACCAATATTGGGTGTTACACAAATAAATAGATACACATTCATAGAATCATGAATATTTAATTTTATGTATTTAATTTTGAACACAAAAGTCTCAAGGGTAAAAAAAGATTCCCATGCTAAGTTAGCATCATAACTTGAATATTAATTAAGTATACTAAAAAATAAATAAAAAATGGAATCCTAATTGGTTGAGCAAGGTTGTCGTTTTCATTGCGACGCATCAACAAAGTCGTGAGTTGAAAAGAATTACCTGATACACGGATTTTTTTCTTCATTGTTTTTAAAGAGACATCGTTCACCCAATCTAAACATGGCAAAAAAAATAACAAAATCAACAAAAAATACACACTGCACTAGATTAAAAACTATAATACAAATTGTCACTATCCAAAACAGTGATTGATGATGACGCCATTTTTTTTTATTTTCTTAAATCAATAAATGTCCACGGTCTGTAATATTTACGTTAAAAATTATCAAACAAACGTTTCGAAGTTTGCAAATAATTTTATTGTATCATATTCTAGTTATAAGAGACGTGGTGTAAATAAACGAATAATTTGTTGTGGACGCGTTCGCACGACAGAGGCAGTTCGTTTAAAGCCACCACCGTGTCTGGCTGTATGCGGTTTACCTGTGAAAGACTGTGCATAAAAAAAATGAATTTCTTAATCACGAGATTAACATGGACAAACGGGACGCGGATAAATCAATATCTTTTCGCAATAATTAGTGAGTACCTACATATTTTTTTAATTTAATAATATTTTATTTTGTTTCTTTTCCCGCCCTTTTTATTTTTTAAGGTTTTTTTTGTTTTGATTATTTTTTACTAAATATAAAACAGTTCTGACGATTGTTAAAATATATTGCTACTTTTGTAAACGTTTTAAATATAAACTACTCGAAATAAATGAGTAAATCTTGGAATAATAATTAAATAAGTCTATGAAGTGTAATAAAAAATCTTAAAACTAAACAAACTTGTGAACTCCAATAAAAACAGAAAATTTAAAAAAAATAAACACGTCGGTAGGTGTTTTTAATTTTTTATGACTTGACGTAATGAAATAATTTAAATTCAGCTGACATTTTACTAAATTAACATTATGCATTTGTCTACTTTAAGTATACGAATACTAATATGGTTTTTTATAATTTAACAGAATCACTTGTTTAATAAAAAACGAAGTTAAAATTAATAATTATCTACCTACCCACCCTTGCTTTTTTTTTCTAATCTGTGCAAAGGAGACAGAGGTCTTAATCCGTAATGGCTAAGCATTCCTTGATATTATCAGGATGTTAGGCTTCTTCTTAGATGTAAATTATAAACATACATTTTTACAAAAAAAAAACACGCACAATTTCTTAAAGACAGAACTATAACAAACCTTAATGTCTTACTTTGATATACATATAACAACAATTTCGCGTTTTGAAATCTATGAATAGGTCAATATATTTTTATGACAACAAAATATTTATAGTTATAAAGGTACACTATAAAAACTTTACAATAAAAAATAGCAACTAGGTGCTGATTTCCGATTGCCTGAATAGAGAAATTGAAATGGCACATCAGCATCGCATGAGTTTGATATATATAAATAGCATAATACCTACTCAGTTTCATTAATTAAGAAACCACCTTAATGGGGCTTAAAATAAACTATATCTCAAATGGTACTGTAGTCTCTAAGGTAAAATAATCCAAGAAACAAATAGATTAGTTAATTTTCAAGCGCGCTATTTCGTTCATTAAACCAGAACAAAGCCATCCAAAATATTTACAAGTGAAGCTTTTATTGATAAGTGTATATCCAATTATTTACTTCTTACATTACTTGGGATAAAATTCCCCTCCGTCGTCGGGCAAACGAGCCGTAAGGGGCGACAAACCTGGCACCATAATTATGCCCGAAAATTGGCAATAGGCGCGCCACCACCGCCACAACAGAAACTGTTTACCTGACCCGTTTTAGCGGATCCGTTTTTATTTTGGTGATGACGCCTGCAGTTGTATGAACGAGTTGACATTCACGACAGTATTCCGAATCCAGTAAAAAATACTGGATCCGTTATTTTTATCGTATCCTGCCTGTCAGATGCGATGCAGCTGCCATTTGTTTAACTGATCCATCGGTACAGATGTGAACAACACATCCAGTAACGACGGGTACATACTTCTGTAATAGGAGAACACTTCTGCTTACCCCTTCGGGGATTACAGGCGTGAATATTTATTTTGTATGTATGTATTAACTTATTTACAACATAAACCAATCTCAGATTCTTGCTATACAATTACGATAATTTTATTGTATTTGGGGAAAGACGCATTTCGTCCCTCGTAAATAAAATTTTCTTCAAAATCGTTTTATTTGTTCTTTAGATTGATAAACTTGTCATACACGTACTAGTTCAACAAACTTTCAATTCAAATACTTCTAACTTAGGGCCGATTTTACCAAAGGCGGATAACTTTTATCTGAGGAATAACTTTGGCATTTTGAAAGCTTTTGTATAGAAATTCTGTCAAAATATCTTACTTATTCCTCGGATAAAAGTTATCCGACTTTGGTAAAATCGGCTCTTAAGCTCCGTACTCACATACGGTTTTACTCGATCGAGCTATCATGTCGAGTAAAAACCATGGCATAGGCTTTCGTCCACACATTCAGCATTAATCTATCGAGTGACGTGCACCGTTCAGTATTCGTTTAGTAGTTTTGGCTCGCTTCGAGTAGGTGCGAATGAAATTACTTTTATTTAATTACAACGAGCCGGCTCGATGCGAGCCTTCGAGCTGTGAGTTTTGCGGTCCACACGTTAATATTTACTCGTTTTGGAGTTAACTATCGAGTAAAACCGTATGTGAGTACGGAGCTTTAGAAGTTCTAAGTTATCTATGACGTACGATGACAAACTTGTATTAACATTTGATTGGCCATTTTTTTTGCAGGAAACTGTTATTTTTATCTCTTTTAAAAATTTGTATTTTACACATACGTGGTTTTCTCTGCCGGCCGACGATTTAAGCTTAGGTGCATACGAAGGCGCAGGCCGCGCAAGCAACACAGATCAGCCACAGTTTTACCATCCATACAGTTGGGCAACGCCTTCAAAGCCGCAGGTACCACCGTCTGTATAGGCGTTAGCGAACTGTATGGATTGTAAAATTGTGACTAAACTGTGTAGCCCGCGCGGCATGCGCCTCCGTATACGCTTAGGTTTAGGGTCTTTAGAAGCCACTGCGACTTACAAAGACCTCTTGTCGTCCTCTTGACGTCTGTAGCAATATTACAGCACCTCCCCCTTTTTTTATCGTTGGAAAATCCTCTTGGATGTCCCTCGCCCGGGGAAGGCGAGGGGGTCTGCCGGACTCTTACCGGCTAAAAACCAACGGTGTTCCTCCTCCTGACCTTTCGGCCGGGGTCGCGGGATTCGCAAAAGCATGCACCGCAACCCCGGCAGATTCGTGCTAGGCCTACTGTTCCTTAAAAGCGCTTCTTTCGTACACCTTTTTCTGAAGCCTACTAATAACGCTTTTGAGTGCTCTTGGCCTATAGGTAGGTACGATAGCTTTATACTAGATAGTACTATAAAAAGGGTAACACTGAGCATTATAACAACAAAAGTAAATTAATCATCTAAGCCTTTCACTATTATACAACATAATATAGTCCTCTCCTTGGCCTAGGCCTCTTCTAGTGCCGGCTGTACACTCTCGCCCGAGACTAAAGGCTGATTTAGTCGCAAGCCAGACACAACGGACTTAAGACTCGGCAAGGGCGGATTTGTATGAAATTTCATGTCCAATGCTTGTCTTTTTCATACAAATGTGCGTCTCATCCGCGTCTCGTCCTCTTTTTGTGCATTGCGCCTTACACGAGGATAGTTTCTTGAACGAGTCTCATGTTGTCTCTGTTTTTAACGCCGAGAAAGACAAAGTCAGAACGAGTCTCGCTTTGAGGAACTATCCTGGTATCCTTTAGATGCTGCCTTTTACTGTTTTAAAAGTTAAAAAAAGAGATAGCGGCGTCGGTTGTCTCTGCGAGTGTACAGCCGCCATCATACAAGTCGCGTCACAACAATCGGTCATCCGCCTTCTGCAAACACACTTCATCCTTCTGCTAGTGATCCCAGCTTCCTTCTGTCGGTCCATCTGGTCGGGGATGTACCACGACTACGCTACGTTTACCCACCACTTAAGCTTGCTGATTCTATAAGCTATATCGAATAGTACCAGCTTTACTCTGGATAATCTGAATAACTCGCTCGCTCCAGTTTGTGGTATATGCTAACTTTTTTACCGTGTTAACCTCACAATAAAAAGAGCTGGCCGAATTTTACCCTTCTTCTAGTTTTAAATAAAAATTAGGGGCTTGGAAAATATCAGCTTTCGATCTTGTGACATAAACATGAAAAGAAAAACGGACCAAGGGTAGGTACTTTTGTAGAAAGTATTATCGAAAACAATTAATTACAATGCCCCCGATTCTGTTGAGCATCGACTAAAAGTAACTAAAAACTGGTATCCTTTACTTGCAGATAAAACAAGAAAGAACATTAGGGCCTACGCACATGACTTCTTTTCTACGCGCCGACGACGCGCGTTATTGTCAAACTCCATACTTAAAAAATGTGTGTATCGTTTTTTATGTATGGAGTTTGACGTTAACGCGCGCCGTGGGCGCGTAGAAAAGACGTCGTGTGTATAGGCCCTTAGAGCTGTCAAATTGTTGTCGATGTGCAAGTAAACGAGTGGTTTGATGTCACTAAAAATGTTCCGTCTCTTTCTTTATAGCAATCGGCACCATTAAGTAGTCAATTAAATTTAATTGAAAGCAAATTGTTGATTAGCGGTTATCTACACGTATTTGAGGTAACTATGTCATTAGCAAAAAAGAAAATTGGTAATAAAATACTTATACAAAAATACATGTTTTAAGGTGTTCTGAATGCTGGAATTAAATTCCTTTTTTTCAAAATACCATTTTAAACAGCGGGTTACTGTAATAGTTATACAATATGTAACATAATTAACGCACATCCTGAAAGTAGTTTGTTCAGAATCGTTTACTGAATCGATTTCTATCATTTTTAATATAGGTAATTTTTTAGCCCAAAAATAATTAAAGCTACGGACATTAGTCACATTACCCCTGTACAGACAAAACAAACTGAAATGGACTGTAAATCAACGCAAAAAGACTTTTAAAAGTGCATTTTTATTTGTATTAATACAAATTCCGTCATTCAATACAAAATAGAGAAAAATAAACCTTATTTCAAGAACATTAATTTAGTAAATAACAATGCATATACATGTTTAACTAAAATTTCAGTGTATGTTATGATGATAACATAATATTCTAATTTGGGTGTTTGAGGGTGTGCGTTAATTATGTTACATGTTGTATATTTTTTTTTTTTCCTAATCGACTCTTGTAGATGGTCTTGCGGACCTTTTCTACGTAACCGGGCTATTATTGGCGAGACCAGAAGGGTCTCCGAACCAATATCTACACTAACTACCTAGCTAACTACGCTAACTACTGTAACATCATGACTATTATAGCAGCAACACCTCTAAGGGTGTCCCCAAGGGGGGACTTGAACCTCTTAGGGTGTTGAATGCGCGAGGACTGGGAGGGATACGACAGCTTGATGAGGGCTGCATTAACAACGGTGTGACTGCGCGGAGTCAGAAATATTATTATAATCAGCCTTTTTCCTATTAAATTGTAGACGATCCAGAAACTAGACGATCTGGTTTTCTTTCCTCCAACAAAACCCAATTAGGTACCTACTGTTACGTCATGCCGAGCAGGGCTTGAGTTCCGGGGGCCTACTCTGAAAATCGAACTACGAAATTTTGGCTGACGGATCGCACGTTTTCCAACAAAGAAAGATTTTCGGATCCGGCGATCGATTCGATTTTCGCGATTTGACAATTTATCTTTCGTTCACGGTTACTTCAAAATGTGATGACATCTAGTAATAATAATTTAATTGTAACATTTAACATTTATTTACCAACATTTTAATTATGTAATTTATTTATTATTTCATAAGTAATATATAATCGAATTATTTATTTCCGTTTACACAATTATTATAAACTAGTACACAACTATATTCACACACACATTCACTGCTCATATACACACACATGTTGGTTTAAGTTTACTGGCATGACCAATGAGACATCCGTAATTACGGGTCAATAGTATTTATTTTTTATTTGTTTATTTATTTAAGCACGCTATTTATCTATTTGGAACTGGTTTACCTACATCAATTACGTCACAAAGGGTTCAGTTGAAAACCAGCGTCAGGCACTAGTGGTCTGACATTTATGCTGAACTGAACCTATTTGGCGCAGCCGCTAGACACACAGCTACTTTATTTTTTTTATTTTGTTTTGTCTCCTATGATTTTTTTTTGTCTGTGTGTCTGACTGCTTTCTTGCCAAATAAATTTCTTTCTTTCTTTCTTTCTAATTCGTTGTTTGACAATTCTGTGATCGTATATTTATAATTTTGATGTTCGCCGTTGTTTCGTTTTGTTTGTTTTGTTGTTATTTGCCTCTTGCTCGCGCACGTGCTCTGTGAGCGAAAGGCCAATAGTGAATCCGCTATTTCTATTCATCGGGTTGCAGACTCCACAGACTACAATAGGCTATTATCGTTGATACGAAAATAATCCCAAAGTAATACATAACGATATGAACGAGATAGGGGATGGTTCTTACGAACACTTAAATGTCCACTTGCAACTTAATGTTTTTAGGACCATACCCTACTACGTGCAGGTGTCAGGACACGCAGGGCATGATGTCAGGTGTCCCATCGTTTGTGGAACAGCACCACATTTACACTCCCAATTGGAATCGTCTATGAATCTCCACCTGAGCAGGTTTTCCTTACTTCCACCAACCTGGGTCCGGAGTCTGTTTAAAGACTGGTTAGCCAAGGCAACTCATGTCCAGATGGGAGATTTTCAGCAGGTGGGACAAATGGAATGGGTAGGGAAGCGGGACAAATGGAATGTGTAGGGAAGCATTATCACACTCGCCGCCCGACCAGTAACAGGCCCGAGAAGGCGGATCTCTCCTGCCGGGGTTGCGGTGCATGCTTTTGCGAATCCCGCGACCCCAGCCGAGCGGTCAGGAGAAGGAACACCGTTGGTTTTTAGCCGGTAAGAGTCCGGCAGACCCCCTCGCTTTCCCTGGGCGAGGGACATCCATGAGGATTTTCCAACGAGAAAAAAAAAAGGGATGCACTATCACGCCACAGCTTTAACCTTTAACATGTATGTTTATGTGTACCTACTACACAGGCTGAGTTGCACCAATAGGGTATTTGACTACTATTAAAAATGAACTACAATTTAGTATTGTTTTAAAGAAAGTATAGATACAAATTGATATGTGAAAAAATAAATAAAATCGATGAAAAAATAGAGGAGCTACACGCTTGTGAAGTTTGTGGAGGGGGCATTTTCTGTCTTTGTCACGCGTGACGGATATTGTACAGAGTGATATCAAATAATTATGAAGTTTGCAAGGTATGACGTCATTGTGGCGTCATGTTGTCTCTGTCTAGTGAGCAATTTTCAATCGTTTATAACTTGGGCATTTTATTAAATATTTCATTAGTTTTTTCACTGATGCTTATCATTTTTGTAACAGTTTCGAGATTTCTAATAAAAAAAATATAGTCACATACCCTATTATCTATAACCGTAACCATACCAACATTTCTGTCAAATCTGTACAAATTTGACATAAATATGGCAAGTTGACAGTTAGGGCGCGTTCCCACTATGTCGTGACGATTAATTTATCGTTGGACGGCTGTCGTCTCTAGCTGCTCCCATTATAACGACTGTCTGTCGTCATTTTTTTAAATCATTTAGCGACTATCGTATCTAGCTGTTCCCATTGGATCGCGATGACATTTTATCGTTTCGCGGCAGTCGCTTTGTCGTTGGCACATCAGTAGCAAGCTACAAGACGGGACGATATTTTTATCGTGGCCAGGACTGATAACCGTAACAACGACACAAGATTTGCCGTCACAATGTCGTGACGTTTTCTTATCGTTTTACGACTGTCGTGCTAGCCGTTCCCATTGACTTGACAATCTGTCGTCACTGCAAAAACAAGTCGTGAACGACAGTTAAGCGTGTCGTCTCATATGTGAACACCTCCATTTACAAGACACTTAAAACCACACGACTATCTGTCATCACGACAAAGTGGGAACGCAGCCTTACAGTTAGTTGGTGCAACTGAGCCTTAACCTTACAATACTGACTGAAACTTTTTTAAACCATGACAAATAACAAACGTAACGTGTAATTGCAGCCTTATTAACTTTTCATGAATCTGCCAGTGTTTCCGTTCAATACAGTCGTGGCCACGTTTTTTGCTAACCAGTATATTATGTGACCGACATTGTATAACGCATAATACAGTTTTGTGTGTACGAAGTAACGGACCGGTTATAATTATTATGTGAGCTTATTTGTGTCTTTTTAAATGTGGAAAGGCGTGAAAACGCCAGAAAGCGAAGAGGCAAAAATTAAAAAAATGTTTTGGGTCTCTTGTGCGTTGCTTACCCCATAATGCAGCCTCACCGCTCTATATTGGGCAGCGAAGTCCATATTTCTATTTTTGATTCTATGTTAATTTTCCTCAAAGAGGTTACAACGTGTTACATAATTCCCCATGAAATATGTAAATAATCAAGTAGTCTTTTTTTGGTTGTTGTCATTTACCTCTCAGAGGAAATTAGGTAAGAATGTATATAAAGGAGATGTTTCATTTTCGGCCATAAGAGTACATTTAAAGAAAAAGGGGAAAAAAATCCAAGAATTGAGGAAAAATATTCTTTCGTGAATTTAAACCTGATTTGATGTGCACAAAATATAATAAGTTTTCAATTATTGCCATATTCTATTCAACATGACGTCCTGTCGTTTGCATAGCCTGCTTTCGTTCTGAAATCATGTCAAATCAAAATATAATTCACGTAGACGTTAAATATGAAAGGTATGTGTTCTTGTACAATTAATAATAATTATTATTCTCTTAGCCATCTTTTTCGACTAATTCTAAGCTAGTGTGACGATTTCATCGTTAGAAAAATATTTATTCTTCTTTTTTGACGTGTGCTTCTGAACGAAAAATTCAAAATGTCAGGTCACAGTCAGTCAGTAATTAACAAATATCAATTTTTAGGTTAGGTAAACGTCATCTTTACAACCTCTCACGGCTGTCATAACTCTCACGACAAACGTCAAACATTTTTAACTTTTATTTTGTGCATAAAAAACATTTGATATTATGAAAAAAATGTTACTGTAAGCTATTCAGGGTTTAGTTTCCCAGCTCGTCTAAAAGGTACACCTTATGGCCGGAGTCCCATACAAAAATGAAACATCTCCTTTCTAGGTAGTCTCTTTAGTTTCATGTTTTCAGGGTTGCGTTTCAATGATGATTATTGTATGTTTTATCCGAATTCTTTTTTTGAGTCATACTACGGTTTTCAGATATTGCCAATAGACTCTTTACAAGGGACCCTTTAACCCACTTTCGGCTTTAGGGGTATTTTTGTAACACGTTGTAGGTGTACATTGAAAAAAAAAAACGCACCTTACGCGACTCCTACGGTGACCTAAGTCGGAGTGACAATAACCGCATGCGTACTACAGAGACGTGCGTCTATGCGCCAGCTGTATGCAACTCCATACAATTTAATGCGATGCTAAAATCGTTCTGACTCGTATCGCTCACTTGCGTCACCGTCGGGGAACCGCCTAAGAATGCTAACCCTCCTAACATAGACTTCATCACAACTCATTCATTATTCAAAACAGACTAGAATTACTTAGCTCTTTCTAAACGTCAATGTTACAAAAGACAGCCCCCAAAAACGACTTCCCTTCACCACTTCCTAGTGTTTCTTCTGTGAAGAAGGAACGGCGATTATTATTGACGACTGTACGCCGGCAGGCAGGGGGCTCGTGGCTAATTAACAACCCTGCGGATCATATGATTTGCAAGGTTAAGCTACGCTTGCCGCGGTCAGTCCGTGAATGGGTGACCATTCTTTACACATCGCGACCTCTCCATGCCTCGGAGAGCACGTTAAACCGTCCCGGCTATGACAGTCGTTACGAGTAGTCAGAAGCCCGAAAATCTGACAACCGGTCTAACCTTAGGATATCGGCATTGCCCAGTAATTGGGTTGCGGAGGTCTGATGACAGTCCCTCCGTGTAAAATACTGGTATACAGCTGCATCTGGTTAGACTGGAAGCTCACCACAACATAGTTTTAAAAAGGCTAGGCAGAACGAACGTGGGTTGCGGTGCATGCTTTTGCGAATCCCGCGACCCCGGCCGAACGGTCAGGAGAAGGAACACCGTTGGTTTTTAGCCGGTAAGAGTCCGGCAGACCCCCTCGCCTTCCCCGGGCGAGGGACATCCATGAGGATTTTCGAATGATAAAAAAAAAGGCTGAACGAACGTACGCCACCCAGGAGCAGCGAGGAGGTGCTGTGACCACGACCTTAAGTCAGAAGGAGGGACAACGTTGGTTTTTAGCCGGTAAGAGTCCGGAAGACCCCCTCGCCTTCCCCGGGCGAGGGACATCCATGAGGATTTTCCACCGATAAACAAAAAAAGCAGTCGGCCTCGCTATCAACCTTCTTGCCTAGCTAATCTTTTTACAATGCGCTAAAGGAACAATAATAAGTATTTAAAATAATAATCTACAGACACCGGTTTAAATAAAACATAAATGATGTAATAAAGAACACTCGTGTACATAATTGAATAATTTAGAATAAAGTTTTTGTTTTAAATGTCATTAAATATAATTACCAGGATTACGTGTTTCCTGGTTAACTTAAAAGTAAAACCAACAGAACGACTTTCTGATTATCATCATAAATTTGAGGAATAAAGGAGATTATCCATTCTGGCATACCGCAGATTGTACAATCCGCGCGGTTATTGATTAGTCACTTGCCATCTCAGCTGTTGATTCCAGTTGTCATACTTACAAATACTTTGTGATAAGAGAAGTAGGCTGAATAGTCTGAAAGTTAGCTAATCTCAGAGTACAGTCATTAGCACCAACATATACAAGGTTAGTCGGTAAGGGGGTACTAAGCCAAAAGGGTGTTAAAGTACCCATAATAATGGATAACTTTTGTTCTACAACTTTCCCGTTCAACGTTCAAGAGAAATAGCTGTTCAAAGATTTCATAAAAAATACGCTTAATTCTATCTATCCTCAGCTATGATCAAACGTGTTTACATTTTACGTCATATTTGGGGTCACGGATTAGAAACTCAATTTTTTGAATTCATAACTAAAGCAGGGATGAAGAATTTTCGAATAAACTAAAATAAAAATCATCAGTGATACATTAAGTGGCCCGCGGCTTAGTACCCCCTTTCCGACCTTGTATACACGTAGCAAAATATTAAAGTAAATTAACGAAGGAGTTGCAATACCTACCTTTATCGACTGCCTTGTTGATCTAGTGGTCGCAAGCGCGACTGCCGAGCATGGGTTCCTGGATTCGGTCGGGCAAAGTGTTATTGGGTTTTCCACTATGAATTTCGCAGTAGCAGCCTGGAGCCTGGATTTGTGCCCGGTTAATGGCAATAAGCTCGCCCCCTATTACATGGGACTTAAACATAACTGGCGAAACGAGGATGTACTAAAAACACCCCTGCCGTATCCGAAGAATATTAGGCGTGATGTTATGTTATGAGTTGCAAAATAAATTTTAAAAAAATGTTAATATAGTATCTTGGACCACATACCAACAATTGTGACGTCAAATCTTCTGTATAAAAGATAAAACTGACTGATCTATCAACGCACAGCTTAAACCGCTGGGGTTATAAACTTGATATTTTGACAGTAGGTACCATTTATAACTTAGGCATCCACTAAGGAAGGATTTTTCAAAATTCCTCTCCTAAGGGGGTGAAAACAAATCAAGCAAACGAAGCTGCGGGCCAAAGCTAGTATTTCATTAATTTAATCGGTATTTAGGGAGACATTGAATTTCGCTACTAGTGTACAACTTGATGATCATGACTGTACCGGTATCCATATTGGGTTGCGGAGGTTCTTAAGGTGGCAGATGCTCCGTGTAATGTTTTGGTATCCAGCCGCGACTAGTAATATTGAAAGCCGACCTGGACATAGTGGGGAAAAGGCTAGATTGATTGCCCTATAGGCTACATTTGGGGTGCATCAAAAGAGCCCTTATGTATGAACATACTCAAGTACGTCCGGCGCATCCTGGGCAGGCTGCTTCGCTACCAACCTTGCTGACTATGGCTAATCTTTTTACCATGGCATGATTTAAGTGCAGGCCACATCGCCAGCTAGCGAGCGAGCGAGCTGGCGGGCGAAGCGAGGCGAAGGAAACTATATAAACTAAGCAAAGCTATGGCGAGCTAAACTATGTGGTTTCACACCGAACGGACGGACGGGAGAGCGAGGGGAGCGTTCCGTCCTTGTCACTCGCGCGCAGTTTCATAGCGCACGAACAAGCAAGCGAGCCGGGTGAGCATCGTTTCACCTCTTTTCATACTTCGGTTCACACCGCTAACGAGGTGAACGAATAGCATCGCTGGCATCGTCAGATATTTCGTTCGCATCGTTTGTATCGCTGACGTAGCTTATCTCTGTAGTTCGCGGTGTGAACCGAAGTATGAAAGGAGGTGAAACGATGCTCGCTCGCTCGCTCGCCAGCTGGCGGTGTGGCCTGCGCTTTATTTTCATGTAGCTTGTGCCACGAGTGGAGAAGAAGAATTGACTATATATTCGGTAAAGGTATTAACCTATTGAGCGCCATCGACTGCTATAGATGTGTGAGCACTTCCCTTCACTCCACGTTACAAATTCATCGTACTTTTTTGACGGCTATTGACATCGTTGGCGGCCCGAGCACATTTACTTTTGACGTCTATAGCCGTCGGCGGCGTTCCAAAGGATAAAAAAATCAAAATTTTCCACAATCCAATTTTTCTGATAACATTGTTTAGTGTTGCTTGTTATCTTCTTTACATATTATAAAACAAAGTCGCTCCCGCTGTCTGAACCTACGCTTAGATCTTTTAAACTACGCAACGGGTTTTAATGCAGTTTTCATCAATAGATAGAGTGATTCAAGAGGAAGGTTTATATGCCCCACATTAGTATCTACATTGCACCCGTGCAAAGCCGGGGCGGTTCGCTAGTTGTTTATAAAACAACTAAGTTCAAGTTCACACTTAGTTCACGGTTGAACGATTATGACTCAACCTCATCCAAGGGTAACTTAACACTAAATACTTCATTACACCAAAGAATCTTCATTTAAATACCATAGGAACCATTTATAGCCAATGGATTGCGATGGTTGCACCGGAAATAGAACCTACGACCTTATAGAGCATTTAAATTTATGGCATTAACGAGATTGATTTGTATGCAAATCTGGATTGGTGGAGGAAAAACGTTAGTTTATGGTTTATGCTAAGGCGGCTTATCGCCTTGATGATAGTCAGGCCTGATACGCACGAACGCTTTTACAACGCGTGTTTAAAAATTGTCTTTAATAGAACAAATAACAAGTTTATACAGGCTGTAAACGAATTTATGTAATTCCTTCAAATATTGTGGTCTACTGGTAACAGATTGACCTTTTTTTTTTAGCGTTGGGAAATCCTCATGGACTATCCCCCGTCTGGGGAAGACGGGGGGGCGTGCCGGACTCTTACCGGCTAAAACCACCACGGTGTCCCTCCTTCTGACCTAAGGCCGGGGTCACGGGATTCGCTATTGCATGCACCGCGACCCCGGCAGGTCTCGGGCACCAGCTTTTTCTGGTGGACCTCTCCTGTGGTGGGGCAATTGCTCCCCTGCCCCACTTCCTTCCGAGAGGCGCGCGCGGAACACGGCGCGCTTGACCCTGCTGGGGATTTTTGACATCCGCCAGCTGTGTTTGCCGGCCTTTCATTCATCTTTTCATACTTGGCATCGTAATGTCCTATTACATATTTTTTGCCTGTTTTTTCTTTTTTTTTAAAATCTTATCAAATCTTTTCAGATGTTTAGATACTTATGATTACCCAAGACAAAAAAAATACATATATTTTATTTTAGTTAATCTATACCAGTAATAGATTTTGTGGCAAGCACGACTGCTGATCTTGAGGTCCTGGGTTCGATCCCCAGGTCGGACAAAGTGTTATTAGGTTTTTCCGTGTGGAATTCCTCAGTAGCAGCCCGGGGTTTGGATTTGTGCCCGGTTTATGGCAATAGGCTCGCCGCCTATTACGGGTCTTAATGGCGAAATTAGGAAGTTACTATACACCCCTGCCCCACCCTTCAGGGAATACAGGCGTAATGGTATGCTATGTTATGTAATAGATTATGTGGTTTTAAAGAATAACACGAATTCGTTTACATACTGTACGCACATTTAACGCAAAAATGTGGATGGTTTAGACACATGCACCCATCATCACTTGTGTAATCATAATTGAGCTGTGTTATGCAATAATGTGCTAACTCACAAAAATATTAATTCTGTGTTATATTAACGCCATATAGTTATTGTTGTAGATTTACTCAGCACTTGAAATGCAAACTACATTAAGATTTTTTGATAGATCCTCTATTAAATTTAACACAGTTCTGGTCATTTTTTCAAGCGTTGAGTAGACCTACCACAAGAACTAGATGACGTTAACACAAAATTCATATTTTTGTGGGTTGACACATTTTTGCATAACACGGCCCAATTATGTTTTTAACTTTGACAACATCCTGCAACATGTACTGGCGTGCTGTCGTATTTGGTCTCGAGAATCTGCCATGAAAGAATCCCTAATATTCAGCTATTCATAGTTTTGCGATCCCGTAATGTTCTTACTTTTTAAGTTTTATAATCACTTTTTAACAAAAATAAAACCGACTTCAAATGGTCTGTCTTCGAAGTTCTTCATCAGATCTTCACCAAATTTAAATGGGACCACTTCGAAAGAATACTCTTTTAAACAAAAAAAGAATCATTAAAATCGGTTCACAATTAGCAAAGATATCGCGGAACAACCATACAAAAAAAAAACATACAGTCGAATTGAGAACCACCTCCATTTTGGAAGTCGGTTAAAAAATAAAAATCACTTCGTTTGTTCCAGCCATCTACTTATTCTTTTACTCAAGTGTCGACAGAATTAATAAAAATTCTCTCGAGATTGAGCAAAAATGCAAAAAATCGTCATCACATCTTATTCAAATCCCAATTTCTTATCTAGGTCAACAATTAACAGGTTTAAAAAAAAATGAATGGTGCTGTCTTCGAATTCTCTCTTTAATAAGCTCGTTTTGACTTAAAATGTGATACATTCTCCTATCGAGTGAAAGTTTAAAACATAATGATAGTTTTTTTAATAACAAATTCTTAAAATTCTTGGTACGGTGTCATCAATATGTATAATAGAATAATACCTTACAAACGTCCGGGGCCATTGACCCTGCGGCGCCATATTGCCAAATAATTGATGGCAAAAATCATCATGATATTTTCACTTTTCTCTTTGTGATAATCGTATGAGGCAGCTGGTTCAGCGGTTCCTATATCCAAAAACGAATAGTTTTGCTTAACAGTCGTAGTACCTACTTGGTAAAGCTAAAATCATTTAAAAATACTTGTAAGCCAGTTTAGCCATTAACTACCTGTAGAGAGGGTTGCTAGAAAATATCGAAATGAATTGCCAGAAGTAGAAATAGGACAATAAGAAATAATTAGGTAAGTAATTGAATAAGTTACCGGGTTCATTAAAAAATAACGGATGACAAGTCATGCCGTCTCACTCATATTATATTTCTATCTTTGTTTCGCCCCGTAGGGTGTGGACAAAATATGTTGCAAAAAATAATTCATTCAAATGAATTCGAATCTAACATTCAAAATTAGAAGCCTTTTTAATTTAATTTTGCAAAATAATTCTTGATATTAATTTATCACGAAATACTTTAGTGATATTAGCCAATATTTTGTTCGCCAGGGCGTGCAGTCTCGACATAGCAATCATTTTAAGTCACCACGACAAATTTTAACATCGTATTTAATAAAAAAAACATCGAACCGCACGTCATAATGATCAATTTAAGATTATCGTAAATAAAATCTTTGTAAAAAAATTGTAAATTGTTAAAATACATTAGATTAGCGCTACACCGTGCTGAAAATACGCAACCCAAATTCCTCTTTCTTTTTTCCTATTCGATTGCTTGTATATGGTCTTGCGGACGGTTTCTACGTAACCGGGCAGTTATTGGCGAGACCTGAACGGTCTCCAACCAATGGGGACGAGAGTAAAATACTTAACCTATAGCTTAGGTTAAGTATTTTACTCTCGTCCCCATTCCCCACACTACTACTACTAACATCATGAATACTAGCAACAACAGCACTAAGGGCGACCCCTAATGGGACTCGGTTCAGGGTGTTGCTGGCGGGAAGACTGGGAGGGAGCTTCATGAGGGCTGAATTAACGGTGTGACTGCGGAGTCAGAAAAGACGAAAAGACGACCCCGCGGCGGCCGCAGCGCGGGTGAGTACGGTGGATCAAGGTTCGGCATGTTTACGTCTGCAATGCTTTTTAACTTACCGGCGACATTCTAGACTGAAATTACGTCGCGTTTTGTGTTTTGCCGAAGTTCGGTCGCGTAATTTCGGCATGGTGTGGCACTACACTAATGTGTTCCGCCTAGCCTTTTCCCAACTATATTGGTATCAGCTTCCAGTCTAACCAGATGCGGCTGAATACCTACCAGTATTTTACACAGAGCGACTACCATCAGACCTCCGCAACTCAGTTACTGGTCAATGCCGATACTCTAAGGTTAGACCAGTTGTCAGACTTTCGGGTTTCTGACTACCCGTAACAACTGTACTCGTATGACACTCTGCACTACACTAATGTATTTAAGAATTATTTTCGCACAATGTATAAAAATCAACGTGGCAAAAAAAAATATGCACTTAATTTTTATTATTGTTTTGCTAACCACACCGACCATTAAATAAGTACACACGCCGACATATCAAGTTCTAAAATTCCAGTAAAAGCTGACCTCTTTTTGAACGTAAATTCCGTAGAACGAGAGGTCAACTTAAACTGGAAATATAGATTGATATCTCGTCGCGTGTACATACCGCCATTACTATATCCGTTCTTAGTTGGCACGGGTTATTTGTCCTTTTGGAAAGCATGATCAGTAATGAGCCGCATATCGTCGCTGCGCCTGCAAAATCCACTGTGTTTTTTTTTATCTGTCTTTGATGCTATTCTATGGTAGTTCTCAAGCCACGTGCACCTGTAAAATCTGTTTTTTTATAATTTATTTGGTTAAGAAGATAGCAAAACAAATGATTAGAAAACGTATTTTACAGTTGCACGTGGCTTGAGAACTATTATAAAAAACATTTTTTAATAAAAAAAATTAAACCGACTTCAAAAAAGAATAAAATAATTACCATATAAAATTAACAGTTTCAGAACTCGGTGCTGATCCACGCTGAACCAAATTGAAGGCACCGACTTCTGAAACTGTTAATTTTAATTGGTAATTATTTTATTCTTTTTTGAAGTCGGTTTAAATTTTTTGTAAAAAATGTTTTTATTTTTTTCATTTTAGTGGCCTTAATTAAAACTTGGTTGGACCTACTAAAGACGCTGCTCGTAACATAATCACATCATCACAATATGCGTACTGTTCGTCATTGAGGAGTTCCATTGTCTAAATGGGACCAATTTCGAAGTATACCCTATCCATTAAAAAAATAATCATCAAAATCGGTTCACAATTGGCGAAAATATCGATGAACATACACAAAAAAAAACTTACAGACGAACATAGTAACCTCCTCCTTTTTAGAAGTCGGTTAAAAATAGCATCAAAGACAGATTTGAAAAAAAAAACAGCGGATTTTGCAGGCGCAGCGACGTTATTGAGATTGCAAACATAATTCGAATTCTGCAGAAATTATACAATACACGTATATCGGTAAACAATGGCTGTAACTGAATTGAAAGTTTGAAAACAGTCGCTCCACATGAACTACAGTAGGCCTAGCACGAACGTTTGACGTCTGGTATCTATTTATTTATTTATTTAGGGACAACAAACAGCAGTGTAATAATAAGTAAACATAGGTTAGAACTTAATAATAGAGGTAACATATACACTACTCACAACGTTATCCACATATTGCTAAACAGATCTACTAGTTGTTAGAAAGAACAATATAAAAATAAACCGAATAAAAGTAAACATTACTAATTAATAGGGTTCTGATCACATAAAATAGTAACCATTTCTTTTTTAAATATAGCCTTGCTGAAAAACACAATATCAGTTGTGCTAAAGTGCCTATTGTAGGTGTCAAATAATCGATGCAGCGGTGAGCGTAGGTACGCCTGAGTTGGTTCTACAAAAAGTAGTTGAAAACAAGTGTTTCGAGCAAACCTCGTATCCTAAACGTATCGCTAATGTAAGCGAATTTTGAATGGAAAATACAACTGTCCTATAAAATATTGGTTAATTTTTTTGCGACATGCACAATTTTTATCATACATAGATATGGATAGAGTTTACAATTTAATTAAATAGTGTGTACGAAACGAGTATTTCTAATTCAAAATTCACTCACATATTGATGTTACACTTTGCTAACGTAACATCATAGTCTGCCATGTGGTCCCTGACCAGGTTTGAGTGTAAGTAAGTAACACGTAAGTACCTATTTCTACCGCCAATCCTTTTTGTGTTTTGTTGTGTTCCGGTTTGCTGGTTATGGGTGCCAGTGAAATTACATTCACATGAACTTTTCCAACTCTGTCTCTAAAGGATGATTTCCACCAAACGGCTCGCATCGTATCAGATCGGACGGATTTTACAATCTTTAAACGAGATTAAATCGTGTACACAGTATTTAAAGTCTATATTACCAAGCCGCGCACAGCAGCTTGACTGCGGGCGTCTTCCGCGACACGCGATCGTAGCCGAAAGTATGCTGCGACGCGCGATCAGCTCCGTTCGCATGTCGTCGTATCCGATCGGATCCTTTCGGCTGTCAACACGGTAGGAATGAAACTATTTGACTAGGCGCAGAAACGCATACGTTCGCAAGCGACGGTACGGAGCCGATCGTATGCGTCTACATCCTGATGGACGCGATCGGTTGTCGCCGAATCCGTACGTATCCTTTCCGATCCAATGCGATGCGAGCCATTTGGTGGAAATTATCCCTAAGGTTGGCAACGTAAGTAATTCTCAGCAATCCTCTTGGTGTTGTAGCACTGTTATCTACAAGGTTAGTCGGAAAGGGGGTACTAAACCGCATGCCACTTAATGTATCACTGATGATTGTTTTAAAGAAAGTGTTAAAATTTTCAAATTCGATAAGAAAAATCCCATGCAATAGGTATTGATTTTATTTTAGTTTTTTTTTTAATACTTTATCCCTGCTTTAGTTACGAATTCAGAAAATGGAACTTCTAATCCGTGACCCCAAATATGACTTAAAATGTAAACAAATCTGATCATAGTTGAGGATAGATAGAATTTAACGTATTTTTATGAAATCTTTGAACAGCTATTTCTCTTAAACTAATGACCTTTGGGGAAAGTTGTAGAACAAAAGTTATCCATTCTTATGGGTAACTTTATTTTTACTAACTTTATACTTCAACACCCTTTCCGCTTAGTACTCCCTTTCTGACTAACCTTGTATAGTTGACTTGAGTAAAAGTAATTACTCAAGCATTTTGTTTTTACATTTATCTGCGTACCAACACCACTGCTCACTTTTGACCGTTAATTGCAGCGGTCATTTGGAGGTCCAATTTCAGCAGTGGACGATTATGGGCAGATATTTGTAGAACAATATTATATTTTTTATTCTTGGTTTTGTCGCGTTTTGCCCTAGTCTCACCTGATCGTAAGCGCAGACAGGGTCTAAGATGGAGCACACGAAGCTAATGAACAGAGATATAGAGGAATTCCGCTATATCCCTCTGGCTTTCACTTACACAAGATGGAACTCGGTAGACTGCTTGACTTTAATGTGAGGGTGGTAGTTAGCCAGGCGGACCGTATAGATCCTACCACCAAGCGTGCTGGGTTTTGTTGAACTTACAACACGCGTCTATCCCTTGCGTGCGGTGAAGAAGTTTTATATTCTAGCCCGCTCCCACACGGGGTGAAAAAGTAAATAACAAACATAAAACCGACTTCAAAAAAACGAAAAATAGAATAAAATAATTACAATATTATAAAATTAACAGTTTCAGAAGTCGGTGCTAATCCACGCTAAACAAAATTGAAGGCACCGACTTCTGAAACTGTTAATTTTATAATATGGTAATTATTTAATCCTCCTTACGTTTTTTTGAAGTCGGTTTTATTTTTGTTAAAATGTTTTTTCTTTTTAGTGGCCTTAATTAAAGCATGGTTGGACCTACTAAAGACGCTGCTCGTAAAACAATCACATTATGTGTATTGTTCCATTGTCTATCTCCGAAGTTCGTCATCAGATCTTCACCAAATTTAAATGGGACTACCTCGAAAGGATACTCTAAAAAAAGAAAAAAACATTAAAAAACAAATAACCGAATTGAGAACCTCCTCCTTTTTTTGGAAGTCGGTTAAAAAGTAATGCTAATTACTTTTGCGCAAATAAAGATTTACTTGACTAAAGATACGAGTGTATCTATAGTCGATATATATTATGTATATGGTAGGCGGCGGTAATCACTTTCAGGTGGGCCGTCGGCTTGTTTGCCAAGCTATTACATAAAAAAACGCATCTGTAAACCCACACGCATTCACGAAAAAGGAAAGTTCCGTATTTATAAGTTTTTTTTTAAATACAGCTTCGCCAAAGAACTACTGTTACCCAACCACTCTCTAAAGTCACCATCCTCAATGACCACAAACAACCCTTCCCCTGTCAAACTGGTTCTGAAAGGAGGTGGTCAACTTTCGTAGGGACCATTGCCCCACACGTGAAATATAATGTACACAAAAATAAATTACCTCATCTCAAAGCGATTAACTTCAAGGCTGGCAATATGGAAACAAAAAGCGTCTAGAACTTCTGGTTTTTTTTTATTTAAGGACAGCTTTATTGACTGTTCTGAAACTTAAATGTTAGGTGTACTACGTCCTTTACTTTCTTTCTTCTCTACTTTTACTACATTCGAGCGATCAAGGCGATGTACCAAGCCACAGGACGGTCGCTAGAGCGATCAAATGGTGTACTAAGCCACAGGACAATCGCTCGAGCGATCAAGGCGATGTACCAAGCCACAGGACGATCGCTTGAACAATCAAGACGATGTACCAAGCCATACGACAGTCGCTCGAGCGATCAAGACAATGTACCAAACCACAGGACGGTCGCTCGAGGGATTAAGACGATGTACCAAGCCACAGGATGGTCGACCGAGGGATCAAGGCGATGTACCAAGCCACGGGACGGTCGCTCAAGCGATCAAGACAATGGACCAAGCCACACGACGGTCGCTCGAGCGATCAACACAATCTACCAACCCACAGGACGGTTGCTGGAGCGATCAAGGCTGTACCAAGCCACAGTACTGTGTCCCATCTGCGATCAGCTTAAGTGATGTCCGTTCATTGTTACTGTCATTCATTCCACGGTTTGGACGGTAAACGATTTGTCAACAAAAGTGGAATGCTCTGTCGTTTTTAAAATACATACTTCTGTTATAGAATAACTATTTTTGGCATGTTGAACTGTAGAAATGAAAACAAATTAAGGATATCAACTTTCGCTGGACTGTGCAAGAATTTACTCGGGTTTTTGGGCTGGTTGCTTTTGTAGAACCTGGCTTACTGAAGTTGCAGTGGTTGGGAAAGTGACCTCGCCCTGATAAAATATAAAGTTCTTCTAGCCTTAGCATTAATCTGTGTACAAGATACAGGAGCGTAACTAAACATAGCTGTACTATGCGTGCCAAATAAGAATAGTACTGTCAAGACGCCATTTTGTTCCGCAATACTCGTGAACTTCATTACCGAAGCGTAAGGTGTGCAAAAAAGTAAATAAAGAAATTATACTGAGTTTAATTATTTTTTGTTCACTTTTTGGTATTTCTAATCAATTTTACGCCAAATTAATTACATAGTAATTATATTATTATTATGGCGACATATTAGGGTGACCAGTAGCATTTCGTGAAGTTAACTATATATTGGTTCCTTTTTTTAATGAATACTGCTTCCAAATATTATTAATTTATCCAAAATTATCTATTTATGGAATTCAAGAAATAACATTTTATAAAAATGAATATAAATAATAATGAAATCTATGAATAAAAAAAATAACATTTTTATTTTCATAGTATTTTTTTGCTGGCGGTACTAATTTGACAGCTATCGTGTGAAGTTGTAGCAAGCGCGATCATATTCTTATTTGGCACGCATATTACATTCAAATTGTTCTGCCTAACTTTTTCTCAATTATGTTGGGGTCGGCTTCCAGTCTAACCAGATGCTGAATACCAGTATTTTACACGGAGCGACTGCCGTCAGATCGGCACAAGCCAGTTACCTACTGAATAATGCCAATATCCTAAAGTTAAACCGGTTGTTTAACTTTCGTGCGACTATCCGTAACGACTGTCATAGGTATTCGAATGACACCCGAGACCGACGGCACAAAACAGAAATAGGTACAGAAGTCAATCACATGTATGTATTTCACTTTTCATACCTACGCTCGGCGGTCGCTCTATCTACACTGGCCTGCAAAAATAAGTATCACACTTTAAAAGTAAATATCATTAAAAGTGTAGTACTTATTTTTGCAGGCCAGTATATATATCTATCTCTCTCAAGCGCATGGCACTCGCGCTCGCACTCACTCGCACTCTAGTCCCAAACAGTCCGAGATATCGTGTCCATGAGCAGTGTCTATGTGTGCGTTGCTCGAGCGCACTTGTATGTAGATTGACTTCTGTACCTATCTATTTTGTGTCGACGGTTTAACATGTCCGAAGCACGGAGGGGTTTCGATGTGTAACAAATGGTCACTCGTCCATCCAAGTTGTCCACCCAAAAAATATGTTTCTTGGCTGAAAACAGGGTTTTCATCACCAACAATACATTCAGTTCCATTCATCCATATTTATCGTAAAATCGCGTGTTTTCCATTCAGTCCCACATTTTGCCGTGTTCGTGCACTCTCTTCATTTTTATCCGATCCAAAGCGGTATTTATGACTGTGTACCCAATTATTATCACAATTTACTCATTATTGAGCTGCAATTGGTGCTGCAGGATCCAACTATGATATTTAATGGTAGAATTTAATAGATTGATGATTACACGAACGAAATGACCCTAATTTCAGAATTATACTGTTGACTATTTCGCCTTTGTGACTAAAGTATAGGTATTGCAGAGTAATTTATCAATGAAATTAAATTGATTACCGTTAACCTGATAGAGAGCTGGCCATATGATTTACTGACAGGTATGGTCAGTCTGCTGAGCCTTAAATACGATAGTAGGTGTCCCAAGTCACCCTGTGTCGGTCCGCGAATTTCTACGTGGTATCTTCCCCCCCCAGGGTGGGTTATAAAAACCAGTCGGGAATCGACTGGTCTGGAAACCGTCTGCTTCTTTGTATTTTCGATTTGTGTGATCCTGAATAGTCATCCTGCAAATTTTGGGCCCAGCAAGTGCTTCCGGGCCTGTCACCTCACACTTATATACCTCATGTAAGGCGAAGATTGTGAACACTTGGTGGGCCCAAAATTTGCAGGATGACTATTCAGGATCACACAAATCGAAAATACAAAGAAGCAGACGGTGACCATACCTGTCAATAAATTATATGGCCAGCTCTCTAACTATGAAGTACGTAATACTAATACATCCTCAAAAGTAAATCAGCCGTTGTTATTGGTGGACCAAATCATTTAACAATTCTATAGTCAATCAATTATGAATTTGCTTGAGCTTATTAGCTGATGTATTCATCTGGGTCGTAAGCTGTCCTATCTGAAAACGGGCTGTAGCATTTTGCTTTTTTTTTTAATGTCGCAGTACAATGCCGAGATACCTTTGCATTTTTGGCCTCATGCAAGTTGTTATAATTATTGTTTTCTTTTTTTGTATGTTATCATTTTACTTCTGTAATTCCCTGTGCGAGTCTAGAATACACAGTTTTCCTTCTTTTATTTCTATCTATTTTTTAGGTTTCTGAAAACGGAGTTTTTGTCTCAGACTACGGTGCGTAATTACGAAGCGTTAGGAAAAATGTCTCAATCAAAGACTTACAATATTAATAGCTCTTTGATCTCGATAGTCATTTCAACTGTAGCCTGTACCTACCAATAATGTTTATGTGATTGACGTTAATAACATATCTACGAATCCAGAAAATATCTGAAGCATTTACGTGTAGATTCTTCATCTTTTACGATTTTATTTCACCAAAATCCGAAATTTTTTGGTAAAATAAAACTGTCTGCGTCAACTGTTTTTCTCATATAGATTGTCTTGAATACCTACAGATAATTTGGGCTCGAAGGACAGGTTATAAGATGCGTCATTGATGTTCTGGTTACCGATGGCGATATAAACCAAGGGTTTTATTAAATACTTCGTAAACAATGTTGTTTTTCATGTTTTTTAAAGGCCGCCTTACATTTATTGCAATTGCAGCGCGTGTGTGTTGTAGCAAGGGTTGTGACATTGGAGGGCAGTGACCTCTTGCGCGACCGTTATAGTGCCGGAGGTGGTCGCCCAATGAATTTGGGAGTGGGCGAATTTTGCTCTGAGACGAATGCACTGAGGTCGCAACCGCCTCGGTACCTTTTTTTTTCGATGGCCGCTACATCGAGGGCTGCCCGACAAAGCCCCGACGAGCGGCCCCTCCTCGGGTTCCTCTTCACTTCACCGTGGGCCTTCACTCCACGGCTACTGAGCCCCCCGCAACGACAATGCGGGAACCCACTGGGGGGGAACCGCCTCGGCATCTAGCTTCTTGGGCTACGCGCCGCACCCTACGCTTATAACTACTGTGACTAGTGTAGGGCTTTCGGGGTCTCGAACTTTCTGCAAAGCTGCCTCGAGAAGGAAGACAAAACGTTGTGGATACCTACTGCTCTTAAGAGCTTATTAGATTACTCGATTTTTAGGGTCCGTAACTCGTACTCATTGTAGTATAACAACAATTAGGACGTCCAGTCTCTTCGGTCTTCGGTCGGGACTCTTTCAAACGGGCCCTAAAAATCTGGTAGTGTAATAAATGCTTTAGCAACACGTTATTGTCAGGGGCAGTCATTCAATCTCCCCCCAAGATGTGCTTAGACGCCGCACAGGTTGGGTTCAGCACCGGTCCGTTCCATTAGTGTGATGCGCGCTTTACAAATACGTGATTCGTGCAACGTTGCTGCACTCCTGCTGAGCAAACAAAATGCATCCTTGAAGTAAACTTTCTTACCCTCATTTTTATCGTAGTGTTTTTTTTTTTTTATTCAAGAGGAACAACAAACTGCTACAATATAAAGTATAGAAACGATAAATACACAAAACATATAGACAATATTGCAGCCCACAACGCTGTTCACAGATTAACGATATGATACAATGCAATGAAAATATTCTTTTAAACATGAAAAATACTGAAAAATAAAAAATACTTTCAAGAAAGCTCCTAAGTATAAGACTTTTGAACCTATGGGGAGCACATGCAAAAATGTCTATATGTTCGAAAGTCCTATTGTAGGAATCGACCATTCTGCGAACAGGCGAACGCAGGCCAGAGTTGGACTTGCAAGTACCCACTGAAAATAATCTGCTAGCGCGCACCTCTCGCTTGTGGACTGTACTAGGAACTGCATAGCATATCATGTTGGAGAGTTCAATGCTATAAAAATTATTTCTGACAATACCATATAAATTCATAGCTACTAAGTGTTATCTCCTAATTAACCCTAACGACATGAATGAATCGTCTCATGTTCAAACATAGCATCGTCTTCGACGGATTACCTTCTCATTCAATTAAATACAAGTTGTATCTTGTATTGCCTTTCCAGTTTGTATCAGATGTGTCAGGTGCTATACACTGCATTCCTAACTACGGTTTATTTTTAGCTTTGAACATAATCGGCCGATTGAAACGAGATGGGACTGAAATAGTTTGAACTGTACGCTAAGGTAGATAACACACGGGTTAAGCTACCAGCTGCATTAGCTGCATAAGTGCTTGCTGCGTTGCTTGCCACAGTATAGATAATCCAGTGCGATGAGTTTTTGTTTTTAAGATTATGGGCATTGTGAATAACAAAATTGTTTTTGCATCCAATAATCATCATAACTCAGAATTTTTATATGAACTTTCAAAACAGGTCTCAAAATTGTTTTTCGATTTTTGGGGTTTAACCCAAGAAAAATCGAAATTTTATTGCAATTTATGAGACTTCAATTTAAATTTTGCCTTGCCAGCTACGCCTATTCAACATTATTTATTTATCTTCTTCTTCCTATCCTTTTTCCAATTATGTCGGGGTCAGCTTCCAGTCTAACCAGATGCGACTGAATGCCAGTATTTTACACGGGGCCACATCTCACCCAGTAACTGGGCAATGCCGATATCCTAAGGTTAGATCGGTTGTCAGACTTTCAGGCTTCTGACTTCCCGTAACGACTGTCGTAGGTATTCTTATGACACTCGGGACCGATGATTTAACGTGCTCTCCGAGGCACGGAGGAGTCAAATAGCAGTAGATTCTAAGATGCCTTTGCTGTGAAATTAAAACGTATAGAGTGTACGTCAGACTACTTAGTGCGTTATCTTAGTACTAATCAACATTGAACTTGAACTGTTGCCAGCCAATGCACGTACTCGCATATTTCTAGGCTATGTGCTATGTTTCCTGTGCGATGTGGAAAAAATATTTTATCAATGCACTTGGGATTTGTTTATAACTTTTAATGGACACTACTTAATTATCTTATTTTATAAAGTACTATGTAATTTTAGAATTAGTTCAATAATTTAATAAAAATTATGGAATGTTTACTTTTATGTTTTTCGCAGTTTCAGCGTCAATCAAGTCGGTGGTGGCTAGATCTAAAAAAAAAAAAAAAGCACAGCTCTGCTTTCAGTAATCTATAGACTCAATAACTTCCTATAAAAGATGTACCTCTTGAACAATAACTCCGTTAACCAGATTTAACCACAAACTGGACCGGCTCCGGGATTTCTGGTGGAACATACTGATGGTCCTCTTGTTCTACATCTTTGGGATATCCCGTGGAAACAACGTTGTTTCCTCAACACATCTTTTGAGTCCTATCTAAAGTGCATCTTTTTTCTTTTTGATTCCTGTCTTTTCGGATTCGACCCTAGTCTCACCTGATGGTAACCGCAGACAGGGACTAAGATGGAGCACACGAATCCAAGGAACAGGGATATAGAGAAATTCCCCTATACCTCGGCGCCCGACTTTAATGTGAGGGTGGTAGCTAGCCAAGCGGACCGTATAGAACCTATCACAAAGCGTGCTGAGTTTTGTTAAATCTTCCAACACGCGTCTATTCCCAGCGTGCGGTGAGGAAGTTTTATAATTGAGGCGTGGAATTTACAAATGGGCTAAGTGCCCAAAAAACCGAAGTCAATATTTTTAATGTCAAAGGAGCTACATTGGGTAGCCAATCCATTTTTATTAAAAATTTCGATGCATTGTTTTTTGGCACTTAGTAAATTTGGAAATTCCACGCCTCAATTATTCTAGTCCGTCCCCACACGGGACGAACAAAACATTAATATTTTAAATCTTAATTGGTTTTAAGTATCTTGTATCTAATATTATTCTACTCTGACTCATTGCTAATTGCCTTGATCTCCTGAGCAACAAATGAAGTAGGCAAGATGACTTTGATCCCCTCCTTGAACAACACTAATAATAATTCAATCTTCATAAACACAGCCGTGTCGAAACTTAAAATTAACTTGTTATTAAAAAGCAGATGAAGTGTGATGTAACGCAAAAAGGGTCTGTTTATAAATATGGTGATCAGAATCCAGTGTACACCAAATAAGAAAATACAGAAGGTCTATTGTAGCAAAGTGCGATAAAAAAATGTATGATATTTGACCGTTCGTTGCAAATTGGGACCCCTCCGCTCCGTGCCTCGGAGAACACGTTAAACAGTCGATCCCGGGTGTCATAAGAATACCTATCACAGTTGTTACGGGAAGACATAAAGCCCGAAAGTCTGACAACCGGTCTAACCTTAGGATATCGGCATTGCCCAGTAACTGAGTTGCGGAGGTCCGATGGCAGTCGTTCCGTGTAAAATATTGGTATCAGCCGCACCTGGTTAAACTGGAAGCTGACGCCAACATAGGAAAAAGCTAGGTAGAATAGTGCGATAAAAAGAATGAATAGGTACTCTTAGTCGCTACGACTAAGTTACCAGACGACAGACTCTTTATAGACCTTTATTCTAAGACATATCTGTTTTTACGTCTAACCCCTTTACGGCTGGTCCAAACTACAATCTGAACCTTCGCTCAGCCGCCACTGTGATTGGAATAAGTCGGAAGTACGAATTTGTTTATAAACTGGGTCTGACTGTTGGTAGGACATGTATGATGTTGGTTGTACACACGACGACAGATCAAGCTATACACATCCAGTATAACCTGATCTCTCATTGCGTGGAATTTCTGTAAAATGAGAGGTCATCTTATACTGGAGATTATAGTTTCATATCGCCGTCCCCGGAGAATATAATGGCATTCGCAAAAACACAACTTTTGAGAACAAAATAAAAACCGATTTTTGATGACTGCTTGTCAGTTACTAAACATAAGTAGAAACAAAAAAGCTCAAATGAATAGCAGTCGTCAAAAATGAAAAGTTGCGTTTTTGCGAATGCCATTATATTCTCCGGGGACGGCGATATGTCGTTGGGTGTTCTACTCCCCGATTCAGAACCTTTTCGATAAGTTACTTGTCGATCGATTCGGTTTGTTATCTCGTTTTGTGTACGAGTTCGGCCAGATTCTTTACAAGGTGTTGATCGTTTGCAATCTCCCTAAAACGGGCTGGTATTGTATTGTGGTGCAATATGAGGTTGAATCCGCTTTAGCCTTATCTTTGGTCTTTTTCCGTCACCTACGTGTATTAACCTTTTTTAACCGCCTTTTTGAAGTGAGTTTTCTGTACGTATCTGTTTTGTGCCTGAGTGCAACCTTGCGCGACCTTCTGCATTAAAACTGATTTGAATTCTTGTTCCATTCATAACAAAATAAATAATACTGTTTATTGTGGTTTTACGGGGATCGCGATAAATGCTTGCATTTTATTTTTATCAATTTGGTTTTGTATCTAACAGCGAAGATAATAAAAATATATAGTTTAAAAAACTATAAACACGCTTTAATCACGCACTAAAAATTATAAAATAATTCTTTTATATCCAATGGTTAATACAAAAAGCGTGGAGCGCTTTTTGGTTGTGTGTAGGTACTCTTAATTAATTTAAACAAAGCGCTCCATGAAAACGATGACACATATAGAACATTTGCTATTCTACATAGTTAGCGCAAACCCAATGTTGTGTAGTCTATCGTTTAATAAATGTTAAGCAAAAAAATAAAAACTTTAAAAAAATAACTAAAGCGACCTATGTTGGAGTGGATTACCTGAACAAAGAGGTTGTCCTTTAACATGGAGAAAGCGTGGTAACTAAAGTTAAATAATATGAGTCCGTAATTTATTAATTAATCAAATAAAAAACATACATGTCGAACTGAGAAACACTTTCGTTGCTTATTTATTAAATCGGTCCAAAAGTAAAAGTACCCTTTTTAATCAACACATGACTAATATGGAGCAATTTATTTCATTAACAGACAGCTAGTTCACACAGAAACTGTTTACAGGACCCGTTTTAGCGGATCCGTTTTTATTTTCGTGATGGCGCCTGTAGTTGTATGAGAGAATTCACATACACGATAGTATTCCGAATCCAACAAAAAATACTGGTCCGACATTTTTACATGTTCCGTTTTGTTATCAAAAACTGGATGCCGGAACAGCTTAAAAAAAACGATTCTGTACATGAAGATGTATGGAGAAATATAGGTGCCTTGACTCACGATCCGTTATTTTAATCGTATCCTGCCTGCCAGCTGCGACGCAGCTGCCATTTGTTTAACTGATCCGTCGGCACAGATGTGAACGACACATCCAGTACCGACCAATCCGCTGTGTAAACGGGCTCTTACATACATACTTAATTATTTTTTTCTTGTCCTCAGTCACAATCCCGCTGCTAAGCTTCGGGATGGTGCAAGGCTGGCTATCACCCATGATATCAGTACTCCAGTCAGAGGACGGGCCCTCACCGGAGCCTTACACCAGCTCCGACATATCCTGGATGGCCTCCGTCACGTATATCACTGCTATCATTTTTGGAGCACCCATGGGATATCTCACTGATCGATTTGGCAGAAAGCTTATGACGCTGGTCACTACACTGTCCCTTATTGTAAGTACCTACAGTACTATTATTTTATAGATATCATTAATAGCTCATGTGGAGTGTCCTGCGTAAGCGACAAACGCGACGCGATGCGACGCGACACACACGTACAAACGTCGCGTCTCGCCGCAGACTGCTACATAATGGGGTGTCCTGCGTAAGCGACGAATACGACGCGACGAATGCAACAAACCCGATCAAGACAACGGCATTCCCTACTAGCGGCCTATGTAGCGAGACGCGACGTACCGCATATTTGTTCCACGTCGTGTCGCGTCGCGTCGCACCGCGTCGCTTTTGTCGCTTACGCAGGACACCCCGGCCGCCAGGAAGGAATGCCGTTGTTTTGATATTTTTCGTCGTGTCCGTAGCATCGTGTAACGTCGCGTTTGTCGCTTATTGACTATGTACTACAACATTTTTGTGTGATACTATGTTTGACCGGAAACTTCTGGAAGCTACGAATTTTGACCCCGCGTTATAAAACGCGTAATATGGTGTTCGCGCAAAAAACTTCGCTATCGAGAATGCATAATGAATAATAATAACACAAAAGCCTTCACACCGGAGGTCTTGATAATACTATGCTTCAAACATACCTATATGTATGTATTTCTAAACCACTCAGAGCCTTCTGAATTTCTTACTCTTAGGGTCTGTGCACACCACGTTTTTTAAACGCGCCGGTGACGCACGGTAATGTGAAACACCATACTTAAAAAATGTGTGTATCGTTTTTTATGTATGGCGCGTTTAAAAAGCGTGGTGTGCCCTTAGGCCGTCTTTTCACAGCACACAACACGAACGGACTAAAATGTGGTGTAACAAAAAAAACACTAGTAATGTCGTGTCGTTCCGTGAGTAAACGGTCCATAAAAATGTGCACTCTGAGTCGTTACTAATGTATTATCGTGTTATGTAGAGTGCCGTGAAAAAAAGTCCTTAGGAAAACAGAATATCTGTAGTATTTAGATTACATAACAGTTTATAATAAAACTGAAAGGAATTAAAATTCACAGTAAATAACATGATTTATTAACAAAAATATGTATTTCAATAATTATGAAAACAATAATTGTAATGACTGCCTCGTTGGTCTAGTGGTCGCAAACGCGACTGCTGAGCATAGGGTCTTGGGTTCGATCCCCAGGTCGGGCAAAGTGTTATTGGGTTTTCCCATTACGCATTTTCCATTACAATTTATCAGTAGCAGCCCGGAGTCTGGATTTGTGCCCGGTTGATGGCAATAGGCTCGCCCCCTATTACATGGGACAAACATAACGGCGAAATGAGGGTGTTACAATACACCTCTGCCCAACCCTTCGGGGAATACAGGCGTGATGTTGTTATGTTTAAATTGTAATTTTATACAGTATTTTTTTGCGGTACGGGCCCTTTGTCTTGCGGTCTCCTAGGCTGCAGCCTATGTAGCCAATGCTTTAATACGGCCCTCCTCCACACCCTTTCTCTCTTTCTTTCACCCTTTCTCTTTAACCTCAGAAAGACTTAGGGAAGTCAGGTGCATACAATTCCAGACTATCAGCATGATGAGATTAATACTTCTTCCTAACACCAAGTTCACACGATTCGATTCTACTTGATCAACTGCTAAATCGCACGCGATTTGAACGGTCTGAACAGAGTTTCAATCAAATTGAAGCTACAAAAACGTTTCAAATTTTGTTGATCAAGTCATTTGATCAACTAGAATCGAATCGTGTGAACCTGGTATAACCACTTGATATCTTAAGGTGGGTCTACATAATATGCTATTTTGCGATCCGATCATTGTCACCGTATCGCTGACACGTGTCATGCATCACTTTTGTGGACGGGTATGGTCGTACGATCAGTTCATTACCCGTCGGCAAAAAGGTACATAAATACAAGGTGTAAAAAGACCCTTCACCAAGCCGTCAACCATGCATTCAGTATATCAAACTAAGTAACCCTACGCAAAAATTATTGCTGGGAAACGACTTTTATTTTTTCGGTGTAAAATTTCGTTTTACTGTAAAGCTAATTGTAACGCACTCAAAACACTGTGCTGATAGATGCAGTGAGTAGTAAACGGGTAATGGAGGTATTTCAAGTACATTTGCAACCTTCAAAACTAGTATTTTTAAAAAAAGTTGTGAAAAAGTTGGAACTTTGACCTCCAATATCTCCGTAACTAGAAGGTTCCCAGACATAGTCCAGAACAAAAAAATGTTCGCAATGACGTGGAGAATAAGTGCCTTTCGGCTTCGTTTTGTAAACCTTCGACCTTTAATAAACCTTGGGATTTTACGCAAAAATCCAATAACAAGTTTTACTGCGTAACTTGACTTCTGCAACATTTTCAAACTGTGGACACACCCGCAGCAAGTCAACTTCTAAATAAAGTACTATGCGAGCTAAATAAGAATAGTACTGTCAAGATGCCATTTTGTACCGCAATACTCGCGAACTTCATTACCAAAGCGTATGGTGTGCAAAAAAATAAATAAAGAAATCATACTCAGTTTAATTATTTTTAGTTCACTTTTTTGGTATTTCTAATCAATTTACGCCAAATTAATTATACAGTAATTATAATATTATTATGGCGACATATTAGGGTGACCAAGTTTCGGCGGCATTTCGTGAAGTTAACCATATATATTGGTTCATTTCTTTAATGAATACTATTTTCAAATATTATTGATTTATGCAAAATTATCTATTTATGGAATTCAAAAATTACATTTTATAAAAATGTATATAAATAATAATGAAATCTATGAATAAAAAAAAAAAATATCATTTTTTTTTCTTAGTTTTTTTTGCTGTCTGTACTAATTTGACAGCTATCGTGTGAAGTTGTAGCAAGAGCGATCCTATTCTTAGTTGGCACGCATAGTAAAGTCGAAAATTGGACTTCCCGATTACGATTCATTCGGGCCAGCCGTGGCGCCCATATGCCTGAATTCATGTTTAAGCTCTAATGGCATAAGAATGTCTTTTAAACAAAGCCAATACCATACAAGCCAATTTATTTTTACGTGTTTTATTTCATTTTAAATTTGTGTACCTACCTCTAACAAACCACCCTTTACAAGTTTTACGAACTAAGCGAACAATCGTTCTACCTAGCCTTTTCACAACTATATTGGTGTCAGCTTCCAGTCTAACCAGATGCGGCTGAATATCAGTATTTTACACGGAGCGACTACCATCAGACCTCTGCAACCCAGTTACTGGGCAATGCCGATATCCTAAGGTTAGACCGGTTGTCAGTTTCGGGCTTCTGACTTCCCGTAACGACGACTGTTTAACGTGCTCTCCAAGACACAGAGGGGCCTCGATGTCTAACGAACGGTCACCCATCCATACACTGACCGCGGCAAGCGCAGCTTAACCTCGCAAAGCGTATGATCCGCGCGGTTGATAATTAGCCACGATCTCCTCCTGCTGCAATAGTTTGCGCAATAAACTTGCTAGTGGATTTGGTGTTTTATTTTAGGCCGAGACCACATATAAGTAGAATCTGGCAATTAAAAAAAAATCTGCTTTGCCACCCCAAACATAACATCACGCCTTGTATTCCCCAAAAGGTGCGGCAGAGGTGTTTTTAGTACACCCTCGTTTCGCCAGTTATGTTTAAGTCCCATGTAACAGGGGGCGAGCCTATTGCCACTAACCAGGCACAAATCCAAACTCCGAGCTACTACTGAGAAATTCCTAATGGAAAAACCCAATAACACTACCCGACCTGGAGATCGGACCCAGACCCTATGCTTAGCAGTCGCGCGCTTACGATCACTACACCAACACAGCAGTTAAAATAAAGGCAACCTCAAAATAAAGGAATAACCCTAATTTGATACTTAAGAATTATTTGTTTTTGATGAAAAACATTAACATAACATCACGCCTGTATTCCCCGAAGGGTTGGACAGAGGTGTATAGTAACACCCTCATTTCGCTATTATGTTTAAGTCCCATGTAATAGGGGGCGAGCCTATTGCCATCAACCAGGCACAAATCCAAACTCCGAGCTACTACTGAGGACTTCCACGCGGAAAAACCTAATTACTCTTTGCCCGACCTGGGGCTCGAACCCAGAACCTCACGGTCAGCAGTCGTGCTTGCCACCACAAAACCAACGAGGCAGTTAAAAAATAGATTGCCTTTAAATAATATAATAATAATAAATAAAGAGCCCTGACCTAATAATGAAATAAATTAGCAATAATAATAAATTAAATAATGATGATTGTTGATATCACTGTCCCGCATGACGAGAACCTGGTGAAAGCCGAGAAAAACGAAGAAATTAAGTATCAAGACTTGGCACACGAGGTTGTCGACATGTGGGAGGTTGACTCAGCAGTCATTGTGCCGATAGTCGTTACGGCCAATGGCTTAATAGCCAAGAGCCTCGACCAACACCTGATGAGGTTCTCGTTGGGCAGCTGGGTCAAGGGCCTGATAGAGAAAGCGGTACTTCTGGACACGGCACGTATTATCAGGAAGTTCCTCTCTCTGAGGCCCTGACCGCCGGTAGCTTGGACCCTGTTCCCGATGCCGGTGGGCTACTATTTTTTATATTTTTAAATGTTTTTTATAATTTTTGTAGAAATATTTAAAAATATAATTTATATGTACCTATATAGAATGAATAAAAGAATAATAATTAAATAATATAGCAATAATATTACTGTTCATTATCTCCTAAAACAGGGCTTCCTCTCTCCTACCCTTTTGCTGTGCCCTACAGGGTCCATAATGATCTCAATTATATAGTTACCACCTAAGTACACATTATGGTAAAGCAATAAAGATATTGAGTATTGAGTACAGTTGCCATATAAAAAGTTTTCAAATAATTCGAGTCTCTACTTTCGTTTGCCAAACTTTAGCACCTAATTGAATGATTCATTAAACTAAAATGTGATTAACCGTAACTAGTGAACCATCACTAATTAGTAATTAACATATTATAAAACTTAGCTTCTTTATCAGCTTTATAGCTGTTTCATTAATTCTGAGTACACTGATAAGGCCCATTGTTAATGAAATAAAATTAATTTAAATTATACGGTTTACGATAAAAATCGAGTTTTGTATAAACTTGTTAGTTTCTGCACGGTAAAGCTAATCTGGCAATTAAAAGAATCAGCTTCTTCAAATCCTACTCATATTGTAGGAAATTTGAGGCACTAGTGACTAAATACTCAAACGTAATTTAAAAACTGCCTCGTTAGTCTAGTGGTGGGAAGCGCGATTACTGATCGTAAGGTCCTGGTTTCAATCCCCAGGTCGGGTAAAATGTTATTGGGTTTTTCCGTGTGGAATTTCTCGGTAGCAGCTCGGAGTTTGGATTTGTGCCCGGTTGAAGGCAATAGGCTAGCCCTATTACATGGGACTGAAACATAATGGCGAAATGAGGGTGTTACTATACACCTCTGCCCAATCCTTCGGGGAGAACAGGCGTCATGATGTTTATGTTGCGCTACTTGATTTTAAATTGCCGTTCAGTCTAGTGCTGGGAAAGTAACAGAGACGACACGAGACTTACACTCGTATCTATAGTCGAGTAAAAGTCTTAAGTAACTACTTAAGCATTATTTTTTTACATTAATCAGCCCTTATTAGCCCACAAACGTCCACTGCTGAACTTGGGCCTCCAAATGACTGCTGCATTGAACAGTCAAAAGTCCGAAGTTGAAAGTTAGCATGTAAAAAAATTTGGCATGTAAAAAAATAATGCTTAGGTAATTACTTAAGACTTTTACTCGACTATAGATACGAGTGTTAACTGCAACTTAAGTTCAGGTAGCTTTTGAGTATTTGGCCATTATATTCATCATCGTATGATAAGGCTAATTTTACTAACGTCAGCGGTTGTCGTGGTGAACGCTTTGCAGGTACGGGCTGTCCTGCGTAAGCGACAAACGCGACGCGACATGACGTGGAACAAATACGCGTTACGTCGTGTCTCGCTACATAGGCCGCTAGTAGGGCACGCCGTTGTCTTGATCGCGTTTGTCGCGTTCGTCGCTTACGCAGGACACCCTGTTAGAGTCTGGCCAAACTAACTCTGCAGAGGAATTATGGCAACTCTGCAAACAATTACTGTAAAAGTCTTAGCAGTGTCGTCATTATTCCACTCACAGTTGGCTTTGCCATATCCATACTAGAGATGGGTTGTATTTATTAGAACAGATCCGAAGAACAGGTATTTTACGAGAATAGGCGGCACCAAATCCAGTTCTGACAATACCTATTCCACCTTCATATTCAATAAAAACTTTAAACTAATGCTTAGCCGTTTAGCGCGGTCACTCAGACCTGTTTCCACGCTATCTCACTCACTCATATGCTATAAGGGCAGATACCAATTCATCGCTAATATATCATTGAATGATAAAAGAAAACAAGTATTATTTTATTCAACCAATTTCGTGCAAAAATATCGCTAGTGAAAATAAAATACTTTTTGATTGTAACTTCCACTTTCTTAAAAGTGTGAACTGTACACATACTTAACTAACAAAACAATTAAACATTTAAAATTTTGATATCAGGATTTGATATAGAATAGGCGGATTGAAATCACCAAGTAACGCTATGTGTATAAGATTATTGAGATTAGGTGGCATAGGTATTTGGATCAGGTATTTATGCAGACTAGGAACAGGTGTAGGTACTAAGTACCTGATTTGCTTAATACGACCCATCTCTAATCCATACCTACTTACCTAGCCCGGCAGAGTAAACATTGCATTGGAAAATGTCGATTTTTGTAAAGATTTTAGTTGTTCTTTGCAGTGCTCCCATTACAATTCTAATGCAAAGTTAGCATGGCAGACTCTTGTAACATTAATTCTAGAATTGTTTATGTTAAGTTAATTGCTCGGTTTTTCCAATGCATAATTGGAGACTAGAAAAAAAAACAAATTAATTACTTTATTTACGTCTGTTCTATTATAAAAGTTTGCCAAGAGAGTTTATTGTTCAAAGTCCTTTCGTCATTATTAATTCAGACTGGGCAAATATCAAAGGACTCGAAGGTACTTGTGGTAGGTAGCTACTAACTTTTGTGAGGGCTTACTATGCAAAGCTATGGGATCTTTGTATTATTATTAACTAGCGACCCGCCCCGGCTTCGCACGGGTGCAATGTAGATACTAATGTGGCGCAAATCTTTCTCTTGAATCACACTATCTATTGCTGAAAACTGCATTAAAATCCGTAGCGTAGTTTAAAAGATCTAAGCGTACAGACAGCGGGAGCGGAACCATCAGGTGAAGGAGGAAATATCAGGTGGATAAACGGAGTCCCGGGATGTGGCAAGTCAACTTGGATTGTCAAAAACTTCGATGGGGAGAAGGACGTGGTAGTCACCACCACAACTGAAGCCGCTAAAGATCTCCGAGAGAAGCTTGCGCGCCGCTTAGGAGATCTCGCAAGACTCAAGGTGCGCACTATGGCCTCAATCTTAGCCAACGGGTTCAAGAAGTCAAGTAGGTGCTACCGCCTCACGGTAGACGAGGCTCTTATGAACCACTTTGGGGCTATAGTCATGGCGGCAAAGTTGTCTGGTGCAAGCGAGATTGTCCTCATCGGAGACGTAAACCAGCTACCATTTTTGGACAGAGAGAACCTCTTCAAGTTAAGGTATACCCGCCCAAATTTAGTAGCCACCATCACGCAACAGTTGCCTTGTACACACAGCTGCCCGATGGACGTGGCTTTTGCTCTGAGCGAGATATACTCCGGTATATACTCCTCCAAGTCGACACTGTCGTACGCTCACTCCCTGAAGGTGGAAAGGTTCACAGGTGCGCAAATACCGCATATCGCCCAAAACACCCTATTCCTGGTTCACACACAAGAGGAGAAGTCTTCTCTTGTAAACCAGGGATACGGCACCGGCGAAGGGTCGCGCGTCTTAACCATACACGAGGCTCAGGGACTGAGATACGACCATGTCATTGTCATAAACACCAAGACAAAGAGGCTCAAGATCCACGACAGCGTTTCCCATGCGGTAGTGGCGATATCGAGACACACAGTCAGCTGCGTCTATTACACTGATGACGCCGATGACGCCTCAGGCCGCTTCGCAAAACGAGCAATGGGTGCACCAACCAAAACGGTCGTCGACTACAATCTAAAGACGGCCATGCAGCACCGAGACGCAGCAGTCGTGGAAGCTCTGCTCAAAGCCGCGAAATCCCTGGCTGGCAAATCCAAAAATCCCTAACCAACACCTTGTAATAAAAATGCCTAAATACCAACTCCAAAAACCTAAATGTGTAAGAATAAAAATAAAATTTGTAATAAATGTAATAATGCCCTCAGCATCCCGGTATCTCCATGAGAGATACCAAGAAATCAAACAAACCATAACATAATTATGTTGATGATGCATTCTGCGTTATCAACTATAGCATGTAAAATTAAAATCATTAAATAATATTTATAGTAGTAATATAGTCTTAAGTGTGTGTGCTGATGCAGGCATCGACTCTACTGAGTCGGCGCATGCATCAGCGCATAGCTAAGTTATACCTGCATGTCAAAATGATGCCTGCCGGTACATGCATCGACTTTATTGAGTCAATGCATGTACCACCAGTATCAACGAAATAATGTAAATGTGTATATTATAAGAAAAAAAAAAAAAAAAAAAAAAAAAAAAAAAAAAAAAAAAAAAAAACAATAATAATAATATTAAATAAGTAAACATATATATAATGTGATGGACTCGCATAGCTTAAGTAGAATAAGTAATATTTATAGTAATATAAATAATACATGTTGTATTTCCGATACAGGAGTATCAAATAAGTAAAATAAAATAAAAAGTACCTAAACAATTAAATAACAGCAAAAAAGAGCGCGGACGAAATGTCTGCGGTGAATAAACTCATTTAAAAAAAAAAAAAAAAAAAAATATTTGTTTGTAAAAGTTGTTCCGGGTCTGAGCGTTTGTGCATGTGAAGATTTGTGTCTACGATACAGGAGAAATCTTAGTGAGCGACAACGTTTTTTAAATGATTTTAATTAGTTACACTTCGTAATATTTGTTTGTTTGATTCAAATCTAGCAACAAATCGATTCTCCTGAAACTACGCACACAAGTCCAGTTCCCATGACAATACATTATAATAATTTCAATCTTCAATCCTCAAATCCTGATGCTGCAGAGGTACTTGCAAAATCAAACCATTTAACTTATAAGTTTTGTTAATGGGATCACTTTATTTAAAAAAACAAATTAAGATATCCTTTTAAAGCTCTACCCACACATATCAGGGCCAACACCGGGCCGGAGATCAACATCGCATACATTTTGTACTAAAGCAAGACCTCAGTGGCTCAGTGCTGGTCAGTTAGCGTCAGCGACCAGCCCGGAAGCGACAGAGCTCTTGCTTCGGTACAAAATGGATCCGATAGTGATCTCCTGCCATTCCCGATGCTGACACGACCCTGATATGTGTGGATAGACCTTAACTCGTCTAACAATGAAATCTAAAGATTCTCCCTTTTGTTCAATAAAGAAACATACATTAGTCTATGTTATCAACAATACCTATTTTATTACTCATTAATTCAATAACAATATAAATTACGTGAGAAATACAAAGACTGCAAATAATGACAATATTACGACGAGATTTTATGTGTATCCTTCAATGAATAGAAGAACTGATTGGAACAGATTAGAAGTTGCTTATGACGTCAGACTAAAGACCAAATACTCAAACGCTACTTAATTTAAGGTAGTGGATTCTGTGTTGTTTGATTCGGCTTTTGCGTTCTTTAGGGGTGACGCTTTAATATGGTATAGGAGTGCAAAATGTCAGGCGACTACTTGGAAGGAGTTAGCTGATTTGCTCCTTAGGGAATTTCATGCCATTGATTATGAGGATGACTTATTAGATGAGGCCAAGAAACGGATTCAGGGTAGAGATGAACCCATTCATATGTATTTCGCCGTCATGAATAGTTTATTTTCACGTTTGAAGACACCTTTAAGTGAACAGGAAAAGATAAAAAATTTAAAGAGTAACGTAAAGCCTTCATTATCAAGGGATTTAGTATTAGTGAAACTGGATACAGTTGGCAATTACTTAATTAAGTTGCCATTAAATCTCGTGCTGTCACTGTCACTCTAAGGCGAAGTGAAAGTGACAGCACCAGACTAAAGGCTGATTGACACGAGGATAGTTTCTCGAAGCAAGACTCGTTCTGCCTTTGTCTTTCTCTACGACAAAAACAGAGATAGCATGAGACTTGCTTCAAGAAACTTGCTCCGTGTAAATGAGCATTTAACGGCAACTTAAAATTGAGTAGTGTTTGAGTATTTGGTTATAAAGCCTGTATTAATAAACAGTGATCATTTTGGAGATTGAAGTAAAATTTTAAAATGATTGAGAAGTATTTTTTTTTAAAGTTGTCGAATGTATGGAATTCTAGTTTATGGTAGCTGCTGTTGGAAGAGCTCTCAAATTAAAGCTGTTTATCAATACAGGTGCTAAAGTTTTTGGTAAGACGTACTGAGAACCACAAAATTACAAATATTCAGTTTGTCCATACTACAATATCGTAAAAGCAATAATACGTCCAGAAGTGGACTGCGATAGGCTGATTTTATCGATGTGTTAGCATGTGAGCCCATTACTTTCCCAGTGCTGGGCGCTGCTCTTAGTCCATCACGTTGCGCTGCTGGAGCGGGTTGGCAGACTACACACACGAGAACTTTTTTTGGAGCTCTTTCTGTTGTTTAGGTTTCCTCAAGATGTTTTCCTCCACCTCTAACCGAACCTTGATTGATAGATTTCAATCAATCAATCAAATATTTCCAATACACATTGTTGCGACTGCTCAAATGTTTGCCGAAATCCGTAGTCTCCTACGTTTATTTTTCTATCTTGTGAACTTCAGATAACATCTTAATTCCAAAGCACCTACCATACAAATGCAATTATTGAATGTAATCGCATTCTCATCATATACAACGACTCAATCATAATGGCCTGACATAGTTTTTATTGCCTCAGCAGCAATAAACATTGTAATCTGCTTATTTTTTACACTCATTACTAATTAACTCATTACAGTGTGTTTTTTTTCTGATATTAACTAAGATATCTACTAATAAATCAAATATCGGAATTATACTCAAAAATAATGAATAAATGTCTTTTTACCAGAGAGATTCAGTAGATATAATAAGAAAAGAAAAATAATCCGTTTTTTTTTAAGTTAGACAGTTTTGTCTTTCTGTACCCCTGCAGCATCAGGATTTGAGGATTGAAGATTGATATTATTATAATGTTGTATTGTCATGGGAGTTGAATTTGTGTGCGAAGTTTCAAGGGAATTGATTAAGCAGAAGCAGTTGAAAAATCTGTAGTAAGATTTTAATCAAACGAACAAATAAATATACGAAGTGAACCTATCTTCTATCCTATCCTATCTTAATCTTTAATATAAGAAATACCTGATGGTTTGAAAGGGCAAACATTGGCCAAACACGCAGAGGCCTTTTGGGTATTTTTTTGTATGATGAAGTGAAACAAATCCGGAACACCCTAAAGAATACAATACAGGCATCTATATTCCCCGATGGGTAAATCTATTTCAATGGCTATAAAAAAAACACACGGAAATCGTCACTGCTGACAGCCTACAAAAGTTTCTGTACTTCCTATACAGATAAAAGAAGACTAATAAATAAAATATAAACTAGAGGAAACGCTTAAGGTGATTGGGCAGCATTATCGCAAAACGAGAACCTTTGTTAGAGCACTATCAGGAATTCCACCAAGGCTATGTTATACGCATTAATAGCAGAACAAATTGTAATTATGGGACTAATAATGCGGGTAAACGTCAGATACATAAGAAGTCTAAAATTAACTTGTTTTCTCATGTACTCAAAACTTAACTCTTAATTACATTCATGAAATGATAATAATTAATCAACACGTTAGATTTACTGTATAAGAAGTGATGACTACGGAAATTTTGAAAAAGCAGTTTTTGTTTATACTGCCACTAGCTTTTGCCCGCAGCTTCGCATGCGTGATTTTTTTTCACCCCCTTAGGGGTTGAATTTCGAGAAATCCCTTCTTAGTGGATGTTTACGTCACAAAATGAACCTACTGTCAAAATTTCAAGTTTCTAACCCCAGCCGTTTAGGCTGTGCGTTGATAGATCAGTCAGTCAGTCAGTCAACTTCTCCTTTTATAAGTATAGATTTAACAACATACTGTGAAAATGATCTAACAAGCAACAATGCATTAAAGTCTACTAGTATTTACTAAATAAAAACTTTTGAACTCACTACGTCACAATACGCGTGATTTCAGACGACAAATTTTCGAAACCTAGATCATCTCGTAATGTCGAGATCTAATTTAAAATGTCAACTCTTTACCATAATAAGGTGTTAAACAAATATAACATTTAATGTCTAAAATTATAGAAGATGGACAGTATTTGCTCAAAGGTGCTAGTTTAACAGATATGGTATGCACCACTTTTTGAAGAAGCAATGAAATAACATCATCACACTACATCAACTTTGCAATAGATTTTGGTCATTGATACATAAGGAGTGATGTAATCTTAAGATAACAGTCACTTTTAATGCATACTTTATGGACATTTTCAAGTTTAATGAAGATGAAGCTAATGAAACAAAAATCGTTCTGTAATTGGAAGAATATAAGTAGTATATGTAAGTGATGAATATGAATATAGATGGATAAACGGGGAAAGGGAGACCAAAGAAAAGATGGATGGATTGTGTGCGGGATGGGTATGAAGGAAAAGGGAGTGAATGATATTAACAGGGAAGTTTGGAAGAGAGAAATATATTACGCCGACCACAAGTAGCTTGTGACCAGGCCAGGAAGACGAAGAATTGAAAGAAATAAATCTGTCCCAAGGTTGTCAAAATGAGTAGGTATATGTTTGAGACCGTCTTGATGATGGATTTAGAAATCCTAAAATATTGTATAAATTAAATCTAAAAGTCAATTTATTTTTAGCTCGTTGGTACAAGTCACGAGTAGACTAGCCCCATTTATTAATAATCGGATTAACTTTTTTTTATTCGTATTGGCTCATGCAATTATTGTTTAAGATTAATAAAATACTTTATACCTACCTGATCTGAAACTACATCAATTTTCCTCAAAAATAATTTAGAATGGTTCTGTTTTTATTCTAGGATACATGATATACAAAAACACAAACTTGATACGATAATAACATTTCTGAGGAAAACATAAACAGATTTAATTGTGTGCTTATAACATAACAATACATCACGCCTGAATTCCTCAAAGGGTTTGGCTGAGGTGTATAGTAACACCTTCATTTCGCCGTTGTTTTAAGTCCCATGTAGTAGGGGGCGAGCCTATTGCCATCAACCGGACACAAATCCAAACTCCGGACAGCTACTGAGGAATTCCACACGGAAAACACCAATAACAGTTTGCCCGACCTGGGGATCGAAACCAGGACCTGACGACCAGCAGTCGTGCTTGCCACTACTAAACCAACGAGGCAGTCTGCGCTTATCTATACTTCTATACTAATATTATAAAGAGGAAAGATTTGTATTTTTGTATGTAACGTAAAACATAAAAACTACTGGACCGATTTCAAAAATTCTTTTGCCATTAGAAAGCTACATTATCACTGAGTAACATAGGCTACGGGCGGAGCCGTGAGAACACAGCTAGTATAAATATAAATACATATAAACATCCATACATATATTATGCAACTGAAATTAGATATGTCAAAAAGCTGAAAAAACATTAAAATTATCACCGCTTTGGTTATCGATACAAACGCGTCCAATTGAGAACCCTGTTGTATTCGATTAAAAACACGCATCATCTAACATTATCAAAGGCTATTGTTAGATCCAAACGCGGAAAGACAAAAAATGATACAATTGTTTGTTCTAATGAAGTCTTCTTGTGTACAAATAATAGGTGTCTAGCGCCATTCGAATTACGTCAACCATGAAGTAGAGTGATAAAAAATTAAGGAGTACTGAACTCTACAACTTCCTTCCTTCCTAAGATTAGTGGTAGCTATTGTCCGTTTTTCTCTGTTACTCAGATTTTGTCGTTTGACTATTGGGTGTCTGTTCCGTTTTCGCGATTCATTCAATGGTTTTCTTTTCCATTCTAGCCTTTTAATCACTATTGTCCGCTCTGCTCTCTGGCTTTTGTGTTCATTTATTTAATTTAACTTGATTGCCAGCGCCATCTAATCTTATAATAAACATTACATTGACTTGTAAAAGTGTCTGTAACAGATTTATTTACAGAAATAAAAAAATCATTTATCATCATCATTTATCATTGTAGCACTCGTTGATAGAATTATATATTTTTTTTATATTTCATTATTAATTATTAACATTGTTAAAACATAATATTTTCTCATTAGTTGAATTTCATTTGTTATACTTGGTTCCGCTCCGAATCCCAATAAACACAATGGCAATAAACTCATGAGAATAAACTCTGGGTTTTAAGATTACAATATAGGAAATATTATGACAAAATCTTACATCATAATCTTCTTTGTTTATTGTTTCCATGATTTGTGTGAAGTGATAGATATTCAACACAGTATCCGTCTTCCAAAAGTAATAACAGATCTGGTAATCCTTCAAACAATGTCCATTATCCAATTGTGTGGACTTGTGAGGACTTCTGTGTAGCAAAGCGTCAGTAGAATTCAAAACCAGTTTTTTTTAATGGAAATTCGACGTCTTTCTTCTTCTTCAAAATAATTATATCATCTTATTGATAGATACAATATTGCTATAATCTACTTTGTAAGCGCACTATTATTAGCACACAAAAGAACGTTACTACCTATCTTCTTGACATTAATATAATCTTATAGGTACTCATATAAAACTTCACGATGACAAAACTATACATAAATATTCTCTCTTTATCCACAGATCTACTGGCAGATCAAGTTAATATGTCTAGAGCCTTGGGCGTTAATCCTGGCTCGGGCTGTCGCTGGCATACCCTGCTCTTCCTGCTACATAGTCCTGCCCATATACCTAAAGGAGATCAGCGATATTGACCTAAGAGGAGCATTGGGATCGCTTCTTATTTTAAATAGGTAAGTTTCGTTTCTTCACGATTTTAATTATAATTACCTTGACTTCGTATATTTGTTTGATTCAAATCTTGCGACAGATATTTAAACTACTTCTGCTTAGCCGATTCACCTGAAACTTCGCACAAAAATTCAACTCTCATGACAATACAACATTATAATAATTTCAACCCTCAATCCTCAAATTCTGATGCTGCAGGGGTACTGCAAAATATTATCCTATTCGGGTTTCACAAGCTTTTCGTAATGTTTTTTATTGTATTCATAAGTACAAGCCGCTATTCCTATAATCTATCCTTTATTAGCGTAGATAATAATATCTATTACGACCCCTCATCGTAGCTGTCTTCTTCTTCTTCTTCTCCCTGCCTATATCCCACATTAGGTGGGGTCGGCACAACATGTGTTTCATAAATACATGTTGTTAGAGGTTTTGGTTTATTGTTTTATGACTGGCCGCCTACCTGACATCAATCCTCCTTGGGAATACTAGTGTCGCTGTCGCGCGGGTGACCTTATATTCTTGCTAATATTATGCATTGGGTCCCAAAATGATATGCTTGTCAATCTTGTTCCCGACACCTAAGCAAACTTCGTGGTGTTCTTCTTGGTGGAGTATACTTGAAATTCCTCGACCCACTCATTTAGTTTTGCTAGGGACTTTGGTTCTGACACATCGTAAGCTAATACAGCACCGTGAGCCTCTCTGTAAAAGCTTGATGTCAATGTTCTGTATAGCTCCTGTCCCACTGTATTCCAAATACCAAGCTTGACTTTAACACTGTTCACGTCCATCATCATAGCTGTCTATGAGGCTCTTATGTTTAGCAATAGTTGTTTACGGCGTTAATGGGTCTAGAATTATTATATCTAATAATAAACGAAGGATTCACGACCTGATAACTTATTGATGTAAGGAAAATAAGTGCTGCATATTAACTCTCATATTAATTGAATTACAAAGTGTTTGTCACCGGGTTTTTCTAGACCATTAGTTACATAACCTATGACTACTAATCATTTGTTAAGACCATGATATATCTTCAGATTGATTGTGATAACATATACAATGCAATGCGACAAGCCAAGCCAAAACTACGGGACTAAACTATCGGCGTGAATACGCTTGCTATTTAAATTACCCGCAACACACCAGACCAAAATAACGGCGCGTCTTGCCAATATATCCCTTAAAAACACTTAAGTTAAACAGTGTCATGTTGCAGTACCCCTGCAGCATCAGGATTGGAAGATTGAAAGTTGTTAATATCATAATGTTGTATTGGCATGAGAATTGAATTTGTGTGCGAAGTTTCAGGAGAGTCGGTTAAGCAGATGTAGTTGATAAATCTCTCGCAAAATTTGAAACAAACACAAATATACGAAGTGATGCTAAATAAAACTGTTTGAAAGACATTGCAGGCGTAATCACGCCGAATTTCAGTCGCGTAATTTTGGCACGGTGTGGCGCTACACTTTAGCTATTGTAGTCCACTATAGCCTCACCCAAGTTACGTCACCATACCCGATCCTCCACCTTCGACATTAAATCCGACCAAGCTGCCTGGGGTCGTCGGCACATAAGTAACGTAGGGTTTTGCTGCTATTCAATTAATCATTTGATTGTGGCATTCGCTCATGAGGGAAGGGCAGTACACACAACCATATTTTTGAAAATTTCATCTCTGTCATCGGTTTCTGGACCTTTGGACTCGGCCTCTACGAAATTGCGCTACAACACTGCCCGTACGGGCAGACGCCTATCTCGTTGTCTGTCTATCAACTTTCTAGTATCTCTGTTGCTTCTATTAAAGCATTTCGAGATTCAAACTGCGAATCAGATTCTACCCTATTTTATAAGACCGAATCAGCCATTAGGTATGCAAAAATATCACGTTTCTCATAGTTTTTATTTCATTGTGTTTGCTGGCGCTTAAGGTACACTTAATAATTAGTTTCCAGTTGCACGTATCTGCGAATATTGGTTTTTCCTCATAGTTTTAATATTAGAATTTTGTTATTCTAGGTGAATAGGACGCAAAAACAGGTCTAGAATCAAAAGTTCAATATATATTAAAAATGTAGACACAAACACCAATATATTATATTTATAATAATATAATAACTGTATAGTTAATTATAACTGTTATAACTTGTAGGATACCTATATTAATTTTGAAATGCAACATGGTCGTGCTTCCGTGGCAGCCAAAATTTAAACAACATAACATCACGCCTGTATTCCCCGAAGGGATGGCAGAGGTGTATAGTAACACCCTCGTTTCACGTTTAAGTCCCATGTAATAGAGGGTGAGCCTATTACCATCAACCGGGCACAATCCAAACACCGGGCTGCAAATGAGGAATTTCATACGGAAAAACCCAATAACACTTTGCCAGTACTTGGGGATCAACCCAGGACCTCACGATCAGCAATCACGCTTGCCACCACTAGACCAACAAGGCTGTTAAAACCAAACAAAATTGTTCAATAAACCGCATATCTAAACAGCTAGCTACTTTTTGTTCTGTTGCTCAGCACTAGTTACCAAGAGACCTAATATTGTTGTCAAGCGGTGAGGCAGAAACGCTACAAAAATGTAATGAAATGATAACCCGTAGCTATAGAATGTAAAATGTAAAATGGTATACCACATAAAATTGCTCCCATTGCGAATGAGAGCGATGTAAAAAATATTGAAGATCACAATAGTAGAGGTACGTAAAGAGGTACATAATTATGCATGTAATAGTTCAACGAACAGTCTTGACCAGATTGTTTTGTTACGTAATGACCTCTCCGCACCGTTTTTAGAATAATCATTAGATTGCATACTATATATTAGATATATATATTGGTTTTTATTCGTACAAAGTTATCTGAAGATCAAATAATTAACATAGAATTGAATGAATTAAAATCAATTGATACCATGATATCGCTATGCACGCAAATTTTGCCCCATTGATTAACTCAATACGATAACACACAGTGAGTGATATTTGAGATCCCGAAGAAGAATATGCCACTCCATCACAGGTGCAGGACATCAATGATATTGAATTTGTCCGCCAAGCTACTTCTGTTTCAAACTTGCTCCTACCACCATCGTTGGTCTGGATTATTCTGGAAGAATTAAATTTCATTTTTCTGCCAATTTGTCGGTCTTCTGATTTTGAGTCTTCTCTCCCGGTATGAGGTTAACAATTGAGGACCAAGGACCAAGATGGATGTTGTTCCTTTTAGAAATTTCTACCTTAGGAAGTAAATTCATTCGTCTTTTCTCTTTAACCTCGTATGTTATTTCTTCTTTTACTTGCTTCCAGAAATATCGGTTACCTGACGAGCTATATTTGCGCTGATGTCCTGAGTGTGAAGACAATGCTGTGGCTTGGTCTGCTGGTGCCGACTGTGATCTTCTTCATCTTCCTAGCGATGCCGGAGACGCCTGAGTACTTGGTCAAGCAGGGCAAAGTTGAAGTGAGTAATCATTGTGATATGATAAGGCTCATATACAATTTTAATGTTACTCAGCGAGCTTCTTTGATGTACGAGATCTATAACAAAATTGTTCTGAAGAAGTCACATAGCTTGCCGAACTCGTATAAGTGGAGTGGGCTGACCATGTTTGTGGAATGATTGATGCATTTGCAATGGAGGTTAAAACAGAAAAACTTTCATGGTCTCCACTTTATGCAGCCATCGGTGAATTAAGCGTATGCGACATTACAATTCAGAACTAGCTTTTATAGTTCAGATTAATGGAATAGATAGGGTCCTACCAAGATCAGCATCATCCCTTATACCAATTTATTTAGGGTCAAGGCAGCGTGTCTTTTTCTTTCATACACCTCTATCAGCCTTCATCTCTATGTTAACTTCCTTCCTAGCCATATCATCTTTATCCATTCATCTTTTCTTAGGACAATATCTTCGACATTACTATTAAAATTTTTACACTCTGAACAACGAATAAAAATTTGGGCAGGAATTTTAGAAAAGAAAAGGACATGATACAGTATAATCGATGAATATAAAAGATGAGATACCGTAATGTGATAATTTTTGCACTAAAGATAATTATAATATGTAAATAGATCACAATCACGTGTATGGCAAGAAGTCCATTAAAAATTCAAAACACACAATTTTATAACGATCAACAATATATAATATCCATTTACTAAACATTTATATTAAAATATAATATATATTTACCGATAAAAAGATAGTTTATACTACTAATCGCTTCCTAGCTATATCGGAACTTGGGGCACCACTATGTGATTTAAATTCATATAATTCAGTTCCGTAAGAATTACTGTATTATTGTGTGTCCTTATGTTAATGTTGGCTATTTAAATAATACGATGTAAACAATATTGTTAATGACATCAGTAACATAATAATATATCTATCATCATAATGATAATCTTTAGTATAAAGTAATCTAGTGATTTATAATGAAGGATGGACCTCCATCCATCCAACATACCTAATCTAGTAATTTCATGAAAAATTATAACTCTGTTTCCGAAACACTTGAAAGAAATTTTATGCGAAATATGCCACGACAAAAAGACGCGAGGAACTTGTACGGTCGACTGAAGCTTCATAAGTTTCCTATGGACTGGGGTAATAAGTCTACCCTTCTTCTTCTTCTTCTGTCGTGTCAGCAAGCTGCTAGCTGTACGGGAATAGCTCATACCGTGTGAAAAGATTAGGCAGTCAGGAAGATTAAATGCGGTGTAGGGTGTGCCGGTCGTACGAAAGCACCGTCACTCATGATAACTCTTGTAAATATGCCCCGTACTGTGCTCAGGCTTCTCCTGAAACCAATTCCTATATCAGACAAATTTCACAAACAAGAACATAAACTGAGCCCAAAGGTGGTTACATTGCAGGAAGCCAAGACGGTGCTAGCGTGGCTCCGTGGCGTCAGCGTGGTGGACCGCGGCGTGGAACAGGATGTCGAGAGCATCGTGAGGGTCGAGAAGCAAACGCAAGCGGACTCCAAGTCTGTCTGCAAAATCATCTGTAAGTAAACAACTATTATCAAATTGATTGAGTAGAACATTATTAATCCCTCTCTTTAGCGCTAATGGCTCTGAAGTCAGAATCTTCTTTGCTGGATGATATAGGTCGTGTATTACCTACTGCATCACCCATCTATACTAATATTATAAAGAGGAAAGATTTGTATTTTCGTATTTTTAGATTTTTGTATGTAACGAATAAACTTAAAAACTACTGGACCGATTTCAAAAATTCTTTTGCCGTAAGAAAGCTACATTATCACCACAGTATAAAGAAGTACAGTAGTGTGACGCCTTTGATCTCGTAGGTAGTAAAAGCCGAAAACGTCTAGACAATGTCGCGGAAGGGTATAAAGGCTAGGGTTGTCACAGTAATAATCATTTATTTAAATATGTTAGATCAATTTTGCTATCAACTTTTAGTAACAATTGTTCATTCATAACAGTCTCATGGCTACGCTACATGGATAATTATTATTTCGTTTATTCATCAACTTAAACACTGCGGGAATTGATGATAACGCAGATCCTTGTTAACACGAGAAGATGATTTGCAATCTCTCACAGAACAAGTCGTATGTACCATTTTTACAACGTAATTACCTATCACTTTCAATCATATACCTATATAATATAAAATAACTACAAACATTAAAACATGCGCGCGATAACCCCTAAAGACGTGTTCCGAGCTACTAACAAGATGGCGTGTGTAACACGGGCTCGCTCTTCCCGCGTCTCGCCCCTTGCCCCCCGCACGATTGACCTGTCTAGACGTCTTCGTCGAACGACTGTATAGATTATTAGACTGTGTTATCACTGAGTAACATAGGCTACAGGCGGAGCCGTGAGGACACAGCTAGTCGTTTATATGGCGAGTTCTTGGTTCTTCCCGGTTTTGCTCTAGTAGCGAAACTGAGTTACTAGGTATACATTAACAGCTGCACAGCTGTCCGTCCTGAAATCCTTGGTATTTTTTCGTGATACACTTGAAATTGGGTCATGGTTTTTATCATAGTAAGAGGGCTCACACCACCTGTAAATGTACTTACTTTATGACACCTAAAAACGCGATCATACTTATATTTTTATTACAATTAAATTCAATTACTTCAAATCATTTGTATTTCCTCCTCCACAGTACAAGACAAACCAACCTTCAAGGCCTTCATCATAACGATTATAATCAAGATAACGCAGCAGTTCGACGGCTACCTAATAGTGCTGATCTACGCCGGCTTTGTGTTCGAGCGAGCCTCAGAGTCCATCAGCCTCAAACTGAGTCCCAACAAGCAAGTCATCCTAATTGGAGTGGTGCAACTGCTGGGATCTATAGTCGCCACTTGTTTTGTTGAGAAGACTGGCAGAAAGGTGAGAGGCTCTTGGTTTTTTGTCGTTTAAGCTGGATAAGTGTTTGTGTGAGCCTCAGGGTCTATCAGCCACAAATTAAGTCCCAACAACCAAGTTATTGGAGTGGTGCAACTGATAGGATCCATCGTACAACTGGTCATAATGTAACATCTTTTCTTCATGATAAGTGGCCTACTCTGGCTTCACGTTCCAACAAGCCCCGGAATCCATCAGCCTACTGAGTCCAAATAAGCAACTAATCAAATAGGACGTTCCTATGAGGCTTCCACAGTCATAAAAACACAAATAAGAAAATAATAAAATTAGCGCAATACAATCGCCACTCTTATTGTTGAAAATTCTGGTGATCCTGATCAGAAAATGCTCTAAACACCATGAAACACCAGGGTGTTATGTTGTGATCTCGAGGCCTTCAAACTCAAAATCTAGTACACCTGATAGAGATTCCTATTTGAAGAAAGAATGATAAATGGTCAAAAATATAGTCGATACATCTGATTGACCCCTAATATCCCATCGCAGAACCACGTCACCCACTCATTTGACAATTGTTAATTTTACCTATATCTTTTATTCCAGCTTCTCCTAGTAACAACATCGTTCGCTGTTGGCGTCGGCATGTCGATCTTGTCGGCGTGGTTCTACATGACGTCATCGGGCTTCTGGCTGCCCGGCTGGCTACCAGTGATGGCGATGTGTCTGTGTATCTTCGCTGATGCGGCAGGGTTCCAGCCTATATCTTATATCATAATTACAGATCTGTTCACTTTCCAGGTTGGTATTCTTAATAGTTCAGTACTAATATACGTGAAACTAGAAACCCTTCGTATCATAAAGAATTACGTTCATATCTTGGCACTAGGTTGGGGAGACAGAGATATGAGAAAGAATCCACAATATTTTCTTTGTAACACCTGATTTATCACGCGTCCATTGAGCCTAGCTACAGCAGGAAGAAGAAAGACGCAAATGATGACTAAATATTTTATAAAAATTTAACACTAGGCCGGCTATCAAAATTTTGTATAAAGTTTAACACCGTAGTCAAACATTTATTTTGTTTTAAAATCCATTAATAATGAAAATTCTTAGTAAACAAAATTGATGGACAAATAAGTAAACAAGTTTAATAAAAATGTGTATGTTTATTCTGTCTAACCGCGGAACTACCAGAATTTTGTGGTATAAATGTTACCACAATACATAAAATGTACACAGATACTGCTGTTCAACCGCATGATATTTTAATTTCCACGTATAAATAATTAGGTATATAAAAAATAATATAGCCAAACACTCTTTTTCTTCCAGCTCCGAGGTACAGTATCAGCTATCGCTAACGTCTGCGCGAAAATGAGCAATTTCGTCCAAACGAAGTGGTTCACCATCCTCTGTGAATTGATCGGCATCCACTGGACCTTCTTATTCTTCGCAGCCGTCTGCTTCATCGCCTGTTTCTATAGCATCGGCTACTTCCCTGAGACACGACAGAAGAGCATCGAAGAAATATACTCCAAGCTATCAGGTAAGGTAAAGAAGGATGATAATAGGATTGAGTCTGTACCGTAGTTTAGTTTTGCGGCATGTTCCTTCAAATCATCCCAGGGCCGGATAAAGGTTCTATGCTAGCGACGTGTATTGTCAATCGTTTAGTTTAGTCTATTGCAGTCCGCTGCTGGATATAGGCCTCTCAGAAGTTGCCACAATACCTAGATCTTCGTAGATTTGTATGCGTAGAATGACTTTGTCAAGTTCCCAAACACCTGGTTGTATGCTTTCTGTGTCTTCCATAGAATGAGGAAGGCAACAGAAAAGGATGGAGGTGTTTATAAAAGGTGGTGCATTTTCTAAAAACTTATCAGAATATATTGAAATGATAGCATCAGTGATATCAAATACATTAAAACGAATAATATTGCAATTGGCACGTGCAGTAATGGCGCCATTAATTACAGCAAAATCTTCCTTGAATAAAATTGTATGAGGTGAATGTACTAAAATCCGTCCAGTAGTTTTAAATGTTAGTTCAAATATACACAAAAGATGTCGTTGGGAACTTTTGTTTTCTAATAATGTTATGATTTTGTGTGAAATTATCTGATATTTTTATTTAATGTTAAATTAAAGTCTTTTACGAGTAATTGTTACTGTGGATCACTTGAATACCCTCGACTGTATTTAGTGTTTGTGTTCTGTCGAACATTTGATGGGAGAGTGTCGAGTTTCTTCAAGTATAATTTAAAAGCTAGGCATTGTTACGTGTTTTGAGTGTATTGATTGTCTTTGTGTGTGAGATTAGATCCAGTGTCTTATCAGTTTCTGCAATTATGAATGTTAGTGTTCGACGACACGTTTGGTGACTGCACCAAACGTGTCGTCGAACACTAACATTCATAATTGCAGAAACTGATAAGACACTAAGCCACTGGGCTAAGCGATTGGCTTCTGCGCTGCGGGTCGTGGGTTCGATTCCCGCACGGAACAAATATTTGTATGGCCTACAGATAGTTGTTCCGGGTCTGGGTGTTTGTGCATGTGAAGATTTGTGTCTGTAAACGCACCCACGATACAGGAGAAATCCTAGTGTGGGGCAACGTTTTTTATAAAAAAAAAAAAAAAAAAAAGTGTGAGATGAAAACGTGAAATCTCGTGTGTGTCAGATATAAGATTGTCATTATCCATATATTTTATAGTTTTGCAAACAAAGGTCTCAATTAAATATATTTCATTCTTTGCTTCGCAGCTTTTTTCATGACAAATGTTTAAATAAGTATCTATAAAAATGTTGGCTTGAGAGATTTCTATTTCCTGTTGGCTTCCAGGTAGGGTTAGCATTTCAAAATGGAGGAATGCTTGTCTAGAGTGCCTTAAATTCCTGACTACAGAAAAATGCCTGTAGATCTATCTCTCATGTCGGCAAGAGCTCATGCCGTGTCGTAGGCAGTTAGCAAGGTTGATAGCGGGGCTGACTACACAGTGTGCTCCGTACATACCTACTAAAGTATCGTCACTCATAGAGACTTTTTGAATGCACCCTCTTATGCCTGTCTCAGAGTAATGCCGGCCGCACACCTGTCTAAACTTTACAATGCCTGTCAAATACGGAAAATGTCTGTCATATGGTAACCCTACTTCCAGGGTGGTTTTAAAATCAGTGCATTTGTCACCGTGCAATTTGTAACCTTCTTTAGATGCTTTAATCATAGCACATACGAACTATCGAGCATCAATGGTAACGTAGAACCAAAAAAAAAACTCTTTGTTAGAAAGGTGCAAACGTTTAAACAAATCTCTCGAAAACTGCGGAGTTGTCTTAATGTAATTCAAGTGTGTCTAGAGAACTAAATAATTCATTTTATAAGACAAATAAATGTAAGATAATATTTTAAAGTGTGTATTATGATTAGAACACAAATTAGTGTCCTGCAATGAACTATAGAGTTGTGTATTCTTATGAATAATTATTAAAATGTAAGTTTCAAATAAGTTATTCTCAGTTAAAAATATATAAATTATATTAATAAAAATGTCTTCCGTCTTTTTAATCTATTTGAAGGACATTTTTAGTCAAATGTCAATTCAAAGAACAATACAATAATACTATACTAGTTAATGTTGAAATCTTCTTTATATTATTGCGTCTACGTATCATCCATATTAAAATCAATACCAAAATAAATATAAAATCCAGTAGTCAAACAAAGATGGCGACAGAACAACCTTGCAGTGCGTCGATTGACTAGTTCAGTAGCATTAAATTGATAAACAACATATATTAGATCGACTAACCGATAGTTTACTACATAAATAATGGAAATAGCAGCTTCAATATTTGCCTTTTGCTCAAGGACAGTGTGTTTGAGCGAGAGGCAGATAACGAGAACATTAGCAAAACAGCCATTTCTGATTCAATGGGGAAGGCAACGCAAAACTAAAGCAGATGGCAGCACCTCCATGCTTAGTTATTTGAACCAATCAGAACCATCAGGTTGATATTAACAATAATGCCAAACACATTGCAACCAATAAGATTGCAGTGGAACAATCGAAAGTGGCGCCATTAGTTCCACAGTTGCCTACCCCATTATCTAAGTAACTGTTGCAAATTACAACTGCTGCATTGCCGATCGTCTTCCAATTCTCGAGATTGTTATTCTCAAATATTTGTGATCCTAATGGCTCATTTGCACCAAGTCGACTGCCGCCTACGGCTAGCGACTTCGGGTCGCCGAAGGCAGCGCAGTTGAAGCCGTCCGAGTCGCCCGACTATGTTTACACCTACGACCGCCAGGGCTTTTACTGACATAAACCTACATCAATCCAGATATTTTTGATTGGATTGGTTATCGATCGGTAGTCGACTTGGTCGACTTCGGCTGCGAATTTTAGTCGTCAGACGATTAGGCATACATGGGGTTGGCTGCTGCCTTCAGCAGGTAAGCGAACTGGTGTAAATGAGCCAACAAGCGACCGTTATACAGACAACGGGGCGGTAATAGAGTGGAAGCGGCAGCCTAAAGTCCGCAACATTCTCGTAATCGCTTTCAGATTGACAGATCAACAACATTCTGTTTTCATTCAGTTTTTGGGAACACAGACCTATGGTTAATTTCGGGTGTGTTCTAAGTTGGCCCGCAGTATTCTCTTCGTTTTCTGTGTGACATTTACCTTTATTGACATGTATGTACAGTTAATTACTCAAGTAATAAATTACCTCGGATCTGTAGTGTACTGTAACTAAAAACATCCTTGTACACACGACGACAAACCATGTTATACATTTTCAGTTGCTGACCTCTCGTTGTATGAAAATTCCGGACAATTAGAGGTCAGCTTATACTGGAAACGTATAGCTTGGTTTGTCGTTGTACCTACATTGAATTGGTAAGTAGGTATCAATAGCACCTACATACTTGTTTAAATACCACTTTGAAAACAAAAAATAAAATCTTTGTTTGACAGCGTTGTTATTTTTGTAGTTGACTGTACCTACCTACTTAAAATTAATAGTATTTAAGTTAAAATTGTGAATGGATAATTTTATTTATAATGTTCGAGCCATGATAATGCATATTTATTAGTTATTATTTATAGAATATATTTTAAAAATAATGTAAATATTTTTTAAAATATAATGTGCCTTGAATGTATAGGTTTAGTTCTTAAAAACGCCACCAGTGTTGTGATTAGCAGTAGTGTGATGCGAGACCATTTTAGATGAAAATGGTGTTAATTTATTTAAATACCTAATATGTATTTATTTTAGATTACCTACAGCGATTATTGATTGCAAAAACTGTTTTATTATTTCGCCAGTGTCTACATTTTTGATAGGTATTGTATAATTATGATGATAAGAATAATAAAATAATTTTTGATAATTATTATCAAACTTCTTGACATGCAAAATTATAATTAAAATATAATAATAAAAGTAAGTTGACATTTACAAAAAAAAAGACAGAAAATAAATTACAATGACAATAAAAAATTCATCTTACATCGCTAGATGGCGTTAGTCACTTTAGTTAATAAAATAATTCTGACCGTCTCCTTACAGGAATGCCGTCGTGATGATGCGTTCTGATAACGCATAAATTATTAATAAAATGTAAATATGTGATAGTGATAATAATTTTAAAATAATGTATTGTAAGATGAAGACTTGTTAATAATAAACAGATATGAAATAAAAGTTTTTTTTTCTTCAACAAAACAGCTATTAGGAAGTTTTTTTTAAATATTTTGAAACTTCTACAAAACATAGGCAACAGTGAAAAATCCAATGAAATGTTTAATTAATAAATATGTAATGCCCAAGTTAGGTACGCTCACTAGACAGAGACCGCACTACTGAAAGTTGACGTCATACTTCAAATACTTCTTAAAGACAGAAAAGGCCCCCTACAAAAATAGAATTACGTCATGAGGATTTGCAATATAAAGGATTTGCTAATAACAACAAACTACGATCACTAATTCGTGTGCCAATAGGGTTAATTAAGGAAATTTTCATTTTGATGCCCAATTCCTATAATTTACGAAGCGTTATTGGTTAAAATTGAGACTTGTATCTTTAGCAATAATGAAGCAAATAGCTCTGCATAGTAGTCCCTCTCATTTATTGAATTAGTTATCACAGGATTTACAGATAAAATTAGCTTATGAGTTTATTTATATACCCAGTTTGGACATTAAAATGCATTGGTAAGTAAAACGATTCGATTTATTTTTGCACCGGGCATCATCATCGTAGCGGTCATTGGAAGTCCATGTTTAGAAGTGAACGTTTACGGGCCATAGTAAAAGAATCAGATTTGAAAACGTTAGCGCCTACGCCAATTGTAATCCAGCAAGAATTTCTTATACATGACCGCTCTGAGCAGATCATTGCTAATAACAATTTAAAAGGCGCTTGGCCTGTACCTTAATTTGTTACCCAAACATCCGCTGCTGAACAATACTGAACATGATATGAAGACTGAGACATGAATGAGCAGTCACGGAGACATTCTTCTTCATTCGTGTCGACATTAATTACATGAGAATAGCTCATGCTGTGGTGAAAAGATTAGCCAGTCAGTAAGGTTGGTGGACTGCCGAGGGTACGCTAGAAGTACTTAAGCCGAGTACAGGCCGCGCAGGCAACACAGTTCAGTCACTGTTTTACAATCCATAGAGTTGAACAACTCGTTGTTCTCTGTTGATGTAGGGCGATGTCACAGCCTGTGGTGTGTAACTATTGTAACACTTTAGGGTGGTTTTAGGAGTCAACCCTCAACTAGCATGTGCACATACAATTTAGCAGGCGTGTACTTACGGGAGGATAAAGAATAACACTTGTAACCGTACACTATATATATATTTTAGGGGTTATTATGGCGGTTTTCGCAGCATCTTCTTTATCCATAGGTATACCATAGTATGCCATCTTCATATCTAGTTTAGAAAATATTTTCTTCCCGTGTAATTGGTACGTAAAATTTTGAATTCGTGGAATCGGATATATGTCAGGTACAGTCGCAGCGTTAAGTCTTCGGTAATCGCCACATACACGTAGTGAGCCATCTTTTTTCGTGACGACGTGAAGTGGACTAGCCCAGGGGCTTTTAGATGGTTTACATATTCCCATCTCCATCATCTTTTCAAATTCTAGTTTTGCTGCTTTGTACTTATTCGGGGGCAAGGGTCGTGGCCGTGAATATATTGGTTGGCCGGTTGTTTCGATTATGTGAGTTACGTTGTGTTTCGCTGGGGCCTTGAGAGAAATGGGTCGCAGAATGTCTGGATAGTCCTTTAGAATTTCGTGGTAAGCGTGATTGCGGTCGATCATGTAAACGGTTTCGTCTGAATTTTCAATCTTGATGGTGTTCACGCTAAGGTCGGTAATGCGGTCTATAAGTTTTCTTCGATGTAAGTCAACTAGTAATTTGTGGCTTACTAGGAAGTCTGCACCCAGTATCGATGTCTTGACATCGGCGACGACGAATGTCCATTTGAAACTTCTACGTAAACCTAAGTTGAGGTCAAGTGTACGCTCTCCGTAGGTACGTATTTCAGTGCCGTTCGCTGCGAACAATTTGTAGGAATTCTCCGTTGGCTTCAAGAGTTTCTTGTTTCTAATTGCTAGGACTGAGATAACTGCTCCGGTATCGACAAGAAACCTTTCGCGTGTGTTGCTATCGATAATGCATAGGCGGTGGCTTTTTAAATTAGCATCGACTGCCGCCATAGACGATGCCTTCTTCAGTTTTCCTGTTTTCTCTTCATACAGGGCGACTCGCATCGGCGCGCTCGGTCGCCGAATTTAAAATGGTAACGACACAACCAGTCATGATCACCAGGCTTCCGATTTGTGCGGTTTCTTGAATTAGAACGTGAACGATGATTTTGAAAATGAGGACTATGAGAGCGGCGGAACGTAGAGCGCTGTTGATTTGAACGCAGTTCTTCGACTTCTAATGTTAATTTTTCTATTTCCTTGCATAATAAATTTAAATGTAGATTTGTTTCACTCGGAATAAACACAACTGTTCACTACTGACGCTGACATCTTGTATAAAATTAAAGATCGGTTGTCGCAATCGCGGATCACGTCGGGGTCACCAATTTAGGGGTTGGTCCCTAACCAATAAAAGGCGTGATACTCTGTTGAACTATAATTTTATACTCTCTGTGAAATGATGGATCCGAAACAATGAAGATGACAGAATTCTAAAAGTTTATGAATTTAAATTTCGAATGAGAATTTAGATGGCCAGTGATTGAAATGATTCATGAAGGTTGAATGTACATTGTCACTACAATATAATTAAGAATTACAAATATATCAACAGGGCGTGGTTCGTACAATGCGAGGAGTCCAGGGTCTTCTTGAACAGGTGAACACTTAGCTTGGCAACTGCAGTGACGCGAGTGGGCCGATCTGCAGTGTGCCCGACCTTTTATAGGCCCGGACCCCCGCCAGTCAGCCACCACCCATCACACTATATGGATTGTAAGATTGCGACTGAACTATGTTGCCTACGCAGCCTGCGCTCTCGTATACGCTTAGGCTAAGTGTCGTTACTCGTGGAGGCACTTTCCATGCAACCCACGAAGAATCGTAATCATCATAATTGGCATCTGCCTCAAACATAGTTGGAAAATCTATATTTCAGACATACAACTCGATCATCATAAAGAATGAGATTAGAGCAGGGGCGAAGCTACCACCGTATCAGATTAGAGCAGGGGCGAAGCTACCACCGTATCAAATTAGAGCAGGGGCGAAGCTACCACCGTATCAGATTAGAGCAGGGGCGAAGCTACCACCGTATCAGCCGATCAATGATACGGGCCCCGAGCTAAAGGGCCCCGACGTGTGTAAGCAAAATTTCGTAAAATGGTATCCATAATCTCGCTCAAACTTAGGCCGTACACCAAGATTGCGGTGCATGCTTTTGCAAATTCCGCGACTCCGGCCGAACGGTCAGGAGGAGGAACACCATTGGTTTTTACCCGGTAAGAGTCCGGCAGACCTTCTCGCCTTCCCCGGGCGAGGGACACCCATGAGGATTTTTCAACGATTAAAAAAAAATGCCCTGCACCAAACTCTAAACTCGGCACACCCCAAACACTCCATACAACCATGGACCATATTTTTTGGTTTGGTTTTCTCCATATGGGCTTCACCGCAGTCAGGTAGAAGGGCCCCCAACAAATTTTGATACAGGACCCGTCTAGGGCAAGCTACACCACTGGATTAGAGATGGTGGATCGACTTGCCTTTCGCTCATAGAGATCGTGCGTGAGCGAGAGGAAAATAAAAACATCGATAGTAGCGCCACGAAACTCTTGGATACCATGATTACCTTTGTATGTAGGTACATGCAAGATAAACAGTGACGTAGAATAATAATGAAGCAATAGGTACCTTCTTACAGGGGCTTTATTCATTATGGCATAATATCATAACGTAACACGCAAATAACACGGCGTCATTACCATTCAAATGAGCAATAGAAAAAAAAATATTAACATCACATAACATCACGCCTTGTATTCCCCGGAGGGTTCGGCAGAAGTGTTTTAGTAACACCCTCGTTTCGCCAGTTGTTTAAGTCCCATGTCATAGAGGGCGAGCCTATTGCCATTAACCGGGCACAAATCCAGACTCCGGGATTTGTACACACCGCAGGTGAGACTTCCTTTCAGCTCATGGCATACCATGAGGAAGACTATAGATACACTAGCGACCCGCCCCGGCTTCGCACGGGTGCAATGTAGATACTAAAGTGGGGCATATAAACCTTCCTCTTGAATCGCTCTATCTATTGCTGAAAACTGCATTAAAATCCTCTGCGTAGTTTAAAAGATCTAAGCGTACAGACAGCGGGAGCGACTTTGTTTTATACTAAGTATAGATACCACATACATACCACTACATATAGTTGTATGTATGTAGTGGTAGTAGCTACATAGTTCCATAAATAATGCCCTACCAAGCTATAGTTCCATCTTAACACGTGCCAGCACATTTGTTTCCAAACATAGTGTTGCACAATGCTTGAGATGTTGTCGAAATCCCTCATGCAACCGAGGCCTAATTCTTTAAGAAAAACACACAAGAAACGCAACCGAGTTCCAATCGCAGCATTTTTGAATAGTTCTAAAATCGACACCAGGTGGCGCCACTGCGAACGTAGACCTGTTAAAATTTGGTTTTGTAGGTACAGTCAGCAACAGGAGTAACTGAATGAACACAATTACATTACAATATTAGATAAGTATACTTAGTTTAATGTAATTTAATTAGCTTTACAACAGAGCATTAATTACTGGCTTATTTGTTAGACACTGACATTTTGATTGAGTATTTGATATTGTTAGGTCTCCATAACACGTCATTCAATGCTGCCATTATATTTTTGCAGTTAATTCTAACAATACACATACACACATATAATACTAACATGCTACATAACAATAACGTTGCTTGCAAAAGCCCATTTGTCAATAAATGTCATATTTAGTACTACATTAAAAATGTAGTACTAAATATGACTGCTTTGACTGCCTTGTTGGTCTAGTGGTCGCAAGCGCGACTGCTGAGCATGGGGTCCTGGGTTCGATCCCCAGGTCGGGTAAAGTGTTATTGGGTTTTGCCATTAGGAAATTCTCAGTAGCAGCCCGGAGTCTGGATTTGTGCCCGGTTAATGGCAATAGGTTCGCCCCATGTTTAAGTCGCGTGTAATAACATGGGACTTAAACATCACTGGCGAAACGAGGCTGTACTAAAAACACCTCTGTCGTGATGTTATGTTATATTTTTTTTTTACCAAAAGTTTCTACTTTGTGTACCCACATTCTTTAGATATCTCGTTCCTGTCAGATGGATTAAGTTGACAGACAGCTATCTCATTCCAAGTCATCTCAAATTATCAAAATGTGAACATCGTTTTCTTAGCTATGATAAGATAATTTCGAGTCAAATCAAAACAAATTGCCCAAAAATACTAGTCCAAGTTTTCCCTAACTACAAGCAATTATATTATTAGATGTCATCATTAATTTAGCACAAGGATATCTGAGATTGGCTATCGAGGTTAAGACCTTAACCCTATAAACCTAGAGATATGTATGGATAGTAATTCACGACTCTGGTTTTTAAGAGGAAATCATGTCTTTGAGGAAGGAAACAAGTATTTTCCCAAAGAACTTCTTTTCCCTCCTTGCTGATTGGGAGTAGGTATAAAAAAAGTATGTAGCACGAGATAGGCAAGAATAGCTTTTGTCGTGTACGATAACAGCTCATGGCGTGGTGAAAAGGTTAGCCGGTCAGCAAGGCTAACTGCCCAGGGTGCGACAGACGTCCGGGGTTGAGGTGCATGCTTTTGCCAATCCCGCGACCCTGGCCGAACGGTCAGGAGGAGGAACACCGTTGGTTTTTAGCTGGTAAGAGTCTGGCAGACCCCCTCGCCTTCCTCGGGCGAGGAAAATCCATGAAGATTTTACAAAAATAAAAAAATAATAAAAGGGCTGTGCCTGACGTATTTAAGTATCGTCACTTTTGGAGGCTCTTTCAATGTAGTTGCCGGCACGTAACTTTACAAGAGTAGAGAAGAGAATTCCTCTCCTTCCTTTCTTTCTTCTAAACAGACATGTTTAAAAATAATGGCATTAACCATAGAACAATGACAAGCAATAAAAGTGACCATTTTTTTGTTGCACTAAGTGTACATGCGCTTACATGCTGCCACTACGCCAAAACCTTGCCAATGATTACGCAGGATTTGGAACTAAGACTGTACCATCCAACACAAAAACATCCTCGTCCACAAACAAACAATTACGACACGACACGTTTGACGACACGTTTGGTGCAGTGGCTGAGCGATCGGCTTCTGCGCTACGGGTCATGGGTTCGATTCCCACACGGAACAAATATTTGTATGGCCTACAGATAGTTGTTCCGGGTCTGGATGTTTGTGCGTGTGAAGATTTGTGTTTGTAAACGCACCCACGATACAGGAGAAATCCTAGTGTGGGGCAACGTTTTGTAAAAAGAAAGAAAAAAAAAGAAGAAATTACATTATCCAAAATACAGTACATGACACAACGACGAACAAACCTTGTAGCTGGTTGATGAGTGGATTAAGAGTCTTCTTCTGCTTTTCTAACCTAACCTAACCTGGTGTCAAAGTTTATGCCGCCCATAGGCCTCTGACTTGGCTTCACATGCCGTCAAGAAATATCTCGCAGGCATGCCGGTTACCTCACGATGTTTTCCCTCACCGTTTTTAAGCAAGTGCACACAATACGCACATGAATCCAAAAAGTCAGAGGTGCGTGCTTTGGGTTCGAACTCCAGATCTATGACTTGATAGTCCGACGGTCACACCACTAGGCTATCACTGCTGCTGGTTGTATTAGATTAAGTGTAATACAATCTTACACTTTTGGTCGCTATCCACTTATCACACAGTGTGAAAAGGCCTCGTTGGTCTAGTGGTGGCCAGCGCAACTGCTGACCGTGAAGTCCTGGGTTCGATCCCCAGGTCGGGCAAAGTGTTATTGGGTTTTTCCGTGTACAGTTCCTCAGAAGCAGCCCGGCGTTTGGATTAGTGCCCGGTTGATGCCAACGGCGAAATGAGTGTGTTACTACACACCTCTGCCCAAACCTCCGGGGAATACAGGCGTGATGTTATGTATGTATGTGAAAAGGCGGGCCAACGTTTTGTTAGAAGGATCCGTCGCTGGTCTCCTGCAATGCAACACGCGGAGGGGTCTTAAATGTAATTTGGTTTTAAGATGAAAACTTTCGTGATTTGTTCTAACTTTTTTCTTCTTCTTCTAAGGGGGTCGATAGCAATCTAAATTGAGTCGGCCCAGAATTTAGCTACGAATTTAGTGTTGTTATTAGCGTCCATTACTTTCTGTAACGTGTAGGTATCAGAGCACGTAAGGCATGATGTCAGGTGTCCCATCGTTTGTGGAACAGCACCACATTAACACTCCACGCTGGAATAGTCTATGAATCTCCACCTGAGCAGATTTTCCTTGCTTCGGCCAACCTGGGTCCGGAGTGTGTTTAAAGACTTTCAGGTTAGCTAAGGCAACTCATGTCCAGGTGGGAGATTTTCAGCAGCTGGTACAAATGGGATAGGTAGGGAAGCACCATCATGCCGCAGCTTTAAGGCTTGTACACAAAACTGCGATGCGACGTCGCATCGTAGAAATATACGAGCTCGCACGACGCATCGTAAGAACTTACGAATTGATTCGCGTAATCGATTTTTCCTATATCTTCTTATCAGCAACAGCAGTGCGCAAATCTTTTTACGCAAAATTATTCTACCTAGTATAAAATACGTTCAATACGGTTGACGATCGTCGAGGGATTGGTCATCCGAACCTTGGAAGGAAGATGCCTTGCCGCACGAAATCGCATCGCAGCAATTTGCGTCGCAGTTTTCTGCGTTGCAAATTCGCATCGCGCCGATTCGCAATTTTGTGTACAAGCCCTTAATTTTTGTCGAGACTGTTCGCCAATGAGCGGTAAAACTGTTTCTAACTTTAATTGTCTTTATCTTCGTGTGTTTCGTTCTACATTTTCTACACTTCCGTCATATTGCGTATTTTTAGCAACCGACCACATTTTTTTTCTCAATGGCCTTTAGTGGCGCGTGTATTATTTATATCCACCTCTTTGTAGATATTGTCGCCTGCGACGTCACACACAGGAATAGATGGGCTGTTGCCTAGAGAATACGATAGGTCTGGGATTACAGTAAAAATAACACCGTGTGGCAAATTTTTTGCTGGCACATGTTACGATCTACTATTATGTTATGTAAGTTTTAAATGTATCACACGATCACGTAAGCAAATAATGAGTTCACCTAAAACACGACATTTTTTGGAATAACAACGATTTATATTGTTGTCTTAATACTGATGGAATATTAAATTAGGTAACTACTTTTGTACGTAGTTTGAAGTTTTATGGTAAACAAATATTTAATTTTTAAGATACTTAGGTACCTAATTTATATTGTCATCGTGTCTTGAATTTTCAATATAACTTCCATTTTTTTTAGCAACAAGTTTCTACGCATTAGCGTTTTTGCTACTACCAACACACTCCGATCATCAATCAATCAATCAATCAATATCTTTACTGTGGATCATAGGTAGGTACATAATACAGGTCTTAAATAATTAAATTGAGCTCAGCTATGTCCCGCCCATAGGGCATACAATAGTCACTTACATGAAAGTTAAATGAAATACATTAAAAACACATTATTAAATTAAAGTTACAAATCATTTAAAATTTCATACAGAATTTATAGGGAAAAAATAAACACAAGTAGGTACACATTGGTGTCATCGCGGTGACTATCGGGGCTATAGCTTCCACCATGGCACCATGTCGGTCTTCTATAGACTGTACTTCGGAGAGTGTGCTCAAGAACTCTACAACCTCATCCCACCGGCCCCCTTCTACCATCGGTCATCTAGGCGCACTGCAAGTTACCATCCATACTTAGTTGCCATTCCACCAATTCGCACTAAGCGCTTCCAAACATCCTTCATAATGCGCACTGCAAAAGAGTGGAACTCACTACCTGCGTCTGTGTGTTCCCGAACGCATTCAACCTGAATCTCTTCAAAGTTAGAGTTAACAGGCTTCTTCTGGGTAAGCTCACTCCATCGTAGACTTTGTCTCTGTCTCCTCTGATCTAGACTAGAGTCAAGAGCAAACCCATTTCAATAAAAAAAAATGGCAGCCAAAGCAGTGCCCCAGGGGGACCGAACAAGAATAATGGGATTTTTTTTATTATTTTATTTGAAGGTGTTCCATTTTATGATATCTAGTAACCCTGTGAACTCAGGCCAGTTAATTTGAAGTAACTCTGTATAAAGGGCCCCGATAAAGGCCTGGATTACTTGCTAACCTGGGGCCCTAAAACCTCTAGCTACGGTCCTGGTAACTATAGCAATATTCCTTCACGACCAATAATCTTGACCCTAGCAAAACTGAATGAGTGAATCAAGGAGCTTCAAGTATACCCCACCAAGAAGAACATAGTCTTCTTAGTTGTCGGCAATAAGATTGACAAGCATAACATTTTGGGACCCAGTGCATAATATCAGAAAGTACATTGGGAACCCGCGCGAACGCGCAACGAGTATTCCCAAGGAGGGTAGATGTCAGGCACGCGGCCGGTCATAAAACAATAAGCCAAAACCTCTAACAACATGGATTTATGAAATACATGTTGCGCCGACCACACCTAGTGTCGGATAAGGGCAGGAAGAAGAAGAAGACCAATAATTGTAGAGGTGTCTATGAGGAGGCCTCTAGGTATACAGCAATTACTGATAATATAATACTAACAACAGTAAATCCTATACTTGAATAGGTACTTGTCTTTAAGCGGTAAATACACTAACAAGTTAAATTGCGTAAGTTATTAAAGCAAGTCCTGTTTACATTAAAAGCAAGTTTCTTTAAAATCTTAACGGGCAGCTAGCGACAAGTTAGGCATGTCAGTAGAAGACTGAAAGTCGGTTGTACAAGTCATCTTGCGCAATTTTACTAGCTAGTGCATTTAGCGCTTAAATACTAACAATTAAAGGTACCTACCGTTGCAATTGCTTAAGAAAAACCCTGTGTAAAGAAAAAATAACAGGTAAAATTCTTAGTGGTACCAGTCGGTACTCGTGTAGTGCAGGCAGTAATTGGTTTTTAGCTTAAGAGGTAATGCAGTCGGCATTTAGTACATACAAACGTATTCCTCAGTTTCCTTCGTGGATAATGTCACTAGAGCAAATATTTTTTACCATATGATATATATCTACCACCACTATGTCCCTATGTTTTGTTTTTGTCAATAAATTAATTATTAAAAGAACTAGAAACGTTTAAATTTTATTAAAAATCGATTGTTTTTATCACCGTTTTCAAACATCTGGTCAACAAATTTGACGAATATAAAAAATAAAAGAAAAACATACAGACATAACCAAAATCTTTTTTAAATTATTATAGAAAAAAATATTAAAATCGGTCCACATTTGAAGAAGGAAACAGGGAAATACGAAAGTACGATTTCACTAACACTGCACCGGAGAAATCAGTCCGAGATGCAGTTGTCTCTTTCGCGCTCAATTGGGAAGGTTTTCGTGAGGGGTGGGACGGAAATAGATCGCTTAAAAACCTATTCAAATTATTAATATTTTGCAGCCCGCGTTTCCTCTTAATGCAAAGATGTGGAGGCTGATTAATGACAGGCCATCCCGTCGACATATTCCAGCCATTACTTTCATGTAATTTTACTATGAGTTATGTTTTTTTCCTTCCCTAAACGTGTTATGTATCGTGTATCTATAGGTAGATAAAGCTTAGGTATTATTATAAAATCGTTGCGGTTTCATACGATTTGCGAGGTTGCTGCGGTCAGTCCGTGGATGAGTGACCGTTCATCGAAACCCCTCCGTGCCTCGGAGAGCACGTTAAACAGTCGGTCTCGGGTGTCATACGATTATCTATGACAGTCGTTACGGAAGTCAGAAGCCCGAAAATCTGACAACCGGTCTAACCTTAGGATATCGGCATTGCCCAGTAACTGGGTTGCGGATGTCTGATGGCAGTCACTCCGTGTAACATACTGATATTCAGCCGCATCTGCTTAGACTGGAAGACGACTCCAACATAGTTGGGAAAAGGCTAGGCAGATCAGTAGGGTTGCTATCTTTTTTCCGACCAAGTGTATCTACTACGTTGTCCCGTAGATACTATAATACTTTTTTTACAAATCAATTAATATTGTTATGGGTTCTGGGCCTGCAGTCAGTCTTATCTGCTGCTCTATAGGTACGCATATTTCTACATAATGTAGGGAATAGCTGTTTTTTTCTTCACAATTTCTTGATTTTTTCCGTAGTAAAAGTTGTTCATAATGAAATGTATGTACAATAGGGGAACGAAAATGTTATACACCTTAAGATCTATTTTTGCTTAGATAATGCAAGAAGCAACCTATTTTACCGACTACGTATTGCCAACATTATAGAAATGAAAATACAGATATTTTTTGACAGGATATTAGAAATTATAGTGGTGACAGGGTGACAGATACTAGTAATGTCAATTTATTTAATCATCGAATTGATTTATGTAATGGTTTTTACAACAAAACTCCTTAAATCAAATCACAACACATTATATGGCACTACTACGTCATATGGAGGGAAAAGGCAATTTTGATCTTTGCTACCACATAATTAAACATACTTTTCCATGCATTGGTCTGTTCCGTTCAACAGTTTGAAAAGGTAACATGTGCCCGCGATGTGGGAAAGGAATCAATTTGAAAACTGACGAACCTATTATTCCCCTACTGTACAATGAGCCTTTAAGAGGTTTTCAGTTTTTACATTTACACCTTGTATAATCGCATGCGGTTAATCATCAGGAACTGAACTGTGTACTGCTAAACATAGATCCCTTAATAGGAGTGCATCATCAGATATTATTATTCTAATAGTATCATATCTTCAACCTTAATTTCTTCTTCTTTTCGTGTGGTTAGAGACTAACCTAGTGTCAGAGTTTATATCGCCCATGGGCCTCTGACTTAGCTTCACATGCCGTCGAGAAATATCTCTCAGGCATGCCGATTTCCTTGCGATTTTTTCCTTCACCGTTTTCAAGTAAGTGATAATTATACAATACGCACATGAATCCGAAAAGTCAGAGGTGCCTTGGATTCGAACTCGAGACCTATGACTTGGCAGTCCGACGGGTACAACACTATGCTATCACTTAACCTTAACTTATTATGATAAACAATTCCAAGTATCGAATACTTCCCGAATAATTTAAGGTGGGCCTTGATGAGTCAGCAGATCGTGGACCGCGAACAGATGATAAACGCTCTGAAGAAGACAATGGCGTCGTAATTTGGTTCCGTCTCGTACCCAAACTAAAAGAATAATAAATTATGCCTAAACGCCGTGTGACATGAGTTAGGACATATAATTTGGATAGTGTAATTGTTTGAAACTGCCTCGTTTGTCTAGTGGTGGCAAGCAAGGCCCTGGGTTCAATCCCCAGGTCGGGCAGTGTTATTGGCTTTTTCCGTGTAAAATTCCTCAGTAGCAGCAGAGTTAGGACTTGTGCCCGATTGATGGCAATAGGTTCGCCGCCTATTACATGGGACTTAAACATAACTGGCGAAATTAGGGTGTTACTATACACCTCTGCCCAACCTTTCGGAGAATACAAGCGTGATGTTATGTAATTGTTTTTTTTAGGGACAAGATTGTTTTTTTCTTGGATGGTACAGTCTTAGCTCCAAATCACTGCGCGAGTTGACTTCTGCAACCAACTTTCAATCTATGGACACACTCAGCAAGTCGACTTCTACAAGTATTACGAACTAAGCGAGCAATGGAGTGCAAAACTAGCGAAATAAAACTGGCTGGTGGATATGACGCTTTATGAAAAGATCTATTTGACGGCGGGAGCGTGGGCATAGCGACGACAGGGTCATAATCATCGTTTCTTGGTACGGGTTCCATGAGGTAGGTGGGTACTCCTGCAAACCAGTAAAACGTAGGTTGAATCACAAGTCACGTTTATTTGGTAAATTACAATGAGTAACAAGGCTTGTACGGTGAACGTGACAGTTTCGATCGTATGACTGAACTATAAGGCGTCTGCCACAACAATGCGGCTCTCGATCGACTCTGTCCACGCGTATGGCAGAAGATCAAAGCGCCACTTCACGGCGTTCACTGTACTAACCGATAAATCAATAATAATTATGTTACAGTTTGATATCGCTTGCGACGACATATGCAATACCTAGAAGCAAATGGTTGGAAACCAAATAACGACCTTAAGGTATAGAGACTAAGGCCCGTATTAATAAACAGCTCTCATTTGAGAGATCTTCCAACAGCAGCTACAATTAAATAAGGTAGAATTCCATACATTTGACTACTTTTTTTGAAAGGGCGGTTTTACCGACCTTGGATAACTTTATCTGAGGAATAAGCACTAAGCGCTTCCAAACATCCTTCATAATGCGCACGGCAAAAGAGTGGAACTCACTACCTGCGTCTGTGTTCCCGAACGCATACAACCCGAATCTTTTCAAAGTTAGAGTGAACAGGCTTCTTCTGGGTAAACTCACTCCATCGTAGACTTTGTCTCTGTCACCTCTGACTTAAACTAGAGTAAAGAGTAAACGCATCTCAAAAATAAAAAGTTAGATATTGTGACAGAATTTCCATACAAAAGCTGTCAAAATGTCCATTTAATTTCTCAGATAAATGTTATCCGGCGTTGGTAAAATCGGCCCTAACACCCATATTCTAAGACGTTCCTCCAAAACTTACTCGACTCGACTCAACCTTGACTCAGCCTTATTCACCACCATTGGTAGTTATAGTTTACATAAACGTCCTTGACTCGAGATTTTTCCTCAGTGGAGGTAAGGAATCATCTGTCAAACTCAAGGTAACTCGGAACCTACCTGTGTCATAGTTCGTATGTAACAAAAATTAAATTTGAAGACTTTCTCGAATATGCTTACGATAATTCTTACAATTATTTATCGCGGCGTTATTTGCGCGATGCAGATAATTCTAATTATGATCAATGACTCCGTCGAGGAACCTCAAAGTTCACTCAAAATTGCGACTAAGAATACAATTTTGAAGGTGTTTTCGAGGCCGTTCTAAGTCGAGTATGAGTCGAGTAAGTTTTGGAGGAACGTCTTATGGTGCGTCCAGACCTGACGAACGCGCCGCAAATGCGCCGCTCGCGAGCTGCGCGCGTGCATTTCATGTTCGTACAAAGCTCCGCGCGCCGCTAGCGCGCGGCTCGCGAACGGCTCGCGCGTTGCGCGCGAGCGGCGCATTCGCGGCGCGTTCGTCAGGTCTGGACGCACCATTAGAATATGGGTGTAAATGTCTTAATTCATGTTACAACTACACATAATAGAACGATGGATAAATATTATAGTTACTCGTCCATGTGGAAGCAGGGTGATCTATTTCTCAGAACTTCTAAATCCATAAGATATCCATAAGTAAATACCTAAGTAGACAGACAACAGCGTGCATGAATCATTGCTAGGGAAAATGGTGCTTTCTTTACTCGCTGACTAAACTATTGCAACAATATTTGTCTTGTAGGTAGGTACGGGTAAACCTCGTGATTTATTATTTATTTGCTTGTCATAAATTATTACTACTACTAAGAAAAACACAGGGTGTAAAATACTCTTCCTTTTAGCCTTTTCTTAACTATATTCAGGTCAGCTTCTAGTCTAACCAGATGCGGCTGAATACCAGTTTTTTCCAGGAGCGACTGCCATCAGACGTCAGCGTCTTGATCCACCGTGCTCAGCCGCTGCCGCCGCGGAGCCGGTCGTCTCTTCAGACTCCGTAGTCACACAGTTAATTCAGCCCTCATCAAGGTGTCTCCCTCGCATTCCTCCCGCCAGCAACGCCCTAATCCGAGATCCGAGTCCCATTAGAGGTCCCCCTTAGTGCTGCTGTTGCTAGTAGTCATGATGTTAATAGTAGTAGTTAGCTTAGGTTAAGTATTTGACTCGTCCCCATTGGTTGGAGACGCTTCAGGTCTCGCCAATAACTACCTGGTTACGTAGATATGGTCCGCAAGGACTAACTACAAGCAGTCGAATAGAAAAAAGAATACAGACGTCCGCAACCCAGTAACTGGGCAATGCCGATATCCCAAGGTTAGGCCGGTTGTCAGACTTTCGGGCTTGACTACCCGTAACGATTGTCCTAGGTATTCTTATGACACGCACGACTGACGGTTTAATGTGTTCCCCGGGTGTAAAATACTACCATGTATAATATTAACCGCACATAAGCGAAGCCAGGATGTTTTCTGTAAATAAATGAGGGTAATGTTATTTTACCGTCTAATATATTATTACCTAGAACCCATTTCAACTATGTCCATGCCGCAGCAACTAGTGAGACTGTAAACCAACCTCACAATTTTAAAGGGTTGGATTTTAGTTCAAAAGTAAGCACGACATAAAATAATCAGCTCATTACACACTGCTGGACACGGGCCTCTTAAGGCCTTACGCCTTAGTTCACCACGCTGGCCTGGTGTGGGTTGGCGGACGCCACACACTTTTTTTTAAGACGTTTGAGTTGTTAGGTTTCCTCACGATGTTTTTTCCTTCACCCTTAACCCAAATGATAATTAAATTCTGATCCGCACATGAATTAGAAAAGTTATAATATTCATCATTAAAAATATTAAATAAATTTAATATTTAATGGTAAACGACCTACATCAAGAAAACACTAACCGACGAGGTTCGGCAGAAGTAACACAGTTCGTGAATTAACCAAAAAACGTTAGGAGTGACTACGGGTATAATCCTCATTTTTTAATAGAGGCCAAAGTCCAACCGTTTACTTGTTGCCGGGCAACGAAATAAAAGCGCATTCTTTACTCTTATAAAATCGTTTAGCAGCGGACCGAGTATTGAACCCTGTGGTAACCCCCTTTCTTACTCGTGTCATGACCCAATTTATCCGAATATTTTATTGCATGTTAATTGTACTTATAATGTAGGACATAGGTGACCGTCCTATCGATATTTTGATCCCAAAATATAGCGTGTTATGAAGATAGCATGAATGAAGTAACAAAATGGAATTCATTAAATCCAGATACCAAACAATATCCTTTATAATTTACTCTAGAAAAATAAACCTCTTAGTTTCCCGTAGGCGTTTATTACATGTAATTAATCCTTATGTACTAGTTGCGAGCTTTTGCCTTATTAACTCAAGTTTTTTTTTATTTATTTACATTGCTTTAGTTAAAAGCGCCTAAGCGGAGCGATTGCTTCAGTGCGCAAAGAATGTTCGTGACGAACGCACGCACTCCGCAGCCGCATTTAAATATCGAACTCGGTAACGGGAAGCGGAACCCTTTTTTAAAATAAGAACTTTAAATTTTATATCTCAGTTTTAAAGTACGTTTTTTTTGTTACTTTTTAAGTGTTGTGTCGAGTACTTTTTTATTTTATTCTGATTTACTTTCAAAATATACTAAATAAAATTCCGGTAAAAGTGTTTTTACCTACAAACAAATAAATATTGAATCTCAATTTACGGTACTAATAAACTACTTTAAATTAATTTACAATTCAGTGTCGAAGTGAATATCAAAAAAGTGTTCTTATAAAGTTACCAAAAATATTTTGTGACCAAACTTTAAAGTGATTTTAAATTTTAAAATAAAGATCCCTACTTTTAAAATTAAAGTGTACAAGTGCACATAATCTGTGGGACTTTCGTGAACTCTTGGTGAAATCGTAAGTATACACTTGTACTACATTTCGACGTTGTCATTATAAATCAGTTTTATGTTTCTTAAATAGAGAGCGCATTTAATATTGAATCTCCTTTATGTACTAGTATTAGATAAATAGAAAAGATTTATCTGTTTATTTTGTATGAAAGGCATTAGATTATTCATTCATTAAAAAAATTACTAAATGATGAATTCTAACAGAAACCTTGACATATTTAAAAAAATATCAGTATATAGGTACCTACTTTTATATAACTACTTGTAGATGAACATAAACGTTCTATTGCTAAAACATTTTTGCTCATCTACAATATTGTTGAGTTAAACGACATTGATTGATTAACATTAATTAAGAATATTCAACGTATAGTATAAAAATAGTGTCACAGTTTGCACGCGTTGAATAATTTACAACAAAATTTTCCGCATTAAATATTACGGGGTTACATCTAATTAACAGATTAACTACAGTAACCCTGTGAAATGTGTTAATGTAGTTTCACCAGTTAACCTTTAATATAACCTATAAAGTATTGATATAACGTAGTAATGTATTAGGTATTATTGTTTTATAAAAATAAAATGGGGTAAGTACTTTTGAAACTATAGTATAAAAGTAACCATATGCCTACTTTATTTATAGTAACAACACACTAAATGTAACATGTACACAGCTATTTAAACAAGAAATGTTGTATTTCAAGTAAGAAATAGACAATGTTTGTCCAAATTCATAGCATATGTTATTTTTTGATGTTACTCAATCGGGAAATAATGTGGTATCCCTAGTGGGGATCGAACCCGCGACCTTTGGACTTTGATATCGAATAATCATTTGAAGTTGGGGCATTCTAAAACGCCACTTTTGACCTCAGTTGAACTAAAAAAAAACATTGAAATAATTTGAAACTGTGTTGAAAATGTTTTAATTTTTTTGTTAATTCCTGTCTACTTGTGCCTATTTTAGCTGCGTGGGGACGGGTTATAATATAAAACTTCCTCACCGCACGCTGGGAATAGACGTGTGTTGTAAGATTCAACAAAACCCAGCACGCTTGGTGGTAGGATCTATACGGTCCGCCTGGCTAGCTACCACCCTCACATTAAAGCAGTTTACTGTGTTCCGTCGTGTGTATGTGAGGGTATAGGGGAATCCCTCTATATCTATGTTACTTGGATTCGTGTGCTCCATCTTAGACCTTGTCTGCGCTTACCATCAGGTGAGACTAGGGCCAAACGCGACCGAATCTATACTAATATTATAAAGCTGAAGAGTTTGTTTGTTTGTTTGAACGCGCTAATCTCAGGAACTACTAATTGGAATTGAAAAATTCGTTTTGTGTTGGATAGTACATTTATCGAGGAAGGTTATAGGCTATATAACATCACGCTACGACTAATAGGAGCGGAGCATAAATGAAAAATGTTGCAAAAACGGGAAATATTTCCACCCGTGCGAAGCCGGGACCGGCCGCTAGTCAAGAATAAAAAATTAATTAATTAATTTTTCCTAATTTGGTTGTTCCCGACAGGGTCCATATTGATCTTTTACTTTGTTATACCATCTATGTAATACATATGGAATGCAATAAAGAATTAAGTATTGAGTGAAACATAAAAAAATATATCTACTGATACTACAACAAAAATAAAAATACGGTCTTTACAACATTATTTTACATTGTTTCAATGTTAAAGGTTAGTTTGACGACACGTTTGGTGCAGTGGCTGAGCGATCGGCTTCTGCGCTACGGGTCGTGGGTTCGATTCCCGCACGGAACAAATATTTGTATGGCCTACAGATAGTTGTTCCGGGTCTGGATGTTTGTGCGTGTGAAGATTTGTGTTTGTAAACGCACCCACGATACAGGAGAAATCCTAGTGTGGGGCAACGTTTTTTAAAAGAAAAAAAAAGTTTAGCTGCTGTCTAAAGTGGCGTATAAGAATGCCTCAACTGCAGGTGTTGCATGGCCACCATAGACAACGGTTTTGTCGACTGAAGAGTAGACAAAATGAAATATTTTTCTCTATTTTTCCATCGACAAAAACCTTGACTACGGTGATCATTCTACGCCTGTTAGAGTTGTCGTGCGAAGCCTACTTTACCGGTTTCTCGATCGATTTCAAATCCGCAAATATCTCCGTATATCATTACAATATCTAGTATCTTAGGCCACCAAACAAAACTATAAAAATTTCCTAGTGAAACTATAAAAAACTTTTATAAAAAGCTTCAATAACATCATTAAGCTATTTAATTATTAATTTATTCACAAACAGGTTACCGAGCTAGTCGAGTAAGATTAATAAAATTAATTAAAAAAGCTAATCGTGATAGGATCTCAAAGTTTAGGCTGGAATGGAACGAAAAACAATAAACAACGTCACGAATGATTAACCAACATAACATAACATCACGCCTTGTATTCCCCGAAGGGATCGGCAGAGATGTTTTAGTACACCCTCATTTCGTCAGTTATGTTTAAGTCCCATGTAATCTGGGGCGAGCTTATTGCCATCAACTGGGCACAAATTCAGACTCCGGGCTGCTACTGAGAAATTCCTAATGGAAAAAACCAATAACACTTTGCCCGACCTGGGAATCGGACCCAGGAACTCATGCTTAGCAATCACGCTTGCGACCACTAGACCAAAAAGGCAGTCAACAACATATTCAGTTATATTCCAATAAAAAACACAGTAATTCCTTTATGAAGGTTATTAATAGCAATAAAGGTATGATAACAAATGAATTCCTTTCCATTGAGTCATTACTGACTACTTCGATAAATTTCATGTACACGATTGCAGCAATGAATTAAACTTGCTCGCTTTCGGTCGCAAACGCATGGAAAGGGCCGCTAGAACACGGTTTTTTTTAGTTATTTCTAAGTACATAATTGAGTATCAGCAAAAAACCTTGCACAACTTGTTTATGGTTTCTAGAAACGTACCATGAATGTGAGGAAAGAGTGACGTAACGAACGAGCAAAGTTAGAAAAAAAATACTAAATAAAATTGATAGCATAGCATAACATCACGCCTATATTCACAAAGGGTTAGGCTGAGGTGAATAGTAACACCTTAATTTCGCCGTTATGTTTAAGTCCCATGTAATAGGGGGCGAGCCTATTGCCATCAAACAGGCACAAATCCAAACTCCGGGTTGCTACTGAGTAATTCCACACGGAAAAACCCAATAAGACTTAGCTCGACCTGGGGATCGAACTCAGAACCTCACGATCAGCAGTCAGGCTTGCCACCACTAGACCAATGAGGCAGTTAAAATTTAAAAAAATCAATTCAATTGGCTTTAATTTAGAAGAGGTTTAGTACATCAGGAGGACGGACGAATAGTAAAATACATGAATGAAATGAGACACACAAGTTCACATTTCATTCATGTATTTTTACTGTACACAGTAGGGTCATTGTGCCAGTTAGTGACCAATTAGCGGATTTTTTAACTTTGAATTTCGAGAAAAGTATAAATTTTCATACAAATGCCCAGTATCTGTTGTCTAGTACGTTCATTATATAATCTAATTACTGGTTTAGTTTTTATCATAGATGTATCTATTACTCTTTTTTTATGATAAATTATAAACGACAAAAGCACCCAGTGTGTCATTTTACGGCCAATATTTTCATTTTCCGACCAGTAGTGTGCTAGTTTTCGGCCACGTTTATTTTCATTGCAAAATAAACCTAAGTCACCAAGCATTACGACACATTTTTGGGTGATTGAGTAACAAATCAAATTTCATAATTATCTTCTAAAGTATTTATTAATTGGGCAATAAAAAAGTCTCAAATCAGATAATAGTCTTTAAAAATAATTTTTCTTTGTTCTAGTTTTCTTCAGTTCGTTTTAAAACCTTCCTTATCGCAGCGAGGTCAGCGTTGGTGATCTCGTTAGGATTTAAATGTGAATTAAAGCGTAAAATGTATCATGAATATAAGAAACAAATGGTAAATACTTCATAATTAGATAAATTATTTCGGTTGGAAACCGGGACATTAACTATAATTAATGTTAGTATACTGCCATTATTTTACTATACAATACTAAGAGTGGTCGTAAACCGAAACACAAATTTTTATGCATTCATTTTTCGATCACCTACAAATATACCTTTTACTTGCTTAAAAATGTAGTTATTAGTGGTCGTAAACTGAAGGTCACCTGCAATCCACTGAACTCATTTCAAACATTGTCTTCTTCACACAAACAGTAACATTTTAGTGCGCAAAAGAGTTAAAACTATAACTACTTGACTGTGTCAGTATGCCGACCATCCGGTCGAAAACTAGAGTTTTGATTAAATTCATCATTCAGTTACCGACCACTAAGAATTTCGTATTAATTCACAAAAAAATACATTTAAACCTACTTAAAATGCAAGAATATTGTAATATATTACTCAAAAACATTACTATAAGTATATTAGGTAACTACGAAATACTGCGAAAACTTATCGTTTTGTTTCGAACGGGTCCTTATTTCTTTTTGTAAATTCACCTCTTTGCGACAGCACGAACGAAACCGACAAACTGAACTCTCATTTTACTTAGGATCACCATCATCATCTTCCTGCCCTGGTCCCAAGTTACTTGGGGTCGGCGCAATATGTTTTTCTCTTCCACTCTTCCCTGTCAGCCGTCTCATTATCATTTACTCCCTTATCTTTCATATCCTCCCTCACACAATCCATCCATCTTTTCTTAGGTCTCCCTCTCCCCCTCCATCCATCAACATTCATATTCATTACTCTCTTAGTCAAATGTGTTTCATCCCTCCGCATCACAGGCCCATACCAAGACAAACGCTTTCCTTTCAACTTTTCTGTCACTGGTGCCACTTTCAAACTCCCTCTAATATACTTATTTCTTACTTTATCCATTCGCGTCACTCCACACATCCATCTCAACATTCTCATCTCCGCTACGTGTAATCTTCTTTCATCCGTCTTCTTCACGGCCCAACACTCTGATCCGTACAGAACGACAGCTACTTAGGATCACCATGATATTTTGAAATTATTATTGTGTGTGTATAGAACAAGTACACGTGATGTATTTTTAATAAAAATATTATGGGATTGTATGCGTGATTTTTTCTATTATCTATAGTTTTAGCTAAGATGGTATGAAAATGGCTGGAAAGTGAACATAGCCGGCTAGCTAGCACTATGTACCTACTAACTAACATTAAGTAGTTATTGGTTTTTGTACTTCCCAGTAGGAATTAAGTTCTACGTATTGAACGCATTGAAAAATGTCAAGGTTTACTAATAAACCACGTTCGGTCTCAGATAAGCATTTAGATAAATTGCGGCACGAGCTTCGTATAATTATGATATTTAATTAATGTTTCTGTATACATATTTTGTACGCATATTCTACTTTAGCACAAAGAATAGATAACCAGTGTTCCCATCCGTACGATAATTTCATAGCTATGTACGATAGTACACTACTATCGTACGCAGAAAGTACGATCCCATCAAAAAAATAAATATGAAAATGGGAGCCAAGTTCAATAAGAAGAAAATGCGTAGTTGTCGACATCGCCGACAAAAGAATTGAGATCTAAATGGGTGCCAAGTTCTGTAGATAATCCTGAAATGTATTTATACAAAGCAGATAACTTAGGATAAATTGAAGCTCAAGTTTAACTTGGCTAGTTTTTACCAGCAAACCAAATTTTTAGAAGAGTAAGATAATTAAATTATGTTGACCTTGCAATATAAAAACAGTAACTTGCGTATAACATAAAGAAGATAAGTTGATTAGCCAAATATAAGATAACTTGTATATGAAAACTAGCCAAGTCAAATCTTGACTTGGCTAGTAGAAGAGGGTTGACTAAAAAATTTCAGTACAGAATATGATTAATTAAAAAAAATATTTAAATATTTCTCTGGTTTGGTTAATAGACAAATTCCATACCAATCGAAAGTATAGTATACCTATACCTGCCTATAGAATATGCAAACGTTAGGTTGACTATTTTTTTCCCGTCACAACTCTTGGGTAGGCAGGTGTGTTTATACCGCTATAGTGCCAAGCTGAAACTAGGCGACGTCATTGTCGTCAGTTCGGTACCGGTTCTCGCACATATAAGAACCGGAGTCATTAATCGAAAATGTATGAGAACCGGAGCCGGAACGGCGCGGGCGCCGCTCGTATAATCCCGACCTTATTCAAGTTCCGAGACCTCCCTGTGTGGTTTTATAATCGAAAAGACAGACATCCCATTGAGAACTTTACAAACGACCTATTATTATATTTACAAAGAAAAATTCAAAGCATTCAAACTATAAGAATGTAGGTACGTTTTTATTTAAAAAAAATAGTGCAGGTAACACCTGTTCTAGGGCCGAATTCTTCCCGCGGTGTTTTTTTTAACAAACCTGTTACTTGTCAATGGATTTAATAGGCTTATAATGGTGGCTATAACCCAACGACGCAGTTATATTCGTTATAATAAATAATAATAAAGGTCCCATTCTTTAAGCTCCGAAATTGTATTCAAATGTTTGTAATTCAGAACTGTCAAATTCATGATTGCACAAATCCAAAAGATTATACAATGCAGTCTTAATACTTATAATGAATAGCGGCCCGTCCCGGCTTCGCACGGGTGGATATTTTCCCGTTTTTGCAACATTTTTCATTTATGCTCCGCTCCTGTTGGTCGTAGCGTGATGTTATATAGCCTATAACCTTCTTCGATAAGTAGACTATCCAACACAAAAATATTTTTTCATATCCAACCACTAGTTCCTGAGATTAGCGCGTACAAACAAACAAACAAACTCTTCAGCTTTATATATTAGTATAGATTTACTATGGGTTGGTTAACTATGTGTATTTTTAAAAGAAAAGAATCCACTGTTACCACTTTTTAAGGAACTTCCGACTTCTTAACTAATGTACAGTTGGGGAATGAAAAGGCTCGTCAGTTTTCAAATTAATTCCTTTCCCTCATCGCAGGACATTATTACCTTTTCAAACTGTTGAACGGAAGACCAATGCATGGAAAATTATGTTGAAATATTTGGCAGCAAAGATCTAAATTGCCTCCATATGACGTAATAGTGCCAATGTAATGTCTTTGATTTAAGGAGTTTTGTTGTAAAAACCATGACATCAATCAATTCGATGATTAAATAAATTGAAATTACTAGTGTCTGTCATCATGCCACCATTATAATTTTTAATATCCTGTCAAAAAATATTTGTATTTTCATTTTTGTAATGTTGGCAATACGTAGTCGGTAAAAATAGTTTTTTTCTTGCACTGTGCAAACAAAAATAACCCTTAAGGTGTAGATATAACCTTTCCATTCCCCTACTGTACCTATTTAATGGTTTTCATCTATTTTACAAAGGAAATTACAATCTTAAAATGCCAAAAGTGATTTTTTTCCAGATCTGTTACTATGAATTTAAAGTTCCTTTTTGTTTCTTAAAATTTGAAGCACAGTCCGTTTTAATTTTTGAAGTAACAAAAATATGTTGTCGTTGTTGTCTATACCTACTGGTCTACTGTAAAAACTATAGATAAGCTACGTCTGCGTCTCCCAGAAATATTAACATAGTAATGATCAACTAACATTGATGCATTTTACATACATGCATACATAAACTCACGCCTTTTTCCCATGGGGGTAGGCAGGAACTATAGAACGCCACATGCTACGTTCCTTACATACTCCTTTCGCTTCATCCACATTCATACATTTGTCATACGCGCACACCGGTTGAGAATACTACGCACCTGTCCTTTGTGAAGAACATCATCAATAACATCGATGTATGTCCTTCTAGGACGTCCTCTACCGGCGTTCCCATTAACATCCGCCTTATAAATTCCTTTTGTTAATCACCGTTCACTGATTCTCTCAATATGACCAAACCACCTAAGCATACTCCTTTCTGTCACTACATCATCTTTCTCATTTTCTCATCTCATTTCCCATTTTATCAACATTACTGTTATTAAAATTATCAACAATTCTACACGTATCTAATGTTGCGTTCACGGAGCAAGAACAAAGAATGCGTTAAACCAACTTTGACACAGATTTAATATGTATTAGTTTTTAGGATAAGTTTAATATGTATGACAAATTATTCGTGCATAATTATTTTCGTTACGCATGCAAGATCGACAGAAAACTCCTTGACTAACGACGGAAATTGATTTAAAATGTTAATATTTATTGACAGGCATGCCTGGTAAACATTACGGTGATTTATGTGTAAGTACATATTAAATTCGATTCAGAATTGTATATGAACCGCCTCTTAGGGTCAATTCATACTAGAGCAGAGTCGAAGCGCATCGAAGCGTCAATCTGAAATTTAACATAGCATATTCAACCTTATCTCCACAACATAGTACACATATCGCACTGCTAGATCAATATTGTATTAACTCAAAATGAAGCTTTTTTCAGAATCGACAGAAAACTGATTATTTACTTCCTGTTATAGATTGCAATTGAAGTGAATGAAAATTAAATGAATTACTGTTAAGATTTGTGTTTGTAAACGCACCCATGATACAGGAGAAATCCTAGAGCAACGTTTTTAAAAAATAAAATAAAAGAGTTATCTCAAATTGATCGAATTTTGAGTTGATACAGTACCTATTAATCTAGCAGCACGATATTACTTCTAAGATTAAAAAAAAAACGCGCGAATTAGCGCTCATTCGACAGAATTCGCGCGTCGGAGCGCAACCAACGCTGATTGGTTCTTCGCTTTACTTGTGAAGAAATTGACGCTTCGATGCGCTTTGACTCTGCTCTAGTATGAATTGACCCTTACCTGGCCGCTCAATCTTTTACCTGTAGGCTCACCACGAACGTTTGACGTACCTATAGTATCGTAAACGTATCGCTAATGTAAGCGAATTTTGAATCGAAAATACAACTGTCCTATAACATTTAGATTTTTTGTTTCGACTTGCATAATTTGTATCATACATACATACATAACATAGATAATTAGCCTATTACTGTCCCACTGCTGGGCACGGGCCTCTTCTCAGATTTAGAAGGCTTTAGGCCTTTGTCCACTACGTTTGCCTGGTGCGGGTTGGCAGACTACACACACCATCGAGAACTTTATGGAGCCCTCTCAGGTGTGCAGGTTTCCTCGCGTTGTTTTCCTTCACCGTTGACGCAAGTGATAACCAAATACAGATCTGCACATGATTTCGAAAAGTCAGAGGTACGGGATAGAACTCAAACCCTTCTGCATGGAAGGCAAGCAATCATACATACAAGGTGTAAAAAGACCCTTCACGAAGCCGTCAACCATGCATTCAGTACATCAAACTAAGTAACCGTACGCAAAAATTGTCGCTGGGAAATGACTTTTTTTGAGATGAAAAATATCGTTTTACGGTAAAGCTCAATGAAACGCACACAAAAGATTGTGCTGATGGATGCAATGAATAGTAAACGGGTAATGGAGGTATTTCAAGTACCTACATTTACAACCTTGAAAATTAGTATTTAAAAAAAAACTTGTGAAAAAGATGGAACCTCCAATATCTCCGTAACTAGAAGGTTCCCAATCATAGTCCAGAATAAAAAAAAATCACAATGACGTGGAGAATAAGTGCCTTTCGGCTTCGTTAAGGGTATATTTACACCGTTTATATGAATAAAGTTTTCAATTTAATTAAATAGTAGATGCGAAACAAATATTTCCGATTCATAATTCACTTAGGTACATTGAGTAACTCGACAGCATTCGTGCTTGGCCTGCTGACATAATTTTTAGGGAAGCCCGTAAACTTCATCGTAAATCGTAATTAGGCCACTCCCCAATACCACAAAACAGATAGGTACAGAAGTCAATCACATGTATGTACTTCACTTTTCATACCTACGTTCGGCGATCGCTCTATCTATATATCTATCTCTCTCAAGCGCATGGCACTCGCGCTCGCACTCACTCGCACACCTAGTCCCAAACAGTCTGAGATATCGTGTCTGTGAGCAGTGTCTATGTGTGCGGTACTTATATGTAGATTGACTTCTGTACCTATCTGTTTTGTGCCAATACTAAAATCTTATTTACATTGGCATTGATAGTGAACTTAAGTATTTCAGATACTAGCAAAATACAATACATTTTTAAGAGTGAAATAAAATGAACCGTTAACTTGAAAATTTAAAATGCAAATATTTAAATGAAAGTCGTTAAGGCACAATACTCGTACAATACAGGGTGTAAACGAAATCATGTAATTGCTTCAAACCTGGTGATGTACAGATGACATAGATTAAGCCTGGACGGGATACTTTTGAATTCAATAAAAAAAAATACATGAAGTAAACATGTTTTCTTAACGTGAGGCAATTTAGCGCCCTGAGCGAATTGCGTGGCTAACGCTCGCCCCACGGTCATTTAACTCGGTGCGCTAAAATGCCTCACGTTAAGAACACGCATGTTTACTTTTTGTAAAAAAAAAAATGAATCCAAAACTATTCCATACAGTGTTAATCTATGTCAGCAGTACATCACGAGGTTTGAAGGAATTACATGATTTCGTTTACACCCTGTATAAATATAAAGTTGGTTTTAAAGTCTCGATAATTATAGTCTCGCAGGATGAATGGCAACGTTATTAGTAACAATATGAGTAAGTACAATAAAAACCGTGAAAGCCAAAGTGTTTTATAAATTTATTCAGGTTTTTGTTACTAATCCAACAAAAAATTGTTAGGTATACACCCATATTCTAAGACGTTCCTCCAAAACTTACTCGACTCATACTCGACTCAGAACGGCCTCGAAAACACCTTCAAAATTGTATTCATAGTCGCGATTTCGAGTGAACTTTGAGGTTCCTCGACGGAGTCATAACGTCATAATTTTAATTATCTGCATCGCGCAAATAACGCCGCGATAAATAATTGTAAGGATTATCGTAAGCATATTCGATAGTCTTAAAAAAACATTTTTATTACATACGAACTTTGACACTTCCTTCCTTAAGGTAGGTTCCGAGGTACCTTGAGTTTGACAGATGATTCCTTACCTCGACTGAGGAAAAATCTCGAGTCGAAGACGTTTATGTGAACTATAACTACCGAAAGGCTGAGTCTATGTGGAGTCGAGTCGAGTAAGTTTTGAAGGAACGTCTTAAAATATGGGTGTTAGTATCTAACATAAGCTGCTAATGATCTTGGACAACTTTTCCAAGTTGTCACCGAGACATGAATGCAGTTTGTTGGCCTAGCCGCCTGGCAATAGTAATTACACATATACAGTTGCAGTGTACACAAATTGTACAGTCAATATCAAAAGTAGTGACAGTACAAAGTTACAAACGTGTTTAATGAATGAAAACGTGCCAATAATTATTTTAATACAAAAAAAATACTTTTAATACAATGACCGGTTCCTACGATTATTAATTTCTAAATACCAAAATATTCATCATATTTTGCTGTTGACTGTACTTAATTGTCAACATACCACGCTACAAGCGGTAGTATTATATTTGCCAGACTTTCCGTGACAGGTGAGAAGTGACGGAATATATCAAGGAGATGGATAGTACCACCAGAGTAATGCCGTATTCACACTAGAATTACCTACGCGTGTGCGTGCGACGCTACACGACACGTCACGTAAATCTATAGTTGGACCATTAATTCGATGCAGTAACTTGACAGTTCAAAGCAAAATAATGATACCATACTAAAACTAATAGTGTTGGGGTAGTGAACGATTTTACGAAAAGAACGAATACGAAAAATAGTTAAATTTAAACAAATCTCTACGAATTCTTTTTACCTCTTCACGATGCTGTTCTCTTAGACCCAAACTGACTAATAGAGAATGCCTTATGACATTAAGTCCGCATATGTACCACAATTGTGAATTGAAGTATTAAATAAATAAATAATCAACCTTATGTTCAGTTATTTGACGCTTCAAAACAGTAGTTACTAGTGGTTAAGACTTTTTAATAGTGATATATCGTGTTTTGATCCTAAAGTTATTAAATTCAACAAAAAGTATGCATATAAGTAAATTATTAAGTTCATTCGATTTCATTCATTCTTTTTTTCACCTCACTACCTTCTTTTTGTTAACATCTGGTATCCCCTTAACTGTCAAGTTACTGCATCGAATTAATGGTCCAACTATAGTGTGAATCCGGCATTAGATGATATTCTATGAGATAATTTTGTAGTAGCATCACTCTGTATGTATACTGATAACATCTTACCTGTAGAGTAGATAACACTATATTAAATAATAGATAAAGATAATAAATTACAAACATTCAAGGTGAAGATTCCTGAGCGTAGTTGAACGTGCGGTTGCTTAGATACTTACCAAATAAACAAAGTAGTACGGTACCTCATCGATTCGCGGTGTACTCTACGAGAGCATAAGTATAGCATAATCAGCCCATTACTGTCCCACTGCTGGGCACGGGCCTCTTCTTAGAATGAGACGGGCTTAGGTCTTAGTCAACCACGCTGGTCTAGTGCGGATCGGCGGACTACACACACCATCGAGAACTTTATGGAGCCCGCTCACGTGTGCAGGTTTCTTCATACCTAAACTGCTGAATATGCGCGTAGACACATAGCGTAAGACCCTACCACGGCAAGTTGCATCGGCCTTCACTTAGCATAGGACGCTACCACGGCAGCTTGCATCGGCCTTCATATAGCATAGGACGCTACCACGGCAGCTTGTGTCGGCCTTCACATAGCATAGGACGCTACGACGGCAGCTTGCATCGGCTTTTACATAGCATAGGACGCTGCCACGGCAGCTTGCATCGGCCTTAACATAGCATAGGACGCTGCCACGGCCGTTTTTGTCGGCCTACACATAGCGTTGTTAAAAATCGCAATCGAACCGAACCTGAACCACGCGGTTCGACCGTTATCTTTAAAAGAAAAGAACAAACAAACGGCCGTGGTTCAGCTGAGGTTCGATTACGATTTTGTTTGTAGGATTGGATTCTTATAACAGTAATGAGATAACTGCGTTTTATCATTAAAAAGTTATGAAGATCTACTCAAAGCTCACTTATAAAATTACGATTTTAGGAAGTGTCGATTTATCTGTTTATAACAAAACTAGCGTCCCGTCCCGGCTTCGCACGGGTGGACATTTTCCCCGTTTTTGCAATATTTTTCATTTATGCTCCGCTCTTATTGGTCGTGGCGTGATGTTATATAGCCTATAACTTTCCTCGATAAATGGACTATCCAACACAAAAATATTTTTTCAATTCCAACCAGTAGTTCCTGAGATTAGCGCGTTCAAACAAACAAACTCTTCAGCTTTATAATATTAGTATAGATTAACAATGTCAATAAAAATATTCCGTTTTCCCTTCAAGATTCTAATCAATTAAACTATACCGCGCGACAATTTACATGGAAATACGCACACACACTAACACACACTTGATCATACAACTACTTACTCATACTCAAACATAATACATTGTATCGTGTTTGTTTAATGAGGTGTAAAAAAAATCAGTCGCCACTTAACACAGAAATAAATCACTCGATACAATCGATATTCCATTCATTAAATTGCATTCAATCGATTATGACCGTATCGAGAAGTATACTAAATATAGCCGATCGCTATAACCGGTTTTGTTTTCAGACTCTTTTGTTTTAATAAATACTAGCTGTAGCCTGTGGTTTCACCCGCGTCCTATGGGAAATTTAATTTACCCGGATAAAAAGTACCCCATGTGTTAGTCCAGGACATGGTCTATCTGTGTGCCAATTTACATCCAAATCCGTTTAGCCGTGTATGCGTGATTGAGTAACAAACATGCAAACATTTACAAACATCCAAACTTTCACATTTATAATATTATTAGTGTGACTAACCACCTGCGTGTGGGCCGCGTTGTTCGTGTGAATAGTGAGTGTAATATAAGAATTGTGTCAAAAGATGGCAGCATCGTCTTACGTGTTAAAAATAACACACACCGATCACCACACCGCTCGTCAGACGTGGTGATTACGACATCAATCACTGCAGTTGTCTATGATGGACCAAGTTCTACGGTGGGTTTATTGACAGATCTGATATTTCTTCGAGCAGCAAATGGAACAATTTCGTTACGAATTGCTTGCCAAACGTTAATACTTACTATTATATTTTTAACCTATAAATAATTCAATTTTAAATTCTAACCTCCAAATTGCCACGTTTTTTTTTTAACAAACAAGTTGCTCAGCTGAGCTGCGCGTGCGCAGCGCGGCGTCTACCTATTGATTTTAACCTCTCGATCGTTCAAAAACTATTAGCAATTCGTACCGCCCATAATTCTCGTAACAATATTCGAAGGCGTTATTTTTATTAGGAAGGAGGAAAAAACAGAATTATAAATTATGTACGAGCTTATAATAATTCATAGACTATGTTTGCGTATTTATATTATATTTAATAGAACATTTTACCTTCCTCGTTCTTACAACGTGAAACAAAATCCTGGTAGCCCTGAAAAATAGTTTGTTAAAAATTTACTATTGATTTCAGCAATATACTAACCTCCGAACCAATTAATCGTTGTGTAAAGTTATGACAAGGTTATACCTACTTCGCCCTCAGCTTCCGGCTGACGCAGGTACTCTCGGGACATGGCTGTTTCGGGAAGTACCTGTGTGGTATAGGCCGGGAGCAGACGCCCGGTTGTCTCCACTGCGACTGCCCCGAGGACACGGCGCTGCACACTTTGCAGGCGTGTCCAGCTTGGGGGTCGCAGCGCCGCGAACTAGTCGCGGCGGTCGGCGGTGACCTCTCGCTTCCGGCCGTGGTTCTGTCCATGGTCGGGAGCGAGACTGCGTGGGAAGCCATCGCCTCTTTTTGCGAGGAGGTGATGGCGACCAAGGAGGTAGCGGAGAGGGAGAGGGAGGCCGCTTCTTCTCTCCCTTCTCGAGCTAGACGCACCGGGCGCCGGAGGGCGCGTGACGATCTCCGGCCACCCTAGTGAGTGGCCTGCGGGCGGCAGGTTGAGAGCCCGTCGCCCGACCAGTAACGGGCCCAGGGAGGACGGCGCGCTGTGTTCCGCGCGCGCCTCTCGGAAGGATGTGGGGCAGGGGAACAATTTCCCCACCACAGGAGAGGTCCACCAGAAGAAGCTGGTGGACCGAGTCCTGCCTGGGTCGCGGTGCATGTAATAGTGAATCCCGTGACCCCGGCCTTAGGTCAGAAGGAGGGACACCGTGGTGATTTTAGCCGGTAAAAGTCCGGCACACCCCCCCGTCTTCTCCAGACGGGGGATAGTCCATGAGGATTTCCCCACGTAAAAAAAAAAAAAGTTATATCTACTTCAAAAAAAATATTGTTACAATGGCGTTAAACAGCGTTATAACTTTACACAGCTATTATTAGTAAGGCGATGTATATTGTTTAAAAACATATATAGTATAGGTATCTCTATATAGGTAACTCTTTCTTAGGAAAACAAATTATTTAAAAAAGTACCGTTTTGTGGCCAAAATTCGTGATTTGTGTTAATGGAAGTAGGTTATTACAATGAGTAGTTAAAATAAGATACTACTTACTATACCAATATAATATAGTCGAGCCAAGGTCTTCTTCTTGATCTTCCTGCCCTTATCCCACACTAGGTGGGGTCGGCACAACATGTATTTCATAAATCCATGTTGTTAGACGTTTTGGCTTATTGTTTTATGACCGGCCGCCTGCCTAACATCAACCCTCCTTGGGAATACTCGTTGCGCTGTCGCGCGGGTGACCCCAATGTGCTTGCTGATATTATGCACTGGGTCCCAAATAGTCGAGCCAAGGTACCTGCTAATTATGAGATCCCAAGTTGATTGCGTAGTGTTTCTATCGGAAAATCTAAATTACTTATAACATCACGCCTGTATTCCCCGAAGGGTTGGGCAGAGGTGTATAGTAACACCCTCATTTCTCCATTATGTTTAAGTCCCATGTAATAGGGGGCGAGCCTATTGCCAACAACCGACCAGAAATCCAATCTCCGGGCTATTACTGAAGAATTCCACACGGAAAAACCCAATAACACTGCCCGACCTGGAGTTCGGACCCAGGACCTCACGATCAATGTTATAAATATATAATTATATAATAATGACGGACTTGCCACTAAATAGCGATAGACCGCACCTGCGGGTGTACAATACAATACACCGCCCTTCAAGCGTAAATCATGACAATTATACTAGCTTTGTTATAAATGCAGCGTGCAGCAAACCAAACAAGTCGCACGTTCCATAAAGATAACAAACTACACAATCATTTTCCACTACTAATCTAATAAAGTTAATTCTCAAACACCTTTGAGACATTCCTGTTCAAATAATCATCTTTACATAGTATAAAACAAAGTCACTCCCGCTGTTTGTACGCTCATGTCATCATTATAATTTAATTTAATATCCTGTAAAAAAATAGTGGTTTTCATTTCTATAATGTGGGCTAAAATAGTTCGTTTCTTGCACTGTCCATTAAAAAATAGATCTTGGTGCATTACCTTTTCATTCCCCTACTGTACCTATTTACCATGTCGCAGTACCTACTGTGGGAACGTGATGAACTCGTGCCATAACGAAGGATGATTAATTACTAATATTTTGTTATCATGTCTACACACGCTGTAAGCAAATGTTAAGAAAACGTCCGTGACTCATCGTAGGAATGCTGAAAACAATGATTGACATTGATTTGTACCTTGTGCGTATGATTTGTTGTTTTGTTTTGCATACAACTTATGCGCACCGAACCACTCATAAAGCCGCAATCGATCTGCGGTTTTAGTATCATAGTGATTAATTCTTTTCCCAAAAACGTTAGTAGTGGGCACGCACACTACATATTTAATTGTAAAAACTTATAGTTCGTTGTAAATCGCTTAATAGGAAAAATAATTCCCAACCCGGTCTGCAACTGATTTTTTTTATCTAATACATTTAAACGAGCAATTCTTGTATAATCTGAATCTCGGAAACGGCTCCAACGATTTTCATGAAATTTAGTACGCAGGGGGTTACGGGGGCGATAAGTCGATCTAGCTAGGTTTCATTTTTAGGAAACGTCGTTTTATCCGTGTTTTCAGGCAATGAAAAACTGCTACAATATAATTAGAATACGAAAGTAAATTTCGCCTTCATCTACAATGTTTTAATAGCTCAGGTGGGAAATCGGGCGGTCCCAAAACCAGGAGGACCCGGTTCGACCCGGTTCGAGCCCAGATGAGATTGTCTTGCCCTTTTTTTTCAAGTTCCTTCGTTTCTTTTTCGTTTTTTTTTTCTTTCCAAAAACACGACTTACCAAGAAAAATAAACCGAGCTAGGCTTGGTCATCCAGGTACTAATTATTATATCTCAATATCGCTTTGTCTAGCCTAAAAATCTAACCCAGATCCTCAATGTCAGCAGATAGACTTGAAACCACTAGTCCAATGAGGCGGATCTTTAGACCAATTCTGCGTCAGCATAAATAAGCAGCCCATTACTATCCCACGGGCCTTTTCTTAGAATGAGAAAGCCTTAGGCCTCAGTCCACCACGCTGGACTGGTGCGGTTTGGTGGACTACACACATAGGGTTGCCAGGTGTCCGGCTTTTTACAGTCGTGTCCGGCCAAATATACAAGGTTAGTCGTAAAGGTGGTACTAAGCCGCAGGCCACGTAAAGTATCACTGATGACTATTTTAAAGCAAGTGTTAAAATTTCAATATTCGATAATTTTTATTTGCATGCAATAATATTTTTATTTTAGTGTTTTCATAAAAAAAACACCTGCTTTAGTTAGAATTCAGAAAATTAATTTTCTAATCCGTGACCCCAAATATGACCTAAGTTGTAAAAACAGCTGACCATAGCTATGGACAGATAGATTTTAGCATATTATTTATGAAATCTTTGAAAAGCTATTTCTCTTAAACTAATGACTTTTGGTGAAAGTTGTAGAACAAGAGTTATCCATTATTATGGGTAAAGCAAGGATGAAGAATTTTTGAACAAACTAAAATGAAAATAATTTTGTTTGGCTTTTTTTTTTATCGGATTTTGAAATTTTAACATTTTCTTTAAAACAATCATCAGTAACAGTGCAGTACATTAAGTGACCCGCGGCTTAGTACCCCCTTTTCCGACTAACCTTGTATAAACAGACAGATAGGCTTTTCAAATCATTTAGCGAGGGGAACTGCACACTTATAAGCACGTGTTTGATAAACCACAAGATCTAGTACTTATCTTAATAACTAGTAAATAATTTAATGTCATCTGACGTGACCTGCCTGCAACATGTAGACATCACGCTCAGCTGTTTATAGCGTGATAATCGTATAATAAACTTGAAATTAATCAGGCGAAAGATAGTCAGGGCTGAAGGCATCTTAATGGTGGTCTCTTTATGATAATACATCTTCTTCTTTTCGTGTGGTTAGTGGCTAACTTGGTGTCAGAGTTTATGCCGCCCATGGGCCTGTGATTTGGCTTCACATGCCGTCGAGAAATATATCACAGGCATGCTGTTTCCTCACGATGTTTTTCTTCACTGTTTTTAAGCAAGTGATAATTATTGAACAATACGCACATGAATCCGAAAAGTCAGAGGTGCGTGCCTTGGGTTCGAACCCGAGACCTATGACTTGGCAGTCCGACGGTCACACTACTAGGCTATCACTGCTATTACATGACATGTATGATAACACAAAACATCACGCCTTATATTCCCCGAAGGGTTCGGCAGAGGTGATTTTAGTAAACCCTCGTTTCGCCAGTTATGTTTAAGTCCCATGTAATAGGGGGCGAGACTATTGCCACTAACCGGGCACAAATCCAGACTCCAGGCTGCTACTGTGAAATTCTTAATGGAAAAACCCGTTAACACTGCCCGACCTGGGGATCGAACCCAGGACCCCATGCTCAGTAGTCGCGCTTTGCGACCACTAGACCAACAAGGCAGTCAGTCAGTCTCTTTATGATATGAACTTGAATCGACAATCACGGGGTGTCCTGCGTAAGCGACAAGCGCAACAAACGCGATCAAGACAACGGCATTCCCTACTAGCGGCCTATGTAGCGAGACGCGACGTAATGCGTATTTGTTCCACGTCGTGTCGCGTCGCGTCGCACCGCGTCTCGTTTGTCGCTTACGCAGGACACCCCGTCAGCTAATTCTACTAACAGAAACGTATCGCAACCGAAACGGAGCGGAACCGTTCATTCCGACGGTTGTGCTTCGTTTGGGGTTTGTCAACGATTTTGTGAGTAGACTTAGCTTGACCATGAGAGGCTCGTGGTTAATTACCAACCGCGCGGATCGTACGATTTGCGAGGTTACGCTGTGACCGCTCGTTAGACATCGAGACCCCTCCGTGCCTCGGAGAGCACGTTAAACAGTCGGTCCCGGGTGTCATACGAATACCTATGACAGTCGTTACAGGAAGTCAGAACTCCGAAAGGCTGACAACCGGTTTAACTTTAGAATATCGGCATTGCCTAGTAACTGAGTTGCGGAGGTCTGATGGCAGTCGCTCCGTGTTAAGACTGTTAAGTACTGGTATTTAAAGTACCTACTAATTGTGTGGATTGCAAATTTTTTTATTTTTTTTATACCAGGTTATAGTTTAAATTTAAGTTCTAATTTTTGTTGAAGTTTTTAAGTATTTCGTTTAAAGATTTTTTTTTTAATTGTAAGTATGCTTGTGCATCCGCTTGGGCCTTAAAATAAATACTTTTTCTTTCTTTCTTTCTTTAACCGGATCTGGTTAACTGGTAAGACAAGAAGCTGACACCAACATAGTTGGGAGAAGGCTAGGTAGAACATTAAATGTTTTTAGGTAGTATAATACTTTGGTTTATATAATGATATATTTAAGTTATAAATAATAGGTACGTATGAGGCTTCTATAGACACGGAAACTGAACTAAAGCCTCGAGAAAATATAGATTTATTTATTTCAAATATAACATGGACAACATTACAGTTAACACTAATGCGTTGTACATACCTACATATAAAATATAAACAGACTAGCACTATAGACTAACTAGCTGTGTCCTCATACAATAATATAGCCTGTTACTCAGTGATAATGTAGCTTTCTAGCGGCAAAAGAATTTTTGAAATCGGTCCAGTAGTTTTTAAGTTTATTCGTTACATACAAAAATATAAATATTACCTTTTTATAATATTAGTATAGAAAAATAAATTGACAAATTCTTTGACAATAAAAACAAAACTAAACATTTTGACAATTTTCGCAAAAAAACTGAATGACGGTTTTGGTTGGCGCCACTGCGAATGTAGACCTGATAAACTTTGTTTTGTACAGTCAGCAACAGGAGTCGCTAAAAAACACAATTAAATTACAATATTATATTACTATCAATACAATATTATATTATTAATATAATTAGCTTTACGACATACCGTAAATTACTGGCTAATGTATTAAATAGTGACATTTTAATTGAGTATTTGACATTGATAGGTCTACATAACTATAGCGCCATTTAATGCTGCCAGGATCAAAATATTATTTCGAACTAATTGTGTTTAGAGTAGGTACTACAATTGTCACAAAACCGAAAATCTTTTCCTTATATCATTTGTCTATTAATTTATGCTATTTATAATATAATAATAGATGGATAATCTTCCTTCTCGTTTTTCCTAGTATAGTGCGGTCAGTTTGTAATTCAACGCGGCTGAATATATCAGTATTGTGGGTTCCATAAATATCTATCAAGTCTGTGCGTACATTCACAATTTAAAAAATAACAATAGAACGATTTCTTTAGTCGTAGGTAACTAATAACCGCGTGTGTAAAGTATAAATTATGACCAATTACCTTATCTACCAACCAGTCAGACACTGTACATACCTCTGTTCTACCTAGCCTTTTCCCAGCTACGTTGGGGTCAGCTTCCAGTCTAACCAGATGCGGCCTAACCAGTATTTTACACGGACCGTCTCCCATCAGACCGCCACAACCCAGTTACAGGGCAATGCCTTTATCCTAAGGTTAGACCGGTTGTCAGACTTTCGGCCTCCTGACATCCCGTAACGACTGTCGTATGTATTAGTATGTCACCCGGGACAGAGGCACGGAGGGGCTCGATGTGTGACGAACGGTCACCCATCCACAAACTGACCGCGGCATGCACAGCTTAACCTTGCAAATCGTATGATCCGCGCGGTACCTCTAATTATTATCTTATAACCTTTTTTAAATCCAGTTTCTAAGCGTTCAACATTTCCTTTATCATATAAAGTATAATGCCTCTACGTCAAGTGAACGGCGATCTGACGAGTTAGACCTTGATCAAATTGGCTTAGCAAGGATCTATGTACCCTCGTATATACTTCCTCATATATTATACTGCCTCTAATCTATATATAATCACGACTAAGCTGGCAGTTATACGGTTTAAAAAAAGATTAGAGAGCTACTTTTAATTTTATTATCTCCTCCCTGCCTGCCGGCAAACGCGACCGCTGATCGTGAGGTCCTGGGTTCGATCCCCAGATTAGGCAAAAGTGTTATTGGATTTTTTTGTGTAGAATTCCTCAGTAGCAGCCCGGAGTTTGGATTTGTGCGCGGATGATGGCAATAGACTCACCCCTTATTACATGGGACTTAAACTTAACGGCGGAATGAGGGTGTTACTATACACCTCTGCCCAACCCTTCGAGGAATACAGGCGTGATATTGTGTTATCTCCCCTGCCCTCGTAAGTAGGGTCAACACCACAGGTTAGCCTAGAGGTCTACAGATCCTAAATGCGACTCTGGGGACCTACTCCGAAAGTCCAACTATAGTATGATTATTAATTCGCTGGAGGAAACTGACCAGTGCTAATGTCAAACAATAATGCACTACTGTCAACCAACAATGGTAGGACCTGTCAATTTACTCCAGTGAATTATTAATCTTATTTTACGAAGTTTTGGCTGACGGATCGCACGTTTTCCAACCACGAAAGTGTTTCAAATAAGACGATCGATTCAATTTTCGCGATTCGACATTTTATCTTTCGTTCACCCTACTCCGAAATGTTAATTGACATCTAGTAGTTCGTTGTTTGACAATTCTTTGATCGTATATATATTTATAATTTCTATGTTTGTCAACCTTTCGTTTCGATCCAAAACTCCGACGTTTATTTTTCGGAGTATCCCCACTTGTATTTCAACACTTGCTTTAAAACTAGTCATCAGTGATACTTTAGGTGACCCGCGGCTTAGCACCCCCTTTCCGACTAACCTTGTAATTGGCCGAACAAGACTGTAAAAAGCCGGACAAGTCCGGTTAAAGACGGAAACCTGGCAACCCTACCCACGGGACTGGTTTGGTGACCTATCTTTTTTTAACTATCATTCATAATTTAGCAACATTGACAATACAGTATGTAAATGAACACACGCGTAGGTATCATTTAGTGGGTAGATAAGTACCTTCACTAAAACAATGAGCACATTGTTCGAGTGTTCTAATTGTACAGTACAGACACAGCCCGCTGTTAATTCAATTTTGGCAAACGATAATAGCAAGAGGAAGTGGAAAATTTACAATTTAGTCATCTAATGATGTTTTGTGTTTATTGTTCCTATGTGAATGTTTACGTAATTACCTAGATCATGCAGTATGGCTGCCATTGTCATCTATATAAATAAAAGGAGAAGCTGACTGACTGACTGATCTATCAACGCACAGCCTAAACGGCTGGGGTTAGAAACTTGAAATTTTGACAGTAGGTTCATTTTGTGACATCCACTAAGAAGTGATTTCTCGAAATTCAACCCCTAAGGGGGTGAAAAAAAAATCACGCTAGCGAAGCTGCGGGCAAAAGCTACTGCTTAAATATGCATAGACCTTCAGAAGTCTGAAACTCACGGTTTTTCCACCAATGAGTGGGTCTGAATTTCAGTTGCGAAGATCCAACAGTAGGCAGTCGCTCTATGAAGAATATTAAAGCCACACGTGGCTAGACTGAAAACCGACCCCGACATACTTATTTAATTATCTTCTTAGAGTACCTAAGCTTTTATCTAATTACTAGCTGTGTCCTCACGGCTCCGCCCGCGTATATGTATTAATAAATATAGCCTATGTTACTCAGTGATAATGTAACTTTCTAACGGCAAAATATTTTTTGAAATCGGTCCAGTAGCTTTTAAGTTTATTAGTTACATACAAAAATACAAATCTTTCCTCTTTATAATATTAGTATAGAAGTATAGATAAGTATAATACTCTGTGTGTATATTTATAAAACTCAAAATTCCTTCTTTTTCCACAGAATCCCTCTGCCAGAACATGCGCCACTGTGCGCGAACACACAACCGGAAGTAGCGCAGCGGCGCGTGCGCAACATGCTCGGCGTACTTCCGGTGCGGTGGGTCGCCCGCCTCAAAAATGGGGGGGTCGCCAACCAGTTTGTTATGGCCACCATGGGTGAGTTAAATGTCCTTTTTATGACTCTTTCTGTATAAATAAATATGTAAATAGTTATAGAGATACGGGTTAGGACTCAGCGCCGTAGTGATTATTGAAAAAAAAATGGTCTGAATTTGTGTGCGAAGTTTTAGAAGAATCGGTTAAGCAGAAGTAGTTGAAAAGATTGTCGCAAGATTTGAATCAAACAAACAAACAGATATACTTATGTTATAAAACTGTCAACAAAAACAAAACTACGAAAACTGACTAACGACTGACGGTTGGGGTTGGATTTTAAATAATTTTGTAAGTAGAATAGTAGAATTGTCCCCCTGGCTGTGAACAAGAACAAAAATATGGCGTCCAAATAGAAATAAAGTAAATATGAATTACATTATGTTCTGTCTAGCCTTTTCCCAACTATACTGGCCTGCAAAAATAAGTACTACACTTTTAATGATATTTACTTTTAAAGTGTGATACTTATTTTTGAAGGCCAGTGTATATTGGGGTCAGCTTCCAGTCTAATCAGATGCGGCTTTATTTTACACGGAGCGACTGCCATCAGATATCCACAACCCAGTTACTGGGCAATGCCGATATCCTAAGGTTAGACCGGTTGTCAGACTTTCGGGCTTCTGATTTCGCGTAACGACTGTCATAGGTATTCGTATGACACCCGGGCGGGTCCGACTATTTAACGTGTTCTCCGAGGCACGGAGGAGTCTCGATGTGTAACGATCGGTCACCCATCCACAGACTAACCGCGGCAAGCGCAGCTTAACCTCGCAAATCGTATGATCCGCGCTGTTGGTAATAGCCACACGCCCCTCCTGTTTCTTGTTTATATTTCTCAAATAGAATTACATTATAACAAACATAATTTGACGTAAGTACACATGTCAGCTGTATTGACATTGGTACTGCAATAACAAGACATTCTCCTTACTCGACAAATTCCATCAATACATAAGTACATATGTACTTACGTATTGATGCGTACGTGTAGGTAGTAACATTCACTGGAACTCCATTGTCACGTTTGACGCGATCGTGATGCGTTTTGTTATGTCGCTCCATACAAAATTATTTTAAAAAAAACTGGTCAAAAATAAGGTCTAGATAGCTTATCTATGACGTACGATGACAAACTTGTATTAACATTTAATCGGCAATTTTTTTTGCAGAAGACAGTTATTTCTTATTATAAAAATACTGATTCGGGACTAATCGCGTAAAAAATTTATCGGTCAGTCTACCCGTGACCACGGCCGGTGAAATTCGGTCGAAACGTCGGGATAAATTGGGTATTTTTCTGCTTTATAAGTTTGCTACACGATTAGACCCGAATTAGGGAATTAGGGTCTTAGACCCTAATTCGGGTCTAATCGTGTAGCAAACTTATAAAGCAGAAAAATACCCAATTTATCCCGACGTTTCGACCGAATTTCACCGGCCGCGGTCATTATTGTATTTTTATAATGTGTACAAATCGCGAAAGTTTGAAAACATTTACAGTGTTATTTCTATCTCATTAAAAATTTGTATTTAACACATACGTGGTTTTCACTACCGACCGACGATATCCAGTCCGCAGTTGCACTCAATGCACTGACTCCATCTTAACTGCCTTGCCCACCCCAAGCACTCAGACCTAACAAGATACCAGCCCTGCTAAAAGTGCCCAAAATCTTAATTTAGAGGGAGTTCCTTTGTAGCCTATAATCATTTACAACATAAAATAAAAAAGTCTAAAGTTAAATCGTTTTATCATGCAATACCGCTGCAGCATCAGGATCTAAGGATTGAAGTTTGAAATTATAATATTGTATCGTCATGAGAACTGAATTTGTGTGCGAAGTTTCAGGAGAATCGGTTAATCAGAAGTAGTTGAAAAATCCGTCGCAAGATTTGAAACAAACAAAAAAATGAGCTGTGTTATGCAATAATGTGTCAACCCGCAAAAATATTAATTCTGTGTTTGTATTAACGTCATCCAGTTCTTGTGGTAGGTCTACCCAACGCTTGAAAAAAAAAATGCAAACTGCATTAAGTTTTTTTTGATAGACGCTCTATTAAATTTACTACAGTTCTGGGTATTTTATCAAGCGACGAGTAGACCTACCACAAGAACTAGATGACGTTAACACAAAATTCATATTTTTGTGGGTTGACACATCATGCATAACACGGCCCAAATATACGAAGCGAAGCCAGTTAAAACAGTTTAAAAATGCACAATGTATTGAGAATTGATCAACATTATTTTGTATGGAACGGCGACGAAACGCTGTCTACTAACTACACTCGTTCACGTGCACGTAATTGTCTCACTCGTTGTTTACAAACGTAAGCAGTCTGTTGTTGCTAATTGGCTTTTCCCCGCGGCCTTGTTGATGTCAAAGATACTGCCCAAGGGAATAAAAATGTGTCGCATTCTCTAGGTTCCATCGCAAAGAAAAGATGGTTTTTTGATAAGCTTGCAAAAACATAGGTCCAAAACATAAAAGCTCTTCAGACGACTTTAGTCTAAAAAAGGATGAAGCACTAACCAAGTATAATAGGTATATGGGGAACTAATTAATTACATAACATAACATCACGCTTGTATTCCCCGAAGGGTTAGGCAGAGTTGTATAGTAACACCCTCATTTCGCCGTTATGTTTAGATCTCATGTAATTAGGGTGCGAGCCTATTGCCATCAATCGAGCACAAATCCAAACTTCGGGCTGCTACTGAGGAATTCCACACGGAAAAACCCAATAACACTTTGCCCGACCTGGGAATTGAACCCAGGACCTCACGGTCAGCAGTCGCAGTTGCTACCACTAGACCAACGAGACAGTATGTTTTGCAAAACCAAAATTGTTCAAATACATGATCAATGATTCATCTCATCTCATCATTTGTTTTAATAACTTGCGCGTGACAAACTGTTCATTCATTAGTAATGCTATAAGTAATCGTAGATTACATTGAGTTGTTCAATGACGAGAGGATTATTCAAATTGGGTTTGTAGTTCTTGAGATACGATCACACAAACTTTCTCTTTTAAAATACACGTGAACTTACGTAATATCTAACGTCTATTAAACGTGCTAGGTACTATCGGTGCCTTAAATCTTGAATGAGTCATGGGTACGGTAGAATGGGGTTACTTTGATCAATTTCAAAATTGAGATGTATTTTTCTCTTTAAATATGAGCACAAAAAAAAGTGCAAATATCGACTTTGTTTATTTTGTCTATTTCTTGAACAAACTTATAATTTTCATTGTTACTTTTTGTGAAATAAAATAAAATGTTCATGATAAATGTTAAATTATGATTGGGATTACTTTGATAACCTCCCTTTTTTCTAAGGAATTTGAAAGTAGCCCCAATAAGGAATAAATAATTATACAAAACTATTACCTACATAATTTTAAGATTTTTTCATCAACCTGCACGGATCCACCCACTACGACTGATCAATGATGTTCAATGCTGCCAAGCGTAAAAAATATATCAGAAGAATTCGTACAATTTGAGTTTTATTACGAAATGAAGTTTTGATCAAAGTAACCCCCCGGAATCAAAGTCACCCCATTCTACGGTACCTATTGTGGTGCCCTAGTTTTGGTAGGAGGTGACGGCTGGCACTTTCTGCCACTTTATTTATTTATTCATGATTAATTACAACGGCTTGCGCCAATAACAGTAATTAACTGGTAACACTACACAAACATAAAACTAAACATATTACATAATTAACATAATTCAGAAACAAATAACAAGTCAGAGATCAAACATACTTAAAAACAACTTTAAGAAGAGAAAAAAAAATCGAGTTAAGTGATAACAACATATAACTTATTTACCTAACAAACATAACTTTCACAAAACATAAGATAATTTGACATTATCACCCTGAGTGTGTCATTTACTGCTGACATCATCATCATCATCTTCCTGCCCTATTGTGGTGCCCTAGTTTTGGTAGGAGGTGACAGCTGGCACTTTTCTGCCACTTTACTGCTGACATCATTATCATCATCATCATCTTCCTGCCCTTATCCGATACTACATGGGGTCGGCACGTATTCCTCTTTTATTGTTCTGACTAAATCTGCAAAAATATCGATACAAAAATTCGGCGCGCAAAATTCCGAATGAAATTTGTTCGCCTGATATGACATTTATAGCGTGTATTTTATGATTGCCTATATTCCCCGAAGAGTTGGGCAGAGTGTATACACCCTCATTTCGCTTTATGTTTAAGTAAGTACCATGTAATAGGGGGCGAGCCTATTGCCATCAATCGGACGCAAATCAAACCCCGGGCTGCTATTAAGGAATTCCACACGGAAAAACCTAATAACACTGCCCGACCTGGGGATCGAACCCAGGACCTCACGATCAGCAGCCGCGCCTACTGAAGGAGGTCTACTACTGAAGGAGGTCTACTACTGAAGGAGGTCTACTACTGAAGGAGGTCTACTACTGAAGGAGGTCTACTACTGAAGGAGGTCTACTACTGAAGGAGGTCTACTACTATTCGTTTACGTGTAGCGTGATTTCCAATCGATGCATGACCTTAACAACTTAATGGACTGATGGACCCCGACAATAGGCCAATAGACCGCTAAGATAAAGAAGAATTGCAAGGGTAATTAGACAATGACGCAATAGTAATTAAATCTGACGTATATCGTGACGTTGTCTGACTTTTGACTTGTTACAATAATTGCGATAATTATTAACGACAGATAAGGTGGGCTAATTACTAACCGCGCGGATCATACAATTTACAAGGTTAAGCTGCGCTTACTGCGGTCAATCTGTTGATGGGTGACCAGTCATACGAATACCTATGACGTTCGTTACGAGTAGTCAGAAGCCTGATAGTCTGACAACCGGTCTAACTTTAGGATATCGGCATTGTCCAGTAACTGGATTGTGAGTCTGATGGCAGTCGCCCTTGTAAAATACTGGTATTCAGCCGCATCTAGTTAGACTGGAAGCTGACCCCAACATAGTTGGGAAAAGGCTAGGCAGAACAAACTTATAATAACCTCGCACAAACATACAAAGTGTTGCAAAACCTGCGCATGAGTCACTGGCGTTTTCTCGAAAGCTTGGAACAGGTTTAGTCTATTATGCACACAAGCTCGGTGACATCGACGAGGTTAAACAAGTTCAAACAGGCCTGTTAAATTACTAACTATCTAAATGCTGCAAACATTGGTGGCCAGCGCCAATATGGTGGCCAACGCAGAACTAAAGCAGATGGCAGCACCTCAGCACAACAATAGATCTAACTGCTGATAAAAGATGAAATTGAAATCGTCACCGGAAAGCCAATACTACTTAAGCGCCATTTTGGCTAAATTGAGTTATACAAGGTTAGTCGGAAAGGGGGTACTAAGCCGCGAGCCTCTTATAGTATCACTGATGACTGTTTAAAAGCAAGTGTTAAAATTTCAAAATTCGGTCATTTTTATTTGCATGCAAAAAGATTTGAATTTTAGTTTTTTCAAAAAAGAAATCGTACCTGCTTTAGTTATAAATTCAGACCCGTGATGATTTCTAATCCATGACCCCAAATATGACCTAAATTGTAAACACAGCTGATCATAGCTATGGACAAATAGATTTTAGCATATTTTTTACGAAATCTTTGAAAAGCTATTTCTCATAAACTATCGAGTTTTGGAGAAAGTTGTAGAACAAAAGTTATCCCTTATTATGGGTACTTTAACACCCTTTCGGCTTAGTACCCCCTTTCCGATTAACCTTGTATAACTCATTTTACCCAAAATGGCGCTTAAGTAGTACCTATTGGCTTTCCCGTGACGAAATGTTTTCATCCCGTGTGCCCCGTCTAGAATATAAAACTTTCTCACCATACGCTGGGAATAAACGCGTGTTGTACGATTCAACAAAACCCAGCACGCTCGATGATAGGATCTATACGGTCCACCTGGCTAGCTACCACCTGAAAATTAAAATCCTATTACAGTTTACTGTGTTCCGTCGTGTGTATGTGAGAGCCAAAGGGGTATAGGGGAATTCCTTTATATCTCTGTTATTTGGAGTCGTGTGCTCCATCTTAGACCCTGTCTACGCTTACCATAAGGTGCGACTAGGAGCAAACGTCAGAAAGATAAATAATAAAACCCCCTCGTTCGTCTAGTGATGGCAAGCGCGACTACTGATCCTGAGGTCCTGGGTTCAATCCACAGGTCAGGCAAAATTATATTGGATTTTTCCGTATGGAATTCCTCAGTAGCAGCCCGAAGTTTGGATTTGTGCCCGGTTGATGGCAATAGGGTCGCCCCCTATTACATGGGACTTAAACATAACGGCGAAATTAAGGTGTTACTATATAAACACACATACATAAATTCACGCCTTTTTCCCATAGGCAGAAACTATAGAACGCCACATGCTACGATCCTTACATACTCCTTTCGCTTCATTCACATTCATACATCTTGCTTGTTGAGAGTACTACGCACCCGTCCTTTGTGACGAACATCACCAATAACATCGATGTATGTCCTTCTAGGTGTTACTATACACCTCTGTCCAACCCTCCGGAGAATACAGGCGTGATGTTATGTTAAAACTCACCTTGTATAATATTAGGTCCCCACCTATGAAATCAGCGTTTTGTATGGAAAATTTTAAAGAAGTTGCATTTTTCATACTAACATTTTCTTAATTTATTTAACAACTATGTACACTAATGTTTTAAAACTTTTATGCACTAATGTTTAAAACTAAGATAACGTATGCCACTTAGATTATGCGACAAAAATAAGTTTTGGCTAAGTTAAAACAAAAATACTGGTCATTTCTGCTAACAAAAAGACGAGTCATTTTTAAGGTATTTTTTTATGTTTAGAAAACTATAAGTAATAAGGTTTTTTTACTATTGGTAGTTGTCTAGTATGGTCAATATTCGATATAATATCAAGCAATTGATGAATATTTTAAATCATAGAAGTGACGAGGTTCTCTAATTGTGAGAAAAAACGCCAATTTCATAGGACCTAATATTTACCTACTCACAGCTGTAATTTTAACTTCTTCTTCGTTGATTTTCTTTTACTTATGTTAAAGACCATTTATCACTAAGTATTCCATTAAATTGTCAGTAGTAACAATTTAAATAATTACCTATTTAGTTATAATAACAGTTATTATTCTAATTATTCGTAGTTGACATCCTGGTGTTGAAAAACAACATCGAAAATTGCTGTGTCATTTTATAAAATAATAGCTATTTATGTAACAATTTCCACAAGTTGTCCAAAACGTATGTAAAGTAAAGTATGATGAATAAAATTGTTATAGTAATGCCTGTAAACTACAGTGAATACTTCTCAGCGTCGCTTAACAAAACAACATCTATCTATAGTACGACAAAACTAAGAAGTCGCATCGACAAACTTGATCGATCAAACCAATGGCAGTCACTCATTTTTGTGCCACTCACACCCATTGCGTCATAACATAACATCATAACATCACGCCTTGTATTCCCCGAAGGGTTCGGTAGAGGTGTTTTAGTACACCCTCGTTTCGCCAGTAATGTTTAAGTCCCATGTAATAGGGGGCGAGCCTATTGCCATTAGCCGTAAACAAATCCGACTCCGGGCTGCTACTGAGAAATTCCTAATGGAAAAACCCAATAACACTTAGCAGTCGCGCTTGCCACCACCAGACCAACAAGGCAGCCATTGCGTCAGTGTAAAGATTATTTTTTACTGCAGTACTAATACAAATTCGTGGTCTTCGGGTGATCGGTTTTACGAAGTTTGCCGATGTGAATTCTTAGTTGTGTCGTATTATACCTACTTATAAAAAAATCTGGCAATTACTTACCGAAACGCTAAATTCGTGAATCAATATTGTACAATTTATTTTGTTGTCATTTACATAATTATGATGTAATTTTGGACAAGCACTATTTTTGAATAAGTGTCGTTTTATATTTTTTATCTCAAATAAAATATTTATGGCAGAGATGGGAGATCAAGACATGATTTTTTTCTTATATTGATGATGTATATGTCGTAGGATAATCGGACAAATCGGATCTTTGCGATAATCCTAGAACGATTGCAAAGGACCGAATATTTGGAATCTAAGACAGATTTTGTAATCATCTGGGCTGGTTTAGTTAGTTTAGTTTACCTGGGCTGTGTCCGCACTTAGCCTCTTGATTGGGCCATTGTGCGTGTTTCGTCTTACCAATCATCTGGGCTATTTTTAGGATTATGGCAAAAATCCGGCTTATCTTAGGTAAGTCGCGAATACTGCTCACGTTATTAGCGCTGATTGGCTGATATGATCGTTATCACTTTTCTATGTCTATAGATCTTTGTGAAGAGCGATATTCTAACCAATCAGAATAAAGATGATATAAATCGACTCTTAGATTAGCCAATCAGCGTTCATGTTTCCAATCCTCCTAAACAAACTGGGATTTTTGTTAATATCCTAAAAATAGCTCTGATGATTAAAAAAATCTGTCTTAGACTCCAAATATCCAGTCCTTTGCAATAGTCCTAGGATTAGCGCAAACATCCGATTTTTCTGATTATCCTACGACATATAGTATACACCACAAATATCGAGGTGTGGGTATATCAGACTGTTTTGAATTGCCTTAAGGTAAGGCATTTGTGCCAAATCATAATGGACTTATCGCCATGATTCACTACACAAGGAGACTTCTGCAACAGACTTTCAACCTATAAACACATCCGCAGCACGTTAACTTCTGTAAGTTATACGAACTAAGCGAGCAATGGAGTGTAATAACTTGCGCAACAGAACTTGCCGGTGGATTTGGCGCTTTAGAAATTTGTCTCAGCGTTTCATGATAAATATTTCCCAGTCTAGCCAAAGATAAAAATATAAAAAAAGAATTTATATTACATAACATCACGCCTGTATTCCCCGAAGGGTTGGGCAGAGGTGTATAGTAACACCCTCATTTCGCCGTTATGTTTAATTCCCATGTAATAGGGGGCGAGCCTATTGCCATCAACCTGGCACAAATCCAAACTCCGCGCTGAAGAATTCCACACCGGAAAAACCCAATAACATTTTGCCCGACCTGGGAATCGAACCTAGAACCTCATGATCAGCAGTCGCGCTTGCCACCACTAGACCAACGAGGAATTTGTAGTAATAGAACGTTATTAAATACTAGTCCAGCTTACGTCTCTTAGTAATTACTACAACGCTAGTTCTAATCAACAGAGTACAACTAACCATGATCTTAGAGAACGCGCGCGTGTAAAGCATGACGCATATTATCGCTCGGAATGACATTTAGTTATCGCTATTTATACATATATTCAGCCCCGTCTGCCCCCTGATTCCGAACATTTCGATAAGTGATTTGACGAATAATTCGGTTCGTTATCTCGGTTTCTCTCAATACGGGAATCGTAGACATAAAGAGATAACAAGCCGAATCGGTAGACGACTGACTTATCGAAATTAATGTTCTGAATCGGCTTCCTGTTTGGACTTGAAGTTGACCCCCGAAATGATTACGATAAATTAAAAAACCAAAAGGATAGGTAATTGATTGCCGGACATTTGTGGTTAAAGAATATTTATTTATTCAAAAGAAATATTAACCGAATATCAATAATATGATATTTTATATAAAATTCTTTAAAGAGTATTTTAAAAAAAATTAGATATTATTATTAGAAATCGTCGTTTATTTCTATTGTAAACGATGTCGAATACGGAGTGCGAGAAATTTCAAGTTTTTTTACAGAGACGCTCACGGTGCTATATTAGTTTACGATGTGTCCAGAACCAAAGTCCCTAGCAAAACTGAATGAGTGGGTCGAGGAACTTCAAGTATACCCCACCAAGAAGAACACAGTCTACTTAGTTGTCGGCAATAAGATTGACAAGCATATCATTTTGGGACCCAGTGCATAATATCAGCAAGCACATTTGGTCACCCGCGCGAACGCACAATAAGTATTCCCAAGGAGGGTTGATGTCAGGCAGGCGGCCGGTCATAAAACAATGAGCCAGAACCTCTAACAACATGGATTTATGAAATACATGTTGTGCCGTCCCCACCTAGTGTGGGATAAGGGTACGAAGAAGAAGATTTATTCAAAAGAAATTTACTACAAATTTCACTTAATGAGAAATATTTTAACTAAGTAGGTATATTATAATAATGATGACATTCATGAGCAGAGCTAGTATGGATACGCACATTTATATTAAAAGAAGACAACAATAATTATCGTAGACATTGAAGGTAGCAGCAAAAGACTCATGCGAAACAAAAATCTAAATTTTGTGGGTAAATTAAAAACAGACAATTATTGACAGAATTTAAATCCGGCCCTGGTTTATACCAGGGCCAGATTTAAATTCTGTCAATAATAAAAGATTTTATCTTAGTTTTAAATATTTGTAAACTTTTAGAGGTTTTTATTTCTCGTGGTAATTTGTTGAACATCTGTGCCCCTTCGTATGTTATACTTTTCTTTCCGTAATTTGCACGTGTGCTCGCGAGACAAATATCATTTGCGCTACGGAGAGGTCTTAACCCTTCTTCGGTGTTAGTTTTAAAAATTAATTCAGAGTGTATTTTTTTATCTTTGTTTTTTTTATCACATCGTGGATGAATGTGTCTATCTTCCTAGTTAGCTATGAAATGCCTTCGTCGTAGCAGGGCCAGCCGAAATTAAATCCAATATTTGTTTGTGGAATGCAAAAAGTATTATAATTGAGTCCGATAGCCAATATAAATAGGTACTGTAGATATGTAGAATTGTAGATAGGTAGGATAGGTACCTATTAAAATAATAGTTTTTTTTATTATCGTTATAGTTATAAATCTTAGGATTACATGTCAATTATTTCTTAATGCTATAATTTACCTTGCTCCATTAATTTTATTATCCTTGTGAAATTCACTAAGAAACGAGTAACATTTAATTTTCCTCAAGTTGCAAAACAGGCTTACGTAAACGTTAAATTTCTATGCTATCCTTGACAAATACACCAAAAAGCGAGCATCTAATATTATAATTCTACTATTTACCTAACTATTTTCTTTATTTTCGCTGCCCTGTTTAGATAAAATGGTAATTTCATTGTTGTTTCTTTTTTGTAAGTGCATAATATTCAAATGTAAAACAAAATAAAATTTTAATAAAACTGCAAAAAATAAAACCAGACTTCTAACAGAAATAGATAGATAGAATATTCTTTTTTGTACACACTAAAAAAGACAAAATTTGTAAATATCAACGTAGTAAATTTTTTTGCGTGACTTTTTAGTCAACCGTGTTCCTCAAAATCAGTAACCAGATCCTCTAGTACTACAGTAACAAATCCACCCTAAGACAATGTGTCCCATTTTTTTGCGTGGGGAAATCTTCTTGGATTATCCCCCGTCTGGGGAAGTCGGGGGGTGTGCCGGACTCTTACCTTCTAAAACCACCACGGTGTTCCATCTCACACTTGCGTCGGGCGTCGCAGGAATCTACAATACTTCCGCAACCCCCGGCTAGTGCCGGCCCGCTTCTGCAGGCCTCCTCAAGGTAGCGGGGGGAGTGAGGTGTTTGACTCCCCCCGCGACGTCTAAGAGGGGCGCGTGTGGAACACCTCGCGCCGCCGCCTCGGGTCCTGATGCATGGGGGGCTGGAAGAGGGCGTTGTCCGCCCTCCGCCGACGCCCGGTCAAGCACCGGCCAGACCGCCCCAACGGTGATGAGGCGTGTAGGGCGAGTAGGGCGTGAAAGCCTGTCCCGCCACCCCGCCACCAAGGTGGAAGGCGGTCAAGGCCTCGTGCAGCTGCGACCGACGCAACTCCAAGTGTCGCCGCTTCGACCGTTCGCCGCGAGCCCGCGCTTCCTCGCGCCACCGATAAAGTGACGCGAGTACTCGCGCCTCGAGGTCCCAAGGCGGACATCCGGCCAAAGACAATGTGTCCCTGCCCTAACCACCAGTAATATAGAAATCATTTTAGCGGTTGAAACTTGGAACAAATCTGATTGACCTTGCGAGGACTCGATCGAACCAGTCATCGTACGTATTGATTGAAACTAACTGATACATCATACTTGTTAGTGTTTATTGATTGATTCATCAATACGGTTCGGAGAAGTTGGACCACTAGACGCGGCTGATCCGTCATCAGGACGGACGAAGTCAGTAAAGTGTTTTAAACAAGTTATTTCCTGATACTTTATCAAAGCAATTCAACGTGATACTTTAAAATATAATTAACTATTTAACAAAAAAAAAACCGACTTCAAATTGTCCATCTCCGAAGTTCTTTATCAGATCTTCACCAAATTTAAATGGGACCACTTCGAAAGAATACTCTTTCAGACAAAAAAAGAATCATTAAAATCGGTTCACAAAAAAAAACAGTCGAATTGAGAACCTCCTCCTTTTTGGACGTCGGTTAAAAAGGAATAAATATATAAAATAGAGCAGTGGTGGCCCAGTGGTAACGGCCCCGACTTACGAGTTGTATGTCGTGGGTTCGAACCCAGCCAGGCACATTACTTTGTGTAATTTATTTCATTACCACTGCTCTCAAAACGGTGAAGGAAAACATCGTGAGGAAACCGGCATGTCCTAGAACCAAAAATTCGAAGACATGTGATATCTACCAACCCGCACTGGGCCCGCGTGGTGGATTACGACCCATTCCTTCTTACAGAGAGGAGGCCTGTGTAGGAAGGAGGAGGCAGTAGGAACATTATAGGTTGATAATGATGATGATGATTAAAATAATAAAATTTAAATATAAGATTTGCGAGGCTAAGCTGCGCTTGCCACGGCTAGTCCGTGGAAGGGTGATCGTTCGTTACACATCAAGACCCCTCCGTGCCTCGAAGAACATGTTAAACCAGTTAAACAATCGGTCCCGGGTGTGATACGAATCGAACCTAAGACAGTCGTTAGGGATAGTCAGCAGCCCGAAAGTCTGACAACCGGTCTAACCTTAGAATATCAGCATTGCCCAGTAACTGGGTTGCAGAGGTCTGATAGCAGTCGCTCCGTGTAAAATACTGGTATTCAGCCGCATTTGGTTAGACTGGAAGCTGACCCCAACATAGTTGGGAAAAGGCTAGGCAGAACAACTTTAAAATAAAAAGTAATATCTATAGATGCCGATGAAAAATTCGAAACTTACTTGAATAAGAAGTGTTTGAAATAGATTAACATCACACAATTTATTTTTGTTAGAAACTAATGTTATTAAATATTTTACTGAAAACTGTATCGATTCTGTAGCACATTTTGACAGTACTAAACTAGACTAAATGCAATTGTCACTTTCATTTTCTATTGAATTAGAAAGAGACCAACAGCCTTACACCATATCCTAAGACGTTCCTCCAAAACTTACTCGACTCGACTCCACTTCGAGTTGACATAAACGTCCTCGACTCGAGATTTTTCCTCAGTCGAGGTAAGGAGTCATCAGTCAAACTCAAGGTACGGTTATGACCGGTTATGACCGGCCGCCTGCCTGACATCAACCCTCCTTGGGAATACTCGTTGCGCCGTCGCCGTCGCGCGGTTGACCCAATGTGCTTGCTGATATTATACACTAGGTCCCAAAATGATCTGCTTGTCAATCTTATTGCCGACAACTAAGCAAACTATGTGCTTCTTGGCGGAGTACACCTCATTCAGTTTTGCCAGGGACTTCTAAACTAATATAGCACCGTGAGCGTCTCCATAAAAACTTGATGTCAATGTTCTGTATCGCTCCTGTCCCGCTGTACCTCAAATACCAAGCTTGACTTTGAACACCGTTCACGTCCATGAGTTTACATTATTTTGTAGTCAACTCCGATTGCATCGATAAAATAATTCAAAATATCTCTATGTAAAAAAATCGCGAAAAATAAATTTTATAAAATATTACACTGATATGATTTGATGATGATTGTACATGACTAAAAACTACCTATATGTATACAATATATCAGTTCCATCTAATCACAACAAGTTTGTCTGCCGTGTCCGTCCGTCACTGAATATAAATAAGGGCTCCGTGCCCCGAATGACACGCGTGTCGCGAATCCCGAATGCGATTTCCTTATAATGACATGCAAACGTGTTGCGTAGTGAAATCTTATTTGTGGGCAATTTCGTTGATTATTTATATTTGAGATAAATAACCCCAGCCCGTACCTCTGACTTTTCGAAGTCATGTGCGGGTCAGAATTTAATTATCGCTTGCGTTAACGGTGAAGGAAAAACATCGTGAGCAAACCTACACTCCTGAGAGGACTCCATAAAGTTCTCGATGGTGTGTGTAGTCTGCCAACCCGCACCAGGCCAACGTGGTGGACTAAGGCCTAAACCCTTCTCCTCCTGAGAAGAGGTTCGTGCCCAGCAGTGGGACAGTAATGGGCTAATTATGGTTATGTTATATGAGATGATATCTTATGAAATGTAGAGTCAAAAGGCATCTGTGCCACAATAAACTATAGCAGCTGACTGCAAAACAATAAAAAAATTGCAGTCATTAAGTCGTAACCTTGACCGATTATCTTATCAGCGGTAAATGCTTCACAGGTTTATCGAATTAAAGAATGCAGGAATTAAAGCTTATCTTTCCGCCATTGATTTATACATACTCCCACAAATGCTCTCTTTTTTTTGTTTTTTTATCGTTGGAAAATCCTCATGGATATCACTCGCCCGGGGAAGGCGAGGGGTTTGCCGGACTCTTACCGGCTAAAAACCAACGGTGTTCCTCCTCCTGACCGTTCGGCCGGGGTCGCGGGATTCGCAAAAGCATGCACCGCAATCCCGGTAGGTCCTCTCCTCTGTGAGGTCTTGCCCTGCATCCTCCTGAGAAGTGCGCACGGAACACTGCGTGCCGCCTTCTCGGGCCTGTTACTGTTTGGACAGCGGGTTCCATAATGCTCTCTACATTATCTCAGTGTTCCGCAAACTTTTTGTGTTCAAGGTACACCTACGAAATCGGGGAATTTCAGAGGTACACCATAAATAAAAAATCATATTTTAATCATATAAAGATAGCAAAGAATACATTATTTCCGTCCGCCTTTATAATTTTATAAGAAATAGATTTTTCCCGCGGCACACCAATTAATGACTATGATACACCAGTGTGCCGCGGCACACACTTTGCGGAACATTATCTGACTGCAACATTGAACTTCGAAAATGTAGAGCTAATCCTGATGATATCACACTAATGGCCAAACGCTACTCAATTTTAAGTAGCCGCTAAGTTCGTGCTGTCTCTGTCACTTCGCCTTAAAAAGACGATGACAGCACGAGCCTTAACGGCTAGGTACTTAAAACTGAGTAGTGTTTGAATATTTGGCTATAGAGGACATCCTAGAAGGACATACATCGATGTTATTGATGATGTTCTTCGCAAAGGACAGGTGCGTAGTACTCTCAACCGGCGTGCGTGTATCACGAAATGTATGAATGTGGATGAAGCGAAAGGAGTATGTAAGGATAGTAGCATGTGTAACACTTTAGGGTGGCTTTAGGAGTCAACCCTCAACTAGCATGTGCACATAAAATATAGCAGGCCTGTACTTACGGGAGGATAAAGAATAACACCTGTAGCCGTACACTATATATATTTAATTAAAAAAACAAAGAGAACAACAGGGCGTGGTTCGTACAATGCGAGGAGTCCAGGGTCTTCTTCAGCAGGTGTGGCACTTAACTGGGCAACTGCAGCGGCGCGAGAGGGGCGATCTGCCGTGTGCCCGACCTTTTATAGGCCCGGACCCCCGTCAGTCAGCCACCACTCGTCACAGTGGCGTTCTATAGTTTCTGCCTACCCTAATGGGAAAAAGGCGTGAGTTTATGAATGTATTTGGCCATAAATGTGAAAGTTTGTGAAGATGGATGAATGGATGTTTGTTACTTAATCACTCTTAAACGGCTCAACGGATTTAGATAAAAGTCGGCACCTAGATAGACCATGTCCTGGATTAACACATAAGATACTTTTTAACCAGGTACATGAAGTAGTTCCCCTAGGACGCGAGTGAAACCGTGAGCAATGAATAAAAATACAACTGTAAAAAGAAACAAACGAATATCGATTAGACTTGCTCCTAATGGAGCATCTACACTATGTCATCGAACGCCAACGAAGGCAATCTAACATAGTTCGACACCGCTTACATCCAAATGAGACCGGATTCGTTTTATACAAAGCTTGGTCAAATACAAAAAATGACGAACGTTCGTTAGCGTTTGTTAGCTTCGATGACAAATCAAGCTATACAGATCCAGTGTAAACTAATCTCTCATTGTAAGGAAATACTGTACAATGAGAGGTCAGCATAAACTGGAAATATACAAGGTTAGTCGGAAAGGGGGTACTAAGCCGAAAGGGTGTTAAAGCACCCATAATAATGGATAACTTTTATTGTACAACTTTCCCCAAAAGTCATTAGTTCAAGAGAAATAACTGTTCAAAGATTTCATAAAAAATACGCTGAATTCTATCTATCCTCAGCTATGATGAGCTGTGTTTACATTTTACGTCATATTTGGGGTCACTGATTAGAAACTAACTAACAGAAAATTCATAACTAAAGCAGGGATGAAGAACTTTTGAAAAAACTAAAATAAAAATAATTTTTCATGGAAAAATATTATCGAATTTTTAAATTTTAACATTTTCTTTAAAACAATCATCAATGATACATTAAGTGGCCCGCGGCTTAATCCCCCCTTTCCGACTAACCTTGTATAGCTTTTTTTGTACTTACCATAAAACGAAGACACTCGACATTTATTGTTATGAGAATTGGCCGTCAGTTTGCAATAATTATGTCAAGAGGAGCAATCTCCAGATCTGGAACTTAGTAGGTACAACGTACTGCGATTAAGAATCCGTGTGCTAAGCCCGGTATAGCGGTATAGCTATATCGTGATGTTCTAGCCCACAAATATAGAATTAAAAAGATAGCGCAAATTGAACTAATTTACGTATCATTCAGTAGGAGCAATGCTCCTACATGTTACGATGCTAAGTCAGTTCCCTCTCGACCTCATCCCTTTCCGCAAGCACGAATGGTTGCAACATTCGCGCTTGTGAATTCGCGATGCGTATTCGCAACCTTTCTCTGTGAAGACGCGCGCGAGTCGTGCGCAATGTTTACTTCCACCACTAAATTGCCCTCGTTACACAGGTAATTTGATCAAAAATTTAAACACGCTTGTTTTCATACAATTTAAGAAACTTCTGACCTCTTATTACGAAAAATGGTCTCAGAAAAACCCAGGTTTGAAAATAGCCCCGTATCTTTTTTTAAATGACGTAAGAAAGTGATAGGTATATCTTGAATCTTAGTTTAAACCATCTTTTGTAATTAAGGTTTTGTTTTTTTTATCAAAAAGCGGTTTATCAACGGTCTAAGTACTTTTGTAAAACAATCAAATCTCAATACCTACTTAGGTACCTTACAATCGTACGTCATGCAGTCCAAAACATGCGGTCGTAAACTTTTATTCGCTTTTTATCATTGGTTGCTGTAGCCTATTATAGTAGACTGATATGGACTGTAAGGATTGTATTATGTTCGTTCGTTAGATGACTGTTAATGAGGATTTGTTTAGCTGTTTAACCTGTGGTTCAAAGTACATATATTACACACACACAGCAAAAAAAACATAGTACCGTTCAACGGTAGGCCTAGCACGAACGCTTGACGTATACACCCATATTCTAAGACGTCCCTCCGAAACTTACTCGACTCAGGACGGCCTCGAAAACACCTTCAAAATTGTATTCTTAGTCGCAATTTCGAGTGAACTTTGAGGTTCCTCGACGGAATCATTACGTCATAATTTGAATTATATGCATCGCGCAAATAACGCCGCGATAAATAGTTGTAAGGATTATCGTAAGCATATTCGGTAAAGTCTTCAAAATTCATTTTTGTTACATACGAACTTTGACACTTCCTTCCTTAAGGTAGGTTCCGAGGTACCTTGAATTTGGCAGATGATTCTTTACCTCGACTGAGGAAAAATCTCGAGTTGAGGACGTTTATGTCAGAAAAAGGCCGAGTCGAGGTGGAGTCGAGTCGAGTAAGTTTTGGAGGAACGTCTTAGAATATGGGTGATAATATCGTAAACGTATCGCTAATGTGTAAGCGAATTTTGAATTGAAAACACATTTGACCTATAACGTTTTGATTGATTTTTTTGCGACACACATTTTGTATCATACATAGATATGAATAAAGTTTTCAATTTAATTAAATAGTATGTGTGAAACAAGTATTTTGCGATTCAAAATTCACTTACATTAATATTAGGTACTTTTACAGAGTATAGTATAGTTTAGTAACAGGGATATAGAGGGATTCCCCTATACCCCTTTAACACCCTTTTAGCTTAGTACCCCCTTTCCGACAAACCTTGTATACGAAGTGAAGCTAATTAAAAAAACATTTAAAAACAGGTGTAATGTGAATTCCAAACCGCCTCGCTTATTCGCTTACCAGTTAGTATAACTAGACGTCCAGAACCTAAGTAATGCCATTCGCTAAACTTATACATAATACAGCTTGTTCAATAATAATGAGTGTCGCAGCAACTCGTCGTGTTTCTACCGCACCTGGTGGGTGCAAGTATCTCGTACACGGTTTTCTTGGGAACCGCTTCCGTTGTTGCAACAGTGAATATTGTGTTTGAAGATTGAGTACACGAATTTAAGTAACAGAGTATAGAGGAATTCCTTTATACCATTCTGGCTCTCACATACACACGACGCGGCGACGGAACACAGTAAACTGCTTGGCGCACTTAAATATGAGGGTGTAGCTATCCAGGCGAACCGTATAAATTCTAGGTCTGGTCGGGATGGTTAATGCCAAACAATAAATCTATACTAATAATTATTATAAAGCTGAAGTTTGTTTGTTTGAACGCGCTAATCTCAGGAACTACTTACTGGTTGGAATTGAAAAATTCTTTTTTGTGTTGGATAGTCCATTTATCGAGGAAGGTTATAGGCTATATAACATCACGCTACGACGAATAGGAACGGAGCATAAATAAAAATGTTACAAAAACGGGAAAAAGTATTCCTTTTTGAGAGCTTCTTACGCAAATATCTAAAAAAAAATTCTTACGCGGGCAGAGCTGCGAGGGCACAGCTATTAAAGATATGCATACATAATCAGCTTATTACTGTCCCACTGCAGGGCAAAGGCCTCTTCTCAGAATGAGGAGAGTTTAGGCCTTAGTCCACAATTCTGGCTTATTGCCGGTTGATGCGACTACACCATCGAGAACTTTTTTAAGCCTTCTCAGGTGTGCAGGTTTCCTCACGATGTTTATCCTTCACCGTTAACGCAAGTGATACCTAATCAAAATAATGATCCGCACATGAATTCGGAAAGTCAGAGGTGGGGGATCGAACTCAGACCCTCCTGCTTGGAAATCAAAAGGTTCAACCGCTAGGCTACGCAAGAAAGCAAGCTCTTTACAGCTTCCCAATGTTTTAGCTGGGTTAAAGAAAATTATAATCTACGCATTATGCAATGCAATTAGAATGCACACAATGTAATTAAAGAACATTGATTAACAATGATTATGTAACAATAAGAGAGGGACTCGTGGCTAATTACCAACCGCACGGATCATACGATTTGCGAGGTTAAGCTGCGCTTGCCGCGGTCAGTATGTGGATGGGTGACCATTCGTTACACATCGAGAGCCCTCCGTGCCTCGGAGAGCACGTTAAACAGTCGGTCCTGGGTGTCATACGAATACCTATGACAGTCGTTACGGGAAGTCAGAAACCCAATAAGTCTGACAACCGGTCTAACCTAAGGATATCGGCATTGCTCAATAACTGGGTTGCGGAGGTCTGATGGCAGTCGCCTCGTGTAAAATACTGGTACTCAGCCGCATCTGGTTAGACTGGAAGCTGACCCCAGCATGGTTGGGAAAAGGCTAGGCAGAACGAATGATTATGTAACAATAATAAGAGTGATTAATAGTTTGTTGATACAAGTGCCCGCGACACGACACGCGGCGTCGCGTGCAACTTTCTATTAAGCCTTTGGCCAGACTGCAAACGCGGGCGCGGTGCGGCGAGTTCAAACAGAAGAACTTCATTTGAGTGTACATAGTGGGCACGCGGGCGCGGGAAGCGGCGCGGGCTACTTGGCGCGGGGAGCGCGCGGGTAGCTCACGCCATAGCTCGTTCATACAAGTGGCCGCAGTGAGAGCGCGGGCGGCAAGCAACAACCCGCGCGGGAGCGGGCGATCTCAAACTAGTTCGAGCTGACCACGCGCGTTGTTGTGATGGCGTCTTCACAATTAAATGTTGAAGAATTAATAAGTGCTATTCAAGCACGATCTGCACTGTGGATGTCGAAACATCGTTTTTTAGTAAGAATTTTCCAGTAAAAATAAGTTTTGTTCATCCATATGATATTTTGACAAACACTGGACACGACAACGCTCAGAACGAAGCCACGCTCCACTGCTGGTAGGTAAATCGCGCGCGTTCCCGCACCCGCGCCGCTCCCCGCACCGCGCTGCCAGTCTGGCCAAACACTAAGAATAACAGTAATATTGTTTTGAATAACATCGCTCATGTGGAATTTGCGGGTTAAATAGTTATTGTATAACATTCGTTATTACTTCGTTTGTAACAGGCCTAGCACGCGCGGCACTGTCAAAACAATAGACATGTGTCAATGCCTAATCAGTCGATTACTGCCCCACTGCTGGGCACGAGCCTCTTCTCAGAACGAGAAGAGTTTAGACTTTAGTCCACAATTCTGGCCTAGTGTCGATTGAAGGACTACACCGTCGAGAACTTTTTAGAGCCATCTTGAGTGTTCAGGTTTCCTCACGATGTTTTCCTTCAAAAATGAATGAATGAATTAATACAAGTCTGAGGCGCGGCCCGGAATTGATCTCAAACTCTCAAGCAAGCTACCATGCGTTCAACCGCTTGGCTATCACTGCATGTGTCACTGATATTTTAATAAGAGATAAGACAAAATCCGTAATAAAACACCTTCAAATTCGACTGCGTAATTTAATAAGAGACAAGGTAAAATCCGTAATAAAACACCTTCAAGTTCGACTGCGTAATTTAATAAGAGATAAGGCAAAATCCGTACTAAAACACCTTCAAGTTTGACTGCGTAATTTAATAAGAGATAAGGCAAAATCCGTACTAAAATACCTTCAAGTTCGACTGCGTAATTTAATAAGAGATAAGGCAAAATCCGTACTAAAACACCTTCAAGTTCGACTGCGTAATTTAATAAGATAAGACAAAACCCGTAATAAAACAACATCAAGTTCAACTGCTTAATTTCGGCATGGTGTGTTGCTTCCCTTATAATTATTATACATAACATACATAATAAGCTCTATATTATATTGCTTGATAAGCTGATATATTGCATACGAAATTAAGACGTTTAGATACAATCATAACTGGACGTAGTTAAGCGAAAAGGATCCAACCCACAAAATTATCGAAAGTGAGTTATTTACATCAAAATACTCCTTAAACTTCTTAAGCCAAACTACACATAATAACATTTTAACAAATAAAATATTATACATTTGTCCCTAAATTACAATAAAATTTAAATCAAAGAACCAATGAAGAAATACAGTCTAAACTTAATAATTAAATATCTCGTAACTGTGTGGGTTGGATCCTTTTCGCTTAACTACGTCCAACTCATAATGAATATTATAACAAAACGTGGCTAGAAATAAATAAAACGTGAAGTAAAGTTTAGTTTACAATGCCCGGTTCCTATAAACAAATACGAATCGTTTTGCTTACTAATGGTAGCATTTTTTATTGTCAAGCCAAGTTTACCTGTGATACCTACTTCCATATGGGAGGGTCTACTATGCAAAGCCATGAGGACTTTGGTTCATTATACAGCCACACAAAAAATAAACTTTCTGACCTGGAGGTCTCACTATGTGTACTATATGTTTTTGGGGTCGCTGAATCTGAATCCGGGATCAGTTTCATTCTAACACATCTGGATTCGGCCATAACCTCAAAATATACTCTCAAAATTGCTATATTTGTTAAAACTGCTAACCGTATGGCTCTAAAACCTCATAATCCTGTAATACAGTCACTCGATGACCCCTTAATCAAAGAACTACATAACCCCATTGTCACATAACTTCATAACCCCATAACAACATAACCTTTAAACCCGATAACAAAGTTTCTGACGGGGGGGCCTAAATATGTGTACTATGTGTTTTTGGGGTCGCTGAATCTGAATCCGGGATCAGTTTCATTCCAGCACATCTGGGTTCGGCCATAACCTCAAAATATACCCTCAAATTTGCTATATTTGTAACTTTGTTATCGGGTTTAAGGGTTATATTGTTATGTAGTTATGTAACAATGGGGTTATGTAGTTTTTTGATTAAGGGGTCATCGAGTGACTGTATTACAGGATTATGAGGTTTTAGATCCATACCGTTAGTAGTTTTAACAAATATAGCAATTTGAGGGTATATTTTGAGGTTATGGCCGAACTTTGAGGGTATATTTTGAGGTTATGGCCGAGCCCAGATGTGCTGCAATGAAACTGACCCCGGATTCGGATTCAGCGACCCCAAAAACATATAGTACACATAGTGAGACCTCCAGGTCAGAAAGTTTTTTTTTGTGTGGCTGTGCTATTGTACAAGAGTCACAATTTTAACCAATAACGATTCGTAAATTATGGGAATCAGCTATGACAATAATTACCATGATAATGAATATAACATTTGTTCCACAAATCAATTACAATATAACAAGTGATGGTAATGAATATTTATTATTTATATGAAACCTGTTGCATGTGATGTAATCTATATTATTTTCTTTAGACATCTATGCGACAAGATTACAATATTAAGGCTGTCACGCACGGTGCAGCTAGGTATAAGATATACAAGGTTAGTCGTAAAGGGGGTACCAAGCCGCGGGCCACTTAATGTATCACTGATGATTGTTTTAAAGAAAGTGTTACAATTTAAAAATTCTATGAAAAAAATTGCCATACAAAATGATTTTTATTTTGTTAGTTTTTTTTTTAAATTCTTCATACCTGCTTTAGTCACGAATTCAGAAAATTGAGCTTCTAATCCGTGACCCCAAATATGACCTAAAATGTCAACACAGCTGATCATAACTGAGGATAGATAGAATTTAGCATATTTTTTATGAAATCTTTGAACAGCTATTTCTCTTAAACTAATGACTTTTGGGGAAAGTTGTAGAACAAAAGTTATCCCTTATTATGGGTACTTTAACACCCTTTCGGTTTAGTACCCCCTTTCTGACTAACCTTGCATAGGCGTAGTATAATCGGGAAATCGGATCTTTGCGATAATCCTAGGACGATTGCAAAGGACCGGATATTTGGAATTTAAGACAGATTTTCGTAATCATCCGAGCTATTTTCAGGATAAACCTTTGATAGTCATTACGGGTAGTCAGAAGCCCGAAAGTCTGACAACAGATCTAACCTTAGGATATCAGCACTGCCCTGTAGGCTTTTTCCAACTATGTTAGGGTCAGCTTCCGGTCTAACCAGATTCGGCTGAATACCAATATTTTACATGGATCGACTATCATCAGAACTCCGCAACCCAGTAACTGGGCAATACCGATACCCTAAGGTTAGACCGGTGATCAGACTTCCGTAGTTCTGACTACCCGTAACGACTTTCATAGGTATTCGTACGACACCCGGGACCGACGGTTTAACGTGCTCTCCGAGACGTGGAGGGGTATCGATGTGTAACGAACGGCCACCCATCCACGGACTGACCGCGGCAAGCGCAGCTTAATCTTGCAAATCGTATGATCCGCGCAGTTGTTACCTTTTAAGCGCGTGGCTAAATATCAATTGCCGTGCCCCTAGCGCGCGACTACGAATCAATAAAATAATACCTACAATAAATATATTAAGCTTTTTCAATACTTAGAGCTATGAAACAAATTTAAGTAATTGTTGTAAATCATATCTCTATTGAATAATCGTTTTAGTTGTACCACGCAGCTCATAGGTCGAAAATAGAACAAAAAAAACCATGCATGTTCTTTGTCGCAGAAATACGACACGCGCGGTAGAGGCACGGAAATATTTGTCGCATAAATACGACACACGCGCTTTAAAGGTTAATAAGCCACAAGTTCCTCCTATTAATTACCTACATACCGATGTTCCAAATCCTAAAATTCTGTTTTCATTGTTCCAGTCACAATCCCAGCACTCAACTTCGGGATGCTGATGGGGTGGCAGTCGCCCATGACTCCGATCCTGCAGTCACCAGACGGGCCTGCCCCAGAACCGATCAGTGACGAGACCATATCCTGGATGGCAGCTATCACATTCCTTCCACCCATATTCTGCGGGTTCATGGTTGGAGACCTCGCTGATCGTTGGGGCAGGAAGTTTACTACACTGTTGACGGCTCTCATGCTTGTGGTGAGTTTCTTTTACCCCTCAACTGTCAAGCCGCCAGATTCAGGAGGGTAACGATAGATAATTAATTGTGTCTCATTAGTCGACGGTTGAGCTCTTATACCAGGTTAGTCGGAAAGGGGTACTAAGCCGAAAGGGTGTTAAAGTACCCATAATAAGAGCTAACTTTTGTTCTACAACTTTCCCCAAAACTCGATAGTTTAAGAGATTGCATTTCAAAGATTTTGTAAAAAATATGCTAAAATCTATCTGTCCATAGCTATGATCAGCTGTTTTTACAATTTAGGTCATATTTGGGGTCACGGATTAGAAAATTAATTATCTGAATTCAGAACTATAGCAGGTATGCATTAAAAAAAAACTAGAATAAACTTTTTTTACATGCAAATAAAAATAATTATGAAATTTTAAGACTTGCTTTAAAATAGTCATCAGTGATACTTTAGATGGCCCACGGCTTAGTACCTCCTTTCCGACTAATCTTGTAGTTATCCTGGATGGCAGCTATAATCTTCAGGACACACATATCCTGCCAGTTCCTGTGGGCCTAGCCATTGAGATATAACGTGCACGTTAAGTGTACGTTAGTACATTATATCTCAATGGGCCCAGCACGAACATTTGAGTACAGTACCTGTCGTGAACGTATCGCTAATGTTATACCAGGTAGGTACACACGATTCGATTCTAGTTGATCAACTGCTAAATCGCATGCGAATTGAACCGTCTGAACAGACTTTCAATCAAATTGAATCAATTTGAAGGAACAAAACGTTTTAACTCTATTTGATCAACAAATGTTAACTGATCCATCGGTACAGATGTAAACAACACATCCGGTGTGTGAACGGGCTCTTAATCGCATACAATACGCATATGAATCCGAAAAGTCAGAGGTGCGTGCCTTGGGTTAGAACTCGAGACCTATGATTCGGCAGTCTGACGGTCACACCACTAGGCTATCACAGGTTTTTTAAACGTATCAGAATATAAACACAGTACACATAATAGTTGTTAAACGGTACTAACCAATCACGCTAGTTACCAAAGCGGTTATAACTACTCAACACAGATAATTGTTCGTCAGCGGCAGATATTGTTTACTAGGATCAATTATTGTCACTTATTGAAACTAGATCATATGTTAGGCGCGTCTTAATAAACTGCATTCAAAATGGCGGCCTGAGAGTAGCATTTATTAAGCTGAAATTGAAACATCATCCGAATTACTACACTCAGACCATTGATCGGAGGAATTACATTTAATTGTTTTTTTATTTTTAAATTAACGTTTCTTCTTTGCCTCTTTGGTCTACTGGTGGCAAGCGCGACTGCTGATCATGAGGTCCTGGGTTCGATCCCCAGGTTGGGGAAAAGTGTTATTGGGGTTTTCCGTGTGGAATACCTCAGTAGCAGACCGGAGTTTTGAGTAGTGCCCAGCTGATGGCAACAGGCTCGCCCTTATTACATGGGACTTGAAACATAACGGCGAAATGAGGGTGTTACTGTACACCTCTGCCCAACCCTTCGGGATACTACTACCATGCATCTGTTTGTAATTCGACAACGTGATTAACACCGCTAATAAAACCTTATCTTCCACAGATCAGCTGGTCCATAACCCTGTTCTCTCTCCGTCCATGGGCGCTGATAGCTTCACGAGCAGTCGCCGGGCTAGCCTGCGCGGGCTGCTATGTCGTCATACCATTATATTTGAAGGAGGTAAGCAGTACACAATATTCTGAAACAGTATTTAAAAAGAATTAAAAGGAGTATGCTTAGGTGGTTTCGTCATGTTGAGAGAATCAGTGAACAGCGATTAACAAAGGGAATTTATAAGGCGGATGTCAATGGAAACGCCGGTAGAAAACGTCCTAGAAGGACACACATCGATGTTATTGGTGATATTCTTCACAAAGGTCAGGTGCATAGTACTCTCATGAATGTGGATGAAGCGAAAGGGGTATGTAAGGGTCGTAGCATGTGGCGTTCTATAGTTTCTGCCTACCCCCATGGGAAAAAGGCGTGAGTTTAAGTATGTAGGTATGTATTTAAAAAGATTGCAGGCTTTACTAAAAAATTCCAGTTTCCACAAATGGAAACCTCACTTGCAGACAGTGTGAGTGCATTATGTCTCTACCTGACGAGGCTTTGACGACCAGTGACTGGTGGGATGAACATCATACTTAGCATAATCAGCCCATTACTGTCTCATGCTGGGCACGGGCTTGTTCTCAGAATGAAATGGGTTTAGGCCTTAGTCCACCACGCTGACCTGGTGCAGGTTGGCAGACTACACACACCATCGAGAACTTTACAGAGCCCTCTAGGTGTGCAGGTTTCCTCACAATATTTTCCTTCACCGTTAACGCAATAATCAAATTCTGATCCGGACACAAATTCTAAAAGTTAGAGGTGCCGGCCGGGTTCTAACTCAGACCCTCCCTACATGGAAGGCAACCGACTTGCTGACTTGCCAGCCTAAATAGACTAGGAGGCACCGAAGAGTAGCGTCACCCGTGCAAGAAGACTTGTCCTGCATCTGCTAATCTGCTTCCTCAGGTTAATGGTCAAGCAGATAAAGCAATACCACAGATTTTTGCAACGGCAAAACCTAATCCAGTCATAAATGACTCGTGATGATAGTCTCCCGATGATATTTCGGCCTTTCCACTACGCAAATGACTAGGAATAGCCTATTGTCTCCAGTAATGAACCACCATAGTACACATTAAAAGTTAAATATTTCACAAAAATATTTGTGGTTATCGTACGTCATACTTGTTCAGTCAGCGGGAATAGGTAGGTAAACGGGAAATTCTATGTGATGTCAGAGGTGAAACAGATGTTATTATTGTTGAGGTGATGTGACGACTGAGGAAAGTGAAAAATATATATAATATATTGAAAAAAAAAACATTAACCAGTTGCCTACTTACCTTTCTATACGAGAAAAGTAAGATGCCTAGGACCTTTGTTTAACGTGGGCTATGAATACCTTCCGCCTTGAGGAAGGTGGAGGGTTAAATCAGCTTCTTACCGACTAAAACCACCAGCGTTCACCTCCTAGGACCTATAGCCGGGATCGCAGGATTCGCTAGTAAATTCACAGCAACAAGATCCTAAAGACATAGAGCGTTCGTTCTGCCTAGCCTTTTCCTATCTTGAGGTCAGCTTCCAATCTAACCAGATGCGGCCGAATACCAGTATTTTACACGAAGTGACTGCCATCAGACCTCCGCAACCCAGTTAGAGGGCAATATCAATATCCTAAGGTTAAACCGGTTGTCAGACAATCGGGCTTCTGACTTCCCGTAACAACTGTCCTAGGTATTCGTATGACACCCGGGACCGACTGTTTAACGTGCTCTCCGAGGCACAAAGGAGTCTTGATGTATAACGAACGGTCGCGACAAGCGCAGCTTAACTTCGCAAATAGTATAATCCACGTGGCTTAAGACCTAGCCCCTCTTTAAGACCTAGACAAAGGCACATTTATTAAAGATATGTTCTTCGCCCTTCAGATAGCATCAGACAACATCCGGGGCGCGCTAGGCTCCCTGTTCATCCTATCTCAGAACCTGGGCTACCTGGTTGTCTACGTGGCAGGAGACCTGCTCTCCTTCGATGCAGTACTCTGGATCTGTACAGCAGTGCCAGCCGTCTTCCTTGTGACGTTCTTCACGATGCCGGAGACGCCCGTGTTCTTGGTGAAGCAAGGGAAAATTAAGGTGGGTACTTTGATAGGTTTAAGCATCATCAAGAAACCGGAACCTTCCCAGATGTTTCTATAAGCAAAATTTAAAAAGAAAAAAGTTTAACTATACCTATTATATTGTAACTTTCTTTGGTGACCCGGATCTCCCCAGCCCAGCTTATGACTACCTAATACAATCAAATCTTTGATCCAATCTTTGATTAGATCTCATAAACGTCATTATTCGCAAACATCAAATTAGCAATTGTTTTTACCGAAAAATTATTACGTTTCCGTTAACCTTCAAAATAAAAAAACATGACTGGTACTCACATTACAAACACACTCGCAATCGCTTTAGCTTTGATTGTGAAAATTCAACAATGCCTATTGCACAATATCCTTTAACAATCTGCAATAATTATAATTATTAATATTGTTGTATTGATATAATGAAAGATACTCCGATTGCGAGTGTATTTCACAACTATAATATAGTGTTGGATGTAAAATTAACGTCATATTTTCATTTCATTTATTTCATTATCAATTTTTTCGTGTCAGAATATCTTTCACTAAAAAATAAACATAAAAATGAACACGATATAATAAAATTTTAAAAATTCGATTCCAATTTAAAGATTCTTATTACACAAAGAAAAGTCAAACAATTTTACATAATTATTTATTATAAAATTCCATTATACCAATGTCAAGAATAAGATGTCGTAATTGGATTACAAAATTATTCTTATGACGAGTTCACCCAGATTGACCGGACAACAAAAGTGGTATTACCGACCGCGGCTACTTTCTCCTGTACATTGGAAAGACCTATACATAAAGACCTATTGTAAATAACATTTCTTGTAGAATATGTAAAATGGGAATTTTATGCAGCCTTTCCTTGATAAAATCCCTTTCTGAGGTCGTTCACGTACTAATAGAAAATTCAATAAAAATTATCATGAGATTCACTTGGAAAATAAATTATATACAAATATTTGTCATAATATGATATTATGATGATGCGATTTTTGTGATTTGAACCGGATACTTTTTCGATACTTGGACCTGTAGCCCATTTTTTTTTTTCGTTGCAAAATCCTCATGAATGTCCCTCGTCCGGGGAAAGCATGGAGCTCTGCCGGACTCTTACCGGCTAAAAACCAACGGTGTCCCTCTTTCTGACCTAAGATTCGCTATTGTATGCACCGCGACCCTGGCAGGTCTCGGTCCACCAGCTTCTTCTGGTGGACCTCTCCAGTGGTGTGGCAATTACTCCCCTGCCCCACTTCCTTCTGAGAGGCGCGCGCGGAACACGGCGCGCCATCCTCCCTGGGCCTGTTACTGGTCGGGTGACGGGTCCCCTACCCCGCCGCCCGCAGGCCACTCACTAGGGTGGACCTGTACCTAGGCCTATCAAGAACTATTGACGTATAGCATCGTAACCGTATCGCTAATATAAGCGAATTTTGAATTGTAAATACAACTGTCCTATAACATTTTAATTTGTTTTTTGAGACATGCACAATTTGTACCATACATAGATATGAGTAAAGTTTTCAATTTAATTAAATAGTATGTTCGAAACGAGTATTTCCGATTCAAAATGCACTTATATAACGTTACGTTTACGTTAGTAACTCTATAGCATTTATGCTAGATAATTGATAATTTGTGACAAGATCTGAGATCTTAAAGAAAATAAATAAACAAATAATCCCAAGAAGGCGGAGTTCTTGTTTTGGCTCCTATCCGTCTAGGTAGACATAATAAATGAAATAGGCTTAATCGTTTTTTACACAAACATTAGTTAAGTAACGAATTAACTTGTCTAGTGAACTTAATAGAGTAAGGACTGAACTTAATTAAGCAAGGACTGAACTTAATTGAGCAAAGAATGAATTTCACACATTAATATAGTCCAAATGAGATTTTCTACTTAACTCGCCTAATCGGTAAGTTTACTCGCTACTTAATGAATGTGTACAATCAGGTTTTATCTACATGGCTGCTTAGAAACTTTTTTAACCGTCTGCGAATTAATAAATAGGTAGGTAGGTTACATCTGCGGGGGATCACCTGTGCACAGTTCTTATAAAAACCAAACAACATGATTTTACCTGCTAGAAAATGATTATTCATTTAATAAGTAGGTAATAGTTCTTTAACAACCTCTTCCAAGTATCAAGAGTACCTATCAATGTTTACATTGTATGATTTAACTTTTAATATGATCGTAAAGGTTATTAAAGTTCATTATCGTTTTGTTGCCTGACATTTGCACAAGTAATTATTAAGTCATTCAAAATACGTAAGTATATAATAACAACACTTGTGTAACTACATGAAGTAAATATACAATAAGTTATATTAATAATGTTACATAACATCACGCTTTACATTCCCCGAAGGGTCCGGCAGAGGTGTTTTAAAACACCCTCGTTTCGCCAGTTATGTTTAAGTCCCATGTATAGTAATAGGGGGCGAGCCTATTGCCATTAACCGGGCACAAATCCCAGGCTCTTTCAAACTCCCTCTAATTGAATATAATATGTATTCTACTATAATTATCTAGTAGATAGATCCCAAAGAAGTATTTTCACAATTACCGTATTTATTTATATTCTATCACTCTCCTCTGCCTATTTACAGAGGAGAATGACCTAGAGATCACACAAAAAATCAAAACTTTGAACGTCATTACAGGAGGCTCGTGCAGCACTAGCATGGCTTCGGAACACCACCACCGACGACAAAGACCTGGAGGAAGCTATACAGCAGCTCGAGAGGGAAGAGGAACTCGCCAGGAGTATGAAGAAGGCCACCTGGAAGAGTATAGGTAAGCTGAGGTCTTTTTAAGGAATGTCCTACGTTTTTTCCCGTTTCGGCGTGAGCTATGCGAGAATAGCTGACGCAGTTGTGAAAGGATAAAGACTGATTTACACAAGGATAGTTTCTTGAAGCGATACCATTCTGTCTTTGTCTTTCTCCACGGTGAAAAAAGAGATAGCATGAGACTCGCTTCGAGAAACTATATCTGTGTAAAGGAGCCTTTAGTCAGATCGCAAGGTTTGCAGCGCTGCTGACTACCCAGGGTGCGGTGGACGTGTTGCGGTGCATGCTTTTTCGAATCCCACGACCCCGGCCGAACGGTCAGGAGGAGGAACACCATTGGTTTTTAGCCGATAAGAGTCCGGCAAACCCACTCGCCTTCCCCGGGCGAGGGACAGCCATGAATTTCCCAACGACAAAAAAAAGGTTGCGGCGGACGTACTTAAGTATCGTCACTCGTGAAAGATCTTTTAAATAACCCCTAAGTACGAATGTATTGGGTTAACGTACGATCCAGAACATACCCCTGCAGCATCAAGATTTAAGAATTGAAGCTTGAAATTATTATAATGTTGTATTGTCACGGGAATTGAATTTGTGTGCGAAGTTTCAGGAGAATCGGTTAAGTAGAAGTAGTTGAAAAATCTGTCGCAAGATTTGAATCAAACAAACAAATATACGAAGTAACATAACATCACGCCTATATTCCCCAAAGGGTTGGGCAGAGGTGTATAGTAACACCCTCATTTCGCAGTTATATTTAAGTCCCATGTAATAGGGGGCGAGCCTATTGCCATCAACCGGGTACAAATCCAAACTACGGGCTGCTACTGAGGAATTCTACATGGGAACCCCTAATAACACTTTACCCGACTTGGGTATCGAACCCAGGACCTCACGACCAGCAGTCGCGCTTGCCACCACTAGACCAACGAGGCAGTTATATGAAGTGAAGCTAATTAAAACCATTTCATAAAAATAACCTCTCCGGTAGAACTTTAGTGTTTTTAAATTAATTCGACCGTCATAATATGTACACATTTATCGCCTGATAAAACAAAGAATGACACAGCGCAGACATTTTTTTAAAAAATTGTTCCATTTATAGATATTTACGAACGGTAAACGTCCACTGCAGAACATGACCTTTCAAATGACAACTATCACGAGCATGTCGTAGGAGAAAATAAAAACATTTCCAATTTTCCAATAGGATTATATTGTAACTAGCGACCCGCCCCGACTTAGCACGGGAGCAATGTAGATACTCTTCTTCTTTTAGTGTGGTTAGTGACTAACCTGGCGTCAGAGTTTGTGCCGCCCATGGGCCTCTGACTTGGCTTCACATGTCGTCAAGAAATAACTCTCAGGCATGCCGGTTTCGTCACAATGTTTTCCTTCACCGTTTTTAAGCAAGTGACTCATATCGTCACCGGAAAGCCAATACTACTTAAGCGCCATTTTCGGCCAAAATAAGTTATATATATGGTTGGATAGGATTTTAAATATACAATACGCACATTAATCCAAAAAGTCAGAGGTGCGTGCCTTGGGTTCGAACTCGAGACCTATGACTTGGCAGTCCGACGGTCATACCACTAGGCTATCACTGCTTCAATTCAAAATCAATTTCAAATATCCCAATTAAACAGGCAGACGGGTTGGTTACCAGAATAAGGGATTATTATGTAACTAGCGACCCGGCCCGGCTTCGCACGGGTGCAATGTAGATACTAATGTGGGGCATATAACCCTTCCTCTTGATTCACTCTATCTATTGCTGAAAACTGCATTAAAATCCGTTGCGTAGTTTAAAAGATCTAAGCGTACAGACAGCGGGAGCGACTTTGTTTTATACTATGTAAAGATTTAACTGCCTCGTTGGTCTAGTGGTGGCAAGCGCAACTGCTGTTCGTGAGGTCCTGGGTTCGATCCCCGTGTCGGGCAAAGTGTTATGGGTTTTTCCGTGTGGAATTCCTCAGTAGCAGCCCGGAGTTTGGATTATGCCCGGCTGGTGGCAATGGGCTTGCCTTCTGTTAGGTGGGACTTAAACATAACGACGAAATGAGTGTGTTACTGTACACCTCTACCCAACCCTTCGAGGAATACAGGCGTGATGTTATATTATACTGCAGTCACTAGGACATTGTCGCCCATCCTCTTGACATTATCACTCCCACCCTCTTGTCAAGGCGAGGATACTTATCTATGGCCCATAGAGATAAAGGAAAGAGTACTACAGAGACAGTCAGTAAATCCCCTCTTACGTCACCAAAAACAGATGCAATCGTCACCAGAAATGACGCGATACTTAAATTATTGAATCCTAAGAAAAGTAAAAACCACAATAACTTCCCCGTTTACATTATAATAATTAATGTAAAAGATATAAACAACTGAGTACAGTCAACAACAAAAGTAAGTGAAGAAAGCTCTTTCAAAAAAGAAATGAAAGCATCTTTCTTATCTCTATTCGTTTTCGTGTGGTTTATGCCGCCCATGGGCCTCTGACTTGGCTTCACATGCCGTCGAGAAATATCTCTCAGGCATGCCGGTTTCCTCACGATGTTTTCCTTCACCGTTTTTAAGCAAGTGATAATTTATACAATACGCATATGAATCCGAAAACTCAGAGGTGCGTGCCTTGGGTTCGAATTCGTGACCTATGACTTGGCAGTCCGACGGTCACTCCACTAGGCTATCACTGCTGCATGAAAGCATGACAATAGTTATTTTTGTTAGCAAATAACGAGAAGTAATTGTTTTTAGATAGTTCCTGTGATAATTCAGTTTTCAATTACAAAAAATTCATCATATTTTCCTGTTGACTGTTTGGCAGTCCGACGGTCACACCACTAGGCTATCACTGCTGCATGAAAGCATGACAATTGTTATTTTTGTTAGCAAATAACGAGAAGTAATTGTTTTTAAATAGTTCCTGTGATAATTCATTTTTCAATTACAAAATATTCGTCATATTTTCATGTTGACTGTACGTTTACAAAGTATTCAGTTTAAATACAATGACGCATAACCTTCACCATGAAATCGCGATGCACAAGATCTGTTCTGAGAAGTGCACTTGCGTCTTAAGGGTGACCAGTCAGTTCACCAAACATTAATTCAACAATTTTTTACTTGACAAGCAACGATTGGCAAAAACATTATTTGTAATTTCATCATTCTACAACAACAAGTTTACCAAATATTTCACTTAACAAAATAATTATCCGATAATCTTTTATTTAATAACGTATTATTTGATAAACAATTCATTATTTTTTCATTTTATTTCATAAATAACGTTTGGAATAAAGACATTACACAAATTGACTTAATATAACTTAATTTAAAAAAAATTAAACTCACATTAGCATAATTGCAAGTGGCTTGCTAAAGATTTTAATAATTTAACTTCCGAATAATTTTCTTTATGCATCAATATTCTTGCGATGCGTTCATCTTTCGAGATGAAATAGACAATAAACAGTTTGTAAAATCCGTAACGTCTAGGTTAGGTTAGAACTGTGACCACACAACGCGCGAAGGCGAGCGAGCGAAGCGAGCGTGCCGCGGCAGCGGCCGCCGAACGTCAGATTTCCTCTTTTGCAAAGGAAGCATGCATGGTAGATTAGGTTTATTTTTGAGTTTCCTTGATGAATATTATGGTGAATAAATATTATGGAAAACGACATTATTGAAAATGAAATAAATTTATGGATTAAAATTATTATGACACTTGATCGATTATAACCAATGAAATTAGTGAAAATGATTTTATGTAATTTCACGATTATGGCAACTGAAGCGTTATTTCTAATGAAATTATGGCAAATACCAAGTATGGTATATAAAATTATTGCATTTTAAATTATGGCAAACATTAGTAAACCTTAGCATTTGTATTGCATTTTCCTTGTTTATAAATTACCGAATAATCGAACTCACTCAACTTTAGTCGCCATCGAGTAAGACGCAAGTTGGGCTCTTTTATATTCATGATCCATTGTAAGGGTCTATGATCTGTAAAGATTTTAAACTTTCGCCCAAATTGATATTTAGTAGAAACGTGATTTATCCTAATGAATCTAAACGAGAAATGAAAAATGTAATAAATGATTAAATATCATCTGATGCATTTGTTAAAAGAATTGTTTGCTAAATAAATGTTTGTAAAACGAGTGTTTATAAAATAAAACACTTGCGGAATAAGTTGTTTTCGAAATAAATAGTATACGAAACGTTGGTTGTAAAATGAAAATTTGTCAATGGAGTTTTGGTGAAACTTTAGTGAACCCGTCTTAAGACATTATCCACTAAGCGACTGGTTTAACCTCGGAAATCTTTTACTAAACTATACTTTTACACACAGTTTGCAACCAATACAGTTAAAGTTTCAGTTATCATAAACATTTCAATGAAAAAAAAAATGTCAATTTTCCGCACACAATATCTGGATGAAGCCAACTCAGAGACCCATAGAAGATACATATTATGTCGCATAAGCTTACGTTATTATAAACATTTTTAGTTTCTGCGTGTAAAATGAGTGATACATCTACGATACAGGACAAATCCTAAAAATGGGAAACTTTTTTTTTTCATCTATAAAAGGAGAAGCTGACTGACTGACTGATCTATCAACGCACAGCCTAAACGGCTGGGGTTAGAAACTTGAAATTTTGACAGTAGGTTAATTTTGTGACTTAAACATCCACTAAGAAGGGATTTCTCGAAATTCAACCCCTAAGGGGGTGAAAAAAAATCACGCAAGCGAAGCTGCGGGCAAAAGCTAGTAAGTCTATATAAATATTTCTGAAATATAAACTGAATAATTTAGCCAAAAGACGACACATTTAGTGCAGTGGCTGAGTGACTTCTGCGCTACGGGCCGTGGGTTCGATTCCCGCACGGAACAAATACTTGTATGGCATACAAACAGTTGTTCCGGGTCTGGGCGTGTGAAGCTTTGAGTCTGTAAACGCACCCACGATACAGGAGAAACCCGAGTGATGGCCAAAGTTTTTTTTAAAGAATAAAAAAGGCAACTGATAACGTGTCGAATGAGTACGCGAAACCAGTACCTCTCTTCTAAGAAATTCTTTCACTCACGTCGAGATATATTTACCGTCTTCTCGCGTAACGAGCGGTGGCACGCGACGGAAATACAGGCTGTATTTATGTTAATACCTTTTTAAAATCCGGCCATTGGAAACGTTTAGATCAGTGATACCCAAAGTTGTTTATATCAACCCCCAGGGGTCGACAACGACCTACAAGGGGTCTATGTGGGTGAAAAAAATAATCGGATTTGATGATTTGTGAAATTGTAAACGGGGCTCCACGATAGTGGATCTCATTTAAGCAGGTCGTGACTTTAATTTTGATTAATGGAATAACCTACATACTTACTGAGATGATTTTTTGCTTAGTTGACGATAGTACTGTTGTAGGTTCTGTTGTTTGATAAGTTTTTTTTATTGTTTTTTCGCTCTACACCTCACTACAGTTAGAAACCAGTCAAAAACACATTTGAAGTCAATGAATTTGCAAAATGCGATATTAGCTAAGAAGGGGGTCTACCCAAAACTGAAAAACATGGCAAGTGGTCTATAAGGCAAAAAACTTTGGGGACCTCTGGTTTAGATAATGACGATTCCTCAATCTCTTCGAATAGTTGAAACGCCGCGCCGCTTGAACGTTGGTTAAACGCCTGATCAGGCAGAGAGCGTGTCAGTCTCTGTGTGGCTTCTTCCATACATTGTCATAGTAATTCTCACGCCAAGAGCACGCGATCAACACGCGACGTGAATATCACACCCAGCCACGCTCGCTGTCTGACCAAGTCTTAAGAAAAAGTCAATCTTAAGAATGATTGCCACCAAACGGCTCGCATCACATCGGATCGGAACGGATTTTACAATCTTTAAACGATAATAAATCATGTCCACAGTATTTAAAGTATATATTACCAAGCCGCGCACAGCAGCTTGATCACGGACGTCTTCCGCGACACGCGATCGTAGCCGAAAGTATGCTGCGACGCGCGAACGGCTCCGTTCGCCTGTCGTCGTATCCGATCGGACCCTTTCAAAAATTAGAACACGTCAACACGATAGGAATGAAACTATTTGACTAGGCGCAGAAATGGATACGTTCGCAAGCGACTGTACGGAACCGATCGTATGCGTCGACATCCTGCCGGACGCGATCGGCTGTCGCCGCATCCGTTCATATCCTTTCCGATCCGATGCAATGTGAGCCGTTTGGTGGAAATCATCCCTTAGATTCTTAAGACCTATCTTAAGCCCCTCATACACGAACAGTTCTACCTTCAATTTCGCCTGACCGGATAAAAATTCATATCGTGTATTTTGACGTGAAGGCCGACGCGCCTATAGCGGCCGGGTGAACTGAAGAGACCGTAGCAACACATCTAAATGTATTGAGATTGTTCCGTGTTTGTGCGCGCATCCGATAAGGCCAAACTGACGCAGGTTTGCTAGTTCAGTTTGGCCTCTCCGTGTATCGGGGTCTTTAGGATAACTAAGGAAAGATCTAATGAAAGAAAAGATAATGGGAAATGGAACAATATTGATGACTATCCAGATCAAATAATCTACACTTCTGAACGCAGCCACGAAGGCTGCAACAAATGGTCCTGAGGGTCTTATGCGATACTTAATAAAATAATAAAGAAAAGATAATAATTTGCGTCTAGGTGGTCAAGGAACACCACCAAAGGTGTTGGTAGTCACGTCTCAACAAATACCAAAGAAAAAAAAAAAAAGAAATAAAGTCGAGTCTGGGAAAATATGCGTCACATCCGAGCACCCGGTATATTGCTGAGACACATGACACAGAGATGCTGTGAGGTCTAATCATGTACTTAATGAACCAAACGAAATTCAGGAGATGAAATAGGTCGTATTTTTAACCAAGATCACATAAGATAACAGGATAGTAAGTATAACAACATCCTATATAATCTCAAAACCTGATACCAATCAAGGCACACTCGAATAACTTGAATTATTCCAAAAGAGTACACTCACAGTCCGCACTCAGGCTTGCATAATGTATAACTTGTGGCTGCATAATATTAATCATTGGAAGCCGGCTTTGTGAAGTTTGGCTTTATTTCATTTCGCAAGGGTCAAAATACAGGAAAAACTAGCTTCAATGCGCATACGCACGCGATCGACACAACTAAGTATAGAATTATGCATTAGATATAAAAGATCAGTACCTACCTAAGTATTTCCTAGTTACTATATTTTCTACAAAGTTGCGGTTTAAAAGACGATGTAGTTGTTGAGAGAATGAGTGAGCGGCGATTAACAAAAGGAATTTATAAGGCGGATGTCAATGGAAATGGTAAGGGACGTTCTACAAGGACATACATCGATGTATTGGTGATGTTCTTCACAAAGGACAAGTGCGTAGAACTCTCAACCGGCGTGCGTGTGTAACAAGATATATGAATGTGGACGAAGCGAAAGGAGTATGTAAGGGTCGTAGCATGTGGCGTTGTATAGTTTCTGCCTACCCCCACAGGAAAAAGGTGTGAGTTTATGTATGTATAATTTCTACATATGCAAATACGTATAAAACGGGATTTACAACTGGTTGTAACTAACCTTACTTTTCCCCGTCATTAGCGTGCTAGGTAAATGTTCATCGATTTATTAAACGATAAGTGGTCCTATCTTAACACCTCCTTTGCTGTATAAGGAAGGAAGTCTGAATGTTAAGTTGCTTGGGGTTTCCTAATTAAATATCTAAAGTTACGTAAGTAATTGAGAATCGATGTGGTCGATCGGTAAAATTAATAGCATTGCAACTTCAGAACCTGTCCATGAATCATCACGTATGAGCATATCTTTATTTATTTATTTTTAAAAACCTTAAAAACTACCATTACAGGTTCTTAACCTAATGCGATAGCCTAGTCTTATATCCAAAACGAACAATATCAAATTAAATGAAATAGTAAAACTTAATAACTAACTTATATCTAACCCACATTTAATACAACATACAACATCGGAACTATTCGTAACATATAGTAAACAATAGTACCTTTGCGAATTCACTCAAGTTACTTGTGAAAATATCAATTTTAAGGTGAGTATTGTTAATGATACGAGATGCTCAGGTTAGGAGTGCTTTGGCCAGTAAGTTGGTCCTGGCGGATGGCACGGCTAGAAGTGGCGGGCGCCGCCACACGCCACACGTAGCGGTCCGGTACACACAAAAATAACCGCTGCAGCACACCTGGATTGTGCTCAATGCCCCGTAGCAGTTAACTGTATATATGACTAGTGCAAAGTCCCGCCGCACACCCAATTGATTATACCCCACCATACCCAGTACGAATAAAGTGGGGTACATCAGGGGGTAAAATGGGTACACTCCGTATAGTTTCTTGTACAGATGGCGCGTGAATTTGTTCTGGACACGCTCCAACATCACCGAGTACTTCGCCTTGTGAGGAGCCCATACGACAGCACTATGTTCAAGATGACTCCTGACCAGTGCGTCATACAGGATCCTCACGGCCGTGATGCTCGTAAAATCTCGTGTCTGTCTCAGAACAAACCCTAAGTTTCTGTACGCCTTTTTGCAGATCTTGATTATATGACCTCGGAACGACAGTTCTGGAGTGAGAACAATCCCTAGATCACGCACCTGCGTGACTCGTTCCATCGGCACTCCGTCCACTACGTACTCGTAGTAGAGGTGCGCGTGCGCGAGTGAAAAGCCTCATATCCACTAGGCAACATTTGGCGCACGACATGTTGCACAACATGTTGCTCAACGTGTTGAAAGTCAGCGCGGAACTTTTTTTTAGCAACGTTGTCTGTCTACACATGATGTCACTCGCATCAGTCGTCGACAGCATATCGCCAGAGGAAATAGTGTTGATTTCAGCGGCGGTAGTTAAAATTTTATCGAAAAATGCATCATAAAGAAAAAAGGCACGTTGGTGGGTTTGAAATTACTTACAAAATAAAGAAAATGTATTCAGTGTATTCGTTACACCACACGGAAATTTCTGCTCGTCACGTCTCCACTCGACAACATTTGATGCTCAACTGCATGTTGCACCGAAACAAACAATAAACCGTGCGTCATGTTGCGCGCCAGCTTCCAGCGTCACGCGATGTTGTGCAACGCTGCCGAACATGTTGAGCGTCACGTGTTGCGCGTCAATGTTGCCTAGTGGATACGAGACTTTAGGCTTCGCCACACCAAACGCGGGGCGCGAGCTGGTCGTGTTGACGGTTGCTGACACGCTACTCAATTTCAAAGTTGCTATTAAGTCTCGTGCTGTCACTGCCACTTCGCCTTAACGTGAAAGAGACAGCACGGAATTAACGGCAAATAAACTTGAGTAGTCTTTGAGTATTTGGCCGCAAAAATTGACTAAACAGCTGTCAAGACTCATATCAAGTGATGTGATTGTTGACATGAAATTTGACAATATATTAAATCGATCAGCCTTTTAGAAACTGGGGGATAACGTTTCTCTGCGCGCCATTGAAAAAGCCAGGCGCGGATCGAACCCTCAAAAAAGTGTGTGTCACAGCCACCCGAAAATCGGCCAAGTCCGAGTCGGAGTATGAACACGGTCATGATCGATATAGTGCATTCCTACAAAGGAGATGTTTACAAAATATAATGACGTCCTGACCACGATTTTGTACAGTGTATAGTTCCACGTGGACAAAGCCGTGGGGCGAACACTGGTAAATTAATAAACTGTAAAATGTTAGTTTGTTCGCCCACGAAAATTACACATCACAGTGTCACCTTTAGACTCTAAACTACTATCGACCTCAATAGACCGTGAAAGTGTGACGTCACAAGTCTATTAGGGTTGTGGACATGCCCATCGTGCCCACAACGGTGGATCCGAGCTTGGAAAGAGTTATACTTGAACTTTGTCTAGATTACACTAGAAGTCAAGTAAGAGTCGGACGACGACCCAAGTTCACCAACATCTCTGTAAGAATTAGCTATTTGATGGAAAACTTATAAATATGAATGAGGATCACAAAAGTTATAAATGTATTGAATTTTTTACCATGCATTACACTTAACTGCAGCACAAACTTAAGCCGTAATGACTACGGAACTACCTTGCTTGGTCCGACATGTAAATAGTTATAACTTTGTAAAAACTTAAACAAAACGTTTAATTTTTTTTAAAGTTAATTAAGGTGTTAATCAGAGATATCTTGTGGAAATCTATGGATGAAGCTTATGTTCAGCAGTGGACATCGTCCGGTTGGTATGATAATGATGATGATCAAAAGATAACTCGCTATTGGCTTTGCCAGCGTAGATTGACAGATTTCATTTTGTTTATCTTTTATTTTTTTTAAATGGCCGTACTATAAATACATTATTTTATTTACTTATTTTATTTAATAAACGGTTTTTATTTCTTTTCAGTGCAAGACAAGACCACGTTCAAGGCATTCCGGATATCGCTCAACGTGATGTTGTCGCAAGAGACGTGTGGCTACCTTGTGGTCCTCATGTACGCCGGCTCCATCTTCGAGCAGGCGTCAGAGTCCATCAGCCTGAAGCTAAGCCCCAACAAGCAGACGATAGTCGTGGGCGTTATTCAGATGCTGGGGTCCGTGGTGGCTAGCTGCATTGTGGAACAGACTGGGAGGAAGGTGAGGAATTAAAAAAATATTAAATACCTAAATATACAATACGTCTAGATAAAAAAAATAACATGGAATTTGATGAGCCTAAATAGAAGACTATTGGCCAATTCCTATAATTTACGGAGCGTTATTGGTTTAATTTGAGACTCTTGTACCTTTATCAATAATGAAGCAAAGGTCCCATAGCTTTGCAGAGTAGACCCTCCCACATGGGAATAGCTATCACAGGTAAAATTAGCTTGCGAGTCTATATAATGCACACTTTGGCTATAAATAAATTCTACCATTAGAAAGCAAAACGATTCGTTCTTGTTTATAGGAACTGGGCATATAACGACAATTATTACTTGAATATTGGACGCAAATGAAACCAATCGCTAATTTCTAAAATCAATAGACATCAACAAGCACGAAAAGCACGCCTTTTGTAACCTTACCAAAAAAATATTGACTTAACAATACTATAATTTTGCGAGTTAATAACGTAAGGCTAAGTTTACTTTAAGAAAATCGTCTTCGCATTAGTAACCTCACAGTGTTCACAATTGATTTTACATACATTTTCGCAGTATGATGTGTAGAAATAGATGTAGGTAGCCAACGATTTACTTCATAGTAACACTTATTAAAGTTTACAACACTTATTGCGACGTGATTGTCTATAAAATCATCCACAAAATAAAGGGGCAATTCTAGTAGAGGGAAGGGGAGAGATTGATAAAAAGAAAACCTATGTAGCCTACTCTAATAACCACACACAAGCGTTCAGTACTATCAATCATCTTCTGAATTAAACAAATTCATTCATTCTTCCAGTGGCTGCTAGCTGGCACTTCCTTCGCGACCGGACTATCGATGCTGGCATTAGGGGCATGGTTCTACGTCACTTCCCTGAACATATGGCTGCCTGGTTGGTTGCCCGTACTCGCCATGTGTCTGTGCATCTTCGCGGATGCCGCAGGGTACCAGCCTGTGCCCTATGTTATTACTTCGGAGCTGTTTTCGTTTCAGGTAAGAAATAAAGTTTTGATTATCAAAACAGTACATAAGTAAAGCTATTATTATTGGTTTGGTAATTTGTAAAATTAAGTAGAACTTTGAGTACTCATACTAATCGAAGTAAGATGGATATTGATAAGATTCGATACTACACAATGGAAAATTTCATTGGGTTTACTTTTTACAATAATGGTTCTTCTTATTTTTCGGTGTCTAAAAACCTTTGCGACTATCTGTGACCACGACGGATTTTTCAGTTTCACCCAAACTGACAATTGTCCTGGCAATCTCATGAAAACAAGGCTTTCGCACTACGATGTTGTAATTATAAATACGAGTGTGAAGGCCCATTGGATATAATTTCTCATTGCCTCTTACTCAAATGAGAGATAATATTGATTTGTTCTACTGTTAAATCAGCTTATTTGACGTTATAGCTCTTTCAACTTCAACTTCCCAAATATCACGTGTTCCATTGCCAATGTATTAATATATCTATATCTTTTCCAGCATCGAGGCATGGTGACTTCTTTCGTGAGCTCCGTAGACGCTCTCAGTGACTTCCTCCAAACGAAGGCTTATGATCCTCTCCTGAAGCTCCTAGGCATCCACTGGGTCTTCATCATGTTCTCTATGGTTTGCTTCCTCGGTACGTTCTATACCGTCATGTGGGTGCCAGAGACTAAAGACAAGACAGTAGAAGAAATATACGCTCTTCTAGCAGATAGCAGAAAGAAGGAGAAGAGGAAAACAGTGAAGGAAGACTTGGAGAGTGGGAAAGAAATGAGTAGATTATAAGTGATATTGAAATAGAATCTTGTCGAATTGAAGTATAATGTGACGTAAATAAAAAAAATATGTTATGTGTGTTTGTATACAGGGTAAAAACGTCATCGTTTGTTTCATTTTACTATGTAGGCAACCTAGTTTTGATATCAGTAAACAGTTTTTCAAAAAGTAACTGCCTCGTTGGTCTAGTGGTGACAAGCGTGGCTGCTGATCGTGAGGTCCTGGGTTCGATACCCAGGTCATGCAAAGTGTTATTGGTTTTTTTGTGTAGAATTCCTGAGTAGCAGCCCGGTGTTTGGATTTGTGCCCGATTGATGACAATAATCTCACGCCCTATTACATGGGACTTAAACATAACGGCGAAATGAGGGCGTTTCTATACACCTCTGCCCAACCCTTCTGGGAATACAGGCGTGATGTTATGTTAAAATAACAAAATAATTGCCTGTTGACACTTAACGTTTCCACCCTGTATACATAGTTGAGATAACTTGGCAACCTGTATTTTTGTAACTTAGCTTTAATTTGTTTGTAAAAAATGACACGAGCGTTGATGGAATGTTCATTCATTCTGTACGCCAGTTTGGATTGATACCTGAGTCAAGACAAAAAATAAAAGGATTTAAAAACTGACAAAAAAAATTGACAGGATATGCATTCCTATAGTAAGCGGTTGGAATTTTTATGACTTCCGATCTGACCTACGAGCTTTTTATTTATGAGTCAGAATATTGTGATTGTATGCGTGTACTTGTATAACGGCAAAAAGTGTAGCACATTTATTTTTTAATTCTGTTAGTAGCTATGTTTTTTTTTAAACCACTGTCTTATTGATTGTCTGTGTCAAGCAGCTGTTGATCTTGAGGTGCCAAGTTCAATATATTTAGATGTAAAATGACACAGGAATTTTGGCTTTAAAAGCCGGTGACTTTAGATAAAAGCCTTTCAAATATTTTTTTTGAGTTGCTTACGAAAAGCATTTTTTACGAAAGTACGTACCTATCTCATAGGTTTTGGCTCACGAATTCTAGATGTCATCTTACTTCAATTCGACAAGTTACTACCCCGAAAAAAAAATACAGCAGATTCATATAAATTCAATGTACACAACACGCGAATACATCATCGACAGACTATATAATTATTTATAAATTATTTATGTAGGTACAAACAATATCACTTAAAGAGAAACAATGTTTATAATATTTAGTACAAAAGTACTGCTTATTTAAAAAAAATACACAATAGACAAAAAATGATAAAAAAGTGAAATTAAAAAAAGCAAAATGAAAAAAAATTGATAAAAAAAGAAAAGAGTTTTCCTTCCTGTGAAAGGAAAAAAATGATAAAAATGTAGACAGCAGTGTGTAAAATAAGAAAAAGGACAAAAAAAAACATTAGGTTATTATGGTGAAGATCTAAAACTAAAATTCACGTAAATGCTAATAAAATAATAGATTATGTCAAAAAATACGCGGCAATTGTAGTGCAATCGATTTTTGCGTAAATTTTGTGACGTGCATTGAATTAAATGAACCCCCTGTACGTTTCCATTCTGTGTTGTAACCAATCTTTCTGTGCAACGATTTTGTATCTTATTACAAACGAAATAAATTCTTATATTGTATGCGCAGAAAGGTCGTGATATGTGCCTCCCGACTACCGATTGTGATATTATGACGAATTAATAATGTTTAGTATTTTGGTATTATTAGTTTAAGATGTCTAAATGACGTTAAAAAAATAATTTATATCAAATGAAGCTCGTGTTTTATTTCTTTATATAACATCACATTATGCTTGTATTCCTCGAAGAGTTGGGCAGAGGTGTATAGTAACACCCTCATCTCGCCGTTATGTTTAAGTCCCATGTAATAGGGGACGAGCCTATTGCCATCAACCAGGCAATAATCTAAACTCTGGACTGCTACTGAGTAATTCCACACGGAAAAACCCAATAACACTACCTAAAGTGCCTAACCTGGGGATCGAACCCAGGACCTCACGATCAGCAGTCACGTTTGCCAAAACTAGACCAACGCGACGAGGTAGTTAATTTTTTTTATTAAAATGTATCCGGTACTAAAAATTTCACAATTTTAAATAAAATATAAAAAATAACAATTCGATAATAATGGCTGCCAAGTAATAAAACATAATAACTTAAACTTACTATGTACATACATAAAAAATATACAACATCTTATTAGTTCAAAAAATGTGGAACAATATTTTATATTTAGCAATATTGACAGTCACAATAACTTCTGTTAGATCAGAACTTAATAGCGATGTGTCAGTCGGTAAGTGAGGCTCCTTCATATCAATATAGGTATGCCCGGTTTCTATAAACGAAAACGAATCGTTTCGCGTACCAATGGTAGATTTTTTTATTTCTAACCTGGCCATGCATTTATAGACTCGTAAGTCGTAAGCAGATACATGCGATAGCTACTTACGTATGGGAAGGTCGACTATGCAAAGCTATGAAGTCTACTTTATTATTGGTAAAGATACAATTCTCAATTTTAATCAATAAATTGTAGGAATCATCAACCAATAGCGGACTTCTTTATTTTACCGCCCGTTTCTGATTAAAATTAAAAATCGTGCACTTATTACCAAATATAAGGCAGTCTGCATAAATTTCCATAGTAGACACTCCCATCCATAACAACATATCATATCCAAACATTCACAGGTAAAATTGATTTTGTAAAAGGTGACAAGAATATTACCATTGGTAGACAAAACGATTAGTTGTAGATATAGGAACCGGGTAGTATAATCTAATTCTTCTCTCATGTCAGCACGAGGTATATGAGAATAGTTCATGCCGTGACGAAAAGATTACCCAATCAGCAAGGTTGATGGCAAGGCTGATTGCCCAGGGTACGCCGGACGTACCTACTTTAGTATTAATTGTCTCTCGTGAAGGCTCTTATCGGCCTTCTAATTGACCGACCGACGAATAGTCGTGATGGTGATATACTCACAACACTTGGTAGAAAGTCGATAATTACAATATAGGGTACAACGAGGGTAGGTACGACGAGGCAAGTCGGGCGGCCGGTGACAGATGAAAAGTATTTCGAAAAGAGAATCGTAATTTAAAGTTTCTACTACAATGCGCGCCAAATAATTAAAACCAAAATGGCGTGGACTGCGTGATCTATGTGAGGTTCAGGTCATATGATTCGTTTTGATGAGTCCAATAGATTACACTTAGTGTTCAGGGTCTGATGATGGAGCTAGGAGGTGGATAGTGGAACTCTTCAGTGGCTACTAGTAAACCCCTCAAGTTTGGCAGTCGACGCCATCTTGGTTCTCGTTTTTTGACGAATTGTGAATTGGATTGGCTTAAAAATGGCGGTTTTACTATCTACCTTCCGCTCAGAGTGAACTTGCATGAGCGAGATGCCAATAACGACAACAAGAATAGAAGAACGTAGACAACAACCATAGAACATTTTTTATCTGCGCGGGTAGTATTAACTTTACTGCTCTTAGTAGTACCTACCCACTTTCCGACTAACCTTGTAATGATTGTCGTCATCAATGAGGGGCTCAAGGCTTATTCACAACCGCGCGGATCATCCGATTTGCAGGGTCAAGCAGCACTTACCGCGTTCAGTTTGTGGATGGGTGACCATTCGTTACACATCGAGAACCCTCCGTGCCTCGGTGAGCACGTTAAATGGTCGGTCCCAGGTGTCGTACGAATACCTAAGACAGTCATTACGGGTAGTCAGCCCGAAAATCTGACAACTGGTCTAACTTTAGGATATCATCATTGCCCAGTAACTGGGTTGCGGAGGTCTGATGGCACAAATACTGGTATTCAGCCGCATCTGGTTAGACTGGAAGATGACCCCAATACAATTGAGAAAAGCTACGCATAACGGATTGTACTCATCGACGTCATAACAGCCTATAATTCTTCTCCACTGCTGAAGGTGGTCCTCTCAATGACCGCTACAAGCAAAACGATCAAAGGGAAATTAGGGAACGTACCCATACTACGTGACCCGTTCAAGGGGGAGGGGGGTCTTCAAAATACCACGCTTGGTCACAGGGGGGGGGGCTTAGGTTTTCGTCACGTGGTCAATATCCTCTAGGGAAATGTCACGCTTTTTCGAGCTATATTCAATATGGCGCGCAGCGTTTAGCGCTTTTTGAACTCACAGGTGGCAACATTGACGCACATTGAGCCAAATAATTTTCCTTTTGTAACAAAAAATATTTGAAACCATATTTACGAATTACTACGTGAAAAGTAAAGGGTATTGGCATATACTACTGGTGGTAAAAAGTTATAAAAAATGGGTCACGTAGTATGGGTACGTTCCCTTACCATAATCACGCTTGGCAGGCAGATTAATGATCAGTTTGTTTTTTTGAGATTATGAGTAGACAGGAGTACGATGCAGCCAATTCTCTTGATACAAAATACCTACTTCATAGACATTAAAACTTTCTTATTTCAACTTGCAAAGAGCTCAAACTGGGATTAGACCACAATGACCCCAACTTACACCAGGACATGCGACGCCGTGGCCACGGCAACAACCTTCGCATCCGGAACGAGTACCCCACGTATATTCAGAAAAAGAAAGGCCTAAGAATCCGCGGGGGCAATGCGACAGACACCAAGAACTACCCGTACATGGCAGCCGTGATCATCAATGGAAGATTATGGTGTGCTGGCACCATTGTTGATGTGAATTGGGTGGTGACTGCCGCACATTGTTTGAATTAGTAAGTACGGTTTGACATAAACAATAACTATGCAGTTAAGAACCAAGGCTGAGCCTACAACGCGACGTCGATTTGTGGTAATTTTATTTATTTATCAATAAGAAAATTAAATTAAAAAAACACAGTACCCCGTAATAAATATTACACATCGAACTTTAGAAAGAGATAATCGGCTAGCTTCGGCTTCCTAGAGCGTTGTCTCTGTCACTCATACCTACGTGACGTTTAGTCGCTTCGTGCGACAGAGATGACGCTCTATAGTGCAGAAGCTATCCAATATCTCTTTCTAAAGCTCGATGTGCAATATTTACTGCCGGGTACTGTACTTTAGTTCTTAACATAAAACTTTGACATTGAAACATTGAGCGTATTTTTATTTTATTTTGCACAAATTAATTGTTGCAATTAACGAACCGCAAGAGTTAATAACTTGAGACTTCGCTCGGATGACGTAAGCGCGCGATACTGACGCGTCAATGGCGAGAGCGGTAAGCAGCGCGGGGGTCGGGAGAGGAGTGCGCATTCTGCTCGGGTCTCAAGTTATTTTTTGCGTGTTGTACAATTTTATTTCGTACGGTAGCAAGATACACCATACAAAAGTAAAACTATGCAAATCTACCCTCAAAACAAGTAATCGGCCGCTCAGAGATGGAATGCAGATGTGCCACAGCATAGCAATATGCAGCGGGTCAAGTCTATTTATTTTAATAATATTGTATCATTTATTATATGGATTTTCAATTTAGACTTAAAAATCGAGTTCGCATTCGAAGTTTTATCGGCACTCTGGTACGATTAGTATAGGATTCCAGTATAGAACGACCTTCACCGAGCTGGTAAATGGATGAAAAGTATTTTAATATCAAATTAAATATGTCAATAAATATATTGCAAATGGGTTAAGTAAAAAATTTCAATCCAAAATATATATTTTTTTTAAACATTTCACTGGTTTGATTAATAGACAAATTCCATATCGATCGAAAGTATGAAGCCTATAGAATATGCAAACGTTAGGTTGACTATTTTTTCCCGTCACAACTCTTGGGTAGACAGGTATAAATGCTGTGTTTATATCTGCCTACCCAAGATTTGTGACGGGAAAAAAATAGTGTACACTATACACTAGAATCGAACACAGGTGAAGTGGGAGGCTTTTGGGGATGATTGGTAAACACAAAGCAAAAAGCTCTCGCAATATGACAGTATTTTTCTCCATCACATTGGAAATTAGTGCCCTTAGTTACCACGGTGGCGGTGGGGTGAAGACCACAGAACCAGACCGTCTGCAATAAAGCTGCTATATAAGCGGCACGACGCGGCTCGTGGCTAATAAACAACCACGCAAATCATACGATGTGCAAAGTTAAGCTGCACTTGCCGCGGTCTGTCCGTGGATGGGTGACCGTTCTTTACGCATCAAAGTCAAAGTCAAAGTTTTTTATTTCAAATAGACCAGATTTCAGGCACTTTTAAAACGTCAAAACTAGGTGCACGGTTCCAAAAGGTAGGTTCTATGGAGAAGAGCCGGCATGAAACTGCATGAATACTCTTTTCATCAAGACCCCTCCGTGCCTCGGAGAGCACGTTAAACAGTCGGTCCCGGGTGTCATACGAATACCTATGACAGTCGTTACGGGAAGTCAGAAGCCCGAAAGTCTAACAACAGGTCTGACCTTAGGATATCGACATTGCCCAGTAACTAGGTTGCGGAGCGGTGGCAGTCGCTCTGTGTAAAATACTAGTATTCAGCCGCATCTGGTTAGACTGGAAGCTGACACCAACATAGTTGGGAAAAGGCTAGGCAGAACATGAGCGGTAGGGTTTACATTCAGGGAAGGTAGTTGTTGCGTTCTTCCCTTTACTCTCTGGCAAACTGTGGTTACGTTCATCTGTCTTCCGCAGTGTACTTCACGTCTCCCCTCTAAAATCTCTCGGCCAGTACGTGAAGGTGCGCGTGGGCAGTGCTCGGCCGCACGAAGGAGGCACTCTAGTGGACGTGGTGGGAGCAGTGCGACACCCCAAGTTTGAGGAGGAACCGGTACCACACGCTGATGTGGCGCTACTGAAACTTGCTGAGAATCTTGGTAAGTAAGTAGAACTACTAACTGTCAGTGCCTCGTTGGTCTAGTCGTGGTAAGCGTTACTGCTGATCGTGAGTTCCTGGATTCGATCCTCAGGTCGGGCAAAGTGTCATTGAGTTTATCCGTGTGGAATTCCTCAATAGCACCCCGGAGTTGGAATTTGTACCCGGTTGATGGCAATAGGCTCGCCCCCTGATACATGGGACTTAAACATAGCGACGAAATGATGGTGTTACTAAAAGAGAGGTGTCTCTGCTCAATCCTTCGGGGAATAAAGGCGTAAAGTTATCATATGTTAGAAATACTAAAAATATTACTATCCAGACTTGCAGATAAAAAGAAGAAAGAGATGAACATTACCAAGTATATATATATATATATATATTAGAGGTTGTATTATTTGTTAGAAAAAATGCAAACTACTTCAAAAAGCTAAACAGCAAGAGATATAAGTTCAATATATGTTTACCAGAAAACAAGACAGCGTTACTAAATAAAAGTAAAAAACTCGGTCCTCTCCATTATTGATATAAACATATTTAAAAACAGTATTAAAACATTGTTAGTAAAAAAAGCATATTATTCTGTTACTGAATATTTACAGGATAAACTTTTGTAATTCTTCTTTTACTGTCTTTTCTTTTATCATTAGTACATACGTGCATAGTTTCATAGGTACCTACCTATTTTGTAATTGTGCATGCCTCATGGTAGGATATGGCTAATGGTCACTATTGTTTGTATAAGAACTTTTGTACCCATATTCGCAAATGAATAAATGATTTGATTTGATTTGAAGAATATTAGAGTTTTCAAAATATTCCGTCTGTTTCTTGATTTACCTGTTAATAAAAGATAGCAATAGTTGGTAGTGTTGGTTACGCAAGAAAATCGACACTAATATTTAGTTAAATACTAAATATCTCTAAATTGATTAGTCAAGACCTTAACTAAAATATAAAGTAAAAATTCTTACAGCTACTGCAACTTCTGTAACAGAAGAAAACTCCGGAATTTTCTTCAGATGTCCGGAATTTTATCCGGAAAACTATTAAGTTGCCTTCTACGACACCCACTGAAAGACCTTGCAGTGGCCTTTTTTATACGTTTTCACGGGATACACATAAATCTTCGTTTAGGGAAGGTAAAATTTGTCCCACCTGTTTGTAACGTTGACTGACTATTGTAGTCTCTGCTGGGATTCTCCTATGTTGCGACACAACACTAAATGATAATATATTGTGTATTATTATTTATTACACAATATTTAATTATTACATTTCACGTATTATTATTACGTGAACACAAAAACGTTTTTCTAGAGTTTCACAACCACGTAAACTTGCTGAAGATCTTCGAGGGCATCAAGGAACCGTTCGCGCAGAGCTTCATCGTGGTCACTGGATGGGGTGCAACCAGGGTAATGTCGAGATTTCTTCCATCAATGCATATGTTGCACAGAACATAAAAACAAAAAAATAATCCTACGTGATTGGTTTTAGAATATTATTTTTGAATCAACCAGGTTGACCACTACTACATACATACATACATAAACTCACGCCTTTTTCCCATGGGGGTAGGCAGAAACTATAGAACGCCACATGCTACGACTCTTACATACCCCTTTCGCTTCATCCACATTCATACATCTTGTCATACACGCACGCCGGTTGAGAGTACTACGCACCTGACCTTTGTGAAGAACATCACCAATAACATCGACCACTACTGTAAACTAATTTTAGGGTGACCGCACATGAGCAGCTAGAGGCAGTTGATCACCTTTTGTTTTTAGCCGCAGGTCATAGGGCTTGTACACAAAACTGCAAATCGGCGCAATGCGAATTCGCAACGCAGAAAACTGCGACACAAATTGCTGCGATGCGATTTCGTGCGGCAAGGCGTCTTACTTCCAAGGTTCGGATGACTATTCCCTCGACGATCGTCAACCGTATTGAACGTATTTTATACAAGGTAGAATAAATTTGCGTAAAAAGATTTGCGCACTGCTGTTACTGATAAGAAGATATAGGAAAAATCAATTACGCGAATCAATTCGTAAGTTCTTGCGATGCGTCGTGCGAGTTCGTATATTTCTATGATGCGACGTCGCATCGCAGTTTTGTATACAAGCCCATACACCAAACGGCTACAAACAAATGGCGATCAACTGTGTCTCGAGTAACAGTGTTCCATTAGCGTGCTGTCAGCTTATTGTATTGTCAATAGGACCACGCTATGCGAATGCATTCCTCAAAGCACGATTTCTATCTCACAGTTTGCACTACACTACTGCACTCGCAGCAGTAACCCTTAGCCGCTATTAATGTCATCAAATTGAAAAGAATAGGTGGCATATAACTTATTTGTGGTATAAAATAATATATTTTATAGGGCACAGACACAGCCTTCAGAGAGCACACTCCTGACCTGATAACGGCCCGGTTGAAGGTGCGATCGCAGAACTACTGCATCGACGCATACCAGCTCGTCAACGGCTTCCAGTTCACTCCAGACTTCTTTTGCGCTTCGCTCAGAAATGGCACCAGGGACGCCTGCCTGGTATTGACTCTCTGTTTCATTTTCTGCTTGCCTAGTAGATTTAAGGTAAAGTCCTTAGAAGTCCTTTGGTCACTGCCACCTACAAAAATCTAGCCTCATGCTTGCCTAGTGTAGGTACTAGGTATACATTTCTTTTACTTTAAACATTTCTGTCATCTTTATTAATTTCCAACTTGTCATGATTGCCTGGTAGTTTTAGTTACTTCTGCGACTTTCTACTTCCTCCTAACCACAAAATCTTTTATTATCTACTTAGAATTATTGCTAACAGTTTGGTTAATAAGTTCATTTATGTTTTTAGATTTTAGATATTTTTACAATTGCATGTTAAAAACAATAGGGTATGTTTAAACAAAAGTTTCACGAAACGTAACATATTGATGCGTTGATCTGCTATCTCTAGAAACGCTTCATCGGCTCTAAACAAAGAAGAACAATAATTGGATGCAAACGCGATTTCACTAAGTGCCTACCAAATTATAAGAACCAGACAACGCATTCAGTCTGGTCCCCTCTATGATAATTAATTAAAGACGGGACCGCGTTTCTATTATATTTTTGCAGTTCATAGTGGGGCTCACCGGTTAGTCAATGGTGTGCCGCTGCTTGCAAAGCTCATTTGACAATAAATGTCAAATTCAATATAGTACGACACAACTTAGAAGTTGCATCGGCAAACTTCATAAAACCGATCAATTCCGAACTGAGTGCGACTTCCAGATCACGAATATTTGATTAGTACTGCATTAAAAAATCATCTTTACGTTGATGCAATAAACGCGAGTGGCGCGAAAATGAGCGACTGCCATTGGTTGTTTGATCAAGTTTGCCGATGCGACTTATTAATTACTAGCTGTGTCCTCACGGCTCCGTCCGCGTAAGAAGTTTTATTCCAGTAATAAATATAGCCTATGTTACTCAGTGATAATGTAGCTTTCTAACGGCAAAAGAATTTTTGAAATCGGTCCAGTAGTTTTTAAGTTTATTCGTTACATATAAAATTTTTTTTTTCCTCTTTATAATATTAGTATAGATGTAGGTACTATACTAAATTTTACAAATACATCCATATTATTCCAATGGCACATTCCGGCCGTGTTTAGTGAATAGGGCAAAGGTTGAATAAGTATATTGTCTTTTTTTTTACTTTATTGCTACTGAAATAGTCAACCGCACAGATCGTACAATTTTGCGAGGTTAAGTTGCGCTTGCCACGGATGGGTGACCGATCGTTACACATCGAGACCCCTGTCTCGAAGAGCACCTTAAACAGTTGGTCTCGGGTGGCATGCGAATACCTACGACAATCATTACGGGAAGTCAGAAGACCGAAAGTCTGACAACTGGTCTAACCTTAGGATATCGGCATTGCCCAGTAACTGGGTTGCGGAGGTCTGAAGGCAGTCGCGCCGTGTAAAATACTGATATTCAGCCGCATCTGGTTAGACTGGAAGCTGATCTAGTGGGGAAAAGCTAGGCAGAACACGCAGCTGAAATAGTATTTACCAAGAGAACGACAAGTGGCTCTGAATATTTATTTAGGTACATAGGTTTAAATATGTACATACGTTTATACACTTTTGTTGTATCCCTAAAGAAATGGCCATAACATGTTGTACGCGGGTCGTACCTAGGGTTGCCAAATGTCCGGACAGTCTGGTTTTCTTTGTCTCTCCGATGAAGAAAACTTTGGTAAACCGGACAAACTTATTTGTGACTTTTAGTAAAAAATGGTTAATAAAAAATAAAAGTCCGTTTTTTTTCAACACATGTGACAACCCTAGTTGTACAACGAGCCATTCTGTAGTTGCGGCTCCTCATTGGCAGAAGGACGTGAATTGACGAAATTTCTATAAGAATTATACAGGGTCTAAAAATAGCGTTAACGAAGCCAAAGTCTACGCATGCTGTATATAAAACTAACATACACCAAAAGTAATTGCTGGGAAACGACATTTATTTTTTGGTATTATAAAACAGCTTTTAATTGTAGCGCGCAATGGAAGCGCGCGCGCAGCAGACTGTGCCTACATTTCAAAAATGTTGATAATGTTTGTATAGTTGAATGTTCAGTAACATAACATAACATTTAAACTTAGTTTCGTGAAAAACGCACAAAAATATGGTAACTTTGACCTTCAATATCTCCATAACCAGTCAGTTCCCAGGTATGGCCCAATACCAAAAAAATATCGTAATAATGGGAAGAATACGTGGCTCTCGGCTTCGTTAAGGATAGTTTTACACCCTATATTTACAAACTCGTAAAATTGCCTCCAGTTCGACGCAGGCGCACCGGCCGTGCAACAAAACAGACTGATGGGCATCATGAGCTTCGGACCTGAACACTGTGGTCACGAGTACCAGCCCGCGGTCTTCGTCAAGGCTTTTTACTTCAGGTAAGCAATCTGTCCCGGTTGTCATATCATGGGAAAATAATCTACTACTGGGGTCGCACGGATCGATACGATTTGCGAGGATAAGCTGCGCTTGCCGCGGATGAGTGACCGTTTTTACACATCGAGACCCCTCCGTGCCGCGGAGAGCACGTTAAACAGTCGGTCCCGTTTGTCATACGAATACCTATGACAGTCGTTGCGGGAAGTCAGAAGCCCGAGGCGCTTATTACAAAAAGTAGTTTAAACCAAGACTAAGATAAACCCAGATTTATAATATACCCATCACTTGCTAACGTCATATAACAAAAAGAGATAGAGCTATTTTAAAACCGAGGTTTTTCTTAGTTCATCTCTCGTAATAAGAGGGCAAAAGTCTAATAAATGGTTTAACCTTAGGATATCGGCCCAGTAACTGGGTTGCGGAGGTCTGATGGCAGTCGCTCCTTGTAAAATCTTGGTATTTAACCGCATCTGGTTAGACTGGAAGCTGACTCCAACATAGTTGGAAAAAAGATAGGCGGAACAGATACATAATTATAAATCCCTAGTAACACAGCAGTTCCCTGAAAAAACAATGTCAGTGATTTATACTGTATTCACACGCCATCTAACTGGGTTTCCATTTTAAATTGGGATATATTGATAAAATCTTTACATAGTATAAAACAAAGTCGCTCCCGCTGTCTGTACGCTTAGATCTTTTAAACTACGCAACGGATGTTAATGCAGTTTTCAACAATAGATAGAGTGAATCAAGAGGAAGGGTTATATGCCCCACATTAGTATCTACATTGCACCCGTATGAAGCCGGGGCGGGTCGCTAGTTAAAAATAAAACAATGAAATAATCGGAAATCGATTAGAAAACGTATGAATACAGTCAATTTTTCATTTACACTGTTCTTCACGGAACTGATGTCTATGAATAGCCCTTCAAACTAAACTTGCAGAGACTTCGTTAAGGCTACAATATCATCGTACAAGACCACAGGCGACCTGATAGGCGCGCTTGAAGAGATCGAGCCTGAGATGATGCCCATGCCACTGCACATCGGCGACAACCAACATGAGCAACCAAATGAAGAGTATGATACAGTCACACACCCGGACCTAAGACATGATTAATAAAATATATTTGAATACTGAGGAAATGAAGGATACTTATTTAAACCACTTCAATGAGGGCCTTGTGGCTAATCAACAAACGTAGTTACCACGGTCAGTCCGTGGATGGGTGACCGTTCGTTACACACCGAGAGATTTAACTCGCTGGTAGATTTAAAGCGTTAGAAACCTCTTCTGTATTCTATGTGTGTACCAATCCAATAAAACTTTGCCCGACCTGGGGATCGTATCCAGAACTCACGATTAGCAGTGGCGCTTGCCACTACTAACCCAACGAGGCACAACTGACGACTGACAATTCGGATGTCACAACTGACATCCGACTTGTAAATTCCTTTTGTTAAGAAAGAAAAAAACATTTTAACAAAAATAAGTGAGGTAACAAACATTAAAAGAAAAATACATACAGCCTAATTGAGAATCACCTCCTTTTTTTTGGAATTCGATTAAAAAAGCTTTTATTTTATTATACCATTTTTCAGAACTTATGATACTTTTTCATAATTTATGATATACTTTTTATGATTTCTGTTTAGAACATGGACCTTCAGCTTATTCAGTAATGGTTATACTTAAATATATCCACTCAAATCGATCTATTCTTTACAATATCAAGTTGGAATATACGTCTAATGACGTTGCATCCATTTATAATTTGTTTGCTTGCCTTATGCGCAAGTAACAGCACCTTACGTAATAAGTTCTAACTTGTAGAGTAAATATTCACTTATTTTTATATCTTTACATAGTATAAAACAGAGACTCTCCCGCGGTCTGTACGCTTAGATCTTTTAAACTACGCAACGGATTTTAATGCAGTTTTCAGCAATAGATAGAGTGAATCAAGAGGAAGATTTATATGCCCCACATTAGTATCTACATTGCACCCGTGCGAAGCCAGAGCGGGTCACCAGTTAGTACCTAATAACTGCATCGTTGGTCTATTGGTGGCAAGTGCGACTTCTGATCGTAAGATCCTGGGTTCGATCCCCAGGTCGGGCAAAGTTTTATTGGGTTTTTCCGTATGTAATTCTTCAGCAGCCCGGTGTTTGGATTTGTGCTCGGTTGATGGCAATAGGTTCGCCCCCTATTACATGGAATTTAAACATAATGGCGATATGAGGGTGTACTATACACCTTTGCCCAACCCATAGCGGAATACAGGCGTGATTTTATGTTATCTTGACGAGTGCCCGGCGCACCCTGGGCAGTCACACAGACAACCTTGCTGTTTGGGTAATCATTTCACCACGAGAGAAGAAGAATACACATATAATAAGTTATCGGTTAAATTACTTTAGAAACATATAATGCATGAGTGGAACACTCGCGTGGAATAATAAGTATATACATACATACATAATTAGCCCATTACTGTCCCACTTCTAGGCGCAGGCCTCTTCTCAGAATGAGAAGGGTTTAGGCCTTAGTCCACCACGCTGGCCTGGTGTAGGTTGGCGGACTACACACACCATTGAGAACTTTATAGAGCCCTCTCAGGTGTGCAGGTTTCCTCACGATGTTTTTCCTTCACCGTTAACGCAAGTGATAATCGAATTCTGATCCGCACATGAATTTGAAAAGTCAGAGGTAGTTAGGCTATCACTGCGTTTTTTATACACACACCACAATAGGTATACACTTACCTAAATTCAATAGCGATTTCCTTCTAAAATTATTAATTATAATTATTAATTACACACATTTCTACAAACGCATACAAATGATGGTATCGATGTTTTCTTAATTAAAATCAATACTTCTTAAAGAAATTCGCTTTTTAAGTTCGCTATGTGAATACATATAGGTACCTATAATTTAAGATCATACTTGTTCACAAGTTAGTACCAAGCTCCATTTCCTGAATTCGTATCTAACTAAACCAGGGTTCTAGATTTTATGTTATTGTTTTTTATTTATGGAATTAAAAACATTTTAAAGTTTTAACACAACTTGCTGTAGAAAAATGGTCAGTGATACTTTACGTAGCCCGCGGATTAGTACCGTCTTTCCGGCTAACCTTGTATCCATCATCAGAGAATCGTGCCTCGGAGAGCACGTTTACAGTCGGTGCCGGGTGTCATACGAATACCTATGACAGTCGTTACAGGAAGTCAGAAGCCCGAAAGTCTGACAACCGTTCTAACTTTAGGATATGAGCATTGCCCAGTTACTGGGTTGCGGAGGTCTGATGGCAGTCGCTCCATGTAAAATACTGGTATTCAGCCGCATCCGGTTAGACTGGAAGCTGAGCCCAACATAGTTGGGTAAAGGCTAGGCAGAACATCAGAGAACCATGCATATACCTACAACCAGTGATTGGTACCTGCAGAACACTTAGTAAATAGGTAGGCTACATTACCTTTGATAAAACGCAAGATGACTGCGAACTACGGAATCGGAAAAGTCACAATCAGCGAATCAACTGCAGACAAATTTCTAGCTCTGCTGTAGTTTTAAGTATGACCAAATATTAAATTATCAATATGGAACAGTCTGGAAGACGCTCACGCTCCTGCAAGTGGCAAATTAATTCTAATACACAATCATTACTAACAGGAAAATTGTTCATTGATTTCAATGAAGACGTAACTAAAAATGTACCAGTACTACATCCGCTCGGAATCATTCATGCTTTCTCTGAAATAGTAGGGAAACCAAATTATTGAATGCCACTACCAGTTTAAGTTACATCAACACTCAGAAAGATTTTAGCCCTTAAAATTGAGTGATTAAAGTCTCAATTCCTTAAGCTAATTACTAACGAACGGTCAACGAAATCGGTCAGCCGGTACGACGCCAAAACATCGCAGAAGTTGATAAAGTGCATTGCATTTAATTCTAAACTCTATCACTGAATGATAAGAATCGTTTGAGGAAAACAGTAGTGAATGACATAACGTTGTGTTTGCATTACTGTTAGCTAGTACACATGCTCATGATTATAGGTTATAAAAAGTAGTTGTTTGACAGACGTCAGTTGAATCGCAGGCGCATGAGACAGTCGCGGAATTTGACATTTTAAATGGAAACGAAAACCGCGAACTACAAAAAGTGTTAAAAGAATTGTATTTCTGTTATGAATCTATTTTTAGCACCAGTGTCTTCGTAAAAAATAACCTACAAGCGACTTTGTTTTTTTTTTTCTTAATTTTGGATTCAGAGCGCTATTTTATTCAGCCAAGATGAACCGGCAAAAAAACGAAAGTAGTGCTAAGAGGCAAATATTGACAGCTCTAGTAGGTGAGTACTTCTCAAGGGTATTTTTATTAAATATCACGGATTTTGCAGTAAATATAGTAACTAGTTATTTGAACAATGTCGAAACTCGTTATTATGGTTGTCACGTATGGCTGACGGACTCTGATTGCATTTTTGCTAACAAAGTCAGATAAAAACTGTCAAGTGTAAGACGGTTTCGTATGTTAGTGTTCCGTAGGGACACAGTAACAATAATTATAAGCGTAGTACGAGTAAGTATGTCAGATGGGCTGCAGTCTTAATGTAAATTTAGAATGCAGTCAATGAGATTGTTACAATGTCCTTTAACCGCACTTTATGCACGGTAACTGCACAACTTCATTTTAGGTCTGACTGCAAAGGTGGACAACATTTTTTTTTCAGGGCTTATCTATGCAGTTTGACTGTAGGAATAGGTATATATAGTCAGTTAGCACCAGCACGAATATTCGCAGAAGGGCCTAAAAACTAGTTGTAAACACAATTTGTGTAAAGGTCTTTTTAAAAGAAATTACTTGGTCTTAACACTTAATGATGATGTGTAAAATATTTTATACAAGTGTTTTAAAGATCTACATACTTGTTTGCTACTTAAAATATGCATATTTGTAATAATTTATTTGAAAGAAATTCTGATACATGTTTTGTACCTAGGTGTAAACGAGGGGTAACGCAACCTCGGCAGTAGAGACACAAATCGCAGTGTAAAGTAACTTTCTTCCTATGTCATCAAAAAAAAACACGTAACTGGATAACAACACTTCCAATTTTAAAACTTTCTATTAAAAACAATGTTTTAATTGTGTTTTTTATTTTCATACGGAATACTAAAGTATAAGTCAAAACGGTCAAAATTATGATTACGATTGCGCTATTGAAAACACAATACAAATAATGTAATATAAAAAATACTAACTTTTATCACTTTACCTACCATTATCGAGACCGCTAAACAGCAATAACAATACTTCAAAATTTCAAGGAAATTAGATCATTCAATAAAAAATTGAGTAAAAGTTATTTAGAGTCGATAATATTAACTTTTGGGAATTCGCGCCACAAAATGTAGTAAAAAGATGTTTTTTTTAAAAACCAGCCTCAGTCAAAAAAATTGAATTGATTATTGATTTGAATTTGGAACGTCCTTTTTTAAACACCGTGGCACTTTTATAACCGGCCAGTAACATGTTCAATTGATTTTTTTATTATGTCCTTTTACGTATTGTATTTTTCAGACAGAAAAAAAATAAAGGTGCCCTTTTTTTGCAAATGAGTGTAGGTATAAACCAAGTAATATAATATAAAATACTACAGCGATATTCATTTGATTTGCCGACTTCTGAACAGTTGATAAACCTCCTAAAAATAATACCTATTCCTTTATTGATAAGCATTGTTTTTTTAAGCAGTGTTTGCTTACCTTCCGTGCAGGAGAGTCTGAGTTCGATCACACCCGCACCTCTGTCTTTTCGAAATCATGTGTTTATCATAATTTGATTATCACTTGCGTTAACGGTGAAGGAAAACATCGTGAGGAAACCTGCACACCTGAGAGGGCTCCATAAAGTTCTCGATGATGTGTGTATTCCGCCAACCCACACAAGGCCAGCGTGGTGTTAACCCTTCTCATTCTGAGAAGAGGCCCGTGCCCAGCAGTGGGACAGTAATATGCTGATTGTGTATTAAGTTATGTTATTCCTCTTTGATTATATAAAGTTATTCCTTTATTAATATTCAACTCTATAGTGTAATTTTTCATCTGAAAAGTACAATTAAATAATTCCCATAATAAGTGATACCAACGTAGTTATATGAGAAGATGGTCGCCCGTAAATAAGGTTACCATACGTTCGAATTTATATCGGACGTCCGAAATCTTTGGCCAGTGTCCGGAATACGGGGAGAATTATAAAAAGTCCGGAATATCCAAAAATGAGAAAAATAAAGTAGGTATAATAAAATAATTTTATTTTTAATAAAAGGTCCGAAATTTTCTTCAAATGTCCGGAGTTTTCTCCGTAAAACTATTTGATATGGAAACCCTACCCGTAAAAATCTTCTGCGGAAGCACACAATAGATCGCTACAAAAAACAAATTTTCATAAGACCTTGAAAATTTTCAGCAAATATTATATTAAATTAAACTATTAATCACTGTTGCATTATTATATTTTGCAGAATAAAATAACAATTTATAATATAATAGGTATATTTGCGTCATCAGTCAATATTTCGTACTTTACACCCTCCGTGCGTATACCTACCTACACAAAATAAAAAAGTAGAAATGATAGGTCACGTTCAAAGATACTTTTACATGTAATATTTTAATTTATTGCATTAAACATATGAGTTCCTACTTCTAGGCATAATATTTTAAACATGAAATCTATCATATTTAATTTTCAGGGGTTACCTAATTAATATAACCATGTGATTCCCCGGAAAGAATAGGCCACCCTCTCTCTCTCGGTGTCGTATTAAGCAACTTACGGATTAGATCAAGAGGCTAGGCAGTTACATAACATAACATCACGCCTCTATTCCCCGAAGAGTTGGACAAAGTTGTATAGTAACACCCTCATTTCGCCGTTATAATTCGAGCCACTGCACAGTGACTGCGGTAACACGCCATACGGCGATAAATAAAATATATATAGGTAATACCCACACAGAATTATTCTGTGATATCTATCTACCTTCACGCGCTACTCCTGTTCTTTACTTAAATTGAATATTTAGTATTTATTTCTGTACAAGTGATTTTTAATCTTTAGAAATAAATGAGTTCAAACCAGAATTAAATCCCATGTAATAGAGGGCGAGCCTATTGCCATCAAACGGGCACATATCCTAACTCCGAGCTGCTACTGAGGAATTCCGCTCGGAAAAACCCCATAACCCAACCCAGGCCGCTCGAACCTAGGACCTCACGATCAGCAGTCGCGCTTGCCACTACTAGACTAACGGTTTGGAATTGAGCCCGATAAAGGGTAATGGGCGGTCCCCCCTTTAGCATGGGATTGCATTGTAATACAGGGTGTAAACGAAATCATGTACCTACTAATTCCTTCAAACGTCAAACGTTCAAACGTCGTAATGTAGGTACTGCTAACATAGATTAACCCTGCAGGAATAATTTTGGAACCAATATTTTTTTTACAAGAAATAAACATTGTGTTCCATTTTAGCGCCCCGAGCGAATTGCGCGTTATCGCCCGCCGCGCGGTCTTTAAACTAGGGGCGCTAAAATGCCTCACGTTAAGAACACATGTTTACTTCTTGTAATTTTTTTTTGTATCCAAAAGTGTCCCATTCATGGCTAATCTATGTCAGCAGTAGATCACGAGGTTTGAAGGAATTACATGATTTCGTTTACTCCCTGTATAGGCGTCTTAAATACCTACTTAAATATGTTAGCGAATATTTAAGTATTCAATTTAGATAATTCTGTGTAATTTTTAGAATAGTGTTAACGCCGTCTAACACTCGTTTAATCTATGCAATTAGCACAGTGCGATAATGAGAAGCTTATGTTTTATTAATTTATTTATGTGTTGTTCATGTTCAGGAGTATCTATGTGCGTACGGCTTTAGTCACGTACATATTATCGGGTTCGCCAAACTAGTTTCGGACTCAACCGGAGCCCTGAATCATGAGGTACTCACACTGCGTCCGCGGACCGAACTCTCATAGCAGACGTAAGCACACTTGTACAGTAGGGGTACGAGAATGTTATACACCCAGTGGCGTAGCTAGGTAACCAAAGGCCCTGGGACAAAAAATAAACTAGGGCCCCAACTAAACTATTTAAAATAGTTTGTTCCGTTCGTTTTCCGAATTCGACGTACTCTAGATTTGTCGTAATGCAGATTCGTCGTTGTTTTCCGCAAGTTTCAAACAAAGATGTTCGAGGCTTGTTGGGAATTCCCCACTATTTTTTCAAATAAGTTGCCATTATTAAAGTAGCGTTCCTGGAATCTGGTTTATTTATATTCCGAATGTGGGAGAAATTTTCACTAGTTCAATTTATAGTTTGTAAGTCAGAGTCCGAGGGGCCCCTGAGCTTGGGGGCCCCGGAGCATTGCTCCGTCTAGCCTCCGGTAGCTACGCCACTGTATACACCTTAAGGTCTATTTTTGCCTGCACAGTGCAAGAAACAAACTAATTTACCGACACTTATTGCCAACATTATAGAAATGAAAATACAAGTATTTTTTTACACGATATTAAAAACTAAAATGGTGACATGATGACAGACACCAATAATGTCAATAATAATCGCATTGACTTATGTCATGGTTTTTACAACAAAACTCCTTAAATCAAATCAAAGACATTACATGGCACTACTACGTCATATGGAGGCAAAAGGCAATTTAGATCTTTGCTGCCAAATAATTAAACATAATTTTCTATGCATTGGTCCGTTCCATTCAACAGTTTGAAAAGGTACCACGTGCCCGCGATGTGGGAATGGAATGAATTTGAAAATTGACGAACCTATTTATTCCCCTACTGTACTTACACACACAGTCATGCAAGCCTGACATGAGCAGTGCGACATAATTTTGCTGTCGCATTATCTCGTGCCAAGACGAGATAAGCAGGCCTGGTTTTCTGGCCTATGAACAGTGCATCGATGAAGATGACATTTTAGAAAATTTGATATTTGCTATTTTCCTGAAACTTCATATTTAGGGCGTGCAGAGCTTTACTAGACAAACGACTTACTGTGAGCACGCCATTCAATTCCCGTCCATGTGAAAACACGATTTAAAAAAGTATCTATCTATTTCGGCGCTAAGAGCTTACAGTCAGCCGCAAACTGTTTGTAGGACCGCACGCCCTTATATTTAGTTCGCAGTATTTATTCTTATTAATTTACTTCCAGCTACAGTCCCAACCTTCACATATGGCATCCAGATTGGCTGGCTGTCTCCCATGGGGCCGCTGCTCAAATCTTCAGAAACGCCTGCGCGTGCGCCTCTAACTGACAACGACATCTCGTGGATGGCGGCGGCACTACCACTCGCTGCCATTTGTGGGATACCCTTCTTTAGTTACGCATCAGATCGGTATGGGAGGAAGATCTGCGTTATTCTAGTGTCTATGCTGTCTTGTGTAAGTGTTTGGATTAAATATTAATTAATAACCATAGTGTAACAGTTCTGGATGGTGTACTCCCCCAACTCACACCAAGCCAGCATTGTGGAAAAGGCCTAGACCAGGGGTCGGCATCCTGCGGCTCGCGAGCTACATGCGGCTCTTTCGATGTAAAGCTGCGGCTCTCCAGTTCCATACGCAAAAAAATATTATTTTACTATCAAAACCCTTAAAATTGTGCAATAGATCCATACTTAAGTACTAATATATAGTATGACTGAAATATACTGACTATGACCTGAGAGATAGATCTTCTTCTTCTTCTTCCTGCCCTTATCCCACACTAGGTGGGGTCGGCACCACATGTATTTCATAAATCCATGTTGTTAGAGGTTTTGGCTTATTGTTTTATGACCGGCCGCCTGCCTGACATCAATTCCTTGGGAATACTTATTGTGCGGTCGCGCGGTTGACCCAATGTGCTTGCTAATATTATGCACTAGGATATTATATCATCTGTTTGACTGAGAGATAGATATATTAACTATAGCTAAATGTATTTTTTTTAAAGGTAGTTAGTTCGGCTACCCTCCATTTCAAGGTTATCCATTAATTAGGTACAGGACACCTGTTTAAGCAAATACTATAATATTGAAACGTTGTTTTTGTGGCTCTTTGAAAACTGAGATATTTCGCGAATTGCACCTTTTGGCTCTTCCGTCTCAAAAGGTTACCGACCCCTGGCTTAGACCCTTCTCATTCTGAGAAGAGGCCCGTGCGCAGCACTGAGACAATAATGAGCTGACTATATTGTTATGTAGTCGCACACATTGGTGTAGATTCTGTTGCGCACTTAGAGAGAACTAAACTAAGGGTGATTGTCTCTTTCTGTTTCAATAGAAAAAGAAAGTGACAGTTGCGTTTAGTCTAGTACTGTCAAAATGTTCTACAGAATCGACACCATTGCCCTATGGTATGGGAAAGCGTCTTGTCGGGCTCAAGGACTACAAATATAGTGGAAGTAGGTATTACTTTCTTTTCTATAGTACTTACACTCGACTCGACTCCACCTCGACTCAGCCTTTCTCACTACCATCGGTAGTTATAGTTGACATAAACGTCCTCGATTCGAGATTTTTCCTCAATCGAGGTAAGGAATCATCTGCCAAACTCAAGGTACCTCGGAACCTACTTTTAGGAAGGAAGTGTCAAAGTTTGTATGTAATAAAAATGAATTTTGAAGACTTTAACGAATAGGTATGCTTACGATAATCCTTACAATTATTTATTGCGGCGTTATTTGCGCGATGCAGATAATTCAAATTATGACGCAATGATTCCGTCGAGGAACCTCAAAGTTCATTCGAAATTGCGACTAAGAATACAATTTTGAAGGTGTTTTCGAGGCCGACCTGAGTCGAGTAAGTTTTGGAGGTACGTCTTAGAATATGGGTGTATGTCTTTCTTATTTTTTCATCGGTTTTCCCATATTTACTTGCTTCTTAGTCAAATAACCACTACCTACATGAATGTCCTACTGCTCGGCACAGGCCTCTTCTCAGATTGAGAAGGGTGTAGGCGTTAGTCCAACATGGTGGCCTGGTATGGGTTGGCGGACTACTTATGAAATATTTTCATAAATATTCATAACGGCTGTCAGATCCACAACAATTTAAGTTGTTGTCTTACATCTTTATTACCCGGTACCCAAATTCTTTGCAGATGTTGAGTCAATGCAAATAATGAGTTAAAATATTTTTATTACCATACTTTACATAAATCTACATAGAAATTATAGTAAATTCCCCGAAGGATTCGTCAGAGGTGTTTTAGTACACCCTCGTATCGCCAGTTATGTAAGTCCCTTGTGGCGAGCCTATTGCCATTAACCGGGCACAAATCCAGACTCTGAACTGCTACTGAGAAATTCCTAATGCAAAAACCCAATAACACTTCGCCCGACCTGGGGATCGAACCCAGGACCCCATGCTCAGCAGTTGCGCTTGCGATCACTAGACCAACAATGCAACAAGTAACTATATTATCTATACTAATACCTACTCGTATTATAAAGCTGAAGAGTTTGTTTGTTTGAACGCGGTAATCTCAGAAACTACTGGTTGGAATTGAAAAAATATTTTTGCGTTGGATAGTCCATTTATCGAGGAAGGTTATAGGCTGTATAACATCACGCTACGACCAATAGGAGCGGAGCATAAATGAAAAATGTTGCAAAAACGGGAATAATGTCCACCCGTGCGACACCGGGGCGGGCCGCTAGTAGATAATACTTATTTGTCTTACATAATATTTAAAAACTTGCTTCTATGGATTAGGCAATCTTGAAGGCAAATTCATTATGCTAGTTATTAGCATTACGTGTACCTATCATAAATCAATGAACTGCTAATGATAATTATGACGAAGTGCATTTAAATAACTTGCATAAGTGCATTTCTGAAGTTGCATCTAATAGTATTTTTAGTAACGTGTATGTCAATCCAATTTAATAGAAAGATAAAAAATATTTTGTTGACTTATTTAAAAATACATATACATTATAAATTCAAGCCTTTTTCTCGTGAAGGTAGGCAGAAACGATACGCTACGATCCTTACATACTACATTCGCTTCATCCACATTCATAAATCTTGTCATGTTCTTCACAAAGGACAGGTGCGCAACCTGTCCTTTGTGAAGAACAGCATCAATAACATTGATGTATGTCCTCCTAGGACGTCCTCTACCGGCGTTTTCACTGACATCCGCCTTATAAATTACTTTTGTTAATCACCGTTCACTCATTCTCTCAACATGACCAAACCACCTAAGTTTACTCCTTCAAATTTTTGTCACTACATCAAAAATCATCAATCATAATTTTTCATGTTTTTTTTTTAATCGTCACTTTTTTTAAGAAAAAAAAAACTACTGAAGTATGTAACATAACATCACGCATTGTATTCCCCAAAGGGTTGGGCAGAGGTGTTTTTAGTACACCCTCGTTTCGCCAGTTATGTTTAAGTCCCATGTAATAGGGGGCGAGACTATTGCCATTAACCGAGCACAAATCCAGACTCCGGGCTGCTATTGAAAAATTCCTAATGGAAAAACTCAATAACACTTTGCCCGACCTGGAGATCGAACACAGGGCCTCACGATTAGCAGTCGCGCTTGCCACTACTACACCACCGAGCCAGTAGATAAAAATAATTGGAAATTTAGATATGATTGCAACAATACTTAAATTTTCAATAGCAGTTTCAGATAATAAACTCGTAAAGGTTATTTTCATTTCCATTAAATTATGGTTTTCTTAAAAACGTTATACGTGAGATGGCAGCACTGTAGCAAGGGATGCCTTGTATTCCCCGAAGGGTTCGGCAGAGGTGTTTTTAGTACACCCTCGTTTCGCCAGTTATGTATAAGTCCCATGTAATAAGGGGCGATCCTATTGCCATAAATCGGGCACAAATCCAGACTCCGAGCTGCTACTGAGAAATTTCTAATGGAAACACCCAATAACACTTTGCCCGAACTGGGGATCGAACCCAGGACCCCATGCTTAGCAGTCGCGCTTACGACTACTAGACCAACAAGACAGTCATTAGACCAAATGAATAGATAATCTTCATACATAATACATAACATAATTAGCCTATTACTGTCCCAGTGCTGGGCACGGGCCTCTTCTCAGAATGAGAAGGGTTTAGGCCTTACTCCACCACGCTTGGTGGTGCTGGTTGGCAGACTACGCTTACCATCGAGAACTTTATGGGGCCCTCTCAGGTGTGCAGGTTTTCTCACGATGTTTTTCCTTCACCGTTAACACAAGTGATAATCAAATTCTGATCCGCACATGAATTTGAAAAGTCAGAGGTACGGAGTACGGACCGGGATCGAACTCAGACCCTCCTGCAAGGAAGGCAAGCGTTCAATTGCAGCCGCTAGGTTGCCACTGCTTTTTTTTTCAATCTCCATACTAATCTCATTTTCCTGTCAATTACAGATATCCTGGACAATAAAACTGATAGCGATCATGCCTTCAACCCTCATAGCGGCCAGAGCGATAGGCGGTCTCGCTGCGGGCGGCTGCTTTGTGGTCGTACCGGTCTATGTCAAGGAAATCGCCGAAGACTCCTTAAGAGGGGCCTTGGGGTCACTTAACATGACTATGTGTAAACTGGGCGTCATCTTCGTGTATGTTGTCGGAATGGCGGGGTCGTACAGTGTGAACCAGGCCGTTTATTTGGCTGTTGCGTGTACGCATGTGGTCGTGTTTTGTTTTATGCCGGAGTCACCGAATTTTATGTTGAAGATTGGTCAGGAGAAGGTTGGTAACTTAATTTTTTTTTATAGATAATGTAACTACTAACAATTAACCTATGAGTTGATTGATTGAATGTGTGATGTATAATACCAGAAGTTAGTGGATTTTTTATAATAATATTATGTATAATAAGAGGATTTAAATTAATATGGCCCTGGATATTTAACTACTAACTATTAGAAATGAAATTTAAATAATAATAATGCATCTAATGGAATGGTCAATGTAATCGCGAATAGAAATATAAAACAAGTAAATATAAACGCAATTTCACGATTATTCAATAGCAATAAATCACTTCAATGCTACAAATGATATTAACAGAATTACACATAGGTACTTCGTTTAAAAACGCTTTAACTTCATGATCGATTGAACAAAGCCACATTAGAACACCACGGTATCCTTCCTGCACGCAAGTAGGTACCAACCTAAGAAATGTTTTATAACTTCCTCCAAAAAACCATCATCGATACCGTTCGGAAATCGCATTGTGTAGAACAGGGAAAAAACTAAACATACTAACCATTGCCTAAGATACTGTGAACTAGATTATACCGTAATCGACCGTGATAGAGCTTATATTGCTAGTTTGCCAGTAGACAAAAGAATGAGACTTCAACCATTACACTGCCAGTCAGTCCAGTCTTCTTCATAACCCTAGTCTTCTGTGCATATGGTGTTGTATCGCAACGCACTTCGCTTTGTGTTATGCATGAGTACAGGCAGGGCCTGATTCTGGAGTATGCCACCACTAGACCAACGAGGCAGTTGTATGTATGTGCTATATTGGGTAATATTAGCCTAAGGGCGGCTTAAACCAAGCCAGGCCCTGAGCACAGGCTCTACATGTTTATCTTTAGGTATCAACGTACTTACACGTAGACTCTGCATAATCACGACATTCCTACTAGAATTTGTGGGGGGTTGTCTACAAAAACACTTGAGAAAGGTACCTACAGCGAGAACTGTCAAAATGTCCCTATTATAGAACAATAATTCTAGAGCTCCTCGTTAAGCTGGTATTCAGCCGCATCTGGTTAGACTGGAAGCTGACCCCAACGTGGTTGGGAAAAAGCTAGACAGAACAGAGCTCCTTGTTAAGAGCCATTTCACAAAATTTGAACGCTCGAGTTTAGGTAAATGATCGCAGCATTGTGTATGTGTGCGTAATTACCCACACGTACACAACGCAAACAGTGCAGCGCAAGTGTCGAGACGCACTAAACAATCTTGAGCCGTTATAATCATAATGCACCTTGGTTTGAGATTTATGTAAAAGGATAATTTATTTATTCAGTCTATTAATCTTAGTTCGGGGAAGTACCTAATCACCATTCCTATTTATGCCACCATGCAGCATTCCTATGTTCCAGTTTGAAGGGTGCCGGTAAAATTGCACATGAGACTTTTCAACTTTGTCTCTAAGGTTGGCCACGCATCAGCAATCCTCTTGATGGTGCGCCATTTGCTAACCTGTAACATAAAAAATCTTTTCTTTGTTCCAGAAAGCCGCGAAGACTATATCCTGGTTAAGAAACTTAGACAAGGACCACAAAATCGTGACAGAAGAGCTGATGAAGCTGAAAGAAGAACAGAGACAGTTTAAACAGGCGCCGAAAGTTTCACTGCTCAGTGTGGGTAAAGTATGGACGAACATAGACTGTCGTTACGAGCACCCACGCAATATAAAGCGCTAAATCCACTAGCAAGTTAACTTGCACAAGTTGACTTCGCCAAAGGACTTTCACAGTCATTGATCGCTGAGTTTGTTTTGGTTTTCTTCTCAGAGCTAGTCAGATACGAAATGCCGGCGCCATCTAGTCTTAAAAAAACATTCCATTGACTGGTAAAAGTGTCTGTAACAGATTTATTTACAGAAAAAAAATCTGTCATGAAATCATAGTGGCACGTCGTATTATGATATGTGTCAGGTCAGGTCAGATCACCTAAATTCCAACTAGCGACATCTGGTGAGCGGAAGATCTTTAGCCCCGTTGGAAAATGGCACAATCACGACGCATAGCGGACGTATTAGTGATCGCAGTTTGTTAAAATCAAAATTAAAAAATCAACGTTAAAAATCATTTATCACAGTGGGCACCCCCGAAGAAAGTCGACTTCTAGAAGGTTTACCAACTTCCCTAACTTGCCACAAGCTGCCCGTGAAGGTTTTAACAAACTATGCTTCCAGTGTAAACAAGTATGCAAGTACAGTGGAATCCGTTTATTAAGACTTCGCCTATAGGTTTTCTTATCTGGTATTTACTGACGCTTACTCGCATAACGGCGTCCATCCCCGATCCACCGTGCTCACCCGCCGCAGTCACACCGTTAATTCAGCTCCCGCCAGCAACGCCCTAAGCCGAAGTCCGAGTCCCATTAAGAGTCGCCCTTAGTGCTGTTGCTGCTAGTAGGTAGTCATGATGTTAATAGTAGTAGTAGTTAGCAGTGGCGAAGGCTCCATACAACTCGATTCCTATCGGCTTCCCTTTCGAAATATGGCAAATACTAGTATCTATTATTTTCAATTATCATTTAAACAAATAATTAGGTATTTACGAAGTTACATTGCAGGTATAACATTTGCTTATGAAAGTAACAATCAAAGAAACAAATAAACGCCTACAATTTTTTTCGCAGCAACGTAACTTGAAACGACGCAAAAGAAAAGCCGGTCAGGCGCGGCAGGAATCCAGTACATTTAATTCATAGTTTCACTTGTAGCGATCGTGACCTTGAGGCAACATAACACCGCTAGATATAGCGACGATGGAAACCCGCGATTCATCGAGTTACGATAAGGACAAAGATAGGAAATGCGTACGCCAGAACGAGATGGAAATAATGCTACTGAAGTTCGTAATTTGTTCAGATAGTAATATTTGGATGACAGATTCACAACAGATTTTTTTCGCGCTTATTTATATTATTGTTTTCACTTGTTCATTTGCATTTGATTTGATATATTCGTATCATAATTTAGAATCTTATAGCATTATTCATGTATTATTGTTGAAATTGATTTATTTGTGTAAACTAGTGATAGTTTTGCGAAGTGATAGTGCAGTAAAAACGAGGTTAGTGGCGTTGTATTGTTTGGTGATCGTCTATTTAAATAGGTATTTAGGTAAGTAAGGATAGTTTTTTTATTTTGTAGTTTTATTAGAAAGTAGTTATTTAAGTAGTGGTTTTGTTATTATTGAGTAAATTCGATACCATGGCGGCATTCGTGAACGTAGAATGCTGTCTGACAGATTATTTGTTGACTGAGGAAACATCCTTTTCAAAGTTGAGTTTTGAAAATAAAAAACATGTAATTCAGTTAGGCCGTGCTCGCCCTGACATGATTATAAATTACAAACGACGCGATGGTTTTTTCAAACATTTTACCAGTTCTTTGTAAGTACGACAAATATAATAAGCCAGGGGGCTTACGGGAAGTTGTAAATTAAATAAATTGTTTTGTTTTCCTTGCATATTATTCTCAGATTCTAGTAGCTTATGTAGCCACACGGGATTTAAAGATATTAATAATCTTTCAAATTCGTCCAAAAAACATGTTCAGACCGAAAAATATATCCGAAGTTGTTTATCTTTGCATGATTTCGGAAATCGTAGGATAGAAACATTTTTTGCTAATACGTATGAAGTTCATAATAAAAAAAAGTAGATCGGAATAGAAGTTTAATGAAACGGTTCATCGACACAGTAATTTAGCTAGGTAAAAAATAATTAGCTTTTCGCGGCCACCACGAAAATCCGGCACCCGATAACCGCGGTAACTATATCGAAACGTTGTTATATTTAAGCAAGTATGATACCGTAATCGATTCGCATTTGGAACAATGTTCCTCAACACAGAATCCCACATTCTCTGGCCTTTCGAGTGATATACAAAATGATTTAATACAAAGTATCGCATTCGTTTTAAATTAAAGTTGGAAATAAATAAAATTTAGGTATTTATCTGAAACTGGAATCGAAGAACGTTTTCTTGGTTTCTATGACGTTAGCGTCAGTCGGACTGCTGATGTTCTTCTCATATCCATCCCCAAACGGCTTTTCTCAAAGCCACTTTTATTATACTTGCAAGACACTGTTTCTATGTATCAGTGCTTACATGTATAGTGAAAGTGAGCTAAAGCCAATTCATCTGCACAAGATTTCGAAGTCAGCCACAGGGCCACAGCTATACGAGTAGTTACTGGAATTCACGCATCACACTTGAGCGAGGTAAGCATTTTTTGGTTCGGCTTCCCTTTTAAGAAAATTCACCCTTCGCCACTGGTAGTTAGATTAGGTTAAGTATTTTATTTAAAAAAAAACAGTCGCTAACACCCTTTAGTTAGGTTTTCTTATCTGGTATCTACTGACGCTTATAATGAGGTTTATTTAGTACGACCAAATATCACCGTCACTTTGTTGGTGTTATAAACGGACTCCCATGTACTTACCTACTTCAAAAACTTGCACAATGCAAGGTTAGTCGGAAAGGGGGTACTAAGCCGAAAGGGTGTTAAAGTACCCATAATAAGGGATAACTTTTGTTCTACAACTTCCCAAAAGTCGATGGTTTAAGAAAAATAGCTTTTCTAAGATTTCGTAAAAAATATGCTAAAATCTATCTGTCCATAGCTATGATCAGCTGTTATTACAATTTAGGTCATATTTGGGGTCATGGATTAGAAAATTAATTATCTGAATTCATAACTAAAGCAGGTACCTGTTTTTTTTTTAAACTAAAATAAAAGCCTTTTTGCATGCAAATAAAAATTATCGAATTTTGAAATTTTAACACTTACTTTAAAATAGTCATCAGTGATACTTTAGGTAGCCCGCGGCTTAGTACTAACCTTGTATAACATGTTGGTGGATTTAAGGCGTTAGAAACCTCTTCCGTATTCTGTGTGTGCACCAATCAAATAAAAAATACTTTCGCAATACACTGCTGGGTATAGGATTCTCCCAATTACTAATGAACGGAGGAAAAAATGTGGACCGTCCAGCTGGCACAGCCGACTCATTGTAAGATAATCATTATTAATTTGCATGCTAGCTCTAGTTTAAGGGGGCTCGTGGCTAATTACCAACCGCACGGATCATACGATTTGTGAGATTAAGCTGCACTTGCCGCGGTCAGTCTGTGGGTGGATGACCGTTTGTTACATATCGACCCCTCCGTGCCTCGGAGAGCACGTTACACAGTCGGTCCCGGGTGTCATACGAATACCTATGGCAGTCGTTACGAGAAGTCAGAAGCCCGAAAGTCTGACAACTGGTCTAACCTTAGGATATCGGCATTGCCCAGTAACTGGGTTGCGGAGGTCTGATAGCAGTCGCTCTGTGTAAAAAACTGGTATTCAGCCGCATCTGGTTAGACTGGAAGCTGACCCTAACATAGTTGAGTAAAGGCTAAGCAGAACATGTTAGCTCTAGTCTGATCAATGACGTGAAGCGACGTCACCAGTACGAGAAGACTAGCTGTCTGCATTCACTAACACGCTTGACGCTTCCCTAGCGTAGTGGCTACAAACATAAGTCATGTAACCTGGAAGCAAAGAACTGAAAATAAAAAAAACGACTTCAAAAATCCGAAAAGCATCATTTACAAAGCATAACATCACGCCTTGTATTCCCCGAAGGGTTCGGCAGAGGTGTTTTTAGTACACTTACGATTTGCCAGTATATGTTTAAGTTCCACGTAATAGGGAGCGATCCTATTGCCATTAACCGAGCACAAATCCACATTCCAGGCTGCTACTGAGAAATTCCTAAAACATTGCCCGACCTGGGGATCGATCCCAGGACCCCATGCTCAGCAGTCGCGCTTGCGACAACTAGACCAATAAAGCAGCATCATTTATTATAATATAAATAACATTTTCTGAAGTAAATGCTAAGCCACGTTGTAACAAAAAATTAAAACCAAAGTCAAATTGAATCAGAAACCAGGAAATAGGTACTATCACCCATATTCTAAGACGTTCCTCCAAAACTTACTCGACTCAGAACGGCCTCGAAAACACCTTCAAAATTGTATTCTTAGTCGCAATTTCGAGTGAACTTTGAGGTTCCTCGACGGAGTCATTACGTCATAATTTGAATTATCTGCATCGCGCAAATAACACCGCGATAAATAATTGTAAGGATTATCGTAAGCATAGTCGATAAAGTCTTCAAAATTCATTTTTATTACATACGAACTTTGACACTTCCTTCCTTAAGGTAGGTTCCGAGGTACCTTGAGTTTGACTGATGATTCCTTACCTCGACTGAGGAAAAATCCCCGAGTCGAGGACGTTTATGTTAAGTCGAGGTGGAGTCAAGTCGAATAAGTTTTGGAGGAACGTCTTAGAATATGGGTGTGTCTCGAATACCTACTTAATCGATTTCAGCGCTGCTACGCTGATATCCAAGTCACTACATGATCAGCTAATTAAATTGTCGGGTTTGACTGTAATTAATAAAATCCTCGTTGGTCTAGTGGTGGCAAGCGCGACTGCTGATCGTGAGGTCCTGGGTTCGATCCTCAGGTCGGGCAAAGTATTATTAGGTTTTTCCGTGTGCCCGGTTGATGGCAACAGGCTCCCCCCCTATTACATGGGGACTTAAACGTAACGGCGAAATGAGGGTGTGACTGTAATACCTACCTCTGCCCAACCCTTCGGGGAATACAGGCGTGATGTTACCTATGTTATGTTAGTAAATTAATAGTAGGTATAAATTAATGTTTTAGGCACGCTGGCTTGAGTCGGTACTCAAATTAGCGTGCCTAAATAAATTAGGTATTATATTATATAATGCTAAATAAAATGGTATTGTTTTAATTTATCTTGAAACAATACAATAAAAAATAATTTTCCACAATCTCGTATTATAATAAGTAGATAGGTATTTACTATTAGCAAACAAACTGTATAATAATGAACTCATGTAGGTTTTCTTACATTATTTACAAAGATAAGGAGAACATTTGCTGAAGTCTAATATTGTAATTAAAACTTAGGCCGAAGTTACCACCTATCAAGATAACCCCAGTAGTATCGGGCATAGAGCAGACCATGTGTCGGCAACCTTTTGTTGTAAGAGGGTCAAATATTTTACATGGGATATTAATGCGGGATGCACTTGGGCTGTTGTCGCTGCAGTAGTAGTTCTCGCTTCCTGTCACTACGTTATGTATGATACCGTCCGACACGTGCGTTGCGACGAGAATCTTGCGGGCCGCACTAAAACGACTCGCGGGTCGCACGGGCTGCTACCTCCTCCTACAGCTAAGGTCACACGCGTACGGGCCTCTCCCCACAGCCACAAGTGGTCGGCAACAATCCGTTTCCATACATTTCGAGTGGTTGCATAGGCAGGCCACATGTGTGCGGCGAGTCCCTGTTAATAAAAGATAGACCGCAGCTTGTGGCGATCCCGTACACAATAAGTCCGATAATAAGATTTTACACGAATAACAATATTACTATGGTTACCAACCAACCAATCAAGCAGTGGCGGTCTGAGAGGGGGGGGTCGTAGAGGTCATGACTCCCCCCCATATTGTACACGTCAAATTGAGAAACGTCCTAAAATAAGATAAATTTACAAAAAAAAATGTTTGTGCAATCAATTCTAATGTACTCTAGCTTATTTTACTATCAAATTATGACCCCCCCCCCCCCCCACCCCCAAAGTCTTTGATTGCGACCGCGCTTGCAAGCAGATTATGGCACTTCTACTATTCCTATATCTGCATCAAAATAGCAAAAAGGATAATTTATACCATGTACATACCTACAGACCGACAAAAACGTCTAAAACTGAACTAATTTTTAATCCTTCGTCAGTGCTGTGTCAATCTTTGTTTTATCCGGCAATACATGTTTCTGAATACGCTTAAATTGATTTAAAATGAATAAAACTATTCAAAGTTCTATCTGTGAAGAGGATTTTAAAGTACCTATACATTTTATAACGCGTGACTAGTGGCGCCCCCATTTTGTGCACTATTTTTGTCAAGCTGTACTTAATTGCCCATACACTGTAGTTTCCGCCAACCCTACATCCTAGCTTTGTTTAAAGCGCATTGGAGTCGGCCTCTAGCCAGATAGGGCTGAACCCGTCTATAGCAGTATTTGACACGTTAGCCATATTAATAAATAAAAAAATCGTCTCCACAGTCCGTGACCACACGACATGCTCGGCGCTCCGGATGACGCTGATCCTGATGGCGATGCAGACGCTGTCGGGGTGCTTCGCCCTCATGAACTACGCGGCCGACGTGTTTCACCGCGCAGGGACAGCGTGGAGCCCTAACACGCTCGCGCTTTTCGTAGGCTCCTTGCAACTGGCTGGGTCGTTCTTCACTACTGTTTCTATTGAGAAATTTGGTCGAAAGGTGAGCAGAAAATATCTTTGTAAATACAAACATATTTCGACGGTCCCTATGTATACTATCGAAACTACAAAATCTCAGTTTTTATTTTATTATGTATGTACACCGATTACGCTGAGATTTATGATCCGATTTACGTGATTCTTCTTTAGTTTGATGCAGAATAGTTGCCATTTGATCCCATACAAATTTATTATTTTATAACCTTTAAGATAACATAATTTCACACATTTTAAGCAGATAAAATAAAAACTGAGATTTTGTAGTTTCGATAGTATACGTAGGGACCGTTGATTTTATTAATAACACTATTATATTATCATATTTTATTATAACACTATTTATTATTTTTTAGCCTAAATAGGCCAAAAATTAATAAATAGTGTTAGCCTAGCAGTTTAACTCTTGCCTTCCATGCAGGAGGGTTTGATGTCAATCTCAGACTGCATCTCTGACCATGGGCGTAGCCAGGATTTTGTCTAGGGTGGGACAAACTCAGTCAGACAGTAAATATTTGTCTTTTCAATAAATCTGGAAGTGCAGAGTGGGGTTATGGGGCAATTTTGCCCCATAACCTTATTTTTGAGGTCCAAATAAGTATAAACGGAGTCGGGCATTGATCTGCCTATTTTGGGTAATTATTCTGTGGACATGGGAGGCAAGTTGACTGAATCTAGACCATTTACCTATTTTTTCCTGTGTCAGGGTGAGGCAAACGCCCCATCTGCTCCACCCCGAATGACCTGAAATGCCTCTGACCTACCGAATTCATGTGGAGATTCGTATGCCTAGCAGAAACATTTGACATATAGTATCGTAAACATATCGCTAATGTAAGCAAATTTTGATTCGAAAACACAACTGTCCTATAACATTTTGTTTTTTTTTTTTTGCGACATGCACAATTTGTATCTTAGATATATGAATCTTATATGAATAAAGCTTTCAATTTAATTAAATAGTATGTGTGAAACGAGTATTTCTAATTCAAAATTCATTCACATTCACGTTACGTTTAAGTACATTACTAACATCACAACATTTGTGCTAGTCCTACAGAATTTGATTATTTATTTATTTATTTATACTTTCGCACAAAAAAAAATGTATACAGAGGCGGACTTAATGCCTTAGGCATTTTCTAGCAGTCGACCTTAGGGTGATGCAGAGAAAACATGGTAGATGCGCTAAAAAGAGCTGTGTCATGTGATACAATATTAAAAATAAACACAAAGATTATCACTTAGTTAACAGTAAAGAAAAACATCGTGATGAGACCTGAACACCAGAGACCTCGATTTTTTTTCTCTATGGTGTGTGTAGTCTTGCAACACGCACCAAGCCAGCGTGGTGGCCTTCAGGCCTACCATTCTCATTCCGAGAAGAGGCCTGTGACCAGCAGTGACACAATAATGGGCTATTAATGCTGATGCTACCTAAAAAATCGAGGGGCTCATGGCTACCAGCTACGTAGCTAAGCTGCGCTTGCCCAGGTCAGGCCTTGGATCGGTGACCGTTCATCTAACTATACAAAGACTGACTGTCTGACTGATTCATCAACGCAGAACCTAAACCACTGAAGCTGGAAACATGAAATTTGGACAGTCGGTTCCTTTTGTGACGTAGGCATCCACTAAGAAAGGATTTTTAGAAATTCTATCCCTAAGGGGGTATAATAGGGGATGGAAGTTTGTATGAAAATTCACGCGGGCGAAGTCGCGGGCTAAGTGCTAGTGATTTTTCCTGGGAGGCCCTTGAAAATATTATAAAAAATGAAATGTCATTTTTTATGTATTAACCTTTTAAGTGCGTGGCTAAATATTAATTCCTACGAATCGATAAAATATTACCTACAATAAATATATTAAGCTTTGTCAATACTTAGAGCTATGAAACAATTTTAAGTAATTGTTGTAAATCATATCTCTATTGAATAATCGTTTTAGTTGTACCACGCAGTTCATAGGACGAAAATAGAACCAAAAAACCATACATGTTCTCTGTCGCAGAAATACGACACGCGCGGTAGGGACACGGAAATATTTGTCGCAGAAATGCGACTCAAGCGGTTAAAAGGTTAAAATAGCCAAAATATATTTTTTTGTACCCCAGTCATATACACGTGGTGCGTGAAACTAATTGCTGAAATAGAAAATGAACAATACTGTCAACGCGACGGGCGTCCGGGTTTCACCCAGACACTTTTTGAGAACCCCCCCCCCCGGACGCCCTTCCAAACTAGGACAAATCACAGGAAACCGGTACGGATGGCAGCCCTAATTGTAAGTCGTACATACACAAATCTCCCATGTAATGTAACAACAGACCTGAAACAACCATCTGAAGGCCATACAGATATTTTGTTCCGTGCCAAAAGTGAGAATTGAACCACAACCCGTAGCGCAGTCAGCCAAGCGCTCAACTAAGCTGTCTAAAAATATTTATTATTTATCATAACATAACATCACGCCTGTATTCCCCGAAGGGATGGGCAGAAGTGTATAGTAACACCCTCATTTCGCTTCATTGCGTTTTATGTTTACGTCCCATGTAATAGGGCCATCAACCGGGCGTAAATCCAAATTCCGGGCTGCTACTGAGGAATTCCACACGGAAAAACCCAATAACACTTTGCCCGACCTGGGGATCGAATGCAGGACCTCACGATCAACAGTTGCGCTTGCCACCACTAGACCAACGAATAGTAGTAAATTCTAAAAATAACCATAATAGTGTGTGAAAAAATCGATAAAAATAGAGTGTAGGTAGGTTATCGTATATAGCGAATTTTATATACTTACCTAATCATTTATGAGGTGGACGGAAGGTCAATGCCAGTTTTAGAAAAAAAAAACACTTTGCATAATTATTTTATTCAAAGTATTACAAATATGTATCACAGACACGTCTACCTATAATTTGTTAACAAATTCATTCCAATTACAAAACCCGTACCTATCAGTGTCACACCAGGTCAACCGCAACACAACTCTTTCAGGAGGATTTTCTATAGACAATTTAGTTGCATCTCTTAACTGTGACCAATTGGAATACACATATTCTACTTTCAAATAATCATTTTTACCATCTGTCCACCTTTGGAACACAATTTTCCCGCCTATAGGGTATAACTCGTTTTGATTTGGCATCTCAGTCCATTTTTTAAAACCCAAAGAGGTCGTAACAGAGTTTATATTAAAATCATGTCCTACTATCAACATTAATTTTGGCATTTTGTTATAATTCTTAAATATTTTGGTTAAATGATTGACTAATAATGCACTGATGTCGTCAGCCACTGTTGTGTACCTTATGTTCTGGTCTTCTCGTCCTATTTCTGTCAATAGTTTCCATTTTTCCGGTGTAGTTATTAGTCCCCATGCAATTTTTTCTAAGGGCAAGCCATCAAAATAGCTCATCATAAATGAGTCTATAGCAGAGTTCCCAATTTGCAATGCTCCATTGACCCACAATTCTTCCCCAACCTTATACGATATTGTATAATTTGCTTCAGCTAAGTCACAAATCGAATCCTTCTTGCAAACTTCTGATTGTTTGATATCCAATATATTATTCATTTCTGAATATGCAGCTTTTAATTTTAAGTTATTGTTAATTTTTTTGTCTATTTCTTGGAACACAAATTCTTTATAGGCTTCAGTAGTGTTGTGTATAACAGGATCAAAAAGAGGGTCTGGCTCTACGGTATTTTTGTGATGCACAGTGACGTTGCAATTCTTAAACGCTGAGTCAAGGAAAGCTCTCGCAGTCGCTTTAGTTCGTTGCAGCGTGTTCGAGTAGACGTGAACTGTATCTTCCTTGGGACAGCCTTCAGGAAGAAACTGTTCCTTTTTAAACCATTGTGAAAAATATTCGCCCATGTATCCTTCTAATTCTGCTCCCTTTGGTGTCAAGAATCCCGGCGGGCCATCCCGCTGAGGCCAGGGTTTCGGTGAATATGTTTGTAGTTTTAGTCCTAATGAATATCGCACGTTATGTCGACTGAATATCAATACTTGCTTCAATTTCAGTTTGTCCACATCTATGCCTTCGCACAACACGATCAATAAAAATATTAATAGTAGTTTAGACACCATTTTATTTCTAAACTCTTTAATACTTTGTTTGTAAATATGAATGATGCCTTCTATTTTTTTTTGTTATTTTTTTAAATATATTCTATGAGAATTTGAATAGATCTACACATGTCTGTAGTTAACACGAGACTAGTTTATTTTTATATTTCGCACGGTACGAATAACTCGTTGTGTGATTAGCGCGACATTTAAGTACTTTAAATATTATTATTAATTCATTCTTGGGGTGACAACAAACCTGCTGTGCCGGGTCATTAAGATATTAATGGAAGATAGCACTATCAAGGCTCTATCAGACAACTGATTTTATCTAGGAAATAGGGCAGACAGCACGGGAATATTGACATACATATTTAAATTTTGACGGTTGGCGGTAAATACACGGACTTTTTTTTTTTTTTTAGGTTTTCGTACGTACCAAAATATATCGATTGTCTTAATAAAGTTAATACTAAAAAAATACCATTTTGAGCGACCTATCCCAATCGTAGTCTACTTTGTAAGGCCGTTCCACAACTCGCCTCGATGAAATCGAGTGGACCATCATGCGCTAATCCCACGTGAACGCAGGTGACCGGATCCTTCCCACGACGTGATCATCGCTTATACAATGAGAGCACAAGCAACCCTTGAAATTATAGGCTAGATATTTAATAATCTATTACCTACTTTACGTATTTAACTAAATATACCTACTATACAAGGTTAGTCGGAAAGGGGGTACTAAGCCGAAAGGGTGTTAAAGTACCTACCCATAATAATGGATAACTTTTGTTCTACAACTTTCCCCAAAACTCGATAGTTTAAGAGAAATAACTTTCCAAAGATTTCGTAAAAAATATGCTAAAATCTATCTGTCCATAGCTATGATCAGCTGTGTTCAGGGCCGGACAGGGACCTGAAATCGGCCCGGGCATTTCAGAGACGGTCCGTCCGCCCAGTGCTGGCAAAAAAATGTTATTCCCAAGCGATTACACGGACGTTTTTTTATTTATTTTTTTAGACGCTCCCCTTCTTCTGTATCTTGAGTGCATTTACAAACACAAACAATTTTGCGGCTTATTTTTAAAGCGATAGGCGATAATTGGACGACTTTTTTTTTCTTTTATTTTACTTTCCCGTCACTCTTTCGATTTCTCCGACTGTGTAACCGGCCTCCGGCATCCGGCCCATCGGGCATTTGCCCGATTTGCCCTATGGCCACTCAAGGGCCTGGCTGTGTTTACTATTTAGGTCATATTTGGGGTCACGGATTAAAAACTTAATTTTCTGAATTCATAACTAAAGCAGATATGTTTTTTTTTTAAACTAATAAAACTCTTTTTGCTTGCAAATAAAAATTACAGAATTTTGAAATTTTAACACTTGCTTTAAAATAGTCATCAGTGATACTTTAAAGTGGCCCGCAGCTTAGTACCCCCCTTTCCGACTAACCATGTATAAAAAAATGTGTTAAAAATGTGAAATATTATTTAAAATTTACAAAACGTTTGGATTTTATAAAATTAAGTATGGATAATTGAGTGATTGTAAATAGTAGTTTGTAGAATGGTTTAATGCATATTTAGATAAGAGAGATGTCAAGGTTTTTAAACGGCCCACTTCGTATATTTTTTGATTCAAATCATACGATTGATTTTTCAACTACTTCTGCTTAACCACTTACTTCACTTTGTAAGTACTTATATTATAATTTACCAACATATGGATGTACCTTGTCCGAAATAAATTTGATTGATTGATTGATTAACCGATTCTCCTGAAACTTCGCACTCAAATTCAATTCCCATGACAATACAACTTTATAGGTAATCATTTCAACTTTCTCCTCAAATCCTGATGGGTACTGCAAGATTTCTATCATTCTTAATATAGGTAATTTTTTATCCCAAAAATAATTAAAGCTACGGAAATTTGTCACATTACCCCTGTACAGTCAAAACAAACTGAAATGGAACGTAAATCAAGGCAAAAAGACTTTTAAAGGTGCATTTTTATTTGTATTATTACAAATTCCGTCATTCAATACAAATTACAGAAAAATAAACCTTATTTCAAGAAAGTTAATTGAGTAAATAACAATGCATATACATGTTAAAGTAAAATTTCAGTGTATGTATTACGATTATAACATAATATTCTAATTGGGGTGTTTGAGGGTGTACGTTAATTACGTTACATGTTGTATAGAGAAAAGTAGACACTGGAGTGCTTGCCATCATACTTATGTGATCCAAAAATCACAATCAGGGTCACTTTTTCAGTAAAAAATCAAAGTCAACCCCTTTACAAGCTTCCGCGTAGGTACATAACATAACATCACGCCTGTATTACCCGAAGGGTTGGGCAGAGGTGTATAGCAACACCCTCATTTCGCCGTTATGTTTAAGTCCCATGTACTATGCGTGCCAAATAAGAATAGGATCGCGCTTGCTACAACTTCACACGATAGCTGTCAAATTGGTACTGCCAGCAAAAAAATACTATGAAAATAAAATGTTATATTTTTTTATTCATAAATTTCATTATTATTTACATTCATTTTTATAAAATGTTATTTATTGAATTCCATAAATAGATAATTTTATATAATTTAATAATATTTGAAAACAGTATTCATTAAAGAAATGAACCAATATAATGCCCCTGAAACAACCATCTGAAAGCCATACAGATATTTTGTTCCGTGCCAAAAGTGAGAATTGAACCACAACCCGTAGCGCAGTCAGCCAAGCGCTCAACTAAGCTGTCTAAAAATATTTATTATTTATCATAACATAACATCACGCCTGTATTCCCCGAAGGGATGGGCAGAAGTGTATAGTAACACCCTCATTTCGCTTCATTGCGTTTTATGTTTACGTCCCATGTAATAGGGCCATCAACCGGGCGTAAATCCAAATTCCGGGCTGCTACTGAGGAATTCCACACGGAAAAACCCAATAACACTTTGCCCGACCTGGGGATCGAATGCAGGACCTCACGATCAATAGTTGCGCTTGCCACCACTAGACCAACGAATAGTAGTAAATTCTAAAAATAACCATAATAGTGTGTGAAAAAATCGATAAAAATAGAGTGTAGGTAGGTTATCGTATATAGCGAATTTTATATACTTACCTAATCATTTATGAGGTGGACGGAAGGTCAATGCCAGTTTTAGAAAAAAAAAACACTTTGCATAATTATTTTATTCAAAGTATTACAAATATGTATCACAGACACGTCTACCTATAATTTGTTAACAAATTCATTCCAATTACAAAACCCGTACCTATCAGTGTCACACCAGGTCAACCGCAACACAACTCTTTCAGGAGGATTTTCTATAGACAATTTAGTTGCATCTCTTAACTGTGACCAATTGGAATACACATATTCTACTTTCAAATAATCATTTTTACCATCTGTCCACCTTTGGAACACAATTTTCCCGCCTATAGGGTATAACTCGTTTTGATTTGGCATCTCAGTCCATTTTTTAAAACCCAAAGAGGTCGTAACAGAGTTTATATTAAAATCATGTCCTACTATCAACATTAATTTTGGCATTTTGTTATAATTCTTAAATATTTTGGTTAAATGATTGACTAATAATGCACTGATGTCGTCAGCCACTGTTGTGTACCTTATGTTCTGGTCTTCTCGTCCTATTTCTGTCAATAGTTTCCATTTTTCCGGTGTAGTTATTAGTCCCCATGCAATTTTTTCTAAGGGCAAGCCATCAAAATAGCTCATCATAAATGAGTCTATAGCAGAGTTCCCAATTTGCAATGCTCCATTGACCCACAATTCTTCCCCAACCTTATACGATATTGTATAATTTGCTTCAGCTAAGTCACAAATCGAATCCTTCTTGCAAACTTCTGATTGTTTGATATCCAATATATTATTCATTTCTGAATATGCAGCTTTTAATTTTAAGTTATTGTTAATTTTTTTGTCTATTTCTTGGAACACAAATTCTTTATAGGCTTCAGTAGTGTTGTGTATAACAGGATCAAAAAGAGGGTCTGGCTCTACGGTATTTTTGTGATGCACAGTGACGTTGCAATTCTTAAACGCTGAGTCAAGGAAAGCTCTCGCAGTCGCTTTAGTTCGTTGCAGCGTGTTCGAGTAGACGTGAACTGTATCTTCCTTGGGACAGCCTTCAGGAAGAAACTGTTCCTTTTTAAACCATTGTGAAAAATATTCGCCCATGTATCCTTCTAATTCTGCTCCCTTTGGTGTCAAGAATCCCGGCGGGCCATCCCGCTGAGGCCAGGGTTTCGGTGAATATGTTTGTAGTTTTAGTCCTAATGAATATCGCACGTTATGTCGACTGAATATCAATACTTGCTTCAATTTCAGTTTGTCCACATCTATGCCTTCGCACAACACGATCAATAAAAATATTAATAGTAGTTTAGACACCATTTTATTTCTAAACTCTTTAATACTTTGTTTGTAAATATGAATGATGCCTTCTATTTTTTTTTGTTATTTTTTTAAATATATTCTATGAGAATTTGAATAGATCTACACATGTCTGTAGTTAACACGAGACTAGTTTATTTTTATATTTCGCACGGTACGAATAACTCGTTGTGTGATTAGCGCGACATTTAAGTACTTTAAATATTATTATTAATTCATTCTTGGGGTGACAACAAACCTGCTGTGCCGGGTCATTAAGATATTAATGGAAGATAGCACTATCAAGGCTCTATCAGACAACTGATTTTATCTAGGAAATAGGGCAGACAGCACGGGAATATTGACATACATATTTAAATTTTGACGGTTGGCGGTAAATACACGGACTTTTTTTTTTTTTTTAGGTTTTCGTACGTACCAAAATATATCGATTGTCTTAATAAAGTTAATACTAAAAAAATACCATTTTGAGCGACCTATCCCAATCGTAGTCTACTTTGTAAGGCCGTTCCACAACTCGCCTCGATGAAATCGAGTGGACCATCATGCGCTAATCCCACGTGAACGCAGGTGACCGGATCCTTCCCACGACGTGATCATCGCTTATACAATGAGAGCACAAGCAACCCTTGAAATTATAGGCTAGATATTTAATAATCTATTACCTACTTTACGTATTTAACTAAATATACCTACTATACAAGGTTAGTCGGAAAGGGGGTACTAAGCCGAAAGGGTGTTAAAGTACCTACCCATAATAATGGATAACTTTTGTTCTACAACTTTCCCCAAAACTCGATAGTTTAAGAGAAATAACTTTCCAAAGATTTCGTAAAAAATATGCTAAAATCTATCTGTCCATAGCTATGATCAGCTGTGTTCAGGGCCGGACAGGGACCTGAAATCGGCCCGGGCATTTCAGAGACGGTCCGTCCGCCCAGTGCTGGCAAAAAAATGTTATTCCCAAGCGATTACACGGACGTTTTTTTATTTATTTTTTTAGACGCTCCCCTTCTTCTGTATCTTGAGTGCATTTACAAACACAAACAATTTTGCGGCTTATTTTTAAAGCGATAGGCGATAATTGGACGACTTTTTTTTTCTTTTATTTTACTTTCCCGTCACTCTTTCGATTTCTCCGACTGTGTAACCGGCCTCCGGCATCCGGCCCATCGGGCATTTGCCCGATTTGCCCTATGGCCACTCAAGGGCCTGGCTGTGTTTACTATTTAGGTCATATTTGGGGTCACGGATTAAAAACTTAATTTTCTGAATTCATAACTAAAGCAGATATGTTTTTTTTTTAAACTAATAAAACTCTTTTTGCTTGCAAATAAAAATTACAGAATTTTGAAATTTTAACACTTGCTTTAAAATAGTCATCAGTGATACTTTAAAGTGGCCCGCAGCTTAGTACCCCCTTTCCGACTAACCATGTATAAAAAAATGTGTTAAAAATGTGAAATATTATTTAAAATTTACAAAACGTTTGGATTTTATAAAATTAAGTATGGATAATTGAGTGATTGTAAATAGTAGTTTGTAGAATGGTTTAATGCATATTTAGATAAGAGAGATGTCAAGGTTTTTAAACGGCCCACTTCGTATATTTTTTGATTCAAATCATACGATTGATTTTTCAACTACTTCTGCTTAACCACTTACTTCACTTTGTAAGTACTTATATTATAATTTACCAACATATGGATGTACCTTGTCCGAAATAAATTTGATTGATTGATTGATTAACCGATTCTCCTGAAACTTCGCACTCAAATTCAATTCCCATGACAATACAACTTTATAGGTAATCATTTCAACTTTCTCCTCAAATCCTGATGGGTACTGCAAGATTTCTATCATTCTTAATATAGGTAATTTTTTATCCCAAAAATAATTAAAGCTACGGAAATTTGTCACATTACCCCTGTACAGTCAAAACAAACTGAAATGGAACGTAAATCAAGGCAAAAAGACTTTTAAAGGTGCATTTTTATTTGTATTATTACAAATTCCGTCATTCAATACAAATTACAGAAAAATAAACCTTATTTCAAGAAAGTTAATTGAGTAAATAACAATGCATATACATGTTAAAGTAAAATTTCAGTGTATGTATTACGATTATAACATAATATTCTAATTGGGGTGTTTGAGGGTGTACGTTAATTACGTTACATGTTGTATAGAGAAAAGTAGACACTGGAGTGCTTGCCATCATACTTATGTGATCCAAAAATCACAATCAGGGTCACTTTTTCAGTAAAAAATCAAAGTCAACCCCTTTACAAGCTTCCGCGTAGGTACATAACATAACATCACGCCTGTATTACCCGAAGGGTTGGGCAGAGGTGTATAGCAACACCCTCATTTCGCCGTTATGTTTAAGTCCCATGTACTATGCGTGCCAAATAAGAATAGGATCGCGCTTGCTACAACTTCACACGATAGCTGTCAAATTGGTACTGCCAGCAAAAAAATACTATGAAAATAAAATGTTATATTTTTTTATTCATAAATTTCATTATTATTTACATTCATTTTTATAAAATGTTATTTATTGAATTCCATAAATAGATAATTTTATATAATTTAATAATATTTGAAAACAGTATTCATTAAAGAAATGAACCAATATAATGCCCCTGAAACAACCATCTGAAAGCCATACAGATATTTTGTTCCGTGCCAAAAGTGAGAATTGAACCACAACCCGTAGCGCAGTCAGCCAAGCGCTCAACTAAGCTGTCTAAAAATATTTATTATTTATCATAACATAACATCACGCCTGTATTCCCCGAAGGGATGGGCAGAAGTGTATAGTAACACCCTCATTTCGCTTCATTGCGTTTTATGTTTACGTCCCATGTAATAGGGCCATCAACCGGGCGTAAATCCAAATTCCGGGCTGCTACTGAGGAATTCCACACGGAAAAACCCAATAACACTTTGCCCGACCTGGGGATCGAATGCAGGACCTCACGATCAACAGTTGCGCTTGCCACCACTAGACCAACGAATAGTAGTAAATTCTAAAAATAACCATAATAGTGTGTGAAAAAATCGATAAAAATAGAGTGTAGGTAGGTTATCGTATATAGCGAATTTTATATACTTACCTAATCATTTATGAGGTGGACGGAAGGTCAATGCCAGTTTTAGAAAAAAAAAACACTTTGCATAATTATTTTATTCAAAGTATTACAAATATGTATCACAGACACGTCTACCTATAATTTGTTAACAAATTCATTCCAATTACAAAACCCGTACCTATCAGTGTCACACCAGGTCAACCGCAACACAACTCTTTCAGGAGGATTTTCTATAGACAATTTAGTTGCATCTCTTAACTGTGACCAATTGGAATACACATATTCTACTTTCAAATAATCATTTTTACCATCTGTCCACCTTTGGAACACAATTTTCCCGCCTATAGGGTATAACTCGTTTTGATTTGGCATCTCAGTCCATTTTTTAAAACCCAAAGAGGTCGTAACAGAGTTTATATTAAAATCATGTCCTACTATCAACATTAATTTTGGCATTTTGTTATAATTCTTAAATATTTTGGTTAAATGATTGACTAATAATGCACTGATGTCGTCAGCCACTGTTGTGTACCTTATGTTCTGGTCTTCTCGTCCTATTTCTGTCAATAGTTTCCATTTTTCCGGTGTAGTTATTAGTCCCCATGCAATTTTTTCTAAGGGCAAGCCATCAAAATAGCTCATCATAAATGAGTCTATAGCAGAGTTCCCAATTTGCAATGCTCCATTGACCCACAATTCTTCCCCAACCTTATACGATATTGTATAATTTGCTTCAGCTAAGTCACAAATCGAATCCTTCTTGCAAACTTCTGATTGTTTGATATCCAATATATTATTCATTTCTGAATATGCAGCTTTTAATTTTAAGTTATTGTTAATTTTTTTGTCTATTTCTTGGAACACAAATTCTTTATAGGCTTCAGTAGTGTTGTGTATAACAGGATCAAAAAGAGGGTCTGGCTCTACGGTATTTTTGTGATGCACAGTGACGTTGCAATTCTTAAACGCTGAGTCAAGGAAAGCTCTCGCAGTCGCTTTAGTTCGTTGCAGCGTGTTCGAGTAGACGTGAACTGTATCTTCCTTGGGACAGCCTTCAGGAAGAAACTGTTCCTTTTTAAACCATTGTGAAAAATATTCGCCCATGTATCCTTCTAATTCTGCTCCCTTTGGTGTCAAGAATCCCGGCGGGCCATCCCGCTGAGGCCAGGGTTTCGGTGAATATGTTTGTAGTTTTAGTCCTAATGAATATCGCACGTTATGTCGACTGAATATCAATACTTGCTTCAATTTCAGTTTGTCCACATCTATGCCTTCGCACAACACGATCAATAAAAATATTAATAGTAGTTTAGACACCATTTTATTTCTAAACTCTTTAATACTTTGTTTGTAAATATGAATGATGCCTTCTATTTTTTTTTGTTATTTTTTTAAATATATTCTATGAGAATTTGAATAGATCTACACATGTCTGTAGTTAACACGAGACTAGTTTATTTTTATATTTCGCACGGTACGAATAACTCGTTGTGTGATTAGCGCGACATTTAAGTACTTTAAATATTATTATTAATTCATTCTTGGGGTGACAACAAACCTGCTGTGCCGGGTCATTAAGATATTAATGGAAGATAGCACTATCAAGGCTCTATCAGACAACTGATTTTATCTAGGAAATAGGGCAGACAGCACGGGAATATTGACATACATATTTAAATTTTGACGGTTGGCGGTAAATACACGGACTTTTTTTTTTTTTTTAGGTTTTCGTACGTACCAAAATATATCGATTGTCTTAATAAAGTTAATACTAAAAAAATACCATTTTGAGCGACCTATCCCAATCGTAGTCTACTTTGTAAGGCCGTTCCACAACTCGCCTCGATGAAATCGAGTGGACCATCATGCGCTAATCCCACGTGAACGCAGGTGACCGGATCCTTCCCACGACGTGATCATCGCTTATACAATGAGAGCACAAGCAACCCTTGAAATTATAGGCTAGATATTTAATAATCTATTACCTACTTTACGTATTTAACTAAATATACCTACTATACAAGGTTAGTCGGAAAGGGGGGTACTAAGCCGAAAGGGTGTTAAAGTACCTACCCATAATAATGGATAACTTTTGTTCTACAACTTTCCCCAAAACTCGATAGTTTAAGAGAAATAACTTTCCAAAGATTTCGTAAAAAATATGCTAAAATCTATCTGTCCATAGCTATGATCAGCTGTGTTCAGGGCCGGACAGGGACCTGAAATCGGCACGGGCATTTCAGAGACGGTCCGTCCGCCCAGTGCTGGCAAAAAAATGTTATTCCCAAGCGATTACACGGACGTTTTTTTATTTATTTTTTTAGACGCTCCCCTTCTTCTGTATCTTGAGTGCATTTACAAACACAAACAATTTTGCGGCTTATTTTTAAAGCGATAGGCGATAATTGGACGACTTTTTTTTTCTTTTATTTTACTTTCCCGTCACTCTTTCGATTTCTCCGACTGTGTAACCGGCCTCCGGCATCCGGCCCATCGGGCATTTGCCCGATTTGCCCTATGGCCACTCAAGGGCCTGGCTGTGTTTACTATTTAGGTCATATTTGGGGTCACGGATTAAAAACTTAATTTTCTGAATTCATAACTAAAGCAGATATGTTTTTTTTTTAAACTAATAAAACTCTTTTTGCTTGCAAATAAAAATTACAGAATTTTGAAATTTTAACACTTGCTTTAAAATAGTCATCAGTGATACTTTAAAGTGGCCCGCAGCTTAGTACCCCCTTTCCGACTAACCATGTATAAAAAAATGTGTTAAAAATGTGAAATATTATTTAAAATTTACAAAACGTTTGGATTTTATAAAATTAAGTATGGATAATTGAGTGATTGTAAATAGTAGTTTGTAGAATGGTTTAATGCATATTTAGATAAGAGAGATGTCAAGGTTTTTAAACGGCCCACTTCGTATATTTTTTGATTCAAATCATACGATTGATTTTTCAACTACTTCTGCTTAACCACTTACTTCACTTTGTAAGTACTTATATTATAATTTACCAACATATGGATGTACCTTGTCCGAAATAAATTTGATTGATTGATTGATTAACCGATTCTCCTGAAACTTCGCACTCAAATTCAATTCCCATGACAATACAACTTTATAGGTAATCATTTCAACTTTCTCCTCAAATCCTGATGGGTACTGCAAGATTTCTATCATTCTTAATATAGGTAATTTTTTATCCCAAAAATAATTAAAGCTACGGAAATTTGTCACATTACCCCTGTACAGTCAAAACAAACTGAAATGGAACGTAAATCAAGGCAAAAAGACTTTTAAAGGTGCATTTTTATTTGTATTATTACAAATTCCGTCATTCAATACAAATTACAGAAAAATAAACCTTATTTCAAGAAAGTTAATTGAGTAAATAACAATGCATATACATGTTAAAGTAAAATTTCAGTGTATGTATTACGATTATAACATAATATTCTAATTGGGGTGTTTGAGGGTGTACGTTAATTACGTTACATGTTGTATAGAGAAAAGTAGACACTGGAGTGCTTGCCATCATACTTATGTGATCCAAAAATCACAATCAGGGTCACTTTTTCAGTAAAAAATCAAAGTCAACCCCTTTACAAGCTTCCGCGTAGGTACATAACATAACATCACGCCTGTATTACCCGAAGGGTTGGGCAGAGGTGTATAGCAACACCCTCATTTCGCCGTTATGTTTAAGTCCCATGTACTATGCGTGCCAAATAAGAATAGGATCGCGCTTGCTACAACTTCACACGATAGCTGTCAAATTGGTACTGCCAGCAAAAAAATACTATGAAAATAAAATGTTATATTTTTTTATTCATAAATTTCATTATTATTTACATTCATTTTTATAAAATGTTATTTATTGAATTCCATAAATAGATAATTTTATATAATTTAATAATATTTGAAAACAGTATTCATTAAAGAAATGAACCAATATAATGCCCCTGAAACAACCATCTGAAAGCCATACAGATATTTTGTTCCGTGCCAAAAGTGAGAATTGAACCACAACCCGTAGCGCAGTCAGCCAAGCGCTCAACTAAGCTGTCTAAAAATATTTATTATTTATCATAACATAACATCACGCCTGTATTCCCCGAAGGGATGGGCAGAAGTGTATAGTAACACCCTCATTTCGCTTCATTGCGTTTTATGTTTACGTCCCATGTAATAGGGCCATCAACCGGGCGTAAATCCAAATTCCGGGCTGCTACTGAGGAATTCCACACGGAAACACCCAATAACACTTTGCCCGACCTGGGGATCGAATGCAGGACCTCACGATCAACAGTTGCGCTTGCCACCACTAAACCAACGAATAGTAGTAAATTCTAAAAATAACCACAATAGTGTGTGAAAGAAATCGATAAAAATAGAATGTAGGTACCTACCTAAAATTAAAATTAGCTATATACGATAACCTTATCGTATATAGCTAATTTTATATACTTACCTAATCATTAATGAGGTGGACGGAAGGTCAATGCTAGTTTTAGAAAAAAAAAAAAACACTTTGCATAATTATTTTATTCAAAGTATTACAAATATGTATCACAGACACGTCTACCTATAATTTGTTAACAAATTCATTCCAATCACAAAACCCGTACCTATCAGTGTCGCACCAGGTCAACCGCAACACAACTCTTTCAGGAGGATTTTCTATAGACAATTTAGTTGCATCTCTTAACTGTGACCAATTGGAATACACATATTCTACTTTCAAATAATCATTTTTACCATCTGTCCACCTTTGGAACACAATTTTCCCGCCTATAGGGTATAACTCGTTTTGATTTGGCATCTCAGTCCATTTTTTAAAACCCAAAGAGGTCGTAACAGAGTTTATATTAAAATCATGTCCTACTATCAACATTAATTTTGGCATTTTGTTATAATTCTTAAATATTTTGGTTAAATGATTGACTAATAATGCACTGATGTCGTCAGCCACTGTTGTGTACCTTATGTTCTGGTCTTCTCGTCCTATTTCTGTCAATAGTTTCCATTTTTCCGGTGTAGTTATTAGTCCCCATGCAATCTTTTCTAAGGGCAATCCATCAAAATAGCTCATCATAAATGAGTCTATAGCCAAGTTCCCAATTTGCAATGCTCCATTAACCAACAATTCTTCTCCAACCTTATACGATATTGTATAATTAGCTTCAGCTAAGTCACAAATCGAATCCTTCTTGCAAACTTCTGATTGTTTGATATCCAATATTTTATTCATTTCTGAATATGCAGCTTTTAATTTTAAGTTATTGTTAATTTTTTTGTCTATTTCTTGGAACACAAATTCTTTATAGGCTTCAGTAGTGTTGTGTATAACATAATCAAAAAGAGGGTCTTGCTCTACGGTATTTTTGTGATGCACAGTGACGTTGCAATTCTTAAACGCTGAGTCAAGGAAAGCTCTCGCAGTCGCTTTAGTTCGTTGCAGCGTGTTCGAGTAGACATGAACTGTATCTTCCTTGGGACAGCCTTCAGGAAGAAACTGTTCCTTTTCAAACCATTGTGAAAAATATTCGCCCATGTATCCTTCTAATTCTGCTCCCTTTGGTGTCAAGAATCCCGGCGGGCCATCCCGCTGAGGCCAGGGTTTCGGTGAAAATGTTTGTAGTTTTAGTCCTAACGAATATCGCACGTTATGTCGACTGAATATCAATACTTGCTTCAATTTCAGTTTGTCCACATCTATGCCTTCGCACAACACGATCAATAAAAATGTTAATAGTAGTTTAGACACCATTTTATTTCTAAACTCTTCAATACTTTGTTTGTAAATATGAATGATGCCTTCTATTTTTTTTGTTTTTTTTTTTAAATATATTCTATGAGAATTTGAATAGATCTACACATGTCTGTAGTTAACACGAGACTAGTTTATTTTTATATTTCGCACGGTACGAATAGCTCGTTGTGTGATTAGCGCGACATTTAAGTACTTTAAATATTATTATTAATTCATTCTTGGGGTGACAACAAACCTGCTGTGCCGGGTCATTAAGATATTAATGGAAGATAGCACTATCAAGGCTCTATCAGACAACTGATTTTATCTAGGAAATAGGGCAGACAGCACGGGAATATTGACATACATATTTAAATTTTGACGGTTGGCGGTAAATACACGGACATTATATTTTTTTTTTAGGTTTTCGTACGTACCAAAATATATCGATTGTCTTACTAAAGTTAATACTAAAAAAATACCATTTTGAGCGACCTATCCCAATCATAGTCTACTTTGTAAGGCCGTTCCACAACTCGCCTCGATGAAATCGAGTGGACCATGGCGTGATCATCGCTTATACAATGAGAGCACAAGCAACCCTTGAAATTATAGACTAGATATTTAATAATCTATTACTTTACGTATTTAACTAAATATACCTACTATACAAGGTTAGTCTGAAAGGGGGTACTAAGCCGAAAGGGTGTTAAAGTACCCATAATAATGGATAACTTTTGTTCTACAACTTTCCCCAAAACTCGATAGTTTAAGAGAAATAACTTTCCAAAGATTTCGTAAAAAATATGCTAAAATCTATCTGTCCCTAGCTATGATCAGCTGTGTTCAGGGCCGGACAGGGACCTGAAATCGGCCCGGGCATTTCAAAGACGGTCGGCCCAGTGCTGGCAAAAAAATGTTATTCCCAAGCGATTACACGGACGTTTTTTTATATTTTTTTTAGACGCTCCCCTTCTTCTGTATCTTGAGTGCATTTACAAACACAAACAATTTTGCGGCTTATTTTTAAAGCGATAGGCGATAATTGGACGACTTTTTTTTTCTTTTATTTTACTTTCCCGTCACTCTTTCGATTTCTCCGACTGTGTAACCGGCCTCCGGCATCCGGCCCATCGGGCATTTGCCCGATTTGCCCTATGGCCACTCCGGGCCTGGTTGTGTTTACTATTTAGGTCATATTTGGGGTCACGGATTAGAAACTTAATTTTCTGAATTCATAACTAAAGCAGATATGTTTTTTTTTAAACTATAATAAAACTCTTTTTGCTTGCAAATAAAAATTACAGAATTTTGAAATTTTAACACTTGCTTTAAAATAGTCATCAGTGATACTTTAAAGTGGCCCGCAGCTTAGTACCCCCTTTCCGACTAACCATGTATAAAAAAATGTGTTAAAAATGTGAAATATTATTTAAAATTTATAAACGTTTGGATTTTATAAAATTAAGTATGGATAATTGAGTGATTGTAAATAGTAGTTTGTAGAATGGTTTAATGCATATTTAGATAAGAGAGATGTCAAGGTTTTTAAACGGCCCACTTCGTCTATTTTTTGATTCAAATCATACGATTGATTTTTCAACTACTTCTGCTTAACCACTTACTTCACTTTGTAAGTACTTATATTATAATTTACCAACATATGGATGTACCTTGTCCGAAATAAATTTGATTGATTGATTGATTAACCGATTCTCCTGAAACTTCGCACTCAAATTCAATTCCCATGACAATACAACTTTATAGGTAATCATTTCAACTTTCTCCTCAAATCCTGATGGGTACTGCAAGATTTCTATCATTCTTAATATAGGTAATTTTTTATCCCAAAAATAATTAAAGCTACGGAAATTTGTCACATTACCCCTGTACAGTCAAAACAAACTGAAATGGAACGTAAATCAAGGCAAAAAGACTTTTAAAGGTGCATTTTTATTTGTATTATTACAAATTCCGTCATTCAATACAAATTACAGAAAAATAAACCTTATTTCAAGAAAGTTAATTGAGTAAATAACAATGCATATACATGTTAAAGTAAAATTTCAGTGTATGTATTACGATTATAACATAATATTCTAATTGGGGTGTTTGAGGGTGTACGTTAATTACGTTACATGTTGTATAGAGAAAAGTAGACACTGGAGTGCTTGCCATCATACTTATGTGATCCAAAAATCACAATCAGGGTCACTTTTTCAGTAAAAAATCAAAGTCAACCCCTTTACAAGCTTCCGCGTAGGTACATAACATAACATCACGCCTGTATTACCCGAAGGGTTGGGCAGAGGTGTATAGCAACACCCTCATTTCGCCGTTATGTTTAAGTCCCATGTACTATGCGTGCCAAATAAGAATAGGATCGCGCTTGCTACAACTTCACACGATAGCTGTCAAATTGGTACTGCCAGCAAAAAAATACTATGAAAATAAAATGTTATATTTTTTTATTCATAAATTTCATTATTATTTACATTCATTTTTATAAAATGTTATTTATTGAATTCCATAAATAGATAATTTTGGATAATTTAATAATATTTGAAAACAGTATTCATTAAAGAAATGAACCAATATATATAGTTAACTTCACGAAATGCTACTGGTCACCCTAATATGTCGCATTTTATAATTATTAATTTGGCGTATCATAATTAATTTGGCGTAAAATTGATAAGAAATACCAAAAAAGTGAACAAAAATAATTAAACTGAATATAATTTCTTTATTTACTTTTTTGCATACCTTACACTTTGGTAATGAAGTTCACGAGTATTGCGGAACAAAATGGCGTCTTGACAGTGCTATTCTTATTTGGCACGCATAGTAATAGGGAGCGAGCCTATTGCCAGCAACCGCGCACAAATGCATACTCCGGGCTGCTACTGAGGAATTCAACCCGGAAAAACCCAATAACACTTTGTCTGACTTGGGGATCGAACCCAGGACCTCACGATCAGCAGTCGCGTTTGCCACCACTAGACCAATGACGCCGTTTAAGTACCTACAATGTTTTTCTTGTTTTCAGATTCCTCTGGCCTGCAGTTCCCTAGTAGTATCAATCTGTATGACGACCTTAGCGACGTGTTTCCTCCTTGGTATAACTGGAGTCCCCAGCTTGCTGCCAGTGGTGGCAGTGTGTGTGTGCATACTGGCCTATGGCGCTGGTCTAGCCCCAGTACCAGTAGTCATCATGGCTGAAGTGTTTACGTTCCAGGTGAGTAAACGTTAATAGTGTTAATAATGGGATTTTTACACTGCATTTTAGTTACGCACCACATAATGTTAGATCGCGTTTTATTGTAATCGCAAATTGGGCCGTGTTATGCAATAATGTGTCAACCCACAAAAATATGATCTAGTTCTTGTGGTAGGTCTACTCAATACTTGAAAAAATGCCCAGAACTGTAGTAAATTTAATAGAGCGCAGTCTATCAAAAAAATCATAATGCAGTTTGCATTTTTTCAAGCGTTGGTAGAGACCTACCACAATAACTAGATGTCGTCAATACAGAATTAATATGTTTGTGGGTTGACACATTATTGCATAACACAGCTCAATTATAGTAAAAACATTTGACGCACAGTGAATTCGCGCCTTTATTTTGTGACAGGTCTAAAAACTTCATCAAAATTATCATGTTAGTTTAAAAAAACAACAGAAACTTGTTTTAATTCATAGTGAAGTTCAAGGAAATCAGGAACAAAAACTAGTTTATAAACAAAAAAACGTTAAATAGGCAAATAATTAAAAAGTGTAATAAACCTTTTCTTTAATAATGGGTGCTACAGCAATACATATATCGACGCTCGGCAGTGAAAACCTCGTAAATCAGACAAAAGCGTTTTATTTGTCCTTTAGATTGATAAACTCGTCATACACGTACTAGTTCAACAAACTTTCAATTCAAATACTTCTAGGCTATCTATGACGTACGATGACAAACTTGTATAACATTTCATCGGCCATTTCTTTTGCAGGAGACAGTTATTACTATCTCTTTTAAAAAATTGTATTTTACAAATACGTGGTTTTCACTGCCGACCGACAATATTTAGGTACACAAAAATTCATTGTTTCACAATGGTCGATTAACTATTAACTGACAGATAAATATGACGGTTTAACAGTTTCTCCATAGAAAATCTGTCAATATGCCATATTAATTGTTTCCCAGATAAGTTGTCCGACGATAGTGAATAGGCACTTAATGTTAGGTAATTAACCATGCTGATTATGACGTAACGAAAATATTTACGAATTATACCTATATATGCAATAATGTAGAACTTATTGATCACGCGGATTGTGATATAAAATTATTTCCAGTCCAATTTTTCCAGACACCCTTTGGCTTCATAACTACAAACCTAAAAAAGTTTCAAAGATTAAGTAATAATTATCCATCGATTTATCGCCATAGTCATTTCCTTTGAGCGCTAAATCCACAAGCAAGTATGTTGCGCAAGTTGACTTCTGCAACAGACTTTCAAACTGTAGACACACCCGCAGCAAGTCGACTTCTTCATGTTTTACGAACTAAGCGATAAATGGAATCCAATAGCTTGCGCAATAAAACTTGCTTGCAGGATGTGGCGCTTTACAAAATGAAGTGGTTTAAGGCATTTCTCCGTTATTAATCTTTTGAACGCCATGCTACTAATTATTCGTACTTTTTGACGGCTATTGACGTTATTGGCGGCCCGAGCACATTTTCTTTTGACGTCTATAGCCGTCGAGGGTGTTTATCCAGAACTCGAGTAATCTATACGATCCTATCTATCCATCCTAGATATCCTACTTCTATCTATACTAATAATAAAGAGGAAAGATTTGTATTTTTGTATGTAACGAATAAACTTAAAAACTACTGGACCGATTTCAAAAATTCTTTTGCCGTTAGAAAGCTACATTATCACTGAGTAACATAGGCTACGGGCGGAGCCGTGAAGACACAGCTAGTTCTTAATAAAATTTATTAAAAACTTATCCATTTTCGTCCAGGTCCGTGCACGCATGGCAGGAGCTTCAATGGCATTCTCGTTCTTCTGCAGCTCAATGACAGTTCTCTTATACACGCCCATAGCCAACCAGTTTGGTGTCTACGTCGTATTCTACTGTTTTGCGGCAGTGACACTCTTTGGCGTGGTCTACACTGTGCTTTGGGTCCCGGAAACTAAAGGCAAGAGCTTAGAAGAGATCCAGAGCTATTGGAAGAAGACTGAACCTGTGTTTGTTTGATTTTGAGATTTTATTTTACTGTTTTGGAAACTGGGAATACAGAAAGGTGTAAGGTGAACATTCCCTTAAAAAAGATTGCTGTAGGAAATGTTGCTAAAGGTGTGATGAGGTAGCAATATGGGGTTATAAAGGCCTTTTTGAAACTCAAATGTATGTACTTACCTACTTGTTCCGAATTTATTAAAAGCTCTGATAAAAAAAAAGATTAAGTGTGTTGGTAGCAATTATCCGACCTGCCACCGAAAAAATTAGCAAAAAAGTAAACACCTGTTGTCAAAAAGAAAGTTGCCAGTTTATCTTTGGTGGAGACTCTGCTTTACTGATCGCATAGAATGGGAACCCCAATGAAATGTACAACCCCATAAACAATGCAATTACTTACTTAGAAAATACTAGGTACTTACAGTTAGAGAGCTGGCCATATGATTTACTGACAGGTATGGTCACCGTCTGCTGAGCCTTAAATACGATAGTAGGTAGTGCCCCAAGTTGCCCTGTAACGGTCCGCGAATTTCTAAGTGGCATCTTCCCTCTCGAGGGGGTTTTTGAAAACCAGTCTGGAATCGACTGGTCTGGAAACAGTCTGCTTCTTTGTATTTTCGATTTGTGTGATCCTGAATAGTCATCCTGCAAATTTTGGGCCCAGCAAGTGGTCACAATCTGGAGTTTAGTCGAAAAAACCGAAAATTTCGATTTTCGCCTTACATCTATACTAATATTATAAAGAGGAAAGATTTGTATTTTTGGATTTTTGTATGTAACGAATAAACTTAAAAACTACTGGACCGAGTTCAAAAATTCTTTTGCCGTTAGAAAGCTACATTATCACTGAGTAACGTAGGCTACGGGCGGAGCCGTGAGGACACAGCTAGTGAGGTATAAAAGTGTGAGGTGACAGGCCCGGAAGCACTTGCTGGGCCCAAAATTTGCAGGATGACTATTCAGGATCACACAAATCGAAAATATAAAGAAGCAGACGGTTTCCAGACCAGTCAATTCCAGACTGGTTTTTAAAAACCTCTCCGGTGGGGAAGATACCACGTAGAAATTCGCGGACCGTTACAGGGCTACTTGGGGCACTACCTACTATCGTATTTAAGGCTCAGCAGTCGGTGACCATACCTGTCAGTAAATCATATGGCCAGCTCTCTAATTATTACACAGAATACATGCGTGAGCGGAAGGCAAATAGCGACAACAATAGTAGCGCCGCCATTTTGAAAAGCATTGTTTTGTACCGGTCGATGGCTTAGGACAATCAGGTACCTACATTTCATTAACGATCGGAGCTTAAATTCGTATGAATGGGAACAATGCATTTAAAGATGCTAATATGTATAATACTGCTTAGTTAATAAGTAAAACCTTCAAACTCGCGCAATTCGTAGATACCTATCATTTATAGAATCCAAAAAGGACGAAAAAAATGGTGATTAAATAGTACTTACCTACGTAGTAGTCGAAAGTAGAAAAATGAACTTGTGAAAAATAAATAAACAATACAATACAACGTGTTATTGAAATACAGCAAAATCTGAAAGCAGCTTGTACCTATACCTACTATGCAATGGTGGCTATATAATTAGGAACGATCATTACTGCACACATTGTTATGATCAAAACTCGCTATAAATTTTTATCAGTCAATCATTGGTGACTTGACTACCGTTATTATGTGGGCCCATAAAGTGTTTAATACATGAGAACAAATTGAGGGAAACAACAAACTCCTAATAAAAATTACAATCACTTTTTAAACAGGGTGGCATTTGAAATGAACTGAGAGCTGGACAAATAATGAAAAACGACAACTGTAGGTACTTATTACCTATTGTTAAAAATTCAACGCTGAAAATAATTTTGTTCTTGAATATTGGCGAATGCTTATTTCTGCGTCATTATTCATCCTGTTTTCAAAAGTTATTTTAATGAATTGATTTACTCAAAAAATTAAATAAAGGAAACTTGTGATTCGCTCATACCCTTAAAAACTTATGGACCTGTAAAACGTCACTATTCTTTCAAAAAATGTTGCTGATCATTTAGAATGCTCCAATACAAAAGTTTGCGAAGCGGTCTATCACTGAAAATTACTCTCTGCAGTGCCAACGGTGTTGCATGAAAGCCTGAATCTCAGAAGACGATAGCATTTAAGGATTGCAAGATTGTTTAAATAACAAAAGCAAAGCCTTTTCTGGGCCATTTTTATATTGTAATATTCAAACTACTGAAACATGTGTCTTTAGTATAAGGGAGCTTTATTTCATCCAGTGTTTTCTTTTAATGAAATCCATCTAGAATGAGAGAGATATTTTTAGAGTTCCTCGTTTTTTCGATGTATGACGTGCAATACTAATTGTTTCTAATTATATGGCCACCACGGAACTGTACTAGTATACTTATTTTTTCTTAATTACAGCAATTCACGCGTACCTAGACTAAAATTCAATACGTACGTAAGGGACAGTCAGTGGGGCGTGGCGGGGCAGACATCCGATCAGTCATCGAGCTAATCAGATCAGAAAATTCTAATCGGAATAATCCGGTTAACAAAAAATACCAATATCTTCTACAGTTAATCTATGAAAAAATTGCTAAAAAAATTTATAGTTGAATCAAATTGTGTCTTGAGGTTTTGCATTATTTAGATAGCATGTTGTGTTAATGTAGATATGTTTATAAGAAAGTTGAAAGGCTGAAGGTTGAAGATCATTGAAAGTTACTGAATTTGAGGGAAGAAGTTCCACAATTAGTGTTAGGTGAAAAATTCTAAAAATAGGTATCACTTGGCCAATTTATTTAAGTATTCGGTTTTTAGTATTATTTTGGAAAGTCTAAAGTAAAAACCTAAATTATAATGAGTTTATTAATTAAACAATTTAAATATTTATTGTTGAAATTAACAGTATTCTTAAAGTACAAAATGATTTTACGAAATAAATGTATGGAAAGATAAGGTACCTACCTGTTAATTTGTAAAATTTATAAGTAAATGGCTATTGAAATCTCATTACAATAAAGTATAAACAATTCTGCGGTATATTATATGAAAGTCATGTGATTGCCCAAAAAAGGTCTACTTTTAAGGACCTTCGTGCACAAACGAAATTAAACTTGCGCAAGCGCATATCTACATCTATCGAAGCAACACCGTTTATTTTTGTATTTTATTTATAAATAACTAGTGACCCGCCCCGGCTTCGCACGAGTGCAATGTAGATACTAATGTGGGGCATATTATAAACTCTTCTCTTGAATCACTCTATCTACCTATTGCTGAAAACTGCATTAAAATCCGTTGCGAAGTTTAAAAGATCTAAGCGTACAGACAGCGGGAGCGTCTTTGTTTTATACTATGTAAAGATTTATAAAATCTTACTTCATGATTAAGGATCCGAAATTAAGTATTAAATATACTTTGAACTTAAATAAATTAATAATACTGATTTAAATGCCTGACGCAAAATGTCTGAATTACCATACATATTTTAATTGGACTCTTCTAAACTGTTATACCATTTATTATCATGTATAAATTGAATTGAGGCTTTCTGGTTATGTTAAGGACGAGGTTTGTATAAATACTTATTTAAGTCGTTATGGGTTTCTATAAAATGTTTAAATGAAAAACTAAAGTATAATAAATGTATGTCTATTTATTATTATCAATTAATACGATCTAATCTCTTAGTACTAAGGTTGTGAAAAGGTATAAACCAAATGGAATTAAATCCAAACCACCAGAAAATGTGTTTATTATTTATTTTTAATACATAACTACAGAGAATCACTGCGACAGTGGAGCGAGCGCTGTGTCGCAAATATTTTCCTTTTTTTGGTACACCTTAAATCAAATTTATCAATAAAAAAGTTATTACTTAACCGGTCTCGTACGAATGTTTTGGACATCGAAGCGGAGCAAGGGGAACCCTATAGCATAGACTAATGAAATAAATGGTAGCGATGTCATTACTTAGAATAAATAATCTATATAACCTTATAATGTATTTATCGTCAGATCATACAGTATTTGTATTTAAAAATCTGTGACCTTATTGATCTCGACTTATCGAATCAACTTAGTGCTTGGGAAACTACAGGGTTCAAGCCCCGATAAAAACCTACATTGATATTTAGAATAATATCACGAGAAATTAAATTATTTTAGTTGACGAATACTTAAATTTAGAGGCCGGTATCTGAGATACGTCGTATGATAATTTAAAAATTAGAAATAGGCATATAAATTGTCCAAAACATTTGATTCAAGTTTGGATTTCCTCAAAAAACAAGTTTTCTAATATATAAATTCGCAGAAAGCTTATGATTACGTAATTTTAGTATTTGTTTGATTTACAAAACGTGTTCTGCCAGTCGTATCTCAGAAACGGGTCAAAATATCGACAACACACATAATTATAACCTTAAAATTAGCCGCTACGATGACCACAGACTAACCGATTATGTCCAACCAACATTACAAAAGAATTGCAGTCAACATTCGTGATGCCCTCGATTCTGAGGTCCAAACTATACAATAATATAATAAAAAAAAATAAAGAAACGCTCATCGACCAGCCGAAATGAAATTATAACTAAAAACAACGATAAAACAAACATTAAGATATTAAAACTTATCGATTAAAATCTATAATACAGACTCATTATCTCTATTCTTAGATCGTTTTTTTTTTTCAATCCTGGAGACGTCCGATCAATTTGTTTTATTCAAGGCCATGTTTTTTAAATAGGACTTGGCCTGGCTTGCGGTATTTGTGACAAGATGACTTGAAAATCATACCTGAGGCCCATGATCACTTATTAGTGGGAGTAATTAAATAGTATTAATCGCGTATGAAGGAAATGCACATTCATGCTAAACACGTAATATATTCAACTTTTAATTTACTAATAACTTGCACTAAAGATGTAAACAGACCTAAGGCTATATGGGTACAGTCACTTTTTAGAATTGACCGCAGATTTTCGAGGTCATATTTTTTCGATAGCCCGTGAACCTATGTATGTGTAAAGCGCGAAAATGCTAAATAATATGTAAAAAGAACAACAAAAAATCTTGAACATACGAAATAAATTAAATCAAAATAATTAATGATAAACTAAAAGATTAGTTTTTTATGAAGTGTAAATATTATGCGAAGGCCAATAGAAATGAACGTTGAGCAATTTATTATGAATGCTAGCCATTTATAATGATAGTTAACAAAATCATTATAGATAGGTATACCGAAAGAACCTCATGTTGGTATTTGTATGAATTTTTGTAGAAATTTTTGTTGTTGTGTAAAATTTACATGTTTTTCATCATAATTGTAAAATATATTGTGATTGTAACTAAATATTATTTATTCCATGATCATCATTGATTGTTTTAGTAACACGATGTTTGTTAAAACAATGCGTTTTAATAGTTTGGATCATGTTTTAAGCCCAATTTACATTTGGCCTTTACGAGAGTTATAAATACGTAGTGAAAGAGACGAATTACTAATTCCTCGTTCAAATTAGTCATTGATACGAAATCTCGACTAATAGTAACTACTATTGCACTAATGCAGATCCTAGCAACAGATAATTCGCTCATGCTTTAAGGCTGTCACACACGGTGCAGATAAAATAAAATATATCTGAGCAAATATCTTCAGAAATCACTCTTCATAGAAATCAATGGATTAACACGGTGCAGATAATTATATATATTTTTTTTTTTTAATAAAACACTTTTCCTCACCCTAGGATTTCTCTTATATCGTACGTGCGTTTATAGACATAAATCTTCACATGTACAAAAGCCCAGACCCGGATAAACTATTTGTAGGTTTATTTTTCGTTAAATATCTGAAGATACTAACTGATATCAACAGATTCGTCCCGATAAAGAATATGCAGAAGGATAATATCTGTAGATACAAATTTTATTAACTGAATGTATCGGTTTTCATATAAGTATCATCTTTAAGTATTATCTTATCTGGATCGTGTGTGGCAGCCTTTAATAACACTCTTGTTAGAACTTTACTCGTTCAGTATCTTGTAGTTACTAGTTTGAGGCACCTTTTGGAAAAACCAGAAAAGAAAATAGCGTGACAACAGATTATCAAAATGTAGAATGAAGATTCAGAAATAATTATGCATTCAGTCGTGACTGAGCAATTATGGACATAACGTCACTATCGTCATTACCAATGTAATTCGAGATTAAACTCACAAACTTGTTGAACTAAAAAAAATGTATTCAGAAACAGAAAAACCTGATTAACTTTCAAAATATAAACGATTAATGTTATTCCCATGACAGTAATTTATTCAAGATTTTCGATTAAAGTTTATCTGTAATCAAACATAATTAAAGCACGACACAACTAAGAAGTCGCAAACTTCGTAAAATCGATCACTTACGAACTGAGTACGACTTTAAGAGCGCGAATGTTTATTAGTATTGCAGTAAAAAAATTATCTTTACGCTGACGCAATAAGTGTGAGTGGCGCGAAAATATGACTGCCATTGGTTGTTCGATCAAGTTTGCCGACGCGACTTTTTAGTTGTGTCGTATTGTAATACAAAGATGAATATTAATATTTCCATAACTTCATTGGTCATGGCAGTTAAATCTTCGAATGATCATGGCATGAGATAGTTTAGAAGACGATGTGAGGAAGAAAGTAGGCAGTTGGAGTATTAACACTAACTTATAATAAATTGGCAATCTTACACCAGTGTGGCCATACAATTTGATGGAATATTTTACTAAAAAAGATTGGTAGAAAATTTATGGTAGATTTGGTCAAATACTTAGAAGATAAAGCTTAATAGAACAGTTGAACTGGCATAATAATAGTGGCGTGATAATGTAAGAGCCAATTTTAGGGCCTAGTCAAACAGAACGCGTCTTTTGCACGCGTCAGGGCGTCCTTACATCGTAATGCTTTACCTAACTACCTTTACGTACGGACCCTCCTATCCAGGGCGTAAAGTTCAGTCTGTGTCCACTTGAGTATGCCGAAGGAATACATCAAGACCGGCATGACCGTTAAAGGCGCGCACCTTATTTCCGCCTGATAAAAGACTTTTAAGTACTTTTTTCAGGCGACCATAGAAGTGCTCCCGCAACGATTGCTTCATGTCAGCCTCATTGATGCCTAACGCCTCCGACATGAAAGGAAATGGCGTGATAATGTAAGAGCCAATTTTAGGGCCTAGTCAAACAGAACGCGTCTTTTACGCGCGTCACAGCGTTCTTACAACGTAACGCTTTACCGCCGCGTTGTATTGTACTATGAGAGTACACGACTGTCCCCAGAGCGCGTGGCGTATTCGCTACGACAGAACGCGCTTTGTGTGCAGTAGTGTAACGACGTAAAAACGACCTCATGCACGTACATATTAAATACGCGTTCTGTTTGGCGAGGCCTTTAGGGGACAAGAACAGTCAAAAATGTAATTTAATTTATAGCTAAGAATATTATGATATCTCATGCCAAGACCAAAGAAATAATATTTTATTCAAAATCAAGTTACCGAAGCAACGTATATCCAGTTAGGAACGAACGACCTCTAAATCATTCACTCGTTCAATAGTTAGGTTTACATACCAGTAGCCAGTCTTCATAGGGTTAGCTTATAAATACATGACTGAGTTTTGTCCTAGTTTTTGAGTCTGAACACGGATATTTTTTGTTTCGATATAGTTACTAAAAATATCATTGTTTTTGATACAAATTCTTGATATTTCGAAAATAGAGCAGAAGAAATAGGATCTTTTATGTAGTCACAGACTACTAGCTAATAGAATTAGATAAGCGCAACCAAATCGTATCAAAAATATCCGTGTCTAGGGCTCTAGGATAGCAGTTGATTGATCCTTAATGCCGATAAAATACACGATTCTAATCAACTTGATACTTTCGGTGGAGCATCCAAAAGATGTTTTATTTTACAGTTGACGTTCACCACAGAATAAAAAATTGGAATACGTACTTTCACAATACTTTTTTTACAGAGTATCTATGGTGTAGAGAGCCCGAAACACAGAATCATGACAGCAGATTAATGTATATTTATGTTCTCCTCGCAATGTATAAGTATTAATTACCAAAGCAACTGCTATCCTTTCAGTATTCTCGATATAATAAAACGTCCAATCAACATTTCGTATGAGATTGTATATTATTTTCATGAGTTGTTAACAATAGTTAAGTGCCAACATTGACGATAGATAATCGTGACGTCATGTAAAAATGTAAATTATAACTTTATTTACATTATTATTCATTAATTTTAGTTACTGAGGGGTGCAATTTTTTTTTAAATATGCCCTTTTTTATTCTGTTAATAGACCTTATAGTTCTATTACCCAAATAACATTGACAGTAATAAAATATATTTTTTACTGAAAATATGGTATGACCCGTAAGTAATATAATGTAATCCAAATGTGACATCAAATTTTATCCCGAAATATTCGTAATATAAAAACTAACCTAACATTTAGTCATACAAACACGACATGATTAAAACAAAACTGTTACAAGGACAAAAAATCAAGAAAATTTAATGTCATACATTATTTTAGTATGATTGACCAATTATCACCGTCGTACACTTAATTTAATAGCTTGTTTTCAATTTGACGTCTAATTTTCAAACGTCATACATATTTGACATTTTATTTCCAACTGTCATCCAGGCGATTACTTCTCATCATACAAATATGACGTCATTGGTACAGTAGTCACGTTATCTATCGCTATGTTAGTACTTAATCGCTGGGGTCGCGCGACGGTCCAGCGGGTGGTCGTTCTCAGTCGCTGACCGCGCGTTTTGCTTGGGGCTCTTCTAGTTCTGTCTCCGGTGGGTTCTCTAGGCCGGGCAGTTGGATCTGTGTGTCTGATGCTTCTGACGGCTAGAGAAGAATGTGGGAGTCAGTGTTAATAAAACATTAATTACTACTAAGCCAATAGGAAAAGAATAGTGATCATTTAACATAAAAAACACGTTTTTGAATATTAAATCTACATAAGAAATCATAAGAGTTTATTAAAACGGGCGATAACGCAGGCAGGTTGCCTCATTTTTATTAAAATCTACGCGCCGTCATCGCAGAGTGAGCTTTATCGTGTGAATAGTTATAATGGACACATCACACTAGCGCTCATTCAGCGTAGGCATTCGTCAAGCATAAGCGTAGCGTGTAAATATGCTGGATACACGCTACACCTAAGTAGCGCATACGTCGCACTGCGTACACTTTGCCCGTAAGAATGCCTAGGTACGCTTAACGAACGCTAGTCCGATATCACGCTAGAGTTTACATACAAAATAAGCCGTCGTGCAAACAGGCTTTTAAGAAGTTCGTGCTTATAAAGAATTGATTTTTGTCTTCTGTAAGATTGTAAGTGTGTGTGAAACCTGTCGTCTTAGGGCGTTTGTGTACTGCTCCGATGCAGCATCCGATAACAATCTCTATATTTAATAAACTCATGCACTCCTCCTTCATCAGATTTTTGTCAATCCGATTATTTAACACATCAGAACACGTAAAGCGGCTGACGTACTAAATCAAAGTACGTTTGCCCACTTGACATCTGAATCGACATTTATGGGATGGACCGATAAAGTTCCGGAGTCCGGATGCACGTGCGTAGTTTGTGCTAAATTGACTCTCTGCCGCAATTAAATAAAAACTGTTTTCTGGTCAAAATTTATAGGATGAGTGCACAAGCATCGTCCTTCGTTCCACTGCGCGTCCGTCGTCGAATGCCGGATCGGAGCAGTGCACAAACAGCCTTACACATTTAGTAACACATACAATACTTACATTTATTATATATGAGATATCTAATAGACAATCTTCTACTGTGTTTACCTTAGCGTCAATACTCCCGGATCGTCCAACAGTAAGCTTGGAAAACATTGTACAGGTAAATAAATACTTATATACTATTTAGTAAAAGCTTTAGGTGAGAGGTGATCGAACATAGACATATTTAGTAATAAAAATTAATTTGATGACGTTGTGCATATTTAAACGCAATCACCAGTTTTATTTTAATGTAACTCTGTGTATCTCATTAATCTAGCCTATCAACTGTGAGGAACTTATTTTTCTAGGCTGCAGATTATTCTGGCCTAAAACTAAATATACGATTATGCTATGCTTAGGGGTTGTCATTACAAAAAACGTGTAACGACTGAAGTTTCTCATAACTCAATTATAGAGCTTTCTCCTGGTATAAATCCCATGCTGAGATGGCTATAAGACTGCGTGTACGCAACAGCGGCGCGTACAGCGTTTCGTGTGTTGTATATAGATTGTATAACATTAAACATGTGCTCACCTCAACATCGTTGGCGTTCTCCCGTTCAGGCAGCGGTCGTGGGCGCTTCTTGCTTCGTGTGTTGTTGGCTTCCGTTGAAGCCTGCCTCTTCGGTTGGAACTGTACGGACATATAAACAATTTAGTGTTTAGTTAACAGACCTAAAGCACCAAATCGGCTAGCAAGTTTAGTTGTACAAGTGTTTACACGCCATTGCTCGTTAAATTCGTAAAACTTGCAGAAATCGACTCGTCGTAATCGTGCTGCAATTGTGTCCACATTTTCAAGTCGATTGCGCAACTAAACTTGCCACTGGATTTGGTTCTTGCTACCATGACGTACTGTCATTTCATGATGGCTGTGGATATAAAATGTCAGCAAGAAACAAATTCTAATTTAAAAAAATCGAATTGCTTGACTTTATTTCATCCATAAGAATTTGAGAGCAGCTTAATCCTTCGATGCAATAGAACCTCATTTTTATTATTTCTGAACAATGTCGTAGGTTTCGACTTTAACTGCCAACTAACTTCCTCTCTAAATAACACTATCCAAAGATTGGTCACCACAAATTGACCGGCGATGCAGCCATAAACGTTAGAATATACTTCGTGAATGACGTTCATTGCCGCGAATAGACATCCTACTATCCTACTAATACAAGGTGTAAAAAGACCCTTCACGAAGCCGTCAACCATGCATTCAGTACATCAAACTAAGTAACCCTACGCAAAAATTGTCGCTGGGAAACGACATTCTTTTTTGGGTGAAAAATGTCGTTTTACTGTAAAGCTCAATGTAACGCACTCAAAACACTGTGCTGATAGATGCAATGAGTAGTAAACGGGTAATGGAGGTATTTCAAGTACATTTGCAACCTTCAAAACAAGTATTAAAAAAAGTTGTGTATAAGTTGGAACTTTGACCTCCAATATCTCCGTAACTAGAAGGTTCCTAGGCATAGTCCAGAACAAAAAAATGTTCGCAATGACGTGGAGAATAAGTGCCTTTCGGCTTCGTTAAGGGTCTATTTAGGTAGTAATTATAGTTAGGTATTATAGAGGTTAAAGTTTGGATGTTTGTGAATTTGTATGTTTGTTAATCAATCACGCCTTAAAGGCTGAACGGATTTAAATGAAACTAGCGACCCGCCCCGGCTTCGCACGGGTGCAATACTAATGTGGGGCATATAAACCTTCCTCTTGAATCACGCTATCTATTGCTGAAAACTGCATTAAAATCCGTTGCGTAGTTTAAAAGATCTAAGCGTACAGACAGCGGGAGCGACTTTGTTTTATACTATGTAAAGATTTGGCACACAGGTAGACCATGACTTGAATTATGACATAGGCTACGTTTTATCCGGGTACATGAAGTAGTTCCCCTAGGATGCGACTGAAACTGCGGACAATAACTAGTCATAAATAAATAAGCTAAACCAGTCCAGCCGAGTCCAAAACTTGTCCATGAACAGATAGCTTTTTTTCTAAATTAAATCTATGGGAGCAAGAATTCATTCGCAACAATAAATATAATGTAAACAACCTCTACATCTACATATCTACGTAGATCATAAAGGCGTACGTACACTAACCTGTAACTCGGGCGGCAGGAACACGCGCGTGTTGACGAAGTACTCCGACTGCGGCGAGAAGTACATCGTGGGGATGCGCGTGTCCGACGGGAACTCGCGCAGCTCGAAGCTCTGCGACCGCGCCCAGATCACTGACATCGCCAGGTCGCACACGGCCCATAGTTTCTGTTGGGGAATAGGTACAAGTTATGAATGAAGTTAATAGTCATGTTCGGACTGACTTGCGGGCCGATTGCGCGTTTTTGTCACACACAGCTCCTTCGCAAGACTGTCCGCCAGTCTGGATACGACAATTTTTATCAAAACCTAACTTGGTAAAAACTACTTTATTTGTTATATTCAGGTACATGCTGCTTTGAATCCTAAAAGGTTTTCCTTAAATTTTTCTCTCATGACGTTAACGGGAGCAATATAGTGTATTTTCTTCACAGAGGTCCACTCTAACTCCAAAAATCGTCATAAGCAGAGACCTGAAATAGCTTCTATTTTTTTGCGTAGTTTCACTAGAAATATTATAGTTGGCCCTTCTCCCAATAAAACAGTTTAAGCCATCGGTTGGTATCTATCTTTGATCGAAATAGATAAATAATACATACATAGTTAACAGCATCATCTGTCTCGTTGAGCGCATCCTTGTGCGTCTTCATACGTTCCACCAGACTTTTGTAGAAGCCGTAGCAATAGAAGTCGTTGCGAGTGATCAGCGGCTCCAGGATGAACCACAAGCAATTCTTGACAACCTGCAAATAATTTAAGATTATTATTAATACTCTCGAGGGTAGAACTACCTAATGGAGCGGAAATTCAAATCTTCAAGACGTGTGATGGTAAAATCGGTGTTGTATCGCTCAAAAACTGGCCACGCCACTGTACTCTTCGTGTTGAGTTGGATAGGTATTAAAAGACGCACTGCTTCTCGCAACGTCGTCATTTTACTGTACACACTAACTACAGCAAAAAGGAATATAGGTACTAACCTAAAGCACAAAACAGATAGGTACAGAAGTCAATCACATGTATGTACTTCACTTTTCATACTACGCTCGGCGGTCGCTCTATCTGTATATCTATCTCTCTCAAGCGCATGGCACTCGCGCTCGCACTCACTCGCACTCTAGTCCCAAACAGTCCGAGATATCGTGTCCGTGAGCAGTGTCTATGTGTAGGTTGCTCGACCGCACTTGTATGTAGATTGACTTCTGTACCTATCTGTTTTGTGCCTAAAGACTGCCTTGATGGCCTAGTGGTCGCAAACACGTCTGTTGAGTATGATGACCTAGGTTCGATCCCTGGGTCGGACAGTGTTATTGAGTTTTTTCATTACGAATTTCTCAGTAGCAGCCCGGTTGGTGGCAATAGGCTCGCCCTCTATTACATGGGAATTAAACATGAACGGCGAAATGAGGGTGTTACTATACACCTCTGCCTTCGGGGAATACAGGCGTGACGTTATGTTTGGTACTAACCGATTGCTACGTGCACCGGCTTTATGCACTTACTATAACAAACATTGCCAATGCTGACTCAAACATATTCCTAGTTGACCTCAAAAGTTGTTGACTAATCCAGACACTGCACAACGATTTATTTCAATTGTTGGGATCAGTATGTAGAGTCGCGGTTAGTGTATTTACGGACCAAGTATTTAACGTAGTCTCATTCCCATCCAGTGCTGTAAATAGGGCGGTGCCAGCGATGCGGCGGCGCAGACCCTGAGGGGGCGGTGAAATCTTGGACATTCCTGGGTTAGAACATTTCTGAGGGCGTAGTAATAGAAACTCGCACTAGGCGCACAAACCTAGCTGAAGCTAGTCACGGCACTGTCACATCTACAGTCAAACATTGGCTATGACTGGATTCATCCAGTTTACCAAAATATGCATACCTTGAGTTGCGCGACGTTGTCGTAGGCGGTGAAGGCGGGGTCGTGCGTCAGTATGGGCACAGCGAACACCAGCATGTAGTCCGGCAGAATGTGCGGCAACTGACTCACGGCGCGCTCCACTGATGAATAAACAATATACATATTAAAAATGCACACTATAAACGATGTTGACGAGTTTGGCATTATTTGTCTTGGGAGAAGCTCGTGTCCATATCAGCTTGTAATTTTCCCACTGCAGAGTAAAGGTCTCTTTTCATACTGAAAAGGTATCAGCATTGACTAAGGTGGTGAACTAGCGTGCTCAAAGCCCATTAAGCCCAGGTTTTCTCACGATGTTTTCCTACGCCATAAGTTAGAAACCCTTCGGAACAAAGCCTTCGGAATACCCAACGGTGCGTGCGAGGTGCGGGTGAAAGACATCGAGACCCCCCTGTGCCTCGATGAACTCGTTTACCCTTCGGTCGGGTGCATGGGGACTTTGTGCGCACGCGCCGATCCGTTGCGGTATCCGTGAAGTTAATGAACTAGTACTTACACATGTGTTTACCTTTAGTGCCAACGGTGATGTTCCGCACGTACTCCCTGCGCCGCACCACGTCGGCCAGCATGTACTGGCGCACCTGCGAGCGCACGCGCCGCTCGGGCTCGCGCCCCGCTAGCGCGTACATGCCCATGAAGTCCAGCGGCAAGCACTTGTTGGGGACGCCCTGGGTAGATAAATCCAGCATCAAAACTACCACTATATGATGAAAGTACCAACTTTAGTTAGTTCATACCAAACAAGAATCGAAAGCTATATGGAAATATCGCAATATTTGCGACGCAACCGCTCCCGTGAATCATCAAAAAAACTGTTGGGTGCATAGAAACTTTATTGTTTCCTTATGTGAGTTTGAGATCGGAATCATAAGAAATAATAACAAATTATACTTTTAAAATTACCTTTGACAATCCCTTGTGTAATTTTGTAGCAAAAGCTTCTCTGACTTGAGGTACGTCGTCCTGAAATAAAAAAAATGATTATAATTTTTTTTTTATACTAACATATTTAATACACATCAAAACCTAACATACTCGCGATACCCTAATTTGCGCACTATCACAGGTATGTGAATTGCCTGTGTGTTACGAATTAAAACACCTCTACGCCTCGGCGAGCACGTTAAACCAACGACAGTTCCATTTGACATCATCGAAAGTCAAAATCATTTAATTTCGACTGAATGGAAACTGCGACAAAGACCGTTTTTACCGAGAGGAACATGTTCAGCGCAGCAGTGGGCTTCAATACTTACAATCATCAGATGCGACAGGTTATAGAACTGTTCTGCTGTGAACTGGTCGCCCACTCCCTTCTGTTCACATATCTTGAGCATGGCAGCGCCGGCCGCTAGACGCAGGTGCGCCATCTCGGCCTTAGATAACCGGTTTTGCTAAAATATATTAATTAATGTGAGTATTGCCTGAAGAGTACAAAAAAATGTAGACGGTATGTAGAAGCTGAAGATTTCGTTTACACCCTGTATACAACACAGTAAACAGGCCACGCTTCAGTTTTGTTAGAAAAACATGTTGGGTTTATTTCTAAAATATGATTACAACTGACACAGCTTTAGACTGGTAGCTGATGTTAGGGTCGGCTTCCAATCTACTATTAAGAAGAGTATAGGGTGATGTCCTATTTCACCTGTAACAGATCTCCCTTGTGTACTATGAAAGCATTTAGCATCCTGAACGTCTTCTGAGCAGACAGTTCGTCTTTTTTCAGTCCCAGTAGCCAGCGGGCCATACACTTGAGTCCCTCCAATTTGCAGCGTGTTTCTTCGGGCAATTGGTCTTCGGGACACCAGGGTTCGCCTGGAACTGTTGTACTAGCGCCACCTTCCCGAACTAATAGTTCTTTTACGATCTGGAAGAAATTAAAGTTGTTAGAATTATTCTTTGTGGTATAATGAGTATCTTATAAAACGTACGTTATTATTATTGCGCTCAATAAGTAGACTGTGGTGGTAGAAGATATGGTCATCATGAAAAGCGTTGATTGACAAAGGAATAATGAACTTTTTTGATGACAAACTCAAGTTTTTACTGAAAGGTAGAAGCGCGTAACTCAACACCGTCTCCTGCTAGAACTGAAGCGGCCTCCGACGACAAAGTCAGTAGTATAATCATTTTAATCATCCAACAAGATCAGTAACAAGCAGTGTCGTCACCAATCTGTCTCTACAACTGATTGACAAGTCAGTCGCTTGCGTACCGTCTTGAATACGCATAATAACTGTTTGGGAGAGGATGTTTACCTTCCTAGACACAATATTCTTGATGTGTACAGGGAAGTTGTCGGGCAAGTTGTGTGCTATGTGGCCAAGTGTGACGATGGCAGTGCGGTAGTGTTCCGAGTGAGGCGAGAGTGTCGCCTTGAGAGTCTCCAAGATATCCGTAAAAATCTGCGTCCTTTGTTCCGGTACGTTCACGAATAGACATCTGGGGAAGTGAGAGTAGTTGTTATCTATACTAATATTATAAAGAGGAAAGATTTGTATTTTTGTATGTAACGAATAAACTTAAAAACTATTAGACCGATTTCAAAAATTCTTTTGCCGTTAGAAAGCTACATTATCACTGAAAAACATAGGCTACGGGCGGAGCCGTGAGGACACAGCTAGTTTATTATAAAATAATGTTACGATAGACTGGGCTAGAGGATGGACTGTAGCAACAATAAAGATTCAAGACGCCGCCAAAGACACCCGCAAAACTGAACAGAGGTCATCCAAACATCTAGTAGATTTTGGCACGGTTTTATCACAAATTAGAGATGGTTTAAAAAGGTTTTGAGCATAAAACTAGAACTGGAAATGTTGGATAGCTTACCTGACAGCATTCTTGGCTTGTTTCGGTGTGCCGACCTCGGCGTAGGCTTTACACAGTGTGATCAACCGTGGGAATAGCGTGGGACACGCTTCACCTAAAATACAAAGTAGAGAATTTTATAACTTTATCAACGACAGCTGTGACAATGTTGACAAGCATATCATTATGGGACCCAGTGCATAATATTAGCAAGCACATTGGGTCACCCGCGCGACGGCGCAACGAGTATTCCCAAGGAGGGTCGATGTCAGGCGGGCGGTCGGTCATAAAACAATAAGCTAAAACCTCTAACAACATGGATTTGTGAAGTATGTACATGTTGTGCCGACCCCACCTAGTGTGGGATAAGGGCAGGAAGAAGAAGAAGAACTGTGTTAGAGATCTGGCCCATCAATAAGCAAACCGCTCCCATAGGATGATGACACTGGTCATATTTCCCGTTTGGAAGCGTTCCAGGACCAGCAGTGGGCTACGATAGGTTAAGTAAGTGGATATTGGTGTCGATTTACTTGATCACCAACTAAACTAAAATTAGAGAATTGCTATCTTTTACTGACAGCCAGCGCGAGAAAAAGACGGGGATAGATGAGAACTAAGTTAGAGATGTCTAACTAGTTTACACCTTGAACTTCACCGTGTTTTTAGTCGACACGTTCTGACGTGCTGTCTAAATTTGTATGGAAATTTTATTCAACTAAATATGACAGCTCTTATTTACGTTCGTCTTTTTCTTGTTTTATCAGAGTGAAAAAGATGGCAATAGCCTACATTCAATTTAGTTTGTGCACAACAGCATCTGTACCATAACGTGTTAGTCAGGATGCATCTGCTACTCGGTTCTGCGTTAAATAGTGTCACATACGAACGTTTACGTCATGATGAGTGCCACATATTTTAGTTGCCTTACTTCAAGTTTCATACTCACCGAGCGGCCTGTATTTGCCTAGGAACGTGAGTGCAGCGAGTATGTGCGGTGCGACAGCCTCGTCGTCTAGTTCTAACAGTGACGTCAGCCGGTTCAGTATGTCTTCGTGTAAGAAATGCGCCGGGAACACGAAGGAAAGCATCACGAGGAGCTTTAGGCCGCGTTCTGCTGTTTTATTTACGTCTATGCCTGTAGGAAATGGTAATACGTTAATAGCGTTACACCGCAGAAAAGTATCTTAATAAAAAACCTAAATATCTTTAAGCGTATTACTGCCGGTGCATATTTAAAACTTATAAAGCCAAAAAAAAAAGGGGTAGGCTTTTCAGACATCAAAATATTACATTATGATCAGAGATCGGATAATCGGATGCATATTTACCTAAAGTTCAGGTGTTGGCTAATATGGAATGCACTTTTGTATCGAAAAAATCCCGCAATTCCGGGATCGTCAAATTTAGAATCATATTTACCTAAAATTGGATACATCTTTATTTACATACCTAAAGTTGTACCTTTTTTGTAACTAACACAGACATGCACCCCTCACTTTCTTACACCCTACATACACATATATTTGAATCGGGGGTTGAAAATTAATTTTTAAGTAATTACGAGTATATTATTATGCATTCGATTAGTTATGCAATCCCGTGATACCGGTTTTTTTTTCTATTAAATTATTTTCAGAAGCCGTTTCCATACTTTTGTAGCGAAAAATTAACTTTAGGTAAATATGCATCTGATTATCCGATCTCTGATTATGATTAACGCCAAAATGATGATGCTCGATCATTATCGTCGACTTTAATCTCGAGGGCTGACACATTTACGATGAAATATAACGTATGGAACAAAACAATTATTTATGCAATATTAACTTTCTAGTGAGACCAAAAAAAAAATTTCTCCTTCTTTCTTTCTTTTAATTTTTATTAACATGAACATACCACACTCTTCAGCCATAGACGGGTCGGTGCCCTTTACAGCGCCCTCCACATAGCCGACCAGAATAAGCAAGGAGTCGTGGTCGATCATGACGGAGCTGACGCGTTCTAACAACATCTTCACTGTGTTGTAGTAGAGGTTCGTCATTACTGGTTGGCCCAGCTTCTTTAACACGCTCGACTGGAAGGTAAAAGAAATTAGTATCTACTTGTCAGAAAAAAAGAATCGGTCATTTGTCAAATAGAATTTTGTATATTAATATAATCGTTAGTGCGTCTGTTAGTGACCTTGTAACTTCTGTGTTTTGTCAAGACGATGGTTCATAGCTGAGCTGTGTTATGCAATAATGTGTCAGGCCACAAAAATATTAACTCTGTATTAACGCCATCTAGTTATAGTGGTAGGTCAATCCAACGCTTGAAAAAATGCAAACTGCATTAAGATTTTTTTGATAGACGCTCTATTAAATTTACTACAGTTCTGAGTATTTTTCAAGCGTTGAGTATAGACCTATCACAAGAACTAGATGACGTTAACACAAAATTCATATTTTTGTGGGTTGGCACATTATTGCATAACACGGCCCAACTATGATAGGATCCGATAGGAGAGGCTGTAGTCAAGTTATTTACGCGGGCACAGCCGCGGGGCAAGAGCTAATTTTGTATAAAAGGTAAGGGCGGTTCCCCCACAGCAGCAACAACCGCGTGCGTACTACAGAGACGTGCGTCTATGCGACAGCTGTGTGCGACTCTGTACAATTCAGTGCAATGCTAAAATCGTTCTGACACATGTCGCTCCGTTGCGTCACCGTGGGAGAACCGCCTAAACAAACGTTTAATCTTAACCCCCAATTTCTGAAAGGCTGATCAACTTAATCCGTTATTAAATCTTATGTCAACGAATGCGATTATTGCTCAACAAAAATACTAACAGCCAATCACATCCTTGACATGAGATTTGACAGATGATTAGTTAATTTTGCGTTGACCAACCCTTTAGAAACCGGGGATCAGAGTTGCATATCACAGCTTTTATTCATCATTATAGGACGCATGGAAAGAGCATCCACGAGTGTCGATAAGTACGTCTGGCGCACCCAGAGCGACCAACATTGCTGACTGGCTAATCTTTTCACTATGGCATGAGCTAATCTCATAATTAGCTCGTGACAAAACGACAGAAGAAGATTAAAAAGAGCGAAATTAAATATCATTACCAGTGAATCAGTAAAATCAACAACCCGACAGTGGCTTAACATTTGTGTTAGTGGGTCACTAGGGTTAGGTCGTTGCCAGTCAGCTTAGCACTACGCCTAATTACATTACTTAACATTACATTAATAGTATTCATACTCACAGTAGTACGAACGCAAACTTCGCAGCTAACGTTAGGATTGAGAATGGTCTCCATTCCTTGCAACAACTCCGGCGCCTGTTTCATATGATGAGAGAACTTGTTTAAAAACTCCTGAGCCTTCACAGACTCTGGCAAGAACTTTGAACTGATGTATAGTACTTTAGCTATCATTTCTTTCTGAACCGCAGGCGTTGGAGGTTTTCTATGTAGCTCGATCCATTCGCCGACTTTGCGACGAACGACCAATTGATTCTTCTGTAATTCTATGAATGCTTTCGTGGCGTTGTCGTCAACGTTCGACATTAGGTAAAATAATTTCTTCATACGAATTGGAGCGGGCAACGTGTATGGAACAAGCGATGTGTTTAAGAGTCGTTCGACCAACAATCTGTCTTCTAAAGCTGTCATGTAGTATCCGTGAAGGATTTTGTCTTTAATCCACTGAACTGCTTTCTCAGTGGCCGGGGGGACGCTTTCCTCTGTTAAGAACTTTTTGTAGATTAAAGCTAGACCGGACATAGCCTCTTTTCTGATTTTGAATTTCTTGTCGAGCGTTCTTTCGCGGACGAAGTGTAGCAGATCTTCTGACTCGGCGACTGCTTGGAAGTCTCTTTGCGCAGTCGCTATGATTGCCATTACCACTTCGTAGCGCACTTGTTCATGGGCATCGTGTTGCCGCCATTTTAAAGTTTCTGTTATATCTTTTCTTAAGTCTGGGTGGTGCACTAGGAAGTGCATACAGTATTGAACACATTTGATTCTGATCGGCACTGAGATGTCATTGAAGCGGCCTAGAAAAGCCCGCCACAACGCTGGGTATTGTGACGCAAGTTCTGAGCCCGGTTCAGAGAACATTCTAGCAAGTAATGCGACGCCGCTAAGTCTTTCTGGGAACTGAGCGGATTTTAGCTTGCACTCCAACTGTGGTAGCACCGAGAGAAGGATGGTTGGGCAGCATTGGTATAACTCGTAAATAAGCTCGTAGACTTTGGAGTATATTAGAAGATTTTTCTCTTCTTTGCCGAGAATTAATACGTGGTTGAAGAACTGCAAGAGATAAATGATGTTGAACATTACAATACCCGGCACTGTTAACAATATCTGAACCCATGGTTATTAATGAAAAATATTTTTAAAAAATTACAAAGATTTCATTATTTGCATCTTCATATTTTGAACGAAAATAGGTATGTATGCGTAATAGGGAAATTATGTCAAGTTTTCTAACACCATTATTGCAGTACCTACACTTAACGGTAAATAGCTAAAAGCGTACTAGATATGTCATCCAAACTAATCAAAACACGTAATTAGTTGATCATCACCACGCGCTGAATTTTCTATTTATAGTTTTACACGAATGAATCTATTTGAAGATTTATTATTAGCCACATGATTCCAATCTATGAAAACGCACACCATACTTCACGTGGGTGTCACTGTCACGAGCAGTTGATTATAAAGTAATTTATAAAGTGAGTAGCAACACACTGCACATTGATAATGTTATACTAGAAAAGGCTTTCTTTTATAACTGGCGCACCTAAATGCGACTACACCGCGCGCGCAGTTACGTTGCTACAAGGCTTGTTATGTATGAAATTATACACAACATATCATACTACATCCAGTAACGACATCATCATCCCCCTGCCCTTATCCCTACTTATTTAGGGTCGGCGCAGTATGTCTTCTTCCATAAGTAGTACCTTTCTAGCCATATCATCTTTCACACAATCCATCCATCGTTTCTTTGGTCTTCCTCTACTCTTATAACCATCCACATTCATACTCAAAACTTTCCTCACGACATTTTCTTCATGCCTCCGCATTACAGGCCCATACCATGGCAACCGATTTCCAAACAACTTCTTAGCAACGACAGACAATTTAAATTATTTCATATATTATGTCCATAAAACTACTCACCGCCTGTATATAAGGTTCTAGTGTCTCACTGGTCTTGATGATCAATTCCTTAGCGAGTGAGTACGCGTACTTGTGGTCTTTCTTGTTGGGCTCCACCAGGTTCATCAGGATCACGTTTAACAGCTCGTTGGAGACAACGTCAGACTCCGTGATGAGGGGACAAAGCACGTCCAGCATGAAAGACTTTACTTTTGTTGAGTGCTCCGTGCTGGAAGAGAATGGTATGATAAAAATATGGTATTAAGTCCTGTATGAATAAATTCCTCTCAACATGGTGGCCTCAGTGCAGAATCTCAAGAAGAGCTGTCAAAGTTTAAAAGTTATTACTAAACATCATCATAATTTCACACATTTGACAACTTAATTATTTATTATTTATCAATTCTGCGTCTCACGTGACGTCAAAACTATACCGAAGCTTTAGAGCTATATTATATATAGAGCGCTATTTATTAATACGGGCTCAGCAAAACTATAGTCACATCAAAAAACACGAAATACGATTGGAGTCTTAGAAAGATACACCAATTTAAAAGAAACATCAAAATACTCCAATGATTTTCCAATGTTGGCCTAGGATCCATGGGCCTGCCTCTTCTACTTTATCGAGTCACTTTTAGCGTGATTTTATACCTATACTAAATAAACTTCTGAATAGAATTATGATATGGATAGAAATCAGATATCATATCAGTCCAACACTATTCTACTCTACATGTGGAACAGAAAACTTTATACACACTGCATTTCATACGAAAGCCTGATTATTGGAAAAGGAATGTTCCGAGAACTCCTATAAACAGAAGCTCTCACTAAAGGTCGTATTCTGAGAACATGGAGCAGTTCATAAGTACATACCGTAATTATACAAAGAGTTTTTGTAATTAAACAATTAATGTAGCTTTTTTCGTTCAATTTACGAGTTCGGTGGAAGATCATAAAAAATTTGAACTTCGTTAGATACTACTGAACTGGATCGAATACAGCTTTGGGTTCTAAGTTTTATGATACAATTTGGTCACGATTTATATCGAAACGCAGTGTAGAAATATGCATTTTGACTGTTAAGCGTACAGAAATAACGTTTTAATTTTAAAATCTTATCGTCCCATATGTAATTAGATTATCTACAGAACATCGTAATATAAATATATTATCTAGTAATCACTTGTAATTTGCAATAATCATAAACTCATTATTTTGGATCACAATGAAAATCGTTAAGACGTCTGCAATAAAACGAATCGTTACAATGACATTCATAGGAACCGCGAAATGCTCATTTAGTTTGACTCAAATATACAGGGTGTCCATTAAATAGTACCACATACAGCGGGGGGTGATAGCTTAGGTCAATACCTACCAAAATAATATTTTTCGCAAAATGTTACGGTTTTCAAATTATACAAAATTCTCCAAAATATCGAAATATAAAATGTTATACTATCTTATAATAAAAAATGATGCATTGGCCCAAGCTATCACTCCCCACAGTATGTCTTACTATTTACTGGACTCCCTGTATGTTCCTTAATCATTTAACTCCAACTTCAGCAGTAAGCCCTAAGATATAAGAAGTCTCGCAACTCAGTCTTGACAACCGTCTTCTACATTTAGGGCCGGGGCAGATTTGGCGAAACACAGCGCAGAGCATTTTTCACTGCCAAAGCATTATCATCTTTGTGTGCTTTGAAATAAGACCGACAATCAATTAACACAACTATTAGTCCCCGAGACTCCGAAAGCATCGAAGCGACTAGAAACGAAAGGTGATATTCGATATTACGATTTAAACACTAGCAAAGTCTATAATGATTTGGCAATTAAAAAGTCTTTGCGCTGCGCCTCGCCAAATCTGCGATGGTCCTTAGGAACATATTGATACCAAACTTCTCAGTGTACTAGGCAGTCTCGAATTGAAGTTAGTTTACTTGGTCCTTGAACTTGTAGGACCTTTTTTTTTCTCGTTAGAAAATTCTCATGGATGTCCCTCGCCCGGGGAAGGCGAGGGGGTCTGCCGGACTCTTACCGGCTAAAAACCAACGGTGTTCCTTCTCCTGACCGTACGGCCGGGGTCGCGGGATTCGCTAAAGCATGCACCGCAACCCCGGCAGGTCCCGGTCCGCCAACCCAACTTGTAGGACCTGCCGCTCATTCAGTATACATAATTTTTTATTACTACTAACTTACTGCGCCTACATGATTTGCCATCATACCTATTCAAAACCCTCAAACGGAATCAATAATATTGAGATGCAAGATCAAGTCCCGAGGTGGAGTCCTTAAATTTTGTCGATAAACAGTAAAATCTTTCAAATAACAGTGCTAACGGAAATTTTAGACATAAAGAAACTCTGTACTCACTTGACAATCTTGAACATAAGCGAGAACAGCGCACAGAATATCTCCTGACAGTCTTCTAGCTCGAAGCACATGTTGAACGACTTGACGTACGCCAGGTTTTCTAGCAGATAGAAGTAGCGCTTGAACGCCGGGTCCTTCGGGTCGCGCAGACCTTGCAGCTGGTTGATCAGGAACAGGAATATTGTCTTTACCTGTTGAGGAGGAAGGAAAGACTAATTTGCGTATTGATGCGGAATTTGTGCGTATAGAGAATGCGTTTTAAATCAACGTACAATCACAAAACAGATAGGTACAGAAGTCAATCACATGTATGTACTTCACTTTTCATACCTACGCTCGGCAGTCGCTCTATCTATATATAGAATAGAATATACTTTATTGTACACCAAAATTGTAACACAGCTCTTATACAATAACAAACATTAAAGGGTACAATGGCGATCTTATCGCTGATAGCGATATCTACCAGACAACCTTTGGATGAACAGGAAGTCAATGAATAAGATAGAGGGGGTAGTACATATCTATCTCTCTCAAGCGCATGGCACTCGCGCTCGCACTCACTGTCCCAAACGGTCCGAGATATGGTGTTCGTGAGCAGTGTCTATGTGTGCGTTGCTCGAGCGCACTTGTATGTAGATTCGACTTCTGTACCTATCTATTTTGTGGTACAGTGGTATCCGTTTATTACAACTTCGCTTATAAAGATCAGCCGCTTATAGCGACTTAAGAACACGTTTAGTTAGCTTTTCTTATCTGGTACTTACTGACGCTTACAATGACGTCCGTTTAATACGACCAAGTATCGTCGACCCTTTGTTGTCGTTATAAGCGAACTCCACTGTAATTAAAAGCACAGAACGATGCATGGCATCGGTAATGTAAATTTGGAAAGAGTAACATCCTATAAGGGATCCGAAAAGCCCTTTAAAGCTGGACGATTATTGTTGAACATCCAAGAACGGTTACTTATCATGGCAGAGGCAGAACTACATACAAAACATACTATCTACTACCAACTGACTGATATAATCGGTAATGATAAATTAAGCACTCGAGTGCACAGAACTGATAGACGCGCATAAAAGCTGCGCCCATGCTTTTTGGAATTTGATTCTAACATAACATGGCGCCTGTATTCTCCGCGAAGGGTTGGGCAGAGATGTATAGTAACACCCTCGTTTCGCCAGTTATGTTTAAGCCCAATGTATTAGGGGGCGATCCTATAGCCATTAACAGGACACAAATTCAAACTCCGGGTTGCTACTGAGGAATTCCACACGGAAAAACCTAATAACACTGTGCCTGCCCGACCTAGGCATCGAACCCAGGACCTCACGATCAGCAGTCGCGCTTGCCATTACTAGACCAACGAGGCAGTTATTTCAACTTGCAACATTTCGATTGAAAGTCAATAAGCGGACCGTAGCCTGTGCTCACCTATTTATTACTTTTAGAAGAAATTACGGTTTTAATATGCGTCTTAGAACCCCGTATAGTAAAAACATATTATATGAGTATTAAAGTTTAAGTAATAACTTGTGCACTAACTTGCGATATCCAATTAAACTTAGTGAAGTTTTTCCTTCAGTCCTGTTAAAAGGTTTCCCGAGTTTGCGTCCATATTCATGAACGTGAATAAATATCAAGGGATTATAAGCCGACGCACGTGTTGTGTTCTTATTTTACGATCAAAAAAAATGTGTGTGTACTTGTAATATGGTATTAATAAGTTTCAGGTACCCTTCCAGCTAGTTACCACCTAGTTTTCATTCATAATTAATTGATTTTAGAAACCATGCCGTGATAAACTGTCCTAATTAATAACTATCACTGAAGCTTTCGTTCGTGAAACTAATGATCGGTCAGAGCTTTATAAAAACTAGCTGCCCGGTGAACTTCGTAGCACCTAACATTTTATTTTTTCCTTATTTTCTTTTTTCCTAATCCACCAAGTATTGAGGCAAAGGAAACAAAAAAAATCTAATCGGTCGAGCTATTTTCGAGTTTTTGCGAGACTAAGGCACGGCAATCGCTTTTTATACTTTTGCAAAATTTTTGGTTAAATAAAAACTTTTGATCAGATCCTACTACCTAGTCGCATACTTATTTTTGTCATACATTGTACATTTTTTTTCGTTAGAACCGAATAGTGGTCTTATAAGGTCACATTTGTAGTAAATTATTACATAAGTAGCCCATTACTGTCCCACTGCTGGGCAGGGGCCTCTTCTCAGAATGAGAAGGGGCTTTCTTTTCGTATGGTTAGTGACTAACCTGGTATCAGAGTTTATGCCGCCCATGGGTCTCTGACTTAGCTTCACATGCCGTCGAGAATATCTCTCAGGCATGCCGGTTTCCTCACGGTGTTTTCCTTCACAGTTTTTAAGCAAGTGATAATTATACAATACGCACATGAATCCGAAAAGTCAGAGGTGCCTTGAGTTCGAACTCGAGACCTATGACTTGGTAGTCCGATGGTCACACCACTAGGCTATCACTGTTATGAAAAGGGTTTAGGATGATTACGAACATGGACTAAATATGTTTCGCCAAATGTGACGTTATCAGACCCCAGGCTAACCGCAGCTACCTATATGCTACGGTGAAAATTAAAACCTGTTTTCTGCAAAACCTCAATAAGCCAACACTTCAATCAATCCTCACCTGTTCCTGATCTTTGTAAGGCGCCTCCGGGGCATACACCCGGAGCACATCAGCGATGCAGCAAGCGATGAGCAGCTGTACATCTCTTGAAGGGTGTGTGAGAAAGAATTCGTCGGCCAGGTGTAACGCCAGCGGTATGTACTGCTGGTACATGCCCTCATCTTGGCCGAGACCTTGTAACGTGTGCGCTAGGACCTGAAAAGAAAAAATCGGATAAGAGAATGGTAGTGGTAGATCAAGCTGAAGTGTGTAGACTTTCGAATTTATTCGTACTTTTGACAACTTTGGGAGAGTTCAGTAAATGCCTTGAAAAACCTGCCAGAGGTCCGGAATGGATGCAGGTCAGTGCTTTCACTCTAGTTGGTAAGCTTGTTTTCAATAGTTCGGGTAGGGCGATTTTGCCACTCGCCTTTCCCAAATCCGGCTTTTATTTTTGAGACAGTGACAGTACCTACTACTGAACAATCAATTCAGAAACACGAGCGAAACTCTCTTGTATCAAATCCATATAACAGAATCTTGCAGGGGTGAATCTATCATTACAGTTATAGCTAATATCGGTCTGTCAGGATTGGGAGCATGGTAAATAAAGTAAAGGAAACCAACATAGACTCTCCACCACTGAGAGTAGTTTTAATTGAGTTAGTGATTAGTTACAGAAGCTAGTTCACAATATATCACAAAATAATTATTTACACAAGATCATAAAATAAGGACATGCAAATCCTGCTATGCTAATCATGATAAATGGTCAGACTTCTTCGGCTGTTCGACATGGAATCCTTTGCTCCGTCGAATGACCACTGTTTTTATAACTTCGGGTACGATGATTAATCTTGACGGTTATCCTCCTATGTCAACATTGTCCAGTGTTATCAGCTACCGATAACACTTGCATCCAATGACATCCACCGTGATATATGATGACAAAGAGCTTACACGTAATTTCAAGTAATTCCGGCGAACCCTGGACAGTCAGCCTCGCTACCAACCTTGCTGACTGGCTAAGCTTTTCACTACGGCAATTACCCGTATCGATACGAGAGAAGAAGGTGAAGGCCAGTTATGTGGTTCTAACATCCAGATGCCTTCGGTCTTACAAAAATACTAATGTTATCGGTAACTGGTAACACTGGACAATGTTGACATAGGAGGGTAACCGTCAAGATTAATAAACGTACCCGAAGTTATAAAAATACTGGTCATTCCACGGAGCAGAGGATTCCATGTCGAACAGCTGAAGAAGTCTGACCTTTTATATCTGGTTTGCTTTTCCTCATTTTCTGATCTTGTGTTAATTATTATATTGTGATATATTGTGAACTAGCTTCTGTAACTAATCACTAACCTAATTAAAAGTACTCTCAGTGGTGGAGAGTGTATGTTGGTTTAATTTACCATGCTCCCAATCCTGACATACCGATATTAGCTATAACTGTAACGTTAGATTCAACCCTACAAGAATCTGTTGTATGTCAATGATACTAAGTAAACATAACAAGGATCGATCTCTGAACATAATTCTTGTTTCGATGACCTAAATAGCCGCTAGTTATCACCTTGATAGAGATGATCTTAAGTCTGTTTACTGTAACATTTGTCCCATCACGTCCCCCAATCTAGGTCAGGTGTCATGTAGACAATAGAACAATTTGTTCGCAGATAACATCTAGATTCTAGATTCTAGACAATTCTAATGTGACCTGAAACTGTATAAATGTAGGCGAGCCATGGAAATTGAATATTGAAGGAATATGGGTCCCATTATATGGGACTTAAACATAACGGCGAAATGAGGGTGTTACTACAGGGTGTAAACGATATCATGTAATTCGGCCAAACCTCGTGCTGACATAGATTAAACCTGCAAGGGATTTATTCGGATTCGTTTTTTTTTACAAATATTAAGCATGTGATCTTATCGCGAGGCATTTTAGCGCACCGAGCGAATTGTGCGGCTATCGCTCGCCGCGCGGTCATTTAATTCGGGGAGCTAAAATGCTTCACGTTAAGAACACAGTCATGTTTACTTCTTGTAACTTTTTTTATTGTGCCAAATGTATCCCGTTCATGGTTAATCTATGTCAGCAGTACATCACGAGGTTTGAAGCAATTACAATTTATTTCGTTTACACCCTGTATACACCTTTGCCCTTCGGGGAATACAGGCGTGATGTTGTTATGGGTGTGTTATTGTGATACCACAAAATAGATAGGTACAGAAGTCAATCTACATACAAGTGCGCTCGAGTAATGCACACATAGACACTGCTCACGGACACGATATCTCGGACCGTTTGGGACTAGAGTGCGAGTGAGTGCGAGCGCGAGTGTCATACGCTTGAGAGAGATAGATATATAGATAGAGCGACCGCCGAGCGTAGGTATGAAAAGTAAAGTACATACATGTGATTGACTTCTGTACCTATCTGTTTTGTGGTGATACGTTATTATCCTACTAATCAATTTAGATTACTGCATAGCATTGCAAAACAAAGGCCTCTCCTGGAATTGGTATTCCCCGTATGAACTAAGCTGAGCGGATTTGTGACGGTAAAGCTAGCCCTCTCGCACCACTGACGTTGTCATTATCCGAGCCGTGTCCCAAGCATATTGGGGTCAGCGTCAGTCTATCTAGAAGCGGCTGAATAATCAGTGTTATACACTGTAAACTTTACAAGTATTTTTATTTCTGTAATTATTATTTTATGACTTTAAAAGTATAAGTACCTAAGTAATTCAATGTGATTTATTAGCCAATATAATATTGTACCTAAACTGACGTTTTACATGCTGGATGATACCGGCTAAATATTTTGTGTTATTTGCGTGTTTACATATAAATAAGGGCCTGCAAGCGTATTATCACCGTCTTAGTCTTGAGTTTTTGGCGTCGGAAGAATACCATATTATCATTGTGAATATGTCATTATGTCTATTCTTCCGTTGACAAAAATCTCGTCTACGGTAATCATACTACGTCTACTGCGGTCAGTTGACAAAAGTTACAAATCGACGCTCGGCAGTGAAAACCTCTTAAATTAAATATTCATCAAAAGCGTTTTATTTGTTCTTTAGATTGATAACTTCGTCATACACGTACTAGTTCAACAAACTTTCAATTCAAATACTTCTAAGCTATCTATGACGTACGATGACAAACTTTTATTACCATTAGATCGGCCATTTTTTTCAAGAGACAGTTTTTTCTATCTCTTGTAAAAAAATGATCTTTTACACACACATGGTTTTCACTGCCGATCATCGAAATAGTGATGATGATGATTTGATGATCGACGGACTGACCGCGGCAAGCACAGCCACAGAGATCGATCGACCCGCGGCTCCGCACGGATTATTTAGTCACGAACCTTCGTCAACGTACGCTATGATATAAAAGTATTTTATCAATTAATCGTAATTGCGAGTAAGTAACACAAACCGCTTTCAACCACACCCACATACATAGTGAGTGTATCGGCGTTTCTTTATAAATAATACATTGATAATGCACATACAATTAAAAATATTTGTACCTAACATTATCTCGAAGGTCCTACGTATACTACCGAAACTACAAAATCTGTTTTTATTTTATTATGTATGTACACCGATTACGCTGATATTTATGATCCGATTTACGTGATTCTTCTTTAGTTTGATGCGGAATAGTTGCCATTTGGTCCCATAAACATTTATTATTTTATAACCTTTAAGATAACATAATTTCACACATTTTAAGCAGATAAAATAAAAACTGAGATTTTGTAGTTTCGATAGTATACGTAGGGACCGTCAATCTATCACACTCGGCGGAACTAATTTATCTGACGCTATATTTAGCCGCCCATACCTACTGAAATTACACGCAACATAATTATCATATGTACTTAATGATATTACGACATTTTGAAAGTAGGTAAATATCAATATTACATGAAACATCCGACGATCTCTGTCTATCCCCATTAGGGTAGGCTGAGTTATGTTATCGTATCTTATCGTAACTTTAACAACCACTCATAGAACTCCGATGACGTCATCTAATCTTGATAGAAAAGGCGAACCTATCGCCTATCGCTTTTCAAGGCACAACACTGGGCACAGTTTCGAGGTTTAGCCTTGGGACTTTGTTTAACCTAAGATCCAAACCAACTCAGAAATATCAGCTGTTTGAAGACAACTTAATAAACAAACCAATAAAGCAAAATTACGTAAATTAATAAAGGAAACTGGTTGCATTATGGTCGTCGCATACGAAAGGTTAACAACCTATCACAATTGATTCACAATTATGACCTTTAATCCAAGGTAAATAGGAACCTCATTTTAAACCCGTATCATTTATGTGCCGTCTTATCCTATTATTGTAGCAACGGTGTTGGTGCGAGATTTACACCCATATTCTAAGACGTTCCTCCAAAACTTACTCGACTCGTACTCGACTCAGAACGGCCTCGAAAACACCTTAAAAATTGTATTCTTAGTCGCAATTTCGAGTGAACTTTGAGGTTCCTCGACTGAGTCATTACGTCATAATTTGAAATATTTGCATCGCGCAAATAACGCCGCGATAAATAGTTGTAAGGATTATCGTAAGCATATTCGATAGTCTTCAAAATTCATTTTTGTATCATTCGAACTTTGACACTTCCTTCCTTAAGGTAGGTTCCGAGGTATACCTTGAGTTTGACAGATGATTCCTTACCTCGACTGAGGAAAAATCTCGAGTCGAGGACGTTTATGTCAAGTCGAGGTGGAGTCGAGTCGAGTAGGTTTGGAGAAACGTCTTAGAATATGGGTGTTATAGTCAAATACTCAAACGCTACTAAATTTTAAGGTTGCCGTTAAGTCTCATGCTGTCACTGTCACGTCGCCTTAAAGCAGAGATGCACAGACTTATTAGGACTAGGGGCCACACGGGCAGATTATCAAATAAAAGCGGGCCACCACAGTTAAAACCATAGTATTCTTGTCATACTATACAGAGTGTAAATGAAATCATGTAATTCCTTCAAACCTCGTGATGTACTGTCATAGATTAAACCTGCACGGGATCCTTTTGGAATCAATAAAAAAATACAAGAAGTAAAATTGACTGTGTTCTTAACGTGAGGCATTTTAGCGTCCCGAGTTAAATGACTGCGCGGCGAGTGATAACCGCGCAATTCGCTCGGGGCGCTAAAATGCCTCACGTTAAGAACACATGTTTACTTCATGTATTTTTTTTTTTATTGAACCTAAAAGTATCCTAAGTTAAATCTATATCAGCAGTACATCACGAGGTTTAAAAGAATTGCATGATTTCGTTTACACCCTGTATGTTCCGATTTGAAGGGTATGGGTGCCGGTGAAATTACAGGGAGACTTTACAACTGTGTCTCTAAGGTTGACAAAGAGTCTTCCAAGTGTTATTGGTGTATAGGCGGCGGTAACCATTTTTCATTAGGTGGTTAGTCGGACTGTTTGGAAAAAAACATCCCAAAACAACAAACCCTAGAAATATGATACCTACCAAAAAAATATAAGTACGTTCCTTTTTTATATCATAAGAAACTAACACGAGACATTTTATAATCCCTGCGGGAACATAAAAACGGGACAGGCAACTTATGACGCGAAGTCCCGGGGCGTTCCCGAGTAATCGATAAGGGCCCCGTAATAAACTCATAAATGTCTTCAGAAGCAAAATTTTAACGATCTAGATTATTTATGAAAATCACTGTCTTCGTCGCTGTATCAGCCCATAGCATCAATGAACATGGACACCCTTCTAATATACTACTGCAATGATCGGTCACTATGCGTCATACACCCATATTCTAAGACATTCCTCCAAAACTTACTCAAGTCGACTCCACCTCAACTCAGCCTTTAGTTGACATAAACGTCCTCGATTTTAAATTTTTCCTTAGTCGAGGTAAAGAATCATCTGTCAAACTCAAGGTACCTCAGAACCTACCTTAAGGAAGGAAGTGTCGAAGTTCATAATTTATGTAACAAAAATGAATTTTGAAGACTTTATCGAATATGCTTACGATAATCTTTACAACTATTTACCACGGCGTTAATTGCGCGATGCAGATAATTCAAATTATGACGTAATGACTCCGTCGAGGGACCTCAAAGTTCACTCGAAATTGCGACTAAAAATACAATTTTGAAGGTGTTTTCGAGGCCGTCCTGAGTCGAGTATGAGTCGAGTAAGTTTTGGAGGAACGTCTTAGAATATGGGTGTTAGAAGAGTTTCCACGAGTGACGATACTCAAGTACGTCCGGCGCACTCTGGGCAATCAGCCCACTACCAACGACGAACCTTGCTGCAGATAGCTCGAAACGACACGAAAGAAAGAAAGAGAGAGAGAGAAAGAGGTGAGAGAGTCATGACATTATGACCACGCTTGTCACACGGTTGGTAATCGAGGATATGTGTTTATAAAAGCACAAAAGGATATGTTACAAACGTACACAAACGTGTTATGTCCCCATTGGCTGGAGACCCTTCAAGTCTCGCCATTAGGGAACGTACCCATACTACGTGACCCGTTCAGGGGGGGAGGGGGGACTTCAAATTACGACGCTTGGTCACAGGGGCGGGGGGGGGGGGCTTAGGTTTTCGTCACGTAATCTATATCCTCTAGGGAAATGTCGCGCTTTTTCGAACTATATTCAAATATGGCGCGCAGCGTATAGCGCTTTTTAAACTCACAGGTGGCAACATTGACGCACATTGAGCCAAATAATTTTCTTATTGCAAAAAATATATTTAAAACCATAATTATGAATTACTACGTGAAAACTAGAGGGGGAGGGGGGGTTTTGACATATACTACGGGTGGTCACCGAGGGGGGAGGGGGGTAAAAAGTTGTAAAAAATGGGTCACGTAGTATGGCTACGTTCCCTTAACTGCCCGGCTACGAAGGAACGGTCCGCAAGGACAATCTACAAGCAGACCAATGGAAAAATAAATAAAAAAGTTATGTTACAAGAGGATACCGTCCATCTTTTCGACTAACGCAGCATCTACAGGATGGGGTAAGGGAAATTCTTTTATATGCCAGGTCTATTAGACCTCCATAAAATTAGTTTATGATCTGTGTCAATATACGAAAAAAACCTTTACTCATTTTTCTTCAGCCATTACATAATAACGGTACGTTACACACACGTACAGTTCCCTTCATAATCGTAAAACAGGTAGGTAAACAATAATACCACAAAACAAAGCACTACAGAAAGTCCACTCCAAACAACACGGCCATATGAATTAACCTTTTAAGCGCGTGGCTAAATATCAATTGCCGTGCCCCTAGCGCGCGACTACGAATCGATAAAATAATACCTACAATAAATATATTAAGCTTTTTCAATACTTAGAGCTATGAAACAATTTTAAGTAATTGTTGTAAATCATATCTCTATTGAATAAACGTTTTAGTTTACCAAGCAGCTCATAGGACGAAAATAGATAAAAAAACCATGCATGTTCTCTGTCGCAGAAATACGACACGCGCGGTAGGAGCACGGAAATATTTGTCGCAGAAATGCGTCTGAAGCGGTTAAAAGGTTAAGACTCACTACACTACAACACAGGCAAAGCAGAATACGTGTTGAAAGACACCCATTGGCTAGAGACCCTTCAGGTCTCGCCAATAAGTGCCCGGTTACGTAGAGGCGGTCCGCAAGGAACATCTATAAGCAGTCCATTAGAAAAAAAAAAGAAAATGTCTCAAAAGACAGAAGTCGCAGATTTCATTCGCTGCAATATTTTCCAATACGTGTCAAGCGTGAGATTTCTATAGCTCTTTGTAGCTGAGTAGTTCTTCTGTATTCGACCTGTCTGTTTCGTAATAATGTCGTATGTAGAAATGGCAACACTTGTTGTAATAACTGTTTGCCTGCATTGATTACAAGTTGGAAACTATTAATAACACACAATTCCTAAGCATACATACTTTGGATGTATGACAAGTTAACTGTAGATTAGTTTTCATTTTCTAACATAACAAGTCGTAAAGTCGATGTTTACCAGTTTCACGGGTGTAAGGATCGATTGAAATAACATGGTTTTCGGGCTGAGACGAATAAAATTATTGGTCTAAAGTTTCAGGCATATTTGATGATTCGAAGAGCGTACCAGCTTAGAGCGCTTTGGTGCTTTTAGGTAAGGATCATCTTCCCTTTTGTAGACCAATAATTGTAGGTGAGTTTGGATATTCGCGTACGTGATTTTATCACGACAGACTGGATAACGTGAGGATAATAATATCGGTGTGGAACTTCATATTTTTCAAGCTTCGTTTCGTTTAAAATAAACTTCTCCTTTTCGAAGTCGGTTAATAAAAAAGATAAGAACTTATTTCATTTTTGCTGCCGGCAATATGATGTCAGAGGTAGTTCTTTCGGTTTTGCAGGCACGATTATACACAAGAAATTATTTTTTCTCGTCTCTCTGGAATATTAAAGCAGACAAGAAAAGGGAATGCAAAACGGTATCCAGATTTTAGTATTCTAGCATTTTTAATCTGCTATATTTATTTGTATAATTCCTATTCAGTAATTTTAGTCATATTTACAAAAACGTATCGATAAACTGATTGTTTTCAGTGAATACTAGTAAATTAACATATTCGATAGCTGAAAACCTTCGCATGTTGCATTTTAAAGTGAAGACAATGGCAAGCAAGAGGCACGTGTTTATTGTGTTCTCATTATGTACACAAATGCAAATATTCAGTCTGCCAAAAGGCAAAATGTGTCCTTGACAAATAGAACAATATTTCTGCCGTCGTAATAAGTGCAGTAGGTAAGTGCTTTTTATAGCGAATATTGAACCTTAGTATGGGTATCTACACAGAAGCATAAGGTTCAATATTCTATATTCAAAAATTCACTTACTGCTTTCTAGGCTCGTACGGTAGATTAGTGTAATGTACGCAGCACAAACTTGCAACTTTGTAACCCCATACGACTGCGGCCTATCCAATGTGAATCCCAACACAGTATAAAACATAATTTTCTTCATAAATACGTGCACGGTGTCATCCCTCATAACTTAAGCCTATTGCGTCATACTCAAACAATATAAATCATGTTTGTAGCCGTTACATTACAGTGTAAGCTACGATCAAACGATCAATCAAACAGACGACATCGGTCTCTCAAGTCTCAAGTTGCGCTTCATGTATCGATTCTGCGATACATTTAATGTTCTATGAATTCCAGAAACCATTTACATAAGTAGCCCTTTACTGTCCCACTGCTGGGCACGGGCCTCTTCTCAAAATGAGAAGGGTTTAGGCCTTAGACCACCAAGCTGATTTAGTGCGGGTTGGCGGACTTCACATACCATCGAGAACTTTCTCTGAGGTGTGAAGATTTCCTCACGATGATTTTACTTCACTGTTGACGAAAGTGATAGTCAAATTCTGATCCGCACATGAATTCGAAAGTCTGACGTTCAGGCTGGGATCGCACTCAGACCCTCCTACATGGAAGGCAAGCGTTCAACTAGGCTATGACTGCTATAATGAAATAATCAGAAGGACCAAATCTGACGGAAGATACGTCGAGTATCGTCGGTAGCGTAATGGTGCGGAGCGCGCGTGCCGTTCGCGAGCTGCGCGCGAGCGGCGCGCGGAGCTTTGTACGAACATGAATAGCACGCGCGCAGCTCACGAGCGGCTCGCGAACGGCTCGCGCGCTGCGCGCGAGCGGCGCATTCGCGGCGCGTTCGTCAGGTCTGGACGCACCATAACGCCGTCATAGAAAAATAGATAACAGAACATTCAACCATACCATACTTGACCGATGATCCGTTACTGCGTCAAGCGTACTAACTGACGTTTCAGTCAGATTTGGCCCGACCCTAACACCCATATTCTAAGAAGTTCCTCCAAAACTTACTCTACTCGACTCGACTTTATCATCGGTAGTTATAGTTGACATAAACGTCCTCGACTCGAGATTTTGCTCAGTCGAGGTAAGGAATCATCTGTCAAACTCATGGTACCTCGGAACCTACCTTAAGGAAGGAAGTGTCAAAATTCGTATATCCTAATAAAAATGAATTTTGAAGACTTTATCGAACATCCTTACAATTATTTGTCGCGGCTTTATTTGCACGATGCAGATAATTCAAATTATGACGTAATGACTCCGTCGAGGAACCTCAAAGTTCACTCGAAATTGCGACTAAGAATACAATTTGAAGGTGTTTTCGAGGCCGTTCTGAGTCGAGTATAAGTAGAGTAAGTTTTGGAGAAACGTCTTAGAATATGGGTGTAAGACCCATTTATGTATTTCTTTGTCATATCGGATTACCTTTGCAAAAATTTCGTATCCCAATTAATCTGTGAATACCTACGGTTATTTTAGCAACAACGAACCGACGCGACATTACACAATAAAAAATTTAGGTCACTTTATAAATATGTATTCTGCATGTCCATGTTATGCTACAGTTATTCTTTCAGCACTGTTTAAAAATAAAACTTGTTTATTTTGGCACTTTAACGTGTTACTAAAATTACATACAGTTGTCGTTTTACTCTATTTTAGTGTGTTTCGCCAAGTGATTGAAGTCATATTAGTTTGAAGTGCTTTCTGTGATCTTTCACTTAATTTATCACTCGCTTGTCATAATCCTGCACGTTATTGACGTTTGTGAAAGAAATGTAAAGATCTTTATTATTTTACTGTGGAATATATTTTTATTTTAGAAGTAGCAGTGTTTGATGTATAAAGCTTACGAGCGTATTATTGAGTATAATATGTAACAGTAGTTCATTAAAAGAGCCTAAGGCTGAGCATCCACCAGAGCTGTGCTACGCTGCATAGCGAGGAATGTGTTTTGTAAGCACCAATAGAATCACTTCATTTACCTAGCTTCGCTCTGCGTAGCTCTGGTGGATATGGGTCTAGCAGTGCGAGGTTTTTGTTCATACAAAACAAGCGAGAAATGTGTTGCGAGGAATGTGTTGCGAGGAATGTGTTGCTAGGAATGTGTTGCTAGGAATGTGTTGCGAGGAATGTGTTACGAGGAATGTGTACCGCTCCCGCTACACCACCCTATTCGTCCGCTACCTATCCTCGCACGGAACATTTGTACACATTAACACATTACGCATTACACATTACCCATTCCTCGCACAGCTCTGGTGGAAAGGGTCACACCGTTTCACATACTCGCTACACATTTTCGCAGCGCACATTTTCCTCGCACAGCTCGGGTAGATCTCCAGCCTAAACGACACACGATACTTAAGTACGTCCGGCGCAACCTGGGCACTCAGCCCCGCTTCTAACCTTGCTGACTAGCTAATCTTTTCACCACGGCATGAGCTATTTACGTACAGGTCGTGCTGACACCAAAGAAGTACATAATATTAGTATGCGATCTCGGTCTCTTCCCATTATGCCACATGAATGGGCAAACCATTGAGCAGTAAAGGGAGTGTTACTACACGCATGTTTCTCTCGTGTCAAACTCGCCAAATTCGTCAATTTCGTTCCGTTTCCTCGTTGTTGTAAGGCCTTCAGAGGCAATTGTTCAGCATAAAAATATTATGTTGGCATATTATGGATACAAATGCTTACAAAGCATAATGGATTGTGGCAATGAACAGGGTAAATCCAAGTTTAAAAGAAACCTAATACGATATTATTTAGGCTCATGTGTTAGGGTGTGTACATACTAGGGTTATCACCCGTACTATAATATATAGTATCGTACTATATTTCAGTAAATTGTACCTACTATATATTATAGAAAAATAATATAGTACGAAAAATACTATATTTTTATCCCTAATTCAACAGTCGCGCTTTTTTATGTTAACTGTAAAAACAAAAAGAAATAGAGCATCTATTAATTGAATGAAAGATGAATTGTTAATTTATTTTAATATGAATCCAAATTGCTCAGTTTCCTATAATTATTTTAAAGGTAATAAATAAATCATTGATGGCCAAAACGAAGAGCAATAACAAGTATATAACATATGGAAAAGTACATAATGATAAAAATAAATGTGTACATTTTTTTTCTTGAATTCCTCAAAAGTACCTACTATATTTCTGCATCATTTTTGGAAAAAATACTATATTTGTTCAAAAAAAGGTGGCAACCCTAGTACATACATCCAACAAAGCAGTTGTTGCGATAGTTGCGGCGATTTCATTTTTGTATAGGAATTGAGTCGAGCTAGTATGCGCACTCCCAATGTAACTAAATTATTGAACACTGTTTAGTTGGATGTATGCAAGGGGCCTTACTTTGTACGTTTGAACTTACGGATGAAAAGGTGACAAGTCGGTAGCCTGTCGCTTACTAACATTTATGGGAACCAGTTTCCATAAGTCGGGACTCACACCTTGCGGGATAAGCAGCTGTTTGGTTTTTTATTAAGAGCCACGTGTAAATTAAGATGTTTAATAAAAATCTGTCTTTATGAAGTTAAACAATTAGTCATAATCGATACTGAAGCAACGCTTGATTTACGAGTAATTGACGGCGTACTCATAGTAATTATAACACGAGTTGATTAACGATTAAACTTAAGTAAAGGTACATAAAAGGAAGGTAATATCCTTTACGTAATTCGTCATTTATGAGGGGCTCTTGGCTTTTTAACGACCGCGCGGATCTTACGATTTGCGGGGTTGAGCAACGCTTGCCGCGGTCAGTCCGCTGATGGGTGACCATTCGTTACACATCGAGACCCCTTCGTGCCTCGGAGAGCACGTTCAACCGTCGGTCCCGGGTGTCATACGAATACCTATGACAGTCGTTACGGGTAGTCAGAAGCCCGAGAGTCTGACAACTGGTCTAACTTTAGGATATCGGCATTGCCCAGTAACTGGGTTGCGGAGATCTGATGTCAGTTGCTCCGTGTAAAATACTGGTATTCAGCCGCATCTGGTTAGACTGGCAGCTGACCCCAACACAATTGGGAAAAAGCTAGGTAGAACGAACTTCAACATTTATGAGAAGAAAACATAAACATGAATGTTATTAAATAAAATGTTGAGTTAAATTTGTATTATCGCTTTCCTAGAATATAGCTGCGCAAAGGGTAGCCTGAAAACTTTTATATTTTACGTTATACGGAGGATAACTGGTCGTTATGTGATTCTGAAAACTGGAATAAATATTGCACGTTGAACTTTAGGTAAATACGTAAGTATATCAATCAACAAATATCAGCTTTCAACATAAAATCAATAACCGATTCGGGATACAGGAGTAGTTGTATTACCTGTAACCTGGAAGTGGGTCAAAACGACGCAATGCTTCTGTAAACAATTAACATTTCATAGTATTAAAGATGTTTGTACACGGTCCGAGTACTTCGCATGTTCAGGACTTGTGAAGTGCACGGGTCAAGTAACTTACGAAGGTACCGACGTGAGTGCCATACACCGCCCACGCAAGTAACCCGCGCATGTAGCCCCCTAGATGCTTGAATTACTTGCATCGTGTAAGAGCTCCTTTTCTGGCGTGAAGTGGACTCCTTTGATAGACTCAACAAGCCAGTAAAACAGTATAAAATTAGGACGAGAGAGTCATTAAAGAGATAGAGAATGCTTGTCCTCTTCATTATTTAGTACCTAGAGTGCTTTAGTGTACGGGAGTTTAAAAGACTGCGAGATATTTGTATCAGTATGAAGAAAACAAGGGACTACCCACAGTTCGTATCGATTCACATTTTCTCAATCTAAGTACCTACGCAGTTTTATACCATGCAATGCAGCCATATGTGACTAGTCCCTAACTCGGTAAGCGAATGCCGACAGGATGTTGCGAAAGTTGATATAGGAGTCGACAAACTAACTGTCGAGGATGCACAAAGTCGAACAAAAGCGAAAAGACTTGCTTCGTTCCAATTATTCCGAGCCGGCGAAGCCCGTGTAAACAGACAGCGTGCTAATGGCAATATAAAAACATTCACGTTAAGGCGAAGTCTAATAGAATAGAACTTAATAACGCTGGGCTGCTAACGGCAAAGTGCTTCAACCTCTGGACAAGAAGTTATAGGAAAGGACGAGTACATCGAAATATGGCCTCTTTGGTTATTTTGCAAATCAAGGAGACTAAAAGACTGATAGATCCGATCGAAACTTGATAAACCATGCACAAACCGAGCTGTTGAACTATTGAGTTGAACTTAAAACAATTTGTATAACCACTTCTGCACTGCCTACGGCCTCCGACCCTAGTTCACGACGTTTGCCATAGAGTTCCCGACGATTTTTTAGATCCCGGTAGTTTGAAACCGGACTCAGGTATTGCGTCGGAAGAAAATAAACGAAAGTAGAAGCAAAGAGGTCTCTATTCTTTCAAGTATAACTCCAATTAGCATCACTACTGCGTCAGACCCGAAGCCCCATGTAGCAATAACGTGCACTACCTTAATTGTTTATCTGCAGCACCGTTGCATACCATATCATAAAACAACATCCAGGTAATATGACGTATTAAATGGCTCCCGCACATTAACCCAATGTTGGGCAATCTTTTATGTCCATGATCGTAGCTCGGTAGTTTTGAGAGATTTAAGAACCAAAGTTTGAGAGTATGTCCGTCAATTAGTAACGCAATATACCGATCCTACCAATGGAATACGTTTACGTATACATTTCAATAACGTGAATATTATCTTACCGAGCCTAAACAATGATTCATTTGAAATTGACTGTCTTGTTTGGTCATCAAAGAGTAAACAAAACAGTTCATTAAGCACGAAATGAGTACACATTCCGTCTTGGGTCTTCCTGTTCCGTAGCAAGTAAATAAAACATTTAAAAACTTGACGGTGAAATAAATTCTTGATAACAAATCTTTTACAGGGCCTCTAGCAAGTAACATTGTAAGAGAGCTTACGATCGATTTATGAAGTAACTGCGACCGAGAACCGAGTGACGGGCGTTATGGCGTAACGTTGAAGAGGTCTATGTACTGGATTAGATAAGCTAGGCCTGATTCTTATCATCGATCGTCATTGGGTAAAAACTCTTATATCTTTCTCAATAACGAAACGTTGTTTCCTGAGCATCGCGTAGTATGTACACACTCCCAGCCCTGACTAACGTTCGTTCGCAGGTAAAATAGGCTTACGAGCTTTTTTTTGTATCAATATCAGAATCATTTATTTGCAAAGAGTATGGGTGACAAATAAATGTGTTATTGGCGTTAAATAGTTGAATCCAGTACATTCTACCGTATGGCATGTAAAGTATAAATAAATGAGAATAATAAATTAATAATAATTAGAAATCTGATAGTTTTACTCAATAATACCATTGTTAAGATAAATTAATGGACTAAGGCCTAAATCCTACTCATTCCAAGGCCCGCGCCCAGCAGTGAGACAGTAATGGGCTGATTATGATTAAGCAAAATTAATCGGTGATGGATATAAGACCCAGGCATCAGAAAATTAAGCGTAATTGTTTCAGAAAGGTATGGAAAAGGATGGAAAGAAAAGAACAATATCGATTTCTCACTGCACTATCGCTGACGTTCGTTTATAAATTGCGATGCCACGCAGTTGCATCACTGGACACCTGTTCATGGTATCCAACAGCAAATAACTCAAGTCATCCGATATCTGTCAGACTTCGAGATTGTTATTTCAATGGAACCAGTAATGACAGTGAGCTTTTATCATACATGCATATTGTACAGTAGGGGAATGATAAGGTTCGTCAGTTTTCAAATTCATTCATTCCTTTCCCACATCGCGGGCACATGCTACCTTTTCAAACTGTTGAACGGAACAGACCAATGCATGGAAAATTATGATTAATTACCTATTGAGTAGCAAAGATCAAAATTGCCTTTTGCCTCCATTATGACGTCTTAGTGCCATGTAATGTCTTTGATTTCATTTAAGGATAATTTTTATTTTTAAATTTTATTTATAATATATTTATTTATTAGTTTGTTTAAGTTATATGTATTACGTTTTTATTTCTATTTTATATATTTGTGTAATAATTGATATGTATTTTATGATTATTATTTCTAAGTAATATTATGTACGATACGTACTTGTTCACCAAGACTGCCCGATATCTATTTCCGTTCTTCCAGTCCATCCTAAGGTTGTCTTGGAAGAGATCGCCTTGTGCGATAAGACCGCCCATTGTACATATTGTGTAAATCTGTGTTCCTCTTATCGCTTACCGGTGTACTTATTATGTACAATAAAGTGTATATAAATAAATATAAATAAATAAATAAGGAGTTTTGTTGTAAAAACCATGACATCAATCAAATCGACGATTAAATAGAATGGCATTACTTGTCTGTCACCATGTCACCATAATATCTTGTCAAAAAATACTAGTATTTTCATTTCTATAATGTTGGCAATACGTAGTCGGTAAAATAGTTCATTTCTTGCACTGTGCAGGCAAATATAGACCTTAAGGTGTATAACATTATCATTCCGCGACTGTACATACCTACTACGTATTATACATAGAACAATTATACAGAAGTACTAGAGCAGAGAGTACGAGACTCATTTGATGAGTATAGCTACTTCAGCAGCGGTTTGAGTCGAGGGAAGGGAAATGCAAATTCTAGTTGAGATTTTTGTGATTTTAATCACTTAGACCCGTTAATAAACAGCTAACAGCAGTGATAGCCTAGTGGTGTGTGCGAGCTGCCAAGTCATAGGCCTAGAGTTCGATCCCAAGGCACGCACCTCTCATTATCACTTGCTTAAAAACGGTGATGGAGAACATCGTGAGGAAACCTGCCTGAGAAATATTTCGCGACGGCATGTAAAGCCAAGTCAGAGGCCCATGGGCGGCATAAACTCTGACACCAAGTTAGTCACTAACCACACGAAAAGAAGAAGAATAAACAGGTCTCACTTGAGAGATCGCTCTTAAGTGTTGTTTTAACATGACTTGAGAGGTATTGAAAAAGATCAAATGTGAGAAATTCTACTTTATGTTAGCTGCTAAGTATGAAACATCTCTCAAATAAGAGCTGTTTACTTAATACGGGCATTAAAAACTTTTCTTTGCGATAAGAATCTTTTTCAGAGCAGTTGTCTAAACTGTTGTTCGATCTTAAGAAGTTCCTATTGCGAAAAATAAAAAACTTCTTTGCTTAGATTTGAGGAAATAAGCCAGATATACGAAATGTTCTTGCAAAACTTTTTCAAAGTTTATTTGCACTGCTTTTTTAATTTAGTAGAGAATAATGTGTTTATTCAAATAATTAATAATTTAACACTTTGTATTATGAGATAAGTAGTAGGTATAATGTGTGTGGTGGAGTAATAATTACAGGAAATTCAGATACGATGTAAAAATTGTTATTGATTAAATGGAATCACGCAAATCTAGGCTTTAAAAACTACGTCCTTTTCAGATTGCAGTTTAGTATGTCACATTCCGCGTAATAAAAAAGTATGCATTATTAAAAAAAGTATTGAATAATGTCAGAAACTTAAACATGGAGACTATTTTAGTCTATGGTTTTCCTGATCTATTGCTGACCGAAAATATAGACAACAGATCGTTACGTATTGTATGAACGAGGATGCCAGCGCCACAGAGGTAGGTCAAAGTAACCTAGAAGTGATAATTGGGGTTTGACGATGGAAAGAGATTTGTGGAAAAGTATGAGAAATTTTGCCCGACTGTGGATCAACGTAGATTAAGAAAAATTATTCTGCATAAGTGCCTCGTTGGTCTAGTAGTGGCAAGCGCGAATGCTGATCGTGAGTTCTTGGGTTCGATCCCCAGGTCGGGCAAAGTCTTATTGGTTCTTTCGTGTAGAATTCTTCAGTAGCAGCCCGGAATTTGGATTTTTGCCCGGTTGACGGCAATAGGCTCGTCCTCTATTACATGACACTTAAATATAACGGCGAAATGAGGGTGTTATTATACACCTCTGCCCAAGCCTTCGGGGTATACAGGCGTGATGTTATGTTATTCTACATAATCAGCTCATTACATTTCCACTGCTGGGCACGGATCTGTTCACAGAATGAGAAAGGTTAAGGCTTTAGTCTACCACACTGGTCTGCTGCGATTTGGCGGACTACATACCATCAAGAACTTTTTAGAGCAGTCTCAGGTTTACAAATTTTCCTCACGATGCAATGTTTTGCGATAATCAAATTATGAGATCCGCACATGATTTCAATTAAAAAACCCCCGGCACTAAAATAACCTCTAAATAGTAAAAAATAAAATGTGTTTGTTGGCCCTTTAACTTTATTATAAGTAGTACCTAGTAATATTTTGATCCAAGCGTCGTTACGTCGGGGGACCGCTAAGTAAATTATCATTATCAAGCTTCTTTTTTTGTGTTGTTTTTTAAATTTATTTATTTAGCGGTACCCCGACGTGACGATGCTTGGATCAAAATATTACTAAGTACTTATAATAAAGGGCCAACAAACACATTTTATTTTTTACATTTTTGAGGTTATTTTAGTGTCGGGGATTTTTTAAATATTTAATTAAAATTTTATTTGAATTTTTTTTAATTACTAGTATACATCATCGTCTATCTAACATCTACTCATTGAGACTATTCTTATGAGCCCAAACATAAGAATGGTATATCTGCTATAAGTTGCTGAGGGGTTGTGTATCCTACAGACTCCTTGATCTTTAGCATCAGCTCAAGGTTGCCATGTTTGGAAATACCACTGAAGTAACAGTACACCAAATTTCAAATCAATCGGACCTGTGAAAGTTGCTAAGACTCTTTTGTCAAGTAGGAAATAAATTGATAATCTTCAAACGCCTATACAGATCTTCATAAATTATAGCTAAGAAGCATCTCGATTACATCAGCTTTCAAACAGAAAAAACCGCATCTAAATCAGTCTATTCATTTGGGAGCTACGGTGCCACAGACAGATACACAGATACACAGACACACGGACACACGGACACACGGACACACAGATACACAGACACACAGATACACGGACACACAGATACACGCGTTGAACTTATAGCACCCCGCTTTTTTGTCGGGGGTTAAAAAATGTCAGTGCTGCGCGCTGGTGTCGAACTCCGACCCTCCTGCATGGAAGGTAAGCATTCAACCGCTAGACCAGGGGTCGCCAAATGGCGGACCGCGGTCCGCATCCGTTCCGCCAACCCATTTTGTGCGGACCACGAGAACACAGCAACTTGCACTACAGAGTAAGTAATTTAATAAAAATGTATCCCCCGCATTATCTTTGTTAAAGTCAATTCGAAAAAATAACTATAAAATGTTGAGCGGACCGCGATGGTCATATCATTTCTTAAAACGGACCCCGAGTGAAACTAATTAGTGACCCCTGCGCTAGATTATCACTGCTTCAAAGGCAGTCAGTTCCTATATTAGTAACCCTTCAATTGCTATCTAACATACACTAACCAGATTTTTAGACGTAGGTATCTAATCCGGTAGACATTACAGTCTATCGACACGGTACAAAATGAGACCTATGGGAACGGGTGGATTGCTCATAGACACACGACAAAGTTAAAACATTGTGCAACTATAAATAAAATAAAATCAATGATGATATCGCGTGGGAATTACGTCAACAAGCTTTTCATACTTACCCTTACTAATAAACGCTGAATAAAATTATGTCATGAGTAACGTCATAATAACCATACATTTTTTATGTATAAGCTTGTCATACCTTCATTCAGCGTTTATTAGTAGGGGGTAAGGGGGTATGGCCGATTCCTATAATTTACGGAGCGTTACTGGTTAAAATTTAGACTCTTGTATCTTTACCAATAATGAAGCAAAGACCTCATAGTTTGCATTATAGACCCTCCCATATGGAAGTAGCTATCATAGGTAAAATTAGCTTACCAGACTATTTATAATAAAAAATGCTACCATGGGTAAGTAAAACGATTCGTTTTTGTTTATAGGAACCGGGCATATTATATTTGATACAAGATAAATAATGGAGCTATCTAATTGCCATAGTAGTCGCCAATACGGCTGGTACCTAAGGTTGAAGTCCTAGGTTAGATTTTCCAGTAGGTGAAAGTTCTGAGTTTTTCTGTTCGGATATCCCCGACTCGAAGACTTAGACAAACTTTTTTCCTTAATCTGAGTTTGAGCCTGAGTCAAAATTGGAATTAACTTTAAATAGGACTTTATATTGTCATATTTCTCGTTGTTGAACTTAAATTGCACACCCACAATTTCTTACTTTAGTAACACTTAATAAACCTTACCTCTTCAGAGAAAGTAGGCACGAAAGTTACGTAAGTATAAATTTGAAAAACTGTAATAAATTTATGATAACTCTTAGTTGAGTTCGCAAAACCTATTCGGTATAATTTATGACTAGCAGTCCGCCTTGTTCGAATGGAAGCAGTTTCTACCTGAAGATCCGTTTCCACATTTTCGAACGCACTAAATTATAATATTCAAAGAAACGTGGTTTGAATAATAGTCACTGAATATTTATCATAAGGAATTCATCATAGGGAGAATCTTTCCGAGAATCTAGACATGTGGTTTTATTAGGAAACACTCAATATCCAGGTTTCGGAGAGCCAACTTAATTTGCATGTTGTCCCTGGTATAAACTATGTGTAAGCTGTACAAAAATATTGTTCTGTGCGGATATTGAATCCGCGGCCAAAGACTGAATACCGAAAATTAGGATATTTTTAAAATACGGTATGACGTCATGGCTCTGTCGCAAAATGACCACTTCTCATAATGACTACAGTTAGCAAAATGTCCCTTTCTCAGAATGTCCCTTTCGCAAAATGTCCTTTTCGCAAAATGTCCCTTTCGCAAAATGTCCCTTTCGCAAAATGTCCCTTTCGCAAAATGTCCATCCCTCTAAATTCTGGTTACCTGAATATTAAGATACTCAAATATATTTCGGTACCGAAAAATAGTCTGAAAATGCGAAACTATATACTTCGGTATCGGTACCGAAATATATTTGATTACGATAAACCTTTATAAATAAGGGTTTTCCTTGATGAACCGCCGCGCCACCCTGTCCTTTGATATGAAGCTCCAGATAGCATCAATATTTCATTAGTATAATTCATTCATCACCAATTCGGTACCAAAATCGTAAAACGGTTAAATAAAGATATGGCCCAACCTTTATAAGAAAACGGTATCCTTATATTTCGTCGCTGCGCCTGCAAAATCAGCTGTTTTTTTAAATCTGTCTTCGATGCTATTTTTTATAATAGTTCTCAAGCCACGTGCAACTGTAAAATACGTTTTCTAACAATTTATTTTGCTATCTTCTTAACCGAATAAATTATTAAAAAACAGACTTTACAGTTGCACGTAGCTTGAGAACTATTATAAAATATCATCAAAGGGGCCATTCAAGTATTAAGTAAGCAGAATTTTAGTAGTTTTTGACCCACCCCTCCCCCTTGTCAGCAAAAGTAAGCAAAGCTTTTACCCCTCTACCCCCTATGCTTACGTAAACATTAGTATTTTTTTTAAACTGATCAGGTTTCTTTATTGTTATTTATGAGCAGCAGTTTTTAAGTCTAGAAAAATAAGAAAATAAATAAAAATTGCTGAGGTAATCATCATCTAGACACCCCCGTCCCCCATGTCATCAAAAATAAGCTAAACAAAGACCCCCTCACCCCCCTTTGGTTCTTACGTAATACTTGAATGACCCCAAAGACAGATTAAAAAAAAAACACATAGCGGATTTTGCAGGCGCAGCGAGGATTTTAAAGGTAGGTATCGGATCCTCGTACCGTAACCGTTTTCGGTCCCTGCCCGCGGCCTCTACCGTAGCAAGCCAAACAGGCAGCCACTGCACCAATCGAGCACAAAACACAAAAACGTTCTATGTCTAGGTTTTGTTGATCAGGCAATGACTGATAAGATTATTTTATCGGTGCATTGTGAATGTCAAGTTTTTATGTTTAAGTGATAATTTTAAAAGTTATATCAGCGTTTTATAAGGAGCATGCATCGGCCCGACACCATTTTTTTTTCTTTTTATGTTATCTGTTGCCAAATAAGCCGACAGCCCAACTGACGGTAAGTGGTTACCGCCGCCTATATGCATCTACCACCCTTAGAGCAGGGGTCGGCAACCTGCGGCTCTTTCGATGTAAAGTTGCGGTTCTACAGTTTCATATACAAAAAATAATTATTTTACTATCAAAACCCTTAAAATCGTGCAATCGATCCATAATTGAGTACTATAATATAGTATGACTGAAATAAACTAAATGTATTTTCGTTTTGTATTTTTTTAAAGGTAATTATTTTTGCTCAACGCCATTTCAAGGTTATCCATTAATTATAGGACACTCTGTATAAGCAAATACTATACAATTGAAACGAAAATTTTTGTGGCTCTTTAAAAGCTGTGAAATTTCGTAAATTGTAACTTTTGACTGCTGAGCATTGGGTCCTGGGTTCGATCCTCAGGTCGGGCAAAGTGTTATTGGGTTTATCCATTAGGAATTTCTCAGTAGCAGCCCGGAGTCTGGATTTGTGCCCGGTTAATGGCAATAGGCTCGCCCCCTAATACATGGGACTTAAACATAACTGGCGAAACGAGAGTGTACTAAAAACACCTCTGCCGAACCCTTTGAGGAATAAAAGGCGTGATGTTATGTAACTTTTGGCTCTTCCGTCTCAAAAGGTTGCCGACCCCTGCCCTAGAGGATTGCTGATGCGTCGCCAACCCTAGAGACAAAGTTGAAAAGTCTCAAGTGCCTGTAAATTTTCATCGGCACCCCTTCAAAGCAGAACTAAACAATGCTGCTTGGCGGTAGAAATAGGTATGGTACCTAGTAGTTCTTTCCCAGACGAACTCATTCACAAGGAGCTCTAATACCACTAAAAGAAACTGCAACTTTTCCGGAAATTTAAGATGTAATTAGATCACACCATTTTGGATTGTTTGACCAGCAGTCTATCACAACAAGTCTAACCTTTCTAACTATTTTGGGATTAGCTTCAAGTTGAATCTGGTAAAACAGTTTCTTTAGGTATCAGAGTTCATCATTGCACTGCAAAAGGTCATTGATGATGAGTATCTATTTTTTTTTGTACCTCTTTTTTCGATGCTGTTCTCTTTAACCCAAAGGTTGACTGGTAGAGAATGCCTTGTGGCATTAAGTCCGCCTTATGTACCACCATTGTGCATTGAAGTAATAAATAAATAATATCAATTTGTCAGAATTATTACCTCTTCTCATAAAATAATTTTAGAAGCCATTATTGAGAATACTGGTGTCTTAAAGTGGTTTCTTCTGCACAGTCTTCATTATAACTGTCACAAATATACATAACATAACATCACACCTGTATTCCCCAAAGACTCGGGCAGAGTTGTATAGTAACACCCTCAATTCGCCGGTGTTTAAGGCCCATGTTATAAGGGGCGAGCCTATTGCCATCAATTGAACACAAATCCAAACTCCAGGCTGTTACTGAAAAACCCACACGGAAAACCCAATAGCACTTTGCCCGTCCTGGGGCTCGAACCCAGATCCTCAAGTAGGTGACATGTTAATAAGTTACCCATACTACGGTGAAAGCATGTTTAACATACCTTTAGTCTCCTCACAAGCTCATCAGGACCGAGGTCATCGGTGATTGGACGGCAGCCTTGCGGGTACACTATTTCCGCCATGCTGCCAATCTGGTGGAAATTAATAAATATTCATAAATGTGGTGAATAATTTTAATATTAGATAGGCAACATGGATTGTCCAGTCATCTAGAGTTAGTTTAAAAGGATAAACCTTCATATCAGAAAAGTCTAAGGAGCAGGCAGCTGTACTCCACTTGTATAAACTCATGTTAGTCAACTAGAATCTGCTGAATCCTACATTAATTTCATGAAGTAATCAAAATAAGTACTGTAAAAAGTTTTACTTGCACGCAAACCACACCTCAAGTTGTAAACTACTCTGAATCCGAAGTAAACACAACACAATCTGAATATCCTAAACTAAGTAATAAATATTTTAAAGCTTCCAAGCTTTCCACATGTACGGGGGAATGATCAGAAGCAGATCTAGCACCTCCCTTGAATTTTGGGTAAAGCCAAATTCAAAACAAAATCAAGACACCACCCCCCTCAGAGAGCACGTTAAACAGTCTATCACGGGTGTCATACGCATACCTATGACAGTCTTTACGGGTAGTCAGAAGCTCAAGTCTGACAACCGGTCTAACCATAGAGTATCGGCATTGCCCAGTAACTGGGTTGTGGAGGTATGATGGCAGCTGATCCATGTAAAATACTGGTATTCAGCCGCATCTGGTTAGACTGGAAGCTGACTCCAACATAGTTGGGAAAAGGCTAGGCAGATATATTTGTATAGATATTATTTATATTTCTGAAAATCTTTTTCAGTATTAATGAAACAAACTGTACCTGCAGTTCTAATTTTATTTCCTAGGATGAAAAGTACCCTATGTCATTGTCCAGGTAGCCTTTGTGCCGGTTTGGTATACTAGTGATTACAGGACTATTAAGTTTTATCTAGTAAATCTCTACCTATGTTCAGCATGAACTTCAAACAAATAGTAGGTTTCATATTTTCAACAATACATTCACATACCAATGTGTTTTTATGTTGAACATTTATATGTTGACTCATTAAATACTTTTCATTATTCAAACAAAACCAAGAAACATAGAACAGAGGTCATTTAATACTATTTGGTATGATTATACAAGTGGACATAATATTTTACTAGGTAGGTAAAGGCAATCTATCCAAAGTTGGTCTGGGAATAGCTATCAGTGTTAAGACTGCCTATTGTGCACAGTGGAGTATCTATAGAGTGGCAGGGCTGGCAAAATGCCACAAGCACACAGCCCGACGGGGCCCCGGCCAGTGGCGGATTTACCAGCAGGCTGAGTAAGCCTGAGCCTAAAGCGGCAGATTAGTAAATGCTACTGGGGCCCCTACCAATGAATTTGCCACGGGCCTCTGATGGTATAGTTACACCACTGATTGTGCACCTACAATACATTTTTAATGCAATCTGTTCCTTTTGCCTAGCCTTTTCCCAACTATGTTAAAGTCAGCTTCCAGTCTAACCAGATGCGGCTGAATACCTGTATTCTACATGGATCGACTGCCATCAGACCTCCGCAACCCAGTTGCTGGGCAATGCCGATATCCTAAGGTGAGACTGGTTGTCAGACTTTCAGTCTTCTGATTTCCCTACAATAACAACTGCCATAGGCATTCGTATGACACCCAGCACCAACTGTTTAACATGCTCTCTGAGGCATAGAGGGGTTTCGATGTGTAACAAACAGTCACCCATCCACACTGCGGCAAGTGCAGCTTAACTTCGCAAATTGTATGATCTGTGCGGTTGTTGATTAGCCTAGAGCCCCTTCTTGAGATTTTTTTTATGTATTTTGTGTCTTTAGATATTATGATATTATGTAAAATAAAGAGTTTGTATCTTTGTGTAATATTGTTAAAATCTGAAATGTAATGCATTTTCCAAAGTAAATGGTGCAGTTTTCATTGAGAAAACAGCTTGTATTTGTATTGGAGATATAAGACAAGGTTGGACAGCTTTTCATAGCGTTTCACAATAATGCAAAGAGGGAATTCAGCTGGTTTTTGGCTAAATCTTGATGATGGTCCGTAAAGCATGTAAGAAAAGATGACAAAAGCTGGAGCAGTAGAAATGTCTGCTTTCCGGTGTTACAAAATTTTGATACACACTGACACAAGTATGTAGGAGCAGGGTAATAATAACACTAAGGGCCAACTTTAACAAAAACTAGCATTTTAGATGTTAACAACATAACTTTTACACAAAATGTAGGTCAAGGCACTGAAACAGGGATAATGCTAACCAGATGATGAGAATTACTGTGGAAGTATGTAGAATAGTCTAGAATGTGTGGGGGTATTGAAGCCCTCTTACTAACATGTGTTAAACATCCATCAAAAAGTTATTTAAGTTTTATTCAGAAAATTATATACCAATAATGTTTACCTGGTGATTGTCATACTGTCACATATTGATTGAGCCAGAAGTTGGTCATGACCATAATGTATTATACTGCATCAACTAACATGATTCAATGTATACAAACAGATTAATCTAAACTGCATCGTCTGTTCTTGATCTAACATGATTCTGGTGCCTTACCACAGAAATCTTTATTGATTATGTGCGATCGCGAAAAATAAAGGACATCGTCCCCAAAACAACATCAATATGATGTTTAGAAACATAAAACATGACGTGTCGATCAAATTAAGTCATAACTTTAGGTTTTCTCATTGAAATATTATCGCGAACGTGATATTTACCCTACCCTGTTGCTGTGCTCGTGGTTTATACAACAATCAAATTATGCTAGATTATGGCAGACCCAGTTTTTACGACCAAGCAAACAACACAAACTTAAGAGGTTAATCCACCTTACCTATACCAAATTATACCAAAATATATCGAATTTGCACCTTGATTACACATAAACAGACAACTAAAAACTATAATGGCTAGAATACGTACAAGAATTCATAGACGTGGGCCTGCGTTCACGTCCCGATGTTTACAAAATCCTCCACAATATAACAACTCAAACAAAATGTTCACTGTTATAGCATAATCATTTCATGAAAACGTCACTGGAAAACAAATCATAGGGGTTGAAAAATGTCGCTATTGATCTAAATACATAGAAAATTCGTGCTGATATTTTTTTTATCAATCTATGTGGACGCCAAACTGCGGGAAAAACTACAGCGAAGTTGGCATCATATCGCTCGCAATTCAAGGCCGTTCTAGACTCTATGATATTTAAAAATGTCTATGCGCGTTTTGTACTTTATTGTTTTTGGTAAGTGTCTATGATTAATCCGTAGAAGAAAGTATAGTCAGGTACATACATTATTAATTTCAAATTAGAGTTAGTTTATTTAATTTCAAATTATTAATTTCATATTATTTTCTTTTTTATATACTAAAGTGTGTTATGAAAGTTATCATTGAGGTTATTTCAATAGGCCCGATCAAGGATTTGCTGTAAATAGAAAAATAGGAAAAAGAAAACAACAATTTAAATTGATTTATTTTTTAAATCTTATAACATTATTTTATTCAAAATATACCGGATGACATAAAAAACAGATGATTCAATATAATAATCGTTACTTAAAAGCGCTGTTATAAAATAGCCCTTTCACATTACAAAAGGAGATTCATTTAATGCAGCAGTCAGTTTGTCATGTTGGCAGTTTTCTTAAATATACGAGTAATCTAATTGATAAACACACATTGCAACAGATGGCAATGACATTACTTTTCAGAACCTTCAGTAAAGAATGGTAACGTGACACCACCGACGGCTGCCACAAGCTCTCTATCATAGTTACTAAAATAAAAAATAAATGTAGGCTTACAGAATTAATTATAGAGTCAGTGTTAATTATCTGCAATAAAATTTAGTCTCAGCAAGATTATATAACTTTACAAGCTATTATTTTTAATATTGTTTTCACAATTTTTTTACTAAAATGCTTATCTAATAACAGTGAATGAGATCTATTTGCATACAGTTATATATATTTTAGTCTATTGAGTACTTATATTTGATAATATTTTATTAATAATAGCCATCACAAAATGAATAATTAACTACAGATTAATTATAAACCTTAATTTAATCTGAAAGCAAAGCAAGATTCGAAAAAAATAAAAGTAAATTAAAAAATATCTCTGATCTAGTCACTTGGACCCATAAAATCACTCAGCAAAACTTCAAAAAGATAACGAAGTTTCACTTCATTAAATAACAATAATGAATTATTTTGTAAACATTTACTTTAGCTCCCAACAAAATTCCTAATCTAATTCAAGTTTTCTGAAGGATCCTGCTGTCGAATGTATGTCTTGAGTTAAATCGTTCTTCTCCAACGCGTGTAAGTCTACAGACATTCCATCTAAAGACAGCAAGTCCTCTCTCCGCTTCAAGAGGTTTCGTTTCAATTCTTCAATCATATCTCTGAGAGGAACAGTGCCACCGTATTCTTTCGGCAAAATTGCTGGATCAACGTGTTTCATCAAATCGTCGCTTGTTCGGTGGAACTGAAAAAAAGAAAAATATTAAGTTACAAGTAATAACGTTACAACATTAAAGGCAGTCGCCATTTTCTTAAGTTACTTGTCCTTAAAGCTCCTAGACCCAATCCTATAGAGGGAGCAGTTAGTCAACTAATAGTCTGTAGTCAACTAATAAGAGCTCAAAATTGTATTATCAAAGTAATCGTAGTTGTCGTAGGTAAAATAATTTAGGTGCTAATAACATAACATCACCCCTGTATTTCCCGAAGGGTTGGGCAGAGATGTATAGTAACACCCTCATTTCGCCGTTATGTTTAAGTCCCATGTAATAGGGGGCGAATCTATTGGCACAAACCCAAACTTCAGGCTGCTATTGAGGAATTCCACACGTAAAACCTAATAATACTTTGCCCGACCTGGGGATCGAACCCAGGACCTCACGATCAGCAGTCGCGCTTGCCACCACTAGACCAACGATGCATGTGATAATATTTTACTATAATACTTAACAGTAAAATTGCCAACGCTATTTGTACTTATTTTTATTATTCTCCATCTAGAATAATAAAACATTCGCAATAAAAGTACTTTTATTATAACAGCTTAAAATCTTGAACATTTTGTAATCTTTAATTTATCAATTCTAGAAAAACGACAGAACTATATCAATGTCTTATCACTCAATGAATACAAATTGTCAATCAAATCGTGTCATCTTTAACGGGCATTATATCTCCATACTTTTTTAATTATACCGAAGTTTTCACTTTTCTCTCTAACTGTACTTCAATTAGTTGAAAAAATAAAGTAAAAAGCACTATGGTATGTTGCAATCATTTTATCATTTAGATTTTTATTCTATTGTGTCTAATAAATGTCGATAGGGTCACATCTTGCTTTATACCTAACCTACAATAATAATTATGCAGATTCGAACGATCGATTTGAATGAACGGCTGAACGATTACTCGCCTTTGCATAAGGTCTTTTTTCCACGACTCATTATCACAACACGACACGACAAAATATCATGACGATTTCGAGCGTCATGTACATTTATGAACCGTTTACTCATGAAACGACACGATAGTAGAAATATGTACCTACCGGTCGGCGTCGTCACCATAATTTATCGTATCGTGTCGTGGGCCGTGGAAAAACGGCCTTACCCTTCGGCTTTTAGGGTTACGAAGTGGTCGGTTTGGTAGATTTTGCTACGTAGGTTATAGGGGCTAATGAAATTACCATCACACGATCCTTTAACTTATCGCTCAACAGAGATACAGCGAACTCGAAGAACTTGACTCCGTAGTGTGGAATGTTCACGAAGTGTGTGCGCTTGTGCCTCATTGGAGTTGAGTTCTGAAAAAATAACACACGTCTTAGGATTTTTAATCTGTAACATAAATTCTGTAAATCCTCTTGGGGAATACTGGCGGGAAATTATGCAAATAATAAGTTATAGTACCGTCGGCTTTTGTTGTTTTCGGTATAAACATTGTCACTTAACGAGTTTAAGTTGTTAACCAAGCAGGTCAGGTTTCTTTTGTTCCATAACTAATTCTTTGTTTTCAATATTTTTCTGTGTAGCTTAAGTGTCGCTATGAGTGCTCGCTCAAAACAACAGTAATCTTCGATAGTGAGATATCGACCCTCACAGTGTGAGCAGCTGATCAACGATACATAAATCTGGACTTTCTTAGGTCCGTATTACAGAACGAAACTCAAGCATTAATCTCTGTTTAAAACTAGTTTTGAGTTGACTTTTAATTTTAGTACGTTCCTCAAGCATAGATTCATTGATCATAGTTCAGCGGAGTGTGGCTTTATTCTAGATCGTTACTCAGTTCGTAGATTCGACCCCAAGCAGTGATTTGATCTGTAATCAACCAATCGATCGGCTCGATTTGAGTCTCGTTTCATCTGAGTATAGATTGATTGGCGATCTGGAATAAGACCGTTCCTCAAGTTCTGATTCTATACTTAAACAGTTATCAACTGATTAAACATCAAACTGGGCTTGAGGAATGTTCTGTAATACGGACCTTAGAATTACATACAGGAATTCGTGCTCACCTGTATACAATTAAGCATGACCCTGACATCCGTGAGTGACCACAGGCTGACGTGCGGCATCTGCATGCCTGCCTCATCGTTGACGTGAGTATATCCAAGCAGTTGTGACCTTGGCTCGTCCAGCAACAGTTCCACGATCATGGAGTGGACGCGCGCCATCACGCAGTTATCGAACTGATGGGGATCGAAGCGACCTAGTGCGAAAAAGGATTTGTTATTTAGTGTTTATTGGTTGTTTGGGTAAGATTGTTTTTTTAAGAAGACAAGATACCAATAACCCGAATCCAGCCATATTTCTGGAGTTTGTTGTTACATCTGTTCTTTTGTCAAATGTATAAAACACAATATGAATAAGATTGTTTTTTTTATCAATGAATGTCTGACGCTCTAAGGTATTAGGTATAGGAAAAGTAGTCTTACGTAGTTATAAGTAATCAAAGGTTTTGACTATGAAATCATCAATGTGCAAATATTTTAGAATACCACATTCCGATTTCTAAGAAATCACACGTCGTTTGCAAGCAACGACTGTAAAGGGAAACAAAATAGATGACAAAGAACAAACTCATACCCATAGACTTACAATTTTACAAGTGAAATTGCTTCTCCAAACTTACCCATACAAGACAGCACCACCCTCCTACCCTCAGCATCCCTCTTGGGTAAAGGCACTAAGTACCCCGCATTGATCACCGCGGCGATCTTCGGGTCCAGCGGGTCTAGCTTCTGGAACCACTGCGGGTACATCTGTCGGATGGTCAGATACCGCTCCAACATGGAACACGCTTGCGGTATCGAGTACTTCTTTGTTCGAAGGAAGCGCAGGAGGAAGGGCGTGTCTGGAAAAATGAGGTTGCTTATGATCTGACTTAGATTTATTTTGTAACACGGTTGATACATTACGCAGCCGAAGTCCATAACATACCACAGCTGAACCTACAAACGTCTTTAGCCAAAGCCATTTTGTTGACGGCTGCTGTTAAGCAAAGAACTTTCTGAGCACGCCACTGTGCGGTTATCTAATAATGATGGTTGCGGTTAACGCCAGAAAGTCTCTAAAACAATTTGCAGACGAAGTGCTGAAGGGCGGCTGCTTGACTAATTTATTCCGTAAGGTGTGGTGTTCAATCAATTAGGACATCTGGCACACTCGCGCAGTCCCTGCGTCCTACATCATGAAGTTACTATAACATTGTTATACACATATACTACTATATACTTAGTTGTGTCGGTTTTAAGATTTGGTGTCATATTTTGGGGCAATTGTAGTGAAAGAGACAGTATCTTTAAAGCCCAAAAACGGTGTCTCAGAGCTATGTTCAATTTAAAAGCTACAGACAGCTGCATACCCATTTTTACACACCATAAGTTACTCACCTTTCCATGTCTTTACATACTAGAAATGTCCATATTTGTAAAAATTAATAAAAACTTATTTCCGACGTTACGTGACACTAGAAATCGAACAACAAATAAGAGATCCCAATATCAAAACATGCTGTGTACTGGTCCACATAAAACATCTCTATTAAAAAAAAGTGTTATCGGCATGGCACCTGTAATTTATAATAAGATACCTAACATTATTAAAGAGCAAACTTTAAGACTTTTTAAGAAATACCTTAGATAATTTCTGCTTCAAAAGTGTTATTACTCTGTATCAGATTTCTTAGCAGATAAATAATTGTTTGTAATTGTATTTTGTATTACACTCGTTATTTAGTATATTAACTTTTAGTATTACTAAGAATTAATTAAACATACCAATAATTATAACATACCAAAAATGTATATTCAGAGTCACCTACATTGTTTTAGTTATAAGTACAAAGTTTTTGCATGCCAAATGGTAGAATGTACTTGGAACCAAACTTCTTTGTAACAACTTACCTGTATACCTACATTCTATGCAAATAAATTTATTCTATTCTATTGGTAATTCCAGAGGTGCACTCAAAGGGCTTCACCATGAAGTAACGGATACAATATTAACATACCACGTGATCTGGATTCACGAGTGGATTCACACCATCTGGTTTAAGTATCACTTTACTTTATTTTGTTTCGGGTGAAATTGGGTTTAAAAACCTGGACGCAACAAACAACATTTTTTTATAAAAAGATAAGATTTTTTAAACAAGCCATGGTTATTGTATGGAAAGGATTAAATATTATAACACCTCACTGAGCAGGAATTTCAGTTTGCTGTGCCTGCTACTTTGTTCGCATGTTATTAGTATTTTACGACTACCTTTGATCGAACCTCGTTCTTAGAACGGAATCTTTCGTGGCTTGTTGCGTGGATTTAATGGTGCAACTTTGATTTGTAGTCAAGTCAACTTCATTGAACTTTGCTTAACCAAATTGGTGTTCGACCAAAAGGCGATCATAGCATGAGCCCTTCCAATAGACGAACATTTTTAGTAAACAGGACGCTTTCTCACCAGTTCTACATTGCTTGATTGCAGGATGTTTCTCGATAAAATGTCGCATTTGAGCTAGTGCTTGTTCCCTTAACGCCGGTTCTTCTCGAAGCTCTGTTCTGGCCCTTTCTCTCAATTCTGGAGGCAGCTCGCCAGTCTCCCGTTCGTTAGCTTCAATAATATAATATCGGTCATCATCTGTCAACCTTGGAGCTTCGATAATGTCCGGCTTCGGCTCGTGCTCCCTTCTGCAGTCTTCGGGCTGCAGCACTGATGTCGCCATTTTGAGTTCTTTGGATAAAAGAAAAAAATAAGTTAATTAAGAGGCAACTGAGGTCGATTGATCAGGATGTAAAGACGAATCCCTTCGTTGTTTATAAAACTCGAAATATCGAGCCTATAATAAAAAATATGTTTAGGATTAGTCCATTTTTCTTTACAAAAGAATAAACGTCAGGGTATCGTTACAATTGAAAAACGTTTGATAAAATTTACATCGCACGCCATAAAATATTCATATTTACTCAAGATAAAGACAAACAAGGCTGTTATTTGTACAAAACCAAAGCCTCAAATAGTTTAATATCCAATAATAATTAGGTCCAATACAAATACTGTAGCCACGGCCTTCGAAGTTTCACAGTGAGCTGTGATGTACGCAGACACGCAAATGTAAAGATTAGAAAAATGCTTCTAAAAGTAGGTAGTTTGGTAGGTTTCTAACTCTAATTATTGTATTAGATTATACCTACCTATCTCGTGATTTGAACTAAACTTGCTTATTCGTAACCTACCACACCTCCTACAGATCTTGGAGCCGTAACCCAACAACAACTCCAGTTCGGCCATAGACAGGAGTGAAAATTATGCCTAGTTTAGTAAATGGCGACGTGCTCCTATCGCATGAACCCCTTGGATCTAATTTCGGTACATTGTACTATCTTGGATAGTAGGGCAGAACACCTTATATGGTGATCAAAATCATTTACACTTCATAGAAATAGATGGCGCTTGGAATCATCACCACTTTTTGTCGTGTCGCGTCGTGAGCCGTGGAAAAACGGCCTTTCGGATGTATTATACGGATTAAAAAAACCAAAGGAAGCTATTGTCTTCATTTGAAGCTCCAAGCTCCAGACAGTCATGACAGCCGCGGGAAATGAGAGTTTAAAGAAAATATCAGGTTTCAGGCTTGATATTTCCTTCCTATCGTAGGAAGTCGATGGCGTTTATTGGAAACTAGCTTATTTGCGCGGCTCCGAACGTGTAAATTGAGAATATATTAGCAGATAAATTAGGTAACGTTTTTGTCTGTAGAATCCATTACTTCTGTCCAAAGACATTCAATACTAGTAGCTACATACATTTGATCTCTTTGCTTCATTAAAAAAAATAGTAATGGCCATAGTCTGACATTTCGGTGGGCTGGGTGTTGTACAGTCAGCATCATAAGGCAATGAATATTTTTAATAGCAGGTTAAAAGACATGTAATTTTTTTTTAAAGTTACCAAAAGTTACAGCTTATCTTACTTGATGTAATACTGTAATAATAATGTTCTTCGTGCGTTTATTTCAGTACGTTGGTATTATGGCGTGATGACATATAAGTACCTAGACAGCCTAACCTAACATCAGTGATAGACTAGTGGTATGACCGTTGCACAAGTCATAGGTCTCGAGTTCGAAACCAAGGCACGCACCTCTGACTTGTCGGATTCATGTGCGTATTGTAAATCTATCACGTGCTTAAAAACGGTGAAAGATAACATCGTGAGGAAAGCCTGAGAGATATTTCTCGACGGCATGTGAAGCCAAGTTAGTCAGAGGCCCATGGGCGGCATAAACTCTGACACCAGGTTGGTCACTAACCATACAAAAAGGAGAAGCAGCTAGACGGATTATTTTAGGATAAAATAAAGAGATGTGCATATAATTTCATACTTTACGAGAAAAACCATGCAGATCAAAGTATTATTATGTTTTATAATAATTGAATATTGTAGTCAAAATCTAGTTAAATTGGATTCAATGTGTTTTATTAACATCGGTAGCACAGTATTAATAATAAGACTGTATCGGTACAGTGCGAATGCGAACACGATTGTTCTGTAAGTGATTGTCAATATTCTACTGGTTTCTGGTCAAGGCTTTAGATAGCGGCTGTGTGGATGTAAATTACCCGAACAACGCATATATATTTACGTTAAATCATTTAATTGAAGATCAATTCGGAATGAGCAACTCTTTTATGAAAATCTTAGCATGGTATTCTGTTATTTAGCAAAACTCTTTTCGAGGACACGAATAAAACCTTTAACACGTGCCATACGAAAACTGGTCATAACTTTGTCAAATATTGACTCAGTCCAAACTGGCTCTTATTTGTATTACATAATATGACACGCACTTGACTTTAATACAACTGGGTTTTACATGTTCTACAAGCCTAGTTTACTGTATGTTATGTGTAGAATAGCTAGGAGTAAAATAAGTGAAGAGCGCACGTGAGTAGCTTTCTGAATGTTGATGAAGCGAGGGGCTTGTAAGTTCGACTGTACACTGAACGAGGTAAGAGGTATGAGATATTTGTTTTGTAGAACTATATTTATGCTTCCTATCCCAGATGTTTTTTATGGCTGACTTAAGCAAGACAAAGAAATTAAGCACATATTTCCATTAGGTATAGTTTTAAATTTTTTAAAGACGACCCGATGACTATAAAGATACGCATAAGAAAGGGGAAAGACAGCTGGGAACCGGATCCTGGCAAAACCAAACTGAACAGATGGGGATGACGTTAACAACTTCATAATGTCAATACTTAACGTCAGACGGAAAAAAAATGGCAAGGCTTTAGTCCTTGAGGAAGTCAACAGCCAAGTGAAGATTATTATATTTTATAGAAATTATGACGGCATTGCTAGTGAAAGTAAAAGTTATTTATTACCTATGTAATCTTTATCGGTCAATGAATACTTGAGTGGGCCTTAATAGGTTCTCTACCTCAGAATGGTGTAGGTATAGATTTAAATTTATGTTATACTACGTAAACGGTTTTTAGTATACCTATGTTATTCAGAATAAGTGAATTAGCCCTGACATACTTCAGTGGCCAAGCTTTTTAATATACTTGTTACCTCGGTCATTGTGTAGGGTTCATAAAGTATGAACAACATTTTATTTTCAGCTCTTACATACTAAGCATGGGAAACAAGGTGAAGACAATTATGCTGGTTAGTTTATAAATAGACGTGATAGTTTTATATAATTATAGTGAGTAATAAAACAGTAGGAATCGAGGTGATTATAAGATGACAAAGGGTTTATCGGATAAAAAAAGCAAAAATGTCTAATTATTGTGTAAAGATGATTGGACAACTCTGACACAGTACAGTCATTTGTGTATTACTTGTACTTACTACTTATCATATTGAATCATACATGCATCAACGCAGCATAGAAACCTACCTAGTAATTTAAAACCGGGTCTTTTACGCGTGTTTTACTCTACACGTTACACAAAATTCTCTACACAGCTTTCGGAATTGTGGACTCGCCTGATTCTTCATTAACCTACGTTAAAGCGTGTATCACAATAGGTACAATCCCATTCTGACCATAATAAACAGAAACCTTTCTTTTCGTTATTTAAAAATATTCAAAGATTATATTTGTAAACAGTCTAAAACAGGATAAAGGTTTTAAGAATGACGCTACATTTTATAGCTTAAAGTGATTCTAATTTCTATTCCGTAGGCGGCCGTCATCGCTGACCTTCAAACTGGTTCGCTAAAACTAAACTTTCACTAGCTACTTTCCCCTTTAGTGTATTACAACGTTTTATTAGTGTTGATGATAAAATGAGAACGCGATATTTGTACCTGTCAAAACTCGGCTAATTATAATCTGTGGTACACTTTTATTTTTAATTTTGTGCAGTTTTTTTGTTACCGTCTGTACCTACTCGCTTGTGGTATATGATGACTCATTAATCATTATAGAGTTTATAAAAAAGCGGAAGTACTTATAATTTCGAAAATATTATGTTGATGCATTTTATTTATAATGTAAAAATATTCTTCTGTCAACAAGACCTCACGACGCCTCCAGGTCGCCAGTGAACATTACGCAACCAAACCAATAAGCTACTTATTTGAAGTAATTATAGGCGGACCCTTTAACAATTAAGTAGCTAAATACGCAATAACCAGTGACATTTTCTGCATATAAATCCGTACCAAAATGAATGGCGTGGGTACCAAAAAAGAGTACCTAGGCCTCTTAGGTACTGAGTAATGGGTAGATAAGGGCCGATGATGATGAATATTTGTCCGATGATGAATGATGGTCTATCTGTCTGTGACTTCATTGCGACTAAACTACTAAACAAGTTTTAATGGAAAAAGTCACAGGAATAGCTTCAAACCCGTAAAAGGAAATAGGATACATTTGTACTTAGGTACCTATTTAAAAAAATATGATATTTAAAAAAAAACTTAATAACCTTTACTGTAAGTAGCTTCAAGTAACACCGATTCGTGGCTTGATACCGTGTTCTTACCGTATATGGAAAAATCGTGACCAATATGTAAGTACTTTCATGTAGCCACTGCAATTATCTACCAAATTAGTACCACAATTTATGATTTTTAATTACGAAAGTAACATGTGTGTTAATGACTTCTGGTGTAGGTACACTGGACAAATGCCTAATTTGGTCGACAATGGACAGCAAATAATTTGATGGGCCTCATTTATTGACAATACGATGTCACTCGGGTGCTGGAGGGCCACCTCTACATTTTAAGGCCAGAAAATCATGGCTAGAGCTGACTCAGCTGACATTCCGGTTTCCCCGTAATTGTCTTTGCTTGTTAGGGGAGCGTCAGGGCGGGATTTTACCCAGAAAATCCAAACTGTCGAAACCTTCTGATAAAGTTACGTACCTACTCTCGACTCAAAAACCGGTTTTCAATCTTTAAAGTCCGGGGTATTGGATATTGTGTCCTGGTTTTGACGATTTTAGAAATGGGAGCCCTAATCCAGGCCTACGTCGCAACGCCCATATGTCTATCACTCCGGTCCTAAGCGATTTTAACTTGATTTTCGTAAGGTTCCGTGAACCAAGTTGTTTATTGCTTCACATGCTTCTAGGCAATGTCGCATCGCATCAGCAATGTTGCAATACTGCTGATTTCTTAAGATTACAGCCATTTAGTTGCCACATTCCATTTATAACTTAACACAAACTTTTTTTTTAAACATTGAGTTCTCGTGTACCTCTTTGCATAAAAGGCGCGAAAATTCGCACGCAGTCATTACTTTTTGCAATGGTAACATTACGTTCTGTCAAATCTAAGAAAAATTTATGTAGGGTGAAAGACGCAATAGTCGTCTTTTATGTCAGAGTACATTTCCATGTCTTTATCGAGAAACTGTATGAGATACAAAGCACTGTTTGATATGCCAGTGACTGTTCTATCGTTATTATCAATAAACCCATTTGAAGTCGACAAACGTATCGCGTACCTACTCATGTCCAACGTCATTGTTTTCCATTTCACAAGCTGTTTTAAGCCGTTAACTGTTTTCTTTATGGTTTATTTTCCTTTGTTTCGCTTTATAGACTCCGAAGTAGACTTATAAAAGACATGGCAATGTACTTAGCCGTGATCACAGGATAAGAGTTTCCTGCCGTTTGTTTTAAACCTATTGTATTTTATTTCTAAAATTAAATTTTAAAAATCAGTACTCTTTCCATCCCTCTTGTTTTGCTGTTTATTTTATAACACAACATCACGCCCGTATTCCCCGAAGGATTAACAGAAGTGTAGAGTAAGACCCTCATGTCGCCGTTATATTTAAGTCCCATGTAATAGAGGGCGAGCCTATTGCTATCAACCGAGCACAAATCCAAACTCCGGGCTGCTACTCAGGAATTCCACAAGGAAAAACCCAATATGTTTAAAAAAAATATATGTTTATTTTATATTTAAGTACTTATCTTATTTTAGAATTTTCAATTATTTCAAGTTTCAAGATATTTATTTGTGGAAACATGATTACTGTACGGGTCTACCACCTCGACCTCGTTACATACGTTGTCACTGTTATTGCAAATAGTACACGCGAATTAAATCTGTGTTTTTATTGGATTTACAATTATACATTTGTAATCAATCAGGATCATTATTATAGGATCTAACCTTGAGTGACGACATTACCTGTCATAGACTATATATCTATGGTCCTACCATAGATTATTAATGTCATATTATAGAGCCACCCATGTATGCAACTCTACAATTACCTACTTATCTATATGTACATACATAAAAAAGATCAATCTTGTTTAGCTTTTTTCGCGTACAAATATTACAAGTCTTACAGTTAAGTTAAAATTGACGCTATAATAACCACTATTTTTAACAAATGTCATACATATAAATAAATCTAAACAATAAATGGCAAATACGCCAGCCAACGTACGTACGTATTTAACACACTTCTGTTTTTTTTTTTCTTTTGTTTCGTTATTATTTTCGGCAGCGTTAACAGTCAAATCCAATTAGATACGTTTATAACAGGAAGAAATTGGGTTTCAAGATCTCATCGCACATTGTAGTGACAGGATGCCTAATCCAGTGTCTACGAACACCAGCCAGAATGATTTGATGGGAAGCAACTGATGCCGTACCTTTTTTTTTCTCGTTGGAAAATCCTCATGGATGTCCGTCGCCCGGGGAAGGCGAGGGGGTCTGCCGGACTCTTACTGGCTAAAAACCAACAGTGTCCCTCCTTCTGACCCAAGGCCGGGGTCACGGGATTCGCAAAAGCATGCACCGCAACCCCGGAGCTGATGCCGTACCTACTAGAATACAATCAAAAGTTTTCTATTGTTCCCATACTAAGATAGCCCGCATCATTTTTCCAAATTGCCTATAGGTAAGCCTTTAGGTACTTAATTATTAAGCTTTTAAAACCAGGGTTTAAAGTCAGGTTTAAATAAAAACTATGTTTAAGTATATTTAATTAAGGGAACATAATAAATCAGTGTTGTGCTGTGCAATTGGACTTCTTAGAAATACTTTTGTACTTAATTATTCAAAAACTTAGTAAAGTATTTAAATCCTCGAATTTAAAAAATGTAAAATGTTTAAAGGCAATTTTATTAGCTTGACTTACATCATCATAAGCAAAGGTATTAAATAATACTTAAGTAAACATCAAACCGTATTCCATTTGCTAATTAAACACCCATTTGAATTGTAGAATTATTATTTTAACATGTTCATTACAGTTAACGTGATTATTACATATTCGATCATTACTTCGCTTGTTCACTATCGTTATTTGGGTCAAAGCAACATTAATTATTTAAACAACTGAAGATCATGCAAGGAATTCCACGCATAATACATACGTTTTTTTCTTTTTCTATAATTAAAGTTAACTTATTGTTTTCTTTTTAGTTTAAGCTTTATCTTCTAACAGTAACTACGAAAATGCTTAACAGAAACATAACAAAGAAGCTAAGGGGCATCTGTCATCAACAAATACAATAACAGCGCGTAGTTATTAACTGGTTGCTAACTAATCGCCTACGGGATCTTCAATAAAGTATTCAAAAGTCAGCACTCAGTATTCAGTGGTTTTTCGGATCATAAACAAAAATGTGTGTTCTTTTCAAATACCTATAGCATTAATTAGGCTGGTGCATATAAATTCACGTTGCAAAATTTTCCTCTTGATCTTAATTACACAGTTCTAAATAAGTTTGCAATTAAAATAATTAATGACTCTAGGATTCAAAACACCAAAAAAGTTAAAAAGTAAAACAATAAAAATCTACGGCGCATAACCGCAAAATACGACGCACACTAAACTACGAATAGGTAAACGCACCAATTACCGTCCAACCGGTCACATTTTCAATAATTCAAGGGTGAACACCACTGTTGTCGGCACGTCACACGATAAACGTAAGCCAAGTCGTACTGGCTGTGCTCGGTCGATGCACCCGGTCCACACCGTTAGCTCCCGAAATATTGCGACATACGGCAAGCCCTCCGTGATTCACAGAATGAAGTACCTTTATAATGGTATTTTCATAAATGTGGGGTATTGCCCTGTACTGTAAACATGTTGAACAAAAATTAATTTTGGTCTAACTACCTGAGGCGGCAGATCATAAACGTATTGTTTAATTGGTGCAATTTAACAATTAAGATACTAACGGTGCTTACTACAGTGGTTTGATCGTTTTTTTTGGAACTAAAGAAAGTGAACACAGAATTGAGCCAAATTAGAACATAAATACAAACAGATGTTAAATAATCAGCCACAGTTGACATACCTAAAGCCTACTACAATATTTTTTAATTTCCAACACTAATGGCCTTTTACAGAAGCTGATCGTTCAATAAACAAACGATTGACGATCACAAACTCAGAGTTATGACCAACAAGTCTATTAAATCAGTTTGATGACCACCCCTACAGTGAGCCATGACACTTCAACTGTGGTAAAAATACATCGTCCTTACTTCACTAATATTTAATTTCAAATGAAATTTATTGCCAGCAAAAGATTGTCTTTTTCATACTCTTAAAAGTCTTAATGCCTAATCGATTAGGCATTATTCCTTCAATCAACTTTCATGACTTCCGCAAATAACTTTACATTTCCCTTTATATTCCTAAGCTTGCATGGAACTACTTAAAATAACACAATTGACACCGTCATAATTCACGAACTTAGATTTTCGTACCCGCTTCAATAAAAAATTATGCAAATAAGAAAATTACCGCAACGCGCTGGTATACAAGTTTATAGTAATATTACATAATGTATTCGTAACAGAATTATGTAAACATACTTTTGTCGTTAATGTTCGTGTAATGCGAGTATGGTTTTTGTAACATTCACCCTCTGTGAAATGTGTCGGCGTAGACATCTCATTATTATGATTTGTTACAATCATACGTCTACGAACGGCTTCTTCATAGTTCCCACGCGTAGAGTTTTTTTGTAGCCAACGTTTTCATTTCCAATATGACTAAATAATTCTAAAACCTATTCCCTCAATTCGTACATTGCTTTATTAGAAATTATGGCTTATCCGAGCGAAGTTTAACAGTAACGCGCTCGTATATTTATGCAATTCGTGTCTGTCAATATTATTCTGAAAACACGGAACACTTGCTACATTTGCGAAGAAAACAAATCCATACTTACAGCGTATAAGGTTCTTATTTGTTTTTATTTGCATTTTCTTTCCAATTCCCTATCTGTAGCATCATCATCATAGATATGAAAATGAATAAACCAAGAATATGAAAACGAGTATATTATTTAAACATCCTATAGTTCGTGTCGTTTATTAGAATATCAGGTATCAGAAAACTTATAAGTTCAGTGTCAAACAGGTCGTTAGAATTAAAAAAAAACATTTAATAAAACAGCAAGTAAAGCCGAAAACAAACTATCGGACACGACTTATAGACGCGTCCGACGCGACAGTCGCGACCGATGATGTATCTGGTCGGTAAAATTACGTCTACACATGCAAACTATTGGTCATAAGTAATAAATCGCGGACGTGACCTTGCTCGGACGTCAGACGCAAATCTGGCTGAAATGTAAGAGACGATAGTGTCGCACGACCGTAAGTGGCGTCCGATAGTTTGTCCCGGACTTTATACCTACAATCGTAACTGTAAATTGCATGTAATTGGTTCCTTTACCCCATTGATATTGCCATATAGGTACTGTTACATGGTTATTAAAAATAAAACAGACATCGAAAAAAAGCAAAATTACAAAAAATTTACAGTTTCAGAATTCGGTGCTAATCCACGCTGAACCAAATTGAAAGCACCGACTTCTGAAACTGTTAATTTTATAATGTGGTCTTATTTTTTTCTTTTTTTCGTAGTCGGTTTTATTTTTGTTCAAATATTTTTTTAGTTTTATCATTTTAGCGGCCTTGATTAAAACATGGTTGAACCTACCAAAGAAGCTACTCGTAACCCAATCACATTATGTGTACTGTTCGTCATTGAGGAGTTCCATTGTTTATCTTCGAAATTCTTCATCAGATCTTAACCAAATTTAAATGGGACCACTTCGAAAGAATACTCTTTCAAACGAAAAAATAATTTTTAAATCGGTTTATAAATGAGGGTGTAGGGAGGTACCTACCTAACAAATATACAGCCGAATTGAGATCCTCCTCATTTTTAACAGACTTTCAAAAAAGGAGGAGTTCTCAATTCCATTGTATGTTTTTTTTTGTATGTTTGTTCCGCGATAACTTTGCTAATTGTGAACCGATTTTAATGATTCTTTTTTTGTTTGAAAGAGTAGGTATTCTTTCGAAGTGGTCCCATTTAAATTTGGTGAAGATCTGATGAAGAACTTCGGAGATAGACAATTTGAAGTCGGCTTTATTTTTGTTAAAAAGTGATTATTTATTAGGAAGTCGATTAAAAATACACTATTAGCGCTGTCTTGACTGCTATTTATATTCTCAGAAAGAAACATTTCTCAGTCATAAGTTTACAGTATTTACTATCATTAAAAGTAACAACTATTGTTCTATGAACTTTCAAACATCCTAAAAAAAGATCCGAGTTTGTAAACTTTTTGCATTTGACAACATTCGAGCCCTATTCGAGCATTCGTCGATAGTAATTAAATTAACTACAAGTACGTAGCTACATTTTAACTACAAGTAGGTACAATCCACGTTATCCAAGGCTTACTTACTACGGCTAATACAAAATAACTTGGCAATAACTATAGGGACCGCCCTATAGCTCTGGCGTATAGGCAATTAGGCAATACACACTTGAACGTACGCTCTGGGCAGGCATTACGAAACCTATAAGCTCACTGAGAGAACTACACCGCGCCCATCCCTTGCTCCATTACATACGCTCATAAGTACTTATTTTAAGTACTTTTCAAACGAGATTACACTAACCCATGGTAAAAATATTGGTAATATTGGTAACCTACTTTATATTTTTTTAATTTCTCAATGTGCACATGGCATAAAAAATCGAATATTCTGAACATTATTTTATGTAAATCCTACACCATTTTAATTAACAGAAGCTGTTCATAACTTTTGTAAGTATTCTGCTTTGTAACTATTTTTGTTATAAGTAACTATGTATTTTTTTTAATAGAATATTCCTTATTTTTCTGACGTCATTACTAATATTGACGATTCCACGTAACTCTTACAAATAAGGACGAACTTACGTAAATACTACCTACCTAACTTTTAAGGTGCACACCCCAATTATCAGCACCCAAATAAAATTAATTATCGTTTGTTCTACACTAAAAATTATCAACTTTATTGACTCATACCATGCCTACATATTTAAAATGGAAGCATGGAAACTTACGTTGCCGTTGATAATGCAGTTTACTTGTCATAAATTACGTACGTGGAAAAAGGTCGTTACGAAAGAAACTTTGTGAAAAAGTAACCTATGTTTGGAAAGTGGAGCTCGCGGTCGATGCACTTGGCCGGGTCCCGTTAGTGCCGAATCGCGACGTCCCGTGGGACATTATACCTGTTTTGGGTTCCTTAGCATTATCACCCGTATGGGAAAACCCAGTATGGCAAAAGGCTCCGTGGGGCTTCCAATACATCTTTTTTGGCCACAAGAAATACTTCTGATCCTCTTATGTTTATTAATCATCGGTCATCCCCCTGTTTACTTATAAACAAGACAAATCTGATGGTCATTTCAGATCAACCAGTTAAATAATTTTCTTCAATTAAGTGGAGCTGCTAAAATTAATTTAATCATATATGTTTCCTTTCAGTAACAATTGAGAAATTACGAGATCGCTGCAAATAGTTGGTAAAAGATACTGTAAAAAAAAACTACTCAGAATCTTACGCGTTGAACGCACACCCACTATTAAATAGATCTCACATTTTTTAGCTACGAGTACGTGATCCACATCTAAATACGCTGAGTGTATTCACTGCTACTTATCCATCTACTTACATGTCCGACCTTTTGTCATGCCGTGCTAAACACATTATCCACCATGTAGGGAGCCAATTATATGAAGACAATGTGTAGTTAACAGCATCTGCTAGGAAAACTGTCATAAACATGATTTATTTGTATGATCTTCTATAATTTAGTGACGAGTTCCTGATTGAATGGCATTGACTTTGAAAGGATAACGTGAGTTATGACTAATGGAAGTGACAATTTACATAATGTTACTTAATGTTTTCAATATTGAAAACTCCCTATCTCTCGTTCCCTTTTATGCGGTTATAGATATTAAAGATTACCGAGTATCTATAGGTAATCTACAGATCCGGGTTCATAGCTTGCAATTGGAACTCTGCCCAATAAATGGCAAAAACCTTCCTCCTAGGGACTATCAAGACTTACTACATAGAGACTCTTTTTTTCAATAATATTGTTTCAATATAATTCAGTGCGTTATTGACTTATTGTGAATACTTATTTAGCCTTCAAACAACTCATTATTGCTACACGCCTCAAACGGCGCAACACAATGCACAAACTCATTTCTCCATTTGGCTCTACCATTTGAAGCTCTATTTATTGAGCGATGAAAAGAACGACACTCACTGTTCACATTCTATCCATTGTGTTCTATTCAAAATAATGCGACACAAAAATCACTCAAGTCATTGTAAATTATTTCAATGCTGACCAAAAAAGTTAGTTACATTATTATAAAGCCTTATTTTTGGCGAAAAACTAAACCGCAAGTCGTTTAAAAGACATCACGTTCCTTCTTTTGCAATAATCAATAAAAACTCAATAAGAGATTCGTCTCAAAGCAACATCTTATACAAGCACGCAGTGAAAGTCTTGACCAGTAGAGCAGAATGGGGACAAGTGACTCAGTCATTTTAACTGAACTACTGCACACGTATGAGCATGGAGGACGCATGGCAAAGCATGTATCCGTCAGTATTTTGCACCAAAAAAAACGTGGTACTGTTCCAATTGTTCCAAATCTCGACAAGTGTACCGCACCACGTAAAACAATGATACTGTCAATTTTTGGAAATGAGTGTGAGACTAGCTACTACTTTCTTTTATCGTCAAGATAAAAAAATAAGAAAACTTGTTAAATTTGACGTTTATAGCACTAGTTCAAAAATATACACACTGGTTATGTATGTCGACCAAAATGGCAGCACTCATTCATTATTTTCTAAATGTATTCTCAAATAAATTCTACTAACTTGGCAAAAGGAGCCAATAAAACAATAAAACCTTTTCTAAAACACGTATTATCTCCCTATTGAGCCCCGGAAGGCTGTTAACTCTTGGATTTATCTGTTAGGCCTCAACTTTGTCAGTAATTTACGCCAAGTATCTACCATCAGTGCGTCTACAGCGTTGTCTGAAGATACTAACACGTTAGATTAAAGCAATAAATTGCTAAACCTAGGTTCACACGGTAAGTACTGGCTTTCGCCTATAAAATAGTTTTTATTGACACCTATACACTGATTTGAGCATGAAAACACATGCAACAATAAATTCAGCTGCTTTCCATACTCATCATGCAAACATAGTTTTCATTCGTTCTGACTAGCCTTTTCTCAACTATGTTAGGATCACCTTCCAGTCTAACCAGATGCGACCGAATACCAGTATTTTACACGGAGCAACTGGCATCTGATCTTCGCAAACCAGTTACAGGGCAATGCCGGTATCCTAAATTAGACCAGTTGTCAGAGTTTCGGGCTTCTGACTTCCCGTATCGACTGTTGTAGGTATTCGTGACACCCGGGACCGACTGACAACATAATATATTGTGGCTCATATTTGCCCCTCAATTATTATTTATTTGTGAGCTTCTTCTTCAGCGGAATCTTTTAATAATCACCACTAGCCATTGGTGATTGTAGTATAGTTGTTCATGCTGAACATCTTATTTACATTAATACAAGTCAAGTCAAAGTATTTATTTCAATTAGGCACATAAAAGGCACCTTTGAACGTAAAAAAATACAAAAAAAAAATAGAATTGATTCTAGTCACCCCTTCCAAAAGGTAGTACATAGGTACATAAACTATTAAAAGCTTACTATATTAACTATTTGTTCAAGTACATTATGTGATATAACCGAAGGTAGTAGAATCTACCAGGTAGTAAGTTTTGCGAAACACCCTTACCGGGTAACTGCAGTTACGTAAATATTCACCGACTAACCGACTTAGTTCGATTTTATCGTTTTTCCCGACATCTGCAGCGGTACAGCGGTAATGGCGAACTTTCTACATCTTTTTTTTTCATAAAAAAAGTTGCTGCCTTAATGGCTGTTAAAAATATTGTTTTTGGTGGCTAGACTAAAGACTACGTTTTTTTCTTTAAAAATGTTGAAACGGTATTAGTTAGATAATGTTTTAATTTTAAACTGTCGCGACAGTGTTTTGTGCAACATAAGCTTTGTTTGCGTGAATATTATTCCGATACTAATTTGAATATTGTCACAATCATACGGTTATTCACTTTCGAAAGTAGATCAATCAAAACATTGAATTTCTAAAAAACTGCTCAAAATACCCAAATTAAGTACCTACAATTATTATGCACGCTCAGTTATTATCCACTTCACCCTAGAGCACTCAATGATTAAATAAATATTGAAGGTTACCTGTTACAAAAAGTCATTAGGTATTATATTTTGAGAGATTTAAGTATGAAAATAGTTTAAAAACAATTAAATATGACTAAGACGAGCTACCTAACTACATCCATCAGTCATGTTAAAGGACATGTTATAAAATGGGCTTAAAATAATTTTATTTTTGAACCGCTTACATGTGCGGTTTTTCTGATAGGGAAAACTGTCTAGGACGTGCTTACAAAAACATTTTTTTTAAAAGCACCATTATTTAATTAAAAAACATTTAAGGTCAGGTTATAAGTACTGGGCACATAATATTATGATATACGAACTCATTGTTGACACATACCATCAACACCATTACGCTAACCACTAATAATTGGGTAACAGTGGGTTTTCATCCGAAGCCTTGGAGCCGACTGTTTAGGCGCATGAGCATTATATTGAGCAACACTCAATGACAAATTGCATAGCATTTGACAGTTTAATTTAGTGTAATTTAGTTTAATTGCATAATTAATTTTAATTACAATCTATTCGCCGATTTATGGTTTGTGAAATACTTACCAACAATGACTTGTTTCCATTATAGTTTTGATATAGTAAGTATCATCTATTAAATATAAATCGTTCTGTCTATCCTTTTCCCAAATATGTTGGGGTCAGGTACAGATGCGGCTGAATACCAGTATTTTACACGAAGCGACTGCCATCAGACCTCCACAACCCAGTTACAGGGCAATGCCGATATTCTTAGGTAAGACCGGTTCAGCTATCAAAATAAATACGTAGCTAAAATGTATTGCCCATAAATGAAGATACCGCTTTTCGTCGACAGAGCTTAAAAAAGCACGCTTATTGCGTTAAAGCGCTATAAAGCGCATTATTGCGTAAGTCAATCTTGTCTAAAAAATTAAAAGACCAAAAGCAGCTCGATAAAGCTTCGTAAGCTTTCATTTCTGGACTCGAAAGTGCCATTAATCACAAAGCTACAAAAAAAAAAATTCTTACATCAGAGTAACTATTCGTAAATGGATATACCTACCCACCTACCTACCTAATAAACTGTATAATATAATAATGCATACAAACTTCAGTAACTTTTCCTTTTGATGTTTACTGTTCCTATTTTTATCTTAAAACTTAAACAGTTATGGTTTTTGATATAAAACAGATAAAATCTGTTTGAGTAACAGAAGGAAAATAATAAAGCGTGGAGTAAAAGAGATTTTGTAGAAAAAACTATTATTAGACAAATCAATAATGTACAGTACCTACGCGTAAAATAACTCTGCCGCCATGCCGGTCTGAAACAGACTTTGAGCGTTCTGTTCCTCACTTCAGAGGGGCAATGTTATTTGGTACGCGTAAAATAACTTTGGCGTTCTGAAACGAGGGTTTGAGCGTCCTGTTCCCCACTTCAGAGGGGTAAAGTTATTTGGTACGCGTAAAATAACTTTGGCGCTCTGAAACGAAGGTTTGAGCGTTCTGTTCCTCGCTTCAAAGGGGTAAAGTTATTTGGTACGCGTAAAATAACTTTGCCGCTCTGAAATGAAGGTTCGAGCGTTCTGTTCCTCACTTCAGAGGGATAAAGTTATTTGGTACACGTAAAATAACTTTGCCGCTCTGAAACGAAGGTTTGAGCGTTCTGTTCCTCACTTCAAGAGGGGTAAAGTTATTTGGTACGCGTAAAATAACTTTGGCGCTCTGAAACGAGGGTTTGAGCGTTCTGTTCCTCATTTCAGAGGGGCAGTTATTTTATTCGTACTGTTTCTTGATCCTAAAGTTTGTTTAGCTTGGGTTATACATCGGTGTGTGGGTGCGTCCTAAAAAATAAGCTGAATTTTGGGTACAGAACAGCCATTTTTTTTTCTCGTTGGAAAATCCTTATGGATGTCCCTCGCCCGGGGAAGGCGAGGGGGTCTGCCGGACTCTTACCGGCTAAAAACCAACGGTGTTCCTTCTCCTGACCGTACGGCCGGGGTCGCGGGATTCGCAAAAGCATGCACCGCAACCCCGGGGGTACAGAACAGCCTACAGGAACCAAGATTATGAACACCCTTTGACCGCTAAATCCACTAGCAAGTTTTGTTGCACACGTTGACTTCTGCAACCGACTGTCAGTCTATGGACACACCCGCAGCAATTCAACTTCTACAAGTTTTACGAACTAAGCGAGCAATGGAGTGCAATAAATTGCACAATAAAATTTGCTAGTAGATTTGACGCTTTGGGTTATGATTTAAATACTGCAACAACTGGTTTCTATAAAAAAATCTCGGCTATTTTTAGTTGCGATAGTTCCCTAGAAACATACTTAATTAGATGGTAAAAACAATAAAAATGATATAAAAGTAGATCCCACAAACGAAAGTAACCTACAAAAGTGGTTTCACTCTCAAGTTGCAACAATAAGATGAATCTGGACCTAGTTTACAACAATCGGAGTAGGTAACGGCAACTTTGTTAAACTTTTTTCATTGATACGGCTTGTTGCACATGAACTGAATAAATTGCTGTAAGCTGTTGGAATTTGTAACGCGAGTTCTACTGAATTGAATAAATATTTTTGAAATTGGAATATCCATAATGCATTGTTTTATGCTTTCTGGTGTAAATGCGACCGATGCATTAATTAAAACAACCAACGGTAAATTCATAGTACCCACCTACCTATCTAATCTAAAAGAAAGTTAACCGTGGGCTTAACTTCACCGTTCATTAGATACCTAAGTAACAATTTGATAAACAGTGGTGATCAATGCACAAAAAGTACCTACTTAAAACACTCGGATGAATTTAATCAGTTTACCAAGACAAATAGGGTATGTCTCGAGTCTCGACTTACGCGCGACGTGAAAAGAGTAATTTACGAAAAAGGTCATCATAATTGTTGACCTTTTTTGTGTTAATGTTCAGTGTATCATCAAGCAGGAAGTTAACACTAAAATGCGACTGTGCCTTTGTCTTCAAAACTTTTTTAAGGGCAAGTAGGTATTCCGTTTCTCAAGTGGTAAACCTTGATTGGTTACTTTTACATCAAGTTTACCGTATCGTTTTACTTTTATTTCGAAGGTCTGTGTGCAATCAGTTGCGACATGATGAAATCCCATTATAATTTATAATACATACTATAATGGGCCCAATAACCTCCAGACTAGGTACCTACTTGTTGAAAATTTTAATTAAGTATATACTCCAAACGTGGTGAATGTGGCTATGTTCCTTCTCAATGTCAACCGCTTATGTAGAAAACAGCGGATGTATACATGCTGATAAGATATTCCATGATTTAAGTATAAAATATCCCTCGAAAGGTTGTTCTGCCTAGCCTTTTCCCAACTATGTTAGGGTCAGCTTTCAGTCTATCCAGATGCGGCTATATTCAGAATTTTATACGGAGCGACTGCCATCAGACCTCCGCAACCCAAGTATTGGGCAATGCCGATACCCTAAGGTCAGAAAGGTGTTTTAAAGTAAATAATTAAAACATAACTGTCATATTTGTTATTCTCAAGAGATTAAGCAAAGATTAAATTCGCCGTTGAGGTAGGATTGTTCGCTGATGACGATGTGTCCCATGACATACAAAATGCGCCGCAGAAAGCTATAATGTGGGGCAATCCCAAATTATGCGACACACTCAGCCTACTCAGGCTATCTAAGAGGCTATAATATATTTATGTACTGTCCGACCTGGTGATCGAACCTAGTATTTTATGATCAGATGAGCGTGTGGCGTTTACGTGCTGCCACTAAACGTTTGAGGCAGTATCAAGACATTTTGTTTTGATAAATAATGGCCAGTAACTTGAATTGCTATAGGTATCTACAAGTTATTTATATTATTACCTAATTAAAAATAATGGTGACATTATGAGTAATAAAAAATTATAAAAAGGGAAATGCTTGTATAAAGTACATTTTCTTCCGTAGTTATAATTTTTTAATTAATTTATATTTATTAGGAACTCTTTTTAACATACTTCATATTACGTGCTATGTACCAACGAGAAAGTAAAAAAAAAGAATAAAGAAAATTACTTACCAAAAATAAGGAAAGCGAAGGAAATTCCAACTGGAGCCAAGCGTCGAATATCCCACTAATAATTTTTCACTGATAGATCAATTACTCGATTTATTTCACTGAAGTTAACACAAAGTTATGATTGAATGAAATAAATAAATGTAATTCGAAATTTAAGTCGTGCGATGGCCGTACCCACCGCACCGAGTGTCGCTTCAACACTGAGATAGGTACAACAATGTACGCTGTGTTTACTGTGCCAACCAGCCAATCTAATCGAAACAAACGCAATTGTCGTCTATAAAAAAATCAAATAAAATTAGTAACTCTTCATGGCATAAAAGTAGTTTTTTGGAATCGTTAACTGGGATCAGTGTTCCATTTTCAAAAGGATGGCGCGATTTCTATGATTGGTCGGGCGTAGCGACCGGTTCTCATCGATTGGTCATCTCGCTGCGGCGGTTTCCCTAACTTTCTTTGACCCCGATTATCGTGTCGGCACATTTTTATCGTGATTGCATTTTGATAGAATTTTATTGCAATAATTCAATCGTCAGTGTTCTGATTGCAGGATACGTCGCAATCAAAGGTAATGTTATTTATGTTACAGTTTTTTGACTTATTAAATTGCTGAATGGCGGAACGTCTACAATCTTTGTGGCGGGTTCGGATATCGTATTGAAACACATTAATTTTATTGTGTGACCTACTTGGGACCCCTGTTTTGGGGCACTATTGGAATCGACGATACAGGTTGATTTATGACAAAAAAACCTCACGTTCGTGGGAAAGATCTAGATATGATTGGCATAGACAATGGTAAGGCACGTCGCACCCTTAGTAATGTAAGGGCACAACTCGAAAATATCAACTTTTGGGAAAACGTGTTAAAAGATTTAGGGAACACGATGTTTTCACAGTATAATTACAGTATTTGCTTTAATATTGTCTTTTTTCTCTTTCTGTGAAAGCCAAGTGGTAGAACAGTTGATACTGAAACCATCTAACACAGAAACTCAAAAACTCAATATTTCGAATTGTGTTCTTACATTACTAAGGGTGCGACATTCTCCAGTGTCGTCCTGTTTGTGCCTCCTTTCCCAGGCCTACACTCAGCAGTAAGGGGAACAAGGCTATCAATGCTGATGATGAATCAACACATAAATCGACGGTCCCTACGTAGGTACAATCCCCTATGTGGTAGATACGTGATTTGCATGTTGTTTCCGTGATCAGGCTACTGTAAACTATCGTTTAGTTTAAACAACAATAAGTCTAACTTGGCAAATTGAACTTTAAATCCACACACGAAATTTCGCATAATTACAAAATTGACTAAAATTTGCGACGTAGTAGTAGTGGTACTTAGTCCAGTAATTTTACTTTAGATTTTACTGTCCGGTTAAGTAGTTACAAAGCCCTCGCGTGCTTTAAACTACGAGTGGTCCTACATAAAAAAATAAATAAATTAGATTTTACTTTTTATATTTTTTCATAATAATTACTTACACTGCTGCGCTGTTTTATATGAGACAACCAGATTGTTTGACATTTCCAGACCCATGCTCTTGTGGGAAAGTTGCTCAGTTTTGTGAGTGCGTCAATCACTTACCCTAATTTTGTAAGCAGTATTTAAGTGGTGGGTACATGGTATACATATACTCCACGTACAATTTCATAAATGGCAATTACGACTTTGATTAATTGAAAGACTGCCACGTAAAAGTCAATAAGTACGTACCTTCCACTTAAGCTGTTTGCAATACGGATGATTCCGATGTAACTACATAAGTAAGTGACGAATAATACACTAAAAGTGACTTTTATGACCTATCTTTTATAAAACATACATATATTTTTTATAAAACATATTACATGTTAAACCTTTATACCAAAATTCATAACATTACGTTAAGTAGAATATGATGTACACGTGTTTGAAACTTTGAAGCGCTTTCCTGTAAAATTTGTCATTTGTCGTTAGGGGATTATTCGTAGTTCATAGGGACCGTCGAAATGGTGAATGGTGATAGATACCAATATTATTTTGCCGGATTGAATAATCAGTAGCTACTTAACAATTCATGTTCACGTAGCTATTGCGTTAAGATTCACCTTTCGCAATAAGACAGGTCTATAGGTCAAGTGAGTCCCCTTATGTATTGGCAGGACGACACCTACATTCTCCAAGACTATTTATTAGCAATAAAGGGCCACTTGCACACAAAATGTTCATTTGAATAACGTATGAGTGTGTAGCATCTGTTCTTAGTCTGTGCGTAGGCATCTATTGCTGAAAATGGGTTTTCCTCCCCATAGACATCTAAAAATATTTCGCAAATCACCGCAGCAGACAAATATTATTAACCAATTTTAAGTAACAAAGTTAATTAATGAAGCGAACCATTGTTTCTTATAGATATATTTGAGTGTATGCATGGGATGCGATAGGTATAGTCCACACGCGAGTGCTAGTCACATCCTGAGGTATGGGAGCGGTAGGAGGAGGGTGCCGCAGTAGACAAGACAGCAAACTGACAAAATGCGTATATTGTTCCTGCCGCTCTCATACTTCAAGCTGTGACTAGCACTTGCGCTTTCTTATATGTATGATGAATATGATGAAGAATTAAATTCATGTCGACAAAACGATTACGATACAGACAAGTGATGTTGTAGTAATACTAAATTACGAAAAGCCTTCAGCCAAAAAGATTAAATATGTTTGCCTTCAGCATAAATCGTGCAATTTTGAAGTGACAAATTATTCAGCGGATGCGCCACATGTTGCATGTGATGAGGTGTGCTTAACAGCCTTGTAACAGATGTGAACAAATCTTTGACGTCCGCAGTTCAAGGCTCCTCTGTTATTGTTCACTAATCACTGAATCTGCAATAAAACAGCGTAAACTATCAAAATGATGTTTGTATTGCGAAATTACACATCAAAATATCATAACATTAGAGATATCTAGGTTTTAGTTCTCTGGCTTTTACTTAGAGTGCAATAAAGAATGTAAAAAAATAATAACTTTCATTTATCATTTAGTATTTACCCAAAAATCATTATGATATTTTTCTAAAATGTTTCTAATGGCTAAGGTCGAATAACAGACAAACTACACGCAAAAAAGACGGTGTTGCAGCTGCAGGGCTGTGCATAATTGGCGATGCAAAGATTCTAACTAGAGCCTCAAGTGTCAAAATTGTGAAGATGTCTAAGAACGACACTGACAGTCTTCGATACAATTTACGTCACGGAAAAATTTATTAATTAAATTTAGATCAGATTTATGTGGTATCTTGCTGGACGAGACAATAATTATGTTTCTTCTTTTATCTTTCTTTAATACAACTTTTTCCTGTGTCTGATATCAGACCTATTTTCTCGAGCAATTTTTGGGCAAAAAATAAAATCAAAGAAGCTCTGTTATAGAAATAACAGAGCTTCTTTTAGGAATATTCTGAGACTGTACGATATTAGGAAATAACTTCTGTCTTTTAGAATCTGGAATAATAAACATAATCTCGTTATCTGACGAGAAACTCGCCTTAGCCTAAACTAAATAAATAACTTATAAAATACTTGTGAATATAATATAAGTATGTACAATAAAATAATTAAAACATAATTATTATATTTACTGTTTGGAAAATGGTTTGAACCTTGAAAATTATGAGAACAAACTCTCATTGCTGAGTGAAATCGGCTTGCCTATTCTTAAAGCAGTCTCCCATTTTTTCTTCATAATTTTGTCTTTTGGAAACAAATGAAAATTTATTCCCGAATCTCTGTAAGTACTATATTGAGGATGTAACGAAACGTTACATGAATAATCATGTTTGTTTATGGTACGAATGTTAAAGGACAAATAGATTATAAATAAATGCTTTGATGCTTTGTTCTTTGTTTGTGTACGACTTGGAACGCGCCGGGTAGGAAGGTTGTACATGCGCGGTGCGGGGGGAGTGTTCGCATGGAATGAATGAGGTGAACGAATCGCGCCCGCGCAGGAAACGCGAGTCCACGAGAGTCGCTTCTAGGCTGATGTAAGAGTGCACGAACAGCTTTGCGTCCTGTCGAGCGCCTTAGCAGACACGACCGTTATTAAAACTATTTTTCTTCTCTATGAGTTTTAATTTACGGGTTTAATAAGTGCCATTATAGTATAGTGAAAATATAGTGAAAATCCCGATTTAGGGTTTCACCCTTACGTTTCGCCACCGGTGTGCTGAAGAAGTCAGACGACCGTGCTTTAAAACATTCAAGTGACGTCACCGTACAGCACAACACTGAACTTCGGCCATCTCCCATCTCCGGCCAGCGGCGGGAATTCGTCTACAGCTACAGGGGAGTACCTATCCCTGCAGGAGTGACAACAGACGTCCGTAACCCACGATCCACAATTCTATGTGTGCCTCCGGCTTTACCAGCTTGGTTAATATTAATATATCTTTTTTTAAAGTTACACACCCGATTTTTATTCTGTCGCCAATAACCAGGTGGAAATCGAACGGGTGGAGGTTACACTGGCGCCCAATTACGTGGTTCTGTTTGTTTTCGCTTCTGTAGTTAGTAGTTAGTTATTGTACGGTGAGTGTTTTTTTTTTTTTTTTTTATGTAAAACGCTTTGTTTTTTTTTTGTTTGCGTTAACTGGGGTGAAGAGTAGTGTTTAGATTATACTGTACTATTCTGTATTGTTATTTTTTCTATCTTTTATGATTATATAAAAGATAAAGATTGTTTAAAAAGGAAGTACCTACATTTAAAAAAAAAATTGTTTGGTGTATGTAATATTTTTCTCGTCGGTACTTCGATAATTTTTTTTTGTAGTCTTGTTTCTTAATACGCAAATTGTTTTTGTTAATCTACCTTCACACCAGTTGCAATTTTTTTTGTAACGTTTTTTATTTTTTTTTGTTCGCATTTTTATTTAATTATTTGTTTTTTTTTTTGTAACACAGCGTTCTGTTAGTGTTGATTGTAACGGAACGGAGTATTTTCATCATTGATCAATAATATTTTGTGTGCTATTTACAACTTTGTCATATTGTTCAATATATATTTCTTATTATCTTTTAAAATGGCATACCCTATAAAGTATTTATCTTTGCAAAAATCTGAATTAGAATATGAGGTCGCCGTTCGAGGTGAAACCCCGGCTAGTACTGTAGCGGATCTTAGGCGACAGATTTGTAAGCTCAGTCCAGTACTTTTATCTGAGGATATTTTGTGTTCCCATCTCGACCCCCTTGACGATTTGAATAATTCTTTAGAAATTTTAAATAAAATAAAATCTAGCCTTGATGTGGATACCAAGGATAAGAATGTTTTGGGGCGAATTGAAAATCTTTTCCATCACCTTTATCATCGGCTCAATAGGATCAATATCGATGAGAAATTCAGTGATGTGCATACGGAATGTACGAAAATGTTTAGAGAATATTACGAAATTCTCGTATCTTTAAAAGCAAGGTGTATAGACCCACTCATAGCTGCCACCCCAATTTCTGACTCGCAAGTCACGCCTGAGAGGATCAATATTTCAGTTACTTGTGAAGGAAATACTAAGCATTCCGAGTTAGCCAAACTGAGATATGACGGCAAGTCTTGCGTGCGTGCTTTTATTCAGCGAGCTAACGAATTTAGTGTAGCTCGTAATATTACGAACGCAAAGTTTTTATCATTTGCAACCGAGATTTTTGTAGACGATGCACTCCATTGGTTTAGAAGCGTAAGGCAACAGGTATCGTCTTGGGATGAACTTGTCGTTCTTCTGCAACAGGATTTCGACAAAGCGGATTACGATTACCGACTTTTATCTGAGATTCGGTCTAGGACTCAGGGGACATCGGAAAATATTACAATTTACTTATCCATTATTTCGGGAATGTTTTCACGCTTGTCGAGGCCTTTAGTAGAGGAGGACAAGCTAGAAATAATTTTACACAATATTAGACCATGTTATGCGAGCACCCTCGCCTCTGCATCTCAAATCACATCGATTGAGCAGTTGAGATCTCTTTGTAGGAATTTCGAAAACGTTCAGTCACGCATGGTACAGTTTCGGGAACCTTCCGTTGCTACCTCTGACACGTTAGCACCTGAGTTTGCATACAAACAAAGAACAGATATAGCCAACAAACAAAATCAATATATTAACACTAAGAATGTAAACAATAAAACCAATTTAGATAATAACAAACAGAATTCGAATAATAATAATGTTAATGAAAAATATTTACAGGCCATGAATTCAAATAATTCAGTTCCTGATGCGAAACTGCCATATTGTCCTAGATGTCGTAATAATTCGCATAGCCTCAGGGATTGTCAGAATAGAGAAATATTGTGTTTTAAGTGTGGTCACAAGGGTGTCAAGAAACCAGATTGTCCAAATTGTAACAAGGATCAGAAACCAAAAAACTAGGTACGCAGGATTGTCTCAACTCATCTTCTATAGAAGGTCGCTTTAATAAAGAAGATTGGGATAATTGGTTGAAAACAATTAATTTATTTTTCAACAGTTACAAAATTTGTTCAATTCTGCAAACTAAGCCTTTAGGTGATTCACGACCTTATTTAAATATTAATATCAATGATATAACAGCATCTGGCCTTCTGGATTCAGGGTCAGCCGTTACAATATTAGGTAATTATGCACATAACACGTTAATCAGTCGTGGCCTTAAGCTATGTACTGATGATACACCTTCGATAATAGCTGCTGGTGGCCAGGCACTTAAGAGTATTGGTTATATTAATGTTCCAGTGCATTTAGAGGAACAATTTCACATAATTAAGTGTTTTGTAGTTCCAGAAGTACAATCATCGCTTATTCTAGGTATTGACTTCTGGCGCGCCTTTCATTTGTGTCCGAAATATTTAGGTTCTGTTAATTTGTCAGCTAATCCATTAATAGATTTAAATAGTAATAATCATCAAACTTTTATTCATTCTTATGATAGTTTAGAACAGTCTCAACGCGTTATTGCTGATAACGTTGTTGAACAATTTAGGGACATTTCATTTGAGCGTAAAGGCTTAGGCCGTACGCACGTTTTAACTCATCGCATTGATACTGGCGATTCTCCTCCTATTCGACAAAGATATTATAGGATGTCTCCTGAGAAACAGAGAATCCTTGTCGAACAGGTGGATGAGATGTTAAATCTGGATGTGGTGGAGCACTGCGAAAGTGCCTGGCAGTCACCGGTACTCCTCGTTACTAAGAAGAATGGCCAGCCTCGTTTTTGTCTTGATGGCAGGAAGTTAAATTCGGTTACAAAACGAGATGCATACAACTTGCCGTACATTGCCGAAATTTTGGATAATCTGCGCGACGCCCGTTTTCTAACTAGTCTTGATTTATCTAAAGCTTTCTGGCAAATTCCAATTGCAGAGGAGGACAGAGATAAAACGGCCTTCTACGTCCCAGGTCGAGGAACTCTTAGATTTAAAACTACAGCCTTTGGCTTGACTAATGCTCCCGCTACGCAACAGCGTCTTGTAGATAAGTTACTAGGTAACGTAGATCACCGTATATTCGCTTATCTAGATGATATTATTATAGTTAGTAATAGTTTTGATGAGCATGTGTCCCTCCTACTTCGCGTTTTGGACAAATTGTGTAAAGCAGGTCTAACCGTCAACTTGGAAAAGTGCGAGTTTTTTCGAAGTAAACTTAGGTACTTAGGTTATGTGGTTGATGCGAACGGGTTGCGAACAGATCCAGAAAAGGTTGAAGCCATTCTTAACTACGCAACTCCTATTAATCGCAAGGAGTTAAAGCGATTTCTAGGCACAGCTACATGGTATCGTAGGTTCGTTCCCAATTTTAGCACAATTGCAGGGCCACTCAACAAGTTGACTTCTAATAAAAAGAATACTCCACCCTTCAGGTGGACTGATGAGGCAGAAGTTTCTTTTAAAAAACTAAAAGAATGTTTAGTTTCCGCGCCTGTTCTTTCTTGCCCCGATTACAATCTACCTTTCGAGGTGCATACGGATGCGAGTAACTATGGGATAGGTGGTATGCTCACTCAATCTATAAACGGGAAGGAGCATCCTATAGCTTACATGAGCAAATCATTAACAGCCGCAGAAAAGAACTACAGCATAACGGAGCGGGAGACGCTGGCAGTTCTCGTGACATTGGAGCATTGGCGATGCTATTTGGAAAATGGGAAAACTTTCACAGTTTACACAGACCATAGTGCGTTAAAATGGTTTCTTTCATTAAATAACCCTACAGGAAGACTCGCACGTTGGGGTGTGCGTTTGTCTTCGTTCAATTTTGATATAAAGCACCGTCGAGGTGTCGACAACGTTATCCCTGATGCGTTGTCTAGAGCTGTTCCTGTTTCTTCTATGGTCACTTCTAATTCATTTGAGACTTCTAGCGATGATTGGTATAGGAACATTTATAATAACTGTGTCACAAAGCCTGAAGGTTTTCCCAACTACCAAATAAAGGACGGAACTCTTTTCCGCCTTAGTAAGAATAAGTGCTTGCTTACTAATGAATTTTCTTGGAAGGAAGTCGTTCCATCTGAGATTAGGGATAAGGTTATTGCGGATAACCATAATGAACCAACTGCAGGTCATTTGGGCGTCTTTAAGACTTATAGGCGCATTGCACTTAGTTATTACTGGCCGGGTATGCATCGAGATGTAGCAAAATTCGTTGGTTCTTGCAGTACTTGTCTTCAGTACAAAACTCAGAACCATGCTACTCTTGGTGAAATGGGACGCCCAAAGCAATGTTCTCGCCCTTACCAAATGATATCCATTGACTTAATGGGACCTCTTCCTGTCACACGGAAACGAAATAGTTACATACTAGTGGTAACCTGTTGCTTTTCCAAATTTTGTCATATTTTCCCAATTAAAAAAGCAACTTCTCAGATTATAGTTAAGATTTTGGAGGAACACATTTTCTTGGTTCACGGTGTTCCTCAAAGTATTTTCCTGGATAATGGTACTCAATTTATTAGCGGCCATACCCAGGATTTGTTCAAGAAATATAAAATACCGAACGTTTTCTTTTCACCAAAGTATACCCCTCAGGTTAATACTGTGGAGCGGTATAATAAAACTATTATTACTTGCATTTCTACTTTCGTAGATGGTGATCATCGATCATGGGACATATTTATTCCGAAAGTACAATTTGCAATTAATAATTCGGTTAATGAAGCTACTGGATTTAGTCCTTCTTTTCTAGTTTTTGGACGAGAAATAGTATTATGTGGTTCGCATTATGCAGATTCAGACTTGGGTGATGAGGTTTTGTTTCTTCCTCGCGATGTGTATGCGGAGAACCTTGGTTGCCTGGGTTCTATCTTTGATCAAGTCCAAAAATCATTATATCACGCCCATGTAAAGAACACATCATATTATAATTTAAGACGTAAAGCTTTTGAGTTCAATACCGGTGATATCGTATACAAACGTGCTTACGTCCTGAGCGATAAAGATAAGCACTTTAGCAAAAAATTAGCTCCCAAATACATTAAGTGCCGGGTCATTCAAAAGCTGTCACCACTTGTATATGTCTTAGAGGATATGTCAGGGAAAAACTTAGGGTCTTGGCATATTAAAGACCTGAAAATATCTACCTACAAATGAATTCTGTCTTCGTTACATTTTCCCTTGCACTTTTAAACGATTTTGAGACCCGTTACAAAAGTCAGTGACGGATATTAGTCACTTGATTTTTCAGTATGTTAGGACACGTCGCATAATTTTTTAATATTGTGTGATGTATTATATGATAGGTTGTTGAGTGATGAGGTATGACTGAAATGAAAGAATGAGTAAAAGGTTATTGTAACAAGTTTATGATGCGGATTTTATTCTTAAAATAAAATCCTTATGAGGGAACCGCGGGTAATGTAACGAAACGTTACATGAATAATCATGTTTGTTTATGGTACGAATGTTAAAGGACAAATAGATTATAAATAAATGCTTTGATGCTTTGTTCTTTGTTTGTGTACGACTTGGAACGCGCCGGGTAGGAAGGTTGTACATGCGCGGTGCGGGGGGAGTGTTCGCATGGAATGAATGAGGTGAACGAATCGCGCCCGCGCAGGAAACGCGAGTCCACGAGAGTCGCTTCTAGGCTGATGTAAGAGTGCACGAACAGCTTTGCGTCCTGTCGAGCGCCTTAGCAGACACGACCGTTATTAAAACTATTTTTCTTCTCTATGAGTTTTAATTTACGGGTTTAATAAGTGCCATTATAGTATAGTGAAAATATAGTGAAAATCCCGATTTAGGGTTTCACCCTTACGTTTCGCCACCGGTGTGCTGAAGAAGTCAGACGACCGTGCTTTAAAACATTCAAGTGACGTCACCGTACAGCACAACACTGAACTTCGGCCATCTCCCATCTCCGGCCAGCGGCGGGAATTCGTCTACAGCTACAGGGGAGTACCTATCCCTGCAGGAGTGACAACAGACGTCCGTAACCCACGATCCACAATTCTATGTGTGCCTCCGGCTTTACCAGCTTGGTTAATATTAATATATCTTTTTTAAAGTTACACACCCGATTTTTATTCTGTCGCCAATAACCAGGTGGAAATCGCAACAATATTTCGTATTTCTGTTTTTATTAGCCACAGATTTCTGTATGTAATCGTGATCCATCTGATTAAATTAATTAAACTTAGCCTCAACGTTCTTAGACAACTTCTAAATTTCGCTGCTAGAGGCGCGCGGATAATCTTTGCATCGCCAATAAACTGTACCATAAACTATAGAATAAAAAGGAATTGCGTGACACGGTGACAACGAGGTGACAGTGACACTAAGATTATTGACAGCTGTCATTGTAATCAAAACAACAAAAATGGCGAACGTTCCACTTCTCGGATTAAAAACTCACTCTCAAAAAGTTTGCTCTCTTTATAAAAGAGCTTTGCGCAATTTGGAGGCGTATTACGATAGACGGTATGGTTAACTTTATAATTAAATTCATTAGATACTTCTGGTTCCTTTTGTTTTCCTCGTTACGTAATTCTTGCAAACATAACCACAACTTACCTTTTATTTTTCAGATACCTTTTGATTTATCCGAATTCCATTCTTGAAAATAAACATTTTTCTTACATCAACTATATTTTCAAGTGTCCATACATACAAGGTTATATACTAATTGTTAAAAAAACTTCTCACCAACCTATGTATTCTAGTTTGTTTAGTAGTTACAAATTTCTATATTTTTCGTTTATACTCTTCTATAATCTGTTTATCTCACATAAACAGATTTATGTTACTAGATATGTAAAGTAAATAGTCTTAGCTACTTATTTATAGGCTTCATTTGTTTGTTACTATTTTAAAAAATAAATGGGGATGAGTATTCTATTTATTAAGTACAAAACAATATTTGATTGATTTGTCCTTCGTGGTTAATTAATAGTCCAAAAATTAAAAAAAAAAATATGGTACTAGTAGATCATAATTTGACATATATTATTATTTATCAATGTTAGAAATTATATTTCTAACATTGATAAAACTAGCCTACAAACCCACTGCCAAACAGCTTCATTTCAGATTGGTATCACTTTAAACAAGATAGAACAACAAACATCATATTTTTCCTTATTTATATCCACTCCATTTTAATTTCATATAATCAAATTTGTGAACAATAAAAAATTATGAAAATTTAGAATAGAATCATAGAAAACTGGGACTAACTTATACAAAATCATCTGAAACATCCAACAATATTGGGGGTATTGCCCATGGTCCACCTAGTAGGAACATGGCCTAAGATATCCCTACGACAATGGGCAATATCCCAATATTGGTCTCATTAATCTAGACGCAGTGTCCCGCCACATCCAATGTTTTAATATTTACAAAAAAATAAATATAATAATCTATTCAATTCTATTTTCCAGCAATGTATACCGGTATCAGGCAGTGCTTCTCCGAGAGAGGTTCGACAAGAACGCCAAGATGAAAGACATGGTGAAGGCTGTAGATCTGTTGAAGGAAGGGGAGAATGAACTGTTCCTAATTCAGCATCCTCTTCCTAGAGTCTGTAAGTTATTTTGTGCTTGTGGTGGTTTTTTTGGTTTTCCTATTCGACTCTTGTAGATGGTCTTGCGGACCTTTTCTACGTAACCGGGCTATTATTGGCGAGACCAGAAAGGTCTCCGAACCAATTTCAACTACTCTAACTACCTAGCTAACTACAACGCTAAGTACTGTAACATCATGACTATGACTATTATAGCAGCAACACCTCTAAGGGTGTCCCCAAGGGGGGACTCGAACCTCTTAGGGTGTTGAATGCGAGAGGACTGAGAGGGAAACGACAGCTTGATGAGGGCTGTATTAGTCGCGTGGTGACTGCGCGGAGTCAGAAGGGACGACCGGCTCCGCGGCTGCGGCGGGTGAGCACGGTGGACCGGGGGCGGCGGCGGTGGGACGTCGCGAGGGGCCTCGTCGGCGAGGGCGATACGCCGGTCGGCGGCATTTTGTGCTTGTATTTGCCATTTGCCCTATATGGGTGTTGCAAGCCAGTAAATTTTGAACCACCGTGAAGATGATAAGACATGAAGTTATCATTGACTTGACTCCAGAATGATTTGTTCAGCTAGGACAGTCTTTGATTTAGCAAGGACATGACAATTCCATTTATGAAGAATGCATGCCATAATGAAAATATAAATGACAACTTAAACAAATATCAACTTTAAAAACAAATACTAGATTTCAGAATGATAAAAACTATCGACAAGGTTCTTCATCTTCTCTTGTGTCAGTACAAGCTATATAAGAATAGCCTATGCCAGTGTTCCGCAAAGTGTGTGCCGCGGCACACTGGTGGACCGTGGTCATTAATTGGTGTACCGCAGGGAAAATCAATTTCTTATAAAATTATAAAGGCGGACGGAAATAATGTATTCTTTATATGATTAAAATATGATTTTTTATTTATGGTGTACCTCTGAAATTCCCCGATTTTGTAGGTGTACCTTGAACACAAAAAGTTTGCGGAACACTGGCCTATGCCATGGTGAAAACATTTGCCAGTCAGCAAGGTTGGTAGCAAGGACGCCCAGGGAGCGCCGGATGTACTCAAGTATAGTCGTTCAACAAGGCTCTTTTTATGCACCCCATGGACAGTCATAAAACAATTTTAGAAATTCAACCCTGTCCAATAGAATTAAGGTTTATTTTCTTCTTATCTACCAATGTGTTTTTGCCAAGGTCCGCCTGAACTTAGTCAGAATTTTCTGGTTTGTAAGTTCCCAAACAATCACCATTCTAGTTGATGAAGCTCATATCATAGAACGAGGGTGAAAAGGAACTCTACAAAACATTAGAAGTGTCTTTAATGAACATAGCAACATAGGCCAGGATGTGATTTCAAGGTGGCATTTCAAATAGATTTTGGAATTGGGGTCTTCCCTTCCCCATTTTTACTGCTAACCTTGAGTAAATATTTTTTAATTTGGCTTCTGGCTACACCGCGGCTTTGTCTGCTGATAATCCCAACTTCTGTCCCCAGTCGCAACAAGCATGAACGGCGTGGCCCACGAGCGTGTAGTAACTCCTCCCGACTGGGTCGTTGACTACTGGCATCCTCTCGAGAAGGCTCACTACCCTGAATACTTCAAGAAACGTGAACAACGCAAGAAAGAGTTCATTGCCATGTGGGAGAAGGAGTACGGACCCACAGACAAGAAGGAAGAGAAGCATTGAGTGATTGTATAGTAATTGTGTAATATAGTGAATTGCGTTAATTTAGAACTTGTTTTAATTATTGACGAGTCTGCAAGGAGTTGGCAGCACACTATAGGCGTAGCTGGGCGGAGACCTTTCGTGGTCGATCATGTCCCTTAAGATCAATAACTTATTTGCGAATCAGACACTGCATCTTGACAGCAAGCGTGCAATCCGACTAGACCATCTTCGAGTACTGACGTCACTTATCTTGAGAGGTCATTATTTCTAAAATAATTATGTTTCAAAAGAGGATTTGTTAACAGTTATTTAGGTACCCAAACAGACCAACCATAAATTATCCTAATAGAACCAGGCTCCGTGCTATGTATTCAGCGCCTATACCTTGATAAGGGTAGCGCGAGATTGTCTTGCGATGCACTTTGGTCGACGCTTTCACATCACTTAAATTGTATTTCAGTATAAGTTTAATAAATAAAAATTACCAAACTTTTCAAAAATCAGCTTTTGGCGCCTCTTGCCTCCTGGCGCCTAGAGCGACCGCTCCTCTCACTCTACCCCAGGGCCGGCGCCGTATGTATTCACCCACGGGGTGTTGACACGGAATGAAAACTGTATTTATTCTAAAGAAATACCGGTATATGTATAGAATAAAGGTTTTCGATCCCTGGGTGTAGTGAGTTAGTTTCCTCCCGAAACAATGTTGGGAGCCGCAAGCAGAATTGGAGTCGTTCTATTGAAATATCCGGAGCTCCGCTGCATGTCCTGAGGACGGCCATTGAGGTAGACTTGAAGAGATAAGGCTTTTTGAAATATTTTTCTTCAAAGGACCTGTTTTGCTGGCCCGATTCAGTGAAATAAAACCATTCAATAATAATTCGCATGTTTTATTGTTAAAACAATTTTGTTATAGAAATATATCTAGTTTGGGTTCCCTGATATCTTAACATCTTCGTCAATATAACAAAGACTAGATAAAGAAATAAAAACATAATAATAATTATCACGTATATAAATTCTGATGTACATTCTGGAAGTCGAACCCAACATGGTTAGGAATAGCTTATGCCGTGGTTAAGATTAACCAGTCAGACGAGCGACGTGACTGTCTACATACGTTACCAGACGGCAGGAATTTTCCTGACATGTCCGGCATTGTGGCCCTCTGTCAGGGAAACAGAAAAAAACAGTAATTGTCAGGATTTTTTTTGGAAACTGAATGCGGGAGTTACGTGTAAGTAATCAAAGAAAAATATTGAAAATTTTGCTGCCTTCACTTACCACATGCAACGTTTAGACAAATAGGAAATTGACTGAAAAGTCGGGGACATTCTCCCAGGAAAACTAATTACCTATTTAACCTGGAACCCTCACGAGGGCCTAAAGTGGAAAGCCAGATCACTAGAAGATATCTAGACTTGTAAGACCCAGTTGCTTTGTGACGCATCTTAGAAGAGGCCTATGTCCAGCAACGGATTGCGCGGGACTTCGAAGTGTCTGTTTTGCGCCTTTTTATACACGTAACAAGAATAACGGCAAACACTCAAACATTCCAATTAGAATATTCAGTTATGATCATAAATCATAACACATACATTGCAATTTTACTTCTGTGCTTAAATATTGTTTATTTACTGTTAAGTGTATTTAAAATCAGTCTTATGTCCCCTTGACATAAGGCAAAATTTTCTTTATCTCAATTAAAAGACTGATTTGTAAAATGAACATTTAAAAAAAAAACTCACATTTAAATAGCTGAAATCAACTAAGTAGCCGATTCTTAACAAACTACTTTCATGGCTTGTGTTTATTATGTTACATGTTGTTTATTTACAAATATTTAATTGAAACAGAAAAAACAGTGTTACAATATTATTTAAAACAAAAATTAAATGCAAGACTCATGTGGAGTTCACTAACACGAAGTGAAAAATTAAAATATACATTAAACTATTTACAAGTTAAAAATGGGAAACAAAATTTATATGTAATAAAAGGTAACATGTTTAATATGTCTTTTAATATTTTATTTCATAATAACTTTCAATTTTATTAATGCTTTTGTTTCAAAATCGGTTCAGTATTTTCAGATTTCAATATATAAATAGGTTCCCATTTTCAACCAATTCGTTGATCAATGAATAATGATACAAAATATTATGTATTTTTTTGGTATTTATTAAATTATTATTATTTACTGTCAGTAAAATATATAGGTATACTGTTCAAAGCACAATTTAGTTAGAGGTCATTTATTGTATACTTAATAGAGTTCAAAACGCTATATTTACATCATGTAGGTATGCATCTCATATGACATTGGTCACATTGGTGTCGATTCTGTTGCACACTTTGACAGGACTAAACTAAATTAAGGGTGTTTGTCTCTTTCTGTTTCAATAGAAAAAGAAAGTGACAGTTGCGTTAAGTCTAGTTTAGTACTGTCAAAAGGTGCCACAGAATCGACACCATTATATACCTACGTGGTAGCTGGGATTGTACTGGTGTTGGAAGACGGAAGCAGTCTCCCCCCGTGATTCAAAACTTTTCGATTAAGTCAGTTGTCGAACTCTACATGCTCGTAACGAGAGAAAGAGATAACAAACGGAATCGTTCGACAACTGGTTTATCGAATCGTTCTGCTGGTTTGTTACTTATGTAAATATAGCACTGTCTTATATTATTTGCGGTGTAGCATGGTGCGGGTGACAGCTGTTATTTTATTAAAATTTGTATTTTACGACTGATATTTAGGGTGCAACTGAAATCTTCTTTTTCCTGCCCCTATCCCATACTAGGTGGGATCCATACCAAAACCATGTTGTTAGAGGTTTTGGCTTGTTGTTTTATGACCGGCCGCCTGCCTGACATCAACCCTCCTTGGGAATACTCGTTACACCGTGGTGCGGGTGACCCAATGTGCTTGCTGATATTATGCACAATTGCTGATATTATGGGTCCCAAAAAGAAATGCTTGTCAATCTTATTGCCGACGACTAAGCAGACTTTGTTCTTCTTGGTGGAGTATACTTGAAGTTTCTCGACCCACTCATTCAGTTTTGCTAGGGACTTTGGTTCTGACACATCGTAAACTAATATAGCACCGTGAGCGTCTCTGTAAAAACTTGATATCAATGTTCTGTGTCGTTCTGTTCTGTATAGGGTGCAAATGAAATATTAAGTCATGATTGTAAATAGCGACAATGTTCAAGAGTGAAAAGGAACTGTTCGTCTAATGCCACCTGCACTATGCTACACCGTAAATAGTATAGCTTGTTTGACTATAGAATTTACTAGATAATAATATAGATAAATCATCATTGCTCAAAACAACATTACTAAAATCATTCTCACAGACCCCAACAAGCATTCTATTATATTTCAATGTTGGGCACACCTCTATCCATTGACGTAATTAATAAAGAGTGATACAGACGGGCTGCAAGTTAACTGTACAATAATTAGGGATGGATAGAGATAAACTACGACAACATGTCCCGCCTCTCCAAAATTCAAAATGCTTCAATGTATTTGTGAAAGTATTCATAAAGCACCACCAATACTCCCAACGCATGTGTGCGTATTGAGACAGCCGTCAAACAAAAACTACATACACACTTTCGTAAAGATGTTACTAAACACCAGTGGCGAAGAGTCAGTTTTGGTAAGAGTGAAGCCGCAGCTAAAAATGCTTACCTTGTTTGATTATTTTTTTAGTAATCGATTTTGAAGGAGCGTCGCCTGCTTATTTTAGACAGAACAAACTTTGTTGCCGAAACTAACATTTGCCACCATAAAATATGTAGGCGTTTTTGTAATGTTTTAATCTTATTAAGTACCTGTAAGTATTCTGATTATATTATTTGGCAATAGTAGACACTAGAAATGAGTATCCAAAAGGGAAGCCGGTAAGAATCGGCTTGTATGGAGCCTTCGCCACTGCTAAACACATTGAAATAGTAATTTGGAGAGGCGGGACATGTTATCGTAGTTTATCTCTACCATTAAACTGATCAGTGATTAAATTTATTTTTTAATAAGCGTTAAAAATAACTTGATTAGCGTGAAACATTAATTGATCAGCGGAGACAATGGTGTCGATTCTGTAGCACATTGTGACAGTACTAAACTAGACTAAACGCAACTGTCACTTTCTTTTTCTATTGAAACAGAAAGAGACAAACATCCTTATTTTAGTTTAGTCCTGTCAAAGTGCGCAATAGAATTGACACCATTTTCGACAAAAATATTTCCTGCGTGTTTAAAAAAAAAACCACTAACCTAACCAAGTCAGCTTCCGAGTTTTGTTAATGACTAAATATTAATTAAGCTGATCAATTAATTAGTTTTCATTACGAATTAGCTAAAGGGGACGGACTGCGATAGTTTTGCAGACAAGATCCCGGTAGATGTATTCAGAGTATTCAAACTGCATTTGCAGAAGGAATGCAGTTCGTCTTTATACACTTTTAATTATTATAAAGGAACAAGATGACCCGATGAACTTGGTAAAAACATTTTTTTTAATTTTCCTACTTGGCCCAGCCATGAGGTGAACAAAAAAAAAATTTGGCGTCGGTCGAGCCGTTTTCGGATTTTTGCGAGACTAAAGACTGATTGACACGAGGATAGTTTCTTGAGGCGAGACTCGTTCCGTCTTTCTCTTTCTCTACGACGAAGACAGAGATAGCATGAGACTCACTTCGAGAAACTATCTCCATGTAAATGAGCCTTTACGCACGCCAATTGATTTTTATATATAGATAAAGCAATGGGCTCTAAGAATGCCCAACATCAGTCACTCCATAACAGTTCCAACAAATTCAATGAGCACAAATTCAATTCAACCAATATTATAGAAATCCACTATAAAGTTAATATAAAATACCAACCATTTCGAGGTAAACAACAATAAATAAAAAATGACTCTTAAAAAACAATATATTTCAATGCCCATCAGAAAAACTTAGTCGATACTTAATTTAACTTTATAGTAATGATTCTTCCGTATCATTCAATTTTCAAGTTGTGATCGTAAGTATTATACTTATTTGGACAAATTATTACGTATTAAAATCTTCAACAACATTTTGTAAAATCAAACAGCTCGCCGTATTGCTAGAAGTAATCTGTTTTTCGACAATTTTTCGATCAATCCGTGAAACTTAGCCAGATGTCATGGTTAGCTACGGATAGAGTACTCCTTTGTTTATAAAAGGTGAAATTTCTTTTTATATTTGGCATATTATCATTAAATATTTTAAAAAAAACTATAGCCTCTTACCACGAAAATAATTAAAATGGGGTGAGTTTCGGTACATATTTCTAAATAACTCCAAGTTTTAATTAATAAAAAAATACAATTTGTTAGTAGGCACATTCAACGTTAATAAATAATTGTACCAGAAAAAAATGGAAGTTTGGAGTACCTACGAACGGGAAAAGAAAAAACGTTTCTTTACTATTTTCATTTATTGTGCTTAAACGGATACCTACACCTTAAATGTGTGGAATGAGGTTGATTTTGCTTCGGCAATTTTGTTGTTCGCCGCTATCGTGAGTGAACTTTGTTTAGCTTGACAGCAAGCGGTCAAATAGATCCCTTTATTGTCACAAGGATTTGAATTGTCTTAACTTGAAGAAAAAGGTATGCTGTGTCTGTGTGGAAGAATAATCTTGAAAAAAACCAACGCATTTTGTAAATGAATCCTTAAACAAAAAAAAGAGAAGGTTTTATTCACATTGTCTTTTCCTACAAAATGTAGCCGTAGTAACACCACAATCACAACTTTAAAACTGGGACACAGTCAGTCCATTATATCTAACATCAAAGTCTGTCACTACAAACGTTGTTCCATCAGTTTCCTCCGAGAGTCTGTCCGCGGCCCCAGTTGTGTCCGCCGAAGACAGTCCCGCCCGGCCTCGTGGGCACCCTAGCCTGAGGTGCAGTGCCGAAGCCACCCACGTACCTTGTGTCGGGGAATATTTGTTTCCTAATAATAAAAGAACAAATGCATGATTATCATTGGTGGAGTAAATGTTATGTAAAGGCTTCGCTACACTAAACGGTATAAGGGCGCGTTCCCACTATGTCGTGACGGTAAATTTATCGTTGGACGACTGTCGTCTCTAGCTGTCCCCATTATAACGACAGTTTATCGTCAATTTTTTTATCGTTTAGCGACTATCGTATCCAGCTGTTCCCATTGGATCGCGACGACATTTTATCGTTTCACGACAGTCGCTTTGTCGTTTGCACATCAGTAGCAAGCTACAAGACGAGACGGTATTTTTATGGTGGCCACGACAGATAGTCGTAACAACAACACATTACGATGTCGTGACGATAAATTTATCGTTGGATGACTGTCGTGCTAGCCGTTCCCATTGACACGTCTGTCGTCACTGCAAAAACAAGTTGTGAACGATAGTTAATCGTGTCGTCTTATATGTGAACACCTCCATTTAAATATATAAGCCACGACACTTAAAACTACACGACTATCTGTCGTCACGAGAATGTGGGAACGCGGCCTAACAGTATTCAAGATTACTATGAAGCATGTCACGCCAAATGCGAGCGCGGGCCTGCCGTCGACACGACCCGCGCGCGCTCTGCGTTTAGTGTGGCGAGACCTTAATTTTTTGTTGTTCGCCACTATCGTGAGTGAACTTTGTTTAGCTTGACAGCAAGCGGTCAAATAGATCCCTTTATAGTCACAAAGATTTGAATTTCACAATCAGGGCAACTTTATCCTAGGTCGACAATGCTGATCACACTTGCCAAGCGTAACGAATATCGTCATAACTTTTCAGGATCGGCAACTGTACCTAGTAGTTTTTTGCATTTTGAGGAAGCCTGTGTGATCTTTACATAGTATAAAACAAAGTCGCTCCCGCTGTCTGTCTGTATGCTTAGATCTTTTAAACTACGCAACGGATTTTAATGCAATTTTCAGCAGTAGATAGTGATTCAAGAGGAAGCTTTATATGCCCCACATTAGTATCTACATTGCACCCGTATGAAGCCGGGGCGGGTAGCTAGTAGTGGATAATTATAGAATGTAATATACTCGGAATATGGTCTCAGAATTAATTATGTCGTGGTTCTTATGATATCCACCAAATTGCCTAGAGTGGACACTTTTATAAGTTCTATACCTATTAATTATTCAGATATACAGCGGTGATAGCCTAGTGGTGTGTCCGTCGGACCACCAAGTAATAGGTCTCGAGTTCGAACCCAAAGCACGCACCTCTGACTTTTCAGATTCAAGTGTGTATTGTATAATTATTACTTGCTTCAAAACGGTGAAAGAAAACATCGTGAGGAAACCGGCATGCCTGAGAGATATTTCTCGACGGCAAGTGAAGCCAAGTCAGAGGTCTGTGGGCGGCATACACTCGACACCAGGTTAGTCACTAACCACACAAAAAGAAGAAGATTCAGATATATTTAGTTTGTAGTAAACATTCGAGCCTCCACGTGCGTACTTACAAGAAATTGGGCGGCGTGAGTAGGGCTGGTCCACCGAACTCCTGTGGGTATTTGAACAGCAGGAAGAACGCTAGGTGACCTATGAGGATACCAAGCAGCTCCATGACACCCCTGTAACAATTATATAACAAGTTTAAAACATCATCATGTGCCCTTTGGCACCATTCAAGTATTACGTAAGCACCAAAGGGAGGTGAGGGGGTCTTTGCTTAGCTTATTTTTGATGACATGGGGGACGGGGAGGTGTGGATGGTGATTACGTCAGCAATATTTATTTATTTACTTATTTTTATAGACTTGCAAATTACTGTTCATGAATAACAATAAAGAAACCTGAACAGATTAAAAAAATATATACCAATGTTTACGTAAGCATAGGAGTAGGGGGTAAGAGCTTTGCTTACTTTTGCTGACAAGGGGGAGGGGAGGGTCAAAAATTACTAAAATTTTGTTTATGTAGGTAATACTTGAATGGCCCCTTTCCCTCATCTTGTTGAAGTCGGCTTCCAATCTAACTCTAGTTTTATCCGTATGACAAGCATACCATGGTAACACCCATGGATAGGAATTACAGAATTAAATTAATATAGTAACATAACATCACGCCTGTATTTCCCAAAGGATTGGGCAGAGTTGTATAGTAACACCCTCATTACGCCGTTATGTTTAAGTCCCATGTAATAAGGGGCGAGTCTATTGCTATCAACTGGGCACAAATTCAAACTCCGGGCTGCTACTGAGGGATTCGACACGGAATAACCCAATAACTGTTTCCCTGACCTGGGGATCGAACCCAAGACCTCACGATCAGCAGTCGCACTTCCCAACACTAGACCAACGAGGCAGTTACATATAGTTAAAAAAAATTGATCGTCTGTAATGTCGGTTTACGGACGATAGTTTAACGTGACAACGTCATAACAAAACATCATGCCTCTCTATCGCTTGTTCCGCGCTCTCACTCGCACGCTCGCCTCAGACGGAACGTGACAACGAGTCACACTTTTTCGTGCATGCTGCCGGCGTTCATCGTTTTATTAGACGTTGTCACGTCAAACAGTGAAAAAACTAAAATATTTGCTAGGACATTTCTATAGTTGCCGATTTAGCAGCCGAAAGTTTTTAGTCAATTTTGTAACACCCTGTATAATATGTATTCCTTGTATTGAAAGATGGATAAGGCTTTTATCCAGAAATGTGACAATCCAGCTATGCAGCACGCTATCAATAATACTATTAAAGAAGTAATAAAAACTTTATTTTATGTTATTTGAAAACACCGTAAAGCATTTTGATTGAACTATTGTTAGTAAATCAATACTCCTTTGTAGGTAATGTTTTACTTTTATCATGACACCATGTCACGCAAATTGCATAAATAGTTTACGACAGATAAACAGGTAGCATTTTCAATCAAGTTATAAGCTTAAATTCTACTGTTAGCAATATTATCTTACATACACACGTTACATTACAAAATATTTGACGGACTTTGTCACTCGCTCTTATCTAATAGACAATTGTATGCGGAAATGTAATTGTATTAAATGATTTGATTAATAATTTTATTTCTGTAAATAAATCTGTTACAGACACTTTTACAAGTCAATGTAATGTTTTTTATAAGACTAGATGGCGCCGGCATTTCTTATCTGACTAGCTGTGAAAAGAAAAGCCGAAATAAACTCAGAGATCAAGGTCTCTTTTTAAAGTCCGGACGTTGTGGTATAAAAACTATGCGAGTGTAACAATGTAGGTCAACGACGAAAGTGCCGTAGCAGGTTTGAGTTGACCTGTCCTAGCTGACGGCACGCATGTATCTGTCATCGCGTATCTCAAACCTTATTTTAGGGGCTAAATAACCTGACTACCACACGACGCTACCAATCAGCCAGACATTTACATACACACTATCACACTATTGTTGGGCATCTTACATACACACGTTACATTACAAAATATTTGACGGACTTTGTCACTCGCTCTTATCTAATGGACAATATTGTGTAAGTGTCCCGAGCCCCCAGCGCGTCGCATGTCTTGCGTGTTATAGTCCGCGTGGAACTAGTTGGCCGCGCCTTGGGTATGTGAGCAGGGCCGCCGCAAGCGGGCGTGCAAAGCGTGCACCGCACGCGGACGGCACACCCAGGGGGCGGCAAATCGAGCGACTCGTCTAATTGAGACCAATTTCAACTGTTTCTGTTTTGTGTCACTCAAGATACAGGAGTAATGGAAAGAGTGAGGGGAGCGTCTAAAAAAAAGCTCGTCCAAGTATGGCAAACTGCGCGCGGGGCGTCTTCCCGCGCATTTCCGCGTCGGCAGTGTGTTTTGCTAGGCGTGATTTCTATATAAATTGAGATACTTGCATACAATGGTAAAATCTGCCATCCCCCTACGCGACGGGGCGCGGTGCAGTGGGTGGAGCGCCTTAATCTTTTTCATTCGGTATTGCATGCGGGCGACGAAACAGCTGCTGGCGGGCCTGGGCGGCATAATCGGTATTGCACGCGGGCGACGAAATAGCTAGCGGCGGGCCTGTATGTGAGCGGCAGGAGGGGAGTACGAAACAATAGACGCGCTCTGTCAGTTTGCTTTGTCTTGTCTACCGTGCACACCCCCCTCCTGCCGCTCACATACCTAAGGCGCGGCCAACTAGTTCCGCGCGGACTATAGTCCTGCTGTATGTATCGTATAATGCCGGATTCACACTAGACGCATCAGTGTGTGCATCTGACGCTATCTTACTCATATATTTTGTATGAAGGCATGCACACTAGACTTACGTGTCGCGTATTACGCATCACGTCAGAATAGTGTGCACGCCTTCATACAGGGTGTAAACGAAATCATGTAATTCCTTCAAACTTCGTGATGTACTGCTGACATAGATTAACCCTGCATGGGATACGTTTGGATTCAATAACAAAAAAAAAACGTAAACATGTGTTCTTAACGTGAGGCAATTTAGCGCCCCGAGCGAATTGCGCGGTTATCGCTCGCCGCGCGGTCATTTAAGTCGGGGCGCTAAAACGCCTCACGTTGAGAACAGAATGTTTACTTCTTGTTTTTTTTTATTGAATCCATAATTATCCCGTGCAGAGTTAATCTATGTCAGCAGTAACATCACGAGGTTTGAAGGAATTATATGATTTCGTTAACACCCTGTATATCTTCTATTTACATCATCGATTTTTTATTAATCTCGATTGATGATTGATCACTAGTGTAGCGTGGTGGCTACGGGCGTTACGTACGGACCCATTCAACGCCATTTGTATAAAATGAGGTCGCTTTTCTTTCTGTTCTTTGTATAATTAAAAGGACTGGCGTTGTATGTTCTGCTGTGATGATAGTTGGATCCTACTAGTAGTTGTTAAAACAAGTATATGTCTATAAAACTCACCCTCCACTGATGACGAGGTTGAAAGCAAGCAGCACCCATGGTAGGTACATCGCCTTGAATCTCGTACCGAACCAGAATGACACGATCACATCCTTGTTGAGCTGGCACCATACATACAGCACTGAGAGGACCATGGGGTCCATTAGGATCTGAAAAAGATGAAGCAGTTATGATTTAGACTAGATGACAGACAACATCATACCACCTGTGCTAAGTGGTACCCAGTGCAAAAATATGATGTCTACTCTTCTGGTAGACTACAAAAATGTTTATTACTTTGACTATGCTGCAGAATAAACATTATAAGCTTTGTTACTGAAAATGTGGTCCTTTCTCCACACTTCTGATGCAACTAGTCACATCTAACTATGCTACCTAAAGAACGCTGTGTAGTGTCTGAATATATCTTAAGAAAAATCTCACTGCTAATTATTGCTGTATATTAAAGTATAGAATTATCGAAGATCGTAAGCATCACAGTTTATGGTGTTCCTCTTAGGTGATCACACATTGGTTACCGTATGCACCGCACGAACTTAATTTGGTGAAGGCCTCCCGCACCTATCCGACCTGAACGCGTGGAATCTGATGACGTCATCAGCATCGCATTTAAGTATTCCGACGCGTGCTAAGAAACTTGCGACCTAGTCAACCAGCCGGCAGGATGAGGCTGACGACTCCAGAATCGCGCCGTACGCATTGAACTCGCCGTATTGGATGACGTCATCCGCGCGCGTCATTGAATTAGTCTACCTACACCATTAAACAGAAAAGTGGTGCATGTGGTGCGGATAGCTGAGCGGAGTTACATAGGATTTTATACAAATAATTTTAAAATAAGTCTCCTGCGGCGTGTACGGCTCCTGCAGCGGTCACCTTTGTCTACCATGTTTTTTATACTCACAGGCAAGCTAACAAGCAGACCGATGATCACACAACAGGCCCAGTTAAACAGCAGCATATAGAAGTAGTCCGCAGGCTTGCCCGCAAACATGCCTGTCTCAAGCCTCTGCGAGTAGTTATACAGGAAGTAGCAGTTGATCAGAAAATGAAAACCTGTGCCTGGACTTATTGGGTAGAAGAATAGAGCTGTTAGTGGCCGCCATATCTGTGGAACAAAAAAGAAAAAGATGTTAATTTGTTTTGGTAGTCTATTTTTGATTATGGCAATACATAAGCAGGTTTATGTTCAGCAGTGGATAGTGGAATTCTGCAGAGTTCTTTTTTAAACTTTTTATATATAATTGTCACTGAATAAGATAGAAGTTTAACAAACTTTTAATTAATTGAATAACTTCTATCTGCATTTTGCAGTTAGAATGCAGTCCATTTATATGTAATAATACTGTCTTATCAGAACATTTAAAAACAATTGAAGCATTTTTATTTAGCTTTTATCAGTCTGTCACATTTAATGATGTTTTGATAGCATTCAGTTCTACATTATCAACTACAGTGTTATGATGTGATACACACAATCATTATAGTTATTAAATAGCACACAACTTCAATTCAGTCTTTAAATATTGAGTTCCTAATAGGAATCATGTCCATTGCTACTTTGTTGGTACTATATATACATTAGTGGGGCAATGGATACAATTTTTTTCGGTGCTAGATAAGAGCAATGTTAGGAGATATGATGATTTCGTAATTGAGACCACAATTTACAAATATTAACAGGGAGCTTATGACTGAAATTTCACTGTAGATGGTGCAATGTACGGATAGTAGAAAAATCTAGTAATTTGAATTCTTACCTGGAACTGGTAAATTATGGAGTAGTAATCAAGCACTAAGTAGGAATAGTTTAGCAGTCCAAACCGGCCCAATATACTGAGCCCTATTGTCAAAGTCAACCAGTAACGAGTGAAGAATGGTACACTATTGTACCAGTCCCGAAATTCAGACATTTTAGTATGTAAACACAAACAAGTAGGTCACTGAGGAGACAGGTTACAAGGAGTTTAATACAAAACGAAGACCACAAAACTTAGCGATCTTTTGACTATAAATATATACGAATGACGAAATTATTAACAATAAATTGTAGGTACACGTGTACTAAGAGAATTTGTCTAGAAAATTCAACCAACAAGAGGATGATTTGTTGTTTTTGACAGTTTGCGCTGATGGTGTTGCAACAACATGAACGTTAAAATTGTTTTATTTAAAAAAAATTGATAAAATATGTTTGAATCTTTTTGATTAATACGTACTTTGCTGCACAGCTTTGCTGCTTGAATATGTTATAACTATAAAAATATTTTTTATTTGTGTAGACTCAGATCTTAGTCTACTTTCAGAAGTGTATTAAAAATTACTGTTTCAATGTTTCAGGACTGATGGATTGTAGTTTTCTTTCTCATAATTTGAGAGCTGACAGTGCTGTGCTGAGCTGACACTGACAGTCAGTGACAGATCGGATCAGTTTCAGTCGATTCAGTTTGGTCTTTTCTGTTTTTATCATTGTTTTGATTTGAATTTCTGTATATTCCCATAGTAAAATTAAATTGAAAATGAGATTTTTACTGAAAAGATTAATAAGTGCCACTAATGTACCGATTAGAAGACACTATGCAGTACGTTTCAGTTCCACTGGACCTGAAGCTCAAGCTGAAAGCGCTGCTAAAAAAGAGCAGGAGGAACAAAAAGAACCGGAGACTATAGAAATAAAGAAAAGAAGTAAGGTTATATTTAAACTTTAACGTAGCTTCTAGTTACGGCCCTAACCAGCAAAAAGGTTTAGTCTGATTACCCATAATATTACGGTTCTTGTAATGTCTTCTTATTTATACATACTGCTAAAGAAACAAAAAAAAACTATTCACGCACTTTAATTTATCATTATTATTTTTAATAACAGAGATTTACTGAAAATGTTGAAGAATGTGATTTTAAACATAATAACTATTATGTTGTAGATCAGAGGTCCCCAAACTTTTTTGTCTCATAGACCACTTACCATGTTTTTCGATTTTGGGTAGACCCCCTGCTTAGCTAATATTGCATTTTTGCAAATCATCAACTTCAAATGTGTTCATGTCATGGACCCCAATTATTTTTTCACTCACATGGACCCCTTGTAGGTTGTTGTCGACCCCTGGGGGTTGATATAGACCACTGTGGGTATCACTTTACAATTAAGTAATCAAAAAAAATATATAACTATCTACACACATAACAAAAATATTTTCTCTTAGATGTTGTAGTTGAAAAGTTTGGACCAATCACTACTCTGAACATTGACCGTCAGACAACACGTAACAGCCTCGACGTAGACACTCTTCAAGCAATGACAGCTGCTATTGCTGAATTTGACCAAGATCCAAAAGCCAAAGTCTTGGTGTTCAATGGAGAAGGTGGCACTTTCTGTTCAGGGTTTGATATGGATGATATAGGCTCGACAGGATACCATAATCTGAAGGATGCAGCGGTAAGTTACATAACTAAAATATTTAACATTAGTGTACCGTAAAATAAGAGTGGTTTATGACTTATAAAATGTGTCACGGATGGAATGCATTGATGTCCTCAAGCGATAAATGAATAAATTCAACAAGTATACCGCATTAAGGATGATCCGGGTACAGAGCGATAAATGCTTATTAAAATCAATGCCTGGGTTTTTTATAATAAAATTGTTCAGTGCATAATAAAGGACAGTGCGGGCAGGTTGTGAAATAATTTTCAGATTATTGCCCATGATCTTCTACAAACAACAGTATTTCGCGACGAACAAAGAGCGAATGCACAGATTATCCAATAAGTTCTTTCTGCTTATTAACACACGTTCCACATCGCAAAACTTTATTTCCTATTTTGTGGCGTTATATTCTTTGATGAATAGGGTTGTAGATGTGTAGATGACGATGACACTGAGATAACAACATGGTATAGTGTGCCCAGTATGACAAGGCAGTTTGCCATTTTTGAGCCCAAGCCACATGCAACGGAAGATACCTTGCCGATCTTCTGCCGGTTCACATAATTCCATATAAATATCTCACACCGTACACATTTGACATGACATGTGTGGACCATGACATTGCCTCTTCACATGAAAAGTGTATAATCTCGAAAATTTTGCAAAATTTGCAAAATCGATTTAAGTATACAGAAACAATCCCTATCAGATACTCATAATTTCTGTATACTTAACTCGATTTTGCAAAATTTTCGAGATTATACACTTTTAATGCGAAGAGGCGATGTCATAACCATGAGTAAATTACGCGACAGAAGATCGGCGACGTATCTTCCGTCAGATGTGGCTTGGCCCCCAGCATGTTACCATTTCTAAATGGAGTTTGTAATTTTGTAAGTTTGATAGATAATCTTGCTTCATATAATGATTACCATTATCTCAGCAAATAATCTGTCTCTTTTGCCAGACTATACACAAGGTGTAATAGAGAGATGAAATAATAATTGTGGGCATGAAAGGACCCATGCAAAAAAAAAATTGTATTGAAGCAACTTAAAATTTGAGAAATTACTTTCTTTTACACCTCAATACCTTCATTACTATTAATACTTTGAGGGACTTTGGTCTACTTACGTTATTTTTAGATGCGTCTTGATCGGCGTCCACTGTGTGACAAGATAACAATAGCGGCGGTGTCAGGGTATGCTGTCGGGGAAGGCTTCGAGCTGGCTCTGTCATGTGACCTGCGTATTATTGAGGATACAGCCATCATGGGGTTTCTCGGGAGGAGGTTTGGTAAGTCATAATTCATTATCATCCGTCTTGCATCCCAACTATGTAGGGTAATTTCAGAGGTTATCCTAGGGTTACCTGATGTTTGGGTTTCTGACTGCCTGAAATGACTGTCATAGGAGTTGTGTTATGCAATAATGTGTCAACCCACAATAATATGAATTCTGTGTTAACGCCATCTAGTTATAGTGGTAGGTCTACCAAATGCTTGAAAAATGCAAACTGCTTTAAGATTTTTTTGATAGACGCTCTGCTAATTTACTACAGTTCTGGGTATTTTTTCAAACGTCGAGTATAGACCTACCACTACCACAAGAACTAGATGATGTTAACACAAAATTCATATTTTTGTGGGTTGACACATGATTGCATAACACAGCCCATAGATATTCGTATGAATACCGGGACCGATGGCATAACTCGCTCCCTAAGTCACACTGGTCTTAGTATGCAAAGAATGGTTACCCATCCTAGCATGACCTCACTAACTTCAGTCCATATGCGCGGTAGTTCCTTAACCATGAATTTCCCAAAGATACGCGTTATTCTTATATGTATAAATTTCAGGCGTCCCACAGTCCATATCCGGAGCTCACAAGTTGACGGCACTGATTGGTTTGTCGCCGGCGCTAGATCTGCTCATCACCGGCCGACTGATCTCGGGAATTGACGCCCACCGGCTAGGACTAGCTTGTAAACTGACTTCCACAGGCACAGGTGAGTGTGTGACTGTAACAAAACGGGTGTTCAGAAAGCGGTTACGGTTTTTATGATTTCGGTACCGAAAATTGGCCTGTGGTCAGGACTTCATTGTTCTCTCATTATCCTAAATTTTTTTTTTTTTTAGAAACATTTCCCCACACTAGGATTTCTCCTGTATCGTGGGTGCGTTTACAAACACAAATCTTCACACGCACAAACATCCAGACCCGGAACAACTATCTGTAGGCCATACAAATATTTGTTCCGTGTGGGAATCGAACCCACGACCCGTAGCGCAGAAGCCGATCGCTCAGCCACTACACCAAACGTGTCGTCAAATCATTGTACTGTATCCACTGAAATTGTTAAACATATTATTTTTAAAAGAGTTACCATGGAGTTTCTTGCCGGCTCTTCTCCATAGAACCTACCTTTTGGAACCGTGCACCTAGTTTTGACGTTTTGTTTTAAAAGTGCCTGAAATCTGGTATATTTGAAATAAAAAAGTTTGACTTTGACTTGACTGAAAGTTGGCCTTATCTTCATTAGAGTCCCTAGATTTACATTTTACCTTTCCCGACAACGATATAGGAGATGCGCACTGGCGTGCCTATAGGGCAAGCCCGATATTTTTTTGGGTACTTATTTTGATGTGCAAGGTAAATTATGATAATATATTTTATGTTTATCATTAGTAAACCATAATTCGATCTTAAGATGTCCAACTATTTGTTATCAGACGAATTATAAATATCAAAATAAGTACCAAAAAAATATCGGGTTTGCCCTATAGGCACGCCACTGGAGATGCGATAGCTAAGCAATAAGAACTGCATTTTTTTTAATCTTTCCAGCCTTGGGCGAGTCTATAAAGCTTGCCAAATCACTGGTGAAGTTCCCAGAAAACGCGATGATAATGGACAAGTTGGCCGCCGTCAATTCCCAACTGAACCCAAACAGTGACGACAGTATGAGGGACGAAGCAGTCATGAACAGTCTACTCGGAAATGCTATTGAAGATATGAAAGAGGGCGCCAAAAAGTTCCAAGCAGGTTGGTATGATATCCGTAGTGTGATTTTTTAAATTATAAATTAAGGCTTTGGCCGCGTTCCCACTTTGTCGTGACGACAGATAGTCGTGTAGTTTTAAGTGTCGTGGCTTATATATTTAAATGGAGGTGTTCACATATAAGACGACACGATAAACTGTCGTTCACGACTTGTTTTTGCAGTGACGACAAATTGTCGTGTCAATGGGAACGGCTAGCACGACAGTCGTCCAACGTTAAATTTATCGTCACGACATTGGAATGTGTCGTTGTTACGACTATCTGTCGTGGCTACGATAAAAATATCGTCCCGTCGTAGTTTGCTACTGATTTGCAAACGACAAAGCGACTGTCGTGAAACGATAAAATGTCGTCGCGATCCAATGGGAACAGCTAGATACGATAGTCGCTAAACGATAAAAATAATCACTTTTTAACAAAAATAAAACCGACTTCAAATGGTCTATCTTCGAAGTTCTTCATCAGATCTTCACCAAATTTAAATGGGACCACTTCGAAAGAATACTCTTTCAAACAAAAAAAAGAATAATTAAAATCGGTTCACAATTAGCAAAGATATCGCGGAACAAACATACAAAAAAAAACACAGTCGAATTGAGAACCTCCTCCTTTTTGGAAGTCGGTTAAAAATTGACGACAAACAGTCGTTATAATGGGAACAGCTAGAGACGACAGTCGTCCAACGATAAATTTATCGTCACGACATAGTGGGAACGCGCCCTTTTTCTCAACTACTGCTGAAATTATCAGTAAACACTGAGTGACTGTCATCTGGACTCCAAAACCTAATTGTTAGCAGTTACTAATACCCCTAAGGTCATGTTGGTTGTCTTCTCGTTGCCCATAATGACTGTCATAGGTATTTGTATGATCGCTCTTTATCCGGCAGCAATAGCTAAGGCTGCCTGCCCACTGGAGCGGGGAGGAGCGGAGCGGTGTGGAACGAACCAATAGAAATGATATGATATTCACAGAGCATAGCAGAGTCGTGAATTTATTGCAATTCTATTGGTTACCTCCGCACCGCTCCGTTCCTCTCCGGTCCAGTAGACAGGCAATCTTAAGGGGACACCATCACTGTTTGAATTTTTGACGGAAAATTGTGTCAATTTTTTTACGTAAAATATTATGAATATCTTTAAGACGTTTTTTTTTGCAATCGAGATTACTACCTACTTATTGCATTGTAAATGTTATATGTATACATTTACTTTGTAATCTTTAACTTTTTTTGTTTGTCCAGGGATAGGTAAACACGGTAAATTCTACAAATTAACAGAAGTACCCTTAAAAGATTGGGAGCTAGAAGATTCAACAGACGAAGAGACCGTCAAACTAGCGGAAAAAAATGAGGATAAGAAGTCGTAGTGTTGGTAGTCATAGTTATAAGTTGTTTTCTATTGTTGTTCTCTGTGTAAGGCATTAACACCCATATTCTAAGATGTTCCTCCAAAACTCACTCGACTCGACTCCACCTCCACTCAGCCTTTCGGTAGTTATAATTGACATAAGCGTCCTCGACTCGAGATTTTTCCTCAGTCGAGGTAAGGAATCATCTGTCAAACTCGAGGTACCTCGGAACCTGCCTTAAGGAAGGAAGTGTCAAAGTTCGTATGTAACAAAAATGAATTTTGAAGACTATCGAATATACTTACGACAATCCTTACAACTATTTATCGCGGCGTTATTTGTGCGATGCAGATAATTCAAATTATGACGTAATGACTCCCTCAAGGAACCTCAAAGTTCACTCGAAATTGCGACTAAGAATACAATTTTGAAGGTGTTTTCGAGGCCGTTCTGAGTCGAGTAAGTTTTGGAGGAACGTCATAGAATATGGGTGTAAGGTCCGTATTAAAACACAGCTGTCATTTGAGAGATCTCTAAGCGTCATTTCGATATGGGGCCATTCAAGTATAACGTAAGCACGAAAGGGGGGTGAGGGGGTCTTTGCTTAGCTTATTTTTGATGACATGGGGGACGGGGGTGTCTAGATGATGATTACGTCAGCAATTTTTATTTACTTACTTATTTTTCTAAAAAACTGCTGCTCATGAATAACAATAAGGAAACCTGATCCGTTTTAAAAATATATATACCAATGTTTACGTAAACATAGGAGGGGGGTAAAAGCTTTGCTTACTTTTACTGACAAGGGGGAGGGGTGGATCAAAAATTACTAAAATTCTGCTTACGTAATACTTGAATAGCCCCTATGAATTGACGATTAAAAAAAAGTTGTATGGAGTTCGACTTTATGGTAGATACTCTTCTTGGGAGATCTCTCAAATGAAAGCGGATTAGAGATAAACTACGATAACATGTCCCGCCCCTCCAAAATTCAAAACGCTTCAATGTATATATTAAGCACCACCAATACTCCCAACGCATGTGTGCTGACGGGCTGCTACTGACGATTAATGCTTACAACTATACATATAATTATGTACACTCTTTCATAAAGATGTGACTCAACACATTGAAATAGTAATTTGGAGGGGCGGGACATGTTATTGTAGTTTATCTCTTCTTATAAAGACCTAAGTTTGAATATGATAGTAATAATTTATGTGAAGTTTTTTTTCTAGTCTCATCAGTATCAGTATATAACTTAAGTCTGGCGGTCAAAAGGTTAAGGCCTGCCTGGCAAAGGATTTTTTAAGCTCAAATAATTTTATTCCTTATGTTAATACCTTTATTATCATATTTGCTTAGCATACCGCGGGACGCTTCGTCGTGCCGCGGCATGCCGAAGCATCCCACGGTACGGTAAATAAGAGTCTTTAAAGGGTATTATAATAAGGTTTAAAATTAGTAGCGCTTAAAAAAAAATAGTTATTTGTAAAGTCGGTTTACGGACGATAGTTCATGACAACGTCATAACATAGCATCGTGCTTGCCTATCGTTTGTTCCGCGCTCTCGCTCGCACGCCCGCCTCAGACGGAACGTGACAATGAGTCACGCTTTTTCGTGCATACTGCCGGTGTTCATCGTTTTATTGGACGTTGTCACGTCAAAATCCTTTGCCATGCCGTGCCGCCAGCAAGTACATAGCGAAAAGGTTTTGTGAGAACACGTCACACATTGGTGCTGATTCCGTTGTACACAAACTAAACTAATTACTGCTATTATCATCTTTTTACGTAAAAAAAGAGCTGTCAAATTTATTGAAACTAATTTCCATACAAATTTAGACGACACATCGGAACGTGTCGATTAAAAACACGGTGAAGTTCAAGGCGTAAACTAGTTTGAAATCTCTAACTTAGCTCTTATCTATCACCGTTCTTTTCTGGCGTTGTCTATTAGTAAAACATAGCAATTCAGTAGTTTTAGTTTAGTTGGTGAACAACAGAATCCGCACCACTGTTGCCAAATAAAACAAAATAAATACAAGTAGCAAAATTTTATTATTTTAAACCCTAATCCTAAGCGCCAGTGTTGCCCTTCTCGGCTGCATACTTGTAGTGGAGGTCGGAGCAGTCCTCGTTGGAGATATTGACCCATCCCTTTTCGCTGATGTGGTACACGCGCACAATGCCACCAGAGTATGCGTCGCGGTGAGTTGCGTGGTAGATTGCGCGACGACCCAGCTCTAAAAAAGATTACGATTTAGTTTTGAATAAAGGAATGGACAAAAAAGAAACCGAAGAACCATAAGAATAGTGAGAGAAACATTTATGACACGCCTCGTTGGTCTTGTGGTGGCAAGCGCGACTGCTGATCGTGAGGTCCTTGGGTTCGATTCCCAGGTGGGGCAGTGTTATTAGGTTTTTCTGTGTGGAATTCCTCAGTAGCAGCCTAGAGTTTGGATTTGTGCCCGGTTGATGGCAATAGGCTCGCTCCCATTACATGGGACTAACATAAACTGCGAAATGAGGGTGTTTACTATACACCACTGCCCATCCCTACAGGGAATACAGGCATGATGTTATGTTATTTATGACATTTTTATCTGTCATATAAACATGCAATTTCTTGACTTGCCTATTTCAAATACCTATTCTCTCCGTATAACATCGCATTTTAAGGTCGCTGATATAATATATTTGTAGGTTCTGTACACTGTGTTATGGATAATTTATATTCAGAGTATATTATTTCAATATAATTCTCACTTGCTTAAAAACGATGAAGGAAAACATCGTGAGGAAACCGGCATGCCTGAGAGATATTTCTCGACGGCATGTGAAGCCAAGTCAGAGGCCCATGGGCGGTATAAACTCTGACTCCAGGTTAGTCACTAACCACACGAAAAGATTTTAATTATGATGACTACCTTGTGCATCCTTATCAGAGATGTCCCAGCTGTATCCACTGTCGAGCACACCAAACGCATACACCGACCCTGAGCCCACAGAGAATACCTTGCCGGGCGTGCGCGTGCCTTCGGAGTCCACGTAGTACAGTTGTGCACCCTGGAATGTGTCAATTAGTACTAAATTACTAGTGTTATAAGAACTAACCAAGGTATATCAGGTCGGATGGCCAGAAGCACGAATTTGTGCCGACTCATTCCGATTCTGTATAGCAATATTTTTTAGTAGGTACTTAATTATTTCTAGGGGCTCGTGGCTCAATAACAACCGCGCCGATCGTACGATTTGCGAGATTAAGCTGCGCTTGCCGCGGTCAGTCTGTGGATGGGTGACCATTTGTTAAACATGGAGACCCCTCCGTGCCTCGGAGAGCACGTTAAGCCGTCGGTCCCGGGTGTCATACGAATACCTATGACAGTCGTTACGGGTAGTCAGAAGCCCGAAAGTCTGACAAACGGTTTAACCTTAGGATATCGGCATTGCCCAGTTACTGCGTTGCGGAGGTCTGATGGCAGTCGCTCCGTGTAAAATACTGGTATTCAGCCGCATCTGGTTAGACTGGAAGCTGACCCCAAGATAATTGGGAAAAGGCTAAGAGGAAGAAGACTTAATTATTACTGTGATATCCCCTTCCATCCGGAAATTGATGTTAATTGGGTGGGAGCAATCTTGTAATACGATAGCTTATTTTTAAATCAAAATTTTGGATTCTTAAGTACAATCATTAGAATGTAATAATAGTGTGGTAGAGATCATTTACACTACTAGAGTCCGCACCACAACTGAAGTCTCTTGGGCGCTATGTTGGTATCACTGATTTCTCAGTGTATAAGCGCCCAAAATAATGACATATCAGTGGTGCCAACATAGTGCCCAAGACACTTCAGTCGTGGTGCAGACTCTAGACATAATCTTTTTTACATAGTATAAAACAAAGTCGCTCCCGCTGTCTGTCTGTCCCTATGTATGCTTAGATCTTTAAAACTGCGCAACGGATTTTGATGCAGTTTTTTTAATAGATAGAGTGCTTCAAGAGGTAGCTTTATATGCCCCACATTAGTATCTAGATTGCACCCGTGCAAAGCCGGGGTGGGTTGCTAATTTATGATAAGGGAAGACACATCAGTTTTATTCTCTCTCAAGTCAGTTAGCAAAGCTGTAATCTTATTTGACTTCTATAACTCACCCTCTTATCAACTCCAGCCAGCATCATTCCCATGCTGAGACCCATGCCCTTGTAATTGTACACCATGTTGGCCATCAGCTTGCTTGCAGCTGCGACTGATATGCGCTCCCTGTTACGTAGCTCATATAAACGACACTGCTTGGCTAGTACGCGGTCCCAGTAGACACAGTCTGCAGCTCCACCAGCCAGTGTACCTGGGAATTAATGAGGATTATGAGAAAATGGTGTAAATGTTCTCAATGGTATGTATTCTGCCAACCTGCACATAGTCAGTGTGGTGGACTGAGGCCTACTAAACCCTTATTATTCTGAGAAGAGGCCCATACCCTGCAGTGGCTCAGTGGAAATGGCCTGATTATGTGTTGATGATCACAGCCTTCATTGTGACTTTAACCAATGATGTTAGGCTTAATTAGATCAACCTCTTATACCAAAATTTTATCCCTTATTTTATAGAAACTTCTTAGTTACCAGTCAAGTTGTAATTGGAATTTAACCTACCTATCTGCTTCTGGTAATCTATCGGCCATACATTTTGGACTATGAAAGGAGTAACCCAGTGTATGCTAAGTTAAGCTTATGTTAATCAGATAAATAGCAATGTGATCTAGCCACATGGATTTGATGATTTATTTGTTTCACTACACTCAATCCATTCGAAACTAGTTAGTGACTTCTCTTGTGACACATACTTATGTTTTAATAGAAGGCAGAATTGTGAAATCTTCACATCATATGGCAAATTGCTTGGTGTACTAGAGTAGACCTAATAAGAGCATTATTATTGTAGCAACATGAATACTTACCAAGTAAATAATCATTGATCTCCACAATCTTCTTCATGGACTGTGAGCCAATGAATTGACCACCAGTGGCTCGGGAGTCCACTGCCAACAGTACTCCACCCTGTCATACAAATAGTTACTAGTTATTGTTTCATTTTTATTGAGTGCTAGTTCTTTTAAACAAAGCAGAGCTAAGAAATAAGCTTTTATCTGGCAAAGAGTTGAGCCATTGTTTTAATCAAAGTAGTTGTTTTACACAACATAGTTAACCATTAAAATAGTAGTAAATTTTATAGTTTTACCTGGTAACGGAAGCCAAGAGTAGTGGTACCATGGTCAAACTGGATTTTGATCGCTTTGCCAGTCTCATCCTTCTGGTTGAACTGAGCAAGGGTTTCTACCGGCTGTAAATGTAACAATAACACAGTATTTCACGAGCTCAAGGGAAATATTATTATATTTCTGGCACCATAACCTTTACTTACGTTAGCAAACGGAGGTGTCGCGAGTTGAGTGCTGTTTAAGAAGTTTTGGCTGTATCCGACAACGTCATTTTGGAATGAAGAAAGAGCATCGCCGGGTTTCAAGTTAATTTTCTCGTTCAAACGACAATAGTCAAATAAAGCCATTTTTGTTTTGTGATTTCAAATAAACTTTACTGAATGAATGACAAGCGATTATTAGCGATTTCTTCAAAAACGCCGATTTGTCAAGTTTGACGTTTAACTTTTAGTGTTGCAGTCACATAATATTTTTATTGCCATATTAGTTTTAAATATGCGTCAATTGTTGGTGAATTATTATTTGAATTATACCAAATGTAAATGTTAATTAAAATAAATAATGATGTGTTAAACATTTCCTGTTTCAGTCTGTAAATATGACTTTATTTAATGAATGTGGCAGTGTCATCTAGTGTCATTAAAATGAAGTGATATAAAGTAGTAAATGCTATTCCACAATAGATGTCGCTACTATCCTATCCTCCGAATTAAATTAGTGCCATCTATTGTGGAGTAGTTAAACTAGAAATGATTAGAAAACCTCTAATTTGTAAAATAGTGAGAATCGAATTACAAAGCTGTTTTTTTATTTTAATATAATTTTAACCCGTGTTCAATTTTATAAACGTTCAACATATAACATATATTCAACATATAAGTCATCGGTCGTTAAAACCAAGAAACACAAATTAGGAATCGAATCTATCGCAACACTAATTCGTTAATGGATAGTTCGGCCGCCAAAAATTATCAGTTATAAATTCAAAGAATCGTTCAGACGTTTGGAATTATAAAATTCAACGAATACAAACTGTGCCTAATAAATAGTGAAGAAGTTAGCAAACCTATCATTACACTATGAGTCAGAGTTTCGATACGATCTTACTGTCGATATTATTCGAAGCTCCTCAGTTTAAAGTCTGTCATTATATCTAAGATATAAGATAGCGTTTGTATAATTTATATATTCGTCATTAGTTGTTGGTCATTTTGGAAAGCTCGCTATCAAGATGTTATTGTTACTTCGTTGCGAGGAATGTGCATCTTTATATTAAATGATTGCAGTTCATGTTTAGGGCAATATTTTTTTATCTTTAACCCTTAATGAGGCAAAGGTAACATATTTACCACCAACTTTTTTGGAAGATGTCGCGAAAGCCTCTTTGTTACCTATATTATTATTTTTAAATATATCAATGTTACATTTTTTACTATTTTCTTTATTAGAAAACTAGCTGTGTCCTCACGGCTCCGCCCGCAGCCTACCTATGTTACTCAGTAATAATGTAGCTTTCTAACGGCAAAATAATTTTTGAAATCGGTCCAGCAGTTTTTAAGTTTATTCGTTACATACAAAAATACAAATCTTTCCTCTTTATAATATTATAGTATAGATAAAAAAAACTGTTTTTTTATTATTTATAAAAAAATGCCAATTTGTTTGTTATTTACTTTTCTTAAAACCTTATGCCCTATTACTGGATAACGTTACAGTTGTATGAAAACAAAATTAATTAATAAAAGCACGCCGACATCTTACACCTAATATTTTTAAGATCCAATCATCTCCTCTCGTGTCGGTACGAGCCAGGAAATAGCTCATGCCGTGATGAAAAGATTACCCAGTCAGCAAGGTTAGTAGCAACGCTGACTGCCCAGGGTGCGCCGGACGTACTTAAGCATCATCACTAATGGAGGCTCTTTGCACCCCAGGAACAATAATTAAACTCAAGATTAAGTCGTTTCCACATGTAAAGCTTTCGGCTCTATGCAAAGCGACTATACAGCCAACGTCAGCGAACAGTAGGATTTGAAAAAAGAAATGGATGCCGCCGTCTATCATGTGATCGTTTTCTAAAGACATTCATGATATTAGTCCGCAAACTTAAACTGAAAACACGCACCTCTCTTCATAGTCTGCTATGATAAACAATCGTGATTGTTTACACCTCACAAATTCATCTGCATTCTAAATTTAAAGGGCGGTAACAGCTAAAAGAAATCATATCTTACAAACATACATTTATCTTAAAACCTAAATTCTTAACGAAAATTAACAGTTTCTCACAAATCTGGCGCCAGCATCACCCACATCAAAGTGTTCCGTCAAACAAATTCGGGAATCGTGTAGTGTACCACGGGAGAGTCACGACCAGACGCGAGACGCACCTAGTGCACAAATGATAGGGCCGAAACTCGAAATTGCGAGTATTAGGGGCTGACTGACACACCGATGTGTATCATTGAAAGTAGACAATGGTGTCGATTCTGTTACGCACTTTGACAGGACTAAACTAAACTAAGAGTGCTTGTCTCTTTCTGTTTCAATAGAAAAAGAAAGTGACAGTTGCGTTTAGTCTAGTACTGTCTTAATGTGCTACAGAATCGTCATCAATGGTACCGTAACTGTTGTGCACAAACTCAACTAAATTTAGGCTGTTGCCATCTTTTTCACTCTGATAAAATAAAAAAAGAGACGGATGTAAATAAGAGCTGTCAAATTTTGTGAAACTAAAATTTCAATACAAAAGACTACACATCGGAACATATCTACTTAGAACACAGATTTCAAGGCGTAAACTAGTTTGACATCTCTAACTTAGTTCTTATCACCGTCCTTTTCTCGCGCTGTCAGTTAGTAAAAGATAGCAATTCTTTAATTTTAGTTTATCTAATTGGTGTACAAGAGAATCGGCACCAGTTTCGTACATAATTCCCAGTTATGTTGGGACGCTGAAATCGGATACTTAGGAATTTAGAACCAAGACCTATCCAATCGTTATCTGTGGTCACAGAACCCTCTACAAACCTGTAATTAGTGATTAGTAACCTTGTAATGGCAATGGGAGCATTGAACGGCGCTGTAGACCTATCAATGTCAAATACTCAATCAAAATATCAAATGTCTAATACATTAGCCAGTAATTTATGATATGTTGTAAAGCTAATTAAATTACACTAACACTGTAATTTAATTGTGTTCTTTCGGCAACTCCTGTTGCTGACTGTATAAAACAAAGTTTTAACAGGTCTACATTCGCAGTGGCGCTAGCTGGTGTCGATTTTAGAATTACTCAAAATATGCTGCCATTGGTTTACAAAACGGTTTATGGTCAAGCTCATGTTCAACAGTAGAGATCTTTGATCCTGCTTCTCGTCGTCACTGAGTGGAACAGAATGTTTACTGCCACTTATATAAGTATAGGTAGACTAGCGGCCCGTCCCGGCTTCGTACGGGTGGACCTTTTCCCCGTTTTTGCAACATATTTCATTCATGCTCCGCTCCTATTGGTCGTAGCGTGATGTTATATAGCCAATAACCTTTCTCGATAAATGGACCATCCAACACAAAAATATTTTTTCAATTCCAACCAGTAGTACCTGAGATTAGCGCGTTCAAACAAACAAACAAACTCTTCAGCTTTATAATATTAGTATAGATTAGTACTAGCTCCTTATTCAAATTATGCCTGTTCTTGCCTTCCTGTCGAATCCACGAAAAGAGTACCGAAACGATGAACATGTAATTCGTCCGGCTGAGATATTACACATCGGTGTAACAGGCATCCTATTTTAGGACTGATTAACGCATTCCCGCGGTGCATGGTTGCAATTCGTCAGTTCTCTGGTGCGCAAGGCCGAGGGGTGAGGGGGCGGGGCGTTAGTCTGATTCCCATAGGAAACAGAGGCGCGCGACTCAGGCGGTTTGTCACGCGACACGCAACGGTTTTCGGTAGGCCTGTGTGGTGACCATTGGGTCGATTGATCACGGATATTTCGTAATAAAATACTAAATATAACATCACGCCCGTATTCCCCGAAGGGTTGGGCAGAGGTGTATAGTAACACCCTCATTTCACCCTTATGTTTAAGTCCCTGTAATAAGGAGCGAGCCTATTGCTATCAACCGGGCACAAATCCAAGCTCTGGGCTGCTACTGAGGAATTCCACACCGAAAAATCCAATAACACTGCCCGACCTGGGGATCGAACCCAGGACCTCACGATCAGCAGTCGCGCTTGCCACCACTAGACCAACGAGACTTGAATTACTTTAAAATTAGAACAAAATAAAGTCTGGTCTTAAAAAAATAATTGTAAGTACTATTTAATTACGAACGTATTTTTTTAAATGTCTATGGTTAGGTAAGAGAAATATAATCCTTTCATTTCATAGCTCTGCTTTGGAAAGGAACTGATCCTGCGCCTATCGATATCGTCAAGATGTCACATAATTTGTTATCGTTGATATTTCAAGAGATGTGTTTGTAGTTTTACGAGTGACTGCTGTTTCATCTTCGTTAAGATAATGATGGAGCACTATTTAGAACTACGAAAAAATGTAGTCGTCAAAACTATTTTAGGATCCAACTTTTCATATAACATTTGTTGGAATGTCCCAAAACCCCATTCACTCATGGTGTCTCCAACATGTTTGGGTTTGTGAGTCCACCCCGGGGCCGTGTGTAATGCCACAAATTTCATTGGCATCTTAATAACATCAGTCGCAGTAACTTGACAATAAGATTGTTGATACTGACATGAAATGATATCGTTTTCATTGGAATGTGCCTCTAATGTCCTAGAGATTGGCAGTCGATTCGATATTTAAATATTCTAGAATGATAGGACTGGGAGAAAAAGGTAAGAAATAATAAGGGTTAGACAGTAAAATAAATGAGGTTGCTAGTATAGAATACTATTTCAATATAGTACGACACGACTAAGAAGTGGCATCGGCAAACTTCGGAAAACCGATCACTTCCGAACGAATGTTTATTTAGTACTGCAGTAAAAAATGATCTTCACGCTGACGCGATAAATGTGTGTGTCGCGAAAATGAGCGATTACAATTGGTTGTTCGATCAAATTTGCCGATGCGACTTCTTAGTTCTGTCGTCTCTGTCTAGGATTAGTTTCATAATTTTAAGTATAATTATTGATCACTAGCTGTTGCCCGCGGTTTCACCCGCATCCTAGAGGAACTATTTCATGCACTCGGATAAAAAGTAACCTATGTGTTAATCCAGAATATTGTCTATATGTGTGTCAAATTTCATCCAAATCTGTTCAGCCGTTTTTGCGTGAAAGAGTAACAAACATCCATACATCCATCCTCACAATCTTTCACATTTATAATATTAGTAAGGATTTTATTCCTCATGGCCTTTATCTAGGCACGTCTGTTGGATTAGATTAGATTGATGTAGGAAGAAGAATATCTTTTAAACTATTATCTTAGTTAATAATAAGATTGTTAAATGATTTTCTAATTAGCTTCACTTCGTTTATTTGTTTCAAATCTTGCAACAGATTTTTCAACTACATCTGCTTAACCGATACTCCTGAAACTTTGCACACAATAGTAGATTGTATCATAAGGGAGCAAAATAATATTTTTACGGCGAGGGCGCTTTTTTGAATCCAGAGCGAAGTGAGGGATTATAGAGTAGAATCACGAGCGTAATGAGGGATTCTTTAGTAGAATCCTGAACGTAGCGAGGGATTCAAAGTACGTCGGCCGAGCCAAAAATGTATTTTGCGCCCGAGTGATACATTCTACTTTTCATCGCCCACTATGAGAAAAGAAAAGCCTACTATGAGAAAAGAAAAGGCGCCTTTTTGCAGGTAATAAGATTATCCATCACATATCTTGCGTCTTTTCTAATACTTTCAGGAGTTAATTCTATACTTTCACTGTCACTTGAAGAACTCATTTTTCAAAGCAAAACCATGAATTTCTAACAATCCGTGAAAATTGACGAAAACCCCGGTTGTAGTTCGCGCGTTTTTAATTTGATTTCTTTTTTTTTTATTCTGCCGGCGGCGCGACTATGGGCCGTCGTACCAGCCAGTCTTTATTCAAACAATATTTGCGTTCGATTTCTTTGGCGCTGAATACTAAGATGTTCCAAATTCAAAAAGTGCGCGGCAAAGATAATTGCGGCGCACTTATAAAGAGAATTAAAAACTCATTACTGCCCGCTAAAAGTTTCTTATAGAAAACACCACCTTGGGGAGCACTTAAAGGCGAACCAATTCGTCCTTTTCGAATAGATGGGATGAAAATTCAATTTCCATGACCATACAACATCAAATCCCGATGCTGCAGGGGTACTGCACCGTAAAGCCGTATAACTTAAAAGGTTTTTTAAGAGATTATTAGTTCTAGAACAGCCACTAGATAATATCTTGTACGTGCTTTTAGATATCCGACACTCTTAAACTAGTTTTTAAATCAGAGTAACATTCTTACAACCGCGAAGCAAGTACTTTTTATATCCATAACAAACTTTACGTAATTATAATATTTCATCTCTATCAAATGTTCTGCCTACCCTTTCCCAACTATGTTGGGATCAATTTCCAGTTTAACCAGATGCGGCTGAATACCAGAATTTTACACGGAGCGACTGCTATCAGACTTCCGCAACCAAGTTACCGGGCAGTGACGTTATCAGACAGTTCGGGCTTCTGACTTCTCGTAACGAGTATCATAGGTATTCATATGACATCCGGGACCGACTGTTTAATGTGGTCTCCGAGGCACGGAGGATTCTCGATGTGTAACAAACGGTCACCCATCGATCGACTGACCGCGGCAAGCGCAGCTTGGTTGGCAATTAATCATGAGCCCCTCCTTAATCTATGTCAAATCTCTATCTTATTTCCATCTGCAACGAAATTATAATTTTTTTTAAATCGAATTTGATATTGATAGAGAGTGTAGATCGTTTTATGGTTTGAGGTCAGAGGCCTGGACGTTGGCTCTGAGGTAATCAGGACTTTACAGTATGTTGTATTCCGAGAAATCTAATTGCAAGTACCTATTGCGGGTGTGCAGTGGCGCCCGGAGAAGCGAGCCACGTCTGATCGTAAAATTGCAGTTAAGTTTACCGAGGTTGTAGTTATTTTTTATTTACGTGTAGTCTTTTTAATCTTGGGGGTCTTTTTAATCTATACAAGGTTAGTCAGAAAGGGGGTACTAAGCCGTTGGCCACTTAATGTATCACTGATGATTGTTATAATCAAAGCGTTAAAATTTCAAAATTCGATTAAATAAAATACCACGCAAAATTATTTTTATTCTAGTTTTATCAAAAATTCCTTATCCCTGCTTTAGTTACTAATTCAGAAAGTGGAGCTTCTAAGCCGTGACCCCAAATATGACCTAAAATATAAACACAGCTGATCATAGCTGAGGATAGATAGAATTTAGCGTATTTTTTATGAAATCTTTGAACAGCTATTTCTCTTAAACTAATGACTTTTGGGGAAAGTTGTAGAACAAAAGTTATCCATTATTATGGGTACTTTAACACCCTTTCGGCTTAGTACCCCCTTTCCGGCTAACCTTGTATATATAAAAATTTGACTGTTGAGTATAGGTTCCTGGGTTCGATCTCCAGGTCGGGCAAAGTGATATTGGGTTTTTCCATTAGGAATTTCGCAGTAGCAGCCCGGAGTCTGGATTTGTGCCCGGCTTAATGGCAATAGGACCGCCCCCTATTACATGGGACTTAAACATAACTGGCGAAACGAGGGTGTTACTATACACCGCTGCCCAACTTTTTGGGGAATACAGGCGTGATGTTATGTTGTTATGTAATAGGTACCAATTGGTTAACCTGGAACTAAAGTGGTCTATGATACAAAATAAACATTTTCAGATAACAAACGAAAAATACACTTTAGTTTAATATTTTAAAATATCAAATAAATTTTAAACTGGTATTTTAATGATAACCTTATTTTGATGACGTAATGGGACATAGACCACTTTTTATGTTCAAAGATGCTCATAGATGGATTTAGCCAAAAATGTTAGATACATAGACCACTTTAGTTCCAGGTTAGCCAATTATCGATTTCTTGTCTCTGTTCAGTGGAGGTCGGTTTCTTTCCCATATTTCACATCTTTTTCTTGCATATCCTCGAAGAATGGCACCACATATAAGTGAATATATGAATCTTCTTCTTCCTGCCCTTATCCCACACTAGGTGGGGTCGGCACAACATGTATTTCATAAATCCATGTTGTTAGATGTTTTGGCTTATTGTTTTATGACCGGCCGCCTGCCTGACATCAACCCTCCTTGGGAATATTCGTGGCGCCGTCGCGCGGGTGACCCAATGTGCTTCCTGATATTATGCACTAGGTCCTAAAATGATATGCTTGTCAATCTTATTGCCGACAACTAAGCAGATTATACCTATATTCTTCTTGGTGGAGTTGAGTTGCACACTTGAAGTTCCTCGATCCACTCATTCAGTTTTGCTAGGGTTGGGTTGGTCTTCGCGGATGAGTTCTTACGCGTGCCCATGTTCCCCCCATATGTGGAAGAGGAGGACACCGTGGAGTTTTAGTGGGCTTGAGTCGCACATAACTGCACTATCTCTCCGTGGTAGTGTAGAATGGGTGTGCATTTATGCACGAAAAAAAAAGGGTTGGGATGGTTAGACTTGTTTCTGACACATCGTAATTTATTTATTTTACAATTGAAGTGAATATATGAATAGGTATTCACCTGAATGTGGTCCAATTCTTAACTTCCTAACAAGGATAAAAAAATGGTGCCACTTATCCATTGGTCTCCTCTTAACATGTCAATTATGATAGCCCACATTTATTCTTAGTATTTCTGGGACTGTGCGAACCGTTCTGTCCTTGCGCAGGCACACATTACGTACCATATAACGTGGCGGCCGCTGTGTATTTTGTACCTCGTTAGCTCCCGATAACCTTTTTAGTGCTCTTATGCCATATTACTTGAGAATCAGAACCACTTAATTTTTACTTAGCTAATTAGATTAGTTAGGTACAGTTTTTGTTGAAAAATCTTTTAGCTATCGTTTGGTCGGTTTAAAGAAACCATATTAACTCATAAACGACTATGATGAACTTGGACGAACCCTTGGAGCCCATAGACAACTCAAATTATTGATAGTGAGGGAATACATTTCTAGTCTACGAATAGAATTGTTATTTAGGGGCTTGTGGTTAATTATCGCGGTCAGTCCGTGGATGGGTGACCATTCGATACACATCGAGACCCCTCCGTGCCTCGGAGAGCACGTTAAACAGTCGGTCCCGGGTGTCATACAAATACCTATGACAGTCGTTTCGGGTAGTCAGAAGCCCGAAAGTCTGACAACTGGTCTAACCTTAGAGTATGGGCATTGTCCAGTAATTGGGTTGCAGAGGTCTGATGGCAGTCGCTCCGTGTAAAATACTGGCATTCAGCCGCATCTGGTTAGGCTGGAAACTGACCCTAACATAGCTGGGAAAAGGCTTGGCAGATAGTATAGAACTGTTCTCTTCTCTTTACTGCCGTAAAAGGCGGGCAGGGGACCATGTCAGGAGCCGATGCTATCTTCCATCTAGGCGTCTGTATATTCTGTCTTGGATATTTGCAAGAGTTTCGGGAAATGGAAGAAGTTAAAAATACAGTACACGTTAATCTATACTAATAATAATATTATAAAGCCGAAGAGTTTGTTTGTTTGTTTGAACGCGCTAATCTCAGGAACTACTGGTTGGAATTGAAAAAATATTTTTGTGTTGGATAGTCCATTTATCGAGGAAGGTTATAGGCTATATAACATCACGCTACGACCAATAGGAGCGGAGCATAAATGAAAAATGGTGCAAAAACGGGGAAAATGCCCATCCGTGCGAAGCCGGGACGGGCCGCTTGTCTAACATAAATATGATTTTCTTCTGACGGTAAAACACAAAGAAAGAAAACTCTGGTGACGGAAAACCATCATGATTTTATCACTTTGTTCAGTCTTTTTGATTCTTCTTCATATTGTGTCGATGGTATAACTTCCTAGCCCAGTGTAGGTGGTCGCAGCAATTAAGTTGTCTGTGGATTGAGGTCCTTGAAGTGCATATTTAGGGACCGATAAGGTATTAGATAATATGAGGTATCGGTGTCGATTCTGTTGCACATTTTGACAGTACTAAACTAGACTAAACGGAACTGTCACTTTAAGAAGAAAGAAGAAAATTAATTTATTCAGCCAAGAACACAATGACAGCATAAATAAAATAAAATAAAGAATGAAAGAACAATATAAAAATAATTAAACATACACATTTTATGCTGTCGAGCATGTCCATGCCGAAAAGGTCACCAACTCAGCATAATTATGCTAGGCGTCAAACACCCAGCGCTGATTTTCAGCTGGTACCCCCGCAGTGACACACGGATGGAGGTAGTTAATTTTAAATATATATTCTATTATACTTGACTGGATAAAAGTGTTTAATAATGTGTCAATAAACAGTGCATATACTAGGTAGATATTGAGATAAACTACAAAAATATAATAAAAAATAAAAGACATTCTATCTTTTTCTATTGAAACAGAAAGAGAGAAACGCCCTTAGTTTAGTTTAGTCTTGTCAAAGTGCGCTACAGAATCGTAACCATTGTCTATTCAAGAACACCACACTCACACTAGAGTTTTATTTTTTATAAAATAGTCACCAACTGCCTCGTTGGTCTAGGGGTGGCAAGCGCGGCTGCTGATCTTGACGTCCTGGGTTCGATCCCCAGGTCGGGCAAAGTGTTATTGGGTTTTTCTGTGTGAATTCCTCAGTAGCAGCCTGGAGTTTGGATTTGTGTCCTGTTGATAGCAATAGGCTTGCCCCCTATTTCATGGAACCTAAATGAGGGTGTTACTATACGCCTCTGCCTAACCCTTCGGGGAATACAGGCGTGATGTTATGCAGTCAGTCATTAATTTACATAACATACATAATATAATCAGCCCATTACCGTCCCACTGCTGGGCACGGGCCTCTTCTCAGAAGGGTTTAGGAATTAGTTCTATAGACTGTACTTCGGAGAGTGTGCTCAAGAACTCCACAACCTCATCCCACCGGCCCCCTTCTACCATCGGACATCTAGACGCACTGCAAGTTACCATCCATACTTAGTTGCCATTCCACCAATTCGCACTAAGCGATTCCAAACATTCTTCATAATGCGCACTGCAAAAGAGTGGAACTCACTACCTGCGTATGTGTTCCCGAACGCATTCAACCTGAATCTCTTCAAAGTTAGAGTTAACAGGCTTCTTCTGGGTAAGCTCACTTCATCGTAGACTTTGTCTCTGTCTCCTCTGACCTAGACTAAAGTCAAGAGCAAACCCATTTCAAATAAAACAAAACCACGCTGGGTGCCGGTTGGCAGATTACAAACACCATCGAGATCTTTTTGGAGACTTTTTAGGTGTGCAGGTTTTCTCAAAACGTTTTTCCTTCACCGTTAACGCAAGCCATTGATTTAATATACATAATCACGTCTGTGTATAGCAACTTTATTACTTTATGATACTCCTACGCAAAGTACTCTCATTACATTTTTTTTCCACTGAATGAGTTATCGGACAAAGGTAGTAATTACATACAGCCTATAAACCTGTATGCAGATATATAAGTCGTTATAGAACTTAGATAAATCTTCCTTGATCTACCATCTTGCACCGAAAAGGTCGTCATTATATGAAATTCGAACATTAGAAGAGTGTACACGTATACCTTTTGGGTTAGTATGAGTGAGATAGAAGATAATGATGTTACCCAATGTGAAATACGGTGTAATGTTGCACGCTCCTTATTAATATTCGAAAATAAAGAATGTTGCCATTTGCCCTCCGGGGTGGGGAGTGTATTTTTATATTAGTGTTGACTATTGTCGGGTATCGATATTTTGTAGGGATTTTAAAGCCAGGAAGGGATATAATGACGTACCTCTCTGCACGTCATTAGTAAATGGTAGGTTGATGATTCTGTCCTTGTCATCCTTATGAGTTAATTAGGTAGGTTTTGGATATGATTATAAAAGTCCTGATTGTTGTGATTCTCTGTCTCTTTCTGTCTTTTAGTCTGACTCCCACATGGTAGTGATGTCAGCCTTCCTTGGCTTTCTTCTCCACCTCACTCTATCTTTTACATCCGTGTCGAAAACATTGCATGTTTTTCTGTCTTTAGCTGTTAAAAGATAAGATACATAAATGTTATATTTATCTTTGTATAATTAATTATATAATTGTCTGTTATAAATTGTTACTACTGTGGTGATATATTATCACAAATGGCCACATTTACCGTCCCACAATAAGGAAAACATTAAATTCATCGGTATCAGAGATTATAGAAAATCGACAATAAATCGTTGTCACAACACTAGCGGGAGCAGGCTCGATGGTGAGCGATAGTAGTGGTCGAGCCTCAGGCTGCGTGCGCGCCACCCTTTCATTTTCTAATTATATAACTGGCAACACCGGCCCGTGCGCGACCGTCCATCGTAACTTCTTCAGTTTTGAATTTAGAATTATTATTGCGCATTATGCTCTTGCCCGCCGCGATGGACGGACGTGCGTGTCTTTAAGTCGTTATTGTTATTTGTGGGATATGTCCCATAATTTTATGCTCGCGATTTATATATGATTGGGTTTATCGTATAAGTACTATGATTAGAGAAATATTGCAGTTAAGTTTTATAACACATAGTTTGCTAATGATAAAGGATAAACAGGGTATTTTAGATATGCTTTGTATGTGAGTCATCTTGAGGTTCACTTCACTAGTATCATTCTACTTTGGCTAAAGTAGGTAATGATATGCAAGAAAATATAAACAAGCACTAGCATGAATATTAAAATTGGTGCCTGATTTAATCTACTTTGGTCAATGAACTTAAAACTTGTTCAGAAATCTATTATATTCAATGTTCCTTTTTTTTCAACCAAATTATCATCAACTCTATTACGATTATCATAATCATAAAACTGTATTCTATTTATATTTGATACCTATACATATTTTGTAGTCAACACATTTTCCCAAACGCTAGACACCCTAGTCCTTTAATTCATCTCTCCTTGCAATACTAACACTGCACTGTTCTGAGTCAATTAACTTAGGTGCCTTGTTAGCCGATAGCATCACAATATAACAATAAAGTAGAGTTACTGATCTAAAAACGGTTAAGAAAGTCAATGGAATCATCATCATCATCCTCCTGCCCTTATCCCAACTTATTTGGGGTCGGCGCACTATGTCTTCTTCTTCCATACATCTCTATTAGCCGTCATTTCAGTAGTCACCCCCTTTCTAGCCATATCATCTTTCACACTATCCATCCATCGCTTCTTTGGTCTTCCTCTACTCTTACAACCATCCACATTCATACTCAAAACTTTCCCCACGACATGTCAATAGAATATCCATTCAGAATTCTGAAGATAAGAATTAAGACCGAACGAGTCAGTGCGTTCCTAATAATGTTTCTTGCTATAAAACCTAGGAAGGTGGTAAAAATGGAGACTACATTACAAACACCTACTGAAAGTCGAAACATTTAGTTTGGTAGTCTATCTCTTTCTGAATACCCTACTTTCAGTCGTCGTGGTGTGGTCTCCATTTTTACCTATACGTTCATGATAACACCTAACTAAACTGGTTATTGATATAATGCTAGCACAAAACCTATGTTTAACACGAGCAAGCTCAACCAGCATCACAGTATCACAGATTGACGGATGCATATTATGATTCTCTCGTATCTTGTAATAGCTATGCGTATTATTTAAATGCATGGCCGCCGGCGGCCGGGTGCCCGCGTCAAGTGCGCGCGCATTTGACATTGACAGTTCAGACAACATGGCGGATTGGCGGGAAAAGGTTTTTCTATTTTGTCTGGGATGAGGAAATAAACTTAACCGCTATTCTTGTGGTCCTGATAGGTGTAAGCAGAGGTGACAATTGACCTATTATGACATTACTTATCAGAAGCCTAACTTATTGCTATTTATACCAACTATAATTTTAATCCCTAGAATTAAAATCCCAAACAAAACTTGGCCCGAGAGATCGACTTCAGGACCTCACACAATCGACCGCCAACTCTGAAATCATTAGACATTTGAGGAGAAGTATGAAGGCATGATAGTAAGCAGATGGTTGCTAGTCCATTTAATTTACACCACGATACGATCTTAGGAATATAAGCGGCTATTCTGACAGAGCGAGCATAGACGCAAACGCGATCAAGCCAAGAATTAAAAAAAACTAACACATTACCATATCTAAATGATGTGACATTTAAAACTATTTATAAAACTGTAGTAGGTGCTCATTAGTATCTAATAAAAGCATTTAATACCTTTCTTGTTTTTATGTAATTACAACTTGATAATATGGTACAACCTTTCCTGCATGCTGTGTCAAGTCAATATACTCAATATAATGCCATTAAGGTCCTTTAATTACTTAACTACACCACAGTTAAACATAGCTCTTCCTTGTGGATCGCCACAACGAACGATCCTAGGGGTTTTTTCAAGAAAGTTAGACCGGGGCATGTTATATGTAATTTATAATAATTATGACTGTTTTGCCTAGTCTTGTCCCAACTATGTTCGGTCAGCTTCCAGTCTAATCAGATGCGGCTGAATAATAAAATATTCAGCCGCATCTGGTTAGACTGGAAGCTGACCCCACCATAGTTGGGAAAAGGCTAGGCAGAACGAAGTCTGTGGTGACACACATAATAATTAAATGTAATTTAAAAGATTTAATACCTACTTCTTGCGACATACCTACATGTAACTGTTCTAAAGTAACTTCGTATATTTGGCAAGACAATATGTTACTTTCAAATCACATGACCTTTTTCGATGAAAACTCAATCTATAGAGTGATTAATCGCTTAGAACAACTGTAATTAAACATTTAACTTAACCATTATGGATTACATTTTATCACATATGACAAGATGGCGCCCGGAGCGAATTACTAAATGGTGTTTAAAAATCGGTCAAAAGCTCCAATCAAGTTCTTAACATGATAACGAGTTTATCTAAATGTTTTACTGTAATTACTTTCATTATTTTGAGCAATTAATTGGTGTAATTACTCTGTAGTTAGCAGATTTTTAGAAGGCGCCACTTTCTATTTAATTTCTTCATTAATCAGCTGATGTTTGTTTTAAAAAAGATTGGTTGAGGCTGTAGGCCAAGCACGTGCTACAGTGATAAGACTGTCAGTCACTGATTTTGTCAAATGTTATTTGATAGAATTGATTTAATCTTTTTTGGTACACACTAGACTTACGTGTCTTGTTGTGAAGCGTCAATAGGTGCATCTGACGCTATCTTCTTCTTCTTGTTCTTCCTGCCTTTATCCCACACTAGGTGGGGTCGGCACAACATTTATTTCATAAATCCATGTTGTTAGAGGTTTTGGCTTATTGTTTTCTGACCGGCCGCCTGCCTGACATCAACCCTCCTTGGGAATACTCGTTGCGCCCGTCGCGCGGTTGACCCAATGTGCTTGCTGATATTATGCACTGGGTTCAACAATGGTGTCTTCTTGGTGGAGTATACTTGCAGTTCCTTGACTCACTCATTCAGTTTTGCTAGGGACTTCGGTTCTGACACATCGTAAATCAGCACCATTAGCTTCGCTGTAAAAACTTGCTGTTGATCTGACGCTATCAGATTCATATATTGATGTGAAACAACTACCGTACGGGTGTGAAAGCGGCTGTTGCGTGGCAACGCTCGCAATGGCTGACACACGACGGCAGACCTTCGTAACTCGTCGGGTCTCTTCGGTTTCATTCGACCAGATATTTTTTTACATGTTGTGTTTCGATTTTTCATATCTGCCAGGAGTGCTGCGACAGCTTCAATTTTTTTTGTATGATGGCGTGCACTCTATACTCCACACGACATTGCAAATCTAGTGTAAATCCGCCATTATATTGATAATACATCAAACTTCATGACCCTTCTACGGGATCTTAATTCAGATACTTTTGTGTTGAGTGAAAGAAAGTTTTTCATTTCAGGAAGAATTTAAATTCTGAAACACATTATTTCCCTTCTAGTATTATCATTTTCTTTGAGCTGTGTTGCCGTTATTGCTTGGGGCTTGTTTAACAAACGAAAGGGGATCAAAATAAACATAGAGCTGGTACATTTTTTTATTAAAGAACAATATGTTGCATTTTTCGTGATATTTTTTTCAAATCAAATCAAATCAAATCAAATCATCATTTATTTGCATAACACAGGTTTATAGGATGTTACAAAATGTTCGTATGGTACACTGTGTTATAACCGTGGTGAGGTGTGCAAATATATTAGTAACAATATAATATTATGGTACAGTTATTCTCATTCATTTATTTTTAAATTAAAATGTCTCTGATAAGAAAAAATAAAAATATATATATTTAAACAGGTAGTCAGGTTTAACCTAATTATGAGTTGATTTTGAACCCATAACTTCTTGGTGTCCGTATAACCCCTTAGCCGTTTGGATTATATTTCAAAGTGCGTTTAATAGTATAGAATCACTCATAAGCACCTATTTATTAAAATCTATGCTCGTGGTCTCGTGCAAAGAACAAGAATTAAAAAATAAAGTTCGTCTTATACAGAACTTCTTAATTTGACGTGAAAAAGCGCGCGAAACCAGTCACAGATAATTTCGGGCGCGAGAGATCTGTATCTAGTCTGTGGCAGTCACGTGACCGCCGGCGGGAGGCCACGTGACCATGTTTACACAGTAATGCGCCCTTTATTAACCCGCACTTGAGGGCAGTTGATCAAGATAGGGTGGTAAGCTAATAAGCACTAACCCTAATAAGGTCGGTGGTATATTAAATTTTGACAATAGTTTGGGAGGGAGTATTTGGGAGTTTTATCTGCTTTTTGATTAAAGAAGTTAAGTACCTATCGTTCGTATTCTTTGAGGAATAATTAGACATTTTTAATTGAGTTAGTAGTAGCTAGCTAGCTAGCTAGTGGTCTTTATTTTGTAAATATTTGGTACTCAATGGGTCGACATGGCATTTAAAATATTATATTCTATTCTACTTCAACATCACTCAGGAACTGCCTCATGGGTCTAGTGGTGACAAGCGCGACTGCTAATCGTGAGGTCCTGGGTTACATTTCCAGGTCGGGCAAAATGTTATTGGGTTTTTTGTATGGAATTCCTCAGTAGCAGCCTCGAGTTTGGATTTGTGCCCGGTTGATGGCAATAGGCTCGCCTCCTATTACATGGGTCTTAAACATAACGGCAAAATGAGGCTGTTGCCTGTTACTATACACCTCTGCCCAACCTTTCGGGAAATACGGGTGTGATGTAATTGTATATTCCGATAAGTCGTATAGTTCTATTCCGATTGGAAGTATGCTTACAATAAGCACTTTTTAAAGAGCAAAGAATCTTTGCTTTCAAAATTAGTTAATAGAGAGTTTAAATCACTGTATTTCATGACATTAATCATTGCTGCCTTCATCCACCCCGCAGCTGGCCATGTATCTATAGTTGTTTCGATTTACTTAGCCTTAGTTGCACCAAGTAACTAACTGTAACTGTTAACTTGCCATATTTATGTTAAATTTGTACTGATTTGACAGACATTTTAGAATGGTTACGGTTATATTTAGTTGGTGCAACTCAGCCTTAGTATCTACCAGTTGTCTAACAATTCGCCAACAATGGGCATTAGTTCGTTACTTGTTCTCATAGAAATATGTCAATAATGTCATTGTCATTTTATAAACGCATTAAACTCTTGCCCAGGGAATCGAATTCATAGTTTAACTAGAGTCGAAAACAAGAGATTCTAGTTATTTGAAAATCGTTCCCATAGGCCAGGCAAAGTGAATTAGCCTGGTCAATATTAACATAACATCACGCCTGTATTCCCCGAAGGGTTAGGCAAAGGTGTATAGTAACGCCCACATTTCGCCGTTATGTTTTTAAGTCCCATGTAATAGAGGGCGAGTCTATTGCCATCAACCGGGCACAAATCCAAACTCCGGGCTGCTACTGAGGCATTCCACAAGGAAAAGCCCAATAACACTGCCCGACCTGGGGATCGAACCCAGGACCTCACGATCAGCAGTCGCGCATGCCACCACTAGACCAACAAGGCAGTTCAATCCATTCTTGGTCAATGTTGTTGTCTAAAATTACTCTTCTATTAATTATTATTTTCCAGTTGGACGTAGTTAAGCGAAAAGGATCCAATCCACAAAATTATCGAAAATAAGTTATTTATACCAAAATACTCCTTAAACTTCTTAAGCCAAACTACACATAATAATATTTTAACAAGTAAAATATTATACATTTGTCCCTTAATTACAATAAAACCAAGAAATTTAAATCAAAGAACCAATGAAGAAATACAGTCAAAACTTAAAAATTGAACACCTCATAACTGTGTGGGTTGGATCCTTTTCGCTTAACTACGTTCAGTTGTATGTGAACTTATTGATTCCCAACACTACACAGCAGTACAGAAACAGTTACAATATAACTTATATTCTCCAATAACAAATATAAATATTCATATAGAGTGTTTCGTTCGTAATCCTGAACGTCAACAGTTCTCAATATTGAGTGACGCTTGACATTCGGCCGCTCAGAGGGATTAAACGGAGTATCGACGGGCTGGATGCGGCAGTTTGTGAACACGTTTAATATTATACGAGTCATTTTGTATTTCGTTGTCAATGGACTTTCATTTGAGCTTTTTCGTTTCTACTTATGTTTAGTAACTGGCAAGCAGTCGTCAAAAATCTTTATTTTTTTCTGAAAAGTTGTGTTTTTACGAATGCCATTATATTCTCCGGGGACGGCGATATGTACTTACGCACTAGATGCGCTGTTTAGAAGCACAACATGGTATCAACGAGTTGTAGTTCCGGAATCACGGTGCCATAGAACTTGACAGCTGTTTAGCGGTAGTTTGAAACTTATTGCATCAATGCATTTGGCACATATTGGTTATACGACATAGCGCGTCTATTTATTTCAACATCGTTGTTCGTTATACTGTTTTTCCAGCCTATGGCCAGGGTATAAGACGTCATAGAGTAGCGGGTCTTGGGAATAGTCAGGGATTCGTTTTGTAAAAGAAATGGGCTTTGCACTCATAAGCTGATGCTTTATCTGTGATACTCGTAAAGAGTTTCTGTTTATTTGCTTCAAGTACGATACGGAACAACTGACATTATTTGATTATAATCTTTATGAACAACGGGGTTTTACAATGTCGATATTCAATCTCATAATAACTTTAAAATCCAAAAAGAAACGATTTCGCCTTCTCTTGCCGGGAACACATGGCAATAATGTAGGGTCTGTTTGACACAAGCAGTTATTTAAAGTTTGATGGTATCTGAGCACTGTATGTACCTACTCTGTCTCACTTCGCATACCACATCCAAGTTTTCCCACATCGCCTACATCCAAAAATGAACAACACGCCTGACAAAACCCTTGTTGATTTTTGTTCTCAGCGAGGGCGATCAGCCGATCGCGTATTCTGTTCACTTCCCAAGACTGGCCTCTCATGGGACTGGAGGACAAATTCTGCTGATATAAGTCTGTTAGCACCCTATGCGGTGGACTAAATTAGATGCAATAATTGTGTAGGAGTGTGAGCGATTATTTTTCGGTGTGGGAGTACATAACTTTGTGTTTTAGAGTATGTGTTATCGGAAATGTATGTAATCCGTCATTACATAGAATTCCTAGGAAATCTATATAATGCCAAATGAAAAATTGCTTTGATAACACCATCTTGTGAAAACCAGGTTCTCTAAGTTTTGCGTAAGGCAGTCGCTTCTCCTAACAAAAAACATTCATCATAAGAGTACACGAATACTTCTTTTCGGCATTGCCCAGTAACTGGGTTGCGGAGGTCTGATGGCAGTCGCTCCGTATAAAATACTGGTATTCAGCCGCATCTAATTAGACTGGAAGCTGACCCCAATATAGTTGGGAAAAGGCTAAGCAGAACAGTACACGAATACTTCTTTTGAAAAAAACTGACTTGGCGATGATCCAGGAAACATTAGGTTGATGTCGAACTACCTACATCTTTGGAGGTCATCATCATAACAAAATATAGGTAAGTACTTATACCTACATAACCACAAATACGATACGCCACCCTTCTAACCCCTAAAAGAGGTCCATAACTTTATGCATAACTAATATTTATTGGTTTATCTTGCGCCTGCGATCCCCGCATCATCAGCATGACGTCATTACGGGATCTGCATAAATGTCCCCGTGCGACTGTGGCTCTCTCTGGGGAGAGCGGTTAACTGAAGAAACTCTTTGGTTATTTAGAGAAATATTGTGTGTATGAGACAACGGAATTTGGACTGTAATGTTAATAATTTTAGGTCCTAAATTGGTTGCTTTTGTTGAATATTGAACAGATGTAAGACCGTAGTCTGACTTTTCAGTACCAATGTCGAAATTCTCTGCTAGACATAATATAGGTGTATGCAACGCAAGGCAAACGGTTGGCTAACCCCACATAGACAATCCAATTGAATCTTGAATTTGTATTTACACTGACACTGATATTTGAAATTAAATATTGAGGTATTCGATTTTCTTACCATACTCAGTGAGAAAGAAAGAATAATGAATATACAGTTCTATATAAAAAATCTGACTTAGTTTTTTTATTCTAAGTACTAGTGCTCCTCAGTTCAACGATTTTCCAAACTTACACTTCTGTCATTCACTCGTACACAATTAATATGTCACCCCACAGTTATTATATGCAAATAATACGCATAATTTAGAGGGTAGTCGTGTTTTATCTATTTATCTATGGAATTGCTCAATTAGCGATACGAAGGCGATGCAAATCGCGACATTATCTATACTCTATGGAATATGTTAAATGATTTATTGTAGTCTTTTGATGGTGGCTGCGTAGTGTATAATTTGGTGATTTATTTGTCTGTGGTTAGGAATTGGCCGTTTCGTTTCTTGTCATCGTGTGGAAAGAGGCGGGTGAAGGATTAGGTACTTTAATTTTGACAGCAGTATCCACCTGGTTACTTTAACCAGTATTTTATTTTCTTAGGAATACGGTATGTTATTTTTTTTGTATTTCTAAATAACACACTGTTGTAAAGCTAGAGTCTTCTTTACCTCACACCGGGTGAACTCATAAGGGTTTTCAGCAGGACTTAAAATATACTTAACTACAGCAGCATATTATGCCCCATCTTGAGCTTCTGCTAATAGTGACAGATGGATCTGTATCTGTTGATTTCTCGAGTTTCTCTATGTAAAACTATAGTCTGAAAAAATATAAAGGTAATAGATAAGATGAAACGTCGAGAATGACTTCTAAAATTTTCATTATCTGCTTGTCCTGAAAAAAGTAAAGATTGCTGTACTAAAACTAAATAAAATGAAAGTGCGCTCTTATTTACCCCTTTTAATGGCGCCAACATAGGTTTGATGTGACCCGCAAGGCCATTTTAAACATGACCACACGCATTTAAACCTTGGAACATTAGAGCATCGTCCTTAAATATTATTTTTATTGCGGTCACACATTTATAACCATTAGCGGCACAACAAAAACTATAACAAACCACTAATTTCACCGAATCTATAAAAATATATAAATCAAAGAAAAAAGCAAACACCACAGACTATTAATATCTCTATCCTTATACTTAAGTTCGGAAAAGACGATAATTACAGTCCACGAACGTCGGGCTTAACGTTCGAAAATTAAAAGTTGTAACGTTCAGCCAGCACGTATCATTATGTTTGCATTATTTTGTTCTTATTTGTCGACCTAAGGTTAAGTTGGGTCACGACACATCCCAATTAAGGGTGATTAGGCGTCGTAATTTATTGAGTGCGTTTTGGAACGGTTGTGGCACCGCGGCATCTTTGACTCGTGAGTGTCATGGCGCCAAATTCTTTTTTTCAATTTTATTTTTTTAGTGTGTTGAGTTGCGAACATGAGCGTTGAAAGTTTGTCGAATTTAATGCGAGTCATTGATTTAATCGACGCCACGAGCGACTAATAATAATTTTATTATTTAATGAGGCTGCTTTCTCTTATGGGCGTTGTAATAGCCATTAGGAGTATGTTATTACAGTCATAGGTTTGACCTCTACTCCAGATTTTTTGTGCGTAGGCTAAGTTTTCACGCCTTTGTTTCGTCTGCATTACTTTTCAAGTCTATTTATTACGTGAATTTACGTGCAATCATACAAATATATTGCAGAAGATGTGTTCGATGTCCATCATCTACTCTTCTTCTTCTTCTTCCTGCCCTTATCCCACACTAGGTGGGGTCGGCACAACATGTATTTCATGTTGTTAGAGGTTTTGGCTTATTGTTTTATGACCGGCCGCCCGCCTGACATCAACCCTCCTTGGGAATACTCGTTGCGCCCGTCGCGCGGTTGACCCAATGTGCTTGCTGATATTATGCACTGGGTCCAACAATGGTGTCTTCTTGGTGGAGTATACTTGCAGTTCCTTGACCCACTCATTCAGTTTTGCTAGGGACTTCGGTTCTGACACATCGTAAATCATAGCACCGTTAACTTCTCTGTAAAAACTTGCTGTCCATATCTTGCTTGATGTCCATCATCTACATATATCTATAATCCATAGGGTGCATGAGATGACTCGTATGAGATGCGACCATTTATACTAGTGATACTCAAAGTGGTCTATATCGACCCCCACGGGTCGACGACGACCTACAAGGGGTCCATGTGGGTGAAAATAATAATTGGGGGTCCATGAGATGTAAACGGGGTTCACGATAGTGAATCGCATTTAAGCGTGTCGTGACTTTAATTTTGACTTTTCTTTACTGGAATAACCCACATAACACAGATGATTTGTTGCTAATTTTTACCTGAAAACGTAACAAACAGATCGACGACGATGGTACTATTGTAGGTACTGTCGTGGTTTAATAAATGTATATATTTTAGCGAGATTAACGAACAGTCAATTCATTTTTATATATATCGATAACTAGAAACTACTTACATACCTAAACATAGACAATCATAAACGTACTCATCAAAGTGTTTTTTTCATTCAGAGCACAAGGTAGAACTTGAATTGCAATATAATAAAAACAATCTACCCATTACAGGTAAATCAAAATAAAATAAAACCAACTACAAAATAATTTGCAATAATTTTAAATTACATGATGCACGACTTGCATAATAATCTATGCAAATTGTATAATCTGTGCGTGTCATTAAACTGTCAGGTTATTACGCGGGCAGGTAATTTGTCACCGTTTGACCCCCCGCCCCGCCTATGTAATAATAGGTCATAATCATTGACCCAAGTTATCATAGATTTATGTTATGCCACAAGGATGACGTCATTGCTTCCCGAATTAGTAACTACAGAAATCTAAATAATATGTTAAAGATTTCTGTGGTCTCTAAAGGCTCCTGTAGACAATAATAGCCAAATCAAAAAGTCATTGATACAGGACTAGGTATATGAAGAGAAAAAGAAGGTGAAATGTCTGCAATATGACAAAAACAGATGATTGGACGATGATTTTAAAAATAATTAATGAGTTGACACTTCTATGGTAGAAATATAAAAAAACGAGTTTTAATGCATCACAGTTAATAATTAGATTGCTAGCCGTATTCAATCAATCAACCAATACACTGATTAAAATAACACTTTTTCTAAATCATTTTGACAAATAGAATTTTAGATAAAGAATCTGAAGACGATCTTCATTTATTTAATCGCAATAACTCGACGCAGTTAACGTAATGTAAGTCAATCATGTCCCGCCTTAATAGCTCATAATATTGCCTGATTATTCTCCAGTAATTTACGGTAAATCAAAGGAAGGCCAGCTCTTTAATTATCTAATCATACATTAAATATTCATAGACGTAAAGACAATTGCTCGTGCCACTTGGCGTGGAATTCAAAATAATATGACGTTTCATGAGTTGTCTATGGTTAAAGGTGTAATTTTAGCGCGAATTAGTATTTTGCGTGGTTACACGGTGTTTTATACGGGAATTTTTTTTAATTATATATTTTGCTGATTATTTTACTGTAAAGAGTTGTTAAGGATTATGAATGCCATACGTTTGTAACCGTATACACACGTAGTAACGAATTACTTAAGTCGGTGGTATAAACAACAGCATCCTTTGAACTATTATTGCAACATCCAGTTTCTTACTCGATGTATTGCAGAGACTTAACCTGACAAAATGTCATGATTATGGTAAGACGTAGATGAGAAACACTGACATGACAGACGAAGAAGATGATAGCCATGTAGCTTTGAAAAAAATTGAAACATCTAGCATTGATAAAAGAAGGGGCTCGTGGCTAATTACCAACCACGTGGATCATACGGTTTGTGAGGTTAAGCTGCGCTTGCCCCAGTCAGTCCATGGATGTGTGTCCGTTTGTTACACATCGAGACCCCTCCATGTCTCGGAGAGCATGTTAAACTGTCGGTTCCGGATGTTATTCGAATAAGTACCAATGACAGTCGTTACGGGAAGTTTGAAGCCCGAAAGTCTGACAAACGGCCTAACCTTAGGAAGTTAGTAGGTTGCGGAGGTTTGATGGTAGTCGTTTCGTGTAAAATACTGGTATTCAGCCGCATCTGGTTACACTGGAAGCTGACCCCAACATAATTGGAAAAAAGCGAGAACGATCTAACATTGATAAAACTTGGGTTTTATTTTAGTGTAGCAGTCCTGCTGATCCCAGATTGCATAGAAATAAGACGTCCAGATTATGGCATAATGGTATCGGAAACTAAGTGATGTTTTCCCGTCCCACGGCTTGGCGGCATTGAGATAAGCGCAGGCCTAATAACACAGGTCTAAGATTTAACGCACTATTAGTGCATGTGTACATGAACTGCTTCGGAAATTGCTTCTGTTTATGACTGCTGCGATTAGATAGTGAATTCATGCTGATCTGGGGATTTTATGATTTGTTGAAAATATTTTTTATAGTAGGATTGATTGTGTACGAAGTGCTACGAATTCGTAGCGATGTGCTACGAATTATGGAATGCTGACTTGAACATGCTAATTCTAACCTCGGTCACTCACATGCGCGCAAACATTCGTACATTGTACGAATGTTTTCCGTTTTGTATGGAAAATGTTCGCATAGTCATTGCGAATGTCAGTCCCACACTTGGGGGTTCGCGTATTCGTGCGAATGTGAGTGTAAGAACTATGTCGATGACTTTGATTCTTCTACGGTCTTTCTCATTCGTGATTCTATCTCGTAGGGAAACTCGGAGCATAGCTCGTTTTATTTTAGAATAAATATAAAATATTCAGTAAAAAATTCAAAGTAATAGAACACTATCCATAATGTAGGTATTACCTACTTATTGTGTAGCATTTAAAACTTCGTGGAATACAATCGATCAGCTGTCAAAGAAAACAATGAAACCTTAGAAAATACGAAGCAATCCGTGTGCCCAGCACTAAAAGCACCAACTATGCTAATTGTCGTACGTGAAGATAACGATCGAGTAACGGTGTGTATCGATCGTGTGGTCGTAATTGTCGATCGGTTATAGTTATTAGTGGAGCGGCGCGTGCGCTCCCCGACGGCGATGTGACGTAATACTGTTTAGAAGAGGTTTGTGTTTGTTGTTTAGAGATTGAAGAAAAGTGTCGAACAAAGGTTAGACGAAAAGGCTGCAATCGCTTCGCCAGCATAATGGTAGTTCTGAATGGCCTTAAGAGTAATATGATTTTCCAAAAAATAAATCGGTCTGAGTGCCATTTTAGGGGCGCGGGAACTTCTTTGAGTGTGTACCATTATAGTGTCCTCTAAACAGAGCATTCATTTTAACATGGTTGGGATAACAGCAGGACCAGTTAATTTTCAAAAAAAAGTGGTCTCTTTTAATTGGTAGATAGAATAATTTGTGCCCACCTCAAAAGGTTAAACCTGTGGAAAAACTAAGTGGTGCCCCCCCTATTTGGTTGGAGACCCTTCAGATCTCGGCATCTCGGCAATAACTGCCTGGTTACGTAGAAATGGTCCGCAACCACTAAAACCACCTACAAACAGTACAATAGAAAAAAAGACAGGACTCCTGGCAGATGTGAAACATCGAAACTCATTTTGTAAAAAAAACCGGCCAAGTGCGGGCGGACTCGCGCTCGGTTCCGTACCATTATCTATAAAAACGGCAAAAAAATCATGTCCGTTGTATGGGAGCACTTAGATATTTATTTTAATTTAATTATTTATTTTTAAAGTGAATATATAACTAAATATTCTGTGAATATTTCAAGCGTCTACCTGTTGCCGTTATCAATATTGAGCAAAATCGAGCAAAAAAATCACGTTTGTTGTATGGGAGCCCCTTAAATATTTATTTTATTCTGTTTTTTGCTATTTTTTGTTATAGCGGCTACAGAAATACATCATCTGTGAAATTTTTAACTGTCTAACTATCACGGTTCATGAGATACAGCCTGGTGACAGACGGACGGACGGAGAGACAGCGGAGTCTTAGTAATAGAGTCCCGTTTTACTCTTTGGGTACGAAACCCTAAAAAAAAACTGGCCGAATAAACCGAAGAGAGCCGACGAGTTACGAAGGTCTGCCATCACAAGCATCGCCACGCAACAGCCGCTCTTACATCCGTACCGCCGCATTAGATGGTTCACATAAAAAAAGGTGCCTCCATCCCCCATTCTCCTTCCATTATAACATCTCACTTGCCCACGCGCTAAGTTTTAGTGGCGTCGATACGTCGTGTCGATATGTCATAGATAACATTTGATTTATAAGCAGTTATTACACGCCGGCTTTCTCTATGCTTTGTCTCTATCTGCTGTATAAATAGCTGTCTGCAGTGATGAGTTGCTTCTCTTCAAGTTACGATTAAGTTTTCACGTAGAACTGAGAACCATAGATACAAAAGTGTATTGTTTTTTGAGTTCTTTAAAGCTTCCATTTGGAAAAAAATAGGTTCTGACAGAACTGCCCTGCCAATCCAAAAAACCCATTTGAGATTTTTGACAATATATGTTTTTCCAGCATTTTTAATACCGGCAATGCCCAGTAACTGGGTTGCAGAGGTCTGAAGGCAGTTGCTCCGTGTAAAATACTGGTATTCAGCCGCATCTGGTTAGACTGGAAGCTAACCCCAACATAGTTAGGAGAAGGTTAGACAAAACATGAACATTTACGATCACATGTTTTACTCGATAATAACGCATTATATCGCTAAAATAAAAAATGTTCATAAAATGAAAACTACTGGGCCAAACTATGTTAAATTTTTATGGGACCAAATGGCAACCATTCCGCATCAAACTAAAGAAGTATCACGTAAATCGAATCATAAATCTCAGCATAATTGGTGTACGTACATACATAAAAAAAAATACCAATTGAATATAGAACTTCCTCCTTTTTGAAGTCGGTTAAAAAGAAATTCAAATTGCATGTTTCCACCCTTGGTAAACGTAATGACAATCGGTATGAGCCACAGATATACATAATCACGTTAAGGCGACCGCGGTGGTACTAGATTGGTACAATTATCGATATCAACGTATAGGGGTGGTACAGGGGTCATGTCCTTCTATTGTCACCATTGGGGTAGGCTTTGGGAAGAGTGATTAAGAATTCAATTGTTTTTTTTTTAGTAATGACTGTAAAGAGTCTGTGGTTGAAGTGAGATTTAGAGATAGAGTGCCATGAAACTGTTTTATTCTTATAGTTCTGTTCCAGCATAGTAGAAATTAAAAAATCTAAGTACATTTGTCTAAAACAGTGACTGGTGCTGATCATAATAAATTTTCATAAAATAAATTATTTTTATTAAACGGTTTTAATTAGCTTCACTTCGTTTTAACAGCAGTGACAGCCTAGTGGTGTGACTGTCGGACTGCCAAGTCATAGGTCTCGAGTTCGAACCCAAGGCACGCACCTCTGACTTTTCTGATTCATGTGCGTATTGTATAATTATCACTTGCTTAAAAACGGTGAAGGAAAACATCGTGAGGAAACGGGCATGCCTGAGAGATATTTATCGACGGCGTATGAAGCCAAGTCAGAGGCAAATGGGCGGCATAAACTTTGACACCAGGTTAGTCACTAACCACACGAAAAGAAGAAGACTTTGTATATTAATCGCCTGTCCCTATTAATAATGTAGGATCTGCAAAACAGTAGGTAATTTTACAGTAGAGCGCGTCAAAGTTTAAATTGCTTATATTTTTTTAAATATACAAATTATAGTTTTACAAAGAAAATAGGTACATACAAATATATTATATAAGTTTAAAAGCTCATGTAGATAGTAATGAAATATTATTTTTCCTTTTCTAAATATGCCTTTTGTAATATCTAATAACCAAAATCAAGAAAATTGCATACCCGACCTTGTTAGTAGGGACAGGCGTTTGTTTGTTTGTTTGATTCGAATCTTGCGACCGATTTTTCAACTACTATTTAACCGATTCTCCTGAAACTTTGCACACAAATGACAATACAACACTATAATAATTTCAACCTTCAATCATCAAATTCTGGTACCTACTGCAAGAACCGTTTAACTTAAAAGTTTATTTAAGGGATTATTAAATGTCGTTAGTTAGAAATTGATGTCTTAAATTAAATTATGACTTTCTTCTTCCTCCTAGCAAAAATCCGTGATCGTACTTTTGCATAGGGACGTTACATCGCATCGGTACTAAATTGGCACAATTATCGGTACCAACGTATTGAGGCGGTACCAGGGGTGACAAGAGACCTGTTCCTATTGTCATTAGACGCGTTGCGCCATTGTTAAACCCATTGTGAACAGTGATTACTTATTGATTTGTTTTTTTATAAATGAATGTGGTCTGTGCGGTTGGGGTGAGCGTCAATCACACATACCATGTTCATTTCCTATGCGCAGGCTCATCTCGCTCGTATTGGTTTATTTTGGTACAAATCAGCTTTTGTTTCGGCTCCAGTCTTTTCTAATAAACTGATTATCTACATCCACCATGGGATCTCTTGCACCTGATTATAATTATGATATGATATACAGGCTCTTAAATTGATTTTGCGAATCGGTACCCCGTACTTCGTAGATCGTTCGATTCATATTCTTAATTAAATTTCATCAGTTCGATGCATTCCTATCTAATTAGCGCACACATATGCATATGTAGAGTACACACCTAGCTAACGAACGGGGCTGGATACAGCTAAAAACTGAATGAAACCAGATTTGTTCTATACAAAGTTTGGTCGTTGGCTTTCGTTGGCTAGGTGTGTACACTTGCTAATACAATCCATTACTTGGACGGAACGACGCTAAATAAAAACTCTACTCTCCCCAAACCTATGAATGTAAGCTTGAATGACACATACAAAAGAGTAATGTACTAAAAAAATGTATATTAATTGCCCCAAAATCTGTTATTACTCTCAAGGACCCCTTATAGGGCTTATCGTCCGATTAGCTAGGGGTCACCGCGCCCCGGTATACTGATTTTGTATTTTAAGCACGATAGTGATGCCATTTTATCGATATGCTATATTATCGATATAAAGTCAACTAAGTTACCTTTGCAAGCTTTATCTAGTTTATCCTACTGATTCGGGTTTCAATATAAAATACAATACGGAAATTACAAAAAGTTCTAATACCTATAACAACTTAATGATTTTATAACATTCATACAAGTAACAAAATTATTTGAACGGTTTCATATCAGTTAATAGAAAGGAATTGGGCTGCATTAAAAGAGCCTTCACGAGTAACGTTACTTAAGTACCTACTGACGTCCAGCGCAGCTTCAGCAGTCAGCCTTGCGACTAGTTGCGACCAACCTTGCTGCTTTTCACCCCGGCATGAGCTATTCTCGTATAGCTTCTGCTGACACCATGAGATGGAGAATGATTAAATTAAGTTTTATTGTATCAAATATTCGAGATAATTCAAGTTCTGAAGTAGCTAATACAAAATATATACTATAATTTCCGTAATATATTTTATCGACATAACTGGCTTGTCTCCTCACTAACCACGAAGAATTAAACAGTAATATTATTTGGACATCATTTAATACTTTCTTTGATCTTCAAAGGGGATGTTTTCGCCTAAAGTGAATTAGAAAATCATCTGGTATTTTAATTAACAAAAATGTTCTGAAAGTCGGTAGATATTCCTTTTATTTTTACTTAAAAGTAAAGTAATTTGTACATACTAGATGAATGGATGATGATTTGGAGTAGAAATTAGAATTCGTTCTGCCTAGCCTTTTTCCAACTATGTTTGGGTCAGTTTCCAGTCTAACCAGATGCGGCTGAATACCAATATTTTACACAGATCGACTGCCATCAGACCTCCGCAACCCAGTTACAGGTCCATGATGATATCCTTAGGTTAGACCAGTTGTCAGACTTTCGGGCTTCTGACTTCCCGTAACGACTGTCATAGGTACTCGTATGACACCCGGGACCGACTGTTTAGCGTGCTCTCCGAGGCACGGAGGGGTCTGGATGTGTAACGATGTGAACGGTCATCCATCCACATACGAACCGCAGCAAGCTTCGCAAAACGTATGATACGCGCGGTTGTTAATTAACTACGAGGATTTTAAGTAAAAATTAGAAACTAAGTAGAAATTATTTATAAGGCGGTTGTCAATGGAAACGCCGGTAGAGGACGTCCTAGAAGGACATACATCGATGTTATTCGTGATGTTCTTCACAAAGGTCAGGTGCGTAGTACTCTCAACCGGCGTGCGTGTAGGACAAGATGTATGAATGTGGAGGAAGCGAAAGGGGTATGTAAGGGTCGTAGCATGTGGCGTTCTATTGTTTCTGCCTACCCCCATGGGAAAAAGGCGTGAGTTTATGTATGTATGTATGTATGTAAATTAGGATTAATTCTAGATAATGAACTAAACAGCCGTAAACCTGTATTGGGCGTAGCTAGGATTTGATTTCAGGAATGGTTTTCAGATGATTTTTCCATTTCAGCACGTATTATCTACAAACTTGGAGTTCTTTACTGCAACGGTATCGCCATTTATAATTAAAAAAATGTTTTTTCCTTCACAGAATATTAATAATCCCTTAAAAAAACTTTTAAGTTAAACGTATTTATCTTGCAGTCCCCCTGCAGCATCAGGATGTGAGGATGAAATGATTATAATTTTGTATTGTCATGGGATGGAATTTGTGTTCAAAGTTTTAGAAGAATCGGTTAAGCAAAAGTACCTAGTTGAAAAATCTGGCGCAAGATTTGAAACAAACAAATAAATATACGAAGTGAAGCTAATTAAAACCGTTTAAAAATTGAATATTTAGTCACTTACCGTCCTTATTCTAGAGCCAAAAGTAATACTAAATATAAAATAATAGTACCTACTATCGGTAATACGTCTGATAGGTATTAAGATCTAAGAGATTAGGTATACCTCTTTTAATCCACACACTACCACTAATAAATACCTAGTTCATCATACATTATAATATCACGAGTTGTACTCCCCGAAGGGTTCGGCAGAGGTGTTTTTAATACACTTTTGTTTCGCTAGTTATGTTTAAGTCCCATGTCATAGGGGGCGAGCTTATTGCCATTAACCGGGCACAAATCCAGACACCGGGCTGCTACTGAGAAATTCCTAACGGAAATCTCAATAACACTACGCCGACCTGGGGATCGAACCCCGGACCCCATGCTCAGCAGTCGCACTTGCAACCACTAGACCAACAAGGCAGTCAATACCTAGGTAAGAAGAAGAAGAAGAGAAAAAAAAGAACTCGTATAATCTTTACATAGTATAAAACAAAGTCCCTCCCGCTGTCTGTACGCTTAGATCTTTTAAACTACGCAACGAATTTTAATGCAGTTTTCAGCAATAGATAGCGTGATTCAAGAGTAACCTTCCTCTATATGCCCCACATTAGTATCTACATTGCACCCGTGCGAAGTCGGGGCGGGTCGCTAGTAAAATATAAGACAACTATAATAACACTAGCAATTGAGCCTCTATTCTATAACAAGGTATCTCTAAGGAACCCCAATTAGTCTGGATAACAGTTGTTATTTGAGAACCAAAACCTCAAAGTTCACTTCACTGGTTAAATTAAACAGAAGCTAAATAATAACAAAGATTCGAACTGTTTACTCTCATAATAATATTTCAAAGGATAGATAGCAACAATTTGAGTTTAAACGGCGGTGTACAAACTCTTTGGTGCTTGAAAAATTTAAAAAAGCTTTTTGGTTAAAAAAGAAATTGAATTTTAAGCATTATGCGAACCCATGATATGTATGGTTGAGCTTCTTGGCAAAGTTGTTTCCTACGATCTGAATTAAGATGTCAAAGATACCTTGATTTTGCTTTATTAATTTATATTACTCTACTCCAGTAATCCCCAGCTACAGAATAAAGAATATCGAGCAAAAGAACAAGAAAGCTATAGAATCTAGGCCTATGTTTCTATTTTTAACAATTTTCATGTCTGCTCTAAGTGAAAGCCCTGTATAAGATGTAAGTAGTAATTTCTTAATCATTGACATTTGGTTTTGTACCGAAATTCACACGAAACCAAAGATCATACAAAGTATTATCCCTAAAAAAGTAAAACAACTTAAGGACGTTTCGACTCTCAAAGAGCCCTTAAACCGGGAATGAGGCAAAGGAACACCCATAACACCGCCATGATTACACGCGAAATGCCTGAAATATCCGAACGCGTCCGCCTGGCTGCATGCGTGGAATACCTCCAACCAAAAGCTAAAGAAAAGAGTATTTGGAGCGAAAAAGTCGTGATAGTTATTCAAAAAAGGAACGCTGGGCAATTACTGGCACGCGAGCGGGCAGTCGCGCGCCTGAAGCGGGTGCGTACACACTGGTTTATGTGAGTAATAACATTTTCAATTTATTGATTTTCCATGACAAAAGGATCCGGACGTAATTATGCGCGGAGCATAATTTATTTTAGCGCGAGGAAATAGTTTCACAAAGGCATTGGTTAAAGTTATGATTATAATATTGAAATCTAACAACCTGTCTTCAGAGAGAGTTTGAGTTAGTAGATCCACAGAAACCGAAGATGTAATGAAATTACTTAGATTCTTTTGATGCGTTAGATCAAGTGAATTTTTTTCATTTTCATTGTTTGTCCCAAAATCTTCTATTTCCATATCGTCGCTGTGCACTGAAAACCTCTTAATTGCAATGAACGTAATTTTACAGGAGAAGATAATAACTGTGTTTTAAAAAAAAGTATGAAGTATAGATATAAGGTTCTTCTGTTTTATTATCTATTTCATCTTAGAGTTGTGCAAGTCCGTTCTAAATATGCATTAGGAGGTTTTCTACCCAACAAATAACAAAAATAAAAATGAATTTCTGCTTTACGAGGTTTTCACTGCCCAGCGACAATATTGAATCCATATTATAAACACAGGCAAGTTGATGAAGTTTCATTTCCATGTTTGAGGATGTAATGCTGTGCTGTTTATAATGTCATTTTTACAGAAATTTCCCAAATGCTCTTACTCCCCAGTCGGTGTGTCCGACGGTTTAGGTCGTCGGTCGTCGTGACCGCCGCGAGCCGTTGACGGATCGCTTCCTCGCCCCGCGCTTCCCCTCTACTACCTTGTATATCTGGGCGCCTGGTACAGGCCGCTTGCTGATTTGCTTCTGGCCTCGCCTATTGTGGGGCTAGCAAGCAATGGGCTTTTTATTGCCTCACTCGGTTAAGACTGTAAGGTCTGTTGGACCGTAGCACCAGTTATCCGATAATTTTGTGTAATCGATAGGTTTTCTGTATCGGATATACTCAATTTATAAAAATAAAACAAGTTCCTGGAAGGAACTAGAAGCCACTTAATCGAGTTCCAAGAAAACCCATGGTAGTTCATGGTGAAAACTAAACGAGAACATAAAATAGATAAAATATAGCTTATACAATTGACTTGAGACTTGAAGTACAGGTAGATACTAATATAAATCTAAAAGACAGGATGGTTTTTTAAAACTGTCACAATTAGAATTTAAAACGTTTGTTTCTGTTGTGTTTTCAGGGGACTTTGAGTAAGTTCGTTAATGAGGATTGCTTTACAAGAGCGGAGCGGAGACAGGAACTTATTTTTGTTTCGAGTAAACGAAATTGAAAACAGTTATCGTTAAAATCTAATGATCATAAGTGAAACTACTCTTTGGATACGTTATTTCATTTAGGACTTAGTTTGTTTTTTCAGAGAATGTGCCTATGAACAATTGTTTCAGTCAGTCAGCCGATCAGTTTTAGTTAATCGACACACATGAATAGTTAATAATCTAAACTATCTATTATCGTAACGTGTGTAAGAAAAACATCGTAAAACCTTAACAATCCTTGGTTCCCTATCGTTTATTATTCTTTTTCGTTGACAACAATAGTTCATAAACGGTAACTAGCAACCGAAGCTTATTGTAGCCAAGTTATTACGGGGGGCAGATTGTCTTATTCCAATACACACTCCAAACCAAATAGCTGCAGGCTACACGGTCCCCTCGACACCATAAAGAACCCAACGCTGGCTGACGCACCGATATCCGAATATGTTCCAATTAAAAATAAAACCTATTCTTTTTTCAAATCTGATGGCGGGAAACGGTTGCAGCGCAGCTGGAGATAGGCAAAACAATTGGCGAATATAGACGCGCGTGTTTTTAAAAGGTTTTTAAAGTAAGACTTCTTGAAAATAATAATGGAGTTTGCGATGGTGTAGTTTTGAAAGGCTATTCTCATAAGAATTATGTTTACTTCAGCGTCCATAATAAAATACATATATGACATTTCTAAACTACCATATTTCCCAGAATATTGACAACCAGTCGATATTTCTAAATGCAGGATGTCCGTAGCTTATAAGGGCTTAGTTATTCCATTTGTGAACAGTCGCAATTTATTATGTTCTTTATTTGATTTGACTATCATAATTATTCAGCAAATGCAATAAAATCTGCATTCAGAGTTTATGGAAGTTGTTCAGAAGCGGCTGGGGGTTCAAAAAATTTGGAGACACTAAGCATTTTTCTCTTTGGGAGGAGGCCTATGTCCAGTTGTGGACAGAGGCCACGTACACGAAGTAAACCAATGTAAAAGAGCATTTAATCCTTTAGCTATGCAAAAAGAAACTTTATTCGAATTTCAAATCTCCCCTGTACGTTCTGCGAGTGCGTCCTGTTTCGCCCGCGGATATTTACTTTGGCTGAACACGACTGCATTTCTATGAAGCAGGGATTATACCGATCCTTCATTACCCAATGGTACAATACGAGGGGATGTCGCGCGATTTAGTTTTAGCAGCATTGCCTTTGATGGTTGTATATTATTTACTGTTAATCCTTAAGAGTACATTATTTAGACGGAATGTTTCCTGCCTTGTATGCAGGTGAAAGCTGCTGTATGAGTTGGTTATCATATCGCGCATGTTATCTAAGGTCATCCACTTAGATGACTCTGCCATGATAATATGTATATGCTTGTATCTTGTAGGGGCAAGTAATGCTCATTGCGATCGCTTATTCATTATTACGGGAAAACGGAGGTAGAAACATAATTATGTTGGCGCGTCTAAATTATCGAATTTGCGTGAAGGTCTTGTGCTTTTATAACTTGCATCTCTTTGTATGGGGAATTAAGCCTCTAATTAATTAAATATTTAGACGCATATTCGAACATCTCAATCGGGCAACTTAACAGTGGTAAGGCAGTGGTGCCAACATACCGAATACAAGCAACAAGCTTGTTATGTGCGCGGCGGGAAGCAGGCGTCCCGTCGCGAACCGCCGCCGCTACCGACCGCTCTTATTTTGAATTTCGAATATTATTCCGACATATTGATGTGGTCGTAACGCTTCTGTTTTAAAAATAGGTCGATTATGTAACTTATTAATGTAATTTGTTGATGCAAATGGAAGGTCATTTTTTGAGAGGAATAAATTAATGGCTCCTCACAATAGCTGCTGTTTGCATGATGAAAGGGAATCATTTTCTTCGTTCGCAGTTTTGTCCAATAACACTAACTTGACGTTTGGTTTGCTTTGCTCAATCATCTGAGCCTTGAGACCTTTGTGATTCGTATCCTAACAACAAAACCCTTGACTAATTCATCAGTAACACATGTTCGAAAGCTCAGCTCTGCTCAAAACAGTGATTAAACTTCTTTTGTATAGTGCAGTTCTAAAACAATGACCTGTGGGGCCGCACCATCGACAATAACTTCGAAGTCTTAAATAAATAATTAGGGCTGTGCTAATGAGATATGTAGGCAGTAAGTTTCGTAATGGTTGTGAAAATTAAGTGGAGTTTTGTAACGTTTTTCAGAGATCTTTTTACAGTTCTTTCAATTCTGGTGATTAAAATTGCAATTGTTTCTGGTTTCATTTTTGTTTCCTTTTTTAACGTATCGACTGCAGTATTCATTTTTGTACCTAATCAATGATTTAAAATGTATTATGGTGTTTATTCAATGTTCTTTATTTCTCAGTGAATCCAATGGTATTTCTCTAAAAATCTGATGATCACTGGACTTTGGCTTAAGAGGAAATGCGGTCGGTATTTAGTCCATACAAACGTATTCCTCAGTTTCCTCCTTGGATAATGTCACTAGAGCAAATATTTTTTACCATATGATATACACTGGCCTGCAAAAATAAGTATCACACTTTTAAAATTACAATAACTTTTTAAGTACACAAGATATATTTTCGAAACAAAAAGGACTCAAAAAGAGTTTAACTTTGTTACTATAGTTTCAAAGAAAGCTGATAAAAATTGCTATAAAACGTTTTTTAATTTTAAATCTCTAAAATTTAAATTTAAAAAGTGTGGTACTTATTTTTTCAGGCCAGTGTATATCTACCACCACTATGTCCTTATGTTTTGTTTTTGTCGATACATTGATTATTGAAAGAACAATAAACGGTTAAAATTTAAAAAAATCGACCGGTTTTATCACCGTTTTCAAACATCTGGCAAACAAATTTGACGAATATATAAAATAAAAGAAAAACATACAGACATAACCAAAGTCTTTCTTAAATTATTACAGAAAAAATATTAAAATCGGTCTAGATTTGAAGAAGGAAACAGGGAAATACGAAAGTACGATTTCGCTAATATTGCACAGGAGAAATCACTTCCAGATGCAGTTCAGTCAGTGCAGTCCCAGTGTATATCTACCACCACTATGTCCTTATGTTTTGTTTTTGTCGATACATTGATTATTGAAAGAACAAGAAACGGTTAAAATTTAAAAAAATCGACCGGTTTTATCACCGTTTTCAAACATCTGGCAAACAAATTTGACGAATATATAAAATAAAAGAAAAACATACAGACATAACCAAAGTCTTTCTTAAATTATTACAGAAAAAATATTAAAATCGGTCTAGATTTGAAGAAGGAAACAGGGAAATACGAAAGTACGATTTCGCTAATATTGCACAGGAGAAATCACTTCCAGATGCAGTTCAGTCAGTGCAGTCTCTTTCGCGCTTAATTGGAAAGGTTTACGGGAGGACTGGGACCAAAATAGATCGCTTAAAAACCAATTCAAATTATTAATATTTTGCAGCCCGCGTTTCCTCTTAAATCTTTTTTCTTGACTTGCTGGAATTCCTTAAAATGCAATTATAATTGGATCAATCTGTCGTAGTCCAATGCTAAGTATTATGGATCAGAAAACATCAGATCGTATCCAGTCTATTTCAGCTTCATCCATGCCTAAGAACATAAACTTCTTTTTCATAATATTTAATGTCATCATAAAGCCTGCGTTTGTCACGCATAACGCGTTTTTTATCGGGTCGTGTATAATCACCGCGATCACCCCCGTATCGGGAATGTCACCCTCGCGAGGTTCACCCCAATAACGGGGGATGAAGCTTGCTGTGTTTGAACGTAGCTAGTGGTTACATTTGGAAATTAATTATCTGGTAGGATTTAATCATTTGGTAATGACTAATGGGACTTGAATGGACTTTTAAAAGTAATTGTCTGGTGTTATGTGATGGTTCTTTTTTTAATGTCAGTATCTGTCTGAATGATGTGAGTTGTTCTAACTCAAGAATAGAGTTTGATTTGATTTGTATGTTCCGGATACGAATGAACTTCTTTTCTTTTTATGGTCTACGTGTTATAAGTGCTTCTGTTGATATATTATCGGATATATTATAGATACATAGTACCAGGCCCGGACTGGCCATATGGGCAAATGGGACAAATGCCCGATGAGCCGGTCACACAATCGGAGAAATCGAAAGAGTGAGGGGAACGTCAAAAAAAAGGTCGTCCAACTATCGCCTATTGCTTGAAAAAGAAGCCACAATTTATTTGTGTTTGTAAATGCACCCAAGATACAGGAGAAAGAGTGAGGGGAGAGTCTAAAAAAAACGCTTGGGAATGAAATTTTTTTTTGCCAGCACTTGGTCGACCGTCTCTCAAATGCCCGGGCCGATTTCAGGTACCAGTCCGGCCCTGCATAGTACCATCCACCTGTCCTTTGATGAAGTCAGTCTGTCATAAAACCACAGCATTAATATATCTAAAATTTATCACTTCTTGTATGGATTTTTTATCAATCAATCAAGTTCCAGTCAAAATACACCCTTCCTTCAAGCCCACAAGACAATAATCGTTACAGATTTATGAATTAGCGTATGCTATTGTAGTGTGGGTCAAATATACCTATGTATAACGATTGCACGGACGCGTACCGCCAGCGGCTCGCCATCTGTCACCGTTTCGAGAACTACTAGGCGATAGGGATGCGCCCCAACATCGATGTTTGGATATATTTCGGTAGGTAAGTCGCTAGGCTAAGAGGAGCTCGTGGGTAATTACCAACTACGCGGTTCATACGATTTGCGAGGTTAAGCTGTACTTGCTACGGTCTGCCTGTGGATGGGTGACCGTTCGTTACACATCGAGACCCCCCCGTGTCTCGGAGAGCACGTTAAACAGTCGGTCCCGGGTATCATTCGAATACCTATGACATTCGTTACTGGAAGTCAGAAGCCCGAAAGTCTGACAACCGGTCTTACCTTAGGATATCGGCATTGCCCCGTTGCGGAGGTCTAATGGCAGTCGCTCCCTTTAAAATACTGGTATTCAGCCGCATCTGGTTATACTGGAAGCTGATCCTAATATAGTTGGGAAAAGGCTAGGCGGAACAGCGGTGCTAGATTAAGCTATGTTGGCGTTTTGTGCGGAGTTAGGGAAGATACTAATGGCCTTAATGAGAAACGACCTTGGAATGGTGTCAAAGAGTTTCTAGAATCAGTAGAGAAAAGTTTTACAATCGATAAATCAATTTTATTCGATGTTTTAGCAGGCGAAGTATTATTCTGGAAAATACCAGATTGTTGTGCATCATGACACAATGTTTACCATATTGGATTTTGAATTATGTCTTCAGGCATAAAAGTAAAGAAAAAGGCGTTAAAAATCATCTTACACTACACTTAACACCAAAAAAATTGTAGTCGAAAAAGCCAACTTATTCGAATAATAAATGTTATAATCGTAATACGATACAGTAATAAGTACGTGCGGTATCGATGAAACGATAGTGATGTACCCAACTTGCACGTTGAATAATTCATGTTGTAGTTTTTTACTCATCACTTACGGTTCGCGGCTCAGACGACAGATGGCGGTGTTTACTGAAAATTAACTGTCAAATGGTGTGTGAAAACACTCGCATGGGAACAGCAATTAATGGAAATGTATGAATCATTTAAATGGGACCTTTCTTGAGCGAGGCTGGAAAAATGTTGTTAATTATTCATTATGAGTGAGTACATTAGTTACATGACGTTTACCTACGATATTTCCAATTCGTATTGGGTGTATTGGCAGGATAAAAGAACTTGGTCCATTTTCATGGAAAACCCATGAAAATACTTAGACCAAGTTCTCAAATATTTGACAGCCCGACCATCTGCAATTGTGCTCGCACTATACAGTGTGTCAGATCGAACTCTTAATAAAATTTAAAACTATTTTAGGCTTTTACTCAGTAGTGACATAATTTACTGTATTCCCCGAAGTGTTGGGCAGAGGTCTATAGTAACACCCTCATTTCGCCGTTATGTTTAAGTCCCATGTAATAGGGGGCGAGCCTATTGCCATCAACCGGACACAAATCCAAACTCCGGGCTGCTACTGAGGAATTCCACACAGAACAACCCAAAAACACTTTGCTCGACCTGGGGATCGAACCCAGGACCTCACGATCAGCAGACGCGCTTGCCACCACTAGACCAACGAGGCAGTAGTGGTACTAATAATTATTGTCTATTATTTATTGTTCCAGTCGGTTTATTATCTTGACATGTTCAAAATTAGTAGGTACGCATCTTTTTAAATAGTCAATGAATCCGTTTTCATCGCGTCCCAGACATATTTATCATACACTTCTCCTCGGCAACTTAATTCTCCATAAAGCCTACTTGGTAAACGCCTGTATATTTCATGACTCCAGCTAAATTAATACGAACATTATAAGTATAATGGCAGGAATTCAATTATTTGCTGGACGGAGCATGCGCGCAGCGTGGGTCGGTAGCGTGTGCGCGCAATACATGTGTCTGGACATGGACAAAATGTTAAAAACATGTTGATATATTGTTTGATGGGGAACTAAGATATATTGGTAGCTGGGAATGGGAGGAGACATAAAAAAAGAAAAAAGGAAAAAAAGTGTCAGTTGCCGCTTGTAGTGTATGAACAAATTGAACAAGATGATAAAATAAATTCAAGAAAATGACTGCTGTGTACAATAATTTTCATTAGACATCGATGGACATCACGCACACATGATCCCTCCATCAGTTGTACCATAACTCCCAATAGACATCTCAGTATTTTTCTTATCTTTTACAGATCCTAGAGTCTATAATAAAATGTTAGCCTAGTATCTCTATTAAAGAATTACCTATTTAACCTTCACAGAAACAGTAGGTACCTATACAGAAATTATAATATGCGTAATTAAAGCTATCCATTGCAATGACGTGAAAGGAAGCCCCCTGTCTTCAATTGAACGCCTTGACAGTTCATTTGATATCAAAGAAGCCACCACATTACTCAAAAGGCTGACATTATACTGAATTTTAGGAGTCGGGATCAAGCTTTGTATTTGAGTAACTTGTAGGTCGGTAGATATTGTTTGTCTTCAAGAAAGGGCGGCCAAGAACTGACATACTTGAATTTCATCGTGGATATCTCCAAATTAAATAACTATGGCATTTCGTTTTAGGAGTGATGGTTTCAGCAGTAGAAGTTTGAGGCTACAAATTGGAGGTAACTACTATCTTAAGTTTTAGCATATCCTTCATAATTATAATTGTCTAGAATAAGAGACATCTGTTACACCTGCGACAACTACCTCGTCACATAAACGATTGTCTTCAATTTAGTAAGTACTGTCTTCTTTATAAGTGCTCAATTCTACACACAACATATTAAATAACAACCGGCCCGTCCCGGCTTCGCACGGGTGTACATATTTCCCGTTTTGGTAACATTTTTCATTTATGTTCCGCTCCTATTGGTCGTAGCGTGATGTTAGCCTATAACTTTCCTCGATAAATGGACTATCCAACACAAACATATTTTTTCAATTCCAACCAGTAGTTCCTGAGATTAGCGCGTTCAAACAAACAAACTCTTCAGCTTTATAATATTAGTATATAGGTAGATAGCAAATGTGTTACATATAAAACTTCTCCATAAACGAAAACAAACTCTTAACTTACCAATTCCCACTAATTGTCTGGAGTCTGGATGTAAGTGCTCTAAATAAAACGTACTTTATCTGGGCTTAAGACTGATGTTATTCCTCGTGATGAGACACAAAAAGCTACAACTTTACGAGTGTTCCCGCCATGTAATTGAATAACAAGATGGCGGCATTAGGCTCTGTTCACACTAATAGTAATTAATCTTTGTCAAATACGCAACAGTACCAGCATTCGTTTTAGTACGCAACTGGATCGTAGCGACGCGATAGCAAGTGCCAAAAGAGATGGGTCTTATGTGTCCTATTGAAGCGTTTATAAGGACTACCATTGTTTGGAAAGATCATTCGGATGAAGAAGACACGATATTAGAGAAACCACATTAATTTATTTTTCTGGGGCTCAATTTTTTATCTAATTAATCTATATAAATAAAAATGAATCGCCAAATGTGTTGCTAAGCGCAAAACTTGAGAACGGCTCGACAAATTCGGCAATTTAAAAAAAAATATTCCTTAAAGAACAAGGAAGGTTCTTATGGAGAAAAAAAACAAAAATTGCGTGGAAAATAGTAAAACCAACACTTTTCTTTTCCCACAACAGGCCAATAACTTTTGACAGAACGAAGTCTGTCCGGGCAGCTAGTTAATTATACTTAAGAGTCGCCGACGCGCACGTGGTGAGTGATTAGGCAGAATTTGGGTCTGTTATATCAGTTCCCTTGCTCATTGTATGTAGAAGTAAGCAATTGAATGTAAATTATCAGTATTGATAGAATGTGTAGTAAAATAAAATTACAAACATAATATTACTACAATTCTAACGTCCATCTATACCTGCAATCACGTATTTACGCGTCTTGTAATCTGCGATGGATAAGTGAGTGACTACCGAGAAAACATTGCAGCATACACGCTACATGATAGAAAGAAACAATTATTGTCGTCGGTTTTATTGACTCTGTCCACGCCTACGGTATTATCGATAGACATTTTTTTGCGTCTGCTTTTACGTAAATCATATGACCGTTTAATGGTGCTACGGGTATGCCGGAAGTGGTTTAATATAATTCATCCTCGGAATAGACGAATTTGTTCGTATAACCATTAACAATAACAAAAACTCAAAATCTCAAAATATTTATTTGCACACTAATAGCGGGTTCACACGGTTCGATTTTAGTTGATCAACAAAAGTTGAACAATAAAAATTGAAACGTTTTGTTCCTTCAAATTGATTCAATTTGATTGAAAGTCTGTTCACACGGTTCAAATCGCATGCGATTTGGCAGTTGATCAACTAGAGTCGAATCGTGTGAACCTGGTATAAGGTAAAATAATACAGGTCTTATTATATAGAGTAGGTACAGCTTAGTAACCTTTTCCAGGTGTTGCAATATTTGAGGGCTCTAATTAGAATTACAATTTTTGTTGCTGTAAATATTTCAGACCGCCGCCCGGTGACAGCAGACGTCACCGGTGCAGGGTTGGCTCTTCGGTCAGCAAACTACGTGTCACGTTTACGGGTAACGGCTTTCGGGCATTAGCCACGCTTTTGAAAGCCTTACATACAGCCAGAACTGGATTTCGATAGAATTGATTGATTACTTCGGTTTTGGAAACGACAAGAAGGCTTCTTATTTTTTCTTTCACACTTCCCTTCTCAAGTATTAGTACAAAAACGATTGTTCTGTGTAGACCTTTAGGCGTCGAAGTGTTGTCGTGTCGCGGACGTATATATCAGTCGAAGGGCACAGCATGAGGCCCGCCAGCGGGATAATGTGGCTACTTTAACATATCAGCGAGGAAATATACCTAGATTTGTCAGGCGATCGCCCTAAAATAGCTGTTAATAGTAACGATAATATTGTATTTTAGAAATAGAAATTGAATGCTGGTTATGGCCGATGCAAGAGTGGAAACCGTCAAAATGTAATTTGCCCTTAAATTTTCATAATTTACATTAATAATTGTCATTTGCAATTTCTAACAAGCGTTTCCCACATTTACCTCTGCACACGTTTGGTAAACCTTTTAACAAAAGCTGTCGTGAAGCGAACACACACGAGACTAGGGGTCATAATCTCACAAAGTGACGTCACTAACAGTACCTCGACCAGTAGGGTCTGTAGCTTTTGATCCCTACAAAGGGCAAAGGGGGTATCCTCTAAAGCCTGTGAGTGTAACAAATTGGTTATTAAATTAAGTGCTCTTTTTATAATTATTTAGAAGAATGTTTGATTTTGTTTGTGTGATTATTACGAAATTTGAAAAATGGCGGATTAACAATAATAGCTGTGTTTGTAGTAGGTATACCTAATTATTCAGGTTTTAACGAAGTTCGTGTTTTACAAAGTACCTAATAGGTATTAGAAAAGTGGTCTTTTTAAAACTTGTAATGATAATGATGTAAGATTTATGGTAGTTTTATTTTGAAACACGATAAAATAATAAAGCCGATGGCTAGATCAAGTTTAGATAATGATTTATTTATATCAGGGAAATAATCTTGAATTAAGTATTGAATGTCACGAATACCGTCGATTAATTTCTAAGGGTCAAGTTACCTAAGAAATATCTGGTGTTCGTACAAAATGGACTATTAAATTGGCTTTGTTGTTTTGCTTACCTACGTCAAAGATAATATTGTAGAGGTTTCCGATGAAATTACTATAGTGATATGACTCATTTGGAGTCCGGAACTAAGGAACGGATTATCTTTAATCATGTAGAAGAAAACACAAAAAATCTAATAAAATTACATTTTTATCGACGTAACAGAATCTATCGCTAAAGCAAACAAGCCTACGCTACATATCTGTAATGTTGGCAGCACAGCGTGGTTTCGCGCTCAGCGTGGCGCGAAAATTATAACCTCGCGCGATCCGACTCGCACAAATCAATTTGTGCCGTTATGGCGATGTTAACGCATGCGCGACACGGATGCGCGGCTCCTTGCAATGTATGTTTATTTGTCTTTTTGTATTTAAATATGGTAATGATATTAGATGATTTTATTATGGCTTTGTATTATTTTTATCTGGAATTTATGTGGTTTAGTTAAGTAGTTTAGGTGTGGTGGGCTCGTAATTGATGATCGATTAGGCTGACTGCTCCAAATCAAGCTTGATATTTTTGACGCACAAAACGCGATGATAATAAATGTAATTCTGCTATTATCCATCCTGACAGTTTTGAGTAAACTTTTTACTGTGGCTCCAGTGCACACTGGCATCGAATCCTACGTTTCTTTCACAACACATTAGAGGTTTACATTTTATGTGAATCAATAACATTTTCAGTTTTCAGTAGGTTAATCGTTAGGTCGTTAGGATGTCCGTGATCATCCAATTAAAAATGCTTTACGTTGCTCCATTCCTGTAGATAAAATGCGTCAAAATAATCGCCTTAAACTTACGAGATCAGTAAAGGTTATGATAATGGTCAATATAACTTTCTATTATGGCATTTTTGGGCTATGTTGAACAAGAAATATGCAACATCTGGCAAGAACTTCAATCATAATACTCCAGTACCAAATTGTTTGCTTTCTCCAAGTACTAGGGCGCCATACGAGACAGGAGCCCGTCCGAACAATGCTGTGTACGCAGCGCGCAAAGGCACGACTAATGACTGCTGAATAATTTAACGGAGAAGCGGCGCGACTTGCGCTGCCGTCTGTACTCCGTGGAGAAATTTAAGACATCGTAGTTTCATAGTTTCGTTGCAGATATTATAATGTATTACGCTATGGGACTGTAGTCACATATTTTGTGTCAATTCACAATAATGTACCGATGCCGATATCTTTCTCCTAGCTTTTTCCCAACTATGTTTGGGGTCAGCTTCCAGTCTAACCAGATACGGCTGAATACCAGTATTTTACACTCCACAACCCAGTTACTACGCTAATGCCGATATTCTAAGGTTAGACCGATTGTCAGACTTGTGGGCTTCTATTATCCGTAACGACTGTCGTAGGTATTTGTATGACACATGGGACCGACAGTTTAACGTGCTCTCCGAGGCACGGAGGAGTCTCAATGTGTAACGAACGGTCATCCATCCAGAGACTGACCGTGGCAAGCGCAGCTTAACCTCGCAAATCTTATGATCCGCGCGGTTGTTAATTAGGCTCGAGCCAGGAACCGATATCACTTAAATTCGCTTTCGAAATGCTTTGCTCTGCTCTGATAAAGCTTTTCCGAACTTTAAGAGTTAGTAAGTTTCCTCCTTGGATAATGTCACTAGAGCAAATATTTTTTACCATATGATATATATCTACCACCACTCTGTCCCTATGTTTTGTTTTTGTCAATAAATTAATTATTAAAAGAACTAGAAACGTTTAAACTTGACAAAAATCTACTAGTTTTACCACCGTTTTCAAACATCTGGCAAACAAATTTGACGAATATAATAAAACATACAGACATAACCAAAGTCTTTCTTAAATGATTACAGAAAAAAATATTAAAATCGGTCCAAATTTGAAGAAGAAAACAGGGAAATACGAAAGTACGATTTCGCTAATATTGCACAGGAGAAATCAGTCCAAGATGCAGGTGTCTCTTTTGCGCTCAATTAGGAAGGTTTGCGGGAGGGGTGGGACGGAAATAGATCGCAAAAACCTATTCAAATTATTAATATTTTGCAGCCCGCGTTCATGACCGAAATATTTGGCCCGGAAGGAGCAGTATTGATACATACTGTATAAACATAAGCTGTGGTAAATGCTACGCTATGACAAGACGGCTGATGGTAATAGCTCAATTTGTTAGAGTGAGGTAATACCTGCCCATCAAACTGAATGAATTGGCTGTCAATATAATATTTATTGTGTTTGGAAAATTACTAACTGGAAATGCGGCGTATAAGAATGAAGTAAGGATATTAAAGTGGAGGCGTGGGTCGGCTCGGCGGCAACTATTGCAAAATGTTTCTTTTCAATTATTATCGGTTATAGGTACTTCAGTTCTACCTAATTAAATTAACATCTTTAAATCAAAGTATACTGGCATCGTTTTCTTTCTGAAATAGACGAGATACCTATTCTTGTTGTTCTCCCTAGCCTTTTCCCAAGTAGGTGTTGGGCTCAGCTTCTAGTCTAACCAGATGCGGCTGAATACCAGTATTTTACACGGAGCGACTGCCATCAGATCTGTGCAACCCGATGCGACTTTCGAGCTTCTGATTACCCGTAACGACTATCATAGTTATTCGTATGACATCCGGGACCGACGGTTTAACGTGCTCTCCGAGACACGGACGGGTCTCGATGTGTGACGACACGGTCACCCATCCACAGACAAACAGCGGCAAGTGTAACTTAAGCTCGCTAATCGTATCATCCGCGCGGTTGTTAATTACATAGCCACGAGCCCCTAGATGAAATGACTAGATATTGTTAGTTCTAATTATCCAAAACGACTTCACACTTTTCGTTCTAATTTAATTTAATTCAAGCATTCTTTGTTTCTTTCGTGACGTCAACAAAACGTTTTTGAGACAAAAAAAAAGTAAAAACTTAAAATGTGAAGAGCCAGTGTTATGATGGAGCGGTCCTGCACATTCATTACGCTTTTGCTTCACTAAAGTTCACACAATGAACCACTTATCCTACCACAATGAAAAATATTGCAAAAAGATCCTTCTTTTGCAAAAAATGCAAAACTAAACATACTCCATTCTTGATATTGACAAAATACACACCCACGCTCTGACAATATAAAAAAAATGTATTGTCGATGATATTATGTCCATTCAGCCTTTATCGAATCGAATCGATAGATCGAGCATGAAATTAATTATCTGTCCGAAGGGTTATGCTACCTGAGAGTTATTTTTATGTTATTATCGTTTTGAAGTGTAATCGTACATTTGATAAAAGTTTTTAAGGAGTTTAAGAATTTGTATTTGCTAAGATCAGACGAAAAAAAATTGGATCTTGCATTTGTCCATATAATATAGTATACATATTACCTATATTGGAATTTTTACTCCAGTAGGTAAGTAGCTGCTTACGGAACGTTATCAATAAGAGCGCTTATAAGTTTATTTCGATCCGAGTTAGAGGAACCGCGGTCCGAGCTATTTGTCTGAGTGGTTGCGTGAACACAATCCGATCCGAATTCAAGCTGTCACCATAAATATAGCACCGAATTTTGCAAAACGGTATATTCTCTAATTCGGATCGGCACAGTAAACAAGCGTTTTAAGGCCATATTAATAATATATGCTGAAAATAAGCGTCGCTCGATCATTGTCGTATAAATAATAATTCAGTTTTGATCTGATCATGAATATCGATCGTTGATTGCACACAATTTCGTCAGTCAACATATTTTATAGGCAGTGTAACAAGTTACAGCCATAAGTAAATTGCCAATCACGCCAACCGAACAGAAATTCAATTTAAAAAATCCATAAACCACCTGACATTTTTCTCTGGATCCATTCCATTTCTTCACAAAAAGGGCCATGTAATCGCAATCCCCGTGGAAACGACTGCAGGTTGTCGATCTAATGTGTTTTGCAGAAAAATCGACGCGTAGCGAATTAAGAGAGGTGTGCCGAATCGAGTGGCTAATGCCAATTTTGTAAAAGGAATAAAATTTAGTAGGTGTTCTTTGTGTTGCTGTTTTTTTCTCTTTTTTACAAACATCAATATTTCACTGCAATCAGGAGTATTCTAAAATTATAAACTTCTTGTGGATATGAGTTCTTCCTACAGTCGTTGTGCTCCCCTCTTAAAAGAACAGCATAAAAAAGACATTACCCAGCATATACCTATAGGTTCCTACGTTATAATACAGCGGTTACCATGATTCAAAGTATACAGGAGGGAGGCCGAATCAAAACGGACTTGTTATTGCAAATTATATTTTTTTCTCGGGGGAAGATGTTTGTACGAAACCTTAATAGAAACGAAACACTGGCTTGAAAGAAATCTGTATAACTTTAAGGGATGCAAAAGAAAATGCACCTTATTTTGACAAGAACAAGAGTGACGTAGCTTCAATATAATGTTATTTCAAATCTTCAGGTTTGGCCGCGACAGGTTTATTAATTTTTCTTTTTCTTTCTCTTTTGTTTTTCTTTGTTTCTGATGTTCGCGGAATTTCCTTATTTTTTAATGTAACTGTCTATTCAATTATCATACTGATTAGATGTCGGCATTTCTGAATATTATGACGAAACTGTTGTTTAAAAAATTATTAAGGTTAAATGTATGAACATGTATACAGAAGCTGAGATAGAGGACAAAAATGTGAGAAAATCATCTTAACATGAGTCCTTGGAACGGACAATGCAAAAAGGTCAACTATTGTAAAATATAAACACCACCCAACATCACATTAGGTGCAGGCCTGAATAATAGGGCCTTAAGTATTTATTAATTGATCGACCCTGTTATACGACGTCGATTTTTTTGTCCCGAAAGAAATAATCGATGCTTTTATATTGTATCTTTCAACCTCATCTATACTAATATTATAAAGAGGAAAGATTTGTATTTTTGTATGTAACGAATAAACTTAAAAACGACTGGACCGATTTCATAAATTATTTTGCCGTTAGAAAGCTATATTATCACTGAGTAATATAGGCTATATTTATTACTGGAATAAAACTTCTTACGAGGGCAGAGCCGTGAGGACACAACTAGTCTACAATATATTCGCTAACCGTAGCATTAGACACCTAAATATCTGCATTTGATCGTAAACGATAACGGTGTCAACCTTGAATCTATCAATGAGCTCTTCACAGAATCGAAATTCAGTCTTGCTGAAAATATGTAGGTACTACAGTTTCCCGTTCGTTTTCCTGGGTAAAATCCAACCAAATGTCGACTTTAGTACTGTGAAGATTCAAATCAGTGAGTTCCATAAAATTTCTACGCGCATTTTTGAGTACGCGAGTATAATACAAACAAAACTCACTTAAATAGTAGGTATAGCTTTCATAAAACTATGAACAACATTTATCTAAAAAACCTGCAAATATTTTTTAACGCAACCAAAACATCGTCCTCTCTGCAAAGAGATGTAACTGCGAGCGTGTAGGTGTAGTTCGCAAATTTCAACAAAGCTCCCTCTGACAGCAATTCCGTTTTAGAGCCTTAATCCCGACTCTAGTACGAATAAAAGGCATATTTCGTTCGCCGACGCTCGCAAAATTGTCATCGCAAATAGCTTTTGCCTTGGGCGTTACAGTTTCCCAGCTCCAGAACTTTACAACTCTCCAAAACTTGCAAAGAATTTTGAACTTTGCAGTTCCCATATAAAGTCTAAAATATTTTCTTTGAAATTCTCTTGAGTATTGTAACAATGAAAATGCCAGCATTGCACACGTAAATACAATTCGTTGGAACGCTTCGATCGTCTAGATTTAACTGCTTAAGGAATAAGGTCCACAATCGTTTGAAAAGGAAATCTGAACTTGAAAATCGTCGCCTGCCTGACGCTCGATATCAAATAAACATTATTGTGGGTGCAGAACGCCTGAAGCGACGCGTTTTATTTGAACAATTGTGAGCTTTATTGTTCTTTACTTAAAGTAGGTAATTGAGAAATAATTTCATATTGCTAGGATTTTCGCCGGGGGAAGTAACAAGGATGGCCGGATGCGGGTATCGATAGGAGGAAAAGGGAGAGCGATATAGCTCGGAGCACTGTGATTGGTCAGGAAGGCCGCAGGCTGTGAACAGTAGCCCGCCCTATGTCTACTGTAAACGATGACGCAGCTGGCACAAAAAGACGTAACTAGAGCTGAAGTGCCAACTATTATTTTTTGCTTATTCTTTTTTATATTGCTTTATATTTGGCACTACCTAATATCAAATGAATGTTTTTTTAACATTTAAACAACTTATTCAAAGACATATACGGACTCTTAGGGATTTTTTTGCAAAATTATGTTTTGTGCTATTTAAGTGAAGCGAGGTCTTACATTTTACTCGTTCAACAAAACAACAAAAGATGACAACAAAGAACAAGCGTTATCCGTGCCTGGCAGCTTTCTCGAATGAATAAATACGCGTACATTGTATATTCATATTGGCTTTTATTAATAATGTACATTATTAATAAATTAATTAATAATAAATACATATTAATAATGTACTATGATGGAACCAGTTGCTCATGCAGAGTTGGACATTAAAATGAGGGCTATTTATGTTTAGTGTACAAAACGCATTAGGTGAATGCAATACAATCTAGCCTTTTCGATGGCATAGTTTCTTCCTATCCGGCAATTTTGGGCACAATCTTAAAAAAAACATCTAAGAAATGCAGTAACCCATCTGTTCGCGAAAGTCGTCGCCGCCGGCGTCACCGAGGGCGCTCATAGCTCGGGGCGGGGCGCGCACACATACGCAAATACACCCTCCGTACCTCGTACGTGCACGGAAAATCTTATAACTGTGTGCATGTTCCACTCACATTCTTGCACTTACAAAAACAACTTCTCAAAACCCATGTGTATGTATAAGAAGAATTTATCACTGTGTGGGTTTGCATACTCGTACTATTACAATAGAAACTTTTCGGAGCAAATATACGAATCTTTTTATATTATGCCACGCACACATACAAGTAGACATTTTTCCAAGACCCCTATTTCCCAGTACATGTATACCTATACATTTTCCTTGTACGAACAAGTTGGTTATATAACAAGGCTATTTAGGGTAAAATAATTAAGAGATGTTCCCTTTAATAACTATATTTAAAAAAAGAATAATGTTTTGTTTGTATTCACAGAAAAGTTTACTGTTAATTAAAAAGGTTCGTTTGAAAGGTTCGTAGGATTATTGTAAGCGGATTTTCGTGGCAATACCTTAATTAGAGTTACGCAACGAGGGTAATTAAACTAAAAGTCTTAGGAATAAACTTAACCTCACGCCTGTATTCCCCGAAGGATTGGGCAGAGGTGTATAAGTAGTAACACCCTCATTTTGCCGTTGTTTAAGTTCCATGTAATAGGGGCGAGCCTATTGCCATTAACCGGGCACAAATCCAAACTCCGGGCTGCTATTGAGGGATTCCACACGGAAAAACCCAGTAAAACTTTGCCCGGCCTGAGGATCGAACCCAAGGATCTCACGATCAGTAGTCGCGTTTGCCACCACTAGACCAACGAGGCAGATATTTATTTAACTAGGACCATTTTATCTTAAGAATATAGGTAGTTATTTATTTAACCAGGTAACATGAAAGAACCAGTGCGTATTTCTTTTTCATTGAATTTATATTTATTCAAACCTTTCGAAACCTTTAAAGCCCATTTTCCGAATCTCGATTTGTGAACAATTCTCCAATATTTTTGCTGGCCCTGGTTTTAATTTAGTTGGTTTTCTTAAGCCTTGCAATATTTAACAAAACTGCAAAATTGTATAGAATCGTAAAAGGTCTCGGTATTACGTATTCACTTATGTAAGCCTACATGGTATCTTTAATTAAAGCCTTTTCAGTAATAACATTTTGCATTATCATTTTCATTATGAAAATATTTGCGTTTCATCACCTGTCGTAGAAATATTTACCTATTCCAAGCAAATGTTTTAGTTACACACTTTATACAATAATACTACCATAAATAACGGATAAAAAATATTATATTATGATAATTAAAAAAATGTATTTACATAATAATTTCATGTATATATCTTTTTACGGTTCAAGGGATGCTGTGATAGTCCAAAAAAATTAATGATATTATCTAAGTTCTATAGAATTACGATAAAATTCCTAATAACAACATAATAATATTATCGATACAATTCAGAGGCTATGTAGTTATATTGCATTTGTTTCAGCGTCGCCGCTCCGTTAGTTTCAGTCGGGTCGCCCTGAAACGCGGCCATTGCGCGACGGGCGACGCCATCTTTATTTATAAATTACATTCTTTATTCAGAAAATGTTTTTTATATCGCGATTTGCAGTTATGACTTTATTGATTGTGGGACATTACACATGTGTGATATAATGAGGTAAATAAAAAAGTTGCGAATGATTTTTGAGGGATGCGTGGTTATGTTTTTTGAATTTGGACGTGTAATAACTTGATTAGTTAGTGCAATGACATCATAGATGGGTTGGTGAAATATTTTGATCCCGTTGACAGTTATTAATTAAATTGGTGTAAAAAGTTTGACATTTTACAACCGCAGTTTTATTTTATATGGCTATGAGAATTTGAGTGGGTGCATAACATGCTATTGTGAACGTAGCAACGCCGCGTAGTTTAGTGTTTAGCTATTTTTCGTCTCGCATCTTATAAAATTATGAGATGAACATAGAGTATGAGCAAGGAGGTAAACAGTTTACCTCCTTGCTCCAACAGAAGCTACGAAAGCTATCTGTTCGCATTATAAACAATATTTTATTCAATACTGACTTAAATGCGTGTGACTATCGTTATACAAGGTTAGTCGGAAAGGGCCGGAAAGCCGCGGGCCACGTAATTTATCACTGATTAAAGAAAGTGTTAAAATTTTAAAATTCGATAAAAACATATTCTATGCAAAATTATTTTAATTTTATTTTTTCAAAAAATCTTAGTCCCTGCTTTAGTTACGAATTAAGAAAATGGAGCTTCTAATACGTGACCCCAAATATGACCTAAAATGTAAACACAGCTGATAATAGCTGAGGTTAGATAGAATTTAACGTATTTTTTATGAAATCTTTGAACAGCTATTTCTCTAAAACTAATGAGTTTTGGGGAAAGTTGTAGAACAAAAGTTATCCATTATTATGGGTACTTTAACACCCTTTCGGCTTAGTACCCCCTTTCTGAATAACCTTGTATATGTTTGTGGCAACAATAAAAAACAAACTACGTTCGGTAAACAGGCAAGCCAACGTGTGCTAGAAACTGCTCACTAGTTGGACTTTGTTGTTGCTGATGAAAGCTGGTAGAACCTTTAGCCCTATGCGTAGGTTTACTGGCACATGTGATGTGTACCCAGAACAGTGCATGTGATAATGCTGATGTTGTTGAAGTCACTGCACTCCTAATCATCTACTTTAGTCTTCGTCTTATTTGCATTAAGATTTTCATAACGTTTTGTAATTGATATATTATTATATATTGTAATATCTGTATATTTTATTATTTGTATATATGTATTTTATGTAATTTATATTTATCTTTTGCATTCCTAATATATTCAGTCCAAAATTGTCAACGAAAAATTGGTAGAGAATGCCTTATGGCATTAAGTCCGCCTTATGTACCACCATAGTGCATAGAAGTATAAATAAATAATCACTCATACAAATAATTCGTAAGACTGTACTATTAAAACATTTTGTGCCAGAAAACGCTACCAGTAGGCATAGTATTAATGCTCTCGAGTTACTAACGTGATGTCAATATAAGTGAATTTTGAATCAGATATACTCGTTTCGTTACTATTAAATGAAAACTTTATTCATATCTACCCTGTATAGATATGAATAAATTTTTCCTTTTAATTACAATTTTAAATGACTTAAATCTTGGGCATTTTATTATACAGGGTGTAAACGAAATTATGTAATTCCTACAAACCTCGTGATGTATTGCTGACATAGATTAACCCTGAACGAGACACATTCGAATACAATAAAAAAAATTAGATGAAGTAAACATGTGTTCTTAAAGTGAATCTATGTCAGCGTGTGAGATGCGAGTGATGTATTATCACGAGGTTTGAAGGAATTACATGATTTCGTTTACAACCTGTATATGATATAAATTGTGCATATTGCAAAAAAATAACCCGAAATGATATTAGACAATTGCATTTTCGATTCAAAATTCGCTTACATTAGCGATACTATAGGTAGGAACGTCAAAATACCGAGCCAGGCCAGCAAAAAAGTATTGAGGCAGGTTTTATCTTTCTTCTTTTTTTTAAAAAAAAAACGTAGACCCACTCTAGGATTTCTCCTGTATCGTGGGTGCGTTTACAGACACAAATCTTCACAAACACAAACACATAGGCCCGGAACAACTATCTGTATCGGCCATACAAATATTTTTTCCGTGCGGGAATCGAACCCACGACCCGCAGCGTAGAAGCCAATCGCTTAGCCACTGTACCAAACGTGTCAAAATTTCATACTGGCCTTTCACAAGTATCAGCTTTGTCAGCGTTAGGTGGTAGTACAGGTTTAGGTTTATTTAAAGTACATAATTTAATGTCTCCTCATTTATTGTTACACCGAGAACTACCACCCCTCTCTTTTTTTCTTGCACTTCATGTCCATCCAAAGGTTGTTTTGAAGAAATCACCTAGTGCGATAAGACCGCCCATTGTACATCTCTATTTTTATAGTAATGTTTCTTGTTTGTTTTGTGTACAATAAAGAGTATTGTATTGTATTGTAGTACCTAGTACTGCCACCTGACATTGTGCTGAGCTGATGACCCTTTTGGTACTTCTTAATATCTTTGTAATTATTGAGTCTCGGTACTGTGTGCCAATAAATACATTTTCTTCTTTTGTTTTTATTTACTACACGCTAGTGATTGTAGGGACATTAGCAACTAAACCCGACTTTTATGATACCAAATACATTTAACCATGCCGTTCGTTCTGCCTAGCCTTTTCCCAACTATGTTGGAATCAGCTTTCAATCTAACCAGATGCGGTTGAATACCAGTATTTTACTCGAAGCGACTGCCATCAGACCTCTGCAACCCAATTTACTGGGCAATGCCAATATCCTAAGTTAGATCAATTGTCAGATTTTCGAGCTTCTGACTATCCGTAACGAGTGTCATAGATGTATGGAACCCGGAACCGACGGTTTATAACGTGCTCTCCGAGGCACGGAGGGGTCTCGACTTAATCATAACAAGTTTATTAAGTAACTAGCTGTGTCCTCACGGCTCCGCCCGCGTAAGAAGTTTTATTCCAGTAATAAATATAGCCTATGTTACTCAGTGATAATGTAGCTTTTTAACGGCAAAAGAATTTTTGAAATCGGTGCATTAGTTTTTAAGTTTATTCGTTACATACAAAAATACAAATCTTTCCTCTTTATAATATTAGTATAGAAGTATACAGATACACTAAACGCTCAACTTAGATACATAATATACCTACACCACACCAAAAAAAAAACGTAATGAAACAAACACGGAACCCAAAGCAAAAATAACTTAAAAAAATAATAAGTAAAGCCTAAAGGTAATCATCGCTGCCCGTAATCTTGTTACACAAATGTTTGCCAAAATAAAGAAGCGTAATTATTTAAGAAATTCAACGCACAAAGGGCCCCCCCTGTTGAAAGGGGGAGGGTACCATTGTAATTATTTTTCTTGAAAACTTTCCCGTTACGAATTTGTTCTTTGAAGATAAAAAATTGTTAGCTGATCGTGGATGTGGTTTTTCGGTAATTTAATGTAGGTATTTTTTTTGTGGAGATAGCTTTTTTAGGGTACGCTCAACATTTTGATAAAATATTGTTTGTAGTGTTGTGTTAAGTTTTTTCATTAGAATTTTCTGTCACGTTGTGCAATGTGTGTTAATTGGTTGATTTCTAGTATCCACACTATACCATGAGTAACAATAAGGAGTTGTTTTCCCACCTCCTTACTGAAAGAAACAGCAGTGATAACCTAGTGGTGTGACCGTCGGACTTCCAAGTCATAGGTCTCGAGTTCGAACCCAAGGCACGCACCTCTGATTTTTCGGATTCATGTGCGTATTGTATAATTATCACTTGCCTAAAAACGGTAAAGGAAAACATCGTAAGGAAGATGCCTGAGAGATATTTCTCGACGGCATGTGAAGCCAAGTCAGAGGCCCATGGGCGGCATAAACTCTGACACTAGGTTAATCACTAACCACACGAAAAGAAGAAGACTGAAAGAAAGACATATCAGGGCTTTCCTTACCTTCAAGGCCTGACATGGACTTGAATACTATTTTTGAGATTAGAACGTCTGTAAACATTTCAAGCTTTGGCATACAGTCAGGCAGCAACTAAAATGTCTGTGTGGACAGGCCTAGGAAGTAAAGAGCATAAAAATAAAGAGCACAAAAACAGAGAGCATAAAAATAGAGAGCATAAAAATAGAGAGCATAAAAATAGAGAGCATAAAAACAGAGAGCATAAAAATAGAGAGCATAAAAATAAAGAGCACAAAAACAGAGAGCATAAAAATAGAGAGCATAAAAATAGAGAGCATAAAAATAGAGAGCATAAAAACAGAGAGCATAAAAATAGAGAGCATAAAAATAAAGAGCACAAAAACAGAGAGCATAAAAATAGAGAGCATAAAAATAAAGAGCACAGAAACAGAGAGCATAAAAATAGAGAGCATAAAAATAAAGAGCACAAAAACAGAGAGCATAAAAATAGAGAGCATAAAAATAGAGAGCATAAAAATAGAGAGCATAAAAATAAAGAGCACAAAAACAGAGAGCGTAAAAATAGAGAGCATAAAAATAAAGAGCACAAAAAAAGAGAGCATAAAAAAAGAGAGCATAAAAATAGAGAGCATAAAAATAAAGAGCACAAAAACAGAGAGCATAAAAAAATACTTGAACTTATGTTTTAATTTTTGTTTATGCCTTTATTATACACTATGTGAGAATGTATTTTTTTTCATATATACAAGGTTAGTCGGAAAGGGGGTACTAAACCGAAAGGGTGTTAAAGTACCCATAATAATGGATAACTTTTGTTCTACAACTTTCCCCAAAAGTCATTAGTCTAAGAGAAATAGCTGTTCAAAGATTTCATAAAAAATACGCTAAATTCTATCTATCCTCAGCTATGATCAGCTGTGTTTACGATTTAGGTCATATTTGGGGTCACGGATTAGAAGCTCCATTTTCTGAGTTTGAAACTAAAGCAAGGATGAAGAATTTTTGAAAAAACTAAAATAAAAATCATTTTGCATGGAATTTTTATTTATCGAATTTTTAAATTTTAACACTTTCTTTAAAACAATCATCAGTGATACATTAAGTGGCCTTCGGCTTAGTACCCCCCTTTCCGACTAACCTTGTATATATACTCACGAAATTCTTTAATTTTTTTAGTCGTGTCCATATAATAAACTGAATAAAATCCTTACGTTGCTGACGTAACATGGCCCTTGTTATAAAAGTTTGAGTATAACAAATACTGGTTCATATCATTTTAATGTAGGTACGGGCTCGGGGGTAGGCTGGCTTGTAAGTTACTGACATCTTTAACCATTCTTTTTAAAGTAGTACTTACTACTTTACTTACTTTTTCAATTCTAATATCTGATTATGTTGGTAATGAAATAAGAATATCTTAACATTTTGTGGAATTAAAAATAGAAAAGGTTTTACTTGTTCCTATTCTATCTGTTATGACTACAGCAAGCCTCGGGTGTAAAATAATATCGACTTACGACCGTTTTCAATAACCTATCTATCGATAGTTTGCTCTACTAGAGATAGGAATTCGGCATTACTTCTATGGAGTTTATCTATTATATATCTTCTATGGAGTTTATCGAATATTTATTATCTTTAGTTTGGGAATCCGCCTATTAATAGATTATTGAAAACGGCCGATAGAAGTTATGTTGCTAACATTAGGTAAACTTATGTTTGCATATCACAAAATCAGATCAATCTTTTAAAGTAAATCAGTCAATCTATACTAATATTATAAAGCTGAAGAGTTTGCTTGTTTGTTTGAACGCGCTAATCTCAGGAACTACTGGTTGGAATTGTAAAAATCTTTTTGTGTTGGATAGTCCATTTATCGAGAAAGGTTATAGGCTATATAACATCACACTACAACCAATAGGAGCGGAGCATAAATGAAAAATGTTGCAAAAACGGGAAAAAGTCCACCCGTACGAAGCCGGGACGGCCCGCTAGTAATTAATATATTTGCTTTAATATGGGACAGTGGATGTTACAATAATGTTGTTTTAGCGTTTAAACGTTAAAGTTGTAATAAAAATATTCGTACGGAGTGATTTCAGTTTAGTTAATTGGTCCAGGCCTTTTAAACAGAATTTTTCCATGCTTCGGGCACTGAAATGTGCCTTTATCGTTTTTAGATACATACATACATAACATCACGCCTGTATTTTCTGAAGGGTTAGGCGGAGGTGTATAGTAACACCCTCATTTCGCCGTTATGTTTAAGTCCCATGTAATAGGGGGCGAGCCTATTGCCATTAACCGGGCACAAATCCAAACATCGGCCTGCTACTGAGGAATTCCATACGGAAAAACCCAATGACATTTTGCCCAAGCGACCGATTTGTAAATTAAAGAAAGAAAAAGTAAATTCAAATTTATTAAACGATCGGCTGTTTGATTCCATTCCCGAATAGTAATATCCTACATGAATGTACTTATTTAGTCGTGACGTCATAGTTTAGTAAATACGCGAGGCACCGAGAATGCTAAACTTTTTACGTTTACACATTACCGGTCCGTAACCTTTATTAATGGTACAACAGGTTAACTGACTAACTCAAATAAGAACTGAAGTTGTACCACAGTAATCTAAATAATAACTTTATATTTCTGTAAGCTGTACGGTTTAAACACATACATAGTTCAAACTGTATTTAATTTACGTAATGTGTGGCCTAATACAGGCAGGTACAGTGAGCATCAAAGGTGTATTATAAATTGAAGCTTTAGAAACCTTTTCTTTTTAAATAATAATTTGAATACTTTAGAGATCTTAACACAAAATCGTGTTTGACAGTCGACAAATGTTTTTATTTCTAGTTGTTTAGACTAATGGCTTAATACTTTTTATGTATGGAATTTGATGTTTTAACTAAAGTGTTTAAAATTTTGTAGTACGATTCTTAATAAATATTATTTTAAATTTCGAACAATCATCGGGTCCTACAATATAATTAATTTCAAAATACCAAAATAGACATCGGGTTTCGGTGTTGACTGTACTAAAAATATTTATTATGTGAGATTTTGAACCGGGGTGTGTAGTAACTTCAGTATGACAAGATGACTTTTATATTCAGTTTTTTTTTAGTTTTTGAGTTCATACCTTATCTGGAAGGTGTGTGGACATAAGAACTCTATGGTGATAAACTGTGACAGTATGTACTAAGTGTATTGTGTCGTAATAATAGATCTACATATGTGTGTGTCGTGTGATGACCTTCCTGGCCCTGGAGCCTAACGGATGGCAGGTGAGTGGACTTAACTTTTTTTTCTACATACTTTCTCTTATGAACATAAACATAACATTACGCCCGTATTCCCCGAAGGGTTGGGCAGACGTGTATAGTAACACCCTCATTTCGCCGTTACATTTAAGTCCCTTGTAGTAGGGGGCGAGCCTATAGCCATCAACCGGGCACAAAACCAAACTCCGAACTGCTACAGGAATTCTACACGGAAAAACCCAATAACATTGCCCGACCTGGGGATTGAACCCAGGATCTCACGGTCAGCAGTTACGCTTGCCATCACTAGACCAACGAGGTAGTTATGAGTTCTATGATACTTCCGAGATATCTATGGCTGATTTCTATGATCGAATAATAATTAAGACTCTTGTATCCTATCCAATAATCCAGCAAAGAGCCCATACTATGCGATCTAAATAAGAACAGGACTAATAACTAATAAAGGACTATTAAAGGAATAGGAACCGAACGAACTTCACTTGGGTGAGTAAGCACATCCTATACAAATCTTACCTAATACGACTCAACTGAAGTTAGTTTGACAGCTTAAACGTCACAATATGGCGATAGGTCAATCCTATTCTTACTTGAATCGCATAGTAGCTTTACATAATGTTGACACACCGCGTAGCAACTGGCTACGTGCAAAATTGGATCCGACATAGCAGTGATAGCCTAGTGGTGTGACCGTCGGATTGCCAAGTCTAAGGTTTCGAGTTCGAACCCAAGGCTTGCACCTCTGACTTTTTTAATTCATGTGCGTATTGTATAATTATCACTTGCTTAAAAACGGTGAAGGAAACATCGTGAGGCAACCGGCGTGCCTGAGAGATATTTCTCGACGGCATGTGAAGCCAAGTTAGAGGTCCATGAGTGGTATAAACTCTGACACCAGGTTAGTCACTAACCACACGAAAAGAAGAAGGAACCAAAATCATTTTTAACCGACTTCCAAAAAAAGGAGGAGGTTCTCAATTCGTCTATGTTTTTTTTTTTATTATTTTTTTAATGTTTGTTACCTCACTACACCCTCATTTATGAACCGATTTGAAAAATTCTTCTTTTGTTTGAAAGAGTATTCTTTCGAAATGGTCCCATTTAAATTTGGTGAAGATCTGATAAAGAACTTCGGAGATAGACAATGGAACTCCTCAATGACGAACAGTACGCATAATGTGATGATGTGATTACGAGCAGCGTCTTTAATAGGTCCAACCATGTTTTAATTAAGGCCACTAAAATGAATAAAATAAAAAATATTTTAACAAAAAATAAAACCGATTTCAATTTGGTTCAGCGTGGATTAGCACCGACTTCTGAATCTGTTACTTTTATAATTATATTATTCTTTTCGTTTTGTTGAAGTCGGTTTTATTTTTTGTGATTAAAACTGGTTTGAGACTCACTAGCAAGAGTACTGGCAGTTCCTTTAAGCTAACCGTGGAAATGAATAGCAAGAACAACGGTTATATAAAAATACTTAATATTTACGTACACAAAACTACCAGACTTTATTAAAAGCTATCTACAAGCGGGACCCACCTCAACACATTGGTCAAACTGCCATGAAATCAGATTTACCGTCTGAAAACCTTATTTCTTCAGCGGAAGCGACGAGACAAACTAAATAGTGCTGCCACCTGGCGGAACGCGCCACCGGAAGTGGGCTTTATTGGCGGAAATGGACCGGCCAACCGGATATAGCAATTTACACGGCGCCTCTCTACTCTGTTGACTTATTCTGTAGGAAATACAGTTTATTTTGAGTTCGTTACTGATGTTTATAGAAGGTGTTTACTGTTAGCGTTTGCACAACGGTGTTGAAGAAAAATTGTTTGTAAAAAACGTGTTTAAGTTGGTAGACTTGGTATGTACTTAATTTTATTGCGGCGGCGTTGCTCTGCTAAGGTCTCTTTTTCTTCTCTCGAGTACCTACTAGCTATACGAGAATAGTGTAGTAATCATGACGTGGTGAAAAACGTAGCCAGGCAGCAAGGTTGGTGGCGTGGCTGACTACTCAGTGTACGCTGGATGTACTAGAGTACATTCAAGGAGGCTCTTTCCATGAACCCAGCTGTTAGGTCTAATAAAGGATAAAATAAAATAATAATTTTAGCTGAAAATACGCAATTTTATAGGAATGAAAAAGTTCTTTTAGTAATGGACTATCACCAAACATCATGGGTTATGTAGTTTCCATAGATATAGTAAAAAAAATTGCTACTGGGATTACTGTTGTTTCAAATTACGAATACTCCTTTTTCTGTCAGAATACAGTCCACACTTACTGTAACGCCTACTTATGTAACACTGAAATGTCTGAAATACGATGTGAAATGCTGTAACCGTGAATTTACAAGTGGACGCGCCCTAGTCAGACGAATCGATAACCCCATGAAAGCAAAGACGTAAGTAGAGACGAAAGCGAAAACTGTATCGTGCTGAATGTTGGGTGAAGTTTTTATTTAATAGCAGAACATAGCCCGACTACATACTTTAGCGAGTGACTACCATACCTGGTTCTGCCTGCAAGGAATATTAGCTGTCTTCTGGTTTAAAGGGTACGGATGCCGGTGAAATTACAGGTCATGAGTTTTTCCAATTTTGTCTCCAAGTTTGGCAACGCATCAGCAATCCTCGTGGTATTGTAGTGGACGGGCCGTTGGCCTGATTGCCAACTTATTACATTAAAAAAAACTCTACGCTAGGAAAACAGATTGGTGATCATAGAATGATGTTTGTAGTCTAAAGCAAGATACTGATGAATATTCCCCATAACTGATCTCTTAGTTCTCTTTTACGAGAAGCCACTTTACCCACAGAAAAGGAGGGGTTGGTCTATTTTCTGTGTCTTTGCTGGAAACCTAATAACGACTACGAAAGGTTATCGGTTAAACTTTATGTAACCTTTACATAATTATAAATAACTAGCGAACCGTCCCGGCTTCGCACGGGTGGACATTTTTCCCGTTTTTGCAACATTTTTTATTTATGCTCCGCTCCTATTGGACGTAGCGTGATGTTATATAGCCTATAACCTTTCTCGATAAATGGACTTTCCAACACAAAAATAATAATTCAATTCCAACCAGTAGTTCCTGAGATTAGCGCGTTCAAACAAACGAAGTCTTCAGCTTTATAATATTAGTATAGATAATATGGAGTAATAAACGTTACCTCCTACATAACGTCTTGACAGATGTCCCAACTTAACCCTTAGCTCTTTGTGCGGCTTGTGCAAATGAAAAGAAAAACTATATCTATGGCAACTATTTTTTTAATGTTAACGTTCGCCATAACTTTTCATTACCAACCTACTCGGTAATGAATTTAAACTGTTCTGTACAAATACACGTTGTTATTTAAAAAAACACATTAACACGGTTGTTTCTTGCTAACGATTATCACCTTTTGAGGTGCAAACGATCTGCCATGTCAATTACTCAACTGTCATTGTAGCAAATTGCGAATAAGTACCTATAGTTGTAGGTAGTTGATTATTTGCATTTTTATCACCGACCAAAGTGTAGCCTGAATAAAAATAGATCGTCTGAATCGATTTGTTTACACTGTTACCTACTACAAAAGATCTGTGGCTCTAGAGATCGTCGTAGCGTATTCTGTAATGTCAAAATCCACCGCTCATGAGCAGTTTCCCATAGTCTTCCACAGGAAGACTGCTAAAGGGTGGAATAAAAATATGAACTGCGTTCTAAATCTGAAAGGGTTAATTTTTCGTTAACTCCATCAGTATACAATATATAGGTACATACTTTGTACAATAACCGAGAACCCGTACCCTGAACTGCTCTCGCCAGCTTATTTTATAATGTCATCACCCCTTCAGTTCTTACCGGCTATGATCCTATCTAAAGAAAACTGTAAAGGTCTTGTCCATCGTAAATTATTATTGTTAGATCATATTTGGTACAGTCATACTTATTGAAATAGTGAAGAAGGAAAAGGATGCCAATTCTTTTTGATTACATGTGCTTCATATGCACCTAATTTAATCCCATTATCACGCCCATAGACATGTACGAGAAAATACACAATAATAATTCCCGAGGATCAAACAGACTAAAAATCAATAAAATAAATATTCAATCACTAAAAACATCGTCAATTAAGATATCAAAGTGACCTCCCCTAAACTGACTCCACACACTATTTTATCATCCCCCGCAATCAATAGTAGATGTTATCAAATCGTATGAAAATCAAATTGTACGTTAAACTCACCAATTTGTAGTTGTCGATCAGATAGCGCCCCCTAGCGTCCCTCGCCCAACTAGCCGTGACTAAATGCTCCGACGCGCGTCAAGTGCTTTGGTGATTGATGATAAATAACATGTAGTTTACTACACGAATGGGTGACTAATTAACTGCAGGACTAGCATGGACTACAGTGACGAAATAAAGAATTTTATATGAGAGATTGGACAAAAACCGTGACATAATAATATGTCCTATAGAACTTAGAAGCGTGTGTTAGCGCGCCTGGTTAAAGAATCACTTAAAAAAACCTTTAAGGTCATAGCTCATTAGAGCCACCCGGCACCCGACCAGCCCCGCCTGGTCGCTCGGCGTCCACCCGTTGTCAGCAGGTGGTCCACGGGTAGACGCCACGTTGTCAACCAGAAGAAACTTTATTGGGTGCATGAAATGTTAGAAAAAACGAGGGTGAATATTGGTCCGTTCAACGAGTGGACGCCGCGTGGTCCACTCGCCGTCCGCGCGTGGACAGCTTGCGGGCGAGGCGACCCGGTGACGCTACGGAGTTGATGTAGTGAGCGTTAGTTCATAGAAGTCCATATTATAAAGAATACTAGCCGCATAAGGCGAGGCGGTGCTGTTCGGGTGCCGGGTGGCTCTAATGAGCTATGACCTTTAAAGTTATACGGTTGTATCTTGCAGTACCCCTACAGCATCAAAATTTGAGGATTGAAGGTTGAAATTATTATAATGTTGTAGTGTCACGGGAATTGAATTTGTATGCAACGTTTCAGGAGAATCTGTTAAGCAGAAATAGTTGAAAAATCTGTCGTAAGATTTGAATCAAACAAACGAACAAATAGAAGCAAATTAAAACCGTTTAGAAACAGAGTTGGTAGGCACAGAAGAAAGGAGTACCATGCCCAGCAGTAAATACAAAAAACAACAGCTGTACAATGACATGATGATGATGATGGTGATGACAGTGCTCCTATGCACCCCTTCGGACTCTTAGCGCAACGAGTCGCGACTAAACACTCTGTCGCGCCCAAGTGCTGTGCTCTTGGTGACATAAAGCTCCGAAGTGTAAATACAATTTTCTGCACACAAAAATTTGTCATACATTAAGCGTCTTGACATCATCATTCATCATACATCACATCAGCACGTAGACGACCTCTATAGAACGTTAGCCTTTGAAAAAGAACGCTACAATGAACTTTTGTGATTAGTTGTTAACTGATTCGTTGGTCAAGTGGTGGCAAGCACGACTGCTGATCGTGAGGTTCTGGGTTCGATCGCCAGGTCGGGCAAAGTGGTATTGGGTTTTTTCGTTTGAAATTCTTCAGTAACAGCCTGGAGTTTGGATTTGTGCCCGGTTGATGGCAATAGGCTCGCCGCCTATTACATGAGACTTAAACATAACGGCGAAATGAGGGTGTTACTAAACACCTCTGCCCAACCCTTTGGGGAATACAGGCGTGATGTTATGTCGTAATGTAATGTTACCATAAACATCAAGCCTGTTATGGAAACGACGATTTTTAGTAAAACAGTCACTTTCATGTGTATCCTCTTGTAGCCCAATCGGATTCCGAATCCAATAGGCTAAACTAAGATTTTTTGGGCCCAAAGTATCTTAACAGGAGATTTAAAAATCTTTGAATTTAACCTACTGATTTAACCTACTGATTTAAATTGAAACACTCACTTCGGAGCAGCTGTTTACACATAATTAGAAAGCCCAATTAAAAAAAAATGAGTTCGTAACACAGCAGTACTCGGTAGCATCCACATTTTCCTACCATATGGACAAAAAGTAGAAGACTGCGTTGAAAGAGCAACTTAACATCATCTTATCTAACAAACTTCATAGCGCCTTACTTGCACCTACAAAGACGTCGCTAAAATCAATTTGACAACAACTTAGTTACTCTGACATCGAGTTTTCATTTCTGCGTGCAAGAGGCATGCATAATCGCCTTAGGGGACAACCAGTTTACCCTGACCCCTCGTCCATTTAAATCCAACTGTAAGAAAGTGTAATAAGGTTTGTATTGTGTGTTTTAAAGGTTCTAGATGTTATGGGTGGGTGGTAGAAAATCATCAAGGTGCGTTTGTGGTCGTTTGGGCAATGCCACGGTTCGGATGCGCTGCTGAGGGTTCGTAATAGGCGAGGCAATGACGTTTCATGCTTACAAAGCCGTTGCCATGGTTACAAATAGTGATTGATTTTTGAAAATAGAGTAAGGGCTTGCATGCTTACTTACATGTTCTTTTTTCGTTTTTCGAGTCGAAAAATATACGAAGATTCTTATAACAAAGCGAACGTACGGCAGCTATGTGATGATATTATAATTATAGATGTTATATTGAAATTATATCATGTTCTCATGTATTTCACACCTGGATCTTATGAAGTCGGTAAAATGGCCGGCGGCTAACATGTTGATTCCTTTTTATCATTTTATAATATTATAAGCAGTCTGCACATTGTTAAAAAATAATAAAACGTCATTGTAGGCGGAATGTTTGTACACTTACGTGCACAAATATGTAACTACTTATTATATTCTCTCTATAACCACAGTTCTCACGGGAAAGAGGAACCAGGTCCTTTATAGGGCTAACATGAGGATATAGATCGAATATCAGAGGCTCTTAAGAAAATGAAAATCTTAAATATACAAGGTTAGTCGGAAAGGGGATACTTAATCCGAAAAGGTGTTAAAAAACACAATAATAATAAAGTAAATAATATATAACTTTTGTTCTACAACTGTGTGAGAAATAGCTGTTTAAAGATTTCATAAAAAATACGCTAGAATCTATCTATCGTCGGCTTAGGTCAGCTATTTTTACATTTTAGGTCATATTTGGGGTCACGGATTAGAAGCTCCATTTTCTGAATTCTTAACTAAAGTAGGGATGAAGAATAAAAAAAAAAACTAAAATGAAATTATTTTGCATGGAAATATTTTTTATGTAATTATGAAATTTTAGCACTTGCTTTAAACCTGTCATCAGTGATACCTACTTTAAGTGGCCCGTGGATTAGTACCCCCTTTCCAACTAACCTTGTATAATGGGACAGAAACTGAGACAACTCCATAGAGTTGTCTCAGTTTCTGTCCCATTATTCTGCAGAACCATAGTTCTGCTGAAGAAATACTGTAACAAATATATCTCATATAGTTTTGAAAAGCTAAAGAAACTAAATCAATAATGAGTCTTTTGCAATGGGTGCTATATGGGCTAGAAAGAAAGAAAGAAGGGAAGTTTGAAAGCTGCTTTTAATCGTCATTCACAAGATGAGAGCAGATTTCAATGAATTTACGTTAATCTAAAAGGATTTTTTCTCATGGACTTACGACAGCTAATTTCTGAATACAATTATAAAATAAAAACAATCAATAACGCAACGAACTAACGACAACATAATCAGTACACACTTATTTATTTCGTTCATACAATATCGATGACTGTGTACATAACCCATTATATTTTATACAGAATTAAAAAGCCTCTCCCAGAATTAGCATAAACTCGTAGTGTACCGTGTGTCCGGTGCGATACGGAGCAGCGGCGCGGGCGCACAATCCGTGCCCGGGGCGACGCGCGCAGCTGCCGCAGCCCGGTAATGAACGCACCCTGTACGCTGACGGCTTAGATACCCGCTGTACAGGGGGTGAGCTCATTAGTAGTATTTGGTGGAAAAAATATTATTCATTAATATAATTAAAACAATTGATGTGGACGGTTGTCTAAAAGAAGATACGCTTAGAGCAAATAATAGAAGCTAAAGAGTAGAATTGTATAACTGTTGTAAAAAACCTGCAATAGAATTTTACAAGAAAAATCATTTAAAAAAGGTGTTGAAATAGGTCAAGTCCTAAAAAGTCTTCAAGTAGTGAGAGAAGACTACGAGTGTTTTGTATTTGTAGATTACTTAATAAAAATAAAAAGAAAGCATTTCCTATGGAACTCTATCAGTTCTATGCACACTTAGACGCTATTTTCCAGACTTAGATTTAGTGCCACTTATAATTATTAATTTATGGCATATAAAAGCCGGACATTTAATAGAAGGAAGAGGAATTAATGCAGCTATTTGTAAACGATGTTATATTCCAGTTAGACATGGATGAATGCGTAATCATAATTGTGGACTGGGCCTGTAAATTATGTGTCGAACAGATAATCCAATATAAAGTTCTAATAATATCTCGTAATAATATCCCTGTATAATCTGTACCTTATAGAAATATTACTGAATCTGAATAATTAAGATTTTACAGCCAGTTGCAGTAATTTTATAGGATACAGAAGAATAATTTAAGATTCATGAATTTATTAGAGAGGGATGCTTTATGATATATTCGCAAAAAAAAAACTTAAAAGGTACAGATATACTAATAAGGAAATATTTGTACTTTTTTTTTTGTTGTGATATCCTGTACTGTCCTACTGCTAGGCTAAGGTGGGAGGCCAAGTCCTTCCATGTATTCTTTTCCTGCTCCACCTCAAACCAGGATTATAAAATATACTCTGGGTTAAGTTCTTCATAGAACTCTAAATGCTTTTTTCGTAAAAAAATCAATTGAAAATATACCAACCACAATATTCTTTATTTCAAAACATTTCACACAACAAACACGAAAAACTCGTATAAAAACAAAGTTTGAACCATCAAACACCATGTGTTTTGTGATCTCGGAGCGCATTACATATTCGTGCGGCATAATAAATGTATCCGCTTAATTATTATTTTGAAAATATCCGCGCCCCGGGCTCACCGCGCGCCCGCACCACAATCATATTTCTTATAAAAATAAAAGTAAAATGAGTGTGCACTTGTTCGTGGCCCCACTTGTAAATAGGACAAACTTCGGTGAGTTATGTTGTAGTTTAAAATTGGAGTACTTGGTTTGTGTTATGTGTGTTGTATTTTGCCTTCATGGGCTAGCTTGCTTCTCGGCAAGGAAGCGGCCACTGAGCCCTACTGTGGAAGTCTAAAAAAACTAGTTTTTATCTACCTATATATATAAATCAAATTCGTGCTGTCACTGTCACTTCGCCTTAAAGTGACAGTGACAGCACGAAATTAACGGCAACTTAAAATTGAGTAGCGTTAGAGTGCTTGGCCATTAAATGAGTATTTGGTCATAAGTCGGTTAAAAAGGATGGGTAACAGTATCCAACTATGCAAGAAGAACAGCATACTGCAAACATTAGTCCGATAGCCAAGAGTGATGATTTTTGTAAGGCTGTGCATCCACCAGAGCTGTACTAAGCTGCGTAGCGAGGGATGAGTTTTGTAAGCACCAATAGAATCACTTCATTTACCTAGCTTCGCTCTGCGTAGATCTGGTGGATATGGGCATAGCGGAGCGAGGTTTTTGTTCATACAAAACAAGCAAGAAATGCGAGCGAGGGATGTGTTGCGAGGAATGTGTACCGTTTCCGCCACACCACCCTCATATTCGAAAAGAGTCCGCTACCTATCCTCGCACCGCTCATTTGTACACATTAACACATTACGCATTCCTCGCACAGCTCTGGTGGAAAGGGTCACACCGTTTCACATCCTCGCTACACATTTTCGCACCGCACATTTTCCTCGCACAGCTCTGGTGGATGTCCAGCCTAATACACCCGTTACTTGTAGGTGTAAGTTGTAAGGCGGCTCATCATAGCCATCACGTGGACGTTTACGAGCTGATATGATAACGTAATATTGTGACACTCGTGGCTAATTACCAACCGCGTGGATCATACGATTTGCGAGATTAAGCTGCGAGTGCCGCGGTCATTCCGTGGATAGGTGACCATTCGTTACACATCGAAACCCCTCTGTGCCTCGGAGAGCACGTTAAACAGTCGATCCCGGATGTCATACGAATACCCATGACAGTTACGGGTAGTCAGAAGCCCGAAAGTCTGACAACCGGTCTAACCTTAGGATATCGGCATTGCCCAGTAACTGAGTTGCGGAGGTCTGATGGCAGTCGCTCCGTGTAAAATACTGGTATTCAGCCGCATCTGGTTAGACTAGAAGCTAACCCCAACATAGTTGGGAAAAGGCTAGGCAGATATATTATGAAATAAGGTCTTTATGCATTGTGCATATTTTATGACACTGCACCCCAAGTTCTTTTCTACCACAAAAAGAAGCAGCCTTTTAGTATTTAAGAACTACGCCACCAATATCTTCGCTACAAAACAGTTTCCTTCAGGAATGAGCTACGAATAGCTACCGAGTTACCAGGAGATTAGTTATTAAAGAAGGTTTGAACGCAGAGTACACTGGCGTACGCCTAGCGATGTAATGTAATGGCCGCCCCGACAGGGAAAGGGTTGCTTAACCCTTCGGCACATAGTCTTCGTAAGGGAAATAGAGGTGGCCTTGTTGTTTATTGTATAGTACACATTTTTCCGACGTAGCACTGCACATATTTTTATCTGCTGCAGGCCGCCAAGTTACGACTTCATTCAACTCTTAAATGAATGCTTCATAAAATTAAATTAGTGACGTAAGAGGCATGAAAACCTCTTTATCCAAATCAAATCGTGACTTCCTCTATGTTGTTATTATCTAGGCATATAATTATTATCTACCTAGTACATATTATCTGGAGGCAAAAAGTCCATATCAATCTGTTTATTCATTGAAAGAATTCTACTGTTCTAAATATAAACTGATACATATATGACCAAATACTCAAACGCTACTCAATTTTAAGTTGCCGTTAATTTCGTGCTATCACTGTTACTTCGCCTTAAAGTGACAGTGATGGCACGAGACTTAACGGCAATTTACAATTGAGTAGCGTTTGAGTATTTGGGCAATAGTCTACCTACCATATAACATACATAACTAACCCATTACTGTCCCACTGCTGGGCACGGGCCTCTTCTCAGAATAAGAAGGATTTAGGCCTTCGTCCACCACGCTGGCCTGGTATGAGTTGGCAGACTACACACACCATTGAGAATTTTATTGAGCCCTCTCAGGTGTGCAGAAATCCTTACAATGTTTTTCCTTCACCGTTAACGCAAGTGATAATCAAATTCAGGTCTGCACATGAATTCGAAAAGTTAGGTACGGGCCGGGATCGAACTCCGACCCTCCTGCATGGAAGGCAAGCGTTCAACCGCTAGGCTATCACTGCTTGTTACCTACTACCTACCCGTATTAACAATCATAAACCATTGTTCTCCTCTAGCAATTCATAAGACTACACAACTCTATAAGGTCCCTCTCCACCTAGGGCATTGTTACCGATCAATAGAGGCTCCCGCTTTAAATAACAATCACTCATTCATTCGCAGTGCAGATCTGTTACATTCGAAATTCGAATTAAAACGGCTGCACAATGCTCTGCGGTTATTTTAATTTTAATTATTTGTAGGATCGCGTTCTGAAGAATTAATTATGAAATATAATTTTATAATTAAGTATTGCGTGTGCCATCAACTAATTGGCTGATGAAATATACTAGATTGTTCATGGTATTGAAATATTTTTGTAATCAGTCCAAATTATACCAAACATCTGAAACTGTTATTTCAAAAAGATCTTTTAAACTTTTTTTTAAACTTTTCTACCATTTCTATGATCAAAGATCATATAAAAAAAGAAACACTCTATACCTACTCAATAATATCGTGAGCCGAAAATTAAAAGTGTAGCAAGATAAATACAAAAATCTTCCATACGTCCCCAGTTTTAACAATGTCGATATAAATAAAACAATATTTACTTATTAGTAATCTTTTAAATAGGAGAATTACATGGCAAAGGAACAGTGCAGTTATGCCTTACTCAGTTGCAATTATTTATTCGATAACCTAACACAACCTCTATGGTACCTAATAACTTATTGATATTTTACCACCAAAATGAAGGATTATCAACCTTATGACTTAATAAATAAATGTTTTTATAAATGCAAAGTTAAAGTTGTCAATCGTAATAATGGGTTATCAATATAAAATAATATTGTTTGTTATTTGACATATCGTAATATTATAGTCACGAAGTTCTGTTAGACTATTATTTATTATTTAAATTACTCGCCATTATACAATTATTGGGGTTTATCTAACCTCAATCACAGTCAGATTAATGTGACGATATCAATGATTATGCAATTATATGTAAAACAGTTTATACGCAGATGACACAATCTAAAGTTTGCTGTGTGGAAACACTTATCTGAGTTATCCAGATGAACTACAAGCCGTAAATATCTTCGGCAAGGAAATTCAATAGGTTTAACAGCTGTAGATGGGGCATTGAGATGTCTTCGCCCAGCACTGTCTCACTCTACGGTTTAGGTATAAAAGACAACCGCACCGAAATGTACAGAGCACACTGGAATACGAACTCTCTCGGCTTACACTAAAGCTCAATTTTGCATGCACACTCTTCTAGGTGTTTGCATTAGATAGGGAGTGAGGTTTCAGTTCTTTCTTTCTTTCTGCAAAGCCTTTTGTCAACTATATTGGGGTCAGCTTGCAGTCTAACTAGACGCGGCTGAATACCAGTATTTTACGTGGAGAGACTGCCATCAGACCCAGAGACCTTTGCAACCCAGTTACAGGGTAATGCCGATATCCTAATGTTAGCCTGGTTTTCAGACTTTGGGGCTTCTGACTTCCTGTAACGACTGTCATAGGTATTCGTATGATACTCGGGTCCGACTGTTTAACTTGCTCTCCGAGGCGTGGAGGGATCTCGATGTGTAACGAATGGTCACCCATGCATAGACCAACCGTGGCAAGCGCAGCTTAACCTCGCAAATCGTATGATCCGCGAGGATGGTAGCCATAGTAGTCAATTAAAATTATCCTATAAATTATTATAAAGGCAACAAAGAATATGAATATCTAAATTAGGTATATCTATAGATTATTTAACGTTATAAATACATTATCGTGATCACAGCATCACGCCTTTTATTCCCCGAAGGGTTATGCAGAGGTGTATAGTACATAATACGGACCGAGCCTATTGCCATCAACCGGGCACAAGTAGTAATTACACACGGAATAAAACAATAATACTTTGCCCGACCTGGGGATCGAACCCAGGACCTTACAATCAGAAGTCGCACTTGCCACCACTAGACCAACGAGGCAGTGGTTAAATACGATATCTATTAGATTAGATTCAGCCATGATCATCCCACTGCAGGGCAAAGGCCTCCCTACCCTCCTTCCACTTTTCTCGGTTTAAGGTTTCATTCCTTCCAATAGGTGTCTAGTTCGTCCCGCCGTATGATATCTATTAATCACTACAAAATCAATACTATGGACAAAACTAAGGTTTTTACGTTGTACTATTAAATTTATTATTCTGTGCTTCGGTATTAAATCTATCCTAGTTTCGAAAGCACAGTCTGTCTTCGAAAGAGAATGAGCTTCCATTTTATTGAGCTACGGGTTTGAAAAATCGATCCTGCGTACTTCTATATCAAGATTTGTTTGAAGCCTTCAAAACGTTTGTAGCAGTGTAGGTACTAGGTACTACACATTTCGATTAGAGGGCTCTACTCCGAAAAACGAACTACAAAGTTTCAGCTGACGGATCGCACATTTTCTAACCACGAAAGTACGTTGTTTCGGATCCGACGATCCATTCGATTTTCGTGATTTGACATTTCATCTTTCATTCACTCCCAAATGTTAATTGACATTTACTAGTTCGTTATTTGACAATACTTTGATCGTATATTTATAAGTTCGATGTTCGTCGTTGTTTCGTTGCGATCCGAAACTTGGACGTTCGTTTTTCGAAGTAGCCCTCCTGGAAACGGTAGCAGTACGTACTATGCGTGCCAAATAAGAATAGGATCGCGCTTGCTACAACTACACGATAGCTGTCTAATTGGTAACGCCAGCAAAAAAATACTATGAAAAAAAAAAGTTATATTTTTTTATTCATAGATTTCATTATTATTTACATTCATTTTTATAAAATGTTATTTATTGAATTCCATAAATAGATAATTTTGGATAGTTTATTAGTATTTGAAAACAGTATTCATTAAAGAAATGAACCAATATATAGTTAACTTCACAAAATGCTACTGGTCACCCTAATATGTCGCCATAATAATAATATAATGACTGTGTAATTAATTTGACGTTAATTGATTAGAAATACCAAAAAAGTGAACTAAAAATAATTAAACAGTATAATTTCGTTATTTATTTTTTTGCACACCTTACACTTTGGTAATGAAGTTCACTAGTATTGCGGAACAAAATGGCGTCTTGACAGTGCTATTCTTATTTGGCACGCATAGTAAACTGGATTGCTGTGATTTGAAATAATTAGGCATTTTTCTTTCTGATTTTCCGTCGGTCACTAGATATAGCGGTAATTATCAAAGCATTTTCAGCTGAAAACATAGACGAACTGCTAGGAACGAAAGTTAATAATACCATGATATCAGTTGGCTATGTAAGCCACTTTGTTAGGTGGTTATATGGCCATAAACACTGGTTGTAGTACTGGAGCCGCGAGGAAGCCGAACCACGCCCCGCAAGATGTACACCTTTCTATGTAGGTATGTACGGTATTATGTACGTAGCTGTGTGGAGCACTTTATACGTACACAGAGGGTATAAGTACCTACTTGATAGATAAACTTTAGATTAAGTATGGTTGTGAATTTTATCGAATGAATTTCAAACGGTCATCTTATAATAGACCCCTAAACTTCTATCTGGGCTACAACTTAAAATAATCTGATGGATAAATCAATGTTAATTTTTGTAGGTGTAGAACTAACTATATACTCATAAAATCATAGAAGAATCACACTTAGAATTTCAGATTCAACAATAATTGCTCTGATTTCTACACCAACTTTTGCATGTGCTAAAGAAATAAAACCTGTTCCTACAATTTTACTAATACCTATCTCTTTCCCTGAAACAGTGATAGTCTAGCAGAACACACACTTGCCTTTCATGTGGTAGAGTCCGAGTTTGAACCCGGATCGCATCACTGACTTCTGAATTCATGTGCGGATCAGAATTTGATTATCACTTGCGTTAACGTTGAAGGAAATCATCGTGAGGAAATCTGCACAACTGAGAGGCTTGCAAAATGTTCTTAATGGCATGCTTAGTCCGCCAACCCGCATCAGGCTAGTATGGTGGTTTAAGGCCTAAAATCTTCTCATTCTGATTCCCAGCAGTGAGACAGTAATAAGTCAAGAGTGAATCGGTTTCTTCTGGGCAAGCGTGCTCCATCGTAGACCGCATCATCGCTTAACATCAGGCGAGACGGCGGCCAAACGCAGACATAGTAAAAAAAATAAAGCTGATTATGCTTATAGGTACTCTTCCTAACACGTCAATATAACATACAGAGGGTAAGTTAAAGTAACATAAATTGAAGACTCTAAATCGATGGTCGGCAGTGAAAACCACGTATGTGTAAAATACATTTTTTTAAAAGAGATAGAAAAACTGTGTCCCGAAAAAAAAATGGCGTTCTAATGTTAATACAAGTTTCTCATCGTACCTCATAGATAGCTTAGAAGTATTTGAATTGAAATTTTGTTGAACTAGTACGCCTATGACGAGTTTATCAATCTAATGAACAAACAAAACGGTTTTGAAGAAAATTTGTTTTACGAGGTTTTCACTGCCGAGCGTCGAAATCTAAACTACGCTCCGAACCAGTCCCAACACCTCACTCTCAAAGTGGAAAACCCTCCGTATAATTTCGAACACCGTGCACAGTTTCAAGCAGGTGCATTTCTAGTTCCACGAGACAATTTCTCAGGAGCACCAACTGTTTGAAGTTGTTCTCTAAAGCAAGTAGCAAGCAGCGAAAATAAGCACGAAGTTCTATTAAAGACACTGTTACTTGTGAAGTTGTCAACTTAGTGCCTGAAGCGATTTCTGCGGAGGAGTGTATAATGTTTATAGGATTAGGAACTAGCGTTTGGTGCTTTTAGATGAAATAGTAAAGATGTCGTCGAACGATGTCGAGCTGCCTCGTTGGTCCTGCTGATCGTGAGGTCTTGGGTTCGATCCCCAGGTTGTGCAAAGTGTTATTAGGTTTGAGTTTGTGCCCGGTTGGTGGCAATAGGCTCGCCACCTATTACATGGAAATTCAACATAACGGCGAAATGAGGGCGTTAATACACCTCTGTCCAACTCTTTGGCGAATACAGGCGTGATGTTATGTTTATAATAATAGCTGCAATTAGCAGTGATAGCCTTGTGGTGTGACCGTCGGACTGCCAAGTCATAGGTCTCGACTCGAGTTCGAACTCACGGCACGCACCTTTGACTTTTCGGATTCATGTGCGTATTGTATAATAATCACTTACTTAAAAACGGTGAAGGAAAACATCGTAAGGAAACCGGCATGCCTGAGAAATATTTCTCGACAGCATGTGAAGCCAAGTCAGAGGCCCATGGACGGTATAAACTCTGACACCAGATTAGTCAATAACCACACGAAAAGAAGAAGAGCGTTTAGATAAAATAGGAAAAATGTATGAAATTATTTTTGCTTTGGAGATGAATTGGACAAACACACAGGATTCTTGGAGCATTATAGCCTAATAGGGGGACGGAGAACTAATGGAGCTATGCTATGGAGATTCTGTAAATATTTGAAAACTATACTGTATTTAGGAAAGCGAGGGGCGCGTGGCTAATTACCAACTGCGCGGATCATACGATATGCAAGGTTAAGCTGCGCTTGCTGCGGTCAGTGTGTAGATGGGTGACCGTTCGTTACACATCGAGACCCCTCCGTGCCTCGGAGGGCACGTTAAACAATTGGTCCCGGGTGTGATATGAATACCTATGACAGTCTTTACGGGAAGTCAGGAGCCTGAAATTCGGACAAGAGATCTAATCTTAGGATGTCGGCATTGCCCAGTAACTGGGTTGCGGAGGTCTGATGGCAGTCGCTCCGTTTAAAATACTGGTATTCATTCGCATCTGGTTAGACTGGAAGCTGACTCCACCATAGTTGAGAAAAGGCTAGGCAGAACAAGGAACTGTATTCAGGAAAGCAAGATATAATTTAAACAAATACTACCCACTTCACAATTACCGCTATTGTTTCGTGTAATTGACACTTCTTAACAAAGGAATTATTTGTAAAGTGGGTAAGTAGTTGATGTTTATATTTAATCGATTGCCGTCTTGAATAAGGTATACATACACAATTATAAAATTAAATCACTTTTTACGTTATTTGGTCTTCTTAGAGTAGATATTCTATTTTTTTATTGTATCTACACACTGATTTTCATCTTGAAAATTATTTTAAAAATATACCTATTTCATTTTAACGAAACTTTTAAAAATTAACGTATGTAAGATAATTACAATTTCAATTATAATTATCTACTTTTATTAGTAGGCACTATAGGTACTATTTCTATAAAAAATTACACGAGGGTACAATATAAACATTCTGCATACTTTTCCAGAAATTACACACAGCAGGCACACAACATTACCGAGATGAGTGGGTGCTGCCAACTGCAGCGGCCTAATTGTGCCCCATTGCACACTGTCTCCCGGCGGTCATGATCTAGCTGCAACACGACTACCTTGGGGCCTTCACTAAATACAGCCAACTTCGCAACAAAAATATTCGAAATTCGAACTTTTAATTTGACGTTTCGTAAAATTCCCGCCGTAAACGGTAAGGATTGTTTCAATCGTGAGATTTTTTCGTCATATTCGTGAGTTTTTTACCGCCGTTAGCCTTAGGGTTTGTAATTAGATGCCGTTGATGTATGCTGCATGTGTTCGAGATGTGACGTGTGAACTGGGATCACGAACTCGTGATATGGGTCCTCATCAGCGCTCTGGATCGATGTCAATTGTAGGGATCGTATAGTTTCTCTGTGGTCCTAATAACGAGCGGTCTGCATTCTTGCCAAAGTGAAATTGTTACGTGGAAGCAGTTCGTTCGCTGTTTAGGTTAAGTTAAAATTAGTTAAAGTTATAATTAAGGTCTGTCCTAATAACCATTCCTTCGATTTATACACAAACTATTCACTAAATAATTTATTAGCTTTAGAAAGACTTATTATGCCTTCATAATTCGACTCTTGTCTGAATCATACTGCAGTCACTTAGAAACTACATAAAAAAAACATTCGCAAACGTTATTCATTCATTATTCAATATTGACTGAATAAGGCTGAAATGTCACTCTGGTCGGGTTATCCAAACAAATTGTCTTTGGTATAATTTTCAACCATAGACGTATTATACTAACATTGAATAAAATGTTATGATATGCGCAAACTGTGCCTAAAAAGTAAAAAAACAACTGTCAAGTACTCACTTTTATTGGAAATGATAGAGAATTTGAATTATAAACTGGATTTTTTTCTATGAGACTTCTGTTACCACTAACTAGTCGATGAATTAGTATTTAAAACGCTCCAAAATGTTGTCTGATTAATACATTGATGAGAGTTGTCTAAACCTGAGGGCGTGACTACATTATGGTTATGAAAATGTATAAAATTCTATCATCTTACTTCTCTAACCACTGTTAAGATCCTATGGAGGGAAATGGAAACAATGTTTCTTGCTCACGCCTCTTATTTAATTTTCTGATTAATTTAATTGCGGGTTCCTACACAGTTGTATCCATTACCTGGGACACGCCAAGCATATCAATCAGTACTCGGTGATAATATCCGATGTAGAAGAGGAAGCTTTTCCCACAAAAAAGTGAAACCACAGACAAATTTAATAAAATGCCGTAGTCATGTTTTTTTTTATAGTGACACCACTAGTGGTAGATCAAAGGCGGGCGCTCAATATGCGCAGCGATGCATTCATACGCGAGGGGCGGGCCGTATCACCGACAACTCAAATGTCCAAATAAATGTTTCATAACTGATGACTTTTCACGGTTCTGTTTTGCATAACAAGAACGAGAATTTCGGAAGTAAAATAAAAATCAACATAACAACATCACGCCTGTATTCCCAGAAGGGTGGGGCAGAGGTGTATAGTATTGCCATCAACCTGGCACAAATCCAAACTCCGGGCTGCTACTGAGGAATTTCACACGGAAAAACCCAATAACACTCTGCCCGACCTGGGGATCGAACCCAAGACCACAAGATCAGCAGTCGCGCTTGACCCCACTATGCCAACGAAGCAGTTAACATTTTTAAAAAAAGTTACCAATAAAAATCAAGAATTATTAAATACATCACAAAAATAGTCAACATTTAAAACAAGAACTAATATTCAGCCGTATGTGTTACGACTAGAAGCTGACGTTTCTTCATTATCCTTCACAACGGTGACGAGCTAACAAAAATAAAGAAGAGAAAAGTAGAAAAAGTCACCACCGTGTTAGTAACCGGCGTGATTGTTTGCGGCGTGTTTGGACTTTTGGACGATGACAGGTCTAGTGGAGATCAAAGGCTCAATATATGCACCAACACAAACGAACGTGAAGGGAGGAACTAAGTTATCGATGTGCAAGTAAGTCGATAGATAGATGTTGAGTTCTTACAAGTGAAGCAATGCAGCAAACTTCATTTAAATTCTATTTCAAACTTATTGTAAAAATGTCGCTTTTACATCTCAGATTATCATCATCATCTTTGAAACAACTGAAAACATCGTGACAAGATTTGTTTAATGAGTAAAATGATAAAATTGGTTCTGCCATGATAATTATATGTGCTTGCGATTATTAAAGCAGTTAATTAACACATTGTATAAGATAACATTAATTATACCTAACCTAACTACCTAAAGGAAATAAATGCAAATTATCATCAAATACTTTTGCCATAAAATATCAACAATAACAATCGACATTAGTCACAGCCACAGCACTATTTAAAAAGTCGAATGCACTCTGATAGAAATTTGTTTTTAATCTACGTCAAATTGGGCGCGAAATGAGTTGGACCCTCCGGTGGGGTGCGCCAAGGATAGCTTCATTACAGACGCAGAATTAATATTCTAAACATTTATCATGTTCAAATAAATTAAATGCTACGCTCATTTTATTAAAACTACCAGAGTTTTTTACGAGGAAACGTTTTTTGGTAGTTTTGTAAAAACTTTAGGTGACCTTTACTCTTTAGCGTAACTTGTCCTCTAATAGTTCAGCAAGGATCTCAACTACAGTTATTTACGCCTACTTACCTGAATTCAAATCTCGTCCATAAAGTAGCATCCCTTTATGCTATGTTCCAGTCTTAATAAAAATAAACTTTTCTTTACATTTTTCTATAAAGTCTTATACCTAGTTAGCTTGTTAAAAGTACCTATCTAAAATCAAACCTGCGCTACGCTATTAATCTTTTGTGACAGTATTGTCTTGTCTTTTATTCGAAAGCAAAAAAGATTGTGGTTGACCCGGTATTGGAAAAATAATTTTCTTAAAGGCCGAATCTATTGGATCCTAGAATGACTGTAGGGCTACACCTTAACAAAGATCATTTGCACGAGATATATTCTGTAAGCCAGCTAACAGAACTTCTAGCAAAAAAACTGACCACAGCGTCGACCACAGATTCTAATTTACAATTCGAACACCAACCATTGTTTCCCTCCAAAATCTGACAGCTCAATTACATTCAGCCTCGGACGACATTTGTTCAAATTGCTATGTTTTATAGATATTACAACAATAAACTTACCATAAAAATAGTATGTAATAACTCTTATTTTCAGATAGAATTAAGTTTAAAATTGCATGACATACAATTTCAGAAACGGAAATTTTAAATTTGTAAACATAGGTTCTTTTCACGTTCCATTTCGCGGTTAACACGGCGTGTAAATGAGTTCTTTATCATGTCGTGTTTTAAGCGCTTATAAAGTTTTGTTTCGGGTGACATTGAGGGGTGAATATATTAAAATAAAAGCGATAATACAAAACGAAATGTATGACAAATTGGCATGTAGCTGTAACTAAATTACTTGTTACTTTTTGTGGCATAAACAAATGTTTTGGTTTTTAGAATCAACTATCAAGTTTTGTATCGTTTTTTTGTGCAGAAGGCATACCGTCGCTGCGCCTGCAAAATCCATTATGTATTTTTTTTTGAAAATCGGTGTTTGATACTATTTTATAATACTTTTCAAGCCACAAACACCTGTAAAATCCGTTTTCTAATCATTTATTTGGTTAAGAAGATAGCAAAATAAATTATTAGAAAACGGATTTTACAGGTGCACGTGGCTTGAGAATTATTATAAAATAGCATCAAATCCGATTTAAAAAAAACATTGCGGATTTTGCAGACGCAGCGACGATACTGATAGTGAGAAATACAATTAAAAGCTATCTCTACTTTTTGCAAGGTGCTCTTTAGAACTAGGACGACAGGAAGAGCTGAAAGAATCTTAGATGAGTAGCAGACGTAGCAGAATCTACACGTGCACCGATTTAATTTTGAATGTTTCCTTAAGATCTCGATAAAAACAAGGAGTTTCAAATCTTGTAAACAGAGTCGATTGTAGAGCGTGAAAGCGCGCCGAATTCGAATCTGCTTAGACGAGCTCTTCAAATAACTAAGTTACTAGACTATATTCACTATAGCATGAGACAAAATGTAAACAAACAGCTATTTTTCAAATAATTACTTTGTTAGGAGGTGTCAACACGAAACACAATAGCAGTAATTTTAGAGTACGTATAGTACGACACAACTAAGAAGTCGCATCAGCAAACTTCGTTAAACCGATCACTTCCAAACTGAATGCAACTTCAAGACCACAAATGTTTTTTAGTACTGCAGTAAAAGTGATCTTTAGGCTGACACAATATGTGTGAGTGGCGCGAATTTGATCGACTGCCATTGGTTGTTCGATCGAGTTTGCTGAAGCGACTTCTAAGTTATGTCGTACTGTAGTAATTTGTTGACATTTTGTCTTACATTTCAGTAAATTATTATGGTATACTTATTTACAAAAAAAACTATTTTCCGTCGAGACCAAAACCTACCTACTATACAATAGCCAACAATTACCATAGTTTCCTTACTTCCCTTACTTAACTGCGAATTCTAGAACGTTCTTCCACAAGTATAATTTGCCTACTTATGTACTCTTAATACATAAAGACATTTCGCACTCGATACATACGTCCATCGTGCACCTGCCATTCAAATCACGCCTACAGCACTTAACAGCAATAATCTTATTAAAAATACAACCGATTTTCAACCCTATCCCGTTCTGGTAAGAGCTAAGGAATATTTAGCACTAGTAAAGTATTTGTCTTAGTGAAGCGAGTTATGGTCAAAGATTAAAGATTGAGACTAGACAAGATCTATTTATATTTAATGGAGTTTAAGAAACTATAAAATGCTTTGAAAAGGATTTATAAGCCTAGAACTCGTGTACTGATTTTATTAAAAAATAGACCATAGACAAAGTTATTTCGGTTCGATTAATTATATGATCGATGAATTAAAATGACTTTTATCATAATTGTAACAGCAAAATTATACAAACCGATATCAACAGTAACCTTGCATATTAAAAACTTTAACATTGGCATCATATTCACATTTGGCTGCATCACCACAAAATAGATAGGTACAGAAGTCAATGTACATACAAGTGCGCTCGAGCAACGCACACATAGACACTGCTCACGGACAGGATATCGCGGACCGTTGGGACCAGAGTGCGAGTGAGTACGAGCGCGAGTGCCATGCGCTTGAGAGAGATAGATATATAGATAGAGCGACCGCCGAGCGTAGGTATGAAAAGTGAAGTACATACATGTGATTGACTTCTGTACCTATCTGTTTTGTGGCATCACTCTGCGCCTGTGCAGCCCCATACTCAGACAAAATACCATAACTTATAAGTGGTACCTGCAGAAAAGCCTTATACGTATAAATATTTGAAGTATCCGGAATCCATGAAAGGTAATCTGACATTCTTTAGCGAATCTCTTCCAACTTAACTGCTAAACGTAAGTACCTTTTACTCAAAGCTCTACTATGTGGGCTCGTCTCTACAGTACTCAGGAACAAACAGTTCAACAGACTATCACATCTGATCCACACTCTATGTCTGCCCGTGGCATACAGTTACCGAAGTGGCAGAACGCAAGCGGAGCGCCCGCAGGCATCACGCTGCGCCCGCGCCGCCCCGTACGCAAAACGCCATACGTTATACTTGCCTGCCTGAAAAACATTAGGGATATGCTTAATATTTTTATTGAAGCCAAACATAATTGTGGCTTGCTTATGATCAACCACTCTCGTTATGGATGTCTTTGAATTGTCTATGGGAATAATATCGGTAGACCAATTTTGTTACTTTTAAATTGTGATTAAGTTTTCAATCATTGCCATAATTGAGCCGTGTTTTGCAATAATGTGTCAACCCACAAATATATGAATCCTGTGTTAACTCCATCTAGTTTTTGTGGTAGGTCTACTCAACGCTAGAAATGCCCAGGACTATAGTAAATTTGATAGAGCGTCGTCTATCAAAAAATGTGATAATGCAGTTTGCATTTTTTAAGCGTTGAATAGACCTACCTTGATAACTAGATGGCGTTACAACACACATACATACATACATAAACTCATGCCTTTTTCCCATGGGGGTAGACAGAAACAATAGAACGCCACATGCTACGACCCTTACATACCCCTTTCGCTTCAACCACATTCATACATTTTGTCATACACGCACGCCGGTTGAGAGTACTACGCACCTGACCTTTGTGAAGAACGTCACCAATAACATCGATGTATGTCCTCCTTTTTGTATAACATACAATTCATATTTTTGTGGATTGACACATTCACACACATTATTGCATAACACGGCCCATTAATGATATCGGGCTGTTATCACAAAAATCTAAATACTTATTATTTAGATTTCTGTGGACTGTTATGATCTAATTAAGGTTTCTGTTAAGCTTCTATTGATATAATATGTACTTAAGTACTCTTCGTCTTTTCGTGTGGTTAAGTGACTAACCTGGTGTCAGAGTATATGCCGCCCATGGGCCTCTGACTTGGCTTCACGTGCCGTCGAGAAATATCTCTCAGGCATGCCGGTTTCCTCACGATGTTTTCCTTTACCGTTTTTAAGCGAATGATAATTATACAATACGCTCATGAATACGAAAACTCAGCAGTGAAAAAAAAAAAAAAAAAACTCGTGCCTTGGGTTCGAACTATGAGTTAGCAGTCCGACGGTCACACCACTAGGCTATCACTGCAGTAATCTTAAGTACTAAATGTGCTGTTTTGAATAACAGCATGGTATCAATGAGTTGTGGTTCTGGAACCACAGTGCCAATGAATTTGACAGCAGTCTAATGGTAGTTTGAACCTTATTACGTCAATGAATTTGGCACTTGTGACCTAGACAAGATAGCGTGTCTGTTTATTTCAACGTCGTTGTGAGCTTCTCTGTTCTGGTCTATGGAACTGGAAGAGACTTTTCTTAGATAAAGTTATCGGTAGCTGGTAACACTGGACAATGTTAATAAAGGAGGGTAATCGTCAATATTAATCAGCGTACCCGAAGTTGTAAAACTGTGGTCATTCGACGGAGCAGAGGATTTCTATGTCGAACAGCCGAAGAAAGCTGACCTTTCATATCTGAGTAGCTAGTCCTTATTTTCTGATCTTGTGTAAATTATATTGTGATATATTGTATAGCTATATCTGTAATGATAGGTTCACCCCTAAGCCTTTGGCCAGACTGCAAACGCGGGCGTGGGGCGGGCGCGGTGCGGCGAGTTCAAACAGAAGAACTTCATTTGAGTGTCCATAGAGGGCACGCGGGCGCGGGAAGCGGCGCGGGCTACTTTGCGCGGGGAGCGCGCGGGTAGCTCACGCCATAGGTCGTTCATACAAGTGGCCGCAGTGAGAGCGCGGGCGGCAAGTGACAACCCGCGCGGGAGCGGGGGATCTCAAACTAGTTCGAGCTGACCACGTGCGTTGTTGTGATGGCGTCTTCAAAATTAAATGTTGAAGAATTAATAAGTGCTATTCAAGCACTGTGGATGACGAAACATCGTTTTTTAGTAAGAATTTTCCAGTAAAAATAAGTCTTCTTCATCCATATGATATTTGGACAAACACTGGACACGACAACGCTCAGAACGACGCCGCGCTCCACTGCGGACAGGCAAATCGCGCGCGTTCCCGCACCCGCGCCGCTCCCCGCACCGCGCTGCCACTCTGGCCAAGCACTTAAAGAGTCTGTTATATGTATTTTACAATAATGAGAATAAAATAACAACGACGTGTATTGGAGAACTTTGCTAAAAAAAGCTAACAAGAACCCGAATGGAAAGTTTTCTGGAAAATCCTCTACAGTCGTACCACTATTATAATTTTCCAAGAAAAGCTATGAGGTTATAAATTCTAAGGAATTTTTAAACTGTTCTTCGTGATTAATTTGTGAGATCATGATATTTATTAGATCATAGTTATTGTAGCATAATAAGCTTATGTACCTACCTACTTTGCATCGACAGTTCTTCAATCAATCATTTAAATCACCATATCTTGGCCCAGTTCTAGTCATAGCGTAGGTACGAGTCTTACACCTTTCCTAAGGTGTGTCACTACATTCAGTCCATCATCTTCCGCATCTAGTCCACCCAAATAGTTATAGGGTGGCAGATGAAAAGTCCAGAAGGTCGTATATCTTCTTGAATGAAAACTAAGTAGCTCCGTTCGTTTTCCTCCACCGAAGTTTCTGTCAGGTAGAAAGAGACAACCAAATAATTAAAATATAGACTTTCATTTTAAAGGAAAAAGTTATGTTCTTCACGCCTGTATTTCCCGAAGGTTAGGAGATGTATAGTAACACCCTCATTTCGCCAATATGTTTAAGTCCCATGTAATAGGGGACAAGCCTATTGCCATTAACCGGGCACAAAGACTCCGGGCTGCTACTGAGAAATTCCTATTGGAAAAACCCAATAACACTGCCCGACCTGGGGATCGAAACCAAGACCCCATGCTCAGTAGTCGCGCTTGCGCCCACTAGGCCAACAAGGCAGAATAAAAGAATAAAATAGATAACTAATAATGTAACAGTAGTATATTTTATACACAACACCTTCTACAGCTGATTTATATCCCTGGCTCCGTAATAAACACATCACTACACCACAATAGGCCAATAATTACGCATTGTAACGTGGCATCGAGCCGTCCATTGAATCGATCCTATTCTTCAGCAGGTGCCAAACAATTCATCTGTTACATAGATAATTTTACGAGTGTACTCAACTACCAATTACTTGTCAGTGAATAATAGGTCGATATTGCTAGGATATGGTAATATTGAGGCGTTTATCGTCATCATAATTATATTGGATTAAATAAATACAATTTTGTGTAATTTATTTCATCACCACTGCTCTCAAAACGGTGAAGGAAAACATCGTGAGGAAACCGGCATGTCCTACAGTTAAAGATATTTATTTCTCAAAAGAATTACAAATTCACTTCCAGAGAAAACATAAGTAGGTCCTAGAACCAAAAATTCGAAGACATGTGACATCTACCAACCCGCACTGGGCCCGCGTGGTGGATTACGGCCCATTCACTCTCACAGAGAGGAGGCCTGTGTCCCAGCAGTGGGAACATTATAGGCTGATGATGATGAAATAAATACCTGTCCACGCAAAACAATGTTGAATTATTTTGCAAAAAATATTTATCAATTGATCGACACGACTAAAGATATTTGATGTAAAACATCTAATGCGGCGGTACGGGTGTGAGAGCGGTTGTTGGGTGGCGACGCTCGCGATGGCAGACACACGACAGCAGACCTTCGTTACTCGTCGGTTCTCGTCGGTTTGATTCGGCCAATTGTTTTTTTACTAATTGAGTTTCGAATTCCCGACGGCTTCGTTTTTTTTTTTAATTTATGGTCGTTCACTTATTGCCAGGACCTAGCCTAGGACTACAAATTTCTGATCAGTGATTACATGCGAAGTGTCTGATTTCTGATTCCGCCTAATAGGTATAGGAACCCCTTAAGAAAATCTGGTTTTTGTAATCGATAACATCTTATTAGTGTTAGTACAATTTCTACAGCCGGCGAGATGCTATCCTCTACTATCACGTAATCTCTTTATTGTAAGTCGTAAGACATCCATGGTGAACCCTATTCTGAATCAAGTATTTCACGACGAAATAAGACCTCTTCAGGGTAAAATAATAACAGAACAAAGAAGATTAAGTAATGCGGTCACTGTGATTACGTTTAGTAAAAGCTACGAAAATATGATTATAAAACGTTGGCGATTATAAAATTAACTGCTATCTCAAATCCGTATGCCAAGCGTGTTGATTATTGGCCGATATTGATAACCAATCTTAATCCAAAATCTAAAAATTGATGTAGGTTTTTGACAGAACTTCAATAAAAGTAATGTCAAAAACTGACAGCAAACCAGAGACTTGTATTGGTCATCATCAGTAACATGTAGCTGTCATTGCGAGGTCTCTGTTCAGCAGTGAACGTTTAGTTTGATATGATGACGATTGCCCTACAATATTTTACGTTAAAGGCTTTATACTCACAAAAATATTTCTTACACCTTTTGGAGTTTTAAACAACGATATCACATTATCTATGGTATCAAGAATAATCTAACCGTTAGACCTACTGTCGGTGTCATTAGTACGACACGCCGGTGGTCTATTTACGAGTACATAATGTACAGGTAATTTCACAATAGTCCATCGATTATATATTTAAGTAAATAGCACAGATACAGTTTATATTCTACTTGTACCAAGAAAGGTAATAGCCGGCTGTAAACGGACCATACGATGAGTATTCCACGGATATTTTGGTCTAGTTTTCATAACGGTATGATATACTAAAAAGTGTTTGTAGAAAAAAATAAAATTAAAATAACAATGTATAATACACTCGCGAGCAATGAATCCGCATCACCAACATAAACAAAACAATGTTTTCCGAGATATTAAAGTTTATGTTTGTGACCCGGATTCATTGCTCCCGAGTGTATTGTGGTTAATTTCCCGTAAAAAAATGGTAGTCACTGATTTTCCTTCCTGTTGTTCATCGATGGCTTGGCTGCTTTAAATTATGCAAAAGTGTAGGATGGTTAACTTGCCTCGGGCTGTCACAATGCCCTGCCAAAATTAAATAGAAAATTCCTAATTTTTAACCGACTTCCAAAAAAAGGAGGAGGTTCTCAATTCGACTGTGTTTTTTTTAAATATTTGTTCCTCGATGCCTTTGCTAATTGTGAACCGATTTTAATGATTCTTTTTTTTGTTTGAAAGAGTATTCTTTCAAAGTGGTCCCATTTAAATTTGGTGAAGATCTGATGTAGCACTTCGGAGATAGACAATTTGAAGTAGGGTTTTTTTTTGTTAAAAAGTTTAATTATTGAGCCTCTACCTATGTTCTTAAGCGTATAGCTGACACGATATCTCCGAAAAACGAATATCAAAGTTTCGGATAGAAACGAAACAACGATCAACATCGAACTTATAAATACGATCAAAGTATTTTGAAACAACGAACTGCTAAATGTCAACTAACATTTGGGAGTAGGGTGAACGAAAGATAAAATTTCAAATAGTGAAAATCGAAACACTTTCGTGGATCAATTTTCAGAGTAGGCCTCGAACAAATCCTGTCGTATCTCGTTCGCTTGGCCCCTCTAAGCTGTGCAATAGTGTAGGTACGGGCAGTAGGTACGCTTGCCTCGGGCTGTCACGATGAATGACCCGCCACGCCGCCCATACACAATTTCACCGGACTGCGCTCATGAAAAGACCTTCTTTTTTATTTTTTTCAACCGTTTTTTAAAGAGCATGATGAGCTCCTTTTTTTAGACTCGGATATTGTTTGATGGGTCTGTTCTGCTTTGTTCTGTGTATGTAGGTGAGATGTGTGGCTTACCTAATTTTATTGTCACTGGAATTATTTGTGTTATGATATTCTTAACCCTTCTCATTCTGGGAAGAGGCCCGTGCCCAACAGTGGGATAGTAATGGGCTGACTATGTACCTATGTTATGTATATTATTATTTGCACGTATTTAAATGGGTTGTGGTATTTCCGCTTTACAACGTAATATTATTCTACAGCAGACATTACGATATGATTTTGTTTTTACTGAACAATTGTACTTAAATTTTTTCACTGTTTGGCAATTGATCGTTGGGCCTTAATATCTAATAGTGTAAAATGTAGTTACCTCTAGTAATTAGACCAAAGAGGTTATTTTTCTATTTGTATGTCAAAAAATCTCTAATTGATTTCTTCGTTAAAGATTAATTTCTCGTCTTTGAGCTGATATTTCATGTTAAAACATCAACATTTAGGGTCTCTAGTTTACGGTTTACCAACATCGGATATCTTTTATCTGAGGAATTAGTAGTACCTACTTATGTCTGACAGAATTTCTATATAAGTACAACAACTGAAAACGTCATTATATTCTTCGGATAAAAGTTATCTGACGATGGTCAAATCGGCCCTTAAATCGTAAAAAAAGAAAGTAAGTCGCAACAACCAAAAACCTAATCTTTCCAAAAATCAATCATGACACTGCGCCACAAAGTCTAAACAACAATATACACACAAAAAAAACTATTCTTTTAATAAACTATTCAAAAAACACAAAAGGGGATCGCCGTCACAGACCCCAAAATTAACCATCGGCCGACTATAATCACCCTATCGAGGTTTTTTATCGGGGACCCACAAATCTAATATGAGTAATGACAGGATCGAAGTGGGTACTATAAAGAGCCTATTTGGTACCCTTGTGTCATATCGGACGATTTATTTGAGGTAATAATAATGTTTCAAATGTTAATATAGATGTGGATGAACATTTAAATGTTCAGTAAGATTTTGGATTTGGTAGATATGTATCAAGACTGTTCATAAAACGACACTGTAGGCGCAATGTTTTGTAATTTGAAATCGATTCCTAATAGGATCTTGTTCTGACTAGCCTTTTCCTAACTATGTTTGGGTCAGCTTCCAGTCTTACCAGATGCGGCTGAATACCAGTATTTTGCACGGAGCGACTGCCATCAGACCTCCGCAATCCAGTTACTGGGCAATGCCGATATTTTAAATGTTAGATCGGTTGCCAGACTTTCGGACTTCTGACTATCCGTAACGATTGTCATAGGTATGACACCCGGGACCGACGGTTTAACGTGCTTGCGGTGTAAGTAGTCTTTTATGGTTGTTGTCATTTACCTCTCAGAGGAAATTAGGTAAGAATGTAAATAACCTTCTGGGTAGTCTACTCTTTAGTTTTATGTTTTCAGGGTTGCGTTTCCATGATGATTATTTTATGTGTTATCCAAAATCTTTTTTTTTTTGGTTCATACTACCGTTTTCAAATATTGCCAATAGCCTCTTGACAGCGGACCTTTTAACCCCCTTTCGGCTTTAGGGGTATTTTTGTAACACGTTGTATAACGCAGTGATCTTGGTTTAACGAAGCACAGTGTAGAACTAATTAATTATCAACCTGTTGTAGGTAAGTACATACCTCATAGCAAAGTAAGAATCGGGTTCATGTCTGATCAAATTATTATTATGAAGTTGTCGAGAATTGTGAGGAAACCTGCACACCTGAGAGGGTTCCATAAAGTTCTTGATGGTATGTGTAGCCCGCACAACCTGCAATAGGCCCGGATAAGAAGAGGCCCGTGTACTGCAGTGGGACAGTAATGGGCTGATTATGAGAATTGTAACACAGCGTTTATCGCAACGTGTATCTTCAGTGATGCACCAAATTAGGATATTACTTAACAGATAAAATACCAATGATCTAAAAAAACGGACACTTGATTTAACATTTGTCTCAGCTGTTATTACAACAGCATCCTTCCTGTTCAATTAAAAAAACTCATTCAAACCTTCCTTTGAACAAAATAAGGTTATTTGTCAAATGAAAAAATAAAAATTCCTCATTTTTTTAACTCTTTCTTTCATCAATTAGTTTGTCAATCAATTACACGTGCTCGTACATATGCACGGGTGTCGTGCGCGGGTGCGCGAGCGCAGCGGGCGCGCCACGGGGAGCTAGCGCCGACCTCGCGACATGAAACCTTTGTCTTTGCTCGCCTACTTGTTAGTAAGAGGTTTTGAAAATATAATGCCTTTAATTGCTGTTGAGTTTTGATGAGGACAATATGATTTTTTCTAGTTGGATGTAGAAGACGAATTTCGATGCCACAATTTTTGGATACGTAAAAAAAATAAAGAAAAAAAGAATTAAACTGCTTGTATGATCGCTATCCACAGAAGTAGATGTCCGTGCCGCCATCCAAACATTACGTATAACTGATTTATTTATACGATATACATGAAAATGGAATCACTGCTGGACATAGGCCTCAAGAGTCATTACGACGCTCTGGTATAAAAGATCTTCCTTTATACCATGGTTTACCAGATTAAGTAACCAATGTTGTTTTGCACATACCTATTCAGTATTTCTCAGGTAAGAATAATTAAAACTTTATACACCTTTCATATATGTTTTTATTTACAGCACGATATAAACTATAACCTTAATGTGTCCGGCATAAAATTGTATATAATAGTTTGACGACGACAGTCTAGGTCTCGAAACGATTTCAATTTACTTATCGGTACTCGTATCTAGAATGTATACCGTGAAATTATTCTGTTCAAGAACATTTTAGCGCACATTAAAGACATCTGCATGAAATAATTACTTTGTAAGGCAATTTTAATTTTTTTATTGCCCATTTTGGTCATAAACTATATTTTTATTGGATTTAAAGTTCGCATGAAAACGTAGACAGCAAGGCATTTATAAAAAAAAAACTACATAAATGATCTGAAGGAATAAAAAAAACATAGATAGTTGGTATCAAAGATTAACTCTTTCGATCTTTCGAGTGTATTCTTATACACTCTAAATTAAACATGGAAAGATGTTTTTAGAAATGATGTGATTCAAAACTGGTAAAAAGGATTTAAGGCTCATTTACACGGTGCAAGTTTCTTGAAGCAAGTCTTATGCTATCTCTGTTTTTGTCGTAGAGAAACACAAAGATAGCATAAGACTTGCTTCAAGAAACTTGCTCCGTGTAAATGAGCCTGTACTTACTTTTATACCGTTTTGGAACCTCGAGCCCTATAAATAGAGTTCCTAATTAAGAAACTTTAAATCGATTCTTGTACAAAAATACTCCAAATTTTCCGGCTACGCGTAAATTCAATCTACCCACGATAATTACGGCCAGTACTAACAAGCTAATGCAAAGAGCTGTCAGAATTAATAAAGTAGAGGTATCGAGTGTCGACGCGTGGCTGACAATGGCCCAATGTTTTTTACTCCTGGCCGGTAATGGGCGCCGCGTGGCGCTACGAGGACGTATTGTGCGGCCACCCCGCGTGACGCAAGCGTTATGATACGGTAACTAAGTACTTACTTGATGTATTTCGTGCTTACTTTTTTACGCACGTGTTTTTTTGTAAAAAAGAAAGTAACTGAGTTTATGGATGAAGTTTTTGATTAGGGTGGGTGAGGTACTTGACCGGTCATCGTGATCAACTGGTAGCGCTTATTTGGTTATCTATGATGTCTTACTGAGCTGTTGAAGCTCGATAGCTCGAAGCGATGAGCATGGAAATAACCCACAGATTTATTTTCTGAAAAATATGTTTAATAAATACCTACCTACCATTTTCGATGCACCATTGAGAGAAAGTTTATTGAGAATTATCATAATATCCATTTCAGTTCAAAATAAAAAGTAATTCGGCTGGTGGCTGACTTTTCAATAATCAGATAACTTTTATCTGTGTCTGTGGGATAATTATCATGCTTTGACAGCTTTTGTATAGAAATCCAGTCAAAACGTCAACTTTATTCCTCAGAAAAAAGTAATCCAATACTTGAAAAAACGACTCTTATACAATTTAAAGATAGTCTCTTTTTATTAAATAGTTGTAATTTTAAAAGGGCAAGTATTTCATTGCCCATAATTACGAAACTAAAACAAATTCTTTATTTAGCTTTTAAAAATTCAGAAATCAAAAACCTCGCATTTGTATTGTAATTTTTTCGCGGCAATATGCAAAATAAATGCATAGAGCACGCGCCACCTGCCAGTTCAATTTGAATTTGAATTTCGAACGCTTTCGAAACTTATCTGCGTGATGCGATTTGCGGCACGCAAGCTATGCGAGGGCGCGAATCGGAGGGAATCGATGCTTGAAATCACATTCGATTCGCGATTTAAAATGATTTCGAAGCCTTTGATGTTTTGTGTTATCTGATGTCTTTTTGAATCAAAGTACTTATGGGGAATTTCATTCTATGGAAAACTGAATAACTTCGTGATGAATGCGAGGTACTCACTTGTATGTACAAGAAGAGAAGGCGAAAATTGAATATATTAAATACACAATTGTTTCATTGTAAATGGTTCAAATGATATTAAACAATTAGTTCACAATCCAATGCGATTAATAAATAGCACTATTAATAATTATTTTCCGTGAATTCGGAATCTCCCTCTCTTTTAATCATTTTATTTCGAAATTACGCATAAAGAAAAATCCGCTTCCTCTTAGGAATAAATCTCTTGACGTGTAATAAATTCAACCGTAGCTAGCACTTAGGTTATGATTTTCATTTCGTCATTTACAAATTACATCCTCTACCTCATACTAATTATAATCTTATTCTACCTCTACATTATGTTTTAACATGAATTCATTATCCGAACCATCCAATCTCCGTCGTTACTTGACGCACCTGTTCGAATTCGAGTATCGAATTACCATAATCGATTTGGGGGTAGGCCACGCGATGTGCGCTATGATGCACAACTCTACCCTCTTGTCTTCACAATTTAGGCCCTTCATATTATATTGCTGCAAAGAAAATAAAAACAAACAAATTCATGACTTGCCAGAAACACGAGGACATCCGCTCTCTTTTCGTTCGTTTCGTAAAATAAAACCAACTTCGGGATTGTATGAAGATGATAATTGCAGCAGTATTATAAAGGTCGCTGCTAACTACGTACTGCGATCAACAATCCGTATGTTAAGCGTGGTGATTATAGACATACTCACGACTTTACGGATTTTTGAACTGATAATAGATAATATGATAATGATAAAATTTAAAGATGAGGAGAGGTAATAATGTCACATTTGGTAAAAATATCGTTACATATTCGTAATCATAATTTAATTGCAAGTGGACTGCACATCCAGTCGGTAGTCATCACGCAGTTGCATTGACTGCATCTCAACTGCCTTCAAACTGCATTTGACATTTGCAGTTGCGGTCGGGATGCAGACCGTCTGTCTGGGCCCTTACAAATCCATTTCTGATATGAACGAAATATGATCCACTAAACGTGACGTCATTAGCCCTGATCCTGTCCCGTAATCGCCGGGCAAGTTCAGCATCTACATTCTTCATCATCAGAATTATTTTTACATAATTTCAAATCATACATTTTCCGTGCTTTGCCTCGCCACAGATTTGGCCCGATTATTCTATTAAAAGAATATGGTAGTTAATTCGCTGTATTGTAGGCCTAATAAATCAACTCATAATGTTGACCGCAGCTCACTCCATGCTGATCATGAAATAACAATAAATCACTTTTTGGGAATGATTGTGATCAAATTGCAGCCATATTTCAAGATTCCAAATCCCCTAAAATTAGATTTTGAAATAATTTTGAACATCTTAAGAATTACGACTCTGTGATTTAATAAAAATTGCTTATCGGTTGTAACATTTTCCTAAGAAAGTTTGAAGTTTCAAAAAATATTCACAAAAAAGGAGAAACTATTGGATCAAATGGCGTCTTATCGTAGATGTTGGTGTAGCCAACTTGAAAATAGTTATTTTGGAATTCCAATTATTGAAATTTTCGTATATTTGTTTGTTTGATTGAAATATTGCGACAGATTTTTCAACTACTTCTGCTTAACAGATTCTCCTGAAACTTCGCAGACAAATTCAATTCACAATACAATATTCAAATAATTTCAACCTTCAAACCTCAAATCCTGATGCTGCAGGGGTACTGCAAGATAAAACTGTTTAACTTAAAAGTTTTTTTAAGGGAACATTTATTAATGTCTTCCACTTTACTCAGATCTACATCGCACATTAAACATCAATTACTCTGAAATTTTCGTAATTCTAAATTCTGGGGACTTGCGTGCGGCACCCGAGCATCCAAGATGGCGGTGCAATCAATCAGTCAAATTATATTGTCTTAGAGATCGAGCCAAATCGTCCCGATCCCGGCCCGAAACTTTACCACGACGGATTAAATTGATCTAAATGGTACGTAATTGTAAATATATTATAGTATTTTATAGATTGAGCGTGTATTGCGTCGGTATTTTTAAATTCAAGTGATGTTAGTCGTGCCTTATGGTGATGGGATGGTATGTCATCATGTCAGCCATGTAGTTTTTGAATGTTGGAGCAGCTGGCTTATCGGCCCGGCCGTGCATATCGCTAACAGGTGTCATTACAAGCAAGCATCCTCTGACAACTTCTGCAAGCCATTTCTTGCCATGTTTGTCGCGTAACTAGAGACCTACTGTTTACATAAATAAATATAGCCGGAATAACCTTATGAGGTTTGAGATCTTTTCTACATTTCTCAATCATCATAATATCTAGTAGAAGATTATTTAGTAGATATTTTTGTCCAACATCTCCTGTTATACAATCAATCAATGACAATAATCTAATTAGTATTATTTCCCTAATAAGAGGACATTCAATATCTCATGTTTCGTAGGACTCAAGCCGTAGCATAAACCATATCGTATTCTGAAATTAAATCCGTTACTAAATATGTTGTCAGGACTTATAGATTCTACTCTAATAAGTACCGGTCGCTTATCACCAAATAAATCAACCAGATATCCAAAATTCTCAGTAAAAATGAGCAGACAAAAAACTTAATACCGACTGCAATCGTGCATCATTTTTTGTACAATCAAAATATGAAAGGTTACAGTCAATCAGGCCATTATCAGATTAGTCAGATGATCCTTTAGTCGAATTATAATAATTTGGCTTCGTGTTAGTCGATTGTCTTTTTATTCTTGTACTCGACTAAAACACTGTTGTTCCGATCGTTTTAAAAAGTAAATTTTGATTGATAGATGTAATTTAGTAAATACAATATGGTGATCAAGGCACCTCTCGTGTGTTTGGGTATTAAGAGTGAGTTGGTTTTTTTTTGTGCGTGCATCATGACTTTCTCAAACATTTCTCTTGTAGGCCTAACAAATAATGCAGCTTAGATACTTTTATTAGTAAACCATTTTATTCATAAACCAGGTAATCCTGCTAATCTATCAATCGAATAATGGCAGATTCCTATAATTTACGGAGCGTTACTGGTTGAAATTGAAGCTCTTGTATCTTTACCACTAATTAAGCAAAGACCTCATAGCTTTGCTTAGTAGACCCTCCATAGTAGAAGTAGCTATCACAGGTAAAACTAGCTTACGAGTCTATTAATATGTCCCAGTTTGGCAATTAAACATGTTACCATTGGTAAGCAAAACGATTCGTTTTTGTATATAAGAACCGGGTATAAGAATTCTAAATGTGTCAAGATGACTTAACGCTTAGCTTTCTCTGTTAATTCAGTTCTATACTATACTTATTTCACAATCATGCTTCGTTCATTATTCTCACTTCATCTACTCTCGTATCGGCACAAGCGACGCGAAAATTAGCTCACACCATAGTGAAGAGATTAGCCAGTCAGCAAGGTTGATAGCGGGGCTGACTACCCAGGGTGCGTGGGAGATGCTTAAAATGTTACACATGTTTTTTATGTATGGAATTTGACGTTGACGCGCGTCGTCTGCGCGAAGAAAAGACGTCGTGTGCATAGGCTCTAAGTATCCTTACCGAGGAGGCTCTTTTCACACAAAATTGTCCATGATATGTTTTTTCTATTATCATAGGACATCATGTCTGTAACAAAACCTTTACAATCATTAAACAAACGCGATAATACATAATTATAATCACGAAGCACTAACACCCAAAATCACAACGTTAGTTAACAAAAAACGCCGGTATTTTAATGTTTCTCTAAGTATAGGGTGCTCAACCACTAATGTCGCGAGACCACGTGGTCCTGCACTAATTTACATAAACACCAAGAATACATGATGACCGGACATAGTTCAACGCAACCTTTAATTTGGTATAAAATTTTTAATAATATAAAAATTATAATTTTCCAATATAATTATGGATCGTTCCTTTAAAATGTTAGTGGATTTATATGTAAATAAAGTATCTGTATTTAGTGTTACCATGATGCTTATCTTATCATGCTCATATCTGGCAGTTAATGTATCGATGTATTAAAACCTTCTAAGAAATTGCCTTTATGCTGATCTGTGAAAAAAGAAAACAACATAGGACGTATCAGCTGTTTGCTTTCCCGCCCAAGTTGTAAAATTCGCCTGAGGAAGATAACTGTTGTAATTTTCGAAAAATAGACTAAGGGCTGTAATTGCATTGTCTAAAATTTTCAATTACTTATGGCCAAATACTCAAACGCTATTCAATTAAAAGTTGCCGTTAAGTCTCATGCTGTCACTGTCACAAGTGACAGTGACAGTGACAGCACGAAATTAACGGCAACTTAAAATTGAGTAGCCGTTGAGTATTTGGCCATTAGCCAATCAGTAGACGACAATTTGAATTTTCATGCGTCAATAGCTAACTCCTTACGCGTCGAACTGGCGATCGAGATGTGGTGATTTATTGCCCGCCGTTTGCATTATTGATGTGAATCCGACTTCTAGTCTAACGCAAGTAGATTGGCTAGAGATCTTGACGGGGATACAACTAATTTGCAACTGCAATCGTAGTAATCTTTATAAAAAAACGCCGTAAAAACAGAAACTCGTAGAAAAATTCAGCTGACTAAATTACCTACATTCGAAAATGCTGAAATATCGGCCACGATTTCTAGAAAAATCTTACAATGTCCTACGTACCCTTTGCCGAACTATGTTAGGGTCAGCTTCCAGTCTAACCAGATGCGGCTGAATACCAGTATTTTACACGGAGCGACTGCCATCAGACCTCTGCAACTCCGTTACTTGGTAATGCCGATACTCCAAGGTTAGACCGGTGGTCAGACTATCGGGCTTCTGACTACCCGTAACGACTGTCATATGTATTCGTATGGCACCCGGGACCGATGGTTTAACGTAGGTACTGTCCGAGGCACGGAGGGGTCTCGATGTGCAAAGAACGGTCGCCCATCTATAAATCGACCGCGGCAAGTGCAGCTTAACCTTACAAATCCACGTTAATTAGCCACGAGCCCCTCAATTATCATTGAAATCTCAGTCTATAATCTGAAAGGTGAAGGTGTGCTTTACTGTTCACATGCACACAAAAACTAAAGTTTCCACAAACAATATATTTATTGTTTTAGCCATAAAATACGGCCAATGACTATGTTTACCTCAATTACAGGTGTGGGCCAACGGGGCACAATTATAAAACGTTTTGTGACTTACCTGGCCGCAATTATGAGATGTTCCTATTGTTTTTGTGGATTTTTATTGATTATCTGACCTTTCGAGTCCTTTTGAGTAGAAATATAGGATAGAATTAATAACTATTTTTATTTTTTGTAGGTTATTATAATAAGTAATTGTAAAGAAAACTAACACTATCCAAATATGCGAAAATCTCTTCTAAATGAAAGTAAAAACTCTGAAACAAAATTATAATGTAAAAATAATTATTTTAACTAACGCAAGATTGACTTATTAAGACCACACATAAATAAAGACTACCCATTAGTTGAAATAGCGAAGGATGAAGAAGCCTGTGTTCAGAAGCGGACTGTGACAGTCTCAGTTGATAATATAGCAATGGGATCAGATATAAGTATGCATCACAATTACATGACATTAGCATTAGTATCGAGGCCTAATAGTGAGTATCACATTATAGTCGGGTAATAGAGGTGCACCTCGCGTGCCTCGCCTCGTCCCCGAATACCCGAGTAATTGCAGTGGACACGAGTCTCCGAATATTTCGGATTTTTACCAAATTATACACTACTTTGACGGAATTCCTGGACGATCATTATTGTGAGGTGATCTAGTGTTGTTCTTGTTTCTTTTTAGATAGTTACTAGTAATAAAATAATCTACATTCCAATCGAAATTGAATCGATGATTAATCAGTCAAGGATATGATCTTTAAATTCGTAAAAAATATGATTTATTGTTAACAATTTAAGATGTAAATTTAATATTACAGTGGTTTTTTATGCATAGTTTACTGTGCATTTAATGAATTTCAATAACAACAACTTACATAATTACTATAAGTTGAAACAATGCTGAAAGCGAAAATATAGTGACCCATAGCCAACGATTAATACTTTCTTAACACACCATAAATCCAGAAATGCGTTACGAAACGCTAATGATAATAAATAGCGACGAGTAAAAAAATTACAAATGACAATCTAATTTTAAATCAAATTTTTAACCTTCCAAAATCGAATTACAAAAAAATACCGTTACAGAATATTCTAAATTTGAAAATTTCTAACGGGATGGCGCGTGACTAATAGTTCGGCTAAAACAAAACGACATAAGTAAGAAAATGTGAATTTATCAAATTCTACTGACAGTTTTGTAATTTTTAATTGACGACCCATGGGTCGGGTCGCCGCGGTGAATTAGACATTAATGAGCTGATAATGTGTGAGGCAATTTTTTGTCAGTAGTTTATAGTATTTTTTTAAGCCTTTTGTGTGGTACAGTGTTTATATTTGCAGACTTTTGAAATGCCTAAAGGCATATTATGATGACTTCTAACTTGGAAACCTTTATAAGTTCTTTTTTAAGCTTGGTGCTGTTATTTTATTTTCTGTGTGATTACAGTTATCTACTGAGGTAACAAATACCGTGGTTTAAAATCATATGTTTTTATAGAAGTATTTTAACTGGCGGCGGCAGACACTTAGGTATGTTCGCCGGAATACTGAAAAATATTATATTGCATGTTTCTATTTCTACTAGTAGGTATAATAATTTGAATGATCATTATCTATAATTAAATAAAAATGAGCAAGTCTACTCAAAAATAGAAATATAATAACACCTTATTGCATTTCCACTTCAACTATCGACAATTATGACAATAAAACACTTCATCCCATTCATTAAAATAACTTATGTTCATTTCTTTTCATAACAGCTCCATATTTACGAACATACCTACCTAATTAAATAAATTAGCTATTCACATCAAACAAATGCGTCATTATCCTTTGTAACATAAAAAAGAGGCTTATTTTGCAAACTTTCGATATAATGAGTGTTTCCGAAAATACTTCCGCGCCGACCAAATGTCCAACACCTCGGGGTGGTTATTAAACACACACGGGTAGGCGTGCGTTTCCACAAGAAATTAATTATCACGAATTATCTGAATTATTCACGATGGCGAACCCGAAAAATTGACAATGTTGTCACCGCAACGCAAGAGGTTGGACCACACAATGGTTTAACAGCTGTCATTTGTTTTTTTTATTTAATTAGAATTCTGCTCAAGGCTGTTAGTGGTTTTCGTTTGTTTTTTTGTAAGTTTTTACTTCTTTATTTTAGAAGGCCTCTGTTTGTCTAACTGAATAAAATGTCCAAATCTATAAAAATTATGTATATTTTAAAAGAATATTATAAAAACCAACAATTTGGCTAACAGAATAACAAATAAAGTAGATCAAGAGAGTGCACTGCAGATCCCGCCGGGGTTCCAAAAGGGAAGTAGAAAATAATACAACATAGAAGTATGATCCACTAAAGTCATTAATTGGTAATTAAACCTTCATTGCCGGTTTCCTGCTGTATGTAGAGTGAAAACGTCGAAAGTTAAAAAATAATAGAAATTATTACACAAACTATCATTCAATATCCAATAATGTGTTTGAAACTACAGAACTTAGCATATTTCAAAATGTAGCGGTAAGTATACCTATAGCTTTTGTAATTTATAAGCCCCTACTTGTAAGTTCCTGTAACATAAATATGATACCCCTTTCTAATTTTATACTTCCTTATATTGTTAGGTAACAATATATACCTTGAGAGGTTTAGTTCCCCTTCACGGGTCGCCCCTCAACAGGAAAACCCAAAATCCGTTCCCCACACTTTTCCAAGATAAACATAGTAAGATGCGTTCAATGTATAAAGGGAGGCGCTCGAAATATATTAATAACAACCTCGTACCTATATGTTTTCACTGTATTGTGTTCTACTGAGACCTTGTAAAGCTCTACTGCATTATGCATACCTATCGAGATTTTGTTTGGTATTTATTCTTTTGAGAGTTTATGTTTGGTTGGTTGGTTGTTGAAAAAGCTTTGTTTTATACGTGAGTTTTTATCATATATTATAAGAAGAAACATTGAAAGAATGTTGTTTTTAGAAATTGTTTATAATACTGAGTTTCACAAATCTTTCGAAGAAAAGGATTCTGCAATATTGTTTTTATATCTGAGTAAACGTATACCAGAAAAGGCTTTGTGAATGAAAGCGAAATGTTAACAGGTGGTACTAACAATACCAACAAAAATGTAAAACCTTAGCGCAACGAACCCAAACACGCTGACACCGAGCCTACACAAATAGCAGCAAAAAGCGAACAAAACGATGCGCCCGCGCAAATCTGACACAACGGACGTATCCACTACAAACGAGCTATTCAAACATGGAACACAAACGTCACGTATAACTGCTCACTTAACCCTACAATAGCCATAAAGAATTACAATTAATCGCCGCGACGAGAAATGCCACCGCGCCGGTAAAAAAACGTCAAAATATTGTCGGTGGATGCGACACGGTTCCCCCACCGGCGGCTATCGGGTAGCCAATAGGGAGGCGCGGTCGAGGCCCGCTACCGCTTTTTGGCCAATGGCGTTCCCTGGGGCGGAGCCTCGAGCTACGCACGGTGTTTCGCCCCCAGCTAAAACCTTTTCGCCTGCAGTCGTTTACAGATAAGCCCGCGGGATGGTCGATTATTATTACATTTCATACGCGTGATTCTGTGATCTACGCGCGTCGCCTCGGGCGCTTACCGAATCGATAGCGATGTACAAAGCGGAGTGCGATACTAGAATTAGTTTCGGAGATATGATAGAACTTGCGTTGTTGTGATATGGTAGAGACATATTGTGCGTTCTGTGATATGTTTGCCTTAGTATAGATATAGCGTGCGGTATGAACCTATATATGCAGTGTCATCGTGAGGTATGGATGTATCTATCTAATATGCTTGTGTATAGCGAGAAGAGGCCAACATCTTGTTAAGGCTTGTGACGGATTGCACCAACGATTTCTCGCTAGTACCTATACGTTTATGCATTTAGAATTAAGTTTAAATAACAATATATAATCCTATACTATTGTTTAGAAATCCTAAGTGTTAATGATTTAAGTATTTATTCATGAATATTTTTTATGCATGTTAGTTAATTCATTAATTTGTGACATGTTATGATCCGTCGCTAAAACAACAAAATGTGATAATATTGGATTAGGTACGTCTTGCGTGCTTATCAATAAATGCTAATTAAATTAACGCAATTTCATTCATATGTTTCCGAAAAAACAAACAATTTTTTTAAAGTATTTTTTTATATCGTGCGTTATTAATAAACTAGTTAAGACAACACTAAAGCGGCAATGAGAGGGTTATAGACATGAAAACTAATTAGAAGTATTATTATTCAATTAAATCTATTTATAACTTGCTATTAAAGTCACTATAAATAATGTAGATATTAACTCTCATAATCCATTAATTAATAAAACATTAAGTAGGTACTGAAGTCGAGTAACTAGAAGTACAATTACAATGAAAATATAATTGTAAACGAGAAACATTTAAAACGGAGTAAAATTATAATTTATATCCAACGACAAACCACAATTAAAGTTATTTTAAAATAAAACCAAACTTTGTGAGAGCGAAGCGGCCGTTGCTACATTTAAAGCATTCCTTCAAAGGATATAATTAAATAACCCGTATTCTTCTCTAAGTTATACTTTAAACTTATAATTGGCGGTCCTCGACAAAAATTACACGCGAGACATCCTTTTATAGCTTGTCTACAAGAACTGTGATATGTTTTTATAAATTTCACAAAAAAACTTCGAAACGATCATTTTGAAACAGAAATAAAAAAAGCTTTATGGAAAGACGTTACATTACAAAAATAAATATGTATATTGAAGTGTTGAGCATTAACAAATAGAAAAAAACAGTGATGCCATTCTTACCTACACATTTCAAAATAATAAAAATAATATGTATTTTTTGGGTTACACCACTTTCGCTGCAGGGCAATAGAGTTTTATTTCCTCGGTAAAGATGTAGGCATAAAAATCTTACTTTATTGACCGCCGACTTTTAATTCATCACATAAAATATAATTGACGGTTTGACAGATTTTCTATAAAAAAGTTGTCAAAATGTCAATTAAATATTTCTCAGATAATAGTTATCTGAAGTTATATTATAAAAGCAAGCATATCTATAAATAAGAATTTCAATTATAACTATTAACACTTATAGAGAGTCCAAACAGGTTTAGTTTATGGTTATATGCAGTGACAAGTTACCTACTACAATTTTCTAAGTAATTACCAGTTTCCTTCAGAGGATTCTTACTAGTGCTAGTATTGCTTGCTAGTCTGGAAGAGTTTAAAGCAGTACAGAATTCTTTTTTTTTTACTTACGTTAGGAACTTTGTTTTACTACATAAAACAACGTTCTTAACCACAACTGTCAGTATGTTTCTATTATGTATGATTTAAATGCAAACTTTGACGAAAAAGAAACGATTCGGTACCCGGCCATTTGGTGACTGCGCAGATCGATCGCTCTGCGGGATTGAGCCGCGCTTGTCGCGGTCTGTTCATGGATGAACACTGCTCTTTGCACATTGAAACCTTTTCTTAATCTGTGCCTCGCAGAGCACGAAAGCTGTCGGACCCGGTGGTCCCCAGTAACCAGTACAATTACTGGTTACTGGGGAAAACCTCCGTAACCCAATGGTTTCAGAGGTAAAATAGCAGTCGCTAAGTGTAAAATACTGATATTCGACTGGATGAGCTGGTTAGAGTGGAAAACGAAGTCGACATATTGACGAAATTCACATGTTGGGAAAATGCAATGAAATGTATTATAAAAGGATGGTGAAGAAAAGTGTACTTTATTTTAATAATCATAAAATATGTCGTTTAGGATATTTTTGTCGTTTAATCAATAATGATTCGGAATATCTGATAAATTCGTTAAACGCCTTTTACATTTTCCATTTTAAAACAAACTATATGATCATTTCATCTACATAAATAAATAGATTCAATATAAAATGAAATACAATCCTAGTAAGATTTAGTATACTAAGATTTAGTTTACTCGATAACTGTTGTGCATTATATTTCCACTTATTTTCGGTCAAGATCTAAGTGGATAATTTGAACTTATAACTAGATGAAACCACTTTATGGTGTGTAAATACTTTTTAGCTTAAACTGGTGAAATCCGACTGTTGAATCAACACTCGATATAATTGCGGGTTTGAGAATTTTTAGAAGAATCCATAATTGTTATATTAAATATGTTGTTTTTTTTTATAGAAGCGGGTGTTATATTTCTCTATGGCCTATGCCCAACAGTGGACTGGTTTGAGTGTTTTTTATATTTTACAACGTAGGCAACCAGTAAGGTAAGATATTTTGTTATTAATTTAAAAAGATCAAAATATCAAAATTTCGAAGAAAGTCACCAAACATCTTCAGTGCTGCTACGTGTGGTACATGTCCAGTGGTGAGCAAAAGAGACCTCCACACATCGCCACAGCAAACGATCTGGTGATAACAACACTATTCTACCCTGTTAGGCAAGCAGATAGGTGAATGAGATTAAACATATGATGCACCTTTTTAATTTAAATTTATCGTTCCTGTGACGCCCTACGCTTTTCAGTCACGATGTTCAATGCTGCTTTAGATTGATTCCCTTCGCACCCACTAGCGATTCTATACATACATAACGTAAAATAATCAACCCATTACTGACCCATTGCAGGGCACGGGCTTCTTTTCAGAATGAGAAGGGTTTTGGCCTTAGTTGACCACGCTAGCGTAGTGTGGGTTGGAGGACTACACACACCATTCCTCGCGATGTTTCTATACATAAAGACAAAATATTTGTTAGAAATTTACCACCATGTCTTTATTACATGCCTTATTATATTTAGGCTGTAGTCATCGCAACCGCCCGAAGTCTCATTTTATTTTCTTTTAACAAAGATCACGCACTAGACATTCAGGCTGCAGCAGAGAACCAATCCAATATACCGTGACGTGCTCAGATTGGGTTTTTGCAGTCTGTCTGTGGCCGTCGGGTTGCCGAACGTGTCTGATTGACTAATACATTTATCAACACAAATAATAAAAACATTTGGCCTATCGTATAACTTACCGGGCGGACAACACATTTCTGCCATATTGACTCTTGTAGAATCAGTAGTAGGTATAAATGTGTAAATGGTCTCGACCACCAAAGTCAATACAAATCAGATACATTTCTAAACTTTTTAAATTAATTTGATTCTTAAATCAGATTGTGCTCTTTAGTTTTTGCTCAGTTCCCGGGGTTGCAAGTCTTGAAAGATTTGGTTTTATTAAACTTTAATATTATTCGGTCAAAAAATAAAGAGTGGTCGAGCGACTTTAAAATATCCAATTAATCCATTGACTTATTCAGATTGAAATAATAACGAAATTAATTTCCACATAAACAAAAGGGAATAAAATTCAAAAAGGAAAATAATCTCCAAACGAAATGAAAGGTATTATATTTTTTATGGCGGTCTTCGCGATCCCATTAAGTCGCTGTCATCGCTCCGTTGATAAGATTTAAATTAGCCGCACAATAAAGCTCCTGTCAAATCCGCCATTAATTTCGAATTTTGAATTTTGAACAGAAGCGGTGTTTGATCATACCACGAGCTGGTCACTTTAACCTCCATTGTAGATGTATAGTATAACTAAGGTGATTTTTAATGGTATTTATTAAAAAATGTTTACTTCACACAATAAGTTCACACTAGAGTTCGCCAAGTCAATCGTGAATAAACCTATCATCTTATGTTTACGTCATCGTAACGAAACCATAGAGGGATTCAGACTAGGGTAACAACGCCATCGCGTTACAAAAAGAGCATCATAACAGTGCTGCCAGCGCGAAATATTCCCTACAGCCAGCGACACGCCGACTACGACGCGGCATGAAAATCCCTCAATGTAATTTTAAACTAATTAATTTTGCTCCGCCTGTCCGTTTTGAATAACAATATTAGGACTTCAATTGTCTGAATGTCAAATATAAAATAATGGCAATTTTGATGGAACGCCACACACGAATACGTTCTTTTTATAAAATTTGAATGCACAACCATAAAGTTTTTTCCTTCGCCCACTGCCGCTGGAATGGTTGCAATAAATCAGGATTTTTTTCATAATGTGTATCTAAATATTGACGACCTTTATGAAAGATAAAAATTATTTAGGTATCATCAGCTGAATTTTGCCGCAGAAATATCGAAATCAATAGCTCAATGTTGGGAATAGGCCCATTCCTGTAAGTTTCACTTACCTACTGTACAAAATTAATTGCTTATTTATTATTAAAGGCTTTGCACAGTTCAAATCATATAGTTTGTTAAATGTATGTTGTATCTAATACCGAAGCCTTCTTTTTCTTCATTTATTTTGGCGTCTCTCCAGGCTCTATAAACATTTCCACGGTATACTTTGCTAAAAGTAAGTGGTATATTGCCTTTTTGCTGGGCTGTACTGCCACTGGCAACACAGGTCCTGTAGAATGCCTGGCGCCCAGAGTTGTATTCGAGTAATGAATTACTAGGTACTTATTTATATCAATATTCATACAGCGTAGGGCGCTCGTTGCTAATTACTAACCGCGCGGATCATACGATTTGCGAGGTTAAGCTACGCTTGCGGCGGTCAGTCCGTGGATGGGTGACCGCACATTACACATCGAAACCCCTCCGTGCCTCGGAGAGCACGTTAAACAGTCGGTCCCGGGTGTCATACGAATGCCTATGGCAGTTGTTACGGGAAGTCAGAAGCCCGAAAGTCTGACAACTGATCTAACCTTAGGATATCGGCATTGCTCAGTAACTGGGTTGCTGAGGTCTGATGGTAGACGCTCCGTGTAAAATACTGGCATGCACCCGCATCTGGTTGGACTGGAAGCTGACTGCAATGTAGTTGGGAAAAGCTAGGTAGAATATATTAATATTCATATAAGGACTAATTATATTAGACTTCCACTAACCTCAATATTGTACCTACCAATGATTGCTAAAGAGGACAGGTATTAACTTTCCACCAAATATAGAATTCAAATGAAAAACTTAATACATTCGCAGAGATAAATAAAAACCGGAAAATGAGTCACGCTAAACGGGTTTTTTGCATGTTGTAGAGCAACGTACAGAGTTTTGCTGTTCTGCATAAATCTACTTTTAATCTTCTACAAAAAAAGGAAAAAAAAAACTAAGTAAAGATTAAACAATGTATCTTAAGTTGAACAGCTTGCGTCACACTCGGTAATAGATATTGTCAAAAAGATTTAACGACATGTCACTTGTGCCCCGCCCACCGACCGACCATAATCTATATCGGACACGTTCGATATTCAACTAATTGGCTATTCGAAATTCGTTTTTCAATAATCATTGCCGATATTATATTTTAATAGGCAATAAGAGCAAGGATAAAAGCTTTAATTCTTTTTTTGAAATAGTGTACCGCAAGGGACTAAATGAGCGTGTCGTTGTTTTTCATTTTTTTGATTTACAACCAATGAATTGTGAACAGCAATTAATGAAGTATTGAGTGGTGTCGCAAGAGAACTACGAGCTTTTATTTTAATTTTTAATGGGCTTCCATAAACATAACTCTTGTTGTTTGTGCTCCTTTATAATTCAAATCGTTAAAATTAACCAATTATTGTAACATGGTCGTCTACCCGTTGACCAATCATTAATGGCACAAGACTCACATTTGTTTCTTAAATGTGTTCAATCGCTATCTAAACAATAATAAAACATTCCAACACACTATGAAATATCAACAAACCATTCTGTTATATGTACTAGTAATTTTTCACCGTCCAGTTTTTGTAATGGCACATTTATTACAGCAAATACGAACCTATTGTGTGGTTAATACAGAGGTCAGGCCGCGTAGCAATCGCTTTCCTAAGCCATAACCGGAATTTATACCCGACATTATTCATGCGATGCTGTTCGGTTGTTTTCCTCTATTTAGAATCCATTCAAACGTACCCCATTAAAACTCGTCTAAATTAAAATTCGAATAACTTACTAACTAGACGTATAAATCACAACCGTACATAAAGACAATAAAATATATTGTCCAAGTCGAGCCGAGGATACGACCGAGGCAAGAATAATTAATACAACAATACACTCACCGCATAATTAAAATAAACTAATTTCTAAACTTGAATGGCTCGGGTTTTATGAATGAATATTCTATGCCTTTTTTTTAAACTGGCAACATTTCTCATTCTTCGTCTCGCGTACTGACAGTTTGGTTGACGGCGTTCTTTTTTTGAAGTGCGACCTCGCACAGCGGGGATCAAGCGCATCCGTTGCGCGCTCGAATTATCTCATTTTAATTTAGGAATCGGCACTTTTTAATGTCGTTATTGAGCTAATAATTCATTTAAAATCCGAATCAATTATGGAGATGGTTTTGGTGTAATTTCGTGGCATTATTACCAACCTACTTTCCAGTAATCCCTTTGTTTCTTTCTCACGCTAAGCAAGGGTTGACTCCCACGAATTAGTCTGCTAAGGATTTTTATTTGCGGGAACATCGGATCGGGATGAGCAAATCGGTGTTCATAATTACAACGTTGGGATATTTGGGCGATGGCGGCCGCGTGCACAGTAGCAATAACGTGCAATTTAAATGTTTCACATTTCAAACCGATTCTTTTTTTGAATCCGAATCCATTGCGTGTGAGCACGCAGGAGAAATATTTGGTTATTGCTGGCTGGAAATAATCTTTATTTTGCTGTTATTTGTATTTTAAGAGAAGTGATAAATTGATGTCTTTGTCAATTCCATGAATAAACACTTACTCTACCCTATGTGATCATGACACGACCTGAATCTCTAAATGAATGGCACAGTAGAGTGCATTAAGATAATAGATCGCATGGAAGCCATTTAAGCTGGCAAACAAGACATTTAAAAATATTCCAAATACTATAATGTGCTTTCTGTTTATCTACTAGAAGACAGAAAGAGAAATGAACATAAATAAGCTAATATAAGTTCCTATAATACAATCCACAAGTTTAACAAAACATTAAAGGAGAAGAATAATAACAGAGAGTCCGATAGAGGATTATAAATTCAAAAGCAAAATATGGTCTTAGATTAAGTTTTCATAATTAGAAGAATTTGCATAAGTACAATAAAGATAAATAAATGTTATTGGCTTTCTAAACATTCAGGGGCGTATAATGGCATTAATGGCGTTGTGCAAAAAGTTATGTCATCATAAAAAAGCCGGTCATTTTGCATAGTAACGAGCTAACATACTGGCCAGTAAAGGTTGAAAATCTAGTCAATAATGATCTACTCATCGCAAGAAAAGATTCCAATTTATGGACAACATTTTCATATTTCAAAGATAAATAAAGTGAACCTCCTTTAAATAAGGATCTGAAGAAAAATATGAATAACGAAGAAACACTCGCAAATAGCGATAGAGATGAAATTACAAACAAAATAAAAAATTCAAATAAAAAAGAGGCCAATAGTCAACCAAAGAAAAACCATATTAATATAGCTGAAAAAATAAGAAAACAAGAAAATTGTTAGCTATTATGCAATAAAAAATTGAACACAAGAGCTCTACTTTCGACAATAAAGCTTGAAACAAAGCATTGTACCAGATTATTAAAACGAGAACATGATTGCAGTCCACTAAAGTCCAGACCACTGTACTGGCCATCACGTAGCCACAAATAATACCTTTATTGTTTCATCAGAAGAAGAAAAAACACTTTCTTCGAAATATGAATTGTATGGTTGTCTTTGGTAGTATCTATAGATACTTGATTAGAGTAGAATAAAACCTCATTTTTATTGATTTGCTTTTTCTTTATTACTGGTAACTGTAACATTTTGAAGTGAATATTATGGATTTGAATAAAACCTTTTGCTGTAAGATAATCATCGAACTTTTTGGGTAGGTGGGCTAAACCACAAAGGATTTACCTTAATTCCAGTCTTCAACCAATTATTACCAATGTATTCGTCGGTCCGATTATCTACCTATCTTGCTACTTGTACAGTGACTCATCATCATCGCAACATTCCATAGTCCACTGTGATAGCCTGCGTTGATTGATTGTTGAATTAAAAGCCTTCAAGATGGCGACAGGTTGTCATTACATAAGTGCCAATTTTTATCGGTTACAGTTGACATTTACCTTCAAACCATACAAGCCATAGACAATATATTAGCTAAAATCGCCTGTCAGCGCGGTCTAGTAATTAAAATAAATAATGAGTGAGCCTTGGAGCAATCTGTTTGATGCTTAGGGCTACAAGCCATCACATGCGATGATAGACTGTAAATATCATTTTTTATAGCTTCATATATTTACAGAACATAATATTGTATCTTTTTTATGATCAAAATTAAATTAAATATGAAAATGTATAAAGAGAAATGTTTTATAGTCTTTTTTTATCTATCGACTACTTGTATATGGTCTTGCGGACCGTTTCTACGTAACCGGGCAGTTATTGGCGAGACCTGAAGGATATGGTTTTATTGTCTACTTAAAACAGGATATTTATTGCTAGTCTGGGTTGCATCAGAAGACCCTCCACGAGTGATGACACTTAAGCACGTCCGGCACACCCTGTCATCTCGGGTAGTCAGCCCGCTGCCGACCTTGCTAGCTGGCAAATCTTTACACCACCACGGTACGAACTATTTTCAAGTAGCTCTAACCGAAAATATTAAATGGTTAATGTATTTTTAAATAAATTAAAAGAGAACATATTTTGATGAAATTTATAAGGCGGATGTTAATGGGAACGCCGGTAGAGGACGTCCTAGAAGGACATACATCGATGTTATTGGTGATGTTCTTCACAAAGATCAGGTGCGTAGTACTCTCAACCGGCGTGCGTGTATGACAAGATGTATGAATGTGGATGAAGCGAAAGGGGTATGTAAGAGTCGTAGCATGTGGCGTTCTATAGTTTCTGCCTACCCCCATGGGAAAAGGCGTGAGTTTATGTATGTATGTATGTATATTTTGATGACTGCCTCGTTGGTCTAGTGGTGGCAAGCTCAACTGCTGAGCGTGAGGTCCTGGGTTTGATCCTCATGTCGGGCATAGTATTGGGTTTTTCCTTGTGGAATTACTCAGTAGCAGCCCGGATTTCGGCAATAGGTGGCGACGACGAGGGCAATAGCCTCGGTCCGTATTACATGGGACTTAAACATAACTGTGAAATGAGGGTGTCACTAGTCTGCCCAACCCTTCGAGGTGTACAAGCATGATGTTATGTTAAAACATAACATCACTCCTGTTTTCCCCGAAGGGTTGGGCAGCGGTGTATAATATTAATAACACTCTCATTTCGCCGTTATGTTTAAGTTCCATGTAATAGGGAGCGAGCCAACCATCAACCGGACACAAATCCAAACTCCGGGTTGCTACTGAGTAATTCCACACAGAAAAACCCAATAACACTTTGCCCGACCTGGAGATCGAACCCAGGACCTCACGATCAGCAGTTGCGCTTGCCACCACTAGACCAACGAGGCAGTTTACAACATATTTTGTTATATCTATTTTATAGAACAATTTTATTTGCCTTTTGTGTTTCATATACTTGCGCAAGAGCTCTGGGAGATTTAACAATAGTAGTTTATAGCTTACAGTGTCCACAATCCTATTTTTCACAAAACACTCACTATCGACATTAAAGTTTTTAATATTCGAACACCGGAAGACATGACGCCTATGGATTTACAACCATCAATTATGATAATAGACTATACCCATCTCATTTTAACTTATCTCTGTCTCTTTCTATTCATTTAGTTTCATAGATTAGAATGAATGAGTGTTCATGGATATTTTGTTAAAAAAAAGTCTGACATCGAAATAGCAAAGGTTTTGTTTAGATCAGGAATATCTTATTTTGTGTAAATCTATCTATATATATAAAAATGAATCGCCAAATGTGTTGCTAAGCGCAAAACTTGAGAACGGCTCGACCAATTCGGCTATTTTTTTTGTTATATATTCCTTAAGGCATAAGGAAGGTTCTTATGGAGAGAAAAAACATAAAAATTGCGTGGAAAATAATAAAAACAACACTTTTCTTTTCCCACTACAGCCAATAACTTTTGACAGAACGAAATCTGCCCGGGCAGCTAGTTATATAATAACATTTTAAAATGACCGGTATAGTCTATTCTTTATGTTAATGAGACTTTTCTGGACATAATCGCATAAATTGAATTCAAAAAGGCCCATACAAGTACTGGTATTAATAAGAAAGCCTCTGTTTGACAGAAAAACTGCAAGATTCCTTTATCACCAAATAATAATTTGGTTTCTGACGTCACCAATTCGCCTGGATACAGGGTAATGAGTTTGATGTAATTTTCATGATGAGATGTTGAGTAATACACGTCTAACGCCCCAGGAAAGTTTCCCCTAGTGAGATTCTGGACCTAGAACTTTGAAAGTTACTAATACAAAATGGAAGATATCCCTCAAAGCCACGTGTACTAGAGAACCTTCTACTAAGGTCATTAAACTGACTATTTTGTGGTCCAAAGGTCACATATTTTCTACACTACCAGTGACAGGTTGTTAGCGAAACGCCCACTGTCTAGTTTGTCAGAATTCTTTTTTTTTACAAGGCCCAACAAACAAAGATGATTGGTTATTTTTTACAAACCACGTGTTCGTTAATTAAAACCTCTTTTCAAGTTGTTAACATTCTAATTCTTTACCTCGATATAGAAAACACGCCTATTCCATGGAACCATTTCTAGTTCGCAGACGTCATTACCAGTTCGGAAACGTCATTACCGGTGTTACGCGAGGCGTTGCAACCGGTCAACGATCACGATCTGACCGAGGTCGAGCTATTAATTTTATTACTGTATAGTAGCTACTACCTAGTAAGCTTTTGAATAAACTTGATTACAAAAATGGATATTTCCTCAAACAGCGTTTGCATAACTGTGCAAACCTCTGTTCTCAGCATTTTGATTTATTATAAAAAAGATATGAAGCAATTAGCCTGAACAGATAAATATGGAAGGCGAAAGACCAAGTGTTATGCCACAACTTGAGAGAGGCTGTGAAAGCAGTATAAAAATAAACTTGATTTTACACTCATAAAATAAACAAGAGTTATAGAATTTCAAAATCCGTACTACAAGACCCGCTCTTTCGTTTAAAATCATTACCCAATTTAAAAAGCTATAACCGAGTCAAGCATGTCGCCCGTAAGTCGTAACTACTCACAACCCACTATTAAAGAATTGTCTGTTCAGCAAAGTTGCACAAATAAATTCACTGTTCTACCCAACAAAACATTTTTATTGTTTTACATGGCAAGTGTTACACTTGACATTTACTGGAGTGGTCATCTTATGCTCTCTACACTATTTACGTGATTGATTTTAACTTTGCACCAATTCAAACCTATTTCTACCCTTTCACGAAGAACATTAATCAACTAAACTACCTCTATCTAAAAATCTAAACTACCTAAAAACACCAATTAACCGCTTCAATATTCCACGATATAGGAAACGCCTACCCCATAAAATCATTACCAGTACAAAAAAGTCATTACCGTGTTACGCGGTACGAGCTCCAACTCGCTTCGCGCGTGCCCGAGTCACGACCCGAACGATCTGATTTTATAACTTTACACGAACCGCGGGTGTAACACGTAATTGAAGGTTAACGAACAAGTTTTGAATTACGAATACTTGAGATGTTCTTGGTTTAAAATTTTAGGTATGGGCTTGGAATTCTTGAGTTGTTTCATTTCTCATTGATGGGTTTGATCATAGATGCCACACTAATCAATCTACAAGTTTTAAACCCTAGTGACTAGTCTTTAATCAAAAACCGTCAGTAACTAAAAACTGCAACGTATTTATTATCATACTTTTCGATTCGTTAGGGCCAAGCCACACCTGACGGAAGATACGTCGCCGACCAAGATGCGTTACTAAAATTCCTCGAGTAAATTACGCGACGGAAGATCGGCGACGTATCTTCCGTCAGATGTGGCTTGGCCTTTAGTATCTAATCAGTTATTAATACGGGTACTATGTAACAAATATTTGATTGAGACGGTTTAAATATCTGACATAAACGCTTGCGTGAATTTGGTTGAAATAGATTTTATTATTATTATTATTTATTGAAAACTACACGCGGAATTCTGTGTAATTCTCCGAAAAACATGGCGTAGGTATCTAATAGTATTGTCTGTAACATCGAATAGTGAATTCAGAAAGCAGAACCTATTTTTGCGTATCTCCTTACACTTATTTTCCTGCAGGATTTTGGATAAACCATAGCCAAAAAAAGTACAAAACACCTTTTATTGTTAACAAAGGACACTGACACGCAATTTAATTGTTTCGGAGCTCATAACTCAACGTCACTCCGAACAAACAAACTAAAACAAATGCAAGAGCACAGCTTCCTTCATTAGCAACTTGTTACACCGAACCTCCTTGTGAACTAAATGACTGGCTGAAGAGAAACGGTAATAATATTGTATGGCAAACTGATAAAGCCTTATGACATGTGAAATAAGAGCTGTTTTTAACTAACTGATATTTGTTTATGCATCAATAAGACATAATTATCGTCGCTTAAGTTCTAACACCGCGTAACCCGAAAAATAGTAGTTTTGAGTTACGCGCGTTGTTCGATAGGGAATCGAAAAACGCATCGTGTAACCAATCACAATCAATGGTTAGATCCAATAGCAACGCGTTATTTCAAAAACAAAATTCACCGCGTATGTAATATTTTTTCCATCAAGCTATGTAAACAGCTAAAACAGCGTGTAAGTCAGGTGAGTTCCATACTGGATCGTGTCGCGAAAGTGCTCCGTCGAAAAAACCAAAATAAAATAGAATTTGTAGATTAAAATCAATTATAAATATGATAAGTAGAAAAAATTCAATTTTTTGCTCTCCTGAAAAGTTAACTATTTTGAGTTACGCGGTGTTAGAACTTAAGCGACGATATGGGATTACAACTAGGTTTACAACAATACGTGTCTTTATTCTCATATCGATGAGTGACTTCTTATTTTTTTAGACATTTACGATACGTTTTGACAAATTTACTTTTCCATTTGTATCCTTGATGCAATACGAGCTATGGACCGTTTCACTGAAGATTAACAAAGTAACGCTTATTAATTTTTTTTAAGAAACAAATAGAGCCAAATCTGCAGAGTAATGTGGGTGGCTAGACGGAATCCACTAGAGCAAAAACTATATTATGGATGACCTAATAATAGTCGTCGCGAGAAAAATGGTTACTAAAAATATTTTTAGGAGAATGTCATTTATTTGTAGGCCTATTTATCCAACAGTAGTCAGTAGATCCAAATCGTAGGCAAAAACAAGGAAGTTAATAATTTTTGTGTTATTGACGCCTAATCTGTAACCGACCTCGTAACCAAAAAATAACAAGAAATCAGGTTCTTCCTAACCCAACAACCTGTCAGTCAGTTCTATTTTCAAATCAATCTCCTGTACTCACAGGACAGTGTGAGTGCGGCGCATCGATCATAGAGCCACGCCCTGAAACCGGCGCGACAACCGGCCGGAGTATAAACTTTTTGAATCAACCTCTTTCGAACGTGGAATTTGTTAATCTGTTTTAAGATTATCTGTGCTTTTGACTGGCTGTATGTCGGGTCAGTTGTTTTTATTAAAAGCTTTAAATAATGGAGCTGCTGTTGTTTTGATTGCTACGCTCAAAACTGTTTAATTTATATTTTTTATTATTAGCAAATATAAACTAACTAGCAATCCCATTACTTAATTCTATAGAATTATATTTCTTAATTTTCACTTATATCCCACTTATATTAATATTTTAGTTCTACCTCAAGGCTCGCATCACTGTGTTTTTGCAACTTAAGCTCTAGTTCTAACCCCAGGGAGGAAAATATAACTCTGTCGTCAGCGTAGAGATATAATATTCTCGATAAAGAATAACACAACAGGCAAAGGACATGAACCGAGCTAATATATTTATGCCATCCTATAACAACATAAATCAGCGTTACAATTTCCGGACTCAAGTTATTAATAAAAATATGAATTTTAACTTCAAAGAATTTCATTTCTAAAATAATTTCTCACAACAGCATTTCAACTACTGACACGACCGTGTTGAAACAAAAACAAAACACTGGCAATTTAAAAACAGCAGAATTTAAAAAGAGAACAGATGGAATGTTGAAATGAACCGTGCTACCATTCCCAAATACGCTTTCGGAAATTATAAACAATTTTGAACACTATCTGAATTAAAATAGAATGCATATCCCGTAAAATGATTTCTGCGATATAAGACGTTTTAAATTCAGATATTAAGTAATTTGGACTTCCGTTTTACGTACTCGACGAAATGTAATTTAATCTGTAAGGGAAAGCAATTAAGTCCAAATTCATTTGTAAAGGGATAAATTGTTAAAATTAATTTAGTTTTTTTTCTTTATCGACTACTCGTATTGAAAATATCGAAGGTAAAAATGTTAAATATTTTAATAGCTATTAGGTATAATAAGAGCACCTTATCATTTTTGGTAGGAAGTGCGTCAGCATCGATCATTTTAGTATAATATTAAAACAAAACGGAACTATGGAAGAATACCTGTAACACAAACCTGTAACCATCCACTACTGGTAGGCCATTTCCTACTTTTTAAAGACAAATGAAATGAAACGATTAGTTTTATAAACTGAATGGTCAATCACTTTTACAAGATCTTTGTGTATGTGAAGATTTGTGTCTGTAAACGCACCCACGATACAGGAGAAGTCCTAGTGTGGGGCAACGTTTTTTATTTAAAGAGAAAGAAAAGAGTCAGTTTTTAATCCAGTTACGTCATTTTTATTCACTACGTTATAGCTACTATAAATATTCGGATGTATTTACGGTCTTCCTGTCGTCTGTCATTCGGTAAAGACAAAGCATAAAATAATTAGTTACCATTGAATCTAAATTGCTTATGTCCAAAAAGGTGTGATTTACGTATCAAATCTGCAAACCAAAAATAAATCATCATCGTCTTCTCATTTATCATTCCGAAAAAATCACCACAGATTTAGATAACCGTTCTCCTAAAATTACAACGTCACTTTAAATTAATCGTAATTATGTTTAAACTTTATAAAATCATGGCCGAATCAGTTAGGTATATGCAGGAACTTATTTACCTACCCTGAAACAATTTTAAATCTTAAAAAGTTTCGCAAATCCGTAAAATTTCGTAATATTTCCTCCTAATTCATCATTTTACGCAACTGAGCTCAACTTTCTGAAAACATTCTAAAATGGACGTAAATAACAAAAGCAGCCACAATTACTGAATGATCGTCCATTGAGAAGTTACGAGAAACACAAATAAAAGTGAATTTAATACTTTTACGCGCCATTGTTCGTTGTTTATAACTTCGCTGTTTGCTCTGTGGAGTAAGTAGAGCTGATGGTTAATTTTGAACTGTTGGTGTCTGTTGGTATTTCATCTCATCACTTTCGCTTCATAACGAAAATTGCGCCAGGATTTTAAATAATTATTTGTCATATTATTATCATGGTTCCTAAACCTTTTCTTTTTTAGATGGTTTCAAATAGTGCGAAACTTGCTAGTTAGGGCATAATTTTTTTTTTTTTAAATAGGTATTTACATTTCTACTAATTTCTTGAAATCGAATTCTACGAATTTTACTTTTTTCAAATTCTCGCCTATTTGATCATTCCGTAATAATAAATAACTTAATTAGGAACCTATTTGTACGATAAACTTCAATATAAACTCTAAGTAGCTAAAGCTATACCTAGATAATACCTAAGTAGATACCTAGAACTGGCTAGAGAAGCTAACAATAGCGTTAATTGGTTAGCAACTTCGTAACTTGCAAGCATACCTTTGTTAATAATTGTTTCAGTTCAACAAGAATTTTGGAGCAAGAAAGTCAACCACGCAGAAGAAACTTCAGACAATAGCCAGCAACATGCATAGATACAATTATTGTATTTAATATTACATTACGGAGCACAAATAAATCTATTTAATAAAATGCTATTCTACTTTCCGCATACACTAATTAATCTTTCCGAAACACGCAAAAAATACCAACATAATGATAACTTAGTGCGCGCTACAATGAGGCATAAAATTCTTGATGTCTGGTACTCACAAAAAAGGTTACTTGAAAAAAGCGACCTCTGTTATCGAATAGTGGACCTAAACGCTTCAATATAGAGTAGGATTTTGTATCTGGCAACTTTTTATTTTGTTTTTTTGGCGGTTTAAAAAATGCTGGAGCTGGACGCAGCGCCTCGGGCATGGCACGGGCCGGCCGCACTCTTGCCTAGAAATCTTCACTTCAAATCTGTGCTTAATGATTGCGTACAACTTAAAATTACCTGTCAATATTAACTGTGGGCTATTATTTTTATGATGTAGACTGTTTAATTTTAGGTGTAAAGTATGAAATTAATTTTTGTTTAGTAGATTATGAGACCGCATGTCTTTTAAAGTTCCATTTATATTACAATTATTGTGTATAGAATTAATTTAAGTAATTAACGATCATGTATCGAAAAAATAAAAATAAATAGAATAAAGTTATTTTTAATAACAATATTCCAAAGCATTTTCCATAAAATTTAAGTCTATGATCCCACAGGCATACTTACTTTGTACTTTATTTGAATAAAAATAGGTATACAAAATCATAAATTGTAAACCTACTACAGAAAAACAACAAAAAAATCCTTCGGAATTCAAACAACGGACCTGTTTTATAACATTTAAACCCGCTAGACACCGGACACGTAACTTCTTTTGTACCCCTACGCCTAAATCGCTATAAAATTATACCCACCAATCATATACCAATCTAAATTATGATTGCTCCAGTAACGTTGATGGACGCGCGATGATGATTGGCTTCAATTAACCCGTCATAAGTCAGTTATCTATAAATCAATAGAGCCTTTAAGACGTTTACCTTATTCGGACATGGGATGGATCTTGTCTAGATATTGAATTACAAACTTTGTACACACTATTTATATTTAATTTTATGATGATCATACTTTAATTCGCATTTGAATCATGTGTCGCTATCAACTACAACAAAACGGTGAAAATATAAAATATTGTGTTCATAGGGTTAGGGTGTAGTTACCTAAAATTAACTGGCGATTATTAGTTGACATATCCTTATAAAAAATACCTAATAACATGATACTGTGTTAGTTAGGTATCTTATTACCTATCTAATTAACTAACTAAAGTTTTTTATTTCGTTCTATTATTGATATCTAGTATCCCTGTGAAGTTTCGCCAGTTTATTCGAAGTAACCGTTTTTAGTTGTTTGTACATGCGATTAGTTATTGAATTAAGAGTAGCAAAAACTTATATAGCTATCATCACAGATTAATCTCATTATAATTTTATTTATTATAATATTAACCAATAGCGCTGAATAACATTGTAATCTGCATCACTAAGTAAGTGTTTTGTTTTGTTCTAGGTAAGCTGTGAGAAGAAGTTTGTTTATAAAAAACTGACCAATTTTGTGATATTTAGTGAAAAATGACTTTTCGGTGTGTTCCTACTTTTCAAACTGTTTCCAACGATAGCAACGCCACCTGGGTAAGTGTTTAGTACTTTGAACTTTCATTTTAGCTATTCGATAAAAGATGGCGCTACTTGCACCAAAAGAAAAACTAATATAACATAATGTGTTCAAAATATTTATTTTACAATGATTCGCTATATATTTTGTCTTACAAAAACTACAATGGTATCATAATTATTGTTTGATTCGTTGCTAAGCCCATTTTTATATTGTAAAATGCAGCGTTGTAAAATGCAGCGCCATCTATTACAAAACTGTTGAACCGCTATAGAACGTAGTTAACATACTGAATACTTAGTTACGCTACTCACCACTAGATGTCTCAGCCTATTTCATTATTCGAATTATTAAATTAAAAATCTAATAATTCTATCGTAAATCAATTAAAATTAATCAGTATTTTAATTCATTTTAGTACTGAAGATATACCTAAATCACACTGTAGTTAAGCATTAGAAATAAATAGTAAGTAGGTACATTTTTTGCAACCTATGTTCTGCATACTCATCACGCAGTAATCATAAAAAGCAATTAACAAATAACAAATCAACGCCTCATTGTCCGTGCTCAAGCCTGCTCAAGCCATTGACACATGGAGTGTTGTCTTGTTGACATGTCGATGAACTAGTGCTGTGACCTCAACATGCGCCCACTCACTGTTCAATACATCGCGGCCAGTATATCTTGGCAGTTCATCGTGGCGCTGTTTGCAAAGGTAAATGTCAACAATATGTCAAATTCAGTACATTTAAATTCAGTTCTCTTTTTCGCCGGGTGCCAAAATATACTGGCTACACTCTATTGAAGAGACATGCCTTCTTGCGCACTTGAAAGTGACCCTGTTATTACCCTGGGAATAAAACTAAAGTAAGGATGGGCTACGTGGGCAGAAGAAGGTGTTATAACTGTTCTGTTATTTAGGCGCTTATGATTTATTTTCTTATAAATATAATGTTCTTACTTTTCTAAAGTGATGTCGTGTATGAATTAGCGATAAGTCATTCATGTGTGGGATGAAATTGTGTGATACATTTTATAATAATAACTATACTTTTAACAGCTATTTTATGCGAAATCAGCGAAAAATTGTCAAACCTATGTTTTTCATACCTACTTCACCCTCCGACGCTTCTAGCTTTGCTAGACAAACATTTATTTTTATTAATATAAAAAAAACAATGTGGCTCTTTGATGTCTAGCTAGGTGAATGTGAAATATGTATTTTCTTTTAAAATTTATTTAAACTTATAAATAAAGTCTATGTGCCTATTTATGCTGTTCGTAGAACTATTCGTAAAAGATAATTAGTTCTCGTATGAGATAATTACGAATTTCCTGTTCATCATGTGCTTGTCATCGCGCAAGTTGAACAGTCCACATAGGTAGGTACTTAGGACAAATAGTTAACTCACCTATGAGTGTTATCATAACGAGTTTAAAAAAATCTTGTACTACAAAAAACATGCCTATGATATTAGAGGAGTTAAACAGTATTTACGTACTATAACTTTCGTAAGACACATTCATATTAAAATTCATGATTGTTTTTGGTTTACTCTCGCGCATTTTTCGGGGTTAAACAGTAAATCAGTAGGTAGATAGGTAAATAGTATTAGACAGAAGTTACTAGAAACCAATGTTTGACTTATGATATGCCACATCACAAGTCACAACTTCAGGATGATTTCCATCAAACGGCTCGCATCGGATCGGAACGGATTTTACAATTTTTAATACTGTCCCACTGCTGGGCACAGGCCTGTTCTCAGAATAAGAAGGGTTCAGGCCTTAGTCCACCATGTTAGCCTGGTGCGGGTTGTCGGGCTACTCACAGCATTGAGAACTTTACAGGGCCCTCGCAGGTGTGCAGGTTTCCTCAAGATGTTTTCCTTCGCCGTCTTCTTCTTCTTTTCGTGTGGTTAGTGACTAACCTGGTGTCAGAATTTATGCCGCCCATTTGCCTCTGACTTGGCTTCACATGCCGTCGAGAAATATCTCTCAGGCATGCCGGTTTCCTCACGATGTTTTCCTTCACCGTTTTTAAGCAAGTGATAATTATACAATACGCACATGAATCCGAAGTCACAGGTGCGTGCCTTGGGTTCGAACTCGAGACCTATGACTTGGCAGTCCGACGGTCACACCACTTGGCTGTCACTACCACTATCCTTCACCGTTAACGCAAGTGATAATCAAATTATGATACGCACATGAATTCGCGAACTTTGAATTGTGGGACAGTGAACTCGGTCCCTCTTATCTGTAAAAAAAAATGCAATCTAAAAAAATCGATGCTAATAAAAATATCGCCTCACCCCATCAATCATAGCATATCAATTAGAGCAGTGATAGCCTAGTGGTGTGACCGTCGGACTGCCTAGTCATAGGTCTCGAGTTCGAACCCAAGGCACGCACATCTGACTTTTCGGATTCATGTGCGTATTGTATGTCACTTGCTTAACAACGGTGAAGGAAAACATCGTGAGGAAAAGCGGCATGCCTGAAAGATATTTCTGTACGGGAAGTGAAGCCAAGTCAGAGGCCCATGGGCGGTATAAACTCTGACACCAGGGTCACTAACCACACGAAAAAGAAAGAAGCCTCACCCCACTAAAAAACATCGATGCTGCTTCTTTTATAGAGAAAGTTAAACACCAAATCAATCTGTTAGTCGTACAAAACAGATGACAAACTAATATTCCACCACTGCAGTAGTAAGATGGTATCGTCTGAGCCACTAATAACGACAGCGTAAGACAATGCTCATGCCGCCCGCAGAGCAAAACTCTGATAGTACAATCTATCTACAATATAAGAAACCTTTTCAATTAGAAAAAGTACTATAAGATTTAATATATAAACCGGTTATAAATGCGATAGATAGGGGCCATTCAAGTATTACGTAAGCACGAAAGGGGGGTGAGGGGGTCTTTGCTTAGCTTACTTTTGATGACATGAGGGAAGGGGGTGTCTAGATGATGATTACGTCAGCAATTTTTATTTATTTAATTATTTTTCTAGACTTAAAAACTGCTGCTCATGAATAACAATAAAGAAACCAAATCAGTTTAAAAAATATATATACCAATGTTTACGTAAGCATAGGATAAAAGCATAGGATAAAAGGATAGGTAAAAGCTTTTCTTACTTTTGCTGACAACGGAGGGGTGGGTCAAAAATTACTAAAATTCTGCTTACGGAATACTTGAATGGCCCCATATGGAGGAATATTTTTAGAGGGGGTCCAGATATTTAGGTAATTCAATTATTTTTGTTAAAATTTTCATCTGAATTGTTTTGCATTCATAAACAAAAAAATAATAAATACTTTTATTTGTTTCACATTTCCGTCGAGACTATAAAATTTGAAACTCAAATCTTTGTGAAGCACCCTATCTAGTGAAGTCTTCCCGGTAACTAACTGAAAACACTCATAACACTCTGTAAACTCATCAAAAGCTTCTATAAACCAAACTTTCAACGCTACAACTGTCATCAAAATGCTCACGCGCAATCGAAAATAATTTCACGCACGCACACATAAACGCACACGTGTGCACACACGCACCTATCACTCAGACACGTGTAGCCTCACAATCAAACCTGATATGAGAGGAACAATGATAAACATTCGCGGCGAAGAGCGAGAAGGAGCTTTTTGTACAGTATATGGTTGGATTTCAGATAATATAGTATTAATGATGATTCATCGATAAAGATTAGCCAGTCATTCCACGGGAGTAGTGACGTAATAATTATTTCATATAATATGCTAGGTATCTTGTAAATTAATAATAGGTGGCTTAAAATTTATCCAAGTTCAGTTACCGACAATATACGACCGTTTTTAGAACGTACAACCAACCTTATTCCAATTAACCTTTTAACCGCTTGAGTCGCATTTTTGCGACAAATATTTCCGTGTCCCTACCGCGCGTGTCGTATTTCTGCGACAGAGAACATGCATGGTTTTTTTGTTCTATTTTCGTCCTATAAACTGCGTGGTACAACTAAAAAGATTATTCAATAAAGATATGATTTACAACAATTACTTAAAATTGTTTCATAGCTCTAAGTATTGAAAAAGCTTAATATATTTATTGTAGGTATTATTTTATCGATTCGTAGTCGCGCGCTAGGGGCACGGCAATTTATATTTAGCCACGCGCTTAAAAGGTTAAGGTGAAATCATGTCACTGAAAGTATCGTTCGAATCTATAAAGAAACCTTTTGGTTAGGACGACACGTTTAGCGCAATGACTGAGCGATAGGCTTCTGCGGTACGGGTGGCATGTTGATTTCCGCGCGAAACTCATATTTGTATGGCCTACAGATAGTTTTTCCGGGTCTGGGCGCTTGTGCATGTAATGGTGCGTCCAGACCTGACGAACGCGCCGAACGCGCGCCGCTCGCGAGCTGCGCGCGAGCGGCGCGCTCGTCAGGTCTGGACGCACCATTAGATTTGTGTCTGTTACCGCACCTACGAGACAGGAGAAATCCTAGTGTGAGGGAACGTTTTTTTTAAGAAAAGCATGGTACGATCCGAGGCGACATTAAATCCGGTAAATGGAAATAGGATCGTCACCTTACATCATGGAACTTATGACGTCAAGGACGAACTCTAAGTGCGACAATATACCTCTGCCTACGCATTGTAAATTATGTTATGGTAAATTGTAAATTATAAATTAGGTAGGCGTTATAAATTATGCTATGCTAAGTTATTCAAATTACTCAACTAAAAATAATCTACTAAACCATTGCCTCAATTCAATTATACACACAATTAATCTAGGCCTGCTCGTCGCTAACTAATTCATCATCAGTTATTAAATGTTAATGTATTTCTTGATCTGCATACTTACGGTGGTCTGTGGCACTCCCCGTCTTTATCACGGGTACGTCTCGCGGCGCGCGCGAACCACTCCATGTGATAGCCGCGGGCCGCGACCGACTGCTCACGTGGGCCCGAACACGCGCCAACGTTCGAAATAAAACTTTTGGAATTTCGAATTTAAGAACTGTTTTGAATTTTTTTTGACAGTGATTGTTTTTTTTATAAGTTTTTTTATTGTAATTAACTTTGAGTGTAAGATCTTGTTGTAGGTAGTGTTTAATTTTTATGATTGTGGACAGTGTGACATATTATTTAAAGTGAATAGATTTTTCGTTCAACTTATAAAGTTATTAACTGCAGGAGAATTGGGTATACCAACCCGGAGGTAATCACATATTGGTCAGGCAATTTCCTATACCATCAATAATAACGGGGCAAGTAAACAATAACATTATTTGATGTAAGACAGAGACAGGCACACACAGAAGAGCGGGACAAAAGAAAATCATCGATCTAAGAAAATAGAATTCTCATACGAAATGTAATGGCGGTACAATAATCGTGTAAAAGTTCACGATAGTTGCTCAACGTGAGGCGGTAACAATGCAATATCGCCAGCCTATGTAGATCTTGTACAAATCGATTTGTGTATACTTGGTGTACTAAAATTAGAGGTCCTTGTAATCTGGCCGGTTATAGCGGTCATCTTGGTCGATAGATAATGATCTGTCGATGATTTACGCCGCGTTAAACCGACAATGGCTCAAGATAACCTCCAGCCGCTGTGCACAATGTGACCAATTAGAAACGCGGAACATTCGCCACGATGACTAAAATGAACGGCATGAACCTGCCCGATATGACCGACCGAGATCTTACAGTCGACGACATATTCAACGAAAATTTCAATTTAAAAAGAAAGAAACCACATGTCGATTACGAAGACAACAGAAAGCCAAACATAACCGAAGATTCGGATACTCTAAAATTCAGAAACAACAACAATATAATCGATAAATCAGAATCGCCTCAAAATTTGAAGAGGAAATCGAAAAGCTTCGTAGACAACTACGATATCGATAAGATCGTGCAATCGAACATGATAATCGATAAGGAATCTAGTAAAGTAAGATTGGAGATGAGGCAGTGTGGTAATGATTTGGAATACAAAACAAACGGACATGTTGGTAATGACATGAACGATGTTGGATCTGTTTCTACGGATGGGAATGACTATGCCATGAAGAATGGTAATGATATAAGAATGGAGGGCGCAGATGATAAGATGTTAAACAATAATGAAGGTGATTACAATATGAACGGGAATGACGACCATGGAAGCGATGTAAGTAGTATAGTTATAGCAATTTCAACAGGTTCTTCAGGGATATTAATGAAAATACACCATGAAACTTAATTCTGTTATGATCTTATTATCTTCAAAAACATTATGGAACTAAGTCATTATAACGCTAAGTCACCTGTTTCTCCGTTGACATTTAAAAGCCAATATGTCAAGCTTGTTTCAACTAAAGAATGACAGTCTATTATTATCGTAAGCTTTGTTTAAAAAGCCAACCATCCATTTATTAGTAACCACAGGAACAGTTCCTTCATCATGATGTAAGGAGTTTGTTTTACGTGATGTGACTGCAAGCCGATCGTAAACCTCAGTCGTAACACGTGGATCTTATAGTTTAAATGTGGTTTCAGCGACTTTAATTGGTCGTTTTTAATGCGCTGTGGGTGTGGTTTACGGTACGTGAATCATTGGTCGGTAACACAATGATAGCGGTTGTAATAGCTGATTCTAATTGCACAGCCTCCGCGAAGGAGGAAGATGTTGAAGAGGTCACTGGTACTCATTCAACTGATACAATTTCTCAGTCAACTTTTGCTAGTCACTTCACTTTCAGTTCATGCAAAAGGGCCCGTTTTTGTGACAACCATATCTTAAGCGAAGTAGGTATCTAACCCAGATTACGCGATTACCTCCAAACACCCTAGTGTGTGGCCTGCGGGCGGCGGGTTAGGGGACCCGCCGCCCGACCAGTAACAGGCCCGAGAAGGCAGCGCGCAGTGTTCGCGCTTCTCAGGAGGACGTGGGACAAGGCTCCACAGAGGAGAGGCCCGCCGAGGGTTGGCGGACCGGGACCTGCCGGGGTTGCGGTGCATGCGAATCCCGCGACCCCGGCCGAACGGTCAGGAGAAGGAACACCGTTGGTTTTTAGCCGGTAAGAGTCCGGCGGACCCCTTCGCCTTCCCCGTGCGAGGGACATCCATGAGGATATTCTAACGAGAAAAAAAGAAAAAAAAAAGGTATCTAACCCAGACAGTCCGAGAGCACATAATTCTCAAACGAAGCAGAAATATCTAATTCACAAGCGCCGTCCCGTTTACATTAAACCGTAAATAATTCGTCATGATTCGATATCGAACGCGATAAGATGCCGAAATTCCTACAATACTCGGCTAATTCCGACAATAGTCTACTAATTCCAACAATAGTCGCCTAAACGCCGTTAGTCGATCACAATGGAGTTACAGAGTGGAAATAATCGCGATATCTGTGTGGTTGTTGCGGTTTAAATTATGGGTAAAACTCTTATCATTTTTAATCTTCATGGATGAACTAAGACCTAACTTAAAGCTGTTTTCTTCTTTAAGTTATTTATTATGCAATAAACTCTAACATCATCATACTTTAACAAATAAAAAAATATTTTACAGAATGGCAGGAGCGCCAGCAGCGCCTTTGTGTTTATAACAATATCTATGTTGTCGTTCGCCATACCATAGACGAATTCTCCCGCATTTTTAATTTGTTTTTTTCTTAACGATACTCTTGCCGGCCAGCCGCAAACAACACAAAACTTATTATAACAGTACTTACACTGATGCACTTGCCGCTGCAGTGAACTCGACACGTGCTGGCCCACACGCTCAACCTTATAGAACAAGGCATAATAAATAAAACAAGATAATAGAATAAAACAGTAACGCTTTAAAGCTTAGTACCAACATAACCAGTTTGCAGCAACACTTCAGTTTTCAGATCAGTTGTGGCATTATTTTTCACATTAATCTGACGTTACTTTTAAATCAAAACCCTTGAAGCTATTATCAAAATGCATTTAAGCTAATACCGTGATTTCATTGATTTTAATTGTCATTTAAACATAGCCTAAGGCCTCACTTGAAGAGAGTACAATATGCAGACAATCTTATTTTTTTAAGCGATCATTTTTTGAAATGTATGTCGTATACACACTTCAGCCACAACGGAGTCAAAGAGTCAAGAGCTAAGTGCTAACTGACCAAGTTAAAGGTGGTATCTAAGTAGGTCACAGCAACCACGCAGACCTAAGGTTATAGGTTACATGAGCCATTAGCAAATTGAACATTATAGCCCATTATAGCCTTCAATTATTATGTGCCAGCTTTATGAACAGTAAATGAAGTTCCTGGCGATAAAGATGGTTTTATGTGCAATTATTTGTTTCACAATTTAGAAGAGGATTCATTTCTGTAAATAAATCTGTTACAGACACTTTTACAAGTCAATGTAATGTTTTTTTATAAGACTAGATGGCGCCGGCATTTCCTATCTGAGTAGCTCTGAGAAGAAAAGCCGAAACAAACTCAGAGATCAAGGTCTGTTTTAAAGTCCAGACATTGTGGTATAAAAACTATGCGAGTGTAACAACGTAGGGCAACGTCTGGAATGGCCTTTTGAGGGAAGTGCCATAGCAGGTTTGAGTTGACCTGTCCTAACTGACGGCATGCATACATCAGCCATCGTGTAGCTCCAACCTTATTTTAGGGAGCTCAACAGATGTAGTTGATGTTGGTTGATGAAAGTCTGGAATGTCTTTTTGTTTATCCTCTATACAGAAATCCCTGGTGCGGATAAATAGCCCTCCAGTTCACACCTTATTTTTCATAATTGATCTGGGAAACGAGATGCCGACGCTAACACCATAACTTTATGTTAAAGACGTAGCTTTATCTTCTTCTGTAGGTATACAAGGTTAGTCGGAAAGGGCACGTGCCTCTTCTCTGATTGAGAAGTGTTTAAAGCCTTGACGTTTAGCAAAACGAATCTATGTATGGGGCTACTTCAAATGAACGGGTGAAACTTCATAGACTTAATACGTGTTATTACTAGAACACAGTCCACGTAACCATATGAAGTTTGTCTGTTAATTTGAAGTAATCCTGTATATCTACTCAATACAGAAACTAGAAATCGTATGCTATTACATAACATCACGCCTGTATTCCCCGAAGGGTTGGGCATAGATGTTTAGTAACACCGTCATTTCGCCGTTATGTTTAAGTCCCATGTAATAGGGGGCGAGCCTATTGCCATCAACCGGGCAGAAATCTACTGAGGTATTCGACACGGAAAAACCCAATAACACTTTGCCCGACTTGAGGATCGATCTCAGGAACTTACGATCAGCAGTCACGCTTACCACCACAAGACCAACGAAGCAGCTATTAGTTTATAAAATTTCACGCCTTATTCCTATCTCATAACCAATTAAGATGCAAAAGTGGGAACCCATTAGAATGTGAAGAGACTTCAAAAGTGCAAACTACCGCACCTATAAACTCTAACACGCTCAAATACACATCCATTTTAACACACGTCTGACTTGATATATTGTTTATAGTAGCATTCGGAGTTCTTTAACCTTTACCACAAGTAAATGTGTCAGGCTCGCCGGTTGACGGTACACTTTTTGCTTTAAGAAACCAGAATACAATGAGCCTTGTGCTCAAGTGGAAGCGATTGATATGTCGTGTTTAAATACTATAGTGTTTCACGGTGAGGAATTGATGGACGCGCTGGTGCTTTGAGAGTTGTTGAATTTACATAAATTGGCGCTGATGGGAGCAGGAACTACTGAACGCTGAGTGCTGAGTTTTCACGTCTTATTTTCTAATTCCTCGGTACATGTTAAATGTAAACTGCCTAGTTGGTTTAGTGATGGCAAGCGCGACTGCTTATCGTGAGGTCCTGTGTTCGATCCCCAGGTCGGACAAAGTGTTATTAGGTTTTTCCGCATGTAATTCCTCAGTAGCAGCCCGAAGTTTGGATTTGTGCCCGGTTGATGGCAATAGGGTCGCCCTCTATTATATGGGACTTAAACATAACGGCGAAATGAAGGTATTACAGACGTGATGTTATGTCGTTACATCTTTTAGAAGGAACTCATCTCGAGCCAGCTTTTCACTATGAGATATATATTATATAACGAATTCACGAGATATAAATGAAATCCCACGACTGGTATATAATATATATTATATCTAAGTGTAAAGGGTTCTACTAAAAATTACGGTGAGCGATATTAATTTATAACCCGGGATGTAATATATATCCCATAGTGAAAAGCCGGCTTTAATATCATTTTATAGCGCCCTGACAAAATATTCAAGAACAAGGTACTAGCTCATACTTCTTTCATAGCCTTTAAATTGTTGTTGGTAGATTATATACTTAAAAAGTTTCCTTTAGCAAATTCTCAATGTCCACTTAGCTTGATATTTTAAACTGGCCTTGCGCTTATTAAACTCTGGTTTCAAGAGGTTTACATGGTGAAACTGCCGTGTCCGTAGATCAATATTCGTAGCCCGTAGAACCTAGATTTTCGGCGTAGGCAGCAGGCAACAATTCCCATAGTTCTTATTATTTTATTGACAGTTTTAGTTAATATTGAGACACTGGGGTAACCGAAATGAACGCGGTCTTTATAGTCGCTTGGCAAATAGACCCTTTTATCCGCAAGTAGAATTCGCAAATAAAATTGGCATAACTATTTATAGAAACGGACTAACATTACAGTTAATTAAAATACTATCTACCATTAGTAAACAATTACTTTTTATTGGGACCACGACAATGTACCCACCCACGTACTTTGTCAAACATTGTGTCCCATTGCTAAGTGCATTAGTCTATCAGAAACATTGACCAATATTGTAGCAGACGTACAAAAAAAACATAGTCTAACTAGATGCAACAAAAACTCATGTAGACGCACAGTCTATGAAATAGTCTAGACTATAATGATGTCATTATCCTAGGATAATCTGGCGATATGAATTCGTTATAATATGGTATTATTCGTTATTCTCTGTTTTTGCTGACAGTTATAATCAGTTTATAAAGCTGCATAATTGCAAGTAGTCTATGAAAATCAAATCTGTAGAAATTATTGTTTGTGGTATGACAAGATATATGAAGCGAAAGGAGTATGTAAGGGTCGTAGTAAGCGATCTTCTATAGTTTCTGCCTACCCCAACGGGAAAAAGGCGTGAGTTTATGTATGATTGTTTGTGGTATTAAAAAAAGTATTTAATGGTTGTTTGAGTATAAAGAACAAAATGTTACTTTTTTTATTAAAGGGATGACTTCCTAGGGGCTACAGTATGTTAAAAATATTTCGCAATATTTCAAAAATTCCCCTCCGCCAAACAAGTCCAAAGAACGACGAACCTGTCAGCATAAATGTGTCCAAAAAATAACAATAGTCTCGCACCTATTACATGGGACTAGATATAAGTGGCTAAAACGTGTGTATTCAGCTTCCTGTAATAGGAGGACACTTCTGCTTACCCCTTCTGGGATTACAGGCGTGAGTACATGGTTTTCGGCTCTCACTGAAAATCAGTACTGTGGCTTTGCTATGTGAATGGGCCACAACAATCTGTTGAACGATGGCCGATTTGTTCAGATGTGAGTTGTGACGCATATTTTCCCAAACTTATTGACATTCTTTCCTTCTTCCTTTTGGTATTTTATTTTACATTTTGTATATATTTTGGTGGTTGTGTGTTATGTGATAAAAGAAGACACCTTACGTTAGAATTTCCGATTTTTAGAAGAATATTGAGTTACAGCTTGAGCAATAATAACTAATAATTCAATATAAAACTAATTATTACATAATCATTCCATCTGTCCCACTGTTGGGCATGGACTTTTTCCCAGAATGAGAGGGGTTTAGTCCACCTCGCCTGGTGCGGGTTGGCAGACTAAAAGAAACGAAATAATCTAAGATAACTTAGAAAATGGTACCATAGAGACGATCTTGTCCTTGCGGCCCTTAAATCAGATCTTTTATAGAACCTTGTAGCAAAGTTCACTCATCTGTTGCCTCAGCAGTTGACCTTCAGCACTTACATGTCCAGTATCTATAGATAATTCTTCTAGATACGATTTGAACCCGAGAGCCCGAACCTTCATGCGCTACACTTATACAAGCAGTTCATTACTGTCCAACTACTGGACACGGCACGGGCCTCTTCTTAGAATCAAAAGAGTTCAGACCTTAACCTACCACGCTTGCCTGATGGGAGATTGGCGGACTACACAACAGAAAGTACTTTTTGGTGCCCTCTCGAATGTACAGTCGCGGAATGAAAATGTTATACACCTTAAGATCTATTTTTCCTTGCACAGTGCAAGAAATGAACAATTTTACCGACTAACTATTGCCAACATTATAGAAAAGAAAATACTATTATTTTTTGACAAGATATTATGGTGACATTGTGACAGACAAATAATGCCAATCGATTTGGTTGATGTCATGTTTTTACAACAAAAATTCTTAAACCAAATCAAAGACATTACATGGCTCTACTAGGTACGTCATATGGAGGCAAAAGGCAATTCTGATATTTGCTATATAAATAATTAAACATAATTTTCCATGTATTGATCTGTTCCGCTCAACAGTTTGAAAAAGTAAAATGTGCCCGCGATGTGGGAAAGGAATGAATTTGAAAACTGACGGACCTTTTCGTTTCGCTACTGTACCGGTTTCCTCACGATGTTTTCCTTCACCGTTAACGCATGAGATATTAAAATTCTGATTAACTTGACTTGTTCGCTGTAACACATTACAAATAATGGTTCCTTCGACACATCTCACGAGCTTTGTCAGTATTACAAATGGTCAGTTTTAGCACAGACCTAGCTACGCTGGTTATGTGAGTTGTATGACACCCACGCGCACACCTCTAGCTTATAATTTCACAACAGGTAGCCTCTACTATTTGTTTTCGATACTTATCATTTTTATAATGAACACCTTTTCGGAAGATGACTATGTCCAGATGTAGACTGCGACGGTCTGACAGCACGAGGATCACTAATTACAGTGACAAATGATAATCCAGTCAGCTGCATCTCATTCGATAGATTTCCAGCTCAATATATTTGGGAAGAGCTGGATTTACTACGGAAAAATCGGTTCAAAAATTCGCAATTTCTTATTATTTTTTATTAAATTTTTATTTGGCGTCAATGTCTCTGACTTCTATAATAATTTTTTCATTTAAGCTTCACTTCAAATGTTTACACTTCCAACCCGATTAATAAAAAATATCGGAAGGATCAAATAATTAAAGATAGTCGTCCTTAATCGGATTCCCAAATTACAAAATGAGTAATGCCTTTAACCGCATAGGTAGACGTTGTGGCGAATAGAGCGATCAAAGTTGAGGTATGGCCAACATTGGCCCCAGTATATTGGACACACGTAGTAGGGGTAATTGCAATGATTAGGCAATTCAGAGTTCCTAGAAACAGATATTTAGGTCTGCTTGAAAGTTCAATTAGAACTGGCAGGTAATGTTCGGTGTTGCCAAAAAACAAAAAGGAAAAAACCGCAAATGTTGTTTATGCGATTTAAATTATGTTTACTGTAAACTTAATTGGATAGTCGGCGTTTTTGCTATATCCGTAAACATTGCACCTTTTATTTTTGTAGGAAAAACAACGCTAATTGAAGAATTTAAATCCTACTTAACACTTTTAAAAGACATTGCACATGACATTGCAGGTTTTTTGTAGTCAAAATCCGGGTCTCCTCTTTCTCTCTTTTTTCGGTTCATTAAATGCAATTTAGAATTTCCCAGATCATTTAAAAGTAAAAAAATAGACATTTCAATTTCCTATCTTTAGGTTTATTATCCACTTTATTACGCTTCGAAATATATTATAGCAGTGATAGCCTAGTGGTGTGACCGTCGGACTGCCAAGTCCGTCGTCGAACCCAAGGCACGCACCTCTGACTTTTCGGATTCATGTGCTTATTCATAGTATAATTATCACTTGCTTAAAATCGGTGAAGGAAAACATCGTGAGGAAACCGGCATGCCTGAGAGATATTTCTCGAGGGCATGTGAAGCCAAGTCAGAGGCCCATGGGCAACATAAACTCTAACCACGCGTAACCACTAACCACACGAAAAGAAGAAGAACGCTCCGAAAATATCTGCAAATCATCATACATCGGAATACCATACATTATAACGGGCATATTGATAAAATCTGTAATGATTCTATCGAAGCAACATTTGTAAATGACAAACGTCATCATTCCCTAAGGACGATGAACTCCGCCGTATTTATAAGTGAGTAAATAATGAGAAACATTGGTAGTGGTTAGTATTCAGAGACTGGTCAACAATAACATACCTTTGGAATACACACCTATTGTGTTTTAAAACTTTTTATACGTATCGCCTGATAGCCCTGTCAATACACAGATGAGATACAGAAGTATAGATTAATATAGTAAGGAGGGGCTCGTGGCTCATACGATTTGCGAGGTTAAGCTGCGCTTGCCGCGGTCAGTCGGTTGATGGGTGACCATTCGTTACACATCCCCTCCGTGCCTCGGAGAGCACGTTAAACCGTCGGTCCCGGATGTCATACGAATACCTATGATAGTCGTTACGGGAAGTCAGAAGCCCGAAAGTCTGACAACTGGTCTATCCTTAGGATATCGGCATTACCCGGTAACCGGGTTGCGGAGGTCTGATGGCAGTAGCTTCGTGTAAAATACTGGTATTCAGCCGCTTCTGGTTAGACTGGAAGCTGTCCCCAACATAGTTGGGAAAAAAGCTAGGCAGAACAGTAAGGAAGGGCTGTCCAAACCTAGGCCTGCGAGACGCGACCCATATTTCTACGGCCCGCGAAGCGACAGATTAAGAACCTTTTAAAGTATTATAAAATGATCCCTAGGGAGCCACACTGTTATCTATATTAGTTTATTGTACGTTGACATTATAATATGAAACACGATCAATCAGTAAATAATATAAATCTGTAAATAATAATTACTTCCAATTCTTTACGTGCATTTTGCTACATACTGGTACTTCCAAATAATGTATACAGTTTTATTAACGTGTAGGGTTACAGTTGAACCCTTAATTCGATGCAGTAACTTGACAGTTAGAGGGGTCCATCGGTCAATTTGGGTATAAGAGAACAGCATCGTGAAGAGGTACAAAGAATTAGTAGAGATTTGTTTAAATTGAACTATTTTTCGTATTCGTTCTTTTCGTAAAATCGTTCAGTAGCCCAACACTATTAGTTTTAGTATGGTATCATTATTTTGCTTTGAACTGTCAAGTTACTGCATCGAATTAATGGTCCGATAGAATATAAAACTTCTTCACCGCACGCTAGGAATAGACGCGTGTTGTAAGATTGAACAAAACCCAGCACGCTTGGTGGCAAGATCTATTATATACGGTCTGCCTGGCTAGCTACCACCCTCACATTAAAGTCTACCAATCAGTTTAGTATGTTCCCTCGTACGTATGTGTGACCCAGAGGAGTATTATGGAATCTCTGTTCCTTGGATTCGTATTCTCCATCTTAGACTGTCTGCGCTTACCACCAAGTGAGACTAGAGACGGGTCTGCGCTCACAGGCGGCAGGGCATGGCAAAGGATGTTTTAATCTCAAATAATTTTAAACCTTATTGCAATACCCTTTAGGACTCGTATTTACCGTACCGCAGGATGCTTCGGTATGCCGCGGCACGACGAAGCGTCCCGCAGTATGCTAAGCAAATATGAGTACTAATGATATTGACATAAGGTTTAAAATTATTTGAGCTTAAAAAATCATGTGCCTTGCCGTGCCGCCTGTGGGCGCAGGCCCTAACGCGACATAATCAAGAACAATAAAAAAAGCTCCTATTACCTTTCTGCTCGATAATAGATCTAAATAGCAGAAGTTTTCCAAAGCAATGCTAAACCAAAAAGACAAATATAAACTCCGCTACTAAATAGAACGACTCCTGTCGCTCAAACGTCCGTCTGTCATATGATTGAGATCTTCGCGGGCTTTCGATCGTTAGCAATGGCGAGTTTTTATTTATTGTTTTAGATAAATACGTGATAACTGATAACAAATACATTAGGCTATTAGAACCTACTTGGAGGCCGTAATGTACTTTTTTTCTTGTATGTGGACAGGCAGGTGAGGCTCCACGGGAAATACCGGTACATATCCGTAGCTGACCAGAAAAAAAACGTCTTGAGTGGACAGGATTAAAACAGTTTCCAGCGTCCATCTGTGCATTAACAATATTATCATCTTATACATGGTTAGTCGGAAAGGGGGTACTAAGCCGAAAGGGTGTTAAAGTACCCATAATAATGGATAACTTTTGTTCTACAACTTTCCCCAAAAGTCATTAGTTTAAGATAAATAGCTGTTCAAAGATTTCGTAAAAAATATGCTAAAATCTATCTGTCCATAGCTATGATCAGCGGTTTTTATAATTTAGATCATATTTGGGGTCACGGACTATAAAATTAATTTTCTGAACTTATAACTAAAGCAGGTATGATTTAAAAAAATAAACTATAATAAAAATCATTTTGCATGCAAATAAAAATTATCGAATTTTGAAATTTTAACACTTGCTTTAAAATAGTCATCAATGATACTTTAGGTGGCCCGCGGCTTAGTACCCCCTTTCCGACTAACCTTGTATACAGGATTACTGGTAACTCTACGTATTCCTTGCAGGACATTATAGTAAGGTTGAAATGCAACAAATTAAGCCACCAAATGTTCTACCGAAGTTCAGTAGTTTATGAGATAGGTATTAATTATTTTAGGTTTTTATTAAAAAATTCCAGATTCAACCATATTTGCAGATGTGTTTGGAATTTTTGAACTTTTAATTATTAACGTAGATCTGCTATGGCATCAGCTATGATAAAAACTTAAACAATACATTCGCGCCGTACATTATTATTAAATAGGCTTCAAATGGTTGAAAATGGGATATTTCAAAAAATATAAAATACTCAACAAAGTTACTGAATTTCGGTAGAACATTTGGTGGCTTAATTTGTTGCATTTGAACCCTTTTTTTTTTTCTCGTTGGAAAATCCTCATGGATGTCCCTCGCCCGAGGAAGGCGAGGGGGTCTGCCGGACTCTTACCGGCTAAAAACCAACGGTGTTCCTTCTCCTGACCGTACGGCCAGGGTCGCGGGATTCGCAAAAGCATGCACCGCAACCCCGGCTGCATTTTAACCCTACTATGACGTACTGCAAGGAATACGTCGAGTTACCAGTAACCCTGTATATATTCACTAGCGACCCGCCCCGGCTTCGCACAGGCGCAATGTAGATACTAATAATGTAGGGCATATAAACCTTCCTCTTGAATCACTTTATCTATTGCTGAAAACTGCATTAAAATCCGTTGCGTAGTTTAAAAGATCTAAGCGTATAGACAGCGGGAGCGACTTTGTTTTATTTTATACTATGTAAAGACAAGTTTCGAATCTGCAGATTATGACGCAAAACGGTCTAGCTAATTGTTTCTTATTTCCTCTAAGGCCCATATTACACTATCATATATTCATCATATAAATATGATGTCATATCTGTCACATTCTATGATCATAGTTATATGATGCTGTTCTTCATATCTACATATTACACTTATGATCATATAAACGTTATACTTAATCAAGATGGATAACGATTTAGCCGTGTTTTCCGTTGCTATGAGTGCAATTTTATTAATTGCATTAAAAAAGAAGATAAAAACGGTTAAGAAAAAAACAATAAATAAAAGACGTATTTGGGTTAGATCATGGGTAGCAATGCGATCAAAGAGAGAGTCCATAACACCTTACTCGAAGAACTTATATTGGAAAATAAAATGTAACAATAATATTAGGTCCCCACCTATGAAATTGGCGTTTTTTTCTCACAAATAGAGATCCTCGTCACTTCTATGATTTAAATAGTAAAAAAATCTTATTACTTATAGTTTTCTAAACACAAAAAATACCTTAAAAATGACTCCTCTTTTTGTTAGCAGAAATGACCACTATTTTTGTGTTAACTTAGCCAAAACTTATTTTTGTCGCATATTCTAAGTCGCATCTTAGTTATCTTAGTTTTTGAACAATAGTGCATAAAAGTTTTACAACATTAGTGTTCATAATTGTTAAATAAATTAAGAAAATGTTAGTATGAAAAATGCAACTTCTCTAAAATTCTCCATACAAAACGCCAATTTCATAGGTGGGGACCTAATAATATTAATTAATATTTTTGTTGTTTCGATATTCTAGTCGAAATTCTTGAATTTTGACGCCATTTTTGAGATTCGACGGATATAATGATCATATTTGTACGCTTACTGTCAAATAGGATCCCATAACTATGATCATATGTAGTTATTACACCGTCATAGGTTCTTCATATAAAAATGTCTCGTATATCTATGATCATATTTCTATGATAGTGTAATATATATCACTGAATCACAACTAGGGCTACCTTCGCTTATTTTTGCATCCATAGTAACCAAACATCAGAAAGTACGAGACTTCAGTACATCTGGCGCACCCTGGGCCGCGACCAACCTTGTTGACTGGCTAATCTTTCTACCACGCCAGAAGCTATTCTCATATAGATACCTCGTGATGATATGAGATAGGAAGAAGAAGCAACGGAATCTTCCGATTGTAAAGTTCTATAGTTCATACCCTATGTAGAACATTGGCTCTAGGTCGGAACCAGGATTGTCCCCAAGAATAGTCATACAGTCGCTCTAAATAGCTTCTCTGTGTACCTTTTGGGAAATCTTTGATGGCCATGTCTATTCTATTTACAGGGCTACTGGTAACTCGACGTATTCCTTGCAGGACATTATAGTAGGGTTGAAATGCAACAAATAAAGCCACCAAATGTTCTACCGAAGTTCAGTAGTTTTTGAGATATTCATTATTCTAGGTTTTTATTAAAAATTCCAGATTCAACCATATTTGCAGATGTGTTTGGAATTTTTGAACGTTTAATTATTAACGTAGATCTGCTATGGCATCAGCTATGATAAAAACTTAAACATTACATTCACGCCGTACATTATTTTTAAATAGGCTTCAAAGGGTTGAAAATGGGATATTTCAAAAATATAAAAAACTTAAAAACTACTGAATTTCGGTAGAACATTTGGTGGCTTAATTTGTTGCATTTTAACCCTACTATGACGTCCTGCAAGGAATACGTCGACTTACCAGTAACCCTGTACGAGTACCTATATGATACGAACTGAACCTACTCTTTACACCTCGTACAATAATGTCATCATAGCCGACGCTACCTCTCATTACAAAGCCTCTACCAAATGATTTATTTTTACATTTTATTTATTTCTACATACATTCTTGACATTATAATGTAAATAGCAACGAGCGATTGTTCTACGACTATCGCGCAACAGTTGCCCAATTATAACATAATTTATTTCCCTCCCACGCGGTGTCTAGCTGTCTAGAATGCAATAGGTTTATTTCAATACGAATGAGTTATTTCGTCAAAACGATTTATCAAATCGGATCGATATTTCTTTATTTTTTGCACTAGTTATTTAATGCAATTGTTTGAAGAGTAAATATGGACATTATGAACTGAACTCCTGACCTTAGGATCGTTTAGTCTCATCTGCATTCAATATTTAGCTATTCAACAGTGTCTCTTTACAATAACGAGTTCCTTCAAAATACACGCTTATTGGCTGGCTCACATAATCCAAGGCGGATCGCTAAATTATTATTCCCGTGCTGCACAAAATCGTATTCAAGCGTTTTCGTGACGGCACGTCTAGCCAGTCAGCAAGCTTTCTTAGCGGGCCTGACTGCCCGGGGCCTAATAATTTCATATTAGATTAATCATATTTCATTGACATCACATTTTTACAGAGACGCTCACGGTGCTATACTTATTAGTTTACGATGTGTCAGAACCAAAGACCCTAGCAAAACTGAATGAGTGGGTCGAGGAACTTCAAGTATACTCCACCAAGAAGAACCATAGTCTGCTTAATCGGCAATTAGATCAGTGCATGATATCAGCAAGCAAATTGGGTCACCGGAGCGACAGCGCAAAGAGTATTCCCAAAAAGGGTTGATGACAGGCAGGCGGCGGGTCATAAAACAATAAGCCAAAACCTCTAACAACATGGATTTACGGAATACATGTTGTGCTGATCCCACCTAGTGTGGGATAAGGGCAGGAAGAAGAGGTGAATCATATTTCGTTCATTGATACTGCATCGTAACTGCAAATGGATTGCACATCCAATCGCCAGTTGCCACGCATTAGCACCGTCAACTGCATTTGGCAGTTGTGATCTATCTGGACCCTTACAAATCTATTGAAATGATTTGAACGAAATATGATTTTCCAACTCACCAACCACCTCTCGTGGAGGTTCTTTTAGTGCACCTCAATTTGTATTAATTATTATCATGTTCATTTTAACGAATCGTAGCTCAGTGTCAAATCTAGTCCATATATTTTATTTTATTGCAGTATTTTGTGACATGTGTAAACTTAAATAGACTAATTACCAATCATTGCTAATTAATTCAATCTAGGTAAATAACAGTCCAATCTCCATCAAAAACTGTATTAAATTAAATTAACGATTTCAAATGAGTTGTTGATCAAGTTTGTCACTTTTCTAAAAAAATTATAATTACACATTACAGTTTCCTGCTTGGTAAAGAAGTCGCGCTGTGTTGCGAAATTTTGGCAATAACTAGATAAATTGGGAGCTCATTAACAAAATACTGTTATTTCGTAACAATCTTGTTTCATGTTTAATTTACTTATTTGGGGTAATTATAAACGGTATCATTAATTAGTATCTGAGTATAAGTAATTCTGTCTCGTAAATACTTGGATCGTATTCGTGGGTGGAAATGGAATGAGAGTAGGTATCATTCTGAACTTCCTTCTGGTCTGAAATAACTACTGATGTTCATTTTGTCATTTCCACAAACTATTTACTCCCCCAACCCGCACCACGCCGCCAGCGTGGTAGATTAATATAGCACCCATATTTTAAAACGTTCCTCCAAAACTTATTCGACTCGACTCCACCTCGACTCAGTCTTTCTCACTACCATCGGTAGTTATGGTTGACATAAACGTCCTCGACTCGAGATTTTTCCTCAGTCGAGGTAAGGAATCATCTGTCAAACTCAAGGTACCTCGGAATCTACCTCAAGGAAGGAAGTGTCAAAGTTCGTATGTAACAAAAATTAATTTTGAAGACTTTATCGAATATGCTTACGATAATCCTTACAACTATTTATCGCGGCGTTATTTGCGCGATGCAGATAATTCAAATTATGACGTAATGACTGCGTCGAGAAACCCCAAAGTTCACTCGAAATTGCGAGTAAGAATGCAATTTTGAAGGTGTTTTCGAGGCCGTTTTAAGTAGAGTATGAGTCGAGTAAGTTTTGGAGGAACGTCTTAGAATATGGGTGTAAGGCTTGAACCCTTCTTTCATTCTGAGAAGACGGCTGTGCCCAGCTGTGGGCCAGTAATGGTCTGATTATGTACAAACTATTTTGCTGAAAACCTATGTGTATAAGCAGTGGCCTGCGATACTTAATCTATGCTCGATTGCTAAATTGAAGATACATTTTTGGCATAGTAAGGTCCCACAATAAAACCATTTTGGGAATGGAATATATTGGTGTCGATTCTGTTACGCACTCTAACAGAACTAAACTAAGGGTTCTTGTCCCTTTCTATTTCAATAGAAAAAGAAAGTGATAGTTGCGTTTAGTCTAGTACCTACTGTCAAAATGTGCTACAGAATAGACACCCTTGTCTGATTAAATAAGTAAATTATAGAGCATTAAACTTTTTAGGCTTATATAATTATTAAATAGCTGGCTTCGAAAGGTTAAGGAAAATGTCGTGAATAAACTTTTTAGCACTTTCTACAATGAGTATGGCGACAGGTGAACACGTGAGACGTGACTAACCATTCAACGATTTAAGAGCATAACAAAGTAGGTTATCTGAATTTGAAAGATGTCTAGCCTTACACTAATATTACATTTTTTAAGCAGAATATTAATAACTAGCTGTGTCCTCACGGCTCCGCCCGCGTAAGAAGTTTTATTCCAGTAATAAATATCACCTATGTTACTCAGTGATAATGTAGCTTTCTAACGGCAAAAGAATTTTTGAAACCAGTCCAGTAGTTTTTAAGTTTATTCGTTACATACAAAAATACAAATCTTTCCTCTTTATAATATTAGATAGATAGATAAATATACTTTATTGCACACTAAAAGAAATAAAACAGAAGGAATACACATAATTAGGAACAGTACAAATGGCGGTCTTATCGCTTAAAGCAATTTCTTCCAGACAACCTTTGGATGGAAAGAATTGTTAAGAAAAATATAAAGGGCAGTTTGCAGCGTACAAATATGTAACCTACTAAAAATTGGGAATCAACTAAATACTATTACTACATATATTATTATTAGTACATATGTGTATATAGATTGACAGTTTAAATCATAGGATTCAATCATCAGTAAGCCTAGCACGATCGTTTGACGTATACCTAGTATCGTAAACGTATCGCTAATGTAAGCAAAACCGCTGTCCTATAACATTTTGGTTTATTTTTTTGCGACATGCACAATTTGTATCATAGGTACATAGATATGAATAAAGTGTTCTCAAAATTCACTTACATTAAAGTTACTTTTACGTTTGTAACTTGCGTTTAGCTCCTAACTAGTTACTGGTAGCTCTATTCGAAATTAAAAAACAAGAACATCAAGTTGCTTGGTAATTAAATTAATCAATGAACGTTAACTTGCATCGAAATTGGACCAGTAGCGCTGGTCCGGTCATCAACATAAATTATTTAGTTAAACAATCGTTTACTTGAAAAATGTAGGTACTAGATTTTTAGGTATACAGTTGTTATTGTTGGTGAACACCAGGCTCAATGCAGAGGCCACGACAAATCAAATCGGTTTATCGCAGTAGCTAATGTCTGCCACAACACCCGTTTCTTCGCTTTACCTTTCGTCTTCCCCAGCACTACAGTAAAAACATAACATCACGCCTTACATTTCCCGAAGGGTCCGGCAGAGGTGTTTTAGTACACCCTCGTTTCGCCAGTTATGTTTAAGTCCCATGTAATAGGGGGCGATCCTATTGCCATTAACCGGGTACAAATCCAGACTCCAGGCTGCTACTGAGAAATTCCTAGTGGAAAAACCTAGTAACACTTTATATACCCGAGCTAGGGGTCGAACCCAGGACCTCATGCTCAGCAGTCGCGCTTGCGACCACTAGACCAACAAGGCAGTCAGTCAGTACAGTAAGAAGTATCACGATTTTTTGTCGAATCGCTCAAATTTAAGATTCGTGAGAAATGTGTCACTTTTGTCTATCTAGGTTTAAATTATCAATTCTATGCTTCTACCTTCTCCCACATTCGATCAATTGCATAACTCTTTGATAGTTTTATCGTCTCATATATAAATCAAGAGCTATAAATCTAATCGCAACGTATTGTTTGTCGGTATGTTTGTCACACCAGTTTTATCATTTAATTGGCACCCAAGCCATGGCGTAATTAATGACACTTTTTATGAAGACTCTGGACTTGAGAACATTTTGTATAAGTTGACAGCCGACTAACTACGCTATGGCAAAATAGTCGTGGATTAAATTGACGACAGGATAAGACAGTTTTCTCGAGACACGTGATAAGCTAATAGCACGTTGATTAGACCAAAGCTTTATTATTAATTAAAGACTACTGCTTGAAATAATTCTATAAATTAAATTATGTTCAAGCGGGCTCTATATTTGGCCGCGCGCCTATAAGAATCCATTGTTTTCCAAATCAAAATTTAAAATTATCTGCAGTCTTCCAGAAAATGTGTTTATCTTTATTCCAAAATATTTCAATTTGGATGACGCTCGCCACAAATAATATAATATATTTCCAGGTTTTGACTCACAGTGGCCGCACCTCATACAAATTTCGACAGTCGTTACGTATTCCTCATACACATACATACATACAAGCCATACTTGTTTATACTTATAGAAAGTTGCTCCCAAATCAGCCCGCTTGTCAACATTACTCAATACACAAACCGACATAGATTACAATCAAGAAACTGGATGTCACATGCAATTTCATCTTTATTACCATCGACGTAAAGGTCATAAAAGTTTTTATCATATGTAAAATAAGTGTGTCGTATATACTTTTGATTGGGACACTCGCGGTTTTTTGGGATTTGATTTGAATATAATATAGTGCACAATAAGATTGAAGATGATGATTAGATGTTTGGTTAAATTTTTGACTTTTATTTTTTGTTGCCACATTGGATATCGTATGAAGTGTTTACCCGTGTAATTAATGTATCATTTACATAATTGTATGGGCAGGTGTAATAGTGACAAATATTTATATAAAAAATAAATATTTACTGATTCTTCGTTCCATAGGAAGTAAATTATGTATATTTTTAGCATTCTTTTTCCTTATAAGAACTCGCTTATTTTTACACAATTTTAATATTCAGACTGTAACGAGAAATATGTTGTTGTTCTGCCTAGCTTTTTCCAACTATGTTGGGTTAGCTTCCAGTCTAACCAGATGCGGTTGGATATCAGTATTTTACACGGAGCAACTGCCAGCAGACCTCAACTGAAGTATAAAATATAAATGAATCATTAAACTCTATATAAAAACATTAGGAAGAAAAATGTCACTTTCATGAACCCGCCCAAGATAGAGTCAACGAAAGGTTTGTTAATGGTCAACGAATTCAGTTTTAATTAATTAATATAGTTAAGTAAAACACAACTTTTCTATAGCTGGAAATATGTTTTATTTTTATCCCATCGGTTACATAGCAATCTGTTAGTCCACAACAAACTGAATACACTGTCCAATTTTCAATCCGGAAGATATCATTAATGTCTTGACAGAAACATCCAAAGATATTTCTCCAATCGTATATCTTCAAGAAAGTGTTAATTTAACAGTGTTCCTAATGCCTAAGCCACATTCCGTTGGCCAGGCAGTTTGCCCACGCAGCCATCAGAAACAGCTGACCACAATGGGCGGGCGCGCAGAATCAATCACGCACTTCCAAGAACATAACGGTTGCCAGTGCGCCGCAGCGCGCCTTTTTACTTTCTTTATTGCGTTCCTTTTTCGAAATTTCGTAATTAAGACCTTTTTTGTGAACCGAAAAATATTTTGTTAAGAACGCGCTTTATTTCCTCGCGGGTTGATTTACCGCGCTATTTTGATCGTGCCCTTTTGGTGTATGAGTATTTTAATTACATAATTTAAAATAGGTGGTGTTCTCGGGTTATATCCTGTTTTGTTATAATCTTTGAAACATGTCTCTTTTTCACGAAAATTATAATAAGTAGCAAAATTGCTCTTTCACTTTAATAACAAGATACAAAGTAGGTACCTATCTATTTATTATAAAACACAGCCGTCTCTTAAAATTAAATTGAACTGTAATCTAGATCTAATCATGATTCAGAAGATGTAATCTACGACCACAACTTGTTTCGAGTATTATATCTATAGGTAAGTATGTATTTCCATTGCGCAAAAAAATCCTTCCCTGTAACTTTTGGATAATTTAAGAATATTTTCCTAAAGAACAAACGAAAGTATAGCCAGCTATGTATATAACCAAGCTATTATAGTTAATGACTTTAACTATCATAGCTGTTTACTTTCCTCGTACGTTAGTCCTAGTGATTCTCAGAATCAGCGAAAATAATCTCAGGGTGACATTCAAAATGAATTGAATACAATGAAAGCGACTCTATTACTTGCTACGTCGTTATTATAAATTTTTCCAATAGGTACTCATTGTTGTTTTTTTTCTCTTGCAGTCTTTTGACACGCTTTATTCGAAAATCGAAAGAACAAATTCGAATTAGGAATGTCATTAGACAAATAGAATTCATATTTCCGGCCGAGAGGCTGGCAACATTCGGCACCCCGCCATCTTGCCCGAGGCGATACAGCCAATCGGCGAATGTTCTTTATTCAAAAAACTACTTTTAGTACAATGCATTTTTATTATTTTTCTATTCGTTTGACATTTTCATTGTGTTTAGAAGTAATTGGTTATTCGTGCTCGAAATTTTGTTAAGTGCTATACATTTTATTTAATAAAATAACTTTTACTATCCGGGTGTACCTCCTCGATAGTTCGAATTAAAAAACTGTAAAGTGTTTCACTGACTGGGGCCACATAAATTCATACTTAGATCAATATATTTGTGTATGTCAGGATTTCTCCTGTATCGTGGGTGCATTTACAGACACAAATCTTCACATGCAAGGATTGATTGAAATAATAAAAGTTACAAGAATCTAGTTGAAACTTGTGTTGATAATCTTTAGAATCAAGATAATTTGCTCATTGCTAAATGCTAACAGCTGTTGTTGTTGCCCAAAAACCTGACCTAGTAACTGAGTCTCCTGAACTCCATCTATCTTTATATACAGCTCTCACGAGTGACGCCACAACACCCAGACATATAATATACCGTTCTGCTGGTTGATGGTCGACGAAAGCCTACTAACCTAACTAAACTTCCGATGAAGAAAAAACCATTTCTAATTACTAAATTCTTCTTCTGTTATAAGAGTTCCAGTCATATGAAAATCCTGTACAATACTCCAGCTATTAAGATACGGTGCGTGTAGTATACAGCCCGAGGGCACGAGGAGACAGGGCGGTCCTACAACGGATATTAACGAAAGTGACTTTGAAATCCGTTCGTATTCGGGGGAAATGTCGTAGGTGTTGCCAATTGAAAAAAGAGAAAATGTTTCAATTTGAAAATAGATGGAGAATCACTGATTACAAATGGGACGAGATATTGAAAATATTCTTCTTATTTTTAAATGTAGAGTTTTATTGAAATGGATAATGGGTTACAGAGAGCCTAGCAGAGTTTTTCCTAGCATCTCTGTTGTCTCATTATTTGCTTTGCATTTTTTGGGTTTGTCGTGACGTCGTCGTGTCGCTCCATTTTATTCCCAACATCTTTAATCTATACTAATATTATAAAGAGGAAACATTTGTATTTTTGAATTTTTGTATGTAACGAATAAACTTAAAAACTACTGGACCGATTTCAAAAAATCTTTTGCCGTTAGAAAGCTACATTATCACTGAGTAACATAGGCTACAGGCGGAGCCGTGAGGACACAGCTAGTAGATGATATGTTAGCAGTGATACCTATACTCTAAAGGTTTAGGTAGTTAAAAAAGGGTAAACAAATCGTAAAAAGGGTTTTTTATAGTTGACACTTTCTTGTTTAAAAATACGTTCTAACAAAATTAAATTTATTTTCGATCACACGATAGTTTCCTCTTTTATTATAGTATGTTCAACTTTATCATTTATCTTAAAGTACTCTTCGTAGATGTAACTGCTTGAGCACAATTATTTAGTTAGATTTATAATAATAATATAATATTTTGTAATCTGTCTTTTGTAAAGAGCCCAAAAAGACAGGTTTCCCAAACCTTTTAGAAAATATAACGAATTAGATAACGTTGCTAAATTGAAGAGTACAACTATGACGTAGTCTGCCAACTGAAGTGGCAGGTATTACGTTTAGACGGTTAACCAGACGCCTTTGTTGACAGTGCTCTCGACATTTGCGAATATATGCGTGTGTTTCGGATCGATTTTGTTGAAAAGCATAACTATTAATAAAAGTTAAATATGAAAAACACAAATACCAATCCTATGTTGTGGATGAATTAGCCAAGGAAAATGGTGTTACAGTATTGCGCCTGCCGCCATATCACTGTGAGCTCAGTCCAATTGAGTTAATATGGGCTCAAGTTAAGGGGGTTTGTAGCCGAGAAAAATAAAACTTTTAAAATGGCTGTCCAAAAAATTATTTTGCCAGAGGCTTTAGCTAATGTAACAGCAGAGAATTGGAAAAATTTGCAATGGTCATGTAATAAAAGAAGAACAGAAAATGTTTAAATTAGACAAAATAATAGATGATACCACTGAACGCTTTATTATTAATGTGACAGTTCATCAAATTCTGATTCAGAATAGAGCCTGTTAATATGTATAAATAATATGATTATAACATTTGAAATAAAAGGTTTTGCATCTATGAGTCACGTGGCTTTTTTTGTTTACCCTTTTTTAACTACCTAAACCTATGGAGTATAGTGGTGTGACTGTCGGACTGCCAAGTCTTAGGTCTCGAGTTCGAACCCAAGGCACGCACCTCTGACTTTTCGGATTTATATGCGTACTGTATAATTATCACGTGCTTAAAAACGGTGAAGGAAAACATCGTGAGGAAACCGGCATGCCTGAGAGATATTTCTCGACTGCATGTGAAGCCAAGTCAGAGGCAAATGGGCGGCATAAACTCTGACACCAGGTTAGGCATTAACCACACGAAAAGAAGAAGAATAAACGATATTATTATATTAAAATTTCGTACTATTCTTTGCAATTTTAGTTACTCCTTGATTGTAATAGTTCCTATGATGGCTTATTGCTAACTTATAGCGAAAATTGTAATAATTTAACAAAGACAATTGTTTAATTAATAAGTCGTCTATTCGGGTGCCTTTTTACCATTTAAATGTTAATCGATGATTAGACATTTCAAATATTGAATATCATCGATATCTTCCAAAAATGAAAAAAAAAACGTTCCGTTCCATTTTGTCAGACATGAACCCCGAACAAATATAACATTAGCTTTAATAAACCAATTAAGTAAGTTAAGTAACAATGTCAGTACATAAGTAAGGTTCGCTACACACCCGAGTGATCACCAATCGCGCGCTTGCAATGCTGCCTACTAATTACCGGCCTCAGGGTGGGGCGCAACGCTACTATGTGATTTTGCACGACTCGAGTTTTCGAGTGAGATTTGGTCGAGTGAGCGCGAATGTTTAGTTGATGATGTTTTTTGTTTTTATAAAGTAGGTTATGTTTGATCTTGGTAAGTAGTGTTCTGCTTTTTTAGTTTACCCTCGTTTTAAATTTATTGTAACAAAAATCACTGTCTTTTTGTTGTATATGTAGGTATGATTCTTGCGATTCCTTTTTTTTAAACGTGGATTCGGGCTCACGTGTTTTTATTAGCCCTACTATTAAAATAAAGTTCTCACTTTAAACCTTATGGTGCGTCCAGACCTGACGAACGCGCCGCGAATGCGCCGCTCGCGCGCAGCGCGCGAGCCGTTCGCGAGCAGCTCGCGAGCTGCGCGCGTGCATTTCATGTTCGTACAAAGCTCCACGCGCCACGTTCGTCAGGTCTGGACGCACCATTATATTGACCTTATCGCAGATTTGTTTTTTTTTAATGGCCTTCTCGCCTGTTTCTCACGTGACTATCAATAGTGCAAATAGTAACCACTAAATATTAAAAAAGGGTCATATAAATCGAATATCAATCTTACGATTCGAGGTCGAGAGCACATGGTTACCCCGAGGGCGGAACGCCCGCCCTCCGGCAGTCTGTGCCGAGCACGCGACGCGCGCGATCGTAAACTGAGCTTTACGGTTTTACATCGATTTTATATCCGATTCCCAGTCGATTATTGTGATATAAACTTAAAATACAATCAAACTCAGCATCTCAACATATTGTTATTAACTCTCATTACATTAATTACACTATCGATTTGTTAATTAAAAAATCGTAAGCGTAGTTAGTTAAAGTAAATCATAATGTCGATTTTTTTAACTTCCCGTTATGTAGTAAAAAAGTTCATCAACTACTAGTTTCTCTATTTAACAATAATTATTTTATTCGGCGTGCAGAATTGGTTTAATCGATTTTATTTGCAAAAGATATTAAAATTTAGTGATGGGCACGAGCGCGTATCGACGTAATTAGTAGTCGATAAACTTAATTGACTGAAATTAATTACATGTATTAAATGAAAAAATATTGCTGGTTATTACAATAATTCATTAATTATTGTTTTAGTGTAGTAGTTTAACTGTAATAACTTTTGATCGTTTAGCAATAATTCTTGTATAGGCCGGGCGGCATTGTTATCTTTTGTTTTTACTTTCGCAATCGTCGGTCGGCCGATTGATTAATATGTTTCATTAAAATATCATTAGTCACACTTTTTGTCTAGATACAATTTAATGATACAGACTTTTGAATCGTTAATACCACCAGGTGTTCAAATAACTTTTATAACTGGGGCCTACTTTTTTACTGGTACACTGTATTATTACATAGATATTCTAAGAGTATTTGTTCCCGCCCCATCTATGTAGGTTCCTAACAGAATAAATTGCAGCTTTAGAGCAGCTATTATAACATTGTCTATAGTCTTTCATGGGCTATTGACGTCCGCGTTTATGAATGCTACTGTGATGTACTATTAAGTGTAGATTGCATCTCGTTTTCAACTTAATAGGCTAGCACGTGTTTCGACAAACTATCGACATAAATCCGCCACTCGGTAATAAATAAAAAAAACGATTCAGTAGTCGGCATTCGGTCATCGAGCCGGTGCGCAAGGCAGCAATTTAAAAAGCAATCACTAACCGATTGTAGCCCGAATCGACCGCCTTTTAAGGGACCGGTAATTATCGATACTCGAACATTTACATATCGGTTTTTTGAAACATTCGCTTTCACTTCACTATATGGCAATAAATTGATTTTAGCTGCGTATCGACTAATTCATAATTATCGAGATAATCTGACGGTAATCTTGATTTAAATTAGGATGATGAATGATTCAATTATTAATTCATAATTGCCCGCCGGTTTTGCAAAAAAAATATTGATTAATTAATAAGAATCAATTAGGTATTCACACGATGAAGAATTCTTAAACAAAATTACTAATTAGAGGTTTTTATTGAGTAGGTATAGGTACATAGGAACTTGTTTTACAATATAAATAAACGCTTTGCAACATCTGTTTGCAGCCAAAGAAACAAAAATAAAACCATATTCTAATATCTCAAATGATATCCTGAAATACCTCTATGTACCAAAAGAAATACTGTCCCGAACATGTAAACAGGAACATTAAAGTGCTAAAAAGATTTATTTCTTCAGAATCAGTTTTTTCTGTGAAGTGTACAAGAAACATTGGCGCTGGCGTACGTGGATTTATCCAGTGTGATCGAGGTGCAGGTAATAAAGAACACATTAAAAAAATATAAAAACAAAACACAAAAAGATTCTCTCCGGCGGGGAATCGAACCCCGGTCTCCCGCGTGACAGGCGGGGATACTTACCACTATACTACCGAAGACTTGAATGGTGACTCGAAATATGTGTTCTAGTTCTACAATGTCTAATCGTACATCTTTTTATTATTATTTTGTTATCGTTTAAAGCGATAATGCGATAATATGTTTTGACAAAATGTATTTTTGTATTTATTTTTATCAAAATAATGTGGATTTTAACATAGTACAGAATGAAGCCACTTTGTATTATTGTAATACTAATATCAGAATTCTATAGATTAGTTACCTATTTATTACAAATTAACTCACTCAATTATGCGCACAGTGATATTATCTATACTAATATTATAAAGAGGAAAGATTTGTATTTTTGGATTTTTGTATGTAACGAATAAACTTAAAAACTACTGGACCAATTTCAAAAATTCTTTTGCCGTTAGAATGCTACCTACATTATCACTGAGTAGGTAACATAGGCTACGGGCGGAGCCGTGAGGACACAGCTAGTAATTTATATTGCGAGGTTTAAGCTTGTCCAATACAAAAAACAATAAATATAAAAAGTTACATCTAGCGATTCAATTTAAACGAAAAACCTATCTAAATCGGTCTTCAAAAGATTAATTAATAATTTATATTTATCTCGCTACTATTTACAATATCATTATATCCATTCACTTCAATTAAGTCGTCGTAAACTTAAAAAGTGTTGAAACTATAAAAAATTAAACATACAGTTAACCGTAAACTAAAATAACATATCAATAAGAGTTGCCATTTATAAAATTATTTATTTTATAGTCATTGATCAAATAACCTGTCATCATCGAATCAAGATATTTTGTCTTTTTATTTTTATATAAGTAAAAAGAAATAGTATAGTGCATAGTAGCATAGTGTGGTGATGGAGGGGCTCGTGGCTCGTTACCAACCACGTGGATCATACGATTTGCGAGGTTAAGCTGCACTTGCCGCGGTCAATCCGTGGATGAGTGACAATTCATTACACATCGAGACCCCTCCGTGCACGGTCCCGGGTTTCATACGAATACCTATGAACTGTCATAGGTATTCGTATGAAACCCGGGACGTAACGACTGCGTTACGGGAAGTCAGAAGGCCGAAAGTCTGACAACCGGTCTAAACTTAGGATATCGGCATTGCCCAGTAAATGGCTTCCGGAGGTGTGATGGTAGTCGCTCCGTGAAAAATACTGGTATTCAGCCGCATTTGGTTAGACTGGAAGCTGACCCAAACATAGTTGGGAAAAAGCTAGACAGAACGAAAGAAATAGAAAAGGAGTCACACTAATGGGTCTAAAGGAGTAAAATTGATAAAGTAAGTAGGTACCTAATAAGTACTTACTTGGAGTAAAAAAAAAACCTACAGTAGTAAAGTTATAAGTACAGTTCTGAACCTAGAAAAGGGGCTACATCTCATTTTGACAAAAAAAAAATCGACAATTTTATTTTATTGACAACAATTTAAAATATCTGTCAGTCGAGTCTAATTAAAAAAATATTTTATTTATACATGTAAGTATGGCCTTATTTCTTTTCTATTTAATTTGGTATTTATTTAACGGGCATCACTTAATTTGTACGGATTCCGCCTAACCTTTTTCTTTTGATCTGAGGCTAAAAATACGGGACAAATTCTAACCAAAACGAGTTTTATTGTTTATTTATTTTGCCGAAACATCAAAGCGAATTCCCATCAACTTTCACCATATTGTAATACCATAACAAGTCAATGATTAATAACAGAATAGTTCTAAACAATGTATAATTGCACGAGACCTCTCGGTATGTTAATGAGACATACATTCGAATCGATTTATTATTGCATTGAGATAGAGACGTACATCCAATACACATTCCGCCATTGATTGATGGCGAGTATTCGATATGTAACAGTAAATCTATTCGATTAGATTGGATATCGATATTAGAATCGATTTTAGGTTGGTTGAGAGATTTCCTTTGCTTATTTGCATGTGTAGCTCGTGCAATCGTATTGTTGTCAAATACTTACATTTCCCTAAGTCTTACCTATGTCTGTTGTTTTTCCATTACTAACTGCACTTAACATCCCTTTACTTTAAACGTTAACGCCTGCGAATAGATTCAATTGTATATGTAGACTTCGATGACAGAATTCTGTCGAGCAAATCTCATTTTATTTACATATTGATTTTTCCGCAGGCGTTAACGTTTCCTTTTCCATAAGATTCTTTTTTCAAATATTATTTCACTTTAGAATCTCGGTATACTAGCCTATGTCAATTCAAAATTTAGGATACGAGGGTATAAAAACAAACTTAGGCAAATATAAAATCGCCGAACAATAGATATTCAGACAATATACATTTCGCATATTTATTTAACAACATACATCATTAAAAACCAACTATTTTGACAACCGAAAGTACAGTTAGGCGCGCATATATCTATCAATTTATCACGCGGCCATTTTTATTGCTATGTCTATCACAGCTTCCTAAATAATGGCCAGTGTCTCCATCTGCGAGTCACCCAACACGCGGTGACCCCACGACCTGAGTAAACAATACCGCCTTTCACCTCCACGTATAGACAATATTAGGAACGTATTTATTTTTGTTTTATCAAGATTGTCTTTGGATTTCCCAATCGGTATGATAAGTATCTGTTGGATACTTTTTAGTGATCGGGCGTTTAGCTTTTTAATAAGTAGCTAAATTATGATTAATCTTGAAATGTAGGATCTTTCTTCCTAAACGTGTCTTTTGAATCACATCACATAAGAGCCATATTTTTTTAAATAATTTTATTATAAGATATTTATATTTTAATTATATTTGACATTGTGACGTTTATAATATTTTTGTATTTGGAGACGATACGAAAGGCACTGGTCTATAGAATCAGTACACATTTCTATAGCAAAACGTACCTACTTTATATTACAAAACCTACTTAATTTATTTGAAAAGCATAATACGTACTCTAATCAAATTAGTTTACAAGGAGAATTGCGTGGTTACGCGCATAAATCAAGTTAACAAATTAATTCAGAAGACTTGCGACACCAGCGCCCGTGCTTGTAGCGTCAGCAACATAAGCACGGATTTGCATAAGTCATCCAATTCACGATAGGTAATAGAGAGGACAACAAAACAACCACCTCACCCGATTTCCTGAAAAGAACTACCATACAAGTAATTGTACACCCACATAAATAACTAATGATTTTGAGTAGGTACGAATTTTAAAGATGCGCGGTTTATGATATTTATTTCTCGGGCACAATTTCAATTTCGACCTGGGGCCTGCGAAACAAAGCCAGGTACTTCATGCTTCTCCCTCTAAGGTTGCCTGTCCACTGGAGCGGAGAGGAGTGGAGCGGTGCGGAGCTAACCAATAAAATTGCATAAAATTCACGTCTCTGTTCTGCTCTGTGAATATTTCTATTGGTTAGCTCCGCACAGCTCCGCTCCTCTCCGCTCCAGAGGACAGGCAGCCTAAAGCTGGTGTACCTAAATTCATTCTCAGGTTAAACAACGGTTTACCCAAAATGCTTTTATATTTTTAGAGTAAACGTTTGTTTAACCAAAGAATTAATGTTGGTAAATACCAGTTATAAAGAGACCGATGATTGTGTATGTAGCGGCCAAAATAGAGACCAAGAGTCATCCATGATTTTTTACTCCAGCAAACGTGTTATAATAATGAGTAAGATAGAAGAAATAGTGTGATGATGATGACAGATCGTTTTGGCTTACAAATTGATTAGTTAATTAAACTATTCCCTGAAGGTATGACTTGAATGATCACTTCTAGTTCACCTTAAACCATGATGAATGTAGAGCAATTCATCTAATATTATCACCAATAACAAAAAAATCTAACTTATTTTTTGCGCTGCTACTACTCGATATCAACAATTAAGTAGGTATCGTAGCACCCATGTCATCACATCACGACAAGTTTTCACCACATCCGGTAACAAGTGCATAAATTAAAACGGATAATAAATAAAAACTAGATCGAAAGTAATCGATTAGGTGTCCAATGCCGTAACTTGATACGGATACCGTAAGTTTTGTAATTGATCTACATTATATCGAGTATAATTTCAACCGAATGGGCTACACACTGGAGATTTGAAATTGGAATAGTTTGACAAACTTTTAAATGCAGTTTATAGCTACATCTCTATCGTGAAGTATGCATGGGATGTGTACTTCTATGACAGCAAAATTAAGATGGCGGTTATGTGGACCGTTTTAGATTATCGTTAGCGTAATTAAGTAGTGAATAGCAGCACAGAGATTGAATATTTTAAGTTATTAAGAAATTCGGCCTATCTTTTATAATATTTACATTACCAATTAATAATAAAATATAGACCAATAACAACATTTAGCACAATGATTTCTTAACAGAAAAACATAATTTTTGGAAAGTTTTTTAATTAACAATTTTCTTGTTATTGAGGAAGTGATGAGGACTATTATTTCTGGGCGACTTGCGTTGAACGTTGACTGGCTCAAGCTTTTTGGGGTTTCTAATATGACAAAGGCGTTGAAGATTATTTGAATGGAAAATATCATCTTCACCGTCATAGCCTACTACCTATGGCAGTTTTTATTTTCGCATTTCTGAGACATGAATCAGAATCATTAGAATCACATTTTGCTCAATTCATTACATTAGGACAAATTGATTACTATAACCAATGGGTATACTTCAAAATGATTATACATCGCATATATCAAAGACAGAAGTGCTAATTCATAGATTGCGTGTATCATGTAATCATATAAGATCATCACTGTCTATTCTCTTATTGTAATGTCGACCATTGACATTACTGTAGTTGGTGTAAGATTCTATAGCCTGCGATGCGCTAAAAGTAATAACTTAGGGATAAACTATCCTTCTGTCTTCGTAATCACCTTTGTTAGGTCTGCTATCGTTATTATCATGCTTGTAAGTTTATGGCTCGCTTATAGCTGTTTCATTCATAATATAGCGGATTTCTGTGTCTTAACTATACTCTTATTCATAACTAGCGGCCCGTCCCGGCTTCGCACGGGTGGACATTTTTCCCGTTTTTGCAACATTTTTCATTTATGCTCCGCTCCTATTGGTCATAGCGTGATGTTATATAGCCTATAACCTTCCTCGATAAATGGACTATCCAACACAAAAAGCATTTTACAATTCCAACCAGTAGTTCCTGAGATTAGTGCGTTCAAACAAACTCTTCAGCTTTATAATATTAGTATACCTATAGATTCGATGGACTGCAGTGACTGATCCTACCATTGTTATTTGACGGTAGTGCATTGTTATTTGACAGTAGTGAATTGTTGTTTGACAGTAGAACCTGTCACTTCAGTCCATCGACTTATGAATAAGAGTATAGGTACTTAGAACCAAACAGCACAATTTAGTGCTTGTAGTCAATAAGTTAAAAATTTTTGAGAATGTTTTGTTAAAAATCATTCTCGCTGATAATAGGCAGAAAGATTTTGCTATAAAGTTGAACTTTTATTATCCCTATTTAAAGAGCAATCAGTGTTATCTATCCATCACAAAGTTGGTACTTATCGCCACCTCACAATATTATATGCTTGATTACATACTGATCAGTAGTAATTTCATCATTCATTTGAGTTTCACTAAAGGCCTCTATTATAAAAACTTTCTCAAGTATTAATATCATCATCTTCACAGACATCCCTATCCTCTCAATTTATTCTATACAATAGTATCATTTAGTTAGCGTAAATTGCCAGTGTTATAGCGAGTGATTCGATAATTAGCTGGCTTAATTACTGTATATTCTGATTGGGATCGCATCATCTTGAATGATGGTTGCTTTCAACGCTATTATGTGGAGGTGTAGGGCAAAGTTATTTAGTTATTAATGTAGCACGTGTTAGTTGAATAGACACGTCTTGCAACATCGTTTAAAAATGACCATCTTTTTCATGTCGTCCACAGAAGTAGATAAATGCTTTTGTGGTGTTTCTAAGTGTCTACCAAATGTTTGGTATAAATATGTTCTCTGTAGCTGTTTAAGATTAACCTATATCTATACTAATATTATAAAGAGGAAATATTTGTATTTTTATATTTTTGTATGTAAAGAATAAACTTAAAAACTACTGGACCGATTTCAAAAAATATTTTACCGTTAGAAAGCCACATTATCACTGAGTAACATAGGCTACGGGCGGAGCCGTGAGGACACAGCTAGTTATCTCATAATTCTAGAGGGATAATGACAAACGAATTTCTTACTACCAATGTTGTCACTTAAATTATCAACCTATCTGTTGTATTCATGAGGGGCTCAAGGCTCATACCAACCACAGGGATCATACGATTTGCGAGATTAAGCTGGCTTGCCGCGATCAGTTCGTAGATACGTGACCGTTGGTTAAACATGGAGACCCCCCTGTGCCTCGGAGAGCCATTTAAACAATCGGTCCCGGGTGTCATACGAATACCTATGACAGTAGGTAGTCAGATAGTCGCGAAATCAGAAGCCCGAAAGTTTGACACCTGGTCTAACTTTAGGAGATCAGCATTGCCCAGTAACTGGGTTGCGGAGGTCTGATGGCCGTCGCTCCGTGTAAAGTACTGGTATTCAGCCGCATTTGGTTAGACTGGAAACTAACCTCAATATAAGTAGTTGGGAAAAGCTATGCAGAACATTGTATTTGTGATGGTGTATGCTTAGCTGAGACTTCTAGGTATTAATCATCCGCGAATAATGCTGTAAAATAGCATGCACTGTTTGGTAGAGTGACTGCAGTCAATCCTTTGTATTCCTTAGACATCCTTAGTCTTCTTCTGATCATCGTTTTCTTTGTTGCGCAGGAGCGGCTGGGCAGCGGCGGGCTGGGTCTTGGCGGGGGTGGGTTCCGCGGCGGCGCGCAGCCCTCGCTGGCCGACTTCCAGCCGCCTTACTTCCCGCCGCCCTTCGCCCCCGCGCCTCACCCCGCCAGCCCGCATCATCAACAACAGGTTAGTATACATGAAGAATTGTTAAGAGCTACCAGGGTCTCGCAAACTATAATAGCAAAGGTACAAAATTTCGCAGAAAGCTCTGTTACAGAAACAGGACCAAATCCAAGAGTTGTTTATTTTTAAAACTGATTTGAAACCTTAACAAGAACACCAATTACTGAATTAAACTGTCTAGTCCTATATCTAGCATCAACAACATGAGGTCACACTAGATTCAACGGAAGAGAGATGGTAGTCTACTTCCCCAAACAGGAAGCACGAGGATTGGTGACAGTAAAGCCAACTCAGGCAGTTTAAACGCTGCTCATGAACTAGCCTGTTCCTTCTAGCTATGACGTCATTTTAGCGGGTGAAATATTTAATGAATCCCTACCTGAACTCGAGTCCTTACCTTACCTCGTTTACATCGAAAAACAAGTTGTAAACAAATTGTGTAAACGTTGTTTTCAACATGTAATGAACATGCAAAAATTCTGTAATCTACAAGTACAGTAGGGGAATGAAAAGGTTCGTCAGTTTTCAAATTCATTCCTTTCCTACGTCGCGGACACATGTTACCTTTTCAAACTGTTGAACGGAACAGATCAATGCATGGAAAATTATGTTAAATTATTGGGTAGCAAAGATCAAAATTGCTTTTTGCCTCCATTTGACATAGCAGTGCCATGTAATGTCTTTGATTTGATTTAAGAAGTTTTGTTGTAAAAACCACATCAATCAAATCGATAATTAAATAAATTGATATATATATATACTAGTGACTGTCACCATGTCAATGTCGCCGATATAATTTAATTTAATATACTGTCAAAAAATTGTTGTATTTTCGTTTCATAATGTTGGCAATATGTAGTCGGTGAAATTGTCCGTTTCTTGCACTGTGCAAACTAAATAACACCTTAAGATGCATAATCTTTTTATTTCCCTACTGTACATACATTTTTGCTACTTGTAGTATGTATTAGATCGCTTGTGCACTGCGTCCGATCCGAATCCGAGAAAATACAAATCGATGAAACTCGGCTGCTTTATGAGTCTCGGATCAGATGCAGTATGTAGTGCACAACTATTCATATAAATAGTACAGCAGCTTACAGCGCTTAGCAATAGAAAAAATAATACGTTGACTGATATGTGTTTTACACCTTGGTGTGAACGAGGCCTTAGAGTACGCTTGTACTGAGAATATTCCTAACGATAAAATGTCTTGTCTTCCCAACTACCTATACCTTTATAAACCGCGGCAGAGCCATGGCATGGAGTACGGGGGCGGCGGTGGCGGCGGCGCGGAGTACGCTCAACACTACGCGCCCCAGCAGCTGCTACCGCGGCACCACACGCACCACGAGCCCCACGCACACCTGCGGCACCACCGCGACCACCATGACATACATGCACATCACGTAAGTACCAACGTATAGTTCAAAAGCCACTGGAAGCCGTTAAACCTCCTTATGCTAAGGAACTCAGATATGCTGTTCCCTTGCCAAGAATATCTCTATTCACCAAGAATATCTCTATTCACCAAATATGCTACAAAAATGATATAGAGAAATGAGATATTAATCAACTTACACAAGACGCGATTCAAATATTGTGTTCCAGACTTTCTCAATAAGGCCACTGGCAGGCAGAGCAATCGTGGCTGCCCAATCGTTTTTTTTATAGGAACTTAAGTATAGGTACAATGGCCGCCAAAAACAACTTTAAGTTACTCTACACAATAATTATGACGCTAAGTAACGATCAGAAACGTCAGATTTAGACAGTTTAACTTCATTAAAAAACGCGTGGTTCCTTCACGGAAAAGCTAATCACACACACATATTCATCCTCTCAACATCCTTCTAAATAGATCGATAACACAACAGTGTAGTAACAAACTATGCGCTCCACCCCACTCACCCCTCGCGAAAGAATCTCTGCATAGTTCGTAACCCTCCACGAGTAAAATGATTATCTTATTAATAATTTTCCCTTAATCGATCCTTCTGGCATATTATAATATTATGAATGTAACTTCTAGTGAGTAGCATGCTAAAACAAAATGTGATTCCATATTCATTTTTTTCAAAATGGGAGTCCTGCCAAATTACGAATCTGGCGAATTCGTCCGTATTTTTTGCAAAAATATTTAAGTATTTGTCAAAGTGCTCATTTATAAATATTAGAGAACAAATTGTAATAAATAAATACGCCATTATAACGGGGTCAAATATTAGTCATGTAAATTATAAATATTGTCATTTTAATCATTTGACATTATTTAAGATATTTTATTGTCATAGAAAGGCACTTTATCTTGATTTGTCCTCATTTAGTCAATTGATCAAATGTTTTTTTAACTTATTTTGTAGTTAATGTGCTACAGGTAGGTACAACTTTGGTTACGCGTGTAAGTTTGAATTATTTTATATTTTAAAATAAAAAGAAATTACTTACACACATTTTTGAAATAAGAAAACAATATTACATTCCATGACGTAACTGTAAAAAAAATAAGCTACTCCAATCCACAACTTGAAATTCGAAAAGAAGTATTAAGCCAATTTTTTTTCCAAAGCAATGTTGACAATATTTTCTGCCAACAATAGGTTATGAGCAAAACGTTAGGGATGGGATCACTTTAGTAGATTAGCCGTTGTTAATGTTCCGGTTTGCTAGAGCGGGCTATTCACTACAAATGCCGGCCGATCGCTAGAGGAAGGGCTCGATGACATTACACGTGATTAAATAGCAATTTATGAAAAACTTTTTTGGAATATTCTTCGACAATGCGTTATAGAGCAAATGTCTCGTTCTAATATTCTTTATACACTTTAGTATTATTTTTTTCACAAATGACCCAGAATCGAACTTCGCGGAACGCCGACTTTGACGTTGACCACAGATCCTGGAAATCCAATCATGAACAATTAAATTAGCAGCGACAAAAATAATAGCAGCTTATAGTGCTGATCCAACCTAACAATCCTCCTTCATTATTCAGATAGTGATCCAAGTTTATCTTTAACATTAAAATTAAATACAATTTTCGCAGAACAGGTTCAGTTACGGCAACGAGTGATTTGTCCGAGGCATTCTTTAGTTATATCATCATTGCTAGGATCCTAGCCACTTAAGTCTAAACCTTTTTGCACAGTTGTCACACGGTGGATTCAGTTATGGTGGGGGCGAGCGTCGCGCGGACTACGGTGCTCGGGAGCAACATGAACTGGCACTTCACCATGCGTTGCACTCCGCCGAGGAAACGCCGGTAAGAACAAGATGCATAGAAGCAGACATCATCACCATGGCCTAACAAAGAACGTCTAGCAGCCACCCCAAGCGTCAGTACCACGCGAGGTGCACTAACCAATAATTTATTATTGGCAATCCAGTTATGATAACTGGCCGATTGTGGAAAAACTATGTAACTTGAAAGCAGAGCATGAACACCACAGACAAGGGGTTTGTCGACGGAAGAATAGACAAAATGACATATTACCATAGTCTATTCTTCCATCGACTAATCCCTTGCCTTGAGTCCGCCCAATAGGATATAAGTTTCTTGTAAAAGCGCCCGAAACAATGACAGATCAGTGGTGCCAACATAGCGCCCTAAAGACTTCAGCCGTGGCGCGAAATCTAGGGTCATCATGCTACGCCTGCTGCTAGTTCTCCAGGCCAATGACGACTAGTAACGTCGCCGGTACGATTGGAGTCAGCTACACCTTGAGTATTGACTAAGGGGATTAACTTCCTTTTTAGAGAGGTGTATGGACGGCGATAAGCTTTTCCCAAGGTCGTACTATACCGATTAAATAAAAAATATACCCCACATCTTCCTGTCAATATGCTATTTTATCATAGGAGTATTTTGTATGCCCGACGAATACTTGAATTCCAATTAAGTTTATTTAAAATTTCATCCTCGCATCGTCGATATTTTGATAGACATCCAATATCTAAGAAATGTGTGCGCCCAGCCCTAAAAGGAATTTAATAATAAGCTAAATTAAAATACTCCTCCGATAGCGGGGAATATAGAAAAGTTCACATTTTTCCTTTTTATAATAACAATACATTAAGAAATTCGTATATGGAATACAGAATAAATATTTTAGAGAGCAATTTCATATAATTTATACACAATCAAAATTACGGAAATGCTTGTAATTTTTGCCTAATGGGTCTGAGTATTTTTATTATATGGTTTTTAAAAAGTTTAGTTAAACGACACACAAAGAAGCATAAAATAATGTCGTAGAAAATCACTAACTACCTTTTCAAAACATTAATGTCTATGTGAGGGATATTCGCGCGCCACGAAAATAATTATAATTCAAACCTTATTTTTAGAATGCTGGCATGGACGACACTACGGGGTTCATGACTGACCTTCCACTTTTAAAAAGTAAGTAAACTCAAATTAAAAAAAAAACAGATATATTTCTTCTTTTACACAAATTATTGACGTCATGTGAGCATTGTGCGTTGTAATAACTTTCGCGCCATGTGGTACCTACTGCCAAATAGCTGAAAGATTGGCTCCGTTGTAAGTCCGGATCTAGATTTAATTATTTATTTAAGAAGATTCTTATTTTCGAAAATTCTTCTGTGCAGTCAGAAGCAATAATATCTGCCTAGCGTCAGGTAAATAATCCAAAATAGTCATCCGAATATGGAAAACGGTGTGGTATGGGCACAGAAATTTGTATGTCTATGAAACGGTTGAATGTGTGCCTATGATGCATAGAACGGATAGCCGTACTATCATTCTATACACCCATTTTTTTTCTCGTCTTGGATTAAATCGTTATTATTGGCGATTTTAAATCCGTCTGTAAATATATTATAATATTGTTGCTTCTCACTGTACTATAATGTGACCAATTAAAACTCAGATTTACTTGATCTGAGAATTAAAATAATTATAATTTATGAAATTAATGTTTCATAGAAATAGTCCGACCGAGTGATATGACAAAAATTATGATTGAGAGTTCACGATATGTATTTTTTTGTTGACTGATAGATGGAATACTCCTGAATAATTATGTACAGACAGCAGTTAATAAATTAAAACTTTAAATTTTAAAGTATAAATTAAAATAAATAAGTATAATAATACCCTCAGATAAATTATCTTTATTGCATGTAAATGTAACGCAAATATAATTTCGGTAAACAAACAAGTCAATAAGTTTTCGCGATAAGCGCCATCTGCTCTGTAACTTCCTTTATTTATCGTCGAAATCCAAAGATTAAACGCGCAATTTTATTCACTTAATTCTCTGACCGTACCTCTATGTAATTTAAAAGGCACGAACATCTGATAAAGTAACTACACATTATTAACATATCAAATATTTTATTGTTATACTCTTCTAAGATGACCCGTTAAAGATAAGACTGTAATTAGGCTTCATACCGCACTTATCAAATAGGTGTATCGATTTTTCTAAGTAGATTGTATAAAAAAATCATCTCATTCAACGGACGAATGAATCAATATCAAATACATAAAAGTAACGATCAATCAATCGATATTTGAATAGCATATTCGATTTTAGAAATTACTTTTTGATTCAATACTCTTTATAGTGTTGTCGTTAGGTTCGTGCGTCGTTAATTAGTAAAATTATATTACTGTTATCTGGTATACCTCTCTGTACATAGTTTTCTATTTATTAACAAAAATCAAAAAATATTCCGTCGTGGTAATACATGTGAAAAGGTTAAATATAGGTACTTAGACAACTTCAAGCTATCTAATTCAACCGTTAGTTTCGAATCGATCTAATTAAAAAAATGGATACATACCGAAGTAATTATAAATTGATTTAGTAAGGCTAGTAAGTACCTATAGGACGAATAGGTTCTGCCAAAAGAGAATTTAAATACTTATGGCTAACTTTTTTAAATATTATGTATATAATTTTCTTTCTTCAAAATAAACGACAACGTTTAAGGTAGAGTAAGAAACGACAGTTTACGAGTACCGCGAGTCTCACACTTCGTCGGCTTTTTCAATAGCATAATTGGCCAGTAATAAGTGTGCGCACCTTTATTTTTTTGTACAAAAAAGCGGGGTGTTAATAGCCAGTATGGTGCCAACATAATGACATACTAATGTTTATTGTATTAGGGTTGCCATACAGAAATATTACAATGAGAATGGAGATCACGCTGAGCTCATGTTTGGGGCGTGGCAATGATTGTTAGTGGCCCTATTGTTGATATTTGAAGCCGAGGATTTTGTAATCACTGCAATTTTTATACGACTGATTTGTAACGATTGTTTATTCTTTTTATTTTTTCAAAGTAGGTACTGTACTATTTTATTGAGATATTCGTAAATAAGAAAACATACAGCAATTTATTGAAAATAAATTAAATTAACAAGAAAATGTTTTAAGACCTTTTGTAATGCAATGTTATTTTTATTCAATAACGACATTAACTACTCATAGTTCAGATATAAATGCGAAGTACTTAAATACATAATGTTACTTTGTCAGTTCTAACAAGAAATAACTATTTTTCAAAACCTAATGTAACAAGCATAAAGAAGTAATAATAATAAAATGATGGTCCATTGTGATACTGCTCGTAATATCTATTCATCAAACAGCAAAGTAAAAGTTGACTCGTGATCATTGTTAATGAAATAAGTACAAAAACTAAGTCAAATACAATTTCCTGTTGGCAATCTTAATAGGTACAGGATGTAATCGATATGTTGGTAAACGGTACACCTACGATTTGAGTGAAGCCAAAGCCACCACTGAAATCATACTAATAATATAAGTTTGTGAGTTTGAATGTTTGTTACTAGTCAATAACGCATAAACGGTTACACGGATTTAGATTAAATTTGGCACACATATAGACCATATCCTAGATTAAAACATGGGATACTCTTTATCTGGGCACATGAAGTACTTTCTCTAGTATGCGAGTGAAACCACGGGCAACAGCTAGTCTATTATATAAATAATTTATTAAGTGCTCCCACAGAGTGCTACTTATTATTTGTGGGTACTAGGTACCAAGCGGTTATTAGAATCTGCCATATCAGTCTGCTACAGTATGAAAGGAGATCCAAAACCTGAATAAGCGCTTGCGCTGCAATGCCCTCCGATTTTCTTTAAGCCTACCTACCAGTTTCCAGAAGCTGGGTTTAAATATCGAGTGCGAATATTAAAATTGAGCTGAACCCAAAAACAAACGGTGAGATTCAAACTCTATAGCGGACCGCCAATCCTAGAAGTCTTTTGAAAATATTGGAAACACGGAGCATAGACATTATTATAAAGTCTAATTATTTTTCCATTCATTTAGCAGTAACTTCAAGCGACATAAAATCGACCTTTTATAAACGTATTTATATTGTTGTACAGCCATGAAAGGCCGCGATGGTCTCGGCGGGACGGGGTCTTGTGCACCCAACGACGTGTTCTGCAGTGTCCCGGGGCGGCTGTCCCTGCTGTCCTCCACTAGCAAGTACAAAGTCACCGTGGCAGAAGTGCAGCGGAGATTGTCACCGCCTGAGTGCCTCAACGCGTCTTTACTCGGAGGAGTGCTGAGAAGGTAAGAAGATTTTTTTGTGAGTTAGTGAAGGCCGAGTCGGAAGCCTCAACGCACTTCTTCAGTTGAGTGGCCGATGGGCTTCGCCTTTTTTGGGAGGAGACTATGAGCGCTTCATTTTTTTAAGGAGAACGTAGAAATTTCTGTATGCTATAATAGATGAATCGAATGTTTTTACGGCCTTTAGTAAGTTTGAATGGCAGTAGTGAGTAAGTAAGTAGGTAGCTAGGTAGTAACACCGGCATCGAGTACGGAATCTTCTTTTATGTAAAATCGTTTATTTTTCCTTAATCATAAACTTCACACAATTTCAAATGTTTTTTTTTACTCCTGCGATTCAAATGACATTTAAAACGTACCTACATGTTGAATGTCGTTGCATGTCATAAAAAAAGAAATTGATTGAACCACCTACCTACAGCTGCGATGTTTGATGATCCACTACAAGTTAATTAAAACGATAATTACTGTATGCATAATAAATATTAGGCAATTACAAGACAAATTCACATCACTGGCCAACCGACCATAATATTGAATTTATTTGTGCCATGGTCTTGTTCCGCAAGTGCGGTTGGTTATTTATTATAGTTTTTGTTCTGGCAACACTGTGTACAGTTTGCGGCTAGCGATAAAGACATGTTTGACTTTTAAGATCAGACCGTTTTGGTTAGCGGTTATTAATATATTTTAGGGTACCATGGTACTATCCCTTGATACCTTAGGTATCACCTAAAGTAGGGCCATTTTAATAGGTCACATTTGACACTTCATCAAAATACTAATTTGCAACGGCAGCCATATAATATTATAAATTTTTCCAAAGTTAGAAGACACAGTTGGACAACATTTTTCAGTTACTAAATATATATTTATTTTAATAATGAAAAAAAAGACAATTTTACGATTTACTTTGACAAACAGACAATAGTCTTACATATGTCAAATGTGACCTATTAAAATAGCCCTACTTTAAGTACAAATATATAAAAAAAATATGATTAAAGATCTCCAGTACGTGTGATGTATACCTACCACATTCCATTTTAAATAATTATAATTTTCTTCGAATGCTACCAAAGATAGTGACTTCGGCTTCGGCATACGGACTTCAATACAAAGACATTTAAATAAACTTTAGTTTTTTTGTTGCCTGCTCCGCAAAGAGTTTCCCTTAATAATTGTTTTAGTAACACTGCTCTTTACCCTCATAAAATTTGCATTACTCAATAAAATTAAGAAACAAAACAATTTTAAACTGCCTACATAATCGGGCAAAAGTGTAAAAAACCATGTAATTGAATATTCAAGTAACTAGTTTATTTAAATTACGGAACCCGTAAATACTGCTCAAATTACGCTGTGCACACTTTTTGTTTCGCTTGCGCGGTTAAATGTAGGCTGGCATCGAAACGACGTTTCCTTTATATGTTTATTGAATATAATTATCGGGTATTACTTCTACATATTTTATTGTGATTATATCTTGATCTAAACACACCGTTACGTTAAAAGTAGCTAGTTGCGTTTTTGCTACCTCTTTTTGCCTTTTCACTGATCGAGATTTTTTATGAAAATCTTACGCTTAAACGCAAACTTTTGACACTTGACAATATAATGATTTTTTTATTGCCGTTACGTTGCCTTACGCATAAGTAATATTTTAACTGGATTCGACCACTCAGTATGAAGTGTCCGCCAAAAGCTCGTAAGTTTCAGCAAAAAACTGTCCGGTCATGATTAAATAAAAAATCCAATTATTCTACAAAAGGAAGCCGTAATGACTACCTATCTAACTTATGAGGTCATTTAAGCACATCCTAGTTTGTACGTGATCGCCGTAATGCTAGGATTTAAATTAGGGCATTGTTGAAAGAACTACATCAAATAAATGGATAGGTTTTTTAGTCTGTTACTTTGAACTTTATAAAACATTCCATTTGACGCAATAAATAACTGTCACAAGCCAATTTACCTACTTGTTTTATTAAATTTAGAACGCGATAAACAGCGCATCATCGGCGGCCTAATTGCCGTCATTATGTTGCGACGGTTGCGTTGTCAAAACGATATGCAGCCAGTGCATTGCGGCTTTAGAAAATAATTTATACGATGGCAACACCGAATAATGGCGGGAAGCCGGCAGCTGGCTGTATACATCGACTTGAATATTTCAAATTCTCAACTCGGTGTCTGCTTACATGGTAATTACATCAATATTAAATTAATTTAAGCGAAACTACGAGCTGAAACGACAACCAGGACACGAGAGGACTAGTTTACATTTTTACGCATATAAAGTAAATTAAATTGCGTAGGTAGGTACATAATTATAATGTTTCATCCGTTTCCATAGTGATAAACATAAGTGTTCTTATTGGTTCTTGTAGAAATATTTGTCACCTGACTTGTTCAAGTTTAATATTTGTGCGTGGTTAAACGAATTGTTTTATTCTGCTAACCCCCCCTGTGTGTGTGTATGTAGCTTGAACCACCGTGAAGATTTCAATCCCGTATTTCTTTTCTATCAATCGAGCAATCCTAATATTTATATGGTATCTCATGTTGGAATATCTTAAGATGTAGGTACCATTGATTGTGCTTTTGCAGTAACACATTGGTAGGATTCATAGCTCTATGAATATAATATAAGAAGAAAGATAGACAGACGAAGTAAGACAGACGCGGCTTGCACTAGGTACTTAACGCTCATAAGAGTTCGATGCATACAACTTTAAAAATCAAAGTATCTCCATTTCAAAACCAAATCCCAATGAAATTAATCACTCGTAAAAACTTCTTATCCGATGCGTCTTTCCACAAAAGAAATGCTGTCAAAACATACCTATGCCGCAGACGCCATTATTTCGAAATTCAAAAAACTCATTGTGTCGTAAGTAAGTAGGAACGCCATTTTGATTTAATCAATCGCGTATTATTAATGGATCCGCCGCTCTACGATACGAGAGTTATTTTTATTATTTTTCATATCGATATGTTCGATTCGGTAATTGGAGATGAAATGATCTTGCATTCATCGATACGCGGTCACATTCAATCGGAACTTCTTTGCAGCTGGTAAAAGCTAAAATATCGATTACTCAAAAAGTAAATTCGTGTGTCAATTTGATATGAAGCCTATACAGAGCCGCAGCAAACAACGTACCTACATATGTGGGAAATCGGTCAACGGTACCTATCTTTTCGTCGTATTTATCGTACCTACTTGAATCAAAGACGTGTACTTGATTGATAATCTCTTTAATCGGACACTTGAGTATCCGATACATACTCGATATTCGATGCCCATTAGTTCTCTTTCCAATCTGTCGATTCATTCGATTTAGTTTTCCATTGATTCTAAATTCAAATTCATTGTTTGGCTCGTTAGCTCCGCAGATGATTCTCGATTCTTTTGTAGTTGACTAAACGAACGTGTGAAAATATTAAACTCGACTAACGGTGCGCTGTCTAATTACAATTGTGATTATTTTCACCTCAGCTATTGTGTAAATGAGAAATAGTAAAATCATTGGTCACTGATTCAGTACCTACGCAAGCTTTGCGGCTTTTTAACGGGCAATTAAATTTATATTTTCTTGAAATGTTGAAATTATTCGGTCGGTTAGCTTCAAACGACATGTAACGATTTAGAAATGTACCTAGTAAGCTTGATTTAATTAAGTATTTTTTTAATACGTTGATTAATTTTGACGAATAATAAAATAATAATTATGCAATAAGTTTGTTTTCATATAGAAGGGTAAAATAAACTTGATATCAACTGGTTGGCCAAATCTATTGTTCGCGCAAGCTATAAAAAATAACTAAAGGATAATTATTACTTAGGTTGGCTTAAAATGTAAAAACATCTTTGTCTATAAACTAATCGTAGGTACGTACTTTCTTAACAAAGCAAAAGGGTTATAAATCAGTTTTACAATCTTGTTTTGCATCATCAATTCTAAGTAGGTATTCGGAAGCTTCCATAGTGCGTGCTTTAATTACGAGAATGCGGTTTATTAAGGTACCGTTCGAAATTCTCAGATAAATGACGAAATACATAGAAGTTCATAGTTACTAGGAAAATTCACAAACTAATAACAATTCCTTTGGAATTTATTCGCATGCCAGCCCGATGCGGATGACGAGGGGTGCCCGAAAACGTCGCTACACAAAATTAAGCCTATCTTAATCCAACGAGGCCCCGGGATTTGAGAAAATTGTTTAGATGTCACAGAGTTTATCATTATTATAATACAAAAAGTATTTTTTTTAGGAAGTAGGTATTACATTCTAAAGTTTTGGAAACTAATGAATACAATTCAAAATCAGAGGTCTTGTTATCAAACACGAATTAAGATTTTTCAATCAATTTAAAAAAAATGTCTTGTCGATTGTGATAGTGGCGCGCCGTAAGCACAAATCGACGGTCCCTACGTATAGGTATATATTTCCCTACTATCGAAACTACAAAATCTCAGTTTTTATTTTATTATGTATGTACCTACACCGATTACGCTGAGATTTATGATTCGATTTACGTGATTCTTCTTTAGTTTGATGCGGAATAGTTGCCATTTGGTCCATAAAAATTTAATATTTTATAACCTTTAAGATAACATAATTTCACACATTTTAAGCGGATAAAATAAAAACTGATATTTTGTAGTTTCGATAGTAGGTACCTATACGTAGGCACCGTCGAAACATGAACCCACAACCCTATGACATAATTATCAATCATAATTGATTGTGAAGTTCTTCCAATTCTTTAATTTTAATTGTTCAAATTGATTCAGTGGCATTAAACTTTCAACTTGTTAAGGTGGACGATCTTGTATGTAAATTAAAATAATTTCAAACAATGTATTATCACTCTTATTCAAATTGTCAACAGCCTGTCAAGAATACGAAAACGGCAATCAACCGACATTATTTTCGATTTATCATAACATAACGAGCGAACTCGTATTCTCGAACTTTATTCATAAACTCCATCAAAGTTTATTGAAAACAATTTCGATAACGAGCTTTTATTTCACAGCGGTTAATACTGGTAGCCATTTTTAAACGTTCGACATACTACATCCAAAGTATTTTTACCGCCATAATGTAATAAATCATTCGATTACCAGCCCTATTCCGTAGCAGTAGATGGGAACGTAATTTTCTCCGTCCAACAAAATTATTTTATCACTAACTTTCTATGCGTCAATCATGAATTACAATTTTGACGGTAATCGATAGGTTATCGGTGGCTCTATCTAGCGGTCAGTAGCAACACTATTGACTGACATGTGACCGTTCAACAAAAGGCGCGGAGCTACTTTATTTTTTGTTGCAATGACGTGCAAATAGGGTCAACGTTTAAATTAAACAATAAATCTATGAAACTTCTTTTTGTAAAAACTGCTTGAACTGAATTATTTATATTTTCTAACAGTTCAGTTAACTTGGTGTATGTCTAAGTAAGATTTCAAGCTAATGGGGGCTAATTTGAAACTGAAAATCTACCAGGCGGCGCCACTTTCGATCGAGGTGAAAAATGTTTAAACTGTCGAACTCTTTCCAAGTTACCGTGATAATAATAATAATGTAATAAACAGGTAATTTTATTTCAGACCCATTTTAAAGTCAAAATAATCTGTTTTAATACCGGTTCTGTAATTTTTCACCTTGGTTCTAAATGGCGCTGCCGTTGCCTGGCAGATTTTGAGCCTCAATTTAGCTAGCCCCATTACACCTGCTAAGAACATAACTTTTAATGATAAAATGACATTTCTAATTTGTTCTTAATTACCGTCAGAAGTTTGAAATTAATTCTTTTTTGCAGAGCGAAGAGCAAAAATGGCGGGCGATTACTCCGTGAAAAATTGGAAAAGATTGGCCTCAACTTGCCGGCTGGGCGGCGGAAAGCTGCCAATGTTACGCTCCTCACGTCTTTAGTGGAAGGTAATTTAATTGTATTTTCCATTTTATTGTTCGAAAGGTCCATCAAGCCAGCAATTATTGTAATATTGTGTAGGTACGACTCATACAAAAACTACATAACAGGATTATTTTTTGTTATCCATGGTCCGAATGCGTTCTTCAGATAGTATTTTGGTTTAAGCCTAGGTCTATGACTTAAAGTTGACGTAACTATGACTAAACTAAATACAATTTCAAGGTTCGCTCCTACTTTGAATCACCATTTGACGTTCAAATACCCTGCTGTTGAAAATAATCTACTATTAAAATTATAATTTATTATAGATTGTACAACAAATTGTATTGTATTACTATAATTAAGAGGAAAATGATGCCTTGTTAGCTCCTACTGACTAATTTACGTTATTTATCTACTGATTTACATCAAGAATTAATCATAAATAAGATTTGAAGTAGCCCAGTACCGACAGTGCCCAGTACCCAGTTATAATTTTATACAAAATCGCGTTTTTATTTGATGAATCATATTTCGTTCATTGATACCATATCGTAACTGCAAGTTGACTGCACGTCAATTCATCTAATCGGCAGTTGTCACGCTGTTGCACTAACTGCCTTCAAGCTGCCTTTGGCAGTTGCATAGTTTGCAGTTCCGACTGGATGTGCAGTCCACTCCTTTTGTGTTAGATCTCATAGATATTTTTCACTTCTTCTTTTCGCGTGGTTAGTGACTAACCTGGTATCATAGTTTATGCCGCCCATGGGCCTCTGAGTTGGCTTTGCATGCTGTCGAGAAGTATCTCTCAGGCATGCCGGTTTCCTTACGGTATTTTCCTTCACCTTCCGTTTTTAAGCAAGTGATACCTAATTATACAAGATGATGTAGTGACAAAAATTGAAAGGAGTATGCTTAGGTGGTTTGGTCATGTTGAGAGAATGAGTGAACGGCGATTAACAAAAGGAATTTATAAGGCGGATGTCAATGGAAACTCCGGTAGAGGACGTCCTAGAAGGACATACATCGATGTTATTGGTGATGTTCTTTACAAAGGTCAGGTGCGTAGTACTCTCAACCGGCGTGCGTGTATGACAAGATGTATGAATGTGGATGAAGCGAAAGGGGTATGTAAGGGTCGTAGCATGTGGCGTTCTATAGTTTCTGCCTACCCCCATGGGAAAAAGGCGTGAGTTTATATATGATAATTATACATTACGCACATGAATGCGAAAAGTCAGAGGTGCGTGCCTTGGGTTCGAAGTTGAAACTTGGTAGTCCGACGATCACGCCACAAGGTTATCACTGCTTTTTATTTTTGACTGCAATAGTCCATTAAATCTTTGCTCAGATATTAATGTTTCCTACAGCGGAAGCAGTGCACTTAGCCCGCGACTTTGGCTACGTGTGTGAGACAGAGTTCCCAGCGCGTGCACTCGCAGAGTACCTCGCGCGGCAATACGCAGAGCATGACGCAAGACGCAGGAGGGACCTACTACAAGCCACTAAACAGGTAAATATGGAATACTTACTCATAATTGGGTGGGCGTATAATGTGTCAGAACCAAAGTCCCTAGCAAAACTGTATGAGTGGGTCAAGGAACTTCAAGTATACTTCACCAAGAAGAACATAGTCTGCTTAGTTGTCGGCAATAAGATTGACAAGCATATCATTTTGGGACCCAGTGCATAATATCAGCAAGCACATTGGGTCACCCGCACGACGGCGCAATGAGTATTCCCAAGGAGGGTTGGTATCAGGCAGGCGGCCGGTCACAAAGAATAAGCCAAAACCTCTAACAACATAGATTTATGAAATACATGTTGTGCCGACCACACCTAGTGCGGGATAAGGGCAGGAAGAAGAAGAATTGGGTGGCGTATAATGTGCCGACGTTTTCATGATCTACATCTGCTAGTGAGTCCGTTGCACTGTAGATGAACGCTATACGCAAGGAGTTCGAAGTGCGTGACGTTTGTGTATCCTTGTGTTGTGCCGTTGTATTTAAATCAAGGATGCTGCCACTCACCGCTAGATAGAGTCACTGATGATGTATTTATTACCGTCAAATTGAGTAAATAATTTAAAATTATTCATTCACCGCGGCTAAATGCGGTGTTCGTCTTTTTTTGTACTGCAAAATCTTAAGACTTACTGAATATATTTTATTACATGTAAATTGGGACGTATTTATTAATAATTTCCTTCAATTTTAAAAGGTAATTAAAGAGCTGATGGACCTACTGAACCAGGATCGGTCGCCACTGTGCAACACGCGGCCTCCTCATCTCCTGGAGCCGGCGATTCAGCGCCATCTGACGCACTTCTCACTGATATCACACGGCTTCGGCGGACCGGCCATTGTGGCTGCGCTGACGGCTATACAGGTGTGTATTAAGATTTATTTTGACAGAAAGAGAGCGAAGTAAATAAATGGAGTACCTACTTTAATTATAGGTTATATGGTTATTATTTCAAATTAACTGGCCAACCAGCAGTGGTAGCCTAGTGGTGTGTCTCGAGTTCGAACCTAAGGCACACACCTTTTCTTTCTTTTCGGATTCGTGTGCGTATTGTACAATTATCACTTGCTTAAAAACGGTCAAAGAAAACATCTTGAGAAAACCGGCATGCTTGAGATATTTTTCGACGGCATGTGAAGCCAAGTCAGAGGCCCATGGGCGGCTTAAACTCTGACACCAGGTTAGTCACTAACCAGACGAAAAGAAGAAGACTGGCCAACCAAATTTTTTGTTAACTTATAACGAGGTACCTACCACGTTCGTGCTCTTCGCTATTGGTGTCGATTCTGTTGCACATTTTGACAGTACTAAACTAAACTAAAGGTGTTTGTCTCTTTCTGTTTCAATAGAACAAGAAAGTGACAGACACCATTGTATTAGTTAGGTCTTTTGTTATCTAATTAACTAAAACTTTTTTTATTTGAATGTTCTAATAATAATACCTAGTAACCCTACTTAGTTTTGCCAGTTAATTTGAAGTAACCCCATATAAAGCTTATCCGAACGCTATGCGGATAAACTTTTCCTCCTGAAGACTGCGGAAAAAATGTATGTATGAAATGTCACAGCACAGCACAGCGCAACACTATACCTACGTTTGTATGAAATTATTTTACCGGTTGATCAGTAAATGTTAAAGGCAAATTCGTCAACTAATTGCTAAAAAAAATACATAATCGCTGCCAAACAACGGGTTAATGATGAATAATGATGATTATTGAAGATTGTTTATATCTATAGTGATGTCACCACATAACAGTCAAACATAATTATCTCACAATTATAATTAAGAAACAGTCATTTAACGCCTGCCAAATATGTAAGTACAATAATTTTAACTGTATCTTTTATTATTTTTGTTCCAGAATTTCCTTAACGAGTCCCTCAAGCATTTAGACAAATTATATCCTCAAAGTGGTATGGTGTCATCATCAATGGACAAAACAAAAATGGACCCCGACATCAAGAAGTAACACTTGCGTGACGACGATGACGTCGGATCCTGCAGCAAGAAAATAAAAATACGTGCAACGAGAACAAACCTCTTGCGTTCACTGTTCAATAAAATTAAGGCAAAGGCACCACTCATACAATGTTATAATGATATTGCCAACTTAATAAAACTGCCATAAAGAAAGAAAGAATGCATGAAGATTGCGTATTTATTTTTATGACGATCTTCGTTAGAGGCGACCCGCATACAAATAAAGTGCAATTATAATACTCATGATTGTGAGAATCTGTACATATAGCCTAGACTAAACACTAGTGTTAATTTAAGCATTTATAGCGAATAATTTTCAGGTAAACCAGTGATTTTTGTAATTTCAAAAATGAATATTTTTTAATAAAAACGTAAAATAATTCACATCCACCGCAATAAAGACACATATCAATAATGTAAATAGTAATTATAGAAACAAAAGTTTTATCATTTCTCGCAAAAAGTTTTCATACTGTTTTTAGATTAAAAAAATAAAACCTCTTTAGTTTTTAATTAGGTATAGTTTTGCTAGTGACTCAATGTGAAAGTGTGCCAATTAGTTTTAATTGTGGAACCATAACGAGTTCCAGAAAATTAAGTATTTAATTAATATTTATTGTGGCTTGTACATAATACTTATAAAATTACTATTCACTTGCCTAATATTTAGTTTTTTTCTAAAGTTATTCTAGAATTCGGACATCTATCTCTTACTCCATATTTTTATTGTAGTACTTAACGATTTATTGAGTTTAATGTTTAATTCGTGATAATATGATATTGTAAGCGTGATTCATAAAGTCTCAAATGTTTGCCAAGCCCAACAGTCTGTGAGTGGTACATTACCACAGAGCAGTAAGGAATGGAGTTATAAAGAGCAGTCACGGCACCGTCTACATCTGGACTAACAGTAATATCCCAACGGTAGCCATTTATAGCGAATGCGTCGAATAACAATCAAGCTAATGATGTCGATTCTGTTGCGCACTTTGACAGGACTAAACTAATCTAAGGGTATTTGTCTCTTTCTGTTTCAATAGAAAAAGAAAGCGACAGTTGTGTTTAGTCTAGTTTAGTACTGTCAAAGTGTGCTACAGAACCGACACCAAAGGCAGAGATTTCTTAGCTTAATTTTTTATGTGGAGAGATTGGAGCGTGTCTATAAGGAAAAATACTCGCATTCATGCTTACTACTCCGTGTTAATAAAGTACATAGAAAAACTGAATTACACTGATCAAAGACGAATGTTTGCAGAGCATAATGTTATGATTAATCTTATATTATACGTAATGTCGTAAATTCCTTTCGTTTGCCTTTAACTTATTTCGTGCAATATTAAAGGAAGCGAATTCAAAATGACAATAGAAAACGATATAAAATAAATAGTGAAAACTACTATTTGTACACGAATTAATGTGCCAAATTTTTGACTATTTTCAATTTTGAATAAAGCATTTTGTTGTAAATAAGCTATTTGTTATTAGTATCCTTTTTTGTAAATTGAGACGTCCTATTTTTACCTCATTTTTATTTATAATATTAAGGTTTTTATGTCATACTTTATTCCGGATACAGTAAACATAGCAAGCCCGCCTTAAAGGCTAGAATCCATAGAATGCTAGCACAGTAAATATATAAGCTAAAACAGTACGGAAACTACGTACAAACGTTCGAAACGACACACTCACACAGACGCGCGCATTGACGACACCCCAAAGCGGCGGTTGTTGTACTGAGCACTGTGTAGTTTCCATACCGCTTTAGCTTATATATTTACTGTGGTGCTGATGCAGAACTGCTGCGGGTCGGCGACAATTGTAATGTATAAAACTGTATGCGAGGTGTCACACTGCGGCTGACGGCCCGTTGCCGTTCTGCACACGTTCCGGTCCGCAGTCAGTTATGGTTGCGTTATGGGGACAAAATTCTAATGTAATTCGACAAAGTATCTTTGTAAGTTTGTCGCACCGACAGACATGAATAAACTGGTCACTCTGTAATTTATTAATCTGTGCCTCTGCACTTTTTGTTGCATTGACTGACGAGCAACGACTCTAGTAAAAATATTATTTTTATAAAAATAAGTCTCGATATTTTTTTAGCGCTCGTTCACGAAATGATATCAAGAAAATACAATAATGAATAAAGTGATAGTACAGCTAGGCAAAAAAGTACTGTGTCAGACAGCATTTTATCAGACGAAAAATCTGTAAGTATAAAAATATGTTTAAAAGGAATAGCACTATCCAAAATTCTACTAAAGAAGTGTTTTTTAAAGTGTTAATTAATGTATGTATTACTAGTGACGCCCTCATTTTTTTGTACTCTTTTCGCCAAGATGTACTTTTCTTATGCCAATCATTATGACACCAATCTTCATGAATTTGAATTTGAATCAAATAATTATTGAAAAATCTCACAAGCCTTGAAGTTTATCAAAATTATTTAATTTCTTAGTAAATAAATTGTAATAAATTGTAATAATTTGTTATAATTTTCTTAATTTAAATTGTAAAATTATCAATTACCACTGTGTACTTAAATTTTGTTTCGTGGAGTAAAGAATGATGTTTAAAAATATTTTGTTTCATTATAATATCCTTTACCGTATTACAATATCGATAGATAACATCATGAAGTATGCCTCATAGGCATGTAGTATGCCTATCACAGATATTATAAAACACATGCGTATGCTTCTGAATAACCTGAAAGATCCATACAAAATATGGAGAGTACGATCAAAATAGGTAAGGTAGAATAGGTTTTACATTTACTTTCATCTTGTTAAATGAAAACGTAACGTACCTACCTGCGTAACAAAACAGTTTTTAAAAATCTATTAAAAATAAAATACATATGCATATAACGCCATCTATTATGGAATAGCAAAACTACTTGAGAATGTAAACGCAGACACCTGGCAACCCTAACTACGCCAAGACCTTGTCAAGTTACGTGCCGGCGACTATACAAAAAATATACTATTCAAATATATTATAATAACAATTATATACTATTTTAAAAAGTTACAAATTAATACATTATTACACTGTACTTAGTGTGTACTTTGGTCAATAACCAATTCTTTGGTCATGAACGTTATTTCTTTTTTTATTATTATAGATTTCCGAACCAAAACGTAAACATCAAATTTTACCGCGCGACCCAGCCCAGCCAGCCCCAGCCCGCGGGCTTATAACATGTTATTATTATAACATTATTTATATACAACTTAGGTTTTTAAAGAAAATGGATATCAGTTATGACAATGAAATCGTAAAGCGATGTTTTAAATGTGACCAAACAGTGTTGAAGAACTTGAACATAGTTTGTAATCCATCGAACAACACAGTTGTATTCTGGAATAAATTCCAAATATTTATATACGAGAATCTCAAATTCGAGACTGCAGCGATAATATTATTTCCTGAATGTCAAATACATGACTTGATAATCTCTGGCAACTTTTTAATTTGTTTGGATTGCAGTGGTAATGTGCACGCAACTTCTCTCAAGTTAAAAAATGCTACCCAAAAGCGTTTAAAATTCACTTTCCAGCCTCAAAAACTCGTTATAGTGGCCAGTACGCTTTATGAAGAAGGCGATGCCTTGTGTTTGAAACATGGATTAAATTCATACTTCTTGTGCATTCATAAAATTAACATTGAATTTTCATTGGTAAAAAATGTAATACTGATGCATAATGATCACTTGCCGATACTACAAACAAGAGATAAATACATTATAAAAGTTCATCCAGTACCAGAATATCATATGGAAACTCTGAAAAATGTTTTCAACACAGAGGATATGAACATCAGAAATAAATATAACTTAATACTTGTAACTTTTGAGAAACTTAATATTTATGGTTGTTTATTTAGTTCTAAAATGGCTGAAGAACAAGTAACATTGATAAAACTGTACTCATGTCCATCAGAGATATGTAATATACAAGTGACTGAATCAGATGAACTGAACATTATAATTGGACTCGCTATAGGGACAATAATAAGATTGCCGTTGAATGACTTAAAAAGCCCTGAGATTGTTCATTTAAATACAGCTATTCACAAATTCTTGGCCTTGAAAGATACTATATTATACACAGATGGGAAATCTATGTGGAAAGCAGAGCACACAATGTCAAAAGACATCAAATTTAGACAATTTTTTATCAAACATGTAAAGGACTTTGTAATATGTGGAGATGAAATAATTTGTACAACATTCATGAATTTAATATACACACTTTCACTAGACAATGACAGATCATATTTAAAACTTGAATCCACTGATGAATATTGCTCTGCGGAGAAACTTTTGAATAATTCAGAATGCCTGCAGAAGATTATGGCAGAAGTGAAAAAGAATGATGCACTAATTAAAACTTTAAGCAAAGAAAATAATTATATTACTGCTTTAGCATTATCAAATAGGCAAGATATAATGGACACTATTATAAACCATAAAGTGATTGTTTATGAAAATTATGAAGATGCTATTAGAGAAAATACCAAAGTTATTTTAACAAACAACTTTGCTGAATACTTTGATAAAGAATCATTCTTCTTTCTAATTAAAATGTCCACCACAACGGAACATAAGCTTGGTGAAGTATTATCTAATTCTTTGGGAGATTTAAGAGTTCATATAACATTGGCAACTGAAACCAAAGTTGTCAGAACAATCAGTATAAAAGTAACAGAACTGTTAAAGAAAATAAGTTTTTTAATACCATTGAAAACTAAAATGGTTGACACAACTGAAATGAATGTAAATATTAAAATCATGTCTAATATACCAGGAGCTTTTGATAACAAGCAGAAAATATGGACAGCCCTATACAGAAAAAATGTAACATTACACTCTGAACACTTTATAAAATTCAATTTAAGTTTAAATAGGCAACAGTGCTTGAAAACTGTACAGGAACCATTAGAAGAGCTAATATTGCAAACTGCAGTGAGCAAACATGGCAATTTATTTCAATTTGAAGATATTTTGAGACACAAGCTGGTCTCTAAAGAATTTCAAATGTATGTAAAACTACCTGACCAATACCAAGAACTTTTCAAAAACAAAGATTGTAACACAAAACACCTAACTTCCAAAAAAGTTGGCTATTTCCTCCAACAATTCACATCTGATGATTTTCTGAAGTCAAAAAGCAACTTAATATTTTCAATAGGGACTGAAAAAGTTAAAGTAGAAATTTACAATGACAGTTTTTCAAATCCATTACTGAAATTATCAAGTACAAATGTGAAGATTGCATTAAATATAAGGAACTTCTTGTCAGATCTCATTTATTGTGTTTTTTCCAACTTTGGCCCTGGAAAGGAATTTATCAATCATTCGACTTATGCTACAGTTGAAGTAAGTATTATAGAATCAAAAATTGTTGTAAAGTATTTTTTGAAAAATCTTGTTCCATATGAAAATAAATTCTCATTTTAACCATATATTTATTACAGAATCTACAAAAAGCAGTAAGAAAATGTATTGCAGGGTTATCACAAGAAGAAATAGAATCTTTGATGGAACAATTTGAAAGAAATGTGATTGGAGTGTTACCTATTTAGGATATTCAGCTCGCTGAGGGCCCCCAGACGTATTAAATGCAATAATGCAAATCAAATATGTACCTAATATTTTTGTATTATATGAGGCTTATGTATGTCGCAATTGAAACTGTGGTTTAATATAAATATATTTTATTTTGATTTAGTTTAAATCAGGTTTTTCCGCCTTTTGCATCCAGTCTAACGTAATAGACTTGCTTCAGTTCTGAATTTCTAATATAAAATATTCTCACTCAACCTCGATCACATTCGATGCTTGGTTATGCTGTGAACCAAGTTCACATTGTGATTATTTCGACTATTCAGCCTTCCGCCTATAATAGTAACTTGTTATCTTGTGGCAAGGTTTCTTTAAAATATGAGGACAGAAGATAGGTATTCGAGGACCTACTAAAACATCAACATATAGCCCTTTATTGTCCTACTACTGGGCACGGGCCTCGTAGAATAAGAAGGGTTTAGGCCTTAGTCCACTACGCTGCCCTAATGCGGGTTAGCAGACTACACACACTATCGAGAACTTTAGGTAGCTCTCGGGCGTGCAGGTTTCTTTCCTTCACCGTTAACGCAAGTGATAATCAAATTCTGATCCACATTAATTTGAAAAGTCAGAGATATGGGCTGGGATCTACTCAGACCAGTCAGACCTTCCTGCAGGGAAGGCATGGAGGACCTACTATTAGAATGATTTCCACAGTAATTACCTACCTATGTACTTGAAGCTCGCATTGTGTAATTATAAGTGATAGTAAAAAAAACGCAAGTAAATAATTATAATCTATTTTTATTATTAGACCATTCTCCTCAGGAGTTCGTTGATCTTGTCTTCGCGGTTACCGAAGTCACCACCGTCGACGTAGTGAATGGTCTTCTTGCGCCAACCACCGGTGGGGTTGTTCAGCTTGAATGGCCACAGGAAGTTGCTGGCGTACTGCGGAATTAAAATAAAGTTAATTATGAAATGTTAACCAGTGGTGTTGATTCTGTTACACATTTTGACACTACTAAACTAGACTAAACGCAACTGTCACTTTCTTTTCCTATTGAAACAGAAAGAGACAAACACCCTTAGTTTAGTTTAGTCCTGTCAAAGTGCGCAACAGAATCGACACAAATGGATTAAAATTAAAATGGATAGGGGAAAACATTGCAGGGGGACTTCATTTTGATTTTTAAGTGAAATGTATTTACACAACAATGTTTTATAGTAAAAGATGATAATAATAGTCCCAAATTAGAAGCCTGCCACTTTTTGAAGGGTATCGAAAGATTGGCGATGTCCCAGCAGTAGGCTTTGTTGACTGGATAATTATTAGATGCACTGTTTCTCCATGCATGAAGGCATGGTTAGTTGGATAGTAGTTTGGAAGTCCAAATTCTGTAGTCCATGTTCTTCTTCACATTATTTGCGTCTACAAGCCATTATCCATAAGAGACAAGCCCATATCAGCAGATGTCTATGAGTTAGTAACTGAATGTAGTACTAAAACTCACCTTGAACTTCTCTCCAACACTGAAGATCTCATGGATGAGGTCCTCAACACAGATAATGTTCTGTTGGCTGAGTTTCTGTTCAACGATTGTGTTGGACGCGATCGGCACGCGCTGCCCGTTGACCTTGGCGAAACCGCGCTTGTATACCAGCTGAGGAAGAATATTATATGGTTAGTTGTATTCTAACAATCAAAAATTCCCCACATTCCTATTCCAATGCCTTCGTCAGAACATTTTCTTAAGCATACTGGGGTTAGCTTTCCAGTTAAACCATGTTTTCGATTCAGAACCTTACCAATAAGTCAATTATCGACCGATTCCGTTTTTATCTCATTTTGCACATAACATCTGAATCAATCAAACACACTAACTTATTGTAAGGTTCTGATTCAGGGGACTTCTGCAACTGATATGAGTATTTTAAACAAACTTAGATCAGTTGCCAGAAGGAAATTTCACCAGTGACGTTACTTGACTACGTCCATCGCACCCTGGGCAGTCAACCTCACATAATTCAAGTGAGTCTGTTTGTTAATTCTTCACAACTAAACTACTGACCAAATTTTGATAAAACTGCACAAGGAAGAAGAAGGATGAAGGGCACTTTTTATTGGCATACCACTCAAGTGAAGGCACGTGTGTTACCTAGTAAATCAATAAGCTCATGTACTAACCTCCCTAACGCTCTTAAGGTTGGGGTATCCCCACGCGATGTAGGGCTCGGCGATACGCAGCATGTTGACCGTGGCCTTGTTCAAACGAATGAACACGCCGTTGTTGATCTGGCGCAGTCTGAATAACTGCAGCACTTTGCGGACCTATAGGAAAACAAATAGGTTTAGAAATAACAACACCTACAAGCTGGTGACATTTAATGCAATAGTTATAGTTAAAAAACAAAGTTATTTTTGCAGGCAACTATTTATTTCCACTGCCATTTATATCAAGCTACTTTTGTAACATACTGAAATTCTATTTGCAGCCAATCTATACGAGTGAAACAACAAAAATATTGAAATGTACATGTACAATATTCATTTTAAAGACTCAAGTTTATACAGTGGCAACTCAGTCATCGTCGGATGAACTTCGTCAAATGTACCATGTGAAGTATATTCTGAGATGCTTTAATTGAAGGCGCTTGTTCCATAATTAATGAGCTATAATCGTCAAGCCAATTTCACAGGAAAGTTGATAGATATTTTCATATAAATATTTACCTTGGGTGAGACCTGGTTGATACCACGGATACGGATGACGAACGCGAGCTTGGCTTCACCGGGTACGTAGTAGTTGCCGCGGTTGCGAGCCTGCAACCAAAACATATGGTAAATAAATACATAAATATATTAAGCGTATTGAATGAAGTGCTCCAAATATATTCAGATTAGTTGTTTTTTGCTCGGCGCTTAGCTACGCAACGTGGCACACGCAGATATGATTTCTGCACAGCACAAATATTTCTATAGCCTACAAATAGCTGTTCCGGATCTGGTTTCAGCATGTGAAGATTTTTGTCTGGAAACACACACAATACTGGAGAAATGCTAGTATGGGAGAACGGTAACATATCCCTCAAAAAAATGCTCTTAGAAAGTCTTGGTGACTGACCTGTCTGACTAGCCTGATCTCATCTCGCTCCCTGATGCGGTATTCCTTGACGTACTGTTCAGCCCTCTTGAAGATTTCCTTCCTCTTCTTAACGGCCACTGAACGCCTCTTGAGTGTTACCTAGTATTAAATCATTGTTTTTATGTTAGTTTGTGTTTATTTAGGTTATATTTAAGTATTGGTATCATCATTAAGTATTTATGTAGACTAAAATTATTCTTTTTTGATTTTATATTCTGCATGTTAAGTTTACTTTCAATATCATTATCAACACTGCAGTTTATTAGGAAGAATTTTCATAAATCTTGGTTTGTAAATAAAATTTCTCACCTCCGCGCTTTATATTTACTTCCAAAAATAGTTAAAATAAAAACTGAATTTTGTTAAAATTTATTGTTACATTCTTGCTTCGTAATGTAACTCCTGCGTGCTTAATGATTAACTTATGAAACATCATCCTAAAAATTAATTCTTAACAAAAACATGGAATTAAAATTATAGGTTATGTTGATATACCTGGAGGCGGCGACTGCGGAGTGCTTCCCTCCTCTTACGGTGCTTGAGCACTGACTCAGGGACGGCGGGCAGCTTCTTGCTGTCCTCCTTACCCTTCACGGGCTTCTTCTCTGCCGCAACCTTCTTTGTAGTGGCTACCATCGTGCTGCAATTTATGTTCATTTATTAGTCAGTGGGCAGAAATACAGGAGAGTTTCATAAACCTTTGCCATTTAAATACCTAGTGTATCAGAAAACGCCAAATAGGCAGATAAGCTAACTTTGTAGGTAAAAGAAAACTGGATTAGGAAACAGTGTATCAACAATTACCAAGATGTCAGTAATTAGAAATGTGTGGTTAAAATTACTAATATTCCATTTATCTATTACTCATTTACTGTTATTAACACGTTGTTATTTTTAATCATTATAGTTCAAACTGTACTACAATAGTGAATATTTACATGAAGAAGAGATGGTAAAAAAAGTTGTAAAGTAGCACTACTTTTCTGATACAATGCGTTAGTTAAAACGTCTAAATGCCTGAAAATGTGGATAGAAGTGCCAATAATCATATTAGGAGACGCAATAGTTACAGATTGAGAAATTAAGGTGGAACACCACACCATTATACCGTGTAAGAGGTTAGGTCGTGTTGCACGAACTTGAGAAATGTGTAGTAAATAAACCAAAAAAGCTTGTGCAATATCTCAAGTTAATTTAGCTAAATAGTTTCGAATGATAATAATCCCAGTAAAGCTTTTGTAGATACAAAAAACACGGATCATTGGTGTGGCGGCATGTCACCATCAGACCCCATCAGGTTTATCAACACTTTTCCACAAAATACACTAAACATTTTATTTTACCGACACTGCAATTGTATTCCTTATGAGATTATAAACAATTTTAGCACTAATAAAGTAATAAATATATTATTTTTTAACAACCTGCGGGGCAAAACTCCACGCGGCACGTGTGTCAAATTATCAAAAGAAAGACAGAATACAGACTTCCGCCAGTCGCCATTTTATTTTATTTTCTCGTATGGCAACACTAGAGTTTGTTCATTTCAGTCGCAAAAACATTACCAACCGCATTACCACGTCAGCACACATCAGCGTTAACCATGAATTATTCATTTAGCATTGCCAATGTAATCTTCGCTCGGTAATAAAACACTTATCTCGTAATGATTCAGAATTAGAAAAGATTTTATTAACTAATTACTAATTAGATACTACATCGGACAGTTTTTTTAAATTTGAGTTGATTGACATCACGACAGTGAAATCAAAAAGCATAATTTTATTTATATAGAAACATTTCGGTTTTTTAATCACTTCCGGAGGCGCGTATTTTTAAATTCCCTTTTTTTTAATTTCACTTCCATGCTAAACTTCTATTGAATTAACGTTTCCATAGTTACCAACAAAAAGGGAATTAGGGAATTCATACGTCGTGTATTCGAGAGTTGTTACATTACACATTGTTAGAAAATAATAGGTACGTAAAACGAAATGGTGGAAAAAGATCCTCAACTGAGCGCCCTAGAAGTGGGAGAGCTAGATATGTTTGTTGACAGTATGGAACCATCTAATATAGACTCCATTGGCAATCAAGGGTAAGTTGATGAACGTTGAAACTGTGTGTAACTTCGTGTTATGCAAACTACTAAATATCCCAATTGTTAGATTTAACGTTAATGTACCTATAAATCTTCCCCAAGCATCGCATAGCATCCATCTACTCCAGCTACCTTCTTCAAGTAGGTAGTCTCATTAAATTAATATTAAAATCATACTATTTTTAGATGGGTGGATTGGCACTTAAGATTACAAAAATTGAATCAACAAGCTGTCTTAGAAGCATCTTCATTGCAAGAGGAACAAACTAAAGAAACTCTAATTTCCAGTGGAAAGGTCTGGTTGCACGGAAGTGCACTGCCAAGTTTCAACCCATATCTACTTAATTCACCTAACTTTTGTTTTCTGCCGCTAGTATATACTTACTAATCATATAACTTCCTCGTTGGTCTAGTGGTGGCATGCGCGACTGCTGATCGTGAAGTCCTGGGTTCGATCCCCAGGTCGGACAAAGTGTTATTGAGTTTTTCCGTGTGGAATTCCTCAGTAGCAGCCCGGAGTTTGGATTTGTGCCCGGTTGATGGCAATAGGCTCGCCCCCTATTACACGGGACTTAAATACCTCTGCCCAACCCTTTGGGGAATACAGGCGTTATGTTATGTACTCATATCCTCACAGTTGGTGTACACATGTTATGTAAAACTGAGAACCTCTTTTTTAGATTCGGCTAATTGCCGATTAATATTAGTGCATGAAAATAAATACGAATTAATACCAGGCTAATGTGGGAAATTTGGAACGTTCTTCACTCTCCCATTGTTATTCTCATTTGTCTACAGATGATACATTATGTAGGAAATGTCACTTTCTTTTCAGCTGCCAGTGTTGGTATACGAAGCTATATGCATCCAAGTGTGGCGTACTAAGATCTATCCACAAATAATTAAGTTAGAGCCCGCGCCTGAGAATACATTTAGCGTGTATATGGTGGTAAGTTTTTAATACCTACATAGCATAGGTGGTGGAAATAAGTGGAAAACACACTTATGGGCTTTCGTGTTGTTTTGTAGTTGACAATTTTAAGTTTGTTTCCAGTTGTATCACGAGGCAGCGGCCGTGGGTTTACTGGAGACTGTGTTGTTCCACGAAGACGGCGCGCAGTGCATTAGCGAAGTAGTGGTAGATTTGTTGAACTACGCCGTCGATCAGCTGACTTCCTTGTTGGCTCTTATTAAGTAAGTAATATTACACTTAAAAGGGGCCATTCAAGTATTACGTAAGCAGAATTTTATTAATTTTTGACCCACCCCTCCCCCTTGTCAGCAAAAGTAAGCAAAGCTTTTACCCCCCCCCCCCCTCCTATGCTTACGTAAACATTAGTTTTATTTTTTAATCTGTTATGGTTTCTTTATTGTTATACATGAGCAGCAGTTTTCAAGTCTAGAAAAATAAGTAAATAAATAAAAATTGCTGACGTAATCATCATCTAGACACCCCGTCCCCCATGTCATCAAAAATAAGCTAAGCAAAGACCCCTCACCCCCCTTTCGTGCTTACGTAATACTTGAATGGCCCCAGACTACGTGTAGGTACGCAAAATGCGAGACCGCGCATACATACTTATACCTACCTAGATTAAATTCATCACATTTTTAATCAACAAAGCGTAGCCCACTTGAATAAATTTTCGAGTGGTATATCCTAGTAATTTTGTATGTTTTTCACAGTAACGGCTACCTGAAGCCATTAACTGTTAAAGAATTAGAAAGTGAGACAGCCATTGAGGAGCTAGATAGACAGAAGCGCGATCTTCAGTTCGACATCAGCATGAGATGCATTTCCATCGTGCGGTGAGAAACTACTACTCTACTAAGCCCACTATCATTTTGTTGTCCACAGCAGGTCATATGCCCTGCCAAAGGGATTATATCCACAAATTCACTTAACTGGGCGAGCAGATCAGTACTAAGAGTGGTTAACCTCTGATCTTATTCCAGTTACATAGCAGAACACATGGAGGTGGGCGGCGCGGGCGCATCGATCTCTACAAACTTGTACAAGACCCACGATGTCCCGTCTTTACTTACGCATCTGCTTCTACACGAACCATGGATGAAGAAAAACGATATAGGCGAACTGCAGATCTTCAATTGTGAGACTTTTGAGTTACTTATCCACTCTTTTTGCAGTTTTTGCATTACCATACATTTCCTACATTTTTGGTGTCTGCTATGGCAAGTTGCATGAATACAGAGCGGACTGTTACGCCACATTGTGTAAGAACTGTATCATTCAGTAGTCACTAGATGGCGTATCATCATCAACTATTATTACTACCCTATAGTCGGTCGCTGGAGCAAGCCATCAGCCGAAGACTTGTCCCAAATGCACCGTACCGAGGCACAACTGTGGCTGTGTGTGCGACAACTGTTATTGGAACCGCGCCTCGCACACTTCTACACGATCGACGAGTGTCGCCGCAACGCCTTCTGCAGGGTAAGTTTATGATCTACTGAGCATTTAGTAGTCCAACGCAGGAATAGGCAGTAAAGGTAATGGCCTTAGTCATCATGCTGAACTATGGAGCTCGTGCCATAGTATCGGACCTGCTATCTGGCACTGTGTGGTTCTCATTAACCTTTTGAACGCCATCGACGGCTATAGACGGCAAAAGAAAATGTGCTAGAGCATTTAACGTCAATAGCCGTCAAAAATGTACGACTAATTTGTAGCGTTGCGTGGAGGTAAGTTTTCATGACTCTATAGCGTGTCGTTCAAAAGGTTAGAGACCACATCCTCTCTTAAATTGTCGGTGGTATCTTAAAAAGCAATTAAATGATTATACCACAGAGAACAGAGATGGACAGTAGCATCCTTCTTTGAGTTATTAACCTGCAATCATCAATCCGTTTGCCAAGCGTGGTCAATACGGCTTTTTTCAAGCAAGGCTCATGTTTAGCAGTGGCAGATGATAAAGCAGTTTAAGTTTTATCTATCCAGTTGCAAGCCAAGATGACGGAACCTATGTTGGATCAGATCCCGCCGCTGGGCGACCTCAAGATGTTCCTGTGCCGGCTAGCCGTCGGTGATTACTCGAGCTTACACAATCGCACCAACGGTGTTAAGAACCCTGGATGTACGCTCATTGAGATCGTGCCACAGGTCTGATAAGTTTTGACATTTTTTTTAGAACTTTGCGCTTCTCTCTGTGTGCACATTTTTTTGTAATCCAATTTGTAAAATAGCCCTGCCTTTGTTGTGGCGCAGTGGTGTAAAAATACTTTCTGATCCCTTACAGTAGCTAGTTGCGTAGGCAAATTGCTAATAGATATGATAGTTTAGGAATTATTATGAATCACAGATCAAAGACGCCTACCTCAAAAAAGTACACAAGCGTACAAAAGCACTCGCAAAGGCTCAACTAGAGCTGTTCCTTATGGACGGGTCGGAAGAGTCACGGGAGATGGCCAAGCGGCTACTAGAATCGTACACGAGTGACACGGCCCTTGCCCTGGATAGTGGTGGCGCTAAGTGTGCCAAGTGTGGCGATAAGGCCACTAAGAAATGCTCGAGATGTAAGACTGAGTGGTATTGTGGAAGGTTAGTATTTGTCGGTTTTTGCAGGAAATTACTGTAAACTTGCTTCATCGACCACTAGACCAACCAGCTTATTGTAATGCGGGTTGCAGACCGAAAGCTAAGCTAACTTAGTTTAGTTCGCCAAGCTGACGCAGTTTTTCATACTTGTTTGCAAACTAAGCTATGTGAGCTAACTAAAATATGCGTAGCTAAGTTAGTTGTGTATGCCGATGCGCGCGTACGCGAGCTAAGCTAAGCCCCTCCCGCTTACCCTGCACCACTTCGCACTTCCTTCGTCAGTGCTGTCCAGGTCTTGTGTCGACATATCCAAGGTCTGGAATGTCTTTTTTTTTAGATAAGTCAGTATTAATCTTCTTTTTCTATGTGTAACGTATTCGTCATCGGAACTTTCTTCATCGATTATATTCATGGTGAGCGTTACGTCCGTCGAATTGAACTTAGTAACACTGACTGAGCTTTTGCTTAGTTCTTGGCGTGCACGAGACATATTTTTAGTTTATCTTAGCTTAGCTAAGCTGGCTTAGTATAGCTTAGTTTTCGGTCTGCAACCCGCTTTATACCTTTGGATACTTTTTCAGTTTGTTTTTATTGCAGGGAATGTCAAGTGCAGCAGTGGCCAAAGCACAAGGAAATATGCGATCAGTTCGCTAAAATATGTGTGTAGACTTATTATTATTAAATAGCAATACTTATAGGATGTATTGTTTCACTTGCGTAAATAATGACTATTACATTTGTGTCGGAGGTTTATTTTGAATTATGTTGTAATTTATGTTTTAGATTGAAATAAATATGATTTTAGCGTTCTTATTAATGTTTCATTAGGGTAAGGTACATTAAAAAAATCCTCGCAATCAGTGCCTCTTTACAAAACTCCAGGTTGTGGTGTGGTAGAAAAATGAAAGGAGTTGTGTAATTTTTTTGCATTTTTTTATTGTTAAACTTATCACTAGGATGATTAGCTTGAAGACTTAAGATAGTCCTTGAGGACATCCAACGCTGGCGTCTCCTCACCGAAATCCTGTAAACAACGAAACAAAAAATAGTTCAAAACTTGTTGGCGAAAAAAAACATGATTCACATCAATTAAGTATGTACAATGTACGAAAACTATGCAAGAGGAGGTTATAGAGCATCGAATTCGAATCCTTTTATTTGGAAGAATACGACAGTACGCAGTAAATTATGAAATATTTGTATGAGTGATAGGAAAGTTGCCTGTGCAAGTGGCGCGGCACCATAGGGTCACTCATTTTATGTTGCGCTTTTATTTCGTCACTATCAACTAAGGTTGTTGATAGTGTTCGTGCTGAGCGCAGTGGATGTGTAGTCAGTTATGGCACACAATCAGGGACTGTGAGCGCCATTTTTTTAAGAGTTTACTCAACTAACGGGTCAACTTCGTCACCCGGAAAGGGTACTTCCAAATTTAAAACTACCAACTACAACCTAAAACAAAGAAGTTGCATGTGTTGGTCTGCTGAAAATAATAGCCAAATAGCCACTATACTATTTGTGGTGTAATATGGTGCGGGTGACAGACGAACTTTACAATCGTGACTTAATATTTCAGTTGCAATATCAGCCGTAAAATACGGAACCAATAATAACTAATTAATTAAATAAATGTACCCTGCCAAAATGTTCATTGTCTACAAATAAAATCAAATCAAAAGACAAATGTTGATGATGTTGATGTTGTTGAAATGTTGGTTTGAACCTACCTTGATAACCACGCACGAGCAGCCGACAATCTTCCTGGCTTTGCCGTCCTTGTCGATTTTGCAGAGACCCGCCCATTCACCGAGCTTTTTGTTGTTATCCACCTGTACCATACAAATGTTTTTATTGATGCTGCACGCTTAGGTTTGTTTGTACTTTTAACCAGAACCACAAAAAAGTATCAATACAATTAAGTCAGAGTTAAAGCTCATTTACACGGTGCAAGTTTCATGCTATCTTTGTCTTTCTCTCTGACGAAAACAGAGATAGCATAAGACTTGCTTCAAGAAACTTGCACCGTGTAAATGAGCCTTTATTCTACCTCAACATACAATATATTGAATTGTGATTTAATGACTTTTTTATGTGGGGTTGCCATATTAGTTACTATAATATAAATGTTCGAGTGCTAGGAAAGTTGACTCATCAGGTTGAGAGTCACCATAGGGGCACTCGGTTTGCTCTGCGCTCTCCTTGTGCGAGACCGGCATTAGACCGGGCTCACTCGTGCGGAGCGCAATATAACTAATAGTAAAAACTAGAACATTTTTAATACAAACAATTGGTAGAAACATTGGATGGTAATTAAGCCTGGCGCCAGTATTGGGTACTACGGTATTTTGTCAAACCACATGTTGGACGAATCATGGTATAATAAAATATGCACCTCCGCCTAGTATTACCTTTCTGCAATTTGTTATTTTGCCACCAATAACAACAAAGTTTGACTACAGAAGTCGATCTCAAGTAAAGAATTATGTTTTAACTCGCAGTGAGAATATCTGTAGATGTCATTAAGCCATTGACTGGTGGCCATGTTAGGTTTGAAGTTTACTTAACTGGCAAAGTTAGGGTCACCATTAGCCTCAAATAACCATGAAATGAAAGCTAGAAGTAAGCTCAGATCAACATTTTACAAACAAAAAATCTCATTTACCTTGACAAGTGGGATCTGGTGCTCGTTGCAGAGAGCCTGGACGAGCTTCTTGTATGCAGCCTCGTCACAGTTCTCAGCAAGTACACAAAGGACCGCTTGCCTCCTGTTGTTGAGAAAATTTCCAATTTAATAAAAATTCATAGACAACTAAATTTCTAGTACTTACAGTTACATAGATTTGTTTTTCCCTGTTTATTCATATAAATTATTTGGAAAGCCTAATAGTCAGTTTAGTCTAGGCAGAGCCAATGTGAAGATTTCTGATTTAGAAGTTTGGTAGCAGACTACTTTAAAAAATTAGGAAGAATATAATTGAAATTTTATTAAATCAGGTATAGAAAGAAAACGATTGTTGAAAAAATAAATAAAATCAATCAAAAAATAGAGGAGATGTAAGTTTTTCAATGGCGCATTTACTGTCCTTGTGGCAAGAAACGGACATTGTAGTTTTTTTTTTTCTTTATTTGAATGGGATTTATCACTTAGAGATAACGTCACCCCCGTAACAGAAAACATTCAACAACTTAAAACTAAACAATAGGTAATAAACAGTTATTATTATAAATATGACCTACTTTTCTATTCGTTTTGGTAAATAACCAACAACAAAGTACACTGTACAGAGTTACTATGAAGTTTTTGAACAATGACGTCATCGTGCAATAGTGCGGTCTCTATCTTTTAACAATTTAAAATGACTTATAACTTGGGCATTTTGTTATATATTTTACTGTTGCCTATGTTTTTTATAAAACTTTCGAAGCAATTAATAAAAAAATATTGTCAACTACCCAATAAGCTGCTGTAAGTGCTTTCTTTTACGATATTGAGTGCATAACATTATTTCAACAACAAGTTTTCGTTCGTCCACGCGGATGACATTTTGGTCTAATTTAGCACGTGCCCACTTGAGGGTTGTCACGGCAAGATTGAACAAGTCTCAACGTGTGGATCATCGCGAGTATTGGCGCGTACCTAATTTTCTTTGTAAAAACTGACCAACTCCCAACGTTGACTCGAATGTAGGAGCCAACGTGTGAAGCCAGGCTTAAGCGCACGACACACGAGGCCGGGACAAGAGCGAGACATGTTATTGAAATTATTCCCGCGGTTGTATTCTATGTGACATGATTTATATAAAATCCCGGCTTCTATGTGATGTGCGCTTAAGCTGAAAATGAAAAATACCATGCTGTTGTTATATTTATTTTTACTATGCAATTCTTTTTTATTTTTATAACTGGATACCTTGAAAGCAAATTGACGTAACTTAAAAAAAAAATTACATTTAGATTTTGTTAAGGCTAAAAGTTAAAAGTAACTTAACTCAATTTCACTGAAAATGTTACTTGGATCGGTTGGCTTCCAAGGTACTCAATTAGTGATTTCAAATTTAATAAAATGTGGCACATATGGGAGGCCACAATGTTGAACATTAAAACAGTGTGGTACTATGCATGTGCGTCTCTCTTTGCATTGGAGTGTATCCCACACAGTTCGCTAAGTGTAAGATATTTCCACACAGCACAGGACTAGAACAGCCCCACACTGAGTGAATATTGGTTGTAGTTCCAATGCAAATAAATTAAGGTCTTACTATGTTTTACACCCCATTCACACAGAAACTGTTTGCAGGACCATTTTTATTTGGTGATGACACCTGTAGTTGTATGAGCAAATTCACATACACCACAGTATTCTGAATCCAGTAAAAAATACTGGTCTGTAACTTTTACACATTCCGTTTTGTCATCAAAAGCTGGATGCCAGAAACAGTATAAAAACAGATCCATACATAAAGATGTATGGGTGCCTTCACACATAATCCATTATTTTTATGGATCCTGTCTGCCAGATGCTGTCTATCGAGATTGGTAGAACAGAACGGAATTCGATAGATGTGAATAACACATCCAGTACCAACAGATCGGTTAAAAACGGTCCTACGAAAATGGATCTGCTGTGTGAACGGTATCTTAGGTGTGGTTAGATCCTTATTTTCTCATATCTATGTGTTAGTCTATTAAATGCTGTAGTTAATGTAATTGTTTGTAGATGATAATGCTTAGAAAAAACTAGAACATACTATGAACACATGGTACTAAATAATCAGAAAATATATTACATTGAAGATCTCTTGTAGTGACATTTTTGTTCTTCAGTTATTGTCATCAGCTTGTAGTAAACTGACTGTTGTCCAATGTTATTTCACAAGTTAAAACATACACACCAAAACTTAAGACCTCGCCAAACAGAAAGCGTATTTAAAGCGCGTTAGGGCGTTCTTACGTCCTACAGCACTACCGACGCGTTGTATTGTTCTATGACAGTACATGACTGTCATACAGAACGCGTTCTGTCGCTGCATAAATACACAACGCGGCGGTAGCGTGTTAGAACGTAAGAACGCTCTGACGCGCGTTTAATACGTTTTCTGTTTAGCAAGGGTTTTAAGTTTCTTTATAAAATATACTCCTCCTCCAGTAATGACCTTCAGTAGGATTTGTCCATTCTTAAGGGCCAGCTCTTTCAGTCTAGACAATGTGTTCCTCGCCACATCTCCATTTATGGCTTAGCTTAGCACTTCATTCACTTGCAGACCAGTCGGAGCTTATTAATTTCATGTCACACAGAATAGCCTTTAGGTATTGTGGCCTTCCTTTGAAGAGAATGAATCATTTTACATGGAATTCAAATATTTAATGCAAATGATGCACAATGACTTGAATTACTGCATTTGTTTAGAATGGTAAGTATTGGAAACTGACCCCAGCATATTTGAAGCGAAACTACATGACAATTCACAATGTATTAAACATTATACAAAGTTTACTAACTTGTCAAGAGCCTTGGCGGCCTCGTGGAGTCCATGTACCAGTCCACCGTGGATGAGTGCCGTCTTCAGCACTTCCTGGAGGGCTGTGTTCACGTCCATCGCTCCGCCGCTCAGGACGGGGTTCACCGGTACTTCACTGAAACCAAACCTAGGTTAGAACTTATCTGTCACAAGTCATCGTTCTTTGTTTAAGAATTAGGAACCAACAGAAGTTGGAAAATAGTAATTTTGAAGAAGTGCTTTAGAGGTTATGTTGACAACATGTTTACAAATCATCATAGTAATTAAATAGGTTCATGAAATTGAACACGATAACAATAAAGGTTTATAGAGTTATGATGAAATGAGTTTGACGAGGAGAAGGAATTGAAAATTGACGAAAACAAAAAGTACTTACACTTCGACTTCTGCCATGGTTTTTTGTGATTAGACGACCTGAAATACGAAATATAATAGGTTGAGCGATACTCCGACATATTATTGAGGCAACTGCATTCATTTTAGAGTTAAAGATTGCGAAAATATTTCAAGATTCAGACAAAGCGAACACAAAACGTTTGACAATTTACCTTGCGTACCGCAAAAAGACTGGAGCTGTCAAAAACATTTTTTTTAATGATAATAATTCCATAAATTTTATTTATGCTTGCAATAATCGACTAACAATTTATTTAACCTAAGAGATACAAGAGTAAGGAAGGAACTAATAAACACTGAGAATTTAAAGCGCCAAGTCCACTAGCAAGTTTCTTTCACTGCGCAAGTCATTGCACGCAAGTGCTCGCTTAGTTCTACTGAAGCCAGCTGCTGAAATCGACTAAAACTATTCGAACATGCGTCCTCACAATGCAATAGATAGTCTACGCAAATCCTGTGTTTGTAACGATTTTTTGGTACGATATACAAAATAACACAGATATTGGCGCGACCCTTAAACTTGTCGTCCACAGAGCATGTAACTATTTATTGTCGTCTACACCTCCTGCGCAGATATAAGTTGTTTAAAATAGTCGGTGATGATAGCAGTCGCTTCGTGTAAAATACTGGTATTGAGCCGTTAGACTGGAAGCTGACCCCAACACAGTTGGAAAAGACTAGGCAGACCGCAGAACAGAACATTAAGTCGGTGATGTGTGGACCGGCTATTATTGACTCAAATAAAAATCCAAAAGAGTTTAGTATAAATTACTATTAAAACTGGCAACTTATAAAAGTGATATAAGAAGTGTTGACCGTGGCAAGTTTAAAACAAAAGAGTGCCAACGACAGTGTCATTTGAATTTTATATAATTTTATTTTTTTGTAAAATTTGTTTAGAAAATATGTTTGTGTTGTGAAATCGTAGTGTTTTAGTGTCTTATTATACAAAACTGTGTATTGTAGTTGTAAATGAGTATATTGCTATATTAAAGATTAAAGATGTACTATCAATTAAGTTACGTATCATTGTTATTGCAATTATGACTCGAAGTCCTGATATATTGTTTATGGCAGAATATATAAAAAATGTTTTATATTTCGCAACAGTAAGGCAAGGAAAAGCACTTAAGAATACCGTTGATACACATTATTTTTGTATAGATAATGAACTAGTTTACGAAAATTATTATTCAGATTTTGGACCTTTAAATCTTGGCTGTGTGTATAAATATTGTAGAACACTAAATGAGAAACTGAAACATTACCTAAATGACCAAATTATTGTACATTACACTTCAATTGAACCTAAGAAGAAGGCAAATTCAGCGTTTCTACTAGGATGTTACGGAGTATTGTATTTGAGTTTAACACCCAGAGATGCTTTGAAACCGTTGATGGTTCACGGACAAAGCTACAGGTCTAATAAACTTTTAATAAAGTAGTTTTTTAATTGTTTCTTTTAATACAAGCTCATTTATTAGTATTGAACAATTTTACCATAGTGTTATTTTTTAAGTGATTACACTGACTATATCCGCAATTTCTTAGACCTTTTCAAGACGCAACGCCAGGTGAATCCGCCTATACGATATCACTGATGGACTGTCTCCAAGCAATAAAGAAGGCTCGAGAATTAGGTTTTTTCGACTTCCAAGATTTTAATTATGAGGAATATGATAGACTGGACAAAATACAAGGAGGTGATTTGAATTGGATTGTTCCTGGTAAGACAATAATGTTTATTCGTTACTTTTACGGCCGGTCATAAAACAATAAGCCAAAACCTCTAACAACGTGTATTTATGAAATAGGTACATGTTGTGCCGACCCCACCTAGTGTGGGATAAGGGCAGGAAGAAGAAGAACTTTCATGTTATAACTCAGTCAAGTTTAGTTAAGTTTTAATAAATTTTTTCAGGTAAATTTCTCGCATTTATTGGGCCTGTTGACTACAGCGTATCTTTATACCATCCGCCTGAAATGTACATAGATTACTTCATGGAAAACAATGTAAAAATAGTCATACGATTAAATAAAAGATTGTATGACGGAAATGTGTAAGTACATAATTAAGTACATACATGAAATAGATATACCCATTATTTGTCCAACAATTTGAATTTGTTTTTTTTCTCTTTTGTAGGTTCAATAATGTTGGAATAATTCATTACGATTTATTTTTTCCTGACGGTTCTTGCCCACCGCGACATATCCTATTCAAATTTCTCCAGATAAGTGAAGAAGCTGACTGCGCCCTCGCGGTGCATTGCAAGGTTACGAATTTAGTATGTTTGAGATACAATTTTGTCTTTCTTTTTTTCTGTTTCTGACGGAGAAATTGTTCAGGCAGGTCTAGGGCGCACTGGCTCGCTGATTGGTTGTTACTTAATCAAGCATTACCGGATGACATCTCATGAAGCTATAAGCTGGATGAGGATTTGCAGACCGGGGTCTGTTATTGGACACCAACAGGTGAAAATTATAGTTGTAGATGGATTGATACATAGTATATTCTTTACTTCTTTTTTCTTTATAGTGTACAAATCATAAGAGTAGTATTTGGCCTACTGCAGGTTTTAAAGATATTTTTAATGCTATACAAGGTGTCCTGAAGCTCAAATTCAAGCCGGGAACAAAAGAGAACAGTTTATGTCTGTTTAGAAAAAATATAAAACAAATTAAGATTAATCGTTTTAGAGTTACTAACATCAAAATCCGAGCTGTTTCTGGAAATTTCGAAGTTACAACGACAGGTCATTAAGACGACTGTTTTCCTATTTGTCACAGGGCTGGCTGGAGCAGCTGGAACCGTGGCTGATAAAGCAGGGAAATCTTTATAGGTAAACAGGTGAAGATTTTATTCATAGTTTGACTGATGCCTCTAATTTTATTTGTAGCAATTACACAATTTTGGCTGAGTATGATTGAGTATTGTTGAAGATTTTTGGCATAATTTTCTATCCCCTAAATCTAACAGTTATTTTTCTATTCTTTTCAAATTAAATTTTAAGGTGATTCACGCCGGTCTTATTCACTTTACTCTTCCACTTCACTCTAAGGGCGCTTTCAATTTAGACGTTTCGTGTCGGACCGCTGCGGTGCCGAAGCGGTGCGTTTGTCGTAATGCGCACGGACGATTTGTTTTCATACAGAGAACGCGGTGCGGCAACAGTGTGTGTTGTCGAGAGTTCGCGGTACCGACGCCGCACTGCTGCCGCACCGCGTGCTTTGTATGAAAACAAACAACCGTCCGTGCGCAATACGACAAACGCACCTTTTCGGCACCGCAACGGTCCGACACGAAACGTCTAAATTGAAAGCGCCCTAAGTTTGACAAACTTGTTGGAAAAATTGCTTGGAGTGGAGATAATATATTCAGTACTTCATGTACCTGGATTAAATTCTTTCAGATCCTCGAAATGTCACGGATTACGGAGTTTAGTAGTTAGTAAAATCTACTTGAATTTTGATTAACAATTAAATATAGGTAATCATTACTGAAATTAATAAAGTTTGTGACAGGAAACGTACACATCAGAACACAGAGCAGATACCGCAGCACCAGTTCGGTGTCTATTCTATTACTGAAAAGACTAGCAAGCAGCGACCAGTGGTCTTCCATACGTCGCCATCGCCGACACCTCCGGTACAAAAACAGGTTCGCACAGACATACCGGCTCCCCCGAGACCGCAAAACTCCAGAATCAAAGAAGGTTATTACATTAACTATCGTATCTATTTAAGCCTTTCACGTCCCAGTGACCGCTGGACCATGGGCCTTTATCAAGTTTTGCTACAACAATTGGATCTTAGTGTTCTGCTCTTAGGTGGGTAAGATAGGCTAAACTGATTTTAATTGTTGATGTATCCAATCCAGAAGTACAGAATAATATATCCAAACAGTGTTATTTTGTTGTATAATAATGCATTGTATTGTCCTATTTATGATTGCAGTGTGTGTACCTACTCTTTGTAATTCATTTAAAGTAACACTGTTTGTACTATTAGCTTTTCTTACAGCAAAGCTTTACGCAACGCACCGTCGAATTTATTTATTTTTTAAATTAAACAGTGTTGTTTTAAATATGGACATGGCACGAAATTTGGCGACTGTCACCAATTGTATGTTTCTCGTTTTACGTCCAGACTATAGAGGTAAACCGGATCACGAGGACGATGAAGTGTTTATAACGTCATGCGACTTGACAGTAGTGCCCAGTACAAGGGTGACTCAAATGAAGGGTTGTGTTATAAGAAATAACTTCTATTCCGAAGATGACGATAGTGATCACCACCCAGTGAGAATCGCAATCTGGAAAAAATATTTGTGCTGTCAAATATGTTTCGAAAAAATAAACGACGGTTTTTGGAAGTTGGCGGTGCGTTGCGCTAGCTGTTTTCCAGACCAATGTAACGGGAATGGGTTATGCAGTTTAATAGACTGGGTTTGTAATCCGTATTTTTTATGTGAATTAATAAGAAAATAAATAATTATTCCACAGTAATAACACATAATATAATTTGTTTTGAGGCAGCTCTTAATAAGACGGCCGAGAAGGAGTGCGACTGGCGCCTGAAGACGCAAAGTATGAATAATACTCATCAAAAGATATACAGAGGGTAAAGAAATAATTAATTTTAACCCTTATCACGGAGCAGTAAGTAAATGTAACGATAATGCTCGGGCAATCAAAGCGTTGTGATACTATGGACGTATGCTGCGCCACCACGACAAAAGAGAATCAGAACTAACCCTTCATCCTAGCAGCACGTCGCATTGCATTGCGTCGCGAAAATAACAAGCAATATGAGTTCTATACTTGTGGCTTAAATGAGCAGTGTACTTTACAGAGCGGCGCATATAGTTTGTTTTGAGCGTTTTGACTACGGCAGAAATTAATACTACAACGCAGCTGATAGGACATGTCGACTGTTTAAACACGCGTCGCACTGTCCAACGCGACGCGACGCAATGCATTGCACTGCCAAGCTAGGACGAAACCTAGATCAGCTCGCTAATACGACCTTGAGTTTGCGTCGCGGGCATGTGGTGAGGTGTGGTTGACCACCCAGTGTTAATTGGCCAAACCAGCGCCCTCATTCCATTCCATTCAGTGTAACTGACGACTCGGACGTGGTAGTGCGGTGATTCGGGTGTTTGGATATAGAGTTGGTCAAGATCGATCGATCTACCGACTATCATGACTGACACTGATCTCGTAGGTATAGGTCGTGCTGACACGAGAGAAAAATATGATCAATTAAAGTCGTAGATCATAAATACTCAATGTGCAGAAACTGTAAAAAAAAAACTGTTGGCCTCACCCCGCACAAAGCCAACCGAAAATATAGTTAATGCATATCGTTGGAAAAAGGAGGCTATGGGCCACGCACAGGTGTGTAACCCCCAATGTCCTTCTGGCACCGAGCGAGCGAGACTGTTTCGGTAACGTCACAAAGTCCGAGCAATGCGCAAGATGAACGACGGCGACGGTGCGAACACTTCTACTGCTCCTAGAACCGTGAAGGTGATACCCATACATTTTCAAAAACGACTCGTTGCCATAGATGTTTCTCCTAAAACCAACGGTTGTAGGCCCCGACACAGTCCGACCCGATTTTTTCGCCAAGGGTCGCATGCTTGATCGTTTGTGTACCCTTTACATATTTGCTACTAGACTGGATGTTTTCTTATATGACTTCACGAATTGGGTAATTGATTTTGAAGAGAAATCTGCCTGCTAGACTACATTTGCTCACAACTCCGTGCAACTTACAATCTGACCTGTCTATATTAACCAGAAACATGTTATTACCGTAGAGATCATTACGACTCAAACAGTAACGTGTCGCGTCGCAGCAGTGGCGCGGGAGATCCCAAAGCTGGGCGTCCAACGTCTAGATCAACCACAACGCGTCCACCGATAACTCGGGAAAGTGTACATAAATCGAACGTTAGGGTAAATATTCAAGAAACATTTACTTCATTATAGTTTTTATTCAATCATTTCCAATCTTGATTGGAAATTGAAATTAATATACTTAATTGTTGTTTCCTAATTCGGCGTGATCTATGTCATTCTTAAATATTTTTAGGAGTCTGAATTAAAACCTCCTCGTGGATACAATCCCATTACAACCTACCGTACAAGTCAAGCTCTAGTAATTAAAAACGTTAATGATGCTAGGGTGAGTAAACAAATTATAATTATTTTGTAATTTGTCTGTAGTATTTATTAAAGGATAAAAAAATATAAAATCTTTTATTTTTCAGAATTATTTAATGCGAAGTAGTATTTATAATACCGAACGGGATAAGCAGCTAAACATGGCCGTGGTGACTCCACATTTTATGAACCGGCAACAACACCAAACTTATCCTAATACGTCTCCGGCTAGCGGAGCTTATGTCGCACCCTCGTATTATAGCACAGGTGCGGATATTTTTATCCATTTCTAGATACATTACATCTCACCATTTTTATGGAAGTAGGCTGAATGTACAGAACGCGATAACATAATAATTATTGTATGTGTTTGAAGCAGTGATAACCTAGCGGTTGAACGCTTGCCTTCCATGTAGGAGGGTCTGAGTTCGACTTTTCGAATTCATATGCGGATCCGAATTTGATTATAACTTGCGTTAACGATAAAGGAGAATCATTGTGAGGAAACTTGCACACCTGAGAGGGCTCCATAAAGTTCTAGATGGTGTGTCTAGTCTGCCAACCCTCACTAGGCCAGCATGGTGAACTAGGGCCTAAACCCTTCTCATTCTGAGAAGAGGCCCGTGCCCAGCTGTGGGACAGTAATGGGATAGATATGTTATGTACATGGAACAAACTTACATTCTAATAAGGTACACGTTAGCAACTAAATGGCTGTTAACTCACTTGGCCAGCCACTTAGAATACTAATTGATACAAACCAAGAGAAAGTTATAAGTGAAAGTTTTATTTAGATATCTGGAATGAGTTTCAGATGTGGTTGGTTAGGCCTCTAGTTTAAAATGTATCAGTAGACATTAGACATAATAGACTATTTATAATAATATATTTTTTTAAATAACTCGACTTTGTATTTTATTATTTTTAGCATCTAAAATTCCGGCCCAGCCCCAAACCCGGCGACGACTTGGACGGAGTCCGAGTCCGCCAGCTCGTATGTCGAACGAACAGTCGCGGGCTACAAACACACCTCACGTCAACCAAACACAGCCCAACTACACCCAACCAACCACAGAGAAGTTCCTGGTGAAAGATGCCTCCAAGTGTGCTTTGAAGGATGTTTTATCTAGACTAAAGCGTGCGTAGCATAAGTTTTTTTGTTGACATCATCTGCATTATCTTTCTATATAGTATAAGTAGGTATCACATTCCATATTCACTGAAGCGTAAAACAAAATTTAAGTACTATGCGTGCCACTGAATAAGTGAACTAAGAATAGGATCGCGCAGTCGCGCTTGCTACAACTTCCCACGATAGCTGTCAAATTAGTACTGACCGCAAAAAAAAGCTGTGAAATAAATATGTTATATTTTTTATTCACAGTTTTCATTATTATTTATAATAATTTTTATAAAATGTTATTTCTTAAATTCCATAAATAAATAATTTTGGATAAATTAATAATATTTAGATATGTATTCATAAAAAAAAATGAACAAATATACATAGTTAACTTCACGAAATGCTACTGATCACCCTAATATGTCGCCATAATAATAATATGATTACTGTGTAATTAATATGGCGTAAAATTAATTAGAAATACCAAGAAAGTGAACAAAAAATAATTAAACTGAGTATAATTTGTTTATTTACTTTTTTGCACACCTTACGCTTTGCTAATGAAGTTCACGAGTATTGCGGAACAAAATGGCGTCTTGACAGTACTATTTTAACCCCTTGTTTACACCTAAAAACAAGTTGTAAACATAATTTGTGTAAAGGTCTTTTTAAAAGAAATTACTTAGTATTAACACTTAATGATCATGTGTAACATATTTTAAACAAGTGTTTTAAAGATCTAAATACTTGTTTGCTACTTAAAGTATGCATATTTGTAATATTTTTTTCGAAAAAATATCTGATACATGTGGAATACATGTTTTATACCTAGGTGTAAACGAGGGGTTAGTTGGCACGCATAGTAAACAAAGTACTACCCACTCTAAAAACACTATTGTTTCGTATTGACACCTCAAAACAAAGGAATAAGAAGTGGGTAGCTTGTTTACATCTGTTATGTTTCATGTTGATACCTACTAACAAAGGAATTATTTGAGAAGTGGTTATGTTTACATTTTGTCTCATGCTTTAGTGAATATAATATAGATGTAGTTGTATCGGTTACGCCTTTACGGAAAATACTCGTTTTCAGCTGAGAACATCTATGATGGTAAAATCAATTCACCTTGGGAATACAATAATATGTTGCATAATGCCATCCCATTTAGTAATATCCTCAGTAATATCATAAACCTAAAAAAATCTATATTTATGGGCAATACGTTTCGTAGAGTGTGCGCAAGATAACTCTGCGCGCGGCCAAAATCGGAACTAATCATGTTCCGCCATAATGTTGCCGTTTTATTGACTTTGTCATTAGATCTACCTGATTTTAGGAATAAAAAAAAAATAATAATAATGAAGATTATAATAGACCTCATCAGACGATAATAATCATACTGCATTCTTATTCACTCACGGCACATTTATAACCTTAGTTCTTTTTCTTTGAAAATTACGTAAAAATACTAATTAATTTAACGTACATAACTTAGCTCAATTAAAATATAATAAACCACAAGAGGGCTGCCCAATTTTAATGCTCACGAATATACTACTTTTCCTTTAAAAGTAGGACTTTGTATTTTTGCGATCATGGCAACATTTAGCAGACTTATCTTGCGCGCACTCTAATATGCTGGATACGTCAATTAAAATTATTCAAATGGAGACAGTTCTACTGTCAAATTCAGTTTAAACGTCAAATTGAAATTGAATTTATGTAAATATAATAACCTCTCATTCTCAAATTTATCATGATGCAATGTAGAATTATTTTTACTTATAAAACAATGTTTTGCAAGTGAACTGCGTTAATTTAGCTATTAAGTGCTGTGCTAACGCCACCTGAGATGGGTGCTTTAGTGACAAAAGCTTTGAGACCGATAAAGTCCTTCAACATCGAGAATCGCGCTCATCGTGTGATTTCCAAGGAAAAGCCGACTCCGGCTCCGAGATATCCCCATAATATCGAAGATTTGAAGCGAACGCTTGAAACGGAACCCGATATAGACGAGAAATTAGATAAGAAAGATGAAGGGCTTGATAAAAGATTGAAAGATGTTTATGTAACCTCGGTTGGGAGGCCAGAAGTAGACATTACGCGGGAGAAAAAAACGCAGAATAAAAGTAAGCGTCCTTTGCCTCAAGACCGGAAAATGCCAGAGGAGTATGATTTTGGTTTCAAAGAGCCAGAAAAAGTGACTTATGGTCGAATTACACTTAGGGATTCAATCAATTTTATTTCTGCGCATCAAACAAATCCTGATGAAGTGACAGCTGCTAAAATAGCTTTAGAGTATAAATTAAGAGTGGAAGATGTAGAAAATATACTTAAATACTTCAAGACTTATGAAGTATACATACCAGAGACTCAGAAAAGTCCAGCCATCTTTGCAGGTCCAGCCACAATGAGAAAGCAACTGTACAAACTTGATACTAAAGAATTAGGAGATGATAAACAGAAGGACGATATTACAGTTCTGAATATAGAAGAAAAACTAAAGGAAAGATCTTAGTTACCATTTTATTGTATATTATGTTAGTAAAATAGTTAATTATACCAAAATGTTACTGTTCTCTATTTGATTTTGCAATAGTTTCAAGGATAGAATTTATTCAATGCAATGTTTTATCAGTTTCTCTGAATGTAACATGCTGTTAAATATATTTTACATAGCAAGAAAATAAGTGCAGTGTATGCCTGAACATTTAAAGTTCTGCTTACATAGTATTATATTTGAATAAAGTGTAACTTTAATGATTTTGTTGATAGTTATTCTACCATGGCCATCACTGACCGTGTCTGAAAGATGTTTATTTTCTATTGATGAAATGTATGAACTTAAGTTAGTAGAATGTCTGAGTCTGAGTTCTATAATTTAAAACTATTAAATGTATTTTAAAAAATCGATCTTGATTAGAGACGTACAATGGGCTGCGCTGGATTTTTTCTACTATAGTTATTTGAGTTGAAATTGGACGTAGTTAAGCGAAAAGGATCCAACCCACACAGTTATGAGATATTCAATTTTTAAGTTTAGTCTGTATTTCTTCATTGGTTCTTTGATTTAAATTTCTTAGTTTTATTGTAATTAAGGGACAAATGTATAATATTTTACTTGTTAAAGTGTTATTATGTGTAGTTTGGCTTAAGAAGTTTAAGGAGTATTTTGATATAAATAACTCACTTTCGATAATTTTGTGGGTTAGATGTTTTTCGCTTAACTACGTCCAATTATCATTGAGATGAACTGAACCGAGTTGGGCACAGTATCATTTTAACTCAAGGGTCTAGTCTAGTTGTCTCAACTAGGTATCTTTAATGTTTTGTTTAGTTCAGAGTTTGGCACAATACAGTGAAGGTATTAAGGTATTTGTATCAGATACATGACCAACATTTATAATTACAAGAACACCTACACACAGCTCTGGAGCCATTGTTGGTTTTGTTAGAAACTCCCATGCCACACTCTTTATTGCAAAAGGTTATATTTATTTACAAATTAAAGATAAGTACCTAGGTGAGTAATAAAAACTGCAACTTGCAGTTAAACGAGATGGCTCAAAAATAAATAAACAAACTGCGAATCGGCGAGCGGCGTTGATGTTCCGCCGAGTTACCGTGATTGATCGGGAATCGAGTGATACGATTCTCGCTCTGCAGCTCGCTGACTCGCTCACTCGTCGCTGTACTCCGCTCGGTTACCGAGTGAGTGGCCGAGTGGTGGGTAGTGTCGCAGTGCCGGGGGCCCGCGCCTGACTTAACTGTACGTTAACAGAGTTAACTCAAGCTCAAAGAAAAGCAACTGTAGTCAATGAGTTCAAAGAGTAACTCTAGTTACTCAAGCTAAATAACTCTACTTGCCCATCGCATGCATCTCATAGTTTGTGCCTATCGCTTGATAGTGTATTAACAATGCTGGCAGTCATTTATTTATTATATTTTAGCAAAAAATGCTAATACTCTAAATAATCTTATAATATTTAAATATTGTTAACAATATCAAAGCCAATGTGATTTAGAAGTTAGTAGAGAAAATAAAATGCTTTGTTTTTAATAATACTTTTATTTCTGCTAAGGTCATCACTATTATAATAGCATCTCTCTGACTTTAAATCGTGTGCATTAAAGTAAATTTAAAGCGCAGGCCACACCGCCAGCTGGCGGACTGGAGGGCGAGCCTTTCCAAACTTCGGTTCACATCGTTTGAGTTGCTGAAGTAGCTAGGCTCGGTGAAACGTTGCTGGCCCGCCAGCTCGCGGTGTGGACTGCAGCGGCTAACGCGCTTGCCTCAAGACTACAACTATCTTGTCATTTTAAAATTTACTTTAATATACATGATTTAAAGCCTTAACTGGAATGGCAAGTTCTTTGCTGTGTCGGAGCGGTGCTGTTATAGTGAGTACCTTAACCTGGATTTATACATATACTGACAATATGCAATATGCAGTTTTGAAGAAATGAAAGACTAAGTAGTTTCATTGTAGATCAGTGTCTACAACAGAACCACCTAACTTGTTGACTATATGCAGTGATGAGGATGTGGGCCGCATTAAAGTTCTTGATACTTTGCAATAAATCCATTCTAATATTTGAATGTATCATTTGACCGTGTTATGGTGCGTCCAGACCTGACGAACGCGCCGCGAATGCGCCGCACGCGCGCCGTTCGCGCGCAGCGCGCGAGCCGTTCGCGAGCTGCGCGCGAGCGGCGCGCGCAGCTTTGTACGAACATGAAATGCACGCGCGCAGCTCGCGAGCGGCTCGCGAACGGTTCGCGCGCTGCGCGCGAGTCATTTATTATTAGGGTCAGTTTACACCAAGCGGAAAAATCCTAGCGCACTTTTTAAATGTTACTGAATAAAGAACTATATCAGTATTGCTTGATGTCTGCGTCGAATTTTATACTTATAGGCAATACTAATACAGTATTTTATTCAGTGACACAAGTGTTCGAGCATCCGCGAGGTTGTTTCCGTTTGGCAGAAACTGACCCTTAGTCAATCAACACGGCTGATCGCACAAAAGCGGTGGCGAAATGTCGACCTAGTTAAGTCCACAGACGATTCCACCAACTGATAGTAATTATGCTTGTAACCGTTTTATTACTCAGTGTCGATATGTCGCGACGGGTCCCTGGGAGCTGCCTCGCTGGGCGCCACCCGCGAGGCGCCGGCGCCGCGCCGTGCTCCCTCCGTGCGCTCCGACGAACGACCGCTCGCCACGCAGGGCGATATGCTCAACAGCATCAAGGTATATCGTAGATCTTTTTGCCACTTCGAAGAGGGTTGTTGGGGGTTGATGAGTGCTTTATTTATTAATTTATTTTGCCAACTAAGTGTACTTAAGGTATTATAATACATATAAATAGCTCTCTTAAACTTAGTTGCCTTTTTCAGGCGTTGCAAAAGGATTTTTAGTTAACACGTTTTTATAAAATTAGTAACAGTTGCTCTCATATAAACATTTAGAAATAAAACTAGAAACAACTGTAGATCGGCGTATTAACTTTTATAGGTAATTTATTTATTCAGTAGGTACGACGTAAGTACTTTGAAATTTTGACAATTGGCTATAATCATGCTGAACGGATTCGGATATTCAGGCCAGTGTTGCCAATAATAAAATCTCGATACCCCGCGTCAGTGTTGTCGATTCCCCGCTTTTTTTCTTTTTTCATCCCTGAGCGATAGCCGGGCGACGACGCTCCCCTCATTTCTTTGGTGCAGGTATTTACCACTTCTTTTTCCTCCAGCGGAAGTTGGACGAGCTTTTTTTTTAGGAGCTCCCCTCAATGTTTCCCTATATTTGATAATATTGGAACTGCTCCCAATTCCCCGATTTTGTTAATTCCCCGCACTGATTCAGGCTGGCAGAGTTCGGTGGTTGTTCCAACATTTGTCGTTGCCGTTATTTATGCGGTAGTGGGACTTGGGATATTGCACCTTTTGACTGATGAACTTATCTCTTAGGTAGGCTTTTCTCATCGCAACTCGCAACTATACATAAATATAATAATTATATATTTTTTAATTTCAGTTTCAAAGAAGAATGCGCGAGACTTATACGGATAAAAGTAACACATTTCACGATAAAGTTAGGTAAGAAATAAATACCTTTTTTTTATCGTTTTATATTCTCATGCATGTCCCTCGCCCGGGTAAAGCGAGGGGGTCTGCCGGACTCTTACCAGTTAAAAACCAACGGTGTTCCTTCTACGGGCCGTTCGGCTGGGGACGCGGGATTCACAAAAGCACGCACCGTAGCCCCGGCAGGTCCCGGTCCGCCAGCCCTGTGGGGCCTTGCCCCACATCCTCCTGAGAAGCGCGCACGGAAAGTAATAAATACCTACCTGTAATGGTTTAATTAAAAAGTTCAAACTTCTAATGAAATCGAACCTCTGACTGTAAACCGGTTTCGATTGCAACTTTCCTTACATTACCTAATTACAAAAGGTATTTGTTTTATAGTTTGATGCCCAAGAAGGCTAGTATCAAGAACGTGAACTCTAGGACCAGTAATGAGGTGAAACCAAGCCAACAAGAGTTTGGGTAAGTAGTAGCTTTGAACGATCGTATGTATGAATATTTCATTAGCGAAATTCGTAAAGGAACAACTGCAAGGCCTAACAGGGGCCTAATTTCGGCTAAGTTGGCGTTTATCTTAATCAAAACCAATAAATATCATAACCATATTTGGACTTTGTAAGCTAGGCAGAAGCTGATAAAGTGACTGTTGTGGCGAGAGGAGTAGCTGCTGCCGTCGCCGCTTGTCGACGGGCCGGCTGCTGCCATCGATGCACAGGCGTGGCGGCTGTATTAAGGGTCAATTCATACTAGAGCAGAGTCGAAGCGCATCGAAGCGTCAAATTATTCACAAGTAAAGCGAAGAACCAATCAGCGTTGGTTGCGCTCCGACGCGCGAATTCCGTGGAATTCGCGCGTCTTTTTTATCTTAGAAGAAATATGTGTATTTGTATTATGTTGTGGAGATAAGGGTGAATATGCTATTAAGTTTCAGATTGACGCTTCGACTCTGCTCTAGTATGAATTGACCCTTACCCTTGTTGTTGGAAAAGCACCGCTCGTCTAGAGGTGAGTATAGACTAGAGCATTTCGCACCCTTAGTAATGTAAGGGCACAACTCGAAATATTGAGTTTCTGTGTTAGATGGTTTCAGTATCAACTGTTCTACCACTTTGCTTTCACAGAAAGAGAAAAAAGACAATATTAAAGCAAATACTGTAATTATACTGTGAAAACATCGGGTTCCCTGAATCTTTTAACACGTTTTCCCAAAAGTTGATATTTTCGAGTTGTGCCCTTACATTACTAAGGGTGCGATTTACTTGTAACAAAACATCGAACCGCTCTAATGTGTCACTCTTTCACGAATCGAACAATGAGCACGACTCGAGCTTTTACTTGTATTGTACCATTCGTAAGAACGTTACATTACATGGAAATGCTCAAGAAAATGCTCTAGTGTATACTCACCTTAAAGAGTGTTGGTAACCGTTCCATGGGCCGGCCATGTTAGGTAGATATGACGACGAACAATGCGCCTGGTATTGTTCTAGTGACAGTGATCACGTGAATGACGCACGGTCACAATGATAGTTGATGTGCTAAGATTACGTCCTATCATAGCCTTCGACACTGCTCATCAACTTAGGCACGAGATAGTGCAACGACAAAATTGTGTCACGCTGCGCACGTTACGCGCCTGGTCTGTGGGGTACTGACCATAGTCTTACTTCAGCCTCTAGTCCGTACGATACTTAAGTACGTCCGGCGCACCCTGTGCAGTCAGCCTCGCTACCAACCTAGCTAACTGGATAATCTTTTTGTTATTGATGAAATAATATTACAAATCGTGACGTCGTCTTACCCGGGTCACTCACATGCGCGCAAACATTCGTACATTGTACGAATGTTTTCCGTTTTGTATTGAAAATGTTCGCATAGTCATTGCGAATGTCAGTCCCACACTTGCGGGTTCGCGTATTCGTGCGAATGTGAATGACCCGCATTAAGTCATAGTGGGAAGAGACGACCAGTCATCCATACTTTCATATCAGATATAACGGGGTGTACCGTGTAAGCGATAAATGCGATCAAAATAACATTCCCTGCTGACGGCCTGTGTAGCAGTCTGCCCCGAGACGCGACCTAACGTGAACTTTTATCGCGTAGCGTCGTGTCGCGTCGCATCGTGTCGCGTTCTTCACCAATGGGGTGTCCTGCGTAAGCGACAAACGCGACGCGACGAACGCGATCAAGACCACAGCATTCCATACTAAAGTACGATTTTTAATTCCAGTCAGTAAAATGACAAGTGCAACTGTCACTGATACAAAAAAGGGTGACCCGCTACAATAGTGATGTTCAGCAATCAATAGACTTAGATATTTAGTCATGCTTTATTTTATTAGGTATCAGCGTTTTTTTTATTGTAAATATTTAATACATACCGTATTAAATAATACGATTTTAGAAATATGGACCTTACCAGCATATTAAAATTTCTCACTACAACATTATTACAAAAGCTGGGAAAAAAATGTATAAAGAGATTCAGAGGAATTAACACTAGAAAGTCAGGAAAATACAATATAATTTTATACGTTTTTATTCATTACTTGATTCCGACTCCGATTCTGAATCGGTATATTCAGAATCGGAATCGGAATCAGTTACATTTATAATGAATGAATCCACATATTCATCTATGATGTGGTCGAGTTGACACATTTTGTCTTCGACTTTTATGGCATGGTTGATGCACTGTCTCCAATTTTCAGGCGTCACTTCCTTCAGGCCTTCTTCAAATAATTTTTTTACATCTTTTATTTTAAAGTTTTATTGCTCCTGGCGACGTACCCCTTTGCTTGAGCCCACAGAACTAACTCTATTGGGTTGAGCTCACAGTGATAAGGGGGCAGACGCAGGATTGTGACACCGTATTCAGCGACCAACTCTTCCACAGCATAGCGTTCGTAATTAGATTTTTGTAATTTTACTATTTCTATTAATTGAGCTTTTATCATTGTAGGTTGATATTGAATTTGTTTTTCATCCAACCACTGAATAATATCAGCCTTCCGCCAGTTTGAAGTGGGGATACGCTCGACTTTTCTTGAATGGTACGGTGCATTATCTAATACCAGCACTGCATTTGGCTTTAAATTTGGCAAAATGCTTTTAAGCCATTCCTCAAAACACTCCGAGTTCATTTCTTCATGATAGTCCATACTATTTTTCTTCGATTCAAAAATAAGTAAACCGGCTTCTACAAAACCTTCATCACTGCCTATATGTGAAATTATTAGGCGTCGACCTTTGCCGGTTGGGCCCTTTAGGCCTGTAGTCAAACCTTTAGAAAACGCTTGTTTGGAAGATTCTATTGTTGTATCCACCCAAACTTTACCAGTTGTATGACCTGTTAATATACAAAATTCATATAAATAATATAATACTGACACAAATACATTTTGAAACTGAAAAACTATTCACTAAATACAGTTGTAAATAAAAATATTCAATTACCTTCATTAATCCAGGTCTCATCTTGATAATAAATTACTTTTCCTTGTCTCCGATATTCTTTGATTGTCGTCAAGTACCGTCTACGCCACAGAATTAAGTCTTGACGGTCTGTCAAGCAGCTGCGTCGTTTGCGACTGGCATATTTAAATTTTAAATGTTTTAAAACTGCTCGCATGGTACTCTTTGACATATTTGGTAGGTCAGGGTCATCATTTACAACCTGATGAACCTGTAAAATATTACAAGTATTTAATTTTTGTAAACTACAGCGAGACAATGACAATGTGTGTTAATTATTATTATGTATGATGTGCAATTATGTATTATAATTTTATAAATTTACATACCTTGGCAATAGTTGGAGGGTCCTTCGCATAAAAGAATTGGTGAACTTTACGACGTATCGCCGAAAAGTCAAAATCATCAATTTTATCTTTGAATGTCAGTTTGGGTCCAGATTTTTTCTGATTTGATAACTGAACGTTCTCCTTTTGTTCTTTCAGTATCCGATACACAGATCTAGTCGAAATTCCCAAAATTTCAGATACTGTCTTCACACACTCATCTTTCTTTGGAACATCAAAAGGTTTTGCTGCATTTTGATTCCATACATAATTATATACATTGAGAACCATTTGTTTCTCACTCACAACAAATGATCGACGCTTTCTTTTTGGAGGGAGACATCCCTCTGTAGAGGTGGACGGCTGGGGATCCATCTCAAATACCAACGTAACAAAACTCAACAAAAAAATAACAATTTAACAAGTAAGAAATAAACAGAGGACACTAAACACTTCTGTCACCGTCGGAATTCGGGAGCAGAATGAAAAACAAAATGGCGTCCATAGCGTGACAAGTGATGACCATAGTGCTTCCAATAACCAAAAACAAATAATATAACAGTATTTAATGTTATATTTAATTACCTACCGTGTATGTCTTCTGTTTAATTACCGTAAATTACATATTTTTATTTATATCAAGGCAATTTGATATTGAATAAAAAAATGTAATCTCGACTAACTTTTAATAGTAAAAACTTGATTCTACCACATCACTATTTATTTGGGACTAAAAACCTGCAACACTGGAAATGTCATTTTACTGACTGGAATTAATAATCTTACTTTAGCGGCCTATGTAGCAAGACGCGACGTAACTCGTATTTGTTTCACGTCGTGTCGTGTCGTGTCGCGTCGCGTCGCACCGCGTCGCGTTTGTCGCTTACGCAGGACATCCCGTAACACAGGACACTTAGTAAACTTTCACTATCGAACATGGGCCTTGATTCATCACATTCAGTTTAGTAATTGTAGAATTGGTTATTCCAGCGGTACTAGAGACAGGCAGGGCTCCATGTCCCGAAGCATCTGCAGTCACGTGCGCCCGATGTCCCCGAAAGGCCGGCGGAACGTGCAAACAACAAGTTTCTACTGACTTGTGACGTATGATAGCAACCTGGCCGATTGTGCCGAGCATTGGACGCAATAAAAGGACGTTTTATACATAGGAAGTTTTATTTACATTGATATTTACAAATATGTACAATTGTTGGAAATAACGACTTTGTAGTCATGATTTTGTTCTTTACGATAATAGGGTATTTGACTAATAGAAATCTCGAATTTGTTCCAAAAATCATAGGCAACAGTGAAAAAACCAATGAAATCTATACTAATATTATGAAGAAGAAAGATTTGTATTTTTTCTATTTTTGTATGTAACGAATAAACTTAAAAACTACTGGACCGATTTCAAAAATTATTTTGCCGTTAGAAAGCTACATTATCACTGAGTAACGTAGGCAATATTTATTACTGGAATAAAACTTCTTACGCGGGCAGAGCCGTGAGGACACAGCTAGTATTTAATAAAATGTCCAAGTTATAAACGATTGAATTTTTTTTACTAAGCAGAGACAACAATACTACCACAATGACGTCATACCTTTAGCGTGACAAGGACAGAAAATGGCCCCACCACAAACTTCGCAAGCGTGTAGCTCCTCTATTTTTCATCGATTTTTTGTGACATACCGTGTTCTATCTATATTTTCTTTAAAATCATACTTAATTGTTGTTCATTTTTAATAACAGTCAAATACCCTATTTTCGTAATCTATTGCTACAAGGCTGTCTATAAAATATTACATTTATGGCCAAATACACAAACGCTATTCAATTGTAAGTTGTCGTTAATTTCATGCTGTCGCCGTCATTTCGCCTTAAAGTGATAGTGACAGCACGAAACTTACGTTCTACTTGAGTTTGAGTATTTGGCCATTAAAGAGCTTTAAAATTGAATTTCTGACTTCGTCGAATAATTTGCTCGTTAATCGTCCATATAGGTCGATTTCTGTAAACGGCGTCTTATTACGATTTAATTGGTTTTCGCGAAACGTTAAACACAAACGCAACTTATATGTCATCTAAATGATGGAGTAAGGGTGCGAGCGAGAGTCCGATAACAATAGTATCGCCACCCAGTGGCGTAACGTGGCCCGGGCGGTGCAGATGTAGGGGGCGGCAAGCTGCAGCATCACGTCATAGTCATTAGATCAGATAGTTATTGTCTTCGGGACTACATAGGTACTTATTTACACAAAATTTCAAGTCAAGTTTTATTTTGAATGCTTTTACAATCAACACAACAACAGGCCCATCACAGAATTTTCACAGATTTTTTGCTTAGTTGCGAAAATCATGTTGAGGGGTGGCAAATTTATGGTTGGCCGCGGGTGAAAGTAATACACAATACGCCACTGTCGCCACCATCTTAAATCCATCAAGAAAACTGATACCTTACATGAAAATATACTGAGGCGTACCTACTTGCTAAAAAAAGTCATCTTATACCTATTTCTCTTGGAGACTCCTATAAACTTAAGTACAAAGTGTGGGCTAGGCGAGGCCAGGGTCAGGCGGCGGGGGCGCCATGCAGTTCCCGTCGGGGTACCGCTTCTTGAACGCGGCTATCAGGTCGGGGTCCACCAGGCGGACACCGTCGACTTGGTTGCCCAGGGTTATCCTGAAACAAGTATGTGTAGTTAGTAAAATGTTGAGTCATATTGAAGACTGGGGAGTTGGAAGACATTGACTTATAAAACAATTATTATTTCCTTTATTCATTAAATATAATGGTGTCGATTCTGTTGCACATCTTGGGATACAGGAGAAGCGATACAGAACATTGACATCAAAATTTTACAAAGGAGCTCACGGTGCTATATTTAGTAGTGTAGTTTACGATGTGTCAGAACCAAAGTCCCTAGTGAAACTGAATGAGTGGGTCGAGAAACTGCAAGTATACTCCACCAAGAAGAACACAGTCTGCTTAGTTGTCGGCAATAAGACTGACAAGCATATCATTTTGGGACCCAGTGCATAATATCAGCAAGCACATTGGATCACCCGCACGACAGCGCAACGAGTATTCCCAAGGAGGGTTGACGTCAGGGAGGCGGCCGGTCATAAAACAATAAGCCAAACCCTCTAACAACATGGATTTATGAAATACATGTTGTGCCGAACCCACCTAGTTTGGGATAAGGGCAGGAAGAAGAAAATTCTGATGCACATTTTGACAGTACTAAACTAGACTAAACGCAACTGTCACTTTCTTGTTCTATTGAAACAGAAGGAGACAAACACCCTTAGTTTAGTTTAGTCCTGTCAAAGTGCGCAACAGAATGGACACCAATAACTGATATTACTGCCTCGCTGGTCTAGTGGTGGCAGATCTGGCAGGTCTAGTGGTGAGGTCCTGCGTCCGATCCCCGGGTTGGGCAAAGTGTTACTTATTGGGTTTCTCACTATGAAAATCCTCAATAGCAGCCCGGAGTTTGGATTTGTGCCCGGTTGATGGCAATAGGCTTGCCCCCTATTACATGGGACTTAAACATAACGGCGAAATGAGGGTGTTACTATACACCTCTGCCCAACCCTTCGGGGAATACAGGCGTGATGTTATGTTGTTATTAAATATATTTACATATAATTTACATTTTCAAATATTACTAAAAAATAAACATGTAAAAATATAAAAAAAATTGTAGCCCACCGACATCGGGACTCTGTCCAAGCTACCGGTGGTCATGGCCTCAAAGAGGGAAACCTCCTAACAATACGCGCCGTGTCGAGGTACTGCTTTCTGTATCAGGCCCCTGATCCAGCCGCCCATCGAGAGCCCCATCAGATGTTGGTCTAGGCTCTTGACTATTAAGCCATTGGCCGTAACGACTATCGGCACAACAACTGCTGAGTCAACCTCACACATAACGACAACCTCGAGTGCCAAGCCTTGATACTTAATTTATTTATCTTTCTCGGCTTTCACAAGGTTCACGTCATGTGGAACAGTGATATCAACAATCATTTTGAGACGCTCTGATCGATCTATCACCACTATATCAGGCTTATTGGCAACAATACTCCTCCAACAGTGTCCAGAAGTACTGCTTTCTGTATCAGGTCCTTGACCTGGCCGCCCAACGAGAGCCTCATTTGATGTTGGTCGAGGCTCTTGGCTATTAAGCCATTGGCCGTAACAACTATCAGCACGACTACTGAGTCAACCTCGTGATGTCGACAACCTCGCGTGTCAAGTTATTATTACTCAGCCATGAGTATCCCACTGCAGGGCAAATGTTATGTTATGTTAGTGGTCCAAGTGGTCCAGAAAGAAGAAAGCTGTGGGAAGAGAAGCATCCCCCACCCCCTGACTTCGTGAAACCTCAGGACCATTTGCCTCCCGGACGTGAACAGCAGTGGCTTGTATGGAAAGCACTCAATCGATTGCGTGTCCAAGCAGGCCGCTGCAAACACAATTTGGCGAAGTGGGGGTTCATTGATCAATCCAACACCCAGTGCGAGTGCGGTGCTCCTGTCCAGACTATGTCTCACTTGCTGGAGTGTCCCAAATGTCCGTCCACCTGCACCCTTGATGATCTGAAGAGCGCTACCAAAGCACTAATGTGGCCACCTACTGGGCGCAAGCACTATAATTTATATAAAATGAAGTACCGTTGATACGAAAAGAAGAAGAAGAAGTGGTCCAAGTAACTTACCAATTCGGCTGTACATTGTGTGGTCGTCCAAACAGTTCAATTTTTCTTGTGCCAGGACTGAGCCTCTCTGAAAATGAAACAATTTTTAGTTTCCGTTCTCTTCAACAAAATGTTTAATTATTTTAAAACTTAAGCAATCGGTAGTGTTACAAACTATACATAACATAATCAGCCCACTACTGTCCCACTGCTGGGCACGGGTCTCTTCTCAGAATAAGAAGGGTTTAGGCCTTAGTGCACCACGCTGGTATGGCGCAGGTTCGCGGACTACGCACAACATTCAGAACTTTATGAAGCCTTCTCAGGTGTGCAGGTTTCCTCATACGATGTTTTTCCTTCACCGTTAGTTAACGCAAGTGATAATCAAGTTCTTATCCACACATGCATTGGAAAAGCCAAGAGGTGCGAGCCGGGATCGAACTCAAATCCTCCTACATGGGAGGCAAGCATTCAACCGCTAGGCTATCACTGCTGCTGTTACAAAATACATCTCTTATAATTTTTAACAAACTGCCTCGTTGGTCTAATGGTGGCAAGCGCGACTGCTGATCGTGAGGTCTTGGGTTCGATCCGCAGGTCGGGCAAAGTGTTATTGAGTTTTCCGTGTGGAATTCCTCAGTAGCAGCCCGGAGCTTGGATTTGTGTCCAGTTGATGGCAATAGGCTCGCCCCCTATTACATGGGACTTAAACATGGCGAAATGAGGGTGTTACTATACACCTCTGCCCAACCCTTCGAGGAATACAGGCGTGATGTTATGTTATTTTTATATAATATAGTAATATGAAGCATTGAGTCCTCACCGATGATGCCATAGATCTCGTCAGGTTTGTGTGAGGTGGCGCGCACCTCTGCCACGATGACGTCACAGTCCAGTCCGCGATTTAAGTTGTCCGGGCTGCCTTTCATGCCCACCTGTGAAATGGTTTTATGAGGGTTATTTTGGATATTTAGGGGATATCTTGCATATCTTATATATCTTGGATATCTTGCATCACAAAGTCCATGGTACACCCTACCACTGATAGAGCACTCTAAAGGTTTTCATATAATAAGAATACCCTTTGAATTCCTCCTTGCCATCTCCAATATTTCAAGAAGGTCAGGGGCGACAGCATTACAAGTCTTCTACCTCATCTTAGTATTTTCCTATGTTGGGGTCAGCTTCCAATTTAACCAGATGCGGCTGAATACCAGTATTTTACACGGAGCGACTACCAACAGACCTCCGTAACCAAATTACTGGGCAATGCCGATAACCTAAGGTTAAACCGGTTGTCAGACTTTTGGGCTTCTGACTACCGGTAACGATAACGACTGTCAAGTATTGTTATGACACCTGGGACCGACGGTTGAACGTGCTCTCCGAGGCAAGAATGGGTCTCGATGTGTAACGAACGGTCACCCATCCACAGACTAACCGCGGCAGGCGCAGTTTAACTTCACATGTCGTATAAACGGCGCGGTTGTTAATTAGCCACGAGCTCCTTCGGCAGCATAACAAATAAGTGATGGATTCTCGTAACGACAGAAAAAGATAAAGGATAATCAGGGAGCTGGTTTATTATTACGTACTTATAAGTTTTAGTGTGGCTCTTCAATTCGCCGATTACATTCTTGGAAATTCTAAACTCTTATGTTTAGATTGAGGAACCACAATAAAAGTATTTAATCTTTTTTTAATATCACCACTACTGAATCTAGATTTTTAGTATGCACGCTACACAATTACTACAAAATGATACTAAATATTCATTGAATACTTTCGGTATTTGCAGATGGCTCCTCGATCAGATGTTTAGATTCAGGAGCCAATTTTACATTAATATAACTTATCATATATTTTCTTAAAAATTCCAGAATTTGGCCTACAACATTATCTGACCACCTATTAAATAAGGGCATATGTTTGTCTTTTCAAATCTGAAGTAGCTCTTAAATCCATACGGATATCTCTTCGGCTAGTGGTTTCCAAAAGGGTTATCCCTTTTTCAACTTTGCTTGAAACAAATTATAACCAGTAAGAACTGTGTCCTTTTGTTGTTAAATACGAAACTAGGCAATGAAAACCTCGAAACTTACTTCAATAACTTATTTTTGTTACACAAGATGACACAATTTATTTTTGTTAGAAATTAATGTTTTGATATATTTTACAGTTTTTTTTAAGTACTCAAATGTTGTTTACACTGTGTATCAAGCCAAACTGAATAGGATATAGTAAGGTAGATCAAGAAAGTAACCTAACCAAGCAGTGTTCTTTCCCGTGATTAAGCCAGTGTCCAGTGCGTCCGGTGCGTATTATACGTTGTAGCTGATTGGTCTTCACCCAGATCAGTTCGTCGACGCGCTCATACCCCCACAACTTGAGACACTCGCGACCTAACTCCATAGCTCTGAGAAGTAAAATATTAAATTAGAAGAGCCAAGTATTTTATTGCTTATACATTTGCTGGACATGTCATGGTGGCCCGGAAGTTATGGACCTGCTTGTTAAGCCCAGTAGCGGGTTCTAACACAGTGAAGTAGGTTCCAATTTGACAAAAAAATAAATATTATTACCCTTTTGCGGGACAAGTACTCAAGAAGGAGTATATTGATAGTTACTGAAAGATTGGGTATCAGGGTCGTATCCGCGTCTACGTCTCCATAAACAGAGTCTTAGAGCGATGCGATGTATATCCAGTGTGAATGTTTTTTTTAAATAATATCTATCTACAAAACAAAATTATTAAAAAAAAGATACATAAATATTTTTGTCAAAATTGACCCTATGGTTCCTTCCTGTTTTATAGTTTACGATTTCACCAAAAACGCCACACAAATAATAATCTTGTATAATATACCTAGTCTTGCCATAAATATTAAAATGAAGAAAAAAAAATGTATTACAAATAATATTTATTACTTTTACAGTGTGTTAGTTTAATACATAAATATAAAACAATTTAAAATATAAAAAGCTTATTCGAAGTGGTCTCCACTGGCTGCAATACAGTCCTTTAAACGTTGAGGCCAGTTATCAATAGAAGCACGCACTCTTTCTATGGGAAAATTCTTCACTGCCAATCGTATGGATTGTTTTAGGGACTCCAAATTATCATGGCGTTTAGAGCAAGCCGTACTCTCTAAAACTGACCATAAATCATAATCCAGCGGATTAAGATCGGGACTAGACGACGGCCAGTCTTCAGCTCTGATGGAAGTCCGAAACGTTCACTTCCAACCAAGACTGCGTGGACCGAGCTTTATGACCCGGCGCCGTCTTGTTGGAAGGACCATACTTGGTTATTGAACATGGTGTTGTTAAGGGGCTTAACTACCTTCTCAAGAATGGTATCTTGATACACTTGTGCCAATGTTTTGATACCTTTTTCACAAAAATATGGCTCAGTCACTCCTTCATAGCTAACACCCCACCAAACCATCACTGAAGTCGGATAATGCCCACGTTGCACTCTGTCGACTAATTGAGAAGCTTCCTTAGAGTTTTGAGCATAAATACGGTCATTTTGTTTGTTAAAATGATGCTCAATTGTAAAGATTTTCTCATCCGTAAACAAAATTTTTCTGTGACCTCCCTTTGCGTACCGCTTCAGTAGTTGTTTCGATTTTACCACCCTATTCTTTTTTAAATTATCAGTTAAAAAATGACCAGTGCGTCTCTTATAGGCTGCAAGTCCTGAGTAATCTTTTAAAATACGCGACATGGTTCTGGGCGCTATCTTCATCTCCCGAGATAAAATCTTTTGCTTTCGGACAGGATTTCTTCGAATTCTTTCCCTTACTGCTTTGACCACCTTTTTCGTACAAACACTACGTGGACGGCCAGATCTTTTTCTGTCACAGACAGAGAAGGCCTCATTGTACCTATTAATAGCCCGGTACACAAACATTTGACTAATACCAAGCGTATGGAGTTTTAAAAATTGCATTTGGCTCCATACCAACTTTCGTGTAATGCAATCATAGCGATTCGGCTCTCTTTATCACCCCACTCCATTTTAATATCGCAAAATATTGTACAATGTATTGGCGCCAAAATTAGAAAACTCAATGAACAATCTTATAAAAATGACAGATTCCAAATTCAAATGTAATATCTTTCTTATTTTTAATTGTAACAGTATTTATGGCCAGACTAGGTAGTGCTGATGGCAATAGGCTCGCCCCTTATTACATGGGACTTAAACATAACGGAGAAATGAGGGTATTACTATACACCTCTGCCCAATCCTTTGAGGAATACGGGCGTGATGTTGTGTTATGTTATCTATACTAATATTATAAAGAGGAAAGATTTGTATTTTTGGATTTTTGCATGTAACGAATACACTAATTTATTTACTACAACTTAAAAACTACTGAATCAATTTCAAAAATTCTTTTGTCGTTAGAAAGCTACATTATCACTGAGTAACATAGGCTACGGGCGGAGCCGTGAGGACACCGCTAGTGTAATATAAAGTGTATATGTGTACCTGCCTGTGACCCACAAGAATATGAGTCCACTGTCTTGTAGCTGCGGCACCCCGAGACATCGCATCTCGTCGTCAGACATGGTGCCGTACGGCAGCTCCATGTGGATGTCCCACGGAGGGTCCGCCATTATTACTGCAAACTTGCCTGGGAACAAAGATTTTTAAAGGGAAGATAAATGTAGTCGCAATCTATACTAATATTATAAAGCTGGAGAGTTTCGTTTGTTTGTTTGAACGCGCGAATCCCAGGAACAACTGGTCGGAATTAAAAAAATATTTTTGTGTTGGATAGTCAATTTATCGAGGAAGGTTATAGGCTATATAACATCACGCTACGACCAATAGGAGCGGAGCATAAATTAAAATTTTTGCAAATACGGGAAATATTTCCACCCGTGCGAAGCCGGGACGGGCCGCTAGTGATAGGATATAATTATGATTAGTGTTAAAGGGGCTCGTGGCTAATTAACAACCGCGCCCGTCATACGATTTGCGAGGTTAAGCTGCATTTGCCGCGGTCAGTCCGTGGATGGATGACCGTTCGTTACACATTGAGACACCTGCATGCATCGGGTAGCACGTTAAACCGTCGGCCCTGGGTGTCATATGAATAACTATGACAGTCGTTATGGGTCATCAGAAACCCGAAAGTCTGACAACCGGTCTAACCTTAGAATATCGGCATTGCTCAGTAACTGAGTTGCGGAGGTCTGATGGCAGTCGCTCCGTGTAAAATACTGGTATTCAGCCGCATCAGGTTAGACTGGAAGTTAGTTGGGAAAAGGCTAGGAGAAAGAAAAGATTGTTAAAAGAGTTTCTACGAAAGACAATACTCAAGTACGTCGCGCCCCTTCGGCAGTTAACCTCGCTACCAACCTTGCTGACTGGCTATCTTTTCACCACGGCAGCGTGAGCTATTCTCGTATAGCTCGTGCCGAAACGAAGAGTAGAATAAGATAGGATAAATAAACGTAGTAGAATTGAAGGTACTCAGGAGATAACTAAGAAGTTTTCATTTACAAAAAAAAACGTTGCCCTCCTAGGATTTCTCCTGTATCGTGGGTGCGTTTACAGACACAAATCTTCACATGCACAAACGCCCAGACCCAGAACAACTATTTTTAGGCCATACTAATATTTGATCCGCGCGGGAATTGAAACCACGACTCGTAGCGCAGTAGTCAATCGCTCAACCACTTCAAAGAAATATGAAATTAATAATATTTCTTATGCTGACCTAAGAACGTCATGTCCAGATATCGGAGGTCACACTGTATCCACTGCGGCGGTGTCAGCGTCAACACGCCGTCCGGCTTGGCCGCCACACTCGTGCCTATAACATAACATAACATCACGCCTGTATTCCCCGAAGGGTCGGGCAGAGATGTATAGTAACACCCTCATTTTGCCGTTATGTTTAAGTCCCATGTAATAGGGGGCGAGCCTGTTGTCACAAATCTAAACTCCGAGCTGTTACTGAGGAATTCCACACGGAAAAACTCAATAACACTGCCCGACCTGGGGATCGAACCCAAGACCTCACAATCAGCAGTCGCGCTTGCCACCACTAGACCAACGCGGCAGTTAACCTATAATAATAAAAGATTAAATCTTATCTAAAGGAGCTCCAGACATCAAACGCGGTGCGGTCAGCGGCTGCCGATTTTAAAGTACAGTTCCATATTCGCTTATTACAATAAGATTGACAAGCATATAATTTTGGGACCCAGTGCATAATATCAGCAAGCACATTGGGTCACCCGCGCGACAGCGCAACGAGTATTCCCAAGGAGGGTTGATGTCAGGCAGGCGGCCGGTCATAAAACAATAAGCCAAAACCTCTAACAACATGGATTTATGAAATACATGCCTACCTAGTGTGGGATGAGGACAGGAAGAAGTTCCTTATTCACCGCACCGCGCCGCGTTGTTGCGCATTGTCTCATATAAATGCATAGATAATTCGGCTGCCGTGGCCGCAGCGGTCGCGGCGCCGCGCGGTACCGCGTTCGGCGTGTGGAACTCCTAAGACATTAATCTACTTAACGTCGAAGCCCCGCCTAGCCTTTTTAGATAGAGCATTGAAAATATGGACTTTAAGTGATGCGCCAAACAGTACGTACATTTTGTGAAGTTGATTCGTTTTTCAATGCTTCGTTTTGAGACGAAGCAGTGCTGCGTCGTTAGATGTGCGTTGAGATAAAATAGAATTAAAACTTTTTACATTTATTGTATTGTTGAGATTGGACAATCCACCACATAGAGAAAAATGAAGCCATCGCGGGATGCCTGGCAGATGTGAAACATCGAAACTCACTTTGTAAAAAAACTAGCCGAGTCAAACCGAAGAGAGCCGACCAGTTACGAAGGTCTGCCATCGCGAGCATTGCCACGCAACAGCCGCCCTCACACCCGTACCGCCGCATTAGATGTTTCACATCAAAATGTTATTGTAAGCCGTTTTTTTTTGTTCGTTTAACATAAATCTGTGAAGGTAGAGTAGTTTACCGTTATGTGTTCCCTTGGACGCAGTCTCAGGAGGCTTTGCTGAGTTGGCATTCGGGTCAGAGTTGTCCACTTCGTAATGTACGTATCTGTAGGAAATATATTCTAGTAAATAAAGAGTTACTTAAAAAAATCAATAAACTGCATGCTAGTCGGTAAATTATATTCTTGTGTGGACACCAGTGGCGGGCATTACATGTAGGCAATTAAGCAGTGCCTACCTCATAAGATTTAATTACCTACTCCATCTTTAACTATTACTATAAATAAAATAAGCGTGTATGGCTATGATTTCTTTTGGTCAGAATCGTATTGAAATGGGCTTAAGCATACAATTGAAGGGCGACATCGCTAGTGCCTGCCTACCTAGTCCGAAAACCAATGCACGCCACTGGTGGATACTTACGTAACATCACGCCTATATTCCCCGAAGGGTTTGGCAGAGGTCTATAGTAACACCCTCATTTCAGCGTTATGTTTAAGTCCCATATAAAAGGGAGCGAGTCTATTGCCATTAACCGGGTACAAATCCAGACCTGCTACTAAGAAATTCCTAATGGAAAAACCCAATAACACTGCCCGACCTGGGGATCGAACCCAGGACCCCATGCTGAGCAGTTGCACTTTCGACCACTAGGCCAACAAGGCAGTCCACTTGTACAAATAAATGTATCTTTTTTTTTCAATAATGTTTTATATGTGGATGTGTGGAGTGACGCGAATGGATAAAGTAAGAAATAAGTATATTAGAGGGAGTTTGAAAGTGGCACCAGTTACTGAAAAGTTGAAAATAAATCACTTGTCTTGGTATGGGCATGTGATGAGAAGGGATAAAACACATGTGATTAAGAGTGTGATGAATATGAATGTTGATGGATGGAGGGGGAGAGGAAACCAAAGAAAAGATGGATGGATTATTTAAGGGAGGATATGAAAGATAAGGGAGTTATTGATAATGAGATGGCTAACAGGGAAGAATGGAAGAGGAAAACATATTGCGCCGACCCCAAGTAACTTGGGACCAGGGCAGGAAGATGAAAGTTTTACGTGCAGGATAATCAGGTGGGAGATCACAAAATCAGTCTCATTATACCAAGCCAGTCCAGATAACTCCCACCTGGGAGTATTTATCAGAAAGTATAGATGGTCTTCAGAGCATCGTCAGCTGCAAGATGTATTGCCTGCTTGTGCGGTTGACGTTTGGGGAGTCTTTGTTGATGTACTGGTTGTAAAAATACCCTTAACGAAGCCGAGAGCCACATATTCTTCCCATTATTACGAAGTTTATTTTGTATTGGGCCATACCTGGGAACTGACTGGTTATGGAGATATTGAAGGTCAAACTCACATTTCTTTTTACGATTTCACGAAAACTATGTTTAAATTTTATCTCTAAATATTCTTTTAAACAAACATTATCAACGTTTTGAAATGTAGACACAATCTGCTGCGCACGCGCTTTCATTGGACGCTACAGTTAACAGCTGTTTTAATAGTTCAAAATAAAGTCTTTTCCCAGCTCAGCCCACTCACACTTATTGCATCAGCGTAAAGATCATCGTTTTACTGCATAGTACTGATGTAAAACCATGATGAATGATACAATGACAAACAGTCGTGATCTTGAAGACGCACTCAGTTCGGAAGCGATCGGTTTTACGAAGTTTGCCGATGTGACTTCTTAATGGTGTCGTACTATACAGGGTATAAACAAAATCATGTAACTCCTTCAAACCTCGTGAAGTACTGCTGACATAGATTAATCCTGCAATGGGATATTATGGATTCAATTTTTTTTAAATTACAATTTTAATCATGTGTTCTTAACGCGAGGCATTTTAGCGCCCCGAGTTAAATGACCGCACGGCGAGCGATAGCCGCCGCCGTGCGATAATTTAGTCGGGGTGCTAAAATGCTTCACGTTAAGATCAACATGTATCTTCTTGTAATTTTTTTTGTTAAATCAAAAAGTATCCCGTGCATGGTTAATCTATGTCAGCAGTACATCACGAGGTTTGAAGGAATTACATGATTTCGTTTACATCCTGTATAGTGTGATGTACAGTATCCTTAGACTTCGGCTTCGTTGAGGCTATTTTTACACCCTGTATATAAAGTAGCTAAACTTACTTGCAGCTGTCCATATGGAAGCAAGTGTTAAGGAATGAGCAGTCTCCTAGCGACTCGTCAGTGTGGCTCTGTATGATCTTTTTGAAGTGAAGCTTCTTGCAGGCATAGGACTGGTCAGAGCCTTCTTCTGCCTTGTTGGCGGTGAACGCCCGCATGCATTCAGCGCGGGTGCCGTGGGGACAGAACTCCATTACTTGAGCACCTGGCAGGAAAATGTTGTATATGGCTAAGTGTTGGGGCCTGCGCAGACGAGGGACAATGGCGGACAAAAAGTCCGCGGTGTGCTCTTATTGCAGTACTAATAAGAGTGCACCGCGGACTTTTTGTCAGACATTGTCCCTCGTCTGCGCAGGCCCTGAGGCTGGTTTTAGAGTCATGCTGACCGCACGTTGACCGTCACGTAGGCGCTGACAGCCGAAACGTATGAACTTCTAGGAATTGTTTTAGACTAACGCGTAGCTATCAGCGCGTGCGGTGGTCAGCGACGGGTCAGCGGTCGTACGTATTTTTAAGCGTCTGTACTCCGCAGTGATCAGCACGATACTGAAACATCTCGCGCTAAACCTCAGCGTTGACAAGCTATGCGATGAGCTGTTAGCGCCGTTGGTCAGCGTGACTCTAAAACCAGCCTTAAGTGTTGAGCAGTGATTGCCTAGCCGTTGACCGCTTGCCTACCATGCAGAACGGTCCGAGTTCGACACCACCCGGTACCTCTGACTTTTCGAATTCATGTCTGGATCAGAATTTGATTATCACTTGCGTTAACGGTGAAGGAAAAACATCTTGAAGAAACCTGCACACCTGAGAGAGCTCCATAAAGTTCTTGATAGTGTGTGTAGTCTGCCAACCCGCAAAAGGCCAGCATGGTGGACTAAGGCCTGAACCCTTTTCATTAGAGGCCCGTGCACAGCAGTGGTACAGTAATGGGCTAATTATGTTATCTTTACATAGTATAAAACAAAGTCCCGCCGCCGCTGTCTGTACGCTTAGATCTTTTAAACTATCTATGCAACGGATTTTAATGCAGTTTTCAGCATTAGATAGAGTGATTCAAGAGGAAGGTTTATATGCCCTACATTAGTATCTACATTGCACCCGTGCAAAGCCGGGGCGGGTCGCTAGTTATGTATACTTAAGTACGTCCGGCACACCGTGGCAGTCAGGCCCGCTTCCAACCTTGCTGACTGGCTAATCTCTCCACCATGGCATGATCTATTTTCATATTCTCGTGCCGCCACAAGAGAAGAAGAATCCAGTACATGGTCTATCTGTATGCCAAATTCCATCCAAATCTGGTGATCAAGCAACAAACATCCATCCATCCATCTTCACAAGCTTTCACATATATATTGGTGTGATAGTGTGATTACCAACCTCCTTGACTCTTGAATTTGTCAGCCAGTGACTTTTCTTTAGCAGTGGGCTTGCTTAGTAAGTCCATGATTTCCTCACCAACTCTCTTTACTGCTTTCTCTCGACTTGAAGGCATTGCTAGTAATGACTAGAACAAATATAGATACAATTAGTATGTAGAATCAAATTTCTTTCAAAGAGATAGCTGTTTTAAGTCATTATGATAATCATATTCGCCTCGCCGTCGCGTCGTTGTAGTGGGTGTAAGCGTATTTGCAGTAGCACTCTTTAGACTTTAAACTTTTTTGGAATTGTTCTGTCTAGCTCTTTCCCAACTGTGTTGGGGCAGCTTCAAGTCTAACCAGATGCGGCTGAATACGAGTATTTTACAAGGAGCGACTGCCATCAGACCTCCGCAACCCAGTTATTAGGATTGCCTAATTTCATTTCTAATTTCATTGGCCAAATAATCTAAGGTTAGAGCAGTTGAGCACTTTCGGGCTTCTGACTGCCCATAACGACTGTCATAGGTATTCGTATGACACTCTGGACTGAATGTTGAACATGCTCTCCGAGGCATGGAGGGGTCTCTGTGTGTAACAAACGGTCACCCATCCACTGACTGAAGCCGCGCTTGTCGCGGTCATACATCAAAATATTATTGTACCAATATTTACCATAATGTCTGTGTCATTTTTGGCTGTTTTCTTCTCGTCTGTTGTAGTTTTCGATACTTTAGGATTTGTTGTGTCTTCAGTTTTGTTTTCACCTACAACGTCAACATAGAATTAAATTGTAGGCCAGTAGGCAGTAGGCTTGACCATAAAGTTTAAGACCCATATTAATCAACAGCTTTAAATTTAAAATTGAGCAGCGTTTGAGTATTTGTTCATAAGTGTCTCAGCCATCTTTGAAGCATTTGCCTATTTTTCGAAATTTAGAAATAATTATGTGTAAATAATCCATCATCAAAGAAGGTATTTCTTTTATGAATAAATCATGTTCCAAACCTTTCCTCTTATTACTGGAAGACTGCTCCTCAATGAGTGCTGCCAGGACCGCTACCAGTCTCACAGACTCTGCGCTCACAACCTCTATGCTGGCATCTGTTGTGCTTTCTGTCCGTTCCTTAATCCTAAAAGAAATAGCGATAAAAGTGCTGCATTGCTAAAGAAAAAATCTTAGAAACGCAAAACAGATGTCATGCTAGTTTGTACTTATCAATAGAATAGATTAATTCTCAAGAGAGTTTTTTATATATATGAAGGAGTGACTAGTTTGAATTAACACTACCGCTACGATCCAGTTTAGTATTTTGAAAAAACATAAAATTCTAATTTTGAACTACTTTCCAACCGTATCTGTAGATAACAAGTAAGTTGCAAAAGCAAGCAACTCTATAAAGCCGGGTGTGCGGTGACCATATTTTTGTTAGAAATAACCCTTATACATTTTTCTAACATAATTTTTTGAGGCCTAACTGTTTGACTGACAAACATGTTATCTGAAATGAATGGAAAACATCATCGCATTCGCCTGCAGCGAGCGGAGTAAACTGTCATAAACATTGACCAGTACAATTTTTTTGCACATCTATTGTTTTAATCAAAATTAATATAACAAACTTCATCGACTCCTTGTTTATAAAATATGTTCACTAAACATGTTTTGCTAGTATGTTTTGTTAGATTTTCGTTGCAGCAGACATGGCTTAAAACTTACGTAATAAGTTTCTGTGTAGCAAACTTTTGCAGTAAGCTGGCTACAATTCCTGCATCCACATCTCCTAGGCCAGGTAGTAAGGCACTGGCAGTTGCAGGCAGCTGGAGTTGCATGTCCGACAGCACTTGTAGGAGACGCACCTCTAATGATGTTGATGGCACCAGTGGTTTTGGCTTTTCTTGGGTGACCGTTGCTGCAAAATAATTGTTACGGGTATTATAATCATAGTATACTCGCTGGCACATAACTGGGCAAGGTTTTGCCGTAGTGGGAGTAAGTACCTGCATGTACACTTAGTGCAACAAAAAATGATCACTTTTATTGCTTGTCATTATTGTAGTTATTGCCATAATTTATTTTTAAACATGTCTGTTTAGAAGAAAGAAAGAAAGGAGAGAAATTCTCTTTCCACTCTTGCCAAGTAACATGCCAGCAACTTTAACTCCTCAATAAGTTATCCAAACCAGTTATGATATCTACATTCCATGACATTTTTCGTCTACTTTACTCACATGGTTAAAGGAGTTGGATATTAAATATTTATAATGTAATGACAAACATTCCTTAAAATCTGGCAGGTAATTTTGCAGGATTGTGTAGTTGTGAAATGAAATTAAATGAAAATTGTAATTATAAAATAAGTTTAGATTATTTAATTGAATACACATGTTACCTTCATTTTTCAGTGTCGACGGACTAGCAGTGGAACGCTCTTTCCCGCCACCAGGCGACCCTTCAGACTTCTCGCCACTGATCAAATTGGCACTTAAGATATTCTGTCGTTCTTTTTTACGTTTCTCTAGCTTCTCGCGCAGACTGTTTCTTTTGCTTTTAACAGCTTGGATCTCTTCCCAAGCGTCAGACATGTTTTTTATTTTGTAATGAATACCATTGAAATAATACCGGCTCTACGAGCCTGTACGAGCTCTATATACAATTCAATGTACTCAGTGCACGAGATCGCCGCTTTCAGATAATTCAGAAAAGTTAAGATGTTAATCTTTAAACTCTGTGAGACAAAATAGATGAAACTTGTGTAATAGTAATTTCTAAAAGCTTAACAAAGAAACTACACAACTGTATTTGAAGTAAAACTTAGAAAAATCCAAATATTTCAGATGCTTCTCAAAATAGTCGCGAGCATAGAATAGAACAATACCTATCGCGCGAATTTGAGAGTTATTGTTGCTGACAATTCTGACAGATGTCAAATACACAAAATTTAGATAGGTACTACGTACAGTGTGCTCAGTAAAACTTGGCGTTTTAGATGGCGCTGCTTGCCAAGGCAATACATTTTATTTAGTTCCCTACTTCGCCGCGACCCAGATTTTACTGGGAATTTCAAAAAAGCTGTAGCAGTACCAACCCGAGGTAGAATAGCAACAGTAGCATGTAGTATCTCTATTCTCTCTATACCTCAGGCACTGACCTCAATATATACACTTGTATATATGGAGGTCAGTGACCTCAGGGCTCAGAGTGTGCCTCACCTGCTATTCTTTGGTCATATAGACTATTTTGGGGTATGTAAGAGTCGTAGCATGTGGCGTTCTATAGTTTCTGCCTACCCCCATGGGAAAAAGGCGCGAGTTTATGTATGTATGTATGTATAGACTATTTTTTTCTACATCTATACTTAGAGTAATAATTGAAGCAATAATAAGTATAATATTATTTTGTATCAATAATCACGGAATTTAATTATATTATTACTTACATGAATATTTGTGGATGTCAACATCCGCTAGGGGAGTAATACTCGTAATACATAATACTGCGTTTACATTCAGCCCATTGCAGCGGCAACGAGCAGGGACATGGGGAATAAACTGGGAAATGCGAGAATGTAAACAGGTCATTCCATTGCCTTTGACGTTGCCATTCGCATTGCCCGGCTATCCCCCATTTGGCGGTTTTTCTTGCGGACATCAAAGCGCGGCAATACGAGCGGCAAACGTTTGGTGCAGTGGCTGAGCGATCGGCTTCTGTGCTACGGGTTATACTTCGATTCCCGCACGGAACAAATATTTGTATGGCCTACAGATAGTCGTTCTGGGTCTGGATGTTTGTGCGTGTGAAGATTTGTGTTTGTAAACGCACGCACGACACAGGAGAAATCCTAGTGTGGGGCACCGTTTTTTCTTAAAGTGTGTCTACCTGTTTACGCATTTTGGGTAATTGGGTATTATAAGTTTAGTTTTTTTTATTATCATAGGTTATATTTTGGACAGCAAAAATTCGAAATCTGTTTGCGACATCCTGCAAAAGTTTGAAAACTCCGGTTTCCTCGCAAGTCATATCTTTGAAGAATTTCTCCAAGCTGTTTCTGAAAAAAAAGATGAAATTGTTTAAACTTCTAATTTAACTTACGTCATTTTGATAGACTAAATTAAGTGAAACAAATCTTATTGTTATTTAATGTAGCTACCTAGATTGTTAATATTATGCCACTATGTCATATAAGGTTGAAAAGCTTTTAATATCTTTAATAAAATACTTACATTGTTCTACTAAGATGAATTGCTATCATCCACCACCTCCTCTGACGACGACGTCCCTTTTGAATTCTATTTTTTTTAACATTTAAATAATTAATTAAACTTATAAGGCAGAGCGCCGACGCCGACGCTTCGACAATTTCCACATTATCCATTGCCCAGAGTCGAATTGAAAATACATATGAAGTGGCAATGTAAACACTCATTTCCGTTGACGTTGCCACAACAATATTTGGGGAAATAATTATGTACGGCAGGGCAAGCGGCAACAGAAATGGCTGAATGTAAACGCGGTATAATAAATACTTTGAAATGAAGATGTGTGATCCGTGTGATACATTTCATTGCTTCTTGGAGTTTCTTTTCTAGCGACAAATCTATTTAGATATTTCCTGTTATTTCACACAGAAACTGACAGAGAGGCACTATGAGGTGGCCTGTTTGTTCACTATTGCAGACACTTATGACATGACCAATGCCCAAAAAATAGTATTCTTTCATTGCTTAAGACATAAAATTGCACCAATTATATCGTCAGTGGAAAGGTAAAAAGACTAAAGCGCCAATGTACGTACTTTGCAGTAGAGAGTATTTTTCTTAGAGTATACATATTAAATAAATAATTATATACTCTAATATATATAATATAATCTAATATAATTGTATACTCTAAGAAAAATAACTATGTTTATTTTCTTAAAAAAATACTTTGAATCTCTCTACTGTAAAGTAGGTATATTGGCGCTTTAGTCTTTTTACCTTTCCACTGACGATATGTAATAATATCTACTTTGAGTCATTTTTATAATAATTTTAATAAACACCAAACTTCACTGCATCTGACTTTGCTTAAGCCGGGTCCCCAGCGAATGTTTTTTGAAAACATAACACAATCGTGTACACAAAACATTGTTTCGCTAAACAGGTTTCTCTACACATACCGTTTACTGTTCAATTTGATGTTTTATAAACACTATACAGGTGCTACAGGCAACATCAGTTCGGACGAGGAAGACGTGCTTTCAGCTTTAGTGATTCTAGATTTGATAACAAGAAGAAGAAAGCGTAGATTTCAAGTCCCGAAATGTTAACACTTTTCAAGAATTAAAAATAAACCATCAATTCGGTAGGTATAGGAAACTTCTATCGTTGTTCCGGATGAGATTTCGAAGAATTACTTTCAATGATACCACGGGAATAAAAAATATACAGGGTTATTTGTAAAACACCGACAACCTCTCAGGACTATGTTAATAACATCATAATCAACAACTTTAGTTCTATGAATTTTAAAAATTCATCATATTTTAGTTCATCAGATTTTCATACAAAAATTTAAATATTTAAATTGAACGGTCTTAATGTTACGAAGTGTACGCGAAGCAAAAGAAAGCGATAGTAAAACAGCGAAGGGAGCGGGGTTAGGGCGGCAGGGGCGCTTTAGAGCGTTCAATTTAAATATTTTTATTTTTGTATGAAAATCTGATGAACTAAAAATGATTAATTTTTAAAAGTCATAGAACAAAAGTTGTTGATTATGATGTTAGTAACATATTCCTGAGAGGTTGTCGGTGTTTTACAAATAACCCTGTATAAAAATCAACGTGCGGTGTGCACATGCAACGCTAGCGAAAGTTGCCGACACCACAAACTATATAAGGATATACTATGTCGACACAAATGATTGTACCAAAGAAAAGAGTAAAGTAATTATAAAGATTGTACCCTTACCTACTCTACCCCACCGCTCTACCCGCGCGGGGGCAATTTGTGTAAATGTTTTCCGCCGGGCATGGAAAGCAAAACCATTGTTAATGTTTGCGGTTGATGCGAAACAAAATGTGTAGTAATACAACGTTTTGTTTAGACATTTTACGTTGTTTTTGTATATTATCTAGGGCAAAACACGAGCTGCAGACCCGGTTTTAGAACAATGTCTTACATTTCCAGCCAAAAACTCAGCCAATGAGCCAACGTCAATCGTTATTTGGAAAAGCTTTTAATTTATATATCCGCGTTTCTTTTCAAGTGCAGCATTCCTTTTATTTGCGTAGTGGAGATTTATAACATAGACATCACCATCATTTATTTTTATTTAGGGTACAATTTAAATTTATTTTCTATTTTAACTATATCTGGCTTAACGCATTACTTGATGTTGATGGCATTGTCTATGTTGTGGTCTATTTTTGAATTTTGTGTGATTGTGACATTTGCTGTGATATTATGACGAAGGTATAATATTCCAATAACAGATTTGAAGATTTTTATAGTGTCTTGATTACAAGAGTTGATTATTAAATAATGCCGTTCGCACCTGAATTAGTAACTCATTCTCAAAAAGTATGTTCTCTTTATAAAAAAGCTTTGAGAAACATCGAATCATATTACGTAGCCAGGTAAGCACAATGCACATTGCATCTGGCACTCCCATAGATAGACTTTTTTCTACGTTTACCCACCATCTATTGTTATCTATATGTTTTCTTTCCTATCGCATAAATGCATGGTCCTAGGTGGTTATTGCACTACGCTAAGGAGCATGGTATAATAAGGCGTAGCATATTATTGTACCATGGTCCAAAGTATGCGATAAACGATCACTTTGTCGCTACTAGTTAACAGGTCTTGTCGCGCGATAAAAAAGTTCGCATTGCGTCGCGCAATATATGTTTGCTAACTTAAAAAGGATTACGTACATGAAACTATTTTTTTTAAATGTCTTAATCATTTTAGAATACATGTTTCCAACGAAGAATACAACGAAGAGTAACGTGCCAGAATTGGCCCTCAGTTAATATTTAATATTTTTGCAGTGAGTCGCGTCGGTTACCTAGGACAATGCGTATGGTGTGTAGAATACCAAGTGATGTGTATATTACCCAGCTACAGGATTCGATTTCTGGTCCACCAATGTGATATAAAAAAAAAAACAGTTACAAAATTCGCAATAACAGCCCTGTTTGGAATTGTGGCCAATATGTTTTTTTATGCAAATGGCAATAGGATTTCACCTCCTTTTGGTTATGTTAATATAGTAGGTACTAAAATTATCATCGACGAAAGAACATCTGCCTGAACTTCTAGGCAATACCAGGCGTAGGTCACACACATTGTTCAAAATATTTCTTTAAGAACCAAGAACTTTATAAAATATTATACTTACTGTCATCTTTTTTAGGCAAGTTGTACGTTATCATCAAGTTATTTTGAGAGCCCAATTCGACAAGAATAAATGTGTTACTAACGCAAAAGACCAACGTCGTTTACTGTGGTTAGGAGAACACGATCTGTTTATGAGATCGAATCCTTTAACACCAGCGAAATGTTAGTAAAAATATTACTCAGCCTGTGTTAGTCACATCCTTGCTATAAGCCTCGTCTAAAGCTTTCGGTACACCAAACGAGTGTCGTGAGCGGTGCGAGCGCGGTCCCACCCACGACCCACGCTTCAGACGGTTTTGATGTGTCATGATTTCTTTATCATGTTCCAAAATTAGTTCCTTGCCTATAACTCACGCAGGACCGACGTGGACGCGGCGTCTACCCTCAACGCACATGACGCGTTTGGTGTGCCGACAGCTTTTTGTTGATAGTGTCCGTTACTTCTTCTTTCACCGTTCATCACCGCTTGGGACTGTTGTTGCATAAAATGTCTTGCGCAACCGATTTTCAAGCTGTGGACACACCCGCTTCTGCAAGTTTAGAACTAAGTGAGCAATGGAGTGCAAAAATTTGCGCAACAAAACTTGCTAGTGGATTTGGCGCTTTAGACATGAGAGTGGCAAATTATTGTCGCGAATAGCGTGTGTTTAGCAATCTATATGCGTTTCAAAATCTTATCGAATAGGTACTACCATTTGTATAGTTCTAGAATAGGTACCTGTTTGTTCTGAGTTTTCACTTGTATTCGGTTGGGTGTTGAGTTTACAGTATTTTTTTTCTAGTTGCCCGTTCTATTGGAATCGCGGGTGGAATGGCTTGTGAACGTGTAGTGACGCCTCCAGACTGGGTGCTTGATTATTGGCATCCTCTAGAAAAGGCTCACTATCCTCAATACTTTAAAAAACGTGAAGCTCGTAAATGTGAATATATTCAGCTATGGCATGCAGGCAAGCTATGTTAAAAGTACATCTACAAGAATGTGATTGGAATATATTTGTAGTCATACTGATTAGTTGAAAATGAGAAGATATTACGTTCCTAATATGGGCAGCGTTTGATGCGATAAAGTTAAGGCCCGTTCACGAATACATTCATCCGTCATTTACGATTCGTTAAAGAAAAGACGAATAGAAGTTCACATTTATAAACCGTATCGTGATACAATTAGTCAAAACGATTACATCTGTCATTGACGATTCGTCATGAACAATCGTAAGAAAACGCTCCGTTAAAAAACGAATGCCCTTTTACATACGACAAGACGATTCGTCCTGACCGATTCATATTTTTTTGGACGTATTCGTAATTTATTCACGGTCTGTGATCGTGTGAATACGGACGTAGGAGTTTAAGGACCACTGAAAAAATAAAAACGATACATACTAAATAAAGATCTGAAAAAAAAACGATTCATCGATGCGTGAATGGGTTGTTAGACTAATGTACGCGACCCATATTAAAGTTTTATTTTTACTGTAATACATTATAGGTACCTAATATTATAATATATTATGGACTTGACTTGATTGATGTCCGATTGATTTTGACAGGTGAGTTTTATATCAGGGAAATTACCAATTACGAAACTGGGCATACCACGAAATCAAAAATTCCAACGGATTACTTTATCTTACTGAAAAAATCTAGTGATTTGACAAAATACTTAACTTTTTTCACTGATATGTCTTTGCACTAGATGTCAAAATAAGTCGATTATTGTTACCCTGGTTTCCAAGTTTCCCTGTTACATTCATCATGATTGCACAAGAAGCTACAGTTCGGGCAACGAGTCGTGGCCACTCTGAACATAGGCTTTGTGAACTTTCGCGCATGTACACTCGTAAAGAAAACGGTTACTATAAAAACTATTAAATAAACTTTACATTACTAATGGCCAATCTTAAGATCGTAGTATTTAAATGTTAATTATAAGCTAATATTTTGTTGCTAAAAAAATCTATGCCGCAGCCACCTGCACGATATTCAGAGCGGCCAAGATAAGTTGGCCGTACTGTACTTTTGTGTGATTGCATTCTTGTTAAAACAAAAGTATAAATTAGTAAAAACGTCAACGTCAATTTCTACTCAAATCAACTGAAGTCGATTGTCAACACTGTCAACAGTGTCATGTTGTCAACAACATTTTAATTTTAGGTTAATTGGTTGGATAAGGTACCTTTTAAGTTTTTAACGATTTTAAAGCTCCTATGATCTAACTTCGGAATATTATATTCCTTGTTTTGAAGAGTTGAAATGAAAATAAATTCTATATATAAATGTAATAATTGTGTTATTAATAAATTATTTATTTGAAAATATAAGTGACTTGCGTATAGACCAGGAAGGTTTAAATTAAAAATAATGGCCGAAAAGGCTAAACAACCTATGACGGAGGCTAAACAACCTATGACGGATGAGGAGCGGGTTGCATTGTGCCAGAAACTAGATCAGGAGCTAGATGACTTTATCGATGGCTTAGAAAAGAAGAGGTACACAGAAGGATGGCAAGAAGACAAATGGGAGGTAAGGTATCAATCATTATCATATCAGGCTGTAAGCCTAGGCGTATACGGACACGCAGGCCGCGCAGGCAGTTCAGTCACAGTTTTACAATCTTCATACAGTTTGTAATGCCTACACTGGTGGCATTGCTCGACATCGAAGGCCCAACTGTGTGGCTTTGCGGCTGGCATAGCTTGCATCCCTGCATATGCTTTGTCTAAACATTTACTGCGGAAAAGCTTTTCAAATTCATAATAGTGTTGAGTAGGACTTAGCCCCAGTAGGTACATTTGTCCCATACACAACAGATAATTGTAACGACGGCTTAACAATATAAAATGCACCACTTCAAAATTAGTCACGCTACACTTCACTTAGTGATTTGTGAGATGAGAGTCACTCAGCCTCATGGGTGCAATGACAGGCTTGTATTATCTCTTTTGTGATATCTAGATTTTAAAAGCCCCATCACATTTGATGTAGGACATGTACTAGTTGAGTATAAAAAAGAAGCTACTCTTATAAATGCAATTTGAAGGGCTCTGTCGCAAAATGACCACTTCTCAAAATGACTACAGGTAGCAAAATGTCCCTTTCTCAGAATGTCCCTTTCGCAACATGTTCCTTTCTCAGAATGTCCCTTTCGCAACATGTTCCTTTCGCAAAATGTCCCTTTCGCAAAATGTCCCTTTCGCAAAATGTACCTTTCGCAAAATGTCCCTTTCGCAAAATGTTCCTTTCGCAAAATGTCCCTTTCGCAAATTGTCCCTTTCGCAAAATGTCCCTTTCGCAAAATGATCCTTTCGCAAAATGTCCCTTTCGCAAAATGTCCCTGTCTCAAAATGTCCCTTTCGCAAAATGTCCCTGTCTCAAAATGTCCCTTTCGCAAAATGTCCCTGTCTCAAAATGTCCCTTTCGCAAAATGTCCCTGTCTCAAAATGTTCCCTTCCTCAAACAGGCATTAATTCCTTTCATCAGTAAAAAAACTGGTCAAGAGCCAGTAGGTGTACAACACAGAGAGGTACTGTAGTAATGTTTAATCAGTAAAATGTGCAAATCTATATAAATAAAAATGAATCATCAAATGTGTTGCTAAGCGCAAAACTTGAGAATGGCTCGACCAATTCGGCAATTTTTTTTTATATATTCCTTAAGGCACAGGGAAGGTTCTTATGGAGAGAAAAAACAAAAATTGCATGGGAAATTGTAAAAACAACACTTTTCTTTTCCCACTACAGGCCAGTAACTTTTGACAGAATGTAGTCTGTCCGGGCAGCTAGTAAATAATAGAAATCGAAGTTTGTCAGATTTACTGTCTCTCAAAACATCAATTTATACAAATAAAAAATCAAAAAATTTGACTAAACCCAAATAAAAACATAAAAAATTTAATGACTTATGTAAGAAAAAAAATCAATACAGGTTTTTTCTTTAGGGATTGCAACTGTAACATTTATTTTAATAATAATCGTAATATAATTATTCTTTTTATAAATTGTGCAAGTGTTAACTCATTTCTTTCTTCTTTTTTCATATCATTTAATTTTTTATGTTTTTTTTTTGGTTTAGTTTGCGCGTGAGTGACAATGGTCACTCACGCGCAGTTCCGAGCAGCAGAGCCGAGCGAGCATCGTTTCATCTCTTTTTATACTTCGGTTCACATCGCAAACTACAGAGCTAAGCTACGCTAACGAGGTGAACGAATAGCATCGCTAGCATCGTCGGATATTTCGATCGCATCGTTTGTATCGCTGACGTAGCTTATTTCTGTAGTTCGGGGTGTGAACCGAAGTATGAAATAAGGTGAAACGATGCATGCCCGGCTCGCTCGCTGGTGGTGTGGACTGCGCTTTAATCAGCATGTTTGGCAGATGGTTTGGTGATTGTAGTGTGTGGCTATTAGTAGACGTGACGACTCCATTCATCCATGTTTGGAAACAAGCTGCTCAATCTTATAGAACGGCAATACACATCCTCATATTATAAGGTAGCCTTAAATTAATATACTTTTTCATTATGATTGCAGGAGGAAATGGATAAGCACCCATTCTTCATGAAGCACACTCCTCAGGATGGTGCACTATCTCCGTTAGCTGAAGGTTTAGCCAAACTGAAGTATGATCCTGAAGAGAACACACCAGTGGAACTGGCAGGCAACTACAAAGAAGATGGAAACTTTAACTTCAAACATAAAAACTACAGACTGGCCATATTAGGGTAAGTTCAATAATGTTAAAACCTGATTTGTTTACAAAATAACTTGTTAAGAGAGTTTGTTTTAAGTAAAGTATATTGTATAGTTATATCTTAGATATATAAATACATTTTTTCAACACCATTTGTATTGTGTAATGTCAATATTATTTTTCTCATTGGTTGAGCAAATTTAGAAAAAAAATTGACATATATAACATGTCAATGACTTGACGTGTTCAATACAAATAAATTCATGTGATATTCCCAAAGAGATTAATAGGTAGAATGTCTTTGGATATTCCACAACATTGGCTTAGTGTTTTATTTTTTCCATATACACCAGCACCTTTTCTATCCAATATGAAAAGGTAGGTATGTATAATTAAATAGTCCACTTATTCGACTTTTCTTCAATCACACTAAAACATTGAGTTATACAAAAATGACGTTTTTAATCATTTGTCCAACTGATGTAATGCAAATTTGAAATATTTTGGAAACAATCATAATATAAATCATTTTGTATTAACATAAGTACTGAACACATATGTAAACTAGTTGACGCCTGTGGCTTCGCTCGCGTGCCATGTAGATGAAAGCATCCCAGGCCCTTCTCCTGTTTTCAGGCTATTTCAGTGCCAAGTTTCATCAAAATTGGTGCTTTAGTTTAGTTGTGAAGAAGTAACAAGCAGAAAGACAAACAAACTCACTATTTCCTCCATAATTCCTATAGTGCTCTAATTTTTTTACAGTTACACCGAAGGTATAAAACAGAGATGTAATGATGCAGAAATAAACGCCAGCCTCTACAATAACAGAGCAGCAGCACACTGGTTTCTAAAGAACTACAGATCATCCTTGTTTGACAGCGAGAGAGCCCTAACTTTTAACCCACAACACACTAAGGCGCGCCAACGGGCGGCAAAGTCAGCCCTTGAAGCAGCCAAATATGACATCTGCATTGAACACTGCCAAAAGCTATTAGAAGGTCAACCAAAAGACAAAGAGATAATAGAACTCCTTAACACAGCGAAAAAGAAGAGAATACAACAAGAGCGCGATGACAGAAAGAAAGAGAGAAAAAATGAAAAGAACAGCGAACAGAGAGAGTTGGTGATCAAAGCAATTATTGAACGGGGAATAAAAATTTCAAAATGCGAGGATGAAGATGACATAGATCTGTCACAGTTGGAACCTAGTTTACCAGGAGCTCAGGACGCAATAGTGCACGTGCAGGATGGAATCTTAAGATGGCCTCTACTACTTCTATATCCAGAGTACCAAATGACGGATTTCATAAGAGCTTGTCCCGAAAACGTGCCATTACGCAACCAGTTAGAACAGCTTTTCCCAGCACCTTGGGATGAAGAAAACAAGTATAATATGGCGAAAATAAACGTTTACTTCGAAGGTTATGATAAAATGCCTCATGTTATCAACCCTACCAAGAATCTGGGTGATTTAGTAGTAACGAAATATTTCGAGTTGAAAGCGGGAACGCCTGCGTTTTTCGTGTTACCCCGCGGCAGTAATATAGAACGCAGGTTTTTAGAAAGCTATATTTAATAAGTGTGCATTTTCCTTTGTATATTTTAAATGTATTTTTGAAATAATAAATTAAGTTTTATTTTCTGTTAAGCTGTTTGTGGTTTATGCTTTTTATGTATTTAGTGTGGTGGTAGTTATCTTTACATAGTATAAAACAAAGTCGCTCCCGCTGTCTGTACGCTTAGATCTTTTAAACTACGCAACGGATTTTAATGCAGTTTTCAGCAATAGATAGTGATTCAAGAGGAAGGTTTATATGCCCCACATTAGTATCTACATTGCACCCGTGCGAAGCCGGGGCGGGTCGCTAGTAGTTTGTGATTATTTATACTTATACAAAGTTATGTGCATAGAAAGCAACATAAGCTTACGGAATAGGATGTTATCTTAGTTGATTTAAATTATGCTGTTCTTATGATTCCTCCATACAAATCGAAGCGGAATCGATTAGCCTGATTATGTATTTCCCTCGCTTCGGTGTAGCTGCGCGTGCAGGGCAAAAGCATAGTCGGGTCACTAGCACGCCTGCACCTGTCATCGCCATCTGGCAAATCGCCAAAGTCGAGTAGACTCGGTCGTACATTCTTGAAGCAATTTCAGGCACTTTTAAAACCCCTATATCTTTGTTACAAATAAGAACGAAAGCCTGAAAATTATGTTACAGAGAGAATTTGACTGTTTTTGATGGGACTACGGCCATTTAAACTCGTTAAACGGATTGCCCGTCTGTTAGTGAAGGGACATTTAATATGCAAATATACAAGGTTAGTCGGAAAGGGGGTACTAAGCCGAAAGGGTGTTAAAGTACGTACCTATATAAGGGATAACTTTTGTTCTACAACTTCCCCAAATCTCGATAGTTAAGAGAAATAGTTTTTCAAAGATTTCGTAAAAAATATGCTAAAATCCATCTGTCTATAGCTATGATCAGTTGTGTTTACCACATAGGTCATATTTGGGGTCACGGATTAAAAACTTAATTTTCTGACTTCATAACTAAAGCTGTATGATTTTTTTTTGAATAAACTAAAACAACAATCTTTTTGCACGCAAATAAAAATTATCAAAATTTGAAATTCTTGCTTTAAAATAGTCATCAGTGATACTTTAAGTGGCCCGCGGCTTAGTACCCCCTTTCCGACTAACCTTGTATAAAAAAAAAAACAAGAAATTCGAAATTTAAAAATGAAACAAATATTATTCTATCAATAATTATATTATTCGATGTCCTGTTCGTCCATATCGTAACCTTGCTGGTGGGGATGGAATAGTGCGGATGGGTCAAAGTTAGTAAGGTCCTTCATGTCATCGGCCGGTACCGTGTACGGGTGGTGTGGTGGCGCGCCCATCCATTGCGGGTACCAATATAGCCCCTGGTACATAGAAAAACAGGTTTAATTATTGCAAGTCAAGGGAGTTTGTGAGTGGGTGGCATGCAAAAGAGAAGGCATGCCAACAGTAGGATCGTGGAGGCTGATTATTATGGGAGTTAGTGACTTATGTAAACTAATAAAAGGTTCAAATTGTAATGACTTATGCAGATATTTTTGCACTGTAACAGTGATGGTTGTTTAAGACGTATTATTTGTTTTTAGCGGTCTTTAAAATCGTATAAAGCCTTGCTAGCTATACTATTATAATCATCAGTAAGCCTACTCTACCCAACTGTTGGGTTCGGCTTTCATAACAACATCTCTTATATATATTTCATAACACAACATAACATAAAGTCCCATGTAATAGGGGGCGAGCCTATTGCCATCAACCGGGCACAAATCCAAACTCTGGGCTGCTACTGAGGAATTCCACACGGAAAACCCAACGACTCTTTGCCCGACTTGGGGATCGAACCCAGGACCTCACGATAAACCACTAGACCAACGAGGCAGTTTGGCTTTCAGTCTTACTATATGCGATTCAATATCAGTATTTTACATGGAGTAACTGTCACCTTGGTCGGACTTTTGCAACTCGGGAAGACCGATAGGTACTGATGCCATATCTGTTGTGCACAAACTAAACTTTATTAAGGTTATTGCCATCTTTTTCACTGTAATAAAATACGAAAGAGACGGACGTAAATAAGAGCTGACAAATTTAGTTGAACTAACACAAATTTAGACGACAAGTCAGATCGTGTCGACTAAAAACACTGCGAAGTTCAAAGTGCAGGCCACACCGCCAGCTGGCGGGCGGTCGAGCTGACTTTTTCATACTTCGGTTCACATCGTTCGAGTCGCTGAAATACCTAGGCTCGGTGAAACGATGCACGCTCGCCCACCCGCCAGCTGGCGGTGTGGCCTGCGCTCAAGGCGTAAAGTCGTTTGACATCTCTTAGTTCTCATCTATCCCCGTCCTTTTCTCGTGCTGTCTGTTAGTAAAAGATAGCAACTCTCTAATTTTATTTTAGTTGGTGAACAACAGAATCAGCCATCACCATTCTAAGCCTAGGTCGGTTGTTAGTTATCGTTCACCGTCATGCAGCCTCTAATCTCGGTTCCGGTCGCATTTTCTATATCAGGGCCAACCAGCCGATCGCGACTCTTAATCCAATCGATCATGGCAAGGCAAAGAAAAATATAAGTTTAATATAAGTTGAATGAAGAGGTACTGGTTATGTAATTGGTACATCGGATAGAGTCTACACAGTAAGCAATAGATCTTGGGTCGAATCAAGTTAGCCACCCCTGTTCTATACCTATCTCGGCTGTCTCCACTATTCTCAGCCATCGGCCAGTTGAGGCCGAGACGCAAGCACTTGAGACTTAAAGGTTGTGCAGAGGCACCAGTGTTCCCTGATGGTAAGTCGAGATGCGGGAGCACAATATAAGGATGATTTCCACCAAACAGCTCGCATCACATCGGATCGGAAAGAATACGAACGGATGCGGCGACAGCCGATCGCGGCCGGCAGGATGTCGACGCTTACGATCGGCTCCGTACCGTCGCTTGCGAACGGATCTTTTTCTGCGCCTAGTTAAATAGTTTCATTCCTACCGTGTTCTATACCTATCTCGGCTGTCTCGACTATTCTCAGCCATCTGTTGGTTGACTCTCATATCGGATATCGTTCGCACATCATTGGTGTCGATTCTGTAGCACATTTTGACAGTACTAAACTAGACTAAACGCCACTGTCACTTTCTTTTTCTATTGAAACAGAAAGATACACACCCTTAGTTTAGTTTAGTCCTGTCAAATTGCGTAACAGAATCGACAACATTCTTACCTTAGTCCCACCGCTGACAGTGTTGCAGGTAAACCTTTCGTCGTGGATATCGATGGTGTCTAGGTAACTCTTGCCGGCTATGGAGCCGAAGTTCGGCGGGAACATGAACAAACACCCATCGAACACGTCTGGAAAAGCCAGGCAAAATTTTAACATAATTATCATCATGCCTGTATTCCCCGAAGGGTTGGACAGAGATGTATAGCAACACCCTCGTTCGCCGTTATGTTCAAGTCCCATGTAATAGGCGGCGAGCCTATTGCCATAACCGGGCACAAATCCAAACTGCGGATTGCTACTGACGAGTTCCACACGGAAAAATCCAATAGCACTTTGCCTGACCTGGGGATCGAACCCAGGATCTCACGATCAGCAGTCGGGCTTGCCACCACTAGACCAATGAGACAGTTATAGTGTTAGAGGTAAAATAATATTTATAAATAATTGTGGACCAATATAAGACCCAGCGCCTACTACGAAACCGCTGCACAGTTAAGGCCGAGGCGTAAGCACTTGAGACTTAAAGGTTGTGCAGAGGCACCAGTGTTCCCTGCTGGTAAGTCGAGATGCGGGAGCACAATATAAGGATGATTTCCACCAAACGGCTCGCATCACATCGGATCGGAAAGAATACGAACGGATGCGGCGACAGCCGATCGCGACCGGCAGGATGTCGACGCATACGATCGGCTCCGTACCCTCGCTTGCGAACGGATCTTTTTCTGCGCCTAGTTAAATAGTTTCATTCCTACCGTGTTGACGTGTTCCAATTTTTGAAAGGATCCGATTGGATACGACGACAGGCGGACGGAATCGATCGCGCGTCGCAGCATACTTTCGGCTACGATGGCGTGTCACAGAAGACGCCCGCGGTCAAGCTGTTATGCGCGGCTTAGCAAAATATAGACTTTAAATACTATGTACACGATTTAATATCGTTTAAAGATCGTAAAATCCGTTCCAATCCGATGCGATGCGAGCCGTTTATTGAAAATCATCCTTTACGCTTCACTTGCGTACTCGTAACTTGAATAGGTACGTCTCACTCGCCAATAACTCATCGCTGGGCCTTATTAGCTTCTAAGTTTGTTGTACTTGAAATTGTCTTCAAGTTGTGATGAGGACTGTTCACTCGTTATAACATCTGAAGTATAACCTCAAACAGTCACTTCAGTACAATTCTGTCGAAAGACATACAGGGCACGGTGATGTTTTCTTCTGGCGGCCCTGGCTTCGGAGTAGGCTCGATGTACGGCGGTACAGCGTCAATACCCGTACCCGGGTCGCCGGGAATCAGGAACGGACCTAAGATAAAAAAATAAGAGCAGTAGTTTTGATTTTGATGAATGATGGCCATAGAGAAGAATTTAAAAACTATTCGGAATGCGGGAAGTAGTGGAAATGCATGGCCAACTTCTTCTTTTTTTTACCAAACTTTTTTTCTTCTATGCCCAAATCAAAATTGATGTCAGAAATAATACAGATAGTGTTCGATGGAAACCTATAAATTTCTCAGGGAACTGCGACAGATCAAACAATCCCTGATCCACCGTGCTCACCCACCGCCGCCGCGGAGCCGGTCGTCTTTTCTGTCTCCGCAATAATACCGATAATTCAGCCCTCATCAAGCTGTCTCCCTCCCAGTCCTCCCGCCAGGAACGTCCTAAGCCGAGCTCCGAGTCCCATTAGGGTTCGCCCTTAGTGCTGTTGTTGCTAGTAGTCATGATGTTACTAGTAGAAGTAGTTAGCTTAGGTTAACTATTTTACTCGTCCCCATCGGTTGGAGACCCTTCAGGTCTTGCATTTTCTTCAGGTCTTGCATTGTAGTCATGATGTTACTAGTAGAAGTAGTTAGCTTAGGTTAACTATTTTACTCGTCCCCATTGGTTGGAGACCCTTCAGGTCTCACCAATAACTGCCCGGTTACGTAGAAACGGTCCGCAGTACTATCTACAAGCAGTTGAATAGAAAAAAAAGACCGAACCTTAAGAGAACGTACAAATGATATTAGCTTACCTCCGTAATGATTGGTGTAGTTCCATTCGCATACGTGGTGGTCACAGGTCAACGGAGAGTTGGGCTCTTTGGTGTAGTAAGCGTGGCCGTTAGGTATGGTCTGCAAGTAAAACAATTTTAATGACAGTCTTTCTAGGAAATAAAGTTGCCAGGGAGGACAACGTTAATTTCCCTGTCGGGGTGTACCTATGCTACATACCCAAGTCTTCTTTGAGTTGTTCTGCCTAGCTTTTTCCCAACATGTTGTGGTCAGCTTCCAGTACAACCAGATGCGGCCGTATACCAGTATTACACGGAGCGACTGCCATGCTTAGCTTAACCTCGCAAATCGTATAATCCGCGCGGTTGGTTATTAGCCACGAGCCCCTTACCAAGTCTTCTATTTTTAGTATTTAAGGTAGGAACTTTCCGTTCCTGACCATGAGTCCCAGACACCCGGTATGTTCTTCATGACTGTACCTACGAGTCAAGTAAGGTCTACTAGTTTAGAGTTACTAAAAGACTACTCAAAACAGCCAAAATATTAGTCATGAATGAAGCTGTTTGCGATATATGCAAATAAAAGATTAATTTCCAGTTTCAATTTCCTTTTAAATAGCAGTTGCTTTTTACAGTTCTCTTTTTGAATGTGACTCGGTTCGGTATGAGTCGGTAGAGTGAGTATGAACGAGTCAATGAATGTTCTTGAACGATTGGTTTGAAAGATATGTTGTGTGGCGTGTATGTGGAGTGGTAAGGACGTGTGTATGTCTCGATATAACATAAAATATTTTAGGTCGGAGATGCGGTAAACGCGGCGAAGACAGAGGCACCAGCTTGAGCAGAGGTTTTGAGGTCTAGACCTTTCATTTAATAAAGATAAAGTAGACACAGTATGTTCACAGTCAAGTTAAAAAAGAAAACTAATATCTCACCAGTAAATAATCGTAGTGCCGGTACCGAACGCCGTGTATATTGAAGTCAAATATGAACGATCCTGACGCGACGATGCAGGAGGCCGCAGACAGCGGTGGCAGCTTGTACATCACTGTTCCACACTTGACGATAGCCTTCGGTAGAGAGGATATATCACGGACTTTTTGTAAGAGCTTCTTGAAAGGGAACCTGAAGAGAAATTCGGTTACAATTGCAATTATTGAGGATACCAAGGGATTTTAGAGAGGGGCTCGTAGCTAATTAACAACTACGTTGATCATATGATTTGCAAGGTTAAGCTGCGCTTATCGCGGTCAGTCCGTGGATGGGTGACCATTCTTTTCAAATCAAGATCCCTCCTTGCCTGGGAAAGCACGTTAAACAGTCTGTCCCGGGTGTCATACAAATACCTATGACAGTCGTTAAGGGCAGTCAGAAGCCCGAAAATCTGAAAACCGGTCTAACTTAGGATTTCGGCATTGCCCAGTTACTGGGTTGCGGAGGTCTGATGGCAGTCGCTCCGTGTAAAATACTGGTATTCAGCCGCATCTGGTTAGACTGGAAGCTGACCCCAACATAGTTGGGAAAAGGCTAGGCAGAACGAATCAAGGGATTTTAGGTACAAGGGTGTTGCCTGTTGTTTCGGTAGATAAATTGAGAAATATCATAGACGTAAAGAGCTTTTTATTTTTTTATGTGTTCTCATCATGTTGAAGGTTGAAGCCTTTCCCGTAGCGCCTATTTTTTATGATTTTAATTTAACGGACGAAGGAGCTCGTCTCATTATTACTGATTTAACCTTCCATAATCTGTGAGAGCTGAGATGGTTCGTTAAGGGCTGGTATGGGATTGGAATTCTGATTAAGACCAACCTACAGTTTTTGGTAACATGGTTTTATACATGAAAATTACCAACCTGAATATACAAATACCCATATGACACTCCAGGCCATGCAAGTAGTTGTCAGTCGGGAAGGATATACTGGGGTCGTCCAGTAAAAAGTACTTCATTTGATCGTGGAAGTGCAGGAAGCCCATGAACACGAAGGACCCGTCCCTGCAGTAAGGAGGTGCCCCCCGTCCCATGTTGTATATGTCGCTGTATAGCTCCGATAAGAAGATATATACGTTTCTTCCGCAGTAGAATTCTGGAGGTCAATGTTTTAATGGTTTAGTTTTGAAACAAGACCTTTCAAGACTCAGTGCAATGAAAATTTCGATAATTAAAAGGAAACAGTCAGGATAGTTAAACTGTGATTTAGAGCACTTGGGCAACAGGGTGGAAAATGTGGAGGTCATGTCTTAGTAGCTACGGCGCAGATAGGCTAGTCTGCGAGGTTCTACAAGGCATTTGGGTCGAACTGTTATTTAAAAAAATAAAAATACAATCCCTGACCTTGGCTCATATAAAACTCCATGGGCACTGGGCCTCCAGTGTAGGTAGCCTTTCGTTGGGCAGCCACCGAGTTATGGTTCTCATACATCGTTAGCATGTTGTCTAAAACGTCATCCAACGTGATCAACAGGACCTGTGGGTCAATGATTAGAAAGATATACCTAGGAATATTGTTTCAAAAATAATGTCCCTTGTCTCTTTGGCCAAGTACCTAGCTTGGTTATGGTTACGGACAGCCCCGGATCTACATTTTTCAAAGGGGGTGCAGAGTACCAATTTGCCGTTCTCTAGGCAATATTTTTTAACAAATGAAGTAAGTAGGTACATACTAAGACTTTTTAAAAATTGTGTATTATAGTAATAAAATTATAAATAATTTTAAAGGTTTATTCATATATAACCGGGTTACTGGGTTGCGGAGGAAAATACTGGTATTCAGCTGCATCTGGTTAGACTGGAAGCTGACCCCAAGATAATTGGGAAAAGGCTAAGAGGAAGTAAGTATTCATATATAACCGGGTCCAGCATAGATAGTACAGACAGCGAGACTGGCTGGTGGCGGGCCACCCCCTTATCTAGGCTGCCCGGGGCAATTGCCACCGCCCGCCCCCCTCTAGAGCCGGGCCTGGCTACGGAACTTGAGCTTCTTGGATGTATTCTCCAGGCTACACAAATCGTGTCATTCGGGTCGACTGTCTGTTCCTTTATAATTTTATAATCCTGCATTAATATAATTCGAAAAATTGCTTGAACTTACCTTTAGTTCTTTAATGTGTAGTTTCACAAAACGGCCTAAATGGTCTGTTGCTATGTGGAGTCTCTCGTTGATCAGGTACTAAGTAACAAAATCCATCTGTATTTTTCATTCATAGGTATAAGTATACGGGCTACGGTATAGGGGCTCTTGACTAATTAGAAACCGCGCGGATAATACGGTTTGCGAAGTTAAGCTGCGCTTGCCGCGGACAGTCTGTAGATGGATGACCGTTTGTTACTCATCGAGACCCCTCTGTGCCTCGGAGAGCACGTTAAACAGTCGGTCCCGGGTGGCATTCGAATACCTACGACAGTCGTTAGGGGAAGTCAGAAGTCCGAAAATCTGACAACCTGTCTAATCTTTGCATATTGGCATTGCCGTATTGCGGAGGTCTGATGGCAGTCGCTTCGTGTCAAATACTGGTGGGTATTAAGCTGCATCTGGTTAGACTGGAAGCTGACCCCAACATAGTTGGGAAAAGGCTAGGCAGAGTGTACCATCTACAATAGGTACTATACAAAATAAAACAAACAAATCACGAAAGTTTGAAAACATTTATACAAAATAAATTGAATCTCACGACCTATATGCCTTTTGTTTTCAGGAAGCAAAGAGGGTTTGATCTCCGTAGGCGGACTCGAACATATAAATTTTGATTATTTAGTTATACCAGGAGATCCGTTTGGACCATCGAACTTCTATTTCACGACAAACCCTAAAAGTCTCCACACACAGTGAGCGGTGACTGAGCGGAGGCGGTAGGTCGTCGTGTCAGGCTAAGCCACCGCTCCCGATCGTGTGTGTAATCTTTTTGACTAATTCTAATAATACAAAAAAACCACCTTCACCTCCGCTCTGTGTGTGAAGACTTTTATTCATATCAAATTTTTCGACCGTATCGTTATTTTTTTCAAAACTTACCTGGTCTTCAGCCGTTTTGATCCTCAACATCTCGTTCTGATATAGCCATAAGTTATCCAGCTTGTCCGTGGGGTCGTGCCCGTAGATCTCGAACGCGTCGATGATCATGGCGAGAGTCACATTCTCGTTGTTCCCCAGACAGCATGGGTGATTGTGTACGTTATACGGTAGCTAGGTCGTGGAGAGTGAGTAGAAAAATTAATTGATGTTATGGAAGTTATGGTAACTGCCTCGTTGGTCTAGTGGTGGCAAGCGCCGACTGCTGATCGCGAGGTCCTAGGTTCGCCTTCTAAAGTAAAGTGGTCATGGGCAAACTGTTATTGGGTTTTTCCGTGTGGAATTCCTTTGGATTTGTGCCCGGTTGATGGCACAAAACAACAACATAGTTGGAAAAGGCGAGGTAGAGAGTGATGGCAATAGGCTCGCTCCCTATTACATGGGACTTGAACATAACGGCGAAATGATGGTGTTACTATACACCTCTGTACAACCCTCCGGGGAATACAGGCGTGATAACAACTGTTATTTGATAGGTATTAACTTCGATGTGCAATAGAGGGCTTTTGCTAAAGAAATATGTATTTATTTTAGCTGGGACTAGGTTTTCATCAAATGGCACACTTACATGAGCTTATGAGTGAATTAAATTGAAAAATAGAGAAAATATCAGTTTTGGAAGTTCTATAGATAAGTTTGAAGAATTTGGGTGTTTCTACGAGTCGTTTTTCTGATACATTTCAGCCATATGCAATCAATCACAAGGGTTCATATTATATCGATTCGGCTGTGCAATTTTAAAACATTGCAACTGACATGTTTAAAAAATCGGTGTTTTTGCATATTTTGACTTGCTAGACACCTCCAGCAAGTCAAAATAATATGCAAAAACACCGATTTTTAAAAAATCTCAATTGCTAGGTTTTAAAATTGCACAGCCGGATTGTGATTCAGTTTGTTGGAACACTTTGTGAAAGATGGACGACGATGTTACGACCGCTGTTATGGGATAGGCGTAAATTGTAACAAAAACGTCCAGTCTGGTTACTTTCCTTTCGATACAATGGCTACGCGACCGTTTCGGTTTAATTTTTAACTTAAGTCGCTTATGTTATTCAGTGAAAAGACTGATGCAAAAATAAACCATTTAGTTTTTTTCCGCATTCGGTTTTACCGAATGGTGTGAACACAAACATATATGTCTGCATACGCCACTGAAAAGCGCATAAGAAAAGCGTTTCGATAAACCGTAAAGTAACTATCTTTTGGCGCCCACCGTGGGACTCCTATCACCGAATCTGCAGACATCATAGTAAATCTACATTATGGGTATAATAATGTAGTGCTTGTTAAGTTAGATTGTCTTCAGCATAAATATATAAATTTATGTCTAGAATACTTACAGTTATCTGTACAAAAAGGAGATGTAATGCAAGCAGCACGCAGGCCTGAATGTGCGCGTCCATTCTGCCAGCATGGCGTCTAATCGGGTAGCTAGCACGGAAATAATTAAACAAATTGCCAATTTAAACTGCTGCCTTATCACCATTTTGACCTTGATATTATTTTTATTGAGAAGAAAATGTTATGTGCTTAAAAAAGTACCACCTAAGCCATTTAGCAAAATAAATATGATAGAGTGAATATGATTTCCAGTTGTGTATTTAATTTTTGCCATAATTACCTGAGAGTTAAAATCTTTACATAGTATAAAACAAAGTCGCTCCCGCTGTCTGTGCGCTTAGATCTTTTAAACTACGCAACGGATTTTAACGGGTAGTATTTAAACGCAAATCAAAAAATATCCTTTTTCTATGCAATAAGATTCCGAATTCCCATCAAAATTACTGATTGCACAGCAAAATATTCAACTCAAAATATCACTAAACACACTACAATTTATTATCGCAGCGTACAGAGATTTTTCCTAAAGCAAAAGCTTTTTCATCAATGCACATCTAATAATCTTAATGCACATTATACATGTTAACTCTTTTTCTTTTAAATATAGCTTCTATTTTTATATTATTTACAGCAGTTTTTCTAAATAAAACAGCATTTTATTAATCACAGTCGTCTTATTATTTATTAATTACCACATAATGAGATCAGCGAAAAAAATATAAAATTAGATACAAAATTGTAATTTATTGAATTATTAAAGCGGGTCTTGCTTTCGCGGGGCGTCCACGCTTCCTTTTTTGCCCAATAGGCACATTTTTAGCTTCTGCAGGTGGCGCCACGTACTTGTTTAATAAATATTTAAAAGTATTTTTTCTTTGTTTTATTCTTTGTAAGTTCCATCGTAGTTATAGGTAATAGTAACCTAAGTAGATATTAAACATAACTAGTAACTGATTACCACCTGCGCCAAGATAGATCGACGGAGCCCCGCTTGGCGGGGCTCCTATTTCTGGGTGGTTTAAAAAAAAATAACCACGAAGGCTAAGGCGGGAGCTGCGCTCCGCTTCGCTCCCGCCTTAGCCTTCTAACCTAACCTATCCGAGTCGGGGTACTCTGAGTCGGGGTGTTAACCATAATGACGTTTTTTATATATACTAAACTTTAGACCTAATGATTTTCGATTAAATAAACAATATACATATTAAACGTTAGACCAAATGATTTTCGATTACATAAACGTTATATCAAACAACGTTATACTAAATAAGTTTTAAAATAAATAAATGTTATATGTAAAGAGATTATATCAAAAGCGCGCGAAGCCGCGAACCTTTTTCAGTTAATTTGTTCTGCTTTTAGAAATAATGCAATGTGACAGGATTTTTTTGTTATAATAATCATTAAATTTGCCGAGCATGGCTTCTTGAAAATTAAGACAAATATGATGAACAGGTTTTGTTGTACTTACTGGTTAATATGCGACTGGGATAGTTATTTTGCTATGAAATATGGAAAATTTGCTGTGCAGTCAGTATTTATGCTATGTATGTAGTATTTTTGTACAAAAATAAATTTAACTGTATTGCATTATGAGGAAAAAAGTAATGTCATATTGATGTATGTATGTAATTTCGAATTATCTGCAGTTTGAGTTTTGTTAAACATTTAGTTTATTTGTAGTGAAGTAAGTTATTTGATGTAAAAAAGAATATAAATGATGAGTATGTATTGATAGGCGATTATTTATTTGATATGCAATTTATAATATCCCGATTTTAACGCAGTTTTCAGCAATAGATAGTGATTCAAGAGGAAGGTTTATATGCCCCATATTAGTATCTACATTGCATCCGTGCGAAGCCGGGGCGGGTCGCCAGTAGAATATTAACTTGTTTGACCAAGGTACCAAAAGGAGCACGACTGTCCGTTGTGATCCTGCGCCTGACCTGTATTTGATTGCACATTTCCAAAAAAATAAGAAACTTTGGTGTAGTCAAGTTTTTTATTCTCGTCATAATATTTGATACTGTAGAAAGAGGCATAGATAAATTATTTTAAAATTTTTAAAAACAGAAGTATATCTTTGTACTTACCAAGCTTTTGCGACCAACTTGTAATCACTCTACCTTTGTAAACCAAGAAATGATGAAGTTATAGTAGTGGTAAGGCATTAAAAATTCCAAGATTTTCCTGAGCGAATGCAGTGTGAACTTTATTACAGCATGCATGAGAAATAAAAAGGAAATAACGTTTAGGGTTGCCACATGGTAGCATATTGGGCCCTACGTCATTTACGATAATTCCCTATAATGCTCTCTGTACTCAATAGCTATGTCGTTTTGTTCAATGACTTGGATTACGAATATGTCCATATACCTTACGTACTTACTGGGTGTCGTGGCTAATTACAAACCGCACGGATGATATGATTTGCGAGGTTAAGCTGCGCTTGCCGCGGTCAGTCTGTGGATGGGTGACCGTTCGTCACACATCGAGGCACATGCTCTCCGTTGCATGCGTGCATGCATGCGCACGTTAAACAGTCGGTCCCGGGTGTCATACGAATACCTAGGACAGTCGTTACGGGAAGTCAGAAGCCCGAAAGTCTGACAACCGGTCTAACTTTAGCATACCGGCATTGCCTACTCAGTAACTGGGTTGCAGAGATCTGATGGCAGTCGCTCCTTGTAAAATACTGGTATTCAGCCGCATCTGGTTAGACTGGAAGCTGACCCCAACATACCTAGTTGGGAAAAGGCGAGGCAGAACATACCTTACCGTATTTAAAAATTATAGGGGTTATTTTTTTATTAAGTATCTAAAATAATAGTGCAATTATGAGAAGAAGTACATCTTGCAGTGGTCAAAAGCTGGAGAAGAAGAACAAAATATAGAATTAGTTCAGTGTTAGCTTAGCGGTTGAACGCTTGTCTCCGATATAGGAGGGTCTGAGTTTGTTCCTGGCCCGTACCTCTGGCTTTTTGAATTCATGTGCAGGTCAGAATTTGATTATCACTAGCGTTAACGGTGAAGGAACAACATCGTTAAGAAACCTGCACACCTGAGAGGCCTCCATAAAATTCTTGATGGTGTGTGTAGTCTGCCAACTCGCACCAGGCCAGCGTGGTGGACTAAGGCCTAAATCCTCATCATTCTGAGAAGAGGCCCACGGGCCTCTGGGCACGCCCAGCAGTGGGACATTAATGGGCTAATTATGTTATGCAGGTTACCACGCCGGCCATACAAAAACAGAAAAATAAAGTAATATGACCTCCGCAACGCTAGTACCTACGTCTACGTTTTTGTGTAGGTATCTGCAAGGGTGCAACGAATTCTTAGCTAATAGAAATATAACATCGAATAACATTTTATATTATTTAAAATACACACCTAGAATTGTTCATTTCATCACAATACATATTATTAAGTATATTTATACAACATTATTGCACTTGGATACATTTCTAAATATTTATATGGATATAAGCATGGATATTTTAATAAAAACTAAAAGGTTAGGCGTAATCGAAGACAAGCATCTTTTTATTCATATAGGTTTTACCGCCGAAATTTTTGGAAGCCCAATTTCTTATTCTAGATATACAGATGGTTAACATCTTGAGACTAACTTTGTCTTGTCATTTATAAGTATCTATGTACCGGTAGACAATCTGCAATGCAATTGATTAAGTAGAGTAATCGGCACAATTTATATATTCGTGCCACAGACGTCCCATTTTAGAGATTAAACCTCAGAAATCTTGACCTCTATGTGAGTATACATAAGAGCATTTTCTCGAGCATTTCCATGTAATGTAAAGTTCTTACGAATGGTACAATACAAGCAAAAGCTCGAGTCGTGCTCATTGTGCGGTACGTGAAAAGGTGACACATTAGAGCGGCTCGATGTTTTGTTACAAGTAAATGCTCTAGTCTATACTCACCTTAAGAATGTAATTCATTATTTCATTGAAATAAGTACCAGCATCCGTTCATTCTCAAAGTTATAAAATGATTATCCCCGTTTTCTAAAAGGTCATCATCATCTGAAACTAATCAGATGTCATCTGATGTGATTGGTTGTCAGTATTTTGGTTGAGATTCGACAACAGATTCTATTATCAAGGCTTTCGGAAACGTTATTTGAACAGATTTATACGTAACCGTCGTCAAGGATTCAAATATATTATTACCCATAGTATTATTTTGAGCACTAGATTGTTGAGATCTTAAGGTCTTTAGCTGTATCATTATTTATTATTGTCAGTTGTTTTTATTTTATCGCTAGTTTCCATTCCAATTATTCAGTATCATCTGTATATCTAATATAAATTTTCAAAACGTTGGTATCACAATAATCACATATTCTCACAATATCTTCATTTAACATAACTAACTAGTCTAATCAACATGTATAATTTAGTACAATACTCTATTAATATAATCAACAACAATTATATTTAGAAATGGAAGACATAGTTCGGATATACTCGTCAGAAATTAGCTTAGTATACTCCACCAGCATTAATCTTATTAAATAAATTGTATAAGTTTGTAAATAGATCTTTTTAGTATAACTGGTATAACTAAACATAATAAAAATTATAAACAACCACATCTTTGTGTAAAAGTAAAAATGTTAAAAATAACAGATTTGCTTGTTCATTTTAGGTCAAACTCGGAATAAATCAGGACTTACTGGAACCACAATAATTTTACTACAATACAATACCTAAGATTAATGTAAATATTATCCAAATATGTTTTTGACATTTATACGTACAAGCAAATAATGTTGCTTATTCAATAGCATCATTATTACTGGAAGACTTCGTTGTTACACACTTCAAAAACATAATACTTTATTTATTTTTGGAAGACATTGGATTAACAGTATATTATATCATATTTGTAGAGTTAACTAGTCAATTATAACTATATACATAAAATTCTGGAGTAAAACAAACTTGTGAAGGCAAAAGGCGATCGTTCTCATATACACTTAAGTACCTATTTATTGTCTCTAAACGAAGAAATTAAGGTCCGCTAACAAAATCTATTTGCCCATGTACTAAACAGACCTAAGATACAAAACTTATAAATACGCCTAGGACATAAATCGTGCATTCAACATTCAGCCGCATAGTTATTGCGACAAAGTATAATTTACGACGTATGCATAAGTCTAAAAATAGTTCAACAATGAGACTAACATTACGAGAAATTAGAACGGCAAACCTATCTTGAATGCCTTGATCAGAGCTGAGCCAGAATCGTACATACCGATGACTCCGAACAGAACACCAAGAGCTATTATAAAGTAATCGTACGCAATGGTAGTGGTTTCAAGTGTACTACCTTTCAATTTGAGGTGGAAGTACGCTGGCCAAATGAAGCTCAACATAGTTCCCGTAAAGCTTCCGATAAAACCCATCAGGATAGCGAAGTGAGGAATAAATATTGCCATCAAAATTGTGAACATTATCACACCCAGTCTCCATGCAAGTCCCCACACTTTGAGTTCTCCATCTAACGCATAAATTACAGGGAAAAATGTTTTAGGTTTGCCTCTAAAAAGAGCACGTTCAAGCAGATCACATGCTGCATAATAAGGTAGAGGATAACTCAGTACTGCCTTAACGACGAGGAAAAAGTTAACAAGACCTTTGAACCCAGCTGAACGGAGATTATTCGTGATTACTTGCTGGGTATCGTTTTGGAAAGTCAAAAAGCACAAATATCCAAATATGGATTTAAAGGCGGCAGCTGCGATATGCGACCAATCTAACATCCATTCAAACTTTGACCGATCCTCCATATTGCCTTCTAACGTAGGCAGAAATATCTGTGAGGTGTATGAGAAAACGATAACGCCCAAACTAATTGGGAAGTTCTCAAAATCTAAAGTCCATTTGACTTTGGACCAGCCCCAATCACCGATGTTAAGGATACAATAGCCCAGAACGATAGCGTTGATTATCAAGTGGCTCATGGTACACCAAAATGATAGCATACTGACGCTTGTGAGCGATTTCAAGAAACCCAAAGGCAAAAGGAATATTCCTGTTAGCATCATCCAAGACCGTGCGTCAATGGCGCCGTCTGGGAAGGTGCCGATCATCAGATCGCCACAAACGACGACATAAAGAATGCAAGTCATGAGAAGTTCAATAATTTGAGCGAGATTGACGATTCTTGCGCCATATTTCCTGCCAAAACATTCTTTGGCGATGCTTACGTAGGAGTCCCGGACTCTGACACGTTGACCTGTCACGGGGTCGTCCTCGTATAGGCATTCGACGAGGATCTTTCCGGTGTAGCAGCAAATATGGGCGATGCCGATCATAGCAGCGATAGCCCAGTAACCTCCTTGTAAGACAGCGAACGGCAGGGAGACTACGAACATACCCTGAAAAGAAAACAATCTGTTTTATATAATGCTACGTTAGAATTATGCATTTACGAACTTGTTCATTTGTTGTACCTGAATAGCATTGGTGACGTTCCAAGCTGCTTGGTATTCATTGATCTTCGCGCCAGGCTTTCCTCCGCCTTCCTCGAATCCTCCTTCTTCAGATGAAGCATAAAAATCGACGCTTTGCATGCTCTGAGTCCTGAAATCATAATCAACAAAATGATATCACTAATAAAAATTATTTAGGTATATTTGTTTATTTAAGTATATTTGTGTTGCTCTGATTTCAGTAGGATTGATTTCAAATGCAATGTAACTTACCTAGGAGCTCCATCTTGTTGGGGGTAGGTGTTCTGATAGCTGGTGAACGAGTCTTCAGCCTGCAGAGCACCGCTCAGAAACGGGTTAGTTGGATTCGTTGACTGGTAGCTGGGTGACGTAGTTTCGTTCATAGTTGAAAGCTCGCAGCTTTCGCCCACATTATCTATAAGATATATAAAATATAAATGTGAACTTTTCTATCCATAAACGGCGATAAAAGAAAAATACACGGTTGTTGAATGTTTTGTGTATTGAAAGTAATAAACTACATTTTACAACAGTTGATAGATTTGTTCAGTTAAAATATTGAATTTATATGACTTATTATTAAATAAAATTTATTTTTGTTAAGATATAAACCCATAAGTAGCCAATTTTATTGCTTGATATAATCACAAGTAGAAATTTTTCAAGATTAAGCAACAAAATGGCAAAATCTTTAGTTTATTGATTCACCTACTGACCTTGGTGTTACTCAAGACTCACCCAAGTTCGCGAACCTGACATTTTGCGGCGGACGTGGGGGTGCGCCAGGTTTCTCAGGAATCTGCTGTCTGACGGTCTGCATGGTAACATCCAGTACATTCCTCAAGGGAGGCAACTTGAACTTGCCTAGATTAAACATTTTTACTTCGGTATACCACCTTCAAGCAAACTTTTTAAGCTGTATAAGCCTTTAACTTTATGTGTATCTAGCCGTGATTATTATCGATAATAATTTAATATTAAACTTTTTTATTCAAAAATTTTGTTCGTATTTTAAAATTGACATCAACGGGAAGACATCGATTTTTAATAATAACATTTAATATATATTTTACGTTCTAATTTCACGATCTAATTAATATATTTTTATTCTTAACACTATTTTGGAAGACTTCTTTACACTACTCTAAGTAATTTTTTATTACATTATTGTATTAACATGCCTTTGGTATTTGGCAGCCATTTTTCTTGATATTTTACGTTACTCATGGTTTTTTGGGGAAACTGTATTATTTTTATAGTTTACACTTATATTTTCCTCTGGGTAGTTTTATTGTTGTTTCACGGTTGTTTTTTTGTTAGTTTTTATCATTTTTAACACCGTTTTCTGTGATACAATGGTTGATCGGCACGGTGGCTCGTACTGTGGGGTGGTTCCAACCCCTCGGCGCACGGGAGGTGCGCGGTGAGGCGATCGATACATCGACTACACGCCAACATTCTCTCGCGGGATGGAATGTTAATTTCTACTGATGAACGTTTAGTTTACAATTTTCCGTACACCTCTCTATAACATATTATGATTTAGCGTTTTAAACGTTTTCTTTTTGTCCTTTTAACGCTTTTTGTTGTTTTGAATCACTTCGGTCTGAAGTATATCCATATTTAATTAGATTATCTACATACTCGCCGTGTGTGCGATGGGATTCCCCATCCGTTCCCCTATCTAACCATCTTAAGGGAAGAATTTTCAAAAATCCTTTCTTATCATTATTTCTCATCTACGTTACATAAGGAACTCCTGTGCAAAATTCATGCTTCTAACTTCAAAAACGACGAACTTCCATACAAACTTTCACCCTTTATTTAACCCCCTTAGCGGATGAAATAAAAAAATCTTTCTTAGGTGCTCTTCTACGTAATATAAGGAACTTGTGTGCAAAATTTCATACTTCTAGTCCCACCGGTTTAAGCTGTGTGTTGTCCGTCAGTCCGAGAGTTGAGATTCATTAAGTAGATGCTTTGTTACAAGGTAGCTAATCAGAACTCCATATCCTAGTGGATACTATGAAATGGTGTTATTAATGTTGATCGTTTTCATAATGCTCATGTTAACAGGAATAGATTCGTGTAATGTTATCTCCGCTAAGATGGTTTTGCTTTTACTTTAGGGACAGTAAACGTTCCAAGGTGGATTGACGGCTATCTGCTTTACATGAACGAAGGTCTAATAATCAGTTTAGTCCTTGAAGTTCTGCTATTCCATAATTATCATCTGATACCTAATTATTGTAAATTTCGACTAAGGGTCAGGTAGGGACGCACACCATCCTGAGCGCTATTTATTCTACTAGGGTCAGTTCGGTCATATGTGAATCAAAATTTGATTATCATTTGCGTTAACGGTGAAGGATAACATCTTGAGGATACCGTCAAAGCAGAGAGGGCTCAAAGGTGTCGATGGTGTGTGCAGTCCGCCAACCCGCAACAGTCCAGCGTGGTGGACTAAAGCCTAAGACAAAGCCCTTCCCATTCTGAGAAAAGACCCGACACCACTGTGACTAGCAGTGGGACAGTAGTAGGACATAGCATACTATGCCATGCATTGTATCACCAATCCGTTCAACGAGGATTTGGGGCAGTATCAAGACCGGTCGTTGTATCCGCTTTTATAAGGCCTATGTTGGTTTCTGGTCGTAGCACATCAGCTGATTTGCCACAACATAGGCGCAAAGTAGTTACAGTACGCGCGCGAACTGAATCCATTCGGGGCCCGATGTGAAGCTCCTCCCGCCGTCCGCTCGCCTCGCCTCACACGCCGGCAGATTCATGTAGTGCTGTCCTTGTTATCTAACAGCACTAGCGCATTCTGCATTCAGTTCGCGCGTTCGTCATTACGTCAACACCCTGGTACCTACCTCAGACCAAGATTAGATGATGTACCTACAAAGAAAAAATCATTATGGCCTAGTTAGTAACCAAATTGGGTCATAAAAATGTGTAGCAACAGCGTAGTACAGTCGGCAGTAAACCGTTTATAGGCAATTAATTGAATTGGGAGTTAATTGTTCTTTTTTGCCTAAGTACTGTGGTTTGACAGTCATCGTTATGGCCGGCGCTGGTCGTGTGTTACTGTTATTTCTATCATGTTTCCTTACTTTGACTGTAAGTACAAGTACTGAAATCAAAAATCTACGTCTATCTCCTCAGCCCTCTACTCTGTCCCTTCATTCACAATCTTCCGATAAGTCCTATATCGAACGATTCTCTCCGATCTAGTGCAAACCTAGTCCACTCAGTTACAGACTTGGACTAAATGTCGTCTTTTCGCTGTACCTGTGTCCTGCTCGCTGCCACTAACCTCTTGATTCGTCTACTGACGTCGATATGCAGGCTTCGGAGGAGTCATGCTTAGACGCTGCACAGGAGATTTGAGCTCTGCGAGGTCTAGGATGTCACACACATAGGCTGAGACGGCCACTGAGTGAGATTTTGTTAATAAAAATCTCAAACACGAGACCCTCTACCCTAGGACGTCGAAGACCTTTGATGGATTCACTTCAAAAAATAGGTTTTCAAAAAGTCATCATCATTCAGCCGAAAGAAGTCCACTACTGGACATAGGCGTCCTTCAAGCATCGCCACATTGTTCAATCCTGTGCTTCTCGCATCCAGCGGATTCCCACGACTTTCACCAGCTCATCGGTCCACCTTGTCGGTCTATCCACGCTGCGACTTCCTATATGCGGTAGCCATTCTGGTTAAGGAGTTTTGGTTATGGCCAATGGAACCGAAAGGTTCTGGACCTTTCAGTTCCATTGGCCATCCGTTAATCTGAGATTTGACATTCTAGCAATCATATATAATATCCAACCACCCATGCTGCCGGGAGCCCAGCGAGAACCTGACGCTGGCGATGGTCATAGACGCGTACGAGATCTACGGGCATGACCCTACGGACAAGCTGGATCACCTGGCTCACTATCAGATAGAAATGATGAAGATCAAACGTGCTCCTGATCAGGTAACGTAGAGGACTGGTTGGTTTTGACCAGCTTTATTGTAGTAGAAGCTCGAGTTAAGAAAAATAAGATGTACCAACTATTTATGTGACTCGTCGGGGTAATCTTGCAGGGAGAGTAGTAGGGGGAGTACCCGGCTTAGTAGGCAATATCGTGACATGACATTGTCGAATCCCATATTTTGTCATAATGTCATTCGACAAAATTCGTGACACTTGTCTTGTCAGCGTAGGTACTGCGTGCTAGATCTGCTGAGGGATTAAATGTTAAATGAGTTAAATGACTGCACGGCGAACGATAGCCGCGCAATTCGCTTGGGGCGCTAAAATGCGTCACGTTAAGAACACATCTTCACTTCTTGTTTTTTTATTGAATTCAAAAGTTTCCCGTTCTTGGTTAATTTATAACAATCAGTACATGACCAGGTTTGAAGGAATTACTCTGAATTACTCTGTATAAACATCAGTTTTCAATAAAGCACGTAAAGGCTTATTTACACGGTGCAAGTTTCTTGAACAAATCTCATGCTATCTTTGTCTTTCTCTCCGACAAAGACAGAGATAGCATGAGACTTGCTTCAAGAAAGTTGCACCGTGTAAATCAGCCTTTAATCTCGTTGGCTGTATCAATATTCGTAGGCGGTATTAAAAAAACTATCTGTTGGCAGCCGACCACTTACGACAACCTACATAATATTGCTCAGGAAAAGAGGTGGCACGTTGAACAGTTTAAGATTAAAATACAGTGATTATTTGAATAATAGGAAAATTATTCTCCACTTTTGGGTTTTACTGTTTAGCCCTTCTTCTTTTCGTGTGGTTAGTGACTAACCTGGTGTCAGAGTTTATGCCGCCCATGGACCTCTGACTTGGCTTCACATGTCGTCGAGAAATATCTCTCAGGCAAAAACGCAAACTCTTTAGCCCTAAAACGATAGGTTTGCTGCAGTGGTTGAGTGATCGGCTTCTGCGCTGCGAGTCGTGGGTTCGATTCCCGCACGGAACAAATATTTGTATGGCCTACAGATAGTTGTTTCGGGACTGGATGTTTGTGCGTGTGAAGATTTGTGTCTGTAAACGCACCCACGATACAGGAGAAATCTAATAGTGTCAAAGACTAAAAAAATAGGGAATTCGGTCTTCTTTTCGTAGCAATAGACAAACTCAAATTTTCTCGGACCAATATGTACGGCCCTGTCGTTTGCCATATTTAAATCATACGGAGTACAGGCGGTCAAGCAGCCAGTCAATGCGGTATGTACCATACACAAGACAAATTATTCTTTTAACTATGATATTAAGAAAGAAGTGGTGAGTGTTTATTAATCCTTTGCCACATAATTAGCGTGGTTGTGCGATCTCCGTCGCACCCGCCTTGGTCAGATTGTGACGTCGCGTCGTTCATAAATCATACTATCTAGCCCAGGGGTGGCCAACTTGATTCGACTCAAGATCTACTGTTTACTGAGTAGACTCTGTGCGATCTACCAATTACATAATCGGTAACTCTTTGTTAAACTTATATTTTTTCTTTGCCTTGCCATGATCGACTGGATTAAGAGCCGCGATTGACCAGTCGATCGCGATCGACTGGTTGGCCACTGATCTAGCCTATTCACAGTTTCGTCTTTACTATAAAGACCCATGGGGCACGAGCCCAGGGCCTCGGCCCGATGGGGCCCCCGAAATGCCGAAACCATTAACATCAACGTCAGCCCAATTCTGATAACAGTAATCACATCACTTACATTTGATTTTTATAAAGTTAATCATAATAACCAATAAAATCAGTGAACAAAAGTACATTCTGATGTTTTTATTCATGGTTTTTTGGTTTTCTAAAAGGGCCCCAAACTATGTGTGTCAGGGCCCCTGCATACCCTAAGACGGCCCTGCCTATTCATTACAGCCGCCGCCCCTGCACTGCTTATAAATGTACTTATTATAAATTGTGTTTCCAGTACATAATAAACGAACATATCCACATAGCAACGGATCACCTGGCGAGATTCATTCACATGCACGTAAAAGAATTAAAGGTAGGTGTGTAATACTGAACTATGTAAAATCAAAAATGAATATTTCTCGTAATGTCAGGCTTATGGCGAAATCCGAGGAAGACTAGCAGCGTTACAAATCGGCAAAATTTTAAAAAAACTCGCAAATTATGTCTTTTAGAACATAACATAATTAGCCCATTACTGTCCCACTACTGGGCACAGACCTCTTCTGAGAATGAGAAGGGTTTAGGCCTTAGTCCACCAAGCTGGCATGGTGCGGGTTGGCAGACTACACACCCCACCGAGAACTTTATGGAGCCCTCTCAGGTGTGCAGGTTTCCCCACGATTTCCTTCGTTTTCCTTCACCGTTAACGCAAGTGATAATCAAATTCTGATCCGCACATGAATTCGAAGAGTCAGAAGTACGGGCCGGGATCGAACTCAAACCCTCCTATGTGGAAGGCAAGCGTTCAACTGCTAGACTATCGCTGCTATTTTTAGAAACTAAAGAGATTTTTAACATAAACATTTTCTTTTTTACTCTGAGTACACATCGACGGCCGACCTCGAAGTTTCCCTCATTTATATTAAGTTTTGGTAGGTAGGAATGTTTATTTAGGATATATTTGCTTACTTTCTCGCTCTTATCTAAAATTAAGTAAGCAGCAGTCCAAATTGAACATATAAAGTAAGCTAAGTGTAATGGTCCAAGTTTATCTACGGTAGGATAGATCTATGAAGAATACTACAAAACATTACATCACGCCTGTACTCCTCGAACGGTTGGGCAGAGGTGTACAGTAACACCCTCATTTTGCCGTTGTGTTTAAGTCCCATTTAATAGGTGGCAATCCTATTGCCATCAAACGGGCGCAAATTCAAACTCCGATCTGCTACTGAGAAATTCCACACGGAAAAACCCAGTAACACTTTGCCCGACTTGGGGATCGAACCCAGGAACTCACGATCAGCAGTCGCGTTTGCTACCACTAGACCAACGAGGCAGTTACTAAGAATACTAGTGCTCTAATAGACAGATTGAGAATATCGGGAAGCCTAGTCAATCATGAAATTATCTCTGCAAAGAACAGAACCCAGAAATAAACGATATTATATTAGACATAATGGGATAACCACCATGTATCGAGGAACGATTGGTAATTATACCCACTGTCTAAAGTCCAGTCGCGGAGCAGGAAGAATTTCGTACAATGTAAAATGTACCTTTGTATCTACAACCTATTGCAATCTGTGTTGACGGCGGTCACCGCATCTGTGCGAGCGCGACGGCAAGATATTTTTGCGCGAGCGACAGAGATAAGTAGTGACGTGTCATTGTACGAAATTCGTCCTGCACCGCGACCGCACTTTACCATAAAATCTCTTATTACACGTCACTGACACGAAGAGACGGTGGTTTTTACTTGGCAGAGAGTGTACGACGTGTTTCCGAATATTTTCGGGCCGGAATCATGTCTCCGGTTCGAAAGTATCTGGCAACCGGAGCCGAACAAACCTTCGTCAGTCCAGGTTGTATAATATGACGTGTTAGAATCGTTATTGTTCCGTTGTGAGAACGTGACGGCGCTTTACGATCTGCATAGCCGCGTCACTTTCTCTCACCGGAACAGTGATGAGCCCCTGGTCTCTGCCGGGGATCAAAGTTCGTTACATTACTTCCAGGTCCTTTTGATAGCATTAGACGACGCGATAGACAACATGCTTACGATGTACGACAATCATAACGCGATCAAGACAGAAAGGGTGGCTACTTATAACACAGCGTCGGGAGGCGCAGTGCCTTCGGAATTTTATATGAGTCAAGGTAATTAAGATTTTAATATAATTAGTATACTTCACCAAAAAGAACATAGTCTGCTTAGTTGTCGGCAATAAGATTGACAAGCATATCATTTTGGGACCCAGTGCATAATATCAGCAAGCACATTGGGTCACCCGCGCGACGGCGCAACGAGTATTCCCAAGGAGGGTTGATGTCAGGCAGGCGGCCAAAAGCGTTTGATCCACTAGCTCAGCGGTCGGCAACACGTGGCACGCGGGCCGCGACTCTTTTGTAAATAAATGAAAGTTTTCTTTATACCTAAATAAATAATTACGTTATGCGAGCGCAAAGTTTAACCGAGCGAGCATTCAAGAGTAGCGCTGAGCGCTATTATCAAAATTATGAACAAGTGCGGCCCGCCTCTACCTCATTTTGCCACTATGTGACCCTTGTCTGGAAAAAGGTTGCCGACCGCTGCACTAGACACTTAAACTCCACATGAAGTAAGTTTTGTTAAAATCTTACGCGGGCAGCCTGCAGCAAGTCAGGCAAGTCGGTACCACTTCCAGAACGCGACTTACTACGGATGTGTCCACAGTAAAAGTAGGTTGCAGGAGCAGCTGCACTTGCTTGTGGACTGAGTGCTAAAAATTTCCATAGCTACACGTGATTATTCGCTACTCAATCAGTCACCTAATTTATCGACAAAAGACTTTTTCCAGAATTTTATTGCGGCAAAAACGTGTACATCTTCGTTTCGGAGCTGTACAACGACATCTACAGTATGGGCAGAGGGTTCACACCATACTGCAAAGGCAGAGCCTTCCACTTCTTGGGATTCGTGCATTTCATGGACGACAACCGATACTTTTTGGAAGAAGATCCCAATGTAGTGTTCTCAACGGATAACTTCGTGCATGGATTGGAGTGCAACATCGGGATTTGTATATTCAGGTACCATTTTAAGATGAATTTAAAAAGGGATGGACTCTTTTTTGTGAAATGATGCGTACAACATGTACCTTCCCTGAACGAGTCGGACTGAACCGATGGCGTTATAAACATCCAATCCAAGTTGCCAGTCTTAAGTCTGTGAAGGTCATCCGTTCGAAAGAAGCTAACTCTACGTCCCTATATAATTTTCCTTTTTGGTGGCACTTCAGTCCAGCAGTGTACGGGATCTCCTTGCAAAAATAACCGTTTCGTTTAACCCAACTTGGCTACGCCTTATTTCTAACAGTACCTATAGTACGCGGGCGAACTAAATGCAGAGCTGAGGAATGTGTGTGGGAATGCGCTATTACCTAGATGACAAGGACAGCACTATATTTGCGGGCGTATGCGGCGAGGCGTGTGGTCAGCAGGTGGACCTTCACCTCAGGACCCGAATACATTCAGTTCGCGCGCGTACTGTAGTTATCTTCCATCCACTCCAGGTTTCCATTCAAGAAGAACTTGCAACACATACGCGACGTGTCTACTCTTCCGAAGGCTATCGTCAAGTGCGGCACGGAGATGTACAAGCTGCCGCCGCTGACCGCTACCTCTTGCATCATCACGTCTGGGTCTTTCTTATTAGACTTCAACATACAGGGCGTTCGGTTGAGGCATTATGATTACATGCTGGTACGTTTTCTAATGCCTTGTTGGCATAGAATAGGCTAATATATCATTACTCACATAAATTATGGTTCGGCTACACATTTATGGCGGAAACCAATAATTGATCTCAATCCAAAATCTCTGGATTGATGTCGGTGGTTTTTGACAGAAATTCAATAGAGGAAATGGAGCCGATTCTGTTGTGCAGAAACTAAACTTAATTTAGACTATTGCCATCTTTTTCACTTCGATAAAATAAGAAAGAGACGGACATAAATAAGAGCTGTCAAATTTAGTTGAATTAAAATTTCCATACAAAATTAGTCGACACGTACGCTGAAGTTCAAGGTGTAGAGATAAACTACGATTACATGTCCCGCCTCTCCAAATTACTATTTCAATGTGTTTAGTCACATCTTTACGAAAGAGTGTGTATGTAGTTGTAGTTTTTGTTCGACGGCTGTCTCAACACGCACACATGCGTTGGGAGTATTGGTGGTGCTTTATAAAGACTTTCACAAACACATTGAAGCGTTTTGAATTTTGGAGGGGCGGGACATGTTATCGTAGTTTATCTCTAACCTAGTTTGACATCTCTAACTTAGTTCTTATCTATCACCATCCCTTTCTCGCGCCGTCTGCTAGTAAAAGATAGCAATTCTTTAATTTTAGTTTAGTTGGTGACTAAGAGTATTTTCGCCAATTACAAAAACCTACATTTCAGAGATTGTGGATTGAGATCGGTTATTGGTTTCGGCTGTTAATCTTATCTGTGCAAATTCTAATTTGCACAACTAAGCATGTACGAGTAGGTACGTTAACGGCTGATAATAACCGATCTCAATCCAAAATATCTGGATTAATGTAGATTTTTAGCATTATTTACTTCTATTGAATTTCTGTCAAAAAACCTATTATCAATCCAGAGATTTTGGATTAGGATCGGTTATTCATATCTGCGCAAACGTTTGCACAAACCGCTTGCGCATGCAAGTCGCTGCGTGTAGCCGGACCATTTCAATAGCCTTCTGTGTGATGTATGAAGAGAAAAACAGTGCTTACTCTACAAATATGAATACGAATATGAGCCGCACTGTACCTACCTTATACATGGTAAAGGGGTGTTGATAAAAAAAATGTAAGCTGGTATCTTCTCTTTCGAAAGATCGGAAAATCTTGGTTCCTTATGTGACACTAAGGTCAGACCCCGGTCTAACATGGGCAGGACACGGCTCTTCTAAGTATCTTAACTATCTTTTCAGTTATTGCCAAACGGCCAGGCTTACTACACCAAAGAGAAGTATGCTCCGATGTACTGCGACCACCACGTTTGTGAGTGGAATTACACCAACTTTTATGGCGGTAAGTTCACTATGTTTTTTTATTAAGAATTTGCGGTGTTTGTGAACGCACCCAAAATATATAATTGTTCGAGAGCTTGCAACACTCAGGTAATTAGAGAGACACCAGAATGTATATGTCGGAGAATATATCATTTAGAAAATAAAGTCGTCAAGTAGTCAAGTAGTCGTCAAGTAGTCGTCAAGATGAATTAACGTTTCCGACGTTATAAAAACAGTTGTCATTCGACCGAGCGAGGCATTCCATATCGAACAGCCGAAGAAATCCGACCTTTTATATCTGACTAGCTTATCCTTATTTCCTGATCTTGTGTAAATTGTTATATTGTGAACTAGCTTCTGTAACTAACGACTAACCCAAATACAAGTACCTACTCTCAGTGATGGAGTCTGTGTCGGTTTTATTTACGAAATACCCGCTTTACGTTCTGGTAAGCAGACACTGGTCTAAACTGTAATGCTATATGTACTCAATTCTATCAAACTCTATAAACAGTGTGTCTGCGACATATATGTTACGTTTAAGTATGAGTTTAGATTAATGTATGTACCTACAGCCAACGACTGTGTGTGTAGGCTGCCAACCCGCACCAGACCAGCATGGTGGACTAAGGCCTAAACATTTCTCATTCTGAGAAGAGGTCCTTGCCCACTTTGGACAAAAACCTGGCTACGCTCATGAAGTTATTAATTAAAAAATGTCTTCCAGAAGATACTTAGCTTACCTACGTGTGACAGTTTATTTTATCGCCACAGGACCTTTTATAATTCCGGGCGACCCCGGCATCGGTCTGTCGCCTGTGCCACCGTTTATTGAGCAGGTGACGGAACCTCCCCCGGCCACCCAGGATCCTAACGGCGGTATCGACCCGAACATCACTTGTGAGTTTATAGTTACTTCATTTTTATACAACATACATAAACTCACGCCTTTTTCTCATGAGGCTAGGCAAAAACTATAGAAGACCACATGCTGCGATCCTTACATAATCCTTTCGCTGCATCCACATTTGTACATCTTGTCATACACGCACGCCGGTTGAGAGTACTACGCACCTGACCTTTGTGAAGAACATTGCCAATAACATCGATGTATGTTCTTCTAGGGCGTCCTCTACCGGCGTACACTGGTTCCAAACTGAAAAAAAATGTTCAAAACCGGCTACAGCCGGTTTCTTCACCGATTTCCATTTTTTTTACATACCTACTCTAGAGATATTATTTTTACAACAATCGCTCTTTGCCCGTTTTTCGATATCCTTCTCTAAAAATTAGCGACATAACCTCAAATGTTGAAAAATCATATTTTATGTTCATATACGATGATTATAAAAAACCATTTTGACACAGGAATATCTAAGAATAACTTTTCCGGTCATTATTATTATCATTTAAAATTAAAAAAAAAAACAATAAATCATCGTATTATGAGCACAAAGTATGATTGAAAAATCATATTTTGTACTCATAATACGATGATTTTTTGTTTTTTTTTTTAAATATTTTAAATGATAATAATAACGACCGGAAAAGTTAAATAGTCGGTCCCGGGTGTCCTACGAATACCTATGACAGTCGTTACGGGAATTCAGAAGCCCGAAAGTCTGACAACCAGTCTAATCTTAGGATATCGGCATTGCCCAGCAACTGGGTTGCGGAAGTCTGATGGCAGTCGCTCCGTGTAAAATACTGGTATTCAGCCGAATCTGGTTAGACTGGAAGCTGACGCCAACTTAGTTGGGAAAAGCTAAGCAGAACTATCAGTTGACTTTTTTGAAAGGACAAGACTTTTTACGCGGACATGTGAGCTTACCACGGAGAAATTTTTTGAAACATTTAAATCCTAAATGAGGTGCGATAATAACCAGGAATTCTAAGAGTTAAGAAATTTAGGTATGTCACGGCGTCGGTTGTTGAAATTGAAATGACACACTCCTCCACCTCCATCGCATTTGCTCTCGCTTTCGGCATGATTGGACGAAAGGAGCCGAGGAAACAAGTTACTGGCAAAGAACTTGGTTCAGTGAATAAGACGGGGTTTAAGTAAGCAATAAGTGCTAACTTCAATAAATTGTTCGCAGACACGCTGGACGGCTGCTGGTACATGTTTCCGCCTAACTACGGCTCCATCGCCGGCATCAGCTATATGGACCCGCTAACTGTCAACGAGTATCGATTCACTTGTCAAGGATCTGGGAATAAGGTACGTTCAGTGGCGTAGCGTGTATTGCTTACACCCGGAGCCAACCCTAAAGCCACCGCCAACCATATTTCCGCAACTAAGCAAAAAAACGGTGAAAATTCTGTGATACTCTGTTGCTGCGTTGATTGCAAAAGGATTCAAAATAAAACATCTTTCTACAAGGTTAGTCGGAAAGGGGGTACTAAGCCGAAAGGGTTTTAGAGTACCCATAATAATGGGTAACTTTTGTTCAACAACTTTCCCTAAATCTCATTAGTTTAAGAGAAATAGCTGTTCAAAGATTGCATAAAAACTACGCTAAATTCTATCTATCCTCAGCTATGATCGGTTGTGTTTACATTTTAGGTCATGTTTGGGGTCACAAAAATTGCTTTGCATGGAAATATTTTTAATCTAATTTTTAAATTTTAAAACTTTCTTTAAAACAATCATCAGTGATACATTAAGTGGCCCGTGGCTTAGTTCTCCCTTTCCGACTAACCTTGTATAATCATCAATCTTGCAATTCTATTTTGAACAACTTCCACTTGTCCCATTGACTTGAAATTTTGCGTAAATAAGTACCTATGTAGTCCCGATGACAATAGTTATCTGATCTGGTGACTATGACCTGATGCTGCAGCTTGCTGCTCGCCGCCGCCCCCTTTGCCCCCCCCCCCCCCCCCCCAACGCTACTGGGTACGTTACTCTGTTGGATAAATGTTTACATGAAAAAATAAAAGGGACTTTGAAATCCATGTATAGCCACACCAAAAAAATAATATAGTACAATCGATACGTTCTGATAGTTGTTTCAAATGTTTGGGTAAAACTTTATTATCTCTATCGAAGTATTAATACGCCCCTTTTGGGACTAGCAGGGTTTTTGTTACAGTATTACAAAATAAAAAGAATTCTTATATCTAACATAACATCACGCCTGTATTTCCTGAAAGGTTGGGCAGAGGTGTATAGTAACATCTTCATTTCGCCGTTATGTTAAAGTCCCCTGTAATAGGGGGCGAGCCTATATATTGCCATCATGCGGGCACAAATCCAAACTCCGAGCTGCTATTGAGGAATTCTACACGGAATAACCCAATAACAGCCTGGTCTGGGGATCGAATCCATCCATGCCACCACTAGACCAACGAGGCAGTTGGCTTTTATTCAAGCTTCATGAAAACACGTTTATCCGACATACTATAACAGTCTAACACCCATATTCTAAGACGTTCCTCGAAAACTTACTCGACTCAGGACGCCTTGAGGACGGCCTCGAAAACACCTTCAGAATTGTATAGTCGCAATTTCGAGTGAACTTTGAGGTTCCTCGACCGAGGGATCCTCAGACGAGTCAAGGTAGAGTGGAATCATTACGTCATAATTTCGAGAATTTTTGTTTATCTGCATTGCGGAGATAACGCCGCAATAAATAGTTGTATAATTATTGTAAGCGTATTCGATAGTCTTAAAAACTCATTTTTGTTACATACGACCTGTGATATACTTCCTTCTTGGATGCCTTATGGTAGGTTCCGAGGTACCTTGAGTTTGACAGACGATTCCTTACCTCGACTGAGGAAAAATTTCGAGTCTAGGACGTTTATCCCAACTATAACTACCGATGGTAGTGAGAAAGGCTGAGTCGAGGTGGAGTCGAGTCGAGTAAGTTTTGGAGGAACGTCTTAGAATATGGGTGTAAAAGTCTGACATAAGAGGAAAGCGCAAAACATTTATCTAGCACTGCATCTAACTTGCACGAACTGCATACTTCAATTCCATTTTTACACACATAAATCTTATTCTGTTTCTTTTTAATAAGTTTAATTACCTTGTTTTTCTTCCAGGGGCTATACTGGTACCCGCAGTGGATGGGCGCTGCGCCGCACCACCCGTACCCGTCGGCGGCCGACACGGCGGGCTCTTTGGGGCATGCCCCGGACCCCGTGTTCTACCCGCACCAGCAAGGAAATCCGCCCGCCCACCTCGCGTTGCCAGAAGGACGCTGAATATATGCTTCATTTGCATACTTTTTGTTTATTGTCTTTGTGTTAAATTACCTCAATAATAGCCTACCTATCTCATTCTATTTACGGCTGAAACCGATAACCTGTCTATCGATGGTTTGCCGTAATAGAAAGAGATAGAAATATGACATTACTTCTATGGAGGTTATGTCAAATTTCTATCTCTGGTAGGGAAACCATCGATTAACCTAAAAACAGTGATGGCCTAGTGGTGTGACTACCAAGTCATAGGTCTCGAGTTCGAACCCAAGGCACGCACCTCTGACTTTTCGGATTCATGTGCGTATTGTATAATTGTCACTTGATTAAAAACGGTGAAGGAAAACGTCGTGAGGAAACCGGCTTACCTGAGAGATATTTCTCGACGGTATGTGAAGCCAAGTCAGAGGCCCATGGGCGGGATAAACTCTGACACCAGGTTAGTCATTAACCACACGAAAAGAAGAAGACCTAAAAACAGGACATTTGATATTGAACTAAGCTTAAATCCAATTAAGTGAATTAGTTATAAGATGTGAAGAGGTGATAGTTATTTCTAAAGAGCCCTAAAAACTTAGGGCTTGTACACAAAACTGCGAATCGGCGCGATGCGAATTCGTGCAGCAAGGCATCTTCGTTCTAAGATTTGGATGACCAATCCCTCGACGATCGTCAACCATGTTAACCATATATAAAGCTCCTAGTAAATTCCCCTTCAAACGCAAAGTTAGGAAACACTACTTGAAGTCGCTGCACTCCTAATCATCTAATTTAGTCTTCGTCATAATTGCATTAAGTTTTTCATAACGTTTTGTAATTGATATATATATATATATATATATTATAATATCTACATATTGTATTATTTGTATATATGTATTTTATGTAATTTATATTTAACTTTTGATTTCCTGATATATTCAGTCCAAAATTGTCAACTCATCTTTTTCCTGTACCTACGTATTTTGATGCTTTTCTTTTTAACCCTAAGGTTGACTGGTAGAGAATGCCTTATGGCATTAAGTCCGCCTTATGTACCACAATAGTGCATAGAAGTATAAATAAATAAATAATATTGAACGTATTTTATACTAGGTAGAATAAATTTGCGTAAATTGCGCACTGCTGTTACTGATGAGAAGATATAGGAAAAATCAATTACGCGAAGCAATTCGTAAGTTCTTGCGATGCGTCGTGCGATTTCGTATATTTCTACGATGCGACGCGACGTCGCATCGCAGTTTTGTGTACGGGCCCTAAGTAGGTACTGCCCAGGCTAGCTCTTACAAAAGCTCGTTTAACTTTTAGAAAGTATGATGAAAATAGTCAAACGGACTGTACTAGTCAAAAAAACGTTGAAGGAAAATCATCGTGAGGAAAACTTTACACCTTACGGTCAGTTTTCACCAAGCGGAACAAACCTCGCGCACTTTTTTAATGTCACTGAATAAAGAACTGTATCAGTATTGTTCGACGCTCGGTTATGCCCGGTTATGCCCGGGCATGCGCAAGAAAACGCTTACACTCTTATTACGAGACATAGACTAAGAAAAACCCAGGTTTTAAAATAGCCCCGTCTCTTTTTGTCATATGACGTTAGAAAATGATGGGTATATTATAAATTTGGGTTTACCTTAGGCTCGATTTTACCAACGTCGAATAACTTTAATCGAGGAATAAATTTGACGTTTTGACAGCTTTCGTATAGAAATACTGTCAACACGTCTGTCTTATTCCTTGGATAAACGCTATCAGACGTTGGTAAAATCGAGCCTTAGTCTTGGATTGAATTTTATACTTAAAGTCAATATTGATACCTACAGTTACTTATTGAGTGAAATTTAAAAAGTGCTCGAGCATCCGCGACGATTTTTCCGTTTGGTAGAAACTGACCCATAGATTGCTCGAACCAGGTCAGCATGACTTAATGACTTTAGTATTTAGAAGAAGTATGCCCAGTAGTGGGACAATAACGCTAACTAGTGAAATGGACCAAAGAGCTAAAACCGACAGCTGACGGTAGTCTGGACACGACCGGATGGCGTATTTCCACTTGCGTGTTCACTAGGGCAAAGCCTTATCGAAACCAGCACAATTATGTAATACCTAAACCGCTTCAGAAACAAAGCGAATAATGCTCGCTTTAGAGCCGGCGCAGAGCATTTTTCACAGCCAAAGCATTATCATCTTTGTGCTTTGAAATAAAATCGAAAATCAATTAACACAAGTACTCGTCCCCGAGAGCATCGAAGCAACTAGAAACGAAAGGTGATTTTCGATATTATTTAAACGCTAGCAAAGTCTATAATAGTTTGGCAATGAAAAATGCTCTGTGCTGCACCTCGCCAAATCTGCGCTGGCCCTTAGGAAGGCTAGAAAGTTTATTGTTTTACAAAAGAGTGTCGAATTTACCACCGCAGTGTTCACTTTAACACATTTGGTGCAAATTTCATCATCGTCGGATAACTTTTATCTCAGGAATAAATTTGACGTTTTGACAGCTTTTGTATACAAGGTTAGTCGGAAAGGGGGTACTAAGCCAAAAGGGTGTTAAAGTACCTATAATAAGGGATAACTTTTGTTCTACAACTTTCCCCAATACTCGATACTTAAAGAAAAATAGCTTTTCAAAGATTTTGTAAAAAATATGCTAAAATCTATCTGTCCATAGCTATGATCAGCTGTTTTTACAATTTAGGTCATATTTGGGGTCACGGATTAGAAAATTAATTTTCTGAATTCATAACTAAAGCAGGTATGTTTTTTTTTGAAAAAACTATCTTCTAAATCATTTTGCATGCAAATAAAAATTATCGAATATTGAAATTTTAACACTTGCTTTAAAATAGTCATCAGTGATACTTTAGGTGACCCGCGGCTTAGTACCCCCTTTCCGACTAACCTTGTATAAATTCTGTCAAAACTGTAATTTATTCCTAGAATAAACGCCATTCGACGTTGGTTCAATCGGGCCGTAATCGACAAACTAAATTCATTCATTACGCAAACTATGACAGGTAAGTTTTAACTACTACGCAAGTTGACATCTGCAAGATTTACGAACAAAGCGAGCGCTTGTGTGCAATACTTGCGCAATAGAACTCCAGCTTGCGATCAAGCGTAGTGATGTGTTGCTATCATAAATATTAATATATTTTATCGAGAGTGTGGACTGTGATAGGTTGTTGGATGTAGCAAATAAAACAAACTGTCTACGATTTTTAATAACTTTTATTCATATTCATAATAATCATAATTTACACAAACATAACGATACCTAGAGTCAACTCATTTAGTTGAGAGTTTTAATCTAAATATATTTAAAATAAATGTCGAGTTAAATGTAAGATAACTTTATTGCACTTAATTTTAATATTTATTAAACCAAACATTTTAAAGTACGGTTGCAGATATAATTTTGCTTTTGACTGACAAAATAATGCTTCAGATACCTTTCTTGAGACTCCAATTCCAATTTTCTACCAAATCCTGTACAAAATTAAGCTACAATTCGATGTCCAATGTACCATTTTGTAAACAATACATCAATCACAGCAGCTAATTAACAACAATGAACATCAAAATGAGCCAATATTTGTAATTCATTTATAAACTTTATGGCGTACGAAATAGAGTTCAAAACACAATTTACGATTTATTGGAATTGGCATCGAGTAAGGATGAAAGAATCACACTCGATTGCGCCTAATGTTGCCTAAAAATCGATTATCTGATAACGAGTATTGGAGATTATTTTTATTTAGCTATAGGCTTGGCTATACAACACAAAAAACGGCAGACACGGGCTTATTTATGTAAAAAGTAATAAAAAAACAGTTTAATTTTATTCCAATACCGACAGTACTAATACTATTCATTTTTAAGTTCATAAGGCAGCATTTTTTAATCGACAATTTGTTGTATCATTATATTATATTAATCACTGATTTCTGGCAACACTAGTCACTTTCAGCCCATTCGGTAGGGAAATGTTACCAGCGCACAAAATTATTACTAATATCTACTTACAACTATTTCAGAGACCTATTTTAGTGGGATATCACACTTCAAATATTATTGTACCACTTGCAAGATTTGTAAGCAATTCGTATAATATAGGACAATAAACTCGCCGGCTAAAAGTTATAGATTACATTAATTTAACAGTTCGATTATTGCTTTTGATTCAATAAAAACACATTATAATTTTTATTAGAGAAAGTACATAATGTATAGCACTTGCTAAATAATTCAGTTGCACTTTACAAAGGTTAAAGACGCCTCTTCAAGTTCAGGTTCACAGTAAAAAAAATATTATTTGGGTCAATAACATGTTTCGAACAGCAAAAGATGTAAAACCACATAGTACATTATATATTTTATTACACACTTTCACAGGCGAGTTTAGGCAGCATAATATGGAATGGCTAAAAATAAACTCTTAAAAACCCATGTTAGTAACATAAAAAAGTACTCAAACGAGCATTGTCAAAGATATAAGACGGTTTTTGTTGGTATTCTTTGACGATGCGAAGTTCAGTTAAGCCAACAGTTTCAGAAACAATGTTTCGGAGCTTGTGTTATCAAAAACTGTCGGTAATGTTTACGTCAACATGTATCAATGTTTCAGAAACACGTAGATGTTTCAAAAAGTATTTAAACAAATGTTTACTAAATAATACGTGGTTGATAGTAAATGCAAAGGATAGGGAGCTGTCGTTAGGACTCGAAAAATGTGCACTTATACTACATAATACACGGTGTTTGAAGGCACAATGTTGATAGACATTTTAATTCTACTAATATTATGAATGTTAAAGTTTGTTACAAACACGCGTAAACGGGTAAACAGACTTGAATGAAATTTGGCACACAGATAGATCATATCCTCAATTAATAGATAGGATACTTTTTATCCGGGTACATGAAGTAGTTCCCCTAAGAGCCCCGCAAACTGCAGACTAAACTATCGCCCGATAGTTGGCCGATTACCTTTTTTTAAGGAAAACCGAATCGTATAATGTGCGCATTAGCAAAATATCTTCTGATTAAAAAACCGACTAAACTTTCGGCCGAAGTCTGTAGTTTGCGGGAGCTCTAAGGTGCGATGAAAACCGCAGGCAACAACTAGTTGTAAATAAGAGAGGAAACTCTAATGAAACTTTTTATGTCAATACTTCTTTAAAGTAGATGAAGTAAGTAGATAGCCTCTTCTAGATGGAGGTTATATCCGTAGTCGCCATGACAGGTCAACATGTTGAGCGATAGGAGTTGTGCAGTTCCGTTTCCCTTGATTATATTTTAATTAAGAGCGTTAAAAGTTATTTTAAAACATCTATCACTATTCGCGTCTACATTACACATTATGTATTATAACTAAAATATATCTATTTTACATCATGGTCAGTCCTCACAGCCGGATTCAAGATTGCGTAATCGTCAACAAATCTTACATTTCGCCTCTTTGCTTCAACAACGAGACAAGTACGAACGATCCTTACTTGTTTTATTTGATAACTAGCGATCCGCCCCGGCTTCGCACGGGTGCAATGTAGATACTAAATGTGGGGCTTATAAACTTTCCTCTTGAATCACTCTATCTATTGCTGAAAACTGCAATAAAATCCGTTGCGTAGTTTTAAAGATCTAAGCGTACAGACAGAAGAGGTAATTTGTTTTATACTATGTAAAGATTAAAATCCCCGTGTCCGCTTGTTTTTTTAATAAAACGTGGTATCTTTTTCACAAATAACAGCGAAAAACGTTAAAAAAAAAGATAAATCAGACACGGCGCTTTTAATTATCAAATAAAGCAAATAAGGATCGTTCTGACTTGTCACGTTATTAAAGCAAAGAGGCGATTTGATTGGAATTGCTATTGTTGAAAGCAGTGTTGTTAGTATACTTTATAAGAGAATATTTAATTAGATGGATAGACCATATTGGGATAGTAAGGTAGATTCGAAAGACCCAACGCTGCATCAGTATTTAACCTATTCTTTCTCTTTCGCACATTGAACATGACGTCATACATAAGCCACGTCTATTGTCTGGAAGACAATTCATTCGCAAAGCAACGATTGGCTTAGCTAATGTAAAATTGGACGTTGTTTAGCAGAAAGAACTCAATCCACAAAAATGTCAAAAATGAGTTATTGGTACCAAAATGATCTATAAGGTAGGGCCTTTCATTCAGCAAAAAAGATCCAAGAAATAAACAGAGGAAATACGTTTTTTGTGACAAGGAATCAAACCACGTATTAGGCAGTTATTTTCTTTTTATTACTTATAAAGACCCAACCTGCTTAAATCATCCAAACTTATATTTTCCTAAATAAGTCCAGAAATACACAATATAACCATCAACCACCGATTTTATCAAGGATGTGTAATTACGTAACAAAATTTGAATACAGCATCACTGAAAAAAACCACTCTGAACTTAAAACGTCAATAACTCAAGTGACTCTGTGTGGGTTGAGCCCTTTCTGCTTAACTACGTCCAATATTGCAAAAGCGAGGCTCTTTGCAAGTGTGTATTACAAGCAATCCAAACTATGTAATATTAATTGAAGACAACAATCAGTCCGGCATCATTTTGCATACAGATTTGCCTCAATATAAAGACAACAAACAATTATACCCTTGCATAGTAATTAACATTGCTTCAACTTTAACGTGGTTATAAGTAAGACAGCCCGGTTATATTCGTCGCATACAAAATCCGAATTCATAAACAAAGACCCAAGTCACTATAAAATTGTGTTTCCTAACTTTCGACTTTTATAGTGCACTAAATACGTAATAAACAAAATTATGCTATAGCAATAAATCAAATATTCTAAAAAAGTACATCATTCAAAATAATACACTTTGACATTGCACAGAATTTAAACTAAGGACCATTATCATTTCGTTGCAGACGGTACACAAACTAACTTTTACCGCGTTTGAAGTTTGAACCGTGTTGCGCATACGTTCGAAATAAGACTACCTTGGGACTTTATGCAAACCTTACATTTGAACATATTATTATCTATTATGAATCTAATCCCATATTATTACGACTACGTCCCTGTATGAGCTTCCCTTCATATATTTACACAATAGTAGACGGCCCTTGACCATCCTCGCAGACACAAACACGTATACCTACTAATACCAATATGAAAATAGAAATACATACTATGCGTGCCAACTAAGAATAGTACTGTCAAGGCGCCATTTTGTTCCGCAATACTCGTGATTACCAAAGCGTAAGGTGTGCAAAAAAATAAATAAAGAAATTATACTCAGTTTAATTATTTTTAGTTCACTTTTTTGGTATTTCTAATCAATTTACGCCAAATTAATTATACAATCATTATATTAATATTATGGCGACGTATTAGGGTGACCAGTAGCATTTCGTGAAGTTAACTATCTATAATATTGGTTCATTTCTTTAATGACTACTGTTTTCAAATATTATTAATTTATCCAAAATTATCTATTTATGGAATTCAAGAAATAACATTTTATAAAAATGAATATAAATAATAATGAAATCTATGAATAAATAAAATGTAACATTTTTCTTTTCACAGTTTTTTTTGCTGTCCGTACTAATTTGACAGCTATCGTGTGAAGTTGTAGCAAGCGCGATCCTATTCTTATTTGGCATGCATAGTAGAAACTTCCACAAATGTCAACTTTAATGAAGTGTAAACAACGTTGATTTTAGAAGAGCAAAAATAATTGAAATGTTCGTCAAACAATTTCAGTTCCAATCGAAACCGACCCCAAGGGTCATGGAATCAAGGTTTACAATCGTATAGCGTGTCAATTCTAAATTGGATGTTTATGTGTAATGAATATTCCCAGGCTGTCAACGCAAAAGCTTTCAGAATGTGCGTTGCTGGCTTTACGGAACATTGTGCGTATCACGACGTATTATGTGACAGTAACTATGCAATATTGAACTTTACGTATACGACATTATGGTTTTGAATTTTATGGCGCCCGCGTATGTGAAATCTTTGTCACACAATTTTGAACTGTGCGTAGTCGATATAAGACTTAGTATTTCATGGGTTTAGGATTTTTTTCTGTGAAGGTAGAACGTAGAACAAATTTGACTTAGAACATACAAAACTTAATATTGATTTTTTGTATTGGTATTTAAGACAAATCATATTATGACTACCTACTTTAGTGTGATCCAAAATTCTTTTATGATACATGACACATTACGGCACAATATTTCGCGCCGCACAATGTATCCGACTTATATTATCCTTAGATTACTCTATGGCCGGATTTGTTCATGCTTTCTGTTCGACTACGTCATCAATTTCAAATTCCTTCTCCCAACTCTCGTCCGAGTTGGCACTAGCATCGTCTTTAACCTCTTTATCCCCAAAATAATCTTCAACTAAATTATTTCCACACACGTCAGCTTTTGCCGCCTTTTTCGGTGAGCGGCCATTTTTATTTTTAGTCTGTTTGTTATTCATCTTGTCTCTGGTTTGTGCAGATTTTGTTTTTTTGTTGTCTGTGCTCGTTGTTTTGTCTGTGTTATTGTTGGCTATGTCGCGGGAGGAGGTTTGTTTGGTCATCTTCTTGCCCGCGATTTCTCTCTCGTATTCTTCTAGGAGTAGTGTTTGTTGTTCTTCTGTCAATTCCACCTCGTTGGCGAAGTCTTCTGTACAGAGGTACGATTATTTGGAACGTGATATAACTTGTGGCCCTTGTTCCCAGTGACAAACGTTGGCAACACTTACCATGGATTGCATATTTTTGTGAGTGTAAATGGAGAGATGGTCGTTTAAGAGAGGCCATAATGAGCCACTGAGTACAAGAGCCATTATATGGAACATAATATTTTGTATCTTACTTATGTTTATAAGAAAAAACAAGGGTTATTATTGTAAATCGTTATGAAATAAGTTCAAAAATTTAAATCTATTGAAAAGATTTGATTCTTGAAGTTACACATCGATTTAGGTAATGTATCAACTATTTTTGTTGGCCGCAACAATAAAACAGAAACGTTTGTGTATCGGTAATCAGAATTAAGGTAAGGTGTTCACGTAATTATTGAGTGTATTAAAAAAGAAATATCTGTTAAATTTATTTCACTACTTTAAATAATAATCGAGTTAGATATTTGCGTCTCCAACCGCACTGAAAGAATTGACAGGCTCTATCTTAACAATGTGTTATTTACAAATAAATAATACTTTTATATGTATGGGAATATAAAAACAACATTGAATATATAGGTTTTATTCACCAAAATACAATTTAAAACATTATATAAAGACCAATAGAAACAGGGACGGTTAAAATCGATCTTGGCTTACAGATAATCGATTTACATATCGACTTTGGCGCTCAGAATCGATTATATCAATAAGTTTAACGCTACATCTCTATGTTGACTTACCGTCTTCCCAAGCGACGACGTTGTCCACGTCTGGTGCTTCGTAAGGCTCGTCTTCCAAACCTGACAGAACCTTTTTTGGACTCCTGAAATAGTAAATAGTAGAATTGTATATTAATTATAGTTATTTTATACAATGCATAATCATTAAAGGAGATGTTTCATTTTCGGCCATAAGATGTACATTTATCGAAAAAGGGGAAAAAAATCCAAGAATTGAGGAAACATATTCTTTCGTGTATTTAAAACTGATTTGATGTGCACAAAATATAATAAGTTCTCAATTATTGCCATATTCTATTCAACATGGCGTCCTATAGTTTGCATAGCTTGCTTTCGTTCTGAAATCATGTCAAATCCAAACATAATTCACGTAGACGTTAAATATGAAAGGTATGTGTTCTTGTACAATAAATAATAATTATTATTCTCTTAGCCATCTTTTTCGACTATTTCTAAGCTAGTGTGACGATTTCATCGTTAGAAAATTATTTATTTTTCTTTTTTGACGTGTACTTCTGAACGAAAAATTCAAAATGTCAGGTCACAGTCAGTCAGTAATTAACAAATATCAATTTCTAGGTTAGGTAAACGTCATCTTTACAACCTCTCACGGCTGTCATAACTCTCACGACAAACGTCAAACATTTTTAACTTTTATTTTGTGCATAAAAAACATTTGATATTATGAAAAAAATGTTACTGTAAGCTATTCAGGGTTTAGTTTCCCAGCTTTTCTAAAAGGTACACCTTATGGCCGGAGTCCCATACAAAAATGAAACATCTCCTTTAAACTCGCACCGATTCCGTTCGTTTTTAAAAGATCAGCTCTGTCATTTTGTCCGGCTAAGTGCTGACCCACATCTGTCAGCACGGAGTCGCGTTTTTTCATGCTCTATCCTTTTCTGTTGCTCAGGAACGTCATTTAATAGAGCGAGAAAGACAGAAAAGGATAGATCGTGAATAAACGCGATTCCGTACTGAAAGATGTGGGTCAACCCTAAGGTATAAGGTATAACGGGCTGGTGACCGCCACTCCACGTCTGAGCGCGTATTTTGCGTCTCGGGTGTTAAGTGTAGTCACTCGATCCACCCTAACTCCTCGAAAACGGCCAGCACACCCTTGATGTTGCTGACGATTTCTCGGAGAGTACCTGGGTTTCCGAAGTACTTCGGGTCAACTCTAATCGGATGTGGTTTTCTGCGAGCGAGGAAGGACACTACGTCAGAAGTTAAAATAAAATGGCTGTCTTTTAAACGGTTTACAAAATATTCAAGTTCTGGTCAGTTTTGATTAGCGATGCATGATCAGCGGAGAAAACTGTGTCAGTTTTTCAACAATAAGGTTTCCCGAGTTGTTAAAGAGAAATAACCACACTTCTAACATAACCTAACCTAGTTGAGGTGTTCAGACTATTTAATAGCAGTTTTTTTTCTGCTGACCATTCTACGAATTAGCCTAACCATTCAAGAATAATAGACGGTTATAAAAGTATTGCTCACTGCTCTATGGGTGTCTGCATCGGCAGGTGTGCGAGCACGGGGTCGGTGGTGGGCTCCTCTATGGGTTGCTTGCGAGCCGCCGCCGCTAGCCGATCTTGTAGCAATGCCACGCGGAACAGGTAGCTGTAGAAAACATGGAAAACTTTAGTCAAGACCAAGGGAACAATGAAAAATATCGAGTTTCTGTAAAAGTTAATTTAACTGCACGTGGTAACAGACGAAGCTGTGACAATCTGCCCTCCGATTCAGAACCTTTTCGACCGATTCAGTTTTTTGTCTCGTTTTTTGTATAAAACGGTCGAAAACTGACTTATCAAAAAGATTCTGAATCAGGGGTAAATCTGATGGCAAACTGCTAACAAACTTGCCAGCCTGATAATATAAAAGAATCAAAATGCAGAAGAAATAAAATAGCCAAAGTCACTGGCATCATAATATTTAAATAGATAAACAATAAGTACTCTAAAAAGATAAATAGGATAAATATAATAATAAATAGTATAGTATAAATAAATTATTAAACTCCGAATATAATTTGAAATAGATAATTTAAATAGCATACAAAAATAAAATAAAAGCAAATAAACTCAAAAAACCAAGTTATTCCACAAATATAACAAAAAAAGGAAACAAAACTAACTTCATATAACTTCCTATTTCTTTTTTCTTTTTTTAACTAATAATGATCCTCCTCTCTCCTACTTTGCTGTGCCCAACAGGGTCCACAATTGTAACACATTACACCATTTTCTATTACTACCACCTAAGTAACGTTGTGGAATACGCAAATAAATATTGAGTATCTCGTGACGCTGCTGCACCTCACTGGTACTTGATGACTGGTTTAGTGGTAACCAACCTGCTTTCACTTTCGCAAGGCTGTGATTAGACATAACCTCCTTTCTTAGGAGAGACTGGGTTCTTCTTTACGTGTGGTTTGTGAATAACCTGGTGTCAGAGTTTATGCCGCCCATGGGCCTCTGATTTGGCTTCACATGCCGTCGAGAAATATCTTTCAGGCATTTTCAGTTTCTTCACAATGTTTTCCTTGGTCGATTTTAAGCAAGTGATAATTATATAATACGCACGTGAATCCGAAAAGTCAGAGGTGCGTGCCTTGGGTTCGAACTCGAGACCTATGACTTGGCAGTCCAACGGTCACACCACTAGGCTATTACTGCTATAGAGACTGGGTTGATAAGTAGATAAACTCACCGCTCCCAGAAGTCATCGTGTGATACAGCATCAGGCACCAACTTATCGTACTGTGCTTTCAGAGTGGGACTCGAGTCAAGGCGTCTTCCGGCGGAGGAGGGACTTATGAGTCCCGCCTCGGTAATCTCGAGGCTTGCTCGCCATGCTTCGAATTCGGGACTGTAGGCTGGAACTATGAATGTGGCATCTACGCGCTGTAAGGCCTCTAGCTCTTTCTGTGGGGATCAGATACATATTACTGTTAAAAACGAATTAATAAGGAAGGCAGAAAATATTGGCATGGTCTGTATAATTTTAGGGAGTAGAGTTATAAAATCTATATAAACGCTTTTTACGGTGACATAGGCTGCATTTAACGACACGTGCCCGCTAAGCGCACGCCACGCGCGTCAACACGCGCGTCAACACCCGCGTCTTACTCGCTTTGAAATCTGTGTTAAGAATTGATTTAGTATTTACCTTATAAGTAGACAGCATGGTGGTGTCTCCTGAAGACAGGATGACTTCTGTGTCGTCCTCGTCATCCGGCTCCGGGTTCAGCACTGTGCTCACCTGACCTGTGATTTACCACACATAATATGATAGAAGGCATCTATTGGCATGAACTAAATTAAATTTATTGAAAATAGTATCTTACCAATGAAACTGCTAAGACTTTTCTTCATCACATTCGCTGGAGATTCTGGCACATCCAACTGTTGAAGAAATTGTGATTCATTTGTATAACAAACAAAAAATATTTAAAGGAAGGAAATAGCTAATCCGAAAATATGATCGGAAAAATTATTAAGGAACTAAAACTTCGGCTCATCACAAATGTCTGGCCTACCCTTGGAAGTGCATCGAAAGAATTTGTAGTTATTTTAAATTCTAAACACGAAAACATGTAGCATATACACTTAAGTTTCGTTTTAGTTAAAATTAAAAATTTCCTATAGTACCCTGTGAATCCTGTGAATTACTGTAACTACGAAAGACAGATTTTGAGAAAACGAGTGTTTTGCTATTTTAGGACTTCAGTTTTATTTAAATACAGCGTATTTTGCATTGTTATATCTCAGTTTCATGTATAAGAACCAAAAATATATGAATGCAGGACCATGTAATAGGCAAAGAGATATCAAATGGACGTTGTTAATTTAAAACACTGTAACTGCAGATACAGTGTATTGGATTCACAGGGTACTATAATTAAAATTCGTGGTAAGCGTAGGAGCACTTTGAAACTAACACATCAGCAGGCATAGCATGAACACTGTACACAAGGGTTTTGTAGACGGAAGAATAGACAAAATGACATATTCTATATCTTGCTACGTATACGTATGCTAGAAGATTGGAATACCTTGAATGTCTTCCCGATGACAGTGGACGTAGTGCTGAACACATGGCTCGCCTCGCTCTTCACCGCGGTACCTATCTCGTCCAGGTCCTTCTTCACCATTGTATACACCTCTGCCGACTGTAACGACAAATACATCTTTTGAATAAAGAAAAGGGAAGAATGTGTCGATGTACTTATTCTTCGCCGTGTGGTTTCTGGTTTCTCCCTTTCCGTGAAGGTAGTGGTAGATATTCTTGGGATTTCCTGGTGATAACGAATAGTACCTAGATACATATAGTCCGGCCATTAAAATGTTGTATAAAAGGTAAACAAACTTTTGATCGTGAAACATTCATTTTGCTTTATGAATCCATTAAACATACATAAAATCTGAAAAACTTCTTCAATTATTTTTGTTTTCTAAAATTGTGTTTTTTTCCAATGCAAAAGGAATATTTCACGATAAAAGGTTTGTTTACCTTTTATAAAAAAATGTAATGTTAGGACTATAGTTCAGTAGTTCATGGTATTTGATTCTTTGCAAGGGTGGTCTCGATTTTTTTTCGTCCGATATGCAGAGGACCATAGATGAAACCAGGTGGGACACTTATAAATTGGACACTATTATAGCAGATTTTATAAGACTATAGGTAAGTTATAACAACTGTAGTATTTCTACATCTCATACCATCATGAGCGTATTCAGGGTGGGGCAGATGGGGCGCTTACCCCACTCTGACACAGGAATGAATAGGTAAATGGTCTAGATTCAGTCAACTCGCCACCCATGTCCACAGAATAATTACCCAAAATAGGCAGACCAATGCCCGACTCCGTCTATACTTATTTGAACCTCAAAAATATCCCATTCTGCACTTCCAGATTTATTGAAAAGACAAATATTTACTGTCTCACTGAGTTTGCCCCCGTCTTGATGAAATCCTGGCTACGCCCATGTATACCATCACATCATCATCAATATCTTTGTCCGCATCTACATTTAGGGGTCAATTGCAAAAAATTATAACAAAAGCGATAATAAATACGCAAATCATATACTTATGTTTTTTATCTTGTCTACACCAGTTATTACTTAAGTCAAGTAATATTTTATCTAGAAGATAGTTATCATAAAATATGGCAATATACACATAGATAAATTGTTTACAATGCTGGCCTACATAGATTATAATATATGTATAAAACGTAGGTATAGTAAATCTAAGCTGTGCCAAATACAAAACTCATTAGTACACTAACGTAAATCGTAATTAACTATTTAATACAGTTTTAACTTTTTGGAACTTGGAACTGCCTCGTAGGGCTAGTGGTGGCAAGAGCGACTGTTGTTCGTGAGGTCCTGGATTCGATCTCCAGGTCGGGAAAGTGTTATTGGGTTATTCCGTGTGGAATTCTTCAGCAGCAGCCCGAAATTTGGATTTGTGCCCAGTTGATGGCAATAGGCTCGCCCCCTATTACATGGGACTTAAACATAACGGCGAGATGAGGGTGCTACGGGGAATACAGGCGTGTGATGTTATGTTATGTGTTTTAACTTTTCTTCTGTAATGTCGTTTTTTTTATTCTATAATTTTTATTTATTCATTATACTTTAAGGCGAAGTGACAGTGACAGCAAGAAATTAACGGCAACTTAAAATTGAGTAGCGTTTGAGTATTTGGCCAATAATCTACTAATATTCAACGGGGCGGCAGTTGAAAACTACATGTAACCCATGAGGTCCATATTCGGCACGAAACAAGATTTAATAGTCACTTTAAGGCGAAGTGACAGTGACAGCACGAAATTAACGGCAACTTAACATTGAGTAGCGTTTGAGTATTTGGCCAATGATCTACTAATATTCAACGGGGCGGCAGTTGAAAACTAAATGTAACCCAAAAGGGCCATACTCGGCACGAAACATGATTTAATAGTCACTTTAAGGCGAAGTGACAGTGACAGCACGAAATTAACGGCAACTTAACATTGAGTAGCGTTTGAGTATTTGGCCAATAATCTACTAATATTCAACGGGGCGGCAGTTGAAAACTAAATGTAACCCATAAGGTCCATATTCGGCACGAAACAAGATTTAATAGTCACTTTAAGGCGAAGTGACAGTGACAGCACGAAATTAACGGCAACTTAACATTGAGTAGCGTTTGAGTATTTGGCCAATGATCTAATAATATTCAACGGGGCGGCAGTTGAAAACTAAATGTAACCCAAAAGGGCCATACTCGGCACGAAACATGATTTAATAGTCACTTAAAGGTGAAGTGACAGTGACAACATGAAATTAACGGCAACTTAAAATTGAGTAGCGTTTGAGCATTTGGCTATCAAACTCAGTATGGCTGAAAACTGTACTCAGTGATCATGGCTTAAAAAATGCAGTGATGATGGCTTAAAAGATATTAAACATCAACGAAGTTTAGATCCAATTTACAATCGTATTTTGTAATTAATGTATTAAACGTGTTCTCAAGGTAGCGACATAGCAAATGTGTGATATTACGTTTTTAACGCGGTGACCTTTATCTTTTAAGATATTTATTTGACCGATGGCATATATTAAAAAATATCTCTGTAATTATTGTTTACTTAAAGTTTCAATAATTGGTGTCAACCAAGTAGGAAGATATTGGTGTCGATTCTGTAGCGCATTTTGACAGTACTAAACTAAACTAAGGGTGTTTGTCTCTTTCTGTTTCAATAGAAAAAGAAAGTGACAGTGGCGTTTAGTATAGTTTAGTCCTATCAAAATGCGCTACAGAATCGACACCATTGCTAACGAAAGTTAGATAATTAGCTTTTTATTCTCCAGGATACGAATTTAAAAAGTTGAAAATCTATTTTTTACTGCTTCGTTGATCCAGTGGTGGCAAGCGCGATTGCTGATCGTGAGGTCCTGGGTTTTATCCCCAGGTCAGGCAAAGTATTATTGGGTTTTTCCATGTTGAATTCCTCAGTAGCATATAAGAGCAATAGGCTCTCCCCCGATTACATGGGACTTAAAACATACTGCGTGTTACTATACACCTCTGCCCCTACCTTCGGCGAATACAGCCGTGATGTTATGCTATGTTATGTTAAGATGTATTATTTTTTAAATTATTTAAAGCATTGCGATAACATAACCCTCTGAACGGCTTTATAGAAAGGTAGATTAGAAATCGCCCTTATCAGAAAAAACTGTCGTCTAGAAATTATTTTATGGAAAATAATGTGCACGCTCCAAGGAGTTTACGTTTTTGTTTTTGATCATCAATGCCGTCTTTGTTTATGCCACGCGTTGTAAAAATACAAACCTCTTTTTTTCGTTGATAAAAACACTACACACTGATTTGAACTTTATACATATACGGATACAGTTTATTTTAGTATGTTAGTTGTAAAATTAACAAAACAGTGATTATTAGAGACGCGTGTTTGATCTAGCATGAGTCAGTCTGAAATAGTTTCACTGATGTCGGTGACCCTCGTACAGTTATTTCATAGTATATTTTTCAGTTATTGATCTAACCGTAAAAAACTGAAATTTCTAGTTGCCGAATCACCGCGCGTGTCGTAAAATTCGCCTGAATGATAAGGTTGCTGTGGTAATATTATCTATATAGGCAATATTTTTGGCAACCAAAATGTATTGCATTTTGATTAATTGCTATCCCATCCATATATACGTTTCAAGAAGTGCTTCATTACTTAGGCCCCAATTACACTATCATATATTTATCATACAAATATGATTTCATATCTGTCAAATTCTATGATCATAGTTAAATGATGCCATTCTTCATTTTTACATAATACACTTATCTATACTTATAAAAGGAGAAGCTGACTGACTGACTGATCTATCAACGCACAGCCTAAACGGCTGGGGTTAGAAACTTGAAATTTTGACAGTAGGTTCATTTTGTGACGTAAACATCCACTAAGAAGGGATTTCTCGAAATTCAACCCCTAAGGGGGTGAAATAGGGTTTATAAGTTTGTATGTAAGTCCGACATTTCTGAAGTAAGAAACATGGTATTAAATATTTAAGCTTCTGGTAAGAAATAAACGTATAAGTGTTTGAGGGTTTTTGGAGATTCCACCCCTAAGAGGGTGAAATGGGGGGTTGAACTTTGTATGTAAGTCCGTGGATTTTGAAGTAAGAAAGATGAAATTAAATATTAAGGTTTCTGGTTAGGAATAAATGTACACATATTTAGAAATTCAACCTCTAAGGGGGTGAAATAAGTGTTGAAAGTTTGTATGAGAAATCTGGTACTTTTGAAGTAAGAAGCATGGGGAGAAACTGACCGACTGGCTGACTAATCTAGCAACGCACAGCCTAAACCACTGGGGGTGATAAAAGACGGACGTTTTGGATTTTAAAATGTCACTTTAAAATGGGCTTAACGAGGATTTCAAACTTCACGCAAGCGAAGCTGCGGGCAAAAGCTAGTGATCGTATAAACGTCATACTTAATCAAGATGGGTAGTGATTTAGCCGTATTTTCCGTTGATATAATTATGCATTTTGACTTCATTATTGAAGTTACACGGATAATATTTGTACGCTTGCTGTCAAATAGGATCCCTTGACTATGGTCATAGACAATATGAATTATATTATGTAGTTATTATACCGTCATAGGTTCTTCATATAAAAATGATTCGTACATCTCTGATCATAATTTGTATGATAGTCTAATATGGCTCTTATTGTAACTTTGTTTAACCCGGCTGGTATTATAACCATGATATTAATAACATATTTAACAATTTGGTTATGATAGCCTAGCAATTGAACGCAGCCTAGTGGTGTAACCGTTAGACTTCCAAGTCATAGGTCTCAAGTTCGAACCAGAGCACACACCTTTGACTTTACAGATTCATGTGCGTATTGTATAATTATCACTTGCTTAAAAACGGTGAAGGAAAACATCGTGAGGAAACCGGCATGCCTGAGAGATATTTCTCGACGGCATGTGAAGCCAAGTCAGAGGCCCATGGGCGGCATAAACTCTGACACCAGGTTAGTCACTACCACACGAAAAGAAGAAGAATTGAACGCTTGCCTCTGAGTTTTCGAATTCATATGCGGATCAGAATTTGATTATCACTTGCGTTAACTGTGAAGGAAAACATCGTGAGGAAATCTGCACAACAGAGAGGCCTTAAAAATGTTCTCGACGGTGTGTGTAGTCCGTTCCTGATTCACCGTGCTCACCCACCGCAGCCGCGGAGCCGGTCGTCTTTTCTGACTCCGCAGTCACACCGTTAATTCAGCCCTCATCAAGCTGTCGTCTCCCTCCCAGTCCTCTCGCAAGCAACGCCCTAAGCCAAGGTTCGAGTCCCCCTTAGGGCACGCCCTTAGTGGTGTTGTTGCTATCTAGTCATGATGTTAGTACTAGACGTAGTAATAGTAGTTAGCTTAGGTTAAGTATTTTACTCTCGTTGGGATTGGTCGGAGAACCTTCAGGTCTCACCAATAACTGCCCGGTTACGTAGAAACGGTCCGCAAGACCATCTACAAGCAGTCGAATAGGAAAAAGAAAAAAAAAAGTGTAGTCCGCCAACCCGCACCGGGCCAGCGTTGTGGATTCCGGCCTAAACCCTTCTCATTCTCAGAAGAGGCCCGTGCCCAGCGGTGGGATAATAATGGGCTGATTATGTTATGCAAAACATGCATAGTTAGATACGTAGCGAACATAATAACTACTGATGTTAAACCTTAGTAACCAATTCCTTTTTATAGTTTCACCGTGACTAAATAGTGAAAGAATTTAACTACTTTTGTTATGTTTCATTATGAAAGTAAGTACTAGTAAATAGCATGTTTGAAGATTAGGAAAATGATTTTTCATTTCTCTATTCGACTGCTTGTAGATGTCTTGCGGACCGTTTCTACGTCACCGGGCAGTTTTTTTTTTAATTTGTTACTAGGCCTGCATTTGGCCGGCATCTCACCTGATGTTAAGCGATGATGCGGTCTACGATGGAGCACGCTTGCCCAGAAGAAATCGATGCACTCGTGACTTGAAGACACCCAGATTGTAACTGTCGGGGAACACCTTTTTTTTTTATTTTTTCTCGTTGGAAAATCGGGCGAGGGACATCCATGAGGGATGTCCCTCGCCCGGGGAAGGCGAGGGTGTCTGCCGGACTCTTACCGGCTAAAAACCAACGGTGTTCCTTCTCCTGACCGTACGGCCAGGGTCGCGGGATTCGCAAAAGCATGCACCGTAACCCCGGCAGGTCTCGGTCCGCCAACCCATGGCGGACCTCTCCTCTGTGGGGCCTTGCCCCACGTCCTCCTGAGAAGCGCGCACGGAACACGGCGCGCCGCCTTCTCGGGCCTGTTACTGGTCGGGCGGCGAGTCGTCGGGGAACACCTACAGCTCGGGCAGCGCATTCCACTGTTTGGCGGTTTTCACAATGGAAGTGGAATCAAAACGCTTCGTTCGGGTTTTTGGTATATCAACCATGAACCGATGGCGCTTTTTCGTGCTTCTGGCCGTCCGTTAGAAAAAAGGGCAGGCAGTTATTGGCGAGACCTGAAGGGTCTCCAACCAAATTAGGAAAATAAATTGATTTATCGTGGTTATTAGTGTAGAGTATTCCGTATATTTCCAGAATAATTTTTGGATAGCATATCAGTTCTCTTCATTCTGTCCTTTCTTTTCCATTCCAAATTTTGGCGATTTTAGGGACTTTGTTGTTTTACGTAACATGACATCACGCCTGTATTTCCCGAAGGGTTGGGCAGAGGTGTAAAGTAACACCATCATTTCGCCGTTACGTTTAAGTCCCATTTAATAGGGGGCGAGTCTATTGCCATGAACCGGGCACAAATCCAAATTCCAAGCTGCTACTGGGGAATTCAACCCAATAACACTTTGCCCGACCTGGAGATCGAGCCCGGGACTTCATGATCAGCAGTCGCGCTTGCCACCACTAGATCAATGAGGCAGTTATTTGTTGATTTAGTAATATCGTATCTAATAATATCCCATATCCTGTAAAAACCCACAGCACTAGTCTTGAAAGCGCGTTATTGTTTAGGGACACATCATAACTAACACGATAGCATATTATTATTACATATAGAAGTTGATAAAGCCAGGAAAAATTTATACAACAAAATGTTTAACATATTTTAAATGCAGCCTTTATGTACTAGTGTAAAAGACCTTGGACATACAATTTGAATTTCATAAGGATTTCTTTTGTACGTAGTATGTTAGCTATATAAAATTACATTATAATATCTATGCTCAACGTTATAAGAATGTTGAGCCGTTGAATCGACTCATGTCACTAGTGTAGGAGCAGTGATGTGACCGTCGGCCTGCCAAGACATAGGTCTCGAGTTCGAACCCAAGGCACACACCTCTTACTTTTCGGATTCATGTGCGTATTGTATAAATATCACTTGCTTAAAAACGGCGAAGGAAAACATCATGACGAAACCGGCATGCTTGAGAGAGTTTATGCCCATGGGAGGCATAAACTCTGCCACCAGGTTAGTCACTACCTAAACTAACTAAAGGTGGATATAGGTTTTTTCTGGGGAGCACAAGGGCCAGACGGTAAGTGAGATTTCTGATAAGCTCCTAGGTGTCCTAGGCGATCCAGAAGGGTGGGGCACGAGGGCATGTGAATCCTCCACCCACCCATGGCGATTAGCTTACTGTCTTCCACATTAGGTAGAACTAATGCAGCCTTGCAAAGTGGATGGCTAAATAACGATCAGATTTAGAATTTATATTATGTGATGTTTAGAAGATATCAAGTAATTAATAATATACAATTCGTATCTAATCTGATAACATTAATCTAATATATAAATCATTTTTGATGCTTCCTTATAATACTGCGTCTCTATTTGGAAATGTCAAGCCGCATTGGAGGACCAAAAATCGCTGGGGAACATAGGTCCTCAAATGGCGACCAAGAACCGGGATGTGGGGCGTAGGATGGTCCCTAACTAGATGGACAGACGATCTGATGAAGGACGTGGGAAGTCGTTGGATGCAAACGGCTTTAACCATTCGACGTCGTTTTTTTTATAGGGGAGGCGTATGTCCGTGCCTCGGAGAGCACGTTAAACCGTCGGTCCCAGGTGTCATACGAATACCCATGACAGTCATTACAGGTAGTCAAAAGCCTGAAAGTCTGACAACCGGTTTAACCTTAAGATATCCACATTGCCCAGTAACTGGGTTGCGGAGGTCTGATAGCAGTCGCTCCGTGTAAAATACTGGTATTCAGCCGCATCTGGTTAGACAGGAAGCTGACACCAACATAGTTGGGAAAAGGCTAGGCAGAACGAGTGAAGGCGTATGTCCAGGTTGTGGTCGAAAAAAGGCTGAGTTGATGATAATGATGATTTGGGAATATGAATAAACCGAAACTTTTTGTAGGTAGTTTTTCTGGTTTTATGCTAAGGGCAGTCTCTTATGATAACAGTTCATTCACATTTTGTGGTATTCTATGGATGAGTAAAATATTGATAAAGTTTGACATTGCACTGCCTTTTAAACGGTTTCTTTATTCGTTAAACGGTTGAATGCGCCCTGATTAGATACGCGACGATTAGTCATGGCGAATAACACGGACTATAGAGAATCAATGTGTTATTTCTTGTTTTATGCAGTACATACCTTATTTTAATTTAGTTTTTTGTGTCAATAAGTAGTAAGAGGAAGATTGTTACGTTTCCAGCAAATATATTAAATATAGATGGCGTCACATTCGTTTGTACTTTTAGGTTTCATTAAATCATCTATATCAGTCCGTAAACATCCACCGATGAACGGGTCTGCTGCGACAAAAATCTAACAAAACATGTTTAGTGAATAATCGGACCAATTACAAAACAGTAAACAAGCCACGCCCCAATTTTGTTAGAAAAACATTTTAATATATCTAACAAAAAGATGGTCGCCGTAGACCCGGCTTTAGTCATCTGTATACCAATACAATGAACGGTCAATGGAGAAATGTCATCATCACCACACTTGGCGGACGGATTGGCGATTGTAGTTATTATAGCAGAAAGTAGGAGACTGGTGCCATCCTCTTCTCCCTTTAATAACATCCACGTGCGGAAACGGGACTGCTTTTGGATGACGACATAAAAAAAATTTGATACCAATATTATTGGTTGGCAAGCTTTGTCAGGGATGGCGAACCTTTACGTATCAACGTGCCATTTTTCTAAAGAAATGTTTAATGAGGTCATAGACGTGCCATCTAATAATTTTGACTTTGTGATTATTGGGTTATATAATACCTACTTCACATTTTTTTCAAATCAAATCACTTATTTGCTGGTCAAGGGTATACACAATGGTGTTAACATTACATTTTCGTAGTGCATAATGGATTTTGTGATTAGTGACGTGCCCAAAATATTGTGTCGCGTGCCATTAGTGGCACACGTGCCATTGGTTCGCCATCCCTGGACTACATTATATACGTACAAGGTTAGTCGGAATAGGGGTACTAACCCGAAAAGGTGTTAAAGTACCCATAATTATAACTTTTGTTCTAACACTTTCCCCAAACGTCAATAGTTTAAGAGAAATAGTTGGTCAAAAATTGCATAATAATACGCTCAAGTCTAACAAATTGGCTATGATCAGCTGTTTACATTTTAGGTCATATCTGGGTTCTGAATTTGTAACTAAAGCAGGGATGAAAAACTTAAATAGCAAAATTTACAATATTTTTTCACGGAAATAAAGACAGTCATCAGTGATATTTTAAGTTGCCCGCGGATTAGTACCCCATTTCCGACTAACATTGTATACTGAGAGAGTAGTATCCCAGTATGGAGGACTATATTATATTGGTATACATAACTCTAATACATAATACATTGAATGAACTGATTCACCCACGAATTAAACTTCTGCCTTAGATATTACAGAAAATAAATTCTATAGTTAGTAGCAATTGTGTAAATAACCATCCATGCATATTTATATCAGTTAGTTAAAGTAGATCATTGTGCCCACATTGAAATGGCGAGGTTTGTACAGAAGTCTACTAGCATCTAATTAGCTTCAATATTGATTGTGGAATATTTTTATCATGTTGCATTTAAAGGAAAAATCAGGCGTTGACAGGTTAATTAATAGTATTGTTTGGATGCCTGTGACTAACATGATAATTTTTATAAATTACTTACATCAAAACCATGATCATGTGTGAATATAAAAAAAAACCTTATATACAGGGAGGTCGCAGAGAATTTGGTTTTACCATAGATAAATAATACAAGAAACAAAGACATACATAACATAATTAGCCCATGACTGTCACACTGCTAGGCACAGACCTCTTTTCAGAATGGGAAGGGTTTAGGACTTAGTCCACCACGCTGGGCTGGTTCAGGTTGGCACACTACACGGACCATCTAGAACTTTATGGTGCCCTCTCAGGTGCATGTTTCCTCATAATGCTTTCCTTTACTGTTAATGCAAGTGATAATCAAATTCTGATCCGCACATGAATTCGAAAAGAAACAAAGACAAGAAAAATAACTACTACTGGTAGAATTTTTTTACCCATAGTATTATTAGACTGCTTGGTAGTACTACAGGAGGAAAATTTTACCCATAGTACTACTGGTAGTACCACTGGGAGTACCACTGGGAGTACTACTGGGAGTACCACTGGGAGTACCACTGGTAGTACCACGGGCAACAAATGTTCATTTACACTAATGATGACAATTTATTCATATTTACAATAAAGTGAATAAACTTGATACAATGTAACGTTAATTTCCTATGAAAACAAAAGGGACTGAACAAGTCATTGTCATTGTAAAGAGTTTTGTTATGGAAATAAAAAAAACAACTATCTATGATTAATGTATACTTTATACACAGCTTTTACTGAATAGAGTTTTAAAGCAAAGATGTTCTACAATTAGGTAGTTCAATCCATGCGATTTTAGGGAGGGGAAAAGAAAAAGGAAAACCTTTGAAAAGATGGCAGGATGACTTGGTAAGGATGGCTGGAAAGACATGGACTAGACAGGCAAGGAACAGGGAGAACTGGAAGGGGTTGGAGGAGACGTTTGCCAAGGGGCACACAGAGACTCAGAACTGATATTAAACTTGTACTACAACTATCACTCTAAAAAAAGGCTAGAAATAAATAAATAAAATCCTTACAATTTAGATGGAGCGTGGGGCGCGTCTTCGTGGATTGAACATGCTATCAAAACTAAGCTTTACTTGCAGCTCTACACACATGGAAACCAGAAAACTATATAATTTTGTTCATGAGAATATTGCTTAAATATGCCCACAAAGTATAGAGATAAACTTGCCCTCTTTCAGCCTGTTCTTTGTAGTTTATAAGGAAATAAAACTCACCTTGGACTTCGCTGAAGATATCCAGGTGTCCCACCAGTTACCGGACTGTTTGTCGTCATGTCTTGGGGTAGAAGCTGCCTCACTGGGACTTGAATCACTAGACCTTTGGAAATAATCATAGGAATGTTAGATTGTGGAATTAACAGATTTTTGCAAACAAAGGCTTTATCATATTTTACTACATTCATTTAATCTCATTGATTAAAGTGGAAGAAATTTTTTATTGTACATTAGCTGAATGAAAGGCTTCATCAGTTTTCAAATTCATTCCTTTCCCACATCACGGGCACACATTACCTTTTCAAACTGTTGGATGGAACAGACCAATGCATCAAAATTGCCTTTTGCCTCCTTATGACGCAGTAGTGCCTGGTAGTATTTAAGGAGTTTTGTTGTAAAAACCATGACATCAATCAAATTAATGATTAAATAAATTAACATTACTAGTGTCTGTCACCATGTCACCATTATAATTTAATATAATATCCTGTCAAAAAATACTTGGTATTTTCATTTCTATAATGTTGGCAATACATAGTCGGTAAAATAGTGTTTCTTGCACTTTGCAAGCAAAAATAGATCTTAAGGTGCATACCCTTTTCATTCCCCGACTGTACACTGGATAAATAGAAGATAAAGAAATTGTGAGGAATTGTTGAAACAATCTAATGAAGTTAATCTAATAATCTAAATATGGGTGTATTGTAGGGAAAAGTCCAGGGAATCAAACATTCATAAAAAAGTAGACATTTTAATATTTTTTCCTCAATACCATTGTATTTTTTTGAAAATTGGAATAGTGTAAATCTAGACAAAGTTCTATAAATAAAAAGTCCTGTCAAAAATCTGGATTGTAGGTGAAAAAATCTGGACTTGTTCGGACATATTGTAACGCTAGTGTAGTAGCTAAGAGGGCAGCTATCAATGCACTGTAGCAGCTTCATGACTAACTGCTGCACTCAGCAAAGTTCAACAGTTACAGGAACTTCTTAGTAGAGATTACCAAGTTAAATCTTTATTAAGGACTCGCTTGAGTAACCGTTAAACATCCCTGAGTGCCGCAGAAGTTAATTATACTGACTTGATTCTATTAAATTGAGCTGGCTGATTAAAGCTTACAGATTTTATATTATGTGTAGTTAAGCTTTGGGTCCTTTTACAGATAGCAACTATCGGTTTATCATATTTGTGCAGTCATAATGTTTGATAAGAACTTCGATGATAAGTGTGTTAAAACTTTTTAAAGCTTTGAACATCAATAAGTAATAATGTCTTATGTAACAGGATATTAAATATTGCCTTGTTGGTCAAGTGGTGGCAAGCACAACTGCTGGTTGTGAGATCTCTGGGTTTGATCCCCAGGTTGGGCAGTGTTATTGGGTTTTTTCATATGGAATTTATCAGTAGCAGCTCGGAGTTTGGATTTGTGCCCAATTGATAGCAATAGGCTCGCCCCCTATTACATGGGACTTAAACATAATGGCAAAATGAGGGTGTTACTAAGTGGAATCCGTTTATTACGACTCGCTTATAAAGACCAGCCGCTTATAGCGACTTAAGAACAGCCTTTAGTTAGGTTTTCTTATCTGGTAATTACTGACGCTTATAACGACGTCCGTCTAGTACGACCAAAAATCGCCGTCCCTTTGTTGTCGTTATAAGTGAACTCTACTGTACATATCTGCCCAACCCTTCAGGGAATACAGGCGTGATGTTATGTTACTTTATGATAGGTATTAAATAAGATTATATTATTCCAATGCCACTATTGCTCTAGATAGATAGATAAGTTCATTGCTGATATCATGTATAACTTAAAAGCTCATTAATTATTTATTCATGTTACATAAATATTGTATAACATGAACTTATCAGATTTAATGGTGTCAATATTATTTTTATTCTAACTGTAGCCTACATATAAAAAAAAAACAAAGAAATAAAGAAGGCTCCAAGTCTTTGTGATCATGATCTTTACATTCTAAAAATGACCATGGGATCATAAAAATTATCAATATTATTCTTATTAAAGTAGTTTTTAAGAAAAGGATTTATGTCACCATCTAGTTAGCACCGAAATGATTCGGTTGTTACTGTTATGTGCTTGACATTACTCCGTTAACGTCTGATTCGCGTTTACGTTGACAAACCCAGCTAATAGGTAGCAACGAACACATTTCTTAATTGATCCCATGACCTTTCAAAAACACAATTCTCATCTCAAAAACATTCCTACTATTAACAAAGAAACCGTGTTACCGTTTTAGTACCAAAACAACGCGTTTTTTCTTCATTATGCTCTTTCTACGATAACCATAGAATGTTGACATGGATTTTGTGGTAGTACAAATACGTGAATTAACTTACTTTTCAGCCATCACGACGTTTCTTTATAGTTTATACAAGTAACGGGAGTACATGGATTGCTGCACATAAATTGTTGTGTGATTTTGTTGTTGTTTTTACACGAAATTTAGAATTAATTTTGACATAGTTTTGTTTGAGTTGACATAAGGATGTCGTTCCGTTACAGGACGTGTCATTGATACGTACGTGTGAAAAAATTATCGATGTTCAGTGTTTTTTATTTTGATTTCTCATTTTAATTTAATTTATATCTTTGTCCAATTTATGATTGTTCTAACTTTAACTCTTGAACTGTTCTATATATAATTAGTTATATTACAATTAAGGGCTGGTCCTAGAAATGGAACGTATTATTTTATGTTTCAATTTTCACACCATGGCAAGAGATGGCGCTATCTTCAGAATTACTAGTTGATGAAGCCCAAATAGAGTGATTTTTATTTATTTTCTTACTTCTTCAAAATACTAAAATATTTAGGAATCTACAACATAAATAAAACCGGCTCGCTTGTATTTCTCGCCAGAAGAGGTGTAGGCACATCCCACAACAGTTCATCGGTCACGGACGGATTGGGCGAAAATAACAAAATTATGCTTTTTTTTGTGGTTTGTATTTAGTAACTACAAAATAACCCATTTCGTCAATTTTAATCATAACTCGTACCACAACATGTTATCTATACATATAGGTACCTACTTACTTACGTACTTTCAAAAATGTTCATAACGGAAAACATTTCCTGTCCCAAAAACACCACACAACTAAAAAAATATGTATTTCTCATGCTTAAAATATTCTGCATAAAGCAACGCACAAAACTGAATAATAATTACCTACGGCTAATTATATTAATTCGCCGATGCGAAATATTAATTTGCGTCGGGAGAGGCCGTATCGGTTCAATCTTAGCTCGTCGATTATTCAATAAGGCATTGAAGAGGGCTTTTTATAAATAAACTCGTGCGCTTAGTGCAAGTAAAGATGTTCTTACTACGATTATGATATAGGCGTGTTTGTTTTAGCTCTTCATCCAGCAAAATTGAAGCTGGCTTAGACTATTTTATTTATAGGTTTTGAAATTATTTTGGATCTGTATGTAACATCATGTACAATCACTCCTTAAAGAGCTAGTAGGTTTGCATTATTATAAAGAAGACAATGGTGTCGATTCTGTAGCACATTTTGACAGTACTAAACTAGACTAAACGCAACTGTCACTTTCTTTTTCTATTGAAACAGAAAGAGACAAACACTGCTACAGAATCGACATTATTGACAAAATTAGCTTTATCTAACAAGCCGTTCGATTGATTTGCAAGGTTAAGTCGAGCCTGCTGCGGCCACACGTACTGGGTGACCGTTTCATTGATACCGTCCGTGAGTTTCGTATCTTGCTGCCTGAAAATCCGACAAACGGTCAGTGTCGGAAGACACCATAAGATATCGGTACCACAGTGTATCTAATTTGACTGTGAACGTCAGGTGGTAGTCACTCCGCGCCTGGGTAATAATTGCTGGTATTATGCCACGTTTGGCGTTTTGTTGAACTGACTCCAACGTAGTTGGGATAAGGCTAGACTTAATTCAATCGGGGTAGGTACTTATCCTCCCAAATATGGGCGAACCAATTAATAAATACAACATTCCTAAAAGGAATCCTTCAACACATCTTTTGTTCCTCAACTATTTGTAACTAATGAATGTTGTCGATTCTGTTGCACACTTTGACAGGACTAAACTAAACTAAGGGTGTTTGTCTCTTTCTGTTTCAATAGAAATAAAGTGACAGTTGCGTTTAGTCTAGTTTAGTATCTACTGTCAAAATGTGCTACAGAATCGACACCCTCCAAAAGGTATAAACAATCAAATCAAATAAAAAATAGCACCTGCTAACCGACTTCCCGCATTAAATCCGAAGCCAGGTTTCGATAAAATTGTCACCACATTAAACACAACGCAACCATCTTTCCATACCGTGTCGTATTTTTAAACGTTCGATGTATTTTGTAAAAGCAGAATATTATAATAAATAATATTTGCTTTGGCTTCGCGGGTATCCGTGCACACCCATTGTTTGTCGATCAAGAGATTCGGTGCAGCTTTCTTCGTTATTAATAAGTGCTTGCGAACGATGTTGTAACGGCCTCCATCTACAGGATGATCGGGATATTTGAAAATATTGTAATGAACAATATTTTAGTCTGAAGTTCGTCTTTCTACAGACTAGTATTCAGTCTCTTGAGGTGTTTAATTAGATTTCAAATCAAATACAAACGAACTTCAAGTAAGTTTGTCTTATAACTGACTTGTTGGTCTAGTGGTGACAAGCGCGACTGCGATCGTGAGGGTTCGATCCTTAGGTCGGGCACAGTGTTATTGGGTTTTCCGTGTGGAATTCCTCAGTAGTAGCCCGGAGTTTGGATTTATGCCCGGTTGATAGCAATAGGCTTGCCCCCCTATTACATGGGACTTATACATAACGCCGAAATGAGGGAAAGGAAGGGCAGAGGTGTAAAGCAACAGAGGTGTAAAGCTGTTGCTTTACACCTCTGCCCTTCCTTTCGGGGAATACAGGCGTGATGTTATGTTATGTCTTATTTATTAAAAGTCTGACATTAACTGTTGTGCTACCTATCATAGCAACTATCTGGTTGAAGGCACACTACATCTCGTTCCTCCACAGTGCAACTCAACTAGGACCGCTGCTAGTACAGATGGGGGTTTGAAAATTGAATCTGGTTTGAAAAAAGCTATGAGTACCTACGCTTGCAGCTCTGCTTAACGGGATTGTCGCGAATAGTGATGGCAGTTGATAAAATATTTAAAAAAATTGCGACTCCTTTGCTCTAGATTTCCTGGGTTAAGGCCGGACTCTATCAAAGCGGAGATGTGCGGAGAGGAGAGGAGATGTGTCGTAAACAACCAATAGGATTTCGTTATTTAGAGGAGATGTGTAAATAACAAAATCTTATTGGTTGTTTACGACACATCTCCTCTCCCCTCCGCATATCTCCGCTTTGGTGGAGTCCAGGCCTTAAGATGCCTTTTACTGTTTTCATTAAAGCCATTCCTATCAAGTACAAAGAAAGGAGGGATCCAACAGAAGTCGAAAGTCCATCGTTTCATGTTGTTGGCTATTAGGTATGAAAACCATTCAGGCTCTTCTAAACACACTGGGCTACGACGAATTTCTTTGTGGAGGAAAAAGTAGTCGTGATCCTTAAAAGGGAAGATTTTTAACCAGTTGGGTGGTATGCCTGGCGGGGTCGTTCACTTTGTCATCTATGGTAGATTTTTCTATTCTATTCTAGGATAGGAGTTTCTTCCTACCTACTTCTACGTCCATTTTTTTAGATTGGGCATATTTATTATAGAGAGGCCGCGATCTGTCACCATATCGTCACCGGAAAGTCAATACCTACTCTACTTATGCGCGATTTTGGCTAAAATGAGTTATGTATTATATCGTTGGATTGGATTTTTTTTCTGCGTCGATTAGTTGGGATTTCGTATTTTATTCTATTATCTTACGAAATCCCAACTAATCGGCGCAGAAAAAAAAATCCAACGAAACATAACTCATGTTAACCAAAATGGCGCTTAAGTAGTATTGGCTATCCGGTGACGATATATGTATTAAAGATCAAGCAGATGCTGCTGCCTATCCCATAATAAAAATAAGCGTGAATACAGAGTCGACACATGCTCGTATTTCATCTCTCCTTACAGTATCATGAATCGTTTACATTGAGTAGGTACTCGAGTCATTGATTAACCTCCCACATCGATTAATCTAACTAATAACCAACATCCTGTCTACAAAAATCTGAATGGATAATCCTTCGCATAAACTGTACCTAATAATAATACGCGAAATGATCGACGCGGCTCAGCAAAGTTCATCGCTCAATCAGCGCGCGCCGCTGGCGATGACGTCATGTCTCGTGAGGTGCCCCGCCCCGCCGAGAGATGGCGCTGTACGATCGAAGTGTAGATTCCAACCCTCACGCTTCGCCGTGTGTGGTTTGAGTTCGCGTTGTAGGGGGTTGATGAACTTTGATTTCTTTTAAGATTTTTATCTTGGTGGTTGATTAGATTTTGATTAAAATGGGCGAAGCTGAGAAAGATTGATAATGTGGTACTTTATTTACTTATCAAAGTTATCTAGGTACCTAATCAGCTCTGCCTCAATATTTAACTAGACTGCGGTATGCTGAATAGATAGTTACCAACTCCATTACAGTCCACTTGGGGACATGCTAGTGTCCCAAAAAGTGTGATAATTATATTTCCCAAGCCACCACGTAGGGCAAGCGGGATTATGACTGTGGCATCGAGGATGCGATGTATTGCTGATCGTCTACTGGCAGGGGTACCTATTTAGACTTGTTCTACCGGATTTAAAACCATATACCTAGTATGAATATTAATAATCCTACTACTTATTTTATTAACTCTCGTCAGTCTAAGGTGTAAAGTGTAATAAATCTATAGGTATACTAATATTATAAAGCTGAAGAGTTTGTTTGTTTGTTTGAACGCGTTAATCTCAGGAACTACTGGTTGGAATTGAAAAAATCTTTTTGTGTTGGATAGTCCATTTATCGAGGAAGGTTATAGGTTATCGGAGTGTAAATGAAAAATGTTCTAAAAACGGGAAAAATGTCCACCCGTGCGAAACAAGGACGGGCCGCTAGTTAAATATATTGAAAAAAATCAAACTGACACGAAGATTTATTTATGGACAAATAAACAGAAACATAAAAAATATTTACTGTTATTTCAATATTGTTTCCCGACAGTTTTACATAAAAACACTGCCTATTTAAATTTTAAGAACTCATCAAGGTCTTACGACGTTGTTTATATTATTTTTTTTACGATTTTTCCATAACTTTTACACAGTACTAAATGACAAGTCAGGTGTTACTTCACTGTTAAAATTTTGAACAATGATGAATTATCACCCATATTCTAAGACGTTCCTCCAAAACTTACTCGTCTCATACTCGACTCAGGACGGTTTCGAAAACACCTTCAAAATTGTACTCTTATGCGAATTTCGAGTGAACTTTGAGGTTCCTCGACGGAGTCATTACGTCATAATTTGAATTATCTGCATCGCGAAAATAACGCCGCGATAAATACTTGTAGGTAAGGATTATCGTAAGCATATTCGATAAAGTCTTCAAAATTCATTTTTGTTACGAACTTTGACACTTCCTTCCTTAAGGTAGGTTCCGAGGTACCTACTTTGAGTTTGACAGATGATTCCTTACCTCGACTGAGGAAAAATCTCGAGTCGAAGACGATTATGTCAACTATAGGCTGAGTCGAGGTAGAGTCGAGTCGAGTAAGTTTTGGAGGAACGTCTTAGAATATGGGTGTATATTTCTCTGCAAGGCTTTTGGCGATGTTTGGCCCAAGGAACACAGAAATAACCTTAAATGTGGTTAAAATGTTACACTGCCTCGTTGGTTTAGTGGTGGCAAGCGCGACTGCTGATCGGTGAGGCCCTGGGTTCGATCCCCAGGTCGGGAAAAGTGTTATTAGGTTTTCCGTGTGGAATTCCTCAGTAGCAGCCCGGAATTTGGATTTGTGCCCGGTTGATGGCAATAGGCTTGCCCCCTATTACATGGGACTTAAACATAACGGCGAAATGAGGGTATTACTATACACCTCTGCCCAACTCTTCGGGGAATACAGGCGTGATGTTATGTTATGTAAAATGTTATAGAACCTCAAAGACAATTGACTCCTCGTTCTGAGAAAATGCCTGTGCCCAGCAGTGGGATAGTAATGGGCTGATGATGCTATGCTTATTGCCAAACGGATTGGTGATCACATGTTGAATTGAGGCCATAAGGGCCAGAGTGGCCTAACTGTTTTTTTGTGTTGATAATTTTTCAATGTCGTACCTAAATGTTTTTTTTTTATCTTTATTTATTTACAGGGTTTTTTCTATAAAGAATGTTACCCCGATGATTGAATACAAAAATATTATAAACTAGCCTACCCGCAACCTTATACCCATAATAATAATATGATAAAGTGTTCTAGCCTCATCCGATAATGGTGAGGCTAGAATGCTATTATAGAAGCCGACATTAGAGCAATGATGAAATTAATAGAGCCACAATGACTTAAGTGTGCCTGAGAGTAGTGCCATCTATTGAAAAAATATAGAATTACTTATAAGCCATTGTGGGGTGAATATTCGAAATTTTTTAACATTATTTTAACAAATCATTCTTCTCCCGGGTTGTTAACGTTATAGTATTGTCAGATTGTTTTCATTCTTGTCTTATTGCTTGACGGCAGCGGTATAGTTTCAGTTTTCATTTATCATAATTATAGTATTAAACATCTGCATTCTTAACTTTGGGATGATGCTAATGACGTTCTCAAATTTTGTTAATATTTTTCGAAGAATGCCCCTGTGGCTCTATTACTTTCACCATTTGCCACAGTAAACAAAATCCGTTAGGCCACTCTGGCTCTGATGGCCTCAATTATGCATAAGAGGACACTGCTGCCCACCCTGTTGACGAAATTCCTCCATCGCTTTTTACGTCATCCCCGGGAAGAGACGGATGGATCGCTTATTCTTCGCTAGAAACTGAAAAGAAGAAACTATTTGTTTATGGCATAGTATTAGCGAAATGTACAATAATATGTTCCCAAATCATTGTGCGCGTAGAACGTAGTTTTATATTAGTAAACATTTGCGGAATTGTTGAAACAATTAAAAATAATAGAGTAAGCTATTTTTTATTCGTCTTTTCTTAGGCTAGAAACAAGGTTATTCTACGTCATAAGAGTACCTACCTACGGGAGTAATTACGGGTAGTCAGTAGCTCTAAAGTCTGACAACTGGTCTAACCTTAGGATATCAGCATTGTCCAGGAACTGGGTTGCAGAGGTCTGATGGCCGTCGCTCCGTGTAAAATACTGATATTCAGCCGCACCTGGTTAGACTGGAAGCTGACCCCAACACAGTGGGAAAAGGCTAGCAAAACGAAACAAAGTTATTCTAGTTACAGCTTTTAAGATTTTGTGTTAGTTAAATAAAAACTATTGTTCCGTATCTAAGGTTTATTAAGTTTACTGTAAAATATATTACGTATACTAGTTGTGTCCTCACGGCTCCGCCCGCGTAAAAAGTTTTATTCCAGTAATAAATATGGCCTATGTTACTCAGTGATAATGTAGCTATCTAACGGCAAAATCATTTTTGAAATCGGTCCAGTAGTTTATAAGTTTATTCGTTACATACAAAAATACAAATCTTTCCTCTTTATAATATTGGTATAGATTTATAACGTAGATCTGCAATAATATTAATCTACACCTCAAATGGAAGCTTTTCTTCGTGCAACAATATCGTACAACATACAAAACAAAAAAAAAAAAAACAACTATACTTCATACTAAACTTCTATTTGTTTTAAATTTTATCTAATTTAATAATGATCCTCCTCTCTCCTACTTTGCTGTGCCCAACAGGGTCCACAATTGTAACATAATTTTCCATTACTACCACCTAAGTAACATTGTGGAATACGCAAATAAATATTGAGTATTGAGTATATCGTTAACTGACTGTCATCAGTTAAAAAATTATATCTAGAAAAGCCTAGACATATTTGTCACCGTTCATTCAGTCTAGCCTTTTCCCAACTATGTTGGTGTCAGCTCCCAGTCTAACCAGATACGTCTGAATACCAATAATTTACACGGAGCGTCTGCCATCAGACCTCCACAATGCAGATATCCTAAGATTAGACCGGTTTTCAGACTTTCGAGCTTCTATCTGTAGCAGCTGTCATAGGTATTCGTATGACACCCGGGACCGATGGTTTAATGTGCTCTCCGAGGTACGAAGGGGTCTCGATATGTAACGATCGGTCACTCATCCATAGACTGACCGCGGCAAGCGCAGCTTAACCTTGCAAACCATATGATCCGCGTGGTTGTTAGTTAGCCACGAGCCCAGCTACATAGTTTTCACCAAAAGGTTAAAATGAGTAGTGACTCAAATACCATTTTGTTGAACATGAACTGCCGTTATAGACTGTGGCGACATCTATCACGCCACATGCGAACTACGCAGCACGACGATTGTCTAGCATACTACAGCGACAACAATGACAGCTGTCAGATAAAATGTCACAAATCCTGTATCGCGGTATCAAGATCTGACATGGAGTTACAACTTCCCAACATCAACTGTTGGGCAGTGTCCCGCCAGGCATAAGACTCGCCTGGTCGAAGGATCCTCCCTTTTTGTAGGAGGATCACCATGCCTCATTGGCCCTAGAGGCCATACTAGACAGAGGCTTCTTCCAAGTTACGCTACAGACTACAGCACCCAGTTCTTTATCTTCCGCATCCTTCTGTCTGACCCAGCAGCCTTATTTTACATCAAAAGAATTTGCCTTAATCGTCAAGCAAGCCACTACTACTGCTTTTGTTGCCTGTAATGTGACCTGCAGGCAAATAGCAGCAGTGATGTTAGATGCCAACGCCAGAATTATGGCATCGGCCTGTTAAATTCTGGTACTTTAACTATGGTACGAGTTTTAAGAGAGTCTTATGGATAAATTCAAGATCTCGTGGCACGTCCATGCTTATCAATTTTGTTTATTTGCGGACTGGTATTTAATTCGGTAAATACACACCATAACTAAAATAAACTCAACGTACTCGTACTCAACGTACCATGTACCCATATATTATATAAAAGTATTATGGTACATGGTACAAACACCTAAATAATGGTACATGTACCATAATTATGGTACGCACAAACAACATCACTGAATAGCAGTTGATGTTCTAGCAAATGTGTGTCGGGGTGTTTGATGTACTATGTACCTAACACAATTCTGTCCAAGCAAGTAGTAGGTGGTCAGTGCCGTAGCTAACTTTTTGTGCGCTCGGTGCAAGTTCCAAGCTGCGCCCTCTAAAATTCTCTTACGTAGGAATTACTAAGATTTTGGCACCCTCTTGAGAGTCTGCACCCTGTGCCGCCGCACAGCTGGCTCCGCCCTTGTTACGGCACTGGTGCTGCTGATAAATTCTTTGTAGAAAACTTGCCTGTCCTTGAAGTTGGAGCGTTGATGAGCGTTATCAGTCACACTTATGTTGATCTGAACGATGAGGCGGTCAGGCGGCCCTATTGAAGAATGGGTCGTCATCATTATCAATAACAGCCCTGGCCCCTGTTCAACCTACTGCTGAGGATAGGCCTCCTCCCTTTTGTGCCATGCTTCCCTAGTCTTTGTACGTCGTCCAATCTAGCGTCATACGTCAAGAATGGTTATAAAATTACTAATCCTCGGGAATCAAAGAATAACCACGATATTCTAGCTTACGTACTTGATCCTAACCGTGATTAGTCATTCATATTATTTCTAATTCATTTACGTAGTAAGGTCATATCTTGCGAAACTTGAAGATATTAAATAACTACGATTGTTTCGTTCGCTGCCCGATCGTTTTATTGATTGGCTGAAAAATCGTGCTTACCATGTTAGGGGTTGCATGTGGACTGGGAGTGGTGGGATAAGTCCTGCTACAGTTAAAATGGAAGAAGTACAGGAATTTCTTAGGAGGGTGGGTCGTAGCCCGTTCATCATCAGTGGAGCCTGTTCCTTACTATATTAGGGTTGACTTCCAGTTTAAAATATGTGGTTGAATACCGGTAAACCAGGGTACTTTGAATTCGGGGGTAACTTTGATAAAAAAACGTTTCGTAATAAAACTCAGATTGTACGAATTCTGAGCGCATACTATTGTTATTTTACGATTGGCAGCATTAAAGCAGTTAGCGTGTGCTTAGTCGCAGTGGGCGGATCCTTGCCAGATGATGAAAAATTATTAAAAATATGTCAGTAATAGTTTTGTGTAATTATTTATTCCTTATTAGGGTTACTTTCGAATTCCTTACAAAAACAAGGAAGGTATCAAAGTATTCATAATCATAGTTTAACATTTTTATTACCATAATTATTTTTTCTCAGAAAGTAATAAGAAAAGTTATAATTTTATTCAAGAAGTAGTTATCATAAACAAAATTGATTTTTGCATTTTTTTTTTGCTCTCATGTTTCAAGAGAAAATTACATTTCAATTTTGAAATTGATCAAAGTAACGCCGGTTTATGGTACCAGAATTTAGTTCGAAGCAACTGCTATCTGGCCTTGACAACCCAATTACCGATACCCTAAGGTTTGACCAGTTGTCAGGCTTCAGGATTCTGATTAACCTTGAAGAGTTTGATAGGATTTCGTATGAAAGGCCCGACGAAGGTAAAAAGTGCTCTTCGATTTTAAAAAAAATGCTGTGCATGAAATTCAAAGAAATTCATTCATCCATTCATATTTAATTTTCGGGAAAAGTAAAAAAATCACGAGATAAAACTATACGTAGATTTCCTGATCGTTGTTCCTTGATTTGCTTAACGAACGGCCCCGTTTGGTTTGAAACATAAACAATAATAAAAATAATCTTCTTTCTGCCTTGATTCGACTCGCACTGTTCCCAGGATCTGCTTTCGACTGACTTCTCCACTCTGCTTGATCTTCTGAATCCTCTACGATTATTATTGGTTTTCTTACGATCTCTTTTATTCATCTAACTGCCAGTCATAGCTAGATACGGGTTTCATCCAAATAAGGAGAGTCTGTTCAAAATTATCTGGTATTTTTTTCACCTGGTATTGGGTTTCTATCAAGAAAGATATTCATAACAAATCTTATTGGTCTGAAATCTTGGGATTAACATTCTTTATTAGACAGTTAATTTTTGACAGTCTAGTGCCGTTAGTCACTTACTGAGCAAACACGTAAGTCATTTCAGAACCAGTTCTCTCACACTTGTGCAGCCTAATAAATTCTTATAATTGCTATTCAATCAGCATGGTCACTGTACCCACCGTGGGCGAAGCGTGGGTGCCCTCGCGCATCACTATGTGATGCACATTAAATTTGATTGTTACTGCAACCTGCGCAGGCGCACAGATTTATATTATTACGCCAACCGCTCATTTGGCGAATATTAAACGATATAAATTTATTACACGATTCAATATTAATATCGTGACGCTCTATTAAAAGGGTACTTATGATTATTTGAATCCATTTAGGGCTATTTTGTTTCAATAAGCGCGCTCTTATTTGTTGGTTAAATAGAGTTAAGTACCTATAACTAATATGCGACATGAAGACATCATGATTATTTTCTGTGTACAACTTCGACTCTAAGGACCAAATGTTCATTTCGACGAACGGTGGTGTTCGGAATCAGAATCATGTGAGTCCATATTATCGAGATACCTGATAAACTACTGTATATGGTGCGTTTTCCTTGTTACAGATGCCTTTATGAAGCTACCATAATGTAACAATTTCAAAAGCAAACTCCGTTCCGTCGCCGTGTGTACCAGGAGCGCAGATCGGCGGCGGCGGTGGCCGCAAAGAATGTCGTCGTCGGATTTATGTGTGCGCGCGCACGCGATGACAGCGCCGCACCGGCCACTTCTCTACGCGTATGTCCGCCTGGTATCGCCGACTGGCTTCTTGCGTTGTGGCAGTGTTTTTTTTGGTTTTAGATCATTTTCCTTTAACTCTAAAAGTGTGATAAATAAACAATTAAATTATTCTGTATTTGCACAAAGAAAAACAATGGTTTTCTGGGAAAAGGATTTTAAAAGTAAATGAGCTAATAGAACCTTATATAAAGTTAATGAGAACACAAATTACATTAATTGATGTGGGTTTCCAAGGCGTATACCTACTTATTTTGGAAATAAATCATAGGTTTGAAAAAAACACGCCACAGATTATAGTTTTTAAAGAAAATTATACTGTAATCTTGTAAAACAAATATATAAGCAACTTTTTTTCAGCATTTAAAAACAACTGTAAATTACGAAGTACAGGCTTAAGTGCCATCCTTCTACCACTTTATTTCGGCGAGCGCTTCCGACAACGTCGGACCACTTGTAACTCGCATAAAGTTAGTTTAGGTCTGTTTTCTCAGTTTATGTAGGCGCGGTCGACTGTCTACTGCTGCCACAGTATTTATGCTAAAAGGCCCTGCGGCTCGGACCCTTAATAAACAAATGACGCGCTCACAGATTTAAGAGCCCACGTCGCAATTATTTCGCTATTTCGACGCGGCCCGACCAAGTAAAGGCGGCCTTTTCGCTTTATTTGAATTTTAAGTAACGCCATGACGGTAATAGTGGTTGGGGAGTCGGTGGCTCGCTTTTGTTGCCTCGCCGAAGGGAAATGACTTGTTGCACGTCAGAGCTCGCTCCTGACGGTTTTCGTAATGTCATTTAGAAGCTTCTAGACTTTAAGTTACAGTGGCATAACGCTAAGGCGTAAAACGCAGTGTTTGTTTGCACGTTTGACTACAAAATTGCCTTTTAAAGTATAAGAACCGCCTTAAAAATTAAAAGTTGATACTGAAGTACCCTTTTAAGAAAGCACTGAAGTTGTTTGTTAAAGCAGTAGAATGTTTCCTGGCTCGTTATGTTTTTAAGATCTGTTTGAAAATACGTAAGATTTATTCTTGTAAATGTCAGAACTTGACGAAGATTGATAAGGTCACACTGGAAGAAATATTGTTAAGACATCATTATAGATATAAAGGACCAATTTTTAACTGAATAAACTTAAGCACCAACAAAAAGAAACTGACGTCCGTTCGTGATACTCGACATTTTATCGGATTTCCAATATGGCAGCTACTGGATACGATCATTTAAAATGATAAATCACCCGCTCCGTCACCGGGCGACTCGTCAAAATGAACTTATTTGTCAAACTTAGATCACTGAGGTGCGATAACTAAAACAGGAAATTGAAGTTTGTATCGCTGGACAAAAATCGGCCGCGTCGCCATCTTGGACGCTAATCGCGCCACGATTTGAATATGGAACTCTTTATACGTACAAAGTTTTTTATTAGTTTGTTAGCGGCCAGTTGATGCATAGGTCTTGACAGGAAATGAGGTTAGTTTTTTAAAGGTTCGTAGTATTTGCGTGGGAGAAGGAAGGGTGCGCTCGAGTAGACGATGATGGGAGGTGCACAGATGGTTGATAGAGAATTCTATTAATATTGTGTGTCATTGTGTTGAATTAAAATGCGTTTCTGTCATTCCTTGGCCCAATGTTGCCCTATTCAATGCTGCCAAGTATACCGACATAGAATAACCTAGGTCTTAGGATAGTCAGTGGCATTTATAGTAAACATTACGGGACTGTTTTCCCAATGAAAGCAATTAACGTGATATGCAAAGACTTGTAATAGCGGAAGCTCTAAGATGTCTAGCAATTATCTAAGTAATTAATAATTATTATTGTCAATTGAGTCTCAAGATTGTATTCAAGATTGTATTCAAGATTTGTATAGAATCAAGTAGAAACGTCAACTTGGACCAGAAGTAATCCTTAATAATTAGTTGGTTGGCATCATACTTTTTCAGGAGTTAAATACAAAAACCTTTCACATTACCTACATAACGTCACGCCTGTACTCCCCAAAGGGTTAGGCAGAGGTGTACATCCTCATTTCGCCGTTATGCTTAAGTCCCATGTAATAGGGGGCTAGCCTATTGCCACCAACCGGGCACAAATCCAAACACCGGGCTGCTACTTAGGAAATCCACACGGAAAAACCATATAACACTTTGCCCGACCTGAGGATCGAACCCAGGACCTTACGATCAGCAGTTGCGCTTGCCACCACTAGACCAACGAGGCAGTCAAACTAAATTATCAGAGGCAGTTACTTAAATATCTGTTTAATTATAGTATTTAATAGTTGTATATACAAGGTTAGTCGGAAAGGGGGTACTAAGGCGCGAGCCACTTAATGTATTACTGGTGACTATTTTAAAGCAAAAGTAAAAATTTCAAAATTCGATAATTTTTATTTGCATGCAAAAAGATTTTTATTTTAGACTTTTCAAAAAAATATCATACCAGATTTAGTTATGCATTCAGAATATTCAGTTTCTAATCCGTGACCCCAAATATGACCTAAATTGCAAACACAGCTGATCATAGCTATGGACAGATAGATTTTAGCATATTTTTTACGAAATCTTTGAAAAGCTATTTCTCTTAAACTATCGAGTTTTGGGGAAAGTTGTAGAACAAAAGTTATCATTTATTATGGTTACTTATAGCACTCTTTCGGCTTAGTACCCCCTTTCCGACTAACCTTGTATATACAAGGTTAGTCGGAAAGGGGGTACTAAGCCGCGGGCCACTTAATGTATCACTGATTATTGTTTTAAATAAAACTAAAAATTTCAAAATTCGATAAAAAAACATGCTAAATGATTTTTATTTTAGTTTTTTTCAAAAATTCTTCCTCCCTTCTTAAGTTACGAATTCAGAAAATGGAGCTTTTAATCCGTGACCCCAAATATGACCAAAAATGTTAACACAGCTGATCATAACTGAGGATAGATAGAATTTATCGTATTTTTTACGAAATGTTTGAATGTTATTTCTCTTAAACTAATGAGTTTTGCAGAAAGTTGTAGAACAAAAGTTATCCATTATTATGAGTAGGTACTTTAACACCCTTTCGGCTTAGTACCCCCTTTCCGACTAACCTTGTAAGTATATAATAGGTATAGTCCTCCTTATCGATTTCGATAACAACGACCCTAGCATAAATTTCTTCCTCACATGAGCCCTAATATGGCTCGCTAGACCGGACTTGGTTTTAAATACCCGATCACAAGAACTGCAATAAAGTTGACCTGCAGAATTAAAACTATCTGGTATATGTGTAAGAGTGCTTAGGGCTCTCTTTACGTATTTGGCGTTTTTCGTCAAGTGTTACGAGTTAAAAGTAAAGATGTAGGTATATACCTAACATTTAGTTATATCGTCGCTGCGCCTGCAAAATCCGTTGTGTTTTTTTTTAAATGTCTTTGACGCTATTTTATAATAGTTCTCAAGCCACGTACAACTGTAACATACGTTTTCTAATAATTTATTTTGCTATCTTCTTAACCAAATAAATTATTAAAAAACAGATTTTACAGGTGCACGTGGCTTGAGAACTATTTATTATAAAACATTTTTTACAAACAATTAAAACCGACTTCAAAAAAGAATAAAATAATTACCATATAGAATTAACAGTATCAGAAGTCGGCGCTGATCCACGCTGAACCAAATTGAAGGCACCGACTTCTGAAACTGTTAATTTTATATGGTAATTATTTTATTCTGTTTTGAAGCCGGTTTAAATTTTTTGTAAAAAATGTTTTTATTTTTTTTCATTTTAGTGGCCTTAATTAAAACTTGGTTGGACCTACTAAAGACACTGCTCGTAACATAATCACATCATCACAATATGCGTAGGTACTGTTCGTCATTGAGGAGTTCCATTGTCTATCTCCGAAGTTCTTCATCAGATCTTCACCAAATTAAAATGGGACCAATTTCAAAGTATACCCTATTCATTAAAAAAAAATCATCAAAATCGGTTCACAATTGGCGAAAATATCGATGAACATACACAAAAAGAAAATACATACAGACGAACATAGTAACCTCCTCCTTTTTGGAAGTCGGTTAAAAAGAGCATCAAAGACAGATTTTCAAAAAAAAACTGCGGATTTTGCAAGCGCAGCGACGATATGCAAGTCTGTTTCTATAAGCCGAGTTAGTTCCGCTTACATTTCGACTGCAGCCGTCCAATACTGTACTTTATACCGACATTACAGTTCCTACAACATTTGTATGCCTTATATGGAGCATTTTATCTTACCCCTAAGTTAATTTCTCGACTACAATGCAATTTAAACCTTAATGTTTAGTGTGCAAGATTTAAAGTTGCATGTAGAGTTTGTTTATTGATTTTGCATCAGAAAGTTTTCGGAGACTATTAGAAAGGTTACTACAATTTACTTTTATTTCCTTAGGGTTAAAAGTAGAGAACCTATGATAACATCACGCCTGTATTCTCCGAAGGGTTGGGCAGAACTGTTTTAGTAACACCCTCATTTCGCCCTTATGTCAACTGGGCACAAATCTCTACTTCGGGCTGCTAGTGAGGAGTTACACACGGAAAGACCCAATAACACTTTGCCCGACCTAGGGATTGAAACCAGAACCTCGAGATCAGCAGTCGCACTTGTCACCACTAGACCAACGAGGCAGATGTAGATAACATTTAAAAATAATAGAGCTCAATGTTATCGGAAAAGAAAAGTAAAAATTGCAGTAACTTATTACAGTTTCTCTCTTTTCTCTTTCTTTTTTTTTAAAGAAACGTTGCCCCACACTAGGATTTCTCCTGTATCGTGGGTGCGTTTACAGACACAAATCTTCACACGCACAAACATCCAGACCCGGAACAATTATCTGTAGGCCATACAAAAATTTGTTCCGTGCGGGAATCGAACCCACGACCCGTAGCGCAGAAGCCGATCGCTCAGCCACTGCACCAAACGTGTCGTCAAAAGTTACATTCACAAGTTTCAGAAGTCACATTTACAAGCACATACAGAGTTCAATTATTTTATTATGTGTAACGACATATTCAAGTAAGATAACCCAGAGCTCCTGTCGAGGGTTTACGTAAGAAATAAGAGGCATCGCAACTACTAACTGCCAACTTACGAAAAAGAATTTACAAAAAACTTTAGATACCTATACGACGTTAGTCGGAAAGGGGGTACTAAGCCGAAAGGGTGTTAGAGTACCTATAATAATGGATAACTTTAGTTTTACAATTTTCCCCAAATGTCATTAGTTTCAAAGAAATAGCTGTTCAAAGATTGCATAAAAAATACGCTAAATTCTATCTGTCCACAGCTATGATTAGCTGTGTTTACATTTTAGGTCATATTTGGGGTCACGGATTAGAAGCTCTATTTACTGAATTCATAACTAAAGCAGGGATGAAGAATTTTACAAAAACCTATAATAAAAATCATTTTGCATGAAAAAAAAATGTCGAATTTTTAAATTTTAACATTTTCTTTTATTTATAAAGTCATCAGTTATACATTAAGTGGCTCGCGGCATAGTACCCCCTTTCCGACTAACCTTGTATAAAATAATTGCATTGTGTTCTTCTTTTTTTAAATCGATCGAAATCGAAGATTCAAACATATTAAACTTTTTCATATAGGTCAGTAAATGTCATAAACATTACATTTTTTTATATTCAATCCTGCGCCTGCTCAGGTTCCAAATCTTTATGACTACAAAAGGCGACAGGTCTAGACTAAAAAAGTATTCAGTTCTTTCAGGAAAGTTGCGTTTCACGTCTGATCTACCTGACGCCATCCTTTCATGAATATGTTTCCAACTTTTCAGGTAGTTAAGATAATATTTGTAATGTGAGTTACGCGAGTTCCTATATGTTGGATACCGAACGCTGGACTTACTTGCCGCGTTCGACGCACGCGTACACGATCCGTAGTTAATTTAATAGATGTTTAATCAACGTTATAATTTTATATTAAGATATTTTTTGATAGACGGCGCTCTATTAAATTCACAAGCGTCCTGGGATTTTTTCCAGGCGTTGAGTAGAAGACAAGAATAGAAGACAAGAACTAAATGGAGTTAATACAGAATTCATATTTTTGTGGGTCGACACATTATTGCATAACACGGGTCAATTATTAATTCAAATAAAATACTACTCAAATAAAGAATATGAATGACTAGCTGTGTCCTCACGGCGCCGCCCGTAGCCTATGTTACTCAGTGATAATGTAGCTTTCTAACGGCAAAAGAATTTTTGAAATCGGTCCTGTAGTTTTTAAGTTTATTCGTTACATACAAAAATACAAATCTTTCCTCTTTATAATATTAGTTAAGATTGGGTACTTATTTGTATTGTCCCATCAATTCCGTTATTTACAAAATTACTAAAAATGTACTTTGATAGATATTTTTTTAGTAAAGGAGTAAAAATAATGGTATTTTTTTAAAACATGGAACAGTCCTTCTTTTCGAGGATATTTAAAAAATCGAATCATTCAACACTTATCTAAAAATCAAAAAAAAGGGACAGAGTCATTCAAATCGAAATAGTAATCTATTTAAACACCACAATATCTCTAATCTCCAGTTAAAACAGTGCAACCCACCTTTGCATAGTAAACTAAACCGAAGTTAATTAGCTCTATCGCTAATTACTTAGCGGGGCACGACGCTAGCCCCAGTGGACTATTCCAAGCATTCCATGATTTATTGCCCGGGCTATCCTCTGACCCGACGCGCTCTATTTGGACAAAATATTTAACATTTTAGTGCTAATACTGCTAATGGATTTAAATCGGGGATTAAGGAGTTGATTGTTGGTGTGTATTACTTGTGATTAATTTATGTGGTTTTAAGGTAAATTAATTGTTGGTTGAATTTAAGTTAGGGCATAGTATTGGGAAATCTGCGGTTATGGCTGCAAAGGATTGATGATTTTATTACGATGTGTCAGATGTGACGTCATTTTTGGATGAATTATTTATTGGACACTTGCGTGAGTGCTAAAAGGTTTTTGATTAACATTAGACCTCCATTATTTTTCAATAAAGTCCATTGAAACGTAGTAGTTTATATAAATCAATAATTTGTGAAAGCTCTTATCGACGCTCGGCAGTGAAAACCTCGTAAATCCAATTTTCTTCAAAAGAGTTTCATTTGTTCTTTAGGTTAATAAACTCGTCATACACGTATTAGTGCAACAAACTTTTCAATTCAAATACTTCTAACGCCATCTATGACGTACAATGACAAACTTGTATAAACATTAGATCGGCCATTTTTTTAGGTGACAGTTTTTTCCGTCTCTTGTAAAATTTTGTATTTTACACATACGTGGTTTTCACTGCCGTCCGTCGTTATATACAGAGATAATAATAATAATTGTCTATGTATTTTTTTTTAATTTTTAAGCCAGAAACTTAGCATGCCTTCTTCTTCTCTCGTGTAAGCACGAGATATACAAGAATAGCTCATGCTGTGGTGGAAAGATCGCCAGGCAGCGAGGTTGGTAGCGGGGCTGACTGCCCAGGGTGCACCGGATATACTTAAGTATCGTCACTCGTGAGGGCTAGGATGCTGCATCACTATGGTCCTATCTGAAAAGCAGCGTTGCGACATTTTGTTTTTTTTTTAAATGTCGCAGCATTATGCTGAGATAGGAGCCCTTTTTGGCCTCGTGCAGGTAGTATAAATAATTCTTATCCTTTCTTTTTTTTGTAAATATTGTTTTTGTTTTTGTAACTGCCTGTGTGAGTCCAAAATAAATAATTTTCTTTCTTTCTTTCTTTCAAGAATACGAACTAAAGTACCACATTTAAGCAGGGAATGCTACGGAAATGTCTAAACATCTTACTAAATGTTCTGCCTAGTGTGCCTAGCCTTTTCCCAACTATGTTGGGGTCAGCTTCCAATCTAAGCCAATGCGGCTGAATACCATTTTAAGTATCGTTAGTTTAGATTTATTTTAAGTATCGTCACTCGTGGATGCTAGCATCCTGTATCGTGAAGACGAATTAAAGTACCACATTTAAGGAAAAAATCTAATCCAATCTAACCAGATGCGGCTGAATACCAGTATTTTATACGGAGCGACTGCCATCAGGCCTCCGCAACCTAGTTAATGGGCAATGCCGATATCCTAAGGTTAGACCAGTTGTCAGACTTTCGGGCTACTGACTACCCGTTACAACTGCCATAGGTACTCGTATGACATCCAGGACCGACTGTTTAACGTGCTCTTCGAGGTATGGAGGGGTCTCGATGTGTAACGAGCGGTCACCCATCCACAAACTGACCTCGGTAAGTGCAGCTAACCTTGCGAATTTTATGTAATATCTTACTAAATCGCCTTCAAAATTAAAACACGGCACAAAACCTACACCACTTAACATCTGTTTACATACCCAAACATGTTAAACCCTTGTTATTTCGAATTAAAGTCACAAAGCGCTAGATAACGAACAATCAGCGGCGCGCGGGTTCGCTTTCCGCTACAAATAAGCTTAGATCGGATCAGCGTCTTTTTGTTCCCGCTGTCCCTTCCGTGCGATCAGCGATCATTGATCACGGACTGGGGGAGCCAGCGTGGGGTAATGAGGTGATGTGCCTAATTAACTTAAGTGTTTAATATTCGCATAAGAGCGATCCGAATTTTACTGAATTACATCCGATTTTCCTCGGATCAATTTTTTTCAGATTCGAATCGGTTGCAGTGCTCAAGCGCTCTTCATTCTCGGATCGGCAATCCTCCAAAAGGAATTCTCTACATTTAATAACTGTTGTATTCCACAAAATTCGGTGCCTCATAATATGCGGCCGTGAATGATTATTTCGGGAAGTTCCCTGTGGTAAGCGGACCATCCAACCTCATGACGTCTTGTGTCTTGTATGACCCGATAAAGTTATTAAACATAGCTGTGTCCTCACGGCTCCGCCCGCGTGAGAAGTTTTATTCCAGTATTAAATATAGCCTATGTTACCTACTCAGTGATAATGTAGCTTTCTAACGGTAAAATAATTTTTGAAATCGGTCCAGTAGTTTTTAAGTTTATTAGTTACATACAAAAATACAAATCTTTCCTCTTTATAATATTAGTATAGATCAAAGGTGCAAAGAAAACTGAAATACTGAATAGTCAATCTATCAACTCAGCTGGTCGCAGTTCGCAGTCCACTAGTCTTTTTCTAAGATGAGTCACAATACCTAGTCCTCCACCTTCCGCATTAACTCCATCCACCTTGAAGTTGCATAGCTTTGTGGCGGCATCTATCACGCCACATGCAAACTACGCAGCACGACAAGTCTCTAGCAGACTACAGCGACAACAATGACAGCTGTCAAATGAAACGTCACAAATCCTGCATCGCGATATCAAGATTTGACACGCAGATAGTATGGATACAACTTCCCAAGATTAACCGTTGGGCAGTGGCCCGCCAGGCATAAGACCCGCCTGGTTGGAAGAACACCCTATATCTCGTTCCTCCACAGCGTCAAATAACATACTTCTTCTCTCGTGCCGGCACGAGCAATATGAGAACATGCACGGTGAAAAGACTAGCCAGTCAGCAAGGTTGGTACTGGGGCTGACTGCCCAGGGAGCGAAGGAGGTGGTTGCGGTGCATGCTTTTGCGAATCCCGCGACCCCGGCCGAACGGTCAGGAGGAGGAACACCGTTCGTTTTTAGCCGGTAAGAGTCCAGCAGACCCCCTCGCCTTCCCCGGGCGAGGGACATCTATGAGGATTTACCAACGAGAAAAAAAAATCGTGCGAAGGACGTACTTGAGTTTCGTCACTCGTGGATGCTCTTTAAATGCATTCTACAATACAATACTATAAATCATGTATTGTTAATGAATACAGTAACCCTAGCATGAACGTTAGACGTATAGTATCGCTGATGTAAGCGAATTTGAAATCGAAAATACAACTCCCTTTTGGACCGGCGCAAGCTACGACGAAACTTGTTATTGTGAGAACGAATTCTAGCTAATTTGGAGTTGTAGATTACGAATCTGGGAAAATTTTCCAGATTTATATGTGGGTCCGTCCACAAAGCACATAAAACTGATGAGCTAAACGCGATCTTGTAACCCGCACGATTGTATTGTACTGGCTCGAAAGGGTTATAACATTTTGGTAATTTTTTTTGCGACATGCACGATTTTTATCATACATAGAAATGGATGAAGTTTGCAATTTAATTAAATAGTATATGAGAAACGAGTATTTCCGATTCAAAATTCACTCACGTTAACGTAACGTTTACATTACTAACGTGATCGTGCTAGGCCTACTCAACTATAGATTTTTTAGTAAAGAAGATCCACGCAAACGGTAGTAGAAATTCTTATAACAACCATAACAATAGGAAAACTATTGTTCATCAACCTCGAATGTTTAAATGCAAAAATACAGTCCACACTATTCTTTTACATTGCAATTAAACATTTTTTTAAATACCCCATTAGAGTCCTTAATTTGTAAACCGTTCGGGCTCTAAAAGTCCTCCTGACTCTCTATACAAGCGAAAACGAGCTCTATTTACTTCGCATAAGGTACAAAATTGTTAAAATTTTATTTTTGTTCCCTTGTACAATATGAGCTTTAAAAGCTACGCGCAGTTTTGTGCTAAAATAAAAGCAGCAATAAAATGTAGTCAGATTACTGAACTGGAACGGTTTCAAGTACATACCTAAGTTTAATTTGTTGGGGAAGTCGAAATTAAAACAATACGCCATGGATTTTTATTCGATATATAATTAAAACTGTATTTTTAAACGTCATTTATGAGGTTGAAATGTACAGAAAGAAATGGCTTGCGAGTTTAATTATTGCTTTCATCATGAATCAAAAGGATATAGTAGATAAGAGTAATTTAAAAATAAATATCTTGGCTCAGTAATGGAGCTAAGAAGAACGCGGCTGGTACTACTTAGCCTAGAGTGGCCAAGACTTATTTTTTTCTTTTTTAAATAAAAACTTTACCCCACACCAGGATTTCTCCTGTATCGTACTGTGCGTTTACAGACACAAACACTCAGACCCGGAACAACTATCTGTAGGCAATACAAATATTTGTTCCGTGCGGGAATCGAACCCACGACCCGCAGCGCGACTGCTAGTCCGCCTCTCCTTAGTAAGACTGGATGCAAAAACTGGAGAACCGGATGTTTCGAAAGCTAGGAGTGGCTATCCAGCTATGGACTTCCATAGGTTGAATTGATAAAGCTGTATTTACTTGGTTTCAGGCCTAAACGCTATGACGGATACGAAGAATTAATTAACTAAACAAATATGCCGATATACCGGAAAATCCGCACATTTAATGATATTATAACCGCGATAACATAATCTCGTCTGAAACATTTTTATCCAGCATCCAGAGCGCAGGCGCAGTTTGTCGTCAGATTTAGCTTGTATTTATATCTGCGCGGGCGACAGGCGTGTGCTACCGGTCCGATACTAAATAACAGTGTCACACTAGCCTTTAAGGACACCGCCAGGATGGTGTTATGCGAGAGTGAGCAATTTTATGAAACCATTTTATACACATAGTTTTTTTTTATTGGTGAACAGGTGTTGGCAACAGCCTTCATAAAAGTAAGTAGGTACATCTCTGTAGATTACGATTTACAAAGTTCCTAGTAATTTGGCTTTATCAGACTGCAAATTAATGTAGTTTTCGGTGAATAATAAAACTAATTTCAATGCAAAGCCAAATCACCATAGGGGGAAGCGTATAAATTCCAGTATCATTACCCTGACTAACGAGGATGTGAAGACGGGTAGAAAATACAGTAGCATGGTTATGGGCTGCCGCGTCGCTGGTGCAAGAGGCTCTAAGGTCACACACTTACCCAGCATAGTGAGTGCCCTATGTCGCAAAATTTATTACTGAAAGCTGAACAGCATTACGTAAGTAGACATTCAACTCCAAAACCATTTAACAAAACATTATATAACAAATATTTTTTGCATGCTTCACCTCGCATAACGCTATCACGCGCATGCGCCTTTTTGTTCAATTCCCGGCCGTATTTCGGCTGCGCGCGCTTCCATTTATCTCAGCTATCATCTGAGATACGGCGGCTATCCGCTGCATCTTTATGCGTGCGCGATAGCCGATACTGACCGCCGCTGATTAGCCGATAGGTACGACCATACGACTCACCATTCATATGTTTCGGCGTTTTTAAAAATTGCCGCCTATGTTTATGTAGGAGGGACACAGTTATGCGGGCGACTTAGTACCACAAATTAGTAACTTTATTAGAACCAGACGGCTTTTAAAAGCGAGTGGCTTGACGAAGCGATGAAAAGAGAGGCGTAGAAGGATATGGTACAGACCCTTGCCCACCAGTGGGACAGCTTCAGAAAGTAATAAAGGGTAATGGAGCTAGAATGTAGTTAACGTTAATTGATTTTCTTTTACTAAGTATAGGCTGGTTTTCGGCGTGGTTCTTTACTGTCACTCGTCGCATACAGGGTAAAAATTGAGTAGTAGGTAGTTGATTAATACAACGCTTTTTTTCAGTACTTTACACCATAATTAGAATTTCTCTTGTTTCGTGGATGCGTTTACAGTCCCGTAAATCTTTACATGCACAAGACCCGGAAGTACTATCTGCAGAACATACAAATATTTGTTCGCGACCCGTAGCGCAGAAGCCAATCGCTCAGCCACTGCACCAAACGTGTCGACGAATTGATTAATTCATTATTTTTCTAGAAAAGATCCCTAATAAATATTCAATCTTTTCCTAACCAAATAACTGTGACTCCTGCTATACCCAGTTTGGAAAATCGCTCAACATCATTAACATTCGTTCACCTAATAATTCTCGGGCTTCAATGGCGTGCACCTTTTCAGATCGCAAGTGATCTAATAAAGTAATCCTGAATGTTCCGATCTATTTAAGCTGGTGGTTCGTCTCAGGCCTGATGGCGCATTGTGCAGTTCACTAATTAATTGGGCTTTGATTGTAATCATCAATCTCTTTATATTGTAAGGGCAGTTTATAAAGTCGTTCTCAGCGTCCCGTTCTTCCTGCGGTGTATTCCTGACACAAAGTTGTCCAATTTAACGTGTTTTTTTTTAAATATCGTTAAGAAATGTTTTTTATTAATATTCCATAACGTCCCCCTTTATACTATCAGGGGATAGTATATTGTGTGGTAGCTAAGTGTCATTTTATTGTTTTGATAACATTTTTATCTCTTAGAGATTATAAGTAAGTAAGTAGCCATTTTAACAATTGTCACTAACGTCCCGTTCTTTATCATTCAGTGTTCGGGCCACCGCATCATGTATCATTCACTGGAGATGATTATAGTCAGTTATAGTTATCGCCAGTGTCCCGTTCTATATCATTCAGTATATGGGCCACCGGCTTTTACCAGTGAAGTGATTGGTTCCATAGAATTTAGATCACTGGGTTATAACAACTCTTGAAATTCTCACTAGTGTCCTGTTCTATTTATCTCCAGTAGAGTATCCTAGCTTTCATTGTGTGCTCGTAATCAGTTGTCGATTGATTCGTAATTTCATCTAGATGGATCAAAATGATAATCGGTCAGTTTTTAATATCGTCGTCAATGTCCCGTTCTTTATCATTAAGCAAAGTATCCCAGGCTTTTATTGTGTGTTCCTCATCCAATTAATTGATTGTCTTTTGATTGATTTTATCTTATTTAGATCACATTAGATTACAGCCGGTCAGTTTTTAATATTGTCGCCAATGTCCCGTTCTTTATCATTCAGTCATTCAGTGTTCGGGCCACTGGCTCTCATTGTGTGCTCCTTAATTAATTGTAGTTTGATTGAGCGTCAATCTCATTTAGATCGCTGATCGGATTGATGTCGGTCGTTGAATGAGGAGGTATCAAATGTGTTCGATCAGATAACATGATGTTGTTGAACAATATACGGCGCACGGTGTGGCCTGGGTTTTTTATTCGTTTAGTATTTCGTTTAATTTTAAACTCAGCCAGTGGATTTACACTAATATTTTTTATGGTTTTGTCTAGTGGTAGAGATTTAGACAAATCGAGATTTTAAATAATGTTACGAAGCTTAAATATAATTGTATTCTTTGTTTGATAGTAGTTACATAATATTTATTTCTTTGTCGATAAGTGATGATATTGCTATGCTTATCAAGTTTATCTATTTCTACAATAAGGTTCCTAAATTACATATATAATTAAACCGATGATACATAGCCTATATTAAAAACCTAGTGCTGGTCGGCAAGCAAACAAAGTGCTATAATATCCTATACTAAGTATTCATAGGCTGTGTCGGCTCTCGGTAGCCTGTCGGCTGTCGTCGCGACAACGCTTTGTGCCGACACCCGCTGCGTACGCGCAGTCGAACCATTGTGCATGCACCGTGCATATTGTGATTAAAACTAAACGTATTCGCGAAAATAGATCCCAAGACTAAATTGCAAGCCATAGACAGTAACGTAGACTGTCAAAATCAATTTTATATTCTCCCCAAATTGCTCCTGTCAAAATGCCAGAATTTTATTTTGTTTGTTTTTTCAAGGTAATGAAAAGGTTTTATTAAGTAGCATTGGTATCAGTACTATACAGCCTTAAGTATATAGAAGTCGGTCTCCCGGTAGCCTGTCGTCTGTCATCGCGTGCGCTTTGTGGCGACACCCGCTGCGTACGCGCCGACATCAAGCCATTGTACGCACTATGTACTGTGCGTATGTACGTGAAGACGGTAATTTGTATATAAATGTGGAGTGGAGTAAATAGCCCGCTCACATGCACCTTAGGTTCAGTTTCGACTCTATATTTAAGTGAGAGGAATTTGAATTATTTCTTACAAGTGCGGTTATCATAATCACTTTCATAACTAATCTACAACTGATCTATGGAGTAAAATATCAAAACGGAAAAAACATTTTAGAACATCGTTATCATCATCTCATACAGACGTTTAGAATTCCAATTATGATAATTTAAACCCAAACTATGACACAGCGACAATCTGAAACTACTTTTATGTTAACAACCAAGGATAAGAATAATTTATTTAAAAAATTTAAGAAGGTAATTTGAATATTCACCCAGATACACAGTAAAATTTAATAATATTGTTATGTAATCTATACTTCTATACTAATATTATAAAGAGGAAAGATTTGTATTTTTGTATGTAACGAATAAACTTAAAAACTACTGGACCGATTTCAAAAATTCTTTTGTCGTTAGGAAGCTACATTATCACTGAGTAGCTAACATAGGCTACTGGCGGAGCCATGAGGACACAGCTAGTTTTATTATAATATTAATTTATAATAACAAGACCAAAGCCGACTTGTGAAATGAGTTATAAATAATATACCAGCAGACAGGAGATGAACCAACAAGCAATGTCTACACAACCGAATTTAATAACATTTTTCTCAATGTAACACAGTGGCGTAATTTGCCGGGGGCCCTTCTACCCGACTGTGGCGAAGCCCAAATGGAGAAAACCAAACTAAAAACCATGATCCATGGTTGTATGGAGTGTCTGTGGTGTGCTGAGTTTAGCGTTTTAGAGTTTAGAGTTTGGCGTACGCCAAGTTTTTATAGAGACGCTCACGGTGCTATATTGGTTTACGATGTGTCGAAGCCGAAGTCCCTAGCGAAACTGAATGAGTGAGTCGAGCAACTTCAGGTGTACTCCGCCAAGAAGAACATAGTTTGCTTAGTTGTCGGCAATAAGATTGACAAGCAGATAATTTTGGGACCTAGTGCATAATATCAGCAAGCACATTGGATCATCCGCGCGACGGCGACGGCGCAACGAGTATTCCCAAGGACGGTTGATGTCAGGCAGGCGGCCGATCATAAAACAATAAGCCAAAATCTCTAACAACATGGATTTCATAAAAACATGTTGTGCCAACCCAACCTAGTGTGGGATAAGGGCAGGAAGAAGAAGAAAGTTTGGCGTACGCCCCTAGAGTTTGAGTGAGATTAAATGGACTATTACGATTTTTTGCTTACACACGTCGGGGCCCCTGGCTCCCGGGGGCTCCGTATCATTGATACGGTTGATACGGTGGTAGCTACGCCCCTGATGTAATGCCAAACGTAGTTTGAAGTTGTTCTATTTCAATCATTTTAACTGCAAAAAATTATGGAGATGAAATATCTATAATTTTTTGAAATATCTATATACAGGCACATGAGACTTTCCAACTTTGTCCATGAGGTTGGCAAACCATCAGGAATCTTCTTAGTGTTGTTGGTGTTTTGGCGGCGGTAACCATTTTCCATCAGCAGATATAGCATGATCACCTGCGGGCGGCGGGTTAGGGGACCCGCAGTAACAGGCCTGAGAAAGCGGCGCGCTGTGTTCCGTGAGCGCTTCTCAGGAGGATGTGGGACTTGGCCCCACAGAGGAGAGGCCCGCCAAGGGTTGGCGGACCGGAACCTGCCGAGGTTGAGGTGCATGCTTTTACGAATCCCGCGACCCCGCCCGAACCGTCAGGAGGAAGAACACCGTTGGTATTTATCCGGTAAGAGTCCGGCAGACCCCCTCGCCTTCCCGGGCGAGGGACATCCATGCGGATTATCCAAAGATAAAAAAATAAAATAAGGTATTACATGATCAGTGATCATTGCTCATCTTATACAAGGGTTTTGTCGACGGAAGAATAGACAAAATGACATATACACAATGGCAATATAACTGCCTCGTTGGTCTAGTGGTGGCAAGCGCAACTGCTGATCGTGAGGTCCTGGGTTCGATCCCCAGGTCGGGCAAATTGTTATTAGTTTTTTCCGTGTGGAATTCCTCAGTAGCAGCCCGGAGTTTGGATATGTGCCCAGTAGATGGCTATAGGCTCGCCCCCTATTACATGGGACTTAAACGTAACGGCGAAATGAGGGTGTTACTATACACCTCTGCCCAAACCTTCGGGGAATACAGGCGTGATGTTATTTCATGTGTTCCGTCAAAAAACCCCTGTCTAGCATGTCATGCTACTCCTGCAGGTGGACCGTCTCTGTTTGTTCGCCAACCGGTTAGGTTCATAAATAGGTACATGAGAATGTTCCTCCCAGCCTTTTCCCAACTATGTTGGGGTCAGCTTCCAGTCTAACCAAATGCGGCTGAATACCAGTATTTTACAAGGAGCAACTGCCATCAGACCTCCGCAACCCAGTTACAGGGCAATGCCGATATCCTAAGGTTAGACCGGTTGTCAGACTTGGGCTTCTGACTTGCCGTAACGACTGTCGTAGGTATTCGTATGACACCCGGAACCGACGCTCTGAGGCACGGAGGGGTCTCGATCTGTTACGAACGTTTACCCATCCACGGACTGACCGCGGCAAGCGCAACTTAACTTCGCAAGTCGGTCCGCGCGGTTGTTAATTAACCACGGGCCTCTCCTACATACATGTATGAGAATGATTGCTCTAAATGCTAATATGGGAAATGAAAACACAGTTCCAAGTAACGCGAGTCATTTGAGAGAAAGCGTTACTGTGGAGCTCATAACATAAGTAACGGCCTATCAACCTGTCGTGAACTGTTATGAACTTACGGCACTCGTTACTACGCACGCGTCTGCAAGAAGTTAGCAAACTTCTTGGGCTCAATATCATTGTCATCTTACAATGAAAAGGAGAATGGGCACCTTTGTATAGACCCTGGTCCAAGAAGTTTAATAGATACTACTATACCTTAATTACTATGACCCATTTTTTTATTTTGTATTATTTTTTGAGTTACTGGATAAAGAATGATTTACTCCAAACAGGCTTTAGAAATACATCGGTCTCAATGTCCAAGACTTAAACTTCTTTCAACTATTCATAATATTGACTTTATAACTTTTTTCCACCGGAGTGATTTTTTTTTGTGCTAATAATAAAAAATCATGCGCTTCAAATAAGCTTTAAGAAGACATAGGTCTCATTCACCGACGGGGTTTGGACCGCATCCGCCCGTTCTCCTTTTATATTTACACAACAATCTTAAATATCACTTTCGAGTTTTGACGCTATATTTTAATTCAGTCCATAGAACATAGTCTACTTAGTTGTCGGCAATAAGATTGACAAACATATCATTTTGGGACCCAGTGCATAATATCAGCAAGCACATTGGGCACCCGCGCGAATGGTCCACGAGTATTCCCAAGGAGGGTTGATGTCAGACAGGCGGCCGGTCATAAAACAATAAGCCAAAACCTCTAACAACATGGATTTATGAAATACATGTTGTGCCGACCCCACATAGTGTGGGATAAGGGCAGGAAGAAGAAGATTTTAATTCAGTCCATCACAGGTTATTTCTGGACTAGTGGTCAACTCAAATGTTACTCAATTTTAAGCTGCCGTTAATTTCGTGCTGTCACTATCACTTCGCCTTAGAGAGACAGTGACAGCACGACTTAACGGCAACTTATAAATGAGTAGAGTTTGCGTATTTGGCCATAGGTCTAATAAAAGGAAGGTATTTTTGATGTTTGCTTGTATCAACACTTGGTTCGTGCCTCGAAGAGATTTAGAGATTACCTATGATTTTTTAGAGATTACCTATGACAGTCGTTACGGGAAGTCAGAAGCCCGAAATGTCGGACAACTGGTCTAACCTTAGGATATCGGCATTGCCCAATAACTGGGTTGCGGAGGTCTGATGGCAGTCGCTCCGTGTAAAATACTGGTATTCAGCCGCATCTGGTTAGACTGGAAGCTGACCCCAAGATAGTTGGGAAAAGGCTAGGCAGAACAGAACAACACTTGGTCAGCATACCTTTTTTAGTTCTGCAGATTTTTGTAACGCCAATTTTCATTATATCGTGAGATTGATTACAAGTTGTTTTTAGTAAACTCAGATTTTTTTAGAAAAGAAAACCTTTACCCGCTCTTCTCGGAGACATAACTAAACTAAAATGTTAGTCATTGGTGTCGATTGTGTTGCGCACTTTGACATGACTAAATTAAACTAAGGGTGCTTTTGTCTTTCTGTTTCAATAGAAAAAGAAAGTGACAGTTGCGTTTAGTCTAGTTTAGTACTGTCAAAATGTGCTACAGAAACGACACCAATTACGACTTTAAATTTTAAAATATCTGCTAGATGCGATGCTTTCGTCTTGCGGGATTGAAATACTTAATTTACCACTAACTGAATATCAGATTCTCAACCTGAACATAAAATGGAGATTAAATCCAAATAGATCTAAACCTTAAGGCAATTTAACTGTTAAGCAATTCATAAGTGTGTCGGTACTCGGTTGTCAAGATGGCGGCTTTCCCGCCGGAAGTCAATTATGCAATAAATCTGCGACGAACGGCGCGCGCGCATAGATCTCAGCACATTTACATATAGCTGAGTGCAAGACAAACATGGTCTTTTTGTGGTGACGAGATTATTGCCGCGACTGGCTGATCTATATGTTTGAATTCGAATTTAGAAATGCTGGATGTTTTGAACTTACAAATGAAGAAATGAAGAATGATGTTGTGAACAGAAGCTATTGATAGAGTCGCATCATCATTATTCTGTACATATAAATCAAAATAAAAAAACGAAATGTAATAGTCATTTCGTGAAAAAAAAACGAAACTCATTTATTTAAAAAGGACGGAAAATCATAACATTTTAAACGTCCAAATAATAATAGACAATCCCCAATTCGCCCACCCTTCACCGCTTCATAGTGTTTATGCTGGGAACAAAGAGATTAAATATGTAGGTACTACTACTATTGAAAGGCTTTGGCTAAGAAGAAGAAGAATGAAAAATACCTCTTTAGGAAAGATCTCGTCCAAATTCCAGCTGAAAGTTACTGTCATAATTACTTACATTTAGGACAAGAATGTTGACCCGAGTAACTATTCAATTGTAGAAACCGTTAGAAGAGCACTCGTGAACTAATTTGACAAATGTTAGCCAGTAAAACATTTTTGAATGCGTCCATAGATCAGGTACCTACTCACTTTTACAAGTACAGAAATGAAACCATAAACAGTGTAGCAGTGTTTACTACGATTCATTTAATCTAAAACCATCGCACTTTTAAGTCTAGTGCTTTAGATAATGAATACTTTTATTCTGCCGTGGGCCCATAAGTGGGAGTAGTCCGTAAATCACGCTTGCACAGGGGGCAGCGGAGGTGTCTCGGGGCCTCATTTACCTGGCCGTGGCACCGCCGTATCGGAGAGCCGATATCTGCGATACCAAGCACCGATAAATAAAATATTGACGGGTATACGCACAGGTGAGATGGGAAGACGTTTGGCGCGTTGGTTAATAGACAATTTTTTTTTTACTTTTCGTCGGTGAAAGTACTAGTTTTGTTTAAGCTATTTGTTAATTCCCTGACTTAACTCTACGTCATCTTCTTTGATTTTCTTCAATTTGGGTAATATATTTCTTTATATCCGTCTCCATAACCCCTAATTTAATTTATGAAAGCAAATAATTTCTTAATTTGATACTCCCTGTACTTCTATTTATGTTAATAGCTGGATGTTTTCGTCCACGCCTTCTAAAAAAACAATAAAAATATCAAAAATATAAACAGTCTTTTCAAAGTATCCAAAAATTCAAGCTAGAAACCAAATCTTTAATAATAAACTACAAAATAACAAACAACAATGTCTTCGCCCTGTACAGAGTAGCATCCAGTTTAAATTAGCGTTTGCTGTACGCACAGGAATCTGCCTGTGACCATTAACATTGGAGGGATGCCCCCGGATCCAGTGCATTTTTAGCTAAAAGCCTACGCGGCCGCACCGGTAGTGGATTCCGAACGCACTTCGAACAGCATTGATAGACCATAGATAATTGGAGAGGTATTTTTTAAGTAATGTGTTGTTTATGGTGTGTTAATTTATACTATAGTGTTTATTTTCATTTGTTCTCTTAACGGAACTTGTGGATAAAATGACAACAAGAGGGATAGCTATGCAATCTAAAATAGGTATAAATTCTGAGTGATCTACTGAATAATTACATTTACAGATCGAAACGCGTTTGAAAATTCAATTCGAATGTCCAAATCATAGATTAAATCGTTATGACCAATGGATTATTATTATGGATGCATTTTCAAGTCTCGGAAGTAAGAAAGAAGAATTTTTATGTTATTGTTAAACTTCCTTTGATTTCAAAATGATATAATTATAGTCGACGGCACGTAACTTGGCAAGGTTTTGACGTAGTGGGAGTAAGTTCGCGCATGTACACTTAGTGCAACAAAAAAGTGGTCACTTTTATTGCTTGTCATTATTCTATGGTTATTGCCATAATTTATTTTTAAGGAGAGGGATTCTCTACTCTATTTTTGCCAAGTTACGTGCCGGCGACTATACCTACTTATAAAATAAAAGTAGATTTTAAAAAGACTGAACTGAAGTATTTAAAAACAACAGCGAATGCACTTTAAAAAGAAGAAAAAGGGGATAAATAAAGGCGCGTTTAAAAATGTGGATATTACGCCTTTACACTTTATTTTAATAGGTCGTGTATCCTTGATATCCAGCGTGATAATACGACTATAAAATGTACATAATTGTCACAATATTTACTAAGAGCCTTCGCTCATTGACGCAGACCAATTAAATTGATTAAAATTGCCATTTGATCACTTGGAAATCAATGGTTCGTCATTGATTTATGACTGTGTATTTAATTACATGTATCGTGAAGGTATTTACATTCTTATAAAAGTTAAAGTGGTTCGACGGACTTTGTAAACTGCAAGATTTAGGCTGGTCTTCACCAACATTAATACTCTGGTTAAATAACCATTTAGGTACTAAATATTCTAGTAAATTCGAGTTAACGGTTGTTTACCAGATAAAGTTTTAAATGAGTGACAAAAAGTTTTACTTGTCTTGATTCAATATAATATCTTAGAGAGCACGTTAGTCCTGTCTATCAAACGAATATCTGAGACGCTTATTAGAGGCCATTTTTTTTTGCTTTTTTTTATCCTGGGGTAATCCTCATGGATGTCCCTCGCCCGGGGTAGGCGAGGTGGTCTGCCGGACTCTTACCGGCTAAAAACCCACGGTGTTCCTCCTATTGACCGTCAGCCGGGGTCGCGGGATTCGCCTAAGCATGCACCGCAACCCCGGCAGGTCTTGGTACACCAACTGCTGGTGGACTTCTCCTCAGTGGGGCTCCGCCCCACGATCTCCTGAGAGGCGCGGGGATCACCCCACATCACCGGTGCACCAGAACACATGTCATGCCGTGACCACCTCGGAGACCAAACAAGCACATGGGCGCCAGTTTACCCCGTGTGCCTGTCCAACGTATATCAACCGATAGCCGTCTCCTACGACCATTACTACCTACCTCTCTTTAATTTGGGTGAGGCATCATTATTTTCAGGGGCACTGCAGGACAGCTGTAGTTAGTAGGCTGAATAGAAGAAGTACCAGTGGTTTTATACGCGTAGTATTTATTGAAAAGCTTATAGAAAAAAAAATCTAGTGGTGAAATTCGGAAAGCTAAATCCAAAGCAGTAAGTACTATATTCGATGGGTCCTTTGAAAAATATACAAGTGATATGCAATGAATTGTTCGTGGAATACCAACAGCATAATTTTTCTTCTATCTTTTTTACATAACATAACATCACGCTTGTATTCCCCGAAAGGTTGGGCAGTGGTGTATCGTAATACCCTCATTTCGCCGTTATGTTTAAGCCCTATGTAATAAGGGGCGAGCCTATTGCCAAGAACCAGGCACAAATACAAACTCCGGGGTGTTACTGAGGAATTCTACACGGAAAAACCATAACACTTTGCCCGACCTGGGGATCGAACCTAGGACGTCACGATCAGCAGTCGCTCTTGCCACTAGGCCAACGAGGCAGTCTATCTTTTTTATTCCTCACTCAATCAGCCTATAAATAACAGTTACTTTACTGTTTACAAATTGTTTAAACTTATCAATTGGTCGTAAATCCTGCACCCAATAAAGATAATTTAAAATAATATCTATAGCCAGTAATACAATTTAACGATGTTATAAAAAACATGAATGATCAGTCATTTCCGAATAATATCTCGATGCAAATCAATAGGAAATGTCGTCTGCCTGTAAAAATTATGATATCATAGCACGTGGCCCACAGACCTACAGTAAAAAAAGAAAAAATGTTTGTTTTTTATTTCATAGATAATTTATTTTTATTTCTACAAAGGTATGCTTGCGTTCTGTAATTCAAATATCGAATTGTATGTCTTTTTAATAAGGTGTGGTTTTGTTGAAAAAGTGGTTACAAAAATGTAAATTTGAAAATAGAAATGATTCGTGATAATCGTGATGAGTGTATGAATACAGCATGTGAAGCTAGGGGTGGTCCGACTGGTTTTTTTTATGAATTTCTAATTTATTTATGAGTATGACGCGACATGTCGATTTATGAATATTAAATGTGTGTTCCTGTGACTGACAGGCGTCAGTCGCGAGTTTTTCTGAAGTATTGTGTAATGGTTATTAATTTATGAGTTTTTTTCTGTTCGTAGTAGGCATTTAATATTGATAAGGTTGCAGCTTTTACCCCCATTGTAGGTAATAAGTTAGTGAAAATGTCATCAACCCATAACAACATTTTGTAGATCATTTTAGTCTTTGGGGCCTTGGTATGACAGAATCTATAGACGGTATTTATTATGGTACTTACTCAACATAAATGAAAATCATCTTCATACTCATAATTCAATTCAAAAAAATTTACACTATGACCTTTTCGACATAGTATGGCCTCTAAGGTGTTTACCAACATTCCATTTAGGCCCATTAATAAACAGCTCTTATTTGGAAGATCTTCTAACAGCAGCTACCATGAGGGCTACACAAAACTGCGATGCGACGTCGCATCGTAGAAATATACGAGCTCGCACGACGCATCGCAAGAACTTACGACTTACGAATTGATTCGCGTAATTGATTTTTCCTATATCTGCCTATCAGTAACAGCAGTGCGCAAATCTTTTTACGCAAATTTATTCTACCTAGTATAAAATACGTTCAATACGGTTGACGATCGTCGAGGGATTGGTCATCCGAACCTTGGAAGGAAGACGCCTTGCCGCAAGAAATCGCATCGCAGCAATATGCGTCGCAGTTTTCTGCGTTGCGAATTCGCATCGCGCCGATGCGCAGTTTTGTGCTAAAGTAGGGTTTTATGCATTATGTTTTTTTTTAATAAGTCTCAAGTCTTATTAAAACTACATTTAAAATATTTTTCAAATGAGTCCTATTTATTAATACGGGCCTTTAAACACATGCTGTCAATCCCACAACACACGCCAGAACCCAATAATTCGTTAATAATAACTATCAAAGTAAAAGCTAAAAGTATATGTAAATTGCTGTCGTGTGACGAACGGAATACATCGAGGGGCAGGATGTCGCGATGACGAAGCGAAACTGCTCTCTGTTATAACTTGACTGGTGCTGGTTCACGGTGAAATAACATTGAATTTATATTTTGACTTTGTATTTTTGTTTACTAGTAGCACTGCTCACCGCGCCGCTACAATCGGTACACCAAAACATATGTTCTGACACTAGTAATTAAAATATTTAGCGCAGATAAAAATATTTGGTATTCTCATTTTATGAGAGTTAGGTTTATTCCGTGTCCTGCCGGGGTTGCGTTGCGGGCTTCTGCGAATCCCACGACTCCAGCCGACGGTCAGGAGGAGGAACACCGTGGGTTTTTAGTCGATAAGAGTTCGTTAGACTTACTCGCCTTCTCCGGGCCAGGGACATCCATGAGGATTTTCGAAAAAGGTTTATCCCGTGTGGGAATTGGACAGAATATATAACTTCCTCACCGCACGCTGGGAATAGACACGTGTTGCAAGATTCAACTTGGTGGTAGGATCAATACGGTCCGCCTGGCTAGCTACCATCCTCAAATCAAATCAAATCAAATCAAAAATTTTTATTTCACATAAACCAATACAGGTGCTTATGAAACGTCGAATTTAGGTGCACGGTTCCAATTAGTTGTTTCCTATGGAGAAGAGCCGGCAAGAAACTCCATGGTTACTCTTTTAAAAATAATACCTTTAACAATTTCAGTGGATACAGTACAATGATTTAGGATAGTGAGAGAACAATGAGGTCCTGACCACAGACCAATGAGTAATATAGTACTAAAAGACTTGAGTACAAAAACTAACAAACAAAAATAAAATTTAAAAAAAAGTAATATGAATAATATTGTAGTAATTTACAAATTTATAGATGCAGGTCCACAAAGTTCTCACATTTACAAAAGTGAAAAGGAAGCTAAACTATATAAAACAATTGACATAATTAAATGTCATCAAAACTTAGCTAAAAAATCATTGTAAAATAAGATAAAGATATCTTGAGAGTAATGATAGTAATAAAAAAAACATAAAAAATATATAATCTTAATTGAGGATAGTTAGTAGACGTACACATATGTTTTTAATGAGGTTCCAGGGAAGCCACATGTGCAAGAACTAATGCCAAACATCCCTGTCGTCAACGTAGTCCTTAGTCTTGTAATATGCTTTTTGAGTGAGGACACGTTTAATATAGGTTTTGAATTTTCCCTCGGTAAGATCAGTTACAGATTTCGGCAGCTTATTGTAAAAACGTCCTCACATAAAAGTCCGGCGCCAAGCAGTTATTGCGTTCCGTCATGTGTATGTGAGAGCCAGGGGCATAGGGGCGTCCCTTTATATCTCTGGTCCATGGATTCGTGTACTCCATCTTAGACCCTGTCTGCGCTTACCATCAGGTGAGACTAGGGTCAACACGACAAAGTCAACGTTATCTTTGACTGCTCGTGGTGCAACCAGCCGCTGGTTGAGGAGGCTGTGACAAAGGAAATATGGCAGGATAAACCTTTAGCAAGCAGGATTTATCAAGAGTTACGAGGGTGAGTCCATGATGTCGGAACTTACTTCCATTTGCACTAAATTCTTCTTTTTATCCCAATAACTCTTCTTCTGGTTAGATGGATTTCTAGCTGTGGCAAGGCTTTATCTTCCAGCTCGATCATCTCTCCTGTATCTACTCTTCATAATTCTCAATAGCTTTTGTATAGTCGCCGGCACGTAACTTGGCAAGGTTTTGGCGTAGTGGGAGTAAGTTCGCGCATGTACACTTGTGCAACAAAAAATGGTCACTTTTATTGCTTATCATTATTCTATAGTTATTGTTATAATTTATTTTTAAACATGTCTGTTTAGAAGAAAGAAAGAAAGGAGAGGAATTCTCTTCTTTACTCTTGCCAAGTTGCGTGCCGGCGAGTATCACATATCTATTCTAATCGTTTAGTTTTAAAACGTTTTTTCATAGCTGAGGACCCAAATCTACTAGCAGTTTGATTGCACAAGTTGACTTTGCAACCGATTTTCAAACTTTGGACACACCCGCAACAAGCCGACCTCTGCCAGTTTTACTTTTTTCTTGCGCAATTGGACGTAGTTAAGCGAAACAACAAAATTATCGAAAATTAACTTCTTAAGCTTAATAAACTTCTTAAGCCAAACTACACATAATAACATTTTAACAAGTAAAATATTATACATTTGTCCCTTAATTACAATAAAACCAAGAAATTTAAATCAAAGAACCAATGAAGAAATACAGTCTAAACTTAAAAATTGAATATCTCATAACTGTGTGGATTGGATCCTTTTCGCTAAACTAAGTCCAATTGTTTTCTAGCGTACGATTAAATAAGTATTTAATTTAACAGTTTGTCCACACCTCGCATCACTATGACCTTCATCGCAACCTACCTCAAAAATTCATCCAAAATCAACAACAATCCAATTTAAAGAAAATAACATTTGCAGATTAACCTCCCATTAAATAGGTGAGTAGGGAAACCGTCAACAACTATGTAAGCTTACAGTCATCTTATCGGCGTTATCGTCCGATCTCTTTTTATTTTAACCCAGCTTTGTTTGGAAACTAGTTAGCATTACGTGTGGTACAATGGATCATTAACTGCACTGTTTTGGTTTAGTATCGAAACTGGGTAAAAAGGACATCTTGTGATAGTGTGCACGTGGGCAACTGTGTCGGTTTCTTGATAAGCGGTTTGTTTTTGATTTAAGTTATTCTATTTTTGGTTTTTATTTGAATTGCGTCGTTGTTGTGATGGGTGTCAGCGTATTTGCAGTAGCAGCCTAAAGTTTGGAATTGTTTTGCCTAGGTTTTTCCTAAGTATGTTGGGGTCAGCTTCCGGTCTAACCAGATGCGGCTGAATAGCAGTATTTTACAAGGAGCGCTGCTATCAGACCTCCGCAACCCAGTTACAGGGCAATGGCGCCGATTCTCTTATTCACCAACTAAACTAAAATTAATGAATCGATATCTTTTTCTAACAGACGGCGAGTGAAAAGGACGGTGATAGATAATAACTAAGTTAGAGATGTTAAACTAGTTTACGCCTTGAACTTCGACGTACACGTTCCGACGAGTCGTCTATATTTCTATGGAAATTTTAGTTCAAGTAAATTTGACAACTCTTATTTACGTCCGTCTCTTTCTTATTTTATCAGAGTGAAAAAGATGAGAATAGTTTACATTAAGTTTAGTTTCTGCACAACAGAATCGGTACCAATGCCGATATCCTAAGGATAGACCGCTTGTCAGGCTTTCGGGCTTCTGTCTTCCCGTAACGACTGTCATAGGTATTCGTATGACATCCGGGAGTGTCCGGGACCGACTGTTTAACTTGCTCTCTGAGGCACGGAGGGGTATCGATGTGTAACGAATGGTCACCCATCCACAGACTGACCGCGGCAAATGCAGCTTTTTTCTTATTGGACTGCTTGTAGATGGTCCTTGCGTACTATTTCTACGTAACCGGGCAGTTATTGGCCAGACCTAAAGAGTCTCCAGCTAATGGGGATCAGTCATTTCTCCTTTTTAACCGACTTCCAAAAAGGAGGAGGTTACTATGTTCGGCTGTATTTTCTTTTTGTGTATGTTCATCGATATTTTCGCCAATTGTGAACCGATTTTGATGATTCTTTTTTTAATGGATAGGGTATACTCCGAAATTGGTCCCATTTAAATTTGGTGAAGATCTGATGAAGAACTTCGGAGATAGACAATGGAACTCCTCAATGACGAACAGTACGCATATTGTGATGATGTGATTATGTTACGAGCAGCGTCTTTAGTAGGGCCAACCAAGTGTTAATTAAGGCCACTAAAATGTAAAAATAAAAAACATTTTTACAAAAAAATTAAACCGACTTCAAAAATATAAAAATTACCATATAAAATTAACAGTTTCAGAAGTCGGTGCCTTCAATTTGGTTCAGCGTGGATCAGCACCGACTTCTGAAACTGTTAATTTTATATGGTAATTATTTTATTATTTTTTTGAAGTCGGTTTAATTTTTTTGTAAAAAATGTTTTTTTATATACAGATTATTATGATCCATACTCGATTTTATATAACGTTAGACTAATGTGGCCCACCAGTTCCACCAAGGCACGAATATCTTGGACCATTTTTTTAAGTAGAGTTTCAGTTCACTTTGATTGACAATAAAACCAATAATAAAGTGTTGAATCACTGCTTGAAGCAAACAAGTTGTTTATTTCTATTCATTTCCTCGCTACAATGGATCTAATTTGTCTAACTTTATATTAAATAGGGAATAGGCCACGTTAAAAGTAAGCTATCACATACATGATCCCCTACAAGCAATTAAACTTACCTTAACAAAATCATGCACTATCCAACGAAAAAGTTTAAACTAGTCAAAAAGCACAATTCAAAATAACTCAACGGGGAACCGAACCTTATTCAGGCTGGCGGCTGATGGCGGTCGGTATGCAAACCTGGCTAATAAATGTATCGGCGCTATCTTCAAAGGCGCATCTCTTTGGAGCGGTGCGCCTGCGCCGCTGCCGTCCTGCGCATGCGCGTTGTAGTACAGGATATGCGGAGCTGAAGATTTTATTCGATTGTGAATTTTATTTTACACTACCTGTGTCCTCGATCACGGCTCCGCCCGCGTAAGAAGTTTTATTCCAGTAATAAATATAGCCTATGTAACTCAGTGATAACGTAGCTTTCTAACGGCAAAATAATTTTTGAAATCGGTCCAGTAGTTTTTAAGTTTATTCGTTACATACAAAAATACAAATCTTTCCTCTTTATAATATTAGTATAGATTTACATCGAATCTGCGGGATTTGATTTTGATGATCTGAGGCTATACAGTCATCTATCTTACCTGTAGACTTACGAAACTGTAGGCCCGGGGTTCTCCTAGATTAATGTTATAATAAGGTCTAACAGGAAAAACCTATGTCATAGGTAGCCTAGGTCCTGCGTTCACCAAGTCGTTTACTACCAAAGTATGGTGTTTATAACACTCCCTCGCACATTCATGGTAGCTTGGTTCCACACCTCTTTCGTTTCGTTCTTCATGTAATATGACGATACATTTTTCGTGTAATTTAATTATAAGTACTTGCCAAGTTACAGGTGACTGCCTTGTTGGTCTAGTGATCGCAAGGGCGACTGCTGAGTATGGGGTCCTGGGTTCGATCCCCAGGTCGGACAAAAGTGTTATTAAATTTTTCCATTACGAATTTCTCAGTAGCAGCCCGGAGTCTGGATCTGTGCCCGGTTAATGGCAATACGCTTGTCGCCTATTAGACGGACTTAAACATAACTGGCGAAACGAGGGTTTACTAAAAACACCTCTGCCGAATTCTTCGGGGAATAGAAGGCGTGATGTTATTTATGTACTTGCTGTGTGACATGCATTAATGTAACCAGGGAAGGAACAGTCTCCTGACTGAAAAGCTTGTATATCAAGAGTCCTGAGATACCTACAGGCTAACAACTCAGATTGTTATCCTGAAGTACCCCAGAGACAGCTTTTATAAATATAACAATGTCACAGTGTTTTCAATAAAGAGTTATTACTATTAAACAGACAAATCGTCTTTAAATCTACGTATCGTTTTTTAAGTAAACTTATTATTATAAGCAACTCTATATCCTTGGCATATCTCCCAGTGTAGTACTGACGTTTAAGCGTGGTCAGTGCGCAAGCGCATATTTTATTGGTTCTCTATCGGCCATTACGTCGCGCGTTGTTTTTATGCTCATTCAATTTTAGACGCTGCACGTGACAGCTATTGGTCCTGCTTTGTGATCGTAATTGTTACTAATTATATTATTAATTAGCTATTTGTTTTTTGAGAATTATGTTTTTTATTGGATGCGTTGTACATGGACGTGGATACAAATAGATTCGGGTGCGGAATGTTGAGTATTTAGATAAGAGCAATTAATAGTTTTTCTGAGAAATCATAGCTATGTAAACTCAATGGAGTAATACCTTTCTAAAAATATTATAATAGATAATAATTTGTGATCCATCTATAAAAACCAGCTTTTTCGGATCTGTCTAAAAAAATTAGGAATTATGTGAAAATTCAATTTAAAAGAAGTTATGACTTCTCTGAAGATTTATTCTCTTTCACGCTTATTTCAATATCAACATTTTTATACATAAGTATGTTAAAGTAAATTATGATTAAACAAATAAATAAACATGACAGATGGACGCAACCGAGATGTCCCCTTGGATTAAAATGTAAAAGAGAGAATAAAAACTTAATTATCACGTATTATAACAGCCTCGCGCCAAAACATGCTCATTGGGGAACTGTCATAACTCTAAAAACAATTTTTTTGAACATTGGCATGTTGCACATCTGTTGCAAAATAGTAAGTTTGGATTTGTGGCCGGTTGATGATAATAGATTCGCCCCCTATTACATGGGACTTAAATATAGCGGCGAAATAAGGGTGTTACCTCTGCCCAACCTTTTGGGGAATACAGGCGTGATGTTATGTTATGGCTTGTTGCATTTTTGTTTTTTTACTTACCGATACTGTTATTTAGGTTCTACAGCAGTTGCTCGTTCACTTTTCCTTTAAGATTTAAATCTTGCCTAAAATCTTTTCTTATGTATATTTCTTATACTACTTATCTAATAATTGCTTATTCTTTTTTCGTTTCTTTTTTTTTCAAAGACTCTATGTGGTAGGTAGGTATTTACATATGAGGTTACTGTACTTTTTCTAATTTCTAAAATGGTAAGTGATTGTCAGGGATCATTAGAAATCAGTTTATCTATGTGTGGATTGATGGACAACAAATCAGTAGAATAGCAATTTTTTCGTGTTTTTTTTATTTTGAATAGGTGTCATTATCGTCATCAATTGATAATATAATTTTTTCTCAAGATTATATCAGAAAACAGAAACAATTTATAGCGTATTGCAATAAAAAAGTCTGTTCAGTAGCATGCAATGAAAAATAACTCAATTATACCACCCAAAAATTCTCCGAAATCATACCGCACAAACTAAATCTTCATTTCTGTACTTATATCTGTGTTTTCTCGAAAACGTCAATACATCAATAGCCGTGGTTCTCTCTGCAGGGGCGTGATATTGCGGCCCGCTTCGTAATTACAGGCGCGAGCGCCCGCGGGCCGCACGGGCACTCCCCTGCCTTCGCAAATTATTTAGTAATTTTAATTTTATTTGGACTTATACCGCTTTCGTTTTGTTTTTGTTGTGTTTAGCGTTTGGCAAGTGTAGTGAGATGGTAATGTATCATTAAATGTGTCATTAATTTGAATCGATTCTTATCGGAGGGATAAAATAAATATGCGATGCCTTTGAATGCGAGGAATGACTGACTGTGGTATTATGCAAGGGAATTTTTGTGTGAGATGGTTCTGATACTGAATGGGATGAATTTGTCAAGTTTTATGTATGTGTCAGGAAATTTTATCAGTAGATATTTTATGCCATCATCTTTAAGTATTTCATAATATGATTTTATCATGTGGTTTATTCTGTATTCTTAATGAATAAAGGGCGTGAGGTAAATAATAAATAAAAAATGCATATGAATAAAATTTTAATGTTCCTTATAAATTTTCTTACAGTTAGGAAGAACTTAGTTTCGCAGTGCGAGTGTCTCATTATTAAACAACTAAAAAATTGCAGCGTAAACTAAAAACAATTCAACTATGTATAGTTTTAGTACAAATAATTATAGCCTATGAGATATTTCTTTATTAAAATATTCTAACAGTTTATACAGAAACAGTAGTTCTATAAATTTTATTAACTAAAACGATATAAAAATACGACTTAAAATATATATCTACAGGTTTATTGGAAGAACTATATTTCATTTAATTCGACGCTCATTTTAGTTTTTATCTACGAAATATACAAAAATAGTTACAAATAAATAATCTTTTACATAGGAATCGCATTATTCGCTACCTCTATGGTATACGGATTTGGACGTACAAAAAATATTTTAGGATCTCTCTAGGACCTCTTCACATAGCACCAATTCACATTAATTAACATTATTTATTTTATATATTTTCAAACTCTTAATAGTTATAACAGTCGCTGTCACAAATTGCTGCCGCTAACATTTCATATATTTTTTATACAAACTCTACAAGGCACAGACAATTTTGGAACTTAAAACATGAGTACAAGCCGTTTCGCTTTTTAATTATTATAATATTTTTTTATTTTCCTACAAATCGTATAAATTCACTTAAAATACGTTACTTTCCTCTTTAATTTATTCACAGTGTAATAAATAATTGAAAAGTTTTACACAAATTACAAAAATCGCTAAGGTTGCGAGCTAGTTAAACAAAAATATTCAAATCTGAGTTACATCACTGACAACGCGGTATACAATTATTGTGAATGCGTAATGTAAGATTATATATTTTGTGTCTAATTTTAGTAGAACAAATTCTTACAATATCACTATATCCGCAGTACAAACTTTGTCATCATACATTCCATATTACATTTGGAAGAAAATCAACTCTTTGGGCTACATTTTAGGAAGAGTCCATTTACTATCCCATATCAGTCCTATCTAGTCAATTGCTGTAACAAGTCTGCCGTACTCCGGCTAGAATCACGCTGAACTCATCCTCGGGTCTAGCGTCAGAGCCGGGAGCGCTAGGTGCGTAAGCAGCAGGAGGGGCCCCAGCAATCACAGACGCGTAAGGAGAAGCGTACATCCTTTCAGAGCAGTACTCAGGGCCTGGCGCCTGTTCCGGGCAGTACGGGGGCCGGTAGTTCTGCTGCTGCTCATATCTGTACTGCTGCTGTTGCTGATGCTGTTCCATCGGCCCTTCAGCTCCATAGTCCAAGTATTTATCAAATTCCCGAGCATCTACATCAGATTCGGGAGACCCCGTCCTTATCTCTGGACGAGGATTCATGAAATTTTGTTCTCCATCCTGCTGCTGGTTAGACGGCGGCTCCTCAGAAAAATAACCACCGCCCGTGTCGTACTCAGTTTTTGGCTGATCAGGGTAATGAGATACATACGAGTCCTCTGTTTTATACATCTGTTCGTATTGATCGAATGGATGATATTGAATAGTGTATTCCGTGGGTATTGGGCCGCTTGGGGCGTTAGAAACTCTTGGCGTAGATGTGCCTAGAGTTTGCTGGTCTTGCGAGGTCGCGACCGGTGGGAAGAACGTCCCTGTCACGAGCGGAGGCTGCTCAGTCAAGGTCCTCTGTGTACACATGACGTACATGCCGTTAGCCATGCCCATGGCGGCTACGGGCGCTGGCGAGAAGGAACCTGGCGTTCTATAAGTTTTATAAGGAGAGTACGAGTCAGACATTGATGAGGCGTTGATCGCCCGCCTCCTTTCTTCATACTGGAAGTTTTCCTTTTCATTTTCGACTGGAGATGCATCAGGGGTAGGCAGAGGAGCCTCAGCGGGAGCGCTCCTTCTTCCTTGAGGTTCAGGGGACCTTGCAGGTGAAGATTCCGGAGTCTGGACGTGGCCGTTGAATTGTTGGTTGTTTTGGAAATCGGATGCGAGGGGCGAGGTTCGGTACGGGGAGAATCCGGCTCCTGGGTTGTGAGTGAAGCGAGGATCTGGCGAGTCTGTCCCGGCGGCGTAGGGCGACCCTAGTGCCGCGGAGGTGGCGGGGGGCGCGCTGGCCGGGGTGGACGGCTGGTTCGGCCTCGTCTTGTTCTGCTTCCGTCGCCGCGGCCGGTACTTATAGTTGGGGTGCTCAGTCATATGAATGACTCGGAGACGCTCCGCTTCCTCCACAAACGGCCGCCTGTCTTGCGGTGTGAGCGAACGCCACTTTTTACCTGGAAAATAAAAAATGAAAATGAGCCGATTGTGTTTGTCGGTATACAATGTTGCTACACGTTTTTACCGAGCGGAGAAAATTGACGTGCCATGACTTGTCGTGGCGATATTACGATATTATTTACGATACTTTTTATCCGCCATGTAACAGAGGTTTATGCGTTTAGCGTGAAAAGTTGTCACTGTTTTTCTGCAAAACTGCGTATCCAAGTTTGTTGCGAGTTTTTGCAAATCTTTTATGACGTATTGGAGTGTCTGCTCCAGGCGCTTTGGAACAACATTTTTGCTGAAATATGTTACAATATTTTCCATAATATTATTTAAATTATTAGCTATTTATCAAACTAAGACAGCTGTAACATTATACTCGATGTTTATTAGTATTACCTTTCGTATATGTAGATAACATCCAAGAATAATATTAGTGGCATGTTAAATAAACAAAATAGATTCAGCCAGTCACAAAGTCAAGCTAAATAATCACGATAGTGTTTTATCAAATAACTATAAAACACGTACTATGAGGGTATCATAAATAACATCATATATCTTTTACCAAGAACTGTGAGCCTGTTAAGGAGTTTTAAACTTTATTTTTTGAACGATAAAGTTAAGGTTACTTTGTTGGTTCAAGTGTGAGGTTCCGAGAGAAATTATCGAGGAGTCCGAACAATCTTTAAGGATATTTATCAAGGCGACACTACTTGCTACCGGCAAAACAAACAACTTCACTTTTAGTGATGCGGCGTGTCGATATAAAAAATGGTAATTTATCAACCGGGAATTTAAATAGAAGGTTGATTTTTTTCTGTTTTAATGAAATATAAAATATTATGTTCGGTTCAGCATTTTTTTGTGATTTTAATGATTAATTCAGGGTGATGACTGTAGTTTCTCAAAAACTACCGTAAATCTTTTGCAAATTATGTTTTGTAGGTACACATAGACCACTTTAGTTGAAATTTTTGTTTTGTTATTATTCATACTGCTGGTTGATATTTTTATACGTTACATAATGGAAATAATAAAATGCTCAACGTATCCACAAAATCATACAGCTCTGTAAAAAAAATATAAGAACGTCACTCAGGTATCAACTACTCGGTTGACTGATGTCAAATGTCATCAAGACAAATGACGGGAAAAGGCTTCCTGTAGTGCAGGTCTTACTCCATTAGTCGACTAATACTTATCGATGTTTTTTCTATAGATAATTAATGATGAGTTGTATCGTAGAGATTAAGAGCACTTGTCAGCGGTCTGGGTATGTCTTTTTATTTATTAATTCATTGGCGTAGTTGTTTTGATGTGGTTTTAATTTTACATATTATTATTTAAAATGTTGTATCGTTACGTGCGTGACACGGTGACTTTTTTTAGGTGCCTTTATGAATTACATGAATTTAATTAAATTTGTTATTTTTAAAATCTGCATATTGATTAATATTTCGTATTATCCAAGTGAGAGTCATATTAATATTACGATTCAAGAGGTTTTTAGATATAGCTGCAAAGGCCGCGTTTGAACGCACTTAATGCAATGCAAAATCTAAGCTAAGACTTTGCAAAACCCAAACTTTTAAATTCAGACCATAATGTATGCTAAGCTAGTACTAGACAGTAACTTTGGAGTACTAAACAGTTCTTCAAGTAACTAAGCTACTTTGAATTCATAAATAAATAAATTAAACAGTGACCGGTTGTCAGTCGATCGCCTTGCTACTAATTAATTGATTTGCGACTTACGCGAAATGACAAGCAGCTAATATGAATTTATTATTATATAGTTTCTTTTACTCCCAGTAACGCGCGGTAGCCCATTAATTTCTCAATATCACTTATTATTAACCACATAATTCACATCCTACACACATAAAACAAAATCCATATCATTATTTAAAACACATTTACTGTCGCTCGCGACATTTTTCCTATTAGTCATTTGTCGAGATTTGCGATAAGGCATCGACTACCGGATTCCGTGGTGTCACCTCACTACGCGTTGTCGAGAAATATTTCTTCGTAACAACATCTAATAAAGCTTTTAGTGGACACTTTATTACTTGGGTAATGACCTGGTTGGGTTGACATCTGGCTAAACACTTGGCTGTTTGAGACCTAGATTGTTGGAGATATAGAAATTATTTTGCTTTTACTTATGTGAATATTCAGAAATCTTTTACTTGTTTTTGTAATTGGTTTTTAAGAGTGCTTACCTGCTTGATTACTGATCTACCCAATAAGCATTAATGAATGTTGTGTGGTTTTACTTATAATTATTCTTAATCTTTAAAGAGAGCAATCCTTCAGTTTCATTTTCTATTTCGCCATTTAGGTGTAAAGTTTTAAGTTAGGGAACAGGAAATTGCGTTTCTTTGTAACCCTATTGATCCCTTGTAAGGAAAGCAGAGTGTAAACCTAGATTATTTTGCTAAACTAAACTAATTGGTCATGAAGTGCAGTTACAGTTGACCAAAATAACACAACAAGAGCAGAAGTGTATAGTAACACCCTCATTTCGTCGTTGTGTTTAAGTCCCATGTAATAAGGGGAAAGCCTATTGCCTTCAACCGTGCACAAATCTAAACTCCGGGCTGCTACTGAGGAATTCCACACAGAAAAACCCAATAACACTGCCCGACCTGGGGATCGAACCCAGGACCTCACGAACAGCAGTCGCGCCTGGACCAACGAGGCAGTTGACCAAAATATGCAGTCAAATGGCCAGGCAACCGCCGATTCTTTCAATTTTCATTTGTTGCAAGTGGATACTAATGACTCCTCATGGCTACCAACATAATATTAATATACATACTTATACACATAAACCGATTAAAGCTAATCACGTCTCTGTACAATTAGTTAATAACTCTCATAACAGACCACCGGTCTCGTGGTAACCAGAGCCGGGCGTTATCGTAGTGTAATTGAGTGGCGGCGATAAAGCGGACATGCGCGTGCGCGGGACGGAAGCTACCGCGTCAGTTCCTATACCTATATTGATAGTTAAGTGAAAAGAGTATTTTTTTCTTTTGTCGTGTTCTTAATCAGTATTTTGGTTTAATTTTTGGAGCAGTGGCAAACGAAGATGGCTCTTCTCAAGAATTGAAGAGGTAGCTAAAGGGGCCTGAGCGTTGAAAGACCTTTCAGACTTGAATAAACATTTGGAAATAAGATTTAAAAAAAATAGAATTGTACTTTATCGATAACCATGACTAGATGACATGGGAAATTGAACAAATATGTTTATTTATTGTTAACAAAAGTTGTTTGTTATAACCAGTTAAATCACCGATCTAAGTAGAATATTAAGAAAAACTTATCATTGTAAAACCATTATCAATCAATAGTGAATATTCCCAAATATTTTGGTACATTTGGATGTGGTGCAATTTATTCTTGAATATTCGTAGAAACCCACCCAGAAAAGCGGAATATCTCTCAATCGTAACAAATGAGAGCCCATTAACTAAAAGTTGAGGGATAGAACCGTCCCAGTAATATAGAATGACAGGAATCAATCAACGTAAACTACGACATTTTTTATAATTTTTGGGTTATACCATCTTTGTGCGTAAGATGATAATTTAGTTAAAACTTTTTTTAGTGGCGTTCTTATTTTGAAAAAAGATGTTGTCATTTATTAATGTTTACTTTTTTTTTTGTAAAAATGCTTCAAGCAGGTTTATGGTGGTGTCGGAAAAAAAGGCAAACCATTTTTATCGATCGTTTGTTTTCCTAAAAGTCTATCACTGTTCAACTAGGCTTCTTAGATCAGGAAACGCTAGCTACAGCTCTTTGGCATGCCCTGCGTGCCCTGATACCTGCACGTTACAGGAAATAATGGACGCTACTAATAACGCTAAACTCGTAGCCAAGTTCTGGGCCGACTCAGTTTAGATTTTTTTATATATGATATTTTTTTTATTTATAAAAAGTTTGCCCCACACTAGGATTTCTCCTGTATCGTGGGTGCGTTTACAGACACAAATTTCACATGCACAAATGCCCAGACCCGGAACAACTGTAGGCCATAAAAACATTTGTTCCGTGTGCGAATCGAACCCGCGACCCGTAGCGCGGAAGCTATTGCTCAGCCACTGCACCAAATGTGCATCATCACATTAAGAAGAAGAAAACTATTTGGTTCTTAAAGATGGTTTAAAAGCTTCATCAGTCTGGTAGGATTGCTTCCGTCTTTTGCTGGACTCTACACGGTTCTTTAGTATTTAAACCTTTAGGTACCACCATATTCAACGTTCTATAAATATCATTCTTTACTATATAAAATGTTAAGTTATGTAATATGATAGAAAATCTGTCAACAATTTGTAAAATAATATCTCTACAGCATTAAATAGCAATACGGAGGTCGCTCAAGCTGCAGGTGTTGGGGCACAGCGCAGGTCTGTAGATGAAACGTGCAGGCCTATCATGCGCAGCGCGACATACTTTTGTCGTCGCATTATCTTGTGTAGAGACGAAATAAGTCATACAATATCTAAATTATGTCGAGCTGCGAATTTTAGCCCTGATGGTGTGAGGGTTAATGCCACAACAACACTCCGTCGCCGTTTCGTTGGTATTTATTTTGGTATATACTTGCTCATATATTGAGCCTGCAGCCCACTTGGGTTTGGAGTGATATACTTAATTAAACTTTCAAACCAAACTACTTCACATTGAACTCCCAACATCTCCCATCCCATAATATTGAATAAAATAGATCATTCATTAATATCAACAGATCATTAGGATCGTAATGATGGCGATCTAATTAATGATATGCGCAGGAGTGGCCCGGACCACCGCGTCATAACAAGCATGATCGATTGGATCATTATAGCGTTATCATTTATTCTTTTTTTTTGTGTTTTCCGTTGGTACATTGCTTCTGGGTGCCTATTTGATTTACCGTTAAAATTGTCGCTACTGTTTATAGAAATAGTCGTTATATTTTAGAACGTCGTAGGATAGTTAGTCACTCCACTATGTAGTAAAAAAACAAATATTTCTAGCAAATACCGAATGTTTCGAAAATCTCGGTTTCCTTGGCAGAAAGTTCCGAAAATCTCGGTTTCTTTGGCAGAAAGTACAGAAAATCTTGGTTTCTTTGGCAGAAACTACCGAAAATCTCGGTTACTTTGGCAGAAAGTACCGAAACTCCCGTTTCTTTGGCAGGAATTTACGAAAATCCCGGTTTCTTTGGCAGAAAGTACCGCAAATCCCGGTTGTTTAGGACCAGTGCGGTGATGCATATAAGAGACACTTCGGCAGCCTTCTGGACTGAATTGGCTGGTGATTAGATTGATAGATTAATTGCTGAATAGATTGACTGAACAATTACAACAATATCTTAATGCCAAACGCGTCTTGAAGACATTGGTTTTTAGCTTTTTGTATACCTTTATAATTGGCATAAGTTGAGTGTAAGTGTGAGTGGCCGAATGAATAAACGTCCTTCGTTCCATAGAGTTAATTCAAAGACGGTAATCGTCGGACGCAGGAGTGCAAATCTCTCTGCTGCCTATGCTTACAAAGCTTACACAGATTGGGTTAAATTAAGTAATATTTTCGGAATGTCCCGTTATGATAAAGAATTATTTATATTAAAAAAACGCGAACTGTCAAATTCTGCAACCTTAAATCAAATGCCCCCAATCAATCGTTGAACCCGTTGTAGTGTCACAAACAGCCGATAGATGGCAGCATCGATTTTTTGCGCCGACGGATGTCGAAGAGCATGCGATGCATTCTAAATTTATATTCTCCTGCCTTTTCTATCCCGTATAACTTTAATACCGACGTCTCTTTCCAGCAAAATATTTTTTTTGCATTTCGATTCCAAGTGCGTGGTCAATTTTGTCGTTTTTTTTTTAAAGTCTTGTCTCATAGTCTCTGGACAGTGGCGCGTTCGTTTTATTGTCCTGCGTATGTAGACTTTTATTTTGGATCGCGATACAGGGTCATGTTGAAATTATTGGCTGAATTTAAATCATATGGCTGTTCAGGTTAAAGTATGTACTGTTTGAAAGTCTGATACGACTGTGGATTGTGGATATTGTACTTTTATTGAGCGTAAATCGTATGTATTTGAGTTTATAGTCGATGCAAACCGTTATTTATTTATAGATAGGAAAACTAACAGCTATACAGAAGTGAATGGACAACTAGCACATGTTACATTAAGCCAATTAATGTTTTCACGACGATATGTACTTGATGATGTTATGTACAAGTAAAACAGTACGTAATGTTGCTTAGAATGAAAACGGGAATGACTATAATGGCCCAGTTGTAGACTCCGTTTTCTCTGCTAAGACCATAGTTTCAATTCCGAGAAATATGGTAAGAGAACAGAAGGCTATACGATTTGCAGGTCCTAATATATGCATGGAAATCGGGAAGAATGGAGATGAAGAATTTAATACAAAATGTATACAGACTTCTAGTAATTCCATAATGACAAAAATAAAGGACACCTCACACGTTCGGCATACCTCAAAGGCGAACTAACAGCAGCCCAAACGTCACAACTATTCCATGTCGAGCCACAAACGGAAGCCCACAACAACAAGCTCTCAGGTCTCCGGCGTGTCTGCGAAAGGCATTTTTTCCCTCAGTTCTGAGAAACGCCGCAAAATAAAACAGCAAAGCTGCCGAAATGCATAAACCGACGCTTTATTCGGCCGAGCTATGTTGGCGGAAACGAAAGTTCTTGAGGGCTAAAGAATAAGCGGTAGCGGGCTTGTAAATATATGACGTTTAATATAGTTTCTTTTATTATTTTGAATTTCTCGACGATTCAAGTCTACCTATGTCGGGACTTCGGCAGGATTAACAACATATTCTACGCTACAATCAATCGTTTAAAGTCTCGTCTCGTAAGAGAAGTACATGAGCAGAGAGTTTGATGTTTTAAGCACCTTTAAGAATGCGGTGCGCTGATTTGTCAATGAAATTATCCTTTTAATCTATTTTTGCATCTTAAACTTTCTATCATTCTCCTAAGTTTGTAAAAAGTGCGAAAAAGGATTGCTGTCTAGGCAAACTTTATTTTAGAGGTCTCCGCCTATCATCAGATTACACTGTAATTATTTTTTTTGTTTTTCTTTTGGTACCTATTTCAACACGTGTGTGGTAGAATGTGTGAAATAAATATTTCTTTGTTTCTATTAAACCGCAAGCTTTTCATCTGTTGAAAAATCTCAATTTTATCATATTTTGTTCCGCTGTCTGCTCCTACCTTAAAACCTACAACACAAACCAACGCATATGTTCATGTTTCAGTATGTAATAAACTTTAGTATCTCGAAGTAAACGCTGGCCAACGGCGACGCATTGTGCGTGGCGTTCCGAACGCATCGGCAACGCCTCTCCGACCAACTTTATAATCTATTTTATGTATGCTGGGAAAAAGCTATGATTTGCACGTAAAACATGCTAAACCAACAGTTTGTGGAATTCTTAAGGTGGAATGTTGTGGAAGAATTGTTTTCACGTGAGCTCAGTAAGGAAGTGCTGTAAATGTTGAATTTTGACACAAAATTCATGAAACTTCCTAATCATATTGTATCTTTTAGTGACCATAGGTAACTATTCTCCTTTTTTTTGGAGAGATCTTTGTCCTGCAGGAGCTTGCTAATAGACTTAGGCCGGTGTTCAACAACAATTATTATTTGGTTAAACACCTGTTTACTTAAAACTTTTGTATCGTTTGCGAGTGAACTGTTGTTGGTGAATAGGAGCCTTATATTGTTTTATTGTTAAAACCGTCATAAATAAAATTATTTGCCGGGTAGTTCGAGGAAGATTTTGCCATTTATCTACGATACAAAACAATTATGCTAGAACAGAATTTACAGTACAGGCACATCCATGAAGCCTATAAGGAATATATTTTTCAAGCTTCCTGTTTATATCAGAATCCTGACTGCCATAATAAACGGCATTACACGACAACTGTATACTAAAACACGTTCAAGTTAACATTACCACTAAAAACCGTTTTCATACGAAATCACATATTTTTAAAGCATCAGTTCCAATATTTATTTCTCCTAATTTGACTGCATTTCTTGGTTACGGGTCGTACTCATTAATCATACAGCCGTCCTTCTCTAACTTGGTTCGTTCGTATAGTGTTGTCTCGTTCTACTGAGTTAAGATGCGATGCGCGTACGCAAGCGGCGAGCTCGCGCGTGCCGAGACACAGTTGTTTTTTTCGATTACAAGAAAAAGCATAAAATGAAGTGATTGTTAAAGGCTGCTCTATTGGATTTGTTTCCGTTCGGTAAGGAGCAGTGGTGCGGATGATCGAGCGATTGAGTTTTATCATACTAATTGTTCGTTTTGAAATAAAACACTTAAAGTAGGGCCATTTTAATAGGTCACATTTGATATATGTAAGACTATTGTCTGTTTGTCAAAGTAAATCGTAAAATTGTCTTCTTTTTCATTATTAAAATAAATATATATTTAGTAATAGAAAAATGTTGTCCAACTGTGCCTTCTATCTTTGGAAAAATTAATAATATTACATGGCTGCCGTTACAAATGAGTATATTGATGAAGTGTCAAATGTGACCTATTAAAATGGCCCTACTTTACCAAGTTTAATAAACTACTGCCTTGTTGGTCTAGTGGTCGCAAGCGCGACTGCTGAGCATAGGGTTCTGGGTTCGATCCCCAGGTCGGGCAAAGTGTTATTGGGTGTTTCCGTTAGGAATTTCTCAGTAACAGTTGCAATAGGCTTGCCCATTACATGGGACTTAAACACCTCTGCTGAATCCTTTGGGGGATAATGACCTATAACGTGTGATGTTATGTTATGTTAAGTTTAGTAAATAATTTACTGTGTGAAGTAAATTTTAATTAGCGAGAATGAAAACAGGATGATGCCACAAAACTAAATAGTTTTGCGTCTGAAGGTGTATAAGAGTTTTCTTTAATATTCTACCTTTTAGCATTAATAGCTCTATTGGTAGAGTTCCCTTCGATAAAAGAAATACAATTTGAGGAAGGATTGAGAAAACAAGTCAATATCGATACCTCAGTTCCAAAGTGTAATAATTCAGAAACAGGTTCTTTAAAATAATTTGAAAACTAATAAGTACTTTGACCACTGTATTTTATAAATACTATTTAATTAATCTGAAATGCAATTCTTAATAATATTAAATTTCAGATAAATTAAATATTGATTAAAAAATACACGGGTAACTCACTAGTAATTTAATTTTCAAATTATCTTAAAAGAAACCTGTTTCTGAATTAATCAATAATAATATAATAATTTATTCAAATAAAAACGTTTACAAAAGGTGTACATTTAGCCAACAGTAAAAGATTTTCCATACAATTATAGTGCCTAAAAATAAACTAAAACTAAGATATTATTATTATAGGTGGAAGTAATGGTGGTTCGGAATTGCAATGTTAGATAGCGACCAGCCCGATCTAGGTTAATTTAAACCTGTGTTTCAGGCCATCACAAATTATTACACTTTGGAACTGAGGTAGAGATATGTAAAAGAATATACTGAATTTGGTTTCTATAACATGTATTGTAAGTGTATTATGATACATTTTAGACATAGCTATGTTATGACATACCATAGCTTTTTAATGCTCATTTTGCTGTATTGAATGCAATCCCACGTCAAAAGAAAATAAAAGCAAAGTTAGTGACTCGTTTGTACCTTTAAACTTAATTACTTTATACAGTACTAGCTGTGTCCTCACGGCTCCGCCCGTAGCCTATGCTACTCTGTAATAATGTAGCTTTCTAACGGCAAAAGAATTTTTGAAATTGGTTCAGTATTTTTTAAGTTTATTCGTTACATACAAAAATACAAGTCTTTCCTCTTTATAATATTATTAGTATAGATGATATATATAATAATATATATTTTTTCATATTTCACAGATAAAATATGAAAAATGTCGATTTAGGCATTTTAGGCTATCCAAAAACAAACATAAATATCAAGAGGTTTTTTCTATGCTATGCAAAATCGTCACGTCACACGGTATATAGTACTGTGTGGTCAATGCGCTAAATTGTTCACACTGAATGTTTAAATGGAATACACAAAAACATAATGATACGAATGGAATCTTAAAACAAAAATTATAACATAATATCACGCCGTGTATTCCCCGAAGAGTACGGCAGAGGTGTTTTTAGTATACCCTCGTTTCACCAGTTATGTTGAAGTCCCATGTAATAGGGGGCGAGCCTATTGCCATTAAGCGGGCATAAATCCAGACTCCGAGCTGCTATTGAGAAATTCCTAATGGAAAAATCTAATAACACTTTGCCCAACCTGGGGATCGAACCCAGGACCCCATGCTCAGCAGTCGCGCTTGCGACCACTAGACCAACAAGGCAGTCAACATTCACTAAACCAACAAAAATTATTGAAAACCAAAAAAATTCAAACTAAAACTATATTTTTTTAATTTAATATTAGTGTGACGTCATCCTTCATTTGTAGTGTATCGATATTTGATATTAAACAATATAATATTTCACGTTATAGACATTTGATGTAAGTCCATCGTCACGTTGAAGGTTAAGTAAGGGCGGCTTCACACTGCACGTGCTCATTAGCCGCGCGCTTATTCGCGCCGCGTGTGCCGTGCGGTCACGTCGCCAGCACGCGCCGACGTGTGGCTCCATTGTTGTACGATACGATTTTATCTGTGCTTGTAAAAAAGCTAGATTTTGTAGGGCACTATGGATATTATTACCTAGGCCTTTTTCTAAGTGTTTTGGGGTCGGTTTCAGTCATAATTGTCACGATTTGATCATTGGTTTTATATTTTAAGTATAATTCCTATTGAAATGATCAGATAAGAGTTAATAACGGTTTTACCATTGAAATGATCAGTTTAAAGTTTCGCGCAGAAAACCGTCCGACCACCTAGTTACTTCAATGATAACAATTATTGTCTGCCTGCCTCGTTGGTCTAGTGGTGGCAAGCGCGACTGCTGATCGTGAGGTCCTGGATTCGATCCCCAGGTCGGGCAGTGTTATTGGGTTTTTTCGTGTGGAATTCCTCAGTAGCAGCCCGGAGTTTGGACTGGTGCCCGGTTGATGGTAATAGACTCGCCCCCTATTATATGGGACTGAGACATAACGGCGTAATGAGGGTGTTACTATACACCACTGCCGCACCCTTCGGGGAATACAGGCGTGATGTTATGTTATGTCTGCCTGTCACCAATTTTATCATATATGTATTTAACTTATGACTATCTAGTTCATGGTTCATGCAAATGATTATTCTCAAGTAGTGTATAACCTTGTTCATCAAAACCTTTTATTGCCTTCTATGAGTGATAACTTATTATGTATATGTAGAGGACATTAGTTCCCCCACATGTTTTCAACGTAACACAATGGAAACCTCCGCCCCACCGCGGCATTGCGCAGGTTTGCGCTAACTGAGTAACGTTATTATTATTATCGTCGCGACAACGTGGCCGGAGCGGCGGAGCGGCGCGTTCGCCGAAACGCGCGTCTCCGCGGCAGGATGTCGCGTCACGTGGAGTGGGTATTTATTGATAGATAAATACATTTTGTTGTTTTTTTTAATCAGTTTGTTTTATTTGGAATTTTAGATTGGAATGTTAGGTGTAATGGATCGTTACGAATATAGATTGATAATTCTTTATTGCTTTTGTTCAAGAATAACATCATTCATTTTGAATTTTTGTACAAGTTAAACTTCAAGTTTGTCTTATTTTGCTATGGTCTACGCTATTTAGTTTTAGGCTGTTACGCCGTTATTGAAACTTGAAGATCAGAACTTAAAGATCAGATAATTGAATTCCAAACCATCTACTAAGTAGATTCATATCAAAACTACGATACTAAATATCATCAAAAACTGAAAAAAGCAACAAAACACTATTTTTAACAAACGTTCATTTAATACGTGTAACGCGTTGATGTCTTTTATTTGGATTGTTGGGTGTCGATAGCCAAGTATTGCACGAAAGATAGAAAAAAAAATTGGTTGTTTAACTTGTTTTGTTGTGTGGTTTTATAAATTTATTGCTAAAATAGGTGTAAGTTCTTGCACTGTCACCAGTCTTCTGTTGGTTGGCGATACTAAAACCACGTTGAAAAAATACCATAATGTATTTAACTAGTATCAACAATGTCATCAATCCTAGCGATTGACACTCTCATCATAACTGAATCAATTCTGAATTATAAAGATCTGTTACCTTAACCAATTTCTTCATAATATATTGTGTTACAATATTGATCTGAGTAGTTGCACTCTTTTATATGATGGAAGTAAGTACCTATTCTAAATTGGATAGGCAATCTGAACCCACCACTAAACTTGGCGATTCTTTAGTGAACCATATCATACTACATTTCCTTTCTGTATGTATGTCTCACATATTTTGAAAGGCATCTTCTCTATAAATATTCTACTGTAGCTATCCCCCGCCCCGCTCTCGTCGGTAACACATAGAAAATTTCAGTATTGATTGGTGGCCACTTTATCTGTATTTTGGGGTATCAATTCCCAGGCCTAGTAGCAGTAAATGCTTTTGCTTTGACCACCACATAATCAGATTTATATACCATCTTCAGTAGATACATTTTGCGACGTGACTTTCACGACGTTGACGACACTACCGACGGGTGACGCCTCACAAAATCAACCTCTTACCTCGTTCATGAATCGTCCAGCAACCTAAATCCACTCGCAAACCAACACCATCCTGACTGGCTAACCTATCCCTGATTTATATTCTATCCCTCATATATTCGCAATAGATGACAGTTCTTGGCTGTCGGCTACCGTCTCGTCGGCTCCACAAAGCCGGCGGCGGTGCGCGGGCGCACGTCTGTCGCACGCGGCGCATTAGCATGCGCGGGGCACCGCTAACGGTAGCCACCTTACGTTAAACTGTGCGACTTGGAGCGGTTAATAGCTTACTTTACACTCAAATTATTGAGGTATAGATATCAGTGTGTCTGGTTTTTGAATCAAATTGTTTGATGGATGCTTAAATGGCAACATTGGAGCTGTATGGTGGTCCGCGTCACATCATACATGAAAAGTTACGACAGAAAGTGTTCTTGAGTACTTGTACCGGGTTATATGGGGTTGTTTGGGAACCATGCGGGTATTAGGCAAGAACATGGTAGGTATAGGAGACCTTTGATATATTTTAGCATGGCAAACTGTCTTAAACCCTTCTCATTCTGAGAAGAGGCCGTAGGATAGAAATCGGCCTATTATCTTCTTGTTTCTTAAAAAAAAACGTTACCCCACAATTAGATTTCTCCTGTATCGTAGGTGCGTTTACAGACACAAATCTTCACATACACAAACGCCCAGACCCGGAAAAACTATTTGTAGGCCATACAAATATTTGATCCGTGCAGGAATCGAACCCACGACCCGTAGCGCAGAAGCCTATCGCTCAGCCATTGCACCAAATGTGTGTATTATGCTTAATGCTTATGTTATATCTTTCCCAAGAAGAAAGTCATAGACATCTATGATAGATCCGGTAGTCTATATCAAGGTCAGCTTCAAGTACAACCAGATGCGGCGTAACATCAGAGTTTTACACGCAGCAAGTGACATCCACCGCAACCCAATTACTGGTCGATATCTCATAATCTGTACACAGCAACCCTGTCAATACCTTTGCATATAAAAGTGTATAATATTTTGACACAGCGCTTCTAACTCATATATAATTCATGGGCGACAGGTGGCCGCGCAGTCACGACCTATTGCAACGATGCTGAATTTTCTACTACTGGGAAATTGTTTACATGGATTTGAAAGATTCATGCAGTTATTGTGGTTTTGTCCGGTTTTGTAGTTCAATTTGTTGGGCTAAAATGATAATTCTCATTCATAAAAAAATATACGTCTCTATTTGTCGTCTTGCTTGTTATTTTCTTTTTAATAAAGCTTGACGTCAATACTTTTTATTACTTGTTTTGTTAACTTATGAGGAAAAAGTTTAATTGAGTAAGGTAAGTGAGGACTCTATAATCTGTTCTTTAGCTGTCATTTTCAATTTAATTCCATCAATTAAAGCGACGGGCCGTTGAATCATCCCCTTCACCTTATTTCTCACAGCCCAGATGTTCCCATACATCATATTATAAAACAAAGTCAACGACCCTAAAAATTCCACAATTCCAAACAAAATTACAGGGGCCACAATCGTTCGTCGCCCAAATGACACGCCCGTGACGGCCAAATGACATAATTGTCAAAATAGTCACTGCACTGACAGCCGCACGTGACATCCACAACAGAGAGAGACAAATATATACAACCCTAAGAGGTAAGATAAAGACAGAGAATGGCGCGTCGGTGTCAATTATAGGCGGGGAAAGAGAATTAGAGAGGAGAACACGCCGGTTTCAAATTTGGAACCGTTTTGTTTTAAATCGATAAATCGTTCGATTTCGTGTTCGATTGCGTGTGGTCGACATTTCTAAGAATAATTGAATATCAATATTAAGTTATGATTCTATACTATTAAAATGATTACCGTGGAGTGAATGAATTCTGATTCATTCATCGCTCAAATGCGAAAATATTTCACGGCGATATTTCATAATAAAGACCATTCTATTAAGGGACATTATTATTAAATACGGACCACAATTTTATGTGCACATTTATTAGTGTGGTAAAAGAAAAATCGGTCATATATTTGCGGGTCGCAGTCCTGCCCTTTCGACGCCTGTCGTGCATAAAGTCCGTGATCATTTCTCCTAATTATACGTGTGGCGAAGAGGGCAGGGACTTTTGGTTCGATGTGGGTGTTCGAAATATGAAATTACGAGTTGGCGCGAACGTGTGACAATGTTTCCTTTTTTAATAATAAATGGAGACATTGATTGCTGTTATTATGCCTAATGTGCCTACGTATGAACTATAAACTTTTTTAATCACCAAAGAGGTTGTGTTTTTTTGTTATAAAATTTACAACGATAAACGAGGAATATTTATGGGTTTTAAAATAAGTGTAACGTAAGCAGATGTCACGCATTCAACGGTGTGTCATGAAAGGACGATAATTTTATTTATCGCTTTATAATGAGCATGTTTACACACAGTGTTAAATAGCAGTCATTTATTTTGTAAAATATATTATCTGAATCATTTTGAAATCTGGCGATATTGTTTTTTTTCGTCGATTCGTATTCGGAACTGTAAGAGGTAAAAAGGTGTGTTTTTGCATTTTAAGTAAAAACTACATTTACCTAACTTTACATTTGATACGTAAAATAATTAGTCCAAATGAAACACGGATGTATATTTCATCCACGCTTCAATTCTCGCTTAAATGGAGCTCCATGGTGTGTGAACTCATGTCAAAAACGAACCCAGGGCTTATGAAAACTTTAGCGGACCTAAGTAAGTCTTGACAGGTATAGCAATAATGAGAGGTTAACAAAAATAAAAACTAACTACCTTACCACAGAATCGTGCTTAACAGTTGTTTAGGCTAAATGACTAAATAGGGTCTGAACACATTTTTACGTAGGCCTGGTAAGACAAAGAGCGTGGCAGTCTCTGTGTGGCGTCTTCCATACATTGTTATAGTAATTTGCACGCCAAGAGCACGCGATCAACACGCGACGTGAATATCACACCCAGCCACGCTCTCTGTTTGGCCAGGCCTTAAGGAATTTGACGTTAGACACTGTTTTAACAAAATTAACTGTCTAAACATTTTTAGTATGACCCTTTGGCCTTCCCCGTCACCTTGACTGCCGAAGGTGCTGTAAGAGGCAAACCAGGAACTCCATACGGGGATAGACAGAAGTGCTTTGTACAGCTCTGACATCATTGTATGCATGGGATGAAAATGACTTAATTTTTGTTGTTTTTTTTTTATTTGAAATGGGTTTGCTCTTGACTCTAGTCTAGGTCAGAGGAGACAGAGACAAAGTCTAAAATGGAGTGAGCTTACCCAGAAGAAGCCTGTTAACTCTAACTTGAAGAGATTCAGGTTGAATGCGTTCGGGAACACAGACGCAGGTAGTGAGTTCCACTCTTTTGCAGTGCGCATTATGAAGGATATTTGGAAGCGCTTAGTGCGAATTGGTGGAATGGCAACTAAGTATTTTGGCCTAATCCGTCTCCTTGACTGCCGGAGGTGTCGTAAGAGGCAAATCAGGAACTGTGTACGGGAGATAGGCAGAAGCGCTTTGTACAGCTTTAATATCATTGCATGCAAGGGGTGAAAAGAGCCTCCACGAGTGAAAAGAGTATCCACTGAAATTGGTAAAGATATTATTTTTAAACGGACAACCATGGAGTTTCTTGCCGGCTCTTCTCCATAGGAAACGACTAATCGGAACCGTGCACCTAAATTCGACTTTTCATAAGCACTTGTATTGGTTTATGTGATTTTTTATTTTTTTTATTTGATAGTACATACTTAGGTACGTCCGCCGCACCCTGGACAGTCAGCCCCGCTACCAACCTTGCTGACTAGTTAATTTTTTATCACGGTAAGAGCCATTCTCGTATAGCTAGTGCCGATACGACAGAGGGATTGCATGCTAATTTTAAATTATTTTCAGCAGTGAAACTCTACAAGCTGATAAGTACAATTGAGCTGTGTTATGCAAAAATGTGTAAACCCACAAAAATATGAATTCTGTGTCAACGCCATCTAGTTTTCGTGGTAGGTCTACTAAACGCTTGAAAACATACAAATTGCATTAAGAATTTTTTGATAGACGCTCTATTAAATTTACTACAGTTCTGGGTATTTTTCAAGCGTTGAGTAGACCTACCACAAGAACTTTGACACAAAATTCATATTTTTGTGGGTTGACACATTATTGCATAGCACGGCCCACTCGGAGAGATAAATTCTGCAAAACTCTTCACCCATAAAACCAGACTGTTGACTTAAACAAACATAATTAAACCTATTAAATCACCGCTGACCCGCAATTAATCGATTCATCGAACTATAGTTATTAGAATCAATTATATCATAATCGATAAAAAAAAGGAGATACACGGAAGCTACACTACGGCCAATTATCGAGAGACAAAAAATCGATTGGATACGATTATGACGGATCGGTTAATCGATTCATGCTTTCGACGTAAGTAGGGGAGGTATGGGAAAATTGCTTACAGGTCAACTTTCTTAATCACAATGTGTAATGTAGGTGCTTTTTGTATGTGTGCGTGATTTCTTGCATGTGTGCGTGACTTTATGTTGCGGACCTTGTTCGAAGCAGGTGAAGTGCTTCGAGATTACAAGAAAAATGGTGTTAGCTTACAAGTGTTAGTCGACCAGACAAATAGAGCGTTTAACTGTTCAGTATGAAGATTTAAGATGTAAGATTGAGTGAAGATCTACAGAAGATGTCGCCTTTAATTTATGTAGTCTTGAAACACTCATATTAAATCACATCTTCAAAGTCAATGAATCTGACAGTTGAATCTGGTTTTAATTATCAACTTATGCTATAAAAACACGAAACTCACCCCGAAATCTACCATGAGGAAAAACAGCACCCAAACGTCTCAACCGTAAAATAACCTTCGATTGTCCCCAAAATTACGCCCAATCAATTTCCTGTGCCGACTATTAAGTTTAAAAAAAAACAAAAAAAAAACCATGTATAAAAAGGCAAAGTTCGCCGTCTATAGACCATTTCTTCGGGGTCATAGCACCCAACAGGAAGTGGCGTTGCGGGTCGGCGCGCGCGCAGCCGCCTCTTACGAAAAATAATACTCTTCTAGGTATAACACATAGCCAGTGAGTCGTGTAACTGTACGGTTAAGGAGTTTTTATGCTTTTGAATCTTATTGTTTTTTACGGTGTACGTGATATGATGCGGCCCGCGAATGTCTAAATGTCATTTCTTTTTCTACCTTCGTAAGTGGAGGACGTCTTTAAATGAATGAATGGCAGATTAATGAAGATGAAAGAGATGTATTTTGATTGATAAAATCGCGTTATACGTTTATATACCAGTTCTATAAAAACAATAATAACTTCTCGGTTGACAGCTGTTGTTTTTTTATTCGTTTTCGATTCCTTGCTAACTGCCAGTGTGTGAGATCATTTGTTGAAAAACTCACTTATTCGGCGTTTGCGAGACATGACGCTTGCACCAGCGTTTATAAAATGAACGCTTGGTTGTTTTATCGCGCTTTTGAGAACCGAAATGTTGAAATTTTCCTTTTTGTTAAATGGAAAGTGTACGGGAATTTCTTCAGGGATCAATGATCCCTTAGAATCGATATTTTGGAATAATTTGTGTTCTTACTTAATACCTAGAATGCCAGGTTTTTCACATCCCTTTTATTTCTCAAAATAGGAGTTTTCTTCATTGAATTTTTAAGACTTACATACTTATATATCAAACCGATATCTATGTTTATCTTGTACTTTAGATCTTTTCCGATCTCCAGATGATTTCTCTTGATTGTCTCATGTGACTACCTTGAAGGGAAAACTCAACACATTTTTAATAAAAGTGAAACGATCTACATCCCAGCCTTGAACCATTAGAAGCAACCACACGCGTGTGAACTCCCGGGCACACGGAAGTGCACGCATCGCCGGGTCACAAGCTAACCTTGTGTTTACTACGACTCGCCTTTGTCGCTAATTACTAGCCCTTTGACAATTATTGGGAGATTTCCCCGTAGGCATCTTTGTAATTAGGTTTAATTAGTTTTGTGGTAAAGAATGTCTTGCTCAAGTTGTTCTCAGGCTGAGCTTTGATTAGAAAGAAATAAAATTATTTTTCTATATCTCATTAGTGCTATTATGTTTTGGCTATATTGGTACACCTAAAAGCGTTGCGTGATTATTAGTTTCGGAACACACGTAGCTCCTACTTGGTGCCTGTGACATGAGCGTTTACAGAGTTTGATCTATCATAGTTTTTAGACCCTTAGCTGGGTAAAATATAGGATCCAATGGTAAGCCTGTCAAAGTAGACGTAAAGTTTGAATTTTAAGATTCTTAGTTAAAGACCCGTAACCGTGCTACTACAAGTATAATTATGTCATTTCTAAATCAGGAAACAACCCGGAGGTCAAAGTCCACTGACCTTGCAATCACGCTAAAAACCATATAAATATTTAACTCAATCAGAGTACAGTTAGTGTCCGTCATGGGAAGGCGCACCTCATGCATATTGCACTACTTCGCCATAAGAATTATGTTTTACTATAGTAATTATACACTAGTTTACAATTAGCAATACTGAAGGGTAGCGGTGCGTGTAAAATCTCTGCTCGCGTGTTTTGTTTTATTAGTGATGCTGGCTGGGAATTGATGAAAAAGATGTATCAGGTGTTAGTTTTTCCGCATAACTACAACTGATTATATTAATGGAAAGGCGAATGCAAAACGAAAGCTGGTGGCAACACCACCGTGAGTACGTATCACAACCAATCAGAACAAGTTAAATTAACATTGGTGTCGATTCTGTTGAGCACTTTGACAGGACTAAACTAAACTAAGGGTGTTGGTCTCTTTCTGTTTCAATAGAAAATAAGTGACAGTTGCGTTTAGTCTAGTTTAGTACTGTCAAAATGTGCAGCAGAATCGACATCATCGTCAGTAATGTTCAATACATTTTAACCAATGAAATCGCTTTGGTACTAACGATGCTGGCACCATAAGTCCCTGAGTTACCACTTTCTGCCTATCGAAGTTTGATGTTGGTCACATGCATAGCTCAAAACGATGATAGGTACTGCTTGTTGCTAGGCAAGCGGTGGTGAACTCATACATAGCCTTCTAGAATTGGGTTATACAGACCGGCTGGTTGGATGGTTACCCTTCCATCTATCAGTGAGACCCTTGTCGTTCCGTAGCAATGCAGCTCGAGTGAGTTTAATGTTTGGTAAATCAGGCTATTGTACGTATCCCCCAGTGCAGATTCAGGAATATCTAAGATCGTCTCAAGTATTTCGGAGTAGCCGTCCAAATAAATCTTATGCGGCGGAACATTAGCATATCATCCACATATAAATTGCTAGTTAAAATTATGAAATAAAGGTTTATTAAAGCGTAACATAAATCTGGTGACAGTCTCTACTTGAAATCAGTCTGTTAACATATCATCAACGATGGTACTGATGTAGCGTTGATTAATAAGTATAAGATTTGTTTTGACAAGTAAAGTAGGATCTGGCAAAAACCCGGAAGAAAGTTTAAGTTTAATGTCCTGCTGTCGAATACATTTGGACATATGTTGTTCAACAAGAAGTCACAAGTAAGACTAAGTCTCTTATTACAAGAGATAGCATAGATTGTAAGAAAGTGATGAGTATATTTTAAATCTGGGTTTACCTTGATCTTGGTTTAAACCACTTTCCGTAATAAGGGATGACTGTCTGAACATCAACTATCTTAACTCTTAGAATTTACTAACTCTTATTTGTCGTAAAGCGGCTTCAATTATACCATCAAATAAGTACAAAAAATAATAATTCAACAAACAATTAATACCTTGTCTAATTAACATAAGCTACATATCAACTATTTAACGCCAGCAAACTAATTTTATTTGCCTATCGCCCCTAACACCACATACTACATGCAAAAACCAAGTCTACATTATAAAAATAAAGTCCAAAATCATTTGAAAGTTGCGGAGATATATGGATTTTTATGGATGGTCATTCATAATTATGATTTCATGGGAATTAAGACTTTGATGTCACAATGTTAAGGTTGTGTTTCGATTGTTTTTGTTATCCAATGGGTGGTCATGCTCAGTTTAATTAATAGATGCAATTAATAAAAAAAACGCTTGTAAAATGTACTGGGCGATCATATCATGCGGTGTTTGTTCGTTGTTTTGTAAATACCCGTGTTTAGACATGTTAGATTATCATAATATTTTGTTTGTGATATGTAAACTTTCGGCCAAAGATGTTTATATCTAACTGATAGGTGCAATAGTTTATGTATCGTCACTTATTTTCAATTAAACATAGACGAATAGATTGCTTTTGAGCTGATCTAGGAATGAAATATATAAAATATAAACTATATAAACTATCTTACCACAAAATTTTGTTTAACAATTGATCAAACGGGAATTAAAGTGACGTTAGACAGGGTTTTAATATGTTAAAACTTTTGTAGTAAGTTCGGAAATGTTTCAGCTCCATATTAGAAATGTGGATTTAGGGAAAGAATTGCTGTATTGCCTTAGTCAGAAACAAAGTGTCTATATGAAGTTATTTGAATCACTTGGAATTTGGGGTGTATGAGAAGAGTCTCCACGAGTGATGATACTTAAGTACGTCCGGCGCACCCTGGGCAGTCAGCCTCGCTATCAACCTTCCTGACTGGCTAATCTTTTCACCACGGCATGAGTTATTCTCCTATAGCCCATGCTGATATAAAATCAACTGATATAAAAAAAGAAAAACTGTTGTTCCAGCTACAATTCTATTTGGCATTAAAGTTGTTCTGTTTAATCAGTTAGACCCATTGGTTAAAAGGTTCCAAGCTTGTACGATATTTTTTCCTACATTATCTTTTTCTTCATCATATCCATTTAACTGCTAAATTTGGGGTACTCCAGCCCGCCCCAATGAACTGTAAGTCATCATCATCCTCCTGCCCTTATCCCAACTTATTTGGGGTCGGCGCAGTATGTCTTCTTCTTCCATTCATCTAGCCGTCATTTCAGTAGTCACCCCCTTTCTAGCCATATCATCTTTCACACTATCCATCCAATGAACTATAAGTATTGCGCAATAAGGAATGTTTTTTTTTTAATTCTCAAATATGTCTACAACACGTCAGGATTAACCTAGATCTGAAATGAAGACTGGAGTTTTTTGTCTTCCGCCTTCCATAGCCCCAAAGCATCTGATTAACCAACTTCATCGTTCAACTGTGATATTACAATAATTAATTTAATTTAAATTGGCGACACCACAATTAAGATGCTCGTGAAAGTCATGAGACAATGGTGGAAGTCTCCCACGAACTCTTGCCGTGTCACCTACATACTGAGAATGTGGATCATGGTTATAACTAGATTTATTTTGGCTATAAACTTTGATAACTGTTTTAGGAGGTGTTTATTTTTATATGGCTGTCTGTGAGAATTGTTGGAATATTCTACAACTTTAAGCTCTGCAGTGTGGTGTATCGAAATTCTTCGTCAAAAAGGTTGTCTGTGGCAAAACCCGCTCCAATATTCATGTAGCGGTTTGGGAGATGACTTAATAATACAACAGAGAGAACTAGTCAGGGTTTTTGTCTTGGCAATAGAAATGGGAAGCTCTAAAAAGTAATCGTTGGTGTGTGTAGTCTGCCAACCCAAGCCAGAATGGTGGACTAAAGCCTAAATTCTTTTCATTTTGAAAGGAGGCCCGTGCCCATTATTTCGCATTACTGCTCAGTCATGGACTGATTATGCTCATTGACAGAGGTTCTATCAAATATATTCTTTTCCCGTTCTTCGATATTACCTTCGGAAATGCTAGATAAGTAGCAACAAACTCAAACCTTATTGATTTAAAGTCACTTAAATGTGATCCTTGCCCAATATCGACAGTAATTATTAGAAAGAAGAATACGAAACAATTTTTTTCAGTTGCATCAGTAGGGTATACGGACCATGGTCTGAAGAGATCCGGTAGTGGGGGGAATTGATTGTATGGAGTAGGTTGATTGAATTAAAACCAATTTTACGCATTCTAACCCTACAATTAACTTAAAATGCTAGTTCATATTTGCATATTCTCACGGCCAACCCTCGGTAGGTAAGCAGAAAGAACAGTTAATGGCTAATGGCTACTACTAACGGTTCGTACAATCTACATAAATATCATTATGTGATGAGTTGTGAATCAAATCGGCGTAAAATCAAGTCGTTTATCATAATTTACATATGTACGCAATATCGTGCGTATGACCCGTAACGTGTGAAGTGGAGTTACAGTTACCTTAGCTTGATGTTACGGGGGTATAAATGTTGCGGGTTCCTATATATTACCGATCGTTATTGGTTGAAAATACGACTTGCGTATCTCTTTTATGAAATTAAAAGCGTTGTGCACAGTGGAAAATAATGTTTTTCGGAACAGTTTTTTAGAACCATAGATACGCAAATCTATTCGTTTTTATTATAGAATCGTAAATAAGAGTTGGATAAAATTGCATTTGGTACAAGAAGACTTGATTGTACCAATTTCCAGTTTACTCTATTCCATCCTCAGGTTGCCTGGCAGAAATCGCCGGGTTGCGATAAGGCCGCTCGTTATACCTAGTTTGAAGACCATTACTGTACTTGCATTTTTATTTTGGTTTACAATAAAGAGTATAATAAATAAATAAGAAGATAGACCTTCTGAAGAACACACAGGGGGAGAAAGATAAAGAGAGGTGTAGTAGCAATTTGAGAGAAGTACTATCGCGGACATTTGCATTGAACCACTTTTCAACCTTATTACTAAGGCAATACGGTTGAAAAGTGATTCACCGCAAATGTCCGCGGTGGTACATACCCAGCTGTGGATAGTGGCAGGTTGATTATTGAGAAAAACGAGAACAAATTTATTCGGCTGCAAAAAGAAACAACAGCATTAACTAAAAATAATTCAACAACAAAATTTAAATAAAGGTCATGTGTGTCTTAAGATCCGGTACATAGGTCCTGTTCAGCAAAAAGCCAGACTACTAGTACCTGACGATGGTTTGCAACAGAACCTTATAAGTAACCCACGGATATGAGTTACTTCATATTTAAGAAAACATAAATACTGTCTTGTGGTTCTAATGGTAGCAAGCCGCGGCTACTAAGCATAGGGTTCTGGGTTCAATCCCCAGGTCGGGCAAAGTGTTATTGGGTGTTTCCATTAGGAATTTCTCAATAGCAGCCCGGAGTCTGGATTTGTGCCCGGTTAATGGCAATAGGCTCGCCACCTTTTACATGGGACTTAAACATAACTGGCGAAACGAGGGTGTACTAAAACACCTCTGCCGAACCCATACAAGGCGTGATGTTATATTATACCAACTCTCAAATATAACCAAACCAATTTCTATAGCGTCCTAAGAACTACTCACGTTTAGCAATGACCGGTCACGGGCTGATAATAAAACGATGTCTGACCGCATCTCCATAATGACCACACTCATTCTTTACCCCTGAACCGTTCATTAAAATACAAAAGGAAGCAATAATAATAACTCATAGTATCTCAATCGTCTGCTGATTCCACTCTGGCGCAGCGCGATGGTGCGTCCCGTCGCGGGTGGCTGCGCGCGCAAGTGGAGCAAAGGTGAAAGAACAACCGTGTAGCGTGGACGGTGAAACTTGCGAGTATGGTAAGTTGCGAGCTATGTACGTGGGCGGGAACTACCTATGATGTATAAGTACATCATACAAATCATATATATATAGGGTTGCCAACTTTTTTTAATAAAAATTAAGTATATTTAGGTCTGAGAAGGAAAGTAAACAGTATTTTAGAAAAAATGAACAGTATTTTATTCTTTTAATGTTTTTTATGACATATTTTTTAGTGCTACTCTCACAACTTATCAATTTCGTGTAATTGTTAAATGCTCCAAAAAAAAAAAACTTAGTGTTAGGCATTTTGATGCTGAAAACAGTATTTTGTATACTTTATTTTTGTTCAACAGTAAAAAGTATAATGTAGTGAAAAAAGTATGATACTGTTTTTAACAGTATAGTTGGCAACTCTATATATATATTATAACGTCGTAGTACCAAACTTGGTCAAGTGGGATACTCCAATGACAGTGATTGTGACCGTGGAGTTACACAGATGATGTCCCTGTCCTGCTCTCTGTGCAATAATACGCTTGGTTTGAACACGTCGCTCGTTTGGTTCGAACACGTCACTACAAGTACAACAGTAACTGATCGCAACTGTGCACGTCACCGCGACCGCAAGCTGAACGCGTTGGTTTGAGCGTATCTTAACACCAGCGCTTTGGAACACTGAATGACGTCACCGACAATGCTGTCGATGAGGTCTACACAATGAATAATATATTTAATAATCATTGACACGAAGAAGAAGAACGAAGTCTTCCTTGAATTGTGGTAAAAATAGTGTCAAAAATAAATAGTTAAAATTACATAAAAAACACGCGTTTGTTTTCTAGATCTCATCAAACAAGCCCAAACTCGATAAGTCTACTAGTAACCCTGAGAGGTTTCAGTACCGATCCACCTTCTGGCTCCATCATGACATCAGCTCGATGGTACCATAATATTGTATGGTCATCTGAATTACATACATTTGCAAACTTTCCCTTCGATGTGACAGTTCGAAGTGGGTTGAAAATCGAATTCCAAGTTCTTTTTTATGTCTTAGTTAGATATAGGTGAAGTGTTAAAAAAAAGAACCCATAATACAAGCAAGCAAAAAGGTTTTACATATCTTTAGGTTGGCAATGAAGGTATGTTATGTGATAGTAGATATCTATAGCAAAAACGGTGAAACTCATATGGCAGCTCGCAAGCTACACTGTGGGCGGAGTTACATGGTGCTCATTATGATTTGTAGATTTAATTTTGATGATAGATTTGAGCTCCTCGCTTTAAGAGGAAAAGAATTGAAGGGAGAGGGGAGTAGGTTAGGTCAGGTTAACAACTTTAGTCTGTTAGGTGAAATAGAAAGAGATGTTCTCTCGACTGAGTGAAATGAGTAGTAAACCACTGGTATAGTACAGTCAGCAACGAAAGTCTATTAACACTTCAGTTTTTAAATCATAACTGAACACAATAATATTCAAATTTAATCGGAACACAACATTGTTAAATAATAAAATTACACAAACTCTTGATTATTATATGAAATTCTGAAAAGCAGTGTATCGAATAATTTTGTGTCTTTTAGATGTTATGTAAAAATAACAGTGTTAACCAACTTTCGTTGTTGACCGTACCTACTCATAGGTTTTCTTATACGTGGGCGGAGTCAAAATGGAGGGAGCGGGATTTGTGTAAATGGAAGCGTACGTATCTAATTTTCTTGTTAATTTCCTTTTACAGTTGTAACAGGAGCTTTATGAACGCGTTCTTTCTGTATTTTCCAGTCTCGTATAAATATGAATACGTCTTCAACAATTATAGTTGTTTTCTTGCTGGGTCAGCTCGGTAAATTGTTACTTCGCAATATACTCGATGTTAAATGAGTACAAGAGCCGTTCCTGTAACCATTTTAATCAAAAATTCAGGATTCAGATTCAGATTGCTTCATTGGTCAAGTGGTGGCAAGCGCGACTGTTGATCGTGAGGTCCTGGATTCGATCGTCAGGTCTGGCAAAGTGTTATGGGGAATTACTCAGTAGCAGCTCGGAGTTTGGATTTGAGCCCGGTTGATGGCAATAGGCTCGCTCCCTATTACATGGGATTTAAACATAACGGCGAAATGAGGGTGTTAATGCACCTCTGCTCAATCCTTCGGGGAATACAGGCGTGATGTTATGTTATTCTTCAGGATTCAGCTAATTAAAGTTATTAGTTATGTAACATATTTTTTTCCTATAAATGTAACTATAGCGACACAAATATTTATTTACTGTGAAATAGGTATAATAGGCTGTGAAAACAACCACATTATGTTAACTTCGTATGACGTCATTGCATAAACAAATGTTTTAATAGAACTTACGTAAATGCTCTTATTATAGCTTAGTTATTTACTGAAAAAATTGCGTCAGAAAATTGCCTCATGTTTGCGTAGCAACAACCTATTGTGCTTATAAGTAGTGGTGGTAGCAACCGTATAGAACCTACCAACAGCCATATGATGTTAAATGTAACATAACATTACGCCTGTATTCCCCGAAAGGTTAGGCAGAGTTGTATACTAACACCCTCATTATGTTCTCCCTCACCGTTATGTTTTAGTCCCATGTAATAGGGAGCGAGCCTATTGCTATCAAACAGGCACAAATCCAAAGGCCGGGCTGCTACTGAAGAATTCCCAACGAAAAACCCAATAACACTTTGCCCGACCTGGGGATTGAATCCAGAATCTCACCATCAGCAGTCGCGCTTGCCACCAATGGACCAACGAGGCAGGTAGAAATGTCAACTCAAGAATGATGACAACAGCCTGTTAAAATTCTGGTACTTTAGAATAAACTATGTACGGATTCTAAGAGTCTTACAGATAAACTCAGTATCTCGTGGCCCGTCCAAGTTGAACAATTTTGTTTTATTTGAGGACAGATATTTCAGACAATTCGGTAAATACACACATCAGAGCGGGGCTTGCGTACCTAAAATAAACTCTATGATATACTTATAATGTTATCTGTGGTAACCTTACCACAGATTAGATATTATGTAGGTATCTACAGTAGATTCGCGTACCATGTACCATAATTGGGCCGTGTTATGCAATAATGTGTCAACCCACAAAAATATGAATTTTGTGTTAACTTCATCTAGTTCTTGTGGTAGGTCTACTCAACGCTTGAAAAAATACCCAGAACTGTAGTAAATTTAATAGTGTCTATCAAAAAACACTTAATGAAGTTTGCATTTTTTCAAGCGCTGGGTTGACCTACCACTATAACTAGATGGCGTTAATACAGAATTAATATTTTTGTGGGTTGACACATTATTGCATAACACAGCTCAACTATGGTACACATAATTCACACATTACATCATTGATAATGAGTTTAGTAAAAGGAAATATTATGTCAAGAGGATAATGAAAACAATGAAACTGGTCCTGAGTTTGTTTCGGAGTTTCTTATCAAGTGATAGCCTACTGGTGTGACCGTCGGACTGCCACGTCATAGGTCGCGAGTTAGAACTCAAGGTATGCAGCTCTGACTTTTCGAAATCATGTGCGTATTGTATAATTATCATTTGCTTAAAAACGGTGAAGGAAAACATCGTGAGTAAATATTTCTCGAAATATTTTGAGAGATATTTCTCGACGATATGTAAAGCCAAGTCAGAGACCCATGGACGGCATAAACTCTGACACCTCTAACTACACGTAAAGAAGAAGAAGATCAAATGGTCAGCTGGCTAAGAAATGCCGAAACCAGCTAGCAGAGTGACTTGTATAGGTGTTGAAAACAACAGAGTTTTGAGTTTTGAGGATCAGCAGGCAACAGTATCTGTCTGTCTGTCTTTCATTCTTGGTTTCAGCAGAGAATACTAATATCTTTTTCTTGGAGCTAGTGGTCGATTTCTAACTTAGATTGTTTCTGCGACCTATTTGGCAAAGCGCCAAAGACTTCCCCACTACGGTCGCGGATTGACTCCTTCTGTTGGACAATGGGCGGTTATATAATTTAGCACAATAAGTTACTATGTGTTAAGGCCGATTCCTATAATTTACGGAGCGTTATTGGTTTAAATTGAAACTTGTATCTTTAGTAATAATGAAGCAAAGATCCCATAGCTTTGCTTAGTAGACCCCATACAGAAGTTGTGGCCTATAACAGGTATTGCTTACTAATCTTTTTATATTCCCAGTTTGGCAATAAAAAATGCTACCATTGGTAAGGAAAACGATTCGTTTCTTGTTTATTGGAACCGGGCATTAATGATGTGGTATACACATTATACATCATCCTAGTATTTTCCTTCAGTATATTGGGCTCCGCTTCCAGTCTAGCCAGACCCCCAGACAGAATAACGTTCTCTATATTTTTAAGATCTATATGTAGTGGTTTTTCGGCAGCCAATATCAATCTTATAATACGATGTACCCTTGCGACTGTTGTAGTGGTCTTTGAGAAGGTCCATATTCAGCAGTGAATGTAATACGAGCTGGCATGTTGATGATTAGAATTGGAACCCTAGTGTAGTAAACGACCGCTCGAAGTGACTTTGTATCGGCGGCAGCATATTCGACGAACATAAGTATGTCATCCGTTCCATGTACGAAAAACCAATCAAAATTGGAATGAATATACTTAAGTATGTATTTGTAAATGTAAAGCAATCGTCGGATCCAGTTCAGGAGGCCGGGTGGCGACCCGCGTTGCCCAACGTCCGTCGGTAAGCGTATTCATTGAATCGACCCCCGACACCGCTGAATGCTGATTCATATTTATGAACATCTTCTTTTATTGAGGGTATATGTACGTTTTGTGTAAGTACTTGTTTATGGTGCAAGATAATTGTATTGAAGTGCGCTCTTTTATAGTGTCTAAAATATAATAGGCCCGTTTTGACAGTTGTCAGATTAGTACATTTTATGTTGAAATTGACATAACATTTTCTAATCTGACAGCTGTCAAAACGGGCCTATTAAATTTTAGCTACTATACACTATACGAAAGATGTGTGAAGACTAATTTAAAACTGTTAGTATATACCGACATTCTTTTCATATCTGTTTGCTGAGGCTAAACCTTCAGGGTGAATTGACTGTACCTTTTTACATTTTGATTCAGTTTGACCCTGAAAACGGGGCAAGTGGTACATATTATTAAAAGGGGCGAAATCTAAGGGGCAGGTGGTGCGTCCACCAATTTTACTACAACTTTAACGACAATCATGATGGTTTGAAAAAGGTTAAAGCTTCCTTCAGTCGCTTACCAACCAATGATCATACAAAAAGATATTTTCTTACCAAAACGTGTGTCAACTTACCATCTGTACTTAACTTAAGCGTTCGCCACACCAAACACGAGCGCGGGGTGCATGCGGGGCGTGCCGGGCCCGCGTTCGCATTTGATGGGACATGCTTCATAGAAATCCCTTGAATACCATTGACGTGGATTCGCCGACGACAAGACACACTCGCGCTCCGCGGTTGTTGTAGCGCACGCTTTAGCTCTGTTGCACTTTTGCGGGTCCCTCTATTACCTATGCTAGGTAATATCTACTCATTACATAAAACCGTGTGTTCTACGCACCAATACAAGCAGTCTCATTAGAATTGTCCGCTCCCAATTGTTAGTCACAATTCGGCCAAGGGTTACTAGAATTTGAACTAAGTAAAAACAAACCAATTCTAACATAATGACAGTCGACAAAGCACTTCACACAGCGCAAAACATAAGGCTAGGTGCACAATAACACCGCCCTTCTGGCGCAATATGCACTTTTTGCGCAACATTCGTACGTTGCAATGATCGTGCGAAAATGGCTTCTTGTTCCCTAGTTTCATTGTCATGTGCCAACGATTTATGAATGTGTGTGAGCTCACCTTAATTGAGATTGGTTGGAGATAATGCATTGCGAAACAAAACGCTTAATTTGTGTGATAACTAAGTAATGGTCGTCTGACCGCTAGATCGGTCGATGACTCGGTAAGTTGGTACGTCACCGCTGAATTCTCACGGCTATTTAATGTTTCAGGTAAGTTGTACAGGTGGTAGCAAATTGGATAATTTTGTTTAAAAATAGCTTTGATTGTAATAAATAGTTCCGACTTTAAGTGACGATGACTGCTGATGCGTTATAAGACAGGTGTTGTATACACGAGCTTAGTATTTGTTATTAGTGCTTATCGCTCAGTAGTTGTCGCTTTGAATAAGATCGGCTTCTATTCACATGCACTTGCAGTTTCACTAATATTAAGCACGAATTCAGTATATTTACACGAAAGGTAAGGTATACGCGACAAGTACTAAGCATTAGTTACTAAGTTCGTGTAAACTATGCATAGGTCATCATTGCTAATGTACTGCATTTTCCTATACTTGTGTCGGCTTCTAAACCTTCAGAACGATTTAGCGATTTATCTCTTTTTTTTTCGTTACGAGCATCTTAAATGGAACGAGTCAACAATCCGAATTGGTCGACAGCTTATCGAAAATGTTCTGATTCGGTTGCTGAAGCTACTGAAACGGCTATATACGTTTACAACTGAAAATAATACGCCCTAAGTTGCACTTAAAATGGTTGTGAGCGTTAGTGCGATAATCACTTCGCCAGATAGGTAATTAATTAATTACTGAAGGATTTAGGTAGATGTAACTAAAAATAGATGATGTTTATTTTCATCACCATCATCTTCGCGCAGCTACAGGTTGTTGCCCAATTTGATTACAAAAAAATATAAAAATTAAAACTAATCTTAACTAATCGGATTACAGTGTTGACCTCAACTTTAGAAAGGTAAATTACTGCGGTAATTAAGAAAAAAACGGTCGGTACATATGGCCGTGCTCTAACGGCTATTGTCTCGGGAAAAAATATTCTTTATACGTACATAGAATCGTTTTTATCAGATTTTCGCACGGTCCAACACTTAACTGTTCACATATACAGTGTGCTCGGCTAACGCGGTAAATTTACGGGTAATATAGCGAAAATATCGTTGGAATTGCGTAGTTAGTTATTCTTAATTAACTGCTATTTTAAGTAAATAGCATCAAGTATGAAGTTTAATTTAATGGTTAATTTAAATTTCTAAATGACAACGTGAGTCGTTTTGTCCCAGATTTATATATTTTATTTGAATTTATTTTCGTATTTATGTGCGTGATAATTAATTAGTTTTTGGACGAAGCTTTATTTTCATTGAATTTATAAGTTAACTAAAAACAGATTAATAAATTTAATTTATTTTAAATTAAAGTATCTAATCAAAATTCAAGGTTTCCTTTATTATATTCGTCTAAAACACTACAAAAACACAGATACGAAAGAAACTATTCTAAACACACCTACTATCAAGAAATAAAAAGTTAAACGCCCTATAAGTACTGGGTATTCATCACATCCAATTCCAAACAACTTGATCACCCTGTATACATTGCAGTGTGGAAATTAATAGGTTTGCGCTACAGTAGTTGCGCCACTGTTGCGCAGCCATCCTTGACTGGCGGGCTGGCTCCCGAAATATGGTCCAAATCCAATGGCCTTGCACCAATTTATTTTAAAATCGTTTGAATTACGATTCTTTGTGAAAGTTCAGTCTTGAATACTTACGTCACCGAAGACGTCCACTACTGAATAAGAGCCTTCGTAGATCGCTCAATGTATTGCATAAGCAGCCCATTACTGGCCCACGGCTGGGCACGGGCCTTTTCTCAGATTGAGAAGGGTTTAGGCCGCAGTCTACTACGCTGGCCGGTGGGGTGGACTACACATACCATCGAGAACTTTATGAAGCCCTCTCAGGTTTGCAGGTATCCTCACGATGTTTTCCTTGATCTTGTTAGTCGGACTTGTGATCATAGAATTATCACAGTATAAAGACTCGATCGTAATAATGTTATCATCATATTAGTATTGATTTATTATTATTTATTGACATGCAATTAATGGCTCAATTAAAGGAAATAATAGCAAAAATTAGGTCTTACACCCGGTTTCTGAGTTAAGTATTTAACGCTAAGCAAGAGAATAAGCGAGGTTTGGACATGATTTTAAGTAAACTATATACAAAACGATTCTTAATTGTTACATATCTTAGAATTTTTCAATCAGAAACTGGCCGTTTAAGTAAGCCAAATAATATTCAAATAGATATTATGTTATAGTTTCAAGCATTCCACGAAGAAGCATTGTTTTTTGCTCCTAAATCTCGAAGAACATTGTCGGAAAAAAAGATCCGTTATGAAGTCTGTCTTGAATTTTATCATTTTTTTAAATATCCTTCTTTGTTCATAGACCAAATTCGAAGTACGCGGTATAAAGGCCGGCACACACTGGCCCTGCATACAAAGTAAGGTGGCGCGCACACGTGACGCGACTTCCGCTCGGCGGGCCATCAGCTGATACATTCCTTTTACGTTTGCTTGATAAGTGGGACTTTGGACTTTGTTATTATGAAAATTGAATAAAGAATTGCTGTTGAACTGCCTCGTTGGTCTAGTGGTGGCAAGCGCGACTCCTGATCGTGAGGTCCTGGTTTCGAGCTCCAAGTCGGGCAAAGTGTTACTGGGTTTTTCTGTGTGGGATTCCTCAGTAGCAGCCCGGATTTGTGCCTGGTTGATGGCTCGTCCATTATTACATGGGACTTAACATAACGGCCAAATGAGGGTGTTACTAATACACTTCTGCCCAACGCTTCGGGGAATACAAGCGTGATGTTATGTTATGTGTTGAATAGCTATTCGAAATTTAGTCTTTAATAAAAAAAATGGCCAAAAATGAAAAAAAAAACGTGTGCATAGAAAGAATATAATTGGATAGCATTTTTAAAACTTTTGAAAAGTCTCTTTTCAATTATTTGTGCCTAAAATCGTTCTCCAGCACAAATCTCGAAAACCAGTGTAATATTTGTTTTTTTCTATCGAGGATGATTTCGTCTCTACATTAATTTTATGCTTGCAAAGACGCAAGCGAAAACGACGCAAACCTACCTACCTAAATAGAGGCACACTGGCAAGTGTGCCACTATTTAGGTAGGTAGGTTTACAAAAGAAAAATGTTGACAGCTGTATGTCACAAGAGGTTATAATGCAAATCACTGCGAGACACTGAAAATGCAAAATATTCTAAAATTAAATAACTGTTATACAGTTGATTTATGCATTTTTAAACTGAGATACATACAACCCATCATGTTTTATTTCAAACAGTTTGCCCTGTGGTTCTCGGCGAAGAATGGACCGTCAATGGAGCCACTCCATGAAGGTGTAGGTAAAAAAAAAACATTTTAACAAAAATATAACCGACTTCAAAAAAACGAAGAAAAGACTAAAATAATTACCATATTATAAAATTAACAGTTTCAGAGGTCGGTACTAATCCACGCTGACCAAATTGAAGATGAACACACAGTTGATTTTCTTCATTAGATCTTCTCCAAATTTAAATGAGACTATTTCGAAAGAATACTCTTTCAAACAAAAAAATAATTTTGCAAATCGGTTCATAAATGAGGGTGTAGTGAGATAAAAAAAATTAAAAAAAAAACTGCCGACTTGAGAACCTCCTCCTTTTTTGGAAGTCGGTTAAAAATAGAGAGCAAACTACGAACACCTATCGAAACATTTGGCCTTGAAATTCCGTCTCTTTCTAAATACCCAATTTAGAAAGAGATACATTACTAAACTAAATATTCAATCTATTTCTAAGTATTTAGAAAGAGACAGAATTCTAAAGTAAATATTCAAGAACAAATGTTACTATGTTAAACTTTCAGTGTGTTCGTAGTATGCTCTTCATCTTTACCTATACCTACATGGGCAACCCAGTTTTTCCGTTGGTCTCATAAAAGGTGATCAATAAGATGGGTAGCAGAATAATATATTTTACTATATTTTTGGGGGCGGTCTTTTGTAACATTTACGTTCAAAAAGAACTAAGTTATTCTAGTCTATTTTGAATAAATGGGTTTTGAAATTTGAAGTTTGATACTCCTATCCTTCCAAAGTGTTAATAACAACCAGTTTGCAATCACCCATTACTTTGCTAAACTTGGTAATTAGGGTTATATTGTCAAACGAACATTGACTGTATAATCCGACCATTCAAATTTTGTATAAAAGGTCAACAAACCTTCCAAACCTTCGTGTCCATTAAACATCAAATTTTATAAATCCTCAACACTTACTCTTCAATCGTTTATTGTGTATTTTTAAACAATTCCTAAATCCAAATGAATGCTTCACGATCAAAAGTTTGTTTACCATTTGTGCAAAATTATAATGGCCGAACTATAGCTATTGGCGGCTCTAATGCTTTTATATTAGTTTGCGTCTAAGAAACAGTTTTTAATAGGCGTATATAAAGCAGTTTCTAGTTCTAAACGTCAATGCTTTTCAACGAAGTTATAACCTAACATTTTCGCTTGATTATCATAAATTACATACCGTTAATAAACGATAACTAGTCCAACAAAACATTTAAAAACAGCTCTTAATCCCTTGTTATACAGTCCACATAAACTGCATACGTAAATTGGTAGTTTTCTACACATTAAGTTCATTGTGTATAGTGAAAAGATTTTCCCACGAAAAAAGGAAAACTTGTGTGTGTTGAAACTAGTTGCGACACGGGCGTGTTGCGTGTCGTATGGCGTAGTGAATGGTATGCTGTAAGGTCATAGTGCGTTGACATATGAATAAAATACTTAATTTTGTGCAAATAGAAGGTTTTAACCGCCTCGTTGGTCTAGTGGTGGCAAGCGCGACTGCTGATCGTGAAGTTCTGGGTTCGATCCCCAGGTCGGGCAAAGCGTTATTCGAATTTTCTGTGTGGATTTGTGGCCGCTTGATGGCAATAGGCTCGCCCTCTATTAAATAGGACTTAAACATAACGGGGAAATGAGGGTGTTACTATACACCTCTGCCCAACCCTTAGGGGAATACAGGCGTGATGTTACTGCTACTGAGAAATTCCTAATGGAAAAACCCAATAACACTTTACCCGACCTGGGGATCGAACCCAGGACCCCATGCGCAGCAGTCGTGCTTGCGACCACTAGACCAACAAGGCAGTCAAATATTACTTGTCAGAAATATTTAAACGGATGGTAATGATATTAGAGCGACAATGCTCATTCTTCTCAGACTTAGAAACAGGCAAAGGTACATCGAAATAGCTGCTAGTATTTACCATGGTACAACAAAGGTAGTCTCTTCTCGTGCCAGCTAGATGACATGACACATATGACGTCATAGCTACTGTTGAACCAATAAGGGCCAAGCCACATATGACGGATGATACGTCGTACACATAACTCCATACAAACATCTCATACCGTACACATTTGACCGAATTGTATTACTAAAATTCCTCAAGTAAATTACGCGACGGAAGATCGGCGACGTATCTTCCGTTAGATGTGGTTTGGCCCTAAGCTTCGGCTTCTGCTGTCAAACTTTGTTGGGAAGTCACAATTCGTGACGTAGATACGTACATCGCGGGAAGAGAATACCAGGTATATTATTATACCATGGTATTTACTTAAACTAAGTCGCAATTTCATTTTCTATGACTAACATTGATAAAAAACCAACATAAATTAATCTTGCCTGACATTGAGCGATATAATTATGGCATCGCCGAAGGGCACTGGGTTTGAAAAAACCTGCTGTTTGAGACATCTTAGTCGTAGTAATTTTCCATTTTTCCTTATAGCTTTAATTGTGGTTTAATTAATTCATTTTCTTGTTATGCTAATAAAAATTTTAATGAGTTAACTTGTTAATTAAGAATATATATATTTTGTTCTTCTTTGCTGTAAAAAGGTTGGTGACTTGGTTAGTGTAGAGTTGTTCGGGTAAACCTATAAATTGCTTGATAAGAATCTGAGTAGTTGGTATACAGGGTCTTTCTTTTTATTCGATGTGGGTTTGCTCTTGACTCTAGTCTAGGTCAGAGGAGACAGAGACAAAGTCTACGATGGAGTGAGCTTACCCAGAAGAAGCCTGTTAACTCTAACTTTGAAGAGATTTAGGTTGAATGCGTTCGGGAACAGGGTGTAAACGAAATCATGTAATTCCTTCAAACCTCGTGATGTACTGCTGACATAGATTAAGCCTGCACGGGATAATTTTGTATTACCGCTGTTACCGAGGAATTCCACACGGAAAAACCCAATAACACTTTGCCCGACCTGGGGATCGAACCCAGGACCTCACGATTAGCAGTCGGGCTTGCCACCACTAGATCAACGAGGCAATTTTTCTGTAAACTTTTGTAAAACTAAGTTTAACTAAGTTTAACTTAATGAAACGGTCGATTAAACGAGGTTTGAATACGTGGCTCTGATAGTATCTTCAAACACACTTATACATGTGTATTGTGAAGAAACTATCCGTCTCATTGTGAAATGTGGTGGGCGGTACTTATTCTTATGTATAGTACGACTATTAATCATAGTACGAGTTTAATTGAAGATGCTACGATTTTTCAAGGCGAATGTGTGGAAAATAATTATGCATGTCTATGGTTAACGAGCGGTGAGGTTTTGAAATGACTCGCCTATCATTTTTCTGCTGGCGATTGTTAATTGTTCAAGTATACGCCACCAAGAAGAATATAGCTCATAACATAGAGCATAATATAGAACATAGAGCTGTGTTACAATTTTGGTGTACAGTCAGCATCAAAAGTAAGTGATGATTACTCAAAGTTTAAAAATTGTTTGATGTTTTAAAACTTGCAAATTATTATTTTTGTCAACAAGTAACGATAGAGGAGGGAATTCTTTAAAAAATAATATTATGATAATAAAGACAAGCAATTAGTTCCTAAGTTAATTAATATCGAAATTCCAAAATATTCATCGACTTTTGCTGTTGACTGTACAATAAAGTATATTATATTCTATTCATAGTCTGCTTAGTTGTCGGCAATAAGATTGACAAGCATATAATTTTGGGACCCAGTGCATAATATCAGCAAGCACATTGGGTCACCCGCGCGGATTCTCTAAGAGTATTCCCAAGGAGGGTTGATGTCAGGCTGGTCATAAAATGGTAAGCCAAAACCTCTAACAACATGGATTTGTGAAATACATGTTGTGCCGACCCCACCTAGTGTGGGATAAGGGCAGGGAGAAGAAGATTGTTATTTATTTTCTGAAATATGGTTGAAAACATAGTTTCAGCATTGTATTAAACTGAACGCGGGACAAAATGAAGAATTTTGTCATTAAAGTCCAGCAAGCATTTTACGCTGTTCCGTCGTGTGTATGTGAGAGCCAGAGGGGTATAGGGGAATCTATATCTCTGTTCCTTGGATTCGTGTGCTTCATCTAAGACCCTGTCTACGTTTGCCATCAGGTGAGTTTACCACACCGAGTACTACGATGCTAAGAGGAGCTGATTTCTGCTTACTACGCTACACACCGCGCCATCCGGCTACTAACGCAGGACAGTGGTGTTTCTATTGTCTTCTAGAAACTTGACACGCGCTCGATATTAACGAACTCACTTCCGGCTTAACCGACATTTTTATATATTTTTTAACCTACCTTAACAATTTTTGTAAAATAAGTAATTATTTTTTCTACTACTAATATTATCATTTCTAAATTTCCTACCTAACCCCTACGTTACATAGGGTCAAACGCGTCCAAGACAAGAATAAAAAAAAATGTTATTTTGACAATATTTTTATATCAAATCAGCATCTAAACTTCTAAAGTCATGTCAAAACGACACTTAAGGTGGTCTTAAATGCGAGCTATTTGTCAGTACAGCCCTTTGACCTCACCAGGCTCACGAAAGGTAGGTATCTTTTCACGACAGTGCCGCAGAAGGACGAAAATCTCCCAAAAGTTTCCCCTTCAACAACTACGTAGCGATGCGTAGAGGCGTTTGCTCAGAGCAGAGAGGCCGGACGGATCTTGCCACAGCCTCATTAAAGATTCTAGGTCGTTCTGCAATCGTTAATTAGCGAGATAAGTACTGTATTAATTGTGTACGCCATTGGAGCGACTATCGCGCCATCTCGCGGTGAGCGGCGTTAGGTTGGGTGCAGATGTGAGACCTTTTTGTTTTAAGCGATTGTGAAGGATTTGATTTTGGTTGTTACCGTTTGCTTTGCAGATTTATTTTAAGCACAAAATGTAATGGTGTCTTGGAAGACACTGAATATGGGATTTGACAGGAGAGAGTTAATTGTCTTAAAATAATATAGTTTCTAATTTTGAGATTCGACTACAGCGAATTAACTGCCAGACTGAATCCAAAAACTTCAAGTTATCACAGTTGGCATCTACCTTAAAAAATGACAAGATTAAAAGGGTACCCATGCTGTACCTATCGTAGTAGGTAAGCTTGGTACTTTGTAACACTTCAATAACTAAACAGTAAAAATTGCATCTAAGATTTTCTTAACCCTGCGTCAGACATGTCGCTACGTATGTACGCCGCCTAACAAGGATGATTTTCGTGGTTTGCATACATCTGTACATTTTACGGCTTTAGATCCGAGGTCGTTCTTGTACTGTACTGTCTTAAACTTTTGTAATGCCCCGATTTTTTATTCTTGTGCCACAATCGCGAACTTTGTTAACCCAATCCCCGTTATTACAGTTGTCAAATCTCATGTCAAGTGCTGTAATTGGTTATTTTGGTCAACCAATCACATTCGTGATTCGGTGTTGAACAAAGCGATCGTGTTAGAAACACCACCTTGCGCTCCATAACGCAAGTAGCAGGTGGTGGAGAAAAAATAGCCAGGCTTAAGTGGGAGCGGGCTGGTCATGTCGCTCGAATGCTCCCGGACAGATGAGCAAAGATCGTCACTTATTGGACGCCTGAAGGAGGACATCGTCGGTGATGTCGGCAGCGCCGTAGGGGGCGTGACGATCTAGACGTGTTTGCAAGGCTGGCATGGTTAGAAACGGCACAGAATAGAGAAGTTTGGAAGGCGAAAAGGGAGGCCTTTGGTCATCAGTGGGACATTCCTAATTTTGCTGTGCCCGACAGGGTCCATATTGATCTTTTACTTGTTATACCATCTATATAATACACATGGAATGCAATAAAGTATTGAGTATTCCATAGGCTAATATCTTTTTTTTTTAAATCGCGTACGTTAACATGAGATTTGAAAACAGGTTCAACAATTTGAAATCAGCCTTTTAGGAATCGGGATTAGAGGGGGAAGAATTAGACACAAAGTAGGTATCAGAGCTCGTAATGAGTACATGTGAATATTTTAAGTCGGTCCCTGGTGTCATACGAATACCTATGACAGTGGTTACGGGTAGTCAGAAGCCCGAAGGTCTGTCTACAGGTCTAACCTTAGGATGTCGGCATTGCCCAATAATTGGGTTGCAGAGGTCTGATGGGACTCGCCTCGTGTAAAATACTGGTATCCAGCCGCATCTGGTTAGACTGGACGCTGACCCCAACATGGGAAAAGGCTAGGCAGAACGGAACGAGTATAATACAACTCATTTTTTAATTGTCTTGATGGTATGATTAATTGTCATTATAATTTCCTTTTTAATTAAACATAACAAGACAGTGATAACACTATAGCGCTATAGCACTATATACAAGGTTAGTCGGAAAGGAGGTACTAAGCCGCGGGCCACCTAAAGTATCACTGATGACTATTTTAAAGCAAGTGCTAAAATTTCAAAATTCGATAATCTAAGCGCATGCAAAACGATTTTAACTTTCGTTTTTTTTTAAAACATACCTGTTTTAGTTATGAATTCAGAAAATTAATTTTCTAATCCGTGACCCCAAATATGACCTAAATTATAAAAACAGCTGATCATAACTATGGACAGATTTTAGCATATTTTTTACGAAATCTTTGAAAAGCTATTTCGCTTAAACTATCGAGTTTTGGGGAAAGTTGTAGAACAAAAGTTATCCCTTATTATGGGTATTTCAACACCCTTTCGGCTTAGTACCCCCTTTCCGAGTAACCTTGTATATAGTTCTAGAACTTGGTATTTATATGTTAATAAGTAATTAAACGTTGTAAGGTTGTTTTATAATTTTAAATCGCTTGACAAGAGCATATAATAATATTAAGTAGGATAAATAACTATTAATTGTTACAGCTGTCTTACTTTGACGATGATTTAGTGAATTTCCTCAATAAAGATGTCAGCTTACCTGAAAAAGAATAAGTTTATGTTAAAAATATGTAAAATAAAAAAAAATTATAACTACATTTAGCATGTAGCAACATTCAAGTAAATAGATATTCATCCTTGACAACTGATTTACGATTTTTGTAGTTAGTGCAGAGTTTACATTGTTACTAATATTTATGATTTAAAAAATATTGTTAAACTTAGTTTTTACGTACTTAGATTAGATAGACATATTTGATAAACATAGCTCAAGTTTGGAAGCACCAAATAATACACTATGGCCATCTTATAAATCGCGCTTAATTATAGGTTAAGCGCTTTTAATTCTAGCTAGTGCTTCCGAGATCAGCCCGTACCCACAAATTGACGGGACCAGAAAAATGAAAAGATGTAGGACACAACATAACATCACGCCTGTACTCCCCATGGGTTAGGCAAAGGTATAGTAACACCCTCATTTCGCCGTTATGTTTCAGACCCATGTAATAGGGGGCGATCCGTTTGACATAAACTGACCACAAATCTAAACTCCGGGCTGCTACTGAGGAATTCCACACGGAAAAACCCAATACCACTTTGCCTGACCTGGGGATCGAACCCAGGACCTCACGATTAGCAGTCAACACTTTCTAAATTGAAAATAATTATTATAATCACAGAAAAGCGTGCACTAGTTATGATTTACAAGTGTTTACTTAAGAGGTAATAAATTTTCACAAGCTCCACGGAATTGTAAGTCGCTAAGCATGTTTGTTTTTTTGCAATTCTCAGTTCATTATAGAAAATATTTAACAGGCTATAGAGTTGAAAAAGCGAAAAAAAAAACTGCAAAGAGGTCGATTCATCAGGCGATTAATTTTCAAACCGTGTATCCTATTCGAACAAATCGCGTTCGGAAACGCACCAACGCTTACCATTTCGGATGTGTAGTGTTGCGAAATTGGAACGGATATTGCTCGTTCCTCTCGGCGGCTATTCTGATAGAAATTTGAATTTTGCCGGTTAACTGCCGCCGTCCGGCCTCGTTACACCTCTTTGTTATTTGGACATGTATCTGAACAGTTTGGCGGAAGGTGACGAAGCGTTAAGACGCCATTTTGTTTCGCCAGATTAGACGTTAAATGTACAATTAACGGATTACGTAAGAAATTGATACTTAGAAAAAGGTTTTTTTCAGTAATCACTGCTTGTATTTCGTAGAATGTGCTGGAGGGGAATAAATTATGTGAATCAAAAATTGCATCTGCTTTTGCTTAGGTTTCCACTAAGCTTTAACATAAAGGCTGAAAAGGAAAATCAGAATCGGAAGATTATCAAAAAGGTCTGAGCGTTAGTTAAATAACCTTCCTAAGAGAACCTCAACGCTTTGTGATTTACAAGTAAAAGAAAAACTTTAGTAATTTTCGGGGAAAAATATCAAACATTTGATATTTTTGCTGTTCAATATTGTGAAATGGAAATCCGTCTCTTAGGACTATATTAACATTCATAAAACGAGAATAAATCTAGTACATCTGTCCGATTTTTTCAGTGCACCAAAAAAGAAATCATGGAGGCTTTGAGTGGAAACGCCTTTGCTACCTCTTCTTTTATTCAACCAGTGTTGCAAGAAATAAAATTTCGTAGATATGTATGTATATAAAGTAGCCTAAAACCACTGTTACTATACGTTTACATTTAATACGACAAGTGATGCGTGCTTGACGGAAATTAAATGTACATTTGCCGCGCCTTCGAGCGTAGCGTAGAATTGTACGAAGCTCAGTGGACTTGTCTTTGTCAAATATGTACTTATTATTCACTTTTTGGAAAAGACAAGGTGTGTTTATAACCCGTGTACCTACAAAAGCTGCAGGCAAACGTTCTGCGTTCGGCGAATACGTAGATTCGTGATTAGTTTCAAGCCAATCAAAATACAGATCGCAGAATGTTTATCTGCCTGTGTGCGGAAGCTTCTCGCTAAAGGAAAGTTCGGATATATACGCTAAAACGAATGTTGGTATACTTCAAATGTTAATAAAACAAAAATCAGCAATGAGAATTTGCGAATAAGACCTAATAAACCGAAAAAAGAACAGAATCATACTGCCGTTACATTTGAATATTCTATACGCCTAATACTCCAGATATTAGAGCAGAGGTATCCTGTCTTGGACCAGCAGTTTGACGATGACAACTGAAGTCAATCCCGTGTCCAAAAAGTGGCAATCTTATTGCATTTATTGTGTATAATTCCAATTCCAGAACAGTTGCACACCCAATGGCACTTTTGAAGCAATTTGAAAATCACAAGTTTTACTCCACCTGAAAATAGACCTTACTAGCAGCTCTATGTTAAACTTTCTGCGTTAGATTTTAAAATAAATAAATCATCGCAAATCTGCATATAAAAAAACGGTACCCTTTTCATATCTCGATACCAATACGTAGCCGTAGGTTATCACACGACTGGGGCGCTCCCGTGGATAACTGTCGTCACGGGTCGCCGCGCACGCAATTAGCGCGGGCGCCCACCCGTGACGCGCCTTCGGACAAGCTCGGGCCACTTCGGGTTAGGTCGTTTTCGGAGCTTGTTGAGATTCTTATGAAAGTTCATTTTGTTTCGTAATTTCTGATGTGTGTATATTTCAAGCATGTACAATGTCGATTCTTTTGCTGAAAGTCAAGTCATTTAGTTGCGAGCAGAGATTGTAACTACATGCAGGAGACCATTTCGTTGGCAGGAACAACATTGCCTAGTGCTATTTGCTTCCCAGTAAAGAACCGACCGTAACCAACCGTATGTGTCACAAAAGGCGACTATTGTGTCAAAGATGGTGCTTTTACACCAAACAGGTTCTAATAAAGAACTGCCTCGTTGATCTAGTGGTGGCAAGCGCAACTGCTGATCGTGAGGTCCTGGGTTCGATCCCCAGGTCGGGCAAAGTGATATTGATTTTTTCCGTGTGGAATTCCTCAGTAGCAGCCCGGAGTTTGATTTTGTGCCCAGTTGATGGCAATAGGCTCGCCCCCTATTACATGGGATTTAAACATAACGGCGAAATGAAGGTGTTACTACTGTACACCTCTGCCTAACCCTTCGGGAATACAAAGCGTGATGTTATGTTAGGTTCTAATAACTTCTTAGGTTTAAATATAAATCTAGAAGCAGCGTTCTTTTGTCTGGTAATAACATACTGAGATCTCCAGTCAGTCTGCCAAGCGTGGTCATTTTGGCAGTTCCGTCCCAAAATCAAAAGTTTTTATTTCACATAAACCAATACAGGTGCTTATGAAAAGTCGAATTTAGATGCACGGTTCCAATTAGTCGTTTCCTATGAAGAAGAGCCGGCAAGAAACTCCATGGTTACTATGATCGTTCATAACAGTGCGGTCTTTGGGAGCCGTGGATGTCTCCGGGCGATATTGGTATGAGACATGGTCCAACACTCAGTTATTTCAGTTCAATACTGATGGTTGCTGATAGCATAACGTTTTGGGCCAACATGTGATATTGAGGTATTACGTTCAGACGCACGTTTGAAGGTCACCCTCGACATGGGTCATCGCGACCGCGCCCGGCTGTGTCACACCTATGTACAGGATGTTTTAACGATTCAATAAAAACTTTTTATATTTCCGTATAGTTATTGAAAATATGAATTCTTCAATAGTAACAAAGTTAGAACAGCAGTCTCCCATGGTACCACTGTAGTAGAGATGGCCAACGCAATTGTGTTGATATCAACTTGAAAAAATAAATACATTTAATCATTGCACATTGTAAAACCAAGTTCCTGACAGTACTACTCCAATTTTTCGAGATGATATTGATAAAATTTACGATTTTCATTACACTTAAGAGCTTTTTTAACAAAGTTCTAAGTTTTTACCATTTATTTCCATAAAAGGGGAACCTAGCAGGTCCTTTATGAAAAAACAAAGAAAATAATTCATGTTTTTTATATATTGTAATGGCATCTTCCTGTATATGGCTATGGTCTGACGTACCCCATGATGTGTGAAATCAACCGCGAACACCGAAGGACACCGATGCTATTATATTATTTATAGGAAAAATACGCGTCTTTCCCATTAACCGGTACGTTTTATAAACGTACTATTTTAAATTACGAGTATGTTATTCACAATGTTAGTAAAGGAACCATCACGAAATTTTCCGTAAAAATGCAACTACGATTGTTTTTTTTAACGGACTTCCAAAAAAAGGAGGAGGTTCTCAATTCGACTGTGTTTTTTTTTGTATGATTGTTCCGCGATGCCTTTGCTAATTATGAACCGATTTTAATGATTATTTTTTTGTTTGAAAGAGTATTCTTTCGAAGTGGTGCCATTTAAATTTGGTGAAGATCTGATTAAGAACTTCGGAGATAGACAATTTGAAGTCGGTTTTATTTTTGTTAAAAAGTGTTTATTATTTTAAACGGTTTTAATTAGTTTCACTTCGTATATTTGTTTGTTTGTGTCAAATCTTGCGACGGATTTTTTAACTACGTCTGCTGAACTGATTCGCTTGAAAATTTGCACACAAATTCAACTCCCATGACAATACAACCTTAATATAATAATTTCAACTTTCAGTCCTCAAATTCTGTTGCTGCAGGAGTGCTGCAAGATAAACCCGTTTAATGTAAAAGATTTTTAAGGGATTATTTTAATAAGAGCTTAATACGTCCATGGGAGTCAAGTCCATTATTTAATGAATGCTCCATCTGGATCGAACAAAAAATACCAATGTTAAATGTTAAAAAATATACGAATGGACTTCAATTATCGCTGAGCATAAGATAGGCTAACCTATACATCTGTCAGGCATCCCAAACCAGTACTATCGCGATCACAGTACCCCAAACACTATTAATAATACCTAATAATATTTCAATAATAATCTATCGCCTAGTTACGATGGTGATGGTGAATGAACTGATCATTTGACTTTTAAAAACTAGTTTGTGTGGTCACCGACACCACGGCTGACACGACATCATTTATCACGCTGTATCGATGCGTGATCGACTGGCTTACGATTACAGAACAAAATTATATTTACACTTGCACTGTGGACTGTTATAATTTGACGGAGCAATAAGTTTTGTGTTCATTAGTTTGATGGGCAAGTTGCTGCCAATTGATAAAATGTAGAATAAAAATAATATTCAAAATTCGAAAGTGCTGTATTCTTTAAAAAAGAAATTTAAAAATAATACCTAACTTCAGTCAATGTTATAGAACTTCTAATTCTTCTTGTCTTTATAGCCATAACATAACATCACGCCTATATTCGGCGAGGGTTTGGGCACAGGTGTATAGTAACACCCTCATTTCACCGTTATGTTTAAGTCCCATGTAATAGGGGGCGAGCCTATTGCCATCAACCGGGCACAAATCCAAACACCGGGCTGCTACACTTTGCCTGATCTGGGGATCGAACCCAGGACTTCACGATCAGCAGTCGCGCTTGTCACGCCAAGATCAACAAGGCAGTCTTTATAGCCGCTATTAGACAATGTTACTGACTTCTTATGCCTTTGCATTTTTTTAAGTTGTTCTTGTTTTAAACTCTTTTTCATTAGAACCTACACCTATTTTTATATTTTAGGCTTAAATGTTCCATATACCTACTTGATTGACCAGCCCGGAGACTAATTCTACTAAAACGATTGTTTAAAATCGCAATTTAAGCGTAGCTGCGCCAAGCCCGTTTGAACTTTTTTCTTATAGAGATAGCGGTCGAACGGCCGTGTTTGAGCTGCGGTTCTATAGCGATTCTAAACAATTTTGTTAGAAGAATTGGCCTCCTAATCTTCTATTCTTTTATATTTTCTACATAGTGTTGTTTCTAATCAACACTTTTAGGTATAATTAATGGCCAAGTCACATCTGATGGAAGATACATCGCCAATCTTCCGTCGCGTATATTCGAGGAATTTTAGTAACGCATCTTCGTTCAAATGTGTACATTGAGAGATGTTTATATGGAATTATGTGTACCGACAGAAGACCAGCGACGTATCTTCCATATTTGTGGCGTGGCCCTTATACTGTTTCTATTTCATTCGTAGCGTCAGTATCATGAAGGAACTCTAATTTAATCAACAGCAAAACTAAATTGGTGCTAAAAGTACCGGTTCATTTCATTCGCATTGTCTCCGAGACGAGTGTACACAGATACTTTATTACACCGCATTCTGACCTTTAAGCCTTATGTAATAGAGGTCATGTCAGTCTATATCGATGGAGCAACATTTGATTCATTCAGCTGTTTCGAGTTCTAGTTTAAAGGCTGATTTACACTAGGATAGTTTCTTGAAGCGAGACTCGTTCTGTCTTTGTCTTTCTCTACGATGAAAACAGAGATAGCATGAGACTTGTTTCGACTATCACCGTGTAAATGAGCTTTAAAGGTTGTCAATTGATTGTATGTAATTCGTGTTGTTTATAAAAGACCACCCTCTATATTACTCATAAAATCTACCTGATTATATGACAAGAAGGTAGGTATCCTCCTGTTCATTAAAAACATCATACTATAATAGTAATCATCAATTTGTATGGAAACTGATAGTACCAATATTCCCATCATGACAGTTCGCTGTAGCGGTCTATTGGGAGGGCTATATTCAGCAGTGGACGTACACGGGTTTCTATGATGCTTAATGAGCCCATTACTGTCCCACTGCTGGGAACAGGCCTCTCTCAGAATGAGAAGGGTTTAGGCCATCGTCTTCCACGCTGGCCTGGTGCGGGATGGCGGACTACACACACCATGTGTCAGGTTTCCTCACGATGTTTTTCTTTTACCGTTAACTCAAGAGATAATCAAATTCTGATGCTCACATGCCTCTGCTTCGTTGGTTTAGTGGTGGCAAGCGCGACTGCTGATCGTAAGGTCCTATAAGGTTCGATCCCCAGGTCGAGCTTGGGTTTTTCCGTGTGAAATTCCTCAGTAGCAGCCCAGAGTTTAGATTTGGGCGCGGTTGATGGCAATAGGCTCGCCTCCTATTACATGGGACTTAAACATAACGGCGAAATGAGGTTGTTACTATACATCTCTGCTCTACCCTTCGGGGAATACAGGCGTGATGTTATGTTACATAAGTTCGAAAAGTTAGAGGTGCGGGCCGGGTACAAACACTGGGCTATGAATGCCACTTAGAGGAAATGCGGTCGGCATTTAGTCCATACAAACGTATTCCGTAGTTTCCTCCTTGGATAATGTTACTAGAGCAAATATTTTTTACCATATGATATATATCTACCACCACTATGTCCCTATGTTTTGTTATTGTCAATAAATTAATTATTATAAGAACTAGAAACGTTTAAATTTTACAAAAATCGACCGATTTAAAAAAAATAAAAGAAAAGCATACAGACATAACCAAAGTCTTTCTTAAATTATTACAGAGAAAAATATTAAAATCAGTTCAGATTTGAAGAAGGAAACAGGGAAATACGAAAGTACGATTTCGCTAATATTGCACAGGAGAAATCAGTCCGAGATGCAGGTGTCTCTTTCGCGCTCAATTGGGGAGGTTTGCGGGAGGGGTGGGACGGAAATAGATCGCAAAAACCTATTCATATTATTAATATATAGCAGCCCGCGTTTCCTCTTAAAAAATGTAATAAAAAATATATCTTTAAGCTTACCTACCCACCTCTTAAACATTTCAACCTAACCTCAACCTTACTAAGCAATCCACTGCATCTGTGATATTAGCTTACGTAAAGGCAATAATTGTAACTGTTGTACCAATTTCCTACGACTAGCGATTATAATGCAGAGAAACCACGAATCATCTCCGGCTGTGGGCGGCTACGACTGTACCTACCTCGTAGGGTACTGTCGCGGTGACAAGTATTATCAGTTTTTGTTTAGATTTCAATATACAGTGGTAATGGATAGATAAATTGGGTAGAGTGCGCGTCACGAAAGAAGTCCCGCGGAAAATTGTGGAACTACATCTTTTTGAATGCAATGTGATGCAATGGTATAGACACTAGCGCCGCGTCAAAGGGACTTCATTGGTGGCGCGGACTCTACCCATGAACTGGTCAAGAGTAGAGAGATAAACACCCATATTCTAAGACGTTCCTCCAAAACTTACTCGACTCGACTCCACCTCGAGTCAGCCTTTTTCACTACCATCGGTAGTTATAGTTGACATAAACGTCCTCGACTCGAGATTTTTCCTCAGTCGAGGTAAGCTATCATCTGTTAAACTCAAGGTACCTTGGAACCTACCTTAAGGAGGGAAGTGTCGAAGTTCATATGTAACAAAAATGAATTTTAAAGACTTTATCGAGTATGCTTACGATAATTCTTACAACTGTGTTATTTTCGAGATGCAGATAATTCAAACTATGACAGACCCCTCAGTTGAGGAACCTCAAAGCTCACTCGAAATTGCGACCAAGAATACAATTTTGAAGCTGTTTTCGAGGCCGTCCTGAGTCGAGTATGAGTCGAGTAAGTTTTGGAGGAACGTCTTAGAATATGGGTGTAAGGCTGGTGTACATCAAAATTAATTATTTGGTTAAACAATCGTTAAACCAAAATTCTAGTACAATTTTTGTTGCGAAACATCTAATGTGGCGGCAAAGGTGTGAGAGCGTTTTTTGCGTGGCGACGCCCGCGGTAGCACACACGACGGTAGACCTTTGTTACTCTCTTTGGTTTGATACGGAGTTTCCTTTTTACAAAATGAATTTCTATGTCACACATCTGCCAGGCGACCCGCGACGGATTAATTGTTTTGTTGAGTAAACTGTACTTAAGAATTAGTGTTGGTGAACACCTAGATAGTTATTTTGTTCTTAGCGTTACAAAGGCCGTGTGCCTTAAGTAGACTTAAGATGTCTGTGACCCTCGGATGGTTAGGTAGGGTTATTGAACAGTTGTTTGACAGTTTGACGTCACGTTTGGTGCAGTGACTGAGCGATCGGCTTCTGCGCTACGGGTCGTGGGTTCGATTCCCGCACGGAACAAATACTTGTATGGCCTACAGATGGTTGTTCCAGGTCTGGATGTTTGTGCGTGTGAAGATTTGTGTCTGTAAACGTACCCACGATACAGGAGAAATCCCAGTGTGGGCCAACGTTTTTTTTAAAAAAGAAAGAAATAAAGATGTTTTCATATGAGGATATCTTAGATTTAACAGACAATTTTTTTTGAGACTCTACAGCTGTTTATTGTATTAATGTTTCCTTTGAGACTCTGATAATTAAGATGTAGCAAAGAAATTAAACAATATCATAGTTAATTCTTCTAAATAAATAGTTTTAATTTAACATCAAACTTCGTCGTCACCAGTACAGTGGTAACAAAAAACGTTTTAACATATTCAATTTATCGAGAGGCGCGGCGTCCGCCCCGACTGTCACGTCGCACGCGCAGCGAGGAGACAAAAATGTACGACAAGCTTAGGTTCAGTCTAATAGTAGGTACTTGAGTTTCGTGCGGATTAGAATTTGATTATTGCTTGCTCTAACGGTGAAGGAAAAAATCGTGTTGAAGTACAGCTGAGAGCCTCCAAGTAGTTCTAGATGGTGTGACGGGTGGTGGCTGACCGGCGGGGGGTCCGGGCCTATAAAAGGTCGGGTACACTGCAGATCGGCCCTCCCGCGCCGCTGCAGTTGCCCAGTTAAGTGCCACACCTGCTGAAGAAGACCTGGACTCCTCGCATTGTACGAACCACGCCCTGTTGTTCTCTTGTACTCTTTGTAAATTTTTAATTAAATATATATAGTTACAAGTGTTATTCTTTATCCTCCCGTAAGTACACGCCTATATTTTATGTGCACATGCTAGTCGAGGGTTGCCTCCTAAAGCCACCCTAAAGCGTTACAATAGTGTGTGTAGTCCGCCAACGTGCACCAGGCCAGCTTAGTGGAGTACAGCTTGAAACTCTTTTTATTCTAAGACGAGGCCTTTGTTTTACAGTGAGACAGAAATGAGCTAATTTTTTTAGGTTCGTTCTAATAGTGCTTGATGATTTGTGACTTCTGAGTTAGGTTTAGGTTATAGAGATTAGAGCGGTTGTTATAATAACACAAAACAGCACACCGCTAGGAGTTTTCATTCTTGTAAGTTTAGGCAGTCTTTGAAAAACTTTCTAAATATAACGAATGTGTTGAAAGTTGTGCGGCAGTTAGTCGATTCTGCAGTTATTGCAATTAGCCTGGACACTATGATATGTTTTAGATTGAGAAATCTTGAAGCATACCTATAAAATAAGAACGGTTTTATTTTAAGATTTGTCATGATTTTGTTGTTGGTAAGAAGACATAGTTTGCGTGCTGTGATCACTTATCCGATATTTCTCAAACGTTTTTTATTGCATCAGGACCTATGTTCAGAAATTAACATTTACAAGCGTGTGTCTACTAGATGTCAGCTTTTGAAATAAGAAAGGTAAAACATTTTTGTTTCCAAAATAAAACTTCTTAGATGGCTGATTCCTGTAACTTACGGGGCGTTATTAGTTAAAATTGAGACTCTTGTACTTGTACAAATAATGAAGCAAAGACCACATAGCGTTGCATAGAAGACCCTTCGATATAGAGTAACTATCACAGGTAAATTAGCTTACGTGTCTATTTATATGCCCAGTTTGACAATAAAAAATGCTACCATTGGTAAGCAAAACAATTCGTTTTTATTTATATGAACTGGGCATAAGTAACTACACTGGCCTGCAAAAATAAGTACACACTTTAAAAGTAAATATCATTAAAAGTGTAGTACTTATTTTTGCAGGCCAGTATATTATACTCAAATAGATATATGAGTAGATAAGTCTACGGAGTCTAGATACGTCTACGAAATGGGTACAAATTTAAAAATCAGCATTCGAATAAATCAAGGAATTTTATGTAGGTACTTATTTGAATATTTCCATACACACTTCCCATTCCCAACCAATTACGATGGCAAAGTTATGTACCTATAACCCATTGCCAACATAATAGTTCTCCAGCAAAATTCAAAATTGTGTATTTCTTTGAAAATTTGATCTCAGTCGGGTACACGTGAGCGTTTGGTCGTATTAAGTACATAGTAAATCACATAAAGGTTTTATGTGACTTCACTCAACTTTATTGCTTGAGTACCGACAGCAGACGCGGCCATTTTGAAAAATATTGTTGATGTATTTATTTTTAGAGGTGATGGGTTTGTCAGCTTGGCTGTTAAATACACAACATTGAGTGAACTGGAGAGAGTGTAGGTGGATTCGACGAAGATGGAGCAGATGGAGTTCAGTTTCTAGTAAATATTTTCTAGAAACTGTGTTGTATTTTGGACGTCGTATTTAATATTGAGAAGTAATTACATGATTTGGGATATACATGTTTGGTCAGCAAGAAAGATCTGATATTAAATAGTCTGAACACCTCGACTAGGTTAAGTTTTGGTGGACTGAGACCTGCCGGGGTTGCGGTGCATGCAATAGCGAATCCCGTGACCCCGGTCTTAGGTTAGAAGGAGGGACACCGTTGGTTTTTAGCCGGTAAGAGTCCGGCAGACCCCTTCGCCTTTCCCGGGTGATGGACATGCATGAGGATTTTAAAATGATAAAAAAAGGTTAGAGGTGTGTTTATTTCTTTTTAACATCGCAGAAAAGCGTAGTGTTCAAATCTGACACATTTTTCTCCGCTGATCATGCATCGCAGATCAATTATACATTTTTGTTAACCAAAACCTAAATGTGTAGCTAACCGTTTATATGACAGCCTTTAATATTTATCAAAGAACAGTGGTTGAACGCTCGCCTTCTAAGAAGGAGGGTCTGAGTTTGATACCTCTGACTTTTTGAATTCATGTGCGGAACAGAATTTGATTATTCTTTGCATTAACGGTGACAGAAAACATAGTGAGGAAACCTGCACACCTGAGTGCACGAAAAGTTCTCGATTGTGGGTTTAGTTCGTCAACCCGCAGTGGGCTTGCGTGGTAGACTAAGGCCTAAACCCATTTTGAGAAGAGGCCCATGGCCAGCAGTGAGACAGTTATGGGTTGATTATCAAGTGTTTTCCCATTACAACTTTTGGTGGTGGCAAAATGCAAAGGCTTAAGAGTTCAGAGATCACGTAAATAAATAAATACATAATAATACGTATTATTAAATGCTCAATATATAAAATTCATAACGAATGTTGAATGTGTTAACCAAACACCTTTTCCAAAGGTAACTCTTTACTCTATAATATTTAAAATGAAATGATTATAATAAAAGTTTGTTCTGCTATCGGGCCGTGCGCTCGCGCTGGCTTGTGGTTACGTGCGAGGCTAACGATTTTTCCACCACCATAGCACCCGGCCAGCCTTATGAGGTACTTGCGAACACAAACTTGTGAACTTTCTTGTAATATTCAGCTGCAGTTTAATCAATAGACACGTCGATGTGACGGTATGACCGTAATAATCGTTCATTCAAATACTTTGACTGCAACCGTTGCCGCAGTCATTTAGGAACTTTTAGGGATTGGCACTGTTAGGGCAGTGCTAGCCTAGTGGTGTGACCGACGGACTGCCAAGTCTCGAGTTCGAATCCAAGGCATGCACCTCTGACTTTTCGGATTCATGTGCATATTGTATAAAAGTGGTGAAGGCAAACATCGTGAGGAAACCGACATGCCTGAGAGATATTTCTCGACGGCATGTGAAGCCAAGTCATAGCCCCATGGGTGGCATAAACTCTGACACCAGGTTAGTCACTAACCACACGAAAAGAAGAACAACAAGGGATTATAAGGAACCAATCATCATGGTTAATAGTTAGATAAAAGTGGTCCACCAAGGAATGACTATCTTTTGAATCATTTCTTCAAATAGAGTTTCAGCGCATCTTGGTAATAAAGTTCATAAAAGCAATCAGCTGTGTTGAATCCCTGCTGGAATCAAACACGTTGTTTTCTATACATTTCCTTGCTAAAAGTGGTCTTATTCGCTAATGTAACGGCGAAATGATGGTGTTACTATACACCTCTACCCAACTCTTCGGGGAATACAGACGTGATGTTTTATTGTGAAATAGAGTATCTACAGATTCCCACTGCTTACACAGTTAAACAAGTGAAGAAGGTATAATGAAGAAGGTTAAATACTTGAGATAGGGCCTACATAATATTGCAAATCGTCCTTGATCGTTTAGGAATATTGCCTGGCTGATATTTATCCAGTATATTATTACCATCGCACAGGAGGTCGCAGTTCAGTCTTGACATAACCTCTTCGTTCATTTTCCGATACACACAGGAAATATATTTTTTTTCAATTCGACTGGTTGTAGATGGTCTTGCGGACCGTTTCTACGTAACCGGGCAGTTATTGGCGAGACCTGAAGGGTCTCCAACCAATGGGGACGAGAGTAAAATACTTAACCTAAGCTAACTACTATTACTACTACTAACATCATGACTAGCTAGCAACAACAGCACTAAGGGCGACCCCTAATGGGACTCAGACCTTGGCTTAGGGCGTTGCTTGCGAGAGGACTGGGAGGGAGACAGCTTGGTGAGGGCTGAATTAATGGTGTGACTGCGGAGTCAGAAAAGATGACTGACACAGGAAATGAGACGTTTGTCAAGTTGATATAAGAAGCCACACGGTCAAAACCAAATCATTATTATGTAATTCAATCAACCATTGTCGTCGACTGTACCCTGCAAGTGAAATGCAAGTAAAACAGTACTGTAACCGGAGCACAGGCCGATCTCAATGCATACCCAATGCTGTATTTTTTGTACATGCTTCGTGTATATGTATGTATAATACTGCTCACTTAAAACATTACACCTGATTTTAAAGCTTCAGGTTCGGTGTTTAGTTCTATTTCGAAAATTGTTTAAAGGTGAGCTAAGTTTTAAAGTAGCGTAGTTCAAACAAAAGTGGTGAAGTGAAGACCTCTCGAAGAAAAGGATTTGCTAGTAAATAGATATATTTTTTGACCCTTCTATTTGATATTCCACAAGCAATGGCTTGATGATGCGAAAGTCGATAAGAGCCAGTATTAGACGGTTGAGAATTTTTAAAATTTTGTAAAGATGGACATATTCAAAATTAGACCCGCACCAGGCCAGCGTAGTGGCCCGTATGGCTTAACCTAGTTAGATTTCTGTGGTTTAAATCCTTCTTATTCTGAGAAGAGGTTCATGTCCAGCAGTGGAACAATAACATAACATCACGCCTGTATTCCTAGAAGGGATGGGCAGAGGTGTAGCAACACCCTCATTTCGCCGTTATGTTTAAGTCCCATGTAATAGGGGGCGAGCCTATTGCCATCAATCGGGCACAAATCCAAACCCCAAGCTGCTACTGAAGAATTCCTCACGGAAAGACTAATAACATTTTGCACAAGCTGGGGATCGTACCTAGGACCCCATGTGCAGCGACCATTAGACTAACGAGGCAGTCGCAGGAACAGTAATGGATTGATTATGTTATATTATTAAGTTTGTCGAGGAAAGAATATCGTTATAAGTCAAGAAATATCTTGGTAACGATTGCAGTACGTAGGAATCAAGTTCTATTTAGACGTGAGGCATAAATATTAGATAAGGCCGCCCCCGATCCACCGTGCTCACCCGCCGCAGCCGTGGACTCGGTCGTCCCTTCTGACTCCGCGCAGTCACACCGCGATTAATACAGCCCTCATCAAGCTGTCGTATCCCTCCCAGTCCTCTCGCATTCAACATCCTAAGAGGTTCGAGTCCCTCCTTGGGGACACCCTTAGAGGTGTTGCTGCTATAATAGTCAGTCATGATGTTACAGTAGTTAGCGTAGTTAGCTAGGTAGTTAGTGTAGATATTGGTTCGGAGACTCTTCTGGTCTCGCCAATAATAGCCCGGTTACGTAGAAAAGGTCCGCAAGACCATCTACAAGAGTCGAATAGGAAAAAAATAAATTAGATAAGGTACCTATGTGGATTAGGTATTTTTCTATGCGAGTCCGTACCTAATCCAAACCGTCGAGGATTAGGTATGGCACATAATATTCGTACACAGTCTACATAGAAGATATTCCGTATCTTAAAATGTGGTAGCTATAAGATTATAGTCCTAAGCATGTGAGAATGTCCGGATTAGATATTTTTGCATACTAGGATTACGTGGATTAGGTATTGTTTTTACCTAATCCGACCCATGTCTGGTTCTATGTATTAGCTTTGTATGAAATATTATGAGCCAATCAATATTACATTTTAATACTATCTATCCCTATGTAGTCACTAGTACGCCATAGAAAATAGTTTTCCTCCATTATTTTTTAAAAATAGGCACCTACGTAGGATAATGTACACTTTATAATATTTTTTATTTTATTGCAATGAGTGATTTTGTTATTGGAGTCATCTTCCTTAAAAACCAGAGCCTTGTTAGCATTGGTAGGGTTAATAGTAGAGTATGGAGGTAGAGTACTTACTATTTCATCACTTTTTACTTTTAACACTGAGCTAGTGAAAGTAGAGTACTAAAGATGGAAGAGAGTATTTTACTAGAGTATTTTCTGTAATGGAATCTACATTTTGGAACGCAAATAAAGTTTGGACAGTTAAAAAGTGCCTGTAAATAGTCGAATTCTATCATATTTTTTATGTTATATATTGGCAAACAAACCGACGGCCCATCTGATAGTAGGTGGTAACCGCCGCCACCTACAATCCCAAGAAGATTGCTGATGCGTTGGCAACCCTGAGACAAAGATGAAGTGTAATGTGCCTGTAATTTCAGCCGGCACCCATACCCTTATAACCGGAACACAGCAATGTACCTGGCGGTAGAAATAGGTATGGTGGTACTTAAATATCCATTGAATCTTAATTATTGGAAGTTGCAAAGTCAAAAATATATTGAGTAAGAGAATCTACTTAGTGAGAATTTTTCCTGTGGTCATCATAACACTAACAACCAGAGCAGTAATTGTAAATCCTTGTGCAAGGATTCTTAGCCGCATCATTTGTTGAGATAATCTTTTACGGCCATTTTTGAAGCTCCAAAGACCATAACATAGCGCACCTGCTGTGGCTAAGCAACCTATAGGAACAAAATGGATTTTCTGAAAATTTTCTTCCAAAGAAGCTCTGCTAGGTACTACTAAGTTTGATATTAAAGAGTACAATATTGTGAAGTATCACACACTGACAGTTCATCAGGCATAACTGGGTTCCGTACGAAAGGGCAAACCCATCGCCATGACTTCGCATAACCCAAAATTTAATAAAACGCATTAGATATTCCGATCTTCTAAGAAGACTGATGGACGTTCTTTCTTTTATATTTCATTAACATTTCAACTAGATTACCATAACAAAAAGGTTAGAGAAAAAAAGGTTAATTCATATTATCGATACGTCATCGTGAAAGCGCTTTGTAATGCTGGCTTAACATGTTGGGCCAACAAGGCAAACTTTGGCCCAATGCCATAAGAAACTCGCATTGAAGATGGATCTGACATTTGCTCCAATATTGGTATGTCTTTCATGTCTTATCGATGAATTGCTAAGTACTTATATGGATCTTATTCATAGGATCGTGTTTATAACACATAATATAATAATATGATACCTCATAGATTATTTATTTACAGTTTTATTTACACTGAGGTCACTAACCCTTGCCTGATTGACTAGTGCGGCATTTTCTTCCTTTTTGGAAGAGGTCCAGCAGCATATCGCCGTAAGTATAATAATAGTTTTTTGAGACGAACACTATTATTTTGAACAGTTGGTAATATTATAAGATTATTATGACATTATGCCATAGAGTATGTTGACGTCATCGTGTTGGCCCAATGTGTAGATCCAGAGCAAGCGTCCCGGGGGTCGGCAGGAAGCGAGAGTCATGCTCAGGTGTGCCAGTGTTCTTGTATTTATGGGTTTATTGGATTTATTGGCGGGATACTGTCTGGCTTGTATCGTTTATATAGATTAATTTTGATATTGATATGATGTTTGTTTACCTCCCGCTTTTGTTGAGGTTTGTAAAAAAAGGAACCAAAATGCTTGGTAAGTACATTCATAAAAGTCAAATTAATGATATGAATAAATCGAAATGACAGTAAGTATAATTTTAATGAATACCTACTAAAAATAAAACAGCTGCATCTGATTTTAAAATGACGTAAATAAAAGGCAATAATGATATTGTATTCTTCTAGTAGAAAGAACGATGACCACTTATAATCCTCCATGGTTACCTACAGCAAATAAAACCTTTAATAGTCAATTAAAATAACTATAAACAACGAAGACTCGTAGGAAAAGTGTTCTAAACACTGCTTGACGCACTTTCGCGCGCGCTGATTAGTCGGTTGTCGCGTGACGTTGCGAGGGGCGCGCGAGCCGTGTCGTCATTGGCTGATAAGTGACCGCCATGCGGACTCGTGCGGCAATGACATTTAGTGTCAATAAGAACACAAGAGATATTGCGTCAGAGACAAACTGGGAATATTATACTGTTTAGCTAAATGAGGAATAAGGGAAAATACGTAAATACTGAGAATATCTCAATATGGGACAATAAGGACGTCCACGTGTTGTTATAGTAGGTACCTAAATATAATTATTTGAAGGTCAACTTATTGACTGCTGAAGATGTCCGGAAGGACCTTTTCTACTACCTAACAAAATTGTTACCGTATCTCGTTTTAGCGTTATCTTTATAAGAAAAATGTCGAGTAGTCTGGTTGAGTTGCGGTTTGACTGCGTTTTTGTTTTTACGAATTGCGAGATTTCTAATGACAAGACTAAGTTAATCTAAGAGACCACTGACTTTACGGTGAAAGAAAACATCGTGAGGAAACCTGTAGGTACCTAGGCCTAGTACGAACGTTTGACGTTTAGTACCTATCGTAAAAGTATCGCTAATGTAAGCGAAGTTTGAATCGAAAACACAACTGTCTTATAACATATTGATTGATTATTTTGCGACATGCACAATTTGTATCATACATAGATATGAATAAAATTTTCAATTTAATTAAACAGTATGTGCGAAACGAGTATTTTCGATTCAAAATTTACTTTTAACGTTACGTTTACGTTAGTAACTCGACAGCATTAGTGCTAAGCCTACTGGACTCAAATGGTCAGAAATCGTCAACACACAGTGAGAAATGGTGATGATCAATGCTAATTCCATCTCTGTACGAAAAGAAGGCTTTACATCGTTTTCCTTTGCCTCTGAAAGGCACCATAAAGTTCTACCCACACATATCAGGGCCGACACCGGGCCGGAGATCAACATCGCATACAGTATGTACCGAAGCAAGACCTCAGTCGCTCAGTGCTGGTCAGTTAGCGTCCGGACCAGCCCGGAAGCGACGGAACCCTTGCTTCGGTACAAAATGTATGCGATGGTGATCTCGCGCCCGGTCCCGGCCATGACACGGCCCTGATATGTGTGGATAGACCTTAAAGGTTGGTAGGTATTTAAAAAAAACCTACAGATCTTAAGGCATCGGTTATTGAATAAGTTTTTATAGTCATTAATTATATCTAAGTATACCTAATTAATCTAATTATTATGATTGTTACCATCATTGGTCATAGGCTTATTAATGATTAATGCGGTTAATAGTCATAAATAATGATTAACAGTTTATTTTGCAGCTTTTAATAAACCTTTGTGTGTTTATGTTATGTTGTATTGACTAAGCAACAGGTCAAACTAACACCCATATTCTAAGACGTTCCTCCAAAACTTACTCGACTCGCCTCCACTTCGACTTGACATAAAAGTCCTCGATTAGAGATTTTTCCTCAGTCGAGGTAAGGAATCATCTGTCAAACTCAAGGTACCTCGGAACCTACCTTAAGGAAGGAAGTGTCAAAGTTCGTAAGTAAAAAAAAAAAGTAATTTTGAAGACTTTGTCGAATATGCTTACGATAATCACATTGATCTTTTTTGTACTTCCGCTAGCACAACGAGACGAATATTAGCCAAACAATTTTTCAATATAATGTAATAATGAATAGCGCTCAAACTGTGGTGATATGATGACAGGTAAAAACGTAAAAAAAAATATGTAAAATGTAGTGCAGAAATGGTTGCAATTGTATACTACACTTGACTTCATAAATATATATATATATACATATATAAATAGGTTACCTCACATATTATAATAACGTATACATGTGGAGGCTTGTTATTAGCAATTTTAAGTATCATTTTTTTTAATCATTTATGTAATTAGTATGTAAGCCTTCTGAAAAAAAAAAAAAAAAAATCCTTACAATTTTTTATCGCGGTGTTATTTGCGCGATGCAGATAATTCAAATTATGACGTAATGACTCCGTCGAGGAACCTCAAAGTTCACTCGAAATTGCGACTAAGAATACAATTTTGAAGGTGGTTTCGAGGCCGTTCTGAGTCGAGTCGAGTAAGTTTTGGAGGAACGTCTTAGAATATGGGTGTAAGTCATTTCCTGGTCGTAAGAGGCAACTAAGGTGCACATAGCAGTGCGGCCGCCGAGAGAATCCGTTCTTGAAAGATCATGTTTCATATTATAAAATAAACTTACAATAAGTTACCTCGTTGGTCTAGTGGTGCCAAGCGCGACTGCTTATCGTGAGGTCCTGGGTTCGATCCACAGGTCGGGCAAAGTGTTATTGGGGTTTGCCGTGTGGAATTCCTCAGTAGCAGCCCGGAGTTTGTATTTGTGCCCGGTTGATGGCAATAGGCTCGCCCCCTATTACATGGGACTTAAAACATAACGGCGAAATGAGTATGTTACTATACACCTCTGCCCAATCCTTCGGTGAATACAGACGTGGTTTCAGGTTGCATAGTTGTAACGACAGCTGTTGTCATTTAGAGCCTTTGTTAACGAATAATTCGACAAACATTAGTTTCCTCGTTAAACTTCATCTACGAAAGCCATTACGATGGCTCGTTCCACAAAATCAACGCAAGAAGTACCTACACAAACTTTCAACACAAAAATGGCACTAGCAACACAGTGTAATCGATTACAATATAGTCGACTAACAAATCACATTCCTCTATTACAAATGATCGAACGGCACAGTTAATAAGGTAGCGCGTTTATCTTATTAAACGTCTCTAGCTTAGCTGTGTGCTCGTGATGGATACACGGGAGACTGAGCGATACCGTCGACAAATAACGATTGGAGAGGGGATTTGTCGATTGTTTTTGTATCGATAGTCGATTTTTTGCTTTAACCGGTTACTTGTATCCGGTTGCGGTAGTCGGCTTTCGTTCTGAAATCTACTGATATTCAGCAGCATCTAGTTTGATCGGAACTGGATTTCAGCATAATAGAAAAGAGATAAGAATATGAAGAATCACGTTGATTCACAATTTAGAACTATTAAGTGCTAGTAGTTAGACTATAAACTCGCAAGTTTTAAACATTTCTAAGATACTTAGAACGGTGCTAAGATGGTGCTTATTCTATGCCAAAGGTTACCCTGCGCCGAAAGTGCTAGAGGAGTTATTGTATTACAAGAATGAGTAGTTGTTATCCCCTTTCCATATCGATATTGCAGCACATCACTAATGTCCGAGAAAGCACACATACCGACACAATTAGTCGATATCGGAACATCGGTGGCTGGGCGCGCTAACTTAACGTTTACTACATTTGTCATAGCCTCCTCGCAGCCGTGGAGCTGCCTGTATCAATTTTTTAGAATGGCAATGCTGGTCTAAAGTGTTCAAAACTAATAGCAGTTAGTTAAAAAATTTTGAATACAAAATCATTTATTCATTTTTGAGGTAAATTGGCTAAATATTGGTAGGGCAATAAGTTATGCATTAATTTGATTAATCAATAATAAAAACAATTAAGGAAGGAACACCAGAAAAAGGTAAAGGAAAATGTGTTTATAAGCTAGAATTTATAGTAACTACCTACCTATAATTTAACGAAAAATGTTGAATCAGCAACACGTTTGATGACATTAGATGACACGCTCACAATACCTATGTCATACAAAAAACCGAAGCACGTTTAACTCCCAATATTACCAATGTCATATTATTTATAATACCTAATGTTAAACCACTCTACTGTCTAGAAAGCCATTACTGAGAAGTGTTATCTCGTGGAGCCGCTCCATCTCTCATTTTTGGACCGCACGGGACGAAGCCACGAGGCGATAAGAGCGGATTAACTACAACTATTTATCATTTCATTCGACTTTTTTGTTCACTACCGTTCTAGGATGGATGAGGTTCGACCTCCTCGGATTGCGAGTAGGCTGTATGGCTGAGTGCCACTGACAGGTTCATTTTTATTTTGGAAGTTTGTTTTATGCTGTGGTTCGTGTTCGAAGTTTGAAATTCGCGCGGTATTGATTATTAGGTTGGGAGCTTGGATTATTTTAAACAAAGGATATCTAAATACGGTGCAATATATCAGAGCTTTAAATTACCAAAGCTTAAAGGAGTATTTGATTAGGTAATTTGCATAACCTAATTCCTTAGAAAGGAAATGAAGCAATCAATGCGTGGTATCACCATCGATCTAAGATTTAGCATTCACTTGTAACAGTACATCTTACTAGAAGCGAATGTTGCAACGATTTTGAAAATAATGTTAAACACCTGTTGAGCACGGTCGACTATTAGTCTTACAACACAAACCTTGACATTGAAACCAACAACAATAAGATAACAGTTCAACAAATACAATAATCTACAAATACAAACGTCAAACCGAACGACAGTTGAACCAAAGACATCCATTACATCACAGCCTAGAAACAATAAGATTTAACATGACTACGTCACAGCAAACAATAATATAACAATAGGTACAACTAAGTTCATTGTTAACCATCTTTCACTTATCAACGGAGATATAATCTCGTGAAAACAGCTGATCGGAACAATGACGAAAACCAAATGAACCTATTTAAATGAAAGCTACATAGATGTGAATGAACTGCCTTGAGGAACTCCTGATGTTGGCGCAAATATAAAAGAACAATGCCCTATTGTTGTCGGGCGACGTCATAGGTCGGAATATAGGTCAGTGGAGGTCCAAATGTGGCGATCAGCTGATCGTGGGATCGGGCGGTTTGAATGGAGTGCAGCTCCCGTACTATAAAAAAGTTTTTTTGTGGCAACACCAACACCTAATTGTGGATTTTTGTTTTTGTTGTATTTTTTCGTGTCTAAGTATAGATTAGTTTACGGTGTTTCCACTATTATATGGGAACCGAAGAACAATGCATTTTATCAGCCGCGCAGGTTGTAAACGGTTGGGAGAAAATATGAGCGAAATAGGTTCCGACAGTTGTGTGTATAAAGCCTACTATACGCTTGTGTGTACTCTCTCTTTCGTCACACTTCTCCTCGGATTGTAAAGTGAACTTCAACCATCTATAATATGAGTTGATTTTATAAGTAGGATCAGTACACGTTGAAGGTTTTCAGTTTAAATCAAGACAATATATAAAAAAATCACATATTTCCGAGTTATTTTTAATTATTATTTGAAGCCAGAAGCTGCTTTTTTATATTTTTTGACATTTGACAGGCAAAGTTAATTTTTGAACAGACTCGACATTGCATCGGCTCCAAAAGGGTCATCGCAGTTCAGTGTGACTCATTAATGGATCATGAAATATGGCTAAATTGTACCAACGATAGTGATTTTGTTACGACCAAAGTATGGCCAACGTTGGGTCAGTATGTACAAGATTCATTAGGTTTTAAGATCGTGATATAGTACTACATAGGTAAAATACTAACGGAAGTTTCTTCCAAGTAATGCATGTATGAGATATTATTAAAGCTTTCTCGATAAAGGAAAAGCAATTTAGAATGTAGAAATAACACTTGGAGAAACTGCGAAATCGAACTGTTTAGGTTCGTAAACGCTCGCTGATATTATTTTTAATGATTTTATCGATAAAATACATAGATTTGGACATCGTTTCACTACACTATTAAGCAAAAATACTAGATGTTTTCAAACTTTCGCGATTTGTACACATTATAAAAATACTAAATCGGGTCTAATCGTATTTTTATAAAAATACTAGACTTTTTCGACGTGAAAATATAGTAGCATAGAATTAGTGCCGAAATTACTGATAACTAAAGATAATTCACGGATGTAATTGCTAAAACATTTCAGCACCATTTCTTCCAAAGACCTTCGAACTTATCCCAAGATCGATCCACACTCGTCGAAAAAACCGCGCCCAATTATCATTTCTCCTATGAGAGCACAATGTGAACGAGCCCGCAGGAATCCGTACCGCGACAAAAGACAATGGTACATTGTTTGTTTTCGCCGGTCGAAGCAATTATGTCGACCACGTGCGCAACTTTGTTTACCATTTGTTATCTGCCATCTAGTCCGTCCTTGAGATTTCATTGTTCTTACATCTGGTGACAAGTTTCCAACGCGATTTTCGTGTTGAACTTCCGATTAGTGTGTATTGACGTTCCGGTATTTTGTGAGACGAATAGTAAAATCACACTCGTGTGGTTAAAGTGTGATGCTGTCAGATTAAGTACGAAGAAATTTAACGACTAAGTAATTTAATACATACATAAAGTCACGCCTTTTTCCCATGGGGGTAGGCAGAAACTATAGAACGCCACATGAGACGATCCTCACATACTCTTTTCGCTTCATCCACATTCATACATCTTGTCATACACGTACGCCGGTTGAGAGTACTACGCACCTGTCCTTTGTGAAGAACATCACCAATAACATCGATGTATGTTCTTCTAGGGCGTCCTCTACTGGTGTTTCCATTGACATCCGCCTTATAAATTCCTTTTGTTAATCGCCGTTCACTCATTCTCTCAACATGCCCAAACCACCTAAGCATACTCCTTTCCTTTTTTGTCACGTGAAGTAATTTAATGTTATTATAAATTTAATAATGCAGCGTATACACCTAGCCAACAAAGGCCAGCGAACGCCAACTATGGTTCGTCATTTTGTTGGATTTGATCAAACTTTGTTTAGAACGCGGTCTTATTTGGTTTTTAATGGCGTCGAGCCCCGTTCGTTGGCTAGGTGTGTACGCTGCAAAATCCGAACAGTTAATAGGTAGGTATATTGTAAGTTAGTTAACTAACGTTAATTTTATTATTTTTGTATTGTATTTTGTTAACGTTTATCAATAGGGGCAGTTCCTTTTAATCTCAACATTCTCTCAGTAGTTATTATATCATGGACTAGCTGTGTCCTCACGGCTCCGCCCGCGTAAGAAGTTTTATTCCAGTAATAAATATAGCCTATTACTCAGTGAGAATGTAGCTTTGTAACGGCAAAAGATTTTTTGTAATCGGTCCAGTAGTTTTTAAGTTTATTTGTTAAATACAAAAATAAAAATATTTCCTCTTTATAATATTAGTATAGATGGAACTATTCTTGCTCATTAGAGCACATGTACAACCATACGGACTGCGCACAGGCAACTAGGTATTGAAACAGCAACGCGCGTCTTATTGAGACGTAAACGCATGTTTACTAAACACGCTTCAAGCGAGCACCATCTGAAATTAACCTTATTTAGCTTATTAACACAAGCGTAGCATAATCAGCCAATTACTGTCCCACTGCTGGGCACAGGCCTTTTCTCAGAATGAGAAAGGTTTATTCCTTAGTCCACCACGCTTGCCTGGTGCGGGTTGGCAGACTACACACACCATCCCGAACTTTATGGAGCCCTCTCTGGTGTAGGTACAGGTTTCCTCACGATGGTTTTCCTTCACCGATAACGCAAGTGATGATCAAATTATGATTTGCACATGGATTCGAAAATACAGAGGAGCGGGCCGGGATTTAACTCAAACTCCTCTGATCCAAAAGAGTGTAACTCGACTTACAGTATTTTACCTTAATAACGCCCAATCCGTTTCTTTAAGTCTGTTTAGTACCCCTGGCCAACATTTTTTTCATTTCAATGTATATTTTGCAAGATAAGGCAAGCTAAAAAACACTGTATTACGTTCAGATTAAGGTTTAAACACGCTGGAAAAACATATATCGTCAAAAATCTCAAATGTGGTATTCAAAAGTTAGTGTATTGGACTGGCAGGGCAGCGCTAGGCTATCGCTGCTTCAACATCTAGCTATCAATCTTAAGATGGCGATAGATCAATTAGGTCTATCATGGGATTAATCATGTTAACATTAGGTTTAAGGTTTCGGCTTTAGTCTACCACGCATTTGCCCAACTAGAGATGGAAATTTGACATTACTTCTATGGAGGTTATGTCAATTTTCTATCTCTATTAACCCGTCAAGTGTCGGGCGCACATACGGGTGTGCGTAAGAAATTCGGGCGCGAAGCGTCGGAGGCACTCACGGGTGTGCGTAAGGAACGCGCTCCTATGGTAGCGGATTTTGTACGTTTTATTTTACTGTTTACACGAACCGAATTTATAGAAGCGCGTTCCTTACGCACACCCGTGTGTGCCTCCGACACTTCGCGCCCGAATTTCTTACGCACACCCGTATGTGCACCCGACACTTGACGGGTTAAAGAAAACCGTCAATAGTTAGGTTATTTGTTTCGGCCGTTAGACAATAAGCATTTGAAAAAGGAGTTATTTCCCGTAGTTCGTTGGGCCGCAGACGAATAATACATTGGTAGGTACCTAATACTGGTTTTTCAGAGGTTATTCGCTGATTTAATCCTAAACTTTAAATATGTCGACACGTTTGGTGCAGTGGCTGAGCGATCGGCTTATGCGCTACGGGTCGTTGGTTCGATTCCCACACGGATCAAATATTTGTATGGCCTACAGATAGTTGTTCCTGGTCTGGCTGTTTGTGTATGTGAAGATTTATGTCTGTAAACACATCCACGATACAGGAGAAACCCTAGTCTGGGGAAACGTTTCTTTTTTAAAGAAAACGAAATAAAATGAAGGTATTTCATACCTAGTAGACTGGGTTAGACTGTAATACATTGGTAGGTACGTACCTACCTAATACTGGTTTTTCAGAGGTTATTCTCCGATTTTATCCAAAATTCCTTCCTCAACACAGTTAATATTAGAAAATATTTCCATATAGATAGGTAAATGAAGTAGGTATACCGTTAGTCGGCCGGGTCGGTCGTCATAACCGATACTTGGTGTTTTGACCGGACAAGGAGACAATTGATAGGTAATGAGCGAGTGAGTTGTGTTTCAGCCTTGTGGTTAGCATTAGTTATGGGTGGTACAAGGGAAATCCTGCAGCGGTACGGAGTTACAAAACAAAAGTACATCGTCGCTGCGCCTAAAAAATCCGCTGTTTTTTTGAATTTCGGTTTTTGGTGCTATTTTATAGTAGGTACTTCTTAAGCCACGTAGGCCTGTGAAATCTGTTTTCTAATCATTTATTTGGTTAAGGAGATAGCAAAATCAGCTATATAATTTTGGCCAAAAACGGCTTCAAAAATCCTGTTTTCGATGCGTGCCTCTTAGAATTGCGTTTCAATATGACACATAGCGGCTTTATTATTTTAAAATAGTGTGTAAAATCCGCTAAGTGTAAAATCCACTAAGTGTTCTAGGAAGACCAGCAATGAAAATTACCGCGTTATTTACGACCCAAAAAAAACACGTTATGTGACAAAATTCACTTTAAAAAATCCTAGCACCTGTTATATCTTAAAAAAAAGCAAAAAAATAATATTATATGATGTCTCGACATAAAGTCTAATTTTCTGCATACTAAGTTTTTAAATGTTGTTATCAGTTTGAGAAAAAACAGTTTTTTGCTTCTCCTATAAAGTTGGGTTTTTTCACATAGCGGATTTTGCAAGCGCAGCGACGATATTCCTCGCTAGTACCTACCATACTGGCATGGATGTGTATGCGATATAACAGCAGTGATAGCCTAGTGGTGTGACCGTCGGACTGAATTCGAACTCAAGGTACCTCTGACTTTTCAAATTCATGTGCGTATTGTATAATTATCACTTGCTTAAAAACGGTGAAGGAAAACATCGTGAGGAAACCTGCCTGAGAGATATTTCTCGACGGCATGTGAAGCCAAGTCAGAGGCCCATGGGCGACATAAACTCTGACACCAGGTTAGTTACTAACTACACGAAAAGAAGACAGATGCGTAGTGTTGTTGGAGGGCAATTCTACTAGCAGAAACGTTGTTCAATCGAGACCGAACAGAAGTCAAACCGTTCGAAATTTTTTAACAACAAATTTAAATCCAGGCATTCTGACAGACTTCGTATACGAAAACTAACTGACGCTTGTGGGTGGCAACAGTTTTGTTAAAAGAATAGCTCCCTGGTGCGTTGCTATTGGTGAATGGTGGTTATTCTGCAAGCGTTCTTGTGATGTGCTTAACGGCAAAAGTATTTGCTTAATTGGTTTACTTCAACAGGCGTAGCCGACTGCCTTGTTGGTCTAGTGGTCGCAACCGCGACTGCTGAGCACGGAGCCTGGGTTCGACCCCAGGTCGGGCAAAGTGTTATTGGGTTTTTCCATTAGGAATTTCTCAGTAGCAGCCCGGAGTCTAGATTTGTGCCCGATTAATGGCAATAAGCTCATCCTCTATTACATGGGACTTAAACATAACTGGTGAAACGAGGGTGTACTAAAACAACCAATTCATCGAGCACGCTAAGTCGTTCCTTCAATCCGGAACTTTGGAAATCCGAATTCCTTTTTAACCGACTTCAAAAAGGAGGAGGTTCTATATTCGATTGGTATTTTTTTTAAATGTATGTATACCGATTACGATGAGATTTATGATTCGATTTAAGTGATTCTTCTTTAGTTTGACGCGGAATAGTTGCCATTTGATCCCATAAAAAATTAACATAGTTTGGCCCAGTAGTTTTCATTTTATGAACATTATGAACATTTTTTCTTTACGTGGACGATGTAATTATTCTACCTGACGTAATTTAAAAAATCCTACTGTCGTTTACAGAACAACCTATTACAGACACTAAAAAGTAAAAAATAAAAAAACTAAGTTTAAAAAAACCGACTTAAAAAACTGAACAAGGAGGTACAAATCTGTGCGTCAATCACTCCTGTGACTTAGTTTTTGAAGTCGGTTTTTATAATAATTTCTCTAGAGACAAAACTATAATGCGAAATTGCTAATTAACTACTGTTATACTATCTACTTTAATGGTTTGCAGATTATAGAGCTATTACGTTGAGATAATTAATATAGTTACGTAAACAGCTATATTATTATGAATTATTTTCTAACTATAGAATTTGCATACACGTGTCGTTGTTGCGGGATGAGTCGTCACTTACTCTATTTAATGTAGGCACACATAACATGTTCTATTTACCTATATTTTTCTTATTAAAAACTTAAAGCACTGATTTTCATTATTTGAGTCATTATTCAGGATGAGTTAGTTAGAGTCAATTGCACAGCACAAAAACTCGCACAAATTAATAAAAAGAATATTACGTGTATGTTACGATTTATTAAAAAGTATTTTTATAAGGCTTATACCAGGGCTTCCCAAACTTATTTTACCTGTGATGCCCTTGGGAAGTTGCCATATTTTTGCGATGCCCTGGCCTTCTTGCCATACATTTACCTACTATTTGCAGTTCTTCTTCTTCTTCCTGCCCTTATCCCACACTAGGTGGGGTCGGCACAACATGTACCTATTTCATAAGTCCATGTTGTTACAGGTTTTGGCTTATTGTTTTATGACCGGCCGCCTGCCTGACATCAACCCTACTATCCTACTATATATCTACTATTTGTAGTTCTAGCCTCATAACAATTCGATCGCTTCACGACGCCCCTGGGATAATACCACGGCGCCCCAGGGCGTCGCGACGCACAGTTAGGGAAGCCCTGGCTTATCACACTGCGGTTTTAGGTGATTTACTAACATTTATAATTGCACGCAAAAAAAATATTGATTATTATTGGTCACAGATTTGGCGGTAAAAAACAATTACAATTACTGTGTTTTTTGCATTTAAATGTTGAAATATTTCTTTAGGAAAGAATCACGTTTTAAAAAATACCCAGTAGGCAAGAAATGATAAGCTGGTCGTGCAAGTTATCGTCACCACTTATTATAAGTATTATTTGTTTAATACTTGTATCAAAACGGGAATTTCCCGTGACGTTATTACGATAAAAATACGCTGACCGCTGCGCTTGAGAGAGATGAAAATATTACTCGTGTACCTAATACGAATTTCATATGGGTAACAAAAGAATTTATAGAAAAATAAATGTACTAGACACTTTAGATCTTTCGAACTACAGGGTTTAAATCCCTTAGGTTACAGTGTCAACTTGTTTTCGTATGACCTAACTACTTACAGTGGCTGGGAAGGTTAATTCCCACGAAACAGTTTTTGTTCAAAAAACTAAAATAAATACATTGAAAAAAACCTCCTTTTCGATGTTAGTAAATCATAAATAGCTGTGACATACAGACAAACAGACGGACATGGCGGGGTCTAAATATAAGGGTTGCTAGGACTACGGAATCCTAAAAATAACATGATTTCGACGGTGAAGTGCAATCCTTTTAACTGACATTTTTAGAGAAATTCACTTTTTAATAGTTTTGAATTTAAAGGCGTTATTCGCATGTTGTAGGTAATGAAATCACCGAAGTGTAATTTTTGTTACAACAGCTTGAACTAAAATATGGAATATTCTCCCAACTAAACCAACGTGTCTATTTTATGGCATTACCTCTTGTCTTACCGAATACCTACTACACTATCATAAAATATACGAATTCAGCATAATATATAACGCATACATTATTCATATTCTAAATTAATAAATATATTAACGAATTTTTAACTAATCAAGAAATTAAACGTTTTTGCAGTTTGTGTAAATTTTTGATTAATTTTGTCACTTAGGAGGTATTGGCCCTTCACCGTCGATTTGCAAAACATAACGAGAATCTTGCATTACATTTGAAAAAAAAGACTTTTATTTGCAACTTCAGTCACACCCAAATTCGTAAAAATATTAGGCTTGCTACAAAATATAAAACTGAACATTCAGTCGCTCACGTCATTCTAATAGTGACGTACGCAATACTGTTCCAGTGAAGTTTGAACTCGAAAGTTAAAGTAAATCATGGGATTTGCTTTTATGATCAGGGAGTGGTACATAACTTAGTCATGAAGGTTATAGCTGTACGCACAAATTGGAGATATTTTTTTAAAATCATTCCAATGATGTATAGTGTTGTAGTTCAGGGAACATGAGTTTTATGGCTTGAGAAAAAGTAAGGGAACATTATATTTGAGTAACGTCGACTTTTGTAACGGGTAAGGGAAAAAGGGTTTGAAGTTTTGGAAAGGTATATCCAGCTGTGGACTGATATAGGTTGAGTTGATTGATGGAGAAAGGGTTTAGTTTCGTAACTACTATTATTTCTTTTTGGCTTACATTACAGACTACGGAAATTATTTTCTGATAGTCTGTTGAGGCTGTCTGAAACTCTCCTAATACAGACGCGTTAAAAAAAACATAAAACCCTTAGAATTTAAACAAATATATTGAAGAAAAGCTTTACAGAAGAAGAAAGCTGTCTTTAATTTGTCCACAGAAGAGTCTATAAATTTGACAGGTAAAGATCATCTTTAAAAACCTGCATTAGTTTGTCTACAGGAGGAGATATTTGACAGAAGTAAAGTCCGTCCACAGAATAAACTACATTTTTCTCTGAAAACTTTCAGCATAACAAATATCGCTAGCCATAATATCGAGTTCGAAATCATTCGGGGAAGCGATCGAATTATCTGTGGGACGATTTTATGTGTCTCATCCGAGTTTACGATCGCTACACTGTTGCGAAAGGACCTCAAGTGATTTATTAGGAGTTACGCACGGGTTACGCGAACGAAATTGCAACTCATTTCGATTCTCGTCTCGAGACTTCGAGACATTGTTGCTAAAATGATTGATGTATCTTTTTAATGTTGGTCTAATGTGTGAAAGAGGCGGGTGTTGTTTTTTTGTGGTTTTGTTGGTAGAATTGGAAAAAAGTAATGGCTCCTGCACGTTGGGCGTGTTGACTTTGTATGTCCCTTGACTATTTTCATAGGCGTAGCGAGAACTTAATTTTGGCGGTCGTTTTTGAATAAGTTTTAGAGCTATGAAGGCATTTGTTGAAAGATGTTTGGTGGCTTTATGATGGCTTACGTATCTAATTCCATTTATTTAACAATTTTGACCTTAAACCATAGATAAGTCACTATTCAAAAACGCACAATATAAAGTTTAAAAGTCACTTTAAAACAAAATAAACACTGAGTGTTTGTACAGGAAAACAAAAATTAGAAGACTTACAAAATTTTCCTTAGTCAAATCCTACTTACATTCATATTATATGACCACGGAAATCAAGCACACATTCATAACACTAAAGTATATAGAATAGTGTAAACCGGACCCTGGGTTCAAAGTAATTTCTTCAGTTAAGGGGTCCGTACCTAATCCGTGTGCCAGTGAAAGGTGAGCGTTCACTGTATTGCTGACACCATACGGACGGATACTTGTCCGAACTTGTGCGAAAGCATGTTAGATAAAATTATTGGCTCTTGTAAAACATAACATCACGCCTTGTATTACCCGAAGGATTCGGCAGAGGTGTTTTTTTAGTACACCCTCGTTTCGCCAGTTATCTTTAAGTCCCATGTATTAGGGGGTGAGCCTATTGCCATTAACCGGGCACAAATCCAGACTCCGGGCAACTACTGAGAAATTCTAGTGGAAAACCTAATAACACTTTGCCCGACCTGGGGATCGAATCCAAGACCCCATGCTCTGCAGTCGCGCTTACGACCACTAGATCAACAAGGCAGTCTCTTGTAAAATTAAAAATATAACTTAATTGGATAATACTTGCTTTCACAACAGCCAGTTATTAAGTCTTCAGTTTAATCGTCAGGGTGCATTTTATGTTACCTACATCAGATTCCCGACGTTTCACTGTTGGTAATTTGGATTTTCTGCTTATAATCTATTTAATTCCTTTGTTTTTACGCCATGTGAAGCATTATGACTCTTAGGGAATCCCTGTGAATAAATCATTATTTGATTTCGGTTTCGCGTTATATTCCGGCTTTTGCCAAGGTTCATATATTAATGCGCAGGAAAAATTTGTAGGTATTTCAATATGCAACTATGAGATGTAGCGATAACGATACAAGGCAGGATTTTGATTAAAAAAAACTACTAATTGGTGCACTATTTAAAAATCTGGTTGTTTTTTCCTTGATAGAATGAAAATAATGATGTTTACAACAGATTTTTTTCCTCCCTATTATAATTTAATGTTGAAAAATATGCGTTGTACCGTTGAATCAGCAAGTATATTTTTATAATGATCTGTGTCATGTACGCAAATATTATGACAAAATATTTTATAAAAACTATAAACTTGTTATTGAATTTTTATATATTCCCAAACATGGGCAACTTACTATTACTTAACCTCTTTCTTTTCAGTTCGTCATGTCGCAATCTTTTACACGCATATTAAGGAATCAAAGTCATCGTTTCAATAGCGTTTGATTTTTTATTAACTTTGTTTAAAACGAAAATGTTAATTACATTTTTAACGATTACTTTATTTCAAATTGTAAATAACTTACTAATTTACAGTTTCAGAACTTTCCTAATGAATTATTATAGTGTATATGTGTATGTAAATTATATACCTATTATACTTAATATATTTTTGTTAGTTATTAAGCCGGCCCGAACGCGTGCCCGTATGTGGTCGTCATAAACAGCGTGAAACATGACGCTTGCCGCCGTTTTTGAGCAAAATATTGCACGTTAATTTAACACAGTCCGGCCGGTCATTTGCGGCCGGCTGGCCTCATTCCAACTCTTTTTACTTATTGCATCTCGCGTTTGCGACGATTCGTCTCGATTTGACGATGAAATTCTCTTTATTTTTGAGGAATTCGTTTCGGAGTCAGTGGAGCTGTAGTTATGTTCGCGTTTTAGGGTTTCTTCGGTCGGTCTTTATGTTTGGGAGGTAGTAAAGTTGCTTTTTGGCGAAATACGTCAATAATATAAAAGACGACATTAATTGTGATTCCGCAAAAGGACTTCTAAACGATGCAAGTCCACCTAACTACATATAGGAGTGGTTTGTACGACCGTGTGTAACTGTGTATAGCTAACGTAACTTATTTCTTTGCGCGCTACTTCGATCTTTAACCTTTTGACCTCCGCGCTACGCATAATAAATGGCTACCCAGTTGCTACGTTATACATTGGAATACTCAAAATTGGTATACGTGGCTAGTTGCGAACACTAATCAATTCGGTTTGTTATCTCGATTTTCTTGTACACAATACGACAACAGAATTATCGTATGTTTCTGAATCGGGGGCTGTTCGGTGTACCCTCCTTGCTACTGTGTACTGACCACTCAGATATTAAATTAAGAGATTCTGATGACTGACAGAAAGTACGATAACCAAACTTCTGAATCGGTGGGCTGGTAAAGCGGCAAATCCACCTGCAAGTTTTACTACGAAAGTTAACTACTACTAACTCTAAAACTGATTTTCAAACTGTGGACACACCCGCAGCAAGTCGAATTTTGTAAGTTTTCAACTGACTGTCCGAAAATAGACGGGTAGGTTAGTCAATTAGTCTGACTTGAGGGCGCGAAGTCAGCACTGGACTGGGTTGAAACTACTGTCTACACGAGCCCAGTAGCAAGTCAGCACTGGACTGGGTTACTGTATTGCCATGTTACTGACCCCGTATAAACCCGCCTTTAAGATTGTTTAGGATTCCGCTCTTATACCGCAATTCAGTTTGACTACGTGTAAAAAACCCGAATCATACATCCATATACTCGTGTTCAGTTGAATCGGCCGTTAATTTATATATACCCTGTCACTTCCTTGGCATAATAAAACATGGTCTGAAAGTTGTATAACACAGCACCAATCAGCGTATGCCTGCCGCCTTCTCACGGTCATATTTTAATATCAACGGATTTGTTTATAGCACTAAAGTATAACAAGAACGGCTTAACCCGAGCCGTGTTTAGACTGATCTTCGATGAATGAATGTAATATGATCGATTATTGTATTCGATTTTCCTTTGGCCGAATCGATTGAATGGGTCAGTATTGTTGATGTAATTTTTTGTTTCTATGGCGGTCGTGATTTTGTAAGTGCACGTTGATGGTGAATGGAATAAGTTTAAGATTGAAGTAAATCACATAGTGCTGAATCTTTGTATATTCCTTTTTACGTTTGCTGTCTTTACAAATTACTTTATGACTCTATACAACACTGCCAGAGTCAGCGGCATTTAGACCAGCGTAAAACTAGAAAGTTTCCATAATTATTTTCTCGTCGGTAAAGAAACTCCTCTCAATTTTGTTGATGGACGTATGATCAGTACCTTTTAGCAAAGTAGTTAATAGTAATGAGACGTGAAAAGCTAGGAAGTTACAAAAAACAAATTGATCTGCTCGGAGTGACTGTGGGTGGCAACACAGAATTCTAAACACTTCGACTCGGTGTCGATCCCAGTTGTAATACGATTTCTTATTGCAGCAGGGTCCGACACATATCGATAATCGTCACTGGAAATCATGAGTCCGAAAATCTGACATGTAATCGAACCATAAAATAATAGTAGGTACCTAACTCGTATTAGTGTTGTAGAGTTATAGTTGGTTTTCACGGTACGAGCTAGCGCGCAAGTTTAAAGGGTCTACTAGCTGCTACTACTACTGGTGCAGTTACTCGTACTATGTAAGCTATTAACATTACAGTCGCTCCATGTTAAATACTATAATTCAGCCGCGCCTGGTTAAATTAAAAACCGATCCCAAATTTTCAGCAAAAAGCAAAGTCCGGTTTAGCTGGCAAAAAAAAAATGTCTGCATGCAAAAATATAGCGCAATAATCGAGCCCCATGTCATGAACGTATAAAATATAAGCCGCTAAATAGCCACGTTAATTATACAGCGCATTAAGATAAAGACATCGAGCGATACGTCCGAGCAATCGATTGGACGTGGCCGCGCGGATTGCGTATTATGTACAATTTTATTATATACTAGCTGTTGCATCTGACTCCGGATGTCATTTCTGAAGTGTTTTTAATTTGACTAACTGGCTACTAAACGTTTAAGATATCGATTAATACGTCCAAGCAATCGATTGGACATGGCCGCACGGATCGCGTGTTATTAACAGTTTTATTAGGTATATTCTGAATGTTTGATCACAAACCCTATCAAAATAAAATAACTGGCACTGGTACCATTGGTCCCAAACATCGAATGATGATCTATTGCCCTTGTAATGTGCATTTCAGGAACTTGAAGAATTATATAAACTGCTGATATCTTAGGACAATGGATTTAGGTAGCGGAATTCAAATCAATATGACAAGAACATTCAACATAGATTAGATACTCTAAAATATGTTAAAGATGATGTAGCTACATGACTTGGGGACTTTCGTGGCATATCATTCAAGTACAGTAGTTCTACGGCAAAAGCAAAAAAAATATGCTAATGAATGCAGGTTGTTTATCGATAGGACCACAGAAATGACTGATATCACTTATTTTATATTCTCTGTGGACAGGACCCAAGAAGAACTACCTATATGTATTACTTAATATTATACATGTTTATAAGTAAGTAAATACCTGCAATACTTGTTAAATTTTAAAATATAATGTTTCTAATAAATTGTATGATATTTATTTAAATCGATTTCCTACATAATATATTAAATGTACTATTTTATTTCAATTTATTTTTTCTTGTATTTGTGTCGATAACACTGTAACGCACATCATTAGTGCCAGTTACATTATGAGACTTGTGTTAACATAGAAATGAGAACTAAAAAAAACCCATTCCCAAACGCTGGTATTGCAAAGGTGAGTTTGGAAATTACAAAAATGGCAATCGATTTCGTAAACTCGCTAGACTCATCTCTTTTACACACCCGGAAGAAAAAGAGACATATTAAATATATTATTTCGTTTAGCGAGCTCACGGAAACGTACTAGGGTTACAGGACGGGACTGAGCTACAATTCATATAATATTTATTATGAAACGGGAACGACGAATTTACATGTTATCGTGCGTTGGGCGATAGAAGATAAATTCGCGTTAATTATCATGCAACGCAAAAGGTAAAAATGTTAATATTATTTACATTGCTGAAAGAATTTCCGAACAGGAAACAGGAGAGGATTATGCATGTCGAATGGTCATCTCAATTTCATGTTTAAGTAGGATACAATATGTATCCATTTTTCTCGTATAATCCTAATTGCTGTTCCACCCACAGAAATTGGTATTGTAGAACACACATAAGCACGTAATATACTATACGAAAATCACCATGTTCCATTTTGACTTTTTAGTACGGAACCCTAAAAATAATGTTAATATTCTAATAATGCTAATATAATTGTAGGTATGTGTATTGACAGACAGATTTTGTTCCTAGGTATAAACTGTTATAGGTACTTATTTTATCGTATTTACAACCGCTCTGTTTCTAATCATGCGTGCGCGCAATTACTTAAATATTTAGTATAATTACGAAATTTAAAATTATAGGAAAATTTGGTTGATTAACAAAAGCGGTAAGAATCAGATCAGAATCAGAGACAAAACGTGATACAGCTAGTTCGCATAGAAACTGTTTACAGGACCCGTTTTAGCGGATCCGTTTTTATTTTGGTGATGGCGCCTGTAGTTGTATGAGCGAGTTCACATACACGACAGTAGGTATTCCGAATCCAGTAAAAAATACTGATTCCGTTATTTTTATCGTATCCTACCTGCCAGACACAACACAGCTGCCATTGGTTTAACTGTTCCATCGGGACAGATGTGAACAACACATCCAACCAGTCCATGAATGGGTGACCGTTTGTTACACATCCAGACGTTACATGTACAGAAGCCCGAAAGTCTGACAACCGGTCTAACCTTAGGACATCGGCATTGCCCAGTAACTGGGTGGCGGAGATCTGATGGCAGTCGCTCCGTGTAAAATACTGGAACGCTGACCCCAAGATAATTAGGAAAAGGACAGAAGGAAGAGATTAGGTAAACGGTTGTTGGACTAAGAATTAGTGTTGTTGAACTCCAACTTTCGTGTTCTTAGAAAATTGGTTAAAAATATGTTACAATTTCTACTCGTCTATAATAATTAACACTTAATTATAATGCAATTAACTAGGTATCCTATTACCTAGAATTAAATATTACATAACATCACGCCTGTATTTTTTTTTATTTGTTTTTTTTTTTGTTTTCTCTCTTATGAATTTTTTGTCTGTGTGTCTGACTGCTTTTTGTGCCAAATAAATTTATTTCTTTCTTTCTTTATTCAGTAGTGGACATTGATGTCCAATGACACGTTTACTGAACACAAACTGAGGAAACCCGCACTTAATGGTCAAGTTATCAATGAACATGTAACTTAAGACTAGTGTTATGTGTTAACTGATACGCTGGTTTCAATTTTAGTTCAATGACCAACTTATTTACTATGACAGTATGACTGACATTCCTTTGACATTAAAATTCCAATATATTAATGTTTGTGCATTGAAGGGTCAACGGTTTTGATACTTGGAAAATAAATATTATTATTTTGTACAAAAACTGCAGAGAATATTTTCAATAATACTGTTTAAAAATGTCTCATTAGCTTTGTGGTCGGAATTTTGGTTGTTGAAAGTGTAGACCTGGGTTCTGTGACCAGGTCTGGAAGTGTTATTGGATTTTCTGTTGGGAAATTCTCAGTAGTATTTTGGAGTTTAGAAGTGGCACCAGTGACAGAAAAGTTGAAAGGAAATCGTTTGTCTTGGTATGTGCATGTGATGAGGAGGGATGAAACACATGTGACTAAGAGAGTGATGAATATTAATGTTGATGGACAGAGGGGGAGAGGGAAACCAAAGAAAAGATGGATGGATTGTGTAAGGGAGGATATGAAAGATAAGGGACATAGGTAATAATGAGACGGCTGACAGGGAAGAATGGAAGAGGAAAACATATTGCGCCGACTCCAAGCAACTTGGGAACAGGGCAGGAAGATAATGATTTTGGAGTTTAGAATTTTGTCCGATAAATGACAAGGCCGGCCCCCTATTACAAGGGACTGAATACGATCATCAGCTAACTGTGGGTGTAAAGCAGTTCAACAAAACAGACTATTAAAAAAATGTCGAGCGCCTGTGTCACAAAAGATTCCCAACTCGATACTGTCAACCGAAACATTAGTCGAATAATTCATAAATCGAATAAACGGAATCGTTTAAAATTTATAACAACAACATTAACACTATATCTATGTCAATAAAATACGTTAAAAGTGCTTTAATGAGGTGCATCAAAGCCACCGTATTGGATCGTCTAAACGAGGCGGTAGTCAATAGTCTTTTGATTTGTATGCACTTCACACTTGAAGTGTGTGCACCGCAGCGATCGGAACAAAACGGCTCAAGCACCAAATTATATTGAAACAATTAGTGCTTATACAGACGTGTTATTAGTTTTAAATCGAGTAATGTGACAGATGATAGTGTTGTCTTTTTAATTAGCCGATTATTTGAGTTTACGATTGATATGACATGAAGTGTATCAATGGATATAGCATAATGAAAATGATCAATGAAAAAAATGTTTGGGTATTGGTTCCAGTTTAATAGCTTTATGTTTGAGTGCCTTGTTAGTTTAGTCGTTGTATGGGGTCTTGGGTTCGATCCCCAGGTCGGGCTAAGTGTTATTGGGTTTTTCCATTAGGAATACCTCAGTAGCAGCTCGGTGTCTGGATTTGTGCCCGGTTAATGGCAATAGGCTTGCTCCTTATTACATGGGACTTAAATATAACTGGCGATAAGAGGGTGTACTAAAAACACTTCTGCCGAACCCTTCGGGGAATATAAGCCGTGATGCTATGTTATGTTATGTTTTAATGCAGTTATCCGTAACCGAGTTATAGACACTTTTTTATAATACGTTCTTTATATCACCAAAAACAGGGCAACCTTTAACATTAACTAAGGCGATCGTCTTGTAGCGCGTCAAAATGACGTGTTGCGCGTCAAAGTGATGTGTTGTGCCGTCAAATTGACGCGTGCCAGGCCGTCGAATTGACGTGGACAGTCGCACCTCTTTGTGTGCCTACTATAGTGACAAGTCTTTTGTAAGCGTATGACTTGTGTGTTAATTGTGCCGATCGAATCGCTCTGACATTCTGATAATCGATAATATTTGACTTAATTGTTTATCGATTCGGGGAGTGGCTCTATTGTGATATAACTTGCTTTAATAGGCGAGCTAGCCACCGGTGTAAATTATTTATTGAATTGATCTTGTAATCTTAGACCTCTTGGCCTTAGTTACATTTGATATTAAAGGTACCTACATAGGCTCATAGATATTTGAGAAAACTCTTGAATATATTCCTTTTCTTCTCAGACAAAATAAAAGTAGAAGTAAAAGAAGTCTATGGCCTTACTTACAGTTTTCAATCTTTCGTCACACAGTCGTGACGATTTCTACATCTTCAGATAAATATTATAAAGCTGAAGAGTTTGTTTGTTTGTTTGAATGCACTAATCTCAGGAACTACTGGTTGGAATTAATAAAATCGTTTTGTGTTGGATAGTCCATTTATCGAGGAAGGTTATAAGCAATATAACATCACGCTACGACCAATAGGAGCGGAGCATAAATGAAAAATGTTGCAAAAACGGGAATAAGGTCCACCCGTGCGAAGCCGGGACGGGCCGTTATAAAAAATATGAAAGTACTTAGGTAGGTAGGTAACAAAACTGCGTTGTGACTTTCTGACTCTTTGTTTTTGCGTAAACAATTTATTTGTTTCAGTAACATTTTTGCACTTACAAAGTTACTTAGTTCATTCACCTGTAAAGTTATTATAATATTTAAATGGCTGTGGTTTGCTTACACGTCATATGATGGCTTGTTTGAACCAAATGGTTATGTGCGGGCCTAAATAAGCATAGCGAAATTATACATTGTATGTATATATAATGTAATTAGTTGATTACATTAGTACTCAGGTAATATTTTTAACGGTAAAATTCCATGAAGTTATTTTAAATATATATATAGGTAGGTACGGTTGAATGACACGTATCAAAAATTTGCTAAAATTTACGGTACGTCTTCAAATATCAGAAATAAATGTATACCTATACTTTTTGTCCACCATATTCTTCTAAATTTTAATTGACAGATACACTGTTTACCTATTTGCAACATCGAAAAAAACCGGCCAAGTGCGAGTCGGACTCGCGCACGAAGGGTTCCGTACCATTACCTATAAAAATAACACGTTTGCTATTTGTTGTTATAGCGGCAACAGAAATACATCATCTGTGAAAATTTCAACTGTCTAACTATCACGGTTCATGAGATACAACCTGGTGACAGACAGACGGACGGATGGACAGCGGAGTCTTAGTAATAGGGTCCCTTTTTACCCTTTGGGTACGCAATCCTAATGAACACTGTACGTTGTGGGTTTTATTAACCCTGTAAAATGTCGTAGTTGCCTGAAGGTTACGGACGCGTTTCTTAACTGACCGGGTTGCGGACCTGTGGGGGTCAAACCCGTGTGCCAATGTGCAGTTTTCAATATCGCATGTAATTTCTACGGTCAAGAAAAATATCATGAGGAAATCTGGACTTAATGGTCTGAAATCACCAACGCGCCGTGAGCAAGCGTGATCAATGCTCGTTCCTTCTCTGTACCTCTAATACCTTACAGTGGCAGATCCAGGGGTCACGGTAGGTCACGCAATCAAGGATGACGCGCGTGCCGCATTTATAAAATAATTAAAATAAAGGAAGTAGGTACCTATGTCGTGCCTTGACCACCCCTAGCTAGCAGCTTAGCGACTTTTACTTTGAAGCTCGACGTAAGGGACATTAGAGCTTGTAGTCCTTAGTCTCAAGCTATCCATTAATAGCCGATTCCTATAATTTACAGAGCGTTATTGGTTAAAAGTAAGAGTTGTATCTTTACCAATAATAAAACAAAGACATCATAGCTTTGCATAGTAGACCCTCCCATATAGAAGTAGCTATCATAGGTAAAATTAGCTTACGAGGATATTCATATGCCCAGTTTGGCAAAAAAAAATGCTACCACTGGTAAGCAAAGCGATTCGTTTTTATATTATAGGAATCGGGCATTAGTGTATGATGTTGTCACAGTTTAAACTTTTTTTTTATCGTTGGAAAGTCCTCATGGATGTCCCTCGCCCGGGGAAGGCGAGGGGGTCTGCCGGTCTCTTACCAGCAAAATACGAACGGTGTCCCTCCTTCTAACGTAAGGGCTGGGGTCACTGGATTCGCTATTGCACCATCCACCAGCTTCTTCTGGTGGACCTCTCCAGTGGTCTCACTTCCTTCTGAGACGCGCGCGCGGAACATGGCGCGCCATCCTTCCGGGGTCACACTTTAAACATACTTTTAGGGCGTAAACGTCCAGTAATGGTTGTCTACGAACAAATTTTTAAGTACATACTGCGTAAGTAACAAAAACCTTCAATTATAACATGAATATCTGAATAGAAACAGCTTGTTAGAAGCATTTACAGTATTATCACTGAAGCCATCTTGTAATAGTCGTCTGACGTCAGACCTTCATTGCTATAGTGTTTATAATATCCGTAATTTATTAGCAAAACGTTATGACCTTGTAACCAGTTGTATTTTCGACCCTTGCACGCAAGAAAATGAATTGAAAATGGCAAGATTACGCCATTTTCTTGTAATTTATTATATAATAGCGGATTTTAAAGTTTTACTGTAATAAATTACAGATTTTGATCAAATACGCTTTTGCATTCAAGATCATATTATTTGAATGGTTATAATTATCTCATTTGCGTAGTTTAACGTTTATTTAAATACTTGTTTTTAATAATACATACACTTAGATACAATCGAAGTTAACCATTCGTTTAACAACTGTGAGATTAAAATTATTTCCGTAAATTAATCTATACTAATATTATAAATATGATGAGTTTGTTTGTTTGTTTGAACACGCTAATCTCAGGAACTACTGGTTGGAATTGAAAAAATATTTTGTGTTGGATAGTCCATTTATCGAGGAAGGTTATAGGCTATATAACATCATGCTACGACCAATAGGAACGGAGCATAAATGAAAAATGTTGCAAAAACGGGGAAAATGTCCACCCGTGCGAAGCCAGGACGGGCCGCTAGTTAATTACATAAATATTACGACTGCCTTGTTGGTCTAGTGGTCGCAAACGCAACCAGTCCCGTGTTAGACCCCCAGGTCGGGCAGTGCTACTGAATTTTTCCATTAGGAATTTCACAGTAACAGCCCGGAGTTTGGATTTGTGCCCGGTTAATGGCAATAGTCTCACTCCGTATTACATGGGACTTAAACATGACTGGCGAAACGAGGGTGCACTAAAACACTTCTGCCGTACCCTTTGGGGAATACAAGGCGTGATGTTATGTTAAATATTACGATTATATACAAGGTTCGTCGGAAAGGGGGTACTAAGCCGAAAGGGTGATAAAGTACCCATAATCATGGATAACTTGTAACTTGGGAACATGTTCTACAACTTTCCCCAAAAGTCAATAGTTCAAGAGAAATAGCTGTTCAAAGATTTCATAAAAAATACGCTAAATTATATCTATCCTCAGCTAGATGAAGAATTATGAAAAAACTAGAATAAAAATAAGTTCTAATGATAAAAAAAAACGCATTTTTAAATTTTTACACTTTCTTTAAAACAATCATCAGCGATACATTAAGTGGCCCGCGGTTTAGTACCCCCTTTCCGACTAACCTTGTATAGAGTTTTATTTAACTTGCCATTTATACGATGACCCCATCTGTTACTAAACTCGCACTCAAAACTTTTATATTTTGTATGGCATGTGTTAGAAAATATTCAACGTTTTCGATACAAAGTGTAAAATAATGGGTTGTTCAGGTATTTTGGAGAAAAAATCCTAAAAGATAGGTAATGATAGGTACACACAATTTTGACCAGTCATAGAAAATCCCTGTGTTATTAAGAAGTACCTTCGTTTTGAAACAGCACAAAGCTCCAAAATTGTTGGTCTATTTTAAAGGAAAAATTGGTTATTTACGAATACCTATGTATAGATTTAAAAACATACCACTATACACCATTACATGACATGTGCAGTAACATACCTGAAAAAAAAACAAAATTATTATTAGTTTTACATAACATCACTCCTGTATTATCCGAAGGGTTGGGCACAGGTATACAGTAACACCCTCATTGCGTCGTTATGTTTAAGACCTATGCAATAGGGGGCGAGCCTATTGTCATCAACCGGAAACAAATCCAAACTCCGGGCTGCTATTGAGGAATTCCACACGGAAAAACCCAATAACACTTTGCCTGACCTGGGGATCGAACCCAAGACCTCACGATCAGCAGTCGCGCATGCCACCACTAGACCAACGAAGCAGTTATTACTTTTATGTCATACTTTAACTATTATTTATTAGTAAAATTAATTAACTGTACTCCTAGTACTAGTTTGCAAATTGCGGAAACGACAATACTTCTCGTGAGCTCGTTAAACTAAATAATATATTTGTCTCTTTTTTTTAGAGATTTTTCATTATAATCAGCCCTTACACAAACGTTTAACGTTTGACGTATAGAATCGTTAACGTATCGATAATGTAGGCGAATTTTGAATCGAAAATACTACTGTCTGATAGCATTTGGTTGTTAACCGACTTCCAAAAAGGAGGAGGTTCTCAATTCGATTGTACGTTTTTTTTTTGTATGTTTGTTCCGCGATATCTTTGCTAATTGTGAACCGATTTTAATGATTATTTTTTTGTTTGAAAGAGTATTCCTTCGAAGTGGTCCCATTTAAATTTAGTGAAGATCTGATGAAGAAATTCGGAGATAGACTATTTGAAGTCGGTTTTATTTTTGTTAAAAAGTGATTATTTTGTCACTACTTGTACCTACATAACGAATAAAGTTTTCAATTCAATAGTATGTGCAAAACGAGTATTTCCGATTCAAAATTCACTTATCTTAACGTTAGGTTTACATTGATAACGTTCTCGACAGCATTCGTAGGTACTAGGCCTACAGGAAACAGACCAGTTTTTCTCGTAATTCACACCTCTATTCATTACACACTAAAAATAAACTTTCCTATCGTTATGACCAGCAAAATTATTTGAGCAACAATAGATCACGTACAAAAAAGTCGATCAGAGTATCGTACGTTGTTCATTCATACCTCCCACACGATAACGGTGAATTTTTTCAACGTGTTCCGACGTACACCAACGCACACAAGTAATTCACTTATGACAACGATTAGCATATTGTATTTTGTACAAACTTATATGTTTGTTGTATTCGGTGAGATTGATTTATGTTGGATCAAATAAGGTTGGTGTTTACTGTCTTTTGAATATTAGAATATTCTAATTTGTTAATGAGAAATTATCCTACAAATTTTATAGATACGAAAGTTTGAACCTTGCATTGGTTTTAAAAACTAAATCTTGAACCAGGATCTGTCATATTGGCATTCTACTAGATTAGAAGACCACAGGTTCACCAATGGACGTTTATGATCTGATCCATCATAGTGCCAATAAAAAAAAATACATTTGCTTCAAGATTTAAAAAAAACGTAATTCCATCGTTTTAATAATTTACAATTTAAAAAGATTCGAAAATAATTAAGGATTAAAAAAATATCAACGCTAGCAACCCTACTGAATTAGCACGAGGTGTCATTGCCATTGCGAAATATATTCGCCCAAGATGGCGGCTTTTAAAATTTTTGATCGAACGTATAATTTATGATCCTGACTGATTGGTATCTATGTATGGTCTAGGTATAAATATGTGATGAATTATGTATGTGTTCATGTAGTAGTATGAAAAATGTAGTTACACCTAATTTGACGCGACATTAGACTGACTTGGCAAATTGTTGGCGATTTTTCTAACAAGATTTTTTGTAAATTATCTTATAACTAAAGTGTTGAATTGTAAGGCGCAGCTCGTATTGTCGAACGGTCGGTTTCTGATTTAAAAAATCTAAGATAAGTAACAAATGAAAATCGTTTTGTATAGAGTTTTGCTTAAAATTATGCTCAAACCTCACTTATTATCTCTTGCTTAGCGTTGAATATTTAATAAATATAAACCTCAGAAACCGGGCGACAGTAGTTATTTTTGATAAAATAAAACGTATTATTGTACCAAATATTTCTAGATTGAGAAATGTTTAAGAAAGCTGTTCAAAAATGAGGGATAGCAAGAAACCAGCAGTATATAGTCCTGCAATGAACTGATCTGCCCATACCAAAGAATTCAAGAGATCCATTAACCTAAGTTATTATCCCATATAGAGGCAAGGACCCCGTCGTAATGTGTCTTAAAAAATGTAATTAAAACACTGAACTATAGTGATGTAACCAAACGATCATAATTACTCGTCCCGCGACAATATTTAGTATAAAAAAGCTGGTCCTGATGCGCAGGCGACGTATAAAAAGGTTACTAGATTAACTAGTATGATCACTATACTAATGAAGACTCCATATTAATTAATGGTCGCGCATAAAATAATAAGAGATCGATCTGGCAACACAAAAAGTTGTGATGCTTCGTTATGAATAGGTTATTCAAATGGTGGTGGCGCGAGAATTATTTTATAATTGTATAGCGGCTAATAACAATCAATCCATTTGTCAAGCGTGGTGTAGGCTAATTTAACTAACAAAATTATTTAAAATTAGACTATTACCCGCGGTTTCACCCGTATTCTAGGCAAACTGCTTGATGTACCTGGATAAAAAGTAACCTATGTGTTTATCCAGGGCATAGTCTATCTGTGTGCCAAATCTCATCCAAATCTGTTCAGCCGTTTTTCCGTGAAAGAGTAACAAACATCCATACATCCATCCATACATCCATACATACAAACTTTCGCGTTTATAATATTAGTAAGGAAGTAAGGATTAGGAAGGATTATAATCGAACCACAGCCGAACAACGGCCGTTTGACCGTTATCTCTACAGGGTGTAAACGAAATCATGTAGTTCCTTGAACCCTCTTGATGTACTGCTGACATTGATTAATCCTGAAAGGGATACGTTTGGATTCAATAAACAAAAAAATTACAAGAAATAAACATGTGCTCTTAACGTGAATCATTTTAGCACCCCGAGTTACGTAACGACCGCATTAAATTCACTCGGGGTGCTAAATTTGCTTTAAGTTAAGAACACAGAAACAGAAGAAGTAAGAACACATGTTTACTTCTTGTAATTTTTTTTTATTGAATCCAAAGTTGTCCCTTCCTGGTTTAATCTATGTCAGTAGTTAAAAATTACATGCTTTCTTTTACACCCTGTATAAGAAAAAAACATCTGACGGCCGTGGTTCAGCTGCGGTTTTTTGGCCTCCTGAGGGCCGGTATCCACCAAAGCGGAGAGGAGAGGAGACGTCTCGAACAACCAATAGAATTGCGTTATTTACACATCTCACCGCTTAGTTTGAACACAATCATAATCCTATTGGTTGTTTACGAGACATCTTCTCTCCTCTCCGCTTTGGTGGATACTGGGCCTGATAGTAACATTACACATTATCGGTCTTTTATAAGACTTATAGCCAAATACCCAAACACTACTCAATTTTAAGTCTCGTGCTGTCACTGTCAATCTCAGGCGAAGGGACAGTGACAGCATGAAAAAACTTCAAATTGAGTAGCGTTTTGAGTATTTCATCATTAACAAGCCGAAAAGTAGTCAGCAGTTGACGTTTGAAGAGAATGACGGCACCCGAATAAAGCATTTATTATTTTCTGGTATAGTAAAATTACTGGGAGTCGTAGGTTGTTTTCATAGAAAGCATAGCAGAAATTGTTTTTAATGGTGATGAAAACCTCCTCGATATCCACTCATTGGTGTCGATTCTGTTTGCACATTTTGACACTACTAAACTAGACTATACGCAACTGTCACTTTCTTTTTTTATTGAAATAGAAAGAGACAAACACCATTAGTTTAGTTTAGTCCTGTCAAAGTGCACAACAGAATCGACACCAGTACCCAGGTTAGGACCTTAAGTATTCGAATTCGCCAATTTCAGAACGTCTAGCAACCAACTGTAACTCAACGTATGATACCTAAACCCATAGCTTAAAGAAAGCAGTAGTTTTTGAACCAGCAACCACCAAAAAAAATAATTAAAACCCAGCTCTACTATGAACTGTGGTTACAACAACCGCGGTACGCCCACGTGCCCACGCTGCGTTCCATGTAAAATCCGAATACATTTGCAATGCAAAGCAGCCAGCGAATGACGTAGCAGGAAGCAAGTACCCACCTAAATATTACCATGTACGGAAGAATATATTAAATGTCGTAGGCAGGTAACACTGCTTCTATATTTTTAATAAATGTTTTCTGTTTGGTGACATTTCTACGAGTCATGCATAAATCATAATCTAAGTTGTTATTCAAAATGTGCGCTCAGGTAGAGTTTGAAATTAATTTGAAATTAGAAATACAGTCGCAGTTTGGGAATAGTCTAACGTGTCGTATCACAACACACTTTCATTTTCGTCTAGAATTTTTTTTTTCTTTAAAGAAATGAAGAACACAATCGTTAGTATACAGTAAAGTCTTATAGCACTACGATTTACTCGACGAGATTTTTATTTTTGTATCATAACTTTCATGAGAGACATTCTTATAATTACGGTTCTCTTGTGCATTTTTTCGGGCAACTAGACGTGCAACCCCGAAAACATGCACGTGAGATCCTAATTTACGTAACAAAAGCTTCTTCAAAAGCCTAAGCCTAATTATCTATGTACCCTATTTGAGTCTATATTACAATATATATTTAAAATATGTATTGTAATTATAATGTTATTATATAATTAGTTGTGTTATAGTATGTATTTATACTTATTATTTAGTTGATTCCCGATTTTTAGTTGGTTACCTATTTGTACGCTGCAAACTGGCTTTTTGTATTTTTCTTAACAATTATTTCCATCCAATGGTTGTCTGGAAGAAATTGTTTTAAGCGATAAGACCGCCATTTGTACTGTTCCTAATTATGTGTATTCCTTCTGTTTTATTTCTTTTAGTGTGCAATAAAGTATATCTATCTATCTATCTAAGCAACCCAAGAAGCTTGTGTAAACGGACTACCTAACCTTCAGAATGTGTTTCAAATCAAGTCAACACAAAACAAAACCGCAGTACGCAACAAAACACGAATCATTCGACACAAAAAGTACCTAATTTGCATGATTCAAGTGGCACTTTTTCGTTTTAGACTGTCGATAGCACACAATTAGTGTCGGTCGAGTCAAAGTCGGCGATATCGATAAGGGAACGACATTCGGAGACAAAACGCGATCGTATCTTGAAACCATTGATTCATGTAGGGCTGCTTTTTTAAGGCCACTGTGAATTATTTAAGAGAGAGCAGAGATTTTTTGATTGAGGTGAAAATTGTTTTTTTTTAGATATTATTGTCGTGTAGCTTTATCAAAGTTGTCAATTGGAATGTACGCATTTTTGCTTGTAAAAACTTAGGCAAATTTCTTCGATCGAATTTTAAACTATGACATTTTTTGTCGACTATGGGTTTAGTTGAAACATTTGTTTAATTTGAAAAAGCATAATTTAGGAGTTGGATTCATGATGTCCTTTAACAAGAATAAGATAACAAGCCTTTAACTTGCATAGGAAATCTGTTTCCGATTCCAGTTATGAATCGAATATTAATACATCGTGTGTCAATTGATGTTTAATATCCAGGATTATTCACCTTTTCCATAAAATGCATATTTTACAAAAGGCTTTCGCAAAAAGGATCTAAAATTTTTTTCTGAAAGATTTTTAAATGAAAATCAGTTTACCTTTATGACTAATTTTCAATTGGATACAATCTTTTGTAGGTACTCATTGCCTTGGTCGAAGGACGAGCTTGCATACTTAATGATATTGTGGTTTTTATCGAAGCGACGAAATTCCCTGAAATTATTATACGAATAGGTATCTACTGTACTGTTTTATCCAATTTGTATTTGTATTGTAGTTTTCCTTCCGGATAGGCTAATTAGGATAACTTATTTGAAAATATACAGTATAAATTCGGCATTTTACCTCCCATATTTCACCACGCCCATAAAATAAAGTATCATAAACAATCTCATACCATACATAACATTATATCTACCAAAATAAAACCTAACTAAAAATATCTCCGACATTCACCCAAAGATCCAAAAAAGAACTAATCCCCACAATTAAAGATCCAAAAACAGTATTCTACACCTCTCAACCCTATCAATAAACAGTTTAAATGGTTTAATTCTTGCGCGCACGCACCTCGGCCATTGGTCGGCGGGGCGCGTCGCGATTGGCTGCGCGGGCGGCGGCGACTACAAAGCGCGGGAGAGGCGGGCTGTCCGCGGTACAGCGGCTGTACTGTCGGCTGTCCGAGACACTATGAATATGGATCGAGTGTATTTATGTGGTGGATAGCTGCGTTGTGGAAAATCGTTGGTAGGGCTGCAATGAATTGGTTGTTTAGTATCGTGGTTGGGTTATGGGTTTGTCGTGACGTTACATGTCTGTTTGGGGATGGATGGTAATACGAATTACGATCGATTAATGTTTAAGAAAGATAATAAACTTTGGCGTTTTAATAGGGTTATAATTAAAATTTTGCTCGGCTGTCTATGGCGCTACTAACTCCATGTGGTTCTGTGGCCTGAGTGAGTTATCGCAAAGATCCATATTAATAAAGTATCTCCTAATTAATATGGATCTAGTCTGAATCATTTTGTTAACAGCTATTTAAACACAATTATGCATAAGAATAATGATTATGATTTGCAAATTAATTGGCTATTAATCATGCAAATCTGGAGAGTTCAGTTGTCAGAATTTCTCAGAGTTATCAATTCTGAGAAGTTGTTTTAGAAGCAGTTACTTTTAGAAGAGACAGGAATCTGCACAGAAATCCCAATGCCGAGAAATGTAGAGAGACAATAGATAAGTAGGCTTCAGTCCCGAAGGACTTACGCAAACAGACTTCCAACAACGAATCCCATTTCTTAGCCAGAAGAGTGCCAGTTTTATATACACCATTTCCAAATCCATCTCTACATATGGACATCCTAACTTTTCCTAACTGGGGTCAACTTCCAGCCTAATTGGCGCTGAATCGGTATTTTAAACGAAGCGACTGCCATCAGACCTTCGCGACCTAAGGTACAAAGATATTCCAAGGATCGACCCTACATCAATATACCTACTAATTCTTGTCACACTCAAAGCGTAGAACCATCTATGACGTAATACTTAACAGGAAGCTCTTCGCTATAATTTCCTGGAGTTTCTAAGCAATTAGTAATTAAGTATCTCAGCTCAGATAAGACTGATCTACAAACATGATCTAGTCGAGTGCATTTTGCTGTTGCCTGTAATTATAGCGGTGGGATTAATTGCAGATTGATCAATGAATTAAACATAATTCATCGATATGTACCTATTCTTTGACGTTTCTCAGGTGTGGTCTTATTTCTATTGAATTTCGTAATAGTAAAGATATCTGGTTCCGTAGGTATTAGAAAAATATTAAACCATCCATTTCAGGTTGGGTACCAACCAACTTTCTCAGTGCGCTGACTAAGGGTACCTCTTCTTTTAGAAGAAGCCGATTTTTGTCGTCCATTTTCATTATCATAAAAACCAATAGAATGTTCTGTCCAGCGTTTCCCAACTATGTTGGGGTCGACTTCCAGTTTTACCAGATGCGGCTGAATTGTATTTTATGCGGAGTGACTGCCTTCAGACCTCGGCAGTTCAGATACTGGTCAATCCGATATCCTAATGTTGCGCTGTTATTAGACTTTCGGGTTTCTGACTACTTTACGACTACTTTACTACTTTTTCTTTACGTTTTGTCACCCGGGGTCGACGGTTTAACCGGGTACGGTAGAGACCAATAGACTGTTAGATAAACAAGTGATACAATGATGTGGATTTCGAAGAGGGTCTGCCTAAATCCAGCAGTGGACATTTTAACAGCATTGCCATATACTTCCTTTACATTAAAATGACTTAAATCGTATCATTACTATTATTTGCCAGAATGAACATTTTAATTAATTATTTTTTATTCTAGTTTCATTATTAACACATCAAACACAGGGAGGTACCAGGAAACCATAAAACCAGAAGGAAAATCCTGTCGCATCGCTGGTACGAGTAGCAGGACGTGACTCATGCGCCGCTGTAGGTAGCCGACGTGCAATGTTAATACAACCGCCAGTATTCATATTTAATTGAACAACTGACAAGGGTGACGGATGGTTGGAAGTTACGACGAGATAGGTTTGCTGTTCTTCTTTTAAAATAGGTAATAAAAATGATAAGATAAACCACCTTCCACTGACTCTCTAAGCGTCGTAGAAGATGACGTAGAGAAATAGGTATGTCTTAAGACAGGCAGCAGTATTCTCCTGTGCGCTGGTCGCTAATAACAGTAATAACAACATACTGCAATATCCAATCTGGGATACTGTGATTGGCAGGGCCTGATTTACCATGTAGGCTAAATAGGCTGAAGCCTGGGGGCATCACGAGAAAGAAGACTGACGTATAATATTTTGAAAGGAGCCCTTTAGCAGGATTAAAACTTATTTGATACGTATCATTACATAACAATATCTATGACAGTAGTTACGGGTAGTCAGAAGCTCGAAAGTCTGACAACCGGACTAACCTCAGGATATCGGCATTGCCTTATAACTGGGTTGCGGAGGTCTGATGGCAGTCGTTCCGTGTATACTGATATTCAGCCGCATCTGGTTAGACTGGAAGCTGACCCCCAAGGTAAGCATCTAGTCTACCCAGGTATTTTGGGCTTAGCTTTTCACACTACTAGATGCTGCTGAATAACAGTATTTTACTGCACAGTCTGCTGTTACACCTCCGCAGCTAAGGAAGACAGTACCGTTACAGGTGACTAAGGAGTTATATTAGGGAATGAAACAAGCGTCCACCCATCAGTGGACTGTGCCAAACCGCTTGCCAAGTGTGCCAGATAGTTCACTGTAATCGTTTATGGAGGCTATGTTTATCTTTAGACGGTTTTTGTAGGACACCTTATTTATTCCATGATCTCTTGATATAATATTAATCAAACTAAATTAGATAAATAAATTTTCCATTATATGTAACGAAATTATCCTAATATATATTAAATCTAAACTAGTATAATACAAGACGGCACGTTTGGTGCAGTGGCTAAGCGATTAGCTTCAGCGCTGCAGGTCGTGGGTTCGATTCCCGCACGGAACAAATATTTGTATGGCCTACAGATAGTTGTTCCGGGTCTGGGTGTTTGTGCATGTGAAGATTTGTGTCTGTAAACGCACCCACGGCACAGGAGAAATCCTAGTGCGGGGCAACGTTTTTAATTAAAAAAAAAAAAAAAAGTAACATAACATCACGCCTTGTATTCCCAGAAGAGTTCGGTAGAGGTGTATTTAGTACACCCTTGTTTCGCCAGTTATGTAGTAAGTCCCATGTAATAGGAGGCGAGCCTATTGCCATTAACCGGGCACAAATCCAGACACCGGGCTGGTACTGTGAAATTCCTAATAGAAAAATCTAATAACACTTTGCCCGACCTGGGGATCGAACCCAAGAACTCATAATCAGCAGCCGCGCTTGCCACCTCTAGACCAACGAGGCAGTCGTATAATATAAATCTATGGTAAAACTAACTATACATACAAACAAAATACGTATAAAAATAATTGAAAAGTGCACTCAGGCGTCAAAATATTCATCCACATCACTGTCGTCTGGAAGCGTGCCCAAAGATATCTTGTGTTGGGTATGCACTGTGTACCAAAGTTAGTCTTCGGCATAAAGGGTTAACAAACCACGTGGTCTGCTCCTTCGCTTATGATTTTATTCTTTTGTTCTTCCTAACCTTCGTAATTTTTGCTGACTGTTTACATGACTATCTACCTATCTACCTCATATACTATTAGTTATAGATATAGCAGATTCTTATCTACAACATGAATCATGTCATCCTGTAGGTTTTATATAAAATCTATCTTTTCCCTAATCCGTTTCGAAGGTTCTATAACTTCTGGATGCTCATGTACTGTATGAAATCTAGCCAATATTTGAAGTGGTTCAGGACAACATTGAACCGAAAGCACTGATCATCTCATCGAGAGGTACACTTATGTAAGAGATAAAGAAACGTATCGAAACAAGACTCGCCTGTCCCTATTAATAATGTAGAATCTGCAAAATAGTAATTTTACAGGAGAGCGCGTCAAAGTTTAAATTGGTTATATTTTTTAAATATACAAATTATATATACGACTTTGTTAACATGGCTATTTCAAAAACTATGAGTAAAAAAATCACTTTTTGTTAAAGCTGCTGAAAGACAATACTTTTTTTAGGTCAATAGTTAAATAAAACCAAAATCAAGAAAATTGCATATCCGACCTTGTTAATAGGGGCAGGTGACTGGTGACCACTTGACAGAAAACATGTTCTTTTAATATCAAATGCTGCAGGCCTAACACGAACGTTTGACGTAAGTATAGTATCGCTATTGTACGCGAATTTTGAATTGAAAATACAACTGTCCTGTAACCATTCTAGTATTTTTTTTGCAACATGCACAATTTGTATCATACATAGATATGAATAAAGTTTTCAATTTAATTAAATAGTTAGTATGTGCGAATCGAGTATTTCTGATTCAAAATTCGCTTAAATTAACGTTACGTTATAAAAATACTAATTCGGGTCTAATCACGTAGAAAATTTATAAGGCAGAAAAATACCTTATTTATCCCGACGACGTTTCGACCGAATTTCACCGGCCGTGGTCACGGGTAGACTGAAGTGGCGGAGCAATTGTCATCTTTGTGAAGCAAGGATATTTTCATCTTAAAAAAAATTCTGCCTTATAAATTTTCTACGCGATTAGACCCGAATTAGTATTTTTATAATGTGTACAAATCGCGAATGTTTGAAAACATTTATTAACGTTATGTTTACGTTAGTAACTCGACAGCATTCGTGCTAGGCCTACTGAACTGATTGATATGTCTTATAAAATCTAACCATAGTGAACTGAACGAATGAAACTGAATGAAGTGATAGATGAATAAAGGTTATCTGTGCGACATCAGTGTCGCTTAGCACTGATTGAACATCTAAATTGCCTCGCAGAAAATTGTGTGAACGACTAATTCTAACATGTAGTTGTGCCACGCGCAAGACTTGCTAATTGTACTGTTTTTGAATCGTCAGTTTGTCAATGATTATCTACTTCTTTTCAACCACGTCAAAAAAGAAGGACGTTCTATATTCAATGCGTATGTTTTTGTTTAGATCTAAATCGTTATTATTGGTGTGTGATTCGTGTTCTCAAAATACATGTCCAAACTTTTAGGAGTAGTGTTAGAACGTGTGGTTCAAAGTTTCAGCACGACCATGTCACCACATGGTGGAAAATTGTTTTCCTAGATTGACTCCTACCGTTTTCGCAGAAGGATGAGTAATTTGAATATAGAAGTGTTTTCCTTTATATTGCTTAGGTACAATAACTTGTTTGTTGTCGCGTGCTAAGTCCTATTGTGATATAGGACCTGTCTATGGCCATTCAAGAAAATATAGGTAACAAAGATCGTGACTGTCGGCTGGAGTTACCTCATTAATAGTTTCTGTCTACCAGCAAAGCACTCGCCTTATGAATATAGATATTTATTAAATATAGCTTCGTATAACTGTAGAAGTACGCATAGAAAACATATAACATACCCCTAAACAATTCTGAACTGCGTGATTAAAAAAATATGTGACGCATATATTATTCTAACCAACTGTTTATATTAGTGTTTATAAATAAACGATGAGCGAATGACACAAACTAAACACATTAAAACAACCATAAAACAGCCCTAATACGGCGCTACATTTCGGCATTCTTTCAATACAATTTCCCTATGAATTTAATTAGCTTTTTATCTTCTCAGAAATCTATGACACCGCCATTACATACGTCAATTGTCACCATAAACTGCCGACAGGAGCCGAAGACGGCCGAATATAGACGAACCGAATCAAGTATGGCCGCACGCATTCCGATTGCATCTAATAACCTCAAAATCGAATGCAAAATGGCGTATTGAATAAATGACGCCGCTCCGTTTAGCATTCCGACATGCCATATGTGTGTACGCATTTTCATTTGGGGCCATTGTCTTGGCAGATATTAGTATTGATTTCAATAAATAAATTAATCGTATGCCTTCGCGAATAGCATTGGTTTGGCACGCGACGCAGGACAAACGATGAATCGATAAGTTCTCGATTGTGTGGCTATGGTCCGTCTGGTTATTACTGATTTTATAACGTTTGACTCATGTAGCGTACGTGAGTCCGGCCGTTAACATCTATGTAATTTTCATTGTTAACAAACTCAGCAAATAGCTTGCAATTGTCTACTTAGTTACATGCACTCGGACCACACACGGTCTGCTCATGCGAAAAAAATCCTTTTTCACGCTCACTTTGTTCTCCTACCAAACAACCTTAACTTAAGGTTCACATTGATTCTGATGATGGCAATGATACACCGTTATTAATTATTTAATTAATAATATCAAGGTAGAACTAGAGTTAATTGCTGCAGGACAATATCAAAGAGCATCATTTCAATTCGTACATCACTATAATTTTCTCTGACTAACTGCCTACTTGGAACCTTCGAGTTGCTATACGTAGCAACTCGAAGGTTTCAAGGAGGACTATGTTACTACGTACTATTTTAATATATTTTACTAAAAAAAAACGTTAATCTCTCGCAAACCATCAACTTAACATTTAACAATATTAATATACATCCATGGCTGAACAAGATGTAAGGAAATCGACAGTTTATCTAAATGTCGTTATTAGCTCAATCATGTGTGCAACTGTGCAATGCGCAGGAGCATTGAACACTTAAATTTTATCAAAGTTCTGTACTCTACGTGTAGCAGAGTCAATGAAATCTCGATGACTTGAATAAGCTATCGAACTAAAAATCTATACATTTCCATAATATTCGTCAAAGTATCTATGCGATGACAATGGCAGAAAGTAACTTTGTCTTGCAGTTCGACAATACACAAATTGTATCAAAATAATATAGCATAAACATCCCATTCCTGTCCCACTGCTAGGAACGGACCTCACTCAGAATGAGAACGGCTTAGTTAGGCCTTAGTTCAACACGGTGGCCTGATGCGGGTTGGCAGACTACACACACCAGCAAGAACTTTTTTTGGAACCCTCTTCGGTTTAGAGGTTTCCTCACGATGTTAACCTTCACCGCTATCAACCTAAACCGTGTATAAAAATCGAAATAAATCCAATAAATATCAACATTGTACATAGTGTTGATGTTTAATAACTTTAGGAGTGGTTGTAACAAGTGATACGGTTAGTACAACCTACTTGTTTCCACTTGAACACTAGGTCAAGACCACTAGATCTGCGCGACTTATCTACTGAATCCTTTGCAAACACCCACGATATGTCAGCACTTAGGAATAAATGCCAAGTGGGAATTTTCCTGATATCTTTATTGAATTATGTATGAAAATTCTTAATGTAAAGACAGTGTCATGGTGTGTGTGTCAGTAATTATCGTGACCTCTGATGATGTATTAGAGCCACACATTCAATAATAGTAATCTCTTTGATTAGACCTGAGAAAATCATTTGGTCAAGTGGCAACAAATCTGGTCGCTCGTAGGAGTAGACTACATAACGTCGGTCAGCAGTGAAAACCACTTACGTGTAAAATACAAATTTTTAAAAGGGGTAGTAATAACTGTCTCCTGCATAAAAAATGGCCGATCAAATGTTAATATAAGTTTGTCATCGTACGTCATAGATACCTTAGAAGTATTTGAATTGATCGTTTGTTGAACTAGTACGTGTATGACGAGTTTATCAATCTAAAGAACAAATAAAACGCTTTTGAAACAATTTTATTTACGAGGTTTTCACTGCCGACCGACGATAAGCGTATTCAGGGTGGGGCAGATGGGGCGCTTGACCCACCCTGGCACAGGAAAGAATAGGTAAATGGTCTAGATTTAGTCAACTCGCCACCCACGTCCACAGAACAATTACCCAAAATATATACAAATGGCCGATTCTGTCTATAATATAATAACCTATTTATTTGGACCTTATAAATAAGGTTATGGGGCAAAATTGCCCCATAATCCCATTCTGCACTTCCAGATTTTTTGAAAAAGACAAATATTTACATATTTACTGTCTAGCCCACCCTGGACAAAATCCTGGCTACGCCCATGGTAGACTGATAATAGAAAGAAAAATTTACATCATGTATATATACATATGTATGTGCCTACCCCCATAAGAAAAAACTATAGAACGCTACATTCTTCGATCCTTACATCTACTCCTTTCGCAAGATAATGTAAAATCTATTTAATATAACATTAGATAAATAAAATCCATTTTAAAAAGGGAACGTATAGGCAAAACCAACATGTTTGCTTCCAGCAGGGATTTGACACAGTATTATGCTTTCATGGACATTAACGGGCAAGCAAGATGAGCTGAAACTCTATTTAATAAATTCTATTATAGGAAATGGAGTATAGATTCGTTAATTGAGATCAAGTATTTCTTTAATGCTAGGAGGAGTCTTGAAATATTCCAGATTAGAACACAATAATAACATAATTGAAACTCTAGACTATTTGAATGAAGCCAATGTCGACGTTGAGTTTTCTCAAATAATTTCAAATAGTGGAATAAAAAGTGTGTATAGACTGATTTGTTGGTCGTTTAGATAAGTAATTTGAGATTAGAATACCATTCATCCGAGATAATTGCCAAACGGAGTCATATCGTCTACTTACAGCAATCATATACGAATTTCACGAATTTGTCAAAAACGACATCGTCAGAGACCACACAAGTATTTAAAAAAATAAACAACAAAAAAGTCAAAGAGCCGTTTCGCATTCAGCCCGCAATGACAGCTGTCAATTGCAATTTTAACATCGAATATTGGCGGGAATGCGGAAACTTACGATTGGATTTATCGCGTTTCGAAAAGTTTTACTTGAAAGACTTAAAATAAACTTCGCGAGATCAAAGATGGAGGTTGTCAACTTTACGAGAGAAAATACGAATATGCACGTGTAATGTTAAAAATAAAAAGATGGCAAACGAAAAGTAATAGTAATACGTTGAGAAGTAACAGCGATGGTTTCCTTTAAAGATAACGATTTTCAGTGTGAAAAGCGGTTGAATTTGTAGGAAATGATTGCAATCCTGGGAACGAACTAAGAGTTTCCGAACAGATAACCCCGATGACACTGGCCGTCAAGAAATTAGAAGCGATAGTGATCCGAAGTAGTGTTGATACTTGATACCGATAGACAGAGGTGTTGCTTTATTTCTATAAAATAATTCCTAAATAGTACAAAAGTTCTTTACATGGGAAATAGTTTAATGAAAACTTGTCAAAGATGCAACAACAGAAGTATCATTGAAAATCATTTGATCCGCTGTCTTGTTTTGATTTCTATGTAACTTTCACTGCTGTATAGCTAATAGTTTAAATTCAAGATCTGTTTAATTTTGATCAATGAAGAAGAACGTAAAATTCAGCTTGATCTCTCTATAGTAAGTGGTGTGCGGTGTTGATGCCAAAATTATGTCGCTTTTCAGAATGACATGTGAGCAAAACCGCGGGCTTGACTTAAAAACCTTAAAAAGTAGGTTTTGTTTTTCACTTTGAAAATTTTTTTGAACTTACCTATATATAATATGTATATATATATATATATAAATTAACATGATCACATCATGCTAATATTAGGGCCTACATAAGCACATAAAATAGGTACTTATTATTCACGACCACAGTACCTACTAAAAAAATTATATCTATTCATCTTCTACTTGTTACTAAGAGGCATAATCGCTACGTTTACTACAGTCTACATCTGACCCAAAATTTACATAAAACGAACATACCTATTTAGGTACCATAAATCACTAAACTAAATTAATATTTGCCGATTAGTCGATCTCTCGATTGCGGGGAATCGATTAATTCGTAATAACAATTTGTCGTCGCAAGTCATATCTATCGAGCGTTCGCCTACTTACAATAAAATAATGTATTCGTCTCTCGATCCTACGTAGCGGCGCTGCGTAGGCGCACGCTGTGATTGACACGTCTTGATACTTGAACTGTCAAATTTAACATGTGTTTAAATTGACAGTGATGGGTATACGATTTGGTTATGGTAAAAAGTGGTTTCGTTGATTAAAATGTTTCGTGTTTTATTTGCACGTGTGCCATGGATTAGAAAATATTTGTAGTTCTTGTTGAAAATCATTATTTAGAAGTCTCAAGAGGCATAATGTGTATATTATACTAGACATATATTATTTCCGGTAAAACTTAACTGTTGGCTTAGGTCACTAAGAATTAGGTGTCTTTTTAAAGGTACACTGTGCGACATAGTTGCTGACGGAGGACGACGTAGTAGTATTTTGTATAGTATAGAGGACTAAACTACTTGCTACAACATTGAAAGAAAATTAAATGGCATTAAAAATACACGATCAAAACTATATCTCCATAAATAACGAAACGCAATCAAAACTTGGTAAGCGGCATTTATATAGTTTCATACAAACTACATACTATAGTCAACTATAGTAGGACCGAGTGTCGTGACCCTATTGCGTGTGTGAGTCATGTTCGCGGCGCGTGCGCAACACTTTGAGGTTTTAAATTTCGAATATTCGAATTTGCATTAAGTTGGAACGATAAGGCACGCAGTGATTGTATTAGATTATAATGTACATGGCTACGAAATATGGGCACCATGAATCAGAAGCCAAATACACGTGTTTGTTGAAATAATCAAGAGCATTTAGTTTTGACCTGTCTTGAATTTTTCTAAGAGTAAGAAAAAGATAGTATAATCAATTGACTTCCTTTGGGCAATTAAAAACTTCAAAAAAGTATGAAAATAATACATTGATTTACGAGTAGTATACGATATATTGTATGTGTAGCTTCAAGTTACACATTCACTCCATGTCACTCACAAACACCCAGCCTCGTAAAAACGTCTGAGTTTCTAATCAATCCCAATAAATTCACTCTTGACTTGCAAATCGTAGCCATTCGTAGCACTGAATTCTAATTTCGAATAAACTTCCTCGAAAAATGTAAGACATAGACAATAAATACAGATAGATACTCTTGATTCGAAAATCGTATCACTTAATTCAAATTTTGAATTAACTTTCGACAAACGAATAAAAAATACCAAAGATACTCGACTATCCGTATTAAATATTCCTAATGTTTTTAGCCTTTTCATTGATCAGTGAAGCAACCCAAAAGTGGGAGAACTGAGGAGTCCTATACCCAGCAGTGGTTGGTACTAGGCTGCCACTGACGAGGACAATGAACCTTTTCCATCTATCAATTAGGGTGCATTAAAAGGACGATACTTAAGTTCGTCCGACGCACCCTATTTTTTTTTGTTTTTTTTTTATCGTGGCTAAATGCACTACCACGGGGAGATAGTGCAGTTATGTGGGACTCAAACCCACTAAAACTCCACGGTGTCCTCCTTTGCCACATATGGCGGGAGGCCGACACACCCTGGGCAGCCAGCCCCACGACTCTGCTACCACAGCATGAGCAATTCTAATAGGTATAACTCGTGTTGACACGAAAGAAGAAGAAATACCTAATATAATACAAATTTTCATAAATAATAGAGGTGCTAGAGTAACGAGTCTATTATGCGTAGCGTGGGCTCAATAAGTGTTCGACGCTAGTTATTTCAGTAATTACATAGTACTAATTGAAGCCTAGTTAGACCGGTTATTGTATACATTTGAATAATTTGACAATCTTATTTAGTTATATTTTTGACAGTTCAAGGATGTTTTGTGATATCATAATTTACAGACAGTACCATCGCTATCAGCCCTTTTTTCAATAGTGTTGGGGTCGGCGTCCAGTCTAAGGAGATGCAATTAAATCTCTTTCACGGAGAACAGAAGAGAACTTACTTACATTAGGCCTGTATTAAGGGGAACGCACACTTATCAGAGCCGAAGGAAGCGAAAGAGCCGAAAGAATCCAATTTTAAAATTACTTGTATGAAATCCTACGAAACCTCGCACACTTATCCGCGCCGAATCGGACGATTCGGCTCTGATAAGTGTGCGTTCACCTTTAATAAACAGCTCTCATTGGGATATCCCAAGAAGAGCTACCATAAAGTAGAATTCCTATATTTCACAACTTTTTTTTAAAGTCGTCTCAAGTCATTTTAAAACGACACTTAAAGGCAGTTCACATAGTATGCATCATTGTGGCGTGGCGTTTTTTAATAACGGTCTATTTGTGTATTTAAAAGATTCTTAAAGCTAAATTAATAATTCATGATCAAAGGTTTGTTTACCTTTTATACAAAATTATAATGGTTCGACTATAATTGTTAAAGACGTGCGTGTATGACAAGATGTATGAATGTGGATGAAGCGAAAGGGGTATGTAAGAGTCGTAGCATGTGGCGTTCTATAGTTTCTGCCTACCCCCATGGGAAAAAGGCGTGAGTTTATGTATGTATGTATGTATAATTGTTAAATTGTTACTAGCAGTTAGGTAAACGCCTGACAGATTTTTCGGGTTTTATAATACACTAGCGACCCGCCCCACTTCGCACGGGTGCAATGTAGATACTAATGTGGGGCATATAAACCTTCCTCTTGAATCACTCTATCTATTGCTGAAAACTGCATTAAAATCCGTTGCGTAGTTTAAAAGATCTAAGCGTACAGAGAGCGGGAGTGAAGTTGTTTTATACTATGTATAGATACAATTTTGTCTTTGTTAAATATAAATATTTGGGATAGTGCTTTAATACTTAACTAAAGCTTAAACCTAGCTAAACGTGCGTCCCCAAGTTAGATGACAACCAGGCCGTTTAGTTTAACATCCATATGACACGGATGGTAAACTTAACTATACTTAATAAACGATACACGCATTCGCAAATTCTAATTACCTCAATCCAAACCTCAGGGTCACCACTCCATTTTTGACCGCGGCAAGTGTTGCTTAACCTCACTAAATCATTCTTATATAGCAACAAGTCTTATAAATACAGCTGGGAAGCGTTAAAATTGTCTATCTTAACGTTTAATAATTTTAATTGTTACAAACTAATAGTTAGTGCGTGGGTTCAACCGACAGATATCATCGTAATTTGAAGAAGTTGGTTTTGGAGGTCAGTTTTTGAAAGTATTTGACGATATGCTTTAACCTTACGTTTTCGTATACCTATGAGCTGATATGTCAGGGTCTGCGATATGTTACAGGGAGACCTTATTTATTTAAACTTTTTTCAACATTAAACATTCTCTATCGGTTAACCTTAGATGACAGAAATGTGTTCTCAAAAGACCCTTACCGTTAAACCCTGCCCCATCACTGGAGTGATATGACCCAGAAAGACCTGAGAATTAGCGCCAGATAGGGTAATTTTGGTGTTAGAGGTCAAAATAATTTTGAGCTGCTGAGCCATAGATATAATATCGTAAAAAAATGTAAAGCTTATTACCGATGTACCCATGTAGGTACTGTACACGTGATAAAACAAACAATAATTAAACTAATTTATAAGTAGGAAATCATAAGTGCGCAGACACAATTTTCCCAACAGACTACCTCCCATAACGTTGAGACCCTTTTAAGATTTTCTTTATAGCTGCATCAATTTACCAACGTTCGCCTAAACTGAAGAAAAATCACCCTTATTCCTACGTCGATAAGAATCAGTATACCCGCAAAAAGAAGTTGGTAAGTTGGTTATCAGATGTGACAAACGGAATTAATTGTATTATTATAGTTGACGCGTGTAGAATGCTAATAATTGTTGGTCGGTTCGCTTTTTGTTCATGTTTCCTGGAATAGTTTCGTGTTATTCCGTGAGTGTTCGGCCATCGTTCGGAGAATTCGGCACGGCATGAATATGTCTAGGCTCCGAGTTAACGCGAAACGCTATCGAACTATATCTGTTGCTAGTGTGATTTTGGAAGTTCGAATTTTGAATTGTCACGTTTGAATCATTGAAGTGACCGAAGGAACTCGGATTAACATCCTATGAAAGGAGAACACGATCGACTTTTTGCTCGCATAATATTTTGATCGATGATCGGTTTTCTAGTACCTACAACTAAGGGCCAAGCCACATCTGACGGAAGATTTGTCGCCGATGTTCCGTCGCGTAATTTACTAGAGGAATTTTAGTAACGCATCTTCGGTCAAATGTGTACGGTGTGAGATGTTTATATGGAATTATGTGTACCGGCGGAAGATTGGCGATGTATCTTCCGTCAGATGTAGCTTGGCCCTAAAATCCTCACAAAGGCGGTCTTATTACGGAGACTTTAATTCCCTATTTTGATAAAGTATTTATTATGTTCAGCAGAGATGTGTTAGACTGGGATGATAGCAATATTAGTAGGCTGTCGTTTTGCCTATTATTATCATCTGCTCTATTGGTACGATCAAGTTTGGTTAACCATCCACTCAGATCAGGAACTAAGCTAAGGTTTTTCTAAAATCATCAATCTAACTTTGGTACCGCCACATCATCTATGAAATAATCTTCTATCTCATTCAAACGAACATCACAACCACAGATTATATCACCAACAAAACAAAGCGATAAAGCCAGCCAAACCTTCTTCATTAAATTCATATTTAATGGCGCACACAAAAATATATTTATACATCAAGATTAATATTACCATTAGCAAGACCTAACCTTATTTAGACGAGTGTAAAAACTTGTCTGTGGCCCAAAATGGCGGCTGGTCGAGATTACACCAAAAACAGTGGCAGTAGTGGGAAATATCCAAGATATGCCTTTTGGGGTTTTCTTCAAGCGTTTTAATTATAAACATTATATTATACACAAAGTTAGATTAGGAGTGAAAGGTGTACGGGACCCAAAAGTAATTTATTTATGTTCGTTTTTCCTTATGAGGTGACCACTAAATGCGTAGGACACTGTTGCAAATGTTACAATAATAGTTCGCCCATTAGTGGTGATGGGCCACTATTATCTTGGTTTAAAGGCACCCCCAATTGCCTCGTTGGTTGCAAGCGCGTCTGCTGATCGTGAGGTCCTGGGTTCCGTCCCCAGGTCGGGCAAAGTGTTTTTGGGTTTTTTCCGTGTGGAATTCCTCAGTAGCAGCCCGGAGTTTGGATTTGTGCCCGGTTGATGGCAATTGGCTCGCCCTCGTTACATGGGACTTAAACATAACGGCGAAATGAGGGCGTAACTATACACCACTGCTCAACCCTTCGGGGAATACAGGCGTGATGTTCTGTTCAAGGTATCAAGCAAGACCATTAAGTCTTTCGATGAACTCTTCTGCTGGAACAAGAGTTACAGGGCTTATGGAATCCGAGAGGTCCAACGCAAGTGGTACCAATGAAATGGAAAACAGAATGGTATTTTGCAATAATTCATCTATATTTAATTCGGCATATGAGTCCACTGTCAATTCAGGTTCGGATGTAAGTTGGCCCGAATTAATAAATTCTGAATAATTATGGCGTCTGACAAATAACCCCAATAAGAAATGTCAAATGTCATTAGAATTTCATACATTGGACATTTCAGCATTTCAAGTAATTTCAAAATTACGCTTAGAAGAAATAGTTATCAAAGTATTACATTGACTTGTAAAACTGTCTGTAACATATTTATTTACAATAATAAAAATCATTTATCATCTATACTATCTATGCTAATATTATATAGAGGAAAGATTTGTATTTTTATATGTAACGAATAAACTTAAAAACTACTGGACCTATTTCAATAATTCTTTTGACGTTAGAAAGCTACATTATCACTGAGTAACATAGGCTACGGGCGGAGCCGTGAGGACACAGCTAGTTTATTTATAAAGAACGATTTATTGATACGGGTTTTTGAAAAATGACGAAACGAATGATCCACCTTTCAAGGAATGAAAGTCAAATGCCCTAAATCTAAGCTATTTGTTTTCCCTATAACAGTAAAAGTTGAAATGACCACATCGGGTAGCCTTGGCAAGCAGTGGGCCAACCAATCACTCCTAACAATCTATGCATCGATATTTTAGGCCAATTTATAGGTTACTTTATTGGTCAATTTTGTTGCTAGAAAGACAACAAATGCAGAGAAAACAGGTTAGTTGGTTCCGTAAATAGAATAAGAAAAAATTATGCCGGGTTCCTATATTCCAAAAACTAATCGTTTTGATTACCAATCGTAATTTTCGGTACTGTCGAAAGGGTTCTTCAGCCGATTTTACCAGTAGACGTTGTTGGAGTAAGGAAAAATGCTTCCGTACTAAGCTTTAATGATTTCGTTTCATTATTTATAAAAATAAATCCCTATTTCCCTTGGTCACGCCATAACTTGAGAACGACTTTGCCGATTGAGGTCATATTTACACAATATAATTGTTTTGTCGAGATGATGGTTTGTAGCTGAGATCCGATAGGTGGCGCTGTAGTCAAATTATTTCCACGGGAAAAGCCGTGGGAGAACAGCTAGTTAACAATAAATATGCAGGAGTTAGACACGAAATGAATATATTCTAAACACAAAAACGGGTGACTATTTCTACTAGACATACATACTGGCCAGATTAAAAATAAACACAATTACATAAAGAATGCAGTTATAGGCCATTAATAAAAACGTTATCTTTATAAGGATTTTTATTATTCATGTTATGTACAAAGGAAGTATTTTCCATAATAATTGCCATAGTTACATAATAGACACACATCTAATGTCTTATTTCTTTGTAGAAAAATATCATGTATTTTTTTATTTTTGTCATAATTTCTTGAACTTAAAAGTAGAGTTTAAGAGGAGTCTTCATGATCAAATATATGTACAGTAGGGGTAGTAATTAAAACATTTGTCAGTTATCAAATTCATTCTTTTCCCACATCGCGGGCACATGTTACTTTTTCAAACTGTTGAACGGAACAGACTAATGCATGGAAAATTATGTTTAATTATTTGATAGCAAAGATGAAAATTGCCTTTTGCCTCCATATGATGTAGTAGTGCCATGTAATGTCTTTGATTTGATTTAAGGAGTTTTGTTGTAAAAACCATAACATCAATCAAATCGATGATTAAATAAATTGACATTACTGGTGTCTGTCACCATGTCCCCGTAATATCCTGTAAAAAATACGTGTATTTTCATTTTTATAATGTTCGCAATACTTAGTCGGTAAAATACTTCGTTTGTTGCACTGTGCAAGCAAAAATAGAACTTAAGATGTATAACATTATCATTCCTCTAGTGTACTTTGAGGTTCCCAGACCTGTACCTACTACTAAGACTGTTAGAATAATCAATAAACGAATTAAAGTAAACATAAAGAATTTATTGGCACAGTTAAGTCCAGCCGTGGGACAGTACAAGTTAAGAAAAACTGCCAGTAGGCAAAGCTGTGTTACAATTTTGGTGTACAATAAAGTATATTCTATTCTATTCTATTCTCACTTAAGCTAACTTTGAGGCAATAGAGCAAATTGCTTGACAAGTTTCTTTCACAGACAACCTTCAACTCCAAAATCTCCAGGCAAAACCTAATCGTCATTCTGACCTTATTGGCAACCAAAAAATGGCACGGCGGCCCTTAGCATAAACGAACCAATAAAAAAGCAATTTCAATAACATAAAGCTTCCTGCACATTCAAATCATAACAACATTACTCACTTATAATACGACTGAGTCAAGTCCAGCGTCCAGTTAAGGACTTCATTTAATTAAGTCCACTAAGTATGTACGGCAACGCGTACTGATACAAGGATGTCATTATCGCAGTGTGGTGCCACCTTAAAAGGTGTGCAATTTAGCCAATTAACGACGGAGGCTCAAGGTCGGGGCGGTTATTGAGAGAACGTGGTGTAACATCGCCTTAAGTGATGGGTTAGGCTGTTGCTTGTCTGTTCTGGAGCAGCTTGATGTTTGAATAATATTTGTTCTAGGCTTTTTTTTGCCGTCTCCGTGAGTTTTGTTTCGATACGTCTTAAAGAAGATAATTGCCGTGAATTTCTTAGGCTTTTAAGACAATTTTTAAGATTATAACCCCAAACAAGATGACATTTAGGTCCGTATTACAGAACGAAACCCAAGCATTTATCTCTGTTTAAAACTAGTTTTGAGTCGACTTTTAATTTTAGAACATTCCTCAAGCATAGATTCATTGATCGTAGTTCAACGGAGTGTGGCTTTATTCTAGATCGTTACTCAGTTCGTATATTCGACCCCAAGCAGTGATTTGATCTGTAACCAACCAATCGATTGGCTCGATTTGAGTCTCATTTCATCTGGGTATAGATTGATTGCCGTTCTGGAATAAGACCGTTCCTCAAGTACCTACTAATTCTATACTTAAACAGTGATCAACTGATTAAAGATCAAACTGGACTTGAGGAATGTTCTGTAATACGGACCTTAGAGTATCTAATGACCGATTCCTATAATTCACAAAGTCTTTTTTTATTATAACGTTGCCCTACACAAGGATTTCTCCTGTATCGTGGGTGCGTTTACAGACACAAATCTTCACATGCATAAACATTCAGACCCGGAAGAACTATCTGTAGGCCTTACAAATATTTGATCCGTGCCGGAATCGAACTCACGACCCTTAGCGCAGAAGCCGATCGCTCAGCCACTGCACCAAACGTGTCGTCAAAAATTGAGACTCTTGTATCTTTACCAATAATAAAGCAGAGACCTCATGGCATTGCATAGTAGACCCTCTCATATGAAAGTATCACAGGTAAAATTTGTTTACCTACGAGTCTATTTATATAGTTTGACAATAAAAAATGCTACCATTAGTAAGTAAAACGATTCGTTTTTGTTTATAGGAACCGAGCATGAGATAATTTGTTTAGATCGTCGTCTTAGTAACGTCAGCTACTAAGAAATCTGCCTTAAATGGTGTCCCAGTTTTTTGTGGCTGTCTGTGCACGCAAAGATAGCAAAAGGGTGGAGTTCTAACGAATTTATTTGTTGTGTGTCCCGCCCGGTATAACCGGGTTGATGTTACAAGTACAGCGTGAATTAAAAGATGAAAATCCTGACGTCAGAGGACTGCTGGAGCTTTAGTTTTGAGGAGCGTAGGCGCAGTATCCGTGATTACGCTACGTTTGAAACTAGTATATGCGTCATTGTTCAGCACTATCCACATCATTTTTTCCTCTCTAATTAGGCACATATTTTTCGTTGCTTTTATCAATACACATGAAAATTAATAATGTAACCAATTTTATTCCCTAATACAACAACATTAGAAATATTTTTGTCCACATCTCAGTGAAGGCACACGCTCGACCCATGTAACCTGCTGTAGGCAATACTGATAATGACCGGGTAAACCCCCGTTTTGTTTACTCTTTGTATTAATTAATGAAGTGTACAGTTGATCCCTACCGACGTCAAAGCCATTGACGTTGGCATGGCGTTAGTTTAATTAAAGAAGTCAACCGTGTCACGATAATAGCGTTGAAAAATAAGGAAGGAATGGGGCAGTCATAGGTACATGCGGAAGTATGACGTCTGTCGCAAACCCATGAAAACTGGTGACGTCACAATCAATCATTTGCGTTAGTAGTAGTAATAGGGTCGTTAAAATCAGTCTTGTGAGCCAGAAGCATAACAGCATTATGGCCATTATTATCGTTTAGATAGGAGGAAAGCATACAAGATTTACACCTGGTTTCTGAAAGGCAAAAATTTACTAATCAGCTATGAAATATTTTAGCCCGAACAATCATATTTGTTGACGTTAGATTTGACAACAGATTAACTTGATCAACCTTTTAGATATCGGAGGTTGGTTTCCCAAAACCTTAACCTCTATTTCATGGGGTAACTCCTTCCGAACCTAGGCCGTGACGTCGACGACCCGCGTTGTCAGAATAACAACCCATCAAATCAGGAGGGTCGGTGTTTGACCCAGCCCGCACCACTGACTATTCAAATTCACGAGCGGGTCTGCAAACTGCCTTCGACAAATGGCACATGAATAAAATCTGTACCTGAGAAGCCAAAAGTAGAACAAAAGGAGCCCAGCAATAGAACAGTAGAGGTTTAGGAAAAACCAGAACCTGAAGAATATAAAAAAAATTGTTATGAAGTGAATGAGTATTACCCTTAAAAACATAAGGAAGTCAGAAACTGATAACAATGTTGATTATGACCAAAACCACAAAGTACGTATACGGGTAGCACAAATTAACATTATAAATATTATAATACCTATAATTATTATAATTACACTTTTATAGTTGGACGTAGTTTAGCAGAAAGGACTCAATCCACAAAATTGTCAAAAATGAGTTATTGGTACCAAAATGGTCTATAAGGTAGGGCCTTTCATTCAGCAAAAAAGATACAAGGAATAAACAAAGGAAATACGTTTTTTGTGACGGGGAACCAAACCACATATTAGGTAGGTATTTTCTTTTTATTACCTCTAAAGACCCAACTCGCTTAAATCATCCAACCCTATATTTTCCTAAATAAGTCCAGAAATACGCAATATAACCATCAACCAACTTATATATATAAAAATACGATTGATTTTACTAAGGATGTGTAATTACGTAACAAAATCTGAATACAGAATCACTGAAGAAAACCACTTTGAACTTAAAACGTCAATAACTCAAAAGTGACTCTGTGTGGGTTGAGTCCTTTCTGCTTAACTACGTCCAGTTATAGTTTTCTAAATGTTTCTATATCTCTGGGACAATCGTATATTAGCACTATACATGGTGTAAAAGAAATCATGTAATTCCTTCAAACCTCGTGATGTACAGCTGACATAGTAATAACCCTGCACGGGATACTTTTGGATTCAATAAAAACAAAATTACAAGAAGTAAACATGTGCTCTTAACTTGAGGCATTTTAGCGCCCCGAGCGAATTGCGCGGTATCGTTTGCCGCGCGGTCATTTAACTAGGGGCGCTAAAATGGCTCACGTTAAGAACACATGTTTAATTTTTGTAATTTATTTTTTAGTGTCCAAAATTATCCCATGTAGGGTTAATCTATGACAGCACTACATCACGAGGTTTGAAGGAATTACATGATTTCGTTTACACCCTGTATGTGTGAAATGTTTTATGATTTGCAATATTCCATTAAAATTTATTACAATGATTATGTTTATATTATTGCTAATACCTTCATTACCATGATAGTTTGATGATGCCAGAGCGAGATTTTTTTTCCGTTTTATTTAGTGTTTTTATGTGTATTGTATGTGCGTCTTATTTGTTCTGTCTAGCTTTTTCCCAACTATTTTGGGGTCGGCTTCCAGTCTAAACAGATGCGGCTGAATACTAGTATTTTACACGGAGCGACTGCCATCAGACCTCCGCAACCCAGTTACTGGGCAATGCCGATATACTAAGGTTAGACCGGTTGTCAGACTTTTGGACTTTTGAGTTCCCGTAACGACTGTCATAGGTATTCGTATGGCACTCGGGACCGACTGTTTATCGTGCTCTCCAAAGCACGGAGGAATCTCGATGTGTAATGAACGGTCACCCACCCACAGACTGACCGTGGCAAGGGCAGCTTAACCTCGTAAATCGTATGCGCCGCGCGGTTGTTAATAAGCCACGAGCCCCGAGTATGTGTGGCTTTATTTGTATGTAAATGAATATTTTTCTTCTTCTAGTGTCTTAAGATTAGACAAGATTTTTCGACATTCTTTTCAGACAACTGTCATTGGTATTTGCAAACTAGGCGAGACCGACAGAGTAACATGCATTCAGAGACAAGGAGTGGTCTTTATGTGTAAACGTGACCGCTCATCCAAGACTTGGGTTTGCAACGTTACGAGTACCTAACTTGGCGTACCTGCACGCACTATCGTCGCTGGACAAACTTCTTTGGACTCTCAATATTTTTTTTTGGACATTTTTTGTGTTTACCGTGTGGGGTCGGTCTGCTCATAATGTAGATCGATGAAACTGCTCAGCACCTCTCTAATAAACCGCTCTGACGTTTAAAGTAGTTCATTATGTAGTCTTTTTGTAAGTATTTGTTTAAATACAAATAAAATTTGCTCAACTCTCATCACATGATCTGCTTTTACTTTCATTTCGGAAATAAATGATTTTGTCTTTTGTCTTTGTTCACCTCTAGAGACCTACTGATTTGATTATTAATGAAATTTTAGGATAGACAACTCTTGGAATTTTACCCTTGCGGCATGTGGAGTGTTGTTTATCAATACATGCCCTAGTTACAAGCTTCTTCTTCAGCAACACACAGAATAACCCATATTCCCCGTTCCGTCACAAGATTGTTCGTATTTTCGCTTAAAATCTATTAACAGCCAACGAATTTACGTTCATTTTATCACGCTACCTACCGGGGATTCCTGTCAAGTCGTAATCCCATATTTGACCGATAAAAATATATACCATTACTCATCAAACCAGTGAATAATAGCTAAAGGAATTACCAACTTATTTTTGAACTTAAAAAACCAAATGTCAATCGAACTTGGACCCTGTCACTTTGTGATAAGTGTGCTAATTTATTTCGGGGGTTACAGTGTTAAGTTTGTTGAAGTGCTTACTATTTACAAGTACATGCTGGCTGGCATTTTTTTTATTCTGGCTTTATTTCATTAAGAGCGATAGCATCAAACCACCCACGCGGCGGTATAATGACTTGCCATATCTAACTTGCTCAGTACAATTGTGAACACAAGGCATACCGTTAATTTTGACCTATTTTCTAGTGTTAGTCACGTGTGGTTATATTGAGCGGAAGTTATAAGTTAATTGTTTGAGTTAAAAATTATAACAATGTCATCAGCCTATACTGAATGTGTATAATAATGTCTATTATCTGTTTCTATATCTGCTATGAATTTTTCCGTAAACAATTCGCTTTTCTAGCGCGGTGGCCATGTACAGAAGGGGAATGAAAAGGTTAAACACCTTAAGGTATATTTTTATATTTTTGCTTGCACAGTCCAAGAAACAAACTATTATGCTACCTACTACGTATTGCCAACATTTTAGAAATGAAAATACAAGTATTTTTTGACAGTATATTAAAACTTATAATGGTGTCATGATGACAGACACTAGTAGTATCAATTTATTTAATCTGGCACTACTTCTTCATATTGAGGCAAAATGCAATTTTGATCTTTGCTAACAAATAATTAAACATAATTTTCAATGGATTGGTCTGTTCCGTTCAACAGTTTCAAAAGGTATCTAACATGTGCCCGCGATGTGGGAAAGGAATGAATTTGAAAACTGACGAGCCTTTCCATTTCTCTATTGTACATTAGCTTCATTTTGGCAATATGCTGATAACGCGTTTCGATAAGACGAAGATCCAGAAACAGTTTTTTTTTTAAGTATGAATAGAACTTTTGAATGGAATAGGAAAAAATTAACCCATCGCGGGTCGCCTGGCAGATGTGAAACACCGAAATTCATTTAGTAAAAAAAAAACTGGCCGAATTATACCGAAGAGAGCGGACGAGTTACGAAGGTCTGCCAACGCGAGTTCGCCACGCAACAGCCGCTGTCACACCCGTACCGCTGCATTAGATGTTTCACATCAAAAAGATCAAAGTGATTTTGTTACTTTTTTTTCTACTTCTGATTTTATTTTTGCGGATTGACTAAGTTCTATCTGGAAGAGAATTTTGTCAATAAACTTTATCAACTTGTGCCTATCTTGTGATAAGACTGCATAGTTGTAGCTGCAGGATATTTTATCTACAATTTTCCTGTTATGAGCCTACGGAGTTGTTATGATTACTATAATGTGCGACTGATTGTTTTTTAACTACCTCGTTGGTCTAGTGGTGGCGAGCGCGACTGCTGATCGTGAGGGCCTGGATTCAATCCCCAGGTCGGGCAAAGTGTTATTGGGTTTTTTCGTTTGGAACTCCTCAGTAGCAGCCCGGAGTTTAGATCTGTGCCCGGTTAATGACAATAGGCTCGCCCTCTATTACATGGGACTTGAGACAACGGCGAAATAATGGTGTAACTATTCACCTCTGCCCAACCTTTCGAAGAATAGAGGCGTGATGTTATGTTGTGATTGTTTTTTTTTTTAAATGAATTTCTCAAACAAACCAGATGCAGGTCTAAATTTTTTTATAGCAAATTATTAATATCTTTGGTAAGTCCTTCAACTTGGCTGAATTTGCTCCTGTTAGTAGTTACCACTATAGTGCAATATTAAATAGATTATTTAGTGCATGATAAGCACTTGTTCATCCGAGTATACGTCAGTATACTACGCACGTTGCGTCGTGGCGGCTGCAGAGTTCATGTCCTCGCCTCCTGTGTTTTATCTCGCAGAGAAAGTTACACGAGGTCACCGTAATTATGACATTGACATGATTCAAATGTACCATAATTTTGTTTCCTACTTTTAATTTTGACATGAACACAATTTGACAGAAGTTCTAATTAAATTATACAGAAATAAATAATGAGGACGAACAATAAATACTTACCTATTGAACGATGAAAAAAGAATTGTTAATTGGTACTAACAAATATGGCGGAGACCTCTTTCACTCCTATATGTAGAAACCATGTCTGCCTTTACGTATAGTATGAAAGCCATAGATAGCAACCAGTTTTATAGACAGACAAATTAATCAGGATGAATGGAAACCAAATATTAGTAGATATTGCTTAATATAAACGGATAGAAATAAGAATGTCCAAAATTAAAGAATTTAGCTTCAAACGATACTGGGTAGGAGGGCAATTTTACTGTCAAAATCGTTGCCAGACTGCAAACGAACCATAATCGTTAAGGCTCATTTACATGGAGATAATTTCTCGAAGCGAGTATCATGCTATCTCTGTTATCATCGTACAGAAAGACAAAGACAGAACGAGTCTCGCTTCGAGCAAATTTTCCTCGTATAAATCAGCCTTTAGTCAGTTTTCGTTTAAAAACTGAAATGAAAAACTGTCAAAATGATTGGTTTGTTTTTGTCATTATTTTGTACAGTTTTTGTAAATGAAAACTATCTGAATTAACTGTTCGGCTTCGATTCTGTTACGATTTTCCAACTTTTCTTTTAGGAGAATTGCGGTCCAGGTGATAGCCTAGCTGTTGAACGCTCACGTCGCATACAGTAGGGTCTGAGTCCGATCGCAGCCCGCACCTCTGACTTGTCAAAGTCATGTACGGATCAGAACTAAAAATATCACGAGAAAACTTGCACACCTGAGACGGTTCCAAAAAGTTCTCGATGATGTGTGTAGTCTGCCAACCCGCAATAAGCCAGCGTGGTGGACTAAGGCCTAAATTTTAATTCTAAGAAGAGGCCGTGCCTAGCAGTGGGACATCAATGAGTTGATTATAATCCAAGGTATTCATTGCAAACCAACTGACGGATCCCTAAGAAATCTAAGCCGTAGAAAATATAAAAAACTGAGTACAAGTAATCAACGTGATAGCTTAATTAACTTGCTTTAGCTTACTAAGTATCGCCTTAAGATATAGGAATGCTACTCGCATGACTAATAAGGGACAATATTGCAAGTTCCGAACGACATACTTTTTTATATTTCTACTTACATATATGTATTACTTGTTTTTCTTTTTTATATGTTTTATTAATATATCTTTGTGTTTTAATTGAATTCTTATTATGTGTTGGTAAAGACATTATTTTAATATGGTTAAGTGATGTGTAATGTAATGTTGAGATACCATTGAGTTGTAATGAAGTTATTATAGAGGAATTAGTCAAGATTAAATGCTTTTCATAGACAAGTTTATCGTCAAGACTTCGTCATGATTTTAATATCATCAATTAAATCGCTTCGAGTATGAATATTTACGTTAACTATATAAGGTTACTTTGAATTAATTGGACATGGTTACACATACTAGAACCAACACAAAACATGTCACTTTTGAGGTAATTGGATTTTTATAACAAACCAGAGTAAAAATCACTGGTTAATTTATTTTAAAATGTAATAGAATGGGTAATTTATTTAACTTACAATCTTGTGTAATATCGAGGACGATATAAGGAAACCTGATTAATTAGATTTAGCTTTTTTTTTTAATAACTCACAATATATACATCGATTTGTTCTTTATTGCAAAAAACAGTTCTGTGACTTGGTTCTATACTGCATAATGTAACATTAACATAACATAACATCACGCCTGTATTCCTCGAAAGGTTTGGCAGAGGTATAGTAACAACTTCATTTCGCCGTTTTTTTAAGTCTCCCATGTAATAGGGGCGAGCCTATTGCCACCAACCGGGCACAAATCCAAACTCCAATTTAAACTATTTGAAGGAACCCTATATAAATAGAAGATGTTTGATAGGATTAATCTTCTTAACATTTTAACAAATTAGCAAGCTTGTATTAAAATTTAAGCGTGTTTAAATAACCTTCCTAGTATGAGAAAAAGGAAAACTACATTTTCCATTACAATAGACAAGAAATAATGAAATACGAACGGTATGACGTACAGACAACTAATTAATTATTTATTAAACTATGGAGTATCTGAAATAGTGCTGGCCTCTAATAATATTTTAAAATATTTAAATTTAGAATTTTATAAAAAATTGGAACTTGGACGTTTTCTGTTGACTCATTCAAGTTCCGAAGCTCCGAAGCATTCACAACTTTTTGGTTTTGTTCGTCCGAAACCATAACGTTTTATTATAAACAATAGATTCTATTAACGTTGATTAGATTACTACTACTTATTATTGAGTATAAATTTTAATTTCAAACGTATTTCAACACACAAAATTAGCCATTGTTACATTTATATTTTGATACGTAAAATATTTAAATTTTAATAGGTTCTATGTTGCTAATTTTCAGTGTTAAATATCTGAATACATACCATTAAATAATCATTATTGTTTCTAATTAAAAATATTTTTTGTGAGGGTTATGCATTAATATAATATTAATTATACAGATTACATTAAGTAACTAGATCAACTTAGTTTTTTTGGTGACCGAATTGTTGGCGTAAATTACGAAATACCATCTATATAAAAACAAAAACATAAAAAACTGCATATAATCTCCCTTCTCGATTTTACAATAGGTCCTTTTATAATTAAAAACCTAAAAAAGAAATCAATAAACGGTTACAAAAAAAAACGCTATTCTATTTTTAAATTCAAATTTTTCACTTACCTAGCATTTTACTCAAATCAGCATTATGCAGATCTGGATTCTCGTCAGCCAGTTTCTTCCTCTCCACCTTCGCCCACACCATAAACGCATTCATCGGCCTCCTTATCCTGGCCTCCTTTAGGGCCTTAGCCTGTCCCATCTTCGTCGTAAACGGGGCCCTTGCGTACTGCTGAGTGGAGTAATCCCTTCCAGTGTCATAAGGGCTCCTGTAGTCGTATTGCGCTCTGTAGTCCAGGCCATAGGGTAGGGTCGACCATACCACGAGTTCGGGGCTAGTTTGTTCTTGCACTGAGTCGGTACTGTTCTCCACGGCTCCTTGCACATATTGTTCGTAAGTACGGTGGTATGTAGGTGGGGATTCTGCAATGCCTGCCCCTCCGGAATCCATCATGCTGGAAAGAAAAATAAATGAATAAGTCAGGAGTTGACACATATTAGGCTACTCCCTTCAGCCGTTCGATCACAGACACAGCCAAACATCAAAACATAATATCACGCCTTGTATTCCCCAAAGGGTTCGACAGAGGTGTTTTTAAGTCCCATGTAATAGGGGGCGAGACTCCGGGCTGCTACTGAGAAATTTCTAATAGAAAAAACTCAATAACACTTTTCCCGACCTGGGGATCGAACCCAGTACCCCATGCTCAGCAGTTGCGCTTGTGACCACTAGACCAACAAGGCAGTTCAAAACTACACTTAAAGAGAGATCTCTCAGATGAGAGCTGTTTATTCATACAGGCCTTAGGTACTGTATTTTTTTCATGAGCTCTCACAACACAACGTACTAAAATAATCAAATATCTAAATCTATACTAATATTATAAAGCTGAAAAGTTTGTTTGTCTGTTTGAACACGCTTATTTCAGGAACTACTGGTTGAAATTTAAAAAATATTTTTGTGTTGGATAGTCCATTTATCGAGGAAGGTTATATGCTATATAACATCACGCTACGACCAATAGGAGCGCAGCATAAATGAAAAATGTCCACCCGTGCGAAGCCGGGACGGGCCGCTAGTTTACCTATAATTTAAATAGCAGATGTCCTCATTTGTTCATCTATTAAAACCCAGTTAATTAAGCGGTTATTTATCATCATGTTACACGATTTAAAAACATCCTGCTACGGCTACGTTCAATGTTTTTAGTTTTATTTTATTTTTTCTTATTGTTCTTTCGAATGTTTTATAAGTTTCCATAGTGCCTACAAAACGTATGAAGGTGGACGAATTAAAATCATTCTTACGATAGGAATCGTAACATTAGTGCTGTTCATGTATTTGACAATCCCTAAATCAACAATCTGAGACATACAATGGAAGAGATGGTATTACCTGAAGATCAATAAATTGTATCTAACACATTCACATTTACACATTCGTCATAACGTAGATCGACTAACATTATATAAAATAAAGTTATACGTAGTAACATTAGGTCAAGACAGTTAATTTCAAAAATCAGAAAGAAGAAAGAATGAAATTTATTTGGCACGAAAGCAACCAGACACACAGGAAAAAAATCATAAGAGAGAAAACAAAAAAAAACAAAAAACGTGTAGCTGTGTGTCTAGCGGCTGTGCCAAATAGGTTCAGTTCAGCATAAATGTCAGACCACTATTGCCTGACGCTGGTTTTCAACTGAAACTGTAAATATTTAAGTCTTTGAAACTGTTCTCTAAAACTGGTAATTTATTTAAAAACAGTAAGTACGTATTGAAAAGGTCGAACTTCAATTTTAAAGTCGAGCGTCCAAGCTACAACCTCCCACATCGCAGAGGTTTCAGGTAAAGTGTCAAACTATGCTATGGAATTTGAAAAATCCGCCCGTTGACGTGGTGTCATTTGCTTCGATATCGCTTACCGTTAACATATCGCTGTTGCAGGAAACATGGTAAGAAGAGCCGGCGAGTGATAGCGATCATGCTAATCAATCGACACCAGTAATGTGAATCGTCTCGTCTAGCGGTGGACTGTTGCTAACTCTATGTTAGGAAATGATTGGAATGTCTAGTCGATTCTAATACTCTGTGGTCGAGTTCCTTTTTCAAAACTTGAGAAAAGTTGTTTAAAGGATCTTATTGAGAGCCGATTGTTTATATTTAACACCGTTCATTCACCAATCATTTTCAGTCAAAGGTGTTATTAAAATAAGTAAAGTTGCGTGTTAAATTGCAGAATACAAATTAACCCATCGTCGCCAATCAATCAAGGTTGAGAACCTTGATTGATTGGCGATTAATAAGATAAAAAATAATTGAGTTTTCCAGAACCTTTTAATTCCACGATTTTTGCACTTTCATAGTAAACTAAAACGTTTTCTTGAAAAGTAACTATGATTAGAGTTTTCTTCATTGAGTTTAGATCAGACCTTGAGGTGGTAGATCATTTCTTTAAGCTTTGCTGATGTCTGCTAAGATGTTCGTCCCTCGATAGATTTAGAGATATATTACGTAAAAGACTTCTGCCAGAACAGTTGGGGATCTAACTTTGACATCAAGGTTCATTAGGAGAAATAGAAAAAAATACATTTATTTCCTTCTTGAAGTGACGCACGTAGCCACCACAAAAACAAGTTAATTAAAAATAAAACACTAAGGTTGGGAAAATATGCGTCACATCCGCGCCAATCGGCTATCGCTTAGCATTTGCTGAGGCACATGCACAGAGTAGATCTATAGAGCTGGTATTCAGCTACAAATTGCTGGTTTTAGGTGTACAGGTGGTGAAAATAGGACGTTAAAAAAAATATCTCACCGAATTCGTGCCTTTTACCATGGATGGAAGAACTCCTGAATAAAATTCACTAAAAATGAACCTCCTACCACTGACCGAAGAACACACTCCCTTTTCTAACAAGACTCAACCACTAACCACACGCAGTACCCGCAAATCCGATAAAGACACTATTTGTCAACACAACGGTAACGCGATACAAATAATGAGTAATTCCAAATTTAAAGGAAAGCGCGCGGGCGCCGATAACACGACACCGGAGTTTCTCGGAACGGCCACAGAGGCGCCACCGGGTGGGAACCGAGTACCATTGTTCCTCTGATTTCACTTGAGTCTCATCTGACGTATGTACGTACCTACGTATCTACTTTGGTACAGTTCATTAAGAGTGTACGGCAAATTGTCACGATCAAGTGTGGGGAGAGATGGTCTAGAAATGTCAAGAAGCTTGGCGTACCTACTCCAGAAACTTGTTACTTGACGAGTTTTGTACCTTTTCGTTGTTCATCCGACATTTCAAAGAATAGCCAGACATTATCAGCTAGTAATTTGTGTAACTAACTGTACTGCCTACTATACACTGTGTAATTCTGATTGTTTTTCATCCCGCGGTGTAGTGACTTCATTTATGTCAAGTTAAACTTTTGAAATAAGAAAAAAGTATACTTTCCTTTCAAATTAGTCAAGCTGTTCGGTAACTTCGTATGGGAGATGATTCTTTTTTGTCATAATTTCAAAACTTTCACTGGACTAACCGATAATACTTCTCCAATGCTACTACACCGCAAAATGAAAACTTTTAAAACTTCACAGTGCATGCTTTCACATGCCTCGTTGGTCTAGTGGTAGCTAGCGCGACTGCTGATCGTAAGGTCCTGGGTTTGATACCCAGGTCGGGCAAAGTGTTATTGGGTTTTTCCATTAGGAATTTCTCAGTAGCAGCCCGGAGTTTGGATTTGTGCCCGGTTAATGGCAATAGGCTCTCCCCCTATTACATGGGACTTAAACATAACTGGCGAAACGAGGTAGTACTAAAAAAAAAACATCTCTGCCTAACCCTTCGGGGAATACAAGGCGTGATGTTATGTATATTTCACATAGCTTATTCAACAATTAATTTCAATCTGTCAAAGGTGTTATTAGAATGAGTAAAGCTGCGTGTTACAGACTGCAAATTAACCCACCGGCGTCGTCAGTTAACCAAGGTCCTCAGCTCTGATTAATTGGATAAAGTGTTGAATACCTTACCTTGGATTTACTTTGCTTGATAGATTACTGTCTTTCCCGGTTTATCTCAAAGTGTAAGGAATAGTTAGAACATAATTGGCTAATTTCGTGAACCTGAAGGCTGCCATTGCAGCTCATTAATCTTTAGAAGAGAACCCTGTATTATTATTATGTACTAGCTGTGTCCTCATGGCTCCGCCTGCGTAAGAAGTTTTATTCCAGTAATAAATATAGCCTATGTTACTCAGTGATAATGTAGCTTTCTAACGGCAAAAGAATTTATGAAATCGATCCAGTAATTTTTATGTTTATTCGTTACACACAAAAATACAAATCTTTCCTCTTTATAATATTAGTATAGAAGTATTGATTTATTTTAACATAATTGGCGAAACGATGTACTAAAAACACCTCTGCCGAACCCTTCAGGGAATATAAGGCGTGATCTTATGTTATTTATTTATTCAAATTAAAACGATGCCCACACTAAGATTTTTCCTGTAATGTAGGTGCGTTTACAGACACAAATCATTATAACATAAACGCCAAATAACCAAATCATCAAATTCAATCTTCCATTATCAGTAAATAATTTCTAAAACATTCTAGGGTTAGTAAGTAGTTTACAATACTATTCCTCATTTGCAGACTAGAACACATGTCTCCTCAATTTCTAACTTACATCAAAAGCATATCCGGGCAACTCTTCATAAGAGACAATTCTCAAGCTACCCACACAATCAGATTAAAAACCTTATTAAATAATTTAAAAACGTGTTTCTTTTAAGTAATACGAAACAGCCGAGGCTTCATTAGTATTATCGTCACAATTTATTCCCTTATTGGGGGAGCGGGAATCAATTAAAAAATCCCCCGTACTTGGCGAGCTATACCCAAACCTGTCCAATTTCGTTGACTTAACATGAGTTGTAGGAACTCTCAATGTATTGTAGAAATTCTTAAAGTGTGCGAGGTTTATTTGAGAAACTTTGTATACATTGGTTATTTTGAGCATCTTTGCTTAACCTTCAAGGGAATAGAAGCGTCGTAGAGAAATAGTGGGGTAGGAAACTGAGGAAATATGGCGCCACCATCGTTGGTACCAAAGCCATCATTGGTTAAAATGTCTTTAACATTATTGATGATTATAAAAATACTGATTCGGGTCTAATCGCGTAGAAAATTTATAAGGCAGAAAATACCTTATTTATCTCCGCCACTTCAGTCTACCCGTGACCACGGCCGGTGAAATTCGGTCGAAACGTCGTCGGGATAAATAAGGTATTTTTCTGCCTTATAAATTTTCTACGCGATTAGACCCGAATCAGTATTTTTATAATGTGTACAAATCGCGAAAGTATGAAAACAATTATTGATGATGTCAATTTGAACCGTTCCGATTGGTCGTGATGAGCACACACGCTTGCTGTCATCTGCTTTCGTTTACCGTTCGCCTCCCCAATTAAGACTCCTTTAATCCATGTTTCACACATAATTTGCAGGTTATTTTCAGAAGATTTGGTTGCTCCGATACCTAGCTGGTAACGCAATTTCAGTTGATAGTTAAGTGGCCTAAGCAAACCTAATAAAATACCTTTATAATAACCTAAACTCTGTTGGTCTGCGGATTCAATCAGAAATTAAAACGTATCACACTTGCTGCTCATGTCAAATTCCATAGCGAAGACACTCTCCTATCACAAGTCACGTAAACTATGACTTGCTCATAATATGATCGAGTATACTGTTGTTTCTTCCATGTCAATCTATGATTCAGTTAAAGTCGAGCTGGTGCGCAATATCTTTGAAACCGTTTAAACTAACAAAACCGTTGTTTGACCGAAAGTCAATCATGTGCGTATGCCCTTGCTAGTTAAAGCTAAACGGCCAACGGTAAAATTCAATATTTCGAAGTCCCGTAACTATGTGAATATAAGCATCACAATAACTAACACTCCGTTACGACGTAACGGAAATAATATACTGCAAATATTTAACTTAGCAATTTACATAAGTGGACGATAAAATAAACATTTAATTGTCAACGCAAAATCATAATATCTAAACGTCCAATATTTTGCGCGTGTTATTTGACAGCTGTCAAACCGAAATGTCATCTTGGATGTGTCTAATTCATGATCTTGCGCACGACTGAATAAAATGATTTATGTGTGAAGGTAAATGGAGCATTTGGTTAGTTTGATTAGAAACTAGGCAAGATTCAGGCTTCAATCAAAGTTAATTCCATGTTTTAAATGCTGTTTACAATCACACGGAAAAACAAAAGACAAAATTGACTAATCCCGAGGATGTCCCTATCAAGGGCAATAAAGAGATTTGTTAGTGTGCATTATCAGCAGCATCTAATTATAGCCTTATATCCTATTGATAATTCTGTGAATACCAATTAGCCAACCAATCGTTCATAACCGCGTAAAACAATGTATTTAAGATTTTACAGAAAAATAATGACGGAATACAAAACCTTAAGACTCGATGATCCAATCACATGTTTACGAAACAAAATACACTTTCCATTAGATGTGTTTCACAAACTGAATCTATTTCATCATCGGTATTATTTCCTGCGAAAACGTAAATATAATACGCTTGTACGCATTTTCTATTGTTTTTCTCCGTTTTATTGTGTAAATATAAATAAAAACTGATTGACACAATCGTTCACGTCTCTGTTAGAAAACTCGCATTCCAACCGATCTAAACAAATGCTTAAGAATGAGAAATAACATTTAATGTTTTCACTATAACCATTGTGAAGTGGAATCTTGATTCGTAATGCGTTTAGGAATCTAAAACTGGGGTCAGACGATACTTTGAATTATATTAGACTACTGTTAGGTGGCTTGTGGTTTTCACTTCATCAGCATACTGTAAGCCATTTAGTTGGTGATGAAAGATTTACGAAAGCCAAACGAAGCATTTTCAAATCTTATCTGTATTTTGGTTTACCAGATGCTGTTAAATATTTCAATATTTGACAGAAAGAGATTCACATTCATCTTCACAATACAAACAATGACGCATCCTTTGAAAACACCTCAGGCATAATTATGATAGGAATTAAAATTGAAATCATTGCATAATGTAGTGACGAGCTAACAGCACATCGCCTTTCTAATAGTAAAGGGTCTGTTTCGCAATCGATGGTTAGCTCTTAGAGATAAATTTTGTGTTTGGACAGGGTCTCCTAAGAAAATCTGTTAAACCGCCAATATGTTTCCCAGATAAGACTTATCCGACGATTGTGAAACAAGTGAATTAGGTGATGGATCTTTGCCCAAATTTTGCGATTAACTCGTGATGTTATGTAGCTTACATATTACCTATATTCTATATTTTTGCCAAGATCAACAAAAAAATAATTAACCTAAACTATAATATTTTAATATAAATAACTCGAAATATACAGTAAAAAACATTTGAACTGGCTGTCGTAATCCAACAACTTCTTATTTCAATGACGTCAATGTTTAAGAAATTAATGTAACCAACATAATTATTAATTACTATTTTAAACATAAATAATATGTAGTATGTAAAAATTATATGCAAATTGTCTTATATAAGTAGTAGCTATCCGGAAAACCGTATTGAGGACAAGCAGAAAAAACACAAGAGGTAAAATGAGTGCGAATTGTACCCCATAGTAACATGACAGCTATTGATTTTGCCTTGGATAGCCGGTTGCACTTCACTCAGTCAGATTGAGGACTTTGAAAAGGTGGCTATAACGCAGCTTTGCAGAGGCCTTCTTGTAACAGTGAACTATGAAATCCTTTTCCGATGAGATTTGTAGTTGAACTAGACTTACAGCTGATATCAATAATATAATCGATTCCAATCCTAAATCTGTGGATCGATGTAGGTTCTTGACATTACTTATATTAAATATCTGTCAAAAACCTACATCAATGTGATATTTTGGATTGGGATCGGTTATTAATATCGACTGTTATACCAGGTTTACACGATTCGATTCTAGTTGATCAACTGCCAAATCGCATGCGATTTGAACCGTCTGAACAGACTTTTAATCAAATTGAATCAATTTGAAGGACCAAAACGTTTCAACTTTTATTGATCAACAAATGTTGGTCAACTAAAATCGAACCGTGTGAACCCGCTATTATAGACTAAGTTTCGTCGCATTACTTATTGTGGTCAATACAATACTAAATTAACTACTTATCTACTATCAATTACTATTTACCACAATCCCTGTACCCAATGGAGTCTCTCAGGGTGCATTACTGGGTCCGTTGCTATTTTATTATTTATATCAACGATATCGCCTCTTACCTGTTTTCATTGTGAATACTAATCCTTACGAGTAAGATTATCCGTTTAGCTTAGTTTAAGAAAGATTAAGGGTACTGTTTCTGGGCAAGCGCGACTGCTGATCGTGAATTCTTGCAGCCCGGAGTATAGATTTCTGCCCGGTTGATGCCAAAAGGCTCGCCCCTTATTACATGGGACTTGAAACATAACGGCGAAATGAGGTTGATACTAAACACCTATGCCAAATCCTTCGGGGAATACAGGCGTGATGTTATGTGTGTTAAGGGCAAATCATATTTAATTGCAAGAGATGTATTAAACCATAATTATATTACTACACAATAATAATCTGTATGGTGTATTACTGTAAGCAATACTATCATCATCATGAGCCAGTAATCCATCGCTAAACTTGAGGCTCCTCATAATATCCGCTACAATTAACAGGCAAAGAACTCTAGGGAAAACGGGTAAGGCAATTTTATTTTAATTAGTGGCGGTGCACCACAAATTTTAATATGCACCATGTATTATACTTCTGTCGTATTTAAATTGAATTTGATGTCGTTGTGGTAATTCCAAATTAAAAGCATACAGGATATAAATCATAATACATAATTTATCCTGAAAGTGTTCTTATACTTTGAGCATAAATGAATTGGATTACACTATACTTTTTTTCGAGGGAATTTCAGAATCAACTTTGTTAAAGAAATCTTTCGAGTTTATAGATCCAGCAGTTAGAAATCATAGAGTCATAATTCGCACACCCAGATCTAAACTGAGACAACTTCAAAAAACTTGAATCAAGTTAAATTGTATAACTTTCCTAACAAAATATGCAGATATACGTTTTTTTCGTCCCCTGAATAATGACCATTTTTGAGTTGTCTTAGTTTAGATCTAGGTGTGCGTATTATGACCCTTGGGGCTGATAAAATGGTAAGGACCATGTTGTCCTCGGCAAAGTTACTTAGTTTATACCTTGAGCATAAATTAATTAGATTACACCATCTTTTTATTTTATCGAGGGAATTTCAGAATCAACTTTGTTAAAGAAACTTTTTGAGTTTATAAACCCAGCAGTTAGAAATCATAGAGTCATATGATCCTTGGTGCTGATAAAATGGTAAGGACCGTGTGGTCTTTGGCAAAGAATAGACTACCCTCTCTTTACCCATGGGTATCTCCAAAGGGGGCTATGGGATTATGTGGGGTTATGTTATGAGAATGGGCCGATGCGTCTCCCTAACCACTAAAAGCAACAAACTGTGATTACCCATCCATCTGGTAGGCGTGGTGATTATGGGAATTCCCCCTCTGATCACAGTGAATATTTACGGGTTGATTATGATGATGATGGCAATGAGGAGTCAGAAGTTCTATATGTTTAAGAAGAAAATGATTGCATCTGGCTAGTAACATGTTATTTTTAACTCCCAGTGCTACTATTTTGCCTCGGCTATTAACAACTTGTGTTACTTTTAATTAAACTGCATTTATTGCATCTTTTCCTTTTCCCATAATAGCGTGGGAATAATTATTAATATTACAATTGTTAATAAAGTTTACTTTCCTTGAATATATTTCCTTTTATTCTGGTCTAAAGTTCAGTTTGTACAGGCAAACGGGTTCTCGTACCTACAACTGTATGGCCACCTAAATGGTAGCAGGCTTAGAAATAACGTTACATATTACAGCCGAGGATACAATGAATCTGCCCATATCATCAGCGAACTATGTATGTATGAGATAGCGGATGACTTTCACAGTCAATGTTAGATAAACGAACAATAAAAAATAAATTAACTCTAGATTTAACCGATCTTGCAACCAACGAAAGTGTATTATCGTGGTGTTTACTCTTTGCAGTATCTTAATGATGCACAATGATCGACATCATCATCCTTTTTCCCTCATCTCCTAGCAGTCATCACCTCAGTGATCAGTTCCTTCCAAGTCATATCTTTAATTTCTTAGGGTGCCTTTTTTCCAACAACCATCCACAATCGTAACCTTTATTGCTATTATTTCGTCACTGCAAACATTTAAGTCAAAAATCCTCTGAATATTATCCATTGAATTCGTCCAAAACGTGTTGCAAGACTCATTAACGCCCTGACGCGTCGATCTTGAAAATTTCCTGCACTTCGGAAGGGTGATGTCCATATATTATTTTCAAACATCGGCCGAGACAATAGCGATTGTTGACAAAACGATCCGTCAGCGTTCAGAGGACCCCGCACCGAGATATCGACCAAAACCGCACACGGTAGCATTTGATTCTTCTCTCGATTCAATCGATTTTGATGAGCTTGGAATTTTTCTTAAACGTCCGCGTCAGATAAAAGGCTTTTCACAGATTCGGCTTTTCAGAATTAGTCGTTTAGATTACGTGCAGATTCTTAAATTTTAATAGTGATCCATGCTTTGTTTGATAACTCTTTATTGGAAATGAATCGTTATTTTATCGCATGAAGGTAACGGAAAATTAATGAAACTTCACAGGTACACCGTCGTTTCGGCCATGGATGAAGAAAATCGTTGGTATCTATTAATTGACGGGTCAATGAAGATCTAACTCATAGACACTGGCAAATGATCTTAAAATGCTTTAGTTAAGAAGAACATAGACAACACAAAAAAATAGCATGTGATACTGTAAAAATTAACTAGGCATTGCCGTAAAACGCCGATAGTTTACCAGCCCATTTACATAGGTCTAGCAACCTTATTTTAACTATCTACAGCTACAACTTATAATGTACTCTGTTTACCAGCCTGTCAGCTTAAAGCGAATTAAACACCCCAACATTATGACTAATCCAATTTAATATTCCCATGCAACTCAATTAGCTTATACGAAGCAGAATTGTCTCCAACTTCGAGTAATTCTTGTGCAGTTAAACAGAATTTTGGTTATGACTTTGAGAAGCTCGTGAGTCATATTTATGGTATTGTTTGGGTCATGAAACGCGACATGTCATTGCGATAAGTATGATTCATTGACAATAAGACTTTAAACTCCTGTATTGTAAACTTAGGTATCGAAAAAACCCGAAGCAATCGGCCGGGTATAGTGTTAAGTCACGGTAAAGGTCTCAGGGAGCTAATTTAAATATTTTGACAGGTTTTCCTATAGGTATGAAAACTGTCAAAATGTTTCGTTCGGATATGAATTGGTTTCGATTTTTTTACAATTTTGATAGGAGAATTAGATATTTTCTAAACTGAGAGATGGACTAAACACTACCTATAAGTTTGAAACTGTTGTTGGTACTATTGTTGCTGTTTTCCTCGAACATTATACACATGCATTGCCGTTTCAAAAGCACCTAATTTTGGTTACACATCCATTCTGAAAAGCAGTTACATACACAATCTTCACCTGATCGTGCTCAGAAACGTTACAAATAAGTTTGGATGTCAAGATTGTATGTCTAGAAAAATTACTAGAGAAAATAAATTTCCACATGCTAAGATTGTTTTCTCACGGCACGACAAAATTTAGTGACGTTTTCGGGTGCTACATAAAAAAATGAAACAGTCGAGGGACGCCTGGCAGATGAGAAATAACAAAGTTCATGGTGAAAAAAAAACTGGTCGAATCAAACCGAAGAGAGCCGACGTGTTACGAAGGTCTGCCGTCGTGTGTCTGTCATCGCGAGCGGCGCCACGCAACAGCCGCTCTCACACTCATACCGCCACATTAGATGTTTCACACCAATATGTCTATAAACCGTTTACTACGACACAAGTAGTGTCTTGTCGTGAGCCGTGTATAAAGCCTACGCTTAAGGCTACATGGTTAACCGCCCTAGCGGTTTTGCCATTTAGCGCGCTTTAAAACCCCCAGTGCGTTCAGTTGTATTTTCATTGAATCACAAAATCATGCAGGTAAAATTATTTTGAGGTTAACCGTAGTGCGGCCTAAGGCTATCCTCGCTAAAAGTGGACGATGTAAAGCTGATACATTTCCATGAAATCAAAAAGTCAGGGTAAAAGGTTTTTATTTCAAAGGGACCACGTTACAGGTACTTCTAAAAGGTCAAAACGAGGTGTACGGTTCCAAAAGGCAGATCCTATTGAGAAGAGCCGGCAAGAAACTCCAAAAAGGAAACATTCTCATGCGCTATTTAAAATGAGAAGTAGTTAGAAACATTACGATGATTTTGTTGCTAACAAGTAACAGCTGACATTAACAGAACCAGGCAGCAGAACAAACAAAACAAACTAATTTTCACTGCAAAACACTCCAAAAACTATATAAACATTTGTTATTAATTATACTAGGTCCATTCAGTATTGGCGCGTTAAAATTTCTTAATTACCAGCAACAGAGCAGACACTATACTTGATGGTTGCACTTCCATAAAGTACGGTATTTTACTAACAGAAATATACGCCAGTCATTAGTGAAATTTATGAACATTTGCAAGCGTGTACGCCGATAATTAATGGTGGTACTATGCCTGCATTTTCTCGCTTAAAATAGCTTCAGGCTCTGACAGAGTTCTATAATTTTACTATTTGGAATCAATGTAACAGAGACACAATGGGTAGAACTGACTTTCGATCGAGTTCAAATCATGCTTCCGTGAACTAAAAAAAACCTGAAGTTGCATATAATTCTATAGTTTCTACAATAAAAGACATTATCATTTCAACCCCACTTGATTCCTCATTATCCCTCACTTTCCTTTTCCGAAATTGCTCTGTTTCATGCCAGTCATAACCAGGATTTCTTTACGATAACGGCAACATCATTAAAAGTAAAAGACACGCGCAAAATCCACCATGCTAACAACATAAAACATCCCAGTATTAAATGACAAACTAACTTAATAGCCATCCACGTGCAATATTTAATAACATCAGTTGATTAATGCCGATGGCGACATTCTCGTAATATCATATAAATGTTCGTAGTTCTAACATTTGATTGTGGAGCGGTCGCGGTCTGTTGCATCCACGATAAGAAAGATCGCATATCAGTGATAAGTTATCAGCAATGCACAGTGCACTGCGACTGATATGTTTGTTTGTATGTGTGCGTGAGCAAACGTTTTGAGATGTAGGGACGGTGTTGTATGCAGGTTGAGATAGTGAAAAGGTTCGTTTGATTAGCATCTACTATTGTAATATTACAGTGTTAGAGGGGTGTTTAAGCAATTTGATCGCGTCTTCCAATGTACATATTTTGTAGGGACGGTGTGGTCTTATAGTAATGAAAGGCAAAGGCCTTTTTCTCTCTGTGTGTGTCACTAAGCAGAGAATTTGATATATATAGCTATAGACGGCATTATTGTTATAAATATATGAACCCAAACGAGTCAGGTACCTATAATGACCAATTAGAAGATTTTGGATTGCAGAATAATGTATCAGGTTATTTTAGGTCAATATTGCTTTCCATTCCTCTGATTCACATTTTAAGTTACTCAAGAGAAGTAAGGAGGCTTTATTAGCTGACGGAAAAGATACAACCAATATGAATTAAACATCATCTAACACATATTTTATCTGTTATCCACTACGTCATAAGAAATTCTCGCGGATCAAAATGAAAAATACCGTTTTAGTTTACAGAGTCGATCGTCGAGGAGAAACATACAGCATTGTGATCGGCCAAATAGCACAACACGCTTCGTAAATCACAACATGCAGTACTCGGAGGTGGCAGTACAACAAACACTTCGGGGAAAGCCGGCGGACGAGGCTAGTTCATAGCTACCTAGTCAAGTACGGGGAGGATGGCGTGTTTTTGGGGGTAAATATAATGCATAGCTGCCCTGATACCCTAGTATCGATAACTGGTATCAGAATTGTCAGGCAGGACATTATAGTAGCACTTAAGTAAAAGCTTGGTAAAGCCCTTACGACCCAGGGACCACCTTCGGTAACATTGATGAAGAAGGTGATGAACTTTTTGTAAACTAGGAACTTATTGAAAAGATTGTCACAATCCGAAGTGAGTGTTAAATTCAGACTACTGAGTCATTTGACTTTGAACTAAAAGCCCAACTACTAAGTAAGAAACGCGTATTTAAATCATAACATGAAAGACATTAAGATGAACAAGTGGCAAATAATTCGATTTTTTATTCAACTAGACATAATTTACAACGAAGGATATGGCAAAACAATTGAATGTCTTTTTACGTCATTGGTAAGTTAACTAGAAGTGGCACACGACCGCAAAAATAGAAAGAACGAAACAAGTCCACATGAAGTGAGAGCCAGAGGGACAGCTCAAACTGATAAAAAACTGAACTACAGTAGTTCATAATCAACTCTTAGAACATGAAAACATTAAAACAACCCATACTAATCAAATATGACGTTGTAAGGACTATATAATAGACATTGATAACAATGATAAAGCCGATGCACGTGCTGGGCCAGTGTCAACAGTAAGAGAGGATAATTGTACTCGCATGATACTAGTTCAGCCAGTTTTCAAGATTTATGTACCTGAATGTCGTATGAATGCACATACATTATAATAAGTTTGGAACAACTGAGACGATATTGAATACCTTATGATCTGTGTAGGCTTTTCTCAACTGTGATGGGATCAGCTTCCATCTTAACCAGATGTGACTGAATATCTGACCTCTGCAACCCAATTATGGATTATCAATTAGCCAAACGTTAAAGCGGATGCTAGACGCTTCTGGTTTTTTGAATGGTCGAATCGGCGGTCTTTGGAAGGTATTTCTGTGACGACCGGACTGACGGCTTATCGTGCTTAAGCACGGAAACGTATTTGTAAATAACAGTCACCCCGGTCACCCATCAAAGGCTTGATAGCGGCAGGTGACAGTATATACATATGTATGTATACATGACGAAAAGCTTTAAGCAATGTCAAAACTAGACTTTTCTTTTCCAAGAAACACGTTATGAAGCAAGGACAATCGATAGAACACAAAATGTAATGACAGGTTACCAGACTATCGCTCATGACCAAGTCACACACAATATTTATAATAACTAGGCAATCAATATTTCTAAGACAGCCTGGGGCGACGTCCAGCACGCGTTAACTATAGTTAATTAAATAACTACTGTTTAACTTTCTATGACAGTGCGACTCACGATCACGACCGGTTCCAAATGTCTTAGAACGAGAATCGACAAACGTGATTTGAAGCGATGGTTCTGTACAAAAATATTTGAGAATGTCAACGCAATATGTAACAAAAAACTTTAGTGTGCCCCAAATTAAATTCAGTTTTAAATGTATGCTTCTATCATTGTAGAGTCTTAAATGACGAATGATGAATGTTCAGCTATGACGTTTACTCTACAACAATAACAAACGGTTGCTAAAGGATAATCTCATAACCACAAATCCGGGCATGGGATACACACACAGGATAATGCTGCTATCTATCCACTCGACATAATCCCTTGCGGCCGTTTTCAGTTACGTATCTACTGGTGGTATACCCTACTAAAGATAGAAATTTGACAGTGCTTCCATGGAGCCTAAGTCAATTTTTTTTCTCTAGTAGGGCAAACCATCGATAAGGCTATCGAAAATGGCCGTTAGTTGAATTTCGCGACACCCACGGGTTAACATAGGGAAGCCTATTTCTTCACGTCATGTGAGAAATAATTTAAATATTATGTATTTATTAAAAAAAAACTTACCGTCTGTCGGTAGGAAAAGTATTAAAAAAACTAAATATTAAATTTGGAGTCGTATTATCTCAACGCATTGCACCACCAGTCGAAACCAATATGTTGAAATTAATAACAAATAATGCACCAATACCTATTATTCTAACCTATTGTAATGCTGGGTTTTCTCGCTTACTATCCTTCTGAAAAACCCAAAAATATCTATATTAAACTTAATATCCCAGACTAAACTAAAGTAAACAAATGTTTTTATAGCAGTTGTATTGTTAGTCTCGTTTATTACGTTCAAATTCTTTCAGCATCCTAAACTTATTTTATAAATTCTGTCAGATGTTTGGAATTTCCGTATTCTGTACTTAGAACTATTGACGTTTGATTCCTTTAAAGAGTCAAAACTGTATATTTTTGTACCGTATTATGTGCTATGTTCAAAATAAATGGATTAGGTGAACACTACCTTCAAAAGAAGGAGAGTTACTAACCCAGCAGTGATGAAACGGGAATACAAACAAAATAGAAAGAAGAGTTTCTGTGTTAATGTGCGGTACCCTAAAATCTAAGCACAGCGTTCGCAAACGAGGCCAAAGAGCTGAGGCTAGCGATTTTGACAAATCGTTATTGATACATCGTGATCTGTTGTGACATTATACCACCAATTATTTGAATTAGCAACACTAACGGGAGTATTACCAATAACTGTAGGATATATATTTTTGTGGTGTTAATGTCAAAATTGGATTCGAAAATGGAGAGGAACAAGTCATCAAGATTCTATTAGATAAAAGCGAGAGAGAAGACCGAGAAGATAATTAGAATGTACAGGGCAGTGAAGGAGCTGGGTAACATAATTATGATAATTGAAATTACTACAAGTACAAAAATCAACTCTTAAGTTATGATGATAATTACATAAAAACATAATATTACTGCTTTAGGTGAACTATGAATATTGCAATGATACACGTCTAAAGAATGACGCGTGACGGTACGGTTAGAATTGTATTATATTGGGCTAGATTTAATTGGAAATCTTATTATAAACCCAATATTTATTTGAAATTAGGGACCGCTTACCAATTATTATAGGTGTTATTAACCCACCCAACCTAATTTTATACAAACAAGTTACATAAAAAGTATAATCGGATTACCGTGCCTCTGACAGTAGATTAATCAAATTAAAAGTGACCCTATCAAAACATTCTGATGTGATTATATCAGTAAGACTATAAGTTGCTGATGATCAAGTTCTACAATAACTTGGCAAAGGATTTGGTTCTAAAAAAAGCCCACCTCGGGTCTTTCTGTGGGTGTCGCTAAAGGTAACTATAATTAATGTCTATCCACGATATTTATTATCTATGTTCATAACCGGTTTAAAGTTAAAACAAAAACTATGTAATTCAAAATTACGAAAATTGATCTCTCCGATATTTATCTCTAAAATTATGAAACTGGCAATATTGTAGATGAAGAAATGAATCATGACCTCTCTTATGATGGTAAAGCTAATCTTTAAGGTAAAGCCAAAGCAATATTGAAGACCATATAAGAAGAAACACTGATTAATAGAAAATTTAAAGAAGATCATTACTTCTTATCAGATACCTATATATATTTTGGTTTAATATATATTTTGAGCACGTGCTTAGACACTACAGTATGGAGCTGCGTTAGTCATAGACTCATAGGTTTGATCATGTTACGTAAGAGCTCGGTGAGTCGGCTTAGTATTTAGCGAGAGGAAACAGAACTAACTAATGAGTTGCTATGGCTACAGATTGCAAGAATTTGATAAACGTCAATTATGGTGATGTAACTAAATATTTTCAAGTTGATGTCTCTGTTTTAATGATCGTCTGCTGTCTCGTGAAGATGTGTGGCAGAAGACTATTTCAAATCAGGGCTAGATATCGGTTTATAGTCCTTTCTATATTTCTTTCTTCTGACTCTTGTTCAAGCTCAGCTTAGAAGAAACTGGAAATTGATTTGTTGGATTCAGATTAGGTTGTTGAATTTATATTATGCAATATTTTTCTTTGCTGCAAAAAGTCCTAAACTATTTATATCTATTAATATTTAAGTCATTTGCGTAATACGAATGTAAGAAGAATAATAAAATTGTATTAAATAATGTTATCATGTACGTAATTAATAATGAGCTACGTCATGATATCGCTTCATTGTATAATTTAATCTCCACGAGACGTAAGTACGACTCAAAGGACCTTGAATGACAACCAGCGCCATTGATCTGCTTAAATTATAAGGGACTATTTCAATGACTATTAATTCAGTTCGAAACGCAAATATATTCCGAATGAAAGGCAAAAAGTTAAAGCGCAATTCGCTGCCTCAGTGGCAGGTGGATCTACAAGCCTAGCACAAAATAAACTCAGCTAATGTACCGCGACTCTGTCCACAAGGACCATAACTCCACATTGCGACAAAACAAAAACAGAAATTTGCAAACGTATAAAGAAATTGAAAGGTACCGGCGTGCGCGATGCTATCGCGAAATTATTCCAAATTTCACCGTTTTGCCTCTCTGGCTGTTGTGTTTTTTACTTTTTTCATACGATGGCAGTCGCGGGCCAACTCCCATAAATTATAGTTCGGTAGCTCTGTTAAAGGGGTTTTTGAGTATTTTTTTATTTTTGTTTAGCCCTTTGAAGAATTTATGTCCCCGTCTTACTTAGTAGCGGCGGTCAGCGGAGTTGCCGAGTTGACCGGCTCCGAGAAATGTTCGGGCCTTTCGATACGCGACGCTATAAGTATTTTGTACTTGCAGTTTTGTTTGTGAGCTTGTGATACGGCTTTCGGCTTATTTTATTTTAGTTTAACTGAAGCCTGCTCGAAGTTTGGAGTTGAAGTACCTTAATGACAATCGCGACGATCGAGGTTGAAGCCAAGTATTCATACGTCACATTCATGCTACAAATTATATAGAACAATGTCTAAGACTAATTTTAACGTAGATAATAAAGATTTCTCAATCAGTCTTCGGACATTCGAAGCTCTATCTTATAATTATAGATTTGTATCCACATCTCCAGATCAACCACCACAAATATGCAACCTCATTGACTTTGCACTCAACTGTCTGTCAATCAGACCGAAGTCTTAAACTCCAACGCACATTACGTAAGGTGCGATGACGTAAAATGAACAATGGCCATCGGAAGCCAGCACGTGTCGCCACGTCGTGACAGACCAGTCGAGATCACTTGCATTTGTTAAACTCATATTACTTAGATATGAAGAATGAGAAGGCTTTAATTTGTGAACAGGGAACTAGTTTTAATCAATATGATTTTGTATGCTCTTGTATTCTGTTTTTAGTTAGTACAGGATTCCTTAAATGCCAAAATGCTCTAACTACTACTGTGTTGGCCGACCATTCCATTGCGTAAAAATTCTAAATGGTTGGTCTTGTTAGTATCATCAATATACGAAATTGTAATCTCAAATCTCAATTGTGGATTTCGAAACCTAAAGTTCTTTAGTGTTAATAATTATGATTAAATACGTTAATAGGAAGAGAAATACTTAGGAAAGTTTCGTTGCATTGCAAGACACAAATGATGTAAGAGTCCAATTTGTTAAAGGTCAATCGACGCTGCTCATTGAGAACCGACCTTTAGCAGATCAATCTAACAAATTAAATACAATTACATAATTTCAAGCAAACTCATAAATTATTCCTTAAGAGTTGAGATTCTTTAAGAAGTGGATAAGTAAAAGAACCTCGAGATCAATGTCAGAAATCCGGATCACATGCGTAAGAAGCGAAAAGGGACATTATGATGCGCAAAAAGCAAAAATTACAAATATTCCGTAACCGAAATAACCCCAAAACGCGATAGCAGACAAAACGGATTCCAAATACTGGCAATTGGAATAGTTTTCTGTTTTTTTTTCTCCGTTTTAAGTTTCGAAGGCATCCTAACGGTATTCGGGAGACATAGCATCGGGACGGACGCGACAACGTTTTTTATGTTATTTTTCTACTGACCTCAGTCGTTTGCGATCGATTTCGTATCTTTTTAATCGGTCCTCCACAAAAATAAATATGAAAGTTCCATTTTTGTTTTGTTTTCAGCCTGAGTTATGACTGAAATGCAGTCAATGCCATGAAATGCTAGTTATTCGAATTATATTTAGATTTTAGATTTTTACAAACAGGAGTGTGTACGCTGTTGTAATATCAATTAAAAATCGAATGATGTCACTTCCTTTTTGTTACTAAAATCGAAAAGAATGATATTAAATCATAGAAGTGTGATGGAACGCCAATAAAATTTTAATTAGCATCATAAAATTAAGATAGCGACCAGATTGCCTTATTAATTATCTTAAGCAGTATTTAAAACTAACATTATCGCCGCGCGGTGATTATGACAAAAACCGATACTGCGTTCTCTAATTGCGTTCAACGCCGGCCAAAATTAAAAAGAAAAGTCGCACAGCAAGAATCCCGCCTATTTTTAAAAATGGAACCCGACGATGATTCGCCTAATTAATAAACCAATCACGTACAGTCGAGACGCGGCGTCGAGGCGCGGCGGACGTGCGGGCGCGGGGGATGAACGCTCGGAAATTCGAATACTATATTTTTTCTGCACTCAAAGCATCGCAATGTTACTTGTAATTGGCTTGACGGCCAATGATAACGAATTTAGAATGCAATCAATTATTTATGAGTTATTACTTTGGTTAACAAGAAATTAGCACTTTATATAAAAATGTAAAACTAGTTATTAATCATTAAGAAGTATTTGCGAATACCAGATGTTATCTGACTAAAGTATTCAGCATACCGACTAGTTAGAATGTGACGATACAAAAAACTTCGACTCAGTTAATCTTGTCAAATCAATATGAGAAGTATAAAATTAAAACTTCTGATCGGATTCTCAGAACATTGTTATGAGAACGAATCGGATTATATGACAGAGCATTATATTTTCTCTTTTGATTGAATGGACATGAATGGAACACACATTATTAACAAAAGATGTCCTCCAATATTGACACCGAAAAATTAGTTTAAAAAATCTCAAGTTTGGGATTTTAGAAAAAAAATATCATTTATCAAATAAATGCATTCTCTGCTATGTCTTTGCGCAGCGTGACTGCAAAAACTAGTTGAATAATAAATGCGTTGGTTGGCAACACTGGGCCCGAGGAAACCCGAAGCTTGGCGAAAAAGGGCGAAGATTAGCGAGCGCGCGCTTTTTGTTTGCATCAATCGATGCGCTCGCGCATTCGCACGATGAATAATTCAAAAATTGACATGAAATGGCGTATGGTTCTTTTTTTAAATGAAAGGTGCCCGATTGAGGACTGTAACCGCCTGACGAATTCATTGGTCAACGGCTTTTTGCGTTCGGTAATTGCTGTATTTACTTTATAGGTTATGAAATGAAATTAATGCACGCGAACGATCTCGTTCTGTTGTTCCAATGCTAATGGTTGTGTTTTTACTATACTTAGATTATGAATCCATTTGGAGAACGGCAAGAGTTTATACAACTGACAATAAAATATGAATTTATAGTTTAACCGCAAATAAAGCCTCGCCCTGGCGTGCGTAAAAAATTAAATGTCATAGGGTACATTACAAAGTGTTACACAACCACTTCATGGAAGAAATTTTAAATGTTTACGCGTCCGACTGTTCGTATATCTAGAAATTGGTTGTCATTCCAACAAAAAATGTATAATTAATTCGAGTAATGCTGTTAATGATGCATCGAAAACTTGTGTCGATTTCCAAGTATAAGTAATCTTGTCATCTGAATTCTGACTGCGATTGGTCGAGAGATCTCCGGTGCAGTTTTTGGATAAATGGCTTCATCCCGCACTACGGGATGCTGTCAAGACTCCTTCGAGTTATGGTTATGACGGCTTTTTACGTAGTTCAAGAAGATAATTTCATTAAGTCGTTACAAAAAGTATGCGTAATTTGCCTGTCTCGATTGTAGCTAACGTCATTTGTAAGCTGGATCGATGTCATTGTGAATTGTGGGAGATAAGTCGGTTTCTAGATGTTTTTGTCTGAAATACTAAGTCGCATAGCGGTGGACGTGTACGCACTTGGTTTTATGAGACATTTTAAAACACAATATCAAAGATCAGAAAAAAATATAGCGTTAGTTTGAAAGATGTTTTTCTCCATAGTGATCGTATGTCAAAAGGCAACCAGCAATTTGTTTCTTTAACAAACAATTTGCAGTTGCTTGACACTGACTTTGATTTTTATCATTGTCAAATGTCGTAGTACTACCCTCTTTTTATAATAATATCATTGGGCACTTCGGTGTTACGAAGGACGTTAACCAACATTGTTTACTGCCAAAATAAGTATTTTTCATTATCATCTTAATGTCATTCCAGCTTTTTGCCAGACAGACTCCAAATAACTTCGTCCATACTAAAAGGATCCATATTTATTCAGAAATGTCTCCCAACATTCTCCAATAAACCAGGCCACTTAGAGCTAGAATATATTTGTTCTATACTCACTTATAAGAAGAGAACGCCATATTATTGTCAACACAGGGTTGTTCGTCCACCGCGCCACCGGTCGTGAGCATCAGGGTGTTCATTCGGGATCGATTCTCACAACACGATCGATTTCTATATCGATTACAATCTATCGGTAAACGCACTTCACTATTGGTTCTTGAAAGTCCGCGCGTGCGTCACTATGACGCGTTCGCACATTATGTATATCACATCACTAGTGTTTGTGGCATATCTGGAATGAAATGATTCCATAATTAGCAAAGGGTTAAAATTTCCATATTAAAACATTGATTAAAATATTGCTTAATAGCTACCTAGCTTAATAGCATTCTTATAAAACCATTATATTAGGGTTGATATAACATTTCAAAAAGTTTTCGAGTAGCTTTTAATGTCGTCCCAATCACGGTTAGGTACCTAGTCATAGGCTACCTAATTAATTGATTTACCAATAGTAAATTACATTTTAACTGATTGCAACGTATTTTGGTTTGTCGTGATAGTTTAAAAGACTTCGTTAGATTTATCATTCAAATCAGCAGAAACAGAATGAAGTTGTGTTAATGAAAACAATTACCATCGCTTGACATTTCAACTGCAACGTTGAACTGATTAAAGAGGTCACCCAACAGTTTGTTGTATAAAAACATTTCTAATCTCATGAGAGCCCTGCGTCAGATTTGACGGAGATAGCGACCCGCGTTTGTACCGACGGAACCGGCCCGCCGCCATCTTGGCCCTGATTGACAGCTGTCAATGTTGGCGGCACTGCGACGCGTCGCCGCGCCTGCGCACTACGGTACACCGCGCGTCACTAATTCGCTTTGAAAATAATGTTCGTTTTTTGAATGTTTTTTTTTCTTTGACATTTTAATAGTTGTTGTTTCTAGATTTTTTTAGTGTTTATGATTTTAATGACATTATTTGATTGGTATTTGTTAAATCGTTAATTTAGTAAATACCTATACGAAGATTTGATGTTAGGTAAATGTTCTGAATTGTCACAAGCTTATGCTTAAAAGATTGCCTTTCATTGATATTACGTCGTTGATATAAAATAGCTCTCTCGTAAAATCTTCCGCATTGCGTAGGCTTGTGTTGCTAATTATTATTATTCAACTGTCTGGAAAATCGCAGAAGTTTAAAGTCTATAATGACTGCAAGCGATGAAAACTTATTTCTTCTACATTGAATTTCGCAGTTCCGTCTATTATGAATGTCGGGGTAGGTACCACAACAAATATTTTTTAATTACCCGTTGGTATTTGGGGTCTATGTATGTTAATTTTCCCCGCATTTTCAGTGTTGAAATTTTCAGTATCATACTTAAAAAAACATGTCGGTTTTCTAATTGTTTAACCTATTATGATAAAAACACTCGAATCAAAATATTTTCTGTGATTTTTCTGTCTCCTTTAGCCATTCTAAAGATTTACCAGTTCAATTCCGAGATATCTGAATATTTAAAATAACTGGTCAAACTTGCAAGCACGGGCATGACCACTTTTCTTTCCATGATATTATTTTTCCAGTAACGTTACATAGAATATAAATGGAGTATTATCATATTACTTATAACATTATATTATTAATGATAAAATTATCTAGTCAAAACTGCCTCATTGGTCTAGTGGTGGCAAGTGCGACTGCTAATTGTGAGGTCCCGGGTTCGATCCCCATGTCGGGCAAAGTGTCATTGGGTGTGGATTTCCTCAGTAGCAACCTGGAGTTTGAATTTGTGCCCGGTTAATGGCAATAGGCTCTATTACATGGGACTTAAACATAACTGATGAAACGAGGGTGTACTAAAACACCTCTGCCCAATTCATCGGAGAATACAGGCGTGACGTCATGTTTATCTAGACAAAAAGCTTGATTTACTACGCCCAACTTGCCTTACATCATTAAACAAAACATTGTGCATTTTTAACTGACGAACATTTTCATGATTTTTTTTAAATCATAATTTCTTATCGAATCTGTGGGATGTCGGAAGTAGAGTATAGAGTTAGGTCACACTATGTTCGCATAACAACATACTGAGTTTACCAGTCAATTTGACAAGTTCAAATTCAAATTATTTATTTGTAAAACATAGGTAGAATATAATAAGATCTTATTTTAATGTCAGGATCGCTATGTTTAACCTAATAGGTTTACAAATTTTGGATAGGTATATACATTATTATTATTAAAATTAAATTATAAAATAATGATTATTAAACTTAAATTACTATTAATAAAATTGAGCATAAATAAATCGGACATTATTGACTCACAAAACAACACATCCAATTATTACGTATTTAACTTTTCTGTTAAGAATTCACAAATGGAATAGTACGTTTTTTTAACCATAAAGTCTGTGAGCATTCTTTTGAATTGTGACAATAATAAGTAGTGAATGTTCACAGGCCAATGTCGATGATCCTCTGAATCTACCTAAACCATTTCATGCATCGCTTTCAAATGGAAGATGACTTAAAAATTCATTGACACCTTTGATTAGATACCCTTTACATCGGATAATTTTACAAACTTATCTACATATGGACACGAGGAAAACCGCTAGATAAATCATTAAAATGGCATCGTACAATAAATCTTATTTTATAGTGCTATGACGTCATCGTCCGCGTCGTAAAGTCTACAATATTATGTAGAGAGACGTAATTGTTGAAACTCGTTGCATTCCTACTTTAATAGTTTTTAGTATAATTTATTTAGTTTTAGTTTTAATAAATTGTTTGTTGTAAGTGATGTTTTTATCATAGCGTTACTAAAAATCCATGTATTACCTATTTATTACTTTCAGGTCCCGTAAGCGAACAATGTGTTTATTTAATGAACAACCAAAATTCTATCATTTCGACTTAACTGCCTTGTTGGTCTAGTGGTGGCAAGCGCGACTGCTGATCGTGAGGTCCTGGGTTCGATCCTCAGATCAGGCAAAGTGTTATTAGGTTTTTCCATGTCGAATTCCTTAGTAGCAGCCGGGAGTTTGAATTTGTGCCCGATTGATGGCAATAGACTCGCCTATTACATGGGACTTAAACATAACGGTGAATTGAGGGTGTTGTTATACACCTCTGCTCAACCTTTCGGGGAATAAAGACGTCATGTCATGTTATGTTGACTTATCTGTCTGGGATTCGCTATAATCATATTTTATCATTTTATTTTTATTTTTGCGTGTTCTCTTTGACCTTTCAATATCCAACCCTAAATGTAAAAGCAAAATTTCTAAGCTCTTATGCGGACACTCGTGATAATTCAAATACATATATTTATAACGCGATCTATTTCCGCCGCAGCCTCGGCGTCCGTGACGTAGCGGAAAAGATTCAGGAATGCCGTCTGGCTACGTCAGAGAGCAGATCCTATTAGCAATCGTGCGCAGACAGGAGGAGAAAACTGACGTGACCAACATACTGGAATTGGTTTTTAATTCGCCTATTAAAGGATGAAACGAAGAACAGGGACTGAGAAGGTATTATTTAGACAAAACCACGTCTGTATTCCCCGAAGGGTTGTGCAGAGGTGTATAGTAACACCCTCATTTCTTCATTATGTTTTAAGTCCCATGTAATAGGGGGTTGAATCCATTGCCTATCACAAAAATAGAATTTTAATATTTAGCCCTAAAGCTTTTTCAACGTAATATCGTATTTAATTATAGACTTACATCATTATGACTTGTAAATATAGTTATTAAGTGCAAATGTAAGACCTGACTCTCAGTATTACACAATATTTGCTTACAGTGATGCACTTTTACTAAATCATTAATCAATGGAATACTCATTGAAAAATAATTAATTATTTAAATTCCATAATTATCATTAACTGACTGAAGTTAGCAACACAACGAGAGCCATGGAAGGATATGGTGGAGCCCTTTGTCCAGAAGTGGGACAATTCGGAACTATAAAAAAAAGATTTTTGTTCCATTAGGACCTAATATTTCAATTTTATTTATATTACCTACTTTCAAAACCTTTACAAACTGGGCTTCATAAATTTGGAATCGTTAGTAAAATTATAAATAAAGAAAGGAATTAAACACTTTCTAATTTCAAATCTCAACGACAAAGCACAAAAAGAACTTGTTTTGACATTTACCAAGACTGTTGTTGCTGTTGTTCCAGTTTCGATCACTGTATCGATAAAAATCTCGCTACCGAACTTATCGATAATCACTGAGTGTCACCGCTCTAGACGTAGATGGTAATCTAAGTGGACGGCTTGACACAACACTGTGTAAGCCGATAAAAAAATGGCGGAGTACACGTTGAAAATAATAGCTAGAAAAAGGGTAACAAAAAGGAAGCTCAGCCTACCTTGAAACCTGTAAGGGGTAAAAAAATACTTGAGTCGGGTAAAAAAACTGGAAGGTTGCAAAATAATTAGTTTTCATTTAACCTGGGAGATGTACGAATTAAATCTCCTTTCATTGGTGATGAAGATTCATTAAAATGTGTATTTTAGCAAGAACTCTTATATATGGAAAAGTATTTGTTTATGGTCTAAATAAAAAAACCCACAGATTTTTTTGTCACTACCTTTATCTAAATATTCAACCAGTGGTTCCATTTTGTTACCATTTTAAAACATGTAGCCCTTCTGCCTACCTTTTTAGTACAAAACCCTGAACATAACACATGACTAGAATATTAACGCATAACCAAACAGCTGGTAACTAAAACATGGCCATGTTTTGGTTTAGTACAGTCCGCAGAAAAAATAACATCCGGCCAGTGAGATATCAATGTTCGTGGAACGATTGTACTATACGTCGCTAAGCGGATAATATATATATAGTCATAAAATAATGGAAAATATTACTAAATACCCCTGTTAGTGCTAAGTTTAGTTGGAAATGTAAAATATGTGAAGGAAAGTGCATAACAACATTTATACAACGTGTTACAAAAATACCCCTAAAGCCGAAAGGGGGTTAAAGGGTCCTTGTGAAGAATCTATTGGCTATATTTGAAAACCGTAGTATGATCCAAAAAAGAAAGAATTGGGATAAAACATAAAATAATCATTGAAACGCAACCATGAAAACATAAAACTAAAGAGTAGACTACCCAGAAAGTTATTTACATTCTTACCTAATTTCCTTCTAATTTATCTGGCTTGGCACTTTTTTTCAGTTTAATAAATATTTTCTTGTTCATGGGGAATTATGTAACACGTTGTATATATGTAAAATATTTTGTGTTTAATGCAGCTACGATATTTTTTGAAAATTATGGTGTGTATGTGCGACGTAAAATCAACGTTCACATCAGTTATTTCAACAAAGATATTAAGGCAAAAAAGCGCAGATAGCAAAAACGTTATTAAGACTGAAAAGACGTGGATTAAATATAAATATTAAATATAATTTACTTTACAGACGTTTAAAAATACATTATTTATTAGCACTACTTGTAATATTAGTTTTTATTAGGTACAATTCTAAGAACAGAAGTTTTATTAAGTAGGTACATGCAAACATTTTGGAAAAACGAAATTTAATTTATTTTGTTTTTTTTTGTTTCAATCGGAGTTTTATTTTGAACTGAATCATTAAAAAATTACCTTCGTTATGTGACTTTTTTTTCTCAACTAGATACCTATGTTAAAACAATCGTTTCAGGGAATATTTCATGAGAAGGTAGTTATTCAACATTGTTCCAAACTCGACCCAATATAAGATTAAAAATTAAAGTCGCCGAAATATTAGCCAATTCTTTAAAAGCATGAGCTAGACTAATAATTGATAAATATCACGCATAATAAATAGCTTTGAAAAAGTTAACTGTCATAGTATGTACAATAAGAATAAAATAACTTTGTCCCTCTGAAGTGAAGAACAGAACGCGTTAAGCCTGGTTTACAGAGTGTTAGTTATTTTACACGTACTGTAGCTATTATATTTTCTTGTATCGATCCCTGAAAATACTTCATGCAAATGAGCCGGAGGCAAAGTAAAATACAAATAATTATATTGATCAAAATACTAAAAAAAGATACACGGTAACACACGTAACGCCTTATACCGTAAAATCTTATAATAATTCGTACGTTATTCCATAAAAAAACATGGAATGTCAGTTAAACGGTTAGCTAAATATTGAGGTTTGAAAATGTATTGATCAGCGATGCACGATCAACGGAGAAAACTGTGTTAGATTTTCAACAATAAGCTTTTCGGAGTTGTTAAAAATAAATAACCACACTTCTAACCTAACCTAGTCGAGGTGCCCAGACTATTTAATAGCAGTTTTTTTTTTTTGCTGACCAGACATGTATACCGCGAATTATTTAATTACTTCTCAAAAACATACAAGTTTTAAAATTGTATATGAAAAATATTCAGCGCATAATTTTTATTATTAACAGTTATAGATAAAAAAAAATATCGCTCGATAAAAGTCACTTGTGGGCTCACTCTTTTAATTATAGACTTGGAAATGTCATTTACTCCAAAGCGTAAGGTGTGTAGAAAACTATTAAAGAAATACCTCGGTACATACAGATAATATAGCAAGATATTTTTATAGACATACCATGAGGCTGAACGGTCAGTTACCGTGTACAACTCAGTTGCAGACAGGAAAAAAAATTGTGACTTGAGTAGAGAAACTTAATTATGTACATCGTTTGGCAGAACATTGAAATGACTTGGACCTATTCCTGCGGCCGTTTTCAAAAACCCTGTCAATCAGCCGTTTGCCCTATTAAAGATAACAATTTGATTTTACATCTAAAGGGTTTTATCAAATTTCTTGCAAATCACCGATATCAAATATATCGAAAATAATTAAGTTAAATTCTTATGTAGGTACACATTATAGAGACACTATTGGAATTATACTGGATGCCGATTCTACTAATAAATTTCTTGGAAAAACGTAAGCAGGTTATATAAAATAATTTACAGATTTTGTAAAGGAAAACTGTCAAAATGTTTGATTTTGTTGTCGTTTGTCAACAATTTTGATAGTAGAATTCGCTTGCTGTTTGATAACGAATAAGTTGTTACTAAAAAAATATATGATATAACATTTTTACTTTTAAGTCAAACTTTTATTGTGTTCAATTAATGTTTTAAAACTTAGTTAAATAAACTGTGTGTTAAATAGAGGTTACCGACAATTTTAACTGTGAATTCAGGGCTTTACTCATCAGCGTTATTGGTATCACCTTTCTCTGCTGAAATAGGCATGAAGTTGGCTACTACAAATGAGATCCCATGGCAACAGTGATCGGGCTGTGTATAACCTCATGTATGTACCAAAGCCCATCGTCTTTTTACTAGACTGCCTTATAAGGAGAGTTTTTTACATACATTTTTGCCCAACAGCTTTCATATTCTTTAATGGAATTTTGGCACTTTTTTAATGATTTTTGGCATAAGCTACGCGCGTTTTGTTATTTCATGGTAGCTTCTTCATGTTATCTTAGACCCGTATGAATAAACAGACTCTTATTTGAGGGATCTCTCTTAAGTGCAGATCTAACATGACACGAGGCATTTAAAAAAAAAATAAGTTGTCAAATAAATGTATGGAATTCTACTTTATGGAAGCTGCTGTAGGAAGATCTCTCAAATAAGAGCTGTTTATTAATACAGGCCTTAATGTGTATGAGTTAGGGTTGACAAATCACAATGGTCTCACGGGGTGGGATTTGAACGGTAGGTAGGGTTGAAACTGTTCCGTTTGTTCAGTGCGGTTGTTCTGTTTCTGTGCGCGCTTCTCAGGAGGATGTGGGGTAAGGCCCCACAGAGGAGAGGTCCGCCAGTGGCTGGCGGACCGGGACCTGCCGGGGTTGCGGTGCATGCTTTTGCGAATCTCGCGACCACGGCCGAACGATCAAGAGGAGGAACACCGTTGGTTTTTAACCGGTAAGATTCCGAAAGACCCCCGGGTCGCCTTCTCCGGGTGAGGGACATCCATGAGGATTTTCCAACGTTAAAAAAGGGTTTTAACTGTTGGCACTTAAAACATTTTTTATCTATACTTATATTATAAAGAGGAAAGATTTGTATTTTTGGATTTTTGTATGTAACGAATAAACTTAAAAACTACTGGACCGATATCAAAAATTCTTTTGCCGTTAGAAAGCTACATTATCACTGAGTAACATAGGCTACGGGCGGAGCCGTGAGGACACAGCTAGTAGTTTACCTATATTTTAATTCCTTCAAAATGTTAGTACCGCAATAATGTTTAATTGAACTAGGCTGTTTTAATATTTTAATATCAAAGATCACAGCAGTACACCGATGCCTTCGGCATAAGGTTTCTACAATCTTAATGATCCTGTTTATTCCAATCTTGCGCTACTTAATTTGAAATTAACATTGTTACAACGGCAATAACTTGAAATGCCGATAACTTAGCTTCAGAATATTCGCTGCCTACTAATTGTACCAATAGATAGAGGTCCCACGCATATTGTAAGATAAATCATAATAATATGGTATAATAACAAGGTGTAGAACAGGCGGATTATTTTATGTAGATCCTGAATCGCTACCAGATTGCTGGTGACTTTGATAAGGATTTTACTTTTATTTATGCTGAAATCTGAAGTTATTTGAAGATTCTTTCACAATATCCACAAGATCTTACATAACATTATCACGCATATTCCCCGAAGGATTGGTGTATGTAACACCCTCATTTCACTGATATATTTAAGTCCCTTGTAATAGGGGCGAGGCTATTGCCATCAACCCGGCACAAATCCAAACAACGGGCAGCTACTGAGGAATTCCACACGGAAAACCCAATAACTCTTTGCCTGACCTGGAGAACGAACCCAGAACCTCACGATTAGCAGTCGCGCTTGCCACCACTAGATCAACGAAGCAGTTACTGTTAACAGGATCTTGCTCATTAGAAATGTAATTATAGTTATCCCTTACTAATATACGCTGAATAAAGTTATATCATGAATGACGTCATTATAACCATAAATTGTTTGATGTAGGTATAAGCTTGTCATAACTTTATTAGCGTTTAGTAGTTAGGGGGATAATGTCTACAAGTTGAAAGTCGGTTGTACAAAGTCATCGTGTGCAGTAAAACTTAGTAGTAGATTTGGCACTTAATAATAACTTGTATTATAATATTTAGGGCCCATTTTTCAATCTTTAGATACTGAAAAGAAACACTCTAAAGTCGCGGTGATATTCTTTTATTATATCATTAATAAAATATGCGAAACAAAATAGAGGCAAAATATAAAATACTAGAAGAAAAAGAAAAACGTCACTCCTATGTCTGTGACATTTTCTCGCTGTCTTTGGTTGGTAGATTATTAGGAGTTGACTCCAAAGAGTCTTTTCGTAACAGGTTTTATCTGAGGAATAATTCTGCCGTTTTGACAACTTTTGTATAGAAAATATGTCGAAACATTTAATTTATTCTTCGAATAAAAGATTGGAAATTCGGCCCTTAACAATACGAATTCATCAATTAGTAGATAGATATATCATGCAAGTTAGGCTTATTCTGAAGATAGTATCATGAAAGATTTAGTCTTAGGGATTTTAGAAAGGTGTATGAATTTATAAAACATTACGATAGTAGAATAACGAAGAAAAGCAGTTATTTTAACGTGAAGAAATTTATTATTTTTCAATCACCTTTTCACCTCCACCGACGTGAATGAACGTCGATGTCCGAAATGTCGCTACGGCCAATCACGTAATGATATGGCATCACAGGTTCATCCTATTTGTTTTTTAATAATATTTAAATCAAGACTTATTTTTAAAGTCAGCGGGGGGACGATTTATGCCCGATTCCTATGGCCAGAAATGAATCGTTTTGCTTACCGAAGGTAGCATTTTTTATTGTTAAACTGGGCATATAAATAGATTCTTAAGCTAATTTATCTATGACTAGCTGTGTCCTCATGGCTCTGCCCGCGAAAGAAGTTTTATTACAGTAATAAATATAGTCTATGTTACTCAGTGATAATGTAGCTGTCTAACGGCAAAATCATTTTTCAAATCGGTCCAGTAGCTTTTAAGTTTATTCGTTACATACAAAAATACAAATCTTTCCTCTTTATAATATTAATATAGATATACCTATAGATTAGTATAGATAACTACTTCCATATGGGAAGCTTTGGGTACTTTACTTTACTTTTCCATTGGTAAAGATACAATAGTTTTAATTTTAACCAATAACGCTCGGTAAATCATAGGAATCGGCCATCAGAATACAATTCCTCTCCGTCGCCGGGCAACTGAGTCGTAAGAGGTGAAACTGGCACCATAATTGTTCCCAGAAAATGGCAATAGGCAATAGACTCCACACCTATTACATGGGACTTGATACCAGAGGCTAAACGTGGGTGTACAGAGCCATGTAATAGGAGAACACCTATGATTACCCCTTCGGAGTTTACAGGCGTGAGTATTATGTACGTATGTAGGTATTTAATTAATTTACTTGCATTTTGTGAATAAAAGCTTAATTTTATTTTTAATTTCACCTTTTTTTTGTAACTGGCCATTGTTTTCCCTATCCAAATAAGTTTCTCGTCTAGATGACAATTTGTTGTGCTACCGTTTAAAAGTGTGATTGTCACTTCAGACTAGCGTCGCTGCCGTGCCAATCCAAAAGACTGTGACTCGACTTACAGTATTTTAACTTAACAACGCCCAATCAGTTTCTTTAAGTCTGTTTAGTACCCCTGACCAACATTTTTTTCATTTCAATGTATATTTTGCAAGATAAGACAAACTAGAAAACACTGTATTACGTTCGAATTAAGGTTTAAACATGCTGGAAAAACATATCGTCAAAAATCTAAAATGTGTTTTTCAAAAGTTACAGTATATTGGATTGGCAGGGCAGGTCGCTAGATGCACTATTTAACCTCTTATGTTACACAGTTTGTCAACCCATCACTGCTTATGCACATACTTTAATCTTTATTTATTTTAAGTATTTATTATCTTTATTACATGTGCGCGTAACTGACAGGTTGCTAACTCCTTTGCACTCTACACTACAGTTCCCAGCCGCATTTATAATTCAGGGACCTATTTGAAAAAATACTGAGCAAATTTTCGCACGCGTTTCGCAGCTCTTTACGCGATTTTTTCTGGGAAAGTTTTGTTATGACATAAGCGCTTATAATATTAGTAGCGGACTACTAGTTTACTTTATTGCTATAGACAAACGTTGATGATTTTTTTATTATTGGTAGGCAAAGGTAATATAGATAGGGAATCTGTATTGGTAGAATTAGCTTCCAAAGTTACTTGGGCTGAAAAGGTTGGTAACTATTTAATATTAAAATGTTACAAAATGTTAACTCAATATTAACTTTTATTTATTTTATGTGTATAATTATATTATACCCTGTTTACGTGCCATAAAATCATAGGATTTAACTCTACGTAAAACTAAGGTATGTCTTTTTATTTAGGTATGTCTTTATTTGTCTTTCTATAAATTGACTAAGTTCATGATATCTTGATATACCTAGGTAAATTAAAATTAAACAAAACCTTTACCTTGTTTTTGTTTTAGTAATATTTGTCTATTATTTGAAAGTCGTTTTTTTATGATATCTTCATTAAAAATCATACTTATTCCGCTTTTAAAACTTTTTGTTTTTTTATGCAATTTTAATCGATCTAATGCATCTTTAACTTTCTTCTTTTCTTATAATTTTCGCATAGATATATGGGTTATATTTTTATATATTTCCAGTTGTTATTTATTTTAGCAAAATGGAAACATATCTATTTATTTGTTTGTCGATAAAATACTTAAATACTGTTGGCTATCTGTTTAATCAGACTTATTTTCTTTAAAGTTAGTTCAATCGACACATAAACATATTACCAATGCATATTCAAATTAAGTAGGGCGGGTCGTATACATTAAAATCCCTTATCTTTACCTATAATGTAAATTTTAAAAAGGAATTGAACCTTGTCATGTTTACTCATTAGCGGTAGCGTAAACTATTTTTTTAACGTTTACTATTATTTTTTCTTGTATAACTTTAAAACAAAAGTTAGATACAAGTTTAAAAATAGTATACCGAAATACCTAGGTAGTTGCGTGTTTATCGCGATCGTTATTTCTTTAACTTTTATTTATTTTGGCATTGATAAATTAATTCAATGTACTTTCAATTAATACCTGTAACATACAACATGATACCTAAGAAAACAAAACACATATTAAACTTAGATAAGACATACTCCAGTATTTCCATCAAATATTTATCTAGACTTCAGCAAATAGTACTAATAAATACGCACCATTAACAAACTTGTATAGCAAATGTTTCGCTTAAAATCGTCAATGTATAAAGTTAATAATGTACATCACTGCCAAAAAAAGCACAATTTTCTTGAAAATTCAGTACATCCAAAGATTCGAACTTTTACCGCAACTTGGCACTATACCTTCATCACATTTGCAAAAAAAAACAACAAAAGAACTATGCACTTTGACACTTTCACGGTTTTCTTTTTATTTTTAATGTCTTTGCAAAGGTACTCGGAGGTGGTGTGTAAAAAGTTCGTAATAGATGGAAGTTGACGCGGCGAGGCACTGCGCTGACGGCTGTGCTCGATCGACTGGAGTCGCAAGCGCACCTCTACACGGGCCTGAGCAGAATGCAGGAGTTGAAAACATTTCTTTCGTTAAATTGATGTAGACTTGTAGGCAAGTTCTTCTTAGGTTTTTTGTGTTGATTGATAGGATCTCAAGCTAAGATTATTTGAACTAGTCTGTAATAACACTAAAATATACTTTTTAAAAGGATTTTAATAAAATATATTTAACTAATGCATTTTTACTTGACTTCTTTTTGGGAAAAGCAATTATCCAGGATAAGGTGATTTATATATTTATAAGGTTAATGTACGGGGTAACTGAGTATTATTGAACAGTACAAATATTTAAAAAATACCTAAACTGTAGTTTATTAGATAACAAACACCTACTGCGTATGCACTCTTCGCTACGAAGTTTCACCAGTTAATTTAAAGTGGGTAGTGTCTTGTGTATACAATGAATAACTGATACATAGCGATTAATAGTAACATTGAGAATTGATAAATTATTTGCTTAGACAATAGCTTTTTATTATAACCAGCATCAGCAAGAAGTATTACGTGCATCTACCTTTAGCTTCATATCTTTTTTCAAGTTCAGAATTTGATCATTCATTAATTTTATTATCATTATAATTTCAATATCAAATACATTGCAAACCTCTGGTTGATATTTATATTAATTAACAAACTGTTGGTTACTTCTGGAAAAACCTGTAAAGTCAGCGATTGAGAACGTTAAGAGCCTTGAGTCGCAATTGTCGAATATATCCATCTCTCTTTCACACAGAACGAATAAGCTTACATTAGAGAAGGACGACGCTATTGCTATAAGTAATCTCACATAGACCTAGCTTAATTGTTACCGCTTCAATAAGTTGTAAGTAAAGTTGGTAAGAATCATTTAAGTTCATGCTTTGTAGCGATTGCAATAAGATATATTTTCAAAAATATTTATCTCTAATTTCACAATTTTGGAAAACAACGAGCTTAAAATATGTAAATTTTGGCAACTTAATGTGTTTAACGGTTTAAATTAAAACCAAGAAAATACATGTAATTAACTAATTTAAAAAAAATTGCATAATATCAAATTGGAAACGTTTAATGATAATTTCGGCGTGGGATGCGTACGCGCAGCCGGACAGTGGACACGTTTGATTAGTTGCGAGAATACATCTTTTCGTTTCGTCTCTTTCGCTCGGTGAGTCCACTAGTATGTTAGAGAGGGACAATATTATGTTTACATCTTTATGGACCGAAGAGACGTGGCTTTAATGGGATCTTCCCAGATGTAGTGATCGGTTAATTTTTGTAGGTAGGAGGAAATCGTCAGTTACAACAGTTTTACATAGCAGCCTGTTTTTTATGTTATTTATTAAGCGCTAAAGACGACTGCACTTTAATAGTCATCAGGTTACATGTGGAGTATTTTAATTTATAACTTTATTTATGTTGTTTTTTATAACGCGTTCGTAATTGATTTTTGTTGCGAACTGTACACGTTTTTTTGTTTATTTTATCTATTTATCTAACGTTTCGCTATTAGTCAGTTATTTATTTGTTTTGTACAAGTTTTTATTATGTTGTTTTAATTTTATATTTTAGGAGCATGCTTATATAATGCCTAATTAAAATTATAAATTACCTAAATATGTTTTTTATTTTGTATAGACACTTAAATTCTATACCTACTCAAGAAAAGTATTGGTACTTGGATCTTATCAAAACACTAGTCAACATAATTCTTAACATCGTATTGCTGTTTTTCTTTTGTTGGTTTCTCTGTTAAGTAATTCACAGAACTAAGTTGTGGTAATTCTAATACGCTACTTTTGAATGTTCCAACTTTAGGAGAAGGTTTCCGGGGTAAATGTCAAAATTGTTGGGTCATGGTTTTGACAAATGTGTGTGTGTTAGGTAGGTAGGTACCTATACTCAAAAACTCTCTCGATACCACGTTTGTCTTGGATTAAAAGAGAACAGAAAGTTTCAGTTGCTTTTCTTATTATCCAATACGTCATTAACGTCATAGGTACAATTTTCTTTTTAAATCTTTTTTTTCACTGTACTGCTGCTTCTACTGTTGACTGCCTTGTTGGTCTAGTGGTCGCAAGCGCGACTGCCGAGCATAGGTTCTTGGGTTCGATCCCTAAGTCGGGCAAAGTGTTATTCGATTTTTTCATTAAGAATTTCTCAGTAGCAGCCTGGAGTCTGGATTTGTGCTCGGTTAATGGCAATAGCCTCGCCCCCTATTACATGGGACTTTAATACAACTGGCAAAAAGAGGGTGTAGGTACTAAAAACACCTCATCCGAACCCTTCGGGAAATAAAGGCGTGATATTATGCTGTTCTATGTGTTGGTAAAAACCTGTCACTGGCAACTGCAATTTAATTAAGAACCAGACTAACAGGCAGGCCGATAAATAAAATATAGAATTGAGCTACTAATTATACCTACCTACCTCTGCTTAGTGCTTTAGGGAAAATAAGCGTGAATTTTTGTATGTATGTGTTGCAGAATAATCGCAAAATCGTAGTTTTTCTAAATCGTCCGATATTTTTTTATTAAGAACTCTGCATATCTATACCAATATTATAAAGCTGAAGAGTTTGTTTGTTTGAACGCGCTAATCCCAGGAACTACTGGTTGGAATTGAAAAATTATTTTTGTGTTGGATAGTCGATCGAGGAAGGTTATAGGCTATATAACATCACGCTACAACCAATAGAAGCGGAACATAAATGAAAAATGTTGCAAAAACGGGATATATGTCCAGCCGTGCGAAGCCGGGACGGGCCGCTTGTTTAAACTAAAATAAAAAATATTAATACAACACTGAAATTTACGAAATTTTACAAAAATCGAGCCCGATCAGAAATCCTTCATAAAATACTAGGAGTTTCAAAAAAACATGGATTTTAGAAACTCCTTGCGGCATACAAAATCATTAGTTTTATTTATTTTCCGTCCTGTATAGGCAAATCTAGATAGTACCTATGTACCACTATTGTTAAATATTACATAATATTATATTAGTGTCATTGTGCTACATATCACATTGTTAGGTAGGTACCTATCTATGCTACTATAATTAGGATTATTTTTCCTAATTAAAACTTACGGCAAATACAAAATGGCGTAGTTCGAACTTGTTTTAGTCTACTAACAAGGCCAACTCTAGGGCAAATATCGTCGATCGGAATCATTACCGCTACAATTCAAATCATGCTGTTTTTAGAAAATCCCAAGTTAAAGTTTTTATATATTTTGAAAGGCTAATTTTGTACATGTCATACATGTCGTTTCTTCTAGTTAGATTATAGTGTCTAAAATATAATAGGCCCGTTTTGACAACTGTCAGATTAGTACATTTTATGTTGAAATTGACAAAACATGTTCTAATCTGACAGCTGTCAAAACGGGCCTATTAAATTTTAGCCACTATAACGCGTATGATTTGTTCCAGTAGTGATTTGGAAAGAGCATTTAATTTTCTATCATTCCGTATACTTAGTCCAAAACACATAATTTTGGAGATGTTCCAGTAATGACTCCGACCGACTATAAAATACATACAACAGAAGCGTGTAGAGGGAATCTATCATTACAGTTATAGCTAATATCAGTATGTCAGGATTGGGAGCATGGTAAATAAAGTAAATTAAACCAACATAGACTCTCCACCACTGAGAGTAGGTACTTTTAATTGGGTTAGTGATTACTTACAGAACCTAGTTCACAATAGGTATAACACAACATAATAATTTACACAAGATCAGAAAACAAGGACAAGCAAATCAGATATAAAAGGTCAGACTTCTTCGGCTGTTCGACATGGAATCCCCTGCTCCGTCGAAATACCACTGTTTTTATAACTTCGGGTACCTACGTTGATTAATCTTGATGGTTACCCTCCTATGTCAACACTGTCCAGTGTTACCAGCTACCGACAATACGACGATATTTAGCCTTACCTTTGTTTTTTTATATATCTATATTTTAATATACCTGCTTGCATTGCACTGACTGCTTCATTGGTCTAGTGGTAGCAAGCGCGACTGCTGATCGTGAGGTCCTGGATTCGATCCCCAGGTCGGGCAAAGTGTTATTGGGTTTTTCCATTAGCAATTTCTCAGTAGCAGCCCGGAGTCTGGATTAGTGCCCGGCTAATGGCAATAGGCTCGCCCCCTGTTACATGGGACTTAAACATAACTGGTGAAACGAGGTTGTATTAAAAACACCTCTGCCGAACTGATGTTATATTATATTACTAGCTGTGTCCTCACGGCTCCGCCCGCGTATGAAGTTTTATTCCAGTAACAAATATAGCCTATGTTACTCAGTGATAATGTAGCTTTCTAACGGCAAAAGAATGTTTGAAATCGGTCCAGTAGTTTATAAGTTTATTCGTTACATACAAAAATACAAATTTTCCTCTTTATAATATTAGTATAGAAGTATAGATAACACACAAAATTTGCAACGCCAAGTATGATTCATGGTAAAATTTCTCCACCGATTGTTACGACTTTCTTTTTACATGAATGTAGTGCAATAATCAAAAAGGCATCTTCACCATCGCATTTTTCAGTTCACTCATTTGAAAGTGTTTCCAGACAATTTAATCTAAGTTTTAGTTCAAACCGGGCACAAATCCAGACTCCAGGCTGCTACTATGAAATTCCTAACGGAAAATCCCAGTAACACTGCCCGACCTAGGGATCGAACCCAGGACCCCATGCTCAGCAGTCGCGCTTACGACCACTAGACCAACAAGGCAGGATTTGTGTCCGGTTGATGGCAATAGGCTCGCCCCCTATTACATGGGACTTAAACATAACTGGCGAAACGAGGGTGTACTAAAAACACCACTGCCCACCCTTCGGGAAAAACAAGGCGTGATGTTATGTTATGTTTTAGTTCAACTGTAAGAATTTCTGGAAAACTGGGTTTTCCCAGTATGGTAGGTAAGTAAATTGTCAACGTAGTACAACATAAACCAGTACAGGTGCTTATGAAAAGTCGAATTTAGATGCACGGTTCCAATTAGTCGTTTCCTATGGAGAAGAGCCGGCAAGAAACTCCATGGTTACTCATTTAAAAATAATATCTTTAACAATTACAGAGTACAATGATTTAGGATAGGTAGTGAGAGAACAAAGGAGTCCTGACCACAGACCAATGAGTAATGTAGTACAAAAATGAACAAATAAAATAAAAACTATATGAATAACAGTAATTTACAAACTTATAGATGCAGGTCCACAAAGTTCTCACATTTACAAAAGTGAAAAGGAAGCTAAACTATATAAAACAATTGACATAATTAAAAAACGTACAGCATAGATAGGTACCTACCTACGTGGTTGTTGCTACCCAATCACCAGTAACCAGCTTTTACGAAGCCTAAGAAATTCTTCTTATCCTTCCTCCTAACCTTTTCCCCAATTATATTGGTGTTAGCTTCCAGTCTAACCAGATGCGGCTGAATACCAGTATTTTACACGGAGCGACTGCTATCAGACCTCTGCAACCCAGTTACTAAACCATGCCGATATCCTAAGGCTTGACCAGTTGTTAGACTTTTCGGGGTTCTGACTACACTTAACGAGTGTCATATATATTATGACTAGCTGTGTCCTCACGGCTCCGCCCGTAGCCTATGTTACTCAGTGATAATGTAGCTTTCTAACGGCAAGAGATTTTTTGAAATCAGTCCAGTAGTTTTTAAGTTTATTCGTTACATACAGAAATACAAATCTTTCCTTTTTATAATGTTAGTATAGATATAGATACCTGGGACCAATGATTTAACGTGCTCTCCAAGCTACATGAGGGGTCTCGATGTCTTACGAACGGTCACCCATCGACGGACTGACCGATGAAGCGATCGGCGCTGTCGTAATTGAGCCACAAGCCGCCCATGGTACCTATATGAAATTCTTCGAATCCATCAAGGATCATATTAATTTCATCTAAGATAAAAACGAGAGAAAAAATACCGTTATATCGATTTTTATCCTTTTTTTTAACTGCTTCGTTGGTCTAGTCGTAGCTAGCGCGACTGCTGATCGTGAGATCCTGGGTTCGATACCCATGTCGGACAGTGTTATTGGGTTTTTCCGTGCGTAATTCCTCAGTAGCAGCCTAGAGTTTGGATTTCTGCCTGGTTGATGGCAATAGACTCGCCCTTTATTACATGGGACTTAAGCATAACGGCGAAATAAGGGAGTTACTTTACACCCCCATGCAACCCCTCGTGGAATACAGGCGTGATGTTATGTTTTTATCCACTCTGTCATGTTATAATCACGTTTACTGTAACTATGCGTAAGCGAGTAGCGATGAAATGTCAAATGACAAGTATATTTATTTTTAATAAACCGTCCTTCCTTAAATTTTAGGTAGGTACCACATTTTTTATCCATGCGTTCAGCAACTATTCTATCGATTCTTCCTTGTTATATTATTATCATGGTGTAGGTACCGTAACGATCCATCATGCCAGTGGCACCGAGTGTGAAACCTGTCGACTTGTGAGGTGTACGCCCCAGATAACATCTTGATTGTGTCAACTGCCTTGTTGGGTACAGGCGAGCGACAGACTGGCGCTACGACTAGAAACTGTAACTTTATACAAGGTTAATCGGAAAGGGGGGAACTAAGCCGCAGGCCACTTAATGTATCACTGATGATTGTTTTAAAGAAAGTGTTAAAATTCAAAAATTCGATTTTTTTTCCATGTAAAATTATTTTTATTTTAGTTTTTTCAAAAAATCTTCATCCCTGCTTTAGTTATGAATTCAGAAAATAGAGTTTCTAATCCGTGACCCCAAATATGACGTAAAATGTAAACACGTCTGATCATAACTGAGGATAGATAGAATTTAGCGTATTTTTTATGAAATCTTTGAACAGCTATTTCTCTTGAACTATTGACTTTTGGGGAAAGTTGTAGAACAAAAGTTATCCGTAATTATGGGTACTTTAACACCTTTTCGGCTTAGTACCACCCCCTTTCCGACTAACCTTGTATAACGCGTGTCACAGTTAGATGAATTGAATCACAATTGTTCTTTCTGAAAATAAAACAGTTTTTAAATATGCAAAATATGTGCTGTACGCAATAATCGACTTAAAATACAGTTCAGGATCTATTTAACATACAATCTTGTTGAAAACAAAACTATTGAAATGTATTTAAGGGGCCACAGTCTAAAGACATCTAAAATTCACATACAAATTGCATTTGAAACAACTCTCGGTATACAGAGTCGCCAATTCAAGCTGTCTACAAATGTCTTGATTTACAAGAACGTTCCAATCACCATATCGGTCTTTAAATTCAATTGTGACTTCATTGTCCAATACTGGACACTTTTACAAGAAAATTCTTTTCTGGCTTCCAAAATCTGCATGCCTGAACATATTAACGCCAGTTTTTCCTTAAAGTGTACACAAAAATGCGCGCGCATGTTTCGGAGATCATGAAAGTGGAAAATCACCCATAATAGTCGCGCAGTTCGCAGTGAACGTCAACATACCTACATAATGTTCATGTACATACATAAGTTAAGAAAAACAAACAATATTTTATGTTGTTTCCAAAATTACAGGAAAGCATCGTGTCTTCAAGGTAAAGTTGTTTGTAGACGGTGGTATGTCAAGCGAGAGACGGATCTGAAGTTATTAAGTTAATTCGTAACTTAAATATATTTCGCCTCTTTGCTTTAATAACGTTATAAGTCCGAACGATCCTTATTTGATAATTAAAACCGCCGTGACCGATTTAAACATAGCATAACATCACGCCTTATATTTTATTTTATTGTATTATATTAAGAAAACTTACAACTACTACATTTGAGTATACAATTTCATATATTAGTAGTATATATTCATTAGTATATATTCCCCTAAGGGTTCGGCAGAGGTGTTTTAAGCACACCCTCGTTTCGCCAGTTATGTTTTAAGTCCCATGTAATAGGGGGCGAGCTTATTACCATTAACCGGGCACAAATTCAGACTCCAGGCTGCTACTGAGAAGTTTCTAATAGAAAAACCCAATAACACTTTGCCCGACCTGAGGATCGAACTCGGGACCCCATGCTCAGCAGTCGCGCTTGTGACTACTAGCTCAACAATCCGCACTTTACTTTTTCAAAAAACGTGGTACCTCTCACGTTAATGAATAGAGAAAATACGTTTTTAGAAAAAAATTATTCGGCCACGGCGGATTTAACCCGTCAAGTGTCGGGCGCACATACGGGTGTGCGTAAGAAATTCGGGCGCGAAGTGTCGGAGGCACACACGGGTGTGCGTAAGGAACGCGCTCCTATAAATTCGGTTCGTGTAAACAGTAAAATAAAACGTACAAAATCCGCTACCATAGGAGCGCGTTCCTTACGCACACCCGTGTGTGCCTCCGACTCTTCGCGCCCGAATTTCTTACGCACACCCGTGTGTGCGCCCGACACTTGACGGGTTAATTATCAAATAAAACAGATAAGGGTCGTTCGGTCTTGTCACGTTATTGAAGCAAAGAGGCGAAATGTCCAACTTGTTGTATTTTCGCTTAGTTATCAACAGGGAACCGCTAATCAAAAGATTTAAAGAAAATTGTATTTCCCATAGATTTTCCAAAGTTATCATGCTAGGTATATGGGGACCTACTCCAAAAATCGAACTACGAAGTTTCGGCTAAGTGATCGCACGTTTTCCAACCACAAAAACGTTTCGGATCCGACGATCAGTTCGATTTTCGCGGTTTGACATTTCGCCGTCCCTGGAGAATATAATGGCATTCGCAAAAACACAAAATAAAAACCGATTTTTGACGACTGCTTGTCAGTTACTAAACATAAGTAGAAACGAAAAAGCTCAAATGAATCATTTGAGCCTTTTCGTTTCTAATTTTGTTTAGTAACTAGCAAGCAGTCTTCAAAAATGAAAAGTTATGTTTTTGCGAATGCCATTATTCTCCGGGGACGGCGATTTTGTTTTTCGTTCGCTCTACTCCCAAATGTTAATTGACATCTAGGAGTTCGTTGTTTGACAATACTTTGATCGTATATTTATAAGTTCGATGTTCGTCGTTGTTTCATTTTGATCCGAAATTTCGTCGTTCGTTCTTCGGAGTAAGTTGTTTCGGAATTAGCTCTACAGAAAATGTGACTTTACTCAATGAGTCCTCACATCCTGGCATGGGGAGGACACGAGAGGATCCCGTTATGTCTGCATCTACAGATTTGAGAGTATTTTCTCTTAGTTATTAACAAACAACTGCTAATCAAAGGCTTTTTCCAAAAAACTAGTAGTTAGATTGTGCAGAGGTGTAGAGTAACACCCTCATTTCGCTGTTATATTTAAGTCCCATGTAATAGGGGACGAGCCTATTGTACAACGGGCACAAATCCAAACTCCGGGCTGAGGAATTCCACACGGAAAAGCCCAATAACACTTTGCCTTTGCTACTTAACACCTTAGTTTGAATCGTGTGCATAATTTTCGAAACGATAACATAAAGCTCGCGTTTGAAATTCAATAGATCACATTCCAATTTCAAATCAATAGTTTATTACAAGACTGTTGTCACGTGTACAATTCTAACTTTTGCAATCGGCATCGCTCGCGTCGCATTTGGAAAATAAAATGATTTCGAAATAACCAAACATTTATTTTTATTTTTTTGAAATGGGTTTGCTCTTGACTCTAGTCTAGGTCAGACACAAAGTCTACGATGGAGTGAGCTTACCCATAAGAAGCCTGTTAACTCTAACTTTGAAGAGATTCAGGTTGAATGCGTTCGGGAACACAAACGCAGGTAGTGAGTTCCACTCTTTTGCAGTGCGCATTATGAAGGATGTTTGGAAGCGCTAAGTGCGAATTGGTGGAATGGCAACTAAGTATAGATGGTAAGTTGCAGTACGTCTAGATGTCCGATGGTAGAAGGGGGCCGGTGGGATGAGGTTGTGGAGTGGTCCGCGTACTATAGAGTATATATTCTTCTCAATAAGTCGGGCCGAAACATTGCTTCAAATACTTTGACTTTGAGTCAGGCTATTATCACTTAATATCACATCCATGCAGCCGTATCGCTGACAAGTCTTCGCGAAAATATTTTCGAAGTACAGACTTTTCGTCAATAACAGATTTATAAACAACATAACACCTGTATTCCCTGGAGGGTTGGGCAGAGGTGTAAAGTAACACCCTCATTTCGCCGTTATGTTTAAGTCCCATGTAGTAGGTTGCGAGCCAAAATCCGGGCTGTTACTCAGGAATTCCACACGGAAAAACCTAATAACACTTTGCCCGACCCAACAGTTTTATTTTAATATTAAATAAATATTAAAGGTGACTCATATAGGGATATAGAATAGAATAGAATATTATTTATTGTAGCCACATAATAAAACCATATTTAACTTTATGAATAAAACAGACAAAAATTTTAGGTACATTCTGCGGGCGTGGTATTAGGCAAAATTATATATTTTCATTGTTTAAACGTCATTTTGTCTATGCTTCCATCGACAAAAACCTTGTATATGGTGGTCATGTTACGCCTGTTGGTGACAAAAAGTACAAAGAGCTGTTTCAACGCTAAAAGCGATCTCTACCAGAAAACTTATGAATCAACAAGTTTGTTTGGGAGAAAGAAAACGGGGCATTTTGTGATGTACTGAAATAAAATAAATAATGGTGCCAATTCTGTTGTGCACAAACTAAACTTAGTTTAGGATACTGCCATCTTTTTAACCGACTTCCAAAAAAGGAGGAGGTTCTCAATTCGACTGTATGTTTTTTTTTTGTATGTTTGTTCCGCGATATCTTTGCTAATTGTGAACCGATTTTAATGATTATTTTTTTGTTTGAAAGAGTATTCTTTCACAGTGGTCCCATTTAAATTTGGTGAAGATCTGATGAAGAACTTCGGAGATAGACAAATTGAAGTCGGTTTTATTTTTGTTAAAAAGATTTTGTTTTATCACTCTGATAAAATAAGAAAGAGATCGACGTATATAAAGCTGTTAAACTAAAATTTCCATACATAATATGTAGACAACACGTTAAACAGTGTCGATTAAAAACACGGTGAAGTTCAAGGTGTAAACTAGCTTGATATATCTAACTTAGTTCTTATCTATCACCGTCCTTTTCTCGCGCTGCCTGTTAGTAAAAGATAGCAATTCTCTCATTTTTAGTTTAGTTGGTGAACAAGAAGATCGGCGCCAATTACAATAGCATAACACATAATAACAGTATTCCCCAAAGGTATGGGCCCACTGCCCATCCCTTTGGGGAATGTATAGTAACACCCTTATTTCGCCATTATGTTTAAGTCCCATATAATAGGGGGCGAACCTATTGCCACCAAAATCACAAATCCAAACTCCGGGCTGCTACTGCGGAGTTCCACACGAAAAACCCAATAACACTTTGCCCGACCCGAGGATCGAACCCAGGACTACACGATCAGCAGTCGCGCTTGCCACCACTACACGAACCAGGTAGTTACATTAGAATTACATAATTACAATAAACATACATAAATACCAATATAATAAATACAATCATTATAATTAAAGGAAAGGATATAATCAAAGTTGCTCGACAACTATCACGAAGATATAAGTATTATATAAAGCAGCTATTTAGCTGTCCATGTACCTACTAGATAAACTTGTTGCCGCCTTAAACTGGAGTATACTGAACCAGCCGGCTGATACCTACGATCGTAAATCGTCGTTTATGTTCTAATAAGACAGTATTAAATTATTGATATGCTATGTATTTTCCAATGATACTTTTGAAACGAATATATTTAAGGGCAAGTTTTATAGTGGCTAAAATTTAATAGGGCCGTTTTGACAGCTGTCAGATTAGAACATGTTATTTCAATTTCAACATAAAATGTACTGATCTGACAGGTGTCAAAACGGGTATATTATATTTTAGACACTATAGTCTAATGCAATATTTTTTTACAGACTGAAATCCGATACTTACTTGGCAAAGAACAGAGCAACTCTTTCTCTCTACGATGGCTCCATAAAAAGAGGATTATAATTCCTATTAGGTACTATTGGTGTGATTCGTATTGGTGCTCTTCAAATTGGTGCGCTAATTGGAATGCTTCCGTAAAAGCAGTAGGTACCTATCCTCCAAGAATTTATCTACCTAGGCGTCAACATAAACAATACAGGGCCATGCGAAAAAGAAATTAGGAGACTAATAGGAATGGCCAAAAACGCGATGTCTCAATTCCAGAGAATATGAAAAGACCGTAACATCTCACGGATGGTAATCAAAACCAAATTGGTTAATTCACTCGTGTTTTCCATATTTAATTACGGAGCAGAAACATGGATACTGAGGAAAGCTGACCGTACCGAATTGACGCATTTGAGATGTGCTGGAGAAAAATGCCGTATTCCGTGGACTGCCTTCCGCACCAATGCATCCATCCTACAAGAGTTAAATGTTAAAACCAGGCTGTCTACCATCTGTCTCCGTAGGATACTGGAGTTCTTTGGTCACATTGTCAGAAAATATTGCGATAACCTCGAACAACTAATGGTAACTGGCAAAATCGACGTTAAACATTCCAGAGGTTTCGACCTATCAGATGGTCTGACCAGATCCGCAAAGCTCTAGACACCAAACGTCACGAGGCATTCCACATCGCCAAAGACAGGCACACGTGGCGCAAGGTAGTCAGAGAAGAAATAATTCTATGGGGGAATCACGACCCTCAGTAATGAGGAACACGACGCGAGGAGGAGGACCTATCCTCCATTGCATTTTTTATTAATCTGTGGTGATAAGCTTCGGTTCGTATATTTTTTTGTATTCAAATCTTGCGACAGATTTTTCAACTACTTCGGCTTCACTGATTCTTCTGAAACTTCGCACACAAATTCTATTCCCATGACAATACAACATTATAATTTTAATTTTCAATCCTCAAATCCTGATGTTGGAGGGGTAGACAAAACCGTTAAACTAAAAAGATTATTTATTGTCGCGTTTGACCTTAGTCACACTTGATGGTACCTATGCGCAGACTGGGCCTAAGATGCAGCACACGAATCCAAGTAACCGAGATATGGAGGGATGCCCCTTGACCGCTTTGGCTTTCACATACACACAACGGTTACATGATTTTTATTTCTATAAATAAATCTGTTACAGACACTTTTACAAGTCGATATAATATTTTTTTAAGACTAGATGGCTTCGACATTTTCTATCTGACTAGCTCTGAGAAGAAAAGCCGAAGCAAACTCAGAGATTAAGGTCTCTTTTAAAGGCCAGATATTGTAAGTAGTATAAAAACTACAAGTAGGGTAACGTCTGAAATGGCCTTTTGAAGAAAGTGCCATTGTTGACCTGTCCAACCTGATGGCATGCATACATCGGCCATCGTGTAGCTCAAACCTTATTTTAAGAAGCTCAATACCCCGATGCACGGCGCTACCAATCAGCCGGACATTTACGTAGGTCACAAAAAATATACTCAAAACCTCTAACCAGTTACAAAATTCGTGTATAAAGCTAGTCTACATGGTAAAAACATTCACAATTTAATAAAAAATAAATAAATAAAGAGATGACATAGATACATATTATTAATATTAATTAATGAAAAAAAATTGTCTGTCTTGTTGGTCTAGTGGTCGCCAGCGCGACTGCTGAACATGGGGTCCTGGGTTCGATTCCCAGGTCGGGCAAAATGTTATTGGGTTATTCCATTAGGAATTTCTCAGTAGGAGCCTAGAGCCTGGATTTTTGCCCGGTTAATGGCAATAGGGTCGCCTCCTATTACATGGGACTGAAACATAACTGTCGAAATGTGGGTGTACTAAAAACACTTCTCCAAACTCTTCCGGGAATACAAGAAGTGATGTTATATTATGTTACGAAAAAAAACAGTAGTAAGATGAGAAAACGGAACACAGTAAGCTGCTGCATTGGTGTCAACTTTGATGTGAGGTTAGTACTAGCCAAGCGGACCGATATCCTACCAGTTACCACCAGGCGTGCTGGGTTTTGTCGAATTTTACAATACGTGTCTATTCCTAGCGTAGGGTGAGAAAGTTTTATATGCTAGCCCGCCCCACACGGGATCTAAACACGATGATAATGAAGAAGGATTCTTTATAAGTGTGTAATACTACCTATGTCCTCATGGCACCGCCTGTAGCCTATGTTACTCAGTGATAATGTAGCTTTCTAACGCCAAAATAATTTTTGAAATCGGTTCAGTCGTTTTTAAGTTTATTCGTTACATACAAAAATACAAATCTTTCCTTTTTATAATATTTGTATAGATAATCGTGCGGATCATACGATTTGCGAGGTTAAGCTGCATTTACCGCGGTCAGTTCGTGGTTAGGTGACGGCTCTTTACACATCTAGACTCCTCCGTGCCTCGGAGAGCACGTTAAACCGTCGGTCCCGGGTTTCATACGTATACCTATGACAGTCGTTACGGGTAGTCAGAAGCCCGAAAGTCTGCCAACCGGTCTAAACTAAGATTATCGGCATTTCCCGGTAAATGGGATGCGGAGGTCTGAAAGCAGTCGCCCCGTGTAAAATACTGGTTATTCAGCCGCATCTGGTGAGACTGGAAGCTGACCTCAACATAGTTGAAAAAAGCTAGGCAGAACGTGAGTGTAGCCTATACGTAGCTCCTTTTGCTAGTCTATCAAGGAATCTCACTTACATGCCACATAACTCTACGTTACATTAGCAAACATGACAGTTCAGGGACCTCCTAGTAATGATGATTTGTCGTAATTAAAGCGAAAGGAAGGACGGTCTTGTGCCGTATCGTGCCATCGAGAAAGTAAGAGTGTGACAATTTCACGCTCGCGACTCACGCGCACTGAACTTGACGTCTAATGCGAGATTGTGTAGCGACAGCAGAGAAGAGCTTTCCGTGGTACGTTTTGGAAAATTTATAAAGGTGTGAATTTTCTTCACTTAAATACACATACCATAACATCACGCCTGTATTTCCCGAAGGGATGGGCAGAGGTGTATAGTAACACCCTCATTTCGCCGTTATGTTTAAGTCCCATGTAATAGGGGGCGAGCCTATTGCCATCAACCGGGTACAAATCCAAACTGCGGGCTGCTACCGAGGAATCCCATACGGAAATACCCAATAACACTTTGCCCGACCTGGGGATCGACTTAAATACACGTCCCATACAAATTGTCAACGTTCTTTAGAATAGTTTCTGTAAGTAATGGTCACCGTTGGCCACTTTTCTAATGCCTTTCGCCCTTCTTTGTCCTATTAACAATCAACCTTCCATTCCACCACTGAACGATGTAAATTCTTATTAGTGGTGCCAATGTTCTGCTGTTTGGAGCTTGGATTTGTGCCTGGTTGATGGCAATAGGCTCGCCCCTATTACCTGGGGCTTAAACATAACAGCGAAATGAGGGTGTTACTATACACCTCTGCCCAACCCTTCGGGAAATACAGGCATTATGTTATATTATCTTCTGCTGTCTTTCCTCTTCTTCTCTAACCTCTTTGGCTATTTTCATTATGTGGTTGGTCCTTCTTGACTATTTTCAAGTCTCATACCACATAATATTTTGTATGTGCATATTTTAACGATATGTCATTTGTTTTACATTTGTTAAAGCGAATAGGAATTAGGTATTGATGGCGCAGGTCAAAGGAGTCGTACGTGGTTATATTTTGGAGATACCTACCTACAAAGCTTGGAAGGTTGTACGACATTATGCACGTACAGACTAAGAAACTTGTGACGAATACACCCATATTCTAAGAGGTTCCTCCAAAACTTACTCGACTCATACTCGACTCAGAACGGCCTCGAAAACACCTTCAAAATTGTAATCTTAGTCGCAATTTCGAGTGAACTTTGAGGTTCCTCGACGGAGTTATTACATCATAATTTGAATTATCTGCATCACGCAAATAACGCCGCGATAATTAATTGTAAGGATTATCGTAAGCATATTCGATAAAGTCTTCAAAATTAATTTTTGTTATATACGAACTTTGACATTTCGTTCCTTAAGGTAGGTTCCGAGGTACCTTGAGTTTGACAGATGATTCCTTACCTCGACTGAGGAAAAGCTCGAGTCGAGGACGTTTATGTCAACTATATGTACCGATGGTAGTGAGTCGAGGTGGAATCGAGTCGAGTAAGTTTTGGAGGAACGACTTAGAGTATGGGTGATAGAGTCATTTATAATCCTATTAACATTTTCACAAAGCAATTTCTTCGATTTGTAAAGTATTATCGACAATAGCAACCGTTTGCGAAGGATTGCAGGGCCAAAAGAATTGTATTTGTGTCATACAGAGATAAAATACAGTTCAGAAATCGTGATATCAAATTATTGGTATTACGTTGTGCAGCGATACTATAAAATTATTTTAAAAACATATCATAACATCACGCCTTGTATTCCCCGAAGGGTTCATCACAGGTGTTTAATTTAATCGGGCACAATTCCAGATTCCGGGCTGCTACTGACAAAATTCCTAATCCGTGAACCCAATAATACTTTGCTCGACCTGGGGATCTAACCCAGGACTTCACGATCAGCAGTCGCGCTTGCCACCACTAGGCCAACGAGGCTGTCAAAATATTTGTTAAAAAATTACAATAATACAGATAATATTTTACATTTATGGCAACATTAATTATAAATGTTGCCATAAAACTAAAATATTTTCTCATGTTAGCAGATTTGCTTATAAATTGTGTTTAGGGCAAAAATACCTTGATTGGCAAAGTTGGCTAGTTTCACGGTACCTACATGTTATTATTCGATCATAACTTATCACGGATGTAACTAAAAACAGTTTTGTCCGACAGTTTTATTGGGACTGGGGATCAAACAGCGTTGAAATCTTATTATCTATACAGAGTCAATGATCATAACCCAAAAAACAGCAGTGATAGCCTAGTGGTGTGGCCGTCAGACTGCCAAGTCATAGGTCTCGAGTTCGAACCCAAGGCACACACCTCTGACTTTTCGGATTCGTGTGCGTATTGTGTAATTATCACCTGCTCAAAAACGTTGAAGGAAAACATCGTGAGGAAAAATGCCTAAGAGATATTTCTCGACGGCATGTGAAGTCAAGTCAGAAGCTCATGGGCGGCATAAACTCTGACACCAGGTTAGTTAGTAACCACGTGAAAAGAAGAAGACCCAAAAACATTTAAATATCGGCAAGAAAATCGGATTGGCAGAAAATTGGTACATAACTGCGCTATAGCAGCTCAAAATTAATTATATGCTTCCCGTCTGTTGATAAATCCGCTATCTTTCTTAATAATATTAAACCTGCTTTATTTTTTCTGCTACCAGTACTCGATTCGAGTCGATGCTTGCGCAGATCTCGCCGAAATTGTCTCTGCGCAATTTCCCGCCACTTTCCATATTGTCTATGATTGTGTAACGCACACATGTTTGGTAATTCGATTACCTAACGACCAAAGTTTCTGTGAGCACAGAATATATGCTTGTTACTTGAAATTTCTCAATCTTGCTTCAGATTTCAACTAGGCAGCGACAGACAGTGCCAATCAACTGTTTGTTGTAATATAAGCCAGATGGTTGGCGACACAGTACATTGGCAATTACTGTACCTACATTGCAAGAAAAACTGACGATCATAGTTACTGTTGTCGAACATCGGACATACATCTATTCCACACGATTTCGTTGTTTAAGAAATAGTACGAAAAAAAAAGGAAAAAGAAAAGGTACCGTACCAGAAATTCGCGATAGGGCTTGAATTACAGGTTACGTAGTTGCACTAAATTATGCTACTTTCAAGCAGATGTTACTTACATCCATATTCTAAGACATTCCTCCAAAACTTACTCCACCTCGACTCAGCCTTTTTCACTACCATCGGTAGTTATAGTTGACATAAACGTCCTCGACTCGAGGTTTTTCCTCAGTCGAGGTAAGGAATCATCTGTCAAACTCAAGGTACCTCGGAACTTACCTTAAGGAAGGAAGTGTCAAAGTTCGTATGTAACAAAAAATAATTTTGAAAATTTTATCGAATATGCTTTCGATAATCCTTACAAATATTTATCGTGGCGTTATTTGCGCGATGCAGATAATTCAAATTATGACGTAATGATTCTCGAGAGACCTCGGAGTACACTCGAAATTGCGACTAAGAGTACAATTTTGAAGGTGTTCTCGAGGCCGTTCTGAGTCGAGTATGAGTCGAGTAAGTTTTGGAGGAACGTCTTAGAATATAGGTGCTAGTAGCAAACAATTAGCACGTGTAAACGAATCTAGCATGCTTAAAATAAATACACTACGAGGGCACACTATATACGAGCATTCTAACTAGTAGCAAATGAGCATGCTTTTTTAATAGCATGTGTATTCCACATTGACGTTTCGGTTCCTAGGTCCGGCAATGTTCAATGTTATTGGGTTTAATGGCATTCGGAACTGAGAAATTCCATTAGGAATTTCTCAGTAGCAGCCCGGTGTCTGGATTTGTGCCCGGTTAATGGCAATAGACTCACGCCCTATTACATGGGATTTAAAACATAACTGGCGAAACTAGGGTGTGTATTAAAAACACCTCTGCCGATCCCTTCGGGGAATACAAGGCGTGATGTTATGTATTCCATTCCTTACAGATTTAAGGCATGGAATAGTATCTTCATCTTGTAGTGTAGATGAAGAAATTAGACATTTTGTAATGAGCTCGGGAGAGACTTCTTCTTCTACTCTTGTGTCGGCACGAGCTATATGAGAATAACTCATGCCGTGGTGAAAAGATTAGCCAGTCAGCAAGGTTGGTAGTGAGGCTGACTGCCCAGGGTGAGCCGGACGTACATAAGTATCGCCATTAATATCGTAGGGGGGCTAATAACTTCACATTTGAAGTGTGATATTTCGTCTCATATTCGCAATCATAACTACAAGTGGACTGCACATCCAGTCGGCATTTGTCACACAGTTGTATTGATTGCCACTTAATTTCCTTCAGACTGCATTAGGACGTTGAACAGTTTGCAGTTGAACTGGATTTGCACTTATGATTACGAATAGTTATGATAGGCACACAGAGACTTAGGGCTCTAGCATATTCGATACTTGCAGCATCAGCGATCGCCGATTTAATCGCCTCGCTGGATGTCATGACTGAACACTTCTCTGCGCACACGTTTAAACTCTAGTCGCAGCGATTAAGTGATGTTTGTATCTTCGTGACATAGGCTCTCAGTGCCCGAAGCAGTTGCTAAATGCGCTTTTGATACCGCGATCAAACGCCAAAACGCGATGCAGCATCGATGCAGCCGTAAAATCACCGATCGCCGATGCTATGGCATCGTGCCTGTGGTGCCCCTGATTAACACTCACACATACTATTTGTTCCCAAGGGCGTAGCCAGATACAGGCAACGTGGTGTAGCTGCCCCCCATAGCAAGTTCTGGTTAAGGATTCAGTCGAAGTGCTCCTGAACCGAAGAGTAAGTAATATTAAGCATTTAAAATCATTCAGACATTTATTCGCTTTGCATGTTTTACACTCGCTTTTTTCCACTAGTAAACGTTTCAGTAGCATGAACATTATTAGATTTCCCTTGCCTGCCCCCCCTCGAACAAAATCCTGGCTACGCCCTGCTCGTTCCAAATGCTTTTAGAATAGAATCTTTTGGAATGGAGCGACGTTTGACGTCAACTAAATTCACCCGATTGTTTTTCTGACACTACACGAAATCTGTCGCGTAATGCAGTTCCAAAAGGTCATATCCTAACACCATTTGGAACGGATAACCATGCAAGTCAAGTTAAAGATCTGTAGCGGCATCTATCACGCCACATGACAATTAAGCAGCACAACAATTGTCTAGCAAACTACAGCTACAACAATGACAGCTGTCAAATGAAACGTCACAAAATAATCCTGCATCGCGATATCAGGATTTGACACGGAGTTAGTATAATTATACAACTTCCTGACATTAACCCTTGAGCCCTAGGGGACGCCCTTAGTGGTGTTGTTGCTATCTAGTCATGATGTTAGTAGTAGACGTAGTAATAGTAGTTAGCTTAGGTTAAGTATTTTACTCTCGTCGGGATTGGTTGGAGACCCTTCAGGTCTCACCAATAACTGCCCGGTTACGTAAAAACGGTCCGCAAGACCCAATCTACAAACAGTCGAATAGGAAAAAAAAAAGAAAAACACCCCTTGGGCAGTAGCCCGCCAGGCATAAGCCCCCCGGTTGGAGGTTCCTCCCTTTTTGTTAGAAGAACACCATATCTCTCACTTCCACAGATCTCAACAACAGAAACCTAATTATTAAAATTTCTGTAATGTCAGCCATCATTATCCCTACCACTTCTTATAAATCTCTTACAAACTCCACAGACACTTTCCTTTTCAAACGACAAAACCTACTTGTGTATTCCATTGTATCTTACGGAGTTACGACACGCTACCAAGTTGGCAACTTTAAAAAAAAACAGTCTCCGGTAGCGTGGGGTCGCCACGGAAGGCAATATCCGGTTTCCTGCTAACCCCTTTTTTATTTTAATGCACAATTATAAAAGTTATTCGCTTGATTTCGTGAGCGCCGCTTGGTTGCATATAAATCGACTTATAAAGGCATAAGCTGGGGTGGTCTGTTATTTATTTTACGTAATAATGCAGTTTTGTTATATTTATTGCTATTGGTTGAGTGAATTATAAACTACCTCGCTGGTCTACTGGTCTTCTTATTTTCGTGTGGTTAATGACTAACCTGGTGTGAGAATTTATGCCGCCCATGGGTCTCTGACTTGGCATTCCGGTTTCCTCACGATGTTTTCCTTCACCAATTTTAAGCAAGTAATAATTATACACCCGCAAAGTCAGAGGTGCGTGCCTTGGGTTCGAACTCAAGACCTATGACTTGGCAGTCCGACGGTCACACCACTAGGCTAGCACTACTGTAAAGTGTGGTCATTGTGGTCTAGTGGTGGCAAGCGTGACTGCTGATCGTTCGGTCGGGCAAAGTGGTATTGGGTTTTTCCGTGTGGAATTCCTCGGCAGCAACCCCGGAGTATGGATTTGTGCTCGATTGATGACAATGGGCTCGCCCCCTATTACATGGTACTTAAACATAACGGTGAAATGAGGGTGTTACTATACACCTATGCCCAACCCTTTGGGGAATACAGACGTGATGATGTTATGAATTATAAATTATAGTTATTCAAATAAGAACTTGTAGAAGGTAGTAAACTGATGTACCTAATGTCTGAAGCTATAAATTTTATTTAGTCTTTTCTATTTAATATCGACCGGTCGACCAAAATACGAACAACCAATCATATCAAAGTCAAAGTCAAAGCCATTTATTTGCAATAAATGTGGAACAAAAGATGGTATATAAATATTTTTTTAGTACCTACAATGACACATTTCGCCATAAATTGGCATGCAAATATTAAAATATAAGTTTCACAACAATATAAACTCTACACAAATTAATACAATTAAATGTTTTAATTAAACCATAAAATTAAATAACATACTTTAGATTTAGAGACACACAACATAAAATATAAATTAAACTTGTCACAACACAAAACGCAGTGGGTCCTGCAACAGTTAGATATTAACATAGGTAACGATTTATAACACATTCCTGTAATGATAGGATTGGCAAGAACCTTTTTTAAGAAATTCGGTTATAGAATAAAAACTATGTGAGATGAGCCACTTTTTAAGGACTTTGCAGAACTTTCTGTAAGGAAGATCAACTATAAAATTTGGTATCGAGTTATAAATAAGTGGGGCCATATATACACAACTACGTCTAAATAATTCAATTTTAGGTACAGGCATTTTTAATTGGTAGTGTGTAAGTTTTCGTTTATTATTATCGTTTTTTATTTCAAATAGTGAAGGATTGGTTTTAACAAATTTAGCGATTTCGTATATATAAATACAAGGAACTGTGAGAAGGTTGTGTGATTTATACGCTGGTCTGCAAGAGTCAGTCCACTCCATATTGAAGATTGCGCGAATGCATTTTTTCTGTGCTAGTAGGACTCTAGAAACTTCGAGAGAGTTTCCCCAGACAATGATACCATATCGGATGACGGAGCAAACATAGGCATGATACACCATTAGCGCAGTTGGTCGGGATGTCTCGTCTTTAACCTTTTTTAGAGCAAAAACAAATCTATTTATTTTCATGCATATTTCATCAATATGATACCTCCACGTGAAATGTTCATCAAGTGTTATACCCAGAAAGTGTCATAGCACTTCACATGAGATTTGACAACTGATTCGTTTTTTTTTCTTGGTTTTGCTTTCAGAACTTGGAGTAAGAGTTTAATTTTCTATAGAAGAATATGAATGAGTGAACGTGCAAAATAGTGCATCAAGCGCCTGTAGGTACTATTCATGTGGCCTTAATAAAGTAACACATAACTATTAACATTCTAGCAGGCATTTGAAATATAGCCAAGCGTTGGTGATCTCTGCAAACTTCACAATCAAAAGTTAGGCAGTTTTGCAATTAATTCGCGCTTCAGTAATCTTATGGCATTGGCACCTATTCGAGAAAACTTTCCAAAAATTAGGTAAGTACTAAGGTAGATATAAAATGGATAGTTACTTAGCAGTTTTGAAAATCTTCCCAAGGGATTCTTTAAAATGGAATACATCGGAAATCTATTTACAAGTAGAGTACCTGCTTACCTCCCGTTGCAGAAACAATAAGAACCTTTAAAATTCAGATGACAGGTCATTCGAACTTTTTTATTGCTTACTAGCGGTGTCCTCACGGCTCCGCCCGTAGCCTATGTTACTCAGTAATAATGTAGCTTTCTAATGTCAAACGAATTTTTGAAATCGGTGCAGTAGTTTTTAAGTTTATTCCTTACATACAAAAATACAAATCTTTCCTCTTTATAATATTAGTATAGATTTATAACTCTGCACAAAAAAGTAGGTAACATGGGGGCGCCACTAGTCATACATTATAAACTTTAAAATAACTTCTTGGAATAGCCTTATGAATGATAAAAAATAGTGAAGCAGTGATAACCTAGCGGTTGAACACACTTAGGCCCGGTATCCACCAAAGCGGAGAAGAGACGAGATGTCTCGTAAACAACCAATAGGATTTCGTTTTGAGTTGAATCTAAGCGGAGAGATGTGAAAATAACGCGATCCTGTTGGTTGATCGAGACATCGCCTCTCCTTCGCTTCGGTGGATACCGGGCCTTACCTTCCACGCAGGAGGTATGGGAAATCGAACTCGGACCGAGTTCGACATCCCGGTCCGCACCTCTGACTTTTCGAATTCCTGTTCGGATCTTAGATTAATTATCACTTGCGTTAACGGTGAAAGCAAACATCGTGAAGAAACCTGCACACCTGAGAGGGCTCCATACAGTTCTCGATGGTATGTAGTCCGCCAACCCGCACCAGGCCAGCCTGGTGGACTAAAGTCTAAACCCTTCTCATTTTGAGAAGAGGCCCGTACTCTGCAGTGGGACAGTAGTGGGCTACGTAGTACATATTCTACGTCAAAGTTTCTATAGACTTTTTTGTCAAACTGTAACTTATTTAAAGAATCTCACAAGATTGATAGAGAACGAGAGGTTGAAGACTTGTTCGGACCTTGGACCTCCATTTCTTCGAAAAGTACGGTGCAACGTCAGCAAAAAAACGCAATATTTGTTTTTGGTCAAAATAAAGTAGATCATGCTAATTACATGATTAATTAACGGTCTTATTCCAAAAAGGTACTCTTCATAAGTCTTTACTGCGACATATCATGACATCGTAAAATGTCAACCATTAATTTACTAATTCTTTATCAAAAAGTATTTGTATTTAATTTATTAAGTTAAAAGAACGCAATAATATAAGTGTTAACAAGATTCTTGTGGACGAATGTCAAATTCCCCTAATTATTTTTTTACCCACAGTTGACTTTTGTCTTTCGTGGAAGCATAAGCACCTGCTAATTCAAAATACAGGGTACCTTTGGTTAAAATGAAGGTGGATAATTATTATTAATATATGATATATCGGAACTGTTCAAGTATTTTTTAGTTTTTTTAATTATTTTCCTCACTTATCGTCGGTCGGCAGTGAAAACCACGTATGTGTAAAATATTTTTTTAAAAGAGATAGAAATAACTGTCTCCTGCAAAAAAATGACCGATCAAATGTTAATACGTACAAGTTTGTCATCGTACGTCACAGATAGCTTAGAAGTATTGTTGAACTAGTACGTATATGACTAGTTTATAAATCTAAATAACAAATAAAACGCTTTTGAAGAAAATTTTATTTACGAGGTTTTCACTGCCGAGCGTCGTTATGTCGTACTCGTACGAGGTCTTCGTTGTCAACTGGAAGTAGCACCAATAGCACATTCGTAGAACGATGCACTATTACGGAGTATGAACTATTCTTAAACATAACATAACATCACGCCTGTATTCCCCGAAGGATTGGGCAGAGGTGTATAGTAACACTCGCATTTCGCCGTTATGTTTAAGTCCCATGTAATAGGGGGCGAGCCTATTACCATCTACCGGGCACAACTCCAAACTCCGGGCTGGTACTGAGGAATTCCACACGGAAAAATCCAATAATACTGTCCGACCTGGGGATCGAACGGAGGACCTCACGATCAACAGTCGCCTTTGCCACTAGACCGAGGCGACCTATTCTTAAAATGAATCGCGAAATGTCTAAAATAAAATAATTAGTAGGTAAACATGAGTATTCTAAACGTGAGACATTTTTGCGCCCCGAACGAATTGCATTAACTCGCGGCGCTAAAATGCCTCAAGTTAAGAACACTTCATGTTTACTTCTTTTTTTTTATTTAATCTATGTCATGTATGTTTAATCTATGTATGTTAATCTACGTCAGCAGTAGATCACGAAGTTTGAAGGAATTACATGATTTCGTTTGGACCCTGTATATTAGAGGACAAAAGTCCACGGAATTAAAATTAATCACTTTACCACAAGCCCCTCTCCAACAAAAGACCAGTACACGCCTGGTATTAATTTATTTCATACCAGTTACTATTCATAATCTGCAAGGTATGGTTGGTTTAGTATCTATGGAAAATGGGTAAAGAATAAAAAATAAATCAAACCACATGAATATTCAATAAATACTTTAATTTTAAAACAATTCGGGTTTCATCTTACATTATACATTTTTGAATGTATTATAAACATTTTTACACTTTTTTTTTCTTTTAAGCATTTTTATATAAGTCACATTTAACTTCTTAATTTAGTATGAGGCACCTATGAATCAAGTTTTTAAGGTAAAGTAACCTAAGTCATAGTCCATTATAGTATATTGTAAGTTTGGAAATATTTTTTGTGTGTGTAACACTGAGACGAGGTACGCTTTAATACATAGTAGACAGATAAAAAATGCTTATAGGTTATAGATAATTTAATGTTATACAATTTATAAAGTATGCATGATTACTATGTACACGGCTGATATATTTCGGCAGCCCTGGGGGCCTACTCCGATAAACGAACGTCGAAGTTTCGGATCGAAATGAAACAATCTTCTTCTTTACATAGTATAAAACAAAGTCGCTCTCGCTGTCTGTACGCTTAGATCTTTTAAACTACGCAACGGATTTTAATGCAGTTTTCAGCAATAGATAGTGATTCAAGAGGAAGGTTTATATGGCCCACATTAGTATCTACATTGCACCCGTGCGAAGCCGGGGCGGGTCGCAAGTGAACTTCTAAAATATACGATCAAAGTATTGTCAAACAACGCACCATTAGATGTCAATAAACATTTGGAAATAGGGTGAACGAAAGATAAAATGTCAAATCGTGAAAATCAAATCGATCGTCAAATCCGAAACACTTTCGTGGTTGGAAAATGCGCGATCCGTCAGCCGAAACTTCGTAGTTCGATTTTCGGAGTAAGCTCCTTGAACATAGGCCCTCCGAAATTTCGTGCATGTAGATATACGGAAGGAAACAGTGGTGCAGATTTTCTTATTCACCAACTAAACTTAAATTAGAGAATTGCTATCTTTTACTAATGGACAGCGCTAGAAAAGGACGGTGATAGATAAGAACCAAGCTAGAGATGTCAAACTAATTTACGCTTTACACTTCACCGTGTTGTTTTTTAGTCGACACTTTCTGACGTGTCGTCCTTTGGTGTAGAAATTTTAGTTCAACTAACTTTGACGGCTCTTATTTACGTCTGTCTCTTTTTTATTTTATCAGAGTGAAAAAGATGGCACTAGTCTGAATTAAATTTAGTTTGCACATAACAGAATCGGGGCCACTGTGAAAACTATTAAATAAACTTTACTAAAATATGGCTGATCCTAAATGCCAAATCAATTAGCAAACATTGGTGTCGATTCTGCTGCACATTTTGACAGTACTAAACTCTAAACGCAACTGTCACTTTCTTTATCTATTTAAACAGAAAGACACAAACAACCTTAGTAAACTAGAAATTAGTAAACTAAGGGTGCTTTTGTCTTTCTGTTTCAATAGAAAAAGACAGTGACAATTGCGTTTAGTCTAGTTTAGTACTGTCAAAATGTGCTACAGAATCGACACCATTGTTGCTAATTAAACGCCATTTTGTTCTTAAAAAATCTGTTTACGGAATACCTACACGAAGTTCCAGCAGCCAAGATATTTCAGCCGTAGTGGTACAGGAGTCACATTGACAAAATATTGATATCATAGAATCAATTGGGAGACTGCTGCAAAACGAAGCAATGGGGCGAAATTATGCAAATTGAATCGAATAAAACATGCAATTCGACATAATTGTCAATTATTTTATCGAAGAAGGTCTACAACTTTGGGACAAACGCGCATACAACATTTTGGAATTGTATGCCATCTACATTTTTATGTAGGAATGTTGTACCTAATAAATAGAAATATTAGTTTAGAGACATGCTGCCTCACCACTGAATCGTGTTTAGCAATTGTTTAGGCTAAACAGCCTCCCGATTCAAAACCTTCTCGATAAGCAGTTCTCGACCGATTCGATTAGTTATCTCGATTCGTCCACGATTTTTGTAACGAGAGAAAAAGAGCTACCAAACCGAATCGTTCGACAACGAACTTATCGAATCGTTCTGAATCAAGGGGTGGGGCTCAAACACCTTTTTTGTGTATGGAGTTTGACGTTAGACATGGTTTTAACAAGTGTTTAAACTTTAATGCGACCCATGGTACTTAAACACTAGTTTGATAATGAAAAGGAAGGATAAACAATAAAATAGACTTTAAATATATTTTGTAAGTAGTTCTTTTACTTGAGACTTTGTCTGCTATCATTTTATTTGGACACTTTGTGTCCTATAAAAACGTCAAATCAACTTGTGCATAATATTAACATGATCGCACCATACATGGCTGCATCTTTTCCCTAAGAGCAACAAAACAAGCTACCAGAAACTTCGTCGCGGGTTGGCTTCAAAAAGACATTGTGGAACTATAGTCCACACTCCGTTACTTTTGACAGATGCACGGGGCGTATGCAATAAACCGCTACTGTCAGTAATTGAGGCAACAGGTGTAAGTGAATCTCCTATGGGTTCACTATGGGCCTCAGAAACTTCAAGGTAACTCAGCGAGCTATGAAGTGAGCTATGCTCAGTATTTCTCTACGAGATTAAATCAGAAATGAGGAGATCTTTAGAAGTTGCTGATAGTTGGAACGATTAGCGAGCTGAGGTGGCAGTAGGCGGGGCACAGCCCAGAACTGATGGCCGTTGAGGGAGAAAGGTTATCAAGTGGAGACGACGCACCGGTTAACACAGCGTAGCATTGCCTCCAGCTTGATATGAAGCTGATGATGAAGAGAATCTCCGTTTAAATTAAATTTTAACATCACTATTTATGTGGGCTATTCGGCTAAAAATGTATAGAATTTCAAGAGCCATAACTTGAACTTATAACATATCCAAATGAAGTAACCAATAAATAAGTAATGAGATTACAAGTCCGTAAGTACAGTCAGCTTAAAAAATTGTCACACACGGTGTCCCAAGATAAGAATTCAGATAACTGACCTTTTGGCACAACGGACACACGATCGAATGACACTTTTATTTATTTATATTTTTATGAACTATGGTGGTACATAAAGCAGACTTAGGCCCGTATTAATAAACACTTATCATTATTTTGAGAGATCTCTCTCAACCCTGTATAAGGCAGAACATTTTATAAAAAAATGGCAATTTTTTAAAAACAATAAAAAATATTTTTTACTTGTCATAACTGATTTTTCTTTTTTTATTTACTTACCTAGTAAAAAAATGCCCGGTTTAAAAATAAAAATATAAAAAGGAGGCTTTCGCGATATCTTCCAAAAAAGTTGGTGTCAAAAATATTGTCACGTCTTATAAAGGGTGAAGTGTAGTTGTAATATCACTTGATAAATATTTTTTAAAAAAGTTGTCAAATATTATGGAATTCTACTCCATAGTAGCTGCTGTTGGAAGACCTCAATTGAGAGCTGTTTATTAATATGAGCCTAAATGCTATTAGTAATTATCTACCATTCAACCATTGTGTAATAAAAAAAGCATCGAAATCCCTTTCTTGGGGCACCGTGTGTACATAAATAAACTTTGCTCTAGTCCGTATATTTAATTCAGGATTATAGTAAAACTATGGTTAACTGCATGACAATACTATTATTATAATAAGACTGCGTTTTCATAGGCAAGGAGAGACGTCGACCCCACTCAATACGAGGTCTTAATGCCCGGACTCCACCAAAGCGGAGATGTGCGGAGAGGAGAGGAGATGAGATGTGTCGTAAACAACCAATAGTATTTCGTTATTTAGAGGGATGTGTAAATAACAAAATCTTATTAGTTGTTTACGACACATCTCCTCTCCTCTCCGCACATCTCCGCTTTGGTGGAGTCCGGGCCTAAGCCCCAGCTACACGCTCCGTCTTGCCTGCGTTCATACCTGTGCAAACGTTTGCGTAAGTAAGTGCGTGCGTGTGGACGGCAAGACGGTTCCTCGCGCAAGCCCAAAAGCGCGGCTCGTGCAATCGTTGACTTGCTAAAGAATGGACTGCACAGGCAAGACGGGGCACGTAGCGGGAGCTTTAGAATGGACCACAATTTTCTTTCCAGCAGGCGTAGGGAGCATGAACACCACAGTCAAGGATTTTGTCGACTGAAGAATAGACAAAATGACATATTGCGACTGTGTATATCGTCGCTGCGCCTGCAAAATCCGTTGTTTATTTTTTAAATCTGTCTTTGACGTTATTTTATAATACTTCTTGATCCACGTGCACCTTGTAAAATCCGTTTTCTAATCATTTATTTGGTTATGAAGATAGCATATAGCATACATCATTACGGCCCGCGTAACTGAGGTGAACCATTTGTTTCATGTGACTTTCATCAGTAGGTAAGCAGAAGTCTTCTTGCTAATGAAAACGAGTCTAGTATTATTTATCAAAATTTTGCAAAGTTCCGCTTTATTGTAATAAACAACAATTTTATATTAGGTAACTATTCAATTGTAATAGTTGTCAATTTGTCAAATATGGCTATTAAAAGTTTATTGATGATGACATAACTGTATTATTATTTTACACATCATATTTTTTCTTTCAACAATTCCAGCATAGTTTTGTACTAAAATGTTATTTTTTTCTATATTTGACAAGTTGACAGCTATTAATAGTAATTATAAATTAATCGTATGTTTATATTGAAATTACCACAAAACCTAGCTTGTGCACCGACTATAATAAAAGTATTTTTTCTAAGACACTGATAAAATTGGTAATCAATATTTAAAATTAAATCGATATTGATTTTAAATCAATTTATATCAATACAGTAAGACCGTAATATTGTAGGAGTATATTTTACGAATGTCAAATAATTTGATCTCTGAGACGCAAAACGTCAAAATTCTAACGACAAAAAATAATGAAGTCGAGAGGTTTTAAATGAATATTGGACATAAAAAAGGCTGAAGGTTTACCAAAATATAACGTTTCTATGAGGTCCTATAGTGTGCTCGAACGCATTGCGTTGAATACGGCTCTGTGATTGGTTCCTGAGAATAAAAGTAACCAATCCCAGAGCCGTATCAAACGCAGTGCGTTCGAGCACACTGAGATCTCATTTTAAGGTTTGTGCATACGGGCCTTAGTCTGTTCCCATAACTTTGTTTCATACTCATCGATAAAAGTCCCTTTTGACACGATATCGGCTTTTAGTCAAATTTTCATCAGTGTCTAAGAAAAATTAAATAACAATATAAGTACCTACATACATTTGTATGATTACATAGTGTATCGAAATTAACTATATTATATCACAATTTACGCCATACACATCGGCGTATGTATTTAAAACGCACTGGTTATCGTCTGTTTCTAAAATAAGGGGCAATTCAAGTATTACGTAAGCACGAAACGGTGAGGGGTTCTTTGCTTAGCTTATTTTTGATGACATGGGGGACGGGGGGGTCTAGATGATGATTACGTCAGCAACTTTTCTAAACTTAAAAACTGCTGCTCATGAATAAAAATAAAGAAACTTGATCAGTTTAAAAAAAAAAACCTACTAATGTTTACGTAAGCATAGGAGGGGGTGGCAAAAGCTTTGCTTACTTTTGCTGACAAAGGGGAAAACAAAAATTACAAAAATTCTGCTTACGTAATACTTGAATGGCTCCTAATAAGTAAGCATTTGTTTTCAATACTCAAGTACGTCCACCGCATCCTGGGCAGTGAGCCCCGTAACCAACATTGCTGACTAGCTTTTTTTACCACTGCATGAGCTATTCTCGTAATTCATGTCGGCACGACAGAAGAGATCTCTTTTCGCATATACTTGCGCGAGCGCAGCGTGCCTATACGAGGTTTGTACTCTTGTTGACACTTTATCTGTTCATACAACCTTCGTCGATAAGCGGGTACTAAGCCGAAAGGGTTTTAAAGTACCCATGGATAACTTTTGTTCTACAATTTTCCCTAAAAGTCATTAGTTTAAGAGAAAAAGCCGTTCAAATATTTCATAAAAAATACGCTAAATTCTATCTATCCCCAGCTATGATCAGCTGTTTTACATTTTAGGTCATATTTGGGGTCACCGATTAGAAGCTCCATTTTCTGAATTCGTAACTAAAGCAGGGATGCTTTTTTTTGAAAAAACTAAAATAAAAATCTATTTGCATGGTATTTTTTTATCGAATTTTGAAATTTTAACACTTTCTTTAAAACAATCATCAGTGATACATTAAGTGGCCCGCGGCTTAGAACCCCCTTTCCGACTAACCTTGTAGATGCGTGTACCGCGCTTACTTATTCTTTTTAGAACACAATCTTAATTCGGGCCTCGTATTAGTGTAGATTAGTATGATTTTTATCAAACTAAAAATAATGTATGCATGTAACGGCACAGTACGCGCCAAACTTTTTGGCTGGCCTGAAGCTAGGCGATGTATGCGCAGTAGGTATCAGTAAATAGAGATAAAATTGCTACTGAGCATCCTCGCCTGCTTCAGAGCGATCATAAAATTTTGCGCGTACTGTAAAGAATACCATCTCCATGGAAAACTAAAAAAAGTATAATTATAATTTTCACTCTCCCCTCCCCACCGTCCCATTAATTAATTCCATAATTAAATTTGTTGAATTATGTTTGCATATTTTGGTTCAAAATGCAAAAAGACTGACTTTATACTATGCATAGTAATGCAACATTGGCTACCAAATCGGATAGCTTTGGCTAATACTTATAATAATATTACTTGACTGACGCGAAACAGAAATGTGATATGCCAAACCAATGGTCTGGACGAAAATAAATAGCAGAGGTCATCTGGATGTTGAAGCAAAACTGTGGCGCGACTGTGGCGCAACTATGACGCGACTGTGGCGCGACATCTGTCTAAGTAAAATGCTTAAATTAATACCTTACTATTAACACGAGGTTCTTTATGATGCACATTGTTATCCACACTATATATTTTCTATTTTCTCAATTTTTTCCGTTCTGTCCCCAATCGTGGCCTTACAAACATATCCTTTTAGCGCGAGTACACCCCTACACTTTATGTGCACTTGGTAGCGAGCACACCAGTCTAACTTGTTACAGCCGACTCCTGCGTCGGAAAGAGTCTTCACTGCGGCTATTGAGAGTAGATCTGTGGAACAAAATAATAAAATAAGAACATTTTCCTAAAGACAAAAAAAAAAGTTCTGATCTACAACTTTTCCCAAAAGTCTGTAATTTTAGAGAAAATAACTGTTCAAAGATAGACCTATCTATCATCAGCTATGTTCACATATGACATCACATGCGGGGTCACGGATTAGCAGCTCTATTTTCTGAAAAGTTACTAAATCCAAAGAGTTGAATCAGTGACAAATTAATGCCCGGTTCCTATAACCAATAACGAATCGTTTTTCTTACTAATCGTAGCATTTGTTATTGCCCTACTGGGCATATAAAAATACTAGTAAGCTAGTTTTACCTGTTTTAGCTACTTCCGCATGAGAGGGGTCTACTATGCAAAGCTATGGATGGGGTCTTTGCTTCATTATTGGTTAAGATACAAGAGCCTCAATTTTAACCAATAACGCTCCGTACCTTATAGGAATCAGCCATTGGCCCCTTGCAAGGTCATATAACACATTACTACAACGGTACGTTACCAGGTGGGTCGGCGTGTGTCAGTAACTGCACGTCGTTGGCGCGACAGAACGCGTGCAGTGATGGCGGGACTACGCAGCATGATGCCAGGTTGATCTGAGCTATGGCTGGTCGTACTCGGGCCCACGCGTGTAGCTTGCGAAGACAGCCTCCCCCGACGTCGGCTACACCTAGTTGTTGGACGCGACCTGGTGGAAAAGAGATGATTAGATTCAAAGATGTAACTGACATGTTTTTTTTACCAAGTAAGGTAAGCTCAAGGTCGGATAGTTCTGCCGTGGTTGCGGTGCATGCTTTTGCGAATCCCGCGACCCCGGCCGAACGGTCAGGAGGAGAAACACCGTTGGTTTTTAGTTGGTAAGAGTCCGGCAGACATCCATGAGGATTTTCCAACGATAAAAAAGGCTCAGATAGTTCTCAGCCAATCTACAGTACCCTAGACCCTCGTAAAAATTTAAAAAATATGATATTTGCAACAGTTTTCCTAAGCTCGCTTAGCTGAATAATTTTGTGGGAAACGAAACTTATGAGCGAATGAATAAATGCATAGGAGAGAAAGGGATGAAAGTAGGTCGACGGTCCCTACGTATACTATCGAAATTACAAAAGCTCAGTTTTTATTTTATTATGTATGTACACCGATTGCGCTGAGATTTATGATTCGATTTACGTGATTCTTCTTTAGTTTGATGCGGAATAGTTGCCATTTGGTCCCATAAAAATGTATTATTTTATAACCTTTAAGATAACATAATTTCACACATTTTAAGCAGATAAAATAAAAACTGAGATTTTGTAGTTTCGATAGTATACGTAGGGACCGTCGAGGTATGAGATGGACGTGGATATAATATCTATACTAATATTATAAAGAGGAAAGATTTGTATTTATGTATGTAACGAATAAACCTAAAAACTACTGGACCGATTTCAAAAATTATTTTGCCGTTAGAAAGCTACATTATCACTGAGTAACATAGGCTATATTTATTATTGGAATAAAACTTGTTACGCGGGCGGAGCCGTGACGACACAGCTAGTTTTAAATAAGGAAAGACTACGATGTTATTTTAATCGGCTTTTGCTTTTAGAAAATAAATGGTGTTGGTTGGTTATGATTATCATTGGTTTTTATTTCACTCTGAGCGATCCCATATATTTGTCTGTTTTTTCTTGAATGTGTAATAGAGATAGAGTTAAACGAGGTCGTACTAGGTGCACAGAAGACGAGAACAACGACTTTGGTTCCTACAGGAAGTTGCCAAACAAAAGTTTGCTGTTGTAATGTGGATTAATAAAAACATTTATTACGATTTAAAACTCCAAGAATATAACGATACCTCAGTTCCAAAGTGTAACAATTCAGAAACAGGTTTTCATGAGACAGGAAACAAATAGAGTTGTTACTGTATGAAAATAAAATAATAATAATATATAAAATAAAGCCGAGAAAGATAAAGAAATCAAGTATCAAGACTTGGCACACGAGGTTGTCGACATGTGGGAGGTTGACTCGGCAGTCATTGTGCCGATAGTCGTTACGGCCAATGGCTTAATAGCCAAGAGCCTCGACCAACATCTTATGAGACTCTCGTTGGGCAGCTGGGTCAAGGGCCTGATACAGAAAGCGGTACTTCTGGACACGGCGCGCATTGTCAGGAAGTTCCTCTCTCTGAGGCCCTAACCACCGGTAGCTTGGACCCTGTTCCCGATGCCGGTGGGCTACTATTTTTTATATTTTTAAATGTTTTTTTTATATTTTTTATAGAAATATTTAAAAATGTATCAAATATGTAAATAGATGAATAAACGAAATATAAAATAATATAAAATAAATAATAAAATTGAACTACATTCAGTTATCCACTTGTTACTCTTTGGAAATAGTGCGTAATCGTTTTGGGAACAATTTCTCACACTTATCTCAATTTCACTAAATTTCGATTTTGTTACACTTTGGAACTGAGGTATCGATAAGATTTTAGCGGTTAACAGCCTTGACCAACGCACATCTCAACACCTATTATCCTTATTCTCAATATAACCTTACACTTACACACAAAGAATGATAAGCAGTTAATCTGAGGAAATACAAAGACCCAGAAGAAATTTTACATAAAATCACGCCTGTATTCTCCGAAGGGTTTGGCAGAGGTGTACAGTAACATTTCGGCGTTATGTTTAAGTCCCATCTAATAGGTGTCGAGCCTATTGCCATCAACCGGGCACAAATTCAAACTCCGGGCTGCTACTAAGGAATTCCACACGGAAAAACCCCAATAACAGTTTGCCCGACCTGGGGATCGAACCCAGGATCTCACAAAAGTCACGAACAACAGTCGCGCTTGCCACCACTAGACCAACGAGGCAAAAAAAAAGAAAAACATCTTCTTTTCGTCTGGTTAGTGACTAACCTCGTGTCAGAGTTTATGCCGCCCATGAGCCTCTGACTTGGCATCACATTCCGTCGAGAAATATCTCTCGGTTTCCTCACGATGTTTTCTTTCACCGTTTTTAAGCAAGTGATAATTACACAATGCGCACATGAATCCAAAAAGGCAGAGGTGCGTGCCTTGGGCTCTAACTCGAGACCTATGATTTGACAGTCCGACGGTCGCTATCGCTGCTATAATAATAACATAATCTTACCCTCTTTAACAAAGTCCTCTAGCACGGCCCACAGTATCTTAATGCCAGGTAGGATGGCCTCACACTTGCGCGCGTCCGCCTCGTTGTCGGCCTCCACCTCAGTGCTCGACATACGAACTGAAACAGAGGAAGATTCTAATATGAATATATTATTTTAGAACATTCCGGAATAATGCGTAGAGTACCAGAAGTTTCAAGTTTTCAAGATAAGCATATCATTTTGGGAGCCAGTGCATAATATCAGTTAGAACATCGGGTCACCTGCGCGACAGCGCATCGTGTATTCCCAAGGAGGGTTGATGCCAGTCAGGCGGCCGGTCATAAAACAATAAGCGAAAACCTCTAACAACATGGATTTATGAAATACATGTTGTGCCGATCCCACCTAGTGTGGGATAAGAGCAACAAGAAGAAGAAGATTCCGGAATAATGCGGGTGAAACTTACGTGTTCAACGTTAAACAGACGAGGTTCCTACTGTGAAAATATTTAAAAAATTACCCAATAACAAGGCAGTGGCAGATTTCGTGCCTCGGAGACCACGTTAAACCGTTGGTCTCGGGTGTCATAAGAATACCTATGACAATCGTTACTGGTAGTCAGAAGCCCAAAAGTCTGACAACCGTTCTAAACTTAGAATATCGGCATTGCCCAGTCAAAAATCAAAATCAAAAATTTTTATTTCACATAAACCAATACAGGTGCTAATGAAACGTCGAATTTAGGTGCACGGTTCCAATTAGTTGTTTCCTATGGAGAAGAGCCGGCAAGAAACTCCACGGCAGTAACTGGGATGCGAAGGTCTGAAGGCAGTCGCTCCGTGTAAAATACTGGTATTCAGCTGTATTTGGTTGGACTGGAAGCGGACCTCAAGATAATTGGAAAAAGGCTTGGAGGAAGACACTAGTCGCGGATTTCAGGCTATGTCTGATTGTGTTCGAGGGATACAAGAACGCTGAACACCTAAGGGAACGTGGTACCTATACTACGTGACCCGTTCAAGGGGGGGAGGGGGGTCTTCAAAATACCACGCTTGGTCACAGGGGCACTTGGTCATATACTACGGGTGGCCACCGAGGGGGGAGGGGGGGGGGGGTAAAAAATTGTAAAAAATGGGTCACGTAGTATGGGTACGTTCTCTAAGAGGGCTGCAAAAAGTTCTCGATGGTGTGTGCAGTCCGCTAACCCACACCAGGCCAGCGTACTGGACTAAGACCTAAGCCCTTCTCAATCTCAGAAGAGGCCCGTGTCCAGCAGTGGGAGAAATAGGCTGGTATTCTGTTATGTATAACCTACATCCATGATAACATGACATCACGACTGTATTCCCCGAAGGGTTGGGCAGAGGTGTACAGTGATACCCTCATTTCGCCGTTATGTTTAAGTCCCTAAATGTAGGGCGAGCCTAATGCCATCAACCCGACACAAATCCAAAATCCGGGCTACTACTGAGGAATTCCATACGGAAAACCGAATAGCACTGCCCGACCTGGGGATCGAACTCAGGACCACATGATCAGCGGTCACATCCGTGATCTCAATATAAATAAACTCACCAGTACTGCCCATAGAGATTGGAGACGCCTTGGAAGCATAGGTGTTCTTTAGGTTATTATCATCGTTCGCCTCTTCACGAAGCAATGTGTCGGGGTTGTACGCCAAGATCACGTTGTCTATATACACTGTATGCAGGGCTGCGAATACTGAAAACAAAATAATTACTTTAAATAATTAAAAGGATATAACAAAGGAATAACTAGCGGCCTGTCCCGGATTCGCACGGGTGGACATTTTTCCCGTATTTGCAACATTTTTCACTTATGCTCCGCTCCTATTGGTCGTAGCGTGATGTTATATAGCCTATAACCTTTCTCGATAAATGGACTATCCAACACAAAAAGATTTTTTCAATTCCAACCAGTAGTTCCTGAGATTAGCAAGTTCAAACAAACAAACTCTTCAGCTTTATAAGCTGGGCGAATTGCGGACAGAAGAAAGTCATGTTACTAGTAGAATGTTAAATATTAATGTGGATAGGTAGCTTAAAGAAAAGATGGATGGATTGTGTGAAGGATGATATGGGTAAGAAAGGAGTGAGTATTGAGATGATGGCTGATAGAGGAGAATGGAAGAGGAATACATGTTGTGCCGACCGCACCTAGTGTGGGATATAGGCTGGGAGATGATGATGGAGGTGGGCGAATAAATCAGCCTATAAAGTCTTTTCTGGTCTCTGTTGGAGCAGATTACCAGCGCGTAGGAACGGAGTATGAAATATTTACATGGAGTTACATGCCGTCTCTTTGCCATGGGACCAACTTTTCAGAACTGCGCAATAGAAGCCATAATGTTTCGTGGTTCTCCAACGAAAAGAGAGGATCCTCCAACCACGCGAGTAGGTAATAGCGATAACAAACCGAATCGGTCGACATCTGAGTTATCAAAACGTTCTAAGGGGGCAGATTTCTAAGGAGGACAAAACACGGAAACAATACCGCCGGCTTAGATAAGATATCCAGCAACATGATTAGCCATTGTGCCAAAGATTAAGATTGGCAAAACATGGCTCTGAATGGTAGCTGGAAGGTTCAGATGGGCCATCACATAACATTACGCCTGTATTCCCCGAAGGGTTGGGCAGAGGTGTATAGCAACACCCTCATTTCGCCGTTATTTTTTTATTCTCATATAATAGGGGGTGAGCCTATTGCCATCCACCGGGCACAAATCCAAACTCCGGGTTGCTACTGAGGAATTCCACACGGAAAAATCCAATAATACTTTGCCCGATAAAAAAATCTGACGACAAACAGTCGTTATAATGGGAACAGCTAGAGACGACAGTCGTCCAACGATAAATTAATCGTCACGACGTAGTGGAAACGCGCCCTAAGTAAGTTATGCCCCGACGCAAGAAGAGGTGTGTTATAAGTTTAAACCATTTGTCATCTTGTGTCTTTCTGCGGCACTGTAGCTCCCAAACGGATAAGCCAATTTCAATACGGTTTTTATTGCTTGAAAGCTGGTCTAATCTGGATGCATCTTGGCTATGTTCAATGATAATCCCTTCATCCGTTTAAACGCAGGGGGATTAATTTCTCTTAAACCTTTTGTTATGGTAAAGAAACTTCGTTTCTGGTTTCCTTAAAGATATAGAACCTCTATACCTAAATACCTATTTACGGTATTAAGGTAAGGTGGAAAGGAAATAAATAACAATAAGGTGAACATAGACTTTGCATAGAGGACTTTCCAAAATAACAGGAAAATTAATTTAAAAATAAATAGATTTTAATATGTACGTATTTACATTTCTTTAAGGATGTCGACTGGGAAGACCACGCGGAAAGAAGCAAGTGTTTCTTCCTCCTAGCCTTTTCTCAACTATGTTGGTGTCAGCTTCCAGTCTAACCAGATGCGGCTGAATATCAGTATTTTACACGGAGCGACTGCCATCACACCTCTGCAACCCAATTATTCGGCTGCTAATGAGGAATTCCACACGAAAAAACCCAATAACACTTTGCACAACCTGGGGATCGAACCCAAGACCTCACGATCAGCAGTCGCGCTTGCCACCACTAGACCGAAGAGGCAGTTCTATCGTAATGATAATAAAAAAAATAAAAACTCGTCATTGCCATTGATTTACCACCTGGGTTACATTGCATTGCAGCAGTGGATTCTTATCAGCAACAATATTGATCGATGCATCAATACAGAATGGTATTTTTTTTTGCAAAAACCATTAACTTCTAATAACTTAGTGATGAAACAATTATTACTGAGCGATTACGATAACAATTACGATTATTACCCGTAACAATCGTTGATTACGATTATAGCTTTTTTTTAAAATGCTGATTGATATTTTCGCTGGTAAATTCTTGTTTAGTAGATGTATAATTAAATATAAATGTAACTAATTGTGACTATAATCGACTGTAACCGCGACTATACTCGACTGTAACCGTGACTATAATCGCGATAATCGTCTATTACGAACGAATTTACGATTGATCGATGTCATCATTTCAACATTAGTTCCAATCCTATACAAACCAGATGCTTTTTGAAAATCTAAATCTTGACTCACAAATCAAGACCTTTGCCCACTAATGTGTTTCTTATTTATGGTTAGTTTCGGTTTTCGCCCTGCAGTGGGAGTGCAAAAGACAGTAATAACAATACAGTCCTTACATGTCACGATAAAGCGTATATTTTCAAAATTAAAACTTATTTTCTTACATAAAAGTCACATGATGTGCCACCGTAAAAACTATTAAATACGATAACGCTTGAATGACGTAACCACAAAAATCTAAATAATAAGACAATGTTATTTAGATATCTGTGGACGTAACCGTAACCTCTAGATTTTTAAAACTCCTCTATCACCCATATTCTAAGACGTTCCTCCAAAACTTACTCGACTCAGGACAGCCTCGAAAACACCTTCAAAATTGTATTCTTAGTCACAATTTCGAGTGAACTTTGAGGTTCCTCGACTGAGGGGTCCTCAAATGAGTCGAGGTATAGTGGAGTCATTAGGTCATAATTTGAATTATCTACATCGCGCAAGTAACACCGCGATAAATAGTTGTCTTCAAAATTCATTTTTGGTACATACGAACTTTGACACTTCCTTCCTTAAGGTAGGTTCCGAGGTACCTTGAGTTTGACAGAGGATTCCTTACCTCGACTGAGACTCGAGTCGAGGACGTTTATGTCAACTATAACAACCGATGGTAGTGAGAAAAACTGAGTCGAGGTGGAGTCGAGTCGAGTAAGTTTTGGAGGAACGTCTTAGAATATGTACCGGACTCTATAGGTATTACTACCATCAAGCAATGAGATAAGAAACAAAATCAATCGTAAACTAATGACCTACAGCAAACAACCCAGAACGGTCGTGACTTTCTTACATACATACATAAACTCAGGCCTTTTTCTCATGGGGGTAGGCAGAAACTATAGAACGCCACATGATACGATCCTTATACAGGGTGTAAACGAAATCATGTAATTCTTTCAAATCTCGTGATGTAGGTACTGCTGACAGATTAACCCTGCAGGGGATAGGTACTTATGGATTCAATAAAAAAAAAACAGAGACTAAACATGTGTTCCTAACGCGAATTGCGCAGCTATCGCTCGCCGTGCGGTCATTTAACTCGGGGTGCTAAAATGCCTCACGTCAAGAACACATGTTTACTTTTTTTATTGTATACAAATGTATCCCTTGCAGGGTTATTCTATGTCAGCAGTACATCACGAAGTTTGAAGGAATTACATGATTTCGTTTACACCTTGTATAAGGTATTAAAAAGTTTACTCTAAGAATTTTGTGGGGTTACTCGGTATCGTAAACTGAACAACTTCCGTAGAACAACTTTTCAAAATTCGTTAGTTTTTTTACTACTGTCCATACAAATAAAAAAAAAATTATATTTGATTTGTATGGAAAACAATAAAAATCCCCACAAAATTCTTCGAGTTATTATTTTAACAGCCTGTTTGCTCCTTTCGCTTCGTTTACATTCATACATCTTGCCATACACGCAGGCCGGTTGAAAGTAAAACTCATCTTTCCTTTTTGACGAACCTCAGCAATAATATCGACGTATGTCCTTCTAGGGCGTCCTCTACCGGAGTTTCCACTGACATCCGCCTTATAAAACCATTTTATCAATCGCCATTCACTCATTCTCTCAACATAACCTAACCACCTAAGTATACTCCTTCCAATTTTTGTCACTACATCATCTTAATGTTGTTAAAATTTTCCGTACAATATCCCGACAACCCTAGTCGACAGGTTAAAGGTTACTCCATTTTTACTCAACAACTAAAAATAACTCGATTCATAACAATATGATCCGTTATAATAACTCAGAAACATGTTTACTATACGTGCCATGTTCTCCGATACGCATAATTCATATATTACATAAATATATACACAGATTAGATACACGCATTACGTCATAGTTCATGATTTTACAGCTATCATTTATATCATAAAGATATAGTAACAGTGCAGTGACACACACCCATTTTAATCAGTGTTTTTTCTTCAAATATCAGATTGAAAATATCTTTGTTTTATTTTATTTTATTTTTATTTTATTTCTTCAGAAAACTTACAGCTAACATATAGGTAGTAAATAAATTAGTGAAAGAAGGCCAATTACAAGTTTTCACAGGTAAGTAAGACAGTAGAATAAGTAGACAGTAGACAGACGAGAAGGATAGGGAAAGCACTCAGGAAGAATTACCACAGATTTCACTCAACATTAAAGAACTGATCACATATTATTTTCTTTACTTTAGGGACACTCGTGGAAAATATATCTATATCGACACTTTGACATACCGAGTTGTATGTTCTACTAGCTCTTACCATGTACGAGTTTTGTCGATAAGTACATCGTACAGAAGGAACATGTAAAAGTTGATGTTTTCTTAACAATGCTGATGGCACACGAAGCCCAATTTTGCTAGTCAACTCAGGACAGTCAGTTGTACCATTAGCTAAGCCGAACAGGAAGGCCATATCTGCTATTTTTCTCCGCTCAGATAGAGGAAGAATGTGAAATTTTCTGCATCGACTGAAATAGTTAGGTAAATATGTTTTGGATCTATATTGGATGTACCTTAAAAATTTCTTCTGTATATTTTCGATACGATTAATATAAATGTTATAGTTGGGATTCCAAACTGGGGAACAATATTCGACATGACTGCGTACAAAAGCACAGTAAAGGATTTTAAGCGTTTTAATATTTTTAAAGTCAGGTGATATCCTTAAAATAAAGCCTAGAGCTTTAGAAGCTTTTGTAATAATATTATCAATGTGTGTATCAAAAAGAAGTTTTGAGTCAAAAGTAACACCTAAATCTCTAATTGCATTAACTCTGGCGATTGGAATGTCCGAAAGTTTATAATTATAATAAATAGGTTTAGGTTTGCGAGTAAAGGTACATATATAGCATTTGGAAACGTTTAAATCCAAGTGGTTAATAGAGCAATAGTTTTGGAAGTGGTCGAGATCGTGCTGGAGACGAATTGCATCCTCATTGGTTCTTATTTGACTTAGAATTTTCATATCGTCAGCAAACAATAGAACTTTAGAATTGTGAAAACATAACGAAATGTCATTAATAAAAATATTAAAGAGAAGGGGTCCCAACAACGATCCCTGAGGAATTCCTGAAGGGATAAAGGCAGTTCCAGATGAATAACCACTGAGAACAACAGTTTGACATCTATTATCCACATACGATGAAAACCACCTGAAAAGGTTTCCACTAATACCAATAGCCAATAGCTTGCGCAGGAGTATAACATGATCCAAGCGATCAAAGGCCTTGCTATAGTCTGTATATATAACGTCCACTTGTGTACGTTGAGACATACATTTGGTCAGATAGTCACTACAGATAATGAGATTCGTTGATGTGGATCGTCCTCTAAAAAAACCATGTTGCCGGTCGCTTATGCTAAGTTTTAGAGTAGTATATAATTGTGTTGAGCCGCATAGTTCAACCCTGGCTAAGGGTGGCCACTGTATCAGTTCCCGTGGGAGCAGCGGAAAACGTGACACGCAGACAGACCGAAGTCAGGGTTCTATTTTGACCTTTAAGGTACAGAAACATAAAAACCATATCAGAGGATAAATCTGTTTCCCTAAGTGCCAGCGCGCACTGCGGTGCGTTTTTTTCACCGCAACGAATAAAATAAATACAAGTAGGTATTCTCTTCTATGACACTCCATACTTCACAGATTATACGTTAAAAAAACGCAAGGCAGTGCGCGCTATCCTTAACAATTGCAGATTTGAGACCGTACCTACTGCCCCTGTAAAAGTTCTAGTTTCTGTTAAATCATAAAACAAATTGATTTATATATTTGTTTTTTTTTATGTGAAACATCTAGAGCGCCTTCACACTAGCGTTTGTCCAGCGTAGGCGTTCGATAAACGTATGCGCAGCGCAGACGCCGCGACTACGCGGCGCAGGCGTCGCGTTGTCGCGGCGTCAGTGCAAGGGTAAATGAATACGCTGCGTTAGCGCCGCAGGTGCGCGCCGCATGCGCCGCGTTACTTATTGGGTTCTCCCATATCTTTTTATTTTTATTTTCACGTTTTCGTAATAAGTTTCTTTTTAAAAGCAAAGCCAACAATACAAAGAGTTTCCTCGTCAGAATCCATTTTGTTAATGATATTTCCGAAACGACAACGCAATTGTGTGACGTCTGCGCCGCGTTAGCGCAGCGTTCAATTGACTCCAGAGGAAACGCCGCAACAACGCGACGCCTGCGCCCCGTTGTCGCGGCGTCTGCGCTGTGCATACGTTTATCGAACGCCTACGCTGGACAAACGCTAGTGTGAAGGCGCTCCTAATGCGGCATTACGGGTGTGAGAGCGGCTGTTGCGTGGCGACGCTCGCGGTGGCAGACCTTCGTAACTCGTCGGCTCTCTTCGGTTTGATTCGGCCAGTTTTTTTTTACAAAACGAGTTTCTACGTTTCACTTCTGCCAGGCGTCCGGCGCGATAGCTTTATTTTTTTATTATATTTCTTAATCACGTGCTAGCTGATGGGCACCGTCATTAATTTAAACAACAGTTTACTCGAAAAACTTACTGGATATTTAAGTTAAACGGGTGTTTAACTAGCCTATGAATGTGCAAACCTACAAACATCGGTTAATTCATCATTCTTACTCACGTTTGTTCTTATCCTCATCAAGAAACCTTATTATGTATGCAGGTAGTTAATGCAATCATTCAGATACCGTATCTCAATGGCAATCATTATCGTTACATAGACCATGTTTATACCTACCTACTTGATAACAAATAACTGTGTGTATACTTATTAGGGTTGTCACTGTTTTCAATAGAATGTTTTTAGATTTTTTTTTGAGGAATCAACAGTTTTCGGGCGAAGACACGGTGTGACAGGAGTTATTTTGTAATTCTAAAAGTTGGGTTTGCAGGTAAAACAAGTGTTGAATATATAACTTGAACGAGGCCTCTGTACACCAACCGAGTGGAGTGTGATTACGGTTGCAAAATTACGTAATTTTACCGAAAACGCTGGTAAAATACGGGTATTATTACGGTAATTTATGTAAATTACAGTAAAATTACCGGCTACTTATGTAGGTATGGTGAATGGTGGAATGATGAAGGCGCGCGCGCACGCGCGAGATTATAGTTGCGTGCGTACTGCGTGCGACGTTGCCGATTAAACACAAACAAACTTAGGTTAGGTATGTAATATGCTGCCCTGCCGACAAACAGACTGTCTCCCTCGAACCAACCCGATCAACTGACGCCACCTGCCCACGCGCCGCGCGCGGACCGCGGTCGGTGATGATCGGTCGCAATGAGTGACTGGCTCCATCTGTTCCACGGACTCGGAACTTTTCTTATTAGTAGTTTAATTCGTTTTTTACCCAATCCTACCGTATTTTACCGTATAATATAATATTTTACGTAAAATATCGTGTTTTGCCGAATTTTACGAAACTAATTTTACCGCTTTACATCCCTAAGTGTGATAGGTCGAGTTGATTTATTGATTACTCGAATAGACGGCTGTTTGTCGTCCATGACTCATAGCATGTTGCTATCATGGTTTCCATGACAAATAAATACCATTAAAGGATGATTTCCACCAAACGGCTCGCATCGCATCAGATCGGAAAGGATACGTACGCATGCGGCGACAGCCGATCGCGTCCGGCACGATGTAGACTTATAAGATCAGCTCCGTACCGTCGCTTATACGTTACCGTACCGTGCGAACATATACGTTTCTGCGCCTAGTCAAATAGTTTCATTCCTACCGTGTCGACAGCCGAAACGATCCGATCGGATACGACAATAGGCGAACGGAGCCGATCGCGCGTCTCAGCATACTTTCGGCTACGATCGCGTGTCGCGGAAGACGCCCGCGGTCAAGCTGCTGTGCGCGGCTTGGTAATATAGATTCTAAATACTTTGTACACTATTTAATATCGTTTAAAGATCGTAAAATTATTTATTTATTTATACTTTCGCACATAATTTGTACAGAGGCGGACTTAATGCCTAAAATCCGTTCCGATCCGATGCGATGCGAGCCGTTTGGTGGAAATCATCCTTTAATGGTATTTATTTGTCATGGAAACCATGACAGCAACATTTTGGCTATGAGTCATGGAGGACTAACGGCCGCCTATTCGAGTAATCAATAAATCAACTCGGCCTATCACACTCCACTCGATTGGTGGACAGAGGCCTCTTTCAAGTTATGCCTTTGAGTTAGGACTAGTTATATCGTGTCGTGAGTAAGACAAGGTAAGACTGTATTTCTGAGAAGAGCAAACTCTAATCATACGTCTGGAAAAATCACGCTGAAAATCGAAAACGCGACGTCAAAGAGAAGACCCTGTTCTACCTAGGTTTTTCCCAACTTTATTGGGGTCAGCTTCTAGTTTAAACAGATGCGGCTCAATACCAGTATTTTACACGGAGCGACTGCTATCAGACCTCCGCAACCCAGTTACTGGGCAATGCCGATATCCTAAGGTTAGACCAGTTGTCAGATTTTCGGGCTTCTGAATTCCCGTAACGACTGTCATAGGTATTCGTATGACACCCGGGACTGACTGTTTAACGTGCTCTCCGAGGCACGGAGCGGTCTCGATGTGTAACGACCGGTCACCCATCCACAGACTGACCGCGGCGTTGGTAATTTGCCACGAGCCAATGTTAAACAACTGTACACCGGAATTACTAGTACATTTTTCGAGTAAACGGTAGGTTAGCCAGACAATTAATGTTGGTGAACGCCGACCTTACTAACTTAGCTGTCATTAAAGACATCATTTTTACCTATGTAGATTATGAAGTACTTCGCTAGTTTAGTTCGATGAAAAGTAAATTGAGCATTAATTTTCAGTGGCCATTAGACGGATAGTATGACGTCAAGTCTGTAGTCTGCAGATAATATCCGTCAGTTTGTCGAGGTTATGGGGTCAATTGTTTATGAAACTTAAGTTTAATTCACGTAGAAACGCTTTAACTCCAAGCCTGTAGTAGAATGTTTCTAAAATCTCAATAAATACTTTCGTTTCTATTGGATATTAGCGACCCGCCCCGGCTTCGCACGGGTGCAATGTAGATATTAATGTGGGGCATATAAACCTTCCTCTTGAATCACTCTATCTATTGCTGAAAAACTGCATTACAATCCGTTGCGTAGTTTAAAAGAACTAAGCGTACAGACAGCGGGAGCGACTTTGTTTTATACTATGTAAAGAAGATAAAAACAAATACCTAGTTATTGAATTACGATTTTAATTTGATAAACATTTTTTTAAACAATATTACGTTAGTTTGTGTTTTTCATTTAAATAAATATTAGATGTTGGTTTTTGCATGTTACAGCAAAGCGTCACGCACGCCGAAATTAACTTTACCATTCAAATAAAAATATGTATTTATTGAGATCTTGTTTCATATGGACAGGAGACGAAATTCTTTTGCAGTCGAACGTCCAATACAAACTTTTCCTGACAAAATACTACGTGCATTTTGATACCGCACCCGTGCAAAATGCATTGAACCATATTCATATAAACAATAAACACCAGAGGATCGTTCACATCGAGTCGAATCACGGCGTCGAAGAGTAAATTTCCACCAAACGGAAAAATCCTCGCGCACTTTTTTGATGTCACTGAATAAAGAACTGTATCAATATTGCCTTTAAGTATAAAATCCGACGCTCAGGTATGCTCGGGCTTGGGCGAGGAAACGCTTGATGTCTGCGTCGGATTTTATACTTATAGGCAATACTGATACAGTTCTTTATTCAGTGACGTCAAAAAAGATCGACAGATTTTTCCGTTGGTTGGAAACTGGAAGCGTTCACCACTCTAAGCATGTCACACCTAATACTAATGGGTGTGGCGACGCCGGCCCCACGCTCGCTTTAGCAATTTTGGTGAAACATGCTTCATATAATCCCTTGCACACAACTCGCGCGGGCCCATTGACGATACGCCCTGCTCACGCCCCGCGTTGGCTGTGGCGAACGTTTAAGGCCTCAGAGAGTATGGCTGGGTGTGATATTCACTTCGCGTGTTGATCGCGTGCTCTTGGCGTGCGAATTACTATGAAAATGTATGGAAGACGCCACACAGAGACTGCCACGTGAAGCCAGTAACAATCTGCACTGATCGTGAACCATCTGATGTAGATAACATAACAAACTTATTTCAGGTTAATTGCAAAAAGGTTGCTCTTGAAAACTTGGTGCAATAATAGTTTATGGCTCCAGTCATCAGTTGATGACTACTGAATAACAAAAACATGTCATAGCATTTAAAGCCCCAAGAATTTGTGATCATCACTAATGTAAATAGTCCATTAAAGGACGGGCCTTCTACACTCAATGTTTTGATATCCGCATTGAGTAGTATATTTGTACAGCATATTATGGATATTTTGTTCCGTCGAGTTCCGTAAATGTGGCTTCACGTGATAATAATATAAACTAATATGGACATAAAATGTTCCTCACGCTTGGCAGATGGATCAGTGACCTTAGTTTATTATCAGCAATCTGGAGGACGCCGCTACCCCTCCTTTTGACGTAGTCTTTTAGTCACCTTTTAAGACATTTACGGATAGGGAAGGGGTGGTCTTCACTGCCGGCAGCCACAGAGGGGATAGCGAAGCGTTATTAACATACATAACATCACGTCTGTATTCCCCGAAGGGTTGGGCAGAAGTGTAGAGTGACACCCTCATTTCAGCGTAATGTTTAAGTCTATGTAATAGGAGGCGAGCCTATTGCCAACAATTGGGCACAAATCCAAACTCCGTGCTGCTACTGAGGAATTCCAAACGGAAGAACGCAATAACACTTTGTCACCACTAAACCAACCAACGAGGCGATTACTGGCCAGACAAAATGTTCAAATAAAAAAAAAATACGAACCATTCTCCAAACAATCCGTCAACGCTGTCGTGCTGTCCTCATTAATAAAAATCTTGACACCAATCTTCAAATTCTTTCGTTCTTCCTCCGCCATTTTGTTTTGCACGTCATCGTGTGGCCTGGTGATGTTGATCACGGCTTCGGCATTCGGAGCTGCTGCCGCTGTCAACACCTTGTAGTCGGAATGATGTCGCGAAGTTTGAGGGTGCCCGCCTGCTGGGCCGACACCGTTTTGGACGGGTACACCATTCTGGGTTCCCCACTCCGATAGCGTCAGTTTGATGCTCTCTGAAAGCTGAGGAATGAGGTTTGTTAGACAAGACATTGGCTCATTTTGGAGTAACAGTCGACCCCACTTTATTTGGAATAATTCTTGGATGATGAGTCACTTCTGTATAGCCTCTTCCCAACTAAGTTGGGGTCAGCCTCCAGTATAACCAGATGCGGCCTAATACCAGTATTTTACACAGAGCGGCTGTCTCCAGACCTCCAAACCCAGTTACTGGGCATTGTCGACATCCTAAGGTAAGACCGGTTTTAGTTTCGGGTTACTGACTTCTCGTAACGACTGTCATAGATAGGTGGTTTAACGTGCTCCCAGAGGCACGGGCGGGTATCGATATATGGTTTGATCGCGACAAGCGCCGCTTTAGGGCGCTTTCAATTTAGACGTTTCGTGTCGGACCGCTGCGGTGCGTTTGTCGTAATGCGCACGGTCGGTCGTTTGTTTTCATACACAGAACGCGGTGCGGCAACAGTGCGTGTTGTCGAGCGTTCGCGGTACTGACGGCGCACTGCTGCCGCACCGCGTGCTTTGTATGAAAACAAACAACGGTCAGTACGCAACACGACAAACGCACTTTTTCGGCACCGCAACGGTCCGACACGAAACGTCTAAATTGAAAGCGCCCTTACCTCGCAGATGGTACAATCCGCGCTGTTGTTAATTAGCCTTGAGCCCCTCGCGATAATGAGTCAGTATTACTACATTATTATTGTTATTAAACATAACAACTGTGTCCGTCTATAGACTGTCTTGAAGACTACCAATTGTTTACATTTTGTTACGATCAAGTTGTCCATTGTTATCGTAACAAAAAACAGAGTTCCTTGTTTTGTTATCAAAGTATTTTTTACACTTATGATTATTTTTTGAATAAGGTTCCTTTAAACTGTGGTAGTAAATGAGTACCAACTTCCACCAGCTGTACACTTATTTAAGTACATCATACTTATTACAAAAACCTAAGATTCCAAATAGCAGCCCACTTCAGAGGTACTGTTTAACCTTGAAATTTGCCATATGACTAAATGAGCAAAGGCACAGCCAATTCAAATAAGAAAATCGGTACGTAGTAAAAATTGAAATCCATTCTAATATGAGGCTATGTAATACATCCCCTTTAGGAGAGGGCTTAGTACAGAGTGGACTATGATAGGCTGTTGAATATGGCAATGCTATACAGTCAAGGTAGACTTTACTTCCTCGCAACAGCACTTAAAGCGAGTAAGTATGGAAGTATCCATCCTATGGAAGCAGAATAAGGTATGATTTTCTGATTAAGTATTCGTTTAAAGGATAAACATTCATGTCAAGGAAGTCTGGAGAGGGAGGGCAACTGTTATCCCCTGTCCCCCTTGTACAGGTATCTATTTGCAGTTCTATTCAGCATTTATCTACAGCAAAAGCTGCGAACTGCGTAGATAGGCAATTCGAAACAAATTTTCTGTATAAATATTTAGTATTACGTCACTAAACAACAGTAGAACGAAAAGTCATGCCCACTTGTCTAGTGAAGTTTACACACTCACTCGCACTGAAGGAAGGTATCCAATGCGGCGTAATCTTACAGCGTTGAATTACCGTGAACCGTACGGATGTGTGTGTGAACGTAAACATACACATGTGATAAAACAATTATGTTTCTATAAGCATTATGTTATGTTTAATGTATTATGTTAGTTCATTAGTATTTAAGTGCGTGTTTTAACAACGATATCAGCCCATAAACGTCTTCTGCTAAACATGATGTAAAATATAGTTACAAGATTTTGAAAAATAGCTAGTAACATAAGGTAATATCACGCCTGTATTCCCCGAGGGGTTGGGCAGAGGAGTATAGTAACACCCTCATTTCGCAAGTCCCAGTAACAGGGGGCGAGCCATCAACTGGGCACAAATCCAAACACAGGGCTGCTACTGAGGAATTCCACACGGAAAAACCCCAACAACACTTTACCCGACCTGGGGATCGAGCTCAGGACCTCACGATAAGCAGTTACGCTTGCCACCACTAGACCGACGAGGCAGTTAAATAGTAAGTAAAAAATTTCAATATTTCTAAAGGAATGAACTGCATTCAGTGATACAGGTTACCTCTATTTATTCTAACAATAGATAAATAGGACCTAATTCAGCAAGAAAATGTATAGAAATAAGCAACGTGTTTGCTTCCAGCAGTGATTCAACACGGTACTAAGCTTTTATGAACCTTAGCAGTCAATCAAGAGGACCTGAAACTCTACTTGAAGGTATGGTTCAAGAGATATTCGTCCGACGGGCGCAATATTCAAGGTATTTGCCGGCAATCACACGGAACAGTTTAAGCAGTGTTCTTTTCTAAAGGCGGGTCGCGGTAATCACTAGCAAGTTATTGAAGCAAAGTATTTGCGTAATCTATTTACAATGAAAGCTAGTTTTGTTAAAACTTGAAACGGATAGTTTGCAGTAAGTCAAAGAAGCCAGAAATACTTCCAGAAGTCTTTGAGAGTCCAGAGTGTCCTTGGGACGAGTCATTGAGTGGAGATCGCGGGCAGGTAAACTTAGCTTAGAAGACCTCCAGCCAGAAATATCAATGATCAGAAGAAGAACCGAGTGTTGTAGCACCACTGGGAAGAGGCACGTGTCTAAAAGTGGACTTCGATAGGCCGATTTGATTGAACTATCATCCAAAATTTATTAAACAGTCTCTCTGACTCGAGAACAGATTTTAAAAACAGAGTGATTAACAGGGACAGCCTAGCGGTTGAACGCTTGCCTTCCATGCAGGAGGGTCTGCGTTCCAGCCCGGCCCGTATCTCTGACTTTTCGAATTGGATTACTTATCACTTGCGTTAACGGTGAAGGAAAAACATCGCGAGGAAACCTGCACACCTGAGAGAGCTCCATAAAGTTCTCGATGGTGTGTATAGTCTGCCACCGCACCAGGCCAACGTGGTGGACTAAGGCCTAAACTTTTCTCATTCTGAGAAGAGGCCCGGGCCCAGCAGTGGGACTATAATGGAATGTTTTTTTGTTTTAATAGGGAGGCGAGTTAGCGCCAGACAGAAGAAGCTTAATAAGTAGTAGGTACTACCGCATTGGTATGACACATCTTGAAGCCACACTTAATAAATAGTATTTAAAGTTGACAAAGAAAATTGACGTATCATGGCGAAAACGATAAGCAGAAACCAGTATAATTATCACAAGTCACTTACTTTATCGATCATGGTCGTTAAACACATAGTTTTTATGCCTTTACATTTAATTTAAGCCTTCATAGCATGACAATGAGAAATGTGGACTCATTCACAAAAAGTGACTCAAGGAAAATCAACATAAAGTAACAAGGGAATCACGTAGTATTTCCTCGTGAAGTGATTGGCTAGGTTACTTTTGTATGACTAACTTTTTCAATATCCCTCTATTTAGATATTTTCCTTGGTTTTCACCACATTGCACTGTCTACCCATTATCAAATGAATGAGGAGAAATGAGGAGAGGTAACGTCATCAGTAGCCACTTTAATCGAAGGAGAAAAGAGGAGTGGGGATTAGTTTCAAATTTCCTTTAGAAAGGGACGAAAGGGGAGAAAAGGGGAGGGGGCGGATAAAAACTAAAGATATTGATGACTTTTTATGACATTGTGCATTCTAACAGAAATTATGTAGTTGTATAAGTAATGTAATATAAAAAATGAGAATATCACACATTACCGTTATTTATCGACTATTTAAGTAAACAATAATTAAGTATGTTTCAAATTACCCTTGAGTTATGCTACCTAGTGTACCTACTAGCATGTAAGCATTATTAGGTTCTTAAATTATTCTACACTGCCATTGTTCAATGTGCATTCAAACAAATTTATATTAGTAAAATCTTGTTTAAGGAAAATTATGGTTAGTTATTGAGCAAAAATGAATGAATTTATGCTTCATACCTGTTTATATCTGTCTGGTTTTTTGTACATATAAAGTTAGAATATTATATGAGGTTGCTAAACAGTTTATTGATAGAACTAGGAGTTGTGACGTGACTTGAGCGAGGTCTATGGCCAGTAGTGGACGATGGTGGGCTAAGTTAATAGATTTAAGTACATTATTTAATAATCTCATCAGCAATACTTTGAGTTTTAAAAGCCGCGTATTCATGAGATGTAGCGCGACACGTGTTGCCAGCCACGACTGCCGGACGTCACATGACATGTCTGAAAACATTGAGCGACTAGTCATAGCATTAAAATCCCGTGGGACTAGATCTCCAGTGACGTCGCGCTACTTCCCCAGATGTCGCTGGCGACACGTGTCCACGTTGTGCCCTAATGCATACGCGGCTTAACTCTCTTTAACATTTTAGTAATAATAGCATTGTCCATTCTGGTATTTTTTATCAACAAATTAATTAAAACCCTCTATTGTCATGGCGGGGCCGTAGCTGGACGGTCTCTGGTTCCGATGCAGGAAGTGATCAAGCCCTCAATGGAGGCCTTTTATCAACTGTTTGGGGGCCCCCTATACTCTGGTGCCCTGGTTGTACCTATGGCCTTGAGTCATGAGAATGGACCTAATCTTATTGGGTCTAAACTTACTTCAAAATATTAAGATCCTCAAAACAAAGTTATTAAGATACTACAAGCAAAACAAATAGGTACCTAATAAATCTAAGGAAGCAACATTTTACATGATAGCTCGTCTATACTAATCTATACTAATATAATAAAGAGGAAAGATTTGTATTTTTGTATTTAGTATGTAACGAATAAACTTAAAAACTACTTCTTTTGCCGTTAGAAAGATACATTATCACTGAGTAACATAGGCTATCACCCATATTCTAAGACGTTCCTCCAAAACTTACTCGACTCATACTTGACTCAGAACGGCCTCGAAACCACCTTCAAAATTGTATTCTTAGTCGCAATTTCGAGTGAACTTAGAGGTTCCTCGACGGAGTCATTACGTTATAATTTGAATTATCTGCATCGCGCAAATAACGCCGCGATAAATAATTGTAAGGATTATCGTAAGCATAGTCGATAAAGTCTTCAAAATTCATTTTTGTTACATACGAACTTTGACACTTCCTTCCTTAAGGTAGGTTCCGAGGTACCTTGAGTTTGACAGATGATTCCTTACCTCGTCTGAGGAAAAATCTCGAGTCGAGGACGCATAAGTCAAGTCGAGGTGGAGTCGAGTCGAGTAAGTTTTGGAGTAACGTCTTAGAATATGGGTGTATATTTACTACTGGAATAAAACTTCTTACGCTGGCAGAGCCGTGAGGACACAGCTAGTAGATAATAATGACAAGGAAAACATTTATAAGTTGCTAGTCACCATGATAGGTAGGTAGCACAAAGATACAAGTACCACTGGTAGTTAGTTATCTTTATATTTAGTGCAGGAAGCAATTAATTGATTTGTATCTTACCTAATATATTTATAGGTATGATGTATTATAATAGATCTTATCATTTCTTTATTGACATGTGATTTATGACTGACTCCCTAGTCATACATTGCGTTTGTGTTACCCAATGTTTTTTGTAGAAATCGCATTTAAGAGAGATAAAATATTCAAGCATTTTGAACATGTTATCGGTTGTAAAACAAGCCTATTGACGGCCCGCCGTAGTAAGTGGTTACCGCCGCCTATACAGGGTGTAGACGAAATCATGTAATTCCTTCAAACCTCGTGATGTACTGCTGACATAGATTAAGCATGCACAGGACACTTGGATTCAATAAAAAAAATACAAGAAGTTAACATGTGTTCTTAACGCGAGGCATTTTATATATCGTATTTTAGCGCCCCGAGTTGAATCTTGGGGCGCTAAAATACATTAAAAACACATGTTTACTTCTGATAATATTTTTCTTATTGAATCCAAAAGTATCCCATTCAGGTTTAATCTATGTCAGCAGTACATCACGAAGTTTGAAGGAATAGGGTAGTTGACTACTATTAAAAATGTAAAACAATTTAGTATTATTTTAAAGAAAGTATAGATACAAATTGATATGTGAAAAAATAAATAAGATCGATGAAAAAATAGAGGAGCTACACGCTTGCGAAGTTTGTGGAGGGGGTATTTTCTGTCCTTGTCGCGCGAAACGGATATTGTACGGAGTGGTGTCAAATAATTATGAAGTTTGCAAGGTATGACGTCATTGTGGCGTCATGTTGTCTCTGTCTAGTGAGCAATTTTCAATCGTTTATAACTTGAGCATTTTATTAAATATTTCAGTAGTTTTTTCACTGTTGCCTATCTTTTTGTAATAGTTTCGAAATTTCTAATAAAAAAATTATAGTCACATACCCTATTACATGATTTCGTTTACAGCCTGTATATTCACTATCTTCATCTCAATAACTAAAATTAAATTATTGAAAATAGTAGAGCTCCTTGTGAATGACTTCATCTGGGGATACAGGATATTAGATTATGTATTGACAGCCTTGAATGTGAGTCCCATGTCCAGCATTACATGTTGATAATACTAGGCTGTAATTGTCCCACTGCAGGGCAAAGGCCTTTTCTGATACAGAGAAGATTTTTTAAAGTTCATTGAATCCCCCACATTGTCTTATACATGTGGGCAATTTGGACCATTAAGTCCAAGTTACCTTACAATGTTTTCCTTCACCATAAATACGTCAGTGAGTGTCTTAAATTAACTTAGAAAGTACATTTATTATGACATTTGAAGGAGTCATTGACCGGTTTTGTATTTGCAACCTGGTTCGTAAGAAGCTAGCCTCGGGGCCATTGCCAGTGGAAGCTTGTGGGCTGATAATATGAAGTGAGATGATATCTTAAAAAATTAAAAATGTATGACTGACTTAGTTAACCATCTATCAGGAAATAAATTTAAGCTGGAGTTATCTAAATGATGGCATGTATTTATCTGACTAGACTTTCCAACACATAACAAACTTTATTTTATTATAATGTTCATATCATTATTTTTATTTAAACTTCAATATATTTATTGCTCTCATTTCTTTAGTAAATCTATTCAGTTTATTTTATAAAACCTTACTTGCCTCATATGGATATGTATTTTTTTTACATTTACATATTATGATAGTGTATGTTAGCTATCTGTTTGCATAGCAACTAAGAAAAATAACAAAAAGCCCATAAAACTTGGTAACAATAAGTTGTAAATATCATTTACACATTTAATTATTATTTAGTACTTCTAATGAATGTACTGATTTCTTGTAGGGGGTGAATATAGGCTAGAGGCATGTTATAGAATTATTTCCAAATAGAGTTCAACAGATGCAACTTGTGAGAGGCCTATGTCTACTTCAATAGGCTAAGTTTATTGATTGATATTTTTTATTATACTGTTAAGAATTACTTCTAAATTGAATTGGTTCAGAATACTTGTAGTAAAAAAATATCTGACAACCAAAATAATAAATTTTATAAGTATAAAACTTGGAAGTACAAAGTACTAGAGCAGCAGAATATATGATGATGTAAGTAAGAATGTACTAACAAAGTTGCTATTCACCCACCCATGTTATATTTTCCTGGTAATTATAAAAAGTATCTAACCTCCTCAGTAACATTTTGTCCTGCCTTCTTCTTGATATCGATCAAGTTCAGCACATTGCCAGTATTTATTGTCACTTTAGACGCACTCTTCAACATCGTGACCAACTAGATTAACTTTTTTAATTGTACTAGGTAGGTACTCGCGGCCTCACACACAACCAAGGTTACCGGCCAATATCACACACACAAAAAATACTTCAAGCGCAATATTTGAGATGCGAACGAGCAGCCGACCGCTATCGGCAACTGTGTACGACTGAATACTGGCCTTGCACGCGGAAACTCATAATTTTTATACACAATCAGCTGAGGAAGTTATATCTATGACGTATTGCGAAGTATGACGAAATAGCTCAATACGGTTGAGACAACATTTTTGAAAGGTAATTTTGTTGGCTGCTGTAGGTGCCGCGTTCAAATAATGAGTCGGCAAAACTAGAATTTTATGGTATTTTCATAATTCACAATAAATAATTATTCTATCACGGAACAAACGTCAAAATTGATTAAATTTGACACTTTTATTTGACAGTTGAAAGATAAGGGATAGAAATTCTAGTAATTATAACTGAAATTCTATTAAATTGTCAGTGTCTGAGGTCAGTGTGATACAAACATTATTAATGGTAACGTGGTGGGTAATAGGGATAAAGGTCCTTCATGGGAATAGGCGAAGCTACAAACGCAATTCTTTTTTCGTGAAGTCTGTCAATGAAACATGTTTTAAGTTCACATTTTTTTAATACTACCAATTTTTCACTTTGAATTCACATTTTTCACTTTGAATCTTACCTTATCGATTCAAATTACAATATGCAAACGTAAAGACATATCAAAGAAAACTAAAATACTAAATGGATCACCACTACTACTAAAACCAACCTCAGCCGTTGCCATTGCCAATAACAAATTGACAATAATGATGTGATGACAGATGACGTATGACAATTGACAAATCGATGACATAAATGACATTATGATTATGATTGTGCAGGAAACAGAAACTACAGAAAGTGACAGAAACTTCAACTCAGCTGATAGTTAGCACGTATTGTGTTGATAAAATTTTAGTTACTAGAAAAGTATAGAACTTATTCCATTATAATTCGAGAATAAATAAAAACAAAATGGGCGTCGATATTTTGGGTTTTGCTTACGCCGCTACTGTTGCTGCCGGCGGAATAATGGGTTATGTTAAAGCAGGTTAGTTTTTTAAAATCATTTTTGATACCATTTTTTGCATATTTACAATAATATCGATTAATATGGCACGTGGTTTAGCGCAAGATTTACGAAATTTAAAACCTTTCTACCTTTGTAACAAAATAGAACAGGTTTTTATGTAATCAGTTCAAAATCTATTTGGTAGGTAATAATTTTGCGTATCGATCTCCTACTTCAGTCCAAAAACCAGTCGGAAGTGGGTATGTTGAATCACAGCTATGGAGATGTTTGCTTACTTCTCCATAAATAACTATTTGGAACCATGAACCTAGTTTTTAATGCTTCCTATATACACGTAATCAGTCTATAGGATAAAAAAGAGAGTTATCTATCAATCACAATCACGGTACTAATACTGTTATCAAGGATTTATATTATTAGATAAACAGTGGGTAAGTGTCAGTAAGGTGTTGTAAGGCGAGTGTATAGCAGAAGTGTCTCAAGAGTGGAGTAGGTATTCCGAGATTGGCCAAAAACAGTGATAAAAATACATTAGTATTTAACCTTACAAGCATCTATTATTTCATCTATTTATCTGTTACTTACACTTATAGCTAATATGTTCTGGGAAACTGTAAACTGCTAAAATGTATTTAACCGCTTTGCTGCTAACTCCGCATAAAACAAATGTTTTAACACATTTCAGCCATATCTATTAATATTATCTTGGTTTTATTGAAAAAGAAATACTTAGGTAAATGATTCTTGTTAGGAAAGTTCTTATCCTATGTTCATTAGACTGAATTGATACATCAGTCTTAAGAACATTTTTCCAACACCTGATATACCTGAGCATTCTTTTCTAACAAAACATCGAGCATATCGCCGTTCCCGGAGAATATAATGGCATTCTCAAAAACACAACTTTTTCAGAAGAAAATTAAAACCGATTTTAAATGACTGCTTGCCAAGTACTGCTCGTAACTGGCAAGTAGTGCTTGTAATAGTGCCAAGTACTGCTTGTAACTGGCAAGCAGTCGTCAAAAATCGGTTTTTATTTGTTCTGAAAAAGTTGTGTTTTTGCGAATGCCATTATATTCTCCGGGGATGGCGATATGCAGTTTTAAAATTTTGACGAACTAAACATTCATAAATTTTTGTCTTTTGTAACATCCACTAGAATGCTCATTACAAGTGAATGTTCAGGTTTATTAGCACCTTTAAACTGTATAAAAGTATGTAATAACCATTGTTATCTAGCTGTATGTTTTTTTTTGACCATTCATATTTCAAACCAGCAGCCATCCTGGCCTCACATGGGTGGACAATTTTCCCGTTTTTACAACATTTTTCATTTATGCTCCGCTCCTATTGGTCGTAGCGTGATGTTATATGTTATATGCGTGCCTATAACCTTCCTCGATAAATAGACTATCCAACACAAAAATAATTTTAAAATTCCAACCAGTAGTTCCTAAGATTAGCGCATTCAAACAAACAAACTCTTCAGCTTTATATTATTTATTTCAAATATAAATAAGCCATGCCTTCAAATTGTACCCTAAAGCAGTAAGTATTTTAAGCGAAGTCCATCAAAACGGTACACATTTAAGCATGGTCCATCATAATGCCAAGGCCATAAAACAGCAAATTTACTACCATATAAAACACTATTGGCATCTAATAATGATCAATGTGTAAGTTATAACTGCGAAAACACCATTGTATTTAAATTGAATAGTCATGTATTATTATGGTCAACACCTGCACATACATGAAGTTTACAATTGTCTGACAAGGTTTGTTTGATCATAATTACCATTATTTATTATTTCGTTGCACTATTGACATAACAGTTTATAAGTGTGTTGGATGTTGGTAATGGATTTCTAGAAATGTTATGTAAGTCCATGTTTATGTTGCTCCCGCACTGAGGTATGACATGTAAAGACGATGACAGCACAAGACTTACGGCAACTTAAAATTAAGTAGCATTTGAGCATTTGGCCATATAACAGCTGCATAGTTATCTCAACCAGCATGCGTGTATGATAAGAGTCAAGATGTATGAATGTGGATGAAGCGAAAGGAGTATGTACCTATGGATTGTAGCATGTGGCGTTCTATAGTTTCTGCCTACCGCCATGTGAAAAAGGCGTGAGTTTATGTATGTATAACATTTCAATAAATTTAACATTTTGTTTAGGTTTTTTGTTACATGTTATACCTGTGTGGAGCACCATTATAAGACTGCATAGGCAGTTTCACTTATGATTGAGGCTCAGAAAATGCCAAATTAATGTAGAAGTATTAGTTATACATATTTTTGGTGTCTGTCTCTATTCTGTCAGCCGCCTGTTGGAGCCAAACTATTAGAATTTCTAAGATTAATAAAATAATGTTATTTCTACAACTCCTACCTATTTTGGTTTCAGGATCCATACCGTCTTTGGGAGCTGGCCTCATATTTGGTTCAATTTTAGGTAAGATATCTCAACTGTTAACTTTTTTGCTTATTTTATTACTTTTTAGGGAATCTACAATAGCATTACCATCCTTCCCGTCCCACCCGTCAACACAGGTAATCCCGTATCATCAGATAGATAGTAGATAGTCATTTAATATCAAGAGTAGAAGAACTGTTTGTGTCCTTGCTATTAAGTAGATAAGCAACAAAACTGTTCAATTGGTAAATGAAATTGTATGGAGCACAGCTTAAAGTCAATTTTTCAATGTTCTATTTTATACCGAGGCGGTGCTGCGGCGTTGGATAAGGCAAGCTTAAGGCCGGGACCGCACTAGTACGGCGACAGCGACGCGACGGCGATTTCGTGAAAACAAACTCATATAAACATATGTCGGTGGCCGCATTGCAGAAACGACAAGCGAAATTTATTTTTATACGAAATCGCCGTCGCGTCGCTGTCGCCGTACCAGTGCGGCCCCGGCCTAAGGCAGCAAACTGTACATAAAGTGGACATAAGAAAAAAACCTGGTATTAAATTTTATAGGCGATATACAGGGTATAAACAAAATCATGTAAATCCTTTAAACGTCGTGATGTACTGCTGACATAGATTAACACTGCAAGGGATACTTTTGGATTCAATAAAAAAAATTGCAAGAAGTAAACATGTGTTCTTAACGTGAGGCATTTTAGCGCCCCGAGTTAAATGACCGCGCGGCGAGCGATACCGCGCATTTCGCTTGGGGCAGTAAAATGCATCACGTTAAGAACACATGTTTATTTCTTGCTATTTTTTTTTATTGATTCCAAAAGTATCCCTTGCAGTGTTAATCTATGTCAGCAGTACATCACGAGGTTTAAAGGAATTACATGATTTCATTTACAGCCTGTATAAAATGAAAATGCGAGCACTTTTAGTGACTGGTTTCTTTTAATTCTTCAGGTGTTGGAGCTTACCAGCTGACTCAGGATCCTTCCAACTACACAGTTATGTTAGGCACCACATCAACTCTCGGAGGTCTTATGGGATACAGGTAATTACTATTCAGATATATTAAATTATAATATGATAGGTACATTCATTGTTATAGAGTCAGCCAGACGAGAAGATTGTAATTTAATTTCTGTAAGAATGTGGCCTGGCGACGTATTTCCAGTTATAGACTGCTAACTTATCGCAATAGTAAATACGACGTCCGACTGCAGAAAAATCAAGTCCTCAAAATACTGCGTTCGGTGACAGAAATTATTTCCTTTTCTTGACAATAATATAGAATTCTGGGTACGATTATTTGTTGACACCTCCGTGAATAGCCTTAGGATTCACAGAAGCAACAGTAATTATTTATCTGATAACATCATACTGCGATAATGAATATTTCTAGGCGTTTATACAATATGTAACATAATTAACGCACATTCTGTAAGTAGTTTGTTCAGAATCGTTTACTGAATCGACTTCAGCCATTTTTATGTATATGTGTATTTTTTTTATAAAAGTGTTTTTTACTACTTAATTAGTCTTTTAATTGGCATAACGAAAATTGAGCCTTATGTCAAGGGTATAAGACTGAATTTTAAATGAAGTTACCAATGAAAAAGTAATATATTTTCTTGAATAAACAATATTTAAGCACATAAAAATAAAATTTCAGTGTATGTATTATGATTATAACATAATATTCTAATTGGGGTGTTTGAGGGTGTGCGTTAATTACGTTACATGTTGTATAGGCAGTCTATGAGCTCATGGTCGCAGCTGAAAGTTATAAATACGGTTCCGAAGAAACTTTACAGTATTTAATTACTAAAGGAAATATTAATAATTCAATAAATTACAGGTATTACAACAGCAGGAAGTTCATGCCAGCAGGTCTCGTGTTCTGTCTATCTGTCGGTATGTTAGCCAGGATTGTACTAAAAAATATCGGTACTCCCGCGCTTCCTACGAAGACGGGCTAGTTAAGTAAGGGAACCTTTTTATTTCGTTTATTTTTGGACGATATTGGAGATCAAATATTTAAATAAAACTTTATAGAAAGGTCCCCGTTTTGAGTTAAAATAAAATGTTTTTAATCTTAGTAAGAGAAAGCATAAGTAACATATTTTTTTAAGTTCGATGCTGAAGGAAAATGTTATTATTTTTTCTATTTTCAAATTATTTCACACTCATGACTGCCACAAATCACAACGTATTGTTTTTTCGATTTTAATATCGTATATGAGCTGAGCTTTTATTTTAAAACTATATAACATATCGTAGTGTGTATAATGTTTTTGTATATTTTGTAGTGTATGTATTGTCCTTGCACATTAGGAGTGCAATACTGTGTTCATTTGTTTGCGTTTATGTAAACAATTTTATTTTTAACTGTTTTGTATTACTTAGTTCAAGTTAAGCGTGTTTTTATAAATGGTGACAATTAATAAAAGGTGTTGGGAAAGATTTTGTTTTCATTTGTTGGGACTCCACTTTCCCAGGGATAAGAAACCACAGTTTTAAAGGTTTTGGATAGCAATAAAACAACAAAACTCCGTATTCGTTATTTTCTATATTTTTTCCTTAAAATTTAGACAGTTTTGGAGGAAAATAGAGATTTTATACATAAATAGTTTGAATACAATAAATAGCTATATCAACGGCAAGTGACGTCAAAATTAAAATATCACTGAATCTCCTAGAGGCATGTTCCATACAACCAAAATATATTGTAAAGATTTTTTACACTATTGGTAACTTTATTAAAGATTTAATATCTCATCATAAATAATTTTAGACATTAAAAACAGCTTAAATTATAACAAATTTAATTTTTCATATAGAACAAAAAAAACTAATTGAAGTTTTGTAAAATGTAAAATTTACTTAAAATAAGAATAAACCTAATTTCAGAAGACCGCGAACCAGTCGCTCTTGAAGTCAGCTTTAAAAACAAAAAAATAAAATAAAAAAATAAATCTTACTTTAACATTTCTTAATAATTACTGTATAAAAGGCACTTCGTGGCAGTTTCTTTTATGTAACATAGATGATTTACAACCTTTTTTAACTCAAACCTAAGAGTATTTCTCGTTATCCAACTAATTGGAATCGACCGCAGGACACTTCGACTATTCTGCTCATAACGTTTCTAATATTCTAGTGTACTTATAAGTTCATTAATAACACAATCACATTGTAATATCACTCACGGAACTGTGTCCGACACTTTTATAAAGCATTGTCTTCGGACACATTTTATTTCACACACAAATCGCACACTACCGTATCAATTTAATATTACGAGTTTGATTCGGAATAAAAACAAGCAAATATCATCGTCTGCTGGTTTTTATTACAGTGACTTATAGATACGATTATTTTCGAAATTAACTATGATAGTTCGAGTATTACGTTTGATATTAAAATTATAGTAATTACAGAATATTCGTTGTTTACGGGTAGTGCGCGTTTCACAATCTGTAATGTATTAAAGGCTGGACCGGGACTGCCCTGTGTGTGTACCCGGGCGGTTAGTCGCCATCTGTGGGTCGTGCGGGGAAGTCGCGTCGCTCCAGCGTGACAGTCTTCAAGGCTTGGCCCGCTCTTATTGTTAGTGGCGGCTGCTAGAAAAAATAAATGATTAAATATGACTGAAAGACTTTTTACTAAATGATGTAAGAAAAAAATGATTTTGATAATTGTATAGGTACAATAGGCTACAAATATAGAATTTGTAAGTTATAAAATTACAGGTATGAAATATCATAATAGGAATAATATGTATATTATCCTAAAACACGCATGCTTATGATTTACACAATTTAGGCTCATTTACACGGTGCAAGTTTCTTGAAGCAAGTCTCATGCTATCTCTGTTTTTGTCGGAGAAAAAGACAAAGATAGCATGAGACTTGCTTCACGAAACTTGCACCGTGTAAATGAGCCTTTAGGAAGACATTTATTTTAATAACGGTGACAATATAGAAAGTAGTTAATATTAATAACATAGGTAGGTATGGCACAAAAACTTAGAAGTAACAGTAAGTTTGTACAAGTATGTGGATGTAATGTTTCATAATGTTTGAAGTAGATTGTGGAGGATAGATAGTCATTATGTAGGTATGTAGAAGTTTATATTATGTACATATGAGTTCCAGGTCATGTTTAGAGTAAAGATTTAGGAATAAATGCGATTTCAAAGTAGTATTAAGACTTCGTCGTCGGATAGCCTGATGAGGTGTCTTTTTTCGGTCTCCCAGAAAGAATAATGGCTAGAACATGATTATAACACTCAGTTGGTAAGAAATAGTGGCGTAGTAGTAGGATGGCAGAACTGGCAAAATGGTAGGGGTCCGCGGCTTATGGGGGCTCCAAACAACTCTGGGTACACAAACAGGCTAGTCGGTTTTTCTTATTACATTAAAATAACTAACTAGAACGATACATTGAAACTGTACAAAACTAATTTTCTATTTTTTTCTTTTTTGGTATGCTTAATGATATTTACTGGTAGCTTTATATTTAAAGGGTCCCAGTTTCAAAAACTGCCAGGGGCCCCACAATTTGCAGTTACACCACGAGTGAGGAGACCAAATAACTGTATCAAAAAGTGAAAAGTATGAAATCAGCCCACCCTTTGACAACATTCAAGACCATGTATGAAGTAAGAAGTCGATGTACGAAAGAGTATGACCATCTGTCCATCCTTACCAATAATTGGCAACCTATTGTTGAACTAGTTCACCGCTCGTCAAGTTCCTTCGGTATGAGAACACTAATCTTGCCGGCTCTATCTGCACTTGTTGAGAATTTGCGTCGGGCCGAATAGAATTGTCACTAGACTTCGCTTGAGAGTAATAAGTACCTATCTTAAAGACAGGCTTAACACTCTTATCTTGATACGGACTTTTTGTTGTCGACCTTTTAAAGAAACCGTCGAAATCTTCCTTGTTATAAAAACCTCTTTTCTCTGTACTGTTTGGAGGTTTCGTTGTGAAATCTTTGAAATCGTATGGACTTTTTGTTGAGGTTATGGAATATTTGTTTGTTGGCGGATATGTGATCGAAGGTTTAACAGTCGTCGTTGTTTTTTCAGTGTAGAAGAATGGTTTTCTTGTTGTAAACTGGTAGTATTGTTTCTCTGTAGTGTGTTCTGTACTCTTTTGGTAAGTTTGTGGTGGCGCCGATGTGCTAGCTACGTACGGCTGTGTGGTTCCATCGTTACTACGTGTTAAAAAATACAGTATTAGTTATGTGTGCTCCTGTGTTGTACACAAGCTGGTTGCAATGAGAATGTGTTGGTTTCTCATTGTCTATGCCAGTATTGTGTTTATAGAGTTCGTTTGTGCTTTGTGGTACGGTTGTATAAATATTTAACATTTATATAGCCATTTTAATCTTAAAAGTAGTTTAAAATACAATTATTATAAAGAATTAGCGCTTATAACTAAATAGTATTCAGTCTGATAATTTAAATATTGTATAAAACATGATTACACAAAATAATACAATTATGTTCTATTTAAATTATCAGTTGTAATGCTAAATATCACAGTAGTAACACTAAAATCGCGTCGATTCTGCTGGGTAGGTACCGATTAAACTAAACTAAAATATATTGCTATCTTTTACTAACAGACAAAATAAGAAAGAGACTTCAAATATAGAGCTGTCAAACTAGTTCACATGTTAGAGTTCAGCATGTTTTCAGACACATTCTGAAGTGTTGTAAACCTGTTTGTAAATTTTAGTTGAACATAATTTGACATCTCTTTCTTATTTTATCTGCAAATGAAAGATAGCATAACTTTTTGTTTAGTTCAGCTGGTGTCGAAAAAATTTAAATCACTATCGCGTCTGTAACACTAACTATCCCGTCTGTAACACTAACTATCCCGTCTGTAACACTAACTATCCCGTCTGTAACACTAACTATCCCGTCTGTAACACTAAATATCACGTCTGTTACACTAAATATCACGTCTGTTACACTAAATATCACGTCTGTTACACTAAATATCACGTCTGTAACACTAACTATCCCGTCTGTAACACTAACTATCCCGTCTGTTACACTAACTATCCCGTCTGTAACACTAACTATCCCGTCTGTTACACTAACTATCCCGTCTGTAACACTAACTATCCCGTCTGTAACACTAACTATCCCGTCTGTTACACTAACTACCCCTCTGTTACACTAACTATCCCGTCTGTTACACTAACTATCCCGTCTGTAACACTAACTATCCCGTCTGTTACACTAACTATCCCGTCTGTTACACTAACTATCCAGTCTGTTACACTAACTATCACGTCTGTTACACTAACTATCACGTCTGTTACACTAAATATCACGTCTGTTACACTAACTATCACGTCTGTTACACTAAATATCACGTCTGTTACACTAACTATCACGTCTGTTACACTAAATATCACTTATAACACACACCTGGTAATATTTCCGAAGAACGGGCTCGTCTCTGGCCGCACGTAGCTCGGCGTGTGTTGAGAGTAGTCTGGTATTATGTTCTCGTGCTCTGTTATACATCGCCCGTTTATGCAATACTGTGAACAGTTGGTTATTATTGTAATTATACGTATTTAAACATACGTAATTATTTAAGACTAGGTGACCTGGTAAACTTCGTATCAATTGAACTGTATTTTTTTTATAATTTTCTTTTAGTCTTTTTTTTAGTTCTAGTATTGAGGAGAATGAAACAAAAAAGAAACAAATCGGTCGAGCCATTTTCGAGTTTTTGCGACACTAACGCACAGCAATTGATTTTTATATTACCTAGATATTTAAAAATTGATATATACCTGTCCATCCCCACAAGGCGAGCCTTCAGCGGCCGGTCTGTAGGCGACGCAGTAACCACTCGCCGCGTCGAAACAGAACAGCTGAGCGCATACCCGCTCATCTTTGAAACATGCGCTGAAAATGTAAAGAAATGGTATTAGTAGATTTAATTCAAGATATTTTTATTGAAGGAGGTAGATTACTGCGTATTACACCCAATTAACGTTTGTAGTCTTTTGTAAGCGAATATTATACATAACTCGACATACATTTTACTAATAACTGACTTAGCCACATTCAATATTAAACGACTCTATTGACAGCCCGCTTCTGTCAGAAAAATACATGTACAGTCACGTGTAATAATATGTATACACATAGCGAAATTAAAAAGCGATTTCCTTCTAAAATATCTATTAGAATTATGAAATATTCTACACATAGCTTCTACAATAACATTCGAATATTTCTAAATTACACATTATTCTCTAAAAGAAAATCGCTTTTTAGGCTCGCTATGTGTATACATCTTATTAGACGTGACTGTACCTATACCACTTTTGTTAATTTTATGAAAGGAGTATCAATTTTACTGTGTTCCCTCCATCTTAATATTATCTATGTCTATTTATTAATAATACAAACGCCTCACCTCGTGCCTCTGTCCTTCCGGCACTGCGCGTCTAACGTTAGTAAACGTCCGGGCAACACGCGCGGCAACGAATCGTCTTCGTGCGGCGAGTTGTATAGACAGGTCGCTGTGTCACCGCTGCAAGGGAAACGTTATGTTAAAGTATGTTGGGTCATATGGATAACTATGTGTTCGGAGAGTCTTTTATCCAAAGCTCAGTAATTTATCTAAAAAAAAATAAAATAGGTATAGCCGTCACAGCTGAATTGTTTACAGTCTACTCACGTGTATTTTTCGGGATTGCCCGACTGGTTTCGAACCCAAACGGAGACCGTAATCATGAGCTGAACACGTGGCGAGGTCGCGAGTCTAACAGTTCGGCTCACGACCTCGCCGCGTGTTGTCTCCGTTTAGGTCCGAAACTAGTCGGGCAACCCCGAAAAATGCACGTGAGTAAACTGTAAACAATGATAAATATGAATGTTTCGCGAAAGTTATAATACAATATCACAGCTGTAAATATAATTAGCAGATAGAAAATTATACAATATCATAGCTGTAATTATTATTAGCTTATGATAAGTTAGAAAATACTGCCTATAACATTTATAATACAAAAATTACTTATTATTAAATTTCATTGTGATATCTACTCACTTCAAAAAGTGATGGAAACTCTGCACGCTGCAAGGAGACCACCTGAACCCTTTCTCCGTGTGTCGTAAGTCTGACATGATGTAGCCGTCTTCCCATCGACATTTTTCCGCTCCGGGACCACCGAGGTAAGATGGCGGGGGACTGCCGTCGTGGACGGCTCCTAATCTGCAAGTTGATAAGAAAAAAAATTGTTAGTAAATTGTGACGATCAGTAAAGTTGAATTTACACTACTACAGAACATTCATCCTCATTACTACCTACACTGCGAATAAAATAACTTTGCCTCTCTGAAGTGAGGAACATAATGCTGAAAACCTGGTTTCAGAGCGGTAAAGTTATTATACGTGTAAGTACTGTACTATTAGACCCGCGGAGCCGGTCATCTTTCCTGACTCCGCAGTCACACCGTTAATTCAGCCCTCATTAAGCTGTCTCCCTCCCAGTCCTCTCGCAAGCAATGCCCTAAGCCGAGGTCCGAGTCCCATTAGGGGTCGCCCTTAATGCTGTTGTTGCTAGCTAGTCATGATGTTAGTAGTAGTAATAGTAGTTAGCTTAGGTTAAGTATTTTACTCTCGTCCCCATTGGTTGGAGACCATTCAGGTCTCACCAATAACTGCCTAGTTACGTAGAAACGGTCCGCAAGACCATTTACAAGCAGTCGAATGGAAAAAATAAAGTACTTACAAATGGCCGACTTCATGAGCAGCTACGATGATGCCGGAGAAGCCACCAGTGTCTTCAATGATAGCGACTGAGTTCACCTTCTCGAGTCTCTTGTTCACTACGCAAGCACCGCCGACGTACGCGAAACCTATGCATTATAAAGTTGTGTGAGAAATTTATATTTTTTTTAAAGACAATTAAGTAAGCAGTTGCATTTTATTTGTAAGCTAAAGTCTGAATACTTGGGGGGGGGGGGGGGGGGGGTGAAATTAGTTATCAATTAAGTACAAATGGCGTGTTAGCCGGACTTGTCGGGTTTATGCTACTCTTTCAGACATATTAATTTATCTTTGTATATAAATAAAATTTAAGAAGGGTAATTATTATTATCTACTTTCTTGAAATTACAATAGTATTTAGGGTCAATTCACAGTATACTGCCGATATCGTTCAGTTTTAGCTTCAATATCTATGGGTATCAAGACTTAGTACACTGAGAACGAGATCGTATCGATATCAGAGCGATATTGACAGTAAAACGTATGAATTGAGCTTTTTAAATGAATGTGTGATTGTAGGACTAAGGAGTTTTGGATACAAAGAGGTAATAAATATTAAATAGTCGTAAAGCTTAGCCTATATACTTACAGTTCGTGATTGGTGCATGAAATAGTTATGTAGAATCAAAAAATACTTAAATATGTTTAAAATACTTACAGTGAAGTGTTGAGGAAAAAGGATACACAAAAACAATAATATTATTTAACATGCAGAAGCGTTGTAAGTTGCTGAATTAAAGTAAATTTAGTTTAATTTTGTAACTTTAATTACATAACCTCAATGTAGGTAGGTACTTACGTTTTTGTTAGTATTGAATCATATTCAAGGGCATGCAAGTTGGATTAGAATATAAATGTGTATATAAAAGCTCATATTTACAACATGCAAGTATTAATTTTAGACACATAATAATATGTAAAATAAAGAAGCATACTGCATAACTTAATTTAATATTAAATTTTCCCGCGCCTGGATATTTTGACATCATATCAAAAAGTGACGTAAGCAAAGACTTTTACAGCCACGTATTAGTAATCGATTAAAAATAATACTAAATCGAGATTTTCATTTAGGTATTTCAAAATTTAGGTACTGTTACCTTTTCAATTTTAAATTTTACCTACGTAGGCTGTAACTAGATATAAACTACCCTGAAGAGTAGAGAAAAATCAATGACTAGTAAAATACATAATACATGCTATTAATTTATTTTAGAAAGCAGTTCCATGCCTAATTTATAACTTTGTTATTTTACGTACTCTTGAGTCATTCTATATGACGATGAAGTCAGATATTATCTAGAAAACAATAAATGAGAATAAAAAATAGACGCTAAAATATTTCAATCGTCAATAAATAAGTAGATAGACAACGTAGACATAATAAAATACAATAAACTTTTTATGATCAAACTACATAAATTGGAAGAAGATTAAGAAAATATATTTACAACGTTTTCTAGATGTCTAAAATGATGCATTCACAAAGATTTACAATGTAGATATCTAGAAGAAATAATTGCAGAAAAGACAGAATATTATTCACAAGGTGCGAATATGACATCACGGATTTGGGTAAAGGTATAATCAAGGTATAATCAAGTGGATTATGGATCCAAAGTGTATAATCGTGAACAAATAGGTGAGGGACTTTGATGAAAAAGGCGTGCTTTTGGAAAATGTAAGATCTCTGTAACACGCCTACCTGCTGTCCCTCTATTGCACGCATCGTTGGGATATTGTCTTCTGCACATGTCTAGTCTGAAATTGTATGGAAAGAATAAAACTCAATAAGATGCTATATTTTCCTGTTTTTCTACAAATACCTACGACGGGCCGTCGTCTTACTTTTTGTCCACTTCATTCCATGTCCGAAATGAAATAAAACTCAAATCTTCTCACAAAGAGAACGTCGTCTTGTGCAAGCGACTATTGTGTAGTGTATTTTTTAATATTCAGCGCCATTACCAAATCCTTTACCTTATAAATAAAAATAATGAAGCAAAAATTAATGTTTCGCTTTTAAGCCTCGGTTAATGCCGCGCCGTTTGACAACACCATCCTATATGAACGTTTGTTTCAAAATTTAATTTACCAGCGGTGCCTTTTGTACAGCGACCACCCTTGCGACGTCGGCACATGTCATACCTGTTGGTCAAATTAGTATCGTCGTCTTCATTATAAATCCTTGACCTTCACCTTATCTTTTCTTAAAAACTATAATCAAGACCATAGTCCGTACTTTATACAGAAGTTACTTTGAATAATGGCGCTAAATTAAGATTGGAACGCATTGAGATACTTACCATCTTACCTTTTGTCCTGTAATCGTAGCGTGAACAATAAAATAATAATATAAAATGCTGTTGAGTGTACACAGAGCAGACTCTCAAAATTTTTAAGAGCAAATAATAAACACAAACAAATGAAACTTTAGTAAATTCCAAGATATTGTGCAATTCACGCGGCGAGTTTAGTTTTCAAATGCAACGTTCATTATATTTTGTCACTTAAAAAACTAAATCTGTATAATTTTGAACGCAAAGTTTGTTTAGTAACATTTACTTTATATAAACCCTGTGTTCGTATGTGTTGGAATATAATAACATTATTACTATTCTCTTCACACAAGAAATTGTGATCACACCGTTTTGAAATAGGTTCTCCGTTTCAAAACTGGTAATGTTTATGATGTCATGGGCGAAATTGACTTAAACCTAAGATTTAATTATCCATTTCAGTTCATAAAATTTGCCATTTGAGCTCATTAGTGATACTAAATTTGTCGTAAGATTTATTAGCGTTTCTTAATCTTTTATCAGTCAGATAATTATATTATTTCTAAATAAAAGTGGTAATTTATTGTTTACTTTTTTCATCATATAAACTATTCTCAATATCACAAAATTTTCCGTTCACTATTGTATTTAGAATTTATTCAAAATAATAAAAAAAACTAATTTGTATGTGCAACAAACAGATTATCTTAAAAAGATTAAGAAACACTTGTCAATGATACACGACTGTCGACATAGTTCAACAATTCGCATAAAATATTCTCTGAATGACATTCTCTACATTAGAATTCGAGAATTGTAAGATAAATTTTAGAAGCATTAATGCAAGAGGCTGGACCTCAGCGTCATCCTTTAACAACATACTGCGATCACCTATACCTTTGCCAAATAAGGCAATAATCGTTCCTCGTAGCAGTCATTGGAAGGCCTATGATTGCAATGGACGTTGCTGATATTATCACGATGTTTACATAAACCAGTTGTGTACTCACTTGGTGATGGCAACGGCGATGTCGTACACAGGCAAGCGTCGCTCTCTGAACAGATACTTGCCCATGTCAGTGAGCGCCGCTGCAGAGTCAATCGCGTCGCGTCCAACACGATTTCTTTCAAGGTATGGTGTGGCATCCCGACCCTGGAATATAGACACCAGTCGTTAGTCAGGAAAAAAGTACATGATTATACATTCATGGTATAAGTAAACGTACGATTTCATGTCAATTGCATAATGCATAGCTTATATATCATACGTCGTTTAGTCCATGACAAGTAGGATCAAACTATAAGCATAAAAGCAACATTTTAAATTGAGAAAAAAAGCGTTGCAATGCCGATATTACATCTTTCAGGAAGCAAGAGTTGGCATTAAAATATCCATAGTTTGTAAAACAGTGATCGACCACGCATGAAGTAACGAGAAATAAAATAAAGACAAGTTCCAGCGTCACAATAATATAATCGAGGAAACGACGCTACTTAAAATACAAGGAGACACATTAGTTATTAAGTTATTAGTCACAATGTGGTTAAAGGTTTAAAGGTCAAACTCTTGTCTCTAGGTAACTTTCCTAACCTTGAATAATCAGTTTTTTTCTGTAATTTCGCAAGTTGGTAACAAAACTTGTTCCCACTCGTGTCTTATGTTTTTGTTTTCGTTAGGTAATATTATAAATTCACATGATTTTATACGATAACAATTAAATAACCACCATTCATCTCATTAATATTGCAGGTGTTTTTAATTTATACAAATTGATTCAATGTTTCTTGCTAACGCAAAAGACCAGTTCAGGTTTTATCGCTCCAATACATGTAATGTACTTTTCTCCTTTGCATTTAATTAAGTTTATATTTTATGGTAACAAGGCCATAAAATATAATTAAGCGAATGTTTATTGACCTTTCATACAAACTTGTGTTTACACATTTGGTTCAAAATTGCAGAAATAATGATTTTAAATAATCCAGTAAGTATAGGTAAGCTTAAATCCAGTAGGTACTGGAATAAGGGTCAGTTTCCACCAAACGGAAAAACCCTCGCGCACTTTTTTGATGTCACTGAATACAAAACTGTATCAGTAATGCCTTCAAGTATAAAATCCGACACTGGTTTGCTCGGGTATGCGCGAGGAAACACTTGATGTCTGCGTCGAATTTATTCAATACTCAGCAAAATTTTAAAACTGTCAAATTGTAATAATTAGACAGCATTCTTGTTTTCTTTCGTTATCAAATATTTCTTGATTTTACATGTTACTAAATCGATATTAAGCGCATCCCTAATAGGAGGCTGAATAATTTGGCATAAAAAAAACTAATGTCAGTTGGGATTAACTCGGCTTGGCGGGATTTTGAAAATAAAGTTTATGTAAATTGTAACAGAAGTTTGTTTTAATTTATTTTTAATGAAATGGCTGGTGAAGCGGTCTTAAAATACTTAGGAGACACAAATCGTCCGTATTCGTGCGCGGACGTAACAGTTAATTTACGTGGAGCGTTTACTAAGACGGCGGTACAGAAAGCGTTGGACGCCTTGAGTGAAGCGGGGAAAATTAAATGTAAATTGTATGGAAAACAAAAAGTTTACGCTGCTATACAAGCAGACAACGTAGTAGATGATGGTGACATAGCAGGTTCAGTAGATCAAATGCTTTTAATATTCATATTGATGTAAGTACTTACTATTACTTTACTTGTGAAAATGATAATAGAACATAATTTTTTTTAGACTATGACGCCTTATTCCAAAATCTCACGCAAGTCTTGGCAGACAAAACAAATGTTTTGAAAACAGTAGAAATAAATCTCAAAAGTCTAATCTCTACACCAACAACTGATACAGCCAAAATAAAAATTGATGAAATTAAAAATAGAACAGAAGCTACAGAAAAAAAGTTGGAAAAGTTGAAAACCTCCACAGAGGTTATAAGTGTTGAGGAAAAGAAAATTATTTTAAATGAACGTGAAAAAATATTAAAAGAGTACAGGTATGTAATGGAATAAGTAATAAACCAAAATAATGTTTAAGTAGGTACCTACATATTAATTAGGTAGGTACCAATTTTATAAGATATGTACTTGAAAGTTGGTGTTTACTTTTTATGGCTACCATACACAATGGTCACTACTGGCCAATATTGGTCTATTCTTGACCTAAACTGACATATTTTTCTTTGTCCTTTTGTAATGAATAGAGTAAAGAGAATATTGACCTTTAGTTAATAAACAATTATTTGTGTCATTATAATTTTTTGATGATAAGGATATTTTTTTTAGTAGGTAGGAAGGTACTGACTAATGCTTGCAATTTTATAGGAAACGCAAAAGAATCTGCAGTGATATGCTAGATGCAGTACTAGAAGGCTATCCTAAGTCTAAGAAGACATTACTGGAGGAACTCTGTATAGAGACAGATGAAATGGTTGATTTTAAGTTGATAACAAATACTTAATATTTTGGTATATAACAAGTAAAATAAAAATTATAACACCTACATAAGATTCATTAATTTGAGTTCCTAAACTTATAAAATTGGTTACCTACTAAGTAGGTAAGTTTTTAATTAGGAAAATAATATAAGAAGTTAGATTCTGAGTTGTTGAATGGCACAATATAAATTAGACAACAATTGGTTGAATATAATGATATAAGAAACCTATTAAGGCATACAAAGCAGCAGAAACAATAGCAAAAAATAAGTAAAAATTACTAAGGAATAAACATATAGAGTAAAGTGAGTAGACATAAAGTTCAATTTTGCTAAACACAACTTACCCTAGAAATAATGATACCGGCAATGGATATCCGTATTCTGGGTCCTTTGAGCAGTTTGTACCGAAGGTCCACGCCGTTCCAAAACGAGACGAAATAGCGTTTGATCTGGACGTTGTCGCCTCCGTGTAATCTTGAAAAGGAAACGAACAAAAATCGGTAAATATAATTAAATATTAAGGCTGGTATTCATTAAGATTAACTGTCTGTTTAAACAATCGTTTAGTCGATTTTTTTTAGGTAAACGGTTGCTTAACTAGGCAATTAATGTTGGTGAACACGATTAAATTGCCATTCTCAAAAAAATCTAACCTTTGAAAATAATTTCACACCATGCAGAACGAACAAATATCAATAATATTTGTCTAGATGCAATGTTGCTATCGACCCTCAATCCTTAGCGAGGTTATACCAACAGATTTGTGATACGCCACGCTACGCAAATCAAGACTGTTCACTGGCCAAATGTTACACGTGTGAGGGTAGGTATATTCGAATAAGTTGCCACCAATAAGCATCCGCGGGGCGTGACTGCGTATAGAAAATGTGTTCCTAACATAATATTATCATCACTACGTAGGTAATTAGTCAATGTTTTTGAAAATAGAATCCATTGTCGTACATAAACTCTGTTTTATTCAAATAAAACTTTACCTATAGCCATCATAGTCAACGATGACCAGTATCTCCGGGTATATGACGTAGGGCGCTTCTCTCTTCCGCCTGGAGTGCGCCTCCGTCGAGCGTTTCCTCCTGAACCGCTTGCCGAGGTGATCTGGCTCCATGAATGCTGGAAATGTAATGAATTCATGGAAAATGAATCAAAGCAGATAGTGATAAGCAAATACGTTTTTGATGAGGCTCAAAGTCCTTTTTGATCGAAGAAAATTCTGAAATATTTCCTCACTCAATAACATGTAGTGACATCTCTTGGAAACTTTTAGTAACTATGTAGGACCATCTCTAACAATACACGATAGATGGCGTAATGTTTATTGAAAACCAAACTCTAGCACCTACTGATCTCATAAATAAATAATGTTTTCATAGAAAATTAGATAAGTACTAGTTTTTTTGAGAAATAATAAATACGAATTCCTTCTATTGCAAATAGAAAAGATTTCTGTAACATCGTTATTTTTATCCTTTTGTTTATTTATTTTATATTCACCAGACTGACGACTACGAAATTAATTTATAGAACTTTTTTTATTTTTCTTATTAGAGATTTCATTTAAAATGCTAATGATATCGATTTGAATAGAGATTAGTTTACTATTTAGTGTCGGGGCATAAAGGATGACTAAATTAATAAGGACGTATATTATGTCTGTCTTTTGCCTAATTTATATCATTGAGTTTTTGTTGGTTGTCTGTAGTTAGCTTCCAGTGGCTGATGTATGACAAACTTTTGCGTACATTAGTGGTTTGATACAGTGTTTGATGGACCTTTTTTCTACGAATAGAGCAATGAACGTAATCTTAATAAATCTTAACCAGTTAGGTATTCTAAGACAGCTTTTGCCACTCCCAAGTAATTAAAGTGTTTCTTTCAAGATTTTTAATATAATTTTTTGTCGTTAACTAATTAATCTAACAAAGGATTAAGGTAGGTATTCCTACCGTGGTAAAACCGTATGTAGTGTTCAATAAAATATCTAATCGAGTCGAGTATCAGTTACGGTACCTAGTAATTACTTACACAGGTACCTACCGTATTGTTCCAATATCATTATTACAGATCATAACATGACAATGCTGTTTTTAAATAGCACTTACATACTTATTTCTAAAGTCTTGGAATTTTCCTATTAATTTTTTATCGGTTTATTTTATTATTGTCTGCAGATATATTTTTAAGTGCTCCACCAACTTTCTGTTCCAAATATGGACGACAACCCATTTGTCTACCATTCCAAAATAATTCCAAAGATATAAAAGTTCATCGTATAATTAATTAGTAAAGTCGATTTATCCGCGCTCTAATCCTGAATCGATATCAAGTTTAGTCGATATTATTAGACAACTTGTGGTCACGAACAAGTTCAAACGTGCACCTGTGAGGCCTTTGCCCACAATAACACCTAAATAGGCTGCCGTTTCGTCGGTTTTCCCAAATACTGGATTATTCATGAACCGCCGAATTAATAATAAGCTTATTTCTATCGTGTAGGTATTTAAAATAATGGGTGACGTTACAGTCTGACCTTATGACCCCATCCAAGACTGAATAACGAACGTTCTTATTAGCAAAACGAGAATTGTCTCGGAAATCTATGATAATATGAGATTATACGAACGCTTTTATAATAAATATAATATAAATATTAATCTGGACAATTTGTTTTAAGAACATAGTTTGCAAAATTATTTACATGTTAAAATTAGTCTGGAAGGCCAAGAATTGGTTGTGTTGTGTAATAATAATAACTAAAATGTTATTAAAATTGTCCGTCTCATAATTATTAGGTAGGTACAGCAGATAAGTACCTACCTACGTCTGTAAAGTTCAATAAATACAGGTAGGTACCTAACGACTGGATTTTTTGTCACATTTTTTAATTTTTTTTAGCTTTGCCACACATTAAGATTTCTCTTGCATCTTGGGTGCGTTTACAGACACAAATCTTCACATGCACAAACGCCCAGACCCGAGAGAACTATTTGTAGGCCATTATATTATATATTTGATCCGTGCGGGAATCGAACCCACGACCTGTAGCACAGAAGCCAATCGCTCAGCCATTGCACCAAACATGTCGTCGACATTGCTCTCTCAGTGTTGATAATCAGAAACATTTTCTTTATTTAGAATTAGTAACTATGTCGGTTTTTCTTTGTTTTGTGATAATTTTAGCGGTCATGGTCAAAAAATCTTATCAAACTTGCTTACGTTCATTTACACGGTGCAAGTTTCTTGAAGTGAGTCTCGTGCTATCTCTGTTTTTGTCGTAGAGAAAGACAAAGATAGCATGAGACTAGCTTCAAGAAACTTGCACCGTGTAAATGAGCCTTTAGCGTGGCGTGGGTAACGTTTGCTGCATTGTCGAAATCAACATCAATTCTTGTCATAAACTAATAACAATAAAAAATCAACGGCAAATCTTTCAGTTGGTAGGTTATTAAGGAAATTATAGCATGAGACATGTCTTGAACTTTGTCAGTTCAAAGTTTAGCGATTCACTATGTAAATGTTAGCTATTAATTCTTAATTGATAGTTAGGTATATTTAGTCTAATCACACAGATACAGACAAGTCTGAATCGATTACACTAGAGGTGACATTTTGTTTCAAACCAGTTCGGCATCCATTTTTAATATGTCATAATAAATGGCGCGCTCCTCCTGTCATTAGGTAGGTATATATTACATTCTCCCCATAACTAATGCATCTAGTTCTAGGTAGGTACCTAATATATAAAAACGTACCTACCTACTGAGTTCATTAATGGCCCCAGGTTTTATGGACAAAGTCACTTGCTAATATCGTAAACGCATAGGTACCTACGGCTTGACTTACACCCATATTCTAAGACGTTCCTTTATAACTTACTCGACTCGACTCCACCTCGAGTTGACATAAACGTCCTCGACTCGAGATTTTTCCTCAGTCAAGGTAAGGAATTATCTGTCAAACTCAAGGTACCTCGGAACCTACCTTAAGGAAGGAAGTGTCAAAGTTCGTATGTAACAAAAATGAATTTTGAAGACTATCGAATATGCTTACGATAATCCTTACAACTATTTATCGCGGCGTTATTTGCGGGATGCAGATAATTCAAATTATGACGTAATGACTTCTCGAGGAACCTCGAAGTTCACTCGAAATTGCGACTAAGAATACAATTTTGAAGGTGTTTTCGAGGCCGTCTTGAGTCGACTATGAGTCGAGTAAGTTTTGGAGGAACGTCTTAGAATATGGGCGATAGAACATCGAAAAGTGAAGCAACTTTTGTTATCCAACATTATGGAAGCCATAATTTTTTTTAATTTTCTCTGCGGTACTGTTGGAGAGAATGACGATGTTAAGACCTCCAGGGATTGTATTAGATTGGGTCGCGCCGTTTTCCATTTCCTTTTGTAAAGACGTCCGCTTGCAATTATGTCTATGGTTTGCCCGTTTCCCAACTTTATGCGTATTATCGGATCACGTGTAGGTAGTAAAGTTCAACAACTAGGTATAGCCAATGAGAAGATTATTAAGATTTAAGTATTGTGACTACAAATTAATACGTATTAATGATATAAATATGATAATGTTCGTAACTTAGTACTGCGATAAGATCGAAAAGATATTTAAATGATAATTAGTATAACTGTTTGGTCAATTAATTCTATTTGCCTATACATCTGCGTAAAAAAAGTGCGATTATAATAAAATGTTTTTCTAATTAGTACTTTATTTATTGCCTAAGCTGATTTAATAGGTAGATAATGTTAATAAATATTCGTGTTTATATGTCTGTGTGTGTCATTTCGGACATGACTATTTTTAATTTCAATAGACCTTATTTTATTGCACGTGCATTTATCTATGATTTAAAAAAAACAATGTTAAAATTTATAGACAAAGGGACATGAATACATGATACATGATTCAAAAATTTGTTTTACGTTTAAGTAGGTAAGTATATTTTTATAATTATGTAAATAAATAGCATTTTTATCAATAATAAATTAATGACTAATGTATATTTTAATTTACCGATAGATGTTTTGATAGACGTATTCAAATACTACCTATTATTAAAATTTATTTATTATCTTAATTGAAAACTGATAAAACTAATAAGACGGAAAACCAAATACTTACTAAGAATTAATAATGCAACATTTTGTTGGAAATGAATCTTTTAAATAAGTAATACCTACTAAGAAACTGCTGACTTGAAAATAAAGATTGCTTAAATATATTCAAGAAAATGGCCAGGTAGGTAGTTAAATAGCTAATAACTGTTCCTTTTACTAAATTTAGGACCGCTATGGCCAAATACTCAAACGCTATTCAATTTTAAGTTAAGTCTCGTGCTGTCACTGTCACTTCGCCTTAGAGTGACAGTGACCGCACGAAATTACTTATAAATATAATATATGCTTATTTGAAATAAAATCTTCGAACTTTGTCGCATGTCATCGGCCTCTTCCATGATAAAATGAATATAAAGAAATTGTTTAGAACGTGATGTGGAGTGATCCTATCGCCGCTATTTTATTGAAAAAATCGAGCTATTATGTAGGTATAGGTGCTTTAACTATTACAAAATAATCGAAACAAAACATGACGGTTTACAATCTGTTTTTCTCGCTGCCATAAGACCACTCGGGCGAAAACTTTTAATATATTTCATTTTTCGTATCCTAAAAACATTAGAATTAATCTAGAAAGAAAATGATCGTAATGGAGCTTAGCTATTTAAGCATCAATAAATCTAATTAAAAAACGATTCTGCTGTACTATAACCAGTTATTTTGCGTGACGTTTCCTCAAGAATGCCTCATTCATTAAAATATGATTTAATTATTTAAAATAGTATTACGAAATTATTAATAAGTCAGCGCCACAAAGAGTTTGACGTGACCTCCGACCTAATCGACAAAACAAATCGCAATCGGATTGCGTACACTATAATTTAGTCGATCAAGATATCAAATTCCAAAATGTAACGTTATAAAATGTAGTTCTAACATTATATAATTATTAATGGCAAATTGATTGTAAAGTAGGTAACAGTTAACTCCAATAATTATTCCAATATTTCTGTCACGTTTTAAAACCTATACATACATAAACTCACGCCTTTTTCCCATGGGGCTAGGCAGAAACTATAGAACTCCACATGCTACTAACCTTACATACCCCTTTCGTTTCATCCACATTCATACATCTTGTCATACACGCACGCCGGTTGAGAGTACTACGCACCTGACCTTTGTGAAGAACATCACCAATAACATCGATGTATGTCCTTCTAGGACGTCCTCTACCGGCGTTCCCATTGACATCCGCCTTATAAATTCTTTTTGTTAATCGCCGTTCACTCATTCTCTCAACATGACCAAACCACCTAAGCATACTCCTTTCAATTTTTGTCACTACATCATCTTTTAAACCGCAACTTTGCCTAATCTCTCATTCAATATCTATATATAAATCTACCATTCAAAGTTACACCGCACATACTTCGCAAGGAACGCATTTCCACGGCATTTATTCTACTTTCATGCCTCTTCTGCCACGACCGACATTTACTTCCATACATAAGCGTAGGTACAAGCATACCATTATGGACAGCCAGTCGTGCCTTTTTGGACATCGACTGGCTAGCCACAACTGCAACCTAAACCTATCTGAATGTTAAATACCGCATAATGATATCCAAAATAATTTATTATAAATAAAAAAGGTTATATTTTCTTTAAAACTGTCATCCAAACAATTTTCCAAACTTATTCTCGATTTTATATCAATATAATCGATATAACACACGAGCTTAAACATTTAAGAAACATAGTTAGGTGGTGGCATTCGAAAACCGGTCCTATTAACATAATCGATTATCTCGATTATAAAGTAATATGTAATCGATGGATGCGCACTGCACGTGGCATCTCTACGGCACTACACGTGTACACAGATAAATAATAATGGAATAATATTATTTGATGTTATTGCTACTGTTTTCTGATTTATTGCACCTAATATTAAGAATGATTTACTTTATAAATAATTTTATGAGGAGTAAACATGTTTACGAGTACAAGAGCGCGTGTATGGAATGACATGTTATGAAATGTTCCATCTTGATTTATGTTGTCTTTCTTGTATAAACATAATGGGAAATGCAAAGTCTTTACGTGATTACGAATATTAAATTAAGAGCTAATTCATTCGAATAAAGTTTTAGTCGATTATTATTATTCACAAAATAATCACCTCTGTTTAAAAATGGAACCTATTAGGTACAAGACAAGAGTATTTTTTATCATCATCTTACTTGTTCTTATTTCAAATTGTCTATTCGTAGCCATAAAGCTATGTTTACACATGTTTAGTTCGTTGGACTGGTGGTTACTTACCGTAATCTCCTAAATGGTCATGTTCTGTGTCTGCGGGGTCTCGCTTGATGATGATATGTTGGGCGCCATTTAGCGCCATTGCTAAGCTCTCTTGAGCTTCTTTATCTCTTTTCACTGAAATATGTTTACAAATAAATAAAACTGAGATTCATTGAACACTATCCAACTACTGGAGTTAATTTAATTAATGACGATGAATAAAGAACTAAAATGGCGCGCTGCATAAAGCGTCATCATACATACATCTTTATAGACACTTCGTTTTACTTTAATATAAAAACCTATAATAGGAATTCCATGTTATTGGAGGCTAGGTTCCTAGCCATTATCACTATAGGCACTCAAATTCTTACATCTTGCAAGTACTACAGTAAACTCACCTAACGGCAATCCAGTGTCGATTGAGACCATATCAGCCATGCTGGAGGGGTCCATGAACATCTCGTCGTCTTGAGCGGCGGACGTCATCGAGTCCGGTATCGGGCGGATCACCAGGTCGTGACCGATCGAGCCCTCCTGTTGACCAGAATATTAACATTAATATTATGTTTCTATAAGTATATCTTACCACAGGAAATACCACAAGATATCATAATTTTACCTTAAAGGAAAATTAAAACAAACTAAAAACATTAAAAAAATTATACTCGATATATGTATAAGCACCTATTTAATTTTTTTAAGTATTTAATTTTAATATTTTTTATATAACCCCCTGATGAGATAAACTTGTCCAACGGATTTTATGATGTGGGTTCACGAAACTATATTTAAACCAACACAAATCATAAGACAAATTATTGCAATAATGAAACACGTGATGACATTTACAACAGTGTCCCATCATGAGGAAAATAGCAGTACCTACCAAACATGTAATCAAAAAGTTTACGATTAAAACATTGTTGCATATAACGCACTTTACGATGCATATTTCACGGTATACTCATGAAACTTGACGAAGAACGGTTTAATCAGATGCATTAAGTAAATAAATTATGAAATTAAAATGCATAAGGTGCAAAGTTCTTCACTTAAATCCACTCATTGTGGTTTGATATTAAAACCCCAAGAAGCGTTTCTAACGCTGGTCATATTAAAATATTACAGGTAAATAAAATATGTACAAAAACAAATCCCTAAGAACATATTTTCCAACAGATTATAAAAACAAAAATAAATAAAGCCGTTGCGGGACGCCTGACAGATGTGAAACATTGAAATTCATTTTGTAAAAATAAAAATCTGGCCGAATCGAACCGAAGAGAGCCGATGAGTTACGAAGGTCTGCTATCGCGAGCGTCGCCACGCAACAGTCGCTCTCACACCCGTACCGCCACATTAGATGTTTCACATAAAACGTAATAAGATGGTAATTGTCTAATGGAAGTCATACAAATCAATCGTTTTAACAAGACCGTTTAACACCTGAACACTTATCATTAAGTGTTTAGCTGTCACTGCTTTATGCATCATTAAGACCTATGATGAATATGATAAAGTTGCTAATTACTTAATTACAAAAAACCTGATATACTAATTAACTATCAGTATAAATAGTCAGGAGCCATTTTATCCTTAACAACGTCAGGTGACAATTTAGACCAAGCATAACATTTATTTCATAATACTATATGGTTTTGGGTGAAAATTTGGACCTCTGCATCATTATTGGTGCTATTTTTAGTTACCATGTCAAATAATTAAAATAGATCAGTAGGTATATTGTCAAACCATGTTACAGAATCAAATAAAATCTCATTTATTTAATCTGGGCTGTAAATCATTTCTATTTTCAAACGTCGAAATTCGTCATATTTATACGATACCCTAAAAAGAAAAGGAATAGTGAATTCTTAACATTTCCTAATTCTCGTAACAATTTTACAAAGTGCAAAAATTCTTCCAATGATACTGTTTCCAACAGCCCGGTACCCAAACTTTAAAAAGGCATGAAGGCTAAACAAAAACCTCACAATATTCTCGTTCACACCTACGTCGTACTTCGAGCTGGCTGTTGAGCAATCGACCTTAGTCTTGTTTGTAACGCCATTGTGTCTATGGTCTCACAGTGCGGCTAGATGTACACCTTTGATATCAGTAAAAGCGGTTTTCGTTAGTATGGTACCGGTTATTGTGGGAGAAGTATAGTCAAAACTTAACCATAGCAACTAATGGGGCATTATAGTTTTTTTTAAATTGTTACTGTATTAAAAGAGCCCCTATGTGTGAAGATACTTATGTACTCTGGCGCACTCCAGACAGTTAGCCTTGCTAACAGTCTTGCTGACTAGCTTATCTTTAACTACAGCAGTAGCTCGTGCCGACATGAGAGAAGAAGAAGAAGAAATGTCTTACAATATCGGAAGCTTGGTGAATCTAGACCAAAGAAGCGTTTTTTGATTAACTCCTATCCATTATTAATTTGTCAACTTTTGTGTTAACTGTGTATTCCGTTCACAGATAGTTGTAATTACTTCTTTTTCTACTAATACATTCGGTAGTCAACCTTGACAATATCAAAAGCTAAACTACAAAATCGGTCCGACAATTTCCGAAACCAGTACCTACCTACCTACGGCGTTTATTATTAGTATGCAAATATACTCAAACACGTGAATAGTTACTTCCTTTCTCAATATAGTAATTTTCCTGTGTATAAATCTAGTGATGTAGACGTGTTTTATAACCACGCCCCATAGTAACTTAGTTCCTTCATAATCATTTACTAGTCACGTCTCTAGTACTATCTTAGTTTATGGTTAGCGCGCATTGATATTGGGACGTGTCCGAAATCCCAAAACTGTCACATCCTGTTGAATGTGTGATGGTTTATGCAAATGGCGTTAGATATTAAGAATCTTGTAATGGCCCATGCTGAGTATTCCTCATACTCCATAGCTCGATATTAAGAAATGAGTTGATGTGATCAAAAGAAACACACAACGTTATGACTAAACACTATGTCTGAAGATTGAGGCAAAGGTGTCCTTTCATTTAGCCAAATACAGGTTGCGACCCTCCTTTCATCACACATTTCTATTATCCCAGCTGTAACTACGAAATTTTCCAACATAAACATCTGACTATAATTCGGCAGCCATGCTTGTGACTACAAGACCAGTAAGGTGGTCCATTCTACATAGTTATGAAATATGAATCTATCAATAAACCATAAATATGCGTGATCTTTGACTTTTGTGTACAGCAGCCATAACGCATGACGTTTTATGCAAATGGCGCCAAATATTACAACAGCTGTTATAATTTTAATAAATTCATTCTTGACACGCATCGTTTAACAATTGTGTTAAGGCCCTTTAATTAAGTTGGCGGGTCTCGCTGCTTTAATTTTATTCTGTGTAGTAACTTTAGTAAGATTATACGTGGTTGCCAATAAGTAATTATAGTATCGAGACATTTGAAACTGGTGTGCTGTGGGAGATTACCAATATATGTTCTAATTTTGAATAATTGAATTTATAAGTCGCCTGTGGTCATACTACCAGTTTGTTATTGATTATCTATGGCATTATTGCAATCGATTAAAATTATCGGCAATCATACGGTCGATTTTATAAAAATTATTTAATCAGCAACTAATTTAATGGGAGGTTATAATTTTATGTAGATAATCGTTATTATTTATAAATTAATTAAAGTCGTTTTAGATAAGTCTTTTGATAGAACAAAGTGTATGTGATAACTCACCACAACCAGCTTGCCATGTTTGGGGTGTCTCCTGATTAGCAGCGCTGCTCCGTTCTCCTCATCTTGGTATAAGTCACCCACATCCTCTTCATCCTCCTGTAGACAAAAAACATAGACATTAATAAATAACAATAAACTGTACGTGTAAAAAATATTCATGATTTCAGACAAGGTTTTTATCAGCTCTCCCTAAATTTCAAAGTTTTAGCTACAATGTCTAGCTGTTTATATTCCCGGGCATTTTTTCCTTCAAAGTCAACTAAAGTCAAGACTAATTAGTAGATTACGCTAAGGTCACCTCTAAAATCATCAACATACAACATGCATGGTAAGAAAAACTTACAATTTAGTGACAAAACTGCGAATGCATCTAGCAAGTACGTGAAATAGCGTGGGAATATACAAATCGTGATCTGAATGCCCGTCGGAGGCTAGGCATGATATATTTATTTACTTATCTAGCTCTGCGTATATGCCTAGTCAAAAACATGCGTAGGAAACATCGTGTTTGTTTTTTTAAACAAAGGATATGGTATTGCTTTAGCTTTCATTTTAGAAATTTCTTTGGTGATAGTTTTCGTGGCTTTATAGTAATCAGTAGCAAATTATTATACCAAGGCTCCACTCTAAACCGCTCTAAACTCTAAACATTGAACTGGTGTCGAATAATTTCCTTTTGGTTTAAAAATATCCAAAAATCCAAATCCGAATTTAACAGTTTCGATCTGCTTTACGTGATCTTCCTCAAACATTAGATTGGTTTCGGCCATGTTCGACTACCAACATTCATGCCAAAACCAAAAAGAACTGTATATGTTAATGTGCCACAATTTGCATCATTCTTTTACCTTCATCAGCCTAGTCATACATGCTAATTTATTATTGCCAGACCAACAGACTGAGGCATATAATAAATATCACAAAGTAAGGAAATTCCCAACGGTGACCGAGAGATACATAACGTCATTCTTAGAAATGAACCTTCATATGATTTACATACAACTTGGGTATGGTACTGTCACGACATAAATATATCTTCCTCTTCCTTTATAATAGCGAGGTTTCTTAAATGTGTCATGAATCGAGCTGACTCTGGTTAAGACAAATCCATCCCCTCACGAACCCACGCATCAACACTTGAAGAACTAAACATCACGACCAGACTCCGTCACAGGTCCCCGCAGGGTACTCGAATTCTTCGGGCACGTTGCCAGAAAGCGAGGTGATAACCTTGAGAAACTGTTAGTTATTGGCAACGTGGAAGGAAAGAGACTCTGGGAACGAAGTCCTATGCGTTGGTCCGACCACATTTCCTCGAAACTTGACTGCAGTATTCGCGACGCGGTGCAGAAGCTAAGATTAAGATTCTTCTGGCGGATGTGTTACAAGTTTAGCGAGCTCACGAAAACAACTGCCCGTTTTCGTAATTCGCAATCTCGTACTAGGGGTACAGGGTGCAGTAAGTCTAAAAATTCTCGAGACGGCGATTATACCTTCTGCTGCTCACAATCTCTGAATTTACATTAAAATTATAATTATTTAACTGCCTCGTTAGTCTAGTGGTGGCAAGCTTGACTGCTGAGCGTGAGGTCCTGGGTTCGATCCCCAGGTTGGACAGTGTTATTGTGTTTTCTGTGTAGGATTCCTCAGTAGCAGCCCGGAGTTTGAATTTGTGCCCGGTTGATGGCAATAGGCTCGCCCACTATTACATGGGACTTAAACACAATGGCGGAATGAATGTGTTACTATACACCTCTGCCCAACCTCGGGGAATACAGGCGTGATGTTATGTTATATATATTTACACTTCCCTTAATTCTACGACCACGTCTACAATTAATTATGTTTCCAACAATCCTAGCGTATCTTTTGTTCCACATTGCTTGCCTCACGCACGCGTCAGTCACGGATTCACCTTACTACGCGAATTTGTAGAAAAGGAAGTATTTTACTGTAACCTTTATAATCAACCTCGGGTATGATCGTGTCTCTTCGGGTATTTTCGGGCGGCTACCTCTATCTGTCAGTGTCAGTTGCCCAGTGCATCCTGCACCAAGGTAAATGTGTTCTGTGCCTGCATCGTTTCATGGCTTGTACAAGGTTACCATTTGAAGAGCTTAAGTTGAATAGTATATTCCTTACATCGCAATAGTAGCTTATTTGAGAAAATAATTACAACGTCTGAAGTTCGAACTTTACAGAAGTTTGTGTCGCTTAGATACTTCGAAATCAGTCCCATCGATATTAAGTTTATCATTTACAAAAACAAACACGCAGTCTCTCTTTAAAATATCAGTGTAGAGGATAGATTTTCTCAATAACACATTTATTAATAATTATAATTTGCAACGAGGCCGTAATATGCAAAGTATTATTAATAATATAACTTATGAAGACATAAAATATATGAGAATGCTTCCGTGGTCCATCTCGTGTGATGGATATCTTCTCACGACTGTACACGCTCAAGAATTTTATGTTATACGATTGTTTGTCATGATGTTACAGTCACGCATGTATTTTTGAGTTATTTTCACGATCTAGGTATAAAACGGAAGTGTAAGTAAGGAAATAGTGTGAATATGACATTTATTGATAAAATAATAGTCATGTTGTTCTTTATCGTGGCGGGTCCTCTAGGAACGTTTGATTTCCGCAACCGTAATTTTTCCGTCATTCCATTTGTCGTGTGTATTCCCAGAAGGGTCGGGCAGAGGTGTATAGTAACACCGTCATTTCGCCGTTATGTTTAAGTTCCATATTATAGGGGGCGAGTCTATTGCCATCAATCGGGCACAAATTTAAAACCCGGGCTACTACTGAGTAATTCAACACGGAAAAACCCAATAACAATAAGCCCGACCTGGGGATCGAACCCAGGACCTTACGATCAGTAGTCACGCTTGCCGCCACTAGACCAACGAGGTAGTTCACGACACGACACGACTAAACGTACTTTTCGATTTCATGTGCGGATCAGAATTTGATTATCACTTGCGTTAACGGTGAAGGAAAAACATAGAGAGGAAACCTGCACACCCGAGAGGGCTCCATAAAGTTCTCAATGGTGTGTGTAGTCTGCCAACCCGCACCAGGCCAGCGTGGTGGACTAAGGCCTAAACCCTTCCCATTATAAGAGGTCCGTGTTTATATTTTCTTTTTATATCTAATACCTTTAAACGAGAAATTCTTTGTATGTATAATATAATCTGAATCTCGGAAACGGCTCCAACGATTTTCATGAAAATTAGTATGCAAGGAGTTTCAGAGGCGACAAATCGATCTAGCTAGGTTTTATTTTTAGAAAACGTCGATTTACAAAAAAAAAACCGAGTAAAGGTCGGTCATCCAGGTACTACGTATAATTAATAGATGTTGTTAGATCTTTGTAATTTGCGATGTTTCAATAAGGAAGTAACTTACCGTTTGTTTCACGGTATTGTGTGCGTAGTTGTTTGCCATTATAACCTCTAAACAATTATCCATTCTGTATGCTGATACGGTAATAAAAGGAATGCAGCAGATGCTTCCTCTTATGTTTATAATTTGCGTTATTTGTAAATAAATATAAATGTACTACACTGTAGTAACAATATCGCTTTAGGGGCTTGTGGCTCAACGACCGAGCGGATCATAAGATTTGCGAGGTTAAGCAACGCTTGCCGCGGTCAATCCGTAGATGGGTGACCAATTGTTACATATCGAGACCCCTCCGTGCTTCAGAAAACACGTTATACCGTCGATCCCGGTGTCATACGTATACCTATGACAGTCGTTACGGGTAGTCAGAAGCCCGAATGTTTGACAACTGGTCTAACTGGTGTTGCGGAGGTCTGATGGCAGTCGCTCCGTGTTAAATACTGGTATCCAGGGCCGGAGTGGGACCTGAAATCGGCCCGGGCATTTGAGAGACGGTCGGCCAGAGCTGGCAAAAAAAAAATTTCATTCCCAAGCGATTAGACGGGCGACGTTTTTTTTTTTAGACTCTCCCCTTTTTCTTTCTCCTGTATCTTGAGTGCATTTACAAACACAAACAATTTGCGGCCTCTTAAAGCGATAGGCAATAGCGATAGTTGGACGACCTTTTTTATTTTTTGACGTTCCCCGCACTCTTTCGATTTCTTCGGCTGTGTGACCGGCTCATCAGGCCACACCGGCCCATCAGCAGTCCGGGCCTGCTGGTATTCAGCCGAATCTGGTTAGGCTGGAAGCTGACCCCAAGATAATAGGAAAAAGGCTAGGAGGAAGAGATTAGGTAAACGGTTGTTTAACTAAGAATTAGTGTTGGTGAACTCCAACGTTAGTGTTCTTAGAAAATTGGTTAAAAATATGTTACAATTTCTACTAGTCTATAATAATTAGCACTTAATTATAATGCAATAAACTAGGTATCCTATTACCGAGTATTAAATATTAAAACCATGCCTGTATTCCCCGAAGGGTTGGGCAGAGGTGTACACTAACATTTCGCCGTTATGTTTAAGTACCATGTAATTAGGGGGCGAGCTTATTGCCATCAACCGGGCAGAAATCCAAACACCGAGCTGCTACTGAGGAAATTCCATACGGAAAACCCCAATAACACTTTACCCGACCTGGGGATCGAACCCAGGACCTCACGATCAGCAGTCGCGCTTGCCACCACTAGACCAACGAGGCAACGAGGTAATATTAAATATTTAAATATCTATACTAATATTATAAAGAGGAAAGATTTGGATTTTTGTATGTAACGAATAAACTTAAAAACTACTGGACCGATTTCAAAAATTCTTTTGCCGTTTTAAAGCTACATTATCACTGAGTAACATAGGCTACGGGCGGAGCCGTGAAGACTCAGCTAGTATTAAATATTCTTGTGGTAATAACAATAGAATAGAAATAAGGAATGTATTATTATATAATAATTGATAAGATCTTTGTTAAGGATGAATTACATCATGTCCATTATATTTTGTAGAGTAACGTTAGACGCTACTTATATTACAGGTGCATGAACATTTATGATATAATGGTATGGGCTTAAAAATCACGACTTTTCATCAATACACCATGAGCATCATATTCACAATGAATTTCTAATAAATTATGTTAATGGTAATAAGTAAGTAAGCTTATAAGTGAGGTATTGTGGGGTACATTTAAATAACCTCTACGAGTGATATTAGTATACGTAATTATAAGCTTAAAAATGTACTACACTATTTGCGGTGTAGATGGTGCGGGTGACATTAGACGAACTTTACAATCATAACTTAATATTTCAGTTGCACCTTAAATATCACAGTCGTAACATACGGAATCAGTAATAACTGTAGTAAACTAAATAAATGTACCCTTTTTTATCGTTGGAAAATCCTCATGGATGTCCCTCGCCCGGGGAAGGCGGGGGGGTCCGCCGAACTCTTACCGGCTAAAAACCATCGGTGTACCTTCTCCTGACCGTTCGGTCGGGGTCGCGGGATTCGCAAAAGCATGCACCGCAAACCGCAACCCCGGCAGGTCCCGGTCCGCCAACCCTAGACGGACCTCTCCCCTGTGGGGCCTTGCCGCACATACTCCCGAGAAGCGCGCACGGAACTGCGTGCCGCCTTCTCGGGCCTGTTACTGGTCGGGCGGCGGGTCCCCCTAACCCGCCGCCCGCAGGCCAGAAATAAATGTACCCTGCCAAAATGTTATTGTTTACAAATAAAATAAATTAATCAAATACACCTGTCACCCGCACCATACTACACCGCAAATAATGCAAGTCACGCTTGGCATATACCTATATAAGTATTTAGAATTATAAGTCGATTGAATTGTTAAAACTGTAACAAATACATACTTAATTTATCCAAATTGGCATTGTCAATTTAGTGTAGGCTGTAAAATATAACCTAAACTTTTGAATAAAACATTCTTATAAAAGGAATAAATTCTTCCAATGTCCCGCTAGTAATATCAATGCTATAATATCTATGGTCGCTACTCCAATTCTGTCAATTCATGATTCAAGCGACGCCATTGTAAGCCTTCGTTCGCACGAGAGCTTTTTCAACGCGCGTTAAAAAAGCGTTCTAATACAACAAATAGCAAGCCGTATATATGTTCACATGATAGCGCTTTTTTAACGCAGCTTATCTATTGCGCACGTTGGACGCTTTTTCAACGCGCGTTGAAAAAGCGTTCGTGCGAACTAGGGCTAAGACAATTATTAATAGTAATCTTAGTATCAGCTCGTATGTATTGATTGTCAATTGTTTTACCTTTTATGACCTCGGTAACAAGTATCCCGTGCCATAGGTACCTACCTAAATTACCTTTGCCTTTGATGCCCTAAAGCCTTGTACTTATTTCTTTCTTCCTAGCTTGTTCCCAACTATGTTGGGGTCACCTTCCACTCTAACCAAATGCGGCTGAATACACCACTAAACTTCGAATCTACAATTAAAAATTACATACAGATGCATACCAAATAAACACCAGTCGGTTGTCAGACGGATCTGTGATCAAACAAGACTTGTCGACAGCTAATGACAGAACAAAGAGCTACGAGGTACCAATAAATCAAAAAGGGACCTCCTCAAGAAAACCGTGAGAATAAAATGAAAAACAGTAAGTAAATAATTTGCAAATAGGATGTTCCTCGTACACATGTTAATTGTTTATTGCATTCATATTTATTACTACATTGCAATTATTATAAATAACATGACGTCATTGTTATTATACCTACTTGTTTACCTTTTAAAGGTACGCACTTTATTATAAAGGAAAAATAATTAAGATGAAACACTACTCTGTGGTTCTTTTGTTCTGTTTTGATGTGTGTTGTGTTTATTAAGACCAAGAAAATATTTCTGTTATTATTATGTAAGTGTAATAAAAATATTACACATTTTTTTGTTGTAGGAATGTCTTGTGTGAGTCTGTGTCATTTAGGTCAATCAAATGGCCCAGAGTCATATTATGACGGACATGCTCATTTGATTCCGTAAGGACAAACATTTGTAAGGCTTTATTTGTTAAGTTTGGTTGGTTTTTTATGTTAAAAAAAGTATTTGCAAGAAAACATATTTCCTAAAAAAGAATGGAGAAAATAATCGTAAAAAAATACCTACAATACCTATTATTTAACTTTGGACTGATGGCGTATGTAATAATTTATATTGTTGGCAACATTGGAAAATGCGTATAGTCACAGATTAAAATAAAAAGAACGGCACACGCATGCGCTCTGAGGTAGTAAGTTCAAACTACCATTTAGTTATTTTTCCTTTTATGTTTAAATTTTGTTGTGATAAGTTAATAACTGATTATGATTCAGTATCTACGTTTTTAAATAAGTACCATTAGGTCAAGGTTTACAAGAATATTCATACACACACAAATACGAAATGTGAACTAAAAGATGTCACAGCCACATGACATCGCGTCCGAGCTCAAGCTGTGCTTAATTCGACATTATTTTTAATGATCTTGATAAAGCATGAACGAAATACATAGAGAGTAGCAATTTCAAAAGTTGATTGTATCCATGCCTCGTTCTCGCCTCGGACCCACGAGGTGTTGTTAATAAAACAGGCTTTTAAAGAATCAAATGGGCTTACGGAAAACAATAATCAATTACATTGGGTCATTGAGTTATATAATTGGGCTCGCATTACTTGGAACTCAGTAACCGCGATATTGTCGCGTACTCGCGTAATTTACGCTTTTATTCGCGCGTAAACGCAACTGCGCGTGTATGACGTCATTGTACACTACAAGAGTGAAAAGGTATTGCACCTAAAAGAGACGTCTAAAAACACTGTCTTGTTATCTGACAATTATTCTTTAAACGCATGCTCTTAAAGGTTTTTCCTAGTTTATCTCGTTCAATCTAGGTACTAACTTGCCAACCATGCCAATTATTGGTATAACCTATCTTTTTTGGAGAAAATTACGATCTATTTGTATAAGAAAGTTGAATTAAGCTCGTATTGTCCCAAAGTGTCGCAAAGGCTTCTGTGTGCAAATCCTACCTCTTCTTTATCCTTTACTAGCTGTGTCCTCACGGCTCCGCCCGTAGCCTATGTTACTCAGTAATAATGTAGCTTTCTAACGGCAAAAGAATTTTTGAAATCGGTCCAGTAGTTTTTAAGTTAATTCGTTACATACAAAAATACAAATATTTCCTCTTTATAATATTAGTATAGAAGTATAGATTATTTACAGTTTTTCCTTAGTATTTACGTAAATGCGTAATTGCGACGTATAAAATAATTTTACTAGATATAGCAATAGTGTCTCGCTAACATACGCGGATTACGCGTAAATATATAACTACGTGAATGACGTCATATTACTCCGGCACGTCTGTGCACGTGCCGGCAAATGATGTGAAATTCTAATTTCTATTAATATCCATGTAAATTACATTTAAATTTATAAATAATATTAAAATATGAATTATTATTATACAGTATTATTAATAAGTGATAAATTTAGTTAGAACAGTCACTTGTATTTTTTAGGATACGCTAATAGCTATATTAATTATAAAAAAATAGTAGTAGGGAAATAATCGTTTTAACTGTGCTATCTTTTATAATTCACAGCGCACTGACACAGCGATTTATAATCCAATATTGTTGTATCTAAAAAATGCTAATGTTTAAATTAATAAATTATATATTATTATCAGGATAAGACCGCAGACATAACACACCAAGGAGTACCGACCTAACTATTTTTTTTTACCAGAATTAATTAAGAAGGTCCACCCTCACAGACATGGCTAATCAATCGCCAAGGAGCTACACAGCTACCGTTAAACACCAACTACAACCCATAAAAAACACGTTATTACCACAGGTAGCCTCACACCACATAATAGTGATTGACAACCCAAAATATTATTGCCAGAACAAATACACACCATAAATAACACTGCCACGTGCTGAGAGCACCATAGCTTAAATATATGCTAAGATAAAGGTAATAGCCACCTTAAATGTTAAAATATACATTTAGAAGATAATCGTGGACATTATTGGACATAAAAATCCATAGGTAAATCTATACATAAATAAAATTAAGTTACATTATCTTTGAATAATATTTTAAGAACAATATTTTTTTTCGAATTAAATATATAATCCAATTTTTTTTGTTAAAAAGAAATTCTCGACCATCTATTTAAAAAAAAATGTCGTTTATAAATTTTGAACATTTTTGCATTCCAGATTACTATGAAAATATGAAATTAGGATATTATTATGCATAGTAAAAGTTAAGGCTTTAAAATAATATAAATATACCATTACAATGTTGGATAATAAACCCATAACACAAGAGCGTAAGTACCAAGGTATTCATTAAGTAGAAATGATTGTTACATAAATTCGACCACCTCGCTTATATTACAGATTTGTGCAAGAAACCTTTATAAATTCGGGATCAACATCTTTAGAATGAATACAAATATTATGGGCACGATGCCAATAAAGTATGGATTTTGCTCAAAATCGCTCGATAAATGGTTGAGATGTGGGATACGCAAACATTGTTGCTGTGAATTCAATTGACCAATAATTTTTAGCTTGGGCTGATTGAATGACATACAAAGTTGTCATTTGTTTCGCCTAAGGCTGGCCGCATACTGGCTACTATCAAGTGAGCGATAGTTGCTCGCGCTATTCAACGGTTGCTGAAGCTACAACCACTGCTACTAATTTCAACAATCTGTTCAATAAAAATAAAAAATATTAAGAAAAAAATAATAATTACGAAAATTTCAATTGACAATTGTTTTTTTTATTTCGCGTTACAGGAGGTAGCAATTAGGTAGTAAATATTGGTGTAACAAAAGTTTAACTCCACGTAGTTCATTCATCAGAGACTTGACCAGTCATTCTGTCGTCAAAATGGCTGGTTACTGTCAAATCATTTATAACTTTTAATAAAATAGGTAGGTAGCAATTATCTAACGATAGGTAGCCAATAGGCAGCAATTTTGGATCTCTGCGTCAGTCCATAAGACAGGCAACCAGCTATCACAACACAGTTTTACAATCCATAGAGTTGAGCAACCCTATACTGGCGTTGGCATCGTCCGATACTAAAGGCGTTGCCCAACTGTATGGATTGTAAAACTGTGTCTGGACTGTTGCCTGCGCGGCCTATTCCTCCGTATACGCGTAGGCTATTGCACCCAGACGTCTCCCTCCCTCTGTCCTCCAGAATACACTGCTACAATCCTTATTATACTGCAGATTATTAAACGAATAGCGTGTAAAACCTATCAAAGGTTCAATTTCATATTCAAAACATACCTTCTATCGTTATGGTAATGTAAAAATTCGGACGTCCCAGCCACGTGTGCGAGGCGATGGCGGAATAAAAGCTACCTCATTATGATAACAAGCTTTATTTAAATTACAAATGAGTTTTATGACCGCTCGCAAATAGTGATCAGATTGCGAAATCTATGATTTTCCCATGTATAGGTAGGTAAAGGAGTGTGTGTTTGTAGATTTTTGTACGACTGCAGCGCTGTCGCAGTGACGCGTTTTTACTAGAGAATCACACTACTGAACCTTCTTCCACTTTAATATACAGGTGATGTCGCGGCTAAAACATAATGTAGCTATAATTCTGTCATTTGATTGTAGGTCGTTAATTGTAGATAGTATAATAACATTTATTTACGTTTGCAAATTGATAAGTTTCCAGTTCCCAGTTCATTTTATCCTTTAAATAGTAACCATGAAATATTCAGATGAAATGATTTAATAAAACACTGTTTTTATTTGTATTACTGGCAATATGTTGCAATGATTATGTACACTATGCACGTGATTTCAATCTTTACATACAACAATGTCAAAAGTTTACCACAAAGTTCATAAAGTAGCTTTACAACTAATGAACTTTTGTTCATCACCTTCAAACATTTTACGAGTATTAAAATTAAGGTCATAGGTTAATCTATTAGGTATATCATTAAATTAGTCAAGCTTTCAACATTAGCTAATAGATAATCTAGAGCAATTCTTAAATGTTAATAAACTCAAATCTTCAAATACGGTCGCCTTTACAATGTTAATTCGTGTTATCAAAAGTAGAACGATAAATATACCTATTATGGAAGAATCATCTTTGACAAGGTATAAAATTTAATTACCTGCTTTAATAAGTGTAAACAGTAGAATTATTAACATGATAAGGTTTAATTATACAATTTACATACTAGAATATTGACTTGAGTCACATATAATTAAATGATGAGAGCGTAATTATATATTTTTAATTAAAAAAGAAGTTAATTTTTTCTTCTAATTAATCCGATATATTTGATCATAAAGTTTTATGATTTTACTAGCTGCCTGGACAGACTTCGTTCTGTCAAAGTTATTGGCCTGTAGTGGGAAAAGAAAGGTGTTGTTTTTACTATTTTCCACGCAATTTTTGTTTTTTCTTTCCATAAGAACCTTTTATGCCTTAAGGAATATATAAAAAAATAGCCGAATTGGTCGAGCCGTTCTCAAGTTTTGCGCTTAGCAACACATTTGGCGATTCATTTTTATTTATATAGATAGATAGAAATGTTTTGATTATAAACCCTCACTTATCTATGGTTAAACACGTGAATCAACATGAGTGTTTAAAAATAAACTATAAACGGCTATGGATAGAACCTGTCATAAAAATATGAAGATGAAGCCAGTTTATTTAATTATAGCGAAATTTATTTACAGTCAGAGCATATTATTATAGAAATAAACAAATGATAATTTTACATACAGGCCCCAGCTATTTGAATGTTGATGATAACAAACCAATCAAATTGACTATTATTATTATGCAATCGTAAATTCAAAATATTCGCTGGATAAATTAGGTTAAATAATATTAAATCTGGGTGTGTTGGAATTAAAGCAACTACCTAGATAACTTTTTGATGATCGTTGAGAGGTTTGTGTGTATTTGTTAGGGTTTAAAGCCGAATTTCGGTTATACCTAGATCTAGCCGGCTACAACTAGATGCGCTTGCAGTTGGTTGTGACGACTAAAACTGGTTGTAAGCGGTAACACACAAGGGGAGGTCTGCCAGCTCTTAGCGGACCGAGACCTGCCGGGATTGTGATGCATGCTTTTCCGAATCCCACGACCCCGGCCATCGGTCAAGAGGAGGAACACTGTGGGTTTTTAGCCGGTAAGAGTCGGCATAAACCTTTGCCTACCCCGAGCGAAGGGTATAGGTACCTCATGAGGAATATACGATAATTTAAAAAAAAACAGTAAAAAAAGTTGTAACCGGTTGTAATCGGTTGCTTTCGGCTGAAACTAGGTCTTACTTCTTAAGATTAGCCTGAAGTCTGAGTACCCCAACTCGGTTAGGTTAAAAATAACAATTGGTCTTCTGTGCAGTGTGCATCCTACTTATACAATTTATGACTACTATAGTCCGTTAGTCCAACAAATCAGCACTGCAATTTAGGCAGGTGTTGTAAACATGTCCCTTACATTTTACAACGTTATTACACGTCATTAAAAAATACATCGGTTTTGGGACAATGATCAAATATTAATCATAAAATGTAAAAACAAAAATTAATCAATAACGTCAATATTAAAATTATCCTCTTTCCATTTTTTTTATGAATCAAGGTAAATGTTTTTTATAATTTCATTATTCTTTGCACAATTAGAAGAATAAAAAAAAACTGACATAACTTTTCGTATAATTTCTGTTTCCTTTAAGAGCCCCCGCAATAGTTTAGCCGGTTTCTTAATCAGTATGAAGATGTATGCAAGTGCTCACATTATAACGATTCTGTTTCCCATATAAAAAGAGAATTGACCAACTATCGGGCGATAGTTTAGTCTACAGTCAGCGGGAGCTCTAACCGGTAACGCAAGCGATAATAAAATTCTGATCAGTAAGAATTCGAAAAGTCAGAGATATCCTCTCCACGTCATCGTAGCCTACATGGAAAGCAATAGTATTAAACCACTAGGCTATCACTACTAGCTATTTGTTGTAAAAGGTCATCAATAAACGTAAAACATTGTAGTGAAAAATCCGACCAGAATCTATCCAGACATTTTCGAGATTCCCCAATTTACACACAAACACCAACAATTTAAATATATTATAAAATATGTACCTAATGTCGAAGCAAACTTGAAAACCTAGAACCTAGATCTAACACGAAACCTAACCTCGATCTAGGACCTAAGTATTTGCATCCATCTAAATGCATTCACACGATCAAGGTGAACAAAAATATATATCTAAGTTGTTTTAGTACTTTTGACACCGTTTTGGGTTCTTTAGCATACATTATGTATTTATGGTAATATGGCCAATTGGCTAGAACTAGAACTAGACCTAGCCAGCCATCTCAACGTCAATATAAGAGATAATATGGTAATTTTAATACGAACTATGATTTGATTCTGTCTCTGATTGCTTTTAAGATTTGAGCTAATAAAGTTGTATATTTTATTCTTTGTGCCTTATGGTTAGGTAAAGTTAGGTTTAATGATGTGTCATTCTTAAATTGCAATGATTTCAATTGTAACAATGAAATTATAGTTTTAATAGGGGACCCACGATGAAATATGCTGTTCCATACATTTTATAGAGTTATCTTAATGTACAAGGTTAGTCGGAAAGGGGGTACTAAGCCGAAAGAGTGTTAAAGTAGCCATAATAAGGGATAACTTTTGTTCTACAACTTTCCCCAAAACTCGATAGTTTAAGAGAAATAGCTTTTCAAAGATTGCGTAAAAAATATGCTAAAATCTATTTGCCATACTTAGCTATGATCAGCTGTGTTTACAATTTAGATCATATTTGGGGCCACGGATTAGAAACTTAATTTTATGAATTCATAACTAAAGCAGGTATGTTTTAAAAAAAACTAAAATAAAAATCATTTTGCACGCAAATATAAATTATCGAATTTTGAAATTTTAACACTTGCTTTAAAACAGTCATCAGTGATACTTTAAGAGGCCCGTGGCTTAGTACCCCCTTTCCGACTAACCTTGTATAATTCTTTTGTACATGTGTTTGTCACCTAACTCCTTCTAAACGGCTAGACTGGTTTGGATGAAATTTTGTGTGTATAGTTCAATGAGTTTCTGGATGGTTTAAAAACAGAATTGGACCCGGTAGGTGGCGCTGCTGCCGTTCTGCTGTATGCTGTTCCGGGCAGGACGACGTCTGCCGGGTCCGCTAGTGTGAATATAAATGTATGGAACAGCAGATTTTTCTTTCGCGATTTCAGTTTTATTCCCATAGTGAAACTTGTTCATAATGATGAGTACAATGACCCCTTTTCGGGTTTAGGGTATACAACAACTAAGGTTGTTCAATAGTCTATCGTTTACAGTTATTGCAAACCTTGGAATTAATTATTCTATAGTCCAATTAAGGTCCAAAGACTAGCTTTTATATAAAGTCAAATATTTTGTTAAATAATATTATAATAACAAAACTGCTCTAGTTCGCAAATAACTGCGTTATGGAATACAAAACAGTAGAATAACATTTTGTTTCCACTTAAAGGTGGGGCGCACACTGCGTATACTTTTCAGGGACAGGTACAGAATATACTTATAAGTCCCATTTTGGGACTGGGAGTACATTCACAACAATACTTTACAAGGCCAGGGTTTGAACTCACGATTACCAATATCCTAGCAACTCGGCAACACTATTGTCGTTGGCCTTATTACCTTTGTTTTTCAAGACTGTTCTGCCTAGTTTTTCCGAGCTATGTTGGGGTCAGCTTCCAGTCTAACCAGATGCAGCTGAATACTATTATTTTACACGGAACGACTGCCATCAGATCTCTGCAACCCAGTTACTGGGCAATGCCAATATCCTAAGGTTAGACCAGTTGTCAGACTTTCGGGCTTCCGACTTCCCGTAACGACTGTCATAGGTATTCGTATTACACCCGGGACCGAATGTTTAACGTGCTGTCCGAGGCACGGAGGGGTCTCGATATGTAACGAACGGTCGGTTACCCATCCACAGACTGACCGCAGCAAGCGCAGCGCATGATTTGCGCGGATGGTAATTAGCCACGAGCCCCTCCGTTTTCAAGACTGTTTAAATTAAAATTAGATAAAATATTCTGCGGTTTATTTAACTTTTTTCGTCCCGGGAAAATAGAAGTTAAGGAAAAGTTTTGGAACTTAATGTCGGGAAGTACTTCCCTAATATTCATTCATGTGTAACAATATTTTCACGGATTTAATTTTAATAATTCGCGTAATTATTTAGTATTTCATAATTTTACTAATATTGATGTGAACTTTAACTAACCTAAATATTTGTTGCAAGAAGTGAATTAACTACAATAGTGCAACACGAGAGATTCGAACTTACGACCCCTGGATTGCTAGCCCTACATTCTAACCTAAGGGATTTTGTAGGCACTAAATTGAATCGCCCTGTTTTAACTGATACACATTTCGCAATTACAAGAAAAAAAATTGTACGCAATCAACTTTTGTGTGCGCCAATCTTTATCTCACAAAGCACTTGTTACAATTTAGGGCGTCAAATTTAAGACATCAAAGCTATTACGATTATTTAAGATAAACTCTTAAATTACTTTGTATACAATTTTAACATCAATTCATTGTTTTGCTTATAGTACGATACAACTACCAAGTTTCATCGGCAAATTTCGTAAAACCGATCACTTCCGAACTGAGTGCGACTTCAATTTTGTTTTTTCTATTCGACTGCTTGTCTATGGTCTTGCGGACCTTTTCAACGTAACCGGGCAGTTATTGGCGAGACCTGAAGGGTCTCCAACCAATGGGGACGAGTAAAATACTTAACCTAAGCTAACTACTATTACTACTAACATCATGACTAGCTAGCAACAACAGCATTAAGGGCGACCCCTAATGGGACTCGGACCTCGGCTTAGGCCGTTGCTTGCGAGAGGATTAGGCCTAGATGGCTGAATTAACGGTTTGACTGCGGAGTCAGAAAAGATGACCGGCTCGGCGGGTGAGTACTGTGGATCATGGAGTGCGACTTCAAGACTAGGAATGTTTATTAGTACTGCAGTAAAAAATATCTTAATGCCGACGCAATAAGTGTGAGTGGCGCAAAAATGATCGACTGTGTTCGGTTGTTCGATCAAGTTTGCCGATGCAACTTCTTAGTTGTGTCTTATTGTACAACGGTATACATCGGTGACCATTACATAAGTTATGTAACCAGAACAAGTTATGTATTAATTAGAATCAAGTCTTTTGACAAGCCGGTTGGTTTGTAACTATAACAGATTGTGTATAATGAAGATATTTGTAATAAAAGTTGTTTCTTCAAATATCTGTTGGTCAGTTAACAAATCGTTTCAAAACTTTTATTGCGGTTAGTGTTGTCATAACTGTGTTGCGGAAATGTGTTGGATTAAACTTGAGTTTAGTTTTAACTAACTTTTTGTTTAGTAATCTTTATGAGAAAGCCACTGCATCTCTTCTTATGGGTGTTAAAGAAGATGGATAAGAACGAACATGCATGAGAAGGTTAATTCGTGTAGATGAAGCGAAAAGGGGTGTATCGGGATCGTAGCAGATGGAAATCTATAGTCTCTGCCTATCCCATCGGGAAACAGGCGTGATTGTATTTTTGTATGTTAAAGAAGATGACTAGAGGATTACGTTGGGATGGCCATGCAGCAGCATCTTTTATGCACTATTAACAAAATACTGCCGTCGTTAATCCATTTACCAAATCTAATGATTATAACAGCGTTCTCTCGTGACTGTCATGGATGAAACAGTAGAGAAGAAGAGGAACTGATCCTAAGTTCATTAGCAAGCAAGCGAACTGGCAATGGATCGAGAAAACACTATGCCGAAGAATAGAAGATGAGAAGGTGCATTTGATAGAAGGTGTTTATCACAGCCTACAACACCAAGAGGATTGCTGATGCGTTGCCAGACTTACACCCATATTCTGAGACGTTCCTCCAAAACTTACTCGACTCGACTCCACCTCGACTCAGCCTTTCTCACTACCATCGGTAGTTATAGTTGACATAAACGTCCTCGATTCGAGATTTTTCCTCAGTCGAGGTAAGGAATCATCTGTCAAACTCAAGGTACCTCGGAACCTACCTTAAGGAAGGAAGTGTCAAAGGTCGTATGTAACAAAAATTAATTTAGAAGATTTTATCGAATATGCTTACGATAATCCTTACAACTATTTATCGTGGCGTTATTTGCGCGATGCAGATAAACAAAATTATGACGTAATGACTCCACTCTACCTCGACTCATTTCAGGACCCCTCAGTCGAGGAACCTCAGAATACAATTTTGAAGGTGTTTTCGAGGCCGTCCTGAGTCGAGTAAGTTTTGGAGGAACGTCTTTGAATATGGGTGTTAGAGACAAAGTTGCAAAGTCTCATCTGATTGCAGTTTCACCAGCACCAATACCCTTCAAACCGGACCACAGCGGTGCTTGGCGGCAGAAATAGGTAACAGGGAGCTCTGCGGAGGAACGAGGTATGCGTTCCTCCAACGAAAAGGGAGAATCCTCCAACCAGGTGGGTCTTGTACCTGGCGAGCTACTACCCAACGGTTCATTTAGGGAAGTTGTATATATCGTCACCGGAAAGCCAATACTACTTAAGCGCCATTTTGGTTAAAATGAGTTATATATTATATCGTTGGATTAGATTTTTTTTCTGCGTCGATTAGTTGGGGTTTCGTAATATAATAAAAAAAAAAGAAATCCCAACTAATCGATGCGGAAAAAAAATCCAATCCAACGATATAATACATAACTCATTTTAGCCAAAATGGCGCTTAAGTAGTTATTGGCTTTCCGGTGACGATATACTATCTGCGTGTCAAATGCAGGATTTGTGACGTCATTTTTGACAGTTATTATTATTTGTCACTGTAGACTGCTAGATCATCGACGTGCTGCTTAGTTCGCATGTGTCGTGGTTGATGCCGCCACAGCTCTACTACTAATAGTTTCTTGGTGTTAGATTTTCTTCAACCCCCTAAGCAACGGTTTTTTGTTTATATCGTACTCAGATGCAACTTCACGGTTAGATAAGACCTCCGTGGGAAAGCAGCTTTCACCGCCAGAGACAAACAGGTGCTCGCTTTTTTGTATCATCCGCAACAGAACAATTGGCTTATGTAGGGCTGTGACTCAACAGTTCGTGTGTGGGGTCTAAATGTCTAATGATTTTAAATTTTGAGTGGACCATTTTTTTTCAGGTCCATATTAAAAACTGCTCATGATATTAAAATGAATATGTTTTTTTTTCTGGGGTCGTTGTTTCACTTTGCGTGACGATGGAAGCCTAAGGTACCTGCTTATAACGTAAATATAACGTTACTTTTATAAAAAAAACACATAATACATTTATAAACCAAATTATACTACCTATAAAAAAGTATGCAATGTATCAACATTTTGTTTAATTACGTATGAACCAACTTTTTGTTTATAAGAAGCTGACTAAGAAGATGTGCTTTGAGCAGCATGACCACCTAATGACGTACCTGATACAATTCCTACTATAACTTTCAGATACTGACAGGAACAGTAGTGGTATATTCTAAGGTCGATTAATTAATCACTTCTCTCGTTAGTAAAATGTAGTTTTTCTTTATACAAACTGTAAAAACTGAGTGAAACTATAATTATATTATGCCTATTTAATATAATTCGTTAAAATGCTTGATAGCCCTAATCAATCCGACCTCTACGTTATAATTAGTGTTGTCACTTCTCCGCATTGTTTACTATTTCCGAACGATATCGATTCGATTTTCGCTTTTCACTCGTTTAAAACCATATATGGGTGAACCGATTGTTATCTCATGGGAATGTGAATCGATAAATTTGTTGTGAATTTTAATTTTCGTATGCAAATCTTATTTAACAAGAAACTATACGTTTTATACGCTTCGATAATTATTATATTATAAAACTCTTTTGTGGAATCTACTAATTAAGACAACCTTATGTTACCTTAATGCTAGCATTAAGTACAAATGCTTAACCATATCCTGCTTTATGCATTAGCTGGCAATCGAGGAGTGTCTTTTACAGTCATGTCATTATAACATACCCTTGTACTCCCGAAGGGTTGGCAGAGGTGTATAGTAACACCTTCATTTCGTCAGTTATGTTTAAGTCCCATGTAATAGAGGGCGAGTCTATTGCCATTAACCGGGCACAAATCCAGACCCCGGGCAGCTACTGAGGAATTCCACACGGAAAAACCCAATAACATTGCCTGACCTGGGGATCGAACCCAGGACCTCACGATTAGCAGTCGCGCTTGCCACCACCAGACCAACGAGGCAAAGCTAATATATTTACCTACAAGAAATCTCCTACAATGAAGAATCAAAGAGTTAATCAATTGGAATTAACATGCCAACGTCTGTAAACAGGATATAAGAGAAAAATAAGTTCCACTTACCGAAACCAGTTCCTCATAGTCCACCCCATGAGGCTGCGACTCATTCTGGTGCGCCTTCCACATCCTCAAGCCGTCCTTCTTCAGCAAACCCTCCTGTTTCTTCAGCACCAGCTTCAGCCGCCTCCCAAACGCCTCCAGGTCTATCTTATGCACATCCACCTCTTGGCCTTCGACCATCCTTTCTAGATCACTTAACAAACTGGCACTATCACTGATTTCACTAGAATTTGTCACATCAAAATTGACACTCACTGTGTTATTTAAATCTCCTATAATATCAACGTCCTTGATGTACTCTTTAGCTTTTACGAACATCTCGTCGTTCAGCAAAGAAGGTGGACTGGTTTCTGTCTTCCACTGGTTCTTGGTGGTTTTTTCGTGGGGGATCTTGCTGTTGCCCTGGGTGAGGGTGTTGGTGTGGTGGTTCCCGGCGACGTGCCGCCTGGACAGGTGGTGTGTGAGTTGGACGAGGTGGTATTCTGGCACCATGGTGTGGTGTTCCACGTGGAAGACGCTCCGTAACTCGTCTGGAGTCATATGCTCGTGGATCTGGAAAGATGAAGAAAGGTATTGTTATTATTTTTGTCGAAGAATGAAACATGAGTTTAATTACACATATTTTAAGTTGGAAGAATAATTTCAAGAAGACATCAGCTATATAAAATTTCAAATTTAATTAAAATCTTTATCCAAGCAGTTTTAAATAAATTTTAAGCTGACTTTGTGTTTATTATTTTCTTTAAGCGCCATTCAATTCGGCGTGGTATAAACATTAAAATTCAATATTGTTTCAAATATTCTGACTCCATTAACAAAGGGATTGAGATAATTATAGCATGAGCTTATGCTAAATCTTACTTTGGAACTAAACCTGTTATCAGACGAACCCAATCGAGGATAATTGTTTCTGCACATCAAAAATCCCCACAATAAAGTTTATCAAGAAATATAGGATGCATTTGTCTGGGAAAATATTATAAAAAGTGCCTGCATATCTTATATTAAGTATGTCGACACGTGCGCTCAAACGATTATGACAGTCGTTACGAAAGTCTGACTACTGGTAACCTGGCAACCTTAGGATATCGGCATTGCCCGGTAACTGGGTTGCGGAAGTCTGATGGCAGTCGCTCCGTGTAAAATACTGGTATTCAGCCGCATCTCGTTAGACTGGAAGCTGACCCCAACAAGGCAAAAAGCTCGAAGAACAACAATCAAGTCCGTAACATGAATTTCGACATACTCCAACCACCTACGCTTTAAACTTAACCACACCTGTACAGTGTACTTAACAATAACTGTATCACTACATCCGTATTGCCACTATGTACGTTTGAATGTCACCGGTGCGAATCTCGAAAACCTTGGTCGAGGTCAATAGTACTTGGCGCAGTCCTTTCTCAATAATATTTCCAGATTTATACAGTGAAGTGACGCCGTCGGCTATATTTAGGCCAATGGTGAATAAATTGACTGTTTAAGTGGGAGTAGGAGTTACTAATGTTTTCTTGTTAGGTTTTGTTAGATTTCTGCGTTTTTGTAGAATTATCTTTGTTTTTTGCGGCTTCCTTGTATATTTTAGGATTGTGTTGTGACACTAATGGGGTGTCCTGCGTAAGCGACGAACGCGATCAAGACAACGGAATTCCCTACTAGCGGCCTATGTAGCGAGACGCGACGTAACGCGTATTTTGTTCCACGTCGTGTCGCATCGCGTCGCACCGCGTCGCATTTGTCGCTTACGCAGGACACCCCGTGACTAAAAATATTCTTATGGCCAAATACTCAAACGCTACTCAATTTTAAGTTGCCGTTTATTTCGTGCTGTCAATGTCACTTCGCCTTATAGTGACTGAGACAGCACGAGAATGACATTATTAATTTCTAGTCAGTATTTTTAAAACTTCTTTTTTTTATACACAGGCACACTGCGTTTGGTGTTTCAAATTCTTATCCATATCAGAGTTTAACTTTATGACTTAGGTATCTAGTATCCTACTACGTAAATCACCTACTTCAAAGCCATTTGCCGACACATTTGGTGCAGTGGCTAAGCGATTGGCTTCTGCGCTAAGGGTCAGATATAGATAGATCAGATCCTGCAAATAGTTGTTCCGAGTCCGGGCGTTTGTGCATGTGAAGATTTGTGTCTGTAAACGCACCCACGATACAGGAGAAATCCTAGTGTGGGGCAACGTAAAAATGTCAGTCAGTCAATCGATCCGAAGAAATTATTCTGTCGCCATGTTTGTTTACAATATCTCTAGGAAGAAAAAAATATTAAGATCTCTATCTCTTCTCAAATACATTAAAAATATTAACCTGGTCCACTGTGCCACTATAATTAATTAAACTAAAAGTTTAATTTCCTAACTTTTTAATGAACGTAATTAAAACTAAATGACTCAATTTCACTCCATTTTTAGTTACGTCACTTGATAAGGCAGTGTGTCAACTAATTCTAATCTAGTTCGATGGTTATATCATAACTGGATCAGTGAGTCGAGGTTGACTGGTCGAACAATGGCCGAACGTAGACGAAGATAGCCGAACGTAGCCGAACATGCATCCCACACTGAATATTTCCGATTACTTCCGATGTGGTGGAATGTGGCTGACAGGGTTGGAGGTGGATATTGGGTGTGTAGGCTTCGTATTGATGTGTGGATATGACGATTCCTTTTTAATTTTAACATGAGAGAATCATCAATAGAATTAGTTTATTCGGTAAGTTAATAATAGTTAAAAAAAAAATATGGTTGCCTGTTTTATAAAACATTTGAGAAGAATTACACATTATTTAGATTGTCAATTAAATGGAGCTAATTCCTGTCCTTCTATAATAATGACAAAGAAACAAAACCAAAAATACTTCTGTTCTGAGAGTCAAAAATATAACATAACAATATAACGCCTGTATTCCCCGAAGGGTTGGGCAGAGGTGTATAGTAACACCCTCATTTCACCATTATGTTTAAGTCCCATGTAATAGGGGGCGAGCCTATTGCCATCAACCGGGCACAAATCCAAACTCCGGGCTGCTACTGAGGAATTCCACACGGAAAAACCAAACACTTTGTCCGACCTCGGGATCGAATCCAGGATCCCACGATCAGCAGTCGCTGTTGCCACCACTAGATCAACGAGGCAGATAAAAAATATATAAACCTCCTTTCATTAAAGCCGTCTCTCTGGTTTAGATTCAATTCCCGACATTTATGTCGTAATCTTTAATAATATAAAACAGTCTTCCTTTCATTATTATAATTTGTTGCTACCTGGGAAGCGAGGTACCTTCACCGAATCACACAACTACACTGAACATTGTTATTATTAACCGCAAACGAAAACCATTCCGTTACATATTTAATTACATTTGTACTGCAATACGAAAATTTAAACCATTTTTCCTTAACCACTTCTGTATACGTTCACTTCCATAAAAAAACTTCAAAGAACAATAAACTTTATAGCAAAACAAATATAGATCAAATTCCTTTGATAAACAATTTATATAATTCCAAATATGATTCAACCAAAAGTATATCATAACTCAATAAAAACAAAGTTCAAATTTCGTTATTACAAAATTGCGAAATTAAAACAATTGATATTGAGATTTAATGGTGTAGACACAAGGTCGAAATTCAATTGTTGTTTGCATCTAAGGGCATATACAGGGTGTTACGAAACGCTGGACCGATCTTGGTCGTAATGAGTCACGGAATGGATAAGATATAACGTGCAAGGTTAGGTTAGAAAGCTTTTGTGTATTATGTAAACTGCGCGTGAGCTTTCATTAGTCAACACTTAAAAAAAATGCTGCCAAGTGTGTGTTGGGATATAAAGTGGAATTCTGTAGTTACTTTTCAGACTCAGTGGATTAAAAAAAGAAAAGAAAAGTCGCACGTGAATTTTGTCGTAAATAGGGTTGGTTTTGTATGTGAATGTTCTTTGCTCTAAAGGAGATACTCAAATCCTATAAAATTATTCGCCTAGAGACAGTTTTTTTTGACAAAAGGACCGATACTATAATTAAAATTCCTCATAAAATGCTTTTTTTTAAATTGTTTAAGGTTGCACGGAAGGTGGGACACTGCGTTGACAAATAAACAGATGTACATAACGAAACAATAAAGAGTTTCTTGTTTTACTACGGAACCCTACAAGATCGTGAGGCGTAAAAGTCATCATTAATTTACACTAAAATATGCTAGGTTGGGTTAAAAGTCACTATTAATTTTCGTCTAAAAATAAATGCATTCTTTCCTGTTTAAAAAAAGTTACGTAACTTTTATGTCACTTTTGGTAACCGGTTTGGTATAAAAGTTATGTATTCAAAGGTCGTGACAGTGAATTGATACGAATTCCTAGTCTAGGCATTTAGAAATGCCACTAAAACTTCAACCTTTTGTTAACCTTTTATTTGCTAGTTTTCATAAGGTTCTACAATTCTGTTTACTTCATTACAAAAGACAAAAAGAAAAACCTCTCAGGGAACTTAAAAAAAATGGTTCCTTAGTGACGTATTAATAAGCCACGTAGATCTTGGCTAAAGCTTTCTTTCTGAAGATGCAGGCTGCATTGCGCACTACCACTACAATTCAAATAATACGCGCGGAAAAACGAGTCTACACAAACCTTCCAATACATCGAGATTATGTTTGAATCATTTGTTGTAACTGCAAGAATAATTTTATAAAATGTTTAAAAAAAATCTCCTCCTCCCGCTTCACGCTACGGTCCGCGTCTCCATAAACAAGGCCTAACGTCTTTACAGGAGCGGTTATAGTTTTTTTTTTGAAGTTAGAATTGTACGCTAAAGGTTTGCATAATCATTTTCTCTTAAAATCACTGTTAATTATACTAAACTTAGTTAAGAACAATAGACTTAGTCATACACACAGTACCATCAAAGATTTATTTGCTAACGCTACAAGTTCACGTGCGTTATTTGCTGACGCTACGCCACAACGCGTGCATCAAGGTTGTAGTGCGTTTGCTTAGTGTTGGCATAACGAAGGACTTTCGCATAGATTTTGAGGTTGATACATACTAATATAGGCATTGCAATTTCTTAGAATAGCTCTGGTATTTGAGAATTGAATTAATTTACGGTTGCATTTATAATATATACAATTTTATTTATGAATTAATTTGTCGTTATTATTAATGTAGGTCATATTTTGATACTTAAAAATGTAAAAAAAAATATATTATTTTTTCGTGTTTCAGTAGAGTAAAAGACATCAACGCGCTAACAATTTATGTGTGTTAAGTCAAGTCCGAACCAATTTGGAAAAAAATGTAAACAATCTTTTTGAGTCTCTTTTTACCTAAAAATGTTTTTGAAAATTAAGGTACTATTTAAATCAAATCAAATTTATTTCCAATTGTATTCTACGTTTGTAGTTTTTTTTTGTGGATATATGTTACTATTTTTTAATACTTATTTTGATTTTTATTAAAATCCAAATGATTGTTTACCTTTTTTCTAATTAGTTTGGGCTTGACTGTAATGAGTCTTCATGAAATTATACAAATTATTTTATCATACCAACATTTTGTAACTATCAGAATTTTTATTGTTAAATATATGAGACATTATTTAATTATCAAAGATATAATGTTTAACAACTAAGATATACGCCTTGATGAGATTTTGTAAACTAGAATGTAACATACAATTTAATTCCTGGCATAACAGGTAAAAGTAAAAGGCAGACTTACTGTAGAACTAATCCTAAGTAAGCATTAATTACATAACTGAGCTCAGTTATAATTATAATTAACGGTAATAGGAAGCGCCGCGGTGCCGCCTGTCACGTTCATCACGAACTACCGGCGCAGTTCTGATACTCTATTAAATAACTCATCGTCTGAAGTTATTACGAGAAGTTATATTTGAAATGGACGAGCTATGTATGAAGGTACGTTAATGCAGAATATTCTGATAGTACTACAACACAACACAAACGATAACTCAGTTTGCGACTTCTGAAAATATAAATTTTATTATGGTCATTATTTTGTGCTTTTTAGTTCTTTGATGTCTGTTTCTACTTTTTTTTAAAGTTTATTTATATACAGAGGAGAATGTTGGGCAACAATATTTTGGGATTAAAAATGGCAAGTTTTTTTTGTGGATATGAAAGCTGTTCTAATATAATAAACAGACCTTCCGAGTTTGTTTACATGTCTGTGGTGATCTCAGAAACGACTAAACCGATTCTGAAATCGAAAATGAGAAGAATTGTCTGGCGTCTCATCTACAAGAATAGGTCCACAATACAAATGCAAGAGTGAAATCATTTAAATATAACATTTATCGATACAGGCAGTTGCCATGTGCAACAAAGGAAGGCAATTTGTTCCAATCGGTCCAATAATCGATACACAATAGCAAAACGATTCGAAATCATTCGATTAATTAATACATCATTGAATCGATTCCGCTGTCGGTGCGTTTAGAAAGCATTGAACAATAGACGGCTAACACAATCAAATTTGAACTTTAAACTATTGAGACAGGGTATAAATTTATTTGTAAGTATGTTGTTAATAATAAGATACATTACATCATGAGTTGAAAAGATAGTATTTTGATTGACGAGTGAATAATAATGTAAATTATAATAGTAGTATCCGTTACGAAGATGAGTTGTGAGATTCATTGAATGAATACATAATACTCAATTGTTAATAGGAGTATCAGTTAAGGGGACAAATGGGCCACTCGCCACAACCACAAGTGGCCGGCCACAAGTTGCGCACTAACTTTGCCATACATTACACAGGGACTTAACGCATATGCGTTGCCGATGGCGGCCACAAAAATGTATGGAAACAATTTGGAGCCGGCCACTTGTGGATGTGGCGGGTGATCATGTGCGGTGGCTTTAGAGAGAGTTCAACCATACTGCCCTACCAATCCAATTCACTGTAACTTTTGTAAACCACATGTGAGATTTTTGTCGATATATGTTTTTCCAGCAAGTTTAAACCTTAATTTGAACGTAATACAGTGTTTTTTAGCTTGCCTTATCTTGCAAAATATACATTGAAATAAAAAAAAAGTTTGTTGGTCAGGGGTACTAAACAGACTTATGATTAAATGATAAATGATTTTTTATTTCTGTAAATAAATCTGTTACAGACACTTTTACAAGTCGATGTAATGTTTTTTTTAAGACTAGATGGCGCCGGCATTTCCTATCTGACTAGCTCTGAGAAGAAAAGCCGAAACAAACTCAGAGGTCAGTCTCTTTTAAAGTCCAGACATTGTAGTATACAAACTATGCGAGTGAAACGATGTAGGGCAACGTCTGGAATGGCCTTTTGAGGAAAGTGCCATAGTACAGCGATAGCATAAAGAAACGGATTGAGCGTTGTTAAGGTAAAATACTGTAAGTCGAGTCACAGTCTTTTGGATTGGCACGGCAGCATATTTGGTTAGAGTTAAAATTATCCGATTTATGAATAACCTAGAACCAAGACTTGTTTGTATTTTTTTTCTAACAACATGCGTAAGTACCGGAAAAATTAGGACCACTCAAAACTCTGCCTACCCAGTAAGAGGTACCCATAAGAAAATGCATGCCATTAAGTGATGGTAACATAGAAAGAACAATACATTGTGTTGTTACAATATCAGCGAATCATCATGACAGGCCGACGCATTGTTTTATGACTAACAATGATTTAAGTACAGGGACTTGTAAGTAGAAGTTAGGAATGCATACTTAAGTAACTGGCTCATAGGTCTCGTACCAAAAGGTTTGAATCCCAGATTACACAATGGGAGCTACTCCGAAAAGCGAACGACGAAGTTTCGGATCGAAGCGAAACGACGAACATCTAACTATATAACATAACATCACGCCTGTATTCCCCGAAGGGTTGGGCAGAGGTGTATAGTAACACCCTCATTTCACCGTTATGTTCAAGTCCCATGTAATCGGAGGCGAGCCTATTGCCATCAACCGGGCACAAATCCAAACTCCGGGCTGCTACTGAGGAATTCCACACGGAAAAACCCAACAACACTTTGCCCGACCTGGGATCGAACCTAGGACCTCACGATCAGCAGTCGCGCCTGTCACCACTAGACCAACGAGGCAGTTTTTTTAAAATACTACTGAAATAATTTTAAAACTATACTTAAGAGGAATCTCTCAAATGAAGCTGTTTATTATGCCCAAATACTCAAATACTCAAAGGCTACTCAATTTTATATTGCCGCTAAATCTCGTGCTGTCACTATTACTTTAAGGCGAAGTGACAGAGACAGCACGAACTTAACGACTACTTAAAATTGAGTAGCTTTTGGGTACTTGGCCATTAGTAACCCTATGAAGTTTCATCAGTTAATTTGAAGTAACTCTTTATAGGAACTGGAAGCTCACCGGCAAACGGGCCATCACACCATCCAACAAAAGTTTACATAATGTACCATACCGCCGCTGAGAATTTCATTTGTATGTAGATGTATGAATTGCATGCAAAAACTTCTGAACAATGACCCTAGAACAATGATACTTGTTCACAATGAAAGGAAAACGTGTTGGTCCTACAATCAAAATATTAAGGGAACGAGTTCAATGCATTCCTTTGGTGGACGTGTGTGATGTATGAAATGTATGGTATGTGGGTGGACGGGCTCGGAACGAACGATCTGCAACGTTAAGCTGCGGTTGCCGCGGTCAGTTCATGGATGGGTGACCGTGGTTCCCGGGTGTCATATGAATACTAATGACAGTCGTTACAAGTAGTGAGAAGGCCGAAAGTCTGACAACCGGTCTAACTTTAGAACACCGGCATTGCCCAGTAACTGGGTTACGGGTATCTGATGGCAGTCAGGCATCTGGTTAGATTGGAAGCCCAACATAGTTGGGAAAAACGCTAGGCAGAACGAAATCGAAATCGACACGCTAACGTTTGCGATATGCGGCGGATCGCAAACGCTGGCGTGTCGCAAAGTGCTGCTTGTCTATAAGAGCTCATAGTGGCCCATATACGGTCATAAGCAACCTTATTTTTACTATCACTAGGATTATTTTACCAAGAAGCTGCTGCATTGTTTGTCGATTTTTTTACGTTTTAATAGACAGACATTTAATTGCAGTTAAACTTTGTCATGAAGTTCCTATTCTATACCAAACTTGATTCTGTATCAATTAAAAGGATCCGGTTACAAAAAATCTAAATTGGATATAGAACTCACAAAGCCACAAACATCGCTATTATATTCAACTTGTGGTTAAAGAATCTTTATTTACTCAAAAGAAATTTACTACAAATTTCACTTAATGAGAAATATTTTAACTATATAATAATGATGACATTCATGAGCAGAGCTAGTATGGACACGCACAAACATATATCAAAAGAAGACAACAATAATTAATTAACGTAGACATTGAAGGTAGCAGCAAAAGATTCATGCGAAACAAAAATCAAAATTTTGTGGGTAAATTAAAAACATAAACCAGGGCCGGATTTAAATTCTGTCAATAATAAAAGATTTTAACTTAGTTTTAAATATTTGTAAACTTTTAGAGGTTTTTATTTCTCGTGGTAATTTGTTGAACATCTGTATGTCTTCGTATGTTATACTTTTCTTTCCGTAATTTGTACGTACTTAATTTTAAAAACAAGTTGTATAAATCACATAACGATTCTCGTCCATATCACATATTTCCATTTTGAATAAGAGTTAATGAAAAATGCGTTAGCTAAAATTAAAATATCAGTCTATTATTATCCATTGATAACAACCTATAGTGATAGCGTAGCGGTAAAAAGCACACTTCTGACTTTTCGAATTCATGTGCGGGTCAGAATTAGATTATCAGTTGCGTTAACGGTAAAGGAAAACATCGTAAGGAAACCTGCACACCTGAGAGGGCTCCATGAAGTTCTCGAAGGTGTGTGTAGTTTACCAACCCGCACCAGGTCAGCGTGATGGATTAAGGCCTTAAGCTTTCTCATTCTGAAAATAGGCCCGTGTCCAGCAGTGGGACGGGAGTGTGCTGATAATGCTTATACTCAAACTGAATATTCAACAATTCTTTGTCCAAAACCCATGTTCACAAGATCGATAGAACATATTTTCCCAGCGCAGTTGCGAAACGCGCAGTTACTGGAGCAAGGTCGAGCCCACGGCCATGCTGCTATCATGTCGAATGTCAGCTGGCTTTCCACTCGCATCGTACCTTTGTGTACAATTATCGATAATCGGGTGCGTTAATCGATTTTAAAATCAGATATGCTTGGGGAATAATAGGTATATTATTCGATTGTCCGAGAATCGAAGTTGTAGGTATCATTACTTTGTTCGGTATAGCCTATCTCGGGATATTAATCGGTATAAAAGGTTTTATGCTGATATAGTTATTAATTCCAGGTTCCACCCTCACTAGGTCAGCGTGGTAGACCAAGGCCTCAACCCTTCTCATTCTGAGAAGAGGCCCGTGCCCAGCAGTGGGCAAGTAATGAGCTAATTATACTAAATGGTTTTACGTCATAATATGTTACTGGTCGAAAAACCTTCGCGGTATTATTCTATTTCTAAGTCGGAAATCTAGACGGAATCACGTATCGTGGGTGCTATTACACGCACAGACCACGTATACAAACATCCGGATTTGGAACAACAGAATGTAAGCCATTCAATGACTGTCCTTACTTTTATAAAAACTGCGTGCAATACAAAATAATATTGATAAATGTGAAGAGCACTTCAGACGATAATTATTCTCCATTATTGATTGCCGAAATCGAATGAGTGATGAGGCATCATATCGATTGCAAAAATCGATTATGTATTGATGTGAATAATTTCGTGAAACGGACACATGAAATTGCAAGAAATCGAGTTCCATACTTAAACAATATTATAATTGTTTTATTTAATGATAACACACTGAAACAGAATAACTGCCTCGTTGGTCTAGTGGTGGCAAGCGCGACTTTTGATTGGGGGGTCCTGGGTTCGATCCCAGGTCGGGGAAAGTGTTATTGTGTTTTTCCGTGAGGAATTCCTCAGTAGCAGCTCGGAGTTTGGATTTGTGCCCGGTTGATGGCAATGGGCTCGCCCTCTATTACATGGGACTTAAACATAACGGCGAAATGAGGGTGTTACTATACACCTCTGCCCAACCCTTTGGGGAATACATTCGTGATTTTATGTTTGAAACAGAATAATCATTATTTTTGTTTCATTGGCCAACTGTATCTTTAGACCCACAATAGATGTAAATTGCATTTAAATGTTGCATTTAAAATATATTAATATTAAAAATATTAACATCGACCAACAGCAACATAAACAATAATAACAACTTCAAAACAACAGTCAAACGAAATCGAAATCACATCACGAACTTAAAAGTAAGAGTCAAAACAATCGATTATAATTTTTTCACGAGCGCTATTTCTCAACCACAGAAGGTCGAAACAAACGGACATACAGAATTATAGGTATTCGTGTGAAAAAACTGTAGCGAACTGTACCTAGTAATTTGCAAGGAAACGATGCATTAACCGAGTTGTGAAATATGTATGTATTTTTGTTCAATTTATAAGTTACTAGCGACTCGTCCCGGCTCCGCACGGGTGCAATGTAGATACTAATGTGGAGCGTATAAACCTTCCACTTGAATCACTCTATCTATTAAAAAAAACCGCATCAAAATACGTTGCGTAGTTTTAAAGATCTAAGCATATATAGGGACAGACAGAAAGCGGGAGCGACTTTGTTTTGTACTATGTAAAGATGGCAAGTACTTCTTCTTTTCGTGTGGTTAGTGACTAACCTGATGTTAGAGTTTATGCCACCCATGGGCTTCTGGCTTCACATGCCGTCGAGAAATATCTCTCAGGCATGCCGGTTTCCTCACGATGTGTCCGGTTAAGTAGTTACAAAGCCCTCGCGTGCTTAAACTACGAGTGGTACTACATAAAAAAAAAAAAAAAAATCCTCACGATGTTTTCCTTCACCGTTTTTAAGTAAGTGATAATTATACAATACGCACATGAATCTGAAAAGTCAGAGGTGCCTTGGGTTAGAACTCGAGACCTACGACTTGGCAGAGGTACGATCACGCCACTAGGCTATCACTGCTATGCAATACTATGGCAAGTTAAAGATCGATTGCAAATGATTTATTGGAAGAGGTATTATTAAACGTCAAAGTGCCCAGTGTTTTTGTTGAAGTTATTAATTGCTACTACAACATTCTTGTTCAATGTCTCGTTCCTGGAGCATGCAGCATTTTTTTATATATTTCTTTTGGTTTTTCTATACCTTTAGGCCTCAGTCAGAGCATGGCTGGGTATGATATTCACGTCGCGTGTTGATTGCGTGCTCTTGGCGTGTGAATTACTATGACAATGCATGGAATACGCCACACAGAAACTGCCACGCGAAGCCAGCTTCAATGATTGCGATCAACACGCGACGTGAATTTCAGAACCAGCCACGCTCTCTGTCTGACCAGGCCTTTACAGGCGCTTACAAAATGTCGTATTTGCACGGTTCCAATTTGTTGTTTCCTATGGAGAAAAGACAGCAAGAAATTCTTTTAAAATCAAAAAACTTAAATAAAATATAGACTTCTGCCAACTAAAAATTAAACAAATTGATTTTATTATCCAAGTCAAAGTCGTATTTGACCGTTAATTATAGTAGTCCTTGAGAAGCGAGTGAGAAGTGGACGTGTACAGGCTGATATAAGATGATAATAAAAGTAAAATAACAAATATCTCATGACTAGCGGCCCGTCCCGGCTTCGCACGGGTGGACATTATTCCCGTTTTTGCAACATTTTTCATTTATGCTCCGCTCTTATTGGTCGTAGCGTCATGTTATATAGCCTATAAACTTCCTCGATAAATGGACTATCCAACACAAAAATATTTTTTCAATTCCAACCAGTACCTAGTTACTGAGATTAGCGTTCAAACAAACAAACAAACTCTTCAGCTATATAATATTAGTATATATACACTATTATAAAATCTGCTTTTTCAAAACACAGTACACACTGCCGTATAGAAATAGTTTTGAAGACAAGCTAACAAGCTCCCATACAGCTGCAATATTTCGCAACACCATTAGGCCGACTACTCCATATTATAACATATTAAATAACAGTAAACAATAGAAAGTAGTTACGTAGAATTCGCGTTTGTCTATGCTCTGCTGTCAAAATGTCACTTCAAGTTACTCCGACTAAAACGTGGTTATTAAAACACGGTTTTAGGATGAATACGCACTTTCTTTGCGATTTTAAAAGGTTAAGTTTAATTATATAAGTATAGAGGATAATTTGCGAGATTTGAAGATGGTCGAAGGTTTAGTTAGGTCGAGGCATGGAGATCCTTGTAGAGTAAATGATTAGAAGGGCGGAGACGTACAATAAAATCCCTATTTTCGTAGAAAAAGGTGTTGGTAGATTATTGATATGTTTAAAAGAAGATAAGAAGAATAAAACAAAGAATATACGATACAAGAGAAAACTGAAGTGAGTAAAAGTTTGAAAGTCTTTAGGAACGTGCATAATAATCCTGAACTTGGAACTGCAATTTCAAATCGACAACCAACCTCCACAAACTTTTTCAATTAAGATTATCAAATTGCAAATCAAAATGATATCGCTGCAATGGCTTCCGAAAAAGCCGGAAATCATTCCAATAATTGACTTCTAAAACAACTACCTAAAAATCTAATTTAAAATTAATGACTAGGACACAATAACGGAACAGAATAACTTCGAACAATACCTAAATCCGTTTCTTATCACACAGAATATAATTGACCACAGATAATAAAAGGCTACTGAACTAATCTCTCATTCATTCATTTCCTGGTATATTTTTAATCACACCAAGGTCGCAATGACATTCCGCCTAGTTCAGTTTAAAAAAAGCTACCATTTTTGTATCCGGAAGGAAATATATTAAAATACTCTATGGTTTTAATTGTTGTCATTTCCGATAACAATTGCGTTTTTTTAATGATAGTGTTAATTTCTGTACATAACAAAGGACCATTTAAGATTGCGTGTGAATTGTTAAATCGTCGGTTAAAACAACGATTAGTATGTTAAAGTCAGTTTCCGTTATTGAAATAAAATACACGTAATATTTTGAAATAAATAACGAATGAATCGTTACCTAGTAGAAAATTTATTTATGATGTTAATTAGCGTGGGGTTATCGTAGGATATTATCTCAAGCACTTCATCATCATCGTCTCCCAGCCCTTATCCCACACTAGGTGGGGTCGGCACAACATGTAATTAGTAAATCCATGTTGTTAGAGGTTTTGGCTTATTGTTTTATGACCGGCCGCCTGCCTGACATCAACCCTCTTTGGAAATATTATCTCAAGCACTTACTCTATCAACATTCTAAATTATAGACTACTTATTAGTTAATTATCTTAAATAGTATTGCACTTAATTAATTTGCTCTAGAATTCATGTGTTAGCTAGTAATTACTGTTATGTCTATTAATTATTCTTTAACATCCATTCATGAAACGTAAATGGCCAGAAACGAATCGTTTTGCTTACCAATGGTAGCAGTTTTTACTTCCAAACTGTGTATTTATTGAGAATCGTAAGCTAATTTTACATGTGATAGCTACTAACGTGCGGGTCTACTATGCAAAGGTCTTTGCTTCATTATTGGCAAAGACACAAGAGTCATAACTTTGACCAATGTTCTGCCTAGCCTTTTCCCAAGTATGTTGGGGTCAGCTTCCAGTCTAACCAGATGCGGCTGAATACCAGTATTTTACACGGAGCGACTGCCATCAGACTTCTGCAACCCAGTTACTGGGCAATACCTATATCCTAAGGTTAAACCAGTTGTCAGACATTTCGGGCTTCTGACTTCCCGTAACGACTATCAAAGATATTCGTATGACACCCGGGACCGACTGTTTAACGTACTCTCCGAGGCACGGAAGTATCTCGATGTGTAACGTACGGTCACCCATCCACGGACTGACCGCGGTCAGCGCAGCTTAACCTCGCAAATCGTATGATCCGCGCGGTTGGTAATTAGCCACTAGCCCCTCTTGACCATTAAGGGTTGGTAAATTATAGAAATCAGAAGCTCATGATGAGGATCAAATATTGTGGCGAAACTTGGGTGTGTCGTTTGGTTTGCGGTGCACTGCGAAAGTCCGAGTTGATCTTGGCGGTTATGAGGAACAATGTTGCTAGCAAACTGGTTTAACCTGACAATACCAGTATCTCGCAACTAGCTGAACTGTAAAGATCATTTTGCTGGAGCTCCGTAACAAATACTGATACTCTGGCCAGGCGCGGATCGAGCCCTCAAAAAAGGTTGTGGTCACAGCCACCCGAAAATCGGCCAAGTGCGAGTCGGAGTCTGAATCCGCTCATGATCGATATAGTGCATTCCTACAAAGGAGATGTTTACAAAATATATGTCGTCCTGACCACGATTTTGTACAGTGTATGGTTCCACGTGGGCAAAGCCGTGGGGCGAACACTAGTAAATTAATAAACCTGTAAAATGTTAGTTTGTTCGCTCACGGAAATTACACAGCACAGTGTCACATTTAGACTCTAACCTACTATCGACCTCAATAGACCGTGAATGTGTGACGTCACAAGTCTATTAAAGTCACAACGGTAGATCCGCGCTTGACTCTGGCATCTGGTAACACTGGAAGCCAACCACAACATTAAGGAAAAGCTAAAATACCGCCTTCTGCTACAAAGTGTAGCCTACAATACTACGATGGACATTAAAATGGGACATCTTGGGCGTGTATAATAGAAGCTGTATCAGAAACCAACCAGCCAACTAAAACATCCAGGTCAATCCGCCACGTAACACCGTATGTAGCGCAAGCGCAACGCTCGGCACACTTCGGCCACTTTCGTTCTCCGTCGCACTTTCATTTTCACGCGAAGTAACTTGACGTCATTAGCGGAGATACGTTTTAATTTGTTGGCTATTGTAGGTATTAAGATGTTATAATTATTTTGGATTTTAAGAGAGAGTCCTTATTTGGTTTTTCATCCTATCTTTTTCTTTCTTGTAAAGTTTTCTCAGCCTATTATTAGTGTTCGCTTTGATTCCAGGATTTGATAGTATGTCCATTAAGTTGTTTTGTCTATGTAAATACATCCACAATATAAAAGAAATGTCAATGAAACAATACAGAGAGCAAAATTTAAAAAAAAGTACATGTCAGGTACAACTGCCATCATCTTTCGTCTCTTATGAAAATTATAATGTTTTCCTAGTATTATATCTGAGAGCAGATATATTCTTCTCATAAACCTAATATAATCTTCCTCGTCTGTTGAAAATTTGTTCGGAAATTAGAATTGTAGTACGAGCCTTATCGTTTGATCAGAATAAAATTGTTACACAAGCACACATCTAAAACATTAAAACACAACAAATTAAAACTTAATTAAACTTTTTACGTTCCTTTTTCTCTTTTTCTGGTTAATGTTGATAACTTGTGGCATCATTCATAATTTTTTATTAATTTTCGATCAGATTGAAACAATATCAATTAGTATTCCAATCAGCTTGTAGACAATAAAAAAGATTTTTTGCTTTCATTTCGTTTTTTAATAAACTGTAATTATTATCGATAATTGAATGGAGGTTCGCTTTTCGGCAAAAGTTGTAATAATTAAAAACAGCTTTTATATAATGATCACTAATTCGCCAGACAACTGAACGAAGATATTGATCAGAATTTATGATTTTCGTAAATTGAAATAGAATGAGGATCGATTTTATCAACGTCGTATTATCATTATCCAAGGAAGACATGTTGACAGATTTTCAAAATCTGTCAGTTTCCAGATAAAAGTTATCTGCCATTGTAAAATCGGTCCTTTTATTTCACCAATGTCGGATAACTTTTATCTCAGGAATAAATTTGACATTTTGACAGCTTTTATATAGAAATTCTGTCAAAACGTCTAACTTATTCCTTGAATAAACGCTATCTGACCTTGGTTAAATCGGGCCTAAGACTATGTTGACATTTTATCAACAATTTTAATTAGTTTAAAATAATCCCAATTATAACCATATCGGTATAATTATAAACTGTCAATATATTGAATTGGAAAATGAAATATAATACAAATATGACGACTTTAAAGTGCAAAAAAAATTAATTAAACATTCATTATCGAGTATTCAAAACATGCCAAACAAGACTCCCATCCATCAAATATCGAAATTTCAATATAATTAACATAATTATTACATTTTGCATAATTAATTTATTAATGATTGGATCTTTTAAATTAATTTCATTACAATTGAGAATTACAGTTCTGAGTTATATTAGCGCCTATTTAGATCATAGTGGATGATGTGTTATGTAATGTTGAAATAAACCAGGTAATATGGATAACTATTATGAACGTGTTTATAAGCATTTCTGTTGTTTACTAACACTTCTTATTAGCTACGTAGCTTATAAGATTAAAACAAAAAACTAACATAACATCACGCCTGTATTCCCCGAAGGGATGGGCAGAGGTGTATTAATACCCTCATTTTGCCATTGTTTAAGTCCCATGTAAAAGGGGCGAGCCTATTGCCACCAACCGGGCACAAATCCAAACTCCGGTCTGCTACAGAGGAATTCCACACGGAAAAACCCAATAACACTTTGCCCGACCTTGGGATTGAACCCAGGACCTCACCTTCAGCAGTCGAGCTTGCCACCACTAGACCAATGAGGCAGTAACAAAAAACTATCGTAAGGTAAATTGGAACATTAGTCTATTCAAGGAAATTCCTTAATTAAAATAAAAGATATCTATAAATTTTGAACTTAGTTTATCGCAGGTGCTTAATTTTCCCAGTAATAAGACGTAACACTGGTTACGGATAGATACAAGGGGAAAAACCCATTATGATGTATTATTTAATTAACCTTTACGTTAACAGGCACTTAATTAGCCGTCCATAATTAAGCAGCTAACAATACCTAGATTGATGAAAAAACAATTAAGAATCCTCACATAAAATTTATGATCATCAAAATTATTGCATCCAATAATCAAAATCCGGTGAGAATTTATAAAAAGTAAGGGTAAAAACAGACTTTTAACACGCCAGTAAATTAGTATGTCCAACTATGTCAAAGGGTATTGTGCAAAAAGACCAGTTAGCGGCCATCATAAAAAATGAGATATAGTGAAAACAAATTGGTCAATATGAAACACCATTGTCATTGATATTAAAAAAAAAACTTTATCGATGTTGTACAACATGTTGTATTTTTCCGAAACCGTAAACTAATAAAATACTTTTAATTTATTAGTCATACGTTTTTAAAATGTCAAATAAATCGGTGAGAGCAAGAAAATAATAAAGTGTGCAGGTGACAGATATGTTTTATATTATGTTGTCGATGATAATAATAAACTTGCGATATTCCGAGAATTAGTGAATTTTATTACATAGTTTGTTATGTGGTCCAAGGAAATTTTAATAGGTATGAGTCAACTACCTAGTAGGTACTAAAATCGCACCGGTTTCGGAATTATTTCGGAAATTATTTGTGTTTAAGTACAATGGCATCATATCTTATGACAATATTTATCGAGTATTATTACAAATTTAAATTTTATTTGCAGAAACTGGGTTAGGAAAAAATCTATTTCTTTACGTAATAAAGTTGTTCAATCGATGAATTCTGTATGATTTATAATTCTATTTGTGCGAATTAATAGACAACTTTCTTTTACTTTTAATCTTTCATAGAAACATTCTCTTTAATATGTCAGTAATATATTGTGTAGCCAGCTTCAAAAATCAGTAGCAAGATTTAAAATATCTGTCTACTTCGTGTTTATTTACCCCTGAAAACTTTCCAAAACCCTTTCAAACATAACTTAGCGCTTCAAAAATCGACCTTATGGTAACGATGCAACAATAATTCATCCATCATTATAATTACAGATTTTCTCTACATTGTTAGCTAAACAGCGTAACCGCACATATTGAACCACTATTATTATAATATCTCATACATGTAACATCATAAATTCGTTGCGTATTTACATAACATATACATAACAATTGTATGAAATTAGAACTGCGAATAAATTAAAAAGGTATGTACTACAAGACATACGACTTTTTTTTCTTAGAATTTGTAAAGCGTGTGTCTGTGTCCGGTATTTATTTTTTAATTGTCTATGGAACATACAGAGAAAATCCGGGTCCAAGACAATTTTGGACCGAGAACTGACTGAGAAAATAATAATATCCTGAGTTCTTCCATATTTTGATCTCTCCTGCTTTATATCCACTTAGAAATTCTCTGAAGGGGCTCGTGCCCACCACGCGGATCATAAGATGTGCGAGGGTAAGCTGCGTTTAACAGCGTTCGGCAATTTGGCTGCGTTCGGCTGTTTGTTTTGTCAGGATCGACATAACTACACTGTTTATTCGTGCCTAATTGAAACTTCACAAGACGATCGCATGCATGGGCGTATTCAGGGTGGGGCAGATGGGGCGCTTCCCCCACCCTGGCACAGGAAATAATAGGTAAATAGTCTAGATTCAGTCAACTTGCCACCAATGTCCACAGAACAATTACCCAAAATAGACAGACCAATGCCCGACTCAGTCTATACATATTTGGACCTTAAAAACCCGACGTTTCGACCGAATTTCACCGGCCGTGGTCACGGGTGGACTGGCCGGCCACGTGAAACTCGGTCGAAACGTCGGGATCAATAAGGTATCTTTCTGCCTTATAAACTTTCTACGCGATTAGACCCGATTTAGTATTCTTATAATGTGTACAAATCGCGAAAGTTTGAAAACACTTAAAAATAAGGTTTAGGGGAAAATTGCCCCTTAATCCCATTCTGCACTTCCAGATTAATTAAAAAGATAAATATTTACTGTCTGACTGAGTTTGCCCCACCCTAGACACAATATTGGATATGCCCATGATCGCATGCGCAGGTCTTTTCAAAAAGAACAATCAGTAGCAACGTATATGTATTCTCATACAAATATGGCTTTTAATTTTTCTAGTACATGTTACTAGTTTCGTAATATATGTACTTATGACCTCCTGTTTATTGCCATCGGCATGAGAATCATAGATGAAATTTTCCCATAATTATTGTAGTCCATTGTCTTCGTAAATAATATTTTAGTATGAGGAAGGTAAGTAGTAGGAAGTTATTTAAGATAGTGTAAATGATAATTAAAATGGTTGGTACCTTATTATTTATTTATTTCTTAGGGGCTCGTGGCTAATCACCCACCGCGCGGATCATACGATTTGCATGGTTAAGCTGCGCTCGCCACGGTCGGTCCGTCGATTGGTGACCGTTCGTTAGACATCGAGACCCCTCCGTGCCTCGGAGAGCACGTTAAACCGTCGGTCCCGGGTGTCATACGAATACATATGACAGTCGATACGGGTAGTCAGAAGCTCGTAAGTCTGATAAACGGTTTAATCTTAGGATATCGGCATTGCCCGGTAACTGGGTTGCGGGGGTCTGACGGCAGTCACTCCGTGTAAAATACTGGTATTCAGCCGCATCTGGTTAGATTGGAAGCTGACCCCAACATAGTTAGAAAAAAGCTATGCAGAACAACCTTATTATTTTTTATTGAATTTTGCGATATTTTAAAACGAACGAAGATTACCTTGTGAAAGACATATTTTTATTTTTATTGCAGCAATTAACTTTTTTGTTTTGTATGAAATTACAAATATTAGGTAATCTAAAAGACAGAGATGAGTAGCTGGGGAGTTTGTTGCACTGTTTCTTCTTCCCAACATGAACTGTAGGAAGCGGTGAAGTGTAGGCTAATTTGGGGGCCGTCTATGGTAATTTTGACGTTTAAAAAGTACTTATTTTGATTTTAACTTGTTCGTCTGCTAAGCGTGATGTTTGGTGCGTTGTCTATTCCTAGACTATGACTGTTAATTATAGTAGCCATTAGAGGCCCACGGCCAACAGTGAACGTATACAGGCATGATATATAATAATGGCGAAAATAAAAGAAATTTATTTCTCAATTTTGTTTGCAAACAAATTAAAAAATATCAAAACATCAAACAGTAATTGAATCTGTTTAGGTAAATGCATTAAATAAAAACTTAACACAAACACAATCCATATTAAACACAATACATAAGAATTACATAAAAGTTACATATACATAAACTAACATGTATAATGTATATAGTGTGCGTACAGAAGCAACTACATTCAAACGCATTTTAGAACGAAAATGAAATTCCATTAAGTAATGATACCTTTAAAATCGGATGGATATGCCCAAAGGGCTTTATAAACCTGAAGATTAAGGAACTAGGTTCAATTGGCCTGTTCTGCCTAGCCTTGTCCCAACTATGTTGGTGTCAGCTTCTAGTCTAACCAGATGCGACAGAATACCAGTATATTACACGGAGCACCTGTCATCAGACTTCCGCCACCCAGTTACTGGGCACTGCCGATATCCTAAAGTTAGCCTTAACCCGACGCCAGGGTTCTCGGGGTAGGACTAGTGCATTCACCGCAATCCCTGCAGGTAAGCACACACCCTACCAGAATAACCCAATCCGAACGATGCTGAATTGTGGACACTACATCTCTGCTTTTTTTAAAGTCATCAGTCAAAATTCCTTTCCACACTTGTATCACTTGCATACCTAGCATTTGTGAATAGGTACCTACTGACATTTGGACAACCGCGAAATATTTAGCGTATACAAACAAAACTTTATTAGCATTATACAGAACCCACACACACGTACACCATCAGTTGTTACAAGGTGTATAACAAGCGTGTCAGTGTGCGTAGTTGCGTACGCGCATCGTTCACGCAACGCTTTGTGACGTAAGGGTTAGTTCCCGCTTCCGAACATCCACTTACGCACCGAGCGACATCCAATAGTAATTGATAGAATAAATTATTGTAATAATAATGGTTAAAATTACAACTAATGAAGCAATTGGAAATGTGGAACACGCTTGTGGAATAGTGATTTTTCTTTTTAATCTTGCCACCGATGGTAGTCCACGGCCTTCGTCAATGAGGAGGTGCAGACAAACGGCAACATGCTAGCTAGGTGAGCAAGTTGACGACGCCTACATGACCCAGCGCCCACAACAAAACATTTAAGGAGAAGTAGTTAAAAATGACCAGTTGAGAAAGTAAAGTACATCATTAAAACCTAAAACCAATATAACTTATTTCAAAAGATTGCCTGCTTTACTTAACAGGAGAGCTAAAGCAACATTCTAACTCCATTTCGATAATACTATCTCATCCAATCTTCAAATCACCCACAGTCAGATATAACGATAAAATAATATAAAAAATCGCATGTAATCACGTTCCTTCCCGTTTCCGACTGATAGTTGACAGGCTGCGCGTGCGCCGTTTGACATGACAATGCGCATTATGTCATAACAACGGTGTTAGATGGAGTCTTTCACTGAGTAGAAATTGTGATTTCTTATACATTATTATAAACTTATGAACCGTGACGAGTTAGGTAAGGTTACAATTAGTGTTGATACTCTATTTGAAATTGTTGGTATATACAGGGTGTAAACGAAACCAAGTAATTTCTTAAAACCTCGTGATGTACTGCTGACATAGATTAACACTGCAGGGATACTATTGCATTTAATAAAAAAAATTACAAGAAGTAAACATAAACGGTGTAAAAAGACCCTTAACGAAGCCGAAAGGCACTTATTCTACACGTCATTGCGATATTTTTTTTGTTCTGGACTATGCCTGGGAACCTTCTAGTTACGAAGATATTAGAGGTCAAAGGTCCAACTTTTTCACAACATTTTTTTTTATACTAGTTTAGAAGGTTGCAAATGTACTTGAAATACCTCCATTACCCGTTTACTACTCATTGCATCTATTAGCACAGTGTTTTGAGTGCGTTACATTTAGCTTACAGTAAAACGAAATTTTTCATCCAAAAAAAAAAACATTTCCCAGCGACAATTTTTGCGTAGGGTTACGATATACTGAATGCATGGTTGACGGCTTGGTGAAGGGTCTTTTTACACCTTGTATGTACTTAACGTGAGGTATTTTAGTACCTCGAGTGAATTGCGCAGCTATCGCTTGCCGCGCGGTCATTTAACTCGGGCCGCTAAAATGCCCCGCGTTAAGAACACATGTTTACTTCTTGTATTATTTTTTATTGAATCTAATAGTACCCTTGCAGGGTTAATATATGTCAGCAGTACATCACGAGGTTTGAAGGAATTACATGATTTCGTTTACACCTTGTATGCACCTCTGCCTTACCCTTCCGGGAATACAAGCGTGATGTTTATGTTTTTAAGTCCTTTTCTAATCACAAAATTAAATCCCAAAACATTAAAGTTAATACCATCAAAACACTAGTTATGTCACCAGTCGCCGCCTGACCGGTTCCGATCAAAACTTAGGCAGGGATCGGGTACCTGGGGATCATCGCTAAATGTCAGGCGACGCCAATCTGTAATTGTAGCGTGATTGAGCAACAGACACATTTTCACTTTTATTATACGATATTAGATACTAAGTAAGTTCAATGTAATTGTAATTCTGTAGCAAGCTTTTCGAGGTATTTGATGATGATTTTTGTAGTGAGGGTCGTATCGTGTAATAGTACAGTCTAGATCGATCTATCTGCGATTTATACTGCTGTATGTGGAACCCCAAGTATAGTGCGTTCAATCCACGATGACGCTCCCTATTCCTTTTTATGAGAGTTAGCTTGGTGCATATGCACGCATCTCTTTTTATTATTTTATATTAGCGTGCGTATGTACATATCCAATAGCAATTTATTATGCACACTATTGCACTGTAGCGATTTAGACAAAGAATGGGACGCGTTTTCGAGGAGTGAAGGTAGAGGTCAAATAGCAGACGCGGTATACAAAACTTTGAAATTCAGCTGAATCAGGTTGGACTGGAAGCTGACCCCAACATGGAAGGGGAAAGGCCAGGCTGGTGATTATGGTCACATGATGGTCGCTCTGTATAAAATACTGACATTCAATTGTGTTAACATTATGCTATTCTACACAAAAAATAAATATCAACAAGCTAATTTTAACCACAGGGTCAGGTCATATATTGGGACCCTTACGAGGCGACGACCTACATCAACAATAATGTATGTAAACACACTCTTCGGCGCTGTCACACATTAAAATCAATTTTTACTTGTGGTGTTCAAATCTAAAATAAGCATTGACGTAAGTGAGACTAACTTGCGTATAACTGAGAAAAAAGGTGTTATTTTTTTATACAGGCTGTTGTTAAACGAGTACCTAGAAATGTAAAGGGTGTTACTAAAAAAGGATGTTACTAAAAAAGGATAGACACTTTTTAGAACGGTGTCTAATTTTGACCTCCATGCATAAAAAAGCCTCATTCGTCTAGTAGTGGCAAGCGCGACTGCTGATAGTGAGGCCTTGTATTCGATCCCCAGGTTGGGCAAAGTGTTATTGGGTTTTACCGTGTGGAAGACCTTAGTAGCAACCCGGAGTTTGGATTTGTGCCCGGTTGATGGTAATAGTTTCGCACCCTATTACATGGAACTTAAATATAAGGGCAAAATGAGGGTGTTACTATACATCTCTGCCTAACCCTTCGGGGAAAACAAGCGTGATGTTATGTTACGTGTATGTTAATTACTTTACAGTAGATTTACTGAAAATGATTTGATACTGAGGAATTCCACACAGAAAAATCCAATAACACTGGGGATCGAACCCAGGACCTCACGATCAGCAGTCGCGCTTCCCAACACTAGAACAACAAGGCAGTTAAAATAATTATAATAATTTAAAATAATTATACATATCTATTGCTCCAGTGACCTTTAAAGAGTAAGAGATGTATGAATACAGAACGATGGCCAGCGTACGATGAAGTAACACATCGTGATAGCTTAATGTACTGTACTATAATAATGCATGCAGTTGTAATGATTATTTCCTTTCCCAAGATGTTATTGTGATGATTAACTACTGTTAGACAAAATTGGGCAATAAACTAAACAAGACTGGCTGCGAGGTTTTTCTTCTTTTTTCTATTCGACTGCTTGTAGATGGTCTTGCGGACCGTTTCTACGTAACGGGGCAGTTATTGGCGAGACCTGAAGGGTCTCCAACCAATGGGGACGAGAATAAAATACTTAACCTAAGCTAACTACTACTACTACTACTAACATCATGACTAGCTAGCAACAACAGCACTAAGGGCGACCCCTAATGGGACTCGGACCTCAGCTTAGGCCGTTGCTGGCGAGAGGACTGGGAGGGAGACAGCTTGAAGGCTGAATTAAAGGTGTGACTGCGGAGTCAGAAAGGACGACCGGCACCGCGGCTGCGGCGGGTAAGCACGGTGGATCAGGGACGGTTCTCTATAAAAAAGATCCCGTGGCTTAAATAGCTAAATTCCCGGCAGTAAACTAAAAATTAAACTAAACTTCTACTTCGTAGAGCATCGTCTCTATCACTCATACCTATGTGACGTTTTGTCGTTTCGTGCGACAGAGATGGCGCTCTATATGGCCGAAGCTAGTCAATATCTCTTTCTAAAGTTCGATGTGCAATAGGTATTTACTACCGGGTACTGTACTTCTTCTTCTTCTCTCGTGTCGGTTATATGAAAATAGTGTGGTAAAACAATTTGGCGGTCAGCAAGGATTCTCGCGGAGCTGACTGCCCAGAATGCGCCGCACGTCTTTAAGTATCGTCACTTGTGAGCTCTTTTCATGCAAAGGTAAGGTTCAACAGCTACTAAGATACTATTGGATGAATGCACCATCCGACTTTTCAGTCTTCATCTACTACTTGATCTACTACTACTTACTACATCTACTACTTGGTCTACTACTACTTACTACACCTACTACTACTTACTCATCACAGCGTTTTCTAGAGTTTGCCTTCTTACGCAATTTCCTTCACATTGCACGAACATCCTCAATGCTCAAATTATTGATTTTCATGTCATCCTGAACAAAATCCAGCCTGCGCCATTTTGTCTGCTTGCTTTTATTTTACGAGCTAATACGCAAATCTTCGGAAACGCTTTCACACGATAGCTGAAGAGTCTAATAGAAAACAATTATGTAAGTGATTGTAAAAACAGTAGAGCGTACGTAGTCTAGGACAAGAAATGGAAAAAATCTAAATTAAAAAACTTTTCTTTTCAATATAGTCAATTACCACTTTCTGTATGTCGACAACAGATGCAGCCTCTAAATATACCAGACCTTGATCTCTTCCTAGTGTTTACGTTGTTTAAAAAAATACGAAACCTACCATAAACGTATGGTTTGACTAGTCGGAGAAGGCCAATGCCCCACAGTGAGAGCTTGCCGACCGTTGACGACGATGATCAAGACTCCATAAATACAACTTTAAAATGAAAAAAAAATACACGTTGATATGAAAACTGTTGCCATTTCTGTGTTTTGACTCACGAAGAACCCCGTGCGTGACTCATAATCTCACCAAAAAGGTGATATTCCACTTTTTTGGGATAAAAACCCTAAAATGTGAAGAACAAAACATTTTAGGTGTCCCTTCCATAAAATACGTTCAAATATACACATCACACTCGTTTTCGATTTAAAAAGGCATTCATTTTATTTTTATTTGGGGTCGAGTAAATGTTCCTCCTACAATCTTCGATTTTACTAAACAAACGGAGTTGATGGTTTTGTCAATATGTTTGTGTCTAAACGTGCTTATTTTGTATATTATTTGCAATTTTTTTCTCTCTTGCATGTCTAAAGCAGTGATAGCCTAGCGATTGGACGCTTGCGTTCCATGCAGGAGGGTCTGAGTTCGATCCCGGCCCGTACCTCTGACTTTTCGAATTCATGTGCGGATCAGAATTTGATTATCACTTGCGTTAACGGTGAAGGAAGACATCGTGAGGAAACCTGCACAACTGGGCTCCTTATAGTTCTCGATGGTGTGTGTAGTTCATCAACCCACACTAGGCCAGCGTGGTGGACTGAGGCCTAAACCCTTCTCATTCTGAGAAGAGGCCCGTGTCCAGCAGTGGGACAGTAATGTTGCTGATTATGTTATGTTATGTATGTCTAAAAGTTTCCTATCTTTTTGCTTTTACTTTTAAAGACCTTTGCCCTACAAACGCATGAAGTAGAAGATATAAGCTCTATTCAAGATTAATAACGGCTTAAAAAGTGATCGGATACAGGAATTGGTCCTTGAATCGCAAAAAAAGTCTTTGAGGCGCAGTTACTACATTTTGACCACCGTAGGAAGATCCTTGTTTTCGGTGGGTGAATCCCACGACCCCTGTCTTAGGTCCTCAGACGAACACCGTGATGTTTTTAACGGATAGAAGTCTGGCATAACCCTCTACCTTCCCCGGGGTAGAGGGAGGATTGATCTATGAGGAGATTTCCTCACGAAAGACAAAGATTTACATAATAAGAACTAGTGATGTGGCTTAAATCAAGCTTACATTAACGCGATACATAACATTACGCCTCTATTCCCAGAAGGATTTGGTTAAGGTGTATAGTAACACACTCATTTTGCCGTTATGTTTAAATCGCATGTAATAGGAGGCGAGCCTATTGCCATAAACTGGGCACAAATCCAAACTCCGGGCTGCTGCCGAGGAAATCCACACGGAAACACCAAAAAAAGCACTTTGCCTTACCTGGCGATCGAATCCAGGACCTCACGATAAGCAGTCGCGCTTGCCACCACTAGACCAACGAGGCAGTTACCTAAGAAAAAAATTCGCTAGCCTATTTTTAGATCACACAGTAGCAAAATATACACATGAAGTAGAAATTTTCCACAGATCAATAAAACAAAAAGTTATAAGTACAGTAGTTTAACCGGTTAGTAACTTTTTCAACAAAGTGTATCTCAGTAATGACGTCTTATTTACCCTATAAAAAAACCGGCCACATCGATTATAATCGCATTAAAGTTACGTGGACAATAAACCTGCAAATCATCTTCGCAATCGACTCGTAGGCAAAGGTCCGAAACATCGAGGTCAGCCAAAGGTCCCTAAGAATCGATTACTTGGATGATATTTGTAATCTATAGAAAGCTAGAATCATTCGATTTCTTGAGCAAACAATAAAATCACAAGTTGCGACACCGATTTAATCGGATGCAATTTGAATCAAATCGATTATTCACAAAACAGTATCGAATCATTTACCATCTTTCAATGTAACGAGAATCTAAGCACGTTCGAAATTCAAACCATGATGAATTAGGGTTACGCCACAAAGCAGATTTAATTTTTAAAAAAATGTATATTGCTACTAGTCGTGGTCTAAACCGCGGTAATCTCAAGAGCGGTTTTTTCGCGGTATCATAATAGATCGTTTTACCCGGCACGTCTGCCCTTTACCCAGTAACACAAATAATGGCGCGTGCGCAAAAACCTTTCATAATCGTGCGCCGCGCCGTCAAACGAAAGACGACACTTGATTGGTGCATTTAAATACCAAATTCGAACGTTGCAAATATGGCGGTTATGTCAAATTTTGTTTAGAAACATGACATTGGACGCGATCGCTGAGACAATGCGTGAATCGAATTCGAATTAACACTAGTGTTTTATCAAATTATCGTTGGACGTTTCGGTCATAATCTATTAGGATATCTTTTGTTTTTGGTAATTGAATTTTGTCTATGGTGAACTCTGAACAAGGTTGTAGACATGTCTTTCCGTATTGTAAGGACACTATCAACACATTGTGATCAAAATCAAAGAAAGTTGTTGTCAGTACATAGAACGGAAATAGGAAGTTTAATTGTTTGTGTTATCTAATTTCCGGTGACATGTTGGATGGAGGTCAAGTTTAAAGAACTGGAACACGTTTGGACGGCCCTAGTGACCATGAAATTGGTATTAGGCCTTGTGATTTTGGGCTACGAAGAGTAGGGTACAAGAGAGGGGTCTTGGTCGCAAATGGCGATTTAATTATTGTAAGAAGTAGCTACATCTAACAAAGATAGACATAAATAATGGACAATATACTAAGATCGATGACTAATCCAAGAAAAAAAAGTCAACGTGCTCTATGAGAGAAATCTATGATCATAAACATAACATAACATCACGCCTCGTATTCCCCGAAGGGTTCGGCACAGGTGTTTTAGTACACCCTCGTTTCGCCAGTTATGTTTAAGTCCCACATAATAGGGGGCGAGCCAATTGCCATTAACCGGGCACATATCCAGACGCCGGGGCTGCTACTGAGAAATTCGTAATGGAAAAACCCAATAACACTTTGCCCGACCTGGGGATCGAACCCAGGACCTCATGCTCAGCAGTCGCACTTGCGACCACAAGACCAACAAGGCAGGCAATCTACGATCACTAGTAATGTTTTACAAACTTTCATTGCCTCAGTAGGTAAAACTCCACACTTCTCAAAATGTCCACTGTTCGCTAAACGTCCTTTTCGCTAAATGTCGTTTTAGGAAAGTTTCCCTTTTAACCCTATTTACTTGTGTAACAGTCATTCGTCCTGCCTAGCTTTTTCCTATGTTGAGGTCGGCTTCCAGTCTAACCAGATGCGGCTGAATACCAGTATTTTACACGAAGCGATTGCCGTCAGACCTCCGCAACCCAGGTACTACCGTTATTTTAACGTTAGACCGATTTTGGACTTCTGACTATCTGTAACGACCGATAGGTCTGATCTGTGTCATATTATGACATATGACACCGAGAACCGACGGTTTAACGTGCTCTACAAGGCACGGAGGGAACTCGATGCGTAACGAACGGTCATAGACTTGAGTAGTTAACAGTAAAAGTGAAAAAAAAATAAGTTACTATAAGTATTTATTGAACACAATAAAGTTACTAAAGTATAAATTGAGCGCTAACTTAAAAATTACGGATCTATTTTGATATTTGATAGCTAATAGTTTGGTAGTTTCCATATATGCCAGTTCTGTATTAACCAACATTTCTAAAAAGATACAATACAAATAAAAAAGATACAATGATCCTAAAACCAAACGGTGTGTAAAATTATGCGAGGTGAATTCTCCGTTTGCCATTGACACGAATAAACGAAGCAGTATTCGTATGAAACTCTATGGTATACAATTAAAATCTAAATTACAGATTATAAGAACCGTAATAATGTCAATGTTAGAAAAAATATTGATGTATGATGATTATAATTTCATAACTTTTTTGTATTTTTTTAATAGCCTGTTTGATGTTTCTATGCTGGGCTAAAGAAATTTTCCTTCCCTACCTACATAACATAAAATAATCATCTCATTACTGTCCCATTGCTGGGCATGGACCTCTTCTCAGAATGAGAAGGGTTTAGGCCTTAGTCCACAATGCAGGCTCAGTGCGCGTTGGTGGACTACACATACCCTTGAGAACTTGTTTTTATATCGTTTTTTAACCGACTTCCAAAAAAAGGAGGAGGTTCTCAATTCGACTGTATGTTTTTTTTTGTAGGTTTATTATATCTTTGCTAATTCTGAACCGATTTTAATGATATTTTTTTTGTTTGAAAGAATATTCTTTCGAAGTGGTTCCATTTAAATTTGCTGAAGATCTGATGAAGAACTTCGGAGATAAACAATTTGAAGTCGGTTTTTTTTTGTTAAAAAGTTTAAATATCTCATACCCACCTATTTATAAAAATCTTTGCTATATTTGTATACGTAAACGCATGTACTTGGGTTTAAAATAACTATAGATACTTGAAAGAAATGATAATAATCTTGTTCTACAAGCTTTTTGATGGGGTTTAAGAAAACTCCCTAGTTAAAGTCTTTTCCCAACATAATATCGAGGAAACAAACGCCTTTTTTGTAAACTTAACTAAATCAGGCTAAACTATTATATAAACCGTACAAACGTATGTATTAACTGATAAATTCATACATTCCTACGAAGTCAATGTGATTTAGATCAATTAAATTACACACCATTCGTTCTGCGGCGCATACGCACTCATTCGGTCTTACATAAGTCATCTTCACACGATGCGATGGCACGGTTGAATTACATAACAATTTTAATTGCATATTGTTCTACGGAGCTTCATAAAAATTGGGGGAACAATAGAAATAATATTATGATTAGTAGCATATAGACAGATGACAATCAAGAGGCCGAGAGTTCTGTAGGAAAATACAGGTATTTTTTTGAAGCGAGAAGAGTGTAGTACTCTTTTAGATTTCTTAAAACCCGGCCACACATTATAAGATTATGTCTGTCAGAAAATTTCTGAAAGGTACTCTTCGCCTACATTTTATACTAGACCGCGCACACTTTCAGAATTTGCTAAATCCATGCAGCCTGTGGGCTCTTGTACAAAATGTATGCGCTAAGGGCCATCGCGTAAGAAAAATTTTGACAGACATTTCTGATAATGTGCAGCCGGGTTAATAGTGCAGTTTTCGTTTACAAAAACTCTCAAATTATTTGACAATAAAACAGAACCTAACATTTTGACAGTTTTATTTTCACAAACGAAAAATTTAGGAATACCGTTTTACTTTTAGTCAGGATCAGGAAGTGCTTTATTTTCGTATTTGCAATCTATTAGGAGTGTTTGAGTGGTAATCTGAGTCAGATGTATTTGTTGAGTAAATTGGCAAACATTGTTTAATAGATCAACTTAGGTTTTCTAGTATTCCTACAGGAAAACGGAGAATAAAATCTAGAAATATTTTATAACTTATTCTTCATCCAATTGTTAACTTAAGCAATAAATTGGCCTGCCATCCCAATTTATAATAAGCAATAATATGGCAAAATAATTATGTATGTGAAAAGAATTCTTACAGCATTGCCAACTGTCGGTTCAATGAATTTAGTCTGAAATTAGAAAATATTACTTCTTAGCAATAAATACATTTCGTTGTTATTGGGTTTTTCCATTAGGAATTTCTCAGTAGCAGCCTGCAGTTTAGATTTGTGCCCGGTTAATGGCAATAGGCTCGCCCCCTATTACATGGTACTTAAACGTAACTGGTGAAACGAGAGTGTACTAAAAACAGCTCTGCCGTACCCGTCGGGGAATATAAGGCGTGATGTTATGTTGTTACATTTCGTTAACTTAGATTGGCACTAAATTCATCTCAACTTTCATACAAACCTCATACACATGTAATACAACTCACACAATTCGTGGGAGTCTAGTTAAATTTCGTAATTCCACTGCTATTACTTCCTTGAGGTGGAAATCAAAACCGCGACCCACATGCCGCGGTCAGCTTTCTTAACCACTGACCGTAAACGTAGAAAACATTTGCACTCATAACTGGGTGATTATTTAGCTTAGGATTTGTTTAAATTATCAGTGTTATTGCATTTGTTTTTTCTATTCGACTGCTTGTAGATGGTCTTGCGGACCATTTTTACGTAACCGGGCAGTTATTGGCGAGACCTGAAGGGTCTCCAACCAATGGGGACGAGTAAAATATTTAACCTAAGCTAACTACTAACATCATGACTACTAGCAACAACAGCACTAAGGGCGACCCCTAATAGGACTCGAGCCTCGGGTTAGGGCGTTGCTGGCGGGAGGACTGGGAGGGAGACAGCTTGATGAGGGCTGAATTAACCGTGCCCGCGGTAGACAAGACAAAGCAAACTGACAGCGCGTCTATTGTTTCGCACGCTCCTCCTACCGCTCACATACCTCAGGCGGTGACTTGCGCGCGGACTATACCAGCGACTTGTGGTTCCAGAACCACAGTGCCATTGAAATTGACAGCTGTCTAGCGATAGTTTGAACCTTATTGCGTCAATGCATTTGGCACGTGTTACTTATACCAAATAGCGTGTCTATTTATTTCAACTTCGTTGGTTATCAGGGTTTAAGTTGTGGGCCCGTTCACCTAACATAAGGTCGTCAGTCATTCAGCAAAAATACTACACCCATTAGACTTCATATCATTATCATTTTGGCGACAAACGTTATTGTCTGCCATCAACCAAAAGGCTAATGTCAGATTTAAAAACAACAAATCCATTGATTACTGCCTTTTTATCGCACAAGGCGTCACAAAAAAGGTTTGTTTATTATTTTATACGTGTACAATAAGGTCACACGGGTAGTCGGCCGACCCGCGGGCCTGACATGCGGAGCGCGACATAACTTTGTCGTGGTATTATCTCGTGCCGAGACGAGATGATCCAACCTACGATAATAGTGCTACGGATTTTAGGTCTGCAGGCCTACTAACATACTAAGCCAAAAATCTAATCATACTACATTTTAACAATGATTTATAGGAGCCGATTGTACTAATATCAATAATTTTATGCTATCAATTAAACATTTTAAGGGAGGAAGAAGGCGAGAGAGCATTTACACCATCGATACTTTTCCGATGCTGATATTTTGAAGAAATAACTTCAGAGACCAGATACCACCTACAGTCCACATGTAATCCGTAGTAATCCGCTTCAGCTGAGACAAAGAGAGAGAAGATTTACGTTTAGCGGTAGACTGACTGGTTTGCTGGGTTCATTGATAGGTAGGATATCGCAAGCGAAGCGGCATCGACACTTTGTTCTCAATAAGACTGTGGACAACTGAACATCTAGGTGGGTACTCGATTTTCCTCATATTTATTTGTTTTATGTGTGGACGAAAATACATTTATAATTTTTATAACCACTTAAAACATCGTAAAAGACAATATCAACAGGAAATCTAAGGACCAACAATAAAAACTGAGGACTTGTTTAATAGCCTGATAACATTAAGTTAGCGCCAGCCATTATGTTTGGCATGTCGGGACGGGCTAGAATATAAAACTTCCACACCACACGCTGGAGTCGCGTGTTCAATTCAACAAAACCCAGCACGCTTGGTGGTAGGATCTGTACAGTCCGCCTGGCTAGCTACCACCCTCACATTAAAGTCCAGCGCCAAGCAGTTTACTGTGTACCGCCGTGTGTATGTGAGAGCCAGAGGGGTATAGGGGAACGTTTCTATATCTTTGTTACTTGGATTTGTGTGCTCCATCTTAGACCCTGTCTGCGCTTACCTTCAAGTGCGACTAGGGGTCAAAGAATAAAATAAATAAATATAATTATTAACATAACGCGGACATGTCGGCCATATTGTCCAGTGGTGACAGTCAGCATTGTCATTGGTACAAGATATTTGCCTGCAGTCATCAATCTGCTTATTCATAGTGCTTATCAGCATGGGCGTAGCCAGGATTTTGTCCAGGGTGGGGCAAAGTCAGTCAGACAGTAAATATTTATCTTTTCATTAAATCTACCAGCAGTAATTAGCAGTGATAGCCTAGTGGTGTGACCGTCGGACTGCCAAGTCATAGGTCTCGAGTTCGGACACAAGGCACGCACCTCTGACTTTTCGGATCCATGTGCGTATTGTATAATTATCACTTGCTTAAAATCGGTAAAGGAAAACATCGTGAGGAAACCGGCATGCCTGAGAGATATTTCTCGACGGCATGTGAAGTCAAGTCAGAGGCCCATGGGCGGCATAAACTCTGACAACAGGCTAACCACACGAAAAGAAGAAGATTAAATCTAAGTGCAGAATGGAAACTTATTTTTGAGGTCCAAATAAGTATAGACGGAGTCTGGCATTGGTCTGTCTATTTTGGGTAATTGTTCTGTGGACATGGGTGGCAAGTTGACTGAATCTAGACCATTTTTACCTATTCTTTCCTGTGCCAGGGTGGGCCAAGCGCCCCATCTGCCCCACCCTGAATACGCCTACGCTTATGGGCATTATAAGCTCATTAAGAGATACTTATTATGTTTGTCTGTGGACTATGATGGAGTTCAATAATGATTGCAAAGTTCCGCGTGCATTTTAAACATTGAATTTATCAGCCATTCATTTTTTTCCATCAGTGATTGTCCTTTCGATTTACGCGGACTGCATCGATCGCATTTGTATAAAATAGGTCCAAACAAACTAATTGGAACATGAATTGAGATTTTGTTTCTTTTTTAGAAAAAATGGCTAGCCGTTACGCTCTGTTATGCCAAGATTTCTAGACCAGAATACAGAAGCTAACAAAACTATATTTACTTTATAAATTATCTACCTGCCTAGCCTTTTCCCAACTATGTTGGGGTTAGCTTCCAGTTAAACCAGATGCGGCTGAACACCGGTGTTTTTCTAGGAGCGATTGCCACCAGACCTCTGCAAACCAGTAACTAGGCAATGCCGATATCCTAAGGTTAGACCGGTTGTCAGACTTTCGGGTTTCTGACTCCGTAACGACTGTCATAGGTATTCGTATGACACCCGGGACAGACTGTTTAACGTGCTCTCCGAGGCACGGAGGGATCTCGATGTGTAACGAACGGTCACCCATCCACGGACTGACCGCGGTAAGCGCAGCTTAACCTCGCAAATCGTATGATCCGGGCGGTTGGTAATTAGCCACGAGCTCCTCTATTTAATTTATAAATGAAGCATCCAAATTCAGTCCAGGATATAAAAGTCCAGTTAGTCAATATTTAGAGCCTATGGTCATTGATACACCTGTCTATGGTACATTTTAAATGCATTTTAAATTATATGCGATGTTGCTAAAGACAATGAAGGTCGTATACTGTGACATAGTGTTTGTCTATGTTTTTAATATTATTTAGAGTTACAACTGAGTATTATTGTGTGTGACAATGAAATTAACAGTACCTTAGGTAAGGTCGGTTTGTCAAGTAAGGTTATACGCATGTCCGTTACGTAGGTACATGTGAATAATCTTTTGCTGTAAAGGACGTCGACACATGAGCACAAAATAGATAGGTACAGAAATCAATCTGCATACAAGTGCGCTCGAGCAACGCACACATAGACACTGCTCACGGACACAATATCTCGGACTGTTTGGGACTAGTGTGCGAGTGAGTGCGAGCGCGAGTGCCATGCGCTTGAGAGATAGATATATAGATAGAGCGACCGCCGAGCTTAGGTATGAAAAGTGAAGTAGGTACATACATGTGATTGACTTCTGTACCTATCTATTTTGTGACATGAGTGTGTTAGTCATTCGTCCATATAATTAGTTGGTACAAAGTCTAAATTCTATTTTAGTGAAGGACTTTGAATATCAATTTGAATTTGCAACTATTTAGTGCCTGGTTGGTGCTAGGCATACTTGCAGCTATAGATAGTATTATTACTTTGATATTACTCTTAGATATGAATGAATGGCAGAAGACGAGGTAAATCCAGGTTGTAAGATTATAAACCAGAGGAATAAAGAGAGAAGAGCCTTTTAGATACTTTATGTGTAATAACATAAAATAACATCACGCCTGCATTCCCCGAAGGGATGGGCTGGGGTGTATAGTAACACCCTCATTTCGCCGTTACGTTTAAGTCCCACGTAATAGGGGGCGAGCCTATTGCCATCAACCGGACACAAATCCAAACTCCGGGCTGCTACTGAAAAATTACGCACGGAAAAACCCAATAACACTTTGCCCGACCTGGGGATCGAACCCAGGACCTCACGATCAGCAGTCGCGCTTGCCACCACTACACAACGACGCAATTTCTATGTAATATTGGATAATAAGGCTATACTTTGTCGCGATGACTCCAAGCCTCGTTCACATAGAAAATGGAGCGATTTAAAGGCAGGCCCACGCCGCACCTTCACTACTCCCAAACCGCTTTCTATGTGGCGAAGGCTTTAGTGTATAAATGCTTTTAAACACTAAAATAATTTGCATTTAGTAAATTATATTATAAGCATGTCTTAGTGTCAAAGACATCAGATACTAAGGTAAATATTCAGAGATATCTTTATCTTTTTTTTTATTCATGTCACGACTTCGCACTTGTAGCATGAAGCGTAGAGACCCGACGGCAAAAAATAACCTTTAAGGTCTCTGTCCTACCTGGCCAGTGGTTTCCACAAATCGTTGAGAAGGCTTCGTCATACTTGGCGCCGATATCACAGAATCGAATAATGCAATTTTTTGTTAATGTGGACCGGCCTTATAATAGTGCTGTAACTAATGTTTTTAGTAAAGTCGATTTTGCGATGATTGGAAATAATCGATTAGATATTTTAAATACCTATTAAGTTCTGTCGTAATTCAAATCTGTTTGTAAAACCAACACATGGGCAATTTTAATCAAAGTAAATTGCGTTTTTGCCTATAAAATAGTTAATATGTACTAAAAAGGCAATAACTTTATTCAACGCTAAAGTCTGTGAAATCACAAGTAATAACATTGGCCCTATGTAACAAGACCTCCATAGGTTTTCCAGATGAATCATTCTTACTTTGAATATTGAAAAAGGACGGTCCAACATGTAATGGTTATGTTTGTGTTTTATTTATACTTTATGTCTGTTTGTAAGTCACTTACATAAAGAGACAAAGTCAATAAGTCATTACTTAGATAAATAAACGTATGCCTCCCATATAGTTCTTGAATAATAAATATATATATGAATTGCAATCATCCTATTTTCAGTTTATAAAATTCATATTCTTTATTTTTTCTAGTTTCGTAAATCATCATGAGAATAAAGGTTTCGCCGAACCGAACGCGGGGCGCGAGCGGATTGTGTCGACCGCGAGCTGTACTCTCTTTGGTGTGACATGCTTCATAGTAATCTTGTGGCGGCATCTATCACGCCACATGAGAACTACGCAGCATGACGAATGTCTAGCAGACTACAGCCGACAACAATGACAGCTGTCAAATGAAACATCACAAATCCTGCATCGCGATATCAAAATTTGATACGTAGATAGTATATATACAACTTCCCAACATCAACGGTCGCCAATATCAACGACTGCCACTGTTGGAGAACCCTTCCTTTTCGTTGGACGAACACCACACCTCGTTCCTCCGCAATCTCATGAATGATACAAACGCGGGCCTGCCTACGATACGCCCCGATTTCGCCCTGCGTTTGACGTGGCGCAGCCTTACCTCCTTTTATCCACACAACGGTTCTCCACGAACTTAATCCTCATTCATACCTTCCTCTTTTTCTTAATGGCGTATTTTTTTCCTTTCAACTCTTCAATATCCACTTTGAACATCCTCAAGAATTACGTTTCCATATGTCCCACAATATCCAGGCAACATTTCACTGCCAAACACATTTCCCAAGGCAAGTAACAACAGAAAATCTTTCATTCATGAGTTGTATTTTCTCTCAAATGAGCGTCATATCGCTAGTAAGTAGACACATCCTGTCGAACCTCCCTGACGACTTTCAACGGTCATTAGACGCAGGACGCCCACGAGACGATAATTGTGATAAAAACGTTGTCCATCAGTGTTTAGACGTACTTTGCAATACTTATTTACATTTCCCTATTTAGGGCCAAGCTACATTTGACGGAAGATACGTCGACGATCTTCCGTTGCGTAATTTACTCGAGCAATTTTTAGTTACGCATCTTCGGTCAAATGTGTACGGTGTGAGATGTTTATATGGAATTATGTGTACCGGCGGAAGATCGGCGATGTATCTTCCTTCAGATGTGTGGCGTTAGTCATTGCATTTTTCGTAGAGGGTCGGCCTTTTTTGCTTAGGATTGGGGAGCCAGATTCTGGCTACAAATAAATATTTGTAAGACCGAGACATAATTATGTCAAAAAAACGATATCTTCTTTTTCTATCGTCGGCACGTGCTATTTGAGAATAGTTCATGTCGAAGAGAAAAGATTAGCCAATCAGCGGGTGACTGGCTAGAGTGCGCTGAACGTACTTGTATCGCCACTCGTGGATGCTAAACGCCAAAATATGCTATGGCCTTGACACTGATTTTGTTGACGATCTGAATTTGCATGTACAAGGCATAATGATGGTCGCGAGCGCCACGTATCATAGCCACACGTTTTATTGAGACAGGTACTATTTGAGAGAGAGGCCTGTATCAGCAGGGGACTGATGTAGGCTATTGATGACAACTAAGACAGCCTTCCGAATACGAATCCACATTTTGTAGAATGTAATCGCCTAAAAACTTTAGTTGATCAACAAATATAATCGAAAAATTTCATTTATATGTAAATGATTAATGATCATCTTAACGTTAATGGTAAGGTTCATCATTGCTTCACTGTAAGGTAGTAATATGAATTGCCAGATTCATATCTAAATGACATTAAAGCAATTTTTTGAGAAAAGGTTATTACAACTTATAAGAAGTACCTACTTGGATTAATGTCATTTATTACATGATTACTCAGTATAATCTATTACTTTGTTTACAAGATTGATAGCGCGTTGATGTTGCCAGTAAGCAATGGTAAGTAGGCGCCATATTTAAAATCACAACATCTCAAGACAGGTCAAAGCACCGCGTAAAAAAAAAAAATAAGTTATCGCCTACCAACTGTCAAAGTTTTTTTTTAAATTTAATATTTTTTTTCTCTTTTTTGTCGACTATTCTGCCAGTGTTAATTTCATCTTAAACTTATTGATAATATTCTCACATTATTTACGAAGAACAATAGTTAAATAAAAATTAATATGACTCAAACATTCGGAAGTAAAAGACCGGACCGGTTGACCATCGCAAATCGTAGGCACGAGAATCGATTCACGACTATCGATACACTCGATTTCCGATTACTGATACAATCGAATGTTGTTGACAGGGGATTAAATATTAAATTAATACTGATCTGTTGTTTTGTTTATGTTGACTGTGACATGTCAGACCTTCAAAGATCTTCCTTGTGCGGTAGCTAGAAACTGGTAATTTTTACGTCGTATTTAATGAACTATTTTCTGTTGAGAAAGTTATTTATCGATAATTGAAGGAAATCAATTGTATATAACATGGGATAATAGTTCATTGGGTATGTGTTTTAAGTCCACTTAATGCATGTCACTTAGTTTATCATGTCGTAAGATTTTTACATTATAAAATGATATTAAAACTACAAGAAATCTCGCAACCTCCGATAAGGACATGGAGCCCTAATTAGCGATATAAATACTTACACGTTATAGTCATGACTTTAATAAGACCACTTTAAAAACGGAAATTGGCCACCAATCACCAACGCCAATATGCCAACATAACACGTAACATTGCAATCACCAACATTGGTTACGAAAACATTTTTTTAACCTAAAAAACCTTCAAATCTGATCTTGGACTGGATTAGAAACGTTTTGTCATTGTAGTTCTCATGTCACGTGGCCGTTAAGTAATTTTTAGCTGCTATACATAATTCATTGCAAAAAGTTTTTAATACCTTATGCAAATGAAAATAAAGGTGTTTTTTGCGTGGCAAATTCTTTGGGTCCACGTTTAAGTGTCGATCTTAATTGCCGGTGCGTGTGTGTGCATTCTTATTTCGCTTGCATTATGTAAGAGTGTGTTTGTAGTGGTTATCAGATAAGTTTGTATGAAGCTGTATGGAAAGATGGTAGACTTGATAGGAGGTGCTAAGTTCCGGGTTCGTATCTCCGATGCTAATACTATTTTTGGCATCTGATGAAGAAAAAGTAATGCCTTTTGTTGAATTTTAATTAAGATTTACGATTTCGAGACTTCCTAGGTATTTTATTTTCTAAAGATAGCTTTGCTGCTCCACCGACCAAAAGGGGCGGGGTTAGGGTGATCAGCAGACCAAAAATGGGTGTTACTAGCTCAAGGGCTCTTCATGGAAAACATTAATTATTGACTAAGGGCCAGTTAAAGTATGTTACATTAGTCAAATAATAACTATTACGTAGGATGTTTAACGTCTGTCAAACGCAGAGAGTTGTATGTCTTTTGAAGTTTGTCAATAACGACAAAGCGTGAAACAACGCTTATTTTTATTTAACCATCGTTAACGCCATTTTTAACTGTTACCCGTTAGTAATGTAGTCGTGAATACTCTCATCTCGCCGTTATTTTTACGTCCCATGTATTAGGAGGAGAGCCTATTGCCATCAACCGGGCACAAATTCAAACACCGGGCAGCTAATGAGAAATTCCACACGGAAAAACCCAATAACACTTTGCTCGACCTGGGGATCGAACCCAGGACCTCACGATCAGCAGTCGCGCTTGCCACCACTTGACCAACGAGGCAGTTACACAGGGAACCCTAATATAACTAATATTTTTATTTTATTTACTACGAATTTTACTAAGAGCTCATTTCTGACCTCTGCAACCCAATGAAAACCTCCCATGGTTACCGAAACCGAAGCGACAACCCGTGGCGACTGTCATAGGTATTATAATAACCAAGTTAGTATAATACGAATTAATAAAATTCATATAATTTTTTGCAGTTTCGTTTAGCATTATAGTGTTAGTTTCAATGATTTATATAGTAGTGACAGGTTTTGTTAGTCGTGACCTTTGAACAGCACACCCGTAGACAGTATTCTTATTATTTTACTGTTGTTTATTTTTCAAAATTATTAATTTCATTTTTTTTGCTATTTTCGGTACTGCTGTACGGTGTTCGATCCCCAGGTCGGGCAGTGTCATTGGGTGTTTCCTTGTAGAATTCCTCAGTAACAGCCCGGAGTTTCGATATCTGCCCGGTTGATGGCAATAGGCTCGCCCCCGATTACATGGGACTATAACGGCGAAATGAGGGTGTGACTATACAACTCTGCCGTACCCTTCGGGGAATACAGGCGTGATGTTATGTTATATTGTTCCTTTTGCAAAATTACTTATTTTGACGTTTGTTGTTACTTTGTTGTCACTTAGAATCAAATTACAGCTCTTGCAATGAGCGTTGTCTCTATGTATAAAGAAAATGTCAAATATTCGTGGTTCAGTTGTGGTTCCATTGCGATTTCAAACAAGTTTGTTAGTAGAATTGCCTTCTGTTCGCGTTGTGTACATCATATTCGACCAATCGTATTTTAAACGTGGTCGCGCGCGGACCCCGTCTTGCTACTTTCATCAACCACGCAAGTATCCATGTCTCGCTGTGAGGACTGCAGTAGCATCGTTCTGTTCTGTCTTTTCCCAACCATGTTGAGGTCAACTTCCAGTTTAACCAGATACGGCTGAATACCAGTATTTTACAAGGAGCGGCTGCCATCAGACCTCCGCAACTCAGTTACTGGGCAATGTCGATATCCTAAGGTTAGACCGGTTGTCAGACTTTCGGGCTTCTGACTACCCGTAACAACTGTCATAGGTATTTGTATGACACCCAGGACCGCTGATTTAACGTGCTCTCCGAGGCACGGATGCGTAACGAATGGTCACACATCTACGGACTGACCGCGACAAGCGCAACTTAATCTTGCAAATCATATGATCTGTGCGGTTGTTAGTTAGCCATGAGCCCCTCAAACATATTAGATCAAAATCCACAAGTGTCAGACTAACCACTGGCAATTAATACGATGAGCAACAGAGCAACTAACTTGTCAATATATGACAGTTGTAGAGACTTATTCGTCCTTCAATAACTTACCGCTATTTGCAAATGAATGATGGTGTCCTTACCTGAAATGACAAAATATAACATTAATATAAATACGAATTTTAAGTACGAGACGTAAGTGATAATCTGGACATTATAAGCTGTCGCGAAGGTTTCATATCAATCATCGTCAATTCGAAAATCAAATATACTTAATAATCTTATTTTAATACATGACTATTCAAACGCGAAGCGCCGTCGACACGACACGCTTGTGCCTCGCGTTTGGTGTGACTAACGCTTAAATAAGCACTTGTATTCACTGAAGAGTTAGGCAGAGGTTACCAACATTTTGCTAAAGATTGTCTTAAATCTTGTGAAATAAGCATAGCATATTATCGTTAACTGGACAGAGATCTATACTAATATTATAAAGCTGAAGAGTTTGTTTGTTTGAACGCGCTAATTTCAGGAACTACTGGTTGGAATTGAAAAAATATTTTTGTGTTGGATAGTCCATTTATCGAGGAAGGTTATAGGCTATATAACATCACGCTACGACTAATAGGAGCGGAGCAAAAATGAAAAATGTTGCAAAAACGGGGAAAATGTCCACCAGTGCAAAGCCGGCATGGGCCGCTAGTTTTAATATAAGACTGATACTGAGAATTTCCATACACAAACCCGATAACATTCTTAACTTGACTTGGAAATCGAACCCAGACCTTCACGTTATGCAGTCGCACTTACGACCAATAGACCAATGACTGGGTAGTCACATCATTATGTACTTATAATAATATCTATGTATTAGTAATGACCAAACAAATTGGCTATAGAGCAATGATAATAAAGGTCATTCACCGCAATAAAATTCGATTCTTCCTGCCCATGCGCACTGAGAAGTAGAATTCGGCAATGTTCGTGTGCAATCCGCCATTTTGTTACATTGCTGTCAATATTGCGTGGTTTGATACGCAGTGCTATTGCCGTTGCGTGAGTTGCGAAAATGTAGTGCAATGTCGGTAAAGCTGAACGTTGGTGGCGCCGGCGCAGCAAGTGTGCAGCAACACTTTACGTGTCTATTTGCAAAATAAAAAAGTGTAACCTCGGCTATCTATAACGCCTTACGTTACGAATCGATAGGTTTTAAGAACACAATAAAAGGCATAGACTTATATAAGTTTATTTGGAAAGGTGGCAAACGTGTGACTTAAGCTTTGTCAGATGCATTATTTTTTATTAAGTAGGTATTAGGTATAAGTTTTATCTTGATTTTTGAATCTCGAACGTACAGAACAACATAGTAGTAGTTAAAAAGGAAAAAACTTCTAGCCTTTCCCTATATTTAACTATGTTGGGGTCAGCTTCCAGTGTAACCAGATGCAGCTGAATACCAGTTTTTTACACGGAGCGACTGCCATGAGACCTCCGCAACCCAGTTACTGGGCAATACCGATATCCTAGGGTTAGACCGATTAAACCGATTACCAGACTTCCAGGCTTCTGACTACACGTAACGACTATTATAGATATTACTGACAGTTTAACATGCTCTCCGAGGCATGGAGCAATGTGTAACAAACGGTCACCCATCCACGGACTGACCGTGGCAAGTGCAGCTTAACCTCGCAAATCTTATGACCCGCGCGCTGAAGATCCGTTTTTTTTTAATTTGAATAGGCACAGAACATTCACATAACAAAAGACGAGATTTAGTTTCACGGTTTCAAAAAGTAGGTCCTATGGAAAAAGATGGCAAAAACCTCCACCAGAAGATTAGAATCTACCACACCCGACTCTAATTTTACTAAACACCCGTTTCACACTAACCTAATCCTTACCCCTATCACAATTAAGCATCTATTAGCCTAAAAACCAATCTAGAAAGGTGCATGCAAAACTTCGAACCCTGACCTGCGAGCCCTACTTCAATTTCCTCGTCTCGCTCCACCTGGCTCGCCCTTGCCTTAAGGCCGAGAGGCCGAGGTGCCGAGACTCAGAGAGATTAGTGGCGATTATACCAGCCTAGCTATTTGTTACGGAGACCTGTCAACTCGTTATCATGGTTAGATGGTGTCTGATAAGGTTCCTGGTTAGCTAATGTTGTGAACACGTTTTGTTATGCTCATTTAATGGAGATTATGGTTGTTGTACTTTATATTAGCTTCACTTGTAAATAACTATAGTGGCTAAAATTTAATACGCCCGTTTTGACAGTTGTCAGATTAGAACATGTTATGTCAATTTCGAAATACAATGTACTGATCTGACAGCTGTCAAAACGGGCCTATTAAATTTTAGCCACTATTGTACTTGTATTTTTTAAACTTCATGGATATTAAGTTCACGTCCAATAAATACTTATGATAGGTAGGATAATGATAAAACAAGGAAATAATTATAGTAATTCATTAAAAAAATTGGCATCGTATGAACGAAAGACATTACAATACTTCCTATTACTTTTGCTCAACGACTCTGCGTTGAACCTTGCATATCAAAGGTAAGGCTGGGTACACATTCCTGAGCGTCGCCATTTTTACAAAACCTCATTACGAGCTAGACGTGTCAGACATCTTAATAGCTAGATAGGTAGATACGACTTGACATTATATGCCAAAACTATGTGGCGAATGTTTGTCGATTTATTTATAAAAAGCATTCCTGAACTCTGTGTTGTTTTAAGATGAGGTTATTAACATTCGCACAGCCATAGATAATATGTGGTTTGAAGACTATTTTTTTAAATCTAAACTTTACTGCTGATTGTAAGATCCTGGATTCGATCCCCAGGTCGGGCAAAGTGTTATTTGGTTTTTCCGTGTGGAATTCCTCAGTATCAGCCCAGAGTTTGGATTTTTGCCCGGTTGATGGCAATAGGCTAACTCCCTGTAACATGGAACATAAATATAACGGCAAAATGAGGGTGTTACTATACACCTCTGCCCAACCCTTCAGGAATACAGGTGTGATGGTATGTTATGTTTGCTATTCCTAGTGAAACCGTGTTTTTGTACGGGTACAGCATCGAATGATGCTTTATTTATTTTTCTTTCAGTTATCGGTTGGCAGATAGGGTCCACTGTAACGCATTCCCCATAAATTTACTTAATAAACGGTTCTTGGCCTTGCATTTAATGCCCAAGATTACTAATTAAGAAACTATTCAAAATTATCTTTAAACTAGCTGTGTCCTCAAGGCTCCGCCCGTAGCCTATGTTACTCAGTGATAATGTTGCTTTATAATGGCAAAAGATTTTTTTTTGAAATCGGTTCAGTAGTTTTTAAGTTTATTCATTACATGCATAAATCCAAAAATACAAACTTTCCTCTTTATAATATTAGTATAGATATAGATTATCATTGAAATAATAATCAAGAGGGGCCGATAGTATGATGTGTTCTGGTCACCTACTTACATTGACATAACATCATGACACAGATCTGATACATTTTAATTGATGCATAATACGTCAGTGAGTGGACCAGAACTGTCAGTTTAGAAGTAATAAATTGTCAAAATGTACCGTGACCCACGCGTGTTTGCGAAACTTATGAATATTCAGAAACATTAAAGTTTATCATTGCTTCTACACATGCTATGATCATTCCGAATATACTATTTTTTATATTCTATTTTGTTATGAAATAAACTTGATCTGAATCTAAGAAACTCGTCCAAGTTTCGATAGATATCTACTTTGACTAAGTTGTTATTTTAAGTATAAATCATAATCATCAATTTATTGTAAGTAAATATAAGTTTGCTTTGTTTATAATGTTTAGTTAGAATTGCTCTACTCGACTAAATTACAAAAATAGTCTAAACTAGGCTTTACCTTTCAAAAATCCTTCAGACAACTTTTACAACTTCCGCGAAACGTATCAGCTTATAAATAGGTGGATAAAGACTTTTTATTCTAATTAGATAAAAGAAATTAGCATTGCCGTGAAAACATTTACACAATTAACGCAACAGCCATTTAATCTTATTTACAATGCCGGAAAAAAATAAGCCCTTATAAGGCGATGGTACACACAGTCGCGATCCGAATTTCATGCACTAACTACTGGCCGGAAGAAAATCCGTATTTAATCTTACTCCTTATTCATACATTCATTCATACCATACCATAGATGTAGATACTCTGCTGATCGTTTGAATCCCATTCGCTGTTATTAATGTTCAGATGGCATATACCAAAAACTTGTCAGACAGATTGGCGATTAAAGTATGTTTTTATAAGCAGAAAGACCGCAGCTGCCCGCCCTCTTAAAATTATCCTTTAATCACCTTTTACGAGAGCCACGTGTGATGGGGATACCCTAATTTTTACAGAGAACCAGGTTCTAAGATCCTTGGAGTCAATTTCGTTTCAACCGAAGCCGAACTGTGCGTCCAGACAGTGTCGTATTGTTTGAAAACAAAAACAAAACCAAACAGTTTGACAGTTAAACTGACTGACAGTTACATTTCATTTGCGGTTTGGCAACAATTTTGTTAGCCTCCTATACTTACACACGGTTATCTATACTAATATTATAAAGAGGAAAGATTTGTATTTTTGTATGTAACGAATAAACTTAAAAACTACTGGATCGATTTCAAAAATTCTTTTGCCTTTAGAAAGCTACATTATCACTGAGTAACATAGGCTATATTTATTACTGGAATAAAACTTCTTACGCGGGCGGATCCGTGAGGACACAGCTAGTATTACCTAAATGGCATGCGGCGTCAGTATGTAGATACGTCAATAAACTCGGGTGTACACCCGGATGTGTGTACAGCCACCCTTACCGAATTTATGTCCTCATCTTCAGAATAAACACATCACTTCTGCGAACCAAGTTTATTAGCCAATTATTTTTTAAACACATCTTGTTGTAACGGATCTTTTGCGGTCAGTATTTCGTCATTACCTTTTATATTTGAATACCTATATGTATAGTTAAACAGATTTTGCGAACTTATAAATTACGATTGAACGATTTCTCGGAAAACTAAAGTGTTAAACTCGTTTCAATGATGTGTTTATTGGCTGGATGCTAAAACTGGAGGTAAAATTAATTAGTCTAGTCTTGTAAACAACACCTGCGTTGGATGGTGGGAAATCAACTCATTTGTTAATGATGAACTACTGGTTTATGGAGTTCAAAGGCGGGTCAGCAACACTTTAACATCAGTGAGTTAATGCTGTGTCAAGAACAACTAAAATAGTAATTGGTCATTAGCTGTTAACCTTTTGTAAGTCTTTCGGAGCTGCGAACGAGTCTGTGAAACCTTGATTCAGAGGAATATTAGAGAGCAATGAGAGAACCTCCACGTGTGACGATACTTTAGGCCGGCCATACACGGGCAGCTTGAAGCAGTCAGGATCGACTGCTTGAAGCTGCGACTGCATAGTGAACTACAGACTTCTACGTACGTACATACACGAACCGCTCAAGCAGTTGCAACTGCTTCGGGCGGTTGGCAGCACGGTGAAATTTCATCATGCGGTCAAGCAGTCGCCAGGCATACACTGACTGCTCTCGCGCAGTTACCTCCGCCCGCGCTCTTCATTCCACGTTGCTTCCTCCTCAAAATCCATGATTCTACTGATTTGAAATCGCCAACTACTCGAGCAGTTAAACTAACTGCTCGAGCAGTTATCAATGGCAGCCTCAAGCTGTTGACTCTTGACTGCAAGAGTGGTCCGTGTATGTTGATCAGTAGGTAACTGCTCGAGCAGTCCGTGTATGGCGGGCCTTAGTCCGTCCGGCTCACCCTGGGCAGTCAGCCCCGCTACCAACCTTGCTGACTGGGCCTTCACCACGGCAAGAGCTATTCTCATATAAAGGATGACTCACGCTAGACCGTGTCGGGTCCGAGCCGAGTGTCGGCCGTAGCACGGTCAACTAATATTACATATATTTTGTATAGACACACTCACGCTATACCGAGCGGCAACCGAGACAAATATATGTACTATGCGTGCCAACTAAGAATAGTACTGTCAAGACGCCATTTTGTTTCGCAATACTCGCGAACTTCATTACCAAAGCGTAAGGTGTGCAAAAAAAATAAAGAAATTATACTCAGTTTAATTATTTTTAGTTCACTTTTTTGGTATTTCTAATCAATTTACGCCAAATTAATTACATAATAATTATGGCGGCATATAAGGGTGACCAGTAGCATTTCGTGAAGTCAACTATATAGGTATTTTGGTTAAGTTCTTTAATGAATACTGTTTTCAAATATTATTAATTTATCCAAAATTATCTATTTATGGAATTCAAGAAATAACATTTTATAAAAATGCATATAAACAATAATGAAATCTATGAATAAAAAAATATATCATATTTTTTTTCATAGTTTTTTTTTTGCCGGCCGTACTAATTTGACAGCTATCGTGTGAAGTTGTAGCAAGCGCGATCCTATTCTTATTTGGCACGCATAGTAATATTAGTTGGCCGTGCTACGGCCGACACTCGGCTCGGACCCGACACAGTCTAGCGTGAGTCAGCCTTAACTCGTGTTCTCACGAGAGAAGAAGAAGGAACATTTCCATAATCACTTAAATTAAAATTAACATAACATCACGCTTTATATTCTTTGAAGGGTGCGGCAGAGGTGTTTTAATAGGGGACGAGACTATTGCCATTAACTGAGCACAAATCCAGATTACGGGCTGCTAAAGAGAAATGAAATTTCTAATGGAAAAACCCAATAACACTTTGCCCGATCTGGGTATCGAAACCAGAACCCCTTTTGCTCAGCAGTCGCACTTGAGACCACTAGACCAACAAGGCAGTTAAGTATATAAAACTAATTATTAATATTTATTTATTAATAATTATTTTTATATTAAAATTATTTACTGCGCTTGGCATTGCAATTGGTGATCGCTACTGTCGATACTACTCATCTCAATTTGTAATTAATATAAACTTCAACAAGCGTACCTCGCAACACCTAAATAAGCTACTTAAACCTCCAAACGTTTACGATGCGCAGGAGTTGATTGATTCGCAGCTTTATGGCCCAATGTGTCGTTACCTCTTTAACTCGGATTTACGATTTTATTCATCGTAAAATAATATCTTTGGAAGGAAACTTCTGGATTTAAGTTTTTTTTTTGTTTATTTTAATAACTTATTTTCGATGTTTTTTCCTCTTGGGATATACCAGTCTAATCTTGCTGTGGAATAAATATACGCGGCGTACCATTTTGCAATAACATACTTACATGCTAACTTGTGCAAATTAGAGTTTGTGCAAATAACATAGAGCCTGTAGCCAGATCTTAATCTATACAATAATTTATAATTACTTGTCCTGACTGATTCATCAACGCAGAGCCTAAACCGCTGGGTTTAAAAACTTGAAATTTGGATAGTAGGTTCCTTTTGTGACATGGGCATCCACTAAGATAGGATTTTTGGAAATTCTACCCCTAAAGGGGTAAAATAGGGGATGGAAGTTTGTATAAAAATTCACGCGGACAAAATTGCGGGCAAAGTGCTAGTACCATCATAGAGTCATCACTACATACATACATAAACTTCACGCCTTTTTCCAATAGAGTAGGCAGAAACTATAGAACGCCACATGCTACGACCCTTACATACTCCTTTCGCTTCATCCACATTCATACATCTTGTCATACACGCACGCCGGTTGAGAGTACTACGCACCTGTCCTTTGTGAAGAAAGTCATCACTAATCCATGATAAATAGTCCATAACATAACCGCAGTAATTAGCATAATCCTCCCATCATTCAATATAGCGGTTTATAGGAAAATCCAGTTAAACTGTAACAGTAAGTCTTCCAAGTAGCCTCTTCTAAGAAGTTAGTCGCCAAAAGTCAAAGGTCAACCTCCTACACTAACATCAGAGACCCAGTTGCATTATATTAGAATATCATTTCATGTACCAAGCAGAGTACTTGATTGATTATTTTGGAAACCGCAATAACGGTGCGTAAGCTATCCTCTTGAATCTTGAACGTGAAGTTAAGGTCAATAGACTATGTCCAAAACTGTAGACATTAGGTTGTAGATACATCTATGATCTATGTAGTCTATGGTACAGTTTAATGAAGATAGATGCGTAATACACTTGAGAGTAATAAATCGCACATCCCTTGTTATTTGTCTTTGCTCTGACTTTTTTTCTCAAACCATAAAGAATTGAGTAAAAATCCTTGTAAATTGAGTAAAAAGGATTGCAAGCATACAAGCTTAGCTTTCCAATGACAGAAAACAAAATCATTGGACATTTAAATAACCGACACAAACAATAATTTAACAAAATTCCTCAAATTCAGCTGAATCAGGTAATTTCATACCACCTAAGAAAAAAAAGTGATATATCTTCAATGACGACATGTTTGGTGCAGTGGCTGAGCGATTGGCTTCTGCGCTACAATTCGTGGGTTCGATTCCCGCACGGAACAAATATTTGTACGGCGTACAGATAGTTGTTCCGGGTCTGGGCGTTTGTGCTTGTGAAGATTTGTATCTGTAAACGCACCCACGATACATGAGAAATCCTAGTAGGCAACGTTTTATTTAAGAAAATAAGAAATAAAAAAATCTGATTACTGGTCTGAACCTGAAGATATCAATTTCCAATATTAATTGATTTGCAGAAGTACTTTTTCTCTCGTTTCCGCAGAAGCTATATAAGAATAGCTTATAGCCACAGTGAAAAGATTAGCCACTCAGCAATGTTAGTAGCAAGGCTTTCCAGGTTGCGCCGGACGTACTTAAGTATACTGGTGGGGGTCTATTAATGCGCCATATTAATGTCTATTAATGACAGTCAGTCAGATCAGTCATCTAGTTAAAATAGAAGCCGAGCTCAACATAGCTAGGTAACGAACAAGATTTTGACCATTTCAGGAGTTGTAACTAACATAACATCACGCCGTGTATTCCCCGAAGAGTTAGGCAGAGGTGTTTTAGTAACACCCTCGTTTCGTCCCATGTAATAAGGGGCGAGCCTATTGCCATTAACCGGGCACAAATCCAGACTCCGGGCTGCTACTGAGAAATTCCTAATGGAAAAACCTAATATCACATTGCCCGACCTGGGGATCGAACCCAGGACCCTATGCTCAGCAGTCACGCTTGCGACCACTAGACCAACAAGGCAGTCAAACCTTGTAACTTGGTTGTAACTGTTATTGAATAAACTTGTCATAAACAATAAATAAAAACGCCAAAATTCATCATCTCCCTGCCCTTATCCCACACTAGGTGGAGTCGGCACAACATGTATTCGTAAATCCATGTTGTTAGAGGTTTTGGCTTATTGTTTTATGACCGGCCGCCTGCCCGACATCAACCCTCCTTTGGAATACACGTTGTGCCGTCGCGCGGGCGACCCAATGTGGTTGCTGATATTATGCACTGGGTCCCAAAATGATATGCTTGTAAATCTTATTGCCGACAACTAAGCAGATTATGTTCTTCTTGGTGGAGTATACTTGAAGTTCCTCGACCCACTCATTAAGTTTTGCTAGGGACTTTGGTTTTGACACATCGTAAACTAATATAGCACCGTGAGCGTCTCTGTAAAAATTCCTGTCCCGCTATATAAAAACGCCAAAATTGCGAAACAAAAATAAAACTTCCACAACCCTACTAGCTACTAGATTAAAGCCAATAATGATGATTAAACGATACATTTATGTTTACGGATTTTTTATTTGCCATTATTATGTGAGAATAAAAATCCCATTAAAAGTTATTTAACAGGTCATTAGCGGGGTCATATGTCAACGCACGAGCATTTTATAAGCCGATATTCACAGCATGGTCACTGAACATAATCGAATGATGATTTGTGACTAAAGCAACGGCCCATTGAATTATATCGGCGAAAAAACCACTAATTAGACACCTACAGAAGTTCCATGTGTATTACAAAAACGAAAAACTATGATAACTAAGCATGTACGTCAAGACGTCAAAAAATTTGCGCAAACGATATTGTACCGACAACACCGTTTGCGTAAGCGTTTGCGCATGCACGTCACTGCGTGTAGCCGGGCCATAAGCCTGTCCTCACAACAATGAGGCTTTAAACACAGAGACTGCTTTAAGCAATAGGACTGCCCTCTGTACAAATTCTAAAACATGTTTTTTTTTGTTTAATATGTGTGTACAAAAAAATAAATTGTATTGTAATGTATGCTAGGCTGAGCAAGGAGCGTTGTGACCGTAGACTCAATCACTTATGATCGGGGTGACCCTTCTTCTCGTCACCAATCAGAGCCATTGGCGCTGGTAAATTAGACGGGAATTTGCCATGCAATGGTATCTACTTCTCCATTTTGTCCTGCAGATGAGGTTGATTTTTTGGTATCTGGATTTTATACATTAAACATTCACACCCCTAAGAAGCAACACTACCATCAGCGATTTTCATTTCGTTCTAGTAGTCCATATTTTGTACAATGTCTTAGTTTATGTTTTCTATTATTAAACCCATCAAAGTATCCAAAAAGTATGTAGATAGTGGACCTACTTTATTCATTTTTTTTGTGCCCAAAACTGTCTATTAAGCTGCCTGTCACAATCGTAGTACATTAATTTTATTGCTGTAGAAATGGCCAATATGAGTAATGGTAAGTTTTATGGTGATAAAAAAATTAAGTGCGTAGCGAAAGAGTTAACATGATTATAATAAATAACCGTTGGATAAGCTGCTTAAAATTCGTTTCATGTTTCTATTAAATAATCTCTGATTCACCTGAAAGCATATTGGATATATCTTATTTCGCAAAACTTGAGAACGGCTCGACCAATTCGGCTATTTTTTTAAATATATTCCTTAAGGAAGGTTCTTATGGAGAGAAAAAACATAAAAATTACGTGGAAAATAGTAAAAACAACACTTTTCTTTTCCCACTACAGACCAATAACTTTTGACAGAACGAAGTCTGTCCGGGCAGCTAGTCTTTAATAATTCTATGTGGTTAGGATTCCATGAGCATTAAATAGGGTGTCAATTCAATTCAATTTCAATTCAATTCGTTTATTTCATCAGTAATATGGTACAAATGGTGTTACAAGAAAGTAGTGCTTTACACATCTCACCTATATAAGGCATGCGAAAATTTACTGTTAGGTACAAGATTCATTGAATAACATTGAAAAAAACTTAGGTACAGCAAAATTTTTATTGCAGAGATTTGACAGACTTTAAGCTGTTGTTTCAGACAAAAACGCGCCATTCGACACGCGACAAAGGCACTGTTTGCGTTTCTCATAAGGTTTAGGTCGGAAAAACAATAAAATTGAAAAGAAAAAAACAATTGTGTATTTATGAAGTGCAGAAACCAAATTGTCATTCAAAGTAGGTACCTATACATAATCTAGTTATGGTACGACACAACTAAGAAAAATTCGGCTAACTTCGTAAAACCGATCACTTCCGAACTGAGCGCGACTTCGAGACCACGAAATTTTTATTAGTACTGCAGTAAAAAATGATCTTTACGCTGAAGCAATAAGTGTGAGTGTTGCGAAAATGAGCGACTGCCGTTGGTTGTTCGTTCAAGTTTGCCGATGCAACTTCTTAGTTGTGTCCTATAAAATTACGACATTGTGTGGGAATTTCACGGTTCCCTGCTCTCGGCTGTTGACAAATATATATATTGAGTAGGTACAATTTTTTTAACCATTAATATACTCATGTTCGCACCAACGACTCACCGATTTTGACCCCACTGTTACCGCTGTCATAAATAAAAATATGCAAATTATAAATAAGGAAACCTCTTCTTAAATCCCAGGTACTGACGTACGAGGTTCACATTAATTTGATATAATTTCGAATATTAATATTGCTGAAGATTTATATGAAGTTATTTTTATTTTCGTTAGGATAAACGGGGTAAGAGAGTTGGACAAATTATTGTATTGACAGCTGAAATATTATAGTTTGCACGTGTTGAAATGTGTGGGCAAAAAATATCACATCTGTTAAAGTCAATGACTTTGCAATTGGTTTCAAAGTTGCAACTCAAAATAGACGAAAATGAAAATTCTATTTAAAATCGAGACATTGTGGTGATGATGCCATAATTATAGAAAAAGCAGATTATTTGAGATCACAGACACAGAGAGATCATTTCCTTACATCAGAATTGACAAACATTATTTGGTAAATCAACAGCTGAATCGACAGTACTTGCAGTACCTATAATACAACCTAAACCATTAACTTCGATCACATAGCAGTCACACCAGAAATTGTACATACATCTCAGCACATCAATAGATAACATTTAATTTCTTCAAACTCTGAACCTTAATATCACTAACTAAAACTTTCCACAACAAATCTCTGTATTCCAACTAATCTATATTCTCTCACAGGTCACTGAACGATCTCAGGTTCATATATTAAATTCGTATATATTATTCATAAGAAGACACCGCTCGCTTTGCAACTAATTTGGTATTAAATCAGTTAGTATTAATCTCATTGAGCTCATTCATATCTGCATGTACTCCCATTATAGTCAGAGCCTTATTAATAATTCATAATTCAACAACATTTGTTATGATTTTTTGTTCAAGTACATTAGTTTTAATCATAGCAACTTTAGTTGCTATAGCAACGGAGTGGTAGAGTATATAAATACATCTTGAGTCATCTTTTGGCTGACGAAATTTTATACAGTATATTACTATGGCTTATTATGAACTCATAATAGAGTCAAACTAATGCCCAAATTAATGACGAAACACTTCTTTAAAAGCCTGTTAGCATAAATTACATAAATTTATGGAAAGCTTATCGTAGTACATTGGTCTACAAAAAGCATAAAACTCAGTACAAAAGGGTTGACATTAGCACTACGAATACAAGTCATTGACCATCATCTATCTACCAGTACACCATAAACATTTTTGCAAACAATTTACGGCCTAATCACAAGAGCTCAATAGAAAATGTAATTTTGTACGTAAATATAAATACGATAGTACGACATACACACACATTTTGGAGCAACTCATCTTGATAGGTGTGATTAATTCCCTAAATAGCTGATACATTAATTATTTTTTTCTGTACTCCGATGAATGGAAATTCAATAAAACCAGTGTTGAAGCAATAACTTATTGAAAGCCTTAATATTATGAGAACGGTTTCACACAAACAAAAGTCAAGGAAAGTATTGTCCTTCAACTTTACGATCTTGCCCTTTGTTCTTGTGTGGTAAGAACAGATCAATAAGCCTTTATTACCAAGGAATAAGGTTTAATTTACAATGGTGTAATGTAACAGCTCCTGCTATATTTTCTGCGGGTATTGGGTTGTCAATATTTAAATGAATTATTGTAGTGGACTTATAAGTTATCGAGGAATAACCACAGCAATGATGTATGAAAGTCTTTTGTCATTATTCACAAATTAAATTTGTTAGAGTTGAAAAAGGAAGAATTTTTCATTTAATTTAATACAGATATATTTCAAAGTAATTTCGATTTGAACGTGGTGAAATACGTTTATTTACACTAGATTGTAAATTTTCTACCCTGAACGAAGGTCAACAGAAGCTTTAGAATTTAACCCACTCAGACTCAAATACTAGTCGCAGCTTCTCAATTCAAGGCCACAGGTACTGTTTGAAATAGAATTACTAGTAGACTTAATACCATAGATACTGTCACTAACATCTTTAGCTAGTAATTACTACTATCTAAATCACGATACAACACATCTTTTCTCACCGACGACTTGTTCAACTTGTAAATGCTCTACTACTCTACTTGGAACTCCTTTCCAATCCAATTCCAGATATGTCTCAAAATCTACACGAGAATCTCACTGCACCCAATATGAACACACATATGGCCTTTTCCGAACCCAATAAGGCCACGATGTGCGATGAGTACGTTACGTAAACCATACAAAAACTTGTACAGAACTGGGTCACCATACGACATCTCGATTGATTTAAAAGCCACAATGTACCGATTTTTTCAAATTAATCGAAATCACTTGCAATTATCTACGGAAAATGTCAAGATGAACTTGTGGTTTCGAAAAAGAGGTACGCCTTGGTTAAAGGTATTGTTTCTGATGAGTAAGCTGTTGTGCAAGTAAGTTGGAGTACCATGGACTTGTTTTTGCTATGCCAGGCTGCATTCTCTTTTTCTTGGGTGTAGCCAAATGTCGTAAAGGTTACACTTTAAACTAAAACTGTATAAGTACATTAAATACTCAGACCAGCAATCCCACCAAGCACGACAAGAAAGATTATCGAAATAAAGACAAAGCTATCGATGAGCGATCCTGCCAAGCGCGTGACTTCTAACGAACACCGTTTCACACAGTATTCTTAATCAGATTATTCCAATGTTGAATTGGGAGCTTAAAAACCGGTAACCACAGAAAATTTCATAGAGCCAAATCGACATTTAAATACAGGCACACAGTCAATTTAGTAATAACAGCGAAAAATTGCTGTTCATAGTGAACGAAATTAATATCTGTAGACTTCCGATCAATGCAACTCAGTCGTTACTAATAACAGGAATCTAACCTACGCCAATTAGACAACGGAAGACGTTAATCGATTAGATTATATAAATCGAATAGATTTTATCGATTGTTGTGATATTTTAAAGGAACAAGAAAATTGCATGAGAAACCTGTGCAGGATTTTAATGGAAGGTTGTAAATGTTAATGACAGAAGAATATTTATTATAAGTTTCATTTAGAGCAGCTATAAGGATGGAAATTCCATAACAGTTATCTTTTTAATGGTTAAGCAAACATTTGGGAGATTAAAACCTTGGATCTGATTCCAAATTGGGATAAAGAGTATTATTCCCTAATATTTTAATTACCATTATTTGTTAGAAAAAAATACCCCCTTCGCTCCCCCTTTCTTTACCAACCGGTAGCCCAAGTGCTTAAGGAATTAGCTACTAGTAAGTAGCATCCACCTGCACACTGCAGACATCAATCTGCAGTCATTAATCCATCTAACGTGACCCAGGATAGTCCCTTGTGGCATTCTATTAGAAAGTCCCATATTCTACAGTCTACATTAATGGGATCTTGTTTTATGCAACGACATTCATATAGTACAAAAGTATTAGAGATAGGGCAGAAAACTTTATATTCCAATTAGTCAAAAAGCGGCATAAAATATATTTATGAGATGATCTAAATTGTCAAACGCAATTCAGAGAAATATAATTCTTTTGCATAGTACGTAAAGTACATAAACATCGTTAAGTGCAATTTCCCTGATCTGGAGCCAACAATGAGAATTCTATGCGGAATCACTTTCCTATGCGTCTCACGTTAGATTTAGCACAAGTAAATCTATTCTAATGTCAGTGAAATAAATTGCGTCTATTGATATTCAGCTCAGATGGACATCTCGTTTAAACAAATCTTGTTTAAACAATGCTGAAGTGTTTATTGTTTTACCTCCGTGTTTAAATGTTCGTAGAAACTAATTTATTACTGTTTTAATGATGAATTAGATTAACATACTTTGAGGTTAGGCAGTAATTTTTGTTTCCTGATTGAAGTTGGGATACAAGGCGATTTATCGGGACAGCAACATCTACCTTCAAAACTATTCGCACTGCGATCACTACCCCGTCTAAAATCCATGATAATTGTGTGGCTACGTTCCAAAAAATATTAATTGTTACACTTGATTGTAGCATATCATAGACGAGCATGAAAAGACATGCCATCCCATGACAAAACAAATCTCATGGATTTTGTTGAACCTGTAACACAATATCCGACAAAATCCGTCACACATTTCTTGTCCCTGCAGTGCATGTCCTAGTTAGATCTGCATCAGGCTTTGTACATAATTGTATCAAAGCCAAAACAGGCAGTCTTGAGTATCTAAACATCTTGACCGACACTGCACTACTGACTCAACACCCTAAGAGGCGTGAAGTCACAAGTAACAATAAGTGTGCCGCAAGCTTGTCACATTACCAAGCAACCGGTTGCTTATGAAACCGATCGCGGGGCGTGGTCGCTACGTACCAAATTTATGCCGACTGGCGCTTGATATTGTGTTATGAGTTAGTATGGTTCTGTTGTGTATCTCGGTTACTGTAATGTGATATAATCTGTAAGCGTGTCTGCGCAAAAAACTAAATTAACACCTAAAAGTGGTAAAAAGAATGGTGCTGTAATTTTTTTAAAGAATAAAAGAAAAGGTCATTCAAAAGAAACTCATCATCTTTTTTGGATCTGGACACGCGCATCCTTGCACTAAGAAAATAACTCAGACCATTGATGAAAAAGAAAAAAATATACATCAGCAAAAGACTAGTTAGTAGTCTCCGGGTTCCCGTTAAATGATTTTAAAATATACTACATCACCGCAGGAGATTATAAAATTTTAGTATGAATGAAACAGATGTCTAGACGGATCACATTCATATAAACAAATTAAGAATCAATCACATAACTCATCTTACAAAATCCATATCAATTTAAACGAGTGATATACCAAGTCGCCAATAACAGTAAAGAATTAAAGAATGAAATCTTGTCTACTCATCGCATTAACGAAATTAGTGAAGAAACTATTTTTAAAAAGGTAGAAAGACACTTCAATCACAGTACAGTAATACCTGCCAGAATTTCTCTTTCACAAAGTTCGTTCTTACTTAATCGCAAAAAAAATCCTGATCAAACAGACTTAACAAGGTTCACGACCGATGTTTTATGTTCAAACATGTTTAAATGACTACAATGTTGAAAACTTGTGTAAAGTTTTTTCAACTCGTCAAAGACGTGCGTCAGAAACATCAGTTAACGACACATTGATGCGCGCTCAAAAGTCAAAAGGCCAACAGAAAGTATCGCCACATTGAAATTAACTCATCTATTACCACAGCTTTGTGGTTTGTGGCCATTTTAACTCACAAACTAAACGATTCTCATTCATTCTGTAATAAAATATTGAAGATTTGCATAAATTTGTTGTTGCCTTGAAAAATATCGACTCTCAGTCTGCAGTTTTGCAAACCATCTCGCAAACTAACGTTTAATACCGCAGATCGAGTGAAAGTAATGCGGTAACTGCATGAATTATGTATGTACGTACGAGCTACTGGAATGCCGTATAACTTCCGAAAAAAAATCCGTATTACGCGAACAACAGCACGGCAACCGATAAGTCACGTGTTTAAAACAATATTACAAATATGGCCGCTGTCCCTTGACAGCTGTCAAAATATTCCCGCGCTTCAACCGCGTTTTATTCAATGGAAATTTTGTTGTTTTTAACGATTTTTTGAGCAATATAAAGAAACGAATATTGTTTTAATATACAAAGACGACCACGGACACAGCACGTGGTAGCGGCGACATTGCAGGGAGCCAATCAGTATTTTATGACACATAAAAATTTATGCCGACAGGTGTTCTTGAAAAAAAATTGTAAGTATATTTATAGATTATATCTATAAAATAAGATGTTTAATTAACACTTTGCGGTTTTTAATTTGCGAGTAATCGAATAAAATCTCGCTTTTAATTACATTTTATAAAATACCGATACAAACTTGATCAAAAATTATTATAATGCGAATTCGTATTTCGCGTTGAGACATGGTTGGGACTCATCAGGCAACTAATAATTTTACATTATATTTGCATTATAATGAGGTATACAGAGAAAGAATACCGGTTTTTGCTGAATTTTCGTACAAAATTAACTATAGATCACGTTTAAGTACTAAGAATGTCAACCGTCGATTTCGTTAAGATTTTATGACTTTTCATAATATTATTATACGTTATTTATTGTCTAATTTCTGATAAACCGGAGATTATGGCAATTTATTTCAACACTGACCATTCAAGCTCATTCAATCGTAAAGGGTACGAACGGTCATTACACAGTCAAATAACAAGTAGGTGAACTTACTAATGTTCAAATCCATATTTAAAAAGTTGTTTTTTATTTCGTAAACTGACATTTAAGTGACATAAATTATTTGATGAGCTTCATTTCATGCATAATTAAAGTTAAAAAGTCAATTCTCACGTTGAGAAACGTAATCGCATAATCACAAGATTGAAACTATTTACCTACTATCTTTTACTTATGTGTTTCAGACAACATATTTATTTAGGTACATTTCATGTAGTTTTGACAGCTGTCACTTTGACATTAAGACTCTAAGGGATTAATCGCACTTGTCTGTATTTTTTGTTCGGACGCATCAATTCAACTTTTGGCTAAGGACGCTTCAACATAGATGAGTATGCTGTTAATAATGCTGACAAATATAATTCATTCCTTCTTCTATGATAAAGTAAAACATTAAGCGACTTACCTTAGTGTTGAGCGTGTGTGTGGAGAAGAAGGAGCAAAGAAGAACGAATGCGGACAGCCAGTGGGCCGACACGTACTGCGTCGACTCCATAGTGAATCTGTAACAAATGGAGATATAAATTAGAATTATTTGGAACAACTGACTAAAGGAAAGGCACTTTATACAACACACAGAAAATTGTGAAAGCAATGAAAATGGTAACTTAAGAAGACAGGCCAATCTCAATAGCTGATTGCAATAGGCTTATGGCCAAATACTCGAACGCTAGATACTCATTTTTAAGCTGCTGTCTCTGTCACTTTAAGGCGAAGTGACAGTGACAGCACGACACTTTACCGCAACTTAAAATTGATGAGCGTTTGAGTATTTGGCTATTAGTTGATTAGACTAAGAGAGACTACAAGTAGGTACGTCATATTCTGGGTGCCACCGAGAGTCTAAGGTAAAATGATTTCAACGCTAATATTAAATTACTGTCGTTTTTTCTGTTTAGTTACCCCGGGTTTTTTAAAGGTTGATCAACGGAAAAAGTTTTCAGCTGTCAAATTTTATGATGTAATTGGTTGTTAGAATTTTGGTCAACCAATCACATTCGTTGACATGAGATTTGACAACAGACGACATTGATCAGACTTTCAGAAACTGGTAGTTAGATAGATATAAGAGATTTTGGATATTGAAAAGGTCATATCAATTTTTTTATCAATATCTTTAAAATGTTGACTACATTTTTTATCTGAACTAACATTAAATTTAACACTACATTAAAGTTTTAACATTAAAGTTTACTATTTTCAATAACAATCTTTCGTTACATCATTATTATTAGCAACAACTTAAATCATAAACAAGGACCTTTAGTGTTGCCATACAAATAAATTTCCTTGCGTCGGGGTTACCACTTTTCTCTGCAGAAATTCTCAGTTCCAGTCTTAGATCAAGAGATAGTACGCTATCTTGTCATCGCAATTTATGTTGCAAATTACACCTTGTACAAGAAATTGTGTCCTTATCTTAGCATGGAGTGTTTAAGGGTTTATTTTATCTTGCTTCAGGTACAAGTTAGTCTTTGTTGGCATGTACTGGGTATTTTTGTAGATTCATAAAATTTTATTAACCAGGTTCCTGACCGCGTCGTTTTGTCTGGCTGTTCGCGCTTAACTGGGAAAATATTGGATGGATTTTGATACAGTTACTACAAATAGTTTTTTTTTGTGACTTTTTGTACTGGACTGGTTGTAATTTAGAAATGCTACTTGGAGTGTTTGTTTGAGTCTTTTGAGGGTATGAAAAAAATTACTGTTTTAGTATTGCTCAAGCCCAAGAGGAAGGGTCAAGTCAACCATGATATCTATGTGTTTTGATTTTAATGAGAAGGAATCATGTACCTTTTTTTTAAATATTTAATAACCTTCAACTCAAAACATTTCCTTGGCTGAAGAGACAATATCGCATAAACATGACACAACCAGACTTCTAAATTTTCTTTCGCTGACTTTTGAACAAAAAGTGTCTATAATTATGTGCTCTTAACAAGTAGGTAGGTACATAAAGTGCATGTACAAGTTGACCTGATTGACACATCAAGTGTCACGCGATCGGAAGTGAGCGGTGATCGTACGCAGCGATAGAAGCGACCTTAGCATCATCTGATAGCTTTCAATGTGTTTAAAGCATAATCCTTTGTAAATGTTTTTTATTAAGTTGAAAGAAATACTTGATAATTATAAAGCCTGACTGCCTATAGTGGCAAACGTGTCTTAAATAAAATTTTGGGCACCAAACCCGGTGTACACAACAGCTTTAGTTGTTAGTTAAGTAGTTGTTTACACGATTCGTTACACTTAACTTTAGAAACCATAGACACGCATTCTGCTAAAGACTGAAGACCTGTTAATTTTTTTTCTGTGTGAAGTGAAATAATGAATTCAGCTGCAAATTTTTAGACTGTAAACTGACCCCGACGTTCTTGGGAAAAGGCTAGTATGATTAATACAAATATAAATGTTATTTTTGATAGTCTTTCCAAATATAATTTATGGGAGAATGTCAAAGCATGTTTGATTAAATAATTACATCATTTAGATGCAGATAAAACATAGACAAAAAAGGAGATAGCCGAAAACAAAATCAAATCAATTCATAAATAGTTTGGCCTTAAAAATTATAACCATTGCACTGTTCTTTATTTGCGTCATAAAAAATCAAATTAATCATCAAGATGTATTTAAATGAACGCCCATTCTAGAATTGGTATTATAAGGCTAATTATTATATTAGTTTTATACTAAAAAACAATAATAATATTTAAGATATATTATTGCCAAAAAATAAATAAACACAACACAAAATGTTATTTATCCTTTAATTCAATTATCTACAATTATTTTGCCCAAAAAAGCCACAAGTGTTTAATAAAATATCCCTAATTTATTATTATAAACAAACCTTTTTGTATATTAGCCATATAAATTATCTGTGGATCTGTACGATTTAAAAAAACAATATTAATTATTGTAAAAAGCAAAGTCGTTAAATTGTTTTAGGTTTCACAATGGCTGCTATCTAACTTCTATACTATACTGGGCGTCAAGCGCCAAATCCAATTGCAAGTTTATGCACGCAAGTGCTAGCTTAGTTCGTAAAACTTGCACAAATCATTTTGTGTGTATTATGAAGTGCAGATAAGCCCACAGTTATGTCAGTTGCAGATTTGACGCAGGTGAGACTACATCTCATTTTTCCTATCTCCATGTGAAGTCCTGCCCCGACCAACGAAGCTCTTATACGATCTACACATGGTGAGATTCTTCGAACTCAGGGCAAGTACTCCGGGATTGACACGACCAGTTACATACGTTGCCAGTGCGTTACGTGTGGCTCTGATATGACGTACGGGCATTCCCATAAGGATTGGGAGAAGTCTATGTCCAGTTCTGGACCACAATAGGTTGAATAGATAAAAGATTTCCTGTTTACCAAATGAGCTATGGTGTGTGGACCGTGACTACTTAAAGTAAATCAGTCATAAATAATATGATTATCATAACGTTAAGTAATACTTAATTAATTCAAGTGAACTTTACGATAATGTTTTCCCCATAGGAAATGATTTTGACGGTGATGACACTATAAATCGTTCTTTAATTGGAGTATTTTCAAGGAGAACGAGTTAAATTCTAAATATATCACAAAAAACCTACAAATAATGTTACTAAAACAATAGTTTCCATTGGCTCATTAAAAAATTAAAACAACGACAGAAAAAATAAAAGGCATAGATTAAAAATTTCCTTTTTGCCGCCAACAGCGGTGACCATAAACAAACAAAAAGTTGTCTGAGGTCGACGCTCGCGCTCAGAAGGACAATGTCTTTTCTCAGAAACGGACGCCGCGAAATATTAATAAAGCTCCGTTTGCGGCCGCGACATGTTTCCGCATTGGTTAGCCGACCGGTCCCGGACAGGTGAAGAAAATAAAGCAATGTTATAAGCAGTAATATAGAAAATAAAACAATGTAAGTATGGTACTAAACATAAATAACTAGTCTTCAAAAAAGGTTGTCATCCTAGAACAAATTTTTGAGTTCATGATTATGATGAAATGTTAAAAAGTATTCCTTCGTTTTTTTTATATTTCAATTGTCTTTTATGGAAAAGTAACTGACTATTTAACATTTTTTTTATTTTCAAAACGTAGAAACCCCAATGCCGAACAAGAGCCCCCAGCTTGCTTGTTACGGTGAAGGATTTCGGAGATAATGCCATAATAACCATAGTTATCAGATAGTACGGTGAAATTACAATAAATGATGTCATCCCTAAAGAGTGGATGCAGGTGCTTTCTTTTATATAATCACCTCTAAAAAGCACCTTGTTTCTTAAGCGAGTTAATTAGTGTTTCAACTGATACTCTGTTCAGAGTTCTTTTTAATGAGTTGCAAGCATCAACGTACCGCGGGTTCCGCCTAATTATGGTGTGTTTGCATTTATAATAAACTCACATTTGGTATAAATACAAGGTTAGTCGGAAAGGGGGTACTAAGCCGAAATGGTGTTAAAGTACCCATAATAAGGGATAACTTTTGTTCTACAACTTTCCCCAAAACTCGATAGTTTAAGAGAAATAGCTTTTCAAAGATTTCGTAAAAAATATGCTAAAATCTATCTGTCCATAGCTATGATCAGCTGTTTTTACAATTTCGGTCATATTTGGGGTCACGGATTAGAAAATTAATTTTCTGAATTCATACCTAAAGCAGGTATAATTTTTTTTGAAAAAACGAAAATAAAAATCTTTTTGTATGCAAATAAAAATTAATGAATTTTGAAATTTTAACCTTGCTTTAAAATAGTCATCAGTGATACTTTAAGTGGCCTGCGGCTTAGCCCTTTCCGACCCTTTCCGACTAACCTTGTATACAATAATCCCTTAAAAAGCTTTTAAGTTAAACTGTTTTATCGTGGAGTACCCCTGCAGCATCAAGATTTGAGGGTTGAAGGTTGAAATTATTATAAAGTTGTATTGTCATGGAAATTGAATTAGTGTGCGAAGTTTCAGGAGGATCGGTTAAGCAGAAGTGGTTAAAAAATCTGTCGCACGATTTGAACCCAACAAACAAACAAACAGACAAATACACGAAGTGATGCTAATTAAAACCGTTAATAATAAAAAAGTTATCCCCCTCTGGTATCCTCGTGTACATTTCTTTTTGAATAATAGTTTTTTGTCATCCCTGTCAGATTAGGCAAAATTATAAGACGTGAAAATAGCAAAAAAAAGTGATGTTATTAATTTAAAAAAATATATCTGTTAACTCCACACATTATTTTAAAAGTTTATACACTTTACTCAAGCGACGCAGATGACAACATACAAGAAATATGACCATTAATTTAAAATGATTTACGTCATCTTATTTTGCCCTTTTAATCACGCAGCTTCACATTAATTCACCTTCATACATTTCACAACACGTCACCTTACTGAACACAAAAACTAAAATACTTTAACTGCCATACGCACGTCGTAAATTAATTTTTAATGGCACCTTTTATCTTCAGGGATAAAGGAGTGCCAAGTTCTTACGGAAATGCTACACAATTTTCAGTGTTAACTTTTACTTGGCAAGATAATTCTGTAAAAAAACTTGCCAAGTTACCACTAATGTTACTAATTCAATTCAATTTATTTATTTCAGACAAATTACAATAAAATTATCCATACATTAACTTTAAAGTAATAATCTATCTAATATTATAAAGCTGAAGAGTTTGTTTGTTTGTTTATTTGAACGCGCTAATCTCAGGAACTACTGGTTGATATTGAAAAAATATTTTTGTGTTGGATAGTCCATTTGTCCAGGAAGGTTATAGAGTATATAACATTACGCTACGACCAATAGGAGCGAAGCATAAATGAAAAATGTTGCAAAAACGGAAAAAATGTCCACCAGTGCGAAGCCGGGACGGGCCGCTAGTATAATATATAATACAATAATGGAAACACTGAATCAGGAACGTATTACATGTAGTTTTGTCCAGAAGTCCATGAAGGAGCAGTCGGTGTCCATTCTCTCCGCAATGAGTTGTAGAGCCAACTACTGTCAGCCCCTATCTTTCCATGGCTGATTTAAAAGGTCACATAGGATTTTATCACTCGACCTCTGCATAACATATCAGTCACCAAGCCACATTCCAAGCGTAGTGGTTATTCATTAATAAATTATCATTTTTTCTTTTTATTTATAATTTTGGTTTTAATGTTGATATGCGTCAACCATCTAGAGAACTTAGCAGACTTGGCTTCTTATTCAAAAAAGTTTTAATGAAAAATGACGTACAGGACAAGTAGCGTCATAAATCAAATCAAAATGGCCGTTCTAACTGAATAAATCAAATGAAGATCGTTTGTCCAAATACGTGCGCGTTTAGGACCAAAAAATATTGCATCGAGTTTGAATGAACGTAAATTATTACGATTTTATTGTGTTCTCGTAATAACATTTATTAATGTGCAGTACAATTACGATTCGGTTTATTTTTAGAAGTTTATATTAATTGAAAACGTTGTTCCGTTGATTTCTAAAGTGTGGTAATGATAATTCATAAAGGTATTTTCATTTGGGTGTTGTTAATAGTATAACAACCACAAAAATAAAATGTTATCACCAATTTGCAACGACGTACAAATAAGTAGACACGCTATTACCTATGGTATACAGGCAACACGTGCCAAATGCATTGACGCAATGGGGAAGGCAACGCAAAACTAAAGCAGATGGCAGCACCTCCATACTTAGTTATTTCCACCAATCAGAACCATCAGGGTAATATTAACAATAATTTCAAACACATTGCAACCAATAAGATTGCAGTGGAACAATCGAAAATGGCGCCATTAGTTCCACAGTTGCCTACCCCATTATGTTCAAACCACCGCTAGATAGCTGTCAATTTCAATAGCACTGTGGTTCCGGAACCACAACTCATTGGTACCATGTTGTTCTTCTAAACAGCGCAGCTAGTACGTAAGTACATTCTCGTATTATACAATGCTAATTTGCCTGCCAAACTCGGTGATAATGATGAGCGTTTTCTCTCAGATGCCTTTCTTGCTAACAACCTTTTAAGGGTAATTAATAGGCTGTCAGGATCAAATAATTGTGGTGTACTACCAGATATTTGATTGGGTCAGTACATTGGGTCAGCCGCGCGACAGCGCAACGAGTATTCCCAAGGAGGTTTGACGTCAGGCAGGCGGCCGGTCATAAAACCATAAGCCAAAACCTCTAACAACATGGATTCACGAAATACATGATGTGCCGACCCCACCTAGTGTGGGATAAGGGCAGGAAGAAGTATAAGACTACCAGATATTTAATACAAATACCTAGTTTAACTAAATAAGAAAATTTCAATCTATCTTAGCCTAACACACTACACTATCATAACCCTCTCCCAGGTTGCGGTTTCTACAAACATTTACCGACTGGTAATTCTATTTAGATTGAAAACAATAAGCAATACCTTCAAATCTAAATCTACCAACACAAAGCACTTACGTTTATCGTAAAACAGTAACATTTTGACACAGATGGGTACAAGTTTAGCTAAACGTTTATGTGTCAGCGTAAAAGCCATTGAGTTTTATTGCTACGGTGCATTGTCTATGGTTGCGAAACTTAAGTGTTTACGAGTTAAGTACTCACTGCTCACAGAGACTATTCAACATAGTAATCACACATATTTCTACACGAACTAAACTGCCTGGTTGGTCTAGTAGTGGCAAGCACGACTGCTGATCGTGAGGGACTGGGTTCGATCCCCAGGTCGGGCAAAGTGTTATTGGGTTTGTTCATGTGGAATTTCTCAGTAGCAGCCCGGAGTTCGGATTTGTGCTTGGTTGATGGCAATAGGCTCACCCCCAATTACATGGGACTCAAACATAACGGCAAAATGAGGATTACTATACACCTCTGTCAAACCCTTTGGGGAATACAGGCGTGATGTTATGTTCTACACGACTATGGTAAACTTTTACTTTCGGTGCTATTCGGGTATGTCCTTTTGGAGTTACATCAATTGCCTCTGCACGGACCGTAACTAATTTATTTAAAAATAAATAAATTATTACTTCTAATAACAGTAGTATAATTATTTATATTCGATTCTATGCAAATCAAAGAGAAGCGTCTCTAACACAAAAATAAAAATACATAAAATAAAAATATTTCGTAAAAACTATTCTAAAAATAACCAGTTGCGTTTTTAACGCAATGTCCAACATTAAGAATTGAGGAAATCGTCTCCTATAATTACATAATTATTTTATGTTTGTTTTGTTTTAATTACTTAACTAAACCGCCTTGAAACTGTTGAGAATCGAAATAATGTTAGTTATTTATTGGTATCGATATTTTTATATAGATATATTTCTTGCACTGAGATAAGTGGTACAATCGGTATTTAGCAATATGATACAATAATTACAAGCTAAAAGAATTGAAATCAATAAACTCATGTCAAGTATTCCCTCGAAAAGGCTCCAACTAGTAGTGTAAACACCAACGTATCTCCACTACCCTGAACTTACACTAGTTTACTCGTAAGCCTGTGTTGTTAAGAACAGAAATTAAGTAACATGTGTAAACAAGCGTATCTGCCACATTTGTCAATAAACCTGTCCTAGAAATTTTAATTCACTTATTAGCATAGATGTATCGACCAGTATGGAGATACAGTAAAATTTCGAGATAATCTACTAGTTAAATACAGCTATAGACCAGCGGGTGTCATTGTTAATTGTTAATTAAATCTCTATTATCGGTAAAGCATGACAGTATTTTATTTTAATTCTAGGAAGCGGAATTGGAAATTAATTACTGTAGAATTAATATTGTTGTTGAAGTTAGATATTTTGCTAAAGCTGAAAAGTACATAATTAATAAAGAATAAACAAAAACATGTCAGCGAATATTGTTATATTCCAGGAGCCTGACACAAATAGGCACTACTCCTGTTACTCTGATGATTGTAAACGCATTGAAAAGTCAATGGACAAATTGTTTTTTTTTATAGTTTATCTAGTTAGACTCTAGGGAATCTACACACCAGCGTAGGTAGCTTATATTAGCAAGCGATCAACCCTCGCTTCGCTTTCCATATGACGCGGGCTTTATCCTCAAAATGTCACGCTCTAGAATACTAAAACTAAAACCACTTAGTTTCCGAAATCGTCGTAAAATTAGAGACCTACAAAAAAAGAAACTGCGTTATATTATTACAAAATATCATTGCATGGAGCGTGTGAACGAGCGTTACGACATTATACAAAATGTCCGATTTTACGAAATATTCAATTTAGTTGGAGACGAGACGATTGTGCTGCCACCTTATATCATAGCAACAAGGAGATAATTATATGTTATCTGTGCAAATTGCATACATGTAAACATAGAGTAGAGATGTCGCATAAGGAACTTGCTAACATTCTTTTTTTGACAGCATTACACCTTAAAAACATTTTGAGTATATATTTAAGGTGATAAGTAAGTTGACTCTTATTTTTAAGCGGTTTTAATTAGTTTAACAATAATAAAGCTAAGTAGACTGGTATGTTAAAATTTTGTACTAAAACCACCTATTTGATATACAGAATGTCCCGAAGATTTTTTTTGAGAGTGGACATAAACTGCCTTTCCACTTGTGGGATGGCTTGACGTTGAGTTTCAGGACAACCTGTATATGAAATATTTCCTGTCACTTAACTTCGTTTTCAAATTATCATAATTTACATAATATCATCGCGGACATAAGTAATTTTTCTTCAAAAAATTTTTGCAATAAAAATAATTACAAATAATTCTAAAGCATGTTTAGAATTACGATGTGTGTGAATTGTTATAAAGAATGTTTTACACAAGGGGAGGTATTTTAATTGCAGTAATTAAGCATAGTAGCCATTGCTAAGAAAGGATTTTTATTATAATGCTTGTTTTTTATGTGTATTACAGCAATGTTAACTTAAAAGGTTGCTATTTCTAAGCCAGTACATTCCGTAATTACTTATTATCTGTATATATAAAAGGAGAAACTGACTGACTGATCTCTCAACGAACAGCCTAAACCACTGGGGTAAGAAACTTGAAATTTTGACAGTAGGTATCTTTTATAACGTAGGCATCAACTAAAAAGATTTCTCAAAATTCCTCCCCTAATTGGGTGAAAAAAATTACTAGGGAAGCTGCGAGCAAAAGCTGATACTTAATATTTTTTCTTAATACTAGCATTTGTGGAACATTCCTGAAGTTAGCTCTACTTAAAGACTTGTCGTATACTCTCCTTATGATGAGCGAGAAAATAAATTTAACATAGACCAACTGACAAGATAAATATCTTCCATCTCTTTCTTACCACATCAAGAGAAATCTACAAAAATAGTACCAATATTCATAGATACACTAAAACACCTAAAACACGTCATAAGCCTGCGCCCACGCATCTAATACCGCAACATTATGACACTTCCATTAAGTTAGCACATAATATAAACGGTCAATAGACCTGTCCAATGAATGGGTCATAATATTTTGTAATACCATTATAAAAGCGAATGTGAGAGTCTGTGAAGACCCATTTGATACTTACTTAGTTACCTTTTACGTCACTCTTGATATGAAATTCGGTGAGCTCTATCAACCCCTAATGATAAATAATTTTATTTCTTATTTTATTTTTTAAAGACACTTTTACAAGTCAATGTTTACGATTTTTAGGGTTCCATACCTCAACAAGAAAAACGGAACGCATAGGGTCTGTTCAGGCGAGACACAACCACAACCACACCGGCAAAAATATGGCCGGGCACAAAATTGTATGAAATCATGTAGTTCCATTCACACATACGACAGTTTACAATCGCGTTCAACGGCTTTCGTGAACGTGTGGTCAATACCGACGACATGGCGACCACATCGCGACCACTCTGCTTGATTCAGTACTAACGCCTTGTTGCTGCAACTACATCGTACCACACGTATTTGTGGCCGCAACAACGTAACTCCAAGCAAATTCAGCGACACAATTCACACTAGCCACTGCCCGGCAACATTATTGCCGATGTGGTGTCGTGTGGTTGTGGCATGTCTGATGAGACCATTATAAGATCATTTTGGCGTCAGTCCGTCTATCTGTCGCACCTCAGATCTAGCCAATTTTTTTAAACGGGCTATCGGTGTGGCCTGGTCCTGTTATTAAATAATTTATGTAGCTACTTCGTATTACGAAAACGAACTCATTATGATCGGTTAAGTAATCTTATATTACGTTAATATAAGAGAAAAGAAAGTTAGTTAACTACCTATTGTGCTTGATTTAGTTTTGTTAATTAACTCGTTTAATTTGAGGATTTGTGGTGGTAGTTATGTATAGTGCTTACCGGTATGTGTGTGTGTGGGTATGTGTGTGCATGTTTGTAGCTAGAGTAGACTGTGTTATTCGTCTACAAACATTTTGAAGTCTTTTTTTCTCCAAATTTTATTCAGGGAGCGGCCCGTTCCGGCTTCGTACGGGTGGTCATTTTCCCCATTTTTGTAACATTTTTCATTTATGCTCCGCGCCTATTGGTCATAGCATGATGTTATATGGCCTATAACCTTCCTCGATAAATGGACTATCCAACACAAATAGAATTTTTCAATTCCAACCAATAGTTCTTGAGATTAGCGCGTTCAAACAAACAAACAAACTCTTCAGCTTTATAATGTTAGTATAGATTTTGTACTGTGTACCTATGTTTTGTTTTGTATGTGTTTAATAAAAAAAACCTAAAATATAATGCTATTCTTTTGCAATTCACGTTCTATAAGCCTTCAATGAATTCTCCTTTTATCTACATTAACTAACAACTTACAGATTCTTTATATAAACCATCTCTTATTTTAAGTCCCACATTGAAACCAATTTACTCCAAAAATCCGTAATTTTATTAAGAATATAACACGTCGCAATACCTTCCTCGGTACATGCTTTTCGCGCTAAAACATTTCTGCTAATTGGCCCTCACGATAAAAGCCTTTGGCGGCTGGACGTCAACGGCATAAGTGTGTACTTGCCTTTGACGATTATTTATTCGAGATTTAAAAAAATAAACAGTACACTGAACTTTCAAGGAAGTTGCGTCCAGATATCCCGAGGAACGAATTTATAGCGATAAAAAAACGATGGCATTGTATAAGAGCAATTAGCGGTACGTCGTATCGACGTGTCGTGTGATCGGAACGTTATTGAAACGATATGGATCCGTGTTTGTTAAAAGGGTTTTCGCGGGTACCTAATTACGGGTAGCCAGTTAGTTTTACCAAACGGCTTCTTTGTACACGACGCTCTTGCACTTGGACTTAAGTAAAGATTACCTACTTAATCTTTTCAAATAAAAAGGCCTTGTTGGTCTAGTGGTCGCAAGCGCAACCGCTGAGCATGGGGTCGTGGGTTCGATCCCCAAGTCGGGCAATGTTATTGGGTTTTTCCTTTAAGAATTTCTCAGTAGCAGCCTGGAGTCTAGATTTGTGCCCGGTTACGAACAATAGATTCGCTCCCTATTACATGGGACTTAAACATAATTAGCGAAACTAGGGCCTACTAAAAAAATATCTCTGCCGATCCCTTCGGGGAATACAAGGCGTGATCTTATGTTTCAAATGAACATAGTAATTAGAATTACATTCTAGTAGCTGAAACCTAATGACTATTATTTACTATCTAATCAAATAGCATATTACTACTATACACTCATGATCTGCCCACTGATGTAAAATAAAAAGTTGCAGAAGGCAAACTTATAACACTGCAATAATGAACTCACATACCTATAACAGTCTGTTAAAACGGTGTAAGGATAACAATATAATAGTTTCGTGGCGACATGTTCCACGCGACACGCTGTACACGATTGTGTACAGCGACAACAATGACAACTCTCAAATATGACTTCACAAAAATCCTGCATCGCGATATCAAGATTTAGTATTACTTATACAACTTCTCAACATCAATTGTTGGGCAGTAGCCCGCTAGGCAAAAAACCTGCCTGGTTGGAGGATCCTCCCTTATCATTGGAGGAAAACCATAACCTGTTTCTCCATAGTTTAGTATACTACAAAATACGCTTTTGTTTTCTAGATCTTATCAAGACATATCAAACGAGCACAAACTTGATACGTCTACTAGTAACCCTGAGGGATTCCAGTATCTACCCACCTTCCGGCTCCATCATGACATCAGCTCGTTATGATGCCATATTATTGCATGGTCATCAGAACTACATACATTTGCAAAGTTTCACATCGATGTGACAGTTAGAAGTGGGTGAAAATCGAATCCCAAGATTTTTTAACAAAACAGTTATAAGTGAAGTAAACGTGTTAAAAATGGAGAACTACTAACTGCAGTTGAAGTTTACGGATACGGGATACTCTCAGTATATTCGATCGACAACCAACTGTTTTTATGGCGAATTTAAATTGATACAGTAACTGGATCCAGCATCTCTGGATTGACATTGAACCACAGAGTAAATACTTTTTAATCCAGTCTAGTATCCAGCGTTTTATCTGAATACTTGGTCCAATGTTGATCCGGTGCTCGAATCTAGCGACACTGGATTCTGCTACTGGATGTATGTAAATCCATCTTTAGGAAGAAGGATGATACGATTAAAAGCTGAACTCTTTGACCCTAAAGTAATTAACTGCTACCAATATAATTGTGTAACAAGATCCTACGGGGAATATCAAAATGCAATACAGCTACGATTCAGTCTCAAAAAAGTATTGACCAAATGCTGAAAGTTGCCAACGCCAAAATAGATTGAATCATCGTTAATATAAATGAAGTCGTGAAATGTGATAAATGATTTGATTGGAGACACTTCAGGTCTCGCCAATAACTGCCCGGTTACGTAGAAACGGTCCGCAAGACCATCTACAAGCAGTCGAATAGAAAATGATAAATTATTTTTATTTCTGTAACCAAATCTGTTACAGACACTTTTACAAATTAATGTAATGTTTTTTTTAAGACTAGATGGTGCCGTTGTTTACTATCTGACTAACTCGGAAGAAAAGCCGAAATAATTTCAGAGATCACGGTCTCTTTTAATGTCCAGACATTGTAGTACAAACAATGCGAGTGCAACAATATAAGGTAACGACTGCAGTGGACTTTTTAGAAAGAGCCATAGCAGGTTGGAGAGTGAAACATTAGTTTTCCGATACAAACTAAAAGAAGCCAGCGTGTTGAAATGAACACGCAGCGATCTTTATCATTGCTCACTCATTGTATGGACCTTCTGCAAGTACCTATCATTACACCAAGACGTCATGACCTATGCCCTGTTGATCAACAACACAGAAAGCCTTTTAAACATGACTGACATCCAAGTTTATTAGTCTTACACATAATACAAATATATTGCATTAATACTTAGGTAATCCGTAATAGATTCTGCCGATTGCGATTTCAGTTGCATAGTTTGAAACCGGTTGATTAGCATGATAGGAACTGGAAGAAAGTAGTCAAGTGTAGCGATCGTAGTTTATGTCAGAGTGGCTGCGTAACATGTACCTAAAGGATGCCGTAGTTCCTCATTTAATAAAGACGCTCTTATTTACAAGGCCACAGATAACAGTCGGAAAATATCCAATGATCCCAATCCACCTCTGTGGACTAGTGCAGCAAATTATATATTTTGGTTAAAAGGGGCCTAGATTGAGGCCTTCTCATTCTAAGAAGATAGATAACAGCAGTGATAGCCTAGTGGTGTGACCGTCGGACTGCCAAGTCATAGGTCTTGAGTTCGAACCCAAAGCACGCACCTCTGATTTTTTGGATTCATGTGCGTATTGTATAATTATCACTTGCTTAAAAATGGTGAAGGAAAACATCGCGAGGAAACCGGCATGTCTGAGAGATATTTCTCGCCGGCATGTGAAGTATTGTGAAGCCAAGTCAGAGGCCAATGGGCGGCATACTGACAACTCTGACACCAGGTTAGTCATTAACCACACGAAAAGAAGAAGATTCTAAGAAGAGGCCCGTGCCTAGTAGTGTGACAGTAATGGGCTGATTATGTTTACACTAAAAGGGGATTGGATTGATGAGCAGTTTGACAAAGCAAGAAGCTATATGGGCCATACAATTTGCAAATCATACGAATCGTAAATGTGCCGAAAATACGAAAAATCTGTAATACGATTTAGATAGGCAATCAGTTCAGAACTTTTTATTAAAATAACCAATAACAAAATTCGCTCGAAACCTTAAAAATAATTAAATTCAAAGACAACTTTCACACAGTTTTAAATCGGACTAAATAGACAACAAAAGTGGATGAAAGTGAACTTCTTACCAAATGGCTATTAAGGATTCATCACACGACCATGTTTTCACATGTCCCGAGCATCGAATATTAAAAATTCTGTTGCCTTACACGCTTTGTGAGGGGAATCTAAAACTTTTCTTACACTTTCTTTATTTTATTTATCTATGAAAGTTTTTTTTATTTGTAAACAGTTTTTACCTTGACGAAATGATTCTGAACACCAAATAAGTCTGCTATGCTATTAACAAACAATGCACTGCAAACTTCAAGGTCGGTTAAGGTATTGCTAATAACATTGCCTTTTCATTAGGATTGCAAAAACCTTACAAAAAAACATTGAGTAAGGAAGCAGGTAATATTGAAAAAGAAACTTAAAAAAAAACTAAATTTACTGTGAAGCCAGTGTAGCATCCAGCAGTGAATGTACCATAAAATGCATTATTATAAAAAATAAATATTAACATATCAACAAGATAACGTCCCTCCTCCGCCAAAATCCTCGCCATTCAAGATAGCAGTTAAAAAACCGCGGGAACACTCACGGGAATCACACAGCATTACATTTTGTGTACCAATCATAAATTCCTATCATCATATCGCTATAAAGTATCAAATTTAAATTAAGCTGTACGAGCGACCGCCTTTGCCAAGGCGCCGCACAAAAAAAAAGAAAAGCCAAAATGGCGCGGAATAAAGTAAATATGGCGAATATATTTTAATGAATTTCATGTCACCTCCATTATTGCATAACGGGATGAACAGTTTTCTGTTAAGCAAACTCATTGGGAATTTATCAAAGGGTCAAGGAACCTATAATGAGCATTCGAACAGTGGGGGGCGAAAGAGTGTTGATTCGATTTGGTATTTTGACAGTAAAAAATGTGCGGGCCAACGGCCAGGGTCACGGTAGCTATGGCTCTCGATATAATAACATCTGGGAGCTCGATTTTAGAATCGATAATCTGTATTAATCGCGATGATTTCATAAGTCGAAATACGTGACTCAGTTTATAAAAAGAAATATTTAATTGATTTCAGTTGAAAGGAGTTGAGGGCAGTATTCATTCCGATTCTAACCTATATTATTGTACAAAAATAAAGCTAGATTAATAGGTACTTACTACTTATGTGAAAAACACATCTAGCTCTAAGAATATTTTGAAAAAAAAACCTTCGCATGATGAATTAATTATCTATAATGGAATTTTACGCCATAAACATAGTAAGTACATGAAGGTGGAAGCAATAAAGTTGAAATAATAAAGTAAAAGTCCGTGGGAGAACGGATTAAGTAAGAATCCTTTCGCCGGGCAAGGGAGTCGTAATAGGCGACGAACCTAATTGTGCCCGGAAAATGGCAACACACCTCTGCTTAATCCTTCTGGGATTATAGGCGTGAGTATGTAATAAGGAAAAACCAAATCAATTCGGTGCATTCAACAAAGTGAAAGTCAAAGGTCGCGGTTTAAAACTAAAAGTAAACTAAAATTAGTTTAATTTAAGGTCACAAACGCATTTGACCTTCAATTCAACAGATTTTACCTTTTGTTCATTGTTTACCATAACTTTGAACTGACGAAATATTTATTTTAAATGTATTCATAAACAACTCATAGGGTCATAGACAACTATTTGACATTTTCAAACGTGTTCTTTGACATGACATAATTTTATAGGAAGTTACCAAAACAAACAAACCGGCTATTGTCATTTTAGATAATTTTAATAATAATTATATTTAAATATTTCCTTAAATAAAAAAAATACGCTACAAGAAATTTTCATTAAGTCGCATTGTTATCAAAAATTTATAATATACTTATGTTAAAAAAATACATTAGCCTTGTCTATGCGATAGCTATCAGCTGTCAAAATTATCATGTAGTTGTAAATGGCGTATTGTCAATGCGCTGTTAGACGACGCGGAACCGACCCGATGAGCCATAAACAAATCGAATGAAATGGGCCTTAAAGTGAATGAAATAAACCGTGAATGAGAATGAAAGGAAAACCCGGCCATATTGCTTGTTCCGCACGAATCTTAGCATTTTATTGAGGGGAACGGTTACTTAATTTTGCTGTCATTATTTCAATCATTTGTATTATTGCAAAATGCTGTGATTATGAAACTAGAATTAAGAAGTGTCAACTACTTAACGCCTTAATCTGAACATTTGCAGGGAATCTGTAAGTATTAGGGTCGGCTGATAGAAAGGGATCATAATTATGATAATCGTTTTCGGTAATCTGACAACCTGTCCTATAAAACCTATGAGACTGTTTTAACTTTTAATTTACTTTATTTAAAGTTTAAAGGCACCTTGCCTTAAATTCTTTAAGATTTAAACAGAAAACAGACAAAATCATGTAAATCAAACGTGGTTTAGTTTTATGACTCAGATTGTAACGGTTTACAGCGCAACTTTTCAATTAATTTTTGTAAACAAAAAGATAAAACGTAATTTCTCTTCAATGTGTCCCCAAATTATGAACTGCAATAAACTTGTTTCATTTAATATTATATTTCATACCAGGTTTCTTTATTGCCACCGTTGAATTAAAAAGCTATAATTTTATGTTGATGTTTAACGTAAAATTGTTATGTGATTCATGTTGCAAGGCATTTCAAAACCGTTATTACACACAAATTATGTTAACTTAGGGACAGGAAATTAAGCCTACATAAGTCTAATTTGGAGGACATACTAACGTCTTGTAAACTTTAATTATATTACATGTCTTGTAATTGCCTTTCTCGTAATAACTGTAGAGCTTGGCAGAAGTTTCATATCCCAAGGGTTGATGCATTTTTAAAACCTGTGAAACTAATACATTGCACCAATTCTGTGCAGACAGCCTAATTAATCATTCTCTGTGGCACGCGGATGGCAATTTGTCAGATACTTATTTACTTGCAGATTAAAATACTCAAGTGACTTATTTTTTGTGCCAACTCGGATATCAATTTACGTTTACGTACATTTTTTTCCATATATTTACAAAAAAACGTTAAAAGTCGCAAATTGAAAAACACCTTATCTTTGACATTTTATCTTCAATATTAATGGCGGGTAATTCGTAAAATAGAGGGATTTTGACGTAACGTGAGAAGACGCCATATTGTTAATAATTATTGTGTTAAATGTCACTTATGTCACATGTTTTTGGGCGCGAATTTTAGTTTCTGTTACTCTTGGTTTATTATGTCATTATCTTTGAAATATGTAAGTTGCGAATATGAAAAAATATTAATGCAATTAAAATTGTTTAATATGTAACAATAATATTAATTATTTAGTTCAGAAACGACGAAGAAAAATAACTAATAACAAACATATCAGTTGCTTTGTTTTTGCGTTGATTTTACAATAAAAAAATAATAACTAAACTTTTCCTGTAAGTTTTATTCACCAAGAGAACTCATTTCGTAGACCTGATTGAATTTGATAGACTTCTTGATAATAATTATGAAGGGTGCCAAGAGTGGGTCAAGAATGGCTTACAAATAAGGTCTTTCTTACAGATCAAATGCTTTTATTTTAATCTCAATCTATCACGGAATGACTCTATTACATAAAATTAAATAAACTAAAGGTCCCCCCCACCCAGAGAGATATAATTATTTTACATTCAACAGTAGGTACGCTGCGATAAAACGCGTCCTACAGAATATATTGAAGTAATTAAGAAATCTAAATTTGCATTCACCGAATGATAAAATTCTCAACGTTTTAATAAACTTGTTGCACAGTAAGAACGACCTACAGCGAAGTAAACCCTTTGGATAAAAGACACAATTCGGATTAGGTCGTTTTTGGACTGAACAAGATACGAGTTTACTAAATAAATGTCATTTTTCGATTAGCGCAGGCAAAGGCACTTTGTATACTTAATTAGAGGGAACCAAAAGAAGACTATAACTAAAGTAAAATTAGAATTTTAACCAGATAACCTAAGCATTGTTAATTTTAGACGTCGCCGCGTCGTAAAAATGCGCTTTCCAGTGGCAAGTGTTGAATTATGGCAACACTCTCTGGAGAAGTGTCACAAAACTAACTTTAGGACCTCAGAAGGATTACGTATAGCTGTGAATATTGACAAAGCAGTTATCTTTTGCGTATCTTAGAATGTACCACTGTCACCCATCATCTACGAACAAAAACCAATTTATCTGTTAAGTCATGCGGATCACGGCATAAATAACTTCCTTATTAGAATTTGTCCATTGTTGCCAGTGTTGCCACACACGGGCTGAAGTTTTAATCGTTATTTTAAATTGAAAATAGTAATTTATGTTCTACGATTATTGAATTCGCACGTTCTATGCACATTGTTGTATGGTTATAAGCATTCAGACTAGGAGTTTGGATTAAAAATAAACAAAAGCATGAGATAATTAAATTGGTTTTCCTGTATTACCAAAAGTTTATAAATAAATGTTCTTTGGTTTAAGAAGGCCAACTGAAACATGTTACTAGTCTTGTTTTGCAATCAATTGTATTGATCTAGTCTTGAGAACTGATTTTGGATATTCTTTAGGAGTTTTTGAGTGACTCTAAGTGCACTGAGACGCTGGTGGCCTGTAGGTATTTTCTTTTATAATAAAGCCATTTTTTAAGCTGCAGGTTATTAATTTGTCTTGACTGTTTTAGGGAAATTTTGAAAAAAATGTCAAGTACAATTTATAATTAAATTTTTTGGTACATTTATGTCCCTAAATAAGTACCAAAAATTATACAAAAACGAATGCAGTCACTGGCTTAAATCGGATTACTAAGATGAAGTCATTCTGTACGAATGCAAAATGGGTACTCTAACTTTGGAATATTTCCTTATAAAAATAAAATGAGCGTGCTTAAAGAGATTATCTGCATTTCTGAACCACAATAAAGTTGCTGGAATTTACATAAACATCACACCTGTAGTCTCCGAAGGGTTGGGCAGAGGTGTTTAGTAACACCCTCATTTCGCCGTCATGTTTAAGTAGGTACCATGTCATAAGGGGCGAGCCTATTACCAGCAACCGGGCACAAATCCAAACACCGCGTTGCTACTGAGGAATTCCACGCGGAAAATTCCAATAACACTTTGCCCGACCTGGGGATCGAACCCAGCACCAATCAGCAATCGCGCTTGCCACAACTAGAGCAACGAGGCAGTTGCTGGAATTTATGTGATAAAATAACTGGTCTTATTTACAAGCATATTTTATAAACTAATGAAAACTTAAACAAAACGAGTCACTATATTTAACTTAGCTTTGATGTTACGCCGAATTGCAAAGAGTTGTAGAGACGGGACTTACCTGGAAAACAAAAAAAAAAGATTAGGTATTTTAATTGTGGAACAATATTTTTTTCTATAACTGGCTGACATTTCCCAACCAAGACCTACTAAATTGCTCATTTTAGAACATAAGTGAATTTTAAATCTCGAATAAATGTGCAATTCATGCTTTTCAATCATTCTTTTTGTTCCTTGTTGTTGTATTTTATCGCTTGCAGTACTTTTCATCTTGAAACCTTATGAAGTCTGACGTTATCCATGGCGGAAACCACCACAAAGCCACATTTAATTATTTTAATTAATTTTATGAATAATAATAATTTACGAAACTTCAGAATATTGATGACACAAATGAAACTTAACACCGCTTATTTAATATGTATTAATGGCACATCATACCGTGTCATTGCCCTCTAAACACAGATAAAAAATATAAATACACATTACATAAGTAATTGTGTAAGATGATTTTGGGTTCTACTAATTATTACAACAAATATTGTCGTGACATTAATACCTTAGACACAAAAGTAAAATATACTTTAGATGTTAAAAAAAGTTACACAATATCTCTATGAAGTTTTTCTTTGTAAAATGAGTGGACCTCCAGATTGTCCTTGTACTAAACAGCGACCGCATCATTCATAAAAAAGTCTAACAATAAGTCAATGGAAGTTTATCATTACGAACTTACAGAGATTCTAAGAAAAGAATACCTATCAAAATATTATGTTACAATACAACACAAATAATACCTACGTCAAACAACTCAAACCTCTACAACACTGGATCAAAATATTGTGACTAAATTGCCTACGTCAATCAAAATAAAGGCTATGTTTATATTTGTCAAAACAATTAAAGATTTCTACTACAAATATTGAATGTATATCTATTTTCTGAGAAAACTGTTTACAAACATGTATCTAGTAGGTACGTCAGGAGGTTTTCTAGTGTATGTAATATACCAGATACGTAGGTACTGTTTCAAGAGAAGAAGAGGACAAACGAAAAAATATTTGTTTAGTTAATTTAAAAAGTTGTAGAGGAAAACTTTAGCCGAAAATGCTTAAGTACCGTCCTCTACTGCATTTCGTTGAAAAAGATCTTAGACAAGTATCTATTGGTAATTTATAGCTTTTCATGACAATGCAGATATTTCATACTGAGATTCATACTACAATTTTAATACTATATTTTACTGTCATACATACATAACACAATCAGCCCATTACTGACCAATTCGAGTTCGACCCCAAGGCACGCACCTCTGACTTTTCGGATTCATGTGCGTATTGTTTAATTATCACTTGCTTAAAAACGGTGAAGGAAAACACCGTGAAGAAACCGGCATGCCTGAGAGATATTTCTCGACGGCGTGTGAAGCCAAGTCAGAGGTCCATGGGCGGCATAAACTCTGACACCAGGTTAGTCACTAACCACACGAAAAGAAGAAGACTGACCCACTACTGGGCACGGGCCTCTTCTCAGAATAAGAAGGATTTAGGCCTTAGTCCACCAAGCTGGTGCAGTTTGGCGGACTACACACACCATCGAAAATTGTATACCTTACTTTTTTACTTCACTGTCATTAAAACTCAATTAAAACAGATATGTACTTAAACCGGCTTTTCGTTATCATGAAAAGTTGTTCTTCAACCTGCAAGAAGTTACTACTATTTTAGCAACAACTCAAGGACCTCAAGCCATACAGATTTCGCCCTTAAATCGACACTAGCGCGATAAAAACATGACATAAAAAATATATAAACACAAAGGTTTTATACCAAACAATGGATCAGTTGCGTAAGTGCGTAGAGAATAACCATAAACGCATTAATGATTGTGTTTGGAGATGTTAAAAAAATGGCGACCCTCCGCCGGCCGACACGGTTTGAGCACACAATGACTTTGGCGCAAAAAATGCTGTCAATCTGATGTACTAACTGTGTTGTTATTCGCTTCTAAAGCCTAGTTAGGTAGGTAGATTAAATTATATGATATACTAGGCTCAAAACGAAGCTATGGAGCTCAACAATTCAAGCCATGTTTAGTTTGCTCTGATGATTTCTTGTCAAAACTGATCGCTCTTATTTCTGAGTGACTGAAGAACTGACTAAGATATTACATCAAGTGGACTTGCCATCACTCATTCTGTCAACCTGTCAAGCGAGGTTATTATAGCTAAACCATCCCGAACTGTATTTTTGTGTTGTCTATGTGAGGAACTCATGTTGTTTTGCTAAGCATTTTCCCAACTATGGTGGGGTCAGCTTCGATTTTAACCAGATGCGACTTGAATACCAGTATTTTACACGGAGCGACTACCACCACACCTCTGCAACCCAGTTACTGGGCAATGCCGATATCTTAAGGTTAGACCAGTTGTCAGACTTTCGGAATTCTGGTTTCCTGTAACGACTATCATAGGTATTCGTATGACACCCGAGACCGATTTTTTAAGGTGCTCGCTGAGGCACGTAGGGGTCTCGATGTGTAACGAACTGTCACCCATCCACAGACTGACCGTGGCAAGTGCAGCTTAACCTCTCAAATCGTATAATCCATGCGGTCGGTAATTAGCCACCAGCCCCTTGGGAGGAACTCATGTTCTTCTGTGAAAATTTTCGGCACTCGTGAATGATTTAGACTCATTTACATATTTTAGACGAAAGAACATAGAGAACGTTTTTATATTTTGATGGCTTAAATACATCGCGGCGAGATCAACATGAGCAATTATAGACAGTGGTGTTTATTCTGTAGCGCATTTTGACAGGACTAAACTAAACTAAGGGTGCTTGTCTCTTTCTGTCTCAATAGAAAAAGAAAGTGACAGTTGCATTTAGTATAGTTTAGTACTGTCAAAATGTACAACAGAATTTACACCATTAGCGACCATTATAAACGTTTATACAAGGTTATTCGGAAAGGGGGGTACTAAGCCAAAAGGGTGTTAAAGTACCTATAATAAGGGATAACTTTTGTTCTACAACTTTCCCCAAAACTCGATAGTTTAAAGAAATAGCTTTTCAAAGATTTCATAAAAAATATGCTAAAATCTATCTGTCCATAGCTGTTTAGCTGTTTTTACAATTTAGGTCATATTTGGGGTCACGGATTAGAATATTAATTTTCTGAATTCATAACTAAAGCAGTTATGTTTTTTTTTTGAGAAAAATAAAATAAAAATCTTATTGCATGCAAATAAAAATTATCGAATTTTGAAATTTTAACAATTGCTTTAAAATAGTCATCAGTGATACTTTAGGTGGCCCGCGGCTTAGTACCCCCTTTCCCACTAACCTTGTATAACGTTAGGCCACCAATCAGGAGTCATGGTCACGAAGCACGTATGATAATGCTACATACAAATTACAAAACATAACATCCACTTCCCTACTTCACAGAAGTCAGTGGCAAAATTTATTAGGGTTAGCAACGTTTAGAAAGCGCGCATAAACTAATTATAATGCAATTTCGCTTCACATTACACCGGCGCAGGCGCAGGCGCTTGGGTAACGGCGCGGGCGGGCATTTTTCAAGATTTCGAATGTTACGCGCCGATTTGTTAAGTGGGCTAATTGTCAAACCGATCACTATAGATATTTTGTTATTGTTTGGATAAATGGGCAATAACATAACATCACGCCTGTATTCCCCGAAGGGTTAGGCAGAGGTGTATAGTAACACCCTCATTTCGCCGTTATGTTTAAGTCCCATGTAATAGTCGGCGAGCCTATTGTCATCAACAAGGCACAAATCCAAACTCCGGGCTGCTACTGAGGAATTCCACACTGAAAAACCGACCTAAGGATCGAACCTAGGACCTCATGATCAGCAGTCGCTCTTACCACCACTAGACCAACGCGAACAAGGCAGTTAAACATAAACCCTAAACTCGGAAAACATTGTTTTGTTGATTTTGGTGAACCGGATTCATTGCTCCCGAGTGTATTTTGATCGTCTCTACTGGCCCTTATGACAGATATATTGTTCTTGAAAATTACATACATAACCTCACGCCTTTTTCCCATGAGGGTAGGTAGAAACTATAGAACGCCACATGCTACGACCCTTGCATACTCCTTTCGCTTCATCCACATTCATACATCTCGTCATACACGCACGCCGGTTGAGAGTTAAACATTGAAAATTAAATCTTTAATATTATATAATTGCAAACTACTTTATGATTCAATTAACCTTTAATCAAGAAAAAGGTAATCTACTTTTACCAGAAATATTTGCAATGATACGTATCGGACATTGAACACAAATAATACTGCCAATCAAGTACCAAACCGAGGCATGTTTCCGGGATATTGAACAGACATAAGTACAGTGAATTTATTTTATGAGTTCCGTTTGTACAGTCGGGGAATGAAAAGGTAATACACCTTAACGTCTATTTTTGCTTGCGCATTGCAAGAAACTAACTATTTTACGGACTACATGTTGCCAACATTATAGAAATGAAAATACAAGTATTTTTTGACAGGATATAATGGTGACAGACACTATGTTAAGTTTATTTAATCATCGATTTGATTGATGTCACGGTCTTTGCAACAAAACTCCTTAAATCAAATCAAAGACATTAAATGGCACTAATACGTCATATGGAGGCAAAAAGCAAATTTTGAGCTTTTGAATTTTGTTTCACATCAAAAAGCCATACAACAAAACTATTAATATTAGGTCCCCACCTATGAAATCAGCGTTTTGTATGGAGAATTTTAAAGAAGTTGCATTTTTCATACTAACATTTTTTTAATTTATTTAACAACTATGAACACTAATGTTTTAAAACTTTTATGCACTAATGTTTAAAAACTAAGATAACGTATGCCACTTAGATTATGCGACCAAAATAAGTTTTGGCTAAGTTAAAACAAAAATAGTGGTCATTTCTGCTAACAAAAAGAGGAGTCATTTTTAAGGTATATTTTTTGGGTAGAAAACTATAAGTAATAAGGTTTTTTTTACTATTGGTAGTTGTCTATGATGGTCATTATTCGATATAATACCAAGCAATTGAAATATATTTTAAATCATAGAAGTGACGAGGTTCTCTATTTGTGAGAAAAAAACGCCAATTTCATAGGTAAGGACCTAATAGAATATAGACTATCCCTATTAGTACTACCAGAGAACTTATGTATTGTTAAAAATTCATTTTTTTTTCGCTCTCGCTTTCTAAACTTTAATTGGGTTAACTAGCGATCATTTATTGCAACTTTTTACGACCACCAAGTCCTTGAAAAGCCCAAATAAATTACCGCCAGTTAACTCTTTATGTATGCTCGTTAAATCAATGACCATTTGCAATTTCCTTACACGAAAGGTATGATTAAAAGTTAACCTTCGTACTACCATCAGTAGATGGTAGGAGTAGCGGTAGGTCGACAGTGTGTCGTTTCTTACCCAACAGACGTAATTACAGGACAAACAATGAGTTTTGAAACCGCGCGGTACGGCGGTGGTCGCACGATCTTGAGATCTGGTGGGCGCGCTAAAATGACGCTTTGAGTAAATATTTTTGTTCTCTTTGTGTGATGAGTTACGTTACTTTTATTTTTATTTTGGAATCTAACTAGGTAGGTACATAAGTCTTACCATCTTGGCTATAAGTAAAAAAAATATTAAGTATTTTCTTTGGGCGCTAAAACCGAAAACATTTTTTTAACTATTTTGTAGACATATTTTTTTTTCGTTGGATCGTCCTCACGGATGTCCCTCGCCCGGGGATGGCGAGGGTGTTTGCCGGACTCTTAACGGCTAAAAACCAACGGTGTTCCTCCTTTTGACCTAAGGCCGGGGTCACGGGATTCAACTATTTTGTAGCCTATAATAATAAAGGCTAATATAGGTAACAAACAGAAACAATAAACTAAATTATTTTTATGTACTAGCTAAAGACAAATCTATAGACTTACCTAAATACAATTAAAGCAATATCAATTTATACATCTCACTTAAAACTTCAAATACACGCGTAAGTCGGACCTAATAAATCAATATTAATAACTTCATGCAACATACACTACTTGCAAAACCAACAGTCAAGCTGTATAAAGCAAATGTGGAAACAATTTATTTTAAAATAAATTGGCACCACAAACAAATAATGAACTACAATAATCACAATAACCACAATGATTGTATGATAATTAATTCATTTAAAACATTAGTGCCTCTGAATAGAACCTTGTTACTCTAATAATCACTTAATACTCTATAACATAATTACTTTTCAATAGAAATGTTGATAGCATACACTCACGGGGTGTCCTACGTAAGCGATAAACGCGACGCGGTGCGACGCGACGCGACACGACGTAGAACAAGTACGCGTTACGTCGCGTCTCGCTACATAAGCCTTCAATAGGGAATGCCGTTGTTCTGATCGCGTTTGATGCGCTCGCAGCATCGCGTCGTGTCGCGATTGTCGCTTACGCAGGTCACCCCGTGAGTTGAGTAACTACCTCTTCGGTCTATGGTGGCAAGCACGACTGCTGATAGTGAGGTCTTGGGTTCGATCCCCAGGTCAGGCAAAGTGTTATTGGGTTTTTCCTTGTGAAATGCCTTAGTAGTAGCCCGTAGTTTACATTTGGGCCCGGTTGATGGCAATAGGCTCGCCCCCTATTACATGGGACTTAAACATAACGGCGAATTGAGGGTGTTACTATACATCTCTGCCCCACCTTTCGGGGAATATAGGCGTGATGTTATGTTATATATATCCCAAGAAACAAAACTTTTCTATGCAAAAATACATTTGCCGATACAAGAAACATCATTTTAGGCGTCCAGGTAACGAAACATCGGGGTAAAGGTTGTGACTGCCAGCCGTGAAAAGACTGGCTTGCAACGTGCACATTTTAGCGGCGCGGACTAGATTTCGCTTTTCGTAATTGATTTTTTGGTCTTCATGCCTTTTTAGAAGATTTTAATCGGTCACAGATTAGTGGTACTTATAGATTTATGTACTGTTTAGTCAATCTGACCTGAATGTGGTGTGGTCTTTCTGTCTGTCACGGATGTCAAATCTCATGCAAAATTCAACAAAATGACGGAGTTATGAAGTAACAAACATAAAAAAACGATTTAAAAAAAATACAACCGTAGGTATTGAGAACCTCCTCCTTTTTTGGAAGTCGGTTAAAAATAAGGCACACGTTTCCTGTCATTGTAGTGCCTGCTGGTAAGAGTATCTCCTTGAAGAACTAAATCTTCTTCACTCGTCGCCATCTCTACGAGGATAGCTGATGCCGTGGGGAAAAGCATAGCCAGTCTGCATGGTTGGCAGCGGGGCTGACTGATTGCATGGTACGCCGGACGTAGGTACTTAAGATTACTCTGTTGATGCACCCAACTAAATAATCTTGGAGGCATGCATTCCCACTGTTACCAACCCGTATAAAAGCATGACATAGTATGGTCTACTCCTTCAAACCGTTAATTCAGCCCTCATCAAGCTGTCTCCCTCTCAGTCCTCTCGCAAGCAACGCCCTAAGCCGAGGTCCGAGTCCCATTAGGGGTCGCCCTTAGTGCTGTTGTTGCTAGCTAGTCATGATGTTAGTAGTAGTAATAGTAGTTAGCTTAGGTTAAGTATTTTACTCTCGTCCCCGTTGGTTGGAGACCATTCAGATCTCGCCAATAACTGCCCGGTTATGTAGAAACGGTCCGCAAGACCATCTACAAGCAGTCGAATAGGAAAAATCTATTCCTATTTCCTAGTCAGCTCAGGACTATGCAGCCTGCTAATTCTACAAGCAAAGATATGTACCTAAATAAATAGTTTACCTTAGGCCTTAATATTTGAAAACTTGAACGTAAAATGGCTAAAGAGCTCGATCTTTCTCAAGCACTCGACCGTGTGTCGAGAAAAATTTGAAGCTTTATTATTTCAACAATATTTAGATTTTACGCTTTACCTGAGCAATGAGCGATTTACATATTTTCAAAATGACATTGTTGTTGGCAGTGCTTGTCATTAAAATTGTAATAAAATTTCTTCGTTTTTACCTTCTTTCTTTGGCAATAGATACTTCTCTGAAAGTCTTCTAACTAATAAATACCATTACATTTTCCATTACTCCACTTCTACACAAAACATACCTCTGAGAACTATCTAACCATACGTTAAAAATTCTACATTTGCTATTGTATAACGGAAGCTTTCATTTCAAGCTCTTTCTTCAATGAACGATGCTGGAATAACAATCATTGACAAAATATTCGTGAAAAGTACCGTATTTCGCTTCATTTAAATTTAGGTCACTATTTAACAGTAAAATGAAAATTAAATGCCCACTTTATGAGGTCCAAACGGCCCGACGTGAGTACAAATCCAATAACATATAAAAACGATTTGGTACAAAACGTAATTTTGTACCAAGTTCCGTATATTTCCGTTCATCCATATCGGTACATCCAGCCGGACATTTTAGTAATTTTGAATCAATCTATTGACATTAAAATAACATAAACATAACATCACGCCTGTATTATCCAAAGGGTAGGTCAGAGGTGTATAGTAACACCCTCATTTCGCCGTTATGTTTAAGTCACTTCCACCCAGGGCCGACTGGGACCTGAAATCGGCCCGGGCATTTGAGAGACGGTCGGCCTAGTGTTGGCAAAAAAACAAGCGATTAGACGGATGAAGTTTTTTTTTTTAGACACTCCCCTCACTCTTTCTCCTGTATCTTGGGTGCATTTACAAATACAAACAATTTTGCGGCTTCTTTTTCAAGCGATAGGCGATAGTTGGACGACCTTATTTTTTTGACGTTCCCCTCACTCTTTCGATTTCTCCGACTGTTTGACCGGCTCATCAGGCCACACCGGCCCATCGGGCATCCGGCCCATCGGGCATTTGCCCGTATGACCAGTCCGGTCCTGCTTCCACCGTAACTTGGCAGTTGGTTCCACGGGTACTTTATTAAACACTGGTTGGTGAATCTTTCGTGTAATTTTATTAAAATGCCTCCTACCGTTAACCGTACAGTAAGTGAATACTGCCTTTAAATTGGGATGCTGTAACTGTTACCTGATCGCGGACGCATTATTGTAAGAGTCGCGACACACATGATACTTTTATCATCGGAGATCGTGGATGAAGTCGTTAAGTTTTAAAAAGTTTACGTATTCACTTTACAAGAACTTAAAACATGTAGTCTATATATATAAAAACTAGCGACCTGCCCCGGCTTCGCACGAGTGCTATATAGATACTAATGTGGGGCATATAAACCTTCCTCTTGGATCACTCTATCTATTGCTGAAAACTGCATTAAAATCCGTTGCGTAGTTTAAAAGATCTAAGAGTACAGACAACGGGAGCGACTTTGTTTTATACTATGTAAAGATGAATCCCTATTTCCCTTGGTCACGCTATAACTTGAGAACGACTTTACCGATTGAGGGCGTATTTACACAATATATTTGTTTTGTTGAGACGATGGTTCGTAACTATGCTGAGATCCGATAGGTGGCGCTGTAGTCAAATTATTTACGTTAACTAATAATTTTCTTTGTTGAGACTAACTAGAAATCCAATACATGATAACTATTAAATAGTTCTTTAACGAACTAGTATTGGTAAAGATATAAGAGTCTCAATTTTACTCAATAACACTCCGTAAATTATAGGAATCGCCCATTAATGCTCTGAAATCAAGCGTGTTGACAATTTCAATTTGTAATCAATTATTGCTACTTCTCTGCAGTAGGACAATTACAGGTAGGTACCTATTAATTTATTATTAAAGCTTGGCCCTGATGATTTTCAATGTTGTGACGTATATGCCAAGTTATGCGTATAAATTATAAACAATAGGCCTGTTTGGGACATTACCGTCAAATAAATAAATTTTAGCACGATAACAACATAACAACCTTGTAGTTTGCGAAGTTTGTATATTATACTTGAGTAAAACTGGGATTATTATGTGAGACATTATAGCCTGCAAAGGCGATTTCATTTCACTCGTCCGGGTATACGACGCATACCCAGACGTCACCCAAGCTCTTAGGAACTTACCCCACAACGTGTAGATTAGGGCCCAGTTGTCTATACCTACAAATACATCCCCATGCGCACCCGGCCTCGCCGTCGAGGCCCACCGCGACCCCCCGTAATATCAAGCCCGACTCTTGCTCGACGAGCCAGCCCGCGTGCTGAGCCAGTAGTTATAAAACAGCCCTAATAATAATTTAACCCAGCCTGACCCTTGTTATCTCTCAACGACGCACTAAGCCGAGGTTCTAACCCCACAGGGGGTGCCCTTAGTGTTCGGTCGTTTAATATATTTCCTAGTTGTAAGCCCTGGCTGGGGGCCACCCCAGGAAAAGTCCGGTTGAGCAGTAAAAAGCTATAAGAGCTTTGTATGCGAGTGGCCTCTACTAAAAAAAAGAGGGATTATTATGTGGTAGATATGGCGAGATAAGAAGTAGTTAAATCATTTGACAACAACAATCCTGTTGCCAACAAGACTGACATCTCTAGACTAGACTATTTAATGACATGCCCAATTAACACGTTAAACTTAAGTTAAATAAAGTAATCAACACATAATTGTTGCGTCTATGAGAACCTCTTAATGACAGCGTTAAGACTAAACTAGAAATTATTCCAGCACTCTGATTACATCACGGATATCACAAAGAGTCGTAAAAACTTCTCACATTTCAAAAAGTAGTTCCGCGATTTTGGCGTATGTGTAATTTATGTTATGATGAGAGTTTAAGATAATAGAACGCAAACAGCTGATTTCTTCTACGACTGACGATAAGTACGTCTGGCGTACTCTGAGCAGTCATTACACCGTTAATTCAGCCCTCATCAAGCTGTCTCCCTCCCAGCCCTTCCGCCACCAACGCACTATGCCGAAGTCCGAGTTCCAGGTCACCCTTAGTGCTGTTCTTGCTAGTAGTCATAGATAGCTTAGATTAAGTATTTTACTTCGTCCCCTTTGCCCGAAGAGCCTTCAGGTCTCGCCAATAACTGCCCGGTTATATAGAAACGGTCCGCAAGGACCATATTATACAAGCAGCAAAAAATAAAAAAATGAAGCCGTCAAAGGACGCGTGGCAGATGTGAAACATCGAAAGTCATTTTGTAAAAAAAAGGCTGAATCAAAGCGAAGAGAGCCAACGAGTCACGAAGGTCTGCCGTCGTGAGTCTGCCATCGCGAGAGTCGCCACGCAACAGCCGCTCTCACAGATTTATTTTATTTATTTATTTATTCCCAACAATATTCTTACAGACTAAATCCAATTTGATATTGAGGTTTCTTAATTTCTACAATTTCAGACTAACTAGATTTAACAGTAAGAAATCTTAAAAAGCGCTATCTTTGTGAATTCACTCAGAGTACAATAAAATATATTCACGTCGTCAGCTATGAGGTTGAGCGTGCGCAGTGCGCGCGTCATAGGCGTTTCACTTAGCAATTTAGTGCGTGCGCTAATGTCTTGATGTTTCACATCAAAAAAAATAACCCTGAGCAGTCACCTCCGCTACCAACCTTGCTAACTGGCTAACCTTTTCACAATCGCATGAGCTATTCTTTGACTCCTGCCGACAAGAGAGAAGATTTGGAAGATTTGCATCGTCACTCTTCTATTTATTTGTACGGAACCTCTAACATTACAATAAAGTATATAATTGTTGAGCTCAGCATTGCTCATTGTGCGTTTGGAAAGTGGTTGGCGTCTGAACGCGTCATTGTGTCGCCTCTGCAGCTGGTCACATCCTATTTGACACCTTAGAATAGATGCTTTTGTATTTTTGTAGATTTTTAGAGTGTGCAAAAGATGCTATTGATGATTTCCAAGGCAGTGTATGCTATTTGAAGTGGTAAAATGAGATACGCGGTGGTCAGACAGTTGGTTAGTTGAATTAGGGGTCTTCAATAAACCACGTAACGTTTTTTTACGTTATTTTTAGCCTTGGATTCACACCTTCTTCTTTTCGTGTGGTTAGTGACTAACCTGGTGTCAGAGTTTATGCCGCCCATGGGCCTCTGACTTAGCTTCATATACATACACTTTGCCGTCGAGAAATATCTCTCAGGTATACCGGTTTCCTCACGATGTTTCCCTTCACCGTTTTTATGCAAGTAGATTCACTAAGGGATATATGAAGCAACATGCCGCCGCGGGACTACGTGAATGTCCCAGGTATGACGTGCATGACTCTCAAAGCGGCGGTTTGCAACATGTCCCGCGTCACGTAAAAATGCTGTACATCGTTGCGCGCAGCGTCACGTCATGTTGGGAAACATTTTATCCCCTAGTGAATCCAAGACTTAACCCTTGTCCGCCTTATAATGTCCTGAAGTGTTGGGCAGAGGTGTATAGTAACACCCTCATCTCGCCGTTATGTTTAAGTCCCATGTAATAGGGGGCGAGCCTATTGTCATCAACCGGGCACAAATCCAAACTCTGGACTACTACCGAAGAACGAGGGACTGCCACTGCTACGGAGAGCTGCCACTGGACCAACGAGGCAGTTCGAACTGCCTCATTGCTTCCTGAAAAATCTACAAAATCACAAAACCTTCTAAGGTGTCAAATAAGTCAACTTGTAGTAACCAAAAGTTATTATTATTCTCCAGTACAAAGGGGACCACACTCATCCCAGTGTGTTAGAATCAGTAATGTATGCTAAAGCCACGCGTGGGCCATACGCATTGTGAAGAAGCCTTTGTATCTACATACATTGAATTGAGACTGTATATACTATACGGAGTACGTTCAAAAGACGTGAAAGATTAATAGCTTGAAGGAGTGAGTTTGTTTTTCTTTTACACGTTGTTACAGAATGTCCAATATAGTTTGACACGCGGGAAAAAAGGGAACTAAATTATAATGTACTGAGTTTGACATATTGCTGACATTTGTCTTTGCAAGCAGCGCCGCGATGAAGTGTCAAGATATAATGGGCGTGTGTGGTAAGGTTTGTTGTGGGTAGTATAAAATTAATGCTGATGACATTGTATAGGGTGCATTATTTGAACTCATGCAAGGTCGATCAAGGCGTGATGCGCCTACGCTGCTCCTATTCGTTCAAAAGCTTTTTAACTTTGACCTCCTTGGTGCTTGATATGTATCTTGTTTAAGACTAGGTCAAACATTAAATTGATCAATCAAGACTAAAGAGTGAGACAAAAAGTGTTTTAATAGAGGGAGTTTGTGCATGTGAAGATTTTGTCTGTAAACGCACCCACGATACAAGAGCAATCCTAGTGTGGGGCAACGTTTTATAAAAAAAGCAAAGTAATAAGTATCCAATTATAGAACCGCTGTATAAGGTACCTATGTTATTTTACAATGCAACTGAAAAACACAAAAATCTACTAATTGCTGCATTCAGTTGTATTTGGCAGTCATTATAACATTTTATACGAGTAATTACAAGCGATAGAGATATCATTACTAATATCCGAAAATTAACTCATAACAGTCAGTCAATCTTAAAGGGGGTTCGTGGCTAATTAACAACCGAGCGAATCATATGATTTTAAAAGTTAAGCTGCGCTTGCCGAGGTCAGTCCATGGATGGGTGACCATTCGTTACACATCGAGACCCCTCCGTGCCTCGGAGAGCACGTTAAACCGTCGGTCCCGGGTGTCATACGAATAGCTATGACAGTCGTTACGGGTAGTCAGAAGCCCGAAAGTCTGACAACCGGTCTAACCTTAGGATATCGGCATTACCCAGTAACTGGGATTCGGGGGTCTGATGACAGTCACTTGGTGTAAGATACTGGTATTCAGCCGCATCTGGTTAGACTGCAAGCTGACCCCAATATAGTTGAGAAAAGGCTAGGCAGGAAGGACAACAGTCAATCAATCTTAAAGTTATGTCAAAGGTTGTGGTATTTAGATATGTAGGGAAATGCTGTTGTATAGGTTTCACTCTAGGGAAGGCGAATGGTTAAAACCACGACAGAGTTTCTGCGCCAGCGTCGCGAGACTCGCTAGTACATTCACCGTAATACCGGCAGTCTTTCTACCCCTACAAGAATTGCAATTACCAGTCAGTTTGCCAAGCTCTGTGATTATGGTAATGGCCTCTATGTCCGTTTACAGAGACAGTCTATTAGCCCAGGTTAGCAGACGTTAATAGGCTAATTATTATGACGAAATTCCTTATAATGTATGTCTACTAAGAACATGACTTGTCAGCCGGTAGCGATCAATGTTACTTGACTATTTAGTCAACTTATTGCCACAATGGTTCCGCTCTGAATTGCCGAGATATAGGCCCGATGTTCACTGAGGCGTAACGATATTAATGTTCCATATTAATGTGTAGAATAAGGACAGAAATTTTATGTAGATTTGTGAAAGAACTACGTTGTAAATGTTCTACTTCTTTATTATAAGAATTGGCCTTGAAGATAATGCCTGATATAAGCCCGTGCCTTACTAACGAGAGAAAACCGGCAGGAATAGTTCTACTATGCCTGCCTAAAAGAGTACATCAACGAATAAGAACAATAGACTTAATGCTGCTGTCTAAATTCACGCTAGCTGTTTTTATACATGATAGCAGGAGATCCAAATTTAAATGAACTGTCAACCAAGGATACAGACCCGCCCCGGCTTCGCATGGGTGCAAGTAGATACTAATGTGGGGCATATGAACCTTCCTCTTGAATCACTATCTATCGCTAAAAACTGCATTAAAATCCGTTGCGTAGTTTAAAACATCTAAGAGTACAGACAGCGGGAGTGACTTTGTTTAATACTATGTAAAGAAGAATATAGACCCAGAGAAATACAAATAATTAGCTGCAATTAAATACATAGATACACCTCAGTGTGCGCCCGCGCTGCCTCGCCAACTGGTTTCACACGGGCTGGCGCAGGCGACGTAAGCGCTGCGTAACCGCGGCATGTTAATGTGTTTGAGCTTAATTTATGGGCAGTAATCAGGGTGTGATTAAGGCTGTTATTCAATAAACTATATGGGAAATACAACGTGGATGATATGTTATTGAAACTAGAACTCGGGTTACGTTGATTATTTTTATGCTTTGAACTAATTTTCTTCCCTGTCCTCCATTTTTATCGTTGCGGGTTCCAAGACAGTTCAATCATTGTCCGGATCACGGCGAACTCCATTGTTTAGGCGTTTTTTCTGGTTGGTTATCATTGTAGCTCGTGGCTTACATGAATTGCAGTGGTGGGAAAGTGTGGTGGGTTTGTCCCTAAAAAATAGCCTCCACGAGTGCATTAGTATGTCCGTCGCACCCGGAGCAGTCAGTCTCGCTAATAACCCCGCTGTCTGACGTACGCGGTGTCCTGCGTAAGCGACGAACGTGACGCGGCGAACGCGACAAACGCAATCAAGACAACGGCATTCCCTACTAGCGGCCTATGTAGCGAGACGCGACGTACCGCGTATTTGTTCACGTCGTTTCGCGTCGCATCTCACCGCGTCGCATTTATCGATTACGCAGGACACCGCGTTATCTTTTCTCGACGGCATGTGCTATTCTGGTATACTTCGTACCGATACGAGAGGAATAGAAGAAGTACTTAGGTATCAAAGTACCAAATCAGACGACAGTTGCTTAATATAGAATAATACTTATGTAGTCGTATATGGTTAGAAATTCCAACTTGGAATGGGAAATTGACCCCTACATATTATTAGAAAAAACTTTACTAAAAGATGGGTAAGTTTTATTAAGAACAGTTTGAGTTCAAAAAAGTCCTACAAGATAGTTTTAGCTCAACTCATCTTTACCTTTACATAGTATAAAACAAAGTCGCTCCCACTGTCTGTACGCTTAGATCTTTTAAACTACGCAACGGATTTTAATTCAGTTTTCAGCAATAGATAGTGATTCAAGAGGAAGTTTTATATGCCCCACATTAGTATCTACATTGCACCCGTGCGAAGCCGGGGCGGGTCGATAGTTTTGTTATAACTATGACCTCCACAAAAACTAGGTAATTCTAACTGTACTGTTAAAACAAACACCTATTTTTCAAGGCAAAGGAAGCTAATAATTCCATATCATTCATATCAACAAAGTATAACTAAGTATAACCAAGACAAGAACTTTATAATCAACATTCAATTACATATGCCCGTCACCTACTTGCTCACTAGTGTTGGGACATTAGGAAGTCACCGTCCGCGAAGGAAATAGTGTTGTGACACCGACATTTGTCGTAACTGTCAGATGATATCTGTCAACAAGACTTTTGTTGCGTGTCCATAAAACATAGAGAATTTAACCAGAGATTTTGATTATTCTATATGGTGTGATTTTCTTTTGTTTTCTTAGGAGAAATATTAGGTACTGCCTTGTTGGTCTAGTGGTCCCAAGTGTGACTGCTGAGCATAGGGTCCTGGGTTCGATCCCCAGGTCGGCAGTGTTATTGGGTTTTTCCATAACAAGGAATATCTCAGTAGAAGCTCGGCGTCTGGATTTGTGCCCGGTTAATGGCAATAGGCTCGCCCCCTATTACATGGGACTTAAACATAACTGGCAAAACGAGGTTGTACTAAAAACACCCCTGCCGAACCCTTCGGGGAATACAAGGCGTGATATTATGTTATGAAATATTAGGTTTGATATTTTTATTCGACAATAGTTATAAAAAAATATAACGTGGTGAAGTCATTTATTGATAATTTTAAAAAAAAACTGTCAAAACCTACAAATACTTCTGCATTGTATCTAATGCTTTTAAGGGAACGTACCCACGTGGGTCACGTAAATCCATTTTATATAACTTTTTACCCCCCTTGCCCCCTCAGTGACCACCCGCAGTATATACCAATACCCCCCTCCCCCTCTAGTTTTCACGTAGTGATTCCTAAATATGGTTTTAAATTACGTTTTTTTCAAAAAGAAAATTATTTGGCTCAATATGCGTCAATGTTGCCACCTGTGAGTTTAGAAAGCGCTAAACGCTGCGCACCATACTTGAATATAGCTCGAAAAAGCGAGATTTCCCCTAGAGGATATTGACCACGTGACGAAAACCTAAGCTCCCCCTGCCCCTGTGACCAAGCGTGGTATTTCGATGACCCTCCCCCCCCCCCCCCCCGTGAACGGGTCACGTACTATGAGTACGTTCCCTAACAATATTCCAATGCTCTAAGCAACAATATTATCTACCTACATCTGGTTATAGTAATCATATTCAGTAATCTTTCATACAAATCATGAATTACAGCTGTTTGTAATTGATTCAAACACTTTGAAATGTCTACTGGATTATTTATTAGTACTGCATTTAAGACTACTGTGTACGGTACCTGACTCATAGCTACTCTATGAAATAGTAGTTACTTGACGTCCCTAGGTTCGTATCTATTTTTAAAAGGTGTATAATGCAGTTGGTATATACAGGGTATAAACCAAATCACGTATTGTAATTCCTTCAAACCTCGTAAAACGTCTAACGTTACGAACACATGTTTACTTCTTGTAAATATTTTTTTATTGAATCCTAATGTATCCCATGCAGGGTTATTCTATGTCAGCAGTACATCACTAGGTTTGAAGGAATTACATGATTTCACCTTATTACATTTTAGTGTGACAACCGATCTAACCTTAGAATATCGGCATTGCCCCGTAACTGGGTTGCGGAGGTCGGATGGTTATCAGCCAGACTGGAAGCTGACCCCAACATAGTTGGGAAAAGGCTAGGCAGAACGAACTGTTCATTTTATCATAATATGTAATAAGGTGATATGTTATTGATGATGTTCTTCACAAAGGACAGGTGCGTAGTACTCTCAACCGGCGTGCGTGTATGACAAGATGTACGAATGTGGATGAATCGAAAGGAGTATGTAAGGATTTTAGCATGTCGCATTCTATAGTTTCTGCCTACCCCCATGGGATAATCTGTGAGTTTATATACAGTATGTAACAAGGTTTGAAATGAAACTTCATTACAAACAATGGAATTGCTGTATAAACTTAATTAATAACAATAGGTACATAATATGTACCTAAATTAATATATTATATTAATCTTACTACACACACAATGCTCATATCCGATGACATTTCCTACATACCATTCAAAGTGATTGCAACTAAAACATCGAACACATATTAAAATAACACTCAATTTAAATATACACACAAAATCAAACTTTAAAGCTACGACCATAAAATTTATTTTTAATTGACAATTTGCAGATAGGTATTTATTAGTTAGTAAATAAAGGCATACAATAGTCTAGTATAAGGAACATTGTTACAAAATGGCTAGAGAACAATAGTTGCTTGCGTGTGTACTATCTAAACTATGTCCATGATCTAGGTGGGTGTACCGTGGCATGTACAGCTCACATTTTAGAAACGAGAGCAAAGAATGAAGACCTAACTATACAGGCTGTTAAGAAATTAACTCTAAGAATTTTGTGGAGTTACTTGGTGTCGGAAATTGAACAACTCGTAGAACAACTATTCGAAATACGCGTATTTTTTATTGTTTTCCATACAAATCAATTATAATATTTATTTTAGCTAGCTGTTTTTGTAGTTAATGTTGGCACTAAATGTGAAATTCAGTAGGTACACCTAAATACACGGCTCCTAGCCCAGAGCGTTTACATTGTGCTAGTTATTGTTACGTTCTGTTCTATCCCAGTACTACTAATGAAAACACGGTTTTAATTTTTGATTAACATTCTTTCGTTTTATCTAACTTTTCAGCAATTTAAAATGTTCGTGATCAAAACACTGAACCCAACAAAGATAAAGGCATGAGAATTTAAAAAAAAACACTATTCTTGTGACAGTCTATTTGGAAATAATACATTATAAACTTCCGTGTTCAGACCCAATACAAGATTTTTCATCTTATTTTATATTATAAATATTTAGCGGCTTAAATGAAAATATTTTTAAAAACCGGACAGTAAGTTGAATAAAGTTCCTGTTTGAATATAGTATACAGGATGTCCCAACGGAATATGTTAAATCAAATATTTTTTAAATACAGCGCTTCAATGTCTCCCATAATACAACGTGGAGTGACCTGTAATAAGTAGCTAGTTTTTTATTTCAAATCTCAAATCAACATCAGAGCAGAGAGATTTGCGAGGTTAAACTGTGCGTGCCGCGGTCATCCAGATGGGTGTCCGTTTGTTACACATCGAAACCCCTCCGTGCCTCGGAGAGCACGATAAACAGTCGGTCCCGGGTGTCACGAATACCTATGAAAGTCGTTACGGGAAGTCAGAGGCCCGAAAGCCTGACAACCGATCTAACCTTAGGATATCGGTATTGCCCTGTAACTGGATTGCGAAGGTCTAATGGCAGTCGCTCCATGTAAAATACTGGTATTCAGCCGCATCTGGTTTGACTGGAAGCTGACCCCAACATAGTTGGGAAATGGCTAGGCAGAACAAATCAACATCTTTAGGGACATCAAATTAACATTAAGACGTAGCTTTCAATGTGAGCAATTTATTATAATGTGAGTCTTATGGTCAAATACTCAAACGCTACTCAATTTTAAGTTGCCGTTAATTTCGTGCTATCACTGTCTTTTCGCCTTTAAGTGACAGTGACAGCACGAGACTTAATGGCAACTTAATATTAAGTGACGTTTCAATATCGTGATCGTTTCAATTGTTCTCTCACTATCCTAAATCATTGTACTCTGAAATTGTTAAAGATATTATTTTTAAAAGAGTAACCATGGAGTTTCTTGCCGGCTCTTCTCCATAGGAAACGACTAATTGGAACCGTGCATCTAAATTCGACTTTTCATGAGCACCTGTATTGGTTTATGTGAAATAAAAACTTTTGATTTGATTTGAATATTCGGCCACCAGCAAATAAGTTTAATCAGTTCTATTCAATTACTAGCGGCCCGTCCCGGCTTCACACGGGTGGACATTTTCCCCGTTTTTGCAACATTTTTCATTTATGCTCCGCTCCTATTGGTCGTAGCGTGATGTTAAATAGCCTTTAACCTTCCTCGATAAATGTACTATTCAACACAATAATAATTTTTCAATTCCAACCAGTAGTTCCTGAGATTAGCGCATTCAAATAAACAAACAAACTCTTCAGCTTTATAATATTAGTATAGATTGATTACAAGTATTTTTTTACCATAACCAAGTAGTATTTTGCACGCCAGCGACATTGGCACAGCAATGTTCTACATACCTAACATAAACATTACAATAATATTATATTACCTGTGCTACATACATTTGTTATATATTTAAATGTTGGTAACAGTGATAAAACACAGGTTTTTATGACAATAACAGGTAGTGACATACTGGAACTACGCTCAAGAATTAAATTCTTAAAATCATTTAAAAATACCACTGAGTAGTGAGCCGGCAATTATCTAAGATTGCAATTATAGTATCTACTCTAGATAAATATTGTTACATAAATACTACATATTCATATAAATCCATAGGTTTCTATTCTATAATGTTGGAGTAGATTTGCCTTGACCTAGTTGTTTGAAAAAAAATCGGGGTTGCGATGCATGCTTATGCAAATCCCGCAACCCCGGCCGAAGGTCAGGAGGAGGAACACCGTGGGGTTTTAGCCGTTAAAAGTCTGGCAGACTCCCTCACCTTCCCCGAACGAGGGAAATACAGGCGCATATTCCCACGATAAAAAAAAGTTTGAAAAATATATTGTTAAATAAACAGGAAATTATTTAGGCATCCTCGAAGAACTATACCAAGATCATATCAGACCAAAAATAATTCTACTACTGTTCCATCTAATTTTAGATAAAAATGGTCTACGTTAAACCAATTCAACACATTGTTCCTCCATGCGAAGGACTTTAATCCCTGAGCATCAAAGTTCCAACGAACAATGTTACATCTGTAACCAAGGTCAATATCTCGGTTATAAATCACGTAAAACCATCGCACAAGCTTGCACACAGCTATTAAGACGAGATAAAAGTCATTACATATGTATGTGGACCCGCCCACATTCAAACACAAGGCTTCAAGAAAGCGGTCTCTGACTAAGGTTTTACGATATCGCTTGGGATTTGGTCAAGGGTAGATTGGCATTAGATTCCATCGTTTACTATGGAATCTAATGTTAAACTATGGAATCTAAATCCAGATTCAAATCCTATTAATCTGAGTTCAGTAGTCGAAAACATTTTTGTATGAATCCAAAAAAAAAACTATTTTATTTTATACTAGCTGTGTCCTCACGGCTCCGCCCGTAGCCTATGTTACTCAGTGATAATGTAACTTTCTAACGGCAAAAGAATTTTTGAAATCGGTCCAGTAGTTTTTAAGTTTATTCGTTACATACAAAAATACAAATCTTTCCTCTTTATAATATCAGTATAGACATAGATTAGTATAGATAGAATTTTAGCACTCGCTGGAAAACGGTCATTAGTAATACTTCAAGTGGTTAGCGGATTTGTACTCCCTTGCCGACTAAGCTTGTGAGTGTCCTCAGATATCCAAAGGTATACTTTTGGTGGTTATCATTGCACAGTGAAGACACCCTTCTTCCACTTTTCTTTTTTCTTTTCTCAACGTTTTGCGATCAATGGTCAGAATATTAAATAGGATTTCAGTTTATCCCGCCATCAGGCCTTCTATGCCTGCCGTATTTTATATGCAGAACCATAAACACATTTTAACTTAATTTACTAGATAGTTTTAGGGCGATTCACAAAAATAATTGACTGAATTTTGATCCACATTTTCTTACTACTTAAAACGTTTTCAATAAATACTTTGATTTATTCATTTTACGCATCCAATGCTACGGTCCAGTATCTAGTTAATATCATGTTAACCTTTTAAACTAAGTTCAACATGCTTGTAACAAGATTTAAACCTTCGGATCGTCAATCCTCTTACCGTTCGTTTTCCGTCGACAAACCAATGCTTGAGATCTTATTCGTCGCAGCCACTTACCTGTAAAAAGAGAATAAATACATAAGTGCTGTGTTTTATGTAAAAAAAGTTATATACTATTTAACTATAATATAATAGCTGCAGTTTATCTTCCTACAGACTTTCACAACTGGAGTTAACGTAATTATAGATTAGCAATGATTTTATTTCAATAGAACTGTAGCTCGTTCTTTTTTTACGTGCTTCCCATAATAATTATGTTTTAGGCCTCAAAGAATTGAACAACGGATCACTTTTTGATACTTGCTTCACATTCGAAGTCGGTAAGTTTAGTTACGAATAGAATTATGAATTACTTTGAAAACTATAGCATTTATTTACTACAACAAGTAAGATAAACACTATAGTTTCTAAGTTTCATAGAAACGAGATAATAATAGAACATACAAATAGCCGGAAGAATAATACATACATTGTTATTAAAATACATAAAAAAACTATAAACCAATCCACGGAAGGAAAGTAAACGTTTTTATGATGAAAAAAATATAACATAATAAAATAAGATCATAATTGTGTATTAGTATACGCGATTAACCCGCAGTCAATGATCGAAAGTGAACGTCGACGCAAACATGCGCACATACCGCACGTGTATGTGCACACGTGTTGGATACGTGTGTGCGTGTTGCGTTTGCGCCGCAAGGAAGTAGCGATAGCGCGGAGACATCGACGATGGAAGTGATCTTGTCACGTAGTGATTTCTCCCATTTATTTTTCAATTTGTTTGAGTTGTGCTTAGCCTGAGGGTTATCTTTTTCTATATAAAATTTCACTTATAAATATTGTTTTGACTCCTAACTCCATTGCGTTGAGCTCTTTCATATCAAAATATGCTGACTTTAGTTTTTACCAAACTTGCTATCATTAGATTTTTTTATCAAGTAAGTATAACATTTATTTTACTCATGCATGCTTTAGATAATAGCATATAAAGATAAAACATCGCTATCGCTTCCAGTGAATCAGATATCAATCGAATAACCAAGTAGCTGATAGATCACGACCGGCAACAGTTACGGTGAAAATCTCAGCACGAAACGAATAATCGTTTTAATATCGATTTTATATCGATTACGTCCGCAGAAAAAATGACAGGGAAACCGCAAAGCTTGAAATTTTTCATTACCCACATTTTCGAAGAACCGGGAAGTGGGAAAAATTTGCAGAATCGCCCACGAAATTCGTGCAATGTAATATGAACTCTATTTTCAGAAGAATAATGTACATACTGGTTTGAAGTAACGAGAGAAATTATAATAACATCCAATAACCACTTAAGCAAATTGTTAGACATTAATAGAATATTGTTATTTTATTAAATTTTCGTCTCTCTCTAGGCCTTGAATTCAGTTTAGCTCGAAAAGTTATTTTTATATAAAATTCCGAATAAAGTGAATGTTTATGCTTGAGAAATTGCTTTGAGAACAGCAATTGTCTGTTGTTAGTTTTTTAGGGAAAATATTAATGCTGTAAGATTTTTTAACAACCAAGTTGCCCATAGACATAGCCAGCACTTGGGAAGATTTTGGATGTAAAAATGTTCCTCTGCCAACATAGCCATTTTTACTGCACCCTGAAATTACTCTCCAACCTCATCCCTGGCTTCCCCCTCCAGCATAGTCTGCCAGTTCTGACATAAGTTGTTAATCTAATCAGCATCTTAAGTGTGGTCAAAACTAGAGTTAAGATCAATCTCTCACATAAGGACACTCTTCAATATTAGGTTCAGATCCCTGGATCTTCGACTGATCTGTCTCTTCTTTTAATGCCATGCAGTGTTGTTTGATAGGCCGAATAGATCGATCCTATATGAATTAGTTCAATCTGTACTTCTTTAAATATGAGAAATAAAACCCATTTTTGAACAGAAATGTACAGAAATAAGCAACATGTTTGCTTCCAATAGGTATTCAACACAGTATTATGCTTTTATGAACCTTAAGCGCTCATGCCCACGGGACGGTTTTTCACCGGCTCACCGCCAGGCGCTAGCGCCGGCGTCGTGTGATTGGCTGACGACCGGACGTAGACCCACCCGGTTGGACGCCGGGCTTAGCTCCGGCGAAAAACCGTCTCGTGGACATGATCGCTAACGGTTAATCCAGTTGAGCTCGAAGAAACTCATCTGAAGAAATTATTCAAAAGATATGTGTGCCTTGGTTGGTCGCTTTTGTCTAATGTTAAATGAAATGAAGTATAGTAACTAAAGTCAGTCAATGTTATTACTTGACCTATCAAAACCAAACTATGCCCCGGTCAATACCGCACGTTTATGTATCAACAAATCGTTCAAAACTTGGGCTCTGTCGCAAGATCGCCGCAGGCGCATTGGCTCATGCAGCATGTAACCTTTTGAACTGGCTAGTCACCTGCAGGCTGAACCGTGTGGTACGTTGGTACAGTGTTGGTCACCTTGTCAGTGGTATTTTATAAGTTAAGTGGGAGTGGTAGTGAGCTTGGATAATTGATGAGGAAGAAGATTTAGGTGACTTTTAGAAGGTGGGTATGTATTTGACAAGATACCGTGGCTATTAGTGGCTTAAAATCAGGGATAGTTTTGAAGATTTACTGGTTTGATCAACCAAATTGATCGATAACTTTCTATGGTAGATCGATTTTATTAAACTTAAGTATTGCCAAAAATTGCAGAAGAAACATCGTTTGTTATGGCGAGTTCTATCTTCCCTGAAAGTTTTTGTAACACCGATAAATGCAAATTTATGATGATATTTTGCCTAAAGCTATTTAAGCATATAACCAGCATTTATAGCTGCTTTGACAGACCATGAATCGGAGTTACAAAGTGCTCAATAGCAGCTATTGTGCGCAGGAGCTATAACATTTATTTGCATGTCAAAAATCGTTTTCAAATCGTCTCTTACGCCTAATATGGGTTATATTTTAACAGGATCTTCACTCTATTAACTTTCTACCGATACATCAAACGTATTCTTACTAAATCCGACAAAGAACCTAACAATGTGGCGGCAATATGCAAAAAAGTTTACAAGATTTACTGCGACAGTCTAGGAAATGGTTCTTACACGCGAAGTGAGTGTGTGTGTGTGTGTGAGCTGTGTGTGTACACGCGAAGTGAGTGTGTGTGTGTGAGCTGTGTGTGTGCACGTGTGTGTGTGTGTGTGTGTGTGTGTATCACGAACAGCTGATCGTTGGTTACTATGTAAGTGTAGAAAGATGGAAGTATGAACGGTTTGTTTTGAAGAGTGTTTATCATCATAATGTTTCCTTTGTGACGTAGTCTTTACTCTTTATACTAAAATTTTTAGTCTACATATGACAAGTATCAAGGCTATACATATCACGTTTTTTTTTATAAATGTGTAAGGTATGTATGAATGGATGCTACTGTTCTGCCTACCCCTTTTCTCAACTGTTGGGGTCAGCATCCAGTCTAACCAAATGCGGCTGAATACCAGTATTTTACACGGAGCGACTGCCATCAGACCTCCGCAACCGAGTTATAGGGCAATGCTGGTATCCTAGGGTTAAGCTGGTTGTCAGAATTTCGGATTTTTGACTTCCCGTAACGACTGTCGTAGGTATTTGTATGACATCCGGGACCGACAGTTTAACGTGCTCTCCGAGGCACGGAGGGGTCAGACTCTCATGAAAAGTAGCAAGTAACTGTAATAACATTAATTCTTGAATTATAACATTCCCAAACTTAAACTAAACGGTCCAAAACTAGGCGTGCAATCCCGAGAAAATGCACGTGAGTAACGGCTGATATTAATAAGCGATCTCAATCCAAAATCTCTGGATTGATATAGGTTTTTGACAGAAATTCAATAGAAGTAATGTCAAATACATCAATACATCAATCTAGAGATTTTGGATTAAGATCGTTTATTAATATCGGCCGTAAACCGTTAATCATCTTTACATAGTATAAAACAAAGTCGCTCCCGCTGTCTGTACGCTTAGATCCTTTAAACTACGCAACGGATTTAAATGCAGTTTGCAGCAATAGATAGAGTGATTCAAGAGGAAGGTTTATATGCTCCACATTAGTATCTACATTGCACCCGTGCGAAACCGGGGCGGGTCGCTAGTTATAAAAAAGATCTACTCTCTTCAGCAGTAGTAGGTCTGGCAACAAGGGATTCCAGAAAGTTGGCAACATTGCGAACTTCTACAACGGTATCGACATATTTGGCACATTGACACAACTCCTTAGCGTCCTGCCTACGCGGTTATTAGCATAGTTTAAGATAAATATTGATATTTTTTATTTAATATTAAGAAATGAGTGTCGACGTCGAAATGAGTCTCAGAGAATCAGCAAAAAAAAGGCAATTGTAATGTAATACTCGAAACAATGAATAACAACCTTGAATTAGCAGATTAGATTTCTAAAAACTTGTTATACGAAACAGAATCTATGACAGTTAAACCTAATCTAGATCTAGATAATAATTTTGGGAACAAGATTTACGAAGATGATTAGAATAAAAAATGGAAATAGTCTTTTAAAAATTGGTTTTACATATATCTCAAATTATGGAAAACAGTTGTGCATGGGTTGATACCATTTATATTCTGACAAGACAAGATTCCTTATTAGATAATAACCATTAATTTTGCATGTAACCACCAGTTCACACAGCGGTTCTGTTTTATCGGATCCGTCGTCACTGGATGTGTCGTTCACACCTGTGCCGACGGATCAGTTAAACAAATGGTAGCTGCGTCGCATTTGGCAGGCAGGATACGATAAAAATAACGGATCCAGCATTTTTTACTGGATTCGGAATACTGTCGTGTATGTGAAATCGCTCATACATCTACGGGCGCCATCACCACAATGAAAACGGATCCTGTAAACAGTTTCTGTGTGAACTAGCTATCGATAACTTTTAAACGGAATAGTGTTGAAATTTCAACATAATGGATACTTGACACTGCCGATTGAAAATGTGATGATATAAGAATCAATTGTTGGTATTTGTGGCTGCCTTATTGCACAGAATATCCGCTCTCTTCAAGACATGTTACATAAGTCTGTGTACAGATGGAGCACTGGGTATCGGGTGGAGTCAAATTTATGTCTGTGTTTATTTATGTGCCACTGATTTGCCAATAATTTGTTTACATTTACAAATACTGGTTGCATAGCACTAACTATACTGGTAACGTCTAGGAATGTCTTAATCTTGTTTTTGACAGTTAATATAACTTGAATTTCTTCTTTTTCTTACAGTAATACTTTAGAGTATATTTAAAGTACTTGATCCAGCATTAGTAGGTTGTCTTTTTAAGTGTTTTTTTTTTTGTTTACTAATATAACATAACATTACCAAGTTCAATTTTATTTTTAACCGACTTCCAAAAAGGAGGAGGTTACTATGTTCGTCTGTATGTTTTTTTTTTGGTGTATGTTCATCGATTTTTTCGCTAATTGTGAACCGATTTTGATGATTCTTTTTTTAATGGATAGGGTATACTCCGAAGTTGGTCCCATTTAAATTTGGTGAAGATCTGATGAAGAACTTCGGAGATAGACAATGGAACTCCTCAATGACGAACAGTACGCATGTTGTGATGATGTGATTATGTTACGAGCAGCGTCTTTAGTAGGTCCAACCAAGTTTTAATTAAGGCCACTAAAATGAAAAAAATAAAAACATATTTTACAAAAAATGTAAACCGACTTCATAAAAGAATAAAATAATTACCATATAAAATTAAGAGTTTCAGAAGTCGGTGCCTTCAATTTGGTTCAGCGTGGATCAGCACCGACTTCTGAAACTGTCAATTTTATATGGTAATTATTTTATTCTTTTTTAAAGTCGGTTTAAATTTTTTGTAAAAAATGTTTTTTTTCATTGTTTTATTGGCATCTCCACCACTTCCTAAGACATTCACAAACATCTTCCAATTTCAAATGGACCTAATCATCTTAGATCTAACTTTCAATTTATTGAAAGTCATTTCTCCTTGATCATGAGCGACCACGGCCGCTGCCCGGTCTTCACTTGTGTCTTGCGACATAGTGAGAGGTCACAGCATCAGACAGATTGTTGCTCGCTTTCAAATACTGGCTTTGTGCCTGGTTCAGACTCATTTAGTACTTGAACTTGTATTAAGAGTATTAGAGGTATACAAAAGTGCAAGTAACTTAATGATTGGAGATTTTAGTTTTGTTGTGTTTAAAAAACATATTTCTTTCTTTCTTTTACTTTCGTGATTTTGTTTTAATTAATCGCTAGGTACTGGCGAAACCCAAACTGGGTTTGAAACTTAATTCGCTACAAGCATTTAACGCAGCAAAAGAAATAAAAACTGATGACAAATTGTAATGGGAAATTTTCTCAAAACACTTTCCAATTAGTTCCAGTATTAATACAAGTAAACGACAAAGCATTCTATGAACACGCCATTAGCCGCAAGCCACAAGTATCCTATTGTATCACTGAAAAAAAGCTTATTACAAACCAGTTAGCGATTATGTAAACTTTTAGTGATGCACAGCATTTACGAACTATTAGAGGTGGGCAAAAAGCGGTAACGTTACACGTAACAGGCAAAATAACAGGTAAAATAGCAGGTGAAATGTAACGCGTTATTGAGTAACGGTTACGGAGGACAGTGATTCGATCGTCACGGTTTGTTCTCGTTGCGTCATATATAATTAGATTATGAGGTGATCGGTATGCAGTTACCTACTGATCATTTTTACGACACGATGGATTATCCAGTATAGATAGCTACTTATTATAATGTTTTGTGGTTCCCGTAAGTGTAGCTATGAAGACCCTAACAAGAACAAGACTGCCAGTTCTCTCACTTTTGAATTCAAAATTAGAACACACATAGCAGCATATTATCTTTCCATTTTTAAATGAATCCAACTGTCGACTGTTATAGGCTGAATAGATTGAGAGATTTTTCGCAAATAATTTTCCCGTCTCGATACTTGTAAATTGCATATTCTCTGATTCGGTTTGCTAAGATAAAAAAAATGTCATTGAATTATGAAAAAAAAACTAATTTTATGCTAAAATTGTCATTAAAAAGACAATCATTGTGACAATCTAACTTTCAAATACGTTTATTTTTATTTCACTGGTGGACATCAAACTTACCTACTTATTTCACACAGAGTGTATGACTTGGATGAAGTTAAATACAAAGGCAGAATATAAATATCTGGGCATAGCACAGAAGACATTTTTTTTAGGAAATGTCACTGTAAATGTCAAATGAAAACATTTCGGAGAATGAAGAACTTTTCAGGCGAGTTACACGGGTGCAGCTACTTATAAATTAGTAGTGTGTCGTCATATTAGGCCGTTAGGCCTTACTCGGACGAAACAAACCAGTGACCTGACATTTCCTTCGGGTTACATGAGGTTAATTGTAATCTAAGCTTTTAACATTACATACTCGATATTAATGTATTTTATCCTATTTATGTTAGTTGTAATACTTGTAATTAGACAGATAAAACATTAAGCGAAGTAGACACACTTATTAAATACTCTTTATAAGTTAATATTGATAAAAAAAATCGCCAGCAAACGTACAAACAATACTTACTTCAAAATAATTCAAAATTATATTATCGGAACCTTTTCCGCAACAACAAAAAAGATTCAACTCTTTTTAATAATTCAATTAGTAATTTAGAAGCGTTTTTATTACTTTAGTAACATTTTCACCTCTTGCAACACTAATTAATTGCAATTTAAATTCACGGCCAATTGTTTCGCCATTTTTCAGAAATACGTATACTCGTTGCGAAATTTAGAATTTTTGTTTAGCAATTAGAAAATGGGTGTTTAATAAATAAATCACAATAAATAAAGATATTTCTGAAAGCGGAAATTTTGCATTTGCAAATAAAAAAAGTCTAAAAAAAATCGAATCGATAAAACAACATTCAACGTCATCCATCAAAGGACTTGGCGTGTGACCAACGTCACCGTGAAAAAAAAAAAACAATAAAAACCACGTAAGCTTTTTTCGAACGTGACAACACCGAATCGGAACTGTCACAGAGAAAACAAATCACGACGAGGGACAGCGTAAATCCGACCGATTCGCAATACAATGCCGGTTGCGCAACGAAGCTATTTACTACAAACTTGTTATAACTTGCATTGGAATTGCAACACACCGTTGTGCACATCTGCGATGCCCACGCTGGTCGCTCAACCGAGAACAGTTGCACAACAGGTACGTTAAAAAATTTATACATTAATTCATGTCGCGATTCTTTAATATATTCAGTCAATATATTGTTTCAATACAGTCACTGTCAAGTTCAGTCAGCAACAGTCTTTGGGGACGTAAAGACCGTATTTTTGTAATTGTTGGGTAATTTTCAAATTAATTCTTATATTGATTCTTGTAGCCGATTGGATATTTTAAAATGATTTTATAATTTCCACCCTCTTGTATGTCTACTGATATTTTCTTTGTCTTAAAATATAAAGTAATTTTTAACATTAAAATATGTCAAATTATTCCACAGAATATGCAAAAACAGCAGAAGCTTTTAAAGTGTATATATACAATATAAAACAAAAAAATCTTGTTCTACCGAACATGACCTTAAGTTCGCTGGGGCTTTGTACTCTAAAGTGACTTATTCATGTAAGACAGGCATGCATAACCGTATTCCTACAAAGAGTATGTAAATGTAAGTACTGGGTCTTGACTCAAAGATAACATCGCACAAACTTGCTTTGTGTAATTCTTTCTCTTTAGTGCTTATTCCGGCCTGTCCAGGGTTTCCGAGGTCATAAAAATATAACATAAGGACAGATTTTTATTTGATATGAGACTAACTGTCTACGAGATTTCGTACAGTACGACACAAATAAGAAGTCGCATCGGCAAACTTGATCGAACAACCAATGGCAGTCGCTCATTTACGCGCCAATCGCACTTATTGCGTCAACGTAAAGATCATTTTTTACTGAAATACTAATAAACATTCGTGGTCTCGAAGTCGGATTCCCAAGGAGGGTTGATGTCAGGCAGGCGGCCGGTCGTAAAACAATAAGCCAAAACCTCTAACAACATGGATTTACGAAATACATGTTGTGCCGACCCCACCTAGTATGAGATAAGGGCAGGAAGAAGAAGGTCTCGAAGTCGCACTTAGTTCGGACGTAAAGGGTTTTTCGAATAAATGCGACTTCTTAGTTTTGTCGTACTATAGCAAAATTGCAGCATTGACCTGAATATTTTTGTTACATAGAAAATAGTTTTGTTATCGGTTGAAGTTCTTAATTTTTTTTTTAAAAACGTTGCCCCACACTAGGATTTCTCCTGTGCCGTGGGTGCATTTACAGACACAAATCTTCACATGCACAAACACCCAGACCCGGAACAACTATCTGTAGGCCATACAAATATTTGTTCCGTACGGGAATCGAACCCACGACCCGCAGCGCTGAAGCTAATCGCTTAGCCACTGCACCAAACGTGTCGTCAAATTAATTATAATAATTATAATGAATTATGCTCAGAATAGTAATTTCTTATCTTAGCTATCTTCTATGTCCATCAATTGTTGTCGGTAACTGGTAGCACTACAATGTTGATACGGAAGGGTAGTCATCGAGACGAATCAACGTACGCGACGTTATAAAAACAGTGGTCATTCGACGGAGCAGAAGATTCTATGTCGAATAGCCGTAGAAGTCTGACCTTTTATATCTGATCAGCTTGTCTTTATTTTCTGATCTTATGTAAATTATTATATTATAATGTGATACATTATGAACTTACTTCTGTAACTATAGGTCTACCAGAATCTGATGGCAAATAGGGAAATTAAATGTTTTTGTGGGTAACACAAGGGTAATTTGAATAAAAAGTCTTGATACTTGTATTTTTTTTCTTTAATTTCTTCTCGATCTTCTTCCTGCCCTTATCCCATACTAGGTGGGGTCGGTACAACATGTATTTCATAAATCCATGTTGTCAGAGGTTTTGGCTTATTGTTTTATGTGACCCAATGTGCTTGCTGATATTATGCACTGGGTCCCAAAATGATATGCTGATATATGGTTTTTTGCAATTTTATTGTAATGGAAAAGGAAACCTTGTTAAAATAAGTATGTTTATTAAAAATTTTTGAACAAGAAAACATTAATCAGAACTGGAAAATGTATCAACTACAGTCATACTCGTTTTGACAAGTGACATGTTGACATTGCCATATGAAAACCACTATTTGTTATACATTTTTAATGCCATGAGATTCTGGTTGACCTATACCTACTAGACTCTCCACCACTGAGGGTAGGTACCTACCTACCCTCAGTAGTGCAAAATCTATGTTGGTTTCATTTACTTTATTTACCATGCTTGCAATCCTGATAGACCAATTTAGCTATAACTGTAATGATAGATTCACCTCTACACAATTCTGTTGCTGTCTTTTACACAGTAGACTCTGACATAATCAATACAAAAAGTTGAAAAACAATAAACGCTTTAACGCTTTTGTAGCAGAGCAAAAAACATCGCAACATATTTTACCTTAACGAAACATAGTTAAAGTTTAGACGTAAAAAATGACATTGTACTCCTATTTGCCCAATTAACATTTAAAATATATAATAATAAAGGCAAAGGTCACGAGATCGGAAGTAGGGCCGGTTGCGTCACTAGCTGGCCAACTTTCGTCTTCGAGCGTGCGCCCGCGCAACCGACGTTACACTTATTGAGATACGCCGTGTAGTTGAAATCGTGAGTGAATTGTATCGCAGTGAAGTGTTGATGTGATAATATTGTAGCAGCTATTTTCTTTTGCGAACAAAATTATTTGGAATTTAAGATATATTTCTTTCAGTTTCTGAACATAGAGCTGCATTCCTTCTTTCTATGGGAATCTGTACAACATTATACTTTTTTTAAGTACAGCCCCTTATGTGGCTTTTCCAGATAACTCTTGGAAAAAAGAGAAGAACACTATTGAAAGTATGACCTACTTTAAACCACCCAAAAAAGCTACCTTATCAATCTCGAAGCTCGGAATAAACGAACGGCAAACATAACACAACACGCCTATATTCCCCGAAGGTTTGGGCAGAGGTGTATAGTAACACCCTCATTTCGCCGTTATGTTTAAGTCGCATGTAATATGAGGCGAGCCTATTGCCATCAACCGTGCACAAATCCAAACTCCGAGCTGCTACCGAATCCAAACTCAATAACACTTCGCCCGACCTAGGGATCGAGCCCAGGACCCCACGATCAGCAGTCGCGCTTGCCACCAATAGACCAACGATGCAGTTTATTACAAAATTACAGGCATAGTTATTACAAATGCATTCAAAATCTTTTCACAAATAGCCTAATAGATTTCATTCAAACAAAAGTACATTATGCAATAAAATTCGTGCAGTAATCCACTTTGCAGTCACGAGTAAAACAGATACAGAAAATTGACATTTAATTTGACCGGAAGTTATACAAAATGCCCGGTGAATGTCATTTTTGCCCGGTAAATGTAAAATTAGCTAGTTATACAACTATACGATTTTGTAAAGTAATATTAAAATTGTAGTGACCTTTACATGACGTATTGTTACTCTGTATTTGTACATAATCTGTGTGGAACTGTAATGAAACAGAATAAAATAATTTACTGATACAATCAGTGCCACTGTTTCTTTATATGGCAGTGATAGCCTAGTGGTGTGATCGTCGGACTGCCAAGTACTAGGTCTCGAGTTCGAACCCAAGGCACGCACCTCTTGATTTTTCAGATTCATGTGCGTATTGTATAATTATACAATACAATACAATACTCTTTATTGTACACAAAACAAACAAGAAACATAACTATAAAAATAGAGATGTACAATGGGCGGTCTTATCGCACTAGGCGATTTCTTCCAGACAACCTTTGGATGGACATGAAGTGTAAGAAAAAAAAGAGAGAGGTAGTTCTCAGTGTAACAATTAATGAGGAGACATTAAATTATTACTTTAAATAAACCTAAAAACACAAATAAATAAATATTATATACAATAATTATCACTTGCTTAAAAACGGTGAAGGAAACCGGCATGCTTGAGAGATATTTCTCGTAGGCATGTGATGCCAAGTCAGAGGCCCATGGGCGGCATAAACTCTGACACCAGGTTAGTCACAAACCAAGCGGAAAAAAATGCCTCTTTTACTTTAAATAACTTTATAATTCGACACATAACGTAATTCCAAATTGGATCAAAAAATCTCGATTTAATTTCAATATACTGACATCTTTACAGAAAATCATATGGGCACTCTTGAAGCAGACATAAATGTGACTCTATTAACTGGCTGACAGAAAACAATATCGTTATCATCTAAGAAAAAACTAAAAAGCTTGACTGCCTCGTTGGTCTAGTGGTGGCAAGTGCGACTGCTGATCTTGAGGTCCTGGGTTCGATCCCCAGGTCGGGCAACACCCTCATTACGCCGTTTGATGAAATCTTTGAACAGCAATTTCTCTTAAACTAATGACTTTTGAGGAAAGTTTTTGAACAAAAGTTATCCAGTATTATAGGTAGTTTAACACCCTTCCGGCTTAGTACCCCCTTTCCGACTAACGTGGTATAATGGTTAAAGTTTCCACATAATGTGTCATCTAAACCCATTAACGAGTCGGAATCATCTATATTTAATCGACATTCAGTTCATAGTTTTAATCAATGATATTATAAGTATTATTTGGTTTTAATATATCAAAACAAAACCTAATCAAATCAATTACAGTAATCGTTTTACTTTTAATTGCATTATATGTAATTTAATAATATAGACTACCTCGTTGGTCTAGTGGTTGCAAGCGCGACTGCTAATCGTAAGGTCCTAGGTTCGATCCCCAGGTTGGGCAAAATGTTATTGAGTTCTTCCGTGCGGAATTCCTTAGTAGCAGCCCGGAGCTTCGATTTGTGTGGGGTTGATGGAAATAGGCTCGCCCCCTATTACATGGAACTTAAACATAACGGCGAAATTAGGGTTTTGCTATACATCTCTGCCCAACCCTTCGGGGAATACAGGCGTGATGTAATGTTACGTTTAAACTGTAATGATAATTTTATACACAGGTTCCATTTTTTTAAAACAGGAATTAACCTTTAAAATCTAGTTTTAAAAGCATTTGCGTACAAATAAGGCGATTGGTGATTAAAAACTTTATCACTCCTATTTAATTACTTAATTTATGGGCATATCACATCACCATATCATAGAAATAATTTATTTGTATTGTACGCCCATTTGCATTAATAAAACACAATGGTTAATTGTTATGTTAATATTATATTTAACTTACGTTACCCGAAAACGTCATATTTTTATTTTGTTAGTTATCATTAACTCTTATTTATTATAACATATCATAAAACTCTGATGTAATACAACCACTCGAATTTTCTTTTATTTGGTTGATTTCTAAACAAATAATTGAGGTCCAATTAAGGCCATGCACGTGTAAAAATAATATGAAATTAAGAACCTATATCAGAAGAATCGGAAGCACAAACCCTTCTGACAATGATTCTTATCCTGCAATAATCCCTTAATCGCCTCTTACAACAAGTAAAAAAATGGAAAATTTTATACCTAGCCGAAAACAACACATCGCATAATCTAAGTCTGTTTCCGTCTTAATTAAAACAACGTCACTGAAGTTAAAATCATACATGTTAATATAACTATAGAACCTGCCAACAAGGAAGTGACCAGACTGATTCATAGCAACATTATCGAAATTGCCGTTTTTTTTGCACAACGACAATATAGTATTCGACCAATCTTATTTTATAATGTGTGCGATTATACCATCGCGAATTGCCGTAAAAAAAGTTATAATATTGTTTAGGAGTTATGAAATAAATCTATGCTAAAATTAAATGATTTTGTTGTTTTTGTTGGGTTTGGCGATGTTTTGATCACTGAGTCTAGACTTGAAGCTGGTTTATTTGTCAACAAATGAGTAGGTAATAGGTATACAGTTTTTCGAAGCAATTTGACTAAACTAAATTCTTCACATAAAAACCTCGAAATTTATATTTAATTGCAAAACGATACATCAAAAAATATTTTTATGAAATTACTATTAAGCCAACCTAGAAATAGAAAGGTAAATGATAACTTTTTTAGTAAACTAAGAATGTATTTTATTGTAATAATGAAGCAAAAAACCCAGATGCATAATACAAAATGACAGTTTAACAAAAACAAACTATAATAAACAATTATAATGCCAATATGTAAACTTCAAATCTACAATTTAATAATTCCCGTTACAGGTTACCGCCGTACGTTGTACTACCTAAATATAAGGTACCTACAAATATATTCTAAGAAGCATAGATTATGCATAGACAGAAGTGCGAAAACCAACACAATCTCTATATTTGTGGTACACCGTTAAGTACAGCCAAGGAAAACACTGGACGAGTGAAGAAATTCCTAATATTGACATATGTTAATTTACGTAATGACGAATAGTTATGCGACTCCTTCTTCTATATTATTATAGATAAGTTCAACACTGCATCTTTTAGTTTTGTGCTCTTCATTTTATAGTAAACCTCATTGGAGTGCATTAAAAGAACCAGCACGAATCAAGATACCTGTACTATTATGCTTGCTGACTGGCTAATCTTGTCACTTCGACATAATTCCCGCACAGCTCGTACCGACACGATAGAAGAACAAAACACAAAAAACTAACCAAATCTTCGCTTACAATTTAATTTCTGGTGAACAAATTTTCATGCGACACTACTAAATCATCCATATAAACATCTCAACTACCACTTGAAAGAACCCGCTGGCAAAATCTAGTTTTTTTAAATTAAATGGTAACTCCCTCGTAATTTTTAAAGACTGCGGGAATATGAGGAATTGTTGTTGAATGCTTGGCTTGATAAATTACTAATCCTCTTTAACGATTCTTGTGACATCCACGGAAATAGTCATATATCCGGATGCGTATCTCACAAATATTGGGAAAGGAACGAATAGTTTAAATAAAAATAAACATTATCAACAATTTCAGTAAACTTCGACTCTTAAGAATTCTTTGTTTGTAGATCCTATTAGATCTACACTAATCGACAGACTTCTTAGTAAATAATTGCATATGATGAATGCAGGTGCCACAAATATCATAAAATCAATTAACAGAAACAGGAAGCTATCAGACTATTGTTAAATCAATTATGACTGAATGAATACATGTCCACAGCATAATATTATCTTCCATCTCTCTTCTTACTTCATACAAGTTTAGTTTTAATGTTTTTCTAGCACTTGAACACCTAAAAGTTTTTACATTACACGTGCGCATACGCTTATGAAAATAATACCGACCGTTAGAGCACTTATTTAGAAACAAGTCACTTGACATTGATTTTTCCTTTACTTAAGTGCAACGGTTTTGATGATCATTAGTTTGTTTTAAAACTTGAAGTTGATTATCCACAACATATATCTACATACAAATGTATAACTCAATTGGCTTGGCGTAGTATTCACTCTTGGATCTCATGCGTCATAAATTATTTATGACTCATGAATATTATGGGGTTTAGGGGAGTTCCTCTATATGTTTGCTATTCAGATTCATGTACTCCATTTTAGACCCTATTTGCCCTTACTATCTGGTATGACCCTATCGAACGCGACCAAATTAAAGAAATAAAAAAAGGACATTCAATTTCTTGGAGATTCATGTCCTGTCCGTCCCGAAGGCAGTCTAGGCAGTCTATCTTGTCTTAGAACTTAAACATTGATAGACTCCTATAGGATCCATAACTGGAATATATTCCATTACATCCTCTTGTGTATCAAAACCATATTGCTATCATGATGGTATAACATCTCAAGAGCGGTCGTTGTCGAGGTTAATGAAGGAGGTATACACTGCAAACCTATTGGGGACAACTGTCCAGCGACACGTATGGCCAGCGATATCTGGCGCCGCGTGACGTTGGCGAACATGGCGTGTACGTCGTGCGTCGCGGTAACATGACTGGTGACACGTGTAGCGTTACATTTGTCCCCTAATGCATACTCAGCTTTATATTCCGTAGCAGGCGTCTTTGAATCAACTGTATCTATCTCATTCCTGTATAATTTATCATACAATTTGTTCCACCAAATATTCAAAGAACCTAACGTGCAAATATGCACACAATAATACTCTTCTGGTTTAGTTAGTCCTTATTTTAACACTTCAATTGTTATCCTTTCCCGTTATAGTCCAAGAGCTAACAATATTAGGGACTCACGACACGTCTACATACATACATTATGTTGACGACTGAACTCAGGTCGATGGCCTAAGTACAGTTATGTTGCGTCTGTAATGTCCTTACGGGATGTCAGTACATGTCATTTTGTTTACATTTAGTTTAACTCTGTCAATGGTTAATTTGATATTTGACTGTGAGTTGGAAAGTTCATTAACTTATTGATTGAATTCATTATTGTCGGTTCGTTTTAAAAACATTTAAAGGTTCAATATATCATCACATTATATTTACAAAATTTTCCGATTACATTTTTTTTAAATATATTTTTGGTATGATAAAAAACCATTTAAATTAAAATTGTGTTTATCGAACTACACTGGCCTGCAAAAATAAGTATCACACTTTTAAAATTTAAATTTTTTCTAAACTATAGAAGTTAGAGATTTAAAATAAAAAACGTTTTATAGCAATTTTTATCAGCTTGCTTTGAAACTATAGTAACAAAATTAAACTCTTTTTTGAGTCCTTTTTGTTTCGAAAATATATCTTGTGTACTTAAAAAGTTATTGCAATTTTAAAAGTGTGATACTTATTTTTGCAGGCCAGTATATTATAAAATATTGTTTATTGTGTCTATCAATCTATTATTTCCAGTTTAGCTATGCTTGAAAAAAAACGTCGAGTATAGATGTATTAATCGTAGATACAATCAGTTCTCAATCCTTCATAATTATAGTGATATCTGACTGAAGTAACCTTTAAACAAACCAGATTTTAGGGGAATTATTATATGGAATTACATCTTTCAACTTAAAGTTACCACGTTATTACTTAATAAGTTTCGTAGAACTTGACTTATATAGACAGTAACAGTACAGATAACTTATATGATACGATCTATTTGGCAACCTTTAATCGCTTTGTCAATATCAAAAACCATTACCATAGATCAGATTAGAACGGGCGACATTAAAAATTAAATTGTAGAAACATTACAAGACAAAATTGCACCAATCATTCTCCAACATTAAAAACCTTTCTAGTCTACGCCGTCTATCAAATAATAAACATTTCCGTGATTTACATAACATAGGTATCTAGATCTTCTCTAAACCTATTTTGTAAGACAGCACGAAACACCGGGAGTTAGTTACACACACAACAAATCAAGCCAATTCTTTTGACGACACACTATTACGTAAGCAGTTACTAAAAAATCATCAAGAATTTCCCACAGTCACCTTAATAGCGAACATAGAACAAATAAATGTACAGACAGGTCAAACTACCGTGTCAGGGGGTCGAGCATACGGCGAAAGCATTACAACATCGATTATAGCTTTTAAGAACCGTCTCATTGCAAAATGAATACTTAAAGGTTAGATGTTATGTAAGGTCTGCATGTGCATAAGTCTGTGGTCTCAGTTAGGTAATATTGTAGTGCATTAACATCTTAGGATTTATACTGTCACTACATGATCTTTATTAGTTGAAAGGTCATCGTTAGAAATGTCTAGTTTTTCCTTGCAGAGCTCTTCTACTAGTGGTAACAAGTTATGGATATACTTTTGCTTCAGTCAATTTAAAGTCTATGTATAGGACGATAGCAGTGCAAGACTAGCGGTTAAACGTTTGCCTTCCATGCAAGAGGGTCTTAGTTCGATCCCGGTCCATACCTGACTTTTCGAATTCATGTGCGGATCAGAATTTGATTATCACTTGCGTTAACGGTGCAGGAAAGACATCGTGGGGAAACGTGCACACCTGAGAGGGCTCCACAAAGTTCTCGATGGTGTGTGTAGTCTGCCAACCAGCACCAGGCCAGCGTAGTGGACTAGGGTCTAAATCCTTCTCATTCTGAAAAGAGACCCGTGCCCAGCAGTGGGACAGTAATGGGCTAAATTATGTTTATGTTATAGGACGATAAGCATCTTGATTAATTCAACTTCTTTTTTCATTACTTTTTTTGAGGTTTATGGTGTGCAAATGTGTACTGAAGTACACAAACATTTCGCCAATGACGTTATTCTGCCCCATGCAATTTGAATCGAGTCCATTGCCATTTATCGGACAATTCCAAAACCCGGATCGATACTGAGAATTTCCTCACACAAAAACTTAATAACACTGCTCGAGAATCACACCTAGGCGTTCGTTCGCCGCGCTTGCGCACCGCTATATCAATGAGAGTTTGTTATTGGCGTAATTAAAAAATAATTATAATAACAAAATACTTAGTATTACATTGTACCTGCAAGCTACGTTTATGTCTGACGCAATACTGGAACGATTCTATTAAGACTTTCACTTCTAGATAGACTCATAATCAGAACATTTAGGAAGTAAGCTACTGTTTATTATAACTATAACAATTATTCAAACAGTCATTAGGGTTGTCAGATAGAATAAATGGAATTCCCGGATAATTATAAGTTTTTCATTGATGAAAAACCAGACTTCAATATTTTCTTTAATTTTCAGCCGGACACGACAAAAAATCAAAATATCGACATACCCTGACTGATATACAGAGAGATAGACAGAGACAAAAATATTGTTAGGCTAGGGTCGTTTTCTATGTTGTGGTCAGCTTCCAGTCTAACCAGATGCGACTGAATTCCAGTATTTTAGACGGAGCGACTGCCATCAGACCTCCGCAACCCTAATACGTGGTAATGCCGATATTGTCAGACTTTCGGGCTTCTAACTTCTCGTAACGACTGTCACAGGTATTCGTATGACACCCAGGACCGACTGTTTAACGTGCTCTCCGAGGCACGGTGGAGTCTCGATGTGTAACAAACGGTCACCCATCCACAGGCTGACCGCGGCAAGCGCAGCTTAACCTCGCAAATCGTAGTTACGAGCCCCTCTCGAGCACTGTAATAATTAAATGCAAAAGTACGTATTTACGAAATATGCGGGTGTTTATTATCTATCTTATAGTTAAACGTTAGGTACCGTTCGATTTGTTTGTAAAGCCGACAGGTGAAAACTGTTGAACCTAATCATATTACTATCAAGCTATTTTAATTGAAATACTTTTTTAACTGGTTGACCTCCTCGTTGTTCTAGTGGTGGCAAGGGCGACTGTTGATCGTGAGGTTCCCAGGTCGGGTTATTCCATTAGCCATATCTTAGTAGCAGCCTGGAGTCTGAATTTGTGCTCGGTTGATGGCAATAGGCTCGCTTACTATTACATGGAACTTAAACATAACGGCGAAATGAAGGTGTTACTATACACCTCTGCCGAACCCTCTGGGGAATACAGGCGTGATGTTATTTTATGTTATAAATCTAACCCTAGGTAGATGAAAACGTTGACCCTAGCAACAAATCGAGAAATCTCCACGATGAAGAAGAGATACAAGAAAAATAAACATTTTAAAACAATACAGCATCGCTAATAATCATAATAAAGCAACTTTTCTTGACAATAACTTACTAAAACGTTACTCAGGATTGGTCAACCATTGCAACCGTGGTACGTTCACTTCCAAATGTTAGGTTTTGCAACGTTGAAAAAATATCTCTCATACAGTCACTTTGTTAATGTTGACCAAATATTAACTGGCATTTATAAACGTTTGGGAATAACGCCACTTGAATGTGTGAAGATAGTGACATTTTTTTTTATTATACATATTTTTGTTTTTTTATCTGTGTCAGTCGGGACAGATTTTTGTGGTCAGGACAGTCCCGTTTGGTTTTGAATAAGACTTCTTTTTTTAGAGACCAATATTACTGGGCGAACCAAAATCGATAATTAAAAAATATCTAATACTAGGTACTACATAAATGTGACAACAAAATTATAGTTTTGGCCAATAACTAATAGGCCATTAAACACACGAAAACTTTAAAAAACCAGTTGTTTTTCGGAATTCTCTTTTCGTAATTTTCAGGTGCGATGAGACTCCTAAAATTCTAACTTAACTAGTACCATATAACAACTATAACACTATAAACATAGTCATTATCACTTGCTATCACAAAGAAAATTAGATTCAAGGTTCAGAGATCAAACAAATAATTTGGGCGATTTCTCTTCAGCTCGTCAGATCATTGATCTCCGATTGGAAATATCTTTCACCAATGCCCTCACTATTTCGTCCAAATTGATCATCATATCGCCTTTTCCGCATTGGTTTATTGAGCAATATGGAATGTGTATTAGACCGTCGTATACGTGTAATTAGACGGAGTTATACCATCATTATTAGTACTAACTACTCTAGTTGTACCGTCGCGACTGTGCCCGCGTAAAAGACTTTTTTAAATATATACTTTATCACCCCATTTCACCCCCTAGGGATTGATATTCGAAAAACCCCAAAACATTTAATTTGTTGTTTTTTTAAAGATTATGTATACTAAGTTTCGAGTAACACTCCTTTTTACCCCCTTAGGGACAGATTTTCTAAAAATCCTTTCTTTATGTGTGCTTAAAGGCTCCTACTGTTCCATTTTATCAACATCAGCGGGTTTGCCTCGGCGTTGATGAATCAGTCAGTCATGACATGTTCTTTTGTATATATAGATTTTTTGTGTGAATATTTTATGATAATCCATCTAGCTAGCCGATAGTAATGTAACAAATCGTCACGCATGTAGTCCCCGAATGATTGGGTTGTATTGTATTGTATATCCGTAGAGTGCCGATAACCGTATTATACACGTAGGTTATTATGTAGGCACCTACACATCCACGGTTTATGTCATAAAGAGACTTCTACTTAACTCAACTTTAAACTTAAGAGACTTACCGGAGTTTGGATTCCTGCCCAATTGATGGCAATAGGCTCGCCCCCTATTACATGGGACTTGACCATAAAAACGAAATGAGGGTGTTACTATACACCTCTGCCCAACACTTCGGGGAATACAGGTGTGATGTTATGTTTCTTGTTAGGAAGAGACTATCACCATTTATTGAGACAAAATTAACCCCATTTTATTGAAAATAGTGATAGCCTATCGGTTCAACGTTTGCCCTCCAGCCAGGGTCTGAGTTCGATCCCGGCCCACACCTCTGACTTTTCGAATTCATGTGCGGATCAGAATTTGACTATCACTTGCGTTAACGGTGAAGGAAAAACATCGTGAGGAAACCTGCACACCTGAGAGGGCTACATAAAATTCTCGATGGTATGTGTAATCTGCCAACCCGCACCAGGCTTGGTTGACTAAAGCCTAAACCCTTCTCATTCTGAGAAGAGGCCCGTGCCCAGCAGTGGGACAGTAATGGGCTAATTATGTTATTATGTTTTTTGAAACATTAGATACGTTATAATTTACATAAAAAAACACAAACTAATTTTTGTGTAAGATTTTTTTTACCGTGTAACTAATAATTTTCTAACAGAATATATTTATTTGGGCATTGTCACAAATTAATACTCTATGACCTAGAATCCGTTTATAAAACTTCACAATCACGTGATTGTCAACAACAACAACAGACCCATCCCACTGACCTCGAAAGCAATCTGCTATAAGAAATGATAGCATGGATAATGTCCCCTAATTTCCTTCAGGGTTGTCAGTTTCTCAAGCTAACCGAGTTAGCCAACGCGCGGCGCGGGCGCATTGCGGCAATACAACGCTCTACTGAACAGGCTCGGGCTATACTTTTTTATGCAAGATTAGGGTTGACCTACATACCTCGTTTTACTTTTTTCGCTGCAATAAAAGATTTAATAATAAGTTTGTTGTAGCTGCCTTTGCGCACTTTCTTTGGTATGTTTTGTTAACAAGTTTGTTTAATAGAGTCTGCAATTGTATACTGTAAATGCAACCGTTTAAATAAATTGAAAAAGGAATTGCTACAATTGTGAACTAAGATCATTATTTACTTGTTTTGATTGATTGAAAACAGGCTTTTTAAACATATTGGTGCATTTATCTATATCGAAGTCATTAGCAGGTCACTAATATTAATATTTAAATCAAAAGATAGCGGCTACCAATCTGTAAATTGAGATTATGCATTTGTTTTGTTTTCTCTTTATATAATATACTAGCGACCCGCCCCGGCTTCGCACAGGAGGAATGTAGATACTAATGTGGGGCATATAAACCTTCCTCTTGAATCATACTATCTATTGCTGAAAACTGCATTAAAATCCGTTGCGTAGTTTAAAAGATCAAAGCGTATAGACAGCGGGAGCGACTTTGTTTTATACTATGTAAAGACATTTATATTTAGGTGACCTCAAAAATGTCATTGGTTTTTTTTTTTAATATCTCTATGATTTGATTTGTATCTTTATAAAAGACAGGAAAGTCTATTTAGAATTTGGAGAAAGAATCATTAAGGTCAAGCTAAATTATATACTATGATTTTTAAGATTATAGTTAGAAAATAAATAGAACCCTAATAATAATAATATATATATAATAAGTAATGCGTAAATAAATGCGAGTTAAAAATATATTTCTGACTTCATTTCAAAACTATGCAATTAAATAAATATATCCGTTGCTTAAAATGCTCTTTATTGTTCTTATCTTAAGATGAAGAGAACTTTGTAAAGATTAATGAATGTGATGCAAACTATGCAAGGACGAAGGAAAAAGGAGTCACTGTTGTTCTTATATAAATATATTTGTACGTAGGTACAATATGCTAGAGTTAAATATTTGTATACCGGTGTTTGAGCGAGACGGGTAGTGTGATTGCGTCTCTTTCTAATTAGTAGACGTAAACTAAAAGAATTGATTTAATTAGTAGCAAAGAGATTACTGTCATTTGTTTATTACATAGGTGATTAGCTCGTAGGTCACTATAAATAAAAATATGTATAGTTGGTCACGCCTGTAATCCCAAAGAGATAAGCAGAGATGTTCAAATCCCAGGTGGCGAGCTTATAGCCATAGGTTCCTCGCATCTTAAGAGTCGTCTGATGATGGATGGGATTTGTATTTTTAATCTGTCCCCCCACGGACTAGATAGATAGATAGATATACTTTATTGCACACTAAAAGAAATAAAACAAGGAATACACATAATTAACAGTACAAATGGCGGTCTTATCGCTTAAAGCAATTTCTTCCAGACAACCATTGGATGGAAAGAATAGTTAAGAAAAAATATAAAGGGCAATTTGCAGCGTACAAATATGCAACCTACTAAAAACCGGGAATCAACTAAATAATAGGTATAATCACAATACATATTTTAAATATATATATATATATATATATATATAGGTATATATATACACACACTCAAATAGGATACATACATAATTAATTATATATACGGATAATTTACCTATATAAACCACTATAGAGCAAGATAATGTTCTTTAACCATTCTTTTGAAAGAAACCAACGACTGAGCACGCCTTACAGGTACAGGTAGTGCATTCCACAAGCGTATGGCCTGAACAGTGAAGGAATGGTCAAAGAATCTTGTGGAATGCATAGGTATCTTCAGTTTCAAGTTCTCCGATGATCTCAAGGATTGTGAATGTGAATCACGCATGAACTCAAAACGCTCTTTAAGATAAGAAGGGGTAGCGGGATTGAACAGAATACTGTATAGTAGGGAAAGAATATGAGCATTCCGACGAAGACGTATTGGAAACCACTTGAGTTTAGCACGAAATTCGGACACATGATCATATTTGCGTAAACCAAATATGAACCTAATACAAAAGTTTTGAAGTCGCTCAAGTTTGTTAAACTGGTCCTCGGTGAGATCAAGATAACTATGGGACTATAGGGTAATAACACCCCTGTTTTTCGTCGAGAGTTAAATTAAATACAAGTTTAGTCAGAAAGGGAGTACAAAGCCGCGGGCCACTTAATATATCACTGATGATTGATTTAAAGAAAGTGTTAAAATTTATAAATTCGAAAAAAAGATATCCATGTAAAATGATTTTTATTATTGTTTTTTCAAAAATTCTTCATCCTTACTTGAGTTACGAATTCAGAAAATGGAGCTTCTAATCCGTGACCCCAAATGTGACCTAAAATGTAAACACAGCTGATCATAGCTGAAGATACATAGAATTTAGCGTATTTTTCATGAAATCTTTGAACAGCAATTTCTCTTAAACTAATGACTTTTGGGGAAAGTTGTAGAACAAAAGTTATCCATTATTATAGGTACTTTAATACCTTTTCGGCTTAGTACCCTCTTTCCGACTAACCTTGTATAAAATAAATGATTAATATGTAGTCTCAAAAAAGAGCTGACTCTTAACACACCCATCGGAAGAAATCATATTGGATCTTTTACCACACATTAGTATCTATAATTAACAACAAAATTTCCAAAACATCACGTAACGCGAACCTACGTAATTTGTGCAAAAAAGTGTTATAGCCGCCATTTTGTTTGACACGTCACTGTATTGATTTTAACACCCAAAGTGGTATGAAAATACCGTGTGATTTATAACAAGTTAGAAGGCAGTACTTCTAGAAACGTTGGAGATAATGACCATTACTATTGTTATGAGAAATCATCTGTTTTTAACCCTTTATCGGGCAGGTTTTAAGAAAAGAAAATAACAAACTATTTAGCATATTTTGATAAATAATAAAAAAAAAAAATTATATTTTATGTAGCTGCTGGCCTCTTTGTTTTTATTTTCTATTATAGAAAATAGAAAAAAAATGCTAGGTTTAAAAATAAAAATACTACAACGAGGCTTTCGTGACATCTTCCAAAAAATTTGGTGAGAAATATATTCCCTTTGCCTTGTAAAGGGTTAACCCTCGAACAAAAATATTGAAGGCTTCGGCTGTGTGCTTGTGAGTACGTCTGTGACTTCGTAGCTTCTAAACAAGTGAACCGATTTTGATGTAATTTCTTTCATTTGAAAGGATGTGTTTGCGAAAAAGTTTATAGCCATGTTTGATAAAGCCGTTTTTAGTCTGAACTTTATCGCACGTGGATCACTAAGGTGGGTGTTTACCAACATTAATTATATATAATAATTATAATAGTGACAACATTAATAATTATAATAGTGAAAAAAAAAAGCCGTCGCGGGACACCTGGCAGATGTCAAACATCGAACGTGATTTTGTAAAAAAATAAACTGGCCGAATCAAACCGAAGAGAGCCGACGAGATACGAAGGTCTGCCATCGCGAGCATCGCCACGCAACAGCCGCTGTCACACCCGTATCACCGCATTAGTAGTTACACATCAAAAACATTAATTACAAACTACAATCATCGACACAAGTGTACGTGTTATATCTTACAAATTACAATATAGGTTACGATAAGCGCGTGACAGATAAAATATTCAAATATGAATATTTATATTACTCGTAGCTATCGAGATAACCTCCGCTCTCTAATTGAAGTTTGATTGTGTTTTATCTAAAAATATACGTGTGGATTGTGTGTAGCAACTTAATGCTATAGGACAATCTTCTAGTTTTAACAGTGTATACAGGGTGTAAACAAAATCATGTAATTCCTTCGTACCTCCTGATGTACTGCTGACATAGATTAACCCTGCACGGGATACTTTTGGAATTAATAAAAATAAACATACTATAAGTAAACATGTGTTCTTAATGCAAGGCATTTTAGCGTCTCGAGCGAATGGCGCGGTTATCGCTCGCCGCGCGGTCATTTAACTCGGGGCGCTAAAATGCGTCACGTTAAGAACACATGTTTACTTTTTGTATTTTTTTATTATTATTTAATCCAAAAGTATCCCGTGTAGGGTTAATCTATGATAGCAGTACATCACAAGGCTTGAAGGAATTACATGATTCAGTTTACACCCTAAATGGGGTGAATTCGAATTGGACGTATTTCCCTTTAAGGCATGATGGTATGTCCTATATGCAACAAAATTAGCACCTCGTGTACCCTAGCCGACAGTCAGTAGTAGATTTCGCGAAATTTAATTTATTATAGTTTTTTTTTAAATACCCAGAATTCGTTACTAAATGTTATTTCACTTTGAGATGTCAAAATTAATGGTTTTGGTTTCCATATTAGCTGGTAGCTGATACTTTAACAAAGCTTTTCACGTATTAAAATGTAAGATGTACAATGTACGACCTGGGGATCGAACTCAGGAGCTCACGATCAGCAGTCACGCTTGCCACCACTAGACCAACGAGGCAGTTAGAGCGATATGGTTTTTAACCTTTTCACCGCCACCGTACACAGAACGCGATGCCTCGCCAGCGCCAAGCTATAAATGTATAACGAAATATATAGTAAACAGTAGTGATGAGCTGATGACCTGTTAAATACAGTAAACTTATATTTATAACATAGTTAAAATGAAGAGCTTCTAATGAAGTTGTGGCGCTGGAAGCACGAAAATCTGGAACTTCTATTGAAGTCCGTGGCGGTGAAAAGGTTAAATAAACCATGTTTCAAAATTCACACGGAATGTTAAGTTCCTATCTACTCTAACAGTCTACGTCTCGTTACAAAACCTACCCTAAACAGCGATAACAATAACATGCAACTATTACGTCGCATTTCGTGCAGACCTGTGCAGTATCTCAGCATTTTTTGTGCAAAACGCAGCCATAACCCGTTTTTACGATGTTTTGCACAAGTCGAATCACGCGCAGGCTTTAGCAATTGTCATTAATTTGTTTTGCGAACTTCCTTGTTCGGAGTTTTGATATGTTTACATTATTATCAAGATGTGAAGTGTGATTAAAACACCCGAAAATTATAATACCTTTAAAATATGGTTTGACGTTATACCCCTAAACTCTGGTTACCTGAATATTACGATACTAAAATACAAGGTTAGTCGGAAAGGGCGTACTAAGCCGAGAGGACGTTAAATTACCCATAATAGTGGATAACTTTTGTTCTACAACTTTCCCCAAAAGTCAATAGTTAAAGAGAAATAGCTGTTCAAAGATTTCATAAAAAATACGCTAAATTATATCTAACCTCAGCTATGATCAGACGTGTTTACATTTTACGTCATATTTGGGGTCACGAAATAGAAACTCCATTTTCTGAATGCATAACTAAAGCAATAATGAAGAATTTTTGAAAAAACTAAAATAAAAATAATTTTTCATGGAAAAAAATTAAACGAATTTTTAAATATTAACACTTTCTTTAAAACAGTCATCAGTGTTAAATTAAGTGGCCCGCGGCTTAGTACCTACACCCTTTCCGATTAACCTTATATTATTTTATTCATGAATGTACAAATGACGTAACGATGTAAGTTTAAATACAGTATCAATAAAATGATGAGAGAGCTAGGCTATTAGCTCTAGTCCATTTGAAGCATAATGATTTCCCATTTCCTCGTATGTTTTATTTTAAATAGACTCATCTTCCGGCGGTACTGTCATTGGCATAGCTCGGAACTCTATGGAAACCAAAGAGAAAACGAAAACATAGGCAAAACTAAATATAGTTCGATTTACGAAAAAAAATAATCTGTCAAAACCAAATAACTTTCAAGTTAAACGGTTTTATCTTGCAGTACCTACCCCTGCAGCATCAGGGTTTGAAGATTGAAGGTTGAAATTATTATAATGTTGTATTGTCATGGGAATTGAATCTGTTGCAAGATTTGAATCAAACAAAGAAACAAATATACGAAGTGAAACTAATCTTCTTCTTCTTTTCGTGTGGTTAGTGCCTAACCTGGTGTCAGAGTTTAAGCCGCCCATGGACCTCTGACTTGGCTTCACATGCCGTCGAGAAATATCTCTCAGGCATGCCGGTTTCCTCACGATGTTATCCTTCACCATTTTTAAGCAAGTGATAATTATACAATACGCACATTAATCCGAAAAGTCAGAGGTGCGTCAAACTAATTAAAACCGTTCAATAATAAAAATAGATAGGTACAGATGTATCATTAATTAAGAGAGGACGATTCCAAGTATTATGTCTCGGTTTCGACTTACGGATTAGGTCATCAGGTGTCCTTTTCTACCTATGTTGGGGTCGACTTCCATTTTAACGAGATGCGTTTAAATATCATATTACCAAGATGAGCTCTCGGTTTCCAGAAAGAGTCGAAGTTGAGTCTTGTTCTCGAACCACAAAAACAAAGTATTAATAATATTAGTATAATAATATCTAGCAATTCCTGATAATAACTAATTATAATTCACCAAAACCTGCTCTTCCATATATTATTACTAGCATCGACAGCTTTTTAGCGCCATAATCTTTATAATGGATATAATTTCTAAGTTGACATCAGCATTCACTAATCTCACCTTGTGACCTAACCATTAGGGTACGATCAGATAGACGCGATGACCCGCGGTTTACGGACGCGCGGCTTTACTAAACACACGTGCAATCTAGCCGTTCCCATGATCAGACGAGCGCCGCGGCGCGCCGCAAGCTATGGAACGCACGTTTCCCCGCGTCGATACGCGACAGTCTGAACTTAGCCTAAAAAACTAGTTTTAGATGCTGAACATAATGAATTATTCATTATTTATTATAAGATTATTAAACATTAATTGAATCTATTAATTCTGCTGAGCGAAATATTTTTTGGAATACCTAGTTCGTATTTTTGGCGGTAAAATTGGCCTTTTTTGTGTGATATTATTTCAAATAGTAGTTATTTCAAATAGTATAGCCAGTTATACAATTATGAAGTCGTCGATTTTTAATATTGAAATATAAATATGGAAACAGGTATATAAAATATGTAGCGTATGCAATATATTACGTATATTAAAAAAACTTTACGAAGATGTTGATTTACCTACCGCATAATAGTTCAACAGGACAAAATTGAACCCAGTCTTTGCTGAAACATTAAGTACAGTTGATATCTTTGTATTTGCTCCGTGGTTGAAATGCAACTTATATTAAATTATCTTCTTATAGCTTATAAATCTTACAGTAAACTACATAACATCAACATGAACGGTCGCTAATCATAATATTGACGATACTGTGATGTAATTACAAATTTCCGCTTAATTGTATTTGAGTACAATTAAAAGAGCCTTCCCGAGTGACAATACGTAAGTACGTCCGGCGTACCCTGGGCAATCAGCCCTGCTACCAACCTCTTTTCACCACGACATGAGCTATTCTCATTTGGCCATGAGAGAAGTTCAAGATAGTTATTTGAAGTAAAGTTTAAGCAGGTTAAGCAGAAGTAGTTAAAAAATGTGTTGCAAAATATGAATCAAACAAACAAATAATACGAAATGAAGTTGATTACAATCGGTTAATTAAAAAAGCAGTGGACCTAGTATTGATCCCTGAGGAACTCCGCTAGGAATGAATTTAGTTGGATGGTATTATTGAAGGCAACCGCCGTGTTTTCTAAAGGTATATCGAGAAGTAATTAGTTTGGTTAAGATTACTTATATATTATAGATTACCTTATTAAAACAAATGAAATAATGCCAGGTTCCTATAAGAAAACGAATCGTTTTGCTTATCAATGGTAACATTTTTTACTGTCCAAACTGTGCATATAAATAGACTCGTACGCTAGTTTTAACTGTGATAGCTATTTCCATATGGGACGGTCTACTATGCAAAGACAGGAAGTCTTTGCTTTATTATTGCTAAAGATACAAGAGTCTAAATTTTAACTAAAACTACTCGGTAATTCATAGGATTCGCGCATTAATGAGATGTGGGCTAACTTTTTTGATACCTATAGTTTTTTGAAACCCGCAAAAATTTGCATGTGTGGGTGGATTCATTAATGCCCAATACATGATTCTCTACTCTAAAATCAATAGTTTTTAAGCATATTCAGCTTATACGGCATAATTTATTACCTATATCAATATTTGATTGACGTAAGTTTTTGACAACTTGTAGACCAATTGTATGCTGTCATATCATTCATGTACAGTCAGCAACAAAAGTATGTTAACACTTCAGTTTTTTAAATCATAACTGAACACAATAATATTCAAAATTAATCGGAACACATGTAACAATAAAATAACATAAACTCTTGACTATTATGTGAAATTCTGAAAAGCAGTGTATCGAATAATTTTGTGTCTTTTAGATGTTATGTAAAAGTAACAGTGTTAACCGACTTTGGTTGTTGACCGTACTACACAAAGAATTGACGAAAAATCTATTGGCGTTTTGTCAAATAATCATGACATTGAGACACACGACCATACGACAGATAAGTTTAGTATTATTATTATTTATCGTAGTAATAACAAAAATGTATTGTAAATAATAATAATATTGTAAATTGTATTGTTGGATTTGTGCCCGGTTGATGGCAATAGGCTCGCCCTGTATTATATGGGAGTTAAACATAACGGCGAAATGAGGGTGTTACTATACACCTCTGCCCAATCCTTCGGGAAATACAGGCGTGATTTTATGTTCTATTATGTATTGAAAACAGAGCAACCATAAACAAAATTCATGTTTATATTGATCTATCGGTTTAAAGTTTTTTTTAAAATCTAAAACTAGCTAAGAAGAGAAACGCCGGCTTATATGAAAATGCATAATATATGCAACAACAAACAACGACGTTGAAATAAATAGACACGCTATCTTGTATAGAAAATATGTGCCAAATGCATTGACGCAATAAGGTTAAAACTACCGCTAAACAGCTGTCAATTTCAATGGCACTGTGGTTCCGGAACCACAACTCGTTGGTACCATGTTGTTCTTCTAAACAGCGCATCTAATACGTAAGTACATATTATATCAATGACAAAAATTGAACTTTTTTTTAATCAAATTTCTTTAAGCTAGGCTCATAAAGGAAGTAAACCGCGTTGAATGCCCTATTAATGATGATGTAACGCAAATTGACCAAACACTAGAATCCGCTTGACACCAGCGATCCTTAAATATTTATACAAGTCAGACGGAGTCAACAGTGTGGAGCCAAGCGACGCCGACCTAAGGATATATTCATAAGGAAAAAAAAAGTTGAAAATATAAAACTTGTTTTTTTTTCTGTTCTCAATTTACACCATAAAGGCAGGCAACGATGAAGATGGAATTTATATTCTTTAAAATCATCTTAAAAGGAGTATTATTTCTGAAAAAATATTTATATACTATATTTTTTGCACATAAACGCAAGTATTTTAAAAAGTTAAACACATCTGTAAAGCAACTAGAAAAATAATAACTTTTTGTTAAACAAAAAAACTCTGTAAAAGACCTTCTGAATTCGTTATTTAGATTTCTGTGCTCGTAGAGTTCCTAAATCGTAAATTACTCAAGTGCACGTCACTTTATTTAAAAGAAGCAAGGGCTTTCCAATTTTTTCCAACAATAAAATTATTATTACCAGTTTAAAAACAAAGTTTTGTATTCTAATATTAAACTTCATCAACAACAGTTCAAAAAAAGAATTTCCTAAGATCCTTTTTTTTCTCGGTAAAAACGATTTTTTAATTATGGCCATTAACTATTTAAACTCTAGCGATTCCCTGTGTTAGTTTATGAAGGAGGTCTATTCATGCTCGTCCAGCTAATATCATAAATGATGATCTTTTCGTTATCAGCTTTCTTACAAGTTGCAGATTACATTATACAATATCAATTTTATATTCAATGCTACTAACAGATACAACGAACCGTTTACGAGAACAACACTTCTTTATTTTAGTTCATCAACACTGGTATGTCGATAACCTTTTAATTTTATAAAACAAATCATTACAAGTTACAAGCCTTGATAACAAATTGAGATCTCCGCCTATATTAAACTGTATGTAGTAAAATTAAAATGATATAAAAATAAAACAGTGTGTAGATACTTAACCAGAAAAAAAAAATCTCAAAACGTAAAGTCGCAGATTTTTTGGCGTTTATTTCTGAAAATTAAAACTTTAAATAATATAATTAAAAACGTAAATAATATTGTGAATTTGTCTTTGGTGTACCGACAACGTTTTTGTGCCATAGACCGCTACAATGAAGGTCGTATCGTAAGTGAAGATTGTCATAATCACCTCGATTGGTAAACGGATAAGAGATCGTAGTATACTGTTACTAACCAAGGAAGGTGCCTTCCTACAGACAGAACTCGCAAATAATATCGCGATTTCACACATGATAGAGGCACCTTTATAGTTCAAAGGTTGTCATACAGGTTTCACAAGTGGTCGGATTATAGAATCAATAAAATATTTAAAATAACATTAGAAACGACAGATTTTTTCCGATTAAAGGTATATATGTTTTTTAATCGAAACTCCATATTGCGATCGATATTTTTGTCAAAATTGTAGGTACTATTGTAACTCGATTGGTGTTCAGTCGAGATGAATAATAAATAATAAGTTTAAAGTTTCTTTTCGTGGTAGTCGTACTACAGAAAAAACATTATGGATTATAATGTCATACCAAATTACCAATTACTTTGATATGATGGCTTTTGTATACGAATCAGTTTAGAATATACAGTTATGTATACAGAAGCCGTCAGTTCCTATAAGAAATTATTTGGATTACGAGACAATTATATAATAATTTGCTATTTTAATCAATCAATCATAATATTTATTGTGGATCACAGGTACATTACAAAATACAGATTTTTCATGGAATTGAGTTCAGCTATGTCCCGCCCTGTAGGCATACAATATTACATACAAAATATAATTTTAAGTACATTTTCAATAAGTCATTGTATCGTAAGTCATAAGGTAATTGTCAATTTAGTTATTATAGAAATGTCAGATAAATTAAATTAAAATCATTAACATGCATTAGGTTAACATTATCAAAATATATAAAAATTATAATAAAAAAGTATAAAAAGTATGCATGAAATACTGAACGCAACCGTGGCTATTTTAAAAGCGATTTGTCAGCCATGAAATCTTTCACTGAGTAGTAACATTTTTCCACCAACATTGCGTGTAGTGATTTTTTAAACATTTTGATTTCTGAAATAGTCCTAATAGAGCATGGGATCTGGTTAAATATACGCGGAGCCATGCAAAATATACTTTCGTGGAGAAAATGTGTTTTGCTAGCGATTGTGCATAGTTTATCCCGATGACGTACTCGTGAATGGTACTCAAATAAACAAATGTTACTCTTTACAAATATTGCGCACTCAAATATATATAGGCAAGGCAATGTCAGTATTTTCTGGAATTTGAAAAGTGGTTTACAGGATTCAGTTTGGTGTAGATTAAAGATTGCCCTAATACAGCGCTTTTGAGCCTTAAATTGACGTTCCTTGTCAGTACTATATCCCCAAAATATTACTCCGTATCTGAGGGTAGAGCTGACGTAACCGTGAAAATAAAGAAATAAAGTTAAAGAAAATAAAATGTTTTAAGATTTTTTATATTTTATTAAAACCAGAGTTTCAAGTTACCCGTATCATTTTCAGATCTTTTGTATGATAAATCTAAAAAGAGTGATTCATACATACTATACTATATTATTATTCCTAACTCAAGTTATTCGTTATGAAATCTAATCGAAAAAAATATATTTGCCTCTATTGGTGATTGTGCTCTAATGTATAAATACCTCCTGAACTTAAACGATATACCTATCATTAAGCTTATTTTCTTTGATTTCCATTTGGTATCATTCTTTTTTTTTTATTTTGGACGACGCTATAGGTTATAACTGGCTTTTTTTTAAAAAAAAACTGTAATTTCGATTGGTACCTAAATTCGTATATTATGCACTCTTGAAAAGTTCTTCGTCGACAAAAATGTTGAAATACGCGTTTTATTAATTTCTATTTCTATCTGCATTGGTTTAGGCTGTGCGTTCTCAGACAGTCAGTTACCCACGGAACCGTTTTATATATAAAGATACTAAATGACTACAGGCCTATACCTCACTTTTACTAATTTTTTTCTACCTATAAATATTGAAGTTGAAATGTTGAACACTTACCAACTGAGGTATTACCAATTGCGTTTTTATTTACAAACACTGTTTAATTAAGTAATTGCTTAACTATCTTGTTGGGTAAGCGCTGTGGCAACCGCATCGACTCATAAATTGTTTTACGTTCGAGCGAATAATAAGTGTGTTACAATAGTAGGACCCAAGGGTGTCAAGTTTCATGTCCTTTTATTCATAACTAAAATATGGTAATGTATAAAGTAACACCTGATTTTATTAACATTTAAATATTTGTTTTCGATTCGAACTCATCGATTCTGAGAACAAAAATTATAAAATTGGTTTTCGTATTTCTTGTTTCTTTTTTCAGACGATTTATTTGTTTAAAAAAATACATGTTAAAAAGTTTATAAATATTTACGTAACGTTGACGTCTCAGTGACCTTCCCAATCAGACATGAAAACTATTAAATAAAGCTATATCGAAAAAAACCGGATCGGTATCGAACAGACATTTTATATACAAGTAAGTGGTCAGACACATATTGCATTTTATTTACGTATATTCTAATGAGGCGGCCATTAGCGCCCCAGGCGGATATTTCAACAAAAATCCTTTCGCAACTTTCAGTAACAGTTCCGAGTTGCATAATAACCAATACTCACCGTGTAAGGGTTAACGTAGAGAGGGAGGGCCGGGGGCACTGATGTAGAGAAAATCACAGTTGAAACACTTGTCAGCCATGCACATAATCCTTCATTGGGTGAATGGGCACAGGGTCTTTTTTTAAAGGTTCAAACGCACTCGCGACACAATTTTTCCGTGTGTAAAGGAAAACTATTGCCGCGCGGCGCATACGGCGCTTGCGACGGCGAGCGGGCGACTGGCGTGCGCGCGCACCTCCCCACGTAATAAAACCTTCGCTTTTCAAGAGTGGGGCGCGACGGCTTTTTGAAAATGGAACCTGAACCTTACCTGCTGGATCGGGTCCCGTTTCCCGTTAGTTTTGAGTTTTTCATTCTGAGGTTGTTGAAACTTGAAACTGTTAGATGTCTATTTTTAGATCGGTAATTTATTTATCGTAATAACATTCCACTGCACCTGGTTACACTGAAAGCCTACCACAACCTTCTTGGATAAAGGCTGGGGTGATGATAATGTATTTTGTTAATCAGGATAACTTTTAACAATTTGTTTTTATTTAACAGAAAAATGTTAAGGCTTTTCTTCAAACCTTTACATAAATGAATTAGCTTTCTTTTCGAAAAACAATTACCGAATTTTTACCCCCTAGCTCGTATATGTAATAAAACGTGTAATAATCGAAATAGATACAACACATTAAAATAAAAAGTAAAAGTATTTAGCTGACTTATACCTAATTTTTATTTTATGTAATTAAATATAGAGCATACGTGCTATAAAAAACGTAATCCTGTGTTCTATTTCGAAAATTCATGGATTAAATTAATTAGAATTTAATGGGAAGGAATTTTATCTTAAAATTAGCACTTCGGTTGCGATTTATTTCTTTTTTAATTGACATACAGATCATGGGAACATCAAACTATTAACAAAAAGTATAATACTAAGATTTTTACATTTTTCCAGTTAAAAATCGTAAAACTGTTTACATTTTTCTCTTAATTACATAGGTTTTTTTGGAACTAATGAATAAAATCTATAAAACAGGCTAATAATATTAATTTTATCATCTTATAAAAATGTTTTAACATATTTAAAAAGACATTAAGGTAATGACATGAAACTACTAAAATCTAAAATAAAAAAACGTTCAGGATTGTTCAATTCGTCCCTATAAAAGACATCAACGGGAGAGTCCTTGGCGTGTTATTTTTATTTTTATTATTTTTGTGGTAAAAATAATTATGTTATTATTGTACAGAGTAAAAATAAAATAAAAAATAATTTATATAAAAATGTGTTATTTTAATTATACATACATGTAGAAATGTGTGTACTTCTATGAATTCTCAGTTACTATAATGGTTTTATTTGCCCTTCGAGAGTTACTAGCGTACTCTAACGCTAGCAATTCTCGTTCTTATTTTGAAAGTTTGTTTTTGATTTAATTCAAGTCAAGGATACAAAAAAATGATATTATTTAAATACCTAGTGATGCATTAATTAAATCTAAGTACGTAATCAATTACCTATTTCATGTTACAGTTAAACAGATAACGGAAATAACAATTTACTTAAATATATCAGTGTTGCAAGGTATTATACATTGGATGCTATCCTTGCTCTTAAAAACGTATTGAGAGATATATTACAATTTTAACATGATATTTACCAGTGTAAATAAGAGTAAATCTAAGTATAAAAGCAAGTTACACTTAAGATACTGTTTCTTATCATATATATTTGTTTAACACATTGATTTATCATAAAATATCAGCCTGTTAAAGTCCATTGCGAAACCTGGACTTCCTAATGAATGTTACATTGTTATATTATTCATTATATTCTTTACAAGTGAAGATTTGTAATTGGCACAGGATTATTTATATTTCTTGTTTCAATGATATTATTTGGCTGTAAATCTTCCTTGCAATAAATAAATAATCGCAAGGATTTTCGGGTGGCTTGATAATCACAGGCAGATCAGATTACCGCAGGCGCTGTCGCAGCCAGACTTTAGGGGGTCATGTTAACAGTAAAATAAGTTGAGCACATTAAAATTTATAGCACAAACTTTTTTTTTTAAATTAACTATTTTTAGTAGGTTTGTCAATTTGACGTGTACGGTTTTGAGGGGGGGGCGTGGACCCTACGACCCCCCCCCCACCCCACCTCGGACTGCGACTGGATTACCGAATTACTTAGCCCACATCATTTTACTGATGGGTATAGGCTTTCTTTCTGTCATGCCACCCTTTCCAGTCTTGAACCAAGCTCGTCCAGCGCTTGCTTGCTGTTCTGAAAATATGTTCTGGCTATCGAGAGAGTCGTCTGCCTCCTGTCTTCGCATCACTATAGGTCACCAGACTCCCAGTCAGTTAACGTCTGACTACAATATTAATTTATTCATTCTTAAAATAATACTAGCCTTTAATTGTCCAGCAGCAGGGCAAAGGTCTCTTCTCATGCATAGAAGGAACGAGCATAAATTACTACATTTGCTCACTGCGTATTAGCAATTTCAGACCATTAATTCCAAGTTTTTTCTAGAAGCTTTCCTTCACAGCAACTCAGTGTATTTTGGATAACTTGTTACAAACCACAAAGCAGTGATAGCCTAGTGGTTGAACGCTTGCCTTCCACGCAGGAGGGCCTGAGTTTGATCCCAGCCCATTCCTCTGACTTTTCGAATTCATGTGCGGATCAGAATTTGATTATCACTTGCGTTAACGGTGAAGGAAAAACATCGTGACGAAACCTGCACACCTGAGAGGGCTTCGTAAAGTTCTCGATGGTGTAGTCTGCCAACCCGCACCAGGCCAGCGTGTTGGACTAAGGCCTAAACCTTCCTCATTCTGAGAAGAGGCCCGTGCCCAGCAGATGGACAGTAAGGAACTAATTATGTTTATGTTACAAAACAAACTGCTCCTTAACGATGTTACCACCACGCCCAAAGGTAGACAAAGAACGTTCATAGCTAATAGCGTGTTGCAACCGGTCAGGGGTAGTTATTCAGGTCACCACGATCAGCCAAACGAAATAATAATACACGCGATCTAGTTAAATAATCGATGCGTTTTTTAGAGAAATAAAAACAATAACACAGACCTGTCTTCTACTTAATTGTTGTATGATACGGAATGGTAAATATTTTTCGTAACGTTTATTACATAATGCTTTTTTATGTATACAAAGTTAGTCAAAAAGGGGTACTAAGCCGAAAGGGTGTTAAAGTACCCATAATAAGGGATAACTTTTGCTCTACAACTTTCCCCAAAACTCGATAGTTTAAGAGAAATATCTTATCAAAGATTTCCTAAAAAAAAATGCTAAAATCTATCTGTCCACAGCTATGATCAGCTGTGTTTACAATTTAGATCATATTTGGGGTCACGGATTAGAAAGTTAATTTTCTGAATTCATAACTAAAGCAGGTATGTTTTTAAAAAAAAACTAAATTAAAAATCTTTTAGTATGCAAATAAAAATTATCGAATTTTGAACACTTTCTTTAAAACAGTCATCAGTGATACTTTAAGTGGCCCACGGCTTAGTACCCCCTTTCCGACTAACCTGTAGATCAGGTGATCTGCACAGAATCTTTGTAACCACAAGCATCAGTACGCGGTACTCAACGTTCTGCCTAGTGTTTTCCCAACTATGTTAAGGTCAGCTTCCAGTCTAACCAGATGCGGCTGAATACCAGTATTTTACACGGAGCGACTGCCATCAGACTTCCGCAACCCAGTTACTGGGCAATGCCGATATCCTAAGGTTAGACCGGTTGTTAGACTTTCAGGCTTCTGACTAACCATAACGACTGTCATAGGTATGCGTATAACACCCGGGTCCGACAGTTAAACGTGCTCTTCGAAGCACGGAGGGGTCTCGATATGTAACGAACGGTCACCCATCCACGGACTGACTGCGGCAAGCGCAGCTTAACCTCGCAAATCTTATAATCCACGCGGTTGGTAATTAGCCACGGCCCTCTCTGTTTCATAACATAACATCACGCCTTTATTCCCCGAAGGGTTGGCAGAGGTGTATATTAACACCCTCATTTCGCCGTTATGTTTAAGTCCCATGTAATAGAGGGCGAGCATATTGCCATCAATCGGGCACAAATCCAAACTCAGGGCTGCTACTGAGGAATTCCACACCGAAAAACCCAATAACACTTTGCCCGACCCGGGAATTGAACCCAGGACCTCACGATCAGCAGTCGCGGTTGCCACCACTAGACCAACGAAGCAGCTACCAACGAGGCCCCTCTGTTTCGTTTTCCATAATGTACATAAATATCAATACAATCTCTATAAAAGACAACAAAATTAAAAAAAAAACAACCACTGTCTATAAAAAGACAGTTAAATTAAAAAAACGTGAAATTAATTTTCACCTTATCCGTATATAAAATTCTTTTTTCGAAATGATGTAGTGAGCGGAAGTCGGTTTGACGTCGCTTCCGTTTCCATCTTCCCTTTATTGTGAGGAAGCCTTGAGCGTTCATTTCGTACAACCTTCGTTTGGTCAATCAGCTTTTCCTACAACATCTCTAATTCCAAGACAACACTTCCTTATTTCTTCAGACCTTGTAGCACTATTTCTTAGAACTTGGGTATTTCTTTCGATTCAGGTTTGTAATTAATCATCGTTTTTAGGGTTCCTTACCAAAATGGTAAAAAAAGAACACACGATGCGACTTCGTATATCTGTCTGTCACAGCTGCTTATTTCAGAAACTACTAATGCTACCGACTTGAAATTTGGAACGGTTTTAAATAATCCTTCATATTGCCAGTACAAGAATCGAAAAAATATTTTTATTTTCATTGCAACAGGGACCGAAATGGGAGTTGAAATTTTAAACTGGGGTTACTAAGTCAAATGGTATCATATGAAAGGGTTTCATTTACATATTAGAAAATGTATTTTTATGTTTATATACGTCACTTAGTTTAAAAAAATACCATGCCCCCCCATATCTCCGAAGTTTGCTAAGCAAACAATCTGGAACAAATAGAGTTGAAGAAGGTTTATGTAAATATTACAGGAAAAATAAAACAATATCTATAACAAGCACAATTTTTTTTTAAATCAGCAAACATAGTTTACAAAAAAATATAGTAGTGCTGTTTCAAAAAAATAAAAATTTATTTTTGAAAATGAATAAAGAAAATCCTTCAACAGTAAGGAACCCTCGGTGCGCGAATACGACTCGCACTTGGCCGGTTTTTGGGTTGACATCATTCTGTGGTTATCGCACATACTTCATTCCGCCCAACCCAGTATAGTATCAAATTTCTTGAAATTAATTATATTTTACAGTCTGTATATGGTCGTTGTTGGACCATGGACCTCTTACTGACTACCGGATGGGAGAATGTTTTGAAGGATTTAAGGTTATGACATTCGCATCAACGTTTATAGAGGTGCTGGTAGCCAAATCTACTAAGAATATTATTCATTTTGTTTATTAAGGTCAAAAAACAAAGGTGCTCGGTATTTGGGATACAACGGGACAGGAGCGATACAGAACATTGACATCAAGTTTTTACAGAGACGCTCGCGGTGCTATTTTAGTTTACGATATGTCAGAACCAAAGTCCCTAGCAAAACTGAATGTGTGGGTCGAGGAACTTTAAGTATACTTCACCAAGAAGAACATAGTCTACTTAGCTGTCGGCAATAAGACTGACAAGCATATCTTTTTGGGACCCAGCGCATAATATCAGCAAGCACATTAGGTCAGGCCCGGTCAACTTTGTATGGGGCGATGCGATTATACCTATTGGGGATAGCTTTGTGTTGCCAGCAATTGTAAAGTATGATGATAGACCTAAATTAATAGGTCTGTCATCATACTCGTATGGCAACACTGGTGTGTGTTTGCCAAATTACATTACAAATGGCCGTCGTTTAAATTGTTACTTGCGGTCAAGTATATAAAACAGTGATTATTACAAGCTGTCGGGTTTAAAGACAATAAAGGGGTTTTTTTATTCCTGTGTGTGTGTGTATTATAGGGTAATAAGAACATACTTGCTGCAACTAAATTTCGATACTTTGTTTTCTTTTAGCATAAAGTTGTCTGTTCCTGAAGAACTTGTGAAAAACATTCCTTTGGACACCTCCGAAGACTATGCAGCAATATCTGAGCCTGGTCCATCATTTTTTTTACATTGTAAAATGGATTGTAACCAACTTGTAACATTCAACTTGCTAATTTAATAAAACTATTAAAAAAACCTATGTTTCCTCTCTACTCATATCTTCAAGGAAATGTAGACTAGAAACAATTCTGTTATTTCCAGGTTACTTTGGAAGGACCTTTATATTTTAAAAGTACTCGTGGTCTTTCCGTAGTAATCTGGAAGTGCCAGAATTGTTTCTAGTCTCCAATACCTTTAAAATTATAAATCACATGATCTGGTTCAAATTTTCCGCCACGATTGTTGCACTGGGGCACCGTAGAGATGGCGGTAGTGTCTAAGAATTCTTCTTTGTATGAAGTTGACATTCTTCCCACCGGGGTATATTTATGTTCTGTGCATTAGGTCACCCGCGCGACGGCGCAACGAGTATTCCCAAGGAGGGCTGATGTCAGGCAGGCGGCCGGTCATAAAACAATAAGCCAAAACCTCTAACAACATGGATTTACGAAATATATGTTGTGCCGACCCCACCTAGTGTGGGATAAGGACAGGAAGATGATGATGAAGGGACAAAAAACAGTTTGATGTTATAATGGTACAATCGTTATTTTAAATTAAATTGGTAAATATATTATAACCCACACCATTGACCCAAATTAAGTAAAAGAAAAAAAGGAAAGAAAGCTTTAAAGTATTAAAATGTATAAATGTAGGTAAACAATAAAAGTTACGGTGCATGCTTTTTAACCGACTTCCAAAAAAGGAGGAGGTTCTCAATTCGTCTGTATGTCTTTTTTTTAAATGTTTGTTACCTCATAACTCCGCCATTTGTAAACCGATTTAGATAAAAATAAAATTATTTGAAAGGATATACTTCCAGATTGGTCCCATTTAAATTTGGTGAAGATCTGATGAAGAACTTCGGAGATAGACAATAGAACTCCTCAATGACGAACAGTACGCATAATGTGATGATGTGATTAGGTTACGAGCAGCGTCTTTAGTAGGTCCAACCATATTTTAATTAAGGCCACTAAAACGAAAAAAATAAAAAACATTTTAACAAAAATAAAACCGACTTCAAAAAAAAACGATGAAAAGAATAAAATAATTACCATATTATAAAATTAACAGTTTCAGAAGTCGGTGCTAATCCACGCTGAACCAAATTGAAGGCACCGACTTCTGAAACTGTTAATTTTATAATATGGTAATTATTTTATTCTTTTCATCGTTTTTTTTTTTGAAGTCGGTTTTATTTTTGTTAAAATGTTTTTTATGCGAATCCCGCGAACCCGGTCGACGGTCAGGAGGAGGAACACCGTGGGTTTTTAGCCGGTAAGAGACCGGCATAACCATGTATCGGTCTCCAGGAGATTCCCACGAAAAAAAAGGGTAAACAAAAAAGACTAAATTAAGTTTCGGAGATTAACAGTTCAGTGGCCATTGCTTTAACTTTTTAATTGGATAGAGAAAATATGTCTATGTCTATAAAATGTGTGTTATAAGTAAGACTAAAATCGTAGTCTAACCACGGCTATAAATTGACTTTTTTTCTTATATAACGATCGATGTTCATGTATGTGCAGCCCACGAATACGAATACGAATATGATATAAAATCATCATCTCCCTGCCCTTATCCCACACTAGGTGGCGTCGGCACAACATGTATTTCTTAAATCCACGTTATTAGAGGTTTTGGCTTATTGTTTTATGACCGGCCGCCTGTCTGACATCAACCCTCCTTGGGAATACTCGTTGCGCAACCGTGGAGTATTCTTGAAATTCCTCAATCCACCCATTCAGTTTGGAATATGAAATGAAATATGGTTCATCAAATGTGACGTCATGTAGCCCCCCAAATCCCTTAACTGTAGGCCTGGCACGACTACTGTCGAGTTACTAACATAAAAGTAACGTTAATGTAAGTAAATTTTGAATTGGAAATACTAGTTCCGCACATACTATTTAATTAAATTGAAAACTCATTCATATCTGTGTACATATGATTCAAATCGTTCATGTCTTAAAAAATAAACCAAAATGTTATAATAATAATAATTTATTTCCAGAAAAAATATTACAAGGTTTGTCGTAATTATTAGCTAGTAGATAACAATGACAGATATATATAATAGCATCCGCTGCCGAAGTAGGTTAGGACCTGTATTTCAGCATACGGCGCCACACCCTGAAGTATCAGAATTTAAACTAGTTTAAACTATGTTATACAAAATCAAGATAGAAATAAATGTGAAATAAATGGTGTGTGAAAGTGCCTCTCTTTTTAGGTATATGGGTGTAGTGTACGTACTATACATACGTCAAACCTTCGTGCTAGGCTTACTGTACTGGCTACACATTACTACATATTATGCAATAACAGTTTTGAAAGTACATTTTTTGAAACCTATAAATCATTTAATGACGTCAGCAGTTCACGAAACTCGAACCTATTATGGAAACAAACATCCACTCCTACGCACCAAGTCAGTACAAATAAGTTAATCCTTAAAGCTCCGTTTACATTGGTAGAGTCAGTAGAATAGGTCAGTAATCGTTTTATTACTAGCTCAATATAAATTTTCTAGGCCGTGCCTCGGAGAGCACGTTAAACCGTTGTCCCGGGTGTCATAAGAATACCTATGACAGTCGGTACGGGTAGTCAGAAGCCCGAAAGTCTAACAACAGATCTAACCTTAGAATATCGGCATTGCCCAGTAACTGGGATGCGCAAGTCTGATGGCAGTCGCTCCGTGTAAAATACTGGTATCCAGCCATATCTGGTTAGACTGGAACCTGACCCCAACATAGATGGGAAAAGGCTAGGCAGAACGAATATAAATGATCTAGGCTACTTAGTGGTAATAGGGTAGTGTATTATATTAAGAGATATACCTACTAATAAAGACTACAGGGGTCCAATTCTACTAACAAAATTGTTGCTAAACCGCAAATGAACGACAACCGTCAGTCAGTTTTTGTTAACGAAAACTGTCAAAATGTATGGTTTTGTTTTTTTACAATACAATACAATATCTTTATTATTCCAAAAGTACATTACATTAAATAAATCTAATAGATCTCTGGTCTCCACACTAGGATTCCCTCTGTCGTGGAGGCCAGTCTCTTTCATCGTAGCACAAAGTAAAAAATATTATTTAAGTATAAAGAGAAAACATGACCGCTTGTTGAGTGTAATGTCTATGCTTGAATGTAAGTAAATATGTATGTGTGTAAGCGATATATGTGTGTGTATGTGTGTGTGTGTGTGTGCGTGTGTGTTCGTGTGTGTGTGTGTATGGTGTGTGTGTATGGTGTGTGTGTGCGGGTGTTGCGATTGGTCAACTTTCTGTAATAGTCCGTGCGCAAGTACTAGTCGCCTCCTGAGGTAAGGGAGTGGCAGGGGGGGGGTGCGCGCGATAGACAAGACAAAGTAAACTGACAGAGCGCGTCTCTTGTTTCGCGCTCCCCTCCTGCCGCTCCCATACCTCAGGCGGTGACTAGCACTTACGCGCGGACTATAGTAGATTTTTTTAACTGTGGTAGATAATCCTAAAACAAACATAATGCAAAATTGTAAGAAATTAATTTTACCCGTGGGTGCTATTAATGCATACTTTTCATTTTGCCCAAGTGCGCGACAACAAAGGCAGGGTTATGTTTTTCGCGGTTATTTCTACCTTGCAATTATTAACAGCCGATATTAATAATCGATCTCAATCCAAAATCTCTGGATTGGTGTAGGTTTTTGACAGAAATTCAATACAAGTAATGTCAAAATTCTACATAAATCTAGAGATATTGGATCAAGATCGGTTATTAATATCGGCCTTTAGACGACACCGACAAGGCCAGGGTGGAGGGGTTATTTCGTTGGTTAAAATACAAAAGTCTTTGTTTTTACTAATAACCGTCGGTACACTATAGGAATCGGGTAACAGCAGTGACAGCCTAGTGGTGTGACTTTTCGGATTCTTGTGCGTATTGTATAATTATCAATTGCTTTAAAACGGTGAAGGAAAACATGTTGAGGAAACCGGCATGCCTGAGAGATATTTCTCCACGGCATGTGAAGCCAAGTCTGAGGTCCATGGGCGGAATAAACTCTGACACCAGATTAGTCACTAACCACACGAAAAAAAAAAGGAATCGGGCAACACACTTAACCTGGTCTTATAAATGGGTTAGTACAATAATATTTTCATTACTCTAGCGCCGTACTAGCTTGCCTACTCTACCAGTGTCAACGCTCCTTTAAAGCTTGAGTTCATAACAAGCAAGTCACTTCCGTCGTATTTCCGATGCCTAAGGCTAGGCACATCATTGTAATAATATTATAACGATCATAATTGTTAGTACGTTCGCATCGTTATTGTAATTAGATGCACTGTAATTATTAATATACTGGCTGCTGATTTGAATAGTTAAAGAATATTATTGATTTATCCAATAAATAAAAGGTTTTGAAATATTGAATACATGAGAGCAAAATTCACCGAGCTTAGAATATTTTCAGGATTGAAAATATTTAAAACTTTTCTTCACCAACTGTAAGAAAAAGAAAACCATTTCTGACAATTTTGATGTACCAAAATGTCCAGAATACCTACGGTATGTTAGAAATAGAAATCAAGAAGGAAGTCTTTTTTTATTCCTTTCTGTAGAACAGTCCGATCTAACATTAAGATATCGGCATTGCCTAGTAATTGGGTTGCGGAGTTCTGATGGCAGTCGCTCCGTGTAAAATACTGATATTCACCCGCATCTGGTTAGACTGGAAGCTGACCCCAACGTAATTGGGAAATGGCTAGGAGGAAGACTTGCTGTAAAACAGTCATCAGGAATACTTTCAATTGCCTGCAGCCCGCGGTTTTGTACACCCCTTTCCGACTGACCTTGTATAACAACTATGGCACAGCTTAAACCCTCATTTACACGGAGATAGTTTCTCGAAGCAAGTCTCGTGCTATCTCTGTTTTCATCGTAAAGAAAGACAAAGACAGAACCAGTCTCGCTTCAAGAAACTATCCTCGTGTAAATCAGCCTTAATGTGATAAACTCGCCCCCATAAAGTCAATAAGACCTAATAATGTCCTCAGTGAACATTGTTATAGGACAGTAGGTACACCTCTGTCTGACCCTTCAAAGGTTACCAGCGTGACGGTCAAGTTATAGATTCAAAACAGAACTGCAATGATTAATATGTTTTCCTTCACAAATCGAACCCAAACTAATCTTAAATTACGTTGTAGCTATTTGTTTAATATTTACCCTAATTAATTATCTATTTACTATTATTTATTCATACTTCAATGACAATATGCGTGAATGACACTCAAAATAGCCCAACGAATGATGCAAAAAAACATATTATTTTTTATTTACTAAAGAAGATCAAGTGGTTTTTCATCGGAACCCAAATCAATTATTTCGTAGTTAACAATTAATTATAATGAAACTTTAAAAATCTGTCGACAGCAGATTTATCATTGAACAAAACGAAAATTGTATTAATCACTAAATTATAGTCCTAAAAAATGATTGATCAATCTACTTAAAAATCGGTACATCCCTAATGAGTTCAAAGACTTTGACATTGATAAAAAAATGACCTAGAAGTACCATGACACTTATAGGACGAAAACGAATCACCATTGCCGCATCCATCAAATCTATACTAATATATAAAGGTGAAGAGTTTGTTTGTTTGTTTGAACGCACTAATCTCAGGAACTATTGGTTGGAATTGAATTTTTTTTTTGTGTTGGATAGTCCATTTATCGAGGAAGATTATAGGCTATATAACATCATGCTGCGACCAATAGGAGCGCAGCATAAATGAAAAATGTTGCAAAAACGGGAAAAATGTCCACCCGTGCGAAGCCGGAACGGGCCGCTAGTGTATTAATATAAATAAACATGGTTGTTCATGACAGTAAATAATTAGCCTCATTTGCTCGATCCTTGACGACGCCAAGTCTACGTCATAGATGCCTAGACTTCCTAGTTAAAAAGCGATATGGATGATATTTGAATAATGTGAGAATAGCCTGGAGCTATATTTGTGTGTACTTCGTTGTTAAATGTTACATTAAATAGTATAGGCACTGACATTTGGGTAGATCCTTTAAACATAACATAAAATCACGCCTGTATTCCCCGAAGGGTTGGGCAGAGGTGTATAACACCCTCATTTCGCGATTATGTTTAAGTCCCATGTAATAGGGGGCGAGCCTATTGCTATCAACCGGACACGAAGCTAAACTCCAGGCTGCTACTGAGGAATTTCACACGGAAAAACCCAATATCAATTTGCCCCACCTGGGGATCGAATCCAGGACCTCACGATCAGCAGTTGCGCTTGCCACCACTAGACCAACGAGGCAGTTAGATCCTTTAGGGTACGGTAACGATGTTTTGACCAGAATTAATCTAGTCACCATCATTACTTACAGTATGGTATTAACAACCTTTATATGGCAAATGGCAAGAAGAACACAACCTGCTTAGTTGTCGGCAATAAGACTGACAAGCATATCATTTTGGGACCCAGTGCATAATATCAGCAAGTGCATTGGATCACCCGCGCGACGGCGCAACGAGTATTCCCAAGGAGGGTTGACGTCAGGTAGGATGCCGGTCATAAAACAATAAACCAAAACCTCTAACAACATGGATTTATGAAATACATGTTGTGCCGACCCCACCTAGTGTGGCATAAGGGCAAGAAGAAGAAGAAGAAGATGTGGCAAATGGCAAGAGCGTCTCGTGGGTAATTACCAACTGCGCGGATCATACGATCTGCGAGGTCAAGCGGCGCTTGCCGCGGTCAGGCCGTGGGTGGGTATCCGTTCGTTACACATCGAGACCCCTCCGGGCCTCGGAGAGCACGTCAGACAGTCGGTCCCGGATATCATACGAATACCTATGACAGTCGTTACGTGAAGTCAGAAGCCCGAAAGTCTGACAACTGGTCTAACCTTAGGGTATCGGCATTGCCCAGTAACTGGTTTGCGGAGGTCTGATGGCAGTTGCTCCGTGTAAAATACTGGTATTCAGTTGCATCTGGTTAGACTGGAAGCTGACCCCAATATAGTGGGAAAAGGCTAGGCAGAACATTTTTTTGCAATGGAGGATGCTGTGCCCATCCTCTTGGCATATTCCCTTCGTAAACACCATTAGAAGACTGTAATAGGCTAAGCTGACAAGAATGACCTTGATCATACGAGACAGAATATTTTTTGCAGGACCATTACTCATCCAGTTAGATGGACCGTCGGCATGCAAAAAGCATTTGGGCCCTATGGTTCCTATGGGCCACGACTACAGTTACCCCTGTCGTCGGCAAAGTTCTGCATTATTCTAACCCCTCAAACTTACTTTAGGAAAACAATTTTATTTAACAGAAAACTCACTGCACGATACTGATTTCTTTCACGTCATTCAGTTTAAACCGCCTATTGCTGGTCATAACTACCAACCGTTTGTTCATGCATAATTCATTAACCGTCCGTATATGCCATTAACCACAGGTTAAGGACAAAACACAATGGGTGCTCAATACCGTTGTCTTGCCGAATGAAAACCAGCATTTACGTGCACATAAGAAATAAGTTGAGCATTTAATTAATGTGGTCGCACACCTGAGAGAGCTCCATAAAGTTCTCGATGGTGTGTGTAGTCTGCCAACCCGCACTAGGCCAGCGTTGTGGACATAACATAACATCAAGCCTGTATTCTCCGAAGAGTTGGGCAGAGGTGTATAGTAACACCCTCATTTCGTCGTATGTTTAAGTCCCATGTAATAGGTGGCGAGCCTATCAACCGGGCACAAATCCAAACTCCGGGCTGCTACTAAAGAATTCCACACGGAAAACCCAATGTCACTTTGCCCGACCTGGGGATGGAACCCAGGACCTCACGATCAGTAGTCACGCTTGCAACCACTAGACCAACGAGGCAGTTGTGGACTAAGGCCTAAACCCTTCTCATTCTGGGAAGAGGCCCGTGCCTTACAGTGGGATAGTGATGGGCTAATCATGTTATCTGTATCTATACTAATATTATAAAGAGGAAAGATTTGTATTTTTGTATGTAACGAATAAACTTAAACACTACTGGACCGATTTCAAAAATTCCTTTGCCGTTAGAAAGTTACATTATCCCCGAGTAACATAGGCTACGGGCGGAGCCGTGAGGACACAGCTAGTGTTATATAAGTGTGGACTCCACGAGTGATGTTAAGTGCGTCCGTCTATTCTGGACAGTCAGCCCCATTTCCAACCTTGCTGACTAGTTAATCTTATCACCACACCATGAGCTATTGTCATATAGCTCGTGTCCTAGTACGTAGAAGACCGAAGAGGTGGAGCGAGCTCTTCGCTGTAATCCCAAACCCGCTTTGCATTGAGTTATCGTTCTGGGAGACTTCTTTGTCCATCATTGTACTGTAAGACCCATTTCACCAGGCTCGGCCTTCCGGCTTGTTGAATACTCAATAAGATTGGTTGCCTACATGAGTCATACTTAGCGATATAATATCGCAATCGTAGCCTTGATCTTAACTATGTCGTACGTGTGGAGGTTAAGGACATTTTATACGCAAACACACATAATTACTAGCTATGAGAGATAAATAAATAAAACGTGATCATTTGCTGATAATTATTGTATTTCCATATTATGATGTGTGATTTTTCTGTGACAGCTGTTCTTAGCTGAGGATTTGCTTCCGTAGTGGACGTGTTATGCGAAAAGGATCCAACCCACAAAATTATCGAAAGTGAGTTATTTATATCAAAATGCTCCTTAAACTTCTTAAGCCAAACTACACATAATAACATTTAAACAAGAAAAATATTATACATTTGTCCCTTAATTACAATAAAACCAAGAAATTTTAATCAAAGAACTAATGAAGAAATACAGTCTCAACTTAAAAATTATGGGACGCAACGTGCGTCGGTACCCTTGCGCCATCCCATCTTCCTAGCTCGGCAAGCTGTGCTGGCGCTGCAGCTGCAGCCGCGGAGGCCCTCAAGCGGCGAAAGTATAATAACTTAATTAGTAATTATATTTTCGAGCCGTTTGGGGTCGAAACGCTCGGGTCGTGGGGTCCGAGTGCCCAACTTCTTTATAAAGATCTAGGTATCAAGGCGGCTGGTCGACACATCGCGTGACCCAAAGGCTGGCCTCTACTTTGGTCAGAGGATTAGCATTGCCATACAACGTGGCAATGCTGCCAGCCTTCTGGGCACGTTACGAGTCGACAGCGATGCGGAGGAATATTTTGACGCCTTATTTTAGTTTATAGTTTTATTGGGTTATATTTTTCATTATTTCGTTAGTTTAGAAATAAATAGTTTAGATTATTAAAAAAAAAAAAAAAAAAACTTAAAAATTGAATATCGCATATCTGTGTGGGTTGGATCCTTTTCGCTTAACTACGTCCAGTTGTCATTTGAAGCGACTAGTGAGGTGGTGACGTCACCGCCCGATGTTTTAGGCCCTGAATAGATGACGGATTTTCTGTCCGGCGGACTGCCGCGGAGGTGCGAATGTTGAGATGGATGTCTGGAGTAACAAGAATGGATAAGATAAGGAATGAATATGTCAGAGAAAGATTGACAGTAGACTGGCGCTACTGACTGAAAAGTTGACATGGTATGGGCACGTTATGCGGAGGGAACAAAGTCATATCGCTAGGAGAGTGTTAAATATAAGTAGAGGTACGCCAAAGAAAAGATGGATAGATTGTATGAAGGATGATATGGGTAAGAAAGGAGTGAGAACTGAGATGACAGCTGATAGAGGAGAATGGGAGAGATATAGATGTTGTACCGACCCCACCTAGTGTGAGATAAGAGCAGGGAGATGATGATAATGGACTGCCGTGGACAAGCATGACAGTGGTGTTGCCCGTCGCGACATTCGGCACGTGGTTGCGTGGGTAGTTATTTTCTGCGGCAGTCTGCCTGACAAAAAATCCGTCGTCTGCTCAGAGTCTTAGGCTGCCTGTTCTCTCGATCGGTGTGGAGTTAACCAATAGAAATGCACAATATTCATAGAGCAGAGCGGAAACGTCAATTTTATGCAATTCTATTGTTAGATCCACACCTCTCCGCTCCAGTAGACAGACAGCCTTAGGCTGACGACACATGGGTCACTAACGCATCAGCCCTAACATCAGTTCACCAACTTTAATTATCTGGATTACCAACCGTCAACTCTAAAGTTTACAACAAATACATACAGGATACAGGTTTTCGCCTTATTCGGCAAACAGCAGAATATGATCAAATTATGCATTGTCTTAAAAAAAATCATTGAACAGTAATCTACCTATGACAGTCGTTACGGGTAGTCAGAAGCCCGAAAGTCTGTCAACTGGTCTAACTTTAAGATATCGGCATTTCCCAGTAACTGGGTTGCGGAGGTCTGATGGCAGTCGTTCCGTGTAAAATACAGGTATTCAGCTGCATCTGGTTAGACTGGACGCTGACCCCAACATGGGGAAAAGCTAGGCAGGACGAACATTAAACAGTAATCAATAATTTTATCTGATTTGGCTACTTAATTATGTTCTGCTGCATTTTAATTTGATACAATAAACATTATAATACTATTCATACACCAAAGAAACCTACGGAAATCAATAAACTTCCATCATAAGCCGGGAAGAAAAACATTAATTAACATTCTTGTATTGCAAAGGTCACCTAAGGAAAATGCAAGAGATCTCAACTGCAAACTAATAACCACAACTTTATCGTTAATGGTTTGTGAACCAGTATTTACACAATGATGTGTACACACGTTAATACAAGCTTGTAAAAGTCCCACTGCTGGGCAACGGCATCTTCTTAAACAGAGAAGGATCGAGCATTGATCACCATGCTAACTCACTGCATGTTGGTCTTCTTCTTCTTTTCGTGTGGTTAGTGACTAACCTGGTGTCAGAGTTTATGCCGCCCATGGACCTCTGACTTGTCTTCACTGACCGTCGAACTATCAAGTCATAGGTCTCGAGTTCGAACCCAAGGCACGCACCTCTGACTTTTCGGATTCATGTGCGTATTGTATAATTATCACTTGCTTGAAAGCGGTGAAGGAAAACATCGTGAGGAAACCGGCATACCTGAGAGATATTTCTCGACGGCATGTGAAGTCAAGTCAGAGGCTCATGGGCGGCATAAACTCTGACACCAGGTTAGTCGCTAACCACACGAAAAGAAGAAGAATGGTATTATACATGACAGGTTTTGAACCTGCAGCATGGTACTTAAATGTATGACATTAGACATAGTAGCGTACCTACGTAATAAACAAATATTTTGTAGCCGCTATATAATAATTTTAAAGCACGTCTTCTATAGTAAAAGACCTTTAATTATTGTAGTTACTGGTTAAATGGATGAACACAAAACATTTTGAATTTTTGAAAAATTCCTATTATTGCTGTAGTTAGGAGCAAATAGGTATATTTTGAAAGCGCCATATCCAGCGCATACGACATGCGACACAACATCTCCATATCGACGCTCGGCAGTGAAAACCTCGTAAATAAAATTTTCTTCAAAAGCGTTTTATTCGTTCTTTAGATTGATAAACTCGTCATACACGTACTAGTTCAACAAACTTTTAATTCGAATACTTCTAAGCTATCTATGACGTACGGTGACAAACTTGTATTAACATTTGATCGGCCATTTTGCAGGAGACAGTTATTTCTATCTCTTTTAAAAATTTGTATTTTACACATAGGTACGTGGTTTTCCCTGCCAACCGACGATATAAAACTTATGTTGGATGACGTCACGTGCTAGTAAAGTGCAGGCAGTAGGAATTTTAAAGTGTTCTTTTTAAATGCCTATAACTTGGTATTTTTTTAAATATCAAAAAAAAATTGACCTCTATTGTTAACCATTTAAATGTGATTGATTTTTATAAAAACCTAGGAGACGAGCTCATTATGCCCAGAATGGGCAAAATCCATCGCTACTTGGTGTTACAGCTGAGATGAAGAACCAGCGCAACAAACTCTTCAACACCAGTAGGCCTTTTTTATCTTTGGAAAATCCTCATTGATGTCCCCCCGCCCGGGGAAGGCGAGGGGGTCTCCCGGACTCTTACCGGCTAAAAACCACGGGATTCGCTGCTGCATGCACCGCAACCCCGACAGAACACCAGTAGTCCTAGCACGAACGTTTGACTATAGGATCGTAAAGTATCGCTAAAATACAACTTCTTCTTCTTCCTGCCCTTACACACTAGGTGGGGTCGGCACAACATGTATTTCATAAATTCATGTTGTTAGAGGTTTTGGCTTATTGTTTTATGACCGGCCGCCTGCCTGACATCGACCCTCCTTGGGAATACTCGTAGCGCGTTCGCGCGGGTGACCCAATATGCTTTCTGATATTATGCACTGGGTCCCAAAATGATATGCTCGTCAATCTTATTGCCGACAACTAAGTAGACTGTGTTCTTCTTGGTGGGGTATACTTGAAGTTAAATCGAAAATACAACTGTCCTATAATATTAAGGTTCATTTTTTTGCGACATGCACAATTTGCATCATACAGTATAGATATGAATAAAGTTATCAATTTAATTAAATAGTATGTGCGAAACGAGTATTTCCGATTCAAAATTCACTGACAACGTTACGTTTACGTTAGTAGGTAACTCGACAGGATTCGTGCTAGGCCTGCATAGGTCTGACATAAATGTTAATCTAACATTATTAGTCAGCAAAGCGTGTAAGTAATTACAATCATTACAACCACTTTCGGTAGTGTTACATAATTATACATCACATAACTAATTAAAATGCGCGCCTAATAAAACTGAATCGCTTCGGAAGATTTACGCGTGTTATGTTACCTGTGAACTCTGAAAGATTAGGCAGAAGTGGGATTACAATGACCTCCCAACCCCCTCCCCTCTCCATTTAGGAGACGATCGACCTCACAGTGGGTCAGAAACAGCGGGAAATGACAATTTCGCAGACCCAGTGTGGTCTGGCCTCCTATCGTAAGGATAGACTACAGACAAGGCCGTGAACAAGAAAATCAATTACAATATCGAGTTTATAAACAATTTAAAAGTAATTTAATTGTCTGGGGTTTGACCCCCCCCCCCCCCCCCCCCTCTGGCAACAGCCTTGGCTCCAGATTGCATAAAAAGAGAAGCCAGACCTTTGACCTGCAGTGGAAAATCACATCCTCATAATAAAAATTAACGAGCTAAAGGAGTTCATGCCATGCCATGGTGTAGATTAGTCAGTCAGCAAGGTGAGTCGCATGGCTGACTGCGGCGGGCGCGCCAGACGTACTTAAAGGCCTGGTCAGGCAGAAAGCGTGGCTGAGTGTATTCACGTTGCCTAAGGCCTTAAATATCCTCACTCGTGCAGACTATCCATGCACCCAAATCCAATAATGTTGATGTTACTCGAATAAGATTATCCGATCAACTTAAGAACCGCAATAGGTAACGATCACCTAACCGACAACCACTACATCCGATTATTACGAAAATTAATTTATTCATCACATAACTGATTAAAATTCAATTCTAATTAACACAAAAATGGTTTAGTAGTCTAATTAAATCAGTGTTTGGCAGATTCTCGCTATTCAGCATATAATTAATTATGCACGTGCGTATGCGCAACGCGTTAACTAAGTCACAACTGATCTAATGAGGTTACATCAGCGTGCGAGTGTACGCTCCACTTGTTCTGTCTGTACCGTGTCTTATACGACAGCTGACTGTCTATGCATTTGGATGTAGAACATACATAAAAACCGGCCAAGTGCGAGTCGGACTCGCGCACGAAGAGTTCCGTACCATTATCTAATCATCTGTGAAAATTCCAACTGTCTCTCACGGTTCATGTTCATGAGATACAGCCTGGTGACAGACGGACGGACGGACGGACAGCGGAGTCTTAGTAATAGGGTCCCGTTTTACCCTTTGGGTACGGAACCCTAAAAAAAGAACATAATCAGCCCATTACTGTCCCACTGCACGGGCCTCTTCTCAGAATGAGAAGGGTTTAGGCCTTAGTACACCACACTGACCTGGTGCAGGTTCGCGGACTACACACACCATCGAGAACTTTTTAGAGCCTTCTTAGGTGTGCAGGTTTCCTCGCGATGTTTTCCTTCACCGTTAACGCAAGTGATAATCAAATTCTGATCCACACATGAATTCGAAAAGTCAGAGGTGCTTACCAGGTATCGAACTTAGACCTTTCTGCGTGGAAGGCAATCATTCAACCGCTAGGCTATTAATGGTTTTTTTTTATGTAGAACGTTACTGTTTATTTTTATTATTAGTGATATCATACCAGCCCGTAAACGTCCTCTGCTGATCGTGGGTCTCCCCCGAACATGATTTAAAGGGAGACAAATACTACGCTTGGCAGAAGCTTTGAGGAGTGCAGTTTGTTGTTATTTAACAGACACGAAGACGCTGGTATCCATCTTTTTTTTTTAACTTTACCCCACACTAGGATTTCTCCTGTATCGTGGGCGCTTTTACAGACACAAATCTTCACATGCACATACACCCAGACCCGGAACAACTACATATTTGATCCGTGTGGGAATCGAACCCACGACCCGTAGCGCAGTAGCCAATTGCTCAGCCACTGCACCAAACGTGTTTTCGTCATCCTCTTGACGTAATCACTTATGCCCGGTTCCTATAAATACTAACGAAGGGTTTGGCTTACCAATGGTAGCATTCTTTATTGTCAAACTGGGTATATAAATAGACTCGTAAGCTAATTTTACCTGTGATAACTACTCACGTAGGGTAGGGTCTGCTACGCAAAACTGTGTGATCTTTGCTTTATTATTGGTAAACATACAAGAGTCTTCATTTGAACCGATAACGCTCGGTAAACCGTAGGAATCGGCCATTTGTACCTTTTTACTTCACCCAAGGGTGGAATATCTAATTGTTCATTAATTAATATACAAGGTTAGTCGGAAAGGGGGTACTAAGCCGCGGGCCACTCAAAGTATCACTGATAACTATTTTAAAGCAAGTGTTAAAATTTCAAAATTCGATTAATTTTTTTTCCATGAAAAATATTTTTTATTTTAGTTTTTTCGAAAATTCTTCATCCCTGCTTTAGTTATGAATTCAGAAAATGGAGTTTCTAATCCGTGACCCCAAATATGACCTAAAATTTAAACGCAGCTGATCATAGCTGAGGATAGATATAATTTAGAGTATTTTTGATGAAATCTTTGAACAGCTATTTCTCTTAAACTATCGAGTTTTGGGGAAAGTTGTAAAACAAAAGTTATCCATTATTATGGGTACTTTAACACCCTTTCGGCTTAGTACCCCCTTTCCGACTAACCTTGTATAGTGGCACCGAGTTGCCGTGTCTGGTCATATCGCTGTTAAACCCGCCTTGGTTCGTGTGGTATGTTTAAAAGTTCAACAAAAGCTTGTAAACAGTTTTTCTTTTATTAATAAAAAAGAAAGAAAACTGTCGGCCTAAGTGTTTGGCCCGACTGGCAGCGCGGTGCGGGGAGCGGCGCGGGTGCGGGAACGCGCGCGATTTACCTGTCCGCAGTGGAGCGTGGCTTCGTTCTGAGCGTTGTCGTGTCCAGTGTTTGTCAAAATATCATATGGATGAAGAAGACTTATTTTTACTGGAAAATTATTACTAAAAAACGGTGTTTCGACATCCACGGTGCAGATCGTGCTTGAATAGCACTTATTAATTCTTCAACATTTAATTTTGAAGACGCCATCACAACAACGCGCGTGGTCAGCTCGAACTAGTTTGAGATCCGGTTGCGGCGGCGGTCCCGCGCGGGTTGTCGCTTGCCGCCCGCGCTCTCACTGCGGCCACTTGTATGAACGACCTATGGCGTGAGCTACCCGCGCGCTCCCCGTGCCTAGTAGCCCGCGCCGCTTCCCGCGCCCGCGTGCCCACTATGGACACTCAAATGAAGTTCTTCTGTTTGAACACGCCGCACCGCGCCCGCACCGCGCCCGCCCCGCGCCCGCGTTTGCAGTCTGGCCAAAGGCTAATAGTTATCGTTTACTCCCAGAATAATATTGTTCTAAGCTGTAGTAAACGACCAGTCGCAATGAGGTGACCTCACCGTACGAGTGGATGGTCAGCTTGTTCCGTCTGTACCCTGTCTAATGCGACGCCTGTCTGTCTGTCCATGCGTTTAAAGTATTCAGGTAAACCTTACTTGTTTTTTAATTAGATATAATTATTGGTACTTGTAATCACCGTAAATACTCCAGTCGATAATCTATGAGCTACAACGCTTAATGACGCGGTACTTAATAATACATTTAGCTGTCAATAAATATTTGATAAACACCTAAAATAGATAACTTTATTATTAGCAGCAAACTGGTTAAATGTTATTATTTAACACCAAGGCGACAGTTGTTCTGCCTAACCTTTTCCCAACTATGTTGGGGAAAGCTTCCAGTGTAACCAGTATTTTACACGGAGCGACTGCCATCAGACCTCCGCAACCCACCTCGGCAATGCCGATATCCTAGGGTTAGACCAGTTGACAGACTTTCGAGCTATATACTGAAATTTTAGTTTAACATAAATATGTATTGTTATTTACTAAATTAACGTTCTTGAAATAAGGTTTATTTTTCTTTATTTTGTATTGAATGACGGAATTTGTATTAATACAAATAAAAATGCACTTTTAAAAGTCTTTTTGCCTTGATTTACGGTCCATTACAGTTTATTTGACTGTACAGGGGTAATGTGAATAATTTCCGTAGTTTTAATTATTTTTGGGATAAAAAAATACCTATATTAAAAATGATAGAAATCGATTCAGTAAACGATTCTGAACAAACTACTTTCAGGATGTGCGTTAATTATGTTACATATTGTATATATAATGTATATAGCACAAGTTCCCACCATCAACGGTAGTGCAACGGTAGTCCACCAGGCATAAGACCCACCTGGTTGGAGGATCCTCCCTTTTAGTTGGCGGTACACCACACCTCGTTCCTCCACATGGTCTCCGAGGCACGTACGGGTCTCGATGTGTAATGACCCGCGCGGTTCGTAATTAACCACGAGCCCCACATAATTCTATCACAGCTAGGGTTACCAGGTGTCCGGCTTTTTACAGTCGTGTCTGGCCAAATAAGGTGTAAAAAGACCCTTCACGAAGCCGTCAACCATGCATTCAGTACATCAAACTAAGTAACCCTACGCAAAAATTGTCGCTGGGAAACGACTTTTTTTTTGGGTGAAAAATTTCGTTTTACTGTAAAGCTCAATGTAACGCACTCATAACACTGTGCTGATAGATGCAATGAGTAATAAACGGGTAATGGAGGTATTTCAAGTACATTTGCAACCTTCAAAACTAGTATTTTTTAAAAAGTTGTGAAGAAGTTGTAACCTTGACCTCCAATATCTCCGTAACTAGAAGGTTCCCAGGCATAGTCTAGATCAAAAAAAAATCGTAATGACGTGGAGAATAAGTGCCTTTTGGCTTCGTTAAGGGTCTATTTACACCGTTTATATACAAGTCCGGCTTTTGTTAGGCTTTTGGTCAACCCCACCCCGGCAAAAGATGCCGAACGAAAGCGCGCGAACGACTCACGCGGACACGCATGGCTCGCGCAGCAAATTTCTTTTTCTTTTGAAAACCATTGTGTCATACGGGCAAAATATCCGACTAAATATGAATCCGTGTCCGGCTTTTCTATTTTTGGGTCTGTCAACCCTAATCACAGCAGGTACACAATAAATTTACAGACCTTGATTACAAAAACTCTGATATGGTGGATCACAGTTACCTACCAACAATAATGTGTTCCATGGATAATTTCAATTGGGAAAAGACCCATAACAGAAAACAAAATATAAAATACATACAACAGAATCGTGTAGGGGTGAATCTACGAGTATCATTACAGTTATAGCTAATATTGATATGTATTGGGAGCATGTTAAATAAAGTAAATTAAACCAACATAGATTCTCCACCACTGAGAGTACTTTAGGTTAGTGATTAGTTACAGAAGCTAGTTCACAATATATCACAATATAATAATTTACACAAGATCAGAAAATCAGGACAAGCTACTCAGACTTCTTCAGCTGTTCGACATGGAATCCTCTGTTCCGTCGGATGATCACTGTTTTTATAACTTCGGGTACGTTGATTAATCTTGACAATTACCCTCCTTTATCAACATTGTCCAGTGTTACCAGCCACCGATAACAAAAATTAATTCCAAGATGAACACACTACAGGAAAACTAACTTTCACAAGATACACCAGAAAACAATTCACGCATCCTCTTACTAACTCTGACAAGTCTGACGCAACACCAATACATTACCTCAGAAACTTCAAAATTCACTCGAACATTGTAATTTTCTAACCCGCCCTGGCATTACCCTGTCAAAAGCCTGTAATCAGCACATAAGGAGTGCCTGTGTACAGGGAATTATCGAGGCATGCATATAAAGCGTATTTCGTCATAACACTGCGTTTCCTGGACACGACCTAACATGGGAATATGGGTAACGCGAGCACAGAGCAAGTTTTTGTGAAGAATCAAAATTAAGCAATGGTATTGGCTTATAAGTTGATTTTTACTAAGTGTGGTAGTACTGTTGCACAGACGGTGCAACTCTTTTTGCTCATACCTCAAAATCGTTGTCACTTTTTTTTATATTATACTAGCGGCCCGTCCCGGCTTCGCACGGGTGGAGATTTGTCCCGTTTTTACAACATTTTTCATTTATAGGTACTCCGCTCCTATTAGTCGTAGCGTGATGTTATATAGCCTATAACCTTCCTCGATAAATAGACTATCCAACACAAAAATATTTTTTCAACCAGTACTTCCTGAGATTAGCGCGTTCAAACAAACAAACTCTTCAGCTTTATAATATTAGTATAGCTTAGTATAGATTTCGGAATCAGAATATTTTTATTCAAATCAGATTATAAATCAATTTAGTGCTTTTTGAACGTTAAACAATATAAGACAGCCCCCAAAAAGCCCACACTTCACCGCTGGGAAGAAGCTGCCCAAAAATGCCCCAGCTGAATTGGTTGCCATCACGCAAACTCATCCATTTGATATTCAATGAAAGTTCACCATCATTAATAGCATTAGTATTACGTAGTGTTGGCAACATTGGAAAAACCGCATAGTCACAGGTTAAAAAGAGCGGCACACGCATGCGCCCTGAGGTAGTAAGTTCTAATCGCCATTGAAAAACGTCAAATCTTTTTGCTATTATTCCTTTTATGTTTATACTTAGTTGTAATAACTTAATAACTGATTCAGTGGTGTCGAGTCTGTAGCACATTCTGACAGTACTAAACACAACTGTCACTTCCTTTTTCTATTGAAACGGAAAGAGACAAACGCCCTTAGTTTAGTACTGTCAAAATGTTCTACAGAATCGACACCATTGTCTATGTTGTTAAAAAAGTACCTTTATTTCCAGGTTTACAAGAGTATATTGTCAAACACAAAAACTAAATACAAGAAATACAATCCCAGTGCATCAATGTTATTATTAAACAAAAAGTATCTTCTTTACATAGTTTTTACATAGCATAAAACAAAGTCGTTCCCGCTATCTATCTGTCCCTATATATGCTTAGATCTTTAAAACTACGCCACGGATTTTAATGCGGTTTTTTAAATAGATAGAGTGATTCAAGAGGACAGTTTATATGCCCCACATTAGTATATACATTCCACCCGTGCGAAGCCGGGGGGGGGTCGCTAGTAACGTATAAAATACCAACGAGCCTCTACCTGCATCATTTACCTACACTGTAGTACTTAGGCTGATGTACACCAACACCCGTTTCCCTAAAATTGTAGTAAGTTTTTTGAGTCAACGGTTATTAAAACAGAGAATGACTGATGAACGCAAGCCTTACAGCTAGTTCACACAGAAACTGTTTACAGGATCCGTTTTAGCGGATCCGTTTAGATTTTAATGATGGCGCCTGTATTTAAATGAGCGAATTCACATACACGACAGTATTCCGAATCCAGTAAAAATACTGGATCTGTTATTTTTATCGTATCCTGTCTGCCAAATGCGACGCATCTGCCATTTGCTTAACTAATCCGTTGGTACAGATGTGAACAACACATCCATTACTGACGGATCCGTCAAAACGGATCCGCTGTGTGAACGGGCTCTTAGACAATTTCGTCGTCGAACTGTCATGATGAGTAATCCGCCACTTTTTTCCTTTATAGTCATTTATATGCTGGTCAGCGAAAGCGCGAACAGGATATTGAGGCTTAAGAAGGCGAATATGAAGCAACCAACTTATTTCGATCAAAAATAATAAGTACCTACAAATACTTTTTGGTAATAATTTATTGCCCTTTTTAAGGATTCATAAACAATACACAGTTCCGATCAGAATTATACAATAAATGGTCGGCAGTTTATGCAGATGGAAAAACCTACGCGGCAGATACTACCTAATTGAGATTTATTCTTGCGAAGTACGTGTTTGAAAATTAGGGGCTCGTGGCTAATTAACAACCGCACAGGGCAAGGTTAAGCTGCGCTTGCCGCGGTTAGTCCGTGGATGGGTGACCATTCGTTACACATCGAGACTCCTCCGTGTCTCAGAGAGCACGTTAATCCGTCGATCCTGAGTGTCATGCGAATATCTAACACAGTCGTTACTGGTAATCAGAAGCCCAAAAATTTGACAACGGCATTGCCCAGTAGGTAACTGGGTTGCGGAGGTCTGATAGCAGTCTCTCCGTGTAATATACTGCTATTCAGCCGCATCTGGTTAAACTTGAAGCTGATCCCAACATAGTTGGGAAAATAAACGAAAATATGGCCGAGAGATGCTAGATAAAAAATACCAAGAAGGTTCGAACAAAATACAAATACTGTAAACCCTTGTTTATAGAAACGCGGAATCCGCCACGCACTCCGCCGGCATTTTCCGTTCCGCCGCTAACTGTCATTACCACTCAAAATCTAAACATATAAATAAAATTGAAGTGTCTGTTTGTAGTGTAAAAATAACAGCTTTCTACTAAATGCATAATAATATGAAAGTATATACGGTACTTATAATTAAAAACAATTTTTAAGAATTTTGTCTGTCTGTCTGTTTGTTCCGGTTAATCTCAGAAACGGTTGGACCGATTTTAACGGGACTTACACTGTGTAGCTGATGTTATAAGGAGTAACTAAGGCTACTTCTATTTTAGAAAAACAAACAGAATCCCATCCGACTTCAACGCAGACGAAGTCGCGGGCGCAGCTACTTAATAATACGCGTGGTAAAAAGCCTCATGTTTGAATTTGACGACACGCTTGGTGCAGTGACTGAGTGATTGGCTCCTGCCTATACATTCCTATACGGAACAAATATTTATATGGCGCACAGATAGCTGTTCCGGAGTTAAGCGTTTGTGCATGTGAAGATTTGTGTCTGTAAACGCACCCACGATACAGGAGAAATCCTAAAGTGGGGCAAAGTTTATTTATAAAAACAAGTTGTTTGCTCAACGCCCCGCATCACGCGCCGCGCTCATCTCCGCGTGTCTATAAATGAGGCCTAAGGCTGCCTGTCCACTGGAGCGGAGAGGAGCGGAACTAACCAATAGAAATGCACAATATTCACAGACCAGAGCGAAGACGTGAATTTTATGCAACCCTATTGGTTAGCTCCGCACTGCACAGCTCCTCTCCGCTCCGGAGGACAGGCAGCCTAATAATGAAAGCAAAGACATCCACTACGCTTTTTAAAACTGTCATATCTGCTCTTTACTCCTTGCCCTATAACATGTTCGGCGTAGTTTAATATCACGTCGCCAGTGACGTAACAGCGCGGTCACTTTGCACTAGCAAGATGCGCCTGCGCTTGAGCAACTGCATTTGCATGGTAATAACCGCGGTGAATTGTCACTTTGTATGGCTAGCACGGTATCAGATATAGGATAGACAGACCTCCCTGTGTTGGAACTGATTTAGCAATTTGCAATAAATGAGCTACTAACTGCTGAGTGAGTTTACTGCCTCGTTGGTCTAGTGGTCGTCTGATCGTCAGGTCTTGGGTTCGGTCCCCAGGTTGGGCAAAGCGTTATTAGGTTTTTCCGTGTGGAATTCCTCAGTAGCAACTTGGAATTTGGATTTGTGCCCGGTTGATGGCAATAGGCTCGCCCCCTATTACATGCAAGGCCGGATTTAGAGGTCTGGAGGCCACGGGGCAACAAAGGAGTGGAGGCCCCTTGTAATCATGTTTGTACAAAGTACTATATGTAAAGGTAAAACGCAAAAAAATAATTAAAGGAAAATTTGTTTACTAGTCTGAATTTGTTTTTTGGTGGTGGGGGCCCCTCTTTTGTGGAGGCCCCGGGGCTGTAGCCCCGATTGCCCTTCCCTAAATCCGGCCCTATTTTCATGGGATTTAAACATAACGGCGAAATGAGGGTGTTACTATACACCTCTGATGGCGTGATTTTATGTTATGTATGTTATGTTATGAGTATATGGACGAGTATGGATGGGATGACTTGTCATCGCAAATACTTACGTCAGATGATCAGACCAACAGGACAACAACGGTGCTAGAGAGTTGGCTACTTGATAAGTGTTATCGTGAAATGATCTAGATGGGCTAAGTAGTATTTTGAGAAGGTAGAAAATGATAACGCGGTAGACCCAGAAGGAAGCGACAGCATGAGCTGAACTCCTACTTAAAGGATTGGCCAGAATTTGCATAAGACCGGGAAAAGTGGAAGAAAGAAAGAGTTAAGAGAGGCTTTACAATCTTCTTCTTCTTTTTTCGTGTAGTTAGTGACTAACCTGGTGTCAGAGTGTATGCCACCCATGGGCCTCTACGAGCAATGGAGCGTAGTATCCTCGGTGTTAAACTAACCGATCGTGTTAGAAACACCACACTGCGCTCTATAACGCAAGTAGCAGCAGATGTTGGAGAAAAAACAGCCAAGCTTAAGTGGGAGTGGGCCGGTCATGTCGCTCGAATGCACTCGGAGAGGTGGGCAAAGATCGTCACGCACTGGACACCTGAAGGAGGACGTCGTCGTCGAGGTCGGCCGCGGCGTAGATGGCGTGACGATCTAGACGTGTGTGCGGGACTAGCATGGTTAGAAACGGCACAAAATAGAGAGGTTTGGAAGGCAAAAGGGAAGGCCTTTGCTCAGCAGTGGGACATTCCACAGGCTATTAAATTTTTTTTTTTAAAAAATGGGCCTCTGACTTGGCTTCACATGCTGTCGAAAAATATTTATCTGGCATGCCGGTTTCCTTACGATGTTTTCCTTCACCGTTTTTAAGCAAGTCATAATTATACAATACGCACATGAATCCGAAAAGTCAGAGGTGCGTGCCTTGGGCTCGAACTCGAGGCCTGTGACTTGGCAGTCCGACAGTCATACCACTAGGCTATCACTACTTTTTCAATACAGCTTTACAATACAGGCTCATAATTTTATTTTTTGAAAGAGATTTATTTGTAAACCGTCATTTTTGCCATGTAAGAGTCCATTCACATAGTGGATCCGTTTTAACGGATCCGTCAGTACTGGATTCACATCTGTACCGACGGATCAGTTAAACAAATGGCAGCTGCGTCGCATCTGGCAGGCAGAATACGATAAAAATAACAGATCCAGTATTTTTTATTGGATTCAGAATACTGTCGTGTATGTGAACTCACTCATACAACTACAGGCGCCATCATCAAAATAAAAACGGATCCGCTAAAACGGGTCCTGTAAACAGTTTCTGTGTGAACTAGCTGTTAACCAGACTACTATCCCTTGAACGTATGCCCTATACCTATAGTTACACTCCCATACTTTTTATACCACAATGTCTGGACTTTACAAAAGACCTTGATCTCTTGAGTTTGTTTCGGCTTTTCTTTTCAGAGCTAGTCAGATAGGAATTGCGCGATATCTAGTCTTAAAAAATTAATTACATTGACTTGTAAAAATTTCTTCTTTCTTTTCATGTGGTTAGTGACTAACCTATTGTCAGAGTTTATACCCCCCACGGGCCTCTGACTTGGCTTCACATGCCGTCGAGAAATATCTCTTAGCCATGCTGGTTTCCTCACGATGTTTTCCTTTATCGTTTTTAAGCAAGTGATAATTATACAATACGCACATGAATCCGAAAAGTCAGAGGTGCGTACCTTGGGTTCGAACTCAAAACCTATGACTTGGCAGTCAGACGGTCACACCACCAAGCTATCACCGCAATAACTTGTAAAAGTGTCTGTAACAGACTTATTTACAGAAATAAATACAGTTATTATTTATCATTTTATAAGACACCTACACTTGATTTACTGTCACCTGACATCAGCCGAAGATTAAAATTTCAACCAAAAATACACCATCGTTGGTGGCGAACTTATTAGAATAACTATATGGGAATGCTTTGCAATATGCCTTTATATTTTAATTACCAATACACTAATTGCTACAAGCTAAATATCTCGTAACATTTCGAGTTGATGCAAAAGTCTGTTGCCATCTTCACAGAAATCCTTTCACAACAACCTCAATTAACGATGATCGATACTACTATCGATTTATGTTAAGATAGGGAATGGTTATTGATATTCGATTGAATCGATTAGGTTATGCAGTCCTTATATGCTCTTACCTTAGATTATTATTGATTGGTCTTCGTTGCGCTCCACCTAGATACCAGTCTACCTAAGAACTTCGCTCTTTGAGTGCGACAACTTTATATCAACATTTGCAACGATCTTATTTCTTGTTTTATTGTTTTTATATAGTTTCACTAAGCATCAGATTTTACTTTGGTTTAACACATAACATAACATCACGCCTGTATTCCCCGAAGGGTTGGGAAGAGATGTATATTACCATCATTCCGCCGTTATGTTTAAGTCCCATATAATAGGGGGCCAGCCTACTGCCATCAACCGAGCACAAACCCAAGTTCCGGGCTGCTATTGAGGATTTCCACACGAAAAAATCCAATAACACTTTGCCTAACTTGGGGATCGAACCCAGGACCTTACGATTAGCAGTCATTGCCTCCACTAGACCAACGAGGCAGTTACTTTGGCTTATGAGCAGTTTAATAGAACACGCGGCACGTCAACGTCGCAAATTGGTCGCAGCACTCTGGTTGCAGCGGGACTGACTCGTGTACGCTGACTTCGGCGTAGTATTAGTAACCGCATTTTACTAATACGCCAGCGGTATCTAGTTGGAGCGTAGCGGAGACTTATCATTAATCTAAAGCTCTTACCATTTCATTTATGCTGATCAGCTTCAAATCAAACAGATGTCGATACCAAAATATGAGAATTCTACACAGTAGCTACGATTAAGACTTGACCTTCAAAACCAACAAATGGAAGACCACAGGTAAACAATGGTTACACCAGTTGTAAGAGTATTTCAGGCTTCCAGACTGCCTAATGGCAGATTCCTGCACATTACCGAGCGTTATCAGTTAAAATGATGACTCTTGTATCCTTACCAATAATGACGCAAAGACCCCATACATTTGTTTACGCTACGTCTCCCTTACGTTAGTTGCTTTTGTCACAGGTAAAATTAGCTTACGAGTGCATTTATATACTAAGTTTAGCATTGAAAAATGCTACCATTGATAAGCATAACGATTCGTTTTTGTCCATAGGAACCGGGCATAAGACGACCATCGCAAACATTTCGGTGACCAAGCCATCTTTCAGGGGTTCAAAGGGGTCACGAATTGTTTATACACACTTACACAGCTATAGATTTGACACGACTACGGCTAAGTAGTTTAATCACGTAGATAGATTGACTTGTAAAGAGGCAGTAACCATCCAGCTGATAATCGATACTTTGTTGACGATTAAATTAAATTTTAATATCGATTCTTGACGATCACATTTACTTCAATGTCCACTTTCAATGTCCGGCTGATTGGTAGTGTCGTGCATCGGGTTATTGAGCTCCCTAAAATAAGGTTTGAACTACACGACGGCTGATGCATGCGTGCCGTCAGTTAGGACAGGTCAACTCAAACCTAAACCTTTGAGGAGGCCTGCAGAGGCGGACCGGCACTAGCCGGGGGTTGCGGAAGTATTGTAGATTCCCGCGACGCCCGGCGCAAGTGTGAGATGGAACACGTGGTGGTTTTAGCCGGTAAGAGTCCAGCGCACCCCTCCCCCCGTCTTCCCCAGACGGGGGATAGTCCATGAGGATTTACCCACGATAAAAAAAAAGGTCAACTCTAACCTGCTATGGCACTGACGTTGCCCTACATTGTTACACTCACATAGTTTTTATACCACATTGTCTGGACTCTAAAAGAGACCTTGATCTCGGAGTTCGTTACGGCTTTTCTTCTCAGAGCTAGTCAGACAGGAAATGTCGGTGCCATAATGTCTTAAAAAAAACATTGCATTGGCTTGTAAAAATGTCTGTAACAGATTTATTTACAGAAATAAACAACATTTATCAAACAAATGGAAGACCACCGGCAAACGATGGTTACACCAGCTGTAAGACTATTTCGGGCTTCTAGACTGCCTGACATGGCCATCGCAAATATTTGGGTGACCAAACAAACTATAACTTAGGCGTTCAAAGGGGTTACAAATTGTTTATACACACCCACACACATCTTGTAGATGGATTGCTTAAAATTATAGCAGAATTAGATACATAACAATCCTAAAATCATAATTTTATTTTAATATCTATTTCTCTTTTTATTATTTTTACTTGTATTAGTTTCAAATTAGTTTTATTTTTATATTTATTCATACTCTCTATTCAATGTTGTTTATATCGCACGTCGTTCGTGTTTGTTTAACTTTTTTTATATTATGTGGAAAATGTTGTTGGTTATACATTTATACTTACATTTTAGTTTTTAGTTCTATACCATAATATTGTAATGTGTAACCGTTTATTTTCCCAAATAAAAATAAATAAAAAATGGATTGACCTGCAAAACTTCAGTAACCATCCAGCCGATCATCGATACTTGGTTGACGATTCAATTAACAATATCGATTCTTGACGATCGCATTTACTTACAGCTGAATACCTATTTACCGATAACGAAGCCTCCTTTTACCGATCCCGTCATCTACGGACGTTTTATTGGACCAGTTCTTACAATTTATGTGCGTTGCACCTGACCGATTGACACTTGCTCTTTACTAACCGCAGACAGAGGCAATCACTATGCGCGCTCGTCCACAACCAGTCGGTAATTGCCCAGCGTGACATATACCGACCTATCGCCTTTCTCGAGACTCCACACATGTGTGGAATATATTATTAATCTGTAGGTTACCTCACTGTTTTATTACTGCGTATGAATTTAAGTTGAAAGGAGAACCGAACAGACCTTTTGGTAGTATAGACACTATGGATAAATACCGAAGCTCGTGCTTAATTAGGTACCAACCGCGCGGATCATACGATTTGTGAGGTAATGCTACGCTTGCCGCGGTCAGTCTGTCGATGGGTGACTGTTCGTTACACATCGAGACCCCTCCGTGCCTCGGAGAGCACGTTAAACTGTCGGTCCCGGGTGTGGTACAAATACCTATGACAGTCGTTACGGGAAGTCGGAAGTCCGAAAGTCTGGCAACCGGTCCAACCTTAGGATATCGGCATTGCCCAGTAACTGGGTTGCGGAGGTCTGATGGCAGTCGCTCCATGTAAAATACTGGTATTTTGCCGCATCTGGTTAGACTGGAAGCTGATCCCAAGATAATTGAAAAAAGGCTAGAACTAATAATCAGACCGTTTAATAATAATAAAAAGGTAAGTATTGGGAAAAACCTTCCAAAAATTATAATTACGATGTCTACTATAGTCTATTCCAAACGAAATAATTGATCTTTAGGATTGTAGGTAGTCATTAAAATTGTCGTTTGTGCAAACATAATTTCATGTACCTAGACACCGCAAAACCGGTAAAGGTATTATAGGATGACCCCGACCACATGAACCGGTGACCTGAAGATGGTAGGAATAGACTGGATGCGGAAGACAGAGCTGAATGTTGTGGCGCAACTTGAGAGAGGCGTGCATCCAACGATTACGATATGAATGATGATGTTTGGTTTGTAAAAAACACTGTTACACGCCCCGATTCATGTAATCGTTTAATCGATTGAGAAATATTATATGTGTACGCTGAAATAGTATTTAGTATTATTATTTATTCAGTATTTTTAATAGTATTTAGTGAAATGGCTGAGCGATCGGCTTCTGCGCTAAGGGTCGTGGGTTCGATTCCCGCACTGAACAAATATTTTTATGGCCTACAGATAGTTGTTCCAGGTCTGGTTGTTTGTGCGTGTGAAGATTTGTGTTTGTAAACGCACCCACGATATAGGAGAAATCCTAGTGTGGGGCAAAGTTCCTTAAAAAAAAACTTTTATATTCGATGTGTCACTCATAAAACTAACTGCCTCGTTGGTTTAGTGTGGTCCTGGATACGATCCTCAGGTCGGGCAAAGTGTTATTTGGTTTTTTCGTGTGGAATTCCTCGGTAGGAGCCCGGAGTTTGGATTTGTGCCCGGTTGATGGCAATACGCTCGCCCCCTATTACATGGGACTTAAACATAACGGCGCAATGATGGTGTTACACCTCTGCCCAACCCTTAGGGGAATACAAGTGTGATGTTATGTTATGTTATGTGCCAATAAAAAACGTCTGTAAGACTATGGATTACAAAGAAGAACATACATAGATGAACGGAAGATATTCAAGATGCACAAGATCTTAGCAACTGCAGCCGACTTGGGAAGTTAACCCTGGTAATAGACCAAGATGTCAGTTAAAGAAGTAGAACAAAAAAATGTTCCATATAAATATCTAGTACCTAGGTGACCGAACTTAGCTCGGTTTTATTTTGGTAAATCGACGTTTTCTGAAAAAGAAACCTAGCTAGATCGATTTATCGCCCTCAACACCCCCTGCATATTAAATTTCATGAAAATCGTTGAAAACGTTTCCGAGATTCAGATTATATATATATACATATATACAAGAATTGCTCGTTTAAAGGTATTACATAGATAAACAAAGAGGAAACTGACTGACTAATCCATTAACGCACAGCCTAAATCAGTGGGGTTAGAAACTTGACAATTTGACAGTAGTGTCGATTCTGTTGCATATTTTGACAGTACTAAACTAGACTAAACGCAGCTGTCACTTTCATTTTATGTTGAAACAGAAAGAGACAAACACACTTAGTTTAGTTTAGTCCTGTCAAAGTGCGCAACAGAATCGACACCATTAATAGGTGCCTTTTATAACGTAGGCATCCACTAAAGAAAGATTTTTCAAATATCCTTTCCTGGGGTTGAAAAAAATCACTTAAGCGAAGCTGCAGACAAACGCTAGTGTGGAACAAGACAATGCAGGTTTTTACAATACCGAAAGGAACTTCTAATGAAATACTGAAATGTGGTATTGGTAATCGAGCCTTATTTATTTATATACACTTTATTGTACATAATAAGTACACCGGTAAACAATAAAAGGAACACAGATTTACACAATATGTACAATGGGCGGTCTTATCGCACAAGGCGATCTCTTCCAGACAACCATATGATGGACTGGAAGAACGGAGCCTTCTTCTTACTCTTCCTTTGAACTACCTTAAAACGCTGAATCACCATACTGAGTACTGACCGCAATACATAAATCATGCAAAAATGATTAAAATTAGTCACGATCCTCTAAAACTGGCTCCAATCAACCTGAAACACTTAACAGTGATATCTTCACTTTAGCGTCAGAACAAGACTGTTTGTAACATTGGCTGGCCCGCTAATTTTGCACTTTCGACTCACAAGTAATTACAACTTGCAACTTGCGTAACTAAGGCCCGGTCGCTTCTGCAGTCACGAGCAAAATGTAACACAAACTTACCTTTGCCGCCGTAAAAAAACTAAACTTTCTAAATGCAACTCTACGTCACCGCAAAAAGAAAGATGGTCGATTTTTTCCGCGCCAAAACTAAACTTGTTGAAACACAAAGCAGTAAAAATTATATCAAAACTCCAAAGGCAGTGGTTGCATAACCTCGTGCCCAATAGAATAATAATAGATGTCGCAGAAAAAAAAACGAAAGTGCAAGAATTGGAGCGGGCAATGGATACAATGGCATAGTAGGCACGACTCTGTATCAAAAACTTATAACAATACTTGATAATCGTCTGTATGGCCACTAGAGGATTACTAATGTGGGCTTCTGAAATGAGGATTCCTTATTTACGCAATCATTTGTAACTTGTCTAGCTTAAACATGATTGCTGTGTTGAAATTATGTCTAATTCTTGACCTACACCGCCATATTCGAAATGTTTAAGTTCACTCAAAAGACAGTCGAATTTCAAATGACCCAACTTGAGATAATCGGTATCAATTAGTATTTCAACCAATATTTATACAATGCTTTTAGAATGATGGTGTAATCATTTCTTAATTGAGAGCTTTGTAATGAACTCTGACTTCGAAGTGTTTAATGCAATTCACTATGGGATGAATGGAGCAACATGCCGCGTGGCTTGACGCGGGACATCTACGGGAATGTCCCGAGAACAATGTCGCGGAACAATTCGCACGCACACACCTGCGCCTGCTCTCGAAGCAGCGGCTTGCAACATGTCCCGCGTCATATAGAAATACCTAAAACAGTTGCGCGCAACTTTTCGGGGCACGGTGCAACGTTGCAGCGTCACGTAGACTCAATGTTCCGCGTCATATTGGAAAACATTTTGTCTCCTAGTGAATCCAAAGCTGTAATTTGGATAACTATTTATCAAGACTATAAAAAATATGTTACTAGAAAGCCTATTTCGGCTTCTAAAATAAATATAGGTAAGCACAGAGTAAAAAATGTAGATTTACTTATCTCTACTATACACTATCCAATGCTTGTTTACTCAAAACATTGACTAACCTCAATTCAATGAATGAATCCATGGGTGGTATTATACATCTCTATATTTCAGTAGCGTAGACACTCCTCGAATTCACAGACAGCAATGACGTGAAATGTAGAGTGATTGCTATTGTTTTAAAGCAAGATGTTGTGGTTAGTCGATCGTCTACAAGCAATCCATCGTAATTATTGATCGAGAAATCTATCTTTAGAAATCCTTTTGCTGTACATGCAGCTGGTAATAGACCTGAACGTAGACGGCAGAGAACCGGCTGTGGTGGTACATCTTGGAAGAAAACATAACACGCCTGTATTCCCCGAAGGGTTGGGAAGAGGTGTATAGTAACACCCTCATTTCGCCGTTGTTTTTAAGTCCCGTGTAATAGGGAGCGAGCCTATTGCCATCAACCGGGCACAAATCCAAACTCCGGGTCGCTACTGAAGAATTTCATACGGAAAAACCCAATAACACTGCCCGACCTGGGGATCGAACAGGACCTCACCACGGTCAGTAGTGTTATTATAGTGAATCTGATTCTAATAATCTGGTAGGTACTGTTAATGGTAGGTACACTGGACAATGTTGACATAGGAGGGTAACCGTCAAGATTAATCAACGTACCCGAAGTTATAAAAACAGTGGTCATTCGATGAAGCAGAGGATTCCATGTCGAACAGCCGAAGAAGTCTGACCTTTTATATCTGGTTTGCTTGTCGTCATTTTCTGATCTTGTGTTAATTATTATATTGTGAACTAGCTTCTGTAACTAATCACTAACCTCATTAAAAGTACCTACTCTCAGTGGTGGAGAGTCTATGTTGGTTTAATTTACTTTATTTACCATGCTCCCAATCCTGACATACTGATATTAGCTATTACTGTAATGATAGATTCACCCCTACAAGATTCTGTTATATTTATTCTATAGTACCTATATCTTCGAGTGGGTCCTCTTTAGGCGCAACTGGGTTTCTGCTAAACAGAAAATCGGAAGGCAAGCTTTTTTTATGTTACTAAGCAAGATACTCATTAGGTTACATAATAAAAAAAATCTAGTTACCTAAAGATTCGTAGTAGGCGTTATGTATTGATCACTATCAGCTATTGATAAAGCATTTATGTAAATACATTCGGAAGTAGGTATGTAACTAGGTGAAATCGACGTATAAGTACGATTTGAAACGGATTCCAATTGATTCAAAACTTCTTACAAATGTTTTTTTTTACTAGCAACTGATTTTATAATTTAAAATTGCCTATGATCTTTATATCGCAGTAAATAAAACCCAAAATACCGTAAACTTGCAATTTTCTTATGTTGAATAATATTATTATACTTTTAATTTCTATCAAATGTCATAAAACACAATAACATGAAACTGTAATCCTTTTGTTGGAAAAATGGGGCAAGGCTCTAGAGTTTCATTCTACAGTGTTGCTAGAATAAAAAATGCCTAGTTGCATATAACTTTTTTTTGTCTATTGCTTACGCAATACCTGGTCTACTGCCTTATATGTAAGTAGGTCAAAAGTAGGTACCACAAATCGGTCAAAGAAAAGCTGGTCTCGTCTTTTTCCGTGGGTGTCGTATAGTTATGTCAAGGGTGAGATGCAGTAGCTACCTCTTGTGCGCTAATAACATGTTACGACCATCCAAGGGACTATGAACGTCATGTTTGGTTAGTCATATTTTGTTCATATCAGAAATGGATTTGTAAGGGCCCAGACAGATGGACTGCGTCCCAACCGTAACGGCAACTGCCAAATGGAATTTGAAGGCACTTAAGATGCAGTCAGTGCAATTACGTGACAAGTGTTGACTGGATGTGCAGTCCAGTTGCAGTTATGATCAAAGACATAGCCAGGGGGGTGGGGGTATGGGGTTCTACCCTACCCACCCCCCCCGGTACCTCAGCCCGTTAAATTACTTTTAAAATGTATACACTCGTTATTATAATTGATTTTCTTGTTCAGGGTTAAGAAAAACATGGCTACGGCCTTGGTTACAATGGGAAATCGATGAACGACGTATGGTTTACCTAATGTGACATTAATCAGCCCCATACTTGATAAAATTGCTATATTACCCTCACGACTGTTGATTCTACATATGGTAGGTATCATCCTTGTTTTGGGAAAAAAACCACTTACCTAGTTAAATTTTAAGACAGCTTAATTATGTTTACTATATTTGATTGCCATAACCTTTACGATTATTATACCGGCAGCCTATTTAGGCAATGTTTTTTTCATACTAGAAACCCAAAATACTTACCTAATTATGCCAAGCCTAGGTATCTCATCTACGTCAGCCGAAGAACATCCACGACGTTCTGCTAATTTTATAATTACAGAATTATCTGATTTTGGAATGTTTGTTTACTATCCAAATTCTTTTTCTAGATTGCAGAGGATTATAGTCTCGAGGGATATAAGCGTAGGTTTACCTATGTAAGGCAATCAATCTTTAATTCGCAATTTAAGTCATATACAGTAATACCCCGGACTTACGCGATAGGACCAAGAGATAGCCGTGTAAGTTGAATTCGCGTAAGTCGGGGTTCAACCTTGCATATAAATTCGTATAAAGTTTGTGTCATAAACCGAATTTGCACTGCGTACGTAATGTTTTACGGAATTGGAATTGTTATTCAACACGGAACATGTTTGAAGTTGTCGTAAACCGAAAACAATAAAACCGCGTATCTCCGAATTCGCGTAAAACGGGGTAGCGTAAGTCAGAGTATTACTGTAGGTACTTACTTGTTATTTTTAAGCAACTTCGAAAAAGAGGTCTTATTTTCGTGTGGTTAGTGATTATCCTGGTGTCAGAGTTTATGCCGCCCATGGGCCTCTGACTTGGCTTCACATGCCGTCGAGAAATATCTCTCAGGAATGCCGGTTTCCTCACGATGTTTCCCTTCACTGATTTTAAGCAAGTGACTGACCCAGCAAATTTTGGAAGAGGCCTATATTCAGTGGTCTGTCTCCTAACACAACTTAAGATCACACAAAGCCAATAATAGCACTAAAATCACAAATCTAAGATATAGTTAAGCATGACGTAAAAGCTCAACGTCCTCTCCTCTAAAACACACCTTAACTAAACAACGAAAGGGCTAATTTTCCTTCGTTGGAATGTCATTAACCGGAACAAAACCAGCAATAATCCATCGGTCTCGAACCTGCGGCTATCCCAACCAACACTTTCACTGCTCCCAATCGTGAAGCTGGTCGGAGCACTTCCTGAGACGTACTGTCCACGATCTAGCTAAATAATCGTGACATTTCCTTGGACAATTACTTAATTGAATATTATGTTTAATGAATGGGTAGAACTACTAGCCAAAAATACAAACGCTACTAAATTTTAAGTTGCCGTTATGTCTCGCAGGTGCTTATCCAGCCCTCAGAAAAGTTTGTGGTCACAGCCACCCGAAAATCGGCCAAGTGCAAGTCGGAGTATGAACTCGCTCAAGATCGATATACACCCATATTCTAAGACGTTCCTCGAAAACTTACTCGACTCAGAACGGCCTCGAAAATACCTTCAAAATTGTATTCTTAGTCGCAATTTCGAGTGAACTTCGAGGTTCCTCGAGAAGTCATTAATTAGGTCATAATTTGAATTATCTGCATCGCGCAAATAACGCCGCGATAAATACTCGTAAGGAATATCGTAAGCATATTCGATAAAGTCTTCAAATATCATTTATGTTTTCGTTTCGTTTTGTTACATACGAACTTTGACACTTCCTTTCCTAAGGTAGGTTCCGAGTTACCTTGAGTTTGACAGATGATTCCTTACCTCGACTGACGAAAAATCTCGAGTCGAGGACGATTATGTCAAGTACCTATAGGCTGAGTCGAGGTGGAGTCGAGTCGAGTAAGTTTTGGAGGAACGTCTTAGAATATGGGTGTTAGCAGAGCCGAACTGGGACCTAAAATCGGCCTGGGCATTTGAGAGACAGTCGGCCAGTGCTGGCAAAAGAAAAATTATTCCCATGCGATTAGACGGACGTTTTTTTTTAGACGCTCCCTTCACTTATTCTCCTGTATCTTGGGTGCATTTACAAACACAAACAATTTGCGGCTTCTTTTTCAAGCGATAGGCGATAGTTGGACGACCATTTTTTTTTTGACGTTCCCCTCACTCTTTCGATTTATCCGACTGTGTGACCGGCCCATCGGGCATTTGCCCGATTTGCCCATATGGCCAATCCGGATCTGGGCGTTAGACTCTAAACTACTATCGACCACAATAGACCGTGAAAGTGTGACGTCACAAGGCTATTAGGGTCGTAGGCATGCCCATCGTGCCCACAACAGTGGATCCGCGCTTGAAGTCTCGTGCTGTCACTGTCATTATAAGGCGAAGTGACAGTGACAGCACGAATTTAACGGCAACTTAAGATTGAGTAGCGTTTGAGTATTTAGCCATAAGTCATCGAGTCTTCCACAAATATATAAAACTAGCGACCCGCCCCGGCTTCGCACGGGTGCAATGTACCTAGATATTAATGTGGGGCATATAAACCTTCCTCTTGAATCACTCTATCTATTAAAAAAACCGCATTAAAATTCGTTGCGTAGTTTTAAAAATCTAAGCATAGGTACATAGGGACACACAGACAGCGGGAGCGACTTTGTTTTATACTATGTAGAGAAGATGCGGAAGGAACTTATCTGTCGGATTGCTACGTTTTCACGCCCCAGGCTCTGTGGGCCCCGGGACAGCAAGTACTTGAGGCTAGGTGAGAGGCCTTTATCTACTTGTTCAGCCTTCTATGCTCGGGGGCCCCGGGGATCTGTCTCAGCTGCCTCAGTTGAGGCTACGGCCCTGGTCTAGCCTACCAAATCAATGGATAGTCAAAAGGGAAGAAAGACATCTCTTCTCGGGAATCTCATAAAAAACAACTATGAGATAGGAGACTTAACTCTTATCAGAACGATTGTGATACCCAGAAATAGTTTTCCTAAACTCCTAAACAAATTCAATAGCAATAAGTACCACTGCAGTGAAATTCCAAATGAGGTATTGTAAGGCGCCCGACATTCGACGAAGTCCAGCAAGCAGAACCACATATTTTAATATGTTGCAGTGGATCTGCGAAGGAGTGCAGCCTAATGAATATCTTTTACCATGCAATACGCAGGTTAGTACAAAGTTTGCGAATGTTTGTGCGGGCCTAAGCATTGTATCAATAAACATAAATGCCATGCTGAACTTAATTTCCATTAAATCTATCTAATACCTTTAAACGTGCAATTCTTGTATATATATATATATATATATATATATATATAACCTGAATCTCGGAATCGGTTCCAACGATTTTCATGTAATTTAGTATGCGGGGGGTTTCGGGGGCGATAAATCGATCTACCTAGGTTTCATTTTTAGAAAACGTCGTTTTATCTGTTTTCAGGCAGTGAAAAACTGCTACAATATCATTAGAATTGTTCGAGCCCAGATGATTATTTTTCCCTTTTTTTTCAAGTTCCTTCTTTTTCTTTTTCCCTTTTTTTTTCTTTCCAAAAAACACGATTTACCAAAAAGATAAACCGAGCTAAGCTCGGTCATCCAGGTACTTCGTTTAAATTGTGTCTCGATAGGACGCGGCACGCGCGCCGCATTCGCTGGATACAATTGCCGCCACAGTGACAGAGGTGCGCGACAATCGTTCAAATGTAACGGTTTACATGGCGACCAGCGGTTCCGAGCGTTAAGGCCTAAACCCTTTCATTCTGAGAAGAGGCCCGTGCCCAACAGTGGGACAGTCATGGGCTAATTATGTTATGTCCATGTAATTACAATGAGGCATCAAATAAGTTCATCTAACATTTAAAAATTGTCCTTAAACAACAAATTAAAGTTATTTTATTATAATTTTATATATCTTCAGTCAAGGGCATAGCCAGGCCAGGTATGGGCAAGGTGGGGCAGCTGCCCCCCCTAGAAGGGTCTGGTTCAGCGCTCGGTCGGAGTGCTCCTGAACCGAAAGGTAAATAATTTTAAGCAACATTGCGTTTAAAATCACTCAAAAATTAATTCACTTTGCACGTTTTGCGCTCGTTTATTTTAAAGTATTTGTAGCATGTACTCTTGTATCATCGGGGCAGGCAAGAGAAAACTGAAATATTTAGTTTTCCCTTGCCTGTCCCCCCCCCCTCATCCCTCTTAACCAAGCCCTGGCAACGCCCTTGCTTTTAGTCTTTTACGCGCGCCAAACATTTTCTTCAAGTAAAATATAATGCCAACATTTATATTAAATAGTTTATTTACATTAATAACTTATTTTACATCTTTATTAATTAAATGTAAAGTAACATGTACTTTATATTTTTTCTACATTTATAATAACATCCATTCAATTTTAAAACAAATGACAAGACAAATAAACTTGGCCAAATACTCAAATGCTACTCTATTTTATGTTGCCGTTAATTTCGTGCTATCTCTGTCACATCGCCTTAAAGTGACAGTGACAGCACGAGATTTGACGGCAACTTAAAATTGAGTAGCGATTGAGTATTTGGCCATTAGAACAATACTTGATATGATATACTAGCAATTATGCTTTAATTTCAGTAAGTATTTAACATAATATAACATCACGCCTGTATTCCCCGAACGGTTGGGCAGAGGTGTGTAGTTACACCCTCATTTTGCCATTATGTTTAAGTCCCATGTAATAGGGGGCAAGCCTATTGCCATCAACCGGGCACAAATTCAAACTCAGGGCTGCTACTGGGGAATTCCACACAGAAAATCTCAATAACACTTTGTCCGACCTGGGGATCGGCAATAATGCAGTAACACTTGCCACCACTAGACCAACGAGGCTGTTTAGTCAGGATTTATTTCTGTCAAACACAAAATTATTACAACCGTGCAACAAGCATACAATATCTAGTTCTACAAGGTTAGTCGGAAAGGGGGGTACTTAGCCGCGGGCCACTTAAAGTATCACTGATGACTATTTTAAAGCAAGCGTTAAAATTTCAAAATTCATTTATTTTTATTTGCATGCAAAAAGATTTTTATTCTAGATATTTCAAAAAAATATCATACCTGCTTTAATTATGAATTCAGAATATTAAGTTTCTAATCCGTGACCCCACATATGACCAAAATTGCAAACACAGCTGATCATAGCTATGGACAGATAGATTTTAGCATATTTTTTATGAAAACTTTGAAAAGCTATTTCTCTTAAACTATCGAGTTTTGGGAAAAGTTGTAGAACAAAAGATATCCCTTATTATGGTTACTTAACACCCTTTAGGCTTAGTAGACCCTTTCTGACTAACCTTGTATATTAATTAATTCCCTATCACCTCTGCATAGCGATCACTTTTTCTCCGATCTCAGTGAGCAGCTGAGCAGACTTCTGTATGTTCTCAAACTGGTAGCCCATATGAACTGCTATCAGTTGCATCTTCTTCAGATTCTCTTCACTGCTCTCTATTTGATGCTCTGCAGAAGCCATGTCTCTGGCTGCTTTTGATAGTAGCTGGGAAATAAGAGTAAGTAAGTGTGAGTTAGACCTCCTTAACTATAATAAAGAAAGGGGATCTGATGAAGGTGGTCCAAGTGGCGATGGATAATGAGCCTTTTTTTTATTTTAAAGCTCATTATAAAGTTATATTTTTTCTATGGGTGTTTAAAAATTTATCTGTGGAGAATAAAGTTATTTGAGGAAGTGAAATAATATAATACTAAAATTAAAATATGAATATTCTAATATTTATAAACATAAAGCCACTTTTTATATTATAATATTGTGCATTTGCGCGCATCTGACTCAGACCAGTTCAAACACGTAGTATTTCTTTTATAACTGTGTGAAAATGAGATAGCTAGATGCCGCAGGCGCGTCATGATTAAAGCAAGGCATTAAAGGGGACCAAGGGGCCTGAAGGAGGGGCACACAATTCACAGACAACCAGGGTGAACTTTGCTGCAGCTGGAGCGAAGTTTCACACTGGTTGTGCACATCTTCTTCAGTCACTTCAACCAAGGCTCATACAAAAATATCTGATCTTCTTTCATGAAGATAAATCATCTTCAATACAAGAAGTGCAGGAAGCTCACCTAGCAGTGAGAAAATGGAAGCTGATATATGAAATTCGTAGAAAATAAGTTTTAATATAATGTTGATAGAATTGGATTTACTAAACTTATAATTTTCTAATTTTGAATGTTTTACTGTTCTGTGGAACTTATGGTAAAATAAATAGGTACGCATAATAATGAATTTAAACACTGTTCTATACTGATAGGCTATAGGTAATCAAATATATTAAACCCGAACCGACTAGATTGTTACGGGAACAAATAGAGGTACATTTCGGGCACAATGTAACAGCATATTTAGGACACTAAGTACCTCATTTGATTTAGATCCTCTTTGTATCTGCCGTGCCAAAGATGAAATGTTGTTCATATTAACTTGAACTCTTTCAGCTAATCGCTGTTTTGATTCGGCGAACAATGATCGTGCACTGCTCGACGACGCCGAAGTCATTGCGTGGCGACTGCTTATTTGTCTCTTAATATGTTATGCCGCTATTGGTGCTCAATGAAGCATTCAGAGGAAACCTATCAATGGGTTTTTCAGCAAAACTTTTCATTTGCTAATCGATCAAAACATTCGAAAACTGAAGTCTGAAATCACTGAAATGTCAATAATTGACATTTGTGATTTGATTGACTTATAAACTTGACATTGATATGACAGACAAAGTAAGTGTTCGGAAAAATTGCTTTTTTTTTTATTTGAGAAAAAATCCCAGAATGATTTTTACATAGTATATTATTATAATCACACTTTTTCTGACCTTGGATCTTGAAGCTTGAGCACTGAGAAGCAGTATCCGCGTTTGAAATGTCCTTTTCCATTCTGCCAGACTACAACTTCTTCATTTCTCCTCACGTGTCGGCATCGGCACGGGTTATTTGAGAATAGTTCATACATGCGGAGAGTTGTATGATTGTTAAAATAATAAAATAAAAATATTTGTCTTTTCATAATGCTGTAATCTGGAAAAGTCACTTTTAGTAGAAAGTAGAAACTCAAAATGGCAACTCCTACAGAACATCACCTATTCAATAAAGCAGACTTCAAAATGTCGACATTAGAAGTCGATTATCTTTTATTCTTTTTAACTAATGTGAACAAGTGAGAAAGTGCTATAAGAATCGAACTAAACATTCTAATTCGATACGATATTAAGAATCCAAATATGAGGGCTGACTTTTCGCTCGTCACGGAAGGTTTTGTGTTGTAGGAAATTTCTGTAATCTAATTCAATTATTAGCCCTTTTTCCGAAATGTTTCCCTTTAAACTTAACCATTTATTTCTAGTACCGCCTGCTGTAATTACTTTCTTGTTTTGTTTCGCCGTAGTATAGAATTATGTCCTTTATTTACAAGCCTATTGTAAATCAGTTTATTTGACTTCTTATTTACGTATAAAACTAGTGTATTCTTGAAAATGGATAAAGGAGTGACGTGCGAACATCTGAATAAACTATCTGATTTTCTCGGGAAGGAGCTGTGGCAGTTAAAAGAGGTAAATATTAATAATTTTCTTGATACCTAACCTCAAACGGAATGTCACTAGTAATTAGCATTCTTGGTTCACTCTATAATAGATAACATTGTGTAACCCTCGGACCACCGAGTACTCCACGGAATAGCGAATCAACTGCTCATAACGCTGGCATGTTTATTATTGGTTGTTATTTAATACCTCCACATACTTCAATGTGTTTACATTTTTTACTTCCATTGGCTATGAATAAAACGGAATTCATGATTATTTTTTATTGTATGTTGCCTGCTAATTTTTAGCTATGATTATTAACATCCCCTGATATTTATTTTAAGTTATTGTAATAAAATATTTCAAGATATGTTGAACTTCTAATAACTACTGATACCATGTATATACTGAGTTCAATTTATAAGCTGAAATTAATGATTACATTTCTAAGTCAATTATATTCACTAGTTTTACATACAATTACGCCCCTTATCTTATAATTATTTATATTAAATACATTCATAATCATTTGTTGATAATTATTCAACTCATTCATAGAATTTTAATTGCAATTAGATCTAGTTCAAGAACTTAAGAATACACAATACGCCTTTGTTGAATGTTCAATGTACCTATTTTCATAAAGTTATTATGAGCAATGGTAAATGTCTGAGTATTATAATGTCTTGTTGGTCTAGTGATGGTAAGCGCAACTGCTGATCGTGAGGTCCTGATTTCGAATCCCAGTTTGGGCAAAGTGTTATTGGGGTTTTCTGTGTGGAATTTCTCAGTAGCAGCCCGGAGTTTGAATTAGTACCCGGTTGATGGCAATAGGCTCACCCCCTATTACATGAGATGTAAACATAACGGTGAAATGAGCGTGTTAATACACCTCTGTCCAACCCTTTGGGGAATACAGGCATGATGGTATGTCATTATAACTTGTGTTATAGCAAAACAACAATCTTCAACACTTTCCTTTATGTAAACACACATTTTTCAGATATAATACATTATGATTTCAGCACTGAGTACAAGATTGACTTGTGCCAATCAAATATTTGTTCTGTACAGGTATTAAGCCAGCAACCAACCTCAACCACTACCTTTGAGCCCTTTTTTTTGTAATATATACTAAACTAGCTGTGTCCTCACAGCTCCGCCCGTAGCCTATGTTACTCAGTGATAATGTAGCTTTCTAATGGCAAAATAATTTTTGAAATCGGTCCAGTAGTTTTTTAATTCATTAGTTACATACCAAAATACAAATCTTTCCCCTTCATAATATTAGTATAGATTACTCACATACACATAATTTACCATTTAGTTAGGATTTGTTGAACTTGTAAATCCGAGCTTGCTCAGCTTAGTTCGAAGACTAATGGTGGAATACTCGAACGCTATCCAATTTTAAGTTGCTGTTAATTTTGTGCAGTCACTGGCACTTCACCTTAGAGTGACAGTGACAGCATGCAGATGTAACGGCAATTTAAAAAAAAATAGTATCAATTGACCATAAACATGATCACTTGTTATGTGCAACCCACTTTATAAGTTATACTTAAAAAATAAATACAATAATGATGATGACATCTTAGATAAACATTGACTAAGAGCATTTACTTATGTAATTCAACTTTGCACATTATATTACAACAGTTCAAAGACCACTATGAATGTTGCTATTAATGCAGTATGTTACAAGCCCCACCCAATGCATCAACTAATATAATCCATAAACTGAAACTGTTATGTTACAAGCAAAATATTATAGTATGTCTGCACCTTTTATAAAAATCTATATCGTCACCGGAAAGCCAATACTACTTAAGCACCAGATTTAAAAAACCCAATCCAACGATATATATAACTTATTTTGGCCAAAAATGACGGTTGAGTAGTATTGGCGTTCCGGTAACGATATAATATACTAGCTGTGTCCTCACGGCTCCGCCCGCGTAAGAAGTTTTATTCCTATAATAAATATAGCCTATGTTACTCAGTGATAAATGTGATAATGTAGCTTTCTAACGGCAAAAGAATTTTTGAAATCGGTCCAGTAGTTTTTAAGTTTATTCGTTACATACAAAAATACAAATCTTTCCTCTTTATAATATTAGTATAGATTGCCGTGCATTAGTCTCGCAAAAACTCGAAAATGAGTCGACCAATTTGAATATTTTATTTTTGTTTTGTTCACCTCAGAACTGGTGGTTTAGGAAAAATGAAAATAAGGTAAAAAAAAAGTTGTGCGAACTTCACCGGGCAGCTAGTCCCTAATAGATATTGAGAACCTGTGTAATAGTCAAAATGTTGAATGTTTACATAGTATAAAACAAAGTCGCTCCCGCTGTCTGTACGCTTAGATCTTTTAAACTACGCAACGGATTTTAATGCGGTTTTTTTAATAGATAGAGTGATTCAAGAGGAAGGTTTATATGCCCCACATTAGTATCTACATTGCACCCGTGCGAAGCCGGGGCGGGTCGCTATTATAATATAAACATAACATCATGCCTATATTCCCGGTAGAGTTGATAGAGGTTGGTTGGGCAGAGGTGTATGGTAACCCCCTCATTTCGCCGTTATGTTTTAGACCCATGTAATAGGGGGCGAGCCTATTGCCATCAACTGGGCACAAATCCAAACTCCGGGCTGCTACTGAGGAATTCCACACGGAAAAACCCAATAACACTGCCCGACCTGGGGATCGAACCTGGAACCTCACGATCAACAGTCGCGCTTGCCACCACTAGACGAACGAGGCAGTCAATGGGTATAATATGTCACATTATTTGTTACAGACACTAACATGTTTCGACTGTGGTTGTCCCGGCCCCAACCTCTGGATCTGCCTGCAGCCCGACTGCCACCACATCGGCTGCTCTGAAGTCAAAAATGACCACAGCACTTTGCACCAAAAGGTATGATGGAAATATATTTAACAAAGATATTTTACAGGTGCAGTAAAATAGCCTGAAGTCTAATTCTTTTTTGGAGCAGGAAATGTGCAGAAAGCACTCAGTTTTCTTTAATAGTATCTAAATGTTTAATCTTGATTTTGCTGTCAACTATTTGCCAATTTTCGTTAACGAAACATACAGGGTGTAAACGAAATCATGTAATTCCTTCAAACCTCGTGATGTACTGCTGACATAGATTAACCTTGGACGGGATACATTTGGATTCGATAAAAAAATAATTACAAGAAGTAAACATGTGTTCTTAACATGAGGCATTTTAGCGCCCCGGGTTAAATGACCGCGCGGCGAGCGATAGCCGCGTAATTCGCTCGAGGAGCTAAAATGCCTCACGTTAAGAACACGTGTTTACTTGTATTTTTTTATTGAATCCAAAAGTATCCCTTGCAGGGTTAATTTATGTCAGCACATCATCATTATATCATGAGGTTTGAAGGAATTACAATACATGATTTCGTTTACAGCCTGTATACAGTGGAATCCATTTATTACAACTTCGCTTATAAAGATCAGCCGCTTATAGCGACTTAAGAACACCCTTTAGTTAGGTTTTCTTATCTGGTATTGATCGACGCTTATAACGACGTCCGTTAAGTTCGACCAAATATCGCCGTCAAAGAAAACAAAGATTCCTGCACTTGCTTCAAAAAAATACCTGAATTATAGTCCGCGCGGAACTATTTGGCCGCGCCTTAGGTATGTGAGCGGCAAGAGGGGGTGTGAAACAATAGACACGCTGTCAGTTTGCTTTGTCTTGTCTACCGTGCACACCCCCCTCCTGCCGCTCACATACCTAAGGCGCGGCCAACTAATTCCGCGCGGACTATAGCCTACTACACGATTGACGATACTGAAATATGTCAAGCACTCAGGACAGTCCAGTCAGTGCCGCTACTAACATTGCTGACTGACTAATATATCCTAAGAAGCAATATTTCAATAAAACTTTACCACAAACAATATTTTAAGATAATATTATTCATAATTATCATTTAGAACAATAATAATGTATATTTGACCCCAAGCACAAAAACAATATTTCTCAAGTTTATCTGTGACCCGTAATAAGATCAGGTAATTACCTCCACAAATAGATTAGTATTGAATTTGCCATAAGTTACTCGTTATATGCAAAGAAATATCTAGTATGCAAATAACTAACATTATTAATAGTTATAATTACCTAACACGTAAAACAGTCATAAAAAAGAACAATAGACTTTAATGTATAAAAGTACTTATTTATTACGTCACTAGCAGAGTATAATATGTTCACTTTTATTTAATTTTCGACTGTTTTTGCCCGTTTCCTATGGGCAAAAACTTATTGTTTTTCTTACCAATGCAATGGTAGCATTTTCTATTTTAAAACTGAGCATATACACTTGTTCGTTCTGCCTAGCTTTTTCTTTTTTTTAAAAAAAAAAAAAAAACTTTGCCCCACACTAGGATTTCTCCTGTATCGTGGGTGCTTTTACAGACACAAATCTTCACACGCACAAACACCCAGACCCGGAACAACTATCTGTAGGCCATACAAATATTTGTTCCGTGCGGGAATCGAACCCACGACCCGCAGCGCAGAAGCCAATCGCTTAGCCACTGCACCAAACGTGTCGTCAAAGCTTTATCCAATTGTGTTAGGTTCAGCTTCCAGTCTAACCAGATGCGGAGCGACTGCTATCCGGCCAGTTACTGGCCAATGCCGGTATTGTAAAGTTAGACCAGTTGTCAGATTTTCGGGCTTCTGTCTACCCGTAACGACTGTCATAGATATTCGTATGACACCCGGGACCGACGGTTTAACGTGCTCTCCGAGGCACGGAGGGGTCTCGTTGTGTACATACTACGTGACCCGTTCAGGGGGGGGAGGGAGGTCTTCAAAATACCACGCTTGGTCACAGGGGCACTTGGTCATATACATATAGCTTAATGGAAAAAATATTACTTACGCGGTGGATTTTGTTTTTGAAATAACGCGTTGCTATTGGATCTAACCATTGATCGTGATTGGTCAAACGATGCGTTTTTCGATTCCCTGTCGAATGACGTGCGTAACTCAAAACTACTATTTTTCGTCTTACGCGGTGTTAGAACTTAAGCGATGAAAAATACAATCATTTGATTTTCGCTGTTGTAGTATGGATGTTCAAGTAGGTACTCGAGTTTTTGTTTCAAATAGACATTTACAAGCACTTATTAAACATTATGAATGTAGTTCTATGCTTCCAAACAGTCTTATGGAGAAGAGTGGGAAAGAAATTCTATAGAAATGCCCATTCAAATGGTAAATAATGTAATTATGATTCACAGACAAGTTATTGTTTATAAGTCTTATATGATCTTATCAAGAAACATGCGTGCGCGCATTAACCTTTTATAATGCGTGAATTGTTTAAGCATGCTTACAGAAAAGATAGGAAGGAGTATACGCAAAGCCAGGAATCGAACTATGTACTGTGTATAATCATCCAGGGTGTAAACGAAATCATGTAATTCCTTCAAACCCCATGATGTACTGCTGACATACATTAACCCTGCATGGGTTAAACCCGAATTCAATAAAAAAAAACTAGAAGTAAACATGTGTTCTTAACGTGAGGCATTTTAGCGCCCCGAGTGAATTGCGCGGCTATCGCTCGCCGCGCGGTCATGTAACTCGGGGCGCTAAAATGCCTCACGCTAAGAACACCATGTTAACATCTTGTATTTTTTTTATTGAGTCCAATTTGATCATTTGATTTGATCCCGTGCAGGGTTAATCTGGCAATACATCACGAGGTTTGAAGGGATTACATGATTTTGTTTACACCCTGTATATTATCATGGTCAAATGAAAAAAATACAAATTTAAAACCGATATTATTTGTAAATGAACCAAGGAAATGTTACCCCCTTATAACAGGTTGTGGAAACAATAATTATGTGTACATATTTAAATATAGTAAGTAAATGCCAGACAAGGCGCCATTTGTATGTAAAGTTGATTAAAACTAAATAAACATGACCTGAATTCATCACTGCATTGGAAACTATACCTAGTCTGGGCATAAATACTGTTATAATTAAAAATAAGAAAGATAATACATTTGAATTTGGAATCTGTCATTTTTATACGATTGTTCATTGTGTTTTCTAATTTTGGCGCCAATACATTGTACAATATTTTGCGATATTAAAATGGAGTGGGGTGATAAAGAGAACCGAATCGCTGTGATTGCATTACACAAAGTTGGTATGGAGCCAAATGCAATTTTTAAAACTCCATACGCTTGGTATTACTCAAATGTTTGTGTACTGGGCTATTAATAGGTACAATGAGACCACCTCTGTTTGTGACAGAAAAAGAGCTGGCCGTCCACGTAATGTTCGTACGAAAAAGGTGGTCAAAGCAGTAAGGGAAATAATTCGAAGAAATCCTGTCCGAAAGCAAAAGATTTAATCTCGGGAGATGAAGATAGCACCCAGAACCATGTCGCGTATTTTAAAAGATGACTTAGGACTTGCAGCCTATAAGAGACGCACTGGTCATTTTTTAACTGATAATTTAAAAAAGAATAGGGTGGTAAAATCGAAACAACTACTGAAGCGGTACGCAAAGGGAGCTCACAGAAAATTTTTGTTTACGGATGAGAAAATCTTTACAATTGAGCAACATTTTAACAAACAAAATGACTGTATTTATGCTCAAAGCTCTAAGGAAGCTTCCCAATTAGTCGACAGAGTGCAACGTGGGCATTATCCGACTTCAGTGATGGTTCGGTGGGGTGTTAGCTATGAAGGAGTGACTGAGCCATATTTTTGTGAAAAATGTATCAAAACATCGGCAAAGTGTATCAAGATACCATTCTTGAGAAGGTAGTTAAGCCCCTTAACAACACCATGTTCAATAACCAAGTATGGTCGTTCCAACAAGACTCGGCGCAGGGTCATAAAGCTCGGTCCACGCAGTCTTGGTTGGAAGTGAACGTTTCGGACTCCATCAAAGCTGAAGACTGGCCGTCGTCTAGTCCCGATCTTAATCCGCTGGATTATGATTTATGGTCAGTTTTAGAGAGTACGGCTTGCTGTAAACGCCATGATAATTTGGAGTCCCTAAAATAATCCATACGATTGGCAGTGAAGAATTTTCCCATGGAAAGAGTGCGTGCTTCTACTGATAACTGGCCTCAACGTTTAAAGGACTGTATTGCAGCCAATGGAGACTACTTCGAATAAGCTTTTTATATTTTAAATTGTTTTATATTTATGTATTAAACTAACACACTGTAAAAGTAATCAATATTATTTGCAATAAAAAAAATTTTTTTTTCTTCGTGACAATATTTTTGGCAAGACTAGGTATTTTAAATTCTTATTTACGTAGTTTTACCATCCTCTTCTTATCGTGTGGTTAGGGAACGTACCCATATTACGTGACCCGTTAAGGGGGGGGAGGGGGGTCTTCAAAATACCACGCTTGGTCACAGGGGCGGGGGGGGGGGACGACTTAGGTTTTCGTCACGTACAATATCCTCTAGGGAAATCTCGAGTTTTTTCGAGCTATATTCAAATATGGCGCGCAGAGTTTAGCGCTTTTTGAACTCACAGGTGGCAACACTCGCACATATGAGTCAAATATTTCTTTTTTTAACTTTCAGTTTGCAAAAAATGATTTAAAACCATATATACCTACTCTTGCCATAAATATTACGCCTACTCTTGCTATAAATGTTGTGAGGTGAGGCGGTGCTGGTCTGGTGCTGAGGCGTTTAAATGGGCGACAAGCTTTAAACATGCACAAAAAATTACATTGGTCGACTCTTGACCGGGTACCACTCCACAACAGCGAATAAACTAGCTAAATGAAGAATAGAATAGAATAGAATTTTATTTGCATATATTGTAGGTACATAAAAAAAATAGTTGTTAAAGATAAACATAGTGATCCTTGTACAATCTACCTTAAATTAGGCATGCAAAAATTACAATAATAAGGGCGTGAATCTATAATTACATATATTTTATCTTTAAATTATCAATGTATATTCTGATATGGATTTACTGGAATTAAATAATAATGTTGCAAATTCTAAATCAATGAAATCTATTTATACTATGTTATTTTGTGTAATGTCAAAGGTACTCAAAGCTAATGATTCGCTTCATCGATCATAATGCGGTTATCACGACCGCTAATACCTATGTAATTTTTAATTAAGTATAAACTAAAAAGGCTTTTGTTTTCTTACAACTGAAAGTAGAAACCTTCGTGCGCATTCCTTAATATTAACTGCGAATAAGATAACATTTTTGTAATGTACAGTAGGGGAATGAAAAATGGTCGTCAGTTTTCAAATTCACTCCTTTCTCACATCGCGGGCACATGTCACCTTTTCAAACTGTTGAACGGAACAGACCAATGCATGGAAAATTATGTTTAATTATTTGGTAGCGAAGATCAAAATAGATCGTTTATTGCACCTTGCAAGCAATAACAGACGTTAAGGTGCCTAACCTCTTCATTCCCCTACTGTACATGTCATTCTTTGAACTCTGAAACTAACAAATTAACCTTCACAATACGTTGAATTGAAATAGACTGAGATTAGGTTCTCATCATTAAAAAAATATACTAGCAACGTAACATCGTTAACTACTTATGCAATCGGCTATAGTTTGTCACCATTAGTCATGGGTAGCGCACTCTTTTAAAATGAGGATCGTGCGAGACACTCTTCTTACTGAGTGTGCTAGATAGCACACTGTGCTACCACGAAAGAGGTGAGGCTTCGGCGGCTTGTGAGTCAACTGAGTCATGAGTACCTATGTAAGTACACAGAATATGTGGTGTAGCGAAGACGAAACAAAACCGCGACACACAGCACACATAATTATGAGTGTGACGGGGAAGAGAGAAAGGTTACGAACGTGATGTCGTCAATCGAAAACAAAAGGCGGCAATTAAATTTAGACCATAAATCGTTTGCTTATAATCGCAAATATACTGGCACATTGGGTGGTCGTACTGTGTAGCTAATCTGTGGTGTGTGCCAGGTGCTAGCACATTGGTGGACCGAGACCTGTCGGGGTCGCGGTGCATGCAACAGCGAATCCCGTGACCCCGGCCTTAGGTCAGAAGGAGGGACACCGTGGGGTTTTAGCCAGTAAGAGTCTGGCACACCCCCCCGTCTTCCCCAGACGGGGGATAGTCCATGAGGATTTCCCCACGTGAGAGAAAAAAAAAAAAAAAAAAAAAAAAAAAAAAAAGGTGCTAGCACATCAAAATAAAAAGAGGCAGTCGCTTGTTTTATCGCAGTGAGTAGCTACGCCTGTGCTAGCACATGTGCTGAGTACCCAACACTAGTCACCATTAATGCGTGCTTATTGTCACAAAAGGCCTGGTCAGACAGCGCGTGGCGGGATGTGATATTCACGTCGCGTGTTGATCGCGTGCTCTTGGCGTGCGAATTACTATGACAATGTATGGAAGACGCCACACAGACTGTCACGCTCTCTGTCTGACCAGGCCTTAACTTTTCGTAACCTGTCAGAAATTAATTGTAAACAGAAATGTCCACTCCATCATGTCAACATCTACCCTTAACCTTGCACACTCCTGGATGTAGGCCTTGTTAATAGTCTTGACGCTGTTCCTACTTTTTTTCTGTTGTATCATTTTCCTGAGATACATCGAGCTTCATGGTTTTGGCGTTATTCTAGCTGGTCACCATTGCAGATCCTGGCTTATAGTAGTTACAGTAGTTGAGAAAGTTTGACGGGCTAGTCCCAATAAAAAAAGATTTTGACGCTCGTGACGCTTGATGATAACGAGTTGGTAATCGCTGGTGAGAAAACTGCTACCCACCCCAGTTGATATAATCCTGTAATTCGTGCTGCGTAGCCTTTTTCCCAACTATGTTGGGGTCAGCCTCCAGTCTAACAGATGCGGCTCAATACCAGTATTATACACGGAGCGAATGCCATCAAACCTCCGCAAGCCAGTTACTGGGCAATTATTATTATTATTATTTATTTATTTCAGGCATCAAGGCCCATATAAACACATACAATACAATATTAAAATAACTTATAAATATTATAAATACATACACCATTATAATTATTAAAACTAACATACACGAAGTGTCTGCGCCGTGTTACGCTGACTGGTGTCATGTAGCTGGCCACGAAACCGGCGAAACACAACACCCTCGGGCCAGAACTCTTCCTTGAGGAACTTGTCGAGGTGACGTGTCGGGACACACACCACGAACGACTTGAAGTTCGTGTTGAGACGCGACTCCAACTTCACGACCCTCAAAGTCCAGTTAGTCTGCAATGCCGATATCCTAAGGTTAGACTGGTTGTCAGACTTTCGGGCTTCTGACTACCTTTAAATAATCCCTTAATAATCCTATTAAATATTATAAACGTAAAATTTGAATGTTTGTGAACTTGGATGTTTATTAATCACGCCTTATCGACTGTACGAATTTGGATGAAATTTTGCACACAGGTAAACCATGACTTGGATTAGGACATAAGATACTTTTTACATGAACTAGTTACCCTAGGATGCGAGAAAAACCGCGGGCAAGGCAACAGCTAAAAGCTCGTAATACCATGTCGCGATCCACGAGTAATAATATACACAATAACAATACAAAGAGGAGTACAAAGCACTTTACAAAGCGCTTTGTACACTATTTAAGGATAAATGGAAGCTAAAAATAGAAAATAAAAGTATCAAACATGAAATCTCCTTATAATGACTGTGAGTTTGTGTTTGTGCGAGTCATAATATGTGTGTGAACTGAATCAGATATAGAGCAATGAATCATTTATACGAGTCACTGTTGCAGTTAGTAATACTTCTTGTTTATATCACTGACAGCTGATAGACATACTAGCCCATCACTGTCTCACTGCTGGGCAAGGGCCTCTTCTCAGAATGAGAAGGGTTTAGGCCTTAGTCTACCATGCTAGCCTGGTGCGGGTTGACAGGCTACAAACACCATCGAGAACTTTATAAAGCCCTCTCAGGTGTGCAGGTTTCCTCACGATGTTTGTCCTTCACCGTTAACACAAGTTATAATCAAATTATGATTCGCACATGAATTCGAAAAGTCAGAGGTACGGGCCGGGTTCGAACTCAGACCCTCCTGCATGGAAGGCAACTGTTCACTCCTTAGGCTAGCTGATAGAAGTTAGGTTAAATTATGTGTAGATTTGATGATAATAAATGTGTATTTTTGGAGACTTGGATGATAGACGCTTACGTTCAAGTTCCCCTTTTTAACATAGGAACCGAGTATAAGAGTATCAAGAAATATTGACCATCTAAATTGGTTGAACAAATAATTTCTTAGGGCTTGTACACAAAACTGCGAATCGGCGCGATGCGAATTCGCAACGCAGAAAACTGCGACGCAAATTGCTGCGATGCGATTTCGTGCGGCAAGGCGTCTTCCTTCCAAGGTTCGGATGACCAATCCCTCGACGATCGTCAACCGTATTGAACGTATTTTATACTAGGTAGATTACATTTGCGTAAAAATATTTGCGCACTGCTGTTACTGATAAGAAGATCTAGGAAAAATCAATTACGCGAATCAATTCGTAAATTCTTGCGATGCGTCGTGCGAGCTCGTATATTTCTACGATGCGACGTCGCATCGCAGTTTTGCGTACAAGCCCTTGGGTCGAAGAACGACACCCCACGACCGACGAAGCGAAGTTCCTCGTTTTGCTATACAAACCAATTAGAAACGAAGGTTAGTCCACGGTTTGGTTTACTTCCTCCAAAATGTTCGCACCTACATTAAACACGTACGAAAGTTAATGTAATAATTCTAGCCTAGTTCCAATTAAGAGCTACCGATATGATCTGCACCCTAATTGCGTAACACACTCGCAATCGCTTTTCTTTTGACATTACAACAGTATTCATTGCGTAGTGCAGTTGTCGAGAAGACGAAATGTCGAAACATATGGCGCAATGGACATTGTTGAACTGTCAAATCCAAAGCCATTGAGATTGCGAGAGTTTCGCAATTGGGGTGCAATTATGTGATTATTGGATAACAGACGACAGAAAAAACAAAGAAAGTCACCGGCGAAACTTCCTAAGATATTATATTAATGAAATTGTAGTTAATACAATACTCTTTATTGTACACAAAACAAACAAGAAACATTACTATAAAAATAGAGATGTACAATGGGTGGTCTTATCGCACTAGGCGATTTCTTCCAGACAACCTTTGGATGGACATGAAGTGCAAGAAAAAAAGAGAGGGGTAGTTCTCGGTGTAACAATAAATGAGGAGACGTTAAATTAAGTACTTTAAATAAACATAAAAACACAAATAAATAAATATTATAATATACAATAAATATGAAATATAGCCTAATGTGTATGTAATATAAACAGACAATAAATAACTATACATAAAGATGCAAACTTAACTATATCAATAGGTAGTGATCCTTGACGAGTCTTGAAAGTGACCAAGGATTGCGCACGTCTAACTGTAACTGGCAAAGCATTCCAATTAATTAATTAATTTTTATATTTGTTCCAGAACTTTCCTCAGCACTGCGTACACATGAACCTGTCCACGGAGCGGGTATGGTGTTACCTGTGCGAGAAAGAGGTCCACATCAGAGCAGCCTTAGCTTATGTGGTCAGTACATTTCATCATAGTAGTTAGCGGTTAATGGTATCTATTATAAAGTAAATGCGAACCCACACTAGGCATTGACTTCCAAAGTCGTCCATCCATGGGTGAAGCCCATGTTCAGATTTAGATGTCTGCTGCTGCAAATGAAGTAGATCTGCCTAGCCTTTTCCCAACTATCTTGGGGTCAGCTTCCAGTCTAACCAGATGCGGCTGAATACCAGTATTTTACACGGAGCGACTGCCATCAGACCTCCATAACCCAGTTACTGGGCAATACCGATATCCCCGGTTGTCAGACTTTCGGGCTTCTGACTTCCCATAACTACTGTCATTGGTATTCGTATGACACCCGGGACCGACTGTTTAACGTGCTCTTCGAGGTACGGAGGGGTCTCTATGTGTAACGAACGGTCACCCATCCACAGAATGACCGCGGCAAGCACAGCTTAACCTCGCAAGTCGTATGATCCGCGCGGTTGGTAATTCACCACGAGCCTCTCAAGCTGCAAATGAAGTAGATAAATGGATTAAATACAGCTGTTAATTATCTTGGGAGGGTATTGACCACGCTTGTCAGACAAATTGGGGGCTTCAGTGGATATTGTCTGTGGAAGAGTTTATGCAAGTGCCGACTTACTAAATTTCTTAGGCTAGGTTTAATAAATTACTGTCAAAATAACGCAAAGGAACAGAGTTCTAAAGACGAAGCTCTCAAATGTAAATGGTCATCATAATTTAATGCATGTATTGCCTTAATCAATTCTCACGTTCTTAAAAAAAAACAATGGTTGTCTATTATTTATTGAATAAGATCACAAACTCATAGAAGAAAGAAAGAAAGAAAAGTTATTTATTCGCGCCAACATGACGCACAAAATAAAATAAAAGTAAACAAAACTGAAAAGAAACTTGGGGAAAAATATGCGTCACATCCGCGCAAGACGGCCATCGGTCAGCATAATGCTGTGTCTCACGTGCGAGACAGAGCCACAGCGCTGGTTTTCAGCGACAGCCGGCGTTCACATGATGACGTCCACCGGTGCAGCAATAGACCAACGTCTGATGTAAAAAAACAAATCTCTTCGTTCCTGTTACTGAGACGAACGAAACCGTACATTCCTTAACTAATCTCCTCACAGGCAAGTCCAGACTCCACGTGCGAAAGTCCGGGGCGACTCGGCGCCGTGGGTCAGAGCATTGCAGACGACGACCTGGATCCAGATACGCACGACATGGAGTATGATGACGAGGCACGGCACAGAGGTGAGATGTAGACTTAGTTTATTTGTTTCACACTTATAACGTGTTGTGACATTCTTCATGCTTGATGACTTGGTCTTCTGAACTGTAACCTCCTAGATGCTACTGCCCATTGAGCTAATTACCTTACCAAAGTTATGGTACAGTAGGGGAATGAAAATAACATGCACGCCCTTTATGAGGCAGAAGATTTTAGGAAAAGTAAATAACAAACAATTTGGTATTTTTTTAAATACCTAATAAATTAAAATCTCCAATATTTTAAAGTGAAATTTTTATGTTTTATTAAAAAAAAAATTGCATACTGCCAGGTTTGAAAATAAAAATATAACAAGGACCCTTACGCGACATCTGCTAAAAAAGTTGGTGGTAAACATATTGCCACTGCCTTATAAAGGGTTAAGGTCTATTTTTGCTTGCACAGTACAACAAACGAACTATTTTACCGACTACGTATTGCCAACATTATAGAAATGAAAATACAAGTATTTTTTTGAAAGAATATTAAATTATAATGGTGACAGACACTAGTAATGTCAATTTATTTAATAATCGATTTGATTGTTTTCATGGTTTTTACAACAAAACTCCTTAAATCAAATCAAAGACATGGCACTACTAAGTCATATGGAGGCAAAAGGCAATTTTGATCTTTGCTACCAAATAGTTAAACATAATTTTCCATGCGTTGGTCTGTTCCGTTCAACAGTGTGAAAAGGTAACATGTGCCCGCGATGGTGGAAACCTGTGGATGGTGACGAACCTTTTCATTCCCCTACTGTACGTACCCACGTAGATTGCAAAAATCAATGTAGTGAGACTAAGGGGGCGGGCCTAAAGCCAGCATTGACCCGCGGTGTAGCTATGCTGCTCATGGATCAACATTTACTGAGCTCGCTCCTTTTGCCAGACTGCACAACTTAATTTTTTAAATGTTTATATATTTGGTTTGAAAATGTATTAAGTGGCATTTGGACTTTAGTCCACCACGCTAGTCCAATGCGGGTTGGTGGAAGTTTTTGTCAGAGCCTCGTTCGTTTGATAGCAGGGTGCACCACATGGCATTACATCGTCGAGGTCGACCTCGGCGTAAGTCGCGTGACGATCTAGACGTGTTTGCGGGGTTGGCATGGTTAGAAATGGCACAAAATAGAGACAAAAGGGGAGGCCTTTGCTCAGCAGTGGGACATTACGTAGGCTATTAAAAAAAACATATATTTATTTTTATGGTGGCAACAAACATTATTTATTTCTTAATTATATGATCCCTCTGTTGCCTTTATACCGTATATGTATATTCTGCCTTTTTTAAATGAGATGGTGATGATGATTTGTGAGAGGAAAGGCGACGCTAATATTAGTCCGACTGTGACCTTGAACTGTGGCGATACTAACTGTGTAATGTACCACAATTTTATACAAACAACTTATCTAAACCCAATCCTCACTTAGATCCCAATGCATCAGGTCTAGTGGGTCTCCAAAACATGGGCAACACGTGTTACATGAACGCGGCGCTACAAGCGCTCAGTAACACTGCGCCTCTGACGTCATACTTCCTGGAGTGCGCCGCCGCCGTCGCAGTCCTCGCCGCAGACAAAAAGCCCGGGATCAGCAGGTAATGGTGTCACTCATAAAACGCACAATTTTTATAAGTGTGATGAGTAGACTTATTTCTGAATTCTGGAAGGCAACACACTTAGTTGATCACAACTAAGTCTGTTGTCAAATATCATATTGTCATCAAATGTGATTGGTCGACTAAAATTCTAACAACCAATTCTAACAACCACTTGACATCTCACGTTGACATAGATTTTAGAGCAGATTAGTTAATTTTTGAAAAATAAAATTATAAATCAGACTTACATGTTTTGCCTTAAAAGTTAAAGGAAGACAAGATCACTTTAAATTAAAAAACTTCTCTTATGGTCTGTTATCGATGTTTTGGGTCTTTCACAATTTTGATTTAAGCTGGGTCTGCTGCGACAGAAATCTAACACTACATGTTTAGTTAACACTCGGACCAATTACAACACAGGAAACAGGCCACGCTCCAATTTTGTTAAAAAGAACTGATAGGCTATTTCTAAAAAAAATATAGGTAGTCGCAGCAGACCCGGCTTTACGCTAGGCCAACTAGTTTTCTACATAATCTATCTACTGGGTTGATATGAAATCCGGACGACCAATCTTAGGCGGTGGAGTTGTCGTGGCCAAATCATAGAATTGATCACTTCATGATGTGGCCAACCATTTCATGAAATGGTTGAATTTCATGAAATGGCCAATATCCGCTGCCCAGATCATGATATGGTCTGGCCAGATCAATTAATTAATCAGCGTTTAATGATATGAATAGCTAACGCACGGCTACTTCATAATATGGTCAAACATTAGTGATCATATCGTAAAATAGTTACATTATCCACCGGTAGAGGCGCTGTAATTGTTTTGTTGTTGTTGTGCATCATGGCGGCGGACAAGTGTTCTATAATAAAAATAAAAGAAAGTAGGGTGACCACGCAACGAAAATCAATGGCAATTCTATGATCTGGCCACGACATAATTATATACCTGCGCCAAATCCCCTCTATTGTTAGTGAATCATTTGGGTTAGGTTAGGTTACTTTGTGACATCGGTGTCGAGTCGACGATGAAGTACCTAGGACTCGTCCTCGACAGCCGGTGGGATTTTGGGCCGCATTTTCGGCAGTTAACCCCCAAGTTGATGGGCGCCGCGGCTGCTCTGTCGCGGCTGCTGCCCAATTTGGGGGGGCCCAATGCCTCCTGCCGCAGACTCTACGGGGGGATCGTGCGGTCGATGGCCCTTTACGGGTCGCCGATTTGGGCGGACACCCTGACGGCCCGCAACGTCGCTATCCTGCGGAGACCGCAGCGGGCGATGGCCGTCAGGGTGATAAGGGGGTACCGTACGATCTCCTTCGAGGCGGCGAGTCTTTTGGCCGGATCAGCGCCCTGGGATCTGGAGGCGAGAGCCCTCGCGCTGAGATATCGTCAGCGCGAGGAGGCGCCTGACCGGAGCGAGCTCCGCCAGATCCTGGTGGCCGAGTGGAGGGAGCGACTTGCGCAACCCAGCGCGGGGCACGCCGCGATAGCGGCGGTAAGACCCGTGATGGAGGAGTGGCTGGAGAGGCGTCACGGCGCCCTCAGCTTCCGGCTGACGCAGGTACTCTCGGGACACGGCTGTTTCGGGAAGTACCTGTGTCGTATAGGCCGGGAGCAGACGCCCGGTTGTCACCACTGCGACTGCCCCGAGGACACGGCGCTGCACACTTTGCAGGCGTGTCCAGCATGGGGGTCGCAGCGCCGCGAGCTAGTCGCGGCGATCGGCGGTGACCTCTCGCTTCCGGCCGTGGTTCTGTCCATGGTCGGGAGCGAGACTGCGTGGGAAGCCATCGCCTCCTTTTGCGAGGGGGTGATGGCGACCAAGGAGGTAGCGGAGAGGGAGAGGGAGGCCGCTTCTTCTCTCCCTTCTCGCGCTAGACGCACCGGGCGCCGGAGGGCGCGTGACGATCTCCGGCCACCCTAGTGAGTGGCCTGCTGTAGTGTGTAACGGGCCCAGGGAGGATGGCGCGTCGTGTCCTGCGCGCGCCTCTCGGAAGGATGTGGGGCAGGGGAGCAACTGCCCCACCACAGGAGAGGTCCACCAGAAGAAGCTGGTGGACCGAGACCTGCCGGGGTCGCGGTGCATGCAACAGCGAATCCCGTGACCCCGGCCTTAGGTCAGAAGGAGGGACACCGTGGTGGTTTTAGCCAGTAAGAGTCTGGCACACCCCCCCGTCTTCCCCAGACGGGGGATAGTTCATGAGGATTTCCCCACGCTAAAAAAAAAAAAAGGTTACTTTGTGACCATTAAAGCGCGAAGGCGAGCAAGCGAAGCGAGCGTGCCGCGGCAGCGGCCGCCGAGCGCCAGATCTCCCCTCTATTGTTGGTGAATCATTTGGGTTAGATTAGAACATCATCAATCATATGTTTATTTGTCTTTCTATTAAATTAATAGTTGTTATATTAGGAATCTTGAACCATTCGGAATTATGAAAATCATGGACACCCTACTTTAATGATATGGCCAAACGTGGATGGCCATATCATCAAACGTTGACGTTTAAACGATATGACCAGTTTTAGCTGGCCATTTCATGAAATGGTTGGCCACATCATGAACTGATCAATTCTATGATATGGCTACGACAGAGTCACTGGATAAGCTTGTATCGTTTAGTATAGTATTATACTATCTGTAGTAAAAGTAATATATCTTTTTCAGAGCATACCAAAAACTAGTAAAAGAGATGTGGAGTAGGAAGACAAGAGGCTACGTTGTACCTAACGGCATCCTGTATGGCATACGTAATGTGAGTAACTAAATTTAGTCAAACTCACTTAGTACTATTGATATTTTTTACACAGCGCCGACCCTTGGTAGTAACAGGACTCACCATGCACGGATAAGGTTAACTTTGGTGGAAGAATTCTATAGTGTAAATGTAGACTGCCTTGTTGGTATAGTGGTCGCAGCGCGACTGCTGATGTGAGGTCCTGGGTTCGATCCCCAGGTCGGGAAAAGTGTTACTGGGTTTTTCTGTGTGGAATTTCTCAGTAGCAGCCCGGAGTTTGGATTTGTGCCCGGTTGATGGCAATAGGCTTGCCCCCTATGACATGAGACTTAAACATAACGGCGAAATGAGGGTGTTACTATACACCTCTGCCCAATCCTTCAGGGAATACAGGCGTGATATTATGTATGTTATGCAAATGTATTTGTTTAATTAACCCCCGATCCAAAAAGAGGCGTGTTCTAAGTTTCATCCGTTTGTCTGTGGCACCGTAACTCCCGGACAGACGAATCGTTTATTTTTATTTGTAAGCTGGGTCAATCTGGATGATTCTTAGCTATGTTTAATGATGATCAATAAGGCACAAAAATCCCGTGCCTCGGAGAGCACGTTAAGCCGTCGGTACCGGGTGTCATACGAATATCTATGACAGTCGTTACGGGTAGTCAGAAGCCCGAAAGTCTGACAAACGGTTTAACCTTAGGATACCGGCATTGCCCCCTTACTGGGTTGCGGAGGTCTGATGGCAGTCGCTCCGTGTAAAATACTGGTATTCAGCCGCATCTGGTTAAACTAGAAGCTGACCCCAAGATAATTGGGAAAAGGCTAAGAGGAAGAATAAGGCACAAAAATGTAGGCTTCAATTTTTTTTAGATTTAACGTTATAAGAGTATTATTGTTTGTCAGGTGCATCCAATGTTTCGCGGCTACCACCAGCACGACACGCAGGAGTTCCTGCGGTGTTTCATGGATCAGCTGCACGAGGAGCTCAAAGAACCGGTAACTATAGTCTTATCATTTCCTAAGTACATACTTAAGTTTTGGGCTTCTAGTCTAACCATACAGTGACTAGCATCTGACTGGGTTACTCCGGACTAGTGGATGTGATATCCTTAGGTTAAACCGATTGCACTGAATAATAAATAGAACTAAGTACAGAAACATGACTCCCTAAATTAGAGCGCCTGTGGGGTTCATACCTACACCATACCATTTATTTATTCATGTTATAAACTTACACAACACAACACATTTATATACAATCTACTTAGCCAAGATTAACACGAAGTAGAAACTCTTTCCTCCGCACAGACAATACAGAACAAAAAGAAGAATTGATAATGTCAACTTTTTGTCATGTACCTTTGACCGTTACTAATATCCAGCAATAGTACATTACTGCCGCGGTCTGTAATGACTGCGTTGCTGGCAGCACTGTTGATGGCCGAAAGCGCAGTGTAGCGCAGCTCCAGGCCGTCACAGCGCGGTCAGCATTGCAGCTCTTGATGGACAAGCTGGAATAAAGGCCGAGACCGAAGGTCGAGGCCTTTATAGCGCGGACAGCAAGGGCTGCAATGATGACCAAGCTTGAAGGCCGAGAGCGTAGCTAACCTAAGCTCGAGGCCATCATAGCGTGGCCAGCAGCGCAGTCATTGCGGACCAAGGCTTGTATAGTGCTTTACTCAAACAATGCGAGTAATTTAAATAAAACCAGCTTAGTATAGTAAGAATTTATTTAATGTAACGATTTGTTTCTTCCCTGGGCTTTAGCTTTTTTTTATAAGTCTTTAATGATTGTGCTGCCTGTACCTATACAGCCAAATTATGAATAAACACTTTTTGCACCAGACTATTTTTGAAACAAAACTCGACAATAATGGATTTTCAAAGGAAATTGATGGTGGCTAAAACTCACCAGCAATGAAATTCCATACAACTTTGCTAGCGCCTATTCAAGTAGCGCGGAAACGTCGACTTTGCTCAAAGAAGGTTGTCAAAATAATGACCACATTACAAGCATTTTTGAGTAAATATAATTATGTTACTAATTAATGAATTATATAATATGTGACGCCTTGTTTATCAAAGTGTTATCATTGTTATTGTTGTGTGTGCCTATCGCCTTCGTTCACTATACTCCTGACTGTACTGTACTATACGTCAAATACCTAGACAAATGTGCTCCGGCGGATGCGAAATTGAGTTTTAATTTTAGGCGAGAGAGTTCTCATTCCGCTGTGCTTTCTTGCTCTTATTACATTTCGGTTCACTCACTAACATTCAGTTCGGTTTTCTTTTGTGTTCCACTACGGAGTTGCACGATCTATCCCTCCGAAAGGCAGTCGTTTAACCTGGTATAATAAAGCTGTCCATTTAAATTTTCTGTGTCAACTTTCTCCATTTTACCCGGTGCCGTTACTTACTAAACATTCCCATCCCCAGGTGTGGGACAGCACATCAGAAGATAAGCTCGGCTCGGAGGCTGACGGCGACCATCATGACACGCGGAACGTGCACATACGACGACGTGCCGCCTCCTCGGGCGGTGAGTTACGAATACTAGTTAAATATTTAACAATGTCTTGAATAAAACGATTGGACAGACCTCTAGTATCTCACAGACGACTCAAATGGTGCGTAAATAACCACGACTCCGTGGGGCTGAACGTCTGCAATAAAAAATCCGTAATATACAATTATTATTATTCAATTTAAAAGATGATGTAGTGACAAAAATTTAAAGGAGTATGCTTAGGTGGTTTGGTCATGTTGAGAGAATGAGTGACTGGCGATTAACAAAAGGAATTTATAAGGCGGATGTCAATGGAAACGCCGGTAGAGGACACCCTAAAAGGACATACATCGATGTTATTGGTGATGTTCTTCACAAAGGTCAGGTGCGTAGTACTCCTGCCGGGGTCGCTGTGCATGCAACAGCGAATCCCGTGACCCCGGCCTTAGGTCAGAAGGAGGGACACCGTGGGGTTTTAGCCGGTAAAAGTCCGGCACACCCCCCCGTCTTCAGACGGGACAGTTCATGAGGATTTCCCCACGAAAAAAAAAAAAAGGTGCGTAGTACTCTCAACCGCCGTGCGTGTATGACAAGATGATGAATGTGGATGAAGCGAAAGGGTAAGGGTAAGGGTAAAGGGTAAGGGTCGTAGCATGTGGCGTTCTATAGTTTCTGCCTACCCCCATGGGAAAAAGGCGTGAATTTATGTATGTATGTATTATTCAATTATTCACATAAAATATCTCGAAACCTACAAAAAGCTGCGGAAAATACATGGGGTCGTTCCGAGTAGGCCTAAACGTACGAGTGGGCCTAGTACTCTAGAGTTGTCCGTTCAATCTGTGGGACTTACGATCTTGTCAGGTATGACGAAGCTTTATTTCAGCATTTGAAGTGTTTTTTCTACAGCAAGCGACGCACCATTCTTCGCGCGGATGAGGCGAAAATCACCAGCGCCATCGTCGTACAGCGAATCTAGAACTGAAGGGTATTTAAGGTACATAATAACTTATATTTTATTTGCCCAGTTGTCTGATACTGCACGAAATTAATTAGTCCATGTACTGAGTTTAAAACAACGCATAAAATTATAATGATTAACTGGATTTTTTTAAAGGTAGTTTTTTTATAATAGAGTGCAAACACAAGAGCCAATTGCAACTCGGCACCGTCGGTCGGCAAGCTTCGCGGGTACACACCATCTTCAGTACAGCATATACGCACAACAGCCCAATGGTAAGAATTTACTGATTAATGGCCAGTGATAGCCTAGTGGTGTGACCGTCGGTCTGCCAAGTCAAAGGTCTCGAGTTCGAACTCAAGGCACGCACCTCTGACTTTTCGGATTCTTGTGCGTATTACAAAATTATCACTTGCTTAAAACGGTGAAAGAAAACATCGTGAGGAAACCGGCATGCCTGAGAGATATTTCTGGACGAAATGTGAAGCCAAGTCAGAGGCCCATGGGCGGCATAAACTCTGACACCAGGTTAGTCACTAACCACACGAAAAGAAGAAGAATTGCCGGTTCCTATTACTTACAGAGTGTTATTTATTAAAATTAAGATTCTTGTATCTTTACCAATAATAAAGGTAAGACCCTATAGCTTTGCATAGTAGTAGTCCCATTCGTTAATAACTATCACAGATAAAATTAGCTTGCGAGTTCTTTTATATGCTCAGTTTGGCAATAAAAAACGCTACCATTGGTAAGTAAAACGATTCGTTTTTGGCCATAGGAACCGGGTATATATAAAAGTATGCTACTGTATGACAAAATACTCGTTAATTCTTCTTCGACTAAATTTTCTCGACAGTCATACGTAATTTTTATTCTATATAAAAAGTAAGCTCGAAAACTAAAACCTCACTACTGAAAAATCACGCTTAAAAAGTATGAAACAAGAAAATATTCATGATGTTCAGAGGATGGCCGTGGTCATATACCACTTTGCCCTAAAGCTTATGATCGCTTACTACTGTTAGAATATATTGTTTTGTTAGGGTAGATGGCATATGACCAGCAGACGATCAAGACGCTTCCAACGATACCTCATTTGTCAAATTATGATAAGGAGTTTAGAAGTTATGAGGGAACAAATGAACATACATACAGACATACCCACACACACACACATACATACGTGCAAACCGGCCAAAATCATAACCGTCCTTTTTGCTTCGCCTTAGGCTTGATTTTACCAACGTCGAATAACTTTAATCGAGGAATAAATTTGATGTTTTGACAGCTTTCGTATAGAAATTCTGTCAACACGTCTGTCTTATTCCTAGGATAAACGCTATCCGACGTTGGTAAAATCGAGCCTTAGTCGGGTAATAACTAAGAATTTTTCACACTACACGTCTGGTAGATGGTATTATAAGTGTACTGAGCTCTTAAAAAATCTGTAAGACATTACGAATCGTAAAGACATGAAGAAAACTAATATTTATAACACCCAGGCTCAGAATCAATGCGGGGTCCGAACCAGGCGCTGTGCGGATCTGAATCATCACTGTCGTGGTCGAGTGAGGCGGAGGAGCGCTACGAGACGTGCTCGAGCGGAGCAAGCGATGCGCCTGACACGAGGAACGAACAGCAGTTAGTATAACACAAACAAACATAACACTAGATTACTCGTTTCTGCCATGATTCTTCTGAGGGGCAGAAATGATAGGACAGCAGGTGTTAAGAAAAATGGTGTCGACTTTCAGGAAAGTCTGAAATTTCATGAAAGGTTATAAATAAGTTACAAGGTTATTTGACTGCCTTGTTGGTCTAGTAGTCGCAAGCGCGACTGCTGAGCATGGGGTCCTGGGTTCGATCCCCAGGTCGGGCAAAGTGTTATTGGGTATTTCCATTTGCAATTTCTCAGTAGCAGCCTGGAGTCTGACTTGTTCCCGGTTTAATGGCAATGTATGTTATAAATAAGAGAAGCCAAAGTTGGTAATCAACTGCTGTCTTTTGCCACATGATAGCAGGTCACTGCATACAGGTACTGTTAGCCTGTAACATCCCACTGCTGGGCAAAGGCTCTTTGATATCCAAATACTAGGTATTCTGAATAAAATTTATCTTGTGTCGGCACGAGCTATACGAGAATACTATGCGTGCCAAATAAGAATAGGATCGCGCTTGCTACAACTTCACACGATAGCTGTCAAATTGGTACTGCCAGCAAAAAAATCCTATGAAAAAATAAATGTTATATTTTTTTATTCATAGATTTCATTATTATTTACATTAATTTTTATAAAATGTTATTTATTGAATTCCATAAATAGATAATTTTGGATAATTTAATAATATTTTAAAACAGTAATCATTAAAGAAATGAACCAATATATAATTATAGTTAACTTCGCGAAATGGTCACCCTAATATGTCGCCATAATAATAATATAATTACTGTGTAATTAATTTGGCGTAAATTGATTAGAAACACCAAAAAAGTGAACTAAAAATAATTAAACTGAGTATAATTTCTTTATTTATTTTTTTGCACACCTTACACTTTGGTAATGAAGTTCACGAGTATTGCGGAACAAAATGGCGTCTTGACAGTGCTATTCTTATTTGGCACGCATAGTAAAGGCTGATTTACACGAGGATAGTTTCTCGAAGCAAGACTCGTTCTGCCTTTGTCTTTCTCTACGACAAAAACAGAGATAGCATGAAACTTGCTTCAAGAAACTTGCTACGTGTAAATGAGCCTTAACTCATGCCGTGGTGATAATATTAACCAGTCAGCAAGATTGGTAGCGGGGCTGACTGCCCAGGGTGCGGTGGACATACTTAAGTTTCATCACTTGTGCACCCCAATAAAAGTAAATTGTAACATAACATCACGCCTGTATTCCCCGAAGGGTTAGGCAGACGTGTATAGTAACACCCATATTTCGCCATTATGTTCAAGTCCCATGTAATAGGGGACAAGCCTATTGCCATCAACCGGGCACAAATTCAAACCCTGGGCTGCTAAAAACCTAATAACAATTTACTCGACCTCGTTATCGAACCCCCACGATCAACAGTCGCGCTTGCCACCATTAGAGCAACGAGGCAGTTAGTAATTATTATTTTTTTTAAAGGCCTTCCCCCACTAGGATTTCTCCTGTATCGTGGGTGCGTTTACAGACACAAATCTTCACATGCACAAACATCCAGACCCGGAATAACTATCTGTAGGCCATACAAATATTTGTTCCGTGCGGGAATCGAACCCACGACCCGTAGCGCAGAAGCCGATCGCTCAGCCACTGCACCAAACGTGTTGTCAAATTGTAATATTGTTTTTTGTTTTACAGTAAGAATGTAATACCGATGGGTGGCGGCGACGTCGGTACAAGCGGTGGCATGCGCTTCCGCAGCGTCATCTCTGATGTGTTTGACGGCAAGCTATTATCTTCCGTGCAGTGCCTCATATGCAACAGGGTACGTACTTAGTGAGAATAGTTTTATGTACTCAAAAAGGGTATATTCCTCGGTAAGTACCTCTTAGTACGAGTTTGCAAGTGACGAAAACAGCAGTAGTTAGATTAAGTAATATTTTTGTCTCTTTTTCTTGCGGTAGTGTAAGAGAGAAAGAGTTTAGCGAGCTCACGAAAACTATCACCGTTTTCGTGGTTTGCAAACTCCTACAAGTTTGTACAGTATGAAATAACTAAGAAATCACTTCGGCAAACTTAATCGATCAACCAATGACAGTCGCTCATTTTTGCGCCACTCACACTTATTACATCAGCGTAAAGATATTTTTTACTGCAGTACTAATAAACATTCGTGGCCTGAAAGTCGCACTCAGTTCGGAAGTGATCGGTTTTACGAAGTTTGCCAATGCGACTTCTTAGTTGTGTCGTACAATACAATGCTATCTTTCTATTATCCGTAGCTGCACATTTTTTATTATTTATTATCTAAACTGTGACATTATAACAATGTCGAGTTGACCCTCGAGATTTATGTGAATTTCTCAATAGTATTATTGTAAACATACATACATATACTCACGCCTACAATCCCCGAAGGGGTGAACAGAGGTGTTCTCCTATTACAAGTATCTGTACACCCACATTCCGCCTCTTATTTAGTCCTATGTGGCGAGCCTATTGCCATTTTTCGGGCACAATTCTGATTTCAGATTCGTCGCCTCTTAAGACTCGCTTGTCCAGCGACAGAGAGTTGTATTCTTAATCCGTCCCCCCACGCCCATAGTAAACAATACAATTTAAATTTAATTGTCACAGGTGTCGACGCGAGTGGAGACATTCCAAGACCTCTCCCTGCCAATCCCGTCGCGGGAACACTTGGCTGTGATCCGGTGCCAGCAGCCTATTCTCAACCACCACGTGCCACATGGGTCTCAGGAGTCATGGGTCAGTGGGAAACTAATTATAAATCAGCCATTATTTTTTTATGAAAGGTACAGTGCTTTTGAAAACAAAAATAATTGAACAATTGAATTTAGCTAATAGAATAATAATTTGTTTTAACGGATTCTCATAGCAAAATTAATTTCATGATCAAAGGTTTGTTTAACATTTATACAAAAAAAAATGGCTGGGCTATTTAAGTATGTACTTATTGTTGAGAAATAAATTTTACAGGTTCATATGTTGAATGCTAAGATCTGTGTCTATGATGTTCTTATAAGATCTCCTTATAGAGCACGTATCTATTGTCTCTTGTCACTCTGTTTGTTTTAGTTACTCTCGTTAGAGATAAACTACGATAACATGTCCCGCCCCTCCAAAATTCAAAACTCTTCAATGTATTTGTGAAAGTATTTATAAAGCACCACCAATACTCCCAACCCATGTGTGCGTGTTGAGACAGCCGCCAAACAAAAACTACAACTAACTACAACTATATAACACTCTTTCGTAAAGATGTGACTAAACACATTGAAATAGTAATTTGGAGGGGCGGGACATGTTATCGTAGTTTATCTCTACAATAAATATTATTTAATTCAAAAATCTTGCCGTGTTCCAATTTCTAACACGATCCCAACACTTATGTATGACTTAGGGTCCAATACTGGCGTCTGTCGGGCGTGCGCGGAACGTCGGCGCTGAACAAACGTTAGAGGGACGCGCACGCCCGACAGACGGCAGTGGGACCCCACGCCTGAAGGATCCAGTTAATCAGTAAATGGAGCGCTCCATTCTATTTGGATTGGATCGATCCATTTTATTTTGTATTCTCGCCACATCTCGAAATAAGGAATTAGTCTATCATTGGATCTAGTCTAAGGATCTTTGAAAATTATTTTTGACAACACTTTGTTATGCCCAGGTGTGGTGGCTGCTGAGCTGGCTCCGGTCCTGGTTCTACGGTCCAGTGGTATCTCTGCAAGACTGTTTAGCGGCATTCTTTAGTGCTGACGAACTCAAAGGCGATAATATGTACAGGTTAGTAACACAGCGAGCTATAAAACCGTGTTAAATACTAATATTCAGCCTACGTTTGGTTAGACTGGAAGCTGACCCAAACATAATAGGGAAATGCTTAGGATGATGAGAGAGATCGACTAGATTAGAGAGGCACGTGGCTAATTACCAACCATGTGGATCATACGATTTGCGAGATTAAGCTATGCTTGCCGCGGTCAGTCCGGGGATGGGTGACCGTTGGTTACACATCAAGACCTCTCTGTACCTCGGAGAGCACGTCAAACAGTCGGTCCCAGGTGTTATACGAATACCTATCAGTCGTTACGGGAAGTAACAAGCCCGAAAGTCTGACAACCGGTCTAACCTCAGGATATCGGCATTGCCCTGTGACTGGGTTGCGGAGGTCTGATGGCAGTCGCTCCGGGTTAGACTGGAAGTCGACCCAAAAATAATTGGGAAATGCCTAGGATGATGAGAGAGATCGACAAATCGTCCGATTTTCAGTTAGAAAACTTATCCAGTAATGAGAATAATTCCTTATTATTTCTTTACCCAGTTGTTCCCGCTGCAACAAACTCCGTAACGGCGTCAAGATGTCGGGCGTGGTGCGTCTTCCAGAAGTGTTATGTGTTCATCTGAAGCGATTCCGACACGAGCTCATGTTTAGTGCCAAAGTGGGCGCGCGCGTCTCCTTCCCCATCAACGATCTTAATATGGCGCCTTACACGCATAAAGGTGAGATTACGATCCATTGTCAAGAAAACCTATTGATTTTGGAACCAAAAGATCAATTTGTATAATAATAATGATGTCCACCCCAGACTGCACATCAAAAATAACTCGTTACGAGCTGTGCGCGGTGATCTGCCACGCGGGCACGGCGGGCGGCGGGCACTACACGTGCGTGGCCCGCAATGGCCGCTCGTGGTACACCTTCGACGACCACTGTGTGCAGCCCCTGCCGCACCAGCATCTGCCACACTGCGAGGCTTATGTGCTGTTCTACAGGTAACTTATCATATAATACATAGGATAATATCTGAGATGAAATAAAGGGTACACATTTTAGTTTTTAGAGAAAAACACACTCCAAGATAAAAAAAAGTCTGCAATTTTCCATCTTTTTGCTTGTCCTATACTTTATAACATGCAATTTTCTAGGAATATTAGGTAAAGTTCGATACAAGTTAGAAGTCACATCAGCAAACTTCAACCAGTGAGAGTCGCTCATTTTCGCGGCACTCACACTTATTACATCAGCGTAAAGATATTTTTTACTGCAGTACTAATAAACATTCGTGGCCTGAAAGTCGCACTCAGTTCGGAAGCGATCGGTTTTACGAAGATTTCCGATGCGACTGCTTAGTTGTGTACTAATTTTAAGTAGTAGTATACTAATTTTAAGCGAAATCTTGCGAATGGTAATAAAGCTACAATAGACATGCATGGTATTGCCATTCATAGAATAAATCAAAAAATGTAACATTCCCGATTTTTTGCCTGTACACCCTTCAAGTAAGTTCTAGCCACTTGCATTGAGCTTAGAGCAGTGCCTGCTCCAAAAACCGTTTATTCAAGTCATTAGCGTTATTCTAATGCCTGCCTACTGCTTGCTGGACGAAACCAATGAATTAACCAAATTGTTATTTTGACAGGAAAGTAAATCCTCAAATGACAACGCTACGGCAAAAGGCTGCAGAAATATTAGAGTCAACGAGCGTCGAGCAAAATGATATCAAGTTCTACATCTCTAAACAGTGGATCAACAAGTAAGGGAAACAATATAAGTGTAAAAACGGATCATTTCACAGTTTTTCAAGTTTTTGAAGCTATATCAGATCGCCAGAAACTTGTTGAGGACAAAGCTCAATAATTGGGTATTTAACAATGTTTTTTTTTATTGTCTAGAGACTTTTACAAAAAACATAGGTAATAATGAAAAAACCAATGAAATATATAATAATAATATTATAAAGAGGAAAGATTTGCATTTTTGTATGTAAAGAATAAACTTAAAAACTACTGGACCGATTTCAAAAATTCTTTTGCTGTTGGAAAGCCACTTTATCACTGAGTAACTTAGGCTACGGGCGTAGCCGTGATAGCTAGTATATAATAAAATGCCCAAGTCATAAGAGATTTATTGACTGACAAAGTGTATTATTCTGTTAGCGATTTTTTGAGTGACAAATTATAATGTTGACATTTATTTTTTTATTAATTATTTCTATTCGCATATTTGATTTAATTTACATGTACTGACATTTTATTCTTCTGACATTTTGATGAATTGTTGATTTTAATGTAATTTAATTTTTTGTTAACATTTTGTATGCTTAACGGCGGAACATAGACAGTCTCTGAATTTTACATATTATTCTACCTATTTTTTACTTATGTTCACAAAATAAATGATTTGATTTTGAGATTCAAAATTGTCAATAGATAGAGACAGCGCTATTGAACGATGACACATGATAATGATGAGTCACTTGACATTATTCAGTGCAATGCCTGTTTCGTGCGACAAGGACAGAATATGCGCCATTCAAAATTAGAAAAACGTGTATCTCCATCATTTTTAGATAAGTTTTATTTATTTATTCAACGGTCGTTTTCTTTCCATTCCTTTTTTGGTATAATAAAAATTCAATTCAATTATTTCTAATGTTTTAAAGCCGATTTGTGTGTATTGTTTAAATGACTGTCTTCAACATTGAGGAATCAATTTAGAAGACGTATAATTTTGTGTTTGGTGTCTTCAATGGCCAGTCCGTATGACCTGTGCGTGTAGAAAGAAAAATATATTTGAAGGTTACTCGAGCGAAGTTGATATGAAATTGACGTAACTTGTAAATTTTTAATTAAACTTTGGCTGAAGGTGAAATGGCATTAGCGTTCGTTAAGTGCCAGACGTCTGCGCTACGCTAGTGCGATGTTTCCAAAGAGTTTCGTCCCCTGACAGACATTCCCCGTGTTACCAGATTCAACACATGGGCGGAACCGGGTCCCATAGACAACAGCGACTTCGTGTGCTGGCACGGCGGTGTGAGGCCCGACCGCGCACCGCATCTGCACCACCTCGCAGCACTGGTACCTCAACCCCTGTGGGAGTTCCTGTATTTACAGTAAGTATATTATATGCTAGGAACTCTAGGCCAAGCCGAGCATAAAACAGTGAAGAATACTCGAGTATTCAGACCTGGCTGCAGATTCCATAGTTAAGCCGTTGAGCTACATGTCCCGGGCGTACGTTCCAGTTTCGGCGGCGGGCCGGCCGTGTCGCACGTGCACGAGTGCGGCGTGTGCGCGCGCGCGGCGCAGCGCCTGCGCACGCGCCGCGCGAGGGAGCTGGCCGCCTTCTGCGACCTGCACGCGAGCTTCCAGGTAACCAGCGTAACCTAACCTACTATGTTTGCGTCTACTTACGGTCTAATAAATAAACATTAAATAACATTAATTTGCGTGGAACGACTACCAATAGAACTGCGCAGATGTAAACTTTGTAAATTAAGGGAGTAATGGCATTAAAATAATTGCTATTTTGGGTGTAAAAATAGCCTTAACGAAATCGAAGTCTACGCATACTGTACATAAAACTAAGAGCAAAAATAATTGCTGGAAAACGACTTTTAGTTTTTGGTATTAAAAAACAGCTTTTAATTGTAGCGCGCAATGTAAGCCCGTGCACAGCAGACTGTGCCTACATTTCAAAAATGTCGATAATGTTTGTATAGACGAATGTTTAGTAATAAAATTTAACCTTAGTTTCCGTGGAAACGTACAAAATATGGTGACTTTGACCTTCAATATCTTCATAACCAGTCGGTTCCCAGGTATGGCCCAATACCAAAAAATCTTCATAACGATGGGAAGAATATGTGGCTCTCGGCTTCGTTAAGGGTATTTTTACACCCAATATAACAAATAAATTGGGTACCGTAAAATGGGGTGAATAGGGATACAGGGGTGAATCGGGACGAAACTTTAAAAGGGATTTTAACATTGAAATAATATAGTTTGTTGCCAAAAAAGACTAATGTGTTCACTGTATTATAATTAACGATTCAATTGTCCTTGTTGGCCACAAACTATATTATTTCAACATTAAAATCCATTTTAAAGTTTCGTCCCGATTCACCCCGTTATATGGTACAGTGCGACTCGAATAACTAGAACCAAGATGGCGTCGACTGCGTGATCTATGTGAGGTTCGGGTCACAATGATTCGTTTTGATGAGTCCAATAGATTGCACTTGGTGTTCAGGGTAATGGAGCTAGGAGGTAGATAGTAGAACTCGTCAGAGGCTACCAGTAAACCCCTCAAGTTTGGCAGTCGACGCCATCTTGGTTATATGACGCGCAATGTACAAGGGGTTTAATATGAGCTCTTATTCTTCACCCTTTCCCTGCACCGTGAACAACATGATTATACTTAACCATTGTGTTTGCTGTCTGGTCTGTGTACCTGTTAGGCTGAGCATCCACCAGAGCTGTGCTAAGCTGCGTAGCGAGGAATGTGTATTGTAAGCACCAATAGAATCACTTCATTTACCTAGCTTCGCTCTGCGCAGCTCTGGTGGATATGGACTTAGCGGAGCAAGGTTTTAGTTCATACAAAACAAGCGAGAAATGCGAGCGAGGGATGTGTTGCGAGGAATGTATACCGCTCCCGCCACACTACCCTCATATTCGAAAAGAGTCCGCTACCTATCCTCGCACCGCTCATTTGTACACATTAACACATTACCCATTCCTCGCACAGCTCTGGTGGAAAAGGTCACACCGTTTCACATCCTCGCTAAACATTTTCGCACTGCACATTTTCCTCGCACAGCTCTGGTGGACGTCCAGCCTTAAACTGTCATTTTGAATACAAACTAGTTTCAAGCTATAAACTGAATGCTTTTTTTGTTCTATGTCTCCATTACGAAGGCAAGTATGTATTCAGAAGAATTTAACATGTTCAACCTAACAAACGTGTATTCACAAACACAGGAACAAGAACGACCTCACGCGATCTACGGCATCAGCATGCACTGGTTCCGCCAATGGCAAGCGTTTGTCCGCAACAAGACACAACAGCCGCCCCCACCAGTCGACAACTCCGGTATCGTTAGCAAACAGGTATCTGTACTGAGAACGATAGTATACTAGGGCCCATATTGATAAACAGCTTTCATTTGAGAGATCTTGCAACAGCAGCTACTATAACGTAGAATTCCATACATTTGACAACATTAAACAGTTGATGGCAATAGGCTCGCCCCCTATTACATGGGACTTAAATATAACTGGCGATACGAAAGTGTAGTAAAAACACCTCTGCCGAATCCTTCGGGGAATACAAAGCGTGGTTTTATGTTATGTTGACTACATTTTTTTTAAATACTTCTTTTTTGATTTTAAAAGTACACTTAAATGAGATCTCTCAAATGAGAGCTGGTTATTAAAACGGGCCTAAAAGTAGTACAATAATATTCTTTCTGTAAGTAACCTAAACGGCGCCTAAGCTAATTTGATTCGTGTGGGAATCGAACTCACGACTCCTAGCACAGAAGCTAATCGCGCAGCCACTGCACCAAACGTGTTGTCAATAACACCAATATTTACCAGTATTAGTTTATTTGATTGACCAGTAACAGGAGTATCCCTCCCACTTTATAAGTTGTTTATTACTTAGCTGTCCATGTCGTCATTATAGGCTACGAAGTATAACACAAGGGTAACAGTTGCGCCCCCTTTTAAAAGAAACATGTCGACATCAATTTCTCTAAACGCATTTATAAATATTACAATCAACATTCACAGGAAATCGACGGCACCACAACACTCACAATAAAACCGGGCTCTGACCACGCCCAGCTCAGTGAAGAACTATGGAGATTCTTCACCAGCATATACGGAGGCGGGCCCGAGGTGCGGCTCAAGTCACCCACCAGCAGCGCGCCACAAGCCATACTGGCCGACAAAGACATCAAACCTTTCGAAACGAGACGGCTGTCCAGGAAATACTCGGAGTCCGACAAAGAGGAATACTGCACGAAATCAACCTCAGAAATGAACATCAGAGACACCATACACGGCGAACTGCAGAAAAACCAATCCCTCCAAAACATTAACCGCCGATACAAAGTCAAAGCGACGGCCGACTCCGACGAAGATGTCACCTACAGGCAAACGAGCTTCCAATACAAACGACACGAGCCCAACGGTAACTACCAAGACTCAGATGACGACGATATGGATGTGAGCCCTCCACACAACACAGTGTACGTCAACACCGTTCACATGGAGAACGGAGTCGACACTTCCGACCACGACGCTAACGACAACCCCGTGTTTAAGAAAAACTCTGACAAACTGACAGACTCCGAACTACCAAATCTAGATAGTATATCGCTGAAGAGTAAACCATCGAAAAGCGGCAAAGTGAGAAAAATGAAAAGACGGACAGTGAAATGATTCTTTCTAGCTTTCCAGTTTGTTCACAGGTTGAGGCGACGGGTCGCGTCAGCTCACAAAGACAACGTTTGTAACGTTTGAATTTCTAACATTCCTTTTTTCGGTGACTGGTGTTAAAATACGTGCATTTATAGGTTGGACGAACCTTAAAACAGGGACTGTTTAGTCTCTTACTTGTTTCGTAAAACAATATTTTTCTAAAGCATTATATTTAAAATCTGCGGCCTCCGCGCCCGGCTAACGGGAGGGTGTTAGTATTTTTAGTACAATTTTAATTTAGTTCAAATTCAGGTATAGAAAAATTAGATACTTGAATAAAAATGCTGTTATCCGTGGAATAATCATCGAGCTGTATATTTACAATAATTAATGTATATCTGTGTAAAATTCAATTGAAAGTTAACCATAACACCTGTAAGTGTATAGAAATTTCGTGTTTATAGATAGACTTATTCTGACTGCATTTCTTTCGTTTCCTCTTGTTTACCGTGGATTAGGTATTTATTTTGTTATTTCTGGTTATAAGTGTGTTATTTGTTAAAGAATTGATCAGCAATAAAATATATTTCATCTATATTGGCTGCATAAACTTGTTTTATTTTTTGTGGAACAATGTATCATGTAGTCAAATTTGGTCAACTATTTAGGGTTAGCCTTTACTCACTGAAGACAATAAAATTAATTACATTAAAAACTCATCGCGGAAATGGACTTAATGCCTAGGATACACGGCTCTTGGGATTCAACACCCGTTCCCACCTTTTACGTCGAGGTGAATCACCTTCGACCTTCTATTTTTGGTTTTACCATAATTAGCCGAACGAACATTTAAATCCTTCAAGTAACGAAAGGGCATTTTATATTACAACATCGTAGGATGTTATGTTATCACGGACACAAGGTGTTTTTCTAATCGGAGTATATGGCCAGAACCAGAATATAAATTAGAAAATCATCTGGATTTTGGGGAAAACAGATTGATTCGATTATTTAAAGCGCAGGCCACACCGCCAGCTGGCGGGCGGGCGGGAGAGCCTTTTCATACTTCGGTTCACATCGTTTGAGTCGCTGAAGTTTTAGGTTCGGTGAAACGATGCTCGCTCGCGGTGCGGTCTGCGCTTAACTGTAAGCAATTCGAAAAGTGTATTGCGGTAATCGAACCCGCTTTTGATTGCAATAAAAATACCACCTGTATTGCACTATTCGACATTGTTGCTAACATGAATCAAATCTTGCAAAGGAATGTTATGTGGCAAATTAATGGAAATGGCATTTTTCTTTAACATTCAACGCGCTATCTATTCTTTTCGAATGGGCTGTCTCTTGGCTAGTACAACACCAAGGCAGAATAATTACCTACCAAAAGACCAGATTATGGAGTGATAGTCGTGCTTTGACTCATCGTCGACGGTGTGTCAAATCAGCTGTCGCAGCTGTATAGACGAGCAGTTGCCTAGGGCATTAGAATCTGCAAAAAAATATATTGTCAGGTCATTGACCCGCCATTTACCGACGTCATTGATAAAGTGTTTTTTCCACATAACTACGTCGAGTTGACGCGCGCAATGCTTTTCTTATTTCCTCTGAATGTTAAATAATGGTCGTTTAATAGCGACAATTGAGTAATAATGTAGTGTCGTAAATGCGGGTAAAATCAGACTAATGAGACGATGATTTATTGCTAACAAGTGTATAACGTCATATATTTAATAATTCATTAATATTGTTATTTTATATTCTAAATAACTACAATTTTCTAAATAAAATAGCTGAACGAGAGGAATAATAAGAAAAAGTCATCGGCCCGGAAACATAACTTCAAAAAAAAGAACCCAACGGAAGATTTCCTACGAGAAATGGGCGGGAAAACAAAACAAAATGGATGTTCCAAATATTTATTACGATGAAGACCATTTACATCATGTTATTATAAACCAGGTACAATGTTTATAACTTTATTATCATTAGACTATTCTGCGAGGGTACAATCGGTTTTTGAGTTAGTAGATTGATACTAGTCTTACTACTATCAAATTACTGGTTTGTTAAAAATCAAGTTTTACGATCGTTTAACGTTATTTTAGGCCTAAAGAAGTAACCACTAGAGTGAAAATACAATAGCTGGTGTTTCTCACAAGGAAACGTATAACTAACCAACTACATAAGGTATCCTAGGATGCATTATTTTCTTGTGGTAACATGAAACTTTCTCGTTCTAGTTTACTTTTGAGACAGAATACGCATCAGGCAGTTTTTAGAATCCGTGGAGGTACTTAGTCGATCCGACCGATGGCTGGTTTGTCCGATAGGCTGCGACAGGCTAGTTGGCCGGTAGGTACTTTGTTTGCTTTTATATAAGAATTAATATTGTCTGACAACAATTCTGGCAGCTATTTACTCTCCGATACTTTTAGTCCGTAAAACTTGATTATCAACATAATATTACGAATCTGAAACTTTATGTCCGTTTTTTTAAACATTCATTATTACTCCATAAAAACGTAACAAAAATAGATCATTTCTATTAAAATATCATACGATTTCTAAAAATATTTATTTTTTTCATTCATTAATCAAAAATCTTCTACGTTTTATTTATTTATTATAAGGCCCCTATGTATGTACCAAAATTACGTATAATATGTATATCGTATATCTATTGATCATTTTTTTTTATAAATTTTTGTTTTTCGCTACGAGTAAGAGAATTTGCGCAGTTTATCGCCTAATTAGGCGTCTACTGGAGAAAGATGTTTGAAGGTAACATTTTACTGCAAGATTCTCTTGCAATTACAGAACATCTTTCTGCGAAAAATTATTTAAAATGCAATTTTATTAAAGGCATCGTAAATTAAATTCAACATGAGTTAAAAACAATATTATTCTATCACTCACAGCAGCTTCGTTGCTGTAACCAAACTTACAAGAGAAATTAAAAAAATATTCGAAACTTTACAGACGTAAGCACAAAATAAAAAGTATGATAATAATTATGTATTTGGTATTACACAACATAATTTCGTTTTTACAAAAATATAAATATGATGAGTCACACTCATTAAAGATAAGAACTTTAAAAACTGGGGTAGTACATGAAAAAAGTTAACAATTATGCATAGATATTCCCCAATAAAGATAAAACAGGTAAACACTTATAGTGTCGCCAAAACAGATAATTTTATCGTCAATTGACATCTGTTAACTATAAAATGTTAATTAAATAAATAAATACATGTATGTATGAACTTTAATATTAAATATTCAAGTTACATGACAACAAAAACGGCCGTACATGGTAGTCTTTGATATGTTAACTATTTTAATAATTATTTTACAATCTAAAAAAAACTTTATAAAAATATATTGCATTGTGTCGTTGTATATTTATGTATCAATAATAAAATATGAGGAAAAAGGATAAGCGCCGATTTCATTTAAATAGGGCCTGACAACCTTATCATGCAAATTAAATAGGTATGTGTAGATATTTTTTATTTGAAGTTTTCTTTGTTTCAAAGGTAAATTACGGTTTTATTAAACCTACATGATAAAAAAATATTTTTCTCAACATACACAATTTTTCGACATTAAACAAAATTATTTTAAAAAAATTAGATGAAACCGGCTGGTATTTATACACTATGTGTTACATTTTGTACTTAGTGGTTTGCACCAATTGCTGTAAAACTATTGTAAATCGTCAGATAGGTAAATATCACTCAGTATAACTGCCTATTTGAGAATAAAATGTACTGCTATTGTATATGACTAGTGGTATAAGGGCATAGACTGATAGCGTGCAATCGGTATGTTGTCTGGCGTTAGCTTAGGAGGGAATGAGAAATTCTTGTAAAAAAATATATACCTATGACATTTGATCAAATTCACCATTTCACAAAATTATAAAAAAATACTTGCCTAATACATGTACTTATAGAATGATGAAAAGGTGGCTATTATGCTTGTGGCAGTCGAGGAATTTGTTCTTTCGCGCAAATACACGGGTCTCAATGACTTGGTCATTTTTCGACCAATTACAGTGAGTTAACGACATGAAAATATCTTTCTAAGCTAAAGCTTGACAAACAAGTAATATTCGATTTGACAAACCGATTGATTCACAGTCTACAACCTCGGGAAGGATTTAGCAAAAATATTTCCAACAAATACACGCAACAGTCGAAAAAACTTAAACATTAACAGTTTCATATAAATTGTATTTATAAAAAACATTTTTGCGGCAATCTTTTCTGATATCTGCATAAAGGAAATATGTATAATTATCGATATACATCATCATCATCGATATACAAAATATATAAAATTTCTTATTTTTACTTATACCAAATGTGCGATAGGAAAGGTCCTAACATTATTACATATAAACTTTTTTTTATTTTTATTTTTTTCTTGCATTAACTTTAAAATTCCAGATCTTTCGATTGTAAACTTTGTATTAACTCGATCCGAAAACTATTTAACATTGAACTCAAAGGCCACTCTTACAGAGCACAATAGAATAAAAAGCAAAATTAATAATAATCATACATATTTAACTTGTATATCAATCAAGATTTCGATATGCAGCACACACTTACATTAAATTAAGACAACAGGTGTTAACTGATTCAACCAGCCCTATGGTCGTATATTTCTCAAATAGAAAAAAACTAACTTTCTCACTAACCTAACATAGTACAATTAAATTTCTAGAAGTAAGAATAAGTTGCATTTGAGGTAGATTAAATTTTTTACAGTCCTATTAACCTAATAGATTAGAATTATTCACATAATATTCTACTTATCAAGCGTGTACATGATCTCAACACATGCTCTCCTTGCATTACTAGACGCCGAACATTGATAATTATTATTAAAACCTTCATATTACCGAAAAATTTACTTAACATTTATTTTAAACATGTTAATGTGTCAGGAATGAGACTTTCTTTCAAAATGCTCTAGGGCGCTACCGAAATAGTGGTGGTTCAAAATTAATGGGTCTTTGTTGCTAACGTAAAAATAGGCTGATCCAAATGCTTAAACGAGTTTAAATGTAGATGTTATAGGTATGTTGAACCTCTAAGTTTATCGAAAAAGTTTATTTAGCATTGTCGTAGATAGAGGATCCGGATATATTATTATCTTAGCTAATTAAATGTCGCCCTAATCTCGACAGCGCTGCAAAAGTAACTGATCTGAACAGCGCGCGTGCACAACTCGCGATAAGACAATGACAATGTACATTAAAACCAAATTATGTTGCCGAAAATCAAACCATATTATTGTAAGAGTCATCATAATAATCGGTGAATCGATAATGTGTCGAGTAGCAGCGAAGAAATTCTGTTTCAAAGTGCTGTAAGTACTGGATTCCCGGAGTTTGTCTAAACTCGATTCTAATAAATTAGCCATGTAGCGATATAACTTCCTGAATTCATCTGCTTCAAAGTTAAAACATTGCAGACATAGGGAGAGTCGTTTGGTATGGTTCGGCTACTAGGGAATCTGGCACCGCTAATCCAGGATATTCATTAGAATTTCTGTGATTAGCGCTGCTAAGAGCAAAATCCCGCGAAACCAGAGCAAGTAAATAACTAGAAATTCCGGATGCTCAAGAGCCAGCAACGGCTTTAGTCGGAATCGGAATCCGTAACGCCTGGGAATCCGGTTGGTTCATGGATATGAAAAAGCATTGTTTGCCAATAAGAATCATGTTGGAAAAATACTGAAATTAAAAGCAAGACTAATGTATCTACACTGTCGTTATGAGTACTTGGAAAGCGCGTTATGCGAATGGAATTTTATAGAAGAAGATTCAAAAAGATAAATTTAAATAAGTATCCGAAGAGGATAGAGGCAAACGGTGCCCAGGGCCGTCTTTACCACGGGGCATAAGACGGGCGCCGAGGCTGCCAGGCGGCACGCCAGCCTCTGAGGGCGGGTACTGAAGCTAGCTTTAAAGGCAGAGGCCCGAGAAATTATTTTACTTCGCAGTCGGCTCCTTATAGCTGCTACACACAGGTCACATATTATTATAATGGCTGCCACACACTGCGCTCTTCTGACATGCTGAAATGGCTAGCGGGCGCCTGAGCTGGGTTCGCACCCCGTTCGCCAGATAACCTAGAGACGGTGGTGCCCTAGCGAGTTGTACACGCGTCGAGCAAACAAAACGTTTGTTTAAAAAAATGCAAGGCACTAAATTCAAGCTGTAATATCTCCATTTCGTACCGAACAAGTTGTTTAAATTCTCACTACTATAACATCAACCATCTGACACTCAAACTCATCACTAAACGAATAACATAATTTGGCTCATTATTCTAAAACGTATGCCAAGAAAATTGCCCCTCTGAAGTAACAAGTTCCAAAAATTATTTCAGTAGGTATGAAAAAAAATGCGTTCAAGATAGTGAAATATTGACATATCTATCGTCGTTAACGGTAGATCAAATGGAAGATCTAAAGTATGACTTTTTGTTCCTGCACACGCGAGTCCAATAAGCAAATGAAACCCAGATTCTGAACACGATCTCGGTAATGTTCATCGGCTTCACCTATCCACAATCCTATCACTTTTGGCACATTTTTGTTATAATGAAAATGATAACGCTGTAAATTACCTACGAACACCATGTCGTCTACTTTGCTCATCAGACACACACCCAATTAGTATCGTTTATTTATTATTCTATAGGAAGCACGAATGCCTCTGAGGTATATTGATCATTTTTATTGCATTTTGTTTCTAGCTCAAGTCTGCTGAGTTCTAAGGACTTCGATATCATTCTCTACAATAGAATGAAATGGAACCCTATTACCATGCATTATAAAGCCTTCAATTGTATAACTCTGTTATGAACACTTAGCACTTACACTTAAGGATGATATTTCAATCTAGTTATAGACAGATCTGATGTTAATCTACTCCGGCAGAATATTACATTCACTTTATTGATTCGAAAGGAATATGCTCTCTGTTGTATTACATTATCGCGTCAAAAGCAGCAAGCCTCTCTAAAACATATTATAATAGCCTACTGCTTTCAAGAGCCATACACCCTGCTTGTATTCTGCTTACTATACTCGTGTCAGGTCGCGCGTGAACGCGGCCCGTCTAACTAAGCACTAACTGTATCCCACCTAATAGCTCACAGAGTTGGTCCCAATTATCATACATGTAAGCTATAAATAAACAATATAATTCCGAAAGTACATACACGACTAGATCACATATTCATGTAGAATTCGGAAATAATTTTGGTATACCCGAGACGTACAAATATACAATTTGGCAATATAAACCAGAGGGCGCGCGCCTCATGGTTTCCGGACCTATATGCTTACAAGGTGAAAATTTATTAAGTCCAACAATATTACAATTTGCATTACTAACTGCACTCAAGACTATTTACAGCTTAGATCAACCTTACCTAGTGAGGTAGTTCGGTATTCACATAAGCTAAATGCAGAAATCTCACCCTTCATGACCATCTGATGCCATCCACATTCTAATATAGAACTGCAAACTCCATGCAAGGCAGTGTGGAGTAGAAAATTAAAGTGTAAATGGCATAGATGTGTTTGGTGAGGCGAGGTTAGTGTGGCGGAGGCGGCGGCGGCGGGGGCTTAGGGCTCTGCGCCGTCTGGAAAGCCTGCGTAAACGCTGGCAGTCGCTGCTGGACCCGACCTTCCTCACCTGTGAACGTTGGCTCACTCTCCTCTAATAGCTCTAGCATCTGGCTTGATAAACCGGAAGGGCCCTCGCCTGGATCCATCAACAGAGACTCGACATTACCTGGGTGAAGTAAGTGTGCTTCCATTGGGTCGGGCAGCTCCTGCGTCGTCATAAAGGGCAAGTCGGACGGCGTCTGAGAGTACGGCGGAGCCACCATAAACATCAGTGGATACTCAACAGGCAGTAGCGCACATCCTGGTGACACTGGCTCCTCCAATTTTATATCTAAGGGCTCCTCCAACTTTATTTCTATAGGCTCCACCTTTATATCCAGGTCTGGTGGAATTTCAACAATTATATCGGTAGAGGGTACCCTAGTTCGACCTCCCTCTGATGTACTCTCTTTGGGTGAAGGTGGTTTCCACATTGAAAAATCTGTACCTTCTATTGGGTACTCAGTGTATGTTTCTTCAAATGCAGATGCCTCTGGCGTTGGCTCGCTGGATGTACCAACGGCTGCAGATTTCCATGATTCATCAGGGTGTGCATTTTTAACATGCCGCACCAGATGGTCTTTACGCCCAAACTTTTGTGGGCAATAAGGACACAGGAAATCACGTCTACCCGTATGAACGACGAGATGTCGCCGAACATCTTTCGCTGTAAAGAACTTTCGATCACAATAGTTGCATGTGAACTTCTTATCGGAATCATTTTTAACAGTGCGACTACCAGTATGGACTTTTAGGTGATAAATTATATCCTGCCGAGTAGTAAAATTTTTATCACATATCTTACACTGAAGGTTACCCTCCTCAGCAGAATGCAGAGCGGCATGCTTTCGATAGCTCAGGAGGGATGTGTAGGATTTTCTGCAATCTGGCCTTTCACATGTGTAAAGCTTTTTAACTGGATTATGCACTCTAACATGGTTGGTGAGATGATCCTTACGATTGAAAGTCTTACCGCAAACATTACACGCAAAGGCTCGAGCCTCACTGTGTATTAAATTGTGCCGCACAAGCTTAAACTTAGAGTTGAAGCGTTTGTCGCACAGGTCGCAGGAAAAGGGCAGCTCGCCAGTGTGCGAGAGGACATGTTGGCTGAGCTTACCGGGGCTTGAGAAGCGTTTATCGCAAGTGTCGCAGATATGGCGCTTAGCATGGTCCTTACGGGAACGCGGTTCTCGCGGCTCGGGCGGGGACGGGCCGGGGGCACCGCCCTCGCCCTCGCGCGGCCTCCGCGGCAGCGTGGGTACGCGCCGCGCCACTTTGACCGTCCGGAACAACTGCTTGATGCCACTAGGGCCAGACGCACCGAGCGTCACGTACTGCAGCTTCGTGGGCAGCTGCGACGCGGGCGGCGCTATGAACGTCTTCTGCGGGGCGGCCGGGCGTTCCCCGCTCGGCTCTTCTTTGAACTCGGAGCCGCCCTCCTCGCCTTCCTTAGGGTTCGGTGGCGGGCTGGCCATCTCGCGCTCATTTTTGACGCGCTTGCCCTATATCGCCGTTCGTTTATCTCGCGTCGTGCTCGTATCGGCTCCGCGGTGGCGCTGCCTCGTCGCGATGGCAGAAAACATTTCTGTCACATTGACGGTCTGGAAGCCCTTTTTCGTATTCGTGTCACATGGTTCTCGCGGAATTTCTCGTGTCCGCAGTCGATTTTCGCACTGCGTTGGGTTCCACCCGAGTCCTTATGATACTATTCGATTGAAAACACTGAATAAAGAATAAAAACGAATGGAAAAATTACTTTTTTCAAAGAAATACGTAGCGCTTGACATCGAAATCACGAAATGTCAAAATAATGAAATGAAGCCAAAAGCCATGTCAAAAAAAGTCCGCCGAATCGTCAGCTGTGGTCCATTGACCTACATCGAGTGCTTTCAGAACCACAAGTGTATTAAATATTTTCAGCTTCCAATCATTGATTTTACTAATATTGTTATGAAGAATATTTTGTTTCCTATACGTTCTGTGCACAAGTAATGCCCAGACAACGTTTTCAGCGTTACTTTCAGTACTTTTCATGTTTTAATTTTAATTTAAAAACTAATGATTATGCTTCAAAGTTATGCAATAACGAAGTCGCTGGAACGCAACGAGTAATGTTTTAGTTTTTAGTTGAATTTCCTATAATCGATATATTTGCAACTATAAGAAATTATACTAATATTACCATTCAATACATATAAAAAAAAACTAAACTTAAATTAATTGGATAACAAGATACCTACTACAATAAAGTTAAATATAAAGTGCCAAATCCGCTAGCAAGTGTTCTCGTTTTGTTACTCATGTTGACTTGTGCAACCGACGCTTAAACTGTGGACACATCTGCAAGTACAATTAAACGACAGCGAATATAAATTTGCTAGTGGATTTGGCACTAGAAGTGCGCGCAAGATAACTCTGCGCGCGGCCAAAATCGGAACTAATCATGGTGCGCCATAGTGTTGCTGTTTTATTAACTTTGTCCCTAGATCTACCTGATTTTAGGAATAAAAGAAAATATAATAATAAATATTACCTCATCAGATGATAATAATCATAATGCATTCTTATTCACTCACGCCACATTTATCAGCTTAATTCTTTTCCTTTGCAAATTACGTAAAAATACTAATTAATTTAATTGATAGGTAGTAAATTTAAACGAACATAACTTAGCTCAATTAAAATATAATAAACCACAAGAGGTCTGCCTAATTTTAATGCTCACGAATATATTACTTTTCCTTAAAAAGTAGGACTTTGTATTTTTGCGATCATGGTAACATTTAGCACGCCCTCCGTCGCGCGCAGAGTTATCTTGCGCGCACTCTACCATTCAACCAGCACAGCATCAGTTCGTAACCATAGAGTATTTGTCGTAACGTAACTGGTAAATTGCAATGTAGTGAAGCACTTTTTACCTACCGTCGCTTGGTCTGGATTTACAGTGCCCGATGATCGCAATGTCTTCATGCCATGTTCGATTCTTTTTTTAAATCAAAAATTGTTATTTTCGTTTTCTTCGAAATAAAGCTCATGACTCCTTTAACCATTTTTTCTCTATTGCTCTTAGTTTTGATTTTTACCCTGCAGATTCATTTAAAAAAATTGACCTGTACATATTCAGTTATAAATGGGTTTTCATTAAAATTAGACGCACGGAATTTAGACGTATTTATAATATCGATGGCAACACTGAGTTAAACTTCATTCATTAATCTCTCTTTGACTCTGATAACCTAACTTTAAGCTTAATTTATAATTTTGTAAATTAATAGCAAAAACAGCTGTTAAATACTTAGTTAGTTAATCCACGAAGCAGCTAAATTAACCAGGTAATAGTTAATAATATGCACAGTTATTTTGTTATCACCCACGTCATGTTATATTGGACCTCAAGATTCTTGTGTACTTTGCATTTTTTCATTAGAGGACAAATTTTCTGATATTCTCATCAGTATTGTATTTTTATTTATATTCCACTGTATTTATACAGTTGTATTGTATACAAATTAGTGCAATAATTTTGTTGATAAGTCATATTATTCTAAATATAGATTAGCATTGTAAATTGTAACTGAACCCAATGTTTCATTTTTTCAAGATCAAATTGTTTATATTTTACCAGATAGTCCATTTTAATACTTGAAAAAATAATTTGTCGCTTATCGAAGATAAAGAATCAAAAGTCCTATTATACAGTCCAAAACAATGCTTGTTGATTATACTTAATCTGAATTAACCACAATTTGAAATTTTTTGTTAGTCATCAACAACATTCATTATTATACTACATACTATGAATACTTTTAACATATATTGAGATTATCAAACTTTCAAAAAATTGAATGAAGATTTGGGAGAAACAATTATTACTTAGCGATTATGATAATCAAATTATTTTCTAAGTCACATACTGTCAGTAAGCTCCATCGTAGACTAGGTATTCCTAGTGCAAGGTTATTGTCAAATAGCAGCATTGCAGATAAATGGCTTTACACTACTATTATTATCTTCAAATGAATCACCACAACGTAAAATTACTGATAATAAATTTTATGGATAATAAAATATATAGATAAATTGGCTACTGTGCCACTATTCGCCTGACTTCAAACTCACAAAACATAGGTACAGAAGTCAATCACATGTATGTACTTAACTTTCATACCTACGCTCGGTGGTCGCTCTATCTATATGTCTATCTCTCTCAAGCGCATGGCACTCACACTCACTTGCACTCTGGGCCCAAACGAGACAGTCCGAGATATTGTGTCCGTGAGCAGTGTCTATGCGTGCGTTGCTTGAGCGCACTTGATTCACTTCTGTACCTATCTATTTTGTGTCAAACTGTCATAAAGTTTGGTGTGTACTTAACTTAATACTACTACAGCTTTTATCATGATGAATATTATGATTACAGGCATAATGTCAGAACAGCAGGTTGTTGGATCAGCACCAGCGTCTGTGGCCGCATCGGCCGTCAGTGTCGCTGAGGAGCAGCGTTCCGGCAGCATTACAGGAGGCACTGGTACATTACACAGTTTGATAATAGTTTGTGAACCATGGTCATTCTGTATCCTAAACCCAGGACATTGCAGTTTTAACTGCTGCCCAATGACTGGAATAATTTATGTCGTTGGTCTGTTTTTGTTTTGGTCTTTATACATAACATCACCCCTTGTATTCCCCAAAGGTTGGGCAGAGGTGTATAGTAACACCCTTATTTCGCTGTTATGTTTAAGTTCCATGTAATAAGGGGCAAGCCTATTGCCATCAACCGGGCACAAATCCAAACTGGGTTGCTACTGAGGAATTCCACACTAAAAAACCCAGTAACACTGCCTGACCTGGGGATCAAACCCAGGACCTCAAGATCAGCAGTCGCGCCTGCGACCACTAGACCAACAAGGCAGTCACATAACATACATAACATCACGCTTGTATTCCACAAAGGTTGGGCAGAGGTGTATAGTAACACCCTCATTTCACCCATTATGTTTAAGTTCCATGTAATAAGGGGCGCGCCTATTGCCATCAACCGGGCACAGATCCAAACTCTGGGCTGCTACTGAGGAATTCCACACTGAAAAAAACCCAATAACACTGCCCAACCTGGGGATCAAACCCAGGACCTCATGATCAACAGTTGTGCTTGCTACTATTAGACCAACGAGGCAGTTTCGTCTTTATGCACCTCTAATATACAATGTGTCCAGGTATGTAGTAATAAAACTTTAAGGGCGATATATGCACTTAATTTTATCGACAAAAGCTCCTGACATGTGGGTTTGAATACCCCCATACAATTACAAAGATAGAAAAATGGTAGTATCTGGCTTAGATATTTCGACCTCTACATATTCAAACACTCACAACTTAAGTTCTAGGTCTCATAGACTTGTGATTTTTTTACAGGTGTGTAGAGCAACACATAAAAGACTTGTGTTACCCCATGTAGATTTTTAGAAAATGTGAGAATACTGTATAAATTATGTGATGTCTCATTACAAAAATTGCTAAAATAATGTATGGCAGTTTAATATTTTTTAGGTTGTCTATGCCTTTCAAACGACATGAAATTTACGCCTCTGAGACCTAGGTCTTAGTTATAAGTGTTGGAATATGTAGAGTTTGAAATAGGTAACTTAGTTACTAAAATAGCTCTATTTTGGGGGGGAATAGACCCTTCAAATAGGGTGTTTTGGTCCATCAAATTGAGTTAATATGTACCGCCCATAGTTTTATTACTACAAACCGGCAACAGAGACACATTGTATAATAAATTTTTATCAGTTTTTATTCCCAATCCATTCATTTTTATTTGCTTTTATTTTTGAAGTCAAACAAATTGCAACTACTCTATATTGTCTATAGGAAGCGGAGGCGGCAGCGGTGCCGGCAGCGGTAGCGTTGTCGGTTCAGGTGCGTCCGAAGAAAAATTATATGGCGGTTGTGAAGGACCCAGTGCTATGTATGTGAAGCTGATTTCTTCAGATGGACACGAGTTTATTGTGAAGAGGGAACACGCCTTAACTTCGGGCACCATCAAGGCTATGCTGAGCGGACCCGGACAGTTTGCTGAGAATGAAGCCAATGAAGTCAATTTTAGGGAGATTCCGTAAGTAGTATTTGAATTTTATAAGGATAAATAATTAGACCATGCGAATCATACGATTTGCGAGGCTAAGCAATGCTTGCCACGGTCAGTCCGTGGATGGATGACCATCCGTTACACATCGAGACCCCTCCGTGCCTCGGAGAGCACGTTAAACGTCAGTCCTGGATGTCATAAGAATACCTACGACAGTTGTTACAGGTAGATAGAAACCCGAAAGTCTGACATCCGGTGTAACCTTAGAAAATCGGCATCGCGCAGTTACTGGGTTGCGGAGGTCTGATGGCAGTTGCTCCTTGTAGAATACTAGTATTCAGCTACATTTGGTTAGACTGGAAGCTGACCCCAACTCAATTGAGAAAAAGCTAGGCAGAACGAGATTATAATTATTTTAGTTTTCTTAGCATGTTCCAATGATATGTCTTGACCAGAGGTTTAACTGCTGTGACAAAGAGCTAGCCTTTCATTCATGTGGCAAGATTCTGGCTATACCCAGGGCCACTACTGACTAATAATGCTGTTATTATTTACAATAATGAAGCAGTGGGCATTTACCATTGCCAAATGGATGATGTTGCCCATTTCTTATTGTCAGCCTTTTCTGTCCCACTGCTGGGCAAAAGCCTTCCCCCAAGTCCTTCCATGTATTATTTTCTAGCACTACATCTTTCTGGGCCTCGTTACTGCAGGCAAACGTGAATTACGGCTACAATATGTGTCTTTTTTCTTTTCCAGCTCCCATGTCCTCCAGAAGGTGTGCATGTACTTCACATACAAGGTGCGCTACACAAACTCGTCGACGGAGATCCCCGAGTTCCCGATCGCGCCCGAAATCGCACTGGAGTTGCTTATGGCCGCCAACTTCCTCGACTGTTAGAGTACATTAATGTACCGGTAGATGGCGCTAGTGTGACGTGAGGTTACGGGAAATGAGGTTTGTTGAGAACTTTGTAATTAGAAAAGTTTTCTTTATTTGTGAAAGAATTTTAGGATTGTCATTGTCGTGTGTAAAGAATTGCGAAGTGTAGATGCAGCGCCGGGTTTGGCTATCCAGGCGCCCCGGGTGAGATATTCATTTCCAAATAGCGGCGCCGTCGCGGCCCTGGCGCCCCGGGCAACCGTGCGCCCCTAAAGCCGGCACTGTGTAGATGACGTAGTCTTTCAGTATTTGATATATTTCAACTTTTACTCTATACTTTTAGTATCGATTTTCTTCTATTATCTGATCTCTCTTAACTTCTAATCACACTAGCGCCACACAGTGGTCAGAAACTAAATGATCCCGCTAAGATCATTGGTTACGCAACTGCAATTCAGTGTGATATTAACATTTGTAATGATCGCAATTTAAATTAAATCGTATTGTCACGAGTATTGACATCATCCGATCATTAAACGCGAATTTATTTTTATCGATGTCAAACAAGGATAGATAATTGAATGTTGTATCTATAGACAGTAAATAGACATAGAATTAACAGTATGCTCCATAGTAATTTAAAATCTAGTGTGTTAAAAGAGCTACGAGTGACGATTCTTAAATAGAGATAAACTACGATAACATGTCCCGCCCCTCCAAAATTCAAAACGCTTCAATGTATTTGTGAAAGTATTTATAAAGCACCACCAATACTCCCAACGCATATGTGCGTGTTGAGACAGCCGTCGAACAAAAACTACAACTACATACACACTCTTTCGTAAAGATGTGACTAAACACATTGAAATAGTAATTTGAAGGGGCCGGACATGTTATCGAAGTTTATCTCTACGTCCGACGCACCCTGGGCAGCCAACCCCACTACCAACCTTGATCTTTTCACCACGACATGAGCTATTCTCATAATTATATCATATAGCTTATGCAGATACGAGAGAAGATAAGAATATCTTTTGGTTAAAGACTTCTCCAATAGATGAGGGATTGTAGCACAATAGATAATTGTCTAATATTGCTAGTGACATTCTCTCTCCAAGATATTAAGAATGGTTGAGGACCGCTGCTATGTACAGTCAGCATCAAAAGTAGGTGATGATTACTCAAAGTTTCAAAATTGTTTAATGAATGAAAACTTACAAATTATTATTTTGGTCAACAACTAACGATAGAGGAGGAAATTGTTCAAAGAATAATATTGTGATAATGTAGACAAGCAATTAGTTTCTAAGTTAATTAATATCGAAATTCCAAAATATTCATCGACTTTTGCTGTTGACTGTAATATTTGGTGATATTTTAATTACCCGCCAATTTTTTTTAGCCTCTACTTATAATACAAACACTCTATGAAAAGAAAGGTTATTCATTTATTTTTAAATAATTTTCCCGGTTCGCTCCCTTTCGCCCTACCAAAGGCCGTAGGCGAACGGGCCGGTTTTGCATCAGAATGAGTGACCTACCTATATTTTTTTCAAAGACGGAATCTTTGAATAATTCGTAACGCCTAGAAAAAATGTGGATGGTGATTAAAAAATCAGCCTGTTTATATACTGTTTATAGATATGATCCATTTAGCTTATCACTATAGATCCTATTAAAGTTATGGGTCTATAAAATGGAATAAGGGCTGACACATAAGTCCGATTTTTGCCCAACCGACAGTGTGAACAAGGCTGACGTTGCGGTCGGTTTGACTTAAATAAACTGTTGTTCTTATTACCTATCAGTTTTGTTTTTTGCAACGTCATGACACCCTGTAAGTTAATTCGATGGGCAGCCCGAAACCTTAGCAGGGCTAGAGGCTTATTCTATCATCGAAATTGTAAAAAGTCGCATACGAACCGCAGCTCAAACACTGCTATTTGACATTTTTCTCTTACAAAGATAACGCAGAAATGGTCGTGGTTGATTTTCGATTCCGTTCGATTGCGATTTTTAACAATTTTCTTAGTAAAATTCGCCGTCCCCGGAGAATATAATGGTATTCGCAAAAACACAGCTTATCAGAACAAAATAAAAACCGATTTTTGAGGACTGATTGCCAGTTACAAGCAGTACATGGCAAGCAGTCGTCAAAAATCGGTTTTTATTTTGTTCTGATAAGTTGTGTTTGCCATTATATTCTCCAGGGACGGCGAATTGGCCTCTTGAAAAAGCTGTCCTTTCTGTAAAAATTATATGGTATTAAGGGAATGCATGCAAGAATTGTAATTAATTTCAGTGTAATAATCTGTTTTTAGCTAAAAGTCTGATGTTAAATTTATTATTTTTAAAGCCAAAATTTTATTGTGAATGTCAACTGTACATACAGTTAGTGACTTTATAGAAATTTCTCAGTTTTGCTATTCACTATAAATTGTATATTTAGAAAGAAATACGGAATTCTTTGGAGTGATAGAAATATTTTCTCGCGATCTTGCCATGAAAACAATGTGTTCGATTTTCATGTCAGGCTGGTCAGTGTTATTGAGTTGTTCGTCGAAGTTTTACACCCATATTCTAAGACGTTCCTCCAAAACTTACTCGACTCAGGACGGCATCGAAAACACCTTCAAAATTGTATTCTTAGTCGTAATGTCGAGTGAACTTTGAGGTTCCTCGACGCAGTCATTACGTCGTAATTTGAATTATCTGCATCGCGAAAATAACGCCGCGATAAATACTTGTAAGGATTATCGTAACCATATTCGATAAATTCTTCATAATTCATTTTTGTTACATACGAACTTTGACACTTCCTTCCTTAAGGTAGGTTCCGAGGTATCTTGAGTTTGACAGATGATTCTTCACCTCGACTGAGGAAAAATCTCGAGTCGAGGACGATTATGTCAACTATAGGCTGAGTCGAGGTGGAGTCGAGTCGACTAAGTTTTGGAGGAACGTCTTAGAATATGGGTGATAGTCTTTTAACCTGTATCGTGTAAATGTGAGTGTATAACAGTACTATATCCACCTCGTCGCAAAATACAAGCGTCATGTTATATTTTTCTTTACTAGATTCCAATAAGTTCCGTAATTCTTAAATACCATATGTAATCATAATGTATCTGAAAACCTGATTATATAAATCTAATATTTATTCTATAGTTTGGGGATATCGCATTTGTAGTACAGTTTAGTTAAAAAATGCCTAAAATTCAGTGGCCACCACATTGTATATCGTCCCATGGACCGCTATCTATGTTGCACGGTCGTATACTATGTTTTAATATCACAATTTGACAATGGTGGCCCATTACTGAATATTTTTGTGTACATCCCTGAAGTGTCGTTGTAATTATTACTAACGTGACAGACACTGACTAAAATTTAGGTAAAGTTAGCCAATTTTATATTTTTTTGTATCTAAATGTTCCTTTCTAGTAACGCTTAAAACCTTGTATAAACTGAGACGCTAGGATTCATTCATTATTTATTTTGTCAAGCGTCACTTAACATTTAACCAAATCGCAATGTTTTGCTTTTTATTTTGTTAATAAACCGTAAATTCTTATGATGTTTATTATTTCATATGTCCCTAGTAACCTAAACCCTCTTATTGCGAGAGATGATTAAAACAAGAAAAACCCAGATTTAAAAATATGCCCATCACTTATAACGCCATAGTCATGACACACATATGGGGCTTTTTTAACCGACTTCCAAAAAAAGGAGGAGGTTCTCAATTCGGCTGTATGTTTTTTTTTCTTTTTTAATGTTTGTTACCTCACTACCACCTCATTTATAAACCGATTTGAAAAACTATTTTTTGTTTGAAAGAGTATTCTTTCGAAGTGGTCCCATTTAAATTTGGTGAAGATCTTCGTAGATAGACAATGGAACTCCTCAATGACGAACAGTACGCATAATGTGATGGTGTGATTATGTTACGTGCAGCGTTTTTAGTAGGTCCAATCATTTAAAATTTAATTCAAGCCACTAAAATGAAAAAAAAAATTAACAAAAATAAAACCGACTTCAAAAAACCGAAATAAAGAATACAATAATAAAATTAACAGTTTCAGAAGTCGGTGCTAATCCACGATGAACCAAATTGAAGGCACCGACTTTTGTAACTGTTAATTTTATTATCGTATTCTTTATTTCGGTTTTTTGAAGTCGGTTATATATTTGTTAAAATGTTTTTTATTAAAACATGGGTTTTACTTAGACCATCTCTTGTAATAAGAGGGAAAGTGTCGGTCAGTTCCCACCAAACTGAAAAATCCTCGCGCACTTTTTTGACGTCACTGAATAAAGAACTGTATCAGTATTGCCTTTAAGTATAAAATTCGACGCTCCGGTATACTCGAGCATGCGCGAGGAAACGTTTGATGTCTGCTTCGGATTTATACTGAAAGCCAATACTGATACAGTTGTTTGTTCAGTGACATCAAAATAGTGCGCGAGGATTTTTCCGTTTGGTGGAATCTGACCCTTAGAGTGTCCTGCAACTCTGTTTCAGTTCAGACTTTGATTAGTGGATTGGTGTTATTGGCGATCACCTACGTTCTACAACCACGTAAGAATGGCCTCAGCGAGCAGAGCCATATACTAGGCTTCATCATCATCTTCCTGCCTTGGTCCCAAGTTACTTGGGGTCGGCGCAATAGGTTTTTCTCTTCCACTCTTCCCTGTCAGCCGTCTCATTATCATTTACTCCCTTATCTTTCATATCCTCCCTCTCCCCCTCCATCCATCAACATTCATATTCATCACTCTCTTAGTCACATGTGTTTCATCCCTCCTCATCACATGCCCATACCAAGACAAACGCTTTCCTTTCAACTTTTCAGTCACTGGTGCCACTTTCAAACTCCCTTTAATATACTTATTTCTTACTTTATCCATTCGCGTCACTCCACACATCCATCTCAACATTCTCATCTCCGCTACGTCTAATCTTCTGTCATCCTTCTTCTTCACGGCCCAACACTCTGATCCGTACAGAACGACAGGTCTTATAATGGATTTGTAGATTTTGCCCTTCAGCTTGAAGAGCATCCGTTGGTCACAAGTTGTCCCTGTGACCTGTCGCCATTTCATCCAACCTGAGTTGATCCGATGCATAATAGGATAATAATCATAGGCTTATAATCATAAATGGCTTGAGCTGCAGCTTTGGCTCAATCATAACGTTTTATGCGCTCCTGGTACATTGGTATCTACGCAAGTGTGTCTCACACTACTAGGTAATCATAAAAATAAAGATTTTATGCGTTTCTGGTACGCAGAGTTGGCAGTCTACCTATCTGTTACTAGGCAATCATAACGTAGTATTACCAATATCGGAGGACCCAAATAAATTGAATATCTCAATATAACGTACTGTGGTCCACCAGAACATCATAAAACAATGTGGGTAGATTAAGGTGTTATACATTGACGTGGTTATGTATCCCTGGTACAACCATGCTGCGATCTGCTTGACAGATAATAAAGTAACTTGCCAAATGACGGTAGTAGGATAATTTCTAAACATAAATCAAACTATCATTCAATTGTTATTTATGTCTAGAAATTATCCAACTACGGCTCGTAGGTATATGGCTCGGCCGACTGATTCGATTCTGCCACCCATTCAAAACATTAATTACCTTACAGATCGATTAATCTAGACATCTGTTGAGCATTAGTCATTTAGCTATGTGGTTGTAGGTGCTCGCCAGTGGTTGTAGTCCGTGCTCGGAATTTCTTCTTGTTGGTTCCTTTCGGTTTATAATTGATAAGCTTTTTGGTTGTATTAATATGCAGATTTACACTTTAACTTATACTTACGCAATGTTCATGGTTCACGTTAACAATTTGGGTAATTGTCTCTAATTACTTTTAAGCTCAGCGCAGACGAGGGCAATCCTCAGCGTATTTTTTTTGTCCGTAAAAATAAAACAATTGGAACTAAAAAAAACATAACCCTGTCTTTGCTGTCGCACAGTCCGGTAAAAACTACCGCGAACATTCAAGTGTTTTATTTTTACAAACAACTTTTTACAGACTGTCCTTCGTCTGCGCTGGGCTAGCTAGGTCTATAGTTTGTCAAATACCAGAAGAGAGGGATGGTGATAAATAAAAGCAAACATAATGATTGACTTGTCCTTTATTCAATGCGTAAACAAAAACCGGTCCACCATTTTCAGATATTTGGAAAATAATCTCAGGCAGCTCACTACAATAATACATGGACTACGTACTGCTTACTATAATCATTATACTTTGGAATGATATCCTGCTTAATACTAACACATTAGGAAAATCAACTTTACAAATAAACCGAAGATTCGTCAATAAATAAATTCTGATTTCATAATTACAAAACTAATCGATTTAACGTACGCTAAAAATTCCATCTGAGATCTACGAGTAAGCTTATAATAAAAACTTTGGATAAAAAATTAAAATAATTATTGACAATTTGTTTTGTACATTTTTACAAAGAAAATAATTCAAATCCGGTTGAATACTGTGTGAGAATGTATTAAGGAATTAAATGCACAATGTTACAATAAGTTGTGACTCTGTAAACGCACCTTACCTAACGAAAAATATACACGTTATACTCGCAATAATACATTTTACATTAAAAAATAATACTTTATAATAAATTTCAATCGATATCAGTTAGACAAATATTGTTCATTGGAAGAATTAATTCTTATATGTATGCACCAGTACTGGTTGAGTATAAAATCTGCAACACCACCGTTGCACCAAAAATATAAAATTTGTATGAAAATAACCACAAAACTTACTCATTAGGTGCAAGTTTGAGGAATGTGCCCACTGTACTGCGTTACATAGCCGTCCTTATTATTAAAAGTATTCAAATTTTATTGGCAATAATATCACAAATCAATATTATCATGATTTCACAATCAACAGTCCTGAGTGACGACGTTATGAGAGATGCATGAAGTTTCGAGAACGAACAGATATGTTGAACAATAATAATCACGAATAGGCAACATGACATATTTATTTGAAGCACAACAATGCTGATGATATGTCAATAGATATCACTAAATGATCAACACATAGTAGGTATGTTCACGTAAATAGCGCACTCTTGCATAGTTTGCATACTAATTATATAGAAAAGAGTTTCAACTCAAAATCTATTAAAAAGCAGAATTAAATCATTTACATGAATACCTTTATCAATGATGGAAATGCAGAATGATTGTTGTGTAATTTATTTAGGCCACGATTAACTTAGGCGAAGTATAGAGCCTTTTTTTTAAATAGGAAAATTGAAATTCTTAATAACTTTCTTTTATTATCAAAGATTATCGATCTATCGAAACTATAGGTAGTCGGAGACCCAGTTTTAGAGCCTGCGACTTATTGGTGCTGATTGTAGGTAATCATTTTTCATATTGTACATTTTGCATTTCCACCGTCGATTTTCCGAAACCGCGCTATTCACCCGAACACAATAATATAAACGGGTATGTACGTATATGAACTCTGATATAAAAGAACGCGAAGACACGGATGGATATAACGACAATTATTTGGCTCACTTAATTCGCTACGGATAACATTGAGCATTCGTTTGTCTTTTCCAAATAAGCGTCGCACTATAGAATTTAAGCGGCAAATGAGTCAAATATCTATGAGCATATCCGGGTAAGTACACTAATCGTTCTAATATTAGGTCATAGCCTATGTAAAGCTGTCGACGTCATAAGACGTAAATAAAAATTGCCACTACAAGCGAAACAGAAGGTCATAGGGGTATCATTCAACCCTGATCGGTATGACCCATGTTTTGATCTAGAGGGATCATTTTTTTGCTGACAGAGTAAATTGGAGGGGAATCTAACTTCCCAGATATGGCCTGTACTCGACTCTTGACAGACTCCATTGGCGCTGAATCTACTTTTACGTCATCTGAGCTAGATGAGGAATATTGGAAGGAAGAAGATTCAGTGTTGCCATATATGTGTTGGGGTTCTCTCACGTTGCCATACAAGTTATAATTATGAATGAGAGTAGAAACTCTGTTTGGGGCGGCGGGGAGACTGCTGTGTTCTTTGGGCGGTTGTTCGGTGACTGTAAGCTGACTCGTGGTCACTGGCTGGTTGATCTTAAAGTCTGGTTTGGGAGGCGGCGCGTCATCATCTTGCACGGACGACTGGTTACTTAGAATCGGGTTCTGAGGGATGCATATTTGGTTTTGTGGCGCGTAGACTTGGTTTTGCGAGGTCAGCGTCTGATTCTGTGGGGTGGCGACCTGTAATTAGAATTATTATTCCTTTGAATTTTTTTTAAGATTGCCTGCAGTCGGCAATATAGGAAAAGGGAGAAATGATGTAACTAAGACTAACTCAAGTTTGTAGGTGATTTTATAAATTGTATATTATTTTATTTTCAGTGCGTTTTACGACGGTTAAATAAAATAAAAATAAACTACAGGAAACTACAGAGTTAGATTCTACAGATAATTTTTATCTTACATGCAGTTATCGATGGTCTCTACTGACATTATTCATACTATCATAAGCCCTATCGATGTTCCTATACCATATTCACTGAAGCATGAGACAAAATGGAACCAAAAACTACCCACTTTTTAAATAATACCTTTTTTTAATTCTTTAACAAAACTCGATCAGCGTTTGTCTCTAGTCGTGCCTGATGGTAGGCGCCGACAGGGTCTAAGATACAGCACTAGAACCCAAGTAGCAAAGATAATAGAGGGACTCCCTTATACCCCTGTATTGTCTATACAAATACAGCCAAATCAGCTTGAAGACGTTTTTGCGTTTGTAGTAGTATAAGGTACTTTGAAGCGGCTGATGCGAGAGGTATTTGGCGCAAACTAGTTTATTCCGATTTTAGTCACTGTATTTACGCTACTACAAACGCAAAAACGTCTCCAAGCTGATTTGGCTGTATTTGTAACATGGTGTCAATTACAAGAAGCAGACTATCGATAATTGTAAAGTGGGTTGTAATTTTCTATTTCAGTTCGTCTCACACTTGGGTGAATATGGTACAGTTTATAAAATACAAAAATATCGATAAACTCACCTTGACCTATCAGCATGCAACACTGACCTGTGCGTTAGGGCTGGCGGGCTCCGCTGGCGGTTCCAGGGCGGCCCGCCAGTCGATATTTGGATGTCGCTCGCGGATGCAGTCCACCACATCCAGCAGGTTCTTAGCATCCATCGCGAGGATGTGTGCTGCTGCTAGCATGTTTCTGGAGGAATAGAATTATTTGATCAAAAAGTTGTTAAAATCTTTAGGTAACTATTAGTCTACTTACAAGGCTTTTTCCTGGGATCCAAGTTTAGGACACGGAAACTATAATCTAGGGTTGTCAGTGGTGGAGATTCTGTAGCGCACTTTGACAGTACTAAACTAAACTAAGGGTGTCTCTTTCTGTTTCAATAGAAAAAGAAAGTGACAGTTGCGCTTAGTCTAGTTTAGTACTGTCAAAATGTGCTACAGACTCGACACCATTGTGGACTCTTTATTAGAACCAGAATTTATTCGGCAATTATGCTGAGAATGAGATAGATTAATTATTATTGATACTTGATTTTATTTATTTCTGCTATATAGATTGATATTCTGTCCATTGTAGGTATATAAGCAAGGATCCGAAGTGTTTAATTTTTTCTGCATTCTTTCTGCCATGCGACTAAAGTTTGATATACTTACTTAGTGTACTCATGCTGCAGCGTAGTGTTGTGGTATTGTATGGCCAACCGCATCGCCTCCACCAACGCCGCCATATCCTTGCTCAACACTTGGTGAGCCATCTCCACCTCCCTGTGAAAACGTAAACAAACCAAATGAATATGTGTGTGTCGTTATTTTGACTCATATGTAATTGTTTAGAATATTAGCAAATTTTGTAAAGCCACAGTGACATTTTGCCTTTCGTTTATCCTACTCCTAAAGGTTAATCGACATCTAGTAGTTCGTTGTTTACTTTACTTTGATCGTATATTTATGAGTTCATTGTTTTATTTCAATCGTTCGTTCGTTTTTCGGAGTAGGTATGCCCCCCACCCCAACATAGTTCGGCAACGCACAAGATGCTAAAACCTAAGAGAATTGCAACATACCTCTGAGCATGGTGCGGGAAGGGCACGACGACCTTATCGACGGTCGCGCACAGGTCCCTGAGGTCGCTGCCCACAGAGCGCACGGCGGCCAGCACCCCGTTAGCGCCCGCGCCGCCCGCAGCCGCGCCCGCCAGCCGCATGACGCACCGGACCACGCCGGTGGTCGCGCAGTACACTGGGTCCGTTGTGTTTGCTGAGCGACCCTGCTGGATTAGATAGGCTTTAGGACGGGGGCAGAGGCGGCCTTTGGGGGTGGCCTCGCGCGCTCGCGCAACATCCCAAGTAGTATTGTTAGTATTAGGTAGTAATAATAATGTTTATATTCCGCATTGTACGCCGCGTTTTATGGAACATTGCACTTCTCGTCAAGCATCATCATGAAAACTAATTCCACAAAGACAAGGGCCTCGCAAAGATCTACCCGCCCAGAGCCTCGCTATGGCTAAGGCCGCCCCTGGACGTTCGATTTGGTCCACTTGAAGAAACTGTCGAAATTGCAGTACGAGAGCACGTTGGGTTGATGACATCATTAGAGACGCGGGAAATACATTGACGAGGGATGCACAAGATCGAGGAGGCTGGCAAAAACGAAACGGACCCTCAGCAGTGGGTGATCCCGGGCTAAGTTGATAATGATGATGTTTAACATCGAATAAAGATTACCTACAAGTTACAACAGCTTACCTTGTCTTCACTGGGCGGTCGTTCTTTGGATACCGTATTCGCTGGACTAGTTTCCGCAGAGGTCGCTGCTGTAAAACAAAAGATCAGTGTTAAATCGATAAAATAGTCTAATAGAAAAATAATTTTATGGGAACATGCTTCGCGAAGAATAAAAATAGATGTTCTTTTCCCTTTTAACCAGTAAACCATGCTCTGTTAACCATTTGACCGTTTGGTTTTGTGTTCATTGTCATTCAGCTCATAAATCGACAAAATAATATCTACGATAAATAATGCTGTTACATGGTATGCCGATAAATAAATATATTTTCAACACACGTATCCGACGCCGAAATGGACACGAAATTTTATATTCTGTATAAAGGAGAAACTAACTGACTGACTGATTTATCAAAGAACAGCCTAAACCGCTAGGGTTAGAAACTTGAAATTTTGACAGTAGGTACCTTTTATAACGTAGGCATCTACTGAAGGATTTTTCAAAATTCCTCCCTTAAGGAGGTGAAAAAAAAAGCTAGTGGGAGATATACCTGACTGGGGCGATCAAATGGAGATTAGTACCTGAATGCGGTTGACTAGACACTCGTGGTTCTTGTGTGCTGTCTGATTTGTGTTCGGTTCCCGGATCAGACTCTGTTGATAGTTGCACGTTTGATAGACGCTTTTTCTGAAAATAATATTGTTATGTCATTTATTTGGCCACTTAATAGAAATAGCTTGTAACTAGTAAAAAAAAATGCGGGTATTAAGACCACGGATATCATCCATGCTCAAGCCAGGTAGGTATTCACCATAGTTGTTTTGATACTCTCAATTATCAGAAGTATATTTGGTATACTAAATACATTAGAAGGCTATTCTAAATCCTCAGCATATATTCATTACGTCTGATAGTGAACTACGAACGATAGGGTGATTTGATTGTAAAAGCCACGTGAGGAAGCGAACGCAAAACGAAAGCAGATGGCAGCACCATCGTAAGTACTGTCACAACCTTAGATTATATACCTCTAGATGTAACCATGATTATAGTAGGAAGTGTGGAAGTGAGAAGCATATATACAAAATAAGTAAGAAAACTGAGACAAAGCATCGTATCTTTGTCTCATGTGATGTGCCGTTTTTTCGCTTGGCAAACTTTTTAATGTTAGCCAATTAGCCAACTCATTGTCACAGAACGTCGGTTTCCACGTATTCTTGTATTTATGAGATATAGACTCCATTAGTTAAGTGTTTAGTGTATATAGTATGCTCTACGATGGATGCAGTATTTTAGTTTTATATTGCTGTCTCATGTGCGGCCACGCGGTGGCTCTATCTAGAGGTCTAAATAATAATCTAGTCTAAGATCTAAGGTCACAACCAATCAGAACGAGAATTATATTGACGACGCGTTTGGTTCAGTGGTTGTGCGATTGGCTTCTGCACTGCGGTCGTACGGAAAAAATATTTGTATGGCCTACATATATTTGTTCCGGGTCTGAGTGTTTGTGCATGTGAAGATTTGTGTCTGTAAACGCACCCACGATACAGGAGAAGTCCAAGTGTGGGGCAACGATTTAAAAAAAAAGACATTTAAAACTATCAAACATATTTTAACCAATGAAATTGCTTTGGTAACAATGATGGTGGCTCTATAAGTAGTTTCCCAGGTCCCTACTCCATTCGGGCGGCGGGCTGGGGAACCCGTCGCCCGACCAGTAACGGGCCCAGGGAGGATGGTGCGTCTTGTCCTGCGCGCGCCTCTCGGATGGATGTGGGGCAGGGGAGCAACTGCCCCACCACAGGAGGGGTCCACCAGAAGAAGCTGGTGGACCGAGACCTGCCGGGGTCGCGGTGCATGCAACAGCGAATCCCGTGACCCCGGCCTTAGGTCAGAAGGAGGGACACCGTGGGGTTTTAGCCAGTAAGAGTCTGGCACACCCCCCCGTCTTCCCCAGACGGGGGATAGTCCATGAGGATTACCCACGTGAGAAAAAAAAAAAAAAAAAAAAAAACAAGGTCCCTACTCCATCTTGTGACGATATAATTACCAGGTTCTCCTCCTGCATCTGCAACCACCGTCGATCTTCCTCGCTCTGATGCTGCTGCCTTGCCAACTCAGCTAATAGTCGCCGTTCAACAGCTTGCTCGCTGTCGCATTCTGGACTCTGTTTTATACGGAATAGGGGTTATAATTTACTGAATATAATTTCCATAGTAGCAATAATAATTAGAATACCTTGTGATAGAGTTAAACATTAATTTTGTGACAAGATTTTTGTTTTAAACTCAGTTTTAATTAGATGAAATTAATTTCATACATTTTATCAATTTTAAATTGTAATTTGATATAAGTTAGGGTGCGATTCGAAAATTAAATAATTTTGAATTGTATCAAAAATTAATATTTCAATAAAAGACAAAATATTACAGCCGCTAATTGTAACTATGTTTGTTGCAAAATAGCAATAAAATATTGTGCAATTATGGGACTTAATTCTACACATTTTGTAGAACCAACATTGCTGTTAGTAACATTGCCAATTTCCAAATTTTGTACAAAATATTAACATGGGTTTTAGTAAATAAATTTAAAATGTTATTGACCAGACATTTATACCGAATAGTTTTTGAGAAAATTTGATGATTATAACCAACAATGTTAGTTCTTTTATTTGGAAAATATCAATGAAATCATTTGTGAAAAAATATTTATTAAAAATCAAATGCTTGCTATTTTAATTAATTTAAACAGAGAGCCTTATTTATTATATTCCACAAATGATCTCAATATAATTAAAATTATTAAAATAATAAATAAAAATAAAAACCGACACTCTACCGGAGAAACCCAAATGACACAAAAAATCTGAAATCAAAAATAAAACCAAAGAAAAAGAATAAAGTATTGCAAAATAAAAGTTTATTTACAAATACATACACCTCAATATTGGGAGTTGGGATTGGATATTTACATATTATGGAATAAATATTTTCAAAAACTTTGGGCCTTATCTCGTTCTATTTTGTTTCAGGCTCAAATTAAGCGCAACTGTTACTTTGGAATTGTAAAGGCGGGTACAGACTGCTGTAACGTAACATGCACTGTAACATGAAAGGTACGTAGTACGCACGCGTAGTGTGTACGGTTCGTGCGCGCAAGGCGTCCACACTATGGGAATTCTGTTACATTGCACGATACATTGCGACAATGTGGACGGCAAATTCTTTCATTGCGTGTTACATTGCATGTTACATTTCGTAAGTCTGTACCCGGCTTAATATCGCAGTACTATGGGACGGCCATGTTTCGGAAATGAAAAAGTATATTAATAACGGTGGCACTCATTACTGATGGCCGTGAGGTTATTGCTCTCTTTTTAGCTAAAGTTATGTTTTAAGCAGTGATAGCCTAGTGGTGTGACCATCGGACTACCATGTCATAGGTCCCAAGTTCGAACTCAAGGCAAGCACCTCTGACTTTTCGAATGCATCTCTGACTTTTCAAATTCATGTGCGTATTGTATAATTATCACTTGCTTAAAAACGGTGAAGGAAAACATCGTGAGGAAACATGCACACAGGCATACCTGACAGATATTTCTCGACGGCATGTGAAGCCAAGTCAGAGGCCCATGGGCGGCATAAATTCTGACCCAGGTTAGTCACTAACCACACGAAAAGAAGAAGAGCTAAAGTTATCTCACTCTATCACTCTATATGCGTATAATTTCTTATTAATTGACCTATCTGAAAAGCTTCAATAAGCTGTGATTGAGCTTTCTTTTGGGCCTGAAACTTCTAAATTACAGACAGTGGGTAAGCTTACTTATTTTAAAATAATAAAAAATGGGAGACCCGTCATGTAAACTGTATTACTTATAATAAATATGGCCACTTCTATGCGTCACTCTTCTCGCTACTCCTGGCCACAGACACAAGCATGCTCTAATATCTACACACACATACTAAATACTTTTCCCTCGTACGATGTCAATGTTAAACGCAAAACCTTAGGAATTAGATCTATATTTAAAGTTTATGGGTAGATATATAACTCGTTAGTGCCTACAGTAACTTGACAAGAGTAGAGAAGAGAATTCCTCTCCTTTCTTTCTTTCTTCTAAACAGACATGTTTATAAATAAATTATGGCAAGAACTAAAGAATATAATGACAATTATGTGTTGTACTAAGTGTACCTGCGCAATCTTACTGCCACTACGCCAAAACCTTGCCAAGGAATGTGCCAAGTCAAGTCAAGTCAACATTTTTTATTTCAAATAGACCAGATTTCAAGCACTTTTATGCCTATTGTGACTATAAGTTATTTGCTATGAGATTATATACCTTTTTCATTAACTTTTGACAGGACAATGAACCATTTACCTGGAACTTCTATATACTTTTTATTTTCGTACTCTGTCATTCATCTAAAAATGTTGGATAATAAATTAGTAGCTCTCAAACGAAGGTTTTGCATTTAACTATTAAAACTTCATCATGCCGTCCAAATTAATAAAAATATCTACGCGAACAATATTCCAATCACCTGCACGGGTTGTGCTACTCCGTGGACATGCGAGACACCCGTCGAAACTCCTTGTAACGCGCCGTGAACCGGCATCACGCCATGTAAGGGCACTCCCGCCGACGAAGCCCCGGTCATAACACCCGACGAAGCACCGGGCATAACGCCAGAGGCCGTCGAAACGCTGGATACGGGTACTCCGCCCGTCGATACAACTGGCGCTGAGCCCGAAACGACGGCCGGCTGACACTCCATCCGTGATGCAAAGATGACAGACGCGTCGGCCGGCTGGACCATCGCCGGGCGGTACGCCGGCCCGGCCAGCTGCGGCGCCTGGGAGCTCGCCACCTGTGCCCTGTACATCATCGGCTGCGCTCCCGACACACTGTGCGTATATATCTGCTGACCTCCGTACGACATTGGAGGGACCACACCCATCGGTTGCGACGTATAACCTTGGACCTGTTGGAACGGCTGTGGGCTTGCAGACCGCAGATATCCGGGAGGACCTTTCGTAGGTCTGGCCTGTCCCGGAGAGTATGGGACGCCTTGAACGACTCCTACTGGTACTCCATAAGCCGAAGCGGAAGGGTGGGACGCTGCCATGCTACTCTCGCGTCTATACTGCGGTCGCGCCATCGCCCGTTGCGCCGCAACCGCAACGCAACTCTTCACATTATCCCCACCGAAGTCGTAAATCTCTTCGACTAAAGGTGGGTCGGGTTGTGTGCGCATTTTATTCATCACACTGGCTGCTAATTGAGCATTTAGGGCACCTTGGACGGCAAACTGTCCTACGTCTTGATCTCTTCGAGTCCTCGGCGGGGGAGACGCGGGTACTGAATGTTGGCGAGTGAACGGAGCAATTGGGACCGGCGAACCGCGATGGGAGATGCTTCCTCTCGCATTACGTTCTAGAGAACCCATACGAATGGGAGCTCTTTCGGCACTTGATAATGCACCTCTCGTATTTCTTTCTAAAGACCTAACGCGGCTAGCATAAGACTCTGTGGGGTCTGGCTCAACGGCGGGTGAAGGTGACGCGGTTTCCCCACGAGGGGAAACGCTAGGAATATTCTGACAAAGATTATCGCAACTCTCGCGAGCACCTACTACAACTGTTAAAGTCTCATCGGGGGGCTCAGAAGGAGTCGGGGCAGGGACTATGGGGTCTAACTTCTGCAGACTCGCGGCAGGAATGGGGGCGGTTTGGAGTGGGATATCGATTTTTTCGTCGGGTCTAGGGTGTATGAGCTTGTCGACTATCTCGTGGGTCTCCGGCAGGGTCTCGGCGAAATCTACGGAGACGGTGTTGAATACCGAGGCGGGAGTAGTGTAGGCCTGCGGGTGGATGGCCCGAGCTTGGTTCTCTCGTAGCAGATGGGCCAATACTAGTGGATTTTGGGCCACGATGTAGGTCTGGGCTGCGTTGCCACCGGCTGGAGTTGCAGTTGTATCACCCACTGTTGAAAAAAAGTTTTCGCTGAACTATGGAACTTTTTCAAAAGGTTAGTTCAGACTGTATCCTACTTCACCGGGAATTATAACCTTAACTTTTTGTTCTCTTTTCTCGAATTCTTGCTTATAAATCTACAGCTATCTTAATTATATTTACCGGCGATATTGTTCGAGGGTCGCTGCGGCTTAGGAGGCGGTTCATCATTGAAGGATGCAGCTGCAACGCGCCTATTTTCCCGCCGCATGGTCTCCCACGCTGAACTACGCTCTTCTTGTAGAATCTCACTGTAATAAAAAAAAACAATATAAGACGGATGTATTTATGCTGCCCACAGACTTGAGATAACAATCGTCTTGAAGAAGCTTTTAAATGATGCAGTTACTTGTCACCCATTCTACTACGGGAACGACAATGGTGATAATGCAAGGCGTCGCGATGCAATTCAATTATGTTACCAATGTAATTGAGAATATGCGATGACGACGCAAAATGATAAAGGTTGTCTGGTAGATATCGCTATCAGCGATAAGACCGCCATTGTAGCCTTTAATGTTTGATATTGTATAAGAGCCTTGTTACAATTTTGGTGTACAATAAAGTATATTCTATTCTACAATAGGATCATTCAAGCATTCTTTAGCAAGAGTATATTGGGTCATGGGTGACGTTTACCTTTCAGTATTTATACTTACAATAGTGCCTCGGAGAGCACGTTAAACAGTCGGTCCCGGGTGTCATACGAATACCTACGACAGTCATTACTGGAAGTCAGAAGCCCGAATGTGTGACAACTGTTCTAACCTTGGGATATCGGCATTGCCCTGGTACTGGATTGCGGAGGTCTGATGGCAGTCGTTCCGTGTAAAATACTGGTATTTAGCCGCATCTGGTTAGACTGGAATTTGACCCCAACATACTTGGGATTTTTTTTCCTATTCGACTGCTTGTAGATGGTCTTGCGGATCGTTTCTACGTAACCGGGCAGTTATTGGTGAGACCTTAAGGGTCTCCAATCAATCCCACAAGAATAAAATACTTAGCCTAAGCTAACTACTATTACTACGTCTATTACTAACATCATGACTAGATAGCAACAACACCACTAAGGGCGTCCCCTAAGGGGGACTCGAACCTTGGCTTATGGCGTTGCTTGCGAGAGGACTGGGAGGGAGACAGTTTGATGAGGGCTGAATTAACGGTTTGACTGCGGAGTCAAAAAGGACGACCGGCTCCGTGGCTGCGGCGGGTGAGCACGGTGGATCCGGGGGGGCGCGGGGGGGCGCGGGGGGACGTCGCGGTGGGCCTCGTCGGCGAGGAACAAATGCCGGGCGGCGGCGGGCGTTATGTAGTGTGCTCGTCGATTTATTCGCCTCCTGGAGGAGGGTAATATCGTCGTCGGGCTCTAATAGCGCATGCCTGGGACGGCGTACTATGCTAATACCTGGGAAAAGGTTAGCCAGAACTATTTATACTTACAACAGCGTCTCCTTCAGCTGATGTGCGGCCGGCCTCTGACTGGGCTCGTATGCCCAGCAACGTGACATCACAGAGTACAGTCGCGGAGGACATCGCGGCGGCAACGCTAGACGTTCACCGTTCTCTAGTTTACCAATGACGTCATTATTTTTCACTCCGCTGAAGGGTTTTACGCCTAACATGAGGATCTCCCACATGCAGACACCTATGGAAAAAAAACCTATATTGACAATTGAAAAAGCAACAGTTGCCTAGACAAAAAAACACTAAAACAATATAACATCACGCCTGTATTTCTCGAAGGGGTTGGGCAGAGATGTATAGTAACACCCTTATTTCGCCGTTATGTTTAATTCCCATGTAATAGGAGGCGAGCCTATTGCCATCAACCGGACACAAATCCAAACTCCGGGCTGCTACTGAGGAATTCCACACGGTAAAACCCAATAGCACTTAGCCCGACCTGGGGATCGAACCCAGGACTTCACGATCAGCAGTCGCGTTTGCCACCACCACTAGAAAAACGAGGCAGTTAAATCTAAAATAAAATTTAAAATAATGAACGGTTTTTTTACATGACAAAAATGCATTCAATTGTTTAACATTTTGACCGCCCCAGGCGGCTTTATACAACAAACGTTTTTGTACCCGTGTCGCCCCAGTCGTATAAATATGACTGAGGAGACGCAGGCACGAAAACATTTTTATTTGTCGTATAAATCCGACTGAGGCAGTCAAAAGGTTAAAAATAATCTTGTAAGTAATTTAAAATCGTAGGGTGAGTGATACATACCAAACATCCACACGTCGGATGCTGAGGTAAATCTCCTGAAGTTGATAGACTCTGGTGCCATCCACTTGATAGGCAGCTTACCGCGAGACGCCTTGTAGTACGACTTGTCTTCCACCATCTTTGATAGTCCAAAGTCTGCCAACTGATGGTATAGGAAGGAGGATATTTATATCGTCCGTTTATGAATGTTACTTAAAAAATATAGCCTTGAACTTACAGGCTCAATCAGTAAAATATAGAAAGGTTTATAATTATTTTTTATTACAAAATATTCCCAAATAATGTTTCTATAAAAAGTTTTACTGTCCATTAATAATAGATGTCTTCGAAGTGTTTTTTTTTCCAAGTCCCTATATTGGAATTTATGGCATTGACACAAAAAGTTGAATTGATTATTGGCATAAAACTAAAATTTAAATAACATAAACCAACGGACTTTTACTAAATCATCCGAAACAGAGTGTTTTCTTTTGACGATATCTTTACATAGTACCTATAAAATAAAGTCGCTCCCGCTGTCTGTACGCTTAGATCTTTTAAACTACGCAACGGATTTTAATGCAGTTTTCAGCTATAGATAGAGTGATTCAAGAGGAAGGTTTATATGCCCCACATTAGTATCTACATTGCACCCGTGCGAAGCCGGGGCGGGTCGCTAGTTAAATATAAACGGTAAATTGTTACTAACCTTAACACAAGTAGGCGTAGAGACGAGCACATTCCTGGCCGCTATATCTCTATGTACAAACTTCTTGCTTTCCAGGTAACTGAGAGCAGTAGATAATTGGTATATGTACAGGACTAGCGTGCAAGTCTCTAGTCTGTAACAAGAATATACATTATACATAGTGTAGAAAGTAATGCTCGGCGCTATGATGACCTAACACACCTTTCTCGTATTGATATGATATGGTATATATGGTAAAAGTTAAAGTCTCGAATTATAAGGGAAATAGCTATATTGAATCGCTACAACACTTAGTTACAAGAAATGGTAAAAACTGGTAAACTATATAACTAACTTATTGGTAAAATGTATGGTAAAATGGTAATGGTTTTGAGTACGTGGTGACTCTAATGAGATCTGAACGCGAACTGGCCCACATTTAGGTGAACGAGCGAATGTGCATATTTGCGTTCGATGCAATTATGCATTTTCGCTGAGTGTTCGATTAACTCGAACACATAGTTATAAATACACTCATAAAAATTTCTTCAGGAAATTATCACAGCCTTGGTATTTTTTTTTGTTTTTTTGTGTTGTACTATACGATACTGTCCCACACCTGGGCAAAGGCCTCCCCTAAGTTTTTTCATGTATTCTTTTCCTTTTACTAATAAAAGTACGCAGCAAAAACAAAGTCATATTTAAATAGTTAAACTCTTTATTAGGAGAGATAGTTTAAACCAAGTCTAAGGTAAACTCAGATTTAAAATATACACAACACTTATGAACGTCATAACGAAAAAAAAATATGGCGTTATTTTAAAACCTGGGTTTTACTTAGACCATATCTCATAATAAGAGGTTTTCTGATATCATTGTTTACGTTATGATCAGTTTTGCTTAAGAGTACATTATATTTCTGTGTGGTTCCCCAAGGTTAAGTGATTACGAGAATCTAGAAGATTAGTATGAAATGGATTGGCAACACTTTTTTACTTTTCTCTGATAACACCGTAACGTCGGTCGGCAGTTAAAACCACGTATGAGTAAAATACAATTTTTACAAATATAGAAAGAACAGTCTCCCGAAAAAAAAATGGCCGATCAAATGTTAATACAGATTTGTCATCGTAGGTCATAGATAGCTTAGAAGTATTTGAATTGAAAGTTTGTTGAACTAGTACGTGTATGAAGAGTTTATCAATCTAAAGAAGCGTCGATAACAGAGTTTCCATAAGGGTTCACAAGAAGGCAGTCTCTCTTTAGACAAGAGAAAATAAATTAAAATATTAGAACTCCGCATTAGAAAACGGTGACAACTTACCTGTGTGCATTCTGTTGTAGATAGGCCCTCATCTCACCGAGCGTGGCGAGCTCCATGACTATCCAGATAGGCGGGGAGCTGCACACCCCCACTAGGCCGATTATATGCGGGTGTGAGAACTGTTGCATTATGTCTGAAACAATCATATTTAACTTAACGTGTCAATATACACGTATTCCCCGAAGGATTAAGCTGAGGTGTTTAGTAACACCCTCATTTTGCAGTTATGTTGCAAGTCCCATGTAATAGGGGGCGAGCCTATTGTCACTAACCGGGCACAAATCCCGAGTCCGCGCTGCTACTGAAGAATCCCACACAGAAAAACCCAATAACACTTTGCCCGACCCGGGGATCGAACCCAGGACCTCAAGATCAGCAGTTGCACTTGCCACCACTGGACCAATGAGGCAGGAAAGTGACTTAATCCTGTTTATCCGAATAGAGTGGTCGACGTCAAAGTTTGATCATCAATTGAGATAAAGGGCTATTTAATGTGTATTTATAAGTAACTACCAGTTATGTTATAGTTGGTGCAACTAAGCTTAAAGAGTTCGAGACTCTTCTTCCGGCTTCTGAACTGCCCGAACATAACGAGATTTGTATTACTTCTTTTTTTAAATTTGATTTAATTATATCAAGAATTTCTAGTAAGACAGGACCTTCTAGCCCAAATATCGTTAGTCAATTATGACTGGCAATGTTATCAATTTAAAAGCCACCAGCGCTCTGCGGCCACAAAACTAACAAGCATGGCATGACAAGCATTTAGCCTTTTTCGGGAGCAAACATCCATAAACTAGGATAGACAGAGTCGAGGATACTTACAGGCCTCTTCCAGAAACTTCTCAGCGGTATCGAGGTCGGCGTCCATCTTGCACGTCTTGACAGCAACAGGCAACACCGCCTCGCCTCGTGCCGCTCCTGACGCGATCTGACGTCGCAATGAGGGATGGTTTGATGACGTCACTTTACATGTACCTGGGAAATAAAATACATAACATCACGCCTTGTATTCCCCGAAGGGTTCGTCAGAGGTGTTTTAGTACACCCTCGTTTCGCCAGTTATTGGGGCGAGTCTATTGCTATTAACCGGGCACAAATCCAGACTCCGGGCTACTACTGAGAAATTCCTAATGGAAAAACCCAATAACACTGCCCGACCTGGGGATCGAATCCAAGACCACATGCTCAGCAGTCGCACTTGTGACCACTAGACCAAGAAGGCAGTCGTTATTATTATAGTCTGTTTTTCATTATAAATTCAACAAGGTTAGTCGGAAAGGGGGTACTAAGCCGCGGGCCACTTAAAGTATCACTGATGACTATTTTAAAGCAAGTGTTAACATTTCAAAATTTGATAATTTTTATTTGCATGCATAAAGATTTTTATTTTAGTTTTTTTTTTAAATATCATACCTGCTTTAGTTATGAATTAAGTTCTAATCCGTGACCCCAAATATGACCTAAATAGTAAACACATCTGATCATAGCTATGGACAGATAGATTTTAGCATATTTTTTACGAAATCCTTGAAAAGCTATTTCTTTCAAACTATCGAGTTTTAGGGAAAGTTGTAGAACAAAAGTTATCCCATATTATAGGTACTTTAACATCCTTTCGGCTTAGTACCCCCTTTCCGACTAACCTTGTATACAGGTTGGTTTTTGTTATCTACATTATTTAGCGTTTATCATTGGGAGTTTAATGATCATCTTGCTTTGAGGTAATATCAACTGATATTTTTTATCCAACTAGGAACAATTCTAGGAATAAAACATTCTATAATATTGTATGTACTTTACGTACCTTTATGTACGTCTCCAAACTGCCCTTCGCCAATGATACCGGTCAGTTCTATTTGATTTCGCACTAACTCGTAATCCCGAACTGAAACAAGAAAAAAACTTATACACAACTTGAAATATACCTACTACTATATTTCATTGCGTTGACGTGTATTTTAAAGGTTTAATTCAAATAAAACATTCTGGCGTGATACAATTAGATTACGAACGATTAGAACGTGAAATATTTTGTAATTTGAATTATAATTTGTTAATGAATCTTAACTGCGGTCGCCGGTCTGGCTTCCATAGTGTCTGGGTGGCATCGTTTAAACTGGCCATTAAAATTTTGTAAAAAGATAAATAAGCTTTTTATCCATCAAACATACAGATTTTTAGAAAACCTCAACACTATTATTCTTTTTTTTATTCTTGTCTTGGTCGCGTTTGGCCCTAATGTCACCTGATGGTAAGCGCAGACAAGGTCTAAGATGAAGCACAAGAATTCAAGGAACAGAGATATAGAGGGATTCCCCTATAACCTTCTGGCTCTCACATACACACGACGGAACACAATAAACTGCTTGGGGGCGGATTTTAATGTTCAGGTGGTAGCTAGCCAGGCGGACCGTATAGATCCTACCACCTAGCGTGCTGGATTTTGTTGAATCTTACAACACGCGTGTATTCCCCTCGTGCGGTGAGGAAGTTTTATATTCTAACCCATCCCCACACGGGGTAAAATTATTTTGCATGGATTCTTAAAGCAAAATGAATGTATCACGATCAAAATTTTGTTTACCTTTTATTTTAAATGTAAATGGCTAGACTATAATAAGTACTACAATTCTTACCCGCGGGCGTGGAGTAGTCAGCGTCATCATCAACAATTTCCGCGTAGTCCTCAGACAGTAGCGTCGCTGTGTTCGCCTCCCACGAACTGGTCTTGCCTTCTGAAGAACTGCTGCTCATCTCAGCTGTCAAAATTAATTTAGTTTAGATATTGTCGTAAGCAATATTGACAATAGCTATTATTTCCTTGGTAAGGTTAAAACTATATTTTTGAGTTCCATCAAGTGAATAACAATAAAATTATACGACATTTTTAAGATAAGTACAGTTGTGATTTTACTCCCGAACTCTTACCGACCGTTACTGGTAAAACTACACACTCCCAAATCTTCATCAGTATCGAAGCTTTGTCTTCATAGCTTAGCATACATTAAATGGTAAAATTGCCTTCAGTCAGTCTTACCAAACTACTAGTTAGGCTACAATTGGTAGGTAAAACCCTCGGTTTTTGGATGAACCAGTTCATGCACAACTATTGTTTTATGACATTTGAAAAGTAACTTGGAAAAAGAGCATCACCATCCGAATTGCCAACCAGTTTGACGGACTTGTATTCGTAGATGTAAAAGGCGTAGAAAAATATTTGTTATTACGTTTACTCCAAAAAGATTTTGGTGCCAATAAAAGGTATTGAGTATTATTTACATACACCCTGCATGTATGTAAATAATACTCGCATTTAATAACTTACTTTTACACTGACAATTGAGTTGCTTCCATACGGTTGCTTGTAACAAATTATTGACAAGTTAAAATCTAGACAAAGACACATCACATAGATTATGAAGATTTGCCAGGCCCGGATCTAGGGGGGGAGGCACTTGCCCCAGGCGGCGAAGATTAGGGGGCGGCCGTCTCTAGCCGGTATCGCTGTCTGTACTATGCTGGACCCGGTTATTAAGAATAAACTTCTTATTATTATAATTTTATTACTATAATAAACATTTTTTTAGAGTTAGTGGGTACAGTCAGCAACAAGTATGTTAACACTTCAGTTTTTTGAACACATGTAACAATAAAATAACACAAACTCTCGACTATTACGAAATTCTGAAAAGCAGTGTATCGAATAGTTTTGTGTCTTTTAGATGTTATGTAAAAGTAACAGAGTTAACCCACTTTCGTTGTTGACCGTACCTATGTTAGTTGTTGAAAAATTTTGCCTAGAGCGCGGCAAATTGCTCCTTTGAATAATGTAAATCCGGGGCTGGGGTTTGCAAACTCTATTCTTAAATAAGTTTTTTCTTTTATTAAACTGTATAGAAGTAGTGTACTTACTCGTTCTGTTCCACAATGATGTCTGTGATTCTGTAACCAGTCTACAGTACCCGTCAACTAAATCTGCTAAACTTTCTGCAGCCTGCAACGAAACATATCAAGGAATAATATTTATAAAGATCAAAACTTATCGAATGATCGTTTTAAACGATTTTTGTCGTCACTACGTGCAAGAATAACAGCTCCATATTTAAAAAAAATATCGTCTATATTTGCATGAATGTCAACTCCATTTTTTAATTTTTGTTGTTAATATGTGCAAATATATCAGCGCCATTTTTTATTTAAGTCGTCAATATGTGCAAGAATATCAGCTCCATTTTTTTAAATCTTCAGTTTATCATAATTTAGTTTTTAAGAGATAAATGTTAGTAAATGTTTCTGCTCACCTCAACACTGCTGCACGTGATAGTAAGCGTTTCTGTCGCACCTTTCACTCGTAGCTGTAACGCCGCCTTACCGCAGGACCCGCTCTGAAGTAACAACAACGCAAATTATATTTTAGTCAATAAATATAACATCCATTCAAGCTAATTTTATTAAAAATGCATGAGATTTTATAAGTATTCGTAATTTTGTTGACGTAGGAAAACAATGAAAATATAAATACCTATTCAAATATCACCTTTAATAACAAGTAAACTAAGTTGATTTTAGAATGACAAAAACAATTTAAATTGCAATAGAAATTAAACTCTGTAAACTTGGAATTAAGGCTCCTATTCCTCAAGCACGTTAAATCTTGGCTGGATAATTAAATTAGGAAGCTTTCTGAACCACAGATTATGACTGTATTCAATGACCGTACCTGTGTTTGCGACTGTTGCGTGCAGTTGGACTTGAGCGTCTGCACGGCGACAATGTCGCAAAACGACGCTATTTTGGTGTAGGTAGGAGGCTCGCCCGCCTTGTGAGACACGTATGATATATCTGGAAGAAATATATAACGTTTGTTAGCATCAAATAACAATCTTATACATACTGTAATGATTTAGATGTGAAACATCTAATGCGGCAGTGCGGGTGTGAGAGTGGGTGTTGCGTGGCGACGCTCGCGATGACAGACACACGACGGCAGACCTTCGTAACTCGTCGGCTCTCATTGGTTTGATCCCGCCAGTTTTTATTTTACAAAATGAGTTCCGCTGTGACAAGACGTCCCGCGACGGCATATTTTTTTTAAACGGTCTGGTATTATTTTGTTCCTCAAGTATAAATATTTAAAGCTAGCTTGAAGACCTGTACCCATAGTACGCTCGTTCGAAAGCTCGCTAAATTAAATTGTATATTTGTCTCTTTTCCTTGCGGGTGTGTAAGAGGGATAGAATTTAGCGAGCTGACGAAAACTGTTACCTTTTTCGTAATTTGTGAACTCGTACTAGGGATACTGTTGCTAATGATTATTCGACTAAACGCCAAATACTCAAACGCTACTCAATTTTAAGTTGCCGTTAAGTCTCGTGCTGTCCCTGTCAGTATACGGCGAAATGACAGCGACAGCACGAAATTAATGGCAACTTAAAATTGAATAGCGTTTGAGTATTTGGCCATAAGTCAGAAGTATTTTTCACTATAGCGTATCATTAACGACCTTATAATGCAGTGATACCCAAAGTGGTCTATATCGACCCCCAGGGGTCGACGACGACCTAAAAGGGGTTCATGTAAGTGAAAAAAATAATCGGGGGTCCGTGAGATGTAAACGGGGGTCCACAATAGTGGATCTCATTTAAACGGTCGTGACTATAATTTATACTTTTCATTAATGGAATAACCCAAAAAAGCATTTACTTTTTCTTAGTGATTTTTATGTAATCGGTAAGATACTAAATAATATTTTGGTTCATTTTAATCTGAATTTCATTAATAAATGTATAAAACTTAACGTGTGTGTTTTTATTGTTTTTTCGCTCTACATCTCAGGTAGAAATCAGTCAAAAACACATTTGTAGTCGATGAATTTACAAAAATGCAATATTAGCTTTGGGTCTAACCAAAACCGAAAAACATGGCAAGTGGTCTACAAGACAAAAAGTTTGGGGATCTCTGTTATAGAGTTAGCCTTTTTGAAATAACTTCGAACTTAAGTGGTTACAAATACAGTTCTTGTGGCAATGTCCTGTAAAACTTGATGTTTCGCTCCTTCCATAAAAAAAGCTGAGTTACCTATAAACGGTCCAATGGCCAGCTCCACAGGTATGGCCCACCCAGTTCCGAGCGCTCCTGTGAACGTCTCCCGGTCATACCCGTAGTGTGTGTGCATTGTGTCCAGGTACTTTAACATGCATTCTGTGTCACTTAGGTTTGCCACCTGAAAATAAGTAAAAATGTTAATGCTTATCAATCCCGTCGTGAATTGGAGATGACTGAGTTGTTGGCCTCAGCTGGTTCGCGACAGCCCAGTCAGAAGTCGACACGTTTAGTGCAGTGGCTGAGCGATCGGCTTCTGCGCTACGGGTCGTGGGTTCAATTCTCGCACGGAACAAATATTTGTATAGCCTACAGATAGTTGTTCCGGGTCTGGTAGTTTGTGCATGTGAAGATTTGTGTCTGTAAACGCACCCACGATACAGGAGAAAGCCTAGTGTGGGGCAATGTTTTTTTTAAAGAAAAAAATAAATAAAAGAAGTCCGACAATTCAACAGCTGGTTAGACCAGTACTTTGGGATGTGGGATCTTAGTGTCTGGAAGTAGGCGGTCAGACAGCATTACTGCTGTGTAAAATATAACACATAACATAATATCACGCCATTATTCCCTGAAGGGTTGGGCAGAGGTGTATAATAACACCCTCATTTCGCCGTTATGTTTAAGTCTCATGTAATAGGGGGCGAGCCTATTGTCATCAACCTGGAACAAATCCAAACTCCGGGCTACTACTGAGAAATTCCACATGTAAAAACCAAATAACACTTTGCCCGACCTGGGATCGAACCCAGGACCTCACGATCAGCAGTCGCGGTTGCCACCACTAGACCAATGTCTATTTTTCTATAATAAAACAGTAGGATACCTTTTTGAATTGTTGCTGTATAGCTTTCTTGAGCACCTTGGGTTTGATGGCGTCCAGCACCGACTTGGGCAGGAACTTGTGCAGACCGAACTCTTTCTCCAAGTACTCGATGTTGGACTTCTTGTCCAAAGATATTTGCATATCCTTACAGAAGTATCTGGAATTTAAAGGTAATACATATTATTTGAAACTAACGGCCCGTCCCGGCTTCGCACGGGTGGACATTTTTCCCGTTTTTGCAACATTTTTCATTTATGCTCTGCTCCTATTGGTCATAGCGTGATGTTATATAGCCTATAACCTTCCTCGATAAATGGAATATCCAACAAAAAAGATTTTTCTATTCCAACTAGTAGTTCCTGAGATTAGCGCGTTCAAAAAAACAAACAAACTCTTCAGCTTTATAATATTAGTATAGATATTTCTACATTGTTAGACTAGTCTATGGTTTGAATAAGAACAACGTGTAAATAATACGACTGGCTTCTGTGCTACGGGTCGTGGTATCGATTCCCGTATGGATCAAATGGCCTACAAATTGCTGTTCCTAGTCTGGGTGTTTGTGAAGATTTGTGTCTGTAAACGCACCCACGATACAGGAGAAATCCTAGTGTGGGGCAACGTTAAAAAAAAGGTATTTAGCAACTTATCAGGCCTTATATGGCAACGTACGGAGTTCCATTATCCATAATAACTTCAGATTTTGATAATTAGAAAAATATTTGGGTTTTTGTTATTAATTGTATTACTTTTAAGAAGGCTTACAGGCTAATTACATAATAATAGGTAACTACAACACATTATCAGGTTGCTAATAACAAGCCTCCACAGATGTATAACATATCGATTAATTAAAGCCGAGAATTTAAAGTTTATTGTGTACGTAGGTAGGTAAGTTAGTTTTAGTATTATAAGTTGCTACATTATTATGAGTTTGAAAACCACTAGCCGGTGCATTATTCACAAAAAAAAATGATTTGGCTAAGAGCGTTCATGCTGTGCTCGTCTTCATTTCATTATGAAAAAAAGGATTTAGTAAAATCTAAGTTAGCAATAGGTGCACTTACTTAATTTCTAAACAACATATTTGTATCGCCAAATCCTGGTCTACCATGGGATGATTGGCGTTGAGGTAGTCGTGTCGCACCTGAAATACAAACATGACAATTAAATATTGATATTATGAGGTACTTAGGGTTATCTAATACTTATAAAAAATACATCATTATTATTAGTGACAGAAAACTTAGCACGCGGATATCTGCGAAAATTGCCATTGGATTTCAGAAGATAAAGAATTGATAGCCTATTGTGGTGCCCGTCAGACTGCCAAGTTATAGGTCTCGAGTTGGAACCCTAGGCATGCACCTCTGACTTTTCGGATTCATGTGCGTATTATATAATTATCATTTGCTTAAAAACGGTGAAGGAAAACATCGTAAGGAAACTGGAATGCCTGAGAGATATTTCTCGACTACAAGTCAGAGGCCCATGGACGGCATAAACTCTGACACCAGGTTAGTCACTAACCACACGAAAAGAAGAAGAAGATAAAAAAGGCTGGCATCTGGTCGAACCTCAAGATTCCGCTACACAATGCTCGCTTGTTTGGATGCTAGGGGTCAAATGGTAGTCTTTTTGTTCTCCTTTTACTTATTACCAAGACCTTAAATGTCCGCTGCTGAAGAACTTCGTTTGAGCAGCTTCATACTGCAGCCGCATCTGGTGAAGCTGGACGCCAGCTAAACCATACTTGGGCAAAGGACGCTTAGTGATAGGTTGATGATGAAGACCCACCTGGTCGTAATAATAATGAAAGGTGACTCGGTCGGCGTCGCACAGGTCGCGCAGATTGGCGGGCAGGTAGCGCACGCGCAGCTCCAGCCGCCACTCGCTCGCCGGCCATTTTGTGAGCAGCTCCGACACTGGGGTGTCTTGGTGGATCCAGCGGATCTGTGGAAGATAACATCTTAAAATAGTTTTAATTTAAAAGAAAAAAGATACTGTATCGGAGTTTATTACAACCTTTTAAACCTAGCAGTGTATTTTTACAAATCGTCGGCAGTGAAAACTACGTATGTGTAAAATACATTTTTTTTACAAGAGGTAGACAAAATCTGTCTCCTGAAAAAAATATGGCCGATCGAATTCTTATACAAGTTTGTCATCGTACGTCATAGATGGCGTTAGAAGTATTTGAATTGAAAGTTTGTTGAACTAATACGTGTATGACGAGTTTATCAATTTAAAGAACAAGATAAAACGATTTTGAAGAAAATTGGATTTACGAGGCTTTCACTGCCTAGCGTCGAAATGTGTTTTGATTATGTAACGTAGCATCATCATTATTTAACTCGTTCAGTTCTTCTGCCTAACGGTAGGTACTTAGATCCACCTTTTTTTTTAAAAGAACTTAACTTTTTCGGATCTTGGGCACCGAATAAACAACAGTAATATAATAGAAGTACCAGAGGCCTCGTCCTTTCCTAAAGTCCCGATAATAAGTGCCTACTTCGCACGCAACATGTAGCAAGACGCGTATACCGTCCATGGTCAACCTAATTCCATACCTTGCCAGTAGTAAGCCTCTTGGCCCGCAACGCGTAGCAGGACGTGTAGACTCTGTCACCGGCCGCAAGTCTTGCAGCAAGGAGCCTCAGCACAGACCTCACATCTTCGTCTGCTGACGCTCGCACAACGTTGAACCCACCGTTCGGTAGATGGACTTTCAGCGTGGACTGGTCGCCTGCGGAACCACCTGGGGAAGACGGGAGAAGATTATTATTATAGCTCCAGTAATTTATTTATTTATTTCAGATCAAATTACAAGATCCATATGTTGTTAGTAACGATCTTAGGTAACCTAATGTTAGTAAAAACCACATTCTATATGCAAAATTGAACGACTGACGCCTACGTGTAAAGAAGTATGTAATTATATTTAAAACATAACATAACACCACGCATGTATTCCCCGAAGGGTTAGGCAGAGGTGTATAGTAACATCCTCATTTCGCCGTTATGTTTAAGTCCCATGTAATAGGGGGCGAGCCTAATGCCATCAACCGGGCACAAATCAAAACTCAAGGCTGCTACTGAGGAATTCCATACGGTAAAACCCAATAACATTGCCGGCCTGGGGATCGAACCCATGAACCTCACGATCAGCAATCGCGCTTCCCACCACTAGACCAACGAGGCAGTTTTATATATTATTAATTATTCGCGGTGTCACCAGAGCACTCAAAGGTCAGTTCATATCTGCACTTAGATGTCACGAGGGGTGATGTAATCAATAGATGTGATAGGCAGTTATATCATTATTTATAGTAATGCACTGATCCTAATGAATAATTATGAAACTTTAAAAATTATTGTTCTACTAGGGCCTAGGAAATATAGTATATTACTGCCGCGGTCTGTAATGACTACGTTGCGGGCAGCGTTGATGATGGCCGAAAGCGCAGCAGGGGTTGTCTTGGTGGACAAGCTGGAAGGCCGAGAGCGTAGCTAAACTAAGCTCGAGACTATCATAGTGTCACGCTATGATGGTCTTGAGCTTAGTTTTTAATATTCAGTAAAATCAGTCAGGATTCAATAAAAAAATATTTACAAAAAGTAAACATGTGTTCTTACCGTGAGGCACTTTAGCGCCCCGAGTTAAATGACCGCGCGGCGAGCGATAGCCGCGCAGTTCGCTATGGGCGCTAAAATGTCTCACGTTAAGAACACATGTTTATTTTTTGTGTTTATTTTTATTGAATCCAAAAGTATCCCGTGCAAGGTTAATCTATGTCAGCAGTACATCACGAGGTTTGAAGGAACTACATGATTTTGTTTACACCCTGTATACGTCCGTCTCTTTCATATTTTATCAAAGTGAAAAAGATAGCAATAGCCTAAATTAAGTTTAAGTTGTACACAACAGAATCGGGCGTCATTGAATCACAAACATTGAATGTGGGTTCGTTACTACGGTGCACCAAACAGTCCCGGTATCATTAGTACCTATTGACAATTCTCTATTGATCGGACGAACGAGGCGATGACTCCTATGGGGACAGACGCTTATAGCAGACACTTTCACAGCCGTAATATTAGGTATTCTTATCACGTCCCCATGATTTATGTATGGAGAGAGATTTTACGGAGAATCGTTGATAGATCGAGTTTAAAATGAGTATGACAGTTAAATCTTTTATTCAAGTGAGCAGTCTACTGGGAAATGCTTTTTTTTTTACTGTGGGTAGTGATAGGGAAGTTGATTGACGTAAAAAGATACCCACTTTTCGCATATTTACGTATAAATAAGGGGGTGTGCATATATCCAACTAAAGATGTGCGATAGTTAGACGACTTCATTAACCGACTTCCAAAAAAGGAGGTGGTTATCAATTCGGCTGTATTTAAAAAAAAAGTTTTTTAACTCACGACACCGTCATTTATAAACTGATTTGGAAAAATATTTTTTTGTATGAAAGAGTAATCTTTCGATGTGGTCCCATTTAAATTTGGTGAAAATCTGATGAAGAACTTTGGAGATAGACAATTGACCTCCTTAATGACGAACAGTACGCATATTGTGATGATGTGATTATGTTACGAGCAGCGTCTTTAGTAGGTCCAACCATGTTTTAATTAAGGCCACTAAAATGAAAAAAATAAAAAACATTATAACAAAAATAAAACAGACATCAAAAAAACAAAAAAAAAGGAATCAAATAATTACCATAATTACAAAATTGACAGTTCCAGAAGTCGGAGCCGTCAATTTGGTTCAGCGTGGATTAGCACCGACTTCTGAAACTGTTGATTTTATAATATGGTAATGATTTGATTATTTTTTTCGTTTTTTTGAAGTCGGTTTTATTAAATTTTTTGTTAAAATGTATTTTTTGTATAAGAATTGGGTCGAGTTAGTATGCGCACTCCCGTGCATCGCCATAGACCTCAGCAATACGACTTAATATTGAACAATAGTTTAGTTGAATGTATGCAAAGGATCTAACAGTTATTTAAGATTTTTCCTATAAAGTATAATTATTATTTGTCAACGGTATAAATAATTAATGACGTAGTTTCCAGTATCTGAGACGGGAGTTTCATCCTCCTAGTCTTTTTCCAACTATGTTTGGGGGCAGCTCCAGTCTAACCAGATGCGGCTGAATACCAGTATTTTACATGGAGCGACTGCCATTAGACCTTCGCAACCCAGTTACTGGGCAATACCGATATCCTAACGATAGGCTGGTTGTCAGACTTTCGGGCTTCTGACTACCCGTAACGACTGTCATAGGTATTCATATGACACCCCGAACCAACGATTTAATGTGCTCTCCGAGGCCAAGATAAATCCCGATGTGTAACAAACGGTCACCCATCCACGGACTGACCACGGCAAGCGCAGCTTAACCTCGCAAAACTTATGATCGGCGACTATCAGATACGGGTAGTAAGTATAATAATAATAAACGTTTAATGCAACTTTAGAATTTAACTTTTATATGCTGGGTTCAACACTGAAAGAAATTAGAACTACATACATAAACTCACGCCTTTTTCCCAAGGGGGTAGACAGAAACAATACAGGGTGTAAACGACATCATGTAATTCCTTCAAACCTCGTGATGTACTTACTACTGCTGACATAGATTAACTCTGCACGGAAAATGTAGAGATTCAATAAAAAAAAATTAGAAGAAGTAAACATGACGTGTTCTTAACGTGAGGTATTTAAGCGCCCCGAGCGAATGGTGCGGCTTTAGCTCGCCGCGCGGTTTTTTAACTCGGGGCGCTAAAATACCTCACGTTAAGAACACATGTTTACTTCTTCTATTTTTTTTTTATTGAATCCATATGTTTCCCGTGCAGGGTTAATCTATGTCAGCAGTACATCACGAGGTTTCAAGGACTTACATGTTTTCGTTTACACCCTGTAGAACGCCACATGCTACTACCCTTACATACTCCTTTCGCTTCATCCACATTCATACATCTTGTCATACACGCACGCCGGTTGAGAGTACTACGCACCTGTCCTTTCTGAAGAACTCAAAATTAGAACTAATCGACCTAAATTACTATTTACACTGTGCCTAATATTCTACGAAGCACGGCCCACCTGCGTACTGTCAGCGGTACTCGTAAATAGATCAATTTCATAGAAAGTATGTCTACTAAATGGATGGTAACTAAGTAATGGGGTTAATAAAACGCACAGTAAATTAAAACCGCTGTGAGGCGTGTCGTATAGGCGTGCCTCACAGCCCTACCTTGGTGGTGAAGTACTCTTAAATATTTATCATAATGGCCTATATTTAATGTAATATTTATGGTATTGTCTTGTTTTCCATAAAATCATTTGTACTATTATTTTTTCCATAATCGTCCCCGTCATAATATTTACTTGCACTATTATCATTTATATTAATAACGCTTATCATATCTACTTATTAGTCATAACTTTTATTTGCCATAAAATAAGTTTCCATAATAACATGTGTTATTATCATTAGTTTCTATAAGTAACACATTACATAATAATCGATACTTAGACATAAGCAACATTTAATATGATTTAGAAACGTTTATTGTTTTGTACAAAAAATAATGTCATTAAGGCATTGGTCTGTAATCAAATGATTTATTACAGTAAAAAATCTTTAGACAGTAAACAGTTTGTCCAATTTGTAACGTCTAGGAAGGTTAGGTTAGAACTGTGACCACACAACGCGCGAAGGCGAGCGAGCGAAGCGAGCGTGGCGCGGGAGCGGCCGCCGAGCGGCAGATTTCCTCTTATGGAAAGCAAGCATGCATGGTAGATTAGGTTTATTTTTAAGTTTCCTTGATGAATATTATGGTGAATAAATATTATGGAAAACGACATTATTGAAAATGAAAAATATAGCAAATAAATTTATGGATTAAAATTATTATGACACTTGATCGATTATGACCTATGAAATTAGTGAAAATGATTTTATGTAATTTCACGATTATGGCAACTGAAGCGTTATTTCTAATGAAATTATGGCAAATACAAGTAAGTATGGTACCTATATGAAATTATTGCATTTTAAATTATGACAAACATTAGTAAACCAATATTTATATCGTCATGGACTGCCTCGTTGGTCTAGTGGTGGCAAGCGCGACTGCTGATAGTGAATTTCTCAGTAGCAGTCCGTAGTTTGGATTTGTGCCCGGTTGATGGCAATAGGCTCGCCCCCTATTACATGAGACTTAAACGTTAACGTCTAAATGAGGGTGTTACTATACACCGCTGCCCAATACTTCGACAATTACAGGCGTGATGTTATGTTATGAAATTCTGTGTGTAAATATCAGTATAGATTGTTTCTTCATCAAACGCTGTTTTTCAAACGGTTTTAATTCGCTTCACTTCGTATTTTGTTTGTTTCAAATGTTACGGCAGATTTTTCAACTATTTCTGCTTAACCGATTCTCTTGAAACTTCTCACACAAATCAATTCCCGTGACAATACAACATTATAATAATTTCAACCTTCAATTTTCAGATCACAATACACAAACAGTTTCCTTAATGTGATATGGTGAATTATTGTTCTACGATAAATCACTTATAGACTGTAGGGTTAACCTCTCGGGATCATACTACTGAACCAGATAGTTATTCTCTTTACAGCTGTTACGTGACCGGCTCAGTAGTGATGCATTAAATAATATCCGTAGATAGCAGACACACGGGAAGTAAAACTAACTCGGAGCAATAGAGACTATTTAGCGAAGACTACACGACTAAGGCCCAGCTCCTATGGCTAATAATCCCTTAAAGAAACTTTAAAAATAAACGGTTTTATCTTGCAGTACTGCAGCACTAGGATGTGAGGAATGAAGGTTGAAATTATTATAATGTTGTATTGTCATGGGAATTGAATTTGTGTGCGAAGTTTCAGAAGAATCAGTTAATTAGAAGTAGTTGAAATATCTGTCGCAAGATTTGAATCAAAAAAGCAAATTAATTCAAACCGTTTAAAAACGAATCGTATTGCTTACCGATGGTAATATTTTTTATTGCCAAACTGGGCATATACAGCATATACTATAGATCAGGGGTGGCCAACTTGATTTGCCTCAAGATCTACTGTTTATTGAGTAGACTCTGTGCGATTTACCAATTACATAATCAGTACCTCTTCATTCAACTTATATTAAACTTTATTTTTCTTTGCCTTGCCATGATCGACTGGATTAAGAGCCGCGATCGACTGATTGGCCACCCCTGCTATAGATGGACTCTTAAGCTAATTTTGTCTGTATTAGCTACTAACGTATGAGTACTATGCAAAGCTATTGCGTCTATGCTTCATTATTTGTAAAGATACGGTTGCTCAGTAAAACATAAGGTCGGTCGAATGTCCTGACAGTATTTTAAACAAACCTAATTAACAACCTTTGTTTAAAATAAAAACGCCATCGTGGGCCACCTGGCAGATGTGAAACATCGAAACAAATTTTGTAAAAATAAATACTGGCCGAACCAAACCGAAGAGATCCGACGAGTTCCGAAGGTCTGTCGTCGTGTGTTTGACATCGCGAGCGTCGCCACGCAACAGCCGCTATCACACCCGTGCCGCCGCATTTGATGTTTCACATCAAAAACATTAAACCAAGGTAAAACTTTTTTTTCTATTAGTCTGCTTGTAGATGGTCTTGAGGACCGTTTCTACGTAACCGGGCAACTGCCATTGGTTGGAGACCTGAAGGGGGTCCAACCAATGGGGAGAGTAAAATACTTAACCTAAGCTAACTACTACTACTAACATCATAACTAGCTAGCAACAACAGCACAAAAGGCGACCCCTAATGGGACTCGGACCTCGGCTTAGGGCGTTGCTTGCGAGAGGAAAGGTAAAACGTTTCCTCAGCTCCTCTTTAAAACAGTTTTTCACGTAGACTACAGTAGCCACCACAGGTTTTCTTTCACACACATAACGCGTCCATAATTTAATTAAAACGGTGCTCTCAGGTAATATAATGCTCGTCTCATTAAAAAAGAACAAACGGCTCGTCGCCCGACGTTTAAGCTGTTATATATTGCCGGAGGAAGCGGAAGGAGGAAGGAGGAACGAGGAGGATAGGGGAGTGCGTGTAATCGGATTTCTGGAAACAAAGGCTACTCTTTTTTTGTAAAAAGATTGTTAGGGATGTGCCGTGCATGGATTATTCTTTTTAAGGTGTAATGTATTGCCGGAAGAACGAGCAGGAAGGAGGATAGAGGAGTGTGTGTCATGGGGTTTCCAGGAATAAAAGATACTTTTTGAATGGTTTTTACTGATGTACTCGAAAAGGATAGCTTGTGTATTTATGGTTTAATTGGTTTGGTTGTAATTTATTTATTTATGGTTGTGTTTTCCCGAGGTTGCGTTATCGAATTCGCTGCATTTGTTTAGACTGGAAGATTCCTAGTTATCTTTACATAGTATAAAACAAAGTCGCTTCCGCTGTCTATACGCTTAGATCTTTTAAACTACGCAACGGATTGTAATGCAGTTTTCATCAATAGATAGAGTGACTCGAGAGGAAGGTTTATATGCCCCACATTAGTATCTACATTGCACCCGTGCGAAGCCGGGGCGCGTCGCTAGTAATTTATAAGACGAGGAAACGCACACATGATTTAAAAGTGAATTGCTATCGACTTTTCATTTCCGCTTTAACACTTTAATATTTTTCGACGTGAATTTTTTCAGATAGATTCTGCTGCTGTCCATAGTTGTAACAAAAATCTTGAGATTGCCTCTTTCGAAATCCAGGAGCTAAGAGGAGGATATTTACTAAGATCGACCATATGCGTCTTAGATGCTTCTCCAATCTGTGCTTTCTCAGGCAATACACATGGCAACCGGCTCAGAGATCCTTAACCGTTTGGACGCCAAGTACGGCTATAAACGTTAAACGAAAATGTGCTCGGGTCGCCAATGACGTCAATAGCCGTCAAAAAGTACGATAGATTTGTAGCGTGGCGTGGAGGGAAGTGCTCGCACGTCTATAGCGTAGTGTTCAAAAGGTTAATTGTCGTCAAATCATCTGGCGATTGTACACAGTGGCGTAACTATAAAGTGGCAGGGCTGGCAAAATGCCACAGGCCCCCGGCCCGACGGGGCCCTCGGTCTGAGAGGCCGTGAGCTCAGAAGTAACCTAACAATTTAACAAAATTAAGTAAAAATTATATATTTGTAATTCTGTTGGGTAAGTACTTCAGTGAATTACAACGTGACGATTTTTACTGGGCCCCCATCAAATTAATTTTGCCACGGGCCTCAGATGGTATAGTTACGCCACTAATTTTACTGTTAAATTGTTACTATAAAAGCAGTAGTATATCTTACCATGCGCGGGCGCATTTGTGTGGTGGCGTTTGGGCGAGCCGCCCGGTGGAGCGGGCTGCATGGCGCGCGCTAGCGGACCGTCCCCGCACCGACCGCCACCCTCCGGCTCATGGCTGCAACAATGTAAAATATAGGTTAAAAACGGCTTCATGATAAAAGACAGTACAATACATAAGTCGATACATTTGTTTAGACTTCTTCTTCGGCAAGAGCTATACAAGAATGAGGTGGTGAAAAGATTATCCAGTTAGCAAGTTTGGTAGCGTGGCTGAGTGCCAAGTGCGCCGGGCGGACTTTAAGTATTGTCAGTCGTGGAGGTCTTTTTAGGGTTCTGTACCCAAAGGGTAAAACGGGACCCTATTACTAAGACTCCGCTGTCCGTCCGTCCTTCTGTCACCAGGCTGTATCTCATGAACCGTGATAGTTAGTTGAAATTTTCACAGATGATGTATTTCTGTTGCCGCTATAACACCAAATACTAAAAACAGATTAAAATAAATATTTAAGGGGGCTTTCATACAACAGACATGATTTTTTTGCCGTTTTTATAGATAATGGTACGGAACGCTTCGTGCGCGAGTCCGACTCGCACTTGGCCGGTTTTATTTAATGTAACTTCTTGTTTAGACTGGAAGATTCTAATATAATTAATGAGATAAGGTTCGTAAGAAGAGGACAACGCATACATAATTTAAAACTGTATTGATGTCGTTTTTTAGAAACATAACATAACATCACACCTGTATTTCCTGAAGGGATGGGCAGAGGTGTATGGTAACACCCTCATTTCGCCGTTATGTTTAAGTCCCAGGTAATAGGGGGCGAGCCTATTGCCATCAACCGGGAACAAATCCAAACTCCGGGCTGCTACTAAGGAATTCCACACGGAAAAACCCAATAAAACTTTGCCCGAGCTGGAGATTGGACCCAGGACCTCACGATCAGCAGTCACGCTAGCCACCACTAGACCAACGAAGTAGTTGTTATATTAAATAGAGCATAGTTTAAAAAAGGATATTTCTATTCTCAGCCGAGATTATACGCCGTTCATATATTTTCAGAAACATATAAAATTAATTCTCTGTGTAAAAATCTCCGTGTTTCACAGTCCATTAACTCTGCAAACGTTTCAGAGAGCTCTGTGCTTGGTAAACACATAATTTATTCATGAATATCATCACACACATGCATGCAGTTTACTTTCTTCGCTTTTTAATACTAGAAGTTATTTACAGCGATTTTATTTAATATGTTACTCAGTGATAATGTAGCTTTCTAACGGCAAAAGAATTTTTTAAATCGGTCCAGTAGTTTTTAAGTTTATTAGTTACATACAAAAATACAAATCTTTCCTCTTTATATATATAATTCGACTGTACGTGTGTATGTCACTGAACTCCTCCTAAACGGCTGGACCGATTTGAATGAATTTTTTTGTATGTGTTTGGGTGGCGCCCTAGATGGTTTAGATTGTGAATCTTTGGACCCGGTAGGTGGCGCTGCTTTTCCGGGCAGGACGTCGTCTGCTGGGTCCGCTAGTATTAGTATAGATATAGACTAGCGACCCGCTCCGGCTTCGCATGGGTGCAATGTCGATACTAATTTAGGGCATAATATAAACCTTCCTCTTGAATCACTCTATCTATTGATGAAAACTGCTTTAAAATCCGTTGCGTAGTTTAAAAGATCTAAGCGTACGAACAGCGGGAGCAACTTTGTTTTAAACTGTGTAAAGAAAAAACTGTTGGCAGGACTATGCTATTGTGTGCAAGGATTGATGGGAATGTCTACATTTATGTCCGGTTCCTATGGCCAAAAACGAATCGTTTTGTTTACCAATGGTAGCATTTTTTATTGCCAAACTGAGCATATAAATAGACTCGTAACTTCGTAAGCTTATATTACCTGTGATAGCTACTTCCAAAAATTCTTGCGTAATATTGTTCTACAGACATGAAGGAAAAAAGAATGAAAAAAAAAAGAAATTTATTTGGCACGAAAGCAGTCAGTCACACAGACAAAAATTATACACAACATACAGACATGAATAAACAAAAATAAAGTAGCTGTGTGTCTAGCGGCTGCGCCAAATAGGTTCAGTTCAGCATAAATGTCAGACCACTAGTGCCTGACGCTGGTTTTCAACTGAACCCATTGTGACGTAACTGATGTAAACCAGTTCCAAATAGATAAATAGCGTGTTTAAATAAATAAAAAATAAATAAACATAAATACTTCTTCTTCCTGCCCTTATCCCACACTAGGTGGGGTCGGCACAACATGTATTTCATAAATCCATGTTGTTAGAGGTTTTGGCTTATTGTTTTATGACCGGCCGCCTGCCTAACATCAACCCTCCTTGGGAATAAAAATAAATACTATTGACCTTTAATTACTGATGTCTCAGTGGTCATGCCCCTTCACTAAACCAACACGTGTGTGTATATGAGTTGTGTAGGTACTAATTTATAATTAAGATTAACATGCATGCAAGTTTATTCTGAAGCCCTCGTGTCCGGTTCCTATGGGTAAAAAGGAATTTTGCTTACCAATGGTAGGATTTTCTATTGCCAAACCGGGCACAGAAAAGGACTCGTAAACTAAGTTTAACTATGAGTGGCGGCCGTTTTGGGCGGATGTGACGCATATTTTTTCGAAATAGTTTCTTTTTGGTTTTGTTTTATACTTTTATTTTATTTTAGTGCGTCACGTGTACATATGGGGGGGTCTACTATGCAAAGACGTGAGGTCTTTGCTTCATTATTGATAATGGTATAAGAGTCTTAATTTGAACCAATAACGGTAAATCATAGGAACCGGCCGGTTAAACTAACTGCTTTGTAACTGCTATAAATTTGACCGAAAGATTAGTTACATATATTATATAGTGGATGGTTATAAGAGTAGAGGAAGACCAAAGAAGCGATGGATGGATAGTGTGAAAGATGATATGGCTAGAAAGGGGGTGACTACTGAGATGACGGCTAATAGAGATGTATGGAAGAAGAAGACATACTGCGCCGACCCCAAATAAGTTGGAATAAGGGCAGGAGGATGATGGTGACTAAAGACCAGTTTCTTTGTAGATATTTATAAAAACGTTATTTTGAACAAATATTCCAACAAGGGAAGCGACTTTTTTGTTCTTTGAGAGGGCTTCACTCTAAAACTACTAAACGATTTTTAATGACAGGTCTGTTGTTACTATTTCTAAGATATCGGCGACCAAAAAGGTTGGAACAGAGCAATGTTATGTTTTTTATGTAAAGGAAAGAAAAATAGACACACCAAATAACAAAAATGGTTTTGGAACAGTTTTAAGTAGCTTCACTAGGTATATTTGTTTGTTCGAGTCAAATCTTACGATAGATTTTTCAACTACTTCTGCTTAACCGATTCTCCTGAAAAATCGCACACAAATTCAATTCCCATGACAATACAACATTATAATAATTTCAACCTTCAATTGTCAAATCCTGATGCTGCAGGTATACAGCAAGATTTAACTAAGGGATTATTTTATTTTGATTTTTTGGATACTGCTTCGTTGGTCTAATGGTGGCAAGCGTAACTGCTGATCATGAGGTCCTGGGTTCGATCCCTAGAGTTTGGATTTGTGGCAGGTTGATGGCAATAGGCTCGCCTTCTATTACATGGGAGTTAAACATAACTGCGAAATGAGGGTGTTACTATACACCTCTGCCCAACCCTTCGGGGAATACAGGCGTGACGTCACGTTTTGTTTTTGGATAAATAATCGAATGAGGTTAGTGGTAACTCTCATATTATTCTAGAAAGTCAAAGTCATAACTTAAGTAGGTACCCACTTAAACTTTACAATATCATATTTAAATAAAAATAAGCTTGATGCTTGATGCGCACGAGCGCATTTTCAATGAGCGTGAAATAGCGTTATCATGGCGCAAATAGCTACCCGTATAAATATGTGTTCGGAAAGCGCTTTATGAAGCGGCTAGTTTTTTTGTTCTCTTTGTAACGGACGTTGGAAGAGTGCACATGCGACTTTGGCCTTATAGTTCTTAATTAAAATTGTGTAAGTTTGTAACACCGACCACCACTAAAGCAAGGCCACAATTTTTTTTAAACAGTTTCGAACCTTTCTACAACGCCCTCTTACCCTAGACCAGGGATGGCGAACCTTTACGTATCAACGTGCCATTTTTCTAAAGAAATGTTTAATGAGGTCATTAACGTGCCATCAAATTTTGACGACACGTTTGGTGCAGTAGTTGAGCGATTGGCTTCTGCGCTGCGGGTCGTGGGTTCGATTCCCGCACGGAACAAATATTTGTATGGCCTACAGATAGTTGTTCCGGGTCTGGGTGTTTGTGCGTGTGAGGATTTGTGTCTGTAAACGCACCCACGATACAGGAGAAATCTTAATGTGGGGCAACGTTCATACTAAAAAAAAACATAATTGAATTAGTGTTCGCTCGTCATATAATACCTACTTCACACTTTTTTTCGTAGTGCATAATACATTTTGTGATCAGGGAACGTGCCCAAAATATTGTGTCGCGTGCCATTAATGGCACGCGTGCCATTGGTTCGCCATCCCTGCCCTAGACGTATACCCAGGCGCAGCAGGCTACACAATTGAGTCACAGTTTTATAATATACAGGGTGTAAACAAAATCATGTACCTAATTCCTTCAAACCTCGTGATGTACTGCTGACATAGACTAAAGGCTCATTTACACGGGCCGTTTCTTGAAACAAGTCTCATGCTATCTTTGTCTTTCTCTCCGACAAAAACAGAGATAGTATGAGACTTGCTTCAAGAAACTTGTTTCGTATAAATGAGTCTTAACTCTGTACGTGATACGTATGCATTCAATAAAAAAATAATTACAAGAAGTAAACATGTGTTCTTAACGTGAGGAATTTTAGCGCCACGAGCGAATTGCGCGGCTATCGCTCGCCGTGCGGTCATTTAACTAGGGGCGCTAAAATGCCTGAAGTTAAGAACTCATGTTAACTTCTTGTAAAAACTGTAGGTATGGATTATAAAACTGATTGAAATGTGTTGCCAGCGCGGCCTGCGCCTTCTTACACGCCTGGCTCAAAGTTGCAAGTACGACACAAAACATAGTACCTACTGACATAAAAAAAGATAAAAGGAAACGCCAGTATTCTTTCAAAACTAAGACCAAGGAACTGGCGACCTTCATCCAAACTGTTACAAGGAAAATATCCATAGCACAGTACCTACCCAATAGTTCCAGCTATACAGAATTGGTCAGGCTTTGGTCAAGGGTTACGCAAAAGGCGTCAATATGGTTCCGACACGGTCACCAGTTTAGCCAAGGGCACGCGAATATATACATATACTAGCGGCCCGTCCCGGCTTCGCACGGGTGGACATTTTTCCCGTTTTTGCAACATTTTTCATTTATGCTCCGCTCCTATTGGTCGTAGCGTGATGTTATATAGCCTAGAACCTTCCTCGATAAATGGACTATCCAACACAAAAATAAATTTTAAATCCCACCAGTAGTTCTTGAGATTAGCGCGTTCAAACAAACAAACTCTTCAGCTTTATAATATTAGTATAGATATCGTCGGTCGACAGTGAAAACCATGTATGTGTAAAATACAATTTTTAAAGAGTTAGGAATAACTGTCTCCTGCAAAAAAATGGTGAAGCATTGGCGTGGTGTGGTAGTCTCTGTGTGGCGTCTTCCATACATTGTCATAGTAATTAGCACGCCAAAAGCAAGCGATCAACACGCGACGTAAACATCACACCCAACTACGCTCTCAGTCTGACCAGGCCTTAACGGTCGATTCTCCATGGAAACAACCAACTTACTTAAACTAGAGTAACTCTAACACAATGTTCTTTTATTTCGTTCAGAATCACCTCGTAAGAGGATTACGTTGTATGTTTGTAATGGGAAAGGAAACACGCTGCGTAAGGAAAATACAGACGTCTTACATACTTGTGTTTTAATAAAGGAAAGAAAGTGGATTACAGTGTGGCAACATCACGCCTGTATTCCCCGAAGGGTTGGGCAGAGGTGTAGGTATAGTAACACTATAATTTCGCAGTTATGTTTAAGTCCCATGTAATAGGGGGCGAGCCTATTGCCATCAACCGCGCACAAATCCAAACTCCGGGCTGCTACTGAGGAATTTCACAGGAAAAACCCAATAACACTTTGCCCGACCTGGGGATCGAATCCAGGACCTCACGATCGGCAGTTGCGCTTGCCACGACTAGACCAACGAGGCAGTTATATACTTATATCGTATTTCATATTATAACGTTAAACTAAAATAGTTTAGCGCTAAATTTAATGGCGTCAGGAACGTATTCTCTTGTGAGCCGCACTGTAAGGGATTATTTCCACCAAACGGCTTGCATCGCATCGGATCGGAACGCACACGAACGGATGCGATGTCAGCCGATCGCGCCCGGCAGGATGTCGACGTATACGATCGGCTCCGTACAGTCGCATGCGAACGTATCCGTTTCTGCGCCTAGTCAAATAGTTTCATTCCTACCGTGTTGAATCCTTGAATGATTTTGAAAGGATCCGATCGGATAAGACGACAGGCGAACGGAGCCGATCGCACGTCGCAGCATACTTTCGGCTACGATCGCGTGTCGCGGAAGACGTCCGCGGTCAAGCTGCTGTGCGCGGCTTGGTAATATAGACTTTAAATACTGTGTACACGATTTAATATCGTTTAAAGATTGTAAAATCCGTTCCGATCCGATGCGATGCGAGCCGTTTGATGGAAATCATCCTTTAGGCAAGTAGACTCAATACTTTTGCGTCAGCAATCGACGATATGCGACTGCACGGCGTTTTTTAGTAGTTAGTAATGTTAATATTTTACTACAAAATACATGCAACTATCCAATTGACATGAGGTGCTAATTAATCAAACCACGAAACGCTCAAAGACCTTCTAATCAATCGCGCTGTATCTAATTGACCATTATTACCTAGTTATCCAGACCCTCTAATAAGGCAGGGATGGTTAGCCTCTAATTACGTAACGTAGTAGGGTATTGAACTATTAGCTCGCAATAGTAGGAAACCATGTTCTATTCATCAAAAGAAATTATTGGAAATACATCGTTCAGTCATTATTCTGTCTATTATGCGAAGATTAGGAATAAAACTAATTTTAGCAGAATCTAACAGCAGTGATACCCTAGTGGTGTGACCGTCGGACTCCCAAGTCGTAGGTCTCGAGTTCGAACCCAAGGCACACACTTCTGACTTTTCTGATTCATGTGCGTATTGTATAATTATTACTTGCTTAAAATGGTGAAGGAAAACATCGAGAGGAAACCGGCATGCATGCCTGAGAGATATTTCTCGACGACATGTGAAGGCAAGTCAGGGGCCCATGGGTGGCATAAACTCTGACATCAGGTTAGTCACTAACCACACGAAAAGAAGAAGACAAGAATCTAGTAACGAACTTAGTAACGTTTGACAGTTTTTGGTTAACCGATCAATCAATTAATTAACTCAGTCACTGATGGCCTCTCATATTATTTGCTTATACAACCAAAAGGCCTGAAAAAGGCTCAAAGCATCGGGAAATGAGGAATAAGCTCAATTTAAATGCTATACGTTTATTCAAGTAGTTTCATTTCACTTCGATTTCGATCAAAGGAATCCAACCCTTCGATTGGTCTGAATGAAATTGACCGCAAGCTATTCGAGCCCTTTAATAAACCAAGGGTGGTCTAGCCATTTTAGTTACTAAGTAAAAAAATACAGAATGTCCACTTTCAACTACGCACTATACAAAGTTAGACGGAAAGGGGGTACTAAGCCGCGGCCCACCTAAAGTATCACTGATGACTATTTTAAAGCAAGTGTTAAAATTTCAAAATTCGATAATTTTTATTTGCATGCAATAAGATTTTCATTTTAGTTTTTAAAAAAAAAAATCATACCTACTTTAGTTATGAATACAGAAAATTAATTTTCTAATCCGTGACCCTAAATATGACCTAAATTGTAAAAACAGCTGATCGTAACTATAGACAGATAGCATATTTTTTACAAAATCTTTGAAAAGCTATTTCTCTTAAACTATCGAGTTTTGGGGAAAGTTGTAGAACAAAATTTATCCCTTATTATGGGTACTTTAACACCCTTTCCGACTAACCTTGTAGTAAGCTCACTTGTAAATAGCCGCATATAATCGGGTAGTGTGTGGTTTGTGGCTAATTACCAACCGCGCGGATGATACGATTTTCAAGGTTAAGCTGCGCGTACCGCGGTCAGTCTGTGGATGGGTGACCGTTCGTTACACAAAAAGACCCCTCCGTGCCTCGAAGAGCACGTTAAACAGTCGGTGCTGGGTGTCATACGAACACCTATGACAGTCGTTACGGGAAGTCAGAACCCCAAAAGTCTGACATCCGGTCTAACCTTAGGATATCGGCAGTGCCCAGTAATTGGGTTGCGGAGGTCTGATGGCAGTCGCTCCGTGTAAAATACTGGTATTCAGTCACATCTGGTTAGACTGGAAGCTGACCCCAACATAAACAGGTAAGGCAGAACGAACAAGCATGGTAGTGGCAGAACGCTGTAGTCACAAGCTAAACTATTTTTTTTTGTTAAATATCCTAGCATTCACTTACCATAGTTAAAGACATAAAGACAATAAGATATCAGAGAAAACGGAAGCGACGTTATGAATAGAATCCGAATAACATATTTCTGATTCATACATAAAGTATTTCATTGTTTTTATCAATTGACTCTTAAGAATTTCAGAGAAAGATAAGCAGGTGATAAGTGCTCGAATCTATGATTTTATATTCACGAATCATCACTCACAGTGCTGAGAATTAGATAACAGATTCTAAGAATAGTTTTGATGATAAGTTAGATGTAAACATTAGGCCTACATTCAGCAGTGAATGGTGGAAGGCTGAAGGCGAAGATACGAGAGAGAAAGAGAGAAACAGAAAGAGGGAAGCTTCCAGAAGTGATAAAGAGCTCAGGTCATGTATGGATGCGATTAGCGCTGGATAGGCTAAACTGGTCAGTATAGCCAATAGTAACTGGTGGTGGTAGACTCCTGAGTCTGCCTGTAGTGGATGACGAGGATGATAAAGCTTGATTTCCATGTACCTGCTTCAAAGACGTACCTACTATACAACGTGTTACATAATTCCCCATGAAAAATGTAAGTAATCAAGTAGTCTTTTATGGTCAAATAATTTTCTGGGTAGTCTACTCTTTAGTTTTATGTTTTTAGAGTTGCGTTTCAATGATGATTATTTTAGGTTTTGTCCAAATATTTTTTTGGGTCTCTACTGTTTTCTTATATTGCCAATAGACTCTTTACAAGGGACCTTTTAACCCCCTTTTGGCTTTAGGGGTATTTTTGTAACACGTTGTATATGTATAACATAATGAAAACAAAATAACTCACTAAATACTCCTACTGATATTTTATACCTGTTCCAAGTATTAACGAACAGTCTGGTCACCTTCAAAAGTTAACTAACACAGATAACGAAGATCTATGGAACACAAATTACGGTCCGGTTAACCTCACGCGTCAATCAGCTGGTATGCTTTTTGTTCCCTTTGAATTAGTTACAAAACCGCAAAGGAATTGATAAATTAGTTGTGTTTTTGTTTATAATAAAAACATCGGTTGTCGCTACAGAAGTAATAAAAAGATTTTCTGTGGTTGGTGGTGGCAATCACTAATTCGTTTGTAAAAAGTGGAGATACAGGTTATGTTCCCTCACAAATGTTCATTGTAGAGGTCTACTAGGAAGTAGGAGGTACATGTTCAACAGTGAACGTTTACATGATGAAACTGCCTCGGTTCGATCCCCAGGTCGGACAAAGTGTTATTGGGGTTTTCCGTGTGGAATTCCTTAGCTGCAGCCCGGAGTTTGGATTTGTGCCTGGTTGATGGGAATAGGCTCGCCCCCTATAACATGGGACTTAAACGTAATGGCGAAATGAGGGGGTTACTATACACCTCTGCCCATCCTTTCAGGGAATACAGTCGTGATGCTATGTTTATAATGATGAAAATGAGCTTTTGCTGAGAAACACGCTACCGAAAAAACGGTCAAAGAACACTAAAAATACAAAAGAATTGAAATTACAATAAAACTTAACAAGAATCATGGTTAAACGCGGAAAAATAAAGCTAGAAATAATTCCTGTGTTTAATTTAAAATCCAACGCTAAGCCCAGCTTAAAATACAGACTACCTTTGCCAAGAAAAATAGCGGGGTTCAAGGAAAATGAAGAAGAGTTAAGCTGAGGATAAAAGTTAATATAATAAAAACAGGAATGTACACCATGAAACAGAAGCCGAAGTTGAAGGAAAACACATTGAAGGAGATGATTTTCACTTTACTAAAGTTTTAGTAGTTTCTTAAGTAAAGAGAAATTGGTTTGCTTAAGAGCAACACAAAATTGAGTACGGAACAAAATTTAGTGTTTTAGATCTTTGACACAAAACAGATAGGTACAGAAGTCAATCTACATACAAGTGCGCTCGAGCAACGCTCACATAGACACTGCTCACGGACACGATATCTCAGACTGTTTGGGACTACTGTGCGAGTGAGCTCGAGCGCGAGTGCCATGCGCTTGAGAGAGATAGATATATAGATAGAGCGAACGCCAAGCGTAGGTATGAAAAGTGAAGTACATACATGTGATTAACTTCTGTACCTATCTGTTTTGTGTCTTTGAGCTATGCAGTAAGGGGCTTAAGTGCCCGTTCACACAGATCCGTCGGTACTGGATGTGTTGTTCACATCTGTACCAACGGATCAGTTAAACAAATGGCAGCTGCGTCGCATCTGGCAGACAGGATACGATAAAAATAACGGATCGTGTGTGAAGGCACCTATACTTCTAAATACATCTTCATGTATGGATCCGTTTTTGTACTGTTTCGGTATCAAGTTTTTGATGACAAAATGGAATGTGTAAAAATGTCGGACAAATGTATTTTTATGCTGGATTCGGAATTCTGTCGTGTATGTGAACTCGCTCATAAAATTACAGGCGCCATCCTGCAAACAGTTTCTGTGTGAACTAGTTGCAAGATGTAAAGTGTCAAGTAGATCCCACCAAAAAGGTTCATATAAAAAAAGCCAAGTCTCGCGACTCTTTTGCCGTAAAAATTCTGAGATTTAACGTAGAATCAAAACGTTCTGTCAAGCTTCTTCCCAATTGCGTTGGGGTTAACTACCAATCTAACCAGATGCGGCTGAATACCAGTATTTTACACGGAGCGACTGCCATCAGATCTCCGCAACCCAGTTACTAGGCAATGCCGATATCCTAAAATTAGACCAGTTGTCAGTCTTTCGGGCTTTTGATTACCCGTAACAACTGACATAGGTATTCGTATGACACCCGGGACTGAAGGTTTAGCGTGCTCTCCGAGGCACGGAGAGGTCTCGATATGTAACAAATATTCACCCATTCACGGACTGACCGCGGCAAGCGTTGCTTAATCTCGCAAATCGTATGATCTGGTCGGTCGTTATTAAACCACGAGACCCTCATAGTAGAACCAAACAATCTTCTTTACATAGTATAAAACAAAGTCGCTCCCACTGTCTGTATGTTTAGATCTTTTAAACTACGCAACGGATTTTAATGCAGTTTTCAGCAATAGATAGAGTGATTCAAGAGGAAGGTTTATACGCCCCACTTTAGTATCTACATTGCACCCGTGCGAAGCCGGGGCGGGTCGCTAGTATGACAATAAAATAAGTTTATATATCTGTTTTCATTAGGAATTCTAGAATCAATTTAAATGTAAATACACCTTTTCAATCAACCGCAACCAAATCTTGGTCTCCCAATATTCAGAACATGGGCATAGGAAGTTGTAATTATCGCAACATGGCTCTGTCCGGCGGCAGGGGTTGAGGGTGACCACCCCCTCGCACCTCATCTCACCCCCGCACGCATCGATTGGCGGCTTTCGGGGCATGCAAATGCACAATGCCTCCTGCATTCACAATGTACCTAGGTACTGTGGGTAGTTAGACACGTTAGGTCAGGGATGGCGAATGTTCGAACCGGGTACAAAATATTTTCGGAAATATTTTTAAGTCATTGATGTGCATCTGCTAAAGAATATTAGTCAAAACTACTATTACAAAATATTGTATGTAAGGAAACATGAAACATAAAAATAACATCGTAATCATTTTATTTGCTGCAACAAACATCCCTCTCAAAATCTTTGGGTCTTCGAACAGTTCGATCACAAAATATATAGGTACAGAAGTCAATCTGCATACAAGTGCGCTCGAGCGACGCACACATAGACACTGCTCACGGACACGATATCTCGGACCGCTTGGGACCAGAGTGTGACGGCGAGTGCCATGCGCTTGAGAGAGATAGATATATAGATAGAGCGACCGCCGAGCGTAGGTATGAAAAGTGAAGTACATACATGTGATTGACTTCTGTACCTATTTGTTTTGTGGTTCGATGATGATAAAGTGGTTTATCTCGAGTTTTATATTTGCCAACCCTAGGTTTCCATTACAGATTTTTGTTGCATATGTCTGGATTTGTGGTTCATTTGGTTCTGTTAAGGTTTTGCTTTATCTAATCAGTGTTCTGCTAATCAATGTTTACTCGTACTGGTGTTGGACCTCGGTGCCGTTTTAAATCAATTCTCTTTGTTTGCTATTGTTGCAAGTGCTTTGCTCATTAGGATTGTTAGTCAGGCTATTCTTTTTTCAAATCTAAACTAATATTATAAAAAGGAAAGATTTGTATTTTTGTATGTAACGAATAAACTTAAAAACTACTGGTCCGATTTCAAAAATTCTTTTGCCGTTAGAAAGCTAAATTATCACCGAGTAACATAGGCTATAATTATCTTTATTTATCCCAAAATGTCAAAAAAAATGTCCACCCGTGTGAAGCCGGGACGTGCCGCTTGTTAATAATAATTCTTTACAGGTGTTTGCTATCTTTGTTTGAAGTCTTTGGCAGTCAATTTCCTCTAAAGGTTTTTAAGACAGGTCAACATAACATTACGCCTGTATTCCCCAAAGGTTGAGCAGAGGTGTATAATAATACCCTCATTTCGCCATTATGTTTTAACTCCCATGTAACAGGGGGCCAGCTTATTGACATCAACCAACAAATCCAAACTCCGGGCTGCTACTGAGGAATTCCACACGGAAAAACCCAATAGCCTTGTCCAACCTGGGGACCCTAGGACCTCAGGATCAGCAGTCGCGCTTGCTACCACTAGACCAACGAGGTAGTTAAGACAGGTAAGTAATTTAAAAAAAACAAATAACTTTTCTTTTTTCTTCTATACCAGAGAGTATATATTACAGAAGAAGCAGAAGCTTCTTCTTCTTTTCGTGTGGTTAGTGACTAACCTGGTGTCAGAGTTTATGTCGCCCATGGGCCTCTGACTTAACTTCACATGCCGTCGAGAAATATCTCTCAGGCATGCCGGTTTCCTCACGATGTTTTCCTACACCGTTTTTAAGCATGTGGTAATTATACAATACGCACATGATTCCGAAAAGTCAGGCGTGCCTTGGGTTCGAACTCGAGTTCTATGACTTGGCAGTCCGACGGTCACACTACAAGGTTATCACTGCTGACACTGTTTTCTCAGCAAACTCTAATTCAATGGTTTATTTGCTGATTTGTAGAATAAAAATCCTTGTATTTTCTCAAGAACCTTTTCTAGTTGGACAGAGTAGTAAAACCTTTTTTTACGGACAAAACAGTAGTAATAGCCCAGTCGTGTGACCGTCGCGTCGGACTGCCAAGTCATAGATCTCGAGTTCGAACCCAAGGCACGCCTCTGAATTTTCGGTTTCATGTGCGTATTGTATAAATATCACTTGCTTAAAAACGGTAAAGGGAAACATCGTGAGGAAACCGGCGTGCCTGAGAGATATTTTTCGACGGCATGTGAAGCCAAGTCAGAGGCCCATGGGCGGCATAAACTCTGACACCAGGTTAGTTATTAACCACACGAAAAGAAGAAGACGGACAAAACGAGTGAATACAAACAACTTATTTGAGCTTACTCAGTGTTTATAAACTTGTCTAAACTACCTCAACATTAACTCGACCTTGGGCTTATCAAAACTTTGCATTTAATTTTGCCTTCCTGTCAAGATCGAATCTACCTCTTATCATATGGTGAGAATGTTTCACACTTATAACATGCAAATGGCAACAGGCAACTGCCTCGTTAGTCTAGTGGTGACAAGCGCGACTGCTGATCGTGAGGTCCCGGGTTCGATCCCCAGGTTGGGCAAAGTGTTATTGGGTTTTTCCGTGTGGAATTCTTCAGTAGCAGCCCGGAGATTCGTTTTGTGCCCGGTTGATGGTGATAGGCTGGCACCCTATTACATGGGACTTAAACATAACGGCGATATGAGGATGTTGGGTGAATATTCGAAATTTTTTAACATTATTTTAACAAATCATTCTTCTCCCGGGTTGTTAACGTTACGGTATTGTCAGATTGTTTTTATTCTTGTCTTATTGCTTGACGGCAGCGGTATAGTTTCAGTTTTCATTATCATAATTATAGTATTAAAAAGTATTAAACATCTGCATTCTTAATTTTGGGATGATGCTAATGACGTTCACAATTTTTGTTAACATTTTTCGAAGAATGCCCGTTACTATACACCTGTACCCTACCCTTCGGGGAATACAGGCGTGATGTTATGTTATTTTAGTAGAATTACTTCAAAAGCTGTAACGGTACTTATGCAAAGCAAACACGCTAGTCGCACACAATGCATCATTTGCATCGCGTATCGATGCCAACCATCGCATCCGCGGGCCCCATGCCAAATATGCGGAACACTTTACTTTTTATCAGAACAGCTTGGCAACCGAGTGTTTATTGTTTAATTAACATATCACGGGTATCATATTACGGGTTTAATTTCCAATTCCTTCACTGTCTCAGCAATTAAACTTTGGAATGTGCTTCCCCTTGATATTAAAAAGGCTCCCAACAAATTTTTGTTTAAACGCAAAGTCCGTGAATACTATCTGAAATCGCTGCTTCTCTAGTTGACGTTTACAGTTTTCGTCATAATTATAATGAGTATTTATTAGATATACCTACACATTGTTCTTACTTTTTTATTTATTTTTTTGCTTATATACATATTATAGTAATATTATATATATATAATAAAGGTCAGGTGCGTAGTACTCTCAACCGGCGTGCGTGTATGACAAGATGTATGAATGTGGATGAAGCGAAAGGGGTATGTAAGAGTCGTAGCATGTGGCGTTCTATAGTTTCTGCCTACCCCCATGGGAAAAAGGCGTGAGTTTATGTATGTATGTATGTATATATATATATATATATTTATTATATATTTATATATGTATTTATAACCTATGTCCTATATGTATAGTTGTTTAGTTATCCATATAGTTAATTAAGTCGCAAATATCCATTTTTTTTTGTGCCTCTCTTTTCGATGCTGTTCTCTTTCACCCAAAGGTTGACTGGTAGAGAATGCCTTGTGGCATTAAGTCCGCCTTATGTACCACCATTGTGCATTGAAGTAATAAATAAATAAATAAATATCATAACATGTTTTAAGAATGCAAATCAGAATGCAAATAAACATAATTCTTATCAGAAACCGGTCACAAAGTTTATCGATTTGCATGTTACATAACATACATACATAAACTCTAAGCCTTTTAAACTATAGAACGCCACATGCTACGACCCTTACATACTCCTTTCGCTTCGTCCACATTCCTACATCTTGCCATACACGCACACCGGGTGAGAGTACTACGCACCTGTCCTTTGTGATGAACATCACCAATATCATCGATCCTTCTAGGACGTCCTCTACAAAACCATACATTACATAACATAATATAACCGGGGTAGCGTTAGGTGCTGTCTGTCGGGCTCATAGTTAGTAAATTATAATTTGCTGATTGTGATTCCTCATGGGCAGCATATGACGCTCCCCCGGAGACATTTATCTTGTAATATCAATTACACTGTCAACTGTCTCTGCTGTTATCCTTTTGTTTTTGTGCTGCATGCTGTGTTTTCTTTTAATTAGTTAAACATTAAATTCAAAATGTTATATGCATGTATCCTAGATAATAAGTATAAATGTCTTAACTGTAAGCGAACCTATATTAATAAATAAATAACATCACGCCTGTATTCCCCGAAGCGTAGGGCAGAGATGTATAGTAACATCCTAATTTCGCCGCTATGTTTTAAGTCCCATGTAATAGGGGGCGAGTCTATTGCTATCAACCGGGCACAACTGCAAACTCCGGGCTGCTACTGAGGAATTACACATGGAAAAGCCTAATAAAACTTTGCCCGACTTGGGGATCGAACCCAGGACCTCACTGTCTGCAGTCGCGCTTGCCACCACTAGACCAGCGAGGCAGTTAACTAACTACTACTAATAGGTACTAAAATAATAGGTATCTATTAAAATCGTTCGATTCGGTTAGGTCTACAGACTACAGAAGTACTTTCTTAAGATGCCGTGGAAGTCTTAGTTTGAGACATCACAGCTCTTCAGACCGGACGTCTCACTGAAAAGTAGGTACCCGTTCTGCTTAGCCTGTTCCCAACTATGCTGTGGTCAGCTTCCAGTCTAACCAGATGCGGCTGGATACCAGTATGTTACACGAAGCGACTACCATCAGACCTCCGTAACCCAGTAACTGGGCAATGCCGAAATTCTAAGGTTAAACCGGTTGTCAGACTTCCGGGTTTCTGACTACCCGTAACGACTGTCATAGGCATTTTTAGTACACCCGGGAATGACGGTTTAACGTGCTGACCGAGGCACGGAGGGGTCTGGATGTGTAACGAACGGTCACCTATCCACGGACTGACCGAGACAAGTGTAGCTTAACGTATGATCAGCGCCGTGGGTAATGAGCCCCACACAGATAACCCCATCAAATTAGGAGTGATCTATTTTTTAAATAGAACCTACTAGTAGGACATACTAACAATGTAGTAGTTTGTAGTCGTAACACAATAAAGGCAAACTATAAAACTGTAAGAACTCGATATGTTTACAAATAAACAAGTCATAATCATGGCGGGTGTAAACAGGTGCGCAATTAAGTAGGCCATCGAACATGTCCGAACGGGCCAGCGGGCTGACTCATTTATACCAATAAATAAAGATGGACAGAAAGACCACTCCATAACATACTGACGCGCACATAGTCGACAGACGCAAACAATTTGGCTAATAGCTGGTTAGTAGCATTGTAAACATGAAACTTGTTCAAGGGCGGAACCCACCAATTCTAGCTGCGAAACGCTTCGAGAAATGATTCTTTGCATAATGAAAAAGGCGTCAAGGATCGACGCAGAATCAACGTAATCGCTAGCACATACAAGTGTTTAGAGTCACCTAATACACGACTGCACGATTTCATATCGTCACTAAATCGCTGGCGACCACCCATGATTCTCGAATTCATTCCAAATCCGTAGTCAAATGGACTTTACAAATAAAGTGTGTTGGAGGATGTCTTTCTTCTACTTCACAACACACGAGATTCGGGGTCGAAATCTGATGGTTTTTTTTAAGTCGACGACCCACCTGACGAACGTGGTTACCGCCGCATACAACACCAAGAATATTCCTGATGCGTTGACAACCTTAGAGACAAGATTGGAAATCTCATGTGCTTATTATTTCTCCAGCACACGGCGGTAGAAATAGGTATGGTTTTAGTATTTCCCCGGACGAGGTATCACAAGGAGCTCAACTATTACTAATGTTACTATCTAGATGTTACAAAATAACTGGAAATGGTTCTTCTGATCCTTATCTGCTTTGCGTCTTTATTGCACAAGGTTGTGTTATTGAACCCTATGATGTAGGCAGTAGAGTCGATAACACTAAAGTCATTGACCACTGTCAATCAACAGTTTTATTACGATTAATTGAAAGGAAATGTTTTATTGGCAATAAATCATATTTATTATATCCGTGTGTTAAGTTTTATGTCAGGAAATTAGTTGGTACTGTTAGGCTTATAGGGACGTGATTTAGATTCAATTTATAACTAACTGTAGTGTAATAGTTAATCTGAAATAAAGAAAGAAAGAAAGAAAATAATTTATTTGAGTCTCGTTACAGACATACAGACATACAAACATCAAATAAAAAATCAACAATATACACAAGTTATATGCCTCTATGAGACAAAAAAGGAGCCCATCTCAGCATAATGCTGCTACACCGAAGTATAGCAGCGCTGGTTTTCGGATGGGTCCTGTAAATAATGGTAAGGAGACGGCATTGGTATATTTGTACCTATTAATTGTTTTCAGTCCTGCTTCTACATAAAACATAACATCACGCTTTACATTCCCCGAAGGATTCAGCAGAGATGTTTTAGTACACCTTCGTTTCGCCAGTTATGTTTAATAAGGGGCGAGCCTATTGCCATTAACCGGGCATAAATCCAGACTCCAGGCTGCTACTAAAAAATTCGTAATGTAAAAACCCAATAACACTTTGCCCGACCTGGGGATCGAACCCAGGACCTCACGGTCAGCAGTCCCGCTTGCAACCACTAGGCCAACAAGGCAGTCAAATATCAACCCTGCCTCTAATATCAACGTATAACCATAATCGGCCTATTACTGTCCTACTGACGCGCACGGGCCTCTTCTCAGAATGAGAAGGCTTTAGGCCTTAGTCCACCACAATGACCTGGTGTGAGTTTGAGGAGTATACACACCATTGAGTTTTTTTTTATCGAAGCTCCTTCGTTTGTGCAGTTTTATATTTCTTCTGTACGTGTGTTTGTCACCCAACTCCTCCTAAACTGCTGGATCGATTCGGATTACATTTTGTGTGTATATTTAAATGGGTTCCTGGATGGTTTGAAAACAAAACTAGACCCGGTAGATGGCGCTGCTTTTCCGGGTAGGACGATGTCTGCCGGGACCGCTAGTATATTTATATATTTCTTGGTTATTTGTAGACCAAATTGACGTATATTTTACCCTAAATATATTAAAGCTATTACACAACCATGTAAATAAACTTTCCTTATCTTCAACAGCAACGATTAATGCGAAATACATAACGATAAAACGATATCTCCTACCGATAGCAATGCATTTGATTAACTAATTAGTATAATAGTCGTTAGCATGCCAAGCACTACTGAATGTTTACGAGTGAAAGCTTGAATACATGTAAGAAAACGAAAACCATCGTAGATATTAAACTGCTACTTATAAGATTTCTTCTTTAGCTTTGCTTTATTAATCCAAGCATTTTCCAGGATTTGCAAAATATGATTTAAGACGCTCAAGCCTGATACGCCGAATATGTTTTACTGTTTGGTCATGTTGAGAGAATGAGTGAACGGCGTTTAACAAAAGGAATTTATAGGGCGGATGTCAATGGAAACGCTGCTAGAGGACGTCCTAGAAGGAGATACATCGATGTTATTGGTGATGTTCTTCACAAAGGACAAGCGCGTAGTACTCTCAAGCAGCGTGCATGTATGACAAGATGTATGAATGTGGATGAAGCGAAAGGAGTGTGTAGGGGTCGTAGCATGTGGCGTTTTATAGTTTCTGCCTACCCCCATGGGAAAAAGGCATGAGTTTATGTATGTATGTTTGTTCTCACGTTAAAAAAGCGTTCGTGCGAATCAGGAAACCTACTCCGAAAATCGAACGACGAAGTTTCGGCTGACGGATCGCAAGTTTTCCAACTACGAAAGTGTTTCGGATATGACGATCGAATCGATTTGACATTTTATCTTTCGTTCACCCTACTCCCAAATGTTAATTGATATCTAGTAGTTTGTTGTTTGACGATACTTTGATCGTAGGTATACTTAAGTTCGATGTTCGTCGTTGTTTCGTTTCGCACCGAAAGTTCAGCGTTCGATTTTCGGAGTAGGTGTCCAGGCACTTCTCATTTCGATACAACGCGGCAACGGTACGCTGCTATCCTACGCTACGTTACATAATACGCTTAACAAACGAAAACTAAAAACCCGTAGTTATAAATTAGGCGAAACACACACTGCCCCGCGCTAGGCTGCGGGGTGCATGGCGACGCGACGGAGCTACAACACTGCGCGTGAATGCGTTTTCTGTGCGTTGCACTACTCGTGTTTTCTATACAAACATAGATACTTGCAAACAACGTAAGAACACGCACTCCCGCGATACACTGCGTGATGCGGTGCAGTGTGCGAATCGCCTCAGGCCGTGGCCGCACTGGTACGGCGACAGCGACGCGACGGCGATTTCGTGAACAAATAAATTTCGCTTGTCGTTTCTGGAGTGCGGCCACGGACATATGTTTATATGAGTTTGTTTTCACGAAATCGCCGTCGCGTCGCTGTCGCCGTACCAGTGCGGCCACGGCCTTAGAGTCGTATCGGTTATGACATTTAATACTTTTTAGTGATGGCAAAATAATGCGCTAATTCGATTCTCTTTTCTTTAACATTATCAATAGCGAGACCATCCAGAGCGTAACGATACTAGCGAGCAGCGGTAGCCTAAAATCGAAAGTAAATCTATGTCAAAATCGTGACTCAAAAGTGTCGAAGTTGATAAAACTGATAGATAAATTATTTCATCACGATTACGTCTATCAAAACGTTTGATAAGCACGCAATTCACGTAACTATCCATTCTTACGATCTATCTTAAGTATTCACAGAAAGAGATTACAGAATTACGAATTTTACTATGACATACAAATAGGTATAGGCACTTAACTTGGCAAGGTTTTGGCGTAGTAGGAGTATGTTTGCGCATTTAATTAGTGCAACAAAAAATTTTTCACTTTTATTGCTTGTCATTACTCTATGGTTATTGCCATAATTTATTTTTAAATTGTCTGTTTAGAAGAAAGAAAGGAAAGGAATTAGTTATCTTTTCAACTCTTGCCAAGTTACGTGCCGGTGACTTTACTTACCTAGGTACCCGTGATTTGTAGCGAACTTGTAATAGAATAATGGTTCGAGTCTTGATTCTGTAGTTCCTAGAAATCGTACGTACGTTTGATCAAAGATATCGAATACCCAGTCACTCCACTGAAGGCACATCACTACACAAAGAATTTATACTAATATTATAAAGAGGAAAGATTTGTATTTTTGTATGTAACGAATAAACTTAAAAACTACTGGTCCGATTTCAAAAATTCTTTTGCCGTTAGAAAGCTACATTATCACTGAGTAACATAGGCTATATTTATTACTGGAATAAAACTTCTTACACGGGCGGAGCCGTGAGGACACAGCTAGCCAGTAATAAAGCTATCTGATTTCCTAAACCGATTCTCAGTATTGGTTGTAAATCAATTGTTGCATGTCTCTCGCTAGCTAGAGACAAACCGGAATATCGAATGATCATTTTAATTAAACGTTGCATCAAAATGGAATGTACAGTACCGACACTAATTCGGAATCGATTGCAATTTGGTGAAACAAATTTGATGTCGTTTAAACCGGCAAATGTCAAAATGCCATTGAACTGTATTGGTATTTTTTTAAATTTTACGATTGTAAACGCCAAATGTAGGGATAATGTACAGTAAAGGTACAGTGTGTTTGATAAAGTTAGAAGTATGTATGATAGGCAAAATAAAAACGTATAACTTGATTTGGGAGAGTCCTATTTCCAGCAGTGATTGAGATAATCTGTTATTGATGTGGATAAGCCACGTTATTTATCATGTACCTACTCGTAGATTAAATCCAAACCCGAGCTATATCTGATATTTTTTTTGCCAAATCTTCCTAGATTAATAATGAATTAAACCCCGAACCTTACAAACGGCAACCAAGCTGTACGACTACAAGACCAACGAGCCGTAACAAGTCATCAAACTCCGGAAAACGCCATTCAATGACTGATGTTCCTTTAAAATTGTAGACAAAAGCCATTTAGCTCCCAGACTGGATCGTTACTAAAACAGTTTTCACGCACCGATAAGTAATAAATCTTTTGAACTAAAATAGACACAAACCATCGATCGGCTTATTCATGCACTATGTTAGTCTGTTACGCCAAAACCATCGATATTTATAGCCGTATTCAAATTGTGTTCTTGTAAGAACATACGGGATTCTATTTTGGGCGGTTACGTCATTGAAATTTAAAATAATAATTAATAAAGGCTCAATTTAAATCGGGTGAGTGATTATGACCACTAGTCTACTGGAGAGGTCTGTAGGCAGGCTGCAAAGCAGAGGAGATAATGATGAAGGACCGGAAAGGTTAAGTATGGTTTCTACGGATTTAAGATTCATTGGGGCCATAAGCGTTGTAGTGATTTATACTAGGTTGAGTTAATTGATTAATGATTAAATTATTGATGCAATAGCTGCCATGTGTCCCCCAAATTGTAAAAATAGCTATCGACAATAAACCGAACATACTGACGATTTATAGAACAGTTTTATACGTGACTGTAATTATTTTAATCATTAAAAGGAAAAAAAGGTTGCTTGAAAACAGTCTCCACGAGTGACGATACTTAAGTACGTCCGGCGCACCCTGGACAGTCAGCCTCGCGACCAACCTTGCTGACTAGCTAATGTTTTCATCACGGCATGAGCTGCTGTTCTCACATAACTCGTGCCAACACGAGATAAGAAGAAGAAGAATCATTAAACACCAAATTTCTTACTTTCTTTAAAAAAAAACTTTTCCCCACACTAGGATTTCTCCTGTATCGTAGGTGCGTTTACAGATACAAATCTTCACACGCACAAACATCCAGACCCGGAACAACTATCTGTAGGCAATACAAATTTTTGTTCCGTGCGGGAATCGTACCCACAATACGTAGCGCAGAAGCCGATCGCTCAGCCACTGAACCAAACGTATCGTCAAAAGCATCGTCAACGTGTCGTTAAAAACGGAATGCAATAAGGTGCAGATGATGAAATAAAAAAGCAACTACTAGTTAGTTATCCATTGCAAGCCATAATTAAAAGCCAGTGAAAAATGTATCATACAGCCGCTCGCAATCCACAACTAGTTGGGAGTTACAACGCCATGCGATATTGCGTGCATCCTTTACATTGTACACATATTTGCCCCACACGCGGTTATAAAAGGATCGAGAAATTGGATCCAGCGCCATTTATGGAATAAAGGCACGTGTGAAATTAATACAATTATAAATAAACCAGATGTGTACTATTGGTTGTTTACCAACAGTTCTCTGATAACATTATTAGATTAGAGCATTTATCAAGCTTAATTTCAACTGAACTATAGGGTAGAGACTTAAATATTGGAGGGGGTAAGTCCTCATTACTGAAGTATTTAAAATTTCGAACGTTTGCTACTACTACAAGAAAGTTTTCAATTTGTGTATCTATACATAAGCAGGTGGTTATAAGTCTCCTTGGCCAGATGAGACAACGGCTGAGCGTAAAAAATTTTTGAATATATTATCAAAACTAAGTATATTATATTATTGTAACATAGGGAAGTTAACAAGTATTTTTTTATTTATTTTCTCGTATCTTTTACAAAAAACATATGAAATATATAATAAAATGTTCAAGTTATAAGCAATTTAAAATAGACAGAGACCGCACTATTGAATAATGACGTCATCCATCAAAAAGTTCATAGTAACTTGACGTTACTCCGTACAATGTCCGTTTCGTGCGATAAGAACAGTAAATGTTTTTCAAAACATGAAAAACGTGTATCTCCTCCATTTTAAGATTGATTTTATTTATTTTTTCACCGATCGTTATCTTTCTATACCTTTTTTGATAAAATATTAAATACTTCTTAATTTTTTAAAGAAGTCAACTTCTGTTGTATTAAATTACTATTGCACATAACAATAAACAATCACGACAGTTATCGTTATCAGACTATCAGCATTGCATTGTATCTTATTTTTATCATTCCATGTCCTATTGCATACTAATGACTTCATATTGAATAGTGCAACAACCTCTACCTGTCTTGAAATAAAACTAACAATGTGTGGGTGTACTGACCTAGTCGGTACTGACTAATGATCTCAGATATTTATGTCAATGTTATATTATGGAAATAACATATTATAATATCATGCCTAAATTCCCCGAAGAGTGGGGCAGAGGTGTATAGTAACACCCTTATTTCGCGGTTATGTTTAAGTCCCATGTAATAGGGGGCGAACTTATTGCCATCAACAGCGCACAAATCCAAATTTCGAGCTGCTACTGAGGAATTCCACGCGGAAAAAGTCAATAACACTTCGCCGGACATGGGGATTAGTCTTGCGCATAGTAGTTCGCGACGGAGATCGCTCAATTTCGTTCGCCGCTCTCAAACGAACTAGTTCGCTCTTCTAGTTCGTCAGCTCCCCGAATCAGAGGAAGGCAGATCGTTCGCTCGTTTTGATACTATTCCTGCACGGGCACGTGACAAGATTATGGATTGCTGTACTTTTACCGACAATTTTTACACTATAAACAGCAAAAGCCTCTGAATGAATATTCTTAAAAAGTATATCATTATTGTAAATAATACCTAGGCTTATTGGTGCAATAAATACACTCTTTAATTTAGTTAGTGAATAAAAAGTTTAGTTTTTTTAAAGATTTTTATTACGTTTTGAAAATAATCAACAATTACATAAACATATTATTCAGTTCCTTTACAGATTAACACATTACAAAAGCAAAACAAGTTATAATCAACTTTTAATAATCAAAAAATTTATATCGGTCACGAACTAACGAACTATGGAGCGGGGAATGACGGAGCTAGTTCGCGTAGTTCATCTGTGGGAGCGATCTTACGAACTAGTTCGTTCGCGAACTACATAAGACTAATGGGGATTGAATTCAGAACCTCATGATCAGCGGTCGCGCTTGCCACCACTAGACCAACGAAGCTGTTATTATTATTAACATCGGGAAATATGTTGGGGTTATGTGAAACAGTAGCTGGATTTTAATCTAGTTTATAAGAAGTCAGCGTCCTAGCACGTATTTTTATTATTTCGTTTAAAACCAGGATCGTAGCGTGTGCGCCCATAAAATCTCCCCGTATATTTTCATCTTAATGAGTACGGGCGGGTCTCGCGAATATCGAATGCAATAAGTGATATCTATGAATATTCAGCGCACGACCGCCGGCCGCCTTTAATTTGACGCATTTTAGAGGATGCCATACACCGTCCGTGCAATAAAGTCATAAGTGCACTTACTTTGAAAATGGAATCCATTTTATATTTAAACGGTTTTAAGTAGTTTCACTTCGTATATTTAGTTGTTTGTTTGTTTGATTGATTCAAATCTTGCGACAGATTTTTCAACTATGTATTTATACTTAAACAATTCTCCTGAAACTTCGCACTCAAAACCAATTGCCATAAAAATACAACATTATAATAATTTCAACCTTCAATCTTCAAACCCTGATGCTGCAGGGGTACCTACCGCAAGATAAAAAAAGTTTTACTTCAATGTTTTTTTAAGGGATTATTTATTAATAGATCTAGTCAGTTTTTTTTTAGTGGTTGATCATTACAATCAATTTCTTTTTACCTTCTCTACCTAAAATCGGATTAAAATTCTATTTTCCGAGTAAGTGCACTTGTGACTTTATTCCACGAAGAGTGATATTGTGCACTGCAGGCAGTTAATTTATTCGGAGAACGCCATCGTTAAGGATTTGATGAGATCGGTTGTTATACTGCGGTATCGCAGTTAAAGTAATTGGGTCAAATAAATATTATTAAATGGAAACTATCAATCTTAGTACGAAGTGTGTCAGTTATGACACTATTAATCGCATGAGTATCGTTTATTTTATAATTTTGCGAGTGGACTGAACTCAGTATTTTAACACAAGATCAACTTTTGTATACCTAATGGTAATAACATTGAGGGACATTAAAGCCCATATTAATAAATAGTTCTCATTTGAGAGATAGCTCTTAAGTGTAGTTACAAGACTTGAGACGTATTTAAAAAAAAAGTCAAATGTATGGAATTCTAGTTTATGGTAGCTTTTATTGGACCATCTCTTAAATGAGAGCTGTTTATTAATACGGGTCTAAGTGCGCATTTGATTGCAATAACGAGACGTTGTCTACAGTTTCGCATCGCTTACGTACGTAGTTTAGCTAAGCTAGGTCTAGACAAAAGTACATCGTATGCTTAAAAAAACGTAAAATGAACGGCATATTCGATCCTAAATCCAAAAATATTAAAATTTCGAAAACATTTGTAAAAAACAAAACATTGTCTTTGAACATATTTATAAGTACCTAACCATTTTCATCGAATTTGCATTTATATGAGGTAGTTTTTAAGTTTATACTGCAAATACAGATAAGCATTTATGTCGTTAGTACCTATAGATCAAAATGTCAGATGACGTCATATGACACGCAATCATCGGAATTTGTGTAATAATGAGAAATGGCGTGTGAATTACTAAAGATTCGTGAGCCGCATATGTTATTAGTTATTTATACAATATACAGTGATATTCAATGAGATGTTAAGGACTATGACGAACCGTTTGAGCTACGAATAAGAAATGGACACCGTATCTGTTAACGCTGTACTTGGAAGAAGAAATGTTTTAAGTACGTATGATGCGTCCTGTCATAAAACTGGGGTTGGCACTATTTAGTAGTTAAGTTACAGCGACTCCAAGTTCAGGCAACAGCTTTTTTTAAATCGTTTAATTCAGTAGGTACTTATTCGATACTTTAAATAATAAGTAGTTTAAAAAACTAAAAAATCACGAACTTATACTATCCACCTCCTGGCTCCATCATCAGACCATGAACACCAAGTGCAATATATTGGACTCATCAAAACGAATCATATGACCCGAAACTCGAGGGGTTTACTAGTAGCCACTGAAGAGTTCCACTTCTCTTGACTCCATCATCAAATCAGCTCCAAGATACCAAATTATAGTATTTTCATCCGAACTACATATACACACAAAGTTTCATTTCGATACGACAATTTTAGAAGTAGGTTAAAATTGACTTCCAAGATTTTTTCCATTGTTAGTTAGTTACAAGTGAAGCTAATACAAAGCGTGTAGAAACAATAAAATTTCCTTCAAGTAAAATTAGCTATTTACAATATTTAAATTAATTTACCTCCATGACCCATTAATTTAGGACACCTATGACCAAATGCTCAAACGGTACTCAATTTTAAGTTGTCGTTAAGTCTCGGGCTGTCACTGTCACTTTACGGTGAAATGTCAGTGACGTCACGAACTAACACGGCCCTAGTATACCGAACAACCACCACAGATACTGCAAAAAACAACTTCCCTGAAGTTTTTTTTAACTTTTCTTGGAAGCGGAATCACTAAAAAACTTAAAAAGCATCTGTCTCCGTCTGATTCACAAATATTAGTGTAAATTCCTGGATCTAGATTGGGCATATGCACTTCTCGGAATAGGCACACACATTCTAAGTTTATGACGTAAGCACTGAGAAACAACGATGTTTAGGTTTTTTGTCGTGCAAGGAAAAAAGACGGAAAATTGGTTTTGGTTGTTCATCCCTACATTCGTTTATTTTATTAATTACTAATTATTATTAATTACTATTTATTTTATTAATTAATTAATTTACTTAACTCTGATCACTGTGGACAGTTGATAACATTTCTTAAGGAAGATATGAAAGTGATAAAAAAGGTAATTACTGTAGTACCTAAAACTGTGGGTCGCTTGGAAGGATTCAAAAATAAACTTATTAGCAATTTGCCTTAATTGTGTTATAGTGATGATCCTAACGAGTTATACAATACATTTTTTAACATGTTTTGTATAGAATTTAACTCAACCTTTATCCCCAAGAAGATCTCAGTTAAAGGTACTGCAACCTTCAGTGAATGGGCAACTACAGGTATATATAAAAGTAGGAAAACGCTTCATGAGTTATATGCAGAAAAAACTATAATAATAGTGAAGAATTTTGTCAGTATGTTAGAAATTATTCAAAATTACTTAAAAAAGTTTGTTTTATGGCCAAAATTCGTTACTTAAGTTCAAAAATTAAGAAAAGTAATAACAAAATTAAAATGACTTGGGATATAATCAAGAATGAGACTGGAAGAGTCAAGAATCGAAGCAGTGACTATAGCCTTTCAATTGATAATAAGACAGTTAAATCAGACTTAGAAATTGCCACAGCATTTGAACACTTCTTCACGGACATTCCAGTTTCAACGACCAAATCCTTGAAGTCATCCCCCACTGTTGCCGAATCTCTATTGAAAGAAAATGTTAAAATGTGCAACAATGAATTCAATTTTCGATATCTAAGTGGTAAAGATATTGTAAAAACTTTCAATACCCTTAATGTCAAAAAGACCGCCGATCTTTGGGGTAATTCCGTTGAGGTCACAAAATCTATTATCAACATAGTAGCACCTGAGTTAGCTGTAATTTACAATAAATGTGTTGGATGTGGTGTATTTCCTGACTTAATGAAAAGTAGTAAGATTATACCTCTATTTAAATCGGGTAGCACATCTGACCCCACTAACTTTAGACCTATTTCTGTGCTACCCACCTATTTCTGATTTGACTTGGTGTTATTTCAGTTAAGTTAGACCCCTTAGGGAAATCTGATTATCTGCCGTTATATTATTAGTTCACAAACTTTCAGCGATTTATATGCATACCAAAATACGCGTCTTATAATATACTAAACATCTTCCAATATTTATATGCATACCAAAATACGCGTCTTATAATATACTAAACATCTTCCAATATTTATATGCATACCAAAATACGCGTCTTATAATATACTAAACATCTTCCAATATTCATATGCATACCAAAATACGCATCTTATAATATACTAAACATCTTCCAATATTTATATTCATACCAAAATACGCGTCTTATAATATACTAAACATCTTCCAATATTTCCGATTTACACATTCCTTCCCAACATTAATTACCTACGCTGAAAATAGTGAAAACACAAGTTCATAAACCTTTACACAGACTATTATAATACATGAAACTGAAGAAAAACACTGCCGCACGATCGACGTTCTCGCGCAAACAATAATGTTCAATGAACTTGAAAATTGTTTCTCCACGTAATGATATTCATTGGAAGAACGGCACTGTTTCTAGTTACGACACTCTTCGCTGTATTGTGTAAAGTCTGAGATACACGTAAAAAGTCGTAACTGCATTTAAGTGCATACTTGTCAAGTTAACGACAGTTTTGTGTATACTTGTATGAGCGTTTGGATTAGAATTCTTGTGCAATATTGATTACCACCAAGGTTTGAGCGCAGTGTAAGGTGCAGTAGTAGTAGGCATTTTACACTTGCAGTATAAGTTAGAACGGGAACGCCGGTAGAGGACGTCCTAGAAGGACATACATCGATGTTATTGGTGAAGTTCTTCACAAAGGTCAGGTGCGTAGTACTCTCAACCGGCGTGCGTGTATGACAAGATGTATGAATGTGGATGAAGCGAAAGGGGTATGTAAGAGTCGTAGCATGTGGCGTTCTATAGTTTCTGCCTACCCCTATGGGAAAAAGGCGTGAGTTTATGTATGTATGTATGTATAAGTTAGAACTTGTAAGTTAGAGTTGTAAGTGAGGTGAGTTAACGTAAACAATTACACATTTTGTAACACTTAAAGTTTAATAGATTTACCGATCACAACTAAGAGCAAGTTTAAGTTGGATGCTAATCCAATATGTCAATAAAGAAATTTATTTATTATTATTAATCCGTGGTGTTCGCGTAGTACGTAATTTGTCAACTGACAAATATCAACATACAGAAAAGTAGGATGCTGAGTTTGCGTTCTGACGGTATATACGTAAACCGTACACGCAGTTAGCAAATAATTGTAAACCTAACTGTGAGCTTAGTTACAGCAGCTGTCATCAGTTGATATGCACGCAAACAATTAGCCGCTTACTTGGCGGTGCTCGCAGCCGATTATACGTCACTACACGTGTACCCTAAGCGTTGTATATGTAACAAAAAAGTAATAAAGGCAGATCACAAGAAGTGCAAAGCAGTAAAGCGCTATGTAGCCACAGCTTAACGCAGAAAATGTCTGATATATCAGACGGGTGTAATGTTCCGGGGCGTCATTTAACACGGTGAAATATAGAACTCCATGATGGAAGAGGTGTCGTCGTGTTGTGAGCATTTTTCATTTCAGCGGCCATTTTGTACGCTCATGTGGGGAATATTCGCTTATGTGCAGTAATAAAATGTTAAGTAACTAGCCGACTGTCTAAGTAAATGTATTTAGAGGGCCTTGTGTATTTTTTTGTGGCAAATAGCATGTTAATTAAATGGTAATAATTCATTGTATTAAGGTGTATTAATGCTACGTGCAATGTTACGACCGAGATGAGAATGTACCGACAAGATTAATATCGATAATTTTTAAAATTCTAGACAAGATTTTGAAATGGTTTTTCCGAGTTGAATTTTACGGGTCTGCGGGGTTGTTAATAAGCCACGAGCTCCACCGTAAATTATATCCTATGTTGTGATTAAAAATATAAATGTTTGTAACCACTGGCGCCCGCCATTAATATTTACGTGTGAATCATGCGCATTCCGCTGCTTATGCCATAAGACGTTGACACTAGGATATGTTTAGCTGTTCCTAGGACATTTGTAGGCAGTCTGAGTAACGTATAGATGGATTCGACAGTTATTCTAATGTCTATGTATTTATGTAAAGCTGGTTACACACGAGTGTTGTTAACGTGTGTAAGAAAACTTAATACAAGAAATGGTTGTGTGATTTCTTCTCGTGACAGAGCTTTTTTTTATTACGGCTTGTTTTTGTTTTTTTTTTATAAACGTTAAAAAAGTGCTCGTGTGAATGAGGCTTAAAACGTCAATAAAGGCATCTGTGTCCCATCTCTATGTTTTAATGTTTTTTTTTCACGACTGTATCTGTTGATTAATCGGTTAAATCGTAGGTGTTGATTATCCCATTAATCAGTACACTTTTTAGGTTAAATTCTCTAAATCATCCAATTGTAATAGGCCATTCACCTAAAAACCCACAAACTTATGCCTATCTCACAAAAAAATCGAGCGGTTTCTAAACTAATCTCCTATATTTATATAAGCCAATACTGTTCCTTCGCGCCTATAACAATTAATCATTACTTCATGTAAGTAACATGACCAGACATTTACATATATATTCGAATTGCCGTAGCGAGCAAAATTATGCAAAACAGCCGGGCAGGCAGACGACGACTCATAATTAAATATAATAAAGCATTTAATCTCATTGGCCTCAAAACGTATAAAAACTGTCACGGCGTATTAACAATTAGTGTTGGCCGAAACAAGGGTTTTTATCGCCGAGGCCGAAACCCAATTATGTGCTAGAGTTTCTGCCGACGCTTTTATTTTAAGTAGAGTAATTTATCATAATTAAAAAACTTTGTTTCCTACTATCCTCTAAATAGTTACGACTGCTGTTTGAGTTAGCAATAATATATAGCTTGTAAGAAAGAAGTGAATGAGTTGTGTGTGAATGAGGAAGGCCAATAAATCTTTACAATTGTCTTGTAAAATGTAGTATGATGTATCATGTAGGTATATATCAGTCTGTGCTGGCCACCCATCAGATGTAAGTTAAGTCATCTTTTACGATGTGTCCATATAAAAAGGCCGGCCGGGAAGGCCTATTTTTAGCCGCTGACAATGCGGAAACGCGTGCCGTTCACAAAATCGGTTAGCTTTTGACCGAAACCGAAAACCAACTTACAGTCCAACACTATAAACAATTCCGTATGACGCCCACACTCACCAGAAAACCTTAACGCAATAAATATAAAAGTCAATTCATATTTACAATCGTAATGTTTGTGATTGTTACATTTAGTTTGTAATAACAATAACTCATAATGGATTATGGTTTAACTGCCGCTCATATATCCGAGGAAAGGCTTTGTTTACGCACCAATAAACTATAGGGTATGACGTTTCTTGATTTACATTTGTACCACACGAAACATTGATATCAATATGTACCTAGCGACATAAGAGTTGGTTTCCAAAAAATAAATAAATACCATTTAAGGCTAGTGCCATTTTTGAGTTTCGGCTTTCAGTCCCACCACAATAGATAAATAAATAGTTACATTTCGTAACGATGTATGTACTGCTAAAAACTAAGTCTAGAATCAATATGATGGGTTAATCGGGATTAAATAATCTATTAAAAAAAACTTTTAGGTTAAATGGTTATATCTTGCAGTACCCCACAGCAATTTAAGGATTAAAAGATTGAAATTATTATAATGTAGAATTGTCATGGGAAATGAATTTGTTGGCGAAGTTTCAGGAGAATCGGTTAAGCAGAAGTAGTTGAAAAATCTGTTGCAAATAAACAAACAAATATACGTAGTGAATAAAGCTAATTAAAACCATTTAAAAATGGGTTATTAAGAGGGTCGATCAGAAATCAATAACATTAAATTATAAAAGCCCGAAAATCGATGTTATGTAAAAAACCACTTAAAGCTTACTTAACTGATAATGTATTCTATTAAAAGCTTTCCAATGCTTAAGATAACCAGCAAATATATCAGAAAGTTGCGAGATTATTATGTCAAGAAATTGCCCAACACCAAAGGGCCGTTGGTTCGAGATAAGCGACATATGCTGGGGTGTTGTCAACACCATTACACCCACTGTACACCCACAGACAAAGATGGCGTAAGTTGAAACATAACACAATATGTTTGACTTCCTTGAAAAGTTAGTAGAGATGTTTCGTACACCTACAAATTGCTGATGATCATGCCGCGATGCCGTCATGCATAGATCATGCCGTGGTGAAAAGATAAGGTTGGTAGCGGATCTGACTGCCCAGGGTGCGGCGGACGTACTTAAGTATCGTCACTCGGTGAGGGTCTTTTAATGACTGATAATGATAAAGGTAGTGCCATTTGATTAGCACCATTTACTGGGCGAAGTGCCCTTGTTACAATTATTGATATTGCACTTAGAACCAAAACTCAATAAACCTTTGTCAGATCAAATGAAATCAAAATAAAAAGAAAAATATTTCACATAAACCAATACAGGTGCTTATGAAAAGTCGAATTTAGATGCACGGTTCCAATTAGTCGTTTCCTATGGAGAAGAGCCGGCAAGAAACTCCATGGTTACTCTTTTAAAAATAATATCTTTAACAATTTCAGTGGATACAGTACAATGATTTAGAATAGTGAGAGAACAATGAAGTCCTGACCACAGACCAATGAGTAAAGTAGTACTACAAGACTTGAGCAAAATAAAAAAAATAAAAACAATATCAATAATCAGAATTATAGTAATTTACAAATTTATAGATGCAGGTCCACAAAGTTCTCACATTTACAAGATCTGAAGTCTGAATTGACTCCAGAAATTAGAATCTCATTATCAGCAGTAGTGCTCACGATGATGAGACTAATGAAACTATTAAAGATCAAATATGGAGAAAGTTGATCTTCCAATAATAATTGAGCCAATTTACTTCAAGCCGATAAAGAGTTAATTTCAGTGGTTAATGATATACGGTTAACGCGAAAGTGAAAAGTAATTGGTAATTTCAGACTAGTGAATCATACGACAGTAATTATCGTACACGCTTTGAATCTAATGCGTAGTAAGAGATATCATAAGTTCGATAAACTGACGGTATGCGTAAAAGTAACGCGTATGTAAGACCTTTTCTCTTTTTTTCATTTCTGTTTTGAAGTGGTTATAGAGAGCTATTGCCATACAAATGTAAAAGTTGAAGAGAATGGTTTTCTGATCGTGTACAACTGATACTGTGAGTGTTCTGCCTAGCCTTTTCCCAACTATGTCGGGGTCAGCTTCCAGTCTAACCAGATGCAGCTGAATATCAGTATTTTACACGGAGCGACTGCCATCAGACCTCCACAACCCAGTTACTGGGCAATGCCGATATTCTAAGGTTGTACCGCCTATCAGACTTTCCATAACAACTGTCATAGGTATTCGTATGACAACCGGGACCGACAGTTTAACGTGCTCTCCGAGGCACGGGGGGTCTCGATGTGTAACGAACGGTCACCCATCCATAGACTGACCGCGGCAAGCGCAGCTTGTCCTCGTAAGTCGTATAATCCGTGAGGTTGGTTTTGGTGATTAACGATAAAAAAATCGTAAGCTCAGATGCCGCTATTGATAAGATCATATATGTTTTGTAGCGAGCGAAGCAACTTCTGAATTGTAATAAATTTAATTTAGATGAGGGAATTAATAGAAATATTGGGGTCATCGCACACGGCTAGGCCGCTTCATAAAAAATCAAGGTTAGAATTTTTAAAAGAATTTTTATAACGCATCTTATAAAGCTGAACAGGTGTTTCTTTATATGATTTAAGTTGCATAACATATACTAAAGTTGGACACCTTGAATTGATTCGTGTGCCCACACCTCATGTCGTAGGTTTATACGACCGGAGACACGCATTCTTTACCAATGAATTTGGAACCAAAAAGGTTTTAGTACTTGGTCAAATAACAATCAATTTTATTGAAAAATGGTTTATAAAAACTGTCTTTGCAACAGAGCAATATCATATTATTTTTTAGCGAAAGAAACGCATAAATAAAATAGTTAATATCTGAATAAAATACTGATGCAATACTTGTTAATAGTTAATACACCTTAAAATCCATTGACACGATTAAAAAAAAGTTTGGTGGATGAGACAACGAATTTTTTTTAAATCGGTTTGTCTATTTAGATTTACTCTGCACTTGTAAGTTACTTCCGTAAAATTTATGTAAGTGACTTATGACAATTAATTCGACTTGACAAATTAGTCGATAAGCTACTTAAAAGAGAGTTTGCAAATTTATCGTAAGTTAATTACGTAAGGGACTTACGTGAGGAAAACATACAGGTGTAAACCCGGCTTAAATAAGTAAGTATATATTTTAATAAGATTACGCACCTTTTGGACCGGACCCTCGTATATCTCCAAGTATTGCTACTATAATGTCCTGAACTAGAAGGACAGAGTAGTAACTGAAGACTATTCGGTCTCGGCTGCCTCTGCTTCTTGACTCTTAGCTTCACCACTTCTTCTACCTCTAGTCTCTTCTTCGTCTCTTTAATTGGCGGCTTCTTGGAATCCATGCTCCATCTTTGCTCATCTATTATCCTTTCCTCCAAATTCAAATGATCCAGCCTGTCTTTAATAAAACTCCTTGTACGTAACAAATCTGGAGTCGTATCCAGTCTATCATGTCTCCTAATTTCGATGGGAGATAAAGGAGGTCTTCGAGGTTCAAATACAACTTTGGAGTACTCGTTACTTCGACGCCACAGACGGGGCGAGAGTGGCCAAAACCGCCCATTTTGTTGACCAGATTGCATAACCATTTTGAATTTTTGTCACTTCACAAATCACTTAACACTTTGTTTGACTTTATCGATGCTAAAAATAACAAAATTATAAGAGCTTTAGGTTCTCAGACACTTATTAAAATGTAATACGTTATCTTAACTTTTAGCGATATTATAATTCAAGAGAAACATTGAACACGTCCGCTACATCCGATAGCTATTCATATACTAAACGTTGAAATGAAAAGTGCATAACAAACGCGCCTACGCAATCAATCATGCGAAACGTCCACAGGAACCATAGATAAAGATGGAGTGACTACTTCGATGACTCAAACGGTAGTACAATTGACGTAAAGTGTATTAGAAAAATAATATTTTGGAGATATTATTATTTTCCTTAAAGGATGATACAATATTTTCCTAAGAACGGGTATTTTCCTACTCATTAATGTTTGGTTTTTTGTTGGAATTTTTGATACAAAGGATAAAAACTTGAATAATAATGAAACTGAATTGTAATGAAAACATCGGAAGAGAAATTGTCGGTGTTTACAAAGCCACAAAAATTGTGTCACAGGCAATTACAAACAGCCTAATGAACTTTAACCGTTTAAACGAGTTTGACCCTAAATGAGACAATTTTTATCAATTTCTATCGTCATTTGTGGATTCTACATCAATTAGTGGAATTGGGGTCAGCGGCCGGAAAATCGCGGGTCATAATGGCCAAGCGGCGCTTGTAATAATAACCGTTTTATTGTCATAATTTTTAAAACTATAACAGTATCTGCGAACATTTGGCGTAAATTTTATGTGTTTGTTCCTGTCTGACGATAATTAAATTCGTAATTTATCAGATTGTTATTCTTTACATACGGAAATGGCAAATATAAACAGATACAGATCTTATGGGAGCATTTATTTTTAATTTATAGGTAGCGGAAATTGTAGACAAAAATCTGGTGGCTTTTATTTTAGCAGCTCCAATCATTCTACCGAAACCGGTCCCTTGCAGCTTTTATTTCCTTATTCGGAACAAAATCATGATCGTCCCACATAACCCAAAAGAAGCGAGACCCTAAATACATTTTAGCATTTAAACTACACGAGAGGGGACCACAAACCGTTGACGACTTCTGACGACGTCCTGATAGCCATAAACTGCCGAGGAGGCGTAATAGCCATGGTATCGGATGTCGCCGAATAGCGTTGCATACTAAATGCCGGCTCAGGAAGCAGCAGACAGGACGCTAATATATGTGCGTATGGGCATGCTAATGCACTGATGTAGTACACAGATATCGTATGAATAGAAACAACAAAGCTTTTCGTTGAGGGGCGATTTTGAGATATGCTTTTGTAAAATGTTTTTGCAATGTAGGACTTGTATTCTCTAAATTGAATTGTTTTTTTATTCTTTCTCAAATTAATTATCTAGATTTTAAATAATTCAGAAATAAAAATCCCTAATATTTGAAAGAACTTGGGGAGTCGCTGTATGCTAACCGCTCAAAACTATCAGGACAATATCCAGCAGACGTCAAGGCCAATGATGATGCTTTATGAACTCAAAATAATATTGAATCCAAAATTCATTAGAACAATTCGCCTAACAACAATACTTATTTAATACCATTCAACAATCAAATAGGAACCGGAGATAGCAATTTGTTAAACAATAAAACGAAACAAAAAGAACTGAAGTCTAAGTTAGGAGTCGCAGGAAGCCGTCGAAAGTCCTGAATCAACGGAAGCGTCCTATGCGTATGACGTTATTATTACAATAGGGTCTGAGTCAGCGACCAGTAATTCTGGAAATTGAAACGAAATCAATGCTTGTTGACATTGTACTGTCGATGTGTGGGATGCGTCGGACATTCTTGTAGCTTGGTGATGATTAAGTGTTATGTTATTCAATTGAATTTATAGGTCACCTATTACATTAGGTACTGCTGCTACTGTCCCAAGGATCTTTGACGGCCGAAACCAATAACCGATCTCAGTTCAAAATCTCTGGGTTAACGCTTTGAATACCAACACTCATAAAACAATATTTTTTCATTGTTTTATGCGGAGTTGGCAGCAAACCGGTTAACGTTGATTTTTGACAGGAACTCAATCGAAGTTATTTCAAAAAACCACACCAATCCAGATTTCGGATAGAGAACTATTATTTGTTTCGGCCGTAAATCATTATCAGTCAAATTTGGTACTCGGCAATGAAAATACCATTTTCTCCCCATCCGTGAGTTTGATAAAAGGCGATTAATAGCCCGTTCACACAGCGGATCCGTCGATACTGGATGTGTTGTTCACATCTGTACCGACGGATCAGTTAAACAAATGGCAGTTGCGTCACAACTGGCAGGCAGGATACGATAAAAATAACGGATCCAGTACTTTTTCTGAATTCGGAATACTCTCGTGTATGTGAATTCGCTCATACAACTACAGGCGCCATCAGCAAAATAAAACCGGATCCGCTAAATCGGGTCCTGTAAATAGTTTCTGTGTGAACTAGCTGTAAGGGATAACCAGAGGATGGGCAGCAGCGATCTCCTGTCTGCTTATACCAACATATTGCCATTATCAATCCATCTCCCAAGTATGGTGATCATGGCAATACCCCCGATGATGATTATGATATGATTCATTACAGCGATCATTGGGAGGCCCATGTCCAGCAGTGGACGTGTACGGGCTGATATGATAATGATGAACAAAGTGTTATCGTTTGTGTTCCTTAAATGCTTCTTTTAATTGTGTGTGTATGGAACATCTTCCGGGGAATTCCTCAGTACTGTTTCGCAACATTGCGTGAGGGATTTCCCAAAAGGCTGAGGGTGCTGATAACACTTCTAATATCTAGACTTCATCATCAGCCTATGCTGAATCAGCTAACAGTATTACAAAATATGTATTAATATTAGTATTATTGGTAGTGGCTATGATATATTTGACCTTACCAACAAAATTAAAAGTAAATAACTAATGTATTATTCACATAACATCACGCCTTGTATTCCCCGATGGGTTGGGCAGAGGTGTATAGTAACATCCACATTTCGCCGTTATGTTTAAGTCCCATGTAACAGGGGGCGAGCCTATTGCCACTAACCGGGCACAAATCCAGACTCCGAGATGCTACTGAGAAATTCTTAATGGAAAGAACCAATAACACTTTGCCCGACCTGGGGATCGAACCCAGGACCCCGTGCTCAGCAGTCGCGCTTGTAACCACTAGACCAATAAGACAGTAATGTATTAAAGTTAGTCTAATAAAATTGAAAATCCTATAGATAGTTTCGTTACAATAGTAATAGCTGTTGACACCGGTCCGTCGTATTGTGTCAATGTGTAGGATGCGCAAACGCAACGGCAATGCGTGCCTCAATCCACGTAGCACGGAGCGATGGATAACGCAATATGAATCAATCAATCTTGTACAAGTTATTTACTTAATTCTAATAATACAAGGTGTAAAAAGACCCTTTACGAAGCCGTCAATCATGCATTCAGAACATCAAACTAAGTAACCCTACGCAAAAATTGTCGCTGGGAAACGACTTTTTTTGGGTGAAAAATATCATTTTACGATAAAGCATAATGAAACGCACACAAAACATTGTGCTGATGGATGCAATGAATAGTAAACGGGTAATGGAGGTATTTCAAGTACATTTGCAACCTTAAAAATTAGTATTTTAAAAAAAAGTTGTGAAAAAGACGGAACTTTGACCTCCAATATCTCCGTAACTAAAGGTTCCCAGGCATAGTCCAGAACAAAAAAAAATAACGCAATGACGTGGAGAATAATTACATTTCGGTTTCGTTAAGGGTCTATTTACACCGTTTATAGATGCGTATATCAAGGGAAAAATGCTTTTTTTTAAATATGATTTTATTACAATGTATCTGTAGGTACCTACATTTAGTGACCGCGGGTTTTTCTGTTGGGGAATTCTCAGTAGGAGCCCCGTATTTTGAATTGTGCCTAGTAACGGTAATAGGGTCGCTCCCTATTATATGAGACACAGATATTGGCGAAATGTGGGTGTACAAGAGAATACCTCTGCAAATATCATGCATTAAGATAGGTATAGGTAAAAATATGATTCATAAATAACTAGAACTTCATTGCAGAAGTATCTAGATACTGTTACATATTGGTCCATTATAGTATTCAATATAAACATAACATAACATCACGCCTGTATTCCCCGAAGGATTGGGCAGAAGTGTGTAGTAACACCCTCATTTGGTCGTTATGTAGTCCGATCTAAAACGGGGCGAGCCTATTGCCATCAATCGGGCACAAATCCAAAAACCCGGTCTGCTACTGAGGAATTCCACACCGACAAACACAATAACACTTTGCCCGACCTGTGGATCGAATCCAGGTCCTCACGATCAGCAGTCGCGCTTGCTACCACTAAACCAACGAGGCAATTCAATATTAGTCCAAAATATTTATCAGAAAAGAAATTACGTCGAAGTGACGCAGTAACTTGAAGGCGCATCGTTTTCGACGATCTCAATGGAGCTTGAAAGTGATATTTTTGCGTCATTACCTTTCCACTTCCCGTCGTAGATTGTGACACAATCGATAACATTTCCGAGTCATTTAAAATACATTATATTGTGCTGAATCATATTTTTTAGAAATCAAAGTTTATTTCTGAAAATGTTTTGATAGTATGAGCTTATCAAATATCAGATGATGCGTTATCACCTTTGGCAAATGATGAGACTTCAACAACCACGTTGAAAGCATCTTAACGATTATCAGATGCGATACCATCTATAAAAACTTTCTACGTCGAAAAAACACAAAATCGACTGTGACTGGTAGATTAACGGAGAGCAAAGTGAATCCATGAGTACTTCGTTTTTGAATTCTGGTAATAAAAGTAATTCATGATGAAGAGACTCCCTAAAGTATTTAGCAGCCTTTCAATGAGTGGTGACGTTTAGCCATCATTTCATATCCCATAATGAATGAATTATCTTATAGTTAACAGGAGCCATAACATTGACAGATAGTATCCTGTCTATAGTGCTTGCAATTCATAAAACGTGAAAAGTGTTACTGCTTCAAATAACACCAAGAATAACTTGAAACTTATCCGCAATTAAACATTTCTTTGTCATTCAATGAATAACTCTTTCCAGAAATTTCGGTAAGCACTCGAGTGAAATCCCAAGAAAGCTTCGAATAACCCTGGTGCAAGTATTGTGGCTGACAATAGCCGGAAGCCGTCGGCCCCGTAAGTGGGCGACTGATACCTTACATGGTGTCCTAATACTGTATGCAGTGTTGGTCGCTGACTGTTGGGAATTATGAGCTGATGTGACTTTGATGAAGAGCTTCAAAGCGACGTTTTGGAATGCACTTATGAATATTTTAAATGCAGCTATAAATATGAACATTTCTCGCTGAATATTGCTAGGGTCCGCATAGTTAATAGAAAATGGTCCTTCGGTCTTAATAAAACCTTCCGTATCCTTTATCCTCGATATGGCGTTTGTCTGATTTAAAACAGAACGATTACTATCTGACCACTATCTATGGTTAGAAAATCAAATTTGTGTAGAACAGGTTACGGCAAACGTTTAGGACGAAAAAACCAGAGTCGATCTTATGGGGGCCAGAATTTCCATGACATGCTAATAAAACTTGCCTTGTTGGTCTAGTGGTTGCAAGCGCGACTGCTAAGCATGCGGTCCTGGGTTCGATCCCCAGGTCGGGCAAAGTGTTATTGGGTTTTTCCATTAGGAATTTCTCAGTAGCAGCCCGGAGTCTGGATTTGTACACCGGTTAATGGCAATAGGCTCGCCCCCTATTACATGGGACTTAAAAATAATAGGCGAAACGAGGGTGTGCTAAAAAAATAAAATAAAACACCTCTGCCGAACACTTCGGGGAATTTATAGCGTGATGATGTTATGATAATAAAATTTGTCATAGGCGTTTTACTCGTTCTCACCCTACAGTGGGACATTGAAAGCGTATGGTAATAATAACAGCACGTAGTAGTGTCGACACAAACATAATGAAGATATCTACATTTATATACAAGACTATTCGGAAGGTTCCAACAACTATGGTTATAGGCGGGCCGGAGATGGTCTGCGGGCCTAATTTGCCCATCCCTGGCGTAGAATAATATCAGTATACACATACATTGGTGCACTGTAGATGCTAGAAAGCATTCCTCTGGACCAGATGGACACAATTGAATGGCTGATTTCAAAATCGAATTCCGGTTTCCATTATTTTCATTTAGCAGCTGTCTCTTGTCAAACTGCAGTGAAAATTCCGGTCGTCGGCCATTTTCAACTGCAAAACATAACACGGTGTCCCAGATATTTCTAATAGTCTCGAATTAGGACAGTGTATTACACAAGCGAACAGCAAATGAGTTTGTTTAGCTTAGTCTCGGATTAATGCATGGATTTCAGCAATATATTGGATACATGGAGGAGAATTATTAGAATGCGTTTGGGGAAAGTCGGTTGAGGTTGCATTTGTAGTTGCTAGGTGTTCATCATTGCGGTGTGTCTAAAGCCGCAAGCGTGAATGGAGCCGGTTTTCTTTAGGCCAAGTACTTATGTTTGAAATGCCTGCAATCCCCAAAGGGTTTACCAGAAGTAAGCTTTCCTACATCAACTGTTTGCTAATGACAGTATTAGTTCTCAAATCTGAGTCTTGCCTATTTGTAGTTATAAGGCACAACAGCTTCATTTTAAAACTGTTTGTATACAGAATTCATTACTCAAAAAGGTACTGTAATAACTGCCTCGTTGTTCTAGAGGTGGCAAGTGTGACTGCTGATCGTGAGATCCTGGGTTTCATCCCCAGTTCAAACAAAGTGTTATTTGGTTTTTCCGTGTGGAATTCCTTAGTATCTGCCCAGAGTTTGGATTTGTGCCCGGCTGATAGCAATAGGCTCGCCCCCTATTACATGGGACTTAAACATGACGGCGAAATGAAGGTGTTACTACACCTCTGTTCAACCGTTCGGGGAATACAGGTGTGGTGCTATGTGTTTACGTTCTTTCACAGTAATTGTTTATAATTGAGCAAACATGAGAAGCCACACACTGTTAGCCTAAAGGCTTTAGAAACGGAAGAAACTATCAATCACTCTCTGGTGAAAGCTTTTTGACGGCAGTATCATACTTCACACAAATTACTTTTAGCCCTAGGGCTTATAATTTCGAAGGCATAACACGCAAATGAGTCGCAATAATTCAAGCATATATTATGCTGCACCATTCCCTTATCAGCCGCAAGCCCGCAAGCCTGCAAGTCCGGGCGTCCATAACGCATGGCAAGCCTGACAGATGGCCACATCAATCACGGAACTGATTTATCTGCTTGTTTCCGGATATCATCGGATTGCGATGTCATTTATTGCGCTTTCATTGTGTGGGCCCTAGGGATTATGTATAAAAGCAATTTTGTCGAGTTTTTTTGTTTTGATGTTATTCTCTGTTCGGGGATTGTATAAAGAATCTTTTTGTGACTGAAAAAATGGAAAGGTATTAAAAAACTGTGCCTTTGCTACTAGTTGTGTGTAGAGAGGAAATATAGGGTGAGGTTTCGGGGCTGTCTTTATTGATTGACGTTCAAAAAGCACTCATTGATTTTAGTCTAATATTAATAAATTATATCTTGATTTTGTTTTTTTGAGGCAAAAATATTTTCAGTACATTAGTAACATCTTTCACTTCTTGCCCCGCCATGTATTGTTTTGAATCAGTTTTTCCTCTTTTTTCCTTCTTATTATTTCTACTTCTTTTTCCTGCTCTTATCCCACACTAGGTGGGGTCGGCACAACATGTATTTCGCAAATCCATGTTGTTAGAGGTTTTGGGTTTTTGTTTCTTGACCGGCCGCCTGCCTGACATCAACCCTCCTTGGGAATCTTATTATTTCTATTTACCTGTGTCAATATATAATCAAACACACAATTATGGACTTCATTAACTATCTTCAGCTTCCTAACACTAACTCCGAAACTAACATTCCCAAGTTAATCGAAGCGAAATCTGTAGCCATTGACTCGACCAAGTCTGAAGCAAAACTTGGTAATATCATCACTAGTCTAGCTGAATGGAAACTGCTTCGTAACGCGACTTAATAGGCCAATGAGGGGATATGTTTGGCATGTTGGGTAGCACGTGCCAAGTATTAGAACTTTGGGGGTATTTGGAGGATGACTGGGAAGATTTTGTGTTAAGTCTTGGTTCATTTAAGTAATTGCGTGACCAATTGACTATTGAATTACGAGCTGAGAAATGATTGGGTCTTTCTTTTATATGACAACTAGCAGCCCGGCCCGGCTTCGCACGAGTGGACATTTTTCCCGTTTTTGCAACATTTTTCATTTATGCTTCGCTCCTATTGGACGTAGCGTGTTGTTATATAGCCTATAACCTTCCTCGATAAATGGACTATCCAACACAAAAAAGATTTTTACAATTCCAACCAGTAGTTACTGAGATTAGCGCATTCAAACACACAAACAAACTCTTCAGCTTTATAATATTAGTATAGATAATAAGCTGACTTGCTACAAGTCCTATTTTTGAGAGATTTTTGGCCAAATACTCAAACGCTATTAAATTTTAAGTTGCCATTAATTCTCGTGTTGTCACTGTCACTTTAAGGCGAAGTGATAGTGATGACACGAACTTAACGGAAACTTAAAATTGAGTAGTGTTTTAGTATTTAGCCATTTGTCGTGTAATCTACAATTATCACAATACCTTTCAAAGCGTTAGTGACTCTCTGAGCGGTAGTTCTCTTTATTCGTGACTGTTAATCCGCCATGGTATTGAATTCAACCTTCCTAGTGTAACATCCTCCTTTATCGCAAAATGGGACTGTATTACAAGAGGTAAGCCCACAAAAACATCATAAAATACCATACAATCTTCTACGTCAACGAAAAAGGTTGCCGACACAAAAGGTTCCAAAAATTGGAAATTTTAACGTTCAAATCGCATGTCCCATACCCATTTTCTCGTTCGCCTGGTAACACAGAAACAAGTTAGATAACCGAATGTTTCATTGTACTGTAGTTACCGGCCCGCTGACCGATTGTGAAGCACTAACTGGTAAACATTATGAAAACGAGATGAAAGTGTGCCTCTTACAGTTCGTTACTAATGTGGTTGCATTGTGAAATATGGACGAAGTGGGCCAAGATGAGCCAAAGAGAAGAAAAAATATATCAGAAGGTTTAAATGTTGACGGATTAAAAAAATACCTCGGCATCTACTCAACCTACTGCAGTCCACGGCTGGAAATACCAAGACTTCTCCCATAAAGAAAGGTAAAGAGTTTGACACGTTGTTAGTGTGAGTTAGGTCAAATTGGCGCAACATCGTTTCGCCCAGAGGTAAAGCGATAGCCAAGTGAAATTTGTATGGCTGTGACAGGGATTTCTTTGGTAATTCCTGGGCTAAGATGCTGCGCAAGTCGGCCTTTATAAATAACATAACATCACGCCTGTAATCCTGGAAGGGTAGGGCAGAGGTGTTAGTAACACCCTCATTTCGCCGTTAAGTTTAAGTCCCATGTAATAGGGGGCGAGCCTATTGCTGTCAACCGGGTACAATTCCGAACTCCGGGCTGCTACTGAGAAATTCCACACGGAAAAACTCAATAACGCTTTGTCCGAACTGGGGATCGTACCCAAGACCTCAAAATATGAACTCATCAGGTAGTCTATAGTATTTTTCAAATAGAAAAAATTCTGCGTCTAATGTAATCACCATTATCGATAACCTTGAAACAGTAAACTTCTTTACGTTTTGATCGTCTGAGATATTTGACTTTCTTCGTATAGAGACGTCCCGGGATGCTTTCTACTTAACAAGTATAACGGTCGTAAGCACGGCTGCATATTGTAGGGTTCTGAGTTTACTCGTATATTTGGGCAATGTGTAATTTGGTTTTTCTATGACACAAGTTTCACTCGAAGACTTTTTTGTTTTCCAATTTTTTATCGCGGAATTTGTTCATTTTTTCGTAACTATGCAAGCCTCATACGTACGTCCAATTTTATTACAATAATATTAAAATAAATATCAAAAAATAAATAAAAACATACATAAAAAAAACAAATTCAGGGAACCGCTACACAATTCCACCGGCACGGATTCCTACAACAGAGGAATAAGTTTTTTGTTCTGTTCTTAAAAAAAAACGTTGCCTCACACTAGGATTTCTCCTGTATCGTGGGTGCGCTTACAAACACAAATCTTCACACGCACAAACATCCAGACCTGGAACAACTATCTGTAGGCCATACAAATATTTGTTCCGTGCGGGAATTGAACCCACGACCCGTAGCGCAGAAGCCGATCGTTCAACCACTGCACCCAATCAACCCTCTCCAAAGAAAGCAACAGTCGCTCACAAATTATACTTTTGAAGCGTTTGAATCGTTCTTGTTGAATGACTAGCAATCGTTCCATGCGAACATGAAACAAGTTTGTAGTCTATCTCTACTAATGCTGTTAAGAGATGACGACCGTGATGTTTGTAGGAATCTCTCTAAGTGGGTCGAGTCTAAAGGAATTAGACAGGATTATGTTACGATGTCGGAGAAAAACTGAACTCCCGTTGTGTTTAGCGAGATTTATTTATGTATCGGATTAGTAGAGTAGTTACGCAACAGAGGATCGGTGTATTATGATTAGAAGGAACTTAGTAAATACTTGTTTACCTAAAACAATGACTAACATTATTGAAAATAAGAAAAAACTAAAACACTGAGATTATGTTGGTAAGTTCTATCATAGTTATTCTATTTGACGACACGTTTGGTGCAGTGACAGTGATCGGCTTCTGCACTACGGGTCGCGGATTCGATTCCCGCACGAAACAAATATTTGTATGGCCTACAGTTAGTTGTTCCGGGTCTGGGTGTTTGTGCGTGTGAAGATTTGTGTCTGTAACAGCACCCATGAGTCATATCTTTGCTTCCCGGTGACGCATTTCGTAGCTGTTTTCAGCTATTTTAAGCTAGATTTGGCTCCGTCTAACGTTTAGACCTATTTTGACTGACCTAGACGTGTGGAATTTTCCATTTTCCATACAAACTTGTTTTATTAAAAAATTTTGTATAAAGAATTAGTTTGTTGCATTTTCCCTCGATAGAAATTTTTTATAAGTTTATCAATAGTTACTTACCTGCCGCACCTGCACTCTGCACCGCGTTTCGCGAACCAGACTGCCGCAGCGTAGTACAAAATTTTCACATTTTCTTCAAAAACTCAAGTTCTTCGGCTAAAACTCAAAATTTTTGTTCGGCACCTACCTCCGTTTTCACCATTTTCCGACAGCTGGCGCCGAGACGCGTCTTTTGACACCTCGCACGCGCGGATAGCTGCAGAGGAAATTCAAAAAAATTTTAACATTTAATTATTAACACTTAGAAAATTCACCCAAAATCCACCTTAGCGGAAAGGGAGAAACAACAAATCGTCATATCTTTGCTTCCCGGTGACGCATTTCGTAGCTGTTTTCAGCTATTTTAAGCTAGATTTGGCTCCGTCTAACGTTTAGACCTATTTTGACTGACCTAGACGTGTGGAATTTTCCATTTTCCATACAAACTTGTTTTATTAAAAAATTTTGTATAAAGAATTAGTTTGTTGCATTTTCCCTCGATAGAAAATTTTTATAAGTTTATCAATAGTTACTTACCTGCCGCACCTGCACTCTGCACCGCGTTTCGCGAACCAGACTGCCGCAGCGTAGTACAAAATTTTCACATTTTCTTCAAAAACTCAAGTTCTTCGGCTAAAACTCAAAATTTTTGTTCGGCACCTACCTCCGTTTTCACCATTTTCCGACAGCTGGCGCCGAGACGCGTCTTTTGACACCTCGCACGCGCGGATAGCTGCAGAGGAAATTCAAAAAATTGCCCGCCCACCCACCCTTTTCTCGCTTGGCTAGGTAAACTTTTTGGATCGGCGAAAATATAAAATCGACTTTTGTTTCTTATATCGACGAGTGGACAGGCACATATCATTTCGCCGACAATTGGCGTGTTTTTACGCGTACAGGAGACTAACGGGAGCCAAAACTGCTTATTTATGTACACCTGACCGGACTGGCACCGTACAGCCGTTCGTTTTGACTCGATCCCCTCTTTACAGGGATTTATTTTATGTATACGATCTGGTTTTATTGAACCAGTATTTGAGTGACGTATTGGAATTATTAAATTATATTTCATTTAATTTTTATTTTAATTTATTAATTTTAATCTATTCCCCCCATAACTATGTTCCTTGCAAGGACACCCGCTAAAAAGACCCCCGCGGGTCCCCATGTCTCTCCATCGAATGAAGAGAAGGTAGCTTCCCCTCCCGATGCTTCAACTCAGGCCTCTAATGTGAGGCGAAGCATTGGGGAGTGGGAGAGCGGGAAAGGTGCTGGAACGGTGGCGGAAGCCCAGCCCCCTACCTCAATTGCCGCACATTCACCAAAAAAAAGTTACCCCGGTCGCGGCGGTCCTCTCAAAACATACGCGGAGAGTAGCGCCTCCTCTGGACAGTAAGGTCGTAGCGCGTAGAACATCCACCGAGACGGCAGGAGGATCGCCGGGAACGAGCAAACCTCAGCCTCCTAAACCCACCGACCGGGTGACCGAGGCCCGAAACTGCCTCCTGCGTGCGAAGTCAAATTTAAACGACTCACGCAACTTGAGGTCAGACTTGAAGGCCGGGATCACCCAGTCGGTGGAACGGCTGTATCAGCTGGTGAAGGAAGAGGCAGCGGCAAAAACACCAGAAAAGGGGGCTGAGTTAAAGGCAAAAGAGGCCTCCAAGGCCACGGCTCCGCCGGACAGTAAGGAGTGCTCCCAGGAATTGAATTCGCTGCTCGCTTCACTAGCGGAGCATAGCGTGCTGGTGAAGGAGAGCAGCGAAAGAATGGAGAGGCTCCAGGAGGCGATGGAGAGACAGGGAGAACTGATAGAAAAGGCGGCCACCTATGCGAGTGTAGCAGCGGGTCCACCGAAAAGGCAGACCCCAGGAAGGACCGCACTGCATTCCATAGTGGTGACTTCAAAAGACGAAGGAGACTCAGGGGAAGAGGTCCTGAGCAAAATAAGAAACGCGGTTAATGCAAAGGATGGAGGGGTAGAAGTCGAGAGCGTGAGGAAGGCCAAAGACCGCAAAATTATAATGGGCTGTAGGTCAGTGGAGGAACGCAACAGGGTTCGCGCGAAGCTGGAGAAGGCAGGAGATCACCTCGTTGTCGAGGAGGTGAAGAACAAAGACCCGATGCTGGTCTTCCGGGGCGTCCTACGCATCCACTCCGACGAGGAAGTGCTTGGGGCGCTGCGGAATCAGAACCGGGATGTCTTTCACGGCCTCGACAAGGGAGATGATCGACTAACCGTAAAATACAGGAGAAACTCCAGAAACCCTCAGACCAACAGCGTGGTAGTCAGCACGTCCCCGAAAATCTGGAGCAGGATGCTCGAAAAGGGAAAGGCGCGTATTGACCTTCAAACCGTCTTCGTCGATGACCAGTCGCCACTGGTGCAATGCACGAGGTGTTTGGGGTATGGGCATGGTCGGCGACTCTGTAAAGAACCCGCCGACCTATGCAGTCATTGTGGAGGCCCACACCTCCGAGCGGAATGCGCCCAGTGGCTAAAAGCAGATGCACCCAAGTGCCACAACTGTGTCAAGGCGAAGATGGAGAAGCCCGATCACAACGCGTTTAGCCCCGAGTGTCCTGTTCGGGTCAAGTGGGACAGGTTGGCACGCGCTTCCGTCGCCTACTGCTAAGGTGGTCCCAGTGAGCAAAATGCCACACAAAATACTCCAGGCGAATCTCCAAAGGAAGAAACTGGCGACCCATGAGCTTATGATCGAGGCCGAGCGACGCAAGGTAACTGCAGCGTTGATCCAGGAGCCCTACGTCGGCAACGCAAAAAGAATGAGCGGGACCAGAGGTGTGAGAATCTTCCAGTGCACCAGGCAAAGAGAAGGGACTGTCAAAGCGGCAATAGCCGTCTTTGACACAACCCTAACCGTGAGGCAGTACCCAGAACTCACCACGGACAACATCGTCGTGGTGGGGATCCAAACCGGTGCCTGGAGGGTCACGCTGGTCTCGTTCTACTTCGAGCCAGACCAGCCCTTGGGGCCATACCTGGACACGCTCAGAAAGGTTGAAAGCGAGACCGGACCACATAGGCTCATAATGGGAGGAGACGCCAACGCCTGGAGTAATTGGTGGGGCAGCAGCGAGACGAATAGCAGAGGCGACGAGATGCTGGCAGCTCTCGACCAGCTCGGACTACAAGTACTCAACAGAGGGGAAACTCCAACCTTCGACGTAGTTAGAGGTGACAGACGTTACACTAGTTGCGTCGACGTCACAGCCTGCACATCGGATATGCTGACGGTGACAGAAGGCTGGCGAGTTGTCGACGATCTGACAGGGTCGGACCACAACGGCATAGAGTTCGAGATATTTCTTGAAAAGTCTGCGGGTATCACGGTGAGCAGGACTACCAGAGTCTATAACACAAGGAAGGCTAATTGGGGCCAGTTTCGTAAGAAACTGCGCCAGAATAAGAACGAAAACAACATCACACACCTGATCGACAACATCGACAGCGCACAAAATATAGACATGGTAGTCCAAAGACTCACACAAACGGTGCAACAAACGTGTTCAAAAGTGATACCCAGAAAGAAACAAGTAGAGAAATTAACCGTGCCGTGGTGGTCCGATGAACTCGCCGGCCTGAAGAGACAGGTCGTCACAAAGAAGCGGAGGATTCGATGTGCAGCGCTAGTCCGGAGACCAAAGGTTGTTGAGGAGTACCTGAAGCAGAAAGAGGAGTACGAGTCGGCAGTCGCCAAAGCTCAGGTCGAGAGCTGGAAGGGTTTCTGTGAGAAGCAGAACAGGGAAGGTCTGTGGGAGGGGATTTACAGGGTGATCCGCAGAACTGAGAAAAGGCAGGAGGACCTACCGATGGTGAGGGATGCAAGGACCCTGGACCCAGAAGCCTCAGCGGGGTTCCTAGCAGAGACTTTTTACCCTGAAGACCGTTCGGAGGGGGACAACGAGGAGCACAGAAGAATGCGGCAACGAGCGGAAGAGGTGAATGGGAGGGACCAAGTTGAGCCTTTGGATCCTCCCTTCACTCTCGATGAGCTGAAGCGAGCGGCCTCCTCGTTCAACCCTAAAAAAGCCCCCGGTTCCGACGGTCTAACGGCGGACATATGGGACCACACGATCCATGAAGACCCAGACCTGGTTCTGCGCTTGATGAACAAGTGCCTGGCGCATGAACACTTTCCGCGGTCCTGGAAGGAGGCAACGGTCGTCGTACTCCGCAAGCCCGCAAAGGAGGACTACACCACTCCAAAATCATACAGGCCGATTGGTCTATTGCCTGTACTCGGCAAGATATACGAGAAGATGCTGGTGGCCCGACTCAAGTTTTATCTGTTGCCCAGGATGAGTACTCGCCAGTACGGCTTCATGCCCCAGAGAAGCACCGAGGACTCCCTCTATGCACTGATGGGGCACATCCGTGGCAAAATCTCTGAGAAGAGGCTTGTCACGGTTGTGTCCTTGGACATCGAGGGAGCCTTCGATAGCGCATGGTGGCCAGCTATCAGGGTACGTCTGGCTGAGGAAAAGTGTCCTGTAAACTTGAGGCGGGTCATGGACAGCTACTTGTCCGAGAGAGTGGTGAAAGTCCGATATGGGGGAGTGGAGTGCGAGGCCAGGACCGAGAAAGGATGCGTTCAGGGGTCAATCGGTGGTCCCATACTATGGAACCTTCTGCTGGATCCTCTACTCAAGGGACTGGAGAGTAGGGGTGTCCAATGTCAGGCGTTTGCGGACGACGTCGTCCTTGTGTTCGATGGGGGGACGGCACTTGAGGTCCAGAGGGATGCTAATGCCGCCCTCGAGTATGTCCGGGCGTGGGGTGTCGTGAATAAGCTCAAATTTGCACCGCACAAGACAAAAGCTATGCTTATAACGCGGAAGCTAAAACACGACACCCCATGTCTGAGCATGGGCGGAGTGGACATTGGCATGTCCAATGAAATCAAGCTGCTTGGTCTCACCATCGACCACAAGCTGACCTTCAACACCCACGTTGCAAACGTCTGCTCCCGAGCCATCGGTATCTATAAGCAGCTGTCGAGGGCCGCGAGGGTCAGCTGGGGGCTCCACCCGGATATAATTCGTTGTATCTATACAGCTGCGGTGGAGCCCATCGTCCTGTACGCGGCGAGTGCGTGGTCGCCGGCCGCAAAGAAAATCGGAGTGCAGAAGAAGCTGAACGCCGTCCAGAGGAGCTTCGCACAAAAACTGTGCCGTGCCTACCGCACGGTCTCCCTAAACGCAGCGCTGGTGCTGACTGGGATTCTCCCTCTCGACCTCCGAATCCGAGAGGCGGCCTCACTATATGAGGCCAAGAAGGGAGTGTCCCATCCTGCGCTGGGGGGTGGGGAGATCGAACGAATGGCATCAGCGCTAGAGGCACCACATCCGGCGGAGCAGAGGGACATAGAGCTGCGACGCCTGGTAGACGAGGAACAATATAGTAACCACCGCGATTACGCGGTGCGTATTTTCACAGACGGCAGCAAGATCGAGGGTAAAGTCGGGGCCGCGCTGTCAGTATGGACTGGCGAGGCCGAAACGAAGACCCGAAAGCTTGTCCTGCCGTCTTACAGCACCGTCTACCAGGCTGAGCTCCTTGCCCTCTGCGAAGCCACAAAAGAAGTCCTCCGAAGGTCAGAGACGGCGTTCGCAATCTACAGCGACTCCATGGCAGCCCTCCAAACAGTCGTGAACCCCGGAGCCCTCCATCCCCTAGCAGTGGAAACAAGAAACGCCATCCGCCGCAGCAACTGCCAGAACAAGAGCGTTTCCTTGTTCTGGATTAAAGCTCATGCGGGGCTGGAGGGTAACGAGAGAGCCGACTCGCTCGCGAAGGAGGCTGCCCTGAAGTCGAAGCGTGCACCCGACTACGACAGATGCCCGGTTTCATTCGCCAAGCGAATGATCCGATTGGAGACGCTGGGCGAATGGAACCGGAGGTACTGTACGGGCGAAACGGCGGCCACCACCAAGTTGTTTTTCCCGTGTGCGATCGCGGCGTACAGGACGGTGAGAAAAATAGAGATGACGAAGGAGCTGACCCAAGCCCTAACAGGGCACGGGGGGTTCTCCGAGTATTTGACTCGCTTCAAGTGCAAGGAGAATCCAGCGTGCGCCTGCGACCCCGACAAGTTGGAGACGGTCCTCCACCTCCTGACGGAGTGCCCTGTGTATGGCTCCCACAGGCACAACCTGGAGATGAGAGTAGACGAACAGATTTCGGAACATAATTTAAGCCTACTAATGAAAAATAGAAAAACAAGAAACAAATTTATTGAATACATAATACAAATAGTGAAACTAGTAAATAAGAAGAATAAATAGAAGAGACAAAGTAGAAATAAATAAGAAATATATAAATACAGACATAGAAATAGATGTTAAATGTGGAAATAGAAATTAGAAATATAAAATAGCAATAACTATGTAGAGCAGATTAATCATTCAGCGTGGAGAAGATACAGCCCAAAAGTAAAATCCCTGCGTAACCAGTATGGCAGGGGCTCACGCCGAGGCAGGAGTGTGGTTTTAGCCGGTAAGAGTCCGGCACTGCCCAGACTGACTTGGAGACGAGTCAGTGTGGGCGTCCATGAGGATTTCCCACTCCTGCCTGAAAAAAAAAAAAAAAAAAAAAAAAAAAAAAACAGCACCCATGATACAGGAGAAATTGTAGAACGGGGCAATTTTTTATTAAAAATAAAGTGTCTAATTCAATAATGTTATTATTATAATCCCTTTCTGAATTAAAACGTTTCCATTCTATATCTATTTAATAATTTTGGTATCGCAAAACAAAACCACAATACATATCTAGTTATTTTTTAATTCACATGTAAACCTGTGACTCGCTATTTTGCGACATTTCCCTCCATGCTTTGTGTAGATGATGAAGATGAAAGAACCATACTTTTATAGATACGTATGTATATATTGTCAGAACCTTTTCCTTAACAATACGAAGCAATACAATCACAATTACATTAACCTACATTTGTGATATTAAAACGTTACTGAGAGAAATGTTGTTCGTCTGATGTATAAATAAATAAAGTAAGTAGAATGTCTAAGCTATTATTTACGTACGGTAAGACAAAAAAAGCCGTGAAAGTGGATTTAACTGCTGAAATCATACGAGAAGAGGTTTTTGCTTTACTCGTCAATAACAGAGATCATATTTTTAATTACATAAATGAGAGAAACTCATGCGGCAAATAAAAAAAATTGTAGCCTTTAGTACTCCTAAATCCAAATATATTACATTTTCGATGGATTCATGATTCCTACAATGCTGGGCAGATCAAAAATTAAAATGGCTGCCATTCGAAGAATCTTGGTATTACAAAAGAGGTTACATTTGTCGTTAAAATTAGGTTTTAACGTGCCATAAAAATTTCGACAATGCAATACCTAAAACCGGGTCTGCTGCGACCCACGAAGCAAGTACAAAGGCTGCGACCATATTTTCGTGAGAAATAGCCCTTAACATGTTTTTCTAACAAAACTGGGGCGTGGTCTAACTGATTACTATGTTGTAATTGGTCAGAGTTTTAATTAAACATGTTTTGTAAAATTTTAGTCGCAGCAGACCCAGATTTATACATTGTAATATTGAATTGATTGTAAAGCCAAAATCTATGTCTCTCTGTGTAATTTGTGCCCAATTCTGCTGAATCAGTTGAATTACAAACGCCATATACAAATGTTTATCTAAAACCAACAGAACTTACACAGTGAACTAGTATTTCTGCACTTGAAAGAGAAAACAATGTACATAACATATCAAAACAAAATGTTACTGCGAGATTCGTAAATTGATTTGGCCAGCAAACTGCTGGAGTGTTGCGTAAACATGCTCTGTAACGAGATCGTAGTGAGGGTAGTACGGAAATATACACAATAGTACGGGGAAATGGTTAGAATTGTAAGGGATCTCTGTGTAACGAGATTTATTGTTCTGCCTAGCTTTTTCCCAACTATGTTGGGGGTCAGCTTCCAGTCTAACCAGATGCGGCTGAATATCAGTATTTTACACGGAGCGACTGCCATCAGACCTCCGCAACCCAGTTACTGGGCAATGCCGATATCCTAAGGTTAGACCGGTTGTCAGACTTTCGGGCTTCCGACTTCCCGTAACGACTTTCATAGGTGTCATAGGTGCTCTCAGAGGCATGGAGGGGTCTCGATGTGTAACGAACGGTCACCCATCTGAAGACTGACCGCGGCAATGCAGTTTAACCTCGCAAATCGTATGATCCGCACGATTGTTATTTAGCCACGAGCCCCTCCCAGTTTATAAATCTAAACTAATATTATAAAGAGGAAAGATTTGTATTTTTGTATGTAACGAATAAACATAAAAACTACTGGACCGATTTCAAAAATTCTTTTGCTGTTAGAAAGCTACATTATCACTGAGTAACATAGGCTACGGGCAGAGCCGTGAGGACACAGCTACTTATCAATAAAGTAAAATAAAGAGGGAAGCTGAACATCCTTGTTAGCCAGATCGTGTCCCAGGGGATACTGTTGTTATTATTGAACTACTGGTCGTAACAGGTCGTTCACATCTATCGGAAAAGTATTTGTTTTTGTTTAGTGTGTTTGTTGTGTTACAGTTTGAAATAATATAATTTATTTAAGTCTATTGTAGTGTGCAGTGTGTGTGTCTGTGTGTTTTTAGATTTATATGCTGTGAAGTATACAAGGTTAGTCGGAAAGGGGGTACTAAGGCGCAGGCCACTTAATGTATCACTGATTATCGTTTTAAAGAAAGTATTAAAATTTAAAAATTCGATTAATTCTTTTCCCATGAAAAATTATTTTTATTTTAGTTTTTACAAAAAAATCTCATCCCTGCTTTAGTTATGAATTCAGAAAATGGAGTTTCTAATTCGTGATCTCAAATATGACGTAAAATATAAACACGTCTGATCATAGCTGAGGATAGATATAATTTAGCGTATTGTTTTTATGAAATCTTTGAACAGCTATTTCTCTTGAACTATTGAGTTTTGGGGAAAGTAGTAGAACAAAAGTTATCCATTATTATGGGTACTTTAACACCCTTTCGGGCTTAGTACCCCCTTTCCGACTAACTTTGTAGAGATGATTATTAGTTTTGAGACTGTGAAAGATTTTAATGTAGCGACCATGAAGATGTAGGTAAAAATGATGAAGAGTACACTACGACTGAAAGTCAAAACATTTGGTCTTGTACATTTACTTTAGAATTCTGTCTCTTTCTAAATACTTAACTTAGAATAAGATAGAATATTTAGTTTAGTATTCTATCTCTCTCTAAATAGGCAATTCAGAAAGAGACTTCCAAAGTAAATATCCAAGGTCAAATGTTTCGATTTTCGGTAGGTGTTCGTAATGTGGTCTACATCTTTACCTGTATCTTCATGGTAGCAACGCACTGTTGAAATTACGCAGCCGTACTTCAGCGTAGTTACGCAGCCGGACTTCGGCGTAATTACGCAGCCGGTCTTCGGCGTGATTACGCGTGCATAAAAATCACTTACTGTGAAATAGATAAGACATTCTGTGTCTTTGTGTTTTCCAAGCGAGATATAATGTGTGTGTGATAGGGTCACGGAGCGGAGGTCAAACGACCGTCGTTTCGCGTAAAACTGATTAAAGAAGATCAAACGTCATTTCGCGTGAAAGTACATTAAGTATAAAGAATTTCTCACGTGGATAGTTTTTTCTGCAGTAAATAATGTTATGAGGAAACCAGAAGATAGTGGGAAAATGGCTAAGGCCCGATTTTACCAACGTCGGATAGTGTTTATCCAAGGAATAAGTTATACGTTACGTGTTTATAGCAGTGATAGTCTACTGGTGTGACCGTCGGACTGCCAAGTCATAGGTCTCGAGTTCGAACCCACGGCACGCACCTCTAGACTTTTCAGATTCATGTGCGTATTGTATAATTATCACTTGCTTAAAAACGGTGATAGAAAACATTGTGAGGAAACCGGCATGCCTGAGAGATATTTCTCGACGGCATGTGAAGCCAAGTCAGAGGCCCATAGGCGGCATAAACTCTGACACCCGGTTAGTCAGTAACCACACGAAAAGAAGAAGTTAAACGTTTTGACAGTTTTTCTATACAAAAGTTGTCGAAACGTCTAACTTACTGCCAGTTCACACAGCGGATCCGATTTAACGGATCCGCTAAAACGGATCGATAGTTTTCCCGGGTATTCCCGGGTTCGGGAACTCGGTAAAAAAACCCTAGGACGCACCAATACTTCTCCATACATCTTCATGTACGGATCCGTTTTTTATACTGTTCCGGCATCCAGTTTGTGTGTAAAAATGTCCGACCAGTATTTTTTACTGGATTCGGAATGCTGTTCCGTCATCCAGTTTTTGATGACAAAACGAAACATGTAAAAATGTCGGACCAGTTTTCTTTACGGGATTCGGAATACTGTCGTGTATGTGAACTCGCTCATACAACTACAGGCGCCATCACCAAAATAAAAACGGATCCTGTAAACAGTTTATGTGTGATCTAGCTGTTATTCCTTGGATAAACGTTATCTGACGTTGGTAAAATCGGGCCTGTAATGTCTTTAAAATCATATTCCGGCCTTTTCTTGAGAAACTTCTGAGCTGTGACATGAAAAACAGTTCTTTTTTTAAACCGCAAGCACAAGATCACGTTCTCTTAAAAAAGTCTAAAATAAAACCTGTAATTTTTATATGATTTTTGATTCTTAAAGGGAGCGGAGAGCGCTAAGTAAACTTAACTGGGTAAATACTTATATTTTGTTATGAGGTAACATCCCTCTTTTTGTTCTGTTCTGCCTTTTTTTTTTTTTTGCTCGTTGGTAAATCCTCATGGATGTCCCTCGCCCGGGGAAGGCGAGGGGGTCTGCCGGACTCTTACCGGCTAAAAACCAATGGTGTTCCTTCTCCTGACCGTACGGCCGCGGTCGCGGGATTCGCAAAAGCATGCACCGCAACCCCGGCAGGTCCCGGTCCGCCAACCGTTCTGTTCTGCCTAGCCTTTTCCCAACTATGTTGGGGTCAGCTTCCAGTCTAACCAGAAGCGGCTGAATACCAGAATTACACGGAGCGACTGCCATCAGACCTCCGCAACCCAGTTACTGGGCAATGCCGATATTCTAAGGTTAGACTGGTTGGCAAACTTTCGGGCTTCTAACTACCCGTAACGACTGTCATAAGTATTCGTATGACACCCGGGACTGACTGTTTACCGTGCTCTCTGAGACGTGGAGGGGTCTCGATGTGTTACGAACGATCACCCATCCACAGACTGACCGTGGCAAGCGCAGCTTAACCTCGCAAATCGTATGATCCGCGCGGTTGGTAATTAGCCACGAGCTTCTGTAACACCCCGGTTTTGGTGTCGTGGTTCAAAATACACTATGTTCCTATTCTCAAACCGTAAAACTTGCATGAAGTCCTATAACACCGTTTTTTATCTTTTCTGCGCATCAGAATCGACCTTCCTACTGTTAATTACAAGACAAACGATTCACTGGCGGTCTGACAAATAAAAATACAATTAAAGCATGTTTTTCCTCAATATTAGGACGCTTGGAAACAGAGAATAAAAATTATTACGTAAAGATTTTGACGATCCGGTTGGCGCAGTAGGTAAGTGCTTAACTTTCTATGCTACAGGATGCAGGTTTGATAAGGCGGTTCCCTGATGTCGATATTATAAAAAAATAAAATTATGTATGTATGTAATTTTTTATAATATTTAATATGTTATTTTTAAGTAATAAAATAGGACGTACGTACGAGGCTTGTATGGTCGCCAAAAAGTGAAATAAGGACTAGAAAAAAAATTGAATAAAAAGAAATGGGTGCATGTTTGATGGATAGAAAAATAATTTTTGCATGAACTATTTAAAGTTGTTCCGGGTCTGACTGTGTTTCCGTGTAGGATTCATATCTGTAACAGCACCCATGGTATCTACATGAAAAATCCTAGTATCGGCAAAAGTTAATATTTATTTTGACTGACACTATAATTAATAGTTTTAACAAAAACTGAGTTATGTCCGAGGCTCGCTAACGATCTGGCACTGCTCCAAAGGACAATGATGAGTCAGGTGGCGCAGGGAATTCCTGAAGCGATGGTACCTACTGAACTGGGAATTTTAAGTAGGTACTGATAAATTAATTGATAGATAATAAACTTGGGTTTTTAACGTACAAGTACCTACTTTTTTATCAATAATTACTAAGCAAAAGAAGTATTTTTAATAATATCCAATATAAGAGTTTGAAGTGATACTGTGGTACAAAGAATCACTTGCGTTAACAGTGAAGGAGACATCGTGAGGAAACCTACAAACCAGAGAGGGCTCCAAAATGTTCTCGATGTTGCGGGTAGTCTGCCAAACCGCACCAGGTCAGCGTGGTGGACTAAGCCTTAAACCCTTCTCATACTCAGAAGAGGCCCGTGCCCAGTATTGGAGCTATGTTAAAACGAAGAAGACAACGCTCGTATTTTTTTCTCATATTGAAACTTAGTTCAGAATAATATTTACGCACAATTTGTGTGAATCACATTTGTATTAAAACAAGTTTCCTGGATTTATAAATAACAATGATGTAAGATGTAACGCGAGACTTTTCAGAGCATATTTTTGTTCGTGAAAAATTGGAACAGGAGTGTTGAGACAAAGAAGTGTCCACGAAATTTGATCAGGGATAAAGAAATATTCGTTTTCCAGAAAGATTATGAAATTTTTGAAATAACATTTTTGTTGGTTATATTTTAGCCAAAGTTTAAGTAAGGCACTTATGAGCAAACTTATATCAGTGGGTGAATTTAGAAAATGGGAGGAAGAGGGAAGAGATTGACACCAATCGTTAATTAATAATGATCTATCGATATTTTTCGTTAATTAATAATGATCTATCGATATTTATCGATAGTTTTCTATCGTTTATTTGCCACTTGGTCAAATACTAATCATTCTACTAAGTATCGAGCTTTTACAATTGTACTTAATATTTAAAATAAAAAAAGTTGCAATAGTCAGTTACTATCACAAAAATCTTAATAATATTTATTTAGCCTAATGTAATCTAAATAATAATTATTTAGTCTAATCTAATCTAAATAATAATTATTTAGCCTAATCTAATCTAAATAATAATTATTCAGATTTCCGTGGTCACTATACTATACAATTACTCGACGGAATCCAATCTAAGAGCTTAGAGCAATTACCGTTAATAGCAAACAGAACACCGGCCGTCTAGGACCACGGACTGAACGGGCCAAAAGCCGACACAATTTAGTTGAACCGGCCAAAAGCCGAGACCATTTCGTTAATGGAATATCCTGCAAATGGCAGCCACGGCAAGGAGTATTAACATTGAGAAAGAAATACTGTAACCAACCAAAACTGAAATCTGATTTGTAAAGTAAATTTCAAGATTTATCAATTTTGGAAAACAATGTATTTAATTTTATTAGATGACCTGTTATAAACAGGATTTACTGTTGAAGGAATTTCTGTAATTTCAAGCCTGTAACCGCGATTTATCTTAGCGGAAAACCAAAAATTTTGCTCGTTCTAGTAATCACAAGATAAGACAGTTAGTAACTATGGCCAGTAAATAATAAAGATGATAAATTATTTTTATTTCTGTAAATAAATCTGTTACAGACACTTTTAAAAGTCAATATAATGTTTTTTTTTAAACTAGATGGCTCCGGCATTGCCTATCCGACTAGCTCCGTGAAGAAAAGCCGAACCAAACTCAATAATCAAGGTCTTTTTTAGAGTCCAGACATTGTGGTATAAAAACTAAGCGAGTGTAACAATGTAGGGCAACATCTGGAATGGCCTTTTGAGGAAAGTATCAAAGCAGCACACTAAAGCACCAAACAGTATTCATACATAGATGTTTATGACCGCATTGCATCTATCTCGAGCAAACATTTCCACAAATTCCACACGACCAAACAACTCCATCCAACCTTCCCAGACCGATCGTTCGAAAACTGTCCATCGAAAAGCCGGGATAATTTAGTTATGACCACGAAATTGAAGTAACGGCACACAATACTGAAGTTAATTAACCTGTTAGCTGACACGCTGACTCAACATGCCAACACGGTGAATGGGTAAAGTTTTGAACATAGAACTGATGCGTGGTAAAGTTTGCGACTCAATTTACACTATGCCAATATTGATAGTTATGGTTTTCGCTCCAATGAATGGTTTTGTGGAGGAACGAGGAATGGTGTTCCTCCAACGAAAAGGGAGGATTCTCCAACCGGGCGGGTCTTATGCCTGGCTGCTTACTGCCCAACGCGGCACCGGTAAAAGTTGGAAGTTGCTATCTGCGTGTCAAATCTTGATATCGCGATGCAGGATTTTTGATGTTTCATTTGAGAGTTGTCAGTGTTATCACTGTAGTCTGCTAGACCAGAGATTCCCAAACTGGGTTCCGCGGAACCTAGGGGTTCCGTAGAATAGTCATCAGGGCTTCGCCAAAATAATTTATTATTAGCTATTAAATAATACCACGGTTACAAATATTTGATATGGGGTTCCATAAAATAAAAGGTATTTGGTTGGTGTTCCGTTATCTTTAAAGTTTAGGAACCCCTGTGCTAGACAATCGTCGTGCTGCGTAGTTCTCATGTAGCGTGATAGATGCCGCCACAGTTTTGAAAGAGGAGCAGTGACAGCTTTTGCTGTGAAGCAACGGTTTCTTAAGAGAGCGGTATCGTTCTCCCTAGCCTTTTCCCAATTATGTTGGGGTCTGCTTCCAGTCTAATCAGATGCGGCTGAATACCAGTATTTTACACGGAGCCGCAGAGCGACTGCCGTCAGACCTCCGCAACCCAGTAACTGGGCCACTAAAGTTTAGCCCGGTTGTCAAATATTCGGACTTCTGACTACCCGTAACGACTGTCATATGTATTCGTATGACACCCGGGACCGATTGTTTAACGTGTTCTTCAAGGCACGGAGGGGTCTCAATGTGTAACGAACGGTCACCCATCCATGGACTGACCTCGGCAAGCGCAGCGTAACCTCGCAAATTATATGATCCGCGCGGTTAGTAATTTGTACCTACCAACCTACCTACTGGTACACAGTGCATATAATGTTTATCCAAGTCTGCATAATATACAAATGCTTTTAGACGCGTGTTAGCAACACAACATAGTTTCAAGTTGAATAGATTCACACGAGGTATATTTACCTACAATTCTTTTAACTTTGCAATAATCTTTGTGTAAAAAGTAAAAAAGATTGTATGAATGAAGTTCATGACCTCAAGCTCATTAATTACAGTAGGTAAACTACAAGAATATTTAATTACGAGATCTTAATAATAACGGCCGTTTCCACAAAGGTTAATTTTTACCTCAAAATTATAACGTTATTATTTTTTATCGTATCAAGGAGGCTTTATTAAAAAAGTCTTAATTGGTGCTATTATCTGTGGTACACGGAAGGTATATTTAGGATATTAATTTTTAAGGATGGTTATTATGCTACTATAAATACGATACTAAAATATAATTATACGTCGAAATATATGTAATTAATTGATCAAAGTAACTTAGCAATAGTGTTATTATGGTCACACGTAAAGATTTTAGTTTCCAAATGTTCCAGGTTGGTCGATGCAAAGAAAACCTGCTCAGGTGGAGATTCATAGACAATTTCAGCCTAGAGTGTAAGGTGTTCTGCACACGGGCCACTCGCCACAAACTACGGACTAACTTTTCCATATATTTCGCAGGGACTCGCCGCACACGTGTAACCGGTGGCAGTCACTCGAAATGTATGAAAAAAAGCTTGTGGCCGGCCGCTTGTGGCTGTGGCGAGTGGCCCGTGTGCGGGTGGACTAAATGTGGTGCTGTTCCATAAGCGATGGGACACCTGATATCATGATCTGCGTGCTCTGATACCTGCACGTTATAGGAATTCATGGACGCTACTGACAACACTTAACTCGTTGCTAAATTCTGGGCCAATTCAATTTAGATTGCCATCGATACGCTAAGAAGAAGAAGAATGTTCCAAATTATTTTTACATAAACAACATCACGCCTGTATTCGTCAAAGGGTTGGGCAGAGGTACATAGTGACACCCTCATTTCGCCGTTATGTTTAAGTCCCATGTAATAGGGGGCGAGCCTATTGCCATCAACCGGGCACAAACTCCGGGCTACTACTAAGGAATTCTACACGGAAAAACCCAATAACACTTTGCATGACCTGGGGATCGAACCCAGAATCTCACGATCAGCAGTCGCGCTTGCCACCACTAGATCAACGAGGTAGATAAAAAAAGTATCTTTTTATATTTGTTTAGTTTAGCAAACAGTTTACAATTTCTATAACTTGGGTACTCAAAGGTCTCTATCCTATCAATTATAAACTGCACGTAGATTAGCAAATCCTTGTCCTTTATATGCTTAAATGTCAGATGTAATATCCGTTTTGTTCAGTTATGGGTCTGTTAGATAAATAAATACAATTGCAACATTGGATGATGTTGTTTCAATAGATCAACGCCATAGATAAGTATTGAATTAGTAGTAGACTAGTGGTAACTACCTCGTTGGTCTAGTGGTGGCAAGCGGAACTGCTGATCGTGAGGATTCGATCCCCAAGTCGGGCAAAGTATTATCGGGTTTTTCCGTGTGAAATTCCTCAGTAGCAGCCCGGAGTTTGGATTTGTGCCCGGTTTATGGCAATAGGCTCGTCCCAATTACATGGGACTTAAACATAACAGTGCAATGAGTGTGTTACTATACACCACTGCCTAGCCGCCTACAGGAGTGAAGTTATGTTTGCATGCAAGTAAAACAATATTACGCAAGAATCTCAAACAAATGTCTTACAAATACCAGCCCTAGTTTGAATAAAATAATTGTTCAAGCCAGCGTAAGCATTAATTCGCGTCTATTTACTATCAAGGAATGTTGGAAAATCTTGTTACTTGTCATCCCACGCTCATAGTAGGAATCAATTGAGTAAAACGAGTTATTCTGGCATTCGAAAGCGATGCGCTACAAACCGGCTATATATTTACGCCAACACATTCTTCTTCCTCCTAGCCCAGTGAACACAAAAAGTTTGCGGAAACTTTTTGTGTTCAAGGTACACTTACGAAATCGGGGAATTTCAGAGGTACACCATGAATAAAAAATCATATTTTAATCATATAAATATAGCAAAGAATACATTATTTCCGTCCGCCTTTATAATTTTATAAGAAATAGTTTTTTTCCCGCGGCACACCAATTAATGACCACGGTACACCAGTTTGCCGCGGCGCACACTTTGCGGAACACTGTCCTAGCCCTTTCCCAACTATGTTGGGGTCAGCTTCCGGTCTAACCAGATGCGGCTGAATACCAGTATTTTACACGGAGAGACTGCTATCAGACCTCCATAACCCAGTTACTGGGTAATGTCGATATCTTAAGGTTAGACCGCTCAAAACATAACTGAATGGTAAATGTCACTCTACTGCTTTTTGGGACGCTACAAATTCAGGTAACTAGATTGATAGTGACGACTTATTTATTAAATTTATTTATTTATTTAACTGCCTCGTGGTGGCAAAGTCCCCAGTGTCCCCAGGTCAGGCAAAGTGTTATTGGGTTTGTCTGTGTGGAATTCTTCAGTAGCAGCCTGGAGTTTAGATTTGTGCGCAGTTGATGGCTAGGCTCGCCCCCTATTACATGGGGCTTAAACATAACGGCGAAATGAGGGTGTTACTATACACTTCTGCTCAACCCTTCAGGGAATACAGGCGTGATATTATATTAACTTATTTATTCAGAGAACTTGGTAAGCAAAGATATGCAGTAGTCTTCAATGATAATAATAAACAATGAAACTCACTTCATGGGAGTATTATGGCTTAATATAGACTTAGTTTCGAAATACTACGTTTTGGTTTCGATAAAAAAAAGAAAATTATTAATTTACTGGTGATATTCAGTGAATGTGACTAAGAGAGTGATGAATATGAATGTTGATGGATGGAGGGGGAGAGGGAGACCTAAGAAAAGATGGATGGATTGTGTGAGGGAGGATATGAAAGATAAGGGAGTAAATGATAATGAGACGGCTGACAGGGAAGAGTGGAAGAGAAAAACATATTGCGCCGACCCCAAGTAACTTGGGACCAGGGCAGGAGATTCAGTGAATGTGAATGCTCTGATTGTTTCTTGTGTATATCAAGTATTGTGTCTGTACCAAAATGTATTGAGTCTTGAGAGCCAGTGTGTAATTATCAGCCCTAAGGAAATTGATACCCAGTGTTCCTGGACTCGGATCATCTTGAAGTTGACACTTATCTCAACATGCCGCCTGTAATTATATGCACCCCGCAATGGAAATAACAAGCAGACAGGTGTAATAATACTCGCGACGTATACTCATATTATTATACCAAGTTAAAACTCGTATAACTACTAACTTACAAGTAAATATGCACCGTTTAAGTAAACAAGTAGACGTCCTTATTATGTGGGCTCGTTTTTATAATTACACCTTTCGCTTTAATGCTATTCAGCAATACAAGACATGTGTCAACGATTTTGTCGAGTCTGATTCAAAATTCGACAAATTACGCGACTTATTATGTCACTGTAGTGAGTGCTAGGCCTTCCGGAACAATGACAATGCGTTGATAAATGAATATGTTTTCCGTAATGTTTTTATTTTGAAGAATGGAGGTCGGTCACTCGGTGGTGGGTCGCACGTAATTGAAAAATTAAATTTTTGCGGTCGTTAACTTCGGTTGTAAATAAATAGTCATCAACATTACGTGCTTATTTCCAAGTAAGGGGTTGAATCAGTTTTTTGCGTCAATCATGAACGCGAGAAAAGAAAAAAATAATTGAAATTGACAGTCCTAATAAACCTGTATACAAAATCGCTCGAAGGTCCCACCAAATTGACAAATTACGAAATATTGGAGTTTCTAGATAAAGAAGCGTAGAAATTCAACGAAATGAAATAAAAATTGAATTGTACACACAGAACACACAGATTGAAGAATTTTATCAAATTCCAAAGAATCATTCAGTTTGGAGAGGTAGTAAACTTTATGTTCAATGGTGTTAAAAACGTAGCTGAAGACAAAAATATACGTGAGTATCAAGCGTCAAAAACTCATCACAATGATTGACACTTCATTAAGTAGGTAGGTATCCTTGCAAAAGAAGTATGAACACACAAAGCAAAAAACCCATGTAACGTGACACTAACCGCGGTTTAGTCAGTTGTAATCTAAGTTTAACCCTAGCACGCGTGAGTCAACTGTCCGAAGCGGAACGAGACGATTTGTTTGACAACAGCCGGGCTGCGTGTACGCATAAATATGAGTAAATAACGTCATCAAACTGAAAACCAATAGTAAAGCGGTTTACGATGAATATATAAACAAAGACGCCGAGAAATTTGAAATGAAACTTCAGAAACTCTGATGAATTAATTTGTAGAATTATACGCACAAAATTTTAAGTGCTTAATCAAAATATTTACATAATGTAGTAATTTTGTAGAACGCTAAACGTAGGAGATGCAAAGACACTCGAGTATAATCAGAAGTAATTTTAGGACCCCTGCATTGTCGTTCGTGCGGGGCAAAGATGAGTAAAAAGGAGACAAAGGGTTGAAAATACGTTTTTGTTTTTAAATGCTATTTCAACTATGGTAATTTTATAAATTGACTTGTAAACACGGTAAAATATATTAAAATTGAACATAAAATATTCATAATGGAATTACTCATGGTTTACTTTTAAATGCCAGGAAATACCACCGATACGGAATTTTATCGTGAGATCTGACCTCATAATTATTCTCTCTTAGATCAAGGTGTGAAAGGGAACCCTGATTTTAAAAGAAAATACTGGTTATCTAGCTTTATTAGTCAGTGTCCATTATTTACAACAATATCCACTTTTCTTTATTAGATGCAACTCCCTGCATTTGATTATTCGTTACTTTCCATTTTCACCTTAACTTAAATTTGTAAGAAGTTCCATTGTTATTAATTAGTCATTCAGTTCTTTCATTTCTATTTTTCCTATCATGTTTTTAATAAATGGCTCCGTTTTTATAAAAACCCAGCGTCTTTAATTATTACCATCGAAGTTTACTTTAAGCGATCAATTTGTTTCGTTCCCGTTATAATATGGATCACCATTACTTTCATTTCAGTAAACTAGTTAACTCAAAATAATTGTAAAGAAACCAACGATTACACATTTGCCGACGACAACCATGAACCGACGAATATTTACAAAAGGATTCATTGCGATACAAGTACGAAGACAGAATTGCAATTATATCTGTCAGTGAGACTGCTAAACAAACGTTAAGAGGAATCTAGGGGGTCGGAGATTGACCCCATTTTGTTTCAAGAATTTAGCTCACATGGATTTGGTAAATACTATGAAGTAACGTTCTATAAATCTGTGGTAGAAAACAGTTTGATATTGATAAATGTTGCGATTGCTTTTTATCGGGTCAATTTTGTCTGGATCTTTTGGTTGGGATTACATCATCGATATTTTGTCAGATTTTACTAGTGAAGATTTGTTTTGGTAATATTTCATTCGCATCTCTATCTATCTCTATTCTTTATCTTTAAATCTTAAGTTAGTTTATGCAAACACTGTTTGTGACGACCACGTCGGAATTTATCTTTGTCTTTTTCAAAATCTTCATTTTGCTTATCCTCTATATTTGGCATTTGTTTTTGTAATGTTGAAAGCCTTCTAGAATCATAAATAATAAAACTGTGTTTATGCTAAAACTTTACACAGTTAAGTCTAAAATATTCAATGGCACAGCGCACACACTTCAATTTAATGTATGTCTAGGTTATCAACTGAGACCTAAGGCTGCATAACATATAATTTTTATGGTGTGTCTCGTCTTACAGGTTAAGACAACGTTATTTGACCTCTCCTGCATTCCTCGAAATCGCTTTGCATTACAATTTCAGAATTTACAATACGATCGATTGATATGTAGAGTTTGGAATTAACAATACGATTGATAGAGTTGTTTGTAGCGTTCGGTATGGGTGTCAATTGTTGGGTGGTCTCGGCTCCGAATAGATCAAGCCGTCATTTCCTGTGAGTGTCTTAAGTGGCATTAGGGATTCAAACAAGAGGATGAATGATGATATCTTGTCACAATTCAGTGACGGTTTCATTCGTAATATCTTCAAAGCAAACAAAGACGTTACCGTACATTTTTAAAATTATCGTTGTCGCTGTTGTTGAACTTTTAAATAGTTTTCATCCAAACTTTGATCTATTTACACCCTTTACCTTTTCAAAGTCAAATCTCTTCAAATTACTTTCTGGACTCAAATTATGTTCTATAATTTTTAAATGAGTTTCTTAACGAAGGTGTCGCTTAGATTTCGATACTATATTAAGAAATATCAACAGAAAAATAAATTCAACGTTTTGAGTATTTCAATTTACAGCTTGACAATCCCACATTTCACCATAGTTGAGTTTAGGAGTAACAGATGTGTCCAAACGTTGTTAAGTCCAATAAAACTGGGGATCTAAATAAAAGTGCTTGTGAAGGGGAGTGACAGTGTCGTCGGCAGTTAAACTGTCTCGTTTATTTTCGACTGTCGTATAAACATCGAACGCACAAAGAACGGCTGTGTCCCTACGAATAGAGAAAATTGTGAAAATTTCTAAGTAAAGTGTGTGTAATTTAATGGGATTTTGGTTATTATGGTCTGTCTCTATTACATAGCCGATTCTTTATAGTTTTATGATGACAAGCTTTTTTTATGATTTTATAATTCAAGCATTTGAGAGTTTCTCGTGACGATACAATGATGAAACGCATCAAATGCACTTGAAAAAACTATGCAAATTTTTGTCCTCAGATCGTGTAACGATGGGAACAAACAAACACTTCAGATTATAATAGGAACTTTATACCCGTTAAACTTTTTATATCAGCTTACATGGCTATTTTACTAGCAATTCTTAGTTATAAATCACATGCTTTAACAGGAAGGCAGTGGTCACAAAAAACAATGACTAATATGGCAACTTGGTCTGAGGATCTAAAGCTCCGCAAATAATAAACAAAATAAAGTAAAACCTCTCATAAATTCACAGTTCACAGAAAATCACAAAACAATGGCACATCGACAAACTTCGTTAAATTTCGAAAATCGAACGATCGCGGCAAATCGCTATTTCAAACAACGAACGCGCGGTCCGCGCCGCGTGCGCAGCGGCCTGAGACTGGCTGGAGACGGAGCACACCGCACGCATCATTCACCTTTGTCACCCGTCTCTTTCCCACACATAGAGCTTATAAAAGTTAGAAGAGGAGAGGTGTAGAAAGCTGGTAATTTTTCTCGAGATGACGCGGAGGCGTTATTTCGCAAGGCTCTATCGTCAAGGACGATTTACAAAACAATATTGGAATAAATATAAATAAAATGTGGAATTCTTTTTTGTGAAATGTCAGCTGGCTATGTGAATGGTGGTAGGGGCGCGGGCGTATGTGCAGTGTTACTTTTATTTTTAGTTTAGGTCGCGTCGTACGGTGCTGTTAACACATGGTTTATGGACAATTAACGTATTAAAAATAGACGTTTTATGTAACAACCATAGCATATCCGATGAAAAGTTTAAATTAGTTAGATATGAATGAAAATAGATAGTAAATGTCGGTGTAAATGAACATAATGTCTAACTAAGAGCAAAAGACGGTTCAGTTTTGTTACGATTGTTGATGTTTTTGTTATGTTAAGATTTTTTCCAATAATCACATTATTAAATTAAGATTTTTATAGGTATCTTTTATTAGACAAAACCATTACTATAAAAGATATCTTTCGTTATTCATTTAGATTTTTGAATAGATAGTGATTATAAAACCCTTTAAATCTACGTATTGATCGTTTTCTGCTCGAATAGAAAATTTACTGATAAGATAAAGGAGCAATATAAAACTAAAGGAATCAAAATGATATTTGATTAAAACTGGTTAAATACCACATTTTATTGCTTTCATTTAACTCCATATAAAGTCAATAAACTCTACGATATGACATTAAAAGTAATTGCTCGGTGCACGGGTTTTTGCTCATATTGAGCACGACCACTAAATGGGTTGCTTCAGAAGGCCCATCCATAAGCTGTTCCTATACTGTAGATATAGTAAAATGTCTTACGAAAGATGAAATACTTGTAGTCGCTGATTCGGGACGCTCAATAGTCTCCATTTGATTTAGCAGGATGATGACCTTATCAATCAATCCATCAACTTGGCTTATCGTAGTCCACTCATCTACTGCTGGATATAGGCCTCTCTCAAGTTGGGACCAAGTCTTCGCCTTTTGTAACTACACTGCCCCAGCTGGCTTCTTTGGCTCATCGGTCCACCTGGCTCTAGCGTCATACGCTGCGTTTGATTTTCAAATAATGGCACTGCATTTCGTAATATTTTATATCCTATAACATTTGATAATTTGTTCGTTTGACTCATATCTTCAATCGTGCATTGTACAAAATGGACCTACTCTACCTCTTTATTGTCTGGCACTAGGTACAGTAAGTACTAACGAGGGCGAGTGTTATATCAATAAAATGCAATTAATCCGTCGTTAACCGAAGGTATGCGAGGTCTTAGCTAGGTAAAGTCAATATTTTAACTTATATCCACATATGCTATTTATTTATGAACTCGGTTTGTCTTACGTGTATTTTTTTAAAGGTTTTCTGTATTTGGAATCGATCAATGGAACGATTAGTCGGTTAATTCGAATTGAATGCATTACTTTACTGTGTTATTAAGTATTTTTAGAATTGAATCGGATGAATTCGAAACTTTTTAAATATTTCGAACATCCAGTCAAGACTGTCGAATTTACTACTTCTAATAAAAATACTTATCAAAAAATTTCTGGATATTAATGATTGTTCAGTTGATACAATAACTTAACGCATAGTATAGGTATTTAGCTAAATAAGTGAAAGTGTATGGGTTGATGATATTAGCAATAACGTAGGTCATGTTTGAATGTGATTATCTTAAGACAGGGCATAGTGCCAACAAGCAAAGAGTGGCCAGCCACTGGGCATATTCAGGCATAGATGATGATAATGAAATGATAAATGAAGCTGGAGATGATTTTGGTAATTATGAAAATGTTGTATGAAAATGACAGATTATTATAGTGAACTTTAGGAAGCCAAGGACGGGCTGATATGACGATGATGATGAAGAATATGAAAGACAAATATAAAACAGTAATGCTAAATAATGGAATCAGACGTTACTTTGCGGAAATCCATGACATACAAATATTAGGTCCCCACCTATGAAATTGGCGTTTTTTTCTCACAAATAGAGAACCTCGTCACTTCTATGATTTAAAATATTCATCAATTACTTGATATTATATCGAATAATGACCATCATAGACAACTACCAATAGTAAAAAAACCTTCTTACTTATAGTTTACTAAACATAAAAAATACCTTAAAAATGACTCCTCTTTTTGTTAGCAGAAATGACCACTATTTTTGTTTTAACTTAGCCAAAAATTATTTTTGTCGCATAATCTAAGTGGCATACGTTATCTTAGTTATTAAATATTAGTGCATAAAAGTTTTAAAACATTAGTGTTCATAGTTGTCAAATAAATTAAGAAAATGTTAGTATGAAAAATGCAACTTCTTTAAAATTCTCCATACAAAACGCTGATTTCATAGGTGGGGACCTAATACCTATACAATAACAATAATTTAGTGTTAATTCCGCCAAAGAGTTACAACCCAAACCGATACTTGTGCCGGTTTGGATTGTTTGATGCATTTTATCAATCGTACCTTCTGCATTTAGATATATTTGCGGGCAGTGCTGCATACTGCATCCAAGCTTGATTAACTGTTTGGCAGAATTAACATAAAATATTGTTATTGTGAATTTGAAAGTAATGCTATGCAAGTAAATACTATTATCATTTAGATACATAAACAGACAGACACGGAACTGATCGCGTACGTCAACCTCACACCAGAGGCCGTTACTCAGCCGCGTTCAACTAAATGAATTATGGATTAAATTATAATCATGCACTAGACTTTTATTGCGGTTGCACTTGGCAGTATTCGTTGAAGACCGAATTTGTTTATTACTGGTCTAAACATTTCTATAAAGTAAGAGCTAACTAAGATGATTGTTCTAACATAAAAGCAAGAGGAACAGTAAAACAGTGATAAAGATTTTAATTTGAGAAGCTCAGAAGATATCTTAACTGAACTTCTCAATATTTTAAACATTTAGACACACAGATAGCAAATACTATCTAGGTTCGAGACGTAGATGTTTTCCTATCTGTTAACAACGAATAAAAATGTTGACCTAATCGTTGCAGAACTAAAGAGTAAGACGCTCCGTGATGTACAAAAAAACCAGACGAAGAAAGTGGTCGTAAGCTCGTTAAAGACTTTACTGAGCATACAATGGACGAGCTCATTTTGATAGCTAATTAGAAGCAAAGAAAAGGCTGGCGGTAGAAAGGAAAACTAATTAGTACAAAGATGATAGATCTCATAAAGTTACTTACAGAAATTAATTTTAATCAAACAAGAAAATCGAGGTAAACAGTAGACATATTTTAATTAATGTTAAGAAAGAGATGAATCAAAATATCAAGTGAACAGCTTGACACTACTAAGAGGAACATACAACATAAAAATACAAACATACGAAAGATCCGATTTCTATTATATATTTCACTATGCAGCAATGTTTCATAAAATATCAATGTTGACGTACGGCCTAGACTTATAACAGTACATTGTATAAGTAGATGACGGTACCTAATGACTCATATAAACATTGCTGCGGCGATCATGAGGAACGTTCACTTTTTACTTATGCGTGTGCGCATGGTAGGCTATGATAGGTGAAAGCGAAACTTCTGGCCAGCTTGCTGCAGTCAGGCACTGCAGTTGTTAAATAAATGTCTATGTTGGTCGTCAGTTCCACATGTTCTGATCTTCTGGTAGTTTGTATCTCATCAACCATTCATCAAGTAGGTCGTTCCGGTTCAAATTAAATAATATTCAACGGTACCATAACATAACATAAGTAGCCCATTACTGTCGCACTGCTGAGCACGGGCGTCTTCTCAGAATGTTCTCATTCTGAGAAGACGCCCGTGCTCAGCAGTGCGACAGTGTGGGTTTAAGGCCTTAGTCCACCACGCTGGCCTGGTGCGGGGTGGCAGACTACATACACCATCGAGAACTTTATGGAGCCTTCTCAGGTGTGTGCAGGTTTCCTCACGATGTATTTCCTTCACCGTTAAATTCTGATCCGCACATGAATTCGAAAACTCAGAGGTACAGGTCGGGATCGAACTCAGACCCTCCTGCATGGAAGGCCAGCGTTCAACCGCTAGGCTATCACTGTTTCAACGGTACCAGTTTAAAATAAAGTTCCACCGTATTTAGTGGCTTGCAGATGGCAGGCTTGGGGGCCCGTCGCCCGATCAGTAACAGGCCCGAGAAGGCGGTGTACCGTGTTCCGCGCGCTCCTCTCAGAAGGACGTAGGCAAGGCCCCACGATAGGAGAGGACAGTTACGGTGGTTACGAGAGTTACGGCGCATGCAATAGACTCGAAAAAAGAAGTTTGGACTCAAGTTGACCTCAACATAATATTATGATAGACGCAACAGATAGGCATGATAATAATGTTCTTAGTCACCTCACCAAGCTGAGCACCACAATTAACGACCGCAGAGACAGATTATGCAGTGGTGACGATGCTATCCATCAAGGACCCACTACTTCATGGATATGGTAACTTGGGATAGTTTTCACGCCGCTTCAGAGAATTGTCGGTCAACGACATAATAACCACGTGCAGGAAAAGTTGTCGTTTGAGGAAGCTGAATATTGTGCACAAGGTTTGACGTTTCCGGATCATGAGTGCGCCTTTGAGTTTAATAGATTTTAAGGAAAGGTTTTGACGTAATTGTTAAGTGTTATAAAGGTTAAACCTAAAGGTTAACTCTTTAAAACAGATTAATCATTTGCCCTTTGAATGAATTATTTCATGCGGAAAGTGTGTTAAAGCTTCCACTTTGTGATAAGAATGACATGAGGTGGAAGTGGTTTTTTTTTGCATACTCATATTACACATAACATCGCAACAGGACATAACATCACGCCTGTATTTCCCGAAGGGTTTGGCAGAGGTGTATAGTAGCACCTACATTTCGCAGTTACGTTCAAGTCCCATGTAATAGGGGGCGAGCCTATTGCCATCGACCAGGAGCAAATCCAAACTCCGGGCTGCTCCTAATGAATTCCACACGGAAAAACTCAATAACACTTTGCCCGACTTGGGGATCGAACCCAAGACCTCACGATCAGCAGTCGCACTTGCCACCACTAGACAAACGAGGCACTTCATATTACTAATAAGCACTAATATTTTTGGATTCCTGTTGAAAATACATTTCTATCAACAGTAGTTTTTGGTCTAACTTTATTTCTTTCTGCCGCTAGAATCTGCTTGTTATTTTTTTAATGATTAATTTTACTACAATTAAACTTTGGAAGTTGACAATCATTTTCCATTTTTGTGTTGTTCTCATTAGACCCCGATTACATATAGTTTTTTTTCTATTTGTCTGCTTGTAGATGTTCCTTGCGGGTCGCTTCTACGTTACGGGGCAGTTTATTGGCGAGACATTTTGGGTCTCCAACCAAGGAATGGAATTGAAATTGGCGGCGCTACTATTATTGTCGTTATTTGCATCCCGCTCACACACGCTCTCTGCGAGCGAAAGACAAGTAGTGGATCCGCCATTTCTAATTTGTACGTCAGTACAGTCATTACCTAAGTCTTTTTTGCTTTTACATCTGGATGGATTCCTAATCTAATTAACAAAGGGAACGCCTATTACAAAGAAGCCTAAAATACACCTGACTGAACATCGTGTTAGCATCGCTTTAGCTTAGCTTTTAATGTGTAAAGCGCTAATTCAAATCGTGAGCACAAATCGTGACTGCGTCCGAATAGGCAATACGTACAAATGTACATACATGTAAAATAATTAATCGTATTTTTTATTTGACTCTTGCAAGCCCGCGGCCAGGTTTTGACTTTCCATTTAATTATTTCCGACCAGTGTTTTTGTTCCGTGTGTGCTTTGTTTTCGAAATGTAAACGGCTGTACGAATTAACAGCATTCATTGTGTGAGCACAGCTGTGGAACATAGGTCGAGGAATGTACAATAGTTTTTTTATTGCCATTCTATGTTTGAAATTTTGGTAATCCTGGCTTGTAAGCTAAGCTAGCTCACTTTGATGACCAACGGCAGTATATTTTATTGCTAAACTGTTGAATAGACTCGTAAACTAATTTTACGTGTGATAGCTACTAACAGTGCTAACGTATGGTAGGGTCTACTATGCAAAGCTATAGGAACCTTTGCTTCATTATTGGTAAGTATGCAAAGGTCTTAATTTTAACCATTAACACTTGGTAAGTTATAGGAATCGGCCATAAACCGTTCTGAAAGAACTGTAGAATATAACACCTTCGCCTCATCATTTGGAGATCGGTGTACGAGCAAATATGTTGTTTTTTTCAACCACAATAAAAGTCGCTGAATTTACTATACAATGTGTTACATCAAAAAGAAAATATTTAATAAACCGAAAAATGGTTGCTGTCATTTACCTCTCAGAGAAAGTTAGGTAAGAATGTAAATAACTTTCTGGGTAGTCTACTCTTTAGTTTTATGTTTTCAGGGTTGCGTTTCAATGATGATTATTTTATGTTTTATCCAAATTCTTATTTTTTGAGTCACACTACGGTTTTAAAATATTGCCAATAGACTCTTTACAAGGGACCTTTTAACCCCCTTTCGGCTTTAGGGGTATTTTTGTAACACGTTGTATACCAATGCAATATACAAGGTTAGTCTGAAAGGGGGTACTAAGCCGCGGGCCACGTAAAGTATCACTGATGACTATTTTAAAGCAAGTGTTAAAATTTCTAAATTCGATAATTTTTATTTGCATGCAAAAAGATTTTCATTTTAGTTTTTTAAAAAAAAACATACCTGCTTTAGTTATGAGTGCAGAAAATTAATTTTCTAATCCGTGACCCCAAATGTGACCTAAATTGTAAAAACAGCTGATAATAGCTTGGACAGATAGATTTTTGCATATTTTTTACGAAATCTTTGAAAGCTATTTCTCTTAAACTATCGAGTTTTGGGGAAAGTTGTAGAACAAAAGTTATCCCTTATTATGGGTACTTTAACACCCTTTCGGCTTAGTACCCCCTTTCCGATTAACCTTGTATTTGTTATAGAAGTCGAAAACATTAGACCACAAAATTAAAGGAAAATTCACCAAAACGATCGTCACGAATCTCCCCAAGACTTTACCTGTGCGTCACAGACCTCAATTACCCCTTCCTCAATCGTAATATTTGCGGTACATCCTTCTAACAAATCTTCGGTTATATTGGAAAACTTTGGTGATCGCTCTTTGGTCGGCCGAAACTTTAGGGCCACTAAAATGCTCGGGTTATTTCGGACAGTTTCGGTAGCACGAAGTGGCGAAGTTTGGTGTCTGCTGCTATTTATGGAGCAGTCGTGTTTTATTGCTCACGAAGAAACTTGAATAATTAGAGGACCACAACTTGTGCATTTGTGTGGTCGATATTGTCTATCTGTGGTATCTTCTTTACATAGTATAAAACAAAGTCGCTCTCGGTGCCTGTACGCTTAGATCTTTAAACTACGCAACGGATTTTAATGCAGTTTTCAGCAATAGATAGTGATTCAAGAGGAAGGTTTATATGCCCCACATTAGTATCTACATTGCACCCGTGCGAAGCCGGGGCGGGTCGCTAGTCTTAATATATATAATTCTTCTGTGCGTGTGTTTGTCACCTAACTCCTCCAAAACAGCTGGACCGATTTGAATGAAATTTTGTGTGTATATTTCAATGGGTTCCTGGATGATTTGTAACAATTGGATCCGGTAGGTGGCGCTGCTGTCGGTATGTCACCAAATGTGATTTGCTCATATTTAATGTGGCGCTGCTTTTACGGGCAGGACGACGTCTGCCGAGTCCGCTTGTGTTATTATATATTCATTGTACGAACATACCTACTGTTAAGCGTACCATAGATTTAAAATAAAGTTATAAGAGTAAAACATAAAATAATTAAGAAGAAATTTGACGAAACGTTTGATTCAGTGGCTGAGTGATTGGCATTTGCGGTTCCGGTCGCGGGTTCGATTTCCGCACCGAACAAATAATGTATGGCCTACAAATAGTAGTTCCGGGTCTGGTTGTTTGTGCATGTGAAGATTTGTGTCTGTAAACACACCTACGATAATGGAGAATTCGTAGATTGGGGCAAAGTTTAAAAAAAAACAACTTAACATTTCCGCACAGTCATTTCAAAGCTACTATAGTCAACCGAAATCTTCGCTAGTTACTCGCCCGTTTAGACTGTACCTTACAAGCGGACCGGGTCGACTTTTATAGTTTATCCGATAAAGGATAGATTACCGATAACGACCTACAGTAACCAATAACAAGAACTTCACCCGATGATGTCAAGTTCCATCTGAACGGCAACACGTCATCTGAATTACAAAGTATACTACGTTCCATATACGTCCTACCATGACGGCTGTCTACAAAGAGGACCTATTAAATCATACCATTTGCATAGCCAAGAGGCGGGCTGATTGGAACATAAACAACTGATGATAAAGAGGCGATGCTGGGCACTGAATAAAAAAAAAACTTGTGAATTTCTTGTGGTAAAAATAAAGCTCGCTTCACACGCCTCCAGCATTAAGTAGAATTCTTCTTTTCGTGTGGTTAGTAACCAACCTGGTGTCAGAGTTTATGCCGCCCATGGGCCTCTGACTTGGCTTCACATGCCGTCGAGAAATATCTCTCAGGCATGCCGGTTTCCTCACGATGTTTTCCTTCACCGTTTTTAAGCAAATGATAAATATACAATACGCACACGAATCCGAAAAGTCACAGGTGCGTGCCTTGGGTTCGAACTCGAGACGTATGACTTGGCAGTCCGACGGTCACACCACTAGGCTGTCACTGCTGTTTTATTTATTAAGTATAGTGATCTTAAGGTTCTAAAATATTGTCAATCGTATAGTGTAAAATTACACTTAGTGTGTACTAACATAACATAACTAGCCCATTACTATCCCACTGCTGGCCACGGGCCTTTTCTCAGAATGAGAAGGATTGAAGTCTTAGTCCACCACGCTAGCATATTGCGTGTTGGCAGACTACACACCAACAATAACTTTATGGAGCCCTCTCAGGTATGCAGGTTTCCTCACGATGTTTTCCTTCACCGTTAACACAAGTGATAATCAAATTTTTATCCGCACATCAATTCGAAAAGTCAGAGGTACGGACCGGGATCGAAGTCTAAACCCTTCTACATGGAAGGTAAGCGTTGAACCGCTAGATTATCACTGCTATTGTGTACTTACTCGAGTTAATTAATTTACGTGCTTCAAGTCACTTAATTTAAGAGCACATAAACCCGCATTCTACTAAAGACTGGTAAATTGGAAAATTGCTTATCACCAACCCTGTTTTCCCAGGATGAAAAATATCATATACGCTAATTCAGGATACAGTCCGTCTCTGTAGCATAAAGGTCTAGGTAAAACTGGAGACCAGACTACAAACACCTAACTGAAGTCTAGAAATTCGGCTTTGAATATTTAGTTAGGAAATCTATCTCTTTCTAAATAGGTAGGTTAATTTAGAATGACAGATGTCCAAACTAAATATTCTATCTTATTCTAAATCGGGTATTTAGAAAGAGACAAATTTTCAAGGTACATTTTATTGACTTCAGTTAGGTGTTCGTACTGTGGTATGTTGTCGGTAGCTGGTAATACTGGACAATGTTGATAAAAGAGGGTAGTCGTCAAGATGAATCAACGTACCCGAAGTTATAAAAACAGTGGTCATTCGACGGAGTAGACGATTGTATGTCGAACAGCCGCAGAAGTTTGACTATTTATATTTGATTACCTTGTCCTCATTTTCTGATCTTGTGTAAATTATTATATTGTGAACTAGCTTCTGTAACTAACCACTAACCAAAATATAAGTACTCTCACTGGTGGAGAGTCTATATTGGTTTCATTTACTTTATTTACCATGCTCGCAATCCTGACATACCAATATTAGCTATAACTGTAATTATAGATTCAACCCTACACGATTCTGCGTATGTCTTTTACCAGGTCTCCATTTTTACCTATACCTACATGCTCTGTGCTAAATTTCACCAAAATTAATTCAATCTAACGGCGTGATTGAGTAAAAAAGCATTCAAACTTCACAAAGATCATTATGATATAAAACACATAGTTTAAATAGTTTTCAAAGGTAGTCCTTAAGCATTTAATTTATCATATCGGAGTTAATAAATTAACGAATGCAAATTTGATCGCGTGCAATTAATATTTCTGATAGCTTTTATTTAAATATGACTTCACTTCGCTGTGTTAATGCAAGTTTACATTGGGAGAGTAAGTAGTCTGCTGTAGACTACTGAAAATACTACCCAATTTAAAACATTTGCTCCTGACCAGACCACTTCTGAACTCGACTAACGCCGCGATCAATAATAATAAATATATAATAAAAATCGTTTATTCTCTCGCCACAATATAACAAAAAAGAGAGCAATCACAGTTGTATAAATACATATTTGTTATTTAATATTGTGGGAGACTGGTGCATAAACTAGACTCGTTGTCTATATTTCAGGACACCAAAATCTCCGCCATTTACATTAATTATATTGTGTGCTTGTACACCGACCATGAGGAACACTATAATATCATGAAAGGAAAAAATAATAATTTTCACTCAGGTAAAAAAAAATTGATGCAGTAATTGACTCATGTGTGTGTGAATGTGGCCATTTAAAAAAAACATCAGCCTGTAACTGTCCCACTGCTGGGCAAACCACGCTTGCTCACTGCGAGTTGGTGATATCGGACCATTAAGTCCGGGTTTCCTCACGATGTTTTCCTTCACCGTATGTCTGTGGTCTTAGATTAACTAAGATGGTACATATCGCACTGCTAGATTAATAGTGTTTCAACTCAAAATTAAGCTTTTTTCAGAATCGACAGAAAACTGATTATTTACTTCCTGTTATAGATTACAATTGAAGTGAATGAAATGAATTACGTGTGAAGATTTGTGTTTGTAAACGCACCCATGATACAGAGAAATACAAGTGTGGCGCAACGTTTTAAAAAAATAAAAGAGTTATCTCAAATTGATCAAATTTTGAGTTGATACAGTATTAATGTAACAGTGCGATATATTGAAAAAGTCACATTGGTACTTGTGTGGTGGAACGAGGTACCACCGTACCTCGTTTCTTTCATTTCTTTGGAGGAACACCTTCCTCCAAAGAAAAGGGAGAACCCTGCAACCAGGCGGCTCTTATGCCGAGCGGGCTACTGCCACTGCCACTGGCCACTTAGTTGGTCAAAAAATACTGTGACGAAAAGAACAAGAAACCCAATTGACATCGGAAGCTTTTTTTTTATTGTGGACTTGGTCACATTTGGCCCTAGCCTCACGTGATGGTAAGCTCAGACAAGGTCTAAAATGGAGCACACGAATCCAACGAACAGAGATATAGAGGGATATTATACCCTACTGGCTCTCACATACACACGACGGAACACAGTAAACTGCTTGGCGCCGGACTTTAATGTGAGGATGGTAGTTAGCCACGCGGACCGTGTAGATCCTACCTCCAAGCTTGCTGGGTTTTGTTGAATCTTACAACACTTATCTGTTCCCGGCGTGCGGTGAGGAAGTTTTATATTCTAACCCGTCCCCACACGGGGTAAAAAAAGTAATCGTATCTACATACCAGTCTACTGCCACTAGCCCACAGCAGTTTGAAATGGACTAATAATGGTACTTTCAGTTCTCTACCGCCCATACTAGACAACGTACTAATCAAATGTAAACTGGGGTTTACAAATGGTAGTTCGCTGTTTTAGTTGCCAAGCCCGTATTAAAGCGTTGCCATGACAACCGATGGGCTCATTAGCGATGTTGCTAGCATGAATGAAGTGGGCTTATTATACGCTGTAATATTCAATAAATAAGCTGATATTGAAATATCAATTCGTCTCTCATTATTTCAATTTATAATGATATCGTAACATAAGCTTTTGAGTGGAGTCAATTAACGTTTTGTGTTATTATTATTATGAAATTCAAAAGCCTGCCCATTGTATCTAAAATGAAAATACATAACATAATATCACGCCTGTATTCCCGAAGGGTTGGGCAGAGGTGTACAGTAACACCCTCATTTCGCCGTTATGTTTAAGTCCGAAGTAATACGAGGCGAGCCCCTTGCCATGAACCGGGCACAAATTGAACTCCGGGCTTCTACTGAGGAATTCCACACGGAAAAACCCAATAATACTTTACCCGACCTGTGGATCGAACCCAAGACCACACGATCAGCAGTCGCACTTCCACCACTAGACCAACGAGGCAGCGTTCCATGTTTTATACCCAAAATTAAAACACATACCTAGTTATTATTGTTCAACTTTATTTGGTGTACATTAAAAGCACCTCCTCGATTAGCACCCTGGGCAGTTAGCCCCGCTACCAACCTTGCTGACTGGCAGCTCGTGCTCAAGAAGATTTGTGGTTGTTATAGTTCTGATAAATTTATTATTGTTTTTCTTTAAAAAAAACGTTGCCCCACACTAGGACTTCTCCTGTATCGTGGGTGCGTTTACAAACACAAATCTCCACAAACACAAACATCCAGACCCGAAAAAACTATCTGTAGACCTCATACAAATATTTCGCCTGTCCCTATTAATAATGTAGGTTCTGCAAAACAGTGATTTTACAGGAGAGCGCGTCAAAGCTTAAATTGCTTATATTTTTTAAATATATACGACTTTGTTAACATGATTATTTCAAAAACTATGAGAAAAAAATAACTTTTTGTAAAAGCTACTGCAAGACAGTGCTTTTATTAGGTCAATAGTTCAATAAAACCAAAATCGAGAAAATTGCATATCCGACCTTGTTAATAGGGACAGACGATTTGTTCCGTGCGGGAATCGAACCCACGACCCGTAGGGCAGAAGCCGATCGCTCAGCCACTGCACCAAACGTGTCATCATGTAAATGCAGTTTTTTAGACTGTTCTGCTAGCTCTAAAGTGTTCTTTTATAAACTATCTAGGGCTAACAATCAAGCAACCTCACCTTGGCCTTCTAATCCCAGTCTAATCATTTTTTTTTTCAGCTTTCCATTATATTAGGTTATTACTTATGAAATCAGCGTTTTGTATGGAGAATTTTAAAGAAGTTGCATTTTTCATACTAACATTTTCTTAATTTATTTAACAACTATGAACACTAATGTTTTAAAACGTTTATGCACTAATGTTTAAAAACTAAGATAACGTATGCCACTTAGATTATGCGACAAAAATAAGTTTTGGCAAAGTTATAACAAAAATAGTGGTCATTTCTGCTAACAAAAGAGGAGTCATTTTTAACCGACTTCCAAAAAGGAGGAGGTTACTATGTTCGTCTGTATGTATTTTTTTTTTTTTGTGTATGTTCATCGATATTTTCGCCAATTGTGAACCGATTTTGATGATTCTTTTTTTAATGGATGGGGTATACTTCTAAATTGGTCCCATTTAAATTTGGTGAAGATCTGATGAAGAACTTCGGAGATAGACAATGGAACTCCTCAATGACGAACAGTACGCATATTGTGATGATGTGATGATGTGATTATGTTACGAGCAGCGTCTTTAGTAGGTCCAACCAAGTTTTAATTAAGGCCACTAAAAAGACAAAACTTTTTTACATAAAATTTAAACCGACTTCAAAAAGAATAAAATAATTACCATATAAAATTAACAGTTTCAGAAGTCGGTGCCTTCAATTTGGTTCAGCGTAGATCAGCACCGACTTCTGAAACTGTTAACTTTATATGGTAATTATTTTATTATTTTTGAAGTCGGTTTAAATTTTTTGTAAAAAAGTTTTTATTAAGGTATTTTTTATGTTTAGAAAACTATAAGTAATAAGGTTTTTTTACTATTGGTAGTTATCTATGATGGTCATTATTCGATAAAGGAATTGATATAATTATATTTTAAATCATACAAGTGACGAGGTTCTCTATTTGTGAGAAAAAAACGCCAATTTCATAGGTAAGGACCTAATATTAACACGACAGTTACCACATGGAATATTTATGTTGCAGATTAGCAAACAAACCGACGGTATGTGTAAACCGCTGTCTATACAGGCTGTAAACGAAATCATGTAATTCCTTCAAACCTCGTGATGTACTGCTGACATAATACTTAACACGGCAGGAGTTACTTTTGGACTCAATAAAAAAAAATACAAAAGGTAAACATGTGTTCTTAACGTGAGGCATTTTAGGGCCCCGAGCGAATTGCGCGGTTATCGTTAGCTGCGCGGTCATTTAACTCGGGGCGCTAAAATGCCTCACGTTAAGATCACATGTTTACTTTTTTGTATTTTTTTTTCGAAAGTTTTCTAAATTATCCCGTGCAGGATTAAAATCAATCATTCAATCAGCAATCTATGTCAGCAGTACATCACGAGGTTTGAAGGATTTACATGATTTTGTTTACACCCTGTATACATCAACAACACCAACAAGATTGCTGATGCGTTACCAACCTCAGACACAAAATTGGAAAATCTCATGTGCCTGTAATTTCACCCGGCACCCATACCTTACAAACCGGAACACGTCAATGCTACTTGGCGGCCCCGGACAAGTTCTTTCACAAGTAGCTCTACTAATACCACAATTTGCAGTTCGCAATTTGTAACCGTACACATCTCTACCGAAACAGTATCAACACTATCAAGTTCCAACTTAGCTTATTCGCCACTGTTTTCCTCGACAAAGTTCTAGTCTAGACCGACATGACTAATCAGGGTCTGGCTAGAACCAACAAGACTTTAACCGCGACATTTGTAGGATCAGATGTGAGGATTAGTATTCCTGTGGCGTATCGTCGCGTCTCCTGTGAACTGCAAGCGCGTGTTCAGACGGAACTAGTTATTGGAATAGAATGGGGTATCGATGAGGTTTTGTTGTGGTTGGGAGTTTGTCTGGAAGGTTCGTTTGTGGTGAAAATATTGGAGTTAAATTTAAGTTTTATGGTTCACTGTTTACGGATTTTGTCATGCAATTTTTAAATAGTGCACTATAGTCCGCGTGCAAGTGCTAGTCACCTCCTGAGGTATGGGAGCGGCAGGAGGGGGGTGTCAAAAAATAGACGCGCTCTGTCAGTTTGCTTTGCCTTGTTTATCGCGCGCAGCCCCCTCCTGCCGCTCCCATACCGCAGGAGGTGACTAGCGTAGACTATAGAAATAATGTTTTTACTCCTTAAATACTAATTATCCTTTACTTACCGATTAGTTCATTTCTCTTCAGGTTCAAATCTCCATAAGGGGAAACCCATGCAATCTTTTGGTTTACCTACGCGGGTCCGTAGGTAATCCAAAAGGCCTTTTAATTTACTATATCAATGATGTGTAACTAGTGTTATATTAAGTTGTTTTGTATTTTTTTTAAGAGCGCCATATTTGCCTTAGCGAATCAGCTCTTTAAATAAAGAAAAAAAAAACATAATGTTGTATACTGCGTATTTTTAAAATTATTATTAGATATTCTGTCTACCTTTTTTCTAACTATATTGGGGTCAGCTTCCAGTCTAATGCGGCTGAATACCAGTATTTTACACGGAGCGACTGCCATCATCAGATCTCCGTAACCCAGTTACTGGGCAATGCACTGTGACTTCTTATTATTATTAAAAAAGCGATCCGCCCCGACTTCGCACGGGTGCAATGTAGATACTAATGTGGGGCATATAAATTTTCTCTTGAATCACTCTATCTATTGCTGAAAACTGCATTAAAATCCGTTACGTAGTTTAAAACATCTAAGCGTACAGACAGCGGGACCGACTTTGTTTTATACTATGTAAAGAAGATATTTGTTTTAAAAAGGTTGCATAAACATTGTTTACAAAACCTTTAATTTTAATACGTAATGGAATCAAAATACGCCTTCGATTCATATTATCAATAAAAAACTGGATAAAACCACGCTTAATTACATCAATCCAGTTCAATACCCAGTTGATTTCCTACACTTGTTCAAACACGCTGTCAGTACACTAAACGAACGATTCCATTCAACTACATCAGCTGATGAATATGTAACATTACATCATTACGACGAGATCTAATAGATGTATGACAGTCGTGTTTTTCCTCCATTGAATGTGAGGAAGAGTGCAAAATAATCATTCCACAATTAGTTGGAAGTGGGTGAGTTCATCTGCATAATAATTAAACCACGAAGTTGATAAAATTATTCACTTAGAATCTTTAATTGACTATCATTGGATCTTTACTATGAACGTATACCTATAGATAGGTTTGGATATGACCATCATCTGCCTAGCTTTTTCCCCAACCATATTTAGGTCGGCTTCGGGTCTAACCCGATGCTGATGACGGGGTACAAAAGGTCCACTCTGAACTTGGTGCGCTTCTATTCTCGGTAGAATACAGCATCCTGAGTGTATTGTGTGATAGGTGGGACAGCCCCATGCTGGCTCACTGGATACGGCTGCACACGTAGGCATCAGCCGTTTCAATTTTGTAATAGAGTGTGGTTTTTACTAACATTAGGTAGATAGATAGATAGATATACTTTATTGCACACAAGAAATAAAACAAGGAATACACGTAATTAGGAACAGTATGAATGGCGGTCTTATCGCTTAAAGCAATTTCTTCCAGACAACCTATACAACTTAGGTTAAGATATTTACTAACAACATATGGATCTTGTTGATCTGAAATAAAAAAACGGCTATAACAAAAATCATAGAGATGACAGAGTTACTAAACGCCAAATGATATAAAAATATGGCTAAAGCATTTGCAGGCATAGCACGAATCCTGCCGGAGTTGCGGCCCATGCTTTTGCGAATCCCGCGACCCTGGGCAACGGTCAGGAGGACGTTGGTTTTTAGCCGGTAAGAGTCCGGCAGATCCCCTCGCCTTCCCCGGGCGAGGGACATCCATGAGGATTTTCCAAAGAGAAAAAAAAAAGAATAAAGAAAGGCCTTGTACGAATGCTGCCACGTTAGTAACATAAACGTAATTTTAACGTTAATAAGAGTGAATTTTGAATTGGAAATACTCGTTTCACACATACAACTAGTCTTGCGCATAATAGTTCGCGACCGAGATCGCTCAGTTTAGTACACCACTCCTAAACGAACTAGTTCGCTCTTCTAGTTCGTCAGCTCCCAGCTCGAATCAGAATAAGGCAGATCGTTCCCTCGTTTTGATACTGCTCCTGCAAGGGCACGCGACAAGGTTATGGATTGCCGTACTTTTACCTACAATTTTTATACTATAAACAGCAAAAACCTCTGAATTAATATTATTATATTGTAAATAATACCTAGGCTTATTGGTGCAATAAATAAATACACTCCTTAGTTTAGATAGTGAATAAAAGCTTTCGTTTTTTTAAAGATTTTTATTAAGTTTTGAAAATAATCAACAATTATATTATTCTGTTTCTTGACAGATTAACATATTAAAAAGCAAAACAAGTTATAATCAACTTTTAATAATCACAAAAATTATACGGTCACGAACTAACGAACTATGGAGCGGGGAATGACGGAGCTAGTTCGCGTAGTTCATCTGTGGGATCGATCTTAAGAACTAGTTCGTTCACGAACTACACAAGACTACATACAACAGGCCCGGGCTGGCCATACGGGCAAATCGGTCAAATGCCCGATGGGCCGGTGTGGCCTGATGGGCCGGTCACACAGTCGTAGAAATCGAAAGAGTGAGGGGAACGTCAAAAAAGAAAAGGTCGTCCAACTATCGCCTATCGCTTGAAAAAGAAGCCGCAAATTGTTTGTGTTTGTAAATGCACCCAAGATACAGGAGAAAGAATGAGGGGGGTGTCGAAAAAAATAAAAAAACGTCGTCCGTCTAATCGCTTGGGAATGTTTTTTTTTTTGCCAGCACTAGGTCGACCGTCTCTCAAATGCCCGGGCCGATTTCAGGTCCCAGTCTGGCCCTGACATACAATTTAATTAAATTGAGAACTTTATTCATATCTACGTACGATATAAATTAGGCATGTTACAAAAAAAATTACCAAAATGTTATAGGACAGTTGTACTTTCCGATTCAAAATTCACTTATATTAGCGATACATGTACATGTATACGTCAAACGTTGGTTCAAAACTATACGATAGCTACCATTATCGGTTAAATTTCTCTTCAAGCGGGTCTTTCTGTTCTACATTATTTAATGGTTAATTAACCTGTCATCAGATACGAGGAAATATCAGTTAATATACAGTCCACGTCTGTTAAACCCGGATAATGAGTATGATGACGATGTGTTACGTCTGTACATTTCCCTCCATTATCCTCCATGACTAATTAATCTGTGCAATTTGGGGAAAACGTTTTGTATAGGTTGTGTTAATGTTGACATCAGTTAAGGTGGGTCCACATTAGTGGGGGCACGCCGCGATAGCGGCGGTAAGACCCGTGATGGAGGAGTGGCTGGAGAGGCGTCACGGCGCCCTCAGCTTCCGGCTGACGCAGGTACTCTCGGGACACGGCTGTTTCGGGAAGTACCTGTGTCGTATAGGCCGGGAGCAGACGCCCGGTTGTCACCACTGCGACTGCCCCGAGGACACGGCGCTGCACACTTTGCAGGCGTGTCCAGCATGGGGGTCGCAGCGCCGCGAGCTAGTCGCGGCGATCGGCGGTGACCTCTCGCTTCCGGCCGTGGTTCTGTCCATGGTCGGGAGCGAGACTGCGTGGGAAGCCATCGCCTCCTTTTGCGAGGGGGTGATGGCGACCAAGGAGGTAGCGGAGAGGGAGAGGGAGGCCGCTTCTTCTCTCCCTTCTCGCGCTAGACGCACCGGGCGCCGGAGGGCGCGTGATGATCTCCGGCCACCCTAGTGAGTGGCCTGCGGGCGGCGGGTTGGGGAACCCGTCGCCCGACCAGTAACGGGCCCAGGGAGGATGGCGCGTCTTGTCCTGCGCGCGCCTCTCGGATGGATGTGGGGCAGGGGAGCAACTGCCCCACCACAGGAGGGGTCCACCAAAAGAAGCTGGTGGACCGAGACCTGTCGGGGTCGCGGTGCATGCAACAGCGAATCCCGTGACCCCGGCCTTAGGTCAGAAGGAGGGACACCGTGGGGTTTTAGCCAGTAAGAGTCTGGCACACCCCCCCGTCTTCCCCAGACGGGGGATAGTCCATGAGGATTTCCCCACGTGAGAAAAAAAAAAAAAAAAAAAGGGTCCACATTAGTGACATATCGTCGAACCATTTCGCTGAATCAAGAAAATGTTTTGAAATTTATAGAACTTTATCGCAATAAGGAAATACTGTAGGATCCTAAGCATAAACAATACTTTAACAAAATCCGATTCGATGGAGTCCGATCCGATGCAAACCTCCACCCGTCCACACTATCCATAACAAGTCCGCGGCGATGTCACGGTGTTCGTTTCGGCGAAATGTCACTACTGTGGACCCACCTTTATATCGTTCTAAAATCTCGTGGTTCAGAACAATCTTGAGGCACATTGATTTCATGCTTCTTTCAACTAGGTAGTTCTGGATTTCGAAAACGTGGACGAGTTTTTGAATATTTCTCCCATAATTATGTGAGGGTTTACTATGCAAAGTTACGTGGTTTTTGTTTCATTAGGTACTGGTAAAGATACAAGTCTTAATTTTAACCAATCAAGTTCTGCCTAACCTTTTCCCAACTATGTTGGGGTCAGATTCCAGTCGAACCAGATGCGGCTGAATACCAGTATTTTACACGAAACGACTGCCATCAGACCTCCGCAACCCAGTTACTGGGCAATGCCGATATCCTAAGGTTAGACCGGTCTTATTTTAATCAATAACGCTCGGTAAATAATAGGAATCGGCAATAAACCTATAAATATGCATATAAATACTTTATCAAGAGCGCGCACGATCAGTTTCCATATACGGGACTACCTACAACGGAAACTGGACGGCGATGCGTTTCACACGACGGCAAGGTCCCACAGCGACCACTTGTTTGGCAAACATCGGATATTCTTTATAAACATTCTATCTAATGGGAAATACATTTTAAAGGAAATATAGGATTTCTTTGTGCATTGTTCTTCTATTTAAATAAAGGTTTTTCATAGAGGTATTTGAGGATTATTGCTTTAATATTACAGACACACTTTTTACATATCTCATTTTAGCCATAATGCCGCTTAAGTAGTATTGGCTTTCCGGTGACGAATTATGTATTGTCTTAGTTCTGGCGTCTGTAAGAGGGGACTGTTCCATCAGTTTTCCCTGCTCCTGTAACAGTTCAACATCATCATCTTCCTGCCTTTCTTTGTGTGGTTAGTGACTAAACTGGTGTCAGAGTTTATGCCGCCCATGGGCCTCTGACTTGGCTTCACATGCCGGCGAGAAATATCTATCAGGCATGCGTTTTCTCACGATGTTTTCCTTCACCATTTTTAAGCAAGTGATAATTATAATACGCACATGAATCTGAAAAATCAGACTGACTCACTGACAGGTCTGACTTTACCTCTTCAACTCAATATTTTCAATCCTCAGGTTGGGCAGTGTTATTGTCAAATAAGTTACCCAATTTCGAGCCTGCGTTGCAACTAAATCTTAAAGATGTTTAAATCATATTTTTTTCAATCTGTCCTTATAATGTCGAAATAATAATTGCGAAAAGTAATAATAATAATCCCAAAAGCGTTGCTTAAGGGCAATGTATAGCATGAAAACGACAGATAGTTGCATTCCTGTGTTTAAGTCCCTAAAACTATTGACATTTCCGGCAATGTATATTTTAGAAACAGGAATTTTTGTTAAATGTAACAAGAATCTCTTTCACACTTTAGCAGGAACTAGAAAGAGACCCATAAGAAGTCAGTATAAAAATCTTTTACATGTTGAGAGTTGTAATACCGCTTTATTTAAAAAAAATATTATCAATATGGGCACGATAATATATAATAAAATTCCTGACGTAATTAAAAATGACACGATACAACACTTCAAAAAGAAGCTAAAAATGTTATTAATTGAGAGATGTTATTATTCCGTTAACGATTTTTTGAACGATACATTCTAATTTTATTTAATAATTATATTCAATTTAAAAATGCTGGCATATAATTAATTTTTATATTATAATATATTCTTACATATAGGTAATTAACTAATTCAAATAAATAATGTTCACAGATGTAGATATAAATTGATAATTTAAAGATAAAAGATATGTAATTATAGATTCACGCCCTTATTATTGTAATTTTTGCATGCCTAATTTAAGGTAGATTGTACAAGGATCACTATGTTTATCTTTAACAACTATTTTTTTATGTACCTACAATATATGCAAATAAAAATTCTAAAAAAAAAAAAAAAAAAAAAAAAAAAAAATAGTCACCCTACATGCTTATTCGTTTCGTCATAAAATTCATTTTATGTTAATCCGTTGACTTTGGTTGCTTTTAAGACAAACTTCTATTGGAACAAATTGTCATTTTATTGGTTGAATGTCGTTAACTAGAAAAGGTATGGATAGGTATGATAAAACACATGTTTTTGGCAGTTACGTAAGGTGTTATAAAAACCAACACGTAATGTAGAAATTCATTTCTTGTATAGAGTTTTTTAAACTAAATAGTTAATTAGCAACAGTTAATTATTAATGTAATGGCAATAATAGGTTCGCCCCCTATTACATGGGACTAAAACATAACTGGCGAGACAAGGGTGTTACTAAAACACCTCTGCCGAACTCTTTGGGGAATACAAGGCGTGATGTTATATTAGTTAATTAGCCGTATTTTAAACTGTTTTCAATTACTTATTTTGTCATCATTCCCGTTCCTTTTGATTTCCTTGGTTCTAACAATTTTTATTTTTGTACTCTACGTAGATGTACTATTTTCTTATTCTGGCTTTTATTTCATGGCTGGATATGTGTAAATCGGGCTTTATTTTTGACTACAGTTTAAGGGGATCGTGGCTAATTACCAACCGCGCGGATTTATACGATTTGTGAGGTTAAGCTGCGCTTGCCGCGGTCAGTCAGTGGATAGTGACCGCTCGTTACACATCGAGACTCCTCCGTGCCTCGGTGAGCACGTTAAATTGTCGGTCCCGGGTGTCATATGAATACCTATGACAGTCGTTACGGGAAGTTCGAAAAGTCTGACAACCGCAACCTTAGGATATCGGCATTGCCCGGTAACTGGGTTGCGGAGGTCTGATGGCAGTCGCTCTGTATAAAATACTGATATTCAGCCGCATCTGGTTAGACTGGAAGCTGACCCCAACATCGTTGGGAAAAGGCTAGGCAGTTATGGCTACAATTTTTTCCCAATATTTATCGTTCACAAGATAAATAGTTTTCACAAATCAATATACGTTTGTTTAATAACCACTCGATTATATATTCAAATGGATCCTCTCATCCCGCCAGCGTCCTATCAAATGCTAAGTAGATTTGAAACCGCCATCAAATATTGATGAGTTATTACAATTAGCGTATTCCAATAATTGGGAATCAAATCATTTCATGATATTATGGAAATGTTAGAATAACAAATTAACTGCCTCGTTGGTCTAGTGGTGGCAAGCGCGACTGCTAGTTGTGAGGTCCTGGGTTCGATCCCCAGGTCAGGCAGTGTTATTGGGATTTTCCGTATGAAATTCTTCAATAGCAGTCCGGAGTTTGGATTTGTGCCCGGTTGATGGCAATAGTCTCACCCCCTATTACATGGGACTTAAACATAATGGCGAAATGAGGTTGTTACTAAAACCTCTGCCCAACCCTTCGGGGAATACAGGCGTGATGTTATGTTTATTATATTACGGTTATTAGAAACAGATAAATGACAACGTCCATCATCTAGATAATAATCCCTTATCAAGCAACCCATGAAGCGATAAGGAATTATTCCATACTAACATAATAATCGATTACACATCAAATTAACGCTATATCAATATATCATAGCTACAACAATAGATAATCTAAACAATCCACACTTATCGTTGCGTCGGCCATCTGATATTCTAGGCGCAGGTCAACGACCGACGTTCAATGACTAAGTTAATAGATAAGACACTCGTTTGTAGTGGTCAGTTCAAGTTTTCCAATTTACTTTGTGGAACTGTTTCAATATAACTGTAAGTGGTTTAGTTTGAGAAGATATGTTTAAAGTTGGTTGGAGGTAGGTAGAAGGTTATAGATTAGAAGTGACCATTGAAGGCTATGCTTTTATTTGTAACTAGCTGTGACTGCGACTTCGTCTGCGTAGAAGTCGGATGGGTTTTAATCTTTTTACGCGGAACCCTAATTCTTTTCCCAAAATAAAAGTACCCTTAGTTAGTCCTTATAACATCAGCTATAGTGAGAGTCCCGTCAAAATTGGTTCAGCCGTTTCAGAGATTAGCCGGAAAAACAGTTTTTTTTTTCAAATTGTTTTTTTTTTATTTTTACCCATATTTTCATATGCATTTAGTAAAAAGCTGTTATTTTGACATTACAAACAGACACTTCAATTTTATTTATTAGTATAGATATATCTGGAGGGTATCCATTTTAAGCAGTGATCGGATTTTGCAGTTGACAGCTGTACAGCAGTCAACAGCAATATTCGATGAATATTTTGTGATTTTCAAATTAATGATTTCAGGATTTAATTGTTTATTTGTTTGTCGTAATCCTACTCTTCAAAAATAACATAAGACAAAGTGAAGTTTAAAAAAGAAAAATGAAGCCGTTGCGAGACGCCTGGAAGATGTGAAACTCCATACTTCACAGATTATACGTTAAAAAAAACGCAAGGCAGTGCGCGCTAGCCCTTAGTCTGCTTACGTAAAAATGTTACTTAAAAATGTTTCACACAACATGAAATATCAGAGGAGTAGCCCCACTCCAATTACCTGCCATGTCTACTCTATGACCGGGGCAATTGCACGACTGGCGCTATGCCAGGGCCGGGCCAATTTTATTAAAAACTCTCTTAGTATTGTTAACATCTGTTGCTTATACACATGTGTTACTTTACGTGATACTTAATAACTTACATTACTTAATGTATTGTGTTTTTATTACTCAAGTTAGAAAAACTACGCGGTTGTGGAGTTTTGTCTGTTACATACATTTTCAGGTTAAGCTGCGCTTGCCGCGGTCAGTCCTTAGATGGGTGACTGTTCGTTACACATCGAGACTTCTCCGCGCCTCGGAGAGCACGTTAAATAGTCGGTCCAGGGTGTCATACGAATACCGTTTCGGGTAGTCAGAAGCCCGAAAGTCTGAGAACCGGTATGACCTTAGGATATTGGCATTGCCCAGGAACTAGGTTGCGGAGGTCTAATGGCAGTCGCTCCGTGTAAAATACTGGTATTCAGCCGCATCTAGTTAGACTGGAAGCAGACCCCAACATAGTTGGGAAAAAGGCTAGACAGAACAGTTATCTATACAATAGCCGAGAAAGCCTCCACCAATTGTTTTTATTATTTTCAATATCTAACAATTGTAATCATATTTTCTCTGCTGTAATTGTAATGTCGTCACACCATTGTCTAGTAATAAGTATACCTATTTAATAATGATTCCTATGTCTTACCGACAGATTTTAGTAAAAAGTACCACTCGTATTTTAACCAATATCGAAGAGTAGTCTTCAAATTTTACAGAAAAAAAGTAAAATCCCTTCAGATTCTTCAATGGACCAGTATTGCCAAGTGCTACGATTGGTAAGCAAAATGACTCGGCACCAGTACCTCAATGAAACTAAACGATTAACTATACAAATCTATATAGCCGTCCATTCTTACATTCTCAGAGTCGCACGCGCAGACAATGCTCGCGTGGGTCGCCATCCTCAACCAAAACATTTATACGTTAGTACTACTGAATGTTTGTCTTTATGTCAAGCCAGTATTGTACTGCTGTTTTTAATACTGAGATATCGGGTGGGAAAACTGTGGGTGGGAGTTAGTTCCGGTGATTGTTGCAGCAGATGAATAAAATAAAATAGGTTTGCCAGGGTCCGTCTACTTCCAATACCTAAACATAATTTTTAAAATATTTGAAAATCGTCTTTGTGAACATTACTTCTACCATATAACATCAACCTAACGAGACAGGTCAGTCAAAAATGACTGACCAAAAAAGTGTCATTGAAAAAATGATGTGTTGAGAAAAAAATGTTTTTTGGATTTTTAAGCCTTATCCATGTTTATCATATAAAAATTAATTACTATGTAGGTCTAGTGGTCGCAAGCGCGACTGCTGAGTATAGGGTCCTGGGTTCGATCAGCAGGTCGGGCAAAGTGTTATTGAGTTTTTCCATTAGGAATTTCTCAGTAGCTGCCGGGAGTCTGGATTTGTGCCCGGTTAATGGCAATAGGCTCGCCCCCTATTACATGGGACTTTAACATAACTGGCGAAACAAGGGTGTATTAAAAACACCTCTGCCGAACCCTTCGGGTAATACAGGCGTGATATTATGTTAGGGAACGTACCCATACTACGTGACTCATTTTTTTTTTTTTTTTACAACTTTTTAACCCCCCCCCCCCCCCCCCCCCTTCGGTAACCACCCGTAGTATATGCCAATACCCCCCCTCCCTCTCTAGTTTTCACGTAGTAACTCATAAATATAGTTTGAAATATTTTTTTTTGCAAAAAGAAAATTATCTGGGTCAACGTTGCTACCTGTGAGTTTAAAAAGCGCTAAACGCTGCGCGCCATATTTGAATATAGCTCGAAAAAGCGCGAGATTTCCCTAGAGGATATTGACCACGTGACGAAAACCTAAGCCCCCCCCCCTTCCCTGTGACCAAGCGTGGTATTTTGAAGACCCCCCTCCCCCCTTAAACGGGTCACGTAGTATGGGTACGTTCCCTTATGTGTCAAAGTGAAAAATATATCCAGAAATGTCACATTTCGAATATCAAACACAGCCATTCCCCTTCAAAAATGTTTGAAGTTCCACACAATTTTACTCAATAACAGATTTCTTCACAAATTACTTGATATTACACCGACGTATCGCACCCACGTCCGCATTGTGCGAATCTGTTTCATACATAAGTAAGTATATATATAATGTACTGTTTGAACTGCGATGAACTCTTAAAGGTAAAACTTTGTGAACTCTAGTGTGCAGCCGGCTTCCGGCTTACACTAGGCCACTTTGTCTTGTCTCTGGATGACTAAATCTTATCTGTACTTTTCAGTAGTGTAGCAGTGATAGTCGTGTGACCGTCGGACTGCCAAGTCATAGGTCTCGAGTTCGAACACAAGGCACGCACCTCTGATTTTTCGGATTCATGTGCGTATTGTAGTATAATTACCACTTGCTTAATAAAAATATTTTTAACAAACTTCAAATTGTCTATCTCCGAAGTCCTTCATCAGATCTTCACCAAGTTTAAATGGGACCGCTTCGAAATAATACTCTTTCAAACAAAAGAATAATAATTAAAATCAGTTCACAATTAGCAAAGATATCGCGGAACAAACATACAAAAAACATACAGTCGAATTGAGAACCTCCTCCTTTTTTTGGAAGTCGGTTAAAAACGGTCAAGGAGAACATCGTGCGGAAACCTGCCTGAGAGATATTTCTCGACGGCATGTGAAGCTAAGTCAGAGGCCCATGGGCGGCATAAATCTTACATCAGGTTAGTCACTAACCAAACGAAAAGAAGTAGTTTATACTGTACATTAATGATCGTTCTGCCTAGCCTTTTCTCAACTATGTTGAGGTCAGCTTCCAGTCTAACCAGATGCGGCTGAATACCAGTATTTTATACGGAGCGACTCCCATCAGGCCTCCGCAAACCAGTTACTGGGCAATGCCGATATTCTAAAGTTAGAACGGTTGTCAGACTTTCGGGCTTCTGACTTCAAGTAAGTCATAGGTATTCGTATGACATCCGGGACCGACTATTTAACGTGCTCTCCGTGGTACAGAGGGGTCTCGATGTGTTTCGAACGGTCACCCATCCTCAGACAGACTGCGGCAAACGCAGCTTAACCTCGCAAATCGTATGATGATCGTATGTTATTAGCCAAGAGCCCCTACACTGTATATTGATGAACAGCGGCCCGTCCCGGCTTCGCACGGGTGGACATTTTTCGCGTTTATGCAACATTTTTCATTTATGCTACGCTCCTTTTGGTCGTAGCGTGATGTTATATAGCCTTTAACCTTCCTCGATAATTGGATTATCCAACACAAAAATAATTTTTCAATTCCAACCAGTAGTTCCTGAGATTAGCGTGTACAAACAAACTCTTCAGCTTTATAATATTAGTATAGATTATAATGTAAAAACCTATGAACTAAGTGTAACACCGCACCATGCCGTGGAAGTTCGGTTGCGTAATATCGGCATGGTGCCGTCGGACGCTACATAATTTCAGCCAGATGTATCGCGGATAATTTAAAACCATAGCAGGCGTATCGCGCCGAAATGTGTCGCGTATTTACGACAATGTGTTGCCCTACATTTAGGCTGGACATCCACCAGAACTGTGCGAGGAATGGGTAATGTGGAATGCGTAATGTGTTAATGTGTCCAAATGAGCGGTGTGAGGATAGGTAGCGACTCTTTTCTGACTGGAGCAACACATTCCTCGTAACACATTCCTCGCAACACATCCCTCGCAACACATCCCTCGCAACACATCCCTCGCAACACATCCCTCGCTTGTTTTGTATGAACAAAAACCTCGCCCCGCTAAGCCCATATCCACCAGAGCTGCGCAGAGCGAAGCTAGGTAAATGAAGTTATTCTATTGGTGCTTACAAAACACATTCCTCGCTACGCAGCTTAGCACAGCTCTGGTGGATGCTCAGCCTAAGACTGATGTTCACCAACATTGTTCAACAACAAGTTAAACAACTGTTTACTCGAAAAATGTAATAGAATTTTAGGTAAACAGGTGTTAAACCGAAGGATGTATGTTGGTGAACGCCAGCCTTAGCCTCTGACTGTTCATCACAGCGGTGTTGTGCACATGATCAACAGTGGGCATTAACTGGATGATAATTATGATGGAAAGAGGGACCTTTTTTTTATTTTCGTGTGGTTACTTACTAACCTGGTGTCAGGCTTTATGCCAGCCATGGGCCTGACTTGGCTTCACATGCCGTCGAGAAATATTTCTCAGGCATGCCGTGTGTTTCCGCACGATGATTTCCTTCACCGTTTTTAAGCAAGTGATAATTATACAATACGCACATGAATCCAAAAAATCAGAGGTGCGTGCCTTGGGTTCGAACTCTAAACCTATGACTTGGCAGACCGACGGTGACAACACTAGGCTATTACTGCTGTAAGAGGGAGCTATGTAAGGAGGATAAAAGCACGTGGCGTCCTCAAGATTTGTTTCTACTTTCATCGTTACATGACTTGATTTTACGCCCGTTTGCATTACATAAATGTAACAGCAACACTCAAATCGTACTCAAACACGAAACTGGACCACGTCTGCACCATTAACATCAATTCAGTTTTACACAAAGATGTGTAGCTCAATGTTGTTTAATGCAATGATTATGATTGTGTGTGGGCGCGCCATTACGTAACTCGCGCGTGTCGGGTAAATTGGTAATTGATTCATTTGATTAATACACGGGTTTGATTGATAGTGAGATTTACTTAGTTATGGCTAGTGGAAGAACGGCAGCAATTTGTCTTCTAATGACAATGTGCTGCGATCATGAAGGTATAGGTACTGATGGAGACTACACTAACAGGCTACTGAAAATCGAGACATTTGGCTTTGAATATTTATTTTGATATTCTGTCTCTTTCTAAATACCCTATTATATACAAGGTTAGTCGGAAAGGGGGTACTAAGCCGAAAGGGTGTTAAAGTACCCATAATAATGGATAACTTATGTTCTACAACTTTCCCCAAAACTCGATAGTTTAAGAGAAATAGCTTTTCAAAGATTTCGTAAAAAATATGCAAAAAATCTATCTGTCCATAGCTATGATCAGCTGTTTTTACAATTTAGGTCACATTTGGGTTCACGGATTAGAAGCTCCATTTTCTGAATTCGTAACTAAAACAGGGATGATGAATTTTTGAAAAAACTAAAGTGAAAATCATATCGTATGGCAATTTTCTTCATTGAATTTTGAAATTTTAACACTTTCTTTAAAACAATCATCAGTGATACATTAAGTGGCCTGCGACTGAGTACCCCCTTTCCGACTAACCTTGTATATAGCGGGATAATGGGATAGCGTATCGTCAATTGTTTAATTACGATTAAGGCTTTCTTAGGTTACGATTAAGATCATAATATATGATACAAAAATTAGTGAATTGTGGTTTCTATCAAATAACTGGATCATCTTCGTAAACTATTAATTATTTCAGTTTGACACACAAAGCCGTGTTCAGTGCAATGATTATATTATGATCAGACGTGGGCGGACGTTGTGGAGTTACCGCGAGCCGTGACATTACGTAATCCATGCATTAGTGATGGGACTTGCATGTCGGTGTATCGATAATTGTTTCATTGAGAAAGAGTATGGTTATTTTTTTTCACTATTTAATAAATGTGTTCTCATTCAAGCTCAACTGAAGCAAAGATTAATGGTAACATCATGCTTAGTTGGTATGATTTTGAGATAATTGTCCTATACAGACTACCTTATCAGTGAGGAATTTAAAATGCAACTAATGTAAGTGCGGTGCTGAGATATAAATCGTGGGTGAACAGATCCTTTTAAAAATATGGAAAACCACGCGTCACACCGACGCAAGTAATGCGACATGCTTATCGATTGATAATTTTATAGATAAGTTATTTATTAATGCAGTTCCTTTTAAGGTACTACACCACAAGCCACCTAGCAAGTACGCAACTAAGTGATATATTTACATAATAAATGCAAGTTAAAATGAATGTGTGTCTAAATCACCCATGCGTTTCCCTCACGGATTAAATAATGGATTACGTTGGCACGGATTCAAGCCACATAAATCGCATTGGACTTAAAAATTGCAATAGTGCATGAATAGTAACCCAGATTCTCGGAAGCAGTGACCCATTTTTCTGGGCGAACTTATAAAACGTGTGCGGAAAGATAACCAGTAGGTAAAAATTATTCTGTAAAGATAACGTAAAACTTAACCTCTTTTAATCTAACAATATCATGACGAGAGCACATATCAAGACCACACGCAGTTATCGATAAAATACTCCTACATTTACCGCATTCCCTCAGGCGTAATATCTGAATCGGTACGCTACATCGACAATTACACGCACGTTATCGACTTATCGCAGCACTACGCCATGGTAATTGACAGTGCGTTGTTTACGACTATATAAAAAACGTTGCCTTTTAAAATATTCAGCATTGTCACTTTATAGTTTTTGGATATATTTCGTAATGCAAAATGGTTTTATTGTTTCATCGTGTTGTCTGTGGTTACAGTTTCCCTGCGTTTGGAAATGGACCAAAATTATATTCTTGTTTATTGTAGAGTTTTCCCGTTCCACTACTATTTGGCAGTAGATGGTACCTTATTTTACTCACTGCTGTGAATAGGCCATTAAACTTTTGTTATATACTTTCCTGGTCTATGCTAACCACATCTATGTCTTATCCGTGATCTTTTTCAGGATGTCTACTCTTCTTTTTTTTTGAAGATTCGCTTATTCAACAGTGGACTTCTACGGGCTGTTGGGATTTGCCAGGTTTCAAACCAGACCAGCCAACACTGGCAACCGCCAGGGTAGACTTTCTTAAAAAGTATTCGTAGCATGTACGGTACACTGAGAAGCAAACACATGACCTGTTTCTTCATTAAATAAATCTACTTTTACGCGGAGCGACTTGCAAAATTTGAGCCACAGGGAAAACAAGTTTGTTGTACAGTAGGGGAATTAAAGGATTATACACCTTAAGGGCTATTTTTGCTTGCACAGTGCAAGAAACAAACTATTTTACCGACTACGTATTGCCAACATTATAGAAATGAAAATGCAAGTATTTTTTGTCAGGATATTAAACACTATAATAGTGACATGATGACAGACACTAGTCATGTCAATTTATTTAAACATCGAATTCATTCGTGTCATGGTTTTTACAACAAAACTCCTTAAATCAAATACTACATGGCACTACTACGTCACATGGAGGCAAAAGACAATTTTGATCTTTGCTACCAAATAATTAAACACAATTTTCCATGCATTGATCTGTTCCGTTCAACAATTTGAAAAGGTAACATGTCTCTGCGATGTGGGAAAGGAATAAATTTGAAAACTGACGAACCTTTCATTCCCCCACTGTACCTACAAGTTAATTAACTCCGAAAGCTTGAAAGTAAACATAATATACTGAGCTGTATTAACAAATCAACCAAGCTTCCGGGTAATTATTAGAGGTAGGTATATGTACTTAGGTAGTGGGGTTGGAAATGCAATATCCGTGTCCCCCACGGCAGTGATTGCACGCACGGAATCAATACTGTTCCCCTATGCAGTACGGGTAGGTTTAGCGTTCGCAATGATTAGCAAAGCTGGATTGCGTTAATATTTCATGTATTTAGGAATTACGTAAACACATATAAGGTATCAAAGATTACTAATTAGTGATTGCATCATCTCAAGACAACAAGCAGGTCATTAAAAAAATTCTAATAATACACTGTGTTCTTATTTTTCTAGTGTATTTTATACAAGGTGTAAAAAAATATTGATAACTATATTTCAGAGAGTTGTAAGTACCTACACGTAATTGAATATGTTTTTTTTCTTCGAGGAAATTAAATTATTAGGATCTTTAGTTATCTTACTCTAGTAAAGACTTTTACTATCATAATAGTGACGGAAACAAAAGTTGAATTATACTCATTAAAAAAATCGTAAGTCATTTACTTTTTTTACGTATTCAGTCACCTCCTTTAAATTGTACACGTTGTATATTTTCAGCGGAATAAGGGTTAAGTTGTAGAACACGTAACCCCATTAGCAGTTAACAAGAAGGAAACCCTTCATCTGCAGTCGTCGGATTGCGCCATGCCCACGGTATGACAAGCGTGGGCTTCTGATGGCCAATTAAAATTCTATTGCCAACAATAAAAATAATGAATTATAGTGTTTGGGTACATAATGCGTAGTTTTTCTGGTGATATAACTTTATTTAACCTTTTTAATAATACATTGCCATTGATACTTTTAGTAAACTGCCTCGTTGGTCTAGTGGTGGTAAGGGCGACCGCTGATCATGAGGTCCTGAGTTCGATCCCCAGGTCGTACAAAGTGTTATTGGGTTTTTCCGTGTGGAATTCCTCACTAGCAGTCCGGAGTTTGGATTTGTGCCCGGTAGATGGCTATAGACTCGCCCCCTATTACAAGGGACTTCAACATAAAGGCGAAATGAGGGTGTTACTATACACCTCTGCCCAACCCTTCGGGTAATACAGGCGGCATGGTATGTAGTTTTAATCCCAATTTAAAATCATTATAGATATTCCCAAACTCGGTTGCATAGGTCTGGTGACAGTAAATTACTAATATTCAGAATGGAAGCCGACGACAAAATTTTCTGAAAAAGGAGAAACTGACTAACTGACTGATCTATCAACGCACAGCCTAAACCACTGGGGTAAGACACTTGACATTTTGTCAGTAGGTACCTACGTTTTATAACGTACGCATATACTAAGATAGGATTTTTGAAAATGTCGCCCCCAAAGGAGTAATATTGAGGATGAAAGTTTGTATGAAAGAAATCACGCAAGCAAAATCTAGTAATAAATAAATTGAGAAAAAGCGCGATAAGGGAACGTTGTGGGGTAAAAGAAGATGTAGTGACAAGGATTGAGAAAGGTATGTTAAGATGGTATGGTCGTGTAGAGAGGATGGACGAAAGGAGATTAACGAAACAAGTGTACAAGGCGAGTGTGGATGGAACAGTTGGAACGGGCCGACCTCGGCGAACGTACCACGAACAAATCGCGGACGTTCTCAAAAAAGGCCAGGTTGGTAGCACCCTAAACCGACGAGCATGCATGAGAAGGTTAATGAATGTAGATGAAGCGAAAACGGTGTGTCAGGATCGTAGCAAGAAATCTATAGTCTCTGCATACTCCAATGCGAAACAGGCGTGATTGTATACAAGGTTAGTCGGAAAGGGGGCACTAAACCGCGGGCCACTTAAAGTATCACTGATGGCTATTTTAAAGCAGGTGTTAAAATTTAAAAATTCTATAGTATTTATTTCCATGCAAAATGATTTTTATTTTCGTTTTTTCAAAAATCTTTCATCCCTGCTTTAGTTATGAATTGAGAAAATAGAGTTTCTAATCTGTGACCATAAATATGATCTAAAATGTAAATACAGCTGATCATAGCTGAAGATAGAAAGAACCTAGCGTATTTTTTATGAAATCTTTGAACAACTATTTCTCATGAACTATTGACTTTTGGGGAATGTTGTAGAACAAAAGTTATCCATACTGGGTACTGTAACACCCTTTCGGATTAGTACCCCTTTCCGACTAACCTTGTATTTATGTATGTGTGTGTCCTATACTTATAGTTGTTTAGTTATCCATATAGTTAATTAAGTCGCAAGTATCCATTTTTTTTGTACCTCTCTTTTCGTTGCTGTTCTTTGTCCTAAAGGTTGACTGGTAGAGAATGCCTTGTGGCATTAAGTCCACCTTATGTACTATGCGTGCCAAATAAGAATAGGATCGCGCTTGCTACAACTTCACACGATAGCTGTCAAATTGGTACAGCCAGCAAAAAAATACTATGAAAAAAAAAGTTATATATTTTTATTCATAGATTTCATTCATTTTATAAAATGTTATTTATTGAATTCCATAAATAGATAATTTTGGATAATTTAATAATATTTGAAAACAGTATTCATTAAAGAAATGAACCAATATATATAGTTAACTTCACGAAATGCTACTGGTCACCCTAATATGTCGCCATAATAATAATATAATTACTGTGTAATTAATTTGGCGTAAAATTGATAAGAAATACCAAAAAAGTGAACAAAAATAATTAAACTGAATATAATATCTTTATTTACTTTTTTGCACACCTTACACTTTGGTAATGAAGTTCACGAGTATTGCGGAACAAAATAGCGTTTTGACAGTGCTATTCTTATTAGGCACGCATAGTACCACCATTGTGCATTGAAGTATTAAATAAATAAATAAAAGGCTAGGCAAATAATTATGGCTTTATAAAACAGAATGCATATTGGCATGCGTCGTCAGGAGTTCACAATTTATCTATTGAACGATATTAAACGGACACTACCTATACTATACGTCGTTCATAATGAATATACAATACGCAAAATAATCCCTTTATTTCCCCCTTTAGAAACAAAACAATAGGAGCGGCTTATAACTCACCGTTAAGTAATGAAAGCATTCAAATTCCCGTTTAAGTCATAATAAATACAAACAACGAACAAGATTATGACATAAAAGCAAAGTTTTGATACAACGCACATCATACCGTGGACGTTCCGTTCAAAAATCCGTTTGAGGGAAAGGGAATTCTTACGGCAAAGAGATAGAGTTGACATTGCATTAATTTAAATGTAAATATAAAACACATTAGCCATGTAGGGTTGTCAGAAGTTGGTGCTTCGTCTGAAACGGTAAGCTGTTATGAATTTTTGTTTACAGGTTTGGCGGGGAAAAATTAAATAATTTGTGAAAGCACTGTTTTGAAAATGGAATGTAATAACATAATCAGCCCATTACTATTCCACTGCTGGGCACGAATGCGGATTTGCGGACTACACACACAACCGTTATTTTATTGTACTTTAATTTTGAAAATGGAATTAAAACTGTCATAAATTAAATATGACTGTATTCTGCCGCGCGATTCATAAACGCAGTAAGTAACATTTTGGTCAAAAATTTGTTGATCATATATTCGTAATCACAATCCTATGGTGATTACTGATTACGAATATAAATGATCAACTTATTTTTGACCAAAATTTTACTTACTGCGTTTATGAATCGCGCGGCAGTATTGCACACGTTACCTACTTACAATAGGTATTAAAATGAAAATTATGGATAAAATTATTGAATATTAGTAATTTCTTAATCAAATGAGTATGGTTGTCAGTTTTTTAAATAATGCAGTGTTGTCAATTTCAATAAAAAAGTTGGGTAAGTAACGTGTATTATTTTAATATTAACTACCAAATATTTTCCTAATCTATTTTAAAACTAATAGAATATAATCTAACCTATTGAAATTCGTGTATAATATACATTTCCATCAAGATAACAGAAATTAATTAATCGACTAAAACCTATCGCGTTTTGTACAGTAACGAATAACAGACTAACACGCAATAGTAATTATTATCCATCACCCTTACAAGGGTGTAAACACTAACCGTGATGTATTCAACGCCATTATTCACAGATACACAACAAAGCCTTATCACAAAGGCACAGAGTTCAAATTAGCTTACACAAAGGCCAGTTAATTCCAGCTGATTGCGTGAGTTAATCACTAGAAATTGTCTACCAAACATTGCAGCGAGCTATGTTTACTAGGGGTTAATATACGAACATTTATTCTATACCTAATACGGAATTTTGACGTAAATTTTGCATATAAAATGTCGAGATAACGGTAAAATATAGTCATTAGCTATCGGTACAATCGCCCTGCTGGTAATGGGCGGTAAAATGCGGTAAATTATTTAGTACGTATCTGGTAAACTGTGTTCTAACACTTCAGACTTGCCTAATAGACTGGCACACCCCTATCGTTATCTAGATTGAAGTTATGGGTGGTTTACTTAAATACAAGATAACGTTGTACATACATTATATCTAAATTGATTTTGTTACAACTACTACATACCTAGGTTGAAGATATAGGAAATACATAGAGTATGAAAGTAAAACCAAATTATCGAAGTTTTAATTACCTGTGATAGCCTCGTGGTGTGACCGTTGGACTGCCAAGTCATAGGTCTCGAGTTCGAACCCAAGGCTACCTCTGACTTTTCGGATTCATATGCGTATTGTACAATTATCACTTGCTTAAAAACGGCGGAGGAAAACATCGTGAGGAAACCGGCACGCCTGAGAGATATTTTTCGACAGCATGTGAAGTCAAGTCAGAGGCCCATGAGCGGCATAAACTCTGACACCAGGTTAGTCACTAACCACACGAAGAGAAGAAGCTTTAATTCAACAGTTCTATAATATTTTGTGTTGAAAATGTTTCTACTTACCATATAATTGTTTTTAATCTACAATATTCTATTTTATTTTGGTTTTTCGACGGAGCACTTTCACGACACGATTTAGTATAGAACTCACTTGACGTCACGCTGTTTTAGCTGTTTAAATAGCTTGATGGAAAAAAATATTATATATGCGGTGGATTTTGTTTTTGAAATAACGCGTTGCTATTGGATCTAACCATTGATCGTGATTGGTCAAACGATGCGTTTTTCGATTCCCTGTCGAATGACGTGCGTAACTCAAAACTACTATTTTTCGAGTTACGCGGTGTTAGAACGTAAGCGACGATAACAAAAAAAATGTATTGTTGACGTTTCTGTTCGTTTTAGATAGCAAATGATACGCATTAATAGTAAATTCATAGTTTTGCTTCTTCTAAAAAGCTATTTTATTTACAACTAGCTGCCCGGACAGACTTCGTTCTGTCAAAAGTTATTGGCCTATAGTGGGAAAAGAAAAGTTTTTACTATTTTCCACGCAATTTTTATGCTTTTTCTCTCCATAAGAACCTTCCTTGTGCCTTAAGGAATATATAAAAAAGGGTAGTATTTAAACGAATGACTGTAAATTAAAGTTTTAAGTGACAAAAATAATTAATTTACGTTATAGTATTACTAAGTGAGCGACTGACTGCGAGTGACGAGAAATCAACAGAACAGCAACTTACAAACACTAATTTGAGTTACTTAAAAAACAAAATGAGAAGCTTCATAATATTTGGGCGACCTAATATTTGCTTGAGTGTTTGCCTTTGCAAAAGAGGAAATCTCGCGTTGCGTGGTCGGAGTTCTAACCTAACCTAACCTAGACGTTATGAATTTGACAAACTGTTTCTAATATTGAAGTTGCCCTCTCTGTATTTATAGTTGCTCACTTAGTAATTTAGTCGCACGGCTGGAATTTTAATATCTGAAATGGATTAATCACAACCCACTTTTTGTAAGCTCGTTCTGGATTTTATTATTAATCAATATTCGTCGTTAGTTTAGTTAATTTTTTGCTTACTCAAAATCATACCGCTCAAGTTATTGAAACAGTATCTCATCATCAGTCGCTAAGCTTTTTTTTATTCAATCGTTTTATAATTTCCCATAAAAAAATAGCCGCATTGGTCGAGCCGTTCTCAAGTTTTGCGCTTAACAATACATTTGGCGATTCATTTATATTTATATAGATTACCAAACATTTAACATGATCCACCACCATGACGACACATGTCTATATTCATGTTCATCTTACCGTGGCAGCGAGAATGTCACCCGTTTACTAAACATGCCATGCACCTAACTACGGTACGGTGCTTACCTGAAACAAAACAAAACAGTGTCATTAGTTATATTGTTTATTTAAGAAGTAATAATAAAAGGAAGTGTATGGAAAATTGTTGTTCTGAAAAAAAAACATACAGTCTAATTGAGAACCTCCTCCTTTTTCGGAAGTCGGTTAATAAAATAAATTATATGGAATGTGATATACAGGGCGTCAAAAACCGACTGTTGCAATTATCGTCATTTTTAATAAAAGATGATTTATTAGTAATAAAAAATCTTTTAATATTTCCTTTATTTGTTTGTATACCACTAAATTTTTAAATATTTTCATAAAAACATTTAAAAATATAATAATCACGTTTTAACAAAAATAAAACCGACTTCAAATTGTCTATCTCCGAAGTTCTTCATCAGATCTTCACCAAATTTAAATGGGACCACTTCGAAAGAATACTCTTTCAAACAAAAAAATAATCATTTAAATCGGTTCACAATTAGCAAAGATATCGCGGAACAAACATACAAAAAAAAAACAACACAATCGAATTGAGAACCTCCTCCTTTTTTGAAAGTCGGTTAAAAAATAGTAGCCCACCGGCATCGGGAACAGGTTTAAAGCTACTGGTGGTCAGGGCCTCAGAGAGAGGAACTTCCTAGCAATACGCGCCGTGTCCAGAAGTACCGCTTTCTGTATACCCTTGACCCACCCGCCCAACGAGAGCCTCATCAGATGTTGGTCGAGGCTGTTGGCTATTAAGCCATTGGCCATAACGACTATTGGCACAACAACTGCTGAGTCAACCCCCCACATGTCGACAACCTCGTGTGCCAAGTCTTGATACTTAGGTAATTTCTTTATCCTTCTCGGCTTTCACAAGGTTCGCGTCATGTGGAACAGTAATATCAACAATCATTGTGAGACGTGATAATTATTATTATACTATTCAATTTCAAGTACGTATTCATCGCCCTTTTAATTATTCACAATAATATCGTTTTATTTCTCGTTTTAATTTGTCAATGTTCTGATCAATATCTTTTTGCGTTCATCACTGGTACCTGATGACTGAGGATGACCTGAACTCTACCCGACAAAAATAATGAACTGCCGTCTAATTAACACAGAAATTTTAAAGGGACCAACTGAAAGAAGTACAGTCTAACATTTCTTAATCATTTGCCTACACTTAGTTAGGTAACTTACAATTTCCGCAAATAAGCAAGAAAATTACCAACAAACCAATACCATTAACCTTTGGGTTAAGTACCGGTTAATTTACGGGCTCAATCAATATCTACCATGTAAATCATCGGGTAATAGGTAGGTATCTGAGGTAACATAGCGTGTAGGTGGTACATTAAATTAAATCATAGCTTTCTTATCTTGAGCTAAACTAGGCTAAGATTGAGCTCAGCTGGAACTGAGCAGCCACAATAAATTTAACAAACCCAGAAAACCGATCTTTGTCAGCGTTTGATTTAATTTAAAAAAATAAACACGGCTTCTATTTACACCCTGTATATAATATAAGTACGTATTAATTCTCAAACAGCTGTAACCGAACAAGTATCCGAACTTCAGAATAAACAACAAAAACAATCAAAAAGTCTTTCACGAACAAACGGAGGCTCCGTTCGCACGCGTTTAACTGAAACAAAAGAGGCTCGGGTCACAAAGGAGTGTGCCATGTAAAAACGAACATCATTAACTGGAATATTACACGCGAAAAAGAAAAAAATGTAAACAAACGTGACGTCAGAGTGTGAAAAGCTGAAAGTGGATGAAAGGTGTAGGCGTGTTTTGGATGGATTTTTGGTACGAGTATGTTGCTCGTTGACATTCAAAGTAAGCGGAAAATTCCACGATTTTCCAATATTTATGCAGGATGATTGAATGAAACACCGTCCAATACGTCTAATTTATGGCCAAACACTCGAACGCTAAACTGTCACTTTTAAAGTGACAGTGACAGCACGAAATTAACGGCTAAAATTGAGTAACGTTTGAGTATTTTGGCCATAAGCCGATCGAAAGAGAACATCGATTCAGGGACAAATATCATTAGTGATGTGAAATTGTGCATCTCTAATTTACTGACGATGACCTCAAACTTCCTTATAGTTTTTATGTTGTAGTTACCTGGTGATACTAGATCATAGCATACATAAAATTACAATGTTATATCTACGTAAAACTCATGTCATTTTATTTTATGGAAGGCGAACTCGCTGTAGATAAAGCGTGAAAGATAGTATATTTTCCTTTTTCCAGAAATAAATATTATATTCGGAATAATATTTTTTTTATTTTTTTTTTATTCTAAAACTTGTTGCTTTAATCAGTAGATATTAACGGGCTGACATGATAATTGTTGGAGTTATATCCGAACATTATTATAGGCTGTCAATGATTTCGTGTGCCTCCATTTTTTTTAAATCGTTCGCGCCTTTTTCTTCTGTGCTCGCTTCTTTGTTCCATAAACAAACAATACATTGGCTATTAAAGTTTTGTATTTATCTACATATTTTAGTAGTCCTTCCAAGATAGGTCAACAATTTCATTTTCTAAATTAGGTATTTCTCTTTCCATGAAAGTGGAATTATCGAGAAAGTTAAGTTATTAAACCATCCATAAAGACGTTCTAAACGACGCTTACACGACACGTTCGAAGTTTGCCGACGATATTCACAAACTTAGTTAATGAGTAGGAATGTAGGTGACAAAGAGACGCCAAGTTCTGCCAAGTTATGGGAGAATTTTATGCAGAGCATACGCTTAAATAAGTCCGAGATTTATATGGTTTATTGAGCCAATGCTTCATGTAAAGATTTGTGTCTGTAAACCAATTATATACAAAAGGAAGTAGATAATATCTATCTGTCATTGACGCGCGAAAAGTGACAATTCAAAACCAGGGCAATTGGCATGTCTTGGAGATACCTATCTCTTTCAATCCCGTACTTTTTTCATAACTTCGTCTTACTCGTTAAACATACTAGTGAATTTTAAACGCCACGCTCTATGAAGGAACATAATATCTATAGTCTCATAATATGATAGCTGTTAACGCACCCATGAAACAGGAGTATTCATAGTGTGAGGTAAGGTTATAAAAACAGTGATTGAATGTACCAAAAACGACACCCTACCAGGACATACAGCAACCATGCTTATTCATGATGTTTTTCAAAAAGGACAAGTGTTATAGTACTCGCAACCTGCGCGGCGCGCATGTACGATAAGATGCATAAAATGTGGAAGGAGCGAAAGAGGTGTGCGAGGAATGAGGATCGCAGCAAATGTCGTTCCTTATTTTATGCATAACTCTGTTCCCATGGGAGAAAACGTGATAGGTAAATGTAGATTCATGTTTTTAAATCAAATCCTCCTTCTTGTCTTGATGTAATAGAACGTGTAGGATTCGAAACTTCGCCCGGGTGGATGTCGTTTATCGCGTATTCCGCATATTTCGGGATAAAGGTAGCCTATGTCCTTGTCCGGGTTTCATCAAAATCGGTTCAGTAGTTTAGTCGTGATAAGGTAACAAAAAGACAGACGGACAAAGTTACTTTCGTATTTATTAAGGATTGCTCTTTGTAAAAACAACTTACATTTTCATATTTGTTGCAGCTGAATCAATAAATCGAACATGAACAACCCAAAACATATTCATCAGCTTCAGGCGTCACATCCAAACGTCAGTTATAAAAAGTCTCTAGACCATTTTACTACCCATATTTTACTACGACAAACTCCCACAATTTTTCCACGCTGAACGCACGATTAACGAGCTGGCGTGCCATCCATCGTCATAAGTGCTGTCTTTCCAGAATTTTCTACAGCCTCGGGGTGTTTGCTTTCCATTTTTTCTCGTCGCCGAGTCAGTGGCACTACGAAAGTATGAAATATTAGCCGAGCTATGTTCACACTAGCCTGGGACGAGGAAGTTTGTTTAAGTACCTTTTATGAGCAAGGAAATGATTTTTTGCTTGGTGTATATACAGTTTTTTTTTACCAATATTTTCATGGTTTAATTACTATTCCAGACAGTTGGTAAGTATTACGAAAACTATCTTACTTCCTCTTAGTCTTTTCCCAATTATCTTGGCGTCAACTTCCAGTCTAACCAGATGCGGCTGAATACTAGTATTTTACACGGAGCGACAGCCATCAGACCTTCGCAACCCAGTTACTGAGCAATACCGGTATCCTATGGTTAGACCGCTTGTCATACTTTCGGGCTTCTGACTACCCGTAACGATTGTATTACGAAAATTATCTATAGTATCAAAAATTACTTTATGAACTGAACCAAAAAAATTGTATGGCGTGTTTGAATACCTACTTGTTATTGATAGCTGGTAACACTGGACAATGTTGACATAAGAGGGTAACCGTCAAGATGAATTAACGTACCCGAAGTTATAAAAACAGTGGTCATTCGACGGAGCAGAGGATTCCATGTCGAACCGCCAAAGAAGTCTGATTTTTTATATCTGGTTTGCTTGTCCTCATTTTCTGATCTTGTGTTAATTATTATATTGTGAACTAGCTTCTGTAACTAATCACTAACCTAATTAAAAGTACTCTCAGTGGTGGAGAGTCTATGTTGGTTTAATTTACTTTATTTACTATGCTCCCAATCCTGACATACCGATATTAGCTATAACTGTAATGTTAGATTCACCCCTACAGGATTCTGTTGGTGTGTCTTTTATATACCTACTTACTATAGGTAATCTGTGAGATAGGTCCAGGAAGCAAATTTTACTTAAAAAAATATGATAAAAATCGCAATCGAACAGCAGCTTAATCACGGCTATTGCTTTTTTTCTTTCATAGATAACGTTCAAAAGCCACAGGCTTAGAAGGCCACTCCTGTAAGAGACCGGGGCCTTCGTAAATTTTTGGCCAATCATTAAAAATTAACCCTGTACAAGATATGGTTTAAAATTATGTTTATTACACTTTAAGGAGTGGTTTAAGGTTTACAATTTGGCAATAATGAGGTGTGCAATCAACATAACTTGAGTTACCAATATGTAAACAAGGTGATTGTAATTGACTGTAGAAACAAAGTTTATGATAATTGATTAAATTTGATTATCTCGAAATGTGTAATTTTCACATTATTACAATAATAAGCATAGCTCATTTGCGTTGATGCAGTTTCACAGGTAATTAACATTTCAGTTATTGTAAATTAGGTAATGTTATTGACAGATAAAAATATTATTATTAATTTTTAAATGACATGAAGGGCGCTGTATTTTACATATTCCTGTGTCAAAGGTTTATGCAATCTCACGACTCCTGCAAGCACTTATTTCATTAACTAGCTCTGATCAACTCTGATTATCTCGTGAATATATATACATACATATAATCACGCCTATAATCCCCGTAGGGTTAGGCAGAGGTGTTCTCCTTGAGGAGAACACGTTGTACACCCACTTTTCGCCACTAGTATTGAGTCCCATGTAATAGGTGGCCATAGCCTATTGCCATTCATCGGGCACAAACCGCCTTATACCTGCACCAAAATTCTCTTGCAATCAGGGATTATACAGAAAAATAATTGCCGTTTTATTTATGCTAAATTCACAGGTAAAAACTACATAAATTAACAGCATAGACATAAAATCCCAACTACCAATTACGAAAAAAGTACTTGCAGAAAACTGTGGCAATTCATGAAATGAAGCAAGGTTTTATGCTAAAAACCCGGCTAGTGTGCGGAAGTGGCTGGCAGGCGGGCAAATTGGCCACTCGAGGTGCTCAGGCGCAAGTGGCTACATCGTGCAGTCTATCGTCGCAGTATCTCGTCTCTTCAACTCTGAGTCCTTGTTGAGTGGTCGCCGATGTTGGCAATGGTGTATTTTTCTTGAGATATTTTACTTTTTTGAGAGGACATTATTATTTAATGGGTGCTTGAGAACTCAGCGTAGCTACAATTTTTATTCAGAGAATAATTATGTTTCTTATTTTTTCGTCCAAATCCAGTAGCAAGTTTTACTGGGCAAGTTGACTTGTGCAACCGACATTCAAACAGCGGACACACCCGCAAGTGGATTTCTGCAAGTTTTACCAACTAAGCGAGCAATGGAGTGCAATAACTTGGCCAGTAAAATTTGGTAGTGGGTTTGGTGCATAACAATTTTTTCCACCTACGCACAGACTCCAAAGTAGGCTACTATAAAAGAAGCCCGTCAGTCAGACAACCACAGCCCAGCGGCTTTAACCACTCTAGACGTTGCCCTACATTGTTACACTCGCATTGTTTTTATACCACAATGTCTGGATTTTAAAAGAGACCTTGATCACTGAGTTTGTTCGTGTTTCGGCTTTTCTTCTCAGAGCCAGTCGCAAAGGAGAAGCCGGCGCCATTTAGCCTTAAAAAAATATTGTATTGACTTGTAAAAGTATACAGATTTATTCATTTCTTTTTATCCGCCTAGATACATACCAATTTGAATGTAACGTATTTAAAACAATCATTTATTCAATCCAAATCGCCAAAAATCAATATTGACCCAAACGTGCTAATGGTCGATATATCAAAGCTCCGTGCCATACAACCGACACTGTGGGATTAGCACGGACCGTTTGTACTTTTACGTCAATACTGTGATTAAACGCGAGGGATATCGAATCCAAGTAAATATACTGTTATTTAAGAGGAAATGCGGTCGGCATTTAGTCCATACAAACGTAGTCCTCAGTTTCCTCCTTGGATAATGTCACTAGAGCAAATATTTTTTACCATAATATGATATACAAGGTTAGTCGGAAAGGGGGTACTAAGACGCGGGCCACTTAATTTATCACTGATGATTGTTTTAAAGAAAGTGATAAAATATAAAAATTCGATTAATTTGTTTTCCATAAAAAAATATTTTTATTTTAGTTTTTTCAAAAATTCTTCATCCCTTCTTTAGGTATGAATTCAGAAAACGGAGTTTCTAATCCCTGATCCCAATTATGACGTAAAATGTAAACACGTCTGATCATAACTGAGGATAGATTGAATTTAGCATATTTTTTATGAAATCTTTGAACAGCTATTTCTCTTGAACTATTGACTTTTGGGGAAAGTTGTAGAACAAAAGTTATCTATTATTATGGGTACTTTAATACCCTTTCGGCTTAGTACCCCCTTTCCGACTAACCTTGTATATCTACCACCACTATGACCCTATGTTTTGTTTTTGTCAATAAATTAATTATTAAAAGAACTATCGCAAAAACCTATTCAATAAATTTTAATATTTTGCAGCAGGCGTTTCCTCTTAATGCCACGGTAAAAACAAATAGGTTAGGCGGTTTTTTGATCTGTCAATTGATTAAAGAGGTGCTCGTAGCTCGTTATAAACCACGCGGATCATATGATTTGCAAGGTTAAGCTACGCTCGCCGCAGTCAGTCCGTGGATGGGTGACCATTCGTTACACAATGAGACCCCTCCGTGCCTCGGAAAGCACGTTACACCGTCGCTTCCGGGTCCGGGTCCCGGGTGTCATACGAATACCTATGACAGTCGTTACGGGCAGTCAGAAGTCGAAAGTCTGACAACTGGTCTGACCTTAGGATATTGGCATTGCCCAGTAACTGGGTTGCAAAGGTCTGATGGCAGTCGCTCCATGTAAAGTACTAGTATGCAGTCGTATCTGGTTAGACTGGAAGCTGACCCCCAACATAGTTGGGAAAAGACTACGCAGAATGAATTGATTAAAGAGATGGGGGGAGGGGGCGATATCGACCATACAAAAACACAAGGATTTAGGTCCCAGATTAAATTGTTGATTTCGTTTTATGTAGTTATGGAAAAGTTGTTTCTCCTTATAAAATCTCATACAATAGTCAATCGAATCTCATACAAAAATTTTATACAAATACATGGGCGGAAGGATTGTATAGGCGGTATTGATAGAGGTAAAAGCAATGCTAAATTTGCTATAAATAAGTTTTTTTCTGACTATAATAGATGCCTTTGATGCTTTATCACGAACTAAAAACATGTCAGTATCTACGTAAATCACAGTGCAGCCGCCGAGAGAATGCGTTCTTGACTGATGGTATTTCATATTACAATGAGAACCTACAATAAACTAAATTAGTTAACAGTGCGGCCGACAAGAGATAACGTTCCTGACGCCATTAAATTTAGCGCTAAACTATTTTAGTTTAACGTTATAATATGAAACACGATCTGTCAGAAACGCATTCTCTCAGCGGCCGCACTGAAGTTACGTAACTTCAGTAAATTTATATATATTGCAAAACAGAAAAAATAATAACAGCTATTTTACTACAACTTCCTAAACTTTCTTCTTTCAAAGCAACCATATAAAAGCTTAATTCAGAAACAATCTAACTTCGCCAGACATTTTTAACAAGTTTAGAATTGAATAAACAAGAGAAAACTGACCTGTACCACGGTATGCTACGGTAGGATAGGGAAGCTAACGATAAAATATTTAATGACAAGAGCAGAACAGGACTCCACCCTCGTGGAAAGATTTTTTAGTTTTCGGGACGAAAACTTTTCTGGTTCTCGAGATCCACTGGCCAACGAGAATGATACATGACGAGTTAACTAGCCAATATTATAGGCCCACCGGTGGCGAGCAGTAGTCTCATCAGGAGAAAGGAGTGACTGCCATCAATCCGTCATGAACAGGCTTTGCTATCAATCCGTCATGAACTGGCTTTGCCGTCTATCCGTCATCAACTGGCTTTGCTATCAATTCTTTATGAACTGGCTTTACCATCAATCCGTCATCAACTGGCTATGCTATCAATCTGTCATCAACTGGCTTAGCCATCAATCCGTCATCAACTGACTTGTTTGAGTACTGACCACATACTTTTCTTTCGGGAAGATGGCGAGTAACTAGGTTTCGATAGCCGGAGTCCATAAAGCGACTACTTAGGTGTAAATTACTATTCGAGCATTGTCAGTACTTGGTTTTGTACTTGGTTTTCTGTGCTTAAGTATTATGTGTCAGTAAATCCACGGACAAATGTATGACTCAGCGAATTTTATTCGGTTTATGGACCTGGAATGCAAACTAGGAAAAGGCGGGCATCTAAACCGGGTAACCGCAAGATATGCTGACTACAATCTTATGCAGCGCTATTTTACTATTCTAAGTTCAATGCGTCTGGTATTATAGTTTAGTTTGCTTCTGTTTTCTATTTGGAGAAGATGCTACGCTAGCCTAGGCTTAGGGTTGGGTTTGGGTTTATTAGAAGTATGAAGAAGTGTTAAGGATGATATCCACCAAACGGCTGGCATCGCATCGGATCGGAACGGATTTTACAATCTTTAAACGATATTAAACCGTGTACACAGTATTTAAAGTCTATATTACCAAGCCGCGCACAGCAGCTTGACTGCAGGCGTCTTCCGCGACACGCGATCGTAGCCGAAAGTATGCTGCGACGCGCGATCGGCTCCGTTCGCCTGTCGTCGTATCCGATCGGATCCTTTCGGCTGTCAACACGGTAGGAATGAAACTATTTGACTAGGTGCAGAAACGCATACGTTCGCAAGCGACGGTACGGAGCCGATCGTATGCGTCGATATCCTGCCGGATGCGATCGGCTGTCGCCGCATCCGTGCGTATCCTTTCCGATCCGATGCGATGCGACCCGTTTGGTTAAAATTATCCCAACAAGCAGGTAAAACGCCTCACATTTAAAGACAACGTTTCCAATGTTGATCAGATTGCAGATATCCTTCTGATCAAAATTAAGCTTTCGGAAAGAAATTCCTGCCAGTTGCATAGTAACACAAAACCAATAGGTGTTTTAATTTGTAATGAGCTTGTATAAAAGTATTCATATACACCGTGGACCCGAGATACCCGAAAGTTTTCGTCAAGTTTTCATTCATTCCGATGCTTAATTTTAGAGAAGAAAATGTAGTAATATAGTTTGTCGAATAATGCTTAATTTTAGAGATATTCATAATTTATGGAAATTCACAAGTCGAAAAATAAATATCGGGTGTAAAAATACCCTTAATGAAGCCGAGAGCTACGTATTCTTCCCATCATTACGAAGATTTTTTGGTATTGGGCCATACCTGGGAACCGACTGGTTATGGAGATATTGAAGGTCAAAGTCACCATATTTCTTAACGTTTTTCACGAAAACTAAGTTTAAACGTTATTACTAAACATTCTTCTATATAAACATTATCAACATTTTCGAAATGTAGGCACAGTCTGCTGCGCGCGTGCTTACATTGCGCGCTACAATTAAAAGCTGTTTTTTAATACCAAAAAATAAAAGTCGTTTCCCAGCAATTATTTTTGCTGTATGTTACTTAGTTTGATGTACAGTATGCGTAGACTGCGGCTTCGTCTATTTTTACACCCAGTATACTGTCAACCTGCAGAAGCTCCTGCTCTATTGTAAGTTTAATGGGTATCCTACAGACCTTCTGTGTTTAAAACTTTTCATAACAACAGGAATAACGCCAAACGTATTAACAGCGTTAGTTAACAAGACTTACACTACGTTCTCTGTTAATTACTTTTGTAATGATTTTTAAAGACATAAAAATATACTATTTCTTGTCTCACTAGATATAATTAAAATAACCATACAACATTAAACAATAAAAATACCAGAAAATCATCGTATAGGTAAGTATCACCGGTTATCTGATCATTAATCAAGATACTTGACATTCAGTGATCACATAAGTAATCATATTTTGTCACTACAGAGTAATGGGCTTACAAAAATAGCTGCTCAAATGATTAATGGAGATTGCAGTCAATATAATCCAGTCAAAAGACAAGTCTAGTATGAATAAAAAGAAGGACTAACCAACGCTTAATTCCGAGGAAGAATTTACCACCCTACTCTCTTCCCGAGGGTGCAAAACGCGATAAGTGGATTATATCAGGGTGTGACGATACATAAGTACGTCTGGCACACCCTGGGCAGTCAGCCTCGCTACTAACCTTGCTGACTGGCTAATCCTTTTACCATGGAATGAGCTATTCTCATTTACCTCTGACACGAGAGAAGAAGAATGGCCTCTTTTGCGCTAATAATATATTGCGAACACCAATCCGTTTTCCAAACATGGCAACATTACTTGCGACCATTTATTGCTTCAGTCATTGGCACAATATGGTTAGCACTAGAGTTAACTGGTGGATCTGATGAGGGCGACATTAAACTTACAACCGATAATTCTAAATTTCTTGTATCTTTACCAATATCATTGCGTAGCCTCTGTAGCATGGCATATCAGAATCTTCTAGTACCGTCAAAGGAATTTGTTTTACAAGTTATTTGTGTAGGAGCAGTTTGGTACCTATTTCTAAAACCATTGGTTATCAAAACGGCCCGTTTTTGGTATATAGGAACTGGGTGTAAAATTAATAAGCTGAACCATAGCGGTCATAATTGGAGTCACACCACAATAACTATCCATTTCAACAAACTGACCGACATTAATCATTAATGCTTGTGCGCTGACGCACAATAAATGAGTTGATGCCTTTTATAATTTATCTGTCACTTTTCCGGCCATTGTTTTTGTTATTATCATTGATACACATTGTTGTTTAAAACATTTCAATGGAATACTTTGATCAATACTAATTTTATAATGTATTGAGTTCAATAATAATACTACAAAACTATAATCTAAAGACAAAAAAAATATAATAAACATCAGTCAAACACTAAGTAAAATACTTATAATTATTCAGTTGAATCTTATTAGTCTGGAAACTGACCCGCTCATATACTTGGGAATCAGCAAAGACCATAAGAATGCGACTGTTATACTAATCTGTCCACAAAATATGTTTTAAGACCCAGCGAATAGACTTTGATGAAATAACAAACGCAAATAACACATAAAAAATTCAACTTCATAACCAAAACACACAGCAATTATTTACTGAAACATTCCAGTAGTTAACAGAATACTTTATAAGAGAAAGTCGTCCAAATACACAAAACATTGGTAACAGGAATAAAGGCTGTAGTTTAAGCTGACAAAAACCCGGCCATTGTGCACCAGTTAGAAGTGGCGGTGACAATAGAACTGGCAACCGCTGTGATTGTTTAGCAAACGTTCAAATACGAGAATTGTGCTTCTGTGGAGGAGCTGGTAAATATTTCTATAGATGTATCTTTGTTTTCTTGTGTTATTGAGTTTGTAGTTGATATATTATTGGAAATAGAAGAAAATAAGCGAAAGGAGTATGTACGGATCATAGCATGTGGCGTTCTATATTTCCTGCCTATCTACATATGAAAAAGGCGTGAGTTTATGTATCAATCAATCAATCAATCAAATTTATTTCGGACAAGGTACATCCATATGTTGGTAAATTATAATATAAGTACTTACAAAAATATCTTAATAATAATGAAACGGACTTACCCGCTGAACTCATGTATGTATGTAGACGAAAATAATGATGCGTATGTATCAACGATCGCCAATGTAGTCTATTTGGGACATATTAGGGTGATCTTTAGACAAGAGAAGGATAAGACGTTTGATAAACAACTTGTTGAAGACTTTACAGATCAGATACGACCTTCAGTAACCGAAGACGACGACAAGAGAGAGCAAGAGAGATAAGATGATCTTAAAGCAATGTAGTCCCTTGTGGGGACGGGCTAGAATATAAACCTTCCTGTTGAATTGACGCGTGTTGTAAGATTCAAAGTATGCTTGGTGGTAGCATCGATACGGTCTGCTCGGCTAGCTACCACCCTCACATTGAAGTCCGGCGCCAAGCAGTTTACTGTGTTCGGTCATGTGTATGTGAAAGCCAGAGGAGTATAGGGGAATCCCTATATATCTCTGTTCCTTGGATTCGTGTGTTCCATGTTAGAACTTGTTTGCGCTTACTATCAAGTGAGACTAGAATCAAAGGCGATGAAGTCAATAAATAAAATGATAGTTCAGCTAATATAATACGTAAGCATTTTTGGGACCTGGGTGGTGAATTATATAGCGATAAATAGACGCCGGTGTCTCGCCGCATTTTAAGGTCATTACTTTCTTCAAAGTTGTTCGTGTTCAAATATAGAGACAAAACAGAGCATAAAATAATACATATAAACGATAAGTTAGAATCTGCACATCACTTCTGACCAATAAACCCAAGAAATAATGGCGTACGTTGCGTTGATACGACATCTCGTATTTTAGAGAGGTTAAGTAAAGGAAAATCACGTTTAGAATGTTACAATTTGTTTGAAGATGTGAATAAAATAAACACCGCAAAATAAGGACTGCAGTTTATTAAAGTTTTATGAGCTTACAGCTTACTGACATACTTTTTTTTCCTTTTTGGATTTTAGTTTATCTTACTCGTTGAATGACAAACACAAACTATCGAGGGTTTAATTGTGGTATGTAATGCAGGTCCATTCAGTTCAGTTTAAATTCAATCTAAGCAATGATTTTTTAACAGTTTTTCAAGTTTTGTTTAGTTTGTACGATGAACTGCTAAAGCTCTATCTACGCTTGCTTCAGAATTTTGTAAACTGCAAAGGTAATAACTTTTGCAATGATGGACCACGTAATTAACATGTCATCTATAATGGCTTCAGTCACCTTCTCCGAAAAGCAACTTTTGAAAGACAATACAAGGATGCCATTCTTTCATATATTATTACTTGTAAACAGGAACTGAACGCAAACATTAACTTTTTAACTCCAGCTACTAATGGAAAATGTATTAACTTCATAATAAATGAAATACGCTTAAAAACAAAGGAAATGAAACATCAATCTGTTAGCCAAGGGTATGCAAGTAATTTATCATTATCGTTGCAGCCCAGAATGTAATGAACTTATAAAAACAAAGGTAGAGAAATGAGTTGTTCATTTCTCCGAATCCAGGGTTGAAGGTATGACTAAAGGTTATGGTTTGAGGCAAAATGAAACAATTGTTATGACAGGGTTCGATTTGATTGTCATGTTGTATGAAGAATTCGTAATGATAGTTATTATGGATACGAACGAATATGTATGAGTAGTCAGAAGCCCGAAATTCTCACAAATGGTTTAAACTTAAGATCTGATAGCATTCGCTACGTTTAAAATACTGTTATTGAGCTGGTAAATCTGGTTAGACTAGAAACCGACCCCAACATAGTTGGGAAACAGATTAAGAGGAAAAGTTATTATGGACGCAAGAAAAAAGATAAAGAAGGATCAAAACGTTTTCAGCGTCAATAAGGAAATATCATAAAGTTAGGTCTGAGCTGGAGATATCTGATATCGAAAAGTTAAGCTTTTTTTTTAAATAAAACTATGTCTATAATAGAATTAGACATGGTTCATAACGCTTAACCAATAACTTTTTAAAAACGATAGATATCAAAAGTATTTTTCGTATTTAGATACAAAACACAAAACCTAAGTCTATGCAGTAAAAATATTCAGATTCTTTTTGAAACGAATACCGACCACATTCTTCGTCAGTTTTCAAATACCTACTATGAATTTCCTCCGTCCACAAGTTACCATCTACATTTTTCCCATGTTGCTTGCTATCTTTTTTCCCAAGTACTTTAGGGTCGGCTTCCAGTCCAACCAGATGGAGCTCAGTATCAGTATTTTCCATATATTTACTGTAAACATTCACTATTTATTCTAGTTTCTTTAAAGGATCTATCGTTACAAAGCGAGGGCGGGTTCGAATCAGAGCCGTGTTTGTTGAAAATATTTTTAATGTAGGTATACCGTGAAGACTGACTGAGGCAATATATACAGTGTAGCCAGTGTATCTTGGTATTTCAAAGCGGCGCTGCTTGCGAAGGTAAAACGCGATAATACGTCAAATTCAATACATTTTCAATTAGTTCCCTACTTCGCTGCATGCCAAAGTATACTGGGCGTACAATATTTGTATTTCATTGCATTTTCTTTTACTGTTTCTAAGAACGTTTTTAAGCCTTTCAATTTACGAATTATTTTGTTTGTACTTTAGTTTTTACGATTAAATTAATCGGTCTGATTAAATTTTTCAATGCATTTGCATTTTAATTTTCAATCATTGCTCCACCGCCCTAGAGTGGCCAGAGCAAAAAACTCTATTCAAAGTTGCCAGTGGTCAATATAAAAGTTGAGTGAATAGGCCGAGAGTCAACGTACACAGCTTAGTGATCCAACTTTGTGCCCCGAGGTCTTTAACATTTATTGATCAGCTCAAAGTTTCTCTACAGAATCTATTAATAAGATTCCTGCTGGAAATAAAATGCTGAATTAAAAAAAATGTATAAAGTCATGAATGAGAGGCTTAGATGTCGTAGTTGTTTTTTAGATTGTTTTATTTATTAGAAAGATTAGGTACTGGCGCTCATTAAGCAACGATTGCCGCGGTCAGTCCATGGATAGGTGACCATTCGTTACACATCGAGACTCCTCCGTGCCTCGAGGAGCACGTTAAATCGTCGGTCCCGGATGACATACGAATACCTATGACAGTCGTTACGGGAAGTCAAAAACCCGAAAGTTTGACAACCGGTCTAACCTTAGGATAATAAGTACGCAAAACTTGTTGCTTTTATTAGCTTTTAATCCAGAAAAGTCCTTCAGTTTCACAGCTTTCTTTGCTAATTAAGCTTCAGTGTAAACAGGCGTTTTAATTTAAAAACATTTTATTGAAAGCAAATTAGTGCTTGGCACAACGAACTTGAAATTAGATAACTTGGACGTGTCTTTACAAAGCACCTCTTTCTACCCACTGCCAAGTTTTTAATTACGTTCACAGACACTAAACAAGATAGCTCAGAAGTCTCAAAAAAAAATTACACGATAAGGAACTTGCTTATCATGAAGGTAAGACCAACGCTACTGATAACGCTAAACTCGTTGCTAATTTCTAGGCCGACTCAATTTAGATTGCCATCGACACACTAAGAAGAAGAAGGTAAGACCAAACAGTCTTAACCTTTTAATCGCATGTCTGCGACAAATATTTCCGTGCCCCTACCGCGCGTGTCGTATTTCTGCGACAGAGAACATGCATGGTTTTTTTGTTCTATTTTCGTCCTATGAACTGCATGGTACAACTAAAAGGATTATTCAATAGAGATATGATTTACAACAATTACTTAAAACTGTTTCCTAGCTCTAAGTATTGAAAAAGCTTAATATATTTATTGTAGGTATTATTTTATCGAATCGTAGTCGCGCGCTAGGGGCACGGCAATTGATATTTAGCCACGCGCTTAAAAGGTTAAACAAGTAGTCAGGGATAGGGACAGGGACGATTGGGACAAATCGTAATGCAAGTTATCTAATTAATTGGACAACCATCAATGGAAAGAAAAGTTGATTTTCTTTCATTGTTTTCAGTTTCTACTAACACGTTTTTTACAAGAGCAACAATATGGCCCGTCAAGCGCGTAATAGATAAATCATTTCTTCAACACGCTCTTTCAGTCTGCCCGGCAAGATAATGATTGACAAGTGAATACGGAATCTGCTGATCATGGAGGTAGGAACAAACAGTCTTAAACAAGTAGTCAGGGACACCACTTGTCTCAATCGTAACACAAGGTAGAAATACAATAAATAAAAAAAAATATGGTTCATTCTTTTCAGTTTCTACTAACACGTTTTTCGCAAAAGAGCAACAATATGGGCCCGTTAACCGCGTAATAGAATAATAAATCATTTCTTCAACACGCTTTTTCAGCCTGCCCGGCAGTATAATGATAGACATGTGAATAGTTCTTTCATAATGGTCCGGATAAACACTCAATTTTATTTGCACAAATTCTAATTTGCACAAATAATCAAATACGTTAAGACGGGTAAACTTTTGCGCCAACGGCATTGTTGTTAATGACAATATAGTTTGCGCAAACGTTGCGTTTACACAAACTGTTTGCGCATGTAAGTCGCTGCGTGCAGCCGGACCACTAACTTGGTAGACGACGACACACGCTTTTTGATATTATCATGTCGGTGTTTGTGTGTATGGATCTTGTTATTGCGCTTCGGTGATGGTTCTTCTGTATTATCTGCATTGTGGTGTCCGCAAGGGATACCGCAGATGTACATTATTACTACACAATTTGAGAACAAATTAAAACTAAGATAAAGTTATAGTCAGAATTGCTGATCAAGCCCCAAGCCGGCAAGTTGGCAAGTTTGCTGCCTGGCTTATGATGAATTAGATTGTTTTCAACTTAAATTACATGAAAAGATTTCGTTTTGAAAATAAACTTAGCGTTATAAAGTTTTGCAGTGAAGATTTTATACTTAACCTTTTGGACGCCAGACCATAAATACATCGGTGTAGCCTCCACGCCAAGGTAACTGTAATCCCATCGTTTTTGTCACATATTTGTGACGTTGGTGTATAGGGTAAACTTTCGTTTGTCACGTATATGTGACAATGGCGTCCAAAAGGTTAAATACCTAGATACTTTTCAGTTTTTCCCAAGAAATTAATTTGTATTAACAAACTGCCTCGTTGATCTAGTGGTGGCAAGCGCGACTGCTGATCGTGAGGTCCTGGGTTCGATTCCCAGGTCGGGCAAAGTGTTATTGGGTATTTCCGTGTGGAATTCCTCAGTAACAGCCCGGAGGTTGGATTTGTGCCTGGTTGATGGAAATAGGCTCACATTATGGAGCGTCCAGACCTGACGAATGCGCCGCTCGCGCGCAATCTACGTGCCGCTCTCGAGCGGCGCAGATGTTGCGCGCGTGCCGCTCGTGGAACCTGCCACCAACGTCTTCTGTTTTTCCTTTTAGTTTTTGTCAGTAATAAAATAGCCGATGCTGCAGCAATTATGCTAACGGCAATCGTATGGTCCGACATCTTCGGAAGCAAATTCACAACTGAGGCTCATAGTTCAAACACGAAAGAAGCTATGTGCGCACGAGCGGCGCGCGAGCGGCGCCCGTGCTGAACGCGCGCCCCACTCGAGCCTTGTCGGAGTTGCACTAGAGCGGCGCACCAAACATACGCTGTAACTGCACGCGAGCAGCACGCGCGCAGGTCGCAAGCAGCTCGCGAGCGGCGCATTCGGCAGTTCTGGACGCAGCATTACGTGGGACTTAAACATAACGGCGAACTGTGGGTGTTACTAAACACCTCTACCCTACCCTTCGGGAAAAACAGGCGTGATGTTATCTTATTCACAATCGAAGTCACATTTTTGGGACGGACCTCCTTTTTTTGAAGTCAGTTAAAATCCGTATTGCGTATATAAACCATGAACAAGAAAAACTAAATGAAAAATTGTATCGAATGAAAAAACCAATTTCATAACACAAAAGCGCGGTTGTCAGAATACTGTAACGCTTGGCAGCATATTTCGTTTGTTAAACGTAAATGTAATATGACAGGAAAAACGCGGGAAAATCCTATCACCTATGCCAAGTTTCTTAATGTTTTCTTTGTATCTTTATTTAGTAGTCAGAGTAGCGTACTGGCAACCAACTGACAGGAAAAATAACATCGGAAAATCCTGCCGAATTTGCATAGAGTGCATTGTTTGTATTTAGTAACTTAGTCGTGCCTGCAATGATCGTTAAGCCATGTGCACAGGAAGAGGAGGAAATTCCTACGAATATTCAAAGAATTCCATTTATCATACGACGGTCAGAAGCCCGAAATTGTGACAACGATAGCGGTTTCTTTTTTAAAATCCTAGCTACTAGATTTGTCTATGACCCGGTTTGTCTATAGCCTAGCTGCGTTAAAAAAACTACAGCTCGTGTTTTTTATTCGGAATTGGGTTGCTAGGTTTTTTATTAATTTTATTTTGGAAAACTGACTGACTGGACTGTCCTGTTGGTCTAGTGGTCGCAAGCGCGACTGCTGAGCATGGGGTCCTGGGTTCGATCCCCAGGTCGAGTACAGTTGTATTGAGTTTTTCCATTAGGGATATCTCAGTAGTAGCTCGGAGTCTGGATTTGTGCCCGGTTAATGGCAATAGGCTCGCCCCCTATTACATGGGACTTAAACATAACAGGCGAAATTCGAGGAATATAGGCGTGATGTTATGTTTATGTATGTATTTTGGAAAATTGGAATTGGAAATACAACTGTCTTATAATATTTTGGTAGATATTTTGCAACATGCACAATTTGTGTCATACATAAATGTGAATAAAGGTTTCAATTTAATTAAATAGTATGTGTGAAACGAGTATTTCCGATTCAAAATTCACTGACATTAACGTCACGTTTACGTCACTAACGTGACAGCATTGGCCTGCTTGGCCTACTGATACCAGTCTGATACATGTTATCCGATTACGATTTAACGAGCAACCCGACCGTACGCAAGTGGACTGGCAAAAAACACGGCAAAGTCCTGCCAAATATGTACGTAAAGAGAGGCTACACAAGGCGTAAAAAGACCCTTCACGAAGCCGTCAACCATGCATTCAGTACATCAAACTAAGTAACCATATGAAAAAATTGTCGTTGGGAAACGACTTTTTTTTGGGGTGAAAAATTTAGTTTTACTGTAAAGCTCAATGTAACGCACTCAAAACACTGTGCTGATAGATGCAATGAGTAGTAAACGGGTAATGGAGGTATTTCAAGTACATTTGCAACCTTCAACAAAAGTATTTAATAAAAAAGTTGTGAAAAAGTTGTAACTTTGACCTCCAATATCTCCGTAACTAGAAGGTTCCCAGGCACAGTCCAGAACAAAAAAATTATCGCATTGACATGGAGAATAAGTGCCTTCCGGCTTCGTTAAGGGTCTATTTACACCGTTTATAAAAAAAAGTCGAATTTAGACCCTCTTCCTTTTTTAAAGACGGTGACGCCTATCCTCGAAGGGGTTGGCACATAGTAATGTCCTACACACACATTTTGCCCTTGGCGGTATTTAGTCCCATATAATACGGGGCGAGCCTATTGTAATTGTAATCTATATAAATAAAAATGTATGTCTCGCAAAAACTCGAAAATGGTTCGATCGATTAGAATATTTTTTTCGCCTCAATACTGGTTTATTTTAGGAAAAAAGAAAATTAGAGGAAAAGAAAGCAATTTTTAGGTGGTACAAAGTTCACCGGGCAGCAAGTGGGAGGGCCCTGGTATCTACAACAAAAGTTAAATCTTACTTTGAGTACCAGAGTTCAACAAAACTCTAGCATTTAATAGGTAAGTCTTCAGCTGTTTGAAGTTTGTGTGTATATTCTTATGGAAATAAATTATTCTTATTCTTATTGCTTTTTACTGGGCAAAATTTAAAATTTCAGGCTGCTAAGAATTTAACTTCGCTAATTTGAAAAACCCAATATCACTTTGCCTATTCTGGAAAACGAACCCATTCACCAGCCGCGCTTGAGATCTCAAAACAATGAGGCGGTCAAGTCAACGACTGTTACGTTAACTTAATACCTAAGTTATTTAATCAGTTAGGTAATAATCAGGTGGCGTAGTTTAATTTCAGATACAGATATCTTATAATAACTGCATCGTGTGTGACAGCCTTAAGGGCCGAGACACATCTGACAGAAGATACGTACATAATTCCATACAAACATCTCACACTGTACACATTTGACCGGAGATGCGTTACTAAAATTCCTCGAGTAAACACGACGGAAGATCGGCGACTTTTATTCCGTCCGATGTGGTTCGGCTCTAACACAACACAATCACGTGATAACCACGCCCAAAAAATGGCTTCGCATAGATAAATATAACTACCAATACACACAAACAATTTCTGTTTTCATAACGAAGTTAAATCGCAATATTTTCGATAAAGCCCCATATCTGACGGATGCAGAGCTCATGCAGGATTTTATCATCACCTAGCACACGATCCAAAAAAAACGGGTAAAATGTCGCGTAAAAATACGACCCGCGACACGCCTGCACCGGTACGGGCAATGTAGGTACATAACGTCACACCGAAATAGTGGGTAGAGTTCACCATTAGCTTTTCGTTAAAAGCAGCGAATGATGTGTTTAAAAGGTACACTAAAATTCGATGACGTTAAATTAGAATTTCCTGCGACGTGGGTGCCAATTAACGCTTGACTTCACTCATAAGACAATAGATTTTTCATTGTTTCGTGCGAAGTTGGCAGCGAACTGGTTAAACGCGCAAATCACTTCCAGAAACATTTTTATTTCGATGTTGGGGAGAACCTGAAACTGTTAGAAGATCCATACTTCACTGCTACCATGTTAGAGTCTTGAAAAACATTTATTTTTAAGAGTTCTTAACTAAATCGAGTTTAAATTCTATCACAAGCAAAAAAAAACATTTTAATATGCCATCCTCTATCATTTCATTTCGTAAATGCGCTTATTGACATCAGCGCAACTGCCTCCTTGGTCTAGTGGTGGCAAGCGCGACTGCTGATTATGTGAGGTCCTAGGTTCGATCATTCGATCCCCAGGTCGGGCAAAGTGTTATTAGGTTTTTCCGTGTGGAATTCCTCAGTAGCAGCCTGGAGTTTCTATTTGTACCAGGTTGATGGCAATAGGCTTACCCCGTATTACATGGGACTTAAACATAACGGCGAAATGAGGGTGTTACAATACACCTCTGCCCGACCCTTCGGGGAATACAGACATGATGTTATGTTATAACATGTGCAGAACTGCATCATCATTTCCTTGATCCAATATCTAAAAAGTTCCTGGTTTAAGGCGGAGCGACTGTCTCTTTAACTCCGTGTAAGTCCTAAATCTTATCTGAAAAGAATGGATGTAAGACCTTTTACTGGTAACGCGGGATATTGGATTTGAGCAAATCTATTTTCACCGCGAGAAATTGGCTCTAAAAGGCGGTATGGCAGTGAAGTAGATGTTTAACGACCATGCTTAGCTTTTAGCAGGATAGCAAGTTTAGATAAAGATAAACAGATATTTTAATTCGTGTTTCTTAAGGCATAACAAGTGAATTCAACATCTCTAATTTTCTTTTTAAATAATCCCTTGAAAAAACTTTTAAGTTGATCAGTTCTATCTTGCAGTTCCCCTGCAGTATTAGAATTTGAAGATTGAAGGCTGTATCAATATGGTGTTGAAGGTATTATAATGTTGTATCGTCATGGGAATTGAATGTGTGTGCGAAGTTTCAGGAACATTGGTTTAGGGGAAGTAGTTGAAAAATCTGTTGCAAGATTTGAATCAAACAAACAAGGAATACAAATCAAGTCACACTAGGAATACTCCTATATTGTGGGTGCGTTTACAGACACAATTATTTAATGCACAAACGCCCAGAGTCGGATCAATTATCTGTAGGTTATACAAATACTTGTTCCTTGCGGGAATTGAACTCGCGACACGTTGCGCGCCAGTCTAGCGCTCAGCCACTGCGCCAATCGTGCCATCAACATGGGCTTTGTACCATGACAAGACATGTCTCACGGGTTAATTCGAATCTCGCATACAAAAATCGTCAAAATCTGTACCAATACCAAGTATTGCATGAACTCCGAAAATAAAATCATAAAGAGCATGGTATCACTGCTACTTTTGGCGTCCTGCCGACTTCAAAAAGAAATAAAACTGACATTATACATGCAGTGTTCAGAGTTCCAAGTGGTCCCAAAATACAGGAGACCGTTCACAACGGACGGTAGCCCGCGGGCCGGACCGTTTTTCATTAATTCCAGAATAAACAAAACGAAAAAAGCTTGGTAATAGGAGCAACTGGCGAGGACGTTCCACCCCACCATCGATTTACATGAAGGGGGAACACCCCCTGTCGAGATAGACGGTGAAATATTTCAATGGTCTCGGCTTTAAACACTTTCGTCTCTTCCTTCGTATGCTTGCGGGTTTGTTTCGTAAGATTTAATTAAAATGCTCATGTCAATTGTGCGAGACACCGACTCATATATCAACTACTGTTTAAAATGATTCTTGAGAAGTGTTACTTTATTTTATACTTGATACAAGTCCGTTTGCATCTATTACGGAAATATCGCGGGAATTCAGTCGGAAATTTGTATAACCTAGTCGTAATCTCGAATTACCGCCCGACACCGTCATAGGAAATTATAATCTCCTCGGATGGGAAGGTTCAAGATTACTGGCTGTATGCGTTAATATCATAGGCTTACAGTTCGAAATTCAAATTCGAACGATTCAAAACTCTCCATGAAGGTCGAGTGGTGTTCGATTAAACGCTAATCGAGTTTGAAGTGTCCGTATCGATTACGATTCGGTGGCGGTGTACCGACTATTTTAAACTTGTTTGATTAGCAAACTCGTTAATTCGATAGGTGTTGACTGTCGGAGTAAATTTGGCACAGTTCATCGGTTCCGAATCATTGGGTTTGCAAGTAGCTGGAACATAGTATTAGTCAATTTGCTCTTAGTAGAGTTTGCTTGTTCTACAACTTAAACTAGTGACTTTTGAATAAAATTTCGCAAGTCTGTTATTACAAAATTTGATCTTTTAGAGGTTATCCGGTATATCCTGACTGTATGGCACTGCTAGCTGAGGCAAATCTATACTAATATTATAAAGCTGAAGTGTTTGTTTGAACGCGCTAATCTCAGGAACTACTGGTTGGAATTGAAAAATTATTTTTGTGTTGGATAGTCCATTTATCGAGGAAGGTTATAGGCTATATAAAATCACGCTACCACCAATAGGAGCGGAGCATAAATGAAAAATGTTGCAAAAACGGGAATAATGTCCACCCGTGCGAAGCCGGGACGGGTCGCTGGTATTCTTCTCACTTCTCGCTAGGAATAGACGCGTGTTGTAAGATTCAACAAAACTAAGCACGCTTAGTGGTAGGATCTGTACGGTCCAACTGGCTAATAGCTACCACAGTTTACTGTGTTCCGTCGTGTGTATATGAGAGCCAGAGGGGTATTAGAAGAATCCCTCTATATTTTTGTTACTTAGATTCGTGTGCGTTCCATCCTAGACCTAGTTCTGAAGAGGCTACTACCAAGTAAAACTAAACACGCTAAAGCCTCCTTGCTCGATTTCATGGGAAAGTGTAAAGTTCCCACGTCGTCTAGTATTTTGTATTCTCGACGAAATGGGACACGTAATAGCGGATGTTTTCAAACTATTATATGTCATATAAAATTATACAGACGTGTTTTCATTTCCGTGCATGCATGGTGTAACAAATATAGTATGAATACAAACTGCGGTGAGATAAGACATGCCTTTTTGAATAGGACGTGGAATTACTTGAAATACATGTACTTAAGGGACTGAACTCTTTTGAAAGCATTGAAAGAACTTAACGTGTGGTTTGACGTCATTATTAATGACACGGGACTGAGTGCGATTTTGATGTTTGACAATAGGACCCGTATCAATAAACAGCTGCCTCGTTGGTCGATCGTGAGGTCCCGGGTTCGATCCCCAGGTCGGGCAAAGTGTTATTGGGTTTTTCCGTGTGGAATTCCTCAGTAGCAGCCCGGAGTTTAGATTCGTGCCCGGGTGATGGCAATAGGCTCGCCCCCTATTACATGAGACTCAAACATAACGACGAAATGAGGGTGTTACTATATACCTCTGCCCAACCCTTCGGAGAATATAGGCGTGATTTTATGTTATGTAATAAACAGTTCTCATTTAAGAGCTCCAATTGTAATTTTAAAATGAATAGAGAAGTACCTATTTAAAAAAAAAGTTGTCACATTTATGGAATTCTACTTTATGGTAGGTAGTTGCTCTTTGAGGATCTCTCAAATAAGAAATTTTTATTAAAACAGACCTAGATCACAAAAGCTGGGTTATATGCTGTAAATTAAAAGAGAAATGTTTCACAAAGATCGATCGATGTTGTGCTGAAAAGTCTGACAGAGCATTTTTTTCCAATAAGGGTAAAGAATATGTGTTGTTTATTTTGGTGCCTTATAGACCATTACGTGAGCATGGTTTGATTCCTTTAAAAGGTGCAATACATTTTGTTATACTTATTAATTAAGCCTTGATATCTATCTATTGGTAGTACAGACGATGGTAGTTTCGACGACAAGTTTGGTGCAGTGGCTGAGCGATTGGCTTCTTTGCTACGGGTCGTGGGTTCGATTCCTGAACGGAAATAATATTTGTATGGCCTACAGATAGTTGTTCCGGGTCTGGGCGTTTGTGCATGTGAAAATTTGTGTCTGTAAATGCACCCACGATACAGAAGAAACCCTAGTGTGGGGCAAAGTTTAAAAAAAAAACAAGACACATTATGATGTAGTTTCTACGTCCATTTTCATTGCAGTGTAGTTTTATTTGCTTTGCTCGCGGTGCTGTGACTCTCATGCGTCAATGACTTTGTTGAAACGTAGCGACCAAAATTCAAAGCGGTGAAAGAGCGGTCAAAAATTCGTCAGTTTTTTTTACAAAATATGGACAACTAGCGACCCGCCCCGGCCCGCACGGGTGCAATGTAGATACTAATGTGGGGCATATAAACCTTCCTCTTGAATCACTCTATCTATTGCTGAAAACTGCATTAAAATCTGTTGCGTATTTTAAAAGATCTAAGCGTGCAGACAGCGGGAGCGACTTTGTTTTATACTATGTAATGATGGTCAGAAAATGGAACAAATACGATAGTGCACTAACAGGGTTTTTTATAGATAGTTTTTCAATAGTGCCGATTCTGCTGTGCAGAAACTAAACTTAATTAAGGCCATTGCCATCTTTTTCACTCTCGATAAAATAAGAAAGAGACGGACGTAAATAAGAGCTGTCAAATTTTGTTGAACTACTAGCGGCCCGTCCCGGCTTCGCACAGGTGGACATTGTTCCCGTTTTTGCAACATTTTTAATTTATGCTCCGCTCCTATTGGTCGTTGCGTGATGTTATATAGCCTATAACTTTCCTCGATAAATGGACTATCCAACCCAAAAATAATTTTTCAATTCCAACCAGTAGTTCCTGAGATTAGCGCATTCAAACAAACAAACAAATAAACTCTTCAGCTTTATAACATTAGTATAGATCGTATAGATTTAAGCGACATCTCAGAATGTGTTGGCTATGAACACGGTGAAGTTCAAGGCGTAAACTAGTTTGACATTAGTTTTTATCTATCGCCGTCCTTTTCTCGCGCTGTCTGTTAGTAAAAGATAACAATTCTCTGATTTTAGTTTAGTTGAGTCTGGCAAACGAAAGTAGAGACTGAAAAAGCGCGGCAAATTTAAAAAATATCAGCATAGCAACCCCAAAATAAAGGAATAACCTGATTTGATACTTTCGTTTTTTTTTATTTTTGTTTTAAAATAGTTGCCATATAGAAAGTTTGCAAATAATTCGAGTGTCTACTTTCATTTGCCAGACTCTAAACAAGAGAATCGGCACCAATGTCGATCATCAAATCTGTTGGCCTTTATGGAAACTCATGACAATATAAGGCAGTACCGAATAATTTATCACCCATCACATCCTGAAGCATCTCTCGATTTCTATCCTAACTTGTTCTGCCTAGTCTTTTCCGAACTATGTTGGGGTCCGCTTCCAGTCTTAGCAGATGCTGCTGAATACTAGTATTTTACACGAAGCGACTGCCATCAGACCTCCGTAACCCAGTTACTGGGCAATGCCGATATCCTAAAGTTAGGTCAGACTTTCGGACTTCTCTACTACCCGTAACGACTATTATAGGTATTCGTATGACACCCGGGACCGACTGTTTAACGTGCTCTTCGAGGCACGGAGGGGTTTCGATTTGTAACGAACGGTCACCCATCCACGGACTAACCGCAGCAAGCGCAGCTTAACCTCGCAAATCATATACCTAATCCGCCCTGTTAGTAATTTCCAACTAGTTATATGAAGTTTGTCTGCGGTTTAATAACTCCAGGAATCTCTCATTATGTTAGGAAGATAAAGAGAAGTATCCACGTGGATATTAATAACGTGCGGTGTGCGCTAATCCGGCAGCCAAACATGTTGATTACGGTTTTATCGGCTTAGGACGGACCGCTTAATCCGGATATACGAAAAGCCTATGTTTAGCGGCAGACAATTATCGAGGAAATAAGCAGACTTATCCTTAGCTGAAAATTACCTATACGGTGAATAATTATAGGTATTTGTTACCGATCTTTTAATCGCAAGATTGAGGGGCACGTGGCGTGGATTTGGGAGGTTAAGCTGCGCTTGCCGCGGTCAGTCCGTGGATGTGTGACCATTCGTTACACATCGGCACCCTTCCGTGCCTCTAAGAGCACGTTAAACAGTCGGTCCCGGGTGTCAAACGAATACCTATGACAGTCGTCAGAAGTCCGAAAGTCGACCTAACGTCTGACGTTATGTTACGTAAAAAGGTTGACAAAATTAAATTAATTAATTAACATTAATTCCAATATGATAGTTTTAGCTTACATTATTATCACCACCCTGTATTTCGGTGCACAACCCGCTGAACAGCCACAGACAGCCACTGAATAGCCGAACCAACTAACTAGATCGCTCAGCGTGGCCGCTCACTGAACTGTAAGCCTCTTGTTCATTGCACCCTTTACATGAACAACTTTGTCTGCATTATTGTTGTACTGAAGTTTATACAGCGTGATGTGAGCAACTTTTTTTTTTACTATTTTTTATAGTCATCTATTTTTTTTTTTTTTTTCAGACACTAGGATTTCTCCTGTATCGTGGGTGCGTTTACAGACACAAATTTTCACATGCACAAACACCCAGACCCGGAACAACTATCTGTAGGCCACACAAATATTTGTTCCGTGCGGGAATCGAACCCACGACCCGCAGCGCAGAAGCCAATCGCTTAGCCACTGCACCAAACGTGTCGTCAAATCTATACTTCTATACTAATATTATAAAGAGAAAGGTTTGTATTTTTGTATGTAACGAATAAACTTAAAAACTACTGGACCGATTTCAAAAAATATTTTGCCGTTAGAAAGCTATATTATCACTGAGTAACAGGCTACGGGCGGAGCCATGAGGACACAGCTAGTCCTCAATATAAACAATATATTGTACTAAGATAACGTCGCCCAATCCTTATTAGAACGGGAAGAATTTGTTTTTTAACACAGCATATTATCACGCCTGTATTCCCCAAAGGGTTATGCAGAGGTGTATAGTAACAACCTCGTTTCGCCGTTATGTTGAAGTTCTCTGTAGGTAATAAGGGGTCAGCCTATTGCCATCAACCAGTCACAAATCTAAACACCGGGCTGCTACTGAAGAATTCCATACGGATAAACTCAATAAAACTTCGCCCGACCTGGGTATCGTACCTAGGACCTCACGATCAGCAGTCGCGCTTGCCACCACCAGAACAACGAGTTTAAAAAGATATATAAAAAATAAACAATCTGAGCTGAGTATCAAAATTCATTTATAATTTAGCTAATAACTAGTATATATTTGGACCTACTCCAAAAAGTATACTTACTAAACAAATAATATTAAAAAAATATCTATAAAAATTTTATTTTCACAAATTCTTGTATTATCATATACTGTGGTTAGTAAAAGGATAAAATCATAAATATTACGCCAACCACAATAGTCACCGCTTGAAGGAAGTGAGCATTGGCACGGAAACGGAAGACAGACATTTTACCGTTTGGAACCCCTCCAACAATACCCAAATACGGGTCAACTGTGAGATTTAGAGACTGGCGTGAATACAGACTTTGGTCATTGTGAAAACCTTAAAAAAAAAGGTAATTTAAACTTGAAAGTTATTGCCGACATGCAGATGAGACATGAGATGAGAACTCTGTGGTGCAGCATTTTATAAAAACCACTGTCTGTAGTTGAATATAAAAACTAACATAGTTTGTAAGTTGCATTGTTACTAACATCTATTTTGGATTGTGTTGTCTGCAAATTTTAATAAAGAATTATTTAATTCGTTCATTCCGGTGGTCAGGGCCTCAGAGAGAGGAACTTCCTAACAATACCCGCCGTGTCCAGAAGTACCGCTTTCTGTATCAAGCCCTTGACCCAGCCGCCCAACGAGAGCCTCATCAGATGTTCGTCTAGGCTCTTAGCTATTAAGCCATTGGCCGTAACGGCTATCGGCACAACAACTGCTGAGTCAACCTCCTACATGTCGACAACCTCGTGTGCCAAGAAAGAATTATTATTATTATTATAAATACTAACAAAAAAACCTTTTTCAGTTTGTATTGAACCTACTACTTTGTAGTAGGATAGTTAAATAACATGCAAGATTATTTTTGTGCTAGTTTATTGTAATAATTGTAAGTAGCCAAATGCCATAAAAATGAGTACGCCATGTTTTAAAAAGTCTTATGAAACAGTAATATTACTACTAGTAGGTAAGAGTTATGGGAAATGTGAAAAAATATAAAAAACAAGTTTATGGTGGTCGTAATATGCAGCGCATTGCAGTTTCCGTTTCTGCATTGAAAATGAGGCATTTGATATGTATCAAAAAACGCAATCTACATTTATGTAATTAATTTCAATGCGGTCATTTTAGTTAAGTAATTTGAGTTCAATGCATTTTTAATTAGTCCTTTTGTGGAGACCATTTGTTATAGGAAAATTTATATTTCAGGTAATAAATTTCAGATGATCTTCTTCCTCTTAGCCTTTTCCCAATATCTTGGGGTCTGCTTCCAGTCTAACCAGATGCGGCTGAATACCAGTATTTTACACGGAGCGACTGCCAGTAACTGGGCAATGCCGATATCCTAAGGTTAAACCGTTTGTCAGACTTTCGGGCTTCTGACTACCAGTAACGACTGTCATAGGTATTCGTATGACACCCGGGACCGACAGCTTAACGTGCTCTCCGAGGCACGGAGGGGTCTCGATGTGTAACAAATGGGCACCCATCCACGGATTGACCGCGGCGAACGCAGCTTAACCTCGCAAATCGTACGATCGGCGCGGTTGTTATTTAGCCTCGAGCCCCTCAATAAATTTCAGATGATGTAGTGATAAAAATTCAAAGGAGTATCTTAGGTGGTTTGGTTATATTGAGAGAATGAGTAAACGGTAATTAACAAAAGGAATTTATAAAGCGGATGTCTGTGAAAACGCTGGTAGAGGACGCCCTGGAAGGACATACATCGATGTTATTGGTGATGTTCTTCACAAAGGACAGGTGCTTAGTACTCTGAACCGGCGTGCATGTACATAATTATGATGAGATGTATGAATGTGGACGAAGCGAAAGGAGTATCTAAGGATCATAGCATTTGGCGTTCTATGGTTTCTGGATACCACCATGGGAAAAAGATGTGAGTTTATGTATGTATGTTATATTGCAAGACCCAATTGAATATTTCATTAATCTACGACGACAAGTTTGGTGCGGTGGCTGAGCGGTTGGCTTCTGCGGGTCGTGAGTTTGATTCCCGCGCGGATCAAATATTTGTATGGCCTACAAATAGTTGTTCTGGCTCAAGGCGTTTGTGCATGTGAAGATCTGTGTTTGTAAACGCACTCACGATACAGGAGAAATCCTAGAGTGGAGCAGGTTTTTTTTAAGAAAAAAAAATATTGTACTTATTTATTATAGAATAAAAGCGAGTGATTAATTATTCTAAGCGTACCCATAGTCATCTTCCCATGTCCAGTTCAATCTCTTAAAAGAAACACCGGCAAGAATTCCAACATGGGCACGTTAACCACAGGCGGAGCCGGGAGGCAAACTAGTTATTACAATAAATCTCCTGGCCACAATCTGTGCAAGTATTCCTGGAGCTATAATCTGGTATGCTGTTATTAAGGATAGTTGCACACGAAGCGTTGCGTGAGAGCCGCCAATCACTCGTCGAACGTAGTGCTTGTCTGACAGTTTCTAGTCTGTAGAACGCCTTTTTTTCTCATAGACCAAGCCACGTTTTGTTGAGTTGAAAAATGTTTGGTCTATCGCTGTTGTTGCATGTCATATAATGAATGAGTGTTATTTTGTCTAAGGTTTTGGTAAGGTTTTTCTAAGGTTAAATTCAAAAAGCGTCCTTGGCGGAAATTCACCTCTAACACTACACCGTAATATGGGCAAGTAAAGAAAAATAAGTTTAAGCGTACTATGTTTTTTAAACAATTTTTCATACAGAAAAAATGTAGAACTAATGACAAATAATTTCGTTTCGAAATGGCGCCTAATATTTCAGACATGCCAACTTGAATTCTAAAGCGGAACAATTTTACTGAACATCTGTTAAGAATTTCCTCAGAATTGGAAGTATTCCAATGGGTATTCATTTTTAATTGTTTTACTTTTTGGCAGAAGCTCTGGCAATAATATTTTAGTTTTATGAAACTTCCGAATCTTCGAAGCTATTGAATATAACGATACTAACACCCATATTCTAAGACGTTCCTCCAAAACTTACTCGACTCATACTCGACTCAGAACGGCCTCGAAAACACCTTCAAAATTGTATTCTTAGTCGCAATTTCGAGTGAACTTTGAGATTCCTCGGCGGAGTCATTACGTCATAATTTGAATTATATGCATCGCGCAAATAACGCCGCGATAAATAATTGTAAGGATTATCGTAAGCATATTCGATAGTCTTCAAAATTCATTTTTGTTACATACGAACTTTGACGCTTCCTTCCTTAAGGTAGGTTCCGAGGTACCTTGAGTTTGACAGATGATTCCTTACCTCGACTGAGGAAAAATCACGAGTCGAGGACGTTTATGTCAACTTGGTAGTGAGTCGAGGTGGAGTCGAGTCGAGTGAGTTTTGGAGAAACGTCTTAGAATATGGTTGTAAGTCTAGACTTGTATGAACTGCCTGATACGAAACGCACCGCGTATCCTGAAATAATCAAAACACACCAAGAAGTAGACTACTGTGGAGTTTCTCCATAGAAAGACACTGAAAGATCTTGGAAAGTCACACACAGTCAGGTGGAATTGTGTAGCGGTGCCCAGATGACGACTTTATTTTATATACAATATTTCATGTTTATGGGTAGTAGTATAAATTGGTTTATTTTTGTATATAATTTTATATTTAAGTTATAAAATAGGAGGTACCTATGAGGCTTCTATAGTCACGGAAAGTGAACTAAAGCCTAGAGAAAAACTAGATTATAATAAATTAAAGTCACAAGTAACTGCATAATCACCATGACAGCAAGCATGGCTAATAGCAGTAATAGCCTAGTGGTGTGACCGTCGGACTGCCAAGTCATAGGTCTCGAGTTCGTATCCAAGGCGCGCACCTCTGACTTTTCGGATTCATGTGCGTATTGTATAATTATGACTTGCTTAAAAACGGTGAAGGAAAACATCGTGAGGAAACCGGCATGCCTGTGAGATATTTCTCGACGGCATGTGAAGCCAAGTCAGATGCCCATGGGCGGCATAAACTCTGACACCAGGTTAGTCACTAACCACACGAAAAGAAGAAGAACTGAATTGTGCAACGAAAATAAACCCCTTGGCGTGAAAATATTTAACGGATTGCAACATAATAAAAGCTTACCACCACATGAAACAATGTTTATCTTGTACTCAAATTCAGTCCCAGCTATCCTCATTTCCAACTGCAATTAATATTTATTACTTAAATTCCACATGAAACAGAATAGACAAAGTTGGACAACGCCGGCCCGAAGCACTGTCACAACTGTTTAAATTTTAATAGTTTTAATACAGTTTACGAGCATGCAGGACAATTTGGATTATTATTTCATTATGAAAAGATTAGTTCAGGATACATTAAAAGTATGGATGACGTTTATTGAAGAGGAAATATAAAGTTTTTAACCATCAGACAGAGTACAAGAAGGAAGGTGATTAAAAATATAATGACTCCCAAATTTAACATAGATAAGCATTGCTCAAAGTACCAAGCAGTAGAGTTATATAATAGATTATTTACTAGCTTAACAACAGTGATTTATAACACAAACTTATTCAAAGAAAAACGTAAACCCTTCCTATTAGAAAAATGTTTAAGTTCAGTGCCCGACTTAATGTGAATTACAATGAATAATTATTCACATATTATTAGAACACATTTCATTATTTTATTATTAGAACACTGAGTACATTAATTATTCATATTTATTTTTATTAATTATAATTAATGTACTCAGTGTTCTTGTTTGTGATTATTATGTGACATTCAAACACAATGTAATTTTTTACTGAATATATAAATAATAATAAGAAATCATAATTTTCTTTAGAACCGAAAAAATAGTCTTGTTGGAAAATTGAGAACCTCATCCTAATCATTGGCATCATATCTATAGAAGATGATTTAATAACCGTCCGAGGTCATGTTGATTGCGGCACTTACGTTCATGACTAATAGGACCGGCGCAGGAGTGATAAATCTGCCTACAGTACTTACAACTACCTACTGAGATTTTGTAACCCAGATTATAAAGTGTTACGACCACTATCGATCCTGATATAACTTAAGAAAACAAGAAAGCTATTGTATTAATTGATATCGAAGCTAGAGAAGTATTTAAAGGTGAGTTTAGACCAAACGAGCGGAAGTTCATTCTATCCCCACTCCATCAAATTCTTTTGGTGTAAACAGAGACAGAGCATTCTTTCGTTGTTCTATCTTGTTAGCGGAAATTCTATGGAATGTTCTAAAAATGCTCTAAGAATGCTCGCTCGCTTGATTTAAATGGCGCAAGAGCGTGCGAACAGTTACTTAGAGCGTTCTTTCGTGTTCGGACATGCTCGTTCCTCGAAGCGATCTCTTCAAAATGTTCTTGTGTTCTAGTGACTCGACCGATTAAGGCCTGGTCAGACAGAGAGCGTGGCTGGGTGTGATATTCACCTGAATCTGCTTTCAAAACACCTCTAGAGCATGTGCTAGAATTCCAGTTCTTGTTTGTTCTTGCTCGTTGGTATTCTTTTGGTGTCAATGATGAAAAAGAATTATCTTTTACACCAAAAAAGCAACAATAACGACGCTCTGTGTTCTTGTTCTATATTCGTTTGGTCTAAACCCACCTTAAGGTGTCTTACTATAGAATGCATGTTGTATTACTGCACTAAAAGAGCCTCCCCGAGTGACGATACGTAAATACGCCCAGCGCACTCTGGGCAGTCGGCCTTGCTGACTGGCAAATCTTTTCACGACTGCATATGCTATTCTTGAGAAATGAGAGATGAGATGGCTACTCTCTGGATAAGCAATAGCAAAGAAGATGTGCAGCATGACAATAAATAAAGTAGGCGTTGTATCAAACGCTACAATATAAAACTTAAAAGAAACTTCCAGAAAATATATCACACTTTAAGACACCGAAATATTGTTAGTGCACTTGTACAAGCACTACCATTTGCAGTAGCCAAAAGACTGCTCGTTTGGCTACCTCGACTCCACTGGGCAACCTGCCAGCTATGTAGTAAATATTGTACTATTATCCACGTAACGTACGAAATTGAGAGATACTTTACTGATTAAATTTGTTAAGAAGATTGGAGCTTTGCTGATTATAATTGGTTTTATAGTAGATGACATTTAAGTTATGGGATAAATGAACTTAAAAAATAATAGTTGCCACTTTAAGCTCTACCGAAGCAAGACCTGTCGCTCAGTGCTGGTTATTTAGCGTCAGTGACCAGCCTGGAAGCGACAGAGGTCTTGCTTCGGCACAAAATGTATGCGATGGTGATCTTCGGCCCGGTCCCGGCCCTGATATGTGTGGATAGACCTTTAAAAGGCTCTAAACTTTAAAATTAATAGTTTGCACTTAAATGTTAATATTTCATCTTTAAAAAAGAATTGTTCGCACTATAATTTGAATGCTTCTAAATTCAAAGTAATAAGAAATAAAATGATAAACAAATAGCTGAAATGTAGGTCAGGTTATGTTAGAACTGTGACCACTTAACGCACGAGCCGAGGGGTCGAAGCGAGTGGTGCCGTAGCAGCGGCAGGTGAGTGCCAGAAAGAATTTGCCGATCACTTTCCACCCATTCTTTAATGGGTCCATTCAGAAACAAGTGGTTTTTCATTGATTATAGTGCAAACCGTTATTTTTAAAATTAGAAGTATTAAGTGTTGTGAAAATAATTATTTTTGAAAGGCTTTAAATATTTTCATTAAGATAACCTCGTAACATGGTATCCCTAAGTTGAATGGATCTTCAGGAACAGCGGCCTAATACTATTAACAGAAACGTTAATCAATAGCAACGGAACCAAAGACGAACCGTCCATTCAGACAGTTTTCGTTTACGACTGACTGACGGTTATGATTCGTGGTTTAGCAACAATTTTGTTAGTAGAATTAGCCTAAAGGGAGGCTTGTCAAGCTTTAAGTCAATGACTTACTTTCGCTTTGACACATAGTAAGCTGGTCGTTCAAGTTGGTCTCCATTTCATCGAGTCAAGAACATTCCGATATCTGTAGCAAAGTGTACATTTAACCTGGAAGGGTGACTAGTAACCGGTTGATCGCCAAGCGAAGGCATTTCCTACTCTATAATAGGAAATACCACAACCCCACGAAACCTTTGAAAGGGATCTAGCTACCGCAACGCCGCCGCGCTGTCGCTGTACTTGTAAGCTTCAACAATCTCAAGCAATGTCGTACCTCGACTGAGTTTCATTCAAGACGAACAGATTAGTAAGTACCACTCACACAGGTCTGAAACCGAAGTCTTACACCCATATACTAAGACGTTCCTCCAAAACTTACTCGACTCATACTCGACTCAGGATGGCCTCGAAAACACCTTCAAAATTGTTTTCTTAGTCCGCGTGGGCGGAAAATAAATACTTTTTCTTTCTTTCTTTCTTCTTTCAATTTCGAGTGAACTTTGAGGATCCTCGACTGAGGGGTCCTCAAATGAGTCGAGGTAGAGTGGAGTCATTACGTCATTATTTGAATTATCTGTATCGCGCAAATAACGCCGCGATAAACAGTTGTAAGGATTATCGTAAGCATATTCGATAAAGTCTTCAAAATTCATTTTTGTTACATACGAACTTCGACACTTTTTTCTTTAAGGTAGGTTCCGAGGCACCTTGAGTTTGACAGATGATTCCTTACCTCGACTGAGGAAAAATCTCGAGTCGAGGACGTTTATGTCAACTATAACTACCGATGGTAGTGAGAAAGACTGAGTCGAGGTGGAGTCGAGTCGAGTAAGTTTTGGAGGAACGTCTTAGAATATGGGTGATAGTCAATATTCGATAGTGTAGCAGTGAATGGTATATGAAGAGAGTTCAGCTCTTCTATCGGGTCCGATTGCTCACATGTATACGATATAAAAGCCGTTTCCTTCAGTTGAATAACACTCCTTAAAATTTGAACTGGATGAAAAGCATTTTACGTTTTCTGATATTGTCTCGTTGGTCTATTAGTAGCAAGCGCGACTGATGATCGTGAGGTCCTGGGTTCGTTCCCCGGGTCGGGTAAAGTGTTATTGGTTGTTTCTGTGTGTAATTCTTTAAAAGCAGTCCGGAGTTTGGATCTGAGCCCGGTTCATAGCAATAGGCTCACCGCCTATTACATGGGACTTAAACATAACGGCGAAATGAGGGTGTTACTATACACCTCTGCCCTACCTTTCGGGAAATACAGGCGTGATGTTATGTCGTGATATTGTCCACGATGGAAATGATGGTTGTATCTAAAGATGTTGCTCCGACTCTAATACTATCTAATCTTAAATTACATAGAACTTTTCCTTAAAGAAAACAGATAAGTGCAACTTCTGCAACATCTTATAACCAGCTCAGATTACTTAGTTAAAGCTTACGTACTCATAACTTAGTAACAACTTTCTTTGCATCACACAGTAATCCGATTTATCAACTAGCAATATGTTACGAAACTAGCATTTCCTAGTCCCATACAACTGTTTTCGAATAAGACAAAACTTTTGCAACGACACGCAAATATTATAAGTAAGCTCAAACTTCGGGACATGCAAAATTTCTTCGCTATTGCAAACTACCGATTTCTAGATAACTTTGTTCATCGAACATTCTCGAAGTTCGCCAGGAAAGAATTTATAAAAGATTCCCGCCAACCTATCGAGGCGCGGGTAGTCTGGTGAGTGTCATCTTGCTGTGTGAACTTTATAAGCGGCTTCTATGTAATAAACAATGCATAGGTTTAGGTGAATGGTATCGGCGAGTTAAGGATGATTTCCACCAAACGGCTCGCATCGCATCGGATCGTATAGGATACGAACGGATACGGCGACAGCCGATCGACGCATACGATCGGCTCCGTACCGACGCGACGCTTGCGAACGTATCAGTTTCTGCGCCTAGTCAAATAGTTTCATTCCTACCGTGTTGACAACCAAAAGGATCCGATCGGATACGACGACAGGCGAACGGAGCCGATCGCGCGTCGCACCATCCTTTCGGGTACGATCGCGTGTCGCAGTAGACGCCCGCGGTCAAGCTGCTGTGCGCGGCTTGGTAATATAGACTTTAAATACTGTAGGTATACACGATTTAATATCGTTTAAAGATTGTAAAATCTATTCCGATCCGAAGTGATGCTAGCCGGTGGAGATAATTATGTGGATGCAGATGTATAGGAGCTGAGGTATTGATTTTAGACTTGAAAGTGCATTCAGACTATTTTTGAATTTCAATGGCAGCACTGAATGGCACTAATGTTATGTAGACCTATCAATAGTATCAATGTCAAATACTCAACCAAAATGTCAATGTCTAATACATTAGCAAGCAATTTATGTTGTTGTAAAACTAATAAAATTAAATAATATTGTAACTTAATTGTGTTCATTCAGCGACTCCTGTTTCTGATTATACAAACACAAAGTTTTAACAGGTCTACATTCGCAGTGGCGCCAACTGGTGTCAATTTTAGAACTACCCAAAAAATGCTGCCATTGTAAAATGCAGTGTGAAGCCAGATAGAGTTATCATGCAGTCGGCACAACTGTACTTCAACTGCAGGACATCTGCGATTAGCAAATGGCGACAAAGACCAAGCTAAGATCATGTTCATCTTTCATTATCTAAAAAAGGTATTACCAAAATAAATATTATATTTTTAACTCTATAATGAACGAATTCGATTAGTAGATGTAGTACTTTTCCAAAATTAACTTCGCCAAGTACCTTCTAAATGGAAAAAGGAATCGAGAGATTGGAACTTTGAAGACATTCCCAAGTTTTTTAAAGTCTGCAAGTAAATGAGTTGGAAAGCAAGCGACGAGATAGCAAGCCCGTTCTTTTAGCGATTAAGACTTAATCTAAATGCTGAAGGAAATTAGATTAAAAACAGGAAGCGTATTTTCTGTGCCTGCTTCCTGCAATATACACGTATATCTATACATATATAACTACTTGTCCTGACTGACTGACTGATTCTTCAATGCAGATCCAAAGCTGGAAACATGAAATTTGGGTAGTAGGTTCCTTTTGTGACGTAGGCATCCACTAAGAAAGTTTTTTTGGAAATTCTACCCCTAAGGAAGTAAAATAAGGGATGGAAGTTTGTATGAAAATTCACGCAGACGGAGTCGCGGACTAAGTTCTAGTATTTGATAATATGGTAGTATCTCATTACGGGCATACTTTTGTACATATTTTTCGTCTAATGGCTGGTGACGTATGTCCAAGCTCAGTCACTTCTTTCGTATATCTACTATCAGATTCTCTAGTAGATACACATCGCTGCGCCAGCGCTGCGTTCGTAGAAGAGTGCGCGCCACAGCGCTGCCGCGGCGACGTGTTTCTATTAGAGAACGACACTGCTGAATTGCTGACGTATCTCTCCTGTAGTCATGTGCCAAAGACAGGGTGTCACGTCACTATCGTATAGCTGTGTGGCCACATACACTACGGATACTTTGACTTTAACTGAATTGCTACGTCGTGTCAAACACCTTTTAGAAAAATCGAATTTGTAATACGCGCAGTAGATTCCCACTTAAAGATTTATCATCATATAAAAAATCCGAGTCACACGAACTGAATACTTATGTAAATATTAGAATATCTGTTATAAAAAATAATATAGTTTTATTACTTATGAAGAATGGAATAGGGGTTCGAATTACAAGTTACCCTAGTATATGGCATAAAACTCGATTGTTCTCGTCAAATCAAGCATTCGAGCGATCCCATAAAATCCCATCGTGTTATGCAAAATGCACCATGAATTTGATGCGAAAGGGTAACACGACGCTTCATGGCCTGTCATAATATAAAGGTTTTTTTTGGGTGAGTCATTGTTGCGGACCAACCAATTTTGTACTGAATATAATCGCCCAATATAACTTGGCACGCGGCGAAGTAGTGAACTAAATGAAAATGTATTGAATTTGAGGTATTATCGCGTTTTGGCTTAGCAAGCAGCGCCGCTCTGAAATGTCAAATTATACTGGTTTCACTGTACACGCAGCGCTGTGTCAAGTCAACTTCGTATCTATTACTGATGTTAGCTAATCCTAATGTTATGAGACATCCTCAAAAGTGTATTGGGTACTTTATCCAATGTAGGACCATGCATCATAATAATTTACTAGCGGCCCGTCCCGGCCTTGCACAGGTGGACATTTTCCCCGTTTTTGCAACATTTTTCATTTATGCTCCGCTCCTATTGGTCGTAGCGTGATGTTATATAGCCTATAACCTTCCTCGATAAATGGACTATCCAACACAAACAGAATTTTTCAATTCCAACCAGTAGTTCCCGAGATTAGCGCGTTCAAACAAACAAACTCTACAGCTTTATAATATGAGTATAGATTGACAAACACTTTGATATCACTCTCGAACCCTAAATTCATTATAACGACAACCATTACCGTAAAATTAATTAAAAATATTTTCAATATCCCAACTAGACGCGCTTTTCAATCCAATTTTAACCGTAACTGAACACTTCGCAATATTATATGACGTCGTAAAATAAATATAAATCATGTGTGAAATCATGCACGTGTGGGTCACCCCTATTCGCGTTTGCAGGGGTGCACGCATTCATTATTGGTTACAGCGATTCTAAACATATTTTCTCGGAGCGCTCTATAATAATTTGATACATAATATATCGCAGCGTTATTGTAGGTATAAAGAGTCGAAATGAGGCCATAAGGTCCAGAGTGACCTAATGGTTTTTTTTTGTGTTTATAATGTTTTATTGTCGTAAATGATGAAAGTAATAGAGCCACAATGGACAAAGTGTGCGTGTGTGTGGTGCCATCTATTGAAAAATTATAGAATCAGTTTTAGGCTATTGAGCACTTTCATCAATTACGACATAAAAAAATCCGTTAACAATCTTTCATTTTTTATAATTTTGCTGTTGTTCATTTAATACAGCGGCTTTTACAATATCGCGACGACACATACATAACGGCTACCGCGACTCTGTTTTTTATTACTTACCATTTCCAAAAGGAATTCATTAGAAACGATTCTGCATCTGTTTACTTGTTATACGATGGGCGACAATTGAGTCAAAAAAAAACTTGTCACGTATAAGATGGCCGTACAGATGAAAACAGACTCTATTTGGAAAGGACGTTTTGGGAAAATTGTGATGTGATGCTACTCTTGATATTAAACGCGTCTCTGAGCTTATGTCAAATATATAAAATGAAACCTTCAGTCAAAATTTCTTTGTGTTATCGACTCATTGACAGCTAAATAAATTAAAAACTATTAATTGCTGAAACAGTGAAGGAAGTGCTAGGCTATCATTGAAGCAGTACCATTGAGTATTAGTATCATTGAGGCTTACCGGTAGAACGCTTGCCTTCCATGCAGGAGGGTCTGAGTTCGATACCGGCCCGTACCTCTGACTTTTCAAATTCATGTGCGGATCAGAATTTGATTATCACTTGCTTTAACGGTGAAGGAAAAACATCGTGAGGAACCCTGCACACCGGAGAGGACTCAATAAAGTATTCGAGGGTGTGTGTAGTCTGCCAACCCGCACCAGGCCACCGTGGTGGACCAAGGCCTAAACAGCAGTGAGACAGTAATGGGCTGAGTATCTTTACATAGTATAAAACAAAGTCGCTCCCGCTGTCTGCGCGCTTACATCTTTTAAACTACGCAACGGATTTTAATGCAGTTTTCAGCAATAGATAGTGGTTCAAGAAGAAGGTTTATATGCCCCACATTCTCATTCAGTATCTACATTACACCCATGCGATGCTGGGGCGGGTCGCTAGTGTTATATAAATTGCTGTTTCAGGGTTCATATAAATGCTTAGTAAAATCATGGGCAACACAGAAGTTATATTAACCAGATTGAGAAACGCTGGTAAACACTCAATGTGCTTGCATCGCGTCATTCGAGTGAAATAATAGACTAACTATACATCATATGTGAGACTTAATGGTGTACAATGGTTTTAATTAATTAAAGTCACTTTGCGTGTATGTCGCCCCTTATCATGTGAAACTAAAATAAATATGACTAACAACGGTCGAACTATTATTTCTTGTTATACCTACAAAATATGTAACTAAAATATTAGATATTAATTCATTTAAAAGGCAAATGCAAAATGCAAGTAGTGTAAAATGTAAGTTTATTAGTTTGTTTATTCTATAAAGATTATCATATCCTATTTTATACTAGCGGCCCGTCCCGTCTTCGAACGGGTAGTAATTTTTCCCGTTTTTGCAACATTTTTCATTTATGCTCCGCTCCTATTAGTCGTAGCGTGATGTTATATAGCCTATAACCTTCCTCGATAAACGGACTATCCAACACAAAAAAAAATTTCTAGTCCAATCAGTAGTTCCTGAGATTAGCGCGTTTAAACAAACAAACTCTTCAACTTTATAATATTAGTATAGATTATTTTTTATTTCCGTACAGTCTTAAAACTCCATTTCTCCCAATCAGGCAGACCCATTGGTCTTGCATCGTCTCTTGACTTGTCAGAACAAGAGACAAATTGGATAAGGACTTGGAAAGTAGCTTAAGTAGCGATCGGCACTCTGCAATGACTAGTTGCAGACCCAACGTATTTGAGCTCGTTTGACTCGGTATGGAAAGCACTTTCTTACAGCATTAATAATAATCGCTAACAAGGATCGACAGGCATATTACAACGACGATGGTGTTATTAAACTTTAATTAAATAATACGCACAGATGACTACTGGCAACATATCGCCATTTTGTTGAAAAGGTAGTTATAGGTACTAGCTTTATAAAATTTATACATAAGACTAGAATCTATATACCTACTAATATTATAAAGCTGAAGAGTTTGTTTGTTTGTTTGAACGCGCTAATCTCAGGAACTACTGGTTGAAATTTAAAAAATATTTTTTGTTAGATAGTCCATTTATCGAGGAAGGTTATAGGCTATATAACATCACGCTACTACCAATAGGAGCGGAGCATAAATGAAAAATGTTGCGAAAACGGGGAAAATGCCCACCCGTGCGAAGCCGGGACGGGCCGCTAGTTAATAATACTCGCTAACAAAGATCGACAGGCATATTACAACGACAGGGGTGTTGTTAAATTTTAATTAAATAATACGCACAGATGACTACTAGCAACATATCGCCATATTGTTGAAAAGGTAGGTATAGGTACTGGAGGGGCTCGTGGCTACTGGCCAACCTCGCGATCTGCGAGGTTAAGCTGCGGTTGCCGCGGTCAGTCCGTGGATGGGAGACCGTTCGTTACACATCGAGACCCCTCCGTGCCTAGGAGAGCACGTTAAACAGTCGGTCCCGGGTGTCATACGAATTCCTATAACAGTAAGGCAGAAGCCTGAAAGTCTGACAACTGTCTAACCTTAGGATATCGGCATTACCCAGTAACTGGGTTGCGGAGGTCTGATGGCAGTCGCTCCGTGTAAAATACTTGTATTCAGCCGCATCTGGTTAGACTGGAAGCTGACTCAGACGCAATTGGGAAAAAGCTAGGCAGAACAAATTACCTACATTATACGCACAGATACTTAACTCCAACATATCGCCATTTTGTTGAAAGATAGTTATTGGTACAAGCTGTATAGTATTTATACATAAGACTAAAATATATGTATATGCGGAATTACGTGATCGTGTACCATGTTTGATTACATTTCAAAGAGTCGTGACGTTTAATATACAACTTATTAAACTTATAAGATTCCTATTAATTTTGAAATGTGGCTTCTGAGTACATTTGATGTAAGTAGAGCAAAGGTAATAGACATTTTGCTACATACTAACATACTAGTTAAGTACTCGAATATTTAGTAATTTCCTTACGTATTCGCGAATTATTTTCATGGAGTCATAACTCCAAAACGAAAGATTATTCGCAGGTTTCTAGAAGGTTGAGAGACGTCTTTTTCAGTACCTAAGTTACAGTAGCGATATAGAGAGGGGCTTTCGACACTCAACTTTCAATAACCTAATGGTACAAGTCTCTTAATCTTTACATAGTATAAAATTACATAGTATAAAACAAAGTCGCTCCCGCTATCTATACGTTTAGATCTTTTAAACTACGCAACGGTTTTTAATGCAGTTTTCAGTAATAAATAGTGATTCAACAGGAAGGTTTACGCCCCACATCAGTATCAACATTGCACCCGTGTGAAGCCGGGGCGGGTCGCTAGTATCTAATAACACATACCACATCAGACTTTGATTTGATCGAAATCGGTTTTATACAATTGTGTATTAAAAATGAATCGATAGCTACTTACAGCAAGACGGGTACCGACAACGTTGCTCTAAGATAGCTACAATAGGGCAGTTGACAGTTCTTTTAATCAATTGTTTTTAATTTAAAAAAACGTATGGAACAATGAAAAACCAATGAAACATACTTATCATAAAATGCCAAAGTTGCAAGCAATTTAAAATTGTTAATAGACAGAGAACGCACTATTGCACGATGACGTCATTGTTCAAAAACTTAATAGTAACTTGACATTACTCAGTACAAAGTCCGTTTCATGCGACAAGGAAAGAAAATGCACCATTCAAAAACTTAAAAAACGTGTATCTCCTCCGTTTGTAGATAGTTTTTTTTTTTCAAATGTTGTTTACTTTCTATCTTTTTTGATATAATAAAAATTATATTAAATTCTTCCAAATTTTTTAAAATGGTTACCTATTTACCCTGAATACATCTACCAACATGCTGCTGATGCATGCGTGCCGCCAATTAGGACAGGTTAACTCACACCTGCTATGGCACTTTCCTCAAATAGCCATTCCAGACGATGCCCTACATTGTTACACTCGCATAGTTTTTATATCACAATGTCTGGACTTTAAACAGAGACCTTAATCTCTGAGTTTATTTCGGCTTTTCTTCTCAGAGCGAGTCAGACAGGAAAGCAGGCGCCATCTTATTTAAAAAAACATATCATTGACTTTTAAAAGTGTCTGTAATAGATTTATTTACAGAAATGAAAATCATTTATCATTTTATCAACTACTAGTGGCCCGTCCCGGCTTCGCACGGGTAGACATTTTTTCCGTTTTAGCAACATTTTTCATTTATGCTCCGCTCCTATTGGTCGTAGCGTGATGTTATATAGCCTATAACCTTCCTCGATAAATGGACTATCCAACACAAAAATATTTTTTCAATGCCAATCAGTAGTTCCTGAGATTAGCGCGTTCAAACAAACAAACAAACTCTTCAGCTTTATAATATTAGTATAAATGTGCACTTTTACACATTAGTATAAATTATAAAACCACTCTACGATGCGTGTTCGTATATATTTCCACAAACAATAATACTCTTATAGTAAGGGTTGTTCTAACTCTACGGGGGTGGCGATCGATTATGCGTCTCGCAATAAATTTCTCGGCTACGGAACCCGAACTACTTAGTTTTCGTTTTAGAAAGAATATAAAGAATTGTTTTTTATCGTTGAGCGTATAAGACTTTTCCACAGAGTCGCTGCCAACTACGTATGAAACAGTGTAAAATCTATTGTTTTATGAGTGAACTAATCAGTGTTAAGATCCTCAACACCTTTTACAATTAACATAACATCACGCCTGTATTCCCCGAAAGGTTTAGCAGAGGTGTATAGTAACACCCTCATTTCGCCGTTATGTTTAAGTCCCATGTATGGGGCGAGCCTATAGCCATCAACCGGGCACAAATCCACTCCGGGTTGCTACTGAGGAATTCCACACGGAAAAATCCAATCATTCTTTGCTCGACCTGAGGATCGTACCCAAGACCTCGCGATCAGCAGTCACGCTTGCCACCACTACATCAACAAGGCAACAATTACGTCACAAAGGGTTCAGTTGAAAACCAGCGTCAGGCACTAGTGGTCTGACATTTATGCTGAACTGAACCTATTTGGCGCAGCCGCTAGACATACAGCTACTTTATTTATTTTTTATTTTTTGTCTCCTATGGTTTTTTTTTGTCTGTGTGTCTGACTGCTTTCGTGCCAAATAAATTTCTTTCTTTCTTTCTTTCTTTCTTTCTTTCAATTCACATGTTAGATTAACGATGGACTCATTGCAAATGTTGGTGAAATAGCGGTGTATTCATTGCCGGAAATCACAAGATCATAATTTTAATGAATAAAAATAAAATTACTCCAAAACTTCCAAATAGGACCTCTTCAATGTTTTTGCTATGCCCCGCTCCACTCACTTAATACTCATCAAAGAAAAACATTTGAAGGAAGCAATAAATAATCTGCGCAGAGATAATTTCATGAAAGCTAATTAGAGACGGAGTTTCAGAAGCCATTAACATAATTACGGTCGTCCCGTTTGAATCCTTTAAAAATGTTTGCTTTCACTGGGGTTAAGGGCGACCGTCCCCTTCCGTATTGGATTCTATTTTTTATGGCGTTTTGTACATGAGGGTGTGATTTTAGCGGCGGTAGTATATGGGGGAGATGACGTGGCATGTGACGTAGGCAAGTTTGGTTCGGTTTTTATTTTGTTCATGGGTAAGTGTATCGTGAAAATGTATGATACTAAAACGCGCTCTGCGATCCTTGTTTTGATTGCGTTGCAAAGCTGCAAGCCAATCTATGTGAGTGCGAGTTATTTTTTTTAAGTTTTACGATTTTATTGTGCAATACTCCTGCCCTGCAGTATCAGGATTTGAGGATTGAAGGCTGAAATTGTTATAATGTTGTATTGTCATGGGAATTGAATTTGTGTGCGAAGTTTCAGGAGAATCGGTTGAGCAGAAGTAGTTGAAAAATCTATTGCAAGATTTGAAACAAACAAACAAATACTTAGACGAAGTGAAGATAATTAAAACCGTTTAATTATAAAAATAAGTCCCTAAGGTACTTAACTTATGGCCGATTCCTATGATTTACCAAACGTTATTGGTTAAAATTTTAACACTTGTATCTTCACCAATAATGAAACAAAGACCAGATTGGCTTTGACAGAAGACCCTCCCATACGTTAGTGACTATCGCATTTAAAATTAGTTTACGAGTCTATTTATACGCTACGTTTGGCAATGGAAAATGCTACTATTGGTAAGCAAAACGATTCGTTTTTGGTTATAAGAACCGGGTATTAGTCTGTTTAATAAGTAACGAAGATTGATCACGATCAATGATGCTAAAGTAAATATTACAATCGTAATTCCTCAAAAATAAGCGAGCTTGTAAACTGATTTCCTTTTTGAATAAGTATATGTGGTGTTACGCGAATAGATTGAATTAGAAATGAGTATGTAAGAGGAAGTCTGAAAGTAGTGTCAGTGACTGAGAAGTTGTGTGGAAACATATACGTGTCATGATATACGTGATACGAAGGAATGAGGAACATGTCGTGAGGAAAGTTTTGAGTATGAATGTGGATGGTTATAAGAGTAGAGGAAGACCAAAGAAACGATGGATGGATAGTGTGAAAGATGATATGGCTAGAAAGGGGTGACTACTGAGATGACGGCATGCATGATAATAGAGATGTATGGAAGAAAAAGACATAATCTGGCGACCCTAAATAAGTTGGGATACGGGCAGAAGGATGATGATGATGACATGTGTTATAACATCATGTTTATGTAAGATTGTAGACTATCCATACATTGAAGACAAAAGTACCTACCTACTGTGCCAGAAAAGCCTAACCTTATTTGCCATTATTTTAAAAATAACATTTCAAAGCGAAATGTACAGCAGCCATATTTGATTTCATTTTCTTAAGCGCTCAGTTCCTGAAAATATGATAACTGAGATGCACTTAGCAGATGAAATATAACTCCTTTGAAAACCTTGCTTCATTTTACTTAGCTGGCTACGGTTAGACACGCAGTCAGTTATCGGCTACCCGTGAACAGTCAGATTTTGGGATGAATACAGTGGCTATGGGAGGAAGAACGCTAAATTTTTTGTATTTCGTTGACTTTGTAACTATAATAACGAAAATAAAACCGACTTCAAAAAAACAAAAAAAGATAAAAAAAACATCGTAAAATTTACAGTTTCAGAAGTCGGTGCTAATCCAGGCTGAACCAAAGTGAAGGCACCGACTTCTGAAACTATTAATTATTTTATTTTCGATTTTTGAAGTTGGTTTTATTTTTGGTAAAAAGCTTTTATTTTTTTCTTTTTAGTGGTCTTAATTAAAACATGGTTGGACCTACTACAAACGCTGCTCGTAACCTAATCACATTATGTATACTCTTCGTCATTGAGGAGTTCCATTGTCTATCTTCGAAGTTCTTTATCAAATCTTCACCAAATTTAAATGGAATCACCTCGAAAGAATACTCTTTCAAACAAAAAAGAATAATTAAAATCGGTTCACAATTGACGGAGAAATCGGTGAACATACATAAAAATAAAAACCTACAGTTGAACATAAAACATCCTCCTTTTTTGAAGTCGGTTAAAAGGTGACGTAGCCTACCCCTTCAGAGGTACGCAACTAAAGAGCGCTCAAGCGAAGTTTATAGTCGTGCCATCGTTCCGCTCGACATGCAGCCAATATGCAGCACGTCCAATGATATCAGAGGTCAGCCACACTGAATCTTCTGCTGAATATGGAACTCCTGAGGCCGTTTTTTTACGGCACTCGACATGGCAATGCGTTGGTGACTCCGAGCGCCATATATTTCTATGAAGCGTTTAACATAACATCATGCCTGTATTCTCCGAAGGGTTGGGCAGAGGTGTATAGTAACACCCTCATTTCACCGTTATATTTAAGTCCCATATAATAGAGGGCGAGCCTATTGCCATCAACCGGGCACAAATCCAAACTCCGGACTACTACTGAGGAATTCCACACGGAAAAACTCAATAACACTGCCCGATCTAGGGATCGAACCCAGGACATCACGACCAGCGGTCGCGCTTGCCACCACTAGACGAACAAGGCAGTTGGTCGCGTTTCCTGCGATGGTAAGTAAGTAACGTCGTGTCGTTTCATAAATAAACGATTCATTCATTCAACCATCCTCTTGACATAATCTTAGGCCGGCTTTACACCTGTAAAATTTCCTGACGTTAGACCCTTAGGTACCTAATTAATTTATGATATATTTGCAAATGTAAACTATTCTCATCAAAAATATTTGTTGTGAAAAAAATGGCATAAGTTACTTACATAAATTTTACATAAGCAACTTACAAGTGTAATGGCTAAATAACAACCGCGCCGATAGTACGATTTGCGAGGTTAAGCTGCGCTTGCCGCGGTCACTCCGTAGATGGGTGACCATTTGTTACACATCGAGACCCATCCGTGCCTCGGAGAGCACGTTAAGCTGTCGGTCCCGGGCGTCATACGAATACCTATGACAGTCGTTACGGGTAGTCAGAAGCCCGAAAGTCTGACAAACGGTTTAACCTTAGGATATCGGCATTGCCCAGGTACTGGGTTGCGGAGGTCTGATGGCAGTCGCTCCGTGTAAAATACTGGTATTCAGCCGCATCTGGTTAGACTGGAAGCTGACCCCAAGATAATTGGGAAAAGGCTAAGAGGAAGAAGAACTTACAAGTGTAACGGCAGCCTTAGCAGCATTTTTGAAACTCTGGGAAGACCGGTGACCTATCTAAGCCTTGCCTAGAGTTAAAATTAGTGCAACTTTAACCAATGAAATAGCATAGATTGCTCAGCCGCGAACAGTGACTCATTTCTATCTACCTCATAAACTAGTTAGACACTAACCTAGGTATAAAACTACAGTCACTAGTGTTAGAAACTCATGATTAATTTACGCAATAGAAACGATCAAATATCTTATGATACCGAATGCTGACAATCTATTTGATACGGTCAAGTTACTGTAATGTACTGACATGGGAACGAAAGGCCGCGTTCTCACTTTGTCGTGACTACAGATAGTCGTGTAGTTTTAAGTGTCGTGGCTTATATATTTAAATGGAGGTGTTCACATATAAGACGACACGATAAACTGTCGTTCACGACTTGTTTTTGCAGTGACGACAGATTGTCGAGTCAATGGGAACGGCTAGCACGACAGTCGTCCAACGATAAAATTATCGTCACGACATCGTGATGTGTCGTTGTTACGACTATCTGTCGTGGCCACGATAAAAGTATCGTCTCGTCGTAGCTTGCTACTGATTTGCAAACGACAAAGCGACTGTCGTGAGACGATAAAATGTCGTCGCGATACAATGGGAACAGCTAGATACGATAGTCGCTGAACGATAAAAAAGATTGACGACAAAAAGTTGTTATAATTGGAACAGCTAGAGACGACAGTCGTCCAACGATAAATTTATCGTCACGGCATAGTGGGAACGCGCCCTAAGGCTGCTTTTCCGCCAGAGATGTGCTATGCAACGTTGCTATGAATGCGTTTGATATCCACCAATCATATTCATTGGTCCACATAGCATAGCTTTGGTGGAAACTGATTCAACTAAGCTATGTTTTTTATATGGAAGGATGCGTGCTATAGATGGTCGCGAGTGGTGTAGCTATGTGCAGAGCAGTGTACCACACACACAGCTACCTTGCGGCGGCGCATTTTCATAGCACATCTTACTCGCTCCGCCACATAGCTTAGCATCAGTGGAAACGGTCACATAGTTTCGTAGCTTAGCTTTTAAAGAAAAAAGAAAGAAAGAAAGAAAGAAAAAACATTTATTTGTCACAGATACACTTTAACACAAAACATGATAGTATATAAATAATATTAAAATAAAAGACAACTGTGACAAAAAGGTGACCACTCAGCATAATGCTGTGCTATGGCGTGGGCCACAGACACAGCGCTGATTTTCAGTGATCACCTAAAACACGTGCGGACATTCAGCTAGTTATAAAACAAACAAATTATAATATAAATAAAATAAAATAAAACAAAAAAAAAAAAGAAATTTAACAACACAAATATATATATATATATATATATAAATATAAAATATATAAAACACCATACACATACACGCATCACCTTTATTGTAGGTAGGTATTTTACATTCTCGCAGTACAGCTGCACAGCACATCTCTGGTAGAAAGGCACCCTTATGAACAGATCTTTACATAGTATAAAACAAAGTCGCTCCCGCTGTCTGTACGCTTAGATCTTTTAAACTACGCAACGGATTTTAATGCAGTTTTCAGCAATAGATAGAGTGATTCAAGAGGACGATTTGTATGCCCCACATTAGTATCTACATTGCACCCGTGCGAAGCCGGGGTCGGTCGCTAGTCTATACTAATATTATAAAGCTGAAGGGTTTGTTTGTTTGAACGCGCTAATCTCAGGAACTACTGGTTGGAATTGAAAAAATATTTTTGTGTTGGATAGTCCATTTATCGAGGAAGGTTATAGGCTATATAACATCACGCTACAACCAATAGGAGCGGAGCATAAATGAAAAATGTTGCAAAAACGGGAAAAATGTCCACCCATGCGAAGCCGGGATGGGCCGCTATTATTAAATAAATCTGATTGTTTAGGTTATTAAACAGTAAGTTTGCATTATGTAATACGTATTTCTCGAGTCGGTACCAGCTATACCTACAAGAACAGCTCATGTTGTGTTCGGCATTTCTTCTCAGAGGTTGTCGTGTAGCGACACGTCGCGCCGCTGTTCCATACTCCGTATCGACGATGCGTGTTATGGTCGCTAGTGTGAAATAGTGATGATTGTACGTGCGGACGTATCATCAATACTAGCGATAGCTGTGATAGCCTTGTGGTGTGACCGTCGGACTACCAAGTCATAGGTCTCGAGTTCGAACCCAAGGCACGCACCTCTGACTTTTCGGATTCATGTGCATATTGTATAATTATCACTTGCTTAAAAACGGTGAAGGAAAACATCGTGAGGAAACCGGCATGCCTGAGAGATATTTTTCGAGGGCATGTGAAGCCAAGTCAGAGGCCCATGGGCGGCATTAACTGTGACACCAGGTTAGTCCACACGAAAAGAAGAAGAATACTAGCGATCATTAGATACTTACAAGTATCGGGGCGATACGAATATGTTGATCGGATAGGCAAAATGATACATTTGTGAAGCGATCATTCGTGTCTGCTAGGACCTAATTAGGTGATTAAACAGTTTTCTTATACTCTTTTGACATCATCAGAGTTTAATAACGTGATATTAATATGCCATATATTTGTCAGCTTCCTCGTTGGTCTAGTGGTGGTAAGTGCGACTTCTGATCGTCAGGTCCTGGGTTCGATCCCCAGGTTGGGCAGTGTTATTGGGTTTTTGCGTGTGGAATTCCTCAGTAGTAACCCGGAATATGGATTTGTACCCGGTTGATGGCAATAGACTCGCTCCGTATTACATGGGACTTAAACATAACTGGCGAAATGAGGGTGTTACTATACACTTCTGCCCAATACTTCGGGGAATACAGGCGTGATGTTATGTTGTATATTCATCAGCTTTGTAATATTCTACTCGTGTCGAGGTTAAACACATACATATTTTCTTAAACGTAATGATATCAAATAGTGTTTTTAACCGACTTCCAAAAAAAGGAGGAGGTTCTCAATTCGACTGTTTTTTTTTTTTGTATATTTGTTCTGCGATCTTTGCTAATTGTGAACCGATTTTAATGATTCTTTTTTTGTTTGAAAGAGTATTCTTTCGAAGTGGTCCTATTTAAATTTGGTGAAAATCTGATGAAGCACTTCGGAGATAGACCATTTGAAGTCGGTTTTTTTTTCTGTTAAAAAGTTTAATTATTTTAAAACCATAACCTTCCCCAAAGATATTCCAAGCGGTACTAAAAAACATAATCCTAGGTGGATTCTACTTCAAAGATTATCCCGAATTAGACAATCAATAACCAAGATCATCAACACGCACCAAACCAGAACAATTCTGAGACAAATCATTAAATTTTATAGCACTATTACGAGCAACTACACAAACGGGCGTGTTCTAAAAAAGTACCAAAACATACTAAGCGCTTTAGAAAACACTTAGCTCCCCTTTTAAACGCGCTATATTTAAAATGCGTTACGAAAACATCCCACCCTTTGGTACGAAGTTTTAAAAAAGCCGGCAAGTTCGTATCGGGGTATTCCGGGAAGGGTTACGTAGTCACTATGATTTAAAAGAAAAAGAATTCTGAAATAGAAAAATGAATTGCAAGTAAGAAAAAAACACTCGTTAAACTTGTACCTGTGGTTTTTAGGGACATTATTTTTTACGGAATCTATTTTGCAGACAGTCGAAAATGTTTTAATCGAAAATTCTAATCAGCCTGTATTTTTTTTACATCTATGGTTGTTAAATTACATTTATGAGACGACTGAGGGACGGTCATGACGAAACTATAAGAAGAATGCTCAATTATATTTATCACAATATTTGGATCGCGATCCTGAATCTGTTGATGGATTAAACGTGCAATAAATATCACTATCAAAGATCGCGATCCAAGTATCGTTGTAAATATTGAGCGTGTAGGATTCGCCTTTAGGATCCGTGTACCTATTTATGGATTACATGCACAATAAATGTCATACGAATACCTATGACAGTCGTTAAGGAAAGTCAGAAGCCCGAAAGTCTGATAACTGGTCTCACCTTAGGATATCGGCATTGCCCAATAACTGGGTTGCGGAGGTCTGATGGCAGTCGGTGCGTGTAAAATACTGATATTCAACCGCATCTGGTTAGACTGGTAACTGACCCCAATATAGTTGGGAAAAGGAAAGGCTAGGCAGAACGAACAATAAATCGCACCATCACGGATCGCGATCCAAATATTGTGATGAATATTGAGTTTGTAGCATACGCTTAGGGGTTTCTTGTTTTACTACAGAATCCTGAAAAGCACAATCCTCAGCCCACTCATTAACGCTTCACTTTAAGGTTAGAGTACACTCTACGTTTTGAATCGACCACCCTGCGGTCTGTAGGTACCCTCTTTCCCTTGGCAATTCGCAGAATCCGCTTTTAATGAGAGCTTATATTATGAAAGGAACGGATTTCGCAAATTAATGATTTAGGAGCAGAATAAGTTGGTTGTCGTCCAATGTTTCCAAACTTCGGAGTTCGAGTACCTCTTGAGAATGATATAGGTAGCTGTTTTCCACTTAAGAAGTACTTTATAGGGACACAAATTCTTAAACTCCTTCACGACCTCGGTCTTATAGACGATTTATTATGTTTTCTGAAGACGAAGTATTAAGCCTTTGGCCAGACTGCAAACGCGGGCGCGGGGCGGGCGCGGTGCGGCGAGTTCAAACAGAAGAACTTTATTTGAGTGTCCATAGTGGGCACGCGGGCGCGGGAAGCGGCGCGGGCTACTTGGCGCGGGGAGGGCGCGGGCTACTTGGCGCGGGGAGCGCGCGGGTAGCTCACGCCATAGGTCATTCAGACAAGTGGCCGCAGTGAGAGCGCGGGCGGCAAGCGACAATCCGCGCGGGAGCGGGGGATCTCAAACTAGTTCGAGCTGACCACGCGCGTTGTTGTGATGGCGTCTTCAAAATTAAATGTTGAAGAATTAATAAGTGCTATTCAAGCACGATCTGCACTGTGGATGTCGAAACATCGTTTTTTAGTAAGAATTTTCCAGTAAAAATAAGTCTTCTTCATCCATATTATATTTTGACAAACACTGGACACGACAACCGCGCTCCACTGCGGAGAGGTAAACCGCGCGCGTTCCCGCAGCCGCGCCGCTCCCCGCACCGCGCTGCCAGTCTGGCCAAACACTAATAGTTTCACAAACAGATCCATTAAGCTAACTATTGTTCTATGATACCTTTGTTTTGGCACTGAAAGAAGCTCTAATGTAGATCCTGAATACCTACTGAATAACCTTCTCATTGTTTAATACTAGACGAGATCCTAGAGCTAAAACAAATTAACGAAATGGAATCTTTAAATTTCAAAACTATGGTTACGGCCTTGCACAAGACTGAATTTACAGCTCCCAATGCAGTTGTAAATAACAATTTTACATCACCAACAGTGGCAGCAACTATTTTGTAGATATTTTATACAGAGAACTTGAAAATTAAAGCCAGGTCAATAGTCCTAACACTGGATAGGTATTCATGCCGGCTGGTACATTCGTGAAATATCGTGGTTTTATGTAAATTTCAACGTCTTGCTTCAACTTACACCGGTCTGCTCGCTGTTTATGTAAAATTTATTCAAAACGTACACCGCTACATAAAAATGTATTTATTTTTTATTACAAAGCACGTGGACATATTAATTTTGTGGTTTAAGTAATTATCAAGTTCTTGCTGCTTCGGTTCGATGCATGTTGTGTGAAAGCGTAAAAATTGTGGATTTGTGTAATTTATTCTTGAACCAAGTAATAAAATGTAAACAGATGATACCTACAAGGTAAGTCGGAAAGGGGGTACTAATCTGCGAGCCATTTAAAGTATCGCAATATAATATATAGTTTTAAAGCAAGTGTTAAAACTTCAAAATTGGATAATTTTTATTTCTTTGCAAAATAATTTTTATTTTTATTATTTTTAAAATTCTTCGCCCCTACTTTAGTGACGTATTCAGAAAATGGAGCTTGTAATCTATGACCTAAAATGTAAACACAGCTAATCATACCTGAGGACAGATAGATTTTAGGGTGTTTTTTTGTGAAATCTTTGAACAGCTATTTCTCAACTATTGACTTATGGGGAAAGTTGTAGAACAAAAGTTTTTCATTATTATGGGTAATTTAACACTCTTTCGGATTAGTACCCCTATCCTACAAACCTTGTATAATAAATTCGTTTTATTATCCGCAATCTAAAACAAGGCTAGTAGACAGTAAATCATCAACGTAAAATTTTGATTTCAAAGGCGACAATGAATGAGATTTGGGTTACAAAAGAAACATATTTATATCTAAAAATATCAGCATTAAACATGTTGGCCAATATTAAAATTATACCTTAATACCATTGCCATGAAAATTGCCGTGCTTGTTTTAAATTCCCAAGTCTACATTCAAACTAGGTATTTCAAGTGTTGCGTCAAATAATTCCGATTTTATCTGCAGTATCCAGTGGTCAAAGCGAGCTATTTCAAGGGTATTCCGATGTGTGGGCGACAATACCTTGTATTGTGTCCCTGCGAATATCACCCAACGCTTCAGTGGCGTTTACTTTGTCGATATCGAGAACAGATTCTATTGAAAACGAGACCTGAGGATGCTTACTGGTTTTTGAGACCGAAGGTATGTTTTCTTTGTCCGGGTACTCACCTTAGATTCTACTATCCTACCTTTGTGTCTATGGGAATGTGTTCTTCTTTTGTGCTTTTATATTTGTGATAGTAGGAAAAATTGGATTAGAGTATTTCAATCCTTTTATGTTAAATCTTTTATCGAACTGCCGCGTTGGTCTAGTGGTGGCAAGCATGACTGCTGACCGTGAGGTCCTGGGTTCGATCCCCAGGTCGAGCAGTGTAATTGGGTTTTGCCGTGTGGAATTCCTCAGTAGCAGCCAGGAGTCTGAATTTGTTCCCGGTTGATGGCAATTGGCTCGCCCTCTATTATATGGGACTTAAATATAACGGCGAAATGAGGGTGTTAATACACCTCTGCCTAACCCTTCGGGGAATACAGGCGTGATGTTATATTATGATACATAATTATTAAGATCTAATCAAAATGATACGGTCTACATTAATAAACCCCAAGAAAATCCTGTTTTGTCTCTTAAAGAAAACCAATGCAATTTACGACGTCAATACCCCTTCTAAATACCACATCAAATTGTGGCTACTTATCCTTCCAAACTCGATTCCAGCAAATTCGATCATTATTATCATTAACTTAGAATTCAATATCGACTATCGTTACTTGATTGATTAGTTAGTCGGGTTCGAAGGAGAGTGGCTCATCAAACATGCAGGCCTGTCTACCGAACTGTTCGACGCTATTTGCCACAATGACTCAATCTGGGGAGCGATCTGCTCAATAGATGATTAGTTCGAACCACTGAATACGGCAGCTTCTTCATTATGTGATATGGAGTGGGATCTTAGCGTTGTGATAATAGAGACGTATTCCATTGTTTGGGATAGGTCAGGTTCGTGATATTTGGACGGGCATGTTTGAGTTGCGCAACAGCGCTAGCACAAATACAAGACATATATCGCTCATTTGGTGGTACAATGGCATCATTACACTTTTTTAAATTTTCCAGGAGGATATTTCTCCCGATGTAAATGGTTTTTCCGCACATTTTGACATACATACATAAACTCACGCCTTTCTCCCATAGGGGTAGGCAGAAACTATAGAACGCCAGATGCTACGACTCTTACATACCCCTTACCTGGCTTTGACATATTTATCTTGTTTTAAAAAAAAAGCGTAATTACGTCATTGTTGCACCAAATGAGCGATATAACTGAAGTAACTAAACAGTAGTAGTTAAACCATCGGTCCCGGCTGTCACAAGAATACCTAAGACAATCGTTACGGGCAATCAGAAGCCCGAAAGTCTAATAACCGATCTAACCTTAAGATATCGGCATTACCCAGTTACTGGATTGCGGAGGTTTGATAGCAGTCGCTCCGTGTAAAATACTGGTATTCAGCCGCATCTGGTTAGATTGGAAGCTGACCCAGACATGGTTGGGAAAAGGCTAGGAGGAAGAAGATATTCTACTGTGACTAATTCTACTGTGATCGGGATTTTTTCGATAACACCAATCAAATAATACATTATGGCTGTTTTTCTAAAGCAAGTTCTATAAATTCTATAACATCTCATGTTAGTTGTCTTTTTGTTTAGCTCGGGATGGTAGCATACACGATTTTTTACTTCCAAAACATACCTGGAACTCACAAGGCCATCGTCAGGCAAAATTTTTATCATCAATTTAATCTGCCCTTTATAAAAACCATCCTTTTTATATTCATTTGCCAAATTCTGCTGGCAAAACGAATATCAAAGTCAGTAAAGGTCAAATACCTATTATTTTTTGAAATCTTAATGAGAACCTCTTCGCCATAATCGTTTAGAAGGTTTAATTTTAAACACGTTTCATTAAGGTTCTTAGCGGTGGAGCTTTGAGAGCCGACGTCACTAAAAATTTGCTAACCAACGCTAATTCTGAAAGCGAGAATGCGGTCATTTCATCATTTATAGGCCTACAAGTATTCTTAGCGTATATCAAGGTCATTTTAATGAAGATCTGTTTACTAGCTTTCGGTCGGGACTTTGTTCGTTCCGTTAGTCACTTTCGTTGTCTTCCAAGTCTCGCCTTCTCTTTCGAGTCGAATCTCTAAAAATCTTACGTACCTAATTACATTTCATCTACCTATATAAATAAAAATGAATTGCCAAATGTGTTGCTAAGCGCAAAATTTGAGAACGGCTCAAACAATTCGGCAATTTATTTTTAAATAGGTATATTCCTTACGGCACAAGGTAGGTTCTTATGGAGAGAAAAAACATAAAAATTGCGTGGAAAATAGTAAAAACAACACCTTTCTTTTCCCACTACAGGCCAATAACTTTTGACAGAACAAAGTCTGTCCGGGCAGCTAGTCATAAAATAAAACTGAAATTAAGTTTTTTAATACTTGGGTGTTGATGGTGTTGATAAGTCACTTAGTCAACAAGACAACCACAATTGTTATTTACAAATCTATTAAGGGCCGATGTTAGCAACGTCAAATAACGTTTATCTAAAGAATTGACTGGTTTTCTATACAAAACCTGTCAAAACGTTGGTAAAATCTGACCTGAGAAAGATATACTTACGTTTCCAAATACTGGAAGACCCTGTACACCGGCTTTCTGTAGACCAGGAATCCATCGCACCGCTCCATGATCACCAGTTTCTAGAACTTTCCCACTATGTTTCAACACCACCTCACGTTATCACGGGACCACCACAAACCACACTTTTCAACCACATTTACCATTCTACGAATATTCGTTGATATCATAAAAAAGGACTCGGTAAAAAATGTTTTTAAGCACTGTCCTTTATTAACACTTACACTAGTATTCCGTAAAAAATTAAGGCGTCCGTCAACTACGAAAAAGTTTACAAAATTCGTTTGGTCCTTTTTGGTGACTTCGGTCTATACTTAAGGCTGATTTATTGGTTACAAGGTATAAATATTTGGTAAAGAAGCACTTAAAGTTAACTATAACTACTAATTTAACGCCTAAAAGGCGATCACAGTCCACTTTTGAATGAATTCTCAACGATTTGGCAGAATATTATAAACCTGCTTCTCTGTAAAAGAAGAAAATACGTTCAAGTTTTGTGCAAAGGTTTGTAGATAAACATTGCGTTTATCACAATAGCTTGTATTTCCCCGAGTATCTGAAGTCAGAGCAAATCGCTATCAAATGTTGAACCAACAAAAGGCTTCAGCAGCACGTTTTCCGACCTTAACGTTAAAAGACCTTTTTCTCGGCTCGACTACCCTTGTCATTACTGAGACGTCAATATCGTGCTCTCTCGCGCTTTTCAAGTTACAATGCGTCGTATCCACACGATTGACATTCACAGACTCGGAAGAGACATGAAATCGTATGACTTTCCGAGTGCTCTATTGGAATTTTATTCAACAGATTCATTCGGAAATGTGTCAAGATTTTTGCGCTAAATTAAACCTTTCATATTTTGTATAAGAGGGAAATATATGTGGTATATTTCGATTAGATAAGAAAACGTTCTTATAAATATAACATTGTGAAAAAATATTGTGCGCAAAATACTAAAAATACAGTGGCAGTCACTGGCATACACTATCATTTAGCCGTTGGGACTGTCAGCAGCATCCGGCGGCGAACAATTGTTCCGGCAGTGATAACAACACGACATACATACAAAACACCGTCCACACCATTCAGGGCATCCTAACTAAATATTACTTGCCAAACAATAAATACAAACATGATAAACTGCCGCTACCTTGTTATAAAAATGAGCGCCAAAAAACATGTTTACCATAAATAAATTTCACTGGAATTAATCGTAGACTCCTTTTACATTTTACAGACTTCGACCAATATGGAACCTTGTTTCGAAAGCATGCGAGACCGGCGCCGAGCATGACATGTGTACGCATCGAACGTCCAGACACGACTGACCAATAAAGCGTCCGCGACATGCATTCTATATCCCAAATATGCGTACGCGCAGCGCCGGAAGCAGGTGTCACGCACGCCACCTGTTCCCGTCGCGAATACCAAAAAGCATGCTCACTTAAACAGTCAGTTCGAACAATGACCTGTCTGGACAACGGGTGTCCCACACAAGGCTAATTGGGACTTATTTCGGAATCAATATAGGCGCAAATGGCTATCGAACGACATCTGTAATCTTTATAACTGAGCTCAACGCGGCATACATACGGTATTGACGAATTTTATGTGTACAGTTAGTCGGTTAGCCTTTGTTGTGGCCGCAGGTTATACCGGCTAAGTACCGGTCAAGCTGGTTAATAAATATTTGATGGATAGCTGCACCATAAGTGGTGTTAACATATTCATTAACATACTGTGAAGTAAAGGTAAATAATGGTGTTAACTTTCAAATGCAATTTCAATTTCTATACTTAAATTATAGCAGTTGTAATTTATCGTTGACTAGCGACCCGCCCCGGCTTCGCACGGGTGCAATTTAGATACTAATGTGGGGCATATAAACCTTCCTCTTGAATCACTCTATCTATTGCTGAAAACTGCATTAAAATCAGTTGCGTAGTTTAAAAGATCTAAGCGTACAGACAGCGGGAGCGACTTTGTTTTATACTATGTAAAGATATTGTTCAGTTAAGCAGTGATAGCCTAGCGGTTGAACGCTTGCGTTCCATGCAGGAGGGTCTGAGTTCGATCCCGGCCCGTACCTCTGACTTTTTGAATTCATGTGCGGATCGGAATTTGATTATCACTTGTGTTAACGGTGAATGTCAACATCGCGAAGAAACCTGCACACCTGAGAGGGCTCCGTAAAGTTCTCAATGGTGTGTAAACTGCCAACCCGCACCAGACCAGCGTGGTGGACTAAGGCCTAAACCCTTCTCATTCTGAGAAGAGGCCCGTGCCCAGCAGTGGGACAGTAATGGGCTAATTATATTAATTACGTTAGGTTATTGTTCAGTTCTACCGCATTATAAAGCACAGAGCCAACTCAGAAGCCTTGTAAATAATTTTAGTAAAAGCATAAGAAATTAGAAACACTAAAAAAAGTAGAAAGAAGAAGGATAAAACTTTTTAACAAAATTAAAACCGACTTCAAATTGTCTATCTCCAAAGTTCTTCATCAGATCTTCACCAAATTTAAATGGGACCACTTCGAAAGAATACTCTTTCAAACAAAAAAAGAATCATTAAAATCGGTTCTCAATTAGCAAAGATATACCTACATACAAAAAATAAACATACAGTCGAATTGAGAACCTCCTCCTTTTTTTGGAAGTCGGTTAAAAAGAGCTTACAGATAACATCACGCCTTGTATTCCCAGAAGGTTTCGGCAGAGGTGTTTTATTACATCCTCGTTTCGTCAGTTATGTATAAGTCCCATGTAATAGGGGGCGTGCCTATTGCCATTAACCGGGCACAGATCCAGACTCCGGGCTGCTTCTGAGACATTCCTAATTGAAAAACCCACTAACTGCCCGACTTGGGGATCGAATCCAGAACCCCATGCTCAACAGTCGTGGTTGCAACCACGAGACCAACAACGTAGTCAAGAGCTTACACTCGTCTAGAAATCTAAGAAATTACGTCCACTTTAATGTTTTAATCAGAAAATCTTACTTAAAAGCTGAGACGAAGCCACGAAGACAGACTTACACCCCCATATTCTAAGACGTTCCTCCAAAAGTTACTCGACTCAGAAAGGCCTCGAAAACACCTTCAAAATTGTATTCTTAGTCGCAATTTCGAGTGAACTTTGAGGTTCCTCGACGAAGTCATTACGTCATAATTTGAATTATCTGCATCGCGCAAATAACGCCGCGATAAATAATTGTAAGGATTATCGTAAGCATATTCGATAAAGTCTTCAAAATTATTTTTTGTTATATACGAACTTTGACACTTCCTTCCTTAAGGTAGGTTCCGAGGTAGCTTGAGTTTGACAGATGATTCCTTACCTCGACTGAGGAAGAATCTCGAGTCGAGGACGTTTATGTCAACTATAACTACCGATGGTAGTGAGTCGAGGTGGAGTCGAGTCGAGTAAGTTTTGGAAGAACGTCTTAGAATATGGGTGTTAGATGCTCATAAGCTTTTAAGAAAACAGGTCACGGAGAGCCTCCAAAAATATGGAACTTAATAAAGTCTAGGGACAGATTTATTCAGGCGGACGCATCCAGTTTGTGACTGAATGAATTTACGTGAGAACTACTTTGGAAGTTAGCGACTGACGTTCAATGCTGAGGTAAGTCTCTTCTTCTGTAGTTGTGTTGAAGTCACGGTGAAGACTTATTACTGTCTCAAAATCGGGATTTAATTCTGAGAAGGCGTTAACTGAAAATTTACTGTTTTATAATACTTTGGCGTTCGTATTCGTCATAGGTAGAGACTCGGGGCTTATTTAACCGCGCGGACTATTTGAGAGGTTAAGCAATGCTTGCCACGGTCAGCTCGTGGATGTGTGACCGTTCGTTACACATCAAGACCCCTGCGTGCTTCGGAGAGCACGTTAAACCATCGGTTCCGGGTGTCATATGAATATCTATGATAGTCGTTACGGGTAGTCGGAATTCCGAAAGTCTGACAACCGGTCTAACTTTAGGATATCGGCATTAACCAGTAACTGGGTTCCGTGTAAAATACTGGTACTTACTCTATATTCTATACAACTTATTTTTTGAGCTCCGTCCAGACTAGAGCAAAAAATAGGTACCTACCTATTTATTTTTCTATTTCATCTCTAAGGATCTGAAAATCCGACTTAATTACATACACATTAAAAATTTACTAATCATATCTTCTAATTAGTTGGGACACACTATTTTGAATAACAAAACTTCCCGTCCTTATCGCAGGCGTAACCAGTAGTACCTACTAAAACAAAGCCGAAATCGTAACAAAATTTTAATCAAGTGTTAATACTGACTATAATCACGCGATTTGAGTACTCGCGTAGTAAAGTATTAATATCGAGCAGTTAATCAGCCTAACTTGTACAAATTAGAGTTAACCACGCAATCCTTCAACCCTCTAATGATTAGGCTTAATGTAAATGCCTTATCATGTTTACCAATCTTAAAAAAAAACTAATTTTATACTTCTCATTTTAAAATCACTGCTGCAGTTTGACAGAAAACCAAGTTTGCCTTCCTTGTTCTTAAATCGATGAATTGCGAAAGTTATGACGATTTAATTTTACCAGCTCTTTTTTTGATCGCATCTATTTTTATTCGGCTTTCGTATTTAAGGTACTGGGATTTTTGCAGTGTTCCTGAAAATTCATTCACTCATTCGAAATATCCGGTCCTTTGCAATCGTCATAGGATTATCGCAAAGATCCGACTTTTTCGATTATCCAGATTAGAATTCTCTATTGTATTCACAAATTAAGTCTCTAGAGATTATCTGTTTAGAGCTAGCCTAGCAAACTACAACTTTGAACTAAAGTTTGTCTGTCCACACCTTTCCTTACATTTTAGAGCGAGTAAAGCAGATACCCAAAGATTCAGAGTAAAGACAGTAACTGCGAGGTTAAATCCACAATGATATTACACTAGCGGCCCGTCCCGGCTTCGCACGGGTGGATATTTCTCCCGTTTTTGCAACATTTTTCATTTATACTCCGCTCCTATAGGTCGTAGCGTGATGTTATATAGCCTATAACGTTCCTCGATAAATGGACTATCCAACACAAAAAAAAATCTAATTCCAACCAGTACTTCCTGAGATTAGCGCGTTCAAACAAACAAACTCTTCAGCTTTATAATATTAGTATAGATGTGAAACGCAAACCTAAATATTAAATTAAAATACTAAAATCATTTCAGTATAAACTCAATTTCTGTCTCGTTTTTTTGTCCTATTTTACCTTGAAATACCCCGTTCCTAATTAAAACGTGCCACCTACATCAAAGTCACGAATATCAAGCGTCCCCATTGAATTTCTGTGCCCGGTTCTCGTGCCCGCTCACGTGGACACAGACTAACTACCGCTGGGATAAAACCTTCAAAATTGGAAATCCTTTCAAAGCTCAAACTTGATATTGCATAAATTTTAATTATGTTCTATAAGAGCCCGTTCACACAGCAGATCCGACTTTGTAGGACCGTTTTTAACTGATCCGTTGGTACTAGATGTATTGTTCATATCTGTCGAATTCTGTTCCGTTCGTCCGATCTTGATAGACAGCTTCTGGCGAACAGGATACGATAAAAATAACGGATCGTGTGTGAAGGCACCTATACTTCTCCATACATTTTCATGTACGGATCCATTTTTTATACTGTTCCCGGCATCCAGTTTTTGATGACAAAATGTGTAAGAATGTCGGACCAGTATTTTTTACTGGATTCAGAATACTGTCGTGTATGTGAACTCGCTCATACAACTACAGGCGCCATCACCAAAATAAAAACCGATCCGCTAAAAACGGTCCTATAAACAGTTTCTGTGTAAATGGGGTGTCAAGTTCTAAGTCAAAAATTTATCTTATTTCAACTTATTCGGACTGTATTACTGTCGGTAATGTATGTACGTGACGACTTTTCCCGTTCTCGTGCAACGCCTGAATACCACTGGAATAAAACCTCGAAAATGGGATCTCCTTTCAAAAGTCAAAGCTGATGAATGGCAATCATAAAAACTGTCTGCTTTTAAATTGGTTGCCGATTTGCTCATCGAATTAGTAGTAGTGCTAGTTAATGAATTAAACAAGAGTGCACAAATAAACGTCGTCTTATAGTCTAGCGATCAGATCGTGTGTGGGGCAATGAACTGAAGCCACAGAGTAGTTAGAAACAGAGTGATGAGTGCGGGAGCATTGCGCAAGAGACTGCATGAACACTGTGTATCGACACTACAACAGTCGTCAATGAGAAATACGCGTTTACCCAAATTCGAGGGGCTCGTGGCTAAATAACAACCGTACGGATTGATCTGCGGCTTAAGCTGAGTTTGCCGAGGTTAATCTGTGGATACGTGACCACTTTCTACCAATCGAGACCCATTCGAGCTTCGGGAAAGCAAATTAAACCGTTGGGATCGGTTTTTATAAAAATGCCCATTACAGTCGTTATAGTTACGGATATCAGTATTACACTGGAACTCGACCTCAACATATTGAGAAAAGGCTTTGTGGATGACGACGTGTTTCTCCAATACAGACATTTTAACCTAGTACAGTTCGAAGGGGAACTATACGTATTGTGCATTCCGTTTACTCACTTATCCGTGACTGCGACTAATGACTAACTATAAAATCGCTACTTGACAGAATTAGAGAAACTAGCCGCACTGTCTCGTATTTATTATTGGTTGGATGCTAAAAGCTGAAACAGTTAATGTTTGAAATGTCTTCAGCAATTAGCTTTCGATTCATTTGAAGCTGGTCATAATTCTTGTGAGAAATGTGATGACGCATAAAACATTATTTCTACTAATTTAGCTTTTGAACGAAAACTAAAATTATTCTTCGTCTTTACGATTAAGAATAATTTTTGTATTCGAGACGAAATGGGTGTTCTTTTTCATATGGTGCTTATTCAGGATAGATACTTTTACCTCTGTACCAAATCCGTTCTATCTTCACAGCGGTATTCAAACTCAACACATTCAAAATTATGCATTCATAATATTAGTGGGACTCATTGTAACGGCAAATTTCCATAGACTCATGGCTAAAAACTCCATCAATATACTGTATATCTGCCTAGCCTTTTCCCAACTATGTTGGAGTCAGCTCCCAGTCTAACCAGATGCGACTGAACACCAGTATTTTACACGGAGCGTCAGCCGTCAGACCTCCGCAACCCAGTTACTGGGCAATTCCGATACTTGTCAGACTTTCGGGCTTCTGACTACCCGTAACGACTGTCATAGGTATTCGTATAACACCCGGGACCGACTGTTTAACGTGCTCTCCGAGGCACGGAGGGTTCTCGATGTGTAACGAACGGTCACCCATCTACAGACTGACCGCGGCAAGCGCAGCTTAACCTCACAAATCGTATGATCCGCGCGGTAGGTAATTAGCCACGAACCCCCCATCAATATACTGTAGGTACCAGTAAAGGCGAAAAAGGCGGTTTAAAAAAAGGAAAAAAAACCACTGGAAACGGGTGTGCACGGCGTCCTCATAAATTGTTCTACACTATTAACCAAGACATTAAACCATTGCGGGAAACATAAAACCCGTGAAATTACTGCGACATAATCAACTGAGCCTTAAATTCCGACATTTTATGAGATAAAATCCTACTAGTATTATTATAGCTAGATACTATATAACTTTCGTCAGCGATATTCATGCTCTTCTTCTTCTTCGTGTGGTTAGTGACTAAACTGGTGTCAGAGTTTATGCCGCCCATGGGCCTCTGACTTGGCTTCACATGCCCTCGAGAAATATCTCTCAGGTATTTCCTCACGATGTTTTCCTTCACCGTTTTTAAGCAAGTGATAATTATACAATACGTACATGTATCCGAAAAGTCAGTCCGACGGTCACACCACTAAGCTATCACAGCTTCACTTTAATTCATGCTTAAGGATGTAAACATGTTAACTCACGTGGTTATTTCTGAAAGCCCCGACTAGTTTTGGACTCAACAAGCCCTTTTAAATAAAAAGCGATTAAATACGCTAAAAATTGAATTTTCTAAGATAAAAAACACAAGAAAATAAACTCAAACTCAAAATATTTATTTGCACACTAAGGTAAAATAATACAGATCTTATTATATAGAGTAGGTACAGCTTAGCAACCTTTTCCAGGTGTTGCAATATTTGAGGGCTCTAATTATATGAAAGTATATTTATAAATTTACTTATGTGTCTACTTGGTACATAGTGCCTAATTCTTGACTATTGTTATTCTTAATACACAATATTTTTAATTAAGGATACTAGAACCAAAACAACATAGTATATCGAGTGATATGTTATTGAGTAGGTAAATAGGTATTGGTATAGGTGTATTATTAATTGTATGTTTTATTTATTTAGGTTTATGTTATTTTTGCTTATATTGGGTGTTTTTAACTTTATTTATTTTCAAAATATTCGTTGATTGAGTAGAAGCATTTTTCTATTAAATATGTTTTTAATTTTCTAATAAATACTATTTCCTTTGTTTAAATATAAAATTAGGTGAAAAAATTATGGCGTCTTTAAGACTATTTAATGTCTTTTTGTTCAGAAATAAAATGTAGGTACCCCGATTCAATATTACCGTAACTCTTTCTATACTAATATTATAAAGAGGAAAAATTTGTATTTTTGTATGTAACGAACAAACTTAAAAACTACTGGACCGATTTCTAAAATTCTTTTGATTTTAGAAAGCTACATTATCACTGGGTAACATGGGCAATATTTATTACTGGAATAAAACTTCTTACGCGGGCGGAGTCGTGTGGACACAGCTAGTATATTATAAAAACGTGTAAAAATCACGTAGACTACGCTTACAGAGTTGCACGCAAAGACCATCAACAATATTTTCTTTTTCGTAACAAGGAAACTCCTCTACAATTTCAAGACCCCTCAGATTTTTCTTTAGAATTCTCGTCATGCGACGAGTCGATGTCGTACCGTAGTCCCGAGGGGGTCCCTCCGATAATATAATACATTCCTCCGAGACTTGAACAATGGTCGTCAATAATGGAAGTGCTCTACACTGTGATAATATCATTACTAAAGACTCGTTATGTTGATGCAATCAATTGAGAGAATGATAGGCATGCACAAATATTATGTCGCGGTCTAACAAACTTAGGCACTAAGAAAAAGATAATTGATGCAAAAAGAAAACTAAATGATACACAGTTTTTATTGGACGAAGAGGAAATATTTTTCGTAATGAGATATTTTTGTTACTGTCCTAGATGGTTATTGTAGGGTAGTCAAAAATTAAACTATTTTCCTGATAGTAGATATTCTATCTTTAAATATCGATTTCTGAATAACTAGGTACGTTATGATACCGATTGACGGCACGACATAATTTTTTTAATATGTATTTTACATTTGGTGCTTATAAATAGAAAAAACGTTAGCAAATGTTTTTTTTAACGAAGATCAATTAAAACACAATATATGAAACAAATATCTGCACTTAAGAATTAAACCACTGCCGTAAAAGCTTGAAATCGTGACAAAAACATATCAAACTCCTTTTACTCTAGCATTTAAGTCCTAACACTTTTACGGCAGAAAATATGGCGTCTCGTTTTAATTGTTCTACGACTACGTGCGTGAAAGGGATAGCGACATTTATTCACAGTCAAACGATGTTGAAGAAGACATTTGTGGGCACCACATAAAAACTTACGACCTCATAGTTTTGATGGCTATGTAGAATGCCATTGACTTCATAGAACACGAGACATCCTTGTCTATCATGCGAGCCTATTTTGAATAGAAATGGCTTTTGGAAAGGTTATTAAACAGCTAGCGGCCCGTACCGGCTTTGCACGGGTGGACATTTTTACCGTTTTTGCAAAAAAATTCATTTATGCTCCGCTCCTATTGATCGTAGCGTGATGTTATATAGCCTATAACCTTCCTCGATAAATGGAATATCCAACACAAAAATATTTTTTCAGTTCAAACCAGTAGTAGTTCTTGAGGTTAGCGCGTTCAAACAAACAAACAAACTCTTCACCTTTATATATATAGGTATGATTCGGCTGTACGTGTGTATGTCACTGAACTCCTCCTAAACGGCTGGACCGATTTGTATGAATTTTTTTGTATGCGTTTGGGTGGCGCACTGGATGGTTTAGATCACAATTGGACCCGGTAGGTGGCGCTGCTTTTCCGGGCAGGACGACGTCTACCGGATCCGCTAGTATTAGTATACATTTCTAATTGATCAAAAGCAAAGACTAAATAAAGTACCCATAATGATTTCAGAACTCGTAAGAAGAAATTATGAAAAATATGCAAATGGTAACTGCCTCGTTGGTCTAGTGGTGGCAAGCGTGAGTGCTGGTCTTGAGGTTCCGGGTTCGGTCCCCAGGTCGGGCAAAGTGTTATTGGATTTTTCCGTGTGGAATTCCTCAGTAGCAGCCCGGAGTTTGGATTTGTGCCGGTTGATGGCAATAGGGTCGTCCCCTATAACATGGGACTTAAATATAACGGCGAAATCAGGGTTATGTTATGTTTTATGTTATGCTAATGGTTCTGCTAAAAGCTCAATCTTATTTGCGTAAATTCTAATTTGCACAAGCAAGCATGAAAGTTAAGGCTCAATTTACACCGCCGCGGAATCGAATGGAAGCGACTTTTTGCAACGAAATTGTACATAGCATAATGAACTTTATGTCAATTATATAACTTACAAACTAAATAGGAGAGGGAATTCTCGAGAATGCGCGAGGATTCCCCGGAAGACGCGCGACCTTTTTTTGGCTCCTATTTAGTAATACTTCCATTCCATTCCGCGGCGGTGTAAATTGAGCCTAAGACGGCAAGAAGTTTGCGCAAACGGTATTGTTATTACCGATACTTCGTTTGCGCAAACGATTTCAGAAACCGTTTGCGCATGCAAGCCGCTGTGTACCCGGACAGTTTTAGGATATCAATCTCTGCCCTTATGCAGTTTCGTTTAGGCTACAAATACACCACTATATTATGCCTCCCGCGAGTGTCGTTAGCGGCTACAATAACATCAGTAACATAGGAACTGCATTTACCTGCATACTAGGAATAATACTTAAACATGTTATCAGAGGGTTTGGTAGGTAGTTTAAAATCTCTTTTCATACTTGTTAGACTAAGGAAATTTTTAAAAAATACCTACCTAATTTCAGTTAAGCAAGTAATGTTGTTCTCCGACGAAAAACCCTTTTAATCCGTGCGATAAAAATATAAAAATTAATTTCAAATGTAGCATTACGATAATTGTTAGTACTTTGATATTATATTAATGTTATATAGGTACTCGTACTTTGGTTTTGTGTTTATAGTGCAACTAGCGGCCCGTCCCGGCTTCGCACGGGTGGACCTTTTTCCCGTTTTTGTAACGTTTTTCATTTATGCTCCGCTCCTATTGGTCGTAGCGTGATGTTATATAGCCTATAACCTTCCTCGATAAATGGACTATCCAACACAAAAATATTTTTTCAATTCCAACCAGAAGTTCCTGAGATTAGCGCGTTCAAACAAACTCTTCAGCTTTATAATATTAAGTCTTAGTATATAGATTATCTCACCAACTCTTCGACCAAGCCCAGCGATTATGACCACATCCGCTATAATATTGTTATCTGTTTCAACGGTCTTCTGGGGAAACCCCATAGGCAATATTTACTACCTAGTATAGTCGCCGGCACGTAACTTGGCGAGGTTTTGGCGTAGTAAGTTTGCACATGTACACTTAGTGCAACAAAAAAATGGTCACTTTTATTGTTTGTCATTATTCTATGGTTATTGCCATATTACCCGACTGCCAAGGAAGGGATATTAAACATGTGTCTAGAAAAATAAAAAAGGAGAGTTATTCTCTTCTCTACTCTTGCCATGTTACGAATGAATATCTATACTAATATTATAAAGCTGAAGAGTTTGTTTGAACGTGCTAATCACAGGAACTACTGGTTGGAATTGAAAAAATATTTTTGTGTTGGATAGTCCATTTATCGAGGAAGGTTATTGGCTATATAACATCACACTATGACCAATAGGAACGGAGCATAAATGAAAAATGTTGCAAAAACGGGAAAAATATTCACCCGTGCGAAGCCGGGACGGGCCGCTAGTAGATAATAAAATAGAGATAATGAATGTCTAACTAATTTTGTTTGACAAATTCTGTTACGTCTAAAAGCCGATACGGGGCTTTTACTTCTAATAAATTAGTATAGGTGTACCTACCCTTCTAGGGCTATGCAAAATGTAACTTACATTAGCGCAGATCTGAGTTGGTAAGGTGAGGTTCAGAGATTTAATTCTACTAAAAAAAGTTGTTGCGAACGAAAAATTACGCGTTTGTGAAAAAAAAAGAAAATCTAGTTTTTTTTTCGATTATTTTGAGAGTTTTTGTAAACGAATACTGTCTATATGAACGGTTCTGTTAGTAGAGTTGGCCCTCTATTCTTTAAGTTACATAGATATGCCACCAGAAAATTAGATGACTCCATCAGAAAATAAAACGGGGGATGATCTTATAGGACGTGCTTGGATAAACTTAATTTGAAACAACTTGATCTAGGTGTAGTCGTAGCCGTAACAACATAACATCATCACGCCTATAGTCCCTCAAAGGTTGCGCAGAGGTATATAGTAACACCCTCATTTCGCCATTATGTTTAAGTCCCATGTAATAACTACTGCTGCATGTAATAGCTACTCCGGGCTACTACTGAGGAATTCCGCACGGAAAAATCCAATAACACTGCCCGACCTGAGGATCGAACCCAGGACCTCACGATCAGCAGTCGCACTTGCCACCACTAGACCAACGAGGCAGCCGAAACAACTACATAAAAAAAAACTATATTATGGCAAGGTAAAATTTATTATGGTACAGCTTTCGTAAGTGCAGTGCCCTATGGCGTCCGAAGAAAGGTGTGATACACCAAGCAAGTGTCAAAACACGTCCTCAATTAAGATTCAATTCATTATTATGCATACGTCATATATAATTAGTGGGCATTCCGAGTCTTGTCATACCTTTCCACTTGAACTGATTAAGGTATCAAGTAACGGTATTTCGAGGCCCTTCGGTCAATTTAGAAAGAGTTCACTTTGACTTTAGTATTGAATAAATTAATCTAAATCGAACGTCGATATCGGAGAGGTCACTGGCCGAAACTATACTTTTACGGGCGGTTCCTAGGATATACCGATCGGCATAGGTTAAAAATTAAGACTTTGTTATCTTTACCAATAATAAAGTCGTCATAGCTTTGCATAGTAGACCCATCCCATACGTTAGTCTGGCAAACGAAAATATAGATTGAAAAATATCAGCATAGCAACCCAAAAATTAGTATAAAATACCTGATAACCTAATTTGATACTTAAGAATTATTTGTTTTTATATGGCATAGCGTTTCCATATGAAAAATTCGCAAATAATTCGAGTCTCTACTTTCGTTTGTCAGACTCCTATCACCTGTCAGAGACCTATCACAGATTAAAATAGCTATACTATATATATGCCTAATTTGGCAAAAAAAAATACACCATTGGTAAGAACAAAACAAGTGTATAAAACAAGGCGTAGGCCTACCTAACATAAACAGTATTTTTTCATCTACTGTAAGTATGTATTATATTTTTATTTTAAAGGAATCTGTTAATTCTGTTGTCGGTAGCTGGTAACACTGGACAATGTTGATAAAGGAGGGTAGCCGTCAAGATGAATCAACGTACCCGACGTTATAAAAACAGTGGTCATTCGACGGAGCAGAAGATTCTATTTCGTACAGCCGAAGAAGTCTGACCTTTTATATCTGAGTAGCTTGTCCTTATTTTCTGATCTTGTGTAAATTATTATATTGTGAATAAGCTTCTGTAACTAAACACTAACCTAAATATAAGTAGGTACTCTTAGTGGTGGAGAATCTATGTTGGGTTCATTTACTATACCCGCAATCCTGTGCAGACCGATATTAGCTATAACTGTAATGATAGATTCACCCTTACACGTTTCTGTTTTGATTGTCTTTTACAATTCAACTTTCAGTCGCCCAGAGGTACGTAAATGCTTTTGAGAAGTCATTAAATGACAAGCGACATACATGTTTGATTAGCAAAAAAAATCTGCTATGAAATAGTCTGAGCACCTCGACTAGGTTAGGTTAGAAGTGTGCTTATTTCTTTTTAACAACTCAGAAAAGTTTATTGTTGAAAATCCCACACAATTTTCTCCGCTGATCATACATCGCTGGTCAAAACCTCAATATTTAGCTAACCGTTCAAATGACAGCCAATGCTTTTTGCTTTACCTGCACTTTTCTTCGAAGTAAGCCTCTTCCCATTCCGGCTTACAATCCACTATATGTTATAAAACGTTCAACAAGTTACACAAATTCATAGTTCAAAATAATATAGGTAATGTAAAAGGTAGCACTACAATTAAAAATTCACGTAAAAAGCTCACATATTCATTATTTTAATGAACGATACAATCAAATCTGTGGTGACTCTGTCACATAAGTAAGGAAACTACAGTAGCTGTCATTTATTGTTATTTAAATTCAATATATCCTCGAACGAGGTCTTCAGGAAAAATGTATAATATATAAAAGTAATAAAAATAATAAACAATCCTGCTATGTGTATTGTTTGATAACTAGTAGAATATAAACGGTGTAAAAACTGTAAAAAGACCCTTAACGAAGCCGAAATGCACTTATTTTCCACGTCATTGCGATATTTTTTTGTTCTGGACTATGCCTGGGAACCTTCTAGTTACGGAGATATTGGAGGTCAAAGTTCCAAGTTTTTCACAACTTTTTTTAAAAATACTAGTTATGAAAGTTACAAATGTACTTGAAATACCTCCTTTACTCGTTTACTACTCATTGCATCTATCTGCTGATACTGTGCTCAGTGTTTTGAGTGCGTTACAATTAGCTTTAGAGTAAACCGAAATGTTTCACCCAAAAAAAGTCATTTCCCAGCGACAATTTTTGCGTAGGGTTACTTAGTTTGATGTACTGAATGCATGGTTGACGGCTTGGTGGAGGGTCTTTTTACACCTTGTATAACTGCCTCGTTGGTTTAGTGGTGGCTAGCGCGACTGCTGATCGTGAAGTCCTGGATTCGATCCCCAGGTCGGGCAAAGTGTTATTGGGTTTTCCGTATGGAATTCCTCAGTAGCAGCCCGGAGTTTGGATTTGTGCCCGGTTGGTGGCAATCGGCTCACCCCTTATTACATGGGGCTTAAACATAGCGGTGAAATGAAGGTGTTACTATACACCTCTGCCCATCCCTTCGAGGAACACAAGCGTGATGTTATGGTAGAATTTCAGTTTAAACTAGAAATATCCTTTGGTACCTAAAAAATATTGTGCGAATTAAAAGCCTACTTTTCGAAACGGAAAATCTGACTCAAAATAACAAACAATTAATTCTCTATTTATCTTTAACTTCAGGGACGCCATGCAACTAACAATAATGAACATTGCACAAACTATGTCTGTCGCTTGCCCCGCAGTACTGAGAGGAAACGACATGGAAAATACTCGTATGTGCACGTTACGATTCATCCAGAGTTTTACACAGATAATTTAGTTCATTCGCCCGCCTCATGTGCAATTATTTTAATAGCTCATCAAACGAGGGAACATGTTCTCGTAAAGTCCCTGTTTTTACTGTATGAAATAATGTTCATGTGGTGGTAGAAGTGGCAATTTATTCTTGTTAACATTAGGAAGAATTCTGTTCTAGAATGGTTAAGACGACTAATTAGTTTAATAGATAATAGATAACTACATCCATATAACGTACGTGAAGCGAAAAAATCTCAGTACATCAAACTAAGAAAAGATTTCTCTAAAGATTCAAGAAAATTAAATGACTGTGGCTGTGTGAAGAATTAGCAACTTGCCATATACTAGCCTATCAAAGAGTGCTGGTGCGTAGTGATAAACATGGTAGGGTTCTAGAAGAAACACGAGTCCTGGCAAAAGAACTATGTGGAAGAAATATAACACCGAAACTTCTCCAAAGTATTCGAAGGAAGAAAACTGTTATCCCAAAACAAATGACTGAAAAGTAATAGCTTCTTGTTCTTATACCTCCAACAGTAACTTATTATTTAAAACTTGCTCGGGAGCTAAACGGTGAGGTCCGGGCGGATCTGACCCAATAAATAGTGGTTACGATTACGGAAGAAAAACGAATAACAATAACATCAACCACCTTTTTTCATCTCAGTAAAGTAATATAAATGTTAAGGGTAATAGGAGGTGAAATAATAATGGTTGGCCTTAGTTAAGTAATGATCTGCGTTAAGAGTTTCGGTTTTATGGAAGTGGAATGGATACAAAGGTATTAGTTATTTGAAATCCTGTAGAATTTGTGATGGTTCTGGATGTTATTAATGTCTGTAGGACGTGCAAAAAGATTTATCTGCCTCAAAGAAATTTTAGTAAAAGGTCGATTCAATCGACAATTAGTTAACTCTATCTATTGCAGTTAAAAACTTGGAAGTTAAATTAATAACCTAGAAATTATCATTATTTCATTCAAAATGTTTAAAGCCACTGACTTTTAGCAACACAAAACATTTTATGTGGAAATATTTGTACTCGCTGAGAGCGGTTTTGCGAGGAAACGTGTAGTGAAGTAAATAAAAATGCAATATGATCAAGAAAATTTAATATGTTGGGAGCTTCTCGCAACACACCGCCACTGCTCGGGGCGATTAGAGCTACAATTGCTTCCATATTTGTGGTGGCAGGCTAGTTACTAGTAGATAATAAGAGAGTAAGTTCTAGCAAAATAAATACTACACATGAAGCGAATTTGAGCGCCATAGCTTTGTGGTGGACAATATTAGTTGCCTTAGTGTAAAGTAATCAGGATTCTGTTTCTCTGGCAGTACCAAATAATCAAATAATCAGTATTATATCTTCTTCGGTTAAATAAAATATTAGTAGTATCTGGTTAGTAGTAGCAGAGTGATATGATTGCACTTTCAATATAGTTTATTTTAAAGTCGGCTGCATACTGTAAGCCCAGATGTCACACATACTCTTTGGACAGCTGCTACTAAAGTTTGAAACATGAAAATTTAATTTAAAGCTAACACAAAGTTGTTGAACTCGAAATAATATCAAAAAACTGGTACAGAAATATGAAGTGTACGATATTACGAAATGAAACCTGCATTCCAAAAGTGGAGTAGCAATGAGTGAATGTAACAGAGATTTCCTTCGTGAAGTCTACAGAAAATATGAAGCAGATATGCTGAAAAGCGAGCTAGAATATAGACTGCGATACGGCACGTTTGCCACGAAAAATATGGGCTTAATCCGGCAGAAGACTGCATGGTACGAACGTGGAGTTATGGGAAATTTATGAAGCTTAGTTTGCAAACTGGCATGTTAGAAACGCGCCTTCGCATTATCTAGAGGCAAGCTAGGGATTTAGAAAATATAAATGAGATCAAGACAAAGGAGTCTAGAATCAAAAAGGAACAAAGATGAGGTAACCGACTATTTATAAATATTACGAAATCGGGATTATGGTTCACTGATAAATATGTTTCTCCCCCAAGTTTTCCTATATTAAACAATAGCTGGAAGTATAAACTTTTATGAGGAACATTACAAAGGAAATACCCAATTGATTTTATTTGATGAGGATATATTGGATAGACAACAATAAAAGCATCTATAAATTGAAAAACATTGCCAGAATCATCATAAATTATACTTTCCTGCACAAAATTATTTGACGCAGCTTGAGGTCAATGTTTCAACGTCGCTTGTACAAATAAGCAAAGATTGCAATTACTTCATATAAAAAAATTGCCCATAGTTCCTCTTAGCCTTTTCCCAATTATCTTGGGGTCAGCTTCCAGTCTAACCAGATGCGGCTGAATACCAGTATTTTACACGGAGCGACTGCCATCAGACCTCCGCAACCCAGTAACTGGGCAATGCCGATATCCTAAGGTTAAACCGTTTGTCAGACTTTCGGGCTTCTGACTACCCGTAACGACTGTCATAGGTATTCGTATGACACCCGGGACCGACGGCTTAACGTGCTCTCCGAGGCACGGAGGGGTCTCGATGTGTAACAAATGGTCACCCATCCACGGACTGACCGCGGCAAGCGCAGCTTAACCTCACAAATCGTACGATCGGCGCGGTTGTTATTTAGCCACGAGCCCCACAAAAAAATTGCCCATAGTTATCACCCTCTTAATAAACGGGTAAAGTAATAGGGGCATTCTTCGAAAAATTTTAACAAAAATTGACAACGTCATTAGCATCATCCCAAAGTTAAGAATGCAGATGTTTAATAGGTACTATAATTATAATAATGAAAACTCAAACTATACCGCTGCCGTCAAGCAATAAGACAAGAATAAAAACAATCTGACAATACTATAACGTTAACAACCCGGGAGAAGAATGTTTTGTTAAAATAATGTTAAAAATTTTCGAAGAATCACCCAATAACTGACCAGCGCCATATTCATAATCGAAAAAATGGCGTTCGTAAAACAAAACGGTTCCTTTTTCAAACCAACTTCATGCTTTACAAGCAAAACTGCAAACAACCCTCATTTTGCCATCGAGCAGCCATTAATTGAACAGCGCGAAACAAACATTGGTTGAAACATTTTTCATTCACAGTCTACGTGGATGACCAATGAAAAGTTGGCCGACCACTCGGCCAACAATGCAAACAAGCCGTGTTAATTTACGCTGAGCCCCGAGTGCTATTGTTGGCACTAATTGGTGCTTTCATCAAGTGCTGTTGGTTTGTTCAATTTGTTTATTATAGATATCTTTTGGGAAATATTATGATCTAATGATAAGCTTTCGTTGGATATGTTGCAGATGTTGATTCGAATTACATACATACATAAACTCATGACTTTTTCTCACGGGGGTGAGCAGGAACCATAGAACGCCACTTGCTACAATCCTTACATACTCCTTTCGCTTCATTCACATTCATACACGCACGCCGGTTGAGAGTACTACGCACCTGTCCTTTGCGAAGAACATCACCAATAACATCGATGTATGTTCTTCTAGAGCGTCCTCTACCTATTCGATTTGGTTCGAATTTTCGTGTAGAATGTTCACTATCATATCGATACGTTCTCGCCCCATCAACCAGAGATCAAGGCCCCACAGAGGAGAGGTCCGCCGAGGGTTGGCGGACCGGGACCTGCCGGGGTTGCGGTGCATGCTTTTGCGAATCCCGTGACCCCGGCCGAACGGTCAGGAGGAGGAGCACCATTGGTTTTTAACCGGTAAGAGTCCGGCAGACACCCTCGCCTTCCCCGAGCGAGGGACATCCAAGAGGATTTTCCAACGATAAAAAAAGACTATCAGCTAAAAGTGGGCCAACATAATTAAAAACAACCAGAAAGTTGACATAAAGTTTAATAAAAAAAAAGTACACAGGGTATTTAAAAACATTAAAATAATTTATTCAGTGATCTTAAGTTGGCTCCTATTGATAAAGTATTGCAGTATTTTCATACGAACGCATAAGAGTCTAATTCACGTTCGGGCCGCACGTATATTGACGAAGGGCCGCATGCGGCCCGCGGGCCTCGGTCTGTACATGCCTGCTTTAATGCTACTATGTACTCAGTAGTACTCCACGTAAGATCAAGTCCGAAGAAAACACCATAAAGATGCTTACAAAAAGGCAATTTAACTATGTCAAAAACAGAAGACAAATACCATTTCAAATATGATACCATTAAGCAAACAAATAATGAAATCAAGTAGAGATTTCATTAGGACTCAGCGGAGTCCCAACGCGGCATAATCGGTAGACTGTCGGGGCACAATGGTAGCAATTTGCCGTAATTACTACAGTGGAGACCGCGCTTAACTTACCTGAGCGAACCATAGACTAAATACGAACGATGGAAGTAATTCACTATGAAAAGAAAACTTTCTTTATGGAGCAGATTGCTCAGTTTGCAAATATTTTTTTATTATTTTATGAGCTGTTCTGCCTAGCCTTTTCCCAACTATGTGGAGGTCAGCTTCCAGTCTAACCAGATGCGGCTGAATACCAGTATTTTACACGGAGCAAATGCCATTAGACCTCCGCAACCCGGTTACTGGGCAATGCTGATATCTTAAGGTTAGATCGGTTGTCAGACTTTCGGGCTTCTGACTTCCCGTAACGATTTTCAATGTATTCGTATGACAACCGGTAGCGACAGCTTAACGTGCTCTCTGAAGCACGGAAGTGTCTCGATGTGTAACGGACGGTCGCCCATCCACGGACTGACCGCGGTAAACGCAGCTTAACCTCGCAAATCGTATGATCCGCGCGGTTGGTAATTAGTCACAATTTATTATTATATGAGTTACATTGCTTTATTTATTTACATACAATTTGGAACGATCTGAAATACATACATAAATTCGTACCTTTTTCCCGTGGTGGTAAGCAGAAACTATAGAAAGCAGGCTACGATCTGAAATATTTGCTTAATAACTTTGAACGTCTTTAGATTTATCAAAAAGAGTTGTTTATTGACGAAGTTTGAACCTCCTTTCAAAGTTAATACAGTAGTAATAAAAGGTACAAAAAATAAAGCATTTTCTCAAATACTCGAGACGTTTTGTTCGTGTTCTCAACTCGATTTGAAGTAGAGAATCGTTTGAGTTCCTTCTTAAATTCATTTCCTGGATGACTCGGTAAAGCGGCGTCTCGACTCGATGGATCGAATGCCAACCATGCCGAGCTGGTTCCGTGTACCCAACGACCAAATAGTAAGACGAAACTCTGTAATAGGTTTAGTGAACTCTATTTTAGATAGAACAGTGACTCTAGTGTTAGTTGTTTAGTTATTTTCTTTTGAGACAAAAAGGGGCGATATTGTGACAGAGCATTCATTTTGTAGAATTTAAATTGTTTAATTAACATAACATCACGGCTTATATTCTCCGAAGGGTTGAGCAGACGTGTATAGTAACACCTTTTTTCGCCAGTTATACAGGGTGTAAACGAAATCATGTAATTCCTTCAAACCTTGTGACGTACTGCTGACATAGATTAACGCTGCAAGGGATAATTTTGTATTCAATAAAAAAAATACGAAAATTAAACATGTGTTCTTAACGTGAGGCATTTTAGCGCCCCGAGCGAATTTCACGGCTATCGCTCGCCGAGCGGTCATGTAACTTGGGGCGCTTAAATGCCTCACGTTAAGAACACGTGTTTACATCTCGTAATTTAAAATAAAATTGAATCCTATAAATTCCCTTGCAGGGTTAATCTATGTCAGCAGCATATCACGAGGTTTAAAGGAATTACATGATTTCGTTTACACCCTGTATTTAAGTCCCATGGAATAGAGGGCGACATTATTGCCATCAACCGGGCATAAATCCAAACTCCGGGCTGTTACTGAAGAATTCCTACGGAAAAACCAAATAACAGTTTGCACGACCTGGGGATCGAACTCAGAACCTCACGATCAGCAGTCGCGTTTGCCACCACTAGACCAACAAGGCAATCGAATATATTTAAAAAAATTTAATTTAAATCATCCTAGATAATCTATTATGTTTAAGATAACGGCACCACCAACACACATGCTTTCGCCAAGTAAAGAAATATCGATGGTCCCTAAGTATACTATCGAAACTACAAAATCACAGTTTTTATTTTATTTGCTTAAAATGTGTGAAATTATGTTATCTTAAAGGTTATAAAGTAAAAAACTTAAAATATCATATTATTTCGTGTTTTTCAAAACGTAAAGTTGAAAATATTCAAAGAACAAACTTCAAAACGCTCTCCTCAAAAGTAATAATTTTAGACTTTCGGTAGTTTACGTAGGGACCGTCGATATATTAATTAATAACAAGGTTAGGTACAGACTGAAAATATAAATAACATCTACTACCTATATAAAGAGTAATTAGTATTCGCTGCAATTGGCAGCAAACAATCCTTTAGCAATATTATTAATAACAAAGCAACCTTCCTTTAACTTAAATTACCTAAACATCGGATAAACCTGCTCTAGAATTTGTAACCTTAATGTCATTATAAACAGTTTAGTTTCCGTTACACTCAAAATTGTTATATGACCTTTTTAATATCTTTTGTCATTCTGAAAACAACTCAGCTCACGTTTTCTTAGAGTTGAAATTTGTGTGAGTTGCAATAATATAATATGTATTGACTTTTCGTTCAACCACACGTGATCGCCCGTACAATAATACCAATACCAATGATAACGTATAGAAAAACAATGATTAATAAAGCTACGCTCTAGCAGACGCAATTTCTCTTTATTTGGTTCGGCACGTGCCTCACCACGGTAGTGATTCAACGACCTGGGTAAAGGTCCTTCAGATAGCAAGTGTAACATATCAGTCCGAAGGTGTCGAGACTAAAGGTTTTCATTCATGTAGGCTATAAGCAGCTTCATCTTTATCAGCATCTAATAGACAAACAACAGATTCTTGGGGGGGTGCATCTAACGTTACAGTTATAGCTAAATCGGTATGTCAGGATTGGGAGCATGGTAAATAAAGTAAATTAAACCAACATAGACTCTTCACCACTGAGAGTACTTTTAATTAGGTTAGTGATTAGTTGCACAAGCTAGTTCACAATATAATAATTAACACAAGATCTGAAAATGAGGACCAGCAAACCAGATACAAAAGGTCAGACTTCTTCAGCTGTTCGACATGGAATTCTCTGCTTCGTCGAATGACCACTGTTATTATAACTTCGGGTACGTTGATTAATCTTGAAGGTTACCCTCCTATGTAAAAACATTGTTCAGTGTTACCAGTTACCGATAACACATCTTCCAACAGCAGCTACCATATAGTAGAATTCCATACAATAGGCAATTTTTTTTAAACATTCTCTATTCATGTAAAAACTACACTTAAGAGGGATCTCTCAAATGAGAGCTGTTTATTAATACGGGCCGTAAACTTTGAACAGAACTAACGTAGGAACGGTGAAAAGACGGTCTCAAAGTGTTTGGGAGTCATCCTCGTGGATGGAAGAAACAATTCAGGAATTCTTTTCACCATAAAAAATTTACAAGTATATTTAAACGTTGTTCTAGGATAAAAAGTTGTTAAGAACGATGTAAGATAAAGTCGTGAATTAACAGGATCTAAACATGTCCAATGAGGAACGATCAAACGATCGAAAATGTAGTGATAGTCCAGCGGTTTAACGCTAGCCTTCCATGGGTCTGAGTTCGGTCCAGGCTCGTACCTCTGACTTTTCGAATTCAAGTGCGGATCAGAATTTGATTGTAAGGAAAACTGCACACCTGAGAGGGCTCCATAAAGTTCTCAATGGTGTGTAGTCTGCCAACCCGCACCAGGCCAGCGCAGTGAACTAAGGCCTAAACCCTTCCCATTCTTAGAAGAGGCCCTTGCCCAGCAGTGGGACGGTAATGGGCTAATTATGTTACCTATGTATGTATGAGGAACGATCAGAGGTATGCACTGCTTGCTTTGAAAGCCTTAATGTCACAGCTCGCTATCTATCTCTTTCCACCTCTATACAACGTGTGTCAGAAATGCATGGTCATAATTAAGGGGGTTCTTTGGTCTCTTATTCAGAGCAACATTTGATAGATGAAATAAAAAAAATCGGGCATATTTTTTTCGACTCTCCATACAAATTGCATCAGCTGATTGGGTCAATTCGAATAGAGGCGGACAATATTTTTGCTATGAATAAGAGTCCAAACTACCCCCCTAAATATGACCAGGCATTTCTGTTAGACATTGTGATTGACGGTTGATAGGTGACCATTCGTTACACACGAGACTCCTCCGTGCCTCGGAGAGCACGTTAAACAGTCGGTCCCGGGTGTCATACGAATACCTATGGCAGTCGTTACGGAGAGTCAAAAGTCCGAAAGTCTGACAACTGGTCTAACCTTAGGATATTGGCATTACCCAAGAACTGGGTTGTGGAGGTCTGATGGCAGTCGCTCCGTGTAAAATACTGGTATTCAGCCGCATCTGGTTAGACTAGAAGCTGACCACAAGATTGTTGGGAGAAAGCTAGGCAGAACATTTCTGTCACACATTGTATATCTCCTAGCGCCATTAATTCACACAGTTCTAAGCTTACCATAATTGCAATGTATGGTCCACAAAATAGAAAATAAAATTACGTCCAATCTCGAAATCTGGAACTCACATACAAACATGTTCCTCATTTATTTGTTAATGTCCATTACAGCAATACATCTTACGTACCTACGTCTGGAAGCACCGTAACGTTCCGTCTACGGTTCGCGCTGACCGTACCGGCACTTGGCAGACCGTGGCTTTGAAATTGGTGAACGTGTTCTGCAATTTTCTCAAGCCAGTAAAAATAGACGGAATCTGTTTTACATACGTAATAGAGGGAATTGTTAGCACTACCCGCAGTTTCTTGTTTGCGAGTTAATGATTAGTGCTGTTGTTTTGTTTGATTTTGAGTTAGGGGTACATTATGCCAATTACTAGCGGCTCCAATGGGATACCTTTATACTATAGTAGCTTTTACGTGTCGTGAGTTCATCCAATAGTTAACAGTGGAAGATGATAAAGGCCTGCGCCCACAGGCGGCACGGCAACCGGCATAGTAAAGAATTTTTAAGCTCAAATTTTTAAGTAATACCCTTTAGAACTCGTATTTACCGTGCCGCGGAATGCTTCGGCATGCCGCGGTACAACGAGGCATCCCGCGGTATGCTATACAAATATGAATGCTAATGGTATTATTAACGTAAGGTTTAAAATTATTTGAGCTTAAAAAATGCTTTGTCTTGCCTCCTGTGGGCGCAGCCCTTTAAAGTGTTGACAGATAATTGTAATCTAAGTAAACAACAATATTAAGAATGTTTCTATGGTAATCAATGTATACGACATATCTTTTAAAGCTTAACCTAAATCTTCGTTCCAATTTGTAATGATAACTGCACTTTATATAACGTTACTCTGGATACTTACTATGAAGAAACTTAGTTTTTAAATAAAATCTAAAAATATCTCTTCGTCAATACAGCGGTAAACAGACTTAGAAATTCTCCAACGAAAATGTTCTTTCGCTTCAGCACTAAGCTCGAGCCGTAACGATATTGGATGTAACGCATCGGGAGCAGACCAGACGTGCACCCGACTAGGTAGCCAGCCTTTATATGAAATAACATTGCGAAGTCTAGCAACTTTGTCGAGGAAACCTTATGAAAAACGCTCCCTTTGATGGAAACAATGGAAATATTGGCTTGTAGTTTTTTCTATTAACGTAATTACAGTTGGTAGGTAGCCTTTTTGTACACGCTTCCCAGTAATTGACAATGAAAATGATTATGTTTTGCGTTGTAAACTTGTGAGTTTTATACTAGAATTAAATTATTACTTCGGTTTTTTGGTTTAGCTTACGTACAGAACAACATTTTGAAGACACAAATATCACTCTACTCTAGATAGATTCTAGACTTGTTTCAAATACGATATCGTTTGATATTTCTCTGGTAAGAATAATCCCACCAAAAACATTTTCATGTAAAATGTTGCCAAGACGAGACCATGATGCTCGCACTGTCAAAAAGTTATCAGATCTCATGTAGAGCCAAGCTTCTAACTCTACACGCCCTAACTCTACAAGCTCTCTTCACGAGCTCTACACCTTATTCAAAATATGTGGCTTGGTCATTTCGTTGCTACAAGAACTATTGTATAACAGAAAAGTAATGAACAGTGAATATATTTTTCACCTTACACCCATGTGAATGTAGTGAAATAGCCAAGCCACATATTTTGACTAAGGTGTAGAGCTTGTGAAGTTAGAGCTTGTAGAGTTATGGTATAATCCAAACCTAAGTTATGAGGATTCAAAAAAACGACGAAGCGCTTCGAGAAAAGGTAGGTAGTGCCCTTGCGGTTCGATTGGCTCGTCTTGGCGGGAGCACTACCGTGCCCCCAGATATATATAGCTATCACATATCTATAATACAATAAAGGCACTACGGTCAGCCTTGAGCCAGAATAAATACGAAAACATTTTTAAATACAATTTTAACCGCAACCAAAACTCCCGAATCACGGTTCAAGTCGATTTATTGACCAAAACAGACCCAATCACTTGGGACCCTGCATACCCTTGTCAAGCTATCAGACGTGGTATCTTAAAAGGTTGAACTACCACCATGTTTACCAATAGCTGCACGTTTAACGTTTATTGAAACTGCCACCTTTCAATAAAAAAGCACTTCTACACTCTGCTATGTTTAGTAATGAAAAGGATTCGAGGAATCTAAATGCAAAACCATTCGGTTAAGCTAAACTTATTTGATTAAAATGTGCCCTTTTATTTCAAAGTAACAAAACATCGTCATCGTAAAACTAGAAATCTGCAACGTGTAAAGGCAAAGGCATTTCAATATGCATCCAAAATATAAGGCGTTGAAAAATTCATCTGAGAAAAGCATCTTTTACTTTCCCACTTTGAGATGTCGAATTTCGCGAAACTCCTTGCATATTTCACTGCAGAATGTATTAAACTTGTTAGAATATGTGGGTATAATAAGACCAGATGTTCCAAAGTCGAAGGTACGTGGGAATGGAGAGCTGCACAATTGGTACAGATGGTATCTGTCTGAAGGCCAGCCAATAGCTAGATTTACTTACAACCATAATACCGTTATTTCGCTCGTTAGTAAGTTTCTAGCACTGCACGATTATCAATGTGGACAGATATTAAAGGACGATAGACCTTTCCTGGAAAATCGTTTTATACGATAGCGTAGTTTAACTCCGAACAGTAGTGAAAGTAGGACGCTAAAGGGCAATTTTGCAAGCGACAGGATAATTAGCAAATTACAGAGAGCGGACGTGAACACGAATGCTCATTACGACTGTAGAATTAGGGGCAGGAAACTGTGGTAGTTCCACAAAACCTTTGTCACGGCGGAAACGAACTTAACTCTCACCTGCAAAAGACAAAAATGGCGGCGTTATCCCAGAAATGTTTTAATATTGTAAGTGCCACAATTACGCAGCCATTCAGATGTTGAGAATGAACATCAGTGAATTAACAACAAAAACAACAGCGCTGACGGAGGAAACAAGCCATTTGTTAAATGAACTTAAAATTCCGGGATACCTCGCCGACATACTTTCAAGCAGACATTGTAACTAAAAGCGAAATTGCATATTCAATAGAACATATTGGGCATGGCTGTCGGTCACGCCTGCACAACGAAAGCGTGCCGTTCTATCCAATACGATGACTGTTCACATGCAAATTCGTGCCGGTAATAGATATAGATACAAAAGGTCATAGGGGATCGGCAAACGACAAATACCAGTATTATCAAGACAACCTTTGCAGTAAACTTATCTACGGTGACAGAACTGATTTGCCGATAACTGGTAGTTTAACGATTCGTAAGCGGCCGAATACTGAGAGTTTATCCGAGCAAGTTCACTAGGTGGCAAGTATAATTATAATTTAACGTTTTGATCATTGAACTGAATGGCGAATGAGGCGAGAAGTGGAACGGACACGACCATTTTATCAGTAGAATTTTATATTGTTATAATAATAATAGCAGCGATAGCCTAGCGGTTGAACGCTTCCATGCAGGAGGGTTTGAGTTCGACCCCAGCCCGTACCCCTAACTCTTCAAATTCATGTGTGGATCAGAATTTGATTATCACTTGCGTTAACGGTAAAGGAAAACACCGTGAGGAAACCTACACGCCTGAGAGGGCTCCATAAAGTTCTCGATGGTATGTGGTCTGCCAACCCGCACCAGACCAGCGTGGTGGACTAGGGCCTAAACCCTTCTCATTCTGAGAAGAGGCTCGTGCACAGCAGTAGGACAGTAATGAGCTAATCATATTATGTTATAATAATGCAAAACTCTGTGTTTGTTTTTGAAGTTTTCCCTCAGCAACAGATGTCAAGAAACTTTCTGTAAAAATTTTACACGGAAAAATTCTTTGGACAACTTTTTACCTTGTTCTGCTAACACACCGCGGAACCCTGTGGATTACAACTCCGATCAAACTTTAATCCACAAAAGAACTTCGCAGACTATTGAGCAAAAGTTCTACATGGTGTGTAAATATTTCTAATATAGGTGCTCGGTTTATTTTACGCAGATCTAGAAAGAAATATAAAATATGGTATTGAGGTAAAATTAGAAGATTATTGTGAGAAAGTGTTTGCTGTTGAGATAGATATGGAATAGCTGTCTGCCACTTCAAGGGCCCTTGAATCATGAGCAGGTAGTCACCAATCTGCGGTAAACACAAGTTATCTCATATCTTGTTACAAACTACTTGGTACTTCGTTGCTAAACATTAAACTTTCAAAAGAATACTACAATTATTATTTTTGACATTTTTATCTCGACGCTTTAGTGCACTTTGCGTGACTATGGAAGTCTCATCGGTACCTCCTATTTTATAACTTAAATATAATATAAGTAGCAGTGATAGCCTAGTGGTGTGACAGTCGGACTGCCAAGTCATAGGTCTCAAGTTCGAACACAAGGCACGCACCTCTGACTTTTCGGATTCATGTGCGTATTGTATAATTATCACTTGATGAAAAACGGTGAAGGAGAACATCGTAAGGAAATCGGCATGCCTGACTGATATTTCTCGACGGCATGTGAAGCCAAGTCAGATGCCCATGGGCGGCATAAACTCTGAGACCAGGTTAGTCACTAACCACACGAACAGAAGACTTAAATATAACAATATCTATATAAAAAAAATACTTATGCCGACCGTTTTTGCATTTCGTCATCATATTCATCATGGTAAAAGCTTAGAAAACAAATCGGTGATAACAGTATGATGTAGTTATTATTAGTACACAGCACAGAAGGATGCTTTTGACGATCCTCTTCTCTTTACAGTCCTGTTTAATCCGCCAAGTATCATTCCCGTGCTATGCATGTATAATTTAAGTAAAAAGCGATACGACACAATAATCCGTTGTCGTTTCGACGTAAATAACTGCATTTCTGACATCAATTCCGATGATGTCACGCTGCCGGTCGAACAGGCGGCTAAAAATGGCTGTAGTCTTGTTTGTGAGGGCTAAGGACGAAGGCCGAATTTCAATTTGGACGTACAGACACAGTTGAATGGGCTCGCCGAACCGACGACCGTTGTCATGCAAATTGTGGCACCACAATGTTTATAGCTCAGCCAGTTAGTACGTAACGACTTTATTCAAATTTCGAATTTGGAATACATGGAATTGGGAATAAGTTATCGATATCGTTTTTTTTTATTAGTTTGCACTACCATAGTGCCTACTTTCCCAGAATTTTCTTTTTGTTTTCACCAAGCTATAGGATAAGGGAAATTATTCTCATTGACATCGATGTAGAAAAAATGTGGACCGAAATCAAATTATTACGTCACACGTCCCTTGTGACCTGATACAGACAACCAATTTCGAAACGTCATTTACGATTGTATTGTGCATATCCGCTCAATTTGTTTCACGCGAAGGTATAAGAACTAAATGCGAACAATTTATAATTACGTCTGATACCAGCAGGTATGTGAAATCAATTAGGTACAGACTACTTTCTCTTCCACTTGTAAAGGTTAGGTGAGGTATTATTGAATATACTTTTCATAACAAACAAACACAAAATTCAAAATTTGAATGCTATAATTCTCATTAATTTACTAAACAGGCCCAGTACACAAAACACGTCGTTATTTTACCAAGTCAGTTATTATAAACAACCAAAGCTACAATTTACTAATTCCACAGCCGCCATTTTGTTACGGAAAATTGAAAACAAATGGTTAATAATCTGTGGAAGGCTGTGATCACGCCTGCGCCCACGGCCCGTCTAGTATAAACCATGCTTTAGAACTAAGAGCTACAATCATGAATGATTCATCAACGTATATTAACTAATAATAAACTTAGGCCGGGAGACAGGAAGGAGAATTAATAGCTTTTGCAATATTGTTTTCTGTTAAACCCCATCTCAGAGCATGTTAGGAAAATAAATAATGATGAATTGAATAATTTCAGTCCAAGCTGTCATTGAGAATTTATAAAAGCAGGAAGCCTGAAAATACTGGGATGTCTCAATAATTAAACTATAAACAGACTCAACACACTCAATGTTGGGAAACATTAAGTGTGTTAAAAATCACACATTACTTATTATGACTGGACTGCATAAAAATAGGTTGTATTTAAACTTATAATCTAACCGCCTTACTAATAATCGCAGTTATTTTTTGTTGTTTAACGTCCGTGTAACCATACATTTTTTGGTGTATAAGCTTGTCGTAACTTTGCACAACGATTATTGGTAAGGGGTACATATACAAGTTTAGTTACCAATATCAAGCCTGGTCAAGGACCACAAGGGTTACACTAACGCCTGAAGCAGTGATAGCGTCAATAACTCGTTTTTTGCAATTTAGGGTTAGGTAACTGTCATGCGATTTAATAACCTACTACAATATCAAAGCCATTATCGGTTTTGAAACATGCGTGTATATTCTGATCGGCCTATGGCAAAGTTTGACATGAATTTCGGGGCGAGCTCAAAAAAGTAGGTCGTTAATTAATATCCATGGTCACTACATCATCAATGAGTCTATAAAAAAATTAGTAATCTTTAAATTCACTATCTTTACGCCCTAAAAACTTTCTCGTCATCTATACTACTATTATAAAAAGGAAAGATTTGTATTTTTGTATGTAACGAATAAACTTAAAAACTATAGGACCGATTTCAAAAATTCTTTTGCCGTTAGAAAGCTACATTATCCCTGAGTAACATAGACTATATTTATTACTGGAATAAAACTTCTTACGCGGGCGGAGCCGTGAGGACACAGCTAGTACTTACCACAAATATTGATTTTGGCCATATCTGGTTGGATTGGAAGTCTATCTCAACACATGGCAACAACAACGGACTAGATGATGATGATTCCTTATAGTTAAGTCAAGAATATTCATCATCCAAATCGACTCGCTGATTTTGAAACATTAAATAACAAATACTTGTTGACTGCTTTGTTAGTCTAGTGGTCGCAAGCGTGACTGCTGAGTATGAGGTTCTGGGTTCGATCCCCAGGTCGGGCAAAGTGTTATTGGGTTTTTCCATTAGGAATTTTTCGGTAGCAGCCCGGAGTCTATATTTGTGCCCGGTTAATGACAATAGGCTCGCCACCTATTACATGGGATTTTAACTGGTGAAACGAAGGTGTACTAAAACACCCCTGCCGATCCCTTTGGGCAATACAAGTCGTGATGTTATGTTATGTAAGTAACAAATAATCATTGGAAACTATCAGTTTTACTACATTATATGGGAATTCAAGATGTCTGCCTCCGAGCCTAGAATACAATTTAGTAATGGCAGAGATTGGCAGTCAACAACACTGTAGGCTGTAAAAGTTTATTGTTTGAATATTAATACTGTTTTCGCATGTTGATTAATGAATGAAAGAATACTGAATAACAACCAGCTTGTTGTTTTGATCTTGTTTTGATATTAAACAAGACAAATCTATATATTAATACGTGAAGCAAAAACTAGGTACCCCTTTTTACAAAAATTACGCGGACGGAGGAGTGTAATAAGTAAATGTAATAAACAAATTAAATTAATAAAAAAAACATTACACACATTACCTACCATGCGTTTGACACACACACGCACACACGCGCACACGCGCACACGCGCACACGCACACACACACACACACATAATATACATACATATACATAATACACATAATATACATACATATTTATTATTGCGGTCGAATTTCGACCACTGGGCGACGACTAGTAATAATAATTAAACTTATATTAAGCTGTATATTGATATCATTTTTATAATCGATTGGTTCTTGATCTGGTCGATACGCGATTCAATGATTCGATGCGCAAGTCGGCCATCTTTTTATCATAGATAATAATAGCTTTAAATTACTGAAGCTATACCTAGGTACTAAGACCGCAACACTATTTTGTACCATACGGTAAAGTCAATGACCCTTCGCGGGGGTTAGATGCGCGGCATACTACTGAAAAGTATCATGAAGTATTTGAATAATAATTGTGCTATTTTAAACTAACCTTAATGTTACTAAATAATGCTATAACAGGAACTTGCAGTTATTTATTTTATTATATGACATCATAACATTACGCCTGTATGCCCGAGGGATTAGGCAGAGGTGTATAGTAACATCCTCATTTCGCCGTTATGTTTAAGTCCCATGTAACAGGGTCCCATCAACCGGGCACAAATCCTAACTCCGGGCTGCTACTGAGTAATTCCACACGGAAAAATCCAAAAACACTTTGCCCGACCTGGGGATCGAACCCAGAACCTCACGATCAGCAGTCGCGCTTGCCACCATTAGACCAACGAGGCATTTATATGAATATTATTATTATCCTATGAATGTTCGTAAAAATTCTATCCCATATTAGATTATTTTTAAAAAGAATTACATATTGTGGTTTTTACTTTACATAAGAAAAACAAGGAATTATCTGTAAACACAATACATGATAATTTGGTACAACTCCGGATATTTTCACTTCCTCTTTCAATGTTTTTACAATTTAAAACACAGTGGGCGTCCACCCGTCACTGCCAGTACTTTCCCGATTTCCCTGCCATTCCAACTATTTATAACAGACTTTGTTTGCCTCACCAATAAAAATGTTAATCAATATTACGGCATTTCATCGTCATTCATAATGGCTCGTTTACACTGTGCGAACTGCTGCTCAGACAGAAGACAGCACTGCTCGCATTGTGTACTCGTACGTCAGTAGCTCGGCCGCTTCGGCTGTTTACATGATGGGAGTAGCTGCCTATGGGAGTTGTGAATTGACTGCTGAGTGAAGCGTTTGGATCTGGAAATATTGGACTCAACGAGATTTCATAATAAGGACTGATAGATCAGAGAATGGATTTCAAGATCTTCCGGGGCAACATGTACCATTTTCAAAAATCTGTATTACGAACCGAGAATAATACAGCGGTGATTATAAAGCACAACACATCTACGAGATCCACTGACTTGCGAGCTACTGACAAACGCATTTAAACGATGCGAGTGACATGCAAGTTAGGGTGCTTGCATAAAAAAGCAGGTTTCCCGCTACAGACAAGTCGTACATTACCTCGCTGATCACCCAATGATCTCAATAACAACACCGTAGCAATCTATTTGTAGAATGTATACCTACAGTTATATTGCAAATTGCTTCTATATAAAGACACGACCCACTATGTAGTAAAGGTGTTTACAGACTTGCATTCTATTTGTCGATGTCGATATGTGCAGAATTACGGAAAAATTACGTATTATTTCATTTGCTAGAATTCTTCCAAAATTATTTCCGAAAGTTGGGGGAAGGATTGATGGCAGACTGATACAGTCGGTGTCAAAAGGGTCGCAGGAAAGACCTAGACCCTATACAAATAAATGGCACCACAATATGAAGGTATGAATAATAACCTCGACCTAGTGTGGAGTTCGCAAGTTAAAATATTAATATTATTTATTACTGAAAATTATAAAAAGTTACATATAAAAAAATAAAAATTATCAAAGGTGGATAACAAAAGGCTGTCAATACTGAGCATGACGTTTCGATGACAGGAAATGCTACAGATAATACAGCGAGACTACGCAATTTAATAACCAATCATCAATCATCAAAAATGGAAGAACAAATTGAAATTGATTGATGGAATTTTGTAATAAAATGCAATAAAAATACCAGTCGTTTATATCAATCGACATTATTAATGATCAGAGTTATTCTTTACGACTGTAATATCGAGTTTCATAACTTGCAAGTGTTATTACCATCAAGCGGTCATCTCAAAGCATTCCTTAAAATTTTACGTTTTATCAATCGACAAAGTTGTAGGTGAGTCTGCAAGCGCCTTTACAGAAGATATGTACGTGACACATTATGACATACTACAGGATAAATCAACATTGTTATTAATTAGTATTGTAAAGTGCATATATATGGGAATGATAAGGTTAGAAAAAGGAAAAAACAAAGGCAACAAGGTCGCTTATATTTAATTAAATTAACTAGGTGTAGAGTAAAGTACTCGATGGTGTGTGTAGTCTGCCAACTCGCACCAGACCACCGTGGTGAACTAATTCTTAATCCCTCTACTTTCTGAGAAGAGGCCCGTGCACAGCAGTGGGACAGAAACAGGCTGATTGTGTATGTTGTAGGTGTAGATTAGTGTAGAAGTGAGAGGGTTAAAACCATATTTAACAATTTTGTTTGAGCTGTAATATTCGAAGGTGGAGTCACTGCAACATCGATAGCTGAACGCAACTGTTTCCTTTCTCCTGCGTGGCGTGATGGCGTCATAAATCCCAGCTATTCTCAGGGTCCGCCAACCCCAACATACGTACCTATTAGGAAGAGGTTAAAACATCGGCCACACCAAACACGTTCATGTGGCCATTGCTCAAGTTGATCTGAGACTATACGAAACGCGAAATTATATCCAGAAAATTCGCTCATTTTTGTCACGAGTCGTGACCGACGACACAAACGAAATGAGTCATTTGACGACAACAATTCCGAATAACGATTCGGTTATTTCCATCAAAATATGTGTGCTAGTCTCATAATACAATGTTTCCTTAAAAATACTCATTAGGCATAATTTTCGAAATCATTTTAAGTACCTAATGGAGTTTAGATACGCCTCAAAAATAACCCTATAAAAACGCCTACGTCGTAACCGCCTCTATGGGTAATATAACGAACAAAACGTTGGATAATTGACTTAATAATACTCGTATATCCTAGCGCCATATTGTTTCCTTCATTATTTACTTCGCAAAAAATGTAAAGCAAATTAACGTTTAACTTTTTTAGGAGCTGAAATTGTCTTCTGTCTGTTATTTCAATCTTAATGATGCCAATTTTTTTATGAACCGATGCCATGGTGTACCTCTACTTTTTTCAGAGAATATTTCACATCATTAACCATAGTTTTAGGTCCTATGATTAAAATACACGAATATTAAATCTGCTCTAGACTTTAAAATTCAGTACCAAATTCTGTACAATATCGGTGTTTAATCATTCGTTTCAGTAAAGTACATTTAAATAGATACTAATTTCAGTCTTTTCAAAGCTGATAATAAGCCAGTTCGCCGGAACATCGTAAACATCAAATCCTTCGTCAAACAAGCAATTAATTTGTAAAATAAACCGCAGACAGCCACTCTATTCCAAACTAATCAACTAACTAATTCGAAATCGATTCTTAAATTAAAAACATTTCCAAAGACGTTGACCACTTTTTTAAAGCGATCCATGTTTTTCGCAAATTTTGAACAAATTCACGGAGGTTTTATTAAATTACCAGAACTCTGGGAAGTTGGCCAAAAATATTTATTCGCGTGTATACCGACTAAAACTATTTTTCTTTAAATAAATTGTTATAAAATCGGTCGGAAACTGTGCTCAGTTTACGGGGAAATGTAAGCTATTATGTCAAAATAATTAAAAAAGTTAATCAAACCAATGCGTAAAACTTTGAATTTCCGTCACACACTCACTAAACTATGCACTAACTTCGTTAAATGCGACATACAAAAATTCAGCACTTTATACACTGTGATATTTTTATAATTTTTTTGAAAACACTTTGTTTCCCGCACGCATGCCGAAACCTTCGGCGAACGTTCGTCATACGAAACCTACCGCAACGCGACGCCTGTTATCGAACGAATGTTCCCGAATGGGGGTGCAGTGACGCGGGCGGTGGTGCCGGCGACCGGCGTGGCACTGCGGCGAGCGGCCGGCCGCGTGGAGCCCGCACCGCTCCGAAACCTTACGACCTAACTCCCGACACAGCCATGCGAAAACACCCTAAACACAAAGCCGCAAAGACGTGTCTCGCGTGCCGTAAACGGAGAGCGCCAATCGATGCTCCTGGAACAGGACAACAGATCTTTCCGCCTCCGCTCCTGTCACGTGACCAAAACGCCCGTTGCGAAAATTTTCGCCAATTTCGCCGACAACAACACCCGCGCGAATCGATTGCGAAACGAAGCGTAATTTTAATAAGCAAATCGACATATTGAAACGCATCAGCATATCGGATTTCATTAGGCAATCGTATAAAACATGGATACTTGAGCGGCACATGTGCAATAAACAGGCTATAAACGCTAAAAATATGGAATCCTTTTACCATAATTTCCTCTTTTTAAATTGTACGTGTTTGGTGCGCTAAAATGTTGCAAAGTGGAAAACACAAATTTGTATGCACAATAAAATGCGGGCCACTTTAACGCACGTAGTGATAAGCCTGAAAAGATTGTTTACAAGACAGGAAATGAAAAAGAATAAATTGACAGCGAAGTAGAAATAACTCCTTATTAAGACGGTAAAGGTAAATCGGAAAGGTTGCAGATCAGTAAGTAGAATGGCCAGGATATGAGCACACCCACAGTTTCAGCCCACGCTTCCACACCTGGATCAGTTTAATAATAAAACTGACAGTTTAGACTGAGTTTAAGCGGCTCAGTCTGTCCTTGTGAATTTTCTTCTTCAGTTAAAAGTTACAGTTTTGGAAATTAAATTTGACCAAAAATTATATTTAAGTATTTTGTAAACATATACAACGTGTTATAAAAATACCCCTAAAGCCGAAAGGGGGTTAAAAGGTCTCTTGTAAAGAGTCTATTGGCAATATTCGAAAACCGTAGCATGACCCAAAAAAAAAAGAATTTGTATAAAACATCAAAATAATCATCATTGAAATGTAACCCTGAAAACATAAAACTAAAGAGTAGACTACCCAGAAAGTTATTAACATTCTTACCTAATTTCCTCTGAGAGGTAAATGACAACAACCATAAAAGACTAGTTGATTATTTACATTTTTCATGGGGAATTATGCAACACGTTGTATCTTTGGTTTCCTTTTGGAAACCGAACCGAAACCGAACTTTTGGAACCGAATTTGTGAACCGCTGATATAGAATTGTCAAGTAACCGTTTACTTATAAACTTATTAATAAGAAGAATGACAATATTGTTTATTTGTTACATGGTTTACAATCTGTCCAAAGTCAATTGATGTCTGTTAAAATGTGCCAACATACCAGTATATTATTCAACGTTCACAGCATAAACATCACCTTAAAATTCTAGAACATCAAAATCAGTAAATTCCCATAACTTTCTAAGCTATCCAATTAAACGGAACCGATCCAACCTCACATATACTACCAGTTTATTTGTATCTACGTTCCGTATCGTCGGCGGATCGGAACGATCTTGTTTCAATATCAAACACGACACGGCTCGTATTACTGACAACACATCCTACATGTTTGCAAAACATTTTGCATTTGACGGAGAAACGATCTGGATGAAGCTACGTGAATCTTGCAGATATTTTATCATGTATTTCATTACTTGGGAGTGCAAACTTATAAACAGTACAGTTCTACTTTATAGCAATTTATTACTGAGTATTTCTTTATTCAAACGTAACTTATTATCAAGAAACGAGCTATGTATATATTTTTTTCGGTTTGTCTTATATTTGAGAAAATAACTATTGTGTTACGTTTTGTTTATTTATTTTTATTTATATTTATATCGCGAGCTGTAGTAAGAAACTTTACTGAAGGTATTTATCGAGGAAGCATCTACTGATATTGGTACTAATTTAAGTTCTTTAAAGTTTAAACTTTGACTGCTTAAAAACTTACGATCTAAATCAATACACAAAGTTCTGACACTCATTTATGAACTAATTCAAAAATAAAAAATATCTCTAGAATTTTATTATTTATTTATTACGTTACCACAACAAAACCAACATAATATTAGTTTATAACAAGCCATGTTTTTGTAAAATTGAATTCCGAGAAGGCATTAACTGCGATAGTAAATGACTCTATGGCGTTTTAAACTGTGTCGTCCGGGATTCGCACAAAGAGTTCGACGTACACCGTGCCTTGGTGAAAGAAGTGACCTGTTCCGGTCTGTGCCTCGATGCCGTGGGAATGGTAGACCAAACTAATCGTAAAGGAGGTTGTGCATTGGTCGAGTACCTAAGAGGAGAAAATGTAGTGGAAGTTGAAAGCGATGTAAGCAGTGACACTCCTTGTTATGACGAATTTTGAAGTACGATTTAAATAGTTTTAGAAGTGTTACGAGGAGTTTGTGGTGAATTACCAACCGCGCGGATCACGTTAAACAGTCGGTCTCGGTTGTCATACGAATACATATGACAGTCGTTACGGGAAATTAGTAGCCCGAAAGTCCGACAACTGGTCTACTCAACTGGTGACTGGTGACTGGTGGTCTGGTCAACTGGTCTTAGGATATCGGCATTGCCCAGTAAATAGGTTGTGGAGGTCCGTATAAAATACTGGTATTCAGCCGCATCTGGTTAGACTAGAACCTGACCCCAACATAGTTGGCAAAAAGCTAGGCAGAACGAGAAGTATTACAAATCTTCATTCTAATTGTGGATATTGTAGATTGCATCCATAGAACTGGTATGTCACTTGAGATCCTGCTGGTGCAAGGAAAAGGAAGATTGAACAAGCGACTTGGCCCGCATCGCATGAATGATAATAGAATTGAATATACAGCCAGGTCTTCCATAACTGATAGTTAATCGTGTCCAGTTTGTGGAGCCCTTCAAGCAGATAAATCGATTCGTGTCAACACACTTCTTGTTTATAACATTAGTACATTAACACCGAGTTCTTCAGTACATTAACGCATGATTACAATTTTCTTGCGCCGTCTAATCACGCCAGCCAGTGAGCATCGTCCTTAACACACATCATTAAACTTAACATTGCATTGTGCACTTTAAAATGAGGCAATTAAGCTTTATTTCGCTGTACTCATTATGTATGTACATGGGAGCGTATTGTTCGAACGATAACGGTCGTCAGCTGTTCGCCATTACGTTTTAATAAGTAGATTAAGCATGCAGTACGCGAAGTTTATCTTCCGATACAAGTTTTTTTTTACAAATATTTACATATTACTGCTTTGGAATTTGTTGGTTCATTTCAATAGGGCTGGCATTACTTAATGTTTGTATTCGATTGTAATCTCCCTCTATTAGATTTTAGATTTAGATTACTTCAACTGGTCGGATCAATTGGCCATTTTTGTTTGCTTAAGGGTTACCTCTCCATATTTTCCCATCATTGCTACCCCCATGATTGGAAGGTCAAAAAATCTACAATAAACTATTCAGATCAGAAACCCGCTTTCAAAAGATTATCACACACTGTCGCTGAAATCAAACACATGGCAACAATTTTAACCACAGCTGCTTTATCAAGTCTCATAACTGCCACCATCCATCTTTTTTTCAACGTCCTTAGTGCGCTCACCTCTTTAACAGCTTATATTATGAAAATTATTCGCGGGAGAAGAAAATGCAATTATGCCAAGTTGTCAGTCAGTGGTGAGGTTGAAGAATAAAGTTAGTTTAAATTATCAGACCAGAAATTATAGAAGGAAGAATATCTGAAAGTGAATCAACTATACCCAGCCCGAGTATGGGGCTTGTAAAGGTTTTATCAGAGGGGTGAACGGCAGCCCCCCTTGTGTATTAATAGGTAACATCATAGGGTAATCAACCACCTTTAAAAAACCTTGAGATTATATGTCAATATCTTTCGAGATCGTTCGTTGCAGCGGGATCATGACCACTGCAACGAACCGAACGTGGGCCTAGGTCCACGTTGAGAATGAAGCTTTTAAACATTAATCGTAAAGGTAAAAAAGCTTTCCAAAAATTATAACAGGTAATGGTTTTTAACAAAAAAATAATCTACCCCGCGTGGGGACAGGTTAGAATATAAAACTTCCTCACCGCACGCTGGCAATAGACGCGTGTTGTAAGATTCAACAAAACCCAGCAAGCTTGGTGGTAGGATCTATACGGTCCGCCTGGCTAGCTACCACCCTCACATTAAAGTCCGGCGCCAAGCTGTTTACTGTCTTCCGTCGTGACTCGTGTGCATGTGAGAGCCAGAGGGGTATAGGGGAATCCCTCTATATCTCTGTTCCTTGGATTCGTGTGTTCAATCTTAGACCCTGTCTGCGCTTACCTTCAGATGAGACTAGGGCCAAACGTGACAAATACAAGAATAAAAATAAACCTGTTATTTTATCAGAACCTCAATCGCGGGCCGCAAATATCACGTCTCGTGCCACAGGTTAGCACTCCTTATGCTACTATACTGCTATCTTATAATACGGTAGTGGTAATGACAACTCATTACGATGGTAAACGGCAAGAAGTGGTCACAAATCTACCACAACCGCTACGTTTACCGCTGCATCATATGATGAATAATGAGTAAAGATCTCAGAACGTAGAAAGAAAACAGATATGCCTTGTAAAATTCGTACAGAATTTACTATATACTAGTGTGCCGAGTTACCTCGTTGGTCTAGTGGTGGCAAGCGCGACCGCTGATCGTGAGGTCCTGGGTTCGATCCCTAGGTCGGGTAGTGTTATTGGGGTTTCCCGTGTGGAATTCCTCAGTAGCAGCCCGGAGTTTGGATTTGTGCCCGGTTGATGGCAATAGGCTCGCCCCCTATTACATGGGATTTAAACATAATGGCGAAATGAGTATGTTACTATACACCTCTGCCCAACCCTTCGGGGAATACAGGCGTGACGTTATGTATGCCAGGACAAAGCTAATGTTCTAAGAAAACAATGGAATAAAAATCTCTATCTTTATTTAGGCTTAACAATCTAGAATTCTGGAATATCTCTGATAACTTCGCCTTTCCTCATCTGACAAGCTTTAAATCTAATTTAAGAAGCAATGGTGCAGTTGGTTTTTGTCAATTTTTATGAATATTCAAAGCAACAGTAGCGAATGCAGTAAGGCGTTATTTATTTAAGCAGGACTCTGAAACTAGTACATATTTAAAACAAAGTAGAGACATCTGGCGTCCTTTTATATTGGATCTGACAACGTATCTTCCTCGCTTTTGTGATCTGCGGTAGTCATTTAATATGTGTTGGGTACGGATGCAAAAAACCGTGTGAATTGTTACTGAGTATTCACCATTGTGCATTGTCGTAGTAAGTGTAATTAAAGTGATTAACTTTAATAACATCGTCACACAGTCAATGAGTATGTGGTATGAGGTCACCAGCGTCGAGTGCTTGTCATGTTAATGAAAAAGTAAAAATCTCTAGAGATCCAGTTATAATTACTTTTAATGAGAAAGGCTCGAGAAAGAGAACAATGGAGTTATCTTGAGGTGAAATTTGTCTTCCAGCCTACAAGCTCCCAGGTGTAGATCCAGAAACAAGAGGATTTATGCTGTAAGCAGAAGTTGTGAAGATAGAAATGCTAATATTTCCCGCTAAGCAGTAAAATTTACAATCTTTCTTAGCTCATTTCTTGTAATTTTATACGACGGGAGACGTCAACTTTCGAACTTAGGTCCTCAGTATAATAAAACGAGGTTTTAAATTATTCAGTAAAGGGTTGTTTCAACATTTTCCCAAGTTTTTAGGACTTGACAGTGTATATCGTAGCAGACGCAAGACCATTCTCGGAAGCTTTCGAGGTGCTTATTCCGGGCGTCCGTACAAAAGTTTTACGTAGTTTTTCTGACAAGAGTTCTCAGTTGTAAGCCTAAGTTTGGAACTGCGCCAATAACGAATTGGCCTGCCGTTCCGCCTACCGTATTAGGACTAAATAATGCCAGCCGCGAACTGTCGAGGTAGAGGAATACCACAATTGTTGCCAATTATATTGGATATTACAGGCGTACCTTGTAAACATAATGACAATAACTGATTTAGAAGTAGGATATTCATTGGTGAATTTGTCACACCCACCTATGACATAATAGAACCACAATTTAACCTAGTACAACAGTCAATTAACGCATTTTTCTAAATACTTTGCCCATAAGAGGAAGGTCGTGATGTTCACATACGGTGTCTTAATCACGGACATTTAATACGCTGACATTTTGTAGTATGCGTTGTTGACATATCTAGCATACGGTACAATAAAATCGTAGAAATATAGGTAATCTACACCGTTTAAAGCGAAATACACATGCTATACTATGTTTCACATAGGATGAGTATTATGTATCCGAAACAATGTAAAGACAGTTATATTTCTCTTTAAAAAAATGACATTCGTCGTATTCCTAGAAGCATTCTACGCGAAGAATAGTTTAGAGAACCAACCCGAAGTATAGGTATGAATGGTTCATTGCAATACTTCGTGTTGACTCTCGCATTTTAGCTGCAATAGCACCGCAATAGCATAACGCTTTATTTGCTTTAGCTACTATCCCTGGTAGTGCACTGGCAATTATATCATCGGTATGTCCTACGTCTACTACCGCAGACCAAATCTGGGTATAGATCAAATCAAAATCTAAGATAATTTCTGTGATCAACACTCTAGGCAAGCAGATTGCAAAGGTTGCAGATCACAAAGCAAGAATACTATATCAGTTCACCGACTCAATTCAATTCATCCTAAGAGGCTGTCACTTATATTACAGTTCGCACAACGCATACTAAATCTGTTCTCATTCCGTTGCTGTTGGCTGGTCCGATTGTTGATGACTAATAATCATCGGGCCAAACGTAACATAATTTGATGTACCGTTGACCTGTACAATCAGAGACCTTCACAATTATAGAACCATTTAGTAGTCTGACATGATTCATTTTACACTTGGATAATGATATAGTCTTCGAACTCCAGTGAAGAATGGGAATAGACTTTTTGGAAATTATTTGAAGCTATTATAGGATCAGTTGCTGGAAATGATTACTTTGTTTATAAAGAAAAAGATGGTGCGAAGTCGTGGTGGTCAATGAGAAAATTGTTTTTTTGAGAGTTTCGGTTTTGCTTCGGTTGAAAAAGAATATAATATAATGCATGGAGCGAGTTAGAGATTCACCTTGTTTATATGTAGTGCATTGGATCCTTTTTATTCTTTTGTACTAAGTTACTCTTCTATGGATCTACCAATTGTTCGAGACACATTTCGGAGGATTTAACGACAAAAAATCTGCACAATCCTGTCCTTAAAACTGCAGCATAATGAGACTTTTTTGGAATTACATACCAAAAAAATATCATTTATAAACCTACTAAAGTCACCCCGCCCGCATTTATTATCATTTAGTGCAATCTAAACAACGGATGACACATTGTTTAATAACTGTAATCCGAGCGAATCGAATCTGCGACGAATCGATCAATACTGTACAAAGAACTTCGTGACTTATGTACGCTCATCAGCTGTTGTAATCCGAACAATCGTTTAGAATCGAACAAAATATTCGTTGTATTATTTTAATGTGTTAATCGAATGGAAGATCGTTTATTCAGGCAATAAGTAGAATTTAATTGAATTTTAAATACAACTATAATCACGCCAGTATTCCCAAAAGGGTTATGCAGAGGTGTATATTAACACCCTCATTTCGCCGTTATGTTTAAGTCCCATGTAATAGGGGGCGAGCCTATTGCCATCAACCGGGCACAAATTCAAACTCCGGGCTACTACTGAGGAATTCTACACGAAAAAACCCAATAACACTGCCCGACCTGGGGATCGAACCGAGGACCTTAAGATCACCAATCGCGCTTGCCGCAACTAGACTAACGACTCAGTTAAAAAAATATTTTTTTAATATATGTTGCCCTATGGTTAGACAAGGTATCTTCAGAATATAGACTCTCTTGCTAGCACCTCTCTATAGTCCAAATCTACATACACAGACATCAGGCAAGGATTATTCCAGCAGTACACATGTTTAAAACTTCTAGGATCTGAAATTTTGAAGCAACTAATGATAAAAAATATTCGGCACAATGATTATATTATTTGAAAGTAAAACTACTTACGAACTAACTACTTTGATTACTACATTTTTAATCAAGTTACTACTCATGACAGAAAAAGAAGTTAACCCAATCTAAACTTGAGTCCTCAAAAACCAGCCTACCACGCAATCGAATCGAATTTCCCCTTAACCGTAACATTTCTGGTAAAAGCTCCAAGACCCCTCAATCTTGGGCCGGCGCGTGTTCAAGTACCAGCCTCATTTTATAGGTTAGCAGGCCGGCACCTAATTACATAGGTACGGGTTACGAGAATGTGGGGCTTCGGGCTAGGCTGTACAGAGCAAAAAACTACCGCAGTTGGAAACTAGTGTGCTGCGTATTGTACTTGTGGAACTGGGATTGTGTAATATGTTTGTTGTTCTGCGGTGCGTTTAATTTGCATGGATTTTGATGTTCTTGGCTGTAATACAGCTTCAGGAATATGTATTGGTATTTGTAGGATAGGTAAATAACAGGAGCTATACAACCGCCGGGTCATATTGGTGCGTCCAGACCTGACGAACGCGCCGCGAATGCGCCGCTCGCGAGCTGCGCGCGTGCATTTCATGTTCGTACGAAGCTCGCGCGCCGTCCGCGCGCCGCTCGCGCGCATGCTACGCGCCGTAGGTACATGAGCGGCGCAGGTGGTGCGCGCGTGCCACTCGTGGAACCTGCCACCAACGTCTTCTATTTTTCCTTTTAGTTTTTGTCAGTAATAAAATAGCCGATGCTGCAGCAATTATGCTAACGGCAGTCGTATGGTCCGACATCTTCGGAAGCAAATTCACAACTGAGGCTCATAGTTCAAACGCGAAAGAAGCTATGTGCGCACGAGCGGCGCGCGAGCCGCGCGCTCGTTTCACACGCGCCCCACTCGAGCCTTGCCGGAGTTGCACTATAGCGGCGCGGCGGCGCACCAAACGTACGCTGTAACTGCACGTGAGCAGCACGCGCGTAGTTCGCAAGCGGCTCGGGACCGGCGCATTCGGCAGGTCTGGACCCAGCAATGAATTGCAAAATTAAGACTCATTTACACGGTGCAAGTTTCTTGAAGCAAGTCTCATGCTATCTCTGTTTTTGTCGAAGAGAAAGACAAAGATAGCATGAGACTTGCTTCAAGAAACTTGCACCGTGTAAGTGGCCCTTTAAGCTGCGCATGCCACGGTCTGTCCGTAGCTGAGTGACCATTCGTTGCTCATCAAGACCTATCCGTGCTTCGTAGAGCACGTTTAACCGTCGGGCTCGGGTGTCATACGAATACCTATGACAGTCGTTACGTGTAGTCAGAAGCCCGAAAGTCTGACAACCGGTCTAGGATATTGGCATTGCCTAGTTACTGGTTTGCGGAGGTCTGATGGCAGTCGCTCCGTGTAAAATACTTTTAGACTGAAAGCTGAACCCAACATAGTTGGGATAAGGCTAGGCAGAACGATTTGTAAGATAGGTAAATCAGTTCTTGGCTAGGCTACACAGACTAAAATATTACAGCAGTTGGAAACTAGTGTACTGAATATTGCGTACTGGGATAGTGTAAATGTTCATTATGCTTTGGTGTCTTTGTTGATTTTGATTGGGACATACATCTTTGAAAGTATTTGTAGGTGCTTTTAATACAGTTAATTCAGTACTCTTTAGAACAGATTGGAATGGTTTAAAATCCTTGGTTAAAAGCTACCGAAACCCCCGGATACGTCGCGGTTGCTGTTAGGTGTAAATGTAGATGGAATAGTTGTTTTCAATGCTTCGCTTTTCTATCCTGGCTTCGTTCGGCGACTTAGTGAGTGAAGTGGTATCGACAAGATATTGTAAACATATCCATTATCAATGAAATTCTTATAATATTTTAAATGCGAAAGTAACTCATCTGTCTATTTGTTTGTTACTTCGTCACAACTAAACTACTGAACCGATTTTGATAAAACTTGATACAGAGATAGTCTGGAACCCGAAGGACATAGGCTACTGTGCGATAAATGACATTGCAGCAAGCGAAGTCGTGGGCAACCTCTAGTAATGAATTAATTATAAATGATTAAGATTTAAAAAAACGGAATTAAAACAGTAAATATTAAATTACTAAAACATTGCATAGGTACCTAATTTTATTTTATTTTATTTTATTTCAGATCAACATTAAAACTAGTTACGAATACTAATTTAAAACTGCTATGAATTCAACAATTTTCCAGATTTACAGGTCGTCTACCTCGACACTAAAAATAAATTTACAAAAATCTAGAATAATATTAGAAGAACGACAATAAAAAATCAAAACTACTTTCTAGATTATAAACAGGACGAAAGAAACGAAACAACTGGGAACAAAAATAATTTTAATAGTTTTTAGCTCATAAAATATAATGATGAGACAAAAAGTTGTTTTTGTAACGCCTACGGCATTCTCGTTATACATTATAAATTGTTTTCACTTACCAACTGGAACGAGTTTTTACAGGAATATGTCACCTGAAAAATGGAAAGTTTATTTAATAAAATAATCTTATAGTGGTGCCATTAGGCTGGACATCCACCAGAGCTGTGCGAGGAAAATGTGTAGCGAGGATGTGAAACAGTGTGACCCTTTCCACCAGAGCTGTGCGAGGAATGGGTAATGTGTAATGCGTAATGTGTTAATGTGTACAAATGAGTGGTGCGAGGATAGGTAGCGAACTCTTTTGGAATATGAGTGTGATGTGGCGGGAGCGGTACACATTCGTCGCAACACATTCCTCGCAACACATCCCTCGCTCGAATTTTTTGCTTGTTTTGTATGAACAAACACCTCGCGCCGCTAAGTCCATATCCACCAGAGCCGCACAGAGCGAAGCTAGGTAAATGAAGTGATTCTATTGGTACTTACAAAACACATTCCTCGCTACACAGCTTAGCACAGCTTAGCACAGCTCTGGTGGCTGCTCAGCCTTATAAAAGTACTTTTTTTCTTTTCGACTGCTTGTGGATGATCTTACAGACCCTTTCTACGTAACCGGGCGGTTATTGGCGAGACCTGAAGGGTCTCCAACCAATGGGGACGTGTAAAATACCTAAGCTAGCTACTATTACTACTACTAACATCGTGACCACTAAGCAACAACAGCACTAAGAGCGACCCCTAATGGGACTCGGACCTCGGCTTAGAGCGTTGCTGGCGGGAGGACTGGGAGAGAGACAGCTTGATGAGGGCTGAATTAACGGTGTGAAACCATTATAAGAGCCTCCCCGACGATGCTTAAGTACGTCCAACGCACCTTGGCAGTCAGCCCCACTACCAACCTTGCTGACTGGGTAATCTTTTCACCATGCCAGTAGCTGTGCCGACACGAGACACAAAGAAGTGGTTCACATTATAGCATTACAGATTATTGGTGTCGATTCTGTAGCACATTTTGACAGTACTAAACTAGACTAAACGCCACTGTCACTTTCTTTTTCTATTGAAACAAAAAGAGACAAACACCCTTAGTTTAGTTTAGTCCTGTCAAAGTACGCAATAGAATCGACACCATTTTGTGCAACGTTGGTCTAGTGGTGGCAAGCGCGACTGCTGATCATGAGGTCCTGGGTTCGATCCCCAGGTCGGACAGTCTTATTGGGTTTTCCATGTGGAGTTTCTCAGTAGCAGCCCGCAGTTTGGATTTGTGCCCGGTTGATGGCAATAGACTCGCCCCCTATTACGTGGGACTTAAACATAAGCGGGAAATTAGGGTGTTACTATACACCTCTGTCTAACCCTTCGGAGAATATAGGCGTGATGATATTTTATGGAATATATCTAAGTAGGCAGCAAAATAGGGAACTAGGTTTAAATGTATTGAATTCAACATATTTTTTAACTTCGTTTTTCTTTCGCAAGCAGCGCCGCCATGAACTGCCAAGAAATACAGGATACTGTATCGCTCCTGGCTGGATACCTACGTCTCCGCTCGGTAATAATTTCGGAAGATAAGGATCGAAGCTGTGATTCCTGTCATACTTTCGCTTCATTTCTTCAATGCGAGAAACGTATTGATATCAGAGCGAAATACTCATTGCAATAGCGTTATTAATAAGAGACAAATGATTTTTATTTCTGTAAATAAATCTGTTACCAGACACTTGTACAAATCAATGTAATGTATTTTTTAAGACTAGATGGTATTTCCCATCTGACTAGCACTGAGAAGCCGAACCAAACTCAGAGATCAAGGTCGCTTCTAAAGTCCAGACATTGTGGTCTAAAAATTATGAGAGTGTAACAATGTAGGGCAACGTCTGGAATGGCCTTTCGAGGTAAGTGCCATAGCAAGTATGGATATGCAATACACATATTTGCTAGTCCTAACAAGGGAAGTACCTACATTTAGAAGAACATAAATAATAAGTCACATATCGACGGTCGGCAGTGAAAACCTCGTAAATCCAATTTTCTTCAAAAGAGTTTTTTTTTGTTCTTTAGATTGATAAACTCGTCATACACGTATTAGTTAAACAAGCTTTCAATTCAAATAATTCTAACGCCATCTATGACGTACAATGACAAACTTGTATAAACATTGGATCGACCATTTTTTTTTCGGGAGACTGTTTTGTTTGTCTCATAAAAAAATGTATTTTACACATAGTGGTTTTCAGTGCCGACCGACGATATACACAAAATTAAGATGACTGCCTTACATTTGACCTTTCTAATACAACTATTTAGATCAAGGATCGCTTCGGAAGATATGTAGAGCCCTTACACCCCACTTAGACCACAGACTAAAATCCGACCTCAGAAACACAATATTGTTGTTGGAGGACCCGTAAACAAGCCAAGCCATTAGTTCCTGTCATATACGGTGACAGACACTCCACTGAAGAACAAAGGGTCTAAACACGATCATGCGCAAACTTCTCAAGATCCTCTCTAAACACTTCTATTACTTCGGATAGCTGCGGTAAATATTATTATTTATTAAGTAGAAGCTGATGACAAGCTGAGAAGCCCACGGTGCTATATTAGTTTACGATGTGTCAAAACCAAAGTCCCTAGCAAAACTGAATGAGTGGGTCGAGGAACTTCAAGTATACTCCACCAAGAAGAACATAGTCTGCTTAGTTGTCGGCAATAAGATTGACAAGCATATCATTTTGGGACCCAGTGCATAATATCAGCAAGCACATTGGGTCACCCGCGCGACGGCGCAACCAGTATTCCCAAGGAGGGTTGATGTCAGGCAGGCGGCCGGTCATAAAACATTAAGCCAAAACCTCTAACAACATGAATTTATGAAATACATGTTGTGCCGACCCCACCTAGTGTGGGATAAGGACAAGAAGAAGAAGAAAAAGCTGATGACATTCATGTTCTAGACACGCTATTCAGATCAATTATTGTGTTCCAATCAAATGTCCACATCAGCTGTCTACTGCTAGACATAGAACTCCCCCATATATTTCCACAACGTAAGGTCGCTTGCATTGATTCGTTACTCCTAAACAGAGTCAATGACATTAAAGTATGGAACTCAGAGCTTTCGAATTATGAATTAGCCAGTTTTCGAAAACGTATATAGCTGGGTTCCTATAAACAGAAACGGATCGTTAGGCTTACCAATAGTAGAATTTTTTATTGCCAAACTGGGCATATAAATAGACTCATAAGTTAATTTTACCTGTGATAGCAGCTACTTCCATACGGGTCTACTATACAAAACCGTGAGGTCTTTGCCTTGGTAAAGATACAAGAGTCTCGATTTTAACCAATAACGCTTCGTAAATTATGGGAATTGGCCATTCTTCCTCTTAGCTTTTTCCCAACTATGTTTGGGATCAGCTCCCAGTCCCAGAATGGACTAATGGCCCAGTGAATCGGCCATTAGTAACTATTATTTAATCTGTGCAGAAAGTTTTTAAAAACAGAACATAAATCATAAAAAGACGTCAAACTACAGGGTTGTCCCGCTGCCCCACTTCCAGACTGGTCCATTTCGTTCGCGAGACGTTGGCGGAAATGACGCCGCCCGACTCTTCCGTCCGACACGATTCGCACCCCATTCATACAACCAGCCAGTATTATTTTTTTATAAAACTATATTTTATTGTATTGGAAAATGGATTTTGAAATTGGAAAAACAAAATGTTAGGAGTAAAGCAGGAAACTTTAAAAATAAAAGGAGTTTGTAAGCTGCTTGGTGTTACGTCGGGGTCCTAAAGACGGCTCCCGTTTGAGAGATCTTCAGTGTAGTTTTAAAACGATAGCACGCGAAATTAAAATAAAAAAGTAAGTTGCCAAATGTATGGAATTCTACTTTATGGTAGTTGCTGCTGGAAGATCTCTCATACGAGAGCTGTTTAATAATACGGGCCTAAGAGTCTATTGAGAATATTGACGTGCGTTGTTCGGTCGATATGAACTTGTCACTAACATGCATATCAATTTAACTACCTAGATAGAATGTGAAATAGGAAATGTTTTATAAGTGAAAATTGGAATTGTTATCGGCTATCAAAAATCGGCCTATCTCTGGGGAAAATCTATCCGTGGTCACGTCACCGAGGACCGGTTGGTCTCTGCTCTCATTTCACCCCAAAAAAGTTTATCGCTGAACCAGGAACCTTTAAACACACGCGTAACCGCAAGTCGTATGATATTGATCTCTATGGACTTATAGACCCATATTCTAAGACGTTCCTCCAAAACTTACTCGACTCATACTCGACTCAGAACGGCCTCGAAAACACCTTCAAAATTGTATTCTTAGTCGCAATTTCGAGTGAACTTTGAGGTTCCTCGACGGAGTCATTACGTAATAATTTGAATTATCTGCACCGCGCAAATAACTCCGCGATAATTAATTGTAAGGATTATCGTAAGCATATTCGATAAAGTCTTCAAAATTCATTTTTATTACATAAGAACTTTGACACTTCCTTCCTTAAGGTGAGTTCCGAGGTACCTTGAGTTTGACAGATGATTCCTTACACCGACTGAGGAAAAATCTCGAGTCGAGGACGTTTATGTCAAGTCGAGGTGGAGTCGAGTCGAGTAAGTTTTGGAGGAACGTCTTAGAATATGGGTGATAATCCTTCTAAGGTGTGTACTCTTTAAAGCATTTATTTGTAACAGAACTTCGAGCTGCTCTGTGTACGGTTTAACAAACCGAACATCGAACCAACTCGATCATTTGTTACAAGTAAATACTCTAATGTATATATACCTTTACAAGAACCTACAGATAATATTGCTTGTAGAATCCTTATTAGGAATGCAAAACAAGTTTTTATACAGACGTACTTATATGCAAGCCAAGTTTTCTCTTACAACGTGCATTTAGTTATCAACTTGTAATTAACAGCTGATTGTATTTGGTTAACAACATTAGGTACATATGTTAACAAAAGTTATTTTGCGCTTAACGTCTGACGTCACACGTCGCCGATCTTCCGTCGCGTAATTTACTCGAGGAATTTTAGTAACGCATCTTCGGTCACATGTGTACGGTGTGAGATGTTTATATGGAATTATGTGTACTGGCGGAAGATCGGCAACGTATCTTCCGTTAGATGTGGCTTGGTACTTTGACAGCTAGCCGCCAGCTCGCGGACCCTTTAAGAAGAAATACATGAAGGTATACTGCCGCGCGATTCATAAACACAGTAAGTAACATTTTGGGCAAAAATATATATTCGTAATCACAATCCTATGGTGATTATGAATATATATTTAACTTATTTTTGCCCAGAATGTTACTTACTGCGTTTATTAATCGCGAGGCAGTATAGATAAAAATGAAAAGCAAACTACAAACACCTACTGAAAGTCGAAATATTTGGACTTGAATATTTACTTTAGAATTCTGTCTTTTTCTAAATACCCTACTTGGAAAAAGATAGAATATTTAGTTTGGAAATCTATATCCTTCTATATAGGGTACTAGCTGTGTCCCCACGGCTCCGCCCGCGTAAGAAGTTTTATTCCAGTAATAAATATAGCGTATGTTACTCAGTGATAATGTAGCTTTCTAACGGCAAAAGATTTTTTGAAATCGGTTCAGTAGTTTTTAAGTTTATTCGTTACATACAAAAATACAAATCTTTCCTCTTTATAATATTAGTATAGATTTAGAGAGACAGAATCCCAAAGTAAATATGCAAGACCAAATGTTTTGATTGCAGTAGGTGTAGGTGGTTACCATCGTTACCTACACCTTCATGAAGAAATATTAATAAAACACGAAAGCCTTTGACGGTGAAGTCAGATCGGGCAGCTTATGCAAAGAAAAACGTCAAACTGTATCAACAAGTATTGACCGTAATTAAAATACAGCAATAGATTGTTAATTAAATCCTGCCGAAGAGGGCGACCGTTTAATATTCATTTTCATTTCCAGTTAGAAGATAAAGGACTCCAATAAATTGGTAAAGACAATTCTAATCAGCTTTATACATTGGCGTTAAAGCTTGTATGAATTTGAAATAACAAGGAATTACGCTGTGGTGCGTTTCAAAGTCAGAAAACCGTAGTCAGATAGACCGAAGACTTGAAGACGGTAGCTGGAGTGGTCTAGATGCTGAAGGCGGAGGACCGAGTGTTATGGCGCAACTTTGGGGCTTATGTCCAGCAGTGGACTGTGATTGGCTGCGTTGATTGATTGATTGAATAAACAGCTCTCATTTAAAAGATCTTCCAACAGCAACTTTGTTTTTTTTTTTTTTTTTTTTCGTTGGAAAATCCTCATGGATGTCCCTCGCCCGGGGAAGGCGAGGGGGTCTGCCGGACTCTTATCGGCTAAAAACCAACGGTGTTCCTTCTCCTGACCGTACGGCCAGGGTCGCGGGATTCGCAAAAGCATGCACCGCAACCCCGGCAGGTCCCGGTCCGCCAACCCATGGCGGACCTCTCCTCTGTGGGGCCTTGCCCCACGTCCTCCTGAGAAGCGCGCACGGAACACGGCGCGCCGCCTTCTCGGGCCTGTTACTGGTCGGGCGGCGGGTCCCCAAACCCGCCGCCCGCAGGCCACACACTAGGGTGGCTGGAGATCATCGCGTACACGCGCCCTCCGGCGCCCGGTGCGTCTGGCGCGGGAAGGGAGAAGAGCACACCGCTCCCTCTCCCTCTCCGCTTCCTCTTTGGTTGCCATCACCCCCTCACAAAAGGAGGCGATGGCTTCCCACGCAGTTCCAACAGCACCTACCATAATGTACTATACCACACATTTGACTTTTTTTTTAATACTTCTAGGTATATCATATTAAAACTTCACGTAAGTGGGAGCTGTTTACTAATAGCACGAACATAAGTTATTTCAAACATAATTTTATTGTTCTGTCGCATTTGTTAAATCTTCTACACTGAAGACCAAGAGTATAAAATATTAATTCCTTTGATGTTCTTTGCGTTAGGGTACGGCCCTAACGCTAGAGGGTCTGGGACTCCGGGGCAGCAAGTAATCAAACCCTTAACGGATCTACTTGATCAGGGCCCCTTATCCTCTGGAACCCCAAGGCACTGCCGCGGTGGTAGCTTCGGCCCTGTATTTTCTTCAGGTCTGTTTTTCTCGATATGTTCTCGCTAGGTACGATCATTATTATTGGAAATATTGGATAGACCGCCGCCCCGCATTGGTCCTATTTTAGCATGCCTAGCTAAGGGTCTTAGAATTAAACCTCAATCATCAAAATAAATAATGGAATCATGCGTTACTTTGCGGAAACCCATGACATACAAATATACAATAACAAGGCGGGAGGGCGGTGCTGCATACTGCATTCAGGCTTGATCAATTGTTTGGCGGAATTGACACTAAATATTGTTATTGTATACATATTTGTATCTCAATCATCAAGTCAAGGCGAATTTTATAACTCAGGTCGAAATAGCGATTCATAGAAAAATGTGAGAGGTTCTTTCGCCCACGATTGCATAGGCCTAATGACGTCATTTACGAGTTATAGGTTTATGATAGTACCTACACCTATGACCTCGTCTGAGATTAATTATATCACTCCAACCTATTTTGTGAAAGTACCAACTTTAAGATTCAAATCATATAACAGCAGAAGTAGTAATTCTGAAACTCTGAATTAAATTGTTATCACGTTACGATTTTACAAAGGCGCTGAGAGGTAGCCGACAGCTTCCTGCGCGACAGTGGCGCCGCCTTCCTGTGTAGCGGGAAAATGAAGCGAACACTGCCTTTGTTATAATTACATATATGAACTTGTACGCGACATAGTTTGTTATGATTCGTACTGCTGCAGTGAATAGATAAGTTTATTTTTAATTTGTCGTAATTTGTCTGATACAAAATGCACTTTGCGCCTTACTAGTATTCCTGTATTTCTCGTGTCCAGTTCATGACGCTTGTACAAGGAGTGGAGACGCCACAATAGTACAAAATGTACAAAAGTAGGGATGGGAACATCAATTTGTTTTCATCAAACTTAAAAGTCACAAGATTTGACAGAAGTTTTACTGATCAGAGATTTTAAATACACATCTTAAAATGGGGGAATAGTGATGAAGCCCTAGTTAAGTAAGAGTTTAAAACTGTATGGTATGGCCATTTAAATTCTGTATAAAACTTAAACAAACCTTTGATTGTAAAACATTCATTTTGCAAAAAAAACACATTTTTAGAAGAATTGAATAAGTATTTAAATTATCTAAAAATTTGTATATCTATCCAAATAAATTCACGCCTTTTTCCCATGGGGATAGGCAGAAACTATAGAATGCCACATGCTACAGTTCTTACATATTCCTTTCGCTTCATCCACATTCATACATCTTATCGTACATGCATGCCATGTATGTTTAATGAATCCTTAATGCAAATTGAAGGTTTCACAAACTAGGTATGTCTACCTTTTGTACTAAAAAAAATTGAAAGATATAAATATATTGTTTCTTAAAATAGTTCAAAATTTTTACAGGAATAATACTAACATAACTTTGCTGGTTATTACAGTTACTGAGTTATACAGATAACATAATGTGGTATGTATTTATTTCCCATTATTTGTACCATTTTCCTGAATCAACCACGACACTAGGCACGTAGCTATAATTTTCTATATTTAATTAATTATCTAATGTGTAAACTATTATACCTTCACAGCAGCTAGAACTTATATACAATAAGGTACATAATATTATTACTCTATTATATTGAACTGTTATTATGATGGAACATCCTTTAAACAAATTCTATGTATGTTCCGAATATTATTAGTAGTTAAGTAATTAGACTATCAACAGCCTGTACCCTGTAGTCCAGGGTATAGATTTCTCTATCTCCTTCTCTCTCTCTCGTAATAAAGGAAGCATTTTAATGTTAAATTATGATTATATCTGACAATTGTATCAAGATCTATGTAGCCACATCTATACAAATAAAAAGAATTTGAATTTAGAAATCAGTAATAAATTACCTGCAAATAAAAACTCTTTTTTTAAACCTTATGGCAGGCATCTACTGGTTAGAATAGGCTCAAATTAAGAAAATGATAACTGGGATACCAAATTATTTTAAAATACATATTTCATTTTTTTTTCATTTCAAATACATAGAAGTAAGAATTTACTAACAATGCATGACTTTACCTATTTTCATATGCATATTATTATGTCTCAGTTAAACATTCATGACATTATAAAGGAAAGTTTTTAAATATCTAAACATACCTAATAAGAATTATCAAGGATTGATCTAACAAAAACTTTATCAACAGTCACAAATACAGGAAATGTTTCATAAATTGATAGCACTAATAAAAAAGATAGGTACCTACTTAGATAGGAGTTGTATGCGTTTAATATGACCTTATAACTTATTTTGAACTTACCTATAAATTGACAATGGCATATAACAAACTTTAATACTAAAATCGCAAAAGATATTACAATTAAGTACATAGATGACGAATTTAATACACTTAAATTCTTCAATAGACCGCGCGATGAAAATAATATCCTACGACTGGTTCTACGAATCGTTTACGCCAAATACTGCTGTCAGCAAGATTGTAGTTTACTTGCAAATTATGTCCAGTGCACAGCGTCAGCAATAAACGCTCAGTACTCGTGTCATTTCAGCTACCAGCCCAGAGTAATTGACTCTGATTAGGCGGCAACCCCGCTATGTTATGCCTGCGCAAACCGGTCGCAAGCGACACCTTTCCAATGCAAAGTAATTCGACATAAAACGTCCTTTTCCATTCACAGATAGTAGATATGCAATGAAGATAGTGCTCTCCATATATTATTATGTTAATAGAGCCCCTATAGAAACAATAAATCATAGAAGACATTGAAATACGGGCTATGAAAGAATGACACTTCCTTCGGCTAAGAAACATTGTAAATTGTAAACTATAGCTTAAATAAATCAGCGCTACTTACCGTTAAAAATATGTAATTTGAGACCCACTATTTATTGCTTCAATATTTAGGAAACACTTGTATCTTATTATAACAATAACAACAAAAGTTTATTGCACTATCGGAATTATTGACACCCTTAGGAACATAGACAAAATTTGGGTTTTTAAAACTAGGTCATGTCATATCAAGCATAGCGGTCAACTGAGGTGAATTTTCACTTTCAACGATCGTTCCACTCCATAATTATTTAATTAATTTTAATATTACATATTATGCATAGCTTACATCATTAGTAAAATAATATGAATCTTTGTTTTAATTATTTCTTCTATGGCATTTTGCATTTATTTTTCATGTTGTCGCACAATCTTGTTTATGGATTATATAAGATTGCCATAAAAAACATATTATATCCGTGCTTTTGAATTTAACAAAAATGACAAAAGACAATTATTATTGTATAGATATCACACAAAAATTACGCAAGGGGAGGAAATTTGTATTATATTAGTACTTAAAAATCAACGTAAAATTAGTTCGTTAATCAGATGTTCAATTTTAGCATCTGGCTACTTAGAAACTTTTACGTCAGGTATGATTTGTGACAACTGTCAATAAAAAATCAAACCGTCAAACAAATGTCATTGATCATTGACATATTTATTTTATTTGTCATGAATTGATGATGTCTAAACTCTAATTGTCAATCTTGAGATTTGTTTGAGCTGCCCTTTGAGCAAATGCGTAATCTGCGAATAAAATCCATATTTCGATAACTTATTTTCCTAGAAAAGTGCTCAGATGGCGCTCATCGCTTATCAGTGAACCTGCGTACTTGATTTTCCAAAAGATTACCGTGTGTGGTAATCGTAGTGTGTAAATGAATTCAAATAATTTTACAATGAGTGAACCAAATATGCATTTCGAAGGTAATATAGCACCCGTGTTGGGTAATGTGGGTGTACCACCAGGAGGACCAGAAAATCACTTTGTGTCTCACATGAATACGCCATCGACATCCAATGCTGTTCCCAATAATATGCCTCCTCCAATTCCGCCAAGACTTGACATGACCCACGGTCTTTCCCAACAAGGCATGGTGCCGAGCTACGGTGGTATGGGTTCGTACGGCGGGATGGGTTCATATGGCGGAATGGGTGGGGGTTATGGCGGAATGGGGATGGGGATGGGATCCTATGGCATGGGTGGTTATGGCGGATTCGGCGGCTACGGCGGAGGCTACGGGATGGGTGGTATGGGAGGGATGGGAGGCATGGGCGGAATGTATGGAGGATACAACGCAGGTATAGAAAGCAGGTAAATGTTTTGTTATTTTGTTTTTTATTTACATATATTGTTATAAGATAAACAAAAATGTTTTGAAATGGGAGTGAAAGGTATTTGCCTTGCAGTGAGACAATACTAGGCTAGCCATAAATAATATTTGTATAATCTATTTCTGTATCTGTTTTAAGTAGATCTATCCTGCTGTAAATTATAAATTATGTAGAATTTTTAAGTTGTATTTAATTCAACAGTTAAACAATAATAATGCATATGTAATTGTTATCAAGTTAAACTTGAATTTAATATTATTGCTTCCTAGTTTGGAAAACTGCTAAGCAAATATTTATCATTGTAAGAACATTAATGATCAATTAAAATTAAGTATAATCATAAGAAACAAATGTGTTTAATCAAGAACATTCAACCTTTGTCTGTAACAGCCCCGAGTTGCTGACAAATAGCGAGGTCAAGACAACATATTGTCGTAGACCTATGATTACACAATCCTGGGGTTTCCTCAAAGGATTCCCATTTATATCTGTCAATAACTATCATATAATTATACATAATAATCTCTCTGTCTACTAATACCAGGGCCCGTAACATAGATTTCATTTTAATATGATTTTGTTCCTAAAAACATTACAATTACATTAGTTCTCACGAAATGTCCTTCACTGAAGCCCAAATTAGCAATCAAACAGATTATAATATGCTAATAAAATTCATAGTTGTAATACCAATAGTTGTGAAATAAAATGTTGTGTAACCAAATCTCTAGATGAGTTTCTCAATTTTAATTGACATAGCAACAAACCACCTTTATAATTATAACATACCATCACACCTTATATTCCCTGAAGAGTTCAGAGGCATTTTAGTACAACCTCATTTCGCCAGTTATGTTTAAATCCCATGTAATAGGGACCAAGCCCATTGTCATTAACTGGGCTCAAATCCAGACTCCAGGCTGCTACTGACAAATTCTTAATGGAAAAACTCAATAACACTGCCCAACCTGGGGATCGAACCCAGGACCCTATGCTCAGCAGTCGCACTTACAACCACTAGACCAACAAGGCAGTGTAATTATGTAAAAATATATCATAAAATCACACCTGCTTTCCATTATGGAGTAGACAGTCTTGTGAAATTACCCATATTACCTTATTTTCTCTTGACCTCAAGGATGCGCATGTTTAAAAGTCGCAATCTCGGTGCCGTTTTGTTTGAGACTTCTGCCTGTAACTTCATTTTCTTTTAATCGGGGCCATAAGAACCCTTGGTCACATTACTGCTACAATGAACAGTCATAGGAATTTTGCCATAATCTCCATGCTTAGCAGATGCATTAGACTTGCATGATTGCAGTATGTTGTTATTGTTATACATAGGCAGAATGACACTACTGCAGATCCTCTCACCAATATTTCCTTGATTGCCTTTTACATCAACCATAAATGGAGACAATGAGAGGGGCTAGTCTATCCTTTGCTGGACTTCACCTTACCATTAGTATTTAACCATATCCTCAGTACTTTCACAAAAGTCCTTACCACCATCCTCTTTTTCAGGTTCATACAAATGGCAGAAGAAGGTTCACGGCCAGCATTTGACTCTATACAGAGCTTAGTGAATGCTGTTGGCAGTGTGGCCATGATGTTAGAAAGCACATTTTTTGCACTCACAAGCTCATTCAGGGCTATATTGGGTATGTATTCTATGTGAAAGTTAAAATTGTTAAGCAAATGATATTAAAAAACTTTACATTCACTGAAGATAATGACACAAAACAGATAGGTACAGAAGTCAATCACATGTATGTACGTACTTCACTTTTCATACCTACACTCGGCGGTCTATCTATATATCTATCTCTCTCAAGCGCATGGCACTCGCGCTCGCACTCACTCGCACTCTAGTCCCAAACAGTCCGAGATATCGTGTCCGTGAACAGTGTCCATGTGTGCGTTGCTCGAGCGCACTTGTATGTAGATTGACTTCTGTACCTATCTGTTTTGTGATAATGAGCAGAAATGTGTTTTTATAAATTAACCCTTATCACCCCTATCATCTAAACAAAATCACAGGTGAGAGAAGGGTCAAAGGGGACAAACATATCATAACATCACGCTTTGTATACCTCGAAGGGTTAGGCAGATGTGTATTTAGTACACCCTCGTTTCTCCAATTATGTTTAAGTCCCATGTAATAGGTGGCGAGCCTATTGCCATTAATCGGGCTCAAATCCAGACTCCAAGCTGCTATTGAGAAATTCCTACTGGAAAACCCAATAACACTTTGCCCGACCTGGGGATCGAACCTAGGACCCCATGCTCAGCAGTCGCGCTTGCGACCACTAAACCAAAAAGGCAGTGAAAAAAACGGGCTTGTCTATTTTTATTTTGAATCTAAGCGATGCGATGTAGTGACACATCATTTTATTTTGGACGATCGTAGCCGTATTTTAATCTCAACAAGATAGCTTCACCAAAATTAGGTGTAGCTCATCTGTAGGTTAACTCATTTTAGTCTCGAGTTTCAAAGTTCTTCTAAAGTTATGGTAGCTTCCCATCCAGAAACCAAAAGCTTCCATTATTATTTTCATATGATTATGCAAATTCTAACCATTTTCATTCACAGGTGTTGCAGAGAACTTTGGCAGGCTAAGGTCTCTATTTGCCCAAGTCTGGTCCACATTTGCAGTCATACGAACCTTCAACTGGATGATCAGGAAACTCCTGGTCATCCTTGGAATAAGAACGGAGAATGAGTTCAAGGTGAGAAGTAGAATCTTTTACCATTTTATTAGTTCGCTTTTTACTAGCTGTAATATGGTACAGTCAGCGTAAAAAGTAAAGAGTATCTGCAGTGATAGCCTAGTGAAGTGACCATCGGACTGCCAAGCCATAGGTCTCGAGTTCGGACCCAAGGCACACATCTCTGACTTTTCAGATTCATGTGCGTATTGTATAATTATCACTTGCTTAAAAACGGTGAAGAAAAACATCGTGAGGAAACGCCTGAGCGATATTTTTCGACGGCATGTGAAGCCAACTCTAACACCAGGTTAGTCACTAACCTAACGAAAAAAGAAGGAGAGCATAAAAAGTAAACACAAACATGGCAAACTCCTTGCAGAAAATATTTAAAGATCATTTTGTGTAAAATTAAACAACAGTGCAAAGGTTATAATTTAATTACGTCCTATTAACCAATTCTATTTGCTCTTGCCGTGTTATCACTGCCAAATTATTTTGATTTAATTATGTATTGTGATAATATTTTTGGCAGAAAATAAGTAGACAGAACTTACATATTAGGTACTATATGTAACAGTACTAATCGGAACAGTTGCTTCAACTATACAAAGCCCAGGTTCGTTCGTGCATGGAGTACTGCTCGCACCTTTGGGATGGCTTAGCCAAATACCAGCTTGAGGCGTTGGAGTCCATTGAGAAGCGTGCCAAGAAGCTCATCAGCAACGACTCCCTTGTTCAGACCAAGCTCCAAAGTCTTGAGCATCGGCGCAAAGTTGCTAGTCTATCGGTGTTTTATCGGACACATTTCGGAGAGTGTGCTTCAGATGATCTAATACCCCCCTGCCCTTTTTTCTATCGGACGGCCAGAAACACGAAAAAGCGCCATCGGTTCATGGTTGATATACCAAAAACCCGAACGAAGCGTTTTGATTCCACTTTCATTGTGAAAACCGCTAAACAGTGGAATGCGCTGCCCGAGTGGGTGTTCCCCGACAGTTACAATCTGGGTGTCTTCAAGTCACGAGTGAATCGGTTTCTTCTGGGCAAGCGTGCTCCATCGTAGACCGCATCATCGCTTAACATCAGGCGAGATGGCGGCCAAACGCAGGCCTAGTAACAAATTAAAAAAAAAAAACTATAATTTAATGTGAAAGAGTGTCAGGTTCAGTGGCGTAGCGTGTATTTCTTTCACCCGGGGCCAACCCTAAATGTGCCGCCCCCCAACCCTATTTTCGCAACTAAGCAAAAATCGGTGAAAATTCTGTGATACTCTGTTGCTGTGTTGATTGCAAGAGGATTCAAAATAAAACGTCTTTCTAATCATCAATCTTGCAATTCTATTTCGAACAACTTCTACTTGTCCCATTGGCTTAAAATTTTGTGTAAATAAGTACCTATGTAGTCCCGATGATAATACAGTTATCTGATGACTATGACCTGAACTGCAGCCAGGCGGGAGCTCGCCGCCGCGCCCTAAATCTTCACCGCCCACGGCCGTGAACCCCTTTGTCCCCATTTTCAGTTTCCATTAATGGTAAAATGATAAATGATTTTTATTTCTTCATACTTATTATGAATACGAAAATCAGTTTATCTGATTACAGCTAGTCTGAAATAAACTATCATCGCCTTTTGTGTCACTTACGGGGAGATCAATCGTTGCGGTAGTTTACGTGCTTTACAATATGATAGTACATGTTTGATAAATAATAGATATCGTATATCAATACCTTGATTGTCCCCCACAGCGAGTCGTAAAATAAGCACAGAAGTATTTTTACATACATATAAAACTAGAAACTAGTATAATTTGTTTATATTGTTACTAAAACCTTGCACAGTGTTAATTTGCCAAGATTTTTCATTTTATTTATTCAGATATATTTTTAGGCTGGTCTTGTAGTAGGTGCTTTTTTTAAATTCAATGTTTGAAAAATATGTTTAAATATTTGAAGAATTGTTATGACGTTCGACCAAAAGCTACGTCGTCAGTGTACCTGTATACATAATGTAGTATATTTTTGGAGTTAGGCCTCGCTTACCCCTCGTTCACACCCAAACAAAACAAAAAAAAAAACATGTATTCTACATGTATCACATTTATTTTCGAAAAAATTATTAGCAAACAAGTATTAGGTCCCCACCTATGAAATTGGCGTTTTTTTCTCACAAATAGAGAACCTCGTCACTTCAAATATTCATAAATTGCTTGATATTATATCGAATAATGACCATCATAGACTACTACCAATAGTAAAAAAGCCTTATTTACTTATCGTTTTCTACACATAAAAAATACCTTAAAAATGACTCCTTTTTTTGTTAGCAGAAATGACCACTATTTTTGTTTTAACTTAGCCAAAATTTATTTTTGTCGCATAATCTAAGTGGCATAGGTTATCTTAGTTTTTAAACATTAGTGCATAAAAGTTTTAAAACATTAGTGTTCATAGTTGTTAAATAAATTAAGAAAACGTTAGTATGAAAAATGCAACTTCTTTAAAATTCTCCAGACAAAACGCTGATTTCATAGGTGGGGACCTAATATTTAGATCGTTAAAACGCTATGTTAAGACCAAGTAATTTCTTTTAAAAAGACCTTTACACAAGTTATGTTTACAACTTGTTATTAGGTGTAAACGAGAGGTAACCGTTAAGTAATTTTAAATCAACATTAAATGTTACATTGCATTTTAGGTCCGATACAACAGTCCTAATTTGCCTTTAAAATAAAACAGTAGCACTTTTTAAACAAAAGCAATTAAATTAGACAATGGTGTCGATTCTGTTGCGCACTTTGACAGGACTAAACTAAACTAAGGGTGTCTGTCTCTTTCTGTTTCAATAGAAAAAGAAAGTGACAGTTGCGTTTAGTCTAGTTTAGTACTGTCAAAATGTGCTACAGAATCGACACCACTAACTACCTCAAATACCTATTCACTCTCCTCTTCATTACAAGTCATTAAACTCAAAATCAATATGCATACAATATGCAAATGTCTATGTCATTGTTCCTCACTTCATTTGTAGAATAACGACATTCAAAACACAGGAAATAATTTGTTATCATCAAAACTTTTATCCTAATACCAATCTTTATGTTTTGCTTATCAATGTGACAACGAATGTACGATAGTGGTGTATCAGTAGTTTACATTCTGACCTTGTAAATATGTTAGTTTTTGCATTAATATTCCGAAATGGGAAAAAAGACTAGATTTAGTTTTATTCTATTGTTTTACCTGATATTTTACCTATTCAGTTTTAAATATAGTTAAACATCAAAATTTGTTTTGTAGTAATCACATCATAATGTACTATAATGCATACAGTGTACGATTTTATTGTTTATTTCCTTGGGGACCGGCACTGTACTCTTAACACAGGTTATCTATTAACCTAGCTAGGAATACAGCACCTCACCCACTATTTTATTTAGTCTTTGTACACTGTAAAAGATATAAGATTAGCCTAGGTATACATACAGGGTGTAAATGAAATCATGTAATTCCTTCAAACCTCGTGATGTACTGCTGACATAGATTAATCCTGCAGGAGATACTTTTGGATTCAATAACAAAAAAAAATACAAGAAGTGAACATGTGTTCTTAACGTTTGGCATTTTAGCGCCCCGAGCGAATTGCGCGGCTATCGCTCGTCGCGCGGTCATTTAGATCGGGGCGCTAAAATCCCTCACGTTAAGAACACATGTTTACTTCTTGTCATTTTTTTCTTTATTGAATCTAAAAGTGTCTCGTTCAGGGTTAATCTATGTCAGCGGTACATCATGAGGTTTGAAGGAATTACACGATTTCGTTTACACCCTGTATACCTACGGAGTCGCAGGCCGCGCTGGCAACACAGTTCAGTCACGATTTTACAATGCATACAGTTGGGCAACGCCTTTGAAGTCGAGCACTGTCCGTGTAGGCGTTACCTAACTGTATGGATTGTAAAACTGTGTTGCCTGCGCGGCCTACACCTCCGTATACGTCTAGGCTTAGAGAGGTTTATACTCGGCAAAGAGTAGTTTTTTTTTGTAGCTGTTTGACAAGCAGGCAGAAATCTCATCTTTTTTTTAATCGTTGGAAAATACTAATGGATGAACCTCGCCCGGGGAAGGCGAGGGGGTCTGCCGGTCTCTTACCGGCTAAAAACCAACGGTGTTCCTCTTCCTGACCGTTCGGCCGGGGTCACAGGATTCGCAAAAGCATGCACCCCAACCCCGGCAGTTCCCGGTCCGCCAGCCACTGGTGGACCTCTCCTCTGTGGGGCCTTGCCCCGCGTCGTCCTGAGAGTCGCGCGCGGTACACTGCGCGCCGCCTTCTCGGGCCTGTTACTGAAAATCTCAAAAAAAAAAAAGGAGAAATCTCTCCTGATGAAAAATGGTTACCGCCGTCTGTATACATCTACAATAGCAAGAGGGTTACTGATACGTTGCCAACCTTAGAGACAATGTTGAAAAGTTTCGGACAAACACCTTATTATGATCTTAGCGGACAATAAACAATAATAATAAAATAATAACAAGTTCATTAAACATGTAGAATGCGTAGTTTGAAGATAGGTACTTATCAATCGTATTAAATACAACTAGTGATAACAAATATTCACTATGTTTTATTAATGTTTTTATGTAATGATAACGGCTACCAACAGTATCGGAAGTTTTTAGTAATACTGAAAAATAAATACAGCTAAGAGCACAGATTGTTTATATCATGGGTTAGAAACACTATGTCGATCAAGACCTAGGAACGTATAATAAACTTACTGACAGAAGAACAAAAATGCGATCATTGTTTCTATTTTGTCGACGTCTTCAAGATGTTATCCTGCCACATTAAGCCTAGGCGTATACGGAGGCGCAGGCCGCGCAGGCATCACAGTTTTATAATCCATACAGTTGGGCAATGCCTTTGATGTCGAGCGCTGTCACCGCCCGTGTAGGTGTTGTCCAACTGTATGAATTGTATACCTACGCCTAGGCTTAATGTGGCGGGATAACATCTTAAAGACGTCGACAGAATAGAAACAAGGATCGCATTTTTGTTCTGCTGACAGTACTTTCAAAGTTTCTTGGTATTAGCCGATCTTTACTAGCCCATGATATAAACAATCTGTGCTCTTAGCTGTTTTTACTTTTCATCCTTCATTCACTAAATACACATAAAATTACATTTTTAAATATTTCTATAAAAAATATAAAAAACATTTAATATTATAAAAAATAGTAACCCACCGGCATCGGGAACAGGGTCCAAGCTAGGGTGGTCAGGGCCTCAGAGAGAGGAACTTCCTGACAATACGTGCCGTGTCCAGAAGTACTGCTTTCTGTATCAGGCCCTTGACCCAGCCGCCCAACGAGAGCCTCATCAGATGTTGGTCGAGACTCTTAGCTATTAAGCCATTAGCCGACTATCGGCACAACAACTGCTGAGTCAACCTCCCACATGTCGACAACCTCGTGTGCCATTACTTTTCAGTGTTATTAAAAACTCCGTATACGCCTAGGCTGAGGCTCGTACTCTCGACGACGAACAACTCTCGTTGAGAGCTCTCCCTCCTAAGCGTCATTTCGATAGACTTGAAAGGCATATTAAAAAAAGTTATCAAATGTATGAAATTCTATGGCAGCGCCTTTTGGGGGCCAACTTCCAAGCCGCCATGTTGACAGTTGTTTATTAATACTGGCCTAAATAAAGTACATGACATCGCACTGCTAGATTAATAGTGTTTCAACTCAAAATGGAGCTTTTTTCAGAATCGACAGAAAACTGATTATTTACTTCCTGTTATAGATTACAATTGAAGTCAATGAAATGAATTACGTGTGAAGATTTGTGTTTGTAAACGCACCCAAGATACAGAGAAATACAAGTGTGGCGCAACGTTTTAAAAAAATAAAATAAATGAGTTATCTCAAATTGATCAAATTTTGAGTTGATACAGTATTACTCTAACAGTGCGACATGTGCAAGCAGGACTACTCAAGTTTATTTTTATTTTTCACAATCCATCTCTTTCAGGCATGGGCCGAAGCCGTGGCCTCGACGCAGCCGCCCCTGGCCCCCGGCGCCACAGGCCCCCGGTCCTCTGGCTGGCCAGTCCTTATGTTCTTCGGAGTGGTCGCCGCCGCTCCCTACCTCGTGTTCAAAATGCTGAGCGGGCTTACTAAGAGTATACATGAGAATTGTGAGTATGGCATCTTCCTTATGAACTAAGGTAGTGGGAACCTATGTCGCCAATATCATTGGTACCAAAGCAATTTCATTGATTAGAATGTGTTTGATATTACTATAACTCATTCTGATTGGTTGTGTGACGCACACCCTCAAGCACCCCAAATAGAATATTATGTTATAATCATGATACATACACTGAAATTTTAGTTTCACATGTATATGCATTGTTATTTACTAAATTAACGTTCTTGAAATAAGGTTAATTTTTTTTTATTTTGTATTGAATGATGGAATTTGATTTAATACAAATAAAAATGCACTTCTAAAAGTCTTTTTGCCTTGATTTACGGTCCATTTCAGTTTGTTTTGACTGTACAGGGGTAATGTGGGATAAAAAATTACCTATATTAAAAATGATAGAAATCGATTCAGTAAACGATTCTGAACAAACTACTTTCAGGATGTTTGTTAATTATGTTACATATTGTATACCGAACAATGCGATTGTACACACTACGACAAATCAAACTATAATTTTCCAGTATAAACTGACCTCTCATTATACGGAAATTCCATACAATGAGATGTCAGCATAAACTGGAGCTTTACTATTTTATATATTCGAAATATTTTGTAGTTGAATGAAACTTTTTTCTTAAAAGTCACTACTTATTTCTAGTTTCTTAAATAATAATGACGTTTCTACAGACGAAACACGTGTTTGGCATCTATCTATGTTAAAACTTAGATTATCAGCGCGATAGAGTCAACTATGTTTTATCAGATGTTTTTATTAACGTTGACAATGTCGCAGTGAGACGTTTTGATAGCAAATCATACGTATTATAACTTTTATATAAGAACACTGGCTGTGCTCCCGAATCCGTCTGCGTAGAAGTCGAATGGGTTTTAATTTTTTTAGGCGGAATCCTAATTCTTTTTCTAAAATAAAAGTAGCCTAAGTTACTCCTTATAACATCAGCTATCTGCCAGTGAAAGTCCCGTCAAAATTTGGACAGCCGTTTCGGAGATTAACCGAAACTGACAGACAGACAAAATGTTTAAAAATTGTTTTTTTTTTGCTATAAGTTCCGTATACACTTTCATATGCATTTAGTAAAAAGCTGTTATTTTGAAATTACTAACAGACACTTCAATTTTATTTATTTGTGTAGATTTATGCCTAAACGTATGTTGTATCATAGGCCTGCGATCTGTCTGAAGCAGGGTTCCACATTCATGCATAATTTCATGCAAGCACACCAATTCCTATAACTTTGCACCTAAAGGTCAAGTTGGAGGACATTTTTCATTCCGCCTAGCTTTTACCAATTGTGTTGGGGTCAGCTTCCAGCCTAACCAGATGCTGCTGAATACCAGTATTTTACACGGAACGACTGCCATCAGACCTCCGCAACCCAGTTACTGGGCAATCCCGATATCCTAAGGTTAGACCGGTTGTCAGAATTTCTGGCTTCTGACTACCCGTAACGCCAGTCATAGGTATTCGTACGACACCCGGGACCGACGGTTTAACGTGCTCTCCGAGGCACAGAGGAGTCTCAATGTATAACGAACGGTCACCCATCCACGGACTGACCGCGGCAAGCGTTGCTTAGCCTCGCAAATTGTATGATTCGCACGGTCGTTAATAAACCACGAACCCCTCTCAAGTTGGAGGACAAAATGAGTAATATTTAAATTGTTAAAAAATAATATTTTTACCTCACAGTACACGACCCCACCACATGGCAAGAACCGCTCCGAGCCATCGCACAATACTCCTTCACAGCCACCACACCCCAGGAGCTGCCTCTCCAAGAGAAGCAAGTCCTGACCGTAGCCCCCCAACATCTGCAACCACAGCTGTGGAACTCAGGCTGGCTGATGGCATCCCTGGACGGAAAGACCGCAGGTCTAGTACCAGTTAATTATATCAAGATTATCAAGCCGACCCCACAGACAGAGAAGACAAATGAGGGAGGAGAGCGAAAGAATAGTTTGGATGCATTGAACTGTGATTTTGAACAGAGTTCTTAAAATACTGGCCGATGGCTTTTTGTGGTTTGTAAACAGCCATTGTGCTTGCTTACCCTACAGTACCCAAAACAGTAACATATAGTATAAAGATTATCACCCATATTCTAAGACGTTCCTCCAAAACTTACTCGACTCAGGACGGCCCCGAAAACACCTACAAAATTGTATTCGTCGCAATTTCGAGTGAACTTCGAGGTTCATCGAGAAGTCATTACGTCATAATTTGAATCATCTGCATCGCGCAAATAACGCCGCGATAAATAGTTGTAAGGATTATCGTAAGCATATTCGATAAAGTCTTCAAAATTCATTTTTGTTATATACGAACTTTGACACTTCCTTCCATAAGGTAGGTTCCGAGGTACCTTGAGTTTAACAGATGATTCCTTACCTCGACTGAGGAAAAATCTCGAGTCGAAAGGCTGAGTCGAGGTGGAGTCGAGTCGAGTAAGTTTTGGAGGAACGTCTTAGAATATGGGTGTATAACATCATGAATATAAAACAATAACTAACTATAGTAACTACCTCGTTGGTCTAGTGGTGGCAAGCGCGACTGCTGATTGTGAGGCCCTGGGTTCGATACCCAGGTCGGGCAAAGTGTTATTGGGTTTTTCCGTGCGGAATTCCTCACTAACAGCCTGTTGGTGGCAATAGGCTCGCCCCCTATTACATAGGACTTAAACATAAAGGCGAAATGAGGGTGTTACTATTTACCTCTGCCAAACCCTTCGACGAATATAGGCGTGATGTTATGTTTATAAAACAATCTTTGAGGAAATGTGACCATGAGTAACTTCCATTTTAATGTCAAGTGTGATTAGTCCATTAACTTCATATCAATATTGTATACAGGGTGTAAACGAAATCATGTAATTCCTTCAAACCTCGTAATGTACTGCTGACATAGATTAACCCTGCAAGGGATAAATTCGGATTCAATAAAAAAAAATTACATGAAATAAACATGTGTTCTTAACGTGAAGCATTTTAGAGCCCCGAGCGAATTGCGTGGCTATCGCCCGCCGCCCGTTATTTAACGGGGGATGCTAAAATGCCTCACGTTAAGAACACATGTTTACTTCTTGTAAAAAAAAATGTATCCGAAAGTATCCCTTGCAGGGTTAATCTATGTCAGCAGTACATCACGAGGTTTGAAGGAATTACATGATTTCGTTTACACCCTGTAGAGTAAGCACATCCCGTATTTAAAACCATTCCAAACTGTGGGTGTAGAATAAAAGGAATACTCTGTTGACTGGCAAACAAGTCAACCACTGACACTTGGTATGAAAATATTTACAAGGTTGTAAAAATGTATGCTGTTTTGGCCTTTATCCAGTCTGACTGGACATTATTATAGTCTGATATTCTCGAAGAAAACTTAGGCCTGTATTCGTAAACAGTTGTCATTTGAGAGATCTTTCAACAGCAGCTACTATAAAATAGAATTAGATACATTTGACAACGTTTTTTTAAATAGATAAAAGTACTATGAATTTGTAGCGTGGCGTCTAGGGACGTGCTCATACGTCTATCGCATCGCATTCAAAAACTTAATACATGGTGTTCTTCATGTGTTGGTAACCCAGAATTCTATAACCAAAACACTCCGACATTTAATAAAATTGACACTGACATGTAAACGACCAGTACAGTTCGAGCCCCCTATTTACAAAATACTGGGTTCCAGACCCAGTATTTTGTAAATAGGGGGCTCGAACTGTCATATTTTACAGTCGGACGAATCGGAAGAAGAAAATAATTATTTCACTATACTTTGTAAAATATAGCTTGATACGGGACAGTTATCAGAGTGATATGCAATCTAAGGCATAACGTGTAATTTAAATGTGAATTATATTACTTTTTATTTAATTACTAGCGGCCCGTCCCGGCTTCGTACGGGTGGACATTTTTCCCGTTTTTGCAACATTTTTCATTTATGCCCCGCTCCTATTGGTCGTAGCGTGATGTATAGCCTATAACCTTCCTCGATAAATGGACTATCCAACACAAAAATATTTTTTCAATTCTAACCGGTAGTTCCCGAGATTAGCGCGTTCAAACAAACAAACTAACAAACAAACTCTTCAGTTTTATAATATTAGTATAAATAAATAGTGAGACAAAATATGTTCCTGTTAAAAACGGATATTATTATCGAAAAACTTGTTCAAAGTTATTTTGGTGGTTGAGATATGACAGCTGTCATGTATCAAGCTATATTGTACAAGGTTATAGTATTTGAAATCTTACTACTTTCCGAAAATACTCCTATTACAGTGCGGTCAATCCACGAAGACGCGCTCCTCTCCTTTTTGTAACAGGTAGCCGCGTGGTACGTAACACACATCTAAATATTGTGTGGCTATAGAACTAACATAATATCAATTTTTATTGCACACTTTTGCACTGTAGCGATTTAGACAAAGAGTGCGGCGCATCTTCGTTTATTGAACTATCTATACTGCTAATGATTGGAGAAGGAAAGGCAAGAGACGCCTAAGGTCTGCAGCAAAGCCGTAACCAGGAATTTTGTTCGGGGGGTTGAATCCTGAACAACAAAAATCAATTACAATGAGTGTAAAAAAGTAATTTAATATTTTGTATTCTATAAGTAATTTAATTGTCTGAGGTTTGGGGGGGGGGGTTGAACACTCCCTTCCCCTGGTTACGGCCTTGGTCTGCAGATATATCCGCCAGGTCGTATTTAATACACCGGGTGGTCTAACGTGAAAAATCTAAACGTCATAGAACGTTTTTTTTAATCCATTCTCAGATGACGAAGTTTGGATAAAATTTAATTGGATTCGACTTAGATTTAAGCTGCCATTGGATTGATTAACATTTTTCATTCTAAATAAAAGTGGACGTCTATTGTTTGGCTAACCCATATACCTACGTTAATCGTTCTTCAGAGAATTATCAGAGGAATCCATGAATTGTTATCTTCATTTGTAAAAAAATACGATTTATCATTCCAATTTCATATTTGAAAGGTCGAAATTCTCTGAAGTTCTTTTTTATATTAAAAATGAATAAAATTGTACACATCGCACCCTTAGTAATTAATGCAAGGGCACAACTCGAAATATTGAGTTTTGAGTTTCTGTGTTCAATATCAACTGTTCTACCATTTGGCATTCACAGAAAGAGAAAAAAGACAATATTAAAGCAAATACTGTAATTATACTGTAAAAAATACTGTGAAAACATAAGGATCCCTGAATCTTTTAACACGTTTTCCCAAAACTTGATATTTTCGAGTTGTGCCCTTACATTACTAAGGGTGCGATGTATTAATAATAAATTGGTTAGTCAACGTAGGTAAAAAATCTATGCATTTTACTCTTTATTATGTCTCAAAACGCAATCTTCTATTTTGAATATTCCTTCGATTTAATGCAATAAAATAATTGGTGTAGGTACGATTTATTTATTATACAAGATTTTATTTTACGTACTTGTGATTAGATATATTTTTTACTATTTCAAGTGATTATAAGAGAAATAATTGGCATGTTATCCATACCAGAATTTTTTACTCCCAAATTAATAAATTATTTTATTTATAAAATTAATAACAATGAACTAGTCAATCGCTTATTTCAGAAATTCTATTTATTAAACTCTGAAAGATTCCTGTCTTAAAATTATTATTTATTCTGGCAAATAATATATATTATATGTGTCGAAATTAATTATCAAAAAGTAAAACGAGTGTATATTACTCAAAATATTATATTAATTAAGTTTATTGGGAACATGGTGTTGAAATTGTATGTATTACTCGACTGTATGCCTTATCTTGCATTTTTTTACTGTACTCTTCTTCTATCATTACTTATAAACACGGAATAAAGTTAGACAAGATGAACGTCAGTTAAACCATAGTTTTTTTCTAATGCAATCAGAAGCTTGGTATAATTTTATTCCGCCTTTATTAGTAAGGAGATCTTTCTGTATTTTTATGACTAGTCTTTATCTGCATAAAATTTAGGATCAATTCGCCTTGTAGGACTCTCATAATTATACTGCGGTTTGCGTTAACGAAACGCAAAAAGCTTGACCGCAATTTGTGCATGCTGGTTGAGGCGGTATTTAGTCATAAATATTTTTAGTGAGCTCTCTTCAACTAACGTATGCAAATTATTATAATCATTAAGTGAATATTAAATACAATTGTTATCAGTGAAATTAATATAAAGGGATGGACTGATTTAGTTAATAAAGTAGACATTTAATATAATAATTATTTTATTTTATACCACCAGGAACCTCTAACCTACTTGACCGCTAGAATGTACGCTATTGAGGGAATAGTCCTATTATCACCATGCTGGGTAAACAAATTGTTGATCGTGGTATGCGGGTATGAAAGAAAAGGTTTTTAAATGATTACACCTCAACTTGCCACAATCCATAACTGGAAATACGACACATCACGTGGAGTGTGCATCAGATACTTTGTTCATTCAACCTGGACAGACTGGTACTACTTCGGCATTATACAAGGTTAGTCGGATAGGGGGTACTAAGCCGCGGGCCACTTAATGTATCACTGATCTGTTCTAAAGAAAGTGTTAAAAGTTAAAAATTAATTATTTTTTTCCATGAAAGAATATTTTTATTTAATTTTTCAAAAGTTCTTCATCCCTGCTTCAGTTATGAATTCCGAAAATGAAGTTTCTAATCCATGACCCCAAATATAACGTAAAATGTAAACACGTCTGATCATAGCTGAGGATAGATAGAATTTAGCTTATTTTTTTGTGAAATCTTTGAGCAGCTATTTCTCTTGAACTATTTATTGACTTTTGGGGAAAGTTGTAGAACAAAAGTTATCCATTATTATGGGTACTTTAACACCCTTTCGGCTTAGTACCCCTTTTCCGACTAACTTTTTATATCACAGTATTTTAGCGTTCGTCAATTTCGGCGTCGTCGAAGCGGCATGGCTCTTACGAGGCATGTAGGTACCTATGTGGCGTCTATAGTTCGAGATTTTGACAAGTTGCCAAACTGCGAAAGCGACTATCGTAAAACGACGAGGCCAGCTGGCAACTTGTAAAAAAATCTTATGAATGTTTCAGTTCAATAACCTACATTATTATGGCAGAAAATTTACGCAGAACACGTTTCCCTGTGTTTATAAGCAGTTTTTACTATATACCTACATTGAACCGTTTAGGCGATTCCCCCTCGATGACGCAAGTCGGAGCGACAACAACCACGTGCGTACCTACTTCACACACGTGCTTCTATACGACAACCGTGCGAGACTCCGTTACCGCGTGTTAAGACAGTTTCAGACGGGTACCATTGCGACTGCCCCGAGGACACGGCGCTGCACACGCTGCAGGCGTGTCCAGCTAGGGGGTGGCAACGCCGCGAGCTAGACGCGGCGGTCGGCGGTGACCTCTCGCTTCCGGCCGTGGTTCTGTCCATGGTCGGGAGCGAGAGTGCGTGGGAAGCCATCGCCTCCTTTTGCGAGGGGGTGATGGCGACCAATGAGGAAACTGAGAGGGAGCGGTGTGCTCTTCTTCCTTCCCGCGCCAGCCGCACCGGGCGCCGGAGAGCGCGCGTTACGCGATGACCTACCCCGAACAGTAACAGGCCCGAGAAGGCGGCGCGCAGTGTTCCGTGCGCGCTTCTCAGGAAGACGTGGGGCAAGGCCCCACAGAGGAGAGGTCCGCCGAGGGTTGGCGGACCGGGACCTGCCGGGGTTGCGGTGCATGCTTTTGCGAATCCCGCGACCCCGACCGAACGGTCAAGAAGAAGAACACCGTTGGTTTTTAGCCGGTAAGAGTCCGGCAGACCCCCTCGCCTTCCCCGGGCGAGGGACATCCATGAGGCTTTTCCAACAAAAAAAAAGTTCAGGCGGATCGAATGGCTTTCAACAAATTACTTGATCAACAAAATTTGATACGGTGTTGTAAATTCCATTTGATTGAAAGTCTGTTCAGATGTTTCAAATCGCATGCGATTTAGCAGGTGATTAACTAGAACCGAATCGTGTGAACCTAGTATTAGACGTGTCGCTGAGACTTGCGACGCCGTGGGAGAAGCGCCTTAGTTCTGTGCAGAGGGGCATCTCCAAGGGTCAGTTTCCACTCCACCAAATAGAAAAGTCCTCGCAGATACTCCAGCACTTTTAAAATTTCACTGAATAAGTAACTGTATACAGGATGTAAAAGAAATCATGTAATTACTTCAAACCTCGTGATGTGCTGCTGACATAGATCAATCCAGCACTGGATTAAGTTGTATTCAATTTTTTAAAAAATACAAGTATTAAACAATTCTTCTTAACGCGAGGCATTTTAGTGCCTCGAGGAAATTGCGCGGCTATCGCTCGCCGCGCGGTCATTTAACGCAGGACAATAAAATGCCTCACGTTAAGAACACAATGTTTATTTATTGTAATTTTTTTTTATAAAATCCAGAAGTATCCCGTGCCGGGTTAATCTATGTCAGCAGTACATCACGAGGTTTGAAGGAATTACATTTCGTTTACAACCTGTATTTAATGTAGACATCAAACGTTTCCTTGCGCTTGCTCGAGCAAACCCGAGCATTGAATTTTATATTTAAAGGCAGTACTGATACAGTTCTTTATTCAGTGACATTTAAAGTCAGTACTGATACAGTTCTTTATTCAGTGACATTAAAAAAATGCGCGAGGATTTTTCTGCTTGGTAGAAACTGATTCAAACTTTGTACAAATTAAAGTCATCAATAAATTTTTATGTTTATTGTAAAGTTATATTCCTAAGTTTACAAGTAGGGTTCGGGGAATTCAAAGGTTACTTCGCGCCCCGTAAGCTTCTTGTATACCGACTGGAAGGTGTCCACCTGTGAACAAGAGAGAAAAATGGATAAGTAACAAATTACCTGGTATCAAAAACAGTAATTTTCTTGGACAGAACAGGTGAACTAGCAATTTATAAACTTCAAGTAGCACTGGAGGTGGTTTCAGAGTTCATCAAGGCAGCCACTGCAAGGCTTTTACATCCTACATTGGCGCGTTTGAGAACTACTAGACTGCGACACTAGGACGACATGGTTTACGTGAAAAGGCGCTTAGTTAGTACACTTTGTTCATGGATAAAAAAAAATTGATTTGATTGGTAGAGCCATTTTCGCTATGCTTTTTTGTTGTATGAATCTAAAATTTACCTGTGCACTGTGCAGTTGTTTGCTAATACATCACTCATATTTGTGTTTGCATAATTAGCATTTAGACTGGTTACTTATTATTTATTCACATTGAACATGGGCCTTCCAATAAACTGCTACTATGAACAGTTATAAAGGAATTGTGCCATGATCACTGCCTGGTCAATTGATTGTTAATCACAGCAAGTTGACAAAGAAATGCTATGTACCCTTCCGATACAGCTCCTTTGGCGCATTTTACAACATTTGCATAAAGAGGAAGTCGTCCATTCTATTCTAAATCACCAAATCCACTAGCAAGTTAAATGGTGCAAGTTATTGCAGCAAATGCTCGCTTAGTTCGTTAAACTTCTAGAAGCAGACTTGCTGCAAGTGTCCAAAGCTGAAAATCGCTTGCAGAAGTTAACTTCTGTAGTTTAAACGGGATAGAACCTTTGTGGCATAGTCACCCTGATGCCATTAAATTTATTTTTTGCAGTTCCCACTTTTTTTACTTATTTATATGGCTAGAGGACACTTAAACAAACAAAAAATGTTAGTAATATGGTGCCCCAAAATGTCACATTACCAAGATATTTGGAGGTAAAGATCGCCATATGAGAACAATGACAATCATTAAAAAATCAACTAATTACGTGGTAATTAGATAAAAAAAAAACAAAAAATGGCGGCCGGTTAGCTGTGCCTGCTTCCATAGAAAAAAAATTGAACCCTTTCCTGCTGGATTTGGCACTTAAAAGGTACAACTTATTTTATATCATCAAAAAAATAAATAAAATGTTCCCATAAGCTCACCTTGTGTTCAATGGTGGTCTGCTGGTTCTTGTCGAGGTGCACCTTGATCAGCTGAGAGCCGTCCAGCTTGATCCGGATGCGCTTGCCTACGATTTCCGCGGGGAACACGAGGTCCTCCAAGATGGCGTCGTATACTGACGTCAGTGTCCTGGAATCGAGAGAAGATATTGTTTTAATCACAATTGTAATTAAATGAAGCTTTTAAACTTCGTGAGTGATGAAATAGAATAGAAAAAATAAATTCTGGGCAGTTCTCCTTTTATTTCTGCATATATTTGGGTGTGGAATTATGTTTAATTATTATAAAGGCTTTTATTATTCAGGATTTTATAAGTACCGTAAAATGGGGTGAATAGGGATGCAGGGGTGAATCAGGACGAAACTTACAAAGGAATTTTAACATTGAAATATAATATTTTATTGCCAAAAAGGACTCTAAATTATAATTAACGATTAAGTATCCTTGTTGGCAACAAACTATATTATTTCAATATTAAAATCCATTTTAATGTTTCGTCCCGATTCACCCCTGCATCCCTATTCACCCATTTTACCGGTAATAAGATAAATACAAGGTTTGATTCAGATGTCTGCCAGTCTGCTTTGAAGAGGTGACCTGTGTAAAATATCCCATAAAGTGCCACTTCAAGGTGTATAAATACAAGTGCCAAACAACTTTTCCAATGTGCAAGGCTAATTAATAATTTAAGCATGGGCAGGGCTATGCTATTAGCAAAGTATAACCATAGATTTTCTATCATATGAAGGCAATGGTGCTCTGGTCCAAGAAGTGCAATAAATTTATAAACTACATCGTTAGTCTAGTGGTGGTAAGCGCTACTGCTGATCGTGAGGTCCTGGGTTCAATACCCAGGACGAGAAGTGTTATTGGATTTTTCCATGTGGAATTCCTCAGTAGCAGCCCGGAGTATGGATTTGTGCCCAGTTGATGGCAATAGTCTCGCTTTTATTACATGGGACTTAAACATAACTGCAAAATGACAGTGTTACTATACACCTCTACCCAACCCTTCGGGGAATACAGGCGTGATGTTATGTTATAACCTGCCTCAGTGAGTTGACAAGATTACAATACCTCAACAACATTCAACCTGGCCATCATATTGCTTTGTACCAAATACGAATGAAGTTCTGTCACTTAGTAACAGACACAAAGAGTAATGAACATTTACCTAGATCTGGGCCTCTTCTGTTTGTTGGCTACGCGCGTCTTGTGGCTGGGCTTGGGAAGGATCTTGCGGTCTCCAACGAACACTACATGTTTGCCGCTGAATTTCTTTTCCAACTCACGCACCAGCCTGATCTGGATCTTCTGGAATGCCTTTAGCTTGGGCATGGGCACGTAGATGATGATAGACTGGAAACAGGAAATTATGATATGACTTATTTGGATCAAAATCTATATCTATACTAATATTATAAAGAGGAAAGATTTGTATTTTTGTATGTAACAAATAAACTTAATAACTACTTGACGAATTTCAAAAATTCTTTTGCCGTTAGAAAGCTACATTATCACTGAGTAACATAGGCTACGGGCGGAGCCGTGAGGACACAGCTAGTACTAAATATAACTGGAATTCATATAACATAATCATTATGTATGAATGCGGATGAAGTGAAAGGAATATGTAAGGATTGTATCATGTGGCATTCTATAGTTTCTATCTACCCCCATGGGAGAAAGATGTGACTTTATGTATGTATGTGTTATCATTTGTCATAGAATTAGATATGGTACAGCTTATATTTGCAATCTCAAATGAACCTAGAACCTATTACAATTTTTATTTAAAGAGTGATTTATTCATCTGCCTCGCTGAAGTATTACATGATTAATTCATTGATTTGGTTGAAGCATACATAAACATTTACATGTACTGAAACAAAGTTCTTCATATTATAGTAGTTCAAGTTGAATAAAAACACTAACGTTACTTGACAGCGATGCGGGGGAATATTTCAATACCATTTTAGTTTATAGTTTATTACTACTAGGATATATTTCTCTATAATTGTAATTAGGTAAATATTTTCTGTGTAAATACTAATGAAATAAAAGTAAGCAGTATTGTAAATAAATTATATTTCACTAGCGACCCGCCCCAGCTCCGCACGGGTGCAATGTAGATACTAATGTGGGGCATATAAATCTTTCTCCTGAATCACTCTATCTATTGCTGAAAATTGCATTAAAATCCGTTGCGTAGTTTAAAAGATCTAAGCATACAGACAACGGGAGCGACTTTGTTTTATACTATGTAAAGATGTGCACCACAAATGAATGGATAGATTGTGTAAAGGATGATATGGGTAAGAAAGGAGTGGGTACTGAGACGACGGCTGTTAGAGGAGAATGGAAGAGAAATAAATGTTAAATTTAAAAGGTTTTATATCAGTTTGGTTATGTTATGAACAACTTTCATTGACAAATCTTTCGTGGCAAATTGATCTGAACCGATAGCTAGCAGTTCGTACATTTATGTATAGAATAGTTCTACAGGTTAGCCAAGTCATTTCTTGGCTGGACTTGTCATTTCAAATTCACATGGACAATTTTGACACTTCATCTTAGAACTCAATTTAATTTGGGTAATCGATAGAAATACGTATGAAAACTCTTATTCCAGTATAAATCTGTTAGCTCTTCTTACCTTCTTGTTGTGCAGTTCAATTTCCTTAGCCTTTGTAATGTAGAGCTCCCTAAGTTGCGCCTTCAGGTCCGAGTTGGTCTCCAACTCGACCAGGGCCTGTGAGATCGACGTCTCGAAGCCATCGGGCTCAGCAGCGCTTGCCTTGATGATCTTAGTACTCATCTGGAACGTACAAACACTTTTACAGAACAGCACTCCAAACTTATAGGTTAGGAAACTTGAATTCACAATTTTAACTTTTGGTATGAATCTTTCACTTAAAAACTCGGCCACGACAGCACATACGCCTTATTTAGAGGCGTTTTGTATCAATATATTAGTAATTTCAACAAAATTGCACTTTCATAAACCAAAACAACGTTGGACACAGAGGGAGCGGATTTGTCACCACAAAATATCTAAGTAATCTTTACCGTTAACAATGAATTATTGTCCTAAATATATTACTGGAATAATATAGAAATAGAAACACAAATTATTTGTCTAACAAAACGCTTAAATACATAAAATTTATCTAAAAATTCATAAGGACAGCTACCTTGAGAACTTTACGGGAGAGAAAGAGATAGAAACGCAGTGTTGTCAGCTAATAAACTAAAACTACCCAATAAATTAAAATACAACATTGTTAAGAAAAAAAAAATATTAATAAAATTCCGGTTAAAATTCTACTCATTTTTCAGTTTACCACGTTTTTTGCGTTTTATTAAACGCATTTACATAATAATTTTTGTTTTTTTAAAACTGTGTCATCTTAGTACGAAAAACAGTTGTTCAATAAACCGCGCCAAATCAAAAGTCATGACTGAAATGAAAATTGACTTGCGGTCACAATTTCATTATTTTAATGTATAATGTCTGGAACTGGAAGATAAACAATCATAACCGCGATTGGGCTTATAACAACATTACGATCTAACCCTGCCATACGGAGTGATTATAGCAATCGGCAGTTAGACGTTTCATATATTAAAAAGTACTCTGTGGTTAGACGCTTACGGGCTGATATTCCTATGCGATAATAATCGTTGACTGTTATACCAATTAAAAGCAGCATATTTAATGTCAGTCCAATTAATCGTAGCTGATAACGCATGAGGTGACTTTTTCGAATTTATTATAATTATCAGCGTCATAGAATTAGTAAATTGATGTAAACCTATGAATTAACATTATCTATCCGTGATCTCGCATCTCATGTCATATCAGCTGAGTCTAATTTAGATAATAACAAAATAAAATTGGATTATTCTGTTTGGCTATTAAGTAAATTAAATTAATCTAATGTAGGTACTTTAGAGTCAGTTGATTTGTGCATCCTGCCTGGCTAGGCATATTTCTTGAAACCACAGTATTTTTCCAATTCAAGTTACATTTCATCTACACTCCTTATACAAACCGTCGGTCGGCAGTGAAAACAACGAATGTGTAATATCCAATTTTTTAAAAGATATAGAAATCATTGTCTTCTGCAAAAAAAATGGCCGATCAAATGTTAATACAAGTTTGACATCGTACGTAACGTGTATGACAAATAAAACGCCTTTGAAGGAAATTTTATTTACGTGGTTTTCACTGCTGAGCGTAGTTTTCTTGACGAAAAGGGTAAAGGAGGCATCATTTACCTTTTTCGTCAAGAAAATTACTTTTTCAATATGGCAAGATAAAAAGTCGTTCAAACACATACAGTAGTATTTATTATAAAAAAAACTAGATGGTGAATGAACAAAATCCTTATCATCTAACAATTGCAATCGTATGTACGAATATAATACGAATGTAATTATTGAAATCTCAGTCGTAATGGGCAGTAATTTTACGAGTTTAGTCATTGATTTCTGAACGAGGCACACAAGTGTCATCTACACAGCTGTTCAAAAACACGATTCAGAATACGGATTGCGCTGCCACTCTTAATTATTTCAAAATATTTGACAACATCTTAATAAAAACCGCAGTTTGGCACCTGCCTTTTGACATCGTTTTTAAACACAAATAATTAACTGAAATTACATTGAACTTCATACAAACTTTTCATTAATTACAGTGTCTAAATACTTAATAAATCCGAAGTTTCCGAATGTTCATTAATATGTCAATATTTTAAGCTGGAAACAAACTATCGGACGCGGCTGATGGACGTGGTTGACAGCGACGACTTAATAGGTATCTGGATAACGAATGTACACTAAACTGTGCAAACTATTGGACATCAGTCGTAGATGTAACCTTGTGCCGTCCTTAAGTGTTTGGACGTCCGATAGACATCTGGTCAGCCGCGTCCCAAACGACTGTGCACTGCACACTAAGAAGTCGCGGCTGTCAGCCACGTCCGATAATTTGGTTTCAGCTTTATCCTGATATCTTTTAAGGCTGGTACCCAAAGAGTGCGAGTGCGGAATGGCTGTGAGTAGGTGGCAGTTGTAATGTATGAAACCGTATGTGAATTGAGAGGTGTCACACTGGTTGTGAAACGGAGCATGTGCGAAATGGCAACGGGCCGGCAGCCGCAGTTTGACACCTCACATACAGTTTCGTACATTACAAATGCCGCGCTGCACCGGCCCGCAGCCGTTTCGCATCCGCATTCTATGGGTTCCAGCCTTTATCAATATGTCAGTCAGCAATGTCAGTGTCACTGCACGATTGCACTGTCAAATCAGTCAACTCAAAGTCAAAGCTCGTGATCCGACTTTGCTTCCCTATATTCACTTATTATATTAATATTCATTCCGAGAATGGATACGATATTTACTTTTACCCAATAAAAAGAAAATGCATCTTCATATAAAAGCTTAAATTAGGCTCTATGGGAAGCTTATTCGATTTTTAAATTACATTTTTAACTGAATGTAAACTTACCTAGGAAATCGACTTATTTATGTAAACAAAGATGTTTAATGTTAGTATTTCAACCTCAATTATGGAGAACTTTGTCTAAACAGACCTTGAATTGCTCGCAAAGTGTGTTGTAGTAGACAGCTGTAAAGGAAGTGTTGAAGCAATGAAGCCTAATGAAAATGGGTAAGTATTTTTTAATGGATTAATTATTCTGTTTTCTTAGTTTTTCATTTTGCTTTGAAGGTGGAAATCTTGGCTTTAGAAAGTATCAGGAAGGAAAAAAGTGGTACTTGTATTGCCAAAACAATAAATTAAATTTTCACAATCGTAAAACTTGCATTTTACTGCATAATAACTGATCATATTTTCCTTATTATAATTATTTATACAGAAATAATTTACCCTACACCAACAGAAGGTGGCCAGGTAATCCACATGCTCAAGGGCAGACCTGAAATTAAACTGATGGTACAATAATACTTAAAATATTGTGCAAAATAGTCAGATTTTGACTAATTTCTTAAAAAAACTATTGTCCTTCATTATCAGATTCTCATCTCTGATGTTTTTTTTTACATTTATATTATCAAACACACACATAGATTTTTTTTAATAGTACTATTTTATCCTCAGGCAACAACAGAAATAAAATAAATATAGAAAAAATAATGACCAGTTGTTTTGAAAATTATTTGATAAGACACTTAGAGGGCTATTCTTTTATAGATCCTGGTGAAACACCTCAAGAGGTGTAAGGCTGAGATACTTCTGTTTCATCCATTGTTATTTTGCGTTTCTGACTTGATATTCTATTTCAGTATTTAAGTATTTTTGCATAGTCTTATTAGCCTTCTGTGCACAAAATAAAAGTGATTTCACAGACAAGAATTATTATTGTTCTAAAAGTTAAGTAATGCATTAGCAACTATTTTATTAACTTATAACTAGCACTGCTGGGCATGGGTCTCCGTCCCAAGGTTAAAATTTCCCACTTCTCTTTAATTATGTATCATGTAATTTTTTAAACCTTTGGAGTAAGCGCAGTTTAGGCGGCCTGGTTGCGATAGTCATTGGGGTCTATCAGTATCTTTGAATAAACGCGCAATTAGCGACACAGATGAGGCCGCCATACCAACCGCACAAAAGATATGGCCACCGTGGCTGCCTAAGGGTCAGTTTCCACCAAACGGAAAAATCCTCGTGCACTTTTATGATGTCACTGAATAAAGAACTGTATTAGTATTGAGTTTAAGTATAAAATCCGACGCTCGGGTATGCTCGGGCATGCGCGAGGAAACGCTTGATGTCTGCGTCGGATTTTATACTTAAAGGCAATACTGATACAGTTCATTATCCAGTGACATCATAAAAGTGCGCCAGGATTTTTGCGTTTGGTGGAAACTTTCCCTAATTCGAGGGTCCTTACTCAACTCAACTATTGCCATTCATCATCTGTGCTGAGTAATATAACTTACCTGATAGAAAACCTATAACAATGGTCAAACAGGGGATTGAATCTGGGTTCTAGCACCCGGCAGTGGTGGTCGCGATCACTAGTGATTATATCAATGCGGCGATATTGTTACTACAAAAAAACAAAACTACACGCAGCGACTTGCATACGTAAACAATTTGTGCAAACAAAACTGTGCACAGTTTGTGCAAACAACACGGTGCATTGAACAGCGTTCAGACGACAGCGACGTGCACGCGCAAACGGCTTGTGCAAACGTTTGTCCAGACGGTATTGTCGGACTGATTTGCCGTCTTAACGTACATGCTTACTTGTGCAAATTTAGTTTGTGAAAATTAAGCGTTTGTGCAAGCCGATTGCGCGGTATACCGTTATGTCGTCTTAACATTGCATATTTGTGGAAATTAGAATTTGCGCAACAAAGATTGGGCGTGGTGACGAATCATAACTATGCAACTATTGTATTTTATACGTTAAATAACATTTTAAAACAAATCAATCATACAACGAAATGTGACAGGCATTGTTACAATATACATAGCTCAACAACTTGATACAAGTGCTGATAGTGTAATCTGCTCGTAATAGTATACGAAGTAACATACTGAGCCTACGTTACGTTTTATTTTTCTTTTCTTAAAAGAGCCGTTTCCACTAGGAATTTCTCCTGTATCGCGTGGGTGCGTTTACAGATACAATTCTCACATGCGCAAATAAACACCCAGATCTGGAACAACTATCTGTCGACCGAACAAATATTTGAACCCGCGAGTCGTAAGCGCAGGAGCCAATCGCTCAATTATTAAAGACAGATTATTTTAGCTCGAAACTCAGAATTAGCAGAGCCGAGCGTAGAGTAGCGCGCATTCCAGCAGTCACCGAAGCCGCAAGTCAGATAAGGGCGCCAGATACAGACTTTTACCCGCTTAAATTCGTCATATTTGAGCCCTTTGACTAGGCTGCCAGTGATGCTAATGTCGTTACTGAGATTTAGTAGAAGGCAACTTATAAACTTGTGTAAGAACAAGGTGATTCTTCCATAGCGGAAAGATAAGATCTTTCCACCAGGCAGGTGGTTTACCATAAGGACCGCGGCGCCTGCTTCAAAAATTCAAAATATTTATTGCTTTTACATATGGTTACAATTGGTGTTATATATAATAATAATATTCAGTAGGTCAGCATATTTCGTTATAACATAATAACATGCAAATATATTATAAATTTCACAGTAGTATTTATGATAGTCAGTGTTACTATGTGAGGATTACTAATACACCCATATTACAGTTATTTCTTGTGTAATATTAATGTTTACCTTCCAAGAACTCTTTAACTGAGTAAAAGGCTTTTTCAATAAGCCATTTACGTAAAGTTCGCTTGAAGCTTGCCCTCATATGTGGTGGAAGCTTAAATAATTTAATGCACATCGGATAATAGCTTCGCTTGTACAATTCAACTTCGATGTCACAAAGATTAGCCTGGAAGTCGGCTTTATATTTTGGAAAAGGCTAGGCCGCAAGGATGATGGATGATGAAATTACTTGGACTAAGCCCATATGTAGCCCAATGACAGTCCCTTTGCGTTACGTTCTAACTCGCTGTGGCGTGGAAGAATGCACGTACTCGTATATCGTTCGTGCGCTTTTACAGTAGCGAGCTGACGCTGACGTGCTGTATACAACTGCGTCTACGTCATCCCTTGTAGGTATCGTATACTCAATATATTTCCGCGTTAATACATAGTGTACAATTTGATAAGAACTCTCCGCAGTGACCTCACAGCCGTTCGCCGGCTCGCGTGTGCTTCGTTCCGTTGCCAGATTGCCACGTCGTGGAAAAAAAGTTTGTGAGTTTCTTATTATTTCAGTGTTTCTAGTTTTAAAAATAGAACGGTAGGTGGTGTTGTTGAAGACCAAATAGGTTTTAATTATAATTAAAAAAGCAGGTAGTGTATTGAATAGTTTCCATTGTCGTACTTAACACGTTTGATTATACTAGTTTAGTTCGGTTCTATAAATGTTTCAGTAGAATATACTTCTAAAAACTTGTACAATTATTTACTTTACAACCGGATGGACTGAACATTTTATTTAAAACGACAGACTAAATTCTTGATTAGTGAGACCGGTTCGATTCAATTAAATTGTTTTCTAATTCAATTAAAATACCATACTCGGTTTCGCTTGTTTGAAAGCATGCAACAAACTTGCAGACAGTAGTTGATCTCCGCGCTATCAGAATTCCGAGAGGAATAACGATTATGATTTAAAATCGAATGAATAAAGCCGCGTATCTACCTACTAGGGACGTCGACAAACATCGCTCGAAGCCACCAGACTTCTATTTCCGCTACTTTTTCGTGCTATGGCTAAATAATTGCCAGCCATGTCACACGATGTCCGACAATGTCAATGATGTCCGACAATGTCACACCTGGCGAAGCGGCGACACGTGTCTCTGGTATAGGTGCGCGCGTACCTATACCAGAGACACTTCAAACTGGTTTGCTGTGCCTTTTTGATACCTGATATTTGATATGGGAAAGGTCATGGTTTATGTCTATGAGGATTTTCATGTTGCATCCGTAGGTAGGCACCTAAATTCAAATATTTATTACGAGTAGCGATACGGCCTTTTTCTATAGGATATTAGTAATTGCACAGCTGTATAAATTACACAGTTAGATTGTGGCAATGGTAAGTAATAGGCAATAAAATATTTTCGATAGTTATTCAGCTGATAATCTTAAAAAATGATATCATTTATTGACTATTGTAAAACACTAATCCGATCAAGTTGATAATTCAAATACATGAACCTAATTGACGAACTATCACTATAGATTGTGGTTCCCTGTCATGGCTTTCTGTCCTTTAATGAGGATAATCTCAAATACAACGATAGATTTTGATAACTGTTTCCTCATCGTGTTCTGTTTCCAGAAAATACAACAAAATGGACTCTTAAAATATTTCTACTAGAAAACTTGTTTATTTTCTACACGTTCACGTTAAAGTTTGGGTAAAAACATAAAACAAGATCTCAAGAATTTAGAATATCGAGTTACATATCTATACCTATATTCATAATCATTTAATTATGAATTAATGAAAAAAACAGTCCAATACCTAGTCTGGCCATAAATACTGTTACAATTAAAAATAAGAAAGATATTACATTTGAATTTGGAATCTGTCATTTTTGTACGATTGTTCATTGAGCTTTTTAATTTTGGCGCCAATACATTGTACAATATTTTGCGATATTAAAATGGAGTGGGGTGATAAAGAGAACCGAATCGCTATGATTGCATTACACAAAGTTGGTATGGAGCCAAATGCAATTTTTAAAACTCGCCATACGCTTGGTATTAGTCAAATGTTTATGTACCGGGCTATTAATAGGTACAATGAGACCTCCTCTGTTTGTGACAGAAAAAGATCTGGCCGTCCACGTAGTGTTCATACGAAAAAGGTGGTCAAAGCAGTAAGGGAAAGAATTCGAAGAAAGCCTGTCCGAAAGCAAAAGATTTTATCTCGGGAGATGAAGATAGCACCCAGAACCATGTCGCGTATTTTAAAAGATGTCTTAAGACTTGCAGCCTATAAGAGACGCACTGGTCATTTTTTAACTGATAATTTAAAAAAGAATAGGGTGGTAAAATCGAAACAACTATTGAAGCGGTACGCAAAGGGAGGTCACAGAAAAATGTTGTTTACGGATGAGAAAATCTTTACAATTGAGCAACATTTTAACAAACAAAATGGCCGTATTTATGCTCAAAGCTCTAAGGAAGCTTCCCAATTAGTCGACAGAGTGCAACGTGGGCATTATCCGACTTCAGTGATGGTTTGGTGGGGTGTTAGCCATGAAGGAGTGACTGAGTCATATTTTTGTGAAAAAGGCATCAAAACATCGGCACAAGTGTATCAAGATACCATTCTTGAGAAGGTAGTTAAGCCCCTTAACAACACCATGTTCAATAACCAAGTATGGTCCTTCCAACAAGACTCGGCGCCGGGTCATAAAGCTCGGTCCATGCAGTCTTGGTTGGAAGTGAACGTTTCGGACTTCATCAGAGCTGAAGACTGGTCGTCGTTTAGTCCCGATCTTAATCCGCTGGATTATGATTTATGGTCAGTTTTAGAGAGTACGGCTTGCTCTAAACGCCATGATAATTTGGAGTCCCTAAAACAATCCATACGATTGGCAGTGAAGAATTTTCCCATGGAAAGAGTGCGTGCTTCTATTGATAACTGGCCTCAACGTTTAAAGGAATGTATTGCAGCCAATGGAGACCACTTCGAATAAGCTTTTTATATTTTAAGTTGTTTTATATTTATGTATTAAACTAACACACTGTAAAAGTAATAAATATAATTCCCAATAAAAAAAAAATGTTTTCTTCCTGACAATATTTATGGCAAGACTAGGTATTTAAAAAACCCATTTTGTTATTATATTTTCTGGAAACAGGACGCGACGAGGAAAATGTTGTCAAAATCTATCGTTGTTTTTGAGATTATCCTCATCTAAAGATTAAAACCATGGCAGGATAACTATAACGATAATGTTTTTAATAAATGTATTTAAATATTATTTATGTAACTAATAGGTATATAAATAAAATTAAAAACATGATCCTGCCTGTGTCGCAGAGTCGGGTAAAAATACCTGAAATTGATTTAGTATAATTATGTCTAAGAGTCAATTTCGAAGAAACTTTTTCAGGACTTTAAACCATTTATTTTTGTCACATATACACAAGTTACCATATACCAAAGACCAGATTGTGTAACAAGGGGGTGCAAAGATCCCTCAAGTGTACATTAAACTAAAAAAAATCTAACGTATAGAATTCTACTTTATGGTAGTGATCTCTCAAATGAGAGCTGTTTATTTATACGGGCCTAAATGTAATTTCAACATTTAAATAAGTTATCTACAAAAACAAAATATAAATTAAACTTTTCTATACTAATATTATAAAGAGGAAAGATTTGTATTTTTTTGTATGTAACGAATAAACTTAAAAACTACTGGACCGATTTCAAAAATTATTTTGCCGTTAGAAAGCTACATTATCACTGAATAACATAGGCTATATTTATTACTGGAATAAAACTTATAACGCGGGCGGAGCCGTGAGGACACAGCTAGTAATTTATAAAAAGAAAAACACATCATAGGTACTTACTTATTTAAAATACTTGATAAACACAAATAAGTATCACAATAAATAATGTGGCAATTATGTCTGTTCACCCTAATAAAACACCAGCATGGTGGTACTTATATATTATTTCATTCATTTATCTTCATTACTGTGAAATCAAATTATTGCACATTTAATTGACAAAGGTCGTGGAAGACAGATAGCCTCTATTGCGATCCGATATTGTAAATATTTTGCGATCATACCCTTCACGTAGTTATCAGTCGATGACTGAATTTCAAGCTGTGTTCATGAAGTCTTGTTGTTTGTGATAAGTGAACGTTTTTGTTAAATAGTGGCTCATCACAGCTTCAATGTGTCCGCTGTTGAGTATTAAGCTTTACTTATGCAACTTTTGTCCTATACGCATAGGGTTGCCAGATGTCCGGCTTTTTACTGTCGTGTCCGGCGATACAAGTCCGACCTGTCCGGCGCCGGCGAAGATGCCGAACGAAAGTGCGCGAACGACGCGGACACGCATGACTCGCACTTCAATTCTATTTTCTTTTAAACACCAGTGTGTCAGGCTTTCAGGGCAAAATGTCCGGCTAAATATGAATCTGTGTCCGGCTTTTCTATTTTTGGGCTTGGCAACCCCATATATGCGCATAAATAGCCGTTACACCATCAAAGTATTTATTGTTTGGAGACTCTTCAGGTTTCGCTAATAACAGCCCGGTTACGTAGAAACCGTCTGCAAGAACTATCTACAAGCAGTCGAATAGAAAAAAAAAGACGCATTAAATTGATAACCTCGTCCCTTTTGAAGTCGGTTAAAACACAGATATCTCATTATACCTACATGCATTTCTTTCTGTCAGCTTCCAGTCTAACCAGATGCGGCTGAATACCAGTATTTTACACAGAGCGACTACCATCAGACCTCCGCAACCGCAACCCAGTTACTGGGCAATGCCGATATCTTAAGGTGAGACCGGCTGTCAGACTTTCGGGCTTCTGAATACCCGTAACGACTGTCCTAGGTTCGTATGACACCCGGGATCGACGGTTTATCGTGCTTTCCTAGGCACGGAGGGGTCTCGATGTGTAACGAATGGTCCCCCATCCACAGACTGACCGCTGCAAGCGCAGCTTAACCTTGCAAATTATATGATCCGCGCGATTGTTAATTTACCAGGAGCCTCTCGTTATAACATGCACTTAGGAAACATCAATAGTTTGTTGCACAGTTCTAAAAAGTTCAATCGACGTTGTGGATGAACGAAGTATGGTGTTCCTCTCACAAAAGGGATGATCCTCCGACCAGGCGGGTCTTATGCCTGGCGGGCTACTGTCCAACGGTTGATGTTGAGAAGTTGTATAAACTATCTGCGTGTCAAATCTTGATATCGCGATGCAGGATTCTGTGACGTCATATTTGAGTTGTCATTATTGTCGCTATAGTCTGATAGACAATCGTCGTGCTGTGTAGTTCGCATGTGACGTCGTAGATGTCGCCACAACGTCTTAAACTTCATTGTATGGTCACCATTCTGCCGAAAGTCGGTTCCGACTGTTACCACCTCGACTGGCCAGATAAGCTGCAGTGTCCCTTGCTGATTCCATTTGGTCCCGCGTTCGATCTTGGCATTAGGGAATAGGTTTTATAACAACTATCTGAATCCACAGCTATCTCAGAACAGACAACTGAGCATCCAAGTCTCGTTATCGTACTTAGGTAGAGCGTATATTGTACGTTATATTATAAAAAACGTTAAAATTTTCATTCAACCTTCAAGAGAACAGAAGCCACTTTCATTTACATTGTTATCATCATTAGAAAATATTAAAACAAATGTAAAATTAATGCCCAGCTTTTTAAGGCGCGTTGCACTTAGTGTTACCAGATGTACAGTAGGGGAATAAATAGGTTCGTCAGTTTTCAAATTCATTCCTTTCCCACATCGCGAGCACATGTTACCTTTTCAAACTGTTGAACGGAACAGACCACTGCATGGAAAATTATGTTTAATTATTTGGTAGCAAAGATCAAAATCGCTTTTTGCCTCCATATGACGCGGCAGTGCCATATAATGTCTTTGATTTGATTTAAGGAGTATTGTTGTAAAAACCATTACATCAATCAATTCGATGATTAAATAAATTGACATTACTAGTAGTTGTCATCATGTCACCATTATAATTTTTTATATCCTGTCAAAAAATACTTATATTTTCATTTCTATAATGTTGGCAATACGTAGTCGGTAAAATAGTTCGTTTCTTGCACTGTGCCAGCAAAAACAGACTTTAAGGTGTATAACATTTTCGTTCCCCGACTGTACAACTAAAAAGTCCTGACACAATACCTGATTTCTATAAAAATGTCCTGACATTATTGACGCGAGTGCGCGCAATGCAAGTTTATTATTTGTTTTGAGTGCTAACCGCCACGCAGGGGACTTCGAAAATTTCAGTATATCATTTTCAAAGTCCGGCCGGAATCCTGACCAGTACCTAAAAATCCTGACATATCAGGACAAATCCTGACATCTGGTAACCCTAGCTGCACTGTGCAAGTAACTTGCACACAGGAATGACGTTATTAGTTACCGCCAACGTGCAAACATACTAATGTTTCCATTCCCGCAAGTTACATGTATCTTGCAGTGTGCGACCACGCTACTTGCGTAACGGAAACGCGACCATAATCAAGATAACGCTAATGCTTATTTGAACATCACTAATCCATTATAATAAGGCATATATCAGGTAAATATCTACTGTACAATCATACAAGCTTTCTCAATTACAAGATTCAATATACTGATAGGTTATCTAAACAATTTTGTAAGGAAACACATAACTACAAAGATATGTCAATGTGTCATTTTTATTTAGTTCCGTTTAGACATCATGACTATCTGGATTATATGTGGATAGTGACCCGCCCCGGCTTCGCACGGCTGCAATGTAGATACTAATGTGGGGCATATAAACCTTCCTCTTGAATCACTCTATCTATTGCTGAAAACTGCATTAAAATCCGTTGCGTAGTTTAAAAGTCTAAGCGTAGAGACAGCGGGAGCGACTTTGTTTTGATAAAGATGATTCACCTTTTGAACCAAACCTAGATGTAATTAACAGTAGCAGTTGCTTAGGGTTTCTCTGATTGGGGATCTCGCCTTCTTATGGTGTTGCTGGTAGAGGGCAGGCTGGATTTGACCTTTGCGGTGCATGCATTAGCGAGTCCCGTAACCCCGGGCTATAGGTTAGAAGGAGGAACACCGTAGGTCCGGCAGACCCTCGCCTTCTCCGGGCGAGGGAAATCACGAGGACTTTCAAACGACAATAAAATATGCTAGATTTGACCTGTACAGATCTATTTGAAGGACTTTGGGTGTCTAATGGCCAATACCTATGATTTACCGAGCGTTATTGGTTAGAATTAAAAGTCTTGTATCTTTACCAATAATGAAGTAAAGACCCCATAGCTTTGCATGGTAGACCTTCCCAACGATACTATCATATGTAAAATTAGCTTACGCGTCTATTTATATGCTCAGTTTCATAATAAAAATGCTACCATTGGTGCTTACCAAACTTTGCTTAAAATGATTCGTTTTTGCGATAGGAACCGGGCACAAGTGCACCTCTCCAAGACACGTCAACATGACAGCTTTTTTCTACCCCTTACTAAGTACCTATATAGACCTTTTTTTGTCATTTGCAGCCTGAGAGCTTAGGGCAGGCAGATTTTTCGAAGGGGAAGAGAACAAAAGTCCTATACTATAGTCCGCGTGCAACTGCTAGTCACCTCTTGAGGTATGGGAGCGGTAGGAGGGGGGGTGCGCGCGGTAGACATGACAAAGCAAACTGATAGATCGCGTCTATTGTTTCGCATCCCCCTCTTACCTCTCTCATACCTCAAGCGAGTTCAGACTACAGTTCGTCCATGGTATTAAACTCCATGTAAAAAGGGACTGCCTTGTTGGTCTAGTGGTCGCAAGCGTGACTGCTGAGCATGGTGTCCTGGGTTCGATCCCTAGGTCGGGCAAAGTGTTATTGGGCTTTTTCATTAAGTAGCTGCTCGGAGTCTGGATTTGTGCCTGGTTAATGGCAATGGGCTCGCCCCCTATTACATGGGACTTAAACATAACTCGCGAAACGAGGGTGTACTAAAACATCTCTGCCGAACCCTTCGGGGAATACAAGGCGTGATGTTATGTTATGTATGTGTATGAAAAGGGACCAACTTATTGTCAATGATCGCATACAGTTCCAATATCTGTCTATAACTTAACCCTATCTCATTCAAAGTGAACTCTGAACTTCCCGGATGACCTTTCATTTACTCTCTTATGCAAGTCAATCCCACGCATATGATTGCATACGTACTTCGTTTGACGTAGTTTTGTTTCATCACCTTGACAACGGATGTAGGTATAATTGTAACGTGTGTCTTTGTAATCTTCATATACAGAGTGGAATTAATTTAAAAAACTCCAGTATTTAGAGTACCTACTTTGCCTCCAGGTGCGGTTAAAAAAATTCCACCTTGTATACAGGATGTAAACGAAATGTAATTCCTTCAAACCTCGTGATGTACTGCTGACATAGATTAAAGCTGCAAGAATAACTAGAGGATTCAAAAAAAATATTACAATAAGTAAACATGGTGTTCTTACTGTGAGGCATTTTAGCGCCCCGAGTTAAATGACCGCACGGCGATCGATACCGCGCAATTCGCTCGGGGCCCTAAAATGCCTCACGGTAAGAACACATGCTTACTTTTTGTAATTAAATTTTTATTGAATCCTGAAGTATCCCGTCGCCAGGCATTTGTCGAGTGCAGGTCTTTAAAGTAATTAGAAGTTATACAAGTGATTGTTTATACTGGGTTCGCGAGTTAAACATGCATCTGCCTATCTTGGCAGAAATCTAGATCAGAGGTCCCCAAACTTTGTTGTCTCGTAGACCATTTGCCACGTTTTTCAGTTTCAGGTAGACCCCTGTTTAACTTATATTGCATTATTGCAAATTCATCGACTACAAATGTGTTTTTGACTGATTTCTAACTGTAGTGAGGTGTAGAGCGAAAAACAATAAAAACAACACACGTTAAGTTTTGTACTTTTATTAGACCTACGACGGTACCAACAATAGTACTATCACAGTCTAGTAATCTATACAGTCGTTCGACGAAGACGTCTAGACAGGTCAATCGTGCGGGGGGCAAGGGGCGAGACGCGGGAAGAGCTAGCCCGAGTTACACACGCCATTTTGTTAGTAGCTCGGGACATATTTTTAGGGGTTGTTGCGCGCATGTTTTAATGTTTGTAGTTATGTTATTTTATATTATTCGAGTAGGCAAAAATAACCAAGGTAAACAAAATGGCGGGCGTAAGATATAGGCCTAGTAAGAATTTAAGAGAGGTATTATGGAAGTGTAATTTTAATCCATGCAATAATTTAATTAATAATTTATGAATTGTTAATAATATCTTTGAAACGGTGAGTCATACATCAAAAATAACCAATATTTTGGTCCCCTATAAGAAACCCCCGACATGGGCTCCCTAAGCTGATCCCTCGGTCACCCATCCATAAAATGACCTCTATGTCAATTGCTTTACTTTTAGTTTACGAAAATAAGTCCTGGTGAATCTGCAACGCGTGATTATGGAGACATGGGCTCCCTAAGCTGATCTCTCGGTCACCCAACCATAAAATGACCTCGATGTCAATTGCTTTACTTTTAGTTTACGAAAATAATCCTGGTGAATCTGCAACGCGTGATTATGGACAAGTGGACTGTTGGAGTGTTGGTATTGAAACCCAAGATGGCGGGCATTATTTTTGAAGTGAAACTTCTTAGACGGCGTCCGATTTTATGGGAGAGTAGACAAGAATGAGAGTTCAAAATTGATCTAACATACTTAAATAAATGATTATTACTATATTATTGACTATTATTGAGTTGTGACAACCCTAGCCTTTATACCCTTCCGCGACATTGTCTAGACGTTTTCGGCTTTTACTACGAGATCAAAGGCGTCGCACTACTGTACTTCTTTATACTGTGACTATCGTCGTTGGTCTGTTTGTTACTATCGTCGTTTTCAGGTAAAATTTAAGCAACAAATCATCTGTGTATGTGGGTTATTCCATTAATGGACAATCAAAATTAAAGTCACAACCTGCTTAAATGAGATCCATTATCGTGGATACCCGATTACATTTCATGGACCCCCAATTATTTTTTTCACCCACATGGACCCTTTGTAGGTTATCGTCTACCCCTGGGGGTCGATACTTTGGGTATCACTGATCTAGATTATAACCATGGTGATATTGGAAATAATATCTTCATTTTGTGTAAACCCAGATAAAAAATATTACAGGCGTCATCTGATGACAAACATCGAGTAAATAATAAAATAACTATAAAAATAACAGTTGGACCAACAATTATTAGCACAGGTGCACCGTACATAATGATTCCCTTATTGTTACAGCATTCGTTCTACACGCTAAATTATATTCAACTGTAACGTAAATAATGCATATAATTGTTTGAAAGATTTATTAAAAGATGTTTGCTATAGCAGTCTAGCTTCTTTACTTTGTTTGACGTCAAGGTGTTTACAGATGAATGATTGTTTTTAACCCCCGCCAAAAAAGAAGGGTTATAAGTTTAACGCGTGTATCTGTATAGCTGTCTGTGACATCGTGGCTTCCAAACGAATGGACCGATTTTGATGTGTTTTTTTTTGTTTCAAAGCTGATGTGATCGAGGTGGTTCTTAGCTATAATTTATGAAGATCTGTTCAGGCGTTTGAAGATCATCAGCTCATTTCCTACTTGACAAAAGAGTCTTAACAACTTTCACAGGTCCGATTGATTTGAAAAATACAGTAGGTACTTTTACTTCGGTGGTATTTCCAAGACATGGAAACCTTGAGCTGATGCTGTAGCATCAAGTAAACTGTGGGATACCCAACCCCTCAGCAACTTACAGCAGATTAGCGTGTTTGGGCTCATAAGAAAGGTCTCAATGAGTAGGTGTTAGATAGATGATGATGTCTACTAGTAATTTAACAAGAAAGAAATAAAACTTTAAATAACCCCCGAAGAATTATACTGGGTACCCATTTTGCAGAAAGGCGAGAAAATAACAGAAGTGTGCATTTTAACTTATTTCGATCACTTAATATAACTTCACGCCTGTTTTCCCCGAAGCGTTAGGCAGAGGTGTATAGTAACACCCTCAGTTCACCGAGTCCCATGTAATAGGGGGCGAGCCTATTACCATCAACCGGGCACAAGTCCAAACGTCGGGCTGCTACTGAGGAATTGCACACGGAAAACCCAATAACATTTTACCCGACCTGGGAATGGAACCCAGGACCACACAATCAGCAGTCGCGCTTACTACCACAAGACCAACGAGGCATTTTCGAAGAAATTGATATAAGTCATGGCAAAAAAATGTTCTTTATTCTCTATCTTTTATGTTTTCCCATCAGGCATCCAGAAGCCTCTTCTTCTTTTCGTCTGGTTATATAGTGAGTAACCTGGTGTCAGAGTTTATGCCGCCCATGGGCCTCTGACTTAGCTTCGCATGCCGTCGAGAAATATCTCTCAGGCATGCCGGTTTCCTCACGATGTTTTCCTTCACCTTTTTTAAGCAAGTGATAATTATACAATACGCACATGAATACGAAAAGTCAGAGGTGCATGCCTTGGATTCGAACTCGAGACCTATGACTTGGTAGTCCGACGGTCACACCACTAGGCTATCACTGCTGTTATATATCTATAAGCCTAATGTAATGCAACTCTACTCAGTATCTATACTAATATTATAAAGCTGAAGAGTTTGTTTGTTTGAACGCGCTAATCTCAGGAACTACTGGTTGGAATTGAAAAAATATTTTTGTGTTGGACAGTCCGTTTATCGAGGAAGGTTATAGGCTATATAACATCACGCTATGACCAATAGGAGCGGAGCATAAATGAAAAATGTTGCAAAAACGGGAAAAATGTCCACCCATGCGAAGCCGGGACGGGCCGCTAGTCTATTGATAAAGCATATTTCTCGTACAAGAACACAATCATAAAACAGAACAAAACAACTTAACAACAATATTCTACGTCATTTAATGCGCATGTTTAATAAACATAAATACAAATAAACATATTTGCCTAGCAGTCTTGCACATACTATGTACCTAGATACATGTAAGTACATTACCATATAGTGTTATTATATTTACGCAACACTCGCAGTTGCAGTGACTTAAGATTGCCAACGTAAGTGAATTACAATAATTTGATATGATATGAAAGTAAAATATTTGAAAATACTTTTATTATAATTAAAGATTAGTCTTATAATTTCTTGCAGTTTGTTTGTCGCTAAGACTACAGGTAAAATGGGGCTATTTGAGAACCCCGAGGTTAATTGGAATTCAGTTATGGAACGTACTTCTTATACGTATTTACGATTCCAATGAAATTGTATATTTATTATTAAAAAAGATATATATTAAAATTGAAATTATTCATAGTTAGTTAAAACATATATCGATAAATCTCCTGTACCTTGTTCATACCAACTAACCCCATGACTCTCAAATGGCCCCATTTTACCGTATCAATTTAAATAGATTAACTGTTCCCGTCTCTTTCCCTCAGTCATCATATTTCCACTGCGTGGCAAGTAAACACATTTCCACTCAGCAATTAACGTAAACGCAAGCTATAGTTTACAAGTACCTTTGAAACATTAACTTCAACTTGCTACCAAATATTGATCGAATCTGCTTATCTCAGAGATAAAGTACCTAAATGTTGGATTGAATAACATACATAAGCAACCTTTATCTTCTTTTTGTGGTTATTGAATAACCTGGTGTCAGAGTTTATGCCGCCCATGGGCCTCTGACTTGGCTTCACATGCCGTCGAGAAATATCTCTCAGACATGCCGGTTTCCTGACGATGTTTTCTTTCACCGTTTTTAAGCTAGTGATAAATATACAATACGCACATGAATACGAAAAATCAGAGGTGCGTGCCTAGGTTCGAACTCGAGACCTATGACTTGGCAGTCCGACGGTCACAACACTATTACTGCTCATGAGCAACCTATTTCAGTGCGTTGTGGGGTGCATGAAAACAATGAAAACAGCCTTCACGAGTGGCGATACTGAAGTACGTCCGGCGCACCCTGGACAATCAGCTCCGTGACCAATCTTGCTGACTGTCTAATCTTTTCACCATGCCAAGTGCTATTTTCATATAGCTCGTGCTGACACGAGAGAAGTCTCTTTCACAGACAACTGTTGGATACAAGCGACACCCACAAGGGATGATCAATCAATCAACTCGTCCCTCTATTAATTGGCGCCATTAAATTTGAAATTAACGCCTTTCCATTCGAAATGGGATGGTGCTGTATTTTTATCTACACAACGCATAACCTCATCTTCTTGTTCCAGCGTCACCATGACCTCAGCAATCCTCGTAACAGGCGGCGCAGGGTACGTCGGCTCCCACACAGTCGCCACCCTTCTAGAAAGACAGTCAGAACACCCAGAATTCGACATAGTAGTCGTAGATAACCTTACCAACGCGTACAAAGCTGAAGGTCAGAAGAAACCAGAGTCGCTGAGGATCGTAGAGGAGCTGACGAACCAGACGATACATTTTTATGAGTTGGATCTCAGTAGTAATGAGGATTTGAGCAGGATTTTTGAGAAAGTGAGTATAAGAAAATTATAATTTTATTAAGGGCCCGTACACAAAACTGCGATGCGACGTCGCATCGTAGAGATATACGAGCTCGCACGACGCATCGCAAGAACTTACGAATTGATTCGCGTAATTGATTTTTCCTATATCTTCTTAACAGTAACAGCAGTGCGCAAATCTTTTTACGCAAATTTATTCTACCTAGTATAAAATACGTTTAATACGGTTGACGATCGTCAAGGGATTGGTCACCTGAACCTTGGAAGGAAGACGCCTTGCCGCACGAAATCGCATCGCAGTAATTTGCGTTGCAGTTTTCTGCGTTGCGAATTTGCATCGCGTCACATCACAGTTTTGTGTTCGGACCCTAAATTTGTCGATTGCAAAGAGTCAGTCCCTGACTTGACACCATTCACAGCAACATTCTTGTGGTTGGCTGACGTTAGAAGCAACTAAACTTGGTTTTGTAGATGCAAAGGCTATCTATCATTCGTAGCTCTGGGTTGAGAAAAAAACTCGAACGAACTCGCACGGGAAGATTGCGCTATCTTTTTATCTTTTTTTGGCCTATTGTCAGATTGCCTCAAAAAGATATGACAACCAAGAACATTCTTCCAAATTGTTCTTCTGGAAGCGCATCGCAAGTATTTTAAATAGGCTAAATATTGAGGTTTTGGTCAGCGAAAATGTATAATTTATCACCGATGCATGATCAGCGGAGAAAACTTTGTCAGATTTTTAACAATAAACTTTTCTGAGATGTTGAAAAGAAATAACCACACTTCTAACCTAACTTAATCGAGGTGCTCAGCCTATTTAATATAGTTTACCGTGTACCGTGCGCAATCCCCTCCTGCCGCTCCCATACCTCAGGAGGTGACTAGCACTCGCGAGCGGACTATATTTTGCTGACCAGACATGTATATCGCGAATCATTTAATTACTTTTCATTTAAATACTTCATCCATTTTATATATGTACCTATGTTACTGATTATTATTACACGACTTATCTATTTGCAGCACAACATAGAATGTGTGATCCACTTTGCGGCGCTGAAAGCGGTTGGCGAGTCGGTGGAAAAGCCACTGGAATACTACCACGCTAACATTACCGGGACCTGCACACTGCTGGAGGTACGGTGTTCATTTATATGACTATAAAAAAAAACATCATCTTCCTGCCCAAGTTACTTGGGGTCGGCGCAATATGTTTTCCTCTTCCATTTTTCCCTGTCAGCCGTCACCTACTCATTTATTCCCTTTTCCTTCATATCCTTCCTCACACAATCCATCCATCTTTTCTTTGTTCTCCCTCTCCCCCTCCATCCATTATCAACATTTATATTCAGCACTCTCTTAGTCACATGCGTTTCATCCCTCCTTATCAAAAAAATAAGGATAAATTAAAAAAAAAAATACACCTGACAATCTTGAACGACACATTTTTCCGCAAAAGTAAGATGCACGTGAGTCAAAATCATTTTTGTAAAATCGTGATTTGAAATTAAATTTTCCCATCTTTTGATTACTGCTTTTGATTACTTAGTGTCATCGATTGGACGCATAGATGATTACTTATTATTGTGATAAATATTGAATTAGGAACATATTGATGGCCTGATTGTTCAGTCGGTTGGTAAGTCTATGTAGCACTTTCCATGACACAATAGATAATTATCTACAAGTATTTTATATGTACTTCTTTATTTTCTTTAACTTATAGCAGGTTAATCTGCTGGTCAGGAAATAATAATACCAAAAACACAGTCAATCTAACCCAATTGCTCAAAAAAGATTTAATCATCTTTTTCAAAGGTTTTTTGTTTAAAGTTATCAAATCACCACAAAATCTTCAAATACATCTTCTTCTCAGGTGATGCGTAAATACGGCGTCTACAAACTAGTATACAGTTCTTCATGCACGGTCTACGGGGAGCCGGAACGACTACCGATCGACGAGGGGCATCCCACCGGCCGCGGACTGACCAGCCCCTACGGCAAGTCCAAGTACTTTTGCGAGGAGATCATGAAGGACCTGAGTACAAGTGATCAGGTAAAAATGACAACATACCACTTGCAGTTTGTCTTCCATAACATTTGACTGGCTATTGACAAGGACCAAACTGAGGCCGCGTACTGAACATACAACTACTCAAACAATTGCGCGCAGAAAAACGCCTCTCTATAAAAGCTCTAATACATACATCGTCATACAGAATCGCGCTCCGCGCTAACTACCGCGTCTCCATTAACGAGGCCTTACGGAGTCTCAAAAAGTAAATATAAAGTCAATTAACTTAGTTCAACAGTATGTTGAAAGTGAGGAAAAGGACATCTAGCTTCCCCAAACGTCAATCTCAGTTACACGCGACGTTCATAACCTGATTTAAGCCGTATTCACATCATGCAAGCTGCGTGCACGCAAGCTGCAAGTAGCTTGCACAGAGGAAACTAGGTAGCATACAAGTGGCCATCATTTTTGATTGAATTGTGGCCTACACGCAGTGGTAGCTCAATACTTGTGTGCAAGCTACTTGCATAGTGGAAAAGCATACTTGCACATAAAATCGTATATCTGATGTATGAAAATATGTGTATGTTATAATTATGTTTTCGTTACAGAAATGGAAGATAATATCGTTGCGTTACTTCAATCCTGTCGGTGCTCATCGCAGCGGCCGCATTGGTGAGGATCCTGCCGGCATACCGAATAACCTCATGCCTTTTATAGCTCAGGTACTTAGGAGTTAATTGTTATCAGTCTCCATGCTGAGATAATGATTTTATAATTATTCAGATCATTTTATAATCTTGGTGGCAATGGTAATGAGAACAATAAAGTTTACTAGTATACTATTTATTAATTAAATATGCATACTTTGATAGATTATAAAAAAACAGAAAAAAAATGTAGCTTGCCGCCATCGGGAACAGGGTCCAAGCTACCTGTGGTCAGGGCCTCACAGAGAGAACTTCCTAACATTACAATAACAATTAATTATAAAAAGGTGATTTATTCGATATGTAAAAATCGGCAACAAGGGCAAAGTCTCAAATAAAATTAAAAATTATGGGTATTAATCAAAATTTATTCAAGCCCATAATTATGGAGGGCCCTCACGTTGTATCTAAAATTCTCATCTAATTTTGGCAACTAAAACAGACAACAGCGTCACTTATTTTCTAATTGGCTTTAAAAAATGGAAGTCTTTTATTTTTGCAGTATATTTTCTCGAAAAATCGCAGGGTCGCTATAGCTTCTATTTCATCTCTCAGGTAGCAGTAGGTCGTCTCCAAGAGCTGAAGGTGTTTGGTAACGACTACCCCACAGTGGACGGCACAGGAGTACGAGACTACATCCACGTGGAAGACTTGGCTGAAGGTCACGTGAAGGCCGTGAAGCTGTTCCAACAGCCTGGCTTCAGTGGCTTCCATGCTGTTAACTTGGGTGAGTTGAAGTATATTAAAAATAAATCTATTAGGTAGTATAGATCTATTTTGTAGCAGTATTAGCGTAGCGGTTGAACGCTTACCTTTCATGCAGAAGGGTCCGAGTTCGATCCCGGCCTGCACCTCAGACGTTTCGAACTCATGTGTGGATCGGAATTTGATTATCACTTGCGTTAACGGTGAAGGAAAAACATCATGAGGAAACCTGCACACCTGAGAGGGCTGCATAAAGTTCTCGATGGTGTGTGTAGTCTGTCAACCCGCACCAGGCCAGCGTGGTAGACAAAAGCTTAAACCCTTCTTATTCTGAGAAGACGCCCGTGCCCAGTAGACAACTAGGACTGCAATTGGCTGATTATACCTATCTATTTTTATATTAATAATAAATCCCTCTCATTCCAGGTACCGGCACCGGCTACTCAGTCCTCCAAATGGTAGCAGCGTTCCAAGTGGCGAGTGGTCGAGAGATCCCCTACCGCATCGTAGGCCGGAGGGCAGGTGACATAGCCACTAACTACGCAGATGTGGGCTTATCACACCGGTTGTTAGCTTGGCGCGCCACGAGGACTCTTGAAGACATGTGTGCAGATACCTGGAGGTGGCAGAGCGACAACCCTGAGGGATTTAAGACCAGTTAGGCGGTTGGGTGGCTGACTTGTGTTTAGGAGGATGATGAAAAGTTTTGTGAAGATGATAAGGGAATGTACCCATACTACGTGACCCATTTTTTTTTACTATTTTTTACCCCCCCTCCCCCCCCCTCGGTGACCACCCGAGTATATGCCAATACCGCCCCTCCCCCTCTAGTTTTCACGTAGTAATATATAAATATGGTTTTAAATCATTTTTTCGAACAAACTCAAGATTTGCCTAGATGATATTGACTACGTGACGAAAACCGAAGACCCCCCCCCGCCCCTGTGACCAAGCGTGGTATTTTGAAGACCCCCGGCCCTGAACGGGTCACGTAGTATGGGTACGTTCCCTAAGATAAAGATTCTGGAATTTTTTGGGGGAATATATGCGTTATAGATGTGTTTATTATTGGTGTAATAGTTGGGTGTTACCAATTTTGGAATTTGGCTTGTAAAAGAATGTTAGTATTGGCTTGAAGTCGACTACTAAGCTGAATGATTCTTTAAAAAGAAAATGAAGGCGACGAGAGATTCCTGACAGATTACTTTGTAAAAATAAAAAATCAGGCCGAATCAAACCGAAGAGAGCCGACGAGTTACGAAGGTCTGCCCTCGCGAGCGTCGCCACGCAACAGTCGCTCTCACACCCGTATCAATGCATTAGATGATTCACATCAGAATTAAATGGTTTAGATTATCATGAAGTTTGTAGTACAGGATTGTATGACATAATATCAAAGCTAAATTAAGGCGGGTACAGATTGCTGTAACGTAACATGCAATGTAACATGAAAGGTACGCAGTACGCACGCGTAGTGTGCACGGTTTGTGCGCGCAAGGCGTCCACACTATGGGAATTCTGTTACATTGCATGTTACATTTCGTAAGTCTGTACCCGGCTTTACAAGGCTTAATCAGAATATGACCAAAACCAATGATTATTGAAGTAATAGGCCAAGAATGACAAGTCAATAGGACTGACTTCTATAACCGGTGGAATGCATGCGTTCACCAATACACGCGTAGGAACGCAGGCGTCATGTGTGAGTGGAAAATCAAGTCAGCCTAACCAAAAACGAGCTTACGAAACCAAAATAAGAACCTAAGAATGATTTACTGTGTAAAATATGAATTTAGTTATTTTAATGCAATTTAAAACATCAACTTCTAGTAAGTCAGAGCCATTTAGATGTATAGCTGAAAATTTAGTCAATGTTACATTGATAGATTTATACATACCTATATGAACTGTGTATTGACCGATTCCTATATTTTACGGATCGTTATTGGTTAAAATTAAAACTCTTTTACCTTTACCAATGACTAATGAAGCAAATACCTCATGGCTTTGCATAGTAGACCCTCTGGAAGTAGTTATTACAGGTAAATTTAGCTGACGAGTCATATGCCCAATTTGGCAAAAAATGCTACCATTGGTAAGTAAAACGACTCGTTTTTGTTTATAGGAACCGGGCATAACACAGTCTACCGCGTAGGAAATAGTAGGAATGCCATTATAGTTTAAATATAAACGGTGTAAAAAGACCCTTAACGAAGCCGAAAGGCACTTTTTCTCCACGTCATTCCGATTTTTTTTTTGTTCTGGACTATGCCTGGGAACCTTCTAGTTACGGAGATATTGGAGGTCAAAGTTCCAACTGTTTCACAACTTTTTTTTAAATACTAGTTTTGAAGGTTGCGAATGTACTTGAAATACCTCCATTACTCGTTTACTACTCATTGCATCTATCAGCACAGTGTTTTGAGTGCGTTACATTTAGCTTTAAAGGAAAATAAAAAATTTCATCCAAAAAAAAAAGTCATTTCCCAGCGACAATTTTTGCGTAGGGTTACTTAGTTTGATGTACTGAATGCATGGTTGACGGCTTGGTGGAGGGTCTTTTTACACCCTGTATAATAAAAAATCGAATAATTTAACATTTTAATACAAATTTTGACCAAATGTTATTAATCGTTCCTATTATGTTGCCATAGTTATTTTTTTACTGTATTTAATTTAATATATTTTTATATTTAATTAATTAATTTAGGACCAAAGCGATACCAAATACATGCCAAAGCATTTACCAGTGATTTTAAATTATGATAAAACATATATTTATTTAAAACTATTTTATTTAATAATGTAGGAAAATATTTTTCGGTATAGTGGCAGAGAATATAAACAAAAACAAATCTTTTTCTTATTTCTTGAATTTAAAAAAAGCGTATTATTTGTGATATACGTTTAAATATTGTGTTATTACTTTATTAAAGAGTATTTCAGCAGGAGATGGCGTGGAGGCCTTTCCATGTTAACCTTTGGAACGCCATTGACGGCTATATACGTCAAACGAAATTGCCTTGCCGTCAATAGCCGTAAAGAAGTACGATGAATTTGTAGCGTGGTGTGGAGGGAAGAGGTCATACTTCTATAAGCGTCACTTTCAAAAGGTTAAATAATTTTTTAGTCAATCATCTAATCGTCATCTTTAATGAAAGGCCCGTACTATTCCAATGGCCGCGGCGGTACAGTTCGGGTTCCTATGCAATATGAACCTGAGTTGAGGCCGTGAGAGCAAGAACGGCCTATATACTGATTTTATTGAGACTTTCAAAGAAATTTTGAAATTTTTGAGATTTGTATTTTTTTTGCCGTAAAGGCTTTCAGTTTTTGATGCAAGAAATGTGTTACTAATGCCATCTCTTGGTAACTCGAAAAATGAATGTTAGGCCATTTTGCTTCTTTAAAAAACAGAGTTTTGAAGCAGATAGGCTATTTCCGTTTAAATGTTACTTAAGTCGTTTTTGCGCTCGGGGCCTCAGTTCAAAGTTAATAAAAACCTACCAATCCCGGCCTAAATGCTCTTATTTTCTATTCTACATAATGTTATGTTTTTATCTATAGGTGCTAACTATACCAAATCTTTCGGCGTTGCCCTAAATTTCGGCATTTAATTGTGAACTTATCATTCCTTATCGACTTCCATTCTTATTTATATCAAATAAAGAGTTTATTTTGTTTATTTATTTTGTGGTGCTAATTATTATGTATTTCATTTGATGATATCAATTTGTTGTTGTGTAATAAACTTTATTAGAAATTATATTTTGTTTTATTTGTTGAAGTCCTGCAATAGAAAGTTTTTCGGCTCAAATAAATACAAGTTTATCAGTCAATGAATATTTTTGTTTGTAATCAATTAATTATCAATGTAACTCCCGACTCGTATCGCAACAGTCGAGCTGTCAAATATACCAGGAACATATAATTACGTGTAGGTGTGTTGCAAATTGCGTGGCACGTCAATCTGAACCTTTTTGTGTTATGATTATCTGGCACGACTACACGATATTTAAGAGACTTATTACTTTCAATATATCTACCGTACTTACCAGGATCACATAATCAGGTTTTTATCGCCTGTTCGGCTTTTATGAATAGTGTTAAAAGCCTGCTCCACTTACTACTTTCGATATAGGTACCGTACCTACTAGGATCACATATTACGACAACACGTTTTAGTCGCCTGTTCGGCTTTTATGGATAGCGTTAAAAGCCGGCTCCACACTCGTCGAGACAGCCCGAGACTTATATGCTGTCCTTTGTTATTAGATGTTAAAAGTTTAAGATAGAGATAAAGTCTTAAATATCGTGTAGTCGTACCAGGCAATCATAACACACAAAGGTTTAGGATTGAAGTGCGACGTAATTTGTAACACACCTACACGTAGGTACTTATGTGTTCCTGGTATATTTGACAGCTTGATTGGTGCGATACGGGTCGTGAGTTACATTGAAATCTCGTATCTTAAACTTTTAACATCATATAGCAAAGGAGCTGTCCTGTATTTTCTTACAAAAATACTTTGAATCTCTCTACTGTAAAGTAGGTATATTTGAGCTTTAGTCTTTTTACCATTCCACTGACGATATAAGTCTCGGGTTATCTTGGCGAGAGCGTGGAGTCGGCTTTATGGCTACACAAGACATTTGTCCAGGGTAATATGAATGCTATAGAGTTCCACAATTTACGATAATTACTCCCTCTAGGAGGTCAACGTTTTATTTAAAATGTACAATAATTATTATTGCTAAGTAGGCATATAGCTCTATAACCTAATTACAACATAAAGCGCAGGCCACACCGCTAGCTGGCGGGCAGGCGAGCGAGCTTTTTCATACTTCGGTTCACATCGTTTGAGTCGCTAAAGTAGCTAGGATCGGTGAAACGTTGCTCGCTCGCTCGCTAGCAGGCGGTATAGTCTGCGCTTGATCGTGGAAAAAATGGAAGAGATACAGGCTTTCCAAATTTTTAGACGACATTTTCTGTCCACATCGCGCAAATCTGCCTGTCGTCTTATTCATGTCAAATCGTTAATAACTTAAGCGTTTTAGTGAATATTTCCTGATTTTTTTAAAACAAATGAGATTTCTAATAAAAATGCTCTTCTTGTAATCTTGAGATGGCGCTGCCAAAAAATCGTCCCTCAAGGCAACGTCCAAGGAACAATGTTTTTTAATATTGTCATCGTACAGTGTTAGATAGCGGGATTGTCATCCAGTTGCCTAGGCTAAAGCCCAGGATAGTCATCGCCTACCCCGTCAATGCGTCTTTGAAGCGATAGAACTGGTAGTACGGTAACCAATTAGATTGCAGTGGTTACTGAGGGCCAGTACCTTTGCTTTGTAGAGGCTTGTGTCCAGCCGGCGGGTTGAGTATCATGGTGGCTTTAAATGATCTAGGAAAACTGGATCCATCGTCGCTGGATGGTATTGGCCCAGTGTAAACACGTTTCAATCCAGTCCAGCGCTGGAATCCAGTGACCCTGGATCCCGCTAACGGATCTATGTTAATCCGACTTTAGGCTTAAAATCATAGAACGAAATAAAACCACAAAAATATTTTAATTAATCTGTATTATCTAAAATTACAAATCTTTCATAATTTCAATCATTACAACTAGTTACCACGTGATTATTCAGCACATACAATTAACTTTGTCGTCTAAAAATATCAGATTTACATTTTTACAACATTCGCTAAAGTTAACATTGAGGTTATTTCTGGGGGAAGGGGGGAAAGTGGTACAAAACAGCAACTATAGGCAGTCGAGTTGAAATGCTTTTACTGACCAGTTAATGTAACACTGGATTACATTTGAAGATGTTATTATAATATTAAACACAACAGTAAAGGCTGATTAATAAATAAGGTAGGTAAGTTTTAATTTGAGAAGTGAACACATTGTTACTGTTGTGAAAAATTATTGACACCAGTATCTGAAGTACCAATCAGCATAATTAAAACATGAGGGTATAACAAAAAATTATAGAAAATGCTAAACCTGCAAATAAAATTGTGCTGAAATCGTAACTAAAAGAAATTCTATAAGAAAAACTTGACCTAAGCTAAGTATAGATACAGCGTGTTTTAGAAATATTGTTCTTACACACAAGACTATTGGGAAAAGTTCTTATAATAATAAAATAACTTTTGATTAAATAAACAAGGTATGTAAAATAAAAATAAAATATAGAACAAGTTTTGTTCATGAAAATGTACGTACGCCATTTAATTTAATAAAAAAGAGATGTTGTTATACTTAAAAAAAACATGCCTGCTTGCATAAACTTAGAAATCCTATACAAAAATTTGATGACTATGATGGTGTTTTAAAAATACAACAATATTTCTAAACACGCTGTATATGAAAAAATTGCACCTATTTCAATCTAATGTCAAAGAAACCTATTCAAAGTTGTTTACAATTCAACACAAAATAAAATCACACTTCGTAAAAACAAAATGGCGCGAGCATGAAATAACCGCGAAAATGCGATCGCCTTTTATTTTGTGTCAAATTGTATAATTCTGTCAACGTTTTTTTTTTAGAAAAATAAATGTTTGATATTTTTTTTCAAATATCATAAAACATTTTGTACTAGACAAACAGAGGATTGTTTTAATTTTGGAAAACAAAAAATCAGTACAATACATACGAAAGAATAAGATTCAAACTGTAAAAATCTTCTAAATACAACACTCGTACATTTATAAGTAAGGATTACACAATCAAACGCATATAAAAAGCTTGGAAAGTATAAAACTCAGTTATATGAGCGTACTAAAAGGTTTAGGGTACACAATAGGCCGCATCGCAGCACAAAAATCTTCCATATTTATGCTATGTCGGGCAGGAGCAGGCCGCAATACTGTGCGACAGTATTCAGTCCATATGAAGGTCCATTTTTTTCTTTTTTATGTAGGTTGAGGTCAGCTTCCAGTTTAACCAGATGCAGCTGAATATTTTACATGGAGCGAAAGACTCTACAACCTAATAGGTTACTATAGCGGATCCTAACATGAAATACGCACGCACTTTTTTTTTGTATATCATTTTTTGTATATATTGAGATGCGACCCGCTGCGGCCCGACATAATAGTGCTTACTATTACAGACTTAATAAGGTGTATTTTATACATGAATCAACAAACACCTAATATCTCTAAAAGCATTGTCGTTATACATACATAATTATTGCAATACAATTTGTATGTCGACCCCGGAATTATTGTTAGAAAATTGTAGATTAAAAAAAACAAGAACTGAGAACCTCTTTTTTAGTCGGTTAATATTTTTTTTGGTATAACATATGGGGGCAACTTTAGTTTTTAGGGAAAAAAGATGAAGATGACATCTTTGCGAGGTTGACTGTACAATAAATGGATAGTATACAAAAAAAAAGACAAAAGGTTGTTTTTTTTTTGTAATATTTTGTCTTTTCTTTTGGTAGTCTCTTTACAAATCAGAAGTCGACATTCAACCCTGTATTGCCGTCACTAATCAACTGTAAGGCAACCGTTGGTGAAGTGGATAGTCTAAGGCATTGATACGACAGTGTAATTCTAATTCTTAGTGCATAATCGTCTAACGGAAGTCAGCAGAAATGCGCTCAAGTATTTTTAGAACGAAGAAATTTTAATTAGGAGCTAAATATTTCATTAAAGGTACACTACCAAACATCAGTCACTTGTCAAGTCACCCATCAGTGATATCAAAACACTAAGGCTCAGTTGCACCAACTATAACCGTAACCGTTACAAAATTTCTGTCATATCAATACAAATCTGACGTAAATATAGTATGGTTATGGTTAAAGGGTCCGTACACAAAACTGCGCTGCGACGTCGCATCGTAAAAATATACGAGCTCGCACGACGCATCGCAAGAACTTACGAATTGATTCGCGTAATTGATTTTTCCTATATCTTCTTAACAGTAATAGCAGTGCGCAAATCTTTTTACGCAAATTTATTCTACCTAGTATAAAATACGTTCAATACGGTTGACGATCGTCGAGGGATTGGTCACCCGAACCTTGGAAGGAAGACGCCTTGCCGCACGAAATCGCATCGCAGCAATATGCGTCGCAGTTTTCTGCGTTGCGAAGTTTTGTATATGGACCCAAAGTTAGTTGGTGCAACTGAGCCATAGTTCTGTAAGACGTCACCGCGTCCACTGCATACTTCAGTCAACGTCGCGTCAACGACACGTCAAACGATAATGGTCGCGAATGAAACATGGACTTAGAACGTTGCTAGAGTGCGCGCAAGATAACTCTGCGCGCGGCCAAAATCGGAACTAATCATGTTCCGCCATAATGTTGCCGTTTTATTAACTTTGTCGCTACATCTACCTGATTTTAGGAATAAAAGAAAATATAATAATAAAGATTATAATAGACCTCATCAGCCGATAATAATCATACTGCATTCTTATTCACTCACGGCACATTTATAACCTTAGTTCTTTTCCTTTGCAAATTACGTAAAAATACGAATTAATTTAATTGATAGGTAGTAAATTTAAACGTACATAACTTAGCTCAATAAAAATATAATAAACAGCAGAGGGCTGCCCAATTTTAATGCTCACGATTATACTACTTTTCCTTGAAAAGTAGGACTTTATATTTTTGCGATCATGGCAACATTTAGCACGCCCTCCATCGCGCGCAGACTTATCTTGCGCGCACTCTATGACGGACACCTATTCAGATACACACGTCACGTCCCTCAACGTTGGCGTGACTGATCGCAGACCTGACGGTGACGTCATTGACGTTTCTGAGTGTACCCTAAGATTGTTCAAAGCTAGTTTTTACTAATTGCGTGAACATTTCTCTGGATTATCGCGATAAGTAACTAAAATTACTAAAATAACACGTAACCATTTAAAGAAATAATAAATATACAAGATCAACTCAAAATAACGCAATAAACTGAAATCGAGAAGACTTGACATAATCAGTTACAAAAGCTTCACGTTCACCATCTCTTTCTAACTTGTGAAACTGATGCAACGGAATTCTCACTCGCACGCATCGTTCGTTAAAATACTTATGGAGCGCATTTCCGATACCCCGTTGAACGTAAAGTGAAGGGCGTTGGTGTTATTAAATACTAATTTACTTTGGTCGCTAGGTAACTTACGGAGCAAGGCAGGAGCTTAGCCAGGAATTAAGTTGACGCTGCCATATCAATGGTCTGAGTTCATGGAAACACTAAATATTATGAAGTGCTGTGGCAAGTCGTGTTGTGAGCTTGGATGCGAATTTCGACCTTATTTGTAGGGTATAAGGTTAAAATGTGTAAGGCCAAGAGAGTAAAAATTGCGAGGGGTAATAATCAATCATCAATTTTGAACTCTACGCACTGTTAATAAGATTTAATATCGACAAGCGATTTTCTTGTTGTCCGTCAAAGTTATCAGTGCACTCGCAATTAACAGTTACAAGCCATAGTTAACACGATTTGCCAAAGCACATTTATTTAAAGTCACATTATATATTATGAAAATAACACATTCTGCGAACACTATAGTCATCGGATTCTTTCATACTTATACATATAAAAAAAAAACACCCAAATCATATGAGATCCTGGTCGTTACCAGTTTCAATGTGATAAAAAAGCAGTGCGTTACTCATTATAGTTAAAAAAAAAGAAAATCAGGCTAAATAAGCAGTTAACATGACCAGTGATGTCAATGTAGAAAAAAAAAAGAAAAAATAGCGGTAAAAGGCGTTGGTTAATTTCCAAGCTCCAACATTGGTTGGCCAACGTCAACTTTTTCGTCCAACGCTCCATTATTACTACTTTGATAAACCTATTTCATATGAGTCGAGCGATGGATGTCATTTTCGAGACTTTGGCCCATATTGGCGGCCAATGTGTGACGTTAAGAATATTAGTTCAAATTGAGAACTTTTTGTTATTTTTTTAATATAGCTAAATAGACACAGCCTATATTACTCTAATATGTATCCTAAGATCTTTATATATATAATTTTATTATGTGCTACATACATTGACAACACTAGCCATTGAAAACTAAAGTATAGTGCGAATGGGATAGTTTGTTATTTAAACTCAGATAAATAGATGTAATTCATTCTGCGTAAGATATTTAGTATTCACTCACACATCGTATTTTCTGGTCGATATAAATGATTAACTAGTAACATTAAAAGTTAAGGCACAACTCTCAACTGTGTTACACAAATATCGAAAAATTAACGAAATATTAATCGATATGTTAAACCGCCAGTTCACTAGACATACACCCATATTCTAAGACGTTCCTCCAAAACTTACTCGACTCGGGACGGCCTCGAAAACACCTTCAAAATTGTATTCTTAGTCGCAATTTCGAGTGAACTTTGAGGTTCCTCGACGGAGTCATTACGTCATAATTTGAATTATCTGCATCGCGAAAATAACGCCGCGCTAAATACTTGTAAGGATTATCGTAAGCATATTCGATAGTCTTCAAAATTAATTTTTGTTACATACGAATTTTGACACTTCCTTCCTTAAGGTAGGTTCCGAGGTATCTTGAGTTTGACAGATGATTCCTTACCTCGACTGTGGAAAAATCTCAAGTCGAGGATGATTATGTCAACTATAGGCTGAGTCGAGGTGGAGTCGAGTCGACTAAGTTTTGGAGGAACGTCTTAGAATATGGGTGATAGTCCCGCGAAATGTGTCGCCAGCGATGTTTGGCATAGTCGCGAGACATTTGACCCTTAATGAATACGCGGCTTTATAGGCACATAATAACTTTTAAATATGGAACAAGACTAAATTGCTCCAGGAAGCGCTAACTGGATGTTGGGAACGATGGAGACAGCCAATGGACTGGCTTCTGGCTTTCGAGAATGTGGAAGATCGCGTAAGTGCACTAGAACAAAGGTGCTCGATAATCCGGAGCTAATAGATGCATTATTTTAACTATTCAGTCTATCGCAGTGCAGCATGACATGAAATAATGACTGTAGTCATGCCTGTGGGCGACACAAAATACCCTTTTTGGAAAAAAAAAGTTTTTATAGTATATCTTCATAGTCACACATTACTATTGAAATACTGTAGGGGAATGATAAGGTTCGTCGATGTTCAAATTCATTCCTTTCCTACATCGCAGACACATGTTACCTTTTCAAACTGTTGAACGGAACAGACCAATGCATGGAACATTATGTTTAATTATTTGGTAGCAACGATCAAAATTACCTTTTGCCTCCGTATGACGTAGTAATGACATATAATGTGTTTGATTTGATTTAAGGAGTTTTGTTGTAATAATAAACTTTTTAACAAAAATAAAACCGGCTTCAAATTGTCTATCTCCGAAGTTCTTCGTCAGATCTTCACCAAATTTAAATGGGACCACTTCGAAAGAACACTCTTTCAAACAAAAAAGAATCATTAAAATCGGTTAGCAACTAGCAAAATATCGCGGAACAAACATACAAAAAAAAAACACATTCGAATTGAGAACCTCCTGCTTTTTTTGGAAGTCGGTTAAAAACCAGAACATCAATCAATTCGATGTCACCATTATAATTTTTAATATCCTGTCAAAAAATACTTTATATTTTCATTTCTATAATGTTGGTAATACGTAGTCGGTAAAATAGTTCGTTTCTTGCGCTGTGCAAGCGAAAATATACCTTAAGGTATGCCTTTTCATTCCTCCAGTGTACAAGACAAAGTCACGCTCTCTGTCTGACCAGGCCTTTAGAGTGAGAGAGAACACGCGAATTAGACGAGGAGTGGGGCGCATATTCATGGATGGCACTATCTATAACCACCAATCACATAACTTGACATAAGACTTAACAGCAGATTAGTATGTGTTTGAGTTGATCAGCCTTTCTGAAAAAGGTTATAACTCTCTGCTACGTTTTCAAAGCTAACCTACCAAACCAATTATGATGATTTTCGGAACGGTGACTTTGTACTACAAGATTACTTAGTGTGATTAGAAATGGCAGCGTTTAGGGTCGCCGCATATCTGACGGAAGATGCGTCGGGCGTATCATCGATACGTAGAGATAAACTACGATAACATGTCCCGCCCCTCCAAAATTCAAAACGCTTCAATGTATTTGTGAAAGTATTTATAAAGCACCACCAATACTCCCAACGCATGTGTGCGTGTTGAGACAGCCGTCAAACAAAAACAAATACTCGGATTAGTTGTTCGATGTAAAGATGTGACTAAACACATTGAAATAGTAATTTGGAGGAGCGGGACATGTTATCGTAGTTTATCTATGCGCACGTCAGATGTGTGGCGACCCTTAGTATTGTTGTTGTTATTTGCTTCTCGCTTACGCACGTTCTATGAGAGTGAAAGGGAAATAGTGGAACCGCCCTTTCCCCAAGAGTACTTATCATCTCGGAAAATGAAAAACGAAAGCATATCTACTTACTACAAATGACTTGAATGTGTGAGTGAATATCTCTCTAACAGAATGTATGTCTAAGTGTAAGTTTAGTTACATTGGTGTTGTTCGTACATATGTTCACTATAGTCTTTAGGGCACTTCACTGCGGGCTAGCCTTCCCGCTTGATGCTGGGCATCTGCGGCGGGGGTTCGGCTAGACCCTTAACCTGGAAAGGAAACGACAATCAATATTAATTGGGTATTTGAACATGAACACGAATACATTTCTTCAGATGTATGTCTTTCTTTATATTTAATGTTATTCTTAAATACCTAATTAAATAGGACGTACTTAATGAGGCTTGCATAGTCGCGGTAAAGAAAACTAAAGCCGCGAAAAAAAAATTGAAAAATGAAAAAAAAATCTTCAGATAGTTCTACTTAAACATGGGAAGAGGGGTATAGTAACACAACGTAGTGTAGGACGTCCTGCGACTAGGTGGAGCGACGATATACGTAGGGTAGCTGGCAGCGACTGGAGAAGGAGAGCCGAAGATCGGGCTCAGCGTGCTTTGGGAGAGGCCTATGCCCAGCAGTGAACTGATGTAGGTTGATGATGATAACACCTTCATTTCGCCAGTTATGTTTAAGTCCCATGTAATAGGGGGCGAGCCAGTTGTCATTAACCGGGCACATATCCAGGCTCCGGGCTGCTACTGAGAAATTCCTAATGGAAAAATCCAATAGCACTTTGCCCGACATGGGGATCGAACCTCAGCAGTCGCGCTTGCGACCACTAGAAGAAAAAGGCAGTCAGCAGGCGCTTCATCTGTTTTGCTATAATCTCGTAGTAGTCAATTTCGTAACCAGAATATCGTATTTGTCAGTGTAAAAAATCATAACAAGCAAACAAAATGTACATGACTCAATCAACGGTAAAAACCTGTTCAAGACTAACTTATGGTTTATCATAAAAAACCGGATTTTACCAAAACAAAAAAGTATTTTATTAATAATTGAACGATCTTCTATTACTAGTACATTCTGCAAAAAATTGCAAGACGGCAATGACTTAGTTTTTGCCGTGTGTCAATATGTCTACCACTTAAGAGCTTACTTGAAATATGTATTTAATTTTACTATTTACTTATATAGAAAACCCAATTATAGTACCTACTTTTGGGAGGTGCGGATTTCCCACAACTTTTAATGGGCTATATGTTTTTTTTCTTCTTAATAAAAACGTTCCATCACTCTAGGATTTCTCCTGTATCATGGGTGCGTTTACAGACACAAGTCTTCACATGCACAAACGCCCAGACCCGGAACAAATTTTTAGGCCATACAAAATTTGTTCCGTGCGGGAATCGAACCCACGACTGTTAGCGCAGAAGCCAATCGCTCAGCCACTGAACTAAACGTGTCGTCGCAGGCCTGTTTGACTCCGCAGTTTAGGTATGAAAACATGCCCACGCGCCGCTTCGCCTCCGGGGTGATACACAAAAGAAAACCGAACCGAATGTTAAGGAATGACCGAATTGAAATGTAATTATAGCGTGAACACGTAGTAGAATGGACTAAAGTTCAATTTCGCATGCGCAGATTACTTTTTCTCGGTATTTGACGTATTCGTTCGGGAGTGAGGTTTCTGTATGTAGTATTTTTTTATTATTCTGTGTTTAAGATCGAAAAATTAAAACACCTATAACTAATAGTGGTATTCACCATGAAACAACATTGGTTAAGTTCTACAAATAGAAAAAAAATTAAGCCGTTGCGGGACACCTGACAGATGTGAAACATCGAAAGTCATTTTGTAAACAAAAAACCTGGTCGAATCAAGCCGAAGAGAGCCGACGAGTTACGAAGGTCTGCCGTCTTGTCTGCCATAGCGAGCATCGCCACGCAACAACCGCTCTCACATACCGCCGCATTAGATGTTTCACATCAAAGCAAATCTTGGATCTTAACGAGTTTTATCAAAGATTTCTGACACTGACTCCTGGTCTGAGTTGGTCTATCCGACTCGGCTACGAAGAACGTTCTAATGCAACCCAACAAGCGCCTACAAAGATCAGCATTGGCTAACACGAAACACGATCTTTGGGCTACGAAAATACTCCCAAATTTTCCGCTTAATACGCACGTAAAAACATCAATACTTCGCTTAACTTAAGTACGGTTAAACACATTACCTTAAGCCGGGCGGCCGTCTTGAGGAACGCGGGTAGTTGTTCCTGCGATACATTGACTTCACCCGCGTACATAAACTCCAGGATCGCTTGCAGGTGCAGGTAGGACACATCCTTCAGAATTATTATCGGATGCTTTGATGGGTTCTCCTATAAAGTTTCAAGTATATTAGTGATATCATAAGGAGAAAAACTTAGCCGTCGTGGGACACCTGGCAGATGTGAAACATCGAAATTCAATTTGTAAAAAAAAGAACTGGCCGAATTAAACCGAAAAGAGCCGACGAGTTACGATGGTCTACCGTCGTGTCTGCTATCGCCACACAACAGCCGCTCTCATAACCTTACTGCCGCATCAGATGTTTCACATCAAAAACTGCCATCACGAGTGACCTTACACAAGTACGTCCGGTACACCCTACACAGTCAGCCCCGCTGCCAACTTTGCTGACTGGCTGATCTTCGTCACGAGAGAAGACAGGTGTCCTAAGGGACAACTTACGGATTGTCAACACGCTCGATTAGTTGATTGTTATCAATAAACTATTTTTACGGGTTTCGGAGGTTGACGTCATTCTTTTGGCGTGAAACAGAAATCTAACATGGAAGAGTGAACTTATCCGTGTCATTGCTATTAGCCACGACTAGACTTCGAGCCAAGGATACCCTAGCAAAAGGGAACATGCTAGGATGAACGTGATATTATGATGTTATTGGTGATGTTCTTCACAAAGGACAGGTGCGTAGTACTCTCAACCGGCGTGCGTGTACGACTAGATGTATCAATGTGGGCGAAGCGAAAGGAGTACGTAAGGATCGTAGCATGTGGCGTTCTATAGTTTCTGCCTACCCCCATGGGAAAAACGCGTGAGTTTAAAATATGTTCTGAGAGCTAGTATCAATAAAATCGTAAAGGAATACTGAAACATTAATGAGAGATGCTGGATTGCCATAAGCTTTTGAACAGTCACCCAACCTGTAATGTCATTCCTATACAAAGCGTATCTATTCTCTGGCGATCGAATATTGTCATGTTGTCTAGACCACTGAACAGTTCGTCCTACCTAGCCTTTTCCCAACTGTTGGGGTCGGCTTCCAGTCTAACCAGATGCGGCTAAATACCAGTATTTTACACTGGACTGCCATCAGACCTCCGCAACCCAGATCCTGGGCAATGCCGACATACTTAGGTTAGACCGTTTATCAGACTTTCGGGCTTCTGACTAACCGTAACGACCGCCATAGGTATTCGTATGACACCCACCACCACCACTGAACAGTATCTGATTACTTGGAAGCCAACCCCAAAACATTTGGGAAAAGGCTAATATCAATCTATGTGAAAGACAAGTATGTGACCATCAATAAATATTCTTCTTCTTTTCGTCTGGTTAGTTACTAACCTGGTGTCAGAGTTTATGCCGCCCATGGGCCTCTGACTTGGCTTCGCATCTCAAGAAATATCTCTCAGGCATGCCGGTTTCCTCACGATGTTTTCCTTCACCGTTTTTAAGCAAGTGATTATTATACAATACGCACATGAATCCGAAAAGTCAAAGGTGCGTGCCTTGGGTTCGAACTCGAGATCTATGACTTGGCAGTCCGACGGTCACACCACTAGGCTATCACAGCTGTATCAATTAGAGTTGCCCGATTATCGATAATTTCACTATCGATAGATGACCTCGAAAATTAGTAACAATATCGATAGTGCTATCGATAATATCGATAGGCTATAGGTACTATTGACATGACGTCAACTATCGATAGTTTAGCGATAGTCGACTATCGATAGGCAACTCTAGTATCAATAAAAACTACAGGAAGTCCCCTCATAGTGGTCGCATAGTCCATGAGTGATGCAGCGTGACTACCACAGGAACATTCGGCGGGTGTCATGTTCAAGTTAATTTAGTAAAACATCCTGCGTGTACGCATATGTTTATGATTCGTATCCGTAATGCCCGTGTTTTAACTGACAACGAAATTAAATACTTCAATAATCTTGATGACTTACATTCACACAATTCGTGTTATTTTAATGATTCAATCGCTCTCGTGATAGTTGTTGAACGATTACCTTTCGTGTTGGAGGGTCCAAGTTCGATTCCTGACTTTTCAAATTCATGTGCGGGTCAGAATTTGATTATCACTTGCGTTAACGGTGAAAGCAAGCATCGTGAGGAAACCTGCGCACATGAGAGGGCTCCAAAAAGTTCTTGATGGTGTGTGTAGTCTGCTAACCCGCCTCAGGCCAGTGTTGTGGACTAAGGCTGCGTCCAGACAACACGCGCCCGCTTACCGCACGCCACGCGCGTCAACACCCGCATCTAACTCGCTTTGATTTTTTGTATATAATTTGAGTCTTATGGCACATCAATAGATCTCAAATTACATTTATCGAAGTCCAACCGCACACGCCAAGCTTTGATAAATGCAATTTGAGACCTAATGATGTGTCATAAGACTCAAATTATATACAAAAAAATTCAAAGCGAGTTAGACGCGGGTGTCGACGCGCTTGGCGGGCGCGTGTCGTCTGAACGCAGCCTAAGGCCTAAACCCCTATCATTCTGAGAAGAGGCCCATGCCAGCAGTGGGACAGTAATGGTCTGCTTATGCCATGAATGATTCAATCAGTCTTATGTTTTTGTTTTTAGATCTTATAAGAACAGGCTACTTTTATTATATGACAGCTCGAGCTGAAGTATGGCTGAATAATTGACTCCTTCGTTACGAGTCGTGGGTTCGATTCCCGGACGAAACCAATATTTGTATGGCTAAGTAGTTGTTACTGGTCTAAATGTTTGTGCATGTGAACCTACGATACGGGAACAATGCTTGTGTGGGTCAACGTTAAAAAGAAAACATCCAACACAAATCACACAAAGAAACATCTCTTTGTGGAAGTCAAGAAAGATCACTTAAAGCCAAGTCAAACGCTACTTAATTTTAAGTAGCCGTTAATTTCATGCTGTCACTGTCACTTCGCCTTAAAATGACAGTGACAGCACGTGACTTAACGGTAACTTAAAATTGAGTAGCGTTTAAGGCTCAGTTGCACCAACTAACTATAACTGTTAACATGCCATATTTATATCAAATTTGTACTGATTTGACAGAAATTTTAGTATGGTTACGGTTATAGTTAGTTGATGCAACTCAGCCTAAGTATTTAGCCATTAGGACGATATTAATAACCAACTCTCAATATGGCCGGCCGGGGAGCAAGCTCAAAGAGGTGCTGCATAGAATAGAATTTCATACAAGATACATAACAACAATAATAAATTGTTTTGCACAATATGAAACGCTAAGAATATGTTTACTTTACGTGGGAAGAGACTGGACCTCATGTCACAGGGAATCCTAGTGTGAGACCCAGGGAATTTGTACAAATGTATTGTTTAAAGTTTCTTATGTACTGTGTTCTTTTTGAACTCTTTTTTTTATGTTTGTCGACTTTTTTAATACAGGCCTAAAAGTATAAATATGTATGAATAAAGTTTGCAGCAGTATCCACCCAGTGAATGACATTCTTAAGGCTATGTTTACGCAATAGAGGAACATGAAGCATAGCTTTGTATAGAAAAAGATGTCTCGTTCACAACACAGAAGTGATAGCCTAGTGATGTGACCGTCGGACTGCCATGTTATAGGTCTCGAGTTCGAAATCAAGGCACGCACCTCTGACTTTTCAGATTCATGTGCATATTGTATAATTATCACTTGCTTTAAAACGGTGAAGGAAAACATTGTGAGGAAACCAGCATGCCTGAGACCAGGTTAGTCAGGAACCACACGAAAAGAAGAAGAAGATTTGATCACAGATTTCCTATACACTGCCACTGCTTTTTAGTCAGTACAACTTCCAGAAGTCGAATTGCTACGCTAGTGAGTATAGCGCTTTATAATAAACAGTCTTAAAGTCCACATAAACATAAACCAACAGTTGCAGAGTTTTGTCATTGCATCTTCCTTCTGTTCTTATAGATCAGTATCTGGTACAGAGCAGATGAAAGCAGAGACCAAGTTTCTTTTTTTTTTGTTCACGGGTCCTGTGACACAAGACTTTTTAAACGGTCATGTTTCAGCACCCAAAAAGTGGGGCCATTATTTGACCTCTGCATCAATCTAACTAACTATGTTCTGCTATAACTAGATGTTGGATTTTGGTGACGATTCTGTACCACAATTTGACAGTACTAAATTAGACTAAACGCAACTGTCACTTTCTTTTTCAATTGAAACAGAAAGAGACAAACACCCTTACTTTAGTCCTCTCAAAGTGCACGACAGAATCGACACCATTATCTGTTTACTTATCTAGACCCACAGAAAGGTGGTAGGTATATATTTATAGCCAATCTTTTAACTTGGTAATAATTGGTCTCCATTTTTAGTTGTATTAAATAAATACTATGGAAGTATTATACAACTACCTTATGTTAGCTCACCTCTAATAAGCTTTTGAAGTATGGACTACATGCGGACAGGACCATTTTATGTGCCTTACATGTCTGTCCCTCACACGCTAATGTCACCTAGAAAATAATAAATAAATTTGATATAATATGTTGACTGCAGTAAAGTATTTATTTAATAAACATATTTTAAATTTCAGACTATAAACATTATGTTTTTGATTTTATGTAATTTTTTATTGAAAGTAACGAACAGAGTTAATGAAGAGGAGTTGAAAAATGATCAATACCAACCAAACCATTGGTCTTGTAATCTGTTTTGGCAGAAAGTTCTCACAGAATAATATCTCAAAGAAAAATCGATTGATTCATCGAAACTTAGGATTCTGTTGATGAATATTAAAAAGTTTTAAATCAGGATGCATATCCTTAATGCCTTTGCCATTTTTTAACAATTTCAGACTAAAAATGTACCAGGATCTCTATGAATGAGATGAGATTAGAGGACGCAAGATAAATACAACACTGTATAGGTTATAACAGTTTGTTTGTACACAAATATGTAATTATTTCGCCGTACTCACGTCCGTGAAGCTCTTTTCATCCCTCAAGTGCCTGAAAGATGTCACCATATTTGTCTGGAAGTCGTTCCATTTGAGAAAGAATTGTTGATCACCCATTTCGGAATTTTAATTACACTGAAAAACACAAGTAAACTATTGAAATGTATCTAAAACACTACACTTTTTGCGTTTATAGTAAAATTTCAGTTGATAGCAGTATTCTAATCACATTTTTTAGATAATACCTTCACAGTTAAATAGTGCACTTTATATCGTTTACCTACGTCACTAGTTGCAATAGAAATGATGCTTACCTACGATCACTTGGTTACAATAATTATTTTCAAATTTGGTCTCTGTAGACCAACTTGGATTGATGTACAAGGGCACCGCGTATTATTTGGAAACTATCACTAAAAGTTAAGCAATTGAATCTCAAAATAAAGACGCTGTCTCGCATAAATTAGCGACTTCTTTTCTATTTCTTAAAAATTCCTTCATTCAGCTAGTCGGTGTTGCCAGAACTAGAGTTTAATTTTGCCTCTTTGTTTCAGATAAAAGTTTGATGCATATTTTCAAAATGGGATTCTATTTATTTGGTAGTTATCATAACAAGACAATTTTTTTTTGTAGTATTTATGTTTAAATTGATTACACAACCGCAACTATTACGCCGGCGCCGCGCCGGCGCGGGCGCGGGCGCAAGTGTGTGAAAATATGAATTAATTACTGTTATCGTGTATCATATTGTAACAAACGATATTTAATTCATTTCGTTATCGATTATCGACTTACGCTTTTTTAACTTTTTTATGAGTTACTTTGACAAACAAGCAGACTTCCCACCTGATGTACAGTAGTCACCGCCTTCTATGTACACCCAGGGCCGGACTGGGACCTGAAATCGGCCCGGGCATTTGAGAGACAGTCGGCCCAGTGCTGGCAAAAAAATTTAATTCCCATGCGATTAGACGGACAAAGTTTTTTTTTTAGACTCCCCGTCACTCTTTCTCCTGTATCTTGCGTGCATTTACAAACACAAATAATTTTGCAAGTGATAAGCGATAGTTGGACGACCTTTTTTTTTGACGTTCCCCTCACTCTTTCATTTTCTCTGACTGCGTTACCGGCCCTTCAGGCCACACCGGCCCATCGGGCATTTGCCCGTATGGCCAGTCCGGGCCTGTGTACACCTACAACAAAGAGACAATTGCTGATGTGTCTGTAGTTTCACCGGCACCCATACTCTTCAGACCGAAACACAGCAACGCTGATTGGCGACAGAAATAGGTAACGTGGCTGAGGTGTGGGGGGTTCGGAGAGGTTACTGTGGCAGTATATCCCCGGAAGAACTCTTACAGAAAGAGTTTCACTACTACTTGTTGTTTACCACAGGAGCTTTGCCGCCGCGCCGTGGCCATAAGCGCCACTTTAGAATCGGCCGTATATTCCCTACTATGTAATTATTTTAAAGTGCTGTACTTATAGTTAAATTTTAATAAATAATCATAATTATTAATAAGTATTTACCTTTTCATCTAGATTTTTGTTCAGTAGATAGTTTAAAGTTTCAGAAGAAATGATAGTTTAAGATTTTAGAAAGAAAATTAAATTGAGTACGAATATTCCTATTTATCATTAAAATAGTATAATATTAGCTTGATTGGTTTGCGTTGTTATTGTGAACAGAAATATCTCTTTACATGGGTAAAATACAATTATGGTATCCCCAATCATTCATTGGCCATCGTTCATTCCAAATCGTTGAGATGCGTTCATTCAATTTTAAAATGGTTATTTTCTAACTTAATGATACAATAATAGAAAACTTAAAATGTTAATAATAAGTTAATGTGGAAAAAATATTTTGAATAATAGTCTTCTAATTTAGGAACTATTAAAAAAATTCAATTTTGCTTAATTACAATGATTAGTTGGAAAATTCTTTTCAGCGCCATCTCATGGGGAGTAGCAGATTTAAAGCTGCTTATTTTCGCGCTGGCCATCTAGCGGCACTCTGTGACACTCAATACATGACGAACTTTTAAATCTACCTTTGGCTTTATTGCATTTAATATAATTATATTCAAGAACTGGTTTCACATAATTTATCTTGAAAATATATAAGAAATAATAAGTTGCAATAATGCACTTGTGATTTTTGAGATATTCATAAGGTGAAGGCTACATTATGGTATGAAATGAAAGAATTTGTATAATTTAATAATACACCATTATTTATTTGACAAAAAACCGTTTTTAAAACGACACTCATATTGCATAAAGAAAGAGAGGCAAAAAGGTGAATCGTAACATCTTATTATAAGTATAATTGTATGATAATTACTATTAAAATCATGCGTAATAATGGTAAAATTTAGTTTATCTTACTTATACGAGAGCATATTTTTAAACACACGAACACTACATTTAAAAGGCCAAGCGGTGTTGCCACAATATCCTTAAAACTAGTAAACTTAATTACTTTTACTAGTAAGTACGAGATTACTACCTATAAACTAATTATGATTATGTAACATTATTTTTTAATGTTATTAAAAGAGCAACTCATACCTACTGGCCGAAGCAAATTATACAAAAAGAAATCAAAATAAATATAATTACAAATATCAAATCATTCGCTTTTTTCTAACTATAATTGACATGAAGCAGGATTCAGTTAAATTAATACATACACTTTTACACTAAAACTTACTTTGGTATACATTTAGTATTAAACAAATTATAATTTAAGAAAATTCACGTCTATCTTTGAAATATTTAAGAATAATAATTACGAAGTCTATTCGGGGCTATTTTCAGTGAAACAAATTCATGCTTTAACTAAGTTTTTATTCTCCAAGTCCATTTCCATGAATTTGTTTCTCACATGCATGACCCAGCCCCCACAACTAGCCAATACAGTTTATACAATTATTGCTTAAACCGACTTCTACATGAAGTACCTACTCTAATAAGAGCGTATAATTATTAAAACCGTATAATAATAATTATTATAGTAAACCTTAAAAATAGTACTACTATTAAAATATATTTGGTATATAGTAGCGTTACAAATATACAAAGCACATTCGAACTTAGGTATATTCTAGCGTATGATTCGTCAATCCACTGAAGGAGACTGTAAATCCTATAATTACCCTAAAAGGTTTATAACCTTTACAAAAAAAAAAAATATTGCTGCACCGATCGATATTATACCGATAAAATAATAAATCGTCATATAAAAAAAAAACTTCAAATAAATTTTTGAATGTAAACTAAATATTTTATTACCAATAAAATTAATTCCCAATCTGGTTAACGGGTGTCCACCGAAAGCCATGGGTAAGAAACATAACGTATATTCCGAATTTATATTAAATTATAAGTACCTAAGAGATCTTAACCTTGTTCCTTAAAATTTATTCTAACCTCTAGTCTTTGTCAGTAAAGAAATGCCATGAATTTGAGCAAACAAAATGTCATATAAATTAATTCACGTTTTAAGAAATTAAGGTTGTAGAAAAGTTCTAAAGATTTTACCCTAATACTAGATATTAAATTAGCATTATAGACTGGCATCTGCCCCTTGAGATAAAATGCTATGTACACTGTTCTTAAGTATTAAATAGGTTATTATATCTAAAGAAAGAAATAGAGTTTAGCAGTACAATTAAGGTAAAGATAGGCTGAAATATTCAAGAAAATATTATAGGAAAGATATTTATATTTTTTGACAGATTATGTCTACAGAATCTACACTATTTCTTAATAATATTTAAGTAAACCATTGTAATAGATGCTTATAACTATTCATTGGTAGTACAATTGGAGGTTTAACTTTAATTCTTAGAATAAAATCTAAACTGTAAGAAAATGTAAACTTGATATTTTGGTATTATAGCTTAGAATAAGAAAAAAAAATCGTTTTAAAGTTGACTAGATTAATTTTGGGTTTGCGAAAATTAAGTTTTTTTGGCTGAACTTTATTACTAAAATGGGTGTTTTATAGTACATGAAAGGTATGAAAAATAGTACCCGACTAGATGGAAATGCAAAATTCATCGGCTCGTAGCTCATTGATAGATTATCAGCTAAATCTGTGCATTAAATATCGAGTGAAGTTGAGTCACCTGAGATCAGTGATTCTATTGTTTTTTAGAGAATGCGGCCGAGTCTCATGAAGGTTGCAATATATTAAACTACCCAATTAGACAAATATAACAGTTAATTAAGCATAAAACTTTTAACTTTAAAAGACAATAAAATGTTCACCATCTCAAATTCACTCTTACTGTAAATAGTACTTAAAAACTGGTTTGCACCACCTATGCTAGTAACTAATATTTAAGAACATGAGTATATACTAACAACTAAAATTCAAATATACAGTGTACTTTTAAGAACTGGCACTAATAAAACCTTCGTTGTTATTTACCCACATTTTTAAGCTTTAAAATAGTTAAGTAAGGCATAATAGGACGGTTTATACTTTAAATTAAGGCAGCTAAAGGCACCTAGTTAAACTAGAAAATATTTACACGCTATTGCATTGAAGTGGTCGTTACCAAAATGGCAGCACTTAATGCGTCTACTCGTTGCTAGATGGCGTTGATATAAAATATACATTCGTTGAAACTTCACTTTGGATTCCATTTTTAAAAACTAGAAAAATATTTACAACTTTTGCGCAAACGTACATATATGTTGCGTCTACTCGTTGCTAGATGGCGGTGTACCGTTTTCAATAGCATTGGACGTTTGGATTTGCAAATTCTGCAACGGTATTTTTAGTCCCCGCGGTGCCAGAATAAGTCTAGCGGGCGTCACGAGGACTATAGCGTACTCTCATTTATTCACGCCAAGGATTTTGGCAGCTTCATCTGCAGAGGAGAGTAGTTTGTTGATAGTTTTGTCGGGAATCCCGAGCAGTTTACCGATGAGGTCGCTATTTTCCGGGTCGTTTTCGGCCTCTGAGGAGTATTTGCGCGATGTCATGTCCAGTTTGAGCTTCTTTTCGTATGGGGCGGAGGGAGGAGAGTTGTTGTTGTTGACGTTGCTCGGGATTTCGTTGCCAGAGCCATCATCATCTTGGTAGCGGTATCTGTAACGATGAAAGCAATTAGTTATGACAAACTAGCTTGTTGCTTTTTCTATTATATAAGTTTTCACACTTGTAAGTTGGAAAAGACTGAATTTCACTGATGTGGAATATACAAATTCGCTTGGAATCAGCTAGATACACTACTCACCCATTAGCTACAGTATCTTCCAGCGGTGTGTTAGGCGGAGAAGCCTCCTCATCATCAGTGATTTCTTCCCTATGCTTCTTGCGATGTCGCAGCATGCTATGTTTCAGGGTGAAGCGTCGTCGGCAGAGGTCGCAAGCGAACGGCCTCTCGCCAGAATGAGTCCTCATGTGGCGACGGAGGTCTTCCGCTGACCAAAAACGACGTACACAGAACGCGCAGACCACCTGTAGGTGAAAATAAATGAATTTTAGATAGAGAAACATGATATAATGGTTTAGTAACAAACTTGACAGTGGTACTGCATTGGTATCACAATATTATAATAGAATACTCATACATCGTCGCTGCGCCTGCAAAACCCGCTGCTTTTTTTTGAAAATCTGTCTTTGATACTATTTTATAATAGTTCTCAAGCCACGTGCAACTGTAAAATACGTTTTCTAATAATAATTTATTTTGCTATCTTCTTAAGCAAATAAATTGTAAAAAAACAGATTTTACAGGTACACGTGGCTTGAGAACTATTATAAAATAGCGTCAAAGACAGATAAAAAAAAACATAGCGGATTTTGCAGGCGCAGCGACGATATTGAGATTAAGGCTAGAGAGTATATAATTATCCTAATTTTAAGAACTTTTTGAAGATGTTTGTTTGAAATAGCGATAGGTGAATAGCAAAGGATAATTTCTTAACAACAGTAACAAAATCACACCTTTCTATTAGCATGGTCAGGAAACTTCCCCCTCTCATCGTCATCAGCGCTTTCACTCCGGTCGCTGGCAGCGTCCAAGGCGCCCTTGCTGACCAGCTGCTCATATTCAGTCGTATGTCCCGTCGCCAAGTGAGATAGAGCACCACTTCTTTCTCCGTAAGACGCTTCGCAAAGATGGCACTTGAAGACTAGACCACCTTCATTCGTTTCTTCCACTGTCTCAGGGTTAGGGGAGCAAGGTTGAGAGTCAGTTCCGTGTCTTGAAGACATGTGTTTCTTCAAGGTTTCGAGAGAAGAGAAGGTACTTGTGGGGCAGGTAACACATTTGAACGGTCTTTCTGGAACTGCTCTGGTGTCGTTTATTGGCTGCGGTTGGGACATAGTATCAGGGATTGGCTCAGCCAGAATAGCTCTAGCGGAACCTCCATGCTTCCTCAAAAGATGACGGTCGCAGTTGGACTTGGTGGTGAAGAGGAGTGGGCAGTGTGGACACTTGAATGGTTTCTGGCCAGTGTGCGTGAGGACGTGGCGACGGAGGGATGAAGACCATGGGAACTTTCGGTGGCAGTATGGACATGATACGCGGTTCGGTGCTAGACTGTAGGCCGACTTCTTCTTGGGTGGTAGAGCCGTGTCTGTTTCCGATCTGTAAAGTTAAACTTTAATTAGAAAACAGTTTAGACTTATAAAATGGTATTTGAAAGAAAGAAAGATAGGTATGTAACTTACTTATTTTCATCGCTTCCAGAGTTATTCCCCTCGCTAGTAGAGGCAACCAGACCTTCTTCATCTTCTTCCTCATCGCTGCGAGTAGGCACCACCGGTACAGGCAGTGGCTCTTGCGTCGGCGACACAGAATTAGTTCCAGACTCAGTCTTATCATTGGTGATAGGTACAGGCTTATTAATCAAGTTTCCAGCGATTTTAAGGTCGAAATCTTTTGTCATTTCCTGTTGGCACGTAGCCATTAGTATTTCAGCGGCCGCTCGGCGAGCCGCTGTATGATCTTCGGGTTTCATTTCCTGATCAGGTTCTTCATCTATCACTAAGGCATCTTCTTCATCTTCCTCATTATCGGCTACTTCATCAGAGTCCCGACGTACTGGCGATCGATCAGATTGTTGTAGTGGCCTTTCAAGATGTCGAGCCAATAAGGCGAACTTCATGCGGTCAGCCAGTGAATCAGGTGTTGGGTACGGTGGTGGGGCTCTTGGAGCCGGTCTTCTGACACTCCAGTGCTGAGGATGTTGTTGCTTTACATGGCGTTCCATGTTAGATCGGAGAGTAAATCGTGCTGAACATTGGGAACAAGAGAACGGTCTTTCAGTTCTGTATCTCCTTTGTTTTTGCTTAGGCATCAAAACACCGTTTTTTATAACCATTTTCACGGAGTCCGTTTGAGGGATGAGCGTGTTATTCATTGATGGGCGTGGAGATTCAGAGTGTGGCGAAGGTATCGGAGATATTGATGGCGGTGGTTTTTGTTCCTCTTCCTCAGGCTCAAGTTTAGGCTGACTCTCCTGATCGTTAGGAACAAGTCTGCCACCAGACATGCTCAAGCCCCGAATGATTTCTTTCTGTATGTGCTGTTTTATTTCGGCAAGTTCCTGGGAGTCAGTTGGGTGAGGAAAAAACGAAGGTTGAAGTAAGTATGGGGCGATAGGAAAGGACGGTGGCAATGGTAAACCAGGGATTCCAGGAACAGTGCCAGCATACAGTTGTGAAAGCTGGGTGGCATAGTAAGCTGGATCAATTTTCGGTAGGGAGTTTTCGAAAAGTCTTTGTGAGGCTAAGAGGAATCTTGTCTTTTCGTATGCTGAAGCGGCTACGCTCGCTGGGTCAGGCTCGAAGGTTGGACGCAGCGGGGCTTTAGGCTCCTCAGAATCGGTGTCACGTTTCTTCTTACTGAGATCAAGAACATCACAACTATTATTGTCACTCGTGCTCAAGTCTACTGGAGCTTCTTCATCGTACGAGTCATGTTGGATATCGTTGGGCTTGTAACTGATTTCTGGTGGCCTGAACTCGGGTATTTGCGTCAACTGACCAATACCCTTCACTTTAATTCGAGGTGGGGGCTGCTCTACGTCTCTTGGCATAGGTAAAGGCAAAGGTGAATCAGGCATTGGTAATGATTTGGCCGTTAAATTAGCGACAGGATGTCTGTCGGTTATAAAGCTTGGAGTAAAGTGCGTTACCGGCGTATCACGTCCGCTACTTTCATTTCGTCTGTCTATGTCAGGAGTGTGGAAGGCAAGCGATCTTTTCACCTCATCCCTTGCAAGTTTTGAGTTCACTTCGTCATTATTAGGATCTTCAGAAGGATGGTAAATTATGGAACGTTTGACATCTTCTCTTGTAACTTTGGCGTGTCTGTTTCTTAAGTGACGTTCACAGTTAGCTTTGGTTGTAAAGGCGTAGTTACACACGGCACATTCGTATGGCCTGTCCCCGTTATGGGTGCGCATGTGACGCACTAACGCTGCCTTATCTAAAGAAGCATGAGGGCACATGTTGCACTGATAAGGTCCTGGGCCTGTTCCGCTCAAGTGTACTCTATTGTGTCCCTTCAAAGCTCTCAGGTTGGGGAACTTGGCTGGGCATAACCTACAGGGGAATTCTCCCCGCAGCTTCATACGTCTAAACTCTGCTGCGAAATTGTCTTGAGTTTCTTCTTGATCTCTGTCCTTGATAATTGTGTCAGGAGGGGTTAGAACTGAACTTTCTAAAGCCACTCTTGTACCAGTGAGCCTCTCTAAAAGGCCGCCAGCTGACGTGACGTTTAATATCGATTGAATATCTGCCAAGTCGCGAGCGGCATCGATGTGTCTTATACCATTGGTTAGATGGCTATCGTCGAATTTAGGGGTAAATCTCTCCATAGGTGGAGTTAACGTGCCAGGTATACCAAAGGACCTGTTTCTAAGGTCTAATTTGGCGAAGAAATCCTCCCTACGATCTCTTTCAGGACTGGGGATTCGAGTGGTAGAGGGGCATGATTTCCTGTGAATGTCGAGAGCTTGTCCACAAGGGAAGTCTCTGCAGCACATTTCGCATCTATAACGCTGTTCTGTCACCGACACATGAGGATTTCTTTCGCAGACTCCTCGGGCAATTTCAGGGAACTTTTTGCTGGAGAAATCCACGAAGGTTAGATCGTCGAAGCCAGTCTTGGTGTCGTCACTGTGCGCAGTGAATCGGTGGATGTCGAAAGCGTTGACCGAGTCGAATCGCTGCCGGCATTTGGGGCACTCGAATCTAGCTGTCCTTTTGTCCATCGGGATTGGAGATGGTGACGTAGACGCAGCTCGTTTGCGAGCTCTTCTCAAATCTTCTTCCTCGCTCCTGTCCGATCGGTTGTCACTGTCGATGCTCGTCGTCCTAGTGACTCGGAGTTCTTGCTTTTCAATTTGAACGCCGTCCATTTCTTCGTCGGCCTCGATTTTAGCTTCACTGATGACCTCCTCTGTTTTGATTTCTGTAACAAAAGAGTACATGTTACAATTGATTACGGATTGTATGTTTGAATAACGCGGGGCGCTTTCTTACAATTCCAAGAAAAGTCGACAATAGATGAGTCAGGCAATTCACTTGTACGAGGTCGCTATATTAGAATAATAATAATCAGATATCGTCCGTGGAATCGAGTCTAGTTACAATTTGCTAATAGGCTTTTAACGTATTAAATACTTACGTGTTTGTTTGTCGCTACTCGATAAAAGATGGCGTTATATGTTTTGCAGTCATCTATGCGCAAATAAGTGTTGTCGCATGGTTAAATTGTAAAACATAGTTTATATTTCCGAAATAGCGAATCTCCGAAGTAAATTAAAATCTTAAAAGCTTTCGACAACTTTTTATACGAAATCAACTTTAATACTAAAACAATAAGAAATAAAATCGAACAACATTATCCATCCCTAAAAGTCTCAAACCACAACAAAGTTCTCGACGCATGAATCACACTATCTTTTGTTTTAAAACGAATTGTAACTTCGATCGAAAAACCACTCTAAGCGCTTCTTTATAAAGATTATTTTTCCTTGATACTATTCCAGTAAGCCTCGCTGAGGCTATAGGGCACAAAAATCAATAAGACTGACACCTAGTAGGCTATAGCTAGGATTATGTATGGTTGGCAAGCGACTGAGTCACGTAAACGCTATCAGATCGTTGTTTTGTGAAAAGTAGCGATTGTGAGATACTTTGGGGACGTGCTATGAATAAATGCATATATTTGTCGGGTAATTCCATAAGCTTCACGCTCGATTTTCATCATACGGTAGGTAGGTACACAAAAAAATGAGTGGACCAAAAATTTGCATAATATCTCTAAGAGTGTAAAAGACTGAACCACGAAGATTTAATCGAGAAGCGAACACTAGGAACAACAAATATCAAAAATGTAATTTAAAGATGAAAAATAGATAAATGATCTCTCCAAATATCTAAGACTACTGAATATTGAAGCCATAGAGATTATAGACCCAATACGATATCCGTAGGGTAAATCAATACGGATTGAAAGCGAAAAGTAGGATTAAAGTCTAACTGAACAAAGCCATAATGCTACTCCATAAGGAGTCAAAGCTATCGACTTATTGATTCCGCTAAATCAAAAGCAGCTTTACTCATTCTCACTTTTCTATTCTATCTACCTTTGCTACTGACAATTGTTTTTTCGGGTCCCAAAACAGTACCATGTGGTAAGCCAAACTTTAACGCGCTTTATGGAAAATCTCAAGGAACTTAGGGGTAAGATCACCTTGTAGTCGGTACGTATGATAAGCTGAGTTCCAAAAACACCTTAAACTTTTATTTCATTCATTCCGAGATTTCCACAAAAGATACAACGATTAGAATAAGGCTATCAGATGCTTCAGTGAAATAGTAGCATTTGTAGCATATTTAACGAACGTGCGGTGAATAATTTCATATATTTGGCTGGTAAAATACAGATTATCTTGAGATTACTTTGCGCCAATGTGCGTTTGAATTCGGCGATGTTCTACATTGGAAATTTCTTATCTATAATCTAGAGAAGTGATAGACGATGAATCAAGTTACATAGAAAACTGATAGAATGCCGATTAAACCATTATTTAGCGATATTTCTGACCGTGAGTAACCATAGTTCGATCAGTCTATACAAAGACTAGCAAGAGTGAAACATGTTAGACATTCTGATTATCGTTATGATTCTTGAGGTAGGTTAGTCACAGAGAATTTTATTCCCTACTTGATTTGAAAGAAAACACGCTGAATCATCTGCTTATTTATATTATACGCGTCTGACACTATCATATCACCATGTCTATTCATAATGTCTTTAAACTGTGTAGCATAAGATAAATGGTTTCTTCTATGGATTCAGATTATAAAATAATTATATCTAATTCATATATGAAACGCTAAACAAACACTGTCAAACTAAAATATACACTGCGAAAGGTATCACTTGCCCAGAGACTATAAACGCAACTTTTATTTTTGACGTCACAGGTAAATAAAATCGTCAATGAATATGTATTTATCCAAAACAAGAACACGTACTTGACTACAGCGTACCGCCTCATATTAATTCCCGAGCAGGACAATGTATCTGACTCATAAGTACGTCACTACCCTACATACGAGATTACTAATCAATGCACTATATTATTTTACTAATTATGGTGTTGAATTAATTCATTGGTGTTAGTGTTTTGGATGTGAGGAAAAGTGTGTTTAATTGTGGAATGTGATTCAGAATCCTATGACCTCCCAAAATTGACGTATTGTCCTTGTCTGTAGATGTTTTCTTTATATCGATGCCCGTAATCTCTTACATTAATAGTTTTTTTTTCTGCCTTTGTCATTCAAACCCAAAAAATGTTTTTAACTTATGAACCCTACAACCCTTGCAGTAGAGGAGACTACTGCTACTGCCTATTCATTTGAAATCATACCTTAATTGTCCCTTAGGAGATTCCTTAAAAAGGTTTTTACCTAGAACAATCTGCAAATTATTCTGTTTATTCTAAATTAGCACAAATCCATTAGATGCGAAATAAAACACAACATCACATGATATAGGTATTAAAATATGACACCTACCTCGAAGTTTCACGTGAATTTGCTTCAATTACACTCAATCAGTTACCTAATATCACACATATTTAGATAAACACATCCGGTCTTGAGAATCGAATTACGCTGAAATAAAGTTGGATATTGTATTGATATGTTTATCATAAGAAGTGAAAAATTGACAGAAAAATCTTGACGTAATGAAGTTACGATTTTGGAGAATTTTCATCCCTATAAAGGCGAATTCCCGAGACTTCCGTGAATATACCTATATACGAGTCCGGGGGAGAGGGAGGGAAGTCTATACTCCAAAAACAACCCCTTGGCTACGCCCATGAGATTATCCCCTAGGGAGATAGGGTGCTCCCGTCAAAGGGAAGTTAGTGTGGGCGTTTTAGCATTATCTACCAAAGAGTATCTTATTTGTTGCTTTATTCTGAGCAATTTGTAAGAGTTGGCGGAAAACCACGCAAGTACGTTCAATTCTTCAGGTCCTACCTACCTAGTTCTAGAAAGCTAATCATTTATTATAATTTTGCACTATAGATTTAAAGAGTCTCCACGAGTGATGATACTTAAATAGATCAGGCACACCCTGGGCAGTCAGCCCCGCTACCAACCTTGCTGACTGGCTAATCTTTTGCCATTACACGAGTAATTCTCAAAAAAAGCTGAAGATGAGGTGACAAACGCGGAAGCTGTTGAACAGGAATAATTATTATTGAATATAAGAATGCCTCCTAAATGTTCAAAACAAATATCCCCTCATTATGGACTAGGAAAGGCTCTTCAATCAGCTTCATGAGCTACCACCATATTTGCAAAATAATCTTTTACATTGTAACTTTGTTAACTTAGCAAGCTTTTGATAAAAATATGAGCAAGCAAATGTATCGTGTCGGGTTTTCTTAGCAATAATCATTTCACGCAATCTTGTCTGTAACTTGATGCGTGTGCGCATTGTTGGACGGTATCACACCGAAGTGCATCAAAAAATTATTTGTGATGCTGGTACTCCGTCGTTGTATTATTGCTGAGGATCGTGACTTCTAAAGTATGGAGATGTAGGGAAGTTTTGTCTTTGCGTTGCTTCAAGTGGCACAGTTTTATCGAGTGAACCCAGAGCGATAGAGGTTCAAATCTAAGTCGTTATCAAGCATTTTTTAAACATGATGTCAAGAGAAATGTTAATAACAGAAATGTTTAATTGTATATTTTCACGTTGTGTGTAACGAGGATTCGGAAAAATCCACCGGCCGCAGATAAACTACTTTTGAAAACAACATGTTTACATCCATTATTACACACGGTGTGACGGTGTAACTGCAGCCACATTTTACGCAACATGTACGAGGAAAATAAAAGTGAAGTTTAGTTGCTAATGTCGAAATTGAAAACGTATTTGTTCTCCGAAACGCTCTGAAATGCGCCAAATGTACGCTTTAGGCACCACGCGTTCATCGAACCAGTTGAAATGATGATTTATTGTCCACATACACAATAACAGGAAGACTGACTTGTTGGCGTCATAAATGGTAGGTTTTTAGTTAACTGTGGTCAGGAAAAAGCTGCAAAATTTATTGATTCATATTTAAATTTGGATGGTAATGTAATACAATGCAGCAACTAGATGGGACTCTTGATTCGATCTACGAGGTTAAACAACGTTGTGGTCATGCTTTGGATAGGAGACCATTCTTCGCACATCAAGAACTCCTCGTTCTTCAGGGAGCAAGGACATTACACACCCAATACAATTGTGAAAACATACTGCCCTCAGGACTATTCATTCCGAATGCTTCAGTAACACTAAGCACTATAGTATCCCGCTCTAGGAGATTTGGTAGTTGCTTGGCGTGCTTAATTCAAGCTAGAGTCAGATTTCCGCTTAGTATTCTATCTTAAGCAAAAACGAAATTCTCCGTTGACCACCGGATAACGAAAAAGAATTTTAATTTAATATTCAACGTGAAGTAACACGTGTAAGGAGACATCAAAATAGTACAATCACGGAATAAACACCATCCGAATTCAACGTACAGTCGAGTTCAATAACTTCATATACGGAGAAAAGGTGTGACATAGAAGCGCTGGCGCACCGTGACTTCCTCCTTCCCGCTTATTCGGAATTTAAATCGACCTATCGCCATCCCGAAGTGTCCCGAAGTGAGCCGACGTTGCACGACAATAACTCTTATTGTCTGCATAATAAGATGGTTGTCTTTCTAACGGTGGGCGGCGCATATTATAAGCTATTTGATTGATATGTCGGGGACGTCGCACAGTACCGCTGCTTTCTTCAACACTCCAATGAGCCTCAACGGTACTGAATTACACCATGTAGTATCTCCAAGCCGTCATTTATGGTGTCGCCATCGGCAATTACCTGACCATACGGGTTTGCTTTTGCAACTGTTGTTTTACTGGGAAATAAGAGAATTTTGCACGGTATTGTGGTCTAGTTAGGCTTTCCTGACGGTAAAGTTAAGTTTGTCTGTGACAACTGAGACGGCTATTGTCTAGAAATTGATAATGTGGTGTGCGGACGTTCATTTTGTTCGTTTGTCAACGTTGTACTCGTTTCGGATCTCGGGGGAAACTTAATTATGGGCTTTATGTAATTGGTACCACATTTTCGTTAAGATACTTTCTATTTGTCAAACCAATTTGTCATTCGAAAATGAAGTAGCCAAGATGGTGCTACATACAAGTTTTAGAACGCCAACACACTTGTAATTGTGGTATAAGCATACCACAATTCAATGTAATCTAGCTGGAGCAAAAACCTTCTAAGTTATTCTCAGACAACCGAAGCTAATTCCATCAAGCTTGTTAGCTAACCAAAAATTCCAAATTCATGAATGAAGAAAATATAACACGAATAAAACAACTTTTATACCTCATCATCACGCCGCGACCGTACTCTTTATAGATTTAACATGGCGTCGTCATTAATGCAAGTCAGGAGTGTGCCTTCCGCAGTAACGGTGCAGTTATGATGCCATGGTGATGTCTGCCTTCAATATTTTATAGGACATTTAAGTTCTGTTGGTTACTAGGACGCTTGAAAGGTCCAAGCTTTGGGTAGATTTTGGTCTCAATTTTAGGAACTAATTTATTTGATTGGGAAGAAAATGTTCTAAGGTATCAAATGTGAAATATCTTTTAGTTTCGTTGAGTGCTCAGAATTCCAGTTTACTTAAATTACAACGGAGTTTAAATGTGTGTATTGACCTTATGGAGCCTTATGCTAGCTAACTTCATATTAAAATCAGGCGCCAAGCAGTTTACTGTGTTCCGTCGTGTGTATGTGCGAGTCAAAGGGGTATAGGGGGGAGTCCCTCTATTTCTTTGCTATTTGGATTCTTGTGCTTCATCTTAGATCTTGTCTGCGCTTACCATCAGATAAGATTTCCAAAAAGGTACTAGGTAATTGGTTGCTTCCATAAATACGACTATGGTACAGTTTATTCGCAAGGGAAAATAATTGCATTTAGCACAAAATATCTCCATATTATGAAATGTCGTTGTTTTCAAATCAGAGGAAGTCGCGATTTAATTACTTAGCCTTGTTATTAGAACGTAGCAAGGTATCATGTTCATCATTAATGTGTTTATTGATTTGTAGTGTTCCAACCAACGTGTGTTTTACTTAGAAAATAGAAATATTCGGTGTTCATGGAATTTATGACTGAAATATGTTGATGCTAACGAAACATGGTTCGTGTTACAAGGAGTTTCTTGTTACAATGCCTACTTGAGGTCGTATTATGACATTTTGTTGAAGATTAGGTGATCCAATTATCGTATGTACGTATGTACTTAACAAATATAGTTGTGGTATATTTTTGTTTGGGTAAGCAATGGAATTTTTCTTGAAAATGAAGATGTCGAAACTGCAAAAACGGGTGCAATATATTCATGGAATTGGATAAAATTGGGAAAAAAAGACAGTTTTTAAAATAAATACCTACTAATAATATCGGGGTTTTCTATCAAATTACGTCAAATCTTAGTTCTACGCGTACCTACATGTACACTCAGTACTATTACTCTATTACTAAGCACTTAATCTTGAGAGCACTTAAGATTAAGACAGCACGAACAGGCAACAAAGACCCCATTGTATCTACAATCTGACGTCATCCAATAAAACGAAATCTCGATACGAAATCGATCAATCGCACGCCCAAAAATGGTTTCCACTCGATCGCTCGCTTTCTCTGAACGGAAAAGCGTCCCAATTAGGCGCATGCGCAAGTCGCGGAGGGGGGGGGGGGAGGAGGAATACTGGGCAGTAGAGATGTGAATAATTGAATGTTAATTCGTTTAGGGCCCGAGAGATGGCAGGACCGACGACCCGTCGATCGTGAGCTGATTATCAAGTGATGCCACATATTTCTCGTCGAGTACTTTGACACTGAGTTAGTTTAGGCGCTCGACTTGATTGATGTGTAGACACACGTTTATTTAAGTATTTGAAATGATTTTAGATTTAATTTATTCAAATTTGTTATTCATATCGATAATAATTTAAAAGACATGTGCCACTTTTTACAGATAATTTTGATTATAACTTATAAATAGAAGGTAAGATTATTCAGTGAAAATTAAAAATCTAAAATGGCCTTTCATTATGAATTAATTCGTATTAGGGATACCACCCCAAGAAAAGTCTCGGGATAACATATTTTTTATTTTTTATTAATAAGTATATAAAAAGCATTAAATGGCCATACATATTTATGTTACATTATTAAGTAAGGAACTTTTCATCATATCAGTCCGTTACGTGCACTACTGAATTTGGGCCTTCAAAGTGACCACTACAATAAAAGGTCACAGGGAATATTGCCATAATCTAATCACCTCTCTTGGCGAACAGATTGGTGATCGCAATATGTTCTTATAGCAGACGGAAGGACGCTTAATGCTTACTTATTACGAATTAATCTGATAATAAAATAACAAATTTATTACATCTACAATAAAACTTTGCATACACGTGTTAGCTTATTGACTTAATTAAGACAAATATACAGATGTTCAATTTACGTAGACATTCAAGATTTGTTTAAAATCATGACTCTGCATTTGGCGAATAAAAAATAAAAGAGCCAGACTGTTGCTCCCCTGTCAATTAGTCATAGCCAATTAAAAAGTAGAATACAGAGGTCTATGGTCAGAGAAAGTGTGTTAGTCTATGGGTCTCCTATTTGAGCTAGTAATGACAATTTATAAATATCTGTACGTGTATAATTTTAGAACAATGCTTTATTATTATTCTTGAGTATATTAATCACATTATTGGGGCGCTCTTTGGAGTTCTGCTTAATTTATCAGCCAGTGCCTTCTATCAATACTTTATAAGGAACTTAATTGGCAATAGGCCAGTTTGTGTCTTAAACGGAGCCAAGATATATCACCTATGATAGAGAATAAAAAAATTCAAAGCATCTATTTATTTTGAAAACACAATTTATCTTGCAATGAGCCACACAAAAAGCTGACCAAAAATTGTAACAGTCCTTTACGAGACAGTCATTATTTGCGGTTTTGTATACGGCAAACAGCAATTAGGGCCGGAAGACGACAGAAATGGGTTATCAGATAAAGTACCGTTAGTGCTACACCTTCAGCTGACGTCCTAATCGGTCAGAGGATATTGAGAGCACCTAAAAGTTACAGAGAGACATTAACTGATGGTAAATACATATTTGCATTTGGTACTGATAAAAGTAGTTGGAAATGCGAATTTTACGGATTGTTTTTGCGAATAAAGTTTGTTTTTTTTTTAAGTAAATGAGTGTCTTTATTTTATAATTGTGGTTTTTATTGTCATTGCAACAGGGGCCGAAATGGGGGTTTGAAATTTTAAAATGGGGTTATATTACAGGGAAAATAAAACGATGTCTATAACTAGCACAGTTTTTTAGAAATTACAAACAAACTTAGTAGTGTGGTTCCATAAAAATGATAATTTAATTTATAAAATGGAAAAGAATAGTTTTTTCTCCATTGAGATACATTTTGACACGTGCAAATATAACAAGAATTGAGTAATGTGGCAAATGTGTCATTCGTGTTCTATTTTATTGATTCAGTTTTCCTTTTAAGATGATAGTCATGATTACAACGGAAAAAGGAAGTAAGATTACTGAATCTAATCTAGTGAGGACTTTGAAATTTCCTAATGCCGCTAAATAAGCATTTGTGTTATATTAGTCATCTGTACTGTCGTTTAAAGTATTTATCTTACTAAAAAGTAATTTTCGTGTTCCACTTTTTTATCTATGCCTTGATTTGGGTAAACTTGGAAAGCCTTATTTTAACTAAGTTAAAGAATCGCATTGAAGATATTAGATTATGTTAAAGATAGAAAAAAACAGTACTGACGTATGTAGTAGGTAACAATGAAACTTCCGATTCAAGAATTTGAAGCTCCATTCTGGATATCACTGAATCTTTTGGTTTAAGTCTTTAAGGTACCGTGGTTCGCATGAATGGCCTTAAGATGTTTGTTGACACAAGTGTGTGTCACACAAAAGGATGTTAGGATCTTCTCGAGATTGCCGCTTCGGCTGAGCAAACCGAATTCCGTGTCCGATTGTCTTAATGAGTCTCTCTAATGAGATATTTTGTGTTATGTTTGGTTTACGAAACTTCGCCTTGGTTTTGTTAAATCTTACTGTTTGAACAGTGGGTCATAACAGGCTTTATAGTACCGCGAAGTTAGGAATTTAAGGACGGCTCGACTATAGATTTTGATCGATTTGTTATTAGTGTATCTGATTAAATGATATCGGTTGTGAATCGATTTACGTCGGTTTCTGATTTGAAATTTAAATATTTAAATCAGTTAGCATTTGATAATTTATTCGTATGCTTGTACCTACATATATGAAAAATGATAACAAAAACAAAATGTGACACCGCAAACGAACACAAGTTTATCACAGAAAAATAATATTTCAAATGTAAGAAAATGAATTGCATGAATCGTAGAATTTTCTAGTAACGTGTCCTCTAAGTACCGTTAATGTTATTTGAAATAACAATTGTAGACACACACCTGTGATGGCACGCCGCAGATAAGAAGAAGACACTGAGTTTAATTACTTCTATTTGAAGTATCAATAAAATTGACAATAAAAATTTGCTTGCAAGCTTCAGCTATTTTACATAACTATAATGAAGAATCCGGGCGATATGTCGCTGAATACCGGATGCCAAGTCGTAAATATTATCAGCTGTTCTAAAACGCTGTAATAAAATATGAGGGTACGTATAAATGCTCGGGTGTCAGATACCACCAGCGCGTGCGCGCCATCAGTCGTCATGTTGCTGTCATTGAGCACATAAGCATCTTATTGCACCGGAGATGAGACGAATGGCTTAGTCTTAATCTTAATTGATGGTAAAATGTTTCGAATCGAGTTGACGAGGACTTTGTATGCTGAAATGCTGACATAATAAAATATTACTCGTTGGTCTAGTTGTGGCTAGCGTGACTGCTGATCGTGAGATCCTGGGTTCGATCTCCAGGTCGGGCAGTGTTATTGGGTTTTTCCGTGTGGAATTCCTCAGTAGCAGCCTAAAGTTTGGATTTGTACCCGGTTGGTGGCAATAGGCTCACCCTCAATTAAATGGGACTTAAACATAACGGCGAAATGAGGGTGTTACTAAGCACCTCTGCCCAACCCTTCGGGGAATAAAGGCATGATATTATTTTATGTTAATATAAGAGTTATAACATAATTGATGAACAGCATTTTTCATAATAAACAGGTAGGTAAACTACTTACGTTGCGAAGATGGCGGTTCGGCCGCGGGAGGCGCGGGTGCGTTGGCAGCACCCTGCATGGCCCGCGACGGTCGACCGCGCCTGCGCCTATAATATGAAAAATAAATTAGGCACATAATTTTTAAATTGCCAAAATTTTACGAGCCAAATACAACCTATTTGACGGAAAAATACGGAAAAGACTTGAGTTGTTACTGTATTTTTTATTTGTCAAATAAAGCATCGTTTAAAAATTCTAACAGGGCTGTTTATAATATAAAGCTGTAATAACCCCCCGATAATAAACATTAATGATACCACACACTTTAAAGTGTTAATTAAATAAATAGTAGCTCTAAAATTTGCCTTTAAACGTAAAATCAGGATTTGTCCGCGAAAATATAAAATGATGGTTAACGTATTTCAAAGCAGGTGTTAAATGTTAAGTCAAATTAAATTGAACGGATTATTGCGTTTCATTTTAGTTTATTTTTATGTTATTAACACTTCAAGTTTACAGTGTTCTTAATAATGTGTAGCACCCGTATATTTAGTGTTTTAATTATATGTTTAAAGCGGTTTTATCAGGCGCTCGTGTGGTCTTCTTAATAGCTTTTTTATGCTTTTAACTTTTTGATAAATAAATGTTTAAAGAGAATAGCATTAAGAATTTTTACAATCAACATAATAGGTACTGAATTTTTCGCATTCCCGTACCACGATACGATCTTAAATTAATCAACTATAGGTAAATACATACGTTTTTGAAATGTATGTATTTTTTTAACTTTTAACACAGAATCTTTAAATAAGAATTTTTTTGTAGATGAAAAGATATGAAATAATATGTAAAGATTGAGAATTTATGTAAAAATGTTAATGCTGCTAATGTATAATTGTGAATTATAAGAAAGATGATATAAATAAACATAGATGGGAGTAAAAGATATCTGCACATCGAATATTAAAACATTTACACATAAATAAAGAATTGAACTGCCTCGTTGATCTAGTGTTGGCAAGTGAGACTACTGATCCTGAGGTCCTGGGTTCGATCTCAAGGTCAGGCAAAGTGTTATTGGGTTTTTCCGTGTGGAATTCCTCAGTAGCAGCCCGGAGTTTGGATTTGCGTCCGGTTGATAGCAATAGGCTCGCCGTCTAATACATGGGACATAAACATAACGGCGAAATAAGGGGGTTTTTATACACCTCTGCCCAACCCTTCGGAGAATACAGGCGTGATGTTATGTTACATATTTAAAGAAAAAGGCGTAATTAAATGTTTAGTCTTTATACTGTTCAGGTTAAAAACCTTTATTGAAACCCGTTATTATAATTGGTAAAAAATTAAGTAAAATTCGATAAAAAGACTTAAAAGTGACAAAGAATTGAGTCATTTGCTATCAGTGGCTTCCTGCGGCACTTGACGCTAATCATTGATCGACGAGAAATGAGGGTACCTAATCTACGTACACCTATCTGTTGGGTAGGGCCACCAGTTTTAGGAAGTAGGTTGAGACAGTCCTGTATTGAGTAAGTACCTAGTAGAGAAATAGGATTGGCTTCAAAAAGTAAAAGTGGACCGTTTTGGTTTATTCTACACTAGCGTCCCGTCCCGACTTTGCACGGGTGGACATTTTTCCCGTTTTTGCAACATTTTTTATTTATGCTCCGCTCCTATTGGTCGTAGCGTGATGTTATATAGCTTATAACCTTCCTCGATAAATGAACTATCCAACACAAAAATATTTTTTCAATTCCAACCAGTAGTTCCTGAGATTAAACAAACTCTTCAGCTTTATAATATTGGTATAGATGTAGCCAAAGCGTCTAAATTCGATGATTGTTAGTCGACTAGTGGCAGACTTCTATAATTTACGGAGCGTTATTGGTTAAAATTGAGACTCTTGTATCTTTACTAATAATGAAGCGCATACCCCATAGCTTTGCATAGTAGATTTCCATATGGAATTGGCTATCACAGGTAAAAATATCTTACGAGTCTATTTATATGCCTAGTTAGGCAATAAAAAATGGTACCATTCGTAAGCAAAACGATTCGTTTTTGTTTTTAGGAATCGGGTATAAATGACTCTGTAGTCATGTTATCGTACATACATACATACACACAATCACGCCTGCTTCCCATTGGGATACACAGAGACTATAGATTTGCACCTGCTACGATCCTGATACACCCTTTTCGCTTCATCTACATTCATTAACCTTCTCATGCATGCTCGTCGGTTTAGGGTGCTACCTACCTGGCCTTTTACCAAGAATTCATTAAAAGATAAATTTAAAATTAAAAAACCCCCGACGCAAAAAAACGAACTTTTAAAAAGTCAAAAACAATAGTATCGTTGAGCCATCAAATTCGATTGAGTAACACCTATATATTTTAATTACAGAAATTGATGGATGGCACGATAAGGTTTGCTCGTTGAAATGGCGAAATAATATCGCGTCGGGGTACCGCTAAAGTAAGTCAGATCCTTCATTTAATTGACCATCTATTAATTTACTAGCTAGCTAATTTACTTAGCGGTACCCCGACGTGATATTATATCGCCATTTCAACGAGCAAACCTTATCGTGCCATCCATCAATTTCTGTAATTAAAATATATAGGTGTTACTCAATCGAATTTGATGGCTCAACGATACTATTATTTTTGACTTTTTAAAAGTTCGTTTTTTTGCGTCGGGGGTTTTTTAAATGTTTAATTTAATTTTTACTTTAACCTTTTTAAACTTAGTATTAAGTTAAAACATTTAAACTTACTTTTGGCAAATAAGAAATCAAAACGAAGCTTTATCTCAATAACATTTAGTTTTTGCCACCATTGCATTGTATGTAGAATCAAATACTGATCAAAACCAATCCAAACACGATATATATCTGTTATTATTTTTTCAAGAGTGTACTAGTGTGCTCGATATCCTGGCTGCAGCATCAGCTCATCATGTCGCCACCATTGAATTGCATGTAGAATCAAATACTGATCAAAACGAATCCAATCACGACATATCTGCTATTATTTTTTCAAGAGTGTACTAGTGCACTGGTTATCCTGGCTGCAGCATCAGACCAATAATTTCATAATCTTGCATATTTATATAGCATACATGAGTGTTTCAAATTTTATTTCACACGTATGTTTGAAAGTAAAGTAATACACATTATGCGTCTAAGAACCCTACCGCAGCTAACAAAACAGCTGATAACCTTGAAATGGCTGAACCGATTTTAATAAAACATGTCTAAGATCACTCGCTAGAAAACCAGCTTTCAAATAAAAAAAACCGCACTCAAATCGGTTCACCCGTTTAAGAGCTACGATGCCACAGACAGACACACACACAGTCAGACAGACAGACAGACAGACAGACGCACATAGCGGTCAAACTTATAACACCCCTCTTTTTGCGTCGGAGGTTAAAAAATATGTACCACTTATTATTAAAAATATAATTTGTGTTGATTTAGATGTTTTTCTAAAAGTACTCTTTATTACAGCTTAGGTAGGTATACTTACTGTACCTAATAAAGTGTTCAGGTTTATTATGTTATTTTTTTGTGTTACGATAAAAATTATACCTAGGTACGATAATTTATCTGGGCCACAATTATTCACCGATAATGCTTCACAAATCATCTGGAAAAGCCTAAAAGATAAAGCCGAGACTATTTACAATCAATACATACAATTGGTTTATCTAGATAATTTTAGTGAAAATCAACCTATAAAGATAATAACATCAAATAATATTCGATTGAGGATTTATGTAAAAATATTAATGGTGGTAAATATAATTGTGAATTATAAGAAAGCATTATTATAATTTTAAGAGATGTCTGCACATCACTGTAAGATTTACATATTTAAATTGTCCTTTATTTTTTTCGACAATCGTAGCCACAGTATCCAGACAGCTGGTCAGTAGCTCAGTGCGCCTGCGCGTCTCGCCATTTATTATAATCCAGACAATGTATGTTAATAACCCCATCGGCTGGTAGGCTACTAATGCAACTGCATGTGATTGTCTCAATTAAAGTGATTTTCAGACTAATTTGAATGAGACAAAAGATTCCAAAAAAACAACTCATTGACAAGGAAAATACTACTCTACTTTAAACTACGCAGCTTAAACCTAAGTACAACATAGGTTTGCATCTGGATTTAAATCTTTTCTGTCACAGACGCACTTTAAAAACTTTACAACTGTTCTGCCTAGCCTTTTCCTAAGTAGTTGGGGTCAGCTTCCCGTCTAACCAGATGTGGCGGAAAACCAGTATTTTACACGGAGCGTCTGCCTTCAGACCTCCGCAACTCAGTTATGCTGATATCCTAAGGTTAGACCGGTTGTCAGACTTCCAGGTTTCTGATTACCAGCAACGACTGTCATATAAGTATTATTAAGTCACCCGGGAGCGACGGTTTAACGTGTTCTCCGAGGCACGTAGGGTTCTCGATGTGTAACGAACGGTCAAACCCATCCACAGACTGACCGCGGCAAGCACAGCTTAACTTCGCAATTCGTATGATCTGCGCGGTTGGTAATAAGCCACGACGAGCCCCTTTAAAAACGTGAAGAACTAAGTACTTTTTTTTTTTAATATCCATATTTATTGCAATACGTGAGCCCAATTGCCAAGTCGAACCACACTATACAGCGTGTAAATTAATTATTCCTTTTTTCAAAGTCCCGTTTTTAACTACAAGTCGCATGGTCTCCCTACTCCGTTCGCTAGTGCTGCGCACGCGCGTCGCGACCTATTATAGTCCAGACAATGCGAGCTAATAACCCTGCCGACTGGTATGCGACTTGTTATGTATTACCTGTGGTCTTACCTGCAGCTCTGCCAGTTACTTAATGTACTTGTTAGCGTTATGCTTGTCTTGTTTAGACTGGATATTTAGACTTGGTTTAGTTATGTATTTACTTGAGCATAATGATTTTAGCAGCCTAGTAATTATATAGATTGAGTTATAAAAGAACACTGTAATTTGTGAGAGCGCTTGTGCACTGCGTGTGATCCGAATCCGAGAGAATACGATCCGTATTTAGCTTACATACTTATCTGTAGTACCCATGGACGTAGCCAGAATTTTGTTCAGGGTGGGGCAGATAGTAAATATTTGTCTTTTCAATAAATCTGGAAGTGCAGAATGGGATTATTTGGCAACTTTTATTTGGCGACAGAGTCAGGCATTGGTGTGCCTATTATGGGTTATTGTTCTGTGGACATGGGTGTTGAGTTGACTGAATTTGGACCATTTTCCTCTGCCATGGTGGGGCAAGCGTCCCATTTGCCCCAACCTGAATACGCCCATGGTAGTAGCTATACCTACTATTGTATGAAAGCGTGTGCACTGCACTTAACCCGAAGTTCCTAGATTTGCAGCAGAGTTTCTTCAGATTAGGATAAGACATAGTGCACGAGCGTTCTCAATCAAGATTTATTTAGCAAAACGTTGAGGATTCTGCTGAGGAGGATTAGACTTTATTCTAAAATTAACTTTGTTGAAATACTTGTTAGTTTGTGTACTGCTTTTCTTAGTTTTTAGACTAGTGTCCAGGTTAAGCGGACAGCTCTTGAGAGAGAACGATACCACAATTTTGCAAAAACTATGAGCGCACAGGGACGTGGAAAGCTTCTTCCAGCAACACATCATGATATTAGTGGTTGGACAAAACAAACATAACATCACGCCTTGTAGTCCCCGAAGAGTTCGGCAGAGGTGTTTCTAGTATACCCTCGTTTCGCCAGTTATGTTTAAGTCCCATGTAATAGGGGGTGAGCCTATTGCCATTAACTGGGCACAAATCCAGACTCTGGGCAGCTACTGAGAAATTTCTATTGGAAGAACCCAATAACTGCCTGACCTGAGAATCGAACCCAGGAACTCATGCTCAGCAGTCGCGCTTGCGACCAGTAGATCAAGAAGGCTGTCAAAAAGTGGTTGGACTTAGTGATATTTCCATTTAATATACAATCTTGTTTTATTTTTAATGATACTAGAACAATCCACTTTCAACTATGGACACATCCGCAGTTCTAGGGGTTTTACGAAATAAGCGACCACTTGCTGCAATAACTTGTGCAATTTAACATGCTAGTATGATAAGGCCCTTAAGATTCATTGTAAATGTTGCAATTCAGTAAAAAAAATCTCGATATCTCAGAATTTCCAGTGACTGTAAATTACCCATCTTGCCACAAGTCTCAGCTTTCGTTTAACAAGCGATTTGTACTGAAAACGACGCTCATCGGCACCTTTGATGATCAGGATTACAGTTTACTCGGAAAGGTAATACAATATAATATATTACTTATCTTGTTAGGCGGCGCGCTTTGTGCACGGAACATAAATTGTGGTTATCTACAAGAACTGATTTTATGCATTTATCGCAGAATTTGAATCCGTTTTTGAAGAATTAGAATCGGTTTTTGATGAAGGACGTATATGTAAATATGTTGATGGATGGATGGAGAGAGAGACCAAAGAAAAGATGGACGGATTGTGCGAGGAAGGATATGAAGGAAAAGGGAGTAAATTATGAGGTGATGGCTGACAGGGACGAACGGAAGCGAAGGACATATTAGGTCGACCACAAGTAACTTGAGAACAGGGGAGGAAGATGATGATGAATTCAATGATTTATAAGAGACTTGTTGGGCAAATAAGTAAAAAAGAAAAAGGATTTAAGAAAAATATTCAACATTTCTTTTTCTATTCAAATTAGCCATATCGGTGGCCCAGTTCGCAATAGTTTTTTTAAGTATGAAACTTATATAACTGGCGAAAGCAGGACGACGGTTTAATTATAGGTGTAATTATGAATAAACTTTTGCAATATTTATTAAGTTCAGTTTTTTGAACTTAAATTAAATCCTGTTAATTATTTTATGCCAACTAGATTCTTTCAGTAGGTAGTGCCTATTGAATGAAATCGTTACGAAATAAAGGAATATCCAAATTCCAAATTCTTATTAGATTATTCTCAAAATAAGTGTTATTTTTCTAAATAACATGGATGATCTCAGATTTCGACTGCTGAGCACGGGGTCCTGGTTTCGATTCCCAAGTCAGGCAGTGTTATTGGGTTTATCCATTAGGAATTGCTCTGTAGCAGCTCGGAGTCAGGATTTGTGCCCGGTTTAGCAATAGGCTCGCTCCCTTATTACTTGGGACTTAAACATAACTGGCGAAACGAACATTAACGATGATTATTTTTTATGATTTTTAAAGACAACATAATTTTCCTTTAAATGTTAATCATGTCCACATTTTCCGTAGTTAACCATTAAGAATGTAATAAAATAAAGCACCTATTGATTTTGTTATCACGAGTCACAAGGATTTCTTCATTATCAGTTGGCAGACGTGATCCGATGACTGGTTCTAATCTGTACCTATTGTTAACTAATTATTGCATGTTTTTGTCAAGTAGATCGAGTAGGTAGTGTTAGGAAGGTGATTTGTATCACGTATCAATTCTTATGTAATTTTGGTATTTTGATTTGTGAATTGTGTAAATGTTACTTCTTAGGATTTATTGGCATCAAATACAAATGATTTATCATTGTCATTCACTGTATGCGTTTAGGGAATCACTTCACGAAATCGAAAGACAGATTTCTTCTCCTTAGCGTTGCGACAGCGTAAAATACTAGCAAGCTCCACCGAGTTCTGGCTAAGTCTTCTTCACTTCGTGCGTCTTGGGCATCCTCTAATTTAAGTAAGTGAATAATATGAAATAATAACATGTATTAGGAGATGAACACTTCAGATTTGGTGTGAAATAAGTACAGCGTATCTAACTACCATATTGCGTAGTCTGCATGGGTTGCTGTTTTATCATTGAGACAGACAGAGCAAGCAGAATTAGAACCGCAAGATCTTAATGTACAGAGCCTATATTTATAAGAGCTTCCGAAATCGGCTTTGCAGAACAAGTGCGATATAATCATGCTATAAGACTTGTTAGGTTCTTGTTGAAGACAAAACGGTAGTAAACGAATTTTCTATCGCTAATTTCGTAATGATATTGATAAATAATACCTCATATCATATACATATTGAAATCACCGTCAATTACCAAATAAGCCTGCTGTGTAACATCTGTCCAAATGTTACTATCTGTTACTCCGTGACAAAGTTGTAACATCTCGACTGTTAAGAGGCTGGTTGACGCAATCTAGTCATTACAGTAGATGTCGTGATAAACACTTGTTCAATAGCGATTGTAAGGATATGCGCACGATTGCGACTAGTCCACGAGAACTAAGATTACTTGATTTGATGCGAAATTTATGAAAAATTTCATCGCTTCTTCGCATATTTTGGTCTATGTAATACTTTCTTTACCGCTCTTCGTTAGACTCATAGACTTTTGTAATTCTAGCCAGGAAGACGAGTAAATTGTTGATTTCATCTCATTTATGGAAATCTAATAAGAGTTAACGGCCGCAAACAGATGTCTTCTGTTTTTTTATAAATACTCTTTTTGGTAGGTTGTGAATGTTTACTCTCAAATCTTTATGAGATGAGAATGTCAACAATTAAACACAAATTTTAGGCTTTTGTCAAATATAAGAATTCACATGTATCTTGTAAGACTAGAAGCCGACTCCAACATACATGGGAAAGTCAAGGACGACGATGATGATGATAAGTGTTAAAAATAAATTACCAAATTGACGCTACGTTCAGTCGATAACATGCGCTGATCTTACATAATTTTCTAAAGAGCACAGCACGGCTATCAACAACACTTGAGATAGAAGCCATTACGAGATAATGGCCGACAAATGTCTCAATGAGAGATGAGATTGAGACTCTATCTAGCAATTACTTATCTGAACACTGTATCTAATATGAGCCTCACTTGAATCATTGTTTCACAACAAGATAAAGGATCTATTTTGTAATTTCTATCATTGATGATGACATTTGGACAGATTTCATTAGAAATGTGTGGTTAATAAAGAATTATCATTATTAGCATCAGATAGTAAACGTCTTCTGTTGGACATGGGTGTCACAATGTCCGCTGCATGCAATGGACGGTCATGTTGTCTTAGGAACGTTTTCAATACAGTATCTGTCGGCAATTTGGTCTACTAAAGATAGATATTTGACATTACTTCTATGGAGCTTCCTTCACTATTTCTAGTATTGCAAATCGCCGATAGATTCCATAGGTTATGAAAATAACTGTAAATCACAATGATTGGCAGATGGATTGGTAATCGCAGAACCTGTTGTTAATAGCTGACAGGAAGATAAAGGTGATCAGATCAATTTGTCAAGATTCTCATGTGAATATGTATTTCTCTGCAACAACTACGACAAATGATCGCCTCATTCCACAGCTTTAATCTGCTTAGATTAATTGAATGATAATTATTATCTATAATATTTATGACATGCTGCGGACAACCATTAGTAAATAACGTGATTGCTGGAATCCAATTCCCTGAAAACATTAACGTTACCCGTGCGAATGGCGTTTTTCTTTCTTTGCATTGAAATTTTGTTAGGTAGGTACCTATGCGGATTGTCCCGTCGCCTTTAATCTAGCGTTTATAAAAGTAAAAAATTGCAGAATGTTGCTTTATACAGTTTTTATCCATATTTTTTTTGGCATTTCAAATGTTTTCCAAATTTATATGCGTTAGATTATCTTTTGATTTGCAAATGGTGCAAGTATGTTTTTGTAATAGTATAGGTATTATTATACCTACAAAATTATTTGATTTTTCTTATTATTTATTTATAAAATAAAGATAACAAAAGATTAGGTTATGTGCTATAAGTTAGGTAGGTACCTGCCGTAACTTTTATTTTATAGCTAGAATAGGTAGGTGTAAGTACTTAATTTTGCAGAAATAATTTCTTATTGGAATTGAATCAAATAAAAACATTCTATTGATATTTCAAACACAATAAAACTGGCAAAAATGAATTAAGTAACTAGGTAGGTTTTACAATTATTATACACAGAGCTTAAATAATAAATGTATCTACAGTTTAAGATAGAAATATAAACTTAATCACACTTTTATAACTTAATGTAATAATTAAGCTTCACTTGAGAACACCCGACGGCGAAAGTTTTTATTTTCAACTTGATAATTTATACATGGTTTACATTGCCATTTTCTAGTAATAATATTTTAATAAGAAAATACCTACACTTTTGTGGGTAAATCTTATAATATTCTTGGATTAAGTATGGCAGTACCTGCTTAAATTAAAAAGTATCGTCATCAGACCATATTGTCCTTAAATATCCTTTAATAATACTTGGAAGAAATAAACGAATAAAAATCCAAAAGAAGATTGAGTTGAAAGATTGCGAAATTTTTATATGGATGATTTAATAATTTTAACACCCGACTGGAATTTTTAAATAGTTATCACGACAAAAAATAGATCGTTATTGTTACATTGCAATGTTTATTGACTATTATTTAACACTTTAAAAAAGTTAACACTTTCTCAGTAACACGAAACATTTCGCAATTTTTTTTATAAACCAAACCAGCGCCGATATTTAAAATTGGAACGTTAGTTTTTTCGCGCAAAAATAATAAAGAACTTTTGAAAAAACATATTTAAAAATAGATGAAGCAATATTCTGCAAATTGTTTTTCGAACGCACAAGTCACCTTCAAGGGCTCAAGGGTCAAGAGACGACAAAACATTCGACTGTCGCGTATCGCACTGAGCCCACTCGATATTAATTACTAGAGGTACCTAAAACACAGGGCGACGCCCGCCGTCACAAACGATAATTTGCATCGTAATCTAATCGAAAATAACTTACCCAATGGTGGATAATTTTTGCGATATCAGCCGAAGCCCGAAATAATACAAAATAATAGTCCAACAACACACGAAACAGCGTCCAGTCTCTCACAAAACACCTTAATTATTTTTTGAGCACAGATTTACAGTCTTGGATTATTTTCTATTTACAAACACTTTTAAATTTGTAAGGCACTATATTCAAGTAATTCGCGCGTCGAACGTGTGTCGCATCTCGCGCGGGAACGACAACCTCACGCGCCGAGATGTCGTCTCCTTGTGATTGTGATGAGAGTACGCACTGTCGCTCTGCTCTCGGGGGAGCAGAAGATGGCCGCCGATTGGTCGAGAGCGGCAGCCGGGCGCGCGGGGAGAAGGAGAGAGCGCATCTCGTGCGGGCTGCGAACGAGCGAGACAGCTAGCGTCATTCGTTTCGTCGGCCGGGCGAGATTGTCCGCGCGAGTTCAGGTGGATCACCGGCGAGAGCGCGCAATGATAATGTGGAGATGCCGCAGCTAGTGGTTCCGTCATTATCGAATCTTTATTTAGCTTTATCACAACGATTAGAACAATGATGGCGGATCATTATTATTTACCAACTATACTGGTATAAATATGTTTATTCAGTATCGGTATATCTATCTAAAATTCAAATCAACAGCAATTGCGTCAGAGACGAGAAACTGACAAATTAATTTTCGATTTGCAAATATGTACCTATCTATAATTAAATTAAATTATAAGTGTTTCGAATCAATCGATACACAAAACTATTTATCATAACGAGGACACATGCATAATTAAAATTTTAAGGTTACTTAATTTGTATGATTGTGTATTTTAATTAATGATTCGGTAAACATCAAGTCTTTGGTAAATTTCATCTACATTATGTACCTACCTACATCATTAAAGTAAATAGGTACATAATGTACCTACCTAAATGAAATTTTAAAAAGTAGGTAGCTAGTAGGTAGGTAATCTATGCTTTCGGTTAAGTAATTTCAAAATGCATTCTATCTTTTGGGACAGAAATCGAATGACGTCAATGAATTCCAGTTTGTTAAATAGCATAAAGTATTTAATTACTTACTTTATCGGATTATAATATGGAAGTGGGCAGACAATGAACCAAATGGTGTACGCTGTTAAACGAAAGAAATGCGAACTTATATCGTACTATCATTTAAAAATGATTTGAGATAATAACGAATACCTAAGTACCTATCGGAATTTATCTAAATGCCTTGTAAAAATATGTTCTTTTATCTTTAATCTTTTGCGAAAACAAGTCGATACTGCCCACATCTCAATTTGTGCAAATCGCAATTTTACAGCAGAGCACTTTGAAGAGAATTATCATTATAACTTTTACTAACTATGTCACACAGTTCTCCCAGTACCTACTGCATTACGAGGAGATTACTCAACGCAGTACCTGCTAAAAGAACTAGCGATTTTGCACATAGAGGGATATACAGAGGGAGTGTCGAAGTACTTAATCTATCAATTTATGAAAGAAATGTTTTGTTTCAAAGAAAATTTGATCGTGGGTCTTATTATGAGCAGTATAAGAACGATAACTGTCAAAGGCGTGTATGTTAAGGATGACGTAAGCTGGTGATCGATCATCCAACCAGTTATACCTACTATTACTACATGGAAAGAGACTAAGCCAAGCGAGGACGAGCTTATCTCAAGAACTGTAGAACTCGTAATTGACTAGGTACTTAGCGAAAATTTGAAATCTGCGAACGATTTGTAGTAGTGTTTAAGTACCTATTAACTAAAGGGAAATCGTTAGTTTATTATTTTTTCTTTGAATGAATCGCCTAATTGCTTCTTTAAATATGAAGAAATAATTGTTTTTTGTTTTTTCTAATTTTCTGTATAAGGTTGTTTTTTGTTTACAAATTTTAATTTAATTTTATTTTATTCCGTTTCTTTTTTGTATTTTTTAGTCTAAGAAGTTTTAATTAAAACTTTTATGTAATTTTGTAGAATTAGCATAGATATAAGCGATTTGGTGTAAACTGTTAGCTTATATTTGATAAATAAATTTGAATTTGAATTTGAATTCTAATAAGGTGGGGCAGGTTTTCTTTGAAGCTACCTGTATTGTAAATTTTGACTGCATCGGTAGTTTTGGATTGAGGCTCATTATTGTTGTCGTTCTACGGAATCAATTTCACATCTCATTAGCGTTCCTGGTTATAAATCTCAAGTTTGTTACTAAATGTGTGCATTTCATCTTGGCGGTGACTTAGTCTTGGTTTGGGTAACCATCATTAATTTTGTGGTTTGGGTAGGTATCTTTATACAATTAACTTTTGGCTGATGGTAAATACATTATGAGTCACTTAATTTTTACTGTGTACCATTATAAGAATTATCCTTTTCAAGTCTTTTTTTTGAGAATTGCTTGATGTGTATCCGTGTTAGTAGATTAGCACATCTTAAGTATCAATGTCCATAACACAAAGGCTATAAGAACATTAATAGTTAATACAAAGTACATTGTCTTTGTTAAAACATACCTATTTATTGTAACTATTCTCATTCCCTATCAATGAGTAAGTAAACATCGTCATTTGACTATTCTATTAGCACTTGCCCTATATTTTATTGTTGATTCACGTATCTCAGATCACTTTGACTTCTACGCATTTGTTATTTATTTATAAAACAAAAAAGAAGAAGAATCAGTTACTTATTTTCGCGCGCAAATTGTTATTGCCAGTTGAAAGAAAGATGGCGCTGGAGATTACCCAAGAGTCTCTTTTGCGATTTTTGTCTACTTTATTATGAATATTTGCATCATTTAAATTAATTGTTATTTACACGTTTATTACTTGTGTGACCTTGAGCAATGATATACCTAACATCTATGTGTTAAAGTATGAAACTCAGATATCTCAGCAAAGAACAGCCTTCTTGCCTAAATCAGCTCCATTGTCTTTCGCTTGACTCCCCATTTTAATTTTACTTAATCAATTCTTATTTAGAATACACAATTAGAATCTAATTAGAATTTGGGTTCCAAGAACAGTATTACGATCTGAAAAACCCGTTACATATAAAAAATTGTTATTATCATTGTTTGTCAGCACATTGACACTCCTTGCTTTACCTACCTAATTGACGTAAGACAGGTGTTTCATCTTACATTGCCGTTGTTTAAGTAATAATAACTTTACCTACTCTGATTGTTATCTTACCTTTTGGCTTCTTATTTTCGATAGCTTGTTGAAAATTAATCAAATTTATTCCAGTAACAATTCTGTATGACATACAAATTTAAAAGCTCGTAAAATTCAGAATAATATAAAAATATTTACCATTTCTGATACAACTCCAAAAGGTGCTTCAACCTTCTGTTTACCAAAAGAGGCGATAGGTTACAATACAAAAATCTGTTATAATTTATCAAACGTACTCGGTCCCCATCTCAAAGCCGACCTCTGGTATCGGTCAGCCGAACTTATGCAAACATGGCTCCCTCCATCTGTCAACACGTGGCCAACGTCCCTGTACTAGCCGTTTTTTATATTTATTTTTTATTTGAGAGATGATAGAGCTTTAGAAGGGTAAAAAGGAAGCGATACTATTTTAATTGGATGCGGCAAAGGGTGCCAGAAAGTGAATGATCAAAATATAATTGTGGATGAAACTGAGGACAGTTGTTTAAGAATGTGAAGGATCATTCCACAGTTGAGAATTAAGAAAGAATACAGCATTAATCAGCAAATTACCTGCAAATTGTGATAATTATATAATTTCCCAAATATTTTAATTAAATAATCTATACGGAGAACAGAAACGAGGAAATTATTTCTCAGGTAATGATTGATTACACACAATTAATTATTTAAACAGAAGGTGATTTAGGCTGTATTGAAAATGACGACAAAATATCTCCATAATTATTAAGTACGGATATTGATGTAGTTATCGTTCTAATCCTTTGTCTAAAATAATGAGATTATGAGATTACTGAATTAGAAACAACAGAATTAAAGTCAGACAGTAATCGACATTTTATTAAACAAAGTCATCCTCATATCTGTAACAGCGACGCCATGACATTAATCGATATCATATACCTAGATAAGATGGATCTTTAACAAAAATATATTGTTTTTCAACATTCAAGGCTTATTATAGTAATCTTCATTAAATGTTATCTGTTTATAGGAAACGACGTGGAAGTGAGTTTATCGAGGAGATGGTGTTGCTTAATGGTAACTAAGTGTTGTATCTACGATAGGAGTAGCGTTAATGTTGTAATAGTATCGATTGTGTTTGGATTGGTTTTGGGTGACTGTGACCAAAGACGAATGAATAAATGCGCTCGAATGCAAGGGATTCTGAGACTTCAAGATTCATAAGTGAGTCAGTTGATAATTTCACATAATTTTAATATTTAACTGTCTACTAGAAATAGACAACAATTCAACAATAATGAATAAAGAAATATACCGCATAGTAGTTTTAAGCTAAATTATTCAATACCATATCCGTTTCAAAAGCCTCTGTTAGAAATCATAGCCTTCTCTATAGACTACCATAACCAATCCTGATTAGCAGTTGGCAATTTAGCTTTGTCATTGAGGAATCAATAACTGCATAGTTTAGCCTTTTTATTAAATCTATCGATAATATACTAAACATCGAGAACTCTATTCCAATTTCCAACATACTGTAAAGTATAGGAAACTATAATTATTATCTGATAGCAACGATATTGAACAAACAACACACACGGATGGAGGAATCTTATCTTCACTTACTCAGTGTCCATTAGCCGTTATACTAGATATAATGTATACTTCAAAAATCTTGTTCCTAAACGATGTTCCGTTAACAGATAAGGCTGTTTCAACACCTTATGACGTAATGCAATTCGAAGAAGAAGATATAAACATACCTAGTTAGGTACTTATCTTTATAATTTTTGTTTTACAGGTTGCGCGGAACTTCAGTACCTACCAATATTTGGTGAGGGGCATCACACAATTTTCTCGAGTGTGTTCATAAACGTGAAAATCTCTAGTCAGTCAGAGAACTGCCTGTTTTTAACAGGCAAGAGAACAAAGCCCTTTTCAATTTACTTGGTTTAGGTAATAGGCATTGATGACAAAGATTACAGAGAATCCACCAAAGAAAACTTAAAAGCATTAACTTGTTTAGAGCGTATTAATGATCCAGATGGTCTTTTATAATGCTGAAAATGTTTAACAAAGAACCAAATCTGCTATAAAACAATCGAATTAAGGGAGCATCATGTAAAGTGAAAACTAAATCAATAAATGACGTATTACAACCACAATATTAAGTGATCCGAAAAAAATATTTAACATAAATCATCTAAATTAATGACGCAATTCATCTAAATGTATTCATGATACCTACTCTTTTACAGGATAACAGATCAGGCCACGGTGCAGGCGCAATTTGTACGTCAATAATTACTCATTGATAAGGAAAACGTTGATTATTAGGTATACCAAATGAGTTAATTCATTAAATGCATGTAACCAAATAAGTATATTCATACAGTCAATAAAGTCGAAGTTCAAATTGGTACAACCGCAGTTTTTAATGACAAATCGTGGGAGAAAACCCATGATTTTTAGGTCCTTGACTTATTATAAACGTGCAAAGGATAAGGTAGAAATAAGTAATAGGTACGTCAATAGAACGGACAAATTCAAATTCCATTAGTTCAATACCATATTACGTGGAGTGATAAGATTAGAGAACAAATTAATAATGAGTTTTGTGGTTATGCAAAATCTAATCAGGGCTTAGCCTTTAAACAACTACTACATTACTGTAGCACTTTCTATGGATTTTGAAAGTGCATAGCTTGCTAGTGAAGTCATCATAATCGCCATTCCAACCGGTTTTCAATTATGGAAAGGATAGTTATTTTGGCATTATCGTTAGGATCGTCTTATGTAGTTTTCTGTTCGTGAGCCATTGTATAACCACCCCTACAATATTAAATATAGACGATCATGTTATAAAGTGCTAATTTTGTGAAAGAATTGGTCTAAAAATACTAACAAATATTTGCAGCAATGATAAAAATTTCAGAATTGATAAAAGGTACAAATTCATTGCTGCAATTAGTTCTAAACATTTAATTCTTATTCGTTCACAATGCAGAGGTAAGTACCTCTGCATTGTGAACAATTGTATCAGTGACTCATTATTTTGGTGCACATGATAATTTTGTTGCAATATCTTTATTTACGTATTTGTACAACCTGGATCTATTTAAGCAATAACAGGGTCAGACTCAGTTTGATTGCGGGATCTTTTAAACTATTACGAGTTAGCTGTGTGGGTTCAAGCCCGATTTCTTCTACGCGATAAGTAGAATTGTAATTAGCAAGAAATCTGCACGGTTCGAATATGGAAGTCTGACGGACTAGTAGCTTATAGAGGCGAAAATGATGGGTGTGCTAGGATAATGCTTTAAGGCTTGCTTAAAGAAGATGAGAAAGAAAGGGAAAAGATAGAGGAGCTCTTTCCACAGAATCCTAGATTATCAGTGTTTATGTTGGACATATTTCGACATAGAGATGAAAGTCATAATGATGCGAAGGTACCTAGGTTTAGACAGATAGGATGCCAGCACGAATACATATTATGCATTATCGACTTTACTGACATAGTTACAACAAATTCTTTCCTTTCCCTAGCATTAAATAATGTATTTACGTAACTTTCGGTTAATAACAATAAATTTACAGAATTGAGTCATACAAATGACAATTAATTATCAAATTTAATTTATGGTTTAGTGTTAAATTATTACATGTTAAAATTATTTGTAAATTTCCTCTTTGGCACGTATGGTTCATAGATAGTGTTTATGTAAGTAATACCTAATTAATATGCAAATAAATAGAAATTAAACGTGTTCGTTTTCTGATTCATTTAGGCAGGGGCGGTCCGAGGGGTGTAGTAGGGGTCATGACCCCCCCTAAAATCGTAGATGTCAATTGACAAACCTAAAAATAGATAATTTACGAAAAAAAAATTTCTGCAATAAATTGTCATGTGCTCAACTTTTACTGTTAATATGACCCCCCCCCCCCAAAGGTTTTGTCTGCGACCACGCTTGCATTTAGATCTGTTGATAGCACGATTGTATGTGGTTTGCTACCATAAAACCAGGTGCGTGTATTTATGAAACTAACGAGAATATTGTACATGACTCGATAAATAAATTTCATAATTTTAGAAAAATTAAGTAATAATTAGGTTCGCGAGTTGGTGATATAATTATTGTCATGTGCGATTGGACAGTTTCAAAGATGCAGTCATTGTCCTCACGCGATTTATGATCGTGATTCAAAACTATAATTCAATTAAGACTCTATCTCATTTACAATAAGGTTTATAATAAGTTTGCACAATGTTTAGATATAGATGTTTGCCTACCAACACGTTCTCCCGCCAAATCGCGGAAACCGCGCGAATTTCATTCACAAACCGACATAGACGTTTACAAACATGGCTTCGTCAACGGAAAAAATAGATGGACGGGATGTTCGGGCAGTTAGTTTACAAAATATAGACTAGGGTGGCTGCGAATCCCCTAACACAATAGATGTTAATGAAAACCATCTTATAACTAATACATTTGATAGTTTAGGAATATCAACATTAATCTTACGTAACCTTATTGATTTTCATAGGTAGGTACTTAACTGAGTACGTCAACATAGCTCCGTCTATAGGTATGTTTATTTTGCCAATTTTTTGCATAACTATCTACTTCAGCTTAGCGATTGTTGAGGTAGCAGATAGGTGGGTATAGAAGTCTTATAATAAAAACGGTGCTTCTATTTCCATTTCAGCTCACCACGATACATCAACACAAGCTAATGAGCAGGAAATACAATCAACATATTTTCAAATCCAACTAATTACAAAATGGAACGAAACAAACTAGGAAGAGCACTAAACATTGATGAACATCACAGTTTCTGTAACGAAAGTGAATGAAAGTCGCGTAAATACATCATTTTCATCACGCGACCAATATGGCGGAAGACGTTGGCGCGAAAATGAATCTTTGTTTTTTTCTTAACGGCGTTTATTAGCGCGGGACATTTACCGGCCAGTGTCTGTTACCGCTCGCTGCGTAGCATAGAAAAAAGAAAATAATGTCATGCAACCAGCTGTTATGACAATGCAATAATAATGCAATAGATTGAATACTGTATGATATGGATCTATCTATATATTTTGCGCAATGCGCAGAACAAACTTGTTATCGCTAAAATTAATTTAATTCATTTTGATAAAATAAGAATTTTCCTAAGATAAAATAGTATTACGATTCTTTTTTTTTATTAAAATTAATATAATGCCACGCCGGTAGAGGACGTCCTAGAAGGACATACATCGATGTTATTGGTGATGTTCTTCACAAAGGTCAGGTGCGTAGTACTCTCAACCGGCGTGCGTGTATGACAAGATGTATGAATGTGGATGAAGCGAAAGGGGTATGTAAGAGTCGTAGCATGTGGCGTTCTATAGTTTCTGCCTACCCCCATGGAAAAAGGCGTGAGTTTATGTATGTATGTATGTATAATGCCACGGCTGATGCAGTTAATTGAGAATATTATACCTATACCTAGCTGAGATTCATTTTAGGCATCATGGAAGGATATGGTACGAAATATTTAGTCATCAGTTGACTGCTTTGATGAATGCTAGGAATTAGTAATATTAGGTACTATACTGTATACCTACTAGGTCTGCAGAAATTGCAAAAACCTTCTTTCTCGCGTAATAGACTTAATCACAAGTCGAGAGACGATCGCTTACGATATTTACCTATATAACGAAAGTTTTCATAATTTTTCATGAAAAATATTGTTAACATTTAGCCATGTTTTTCACGAATACAATAATTGTTCAATATTAAAAATTAATAATTTGTAAATTTCTCGTTTTATTTAATGTTTCACAAACGTAGTTTAGGATTTTTCATGAATATTAAAGGTCAATGTATAATCAAAAACACTTACTATTTACCTACCTCAACTTAACAATAAAAAAGAAGGACCTCTTAGTAATGAAAGCAGTTCTGCAACTTCCAATCAGATTTTCCCGCCCATTTTTGACAGGTTATTTTTTTTCTCTAGGACGCAAGATTAGGTACTGTACATTCTTCCTAAAAAAAAAAACTCGAACCATAAACAAAATAGTGAGTTCTTTCCGATCACATCTATCGTATTTGGCCACATTATTTGTTTGAGTCGGTATCTCTTCTTGAGTGTCAATATTGTCAGAGCGGGCGTTGACCCCGGTGCATCGCACGTGATCTGAATCTCTCGTACTTTATACGTTCTTGTAATTTGTTCTGTTATAACCAATTTTTAAGGTACCTTTTTTACCCTTGATATAGAGACGTAACGATTCCTGTGCAAAAAGGTAAATCCTGTTGAGAATATATAAAAGCCCAGACCCTATATTCTCATGGTTGGTTGTTTACTTTGAAGTTCTAAACACCAAATCGAACGATGGCATCCACTGATTTTCCTAACGCTTTTATGCTGAGCATCATCCAAAGGCTGCTAAACTGCCTAATGGTGGCAAGCGCAACTGCTGATCGTGACGTCCTGGGTTCGATCCCCAAGTCGGGCAAAGTGTTATTGGGTTTTTTCCGTGTGGTATTCCTCAGTAGCAGCCCGGAGTTAGGATTTGTGCCCGGTTGATGGCAATAGTCTCGCCCATCATTACATGGAACTTAAACTTAACGGCGAAATGAGGGTGTTACTATACACCTCTACCCAACCCTCCGGAGAATACGGCCATGATGTTATGTTATGTCATCGAAAGGCCTCTATTATTCTTTGAAAACTATTCCTTCATTAGTTTATGTTTGCAGATATCCTAATCTTACAACTCGGGAATCAGAAGAAATGTCGAAGAATTTGGCTTCGCACTGATTTTAGGAACAATTCAAAAACAGAACGCGATTTCAATTTTTTTCTACCGTAGCAACGATATAAACTGAATGAAGTAATTGTAAAAGAATTTTAAATTCTACGAGACAGAGACACAATTCCAATATTTGATAATTATTTAAAACAAATATTGAAAACATTGTATATATTGTAATTATCTGCTTGGTATCTTATTGAAAATTAATAAGTTAATGACCTCATGATATTCTGTAGTTACGAAAAGCTAAATGACATAACGGTTTGTCTGTGGTGCATTGTTATTTTTATTGCCAGTAATATTATCATTTCCCAGCCTACAAATTTTAAGGATTTTTAACGTATTGGCTTTTGAACAAAAATTGTTTTCTCAAGTTGCTAAATCATCTTTTAAAGTTGCGGTTTAAAAGATGATGTAGTGACAAAAATTGAAAGGAGTATGCTTAGGTGGTTTGGTCATGTTGAGAGAATGAGTGAACGGAAAGGAATTTATAAGGCGGATGTCAATGGGAACGCCGGTAGAGGACGTCCTAGAAGGACATACATCGATGTTATTAGTGATGTTCTTTACAAAGGTCAGGTGCGTAGTACTCTCAACCGGCGTGCGTGTATGACAAGATGTCTGAATGTGGATGAAGCGAAAGGCTTCTTAATCGAGGCTCGTGTAATAAGTTTTCATAATTAATAATTCGTTTAGAGCCTTTTAAATTTGACTGTAGTCATATTTTTTATAATATTAGGTACTCTATTATATCCCCATGTTCGATCCCCATGTCGGGCAAAGTGTTATTGGGTTTTTCCGTGTGAAATTCCTCAGTAGCAGCCTATAGTTTGGATTTGTGCCCGATTGATGGCAATAGGCTCACCCCCTATTACATGGGACTTAAACATAACGGTGAAATGAGGGTGTTACCATACACCTCTGCAGTACCCTTCGGGGAATACAGGCGTGATGTTATGTATGTATGTATGATCACCACGCTTGATCTTCTACTATTTTCCAATGTAGTATCTTATGTCATCATCTAACATGTCACCTCTTACAACCCCACAAGAAGTAAAGAAGTAGATACTGTCTTTACTCAGCTGAAATAAGACATTGAATTATGAAAAATTATCCAAGGTGAAATAAATGTTTCTTAATTCATGTCTCAATCTAATGCCATTGGGATAAAAAAATGCATAAATATTCTAGAACTTAGAGTAGCAACGGCCGCGGCATTTGAAGATGACATTGACGCCGGCAACAGCCGTGAAATCTAATAATTTTAATACGAGATAAATAAGAGATAACACGACGTAGTATTATTCGTCATAATTACGACACCTGAACAAATATGGCGGGCAGAGAAACATCTGTTATGTTTTGATTGTTATTCAAGTTGCAATACGTTAACCTCTTATAGACCGCTATAATGACAAGCACCTGTAAGTCGAGAAAATTATTGGAAGAGCAGTAGATGCAAAATGTCGTCGATAAAAATATGTAAGGCACTTTTGTGCAAATATTGATAAGTTTTCAGTCATTTTTAATTGTTTTGTACGTAGCATTAACATCGTTTGAGACGTGGAAAGTGGTTTCGTTTGCATTCAATAGAAAGACTTCTTTAAAACGAATCAAGCGAACCCAAACTCGATGTCTACTGGTAGCCATAAGAGGTTTAAAATGCATGTAAAATTAGTAATTGATGAAGACTTTAAGGAATTGTAAAGCACTGTTTTGGCAAATAAACAATTATTATTATTATTATTAGCCATAAGAGGTTCCTGTACCGACCTTCCGACTCCATCATGAGACCCTCATCACTATACGTTTTAAATAGATCTCATTAAAACAGTTCAAACGAGCCCAAACTCGTAGTAACCGTAAGGAGTTTTTAAAATTTCATTAGTCTATCTTAAGTAATGTCTATAGAATTACCTGTATCTGAAAAAAAAAGATAAATATAATCTATCTTTTCATACCAGTAGGCCTAGCACGAACATTTTGACGTATAGTGTCGTAAACGTATTATCTACTAGCGGCCCGTCTCGGCTTCGCACGAGTGGACATTTTTCCCGTTTTTGCAACATTTTTCATTTATGCTCCGCTCCTATTGGTTGTAGCGTGATGTTATATAGCCTATAACCTTCCTCGATAAATGGACTATCCAACACAAAAATATTTTTTCAATTCCAACCAGTAGTTCCTGAGATTAGCTCGTTCAAACAAACTCTTCAACTTTATAATATTAGTATAGATGTAAGGGAATTTTGAATCGATAATACAGCTGTCCTAAACATTTTGTTTTTTTTTTGCGACATGTACAATTTGTATCATACATAGATATGAATAAAGTTTTCAATTTAATTATATAGTTTTGACGACACGTTTGGTGCAGTGGCTAAGCGATTGGCTTTTGCGCTGCGGGTCGTGGGTTCGATTCCCGCACGGAACAAATATTTGTATGGCCTACAGATAGTTGTTCCGGGTCTGGGTGTTTGTGCATGTGAAGATTTGTGTCTGTAAACGCACCCACGATACAGGAGAAATCCTAGTGTGGGGCAACGTTTAAAAAAAAGAAAAAAAAAATTGTACCTATGTGGAAAAATGAGTATGTCCAATTTAAAATTCACTTACATTAACGTTACGTATACGTTATTAACGTGATAACATTCGTAATAGGTCTACCATTTGACAAGCTAATAGATGATTTAGTAAGGGAGGTTGAGTTTATTTTAACACTAGCTGTGTCCTCACGGCTCCGCCCGTAGCCTATGCTACTCAGTGAAATGTAGCATTCTAACGGCAAAAGAATTTTTGAAATCAGTCCAGTAGTTTTTAAGTTTATTCTTTACATACAAAAATACAAATCTTCCCTCTTTATAATATTAGGTCCCCACCTATGAAATCAGCGTTTTGTATGGAGAATTTTAAAGAAGTTGCATCTAAGATAACGTATGCCACTTAGATTATGCGACAAAAATAAGTTTTGGCTAAGTTAAAATAAAAATAGTGGTCATTTCTGCTAACAAAAAGAGGAGTCATTTTTAAGGTATTGTTTGTGTTTAGAAAACTATAAGTAATAAGATTTTTTTACTATTGGTAGTTGTCTATGATGGTAATTATTCGATATAATATAAAGCAATTGATGAATGTTTTAAATCATAGAAGTGACGAGGTTCTCTATTTGTGAGAATGAAACGCCAATTTCATAGGTGGGGACCTAATATTAGTATAGATAACATAACATCACGCCTTGTATTCCCCGAAGGGTTCGGCAGAGGTATTTGTAGTACACCCTCGTTTCGCCAGTAATAGGGGGCGAGCCTATTGCCATTAACCGGGCACAAATCCAGACTTCGGGCTGCTACTGCGAAATTCCTAATAGAAAAATCCAATACCAATGTCCGACCTGAGGATCGAACCCAGGACCCGATGCTCAGCAGTCGTGCTTGCGACCACTAGACCAACAGGGCAGTCAAGGCAGTCAAGTTTATTTTGTAATCATTTTTTGCAGTAAGTAGTTATGGAAACCTCAAGAAAGAAATCATCACAGACTTTACATTTCCACAAAAGGCTCTATATACTTAAGTTAGGTCTTGTTACATTCACATTCCTCCAAGTTATACACAATCAAGTTGTAATATATTGCTATGAACGTATAGTTTCTTCGCACGAAGGCGCATTGTTCCACAAATTGTCATATGCGAACAAATGACCGATGCATGTAAGTAATAAAAGGTACCTACCTAGGAAAATGTGTTGGATCGTTTGTTGTGGATGAACTCGAAAACTGCTGCACTTGTTATGACCAACTATTGTTCTAATATTGTAAATGATTCAACTAATATTTACTTTCGAATCAACTTTCCTTTTGTGTTGTTTTATGTTGTGTATTGTGTACAACTAAAACCTCCTGCGACAAAAATCTAACAAAACATTTTTAATGAACAGACGAACCAATCACAAAGCAGTACACAGTTGGGTCACGCCCTAATTTTGTTAGACAAACATGTTACTTAGAGGCTATTTCTAACAAGAATACGGTAGATGGAGACCCGGCTTAAGAATTTGACCGGAGAAGAAAAGGGTCTATAACTACAATCTCGCCTGCTCAAAGATAAAAATAAATGTTTTCATGAATAGTTTTGCATTACCGCAGTATTAAATATGATAATTATGACACTCCTCGGTCAATGTCGCTTTTCTCATAGTTTTTGTTCTTCCGCAAATAGGAACTTTTAGAGCGCTTGTTGCACTGCGTCCGATCCTAATTCGAGAACATACGATCCGAGGAATCTCGGCTGAAAATCAAAATCTTCTTTACACAGCGCACCCTTAGTAATGTAAGGGCAGAACTCGAAATTATCAACTTTTGGGAAAACGTGTTAAAGATTCAGGGAACCCGATGTTTTCACAGTATTTTTTACAGTATAATTACAGTATTTGCTTTAATATTGTCTTTTTTCTCTTTCTGTGAAAGCCAAGTGGTAGAACAGTTGATATTGAGACCATCTAACACATAAACTCAAAAACTGAATATTTCGAGCTGTGCCCTTACTTCTTTTTATAATTATGTACGGCAAAAGAGTGGAAATCACTACCTGCGTTTGTGTTCCCGAACACATACAACCCGAATCTCTTCAAAGTTAGAGCGAACAGGCTTCTTCTGGGTAAGCTCACTCCATCGTAGACTTTGTCTCTGTCACCTCCGACATAGACTAGAGTCGAGAGCAAACATATCTTTAAAAAAAAGACAATAAAACATATTTTTCCTTGTAATAAGTACGAGATATATAAAAATATATCATATTTTATCGGACCGAGATAAAAATACCGCATATTTTTATCCCAGACCACATTTAGGTATGATGGTGATAACAGAGCGATTCTCGTGGGAGCTTCCGTACGATAGAACTCAGTATCAATCATGTTTATCTATGGCCGTATAGTGATGAGATTTTTCTTTGTGGGATGAAGCGTGATGCTATTTAAAGCCCAAAGAACTCAAAAACTGCACTGCAACTGCCTTGTTGGTCTGGTGGTCGCAAGCGCAACCGCTGAGTATGGGGTCCTGGGTTCGATCCCCAGGTCGGGTAAAGTGCTATTGGGTTTTTCCACTAGGAATTACTCAGTGGCAGCTCGGAGTCTGGGTTTGTGCCCGGTTAATGGCAATAGGATCGCCCCCTATTACATGGGACTTAAACATAACTGGCGAAACGAGGGTGTACTAAAACACTTCTGCCGAACCCTTAGGGGAATACAAGGCGTGATATAATAAACTTAAATTATTAGCAGTGATAGCCTAGCGGTTCTATGCAGGAGGGTCTGAGTTCGATCCCGGCCCGTACCTCTAACTTTTCGAATTCATGTGCGGATCAGAATTTGATTATCACTTGCGTTAACAGTGAAGGAAAAACATCGTGAGGAAACCTGCACACCTGAGAGGGTTCTGGATGGTGTGTGTAGTCTGCCAACCCGCACCAGGCCAGCGTGTTGGACTAAGGCCTAAACCCATTCTTCCTTCTTCCTCTTCCCATTCTGAGAAGAGGACCATGCCCAGCGGTAGGTCAGCAATGGGCTAATTATGTTTATGTTTTTAAGAACTTGAAGTAAATCATAAAATGTTATGGAGCAACTTGGGGGAGGCCTATTTCCAGCAGCTACATGTGATAGGTTGAGCTGATTGATTAATTGAGGTGGCCGTTCTAAAGGGAAAATTATCTACTGTTTCCAGTAGATTTTTTTTCGGGGCTTTACAAGATGAGGTTTTAACCGTTTGTTTTTGATTTATTGAAGAGTTAAGAAGTATGTTACTAGTTATTGCACTCCCCACAACCATTTGATCACCAGTTAATCCACACGAGTCAGCTTTTGGGTTATCATTCCCTAATAACTAAATTAAGTTCTTTTTTTTTTAATCGTTGTCCCGCACTAGGATTTGTCCAGTATCGTGGGTGCGTTTACAGACACAAATCTTCACATGCACAAACGCCCAGACCCGGAACAATTATCTGTAGGCAATACAAATATTTGTTCCGTGTGGGAATCGAACCCACGACCAGTAGCGAAGAAGCCAATCGCTCAGTCACTGCACGAAATGTGTCGTCAAATCTTTACATAGTATAAAACAACGTCGCTCCCGCTGTCTGTCTGTCCCTATGTATGCTTAAATCTTTAAAACTACGCAACGGATTTTGATGCGGTTTTTTTAATAGATAGAGTGATTCAAGAGGGGCTCGTGGCTAAATAACAACCGCGCCGATCGTACGATATGCGAGGTTAAGCTGCGCTTGCCGCGGTCAGTCCGTGGATGGGTGACCGTTTGTTACACATCGAGACCCCTCCGTGCCTCGTAGAGCACGTTAAGCTGTCGGTCCCGGGTGTCATACGAATACCTATGACAGTCGTTACGGGTAGTCAGAAGCCTGAAAGTCTGACAAACGGTTTAACCTTAGGATATAGGCATTGCCCAGTTACTGGGTTGCGGAGGTCTGATGGCAGTCGCTCCGTGTAAAATACTGGTATTCAGCCGCATCTGGTTAGACTGGAAACTGACCCCAAGATAATTGGGAAAAGGCTAAGAGGAAGTGATTCAAGAGGAAGGTATATATGGCCCACATTAGTATCTACATTGCACCCGTGCGAAGCCGGGGCGGGTCGCTAGTATATTAATAACACTTTACAACGTCGGCTGATTTTTTTCTCTCACTGAGTACGCCATATAAAATTAGATAACCAACCATTTTGTTTAACGAGCCATCTTCCAAAAGGTTCATTATAGTGTTAGCCAATCATATCGTTTACTTAGAGGTTACAAACAAAAGATTTTGAGATAATAACGTAGGTACTAAGATAAGGCATTCACAAAAATCTTATGAAACGTTTAAATAAATAATTATAATAATATATTGCGGTTGGTATGCGTTTGCATGTTATTAGTAAGGATATAGAGTTGCTGGATAGTGCAAATATATTCGTAAACGGTCTAATTCTTCGCTTTTTGATGTGAAACATCTAATGCGGCTGTACGGGTGTGAGAGCGGCTGTTTCGTGGCGAAGTTCGCGATGGCAAAGATATGACGTCAGACGTTCGTAACTCGTCAGCTTGATTCGGCCAGTGTTTTTTTTGCTATATTCTTTACATAGTATAAAACAAAGTCGCTCCCGCTATCTGTACGTTTAGATCTTTTATATTACCTACGCATCGGATTTTAATGCAGTTTTCAGCAATATATAGAGTGATTCAAGAGAAAGGTTTATATGCCCCACATTAGCATCTATATTGCACCCGTGCGAAGCCGGAGCGGGTCGCTAATTTTTCTAATAATATATTTATTGGTCACTCCATCTCTCGGTTTTAATTAGTAATATAAATAATTAATCAAACTCTCGGAGTAAGTGGCAAATAAGTTATAAGGAAAAAATATTTGTGGTGGATTGAAAACAATATGTAGGTACTTATATTGTCATACAGCGTTTATCTAGTTCCGTTTAGCCTTAACGCTTGCAGAAGGAAGACCACAGTTGCTCCTTGTAAAAACTGTGTAAACACGCGTGTCACGCGTTAGCTTATTAACAAGACAAATTAGTTTAATCCTATAGGAAGAGACAAATAAATATACATAATTAGACACAGAGTTTCAAATTAAAATGTTAGACGGATTTGTGTAGGTATGCCTCCATTACAGGTCGAAAACAGTTTCAGCTTGCATTCCATTAGTTTTAGCACTATACTATTTGGTCGAGCACGTTAAATCGTCGGTCCCGGGTAACACGAATACCTATGACAGTCGTTACGGGAAGTCAGAAGACCAAAAGTCCGACAACCGGTCTAACCTTAGGATATCGGCATTGCCCAGTAACTGGGTTGTGGAGGTATGGTGGCAGTCGCTCTGTCTAAAATACGGGTATTCAGCCGCAACTGGTTAGACTGGAAGCTGACTCCAACATAGTTGGGAAATGGCTTAGAAGACTACTATTTGGTCGAAGGGTCATACACAGTTCACTGATGACGGTATCAGTTTGATGAATCAAAGACACAACTGTTCTCTTTGCTTTCGCTTTTTTCAAAAGCCATTTCCAAATTCTCTATATCTTCGTCGTGCTCATAGTCCGTTAAGTAGTAACAAGGTCTACGCACAGCGTTACATTTGAGGCTCATCTCGCGAGCTTACAACACAGTGTCATGTCATTACGTCATGACCTCTTTAGCGGTTAATAATTATAATTTACGCTTAAATTCTTTTAATTAAGACGTTAGCAAACCTTTTTATATTAGTTACGGACCTAATATTTTTACTGTGGCAAGTTCCGCTGTTTTATTTGTTGTGGCAACATCGTGGGTGTTTGAATTAGGAATTCGTTTTGACGTAGGATATTTTGCGCGAGAATAGGTGCATATGAGGACTTTATTTCTTAGTATTACAAAGTTACAAAGTTTGTGTTTCTCAAAAGATTAGGCAGAATGAATCGTAGTATACCCATATTTCAGTAATGATATTAGGAGCCTAAGGCTTTCCGGTAGTAGGAAGTAAGTCTATTGCAATGTTCTAGGCACAATTCCTAAACCCTGGACTGTTACTTTCTGCCGGGGTTGCGGTGCATGCTTCTGCGAATACCGCGACTCCGGCCAATGATCAGGAGGTGGAACACCGTAGATTTTTAGCTAGTAAGAGTCCGACGTAACTCTTCGCCTTCCCCGGGCGGAGGGTATCTACCGACACGAAAAAGAAAGAAAGTGCTTCTACTCTAAATAATGTGCAAACTGGATATCTCAGTAACAGATTGCCTTAAATATACGCCACATGATTTATCGAAGATTTTTATGATTCTTCCTTTACGAATGAAGACTACTAATTTGATAAAAATTGGTCAAATATCTATAAAAAAACAACCGTACAAAATGTGTATTTTTAATGTTACAGATACTCATATAGACTGTCATAATGGTGTCGATTCTGTAGCACATTTTGACAGTACTAAACTAGACTAAACGCAACTGTCACTTTCTTTTCTTTTGAAACAGAAAGAGACAAACACCTTTAGTTAAGTTTAGTCCAGTAAAAGTGCGCAACAGAATCGACACAACTGTGCATTTAGCTTTGATTAAAAAACGATAAACTGTAGGTACATATCGTCGCTTAAGTTCTAACACCGCGTAACTCAAAATAGTTAACTTTTCAGGAGAGCAAAAAATAGATTTTTTTCTAGGATCATTCGCAACCAATATAAATATGAAATAGTTTTACCCAGAGTAAACAATATGATGTATTATAAGATTACTTACATAACTGCTATTCGTGTATACAATAATTTACCACCAGCTATAAGACAATTAAATGGAAACATGTTTAAAACCAAACTAAAAAGAATGTTACTTAATAATGTTTTATTATAATTTGCATGAGTTCTTTGGCAAAAAATGATGTAGTAGGTATGTAATTAACACTTGGAAATAAATAATGAATTTGCTTTTCTTTGTTAAGTATTGCATATCCGACATGCGTAGACTGTTGATCCTAAAATCTGCTATATTATAAGATCTAATTGTACACAGTTACGCAATAAATAATTCTTATTCTACTTATCATATAATTGTCTATAATACAATATTCTATTTTATTTTGGTCTTTTCGATGGAGCACTTTCGCGACACGATCCAGTATGGAACTCACCTGACTTACACGCTGTTTTAGCTGTTTACATAGCTTGATGGAAAAAATATTACATACGCGGTGGATTTTCTTTTTGAAATAACGCGTTGCTATTAGATCTAACCATTGATTGTGATTGGTCAAACGATGCGTTTTTCGATTCCCTATCGAATGACGTGCGTAACTCAAAACTACTATTTTCCGAGTTACGCGGTGTTAGAATTTAAGCGACGATATCGAACTAGAATAAAAGACAGAAAGATGATAATGATAACCAGGGCCGTCTTACCAAAATAGTTCATAAACCCTTAATTACTAAGTAAAATTACTTAATTGTGTCTAGCGCTATTTGTACTAAAGTAGCAATTAGAGACACTTACATACAATACTAATTAAGTCATATTCATGTAGAGCTGCTAAGATAAACATTTATTAATTACTTAATTTCTATTCAAAAGGGTTCTATGAATTATAAACTAAGGTTAACTAAGTTATGTCTTACATATTTCATACATTGCCTAATGCCATTGATCCCTGAAGGATGGAACAAAGTTGGACTAACACAGTCATAGACGAAATTCAATTTTATTGATGGAGATATTTTCAGTACCGGTATTTCGACTTCTTTACATAGTATAAAACAAAGTCGCTCCCGCTGTCTGTACGCTTAGATCTTTTAAACTAAGCAACGGATTTTAATGCAGTTTTTAGCAATAGCTTGAGTGATTCAAGAGGAAGGTTTATATGCCCCACATTAGTATCTACATTGCACCCGTGCGAAGCCGGGGCGGGTCGCTAGTATTAAATAAATGATGATTAAAATGCCTCGTTGGTCTAGTGAAGGCAAGCGCGGCTGCTGATCATGAGGTCTTGGGTTCGTTCCCCAGGTCGGGCAGTGTTATTAGGTTTTTCCGAGTAGAATTCCTCAGTAGCAGCCCGGAGTTCGGGCTTTTTTCCCGGTTGATGGCTATAGGCTCGTCCCCTATTACATGAGACTTAAACATAACCTCTCCCAACCCTTCGGGGAATACAGGCGTGATGTTATATTATGTCATCTCAACAGTGGACTGCAGTATGTCGAAGTGGATTAAAGCAAAACCATCAGTTCCTCTTGCTCTCTACTATTATTTAATTAACTAATTAAGAACAAGTGGACGTAGTAAAGCGAAAAGGATCGAACCCACACAGTTATGAGATATTCAATTTTTAAGTTTAGACTGTATTTCTTCATTGGTTCTTTCATTTAAATTTCTTGGTTTTATTGTAATTAAGGGATAAATGTTTAATATTTTACTTGTTAAAATATTATTATGTGTAGTTTGGCTTTAGAAGTTTAAGGAGTATTTTGATATAAATAACTCATTTTCGATAATTTTGTGGGTTGGATCTTTTTCGCTTAACTACGTCCAAGTCATTCTCACTTACCTGTGTCAATGTTCCCAGCTATTACAGTAATTTCTATTCGCAAGGAAACCTAAGAAACACAACCGCAAACGGACGCTAAACATTCAAACATCCTGCGCGTGCGTTTCTTTTCCACCTATCACACACATGTTAAATACTTGTTTACGTATTTTTAACACTGACGGCTGACAGGGAAGAGTGGAAGAGAAAAACATATTGCGCCAAACCTAAGTAACTTCCAAAAAGGAGGAGGTTACTATGTTCGTCTGTATGTATGTATTTTTTTTTCATCGATATTTTCGCCACTTGTGAACCGATTTTAATGATTCTTTTTTTAATGGATAGGGTATACTTCGAAGTTGGTCCCATTTAAATTTGGTGAAGATCTGATAAAGAACTTCGGAGATAGACAATGCAACTCCTCAATGACGAACAGTACGCATATTGTGATGATGTGATTATGTTACGAGCAGCGTCTTTAGTAGGTCCAACCAAGTTTTAATTAAGGCCACTAAAATGAAAAAAATAAAAACTTTTTTACAAAAAATTTAAACCGACTTCAAAAAAGAATAAAATAATTACCATATAAAATTAACAGTTTCAGAAGTCGGTGCCTTCAATTTGGTTTAGCGTGGATCAGCACCGACTTCTGAAACTGTTAATTTTATATGGTAATTATTTTATTATTTTTTGAAGTCGGATAAAATTTTTTGTAAAAAAGTTTTTTAACACTCGTATTCGTATTTTTAACATTTTGGACGCCAGAGCATAAATGCATCGTCGTACCCCTCACGCCAAGGTAACTGTAATCCCATCGTTTTTGTCACATATTTGTGACGTCGGCGTACAGGGTAAACTTTCGTTTGTCACATATGTGTGACAATGGGGTCCAAAAGGTTAACTGCCTCGTTGGTCTAGTGGTGGTAAGCGCGACTGCTGATCGTGAGGTCTTGGGTTCGATCCTCAGGTTGGGCAAAGCGTTATTGGGTTTTTCCGTGTGGAATTCCTCGGTTGATGGCAATAGACTTGCCCCCTATTACATGGAACTTATACATAACGGCGAAATGAGGGTGTTACTATACACCTCTGCCCAACCCTTGGGAATACAGGTGTGATGTTATGTAATGTATTTTTAGCATCAAAGTTCTTTAACCTAGCACTTGACAGAACATTATTATGACCACGAAGACACTTCCTTTATAGATAGGGACTAGATTTGACAGTACGTGAGTGAACTACAAAATGGTGGACAGTAATAACTTTTTTATTATCCTTTTTGGCAATATTGAATACGGCATTCATGATTTTTACCGACAATGGCAGTGTGAATGTAATGAGATTCAAGTAAGTGTTTTTTTGTTTCTTTATCTATCCTAATATTATAAAGAGGAAAGTTTTGTATATTTGTATTTTTGTATATAACGAATTAACTTAAAAACTACTGGACGATTTCCAAAATTCTTTTGCAGTTAGAAAGCGGCATTATTACTGAGTAACATAGGCTACGGGCAGAACCGTGAGGACACAGCTAGTTAGACATATTTTAATGAATATGTCAGTTAGTTTGTCTATCTCTATATTTACATTTATTTACTAACTAGCGACCCGCCCCGGCTTTCACGGGTGCAATTTAGATACTAATGTGGGGCTTATAAACCTTCCTCTTGAATCACTTTATCTATTGATGAAAACTGCATTAAAATCTGTTGCGTAGTTTAAAAGATCTAAGCGTACGTTACGAAGCCTATGTTACTTAGTGATAATGTAGCTTTCTAAAGGCAAAATAATTTTTGAAATCGGTCCAGTAGTAAGTTTATTCATTACATACAAAAATACAAATCTTTCCTCTTTATAATATTAGTATAGATAGCTCGATCAGCTCTATGGCTGTTAATAAGTACCTTCTATTTTAATTATTATTTTGTAGTGAGTGGGTCGAGGAACTTCAAGTATACCTACTCCACCAAGAAGAACATAGTCTGCTTAGTTGTAGGCTGTAACACTGACAAGCATAATTATTATTTTGGGACCCAGTGCATAATATCAGCAAGTACATTGGGTCACCCGCGCGACGGCGCAACGAGTGTTACCAAGGAGGGTTGATGTCAGGCAGGCGGCTGGTCATAAAACAATAAGCCAAAACCTCTAATAACATGGATTTACGAATAAATGTTGTGCTGACTCCACCTAGTGTGGGATAAGGGCAGGGAGATGATGATTTTGTAGTGAGAAGTAAGATAAAGTAAGGAACAGCGTGATAAGGGAACGTTGTGGTGTGAAAGAAGATGTAGTGAGAAGGATTGAGAAAGGTATGTTAAGATAGTTTGGTCATGTAATGAGGATGGACGAAAGGAGATTAACGAAACAAGTGTACCTACAAGGCGAGTGTGGATGGAACAATTGGAAGGGGCCGACCTCGGCGATCGTACCACGAACAAATCGCGGACGTTCTCAAAAAAGGCCAGGTTGGTAGCACCATAAACCGACGAGCATGCATGAGAAGGTTAATTAATGTAGGTAGATGAAGCGGAAGCGGTGTGTTAGGAACGTAGAAGGTGGAAATCTATAGTCTCTGCCTACCCCAATGGGAAACAGGCGTGATTGTATGTATGTATTGTAGTGAGATGGTGCACGGCAGTGACAGCCTAGTGGTGTGACCGTCGGACTGCCAAGTCATAGGTCTCGAGTTCGAACCCAAGGCACGCACCTCTGACTTTTCGGATTCATGTGCGTATTGCATAATATTATCACTTGCTTAAAAAAACGGTGAAGGAAAACATCGTGAGGAAACCGGCATGCCTGAGAGATATTTTTCGACGGCATGTGAAGCCAAGTCAGAGGCCCATGGGCGGCATAAACTCCACCAGGTTAATCACTAACCACACGAAAAGAAGAAGAGTGAGATGGTTACTACAAGCGGTCTATCGATGGTCAAGCTCGAGTGAGGATTGAGATGACGCTGATACTTCGTTGTTAATCTGGCAACGTCTTACCTAATCAGTTTCTATAATGTTTTAGGCATAGTGCCAACCTGTCAGATGTTTCTGCGTATTGTTTATTTACTCATCTTTACGGCATTTTCTTGGAGTAGAATTTACAATTGTAATAAGGTGTAGCGTTGTAATTTGTATCAATTACTTAGTTGTAGTTTGTATTTGGGATACAGCGGGACAGGAGCGATACAGAACATTAACATCAAGTTTTTACAGAGACGCTCATGGTGCTATATTAGTTTACGATGTGTCAGAACCAAAGTCCCTAGCAAAACTGAATGAATGGGTCGAGGAACTTCAAGTATACTTTACCAAGAAGAACATATTCTGCTTAGTTGTCGGCAATAAGATTGACAAGTATATCATTTTGGGACCCAGTGCATAATATCAGCAACCACATTGGGTCACCCGCGCGACGGCGCAACTAGTATTCCCAAGGAGGGTTGACGTCAGGCAGGCGGCCGGTCATAAAACAATAAGCCAAAACCTCTAACAACATGGATTTATGAAATACATTTTGTGCCGACCTCACCTAGTGTGGGATAAGGGCAGGAAGAAGAAGAAGAAGACTTAGTTGTACTTTTCTAAATGTTTCGGATTCAACTTATGCTCTAAAACCATTAATTTATCTTTGTCCTCATAAAGCACTGCAAATCATGATAACAGCATAAAGGATGCAAATCTTTATTTTTTATCTAACATAGATGGAATTTCAAAATATTCGAATTACCTTAACTTTACGAATGTTTGTTGTACCGTTTTGTTAACATTAGTAGTTGTTTCAATTTTTTTTTATTCTTGTGTCATTGTTTGACGGCAGTGTTAGGGTTTTCATTATTATAATTGGAGTTTTAAATGTATTCTTAATTTTGGGATGTTAATACAACTGATGTTATAAAAATACTAATTCGGGTCTAATCGCGTAGAAAATCTATAAGGCAGAAAAATACCTTATTTATCCCGACGTTTCGACGGAATTTCACGGGTAGACTCAAATAAGGTATTTTTATGCCTTACGCGATTAGACCGGAATTAGTATTTTTATAATGTGTACAAATCGCGAAAGTTTGAAAACATTTACAACTGATGTTCTTAATTTTTGTTAAGGATTTTTTAAATAATCACCAAGATAGTTGCTTAATTAGAATTTATAGAGTAACTTAAGAAAAACAAATAGTATCTATAATTTCACGATACATCATAGAAGTTACATACATATCTATCAGTCATACGAAACACCATGGCAACTAACCTACCATAGACAATGTACCGTCGTCCGCCATTGAACGAACCTCCGAAATGTGTCGTCCGGCATGTGGGCGCGAAAGCAGCCGGATGTCTGCGCGTACCGATCTGCGCTCGCGCATCGCTAATGCACTGTCAAACTTTTCTCTAGAGGAATTTTCGAACAATTGATGCTTGGGTCTGTTCGATTAGCATCAGTTTTATAAGTTGAGAGTGCTTTGAATCTTTACTGAAATATAATAATTACTACTAATAATTATTATGCACTTCAAAACCTTTTATAAAACTAGTTATTTCAGTATTTTTAGATGCAATATGACCAAAAAATATTTATATATCGAAATACACACTATAAGTACCATATTTTATTTATATAACATAACATCACGCCTGTATTCCCCGAAAGATTAGGCAGAGGTGTATATAATAGTAACACCCTCATTTCGCCAGTTACCTATGTTTTAATCCCATGTAATAGGGGGCGAGCCTATTGTCATCAACCGAGCAGAAATCAAATCTCCGGGCTGCTTCTGAGGAATTCCACACGGAAAAACCCAAACACTTTGCCCGACCTGGAGATTGAACCCAGCACCATACGATCAGAAGCGCGACTGTAATTACTTCTTAAATAAAAATACAAAAATATGTAATTTTATATCGACGCTCGGCAGTGAAAACCTCGTAAATAAAATTTTCTTCAAAAGAATTTTATTTGTTCTTTAGATTGATAAACTCGTCATACACGTACTAGTTCCACAAACTTTCAATTCAAATATTTCTAAGCTATCTATGACATACGATGACAAACTTGTATTAACATTTGATCGGTCATTTTTTTGCAGGAGACAGTTATTTCTATCTCTTTTAAAAAAAATGTATATAACACATACGTGGTTTTCGCTGCCAACCGACGATATATGAAATCTGAAAGCTGATCCAAGTAGGAATCGAATCCGAAATCCAGAGCGAAAGACTTGATCACTTCGCAACTGCTCCATGTTGGCTCTACTGTAGCTGGTAATGAGATACCTTCGTTAATTTATGTCTATAATTACTTTTACCTCCCACGTCGAAGACTCAAGTATAGGCACTACACGTGCTGTATAATATTTTAATTAATTAGTGTTTTTCCAGGGAAAACGGCGAATACGTTGACAGACACGTAATAAGCAATTGTAGAAGAGTTTATCTATTGACTTGTAAAAGTACGTCATCAACATCATTATCTTTTATTTTTTCATGTGAAAATCTTTAGCGCGGTTTCGCTCTACGTCCGATCCGAATCCGATCCGAACCCGTGAAAATACGGATCTAGAAATCTCGGACCGAATTCGGATAGTGCTTACGCACTAGTCCGATCTCTGATCCAAATCTAAGCAATTCAGGGGCCACTTTTTGGCATACGACATTTTACGCAGAGCCACAGCAAAGCATTCTCGCCGCTGCCTCTCTGCTCGGACGCAGCTCGGATTCGGTTCGGAGGCAGTGCGCGAGCGTTCATACAAATAATACTATGGCTTTTTCGGTCTGTCAATAATCTTCCCCGGAATGGAGATTCACGGATAACGGAAAGAAATCGGATGACGGAAGCCGGATCTAGTGCGTAAACTACCATAGAAATAGTTCTACGACTACTCCGGACGGTATTTTCACGGGTTCGGATCGGATTCGTATCGGACGTAGTGCGAAACCGCCCTTATGGTTTCCCTCCGTCCGGGGAAGGCCAGTTGAACTCTTACCGACTACGGGCCGATTCCTATAATTTACGGAGCGTTATTGGTTAAAATTGAGACTTTTGTATCTTTACCATCAATGAAGCAAAGACCTATCACGCCACATGAGAACTACGCAGCCTGACGAATGTCTAGCAGACTACAACGACAACAATGACAGCTATCAAATGAAACGTCACAAATCCTGCATCGCGATATCAAGATTTGACACGCAGATAGTATATATTATACAAGTTCTCAACATCAACCGTTGGGCAGTAGCCCGCCAGGCATAAGACCCGCCTGGTTGGAGGATCCTCCCTACTCGTTGGAGGAACACCATACCTCGTTCTTCCACAACCTCATAGCTTTACATAGTAGACCCTCCCATATAGAAGTAGCTATCATAGGTAAAATTATTTTACGACTCTACTTATATGCCCAGTTTAGCAATAAAAAATGCCACCATTGTTAAGCAAAATGATTCGTTTTTGTTTATAGGAACCGGGGTTAACACCACCACGGTATTTTTCTAAGGGCCTATGGCTGGGGTCGCAGGGTTTGCTCATACATTTACCGCAATCATTATCGGTCTAGACTTTTCTCAACCAGGGTCAGCATCCAGACATCATCAGCGTAGCCTTTTCTTAACATTGTTGGTGACGGTTACTAGGCTAACTAGATGTGGCTGAATATTTTAGTATTCCACGTGGAACCACTGCAGTCTGATCTAAGCTATATAATTTTTAAGGAATATCGATTTCTGGACTGCTATGCAGTGAGAGACGTCTCGTTTAATTGTTATTTAAGGGTATGAATAGTTTAAGATATGCAGGCTATCCGGGACAACCTACATAGAGTCATAGATTATACAAGGTTAGTCGGAAAGGGGGTACTAAGTCGAAAGGGTGTTGAAGTACCCATAATAGTGGATAACTTTTGTTCTACAACTTTCCCCAAAAGTCATTAGTTTAAGAGAAATAGCTGTTCAAATATTTCATTAAAAAAATACGCTAAATTCTTTCTATCCTCAGCTATGATCAGCTGTGTTTATTTTTTAGGTTATATTTGGAGTCACGGATTAGAAGCCCCATTTTCTGAATTCGTAACTAAAGCAGGGATGAAGAATTTTTGAAAAAACTTATATAAAAATCATATAGCACGGTTTTATTTTTATCGAATTTTAAAATTTTGACACTTTCTTTCAAACAATCATCAGTGATAGATTAAGTGGCCCGCGGCTTAGTATCCCCTTTCCGACTAACCTTGTAGTATGATAGAGTCATTAAGCTTATCAGTGGACAATCGGATTTGGCGGTTATCAGAGTTCGATGTTGATAGCAGTAAGATACTCCTGGGATAATCCTTTCCTGACGTAATCCTTTGGTGGTCGCCTGCAGCACCCAAAATGTTTCATTTATCATGTTCGGCTGTCACATGTTAGCTCAGATTCCGGTGGCCAGAATACATTTTTGTTTGACCTGTAAATTCTCGTCAATCATAAATCGTTAACAATGCACACAACATACAAAATAGAATAGTGTCCTAGTTACGGTTTCGAAAATCCTGATTAATAATCGAAGTTTTTGTTTTCCTTCCTCGATTCCTTCCTTACTAAAGTTCGACCACAGAGACCACACTAAATCACTAGACGTGATTAATTGTAACACCTTTAACCTTTATAACCATTTTAGGTAGACCACAAGTACACAAGCAAAAAAAACCTTTTTTTAAGTTTAGAAATATGAATACAATGAAATGCGTAGAAAAATAGTTATTTAAAAAAAATAAACCAGGAAACTTCGTCTCGCAGTTTGGCTTTAGGAAGAATTTGGCTCGATAAAGATATTAATGATGTCAATATAATATTGATAATACAAAAAATACGAGTCAAGCGCATGAAATGTAGCATTTTCGAACTTCAACCAGACCTGCATGTGATGTACTAGTTATATTATGGCGGAATTATCGTATAACTGGTCTGCGTCAACGCGCATGCCCAACGTGATGACTTCACCTGGATAAGCCTACATTTGGGATGGACAGGCTTCTGCTACCCAAAAGAGATGACCGACCATTTGAAAACTCCAATTTCTTACGTCACCAATCAGGATAGCCTCCTCAATCACGTGACGATCTCTGCCCCTCCCATCTAACGACACTATCCACCACTTGCCAACTTTCCACCTGATTCATCCGCCAGGTGGCGATCAATTAGCAAATCGATAATGATCAGTAGTTGCGCAGGCGACGATTAACATTCCTCTCGCTGACAGGCCCTCTGACAATTAAGTAATACGCTTTCCCTTATCGGTTAATGTCGCTAATATACGCCTTATGCAATTCGTTTTAATTGTGGTTTAGTGTTAAATATAGAACAGAGAATGTTTATTATCCTTGACTGGTAACGCAGTTTTAATTTGTGACAGTAGGCGTAGTTATGGAGAGAAACGTGTTCTGTAAAATTCTCGGTAAGGTGGCTGGATTACTATTCGACTTGACAGCCTTTTTTTTTTCCTGTGTAGTTTCCTTGCATAAGAGGCTGCACCCTTGCCAACACCATCTGGAAGACTCTATGCAAAACTGAAATTAAACAGCTGTCAAATTTTATGTCAGACTAGCGGCCCGTCCCGGCTTCGCACGGGTGGACATTTTTCCCGTTTTTGCAATTTTTTCATTTAAGCTCCGCTCCTATTGGTCGTAGCGTGATGTTATATAGGCTATAACCTTCCTCGTTAAATGGACTATCCAACACAAAAATAATTTTTCAATTCCAACCAGTAGTTCCTGAGATTAGATTAGCGCGTTCAAACAAACAAACAAAATCTTCAGCTTTATAATATTAATATAGATGATGTGATTGGTTGTTAGTATTGAGGTTGAGCAATCACATTTGTTGACATGAGATTTGACAACAATTTAAATTGAGCAGCCTTCCAGAAACCGGGGGTCAAGATAATGGGTTGCAGGATAACCTTCTTCTATTCTGTGGACAGCAGCATCCTTCTGGGGACAAATTACAACGCTTTGATTGTAGCAGTCTATTGCCTTTTTATTGGCTACAAATGGCTGCCAGTCCCTTATGGGATTTTTATTGCACTAAAACCCTTTCGGTGGACATCTACAGCACAATGAGGGGGGCTCCGGGGACTAACTTATGCTTCCCGAGCTACTCCTGCTGTAAGGTACTTCCAAAGGGAGACAGACGGTTTTGCTTCCCTCCATACCTTCGCGGCGATGATCATCATTCCCAAAGATCTCCGGAAACAGCCGAACACTTGCAATTCAATATCATCCAATTCTGGGCTTCCATCTAGTTGACCACTTTTTTTTTGTCATTAAGCAGGGAATCTGGTCGAAACTCAATACCGTACCACTGGACCCTTTTGGCTTGGAAGTTCACAGGTGTGTTTGTTTTAACTTCTCATACGTTACAAATGGATGCCTTCGGGCATCTTCGGCCACCTTCGGGCGGACGCGATCTGACCCGGCCGGTCTAGGTCCCTATGAATATGCATCGCCATCTTTATTCTTGTATTACGTGTTACAATACAATACAAAGACTTCAGTTTTTAATTAAGTGTTTGAATTACGAAATGTTTTGATCACGTTTTTATCAGATGTACCTTGACGATGTTTTCGGTTGTAAAACAGTCTTAAATGTATTTTGGTTAAATTAAGTTCCATAGTATTCTTGCCTTAGAAATTCTAATTTCGGTTTTAACCTTTTTGGGACAATAGATGCGGTTTGATGAACAAGAATTTGGTAATGGATAAGTTGAACATTTTTAGAAGTGTTTATATAGCTGCAAATTGTAGTATGTCCAAAGAGACACAATTTGATTTCGAAGTCGTTAACATATTTTTTGGTGCTGGTGGAGAGATCGACACATCTGTCGAAATATGAATCTATAAAAGTAACTATAAGTATTTGAAAATGCGAAATAAATACAAACATATTTCATCAAGTTATTGCTTACCAAAATTAAATTTGATTTCAGGTCAATGTGTCTTCTGTGCTTCAATAATCCTCATGTACGGTCTTATAGCTGGTTCTCACATATAAACTGTTTACAGGACCCGTTTTTATTTTGGTGATGGCGCCTGTATGATCGAGTTCACATACCCGACAGTATTCCGAATCCATTAAAATATACTGGATCCGTTATTTTTATCGTATCCTGCCTCCCAGATGCGATGCAGCCGCCATTTGTTTAACTGATCCGTCGGTAGAGATGTGAACAGCACATCCAGTACCGACGGATCTGTTAAAACGGATCCACTATATGAACGGGCTCTCAGATATGAGCTTACAAGGAAACAGAATTAATCCCAAAAGGAAGCATACATATTATGTATCATTTGTAACATCGACTTATCCGTAGAATCCAGTTACCGTGACCCTATCGAATCGATTGACATTCAGTTTACCATATAATTATGACTTTGCATATCCACAATGTGCTGATATCTATATGTAGCTCCTCTACTCAAGTCAAATTCATTTACAAGTCAATTACTTTGCGGTCTTGGTGTAAATTTACAATAAATTGTGGAAGGTATTTCTCGATGTTTGATCATTTTATGTCTTATTTTCGTTATTAATGATCATCATCATAGTATTGTAACCTCTTCCTAAGTAAGAGCCCGTTCACGCTGCGGATTCGTTTTAATGGACCCGTCGGTACTGGATGTGTTGTTCACATCTGTACCGACGGATTAGTTAAACAAATGGCAGCTGCGTCGCATCTGGCAGGCAGGATACTATAAAAATATCTAATCCAGTATTATATACTGAATTCGTAATACTGTTGTGTATGTGAACTCGCTCATACAACTACAGGCGCCATCACTAAAATAAAAACGGATCCGCTAAAACGGGTCCTGTAAACAGTTTCTGTGTGAACTAGCTGTAAGTTGGGTCACCTTTGGTCTAACTAGATGAGATTGTAGCAGTATTTTACGCGGAGTGACTTTCGCGATCCATCTACTGGTAAGAAATTGTTAGATCTGGTGTCAGACTTTCGGATTTCTGACTGTCCGTATGACTTTTATAGATATCGCTCTTCTAGGGTTCTAATAATTTATATTGAACATAAATAAAGTAAGAATTTTAAGGATTGATTAAAAAAAATAAGAGGATTTTCTGTGATTTCCTGGAAAATAGTTTTTTGGTGACCATTGTCCAACATCACCTAATAATGAAAATGTAACCGAATCTAGAAGACAGTATGATCTTGCTAGTAGGTACACAGAAAAAAGCCTCTGCCAATGGAATAGATTTGTGTCTGTAAAGGCACCCACGATACTGGAGAGATCCTAGTTTGGGGCAAAGGTTAAAAAAAAAAGATACTATTCTATAGTTACTTACTAATGCCCAGTTTCTATAAATATATCGAATCGTTTTGTTTACCAATGGTAGCATTTTTATTTTCAAACTGGGCATATAAATAGACTCAATTTTACCTGCGATAGCTACTTCCATATGGGAGGGTCTACTATGCAAAACCACGTGGTCTTTGCTGCATTATTGGTAAAGATACAAGAGTCTCAATTTTAACCAATAACGCTTCGTAAATTGTAGGAATCGGCCATAAGACACCCGCAGCAAGAGTCACGGTGGTCTATATTGAAATGAGACAACTAGTCGAGCGGTATTTAATAAAAACAATAGGCAAAATGAATACATCCACGTAACAGGTACAGTAGCAATATCTTAATAGGCTGCTGACGTCACACATGACCCAAAAGGCGTCCAGAAAGAAATATGGTATTATCAGTAAATTTGTCATTTAGGTGAGTAGCCCCAGTCGTGGGAAAAACCGGCATTTCGCGATTCCCGTGGCAAATGAGTGTTTCTAGCAAAACTGCACAATGCCGAGATCACAATACATGTTCTAAGAATTTACTGTTCACAGTGATTCGTCTTAAGGAGATGTGTAGGGTTTTATGAAGCCAGGAAGTCGTTCGTGGTAGTTCATTTGATACTTCTCATGGGAGTACTTTGATTATTGTTAAAAGTTTTTGGATTTGTACGGTAAAATGAGTTTTGGTATTGATAAGACACGACTATGTTCCGGCCTAAATTGCTTCGTTGGTCTAGTGGTGGTAAACGTAACTGCTGATCGTGAGGCCTTGGGTTCGATCCCCAGGTCGAGCAAAGTGTTATTGGGTTTTTCCGTGTGCAATTCCTCAGCAGCCGCGAGTTTGGATTTGTGCCCGGTTGATGGCAATAAACATTAACATTAGTTGTGCCCCCTATTACATGGGGCTTAAACATGGCGTGGCGGAGGCTTGTCACTACCGGCCTTACGTTTCTTTAAAGAGATGCGTGTCACTACGGTTCTTAGGCTAGCCATGCACGGGTAGTTTGAACCAGTCAGGATCGACTACTTGAAGCTGCGACTGCATAGTGAACTACAGTCTTCTATTTACATATCAAGGTTAGTCGGAAAGGGGGTACTAAGCTGAAAGGTTGTTAAAGTACCCATAATAATGCATAACTTTTGTTCTACAACTTTCCGCAAAAGTCAATAGTTCAAGAGAAATAGCTGTTCAAAGATTTCATAAAAAATACGCTAAATTCTATCTATCCTCAGCTATGATCAGCTGTGTTTAAACATTTTACGTCAAATTTGGGATCACGGATTAGAAACTCCATTTTCTGAATTCATAACTAAGGGATGAGAATTTTTTGTAAAAACTAAAATAAAAACAATTTCTCATGGATAAAAAATTAACCGATTTTTTAAATTTTAACACTTTCTTTAAAACAATCATCAGTGATACATTAAGTGGCCCGCGGCTTAGTACCCCCTTTCCGACTAACCTTGTATACACGGAACCGCTCGAGCAGTTGCGACTGCTCCGGGTGGTCAGCAGCACGGTCAAATTTCATCGTGCGGTCAAACAGCGACTGCTTGACCGCAGGCATACACTGCCCGCTCGAGCGTTCGACTGCTTTCGCCCTTGCTTCTTCCTCAAAATCCATGTTGCTATTGATTTGAAATTGTAACTTGTCGAGCAGTTGACGTTGACTGCACGAGAGCGGTCCGTGTATTTTGATCACTGACTAACTGCTCGAGCAGCCCTTATATGGCCGGCGTTACGTTTCTTTTCAAGAAAGTCCTGTCAGAAGACTCTTTCTTAAAAACAGCCCACCATAGGCTGTCGAAAGTGCCTAGCTCACATAAATCAGATAAACGATTATATACTATAAGTACAACCACGTGTATAATGATATTCTCACGGTAGCTGTTTACCGGAATGTGCGAGATGATCTGTGTTAGGGCTGACAACAGCGTTCTATTATTTTAGGACAATGGATTTTATTTCTAGAAATTGTGGACAAGGAACAAATGTTTGTACACAACTGACTGCAAAAAGGTTGTTCTCAATTTTGTGAGTATGTATGTATGAAGCAAAAGTGGTTACATTTGGCGTAGTAATTATAAAACGTTTTAAAAGCCACTGCACTTTATACTTTACTAGCTGTGTCCTCACGGCTCCACCCGCGTAAGAAGTTTTATTCCAGTAATAAATATAGCCTATGTCACTCAGTGACAATGTAGCTTTCTAACGGCAAGAGATTTTTTGAAATCGTTCCAGTAGTTTTTAAGTTTATTCGTTACAGACAAAAATACAAATCTTTCCTCTTTATAATATTAGTATAGATATAAATTGTAATGCGTATGTATGTGTTCCTATTACAGCTAGTTCACAAAGAAACTGTTTACAGGACCCTGTTTAGCGGATACGTTTTTATTTTGGTGATGGTGCCTGTAGTTGTATGAGCGAGTTCACGTACAGTACGTTCAGTATTCCGAATCCAGTAAAAAAATCTGGATCCGTTGTTTTTATCGTATCCTGCTTGCCAGATGCAACGCAGCTGTCATTTGTTTAACTAATCCGTAGGTACAGATGTGACGGATGCGTTAAAACGGATCCGCTGTGTGAACGGTACATGGGACTTAATACAAGAGGCGAAACGTATAAGTCCAGACTCCTGCAATAGGGGAACACCTCTGCTTAGCTCACTCCTTCGGGGATTACAGGAGGCAAGTTTCAAATTTTTGTCTAAGATAAAAACAAAATTACGAAGGTATTGGAACGAATAAGTAGGTAGGTGAAACAATGAAACTTTTTAATACCATTTGGTTGGTATGATTTATTAACGTCCTTAACACGATAGAGTTTAGCAGTATTAAGCAATGGTGTCGATTCTATAGCAAATTTTGACAGTACTAAACTAGACTAAACGAAACTGTCACCTTCTTTTTCTATTGAAACAGAAAGAGACAAACACCCTTAGTTTAGTCCTGTCAAAGTGCACAACAGAATTGACACCAATATCTAGGCAAGTTGAGGTGTGAACAGATTACAATGTATCTTATTAAAGAAAATATTCCGCTGTGCTTATCTATACTAATTATAAAGCTGAAGAGTCTGTTTGTTTGTTTGTTTGTTTGTTTGTTTGAACGCGCTAATCTCAGGAATTACTGGTTGGAATTGAAAAAATATTTTTGTGTTGGATAGTCCATTTATCGAGGAAGGTTATAGGCTATATAACATTACGCTACGACCAATAGGAGCGGAGTATACATGAAAAATGTTGCAAAAACGGGAAAAAGGTCCACTCGTGCGAAGCCGGGACGGGCCGCTAGTTTAGCAGATATCTTGTCTTTGTGCGGATTTGTAGTTTTTGGTGGACTGTATTTAATACTTATAATAAATAACTTGTTGCATAGTTAGATTGATTTAACGCTTCGATAATCACAGTTGATAGAAAAGAACAGAAAATAGGTAAAAATAATAGTAAATCTTGCGCTATTGCTGCTAAAGAGAAATGTGAAGAAGTGAAGTGACAAGGAAAAATACCAGTGTTGCCACAACATAGAAAAGAAAAAAAAATGTTGGTTTTTCCAACAGTCTTAAGATATTATAAAGGATAAGATATCTCATACTCATTATTATCAGAAGACGTTCTATTTTCCTTATTATGCATGAGTGTGTCGTTTTTTGGTAAACTGGGCGAAGCGATCTTCTGTACTGTGCGTAAAGTGCGGGGTAGGGATTATACCTAAAGATTGAGCAGCTAAGTCTTCTTTTGATAATGAATATGGAAATATCAAGTTTGTTCCTTGCATCAGTATAATAGGAGGTCTAAATTCAACAGCTTTAGTCTACTAGTTGATTTTTCGGTAAGCGGAGACTGTATCGTACTGCCTAGCTGCCTGCCTAGCTAGGCAGAACCTAGCCTTTTCCCAATTATGTTGGAATCAGCTTCCTGTCTAACTAGGTACTTAGATGCGGCTGAATACCAGTATTTTACACGGAGCGACTGCCATCAGACCTCCACAACCCAGTTATTTATTATTATATAACTATATCTTATTATAGTTATTCTAAAGTTATCAGACTTCCGGGCTTCTGACTACTCGTAAAAAATATCATAGGTATTCGTATAACACCCGGGACCGACGGTTTAACGTGCGCTCCGAGTCACGGAGGGGTCTCGATGTGTAACGAATAGTCACCCATCTGCGGAATGACCGCGGCAAGCGCAGCTTAACCTTGCAAATCATAAAGTATTATTGTTTCTGTCCACAATAATAAATTACGTATTTGCAACATTATAGTAAATCATCAATTATTTTTATAAATGGCCTAACTTTCCGCAGCGTGGCAGCCCTAATTTAGTGCAGAATCAACACGCGGCACCGCAAAGCGGAACACCTGAGCTCGTAGCTACGTAAACATCCTTCACTGGGTACAAATATCATATACATTATCATATTATCAAGATCACTCTTGTTTACTATTTTTGGAGGGGCTCATGGCTAAATGCGGCCACACTGAATACAGTACGTAGAAGTCTACGACAAAGAGCAGACATCTGCCATTGACGTGTTGCGTCACTACTTGTATTCCAACTTTAAATATTACCACATCGCCAGTTTGAGCCAAAACCGCATCAGAAACAAAAAGAAATGATGGCTTCATATTCTTTGAGTTTGACAAATGTAATAAAAATCTCAAAATAGTAGCCATTTGGTCCCTACATTGCCGCCTCACTAGTACAAAATAGAAGATTTCTCTATTAGCCCGTTGCCAATTAAAATAAAGTTAAATAACTCTGTGCCAGCAAGCACATTGGGTCACCCGCGCGATAGCGCTACGAGTATTCCCAAGGAGGGTTGACGTCAGGCAGGTGGCCGGTAATAAAGCAATAAGCCAAAACCTCTAACAACATGGATTTATGAAATAAATGTCGTGCCGACCCCACCTAGTGTGGGATAAGGGCAGGAAGAAGAAGACGACTCTGTGCCATCATACTACCTTTCATATCTGTAACGAGTGTTAGACCCAGCGTTTGTTAGACGGTCTGCAATCCTTAACAACTTTTCAGTATGAAAGATAACAATCGTTACAGACAGTCAGAAGCTCAAAAAGTCTGATAACGGGACTAACCTTAAAATATTGGTATTCCCCGGTTTTAGCCGATTGCAATAATGTACAGAGCGTTATTGGTTAAAATTGAGACTGTTGTATCTTTACCAATAATGAAGCAAATACCTCAAAAGGATAATGAAGTAGCTATCACTTCTCTCGTGTCGGCACGGGCCATATGAGAATAGCGCATGCCGTTGTGAAAATTATTATTCAGTCAGCAAGGTTGGTAGCGGGGCTGACTGATCTGAGTGCGTCAGACGTTATCGTCACTCGTAGATGTTCTTTTAATGCATTCATATTTGGGCAGTCAGCCTCGCTACCAACCTTGCAGACAGTGGCGAAACTATAGGGTGGCAGGGGTGGCAAAATGCTACGGGCCCACGGCCCAACGGGGCCCCCGGCCAGGGGTGGATTTACCAGCAGGCTGAGTAGGCTGGAGCCTTGGGCGGCAGATTAGATTTTAGGAGCGGCTCATTTTTTGTGTTTGTTAATGCACCCAAGATACAGGAGAAATCGAAGAGTGAGGAGAACATTTACTGGGGCCCCATCCAATGAATTTGCTACGAGCCTCTGGTGGTATAGTTACGCCACTGCTTGCAGACTAGCTAATCTTTTGACCACGGCAAAAGCTATTTTTGTATAGCTCGTGCTGACATGGGAGAAGATTAGGTTTCGGAGATCGGATGTCTCTCGTGGGATGCAGACTTGTTAAAGTTTCTATACATCTTACAGCTAGTTCACACAGAAACAGTTTACAAGATCCGTTTCAACGGATCCGTTTTTATTTTGATCACGGCAACTGTAGTTGTATGAGCGTGTTCACATACAAGACAGTATTCCAAATCCAGTAAAAATTACTGGATCCGTTATTTTTATCGTATCCTGTCTGTCAGATGCGACGCAGTTGCCATTTGTTTAACTGATCCGTCGATACAGATGTGAACAACTCATCCAGTACCGACGGATCCGAAAAAACGGATCTGCTGTGTGAACGGGCGATTACGATTCAGGAATTCGATATTGCAAAACTTCACTCGTTATTCTATTGTGTCCATAAATTAGGATCGGATTAGAACATGTGTAGAGTCCTTTTTGTGTTTATACTACTTTTTGATCAGCTAGAAGATAATTATTTTTTCGGAGTATTGACTACGTAGCTTATCGATCAATTAATCATCTTGTTTGTTTTGAAGGTACCTACACGATAAAGATTAAGTACGTGCTTATCAAAAACAATTTAAATTGACTTAGTAGGTAGTTACATACACACCGACTACAACCATAATATACCAATAAGTACCCGACTTTTTAAAATCTTAAGAGTAGGAAATTTTCGTTCGTCTAAATTTAATCCGATGATAAAGAAGTAGTTTGAAAACCAAACAGGCGTTTGCCCAGCTGTGGGATAGACTAACAGTAACAGTAACTCTTAAGGATTAATCTTTCTTAAATAATTCTATTTTATTATACAATGCTTTTGAAGAATAGTATTTAATGAGAGACTAAAGTTAACACGTTTTAAAGATGGAAAAAAATATCATAGCCAAAGACCTTAGAAAGATTACCAGATCGCTGTACTGAGTGACGGAAAAATTAAGATCTTCATAGGAGATAACATCGTAAGAATAAAAAGAAAAAATGACTCGTTATAATCTCTACAAACACCGGTAGCGAATCCCATAAGATAATTTGCTTAACAATTAATTAAAGTACAATCTTCACACAGCACAGGCAATAAACAAAGCTATGAACGTAAACTATAAACAAATAAACAAAAGAACAATTATCTCTCATTTGACGTCGCGAGCGTGCGTCGCAGAGCGGTAGTGTACGACAAACTTATCTACAAAATTCAACAATTCAAAATTCGACTTTATGTATTCGCCATACGGTGCTGGTAACATGTAAAATTAATTTGGTATTCGTGTATAGATGCGCACGCAGAGTGCCAACGACCAATGACCGCGCTTTCACTGCCGTCCATCTTGCGGTATGATTTTGATTTTAAAATTGGAACGCCCAACGGTCTTTCTACATGATTAGAATAATCGATTTTTGGTGTATCGAGAACACGGGTTTATGATTTTTCTTAAAAGTTACAGTAAAATAACATTCTTATGAAAGTTTGGCATGCATATTAGTTTGAGTGTTCAAAATATTCTTTACTTTTGATTCATTTTCAGTTGTCTAAACTGTTTTTGTGTCGCCGAAAACATACTTTTTGTAGATCCGATTATAATCGGTCATCGATTCAGACTTGATAATCGGCAACAGATTTTCCTTTCTAAAGTTCCATATTTTGACCTTTTCTGTTACTGATAATCGGTCAGTCGCCCGGAATGTCAAAATTTTTTGGAGGACCTACAAATATCATAAATAAAATACAACATTTAAGAAATAATATCTCATAGTAGCAGCCATAGTCGATCGAACAAGAAAATAAATAATTAAAAATTGACAAAAAAAAAACTGTGTTGGAACTGAACAATACAGGGTTAATGATCCATGATTAAACGATTTAATGAGGCGTGCTCTTAATATAACAGTGTTAAAATGTATTGATGTAGGAACTCTAGATTTTTCTCAAACAGCAAAACCACAAGAATAATTACATAATGAGCATACAATAATCTCATAAACTATCGCTTTCTATACTATAAAGATCGTCGTAGTGAAACAAAGCATGATGCTAGTAAATAATAAAAAGCGTCAGTCTAACTGCGTCTACGTCGGTTTTCGATCTCGCGCCTACCAGCGTGACGGGCAAGCGGAGTCATTTACACATACGTTATAACTAGGTTGTTATACTTGTTATCTAGTGCGGATTATGCTGAGATCTGCATTTTATATTGGCAACATTTTCATGTAATTATAAGTAAAGCCGCTGGCTTACTACTGAGTGAAAACGGTGAAGGAAAACATCGTGAGGAAACCGGCATGCCTGAGATATATTTCTCGACGGCATGTGAAGCCAAGTCAGAGGCCCATGGGTGGCATAAACTCTAACAGCAGGAAGAAGAAGACGACTGAGTTCGATCTCGGCCCGTACCTCTCAAACCGTGCCGTGTTCAAATTCATGTGCGGATCATAATTTGATTATCACTTGCGTTAACGGTGACGGAAAAACATCATGAGGAAACCTGCACACCTGAGAGGGCTCCATAAAGTTCTCGATGGTGCGTGTAGTCCACCAACCCGCAGTAGGCCAGCGTGGTGGACTAAGGCTTAATAAAAACCCTGCTCATTCTGAGAAGAGGCCCGTGTCCAGCAGTGGGACAGTAAGGGGCTAATTACGTATGTATGTATAGGTAATGATAATTTGTTTAACAATTTAGCTTGGCGTTATCCTAGCGATGTTGGGGGCGGCTTCCAGTCTAGCTACATGCTGCTGAATAATATGAAAATTTTGTAATATACTGGCCTGCAAAAATAAATATCACACTTTTAAAATTGCAATAACTTTTTAAGTACACAAGATATATTTTCGAAGCAAAAAGGACTCAAAAAGAGTTTAACTTAGTTACTATAGTTTCAAAGAAAGCTGATAAAAATAGCTATAAAACGTTTTTTATTTTAAATATCTAACTTCTATAGTTTAGAAAAAATTGAAATTTTAAAAGTGTGATACTTATTTTTGCAGGCCAGTGTAGTTCGAAACTCATTTACGGCTTTTATTAATAACCGCCCTCAATCCAAATCTCTGGATTGATGTAGGTTTTTAACACTACTGAAGTTCTGTCAAAAATATAATCCAGGGATCTTGAATTGGGAACGGTTATTAATATCGGCCGTTACTGGTTTAATGCCCGGTTTCTATAATCAAAAACAAATCGTTTTGCTCACCAATGGTAGCATTTTTTATTGCCAAACTATGTATACAAGGTTAGTCGGAAAGGGTACTAAGCCGCGGGCCACCTAAAGTATCACTGATGACTGTTTTAAAGCAAGTGTTAAAATGTTAAAATTTGGTAATTTTTATTCGCATGCAAAAAGATTTTTAATTTAGTTTAAAAAAAAAACATACCTGCTTTAGTTATAAATTCAAAAAAATAATTTTCTAATCCGTGACCCCAAATATGACCTTAATTGTAAAAACAGCTAATCATAGCTAAGGATAGATAGATTTTAGCATATTTTTTACGAAATCTTTGAAAAGCTATTTCTCTTAAACTATCGAGTTTTGGGAAAAGTTGTAGAACAAAAGTTATCCGTTATTATGGGTACTTTAAGACCGTTCCGGCTTAGTACCCCCTTTCCTCAAGTACCTGGGGGTTATCCTAGACCACCACCTCTCGTTCCGGCAACACATCAAAAAGGTGCACGCTCGCGCCTCTTTTGTTGTGGGCCGGTTACACCCTATGATTAGGGCGCGCAGTAAGCTCTCGCTTAGAAATAAGTTGAGACTTTACCTGACGTGCATTCGCCCCATATTAACCTACGCCAGCGTCGTGTTCGCACACGTTAGGCCATGTCGCTTTAAAGCATTCCAGATCTTGCAAAACCGCGTATTGCGCAGAGCCACGGGCGCTCCGTGGTATATGCGCAACGTTCAGCTTCATTTAGATTTAAAAATGCCAACGGTAAGGCAATATCTCAAACGCACGTCTAAGCGTTACTTCGACCATGCCCCGAGGCATCGGAACCCCCTCGTGACCGCCGCGTCCGATTATAAACCCTCCCAGATTAGCATAGTCCGCCGTCCCCGGCATGCGCTACTAGAGCCCGATGATGAGATCACCCTCCTCCAGGAGGCGAATAAATCGACTAGCACTATACACATACACCGCCGCCGCCGACCGGCGTATCGCCCTCGCCGACGAGGCCCCTCGCGACGTCCCACCGCCGCCGCCCCCGATCCACCGTGCTCACCCGCCGCAGCCGCGGAGCCGGTCGTCCCTTCTGACTCCGCGCAGTCACCATGACGCGAGAATACAGCCCTCATCAAGCTGTCGTATCCCTCCCAGTCCTCTTGCATTCGGCACCCTAAGAGTTCGAGTCCCCCCTTGGGGACGCTCTCAGAGGTGTCGCTGCTATAGTCATAGTCATGATGTTACAGTAGTTAGCTTTGCGTAGTTAGCTAGGTAGTTAGATTAGTAGGTATTGGTTCGGAGACCCTTCTGGTCTCGCCAATAATAGCCAGGTTACGTAGAAAAGGTCCGCAAGACCATCTACAATAGTCGATTAGGAAAAAAAAAAAAAAAAAAAAAGTACCCCCTTTCCGACTAACCTTGTATATATAGACTCGTAAGGTAATTTTACCTCTGATAGCTACTTCCATAGGGGAGTCTTTGCTTCATTATTGGTAAAGGTACAAGAGTCTCAATTTTAGTCAATAACACTCCGTAAATTGTAGGTATTTGCCATAAGACTCATTAAGTGATATCATTATCATTATCATTAAGTGATATTGAAACCAGTTGACTGTGTAATTATCTGGTAAAAATATGTTGCCTAAGACAAGATATAAGTCTTAGGTATTGTAAAAAGTAACTAAGAGATGACAAGAAAATGAGCGCCGCCCACCTGGGCGCTAATAATAACATAATATTATATACTGTGATATTTTGCGTCAAGCCCGCCACGCTCTCTCTACCTCTGCAATTCCTGAAAGTCAGGATTTACAATAGCAATCCATGAGAAAATGCCAAAATAATAATGCTCGAAGTTTTCCGAAAAAGATTGAACTGTCTTGGAACCCACAACGACGTTAATCAGAAAAATCCGGCCAAGTGCGAGTCGGACTCGCGCACGAAGGGTTCCGTACCATTATCTATAAAAACGGCAAAAAAATCACGTTTGTTGTATGGGATCCCCCTTAAATATTTATTTTATTCTGTTTTTTAGTATTTGTTGTTATAGCGGCAACAGAAATACATCATCTGTGAAAATGTCAACTGTCTAACTATCACGGTTCATGAGATACAGCCTGGTGACAGATGGACGGACGGACGGACAGCGGAGTCTTAGTAATAGGGTCCCGTTTTACCCTTTGGGTACGGAACTCTAAAAAGGAGGTGAATAAGGCTACGTTTTGTCTCCAAATTGCTACAAGGAACTACCGATATTGCTACGTTATCGGTGTTTTTATTAGTACACAGGTTGATGATGTCACACATCCACTTGACATAATTATCTAAGCCAAGCCGCTATTTATGATACCGACTAAAAAGTAGTGCGTGGCTTTATTTTGGCACTAGCGGCCCGTCCCGGCTTCGCACGGGTGGACATTTTTCCCGTTTTTGCAACATTTTTCATGTATGGTCCGCTCCTATTGGTTATCGCGTGATGTTATATAGCCTATAATCTTCCTCGATAAATGGACTATCGAACACAAAAACAATTTTTCAATTCCAACTAGTAGTTCCTGAGACTGACTGAGACTTCAGACCTCATTTATTCCTACCATTAACAAAGTAAATGATCTAACAGTACCGGTTACTGAAGATAATAAATCAGAAGGCAGTGAAGCGCGATTGATGTGGAAATGTCGGCTCCAACACGAAATGTCGTGAAAAAATCGTGTCGTTTTCGTAACGAACGCTGCGCCAGCGCGCCCTGTCGATGCTAGTGATTTGTTGTGTGGGTTGCCAGCTCTCTGTCGCTAATTAGATATAACTATTTATTTATATAATTTTTATTGTACACTTGATAATAAAAACAATTAACTCTAATGGCATAAACAAAGTTTGGGGTGGTTTTATCGCAAACAGTGATTTCTTTTAATTATAAAAATATTAATGATTCCCTAACAGTGAACGCATATTCCCTAAGCATCGTTTTTGACAATATTAAATTAAATTTATATCAATTTCAATTTGATATGTTGTCCAGTAACAAAGATATTATGCAGAACACAGTTTTTTTAAGACACCGTACGAAATTCGTAGTCAAAAACGTAGTAACGTTTTTCGTAGCAAATCGTTGTATCATTGACTAAAGTCCGTTTTTAATCCTGAGACTAACTTGACAGACACAAATGTCAAACTGGGAAATATTGTTACTAAAATTTTCAATTTTGACATTTGTGTCTGTCAGAAAACAGACTATACGAATACGTGGTCTATTCAAAGTCACTGGTTATCAGTTCCCATGGATGTATTAGAGTAAATAATACCGCGTTGACCAATCTGCCTATTCATGATGGTGATTATTAACCCAAAATTAGCATCCATGAAATTGTTCCTTTATGAATCAGAGTCAGAATATTTATTTGCAAAAATACTGCGACATATAAATATAAGATCAGCAAAACATCAAGCACACATCGTAATAAATAGTAAAGTATGAACAGAAACAAACATAATATAAATAATTAATTTAGACGTCATAATAGAGAAAATTATAACAATTCAAGCATATTCATATTTTTTTAAAATGTTTATAATTAAATTTTATCATTACAGTTAAATACTAGGTATGATAATTTATTATACCTAAGACCCAACATTATAATAAAAAAACCTTTTTCACTAGCCCAATTACCTACATAAAAATAAAGTGTGTTTAAAAACACATCTTTAATATTTCTCTTAAAAGATAGTTTTTTTTTCCCAATGTGTCAACACCGAGTAGCCGCTCGGGTGAAGATATGGCGCGCCTACAATCAGGATGCGCTAGCGACACGCAATCGACGCATGCGCACACGCACCGTCTAGATACAATGTGATTGGGATATTTATTGATTGACTGATTACTTGCCAGGGTAAACAACCCAGGCTGGTGATAGAGACAGCAGCGTTACTAGTACAGCGATAGTAGTAGTAGTAGTTGGAGGCCGGCTCTACTACCATCAACGCATTATTGATGCGTTGATGACAGTATTGATTTGAGAAAATGTGTCCTTTTTCCATAGAAGCAATACTAAAGTTAATCTCTTTTCGTGAGCGGTCTTTGTCAATAAGCGGCAGTGAAAGGCGTAAGCTCCGTTTCAATATTTTACCAACCGTTATTAGTTAAAATAACGACTCGTAAGCAACTATTACAAAATAATGAAGCAGTCTCTGTAGCAAACGTACATCCTCCATTGGCAGATAAAATTGGACAAAATCCCAATTTTTTATATCATCAGTTTGGCGTTACTAATGGTAGTTCATTGGTAATCAAAGATGCGTTTTTAGATATAAAAACCGGGCATTAAGTCAGTTCTTACTGATTTGATTGTAGGCACCAACCTCTCAGGGACGCATTCTCTCGGCGGCCACACTCTAAATTACCAGTGAACTGGCTGACATAACTGTGTTTTTTAAAACTCAGATTACATGTATAATGAATGTTAAATTATTTAAAAAATTGTGATTCCTTATGCACGTACATAGTCGCAAAGATCGAGGTATTCTGCCAGTGACGTCACTGCAAGGTCTCAGTATTTGTTAATAAAAGCAGTTGTCTAGTGTTAGTTTTATTATCAAAGCATAATCAGCCCGTTACTGTTCCACTGCTGCACACAGGGTTTTTGTCAGAATGAGAAGGGCCTGAGAACGGATTGAGGTTTTTGACAATACATTAATTAAATTTCTGTCAAAATCCTACATAAATCTATCGATTTTTGATTGCGATCTATTATTAATGATCGCCCGTTACTGACTAAAGTATTTTTAATAATCTATCTATCGATGTTTTGCCTTACTAGAGTAAGAAATTTGACATTATTTCTATCGAACTTATTTCAAATTTCTTTCTTTAGTAAAGCTAACCATCGATAGATAGGTTATTGAAAATGGCCGTGAATCGATGTACCCACCTTTGCACCTAATTTTATTCAAAAGAATCTTCAACTGTTTATTATAGCTAGCTATTTATAACCAATCTAAATTTTTATTTCGTGTTAAAGTCCCCGTTATCAGATAATAGGTAGAAAATATTTTGTACAGACACAAACCTTATCAATTATATGAGATCTGGGATTATTTACGAATTATTGAAGCTGATAAGATAAAGAATCGAGAACAAACAGTTAGTTGTGACAAATTCGGTTTTTCTGAAACATCGATTTAGTCATGTTGTGTAAGTAATCATGGTGAGTTACCTCTTGCTATGCGTATGCGCCGAAAAGGCGTCTGACACAGCTGACGTCATAACTTTTTGGTGCATTCGGAAATACGTCACATAACCGCACTAAGAGCGCTTTATTTTTATGTAAATAGTAAATACAATAAATAAATTATCAGATCGATTGATTTAATGTGGTTGAATTAAACTATGGTTGCCTAAATCTAGAGAGATAACATAACATCACGCCTGTATTCCCCGATGGGTTGGGTAGAGGTATATAGTAACACCCTTATTTCGCCGTTATGTTTAAGTCCCATGTAATAGGGGGCTATTGCCACCAATCGTGCACAAATCCAAACTCCGGGCTGCTACTGAAGAATTCCACACGGAAAACCCCAATAACACTTTGCCTGACCTGGGGATCGAACCCCACGATCAGCAGTCACGCTTGCCACCACTAGACCAACGAGGCAGTAAGGCAAAAGATTAATTTAAGAAATCGAGTTTTGAGGAATTTTAAACGCAAATGCCAATAACTTCAGAATCCGAAAGTGTACAATTCAATAATGTCTCATCTACTATACCTGCTTGAAAAGATAAGGTTGTATTGTATTCCTAGGTACCTACTCCATGCATCAAATCATTACATAACATTATTCCATAAACTTTTATAACAAAACGTTTAAACGTGTTAATTTCGTGACGTAGCCGGGGTCACCTGTCTCGACTCTCGATCGTGCGTTCGACCCGCGCCCGCGCATTTGAATACAATGCGCGCGCGCCGCTCAGACTGAACGTTATGGTAGCCGAGTAAATATGTTGTTTATATGTTGTTTATGTAGACGTTCATATGTGGTGTATTGGAATTGATAACAAGAAGAGAATTTTAATCATTACCTAGTCGTATCGTCTACGCTGTGTGATATTAGAGAATAGACTAGCTTGTCCCTACCCATCATCATCTTCCTGCCCTGTTCCCAAGTTACTTGGGGTCGGCGCAATATGAGTTCCTCTTCCATTCTTCCCTGTCAGGCGTCATTTCATCATTTACTCCCTTTTCCTTCATAGCCTCCCTCACACAATCCATGCACCTTGTCCCAATCCATGCCCTTAACTGCTATGGCAATCCTAGAAGGCATATTTTTCTATTTGTTACTCTTATGTGAGTTTATTTGTTACATTAACCTGCATTATTCTCATTCTATTTCTCACACTACTGTAATGGAATTGTAATGAACTACTATTTTGAAAAGAGTATTCATGGAGTTTCTTGCCGGCTCTTCTCCATAGAACCTACCTTTTGGAACCGTGCACCTAGTTGTGACGTTTTAAAAGTGCCTGAAATCTGGTCTATTTGAAATAAAAAACTTTGACTTTGCATCTTTTTTTTTGGTCTCCCTCCATCCATCAACATTCATATTCATCACTTTCTTAGTCACACGTTTCCTCCCCATCACATGTCCGTACTAAGACAAACGATTTCATTTCAACTTTTCTGTCACTGGTGCCACTTTCAAACTCTCTCTAATATACCAACCTGTCCATACCCGGCGTGATAAAATCGTCAGGATGGGCAGTAGTTTCTTTCATTGGACAATAATCATATAAACAAGTTAAGTAATTCAGAGACTCTAAGATGAACCAAAGAATTTTATTTCTATACAAGGTTAGTCGGAAAGGGGGTACTAAGCCGAAAGGGTGTTAAAGTACCCATAATAAGGGATAACTTTTGTTCTACAACTTTCCCCAAAACTCGATAGTTTAAGAGAAATAGCTTTTCAAAGATTTTGTAAAAAATATGTTAAAATCTATCTGTCCATAGCTATGATCAGCTGTTTTTACAATTTAGGTCATATTTGGGGTCACAGATTAGAAAATATTTTTTTTGATATCATAACTAAAGCAGGTATGTTTTATTTTTGAACAAACTAAAATAAAAATCTTTTTGCATGCAAATAAAAATTATCGAATTTTGATATTTTAACACTTGCTTTAAAATAGCCATCAGTGATACTTTAGGTGGCCCGCGGCTTAGTACCCCCTTTCCGACTAACCTTGTATACAAGGTTAGCTGGAAAGGGGGTACTAAGCCGCTGGCCACTTAATGTATTACTGATGATAGTTTTAAAGAGTGTTAACATTTAAAAATTCGATTAATTTTTTTTTCATGATAAGATATTTTTATTTTTTCAAAAATTCTCATCCCTGCTTTAATTATGAATTCAGAAAACGGAGTTTCTAATCTGTGACCCCAAATATGACCTAAAATGTAAACACGTCTGATCATAGCTGAGGATAGAAGAATTTAGCGTATTTTTTATGAAATCTTTGAACAGCTATTTTCTCTTGAACTATTGACTTTTGGGGAAAGTTGTAGAACAAAAGTTATCCATTATTATAGGTACTTTAATACCCTTTCGGCTTAGCCTTTCCGACTAACCTTGTATAAGGTATGGGTGGAGGTATGGGTGCCGGTGAAATTGCAGGCACAAGAGACGATGCATCAGTAATCCCTTTGGAGTTGTAAGTATATAAGCAGCGGTAAACACATAGGTAATATTAGGTGCCTATAAAAAAAAAAACTGTCTTTGAGCCTCTATTTAGCTGTAGATATTTACAGGCTGACTGACGATGACGTTAGTTCTGCCTAGCCTTTTCCCAACTATGTTAGGGTCAGCTTCCAGTTCAACCAGATGCGGCTGAATACCAGTATTTTACACGGAGCGACTGCCATCAGACCTCCGCAACCCAGTTACTGGGCAATGCCAATAACCTATGGTTAGACGATGACGATCACCTTTTATTTCTATAGGTATTGGCTATTCAGCTTGTCGCAGTAACTGCTTGCATGCCACGTCGGTCAGCGTAGTGCAACGTACTGGATACTATTCAATTACATTATTTACGCCTTTAAAACTCACGGTCAAATTACAATCTTATTTAGCTCCTTATCTAATTTCATGTTTTTTAATCATAAATCAAAGATTTTTTTCTTTGTTTTATTCGTGTTATCTTATATAAAATAATAACAAAGAAGCTTGTAGCGCACCGATACAAGAACAAGTCGTCTGTATAATTGCATAAAGCCACTTTTCCACAGGTTGCGTATGCGCTATGCAAATCTTTTGCGCCCGCGCAGCTGAGAAGCGGTTGGCGATTAGGGCTGGTAGACAATTGGTTTATTAATTTCATATGGGTATAGTATTTTATGTTTGAGTGTGCAGTTCCTATTTAATATACTTATGAATCAACAATTTAGAGTAAAGTTCTTGCCATTAGCTTTAGGATGAATAACAAAACAATTATCCATTTTCTAATGTTTATCGTTAAGTACTGAGCTGAACTTTAACGATGTTTATAGCTTCTTATTGTATATTTCCAACTGAATCTATGAAGTATTCCGATTCAAAAGTGTAAATAATAAATTTATTTTGCTTAATAGCTTTAAAAGAACATCTAAAGATATAATTATTTAATTTTAAAGTTTCATTTAATACGAGAACGATAATTTTATTTGTTACACCATTTTGTCAACCCTACAGCGAGTCGCGCGCTCTACCTCACATTACTTGTATGATGAGTTATGCTATCGTTACAACATTAAATGAATAATTAATTTACACTTTTTACACACCGGCAATTATTTCACATTTCTATACAAATCAAGGACTTAATTAGAGGTTTTGTTTTGTTTTAAATATGATGACGCCTCGTCCGCTGATCAAAGCGTTTGGCGGATTAGGCCAGGACTCCACCGAAGCGGAGAGGAGAGGAGATATCTCGATCAACCAACAGGATCGTGTTATTTTCTCATCTCTCCGCTTAGCTTCAACTCAAAACGAAATCCTATTGGTTGTTTACGAGACATCTCGTCTCCTCTCCGCTTTGGTGGAGTCCGGGCCTTAAATTTGGGATAGGTACTTCGGACGTGCCGTTCTACAACGCTACGAGACGTGCGCAAGATTGGATTGCCTACTATCACAATAGGTTATGGTGAGGCTGGGAACTGTCTGGTGGTGGCAAGCGCGACTGCTGATCGTGAGGTCCTGAGTTCGATCCCCAGGTCAGGCAAAGTGTTATTGGGTTTTTCCGTTTACAATTCACACACAACATAACATCACGCCTTATATTCCTTGAAGGGTACAGCAGAGATGTTTTTAGTACACACTCGTTTCACCAGTTATGTTTTTTTAAGTTCCACATAATAGGGGCGAGCCTATTGCCATTAACTGGGCACAAATTCAGACTCCAGGTTGCTACTGAGAAATTCGTAATGGAAAAACCCAATAACATTGCCCGACCTGGGGATCGAACCCAGGACCCCATGCTCAGCAGTCGCGCTTGCGACAACTGGACCAACAAGTTAGTCAATATACCTAAATACAACGTGTTACATAATTCCCCATGAAAAATGTAAATAATCAAGTAGTCTTTTATGGTTGTTGTCATTTACCTCTCAGAGGAAATTAGGTAAGAATGTAAATAACTTCCTGGGTAGTCTACTCTTTAGTTTTATGTTTTCAGGGTTGCGTTTCAATGATGATTATTTTATGTTTCATCCAAATTTGTTTTTTGGGTGGTACTATGGTTTTCAAATATTGCCGATAGATTCTTTACAAGGGACCTTTTAACCCCCTTTCGGCTTTAGGGGTATTTTTGTAACACGTTGTATATACCAATTACAATTATACATAGTTACTGGTACCCTGAAATGGTACACATTGTTATCAATGTAGCAAGGTGTGTGTAACGCTGCGCACGCGATGCTCTTTCATTTATCGTTTCATTGGACTGTGATTCCTGATCGCTCCTTTACAAGTAAATTGTTGTTCTTTGCCCAATCGAGGGAAACTCGAGACGTGAAATGTACCGAGAAACTACAGTTGTAATGATTGCTGGGTAGCCACGCCGAGTTTTTTTTTACCTTTTTGATTCGAAGTTATTAAACTGGTGCAGATTATTTTTATTTATTAAAAGCTTGAAATGTCCTATTGCAGGGCAAAAGTCTCTCTACCTTCTATCCACTTCTCCCTGTTTTTTTGCTGTAGGGGACCAGTATTTTTTGAAGGAGGACTCCAAAGAGAGGTCATCCCGCCATCTCCCTCTGGATCTGCCGTATTGGCGGTGCGGATTATGAAAAATAAATACCTGGCACTCTCTACCAGGCGATCCAATTCCGCCGAGGAAATGGTTTTATTCATAGATTGCTAACTGAAAATATTCTCGAAAGAAAATCTTACAATAGATACCTACATGATTCATTTCAAAATGGCATAAAATAATGTTATGATATTGTAGACATTCCTTGATGTTTATAAAAATGTTTTTTTAATCATCCAGGATTGTTTATTGGCAAAGATAAATGAGCAATCTGCAAACCATCTAAAAATAGTTATGCTGTTATCACACAATAATTTGTCATGTTATCGATGAGATTCTTTATCAAAAACAATCGTAGACTAGTCATATGTACCAATATTCCAGTTAAACTCCTTACCCGACAACACCTAACTAAAATCTAGTTATGTGTTGCGTTATATCCTGCGAGCGAGTGCTTCACTTTACACGATCTAATAAGCATCGATCAGTTACAAAATAGTCATGAAACGCTGAAACATTTGATAAATTACTACGAGTACCCATTACTAGGTACGACTACTGGTTGTATTTTTTTTGTTCATTTCAAGACTTTGAAAACGGTATTATATGTACGGTCATTAAACAATAAGCCAAAACCTTTAATAACATGGATTTACGAATTACATATTGTGCCGACCTCACCTAGTGTGGGATAAGGGCAGGGAGATGATGATGATTTCACGACTATTTATTAGCTACAGTTACCTAAGTACTTAGCCTTTCGTAGATCACTGCAAGATTATAGGGCCTTCCCAAAAAAGTCTTCTTCTTTTCGTGTGGTTAGTGACTAACCTGGTGTCAGAGTTTATGCCGCCCAAGGGCCTCTGACTTGGCTTCACATGTCGTCGAGAAATATCGCTCAGGCATGCCGGTTTCCTCACGATGTTTTCCTTCACCGTTTTTAAGCAAGTGATAATTATACAATACGCACCTGAATCCGAAAGGCAGAGGTGCGTACCTTGGGTTCGAACTCGAGACCTATGACTTGGCAGTCCGACGGCCATACCACTTGGCTATCACTACTTACAAAAAAGCTGCCCAAAAAGTAAAGCGTGTTTATTCACCATCGGCTAATGGTGCGGCGACCAGATGCGCAGAGCATTAGTATCTAAAGACACGTTATTTTTTCAAACTTTTAATTTATAGAACCGCGGCAAGGTGGGTACTCGATGTGTAGAGAAAGATCATCCATCCAAGACATGACCGCGGAAGGCACGCCTTAATCCAACAGCACAAGATACCCATTTAATTTATTAAATCACTAGCGACCCGCCCCGGCTTCGCACGGGTGCAATGTAGATACTAATGTGGGGCATATAAACATTCCTCTTGAATCAGTCTATCTATTAAAAAAACCGCATCAAAATCCGTTGCGTAATTTTAAAGATCTAAGAATACATAGGGACAGACAGTCAGCGGGAGCGACTTCGTTTTATACTATGTAAAGATTTAGAGAACGTTATGAGATTCAATAATAACTGTTGCAGATCTCAAAACGCCTACTGTCTACTGGAGATTAAAAGGTGGTACCAGAAGCTGCTGTAATCCAATCTTTTGTAAATAAATTACATTTTGTAACTCAACCTAACAATCGTTTTTAAAACGGTAATTGAACTACGCCGTAAAACCTTTCAGATAAGTGCCACGCCCTGAAAGTTATTAGGTCATGAAAGAACCGCGGCCGAATAGAATAGATCGAGACGTTTATTGAATTTTGTACTTATAAAGTATTGTTTTTAAGACATACATTTAACTGTTAGGCCTAGCCAGTTCCCAACTATGTTGGGGTCAACTTCCAGTCTAAAAAGATGCGGCTGATTACCAGTATTTTACACGGAGCGACTACTGTTAGACCTCCGCAACCCAGTTACAGAGCAATGCCGATATCCTAAGGTTAGACTTGTCAGACTCTTGGGCTAAAACATACATTTAATTAATTAGACCATTTAACATATCACTATATTCTTATATTGGTAGACGGATATAGAACGCCACGTGCTAACATCCTTCCCTCATTTTATTTCTTTCTTACTTACAAGCGCGCTCGATTTTATATACAAGTATAACCCAAAAGATAGCCAGATATACTTCTAACACCACATTATTCGTTCAAAATCATTCAAATACAGTATGTACCAGTCTTCAGTCAACATAAAACCTTCAAGTGTGAGGTCTACCATTTACAGAACGGTACCCCATTCCATCTATACAGAAAATCCATTTGAAATACACCCTGAACAGACACGGAGCGAGATTAACAAAATGGGGAGTCCCACCCCACACCAAGCTGGACTGCGATCAATACAGACGGCTTCTAATCTCCACGGAATCTTGCGTCCTTGTCGCTCACGAGATGTAGATGAACTGCCCACATCCCTTTTTAAAGTTCTACCTTATGTTAATAGTGTTAAGGTTGGTTTTGTAATGTGTTTGCGGGCACGGAGATTATGTATTGGTATGTAATCTTTTAGGTATGTGGTGGTGTAGGCATGGTTGTAGGATGGAGGTTTGAAAATGAATAATGTATAGGTTCATGAGTTGAACTGATTAGATTGAAATAAGTGTTTAATGAACCTGTCGACATAACAAAGAAAATAGTTACCTACCTTCTGTTTATTTCCGGAAAATACTGTTTTCTGAGGACATATATTACGGGTTTATTGAAAAAAAAAATTAGGCAATGAGTTGAATATCTTAGCTATTTCCTAAGGTTCTCATAGAAATTTCAGAAAATCCAGCATAGCTTAGCGGTTGCTTACATCCCAGTTTAGGGGTGTACAATCTTTGGTTATATTATCATAGGTGTACAGTGTAGTGTGCTTTTCAAAAACATCTTGACATGTACCTAGTGTAAATTAAGTACCTACAAGATTATTTTTTTCCTTCCTATAGTTGTATCGTGACATGTTATCAGGGAACACCATCCGACTATGCTATTTCGATGTGGTTCTATCTACATCTCACCTATCTATCTACCTAAACATATATAATTTCTTGTCCTGACTGACTGACAGATTCATCAACGCAGAGCCTAAACCACTGAATCTGGAAACGTGAAATTTGGACAGTTGGTTCTTTTTGTGACGTAGGCGTCCACAGAGAAAGATATTTTGAAATTTTACCCATAAAGGGGGATAGAAGTTTGTATGAAAATTCACGCGGACAAAATCGCGGGCTAATAATAATAATTTATCTTTATTTCAGGCGTAAGTCCATACATTTTTGCATTACGACGTTGAAATACACGCGCTATCTCATATATGCAACATGTGCCAAATGCATTGACGCAATAAGGTTCAAACTACCGCTAGACAGCTGTCAAGTACTATGGCACTGAGGTTCCGGAACAACTAGTTGGTATCATGTTGTTCTTCTAAACAGCGCATTTAGTACGTAAGTACATATCGTCAGTGGAAAGGTAAAAAGACTAAAGCGCCAATATAATGTATATAATATAAAAGCTCCGAGTAAATTCATTTTTAAACGTAAAGTCGGGAATATTTCTTAAAATCGCTGCAACCTGTCTGAATGAACTGTCCATCATATTTATAAATATTTATGTGTATGTATAGATATATAGGTTTAATATGTATTTTTATTGTAATATGTAGATATAAATATAAAGTATATATTTTGTTAGTACTTATGTATTATTTTGTTTTTAATAATTTTTATTTACCTTTTCAATATTTGTTTTAAATTCTTTTTTTGTACCTTTTTCGAAGTGCTTAATTTTTGACCCAAAGGTTGACTGGTAGAGAATGCCATTGGCATTAAGTCCGCCTTATGTACCACCAATTGTACATGAAGTTTAAATAAATAAATATACCTACTTTACAGTAGAGAGATTCAAAGTATTTTTTTTAAGAAAGTAAACAGTTATTTTTCTTAGAGTATACCTACATATTAAATAAGATAATTAAATTATCTATTTAATATATATGAATGTAGAAAAATAACTATGTATATTTTCTTAAAAAAATACTTTGAATCCAACTACTGTAAAGTAGGTATATTGGCGCTTTAGTCTTTTTACCTTTCCACTGACGATATCATATCAATGGCAAAAACAAACTTGGTTACTTGGCTAAGTGCTAGTTTCTAATAGAACAACTCCAGCCTTCCATGGTAAACGCCATACACTCTAAATGGTTACCGTCAACGTAAACCTACGCCATTCTGGCTTATAACCTTTACTTGTAATTCTTCCTGATTCGGATTAGCGGTAAGTATTAAGTTTCGTTACGTCAGCTAGTGGAAACTGCCTCGTTGGGCTAGTGGTGGCAAGCGCGACTGCTGATCGTAAGGTCCTGGGTTCGATCCCCAGGTCGGTCGAAGGTGTATTAAGTTCCCCTCGTTTCGTCAGTATTAAATCTCATATAATAGGGGGCAAACCTATTGCCATTATCCGGGCACAAATCCAGACACCGAACTGAGAAATTCCTAATGAAAAACCCAATAACACTTTGCCCGACCTGGGGATCGAACCCAGGAGTCCCAGGAACCCATGCTCAGCAGTCGCGCTTGCGGCCACTAGACCAACAATGCAGTCAATTCGAATAATTATGATAACAAGTCTATACATACAACGTGTTACATAATTCCCCGTGAAAAATGTAAATAATCAAGTAGTATTTTATGGTTGTTGTCATTTACCTCTCAGAGGAAATTAGGTAAGAATGAAAATAACTTTCTGGGTAGACTACTCTTTAATTTTATGTTTTCAGGGTAGCGTTTCAATGATGATAATTTTATGTTTTATCCAAATCCTTTTTTTTGGGTCATACGTCTATGTTTTCAAGTTTCAAGTTTTAACCCCCTTTCGGCTTTAGGGGTATTTTTGTAACACGTTGTAGGTATATGCGATGTGATTCATTTTATCTGCCCATTAATAAACATATATGGGTCTGCCAATTAACGGTCATAGGGGATACTACAAAGCTTGGATAAATAAGGTCCTGTAGTTAGCCAGAAAACTAACAACTGTGTTGATTAATTCTTAACTGACGATCAAGTCACGCAAGAATTAATGTTGTCACTTTAATTTTAAAATCTTGAACTTTGATACTCACATATCGACGCTCGGCAATGAAAACCTCGTAAATCCAATTTTCTTCAAAGCGTTCTATTATTAATCGACTTCAAAAAGGAGGAGGTTCTATATTCGATTGGTATTTTTTTTATGTATGTGCACCGATTACTCTTTGATTTATGATCCGATTTACGTTACATGATTCTTCTTTAGTTTGATGCGGAATAGTTGCCAATTGGTCCCATAAAAATTTAACATAGTTTGGCTCAGTCGTTTTCATTTTATGAACATTTTTGTTTACGTGGACGATGTAATTATTCTACCTGATGTAATTTAGAAAAATCCTACTGTAGTTTACAGAACAACCTATTACAGACACTAAAAAGTAAAAATACAAAAAACTACGTTTAAAAAAACCGACTTCAAAAACTAAAAAGTATAAAATAACTTAATAAAGATTTAATTTAATACACATCTTACGCAAACCTAATAACATTTTTAGAAGATTAACAAAAATTTACAGTTTCAGAAGTCGGTGCTAATCCACGCTGAACCAAATTGAAGGCACCGACTTCTGAAACTGTTCATTTTATATTATGGTAAAGGTATTAGGTTTGCATAAGAGGTGTATTAAATTAAATCTTTAATAAGTTATTTTATACTTTTTAGTTTTTGAAGTCGGTTTTTTTAAAGGTAGTTTTTTTAATTTCTTTAGATTGATAAACTCGTCATACACGTATTAGTTCAACAAACTTTCAACTCAAATACTTCTAAGCCATTTATGACGTACGATGACAAACTACTACATATGATCAGCCATTTTTTTTTTCAGGGTACAGTTGTTTCTATCTCTTGTAAAAAATTGTATTTTACACATACGTGGTTTTCACTGCCGACCGTCGATATTATAGAAGAAGAGCGCGACAGCGTAAACAAAGACTAAATAAGTCTAAAGGTTTTAAAAATGTCTGCAAAAAACAACGACGTTGAAATAGACGCGCTATCTCATATTTATGCAATATGTGCCAAATGCATTGAGGCAATAAGGTTCAAACTGGCGCTAGACAGTTGTCAAGTTCTATGGCACTGTGGTTCCGGAACCACAACTCGTTGATACCGTGTTGTTCGTCTAAACAGCGCACCTAGTACGTAACTACATATTATATCAATGACAAAAACAAACTTGGTAATATAAATTATCCAGATGTTCTTTGTTTCATTCTCTACTCAACCTACAAAGATAGAAGAAAAGTGATACCTGCATACATTTAAAATATAATACCTATTATACCTCCTTTGTTTAAGGTACTCGTTCATTCCAAAACATGCGTCTGCGCTGTCTTTATTTTAGTTATAGAAGAGTACCTCTGACTTAGTCTTAGTACCTACCTATAAACATACATACATAAACTCACGCCTTTTACCTATTAGGGTAGGCAGAAACTATAGAACGCCACATGCTACGACCCTTACATACTCCTTTCGCTTCATCCACATTTATACATCTTGTCATACACGCACGCTGGTTGAGAGTACTGCGCACCTGTCCTTTGTGAAGAATATCACCAATAACATCGATGTATGTCCTTCTAGGACGTCCCCTACCGGCGTTTCCATTGACATCCACCTTATAAATTCCTTTTGTTAATCGCCGTTCACTCATTCTCTCGACATGGTCAAACCACTTAAGCATACTCCTTTAAATTTTTGTCACTACATCATCTTTTAAACCTACCTATATTATATTATAATATATATTATTATTGTATCATCGCCGTATTTTTTATTTTTTTAATAAATTGTGAATTTGAGTTCCATGTAGGCTAGCTTTATACCTACACGACTTTTGTAAACGTTTGGCGGTTCTTGAGTATTTTTTGTGACCCACACAAATGTCCAGCTGATTGATAGCATCGTGCAGCGGTCGGGTTGTTGAGCTCCCTAAAATAAGATTTGAGCTCCGCGATGACTGATGCAGATGTGCTGTCAGTTAGGACAGGTCAACTCAAACCTGCTATGGTACTTTCCTAAAAAGGCCATTCCAGACGTTGCCCTACATCGTTTAACTCACATAGTTTTTATACTATGCAATGACTGGACTTTAAAAGATACCTTGATCTCTGAGTTTGTTTCGGCTTTTCTTCTCAGAGCTAGTCAGACAGAAAATGCCGGCGCCATCTAGTCTTAAAAAAACATTACATTGACTTGTAAAAGTGTCTGTTACAGATTTATTTACAGAAATAAAAATCATTTATAAATTAGTCTCAAATATGAAGGTATAGGTAAAGATGGAGACCGCACTAGGAACTCCTACTCAAAATCTAAACATTTGGGCTAGAATATTTATTTTCGAATTTTGTAAGAGGTAAGAGGGGTAGGGGTATGTAAGAGTCGTAGCATGTGGCGTTCTATAGTTTCTGCCTACCCCCATGGGAAAAAGGCGTGAGTTTATGTATGTATGTATGTATGTATAATCAAGACCAAATTGTTATGTATAAGTTCCATGTAATACGGGGCGAGCCTATTGCCATTAACCAGGCACAAATCTAAACTCCAGGCTGCTACTGACGAATTCCACGCGGCAAAACCCAATAATACTTTTCCCGACCTGGGGATCGAACCCAGGACCTCACGATCAGCAGTCGCGCTTGCCACCACTAGATCACCGAGGCAGTTCTAGTGACAAATAGTGACCAGTACGAAATAATTAGTGACTCAATAGTTTTCGAGTTATGAGCAGCTGTTAGTGGGGATGCTAGCTAGACGTCAAGTCAGCGTCCCCACCGTGTAACTCAGAAACTACTACAGTCTTGACAAAGGACTTTCGATACTTACATTTTCAAATCCCTCTAGTATATACTACACGTTTCACAAAACCCACAAAGAAAGCGTCAGTGGTGGGGGCGAAGGCTCGAATATTAATTATCACGGCCACCCCTACCCTCCACGTAGGGGGTTGGGAGGGTGCGCTCCTGAGACAGCGCCTGGCACCAATACTCCTGGTTTAGGAGTTAGAGAGGGAAAACTGTCTGGGGATTTAATGGTGGGAGAAAAACATATATATTTTCTTTATCTATACTTCTAATCTATACTAATGTTATAAAGAGGAAAGATTTGTATTTTTGTATGTAACGAATAAACTTAAAAACTACTGGACCGATTTCATAAATTCTTTTTCCGTTAGAAAGCTACATTATCACTGAGTAGCATAGGCTACGGGCGGAGCCGTGAGGACACAGCTAGTAATATTATAAAGAGGAAAGATTTTAATTTTTGTATGTAACGAATAAACTTAAAAACTACTGGACCGATTTCAAAAATTATTTTGGCGTTAGAAAGCTACATTATCACTGAGTAACATAGGCTACGGGCGGAGCCGTGAGGACACAGCTAGTAAGGAATAAGTTGGTTTAGGTAGTCAATGATGCTTTGGGTTATGCTTTATACCCTTGATTTTAACACTAAACAGGGTATCTCAGTCCAGGGTAAAAAGGTTTTATCTTTTACCTTCCTGGAAGGAGCATAACCATCCATTAAAATGTTTTATTTTTTATTAAGAACATTTCCACTTAGGTATTACAAGAGATGGACATTTTAAAATAGCTCCGTCTCTTTTTGGTATATGACGTTAGAAACTGATACTTAGGTAAGTATATTTTAAAACTGGGTTTACCTTAACCTTGGTTTAATTTTTGAATTGAATTTGTTTCAAATCCGATTAATATCAGTAATATTCTAATGACGTAAGTACAAACATAACCTTTTTCAAAATTCATAAAGTCCCATGAATATAACTGATCTGTAAAAACACTAATCCCATATCATCTTTACATAGTTAAAACAAAGTAACTCCCGCTGTCTGTAGGTACGCTTAGATCTTTTAAACTACGCAACGGATTTTAATGCAGTTTTCAGCAATAGGTAGATAGATTGATTATAGAGGAAGGTTTATATGCCCCACATTAGTATCTACATTGCACCCGTGCGAAGCCGAGGCGGGTCGCTAGTAATTTATAATATAAAGTTTACCCTGTCTCCTGAACTATAACTAAGATTTGAACAACAAAGCTCAGGACAAAGGCTTTTCTAACAAAGAGAGGTGTTTCATGGCGTGTTCCATGGTGTGATGAGTCGGCGGTTACGGGAGAAACTGAAGGCGTGGTTGTGGCAATGCTGCTTTTATTTTAAATTTAATTATGCTGTGTTTTAAGAGTTACGGTTTAAAAGATGATGTAGTGACAAAAATTTAAAGGAGTATGCTTGGGTGATTTGGTCATGTTGAGAGAATGAGTGAACGGCGATTAAAAAAGGAATTCATAAGGCGAATGTCAGTGGAAACGCCGGTAGAGGACGCCCTAGAAGGACATTATACATCGGTTATTGGTGATGTTTTTCACAAAGGACAGGTGCGTAGTACTTTCAACCGGCGTGCGTGTACGACAAGATGCATGAATGTGGATGAAGCGAAAGGACTATGTAAGGATGTCTCGTTCTATAGTTTCTGCCTACCCCCATGGGAAAAAGGCGTGTGTTTATGAATTATGTATTAAGAGGTAGGTAGCTTTACCAAAGGAAAATAAAGAGGACAGTTAAATCCGAGAACCTTAGATTAATGGTAGTACCGGCGTACTAGTAAACTGCGGCAACTGATAATATGCCGAAGTCGGCGTACTCGAGTCAGTCTCGTTGCAACCAATGTGTGATTGTGACGTGCCGCGTGTCCTATTAAACTGCTCATGTTTTGTTTTGCGTAGTGAAACTGTATAAAAACAATACTATAAGAAAATATCGTTGCAAATGTTGATATAAAGTTGCCGCATTCAAGGAGCTATTGTTCTTAGGTAGAGTGGAGACCAACCATTGATCTAAGCCGAGAACCTATAAGTGGCTTAAAAGTGATCGAGCCCAGAGAGAGCTTTTCTAAACCTTACCTGACCGTGGTGCATCTGGCGCTGCTGTCAGATAGCTCCAAACACGCCAAGCTGGTGACACGTCAGGACCCGGTGGTCCTGACGTGTCACCAGCTTGGCGTGTTTGGCAGATGGTCAGTAACTGCAGTGCACCGGTGTGCACTGCAGTTACCAACCATCTGCATAACGTCATGACCATGGACATCTTATTGCCTTCTTTTTTATTATTCAACGGTTTTTAAGTAGCTTAATTCACTTCGTATGTTTGTTTGTTTGATTCAAATCTTACGACAGATTTTTCAACTACATCTGCTTAACTGACTCTCCTGAAACTTCGCACACAAATTCAATTCCCATGACAATGCAACATTATAAAAATTTCAACCTTCAATCCTCAAATCCTGATGCTGCAAGTACTGCAAGATAAAACCGTTTTATTTAAAAGTTATTTTAAAGGGATTATTTAAACTGTCAATGTCCTATGTCGGTCTACGAGTGGTTGAGGTATGAAATAGCTGAAATAAAATTATAATTTAATAAATAGTCATTACTATGAGGGAGGGGCTCGTGGCTAATTACCAACCGCGCGGATCATTCAACTTGCGTGGTTAAGCTGTGCTTGCCGCGGTCAGTCCGTGGATGGGTGACCGTTCGTTACACATCGAGACCCCGCCGTGTCTCGAAGAACACGTTAAACCGTCGGTCCCGGATATCATACGAATACCTATGACAGTCGTTACTGGAGGAAGTTAGAAGTCCGAAAGTCTGACAATTTATTGGTCTAACCTTCAGATATCAGCATTTCACAGTAACTGGGTTGCGGAGGTCTGATGGCAGTCGCTCCGTGTAAAATACTGGTATTCAGCCGCATCTGGTTAGACTAGAAGCTGACCCAACATAGTTGGGAAATAGCTAGGTCGAACAGTTATTACGGTGAAGGTAATTTATAGCAAAATCGTGGGAATTGTAACATTTGGTCCTGTAATGTTTTTATTGAGCTTCAGGTAATGCCAGTAAATACATTCTAGTTGACGATGTAGCAGCTTGTAATAAAGCTGGCGATAATAACTAAATAGATGTCATTTGAATAATCAGTACCTAGTAGTTTATGAGCTTCTCAGGGGAAAATTTGCAACATTGTAAAGTAGGTTTTTTTGTAGGGTATAAGGCGATTCGCACACTGCATCGCATTACGCAGCGTGGCGCGGGAGTGCGTGTTCTTACGTTGTTTCCAAGTATCTGTGTTTGTATAGAAAACTCGCGTAGTGCACCACATAGAAAACGCATTCACGCGCAGTGTTGTGGCTCCGTCGCCACGCACCCCGCAGTGTAGCGCGGGGCAGTGTGTGTTTCGCCTATTACTGAATGGCATCAAAGAAAATATGAGAGTACCTAAACGATTATTAGTCTTCTTCTTCTTCCTGCCCTTATCCCACACTAGGTGGGGTCGGCACAACATGTATTTCATAAATCCATGTTGTTGGAGGTTTTGGCTTATTGTTTTATGACCGGCCGCCTGCCTGACGTCAACCCTCCTTGGGAATACTCGTTGCGCCGTCGCGCGGGTGATCCAATGTGCTTGCTGATATTATCTACAGGGTCCCAAAATGATATGGTTGTCAGTCTTATTGCCGACAACTAAGCAGGCTGTGTTCTTCTTGGTGGAGTAGACTTGCAGTTCCACGACCCACTCATTAAGTTTTGCTAGGGACTTTGGTTCTGACACATCGTAAACTAATATAGCACCGTGAGCTTCTTTGTAAAATTTTAATGTTAATGTTCTGTATCGCTCCTAAACGATTATTAGTATAAAGTTATTTTTTCTCAACCTATTCAAAGAGATTAGCGGCAGCTAAGCGCGTACTTGACGGCTAGATACACGGCGTAAGTCCTTCAGCCTCAGCGTCGTGCAGGCACATCTTGGGTTACAGGCTATGAGAAGACGTGTATGAGACGTCGTCATGAGAGGCGGACACAGTAGCTTCCCCCAGGCAATATTGTGCTTCAAGTTGGGCCGGATTTAGAGTAGCTTGACCCTATGGTACTACTTCACTGCGTAAAACGGACTCCCAGTTGGAAAGGGCAATACTATCCTACTGCTGGGCAAACGGCTCCCCCAAGTCCTTCCATATATTCTTTTCCTGCACCACCTCAAACTACCTCTTTCTGGGCTGAACTCGGCGGCGCCGTCCGTCTTCAGGCACCCATTGTGTGTAGACTCTTGTCCAGCGATCGTTATGCATGCGGCTGACGAGACCCGCCCAATCCCATTTGAGCCTGGCAGCCTCTTTTCCTACGTCTGTTATCTCCGTTTTGGAGCGCAGCGTGGTGTTTCGTATTCTGTCATATCTTTATTTATGTAGAATACTGCGCTTCATAATGTATCAGGCAATTTTATTTTGTAAAAATATTTTTAGGTATTAATTAGAACTCATTTTCCGGGGTATTGTTTTCTAGCTTAGGCATAAATAGGTTGATCTGTCAAAACAAAGTGCAATTTAATTAAACTCTTATATTTTTACGTCATGTTGAGTCATTTTGTAAGTAAGTATGTATATAGTATGCGTGAATTTATATTAACTACAGACGTACTATGTACGTAGGTATACGTGCTTCAATTTGAAATATACAATAGCAAATAGTATTATAGATTTGTGTCAAATTATTTAAGATCAAAACATAATGTCTTACTTATTTTATTATCTAAATTCAATTCAATTTTTTTTGACGACACGTTGGTGCAGTGGCTGAGTGATTAGCTTCTGCGCTACAGGTCGTGGGTTCGATTCCCGCACGGATCAAATATTTGTATGGCCTACAAATACTTGTTCCGGGTCTGGGCATTAGTGCATGTAAAGATTTGTGTCTGTAAACGCACCCACGATACAGGAGAAATCCTAGTGCAAAGTTTAAAAAAAAAGAATTATCTACATTCAAAGCTAGGTACATAATAGTTCATCTCAATATTACATACAGAGTACCCTCACATCCCTCTCAACCAATGGGAGTACTCATTCAATCTTAAATAATCATTCTCCAGCAAGAGATACAACTAAGCTCCCTGCTTGCAACATCTCAAACGAAAAACCATCAAAAATACATCACAATACGGTTTAAATTCAAACAACAAGGTCAAACGTCGTTTAGGTCATTTAAAAAAGAAATAAGAAACGAGATCGATTCTCTTAAAACGATGAACGGTATCCAAAAATGAATCTTAATACTGAAGTTAAGCGTATAAATTTGAATGTACGCAACAAAATTATAGAACAATTTAACATGGAACGTGCAAAGATGGTTCTCTAGGGAAAAACCGCTACGAATGCAAGCAATATTGACCCTTAATCTTCAAAAGTTTAATATATTTTGATTCATTTTCGTGTGTAAAGGTGTTAGTTACGTCTTTATGATGTCGGGTCGGTCATACAAGATCGATTTGCTCTGGATACAGACAGGTATAGTGATAGAACATGTGTTATGTGCCGTGCATTACGTATTTTCCTTAATATTTTGTAGGCTGTAGTTAACTAGGTACTGCGGGAATCCTCTTTTGGTTAAAGTTATAAAGTACTTTATTTAATATTGAAAGTAAAGGAAGACAATGGTACTACATTTTGCTGTTTTTTATAGACGTGTCAAATAACTGTCTCGTTGGTCACTTGGTGGTAAGCGCGACTGCTGATCGTGAGGTCCTGGGTTCGATCTCCAGGTCGGGCAGTGTTATTGGATTTATCCGTGTGGAATTCCTCAGTAGCAGCCCTGAGATTGGATTTGTACCCGGTTGATGGCAATAGGCTCGCCCCCTATTAACATAACGGCGAAATAAGGGTGTTACTATACACCTCTGCCTAACCCTTCGGGAAATACAGGCGTGATTATATGAGGAGTGTTTACAGGCTTCGAGACAACGCCCTTTTTAAAATAGCACTTCAAATACACACTTTTGTACATTGGTGGTTTTATGACGTATTTGATTGTAAAATGACGAATTCGATGAATGTAGTGCATTACTAATGACGCGTCTTTGAAGTGTGGGGAACTTAGGTACTTAGGTGCGGTCTCATCGCAAAAGCATGTTTAAGAGTTGTTTAGACTAAATAGAGCTTAAACATGTTTGTTATTATGGAGTTAGACGTTAGTTAAACCATTGTAGTACGGCCCATAAAGTTATTCGATTTTCATCTGACTTTCATTTAACATCGATAGTATACTAGATGTGTCCTCACGGCTCCGCCCGCGAAAGAAGTTTTATTCCCGTAATAAATATAGCCTATGTTACTTAGTGATAATGTAATTTTGTAAAGGCAAAAGAATTTTTGAAATCGGTCCAGTAGTTTTTAAGTTTATTTGTTACATACAAAAATACAAATCTTTCCTCTTTATAATATTAGTATACCTATAGATATAGATAGCCGCCCCGGCTCCGCACGGGTGCAATGTAGATACTAATGTGGGCCTAAACCTTCCTCTTGAATCAGTCTATTTATTGCTGAAAACTGTATTAAAATCCGTTGCGTAGTTTAAAAGATCTAAGCGTACAGACAGCGGGAGCGACTTGGTTTTATACTATGTAAAGATTGTAGTATCATAATTTTCTGTTCTTACTGCCTTGTGGGTCTAGCGGTCGTAAGCGCGACTGCTGAGTCTGAGGTACTTCGATCCCCAGGTCGGGCAAAGTGTTATTGAGTTTTTTCATTACGAATTTCTCAATAGCAGCCAGTAGTCTGGATTTGTGACCGGTTAATGGCAATAGGCTCGCCCCGTACTACATGGGACTTAAACATAACTGGCGAAATAAGGGTGTACTAAAAACACCTCTGCCGAACCCTTCCGGAAATACAAGGCGTGATTTATGTTATGTAAATTTTTTCAAAAATATTACTTTTCTGCACTAATAATAAGAAAATATTCTATGTAAGTATAATTAGAACAGAAACAATATCAATAATTTCCAAATTTTCTTTCAGTCTCTGTAAAAATGCCTGTATATATATCAAATTCTCTTACAGACGCCCATCTATAAGAACAAAGAAAACACGCTTAGCAACAACATTCATCATTCAGTAGGCGCGGCGGGCAGGGCGGGCGGCGAGATGCCAGGGCGGGTGGCACGCACACACGTACAAACAATGTCTGAGAACGGTACAAAGTGTAGACGGCGTGCTGGTGTGCGTGGGCCTGAGAAGAGTGGGTTGGTATACAAAGTAATTGTAAATGTGTGCGTTGAGAGACTGTACAGACTGTGTGTGTGTGGGTCGAGTTGAGAGATTGTGTATGTGTGTGTGTGAAGTTAAGACTTCAGAGTGTATTGTGTGTATGTGTGAGTCGAGTTGAGATTTATGCATGGGTGTGTATTGAATTGAGAAAATTGTATACAACGTTATATGAGGGTTAGGAGTTGAAATAAATATTTGAGTTTTATGTATTATGCTTGTAAGTTTTTATTAAAAAGGTAATTCATTAATAATTATTAATTTGCCTCGTAGATCTAGTGGTGGCAAGCGCGACTGCTGATCGTGAGGCCTTCGGTTCGATCTCTAGGTTGGGTAAAGTGTTATTGGGTTTTTCCGTGTGGCATTCCTCAGTAGCAGCCCGTAGTTTGGATTTACTCCCGGTTGATGGCAAAAGGCATTTACATGCGACTTAAACATAACCGCGAAACGATGGTTTTACTACACACCTCTGCCCAACGCTTCTTATGTTAAATCGAGGAAGTTTAAAAATAGTTTTCCATCTAAAACAATAGTCTCGTCTCATGTACATACATAGCTATACTTGTACTGTACGAGAGCGAGTGCGACATTTAGATAACATGATGCGTGGCGTGGAACGGGGAAGTGAACTAGCTCGAACACTCAGCTGATAAGCGTTAGCGTACTACAGTGTTATTCTACACACTATGGAGTTTATTGTACTTTTTTTCTTCTTTTTTTTCTCTTCGACGGCTAGTAGATGGTCTTGCGGACCGTTTCCGAGTGACCGGGTAGTTATTGGCGAGACATGAAAGGTCTCCAACGAGACGAGAGTAAAATACTTAACCTAACACCCATATTCTAAGACGTTCCTCCAAAACTTACTCAACTCAACTCCACCTCGACTCAGCCTTCAGTTGATATAAACGTCCTCGACTCGAAATTTTTCCTCAGTCAAGGTAAAGAATCATCTGTCAAACTCAAGGTACCTCAGAACCTACCTAAAGGAAGGAACTGTCAAAGTTCATATGTAACAAAAATAAATTTTGAAGACTTTATTGAATATGCTTACGATAATGCAATTTTTGCGTAGGGTTACTTAGTTTTATGTACTGAATGCATGGTTGACGGCTTGGTGAAGGGTCTTTTTAACCGACTTCCAAAAAGGAGGAGGTTACTATGTTCGTCTGTATGTATGTTTTTTTTTTTTGTGTATGTTCATCGATATTTTCGCCAATTGTGAACCGATTTTAATGATTCTTTTTTTAATGGGTAGGGTATACTTCGAAGTTGGTCCCATTTAAATTTGGTGAAGATCTGATGAAGAACTTCGGAGATAAACAATGGAACTCCTCAATGACGAACAGTACGCATATTGTGATGATGTGATTATGTTACGAGCAGCGTCTTTAGTAGGTCCAACCAAGTTTTAATTAAGGCCACTAAAAAGAAAAAAAATAAAAACTTTTTTACAAAAAATTTAAACCGACTTCAAAAAAGAATAAAATAATTACCATATAAAATTAACAGTTTCAGAAGTCGGTGCCTTCAATTTGGTTCAGCGTGGATCAGCACCGACTTCTGAAACTGTTAATTTTATATGGTAATTATTTTATTCTTTTTTGAAGTCGGTTTAAATTTTTTGTAAAAAAGTTTTTATTACACCTTGTATACTTACTACTGAAGCTTTCTAAACCTTATAAGGAAAATATTTTATTACAGTTTGAGGAAATCAAAGAATGCTTTTAAAATCAGGTTAACCCATCTTGAATCTATGAAGGAAAACGGAGGTTTTCGGGAGCGATATACCACGCGCTCCAACTTTGAATGTTAAGTGTATTTCCAATAATTGCAGAATACGCTTCACTTTAGATACGGTGAGTCAGGGCCGCGCCTGCGCATACGGGTTCCGGTGATCCCTAGAACACATAGATTGTAGAGTAAATATGATGATGGTTGTCTATGATTAGCTTGTGGGTGAGCAGAAGGTGTATCAAGATCGTAAATGGGTCGGCGTAGGCGTCTTCCAAAGTTGAGTCTTTATTTATTTTAAGGTTATATTAATTGCTTTTTCATAGAGTTATTCCCCACCTGATTAAACTGATCGAAGCATTAAATTGTGATGTTAATCATCACAAGTAAGTAATTTCCAGAGGACTTGAATTTTCAACATAGTATGATGTTATATGATAACATCATACGCCTAAACCTTTTCCAACTATATCTGGATCTGGTTCCAATTTGACAAGATGTAGGTAGATGAAGATATTAGGTAGTCAGTAGCCTGAAAGTCTGATAACTGGTCTAACCTTAGGATATCGGCATTTCCCAGTAACTGGGTTGTAGAGGTCTGACGGCAGTCGTTCCGTGTAAAATATTGGTATTCAGCCATCTAGTTACACTGGAAGCTGACCCCATAGTTGGGAAAAGGCTAGGCAGAACATTAAATTCTTATTAAAGTGATCAAAGTATCAAATTGTGATGATAAAGATAGGTAGTACGTATCCAGAGGACTTGAATTTTTTACTTTTATTAACATCATTAGACTAGCCTTTCCCCAACTATGTTGTGGTCTGCTGCCAGCCTGATAAGATGCGGTTGAATATCAGTTGTTTACACTTAGAGACTGCCATCTGTCCTGGGAAATTGATGACTTAAAGTGTCTAATTTTAGGTAATCGGTGGTCAGAATTTTAGGCTTTTGACTTGTCGGTAATTTTCATAAGGAACAACGTATTCTCCGAGTCACAGACACGTTAAACTACTTAAATATTAAATGAAACACATGGTAAACGTGGCTTTTAGGACTTCCGATACTTCAGGGATGTTTGCTTGTAGGCATAGTCGTTTAATGGACATCAGACACGCAATAACATTGCTCTAGGGCGGCGGATTACGGCGTGCGGCCACATGGGTAAATATACTACGCAACGGTTAAAGGGGATGTGCCGTAAATTCTGCCTAACCTTTCCCCAACTATATATGTTGAGGTCAGCTTCCAGTCTAACCAGATGAGGCTGAATACCAGTATTTTACACGGAGCGTCTGCTTGGAGACCCTTCTGGTCTCGCCAATAATAGCCCGGTTACGTAGAAAAGGTCCGCAAGACCATCTACAAGAGTCGATTGGGAAAAATAAAAAAAAAACATCAGATCTCCGTAACCCAGTTACTGGGCACTGCCGATATCCTAAGGTTAGACTGGTTGTCAGACTTTCGAGCTTCTGACCTCCCGTAATGACTGTAATAGGTATTCGTATGACACCTGGTACCGACTGTTTAGCGTGCCCTCCGAGGTACGGAGAGGTGTCGACGTGTAACGCACGGTCACCCATCCACAGACTGACCGCGGCAAGGCCGCGCGGTTGGTAATTACTAATTAGCCACGAGCCTCTCACTGTTTGCAAACCTATTACATTAAAAAAAGTTGTCTTTACGATACGTAAACGTAGAGAGGGGGTGGAAAATGGTGGGTGTACGTTAGCAGGTATACCTTTTCCTAATGCTATATGAATCCGTGCCAGGTATGTCACACGCAATTACAAGGAAATACAAGTGAGTATGAAGATACGTCATCCCTATACACTTTGTGGACGAAGTTTTGTTGTAAGATTTTCCTGTAGTTATGCATATTCAATTGGGAAGATGCTAAAGGAAAAAAGCGAAAAAAATATGAATGCATAAGATGCTTTTGAGAATAAAGAAAATAATGAAGTTAGTAAGTAGCTATACAGGGAGTAAACGAAATCATGTAATTCCTTCAAACTTCGTGATGTAGGTACTGCTGACATAGATTAATCCAGCACGGGATACTATTGGATTCCATAAAAAAAAACAAGAAGTAAGGGCGCTAAAATGCGTCAAAGTCAAAGTATTTATTTCAATTAGGCACATAAAAGGCACTTTTGAACGTTAAAATTTTCTAAAAAAAAATAGAATTGATTCTAGTAGCCCCTTCCAAAAGGTAGTTTCGTATGGAGAAGAATGGGAAAGAAACTCCACCGTCACGTTAAGAACAATGTTTACTTCTTGTAATTTGTTTTTTTATTGAATCCAAAAGTATCTAGTGCAGGGTTAATCTATGTCAGCAGTACATCACGAGGTTTGATGGAATTACATAATTATGTTTACACCCTGTATAAAAGGAGGAGGAGAAAGAGGGGCTTGTGGCGCCGGTCATACAATTTGTGTGGTCTGTGGATGGGTGACCGTTCGTTACACATCGCGACCTCTCCGTGCCTCGGAGAGCACTTTAAACAGTCGGTCCCGAGTGTTATACGAATACCTACGACAGTCGTAATCAGAAGGCCGGAACTCTGACAACCGGTCTAAGTTTAGGATAACGGCATTAGCCAGTAACTTATGGCAGTCGCTCCGTGTAAAATACTGGTAATCAGCCGCATCTGGTTAGATTGGAAGCTGACCCCAACATAGCTGGGAAAAGGCTAGGCGGAACGATTGTAGATAATTTTGTAATCTGAGGCTAAATATTGGCTAGACATTGAAATTGAACTTTGTGTGACTTTCATGTTATTTAGAATTTTCAAATTTTGTAGTATTACCATTTATACTTAAGTGACTAATATTTTTAACGTACAAAGTAACAAACGAAAACTTTATCTTTATAAAATTGAAAAAAGTTTTTGAGAACATTTTATTTTATCTCTGTTACTGTTTATAAACCTTAGCTTAGATTAGGCATTTCAACGAAAACCTAAATAACTAGTGCAACTCTAGATTTAATCTGTCCTTATCTTCAACAGGTGCTGTACTTCTGTCTACCCAGTTATGGAATGATAACGTATTATCAGGCCATCAATATCGTATGAAAATCCTATCACTGCGCGGTCCACTTGTGGAATATCTCAGGATTCCAGGGCACGCTTATCAGGTATTTTGGACTGTTGTAAGATTGCGAACTATGGAGCCGTATTCAGGATTTAAATAGTGTATACTATTCTCGATAACGTTCGAATATGCACAAAGCATAGACCAAACTTCTGCATCTATGGGTGCTGTAAAATACTACTTAGGAATTGTCAAGATGGGGCAGCAGGGTACTCCTCACGAATGCCTTTGCTAAGCGTGGAAATCATGACAATATGTTCTATGACTAGCTATCATTTGGACGACGCAGTGAAAATTTTATAGGTTAAAATAATTTGATTTGAATATTAATCTTTTTATATTTCCTTCATAAACATAAACATAATATTATTAGCCCATTACTTTGGCACGGGCCTCTCCTCAGAATGAGAAAGGTTTAGGCTGTAGTCCACCACGCTGGCCTGGTGCGGGTTGGCAGACTACACACATGGTCGAGAACTTTATGGAGCCCTCTTAGGTGTGCAAGTTTCCTCACGATGTTTTTCCTTCACCGTTAACGCAAGTGATAATCAAATTCACACATGAATTCAAAAAGTCAGAGGTATTTCCTAACGATCAAAACAGCAAAATAACCAAGTCAAAATCTTTAATCGCCATTCTAACATTTTTATCAATTTTTTGTCGAATCTACAGTTAACATTTCCTCGCTTCCAAAACGTGCACGATGTCGACAGTCGTCTTCAGAATACGATCACGTGAACAAAGTGTGCCAGTGCTTGATAAGATGGCTGACATGCATCACTTTAGATAAACCATTAAATAGTAGCTAATCGACGCACGAGAAGTGGTTATCATAGCCACTGTCGATAGGAATTTTGTTTGTCATATAGGTGTGAGTAGTTTCAGGAACAAGTTGATGAAAATGAAATGTATTTATAGATTATTTAATTTATCAGCCTATTATGTTAGATATGCCTTGTTGGTCTAGTGGTCGCTAGCGCGTCTGCCGGTCTTGGGTTCGATCCCTAGGTCGGGCAATGGGTATTATTGGGTTTTTCCATTAGGAATTTCCCAGTAGCAACCCGTAATCTGGATTTGTGACCGGTTAATGGCAATAGGCTCGCCCCCTATTATATGAGACTTAAACATAACTGGCGAAACGAAGGTGTACTAAAAACACCTCTGCCGACCGCTTCGGGGAATGCAAGGCGTGATGTTATGTTAGATAATATGCTCTCCTACTTCTGCGCAAAGGTATCCCTTTATTTTTCAAATTTTATTTTTGTATTCCTTTACTTTTCAAAGTTCCTATTTCATATAAAACAATCTTCTTCTTTTCGCGTGGTTAACGACTAACCTGGTGTCACTAATCACACAAAGTGGCCCAAACCATGGGCCTCTGACTTGGCTTCACATGCCGTCAAGAAAATACCTCTCAGGCATGCCGGTTTCCTCGTGTTGTTTTCCTTTACTGTTTTTAAGCAAGTGATAATTATACAATACGCACGTGAATCCGAAAAGTCAGAAGTACGTGTCTTGGATTCGGACTCGAGACCTATGACTTGGCAGTCCGACGGTCACACCACTAGGCTGTCACTGCTAGTACACGAAAAACGATATAAACATTAACAGGCACTTATGAATTCGCGGTGTCAAATTGTAGGTGCTATGGAGAAGAACAAGCACCAAACTGCATGGGTATTGCCACCCCTCACAAATTTCTAAAGAAGTCATTCCACCATCTCCTTGGTGGTCTACTGCGATCCCGTCTAACTGTCTCATAGCCCCAGTTCTGTGCTGGATCTATAGTTTGTCTAGGTCTAAAATTATTTCTGGTGGAATCGGAATTGAAGTCTTGTGCCATAGATTTCTGGTAGCAACATCAAGGAATGCATCATGCACGTAAAATACGATATGCGTCGATTTGCAATATGAGGTCCTGCGCAGATGGCAGCACCACGGCAAGCCCTCATCACTACCAATAAGCGCCCATTTTAACGGATCCGTCGATACTGGACGTGTTGTTCATATCTGTACCGACGTTTCAGTTAAACAAATAGCAGCTACGTCGCATCTGGCAAGCAGGATATGATAAAAATAAAGGATCCATATATTTTTTACTGGATTCGGAATACTGTCGTGAATGTAATGTCGTGAACTCGCTCATACAATTACAGGTGCCATCACCAAAATAAAAACGGATCCTGTAAACAGTTTCTGTGTGAACTACCTGTTAGAACGAATTAACAGCTCTTCGTAGCACTATAATATCTGTATTTGCTCTCCAAAAACTCCAAGGTTGGTAATGGGTTGGTCCCACTCATACTGAATACAACGAAAATGTAGAAATACCTTCGCAGTTAGGAGTGCTGCACAAACAAAGTCCGTCACAGATTATCTTTGAAACGAATTATTGAACCATTATCGTGATAAGTGATAACAAACTAACCCGGTTTGGGAGATAATGTGTGTTTAATGTGCGCGCAGATTCACTATCTGGGTGTTCTTGGAAGGTACCTATTTCTTTATAATAAATAGCTACATGTATTATGTACATAGAACTACTGTGACGTACAGTCAATGACAGGTCGACATGGCAATCGGGTATGAGGTGAGTCGTGGAGGGGGGACGCCCCGCACACCCGCACAGCGCCCGCGCCATCATAGTCTTAGCGCTGCATGAGTCCCAACGACCGCGTTTATCGATTTCGGTCTCACTCACGTTGTTGCTTGTAGTTATGTATTAAAAATGACTAGAAAATTGCCATTTCGACCTGTCTAGTTACCAACAAGTAATACATTACGAATATAAATAAGAATATTCCTTCAACACATTCCTCTTTGGTGTATTAAGAGTAGACTAAGGATGTGTCAAGAGGATGGTCAACATCCTCCTATGCGTTGATAAAAATATACTGCATTCATCAATCCATCTTGGGCATTATCGTGGCTATGTTTTGTCACAAGCGTTCATTATAGCGATTGATACTCGAAATATTAATGATCAGTAGAAAAACCTATATTACTTATTTTATGTTCAGCTTAGGAGCTTATATTACATGCAACATGAATATGCAAACACAACGCATGTTAGAAGTTCTAAAAAAGGCTAGGCAACATCCACAGATTGCCAATAAAGAAGTATTGGATCCTTTATGTTAGTCAGATTCTCAGAAGAAATGGCGATAGATCCTATTACAAATTGAACCGCCTCCATTTCATAATACAACAATGTTCTGTCTAGATTTTTCCCAGCTATGTCATTGCGGTCAGCTTCCAGTTTAACCAGATGCGGCTGAATACCAGTATTTTATACGAAGCGACTGCCATCAGATCTCCGCAACCCAGTTACTGGGCAATGCCGATATCCTCAGTTCAGACTTTCGGGCTTCTGACTTCCCGCAACGACTGTCATAGGTATTTGTATGACACCCGAGACCAACTGTTTAACGTGCTCTCCAAAGCACGGGGGACGAACGTTCACCCATCCACAGATTTACCACGGCAAGCGCAGCTTAACTGCGCAAATCGTATGATCCGCGCGGTTATTAACTAGCCACAAACCCTGATTTCATACTACAACAATAAAAAAAGAAAAACAATTAAACACTCCGATATAAGTACTTCACAGTTAGCAGCTGCTAAGCGCTTACGAGTACTATTTTCTAAATACTCGCCAACAGTGAATGGTTAGGTCACATGGTGGAGCATAGATAAGTGGAAAGTGACTTTAGTTAATGGAATTAGTTGTACTCTCATTTGCAAGTACACGACCGTTTCGTTCATTCATGGTAAGGCGAATTCCTGTTTGTATTTGTGCGTAGTGCTCAGATTCTCGGATCATTATGTCATGAGGATTGTAAGTGAATGATCTTACTTATTATTTCTTTGTTCTCACATAATTACAAACATTGTCCGACATTCATTGTATCGTCATTGCCTCGTTGGTCTAGTGGTGGCAAGCGCGAATGCTGATCCTGGGTTCGATCCCCAGGTCGGGCAAAGTGTTATTGGGTTTTTCTGTACGAAATTCCTCAGTAGCAGCCCAGAGTTTGGATTTATGCCCGGGTGATGGCAATAGACTTGCCCCCTATTACATGGGACTTAAAAATAACGGCGAAATGAGGGTGTTACTATACACCTTTGCCCAATCCTTCGGGGAATGTAGGAGTGATGTTATGTTATCTGTTTTCTCCGAATCAGGTTTTTTCTAGATTCTCTTCATAATGACGTCGACATTATCGATTTCGAAGCTGTCTGTCTGTCTTGGAAATTGAGAATCAAAACAAAGAGTCTATCATGATTCTTGTCTTCTCTCATGTCGACACGAGTATTATGGGAGTAGCTAGCGTCGTGAAAAGATTAGCCAGTCAGCTAAGTTGGGAGCGGGCCTGACTGCCCAGGGAGCGAGGGACGTACTTAAGAACCGTCTCTTGTGGAGGTTTTTTAATGCACCCCATGATTCTTTTAAGAAAAAATCGCGGTAGATCTGATCGAAAACATCGTTCATTTTGGAGACACCCACGTCCTCACTACCTTTTTTTATCTTTTGAAAACCCTTATGGATGTCCCTCGCCTGGAGAAGGCGAGGGGCTCTGCCGGACTCTTACCGGCTAAAAACCAACGGTGTTCCTCCTCCTGACCGTTTGGCCGAGGTCACGGGATTCGTAAAAGCATACACCGCAACCCCGTCAAACGTCCTCACTACCTACACGCCTTTCCAATTATCGTTTCTCCAAATTTTATATGATTGTTCTTCACACGCGACTTTGACGTAACAATCGAACGTCATAACGATTCCAATTGCTCTATAATATCTCCTCAGAACTGGCCAGCAGGAAAGGATCCAAAACAAAAATATCCCGCTACATTTCTCCAAAGCGATTGAATGGCTTCATTCACCGAGTCGATCATCGCATAACGGTAATGTTGGTCTATCAACCGTCCACCAGTTTAATCTGACCTCTCGAATTTACCACAGAACCTCAACTTTCGTATTTCTTTTGGCAGGTCGAGCGGGGCAGGGGAGGTCTGGTGGAGCTGGGCTATGTAAGAAGACGTGTTTTCGATTCAGCTCTCGTCCGCAGCGCTTCCTCGAAGTCGTGCTATGTGCACGTACTGTTGTCTGTATGAATGGGCGTTGGTACGATACGAAAATTCCAATGATTGCCCTCAATTTTTCAGTTGAAACCTATATTTTTGTTGGCTGTGATGAAAGTTCAGACTATCATATCCGATTAACAAAACAGCAAATATCCTAATAGCTTAGAAGCCTTGTTATCAAGTTTTTAAACTGATTTAAGAATATCCATTTATATTTGAGCCGTTTGGGGTTGAAACACTAGGGCCATGGGGTCCGAGTGCCCACTTAGTTTTTCGCGACATCGCCAAGCGGTTGGTCAACTCTTCACGTGACCATAGGGCTGGCCTATATTTTGGCCAAAGAATCAGCATTGCCATACAACGTGGCAATGCTGGCAGCCTTATGGGCACTTTTCCTGTTGACAGCGAAGCGGACGAATTTTTTGATGCCCTTTGATTCTTTTACTTTATATTTGTATTTTAGTAGTTAAGATTTATACTGTATAGGTATATTAGGATAATTCTGTAAATAAATGTTGTAGATATTTCTGTAAATAAAAAAGAATATCAAACATGATTATTATAGAACTACGATAAAGGAAATCCTAGTACCTGTTCCATTTATAGAAAAATGCACAAACACTTTGCCTGAGAATAAATAGTTTTTCTAAAGCGGGAACTGAACCAACTTTAAATCAAAAGTGATCACTGCGACAGCGCCACTTAGATGTTCTAAAAATACCTACGCATGATAGGCATTGTTATTTTTGGTACAAATAGTCGCCTGCGCACGTGGTACGTATTAGAAATGCTAAGCTTATCCTTACAATTTATTTATGCATGCGTATCGTCACCAATGTTTCGGAGAAATCATGTCTGCCAAATTATGTGGCGGTGGATCAGCAGCCGTGTCGTCCCCGGTTTGTTGTAAATCTTTTTATCTTTACATAGTATAAAACAAAATCGCTCCCGCTGTCTGTACGCTTAGATCTTTTAAACTACGCAACGGATTTTAATGCAGTTTTCAGCAATAGATAGAGTGATTCAAGAGGAAGGTTTATATGCCTCATATTAGTATCTACATTGCACCCGTGCGATGCCGGGGCGGGTCGCTAGTATGTTATAAACAACTTTCTGACGAAAGCTCTGATGAGCTTGATATATGCCTTTACTAAAATGACAAATATGAAAGGGCTTTCGAAGTCGGATAAAAAAGGGTATAAGAAGAGATAGGCGAAGAAGAAAAGATGGATCTCGTTAGATGATGACGTTCCGGTGAATGTTACAAATTTTGTTGTAACGACTATTATGTACCCTCTGAAACCCATCTAGAGTTCAAGACTTACGGAGAGTTAAGGGCTTCTGAATGCCCAGAAATACTGTGATGAGATATTCGTCTAACAACCTCTGCACGGAGCGAAGGGTCACGATTCGTAAAGTCTCGATGTATTATCCAAGCAAAGATTGCAGCAAACGCGGCTTCATCGTGTACATTGCTATTGCATTTAGTCAACTGCCTTGTTGGTGTAGTGGTGGCAACCGCGACTCCTTATCGCGAGGTCCTGGGTTTGATTCCCAGGTCGGGCAAAGTGTATTGGGTTTATCCGTGTGGAATTCCTCAGTAGCAGTTTGGAAAACTACACAATAGGGTTTAGAAACTTTTGCGTAATTTCTGTAAATTTCGGTAGGCTACAGTGATATATATCAACTTCAGCAGCAATCATTAATGAGCCGCATGGCGCGTGACAAGGAGGCAAATTTGAGCGGATTCGTCATAACATAATGGCGAAATGAGGGTGTTACTATACACCTCTGCCTAACCCTTCGGAGAATAGAGGCGTGATGTTATGTTATTTGCAGCCATGAGCACCTTACCGTTGTCAATTCCATATAGCTAGGTACCACAAATATGCTCCAACAAAATCTTACTCTAAGTAAACTCAGTTCCCACATATCCAACAAAAACAATAAAATCAGAACGCACATCTCAAGAAAGGAAGTTAAAAAATCCGTGCGCACGGAAGCGGCGGCCGTTGGCTCCGTACGCTGTACCCATACTGATGATGGAAGGGAGATGTTAATGATCGATCGTGGATCGTGAGAGGAGAGCATTAGCATACTGCGTGACTCGACAGGCTGCGGCGACATAGATCGCGTGTAGGAGAGGTTATGATAGGTAGAAATGGTTGTCAATCAAAGAGTCGATAATATATTAAATGTTGGCAATCATTTAAACTGTTAGCGAAATTTTGTGTAATTGATCAGCAATGCCTGATTGAAGGAGAGCGTTATTTACAGTAAGTTTTGTTGTGTTGTTTTATTAAAAACTAGCTGTGTCCTCACGGCTCCGCCTTTTCTCTTTATAATATTAGTATAGATGAATGGTTTTTTTTAGAAGTGAACGTTGCGGTCACTTCTCACCTACCCTTTCCATCACTTCTAATAAAAAAAAATCCTCATTTATATCTCTCGCCTTGGCAAGGCGAGGATCACTTCTAACATAACTTAAATTAACTCTAAAACTTTATGTTAGAACTGTTAAATTTTGTTTCGGAGAAAGAGGGAATTTGCTGTTGTTTTCCGTTTTTTGGATTACATCTTATTCGATAGAAAGTAGCCTATTTTAAAGAAATTTAGATTTTTACATTAATTTTACCCGAGAAAACTAAACACATTCTATCTCTTTTCGAAGGCTTAATTTTAGAAATTTCTTCATCTACATAAGAATAATATTATCATCCGTTTAGAACGCATCTCGGGTGTTAAAATTCCAAAGTGTCAAGTTCGAGCGGTCAACAATTTGTGATCGGAATTACGAGTACTTCGGCCCAGCATATCTTGGCACGTGGCGAAAGAGGGACCTATATTTGAATGTACTGAGTTTGACGTATTTTTGACAATTGACTTTACAAGCTTTACAAGCAATAATATAGACAAGCATATAATTTTGGGACGCAGTGCATAATATCACCAAGCACATATTTAGGGAGTATTTCCATGGAGGGTTTATGTCAGGCAGGCGGCAGGTCATAAAACAATAAGCCAAAACCTCTAACACCATGGATTTACGAAATACACATGTTGCCGACCCCACCTAGTGTGGGATAAGGGCAGGAAGAAGAAGAAGACTTTACAAGCAGCGCCGTCATGAACTGCCATGGTATGCTGGACTCTCTAAGTACATGGGATATTAGTCCGTGGAAATTTGATGAAATCAAAAAAACTTGGCCAGACATAAAATGAGAAACTATCTAGCTGCGCTTGCGACCATACGTCCTTAAATTGCTGACCCATGTTCTCGCCTTTTCTTGCTTTATCACTAGGTACAGGCGAAAAGCCCATAGACAAGGAATTAAGATTAGTATAATGTTACTTATTTTGAAAAGTAACAACGTAATAACAGAATATTAGATTATCCTAAGATGGCGTCAAATATCCACTTCTTATAAACGTAAAGTTAATATTTGAGATAACGTGAATTGATAACAGATCGATCGTGGCGTCAAAATCAATATTAGTTCTGGAGATTTATTTAAAACCCGTTCCCAAGAGGCGGGGGGTTTGTTCTGCTTGGCTCTTTGATATTCGCACTATGTTTGGGCGAAAATATACAAAGAATAAAAAAAATAGAAAAATGTTTTTTTATTACCATAATTCGATAGCCATACTGAATAAAATGATTGTCTTCTACGTTATAGGGCGCGGGTTAATTTCCCAGCAATGCCGATATATAAAAAAATAAAGGTTAGACCGATTCGCGTGACGATCTCCGGTCACCCTAGTGAGTGGCCTGCGGGCGGCGGGTTAGGGGACCCGTCGAGGATGCGGGGCAAGGCCCCACAGAGGAGAGGTCCGCCATGGGTTGGCGGACCGGTACCTGCCGGGGTTGCGGTGCGTGCTTTTGCGAATCCCGCAACCCCGGCCGAACGGTCAGGAGGAGGAACTCCGTCGGTTTTTAGCCGGTAAGAGTCCGGCAGAGCCCCTTGCCTTCCCCGGGCGAGGGACATCCATGAGGATTTTCAAACCGATTGTCAGATTTTCGGGTTTCTGACTTTCCGTAACGACTGTCATAGGTATTCGTATGACAGACACCCGGGACCGACTGTTTAACGTGCTCTTTGAGGCACGGAGGGGTCTCGATGTGTAACGAATGATCACCCATCCACAGACTGACCGCGGCTAGCGCATCTTAGATTGATAATTAGCCAAGAGAACCTCAAAAAAAACTTCCAAGAGAATACGCGATTTTTTTAAATGCCAATTATTTTTTTGTCTTCCTTATTTTTTTTAAGAAATAACGAAATAAATAGTCTTGGTTTCCAAATCAATGTTCCTTTCGTTTTAAATGTTTTATTTGGTTTTTTCTATTTTCTTAACATTTTCCTGCACATTTATTCGGTTGTGCCATCGCTATCAGGTGTGGTTCTTGGTAGTGCCAAACAGGTGTCCATACAACTCAGTACTAAAGCCAATCAATCGCTTAATCACATGTTATTTAATTTAATCTATCGTGATACATGGGTGCCAATCGTAAGATACATCATATAATAATGACATTAAAATAATATCCGGATTATTAATGAAATTTTACGTTTCATCATGAATTAGTAGTTCTTTAAGTAAATGATAATCTTATGTATTACCGATAAAGAATAGCGCGTCTTCTTTACATTTATGAGTGCTGTAAAAGAAACAGCTATTTCACACAGCGAATCCGTTTTAACGAATCTGTCGGTACTGGATGTGTTGTTCACATCTGTACCGACGGATCAGTTAAACAAATGGCAGCTGCATCGCGTCTGGCAGGCAGGATACGATAAAAATAACTAATCCAGTATTTTTTACTGAATTCGTAATACTGTCGTGTATGTGAACTCTAAAAAAAAAACGAATCCACTAAAACGGGTCCTGTAAACAGTTTCTGTGTGAACTAGCTGTAAGGGATTGTGTAAAGAGGACAGGTATGTATACTGCATTCACCAATTTGTCTGCCAAGCGTGATTATTATAGCAATATTATGGTTCAAGACATTTATTCCTCAAAACAGAATACAATCTATTCACTTACAACGAGGAACACTAGTTATTAGTAAAATTTTGAACGGGTGTCTAATCAGAATGTATATAATTATAAAATAAACCATACTGTTAGTTATTGACTTATCATTGTGTTAGTAAACAACAAAGTATTCTAGAAAACATCTGGTATTTTTTTTTATGTAGGTAATCAGCAAAAAATATTCGCAAGCCGACTGAAGAATATTCCCCGAAGGGTTGGGCAGAGTTCTATAGTAACACCCTCATTTCACCGTCATGTTTAAGTCCCACGTAATAGAGGGCGAGCCTATTGCCATCAACCGAGCAATTCATACTGCGGGCTGCTACTGAGGAATTCCACACGGAAAAACCCAATAACACTTTGCCCGACCTGGGGATCGAACCCAGGACCTCACGATCAGCAGTCGCACTTGCCATCACTAGACTAACGAGGCAGTTTATATTTATTGTAGCTGTCAAAGGACTTAAACATAACGGCGAAATGAGGGTGGTACTATACACCTCTGCCCAACTCTTCAGAGTATAGGCGTGATGTTATGTTTATAATGAACTAGCTGTTTCCTCACGGCTCCGTCTGCGTAAGAAGTTTTAAATATAGCCTATGTTACTCAGTGATAATGTAGCTTTATAACGGTAAAGAATTTTTGAAATCGGTACGGTAGTTTTTAAGTTTATTCGTTACATACGAAATACAAATCTTTCCTCTTTATAATATTAGTATAGATATAGATGCAGGTACTAATACTATCTACTATAACTAATAAATTCTAGGCACGTCGCAAACTATTAATTTATTCTTACACAACTTATTGCTGTTGTTAATTAGTTTACTCATTCTTCTTGGCAATTGATCAAATAGTTTACGTAATCTGAAGTTAAGAGGAAGATTTTAAAGGTGTTGACTATTTGTTTTCATTAAACCTGTTCTTCTGTTTATGGTTTGATTCTTCTACTTTATTTACTATACAACTTGTTGATCTAACAGGATCAGTAACTACTATCAAGAATTATCATTCTTTTTTCAATTTAACCTATAAGTAATAAATATAATTATTTATAAAGTTGTTCAGATTTTCTTAAAACGTCAAACATCGCTCAAATCAAACGTTTCTGGAAGAATGGGTGGGGCAGATGGGCGCTTGCCCCCCACCCTGGCACGGAATAGAATAGGTAAATGGTCTAGATTCAGTCAACTTGCCACCCATGTCTACAGAACAATTACCCAAAATAGACAGACCAATACCCGATTCCGTCTATACTCATTTGGACCTAAAAAATAAGGTTATGAGGAAAAATTGTCCCATAATCACATTCTGCACTTCCAGATTTATTAAAAAGACAAATATTTACTGTCTGACTGAGTTTACCCCACCCTGGACAAAACCCTGGCTACGCCATGATATGTTTTTTTCTTTAATTTTTTGTTTAGCACAACTGGGATACGTTCGCTGTTTTAATAAATCTTGCAATTCTTGCAGACATCGAAAACAAATCAATAGAGTAAGTATTTCTTAATAGGTACCAACAGGAAAACGACAAGGATGAGCGACGACAGTCCGGTCCATAGTGGAGCAAACGGCGTCGTAAACATTGATTCCCGGTATCACATAATGCTGCATTGTAACATCTCCGCCGTTATCAATGGACGAACTCGACACTCACACATTCTTTGCATGCTCAGCTATCTTGTAAGAGGAGCGCCTGCGCCGATGTTGGTACATTCTAGATTGAAAATCTTTAATATTACTTGAAAGTCTGAATTATTGCTAATAAAATGATAGTATGATGTGAAAAGCTGAGATTATAAAAGGTGTAAAAAGACCCTTCACGAAGCCGTCAACCATGCATTCAGTACATCAAACTAAGTAACCCTACGTAAAAATTGTCGCTGGGAAACGACTTTTTTTGGGTGAAAAATTTCGTTTTACTGTAAAGCTCAATGTAACGCACTCAAAACACTGTGCTGATGCAATGAGTAGTAAACGGGTAATGGAGGTATTTCAAGTACATTTGCAACCTTCAAAACTAGTATTTTAAAAAAAGTTGGAACTTTGACCTCCAATATCTCCGTAACTAGAAGGTTCCCAGGCATAGTCCAGAACAAAAAAAATATCGCAATGACGTGGAGAATAAGTGCCTTTCGGCTTCGTTCTATTTACACCGTTTAGAACTTCAGATAGATGTTGACTGTTTTTTTTTTATTGTATTTCTTGTAGGTGGCCTTGTGGACATTTTCTACGTAACCGGGCAGTTATTGGCGAGACCTGAAGGGTCTCCAACCAATGGGAACGAGTAAAATACTTAACCTAAGCTAACTACTACTACTAACATCATGACTACTAGCAACAACAGCAATAAGGGCGACCCCTAATGGGACTCGTACCTCGGCTTAGGGCGTTGCTGGCGGGAGGACTGGGAGGTAGACAGCTTGATGAGGGCTGAATTATCGGTGTGAATTTTAAATTTTCTAAATACTCTACCAGCCTTATGGGCACTTTTCCTGTTGACAGCGATGCGGACGAATTTTTTGATGCCCTTTGATTGTTTTACTTTATATTTGTAGTTAAGATTTAGTAGTTAAGATTTATATTGTATAGGTATATTAGGATAATTCTGTAAATAAACGTTAGAAAACATACAGCGATCAAAAAAAAAAAACCTCTACTTAGAAAAAGATAGAATATTTAGTTTGGGAATCTGTCCAAATTCAATTCCAGGCCAAATTAATCGATTTTCAGTAGGTGTTCGAAGTGTGGTCTTCGTCTTTTTTTGTTTTTTAAGAAGAAACGTTGCCCCTCACTAGGATTTCTCCTGTATCGTGGGTGCGTTTACAGACACAAATTTTCACATGCACAAACGCCCAGACCCGGAACATTTATCGGTAGGCCATACAAATATTTGTTCCGTGCGGGAAGCGAACCCACGACCCGTAGCGCAGAAGCCAATCGCTCAGCCACTGCACCAAACGTGTGGTCTATCTTTACCTATACCTTAATAGGGTTGTCTACTATAATGTTGACATTTAAAATGTACATTTTTGATTTTTGTTTTAAAACTGTTTGAATCAAACTCAACAAAAGAAAAGTTATACTGCAATTTAAAACTTGGATTTTAGGCTTAAAATAAATAAAACCAAAGGTTCACACGGTATGTGTCAACAGGCTAATAAACAAATAAAATTCTCAAATATTCTGAATGCGCATGACCCGAATATAGATCTTGACATGATTTACATGCACGGATTTTTAACATCTCAAAGTGATTTATATAGTATTACTTTATTAATGCACTAGGTAGACCGCACGGCTTAGTTTGAAACTTAGAAATATTTCAGAAGGTTGACGATAGATTTCGTAATGATTCGACAAGAAAGGTTTTCCCAAACAATGTCCAAGATTTGAGTGTCTCAACAGAACTTGATCACGCCATGATCTTTACAGTAAGCCAACAATAATTTCTTTCATCCTTGTGGTGTGTTTCTGAATTCACAGAAAAACACCTGCCCTCCACATGTTTTGGCCAAACCAGATTTTCATAATCTTATGTTATCAATTTACAAATCGTCGCTCCGCCTGACAAGTTCCATTTGTGAATTTTGCATGGTTATGGCAAACAACAAAAAAATGTATTTTCTAAATAAATTATAAAACAACAAAACTATTTCTGCAGCATCAAAGAGAATTTATTAGTAATTCAGACACACCAGAATCGGTATTATAATATCAATTACTCAGTGCTAATATGGATAAAACGACTCTCCAGGGAGAATATTGGGTAGACCACCTTAGTAGGAGACCACACGCCACTATTAATTCACATATTATTATTATTAGCAAGAATAAATAAGAAGTAAAAGGGAAACATAATTCAAAAGCACATCTCGGTGGGATCCGTATAATAGTATGCGCAAACGCATGCCAGCACGCCCCACCCGCGCGCATCGACCGCGCATTCAGATCGACTCCTGCGCATCTCCCGAGACGTTTTGAGGAAAAACGTGAGTTTCTGTTATGATCTGGTTATTGAACTTTTGTTCCTTGAAATTGTGCAATAATTAATTGTTATTTGTTTGTTGTGTTTCCTGTTTAATGTTATGTTTTTTTATAAAAAAAAGGTTAATTGCTTATGGTATAAGAATTTCTGGTATGATATTTTAATTACAAACTTAAAATGTCATAGCTAAGGAAGTAAGAGCGAGTTCACATACACAACAGTATTCCGAATCATAACTTTCATAATCATAACTTTAACTTTTGTCATCATAAACTGGATGACGGAACAGTATAAAAAACGGATCCGTACATGAAGATGTATGGAAAAGTATGGGTGCCTTTACACAAGATCCGTTATATTTAACGTATCCTGCCAGTCAGATGCGATGCAGCTGCCATTTGTTTAACTGATCCGCCGGTACAGATGTGAACAACACATCCAGTACCGACAGATCCGTTGTGTGAACGGGTTCTTAGTACTTATTTTTTGAGTTGCAGATGACTACGGAAGCTACTAACGATCCGATACGTAGTTAAAATAAAAGATTAATCGGTGACTATTTTCTTGTTATAGCCATTAAAGGTGGAGGTTAAATCGACTGAACCATCGCTGTGCACAAACAAAGCCGTTACGACGATCGCGGGCGCAAACGTTCACTTATTCATATCTTCATTTTTTTATGTGGTTAGTGACTAACCTGGTGTTAGAGTTTACGCCGCCCAAGGGCCTCTGACTTGGCTTCACATGCCGTCGAGAAATATCTCTCAGGCATGCCGGTTTCCTCACGATGTTTTCCTTCACCGTTTTTAAGCAAATGATAATTATACAATACGTACATGAATCTGAAAAGTCAGAGGTGCGTGCCTTGGGTTCGAACTCGAGACCCACACCACTAAGCTATTACTGCTACTTATTCATATAAAAAATATTCAGGTTCAGTACTTACGATGCAAGTACACTGAATCATAGGTCTTAAAACGAGGAAAAAAAATCGGTAGGGGTATTTCCGTGGTGACAATCACTAGTTCCTAAAAGTTAGTCAACCAATCAACCACAGATTTCTGTTTAAATCTTGTCCTAACACCTTTATTCTGGATATATATTTTCATGCAATAGCGATATTGTTACGATAAAGTTTTCAGGGTTTTTAAAGAAAATCATTTATGTAGCCTTAACAAGAGACACAAAGTCATCAATAAAGTAAGTACATACATACATGCATAAACTCATGCCTTTTTCCCATGGGGGTAGGCAGAAACTATAGAACGCCACATGCTACGACCCTTACATACCCCTTTCGCTTCATCCATACATTCATACATCTTGTCATACACGCACGCCGGTTGAGAGTACTACGCACCTGACCTTTGTGAAGAACATCACCAATAACATCGTTGTATGTCCTTCTAGGACGTCCTCTACGCCGCGTTTCCATTGACATCCGCCTTATAAATTCCTTTTGTTAATCACCGTTCACTCATTCTCTTAACATGACCAAAACACCTAAGCATACTCCTTTCAATTTTTGTTACTACATTAAATAAGTATTCCAAGAAAAAAATGTCTCCTCTCTCTTCTTCAACCCGTATCCACCTAATGTTGGGTGTAGATCTCCTACATTGCACGCCGTTCACCCCGGTCTTAGAAAAAAAGCCCAAGAAAAATATAATTTATGTTTTTTTTCCCATAAGAATGGCCTTGTGTCTAGAACCTAGACTGGTCAAATGCCTGTTAATTTACCTAGATTACAAAATCTCTACACGATTACGACTGAAAAAGAAAGTTTTGTAAGTACGGGATAGAGAATGAATTTTGATTATTATTTTGTATATTTCTGAGATTTCTGGCTCAGAACAAATCGTTTTTAAACGGTTTTAATTAGCTCGACTTCGTATATTTGTTTATTTCATTCAAATCTTAACTGATTCTCCTGAAAATTCAGACACAAATTCAATTCCCATGAAAATATTCCTACTAGCCATTTTGCTCCACTATGTTTTGGGGTCAACTTCCAGTCTAATCAGATGCGGCTGAATACCAGTATTTTAAACGGAGCGACTGCCATCAGACCTTCGCAACCCAGTTACTGGGCAATGCCGATATCCTAAGGCTAGACCGGTTGTTAAACTTTCGGGCTTCTGACTCCCCGTAACGACTGTCATAGGTATTCGTATGACAACCGGGGCCGATAGTCTAACGTGCTCTTCGAGGCATGGAGGGGTCTCGACGTGAAATGAACGATCACCTATCCACAGACTGACCGAGGCAAGCGCAGCTTCGCTAATAATCAATGCAATCAATTCCCATGACAATAGAACATTATAATAATTTCAACCTTCTATCCTCAAATCCAGATGCTGAAGGATAAAACCGTTTAACTCAAAAGTTTTTTAAAATGATTATTTTGTTTGACTATTTTATTAATGAATAATAAATAATATTTATAAAATAAATACACATGTATATATTAAAACTTGATCAAAACTGTAACAATTTTAATGAGGTCCCTCGAAAATTATCGCAAATTTTATTCCGTACGGCGCAAAAGAATAGAGATCCACCGCTCACGTACCAAAAGGTGTATGGATAAAAATTCGTGAGTGCTACATACATAACTAATAACTACGTAGTTTCTACCATGGTTTCTACCATGCCAGAATAAGGACACACATCGATTTCACTCGGGCCATTGTATTCGGATTCTGCGTATCGAAAGATCACCGAACGTGGCAAGAATGCTAATCATGGAGATGAAGAAGGCGTGATGACGAAGTGAATTCATTTGAGGATATGTCATCTTCGGTACTTGGTTCGCAATAATGTTTGAGTTCAGAATTTAATATTTAATACACCAGTTTCTGCTTGGTGGGACTTTGTCTGCTTGAAACACGATTTTTGTAGAATTAAGGGAATCCTTAACTCATGCGAACATTTTAGTACATACATAGACCTCTTGCTATTATATTATTTAAAATATACAAGATTAGTCGGAAAGGGGGTACTAAGCCGAAAGCGTGTTAAAGTACCCATAATAATACATAACTTTTGCTCTACAAATTTCCCCAAGTTAATAGTACAAGAGAAATAGCTGTTCAAAGATTTCATAAAAAATATGCTAAATTCTATCTATCCTCAGCTATGATCAGACTTGGTTACATTTTACGTCATATTTGGGGTCACGGATTAGATACTCCATTTTCTGAATTCATAACTAAAGCAGGGATGAAGAATATTTGAAAAAACTAAAAATAAATAATTTTTCATGGAAAAAAAATTAATCGTTTTTTTTATATTTAACACTTTCTTTTAAACAACAATCATCAGTGATACATTAAGTGGTCCGCGGCTTAGTACCCCCTTTCCGACTAACCTTGTATATGTAGATACATTAAGGTTAGCTACTTCTTTAAGACCAGTAAATTTTGTTTAAGAACTTGAGACCTAGGCGTGATAGTGAGTCCAGTCTGAGTCCAAAATTATATTAAGTGATTAAGAGCCGTAAAAGCACACCCATATTAATGTCAAAATAATGCTATAGTCACCGCTACGGAAAAGGTCCTTATAGAATTAAAAAGGTTACGTTACGCTTCATGAGATGCGCGTACGCAAACTGAATGTTAATTACCTGTCCAAATGAAGATAATGAATAAGATGGGGCGACTGTTAGGCGCTATTGAAGGTACAGGATCTTTTGTTGATTCTGGTTTAGATCTTCGAAATGATTCAATGAATTTTGATTTATCCAATTTATTGCTGGAGGGACTTCCTTGTTTGAAGGACCATTTTCTTCTTCATCATCATCAAATTACCAGCTTTCAATGAATGCTCCATCGAAAAGTATTTTAATGAATGATAAACAAAGGATCTGGGTTCTACCTTGGGTTAAATAATTAATGGTATTTGCAGTACAGTCATTAGTGCTTTGTTTTTCATAGACCTTAGATGTATTTCATAGCCTACGTGATCAGACAAAGAGTCATGAGTTTGTAACCACAGTACCTATTTAACTGACCCACTAGCAAAAGAATTTCTGTGCCACTGGCCTATATTAAAAAAAAAAACATTTCATAAATCCGAGGTATACCTACAAGGTTAGTCGGAAAGGGGGTACTAAGCCGCGGGCCACTTAGGTAATGTATCACTGATGATTGTTTTAAAGAAAGTGTTAACATTTCAAAATTCGATAAAAGTTTTTTCATGCAAAATTATTTACTTTAATTTAGTTTTTCAAAAATTGTGGTTTTTTTACGAATTCTGAAAATAGAGCTTCTAATCCGTAACCCCAAATAATGACATTAAATGTAAACACAGCTGATCATAGCTGAGGATAGATAGAATTTAGCGTATTTTTTATGAAATCTTTAAACAGCTATTTCTTTTAAACTAATGACTTTTGGGGAAGTTTTAGAACAAAAGTTATCCATTATTATGGGTACCTGCTTTTACAACCTTTCGGCTTAGTACCCCCTTTCCGACTAACCTTGTATACTACTTATAGAAACAGGAGAAATAATTACCACCTTACAACAATTATTATTGTAGAATAACATAAAACACATTGCAACAATATCAAGATAACAGCATTTCTGGGCACAAAAACAAAAAGCAACCAACACATATGTACATAATTTAAGTAAACCAGTCAATTACCTACTGATGGCATCGCCGAATTTAAAATGTAAACCCACACGTATAATATATTGTCAACGCTAATATATGCCAACGGAAATAAGTCGAAAGATAAAATGACTTGTTTCTTCCATTCCGCGGTAATGGGCGGCGAGGCGGTTTCGCATATATAAACTAAGATGTGGGGGCTACGTAGGATAGGAGTCGACTGACAAAAGATGCACGATATGTAGAATTTTTCTTTTTTAACTTTTTTAATGTCGACTTGGTAGCGTTTGGCCCTAGTCTCACCTGACGGTAAGCGCAGAACAGAGATATAGAGGGATACCCATATACCCCTCTGGCACTCACATACACAGCCGGAACATTTCTCGTTTCTTTGGGATGTTCTGCCTAGCCTTTTCCCAACTATGTTGGGGTCAGCTTCCAGTCTAGCCAGATGCGGCTGAATACCAGTATTTTACACGGAGCGACTGTCATCAAACTTCCGCAACCCAGTTACTGGGCAATGCCGATATCCTAAGGTTAGACCGGTTGTCAGACTTTCGGGCTTCTGACTACCCGTAACGACTGTCATAGGTATTCGTATGACATCCGGGACATAGTATAGGAATAGTGCTAAAAAATGATTCGCTAGGACGGAAAATGTGTCCAACAGTTACAGATTTTTCTCTGATGAATTTGGATCTGCCACCATCACAGGAAAGCTGTTCTGAGCGTCCAACTTATCTCTCTTCTCTTAATTTTGGGTTTTTCCAAGATGTTATTGGAAAACAACAATGCGTCACCAGTTCCTCTCGAAACAACATTACGCGATAGTGAGGAGATAAATCGCGCATGTAAATAATTAAATCGATAATTTTATCTAACGACGGGAGATAGCACATACTTTCGAGTAAGTGTCATTAATTACGAAGATTATGCAACGTCGAACAACATTTTATAAATTTGCTTCTTCTCTAGTAAATAGAACAACATTTAATCACTTTTTTCTTCTCTAGTAAATAGATAACGACATAGAAAGAACTGAACTCTTATTGACTTATCAATGTGAATAATAAATGGCTTTTGGTCTACCCTTTTCGAGAGAAGCGTTTTGTCAAGAAGCAGGTTGTGATAAGCTGAGTAGAACAATAGTCAATGAGTCAGAAGTCTGGTATTATTGCTTCAGGTGGAATTATCCCACTCAAATGGTCCAAATTGTATTGCACTCCTTTCGGAAGATCCTGAGTCTGACAATAGTATGATTGAGACTCCATATTCCAAATTTTTCCAGCCCGTAATTGGGGTACTGACTGTTAAATGGCTTGCTTGCAATTATCTATACTAACATTATAAAGAGGAAAGATTTGTATTTTTGTATGTAACGAATAAACTTAAAAACTACTGGACCGATTTCAAAAATTCTTTTGCCGTTAGAAAGCTACATTATCACTGAGTAACATAGGCTATATTTATTACTGAAATAAAACTTCTTACGCGGGCGGAGCCGTGAGGCACAGTTAGTATTCAATAAAACATAACATATCATGACGCCTATATTGACCGAATGGGTTGGGCAGAGGTGTAAAGTAACACCCTCATTTCGCCGTTATGTTTAAGTCCCATGGAGGCGAGCCTATTGCCAACAACCGGGCACAAATCCGAACTCCGGGCTGCTAATGAGGAATTCTACACGGAAAACCCCAATAACACTTTGCCCGACCTGGGGATTGAACCCAGGTCCCCACGATCAGCAATCGCGCTTTCCACCACTAGACCAACGAGGCAGTCCAATTATATATTATTATTTATTAATTATTTTTAATGTGGCCAGAAATTGGTATAAACGAACTATCTATATACGATTTCTTTACATAGTTTACGAATCACAAGAAATCCTAAAAATATATCTAATTTGACTAAAAACAATATTTTCTTAAACCACTAGTCTGTCTGCTGGCCTAACATGTTTTTTCCTCCCGTCTCGACATGCTCAGACCAGCAGAGCCACTGGCCCGTGAAGACATCGAGGGACACGTATCCTGCCTTCTCCTAATGAAATAAATTACCTCCACACCACCTTCAGAACAACTTAAACGACCCGTGACTTCCTTCACAAAAATCAACTTTATTTCCTAGTTTTAAGGTTGGGAATTGAGTGGAGGATCAGTTGTCCCTGAGAGGATGAATTTGTAACCTTTTTACTCCAGTACATGGGTGGTTGTACAGTTCGTGAGAACAGGGAGCAGTTCTATCTGAATAAGTAATGCTTGCAGCTGGGCAGGTGCGGATTTGAAACGGAGTTCTAAAGGGTATGTAGTTGAAGGACAATTAAACTTTATTTAGGCATTGTCGTTATCTGCTTTTGACAAAAAGTTGTTCTATGCTGCTTTGGGTGGTGCGTTGGACGTTCCGATGTTATTAAACTATAGGGCTTTATTAATTTACGGAGCGTTATTGGTTAAAATTGATAATGTTATATCTTTATCAATAACGAAGCAAAGACCTCCTCAGTAGACCCTCCCCAATTGAAATAGCTATCACAGGAAAAATTAGCTTACGAGTCTATTTATATGCCCAGTTTGACAATAAAAATGCTACCATTGGTAAGCAAAACGATTCGTTTTCGTTTATAGAAACCGGGTATAAGACTATCTTTAAGTGTAGTTATGTAAGGAGTAAGAGAAAGATAAAGGAGTAAATGATAATGAGACGGCTGACAGGGAAGAATGGAAGAGGAAAACGTATTGCGCTGACCCCAAGTAACTTGGGACCAGGGCAGGAAGATGATGAAGATGATGATGACGTAAGGTGTACTTCGAAACACTCCAACCGCATCCAAAGTCTTGGATAATTGATATTTTTTGGAACAAAACATAGAGACATTTACCTACTTTAAAATATATACTATGTCTAGACCTTTTCAATGCCTAATACGGTTCATAAAAGGCCATAGAAAGCATAATAGATTAAGATCAAGCTGTTGACCTTGTCTGTAGCGTTGGCAAAGATAGGGGATCAAAAGGGCCACATTGAAAAGGAACCCATTTCTTTAATTTTATATTTTTTATGAGGTACCTAACCTATCTCCCGGAAATTAAATACATAAAATATTTAAAACAGTTATTTTGGATGCATTAAGTCTTTTTGTAATAAACTAGATGTGTCCTCGCGGCTCCGCCCGCGTAAGAAGTTTTATTCCAGTAATAAATATAGTCTATGTTACTCAGTGATAAAGTAGCTTACTAACGGCAAAAGAATTTTTGAAATCGGTCCAGTAGTTTTTAAGTTTATTCGTTACATACAAAAATACAAATCTTTCCTCTTTATAATATTAGTATAGATTAGGTAATTTAATATTTAGAGTTGTCGTGGTATGTCATCATCACCTTAATCACACAAGTAATTTCATGATTAAGTAGATGACACATCCATCTTATCTTGATAAATAAATCAGCCCATTTCGATAAGTTGTATATATCATTAATGATGACGATCTTTTTAATAACCTAGGTAAACTTTTTGACGCTTGACAATAGGTATATTAGAAACATCAACTAAAATTGATTATAATTGACTCATGCCAAACGCTGATAACCGACGAACTATTTATCTAACTGCTGAGAATAAACTTCTCAAATAATAATTTATAGGATATTTTTTTAATGTATCATTCGTTTTAGTTTTGTACAGCGGGATTACTGTACTGTAGACTTAAATAATATAACACCACGCCTGTATTCCCAGAAGGGATGAGCAGAGGTTTATAGAAATACCGTCATTTCGCCGTTATGTATAAGTCTCATGTAATAGGGGGCGAGCCTATTGCCATCAACCGGGCACAAATAGAAACTCCGTGTTGCTACTGAGGAATTCCACACGAAAAAACCTAATAACACTGCCCGACCTGGGGATTGAACCCATGACCTCATGATCAGCAGTCATTGGATTAAATAACTAACAAAATTCGAGTTTGTCACCCACGTATTTATTTTCTAACTTTCTTATGTAAACGAATTTAATCAGAAACCAGAAGCGTCTATTATGACCTACTTACTGCAGCTGCCAAGGGCGGTGATTACAGCATGATCGTTCATTGTCAACCTCAATGAGGTAGACCCTAACCAACCGGGGATGTCGACTGTATTTTATGGTGATTCTAAAGAATCATTGCGTTCATTGTTCGTATGCTAGACAGGGAAACAAAGAAAACTTCAAAAGTACGATTATCAGTAGTTTAGTTCTTCACGGAAGTTGTAAATGCAAATGAAGATAATTGCTTACAGCATTCATGCGGTATATACTTAGATCAGTAGTCTAGAGTGTCTAGACTATCTATACTGGGTAAGTGAAAGATAATTGACAAAATGTTAACAAACTTCTTATTTCGGAACCTCCATAGACGTAATTCTGACTCCACAAATCAGTTGTCTTGCTTTGACGCACGATTTGGGTCCATTTTTTTCCAAATGGTCGAACTCATCATCTCCCAGCCCTTATCCCACACTAGATAGGGTCGGCACAACATGTATTTTTCCCTTGTATTCTCCTCTATCAGCCGTCATCTCAGTACCAACTCCTTTCTTACCTATATCATCCTTAACACAATCCATCCATCTTTTCTTTGGTCTACCTTTACTTATAAAACCATCCACACTCATTAACACTCTTCAAAATCGTCGAACTGCACAATTAAAAGGTGTTAGACAAATGGCCAAGGTAAACAATAGATAATTAAGGCAAAGTTTATTATTATTTTACTTTGTCGCAATTTTTTACCAGCCATATTCCTAAACAGTGAGTCCACTCTTAAAGCTCAGAGCTGTATTCGTGTACATGAAATCCTAAGTAGATTTCCATAGATAACTTTTGGTAAGATTCGCCTAAATATCCAACTCCGGCCCTGTAGTTACGAGATGCATTTGTCGCTCCAATGCGTCCGATAACAGCGTTACATAAAACGATCGAATCCGGAGATAAGTCTTACGATACACAAGATGCATCATCTGATAGACTGGTACCAATTTATGTGAGATTCATACTGAAATCGTTGGGTAATTAGGTTTATTACTGTACGCGTTTTTGCAAAATTTCACATTAATTTTTTATCAGATTGATTCTTAGATACTTGTAGTTATTAAAAGATGATGGAGTTACCTTTTACGTGCTTATGACATAGAGAATGTACAGCAACTTCATTCTGTGCACTTGGAACAACGTACTTCCATCCTTACATCCATCCTTTCATCTTTACATCCTTTTGCCAAGCGTGTTGTTTATAAATGCAGTGTCACCGTTCGAACCTTCGTTGGATCCTTTTATTTTAGCTTTTAGTGTTTATAAAAGGCTTTAAAGACGCTTATTAGAAGAGTTTTTGCTGAAGATTAAAAAGCTGAACTTTTACCTTACCTATAGTTTTTGGTTTAGAAACGGACCTGCTGCTATTTTGTAACAATATTGTTGCATAATATTTAAGTAGTTGCTCTGATGACATACCTTTACTACGCAAAGTGCTTTTACACAGAAAAATATTAGACTAATACCACAGTTTAACAAACATTCCTTTAATAAGTCCTCAGTCCTTAAGACTAGTACTTATTCCCAGCAATTTGCGAGTCCAAGGACAGGACATAATAAGTTTTTGCCTGGGAGCGGTGGAGGGAGATGACTCCGTCTCGCTTGGCTGGCTCAGAGGGCCTAGTTGCACACATCTGCCTACTGCTAGCTGAGTCATATTTAAATTAAAATAAACTTCTTACTGAAGAGAATCCGTGGAAAGTGACAATCAAAAATACATAGACCTTGACTTATGACATTATTTTAACGAAAGAACATACGACCAATATTTCTTGAAGAATATTTGGAAATAACAAGAATGATATCAATGGGACCACTTCTTGCCCTTTCGAGACCTTGTGTTTGGTCATCACACTAGACAAAGCTTTTGGATCTACCAAAAAATCTTTGAACTATGAATGCGGCTAATAATTGTTAAGGCTGTTGCATTCATCCGTATACCGGTATTTTGAATGTAAGAATGATACCTATGCCTTTCTCTTTCGGGATCAACTCCATATAAATAAGAACAAAGGCTCTAGAGGATGACACATAACGAATATAATATTGCTTGCTTGGGAGCCACGCAGAGATGAGTCCGTCACGGTTGGTTGGTTTCGAGGGTCAACCCACAGCTTTTATGACTTTCAAGACAGGTTATGGGCACTTAGAAGTTTTTTTTTAGGGATTATATTCTACTGACCAAAATAATATATAATAATAGAAAAATTAAAAAAAACAACTCATGTGCGGATCAGAATTTGATTATCATTTGCGTTAACGATGAAGGAAAAATATTGTGAGGAAACCTGCACAGCTGAGAAGTATCCATAAAGTTTTGGATGGTCTGTTTAGTCTGCCAACCCGCACCAGGCCTGCGTCGTTGACTAAGGCATAAACCCTTTTCATTTTGAGAAGAGACCCGTGTTCAGCAGTGGGACAGTGATGGGCTAAATATGTCATGTAAAAAAAAATATCAAGAACATGTATTAAAGTTAATTTCTTATAAATTCGTACAGTTATAGAAAGTAGATCATTTTCAAAATCAAAAAAGAGCTCGTGAATTTTATACAAGAAAGTGATTTATTAATTTTTAAAAATAATTCCGAATGTCTGTACAAATAGTTGCACTATAAGTATTCTACAATTCGCAATGTGTTTTAATAATAAGTTCGCATTTTTTTGTTGTTAAATATATGAGTGATCTGTATCTCTACACATAAACTTTTACCTTTTGTTTTTTCGCCGTCTGCGAAGAATTATATCGTAACGGCATTGAAATATGTTAATAAACCAATAACAGTGAATTAAAATTCACATATTCATCGCTAAAGTTCACTTTAACTCACGCAATCGTTTGTATATCGTATTTAAATGCAGGCTTGTCGCGTAAACTAATCGAACGGACGCCATCTTTTTTCCCGCCGACATTATGCAGATAGTTAACCCATATTTTAATTGACGCCATTACTTTTAGGCTCCTTTTTATAACGCCGTGTGTAACTGGACGTAGTAAATGAGTAGGTATCGTTTGGTGGTTTGTTCGTTGATAAATTAAGTAAACAAAGATTATGGCCTTGATACATATTTCAACTATGTAGGTATCTCTAAAGCTTCAGTATGAATTTTGAAGCCGAATTATAAAACAAAATATGGAAACTGTTCAAATATCTAAAAAGTTAAACTGAAAATGTTTTAACTAAAAACACATAACATTTTTCTATTCTGAAAGCTTTTAAAAGCTCTGGGCTATTCATATTCTATTTTGGGGTCTTGTTTATTTTTGATTTTTTCTTATATCTACATCAGTGTTAATTCCAGAGCGCTAATTTAAAAAAAAAACGAATCAACTGGCAACTAAAATGGCGGGAAAGGGCGAGTGAAAAAATATTTTAGTGTCTACTTTTTTATTCCGCGTTCCGTTTCGTCACGCGATCGCCGTGTCCGCATAATTTTTTGTTATTATTTCGTGAAATTGTGTATTTATTTCGTTATCTCCCGCTTTGTGGGCGATTAATTTTGTTTTTGTATTTTGTGCCACGTATTCATACTTCTTGGATTTCGTAGGCAATATTATTACTTATGTAAATAAGTAGGACGTAGTAGGCTGTATGAGTTGTTTCCATGAACGTGTGTGAGAATTTTAAGAAATGAATTAGCGAAAATTGCGTTTCGGATTTATGTAGGTAATTTGAGTTAGCAGTGTTACGTAGGCGTTTGTCATACCTACTTTGTCATTACGTCATGAATGCATAATTTGTTATTTAATTTAATTGTAAAAGTTTTCAAGACCACAATCATGAATAAAGAGAGAAATAAATTTGTTAAGTACCTATTCTAAAAAATTCATATTTTGTTTACAATATAAATCACTTAGTTACCTACCTACTTATTTTAATTGATGGCTAACTTCACTTTCCCTACAGTCTCGACTTTTCCTTACAAATACGAAAATCGATTGTACTATTCCATGCTATTCTCAAGTCTCGGTAGCCAAAACATAAAAAAAATGAAATTGGAAAACAAACAAGATGAGCGTCCGTCGATTGGTGGACGCGACGTTGCCGTTCTGGCATCCCGCCGAGATGCGCAGCACCTGTCTCTGTCACACGTATTACTTTACGTATTCCTATCTCTTTCTTCAAATGTCCGCAGGATCGTCTCGCTTGAAGACGCAACAGAGATATTTTATCCGAAAGCTTTGAACTTCGAACGCGTCGCTCGTTTTTATTTTGAATTGAGAACCAATGGCGGCTGAGATAGATTATTTTATTGTTTGTTTTGTTTAAAAGTAATTAGGTAGGTAGTGTAATTTAAGTTGCTAGTGATTCAATGCGGGTTTTTTGAGCTAAGAATCTAGTTGGTTATGCCTTTTACTTATATTAAAATTATAATGCAAGACAACACTTTAATTATAAAAAGCTGATAAAAGGCTTTCGGATGCAGTCTTAATCTTTGGAAGCTTTACATTTTAAGACCAAAGATACAAATACTTCTAGTTAGTCTTTATACTTAGGTAATAGACCTATTAAAAGTTTTAAAAAATACTTTATAAGTAATGTTATTAACGATATCGTGTCTTAGCAGAAAAATAATAATTTCATGTCCTTTTAAGTAGTCAAAGTATCACAGTCTTTATAATTCATTAACCACTTACTTCCATTAAAAAAATATAAGAACTGCAGTCTCCACAAACCCTCATAATGACACAATCACAAGATCCGTTCCCATCTAACATAATGATACAGATATCAGATCTCAGCAGGTCGCTGGTTCAGGTTCAAGGCCGTGCATTGTTTCTTTGTTAACAGCGGACAGTTCAGACTGTACAGACTCGGAGACAAAAGCTTTGATTCGCGTTTAATGCGAGCAAAAAGTTCTATATTCTTTTTTATCTATATTTTTTTTGTACCTACGTTTTGTCGCCTGGTCAATTTCCACCAAACGGAAATAACCTCGCGGGTGCTCGAGCACTTTTAAAATTTCACTGAATAAAAGTAACTGTATCAATATTGGTGTCGATTCTATTGCGCACTTTGACTGGACTAAGGGTTTTGTCTCTTTCTGTTTCAATAGAAAAAGAAGGTGACAGTTGCATTTAGTCTAGTTTAGTACTGTCAAAATGTGCTACAGAATCGACACCATTGACTTCTTTACATAGTATAAAACAAAGTCGCTCCCGCTGTCTGTACGCTTAGATCTTTTAAACTACGCAACGGATTATAATGCAGTTTTCAGCAATAGATAGAGTGATTTAAGAGGAAGGTTTAAACGCCCCACATTAGTATCTACATTGCACCCGTGCGAAGCCGGGGCAGGTCGCTAGTTAAGTATAAAATTCAATGTAGTCATCAAGCGTTTCCTTGCGCATGCGCGAGAATACCCGAGCATCGAATTTTATATTTAAAGGGAATACTGATACTGTTCTTCAGTGATATTAAAAAAGTGTGCGAGTATTTTTCCGCTAACTGGCAACTGACCTAATACATGCATGAATGCATAGAACCAGGGATTGGTTCAATTTTTGTTTGAACTAAGTATAGTTTATTTGTCTGCCTTGTTGGTCTATGGTCGCAAGCGCAACTGCTGAGCATGAGGTCCTGGGTTCGATCCCAGGTCGGGTGAAGTGTTATTGGGTTTTCCAATAGGAACTGATGCTACTGAGAAATTTCTAATAAGGAATTTCTCAGTAGCAGCCTGGAGTCTGGATTTGTGCCCGGTTAGTGGCAATAGGCTCGCCCCCTATTACATGGGACTTAGACATAACTGGCGAAACGGGGGTGTACTAAAACACCTCTGCCGAACACTTCGGGGAATGTAAGGCGTGATGTTATGTTATGTTTGATAGCTACTTATGCGTGTGTCGTATAAGCTTTTTAACTACTGCTTCTTCTTCTCTCGTGTCGGCAATATGTCATGCCATGGTGAAAAGATTACCCAGTCAGCAAGGTTGGTAGAGGGGCTGACTACCCAGAGTGCGATGGACGTACCCACTAAAGTATCGTCACACGTGGAGGTTCTATCATTCACCTCAACTACTGCTGGAAAACGTGTCGCTGATATTTTTTTTTATTGGGCTACTAGCCAATTGGACCATAGATACAACAATATTTCCTCACAACTGTCTTTCATTGATCATATTTATTAAAAACTTTTATTTTTAATTTTTTAATCATTCTTTTCTCGATGACTTCTTACACTTTGCGTAATCTATGAAAGCGTCGTGGTTACCTCCTATTTTATAACTACAAAATACATTGTTTCTGTCATAGGTTTTCAAGCTTTTAGGAATGTTTCAACGTTCAATCCTAGTATCTGTCGCTGATATATATATTTTTTTGGATTATAGTCTAATTGGACTATAGACACAACAATCTTTCCTCAGAACTGTCTTTCATTGATCATATTTATCAAAACGTTTTTTTTTTCGAGGCGTTAGTGCACTTTGCGTGACTGTGGAAGCCTCAAGGGTACCTCCTATTTTATAACTAAAAAATACATCGTTCCTTCCATAGATTTTCGATCTTTTAGGAATGTTTCAACTTTTATTTCTAGTATCGAATTTATTTTAAAGAGTTGTCTGTAGATACGTTCTTTTTCTGGTACGTGGTTGTAGCATATTCTCCCACAAAGTAATCGGTTTTTAGTCTGAAAATTGTCAACGCATGAGAAATTTTTTGTGACTACCAGATATTTTAAATATTAAGATGGCAAAATATCCATTCCACTTCGTTCCTAAATGTAAGGGTTGAACTATAGACAGAGTAGAGGTAGCGACTATGTTGTCACGCGAACTTACTCGACACCTTTACGATACTATCGTGTACTTACAAATTTTGGGAGTCAATGAGTTTGATTGTGTTATGTTGACTTTGATTAACTTATTATTTTCCATGAGTTTCATTACCGATAGGCCATAGCTACAAAAGCGAATTTAGACTACCGGTCATACGAAAGGTCACAAAAAAATTGGATCTACGTAAACGTAATTAGCCCATTACTGTCCCACGCTGGGCACGGGCCTCTGCTCGGAGTGAGAAGGGTTTAGGCCTTAGTCCACCACGCTAGCCTGATGCGGGTTGACAGACTACACACACCATCGAGAACTTTATGGAGCTCTCTCAGGTGTGCAGATTTCCTCACGATGTTTTTTCTTCACCGTTAACGCAAGTGATAATCAAATTCTGATCCACACATGAATTCGAAAAGTTAGAGGTACGGGCCGGGGCCGAACTCAAACCCTCCTGCATGGCAGGCAAGCTTTCAACTGCTGGGCCATCACTGGTTTATATCTATCTGGACCTAGCCATAAAATTTCTCTTTAGGTTTTTAGGCAACATCGCTAAAATGGCATGGTTCGTTATTCTAATGAACTAACCTAAATAAATTTACATAAACAGGACCTATTAATAGCCGTATTTCTTAATAGTCTATACCTGATATTTCAGACATCATCGGCTATAAATCGAACGTCTAATTTATAGGTCGATTGTTATTCACTGCTGCTTTCGTAGTTTTAAAGTTATGTCTGGACCGCTTCAGCTGTTAATCGATCAATTTGTTAGAATTACGGCCAAGAGTATTTAAATAGTTCAACAAATAATGGTTTTAAAACTATTATAAAATAGTCTAAAGTTATTAGTGGCCCTCAACATTTATCAATCGTCTATGTGGATACTCAATTAAAATAATAATAGTTCCATTTCTTCTATAAAAAAGTGTAAAGGTACTCCAGACCTCTGGCTATAAATTGCCTGCGCAGAGTAACGGTCGGTTCTTCGCAACTGTCTTTCGAGAAAGGGATGGTCTAGTGTAGTCGCGTGCGCACTCGACTGAGAAGGACCTCGCTAATGTATAGAGGTGGCAGTTTTTAATCGATTTTAATTAGCTTACCTTCGTTTGTCTTGGTATGGGCATCTGATGAGGTAAGATGAAACACATGTGACACTCTCTTAGTCACATGTGTTTCATCTCACCTCATCAGATGCCTGTGAATATGAATGTTGATGGATGGAGGGGGAGAGGGAGACCAAAGAAAAGATGGATGGATTGTGTGATGGCGGATATGATGGAAAAGGGAGTAAATCATGATATGACGCCTGACAGGGAAGAATGGAAGAGGAACTCATATTGCGTCGACTCCAAGTAACTTGATACCAGGGCAGGAAGATGATGATGAATTAGCTTCACTTCGTCTATTTGTTTGTTTGTTTCAAATCGTGCGACAAATTTCAATTACTTCTGCTTAACCGATTCTCCTGAAACTTCGCACACACATTCAATTCCCATGACAATACGACATTATAATTTCATCCTTCATTCCTTAAATACTGATGCTGCAGGGGTATTGCAAGATAAAACCGTTTAGCTTGAAAGTTTTTTTAAGGGATTATATTTTGTTCTAAGAATAATTTGTTTAAGGAGTGAGTAATAAATGATGCTGCGAATCTTGCTAGATTCACCCAAATACGCTTAGACAAAGAAAAAGACGAGGTTGCATGGTTTAAAGTATTTGTATTTTTGATGATGTTAACTGTTAAGTTTTTACATCACATAACATCACGCTTGTATTCTCCGAAGTGTTCGGCAGAGATGTATAGTAACACCCTCATTTCGCCATTATGTTTAAGTCCCATGTAATTAGGGGCAAGCCTATTGCCATCAACCGGGCACAAATCCAAAGTCCGGGCGGCTAGTGACGAATTCCACACGGAAAAACCCCATAAAACTTTACCTGACCTGGGGATCGAACACAGGACTTCATGATCAGCAGTCGCGCTTGCCACCATTAGACCAACGAGGCAGTTAGACAGTGCTAAGTATCTATCCTCAGACTAAGGATTGCGGAGAAGACACAAGTGGGGAAGAACTATTATCCGATTAAAATAATTGTTGCAGCGCATTTCTTCTATAAAATAGTGTAAAGTTACTTGTAGACCTCTTCGGCCATAAATCGCCCGCGTAGTGAGTAACGGTCGGTTCCTCGCAACTGTCTCATAAGAAAGGGATGTTCTAGTGTAGTCGCGTGCGCACTCGACTGAGACGGCCCTTGAAATGTGTAGAGGTGACACTACGTTTATGTCGATCGTGGTGCTTACTAATGACAATGGTAAACTTTAAGGTTTAAATCATTTAGTCTCAAAAACAATATAGCCACTTACATAAAAATATAACAAAAAAAAATGTTGTGAACTTATTGGTAAGCGTCAACGAAACAGTAATGTTTTTATAAATTACTAGCTGTGTCCTCACGGCTCCACCCACGTAAGAAGTTTTTTTATTCCAGTAATAAATAAAGTCTATGTTACTCAGTGATAATGTAGCTTTTTAACGGTAAAAGAAGTTTTGAAATCGGTCCAGTAGTTTTTAAGTTTATTCGTTACATACAAAAATACAAATCTTTCCTCTTTATAATATTAGTATAGAATAAGTATATTTACGTATTAAGTATAGATATTTATGAATTATATTTTAAGTCATTGTGTATGTAAGCTGATACTCCTCTTCCCATACTGTCCGTTCTGTAGTTGTAGTAGTGTGTATAGTTAACTATCTGTAGCTGTAAGACTTGATTTAAAAAAGTTTTTTTTTTCCTTAAAAAAATTGTAAACTTTATTTTCACTGTCAAGAGTAGTTAGTGTAAGATCAATGTTCTGAAGCATTCTGATCAATACAGTGGTGAGAAGGTCCCTGTTCTTACGATCATCAGAAACATACCTCATTCAGTCATCCCTCAGTTGATTCTTGATTATGAGTTTTGTTCAAGAGGACCCATGAATGAACCCCTTCCAAGTACAATGCTTTGTTTATAATGGAGATTTTGATAAATATAGTTTCCGGCACGTAACTTGACAAGAGTAGAGAAGAGCATTCCTCTCCTTTCTTTCTTTCTTCATAACAGACATGTTTAAAAATAAATTATGGCAAGAACCATAGAATAATGACAAGCAATAAAAGTGACCTTTTTGTGTTGCACTAAGTGTACATGCGCAAACTAACTCCCACTACGTTAAAACCCTGCCAAGATATGTGCATTCAAATTATGTGTAGATAGATGTAACTACAGTTATTGCTCTAATTTTGTATTCCAAAAATGAAACATTAAAAAAAAAGGTTTGCGAAGTATGATTTGTATTCCCACACAACAATACAGAATATTTTTAACCAACTCTATCTACAAGTTCATAGTTCTACATAGACAGGTGCGCACGCGCGTCACCTTTGAGAAAAAATGGCGGCCGCGGGGGAGAGACCCTAACATGTCACGATGTACTTTTTATACACGAATTAATACTACTTTCTTATGGTGGTTGTACACTGACCTTCTGTGACGTATTCAAATTATAAATGATCTTTTTTGGAGGATGTTTGTTATTTTACGTTTTACTGTGCCCAGCGGAGGTAGCATGACCACCATAGACAAAAGTTTTGTCGACGGAAGAATAGACGCTCTTTTCATGCACCCGAAAGTGGGTGACTGAAAGACACAATTATTAGAAAATAATGACTTCGTTTCGGCTCATGGCTAATTGCCAACCGCGCGGATCATATGATTTGCGAGGTTAAGCTGTGCTTGCCACGGTCAGTTTGGGGATGGGTGACCGTTCGTTACACATAGAGATCCCTCCGTGCCCCGGAGAGCACGTTAAATAGTCGGTCCCGGGTGTCATACAAATACCTATGACAGTCGTTAAGAAGCCCGAAAGTCTGACGGCCGGTCTAACCTTAGGATATCGACGTTTTCCCAGTAACTGGGTTGCGGAGGACTGATGGCAGTCGCTCCGTGTAAAATACTGGTATTCAGCCGCATCTGGTTAGACTGGAAGCTGACCCCAATATAGTTGGGAAAAGGCTAGGTAGAACAAATGACTTCGTTTTTTCTCCGATATATCTACGTCAAATAAATCCTTTACAATCAACGTCCTTTATACACCGACTAAGTTCCTATGAACCCTTACAGGCCAGCTATCTCCCCGTCCAGAATATAAATAGTTAATTTCGTAACCGGCCGCTTATTTTAACTACTTTATCGTGACCGTCGCATGCGCACAGGATCTATTGGATTTCACTTTTAATTCTACACCTGGCTAGCGAAAGGGTAATTTTACTAAATTATTAATACGAAGCTGCCACGGACTTTATTTATTGTAATAACTTATAATAAAATTCTTGTAGAGAAATTGCGTGTCGTTTAATTTTAACCGACTTCCAAAAAGGAGGAGGTTACTATGCTTGTCTGTATGTTTTTTTTTTTTTTTGTGTATGTTCATCGATATTTTCGCCAATTGTGAACCGATTTTAATGATTCTTTTTTAATGGCTAGGGTATACTTCGAAGTTGGTCCCATTGAAATTTAGTGAAGTTCTGATGAAGAACTTCGGAGAAAGACAATGGAACTCCTCAATGACAAACAGTACGCATATTGTGATGATATGATTATGTTACGAGCAGCGTCTTTAGTAGGTGCAACCAAGTTTTAATTAAGGCCACTAAAATGAAAAAAATAAAAACTTTTTTACAAAAAATTTAAACCGACTTCAAAAAAGAATAAAATAATTACCGTATAAAATTAACAGTTTCAGAAGTCGGTTTAAATTTTTTGTAAAAAAGTTTTTATCTCTGAATAATAATTATGTTTTCAATATCCTCAATGCTCGTATGTTACAATTAATAGTTACTACAAGTATGACCTTTAAAATAATTGAAAAAATTATATCAATAGGACCCGTTTTAGAAGAATAGATCTAACCGTAGGTACAGTTTTATTAAGTCAGCTTTTGTTAATAAGACGAAGTTCATGTCTTTCGTTGCCCAGAAAATTACAGTAGGTACCTACTTTAAACAGAATTATTCTATGTCCGTTACATTTGAAATCTGACTGACTGCCTGCTGACCTCTTGAAGCGGACGGTGAGGTATGTGGGTCTCACTGTAACTCTCTTGGTGGCCGTCTTTGGATTGACGGAAGAGCTTCGAACTCTTTAGTGGAATGTATCACTGCAAGTTGCATCACCAGAAAACTCTGTTTACTTGTTACCCAACATGATAAAAAGCCTTGACTGCCTTGTTGGTCTAGTGGTGGCAAGCGCGACTGCTGATCGTGAAGTCCTGGGTTCGAAACCCAGGTCAAGCAAAGTGTTATTGGGTTTTTCCTTGTGGAATTACTCAGTAGTAACCCGGAGGTTGGATTGCCATCAGCAATAGGCTCGCCCCCTATACATGGGACTTAAACCTAACTGGCGAAACGAGGGCGTACTAAAAGCACCTCCGCCGAACCCGTCGGGGAATATAAGGCGTGATGTTATGTTATAAAAAGCTGAATTTTCGTTGTTTTGGGTGAGACTGCAGCTTGTGGATCACATGGATTCAAGAATATACATATAATCACGCTTGTAATTCCCAAAGGGTTGAGCAGCGTTATTCTCCTATTCTAAGGAGTCTCTACATACATTTCGCCTCTTTTAATTAGTCCCATGTAATACGTGGCGAGCCTTTTACCATTTTCGGGTACAATTAGGGTACCAGATTCATCGCCTCTTAGGACACGCTTGCCCGATGACGGATAAGTAGGTATCTACCGCTGAAATGACTCCCACCTTCTCTCTCGTTTTGCGATACCCATTGTTATAAGAGTGGACAACCTATTCTTTCCCTGTTATCCAAATTCCATAACATAATAACAATGCCATTCCATTCACAGTGTACGCACGAGAAGACACAAATCGACGGTCGGCAGTGAAAACCACGTATGTGTGAAATACATTTTTTTTAAAAAGATAAAAAAACTGTCTCCTTAAAAAGAAAATGGCCGATCAAATGTTAATACAAGTTTGTCATCGTACGTCATAGATAGCTTAGAAGTATTTGAATTGAAAGTTTGTTGAACTAGTACGTGTATGACGGGTTTATCAATCTAAAGAACAAATGAAACGCTTTTGAAGAAAAGGTCATTGGGCATATCTGACCTGCTTTGCGACGAGTGGTGGATATTAACCAAAATTATTTTAAAATAACGAAAACAATGTGTCCTTTCATTGTATCTAATTGTTTGTTTAAAAATCGATGGGAGAAAAACGAACCGAATGTTTTTTTAGTAGAGTATAGACGTAATAAATACTGCAACAGGTTTTAAGACTAGGTTTCACCCAAGAAATCTCGAAGAGCTAATTAATAATTGATTTGAATTAAGTTGAATAATAAATAATAAAATGATTTGTATAGGAAATTAATGAACAAAAATAAAATGAATTAGTACTTATTTTCCCTACATCAACTTTTTTGTTTTTAGAAAACAAAAATTAATTCGCGAGCATGAATTCGAACTTGCGGCCCTCTGGTTAAGTACACCAGTTCCCTACATCATTTTAGTAACGTTTATAACATCGACGACATACTAAAGTTGTATTACGATACTTTTAATTTTTTCAAGATTCGCACTAGGTACAGTCACGTGTAATAATATATATACACATTACTAACTTAAAAAGCGAATTTGTTTTAGAGAATAATGTGTAATTAAGAAATATTCGAAACAGTAATTCGTATGTAATTGTAAAAATTATGTGTTAAATATTTCATAATTCTAATAGATATTTTAGAAGACAATCGCTTTTTAATTTCGCTATGTGTATACATATTATTACTCGTGACTGTACATTAATGCGTCTAATGTCATAGTAAATCAGAGCCATATATCAATACATTCTGCTATATTTCATTTGAGTCCGCCGTGGGTAAGGTTTCCAAACTAAAGTGCCCAATGACCTTTGTTTTACGAGGTTTTCACTGCCGAGCGTCGAAATACTTAACTCCAAGTACCAACAGTACAGTTAAAACAAACCTCCTATGTGTTTCAGCTCGTCTCACAACCAGCCGACCAATATACATAATATACACATAATAAACAATGTATGTATCCACTTAATATATAAACACATGATGGAAACGAAAATATTATCACTGCGCGGATCTTTCATCGATTGTTATGAGTGGCGCACGGGCCGAACTAATAACATGGATGAGGAACATGTGTTATATTATATGATCAGACATAATAGTCTCGGTTATTTGAAAAACTACTTGATACTTTAAGGTTGAACCTGAGATTGTTTTGTGGTTGGTTGTGTCATCTTCTGGGTTGTGGTGAATGCAGTAGCGAAGCCCGCAATGACGGCTTTAGGTCCTCCGGAACAATACCGTGGTAGTTCGACAGAGCCCATCTTCCCCAGAGTGGAGTGAGAATATCTCCACTTTGAAAAAATAAAAAAGGTTGTCTCATAATTATTTGTAAAAGAAATAAATGAATGAGATGAAATAGCCCGTACACTGCTTACTCATGAATGCAGTGAACAGGCCATTTCGTTTCTTCTTGTAGTTATTATAAGTAATTTGTAATAATAACTTGATCATCGTCTAACCTAGAATATAGTTTAAAGTTATAATTTACCAGATTAACTAGAATCACCTGATCCACTTAAAGGTTGTGCATTCTGTTTCTTTACTTTTAATCAATCGAATGTTAATGCACTTGTAATATTATACATACCTATTTATATCTGCTAGATGCGCCAAAACGCATGCAAATAATCAATTTAATCAATCAATGAATGCCAGATTTCTATAAAAAAAAAAACGAATCGTTTTATTTACCAATTGTGGCATTTTTTATTGCTTACCTTTGATTCTACTTTCATATGTGAGGGTCTACTATGCAAAGCTATGAATGAGGTTTTTGCTTCATAATTGGTAAAGATTCAAGACTCAATTTTAGCCAGTAACACTCCGTAAATTATAGGAATCGGCCAAAAATCAACTAAAGTAATGTATAATTGTATTTTTGGATATGTCTTAGATATAATAGATCATATCAGACTTTATTCCAATGGTTCACGTTAATAATTATACAAGATTAAACCAATCTAGATCACGAGTCAGTTACCAGCAACACCTTTTTTGCGCATTACTTAGTTCACGCATTTTACATAGCATTAAGGCCCAAGATAGTCACCCGTACGTTACATCACCGTCACTTCCGGCGCGGGGAGGGGATAAAAACCTCATTTCCGGTTAGAACCCTTCCTTTAGGGGACGCGGTACAATCACCGGGTTGCCATGGTGATTTTGTATGCGTGTACTTTGAGTTTTTGCTTACGAGGTTGAGAGGAAACTTGAGAAATTAACGTGGAAGGTGGATACCTACTTGGTTGTTAAACACAAGCCTCGATATTGACTTCTTCCTCCTAGCTTTTTCCCAATTATGTTGGGTTCAGCTTCCAGTCTAACCATTATTTGAGTTTTTTGCCCATTCTTCTCCATACGAAACTACCTTTTGGATGTGCGACTAGAATCAATTCATTATTTTTTTTGTAAATTTCGATGTTCAAAAGTACCTTTTATGTGCCTAATTGAAATAAATACTTTGACTTTGTCAATAAGCGCATTTTCGATGCTAAACCATGGAGGATCGTTCTGCCTAGCATTTTCCCAACTTGTTGAGGTCGGCTTCTAATCTAATCAGATGCGTCTGAATACCAGTATTTTACACGGAGCGACTGCCATACACATCCGCAACCCAGTTACTGGGCAATGCCGATATCCTAAGGTTAGACCGGTTGTCAGACTTTCGGGGTTCTGACTTCCCGTAACGACTATTAGAGAATTCTAAATGGGTCTATTCTCTTACCGAACTACGAGGTTTTTCAATACGCTGGTATACCATACTACAAGAATAAGTGCACGGCTTTTCTCTGAGGAGTCTTGAATGTTTCTGTCTTTCTTCTTATATTACATACATAAACTCACGCCTTTTTCCCATGGGGGTAGGCAAAAACTACCAACTAAGAACTTCACATGCTACGACCCTTACATACTCCTTTTCCTTCATCCACATTCATACATCTTGTCATACACGCACACTGGTTGAGAGAACTACGCACCTGATCTTTGTGAAGAACATCACCAATAACATCGATGTATGTCCTTCTAGGACGTCCCCTACCGTCGTTTCCATTGACATCCGCCTTATAAATTCCTTTTGTTAAACGCCGTTCACTCATTCTCTTATATTATGAATCCATAATCATATCTAAAACTAAATAAAGAAACAGAAGAGGCTGCAATAATTGTATTCTTTGCCAATGACTACCTAATATCTTTGACCATGACAATTAGGTATGGTTTTTATTTCGTATATACAGCAGAATTTCGTATGTACCTATCAGAAATGTGTGATCATATTTAAGGAGATTGTTTGGACTCTTAGGGCCTGCGCAGATGAGGGACAATGGCGGACAAAAAGTCCGCGGTGCGCTCTTATTATTATTATTAGTAGGTACTCATGTCGCCATGAGGTATTGCGCGGACAAAGTGCAACCTTACTAAGCGCTCTTAGAGCACTTTTTGTCTGCCACTGTCCCACGTCTGCGGAGGCTCTTATTCAGAGCAACATGAGACAGGTCATTTTTTTTTCAGATTTTCTTACCGTTTGCAGCAGCTGATCGGGTCAATTCATACGAAGAATCGAAAACCGTGGCCAATTTTTTTATTTGTCCAATCAACTCTGAATAAGAATGCAAACTACCCTCTTAAATATGACCACGCATTTTTGTTACACTTTGTATAACTGGAATACAAAAAAATAATTCTATATTAATATATCTATACCGCGTTAGGCAAAGTCAAAACCAAAACAGTAAATCAAAAAATCAACTAAACTGCTAATTATATCTTCTCATGGGGTGCGTTCGACTTTTCCATGCGATTTGCCATGGAGAGTTTGGACTGAGGGGAGTTATCAGTGCAACAAAAGGTAAATCAAACATATGCGCCGCCCTCCGTTGGTAACACCGTAATAATATAGGCGATTGTATCATTATCGATTTTATACACCATAATCAAGTGGTGAAGCGTGATCATGAATTTTATATATTTTTTTGTTTTTGGATAATATTTTTATTACGCTATTTATCGGCTCGTGGCTAATTACCAACCGCGAGGATAATACGATTTGCGCGGTTAAGCTGCGTTTGCCGCGATTGGTTTGTGGATGGGTGACCGCTCGACATCGAGACTCCTTCGTCACAAAACAGGTACAGAAGTCAATCTACATACAAGTGCGCTCGAGCAACGCACACATAGACACTGCTCACGGACACGATATCTCGGACTGTTTGGGACTAGAGTGCGAGTGCGAGTGCCATGCGCTTGAGAGAGATAGATATATAGATAGAGCGACCGCCGAGCGTAGGTATGAAAAGTGAAGTAGGTACATACATGTGATTGACTTCTGTATCTATCTGTTTTGTGCCTTCGTGCCCCTTCGGAGAGCACGTTAAATAGTCCCGAGTGTCATACAAATATCTATCACAGTCGTTACGGGAAGTCAGAAACCCGAAAGTCTGACAACCGATCTAACCGATATCGGCATTGTCCTGTAACTGGGTTGTGGAGGTCTGATGACAGTCGCTCCGTGTAAAATACTGGTATTCAGCCGCATCTGGTTAGACTGGAAGCTGACCCCAACATAGTTGTGAAAACGCTAGGCAGAACACATTTTTATTACATTTTTGCGTTTATTGAAGAATTCGGTAAGTACCTACCTAAGTATTTAATTTCCTGAATAGATTGGAGCGATAGGTGAATTTATTTAATTATACCTAGTCTTTGATTATATACCAACCTACTTTGATTTAATTAAAGTAGGTTTGTTACCTCGTGTGGGGACGGATTAGAATATAAAACTTCCTCACCTGCTTCCTCATAGACGCGTGTTGTAAAATTCAACAAAACCCAGCACGCTTGGTGGTAGGATCTATACGATCCACCTGGCTAGCTACCACCCTCACATTAAAGTCGCCAAGCAGTTTACTGTGTCCCGTCGTGTGTATGTAAGAGCCAGAGGGGTATACCGGAATCCCTCTATATCTCTGTTCCTTGGATTCGTGTGCTCTATCTTAGCCCCTGTCTGCGCTTACCATCAGGTGAGACAAGGGCCAGACGTGACCAAGTCAAGAATAAAATAAAATAAAGAAGGTACATCTTTATATACATAAACCAAGTCAGAGAATGCCTTTTTTTTTTTTTCTTTTCTCGTTGGAAAATCCTCATGGATGTCCCTCGCCCGGGGAAGGCGAGGGGGTCTGCCGGACTCTTACCGGCTAAAAACCAACGGTGTTCCTTCTCCTGACCGTACGGCCAGGGTCGCGGGATTCGCAAAAGCATGCACCGCAACCCCGGCAGGTCTCGGTCCGCCAACCCATGGCGGACCTCTCCTCTGTGGGGCCTTGCCCCGCATCCTCGACGGGTCCCCTAACCCGCCGCCCGCAGGCCAAAGTCAGAGAATGCCTACTCTACGTCTATCGTTTAAAAATAAACATCAACCCTATGTGTATAGGGTAGTTACTTGGACGAATTAAGGTCTTGTACACAAAACTGCGATGCGACCTGACGTCACATCGTAGAAATATACGAGCTCGCACGATGCATCGAATTGATTCGCGTAATTGATTTTTCCTAATCTTCTTATCAGTAACAGCAGTGCGCAAATCTTTTTACGCAAATTTATTCTACCTAGTATAAAATACGTTTAATACGGTTGACGACCGTCGAGGGATTGGTCATCCGAACCTTGGAAGGAAGACGCCTTGCCGCACGAAATCGCATCGCAGCATTTGCGTCGCAGTTTTCTGCGTTGCGAATTCCCATCGCGCTGATTCGCAGTTTTGTGTACAAGCCCTAAATAACACCTTATATTGGAGCAGCAGATGATAGGTATTCGATACCTATTCAAGGTTGTAACACGTACAAGAAATCGTTGCTCTCCATATACTTATTAAAGGCGGCTAATGTGTTGTTTATTATTGTTCTATATACTTACATTTTAGGAGCACACGAAACTAAATCGAGTTATCGTAATACTTTCAGTGTTATTGTATAAATCTGTGTCTTCACCAAAGAAAAATTGGCAACGTGTGTGTTTGAGTATCCACAAAAGAAAATACGTGTTGACGTCACAAAAGTTGCCAGTTTTTCTTTGGTGGAGACACGGCTTAAGAGGAAATGCATTTAGTCCATACAAACGTAATCCTCAGTTTCCTCCTTGGATAATGTCACTAGAGCAAATATTTTTTTACCTTATGATATATTATCTACCACCATTATGTCCCTATGTTTTGTTTTTGTCAATAAATTAATTATTAAAAGACCTACAAACGTTTAAACTTTACAAAAGTCGACCGGTTTTACCACCGCTTTCAAACATCGGCCAAACAAATTAGACAAATATAAAAAAACAAAGAACAACATACAAACATAACCAGAGTCTTTCTTAAATTATTACAGAAAAAACAATTAAAATCGTTCCAGATTTGAAGAAGGAAACTGGGAAATACGAAAGTACGATTTCGCTAATATTGCACAGGAGAAATCAGTCCGAGATGCAGGTGTCTCTTTCGCGCTCAATTGGGAAGGTTTGCGGGAGGGGTGGGGTGGAAATAGATCGCAAAAACCTATTCAAATTATTAGTATTTTGCAGCCCGCGCTTCCTCTAAATAACAGCAGTCATGATAACTATTTCTAAGCGCCAACTGTAGCGAAAATTTCAGATTCATACAATCAATCAGATAAGGTTTTTTTGTCTTGAAAACATGAAACAATCACAAAGTTATATTTTTAGTTAAATTGCATTACGACACTGATTGTTCTGCCTAACCTTTTTCCCAAATATCTTGGGGTCAGCTTCCAGTCTAACCAGATGCGGCTGAATACCAGTATTTTACACGGAGCGACTGCCATCAGACCTCCGCAACCCAGATACTGGACAATGCTGATATCCTAAGGTAAGACGGGTCAACAGACTTTTGGGTTTCTGACTTCCCGTAATGATTGTCACAGGTATTCGTATGACACCCGGGAACGACTGTTAAACGTGCTCTCCGAGGCACGGAGAGGTCTCGATGTGTAACGACCGGTCACCCATCAACAGACTGATCACAGAAAGTGCAGCATAAGCTCGCAAATTGTATGATCCGCGCGGTTGGTAATGAGCCACGAGCCTCTTGATTACAACGCTGTTTGAGACCTTTCATAATTTCGGATAATATAAATCTCTACATAAATTGTCTACGCTACGAGATTCGTAGAGCTCTACAAAAAACTATCATGAGATGATAATGACGTTATCATCACGTTTGACAGGTGGATTGGGAAGTATATCTTAAAAAGGTACCTATAGATACAGAAGAAAACTACTGGAAAGCTAGGTACCTAATCCCTAAAACCACCAAAAGGCCAAGTACCTAGAACTCGCAAGGTGTCGACCTCTGATTTTTCGAATTCATGTGCGGATCAGAATTTGATTATCACTTGCGTTAACATCGGAAAAACATCGTGAGGAAACCTGCACACATGATAGCACTCCATAAAGTTCTCGATGGTGTTTGTAGTCTGCCTACCCGTACCAGGTCAGCATGGTGGACTAAGGCCTAAATCTTTCTCATTCTGAGAAGAGGCCCGTGCCCAGCAGTGGGTCAGTAATTATGTTTATGTGTCAAAAGTTAAACCTATATAAAGTTACGTAACACGTAGCGTTCTATTTTGCATTCCCTCCGACATCTGTAGCAACAAAAAGAGGGCGACAGCGTTATTATAGGTACTTACACAAAGAGACCGTACCAATTTTTATTCGGAGCACATTTTCTGTAAAAAGGAACTTTCCAGCTACCTACATAAAGCAGTAATCCGCAACAATCTAAAACCTACCTACTATATACCACATCGCCTCTTCTGGGAAGCCGGGGCGGTTGCCATGGCAACGCGCCGCATCAACACGCCGCCCGTCCACACGAACACACACTAGCACGCGTGTGACTGTACAGGTGACCTGATAAAGTTTGAAACGCACTGGGGTGTTTAAATGTGATGGAGAAGATTAGCCGGAGTTGAGTAGACAAATTGTTATTTCTGAAAAAAAGAAGATAAGTAGAACAGGAAAGTGCCGACAGGAACACTATTTGAAGACTATAAAGAAAGCTGGAGAAGTAAAATGTATGAAACACTCAGCATTTCTTTGTCTAAAGTATTTTATTTTTGTAATTTTTGGGGTGCATTATAAGAACCTCCACGAGTGACGATACTTAAGTACGTCCGTCGCACCCTAGGCAGTCAGCCCCACTACCAACCTTGCTGACTGGCCAAAATCTTTTCACCACGGCATGAGCTATTCTCATATAGCTCGTGCCGACACGAGAGAAGAAGAAGTAATTTAGATTCCATATTATTCCTGAATTCACCTATACCTATAATATCAGGTGGATAGGCAACTGAATCCACCTGTGTACTGGCATTTCCTACACAATAGGAAAACGGTTGCAAAAGTCGGGCAACGATCTCTCTAAAACCTCAATTGCCCATCTTATAGGCAGGCTGAAAGATCCAGTGATTGCATGTTTCTACAATAAATCTCTCAGATGCTGGTTATAAATAAGTCGCTGAAAAGTTACCTGTCACCCTCCTTGCCTTTTCCCAATTATCTTAGGGTCAACTTCCAGTCTAACCAAATGCGATTGAATAAGAGTATTTTACACGGAGCGACTGCCATCAGACCTCCGCAACCCAGTTACTCGGCTATGTTGATATCCTAAGGTTGGACCGATCGCTGAAAAGTTCGCTTCATGAATAAATTATAGAAAACCATAACTCCCAGTGTGACCCTCGTCTTATTCATCACAATTTGCTAGTGTGCGTGTTCCAGGTCGCCGTTTATCTGGCGCGGCCACGTCACCGATGTCATATACTCATACTGTCATAATATAGTACATTAAGCTGAGTATTTGACAGTGATGATGGAAATATAAGATATGCAGAGCTTGCAAACAAAGGCTACGGATCGGATGGGCTGGGATTCTGAGATTTGGAGATTGATCTTCTCTATCGCAGCCCGGGATTGGATAGGCCTTTCTTTCATTTGGAATCTATAACTATTATTGAGGACTTTAGTATGCACAAGAGACTATGCTTCTTACATTTGAGAGATTACAGGCTGTGTGTTATGACAGGGATGTTCTCTGAAATATATGGACACGTGGGTGCTATTGTGATCTTCCGAAAAGATTGTGCGAAAATTATATATGTAGGTAGTTACATTACGATCAGAGGCAAGACGATCTGGTATAAAAACGCTGTTTTTATTATGCTGGGTTTTTGTATGGGTGCAAGGGTTGTGGTTATAGAACCCGTTTCAAATTGTAGTGACATGTTTTATATTGATAACATATCACCCTTTTCGGTGATCTAAGGTGCTAATAGGAGGCGATATTTACGCAAAGTGGACGTTTGCTTAGATAGGGATGTCCCTAAACATATTAGTTATATCGATTTTGTGGGGAATTATGTCTAATGGTGCGTCCAGGCCTGACGAACGCGCCGCGAATGCGCCGCTCGCGCGCAGCGCGCGAACCGTTCGCGAGCCGCTCGCGAGCTGCGCGCGTGCATTTCATGTTCGTACAAAGCTCCGCGCGCCGCTCGCGCGCAGCTCGCGAACGGCTCGCGCGCGTGCGGCGCATTCGCGGCGCGTTCGTCAGGTCTGGACGCACCATAACGAGAGTTTTGGCTTGACACTTTGAAGGGTTTTCTTTGGTTGGTGTCTTGCTAAGGCCCTAAACACACACGATACGACGTCACGTCGTGGCACGTTGCGACGTCGTGTCACGATGCGAAGTCGTGTTGTGGAAATCTACGACATGCATCGTAAAAATTCATAACAAGATGTGATGCACGGTACGACGTCGTGTTGTGAAAACTGACGATGCGATCCTGCGCCGATGCTTTATTCTTAATGTGATTCTCATCATTCAAGATGGAAAGAAATGGATGGACCCAGTATTTTGTGTTTCTGTCTCTTCTTTAAGCGTCTTCTTAGTAACAGCAAGAGACACGTTAATCAGTCGGTCCCGGGTGTCATACGAATACCTATGACAGTCGTTATGGAAAGTCAGAAGCCCGAAAGCCTGACAACCGGTCTAACCTTAGGATATCGACATTACCTAGTAACTGGATTGCGGAGATCTGATGGCAGTCGCTCCGTGTAAAATACTGGTATTCAGCCGCATCTAGTTAGACTGCAAGCTGACCCCAACATGGTTGGGAAAAAAGCTAGGCTGAAAAAAAGGAGAACACGTGTATTGCGGCCCATATCTGCACGTCGTAGATTTCCACGACACGACCTCAGCTTATCGTGACACGACGTCGTATCGGGTGTATGTGTTTTGGCCGTAAGAAGTACATGATATCGTTGATGTCTAAAGGGTTGCACAGACCGAATACTTAGTGTTTGGCCAGACTGGCAGCGCGGTGCGGCGAGCGGCGCGGGTGCGGGAATGCGCGCGATTTACCTGTCCGCAATGAAGCGTGGCTTCGTTCAGAGCGTTGTCGTGTCCAGTGTTTGTCAAAATATCATATGGATGAAGAAGACTTATTTTTACTGGAAAATTCTTACTAAAAAACGATGTTTCGACATCCACAGTGCAGATCGTGCTTGAATAGCACTTATTCATTCTTCAACATTTAATTTTGAAGACGCCATCACAACAACGCGTGGTCAGCTCGAACTAGTTTGAGATCCCCCGCTGCCGCGCGGGTTGTCACTTGCCGCCCGCGCTCTCACTGCGGCCACTTGTATGAACGACCTATGGCGTGAGCTACCCGCGCGCTCTCCGCGCCAAGTAGCCCGCGCTGCTTCCCGCGCCCGCGTGCCCACTATGGACACTCAAATGAAGTTCTTCTGTTTGAACTAGCCGCACCGCGCCCGCCCCGCGCCCGCGTTTGCAGTCTGGCCAAAGGCTTACAGTTTGTTAAATAGCACGTTAGGTCGTATGTGACCCGGTCTGATCCTATCGCTTGTTATCAATTCGGACTATAAGGACCACATAACGACCCTTGCCTCTTGCTTGCCGAAGAACCCAAATTTAAGGGTTAAAGACTTCCAGCTGGTTTATCTTTTAACGTTCCTAAATTTCAATTCGAAGTACTATGTTATAATGAAAAACACTTTTATTCAACAAAATGGAGTTTTATTGTTGCTAAACTGTCATTATTTCTACTTTGAGTCAGTTCAGTTTGTTTTCTATAGCAGTATTTATTTTTGCGCGGCAATATCGTTGTCTAGGCAACTTGAACTGTGGGTTGTACCTACTCCCGGTAGACCGTCGAGCAATTCGTCTTTTCTTTGTTTCTTTATGATATCTTACTCGTTCGCAATTACATGAAAGAGTTGGTTCTCGTTGTTTATTTTTTCTTCCTAAATGAGCATTATTTTCAAATTGTGGTTCTCCTTCATTATTATAGTTTGTGGTCGCTATTATTGAGGAGTTCGATGTGTTGACCGAAGAGTCTCTGCCTTGACTGCTAACGACTTCGGTGCGGTTGCATAAACAGAAGCTGTACAGCTTTTGTTTAATTTTTTCAAGAGCACTCATTATCAAAACGTAGAATAGTTTTTTTTTATAGAAAACTATTATTATTTCATCTCTTCTATATCTTCTCTCGATATTTGGCCCTCCACGTCTACATTCACGTCCTGTGGTTGCTGTAGCGGCAACTGCACGATTAGCACACCGTCAAGCGACAGTGAGGAGTTAACTTCATTCGAGTCAGTTCCTGGTGGCAACATGAACTCTCGGTTGTACTCCCGGTAGACCTTGGAGCCGTCCGTGTTCTCTTCGTGCTTCGCTGAGATCTTTAAAATGTCATTTTCAAGGTTCACTTTTACCTAAAAGAGAAGGGAAGGGAAGAGAAGGGTAAGACCGCCCATTGTGCATTTTTGTATTTAAATAGTTTTTTGTGTTATATTAACCTGGTGTACAATAAAGAGTATATAAATAAATAAATAAATAACATTATTTGTGTTTTCTCGGATGAAACTGGCCAAGCATTATAGCCCTTTCCCCGTGAGTGCGTTAACGCCGAGGAAAAATATGAATTGGAGTAATACGCCAAAATTGATAGCAACATGGCACTTTATAACAAAGCCGAAATTGATAAAAGAAGTCCATGGTAACCGCATAAGTTTGTAGGTATTTTTCTACTTAAATACTCCAAAACTTCAGGACCAGTCCAATATTGCGGGTTGTGGTGTATGCATTTGTGAATCTCTCGATCACGGCCAGCGGTCAGGAGGAGGAACATCATGGGTTTTTAGGCGGTAAGAGCCCGGCATTACTCTTCGCCTTCCACGGGCGAAGGGTATTCATGAGGATTGTCCAACGTAAGGGAAAATTCTCACTAAACCCTTACTTTCTTACTTTCCTTCCAAAGTAAGGGCTAAATGAAAATTTTCGGAGTGAATCAAAAGAGCCGACGAGTGAAGATTCATATGTTCATCCGCCGCATCCTGGGCTGTCAGCCCCGCCACCCACCTTACTTACTGACTAATCCTTTACCATGGCATGAGTTATCTTTGTATAGCTCATATCAGAAGAAGTGTAGAACACACAAAGCCATTGATAGCAGAAGAAATTATGATATTATTACCTCCGAAGGATCAAACTGGCTGACATCAAACTGCAACTTCAATATCTTATCATCTCCTTCTCCTTGAACTAGTGGGGAACTGGTAAGGGTTTCCCAGTTGGAGGTGCGAGTCTCGGGTTTCGAGGAAATTAGGCCAGACTGGACGGTTGTGGTTTGCCCGTAGAAAGTCATTAGGTCCGTGCTGGTAAGGAAGAAGAGGAACTTTCTACAATACATAGTAAAAAATAGCTTGCATAATACATCATAATCAGCCCTTTATTGTTATCCCACTGCTGGGCACGGGCATCTTCACATAATGAGAAGGGTGGACTGGTGCGGATTGGCGGACTACACACAACATTGAAATCTTTTTGAAGCATTCTCAGGTGTGCAGGGTGAGGAGGTCATAATGAAATTCTGATTTGCACATGGATTCGAAAAGTCAAGAGATGCTGGCGGGTATTGAACTCGGAGCATAGAAGGTAAGCGATCAACGGCTAGGCTGTCACTGATCAAAATGACTTGATCTTCGTCCTATTTTAACAAGTTTCTAGCGTAGAACAATTTCCCCGACATAAAATTTTGTAACGCCTATGACCAAATACTCAAACACTCCTCAATTTTAAGTTTCCGTTAGTTTCGTGCTGTCTCTGTCACTACAAGCCGAAGTGACAGTGAGAGCACGAAATTAACGGCTACTTAAAAGTGAGTAGCGTTTGAGTATTTGGCCATTAGCTTACTAGGATTTCTAAGAATGGAATAACATTAAACAGGTTAAGGGAGCAGAAGATGGAATAAGACTGCTTATGATGATGAGGGCGATGTTGCTGATAATTTAGCCTTTAGGCTTTTCTTACTGGAATATGACACCGTTCGGTTGTCTGTTATTATAGAAGAAATATGTAAGTGTGGTGGTCAGTGAATAAAACAATAAATAAAAATTCTGTTGCAAAGCAGCATTAACGGAAAACATTTTTGATTAAACATAAATAAAACGAACTAAACAAGATCAAGATAAAAAGGTATGTGTGTCTCAGGATTGAGCCAAATAGGACCTGTTCAGCATAATACCAGACCTAGCGCCTGACACTGGTTTTAAAGTGACCATTATACGTAGACCCCCGAAGTAATATTGGACGAAGCATACCGCCAGCAAAAGACAAACCTGACGAGTTAGTGACAAACCTGGTGTCAGAGTTTATGCCGCCCATGGGCCTCTGACTTGGCTTTACATGCCGTCGAGAAATATCTCTCAGGCCGGTTTCCTCACGATAATTTTCCTTCACCGTTTTTAAGCAAGTGATAATTAAACAATACGTACATGAATCCAAAGGGTCAGGAGGTGCGTGCCTTGGGTTCGAACTGAGACCTATGACTTGGCAGTCCGACGGCCACACCACTAGGCTATCACTGCTGTTGACTAGGATATTGCTGATGACGATAGATTATGGGCTATACTCTTCAAATATATTTTTAAAGTATTCCCCTATACCTTTCACAAGTATATTACCTGAATTTAGCCATTTCCTCGTCTAGCCGCTTCATCTCAGCAGCAAATCGTTCTTTCATGAAAGCAAAAGCATTGTCAAAGATGGACAGGCCCGTTTTATGAACCGGTATCAAAGACATTCAATTTTACCGGTATATTCAGTTTCTTCTGTAAAACATGTTCATTTGTTTTCAATGATTATGAAGACATTTTGTGGTATTTGGTGGATTTGGTAGTTGAATTTGGTGATAAAATGTTTGGTGAATGGTTTCTTACTCCATTTTCTTGATTTTAATTTTTGATAGAAGTTTTTTTCGGTTTATTTTTAATTTGTCTTCTGCTAGCATTCTTATTTTTACAAAAAGTTCAACCTCCTTCTGACCTTTTTAGTAACATTGCCTCATAAAAAACAACTACGCTGTTAATCTTAGATGAAAAATGTAGTACGAAAAATAAAATTGCAATAATAAAAAGCCAATTAACCTTTCACCATCTCATAATATCAGTGTTGCCAGATAACATAATGTTTCCCCCGAGATGTGGTATTTAGGCGCGCCTTAGGGGGCGGATTGACAGATTGACAATCACCTCGCTGCCATGGTGACGGCGGTCTAAACATGGCCCTATTAATCTCAATGCGAGGGCGTGCCGAATGGTAGGGTAACCAGACCTTTATGAGATTAGATTTTACGTAACAGGGCGTAATGTTATTATTACGTATTATAGACTTAGTGATAAATTATTTCGTAATTGAATTATGGAATGTATTTGTTTTCTGCATATACTGTTATTAATTTATATTTATAAAAAGCTTATTCCGAATAATAAGTAAAAGTAAATAAAAAAAAAACTTCGATTTTTACACATTATTATATAAATTAATATACCTACACTATCTAATAAAGTTTCTTATGAGAGTATTATCGATATTATATCAAAATAAATTATACCTACCTAAAACTAATAGCTAAAATCTTCATCATTAAACAGACAAATAATTACATATTAGGTATTCAAGACAATGTTAAGTACCTATATCTTTGTAATATTATTCTATTAACAAATAGAGCATAAAAAAGAATAACAATTACTCAGCCAAATGGCCCATGGCAAGTGGTGAGGGCGCGAACCGCCGCCAAATTGGCGGGAAAGCTCCCCGTTTGACAGATCATTTTTTATTCCGTTCGGAAATTTGGTACCATTGTTCCACTGATTACCAGGTGGTCAGGAAGTGAATTATATTATACTCGCTTTTTTATTTATTGATACAGTGATACAATACTTGTTCGTACTATTTTATATTTATGTTATTTATTCTCGAGGTGATTTATTAGAATAATGATTGATTGATAAAGTAACCTCCACGTCATGGGCTTGTTGGTTTACCAGATAAATGTTTGGTATACCTACCAGATGGTAATTTATAACTAAATTGCAACTTTTCTAGTGTTTTATAATGTTTTATAGGTCTCTACAGACAATAATTATGATCTAAGTGTATATATAAAAGTCGGCAAGTAAAATTATAAAGTACACGTAAACAATGCATTTAATAATCCTCTGACTAATTTACATGCTCCATATTAGAGGATTTCATCATAATAGGCAAAAGCAAAGTGAGTAATTCATCAATCTACACAGTCCATCGTCAAGCCATCGCGCCATAGTCGAACAAGTTATGGTTTTTTGTTCTTTTAAAAAACACAAAGACTTTAGTATAATTCCACATCACTTAATAATAACAGAATTATTCTGCACCCTCTCAACGAGATTTTAATCAGCAAAATACAAGATATTAAAGGGGAGGTTGGGGTAGCGTTTTTAATTCCCGTAAAACGTCACGTCATATCTCGGGGGAGAGTGGGCAAACATCGTTATACCGTTGTTACTAGGTGTATGTTTGTGTTATGTCAATATGTTTGCGTGGGTGCTGAGAAGGAGGTGGACAGGGGGATGGCGTATTGTTTTGTTTAGAGGATGAGGTGGACTGGGATAGGTAGTCTTTTACATAAGATGTTTATAATTTCAAGAGAGATATATAGAAAAAAATATTTATCAGGCCCCAGGCTTAAAATAGGCTACAACATCACTGTCTGTACGAAATGTTAGGTGCATCTTAAAGTTTTTCAGATAGATGAGCAGAAATATCCATATGTGGATAATACCTATACACTGCCAGTATCTGGTTCCATCAACCTAGCCCAGGGCTCGGCAACCTGCGGCTCTTTCGATGTGAAGTTGCGGCTCTCCAGTTCCATACGCAAAAAAATATTATTTTACTATCAAAACCCTTAAAATTGTGCAAACGATCCATAATTGAGTACTATAATACAGTATCACTGAAATATACTGACTACGACTGAGAGATAGATATAGTAACTATATCTAAATGCATTTTCGTTTTGTATTTTTTTTAAAGGTTTTAATTTCAAGTTTTTTCATTAGTTACAGGACACCGAGTATGAGCAAATACTACTATATTGAATCGAAAAAAAATTGTGCCTCTTTAAAAACTGTGAAATTTCGTAATTTGCAACTTTTGGCTCTTCCGTCTCAAAAGGTTGCCGACCCCTGACCTAGCCAGTTTTCTATTATATTAGGATCAACTACCAGTAGTACCAGATGCGGCACAGATTATCAGTATTTCACATGGATTGCTATTTGACCTTCTTAGTCCAACTAGATGAACCAATTAAAACTAATGACTGATATATCTTCGACGAAAAAACTGTTCGTGCAAATAATACTGTAATAGTTAAACTCTTGATAACATCTTATACATAACATAACATCACGCCTGTATTGCCCGAAGGGTTGAGCAGAGCCGTTATGTTTGAGTCCCATGTAATAGGGGGCGAGCCTATTGCCATCAACCGGGCACAAATACAAACTCCGGACAACTAATGAGGAATTCCACACGGAAAAATTTAATAACACTTTACTCGACCTGGGGATCGAACCCAAGACCTCACGATCAGCACTCGCGCTTGCCACCACTAGACTAATGAGGCAGTTTTAGATCTTATACACTTTACCAATAAGCGCTAATTCTCCTTTATTTTTATTTCCACTAGATGACGTAGAATTACCCATTTATGTACCTTTCCATTTAATTTAAAAATCAAATCACACGTCATCAACAAACTAATTTATATTTTATCGTCGTCAATTAAGTACGATTACCACTACATCAGCATGAGTGCCTACGCATTAAGTTAAACCATTACCGACTACGACATCTATGACGTCACAAACGTCATTCGGTGACATTGATGACGTAGAACGAGTCAGATGTCATTAATGTGTGAATCATTTTTTATCTGTCATTGGATAAAGCGTCTTCGTATTGTTTTGAGTTTTCTCTCATTGTTTTTTGTTGTATGGCCGCGTTACTTTTATAAAATATGGGGTCTATATAAAATATAATTTATACTTGACTAGCGACCCGCCCCGGCTTCGCACGGGTGCAATGTAGATACTAATGTGGGGCATATAAACCTTCCCCTTGAATCACTCACTATCTATGGCTGAAAACTGCATTAAAATCTGTTGCGTAGTTTAAAAGATCTAAGCGTACAGACAGCGAGAGCGACTTTGTTTTATACTATTTAAAGATGATGTATATGCTGCAAAATTATGTATCTAGACTTTTTCATGTAGAAGGTACACTTAGAATGCTACAATATTTCCGATCTCTACCTATTTGGGTTTACGAAAATATAGAATAAAATGATCGTAGTAAAATAAACAATGAATTATGTGCCAAGCCACATCTGACGGAAGACACGTCGCCGATCTACCGCCGCTACACATAATTCCATATAAACATCTCACACCGTACACATTTGACCGAAGATGCGTTACTAAAATTCCTCGAGTAAGTTACGCAATGGAAGATCGGCGACGTATCTTCCGTCAGATGTAGCTTGGCCCTTAAACCTTCTATAATATTGTCTAGTTATGCTCTGTTTCTATGGCCAAAAACGAATCCTTTTGCTTACCAATGGTAGCATTTTTTATTGCCAAACTGGTCATGAAAATAGACTCGTTAGTTAGTTTTACCTATGATAACTACTAACTATGGGAGAGTCTCCTATGCAAAGCTATGGGGTCTTAGCTTAATTATTGGTAAAGATACAAGAGCCTTAATTTTAACCAATAACGTTCGGTGAATTATAGGAATCGGCCATCAGCCGCCAACAACATAATGTCACCCGAAAAACTGCAATATAAACTGCATCAAATCAACAAAATTAACTAATGACATCATCTCTTGTTTTTTAATTTCCTGTGCACTGGGATGTTTATCCCACCGCTGGGCGTGGGGATGCGATACGATCTCACGCCGCTCGCGTGTACAGTTACAGTTTGCGTTCTTATTTTACCATTACTAATGGTGTGAGTTTTCGTTCGAGTTGTATTCGACGACTTCATTTTAGCGTGATCACATTCGGCGATATTATATAAACGTAGAAAAAAAAACAAATGAAGCCGTCGCGGGACACCTGGCTGATGTGAAACATCGAAAGACATTAGTAAAAAAAAAACTGTTCGAATCAAACCGAAGAGAGAGATAAATAAATAATAAGTTACGAAGGTCTGCCGTTATGTGTCTGCCATCACGAGCGTCACCACGCAACAGCCGCTCTCACACCCGTACGGCCGGATTAGGTGTTTCACATCAAAAGAAAAAAAACATACGTATTTCTTGTGGAAGCCGAGAGTCACTCAGTATCTGTTTTGTCCAGGAGGACGCAGAAACAAGAATTATTACCAGAGTGCAGTGACACAATTAGAAAAAAAAAGATCACGTGTATCTTACGAAGGATAAGAGTCACTCTGTATTTAATCCAAAATTACAGTAGTTACATCACGGCCCGTACCGCCCGTAGCTGTCCATATAATAAAATAGGAATCCCTCACTTAACTCAAAAGAAAGAAAATTCATAGCTTAAACACTAGGAAGCGATAAACGTTCGTTTTGAGTGCTGTTATTTATTATTTGTCTTTCAAAAAGAACTATCCTATTTTAGTCAATTTTGTATAAATGGTTTTGATTTGATTGAATGATAAAGAAGATTTATTTCTATGCCTGCTTTTTATTCATATTTTGCCTAGTTACCACCATAAAATAACCCGCCCCGTCTACATAGTGAGTGCTATTAAATGCGACTAAGATATAACAAGAGGGTAGTAACCTCCTCCTGTGTGACAAAATATTAAGTTAGTAAAAGATGTAGGTTTATTCTCCATATCATATAACATTAGATAAAAGTGACCGACCAAAGCACGAATATCTTTTGAACCATTTATTCAAGTAGAGTTTCAGCTCATCTTCTTCTCTAAAAGCATTATACTGTGTTGAATCCCGTCTAAAAGCAAACACGTTGCTTATTTCTATACAGTTCCATGCTAAAATAAGTCTGATTTGTCTTATGTTATATGAAATATAGTAAAGTGACTTTTGAGTTTATGAACGCCTGGTCAGACAGAGAGCGTGGCTGGGTGTGATATTCACGTCGCGTGTTGATCGCGTGCTCTTGGCATGCGAATTACTATGACAATGTATGGAAAACGCCACACTGCCACGTGAAGCTTGGCGTGTTGTGGCAGTTTCTGTGTAAAGCCTTCCATACAATGTTGTCGATTCTGTAGCGCACTTTGACAGGACTAAACTAAACTAAGGATGTTTGTCTCTTTCTGTTTCAATAGAAAAAGAAAGTGACAGTTGCGTTTAGTCTAGTTTAGTACTGCCAAAATGTGCAATAGAATCGACACCATTGTCATAGTAATCCGCACGCCAAGAGCACGCGATCAACACGCGACGTGAATATCACACTCAGTCGCGCTCTCTGTTTGACCAGGCCTTTATGAAGTGACTTACAATCGAGAACCACTCGTACTATCCCATAGGGTCTGCGCGTGTTTTTGTTGATGTAGACCAATTTACTGATTGTGCCGGCGAGCGACGAGCGGCGAGCAAATTGATGGGGATGGCCCAGAGTATCGTGATACCATCCTCTAATCAACGATAATGAAATATTACATCAATAAGGGAACGTTGTGGCTGGTTTTGGCATAATTTTAGGGAATCGCTAGAGACCTATGTAGACTACAGATTAAATAGGTCCAATTTTGACGTTGACATCATACAAAATTACTAGAAATACTATTATATTCTGTCTTCTATTGGATGCGGCTGAATACCAGTATTTTATATCAGACCTCCGTAACCTACATACCATCACGCCTTGTGTTCCCCGAAGGATTCCGCAGAGGTGCTTTTAGTACACTTTCATTTCGCCAGTTATGTTTAAGTCCCATGCAATAGGGAGCGAGCCTATTTCCCTTAACCGGGCACAAATCCAGACTCCGGGCTGCTACGGAGAAATTTTTGATGGAAAAACCCAATATCACTTTGCCCGACCTGGGGATCGAACCCAGGACCCCATGCTCAGCAGTCGCGCTTGCAACCACTAGACCAACAAGGTAGTCCGTAACCTAGTTACTGGGCAATGCCGATATTCTAAGGTTTAAACCAGTTGTCAGACTTTCTTCTAACTTCCCGTAACGACTGTCATAGGTATTCGTATGACACCCGGGACCGACTGTTTAACGTGCTCTTCGAGGCACGGAGGGGCTCAATGTGTAAGGAACTGACATCCATCCACGGACTGACCGTGGCAAGCGTAGCTTAACCTCGCAAATCTTATGATCCGCGCGATTGGTAATTAGCCACGAGCCCCTCAACTACATATAATATTGATATATACTTGAATGATCTTTACCTAGCAATTCGGTTTTCCTGAAAGCACTTACGATGTTTTTGGCTTTTCTTCTGAGAAGAAACACAGACCAACCTTCTTAAAAGTGTACTCTTTAATTATTTTTGTACGTATTTTGTATATATAGTTATTTTTTACCTTAAATTTGTAAGATCGATGTTATTGGTGATGTTCTTCACAAAGGACAGGTGCATAGTACTCTCAAACGGCGTGCGTGAATGACAAGATGTATGAATGTGGATGAAGCGAAAGGAGTATATAGGGATCGTAGCATGTGGCGTTCTAGTTTCTGCCTACCCCCATGGGAAAAGGTGTTAGTTTATGTATGTATGTATTTGTAAGATTTATATCACACAGAAACTGTTTACAGGACCCGTTTTAGCGGATCCGTTTTTATTTTGCCTGTAATTGTTTGAGCTAGTTTACATACACGACAGTATTCCGAATCCAGTAAAAAATTACTGGTTTCGTTATTTTTATCGTATTCTGTCTGTCATTTACGACGCAGCTGCCATTTGTTTAACTGATTCGTCGGTACAGATGAGAACAACACATTCAGTACCGACGGATCCATGAAAACGGATCCGCTGTTTGAACAGGCGCTTAGATGACCCTTTTCACATAAATGCAGTAGTGCCTGACTAACTCGTTCCATTTAACCTCCATCTCACCATGAAAACGCATTTTCACCCTCAAGTCCAATCATTTTATACATTAATCCATACCAAATGTAGATAAAACATCAATAATTGTATTCCCCTCACGAAGGTGAGGCCAGAGATGGCTCCCTCGTCGCGTGCGCCGGCGCAGATGAACGTGATCGCATCAATCATTGATCCATAGGGTGGTTGATTAACTGCTAAATGGGATGGTAAAAGGTAAAGTAATGATGATAGTTAATGGATCAGAAAAAAACTAATTATTGGCAGCTTGACTTTTATTTGTAGGTTCGCTTTTAAATTGCAAAATATTATATTGCGTGTGCGTTTTTTTAGTAAACTGTTCTGCCTAGCTTTTTCCTAACTATGTTTGGTGTCAGCTTCCAGTCTAACCAGATGCGGCTGAATACCAGTATTTTACACGGAGCAACTGCCATCAGACCTGCGCTACCCAGTTATAGGGCAATGATGATATTCTAAGGTTAGACCGATTGTCAGATTCTCGGTCTTCTGACCTCCTGTAACAACTGCCATAGATATACGTATGACACCCGGGACCGACTGTTTAACGTGCACTCCGAGGCACGAATAGGTCTCGATGTGTAACGAATGGTCACCCATCCACAGACTGACAGCGACAAGCGCAGCTTTACCTCGCAAATCGTATGATGCCCGCGGTTGGTAATTAGCAACGAGCCTGTCGCTTTTTTTTAGTAAACATTATACATTATTTTAATGTTCTTACAGTCAACTAAGAATCGGTGAACTCTGGCATTGAAATACCGAATTAGGCCTAGAACTTAAAGTCAAAACAAAGGTTCTGGGCATAGTCGACACACGACAGATCAGTTGTCAACTTTTATGAATTCTGACTATGTCACAAGCGTCATAGGTACTCACATGCAACTGGGATCGACGGCTTATGCAACATGGCACGAAGGGTCCTCGAAAACCCAATTGATTGGAGACCCTTCAGGTCTCGCATATAGAAACGGTCCGCAAGACCATCTATCTACAAGCAGTCGAATAGGAAAAAAAAACGCCTCGTAGATCGATTACACTTCGCAAGTGTATCATAGACGTATGATATTTTCTTATTACATGCGCGTCACACATAGAGACGCCACCGGCGACGCAATCACGGACACGATCTTATTGTCACGGTGGACTTCGTGATGCATCCGCGTGATGCACCCGGCACGAGCCCTCCGCGTGCTGTCTCACTCAGACATATCACCTTTTAGACTATGAAAGAATTGTCTGCATCTCTCCAAACCATTTGCATGAATTAATTAGATACTTTACTCTTAACAGCACTACTTTTAACAGCAGTGATAGCCTAGTGGTGTGATCGTCGGACTGTGAAGTCATAGGTCTCGAGTTCAAACACAAGGCACGCACCTCTGACTTCGGATTCATGTGCGTATTGTGTAATTATCACTTGCTTAAAAACGATGAAGGAAAACATCGTGAGGAAAACGACATGCCTGAGAGATATTTCTCGACGGCATGTGAAGCCCAGTCCATGGATGGCATAAACTCTGACACCAGGTGATTCACTAACCACACGAAAAGAAGAAGAATTAGATACTGACACAATGGTGTCGATTCTGTTACACATATTCACACTACTAAACTAGACTAAACGTAACTGTCACTTTCTTTTTCTATTGAAACAGAAAGAGATAAACACCCTTAATTTAGTTTAGTCCTGTGAAAGTGTGCTACAGAATGACACCAATGTCTTTTTTAGGAAGAAGCCTGCCACAATTTCCCGCCCACTGCAACTTCGGCAAGTCAGGATCTACAATGGCGACCAATCAGGAATACACCAAGACCATGAAGCTAGATTTGTCCTAATGATTGAACTGACAAACTCTACCAAAATAACCTAATATTAGTGACCATGCCGGATTAGGGTTGTTGTTGGCGTCATAAACCACTCCTACTATACCGCGCAAGTGCTAGTCCCCTTGTGAGGTATGGGAGCGACAGAAGAGGGGTGCGCGCGGTAGACTAGCCAAAGCAAACTGACAGAGTGCGTTTAATTGTTTCTCACCCCCTTCCTGCCGCTGACATACCTCAGGCGGTGACTAGCGCTTGTGCTCAGACTGTAATGACGCGGCTGCCTTTTAACGGCGGTTTAACAAAACAAGACAAGAGTACAGGTAAGATGACATTTTGGGAAAGTGAATATTGTTCACTTCTATACCACCTATTAGAAGACAGGAACTATATACTGTCTTATGTTCTATGCGTATACCCTTAGAGTACCGCCTTGTCTAGATTTGAATTTAGCTTTAGCTCCGTTGTAAGTCAACAAGAGATTAATAAGTATAAAGGTAACTAATTACATACGTATTTTAACACAGTTATGCGCGTGGACGTTCTCGCGTTCGTTCTGGCGAAACGAGGGTGTACTAAATACACCTCTGCCGATCCCTTCGGGGAATACATGGCGTGATGTTATGTTTATGTTTAGCGCGTGTTGAATGGCCGTCTTTGCCATCGCTTGTCTGAGCGTGTCTTGTGTGAAAAAGTTAATTAGTGGTAACAAGCGCGACTGATGATAGTGAGGTCCTGGGTTCGATCCCCAGGTCGGGCAAAGTGTTATTGGGTTTTTCCGTCTGGAGTTCCTCAGTAATAGCCCAGAGTTTGGATTTGTGCCCGGTTGATGGCAATAGGCTCGCACCCTATTAATGAGACTTAAACATAACGGCGAAATGAGGGTGTTACTATACACCTCTGACCAACCTTTCGGGGAATACAGGCGTGATGTTATGTGTATTGATATTCGATGTTTGCCTGTATACCTAACTCTTCCGTTGACTGTATATCAGACGTAAGCAACTCATGCAGATGAATGTTTGGGGAAGCTGACCGGGAAGGTGGCACCGCACCATATGCGTGATTTTTAAACGGTTTTCATTAGTTTCACTTCGAATATTTGTTTGTTTCAAATCTTTCGTTAAATTTTTAAACTACTTGTGCTTAACCGATTCTCCTGAAACTTCGCATGATTCTTCATGATAAGTTTAATGAATTATTATAAGTACTTAATTATTTTCCTCTGATTATAATCATGCGTGTACACGTCCACGGCGCCACTGCAACGCGGGTGGGACACGATCATATTGTCATCGTGCACTTCGTGATGCACCGGGCACGCGCCATCCTCGTGCCGTCTCGCTCTAGCACGAGACAACATGACCTACTCAGGAATATTAAATGGGTATTGATTGTTTGTTTATAAATAGAGTAGGGGACAGGAGTCTCTATGCAAATGCCATATTTAGATCTATGATGAAAATTATATTTGTTTTCTTCGACAACACCGACCGGCCGACACCGAGGGGCTCTTGGCTAATTACCAACCGCGCGGATCATACGATTTGTGAGGTTAAGCTGCGCTTGCCGCGGTCAGTCCGTGTATGGGTGACCGTTCGTTACACATCAAGACCCATCCGTGCCTCGGAGAGCACGTTAAACAGTCGGTCCCGGGTGTCATACGAATACCTATGACAGTCGTTACGGGTAGTCAGAAGCCCGAAAGTCTGACAACCGGTTTAACCTTAGAATATCGGCATTGCCCAGTAATTGGGTTGCGGAGGTCTGATGGCAGTCGCTCTGCGTAAAATACAGGTATTGAGCCGCATCTGGTTAGACTGGAAGCTGACCCCAACATAGTTGGGAAAAGGCTAGGCAGATTGATTGAACACCGACCGGCCGAGTCTTCTTATTCTAACATAACATAACATCACGCCTTATATTCCCCGAAGGGTTTGGCAGAGGTGATTTTAGTACACCCCCGTTTTGCCAGTTATATTTAAGTTCCATGTAATAGGGGGCCAGCCTATTGCCATTAACCGGGCACAAATCCAGACTCCATGCTACTGAGAAATTCCTAATGGATAAATCCAATAACACTTTGCTTGACCTTGGGATCGGAACCGGGAACCCATACTAAGCGGTCGCGCTTGCACCTACTCGACCAATAAAGCAGTCTCTTATTCTACTTTACGAGAATTGCTCATTCCATGGTAAAACAATTAGCCAGTCAGCAAGGTTGATAGCGGAGCTGACTGCTCAAAGTGCGCCGGACGTACAACCGAGGACATTTGCGGTGAATCACTTTTCAACCTTATTGCCTTAGTAGTAAGGTCGAAAAGTGGTTCACCGCAAATGTCCGCGATGGTACCTACTTAAGTATCGTCACACATGGAGGTTCTCTTAATACACCCTAAACTTCTAATACGCCATCCCTCTCTCCTCCATCCCTTTTTCGGGCATCGTAAAAGCTGATTAAGGGATTTTGACAAGAGATATTCTCCAGAAATTCTGCCAACCAGAAAACTACTTTCCTTTTGCAGAATAAAGCACTGTTTGCAGTAATCCAAGATACATTCTGCCTCTTCATATTTTTTCATCCTTTGTTCTATAGCTGGCCCGTAACTTGGCAAGGTTTTGGTGTAGTGGGAATAAGTTTGCGCATGTACACTTAGTGCAACAAAAAATTGCTACTTTTATTGCTTGTCATTATTCTATGGTTATTGCCATAATTTATTTTTAAACATGATTGTTTAGAAGATAGAATGATAGGAGAGGATTTCTCTTTTCTACTCTTGCCAAGTTACGTGGCGACTATACCTGATTGAATATCGTATGTGCATAGGTACAACTAGTGTCTGAAGCATTTTTTTGTTTTTTTTTACCTTTGGACAATCCGGAAGGCGGGGTCGTCTGCCGGACTCTTACCGACTAAAAACCAACGGTGTTTCTCTTCTTGACCGTTAGGCCGGGGTGGCGGGATTCGCAAAAGCATGCACCGCAACCGCGGCAGATCCCGGTCCGCCAACCACTGGCGTACCTCTCCTCTGTGGGGCCTTGCCCCATATCCTCCTGAGAAGCGCGCACGGAACACAGCGCGCCGCCTTCTCGGGCCTGTTACTGGTCATGGTGGCCAAGTGTTTGAAGCCTAAATCTACTAGGCCCTTTTAAAATTAAATGCATCCCCTCATATTTTAAGCAAGATATTTTGAGTAGACATAACATATCATAAGTGAGATTCAAAACAGATTCAAAAATTAAAATATTTTGTTCTATTTACCTCTTTATCAAAAATCTGCTAGCACACTGCCTTATAAAATACATGATGACGTAAAATAATAAGAGTATGTCCATCTCGACCTCTAAACAGTGCGCCGAGCAATCCATCATAACTTAATTAACACTTCTAATTAACATGTGGCTGTGCAATATGAAAATCGGGCATTTAGAAATTGTTTTATTTAACTCACGTTTTTGCAAATTTGAATAAAATCACTATTTTAGACCTCATCTGCTTTCAACCGAATTATTTCAATTCTGAAACCATTATCTATACTTGGACATAGGCCCCTCCCTAGCTATGCCTTGCAACTCTTAATATTTATAATCAGGAGGTGGACCCCCCCTGAAGAATACGTAATTGGTCTCTTATGGTGTAAAAGTGAACAAGGAAAAGAATTATAACTGACTAGCTGTGTCCTCACGGCTCTGCCCGTAGCCTATGTTACTCAGTGATAATGTAGCTTACTAACGGCAAAAGAATTTTTGATATCGGTCCAGTAGTTTTTAAGTTTATTCGTTACATACAAAAATGCAAAAATACAAATCTTTCCTCTTTATAATTTAGTATAGATAGCAACATCAACTTATAGATGGAAGGATGATAGAGCTGAAATTCAAATGTGGTTTAGGGTTGTAGAGCTCGCTGAAACTCATAAAAACAACTGACTGTGTTTAACACCATCTTGGACACTACTTTTTTTTAGCCATGACTGCTTTTTCAGTCTGTAACCATCTACTGATAAACATAACATCAGGCTTGTATTCCCCGAAGAGTTGGGCAGAGGTGTATGTAACACCCTCAGTGTGCCGTTATGTTTAAGTCGAGCCTATTGCTATCAACCGGGCGCAAATCCAAACTCCGGGCAGCTACTGAGGAATTCCACACGGAAAACCCCAATAACATTTTGCCGACCTGGGGATCGAACCCAGAACCTCACTGATCAGCAGTCGCGCTTGCCACCACTAGACCAACGAGGCAGTTATAAATGTCAGCATTATCACGCTCGTTTCGTTGTCCTCCGTCTTGTTGTCTCCTTCTTCATTTACTATTAGTAATTTCTCCAAATACCTGAAAATGCAGTCTACCTACAACAGCATGTAACATGTCCTCGGCTCGACTCCTCTCCATTTTACGAGCGACCCACTTGCCTAAGATTTGATTCTAATACTTATTTACTTAACTCTTCATATTATTTCACAACACACCCTTAAATTAGATCGTTACGGTATTAGTACGACATGCTTACAAATAATGTTACGCGTAGTTGATTTTATTGGTTTTAACACCTATTTAAGCAATGTTGTAATTATTTAAAGCGTTTTGTTCGCAGTTTTTTTTCACATTGGCCCATGCAAGCATTTCTCCTGTATCGTGGTTACGTTTGCACTAACACCCACACGAGAGCATACAATTTTTTTTGCTGGTATCGCACTGCAGAGTAAGCTAAATGTACGAGTGGTCTAGTTATCTTGATATTTTCTGTGGTGTTTGGATTTTTACGATAAAAGCCCACTTTAATTCCTCTTGGAACGAGAAGCGCGTCATAACTTTTAAGAACTATATCAGAAGAATGCGAATGCGTAACAGCATCCATTTGTGTAGCAAACTAGCAAGTGGCTACGAACTGTGAAGTACCTACTCACATAACATAACATCTTTATATTACGTCTGTATTCCCGGAAGGGTTGGGCAGAGGTGTATAGTAAAACCCTCATTTCGCCGTTATGTTTAAATTCCATGTAGGGGGCGAGCCTATTGCCATCAACCAGGCACAAATCCAAACTCCGGGCTGCTACTGAGGAATTCCACACGGAAAAATCCAATAACACCTAGGGATCGAACCCAGGAACTCACGATCAGCAGTCGCACTTGCCACCACTAGACCAACGAGGCAGTTCCAACTCGATTTTTATAAATCGAAAAAAAGGAATTTTTTGTTAAAAAAATTTGTTAGCAGTTAGAATTTTTTACAAAAGGCAAGCTTCATTTATTTGCTACAACACGATTTGATATTGATTTATCTTGGAATTCTACTTAACCCATAGGGAAAGAATCATGATGAGTCCATAGACATGTCTATGATCTAACCATAAAACGTTAAATTTATATCCAATTGTCCATACACATCATATTTTAAATAATTTAACTACCTGTAATGATGACTAAGTTGATAGAACTTACGATATATTTAGAATTCAAATCACATGAGTTTCTATTAGAACAAATAAAGACTAGATCCTATACAACGAACATTGACTTATTAAACAATAATAAATTGAACAACCAATATACAAACAGTCCTATCAAACCCACCTCAAAATCTTATGTCAATAAAAATAAGGCTGAAATTCACTTGACAAAGGTTTTCGTAGCAGCAAAAGGAGGTTGGTAGTTGCTGATAAAAAAAAGTTTGAAAACAAAGGCGGTACGAACCTTTTTGGTGGCGATGGCTGGAGATAAGATGTCTGGTGACAAATATGTCTGGCTCAGATTTATAGAGCATCTTTTTATGATTGCAAGTGGATATTCGTAGGGCGGGAGCTGGGTCTTTATTGCATCGTTTTTTTTTTCAAATTGACTGTTTGTTGTTGGTCTTCCGGACCGTTTCTACGTAACCAGGAAGTTATTTGCGAGACCTGAAGGTCTCCAACCAATGGGGACGAGTAAAATACTTAACCTAAGCTAACAACTATTACTACGACTAATATCATGACTACAGCAACAACAACACGAAGGACGACCCCTAATGGGACTCGGACCTCGGCTTAGGGCGTTACTGGCGGGAGGACTGGGAGGGAGACAGCTTGATGAGGGCTGAATTATCGGTGTGACTGCGGAGTCAGAAAAGATGACCGGCTCCGCAATGGCGGGTGAGCATGATGAATCAAGGACGGCAGCGGTGGGACGTCGCAACCGGCCTCCCCAGCGAGGACGGTATATTTGTGTAGCATTTCTTTTTAAGCTTGGAACAAACTCGTATTTATTTTTCGGGTAACCCATTGATAGACAAAGGTGTCGCAGACGGAGAAGATGCCCTTAATCACCACACTGAACAAGTTGGCGAAGGTAGATAGAGCTCTATCAAAGGGCGTTAGGTAAAATGAGGTGAATAGGGATGCAGGGGTGAATCGGGACGAAACTTTAAAATAGATTTTAACGTTGTAATAATATAGTTTGTTGCCAACAAGGGTACTTAACCGTTAATTATAATACAGTAAACACATTAGAGTCCTTTTTGGCAATAAAATATATTATTTCATCGTTAAAATCCCTTTGAAAGTTTCGTCCCGATTCACCCCTGCATCCTTATTAACCCCATTTTACGGTACTGCTCTTAGCTCGCTTGGGTTTCCAAGACTGACAAATTGGGTGGCTGTCTGTTCGCCATATGAAGCACGTTAGTCAGTCAATAGCAGTGATTGTGTACATGCAGGTGTATTAAAACAGCCTCCACGAGTGACGATACTTAAGGACGTCCAGTGCACCCTAGGCGGTCAGACCTGCTACCTGCTACCAACGCTGACTGGCTAACCTTTTTTACTGCGGTATTCTCATATAGCTCGAATCGACACGAGAGAAGATGGAAAAGATAGTGATTGTAGAATCTATACAGGGTTCTTGGTAATATGACGGCAATCCGTTAAAGGGATGTAGGAGAGATCATGAAATATTAGATAATGAAATATTTTTTTATTATTATGATCTCTTTGCTATATAACACTTCCATACATCATAGTCAGCCATAAAATGGCAATTATCTTTAATGGTTTTTAAATCAGAGCTACAAATGGTTACAATTTTCATAATTTTGAGCAGGTGTTTTGACAAAAATGGTCGATTTCTGCAAAAAACACAGAAGTACTTTATCGGCAGAACATTCCAAAAACATGTACAATTTCTCAGTTATGTAACGAGATATATAAGGATAATAAGGTACCAGAAATCAGAAATTGAGTGAACGAAATGCAATTATTGTGAAAAAGACAAATATAAAATGTAATATAATAAAATTTCAAATTACTCGAAAATGTTTGACATTTGCATAGGGCCCATAAGGGGTTATTTGGTGGCAAATGGTCTCTCCTACACCCCTTAACGGATTGTCGTCATATTACCAATAACCCTGTATATTTTGTGCTACTTTCTTGACTGCCTAACGAAGTAATCCCTTTAACATTTTTAATGAAAAATGCTTTAATGATTATATGGGCAGGCAGGTCAGACTCCCAGCCTACCACTTAGTATTCCGCGCCCATACGCCGCTCAGCTACTGTTTCCACGAAGGCACATCGAATAATGTCGAGATGCATCGACATTTGCATGCTATATACAGGACCACGTTTCGCGCGTCATCTCGATATGTAGCAGACGTGAGACTCGCAAAATATTTACGTAGATCGTGTTTTTTTTTGTTATTCATTCAAGTTGCGTCTTTAGTTGAAGAAGAAAGAATGCCGACGGTGAAAGATGGTCTCGAAGTCGATAAAAAAGAATGCCGACGGTGAAAGATGGTCTCGAAGTCGATAAAAAAGGTGTTTTATTGCTTTTCAGAACGTATGAAGCTCGCTAAGTGTTTTTTTTTAATCTAAAATCTTTAATAAGTTGAATGCAATAGTATGTTCTGCCTAGCTTTTTCCCAACTAGGTTGGGGTCAGCTTCCAGTCTAACTAGATGCGGCTGAATAACAATATTTTACACGAGGCGATTGCCATCAGACCTCCGCAACCCAGTTACAGGGCAATACCGATATCCTAAGGTTAGACCAGTTGTCAGACTTTTAGACTTCTGAGTTCCCGTAACGACTGTCATAGGTATTCGTCTGACACCCGGGACCGACTGTTTAAAGTGTTCTTCGAGGCACGGAGGGGTCTCGATGTGTAACGAATGGTCACCCATCCACAGACTGACCGCGGCAAGCGCAACTTAACCTCGCAAATCATATGATCCGCGCGGTTGTTTATAGCCATGAGCCCCTCATACCTAATTTAATTACTAAGATTTTATTTTTATTTTAAACTAAATGGTTTTAGTTACAAATCAGCCCGTACACTTTCGCTGATGAATATAGATAGGCCTTCTAATCTTCATTTGACATTGGTCAGAAAGCCTTAAGCTTAAAATGGAACTGGGCTGGTCACGTCTGCCGCATGTCGGACGAGCTGTGGGCAAAACTCATCACTGAGTGGAACCCACAAAACGTCAGACGACGTCGCGTTAGGCCCAGAAGGAGATGGCGGGACGAACTAGACACCTATTGGAAGGACTGGCCGCAGAAAATCTTAAACCGAGAGGAGTGGAAGGAGGGTAGGAAGGCCTTTGCTCTGCAGTGGGATGATCATGGCTGAATAATAATAATCTTCATTTGCAAAATAAGAACGTGACATGAAGGGACATTCCCATAATCACCAGCGCTGCGTAAACTGGTGGTGATCTTAAGGGTGCTTCTAGAGGGTGCTGATGCCCCACAATCTCTCAGTCACCTTTTATGTTACCCACGGTACCAATTTTACAGACGTTTTAAGGTTCAAGTGGGTACCTTTACATTCTGCTTATCCCAATCACAATATAACCTGACACTCAAGTTCAAAACATAAAACAGTTACCCTTTTTGTGGTCCAAGATACTGGTAGATTGGTGGAGAGCATTTATCTAAAGGTGTGGACGAACGTTTTAGTCATTATCGCGCAGACGCAGCCGGGAATGTCGCCATTATCGTGCGCACGCGCCGGCTACGCAAGCCCCATAAGTTTATAGAAGGGACAAGAGGTAACAAAGTTATGGGATCTTTACGTCTTGTATTGTTTTTTTTTAAACATCGATCTATTTATAACTGCTCTGTAATTGTTCTTGTTAAAATAAAAATATTTCATGATCATCTGATTAGAGTAATATAAGCACAATATCCATGTATTTCTCCTTGTTTTATTTGTTGTAACTGCCATCTGACTAGATTTTAATAGCACCATGATGTACAAATAAAAACAGCGCTGTTCACACTTCAGCAATGTTTTTTTTTAATAATCTTATCCCACATTATGATCTCTCCTGAGTGCGTTTACAGTCACAAATCCCCACATGCACAAACGCTCAGACCCTTAACAACTATTTGTAGGTCATACAAATTTTTGATCCGTGCGGGAATTGAACCCACGACCCGTAGCGCAGAAGCCAATCGCTCAGCCACTGCACCAAACGTGTCTTCTTTGTTGACTATTTACATCATCATCCTCCTGCCCTTATCCCAATTTATTTGGGGGTCGGCGCAGTATGGCTCACGTCATACTGCACAAATGTTTCGGCTATATTTTATGACCGGCCGCCTGCCTGACGTCAACCCTCCTTGGGAATGCCTTTACTGGTGGCAAGCACCACCTACGATCCTATTCCATCTCGGGCTTGCGGGTGCTGCATGCTTGTCAATCTTATTGCCGACAACTAAGCACACTATGTTCTTCTTGGTGGAGTATACTTGATGTCAATATTCTGTATCGCTCCTGTCCCGCTCGTAATCCGTATTCGACATCGTTTACAATAATTCACAATAGTTCACATTTAAACAAAAAATATTTACATCAATAAAGAATGCGTACTTGGACAGTTCTATCCGTTTGGAGTCTATGCGCCGGGATGTTGGATTCATCTCTGGAGTATGTGCCGCGCAGACGCGTTATCTCCTCGTTAGACCGGCTGTAAACCGGAGGCCACCTGACTTTAGATTATGTCCTCTTAAATTTTAGTACAATCACTATTAGGACAAAAGGTTTGGGAGTGCCACTCTGCCACTGCTCGATAAAAAAAGTTATATGTTATGCCCACAAAAATCTTAATTTTGCAGATTATGACGATTAAATGGGACGCCGCGCCGCGCTGACTCAACTTTTCCCAACTATGTTAGGGTCAGCTTCCAGTCTATCCAGATGCGGCTGAATACCAGTGTTTTACACAGACGAATGCCATCAGACCTCCGCAACCCAATTATAGGGCAATGCCGATATCCTATATCCTTGTCACACCTGGTTGTTGTTTAACCAATAACGGTCCTTAAATTGAAGTATAGGAATTGGGATTTATAAAACCATCAATAAACATTTAAATGTGTGCAACACCGGCTATTTTGAAGGAGTCATGAACCTTGCATTACCATCTTGTTTACACAGTATAAAACGAAGTCGCTCCCGCTGTCTGTACGCTTAGGTCTTTTAAACTACGCAACGGATTTGAATGCAGTTTTCAGCAATAGATAGAGTGATTCAAGAGGAAGGTTTATATGCACCACATTTGTATCTACATTGCCCCCGTGCGAAGCCGGGGCGGATCGCTAGTATTGATATAAAAATAAATAGCTAAGAAAAGGATGGAGAGTCTCTGACGTAACACCAACTGTTACTAGGTTAAAAATAATAACCAATACACATGGAACAAAGCAGTATTCTATATATTTTTATTTATTTAAGGACGAGCAAGACTGTCTTCAATAAACATTTGAAATCTAGTTCAAGCTGAGTTACAGCTGTTTAAGATTTAATGGAAGACGGTATCTGAGTCTTTTCAAGGAAATTTCAAGTTATATTATCAGAAAACACGATCATATTGAACTAGATTTTAAAAAGGACAGCCTTCCGTACTTCCGTTATTTGCCTTCATTTGCCTATCGTAGCGTTATGCTTCTTCTTTTCGTATGGTTAGGACTAACCTGGTGTCAGAGTTTATGCTGCCCGTGGGCGACTTGGCTTCACATGCTATCGAGAAATATCTCTCAGGCATGCCGGTTTCTTCACGATATTTGCCTTCAACGTTTTTTAAGCAAATGAAAATTGTGCAATACGTGTTACCCGGGTCACTCACATGCGCGCAAACATTCGTACCTACATTGTACGAATGTTATCCGTTTTGTATGGAAAATGTTCGCAGTCATTGCGAATGTCAGTTCAGGTTAGCGTATTCGTACGAATATGAGTGACCCGTATTATGCTAGCCTTATTCCAAATGTTATATTGCTTTAAAAAAGTGACCGGAAAATCACAATTATTAACCAATTTCTTTTACTCTGAGCGATTACCTGAAGAAATAGGTCTCTTAATAAGACTGGATGTGATGTAACTATAGTCAATGTAGGCGCTGCTGCTCTTTTAAACGCCAGCCAGAAACAATGAAGCCAATATAACTGCAATTCCTCCAGTTACGAGTAACTTTAATTAACATCACGCCTGTATTCCCCGAAGGATTGGCAGAGGTGTATAATAACACCCTCATTTCGCCTACCGCCAGCCGCGAGCCTATTGCCATTAACCGGGCACAAATTCAGACTCCGGGCTGCTACTGAGAAATTCCTAATGGAAAAACCCAATAACACTTTGTCCGACCTGGGGATCGAACCCAATACCTCACGATCAGCAGTAACGCTTGCCACCACGAGGCAGTTACGTACCTTATCCGTAATCAGCAAGAAACTATGAAGTTACTTTAGCTATCTTCATTTATACTCACTAACAGTGATCAACAAACCGCGCGGATCATACGATTTGCGAAGTTAATCTTCGCTTGCCGCGGTCAGTATATGGATGGGTGACCGTTCGCTACTCATCGAGACCCCTCCTGCCCCTGAGAACACGTTAATCAGTCGGTCCCGAGTTGCGTAGGTCTGATGGCAGTCGCTCCGTGTAAAATACTGGTATTCAGCCGCATCTGGTTAGACTGGAAGCTGACCCGAACATAGTTAGAAAATGGCTAGGCAGAACAAACAATTACCTAAGAGCATTAGCCTCTTGTGATTATTCAATAAGGTAGTTGACCTGCACTGAGTAATTGTAATAATTTAACCAACACAATTGTTATGGGACAATGGACACCATAATGACATAGCTTTCTACGGATTTTGGACTAACAATATGGTGACTGCCAAAATATGAGACGACCTTTCTTTGAACTGACGTTTTGACAACGAATACTGCCCAATATGTGGCACATTTCTGAATAAGCTTGTCCAGAGAATTTTGCCGAATGACGTCATTGAAGTACTATCTATCTAGGTCGATCTAGAAGTAAAGAGCACCATGATTAGTCGCTTATCTAGAGCTAGTCCTAAAATCGACACGGTAAAAGAGATCCCCCTAGTTTTATCTTTATTGCGATCCATAGTGTAGCCCGTAGGTGAAAGTTTAGGCGGGGAAAACGGGCATATATTATTATGATGGTTTGCGTTATTTTCGAAATAATTGTAGTATGCACGGGAACGGAGTCAATTCGGTTCGATCTCTCTGCGACTATAACAGGCAAAATGTATTGTATATCGATCTTGGTCTTAATTTTTTTTTCTTTTCTTTTAAAACAAAACGTTGCCCCACACTAGGATTTCTCTTGTAACGTGGGTGCGTTTACAGACACAAAATATCTCCATATGCACATACGCCCAGAACCAAAACAACTATTTGTAGGCCATGCAAATGTTTGATCCGTGCGGAGATCGAACCCGCGACCCGTAGCGCAGAAGCCAATTGCTCAGCCACTGCACCAAACGTGCCGTCGTTTTCTCTACAATAGCTCAGCTTGATACTATTAGAATTGGAATTACGTCATAGCGCAGGATAAGAAACATGATCATAATAAATGCCAAGTAGATGAACTTCTTTTACATAAGGCTCAATAATCACATAGCTTCCATGAACTCTGGTACGGGCACTTTTAAAATCTTTGAAGATCGCAGTAATGATTTTACTCAAGTACAGTAGGGGAACGAAAATGTTATACACCTTAAGGTCTATTTTTGCTTGCACAGTGCAAGAAACAACCTATGTTACCGACTACGTATTGCCAACATTATAAAAATGATAATAAAATTATTTTTTGACAGGATATTAAATATTATAATGGTGAGATGATGACAACTACTTGTTATGTCAATTTATTTAATCATTGAATTGACTGATGTAATGGTTTTTACAACAAAACTCCTTAAATCAAATCAAAGGCATTATATGGCACTACTACGTCATATGGAGAAGGCAAGTCACAAAAGGCATGTTGATCTTTGCTGCCAAATACTTAAATATAATTTTCCATGCATTGGTATGTTCCGTTCAACAGCTTGAAAAGGTATCATGTGCCCACGATGTGGGAAAGAAATGAATTTGAATACTGACAAACCTATTTATTCCCCTACTGTACATGTGACCCATTTTGGGGTTCCACATCACGACCAGTCTATTCATCTCATAGAATTTTCTCATAGTCACAGTATACCTAATAATCTTACTAACAATAGAATGATAGAGCCTGTTGTCCGCTGTTTCTGTGACATACTGAGCTTACGTAAAAGCGTAGTTTACTGTGCGATTGTGTGGTTTTCCAGTGGTGTCGAGACAGAGCTTGTTGGATAGATATAGATAATCGTTACTATGAACAATCTTAATATAACTAATATTGCCAATCACCATGTATGGTATACAGGTTGTAAACGAAATCATGTAATTCCTTCAAACCTCGTGATGTACTGCTGACATATATTAACGTGAGGCTTTTTAGCGCCCCGAGTAAAATAACCGCGCAGCGAGCGATAGTTGCGCAATTCTCTAATCCAAAAGTATCCCATGCAGGATTAAGCTATGTTAGCAGTACATCACGAGGTTTGAAGGAATTACATGATTTCGTTTGCTTTACACCCTGTAGATATAGAGGAGGTATGTCGTTGTTAGCGCACGAGCGGGTGCTGCTGGCCACCCATACATGAAACATAAACTTCACGCAACACCCTCATTTCACCGTTATGTTTAAGTCCCATGTAATTGAGGCGAGCCTATTGCCTCCAACGGGGCAGAAATCCAAACGCTGGGCTGCTACTGAGGAATTCCACACGTAAAAACCCAATAACACTTTGTCCGACCTGGGGATCGAAAGGACCTGAAGATCAGCGGTTGCGTTTGTTATAGAATAGAATAGAATATACTTTATTGTACACCAAAATTGTAACACAGCTCTTATACAACTGTTATCACTAGACCAACGAGGCAGGCTGGCCACCATCTTGGCATAATGCCTTAGTCACCTTGTACTAGCCTATTTTTGGCGAAAGCCATACGGTCTAGGTAGCTCCGGACTGGTAATACTGCAATACGCCAAATTTTTCAGTATAGTATGACTGTTATTGCTATCCAAAATGATGACACACAGATCTTACGCAAATCAGTTTACCGTTAGCTCGTGAACCTTTCCTTTGGCGTCGACACGCGGTTAACGACGCGTTTGTTTGCTAATTTATTGAAATACATATTGTATGTCGTATTGTGACGTTCATATTTAATGGAGACGTGAATAATGCTGCTAATTTTAACTTGATTTTAATAGTTTGCTAGTTTCCTCCTCGGGAAGGCCAAAAGAGAGTTGTTTCTATTTACGTTAAATTTTTGTTTTTGTTACAAAAACGCAAAATTCACTAACAAGTTTCATTCAAACTGTGGGTACACACCCGCAGTATATCGACTTCTGTAAGTTTTACGAACTATGCAAGCACTTGCGTGCAATAACTTGCACAATAAACCTTGCTAGTAAATTTGGCACTAAAGGATGATATTGCTGTCACTGAACCAGCAATAGGAGATGCTGAAGAACAGCAAAGTGATCTAGACTAAGTCCACAGATATACTAAAAGTACAAGGTTAGTCGGAAAGGGGGTACTAAGCTGCGGGCCACTTAATGTACCACTGATGGTTGTTTTAAAGAAAGAGTTAAAATTTCAAATTTGTATAAAAAAATACCATGCAAAACGATTTTTTAATTTAGTTTTTTTTTTAATTCTTCATATCTGCTTTAGTTACGAATCCAGAAAATGGAGCTACTAATCCGTGACCCCAAATATAACCTAAAATGGTAAACACAGCTGATCATAGCTGTAGTTAGATAGAATTTAGCGTATTTTTTATGAAATCTTTGAACAGATATTTCTCTTAAACGAATTACTTTTGGGGAAAGTTTTAGAACAAAAGTTATCCATTATTATGTGTACGTTAACACCTTTTCGCCTTAGTACCCCCTTTCCGACTAACCTTGTATATTCAGGCAAAAGAAATAGTAATATTAAGTAATATTCGCGTCCCAATGAACCAACACAAAGATACTTAGTTTATACAATTAGCACTATATGTGTCGGCGTCACTGGAGAACGAAACAAGTACAGTGATATCTGCGTGACGTGTAATCCTACAGAATGGCGCAGATAATAGAATTAGTGGACGAGACTTATCCCACGCGTTTGTCTCATGCCAATTGTATGCTGTGTCTTATTCAAGTAGGTGCAGGATAATGTAAGGTTTTATGGAAAAAACTACCATTTATGGTTTCTTTTTAAATTGGTGAAACTGAAGATAGAGGAGTATACTGTGACACAAGGCGTGTTCTTCCTTTCGTAAACTCACGAAACCGCGGCGTGTTTTATGAGTTTACCAAAAGAACATATTACATAACATACATATATAAACTGACGCCTTTTTCCCATGAGGGTAGGCAGAAACTATAGAACGCCTCATGCTACGATCCTTACGTACTCCTTTCGCTTCATCCACATTCATACATTTTGTCATACACGCACGCCGGTTGAGAGTACTACGCACCTGACCTTTGTGAAGAACATCATCAATAACATCGATGTAGGTATGTCCTTCTAGGACGTCCTCTACCGGCGTTTCCATTGACATCCGCCTTCTAAATTCCTATTGTTAATTATGTGTATTTACTTACATGATGGTCCGCTTTTTAAATCAGCCCTGAAAGCACCCGGCATTGTTTCTGCTTCATTTGCTGAATTTAATAGGCAGTCCAGTTGCAGTTATGATTACAAATATAAAACGAAATATGATTCACCAAATGTGACATTATTAGCCCCTAAGCGCTGTGTCATATTATTTCCATAATCATCACGCTGAAGGCTGACCCCTAAGTAGTGGGAAAAGGCTAGGCAGAACAATCACCACGCTTGATATTGGATTGGTGAGTGCGTCTTTATTAGTCGACGGAGAGATACTGCTGCCTTTTTTTTTCTTTTTTTTTGCGTGGGGAAATCCTCATGGGCTATCCCCCGTCTGGGAAAGACGGGTGGGTGTGCCGGACTCTTACCGGCTAAAACCACCACGGCGTCCCTCCTTCTGACCTAAGGCTGGGGTCACGGGATTCGCTATTGCATGCACCGCAACCCCGGCACTGCTGCCTATCCTCTTGACATAATCCCTAAGTTGCCTTTAACGACACCCAATAGTGGCTAGCCACATGGATGGTTGATCTTCAGAAGCCAAATTGTTTTTTTTCTTCATAATTTTCTCTTCAATTAACTTTAAAACCTAAGTATTTTGTTCATAGTAACCAAGAAATTATCCTAATTTGTCTAAACCAATATTATAAAGAGGAAAGATTTAATTGTTTGCATTGAATAGACTCTGAAACTACTGAACCGATTTAAAAAAAATTTCACCATTAGATTCCTACATTATTTATATACTCTTTATTTTATTGTACATACACCAGGTTAACACAACACGAAAGCCTATTTAAATACAAAAATGCACAATGGACGGTCTTATCGCGCAAGGTGATCTCTTCCAGACAACCTTTGGATGGACTGGAAGAATGGAAAGAGAAAACGAGCAACCTAGGTGTACAAGTACATTACATACCTACATAATATTACTACATTATCCCTGATGAACATAGGCGATAGGAACCGCGAGGGCACAGCTAGTGCTATATAAATCTAAACTCGTATAGGTAATACAAATCAAAGAATCTAATTTTCTTATAAAACCACTTCACAAAATACATAGTGTCCCCATCAATTTTCCTGAAGCCGAAAACTCAACAAATATGCAATATGGCTGACATTTCCGAAAAATGATATGGTGTCCACAATTCAGGGAAGTGGAAGCCGCATTTATCCAGTTTTCGAGTTGGACATAAAAAGAGCAGGCGCCCTGACTCCCCACGGGCGCCGGGGGAGAGCGCTGAATCGATATGCAAGTAAAATGTACACCTGGAGTCACCACGCGTTCGGAGTTTTCAGAGAATTTTACTGCCATGATTTTTTGCCTTTTGATGGGTTGAATAATGTGTTTTCATGATTTCAGTGCAAGCATGTGGGTTGTGTTTTTTTTTGAGCTAGTCAAATAGAAAATGCCGATACCATCTAGTCTTAAAAAAATCATTACATTGACATGTAAAAGTGTCTGGAACAGATTAATTGACAGGAAATAAATCATTTATCATTTGTCAATCCCTTTATCAATGTATTTTTTTTAAGATAGTATAGTTTTCTTAATACATGCTTCTGTCTGTCGCCTCGTGGTGGTTTTGTTATATTAACCTTAGTTTTTGTCTTATAATCTTATCGTTCTTTTTGTTAAGTTTATAATTTTCAAATCATACACAAAATAGTACCTTTCTAAAATATCCTTACAAATTCATGTATTATACAGGGTGCACCATTTTTTTTATGTTTTCCTTATAACAAAATCAGTAAAAATATCTCACTTTTTGACCCCTTCATCACCCTTTCTATCCCGGTCCACCTCCACACCGCATGGTCACCGCACACACACCCTTCGTCAGGTGACTCACAGTCGCTATCTGTTTGCGCGTGTGTGTGTGGTCGCCTGTGTGCGTGCGAGACACGTTGGCGTCTGTCATTGTACGAGCCTCGATTAGAATTGGCGTCCGAAGGCAGTTATTACGGCTTTATAATTGGAGTTCAGGTAAATATTATTTGTTGATCGATTGGAATCTATTCTAGTCTCAAGTGCTTTTGCTGGTTATGAGGTTTTGTGTACGAACTTCTATGTTGACCTCTACCTTCGTTACCGTAATGAAATTTATGCGATTAACTTTTCGACAGTATATGCTTCGCTGTCTTTTGCAGAGAAAAAAACTTAAAGAGTTTGTTAAAAAACTTCTAATTGATATGCGAATAATGCAATAGATTTGCTCGACCTCTGTCACATAAGGCTTGTAACCGACATTCATAAACGACGACATTCATCCATCTAGGTCAATCCCGCTCGAATGACCAAAAATTGAAGATTATACCAAGCTATCTGGAGCTGGGGAATCTTAATGAAAACACTTACACTTGAATCTAATTGTTAATTAATGACACTGTTTTTATAACAAACTCAGCACTTTAACTTATATTATTTAATTAATTATCACGAGACAATGTGTAGCGCAGAATAACTGTTGCAGAAGAGGGCGAGAAAATATGAGTGAAAGAGATAGCAAATTAGGTACTATACAGTAGTTCCAAATAAACATTTTTTCTCAAGCCTTCATGGATTACTGTTACGCTAAGGTACGTTGAGACTTTGTTATAATTTATAATTATTATGTTAAATGAACAATATTTTCATACCAATACTGAACAACCCTGCTACCCATCGGCAGTTAGGTGTTGTTTTTAATATTTCACTGCGCGGACTAGAGACACGCGCGTCTCGGGGGAGCATACACAATCATACACCAACATACACGGTCATACACAACACATAGGCACTAACAAGATAAACTTTGCATACGTATTGTGTAGACACACCTTTATTTAGCAGAGATATGTGTGTTAGGGTGCATTTTAGGGTTTATGTTGAGATATTATCATGGAGCGTTTTTATCTTTGAGGGTAAATAGAACACACCGGGATCAATGTTGGGCGCGCCTGCGCTGAAGAACCTCCACTTTTCCCCTTTGACCGTTATTGAAGAGGTCACTGGGAAGCCCAACAGTGGAGGTTTATGGGATGTTTCCACGATGATGACTTATACACCATATTTTTGTGTGATCATGGGTTATAGCAAACCAATTATAATTTATAACTTTTGGAAATAAAGAAATTAATGTGATTGTTTATATTAGTAAACTAACGGCCCGTCCCGGCTTCGCACGGGTGGACATTTTTCCCGTTTTTGCAATACTTTTCATTTATGTTCCGCTCCTATTGGCCGTAGCGTGATGTTATATAGCTTATAACCTTCCTAGATAAATGGACTATCCAACACAAAAATATTTTTTCAATTCCAAACAGTAGTTCCTGAGATTAGCGCGTTCAAACAAACAAACAAACTCTTCAGCTTTATAATATTAGTATAGATAGTATGTAGTAGACATTCAAGGGCGGTAAAGATCTTTAAAAAAAATCCAGATGATGAGAAGCGTCCTTTTCTGTGCTAATAACAATGTAAATGAATAAACGATCCGTTTGCTATCTGCGGTGATGATTAACAATATCAACTCAGCGGTGTGGGCCCGTGCTGTACTGGACGTGTGCGGGCTGTTATGACGATGTCGAACTAACGGCGTAAAGGACGAAAACCTTCATGTCGCTGACGCCAATAAAAATTTCCAGCGTAGAAATGATGACGGCAATGATTGATAAGATGTTATACAATGTGTATAAGGTGTGTATAAGGTTTTTAAATTTTTGATTACAGCATCGCTCTGATTATACCTGGTAAACACTGCTGCCAATCTATCCCTCTTACATAACATAAAATACATAAACATAACGCCAGTATTCCCCAAAGGATTGGACAGAGATTACAGTAACAGCCTTACACCCATATTCTAAGACGTTCCTCCAAAACTTACTCGACTCGACTCCTCCTCGACTCACTACCATCGGTAGTTATAGTTGACATAAACGTTCTCGACTCGAGATTTTTCCTCAGTCGAGGTAAGGAATCATCTGCCAAACTCAAAGTGCCTCGGAACCTACCTTAAGGAAGGAAGTGTCAAAGTTCGTATGTAATAAAAATGAATTTAGAAGACTTTATAGAATATGCTTACGATAATCCTTACAATTATATTATTTATCGCGGCGTTATTTGCGCGATGCAGATAATTCAACTTATGACGTAATGACTCCGTCGAGGAACCTCAAAGTTCACTCAAAATTGCGACTAAGAATACAATTTTGAAGGTGTTTTCGAGGCCGTTTTGAGTCGAGTATTAGTCGAGTAAGTTTTGGAGGAACGTCTTAGAATATGGGTGTTATTCTACCATTATATTTAAGGACCATGTAATAGGGGGCGAGTTTATTGTCATTAAACGGGCACAAATCCTGACTCCGGGCTGCTACTGTGAAATTCGTAATGGAAAAACTCAATAACACTGCCTCACCTGGGGATCGAACCTAGGACCCCATGCTCAGCAGTCGCGTGTACCACCACTAGACCTGTTGGTTCCTCTTACAATATCTACGAAAGGTGAAGTGCAATGCATTTGTGGGGCAGGTATTCAGTTATAATAATAGACCCGCCCCTCCTATCCTGGTTGCCATACAAGACGACTTAAAGATTATGTCAGGATCTGCCCATCCCACATCCTCGTTTGTGCTAATAACAACATACTGCTATCACCCATTCATTTGGGAAAGCATAGTGATATCGGTAATGTCCATTGCGAAGCAGTGATAGCCTAGTGGTGTGACCGTCGGACTGCCAAGTCATAGATCTCGAGTTCGAACCCAAAGCACGCACCTCAGTCTTTTCGGATTCATGTGCGTATTGTATAATTATCACTTGCTTAAAAACGATGAAGGAAAACATCGTGAGGAAACTGGCATGCCTGAGGGATATTTCACGATGGTATATGAAACCATGGGCGGCATAAACTCTGACACCAGGTTAGTCACTAATCACACGAAAAAGAAAGAAGATTACGACCTTTCGTTGCACTGGTCTACGAAGATTCCCTGACCCAAAGTTCAGAAGTAGTATGGTACCACTATTGTTTTTACCCGAGAAAGTAAATCCGGATTCCTTCAAAAAAACAACAATCAAAGAGAAACTGTTTTCCTCTACAACTGGTCTATTACAACGATTTCCACGTACTTCTTGTAAAAACAATCAGACAGTACATATCAATGACGACGTAACTTCATCTCGACACATTCCCATGCAAAACTGAACTGAATCATAAATAACCACTGAGAAGTAAGCAATGGAGTGATTATGCGGCTAAACGAATCGAAAAACATTTTGTCGAACGCTGCGTATCCTAGTGACGTGTAAAGCCAATGCCGCGAAATCCGAACGCCCAAACAAAATCACCGATTCAGTGAGTTTGATTCTTATCTATCAAGAGTTACGTTAAGGTTTATAAAGAAAGAAATCATTTAATTTGACACATGAGGCTACAACTAAGGAAAGGGAATGAAAGTAAAAAAATATGTTAGGTTTCAGGATAAAGCGGTAGCTGCTGGTAAGCATTTAGCGATACATCACTGATTTTTAGTGACGTCTCTCCGAATCTCGATTGTCGGCAATAAAAATGGGTTAAAATGTGTACTGCTGTACATCTGCCTCAACTGCCTCGTTGGTCTAGTGGTGGCAAGCGCGACTGCTGATCGTGAGGTCCTGGGTTCGATCCCCAGGTCGGGCAAAGTGTTATTGAGTTTTTCCGTGTGGTATTCCTCAGTAGCAACCCGGAGTTTGTATTTGTGCCCGGTTGATGGCAATAGGCTCGCCCCCTATTACATGGGACTTAAACATAACGGCGAAATGAGGGTGTTACTATACACCTTTTCCCAACCCTTCGGGGAATACAGGCGTGATGTTATGTTATGTTAGTTAATCGAGCTTGGATGAAGTATTTAAAGTGAAGCCTGATTCCATTATACTACCACAAATTAAAAGAAATAATGCCAAAAAAATAGGTTTACTGACGCCAAAGCTACTAGCAGTTAGCGATACAACACTGATTCTCAAGGGCGTCTTTGTGATACTCGAGTCTCGAACGTTCGTCAGCAATAAAAATAAAAAGGTTAAAATGTGTTCTGTTGTACACCAGCATGTCTATGGAGAAATACGCGTCTTAACACTTCATTTACTCCCTACTCCACAAAAAAACAGTGTCATACGTAACTTTTGCATAATTGCCGCGTCTGCGCGTACCTTTTGTTGCGTTACTCAGACATGCAGTATAAAGTAAGATTTTTATTGCATTAACCTACCTATAAGCCCTACATAACCTGATTCGTTTTTCGAAAAGGATTTCAGAACTTAGATGTTTTTATCTGAGCTAATAAATTCATTCATTGCATACTATTTATTTAATAACTGTCTATTGGATCATAACAGTCACAATTTTTTTTAAATATTCGTTGGAACTAATTAAGTGACTATTTCATGTTTTTAAAAATTATCTACTCAAACATCATCATCATCTTCCTGCCCCGGTCCCAAGTAACTTGGGGTCGGCGCAATATGTTTTTCTCTTCCACTCTTCCCTGTCAGCCGTCTCATTATCATTTACTTCCATATCCTCCCTCACACAATCCATCCATCTTTTCTTAGGTCTCCCTCTCTTCCTCCATCCATCAACATTCACATTCATCACTCTCTTAGTCACATGTGTTTCATCCCTCCTCATCTATTCAAACATAATAAACACATAATTTGTTTAAATCAAATTGTAAGTATTTCTAAAAACACCATTGACTTTTAACTACATCCTAGCTATTTTAACCGACTGCAAAAAAAGAAGTTCTCTATTCGGCATGTACGTTTTTTTCATAGCACAATTGCATCGCGTTTATTACATAACAGTTGCAATTTTTTAGGCTTATCAAAATAATATAAATTAAATATTCTAAAAATGTTTATTAGACAAATATTTAAATGAGACATGAATGCGAAGTAGAGCGGTACAATGTTGACGTCATAAATTAAGTTAATTGTTATATTTTATACCACACAAGATGCTTTAAATAGTTTCGTATAATATTACAGCTATACATTGTACCTACACATAGTATTTTCATAGTTTTCTGACATTTGACACAAAGCCATTGCTCCTATCAAGCGAGTGTCTAAATCCTTACTCCGAACAGTATACACACTTTCCACATGCATCGAAAAAAAACGAAATCGGTTGTTTTATGTAAGTATGTACACCTATTACTCGGACTAAGTATTATGGTAAGTATATGGTTCAAAGTTGGACGTACCTATTACTGTTTTTTAAAATTCACTTAGTAATTTTCTAGAAATCCTGAAAAAAACTACATTTTCACGATGTCAATGATGTCGTCTACACACAAGTACATGTACGAGTTAGTTGTTGATCTTTTGAAGTTGGTTTTTCCTTTTTTTTAAAGATTATCTACTTGGTTAACGTGAGTAGGTACTACAGGAGGTACTCAAACAATTCTAACACCCTACTAAAGTATCATACTTCTGAATAAGTTAGTCCATCAAAATGCGATTAGAACATTATCAAAAAAAAACTAAACCCCTTTCTGTATTACCAGCCATTTTGAAGAATATTGTCGAAAAAAAGCAATTAATAATAACATAGGTGCGGTAAAACTGAAACGGACACGCCTGCGATGAAAAACATCTATTCACCCCCATCTCCTGGGAAATATACAGAAAACGTAGCTTTTAAAAACACACAACTTTTTTACGTAATTTCGTTTCAAAACTTTTATATTTTTCGTTGTAGCTAAACGTATTTTACTAAAGCACAAATAAGAGTTTATTTTTTTAAATCTGAATTGTATAATGAGCTTAATTACATACATACATACATAAACTCACGCCTTTTTCCCATGGGGGTAGGCAGAAACTATAGAACGCCACATGCTACGACCCTTACATACCCCTTTCGCTTCATCCACATTCATACATCTTGTCATACACGCACGCCGGTTGAGAGTACTATGCACCTGACCTTTGTGAAGAACATCACCAATAACACCGATGTATGTCCTTCTAGGACGTCCTCTACCGGCGTTCCCATTGACATCCGCCTTATAAATTCCTTTTGTTAATCGCCGTTCACTCATTCTCTCAACATGACCAAACCACCTAAGCATACTCCTTTCAATTTTTGTCACTACATCATCTTTTAAACCGCAACTTTGTCTAATCTCTTCATTTCTCAATCTATCATTCAAAGTTACACCGCAATTACTTCGCAAAGAACGCATTTCCACGGCATTTATTCTACTTTCATGCCTCTTCTGCCACGACCAACATTCACTTCCATACATAAGCCTAGGTAGGTACCAGCACACCATTATGGACAGCCAGTCGTGCCTTTTTGGACATCGACTGGCTACCCACAACCGCATGCGTATCACCATTTACTTTATTTCCCGCATTTGCTCTCCTTTCCACATCTTCGTCAATCTTACCATCTCTTGTTTGTTTGTTTGAACGCGCTAATCTCAGGAACTACTGGTTGGGATTGAAAAAAATATGTTTGTGTTGGATAATCTATTTATCGAGGAAGGTTATAGACTATTAACATCATGCTACGACCAATAGGAGCGGAGCATAAATTAAAAATGTTGCAAAAACGGGAAAAATGTCCACCCGTGCAAGGCCGGGATGGGCCGCTAGTTCCATATAAACATCTCACACCGTACACATTTGACCGAAGATGCGTCACTAAAATTCCTCGAGTAAATTACGCAACGGAAGAACGGTGACATATCTTCCGTCAGGCTGGGCTCTTAGTCTCTTAAATCTTTTGATTGGATAACGAATCGGTGCTGCGGGAAAATATTTAAAAACCGAAAGACTAAGGGATGATTTCCACCAAACGGGTCGGCATCGGATCGGAACGATTTTACAATCTTTAACAAGCCGCGCACAGCAGCTTGACCGCGGGCGTCTTTCGTAGTCGACTACGAAAGAAGAAGTATGCTGCGACGCGCTATCGGCTCCGTTCGTCTGTTTTCGTATCCGATCGGATCCTTTCGGCTGTCAAAACGGTAAGAATGAAACTATTTGACTAGGCGCAGAAAAGGATACGTTCGCAAGCGATGGTACGGAGCCGATCGTATACGTCGACATCCTGCCGGACGCGATCGGCTGTCGCCGCATCCGTTCGTATCCTTTCCGATCCAATGCGATGCAAGCTGTTTGGTTGGAAATCATCCTTAATTTGAATATCTAGCACTTACGGATACGTACGGATTTAAAGAGCTAACTAAAATTAGAATTAATCATAAAAAAAAATTATACCTAATGATGAGACGTAGTATTGTTCGAAAATAAAGATATTTTATATTTAACCCTCACAAGGTCGAGGGGGGTCATTAAGTCCAGTGCAGTAGCCTCAGGCCTTACCCACCCTTGAGTAAGTCATGTAAATGTCTTGTTAGCTATTATTTGTACTCTAGTATGGTATTGCCTTCGTACATATATACATACATATGTATATATATTTTATATACAGGCTGGACTAGAATTCGACGTTACTTTGCGCTTCTGCCCGATATGAGACTTAATTTTGTGTAATAGTTCGCTTTTCGTAACTCTTTTATTATCTTCCTCAACACTTCCATAGCACCAGTGTGGAGACGAAAGCTCTTGTTCGTAAGGACTGCACGGATATAACTGACTGAAAATAAAGTGAATGTTTTTCTTCTTTCGCTTCTCTAGTTTCTTTATCTCTCTTGTATCACCTTTACAAACCATATCAGTTCCATTTAAGCCTTTACGAAACACATTCAAGTGCCTACGAGCTATTAATCATTCAAAGAATAAAAAGAACATATTTTTTTATTATAACAATATGTTCTATTTCCATGAAGAAAATTACAGCTATTAATATTGACAATAATTACATTGTTCTAGTAAAACCGGTATTGCGCGTAAAAAATATTCTACTTGATATTTATACTTAAGTACCTACTTATTAATAGAAATTACTATCTTTGTAAAATGCTAAAATGTAAAATCTGAACGGTATTGATAACCGGTCTAACCTTAGGACAGGGATGCACAGATTTATTAGGACTAGGGGCCATTCGGATAGACTATGAGCTAAAAGCGGGTAAAAAAAAAACACTAAAAAAATAAACGAAGCCAAGGCATTTAAAAAAAAACATTTATTCAGTGATCTTAAGTTGCCCCCTATTGTTAAAATATTGCAGTATTTTCATACGAACGCGTAAGAGTTTAATTCGCGAGCGGGCCGCACGTATATTGACGAAGGGCTGCATGCGGCCCGCGGGCCCCGGTCTGTGACTGCCTGCCTTACAATATCGGCGTTGCCCTGTGACTGGATGGCGGAGGTCTGATGGCAGTTGCTCCGGGTAAAAAACTGGTATTCAGTCGCATCTGGTTAAACTGGAAGCGGACCCAACATAGTTGGGAAAAAGACAGAAAGAAAAAAAGATTGAATCAACAGTGATTTTGGATGGTAATTACTTATTACACTTTTAGCAGACTTATTGTATAACCTCTTAGTTCTGTGGCGGCATCTATCACGCCATATGAGAATGACGCAGCACGATGATTGTCTCGCAGACTACAGCGATAACAATGACAGCTGTCAAATGAAACGTCACAAGTCCTGCATCGCGATATCAAGATTTGACACGCAGATAGTATATACTTATGTACAAGTTCCCAACATCAACCGTTGGGCAGTAGCCCGCCAGGCATAAGTCCCGCCTGGTAGGAGAAGCCTCCCTTTTCGTCATACCTCGTTCCTCCACAGTTTTTACTACAACTAAAGATAGAGTTTTCAATTCGTAATTAATACTGTATTAAATTTATGCTAGTTACTTATGGTCTAGAGCACAGTCACTAGCCGTGAAATGACCGCTAAAATGCAATCACTGTTACGCAAGCGTTAGGCTCAGCTATTTGATAGCAGTAGTATTAATTCATTAGAATCGTTCTACTCAATAATTATTTTTTATAGATAAACAACATCACGCTTGTATACCTCGAAAGGTAAGGCAGAAGTGTAACACCCTCATTTCATCGTTATGTTAAGTCCCATGTAACACGGGGCGAGCGTATTACCATCAACCAGGTACAAATTCAAACTCCAGGCTGCTACTGAGGAAATCCACACGGAAAAACCCAATAACTGGGAACCGAGGTTGGTTCCCAGTTATCGGGGATCAAACCTAGCTCACGATCAGCAGTCACGCTTGCCACTTCCTTTTCACATTTTTTTTCATTTCACAGCTCTTCATTATATTTAACTTTTGCTGAAAATCGTACAAAAGAAAAATTTAAAGGAAATTCGTTTTTTTTACAGGATCATCATGGTTCTTAATACAGTTTCTCAATTTCATGTAGTCAATCGTATTGCATACTAAATGACAATGAATGACTGGTAACTAACGCGAAATAAAAGTTTATACTAAGCCTCCAGGACTCATAGTACTATTAATTAAGTAATCTGTGGTACATATTACGTGTTCTCGTTGAACACAAAAAATATATGCTGTACGAAATTTAATTCGAGAAAGAAAAAATATTCACAATACCCGTCAAAACTTTATATAATATAATATACTATTTATATAATATATATACGATAAAAATTATAATTTGCCTAGCCTTTTCCCAACTTTGTTGGGGTCAGCTTCCAGTCTAACCAGATGCGGCTGAATACCAGTATTTTACACGGAGCGTCCGCCATCAGACCTCCACAATCCAGTTACAGGGCACTGCCGATATCATTAAGTTTAAACCTAAGGTACAAAAACAAAAAAAAAAAACAGTTATCCGACTTTCGGATTTCTTTTTACCAAAGACCAATCTTGCGTCAAGATGCAGATGTAGGTAATATCTTATAATAACTAAACATATTTTATTCAATATACCTCATTGTAAATCGTAAAGGAAAAGGCGTCTGTTAAACCTATTCATCATCATCCGTTACACCTCTAATCCCAACCCTTCAATGCCCCTAGGGTTAAGACTCGTTAATTTTAAGGGTCACTCCATTGTCAATTTTGACCAATAAGTATTTTTTACAAACTCACACCTTTGTCCGAAATTGGTCCAGATGACCCCTGGTCGCATTTCAGTGTTATTTGAGAAGGGTCAATAGGATTTGAATGAGTGGTCAGTAAAAAAGTGGGGTTATTTTGACCCTACGTGAGATTGCGATTGGGAATGTTAAGATTTATTATTACCAACAACTTTAAGAAAGACAAATGGAATAAGGGGTTCTTCCATATTGCGTTTGATTTGATATTTCTATTGATCATTGTCATCATTGACATGTCAAATGCAAATTAATAAATCATAACCCTTCGATCACCATTGTTCCCGAAAACATTGTGGTCGAGATGATAGAATGAGATAACGATATATGACGGCCAAGCGCTGAAAAGAGAGCTTACGTCACATGGCGGCCATAAAATAATTTTAGGTAACAAAATATGAACAACTGCCTAACATTTTTTTTACTTATTTTTTTTTTTTTAATTAATACATAAACCACAAAAGAAACTCAAAGGTTAACAAAAATAAACGCAATAGAAAGTTTATTTATAGAATAAAAAAAAGATTACAATATTTCTCAAGTTTCCACAATCATATAGTAACTGAAAAAGACTGGAACTCCTCATCTTCCCATAGATATCGAACACTCAAGTAAAAAAATTAAGACAAGAGGATGACCAACAGCACTTTCATGCACTAATTACAACAGTTACAAAAAGAATCAATAAATCCTTCAGAAATTCTATATCAACAAAAAGGTAACAAAAGTGGTAACAAAAAAAGAATTACAATCGCTACACAAATTTCAATACTATCTATAGACTTTTTTATCGTGGACTTCGCCCTTATGTACAATACCCGGGACTTTATCGTCTTTCTGCCAATTCAACATTAGCCTGATCAACAACAGTAAAGATTCTGTTTCCGTATCATCAACTATAGCCTTCATCTTCTTGTCCATCCGCATATTTAACCCATACTTCGGAACAGTAGGTTTGTTTACTTTTTTAAATCTTTTCTGCCCGTCATTTTCAAACTGAGGTCTGCTGAAGCCACTTCCTAGAGTAACTGAAAAATCTTCAGATGTGTCTTCCATTTTATTCTCTGATCGTATATTATTCTTTGGAAATAGCTTGGCCAATACACTGTTTATCTTGTCATCGTCGACTTTCACTTGTTTTACTGAATATTCGTTTATAATTATTTTTGATGACGCTATGGTCGGTAACAGTATCAGTAAATGTAGTAACATAACTCATTTGTTTCGTGTGACATCGATCTGTCGATTCCTAATTGTTACTGTGGGTATCAAATGCGGCATGAAATGTAATCAGGTTTTATTGCTTGCTAGTTTATCTTTGCAGTTTCTCTCGCAGATTGAGAAAAATAATAAAAAACAATTTGTTCATAAATTGTTGCAACTGCCTTATTGGTCTAGTGGTTGCAAGCGCGACTGGGTACGATCCCGGTCCTGGGTTCGATCCCCAGGTCGGGCAAAGTGTTATGGGGTTTTTCCATTAGGAATTTCTCAGTAGCAGCCCGGAGTCTGGATTTGTGCCCGGTTAATGGCAATAGACTTGCCCGATATTACATGGGAGTTAGACACAACTGGCGAAACGAGGGTGTACTAAAATATATGTGCGAACCCTTCAGGGAATACAAGGCGTGATGTTATGTTGTTTATAAATTTGCTGCTGAAACTATTTGTGCCCTTGATTTCACTGACTTGAAATATTTCTGGAAATGTTGAAGTGATTTACAAGTAGCTTAAATGGCACCTAATAATACATCTTCTCAAATTTGTACTGCGCTCATTCAGGATACATTCTGCTGCACTAAGGTTTGTATTTAATATACAGCTCTCGTTTGAAAGATCTTCCACCAGCAGCTACCATAATGTAGAATTCAATACATTGACAACTTTTTTTTAATACGTCTCTATTGACCTTACAACTAAACTGAAGTTCCCAAAAATGAGAGCTGTTTTTAAATATGGTTCTAAGTCTTTAATCATTACCACGGTGCGATTGAGTAAAATATAAAAATCCAAATGAATGGTTTTATTTTTGAGAATGTTTTTCTAACAGTTCATTTTAAAAAAGTCCACTAACATTGAAGCTATAACACTAATTTGTAAAAAAATGCATAATTATAACACAATACACAGCTATAACTTGAAAACAATTTAAATCTAAATAAATTATTATTAAGTACTAAACATATTAATCCCTAAATATATGCAAATACGTACAGACAGTGTTTAGCAATATTATTATATGTATGAATTGCAATCTTATGGAACGTTAATAGGCGTAACAATTACGACCATTTAATTAATTACAGTTGAAATCACTTCGCCATTCTGTTTGCTAACTTCCATATGAATGCATACAACACGATTACTTAAAGAATGAAATTGTAAATCTGGATCTACTATTTGCTCTTCACTTATGACAACAAACACCGCCATTTTCAATCCCCTTGTTTATGTAATCAGATGTTACATATCTTGTCACCAAGTCAGCTCTTTTAAGGAAACAGAAACGGTCGTGTTCTAACGTCTCATATTCCTTTTGACCTCTCTCTTTGTCTCCGCTTCCAAACTCAATTTGGAATTGTATATAAACAATTCTTTCCATAGAATGTTACGGGTGGCTTCCAATCTTAGGTCCGTATTACAGAACATTCCTCAAGTCCAGTTTGATCTGTAATCAGTTGATCACTGTTTAAGTATAGAATCAGTACTTGAGGAACGATCTTATTCCAGAACGGCAATCAATCTATACTCAGATGAAACGAGACTCAAATCGAGCCAATCGATTGGTTGATTACAGATCAAAACACTGCTCGGGGTCGAATCTACGAACTGAGTAACGATCTAGAATAAAGCCAAGCTCACCTGAACTATGATCAATGAATCTATGCTTGAGGAATGTTCTAAAATTAAAAGGCGACACAAAACTAGTTTTAAACAGAGATTAATTCTTGAGTTTCGTTCTGTAATACAGACCTTAGTCTGTCTTAATATTTTGGAATAACATTCTCAGACTCGCGTAGATTACTAATGCTCGTCCAGCATTCATCCCAATGTTATTTTTATCTAAAAACTAACCGTCAGCTGCAGATAATAACAAAAGATCTGAAAACCGTTATACGTGCAAAGTTTTAATTGCCAATATTTGCATAAACGCTTCTAGGGACGTTTGCAAAAAAGGATAAAAGACAGGACAGTAAGGGACGGCCCTATGATTGATTATAAGTGGTCATACTAGTTGAAGGGGAAGTGCAAGGATTGCAAAAGCTTCTTAATCTTCTGTTTGTACAAAGGTCTGCAAAAAAGTGTGAAGGAATTGTTTTGGCTCATAGAGAATATTTAAGATATTTATTTTTATAAAATCGTTTTCAAAGCATAACTATTTTTGATAGCTGTAGAATGTAGGGTTTTAATATAAATACAAATATTATTAAAATTGTTTGAAATGATAAAATATTGTAAATAAGTTTTGAAAACTTTTAGGTTCTGTATCTACTTCTGGGCCCATTCATACATTAATTTATTTCATGGCTAATTCCCAACCGTGCGGATCATACGATTTGCAAGGTTAAGCTGCGCTTTCCACGGTCAGTCTGTGGATGGGTGACCGTTCGTTACACATCGAGACCTTTCCATGCCTCGGAGAGCACGTTAAACAGTCGGTCCCGGGTGTTATACGAATACCTATGACAGTCGTTACAGGAAGACAGAAACCCGAAAGTCTGACAACTGTTCTAGCCTTAGAATATTGACATTGCCCAGTAGTTACAGTTGGGTTGCGGAGGTCTGATGGCAGGCGTTCCGTGTAAAATACTGGTATTCAGCCGCATCTGGTTAGACTGGAAGCTGACCTCAACATAGCTGGGAAAAGTCACATCACAGATTGCACACTCTATGTTTCAATCCTGAAATGTCACGATAACAGGCATACATTCGCTTTTTGGTAAAGATTTACAATCGTGAACTGTAATAGTCTAAGTAAAGACGTGTCTTTTTACTTCAAAAAGACGGCTAAGTTTTGCAAGTTGATTGCTTTTTCGCAATTATGCGAAAAAGATGTGTATCCTTTGTGCGTCGTGTGCGGGCCAGCTCCAATAGCGTCCTGGGCATGATAGCAGATAGGCTGGACTGCTGTATTATCAATCGTTGCTCCAGAGTTTCAGCTGGAATTCTGAGGCAATGATACATAATTATATTTAATAAAATAAATAATAAAAATACCCACATCACTGTATTACTAACATAGCTTTAAGTAAATATTGTTAGAGTCCTGGTCACTCGAAATAAAGAGTTATTATTATTTATGAGGGAAAAAAGAGCTTAGGTACCTACTCTCTTTTTAAGTGGCTAGTCGGTACAAGTTTTAAAGAGTAATAATAAAAATCAAATTATTTTATCTCAAGCGTTTAAATCCGTCATTGTAAAACACCGAGAGAACACAACCACTAATCCCATTCGCGACAAGTCAGCATCCGAGTCTCACGTCCAAAAAAAAAACAAAGAAATTAACAATAAACGTCCAAATTACCATAAACAACGCATTATAAGACGGTTGAAACGGGTTAGAACCGGTTTTACCCGGAAATTGGCAGATCCTATAGTTCCGTAACACCGCTCCACAATTGTCCCTTTTGTTTTGTTTTCTTTTTTTGTTACCTGCCATCTAACCGATCTGACCGTCGCAGTTGGGGTGTTAGGCGATTAATACTGAGAAAATCAAACAGGGTCATTTTGTATGAGATGGACTGCAAGGGTTATCTGAGGGTTAGATGTTATGATCTTTAATAGCAGGATGTTAGCAAAATGGGGCGTTGTTTGGGATATTAATTGTAATTTTTTGGCGGTACTTCCCATGAGATCGCAAACGTTTTTATGAGTAGCTGGCATGGTTTTTCTTGTGTTTGGTACACAGATATATCCGTGGTTTGGTATAATATTTTTGAACTTAATACTGGTATTCAGCCGCATCTGGTTCGACTGGAAGCTGATAGTAAATAGTAAGTTTATTTCATATCATTTTGGCTATCATTGCATGTCGAGGGGTCTCCATTTAGGCATAGAAAATGCCTGTAATTTGGAAAATGATCCCAACATAGTTAGGAAAAGGCTAAGCAGAAGGTATGATTTTTTTGAACAAAGTACGACCACCTCCCTCTGTACGTATATTTATTGAACTTTTCTAGTTGACCGAAATTATTTCACCACAATCAAAATGTCTTAACTTCCAAAATTTTATTAACTCTCTAGGATTATGATTTTTCTAGCGCAGACAGCTAAGTCAGCAGCTACACAAGCACTACGGATAAATAAGAAAAAAAAATTGTGATGAACACTGTACTAAATTCTGCCAAGAAGATAGTATGAAAGACATTACACGTGCAACGTGACATCTCTGATTTTACAGAACTACGATATAACTTAAAATGCGTCTCGGCAATCTTCGTGTTCCCGAACTTGTACGAACTAAGCGACTGGGTCAATCGTTTTTTCTATGTCTTTATAACATAACTTCAGCATCTTCCTCTACATCAATTCCAGATAGACCACTTAATTGGTCGTATAATAAAGGTCAGTTGCGACCAAATGGAAAAATCCTCGCGCAGTTTTTAGATGTCACTGAATATAGAACTGTAGGTACTTTTAAGTACAAAATCCAACGCAGACATCTTGATGCTTGCGTCTTCTTGCGCATGCCCGAGGATTTTCTACTTTCGGATTTTATATTTAAAAGTCTGTACCTACTGATACAGTTCTTTATTCAGTGAAATTAAAAAAATGCGCGAGATTTTTCAGTTTGGTCGGAACTGACCCTATTTCGTACAAAATCGGAATCACAAAGATTTCCAAGTCCGGTTCCTATGGCCAATAACGAATCGTTTTGCTTACCAGTAGTAGCATTTTTCATTGCCAAACTTGGTATATAAATAGACTCGTAAACTAATTTTAAGTGCGATAGCTACTAACGTATGGGAGGGTCTTCTATTTAAAGCTAATGGGGTCTGCTTTATTATTGGTAAAGATAGAAGAGTCTTAATTTTAACCAATAACGCTCGCTAAATCGTAGGAACCGGCAATTAGTCGTATTACAGTACTTATGTAGAGATGACACCAATTACGAAGACAAAAAGGATCAACAGACGATATGGCGTGTATTATTCTGCCGCGCGATTCATAAACGCAGTAAGTAACATTTTGGTCAAAAATGAGTTGGTCATAAACGGTGTAAAAAGACCCTTAACAAAGCCGAAAGGCACTTATTCTCCACTTCATTGCGATGGTTTTTTTGTTGTGGACTATGCCTGGGAACCTAGTTACGGAGATATTGGAGGTCAAAGTTCCAACTTTTTCACAACTTTTTTTTAAAATACTAGTTTTGAAGGTTGCAAATGTACTTGAAATACCTCCATTACCCATTCACTACTCATTGCATCTATCAGCACAGTGTTTTGAGTGCGTTACATTGAGCTTTACAGAAAAACGAAATTTTTCACCCTAAAAAGAAAGTCGTTTCCCAGCGATAATGTTTGCGTAGGGTTACTTAGTTTGATGTACTGAATGCATGGTTGACGGCTTAGTGAAGGGTCTTTTTACACCTTGTATATTCGTAATTACCATAGGATTGTGATTACGAATATAATATATGATCAACAAATTTTTGACCAAAATGTTACTGCGTTTATAAATCGCGCGGCAGTATTATCGTCTACAGTCGTATTTAAAAGGCATTCTCTAAAACATTGTATAATCAGCCCACACATTTAGTGTAAACTGTCGTTCTTCCCATTTTCTTGTACCAACTGATAACGAAATGAGTTTCAAAGGTGCGAATGGTTGACCTCAATAGCTAACTTATTTGCATTATCCAAAACCAAAAACAAACGATTTTAGATCTTAAAACTATAGAAATAAGAGTTATGCTGTTAAATATCGGTGCAAGATTAACTTTGGGATGTACACACAGCATGTGTAATTGTGCACTCACTTCGTAACGATATCTTTACAATTGTATCTTTGCTTTTCAACTGAACCTTATTACCCACGACATAAGATCTATTTTCGTTTGTTTTAGATGGTATTTATAGTGTGTTTGGTATGTTTTTACTGAGCACTTATCGGGGAAACACGTCGTTTATCAGTACGCTTCAGTGGGTTCAGCAGATGTGAATTTGGTGAAGTTAACTGACAAATTATTGATTTCTACTTAAATCTACTTTTAAAGACAACAGAATGCAGAAGCTGTACATCTGTCTTCTTCTTATTCAGTCCAATTTAGAATGTGGATCTCTCTTTAAAATAAATACCTAATGGAATCAGGCGTTAGTTTGTGAGGGGCTCGTGGTTAGTTACCAACAGCGCGGATCATAAGTACGATTTGCGAGGTAAAGTTGCACTAGCCGCTGTCAGTCTGTAGATGGGTGACCGTTCGCTACACATCGACCGTGCCTCGGAGAGCACGTTAAATAGTCGGTGCCGGGTGTCATACGAATACCTATGACAGTCGTTACGGGAACTCAGAAGCCCGAAAGTCTGACAACCGGTCTAACCTTAGGGATGCGGAGGTCTCATGGCAGTGGCAGTCGCTTCGTGTAAAATACTGGTATTCAGCCGCATCTGGTTAGATTGGAAGCTGACCCTAACATAGTTGGGAAAAGGCTAGGCAGAACAATACACTAATATCAATAAGCGAAATGGTACGCAAAAAACATGGAAACCACTGCTCTGTAGCCTCTAAAATAGAATTTTGTTCTTCTACAACAGAAAACAAAAACTAAGCTATCAGTATAACCTTGATACATGCATCATTAAGAAAACTGTAACGTTGGTCTAGTGGTCGCAAGTGCGACTGCTGATCGTGAGGGCCTGCGTTCGATCCCCAAATCGGGCAAAGTGTTATTGGATTTTTCCGTGAGGAATTCCTCAGTAGCAGCCCGGAGTTTTAATTTGTGCCCGGTTGATAGCAATAGGCTCGCCCCCTATTACATGAGACTTAAACATAACGGCGAAATGAGGGTGTTACGATGCAACTCTGCTCAACCCTTCGGGGAATACAGGCGTGATGTTATGTTATTTTTATTTAGCACATCTTTACATAGTATAAAACAAAGTCGCTCCCGCTGTCTGTCTGTCCCTATGTATGTTTAGATCTTTAAAACTACGCAACGGATTTTGATGCGGTTTTTTTTATAGATAGAGTGATTCAAGAGGAAGGTTTATATGCCCCACATTAGTATCTACATTGCACCCGTGCGAAGCCGGGGCGGGTCGCTAGTTTACAATAAAAACAAATAAAACTAAGATATCAGTATAACCTTGATACATGCATCATTAAGAAAACCGTCTCGCTCGATGAATGTGACTGAACGATTTATGCGGGCGATAAACTGACGATAATTAGCGAATTGTAATGTCTCAATTTCCTAAATAATGTCTTAACTCTGTAATACAGCGCACACACCTAGCCAACGTACGCCAACGAACGTTCGCATTTGTTCAATTTCTTTTCATTTCATATTTTTTAAACTTCTTATCGTGAAATCTTGGCTTCGTTTCCCAGGTCGGGCAGAATATTATTGGATTTTTCCATGTGGAATTACTCAGTAGTAGTCCGGAGTCTGGATTTGTGCCCGGTTTATGGCAATAGGCTTGCTCTCTATTACATAGGACTTAAACATAGCGGGGAAATGAGGGTGTAGATACACCTCTGCCCTACCCTTCGGGGAATACAGGCGTGATGCGATGTCATGTTTTTTAAAAAAACGTTACCCCGCTCTAGTATTTCTCCTGTATCGTGAGTGCGTTTACAGAAATCTTCACATGCACAAACGCCCAGACCCGGAGCAACTATTTGTAGGCCACACAAATATTTGATCCGTGCAGGAATCGAACACACGACACGTACAGATAGTGCCATGCACGAATACACACTCCACTCTTTGTCTAAATTGCGTTTTCTCTCTCGCTCTTCATCTTAGAGTGAGAGAGAACATGCGATTTAGACAAAGAGTGGAGCGCGTCTTCGTGGATGGCACTATCTGAAGTGCAGAAGCCAATCGCTCAGGCATCATCAGCCACTGCACCAAACATGTCGCCAAAATTTGATCAAACTTTGTGTAAAGCAAATCCGGTTTCATTCGATTTTAAGCGGTAGCGAGCAGCGTACGTTGGCGTTTATTGTCTTATTGCATAAACTGATGATAAATATAAATATATACCTAATCAGTACCTACAGAATATTTTTATAAATTAATGATAAGAGATAATTCGATATAAATGAAGCCTGGAAAAACCCAACAGGCAGAAGACGATTGATAAAAGATAAATGAATATGACTAAAACACTGACCTTTGGAGCCAAAGATATGCACGGAATGATATAATTTATAATTTTCCGAGAATTATGTATTAATAGCAGTGATAGCCTAGTGGTTGAACGCTCGCCTTCCATGCAGGAGGGTCTGCGTTCGACTCCGGCCTCGTGACTTTTCGAATTAATGTGCGGATCGGAATTTGATTATCACTTTCGTTAACGGTGAAGGAAAAACATCGTGAGGAAACCTGCACACCTGAGAGGGCTCCATAAAGTTCTTGATAGTGTGTGTAGTCTGCCAACCCGCACCAGGCCAGCGTGGTGGACTAAGGCCTAAACCCTTCTCATTCTGAGAAGAGGCCCGTGCCCAGCAGTGGGACAGTAATGGGCTAATCATGTTACGAATATAAACATTTGTTTTTCACTTGCAACTGCATCAGTCAGGAATTTGAGATGCTTGTAATGTTTAATTATCTTTTAATCGTAATCGTAGTTACTGATTTGCTACTAGTAGCGCCATCTGTGCCATTATTTAAACTACATTTGATAATCGCACCCGCCAAAATAAATCCAGTAACGTTGACTTCGTTGCATTACCCTCTAGGTTCATGCAAAACAGATTACAATTTAAAAAAACACCATGCATTGTTACTGTTCGTGTTCTGCCTAGCCTTTTCTCAACTATGTTGGGGTCAGCTTCCAGTCTAACTAAATGCGGCTGAACACCACTATCTTACACGGAGCGACTGTCATCAGACCTCCGCACCCCAGTTACTGGGCAATGCCGATATCCTAAGGTTAAACAGGTTGTCAGACTTTCGGGCTTATGACTTCCCGTAACGACTATCATAGGTATTCGTATGACACCCGGGACCGACTGTTTAACGTACTCTCCGAGGCACTGAGGGGTCTTGATGTGTAACGAACGGACACCGATCAACGGACTGACCGCGGCAAGCGCAGCTTAACCTCGCAAATCGTATGACCCGCGCGGTTGGTAATTAGCCACGAGCTCCTCACATAAGTAGGATTGTTACACGCTAGTAAATCTCATAAAAAAAACAAATATCTTGTGAACAAACTATTAAAAAATGGACTGCATTTTCATTAGTTTCGCTTACCGTATCAATAACGAAAGAATTTAACAAAATATGTTCATTAGTTGTGATCACAAAAACAACAAACCCAGCCTCTTTAATAAAATTACGAGTATTACACCTGTAGTTAGCAGTTTCTAGTTACTGCTATAACTGCTCTAATGTCAGTAGCGGGCATTCATCTCGTTTCCGAGAACCGTGAGTCAGTAGCGAGATGCTGGCTTGACCTCTGCCCGCTCCTACGTGCTCGCACTTGACCGTGTATTAAGCAGACAAGTAATGACTTTGACATTGAATATTAGTTTAACTTTCATTGTATCGTCGTACAACTCTAGCTTAGCAACGCGTGATATAGATATCGTCGTTTAGTTAACAATACCGCCTAAGTCGAAAATTGGTCATTTGACGTTTTATACGTCATTGGATAGATATTTTCGGCGCGCATCGAAGGATGTTGGAAAAAAATTAAAATTATCCAATCACAGCGAGTTATTCAAAACAGTACTGGCACCGCGCAAGTCGTTTGTTGTGTCATTTTAAAGATAATAATCAGTTTTTTGTTTCTCCTGAAAACTTGTCAAATTTAACTTGAGCGGTATTGTTACCTAAGCGACGATATTTGGATAGTATAGTCGCCGGCACGTAACTTTGCAAGGTTTTGTCGTAGTGGGATTAAGTTTGCGCATGTACACTTAGTGCGACCAAAAACTGGTCACTTTTATTGCTTGTCATTATTCTATGGTTAATGCCATAATTTATTTGTATTAAACATTTCGATTTAGAAGAAAGAACGAAAGGAGAGGAATTCCCTTCTCTACTCTTGCCAAGTTACGTGCCGGTGACTATAAGCGCAGTAACTTAGGAACACAGTAGTGATAAATATGTTTTTATTTTATTTTTTCTTTATTTAACTGCCTCGTTGATCTAGTGGTGGCAATGCGACCGCTGATCGTGAGGTCCTGGGTTCGATCCCCAGGTTTGGCAAAGTGTTATTGGATTTTTCCGCATAAAATTCCTCAGTAACAGCCCGGAGTTTGGATTTGTGCCCGTTTGAAATAAGGAATGAATGCGAAATGAGGATTTTACTATAGACCTCTGCCCAACCCTTCGAGGAATACAGGCGTGATGTTATGTTATGTTTTTTTTACAATCATTACTATCCTAAGTTGTCATTATATCTAGTAGTTTCAGATTGTTCTTATTCTTGTCTCATTGTTTGATGGTAGTGATTCAGTTTGGTAATTCATAACGTCTATATTCTTAACTTTGAAATGATATTCTTATTTTTTGTTGTTTCCAGTTGGATTCTAATTACATTTGTTGTTTTTCAAGTACAATAATGTATACCAATATGACAAAAACCCAATAACACTTTGCCCGACCTGGGGATCGAACCTAGTACCTACCTCACGATCAACAGTCGCGCTTGCCACCAATAAACCAACGAGACAGATAAAAAAAAATTAAGGTAATTCGAATATTCATCCTTTACACGTCTTGCATCACTGATCAACGAACAAACGTCAACATCACGACAAAACCCGATATATCTTTGGTAATTAATAGCAAGTATTAGCAAGACTACACCGTCCATCTTCCCATCTCAAAGATCACTCCATTGTTCACGACCAACCAATTTGCATAACCCTGCGATGCGGCGAAACAAAGCCCACTAGTACCTGCTGGTCTAACTGACCCATTTCTAACCAAAGGCCCATTGAGCCCGCGCAAAATTTCTCACTGTCCGGAACAAAGAGGTTTGTATGACCAAACCCTTTTCGCGCTACAATTTTTATGGGAAATAGTTTTCTATACTCTATTTTTTGCATTGTCCATCAACGCCCTACGGATCCGCCGTTGGCAAATGTTTATGTGATTTTAATATAATGGTAACATAATAGAATGGTCGCTTTTGCTTATTGTTGTTGAATTATGACCGTTATACGTCAGGCAATATGTCTAAGTAATAGTAGCCGGTATGTATCAAACGTTCGTTAAGACAGGATTTTTGAAAGGGTTAATTTTCTAGAAATATTATCAAGAACGGAACTACATAATTAATTGTCAATAATGAATTGAATGAAAGATTTTATAAAGGAAGAACCAGAAGTTAAAATAAAAACAGTTTTATAGGTTTCCTTAAAGAAATAGTCGCAATTTATTGATATTTAAGGCTTCAATAAGAAACAAACTGAATACAGAGTACATAATTCCATTGATCCGTTGAAAACGAGCAGAACAGTTCAATAGAATTTAAGAGCAACATAACTATTCTAAACTGCCATACCTTTCAGTCGTTACTCCAACAAGTATTCCTCATAAAACGATACAAATAGCTGCACAAAACTATCAACTAAATACCTTTACAAAAAGAAAGGTTATCGCGATTTTCCAAATTACCGTTGATGCACCGTTCTCGTTTTAATTGTCCATTCTTGGGCAGGGTCAATCCGACCCGTCCGGTCCAGGTAGCCAACCCGTGCTGACCTGAACACACAATACAAAAGGTCTCAGAGGTCACGACAACCCTTTACGCCAGTTTAAACACCCCGAAATCGCTGCACCGTGAGTTATAGGGTCAGCCCTACGCCTCAAGTGACCTTACTGACCCTTCTTTAGAAAACCACCCCTTTCTTACAAGGTATTATTTGTAATCCCTTTCGCGAATCTATTTTATTGTTCGTCACCTATTCAGTTCCTATTTTCGGACGTTTGTCTATCGGCGAAATTTTTGCGTTGCGTGAGAACGGTCTAGTTTGGTTGCAAAACTGTATCGAAGGACAAAGGATTCGTATTCTTAGTCCTTTTTAGTTCTATATGGGAAAGTTTGGCCGTTGTCTGCTAGACAATAGAGTGGTCTCTTTTTAATGATTCGCTTTGTGTTTTGCAAGGTGGTTGATACAGTTTTTTTGTTTGGTCATTTTGACCGTTGCCCAACGGATTTACCGATAGTATTTAAGGCGGCGACGTAACGGTTGAGAGCATTGGGTGTCTTGGCGGTGTCAGGCTGCACAGCTCTGGCTAGTGGCTTTTAATGATGGAGTTAATGTTTATAGCTTTCAACATTACTTTTAATCGTGACTGGCTTTAGATAATGGCTACATGTAATGCAGTTATTGATTACGGAATGACAATATTAGCGGTAATGATCCTGAAGTGGTGCAGCCATTTAATAAAATATTCTTAAGGATCTAAGGGCTCGTGGTTAATTAACAACCGCGTGGATCATGCTATTTGCAAGGTAAAGCTGCGCTTGCCGAGGTCAGTCAGTGGATTGGTGACCGTTCGTTACACATCGAGAACTATCCGTGCCTCGCAGAGCAAGTTAAACCGTCAGCCCCGGGTGTCATACGAATACCTATGACAGTCGTTACCTTAACCTTAGGATATCGGCATTCCCCAATTGGGTTGCGGAGGTCTGATGGTCGCTTCGTATAAAACAGTGGTATTCAGTCGCATCTGGTTAGACTGGAAGCTGATCCTCACACAGTTGGGAAAATGCTAGGCAGAACGGTTCTAAAGGATCTAGAAATTACGAGTATATGCGTTAAAAAATTAACTCACAAGAGAGTTAAATCATTTGTTGCATAATGGGCAAAAACGCTTGCATCTTGAGTTAATAAATCAGACTAGTAATAATATATATATAATAATTATAATTTGTATGCATGATTAAAGCGTGTTTATAGTTTTTTAAACTACATATTTTTATTTTTTACTTTTTAGTCTTAAAATAACTTGTAACATATTTATTACTGGTACACAATACATTTAAAGTTGACTTAGTTAGTATTTCTTTGAAGTTATATGTATATTAATAAGGTTATAATATTTTCGAGGGGTTCACTAGTAGCCACTGAAGAGTTCCACTATCCACCTCCTGGCTCCATCGTCAGACCCTCGTTACCAAGCCCAATCTATTGGACTCATTGAGGCGAATCATATAAGCCCAAACTCGATGGTTCACTAGTAGCCACTGAAGAGTTCCACTAGCCACCTGCTGGCTCCATCGTCAGACCCTCGTTACCAAGCCCAATCTATTGGACTCATTGAGGCGAATCATATGAGTCCAAACTCGAGGGTTCACTAGTAGCCATTGAAGAGTTCCACTATCCACCTCCTGGCTCCATCATCAGACCCTCGTTACCACGCCCAATCTATTGGACTCATTGAGACGAATCATATGACCCAAGCTCGAGGGGTTTACTAGTAGCCACTGAAGAGTTCCATTATCCACCTCCTGGCTCCGTCATCAGACCCTCGTTACCAAGTCTATTCTATTGGACTCGTTAAGATGAATTATATGACCCAAACTCGAGAGGTTTACTATTAACCACTGAAGAGTTCCACTATCCACCTCCTGGCTCCATCATCAGATCAGCTCCAAGATACCAAATTATAGTATTGTCATCCGAACTACATATACAGCCTAGTCACGAGTAATAATATGTATACACATAGCGAAATTAAAAAGCGATTGTCTTCTAAAATATCTATTAGAATTATGAAATATTTAACACATAATTTTTACAATTACATACGAATTACTGTTTCGAATATTTCTTAATTACACTTCGCTTTTTAAGTTAGCAATGTGTATACATATTATTACACGTGACTGTACATACAAAGTTTCATTTCGATACGACAATTAGAAATAGGTTAAAATTGACTTCCAAGATTTTTTTACATTGTTTGTTAGTTTGTTAGTTAGTTACAAGTGAAGCTAATATAAAGCGTGTAAAAAGAAAGTGGCAGTTGCGTTAGTCTACACTGGCCTGCAAAAATAAGTATCACACTTTAAAAGTAAATATCATTAAAAGTGTAGTACTTATTTTTGCAGGCCAGTATAGTTTAGTACTGTCAAAATGTGCAACAGAATCGACACCATTCTCTATTACGGAGTTCCAAAGTACCAAAAAATGATCCCAAAACATCATCTGAACTCCTTAATCACCGTTACAATAAAACTTTAAAAAACCAATAAAAAGTAAAATAAAATAATAACAACAAGGAGGCTCTGGCCGGATGCAGCGGAAGCAGCGAGGGGTGGCGCGGGTGTGCGGCACGGAAGGGGGAGGGGGCGACACGGGACAGTTGGCACGTGCGCGCGCGCAGGTGCCTACACCCTCTGCAGGAGGATGCAACCTTTTGACGGTTTTAGTAGAGTTTATTTTGATCTTCCAAACGCAAGATAAAACAGTATGAATGGTATTTACAAGAAAATTAACCCACAAAACATTATTTTCGTTTTACAGTTTAAAATATGGACCGCTAAACTTGGGCCTTCCCCATAAACCGTTGTAAGGCTGCAACCAACGATATAGGAAGAAAATATGATTTTATTGAATGGTGGATCACGGTCGCAGTATAATTATGTACACAAATGGACGTGGATGCCGCATACTCGTTGCGATAGTTCAGGTTTCTGCAGAATACGCATTAAATTCTCGTATAATTTACTTTCGTTTCTTTATTTTTACTGTTACAGTAAATACAAAATCAATAAAAAGTAAAATGTTGTCCACCTCTGCAGTTTCCTCTCAACCGCCGACCTGCGCATGTGTTGATCCGTTATTTATTTTTTACTCGTTTTATATCAAGATCCAAGACCAAAGCCTGACTCTTGGCCTCAATAAGTTTAAAATTCGTTATTTTTATTACTAGTCTCTCTGAAGACTTCGAATATTATCATTCACGTACCTATCTTAGATTATTTATAACTGGTTAGAATTAATCACAATTTGATACACGTCGAAATAGTCTGGCAACGAGAAAAATAACGTTAAAAATATTCTTCAATTAATTACACGTTAAAAAAATGTTATCAGTCTGAGAGAGATTTTTGACAATCCTAACAAATAAACCAAAAAGTAAAATCATCTATGATTTTTAATTAATATGAAACTATTGATTTCATGGGAACATAAAATTGTAGACCAACGCTGATATGATTTTGAAAAGATAAATAAAAATACTAAATAGGTACCTACCTACGAAAGCGAAAAATAATGAAAATAAAAAGGGTAATCTGATTGCTGGATAAAGGTCAAGAAATATTAAACATAAAAAAACTGACTGCCTCGTTAGTCTAGTGGTGGCACGGGCGACTACTGATCGTGAGGTCCTGGGTTCGATCCCCAAGTCGGGCAAAGTGGTATTGGGTTTGTCCGTGTGGAATTCCTCAGTAGCAGCCCGGAGTTTGGATTTGTGCCCGGTTGATGGCAATAGGGTCGCCCCCTATTACATGGGACTTAGACATAACGGCGAAATGAGGGTGTCACTCTACACTTCTGCCCATGGGAATACAGGTGTGATGTTATGTTTATGTTTAAAAAAAGTAGATATCTATAATTTCTAGACACCTCCATCGTAAAAACAGGTGCTAGCTTCCCGCTGCGCAAGCGCAACCTTTTCTCCGGCGAGCCTTTGTTTCAGCGCAAGAGTCGAATTATTTGCAAGTTCTTTATGAAAGATACAAATTATCTTTGAACATTGTAATTGTGACTGGCTGATACTTAATTATAATTTATTAAAAATATTTTTAATGTCTATTATCTGCTCTATGGATATTTTTATGTGTTAATTAAAGTTTTGTAATATAGTACAATGTGTATGTAATTCTAGTTGATAAAATTATAAAATTGACAAATGTTTGTATTTTTTTATTTAATAAATATCTTTATACTGCAATAGCCATTTAGAAATAAAACATGTAACTAATTGCAGGTAATTAATGTTATTTTATTAGTCTTATTGATAGTACCTGGATGACCGAGCTTAGTTCGGTTTTTTTTTTGGTAAATCGTGTTTTTGGAAAGAAAACAAAAAAGAAAAAGAAGGAACTTAAAAAAAAGGGAAATCAACATCTGGGTTCGTACCGGGTCCTCCAAGTTTCGGGACCGCCCGATTTCCCACCTGAGCTATTAAAACATTGTAAATGATGGCGAAATTTACCTTAGTATTCTAATGATATTGTAGCAGTTTTTCATTGCCTGAAAACACGGATAAAACGACGTTTTCTAAAAATTAAACCTAGCTAGATCGACTTATCGCCCCCGAAACCCCCTGCATACTAAATTTCATGAAAATCGTTGGAGCCGTTTCCGAGATTCAGATTATATATATATATACAAGAATTGCTCGTTTAAATGTATTAGATAGATTAGATAGATAGATTACAAACATTTTTATCTTTTTCTTCTTCCTGCCCTTATCTAGGCACTACGTGGGGTCGGCACAACATGTATTTCGTAAATCCATGTTGTTAGAGGTTTTGGCTTATTGTTTTATGACCGGCCGCCTGCCTGACATCAACCCTCCTTGGGAATACTCGTTGCGCTGTCGCGGGTGACCCAATGTGCTTGCTGATATTATGCACTGGGTCCCAAAATGATGTGCTTGTCAATCTTATTGCCGCCAACTAAGTAGACTATGTTCTTCTTGGTGGAGTATACTTGAAGTTCCTCGACCCACTCATTACAAACATTTTTATGTAGGTATTTAAATATAACATAACATCACGCCTATATTCCCCGAAGTTTTGGGCAGAGGTGTATAGTAACAGGTTTAAGTCCCATGTAATAAGGGCGAGCCTATTGCCATCAATCGGCCACAAGTCCAAACTCCGGGTTGCTACTGAGGAATTCCACACGGAAAAACCCAATAACACTTTGCCCGACCTAGGAATCGAACCCGAGACCTCATGATCAGCAGTCGCGCTTTTCATCACTAGACCAACAAGGCAGTTCATAAATATACGAGTACCTACTACCTATATTATTGTCTGACTTTACTGTCGTATTTACAGCACACTTGAACCTTAATGGGCAGAATTAAAAATGCAGCTCAAGATAGTTCTAAATTACTCTACTTTTAAACTGGAACATATTCAACAAATCAATCAATAAAGAACTATATCTCCTTATCATTACATACATAGTATAAAACAAAGTCGCTCCCGCTGTCTGTACGCTTAGTCTTTTAAACTACGCAACGGATTTTAATGCAGTTTTCAGCAATTGATAGAGTGATTCAAAAGGAAGGTTTATATGCCCCATATTAGTGTCTACATTGGACCTGTGCGAAGCCGGAGCGGGTCGCTAGACAATTATAAATTCAGTTCTTATTTTTTGGAGAAAAATGGCTATTCAAGATTCAAAATCTCTTCAAAAACACACACAGACAGATGTACCTTTCAACACACAAATTGCGCCGTAACCGTTTGAAATTAAAAGTGTAAACATCCTTCCATTCCTTTCCATTGACGCGGTCCTTTGAAGTCGCGTCAATTAGCGCGTCATATGCAAGACGTTAGCGTCGTTACGTCATAGATAGCGACATGCGTTAAGTACGTTACGTCGGTTAAGACCCTCAAAATGTGTCAATACAATTAAGGGTATGAATAAAACAAGCTATGTGTTGCTGTCAGCCCTGACGGTGGCAGAGCGCAAGGAGGTCCACTCACCACGGTGCGGCGCGGCGACCGCGGCTGCCGAATTATGTATGCATTTATATGAGACAATGCACACCGAACGCGGCACGGTGCGGCGAATATGAAACTGTACTTTATAAGCGGCGGCTGCTGACCGCACCGCATTACGTTTGGTGTGTGGAGTACCCAAGTAAAGTCAGCGAAATTAAGAAAATAGCAGGGTTTCTATGGATGCAATAAGCACACGTAATGTAAATGGTACGAGCAAAGAGAGCCTTGGCAGTTCGTTATAAAAGCATATTGATTTCTTTATAGTCGATTAGATTATTTTTAACTACTCCCTGACTCAGAAGTTTTCTGATGCTGAATTGTCATCCCAAAACATCATCTTCATCAACATCATTATTGATATGTTAGCCTTTCTCTCATCACATCTCACCCTACTAGTAAAAATATTATGTACCACAGAAGCCCTGAGCAGACGACGGACTTTTTGTCAGGCAAACCGCCGCGGACAAAAACTAACCACTAACCACGTACCGAATGTCGTGTAGGCCAACAACTACCAACCACTGTCATGCTTGTCCGCACCAGTCCGCCAGGCAATAAGTCCGTAGTCTACTTAGAGCCTTAGGCCTGGACTCCACCAAAGCGGAGATGTGCGGAGAGGAGAGGAGATGTGTCGTAAACAACCAATAAGATTTTGTTATTTACACATCCCTCTAAATAACGAAATCCTATTGGTTGTTTACGACACATCTCCTCTCCTCTCCGCACATCTCCGTTTTGGTGGAGTCCGGGCCTTAATCAGAATAAAACTGCGAGTTCACTAAATAAGGCAATGCTTGCATCCGTTTATGATAATACTTATTTGGAGATTTCAAATTCCCGTGGCTTGTATAATTCATACTCCCCGACTACTTGAAATTATAGGACATTTAGTAAGATAGTTGAAAGGCGGCTTCCGATGTCATTTAATTAAATTGTAATTATTATGTCTTCATTTTATGACAATTGAAGTGTGTATTCATATAAGTGCCGTTTAAGCCTTTTTTGTAAAAGGTATAAATATTATTAATATTTCTTGCACAATTAGCTGATTGGTATTCAGCTTGAATCTATTTGTATTACCTTAGTGTCACTTTAAGTTGGTAATGACCGTTAAGTCTCAAAAAAATACATTTATTAAATACTAGCGGCCCGTCCCGGCTTCGCACAGGTGGACATTTTTCCAGTTTTTGCAACATTTTTCATTTATGCTCCGCTCCTATTGGTCGTAGCGTGATGTTTATATAGCCTATAACCTTCCTCGATAAATGGGCTATCCAAAAGAAAAATATTTTTTCAATTCCAAGCAGTAGTTCCTGAGATTAGCGCGTCCAAACAAACAAACTCTTCAGCTTATTTAAAAAAAAAACGTGTAGGTATTTTGTATAATTTTCAGTTCCCTCGCATTTCTCGCGTATCTGAAACAAATAGGTAGTATTTATTAATAATTCAACTGTGACAAAGGCAATAACTACTATTTAATAAGTGGGTAGGTACCTAGGTACCATGGTGGGACTAGTACCTAATAGCAATAGGTAAAAATCGTTAACTAAAACTAATTGCTATTCTATTGCTAAGGAAAAGTACCTTAGCCGCCAGTATAAGGGATTGTCAGCTTAATAACAAGACTTCATACAGAAAATCATCATCATTATAATCATCAACTTGATCCACAATAAAATTGATCTTTACTTATAAATTCGGCGGGGTGAGAGCACGTGTTAGCGGCAGGTGGGCGCCCAGGTGCGATCGATCACAACTTACGTAATATCATGGTGGTAGCCGCATGTAACCGCAATTGGGGGTTACACCTTGTTTTTTGGTAATTCGATGTTCTTATTGGAACTGAACGTAGTAATTAGGTATTTCGTGTTTGTTAGGTAATAAAAAATGGAAAGCAACAGATAAAAATAAGAAATAAAAGGATCTCTTTTAAATTTTGTCATAAAACGACTGATTTTAGATTTTTAAAAATATATACAAGAAGTAAAGTGAGGCATTTTAGCGCCCCCATAGGTACCTAAAGATGGGTACAGACTGCTGTAACGTAACATGCAATGTAACATGAAAGGTACGTAGTACGCATGCGTAGTGTGCACGGCTCGTACGCGCAAGGCGTCCAGTTCCACACTATGGGAATTCTGTTACATGGCATGATACATTGCGACAATGTGGACAGCAAATTCTTTCATTGCGTGTTACATTGCATGTTACATTTCGTAAGTAAATAATAATAATAATTATTATTTTAGTAATAATTTTCTTTCTTTCTTTCTTTCTAAGTCTGTACCCGGCTTAATAGTTCCGTTGTTTTAAAAACTTAATAAAAAAGTCAATAAACATTACAATTATTTCGTATAATCAGTAATTAATCTAGTAACATAACTTCACGCCTGTATTCCAAGAAGGGTTGGGCAGAGGTGTACAGTTACACCCTCATTTCGCCATTATGTTTTAAGTCCCATGTAATATGGGGTGAGCCTATTGCCATCAACCGGACACAAATCCAAACTCCGAGCTGCTACTGAGAAATTCCACACGGAAATACCCAATAACACTGCCCGACCTGGGGATCAAACCCAGGACCTCACGATCACCAGTCGCGCAAGCCACCACTAGACCAACAAGGCAGTTAGTTATTAATCTAGTAATTAAGCAATATATCCAGAAAATGATTACATTAATGTCAGATAGAATAGCTTAAGTAATAAAAATATTGCTAATCTTGACCATCACGATAGTAAAAAAGAATTTTTATATCGCTAAAAATACTGCAGTGCTAGGCATCGCGTTACACCGACATTTAAACAGAATAGATTATATCGGGTGACATATCAAATCGTTATGGCATGACTTTATAATTATGCAATCATATTAAAAACGTGTAAAATATGACAGCCGTTTCTACAATAGATAAACAGCACGAAATAGAGTATTTCCTCATAGATCTAGGCAGGCCCGGATTGGCTATATGGGCAAATCGGGCAAAATCCCGATAGGCCGGTGTGGCCTGATGTGAGTCATGTGAGAGAGCGTCAAAAAAAAAAGGTCGTCCAACATCGCCTATCGCTTGAAAAAGAAGCCGCAAATTGTAGAAAGAGAGTGAGAGGAGCAAATAAAAAAAAAGAACGTCGTCCGTCTAATCGCTTGGGAATGTTTTTTTTTGCCAGCACTGGCCGACCGTCTCTCAAATGCCCGGGCCGATTTCAGGTCCCAGACCGGCCCTGGTGGACCGAGACCTGCCGGGGTTGCGGTGCATGCAATAGCGAATCCCGCGACCCTGGCCTTAGGTCAGAAGGAGGGACACCGTGGTGGTTTTAGCCGGTAAAAGTCCGGCACACCCCCCCGTCTTCCCCAGACGGGGGATGGTCTATGAGGATTTCCCCACGCTAAAAAAACAAAAAAAACAAAAAAGGTCCTAATCCGGCCCTGGATCTAGGGTAAAATAATCTACCTAAATGACAATCGTTACTTAATATTATAAACGCGAAAGTTTGTATATATGGATGGATGTATGGATGTTTGTTACTCTTTCACGCAAAAACGGCTGAACGGATTTGGATGAGATTTGGCACACAGATAGACTATACCCTGGATTAACATATGGGATACTTTTTATCCGGGAACATCAAGTAGTTCCCCTATGATGCGGGAGAAACCGCGGGTAATAGCTAGTTGCATGAATATTTTGCTACTCAAAAAGTATATGTGTACACAAATCAGTTTAAAATAAAAGTATGAACGCCAAATACTCAAACGCTACCCAATTAATTTTTTTAAGTTCCCGTTAATTTCGTGCTGTCGCGGTCACTTCGCCTTAAAGTGACAGAGACAGCATGAAACTTAACGGAAACTTAAAATTGACAGTAGCAAAATATTCATACAATTGTCATTTAGGTAGATTATTTTAGCCTAGATCTATCGGGCATTTGATTATTTGACCATTAGTCACTCTGTTTTTTTTAACACAGGATAATCTATACTTCTATACTAATATTATACAGAGGAAAGATTTGTATTTTTATATGTAACGAATAAACTTAAAAACTACTGGACCGATTTCAAAAATTCTTTTGCCGTTAGAAAGCTACTTTATCAATGAGTAACATAGGCTACGGGCGGAGCCGTGAGGACACAGCTAGTCATAAAAAAAATGAGAAAATGTTTTACTGGTAATATAAAAGGAGCCCCTCTTTCGATAAAAAAAAGGCAACATAATATAAACGAAGAAAATTAAAACAGTATTTGAAGAGGCTAAACAGGTTTTACTTGACCTTAAAAAATTATAGTTTCAACATAATGCCTACGATTAGAGGTAAAGAAAGCATTTTACTAGACTAACCTATAGTGTAGGCCATTGATAGTCCAGATGCATCAACCAATAACCTTTAACCAATACTTGACCTTAGCAGAAATTGCCATAAAAAATATTAAGAAAACATTTCATATCAACAAGCACATCGAGACACCCGCGCGACGGCGCAACAAGTATTCCCAAGGAGGGTTGATGTCAGGCAGGCGGCCGGTCATAAAACAATAAGCCAAAACCTCTAACAACATGGATTTCATAAATACATGTACCGACCCCACCTAGTGTGGGATAAGGGCAGGAAGAAGAAGAAAACATTTCAGTTTTGAATCGACAAAAACTGGTTACATAAATTTATCCTTAAAACAAACATACAGACAATAATGTTTTTAAGAAGAAAAAAACGTATCTTACGCGTCTCTTAAAAATGTCCGGAGGAAGCATTTTATCGGTGCCTTAATCTCAAAATTAACCTTATAGCCTACACTATAAATTACAATTTAAAAAGTTAAACTGTTATTGTAAGTATTACCAGCTTTAAAGAAAATATTTTACTAGACAAGGCTGCATTCTGACTGACCAGATGCGCCAACAGTCCAGCATATCTATACATAGTATAAAACAAAGTCGCTCCCGCTGTCTGTACGCTTAGATCTGTTAAACTACACAACGGATTTTAATGCAGTTTTCAGCAATAGATAGAGTGATTCAAGAGGAAGGTTTATATGCCCCATATTTGTATCTACATTGCACCCGTGCGAGGCCGGGGGGGTCGCTAGTTTAAAAATAACTTAAAGTACACAAATAAATGTCGAAGAAATCGTTAAACATGAGATAACACTACAATCAAACTTGAATCATAACATAACATCACGCCTATATTTCCGGAAGGGTTAAGCAGAGGTGTATAGTAACACCCTCATTTCGACGTTATGTTTAAGTCCCATGTAATAGGGGGCGAGCCTATTGTCATTAATCGGGCACAAATCCAAACTCCAAGCTGCTACTGAGGACTTCCACACGAAGAAATCCAATAACACTTTGCTCAACCTGGGAATTGAACCCAGGACCTCACGATAAGCTGTCGCACTTGCGACCACTAAACCAACGAGGCAAGCCAAGCAAGATAAAGCTTGGATACTTTAATAAAAAAAAAGTATTTTATGTTAATTACAGTCATAAATTACATCTAAAACACAACTAGATTACGAACTTCGTTACTGACAGTCCAGATGAAAATAAAGTAGTGATATTTACTTTTTATTATTGCAGTCGAAGAAGGCATCTTATAATTTTACACTAAAACCGTTAAAATTTTCTATAAAAGCTAGATTCCAGTCCAGATAACAGACAAAATTCCATATATTTTCAAGGAAGAACTCTTTAATATTGCCGCCGTGCGCGTGCCATGAGCAAAATTACTTATAAATACACGAGTAATCTTTAAAACGTTCATAAAAATTAACATTAAGTAAATGTTTCTTGACTACAGTGTAGTAAAGTCACAGTAATCTTAATAACAAGTTTTTTTTTTTATGAAAATATTTGTATACGCCGAAATAAAGCAGATTCTACAAGGTTAGTCGGAAAGAGGGTACTAAGCCGAAAGGGTGTTAAAGTACCCATAATAAGGGATAACTTTTGTTGTACAACTTTCCTCAAAACTCGATAGTTTAAGAGAAATAGCTTTTCAAAGATGTCATAAAAAATATGCTAAAATCTATCTGCTCATAGCTATAATCAGCTGTTTTTACAATTTAGGTCATATTTCGGGTCACGGATTAGAAAATTAATTTTCTGAATTCATAACTAAAGCAGGTACCTATTTTTTTTTAAATCTAATAAAAAATCTATATGCACGCAAATAAAAATTATCGAAACTTGAAATTTTAACACTTGCTTTAATATAGTTATCAGTGGTACTTTAGGTGGCCCGCGGCTTAGTACCCCCTTTCCGACTAACCTTGTATATTATTTAGAACTCTGGGAGTACAGTTAACTACAATTATAAGGAAAACAAATAAACATTTTTAATTTAGCAATTAAATAGTAATAATATTAGTAGGTATTATATTAGTAGTAATCCCTTAAAAAAACTATAATATCAATGTTGTATTGTCATGGGAATTGAATTTGTGTGCGAAGTTTCAAGAGAATCGGTTATGCAGAAGTAGTTGAAAAATCTATTGCAAGATTTAAATCAAACAAAAATACAAAGTGAACCTAATTTAAACTATTTTAAAATCTTAACATTAAAAACATATTAAATGCCTACCAGTAACAAAACATGCGCCAACCAATTAAGAAACAAAGAAATAAAAAAATAGCAAAAACATCGCACTATTTTTATTTTACTTAAAAAAATCGCGCTCCTATAAAAGAAAGCATTTTACCAAGCTACGCTAGGTCAGTGACAGTCCAGATGCGAGCACATCTGCCGCGGACGATCGTTGGGTCTTACACCCTATGTTCCCGTCTTCGTTAAGGTGCGAAGGGGAATTGTACTTAGCTTTGCACGTTACGACAGTTGTGTTGTGTGGCGAGTACAATTCCAAGATGGTATAAAACAGGTAATTCAAACTATTTTATGCATGATCCTTCATATTAAGGGAACGTACCCATACTACCCGTTTAGGGGGGAGGGGGGTCTTCAAAATACCACGCTTGATCAAAGGGGCGGGGGGGGGGGCTTAGGTTTTCGTCACGTAGTCAATATCCTCTAGGAAAATCTCGAGTTGTGCATCAAACTAAATAACATACAGCAAAAATAATTACTGGGAAACGACTTTTATTTTTTGGTATTAAAAACAGCTTTTAATTGTAGCGCGCAATGTAAGCGCGCGCGCAGCAGACTGTGCCTAGGTACATTTCGTAAATGTTGATGATGTTTGTATAGAAGAATGTTTAGTAATAACATTTTAACTTAATTTTCGTGAAAAACGGTCAAAAATATGGTGACTTTAACCTTCAATATCTCCGTAACAAGTCGGTTCCCAGGTATGGCCCAATAACAAAAAATCTTCGTAATGATGGGAAGAATACGTGGCTCTCGGCTTCGATAAGGGTATTTTTACACCCGATATATTAAGATGTATATTTATAATAGGAATAGAATAGAATTTTTATTTGCATATATTGTAGGTACATAAAAAAATAGTTGTTAAAGATAAACATAGTGATCCTTGTACAATCTACCTTAAATTAGGCATGCAAAAATTACAATAATAAGGGCGTGAATCTATAATTACATATCTTTTATCTTTAAATTATCAATTTATATCTACATCTGTGAACATTATTTATTTGAATTAGTTAATTACCTATATGTAAGAATATATTATAATATAAAAATTAATTATATGCCAGCATTTTTAAATTGAATATAATTATTAAATAAAATTAGAATGTATCGTTCAAAAAATCGTTAACGGAATAATAACATCTCTCAATTAATAACATTTTTAGCTTCTTTTTGAAGTGTTGTATCGTGTCATTTTTAATTACGTCAGGAATTTTATTCTATATTATCGTGCCCATATTGATAATATTTTTTTTAAATAAAGCGGTATTACAACTCTCAACATGTAAAAGATTTTTATACTGACTTCTTATGGGTCTCTTTCTAGTTCCTGCTAAAGTGTGAAAGAGATTCTTGTTACATTTAACAAAAATTCCTGTTTCTAAAATATACATTGCCGGAAATGTCAATAGTTTTAGGGACTTAAACACAGCAATGCAACTATCTGTCGTTTTCATGCTATACATTGCCCTTAAGCAACGCTTTTGGGCTTTGAATACTTGTTCTCGCAGGCTACAATTTCCCCAAAAAATTATTCCGTATCTCAAAATAGATGCGACTAGACCATGGTATGCAACTAATGTTGTGGCGGTGTTAACTTTTTTCGTCAGATTGTATAGGACATATGCAGATACGCTTAGTTTTTTACACACCTCTTCTGCTTGGGGTTTCCAGGTCAACTGACTGTCCAGCAATATCCCCAAAAATTTTGCTTCTGTTACTTGTTCCAAATTATGTCCATTGTATTCTATTATTAGATTTGGTACAGATGTGCGCTGATAGAAATGTATTATGTTGGTTTTTTTGAGGTTAATGACTAAATTATTTTTGTCAAGCCAATTTATAATGTCCTTAACTGTAGTATTAATGTCACTTTCATATTTATTTGCATCTGTACATTTAATTAATGCGGTGCTATCATCAGCAAATAATACCATTGGGTGTTCAATATTTTGTGGTAGGTCATTTATATACAGAAGGAATAAAAGTGGGCTAAGTATACCGCCCTGCGGTACGCCATGTCGGATAACTCTAACTTCTGATAGATATTTCTCTTCACGTTTAGTTTTTATACAAATTATAGATATTTCTGTCAATTGTTTATATATACAGGAAATATACCATATTGCTTGGTATCAAAGGTTGAAATGTCACCGATAACCTTTTAAGTGTTTATTGCACTTTCTATATCAAATCATGAACGTACGAGTGAACATAATTCTAACTGCACACAGCACATGCACATGCACACAGCACATGCACATGCACATAGCACATGCACATGCACATGTACACGGCACACAGCACATGCCCATGCACACAGCACATGCACACAGCACATACACATGCACACAGTAAACATCATTTGGATAGAGCAGAGACAGTGGCGTAAAATAACGGGAACTCTTGGCAATTAAAATTGAAAGTATCATAACATAAACATAATCGGCCCATTACTGTCCCACTGCTGGGCACGGGTTTAAGCCTTAGTCCACCACGCTGGCCTGGTGCGGGTTGTCAGACTACACACACCATCGAGAACTTTATGAAGCTCTCTCAGGTGTGCAGGTTTCCTCAAATTCTGATTCGCACATGAATTCGAAATCAGGCCGGCATCGAACTCATACCCTCCTGCATGTAAGGCAAGCGTTCAACCGGTAGGCTATCACTGCTTACATAACATGCGACAAAAAAAAAGAGAAATCCCCACGTCGGGCACTGTTATGGAGCTTTTCCATTAGGAAATTTTCAGTAGCAGCCCGGAGTATGGATATGTGTCCGGTTAATGGCAATATGCTGGTCCCCTATAACATGGGACTTAAACATAACTGGCGAAACGAGGTTGTACTAAATACACCAAAATCAGTCAAAATTAAAAAAAAGCAATTCACATAAACCAATACAGGTGCTTATGAAAAGTCGAATTTAGATGCACGGTTCCAATAGTAGTTTCCTATGGAGAAGAGCCGGCAAGAAACTCCATGGTTACTCTTTTAAAAATAATATTTTTAACAATTTCAGTGGATGCAGTCTTCGATCAATAATAGCTTGATCGAAGGATGCAGTACAATGATTTAGGATAATAAGGGAACAATGAAGTCCTGACCACAGACCAGTGAGTAATGTAGTACTAAAAGACTTGAGTGCAAAAATAAAATATCCCTGCAGACAGAGCCGGACTGGGACCTGAAATCGGCCCGGGCATTTGAGAGACGGTCGGCTAGTGCTGGCAAAAAAAATGTCATTCCCAAGCGATTAGTCGGACGACGTTTTGGTGCATTTACAAACACAAACAATTTGCGGCTTCTTTTCCAAGCGATAGGCGATAGTTGGACGACCTTATTTTTTTTATTTTTTTTAAATAAAAACGTTGCCCCACACTAGGATTTCTCCTGTGCCGTGGGTGCGTTTACAGACACAAATCTTCACATGCACAAACACCCAGACCCGGAACAACTATCTGTAGGCCATACAAATATTTGTTCCGTGCGGGAATCGAACCCACGACCCGCAGCGCTGAAGCTAATCGCTTAGCCACTGCACCAAACGTGTCGTCACGTTCCCCTCACTCTTTCGATTTCTCCGACTGTATGACCAGCCCATCAGGCCACACCGGCCCATCGGGCATCCGGCCCATCAGGCATTTGCCCGATTTGCCCGTATGGCCAGTCCGTGCCTGCCTGCAGCACCCTTCGCGGAATACAAGGCGTGATGTTGTTTATGTAACTCTCTTATGACATTAATATGACATCGGTGTCGATTCTGTTGCGCACTTCGACAGGTCTAAAGGGTGTTTGTCTCTTTCTTTTTCAATAGAAAAAGAAAGTGACAGATGCGTTTAGTCAAGTTTAGTATTATCAAAATGTACAACAGAATTGACACTATTGTGCACGTCTGGCCGTATTGTGACGTCACTAGGCGGAGGTTAAAATCGTTGATAGTAATGTGACCTATGTATTTATAATAATTTTATTATAAATAATACTAGCGGCCCGTCCCGGCTTCGCACGGGTGGACATTTTTCCCATCTTTGCAACATTTTTAATTTATGCTCCGCTCCTATTGGCCGTAGCGTGATGTTATATAGCCTATAACCTTCCTCGATAAATGGACTATCCAACACAAAAAGGATTTTTCAATTCCAACCAGTAGTTCCTGAGATTAGCGCGTTCAAACAAACAAACAAACAAACTCTTCAGCTTTATATATTAGTATAGATAATAATAATATTAATTAGTATAAATAAAGCTGCATTACTGTTGTTGTTGACTGTTAGCGACATTATCAGGAAAGATTCAAACCAGTGCACAAGTAATAACGAAAATGAAGTTTTTGTTAATATTTTTTCTATTTTGTGTTTTCGCCGCAGCGAGTGGACAAAACTCCCCAAGTAATATTATAATTATTTATTAATTTCTACCCAGGCGGGAATCGTGGCTTATTACCAACCGCGCGGACCATACGATTCGCGAGGTTAAGCTGTGCTTGCCGCGGTCAGTCTGTGGATAGGTGACCGTTCGTTACACATCAAGACCCCTTCGTTCCTCGGGAGCACGTTAAACAGTCGGTCCCGGGTGTCATACGAATACCTATGACAGTCGTTACGGGAAGCCAGAAGCCCGAAAGTCCGACAACCGGTCTAACCTTAGGATATCGGCATTGCCCTTTAACTGTTTTTCCATCAGGAATTTCTCAGTAGCAGCCCGGAGTCTGGATATGTGCCTGGTTAATGGCAATAGGTTCGCCCCCTATTACATGGGACTGAAACATAGCTGGCGAAACGAGGGTGTATAAAAACATCTCTGCCGAACCCTTTGGGGAATACAAGGCGTGATGTTATGTTATGCTGATGCGACTTCTTAATTGTGTTGTACTATATCGGTTTTATTTTTTTCAGACTGTCCCATTCCACCCCCACCACCTCCATATGATGGTATGATGTCCACACCATGTATACCTACACCATATTGTCCGTGCGGTTACCCCGGCTTGAGTTCATCGAAGATCATCAATTTATATGGACACAGATTTGAGGATTAGGTATTATAAAAAATAATCCTTGACTAGTAAGAATTGGTGTATTAGCTGAAGGTGGGTTTAGACCAAGCGAATATAGAGCTAGAGCTAGAACAAGAGCACAGAGCGTCGTTGTTTGTTGCTTTTTGGGTGACAACGATAATTCGTTTACATCATTTACACCAAAAGAATACCAACGAGCAAGAATGACAACGAACAAGAACTGGAATTCTTGCACATACTCTAGAGATGTTTAGATCAGGCGAACACAAGAACGCTTTGAAGAGAACGCTTCGAGGAGCGAGCACGTCCGACCACGAAAGAACGCTCTAAGTAAATGTTCACACGCTCGTGCGCTGTTTACACCAAGCGAGCGAGCATTCTTAGAATCCATAGAATCTCCGTAAAAAAGATGGAACAATGAAAGAATGCTCTGTCTTTGTCTCCACCAAAAGGATTTGATGGAGTGGGGATAGAATGAGTATTCGCTCGCAGTGTTGCCAACTTAACGGATTTCCCGTCAGATCTAGCGGATTAGGAGGAGGTCAAAACGGGAAAAAATATTTCTAACGGCTGACGGATTTTTTAACACAAATATATTATTTCTGTCATGTCTATGACCACAATTTTTCGGTCAATTAATAGGTGTCCTGTTGATATTACGCCACCCAAGATACATGAGAAATAGAAAAGTGCGGGGAACGGCTAAAAAATAAAATAAGGTCGTCCGACTATCGCTTGGTCACAACGTGATGATGGAAGGAGTCAAAATCAAAAAGAAGCTGGGAATTTCGGGGATTTGACTGATTTTTGACGGAAATGTACTACAAATTCAGCGGAAATTCAAAATTCTAGTTGGCAACACTGTTCGCTCGTTTGGTCTAAATCCACCTTCACAGTGCAGACGCCGAGAGAGTGACAGATTGTGTTTCATATTATAACGTCAAATTACAATAAACTAAAATAGTTTAGCGCTAATAAAAAGTTAAATGGCCAACAAACACATTTTATTTTTTACTTTTTAAAGGTTATTTTTGTGTCGAGGGTTATTTCAATTTTTAATTTAATGTTTATTTCATACTTTTAAATTACTTGTAGACATCATCATCTATCTAACACCTACTCATTGAGATCATTCTTATGAGCCCAAACAACGATAAATCTGCTGTAAGTTTCCGAGTAATATCGAAAAAGCACCCTAATTTTCAATCGAAAATTCTCGCGTCAAAATATCAGCTTTTTAAAAAAGTCAGTGCTGTTTGTTGAAATCTCTACTTTCTGATGGTGTAAGAAAAATATACATTAGTATGGTAAATGTTCTCAGAAAATGCAAAGAAATAGGGAATATAATAATAAGTAATAAGGTGATAAAATAAATATTTTAAACCAAAAAAATTACAGTGTGTTTGGGACATAAAAAGGTAAGATTTCACCAAATTTTGTGAAAAAAAAACATTTTTTTGTAAAAAATAAAAAACCACAAACTTGGTTATTTGAATTTTTCACATACATTTTGAGGTTATGTGAAAAAAGTGCAAATACAAAAGTTGTAGATCTTTTTATTACCTAGAACCAGTGGCGTAGCTAGGTAACCAAAGGCCCTGAAGCAAAAAATAAACTAGGGCCCCAACTAAACTATTTAAAATCGTTTGTTCCGTATTCGTCGTTTTCCGAATTCAAAGTACTCCAGATTCGTCGTAATACAGTCAACTACATAATAAAATTAAAAACCAAATACAAATTGTAACATATTTTAATGAACAAATTAAAACTATTTTATGAAAATAAAAGAAAATTATCTACCTGTTAGGTACCGTTAAAAAAATACAGTCCTGTGACAGACACACAGACAAATAAGTTGCCATTATTAAAGTCGCGTTCCTGGAATCTGGTTTATTTATATTCCGAATGTGGGAGAAATTTTCACTAGTTCTATTTATAGTATGTAAGTCGAGTTCGAGAGGCCCCCTGAGCTTGGGGTCCCCGGGCCACTGCCCCGTCTAGCCCACCGGTAGCTACGCCACTGCCTACAACTTGGTCATTTAACTTTTTTCCATAGGACTTGTAGTTTTGCCGGAAATCGAGATAAACCGTTTTTTACCCTTAAAAACTCATCCCCATTCACTTCTCGACCTCAGATCGCCCGTAAATTATTTTTCCTTTCATTTTTGTTATATTCTCTTCCTTTTCCAATGGGTTGCATCCTACTATTATTTTTTTGGTTTCAAAAATTATCGACCCTAGTCTAAGTAGTATATGTTTTCAGCTGCTGTTTAGACTAAACGTGCCTAAAATATTTTTATTTAAGGAAAACAATTTTCTTTTTTCTTTTTTAAAAAAAACGTTGCCCCACACTAGTATTTCTCCTGTATCGTGGGTGCGTTTACAGACACAAATCTTCACATGCACAAACACCCAGACCCGTAACAAGTATCTGTAGGCCACACAAATATTTGTTCCGTGTGGGAATTGAACCCACGACCCGCAGCGTATAAGTCAATCGCTTAGCCACTGCACCAAACGTGTCGTCAACTTTAAACACAGTTTACACTAGTGTATTTTTATGTAGAAACACAATGTATCTCTAATTCCCAAACCACAAAAATCCCACCAAGTACTTCGCACTCACGCATGATAACAAAACAAAACACAAGCGTGGTATAGGATGTTGCCGCCATGTCCGGTGGCCGGTCGGAAGGTAACATGAGTAGTGAGGAAGCCGTACACCACTTCCATTCACAGGAGGTAGATGTGTGTGTGAGTGTATTGGCTTACCAGGGAGCTGGGATCTTCATAGTTAATGAGCTTCTTGTAATTTAAGAAAGAATAATGTACAGTCGCGGAATGAAAATGTTATATACCTTAAGGTCTACTTTTGCTTGCACAGTGCAAGAAATGAACTATTTTACCGACTACGTATTGCCAACATTATAGAAAAGAAAATACTAGTATTTTTTGACAAGATATTATGGTGAAATGGTGACAGACAAGTAATGCCCATCTATTTAATCATCGATTTGATTGATATCATGGTTTTTACAACAAAACTTCTTAAACCAAATCAAAGACCTTACATGGCACTAATACGTCATAATGGAGGCAAAAGGTAATTTTGATCTTTGCTACCCAATAATTAAACATAATTTTCCATGCATTGGTATTTTCCGTTCAACAGTTTGAAAAGGTTAGTACATGTGCCCGCGAAGTGGGAAAGGAATGAATTTGAAAACTGACGAACCTTATCATTCCCCTACTGTACTTAAAACTAAATGGAATGATTTCAAAATAAGCCCTTGAAGAATAAGCCCTTGAAAAATCTTTTAAGTTAAACGGTTCTATCTTGCAGTACATGCAGCATCAGGATTTGAGGATTGAAGGTTGAAATTATTATAATGTTGTATTGTCATGGTAATTGAATTTGTGTGCGAAGTTTCAGGAGAATCGGTTAAGCAGAAGTACCTAGTTGAAAAATCTGTTACAGGATTTGAATCAAATATACGAAGTGAAGCTAATTAAAATTTATTTATTTATCATTTTTATCAGGTTTTATTTATCATTTCAAGCAAACGCTGAATTAGTTCTATGACATGAATAATATAACAACTTAGTTAGCGACACTCGCCTGCCTAGTAATACATAGAAACTAGTAGTGTCGCGGCGACACGTCGCCTGCTGCTGCTGCCTGCAGTTGGCTACGAAATTCTACCTTAAGAGCTCTCAAATAAGAGCTATTTATTAATTACGGGCCTAATTCACCAATCAGTTCATCCTCAGTGAGCGGTCTTCTTCTTCTCTTCGTGTGGTTAAGTGACTAACCTGGTGTCAGAATTTATGCCGCCCATGGGCCTCTGACTTGGCTTCCCAGCCATCGAGAAATATCTCTCAGACATGCCGGTTTCCTCATGATGTTTTCCTTCACCGTTTTTAAACAAGTGATAATTATATAATACGCACATGAATCCGAAAAGTCAGAGGTGTGTGCCTTGGGTTCTAACTCGAGACCTATGACTTGGCAGTCCGACGGTCACACCACATTACATTACACACAAAAGGAATAAACCTTCATAAATTCCCAAGTTAATCTGTCCCATCTCACGAGTCACATAGGATGTGTGTCAGGAAGCTGCGGTGTATCAAGTTCCTCCATCACGGGAATCGTAACTTAAGTGATTGGACCTTTATCGTAGTCTGAGCCACTGACGAGCCTTCCAAAAGTCCAAATGGCATGGCTGCATTCCAAAATCTGACCGTCAATGTCGAAAACGAATACTGTTTTTAAAACGGCGTCCCGACCGTGGATTTCCAATTGGATTGAAATCCAGCACGCCGCTCCATTTGGACATATCGGCGTGGCGAATTTGAAGTGACCGTCAATGCTAGAAACGTGCATCATTTGGACGCAATCCAATCTCACCGTGAATGTGCAAACCTACGTCGATTTTTATTTCATTTTGCTTTGCGTAGCCGTCGTCGAACGACACATTTACCAGCCTACTTATTAAACTCATAGAGCTCTGTCTCATTAGTGCGTTGCGTTGCATCGTCGCAACGTCAACGCTGCGTCGTTTTCCATATATTTTAAATGACATGCCACATTGAAGCGTTGCGTCGTCGCACGCGACATATCAACGGATCGGCGGACGAGAGACAAAGCGTGGGGAGGGTGATGCGCTGCGCTGTCGGAGTTCCGGTGCGACGACGGACAGTGTTCCACTGCTCTAGAATGGCAAACGAGACTGACTGAGGTGCGTGTGTCGTCCTCTTGCGCTGCGACGTCGTGCGTCGTCGCAACGCAGGTGTGGCATACAATGCGTTGATCCGTTGCGACGACGCAACGCAACGCATTAATGAGGCATCGCCCTTACTGACAACGAACGTATCCGGCGAAAAAATGTCAGGCTGAGATTTTGTTTTATCGGTGAATCAAGTTATTCCTGACCACTGTAAAGCAACAACACAGCACGATTACTCCCTGTCAAGTCCCATTTCAGAACATTTTAATTTCATGTCAGAACTGCCTCGTCGGTCTAGTTGTGGCAAGCGCGACTGCTGATCGTGAGATCTTGAGTTCGATCTCCGGGTCAGGCAGTATTATTGGGTTTTTCCTTGTGGAATTCCCCAGTAGCAGCCCGGATTTTGGATTTGTGCCCGGTTGATAGCAATAGGCTCGCCCCTTTTACATGGGACTTAAACATAACGGCAAAATGAGAGTGTTACTACACACATCTGCCAAACCCTTCGGAGAATACATGCGTGATGTGTAAATCCCATTTCATTGTAACGGTCAAATTGTTAGTCACTGTTCAGTAGTATAGGTATGTTTAACGGCCATCTGATGATGAACCATTGGGAAAGAAACAGGCAGGTATTTCTTCTATCAAATCTTTAACTGTCCTCAATTACTTCGTTTTCCCAATCAAAAGAAATAAGAACTCATTATAATACAAATGGATTTTCAATCTAACAAAATCATCCTATTCCTTAACGAACATCCTGTTCTTAATTTTTAAAAAAATACAAATGAGTATTTTATACAATGCATGCTAAACTATTGACATCTACCGGAAACTAAACGAATCGTTCTAAGAAATTAACGCAAAATGTCACCGGCAGGTTAAAAAACCAATCGACTAAATTAGGGTACACAAAATCGACTAAAATAACTTGACCTCTATTTGAAAGACAATCGCATTAGTCTAAAGGTCTCTTTAAATGGAATTTGTCGTGATTTTGAAGTCTGTTCCGTTACTAAATAGTCTTATTAGGACGTATTTAATATGTGTTATTAACATAATTCCTTTTTTTTCTGTGAGAAAAGAAGTTAATGGTTGATTTATGCTAAAATAATTAATGTTTGCATGTTTTGATGTTTCGATTTCAATCTAACACCCATATTCTAATACGTTCCTCCAAAACTTACTCGACTCATACTCGACTCAGAACGGCCTCGAAACCACCTTCAAAATTGTATTCTTAGTCGCAATTTCGAGTGAACTTTGAGGTTCGACGGAGTCATTACGTCATAATTTGAATTATCTGCAACGTGCAAATAACGCCGCGATAAAAAATTGTAAGGATTTTATCGTAAGCATATTCGACAATATCTTCAAATTATTTTTTTATTACATACGAACTTTGACACTTGCTTCCTTAAGGTAGGTTCCGAGATACCTTGAGTTTGACAGGTGATTCCTTACCTCGATTGAGGAAAAATCTCGAGTCGAGGACGTTTATATCAAGTCAAGGTGGAGTCGAGTTGAGTAAGTTTTGGAGGAACGTCTTAGAATATGGGTGTAAGTGTAATAGCCTACAGCAAAAACGATGTTATAGTTTTCATTTACAATTGTGTGGTAGGTAGGTACTTCAAATTAATAAAGTCTGAATAAGTTCCAGGCTAGCCTAGTTTGCGAACCTCTTAATCTTCATGTTTAGTTTCTGATAATTGTTAAGATAACATGTAAAGTAACGCAGTAAATAAATAAGTGATGGTTAAAAAGAGGACTACAAGAAGATAACTGAAAAGAACGACGATGCTGGTGACGACATAACATCACGGCTGTATTTCCCGAAGGGTTGGGCAGAGGTGTATAGTAACACCCTCATTTCGCCGTTATTTTTAAGTCCCGTGTAATACGCGGCGAGCCTATGGCCATCAACCGGGCAAAAATCAAAACTGCGGGCTGCTACTGAGGAAATTCCACACGGCAAAACCCAATAATCGGGATTGAACCGAGGATCTCACGATCAGCAGTCGCGCTTGCCACCATTAGACCAACGATGGTGACAACCTCACTGATAATAGTTTAAAGAAGCACAAATCTATACTAATATTATAAAGCTGAAGAGTTTGTTTGTTTGTTTGAACGCGCTAATCTCAGGAACTACTGGTTGGAATTGAAAAAAAATGTTTGTGTTGGATAGTCCATTTATCGAGGAAGGTTATAGGCTATATAACATTACGCTATGACTAATAGGAGCGGAGCATAAATGAAAAATTATACAAAAACGGGAAAAATGTCCACCCGTGCGAAGCCGGGACGGGCGGCTAGTTTATAATAAGTATTTCCTTTACCTCATAAATACAAACCGACAGTGTCAATATCCTAATTCCCCAAAAACATTCAATTATACGAAAATAAATCTTTTATCAAATCGTAATTTCCTCGAAACAGGTAAAAAGGTCGAAACCTTATTACTCGGCCGCCATTTGCATTTGATTTACATTAAACACATCAAAATGGCGTGCTTGACAAAACGGCGGAAGTCGCGATTTCAATCGACTAAGCTTTCAATAAAAACTAATACCAATAGTAGTCGAATATTTAAACGATTTCTTTTGACTATGATTTGGTTTTTTTTTAGGAGAACGAGTTTTTTGCTGTTGTCGATATTTTTTTATCATTTCTGAAGTTTTTAGGGATTTATCAAAAGGAATTGTTGCAGCATCCTTTTCTGCCAAAATGTATACAGTACGTAACACAACGATAAGCAAACCTTGTAACTGGTTTCTAAACATGGTTTTCAAACCATGGAGTTTCTTGCCGGCTCTTCTCCATAGGAAACGACTAATTGGAACCGTGCTTCTAAATTCGACTTTTCATAAGCACCTGTATTGGTGTATGTGACGTTTTTTGATTTTTTGATTTTGGTTGATAAGTAGGTGGGTAAAGAGTACCACAATCATACACTTTTTGTCACTATCCACGCTATTCACCAATTTAAACTTTTCTCATTTTTCATAACCTCTTTCATTTTTGTAGTCGGTTAACATAACAACATCCCACAAGATCAGCTGCACAATGTAAACAAGTAAGAAATGAACAATTTATCAAAATCCTGAAATCATAGCTTGAACTATGCCCGCGTTTTAACACTGTGTGATAAGTGGATAGCGTGAATAGTGACAAAAAGTTTACGTTTGTACCTATTACATTTAACCTACCATCAACCAGTTAAGGATGATTTCCACCAAACGGCTCACATCGCATCGGATCAGAACGGATTTTACAATTTTTAAACGATATTAAATCGTGGACACACTATTTAAAGTCTATATTACCAAGCCGCGCACAGCACCTTGAACGCGGGCGTCTTCCGCGGCACAAGTAGGTATGTTGAAAGATGCTGCGACGCGCAATCGGCTCCGTTCGCCTGTCGTCGTATCCGATCGAATCCTTTCGGCTGTCAACGCGGTAGGAATGAAACTATTTGACTAGGCGCAGAAACGGATACGTTCGCAAGTGACGGTACGGAGCCGATGGTATGCATCGACATCCTGCCGAACGCGATCGGCTGTCGCCGCATCCATTCGTATCCTTTCCGATCTGATGCGATGCGAGCCGTTTGGTGGAAATCATCCTTTACAAGGTTTGTTCTTCGTTGTATTAAGTACTATATATAAGGTCCAACCAAAATACCTGGACAAACTTTTACACAGTGTTCAGTAAGTGTAACTGAATATATTTATGCAAAAAAAAACGAGATCCAAGTGTTTTTTTTTGTAACCAAATTTTTTTTTTCAACTTTAAATTTACTTTAATTTTTTTTTTACATTTTTCACTTCGCTGTTTAGGTAAAACACGGCACGGAATTAGCACGCACCCCAATGGCGGTCGATGCATAAGAAATGGATGAGTTTATTCTTAGAGAGTAGGTACAGGCAATTTAAAACATTATTATTTTTTTGTTAGAAAAATACACTTCAATCTCGTTTTTTTTTACATAGATGTGATATTAGTTAAACGTATTGAACACTGTGTAAAAGTTTGTCCAGGTATTTTGGTTAGACCTTATATAGGTACGGCGATCATCAGTTGATCAGTCAACTGTGATGATTCTGACAATGTTCCCTTATGATCGTTTAATGGAGCGGTCTATGAGGAAGCTAATAATGAGCACATATAATGCTGATGACAAAAAGTAACGTGGCCATTATTTCTTTCCCTCAGAGCGGGACTCCTGCAAATTTTAATAATTTTATAACAATGAAACATATTTATGGAAGATTTGTTTATTTATAAAAAAAAAGAAAATAAGAAGTAATCTTGCGAAGTCTAGTGGGCTAAGTTTTTATATTCTTCGTTTGATCAATTTGCTTTAAAATATCACGTTTGGTTTTTAGATTAGAATTGAATTCAGTGCCACGGATTACTTTTTTTCATAGCGGACATTTATTATGTTTTTGAGGTATGATCGCATTAATAATAAGCCACCGCCCGTTCGCCGATGTTGGTATCCGATCTAACCGACTTGGATCAAGCCGCCAAGTCTGTTTCAAATATTACGAATTGACTACAAAACACAGTTAACAATATCGAAAGCTGTGTTCACGGTTGTTTTCCTTCAGACTGGTCGTGTTAAGTGAGATGTACAGCACACCTACCAAGTTGCGCTCTCTGGACAGTTGGCAAGGGTAACAATTTGTCGCTATACACGGTACCAATCTGTCACGCTTCACAGAGCGCCTGAATACCTATATATGACTATCATAGTGTAACATCTTATTTGTGTGTTTCTTGAGCAATTGACTTGAATTGGCAGTATGTGGGTGATGTAACTGAGTATAGAAGTTACAGTAATAGCAGTGATAGCCTAGTGGTGTGACCGTCGGACTGCCAAGTCATAGGTCTCGAGTACAAACTCAAGGCACGCACCTCTGACTTTTCGGATTCATGTGCGTATATAATTATCACTTGCTTAAAAACTGTGAAGAAAAACATCGTGACGAAACCGGCATGCCTGAGAGTTATTTCTCGACGGCATGTGAAGCCAAGTCAGAGGCCTATGGGCGGCATAAACTCTGACACCAGGTTAGTCACTAACCACACGAAAAAGAAAGAAAGAAAGACAGTAATGATGATATTTCGTCCGAAGGATGGTAAAGTCTAAACCACGTAACTGTTTTATGTGCTCAAATAAGTGTTCTAAAACTTTGATCTAAATATTTCTGATTAGTTTTTAGCAGATACTAAACTGCCTCGTTGGTCTAGCGGTGGCAAGCGCGACTGCTGATCGATGAGGTCCTGGGTTCGATCCCCAGGTCGGGTAAAGTGTTAATGGGTTTTTCCGTGTGGAATTCCTCAGTAGCAGCCCGGAGTTTGGATTAGTACTCGGTTGATGGCAATAGGCTCGACCCCTATTATGTGGAACTTAAACATAACGGCGAAATGAAAGTGTAACTATACACCTCTGCCCTACCCTTCGGGGAATACAGGCGTGATGTTATGTTATGTTTATGTTATGTTGAGACCCTGGTAAAAGCCGGAATTTATAAATACCGACAGGAGATAAAGATTTCTGAACAGTTGACTCTGGACTCTGGGGTACCAAATTCTCGGAAATATGCAAAAAAAAACTTGATCCCAACTGGTCTAAAATTTAGGACACCTACATCTTTACGAATCCTACTCAACCCTATTGTGCTATTGTTCAGTGTAGTAGCGAAGACCATCCCCTTTTCAACAGTATTTTGGACAAAAACGTATGCCCAGAAGTAGACCGTGATAGGCTGACCAGTCTACAACCTTCAATGAACCCTAACGTACATAACACAAATAATTAACAAAAAAAGCCTTAAAAACCCGACTTCAATGAAATAATCCTTATAATATCAATCTCTCGGTGGTAACGAGGTGCATTGACACTACGCAGGTGCGGCGCGTGCGCGTGCACCTTGCGCTCATGAGATTCAAATGAGATTGTATTGTCTCGATCCTCGGTGTCTCGGAGTCTCGGCCTTTTATTGAATTATGCGATGTAATCGATAAAAAAATTATTCGATATAACTTTAGTCGATTTTATGAGTATTTAGTGATAATTATACTTGTTACCTTTTGAGGTAAAGCCGCTAAATATTATATGTTTTTTACATAAATAATAGTGCTATGCCTATCGTATATAAGTAACTCGACGTCAAAATTTAGCCTCTTTCAGTCTGATCCCTAAACTTCTGCCTCATCAACCCATTTTCAGATAATAATGCAATTAAAATTCGAGTATAAAATACATGTTTACTTAAATCAATGCTAATCGATAATAATAATTAATTCAACAACATCGATCAACAAGAATCTAATAAGATTCAACCATCATTGTCTCACTTTTTTTTAATACTAAACCTCTAGTTTTTATTGTAATCGATATGCGATTGTAATATAATAAGATTTTTTATTGTTAGGCGATTTGAATACTCAATCGATTACACTTCTTAGTCGATTGATTTTTTTATCGCGAGCGGATAGCTAAAGTGGAATTACGACGGCCAGGTCTACAGTGTGCCTTCTGCGCTGTGGATTATCACCAAGTAGAAAACCCTGATGTGGCAAAGATTCTAAATCTACCCAAACATTTTGATTCAATTCATGCAAGCCTTATTCTATCCTAAAAAATATTTTAACGAGGCTCTAATGATCGGTGACGGAATACCCATCAAATTGTCAACCTAAATATCTTTAGCTAGTGATGAGCGTCTTCGATGCAAGAGGATCAGAGGAGCGGTAACCAACCTTAGTTCTCATGGATGAAAATGTTATGTAAGATGACAATAAGTACAAATACCAAGAAAATACTGAGCACTCAGGTAGATGACCTGCTGAGCAAGATAAGAAAGGCGAATAAAGGTTTGGAGAATGACGAAGGAACTACAGAAGCAGTTGATAGAAAGAACGACAGTTCTACCACGCATTGGCAATCTTCGTACAAAAGCCGAACGATTACGAAGATTGCCGATGTAATGCTGGAAAAAGCATAGATAGGAAACAGTTGTCAAAGGTGAAAAAACTATAAAGAATGTATCACTTTTCATACAAAAATTGCGTATTGTAATTAAACATAGCCTGCAGACAATAAAATGATTCAACGTGTTGCTATGAGTCACACGTCTGTCTGTCACGGCGGGTTGAATGGTTTGAATATTTTTGTATTAATCTCCCCTTCGCAGACTCTGAGTCATGCGCGTACGCACTTTAATACGAATTTAGTAATTAATTTGTTGTGGTTACAGTTCATCGTATGATTGGAGTTGTTGTGGAGAATGGTTTGTGAGTTAGTTGGGTTAAATGAAATGCGATTAATATGTTATCTTTACTATTTGAAAGGCGATCAGCTTCTTCGTCATTTTCTATATGGCCTTAGCATAGATCCCATTCATTCTTCTTCTTCCTGCCCTTATCCCACACTAGGTGAGGTCGGCACAACATGTATTTCATAAATCCATGTTGGTAGAGGTTTCGGCTTATTGTTTTATGACCGGCCGCCTGCCTGACGTCAACCCTCCTTGGGAATACTCGTTGAGCCGTCGCGCGGGAGATCCAATGTGTTTGCTGATATTATGCACTGGGTCCCAAAATGATATGCTTGTCAGTTTTATTGTCGACAACTAAGCAAGCTGTGTTCTTCTTGGTGGAGTATACTTGCAGTTCCACGACCCACTCATTCAGTTTTGCTAGGGACTTTGGTTCTGACACGTAAACTAATTAGCACCGTGAGATAGATAGATAGATATCATATCATAGATCCCATTCAATATACCTAATGAACGGCAAACTTGGGAAAGGTCTTTGTTCAGCTGAACAACGATGGGCTGACTAAGGAGTCACAGATAGTTGTTCCGGGCCTGGATGTTTGTGCGTGTGAAGATTTGTGTCTGTAAACGCATCCACGATACAGGAGTTATACTAATGTGGACCAAAGTTTTTATAAAAATAAAAAAGTCTGCCCATTACTGTCAATCAAAGGTGATTGACGACTGCCTGACCAGGTAGGAGTTAAAAAGGAACACAAGTTTGTTAATGAAGACGGACGGCGCCGCTGAGGTCGGCCCAGAAAGACGTGGCGAGATGACCTGGGCGCGTACCGCGAGGGCTGGTATGAGGTAGCGTAGGAAAAGAATACATGGAAGGACTTGGGGGAGGCTTTTGCCCAGCAGTGGGAAAGTACAGGCTGACATAAAAAAATATTTGTTAAAAAAGTTCTTTATCCTAGTCGGTACTATTCCGAATGGAACGAACGATTCCTATACTAATTAATGGTATAATTTTGTATTTTTATGGAAGAGCTGCCGTTTGACCTTTTTGTTTTTATTAAACGATTTTAATTAACTGCACTTCGTATATTTGTATGTTTGATTCAAATCTTGCGACAGATTTTTCAACTATTTCTGCTTAACCGACTCACCTGCAACTTCGCACACTAATTCAATTCTCATGACAGTACAACATTATAATAATTTCAACCTTCAATCTTCAAATTTTTATGCTGCAGGGGTACTGCAAGATAAAACCGCTTAACTTAAACAGTTTTTTAAGGGATTATGTTTGTAGTATGATGTTATTAGTGTACAGAGGGATATTGCCACCCATCTCCCTGATATAATTCTCTTAGTCGACTTTAACAACGCCCACAAAGAAGATGATAATATGGTCTATTCTTATGTATGCGTTACTGACGCCATTCACGTCATTATAAACCTTTTAATCATTGAAGAAAGGAAGTGTAAGTCTTCTTCTTTTCGTGTGGTTAGTAACTAACCTGGTGTCAGAGTTTATGCCGCCAGTGGGCCTCTGGCTTGGCTTCACATGCCGTCGAGAAATATCTCTCAGGCATGTTTTCTCACGATGTTTTCTTTTTGATATTTTTTTTTTATTTAAACGGTGCCCCACACTAGGATTTCTCCTATATCGTGGGTGCGTTTACAAACACAAATCTTCACACGCACAAACATCCAACAATTATACAATACGCATATGAGTCCGAAAAGTCAGAGGTGCGTGCCTTAGGTTCGAACTCGAGACCTATGACTTGGCAGTCTAACAGTCACACTACTAGGTTGTCACTGCTATAACACAAGTTAGTGCAAGTAACACAGTAGGTTGTTGTAAATCTATACTAATATTATAAAGAGGAAAGATTTGTATTTTTGTATGTAACGAATAAACTTAAAAACTACTGGACCTTCCTCTTAGCCTTTTCCCAATTATCTTGGGGTCAGCTTCCAGTCTAACCAGATGCGGCTGAACCCAGTAACTGGGCAATGCCGATATCCTAAGGTTAAACCGTTTGTCAGACTTTCGGGCTTCTGACTACCCGTAACGACTGTCGTAAGTATTCGTATGACACCCGGGACCGACGGCTTAACGTGCTCTCCGAGGCACGGAGGAGTCTCGATGTGTAACAAATGGTCACCCATCCACGGACTGACCGCGGCAAGCGCAGCTTAACCTCGCAAATCGTATGATCGGCGCGGTTGTTATTTAGCCACGAGCCCCTAATTGTTTTTAAAAACTAATGGACCGATTTCAAAAATTCTTTTACTGTTATAAAGCTACATTATCACTGAGTAACATAGGCTACGGGCGGAGCCGTGAGGACACAGCTAGTGATTTATAAAGTCAGTGTCGCACAAGAGTGGATTGCGTCAACGTGAGAACTTTGCTCTGAGGATAATGCATGTAAGTAGCATAGGGCGACTCATGTCGATACCTTAGGACATACAAGGCGTAAAAGACATAAACATTAATGTCGCTTATGCCCATTTAGTCTCAAGTGTTTGTGATATTAGTAGTAGGTACTCTAGAGGTTTGTGCATTGTTCATGATTGGTACGTTGTATCATATTGAATAGCCACTCACTTAGCTACAGACTTCGTAAACTATTATAGATACCACCGCATTGATCTAGCTGTCATCAGCGCGGTAGCTAACAGGTTCGACTTGAGATCATTACCAAGGTCCAAAAAATGTCGTAAAAAAATAATTGAGAAATTCTCAGTCAGCGGTTCAGCAACCCAATAGAGGGCGAATCTTGGGCCCTAAATACCGTCATCTGCGAACTTATGGGAGACCAAGAGAAGACCTCTGCCTAATATCAGAGAACACACATACATACAGTACGCCCAGACCCGGAACAACTATCTGTAGACCATACAAATATTTACCATGCAAGAATCGAATTAATCGACAGAACCCAATCGCTCAGCCACGGCACTAACCGTAACGTCATTAGCCGTCGTGCCGTCATTACTCTGTGACAGTAACACTGACTCAAGGAGTTCCATTTTAGCAGTACGAATCACTAAAAAGTGTATGTACAATAATCTTTGACATTTGAACAAGATTCCTGGTTGTAACCACCAAGGGCGCGGTCCCCCATCGGCTAGATACGCGATAGTGATGAGCAGTTAAATCCCACAGCTGCCGCGTGCCGCCCACCTGCCGCTCGTACGGATTTCTCGGACGATGACCCAACACTCTAGGGTCTAGAGAGATTCATATTAGGAATACTGGATTTTGTGACGAGTAGTTGAGGTACTATCGAAGACATTTTTTTTATAATTCGTTTTTAAATAAAGTTTTAAATCACAATTAAAGTTATGTTTTGGATTTATTGGAAACAAATCTTAAGTGTCATCACACCCTCATTTCGCCGTTATGTTTAAGTCCAAACTGCCTGCCTGTTAAGAAACAACTGTGAGGTCCTGGGTTCGATCCTCAGGTCGGGCAAAGTGATATTGGGTTTTTACGTATGGAATTTCTCAATAGCAGCCCGGAGTTTGGATATGAGCCCCGTTGATGGCAATAGGCTCGCCCCCTAACATGTACGTCTTATGTATGATTATTATCATATGCAAAATAAAGAAACATTTTGTCTATGGGCAATGAATTTAGATTTACATAAATCAAGCTGGCGCGAGAAATAAGCGAAATTGTCTTTTTCTATATTTTTTTTTTGTAATCAATACCTAAATTTATGCCAGACAAACGGCGATAGTAACTCTAACACGTTCACTAGTACCACTGTATGTCTGACCCTTTAAAGTTTACACGCGTAAAAGATAGGTACCCATATCTTGCATGCAACCGTTTTTTTTCACAAAGAACGTTCTGCGAATTCTTTTTGATATCAAAATGACCACATTGATGCAAAAAAAAACGTCATTGCTTCTAATAACAATAAAAAAAAGTATTTAAAAAAGCACACTGTATTCATAAAGAGTCATTATGTAAAAATATCATACATATTAAACAGATGTTATAGTAAAAAAACTTATTAAAAAATAATTGAAGGACAGAGTTAGCACATTGGAGTCGTTTAAGTCACTATGGTCAAATTAAGGTCTCTGGGTCAAAATACAGTAAGTAGTTTTTGGGAAAGAACAGGTGCATTTAATTTAATCCAGGTGTAAGTTCGTTAGCGCAAACTCTGTTATGTATTAAATCGATTTTTACTTACTGATATAATATCTAGGGTTGCAAACTCTACCTTTAAGATAGTATCCTACTATATTATAAGTCCTACTACATACTACAATTATTATTAACTAGCGACCCGCCCCGGCTTCACACGGGTGCAATGTAGATACTAATGTGGGGCATATAAACCTTCCTCTTGAATCACTCTATCTATTGCTGAAAACTGCATTAAAATCCGTTGCGTAGTTTAAAAGATCTAAGCGTACAGACAGCGGGAGCGACTTTGTTTTATACTATGTAAAAATTATTATCAACTGCCTGGTTAGTCTAGCGGTGGCAAGCGCCACTGCCGATCGTGAGGTCATGGGTTCGATCCTCAGGTCGGGCAAAGTGTTATTGTGTTTTTCCATGTGAACTTCCTCAGTAGCAGCCCGGAGATTGGATTTGTGCCCGGTTGATGGCAATATGCTCGCCCCCTATTACATGGGACTTAAACATAACGGCGAAATGAGGGTGTTACTATACACCTCTGCTTAATCCTTAGGGGAATACAGGCATGATGTTGTTACTACAATAATTTTTTAAATATAATTGTTAAACTACTATATTTTCTCCTCATACACTAGGTATCCACTTTTCAAATGAATAGAAAGTACAAAATATTAGAGTAGGTAAATGAAAGCTCAGAGAAGCAAAAAAGCAGTCCGGCGCCAAGCAGTTTACTGTGTTCCGTCGTGTGTATGTGAGAGCCAGAGGGGTATAGGGGAATCCCTCTATATCTCTGTTCCTTGGATTCGTGTGCTCCATCTTAGACCCTGTCTGCGCTTACCACCAGGTGAGAGTCGGGCCAAACGCGAACAAGTCAAGAAAAGAAAAAAAAACTCCTTAAAAAAATAAACCCTAATATTTAAAACAATATATTCTTATAGGTACTTACTGGGTTCGAAAAATACTTATTAGGTCTGAAAGTTGACAACCCTAGATATATCTGTAAGCTGGTTTTCCTTATAGGGTTGAAAACGGAATCAAAAGGTGTATTCCGTAATTCAATATTACGCAATGACATCATCATGAACAGCCTAGGCACCTTTTATCTTTTCCACCCATTTCCACCTTTACTTGATTCAGCTTTCCAGTCTAACCAGATGCCAGGCGTATTCAGGGTGGGATAGAGGCGCTTGCCGCAATCTGGCACGGGAAAGAATAGGTAAATGGTCTAGATTCAATCAACTTGCCACTAATATCCACAGAACAATTACCCAAAATAGGCAGACCAATGCCCGACTCCGTCTATACTTATTTCGACCTCAAAAATAAGATTATGGGGCAAAATCGCCCCATACTCCCATTCTGCACTCTTCCCATTCTTCCCATTCTAATTCCTCATAAATCAGTACCTCATCATCAACCTACCTTGTTTTCCCTATCATATAATTATATATCATATATATATATATATATATATATATATATATATATATATATATATATATATATATATATATATATTACAATATTTATATATATATATGTAAGTATTATGTCTATGTATGGTGTGTAGTATATATTTTACAGCAGTGCACCATGGACTACCCCCTCTATCTTATTCATTGATTTCCTGTTCATCCAAAGGTAGTCTGGTAGATATCGCTATCAGCGATAAAACCGCCATTGTACCCGTTAATGTTTGTTATTGTATAAGAGCTGTGTTACAATTTTGGTGTACAATAAAGTATATTCTATTCTATTCTGCACTTCCAGATTTATGGAAAAGCCAAGTATTTACTGTCTGACTGAGTTTGCCCTACCCTGGACGAAATTCTGGCTACACCCATGCCAGATGCGGCTAAGAACAAACTTATAAGTATTTCATATTAGACGGAGCAACCGCCGCTAGATCTTAGAAGAAACAGAATTCATTATTAGACCATAATATCGATACCCTGAGATTACGCCGTTTGTAAGACATTCTGGCTATCTCCCCGTGTCAAGGAGTGGTCTCAATGTGTAAAAAACCACGGCGAAAGGTTGTTGATGCCAACACAAGAGTCAATACTAGACATATGAGACTATAATTTTATAAGGTACGCCTAAGGTTTTTTTTTTCTCTTTATTTTATGGGTTTTGTCGCTTAGCGACGATGTAACCCCTAAGGTTGAGGTGTATTATCTATTCTGTGATTATGGCTCTGAATCCTAAACGCTACTAACAACTTAGTTAGTATGTTACCATGTAACACGTAATCTCCTTGTTCAGTCCTCATTCCAAAAACCAAGAATTCATATAAGAATATTCTAACAGAATACATTTCCGACAATAAGCCTAAACTCTCACAACATTAAAGACATTTTCTATTTAATTTTAAAACAGCAATATTCATTAACTTTATCCCGTTTCCGCCAAAAATCCTTCTACGAAATAAAAATTATAAAAAACGCCACCAGGTAGCGATCAGCTGTGCAGCAGGTTGTTGTCTATGTGTGTGTGCGATGAGATGAGCGTCGTGTCAGCGTGTGCGCGCGGACAGATGCTGCGAACATCTGCCGCGGCGCGTGCGCAGGTTGACCGGGCAAATGATCTTAGTACTTGGAATGTTGGAGGATATTTCAAAAGGATTCATAAACTAAAATTACCTTCCTTAACAACTCTTAAAAGTCTATGCCTCGAAGACACCGAGACATGGAGCCTGGTTGTCAATGTCAGTTGTTATGGATGCTACTTTAGGAGTTTTGCATACGATATTCCATATTTTTCAAATTGAAAGTTTCAAAACTACCTTCATTGCCGTCTTGTATCGATCAGCTGTTTCGCAGGCTGCATGCGCATCTCGTGTCTGGCTGTCTGTGTTTAGGTGAGTCTCTACACTACGACTGACATAATATAAAATCATAACATCTCGCCTTGTACCTATTCCCCGATGGGTTCGGCAGAGGTGTTTTAGTACACCCTCAGTTCACCAGTTATGTTTAAGTCCCATGTACTTAATAGGAGGCGAGCCTATTGCCATTAACTGGGCACAACTCTAGACTCCGGGCTGCTACCGAGAAATTCCTAATGGAAAAACCCAATAACACTTTGCCCGACCCGAGGATCGAACCCAGGACCCTATGCTCAGCAGTCACGGTTGCGACCACTACACCAACAAGGCAGTTAACTGACTAAACAATATTGTAAATAAAATATACAAGTATCAAGATCACCAAGTCGTCGTCGCGTATCGGTCAGCTGCTTCGCAGGCAGCGCGCGCATCTCGCGTCTGTCTGTCTGTGTGTCGGTGAAGCTGCACACGACGATTGGACCAAACATAAGCTGAAAGCGAGAAATAAGATTCCAATTCATTCAACTCTTTACAGTGGCACGGTGCGGTACAATAGGTACGGGACACGACGTCATGGCTAAGCTAAAATGTGTTCATTCTTGCAAAAGCATTAAATAGACGCTTTTTTTTAAAGATAGTAAGTTTCTAGTCGTGGGAAATCCTGTCTGGCTTCCTCAATTCTTTCGATGGCAGCGTTCACTTCACTAGATAATGATATCAAGTCCAAATTTCACCATATTACTTTAATACAATAGCTAAACAATGGTTTAACAGTCGGTCCCGGTTGTCATACGATTACCTATGACAGTCGTTACGGGAAGTCAGAAGCCCGAAAGTCTGACAACCGGTCTAACCTTAGGATATTAATCTGCATTGCCCAGTAACTGGGTTGCGAAGGTCTGATGGCGGTCGCTCCGTGTAAAATACTGGTATTCAGCCGCATCTGGTTAGACTTAAAACTGATCCCAGCATAATTGGCAAAAGGCTAGGCAGAACGGACTGTAACACAATAGCTGGTGTGCCATTTAATAAAAGTCTTAATTTGGAAAAGCTCGCAAAGTGGATTGTGTAAAAGGGGCATTCTTCGAAAAATATTAACAAAAATTGAGAACGTCATTAGCATCATCCCAAAGTTAAGAATGCAGATGTTTAATACTATAATTATGATAATGAAAACTCAAACTATACCGCTGCCGTCACTCAATAAGACAAGAATAAAAACTATCTGACAATACTATAACGTTAACAACCCGGCAGAAGAATGATTTGTTAAAATAATGTTAAAAAATTTCGAATATTCACCCAAAAATCTATTTCTAAACTTCACCAAAAATAAGTTACATTGTAGCTAGCTACTCATAACAGCACCACCACCTATATATTACTGCTTGAACAGTATGAGTTACACTTATTCAAAACAACTGTTTAACATAAAATAACATCACGCCGGTACTCCCCGAAGGGTTAGGCAGAGGTGTATAGTAATGCGCTCATTTAGCCATTATGTTTAAGTCCCATGTAATAGGGGACGAGCCTATCGACATCAACCGGGCACAAATCCAGACTACTACTGAAGAATTCCACACAAAAAAACCCAATAACACTTTGCCTGACTTGGGGATCGAACCCAGAATCTCACGATAAGTAGTCGCCCTTGCCACCACTAGACCAACGAGGTATTTTACTAGCGTACCCGTCCCGGCTTCGCACGGGTGGACATTTTTCCCGTTTTTGCAACATTTTTCATTTATGCTCCGCTCCTATTGGTCGTAGCGTGATGTTATATAGCCTTCCTTAATAAATGGACTATCCAACACAAAAAGTTTTTTTCAATTCCAACCAGTAGTTCCTGAGATTAGCGCGTTCAAACAAACAAACTCTTCAGCTTTATGATATTAGTATAGGTAAAACAAAGGACCTACCCGTTCCCGCTACCTCTTATACTTAAGACGCACCATCTCGAGTGACTCACCGCGACATTGACCGCGCAATCTCCCGCCTATAATTACAACGTTACTACATCTCATGCGTCACTGGTCCACCTTTAAGTTATCGCAGTTATGTCAACGATATAGTTTGCATTATTAGCTAAGATAGTCATTAGCCTTCAATGAAAGTAGGAAACATGTTAGATTGGTATGTCAGCTGCTGGGTGAGGAGTTAGGACGACTGAGAAGTAAGATCAGAAAAGGCTTCCTATCCCATTTGTTTTTTTTTTACTCTTGTAATGGCCAAATACTCAAACGCTACTTAAGAGGAAATGCGGTCGGCATTTAGTCTATACAAACGTATTTCTCAGTTTCCTCCTTGGATAATGTCATTAGAGCAAATATTTTTTACCATATGATATATATCTACCACCACTATGTCCCTATGTTTTGATTTTGTCAATAAATTAATTATTAATAGGACTAGAAACGTTTAAATTTTACAAAAATCGACCGGTTTTACCACCGTTATCAAACATCTGGCAAACAAATTTGACAAATACAAAAAATAAAAGGAAATCATACAGACATATAAAAGTATTTCTTAAATTATTACAGAAAAAAATATTAAAATCGGTCTAGATTTGAAGAAGGAAACAGGGAAATACGAAAGTACGATTTCGCTAATATTGCACAGGAGAAATCAGTCCGAGATGCAGGTGTCTCTTTCGCGCTCAATTGAGAAGGTTTGCGGGAGGGGTGGGACGGAAATAAGTCGCAAAAACCTATTCAAATTATTAATATTATGCAGCCCGCGTTTTCTCTTAATTTTAAGTTGCCAATAATCTTATGCTGTCACTGTCACTTCGCCTTTAAGTGCGAGTAAGCAGTAAGTAAGCACGAGACTTAACGCCAACTTAAAATTGAGTAGCGTTTGAGTATTGTTCATAAAAAATGGTATCTTCCGCATTTTGGGGTTGATAACCCTTACAAACAGAAACCACGATTGATATTTGACACCACAGCAAAATCTGATGGTGTGAGCCTAAATGATTACATCTTAAAAGGATTTGATTTGCTTATTTCTTTTTACGATACCATACTGAGATTTAGAGAAGAGGGGCTCGTGGCTAAATAACAACCGCGCCGATCGTAAGATTTGCAAGGTTAAGCTGCGCTTGCCGCGGTCAGTCCGTGGATGGGTGACCATTTGTTACACATCGAGACCCCTTCGTGCCTCGGAGAGCACGTTAAGCCGTCGGTCCCGGGTTTCATACGAATACCTATGACAGCCGTTACGGGTAGTCAGAAGCCCGAAAGTCTGACTAACGGTTTAACCTTAGGATATCGGCATTGCCCAGTTACTGGGTTGCGGAGGTCTGATGGCAGTCGCTCCGAGTAAAATACTGGTATTCAGCCGCCTCTGGTTAGACTGGAAGCTGACCCCAAGATAATTGGGAAAAGGCTAAGAGGAAGACTGAGATATAGAGAACAAACAATTGCGTAATGGGCGATATCCGTGATACATCCTTAACCTTTTCACCGCCACGGACTTCAATAGAAGTTCCAGATTTTAGTGCTTCCAACGCCACAACTTCATTAGAAGCTTTTCATTTTAACTATAACCTCCTGGATGCCAGCGTCATACCTATATATACTAATATTATAAAGAGGAAAGATTTGTATTTTTGTATTTTTAGATTTTTGTATGTAACGAATAAACTTAAAAACTACTGGACCGATTTCAAAAATTCTTTTGCCGTTAGTAAACTACATTATCACTGAGTAACATAGGTTACGGGCGGAGCCGTGAGGACACAGCTAATATTACCTACATAAATATATATATTATTTTTTATATTAATTTTTTTCTGGAATCCAGGAGGATAAATAAGTTTACTGTATTTAACAGGTCATCAGCTCATCACTACTGTTTACTATATATTTCTTTACACATTTATAGCTTGGCGCTGGCGAGGCATCGCGTTCTGTGTACGTTGGCGGTGAAAAGGTAAAGGATAAAAATACCTAATTAAAGGGGAAAGAGATGCCCTATGTTTCTTATGGAGCGAATCATCTAAGCAGCATAACATTTACGCCATGACTTCATTAATCTTTCATGAAGGTGTGATATGACCTTACATTCGCCTCATTACTGAGGTGGTTTAGGAAAAAAGAAAGCAAAGAAAAATTTTAAAAAAAATTTTTGGTGTTACGAAGTCCATTTATAATTCCACCCTGGGGAAAACAAAGGGTTATGTCGTACTCTTAAAAACCCCCACGGTGTTTCTTCGAGGACCTATGGCCGGGATCGCGGGATTCGCTAGTGCATTCACCGCAATCAAGATTTTTTATACCCCTGCGTTACCCTTTGAAATCATTTGAAAACGAACAAAGCGTAAAGCAGATCATGTTTCTAACTAAAAGAACATTTAAAATTAATTATAGGAAGTAACAAAAAGTATCTCAAATAGTCGATATCCTGTTGGCCCGTGCCGGCGACAAAAAGTGAGGTTATGGCCTGTTGCCTCTCCTCTAGGATCTATGGTTTTATTTATTATTTAACTTTTTACATGTCATTCACTTGTAAAAAGTGTCCACTTGAATAATTCACCCTATCTAATTTCTCTTCCTTCCTTGGATATCATATGATTCAATAGACTACCTACTTAAAAATACACATTTTTAAAAACTTTACTTATATTATTTTTTGTGAGCCTATACTGTCCCATTACCGGGCAAAGGCCTCCCCTAATTTCATCCATGTAGGTATTCTCTTCCTGCATCACCTCAAATCATTCCTCGTGGTACGCGTCCAGGTCACCTCGCCACCTGTTAGACTTAATTTAATTTTTATTTTTTGTTTTGTCAATTATAATAATCTAAATGTTTAACGATCAAAAGTTTGTTTAGCTACTCTTATTCAAAAAATTTGCAACGGTCATCTAACATATCACCACGCCTGTATTGCCCGGATGTTTAGGCAGAGGTGTATAGCAACCTCATTTCGCCGTTATGTTTAAGTCCCATGTAATAGGGGGCGAGCCTATTGCTATCAACCGGGCACTAATCCAAACACCGGGCTGCTACTGAAGAATTCCACATAGAAGAACCCAATACTCTTTGCCCGACCTGGGGATCGAACCCACGACCTCACGATCAACAGTCGCGCTTGCCACCACTAGACCAACGAGGCAGTTTATACTGAAATCATGGAATCTCGATGTACAGTGAACAAAGGTTCATTTGCTAAGGGTAAACCCTAAAATACGGCATAGACGAATGGCGATACTTGTAACCTTAGGGTACTGAGTACCTTAGGGTGGTCCCAACAAAAGGATTCAAAAGCTTTGACTAGCTGCAACACAAGCGAGGAGAAGAATAGTAACCAGAGAACTGCGTCATTAGTGTCATTCATTACCATACATAATTAGCCCATTGCTGTCCCACTGGGCACGAGCGTCTTCTCAGAATGAGAAGGGTTTAGGTCTTAGTCCACCACGCTGGCCTGGTGCGGGTTGGCAGACTACACACACCATCGAGAACTTTATTGAGCCGTCTCAGGTATGCAGGTTTCCTCACGATGTTTTTCCTTCGCGTTAGAGCAAGTGATTATCAAATTATGATCTGCACATGAATTCGAAAAATCAGAGGTGCGGATTGGGATCGTATTCAGATCCTCCTGCCAGGCAAGCGTTCAACCGCTAAGCTATCACTGCTTCAATGCATTACAATCTTCAAATGAAATAATTGTGCAATATCAACTTTAATGAACCTTTTATGTTACAGGTCATCATTTGACCGCATCTAACGCCAGGCCAAAAGTTCGTCTGTCTACCTGTCTCCGTCAGCAACGAGAGAACAATGAGATGCCACAAAAAACTGAAGAGAAATTAACGGAACCACACAAAAACTTTGACGACAGATGCTGACAAAGGGTGTACAGACGGGTACTGAAGAGGTTTGACTCATTTTTGAACGTTTAAATAAATTGTAAGCTCGTGATGAGCTGACAAAGATTAAGTTTGCGCGGAATACTTTTGGATTTAATAAAAAAAAATACAATAACTAAACATGTATTCTTAACGTGAGGCATTTTAGCACTCCAAGCGAATTGCGCGGCTATCGCTCGCCGCGCGGTCGTTTAACTCGGGGCGCTAGAATGTCTCACGTTTAGAACACCATGTTTAATTCTTGTAATTTTATTTTTTATTTAATCTAAAAGTATCCCGTTCGTGGTTAATCTATGTTGAAGTAGTTACAATACTTATCCCGGTTCTTGTATTCAATGCAATGGACAGCGAGAATCAGGATGTCATATCACCAAAATCGTTATATTTGGCGAACGGATTATTATTATATTTATAACATGCTGTTATAACACTTGGCCTTTGGCCAGACTGCAAACGCGGGCGCGGGGCGGGCGCGGTGTGGCGAGTTCAAACAGAAGAACTTCATTTGAGTGTCCATAGTGGGCACGCGGGCGCGGGAAGCAGCGCGGGCTATTTGGCGCAGGGAGCGCGCGGGTAGCTCACACCATAGGTCATTCATGCAAGTGGCCGCAGTGAGAGCGCGGGCGGCAAGCAACAACCCGCGCGGGAGCGGGGGATCTCAAACTAGTTCGAGCTGACCACGCGCGTTGTCTTCAAAATTAAATGTTGAAGAATTAATAAGTGCTATTCAAGCACGATCTGCACTGTGGATGTCGAAACATCGTTTTTTAGTAAGAATATTCCAGTAAAAATAAGTCTTCTTCATCCATATGATATTTTGACAAACATTGGACACGACAACGCTCAGAACGAAGCCGCGCTCCACTGCGGACAGGCAAATCGCGCGCGTTCCCGCACCCGCGCCGCTCCCCGCACCGCGCTGCCACTCTGGCCAAGCACTAAGAAGGATGTCAACTGTCGCTGTACCTCCAGGTGTATCGAAAATCGAAACAGTGAATTCAGTTATTATTCTGAATTGAAAATTAGTGTATTTTTTTCCAGTTGCAAAATAAATTGCCTCGTTGGTCTAGTTGTGGCAAGCGCAACTGCTAATTGAGGTCCTGGGTTCGATCCCCAGGACAAGCAAAGTGTTATTAGGTTTTTCCGTGTGGAATTCCTCAGTAGCAGTTGGTTTTGTGCCCGGTTGATGGTAATAGGCTCGCCCATATTACATGGGACTTAAACATAACGGCGAAATGAGGGTATTGCTATACACCTCTGCCTAACCCTTCGGGTAATACAGGCGTGATGTTGCGTTTTATGTGTTGCAAAATAACTTATTCTACGATGATACATCACATTATGCAAATAAAAATTGTTATTTTTTAACCGACTTTCAAAAAAGGAGGAGGTTCTCAATTAGACTGTATGTTTTTTTTTTTGTATGTTTGTTCCGCGATATCTTTGCTAATTGTGAACCGATTTTAATAATTATTTTTTTATTTGAAAGAGTATTCTTTCGAAATGGTCCCATTCAAATTTGGTGAAGATCTGATGAATAACTTCGGAGATAGACAATTTGAAGTCGGTTTTATTTTTGTTAAAAAGAGATTATTTGTCAAAAAGTTCCAAAGGCAGACACTGATTTAAAACTCAAAATAATGGGCTCACTGTTTAAATTTTCATTAGGGTCGTCATTTACACCAGGTATAAATACAGGATTAATAAACATGTTTTGAGCACTTCAGTTATCGCATGTACCGGAAGCGAGTCAGTGTCGGCACGAGCTACGGACCGGTAAAAAGTAGTCGATTGTATTATATCGATCGACAATCGGCAGCACCATAGACCGACACTTTTTGTGCTAACTTGAAACTCTATTAAGTAGTTGTTGGATTACCTGTAACAATTGGAGGGGTTAAAAACCAGGACAGTTAATGAATAACTTTTGGTTATCATAATAGGCCGTATACCTACGTCTACTGCTGAACATATCACCGGCATCACAAAAGAACGTACGAGTGACGATACTTAATGTACATTCTACCCACCCTGTTGCCCACTACAGTAAACGAAATTATGTAAGTCCTTCAAACCTCGTGATCCTACTGCTGACATAGATTAACACTGCACGGGATACTTTTGGATTCTACAAAAAAAATATTACAAGAAATAAACATAGGTACCTATTATGTTCTTATCGTGAGGCATTTTAGCGCTCCGAGTTAAATGACCGCGCGGCGAGCGACAACCACGCAATTCAATCGGGGCGCTAAAATGCCTCACGTTAAGAACACATGTTTATTTCTTGTAATTATTTTTTTATAAAATTCAAAAGTATCCCGTTCAGGGTTAATCTATGTCAACAGTACCTACATCACGAGGTTTGAAGGAATTACATGATTTCGTTTACACCCTGTATACATTTTTTTATTAACATTTCATGATGGCCATTAATGGCCGAATATTCAAACGCTACTCAATTTTAAGTTGCCGCTAATATCGTGCTGTCACTGTCACTCTAAAGTGAAGTGACAGTGACAGCGCGAGACTCAATAGCAATTTAAAATTGAGTATTGTTTGAGTATTTTACCCATATACTGGGTGTAAAAATAGCCTTAACGAAGTCAAAATTTACACATAATGTACATCAAACTAAGTAACATACAGCAAAAATAATAGCTGGGAAACGACTTTTATTTTTTGGTATTAAAAAACAGCTTTTAATTGTAGCGCGCAATGTAAGCGCGCGCGCAGCAGACTGTGCCTACACTTCGTAATGTTTGTATAAAATAATGTTTAGTAATAACATTTAAACTTAGTTTTCGTGAAAAACGTTGAAAAATATGGTGACTTTGGCCTTCAATATCTCCCTCTGTAACCAGTCGGTTCCCAGGTATGGCCCAATACCAAAAATTCTTCGTAAAGATGAGAAGAATACGTGGCTCTCGGCTTCGTTAATGGTATTTTTACACCCGATATGTCAGCCAATATTTGGAGATTTTGTTCTCACCATTACCATTGATTAGTTTTTGGCTCGATGGAAGATCATTAGGTACCAGTCAATACTGAGTTGCCCATTTCCCTATATACATACGTATTCATATGCATTCCCGAATTCGGAAGTAATTGGTTTTACGAAGTTTGCTGACGCGTCTTATTAGTTAGGCCATACAGTACGTCAAAAAAAATTATCATTCAAAAACAAATATTTTACGATCCAACATTAAAACAAAACTATAGGCTATACCAGGGGTCGGCAACCTGCGGCTCTTTCGATGTAAAGTTGCGGCTCTCCAGTTCCATACGCAAAAAATAACTATTTTACTATCAAAACCCTTAAAATCGTGCAATCGATCCATAATTGAGTACTATAATATATAGGTAATATGACTGAAATATACTGACTATGACTGAGAGATAGATATAGTAACTATATCTACTTAAATGTATTTTCATTTTGTATTTTTTTTAAAGGTAATTATTTTTACTAAACGCCATTTCAAGGTTATCCATTAATTACAGGACAGCCTGTATAAGCAAATACTATAATATTGAAACAAAATTTTTCTTTTTTTTGTGGCTCTTTAAAAACTGTGAAATTTCGTAAATTGCAACTTTTGGCTCTTCCGTCTCAAAAGATTGCCGACCCCTGGGCTATACCCTATAATTGTATTGCCAAAATTAACGACAATAATTAAAATGACAGACTGGCCACAAAATAATTGGGAGAGAGTTGCGCAGCTGTCGCGACACTTTCACTTGTTAAGGACATTATATATACGCATAAAACTCAGCTGCGAGCTGCATGGAAGTTGCGTATGTTATGTCATTATGCCGCTATTTATTCTTCCGGGATGGGTAGACATTCGCTTGCAGGCAACAATAAACCAAATTGGAATACCAGTCCTACTCCCAACCGGCGTGTGTGTATGACAAGATGTATGAATGTGGATGAAGCGAAAGGAGAAGGGTCGTAGCATGTGGCGTTCTATAGTTTCTACCTACCCCCGTGGGAAAAAGGCGCGAGTTTATGTATATATGTACCTAAGTATGGAATACGAGTGAAATTTTCCCAGTAATCTTTTTTTTCTGCCTCGTTGGTCTAGTGGTAGCAGCGCGACTGCTGATCGTGAGGTCCTGGGTTCGATCACCAGGTCTGGCAGTGTTATTGGAGTTTTCCGTGTGGAATTCCTCAATAACAGCCCGGAGTTTGAAGTTGTGCTCAATTAATGGCAATAGGCTCGCTCCCTTACATGGGACTTAAACATAACCGCGAAATGAGGGTGTTACTATACACCTTTGCCCAACCCTTCGGGGAACACAGGCGTGATGTTATGTATGTTATCTTTTGTTATGTAGTTTTCTGTAATAGTTTACCGTAGCGGGAAATAAATAGATTCTTAATTGATAACCTTGTGTAGGTATTATATGTATACAAACATACACTCACGCCTTTTTCCCATGGGGGACAGAAACTATAGAACGCCACATGCTACGATCTTTACATACTCCTTTCGCTTCATCTACATTCATACATCTTGTCATACACGCACGCTGGTTGAGAGTACTGCGCACCTGTCCTTTGTGAAGAACATCATCGATAACATCAATGTATGTCCTTCTAGGCGTCCTCTAACGGCGTTTCCACTGACAACCGCCTTATAAATTCCCTTTGTTAATTGCCGTTCACTCATTCTCTCAACATGACCAAACCACCTCGTATTATAAAGTGATTATAAACGCAAAAAAATATTTCTTGTTGGAATAACCTTATACCTACTGCCTACTTACCTTAGACTGACTGTCAAATTACTTACCTACATTGCTATTTAACAAATCACTGTTACCACTCATCTCAGGTAGGTACTCTTCGTCTTTTTCTTCCTGCCCTTATCCCACACTAGGTGGGGTCGGCACAACATGTATTTCATAAATCCATGTTTTTAGAAGTTTTGGCTTAGGTATTATTTTATGACCGGCCGCCTGCCTGACATCAATCCTCCTTGGGAATACCTACTCTTTGCGCTGTCGCGCAGGTGACCCAATGTGCTTGCTGATATTATGTACCTACCTACTGGGTCCCCAAGTGATATGCTTGTCAGTCTTAATGCCGACAACTAAGCAGACTGTGTTCTTCTTGGTGGAGTAACTTGCAGTTCCTCGACCCACTCATTCAGTTTTGCTAGGGACTTTGGTTCTAACACAATCATCGTTATCAGGTACTCATAAACTAAAATTCCAGCCACATAACCGGTACCTAAATCGAATTAGGCAGCGAATTAAAATTAAAAATAGTACATTCCCAATCTTTTATCAGCTTAAGACATCTGTACGTAATCCCTTTTATCTTTTGTTTATAGCTAGGTATTTCCAATCTCACTTCTACAAAAATTCTGATAATATATAAATAAGATAACACTGAAATCTCAACAAATATAAAACATAATGTACTTGTCACTGTCGCCGCAATAGTGGGGATTGGATGCTGCGATCTCGAGGCACGCCCAAAGCGAGATCGACCAATCAGGAGCCAGCATCTCGCTCGACTAACGTTCTTATGTATGAAGTGATTGTCAATAGATTCTGTGTATATGAGAGGGGAAAATTCGTAGGTATTTTGTGAGATAGGGAGGAAATTAAAAGGGTGATATTAAAGGGGATGAAAATAGGTAGGTATTAGATGTTATGTAGTATTTTCGTAGTAGATACAAGTTAATAAATTAAGTTTGGGACATGGCGCGTATTGTTAAGAAGTTCCTCTGTCTGAGGCCCTGTCCATCGGTAGCTTTGACCCTGCTCTCGATGCCGGTGGGCTACTATTTTTTTATAATTCAATGATTTTTTTTATGAAAATATTTAATAATGTAATCATATATGTATATCTATGTGTAAATGAATAAATGCGAATAATAAGTTAGAATAATAGATATTTATAGATTTTTTAAATTTGAATATGTTATTCGTAGGTATAAGTAAATACCTACCTAAGTAGGTACCTAAGTCTGAGGAATCGATTAAACAAATTCTTTCTCTCGAAAGAGAATTTCTTTACCTACTTACATAAAGAATTTGTTTTTCTTTTCATTAAGCTACATTTTTAGGTAGGTCCTAGGTACCTACCGTACCTACTTAGATATTTATACCTAAGTATTTTCAGCTCTATTTCAATCACAGATTAGGTACCTATTTATTAGCTAATAGTAGGTATCTACTTAGCTGTAGCGTAGGTACCTATATAGCTAAGTAGTCTATGTCTAATGTAGTAATAAAGCGTAACTACTTACCTACCTACATTTAAATCACTGAAGGTTTACAAGCGTGGCTGCGGAACATTAGGTTTTAGATTCGATTCACCAGCCGGCAAAGCGACTGTACCTACCTACCTACCTACCGTAGAGATTACGATGACTATTACGTACCTACCTACCTACGTCATCGTAGGACCTTCAATACCACTATTGGGCAACTTTGGGAACTCAACGACAATAAACTTTTTAACAAAAAAAAACCGACTTCAAATTGTCTATCTCCGAAGTTCTTCATCAGATCTTCACCAAATTTAAATGGGACCACTTCGAAAGAATACTCTTTCAAACAAAAAAATAATTATTAAAATCGGTTCACAATTAGCAAAGATATTGCGGAACAAATATACAAAAAAAAAACACTGTCGAATTGAGAACCTCCTCCTTTTTTGGAAGTCGGTTAAAAAAGGTCAGTTTCCTTCGATTGTTAGGACATCAAGATCCAAATAACACGAAACTAGTCTCTTTTTTTCAATGCCTCAGAACACCGATGATTGATCAAAAGTACCTACCTACTAAGTATGGTAGTGGCATGAGAGACGTGGATGGTGTCCGCCCGCCACCCAGCCCCACACTACCTCCTGTGATATGTCCAGCCCATGGAATTATTATCATGTAACATGTAACCTCCTTGGTCCAGCCAGTCTTAAAAACTCTATACTCTTTTCGAATTAAGAATCCGACTCAAACTAACATTTAATAGTTCCGAATAAGCAGGTACGATTGCCCTACAATTTATATAGTTTTGTCCGCGGTGCTAGGATTAAATCGGGAGGTAAGAAGGTTGATCGTAGGTCCCAATAATGAAGTTATGTACCTAAAGCAACAAAGCATGACGAGATACCTGCCCATGGATCATAGAGGGACTTTTTGTATAAGTGATGATCAAAAAATATTATAAAAAAGTCAAGCAATGATATCCTTTTTGCCATCTGTAGTCGCATAGATGAACTTTTATATTCTCATTTTTCACAGTAGATGGCAGTGCATTTCTTACTGTTTCAATAATATACCGCTACTGAACGCTAGATGGCAGTGTTTCATTCTAATAAAAAAAACAAGCATTTATTTAACTTGATTACTTTTTATATTCAAATACACGATAGTACAATAATAAAACAACTCTTAAACACAATTTAATATGTATAAATCCATGGTGACTTGTGATAAGGTCTAACAATATTATTATGTAAGAACAAACAAGAACATAAACTAGGTATACCTATTTAATTATTTTCTTTTTAAAAACTTGTTTTAGCCGATGGGGAAATATGAAAAAATATAAATTTATGCTTTAATATTGTTTCATTTATTTATCCCTACACACCCAAAACCCTTTTATAAAAATATTAATACAAAAATATTTGCGCGCGGATATTTGAATGAACGATCAAGCGATCTTTAACTTCTTTTCATTCATTTATTTTTATTTTTTGTGTTCAATTTTTATAATTCTTTAATTTTATTCCAAATGATTGATGTGCATTATTATGGTTAAATTATATTATTCTGTTCGTCATGTCAACGAGGAAAGGGATTTATCATTGGAAGTTAGGCGATATAGCCCTTGCACGGGTTTGTAAAAAAGTTTACGCAAACGTTCAAGTTGTGAAAAATGATAAAGGATTGTTTTACGACACCAAAGGTAACATTCAATTGTTTCGTTAAATGTTTATAATTTTTCTAGCTCGTGTACATCATAATATGACGTCCGTTCCACGTACGGGATTCCCCACCATTCTTTCCATAAGCCCCACTCAAGCTAACTTCTTGGAACTACTACGTAATCAAAACAAATTCTTGATTACATTCATCATAGGTAGAGATACACTGACTCATTGGAACTTCGATAGGAGTGCCATATTCTGCAGCCCGAAATTCACAGAATAAATCGGTAGGTAGGCCTAGCACTAATGCTGTCGAGTTGCTAATTAATGTAAGTGAATTTTCAATCGGAAATACTCATTGCGCACATTCTATTTAATTAAATTGAAAACTTTCTTCATATCTATCTATCTATGATACTACAACAAATATGAACAAGTTACCTATTATACTTTTCTGGCTTTCAGTTCTTAACACACTATTTTAATCTATTAAGATAGAGATCAATATCAGTATTTTACACATACTCCTCCTATTTGTTGATAAATATAATCACTAAATCTAGTAACTACTAAATAGGTACTCTCACATTTCACAGTTCTAGGCATATCAGGCAATGCTGATGGCTCCATCACTGTTACAAAGGAGCTGTGCTACTATGTGGAGACTTGTAACACTAAGAACAGGTTTTGGCTGCCCTACACCAGTCTGCATCTAGCTGAGAGGTCCAGACCTTTCTATGGACCTGCACGTAAAGCCCCTAAGGTCTCACCTCCTAAGACCCCTACAGTTCCCAGAAAGGTATTTATAAACATAACATCACGCCTGTATTCCCCGAAGGGTTGAGCAGAGGTGTATAGTGACACCATCATTTTACCCATTATGTTTAAGTCCCATGTAATAAGGGATGCCTATTGTCATAAACCCGGCACAAATCCAAACACTGGGCTGCTACTGAAGAATTCCACACAGAAAAACCCAATAGGACTGTAAAAAGTTTTTATTCAAAGAAGTTATCTTGTTTTTCTTGGTGTTGCCAGCCAATTGCTAGTAATTGAAATAATGTAATTAAAAAAATGTAATTCTGCCTTTTTTTGTTTGATTCGGGAGGATTTCCATAAAATCACTAGTGTTACAATAGTAATCCTTAGAAATAATCTCTCAATCTTTCAAAGTTATTAGTTTATTTATATCCTGATGGGAAGAGTTAAAGTAGCCTCTTAATAGCTTCAGACCACTTAGCAAAGATAACAGAACTGTTATCATTAAATATTTATTTCAATGGTACTACTACAATGTCAAGATGATCATCACCACTTTCCTTTAGGAATTATATTTTATGCAAAATATACTCATACTTTTGTCAAAAGAATTGTTTATGTTTAATTTTTGTTTAGTTTGTTTATTTATTTTATTTTTGTTACTTGTTTATAATTTTTAATAGTATTAGTTTATTCTGTACAATCTTTATTTTCAAAGAAGTCAATAAGAAGAAGAAGTCATTTGTTAGTGGTCTGTCGGAGGGTATGATCTGTAATACAGGTTTTACCTACATCGGACACCAGTCTCTATTTTAACATAAACATAACATCACGCCTTGTATTTCCCGAGGGATCGGCAGAGGTGTAACACCCTCGTTTCGCCAGTTATGTTTAAGTCCCATGTAATAGGGGGCGATCCTATTGCCATTAACCGGGCACAAATCCAGACTCCGGGCTGCTATTGAGAAATTCCTAATAGAAAAACCCAATATTTCTTTGCCCGACTTGGGGATTGAATCCAGGATCCCACACTCAGCAGTCATGCTTGCGTCTACTAGACCAACAAGGCAGTCTCTATTTTAAATGTTACTCTAGGAGCTATACCTCACCGGGACGCCATGGCCGCGCAGTCAGGTCACGTCGCTAATAAAATGTATGGTTGGCTGCGTCACCAAGCGGTCGCCAGGGGAGTCACCCACTATACAGCTGTATACATTTAGTTGGTAGCGAGACCTGGCGACGTCGCCATGGCGTCCCGGTGAGGTATGGTTCTTACTCTGTACTGAGTTTGTAATGATGAGAGAATAAATAAATATTGTATATTGTATTGTACTTTTTAGAGAAAAATAAAGGAAGACCTAACGGTACCTCTGAACGTAAAACTTAATACGCTTAAAGAGCCAGATCTGAACGCAACATATGATGCAATACACACACCCTTAAAACAAGGCAGATATGAAAGTGCATTCAAAGAATTTGTCCGAAGAGGCAAAGAGTCACTCTTCGACCAGTACTATGAATATCTACAACGAGATATAGATACCAACAAAGATTGTCTTGACTATTTGATGAACGTTGACGCAAGTACAGAGGACAAATTTGAAATGGTCATCAAAAATATAGTTTCGGATAAAGAAATAGAGAATTATTTGCATCAGTGCTGGAGATACAACTATGTTCATAAGCATACAGATAATAAAGATGGGTCTGATAATTCTGTGAGTATAATGTTTGTAAAATGGCATATTTCTGATGTGAAACATCTAATGCGGTGGTAAGGGTGTGAGAGCCTGAGAGTGGCTGTTGTGTGGTAACGCTCGCGATGGCAGACACACAACGGCAGACTCAGGCTCAGACTCGCTCAGTCAGTACGGGGCTATTTAATAGAGCGAGAAAGACAGCGTGAGACCGCACGCGATAGCACTCACGCTGTCTTTCTCGCTCTATAGAACGACAGAAAAGGATAGAGCATGAGAAAATGCGATGCCATGCTTACAGATGAGGACCCTTAAGGTGGACGCACACTTATCAGAGCCGAAAGAATCGAATTTTAGAATTACTTGTATGAAATCCTATGAAATTTCGCACACTTATCCGAATCGGACGATTCGGCGCGGATAAGTGTGCGACGTTTCATAGGATTACATACAAGTAATTCTAAAATTCGATTCTTTCGGCTCTTTCGCTTCCTTCGGCTCTGATAAGTGTGCGTTCACCTTTAACTGCAATTCTGGTTATATAGTTTCTTTGCAGATAATATTATTTTCCTACTTAAAGTTTGCCTGTTTTAGTTTGTGGCATTGCGCATTAGCGACATGCCAAGAAGAAAAAAATAGGCTTTGAACATATCTATAGGTATACTAATATTATAAAGCTGAAGAGTTTGTTTGTTTGAACGCGCTAATCTCAGGAACTCCTGGTTGGAATTGAAAAAATATTTTTGAGTTGGATAGTCCATTTATCGAGGAAGGTTATAGGCTATATAACATCACGCTACGACCAATAGGAGCGGAGCATAAATGAAAAATGTTGTAAAAACGGGAAAAATGTCCACCCGTCCGAAACCGGGATGGGCCGCTAGTTATATGGATATAGAGTAAGCAGAACCCCTTACGGTAGACCTTCGTAACTCGCCGGCTCTCTTCGGTTTGATTCGGCCAGTTTTTTTTTACTAAATCAGTTACGATGTTTGACATCTGCCAGGCGTTCCACGACGGCTTCATTTTGTTTTGTGTAGGATATAATGCATTAGATCTCTTGTACAGACACGATCAACAACAACCAGGCATAGGGGGTGTCAATGTGACCCCAATGAAGAAGAAGAATGACCTCCCCTGTAGTTCGGCCACTGCTTTGAATATAAAGATTAAATTGTTTTGAAAGTATTTTTATTCTTCAAAAGCATGTACAACTAATGTTAAAATTACTGTAGATAGCACTCCTAGTGTCAGGATTAAAGCGCCCCCTTTAGAAGTCTATAACTTTTTTTACAATAGTACCTACCTATAATTTTGCAATTGTTTTGTTTTGTCCTACCAGTTTCTTCAGTCTGCAATTGAAAGGTCCTACTAAAACATAGGGCAGGTAAAGTTAATGTAGGAGTAAGAGGGGGATGGCTCAATTCCTTACACAAATTTATATTGAGCATTTATCTTCAATGATTAACCGGACTCTGCTTACTCTACAAGATTGGTCGAAAAGGGGGTACTAAGCCGAAAGGGTGTTAAAGTACCCATAATAATGGATAACTTTTGTTCTACAACTTTCCACAAAACTCGATAGTTTAAGAGAAATAGCTGTTTAAAGATTTCATAAAAAATACTCTAAATCCTATCTATCCTCAGCTATGATCAGCTGTGTTTACATTTTACCACATATTTGGGGTCACGGATTAGAAACTCCATTTTCTGAATTCATAACTAAAGCAGGGATGAAGAATTTTCGAAAAAACTTAAATAAAAATTATTTTTTATGGAAAAAAATTTATCAAATTTTGAAATTTTAACACTTGCTTTAAAATGGTTATCAGTGATACTTTAAGTGGCCCGCGGCTTAGTACCCCCTTTCCGACTAACCTTGTATATCCAAATAATATGTTCAAAGATTTATCTGCATAGAAACAATATAACCAGAAATGCAGTTAACATAACATCACGCCTTGTACTCCCCGAAGGGTTCGGCAGAGGTGTTTTAGTACACTCTCGTTTCAAGGGCGAGCCTATTGCCATTAACTGGACACAAATCCAAACACCGGGCTGCTACTGAGGAATTCCACACGGAAAACCCCAATAACACTGCTCGACCTGGGGATCGAACCCAGGACCCCATGCTCAGCAGTCGCGCTTGCGACAACTGAACCAACAAGGCAGTCAATTGCAGTTATGATGGTAAAAATGTCTAAACAATTAACTTGTTTAAGTGATTTATTGCTATTGCATAAAATTCAGATAAAATATATAACATTCTTTACTTTATTGGCTGTTTTATATTCCACATAACAAAATGTAATACAAAGTTTAACCGCTGAGTGAGCTGTTGCCATGTTAAACATAACATAATGTATGTAACAACATACATTACTTTCTGTTGTGATCTTTCAGCTGCACATATCGCGCCTTCGGTGGAACAAAGTCACAATAGCTCATCTTGTAATTTTACAGGAGAGGATTTTTTAAGATTTTTTTCGCATTTATATCCATATTACTGGATTACTATCCAAATATTTTTAACCTACTACACAGATACTACAGATAGTAATCCAGTAATATGGAAATAAATGCGAAAAAATCTTAAAAATCCTCTCCTGTAAAATTATAAAATGAGCTATTGTGACTTTGTTCCACCGAAGGTAATAGCAGTGACAGCCTAGTGGTATGACCGTCGGACTGCTAACTCATAGGTCTCGAGTTCGAACCCAAGGCACGCACCTCTGACTTTTCGGATTCATGCGCGTATTGTATAATTATCACTTGCTTAAAAAACGGTGAAGGAAAACATCGTGAGGAAACCGGCATGCCTGAGCGATATTTCTCGACGGCATGTGAAGCCAAGTCAGAGGCCCATGGGCGGCGTAAGCTCGACACCAGGTGAGTTACTAACCACACGGAAAGAAGAAGCTGCACTTAACAATGTTGGCACTTATCACAAGTTGCATTTAACCAAAAAATTCTCATCCTAGTAACATAACATAATCAGCCCATTACTGTCCCACTGCTGGGCAAGAACTCTTCATAGATTGAGAATGGTTTAGGCCTTAGTCCACCATGCTGGCCTGGTGGAGGTTAGTAGACTACACACATTATTGAGAACTTTATGGAGCCCTCTCAGGTGTGCAGATTCCTCACGATGTTTCTCCTTCACCGTTAACGGAAGTACCTAATAACCAAATTCTGATCCGCACATTAATTCGAAAGTCAGTGGTATAGGCCGGGATTGAACGCAGACCCTCCTGCATGGAAGGCAACCATTCCATCGTTAGGCTATCACTGCTCATCCTATTAACTCACCTTATTTATAGATAACTAGCGACCCGCCCCTGTTTCACACGGGTGCAATGTAGATACTAATGTGGGGCATATAAACCTTCCTCTTGAATCACTCTATCTATTGCTGAAAACTGCATTAAAATCCGTTGCGTAGTTTAAAAGATCTAAGCGTACAGACAGCGGGAGCGACTTTGTTTTATACTATGTAAATATGCGCTTGTCACCAGGGCATGACTGTGTGGTTTTCTAGACCAAACTATTAACTGACTGACTTCTAAACCTTTTTATTTGCAGAACTCAACATCACCAGTAAAAGCATTGATAACTCTTCACACGTCATGGTGCCTCGTCTGTGGGAAGGGGGAACGTCTTCGAGAGTGCCCCAACTGTCCATCCGCATTTCACCTCGCTTGTAGGAGAGAATGGCTGGTTTCTATACTACGTATGTATATTACGATATTGTGAGTTGAGACGACGTAAGGAGGAGTAATAGGTTAGCGTGGTATGGGCATGTTATATAAATAGAAGAAAGTCATGTTAGAGCTCTGCCTCATTAGTGCGTTGCATTGCGTCGTCGCAGCGTCAACGCTGCGTCGTTTTCCATATATTTTAAATGACATGCCACATTAAAGAGTTGCGTCGTCGCACGCGACGTTTCAACGGATCGGCGGACGAGAGACGAAGCGGGGGGAAGGTGATACGCTGCGCTATCGGAGCTCCGGTGCGACCACGGACAGTGTTCCACTGCAAGAGGGGCAAACGAGACTGATTGAGATGCGTGCGTCGTCCTCTTGCGCTGCGACGTCGTGCGTCGTCGCAACGCAGGTGTGGCATACAATGCGTCGATCCATTGCGACGACGCAACGCAACGCACTAATGAGGCATCGCCCTTACTAGAAGAGTATTAAATATAAATGTGGATGGATATACAAAAAGAGGTAGGCCAAAGAGAAGGTGGTTAGATTGTGTGAAGGATGACGTGGGTAAGAAAGGAGTGTAGTGAGATGACAGCTGATAGAGGAGAATGGAAGAGGAATACGTGTTGTGCCGACCACACCTAGTGTGGGATAAGGGCAGGCAGATGATGATGAGTTGTGATGAGGTTCCTGACTTCCTTGATTAAGGAAGAAACGTTGCCTAAAAGTATGCCATTTGACGCCGATCGTGGAGGCTCTAATGACCAGCTAAAGGCAGAATTACTTCTTGGTTGTGACATAATCACCAAATCACCTTCTTCTTCCTGCCCTTATCCCACACTAGGTGAGGTCGGCACAGCGTGTATTTCACAAATCCATGTTGTTAGAGGTTTTGGCTTATTGTTTTATGACCGGCCGCCTGCCTAACATCAACCCTCCATGGGAATACTCGTTGCGCTGTCGCGGGTGACCCAATGTGCTTGCTGATATTATGCACTGGGTCCCAAATCGATATGCTTGTCAATGTCAAAATGTCATTGCCGACAATTAAGCAAACTATATTCTTCTTGGTGGAGTATACTTGAAGTTCCTCGACCCACTCATTCAGTTTTGCTAGGGACTAAATCACTAAATCATCATGATTGGCGAACAGGTTGATGGCCATAGTATGTCGTTATTAGTGCTCAGAGCTACGATGTAGCCCTCTTTTTTGACCTCATCTTTAAGCCGCCTTGTCCGACGCGACAGGCTTATTCTGTGCCGGATATAACATAACATCACGCCTGTATTCCCCGAAGGGTAGGGCAGAGGTGTACAGTCACACCCTCATTTCGCTGTTACGTTTAAGTCCCATGTAATAGGGGAGCATATTGCCATCAACCGGGCACAAATCCAAACTTCGAGCTGCAACTAAGGAATTCCACACGGAAAAACCCAATAACACTGTCCGACCTGGGGATCGAATTCAAGATTTCACGCTCACCAGTCGCGTTTGCCACCACTAGAACAAAGAGGCAGTTACACAAGGTTAGTCGAAAAAGGGGTACTAAGCTGAAAGGGTGTTAAAGTACCTATAATAAGAGATAACTTTTGTTCTATAACTTTCCCCAAAACTCGATAGTTTAAGAGAAATAGCTTTTCAAAGATTTCGTAAAAAATATGCTAAAATCTATCTGTCCATAGCTATGATCAGCTGTGTTTACTATTTAGGTCATATTTGGGGTCACAGATTAGAAACTTAATTTTCTGAATTCATAACTGAAGCAAGTATGTTTTTTTTTAAACTAATATATATATCTTTTTGCATGCAAATAAAAATTATCGAATTTTTAAATTTTAACACTTGCTTTAAAATAGTCTTCAGTGATACTTTAAGTGGCCCGCGGCTTAGTACCCCCTTTCCGACTAACCTTGTATATTATGTATGATTATTGAAAATTACTGTTAGAAAAATAGTCATATCCTGACTAACCATCACTTGTTTCAATATCGTCAGAAAAAATAAGCGCCTTACCATCCAATTGTAGCAAGAACACGCTCTTCTAGCATTGCAATGTTTCCAGATCGTAAAAACCCGCCGAAGAAGGCCGTGAAGCCGGTGACCCTGGTCGAGAAGATATTATCCAGTACCCGCACCATATGTACCGTGCGCAAGGAGAAGGAGAACATTGAGCTGTGTCCCAGTTGCATGTGGGGACCCAAAGTTGGGTAAGATACGTGTACAATAATATTGCTTTGACGAAGATTTGAATTTTCGATGTAACCTGATCGTATATGTTACAAGACAAATATTTTTTTGGCAATGAAGTTACGATGATGATTAATCTGCATTGCAATATGGAGTTTCATATAAATATTACTGAACAGCTCGAGCCAAGGCGCCTGATCTGATACCGAGCCGTTATGTCTGCCTTAACTTTTATTCATAATAAGCTGTATCAACGACGAATAGGCCACCGCCCAAAGAAATAGAGATGTATACATAACGCAAGATGCATTCAGTAGGAGCAATGCTCCTACATGCTACGATGACTGAGCAGCGTTACTCAGCACCCTCGCGTCCGTCTACGTTTCCGCAAGCACGAAACCGCTATAGGCGTTTGATGTACGATGATTCTTTGTAAATTTGAATGAGTGTCGTGTTGTTTCCAGTTACGACGACGTGGTGTGGCACAAGCTGGGCCCGTGCCCGTGGTGGCCGGCCCGCGTGCTCACTCCGGGCGCCACGCCGTCTTGTCTGTTGGCCAGGAACCACTCGCCGCATCACTGGCCGCTCAAATATTACGGTAAGACTTTAGTCCAAATACTCAAACGCTACTTCATTTTAAGTAGCCGTTAAGTCTCGTGCTTTCTTTGTCATTTTAAGGCGAACTGACAGTGCCAGCACCTCAAAGCAGTGGTGTGATGGGCATCAGTGTAACTATAGTCCTACAATATATTTTTCATTTGTATAAAAGGTGAACAAACCTTTGATTATAAAACATTCATTATCTTTTAAAAATCCATTAAACATACACATTCTTAGAAAACCACTTTTCTAAAATTGTGGTTCAAGAGTAAAGTTCTGTTTACCTCTTATACAACATTTAAATGCGCTATACTCACTAGTGAACTCAATCTTGCGTTTTGTGGTGACTACTGGCAATACGATTTTGGAAGAGAAGATGGCGATGAAGATGATGTTTTATGTTTTTAGGTACATTAAACCACTCTTGGGGCGAGACGTCTCGCATGTGCCTTTTTCTGCCATCACACGCTAACACCACGCCCCGAGACGAAACGCTCGCCAAAGCTATTTTAGATGCTTGCGATGACTATATCTCTGTGTATCTCACTTAATACTTGTTTCCATATCCTGATGCAGCTGACTAGGCTGGAATTGATTTTTACCATTGATACCGTAAAACAACTGTAAATGATTTGATTATTTTGATTCTACATTACTGCGATGTTAGTGAGGATAAATAACAAAAAAAAATTGTTTATTTATGATAAATAAACAGTTCAATAAAAAATATGAGTAATTTCTGAAAATATTTTGCAACAACCCACACTAACATCCTGAAAAAGGTTATGTTTACAGTTGTTTCAAAATAGTTTGTATTTTATAAAAAAATATAAAAAAAACGTGGACTCTCACTTATCAAGAAGTTATATACGTTATGGAAATTCATAAAAAGATTGAAAATAATACATAATATTTTTTTTTATATTTAAGTACCTAGGTACTTCTTTTTTTCTTTTTGTTGGTTTTAATTAATTGTCAGGCGGCAATATAAGGGTATTGCGCAATCATTGTGAGTTAATTGTCCAAACAATTTAATATTACTTCAGTGACATTTTTTTTTATCTATTTTTATTTAATTTTTTTGTATTCAGTTTTACCAAAGATTAGAGTAGACTACTGCGCCGCTAACAAAATTATTATTTATAGGTATAACTGCTTATCAGTTATTTCTCATAAGATTGTTAATAATAAGTGTTAATATCATTGAAAGCTTTAACATAGTTATAAAATTAGTATACTTTAAATACCTCAAACTAGTAATAGATTGTTAGATCGTAGATTTACAAAGACTGAATCATCATCATCATCTCCCTGCCCTTATCCCACATTAGGTGGGATCGGCACAACACGTATACCTCTTCCATTCTCCTCTATCAGCTGTCATCTCAGTACTCACTCCTTTCTTACCCATGTCTTCTTTCACACAATCCATCCACCTTTTCTTTGGCTTACCTCTATTTGTATATCTCTGAGTAATTCCCGACAAACGCTTATAGTATATGTAAAAGATATATACTACATCTAGATTACGGGGCTACTGCTAACAAGAACTATTCTAAGGTTCGTATTACAGAACATTCCTCAAGTCCAGTTTGATCTTTAATCAGTTGATCACCGTTTAAGTATAGAATCAGTACTTGAGGAACGGTCTTATTCCAGAACGGCAATCAATCTATAAGTACTCAGATGAAACGAGACTCAAACCGAGCCAATCGATTTGTTGATTACAGATCAAATCACTGCTTGGGGTCGAATATACGAACTGAGTAACGATCTAGAATAAAGCCACACTCCGTTGAACTATCATCAATGAATCTATGCTTGAGGAACGTTCTTAAATTAAAATTCGACTCAAAACTAGTTTTAAACAGAGATTAATGCTCGAGTTTCGTTCTGTAATACGGACCTAAGAGTAGTTATGCGCGTATCCTGAAATGCATGGCTACCTGCCAAGCTCAGGTCTCACCAAATGGAAATATCTTCGCGCACTTTTTTGATGTCACTGAAAAATAACTGTATCTGTGTTGCTTTTAAGTATAAAATCCGACGCAGACATCGAAGCGTTTCCTTGCGCATACCCAAGCTTACCCTAGCGTCGAATTTTATACTTAAAGGCAACTAAAACAGTTCTTTATACACCGTCTCTGATCCACCGTGCTCACCCGCCGCAGCCGCGGAGCCGGTCGTCTTTTCTGACTCCGCAGTCACACCGTTAATTCAGTCCTCATTAAGCTGTCTCCCTCCTAGTCCTCTCGCAAGCAACGCCCTAAGCCAAGGTTCAAGTCCCCCCTAGGGGATGCCCTTAGTGGTGTTGTTGCTATCTAGTCATGATGTTAGTAGTAGTAATAGTAGTTAGCTTAGGTTAAGTATTTTACTCTCGTCGGGATTGGTTGGAGACCCTTCAGGTCTCACCAGTAACTGCCCGGTTACGTAGAAACGGTCCGCAAGACCTAAAAGCAGTCGAATAGGAAAAAAAGTTCTTTATACAGTGACATTAAAAAGTGAGGAATTCTTCTTTTGGTGGGAACTGACCCTTATGATGCTCATTACTAATCCAACGTCTCGTCTCGAAATAGTGCATTGAAAAATTTACTTTAAGTTGTACTCCATACAGTACATTATGCCAAACTGTTCTATGATTGAGATGACGGCACGCTGTCCACTATTACAATTCATTCTTTAAAATATACTGTACGAAACACAAGTTAGAGTCCATTTTTCAATACTCATTTTTAGGTGAGGTTGGCGGTGCACCGGCATAGCATAGGCGATAGATTTTATTCTCTTTATTCGCTTTTGTATATCTTAACCCGGAGATTACTTTTATCTATACTATTCATCGAAGTTCGAGTGTTAAGTGTTAACCATAAAATATTTCTATTATCAAAAAGAGTTGTATCTTATCAGAGAAAAGAAAACTGACGTGACAAAAGTCATTAAGCATTTAATTTATTTTACCAATCTTCGTAGGTATCATTAAATTTTATTAATCAATAAATTAGTTCTTAATAAAATCCTGACAAAATAGATAAATGGAAATCGAAAAACGTTTAAATATCGATCAATCATATTTTGACAGGGGCTTATAATAATTTCGCATGTTTTTTATAACAGATTATAAATTGACGGATAAAATCATAATTATCTTTAACATTTAGATTAAGATGAAAGTGTAATTTTATTTTATCAATAAAATAAAGATAATTTGTAATTAAGTTTTATTTTCCCGGTGTACGTGATAAATTTGTTTTTCTGCTTGAGGATGTATGAGTCAATTAATCGCAGTACAGTCAACATAAAAATATTGTGATAATTGGTTAAAATAATTTTAAAGACGATCGTTTTTATTAATTTATAATAATGATTAGCTCCAATGACAGTTTATTTCAAAATTCGGTAATATTGATCAACTCTCGCTGTTGACGGTACACATGTCGTCATAGCCCTCTCCAAAATTAAGCCATGTCCACACAAGTCGTGGTAAGTACTTCTATCTAGGCACATTATAGTTGGACGTAGTTATGCAAACTAGAACCATCCCACACTTTGCGTGAAATTGAGTTATGTATGTAGATAGACTGTGTATGGTGTATAACATCTCCTCAGAAAAAATCCTGGCCGATATAGCAAGCCATAAAGCAAAAAAAAGGAGCCGTCTTAGGTACCAACCCTATTTTTTTCTACAACCTTTAAAACAAAAACCTAATTATCTCGAAACTGATATGTTGTGGGTTAGTTCTAGTTTGCATAACTGCGTCCAGTTTATAACGAATCTTGTGCTGAAGATCGAGGCGTTATTGTGGGACCCCCTGTGTAATAATGTCCAATAATAACAGTTTCTTGAGGAAATATCCTGGGATTTTTATATAAAATAAAGTTATACAACCCGCTTACAAGAATGGGATTGAAAATGGTGGTGCTACTACTGTTGTCGTTATTTGCCTCTTGTTCACACACGTTCTCTGTGACCGAAAGGAATTTAGTGGGTCCACCATTTGTAATATCGTGTTGTATTCACAGATACGGGGTTTTTATAGTTGTACTATCAACCTCTGACAACGATATTATTAGTATGTCCATGGTATAATAAAACAACACTTTGACAACAGAAGCTGAATCTTATTGGTTAGTATGACGTGGTAGCTATGACGTATTACAGTCAAGTGATCTAGCTGTCATGGGAAGCGACTACCTTGTTTTATCATACCATGAGTATGTTAATGGAGATTTTTCTAACAGAAGACAGTTTACAGTCTGACATACGTCACAGCTTGCGACTACTGTAGGCTCTAGTAAGTAGGGATCAGCAAAAAACTAAAAAATACATTATTTACACATTTTATTCATAATTTTTACAAAATAATACTTTTTTAATCAACACGTCCTAAGCAACATCTATGTGATTTTTAGTTGACAATGTTTTGTACTTATAAAATTACATTTTCAACACTATTTTACATACAATTAATTACTATACATACAGCCGCACTCAGACTAGTTTGTCTCATGTCGAATGCCGTTGCAAAAACGACTCTGAGTGCGGCTGATAGAACTTTAACTTTATAAATATTAGCACAGAGTGAAAATAAGGGTCAATTTCTATAGCGCTGATACCGTTCTGACCCCCCGTAGAACGTTTTGTCGTTTATCAAAATCGGAGCGGTAGCGGCATCATGGTTGTTCTTTTCCTCTAAATATACTTATTAACTGGAGTGAAAATATTTCAGCTCTAAAATGTGAATTGCAGAATATTTTCTCATCCATAGTATTTAATACTGCCGTGACAAGAAATTTGTCACGGTTTATGACAAATTTTGTACTAGATTTGACAAAATTCATGACACAGGTCTTGTCACGGTAGACGGTTTTATATTTCTTTACTCCCGAGGAAATAAATAGTACCGAATATTCACTTGTTCTTTATATATGAAAATATAAACAATCTTTATTGTAACTTTTACAAAAGCTCAGGTTTTGAGCTAATAATATATTTTATATTCTAATTTCAACAACTAAAGCGGCAGACCGTATTCCAATTTTAAAATGCAGTTAGCAACTGCTAGGCAACCGCACAATCGTCCGGTAATGTCATGCGGTCGTCGCGCAGTTTGATTGCAGTTGGATCACAATTCATCTGTTTAGAAATATTTTTATTGCTAGTACGACTTTTTTTTATTGAATGATGAGTTAAGAAAAGCTATTCCGTTGACAGAATACTGTTTTGTTCAATTTTTTTTTAAATCAGACTAGAAGCGTGGTTAATAGAAATAGCTCATATTATAGTTACAGAATTCGAAGTTTGACGTCTTCAAAGTCTACTGTGATTGTAAGTTTTAATAGTATAGGTATTGTCACGACATAATTGCTACCTGTAACGTTAAAAGTGCGAGTTGAGTTAAGTTAAGATCAACCAGTTCAACATTTATTTGATTCTGGCAACAGTTTTGCTGCTCACACAGATCGACGGTTAAGTTAAAACTAACCACAATAAAACCCAGTGTTACTGAATGCTTGGGTACTTACCTAATTTTAAGTTAAACCGGGAAAACCTAGGTTTAATCAGACTTTTAACGTTACCCATAGTATAGCTATTTCAAACTTATGTTGGTTTTGTAAAAAATTAAACAATTTAATTGAGGGATATCAATTATTAAGTTGTAATTTATATCAACAGCATTTATAATTAATACGGTTCATGTTATATCAACCATATTATAATTATTATATAAGGCAAAATGGCTGACACAGATAAACCACAAAGTGAACATTTATTTATCTCTATAATTTCAACACTTAATGACATGCATTATTTTCCTTAAAAATAATCAAATAATAACTAAAAGTTAAATTTATTTTAAGTTTACACTAAATGCGAAGGCTCGCATAGTTCTAGCACATTTAATTTTTTCATTAACCGCCAAAATTCAAACGTACACGGAATAAAATAAATAAATAAAAAATATTTAAGACTGTAAGTCCATTAGGTTGGTTAATGCAACCTTGAACGTTTATTTTTATTATTTTTCATTCCAAATTTTTTTTTTCAAATAAATAAAGCTTTTTAAATGCAGATTATTTTAGTTATACGTTTTCTTTTTTTATTGTACTGTGTATTTATACGTTATCAGCAGACATACAAGATCACAGACAAGTACAAAAATATTTATATATAGTGCTTTAATGTAAAATTACGAACATCGGAATATTCCGAAAATTACGAATTTCTACTAAACCAGGCAATATTTTCTGCTCTGGCAACGTAATAATGCTAGAATATGTAATGTAATTTTGCCAGAGCAAAAAGTATTGCCTGGTTTAGTAGTAATTCGCAATATTCCCATGTTCGTAAAGCACTATAAATGCTTATAATTTCTACGCTCCCCGGCGTCGTTTAGAAGCATTTAAAATATATATGATTGAGTCGAACTAATATATTTTAATAATTATATATTATTACTATAATTTTCATTATAACATTCACTCTAGGCTAGAAAAATAACGTTTGGCAATGTATTTTGACCTAATTCATGCAATTTTCATTAAACTTGATAAGTCTGACGGATGGTGATAACCATTGGGCCCGTCAGACTTATAAGCTTGGATACCGCAGCGAATTTCAGTTTCTAACGTATTATACAAAAAAAATGTTGTATTTGTGTGCTCGTCTTCTATGCGTTCGCGCATCGTTCATCCGAGATGTTGGCACTTGCGCGCAAGTTTTAGACATAGTAAAAAAAGTATTTACGCGGACGGTGTCGCGAGAGCACAGTAAGTATTGAATAAAATAAAACAAGATCAATGTTAGTTCTGTAGCATGATTAGGTCTTTGTTTTCCAGAAAGTTCCTTCTTTATACCTCGCAGTTTTTTTAATCAGTTCAGATTTCTATTCTACAAATAAAACTATAAAGTTATAGTAGATTATATCCATTATCCAAACTCATTATAACCTTCAATTTTCTCCTCCCTTTTATTAGGTAGTCTTCAAAATGACAGCTGGATGCTGCAACATGTCAATTCATTGCTATCACTACTTTGCTCAGATGACCTTCTTGGGCACATGATAGCTGTAGAGTTTCATTTCAGAAACAGTACCTATTTAACATTTTGATGCATCATACGTGATACAGCAGTTGTAATTCTCATTGTTTTATGTCGGCTTAACTCCCGACCGATATAGTTAATCCCGATATAAAAGTTATCAGCCGAATTCTACTAGACTTGTCAAGTTGACAGCCTAAAAATGTTAAGCCATTGTAGTAACTCATTCCATGCAAAAAAACCTGAAATATTTAGTCGTATTTTGAAGATTGGTTTCCATTTTAAATAATATTTAGATACATTTATAAATTAACTTTCTACTACCATCATTATTATAATTACGTTTGCAGGCCGATAACAAATCTCATTATTAAATTCGATTTACAATACTCTTTACCGTTGATCATCAACCCTCCATACATTACATACATTTCTCCATCTTTATACATACAAGGCAAGTTTAAAAAATAACATTGGATTTTTTGCTTATAATTCGCGTCAAACTTGGCCGCTCTGCGCTTGCGCGTCAAGGTTAATTTACACTATTATTACTCGAACAGAGTCTTATTTTATCTTTGTTTTACTTGCTGAGAAAGACAATGCCAGAACTAGTCTCGCTTAAAACCACACACAGTGTGTGTGCATCGTTTGAATGGATTCCCAAATAACTAGGATAATCGCGCGCGGGCACTGAGGTGCGGTGATTTGCGGTGTGTTTTTTTCACCGCTACGAATTAAATAAATCCAAGTAAATGAGTATGCGGTGAATAATTCGTATTACGCACTCTTTTATGACACTCCATACTTTGCAGATTATACGTTAAAACGCAAGGCAGTGCGCGCTAGCCCTAACTCTGAGCCAACACCCACTCGATGCTAAGTCCAGAGCGGCCAAGATGTTTGACTAAAGCCCGAAATAAATCCCACCCGTCCACCCATCATCCCACGTACAGTTGTGTTTGTACACTTAAACCAGATTTGCGCCAGACGTCCAAGCGTGCAAGGTCACGTCCGCGACTTGTCCGATAGTTTGCATGCGCAGATGCAATAACACCGACCAGGTTCATCATCGGTCGCGATCGTTGGACGCGTCCGTTAGTTGCGTCCGATAGTTTGATTCAAGCTTAATGTTACCCATTGCTCGATCCAAAGCAATGTATTTCATATTAGGTAGTTTGTTTGACAAAATAATGTTCGTATTTAATATCTCTTCGTCGAATACAATGGAATATAAATTTTATGCCATCTTCAAAAGTACATTAAATGGCGTGTTTTCCCATCTTGTAAGTCAAATTAGTTTTATAGGCACTTGTGTCAGTAAGGTGTTTACGATATCGGTAAGAGTTTAAGACCACTTTACGTTATGACATGCATAGTCTGAATTATCTTTACGATAGATCAACATTGAATGGTATCTTGAAAAACCGTTTGCTTTATTTATCTATTTTTAAAGTGATGTCTCACAGTGATGCGTTTACTGCATCGTGAGTGTGTTTGTAGACACAAATATTGAGAAATATCACCTCGACCCAGAACAAATACAGGGTGTAAACAAAGTCATGTAATTCCTTCAAACCTTATGATGTACTGCTGACAAAGATTAATCCTAAACGGGATACTTTTGGACTCGATAAAAAAAAATTACAAGAAGTAAACATGTGTTCTTAACGTGAGGCGTTTTAGCGCCTCCCATTACATGAACGCGCCGCGGGCGATAGCGGCGCAATTCGTTAGGGGCGCTAAAATGCCTCACGTTAAGAACACATGTTTACTTCTGGTAATTTATTTTTTATAGAATCCAACATTATGCCTTGCAGGGCTAATCCATGTCAGCAGTACATCACAAGGTTTGAAGGAATTACATGATTGCGTTTACACCATGTTTAGTGCCGTATAGGAATACATATCTTTGTTGCGTGTGGGGACTGAACCCGCAATGCGCCAATCAAATATGCCTTAAATATAATTAAGTTTATTTAAGTGTGTATTTGCAAGCGATTTATATTACGTAACGGCTCACAAGACAGGATAAAAGTGGAGGCCATGATTAGAACTCAACACAGACATTTGAAGACGACAAAATAATTTATGCTTCATAATCCCAATATCGTAGAACAACACTATCTTAACTTTATCTGTAGGACACTTGGTTATTATCACATGCTTCAAACGTTTTCCGATAGCATGAATATTAACAACTTCATAAAACAATAACGACTATTTAATTGTCAATACCCGTTTGTTCAGGAATTCTAAAACAAAGTTAGTATCTTGTAAACGCTGGATCAATCTTTAGGATTAATAAAACATTTTTTGTCGCTAGAAAACGTTTTAGGGATGGACATACTCGTAATAAGAAACAATTTTTGAGTCCAAAAAAGCTAGTATAAAAAGTATCTGCCGTTTTCCGTTTACTATGTCCGAACATTTACACAAATTATAATACGTTGTTAATGTATCTACACGTTTTGTTGGCGTTTGAATACGACATCCTCTGAGTAAGCAGTTAAGCTAGTGTTCTTCTAGTAAAGGACTAAACATATTTGTAAGGAACGGTCCACAACGGGCGACTACGGAGACGGTTTTCATATAAGAAATAATACACACTTATCAGCACAGTTCCGGACTGCAAGGCATTAATGTCACATGTCAATCGACTTTATACACAAATACAAAAGCGGATGCGTCCTCATATGACTTTATTGACAGCTGTCAGTCACTGTAATGCTCAAATGTCATTTCTCTCAAAACCGTTTCGCTGCTATCGCATATATATGACTGTGACGCAGTCGTATAAATATCTCCCATCCTTGCCGCTAATGAGCGTTCCATACAAATCTGTACAGTCAGTATGCACCATATTTAATCTTTAAATATACATAAACAAGTGAGATTGTCTAAGCTAAAATAACAATGTACAATATATTGTCACTTACACGTAAGTATAAAACTATGTCTATTCACCCGGACCGATGAAGAGAGCGCTCACTGCGAAAAACAGGAACACTAGACCACCGATTATGGTTACTGTGGAAGAGAGAAAAATATATGGTGAAAATATGGATAAAACAAAAAAATATCACGGTTCACAGAATATCTAATACCTTTAAACGAGCAATTGTTGATCGATAATATAATCTGAATCTCGGAAACGGCTCCAACGATTTTCATGATATTTAGTATGCAGCGGGTTTCGGAGGCGATAAACCGATCTAGCTAGGTTTCATTTTTAGAAAACGTCGGTTTACCAAAAAAAACGAGCAAAGCTCGGTCATCCAGATATTTAATACTTATGTTAAGACATAAAGCATCAAATCAGCTAGCAAGTTAAATTGTGGAAGTTGACTTTTGCAACCGACTTTCAACTTTGAACACACCCACATTAAGTCTACTTCTGGAAGTTTTACGAACGAAGCGAGCACTTGCTGCCATAACTTGCGCAATTTAACTTGTTAGTAGATTTGGCGGTTAAGGTTAGACCAAAGGCCGACCCCCCCAACGTTCTTGGGCAAAGGCAGCGTACGGCCACTAACTTGCTTGCCTAACGCGGTAGCTAAACTCGTAAGACCTCTCAAGCCCCTCTTTGTCAAACTATAGACTGTTGTAGGGTTAGTAGAAGTACAAACGCAAGCGTGACTGCTGATCGTGAGGTCCTGGGTTCGATCCCCAGGTCGGGCAGTGTTATTAGGATTTTCCGTATGGGATTCCTTAGTAGCAGGCGGAGTTTGGATTTGAGCCTGGTTAATGACAATAGGCTCGCCCCCTATTACATGGGACTTAAACATAACGGCGAAATGAGGGTGTTACTATACACCTCTGCCCATCCCTTCGGGGAATACAGGCGTGATGTTATTTTATGTAGAAGTAAATACTATCGTATCGTATAGTTCTTTCCATGAGTGTTTAAAAATATTATTATGATTCTTTTTCCAGTTTATATTTTTACATTACTTACATGAGTTTTAACCATATTTTAATACACAGACTGACGCACGAAATATTAGGTAACATTTTTTACATACAAATCGTGAGATAATCTGCAAAAGTAGTTTTCGTTCAACGTGAATTTTCGCGTTAATCTTGGAGCATTAGTATTAATAGCTACATGGCACTCAGACGGTCGCCTAATGATGTACACGTGCGTCATAAGAATATTACTTCTTCACTTTTTATTTGTTATTACAAGTTTCAAAAAGCATTTTATTTAGAATACATAATGCTGATGTTGATAGTCCTAAAAATAATCTCAGCTTATATCAGCATGTATACGTCCTCCCCATCGATGGTTCTAATCAAAATTCGTTAGGTAAGACGGTCATCATAGAATCACAAGAGGATGATCTTGCTCATAACATAACATTACGTCTGTACTTCCCGAAATTTCGGGCAGAGGTATAAGTAACACCCTGATTTCTCATTTATTTTCTCCTTAATACAGGCTATTTCATAGCCTAGCAAGGAGGGCAGCACGTCACCCACTTGATTGTCAGAGATTTAATTCTACCCACTTTGTAAAAATGTTATTGTACTACAATCTGTTATAAATAAATAAAGATTATTATTATTTCGCAATTATGTTTAATCCCATGCAAAAGGGGGCGACCCTATTGCCATCAACCGGACACAAATTCAAACTCCAGGCTACAGGAATTTCACACGGAAAAACCCAGTAACACTTTGCCCGACCTGGGGATTGAACCCAGGACCTCACGATCAGTAGTCGCGCTTGCCACCACTAGACCAACGCTCATCATCTAGACATAAATCATTTTTCGCTTTCTACCTTTTCTCACGAGAGGTCTCCATTGTAGGGAACCACTCGGCCAGAACCCACAACAGATAGGTTACTATCGCTTAACCATAAAAAAAAATCATAAAACTATCTTACCAGTCCTAACAGAAATTTTAGCGGCGACCATTCTGCCGCCTATCACAGCCAAGCCCGTGCACAAAGCATGGCCCAACGACCCACCAACGACCACGCCAACGGCATGCTCTCTGGTCGCAAGAACCACGGTCGCGAGCTGCGACCGATCTCCCCATTCAGCGAGGAAGGTCAACGAAGCCGCTTGGAAAAGAACTTTGAGGACCGCATTTCGTTTCCGCCGCCGGTTCTCGGCTTGTCCTTGTTCTAGCATGTCTAGCGTCTCTTCTTTCTCCTCCTGGAATTGGTGAAGATGGTTTAGTGAGGTCGAAATGTTGTCGCAAGTTTAAAGAATAGTGGGTCTAAAATATAAGGATTTAAAATATTTTTAAATTGATATCAGCGCAGAACTGGTACTGCATTGGTAAACCGACATCAGCGAGGTGCTTGGGGCCAAGACTTGTTGTCAAAATAGAAACGTCATCATGATTTCTTATGCATCTCAAGAGTTGTCAAAGCCACACTTAAGACCGATTCTTCTGAGAGCAGTTTATCAATACAGGCCCTAGATCTATATGCTTAGATATAATAAATGCAATCAGTTATTGCAAAGTTATTCAAAGACTGACCATTGTCTGATGTGTTTCGTATGATGTTACTAGTGTACAGGTGAATGCAGGATTTAGTCACCTTTAACGACATTCAATACTTTATGTTATACAAAATAAGGTCCAATATGCAATATATGATTAACTTATTTGTTACAAGAAGTCAACAATCATAGAATACATAGTAAAATAAATCTTTTTGACATTAGAATTCAAACTATTCTAAAAATAGTTTACACGTAAATACAGACATTCGAATTACAGACATGTAAATACAGATAAGTACATGCTAAGCAAGACAAAAGGCTGAAACGACATAAACAACATGATTTATGAGCAGATTTATTAAAAAAGAAACGTAAGTAACTTGCAAATAAAATGTTGCAGTTTACTATGGTGACTTAGTGTTCCTAACAATCTTTTCTAAAGTGTAGTATAAACTACTTATGTAAAAACTTTTTTCCTAAGTGCATTTTAATCTTTTGACCGCGCCAGTCGGATTTATACGACGAATGTTTTCGTGCCCGTGTCGCCTCAGTCGTATAAATATGGCAGGAGATGCGGGTACGAAAACATTTTTGTTTGTCGTATAAATCCGACTGGCGCGGTCAAAGGGTTAAAGGCCGTGATGAAATATTTCTGTTTTTTTTTAATGTGAAATAACTAAGAGTCAGTTTCTACAAGCAGAAAAATCCTCGCGCATTTATTTAATGCCACTGAATAAAAAACTGTATCAGTATTGCCTTTAAGTATAAAATCCGACGCTCGGGCATGCGCGAGGAAACTCTTGATATCTGCGTCGGATTTTATACTTACAGGCAATACTGATACAGTTCTTTATTCAGTGACATTAAAATAGTGCTCAAGCATCCGCGAGGATTTTTCAGTTTGATGGAAACTGAGCCTAATGCGAAGGTACGGGTGTGAGAGCGGCTGTTGCGTGGCGACGCTCGCGATGGCTGACACACGACGGCAGACCTTCGTAACTCGTCGGCTCTCTTAGGTTTGATTCGGCCAGTTTTTTTTTCTGGATAATTTTTGTTTTTTCTAATCTGCCAGGCGTCCCGTGACGGCTTAATTTTTTTTAAGACTTTGCGTTGTGTTTCTTTATTCAGAGTTTTTTTTTACTAATATGAGGAAATATTTCAGCCTTTTAGTGTGACTTTACCTACACTACAATCTAAAATTAGGGATGAGGCGAATTCAAGAATCAAAATGCGTGAATTATTTACACATTCCAGGCTTCAAATATGCAACAGATTGGTATGCAATAGCAACAGCATTTTATTTTACGATTACCTATTACATAATTATAAATACGTGGCTAATAATTACTTGGAATTTTATTTAAAGGGAAAATTTATACTATATTCAATCTCAACAAGATTTAAAAAATAATATTTTAACACTAACCAAAGATTAACTAATATTTTATTGAGTGCATAAATGATTAAATAAATAAATAAATTGATTTACCTAAGTAAGATAATTTAAAATATTATTTTTTATATTTAATTACTAATATAGAAATATTTGAAGCCTAAAGCAAAAAAAGCTTGCTCAGAAAAATAAAACCACTATTTATTAACTATAAAAGTTTCAAGAATCGAATTTAAAAACAAACTATTCTGATAAAATAACTAAAGGTATGAATGAATTTCAACACGCGTACTAAAGCCGGTATTACACAATCAAAGGTTAACAAATTCAATATTTTACTATTTGATGGTGTAACGCCTGCCTAAACAACATTCTAATCAAATGCTGAATTCCTTTGCATAATCGATTCAAATCATCTATCGAAGCCGGCAATAAGCCTTTCTCAAACGAAAATATGATATGGTCTGTGCGCAACAGAACGTAAAAAAAAGCTAAGGCTAAAAGAAAAAAAAACTAAGGTGTCATTCGTACTGCCAGGCATAATGACGTAAGATCACCCTCAGCGGTTCTGATTGCGTCGAGGGGCCTGCTTGGGGCTCCCCTGGGGATTCTGGGGCTATCTCCTTTTCTCTGGGTTTCGCAGACCCCGGGCTTTGGGAACCAGCGGTCACGATCGACGTCGCGCCAGGCGACTGCGAACGCTCTTTTAGCGCGTCCTGCGCAGTGTCATTATTTTGAATCTCGAACTGGTAACTTAAGATCGAAATTATTCTCGATGTTCAAATCTCAAACTGTTAATTTTGACATTGCTATTTCATAATTACATAGAGTTTGCATGTTAAAACAAATCAACTTTGAAACTGGCAACATTCTAGATTCGATTTTTAAAAATCCCCTTCCCCTTCATTCACAAACAAAATGGCGCTTCTTGTGTGCCTGTTAAAACTAGGTTAATGAAATAAAAATAAAGAAAGGAATTCAACATTTGCAGCTAGGTAGGTATTCAATCTGAAAAGAATCTACAAATACTAAAATATCTCATGAACACTATCTTATCTAGTAAACGCAAGAATCCTGTTTAAAGTAAGATTTCGTCGATAATAAATTGTTGATACGACTAAATTGACCTTCATTTAAATAACGATTAGTAAGTTACTACGCAACCTCGTTGGCTACCGTGTCATTCTATTGTTTTTTATAACAGCACCTGTCTTTTTCAGTGCAATCTTCAGAGGAATGACTTTGAAAAGATAAATACTGTTTGTATCATTCGTAACGCTGATTGCTTACAACCACTCAATTTGAGTATTAGTGTAATTTTTATGGTAGTTAATCCAGTCTTTAGTCAAGTCTAAACAAAAAGTTGTTAGTTTATTTTTAGGATATGACAACAACACACATGCTATAAAAAATCTAGGTATCATTATTTCCTAAGATTACTATGCTAGATACCTCGATAAACAACATCATTTTATTTAGATACAGATCATGTAAGATAACAAAGATATTAAGTTGATCAAAGGATAAAAAATTACAGTATGTCATGGGGTGATAACACGGTTTTTTTAATTACTTGTGACGTTTCAGAGATTTACATGAACTGATAGGGGAACAGTAGGTAGTTTAAATGGCAATTACAATCTGTGTGTAATGAGTTTATTTATGCCAGTGACATTTGTGATTTTAAATAGGGGAGCTTTCTCTCTTATAAATTAGACATTGGTGTCAATTCTGTTCCGCACTTTGACAGAACTAAACAAAGAGCGTTCTTCTCTTTCTGTTTCAATAGAAAAAGAAAGTGACAGTTGCGTTTAGTCTTGTTTAGTACTGTCAAAATGTGCAACAGAATCGACACCATTGTGTCATTTCTCAGTAATGTATTTTACGTAATACTATGGCCTGATTTACCATAATTGAGCAGAACTGAAATTGGGAAATTGAACGTGCTAAGATTATAGGAATAATTGCTGTGACCACAGCGCTCAGAGCAACTATTACTAATTCCAATAATCTATTATGATCGGAAAAAGCAACGATGACTGTCATCCTACGCAATGGAGGCTGAATTAAATATTTGTTTTTATTTTTATAGAAATCTAGCGGTAGGGTTGCTTACCTACGCGAAAAGACGATATCGAAGTCATATTTTTTTAAAAACCTTCCATATGTGGACAAATGCTATAAAATATTAATATAGCCATTTCGGCCGTGAGCAAAAAACAGATGAAATACCATATTATTATTTAGTGTAACTTTTTTAGGTCACTATTTCTTGGGAAACATTCAGCAAAACTACAAGGATCTATCTGCTCTTTTTTGAGATACATAAAGGAGATTTCGATTAAATTAAAATTTTGAAAATAACTTTTGTTTCTGGACCTAATAGATCAAATCATAATTTTAATTTATAGTGATAATTTTATTTTTTTTAATTTTTTAAGCAGGTATACCTATAAAAAAACTATTTTTATCATTACGACTCCGTAAATATTAAAATGTACAAAACATGTATGAATATAAAAATATAATTAAAATTAAATATCGATTAATCATAGATTAATTATCGGCATGTCCGATATGAGAGGGAGATTTAATAAACGCCGCTTGGTCGATAAGCGTGTGAATTGAACTCACTGATTTCAGATAGTTCTTTGTGTCTAATTGTTTTATTTTCATGTTATATCCTCATCAAAATTTTTTCAAGAGTTTAGTCACGAAGACGACGAACAGTCAGACAGACAAACTGGATTTCGCATTTATCATATTATTTAGTGTGGACAGAGCAATACTTTGGTTGATATCCCCTAAGAATAGTGTCCAATGAATGTATACTATCAATTGGATAAATAGTTTTTGTGTGAACACCTTTGGTATTACTTCAAAAAATTCCCTTTTTTAAACAGTATTTATTTTTATTTTCAATACATAAAAACAGGTATAATGGTTTCGGGTAATTACGAACATGGGAATGTTCCGAAAATTACGAATTGCTACTAAACCAGGCAATATTTTTTGCTCTGGCAACATAACATTATGGTGCGTCCAGACCTGACGAACGCGCCGCGAATGCGCCGCTCGCGCGCAGCGCGCGAACCGTTCGCGAGCTGCGCGCGAGCGGCGCGCGGAGCTTTGTACGAACATGAAATGCACGCGCGCAGCTCGCGAGCGGCTCGCAAACGGATCGCGCGCTGCGCGCGAGCGGCGCATTCGCGGCGCGTTCGTCAGGTCTGGACGCACCATTACATTGCATTACACATTCTAGTATTATTACGTTGCCAGAGTAAAAAATATCGCCTGGTTTAGTAGAAATTTGTAATTTTCGGAATATTCCCATGCTCGTACTTACTCTAAAGCACTATGCTCATTTTTAGCCTTAAACAACTGTTACACACGTTTTTTATAATAATTCGGTGCTCACGTTATCCTAATGATTAAAGACAGAAGAACTTACGAAGTAGCTATTGCACTTTATCTTTAATGTATCATTAATGAAGGCCCAAAATTCATCTTCAAATGCATTGTATGGTAGTCACGTGTTGTTTTTTATATGCCTTTATATCTATCGAGGTCTCTAGCACATCGCATGTTTAAGACTTTAATACGCAAATCTTACATTTGGCAAATTTATAAAAAAAAATCTAATTTTATTCTTCTTTTTGCATAGATAGCGGTAAAGTTTTTGAAAACCTTTGTTCTAACGAAAAAAATGTATCTTAATATAATTCCTCTTTTTGCACAGAGATAAAGTATTTGAAAATCTTAGTTCTAACAAAAAAGGGGAAGGAGATTTCGATTAAATTAAAATTTTGAGAATAACTATTGTTTCTGGACCTAATAATGCAAATCTTAATTTGTTTACTCTATGGTAGCCAATTTAATATAAACAGGTCTACCTTAAAAATAAATTTTGTTTGTATCATTAAGACTCTCCTAAATATCCTATCTCACTCGATTAGTCTACATTCTAACGAGTTAGTCGATTACGAAATCGAGTCATACCACTAACCAAAAACATACTAAAACATACCTGATCTTCTCTTCTTTTCAATTCACTTTGAACTTCTTCCAATTCTTCCTGACCCTCGTTAGGGTCCATTTTCCATCCATCCCTAAGCATTTTGATACCAAATATCGCGAATAATGCGGCACTTGCGTAGTATGTGTAAACTCGGGGTATCACAGTTGCTATCCAGCCGAACGCTGCTGATAATATCGTCATGAAAATCAGTGCTGATATGGCTCCGGCAAACACTATTATTCTAGGGTGCTTCATTGCCATGATTGCCGCTATGAAGAAGGTCTTGTCGCCAAGCTCCGAGACTATGACCACGGAAAGCGAGGCGAGGAAACCTTGCAAGAAACTGCCTTGGATTGCTGCTCGCTGAAAAGAAAGAAATAAAGATTTATTAAAAATCATGTTTGAACAAATAACTAATAATAATATAGGTCGTTTTATAGATATATTTTAACAGTAATAGCCTAGCTAGGTTTGACCGTCGGACTGCCAAGTCATAAGTCTCGAGTTCGAACCCAAGGCACGCACCTGACTTTCCAGATTCATGTGTGTATTGTATAATTATCACTTGCTTAAAAACGGTGAAGGAAAACATCGTGAGGAAAACGACATGCCTGAGAGTTATTTCTCGACGGCATGTGAAGCCAAGTCAGAGGCCCATGGGCGGCATATACTTTGACACCAGGTTAGTCACATACCACACGAAAAGAAGAAGATGGATATATTTAAAAGTTTAAATTGTATGTTAGGTAAATAAATGAGTCTGGCATGTCAAACGGGATATATACTCCGTCGGACGACTTAGGCAAAGAATTTGCTGTGCAGTCAATAGAAAGTGCTCTCACTGCGCTCTTGTAGTTCAAGACCAGTTTCTTCAACCATTATTACCTACATTTATACAGCTACAGTCAGATTTATAGCATACTAGCGACCCGCCCCGGCTTCGCACGGGTGCAATGTAGATACTAATGTGGGGCATATAAACCTTCCTCTTGAATCACACTATCTATTGCTGAAAACTACATTAAAATCCGTTGCGTAGTTTAAATGATCCACGCGTACAGACAGCGGGAGCGACTTTGTTTTATACTATGTAAAGATTTCATTTAGACGAGATATTTGCAGTGGAATTTTAATGGCACAAATGCTGCTCGATCGTCAATTTTCCATAATCGACTTACGTCACCTTAGAGGGGCCTATTTAGCTGCAGAAACCACTAAACGTATTCCATCCCTTTAGCCACATCACAATTTATATTAATCATAGAATTAAATCTAGTTCGTAACATAACATCACGCCTGTATTCCCCGAAGGGTTTGGCAGAGGTGTATAGTAACACCTTCATTTCGCTGTTTTGTTTAAGTCCCATGATATACGAGGCGAGCCTATTGCCATTAACCGGGCACAAATCCAGACACCGGGGTGCTACTGAGAAATTCCACACGGAAAAACTTAATGACACTTTGCCCAACCTGAGGATCGAATCCAGGACCTCACGATGAGCAATCGACCACCACTAGACCAACGAGCCAGTTCAAAATCGAACGAGGCAAATCTAGTTCCTATCATAAATTTCTTCGCAAACAAAGCCCTCTTCAAGAATTAGTCTAACTAGATCATGTGAACAGCAGAACTCCTTTACAGAAAACATATTAAGGCCAGGGAAGTCTTTCAATAAAGAAACTAATTTATCCATCATATAAGTGCAGTGACGTCATTTCATCAAACCATTTCTGTCGATTGGTTTGGTGTAAGTTACGGCTTAAAGTCGTAGTCCGGCTACACCTAGGTGTGCCTGGTTGCAGGTGGTTATAACTAGGTGCATTCTATTTATTGAAAGAGGGTTAAGTTTTAACACGGCTAACACCATTTAAGTTTTAGATAGACTGACAACAAAGTGATCAAATGAGGGTTTAGTTTTTTTCGTATATTTGTTTGTTTGATTCAAGTCTTGCTACATATTTTTCAACTACTTCTGCTTAAGTCTCAGGAGACTCGGGTCTCCTGAAACTTCGCACACAAATTCCCATGACGATACCACATTATAATAATTTCAACCTACAATACTGATGCTGCAGGGGTACTGCAAGATAAAACCGTTTAACTTAATAGTTTTTTTAAGGTTTTATTTCATTACGAGGTACGGAATTCTAAAAACATAAAGAATGAAGTGGATGTATTCAGAAGAATTTAATTAAAAGATTTTATAACACTAATGTGTTATTTTTTTACTAGGAACTTATTTTTACTGGTACCCCTACACTTTAAAATAACCCATTTAAATAGTCGCTACTTACAACCAGTTAAGAAAATCTGGATGTAGAAGGCGGAGTACTAGATGCTGTTCTGGCTGAACTTGAAAAAGGCTTATGTCTCCCAATAGATTGCTAGGCAGAGTTGATTGACTAGAAGTCACGGGCCAAAAGGCTAGCCCGACTCCTCGTGAATATTATTAGGACCGGCGCAGATCTGGCGAGGTGCAGCGCAGAGCATTTTTACTGCCAAACCATTACCAACTTTATTAGCGTTTAAATAATATTGAAAATTAATTAACACAACTACTAGCTCCCCGAGACCATCGAAGCGGCTAGAGGCGAAAGGTGATTTTAGATATTATTTAAACGCTAGTAAAGTCGATAATGGTTTGACAGTGAAAAGTTTGGGTCTCGTCAGATCTGCATCGGGCCTTAGTCGATATAATTACAATACAAGCTACATAGTATCTACTACTACGCTACCGCCAATGTTTATCATGACTGTTTCAGTGGCAACGTAAAATAATTTCATCCTCCCTTTGTTAGCTACATACCTATAGCGTGGTATTATAAACTGCACATTGTTTAATAAATATATATTATGTGTTACTGTGTGCTTTCTTCAACAACTTCAACGTTTAGTCACATGGTGTCTTGGTGTACGTGTCTTCGTGTACGATCTTAAAGCCCTTAGTTCCTGGTATTAGATTTCTGGACAGATATACAGAGTGTAGACATCTGGGCATTCCCAAAAACGGCTCTAGGATAAGATTGTTCATTTCCAAATCTGGGTATCCCATGTTATAGGATATACCAACTTCTAAACCTCACCGTTAAGACTCCGACCGTATTAGTTTGGAAAAATTACGAAAAGATTCTGAAGTAAAACCAATACTCAAGAATAACAATATACATTCTCAATAGTTTCGTTAAAGACCACATTCGTTTATTTATGCATTAAACAAATAAACGAATGTGGTCTTTGGTTCCGGAGTCTCGATTCAAGAGTGTTCCGAAGTGAGTGGGTCAATATCGAAGCGTCGATTCATTTGTCCCCAACACAATAGTCCTTAAATTGAGTGAAGCAGTAGTAATGGGTGTTAAAACCTCCAAAACGTTATTTTGTGGCGAAATCTATCACGCCACATGTAAATTACGCAGCACGATGATTTTCTAGCAGATTATAATAATGACAGCTCTCAAATATGACGTCACAAAATCCTACATCGCAATATCACGATTTGACACGCAGATAGTATACATACAACTTCCCAAGATTGGTTGGAGACCCTTCAGGTCTCGCCAATAACTGCCCGGTTACGTAGAAACGATCCGCAAGACTATCTAGAAGAAGACAAATAGAAAAAAATAACAACCATTGGGCAGTAGCCCGCCAGGCATAAGAACCGCCTGGGTTGAGGATCCTCGCTTTTCATTGGTGGATCCTCGTTCTTCCACAATTTCATGTTTTTGTCTTTCTAGTCGACTAATTTTTACATAAAAAATATCTACTGCAATCAACTTTGCTAACGAGAATCACCTTTAATTAGGACGCAATGCCGGACGGAACCTAGTTATGCATGAGAGCTCAAATTAGTTTCAGCCTTTTTTAAGGTCACAGTATCCATGCATTTCTGACGGACGCGGAAAACTACCGGATATAAAATGTTTTATATCTCTGACAACACTGTTAGGCCAGACACTTTCAGAATAATCTTACGTTTGTATTTGCACGTACTGGTCCTAAGTTTATAGAGCTTGATAAGATTTAAATTGCTCTGCACTGAAAAGATAGCATAAAATAATATGATAAAGTATGGAATCATAATGTAAGCCGTTCTGGAAATGAAAGGAAACTCGGTGAGCTTATCTTTTGGTGAGTAAAGGTAGCCGCACTAGCGGTTGGTAACAGTCGTATTTGTGCAATGTACAGTAGGGGAATGAAAACGTTACACACCTTAAGGTCTATTTTTGCTTGCACAGTGCAAGAGACAACCTATTTTACCGACTTCGTATTGCTAACATTATAGAAATGAAAATACAAGTATTTTTTGACAGGATATTAAAAATTATAATGGTGACATGATGACAACGACTAGTTATGTCAATTTACTTAATCATCGAATTGATTGATGTAATGGGTTTTACAACAAAACTCCTCGATCCAAACCAAAGACATTATTTTGGCACTACTACGTCATACGGAGGCAAAAGGGAATTTTGATCTTTGCTACCAAATAATTAAACAATTTTTCATGCATTGGTCTGTTCCGTTCAACGGTTTGAAAAGGTCACATGTGCACGCGATGTGGGAAGGGAATGAATTTGAAAACTGGCGAACCTATTTATTCCCCTACTGTACTACTTGCACAGAGGACACGTGTTTTAAGTGCGAGAGCACCTACTTGCGTCAAGATACTCGTAATTGTCTTTGTGTAAGTGCGTTGCAAGAGCCTTGTGATCGTTGGATCAAAGTATTGTAATAAAATATAATACTTAGTTAAAGTATTAATTTCATCAACTATAAAGAAGAGACATACATAGATAAATTAATTGTATTTTACAAAGATAGGCATTCTTTGTCTTTTGTCAAGAATCTCATATCATAAGTAATCAGTAACAGTAGTAATCATAAGTATTTAAAATGAATAATAATATTAAAAATGTTGATTCCTAAAAATAGTCATAGAATTATTACTGGATTGCCCGTAATATGGCCAAATACTCAAACGATGTTGTGTGAATTTTAAGTTGCCATTAAGTCTCGTGCTCTCACTATCACTTCGCTTTAAAGTGACAGAGACAGCACGAAATTAGCGGCAACTTAAAATTTAGTAGAGTTTCAGAATTTAGCCCAGAGTACTAAAATACCTTCACTTATGAAAAGGCAGCCGCGCATTCACAGTGGACAAATGTTGTATGACGTGACGTGTCGCCAGCTATGTTTGGCAACTTCGCATCGCATATCGAAGTCGCGCAATGTCGCGGGCCGGACAATGCTGGCGACACGTTCCGTAGGACATTTTAATTAGTGAACAGGCGGCTTTACGTAGATATTAATATTTATGTGCCATAATACAGTCAGTAACCAAGTTCAAGCAAAGTATTTTAATACATACATAAACTCACGCTTTTTTCCCATGGGTAGGAAGAAACTATAGAACGCCACATGCTACGATCCTTACATACTCCTTTCGCTTCATCCACATTCATACGTCTTGTCATACACGCACACCCTGTGTGGTTCCGGGCAGCAGAATTGTACCTCCCCATCTCTTCCCGTGGGTGTCGTAAGAATGAACTAAGGGAGTAAAGTATAGGATTGTAAAAAAGCCTTCTGTGCGATGAGAACAGCTCATCCCCAAGCTATGTTAATATACTTGATTATATCTTCAGACTACAGGCCCTTAGAACAAGTGTTATAAGTAATCAAATGATTATTTAATAAAGATTAGAAAGAAAAGAACCGTAACCGTACAGTCACAAACTCTTCAAAAGTCCCATTTCCCATATTACATTTAATAAATCAGATCAACACTCTTTATTTAGAACAATTCTAATCCCAGGAAATTCGACCATCATGACTGTTCAACCTGGTATTCGAACTCAAAACCGCAATTCATCACTGCAGTGGCACAAAGGTATTTATTTTGAAGTATAAGTACGTTGTTTTTAGTGAATTGAATACGGGGTAAATAAACAGTGTAATTACCTACTTTAAAAAAAGTACGCAAACACTGTAAACGCGTCAGTTTAAATAAAGAAGGCTTTACACCACAGTTTCATGTCATAAATTCATCTCTGTAAATATTTTATTTGTATTGTTATTTACTGTGCCTCGTTAGTCTAGTGGTTGCAAGCGCGAGGCCCTGGGTTCGATCCCCAGGTCGGGCAGTGTTATTGCGGTTTTTCCATGTTGAATTTCTCAGTAGCAGCCCGGAGCTTGGATTTGTGCCCGGTTGATGGCAATAGGCTTGCCCCTTAGGCTTAAACTTAACGACGAAATGAGGGTGTTACTATAAACCTCTGCCTAACCCTTCGGGGAATACAGGCGTGATGTTATGTGTATGTTATTTACAACATAGCATGTTTTTGGCATGTAAATAATATCTGTTTATTTTTAAATAACTTCATGTTACATTCACGACATGGTGTTCTACATACCAAATACTTACATACTTAAACAGTTTTCTGTCATGTCTGTCTTCCTTAGGCCATATACCTACCGCATATATAAGGTCCAACCAAAATACCTGGACAAACTTTTACACAGTGTTCAGTACGTTTAAATAAACATCTATGCAAAAAAAACGAGATCAAAGTGATTTTTTTCTGACCAAAAAATAATAACGTTTTTAAATTGCCTGTACTCTCTAAGAATAAACTCATCCATTTTTTATGCATCGACCGTTGCTTGGGCGCGCGGCACTTATGTGCCGTGTTTTACCTAATAGGCGAAGTGAAAAATGTAAAAAAAAATATAATAAAATTAAAATAAATGATGAAAATAATTTTTTGGTTAGAAAAAAAAACACTTGGATCTCGTTTTTTTTTGCATAAATATGTTTAGTTAAACGTACTGACCACTGTGTAAAAGTTTGTCCAGGTACTTTGGTTAGACCTTATATTTTATTTCATGTGCAGTTAGCAATAGTAGTCTATTGAAAAATATAGAATAGAATATAACATTACATCATTTGATTGCGCAGAGGCACATACCTCATTTCGCCGTTATGTTTAAGTCTCATGTAATAGGAAGCCTATTGCCATCAACCAGGTACAAATCCAGACCCCGGGCTGTTACTGCGAAATTCCTAATGTCTTCTTCTTCCTGCCCTTATCCCACACTAGGTGGGGTCGGCACAACATGTATTTATGAAATCCATGTTGTTAGAGGTTTTGGCTTATTGTTTTATGACCGGCCGCCTGCCTGACATCATTCCTCCTTGGGAATACTCGTTGTGCCGTCGCCGTCGCGCAATGTGCTTGCGGATATTATGCACTAGGTCCCAAAATGATCTGCTTGTCAATCTTATTGCCGACAACTAAGCAAACTATGTTCTTCTTGAACACCTGAAGTTGCTCGACTCACTCATTCAGTTTTGCCAGCGACTTTGGCTCCGACACATCGTAAACCAATATAGCACCGTGAGCGTCTCTATAAAAACTTGATGTCAATGTTCTGTATCTATATGAGAAATTCCTAATGTAAAAACACAAAAACACTTAGCCCAAGCTGGGGATCGAACCCAGGACCCCATGCTCAGCAGTCGCGCTTCCGGCCACTAGACTAACAAGGCAGTCAAGAATATAATATAAAATATGTATTTATTCCTATCTGAGTGTAAGTACCTATTCATACGTACCTACTTGGTTTAATGTACTTATCAAGAAGAAGATTTGATAAGGAATCTTGTTGTGTTCAAATGATTAATAGATAGCAATCATTGTAAGGTGAGTACAAACATTGCGACGCATGCGCCGCGATTGGTTTGCCACACAGCTTGAAGCATACATGGAAAACCTGTGAGGCATGCATGACAAGCCGTACGCGGCGCATGCCTCGAGATGTTTGTATGCACCTTTAGGCATTTGACAATATAGCCAATATGATAGCCTAGTGGTGTGACCGTCAGACTGCCAACTCATAGGTGTCGAGTTCGAACCCAAGCCACGCACCTCTGATTTTTCGGCTTTATGTGCGTATTGTATAATTATCAGTTGCTTAAAAACGGTGAAGGAAATCGGCATGCCTGCGAGATATTTCTTGACGTCATGTGAAGCCAAGTCAGAGGACCCTGGGCGGGATAAACTCTGGCACTAGGTTAGTCACTAACCACACGAAAAGAAGAAGACAATATTGAAGACAACTTTTGAATTGATCAATCATATTCAGCGTTATTGTATGCGAGCTTAAATTTATAAGTACAGAAATCTAACGACATTCAGTTTAATCTCGATTAACGTCAAATAGTAAAAAATGAAAAAATGATCAAACATCTCAATATATGTACTTGGAAAAGTCTAGGAAGATGATTCAAAGATGACAGTTGGCAATAAGATTTATTTAATGCAGCATCTAACAATATTAAATCTTTTTCATTATCTAATCACATTAATGTCAGTATCCGATTGTAATTTTGATAATGTCGTAAAAGTACCCTATTTTGTAAAACTGTATCTTGTTACCAGTAGGTATCACCTCTACGAGCACGTCAGCAAGATATTCATCGAGCATCTATCGGAGATAAATGCATCGCACTGAATGCGCGTCATCTTTAAATGTTGGCCGACCAACGGACGAACGTGTAAGAAATTACGTACATAGCTGGACACGTACTATCGGTTAAATAATTCAGTTGAGATGGAACGAAGATGAAAGTGCACAGTGGTGTCGATTCTGTAGCGCATTTTGACAGGACTAAACTAAGGGTGTTTGTCTCTTTCTGTTTCAATAGAAAAAGAAAGTGACAGTTGCGTTTAGTCTAGTTTAGTAGTGTTAAAATTTGCTCCAGAATCAACACCATTATCAAGCGTCCCCATATGTCAACCTGGCACTGCTTAATAGGATTCTGCAGGCCTAGTATGAATGCTGTCGAATTACTATAGTCCGCGCGGAACTAGTTGGCCGCGCCTTAGGTATGTGAGCGGCAGAAGGGGGGTGTGCACGGTAGACAAGACAAAGCAAACTGACAGAGCGCGTCTATTGTCTCACACCCCCCTCCTGCCGCTCACATACCTAAGGCGCGGCCAACTAATTTCGCGCGGACTATACCCAACCGTAAAATTAATGTAAGTGAATTTGAATCGGAAATACTCGTTTCACACATACTATTTAATTAAATTGAAAACTTTATTCATATTTTGAATCGAAAATACAACTGTCCTATAACATTCTGGTTAATTCTTTTGCGACATGCACAATTTGTATCATACTTAGATATGAATAAGACTTGATTTGACGACACGTTTAGTGCAGTGTTTGAGCGATTGGCTTCTGCGTCAAGAGACGTGGGTTTGATTCCCGCACGGATCAAATATTTGTATGGCCTACAAATAGTTGTTCCGGGTCTGGGCGTTTGTGCCTGTAAACGCACCCACGATACAGGAGAAATCCTAGTATGGGGCAAAAATTCTATAAAAAAAAAGGATGCGCTTTAATAAATTGAATGTGTGAAACGAGTATTTCCGATTCAAAATTGGCCGTAGTTAAGCGAAAAGGTTCCAACCAACAAGATTACCGAAAATGAGTTATTAATATCAAAATACTCCTTAAACTTCTTAAGCCAAACTACACATAACATTTTAACAAGTAAAATATTATACTTTTGTCCCTTAATTACAATAAAACTGAGAAATTTAAATCAAGGAACCAATGACGAAATACAGTCTAAACTTAAAAATTAAATATTATCTCATAACTGTGTGGGTTGGATCCTTTTCGCTAAACTACGTCCAATTCACTTATTAACGTTACGTTAGTAACTCAACAGCATTCGTGCTAGGTGTACTGAAGAGCGACTGTAGGTGGGATAGCCATCGTCATTGGTGTGAGAGTACAAAAGTAGTCTTAGGCTGAGCATCCACTAGATCTGTGCTAAGCTGCGTAGCGAGGAATGTGTTTTGTAAGCACCAATAGAATCACTTCATTTACCTAGCTTCGCTCTGCGCAGCTCTGGTGGATATGGGTCTAGCAGTGCGAGGGTTTTGTTCATACAAAACAAGCGAGAAATGTGTTGCAAGGAATGTGTTGCGAGGAATGTTTACCGCTCCCGTCACGGCTCATTTGTACACATTAACACATTACGCATTCCTCGCACAGCTCTGGTGGAAAGGGTCACACCGTTTCACATCCTCGCTACACTTTTTCGCATTACACATTTTCCTCGCACAGCTCTAGTGGATGTCCAGCCTAACGGTTACCAACCCTAGCACGCTCACTATTCATCATCTTCCCTTTTCGGAGATACTAATTTCCAGCGATGAACAAACATGGATCGAGTAAAAGTTATGGAATGGCTTGATGGCGCGGAGGTTTACGAACCCGTTCCTTAAGCATCAGGTTGCGGATTCAAAACCTGGTACCTATGTACCAATGACTTTCTCAATGTCATTTGTACTTTCTGATTAATCTAACAATACCACTGATTTATGATAAAGATAAACATCGTTAGTAAACCTAAGACATCAATAATAGTACTTATACAAGGTGTAAAAATACCCTTCACCAAGCCGTCAACCATGCATTCAGTACATCAAACTAAGTAACCCTACGCAAAAATTATCGCAGGGAAACTACTTTTTTTTGGGTGTAAAATTTCGTTTTACTGTAAAGCTAATTGTAACGCACTCAAAACACTGTGCTGATAGATGCAATGAGTAGTAAACAGGTAATGGAGGTATTTTAAGTACTTTTGCAACCTTTAAAACTATTAAAGTTGTGAAAAAGTTGGAACTTTGACCTCCAATATCTCCGCAACTAGAAGGTTCCCAGGCATAGTGCAGAACAAAAAAATGTTCTCAATGACGTGGAGAATAAGTGCCTTTCGGCTTCGTTAAGGGACTTTTTACACCGTTTATACTTAGCACTTATAATATAGCGTCCGCGTGAATTTTCATACAAACTTCCATTCCAGTGAGGAAAGTAAAAGTCTTCTTGCCTTTGCCATGCCGTGAGACAATTAGAGTCTGCTATTATTATAATAACGTGGCGTTTTCAGATATGGTAAGTCTTGGATAGCCGAGGGTCAGGGAAATGTATGAACATTTTGACACACACCATTTGACAGCTTACGTCAATCTACTGACGTCTATTTCTTGGGGGTTGGAGATTGTCGTTTTATGTAACGGGGAATGTCATACTTAAATGTAGTCTATACTATGCTGATGACAGATGATAAAATGGTCAAAAACAATTTGTACATTAAAAGCAATCTGCGTCATTCATTCGTGTATAATTGTCATAACGCTCCGAAAATATGCAAAAGAGCTGTATAAAATCGTCTAACGCCATATTCTTTACGATTTCCGTTGTAATTCAGTAGACTATGATAAAAAATCAGAATGACCCTTTCAATGACCTTCGGTGGAGTTCACAGCGAGTGAAATTCGTTCGATTAAAGAGAATGGTTTGGAAAAGCTCGTGGAACGGTAAATTTGTTCATTTTACCTTCAAACATTGTTAGAGAAATGATCGCAATTCCGAATATAGTAAAGGTAAATGAATTGAAATATGTGTGTAGCATTTTAGTTATGGTCTGGTTATTTTAATTGAAAATTAATTATAGGAAAGGTCGTTGACTCTAAACACGTTTCGTTGTCAATTCCTTGCAAGACGCGATACGTCTAGCATAATGACACCAAGCTTATTTCAAAGGCTCATGTTTACTAACATTAATTATCTGGTTAACCACCGTTTACTACAAAAAAAATGTACTAGAATTTTAGGTAAACAGTTGTTTAATCAGAGAGCTAATGTTGGTGAAAACCAGCAAAAAATGAATGAAGTTCGCCTGTCGCAGTCCACTGCTGGACAAAAGCCTCGATTAGAGTATCGAGATTAGAGTACGATGGGTGCACGAGTACTAAAACTTTTATTTAGCCCTTCGATGCTAAGTATAGGCCTCTGCTTAACACCAATTTATCCTATCCTGGGCCAGCCTTATCCATTCTATCCTCTACTTCAGTAGCGTGACCTATGGCCCAGTTCCTAAGGTCAAAAACGAATCGTTTTGCTTACCAATAGTAGCAGTTTTCATTAGGTATCAAGCTTGGCATATTAATAGACTCATCAGCGAATTTTAAGTGCGATAGCTACTAACGTATGGGTGGGTCTTCTATGTAAAGCTAATGGGGTCTTTGCTTCATTATTATAGTCCGCGCGCAAGTGTTAGTCACCTCCTGAGGTATGGGAGTGGCAGGAGAGGGGTGCGCGCGGTAGACAAGACAAAGCAAACTGACAGAGCGCGTCTATTGTTTCGCACCCCCCTCCTGCCGCTCTCATATATCAGGCGGTGACTATAGTCCGCGCGGAACTAGTTGGCCGCGCCTTAGGTATGTGAGCGGCAGAAGGGGGGTGCGAAACAATGGACGCACTCTGTCAGTTTGCTTTGTCCTGTCTACCGTGCACACCGGCTTCCTGCCGCTCACATACCTAAGGCGCGGTCAACTAGTTCCGCGCGGACTATAGCACTTGCGCGCAGACTATAGTAAAGATACAAGATTCTTAATTTTAACCAATAACGCGCGGTAAATCATAGGATCCGGCCATTAGCACGCATTTCCTATTCATCACCTTTAGAAAAAACGCAAACGCAGTAGTAGCATAACTACCTACCCGAAATACCTATACAAGGCCTCAGACAATGTATCCAAGCCACATCGCTGATGGGCGTGCAAGCAAATCAGTGCAGATCGATACGATAACAGTCAAGTTCATGGCTCGATATATCCGCGGTAGACTCATAAGTTCGGCCTACACTGTACTTTCGTGTAATTTTTATTGGTTTGTCCATTTTTACAGTGGTTGGTCGGTCATTTATTTGGTTTTGTGAGCATTATTTTGTTGTTCTTATTGTTGTTGAGTTTTCGGATGAAAGGACCACAAAACTGCGACCATGTCCTGGCTGTCTTAACAAAATTGGTCTTTGAAGAAACATATTAAGTTTATACAGATTTTATCACATAAACAGATTAAACAGTGGAAAATAAAACAGAAGCACCAATGAGTAGATACCGGTATAGAGAGTACCTATGTCTTATTAAAAGCTACTACTCTCTTAAGTCTACCACGAATGCCGTCGAGTTACTTACGTAAACGTGACGTTAATGTAAGTGAATTTTGAATCGGAAATACTCGTTTCGCACATACGATTTAATTAAATTTAAATATCTATGTATGATACAAATTACACATGTCGGAAAAAAATAAACCAATATGTTTTAGGACAGTTGTATTTTCGATTCAAAATTCACTTACATTAGCGATAAGTATACGATATTATACGTTAAAGGTTCTCGTTAATCCTACCAATTAAATTAAATGTAAGGGATTGACAAAATCTGCCAAACGGTCACGTGATCCGTAATCGTCATTCCCATACATTTCATTAGTGGCTTTATCTTGGTATTGTTATCTTGACCAACTTGCTGACCACAAGGACCATTTTTTTTTTACTTTCAGCCTGTTTTCAAGGTTTGCGTAATGAAAATAGCATACAATTTGTTTTTGAAATATCAAAAAATATGTTTCAACACACTGTATTGGCAAGGCCAGAGTAGTGTCCGTTTAAAAATAGCTTTCAGCTTTTGCGTCAATGACTACTTGGAGATTAGAGTATCGCGTTGCAAGTGTATTACACTTACAGAAATCTAAATAATAAGACAATAGGAGTCGTACACGCGCGAGATCTTGTCGCCGCGAGTGTGTCTTGTAGGAGACACAGTTGACGCGGAGCTTTTATTAGACAGTAGAAGTCGTATACGCGCGAGATCTTGTCGCCGTGAGTGTGTCTTGTAGGACACGTTGACGCGGAGCGTTTATAAGACAAAAGAAGTCGTATACGCGCGAGATCTTGTCGCCGCGACTGTGTCTTGTAGGACACAGTTGACGCGGAGCGTTTATAAGACAAAAGAAGTCGTATACGCGCGAGATCTTGTCGCCGCGAGTGTGTCTTGTAGGACACAGTTGATTGTACTCTCATTTCAATAACCATTGATGCTTAAACTTAGTTATTTCAACGAATACAATTGGTAAAAACGGCAATGTAATAGGAGTGATGTGATGAGTAAGTGTTGTTCTGTAAGTGCGAGTGACCAATATAATATGCTTTCTTTATTCACACGTTTCATGTCCACACCCCCAGAAAGATTTTACCGTTTTAAGATAAAATATTACGTATTTACACAACTATTAAGTTCAATTAATGCTGAATTGGATGCTAGAGATTTGTGTAGGCGTAATTGCGTAATAACTCTTCTATCGGCAGATACAAATCAGCGACACGCGTCCCGGTATTAAAAACAGTAGATAGCATTTCTATTGTCTTATTATTTAGATTTCTGTGATTACACTCATATTTATAGATTTAATATGTTGTTAAAGTCGTCTACGTAAATAGGAAATTATTAATTTAAAGTAATATAACCTACGCGACGGCGCAGTATTTCCTATATAATTTATAAGAATATGTATATCTTTACGTGTTTGCTTTGGCGAAGATCTTGCCAATAGAATTATCTTCAATAGTTTATGCCGTGGTGAAATGATTAGCCAGTCAGCTAATTCAAGGAATTCGGTTAGGAATTCGGAAAATTCCCGGGAAAAATTCCTACAAATGGGCTGTTTAAATTTTCGTAGAATGACGATTTGTTTAACTGTTTGAGATTGAGAACAATATGGACTCAATTTAAACGGTTGGTGTCGTACTGCATCCGCGCCACAGCAGTGAGGATGTCGTGCGGATGTCTTGCTGCGGACGGGCGGTTCTGTTTGTTCATAATAGTTGACGCAACGAGAGCGCTGTGCGTCAACCGTACTGCCGCCTTGCATGCGCGGTACGAGCGATGCACTGTTCTCTCGTCGCATTAACTGTATGAAAAAACAACCGCCCGTTTACAGAACTACAGCCGCACTCCTGCAGCACTGGTGCAGTATGACGCCAACCATGGGCGTTTTCAGGGTGGGGCAGATGGGGCGTTTGCCCCACCACCCCACCCTGGCACAGGAAAGAACAGGTAAATGGTCTAGATTCAGTCAATTCGCCACCCATGTCCACAGAACAAATTACTCAAAATAGGCAGACCAATGCCAGCCTCAGTCTATACTTATTTGGACCTCAAAAATAAGTTTATGAGGCAAAGCCCCATAAGCCCATTCTGCACTTAGATTTATCGATAAACAAATATTTACTATCTGACTGAGTTTGCCCCACCGTGGACAAAATCCTGCCCATTTTAAACAACAACATTTAACACACCAACCGTTTAAATTGAAAGCGCCCTAAAAGTCTCGAGTGACTGCTCGTATATGAGATCTGCGCATCAAGAGACACCCACGATAATAATACATAGGCAAACATTGTAAGGCTATTAGTATCAATCGTTGAAAAAACAAAGGAGTTTAAAAAAAATTGATAAACAATTCTTACATGTCAATAAGACGAATCGACATGTCAAAACATCGCTACCATAATATATTATGATTTCTGTCTCATTATTTATCGGAAGATCTTTTTGTCACATGAGATAGTAGACAGATACAGTACACGAGGTGTTATCATGTTAAGTGCACTAATATTGCTTAAGACGAAGTAGGTATTTATATCCTGTGTCTTATCTATTGTAATGCAATGGTCAACGTTGACCGAACTGCAATGTCTACCAAATAGTTTTTAATTCTTCATACCCGAAAGGAGAAGATGAGACGGTTGGCCCAATCCGATCTACAAGGTTAGTCGGAAAGGGGGTACTAAGCCGGAAGGGTGTTAAAGTTCCTATAATAAGGGATAACTTTTATTCTACAACTCCCCAAAACTCAATAGTGTAAGAGAAATAGCTTTTCAAAGATTTCGTAAAAAATATGCTAAAATCTATCCGTCCATAGCTATGATCGGCTGTGTTTACTATTTAGGTCATATTTGGGATTACGGATTAGAAGCTTAGTTTTCTGGATTCATAACTAAAGCAGGTATGTTTTTTTGTTTAAAAACTAAAATAAAAATCTTTTTGCATGCAAATAAAAATTATCGAATTTTGAAATTTTAACCCTTGCTTTAAAATAGGCATCAATAATACTTTAAGTGGCCCGCAGCTTAGTACCCCCTTTCCGACTAACCTTGTATATCATGGTTTGTCATCACTGATTGGTAAAAAATTTAAAACTCAGCTCAAACCTCAAGTCGCTTATCAACGACCAAATGAAATGTTCAATCCTGAGTGCATTTTAGGGTCTATGCACATGACGTCTTTTCTGCGCGCAGGCAACGCGCGTTTACTCAACTAAGACGAGTTGGAAACGTGATGCAGTCGCAGCCGGTATAATTTCCCACTGCTTTTTTTAAACGTAACGGTGCAGGTAGAAAAGACGTCATGTGCCCTTAGATGTCCCGAACTTTCGATGTCTCATAACACCCAGCTATCAGTCATCCCCACCTTTCGTTATATTAATGACCTTCGTTAATCTGTAGTCGAAGTAATTCATAAAAAAACAACATAACATCTATTAGTATTCCCCGAAGGGTTGGGCAGAGGGGCTATCAATCAGGCACAAATCCAAACTCCGGGCTACAACAGAGGAATCCCAAAAAAAAACATATAAAAATGTTTCATAAAATCCATCTCGAATCAAAATATAGACATTGCAGTCGGTTGCGCAAACAATCTTACAAGCTTATGTACCCACGTCACCGCACACGTTTAGATCTTAGCACTATATTCTATAGGAGTGTTTGTATTTGTATTTCAAAACCATTTTAAAACACCTTACTCGTTTGTATTTGCGGCTTTGGAAATGGCACGTATTGTTTTTTAATATGGACGATTCAAATTGTGAATCGTTTTCGTAGCGCCAGTAACACCTATGTTAATAAAAAAAAAATACCAAACCTGTCGGGTAGGATATCAAAATAAAGGAAATTAAAAGGGGATTAAAAAAATATGTATAACTTACATGTTTAAATTTAATTAGGAATAATAAATTGGTTTAAAAAGTTTTTGATAACGTAAAAATGGGCCATGTTTGTGTCGGACTTCGTGCTATCACGGGACACTAAAAAGTCTAAAATAAAACAAATAATTAAAAAAATCAAAAACCCGACTGCAAAAGAAACATTAAAAGTAATTCACTAAAAAGACCGAAACAAGATTGAGATTAGAAAACAAAATTAAAATAAACTATAAACGAAGTAAACTCTACGTCGGTTTAACAGACTGTATTATGAGCTGAAAGCCTAAGTTAAATGCCCGCATTAAGTTTAGTAGCAGGCGGGACCCATAAATTTTCTTTTGGTTTATAATTTATGAATTCTTTGAACAGCTATTTCTCTTAAACTAATGTGTTTTGGGGAAAGTAGTAGAACAAAAGTTATCCATTATTATGCGTACCCCCTTGGGCTTAGTACCCCCTTTCCGACTAACCTTGTATAAGTATCTTAATTAGGCCATCTATTATTATGACACTTCAGAGATGAGAAGTGGTATGTTCTGAATGGGGCCTTCAACTGTAATATAACCAAAAAAAAGGAATTCTCGTTGCACAACCTTAATAATTTCATTCAAGTTCTTGTTACCTTAGAAAAAATCTCTTAAATTATGATTACAATACTATTTTATCACGCATATTACAATTCATTTAAGAATTTTGCATACTCTGTGTAGGTCGACCCATTGTTTGATTGAAATGTTCTTAAACTGTTAATAATTTAATTAGTAATACACGCACATAAACATTATTCAAGTACTTGTTAATGACTCCCCAATAGTACTTTAGAACAATAATAAACACACCATTATGTTTTACAATAGGATTATGGGACACAGTTTTTGTTTCGCCAATTGTTTACAATTCTGTCTGTATGATAGAACTATGCTTGAATACTGTTTGTTGTTATTTGATGCGGATTACTATCATCGAAGAGGTTTTGCAGCCCGGTGTTTGCATTTGTGTCCGGTTGATGGCAATAGCGAGCCTATTGCCATCATTGCTATTGCCCCATGGAACTTAAACATAACGGCGAAATGAGGGTGTTACTGTACACCTCTGCCCAACCCTTCGAGGAATTTAGGCGTAACCAGCATTTTACACGGAGCGACTGTCATCAGACCTTCACAACATAGCATGATGACAGTCGCTCCATATAAAATACTGGTACTCAGCCGCATCTGATTAGACACGAAGCTGACCCCAAGATAATTGGGAAAAGGCTATGAGGAAGAGAGGTAGTATACGTAAAATATTGCCCTCAATGACTCTCCGAAGTAATTCAAAATAAATGTTGATAATAAAATAACAATTATTTTAACAAAGGTGCCATCTTCGTCCAAACATCGATTCACAACAAAGTCACGCTTCAGCATGTCTTGAATCATATTATGTAGTTTACAATAACACTTACATTCTTCAATGAGTATCAGTAACCGTGTAATGACTACATTAAATAACATACATTATTTTTTATGATTTGTTTTTTTAAACAGAATTGCATTGTAATAACTGACCTAATTTACGATGGGTCACCGTTCAATAATTTAATACATTTAAGGCCGATATTTTAATAACCGATGCCAATCCAAATCTCTTGATTGATGTACGTTTTTACAGTACCTAGTTCAATAGAAGTAATGTTAAAACCAATATCTATCCAGAAATTTTGGATTGAGATTCGTCATTAATATCGACCCGTTGCGTTTGCGACGAAAGGTTGGCTCTGTGGTAACTGCATTAAAAAAACTGCACTAAGGGTGTTCCACACCAAACGATCGATGCTTTCGATAAAAGTCGATCGATTGGTGTGGTAGCTTTGGCTGATCGACGAATATCGATCGATAAAACAATCAATAAATAATCATTCGAGTGGTGGTCGATGATTGATCGACCGTCGACTTGGAAATTCATACAGCGAGCTCTCCAGTAGCTTTAAAAATACTTTTTAAAACTTCGCCACGCGAATGCAATTCTGTCATCGATCGAACCTCGATTTATCCTCGATCGTTCGTCGATCGACCATCGATCAATGACAAATCGAGCAAATCAATTTCATGTAGTAGACGATCGACGTTGACTAATCTCATTCTACCATCGATCGATGACATCCATCGTCTATCGATCGGTTGGTGTGGTAACACCCTGACTCTGTCTGTATATAGCAATGGTCTGGACTGCATTGGACTATTGATGATAACGATGTCTTCGATTATATTGACGATTTACATTTGGGACTCGCTTTATTGTAACTATATTTTCGAACAAAGGGGTCACGGGATGTATGTTATTTCTGGATTCTCTTTTAAGTATACTCTTCTATAATAATCTAGGACACTATTAGTTATCCGATATCGAAAATTTCTTATCAATCGAATAAGTGTTTTAATCGATAAGAAACAAGACTTCATGTAAATTCACTATCAAGAAAACACTTGTTTTTCTCTTTATACTTACTATTGTATAATTGAATACACATTAACAATTAAAATTTCCCCTATTCAAGCTGCGCCGGCGCGGCGCACGCCAAATGCTAATGCGTTGTAACGAGCACACAACATCCCAGGCATTTAATTACTATGACCATGAGGTTATCCTCAAATGCACTAGACATCGATAAAACATTATTTTTATTGAACAAGTATACATATTGCAGTTTACTCATAGAAATTTTGAACTATATTCGGAATAACTAATGTCGAGCCACCTTGCCGCAGCTATTGCGTTACTGGAAACGGACTGAACATGGGGAATGGGAAACTTACGTACAAGTACAACGTTACATAAAGATAATTAAATGTAATTTTGACAGTTCACTAATGTTTAAAACTTAACAAGCACGTCGCGTATTAGGTTTTCTGAACGCATACGTGTCACTAGCTATGTCAAATTGTGGCGCGAAATTATCGATGCGTCAATGTCAAATTTTTTATTAAATTGCAAGTGACTGACAAACCGAAAAATCTTAAGTCCTTCTGACAAACAGTGACAATAGTTAATTCTTAATATTATTATCAGACTATCAATTTATTATTTACTTCTCGTCAGGCTATTGTCCTATCGACCCAATCTTCCGTTTCATTGACATTTTCGTAAGTATCGTAAAAATATTACGTATCTATTTTAGGTAGTCATAAAATATGTAACAAGAACTAAATTCCAGGGGTTTTTAACCTGACATTTCAAAACGTAACAAGCAAATAACACGGCCGTGCTACCATCCGAATGTGCAGTCGGAAAATAGGGTAGTACTGAATTTGACATAATAATATTATTATCAAACGGCCTTTGCAAGCAGCGAAACGATTAACTACAAAAATATAATTATAGCTCAGTTATGTTTCTTGGGTGTTTTCTCACAACTGTCATGGAGAATAAGGGGCCTATGGATTTTATTTTCTCAATCTTGTAATAAACATAACTTTTGTTAATTTTTGTATATCATGTCATGGCTAAATGGTAAAATGGGAAACACAGTTTTAATAGCAATATCTATGTACTTATGTTTCGAAAATCAATTTATTGACCTTGCAATCAAACGTGTAATAGCTAATAATGCATGTTACGCATGTGATGTTAACCATAAGTAAACAATTAAACATGCCACGCTTTGCAAGCCTTACATAAACTTGAAACGGAACATTGAAAACCTAACAACTACAATATTGATAGTTAATAGACATTACAATATTTAATCATTATTAACTGATATTACTATCACAATATATTACGGCAATAACTCAGTCAATGAACCATTACACAATTTTGTTGTCAAACATAGTTTACTCTGTGGTAATATGAAACTAAGTTTATATTTAAATATTAGTAAACAAACCTGCACAATTAAATCCGTCAACCACGTCCTGAGATCAGGAGCCGCGGTTGTACCTTCAGGCATCATGGTCGTTGAAAACTCCATCAGATCGGTCACATTCATTTTTAAAAATTAAACAGGCTGCACGCCAAACTTCCTTTGCACAAATAAGACACAAGACGGTTCCCGCCAAAAGTACGAACTGTCACATCGCCCGCCGATGAAAGAGTGTTAATAAAAACTGATAATAGTATCATTTAAACATCTTGATAATACAAAATATTTCATATAGACATTCGTCATGGAGCCAGTGCTTAGAGTGTTGTGCGACGATAGCACGCGACCGTGCGGCTCGTGCTACGCGCAGCGACTACATACAATTTACAATACAATAAAAACCAACTAACTACCTTTGGCAGGAAAGCTACAGGAATACATAAGTAAGTCAGTACACTTATTATATTTTTATTAAAAAACAATTGAATCATTGCCAAATGAGATTATTTTTGGAGGATTTTAAACTCTCCGCCAATGGATTAATTTGTCAATGGTTTGATAAAGTTGGCGTGCGCAAATATTATTTTTGTCCACAATATTTTCGCGTGAGTTGACGTCAGACAGTTTGCGAAGGTGGAGAGGAAAATGTGAAAATAGATCCAACGACATAATATCAGACCGCGTCCTGTCTGGCCGGCGATAAATATTTTTGGCTAATATTATAAAGAAGCACCACCATGCCAAATATAATATTGGTGACTTAAGATATGATGGTGTTTCAGTTTATGCCTTTGTAAACTTAATGAAAAACTATGAAGGGGAAATAAAAAAAATATCTTCAAGGGGAATGTGGTTACCATTTTCCCCATCAGTCAGACAGGGTGACAATTTTCATATACATGGGAAGCTATCGACCGACCGGTCACATGATCCATATTGTATCATTTCCAATATCCCATACAATTCTATCTTGGCGATCGGAGTTTCAACTAACCACCATATATGATACGTGTGGGTATGATTGTATGTGTTTAATATTCAAATTAATCTTTATCAGTGTTTTAATAATCCTTGTGCCACAGCAACTATAAATATGTTATTGTAGCCTATACTTAACTTATAATAGGATTGAGCGTGTAAAATTATAAACAAATTTGTTTTTACAATCGTAATAATATTATAACCTGCTTTGGGTTATTGGCCCAAAAAACAGTTAGTTTTGTGATAACTACCTTCTTTTAGTAAATTATTGCATCTTTTATTGGTTTTTAATTCGACCAAGAGAGCATTATATTTTTCTTGCATCAGATACCATAAACAATGAGAAAATAGTGTCATATTGGTGAAGATTAAGGGTACCAAATAATTGGATTTAGTGCTGTTTAAAACCACGTACTGCTGATCGTGGGGTCCTGGGTTCGATCCCCAGGTCGGGCAGTGTTATTGGGTTTATCCGCATGGAATTCTTCAGTAGCAGCCCGCAGTTTGGATTTGTGCCCGGTTGATGGCAATAGTTTCGCCCCTTATTACATGGGACTTATAACGTCGAAATGAGGGTGTTACTATACACCTCTGCCCAACCCTACGCGGAATACAGGCGTGATATTATGTTATGTAAAACCACGTACCTACATGTTATTTTCTACCTAATGTTCTATTACTCTTAGTCTCGGTTTTTGTCAGGATCTGCCATGAGAAGTGTTTTTTTTTTTAAATTAGATTATTATTTGCGACCTTCTAAATACAAAGCAAAAAAGCGCAGTGTTAAATCTTGATTAAAAAACTACAAATTAAAAAACCACAGAATAAAACTTTATTATTTCTATATTAAAGTTCTATTCTGTGATTTTTAATTAGAATAGTTATTTATTTTATACATGGATATTTTTATACACAATTCGTCGTCAATTATATCCGTACAAGTTATAATGGTTTAATTAAAATTTGTCAAGGTTAACATCTTATGTTACCTAATATGTATAAAATTAGTGATGTCCGGTTCCAAGGATCAATTAGGGTGCATGGAAGGAGCGTCCACGAGTGACGATACTTCAATACGTCCGGGTCACCCTGGGCAGTCAGCCCCACTACCAACCTTGCTGACTGTCTTATCTTTTCACGACTGCATGAGCTATTCTCATAATTATATCTCGTGCCGACACGAAAGAAGGATCAATAATTACTCTTTAAGATTTTTGGAACACTGAAGCCTGAAAATTGGGTATACTTGAATCTTAATTGGTTAGTCTTTTTGTGTCAATCGTAACAAACAAGAGGGTAATGGCCAAATACTCAATCATTACTCAATTTTAAGTTCTCGTTAATTTCGTGCTGTCACTGTCACTTCGCCTTAGAGTGAGAGAGGCAGCACGAGACTTAACGACAACTTAAAATTGATAGCGTTTGAGTATTTGGACATAAGTGTACCAGAATTCTAGAGAGGCACATAATGTAGATACCAACTAAACTGATAGCTGTTCCATTATATTCTATTATAGTTGTTGGGTCGGATAAATATGGACCCTCCCATATATCCCTCATACCTAAGACTCATTAGGAATGCACTTAAACTATTGATCAATAGTTTAGTTCAATGTGTACACCCAGCCTTACTAAACCTTTCCTCGTTACCAGTTTATCAGTTTTATCAAATGATAAGCCGAGCCGACTGTTGCCATTTGACTCATGAAGTGTCATACAAATAATTACAAACCCACAGTCGGACCAAATGTAGCACAATCGTTGATGATATTAAAACAAAAGTGAATCAGTCAGCCTGCCTGTCAGTCTGATTGTTTGCTATTCTTTCACGGCTATATATTGATCGAAACCGATTGCGAAATTCTTTAGCAGCGGTAACTTAATATCGAGAGAAGGACATAGGAACCACGCACATTCACAGTCGGGATAAATATCTGTAGGCTATACAAAAAGAAATATATGTATCCTGATTATGATATTAACGATTGAATCGCTATTACTCCGTTCGGGGACTGGCAAGCAAGGCGACCATTAAGACTTGAACTACCTTTTTATTTTTATTTATGACGTTCGCGGTCCTTTTAGTAAATCTCCAAGAACCCCAGGTTGAGAAACCCTGATGAACAATAAAGGCGAACCTTACTCCGCCAGTGCGTTATTCGGATTGCCTTACTAATCAAAATACTCAAGCTAACCCTCAAATACCTCTAAAAATTAAAACCACTGATCGTTCTTTTGTGGATTTAATAAATGAATCGTCGGCACGAAGGGCCAAAGTAAATTGATAGTTATTAAGCCCTTCGCAAATGATGCTACGACGATGACGCAGCGCGAGTCGAATTGGATATTCATGTCACTGACGTCACATAATACTTGAGTCAGCAAATTACCGTGTCGTTCCGGGGTAGGCCACCCTGTCTCCTTTTATGGATAGTGTCTATAGAATAGGCAGCAGCTTCCATTTTAATAATTATACCTAGTTTCCTTCGAACGTAGATTTCGTATAGAACGTTAGACACAGTACCATCACGACGGGTCCCCATTGGTTGGAGACCCTTCAGGTCTCGCCAATAACTGCCCGGTTACGTAGAAACGGTCCACAAGGACGAAATACAAGTAAACAAATAGAAAAAAAAACCATCACGACGCTTGAGAAATGGATTGATATTGGCAGAGTTGTGATGTTTTCAAATTAACAAATTGTGGACACTCAAGTAGCGTCGTATACGGAGGCCCTACCCAGCGGTCAGTCTGAGGGTAAACTTATTACTTAACCCCCGTGAAGGCCATTTATTAGTCACCATGGTGATGGTTTCGTACTCGCATATCCACAGAGCATTTGAGTTCAAGGTCTGCGTGATAAAGACAAAGTATCGCGATTCTCAGGCTATATTCATTATGCACGCTTTAGAATCTATTGCCTCTACTTATTTGTACTTAATGTGCAATCGCTCCGCATGGTTTCAAATCTACATTGGTTTGTGTAACATTTGCGGGTATGTTTAAAAATAGTTTAAAAACTATCCCTATCCATTTGCCAACTATTTATGATATGTTCGGGAAGACGAACAGTATCAGTATATAAAATGTTCCCAGTATCTAGTAATTAGATTTTAAGGGCGGTATACACACTCAATTTAGACGCCAAAAACACGCCATTTATGGGATCGATTTCCCATTCCCTCTAAAGATAGAGTAATTTTAGTATTTGACTTACCTATTTCGACCACTACATACTCAAACCCTAAGCTTAAGACCTAGGCCTCACAGAGGCGTAAATTTAATGTCATTTGAAAGGCTGCAGCATAGACAACCTAAAGAAGTATCAAACTGCCCCACGTCAACTGTCAAGCAATTTTTGTAAAGAGACGTGAAAGTTAAATTTTATTCATAATTTTACACATTATTTTCACATATTCTAAAAAACTACAAAAACTATAGAGGGTGTCTTTTACAATATTTAATTCTTTTTTAAATGATATGCAGCATATGAATCAAAAAGTAATTTTAGTGACACATGAGTTGATTGAAGAGGGTAGTCAGATTAACGTAAGACAAGCTTCAGTCTACACACAATGTTTACTTTTTGTAGTTGCGTGGGGCAAGTCTGTCCCTCATCTTTCTATTTTTGCACGTACGCCACCAAGGTGAAACGCCACGCTACCTTCAAAGTGCTCGCTTACATTGAGGAGACAGCGTGCTGCAAATCTAAATGGCTATAGCTTCGTCGATTTCCATTACGTAAACGATACGTACGGCTCGAAAGACCAAAATAGCCGCAAAGACGTACATCTACATGTTTATTCTTTTAGGTAATTTTGGTGGTATAATTTATAGCGGTCAGACCAAGGTTTTGCAAGGTTTTGCGTTATTAACATAAACCATCTATTTCTTAACTGTGCGTGCTTTATCGGTAAAGTACTGGCTAGATTTAAATCAGAATACTAATTATGAGTAGGTACCTACCAGTACCTCCTATACTGTATACATATCTAGGTATCGAAGATTAATAATGAGGTTTAAGATCATTTATTCTCATAAGAACTAACTATTCACTTACATGAGAATATTAAAACTAAACACTTAAGAATAAAAGTTGGGAGTATTACAAAAGTTAGACATCAATTTTATAAATGTTTTGAGGGTAGATTACAAATCATTGTGGACAAAATGTTCGTTCGATACATGTAAACAAGTATTCGTGTAACACGGCTAAACGGTAATGATGTAATTGCACTTACATCAGTAGCCGTCATTTTTTACACATACAACGTGACGTACTCAATGATTTATAAACATCGTTCGTTCTGCCTAGCCTTCTCCCGACCATGTTGTGGTCAGCTTCCAGTCTAACCAGATGTGACTGAATATTAGGATTTTACCTTCACATAGCAACTGCCATCAGACCCGCAACTCAGATACTGGGCAATGGCAGATGTTAGCTACTGACAACTGATAATAACATACCTTGATGCCTTGGCTATACGAACAATGACCCAGACACACAGTGATAAGACTATAACTTTTTTTACTGTTCATAGTTTTTTTTATGCCTTACTTAACTTATCGCCGCGTTCTACGTTCAGTACCTACCGTCATTAAGCTTTTACGTAATTAGATTGTAAAGAATTAACACAACACTCTTAACGACAATTAACTTTATAGTTACTACTACCTATAAAGTTAGTTATACTACTTTATACCTACTTATGTATGCCTACTATAAACCAGCGCTGTAGGTACTCGTGAAAAACACACAAAAGACACTAATTCGGTTTTGCAATTCACTTCTTCTTTTCGTGTGGTTAGTGACTAACCTGGTGTCAGAGTTTATGCCGCCCATGCGCTTCTGACTTGGCTTCACATGCCGTCGAGAAATATCTCTCAGGCATGCCGGTTTCCTCTCGATGTTTACATTCACCGTTTTTAAGGGAGGGGGACCTTTAGAATTTTAAAAAAATGATTTTTTTTTCATAATTCGAACGTATAATATGTTAAAAATATACTCTTAAAAGGAAAAATCCAAATATTGAATATAAATGGAGTTATTGTCAAAAACGTCAGAGATCGCATACCGTCATTAACTCAGGTAGTCTGAGAGCTTGGGTCGGAGAATGCTTCTTTCACAGTACGTTTGTATATTATTTTGTCTCATAAGCAGCTGGAAGATAATCAGGTTTTTGAGGAGGTCGAAGGTTTATTGTATGGATCCGGAATCGCTGAATGATTGGTAAGTCACTTTAACTTATAGTTATACCGTATCGAAACTTTGAACGCGATTATCTCGAAACTGTATTTTCAAAAACTGCTTGTGCTGTAACTTAAAAAGTTATTGACCGATTAAGCTGTAATTTTCAGAGGTTTCTCTTTATAGTGCTATCGGAAGGATGTACCTAAAAGTTTAAAGATATCGGGTTAATAAATAAATTTTTTTGGGGTCAACACTGTTGAAAAATGGCCAAAAATCTGGACCTTTGATTAAACAGCCGATATAAATTTTTATTTTTATCTTTTTTATTATTTTATAGGTTTATCCTTCCCTTTAATACATCAGTAATCGAATTAAAAAAGAACTTTTTTATTTCAGATAAATAGAAAAATATTGACAGCTGCAGCAGTTGTCGATGTCTGTCAGCAGACGCTTGAAGAAATATTCTGCAGAGATGCCATTTTGTACAAAAAAAAAAAAAAAAACACATGTTTTTTTACACTTTAATAATGTATCAAAAAGAATAAATGATCATATTATTTTATCACCTTGAAAATAATTCATTAAAATTGACTGATTTCACCCGTTCTAAAGGTATCTCCCCCCTTAAGCAAGTGATAATTACAATACGCACATGAATATGAAAAGTCGGAGGTACATGCCTTGGGTAGGAACTCGAGATCTATGACTTGGCAGTCCAACGGTCTCACCACACTATCATTGCAGATCATTAAAAGTGTAGTCTCACCGAGACAGCACTACGAAATTGTGTGATATTTGTCTATGAGATAGATAAGAAGAGTTCTAACACAGCCAGAAGTGCCAGAAGCTGCAGTCATTGCCCAAAATGGCATAGATTTAAAGAAAACTCAACACCAGAACGAACGTACTGACAGATACTATGGTATGCAACGTTTTATAAAACACAGCTCCCGAGGTCTTAAGTGTAGGTACGATTTCAAAATATTCAAAGCAGTGACTGCATCTTCTTTACATAGTATAAAACAAAGTCGCTCCCGCTGTCTGTCTGTCCCTATGTATGCTTAGATCTTTAAAACTACGCAACGGATTTGGATGCGGTTTTTTTTAATAGATAAGAGTGATTCAAGAGGAAGGTTTATATGCCCCACATTAGTATCTACATTACACCCGTGCGAAGCCGGGGCGGATCGCTAGTATCAAAATAAACTAGGTAGAGGCAGGCATGTTAAGCAGTCATCTACTACCGCCTACTCGTCCCACAATTATCGACCAGACGTCCTAGGTTCCATGCTGTTAGTAAACAAGTTATCTATAAATACGAATGTATGTCGCGACGATTTATTCGCGAAATTTGTATATTTTAACGGTTATTACTCTGATTCTCGATAACGAGCCCCGTCTTTTTGCAAAACCTGTACCTCTTAGGGCCGATTTGACCAACGTCGGATAACTTTTATGTCAGGAATAATTTGACGTTTTGACAGGTTTTGTATAGAAATTCTGTCAAAGCGTCTAAATCAGGGGTCGGCAACATGGGGCTCTCCAGTTCCATACGCAAAAAATAATTATTTTACTATCAAAACCCTTAAAATCGTGCAATTGATCCATAATTGAGTACTATAATATAGTGTGACTGAAATATACTGTGACTGAGAGATATAGTAACTATATCTAAATGTATTTTCGTTTTGTATTTTTTTTAAGGTAATTATTTTTTTTAAACGCCGTTTCAAGGTTATTAATTAATTACAGGACACCCTTAATAAGCAAATATTGAAATGATTTTTAATTGTGGCTCTTTAAAAACTGTGAAATTCCGTAAATTGCAACTTTGTCTCTTCCGTCTCAAAAGGTTGCCGATCCCTGGTCTAACTTATTCCTCAGATTAACGCAATCCGACATTGGTAAAATTGGGCCTTAGAAAACAGTAACTAACTCATTAAAATCGTAGAACTAATTCTCTTAAAGCCCTTCGCCGTTATGAACATTTGACTTTCACTCTATCTTATAATCGATAATATCAATATCGATTCGATTATATTAATAGTTTTATGAAATTATGTCTGTTACGTGACTATAATCAGCTTTCTTTGCTTAATTAAAACGGAAAAGATACGTTTAATTAAATGTTATGGAATTATGGTTTTATCGCTTTCTACTGATTTTATAATGGTAGGATTCGAAGCTTATTGGTTCATTAGGACGTAACAATCACGTAATCTAGCTATCATGGAAAGACACTACCTTGTTTTATTACATTGCATAATATCACGCCTGTATTTCCCGAAGGGTTGGGCAGAGGTGCTTAGTAACATCCTCATTTCGCCGTTATGTTTAAGTCCCATGTATTAGGGGGCGAGGCTATTGTCATCAACCGGGCACAAATTCAAACTCCGGGCTGCTACTGTGGAATTCCACACGGGAATACCTAATATCACTTAGCCCGACCTGGGGATCGAACCCAGGACCTCACATTCAGCAGTCGCGCTTGCTACCACTAGACCAACGAGGCAGACGAGGCTTGTTTCATTACACCATGAGTATTACAAAATATGAACTAAGTAGACAGGCACCGGCAAACCGTGACGATCAATGTAACCATATTCTAATTTTAACTCTCAAAATATACAAGGTTAGTCGGAAAGGGGGTACTAAGCCGAAAAGGTGTTAAAGTACCTATAATAATGGATAATTTTTGTTCTACAACTTTCCCCAAAAGTCATTAGTTTAAGAGAAATAGCTTTTCAAAGATTTCGCAAAAAATATGCTAAAATGTATCTGTTCTGTCCATAGCCATGATCAGCTGTTTTTACAATTTAGGTCATATTTGGCGTCACGGATTAGAAAATTAATTTTCTGAATTCATAACTAAAGCAGGTATGTTTTTTTTTGAATAATCTAAAATAAAAAATAAAACTTTTTGCATGCAAATAAAAAATATCGAATTTTGAAATTTTAACACTTGCTTTAAAATAGTCATCAGTGATACTTTAGGTGGCCCGTGGCTTAGTACCCCCTTTCCGACTAACCTTGTAGGTATATGTAGAGGCCTCTATTCTCAGCAATCTTAAAAAATCCTTGCAGAATCACACATTCAGTTTTGGCATGAATTAACCTTAAAATGTATATTTAACAAGTAGGCCATGTAAACGCAGTTTGCATTAAGATTGCCACCTTTTTTTGAACAATTATAGTATTTTAACCAAAAATATAGTTCTTTTGGGAAATTCAGGAAAAAAAAAGTACACATTTATTTTTTATCATTATGTATTTTTCCATGTACTTATATTTGTTATTGTTCTTCGCTTTGGCTATCAATGATTTATTACCTTTAAAATAAATTAACAATTCATTTTTAATTGAATTAATAGATGCTCTATTTCTTTCTTCTTTCCGTTTTTACAGTTATCATAAAAAAGTGCGACGGTTAAATTAGGGATAAAAATATAGTATTTTTCGTACTATATTATTTTTCTATTATATACAGTACAATTGACTGGAATATAGTACGATACTATATATTATAGTACGGGTGGCAACCCTAGTTTGCATTAAACCCTTAAACTTGTTACCGTTCAGACCTTGGTCTCATTATGTAAAAAAAACTGCTCATTATCTGTGCAAGGTTTTACAGTAATTGCCTTTTTGTACAAACAATCACAGAGGATAATTGTTATCTCACTCATTTATAAATATGAAAGTTTGGATAATATCCATAACATTGGGTAAGAAACACATATTATGCGTTTGTTACCCAATGTTTTGGTAACAGCATAGATTAGCACATAGTAGGAAACACGCGGACCCGGAGAACTAACCTGACCTGACTTTCGTTACCGCTATAAAAAATAACATAACATCACGCCTGTATTCCCCGAAGGGTTGGGCAGAGGGGTGTATGTAACACCCCAATTTCGCCGTTATGTTGAAGTCCCATGTAATAGGGGACGAGCCCACAGGGTGGGCACAAATCTAAACTCTGAGCTGCTACTGAGAAATTCCTCACGGGAAAACCCAATAACACTTTCGCCGACCTGGGGATCGAACCCAGGATCTCACGATCAGCAGTCAAAAAATATAAAAAATACTATGACAGAAGTAGGTATATAAACAAAAGCTATTTTGCGGTATACTGAAATAGAAATTGTTTTCATATTTCTAGACACTGTTATTCTTCGTACGTGGCAAATGTGTTTGTATTTATGAACTGACATGATAGATAAAAATAACCTTTGGCTCCGCACTTATTTATAAAATTAACCTTGATTTTTAGCTAGAAATCTTCACAAAAACATGGAAATATTGTACCAATCGCCACGGGTGTTGCAGATGGGTAAAACCATTATATAAACAGACTATTATACATTATTAAATGCATTATTCTCGTTACGAGTCGCGGTTGAATGGTAACCGTACGGATCAATTTAGTTTTTTCGTTCTACCCAAGTTTCGGAGTTTTTTAGTTCTACCCAAGACAAGAACGAAGCTCGGCAAATCAATGTTAACATATGCGGGCGCAGATATTTATAACAAACTACCGTCGACCATTAAAAATGTAAGCTCCTATAATGTATTCAAAGTACAACTTGCTCGACATGTAGTCGAAAAATATAGTTAATCTCCAATAGCAGCCAACTATAACTACTGAATACATTATAGAAATACCTACTTACATAAATAAAAACAAACGACGAAAAATCCTAGTAATAAGCACTATTGTAATTGTATTTGTCATGTAAGTGACTGTAGTCTTTTATGAGAATAAATTTCTTTAAACCTATCAATTGATTTACGAGGTTCAGCGGAACTTGTCGCGGTCAGTCCCTGGATTGGCGACCGCTCTTCACACTTCAAGACCCCACAATTCCTCGTAGAGCATGTTTAGTCTGTCCTGGGGCCGTAATATGACGTGTTAAAACCATCACAAAAGAAAATCGGCAAAAGAAAATGACGCGACTATGCAGGTCGTAAAACGCGCCGTCACATTCTCACAACGGAATAATTATGATTTCCATATACCATAATACCTATGACAGTTCCAGATAGTCAGAAGACCGAAAGGTATTCACCAGTAATTGTTAACATAAGGTCAGATAGCAGTAGCATCAGGCACTCGAAGCCAACAGGGCCATAGCTACAGCCAGACAACAGGAGCAGAGCTCCGGGGCACTCAAGTAAATAATGGGCCTCCGTAAAGGGCATGATGGCATGCTGCTCGCTTGCTACGGCCCTGGAAGCCGACCCCAATATAGTTGGAAAAAATCTAGGCAGATGATAAAATGATTAAGAAACAATGGAAATAATAAACTTCTTTCTACAGAGTTCGTGATTTATGCGATCTACTTGATTGGCTAGGTAATTGAGAATCAATCCTTGCAATATGTAGTTTAAACAATAGACTTTTTTTCACTATTCGACTGCTTGTAGATGGTCTTGTGGACCGTTTCTACGTAACCGGGCAGTTATTGGCGAGACCTAAAATGTCTCCAACCAATGGGGACGAGAGTAAAATACTTAACCTAAACTAACTACTACTAACATCATGACTACTAGCAACAAAGCACTAAGGGCACCTCTAATGGGACTCAGACCTCGGCTTAAGGCGTTGCTGGCGAAAGGACTGGGAGGGAGACACCTTGATGAGGGCTGAACAATAGACTTGTCACAAATGACATAATTAAGAACATAATATATTGATTTGTCAAAATTTACTTTGGTAAAATTGGAAGCGGTAATCGTACCAGATCTAAAGTTTTTTATAGTTCTAAGAATAAGAATTTTTTGTTACTTCACATGTACGTAATAATCATCAGATGAATTTAAATATCCACCTTTGAATTACAACAAAAAACGAAACATGTGACTCTTTACAATTTATCACTGAGGCTCTATGTAACCATAGTCTAAATTGTTTAAGAGATCCTTAAATAAATAAAGTAACTCTAAAGATGGTTTAAATAAATAATTATTATTTTATCTACCAAGCGTGTGGACACATAGGTACATTGTTTTTAAGCTGTGGTAAAAACTAGACACCAAAACTATAAATTTATGGCTACGTTATTATAGGAACATGTAGATATAACCTTCCCTAAGCCTTTGGCCAGACTGCAGACGCGAGCGCGGGGCGGGCGTGGTGCGGCGAATTCAAACAGAAGAACTTCATTTGAGTGTCCATAGTGGGCACGCGGGCGCGGGAAGCGGCGCGGGCTACTTGGCGCGGGGAGCGCGCGGGTAGCTCACGCTATAGCTCGTTCATACAAGTGGCCGCAGTGAGTGCGCGGGCGGCAAGTGCCAACCCCCGCGGAAGCGGGGGATCACAAACTAGTTCGAGCTGACCACGCGCGTTGTTGTGATGGCGTCTTCAAAATTAAATGTTGAAGGATTATTAAGTGCTATTCAAGCACGATCTGCACTGTGGATGTCGAAACATCGTTTTTTAGTAAGAATTTTGTAGTAAAAATAAGTCTTCTTCATCCATATTATATTTTGACAAACACTGGAAACGACAACGCTCAGAACGAAGCCGCGTTCTACTGCGGACAGGAAAATCGCGCGCGTCCGCACCCGCGCCGCTCCCCGCACAGCGCTACCAGTCTGGCCAAACACTTAGTCTTATAAAGTATGAAAATGATTATATTTGAGGAGCTAATAACGTCACTTTTGGTAAATGATATTTCGTTTAATAATCATAACTGCAATTAGTGTCAGTTTCTACAAGCGGAAAAATCCTCGCTCATTTATTTAATGTCACTGAATAAAGAACTGTATCAGTATTGCCTTTAAATATAAAATTCAACGCTCGGGTATTCAAGGAAACGTCTACATTGAATTTTATACTTAAAGTCAATATTGATACAGTTACTTATTCAGTTAAATTTGAAAAGTGCTTGAGCATCCGCGAGTATTTTTCCTTAGACTGCACATACAGGTTCAACTGCAAACTATACAACTGCCAAATGCAACTTGAAGACAGTCAGTGTAACTCTGTGACAACTGCCGACAGGATATGCAGTCAAGTGTTTTATGAATGAAGAACCTTAGATTTTTACTTTGCGTCTTTTTGATACGCGGGGTCAACATATTACATAGCGTCGGTTGGCAGTGAAAACCACGTATGTGTAAAATACATTTTTTTAAAAGAGATAGAAATAAGTGTCCTGAAAAAAAATTGGCCGATCAAATGTGAATACAAGTTTGTCATCGTACGTCATAGATAGCTTAGAAGTATTTGAATTGAAACTTTGTTGAACTAGTACGTGTATGACGAGTTTATCAATCTAAAGAACAAATAAAGCGCTTTTGAAGAAAATTTTATTTACGAGGTATTCACTGCCGACCGTCGATAGGGGCTTAGCTCGGTCACATGTTTTCTGTAGTAGGTACCTTAATGTCAACAACCTTAGGTACTATGTACCCATTATCAACAGTATCCTACCTAGTACCTACATATTATGAATAAACCGATGGCAGCAAAGTAGATACGAACATCTACATTTTTACCAAAATGTTTTTTTTACAAAAATGAGCTTAAATCCACCCAATCTACAAGTCTGTATTTAAATAATTACAAATTTCAAAATAATGAAGAAAATCTGGCATGTAAATAAAGACATCTACACTCGATTTCTAAGAAACATCGCAGCAAAATGGCCTCTGTTTTTTACTAAATGTGCTCTTCTGTAAAATTGCGATTTTGTAGATGTCTTCTTTTACTTTGCTACCACCGAAACAGCGTAGGCGAAATTGCGACAAAAAATACCTGGCTGGTTAGGCTGACATAAAAAGATGTGGAGAACACGTGTTTTTAGTTTTTTTTTTTTATTGTTTCTTTGTTAAACGCTATCGCCTTTAAAAATCAATGCTTAATCTTCCTTTATATATTCATAGCTTTTTATGATTATGAGATTCATAATTTTTTCAAGTCATGTTAACGATAAGGTATTTTTATTTTTCCGACAACGCTCCTTATTTCTTTGTCTATTCCTCTAATATTTTAACACACGGCGTGGCGCACCACATGACAAGCGCTCGATGCGCGTTCCGCTGACGCGCGTTTATTATGGCTATACAGGTTCTAAAAATGTCCCAATCTCGGGTCACCGACCGACCTATCGCCTGTCAAACTGCATCAGTAACCTTTTCCTCTCGGACCGCACGGATTTTATAACTTGCACTTGATAAGCATCTGATAGCTTTATTATAAAAATTTGAAGAATAAAAGATTTTTTAATACAATTGAAATCTTTTCATGTGTCCTGACCTATTCAAGAATAGTTCATGACGTGGTGAAAAGGTTAGCCAGTCAGCAAGGTTCGTAGCGGGGCTGACTGCCCAGGATGGGCCGGACGTACTTAATCATCATCATGGAGGCTCTTTTATTGCACTCTAAATTAAAATTAAGGATTTACGTAATCTCCTAAATCAAGACTTCTTTCTAAACGAATCATGCATGTCAACAAGTCGGCAGTCTGTTCTCGAAGACTAAAAAAATGATCTAATGGTCAAATTATAAACCTGTAACATTTTGTTAAATTAACACTTGTTCTGCATAGCTTTTCCCAACTATGTTAGAGTCAGCTTCCAGCCTAACCAGATGCGGCTGAATACCAGTATTTTACACGGAGCGACTGCCATCAGACCGATATCCTAAGGTTAGACCGGCTCTCAGACTTTCGGGCTTCTGACTACCAGTGCCGACTGTCATAGGTATTCGTATGACATCCGGGACCGACTGTTTAACGTGCTCTCCGAGGCACGGAAGGGTCTCCAAGTTAACACTATTGTAGCCTAAAATAAAATATTACATTTTCCAAAGAGACACATATAGGTTAAGAACCGTGCTAAATTAATATTGTGCATTTTTCTTGTGGTTTTCCTTATCGCGGTAAAGACCCTGATAAAAGGCTTGTCTACACCATACAATGACCATGAAAAAGAAATACATTAAATAACACAATATCACTGTGGTGTCTTTGTAAAAACTGTAGATAAGTGTTACAGGTGACATCACATTTATTTATGTAGTTTTGTTCATGTCCGATTTGACCGTAGCCGTAAGCAGTAAAAATATTCGCACGTACACATCAGCCGTATGCGTCAACTGCTATATAGATCGCTATATCGGTTTGGCCATGCCATAATCAGCGTGGTTCCGGGATGGAGAACGCCATCTCTTTTCTTCTCCTTTGTATAAAAGACGACAGGAGGGGCTCGTGGCTAGTTAACAGCCGCGCGGATCATATTTTTAGCGAGGTTAAGCTGCGTTTGCCGCGGTCAGTCCGTGGATGGGTTACCGTTTGTTACATATCGAGAGCCCCTCCGTGTCGGTTCTGTCGGTTCCGCATGTCATACGAATACCTATGACGTTACGGGTTGTCAGAAGCCCGAAAGTCTGACAACCGGTCTAACCTTAGAATATCGGTATTTCCCAGCAACAGGGTTGCGGAGGTCTGATGGCAGTCGCTCCGTGTAAATTACTGGTATTCAGGCGCATCTGGTTAGACTAGTACCTGACCCCAACATATTGGGAAAAGGCTAGGCAAAACGAACATAAAAGACGACAGGGATTTCGTCCTGAGAATGGCTGCATCATTCTCTTTCGGTTAGAGACCCTTCAGGTCTCGCCAATAACTGCCCGGTTACGTAGAAACGGTCGGTAAGACCACCTACAAGCAGTCAAATATAAAAAAATTCTCTTGTGTACGCTACCAAAACTTAACTGCAGTCGTCCAGTATCTACTTGATATTCATTGCAGCGCTCGATCTTCTTATAACAAAAGATAGTCTAAAAAAAAACCCAGGTTTTAAAACAGCCCCGTCTCTTTTTGTTATTAAGCGACGTTAGAAATTGATAGGTATATTTTAAATCTGGATTTACTTTTGTTTTGGTTTAAACCATCTCTTGTAATAAGGGGTCTATGCCATTGAACGTTTATGGGCTGATATTTTTACGCTGCTGACCCCTTACGATACCCAAGGAAAGATAGCATAGGTATTTAACCGAAGACCACAAGGCGTTAATGTTACAGTGGCGGTCCGGGGGGGTGTCGTAGGGGTCATGACCCCCTTAAAATCGTACACGTCAAATTGACAAGCCTCCTAAAATAAATATTTACAAAAAAAACATTTGCGATAAATTCTAGTGCTCAACTTATTTTACTGTTAACATGACCCCCCCTCAAAATCTTTGGCTGCGACTGCGCTTGTACTATGCGTGCCAACTAAGAATAGTACTGTCAAGACGCCATTTTGTTCCGCAATACTCGTGAACTTCATTACCAAAGCGTAAGGTGTACAAAAAAAAAATAAAGAAATTATACTCAGTTTAATTATTTTAGTTCACTTTTTGGTATTTCTAATCAATTTACGCCAAATTAATTATACAATAATTATATTATTATTATGGCGACATATTAGGGTGACCAGTAGCATTTCGTGAAGTTAACCATATATATTGGTTCATTTCTTTAATGAATACTGTTTTCAAATATTATTAATTTATCCAAAATTATCTATTTATGGAATTCAAGAAATAACATTTTATAAAAATTAATATAAATAATAATGAAATCTATGAATAAAAAAATATAACATTTTTCTTTTCACAGTTTTTTTTTTGCTGTCCGTACTAATTTGACAGTTATCGTGTGAAGTTGTAGCAAGCGCGATCCTATTCTTATTTGGCACGCATAGTAATGTTATAGATAATGAGTATTAAAACGTCTGTTTCAAAGACGATGCTTCTACTTATACTAATTAGATATTTGCTATACAGACACTAATTCGAAAAATCTTGTAAAAAGACGAGTTGTTTTCGTCTGAACATTTCTGCCTACAGGTCTGTGTCATTCAGAATTTATTGAAATGCTAACGACTTGAATGAGTTTGTCAATGTAAAGTATTTTCTCTGTTTCGAGTTAGCTAGATCAAAGCTGTTTTTTTTTTTAATTAGATTTTAATTGAGTGCCTTGTTGGTCTAGTGGTCGCAAGCGCAACTGCTGAGCATGGGGTCCTGGATTCAATCCCCAGGTCGAGTAAAGTGATACTGGGTTTTTCCATTAGGAATTTCTCAGTAGCAGCCTGGAGTCTGGATTCGTGCCCGATTAATGGCAATAGGCTCGCCCCTTATTACATGGGACTTAAACTTATGTATTTAAATTGGGAACGAATAACATAAATAGCTCCAGACATCAAGAAAATAACTTAGGTACTTAATTACAAAGCAAAAGGTACATACATACACACTAATTAAAACCTAGACCTCACCCGTGAATATGTGAAGTGTACCATCAAATTAGCTAATAAAGGTATCGTCGTAATTAATTGCCATCAACACAACTACACAAGTAAAGCATTGTTGTGCTCTAAGAACGACGACGGGCAGCGCCATCTCTTACGTTTCATATGAACTTTTAGCGCGCGTGAATGCATAGTAGCTCAGTAGTCACTTGAAATTTCGTAATTTCTAACAACACCACGCGTGTATTCCTCGAAGGGTTGGGCAGAGGTGTATAGTAACACCCTCATTTCGCCTTTATGTTTAAGTCCCATGTAATAGGAGGCGAGCCTATAACCATCAACCGGGCACAAATCCAAACTCTGCGCTGCTACTGAGGAATTCCAGACGGAAACACCCAAAAACACTGCCCGACCTGGGGATCGAACCAGTAACAACCTCATGATCAGCAGTTGCGCTTGTTATCACTAGACCAACGAGACTGTTCAGATGCAGATATTCGCATACTACCGCGTAGCTGATAGGAGCCCTCTCAATTGTTTCCAAAATCTCATACATTAGCAGTAGCCTTATACAAAATAAGACCAAGCAAATCTCGCTTTAAAAAGTAAATAAAGCTTTTAGAAATGATATCGATTAAGATCTCATTCAAGCGTAGCGCTGGCAAGCTGTTTGTATTCTATTTTCTGATAGCTTAATATTTGGGTGGTAACGAAGTTCATTATAATAGATCAACTGGGTCACGTTGTGACCTTACAATAAACTTGAGGTAGGGCAATTTTATTAACAATGTTAACAAATATGGAACGAAAACCTTATGTTCTGAAAAACCTCAGAAAACTCTGTATAGTTAGTTGTATGAACTATGATTAAAATCGTCAGTGAAAAGGTAAAAAGACTAAAGCGCCAATATACCTATTTTACAGTAGAGAGATTCAAAGTATTTTTTTAAGAAAATAAACATAGCTTTTTTTCTTAGAGTATACATATTAAATAGATAATTTAATTATGAAAAATAACTATGTATATTTTCTTAAAAAAATACTTTGAATCTCTCTCTACTGTAAAGTAGGTATTTTGGCGCTTTCGTCTTTTCACCTTCCCACTGACGATATCATTATATCCTTCATTATGTAGGTACTACAATAAATATGATGCATGAATGTGAAACAATAGGAGTTTGTTAGGTTCGTAGCACGTGTTGCGGTGCATGCTTTTGCGCATCCCGCGACCCCGGCCGTACGGTCAGAAGGAACACCGTTAGTTTTTAGCCAGTAAGAGTCCGGCAGACCCCCTCGCCATCCCCGGGCGAGGGACATCCATGAGGATATTCCAAAGCAAAAAAAAAAGCGGTTCGTAGCACGTACCAGTACCCATCTGTGGCTTCCGCATACCATGGGCGTTGCTACCTCCGTATCGGCTGTATCAATGATACTGGGTTCCCGAGCTACGGGGGCCCGACGTGTGTAAGCAAATATTCGTAAAATGTTACCCATAATCTCACTCAAGCTCTTAGGCCGTAAGCCAAACTCTAAACTCTTAAACGCTCAAGTCAGCACACCCCAGACATTCCATAGAACCATAGACCATGGGTTTTGGTTTAGTTTTCTCCATTTGGGCTTCGCCGCAGTCGGGTAGAAGGGGCCCCAACAAATTTTGATACAGGCGCCGTCTAGGGCAAGCTACGCCTACTGCTGCCTACCCCAATGGGAAAACGGTTTCATGTTATGTATGTGGGACGTATGTTTATTTACTTATTTAATTCTTTATGCACAAAATTAGTACAGAGGCGGACTTAATGCCTTTAGGCATTTTCTACCAGTCGACCTTAGGGTGATGCAGAGACAAAACATGGTAGGTGCACACTTTATTAAGATAGAATAATATGATATAAAAAATAAGCTTATGTATATTTATAAACTTTCTAGAAATACTAATATACTACATTAATAATACACAAATTTCAAATATATAGATATATCATATTTATATTAATAATTTAATAATAGGAATACATATGAATATATTCGTACAATATAAAACCTATAAATACATACATAAATATATAACAATAAATAATAGGAAAAATCAGCGTTGAGATGATTCTGCCAATTTATTGCGAAGGTGCTCACGTACTTTAATTTTAAAAGAGTACCGACTAGTGGCCATTCTGATGTTTACTATATAGTTCGTTCTATCTTTTGTTTACTTATTTCATTATTTGCAATATTGTCTGACCCCAAAAGTGAAATTTTCACTAACAACAACAAAAAACGAATGTCTCTAGGTCCACGACATAATAAAGAGTTTCTTGACACAGCCTTGCTCTTAAAAACAGATTTATCTCATTCATTGTTGTAGTCAAAATAAAAACGAACAGAATTAACCACAACATTTATTTTAAGACCGTCAAATTTATCTTGCTTTAGTCGTTAAAATATATATTTAATTTAATTACAGTGGACATATTTAAGAATGAAGTTATCATACCTATAATGTTTCAAGTTGAACTCTGACATGTTTATCTCCGCGTGTTCTATTGAAATAGCTGTAAGGTGAATATAATTAAATTGCTTTTTCGTCAGTTCAGACCATACCTATATATCAGTCCTATTTTTAATCGGGATTTAGACCACCCCTACAACGTGTATTCCCAAGGAGCGTTAATGTCAGGCAGGTGGCCGGTCATAAAACAATAAGCCAAAACCTCTAACAACACGGATTTATGAAATACATGTTGTGCCGACCCCACCTAGTGTGGAATAAGGGCAGGGAGAAGAAGAAGACTTAGACCACCCCTGTGACTCCTGACAGCCAATATAATAACCGCATCCAAACCGAATCAGGTACTCGCTCGACACCCGCGGTATTACGATACTTGGCTAAATTATGAAGACGCGGACTAAGGGCCCTCGGTCTATCACAGAGTGTAAGGGACGCAACCCAGTGGTATACAGCTGCTTTGCTCATTCAAACTCTTTTGAAAATGTAACTAGACAGTTAAATGCTACGTAATTGATATTATTAAAACTATTCTAAAATGATAATTATTCTGCCTAAATTGTTAGACTTTCAGACGTCCCATAACGACTGTCATAAGTATTATTATGACACCCGGGACCGAAGGTTTAACGTGCTTTGGAAAGCACGGTGGGATTTCGATTTTCAACGAACGGTCACTTATCCACGGATGGACCGCGGCAAGCGTAGCTTAGCCTCGCCAATCGAATGATTGGCGCGGTTGTTAATTAGCCACGAGCCCCTCAATTTATGCTAATGCTGCTAATTAATGCACCTGGTTTGCTGTCCGACCGTACACTGAAGTCGCTACGCACTTTGTGGGACTTTAAGGATTGCTGGGTCAGCAAAATGATGACCGATGACATTGCATGAAACACAGAGAACATATTGAACTGTCTCGAACCCACAAAGAAATTTATTACTTCTGGTCTAAAATCACAGCAGTCTGTGAACTAAATATCACATCTTACAGACAGATAAAAGATACCAATCACATTTATTCTGTATCCACTGAAATTGTTAAAGATATTATTTTTAAAAGAGTAACCATGGAGTTTCTTGCCGGCTCTTCTCCATAGGAAACGACTAATTGGAACCGTGCATCTAAATTCGACTTTTCATAAGCACCTATATTGGTTTATGTGTTTTTTTTTTATGTTGATTTTTTTTCCTCCTTGGGAGGACGGATTAAGAATACAATTCCTCTCCGTCGCCGGGAAAGCAAGTCATAGAAGCCGACGAACTCGGTTTGTGCTCGATAAATGGCAATATGGCAATACCAGTGGCGAAAAGTGGGTGTACAGACTCCTGTAAAAGGGGAACTCCTCTGCCTATCCTTACGGGGATTATAGGTGTGATTAATGTATGTCATATTTATTTTAAATCTGATCAGATTGAAATGAAAAACAGTAAAATGTTAAGATAGTAATGTTGAGGGAAATTATTTAGTGGTCCATAAATTATGCGTCCGTATTTCGGCATATCTAAATGCAGAGAAATACCGTATATTTTCCGTCAACTGATATTTTCCTATAATATTAACAATCCGCAATTTGCGTTTACTGCAACCGGTAGGTTGCGGTTTTTCACTAAATTCTACACTCTTTCTCAGAAAACGGCACTGTAGTGTTAAACAGGTAATATACAATCCTAAGACCTTGATCTCTGAATTGGTTTCGGCTTTTCTTCTCAGAGCTAGTGAGATAGGAAATGCCGACGCCATTTAGTCTTAAAAAAAACCATTACATTCACTTGTAAAAGTGTCTGTAACCAATTTATTTACAGAAATAAAAATTGTTTATGATTTATCATCTAATTGAATCAGCCAATAGAATCTCTGCCTTGGTGTTAATATTGAAAGTTGAAATCGACTCTTATTTCTTTGAACTGGCCGTCAATTCAAATTCCTAAGTCAAATTCCCTATTTTAATAGAAGCCCAGCTCTGGTCTGAACTATCCCTCGGTTCAATAAAACTCTAAACCTCTCTTCTTTTTAACCCACTGAGGTTATTATTACAGTGGAAAAATGTCAACATACCGTTGTGGGTGCAGTCGTGGAGATGTTAGCCGAGGGCTGCACAGGCCCATGAGCCTGCGCCATCGACACCGCCAGCGTACCCAGGAACACTCCCACCGCTAAGCAGACCGTGCGTTTCTTCAGCATCTTGACTCTGTCGGTGTTATTAATGTTTTATTAGAGTAAGTAAATACAGGTAACAAAGGCGTTATTACAGTAATAAGGGGTGCTGTACACTGGTGTCGATTCTGTTACACATTTTGACAGTACTAAACTAGACTAAATGCAACTGTCACTTTCTTTTTCTATTGAAACAGAAAGAGACAAGCGCCCTTAGTTTAGTTTAGTCCTGTCAAATTGCGCAACAGAATCGACACCATTGTCAAGCCTGAATCCGTAGATTCAGGCGCATATCATATGCATTGGCGTATTCAGGGTGGGGCAGATTGGACGCTTGCCCGACACTACACAGGAGAGAATAGGTACATGGTCTAGATTCAGTCAACTCGCCACAGGACAATAATTACCCAAAATAGGCAGACCAATGCCCAACTCAGTCTATACTTATTTAGATCTCAAAAATAAGGTTATGCGGCAAAATTGCCCATAATCCCATTCTGCACTTCCAGATTTATTGAAAAGACAGATATTTACTGTCCGAGTTTGCCCCACCCAGGACCAAATCCTGGCCACGCCCATCAATATGTGTAGGCGAATACGTCATAGACGGTTTTATGCGATAAAATTTGCACACATTAAACATTACTTATCCCCCGTTTCTGAAAAACTAATTCAAATTCAATTCAAAAGTTTTTATTTCGAATAGGCACAGTACATGCACTTAGGAAACGTCTCGACAATTTAGTTGCACGGTTCCAAAAAGTAGATCCTATGGAGAAGAAGCCGGCAAGAAACTCCATGGATACTCTTTTAAAATAATTTGCTGTACAATCTGATGACATTTAATTATGTCAATTGTTTTATATAGTTTAGCTTCCTTTTCACTTTTGTAAATGTGAGAACTTTGTGGACCTGCATCTATAAATTTGTAAATTACTACAATATTATTCATATTACTTTTTTTTAAATTTTATTTTTGTTTGTTAGTTTTTGTACTCAAGTCTTTTAGTACTATATTACTCATTGGTCTGTGGTCAGGACCTCATTGTTCTCTCACTATCCTAAATCATTGTACTGTATCCACTGAAATTGTTAAAGGTATTATTTTTAAAAGAGTAACCATGGAGTTTCTTGCCGGCTCTTCTCCATAGGAAACAACTAATTAGAACCGTGCACCTAAATTCGACGTTTCATAAGCACCTGTATTGGTTTATGTGAAATAAATTTTTTTGATTTTTTTTGATTTTGATTTTGAATCGGGTACAGTTACAATGCGGTGTTTAAAATAAAAATTATGTAAGAACAATGCAGGTTAGTGTAATAACAAAATACAAAATGTCAATAATAATTTACATTTTGATAATGCTACAGGTGCAGCAAAATCAGGCTCGACCATTATTCGAATTAACGAAAGAATTAACTAATCAACCAATCAAATCAGTTTACAAGAGATTTAATTGATTAGCTTTCAGGAACTGGAGCCGGAGTCGAATCAAAATACTTGTGACTGAAAACTTTGATGATGTTTGGTTACTTTTGGGAATTTATAATAATGTACCCGATTTTTTGGCAAAATATTATTAATACAGAAATAATTGTTTGTGCTCAATAACCTGATTAACTTAATACGTGACTGTTGCTATTTCATTTATTATTTTTGGAGAGTTAAAAATCAGAGTTACACAACAAACTTTTATACCTACTCAAATAATCTTAGTGACAGTTCTTCAACTGAAAAATAAGAGCTAGGTACATCCTGCATCTCAAGATTCTTCTGTATTGATTGATTTTAATCTATCTACTTGAAAATACTAATAGAATAACAAGCAGTGATAGCCTAGCGGATGAACGCTTGCCTTCCATGCAGGAGGTTCTGAGTTTGATCCCGGCCCGTACCTCAGACTTTTCGAATTCATGTGCGGATCAGAATTTGATTATCTCTTGCGTTAACGGTGAAGGAAAAACACCGTGAAGAAACCTGCACACTGGAGAGGGCTCCATAAAGTTCTCGATGGTGTGTGTAGTCTACCAACCTGCACCAGGCCAGCGTGGTGGACTAAGGCCTAAACCCTTCTCATTCTAAGAAGAGGCCCGTGGCTAGCAGTGGGACAGTAATAGGACAATATTATGTATTTTTATAACTAATATTACTACAACGTGCGGCATAAACTACTTATCAAAATGGGATGTCATATGGAAACATATGTAAAAAATGCAACAGAATGCCTTACTTTTTTATGGCACAGCAGGCTCTACTCATTAATATCACCGGTGATTAGTCAGTTGCATTGTCAAGTAGATAGCATAATTATTACCCGAGCTAGCAGATTAATAATAATGGAATAACATGCCATACAGATCCTGAGACAATGGATAATCCATTTAATACGAACCTATTTTCTTTTCAAACAATTATAAACTATAATTACAATGTATTTATTAAGTACATGTGTTTTTACCAGCAAACAATAAGCTGCTTAGTCTTTATCAGTGGAAGTTGTAAAAGACGACATATAGATATCCTCCTTCCTATTAATAACGTATTGCCTGGGCCAAACCAATTTAAAAAAAAAGGTGAACAGTATATTTATGGTTTATCTAAATGTCATTTGTTTTAACAAAATATGTAACATTTTAGGATACAATTGAAAATAAATTAGATTTGATATAACATAACATAATTAGCCCATTACTGTCCCACTGCTGGGCACCTCTTCTCAAAATGAGAAGGGTTTAGGCCTTACACCCATATTCTAAGACATTCCTCCAAAACTTACTCGACTCGACTCCACCTCGAGTTGACATAAACATCCTCGACTCAAGATTCTTCCTCAGTCGAGGTAAGGAATCATCTGTCAAACTCAAGGTACCTCAGAACCTACCTTAAGGAAGGAAGTGTCAAAGTTCGTATGTAATAAAAATGAATTTAGAAAACTTCATCGAATATGCTTAGATAGTTCTTACAATTATTTATCGCGGCGTTATTTGCGCAATGCAGATAATTCAAATTATGACGTAATGACTTCTCGAGGTACCTCGAAGTTCACTCGAAATTGCGACTAAAAATACAATTTTGAAAGTGTTTTTGAGGCTGTCCTAAGTCGAATAGAGTCGAGTAAGTTTTGGAGGGACGTCTTAGAATATGAGTGTTAGTCTACCTTGCTGGCCTGGTGCGGGTTGGTAGGCTACACACCATCGAGAACTTTATGGAGCCATCTCAGGTGTGCAGGTTTCCTCACGATGTTTTCCTTCATGGTTAACACAAGTTATAATCAAATTCTGATCCACACATGAATTCTAAAAGTCAGAGGTACAGGCCAGGATCAAACTCAAACCCTCCTGCATGGAAGGCAAGCGTTCTACCACTAAGCTATCGCTGCTATAGATTTAAACAATACCTTAATTTCTTATTACAGTTTTAACTTAAAAGACTCAAAAAGATTGTTTACCTTTTTTAAAATTGGTTCAGGCCTGACAACCAATTTCTTTGTCAAGAATGGTTTATGGAAATATTTTCTATGACCACTAATTGCAGCAAAAATTGGTATGCAAATACACAGCAGTAGATATACAAGGTTAGTCAGAAAGTGGGCACTAAGCCGAAAGGGTGTTAAAGTACCCATAATAAAGGATAACTTTTGTTCTACAACTTTCCCCAAAACTCATTAGTTTAAGAGAAATAACTGTTCAAAGATTTAAAAAAAAATATGTAAAATTCTATCTATCCTCAGCTATGATCAGCTGTGTTTACATTTTAGGTCTTTGGGTTCACGGATTAGAAGCTCCATTTTCTGAATTCCTAATTAAAACAGGGATGAAGAATTTTGGAAAAAACTAAAATAAAAATAATTTTCCATGGATCTTTTTTTTTTAATTTTGAAATTTTATCTCTTTTTTATAACAACCATCAGTGATACATTAAGTGGTCCGTGGCTTAGTACCCCTTTTCTGACTAACCTTGTATAATGGTGATGATTGTAAGACAGTAAAAAATTCAAGAAGTTGGTTAATGATTTATCTAAATATGATTGGAATATAAAAAAATTACATACCTAGTGTTTGTATGTTCACGGATACAATATTAGATACACTACCACATTATACGCACAGTTTTAAAGTGGTACCATTGCTATACATACACCATTAATGTTATTTACAGTTATCAGCAATGTTATATGGTTTGAATTACATTTATTGTGTACGTAGTTATTTTTTATTGTTAAACCAACCAACCTTGAAATGAAACAGTAAGAATTAATTCTGTAACTCAGTAACATTTTATTTCTTATTTATCATAAGTATACCAAGAAATTCAGGTTGATGAATAAGAAAATAGTGGTTTTGCATTCAAAGTAAATTTTAACCAATATGCGTTTATGTGAACACAAGACATGTTTAAGGGTATAAAGAAGTTAATTTGAAAACAGGTTTTAGTTATCAATAACAATATAACCAGTTTTGTTTAATCTTAGTATTTTCAAGGACCGCTCAGACAAGGAGTCATCGTTGAATTATTTAAAGTACTAAACCCATCTATTACAAGTAATACTGGTGGTAAATTTCCAGGCTAATAGAGTATTAATGATTTCTAAAATTTTAATCAAATAAATTTTAATAATTTTTAATTGTAATCAAATATCCAAATGCTTGTTTACAAAATTTTACTAACTAAAGACCCACTATTGAAAGAGTGGACACATGTAAACATTACCACCAAAAATAATTTTAAACGGATCCATTCACAATCTTAGTAATTGATTGGATCCAATTAATGTTAATGAGGAACAACCTGTAAAAATAAAACATAAATAAAGAATAATAATAGCCTCATTTTAAGTGTTAATGGCTTGTACAGGTGTCTTTATGAATAAATAATAACTATTTCAGTGTTACTTGTAGACAATATAGATTTTATTTAATTTTCAGGTACCGTGGAGTCTATAAGTAATGTCTTAAAAGTTATTTAGAGAGCTCTATGTCCTACAGTGGGTATTAAGGAGATATTATTGACTGTATGCAAGTAAAAATTACTTACCGTAAAAGCTGAGGTAAATGACATTGAAAATTATAGGCATGCTAATTGTGTCATGATTACTACAGTGGCATATCCAATCTTGTTGCTAATACATTATAAACAATATAAACACTAACAACTAGCGTGATTTGTTTCTAACTGGAAAGTGATAACAATTAAAATGATATACTCACTAATGAACACAATTCACATGAATCACCAAGCACGAGTTAAATACCTACTGAGCGTGTTTAACATTTAACATTCTTAACGGGCACACTTAATGACTATATGACATGCATGACAATTTGTTATCGTATACCTAAATAATAACCTATTAATTGATTTGAATACTTCCACACATTATTAGAATTTGTGTAACACGCTTTGAAACGTCACCCTGAACGTTCAACGTGAATGTCAGTCAGAAAAAGTGTACTTACATTTTTTTAACTAAACGCTAAGGTGATTCGCAATAGTGATAATAAAAATAACGAGCGGTTATCTTTATTTCATAGCGATGCCAATTAATAATATTTCAATACACGTTTTCTATAATATATTCCACATTTTCGAAAACCATTTAACTTGATCGAATTGATTGACGTAACGTAGACGTACTTTAGCTTGAGATTTGACTTTTGACATTGACACATTAACAAACAACAATACAAATTGTCATGTACTTTCACTCAGTTCAGAAACGTTTCTAAATTAGTACCTATTTAAACAATGTAGATATTGGTAGAGTCTGGCAAACGAAAGTAGACACTCGAATTATTTGCAAACTTTTTTCATGGCAACTGTTTTTCAACAAAAACAAATAATTCTAAAGTATCAAATTAGATTATCCCTTTATTTTGCGGTTGCTATGCTGATATTTTTTAAATTTGCCGCGCTTTTTCAGTCTCTACTTACATTTGCCAGACTAGCAACCCCAAAGGATTAAAACTTGATAAAATAGCTGTACATAATATATTTATTTATTTATTGCAGTTCATACATACACTCTGTAAGAGTGTTAGTTGTTACAAGGCATACAATAATAGTACTCACTTATAAATTATTATGAAAATTATCATCACATTAATTGCATTATTATATGAATTTTGCTCACAATTATTATTTTGGGAGAGTCAAAAGGGAAAGGCACGATAGATAGGGATACATGGTGGTGGTCGACAGAAGTACAAAAGGTGTTCAAGGAAAAGAAGATTAAGTTCAAAGAATGGCAGTGTGTGGAAGAGGAGAGTGCAGTTTTAAAAGCAGCAAAGAAGACTGAATACGATGCATGGAAGAGAAAAGCCAAGAAAGCCGTTGCTTCAGAAAGAGCAAAGGCGCAGGAAAAATTATATGACACACTGGATAGCCCAACAGGCCAACGAAACCTATACCAGCTCGCTAAGGCTAGAGAGAGAAAGACGAGGGATGTATGTCAGATAAAGTGTATAAGGGATGAAGCTGGAACAATTCTTTCCGATGCTGAGAAAATTAAGGACAGATGGAAGGGTTATTTTGAAATACTAATGAATGAAGAGAATGACTGGAGTGGTGTGCTTGAGGATAAATCTGTGAATGAAGGACTTGTGAGAAAGGTTAGTATGGATGAAGTGAGAATAGCAGTAAATGGGATGAAGAATGGGAAAGCAATAGGACCAGACGGAATACCAGTTGAAGTGTGGAAGTTACTGCGTGTGGATGGCTGGAAGTGGTTAGCTTTATTCTTTAATAAGTTGTTGCAGGAAGAAGCCATCCCTGACGAATGGTGTAACAGCTCGCTGGTGCCCATCTTTAAAAACAAAGGTGATGTGCTGGAGTGCAATAACTATAGAGGAATAAAGCTAATGTCACATAGTATGAAAGTTTGGGAGAAAGTTATTGAGCGACGACTGAGAGAGGAGAGTGAAATTTCACAAAACCAGTTCGGTTTCATGCCTGGTCGAGGAACAACGGATGCCATTTTTGCTATTCGCCAACTTTGTGAAAAATACAGAGGTGCTCACAAAAATCTGCACATGGTTTTCGTTGATCTTGAGAAGGCATACGACCGGGTACCCCGTGAGGTTTTGTGGTGGGCCCTTAAGAAGAAAGGTATGCCTGGAAAGTATGTGCAGTTGATCCGAGCGATGTACGGTAGATGCCGTACTCAAGTCCGGTCCGCAGTGGGCACGACTGCCAGTTTCAATGTGGCTGTAGGCTTGCACCAAGGGTCAACTCTCAGCCCTTACCTCTTTCTGGTGATAATAGACGCTCTTACGTCGGAAATCCAGGAAGAGGCTCCTTGGTGTATGCTGTATGCCGATGACATTGTGCTGGTTCCGAGAGTGGCCTAGAGGTCCAGAGAAAATTGGAGGAATGGTGGCAAAGACTGGAGAGTGTTGGCTTGAAAATGAGCAGAAGCAAAACGCAGTATATGTTTTGCGATTTCGGCGGTCTCTCCAGTCCTATGCCTATTACTCTCGCTGGTATATCCTTACCAGTCTGCTCCGACTTCCGGTACCTTGGGTCACTCGTCCAAGGGGATGGTGAAATTGACCGAGACGTTACGCATCGGATCAACTCAGGTTGGATGAAATGGCGACAGGTCACAGGGACAACTTGTGACCAACGGATGCCCCTCAAGCTGAAGGGCAAAATCTACAAATCCATTATAAGACCTGTCGTGCTGTACGGATCAGAGTGTTGGGCCGTGAAGAAGACGGATGAAAGAAGATTACACGTAGCGGAGATGAGAATGTTGAGATGGATGTGTGGAGTGACGCGAATGGATAAAGTAAGAAATAAGTATATTAGAGGCAGTTTGAAAGTGGCACCAGTGACAGAAAAGTTGAAAGGAAAGCGTTTGTCTTGGTATGGGCATGTGCTGAGGAGAGATGAAACACATGTGACTAAGAGAGTGATGAATATGAATGTTGATGGATGGAGGGGGAGAGGGAGACCTAAGAAAAGATGGATGGATTGTGTGAGGGAGGATATGAAAGATAAGGGAGTAAATGATAATGAGACGGCTGACAGGGAAGAGTGGAAGAGAAAAACATATTGCGCCGACCCCAAGTAACTTGGGACCAGGGCAGGAAGGTAGGTAACATTATAAATAGATAGATGACTACCTATATGAAATTAGAGCTTTCATTGAATATGAATGTTGATGGATGGAGGGGAAGAGGGAGACCTAAGAAAAGATGGATGGATTGTGTGAGGGAGGATATGAAAGATAAGGGAGTAAATGATAATAAGACGGCTGACAGGGAAGAATGGAAGAGAAAAACATATTGCGCCGACCCCAAGTAACTTGGGACCAGGGCAGGAGATACTACTACTTATTTCTAGTACAAAATATCAGAACTTATTAAAACCAAAGGTCTTTATAGCATAAATTTTAATGATAGCCATGAACTTTTTACATAATTAATTCAAATTTGTATGAAAATTCTAGTAGAACTGCTAAGGTCAGCATTATTTAACAAAACCCCTCGTTTACACCATAAAACAGGTAGGTATTCTACATGTATACGTAAAGTTTCTCTAAAAAAATATTGCAAAGCCATACTTTTAGTAGCAAACATGTATGTGGATCTTGGAAACACTTGTTTCAAATATTTTATAGATAAATATTTCATTACGTGTTATGAACGAGTAACTTCTTTAACTTAAAGAAAAAATTGTTTACAACTTGTGTTTATGTAAACGAGAGGTCCGGGGTTCCTAAAATCCTACTTGTTCCAGTAACGAAACTATTTGCGTTTAATTACCCCATAGAAAGTTAAAACGAATTTTGGAAAATTAAACTAAACGAAACGCAGCAAATTATGGCCACTACAGTCAGTGTCAGTTTGAAGCAGCGTGACATGATCTAGTATTTTTTACTTTTTTAGTATATTTGGACGATTTTTTTGACATCAGTATTTTTATAGGATTATTACTGAAAGTCAGTATTTTTTCGTATGTTTATTTTACGGTATAGGTCTACCGGAATCTCATGGCATTAAACATTAATAACAAATAGTGGTTTTCATATGGCAATGTCAACATGTCACTTGTCAAAACGAGTATGACTGTAGTTGATACATTTTCAAGTTAATGTTTTCTTGTTCAAACATTTTTAATAAACATACTTATTTTAACAAGGTTTCCTTTTCCATTACAATAAAATTGCATAAACTGCATTTTGTTATGAGAAATAAATAAGACAGGTTGTAAGTAGTCAGCTCTGCTGTACCCTGTCTGTCTCTTAATTCACGTAAGAAGAACTGATATTCATGATACAATATTGCAGTCTATAGTAAATAATATATTTGTACAGGAAGTGAATAAAAACCAATAATAATTACAGAAATGAAAGAAGCTCACGGTGCTATATTAGGTTACGATGTGGCAAAACCAATGTCCCTAGCAAAACTGAATGAGTGGGTCAAGGAACTTCAAGTATACTCCACCAAGAAGAACATAGTCTGCTTAGTTGTCGGCAATAAGATTGACAAGCATATCATTTTGGGACCCAGTGCATAATATCAGTAAGCACATTGGGTCACCCGCGCGACAGCGCAACGAGTATGCCCAAGGAGGGTTTATGTCAGGCAGGCGGCCGGTCATAAAACAATAAGCCAAAACCTCTAATAACATGGATTTATGAAATACATGTTGTGCCGACCCCATCTAGTATGGGATAAGGGCAGGAAGAAATGAAGACGAAATTAAAGAAAAAAAATTATAAGTATCAAGACTTTTTATTCAAATTACTCTTGTGTTACCCACAAAAAAAATTAATTTCCCTATTTGCCATCAGATTCCGGTAGACCTATAACACTGTAAGCTATCGTTCCCGCCAACATCGATCTTCTGTCGATCATCGGCATTCTGGGAGGGAATTTCCCAAAATTATTCTTCTCTATTCATACCTATATCATTTAATAGCATACATAGATCAATAAGTTACAGAACGGATAGGACAGGACAGACTACCCTTTTAAAATGTATAAACCAAAAACCTTTTAAAATATTAAACAGTTAATAATAATTATATAGGTAATGAAAGTCATGTAGGTATATAGAAGAATAATATAAATCTCTATTATAATAATGAAAAAGGGGCTGGTGTATATCCGATGATATTTTTGATGTTTTTGATTTTTTATTTTAAGTATTCCTTGGTTACCAAAAATACTTACCTACTTATTTATAATTTCAACTAATACCTATATACCTATTATTTATATACACGAATGAATTTCCTCATAATTGTATCATTTTTTCAAGGTGACTACGGTATTTTCGTAAAATTTAATCTGGTCACACTGGTCTGTAGTTTGAGGTTATGAGAAGCAGGGGTCAATGTATTCATCATAACAAAGACCAAAAATAATCAAAATGCCTCTTGATTACCGAAGATTCAACGGACCAGAAGACAGTATATCATACAAACGTTACACAAAGGACTATTTGAAGACTTACGACGAACTTTACAAGGAGTTGCAGGATGATAATGGAGTTCGTAAAGACGGGCGCGCGTTGTCCGAGGCGCGTAGCATGTGTATGTTTTGTATGTACTGTTTTGATTTTAACTACATTTTGGTTATAAGAATAGTGCACTTAACATAAATGTTGTATTTCAGACGCTAGAACGGACATGGTTTCGCAGGCAAAGGGATCCGCGTACGTTGAGCTAAGGAAAACAAAAGTTGTTTGTTCCGTCTTTGACCCGCGGGAAATCCCGCATCAAAACGAATTTAGGTAATCAATATTATAAACTACTCTAATCACTACACATCAAGTCCTTGCACAGAAATAAAATATTAAACATAACAAAGTTTTGGAACTTTTATCAAAATTATAAAAGTTTTTTTTACCATGTATTGTTTTATGTTTACAACAAACAAATCCATGACCCTACAACACTAGCAATCATTTTCAGTGTTCAATCCATGGTCTAATGCATATCCCACATTTCTAAAATTATATTTTCAGTCAGCTTGGTCAAATATTTTGTGAAGTGAAATTCGCGCCATTTTCGTGTCCACGCAAACAACGGCCCCATGCACCTGATGCTGAAGAGAAGGCTCTGTCTGTTGCACTGAGGAAAGCTCTGGAGCCTACTGTTTGCAGACATATGTTCCCTAACTATCAGGTAAGGAATATTGGAAGCACCTATGTTACTCAAAGTATTCATGCATTCATAAGACAAGTATGAATGTAGATTAGATCTAGGGACCTTTTGTGGTCTTCAGCCATAAAAGGTTGTAGCATCCACATACAGATGATGATTAAATCAACTTAATAATGCCTTATGATCATGATTCATTGCCTACATAAGGATTTTGAAAACAGAACATTATTGTTTGTCTTACGTTTAGATAGTATTATAATTCTGTGTGAATAACACTAGAGATCAGTTGCAGTGGTGGGTCAAGCCTGCAGGGGGGGGGGGGGGGGGTCAAGGCTGACCATCTAGGCTACCTGATTCTTTTAACCTTTTGAACGCCATCAAGGGCTAGAGACGGCAAAAGTGTGCTCAGGCTGCCAACAACGTCAATAGCCCTAAAAAAATAAGATAAGTCAACTGTAAATCTGCTATAACAGAAGACTAATTTAGCATGCAAGTTACATATAAGTTGCTATAGTGCAGGGTGGCCAACTTGATTCGACCCAAGATCTACTGTTTACTGAGTAGACTCTGTGTGATCTACCAATTACATAATCAGTACCTCTTCATTCAACTTATATTTTTCTTTGCCTTGCCATGATCGACTGGATTAAGAGCCGCAATTGACCGGTCGATCCTGATCGACTGGTTGGCCACCCCTGCTATAGTGTAATCCTTAACCTTTTGAACACCAGAGCATAAATGCATCGTCGTATCCCCCACGCCAAGGTAACTGTAATCCCATCGTTTTTGACACATATTTGTGACGTTGGCGTACAGGGTAAACTTTCGTTTGTCACATATGTATGACAATGGCGTCCAAAAGGTTAATAACTTGCAGACATTATTTTATAGACTTGACAATGCAGCTAATAAAAGTATTTTCATTTGACAATATTAGTAAAAGATTAGGTTGAAAATCCTCTGAACAGTCTAATACTGTTCTTAGAACTGTTTACTTAGTATATTCTCATGTTGTCCTTTTATTTGCAGGTTGATGTCTTCATATACATTCTAGAACACGACGGAGCATGTCTGTCAGCCGCAATCAACGCTGCTGGCCTTGCATTAGCAGATGCAGCAGTCCCAATGTATGATGTGATAACATCCTGTTCCGTTGCCATCGTAGGGGACAGGATGTATGTAGACCCAACAGAAGCTGAGGAAAACTTAGCATTAATTAGCCCAGAGACTACCACAAATCATGGAATACTAACACTGTCAATGCTGTCCGAATTGAAACAAATATCGGACTTTACACAAATAGGGTCAATGGACATTGAATGTGTTACGAAAGCGATGGACCTTTTAGAAAAAGAATGTGAACGGCTTGTACCTCTCATGCAGAAAGTACTTGTTGCAAATGTACTACAGTGTTTCGAACAACGGAAGAGGTTGGAGGCAGAAGCAAACGAAAGGGAGCAGGCTTTAAACGCCAAGATGGAGGAGTGGAAAAAATTATTAAATGCTGGATGAGATTTAATGTCACTGTTTTATTTATTTATCCTAACATTGCAGATAGCGGCTCAATATGTATCAGGCAACTATAAACTTGATTGTTATAGCATATTCTATTTAATTAATTACCAGTTAAGGCTGAGAAAACATAAGTATGTTTACATTAGGTACTTCAAAATCTTGTTATGGAACATCCTTCGATTATCATTTATTTCATAATAGTAACTAAATCTCTTAAAACCTGAAAGTGAACACAGACACTTGGTAAAATGCTAGAACGATGATGATCACTTCTTATCACCCTTGAACCACAGTCACAGGGCTTTGGCACACAGTTATTTCTTACTTATATATGATAACATGAATATTTACCAAACCTTATCTAGAACCTTGAAATTGATAATAAAGGTATTAGAATGGGGAAATAGAAAATTAAAACAAATAATCCTCTTAAAAAATAATATTTACTAAAACGAAAAATGCCACTCCATACACATTGAATAGTAATTATCACTTATGTTACAAAAGAGAACTTAAGCTAACTTAAATACATAAATAGTCCTAATCTTCAGGCTTTTCCGGAGGAGGACCGCAAGGCTGAAGCATTCTTTCCATTAGGTTGAATTTTACTCTTGCCTTAGACTCGTTTTCGACGATAGCAAAGTAACTCAAGAGATCAGGGTGTCCCATGTAACTGCAGCACGAATCTCGATGTTGGTTGGTTAACCATTCATATTTCGTTGTGTCCGCGTGACCCGTACCAATGTATTTGCTCTGGAGATGCTCCAATTGACTGTGGATGTTGTATCTCTCACCCATTATGCTGCAATAAAAGATTCGAGGTTAGGTTTCGTCTTCCTCTTAGGTAATTTAATATTCTTTAACGGTGATATTTACGGTTTACCTGATGGCTGAAAACTTTAATTGATAAAATGCGTCTTTTTCTGTCTGCTAGACGCAGAAATCGTTACAAACAATGAGTAAAGAAAAATATGTCAATTTTTTACAACCGATAATGTTAATGACGTTTGTGTCTTTGTGTTGTGTCTGTCAAAAAACTGATGACAGCTCAGGTTGACAGTATCAACAGAGTTTTTCTTTCTACCTTTGGCAACCAAAGAGAATGTAACTATTGGCAACTGAGGCGATGTTGTCGACTATTCTGCAACGTTGTGTAAAATTTTATGTTGTAGAGATGGGTAATTATATCTGATTATTACGGCTACGGTTGTCCATCAGATATTTATATTTTTCAACGAGGTTGATATCTACGGATATGGCGTCAACCAAACATTCATAGCCTAACAGATGCAATATTCGCTTCATGTCTTTCTCACAGCCGGGTCTACGTAAACTTGAAAAGAGAAGAGGCGAATATAGTGTGGCCAATGAAAGCTGCCCATGAGAAAGGGCGGCAATTAAAAAAATCTCGACACCTATTTACTTAATTATTAGTACTAACCTGTTTCTAAATATGAATCTACACTAATGTATGTACCTAACAAAAACCAAGTTCTCTGTAAAATAAAACCGTTAATTTAGTCAGTGTAGATAGCCGAAGATTTTTTAAATTGAAGCCGTTTCTCTTATACTTACGGCTTTCGTTGGCCAGACTATCTATCGGTTGCTAGTTGCTGGAGAATGCTTTAGGATTTTGGATTTTAGATGAATATCGTTGTCCAGTTGGTTCGGTAAATCTGAAATCGACATTTATTTTGTTCCTGGTTGTTTACAAAAAAAACCGGTGAAAACGGTTGCTGTAAACATCAAATCGATGTCATCCGATGTTTGGATAGTAACCGATATTAGATGTAATTTGACTCATGCCTAATATCTTGTGATTTTGTAGTAAAGTAAGTATAGGTCAACCAGAATCTCATGGCATTAAAAATTAATAACAAACAGTGGTTTTCATATGGCAATGTCAACATGTCATTTGTCAAAACGAGTATGACTGTAGTTGATACATTTTCCAGTTCTGATTAATGTTTTCTTGTTCAAATATTTTTAATAAACATACTTATTTTAACAAGGTTTCCTTTTCCATTACAATACAATTGCAAAAAACCATCATCAGCATATCATTTTGGAACCCAGTGCATAATATCAATACGGGTCACATAAAACAATAAGCCAAAACCTCTAACAACATGGATTTATGAAATACATGTTGTGCCGACCCCATCTAGTGTGGGATAAGGGCAGGAAGAAGATCGAGAAGAAATTAAAGAAAAAAGATTACAAGTATCAAGACTTTTTATTCAAATTACCCTTGTGTTACCCACAAAAACATTTAATTTCCCTATTTGCCATCAGATTCTGGTAGACCTATAACTATACAACCAGTATACAACTTGCGCACTTTGACAGGACTAAACTAAACTTTCTATTTCAATAGAAAAAGAAAGTGATAGTTGCGTTTAGTCTAGTTTAGTACTGTCAAAATGTGCTACAGAATCGTCACCATTGATAACCAACCCTAAGTTCATCAATGGTTTTTTTTTAAAGAATAGTTAGCTTGCTATGTACGATACAATTTTTTTGCTATAAATACCAAATGTTGCAATTTAAAAAAGAAATGAAACCAGTTGACAGGCACCATCCAGGTGACGCGCGCCATTTTCAAATTTGTTTAATCGATCATTCTGCATTTAGAAGACAAGTTTTTACATTAGAAATATGTACTAATTACTTAATAAAACCATGAATAACTTACCGAAATTAGCCGAATTAAAAGATAACGAAGAAAAAATGCGGAAACAAGCAAAAAAAATTCTACGACAAAAAAACTCTGAAATTTTGAAAAAGCAAACGCATTTATTTATGCACGAAAAAGGAATAAATAAAATTGTAAGTTTTCTTTTTTAACTATCATCATCATTGACGGCCTTCTCCTCGCCTTCAACCAGGTTGTTAGCCCATCTGCCTTCTAATCAACCAACTTTCCCACGCTAATTCCGACGCACCTAACAACCCGCGTGCAGAACTGACACGGAGGATCATGGTATAATAATATACCTCGCCGTATATTATTATACCATGCGGAGGGTGACGTCTCCCTTTTCGCGAATTTAATGCCGGTGGGGGGGTTCGTCACCCGCCATTGCCTGCATGACCCATGTGCACACTCGCTATCGGTATATTTGTATGATCTCCAATAATATTTGAGTGACTTATAATGGGCCGACCTCATTATTTCTTACGCTGATCTCTTTTGTATATTATTAATTGCATAGCGAATTTTTGACTCCACATTATTTCCTATAAACTACCTACAATGTTCTCTTTTTAAAAACTATAAACTTTCTCTTATAATTAACTAATATTTTCAGCCGGTGCCTAAAAATACACATCACGTATTATACGCCTACTACCACAACAACCAGTTATCAAAGATCGAAAACTTAGAACATCTGTACAATTTAACTCATCTACACTTGCAATGGAACAAAATAGCCAAACTGGAAGGTCTGGACTCCTTGCACTGTTTAAAAAAGCTTTATCTGGGTAACAATAGGATCAGCGTTGTTGAAAACTTAGATGGGCTGAGGTATTTGGAAGAGTTGCATATAGAAAAGCAGAATGTGGACAGTCCTGATGCCCTATGCTTTGACCCAAGGACCCTGGTTTTTATAGGTGTAAGTATGAACTTAAGCAGAGTAACCATTCGTTAAGATTGCAAGCTAAATTGCAGTCTTAACGAATGGGTCCGCGATTGTAGTTAGATGGTTGATATCTGTATACACAGATTTAGATAGACCCTACCTCAGATCAGATGTGAACAATTATGGACTTTTCGGTAAGACAGAAGGATTGATCTATTTCGGCCGAAAACCAACGAAACCTCGGTTTTATAAAGCATAGTTTTATAGTTACCTATGTTTTTGGAACTATACCACCAAGCCAAGCCAACGGCTCAAAAAGTAAGGGAGAAGAACGAAAGTTATTGTAAAACTCATTTCATTCTTGGTTATCCAGGCCTCTCTTCGAATACTAAATGTATCAGAGAACAAACTAACGGACATGGCTTGGGCGAAGCCCCTGAGACAATTGGAGGTCCTCATAGCCAAGAAGAATATGCTGAACGATTACCATGTAAGTGTCTTTATGAAAATCTTTTTGCTATTGTTTCTTTTTAATGCAAATAATAATTGCAGTTATCTAAGTACGTGCGATAGCCGTCCGTTCTACATGTGCTGTTCTTGACCTGTTGCTGTGGAACGCGGTCTGCTTCGAACAGTAATCATAATATCATGTACCAACTATCAAACGCACTATCCTTTCCTTCTTAATATTAGTAATATTCGTCATTGGTGTCGATTCTGTAGCGCACTTTGACAAGACTAAACTAGACTAAGGGTGTTGGTCTCTTTCTGTTTCAATAGAAAAAGAAAGTGACAGTTGCATTTAGTCTAGTTTAATATTGTCAAAATGTGCTACAAAATCGACACCATTGCTGATCTAGCGAGAATCGTTACTAGCACTAACGCAATACCAGTTCCGAATTTCCGATAGCCATTCATAGGAAATAGGTAGATATGGCACTGGGGGACTAACAAGGAGCTTATAGTTTTACCTATATGGGCTCATTGCCGTGGTGCGTCTGCGTCGAGACACGCGGTGCGTCACGATTCTCTGTTCTGTGTGTGAAACGTGGCGATACCTGCGATGGAGCCCTCGTCGTTGCCCGCGGCGTCACACGCACAAATACAAACATATAGCGATATGTGGTCTCGTTTATAGTCATCTTTCCTTACTAAGCTGCTTGTGCCGCCGCGATTAACGTCGCATGCGCTACAATGATGCCCGCCGTGTGCTCCAACGCTACACATCAAGCAAACACTTCTGCATGAACGCTCTCATACATGACCATACTTGAGTTGACAGCGCGACGCGATGCACCACGCGATGTTCAATGCGCCGCGTCTCTATAATCGTACGAGTCCTAAGCTTCTTGGGGGCTAATAACGTCACTTTTGTTGAATTATTTTTCGTTTTATAATCATAACTACAACTGGACTGCATATCAAACCAATCCTTTTTAACAAATTGAAAGACGAATTTGGCACCGTTCACTGCCATTCGAGATCAATGTCATAAATAAAGCCTATGAATACCATATCTACCACTTTAGGCCACTGCAGACGATCTGTGCACACAATTGGCCTTAGTGGACATCAACTTTTTGGGCAACCCCATGACTAGAAAGCATCGATATAAGGAGACCATCATCGCGAGGTGTTCGCAACTACGTATGTATTGTTTTGTTAAGACAGTTTTTAATATATACCCTGATTCTGACCATGGGTAAGTAGGTAGATATATGCAGCTTAGTGTAACTGAACTGTTCTATTAAGCCTTTTCCCAACTATGTTGGACTCAGCTTCCAGTCTAACCATATGCGGCTGAATACCAGTATTTTACACGAAGCGACTGCCATCATGCCTCCGCAACCCAGTTACTGGGAAATATCTTAAGGTTAGACTGGTTGTCAGACTTTCGGACTTTTTTCCGTAACGACTGTTATAGGTATTCGTACGACACCCGTGACCGACTGTTTAACGTGCTCTCCCAGACACGGAGGGGTTTCGATGTGTAATGAATGGTGCCACGGACTGACCGCGGCAAGCGCAGCTTAACCTCGCAAATCATACGATCCACGCGGTTGGTAATTAGCCACGAGACACGTGCAACTGAACTATAAGTCTATAACTTAACTACATAAAAATAAAAAGAGATAAGGAATGAAAGAGGAAGTACCCAAAATCCATCTGTAGATTTTAACGACTGCTGTGCCTTTTGCACCCATGAGGCTCTGCAACCGGATCTCGGGATCTGGAGACCGTGGCGATCTACAATGCTGGCAAGCGCGGCTCATTGGGTTTTCTGTAAAGAAGTTAGTATTAGCAACTCGGTTCGGAACTGACCGATAAATGAAAGAAAGAAAGAAGTCCTGAGGCACCAACAACCTAAAACTGTCTGTTAGAAACAAAATAATTGTCTAATAGCGTACCTTATTCTAAATATTGCGTAAAATACATTCACAGGCGTACTGGATACTGTAGACATCCACAATACTTCAAAAACCTTCATGAAGAACTTTGACAAGGTAGTTCGTTTGCGACAATTACATGAGAAGAACAAAATCGAGACGACACGGAATGGGGTCGACGAGTTCTTCCAACTTAATATGTTGCCCGGACCAAGGGCTCAAAGCGCCTTCTCTATATCTGAATTCCCTAACCAAAAATCAAAAAGTAAGTACGTTCTTGCTTATCGTCCCTAATAAGTCTTAAACAGGATGAGAGGAACTAGTAGCTGCAGTCTGGGGTTTCTGAAGATCCCCTTCTCTATATCTGAATTCCCTAACCAAAAATCAAAAAGTAAGTACGTTCTTGCTTATCGTCCCTAATAAGTCTTAAACAGGACGAGAGGAACTAGTAGCTGCAGTCTTGGGTTTCTGAAGATCGTGTTTGACTTCGGGCAATATCTTTCTGAGAGAGACCGATGTCATCAGTTGACTTTTTGCCTTCAAATTAGACGCTTAAGGTAGCGCTGTAGTGGTGCCGCTGAAACGCGTCTGTGGCACTACTATAAATGGTCATACAATTTCTGGAAGCACCACATTCGTGCCTCAACCACAAGACGGTGGCTGCTAGAACTTGTATGAATATTTGTAGTGGCGCCAAAGACGCGTGACAGCAGCACCGCTGTGGCGCTTTAAGCGTCTAACTGGAAGGCTGGGTTTATTCTCGCAACATAAAAGTAACAAATCACAGAGTCGTATTCAAAGTAACCGCGTTCCCAGTTTCGCATAGTAAAGAGTCGCTTGAGCGTTGTTTGAGAATATGGGCTTAAAGCCTTGTTATTGCAGAGTCGTATCAGGAAAAAATGTAAAAAATACGCTAACATACTTTTTTTGAATTGCAGTAACAGCATTCGATTCTACTTATACGTTTATGCCTCGTGCGTTCTGGCGAACTCGACTTTCACCTTCCCCTCGTGAGGGGATAGCGCCGCCCATGGAACCCCCGCCGCCACCAAAACAGCCCATAAGTGAATCTGAAGTCCTTCCTATAAAGGGAATACTGAAAAAGCCCATGCCTATGAAATACATTTGAAATAGTTTGTAGTATTTATTCCACTAAATCACGTGTGCCTAATTAAAAAAGAATGTCCTTGATACAGTAATTGCTTGAGTATATTTCTTTCATAAAATTATTATCTAGTTTTTATTTTCTTTTTATTATCCCATCACACAACTGAACATGGTAAAAAGCTACGCACCCTTATAGGGTGGGAAAAACGAACTCCACCTTAAAGAAAAGTACAGCAGCAGCTTGACAAAAAAGTTATAATCAATAGTTTATAATTAAACTGTGTTTTATCAGGCGCTAAATGTGTATAAATTAAATTTTACTGATAAGGAATAAAGACGCCCATATTTAGTTGACCTCAAGTTGACCTTATTGAACGATACTGTTAAATACAGGTGGTGCTGTTTTGCAATCATGTCCGTTCGATTCCCGAAACCTGTGCCCGAAACTGGCAAGGTTTTTAAAATACATGTAGGTACTGACATTAAGAGAACGAACGATTTTTTTTCTTGTTAATAATTGGCCCATGCTTCGGCCTATAATAACAGTATTGTAAGTACGAAGGCTACAACATAGTATATCCCTATATAGTTTGTGGCTACAACATAGCCCGGTTACGTAGAAAAGGTCCGCAAGACCATCTACAAGCGTCGATTAGGAAAAAAAAACGAAGGCTACAACGACCAAAAAAGCTCGAAAAAAAAGGCTATATGCTACAAATCAGTGGGGCCTTAGTTTAATGGCCTAAGGTGGGGGCCTAATAAAAGTACTCTATGAGTTTGTGAGCCCAACAGTGCCGTAAGTTCAGTGCACTCAGATTAATAACAAGTAGTCATTATTCTGAGGTGCACTCTGTTCAGAATAAATTATATTTTTACAAGGAGGACGACGACGGATCCAGAATAAAAGGAGTCGTTTATCTTTGAACTAAAAAATTACAAATACTGAACGTATTATTTATTGCCGTCAGTCATTTGTCAATGTCAAAACAGAATTTCAGGTTATGTTTACAAAAATGTTTCGGTATATTTTCAACAGAAATAGTTAGATTAAAACAATAAAAATCATGAATAACATACTAACTGAAGCTTACCAGCTTTTGAATGACGAGTCTTCAGGTTAATAACCTTCCTAAACCTTACATTTCATATTCTTATCAACGATGGATTTTAACTTTAAGTTTGTTTTTAAGATCTATATTTGGGAAAAGAGGTGGCAGAGACAGGTGTTTTAGAGCCTCTACAGTTTTACAGAGAATATGTGTCGAAAAATATCCCCGTTATTATACGAGACGGTTGCTCTCATTGGCCGGCTGTATCGAACTGGAACGCTGAATATTTCAGGTATATTGCTTTGTTTATACCTCTGATTTAGGTATGTTAAGTTCACAGAACAACTATACCTACTGCAAGGGGGTATAGTTGTTGTACTGGTAAAAAAACCAATATAATTAACATCAGCATAAACTTTAATCTCAATACGAGTTTGGTTGAGTATTTTATATACTGTAGATTAAAAATCTTTATACGGTATATTTTATTTTCCTTAAATTGAAGACTTTATTTTAATTGAAGAAGGCGTAATTTACATTGGCCCGTAAATGGCTCCGACCTGCGGATTCGGGACAGTCCTGATTATTAATGTATATTTTTGCATACTAATTCAACCAACATTTAATTAATTTATTTTTCAGAAAAGTTATTCCAAATAAGATAGTCACCGTAGCAATTACACCGAATGGCTTAGCAGATGGTATAACTAAGAATGAGAAAGGAGAGGAGTATTTTGTCATGCCTTATGAGGTGGACATGACTATGTCAGCATTTTTGGATGGCTTGAAAGAAAAAAAGTATGTATATTTTTGTATCTTTATCTTTCAGAGTTTCCTACAAGAAATAGGTAACTGCACCTCTTTCCACAGGTGAGCAAAAAGGTGACTGAAAGTTGCTATCAGCTGCCCCCTGATCCAGAACCTTCTCTACAACTCAGTAGTCGACTGATTCGGTCTATTACCTCCTCGGTGCATGAGAAAAACGAGATAAAAAATAAATCTGTCAACAACTGACTTATTGAAAAGGTTCTAAATCGGAGGGTTGGATGGATATACAGCAAAATTGAGCCAAGTGTATTGTGAATGAAAGTCCTCTTTCCATCACTCAACATGTTTTCAAGTCCTTTGCAATTTTTGGTATAGCTTTGTCACTTATCAGCAAAGGATACAATAGAATTATCACTGCCTATTATAACTGCTTTGTTGATCTAGTGGTCGCAAGCGTGACTGCTGAGCTTGGGGACCTGGCTTCAACGCCCAAGTCGGGCAAAGTGTTATTGGGTTCTTCTATTAGAAATTTCTCAGTAGCAGTCTGGATTTGTGCCCAGTTGATGGCCATAGGCTCGCCCCCTATTACATGGGACTTAAACATAACGGCAAAATGAGGATGTTACTATACACCTCTGCCATATCCTTCGGGGAATGTAAGGCGTGATGTTATGGTAGAATTGTCAATCTATCGCCTTGTGACGTGAAGTGAACACAAAAGGAAAAAAGAAATTAAAACCCAACAATATCTTTTTACAGAGCAAACTACATCCAATATATTCAAAAACAGAACTCCAACTTGACATCTGACTTTCCCGAGCTCTTGCCAGATGTTTTTACCGAGATACCATTTGCCAGTGAAGCTTTTGACAAGGAGCCGGATGCTATCAACTTTTGGATGGGCGATGAGAGAGCGGTCACTTCTAGTGAGTTGATTCAATAATCTGAATTTTGATATGGAACTGGTCTAGTCTACCCAGTCCTAGGGTGCAACCATCCAGGTTCTAGCGCAATCCTGTGACATTGTGGTTATGACCCTTGCTTTGAGCTCCTATTGACAGTGAGTCTAAGCTGCCATGTACAACTTGATGGAACATGAATGGATTTAAAGTTTGCGGTAGACGCCCAGGAGTTTGACGTCCCCTAGGACTCAGTGCCTGGGTATTGTGAACTCCATTAATCTTCTGTTGGAACCACGCTTGCCTCTATGTAAGTCTAGTGACCTGAGATTGATAACATTACATAAAAACATAACTAGCCCATTGCTGTCCCACTTCTGGGTACAGGCCTCTTCTCAGAATGAGAAGGATTTAGGCCTTAGTCCACCACGCTAGCCTGGTGCGGGTTGGCAGACTACACACCATCGAGAACTTTATGTAGCCCTGTTGGTTGTGCAGGCTTGCTAACAATGTTTTTCCTTCACCGTTAATGCAACTGATAATAAAATTCAGATCCACACATGAATTCGTAAAACCACAGGTCTTTACATAGTATGACAAACTCCACAAAACCGTGTCATCGGTTTGTCTGTGGGATCAGTTGAGTTTCATTAAACACTAGCGGCCCGTCCTGGCTCCGCACGGGTGGACATTTTTCCTGTTTTTGTAACATTTTTCGTTTATGCTCCGCTCCTATTGGTCGTAGCGTGATGTTATATAGCCTATAACCTTCCTCGATAAATGTACTATCCAACACAAAAATATTTTTTCAATTCCAACTAGTAGTTCCTGAGATTAGCGAGTTAAAACAAACAAACTCTTCATCTTTATAATATTAGTATAGATTAATAAACATGGGCAGCTAACTTGTTTGTAGAGTATTCACGAAGATAACATCACATAACATCATGCCTGTATTCTCCGAAGGGTTGAGCAGAGGTATACCTATAGTAACACCCTCATTTCGCCGTGAAGTTTTAAATCCCATGTAATAGGGAGCGAGCCTATTGCCATCAACAGGGCACATATCGACAATCCGGAATACTGAGGAATTCCACACGGAAAAATCCAAATACTTTGCTCAACCTGGGATCGAAGCCAGGACCTCACGACCAGCAGTCGTGCTGGCCACTACTAATAATCACAATATAATTGCTCAACTTATTTCGCTTAGACTTAAGGAGTTTTTTCAGTTTATGTTAGAAAATTACATGTCAGGTTCATGCCTAATATCCGCCAGCATACTGTTCAGTAGATATGGTAGGCGTTTTTTGATACATAATTTCCTATTCCAGTGCACAAAGATCCATACGAGAACATATACTGCGTGATAGACGGTTACAAAGAGTTTATCCTCATCCCTCCTACAGACCTCCCTTTTGTGCCATACAAGCGATACTCTCAAGCGGAGTTCAAACTCAATGATGATAAATGGGACATTGTCCCAGTGTCCACGCTGGATAAGGTGAAAGAGACAGATACGGAGCTCGAGGCCGAAGATAATGAGTTTGATAACTCTGGAAGATTGCCTTGGATAAGTATAGGTGAGATTTTTATATGTTTAAGCAGTAACTATATAAATAATGGGATCAAGCGTTACTATGTGGAAATCCATGGCATACAAATATACAATAACAATAGGTATTTAGTGTTAATTCCGCCAAACAGTTTATTTATTTATTAAGACATATCAACAACATAAACACAAACATTGACAAATAACAAGCAAGACACATAGACTGGTGCTTATATCAATTAAAGACATGCACAGCATTCGCAAAAGATATAAAATTGAACTTAAAACATACGAAATATAAAAAATCGAAAAAAAACAGTTGATCAAGATTGTATGCAATATGCAGCACCGCTGCAAAACAGTCCCGCCCGAAAATATATCCAAATGCAGAAGGCCCGATTAATAAAATGCAACAAACAAACAACTCAACAACTCGCTTGGACGCGAAACATTTATTTATTTTATATATTTATTTATTTAAACAAGTACAACTATCATCACAGGCTTACCTAATACAATAGTGTAGTTATAATAGCATAAAACAATGAATTAATTTACAATTAATCAAGAGTGATATTACAAAATCATCTCCTGAGGATGCCCCGTGGAGGGGCGAAACAAGTGTATCGGTTTGGATTGTATGTTTATTGCATTTTATTAATCGCACCTTCTGCATTTGCATTTATTTGCTTGCTACATACTGCATCCAAACTTGATCAACTGTTTGGAGGAATTAACACTAAAATTTTGACAGGACTTTCACTGGCAGATAGCTGATGTTATAAGGAGTAACTTAGGCTACTTTTATTATAGAAAAAGAAAAAAAAACTACGTTTAAAAAAACCGACTTCAAAAACTAAAAAGTATAAAATAACTTAATATAAAATTAACAGTTTCAGAAGTCGGTGCTAATCCACGCTGAACTAAATTGAAGGCACCGACTTCTGAAACGGTTAATTTTATATTAAGTTATTTTATACTTTTTAGTTTTTGAAGTCGTTTTTTAAACGTAGTTTTTTTTATTTTTTACTATTTAGTGTCTGTAATAGGTTGTTCTGTAAACTACAGTAGGATTTTTCTAGATTACATCAGGTAGAATAATTACATCGTCCAGGTAAACTAAAATGTTGATAAAAAAATAAAAATGTTCATAAAATGAAAACTACCGGACCAAACTATGTAAAATTTTTATGGGACCAAATGGCAACTATTCCGCATCAAACTAAAGAAGAATCACGTAAATCTGATCATAAATCTCAGCGTAATCGGTGTACATACATAAAAAAAAAACTTATCGAATATAAAACCTCCTCCTTTTTGAAGTCGGTTAAAAAAGAATTAGGGTTTCGCGCAAAAAAAAAGCCCATTCGGCTTCTACGCAGACGAAGACACGGGCACAGCTAGTTAGTAAATAAGGGCTTTCAAATTGGGCGACAGATTGCACCGGGGCCACCACGTGGCATTAGAGACAAGACCTTTCGCCCCATCAATAGTACATTACTGCCGCGGTCTGTAATGACTGCGTTGCTGGCAGCTCTGATCCATCATCAGAGCTGCCAGCATTGCAGCTCTTGATGGACAAGCTGGAATAAAAGCCGAGATCGAAGGTCGAGGCCTTTATAACGCGGACAGCAAGGGCTGCAATGATGACCAAGCTTGAAGGCCGAGAGCGTGGCTAAACTAAGTTCGAGGCCATCATAGCGTGGCCAGCAGCGCAGTCATTGCGGACCAAGGCTTGTATAGTGCTTTACTCAAACAATGCGAGTAATTTAACCTTTTGAACGCCATTGTCACATATATGTGACAAACGAAAGCTTACCCTGTACGCCAACATCACAAATATGTGACAAAAACGATAGGATTACAGTTACCTTGGCGTGGGGGGTACGCCGATGCGTTTATGCTCTGGCGTTCAAAAGGTTAAATAAAACCAGCTTAGTATAATAAGAATTTATTTAAAGTAACGATTTGTTTTTCCCTGGGCTTTGGTTTTTTTTTAAATTAGTCTTTATGATTGTACTGCCTGTTCCTATACAGCCAAATTCTGAATAAAAACTTTTTGCACTTGACTATTTTTGAAACAAAACTCGACAATAATGGCTAAAACTCACCAGCAATGAAATTCCATACAACTTTGCTGGTGCCTATTCAAGTAGCACGGAAAGGTCGACTTTGCTCAAAGAAGGTTGTCAAAATAATGACCACATTACAAGCATTCTTGAGTAAAATGTATTTTCATACAAGTAACGCCTTATGTTTACTCTGACCAGATAAAAAGGCCTACATTTTCTTTATTCCAGATCCTCTAGCCCCCAACCTGACCGAGCACCCTGAATACAGCAAGGCCCACAAGTACACAATTCGTCTAAACAAAGGTGACTGCCTTTACCTTCCCAGCCTCTGGTTCCACCACGTGCGACAGAGTCACGGCTGCATTGCAGTCAACTACTGGTACGATATGGACTTCGACGTCAAGTACTGCTACTTTAAGATGTTGGAGAAACTTTGTGACAAGTATTGAAGGTCTTCATTAACATATTGGAAGGGTGCATTAAAAGAGCCTCCGCGAGTAGGATTGCACGGTGTCCGGCTTTTTACAGTTGTGTCCGGCCAAATATGTAAAAGTCCGGCCTCTCCGGGTTTTTCAAAAAATTCCGAACGGAAGCTCGCGAGCGACTCACGCAAAAACGCATGACGCGCGCATTTTTTTTTTGCTTTTATAAACCCGTGTTTCAGGCTTTCAGGGCAAAATGTCCGGCTAAATATGAATCCTTGTCTGGCTAAATATGAATCCCTGTCCGGCTAAATATGAATTCTTGACCGGCTAAATATGAATCCATGTCCGGCTAAATATGGATCCTTGTCCGGCTAAATATGAATCCTTGTCCGGCTAAATATAAATCCTTGTCCGGCTAAATATGAATCCTTGTCCGGATAATTATGAATACTTGTCCGGCTAATTATGAAACCTGGTTCGGCTAAATATGAATCCTTGTCCGGCTAAATATAAATCCTTGTCCGACTAAATATGAATCCTTGTCCGGGTAAATATGTATCCTTGTCCGGTTTTTCTATTTTTGCGCCTGGCAACCCTATCTGTGAGTGTCGATACTTACGTACGTCCGGCGCACGCTGAGCAGTCAGCCCCGCTACCAATTTTGCTGCCTACTACTTATTATGAAATGGTGCGATGTTACATCCTAAGTGATGATTTTTAGACAACTTTGTGATGCCATACCTCAACATTTTAGTACTGAGTGATACTAAAAGAAAAAAGTTTTTACTTTTTTATTTTTAAATATTAAGATATTAAGATTTCTAGATATTAAGATTTTATTATAAACGGGAATGCGCTTTTTTTTCCTATTCGGCTGCTTGTAAATGGTCTTGCGGACCGTTTCTACGTAACCGGGCAGTTATTGGTGAGACCTGAAAGGTCTCCAACCAATCCCGACGAGAGTAAAATACTTAACCTAAGCTAACTACTATTACTACGTCTACTACTAACATCATGACTAGATAGCAACAACACCACTAAGGGCATCCCCTAGGGGGGACTTGAACCTTGGCTTAGGGCGTTGCTTGCGAGAGACTGGGAGGGAGACAGCTTGATGAGGGCTGAATTAACGGTGTGACTGCGGAGTCAGAAAGGACGACCGGCTCCGCGGCTGCGGCGGGTGAGCACGTTGGGTTAGGGCGGGAATGCGCTCATCTGTTCTCCGTATTTATAATAAAATCTTAGTTCATGACGAGAGAAAATATTGTTAAATAGTTTTAAGCATTATTTAAATTTTTATACTTAGATAAACCGTTAATAAAAAAACTCTTACATGACATTGTACTTTATTTTATTAAACAGCACAAAACTAACATAGAAATAAATATAATTGAAGCTGGCTTAAGGCATCTCGAAGAACCGAGTTTATGACCCATCATTCGAATTTTCTGAAATCAAAACATTTGTCGTTACCATAGATAATTACCATAGAGTTGAGTAGATAACGCAAGTGGACCTATTTTGCGTGCCGCCAGTAGGAGAAATGATCCTAATTTGTATGCTGCTAACTCAGTTCCTTCGCAACACGCTTGTTTTTATATAATTTGACAAACATCTATTCGAATCTATATCTGTGGTCATTATATTTTATTCTGAGATTTGGATAAATAACATAACATCACGCCTGTATTCCCCGAAGGGTTGGGCAGAGGTGTATAGGAACACCCTAATTTCGCGATTATTTTTTAAGTCCCATGTAATAGGAAGCAAGCCTATTGCCATCAACCGGGCAAAAATCTAAACTCCGGGCTGACACAGGAATTCCATATGGAAAAACCAAATAACACTGCCTGACCTGGGGATCGAACCCAGGAACACACGATCAGCAGTCGCGTTTGCCACCAATAGACAAACGAGGTAGTTAGCAGAATTGGATCTCTATAAGGTATATCGCGTTACTATTAATATGGTATAGCACGTAACTTGGCAAGAATAGAGAAGAGAATTCCTCTCCTTTCTTTCTTCGGAACAGACATGTTTTAAAATAAAGATAGCAGATAGCATGACCTCCAACTACACTAGCGCTATCTGCTTTTAGTTTTTGAGAATACCTTCCATTGCAGAAGATCAAAAGTGTATAAAACTGAAAGGAGAGGGTAGGGGAAGGGATAAACATCTCGGAAAGCTTAAGACTTCCTCTTAACTCGCTTTTGTTCAGTTAGTGGAGTAGTTATTTACCATCATGTCTGGGTACACGTTGGACCGCGGCGTGATGTAGTCCATCTTGCATAAACCTCGGGGCGAGCACACGCCCACTACGTTCATTGACACACACACACTGCCGGCGGGCCACGCGCGGACCCACGTCTTGTTGCATTCAAAGCCTTCGCATAGACGTACTGTCATGTTCGCTGGAAAGGGAGGACATTGTAGTAGGTATACATTGATCCAGAGTCAGCTCGGAGCGGCATTGAACCAATAGTATTCAAATAAAGCGCTGGGTACTCGACGCTGGACTGCAATTAAAGATGTTTGCGCTGGTCCAAAGCCAATCCGGTGCAGTGGTGGCCCAGTGGTAACGGCCCCGACTTACGAGTTGTATGTCGTGGGTTCGAACCCAGCCAGGCGCATTACTTTGTGTAATTTATTTCATCACCACTGCTCTCAAAACGGTGAAGGAAAACATCGTGAGGAAACCGGTATGTCCTAGAACCAAAAATTCGAAGACATGTGACATCTACCAACCCGCACTGGGCCCGCGTGGTGGATTACGGCCCATTCCCTCTCACAGAGAGGAGGCCTGTGTCTCGGCAGTGGGAACATTATAGGCTGATGATGATGAAAGCCAATCCAGCAATGCTGGTTCCAGATAGGTACTGAATCAACGTAAATCCACCTTTATGGAGTCGTCTGTCGTGTGGTACCCGTGAGAGGGTTGCTTTGAGGGGCTCGTGGTTAATTACCAACGATTTGCGAGGTTAAGCTGCGCTTGCCGTAGTCACTCTGTGGATGGGTGACCGTTTGTCACACATCGAGACCTCTCCGTGCCTTGGAGAGCACGTTAAACAGTCGGTACCAGGTGTCATACGAATACCTATGACAACCTTTACGGGAAGTTAGAATCCCGAAAGTCTGGCAACGAGTCTAACTTTAGAATATCGGTATTGCCCTGTAACTGGGTTGCGGAGTGGCTGATGGCAGTCGCTCCGTGTAAAATACTGGTATGCATCCTCAGCTGCGCTTGCCGCGGCTGGTGGGATGGGTGACCGTGACCGTTCGTTACCCATTGAGACCCCTCCGTGCCTTGGAGAACACGTTAAACAGTCGGTCCCAGGTGTCATACGAATACCTATGACAGCCTTTACGGGAAGTCAGAATCCCGAAAGTCTGACAACTAGTCTAACCTTAGGATATACCCTGTAACTGGGTTGCGGAGGTCTAATGGCAGTCGTTCCGTGTAAAATACTGGTATTCAGCCACATCTGGTTAAACTGGAAGCCGAACCCAACATAGTTGGGAAAAGGCTAGGCAGAGTAGCAGCGGGTTGTTGCTGGATCGGTCGCGCGCGGCTTTCGGTGCCCCCACGCACGTTGGATCCCATCTCAGCAGCAGTCTTAGATAAAACGATTATAATGAACTAACGTCCTCTATAGTCTTTGTCAGGCCAGTTATCAGGCAGTGGGTTGTGGCTGGCGAGTCTTTCATGAGCGGCCTCCTCAGCGTCCACGCACTGGTCGCGCCCGTCTGTAACCGGCAGCTTACAGCAAATGCCGCACATGTTTATGTCGCCCAGCAGGGAACCCTGAGGCTGAAGTATAAATATGTACTTAGAAGGCTTTCTTTCTATCTGTATTTTAAAAGGGACCGAAAATTCCTCCAAGACAGTTATTATACAGTTGTCCCTGGACACACACAAATGAAAATGGGTGAAACTAGCCCACAATTTTATCGACAAAAAATAGAAAAGAATTATATCGAAGTTTTCATTTAGGTATTTATTAATAAAAATGAATAGCTTTTATTTATTGCATGTAGGTATTTCGTTTAAATAAAAACAATAATGATGGCAGAGAGTTGATGTAGCGTAGCAAATAAAAAGCAACGCTTAAAAACAATAAGTCATCAAGTTAACAAACGCGTTCCTTTGAAGATTTCTTTTTGATTTTTTATAAGTATGATTTTAAAAAAAATAAAATACAGTAAAACTGCGTAACTTTACCCAATAGTATCAACTTTGCCTGAAACTTACTAACTCTTCCACTAGGTATTTACTCTTCTAATATTTTACACTGACGGACTCATAAACTGCATCAAAGTTCAGGATTATGTACCTGATTCAAAAGTATAAGGTATAAGGTATAAACGGGCTGGTGTCCGCATTATCCTGAATATTGATGCAGTTTGAAATTATTGGGTAAAGTTACGCAGTTTTACGGTACTTATGTTTATTTTTGTTTTTTGTTAATCGATACATTGTGGTCTAGTTTCACCCGTTTTCATTTGTGCACATTATCGAGGGATACACTGTATAAACACAGCACTACACGCTTAAAACACGTTAAGGTCTCCAATGCTTCAGAATTAAACGTTCTTCCGAAAACTCCTCGATACAACGCCGCAGGGCAAGCATGCACGATTTCACTTCACACATAACATCACGCCTGTATTCCCCGAAGGGTTGGGCAGAGGTACCTACTAACACTCTCATTTCGACGTTGTGCTTAAGTCCCATGTAATAAGGGGCGAGCCTATTGCCATCAACAGAGCACAAATCCAAACTCCGGGCTGCTACTGAGGAATTCCACACGGAAAAACCCAATAACACTGCCTGAACTGGAGATCGAATCCAGGACCTCGCGATCAGCAGTCGCGCTTGCCACCACTAGACCAACGAGGCAGTTTCATTTCATTATTTGCCTTATATTAAATAGAATTGTGTTAAGGATGATTTTATTCTCATATCGATAGCAATGGCGGTCCGAGTGCCCCCAAAATCGTTCACGTCAAATTGATAAACCTCCTAACAATAGATACTTATACCCATATTCTAAGACGTTCCTCCAAAACTTACTCGATTCATACTCGACTCAGAACGGCCTCAAAAACACCTTCAAAATTGTATTCTTAGGCGCAATTTCGAGTGAACTTTGAGGTTCCTCGACGGAGTCATTACGTCATAATTTGAATTATCTGCATCGCGCAAATCATGCCGCGATAAATAATTGTAAGGTAAGCATATTCGATAAAGTCTTCAAAACTAATTTTTATTACATACGAACTTTGACACTTCCTTCCTTAAGGTAGGTTCCGAGGTACCTTGAGTTTGACAGATGATTTCTTACCTCGACTGAAGAAAAATCTCGAGTCGAGGACGTTTATGTCAACTATAACTACTGATGGTAGTGAGAAAGGCTGAGTCGAGGTGGAGTCGAGTCGTGTAAGTTTTGGAGGAACGTCTTAGAATAATTGGGTGTTAATTTACAAAACAAAAAAGAAATTGTACAATAAATTCTAATTCAACTTATTTTACTGTTAATAAGGCCCCTTCAAATCAAAGTCTTTGGCTACTGATCGATGGCTGCAGGTAATTAAGCTACAAATCTTAACGACCAAATTCTGCTTACCCGAGTCTTCTTCAGACACTGGCATTCCTTGAGTCCTAATGTGGCACACTCAGCGGCGTGGCAGGACCCATCTGCCAGACACCTGCCATTTAAACCACATCGACACTCTGACGTTAACTCTGCACACGTACACTCCTGGTCTTGTGTTCTGCAGTCCTGGAATTATTTTGTAATCATCGTCAGCCCCTATCAAAAGCCTCAATGAACGGGGAACAGGGACGATGAGCTACTTTTGGCAGTCTTCGTAGTAATTTTGGAAATTGTTGGTCGCCTGTTCTATTCTACCTAGCCTTTTCCCAACTATGTTGGGGTCAGCTTCCAGTCTAACCAGATGCGGCTGAATACCAGTATTATACACGGAACGACTGCCATCAGACCTCCGCAACCCAGTAACTGGGCAATGCCGATATCGTAAAGTTAGACCGGTTGTCAGATTTTCGGTCTATTGACTACCCGTAACGGCTTCTTTTCGTGTAGTTAGTGAGACCTGGTGTCAGAGTAGGCCTCTGACTTAGCTTCACATGCCGTCGATAAATATCTCTCAGGCATGCCGATTTCCTCACGATGTTTTCCTTTACCGTTTTTTAAGCAAGTGATAATTATATAATACGCACACGAATCCGAAAAGTCCGAGGTGCGTGCCTTGGGTTCGAACTCGAGACCTATGACTTGGCAATCCAACGGTCACACCATTAGGCTATCACTGCTGTAACGGCTGTCATAGGTATTCGTATGACACCCGAGACCGACAGTTTAACGTGCTCTCAGAGGCAAGGCTCTCGATGTGTAACGAATGGTCACCCATACACGGACTGACCGTGACAAGCGCAATTTAACCTTGCAAAGCATTTTTTTTTAAACTTTGCCCTACACTAGAATTTCTCCTGTATCGTGGGTGCGTTTACAAACACAAATCTTCACACGCACAAACATCCAGACCCAGAACAACTATCTGTAAACCATACAAATATTTGTTCCGTGCGGAAATCGAACCCACGACCCGTAGCGCAGAAGTCGATCGCTAAGCCATTACACCAAACGTGTCGTCAAATATGATCCGCGCGGTTGAATAATTAGCCACGGATGTCTCGCGGTTGTCGGTCACCTATGGAAGCCTTTCCCCATCCGGGTACTATAATTTATTTTATTTATACCAAAAACGCAAAAGATTGTAGGCTTTCGTAAACAGACTACACTTCGTGACAATCTATAAATCCAAGAAGTTAAAACTGCCACAATTCCTTGCAATTATTTCTTGTAGGCACGACCCCGTTCAAAATGTTATTCATCCCCTAAATCAGAAGAACGTGCCGCCAAGGTTATTAGCGTCTCCCGCCGTCTTCGAATTTTGTTTAAGTAAAGATTGGACAATCTTGCTTGAGTCAACATTGTCAAAGGTAAGCCCGCTGGCATAGCGACCCACATTGTAATAATGGAATTCTAAAATGGACCTTGGCCTTCGATTTGGGGATTATTTTACGTATTTTACGTGGCTTCAATGTTGAGAGCTTTTTTATTTCTTAAATGATTGCATAAAGGGGATACCTAAAATCTTTCTGGCATAGGCCCCTGTGGCGTTTTTTTCATATTTGCGGCTCACTTTTAAGTTTGTGTATATGGATAAGTAGCGGACACTTAAACAGACGAAAAATGTCAGCAATATGGTGCTCTAAAACAGTCTTTCTCAAGGCGTCCCCTTGTGGGTGCTGGAGGCCTAGAGGGAGGCGGCAACGGGCCTAGATAAAAAAAAAATTAAAGTAATGAATGTCATTCTGGTTTTTAAGATGAGGTAAAGTAAAAAAAATTGGGGGCGCTGAAAAATAATTGTTTTTCAAAGTGGGCGGTAGATGAAATAAGTTTGAGAACCTCTGCTCTAAAGTGTCACGTTGACGAGGTATTTGGAGATAAAGATCGCCATATTATGAGAACAATGACAATCTCGTATAAATCGCATATAAATAAGTAATTCGTTCATTTTTAATGATTGTCATTGTTCTATGGCGATCTTTATTTTCAAATATCTCGGCAACGTGACACTTTAGCGCACCATATTGCTGTATTTTGTTGTCTGTACCCATATAATATACGTCAAAGTGCGTAGCAACTTTACCAAAAAAAAATATAGCGGCAAGGGTGGCTATGTTAGTTTCCATAGAAAAATATTCGAACCCCTTTATTCTTTGATGTCTACGCACAAACGGCGACTAGGTATAAAGAGATTTTTTATGTTTAAATGCAAATATAAGTACCTACCTATTTATTCATCTTGTAGTTGTTTTCATTAACTGGTTTAAACAAAACGAATAATTTGTGTTACTATGTAAAGGTCTACGCTTCAATGCGATCACCGCTTAAAACATACTTACAGCGCTGATAACATTCATTGTGGTGTTAAGCTCCTAATGTCACTATAATGTGTTGTCATTTTAAAAATAACTGGCGATTGGTAATATACTATTTTAAGCTGGGCACATTATCATGGATATTATAAGAAATGAACGGCTTATTTGCGGGGAAATTTCGCGTGAGACTTCGGCATCACAGACTAGGTAATATAAAAGTGTTTTATTAGTCTGAGTTCGCGGCATGCAATGGATAGCTATCTGGGCGAGGGGCTCATGGCTAATTAACAACCGCGCCGATCATGCGATTTGCGAAGTTAAGCTGCGCTTGCCGCGGTCTGTCCATGGATGGGCGACCGTTCGTTACACATCGAGACCCTTCTGTACATCGGAGAGCCCGTTAAAGCGTCGGTCCCGGGTGTCATAAGAATACCTATGACAGTCGGGCAGTCACAAGCCCGAAAGTCTGACAACCGGATATCGACACACTTACCTAATGGTGCGTCCAGACCTGACGAACGCGCCGCGAATGCGCCGCTCGCGCGCAGCGCTCGAACCGTTCGCGAGCCGCTCGCGAGCTGCGCGCGTGCATTTCATGTTCGTACAAAGCTCCGCGTGCCGCTCGCGCGCAGCTCGCGAAGGGCTCGCGCGCGAGCGGCGCATTCGCGGCGCGTTCGTCAGGTCTGGACGCACCATTAGGTAAGTGTGTCGATATCCGGTTGTCAGACTTTCGGGCTTGTGACTGCCCGACTGTCATAGGTATTCTTATGACACCCGGGACCGACGCTTTAACGGGCTCTCCGATGTACAGAAGGGTCTCGATGTGTAACGAACGGTCGCCCATCCATGGACAGACCGCGGCAAGCGCAGCTTAACTTCGCAAATCGCATGATCGGCGCGGTTGTTAATTAGCCATGAGCCCCTCGCCCAGATAGCTATTAGGATATCGACATTGCCCAGTAAATGGCTTGTGGAGGTCTGATGGCAGTCGCTCCGTGTACTGGTATTTAGCCGCATCTGGTTAGACTGGCAGTTGACCTCAACATAGTTGGGAAAAAGCTAGGCAGAACGAACGATGCGTATTGTCACTATAGTACTCCATTTCTTGGTACTCCATGCTTACAGGACACTTAATTATGATGGGTCTGCGCTGATGTGGTGTTCACTTAACACTATCAGACTCGTCAGGTGATCCTATGAATAATTGTGCCTATTGAGTATTGTTGCTATGCTGATGATACAATCGATTTCCCGGTCCTGTGCAAAGAATAGTGTTTGTTTTTTTTTACCATTCAACAAAAAACAAACAAACAGTTCGGGCTAGCGCGCACTGCCTCGTGTTTTTACACGCTTTATATTAGTATCACTTCACTAACTAACAATGTAATAAAATCTTGGAAGTCAATTTTAACCTATTTCTAATTGTCGTATCGAAATGAAACTTGGTATGTATATGTAGTTCGGATGACAATACTATAATTTGGTATCTTGGAGCTGATCTAATGATGGAGTCGAGAGGTGGATACTGGAACCCTTCAGTTTTTGTGCGTGATAAAAGCGTGTTTTATAGTTCTTTAAACGACATATTTTTATTTTAACGTATAATCTGTGAAGTATGGAGTTTCATAGAAGAGCGCGCACTGCGAATTATTTACCGCACACTGATTTACTTGTATTTATTTTATTCGTTGCGGTGAAAAAAACGTACCGCAAATGACTGCAACGCAGTGCGTGCGCGCACTTATGGTTGAGGAAAGGAATCATATCAGGAGCTTGGGAAGCAACTTTAAAAAATATTTCTAATACTTAGTCTTATCTCTAACTTGGCTAATTAGGTAGGTACTTTTAATCCAATTGTTTACAAGAGTCAACTCATTATAGTCGCATCGGCAAACTTCGTAAAACCGATCACTTCCGAACTGAGTGTGACTTTTAGACCAAAAATGTTTATTACTGCTGCAGTAAAAATGATCTTTACGCTGACGCAATAAGTGTGCGTGGCGTGAAAATGATTGACTGCCATTGGTTGTTCAGTCAAGCTCGCCGGTGCGACTTCTTAGTTTTGTCGTACTGTACTATGTAAATAAAGCTTATAATCGTCAATCAATCTAATAGTAGGTCGATAATAAATCAAAATTTCAAGCGGAATTACAAAACACAATAAAACTAAAAAAGCTTGTTATAAATTTAATGAGTTTATTACGGAAGAATACTATGAAAATAAATGAAAAAAGAAATACAATGCATACCCAATGTTATTAAAAACTAAAAATAAGTCATTAAAAATTTGTAACAAACTCCAACAAAAATAACAATAAATAGAATACATAAACCAAAATATCAAAATGAAAGTATGAACAATGAAAATTTTGATAGGTAATTGAAAAAAATAATACATTTAATGTCAAAATCAAAAGAACCATTTTAAATAAATTACAAGGACGATTGATATTAATATTATACTACTAACAATACCACTCTTAAGCAGGTTTGCGAGCTTGCATTTGGCGGTGCAGCAGAGCCCCTGGGAGGGGTGGCACATCGCCGACGGGGCCACTGAACAACCATCTTTATGGAGTGTGCTGTAAATAAACACCAAAGAGTTAGTTGTGGGGTTGTGGGTTTCAAAATTAAAAATACGTCAGCGTGTGCAAGTTCACTAAAGAAGGGCACCTAAACCATCCACTAACAAGTTAAATCGCGAAAGTCAGTAATGGGAAGAGAAGAATCAGCCCTATATGCGACAGACTTAGAAAGAAAAATACCAAAATTCGTACCCTTCTTCGACGATCAGAGCGCCTCCCCCTCGCGGAGTGCAGCACGGATCCTGGTGGATGCACCGCGATGGCAGCCCGCAGTCACAAGCTTCTCCTTCTTCTACTATTCCTAAAATATAAAAAAAAACGTTTTGCCTTCATTCAGTCTAAGTTGAGGTGTTCTAGTTCTTGGTAGGGTCGTGGTTGTTGCCATGGTAGGTGCTCTAGAACTGCGAACGCCTTTTTTGTTTGAAAATCTCGTGACGCGGGGACGTTTCGGCTCAGCTATTGTACCATTAGTGGTACAGGGCCGTTCCGTGGGGTTACCGTACATGTTCATGTCCTGGGAATTAGTTGGTGTATAGGCCGTTGTTCTTCTTTTCGTGTGGTTAGTGACTAACCTGGTGTCAGAGATTATGTCTATGCCGCCCATGGGCCTCTGATTTGGCTTCACATGCCGTCGAGAAATATCTCTCAGACATAGGTTTCAGGTTTCCTCTCTCCTCTCAGGTTTCCTCACGATGTTTTCCTTCACCGTTTTTAAGCATGTGATACCTATTATACAATACGCACATGAATCCGAAAAGTCAGAGGTGCGTACCTTGGGTTCGATCTCGAGACCTATGACTCGGCAGCCCGACGGTCACACCACTAGGCTATCATTAGGCCGTTAAGTTGATCTTGGGCACATCGGCCATTCGTTGAAGCAAAAAATTAGGGACGGTTTGTCACAACTTCTGCTGAGGATTGTAAAACCAGAAACATCATATCACCGATAAAAAGCTTTCTATGGTCATCATTATCAGAAAATAGAAATATATTTATTTGCCAGAAAACATGGTCACAAGTTAATACATTTCATCACGTTTCGCCGACATGGCGGTATGCAAATTTATACAAAATAAACAAAAATAAGTGCATCCATTTAAAGTACATTATAATTACACTTATTTATGTACTTTGAATTTTAGGATTACCTACTGATTTTCAGTTATTTCAGGGCAAGGGAGACTGACCTGAAGTTATTGATGGTACCACTTACCGTTCCCACAATACGGCCTATCCTCTTCTATTAAGCAATAGCTCATACTACTTAGCGTGGTAGCAATAAGTCGTTTGCTGCACAGCGAGAACTCGAAGTTCAAGCCATTGACCGCCGTCGAGGACTGAGAGCCCATGAGGTAGCCGCGACACTCTGGGTTCGGAAAGTTGTCGTCGTGGTGGGCGCCAAAGCTGTGGCCTGAGGAAATGAATTACCAAAATCATCATCATAACATTACGCCTGTATTACCAGAAGGATTGTGCAGAGGCATACAGAACACCCTCATTTCGTTGTTATGTTTAAGTCCCGTATAATAGGGGGCGAGCCTATTACAACAACCGGGCACAAATCCAAACTCGCAGACTGCTACTGAGGAATTTCACACGAAAAAACCCAATAGTACATTGCCCGACCTGGGAATCGAACGCAGGACCTCAAGATCACTAGTCGCACTTGCCACCACTAGACCAACAAGGCAGTTACCAAAATGTAGTCCGTAAATAATTATAGTTTCCCTCGTTCGTGGGAACCGTGAATAGAGACTAAGGGATTTCATCACGAGGACGGGGAGCCGCATACTTCCACGCGACCCTAATACATTTCTCAATCCGCGTGTCAACTGTGGTGATTGTTCTGCCTAGCCTTTTCCCAACTATGTTCGGGTCAACTTCCAGTCTAACCAGATGTGGCTGAATACCAGTAGGTATTTTACACGGAGCGATTGCCATCAGACCTCCGCAACCTAGTTACTGGGCAATGCCGATATCCTAAGGTTAGACCGGTTCTCAGACTTTCGGGCTTCTGACTTCCCGTTACAACTGTCATAGATATTTGTATGACGATTTAACGTACTCTCCGAGGCACGGAGGGGCCCGATGTGTAACGAACGGTCACCCATCCGCAGACTGACCGTGGCAAACGCAGCTTAACCTTGCAAATCTTATGATTCGCACGATTGGTAATTAGCCACGAGCCCCTCCAACTGTGAACTGTGGTGATTATGGCTGATATTCTCTCCCGACCGTTAATTACAGTCCCCATTTGAGATAAATATTTAGCAGTGGCTTTTACGCGGTTTGATATGACCAAGATGCTGCCATATTTATATCAATTCAACATCTTTTTTAACTGACTTCCAAAAAAGGAGGAGGTTCCCAATTCGACTGTATGTTTTTTTTGTATGTTTGTTCCGCGATATCTTTGCTAATTGTGAACCGATTTTAACGATTATTTTTTTTGTTTAAAAGAGTATTCTTTTGTCTTCACTTGGTCCCATTTAAATTTGGTGAAGATCTGATGAAGAATTTCGGAGATAGACAATTTGAAGTCGGTTTTATTTTTGTTAAAAAGTTATATTATTCTATTAAAATGTATGTAATAACACATTACCTATTTCATGAGCAAGTGTAAGGGCAGCAATCCTTTCAGGGACCCTGCCCAACTCCTCCGTCGTGGCGTGGGCTATAGCTAGGGTATTGAAAGAGCGGCCGTACGCGCGCCGGTCACACAGACCACCTGCCGCCCCACCCATGCCTCCACCAAGGGACGTGAAACTAAGAAATATGCAGGAAATAGCGGATAAAGAATGAATCAACTCGATTTATCACATTATGCAGCGGGCCATAGGCATCTCCGAAACTACGTGACCACACTCAGTAGTCCGCCTTTTATATTCAGCCTACCTAACCTGCCGTCATCAGGTACCCCCTGCCTATTGACTATGGCCACAGTAAACTAAGCCAACTTCCAGTTCCAATCATGTACAAGTTCTTTGGGGGTTCAGAAGACATCAAGAGAATGCTAGGTACTTCTAGGCACACACTGCAACAGGTGGCGAAGATTCTTAACCACATGACGGAGAAGGATTGAACTTAGTTGTTAAAAAAAATATTTATAAAGAACTCTTTCCCGTAGCGTGTAAATTTCTTAAATATCTACAAAAGGCAGTTTGCAGGTTGGGACACTAACACCCGTATAGATAAACATTACTAGAAGGTCTCACAGTGTGCTCAAACGCACTGCGTGGAAGACAGCTCTGTGACTGGTTGCCTTTAACCTGGCAACATAAAGGCGACCAGTCCACGACCCGTATTCAACACAGTGCGTTCGAGCACACTATGAGGCCTTCTAGTAATGTTTGTGTATACGGGTGTTACAGTTCCTCCAGACACGCTCGCTATTTGTTTTTAGCTATAGTGACAGTTTGGTGTAGGTATGCAGGCACCTTCTTCTGGCTTCCTGCAGCTTGAAATTACTGTGTCTAGAGTTACTAAAGTGTTTCTCAAGGCATAAAACGGTGTCTCCAGACACAGTAGCCCGTGGGCGTTCAGCCTTAAGCTGAAAACAAATTGACAGACGCGGCAGACAGCCGCCACTTATAGGTATGTGGATATGAATGAGCACTGAATAGTGCAAACTATAGGACGTAAGTCGTGGACATAACTTTGGGCCGTCCTTGAGAGTTCGGACGACCGATAGATATCTAGTCCGCTGGATATTTTTCGACTGTACACAGTTATAAGTCGCGTCCGTCAGCCGTGTCCGATACTTTGTTTCCAGCTTTAGTGGTATTTACCTTAAGCCCAAAGTCCTATTATAAAAGGCGTGTCCAGAGAACGCCACACCTAAGCAGACCTCCGACAGACGGCGTAGTCTCGCAAACCGCATAAGGTAGCTGCGTCCGTCAATCGACTTGTCCACCAGGAGGTTCCCAAAGACACGTGTGTTCGTCTCCTCCGACGTCAACACCAAAATGTACTTCACTGAGAAACCTGTTAAAAAAATCTTTTGATTGATCTCTTTTGGGCAGTCTAGAACACATTAGAATGTTCGAGTGCATAAATAATTTTGCTGGGTAATTATTGTGTCCTTATCCTACCCGTCTCTTCAGACTTCAAGCAACTCCAGTAAGGGCTTGCGCCCACTGGCGGCACGGCACGGCACGGCACGGCATGGCAAGGGATTTTTATGCGACGAATAGGAATTTAACATAAGAGTATGACAATAAAATTGAAATTTCAATGATAACACTGGTCTGCGAATTTTTTTTTTTTGAAAAGTTTTTTTGTTAAATGGTTAATATTTGTTTTAATTGTCTTAAAAGTAATAGAAAACGGTATTCATATGATAGGTATATACCACGTCACATTTATCAGATTTAGATGATATTGTATTTGAATACGAAAAAGAACAACAATTTTTTTTATAAAATGAATGAGAATCATTTGAGGTTATTTTGTAAAGTTTTATTGAGTCTATGGCTATTAAAATACAACATTAAGGTATACACGAAGAAAATAATAATAATAACGTTTTCTTTTTTGAAAAAAAGCTGCGGTTTGTTGGTTTTCGTTTATGATTTTTTATTTCATCTCTGTGTATCATCTAGCTATAGTCGGCCATCATATTAACGTCCCAACGGTCTTGATATTTTCTTTACATCTCTTTTATGTCCTGATGAAACCGTTTACCTTGTTCTTCACTGTAGTCGCCTAGATTTTTTGGGAAAAAAACAATGTGAGACAAAAAATGAATTTTCAGACTCATATGAGAGCCAACATTTTTTTTTGTTACTATTTCTCACAGGGGAAAGCCGTGTTAGTAACAATAGACTATGGGATGGTTGGTCATAGAGTATAGAATATAAATATAGGTAGATCATGGAATAAATTTTGTAAAAAAATAAACGAACTTACCGATCCAACGAACTATTATATATTTATCTATATGCAAAAAGAATGTAACGTGATACGTTAAAACGAAGTTTATATTTGCTATATACAGACCAACATCTACATGTTTGTGATGAATTTATTTAAAAAACTTTTTCATCGCAGACCTGTGTAATCATCGTAGTTATAAAAACAAAGCTGCGCAGTGTCCTACAATATTTTTCTTTTCGTGTGGTTAGTGACTAACCTGGTGCCAGTGTTTATATCGCCCATGGGCCTTTGACTTGGCTTCACATGCCGTCGAAAAATATCTCTCAGGCATGCCTATTATATTTCCTACGATAATTATCATTGAAATTTCAATTTTATTGTCATACTATTAAGTGATATTTCTATTCGTCGCATAAAAATTTCTTGCCGTACCGTGCTGCCAATGGGCGCAGGCTCGAAGTCTAGTGTCGGTTTACGGTAAGCTCTTATTAAATTTTAGCGAGGTGATAGTCTAATCTTTGGGAATATATGTTAATTAAGTAACCACAAAAAAATATTCGTATCGCGTAACTTTTATCTCGGCCGTCTCTAAACTCGTACTAACCAATATTATCCGGCACACCATCTTCATTGAAATCAGCATTCCTAAATATGATATCAGCTTGCGCGACAGCATGCATCATTCTCCGCACCACATGGTTCAGGCTGGAGTTGGCATCCTTCTCGAAGAACATTTTATCAGCCAAGAGCAGAAGGTCACAGATCCTTGCGCGAGCTACACCGGGGACTTTCTGACGTTCTTCTATCCGGTAAGGGAAGTAAGGATCGCGTTCCACACGTTCTAAAACATTTTGCTAGGAAAGAAGACGAGCGGTTAGATTAGATAGAAGAAATAAACCCTATGTACTTGGAAAAAGCTAGACCAGTCTGGCTGCATTTGTGCTGTGATGATGACACACAGATGGAGGGATAACTAAACATCCAAGTTGTCTTCTTTAATAGCCAGATACAGACTCCGCAAGACGGCCACAAAAGTTTTTTTAATATTATTTGTCTTTGTTTCTCGGTACTTCTTCCTGCCTCCTAGCCGTGTCCCAATTATGTTGAGGTCACCTTCCATTCTAACCAGATGCGTCTAAATACCAGTATAATTCACGGAGCGACTGTCATCAGACCTCCGCAACCCAGTTAACTGGGCAATGCCGATATTCTAAGGTTAGACCGGTTGACAGACTTTCAGACTTCTGACTACCCGTAACGACTGTTATAGGTATTCTTATGACACCCGGGACCAACGAGTTAACGTGCTCTCCGAAGCACGGAGGGGTCTCGGTGACGACGAATAGTCTATGGACTGACCAGGCAAGCTCAGTTTAACCTCACAAATCATATGATCAGGACGGTTATTAATTAGCCACGAGCTCCTCGGTCCCTATCAGGACTAAAAAGGCAGAACTAGATCAATATTGTGGTCAAAAAATCAAAGACCCATACTTACCCATGTGTTTTCCAGCAAAGAGACGGCCAACCTTTCTCGTTTCTTGTCGTAATTTAGTTAAAAGTACAGTACCTAAATTTATCTGGCAGCCCTGCCAACCCTGGGCAGTGCTGTCACCATAAAAAGCCATCATCTTCACCTGATCACCTGTGCATGATCGCGACGAGCACGTGGCGCGGCCATGTTATCGTTCTCGAATGCGCCGAAGAATTTGGTGGGATCGTCGAGGCCATACGGATCCGCGTTCAGAGTGCGGTTACCTGGTGGACAGAGAGGTAATAAAGGGGTCCGAACATTTTTCTATGGAAGCTGGCATAACTACCCTGCCGCCATTTATCTTATTTTTTAAGTAGCAGCGCACGTTTTGACTTGTATGTACTTATGGTTAGAGGACACAACAAACAAAAAATGTCAGCCATATTGCTGACATTTTTTGTTCATCATCGTGAAACTTTAGGGCCTAGTGTCACGATGAAAATAAAAATTTGTTAATTTTTAATGATATTCATTGTTCTTATTTGACGATCTTTACCTACAAATATCTCGGCAACGTGACACTTTAGGCAAGGGTGTAGCTACAGCCGTATCAATGATATGGGGGCCTCGGGCTAGAGGGGCCCCGACGCGTGTAAGCAAACATTCGTAAAATGTTATCTGTAATCTCACTCAAGCTCTTACGCCGTACGCCAAACTCTAAACTCTTAAACGATAAACTCAGCACACTATATAACCGTAAACCATGGTTTTTGGTTTGGTTTTCTCCATTTGGGCTAAGCAGTAGTCCAGTAGAAGGGCCTCCCGACAGATTCTGATAAAGGGCCCGTCTAAGGCAAGCAACGCCACTGACTTAAGGGCATCATGTTGCTGTCATTTTTTGTTTGGTGTCCTCTACCCATATGTACCAGTTACAATTTGAGCCGCAACTTTAAAACAAAATTTTAATGGCGGCCACAAAGGTTCTATCCCCTTTATTTAACTTAAAGAAAATAACGATTATTGGTTTCTAAGTACCCAATTCTTAACTCTTGACCACGATCGTTACATCGGTAAATTTTTTAATCCAATTTGGCCACTAATTTATTTGGCAAGGCCTCTTTGGCTGGCTAGGTTATGGAAAAGTGTTTTTAATTGTTAACTGATTTAACGGTAAAATTTCTTAGTTGAAAACAAAGATTGAGCCACACCTACTGGGAAATTGGCAAAGGTTACCATACCATACCATGCCGAAATTAAATAATCTACAAGATATTTTATAAGCTTACATGCCGATCCGAAATGCTGTCGTCATGGACAAAGTTTGGGTGTTCGAGCTTCGGAGAACAAATCTTTCATAAAATAATATTAAATTCCGAAAATTACATAATTAAATGCGTAATATAGGGAGTTTGAAAATACAGATTCCAAAACTTTGTGTTATCTTCTAGTTAGGAGAGTTCTATGAAAATTATTATCAAGGTCAGGCATGCGCCATTCCTCAACTACCAGTTGATCGTTGTTTGGTTAAGATCTAGTGGGATACTGGTAATCGAGGCCAAGGCCGTAGCCAGAAATTTCGGCAAAATTTCGTTCGGGGGAGGAGTTGAACCCAGGACAAAAAAAACAATTACAATAACGAGTGATTTAAAAAGCATTTCTCATTTTAAAAGTGAATTAATTGTCTGAGCTTTCGGAGGGATTCGTAACCCCAAACTTTCTCCCCCCCGGCTACAGTCTTGATCGAGGCATCGCTGCGTCTCTTACGATCGATCCCAATAACGGATCTCAATCTAAAATCTCTAGATTGATGTTTTTGACATAAATTCAATAGAGGTAATGGTGTCGATTCAATTGCGCACTTTGACAGGATTAAACTAAACTAAGGGTGGTTGTCTCTGTGTTTCAATAGAAAAATAAAGTGACAGAATCGACACCAATGTCAAAAACATACATCAATCCAGAGATTTCGGATTGTGATTGGCCGTTAGTGCTGTGTCCAAATTTTATTTTGTTCATTCATTCATTAACCGTAAGTTTAAACTTCAAAGTACCCTCGATCTCAACGCTTTTGAACTTTTGTAACGATCAGCAACAGCCTACAGCGAAAACCTCTCGTTCTGAATAAACGATGACAGTTTTCAGCTTTAATGGGTTCCGAGATAAAAATCTCACAAGCACAAACAGAAGTATCGCCATATAAATATGAAGTCCATAGCTCAAAAAACCAGTCATAGGCAAGTTAAAGGTGATCTTGGGACTTTGCAATGCTGGATCTTGGGCAAGATACGAGAATTCACATTGCTGCAAGGTATTCTTAAAAAAATCTACCCAAGTGTAAAACGCCATAGAATTGCTGGTCTTCCCCTAGGTAGCCTTCAGCGCTGCCTGAAGAAGGATCCTCGACGGGGAACCCGTATGCCATGGTGATGTTATCCAGTGGGACGCCCCTGACGACCGGCGGAACATCTTCGTATACTTCGTCAGGATCTTCAGGATCCAAGAACAGGGCAGAGTGACGCGTTGTGAGATGCGAGGATCCTGAAATTATCAGAAAGGATAGCCCCGATTGTTGAGCATCGATTGAAGTAACTAAAAATATTGCCTTCTTTTACTAGAGGTTAAATAAGAAAGAGATAGAAGAAAATGGGAGCTGTCAGACTTGTAGAAGCGACAACACAGAATATGCTACCAGGTGTCACCTCAAAACTTGCTGAAGTTACACGCTGAATCTTATTTGCACAGATTCTAATTTGCACAAGTAAATAGTCGGAAAAACGATATACCGCGCAGTGCCAGTGCAGCTAAGCACAGTCCTGTGGTGTTCTTTAGCTCTGCCCGAGCAAGCCAGCAGCAGTGGTAGCCTAGCGGTTGAATGATTGCCATCCATGCAGAATAGTCTGAGTTCGAACCCAGCCCGCACTTATGACTTTTCGAATTCATGTGCGGACCAGAATTTGATTATCACTTGCGTTAGCGGTGAAGGAAAACATCGTGAGGAAACCTGCACACCTGAGGGCTCCAAAAAGTTCTAGATGGTGTGTGTAGTTCGCCAACCCACACCAGGCCAGTGTTGTGGACTGAAGCCTACACTCTTCTCATTTTGAGAAGAGCAGCAGCAGTGTGGCAGTAAAGGGCCGATTATATTTATGTTATTAGTCTAAAAAATTACGAAACCGACATCCTATTTTGTGAAGAAGCCAGAAATATGTGCTTACCAATGGGCTGTAACTTCAAGCATAGCAAATGGACTTCCTTTCCAAACCTGGCTTCCAATATATGGTGGCCATACGCACCGCAGACGGTGTGGTGATGAGATTTGATGACCGCGCCATTCACCGTGAGAAGTAAATATGCACAGACCACTAACACAGAGGACATGGCATAATTTTGAGTTTCACCAGACCATTTCCAAAATGTTGTTATGTAATGTCATCATGACAGTAATTTAGCTTTTTCTAGGTGACTTAGCTAAGTGAAAATTTTAGCACTGCATAAAGAACTATTTGGTATTTTCCAGCAAAAAACAAGATAGCCTTGTTAGCAAAGGAAGTTTTGATTATAATCTAATACCTTTAAACGAGTAATTCTTGTATATAATAATAATATCTTTATTCATTCCTAATAGAGATTGCAGACATACCAAGTAGACTTAATGTATATAGAAGTAATTTACAGTAATCTCTATACAGGTAGTTGTTACACTGCTCTCCTAGCTAGGTTATACAATAACCTGTGTTAAGGACTAGCAGTCCCCATCCCCTGTTCCTATAATTTTCACAAACTAAGGAGGCACATAGTGCTATTAATTCTACAATCTCATTAAAGGTAAGTATAATAAAATATTACTAAGAAAGTAATTTTTTTTTTTTTGAAAAGTTGTGTGCCAGCAGGTGTGTGTGAGTGTGTGTGTGCGTGAGTGTGTGTGAGTGTATGTGTGTGGTGTGTGTGTGTGGGCGCGTGTGTATGTGTGTGCGTATGTGTGACGAAAACAATAAAGAAGAATAAGTACTTTTGTTAAAGATCTAACTAAGCATATCTTCAGTTTCATCAAAACTTTTATTTTGGAAGGTCAGGTGCGTAGTACTCTCAACCGGCGTGCGTGTATGACAAGATGTATGAATGTGGATGAAGCGAAAGGGGTATGTAAGAGTCGTAGCATGTGGCGTTCTATAGTTTCTGCCTACCCCTATGGGAAAAAGGCGTGAGATTATGTATGTATGTATGTTTTATTTTGGAGAAAAGACTGGATTCTTTTTTTGCAGTTGTAGTAGGTTCAGCCGTTTATTGTTAAGTCTTTGCTAATTTTATTGTATAGTGATGGACCTAGAAAATAGAAAAATCTTTTAACAAACGTCGATTGGGTCTGTGGAACGGTACAAATGATATCTTTCCGACGTTTGTCTAACGCTCTGTGTGGCGTGTTACGGTGCTGCAACAGTACTGTCTGTAGAATGAAGTGTTGCCGCACATTGAGAACATTCCAGGCTTTATACAAATCATTTGTAGGAAAACGTATGTGTCGAAAGGTGGCCACTTTCAATATAGCTCGATGTGTGACTTCCACAGGATTCAGCACAGTTTTTGCTGCACCACCCCAACAGGAAATACAGTACGTAATGATGGTTACACACAAGGCAATGTAGATGTTACGAATGATTTTCGGGTTAGCAACACTACGAAGTGTTTTAAATATGTAAATTAATTTACGAACTCTGCTACTTAGTTGACTAATGTGTTCTTTGTAATTTAAATTATTATCAAAGATGACACCAAGGTATTTGATATGCTCCACTGCTGAGATAAGTGGACATGCAACCCGCGATGATATGCATTGGCACGAATGAGCTTTTAGGCGTATTGAAGATTTAGGTTGTGAGGCGGAGCTTATTGAATATGACATAAATTTAGTTTTAAATGTGTTCAAAGTTAATGCATGTGAGTAAAGCCAATTTAAGGTTAGATCGAAGCCGTGCTGAGCTGTATTTTCAAGATCAGACCATGAGTCAGCGACGAAAGTTATTGATATACATCACAATATATATATACAATGATATGTATGTATATGTTATAGATATACAATGCTAAGATCATCTCTTTTGCCGACGATACCGTCGGCAAAAGAGTTGATCTTATGTTGTCTATGGAGAGGTTACATAAGTCGTTCATATAGACAAGGAAGAGCGTGGGATCCAAGATGCTTCCTTGTGGAACGCCATAGAGGATAGGGAGCTCATCACTAGTGTGGTTGTCAATTTTAAATATCTGGGATCGATCAGACAGGTAACTCTTGAAAAGCTCTAATTGCAAACCCCTGACACCTACCTTTTCAAGTTTGAGTAAAAGAGTCGAGACGGGAACAGTGTCAAATGCATTCGCGAGGTCTAGGTATATGGTTAGTACCTTTTTGCTTTGGTTTATATTCTGAACAACGTAACTAGTAAGGACTTGCACTGCATCACAGGCTGATCTGTTTTTTCGAAAGCCATATTGCTTTGGTGATAACATATTGTAGTGTTCGAGGTAGTAAATTAGCCTTTTATTAATTAAGCGCTCCAGAACTTTTGACAGTGAACTCAAAACTGCAATGGGGTGATAGTTATTCGGCACGTTCCCGTCGCCTCCCTTGAAGACTGTTTTTTTTTTATTTATTGTAAATGTGAGTACCATGTAGGGTAGCTTTATACACGAATTTTGTAAATTTTTGGCGGTTCTTGAGTTTTTTTTGTGACCCACACAAATATCCACCTGATTGATAGCGTCGTGCAGCGATCGGGTTGTTGAGCTCCCTAAAATAAGGTTTGAGCTCCGCGATGACTGATGCAGATGTACCGTCAGTTAGGACAGGTCAACTCGAACCTGCTATGGCACTTTCCTCAAAAGGCCATTCCAGACGTTGCCCTACATCATTTCACCCGCATAGTTTTTATACTACAATGTCTGGACTTAAAGAGACCTTGACCTCTGAGTGTGTTTCGGGTTTTCTTCTCAGAGCTAGTCAGATAGGAAACGCCGGCGCCATCTAATCTTAAAAAAAACATTACATTGACTTGTAAACGTGTCTGTAACAGATTTATTTACAGAAATAACAATCATTTATCATTAATGTAGTCGTGAAACAACCGGCCCTTAGACTGCTTTCGTTGGCGAGACTCTATAATACACTACAAACTTACGTAGGTACGTTAGTAGGTACTTATTACATCAATGGCCATTCGTAAGCTACTAATGACCTAATTGAGTTGCCATATTGTATTATTCAATTGCTATTTTCATGGCGGCAGTCTCGTATAATTTGAATAATAATTAAATTCTGTTTAAATAAACGTGTGTTCGTTTCACAGTGTATTGTTAGAGTTATGTGTTTGTCTGTTTGTCGCAAATGGCAATTACAAACCAGTTTTAAATGATAACCAGTTGTATATTGATTGTTTAAGGGGTGATTTTTTTTAATGCTGGAAATTCAAAATCGAATCTAAGTACATATATACAAAAAAATATAGTTAATGGTTGAAGGAGTTATGATTTATAATAAATAGGACTTTTCTATGATTCGTTTTTATTTTAAATTATCTTTAATAAAATAGACCTAATATAGATTAGCCAGCCAGAATTAATTATAGGTACAAAGTAATACAAGGTAGTTTTTTTTTGCAAAATTCGGCTCAACCAACAGTTTTTCATTAACCAGAAAATTATTGACGCAATCTCTTCTAAAAAATATTAAAAATAAAACCACTCTGTACATAATATCTTGTTTACGATTGTACATTATGATTGGTAATACCTACGATCCAGCACGTGGATCCAGCACATTGCTTTAATGAGTAAACTCAAAGGTTGCAATTGTACTTATTTGTATAATTAAAAGTCCATCTAGTTCAAAGTACAGTTGTCGTCATTTGCGTACTTCCCAGCAAAGAATTAGCACTCTTTTTTAACCGACTTCCAAACAAGGAGGAGGTTCTCAATTCGACTGTATGTTTTTTTATCTGTTTGTTCAGCGATTTCTTTGCTAATTGTGAACTGATTTAAATTATATTTTTGTGTTTGAAAGAGGTGACCCATTTAAATTTGGTGAAGATCTGATGAAGAACTTTCGAGATACACAATGGAACTCCTCAATGATGAACAGTGCAGATAATGTGATTGGGTTACGAGCAACTTCTTTAGTAGGTCCAACCATATTTTAATTAAGGCCACTACAAAGAAACAAATCTTTTAAACGAAAATAAGACCCCTACCTTCTATATTGAAAAAAGTATAACTACTTATGGAGCGATCGAGTAGCTTCCACATGATTTCACTTGTTTTTTTTTTTTTTGTAATTTGCCTCTTACTGTCCCATTGCTGGGCATGGGCCTCTTTTCAGAATGAGAAGGGTTCAGGCCGTAGTCCAACCACGCTGGCCTGGTGCAGGTTGGCAGACTACACATACCATTGAGAACTTTGCGGAGCCGTCTCAGGTATGCAGGTTTCCTTACGATGTTTTTCCTTCACTATTAACGCAAGTGATAATCAAATTCTGATTCACACATGAATTCGAAAAGTCAGAGGTACGGGCCGGGATCGAACTCAGACCCTCCTGCATGGAAGGCAAGCGTTCCACCGCTAGGGTATCATTGCTTAAATTACATTACATTTAAAAATAGGCTCAAGCTTATTAGTACTTTCTTAAAGTCGAACACTAAAGAAAGCACCCAAAAATACCCGCCCTTACCACTTCCTAGATAAAACGGCGTCAGCGCGGTACACCAATCTTCCCAGCAACACATTTCTGTCAGTCATTATAGTTAAACTACCGACCCGCCCGGCTTCGCACGGGTGCAATGTGGGGCATATAAACCTTACTCTTGAATCACTATCTATTGCTGAAAATTGCATTAAAATCCGTTGAAGATCTAAGCGTACAGACAGCGGGAGCGACTTTGTTTTATACTATGTATAGATAAAGATTAATTTACCTAACTGGGTAAAATGTAGGTAACACCGGTTAAACTGCAATCATATAGTGTAATATCGGTTATTCCTATAAAGAATATCGACAATTTGTTAATTTTATCGTATCTACTTGTAATTTATAGTCACTGTAGGCAATAGTTTTCGACAATTACCAGTTGAACTGATGTAATTGTCGAAAACTAATTCAGATTTTTTGATTACTATTGTAACGACGTTCACAACATCACCAAAGGGTCATCATCAAAGGGTTAGGCAGAGGTGCATAGTAACACCCTTATTTCGCCGTTATGTTTACGTCCCATGTAATAGGGGGCGACCCTATTGCCATCAACCTGTTACTACCGAGTAATCCACACGGAAAAACACAATAACACTTTGCCCGACTCGGGGATCGAACCCAAGACCTCTCGATCAGCAGTCGCGCTTGCCACCACTAAACCAACGAGGCAGTTGCACAAAAAACTAAAAAAAATACAATTCAGCATAAGTACTTTTCGTTTCTATCTTTTATTTCTTTAATAAAACAGGCAGATCCACGTCAAAAGCTAGTCCACAGTCTCAAGTTGAAGCAAACTAAATATAAATTAATTAGCTCACGTAAAGCTTCGTAAGAGAGCTTACGACGAAGCACTGTCGTGTGACGAACATTAGAGCGACAGCTTACTAATGACAAGCAGCTAGGCAGACTTCAAATATAGGTAACCCACAGATATAGATGGAAGTAGATAATTATTGTGTGAAAACCGTTCGTTCTGCCTAGCTTTTTCCCAATTATAATACCAGTATTTTATACGAAGCGACTGCCATCAGACTTCCACAACCCAGTTACTGGGCAATGCCGATATCCTGAAGTTAAACCCGTCACACTTTCGGGCTTCTGACTACCCGTAACGACTGTCATAGGTATTCGTGTGACACCCGGGTCCGACGGTTTAACGTGCTCTCCGAGGCACGGAGGGGTTTCGCTGTGTAACGAATGATCACCCATCCATAGACTGACTGAGGCAAGAGTTGCTTAACCTCTCAAATCGTATGATCCGCGCAGTCGTTAATAAACCATACGTGTCATTTATTTTTATCAACGACTCTCGGGGAGGGTGAAAAATTTTTATTTACAAAACCGCCTTGGTGGCCGCTTTCAGAAAATGCAGAGGTGCTACAAGAACTTATATGGAATGCACCAGTGTCCTGACATGTCTCAGGGGGAGACTATCTCCTTCTCCAATCACTTATGGTGTGTTCGTCTACTTATACGTTAATAAAAAAAGTCGTTTAAGTTTAAACGCAGTACCCCCATTCCTTGCAGTACCCCTGCAGCATCAGAATATCGTCGCCGTGCAGTGAAAACCTTGTAATTGCAATGAAAGTAATTTTACAGGAGGAGATATAATCTGGTTAAAATAAAAGTATGAAGTGTAGATGTAAGGTTCTTCTGTTTTATTATCTATTCATCAATCTATTTCATCTTAGAGCTGTGCACGTTCGTTCTAAATATGCATTACGAGTTGTCTTACCCTCCTCTTAGCCCTTTCCCAATTATCTTGGGGTCAGCTTCCAGTCTAACCAGATGCGGCTGAATACCAGTATTTTACACGGAGCGACTGCCATCAGACCTCCGCAACCCAGTAACTGGGCAATGCCGATATCCTAAGGTTAAACCGTTTGTCAGACTTTCAGGCTTCTGACTACCCGTAACGACTGTCACAGGTATTCGTACGAGTTGTCTTACCCAACAAATGAATAACAAAAAAATAAAAATGTATTTGTGCTTTACGAGGGTTTCACTGCCCAGCGACGATATGAGGATTGAAGATTAAAATTATTATAATGTTGCATTGTCATGGGAATTGAATTTGTGTGCGAAGTTTCAGGAGAGCAGCAGTAGTTGAAAAATCTGTTGCAAGATTTGAATCAAACAAATATTATTATTATGATGTTATATGAGTTTATTAAAAACCCATTTAATAATAATAATAAAAAATTACTGTAGTGTAGTAGTGATAACGAGGCAAAAAGCCCTTCTTCTGTCTGTCTGCGTTATTAATCCAGCTTTTGCCAGGGTTCGATGGATATATAGGCGTATTCAGGGTGGGGCAGATGGGACGCTTGCCCCACGCTGACACTGGAAAGAATAGGTAAATGGTCTAGATTCAGTCAACTCGCCACCCATGTACACAGAACAATTACCCAAAATAGGCAGACCAATGCCCGACTCTGTCTATACTTATTTGGACTTCAAAAATAAGGTTATGGGCAAAATTAACCAAAATAGGCAGACCAATGCCCGACTCTGTCTATACTTATTTGGACTTCAAAAATAAGGTTATGGGCAAAATTAACCAAAATAGGCAGACCAATGCCCGACTCTGTCTATACTTATTTGGACTTCAAAAATAAGGTTATGGGCAAAATTAACCAAAATAGGCAGACCAATGCCCGACTCTGTCTATACTTATTTGGACTTCAAAAATAAGGTTATGGGCAAAATTAACCAAAATCGGCAGACCAATGCCCGACTCTGTCTATACTTATTTGGACTTCAAAAATAAGGTTATGGGCAAAATTAACCAAAATAGGCAGACCAATGCCCGACTCTGTCTATACTTATTTGGACTTCAAAAATAAGGTTATGGGCAAAATTAACCAAAATAGGCAGACCAATGCCCGACTCTGTCTATACTTATTTGGACTTCAAAAATAAGGTTATGGGCAAAATTAACCAAAATAGGCAGACCAATGCCCGACTCTGTCTATACTTATTTGGACTTCAAAAATAAGGTTATGGGCAAAATTGCCCCATAATCCCATTCTACACTTCCAGATTTGCCCCACCCTGGACAAAATCCTGACTACGCCCATGGGTGAATGTAATGCTAGCGATGGCATAGCGCGTTTGGCCAATCTTCGGCAGTGTCGAACAGCTTGCGTTATCTACCATTCTCTATATCTGTGCTAACCTTATCTGCATAAGCGAAGGACTGAGGTTAACAGATTCTAGGAACGGAAATAGAGGTTCTTTTTTTAGAATTGTGACTAAGTTTAACACCTCTCACTTCTAAGTTGTAACGGGTGTCGGAAGGTTAAAGAGAATATTCCCTTTAGAGTGCGCGCTTACTTGGACAGCCAGCCGACTTGAAGTGTATTTTTTATGAAAACTTCTTCTTCTTCCTGCCCTTATCCCACACTAAGTGGGATCGGCACAACATGTATTTCGTGAATCCATGTTGTTTGAGGTTTTGGCTTATTGTTTTATGACCGGCCGCCTGCCTGACATCAACCCTCCTTGGGAATACTTGTTGCGCCGTCGCGCGGGTGACCCAATGTGCTTGTTGATATTATGCACTGGGTCCCAAAATGATATGCTTGTCAATCTTATAGCCGACAACTAAGCAGACTATGTTCTTCTTGGTGGAGTATACATGAAGTTCCTCGACCCACTCGTTCAATTTTGCTAGGGACTTTGGTTCTGACACATCGTAAACTAATATAGCACCGTGAGCGTCTCTGTAAAAACTTGATGTCAATGTTCTGTATCGCGCCTGTCCCGCTGTATCCCAAAATATGATGATAAATAGAACGTGCTAAAGATTTTGGAAAATTCCTTTCATGCTTTATGTGAGGGGCTTATTAACAACCGTGTGGATCATACGACGCTTGCCGCGGTCTGTCCGACCATTCGTTACACATCGAGACCCCTTCGTGCCTGGGAGAGCACGTGAAACCGTCGGTTCCGGGTGTCATACGAATAACTATGACAGTCGTTACGGGTATTCAGGAGCCTGAAAATCAGACAACTGGTCTAATTTTAGGATGTCGGCATTGCGCAGTAACTGGGTTGCGGAGGTCTGATGGCAGTCGCTCCGTGTAAAATACTGGCATTCAGCCGCATCTGGTTTGATTGGAGGCTGACCCTAACATAGTTGGGAAAAGGCTAGGCAGAACGAACATGTATTTTGAATCATAAGTTATGGGTCAATTAAATAATGGTTGACCAGTAAGTGGCCAATTGTTTTATATAGTTTAGCTTCCTTTTCACTTTTGTAAATGTGAGAACTTTGTGGACCTGCATCTATAAATTTGTAAATTACTACAATATTATTCATATTACTTTTTTTTAAATTTTATTTTTGTTTGTTAGTTTTTGTACTCAAGTCTTTTAGAACTATATTACTCATTGGTCTGTGGTCAGGACCTCATTGTTCTCTCACTATCATAAATCATTGTACTGTATCCACTGAAATTGTTAAAGGTATTATTTTTAAAAGAGTAACCATGGAGTTTCTTGCCGGCTCTTCTCCATAGGAAACGACTAATTGGAACCGTGCACCTAAATTCGACGTTTCATAAGCACCTGTATTGGTTTATGTGAAATAAAAATTTTTGATTTGATTTGATTTGAATTCGATACTCTGATTTGTAGTCTGCATAAGGTTCTACGGCGAACAGAGTACCTACTTAGATGAAATAAATGTCTAAACGCTGATATCAGTATCAATATTGCTCTCATAAAAAAAGTAATACCATATTTTCATTTATCACTAACACATAAATCTATGATAAAAGTACCGTTGGCACTTCAGTACCGCTACGTAGTGCCATCTGTTGTAATAAGTTATGTGAAATCTTTGTTATAATTTATCGGCGCCAAGCATGAAAACCGTGGCGCCTGCGCCGCGTTTTTGCACGCGATCCGTTCTATTTTTAACTGGCAACACTTAGGTAGGACTATAATTAGAAAAAGGTTCGCTCACGCTTTATTTTTATTAGGTTGATAGAATTAATGCTAATGCTGGGTTTAGCGGGTCAGATGAATAGTTTAATCAACATACGCGCATGCGTGAAAAGATTTTGAAAATGGAAGAATGTTAATTGTACAATTACTCTCCAGTCTCCAGTAGCAAAAAGTACATTAGAACTTAACCCTGCCTTTGCTGTCGCACAGTCGGGTACCTAATAATAATGATGCAAACACAATGTAAGAGATAAAACAACATAACATCATCACATTAAGCAGTGATAGCCTAGTGGTGTGACCGTCGAACTGCCAAGTCATAGGTCTCGAGTTCGAACCCAAGGCAAGCACCTCTGACTTTTCGGATTCATGTGCGTATTGTATAATGATCACTTGCTTAAAAACAGTGAAGGAAAACATCGTGAGGAAACCGATTGAGAGATAATTCTCGACGGCACGTGAAGCCAAGTCAGAGGCCCATAGGCGGCATAAACTCTGACACCAGGTTAGTCACTAATCACACGAAAAGATGAGAAGAAGAAAAATCACGCCTGTATTCCCCGAAGGGTTGGGCAGAGGTGTAACACCCTCATTTCGCCGTTATGTTTAAGTCCCATGTAATAGGGGGCGAGTTTATTGCCATCGACCGGGCACAAATTCAAACCCCGGACTGCTACTGAGGTATTCCACATGGAAAAACCCATTAACACTGTACCTGGGAATCGAACCCAGGACATTACGATCAGCAGTTGCGCTTGCTACCACTAGACTAACGAGGCAGTTAAGGCCCCTCGCCTACGGCGACTTTTTGTAGTGATGCTGTCTCACGTTTCGTAAACGCGCGACAGCATCGCTACTAACGCGCGTTAGTCACATTTGCAACGCGCTACAGAAGCGATGCCAACGCGCTAGTAACGCGCTACAGCATCGCGACTGTATCGATGCAAACGCGCGACTGTGTCGGACGACATCGGGGAGAGAACGGAGGGAGGGTGGCGCGTGAGTGGAGATCCGAGCATCAGTGCATCGCGACAGTATCGCGTTTGCATCGCGACTGAGAATCGTGGTGTGGCCGAGGGCAAACAGCTAGCGACCGCATCGCGACTGTATTGATGCGAACGCGCGACAGCATAGCTCCAAAAAGTCGCCGTGGGCGAGGGGCCTAAGAGAGAATAAGAGATAATAGAAATATAACACACATAATTAGCCCATTACTTCCCACTGCTGGGAACGAGCAGAGAGCACACACATCGAGAACTTTTTGGAGTCCTCTCAGGTGTGCGGGTTTCCTCACGATGTTTTACTCCCAACCTTAACACAAGTGATAATCAAATTCTGATCCGCACATTAATTCAAAAAGCCAGAGATTCGGGTCGGGTTCGAGTTCAGACCCTTCTGCATGGAGGGCAAGCTTTCAACCGCTAGGCTGTCACTGCAAGATAGGACAGGCCTATGTCCAGCAGCAGAATGCGATGGGCTGAGTTATTTGATTGATTTATATACTTTAGTACGATATTTTTTTAGTATGCACTGACTGCCTCGTAGGTTTAGTGGTGGCAAGTGCGACTGCTGATGTTGAGGTCCTAGGTTCGATCCCCAGGTCGGGCAAACTGTTATCGGGTTTTTCCGTGTGGAATTCCTTATTAGCTGCCCGGAGTTTGGATTTGTGCCCGGTTGATGGCAATATGCTCACCCCCTATTACATGGGACTTAAACATAACGGCGAAATGAGGGTGTTAAATACAGCTCTGCCTAATCCTTCGGGGAATACAGGCGTGACGTTGTTATGTTACCATTTACTATGGGATCAACCCAGAAATCGCGACAAAAAAAAATGCTGCATTTAGTTTTTTTTTTATGTTTATTACCTCACTGTCACTACACCTTCATTTATAAACCGATTTGGAAAATTCGTTTTTTGTGTGAAAGAGTATTCTTTCGTTGTGGCCCCATTTAAATTTGTTGAAGATCTGATGAAAAACTTCGGAGATAGACAATGGAACTCCTCAAAGACGAACAGTACGCATAATGTGATAATGTGATTATGTTACGAGCATCGTCTTTAGTAGGTCCAACCATGTTTTAATTAAGGCCAATAAAATGAAAAAAAAACATTTTAACAAAAATAAAACAGACTTCAAAAAAACGAAAAAGGGAATAGAATAATTACCATGTTATAAAATTAACAGTTTCAGAAATCGGTGCTGATCCACGCTGGACCAAATTGAAGGCACCGACTTCTGAAACTGTTAATTTTATAACATGGTAATTATTTTATTCCCTTTTTCGTTTTTTTGAAGTCGGTTTTATTTTTGTTAAAATGTTTTTTGTATGAGTATAGTTTTAAACAAAATAATGTAATTTTTTTCAGTCTTTAGCCTGAACACGTTAAAGTTTGGGCACGCATTTTAACAGGACCTTAGCCAATTGAACCACAAAACAGACAGGTACAGAAGTCAATCACATGTATGTACTTCACTTTTCATACCTACGCTCGGCGGTCGCTCTATCTATATATCTATCTCTCTCAAGCGCATAGCACTCGCGCTCGCACTCACTCGCACTCTAGTCCCAAACAGTCCGAGATATCGTGTCCATGAGCAGTGTCTATGTGTGCGTTGGTCGAGCGCACTTGTATGTAGATTGACTTCTGTACCTATCTATTTTGTGCTTGAACGCAAGGTAAACGTAGGTCCTGTACCAACAATTCAAACACACAGCGCAGGCGCACCTGAAAAACTTCAAATCTAAAGAAAACTTACCAATTGAAACGTATCTTAGGGCCAAGCCACATCTGACTGAAGATACGTTACAACTGAAGCGTAAACTTATGCATATTATGCAATACATTTTACTGTTGGGCCATAAGCAGAGATCGGATAATCGGATGCATATTTACCTAAAGTTATTTTTTCGCTACAAAAGTATGAAAACTGCTTCTGAAAATAATTTATTAAAACAAATAATCCTGTATCACGGGATTGCATAACTAATCGGATGCATATGATTGATGTAAATTTTTAATCCCCGATGCAAATATGTGTGTATGTAGGGTGTAAGAAAGTGAGGGGTGCATGTCTGTGTCAGTTAAAAAAAGGGTACAACTTTAGGTACCTATGTAAATAAATAAATATGCATTTAATTCTAGGTAAATATTTGATTTTATTCTACAGAACGCAAAATTTTACGATCCCGGAATTGTGAGATTATTCGATACAAAAGTGCATTCCATATTAGCCAACACCTGAACTTTAGGTAAATATGCATCCGATTATCCGATCTCTGGCCATAAGATAGACAGTCCATGGGTGCGAGAACATGTTAACCTGTATGTGCCGGGACCAGTATATGCGTGCCACTGGACGAAGGCGGCACCGACTACTAACTCACCCCATCACCTGGCGCTCGCCTCATTCCAGCAAGAGCCCAACCGCCAAAAGCAATCGCTTTACTGAATGAATTTGTTGAGAACTTCCCAGATATATACATATTTTCTAATAATATTAATGCATTAAAAAATAAATGTTGTTTCTTAGTAAAAATTTCAATGTGTTATGCTTTGCTCTATGATTTTATTTATGGAGACTTTTGTACCTTTTTACTCTCTTTAGCATATAAGCGTTTTGGTGTCTAGACTGTAAGCTATTGTTGTAAATGGATAAATAAATACGTCGCCGATCTTCCGCCGGTACACATAATTCCATATAAACATCTCACACTATACACATTTGACCGAAGATGCGTTACTAAAATTCCTCTAGTAAATTACGCAACGGAAGATCGGCGACGTATCTTCCGTCAGATGTGGCTTGCCCCTTACTCATCAGTTACAATGTTTACATACACGCCACAAAGAATGCAAGGAAGGTAAGCACGTGGAGTTTGTATTTTATGTCTGACACGGTGAATCATGTCAACATGTTCTGCCTAGCCTTTTCCCAACTATATTGGGGTCAGCTTCCAATCTAACCAGATGCGGCTGAGTACCAGTATTTTACACGGAGCGTCTGCCATCAGAGCTCCGCAATCCAGTTACAGGGCAATGCCGATCATAAAGTTAAACCCGTCCAATTTTCGGGCTTCTGACTTCCCGTAACGACTTCCTCTTAGCCTTTTCCCAATTATCTTGGGGTCAGCTTCCAGTCTAACCAGATGCGGCTGAATACCACAGTGGCCGCCACCCACCGGCCTCACGGATCCCTGCGAAATGTATGGAGAAGTTAGCCCGCAACATGTGGCTAGTGGCCTTTGCGGGTAACATAAATCTTTTCTTTATAAAAAAAACATTAAGTCTTCGATCAATAATAGTACTAAGTATTCAAAATAAAAAATCCATTTACATAATCAATTTTTTTTTTAGATTGCATTGTTGGTTTAGTGGTTGCAAGCGCGACTGCTGAGCATGGGGTCCTGGGTTCGATCCCCGAATGGACAAAGTGGTGTTGGGTTTTTCCATTAGGAATTCCTCAGTAGCAGCCAGGAGTCTGGAGATGTGCCCATTTAATGGCAATAGGCTCGCCCCCTATTACATGAGACTAACTGGCAAAACAAGGGTGTACTTTAAGACACCTCTGCCGAACCTTTCGGGGAATACAAGGCGTGATGTTATGTAATTTTTTTTAATTACCCATGCATTTAATAACTTGTTGATAAATATTTTTTAATTACCCATGTATTTAATAACTTGTCGATAAATATTTTTTGAATTAATCTTCGATCAAGGAACATAATACTCAAGAATAAGTACTTATACTATGTACTGAGTACTGAGATTTCAGAATACAGATCAAATAAACGGCTGTATGGCGGGAAGCGGGATAAGGCTCTGCTCTGCCATTCGGCTTCAGTGACGGGCCGCGAGCGGTAGCCCGCGCGTTTTTATTATCTGTGCATTTTCGTAAGACATAGTGCCTAGTTGAAAAATAAAATGTTAAAATATACAATGAAGAAATATTGTGCCGAGGGGAGTAAATTTAACCAAATTGTTGTCGCCGGTTTGAGTAAGTTTATTTTAATTTAATATTATTTTTTAAATCAAACAATGTTATAATATAAAGTTTAAATCTGTTAAATTTATATTAAGATTACCGCGATTGTGATACTAGATATTTTTTTTTTTAGTTTCCTACTTTTTAGGAAAGCGAATTATACAAAATTAACATTAAATCTTACGACTGTATCTATTAAATATAAAAAAATATGACCGAGTACCTAGTTAGTTGACTCAAATAATTTGATAACGCGTTCATCATTTACTAAACCCATGTAAAAATAAAATTCTAAATGTACCTAGTCGAACTATTTACTGAATTCAACATTAACAAGCTAAAATCAAAACTTCTAAAAAAGCTACCTCAATAATGATTATAATATAAGTTATCAGTAGTCTATTAGATGGATGTGTGGAGTGACGCGAATGGATAAAGTAAGAAATAAGTATATTAGAGGAAGTTTGAAAGTGGCACCAGTGACAGAAAAGTTGAAAGGAAAGCGTTTGTCTTGGTATGGGCATGTGGTGAGGAGGGATGAAACACATGTGACTAAGAGAGTGATGAATATGAATGTTGATGGATGGAGGGGGAGAGGGAGACCTAAGAAAAGATGGATGGATTGTGTGAGGGAGGATATGAAAGATAAGGGAGTAAATGATAATAACGGCTGACAGGGAAGAGTGGAAGAGAAAAACATATTGCGCCGACCCCAAGTAACTTGGGACCAGGGCAGGAAGAAGAAGAAGAAGTCTAATTACAATTGCTAGTCAAAGCTTTTTGTTTCACTTTTTTTAAATAATTTACCTTGTTTTATATTACTTGGTTTTCTACCATTTAGTTATTTATTAATTCATCTTAGTACACTGGTTCAAACAATGGTGCCAATTCTGTTGTACACAAACTAAATTCAATTTAGGCTGGGTATTGCCATCTTTTTCAGTTTGTTAAAATACTAGCTGTGTCCTCACGGCTCCGTCCGTAGCCTATGTTACTCAGTGATAATGTAGCTTTCTAACGGCAAAAGAATTATTGAAATCGGTCCAGTAGTTTTTAAATTTATTCGTTACATACAAAAATCCAAAATACAAATCTTTCCTCTTTATAATGTTAGTATAGAAGAAAGAGACGGACGTAAATAAGAGCTGTCAAATTTAGTTGAACAAAAATTTTCAGACAAAATGAGAATGTGTCGTCTAAAAACACGGTGAAGTTCAAGGCATAAACTAGTTTGACATAACTTAGTTTTCATCTATCACCGTCCTTTTCTCGCGTTGTCTGTTAGTAAAAGATAGCAATTCTCTTTGAGTTGAGTTGGTGAACAAGAGAATCAGTACGGCTTCTAAAATTGAATGAAAATGACATACCTACTACTTATGGATAGATACTCTTTACACTTGTAATAGACTATGCTTGAAAGCTGTAGGGTTTTTTTTCTATTCGACTGCTTGTAGATGGTCTTGCGAACCGTTTCTACGTAACCGGGCAGTTATTGGCGAGACCTGAAGGGTCTCCAACCAATGGGGACGAGAGTAAAATACTTAACCTACGCTAACTACTACTACTACTAATATCTTGACTAGCTAGCAACTTAAGCACTAAGGGCGACCCCTAATGGGACTCGGACCTCGGCTTAGGGCGTTGCTGGCGAGTGGACTGGGAGGGAGACAGCTTGATGAGGGCTGAATTAACGGTGTGAAAAACTGTATGGAAATTTGTTTTGCTACATATACGGACAAGCGGACATTACGTATAATGTTTTGAAAATACAACACCAATGGGAAAGTATCTTTTCATTATCTCTCAAACTTGTTTAATTGTTGATATTTTGCACCTGGGATTTTATTGACCGAGGTATTCGTGGCTAAATTACAACCTATGAAGTAAAAGTACGCTTGCCGCGGTCAGTTTGGGGATGGGTAACCGTTCCTTAGACATCGAGATCCCTCCGCGTATCGGAGCACGTTTAACTGTTGGCTCCGGTTGTCATACGAATATTATAACAGAGTCAGAAGCTCGAAAGTCTGACAATTGGTCTAACCTCAGGATGCAGGGCTGCGGTCGTCTGAACGTTTTATTGGTCTTCGATCAATTTTAGACACTTTTTTTTTGAAGAGTTTTAATCCTAATTATTGAGCCTATCGTAACATCACGCCTGTTTCCGGAAGCGTTGGGCAGAGGTGTATAGTAACATCCTCGTTTCGCTGTTATGTTTAAGTCCCATGTAATAGAGGGCGAAGCTATTGCCATCAACCGGGCACAAATCCATACTCCAGAAAAACCCAATAACACTTTGCCCGACCGTTTTTTTTTTTTTTTTTTTCTCGTTTGAAAATCCTCATGGATGTCCCTCGCCCGGGGAAGGCGAGGGGGTCTGCCGGACTCTTACCGGCTAAAAACCAACGGTGTTCCTTCTCCTGACCGTACGGCCGGGGTCGCGGGATTCACAAAAGCATGCACTTTGCCCGACCTGGGAATCGAACCCAGGACCTAACGATTAGCAGTCGCTCTTACCACCGCTAGACCAACGAGGCAGTTAACTTACTTCTTTATATCTCGTGGTGAAAAGATTACCCAGGCAGCAAGGTTCGTAGCGGGACTGACTACTTATGGTCAAAGCACACATATCAACTCGGAAAGGGATCGTCACCGTATCGCCCTTCGCCTCGCCGACAAACAGGCGTCAACCTAACTTATGAACGTAACCAAACCAGATCAGCAGCTCCGACACGTCGACTCGGCTACGGCTAGGCGACGCCTCGCTTACGGCTCGCAGTAACAGTAGGTACTGTTCTGCAGGCAGGCCGCGGGAGGGGTGAGAGGGGCAAGGGTGGACGAAGGGACGTAAGTCGGGTACGGAGAGACGTAGACGAGGGGATGACGAGCCGTAAGCGCGGAAACCAAGTTGACCACGCACCGCACCACGGTTCGTGAGCTTGTCCCGAGGCGAGGCGATTACGTTACGATTCCGATTAGTGTGCGTTGCAGTAGGGAGTTTTATACAAAGAATACTGAACGGCTCGAGTTGATACGGTGACGATCCCTTTCCGAGTTGATATGTGTACTTTGACCTTAAGAGCCATTTCACGTTTTCGCGCAAATATCTAAGACTTTAATCGCCTAATTAACCATCTTAGACAACACTCTAACATTGTTGAATACATGTTAAAAATAGACTAGTCTTTCGTATTGACACTTGACGATTAACAACGCTCTTCTTCTTCTCGTGTGGTTAGTGACTAATCTGGTGTCAGAGTTTATGCTGCCATTGGGCCTCTGACTTGGCTTCACATGCCGTCGAGAAATATCTCTCAGGCATGCCAGTTTCCTCACGATGTTTTCCTTTTTAAGCAAGTGATAATTATACAATACCTACGCACATAAATCCGAAAAGTCAGAGGTGCGTGCCTTGGGTTCGAACTCGAGACCTATGACTTGGCAGTACGACGGTCACACCACTAGGCTATCACTGCTATAAACTACGGTGGGTAGGTGCTTAAAATTGAGTAGGAATATCGAATTATTATAAATAATATAATCAGCTCATTACTCTCCCGCTGCTGGACACCACCGCATTAGGCCAGCGTGGTGGACTAAGGCCTAAACCCATCTCATTCTGAGAAGAGGCCCGTGCCCAGCGGTGGGACAGTAATGGGCTAATTATGTTTATGTGTTTGATACCGACCCTGGCCTATTCTTTGCTGCACACGGCACGGGAATGATACAGCTGGTGATCCTACCTACATATCGTCGGTCGGCAGTGAAAACCACGTATATGTAAAATACAAATTTTTAAAAGACAGAAATAACTGTCTCCTGCTAAAAAAAATGGCCGATCAAATGTTAATACAAGTTTGTCATCGTACGTCCTAGATAGCTTAGAAGTATTTGAATTGAAAGTTTGTTGAACTAGTACGTGTATGACGAGTTTATCAATCTAAAGAACAAATAAAACGCTTTCAAAGAAAATTTTATTTACTACGAGGTTTTCACTGCCGAGCATCGATATTTATTTGTTTCCGAGTGCAGAAGAAACTGATTAATGTTACATAGATCCGCGCTCTATTTAATCAACTGTTTATTATTTAAAGAGGAATGTACGGATATGACATCTTAAAGGGCATGCACTATAGTCCGCGCGCAAGTGCTCGTCACCTCCTGAGGTACGGGAGCGGCAGGAGGGGGTTCGCGCGGTAGACAAGACAAAGCAAACTGATAGAGCGCCTCTATTGTTTCAAAAAGTACTTAGTTGAAAAATCTGTCACAAGATTTGAAACAAACATACAATCAAATTAACAAACATACGAAGTGAAGCTAATTAAAACCGGTAAAAAAAACAAATATACAAGGTTAGTCGGAAAGGGGGTACTAAGCCGAAAAGGTGTAAAGTGCTCAAAATAATGGATAACTTTTGTGCTACAACTTTCCCCAAAAGTCATTAGTTTAAGAGAAATAGCTGTTCAAAGATTTCATAAAAAATACGCTAAATTCTATTTATCGTCAGCTATGATCAGCTGTGTTTATATTTTAGGTCATATTTGGGGTCACAGATCAGACGTAACTAAAGCAGGTTTGAAGAATTTTTGAGAAAACTAAAATTAATCATTTTGCAAGGAGTTTTTTATTATTGAATTTTGAAATTGTAATACTCTCTTTAAAACAATCATCAGTGATACAGTGGCCCGCGGCTTTGTACCCCCTTTCCGACTAACCTTGTATAAAGAGCGAATGTAATCATAATATCACGCTTGTATTCCCCAAAGGGTAGGGCAGAGATGTATAGTAACACCCTCATTTCGCCGTTACGTTTAAGTCTCATGAAATAGGGCGAGCCCATTGTCATAAACCGGGCACAAATCAAAACTCCAGGCTACTAGTGAGAAATTGCACACGTAAAACCCAATAACACTTTGCCCGACCTGGGGATCGAACCGAGGACTTCACGATCAGCAGTCGCGCTTGTCACCACTAGACCGACGAGGCAGTTAATCGTCATAACATAATATATTATATTACATACGTACTTAAACAGTACGCTTTGCTAAAACACCTGTACAAATATAAATAATATAAATTGGGTTTCCACTGAAAAACTAAACATGTATAATGACATAAGTGTCCTAGATAATTTATTAGTGTGGCCCAGAAAGTGATTGAAAACAAACCTATTGTTTTAAAAATAGACCATAAGTATTCATGTTAAGCTTTATCTTAATTGTGGCCGGGAACTAAGTTTCTGTGTTATGGTTGCAAAGAAACATGGCGTATTTAACTAAGCACAAAGACCTGAGTAGGTATCGTAATTTTTAGTATATAAGATAGATTTTTGTGTGTAGTTATGTGAAAATGAGCAATGTTTGGATTAAATTGCACGCGGAGCAGTTTTTGTTAGGGAACGTACCCATACTACGTGACCCGTTCAGGGGGGAGAGGGGGGTCTTTAAAATACCACGCTTGGTCACAGGGGCGGGGGGGGCTTACGTTTTTGTCACGTGGTCTATATCCTTTAGAGAAATGTCGCGCTTTTTCGAGCTATATTCAAATATGGCGCGCAGCGTTTAGTGCTTTTTATTCTCACAGGTGCAACTACATTGAGGCAAATAATTTTCTTTTTGCAAAATTTTTATTTAAAACCGTATTTATGAATTACTACGTGAAAACTAGAGGGGGAGGGGGGGTATTGGCATATACTACGGGTCACCGAGGGGAGGGAGGGGGGTAAAAAGTGGGTCACGTAGTATGGGTACGTTCCCTTAGGTATCAACCTACTAAAAACAATTTCCCAGATAATTTCAATTGAAGATTTTTCATAACCAATACTCATCGCATGAATATACGAATGTTGATTTTTAATCATAACATAAAAATGGTAATGAAGAATCTCTCTTTAAATTTATATTTTAAACTAGCGGCCCGTCCCGGCTTCGCACTGGTGGACATTTTTCCCGTTTTTGCAACATTTTTCATTTATGCTCCGCTCCTATTGGTCGTAGTGTGATTTTATATAGCCTATAACCTTCCTCGATAAATGGACTATCCATCACAAAAATATTTTTTCAATTCAAGTTCTTAGCTATAATTTATGAAGATCTGTTCAGGCGTTTGAAGATCATCAGCTCATTTCCTACTTGAAAAAAGGGTTGTACCAACTTTCACAGGTCAGATTGATTTGAAATTTGGTATACTGTTACTTCAGTGTTATATCCAAGACATGGAAATCTTGAGCTGATGCTACAGCATCAAGTAGTCTGCGGGATACCCAACCCCTCAGCAACTTACAGCATATATATTGTGTTTGGGCTCATAAGAATAGTCTATTGAGGAGGTGTAAGATAGATGATGATGTCGACTAGTAAATTAAAAAGATTGAAATAAAAATTAAATTAAGAAATTAAATAACCCCTGACACAAAAAAGGCTCTAAAAAGTAAATAAATTAAAAAATTTAATAACCCCCGACAAAAAGTCTCTAAAAAGTAAAAAATAAAAATGTGTTTGTTCACCCTTTATTATAATTACCTAGTAGGTAATATTTTGATGCAAGCGTCGCGTCGTCGCGTCAGGGGACCGCTAACCCAACAAAAAAGAGGGGTGTTATAAGTTTGACGCGTGTATCTGTGTACCTATCTGTGTATTTGTCTTCGGCATCGTAGCTTCCATACGAATGGATCGATTTTGATGCCGTTGTTTTCTGTTTGAAAGCTGATAATACAGTTAAAGGGCCGAAAACACATTTAATTTTTTTCTTATTAGAGATGTTTTTGTGTCAGGGGTTATTTAAATTTTTAATTAAATTTTTTAAACGGTTTTAATTAGCTTCATTTCGTATTTGGTTTTGTTCGATGATTCAAATCTTGCGACAGACTTTTCAACTACTTCTGCTTAACCGATTCAATAATTTGAACATTCACTCCTCAAATCCTGATGGTGCAGAGGTACTGCAATATAAAAGATTTTTTTAATGGATTTCTTGTAACAATGGATGACGATGCAATGACTGAGCGACAGGTGCCAAGTTGTATTACACTTAATCGGTAGCGTTAATGAACACAACATACTATCCTAATCTTGTGTCTGTAAATAGTTCATTAACAGGTGACAGAGCTATTTTTAAATCACATAGCTCATTAGAGGTAGGGTTACCATATCTCAGGATTTGTCCTGAGATTTCAGGATTTTTGAAATCTCCAAGTAAATAGGTACAGCTTACAAAATATACGCAAATAACCGCAGTGTATAAAAACGATAATATTACGAGTTTTTTCAATTGTTAAATACGTTTTAGAGAAAATTCTCAAACTGTAAAAAAACTCAGGATTTTTCTATGGAAATCAGGCCTTTTCTCCGGACTTTTGATTTTTTCACCTGGTAACCCTAATTAGAGGAGCGTAATAACAAAAACAATTTAATGTTATCAGAACTTTGACGCGTGTCTACCACAGATGATTAATATTGATCGTTTTGTTCAATAAACATTGCGTCGCTGCGCCTGCAAAATCCGCTGTTTTTTTTCGAAAATCTGTCTTTGAAGCTATTTCATAATGGTTCTCAAGCCACGTGCAACTGTAAAATACGTTTTCTAATAATTTATTTTGCTATCTTCTTAACCAAATAAATGATTAAAAAACAGATTTTACAGGTGCACGTGGCTTGAGAATCATTATAAAATAGCATCGAAGACAGATTAAAAAAAAAAACACAGCGGATTTTGCAGGCGCAGCGACGCATTGTCGATGTACGTTGGAGAGTTGGTGCTTTAAGTCGCGCAGGAATATCAACCAAGGACTGATCATTCTGCTTAGTATAAACCACTTTAAGAATAACATACATAAAATAACTGGAACTGGGCTGGCCACGTCTGCCGCATGTCGGACGACCTGTGGGCAAAACTCATCACTGACTGGAGCCCGCACAACGTCAGGCGACGTCGTGGCAGGCCCGGAAGGTGATGACGGGACGAACTAGTAGACACTTATCGGAAGAATTGGCCGCAGAAAACTTTAAACCGAGAGGAGTGGAAGGAGGATAGGGAGGCCTTTGCCCTGCAGTGGGGTAATCATGGCTCAATAATAATAATAAAAAACATAAAATAATCAGCCTATTACTGCCTCATTGGTCTAGTGGTGGCAAGCGCGACTGTTGATCGTGAAGTCCTGGGTTCGATCCCCAAGTTGGGCAAAGTGTTATTGGGTTTTTCCTTGTAGAATTCCTCAGTAGCAGCCCGGAGTTTTATTTGTGCCCAGTTGATGGCTATAGGCTCGCCACCTATTACATGGGACCTAAAAATAACGGCGAAATGAGGATGTTACTATACACCTCTGCATAACCCTTCGGGGAATACAGGCGTGATGTTATGTTAATCAAACCATTAATGTCACATTACTGGGCACGGGCATCTTTTCAGAATGAGAAGAGTATATGCCTTAGTCCACCACGCTGGCCTGGTTGGCGGTCTACACACACCATCGAGAACTTTATGGAATCCTCTCAGGTGTGCAGGTTTCTTCACGATGTTTTCCTTCACCGTTAACGCAAGTGATAATCAAATTCTGATCCACACATGAAATCGTCAGGCCCGGGATCGAACTTAGACTTACTCTTCTTCTTTCTTTAGAATAAACACAATTTATCAACGGTTTAAAAGATGATGTAGTGACAAAAATTGAAAGGAGTATGCTTAGGTGGTTTGGTCATGTTGAGAGAATGAGTGAACGGCGATTAATAAAAGGAATTTATAAGGTGGATGTCAATGGAAACGCCGGTAGAGGACGTCCTAGAAGAACATACATCAATGTTATTGGTGATGTTCTTCACAAAGGTCAGGTGCGTAGTAGGTACTCTCAACCGGCGTGCGTGTATGACAAGATGTATGAATGTGGATGAAGCGAAAGGGGTATGTAAGGGTCGTAGCATGTGGCGTTCTATAGTTTCTGCCTACCCCCATGGGAAAAAGGGTGAGTTTATGTATGTATCAACAGGTTTACAAGTGTTATTCCATCGTGCTGTCAATACTCTTGACTTCCAACCCTAGTTCGTAAGTTCGGGGTCACAATGACACTACGCAAACACTGGCCGGAGTTGAGTTGACTTTGATTTGGGGATGATAACAGTGTAGGTAAATACGAAAATATCTATTGAGGTTAACGTGAAAACAACTTGACCTTTCTTATAATATCATGGAAAACTTGTTTTTCAAACCTATTCGGGTAACCCGCAGGCTTAGAACGTAGATGGCAAGACATGCGTCATAGACGTTGTCGTAGTTATTTGGAAAGTTCGACTAATGACTGATTCCTATGATTTACCGAGCGTTATCGGTTAAAATTAAGAGTCTCGTGTATTTACGAATAATGGCAAAAAGTCCCTAGTGAAACTGAATGAGTGGGTCGAGGAACTCCAAGTATACTCCACCAAGAAGAACATAGTCGGCTAAGTTGTCGGCAATAAGATTGACAAGCATATAGAAAGAAAGAAAGAAAGAAAATTTATTTATTCAGCCAAGAACACTGACAGCATAAATAAAATAAACAAAGAAAGAACAATACAATAAGAATTAAACACAAATTTTATGCTGTCGAGCATGTCCATGCCGAAAAGGTTACCAACTCAGCATATGCTAGGCGTCAAAACACCCAGCGCTGATTTTCAGCTGGCACCCCCGCAGTGACACACGGATGGAGGTAGTTAATATCATTTTGGGACCCAGTGCAAGTGCAGTATCAACGAGCACATTGGTTCACCTGCGCGACGGCGCAACGAGTATTCCCGAGGAGGGTTGATGTCAGGCAGGCGGCCAGTCATAAAACAATAAGCCAAAACTTCTAACAGCATGGATTTACGAAATACATGTTGTGCTGACCCCACCTAGTGTGGGATAAGGGCAGGGAGAAGAAGAAGTGTCTTTACGAATAATGAAGCAAAGACCCCATAACTTTGTATAGAAGACCTTCCCATACGTTAACAGCTATCGCACTTAAAATTAACTTACGAGCCTATATAAATACCAAGTTTGGCAATGAAAAATGCCACTACACTACACTACTATTAGTAAGCAAACCGATTCGTTTTAGGCCATAGGAACTGGGCATAAATCCGTAACACAAATATCTTGTCAGTGTAGTGTGTGCCGAATTGACTGGCATGTCCATATTTTGCTGGGCTGAAAATAGATTTAGGTACCTACTGTCGCAAGAGACTAGTGTTTATTTTTTTATTATTATGGGCCTATAATGTCTTAATGCCGGGCAAATGCGTTCTTTTCCTCTTTAAATTTCTCATCATCGAGAGTCTAGCTCATCCCGCCATCTCCTGGCCCTGACGTGATGACATTTGCTGCTGTTTGAGACCAACCGTAGGGTTGTTTGCGCCATAGTTCCTCTGGCATTCAGAAAGGGTTGCTACCAGAATGACGTCATCATCGCCAGGGAATATTGGACCACCGCATCAAACAAAGCTAGTCTCAATATAATTATCAAAACTTACATAAGTAAACTTGAACTAAATCATAATGGTGTCATCTTTGTAGTACAACGACTTCGTTAGCAAATGCGTCATATTGTCAATACATGTGTTTCTATACAAGTAATGCATGTGTACTATGTAGAGAGAAATTTAGGAATTGCAAGTATTTCTTGTTGTTTCGTGTGGAGGGACGAGGTATAGTGTTTCTCCAACGAAAAGGGAGGATACTTCTACCAGGCGGGTCTTATGCCTGGCGGGCTATTTCCCAACGGTTGATGTTGGGAAGTTGTATACTATCTGCGTGTCAAATCTTGATATCGCGATGCAGGATTTGTGACGTTTCATTTGACAGCTGTCATTGTTGTCATTGTTGACATTGTTGACGTTGTAGTCTGCTAGATAATAGTTTTGCTGCATAGTTCGCATGTGTCGTGGTAGATGCCGCCACAATGGTAATGGTGATAACTTAAGTGAGGCCGGCGCACCCTGGACAATCAGCCCAGCCACCAACCTTGTTGACTAGCTAATATTTTCACCACGGCATCAGCTATTCTCGTATTGCTCGTGCCGAAACGACAGAAAGAAATCTGTAAGAAACCGAAACCGAAAAAACCCGTAACTGATATAAATACATAAAATCACGCCTGTATTCCCCGAAGGGTTGGGCAGAGGTGTATAGTAACACCCTCATTTCACTGTTATGTTTAAGTCTCATGTAATAGGGGGCGAGCCTATTGCCATCAACCGGGCACAAATACAAACTCCGGGCTGCTACTAAGGAATTCCACACGGAAAAACCCAATAACACTGTCCGACCTGGGGATCGAACCCAGGACCTTACGATCAGCAATCGCGCATGCCACCATTAGACCAACGAGGTAGTCAACGTGGCAACGAGGTGAATACTTTGCAGCCTTTGCGAATATTTCGCGGTAAAATGTAACTTAGGTAATCAAAATCATGGTTCCTACGACATACCTACCTACATGCCGTGTTGGTATGATTATGTTCTTAAGCTAATTGTTACGACTATTCGATTATTCGGTTCGTTTAAGGTACCTACATACTGAAAAATTATGTTACATTTTGGACTTATTTCGACACCTCCCGCGCATTAGGTCGTATGTCCAAATTTGTGATTTTTGAGGAGAGAGATTCTTAACTTCATCTTTGTCTTGATGAGCCGCAAATGATAGTGTGGGATTAATTTTAGAATATAGCAATGATTGAAGGTTAAAGGGGATAATGAGGCCTTTTGATTGAATTAAAAACTCATATTTTCGTAAAAATAGGCAAAAATAAAAACTTACGACCTTATTCTTGTTGTCGCAAAGTCGTATCTATTTGTTACGACCTTGTAGGTACTATTAAAAAGCACAACGAGTACAGCACGAATAAGGTCGTATGTCAGACATAAGACTTTATGCTGCGTACATATTTTTTAAATACGATAATATCGACCGCGCATAAAATCGCAACTTTCATGTTTCGACGTTTTGCGTCGGACGTATTTCAAATTATTAACTTACGAAAATAGTGATGAAAATCATTATATACTTCAAAAAAATTACTAACACGATTAGGATAAACATGTAAATCATGATAGTAAATTAAAGTAAGAAATAAACTTACCATTTTGTCAACATTCATTAGCCGTTATTTTCACGTTCGAATCATTTTGGTTATTTAAAGCTAATTTTAAATCTTTGATGTCCGTACATTACTCATAGTACTAGTATCTAATAAAAACAAAACAGTAAAGTACAAAACACACAGTTTCTTGTTTTTTTTAGATTTAAACTCCAAAGTAATATTTTGTACTGTTTACATCTTACGACGTCGGTACTGTGCCGTGATTAGCCGGTGCGCGGTCCAATAGTTCAACGTAAATCGTCGCAACTGATGGCACGACCATATGCGCGGGAATTTAAACATGATAAGACTATTACCGGGTAAGAATCTTGGTATTTAATGTAAATATGAAAATATTGTTTTCAAGGATGTGTAGTATTTCTATAATAATGAACTGTAGTACTAAAATCTCATTTTACCAAAAAAACGTGTTACGACTTTTTGCGTGGGAGGTATCGATTTGTAAAATGATCATAACATCCTGAAAACATTACAATTAAAATTGCTAACCTAATTCCCATTTCAAAACAAAACAATAATCACAGATATAAATAATGTACTTGTTTGTGATAGCAAATTAATCGCAATCTAGAATGGTCGAGACTGCCCGGCGTCGTCTCAAGTGAATCAACGAGGCAATGTATCGGCGACCCTGCCCAATTGAGCCGTGACAATTAATTACCCAGCGTTGTGAACCTGCGTCCCTTGACAGTACCTACTAAAAGCTGTAGGCATGTTAGTCTTTATAAATTCTTAAAATTTAACAAGTACCTATCTTAGGCCTGCTTGTCGCCGTACCGTGAGTGAACAAGCTCATTCTACCAACAAGCGGCACGCGGAACTCGCAAGAATTGGAAAACTCGTCGCTGCGCTTGCAAAATCATCTGTCTTTGCTGCTATTTTATAATAATTCTCAAGCCACGTGCACCTGTAAAATCTGTTTTTTAATAATTTATTTGGTTAAGAAGAAAGCAAAATAAATGATTAGAAAACGTATTTTACAGTTGCACGTGGCTTGAGAACTATTATAAAATAGCATCGAAGACAGATTTTCAAAAAAAAAATACAGCGGGTTTTGCAGGCGCAGCGACGACATTAATAAATAAAAGCATGTTAAATTCGGTAAATCAAAAAGGTAGGGACCTATTGAAAGAAAACGATAGTTGAAAAATTAAATAATAAAAATCAATCTAAAAATGGAGAAGATACACGTTTTTCAAGTTCCTGAATGGCGCATTTTATGTCCTTGTCGCACGAAACGGACATTGTACGCAGTAATGTCAAGTTACTATGAAGTTTTTGAACAATTACGTCATCGTGCAATAGTGCGGTCTCTGCCTATTAAGAATTTTAAATTGCTTATAACTTGAGTATCTTCTTTACATAGTACTAGCTGTGTCCTCACGGCCCCTATATGTTACTCAGTGATAATGTAGCTTCCTAACGGCAAAAGAATTATTGAAATCGGTCCAGTAGTTTTTAAGTTTATTCGTTACATACAAAAATACGAATCTTTCCTCTTTATAATATTAGTATAGATAAAACAAAGTCGCTCCCGCTGTCTGTACGCTTAGATCTTTTAAACTACGCAACGGATTTTAATGCAGTTTTCAGCAATAGATAGAGTGATTCAAGAGGAAGGTTTATTATATCTAAGGTCTGTCATGCATACAATTATAGCAACCACGAAGCTGTAGGTCCTGATTTGACCATTGTTAGGTACATTGAAGTAGGTACCTGTAATCCAATTTCCAAAAAATGGTCCATCCGTGAATCTGTTCCATCATGAGCAGTAAATTGGCCCGTGTTCAACATACCTTCCGCTTCCGCAAACATGACTCCTCTAACAGGGTCAGGCAGCTGGTTAGCATACATATGATGAACTGGCACCGAGTCAAGTGCACGTGCGGATCCATTGAAGGGTCACACATGGTACACTTCAACTAATTAAATATTGATTAGTCAGTAACTCAGCAAAATTGTTCTGTTTGTAATCTAGGCAATAAAGAATTTGCTATGGAAAGTATGGAACATTAATAGACATATTTTTATGGGACTAATTAAAGTGTTTTTTATTGTTTGTCATGCTCCTCTGTTCGCATACCAAACGGTATTGAATACTTAGAGCTACCCAATATTTGAAACATTTCGATTCGTTTTTCTAGCATATGAATGAATGATACCAAGTTTGAGTTACATTGTAGGTACAGTCAGCATCAATAAGCTGTGTATGTTATCGGTAGCTGGTAACACTGGACAATGTTGACATAGGAGGGTAACCGTCAAGATTAATCAACGTACCCGAAGTTATAAAAACAGAGGTCATTCGACGGAGCAGAGGATTCAAAATCAAAATCAAAATCAAAAATTTTTATTTCACATAAACCAATACAGGTGCTTATGAAACGTCGAATTTAGGTGCACGGTTCCAATTAGTTGTTTCCTATGGAGAAGAGCCGGCAAGAAACTCCATGGTTACTCTTTTAAAAATAATACCTTTAACAATTTCAGTGGATACAGTACAATGATTTAGGATAGTGAGAGAACAATGAGGTCCTGACCACAGACCAATGAGTAATATAGTACTAAAAGACTTGAGTACAAAAACTAACAAACAAAAATAAAATTTTAAAAAAAGTAATATGAATAATATTGTAGTAATTTACAAATTTATAGATGCAGGTCCACAAAGTTCTCACATTTACAAAAGTGAAAAGGAAGCTAAACTATATAAAACAATTGACATAATTAAATGTCATCAAAACTTAGCTAAAAAATCATTGTAAAATAAGATAAAGATATCTTGAGAGTAATGATAGCAATAAAAAAAAATAAAAAATATATAATCTTAATTGAGGATAGTTAGTAGACGTACACATATGTTTTTAATGAGGTTCCAGGGAAGCCACATGTGCAAGAACTAATGCCAAACATCCCTGTCGTCAACGTAGTCCTTAGTCTTGTAATATGCTTTTTGAGTGAGGACACGTTTAATATAGGTTTTGAATTTTCCCTCGGTAAGATCAGTTACAGATTTCGGCAGCTTATTATAAAAACGTACGCCATTTCCTAAAAATGACTTGCTAGTTTTACTTAATCTAAATTTAGGTACCACAATTTTATGTTTATGCCGTGTGTTTTTATCATGAAAATCGCTCCTGACATTAAACAAATGCAAATTTTTTCTAACATACAATATATTTTGAAAGATGTAAAGTGACGGCAAAGTTAGTATGCTAATATCTTTAAACACGTTTCGAAGGGACTCGCGGGAACCCAGGTTATAAATCGCACGGATTGCTCTCTTTTGTAAAATAAAAATCGAATCGACGTCAGCTGCTGAGCCCCACAACAGAATGCCGTAGGCCATAATGCTGTGGAAATAAGCGAAGTACACTAACCTAGCTGTAGCCACATCAGTCAGCTGCCTAATTTTCCTAACTGCATAAGCAGCAGAACTTAACCTCGCCGACAGGGCAGTAATATGAGCACCCCACTGCAATTTAGAGTCGATAGTTATACCTAAGAATACGGTCTCATTAATTGTATTTAGTTTGTTGCCATCGAGCATTAAATTTAAACCTACTTGGGGTACATTTGGTAGTGAAAACTTAAGGCATTTTGTTTTATTTGCATTGAGTAATAGATTATTGGCTGTAAACCATTTAGAAAGAACAGTTAGGCTCTCATTGACTTGTAAAACGTCCCTATCTTTTCTATCTATTTTAAAAATTAGGGAAGTGTCATCAGCAAATAAAATTACATCAGTTAAATTGGACATCATATAAGGGAGATCATTTATATAAACTAGAAATAGAAAAGGCCCAAGAATTGAGCCCTGAGGCACGCCCATCTTAACCAGAGACCCGGACGATATAGCACCATTGACGCCCACTCTTTGCTGTCTATTTGATAGATAGGAAAAAACGAGGTCAGAAGCGCGTCCACGAATTCCGTAGTGGTGTAATTTACAGATAAGTGTGTTGTGGTCAACGCAGTCGAATGCCTTGGAGAGATCACAGAAGATACCTACAGCATCCTGAGAGCTCTCCCAGGACTCTAGAATTTGAGTGACTAGTTTCACTCCTGCGTCTGTAGTCGACCTACCTTTCGTGAAACCATACTGGCGACTATGCAATATCCCATTCAGGTTAAAATGAAGCATCATCTGATCAAGCATAATTTTCTCGAAAATTTTACTTAGTGCTGGAAGCACAGAGATAGGATTCCATGTAGAACAGCCGAAGAAGTCTGACCTTTTATATCGGGTTTGCTTGTCCTCATTTTCTGATCTCGTGTTAATTATTATATTGTGATATATTGTGAACTAGCTTCTGTAACTAATCACTAACCTAATTAAAAGTACTCTCAGTGGTGGAGAGTCTATGTTGGTTTAATTTACTTTATTTACCATGGTCCCAATCCTGACATACTGATATTGGCTATAACTGTAATGATAGATGCACCCCCACAAGAATCTGTTGTATGTCTTTTATAGAGTTTAATTTTAGGTACAGTCAGCATCAATAAGCTGTATACACTTTGCGAATTTAAAATGTGAGTTTAAAGAATAACTTACGAATGGAATCTTTAATTTAAACAAACTATGTATTCGTATATGTTGGCAGTTGTGTATAATTTTAAAAGAATTCAGTCCCTAAGAGATCCTGGGTTCGATCTCCAAGTCGGGCAGTGTTATTGGGTTTTCCCGTGTGTAATTCCTCATTGGCAACCCGGAGTTTGGATTTGCACCCGGTTGATGGCGATAAGTTTGCCCCTATTACATGGGACGTATACATAACGGCGAAATGAGGGTGTTACTATACACCTCTGCCCAACCCTTCGAGGAATACAGGCGTGATGTTATGTTATGTAGTTCAGTCACTACTTTTTATTGAATTCACTTTTTGAATACGCAAAATGTATACATGTTATTGAAGCTGACTGTACATGTTATAATGACAGTTTAACTTTATTATCTCATAATTATAATATAGTAGTAGATATTAATTCCTACTACCTTACGTAAGTTCGAAATTTAGTTGGTAGGTAAGTACTTTACTTACTAAGGAATTTCGTCAAGATGATGGTCAATTGGGCACCGTCCTCTTGTCTGCTGATCTCGAATATTTCCCTTTTGACCGTTCATTGTAGCGGTCATTGGAAAGCCCAAAATCAGTAGTGGACGTTTACGGCCTGATATAATGAACCTACAATAGACACATTTCATTGTTCCAGTGGTACTCCCAGTATTTTCATATGGCACGGCGATCGGCTGGATCTCTCCCATGGGCCCTCGGCTCATGTCGGAGGAGACCCCCGCGTCGGCCCCCGTGCACCCCGACACCATATCCTGGATGGCGTCTGTGGTGTACCTCGTGGGGACCCCCACCGTGTTCTTCTTTGGTTACATTGTGGATAACTTTGGGAGGAAGAGAGCGTTGATGCTGACGTCCTTTTCAATGGCTGTAAGTCTATCTTAAAAACACTTTTCTTTATGTGACTGAGGGTTTGAATCTACCAAAGGGAAAAATCCTCGCGGATGCTCGAGCACATTTTTGACAATTATACCTAAAGGAAATACTGATACAGTTATTTATTCAGTGACATTGAAAAAATGCGCCAGGATCTTTCCGCTTGATGGAAACTGACCCTCGGTGTGAGTACCTTATAAACAAATTTTTGGACGATACCCAAATTATCACACATGTACCTACGACATCCGAAACAGGTAAAATAACTTTAGGTTATGCATTTTGTCTATGCGTACCTAGATGATCTAACTTGTGATCCATAGTGCAGAAAACCAAGTGCTTCTCCACAAATCTAAGAGGCTCCCGAGTGCCAGCAAGCACCTTTGCAGACTTAACGGTCCTGGGTTCGATTCCCAGGTAGGACAAAGATATTTCTTTCTTTTTATTTTAATCATCAAGAATCAAGCACATGACAATTTTTTCACTTTATTTAATGAATCTTTCCAGGCATGCTGGGGTCTCAAACTCTATTCAACAGAAACCTGGGCCCTCATAACAGCCCGAGCAATAGTCGGTCTCGGCGTGAGTGGCTCCTACGTCGTCACGCCTCTATACATCAAGGAGATCAGCGAGGACTCCATCAGAGGGACCCTGGGCAGCCTGGTGGTGCTGTCTCAGAATCTGGGCAATCTGTTCGCTTATGTGCTGGGGGAGTACCTCAGTTATAATGGAATGCTCTGGGTGTGTTTGATCGTGCCTATCCTGCATTTGTTGCTGTTCACTGCTATGCCGGAGACACCGTCGTATTTACTGAAGTGTGGGAAGGTGGAGGTAAGAAACTTTTCTGCAGTTTTAACTACTTACCTGAATAATAATAGTTTATTTTGCTGAGAATACATGTATTACCAGATATATAAATGGATTAATATCACGCCTTATACTCCCCGAAGGGTCCGGCAGCGGTGTTTTAGTACATCCTCGTTTAGTGAGCTATGTTTAAGTCCCATGTAATAGGGTGCGAGCCTATTGCCATTCACCGGGCACAAATCCAAACTCCGAGCTGCAACTGAGAAATTCCTATTGCCCGACCTGAGTATCGAACTCAGGGCCCAATGCTCAGCAGTCGCACTTGTGACCACTAGACCAACAAGGCAATCATATAAATGGTATAATAGTGTACAATGCCGTAATCTGCCTGTATGACGCATGCAAAATCTTACATTTGTAATTTTGTAATGAAGTTTCATTCATAGTCAATCTATATCTATACTAATATTATAAAGAGGAAAGATTTGTATTTTTGTATGTAACGAATAAACTTAAAAACTACTGGACCGATTTCAAAAATTCTTTTGCCGTTAGAAAGTTACATTATCACTGATTACTATACTATACATATAGACTACGGGCGGAGCCGTGAGGACACAGCTAGTAATTAATAAATCGAATTCCTAATACAAACATTAAGATTGGATAATAAAGAGAGCAAAAGACCAATTAATAATTTAATAAAAATAAAAAAACAACTTTAACACAACCGTAAACAATCACAAAGTAGTAAGAGAGTAGTGATACCTACTTAGTTCTCTTTCATGTGATGTAGCTACCCTCCATCAGAACTCGGTCAATAAAATAACACTGGTCCAACCATGACCTTTATACATTATCCATGTATTGTTCTCAGGAAGCCCGTGACGCGTTAGCTTGGCTACGATGCCGCGAGCCCACCGAGCCGGTTGTGGACAACGAGCTGCAGAACTTACTGCTGGAGCTGGAGCAGAGCAAGTCTGGCAAAATGAGCGACGCGCTCAAGACATTGAGTAAGTTATCTATCTTCTTATATACCTTCAACAACATTAGTTAAAATAACTCACGATATGTGTTAAAATACCCCAAAGTCCCACTGCTGGCCACGGGCCTCTTCTAACAATGAGACGGGTTTAGGCCTTCACCACCCGGGGTTCGTGCGAGCTGGCAGACTGCACACACCATTGAGAACTTTTACTTTTGAACCCTTCTCATGTGTGCAGGTTTCCTAACGATATTTTTATTTTACCATTAACGCAAGTCGTAATTAAATTCTGATCCACACATGAATTCAAAAGTCAGAGGTGTGAGACAGGATTGAACTCAGATCCTTCAGCATAGAAAGCAAGCGTTCGACCGCTGAGCTATGAAAAGCTTAATTCCAATAAAATTAATAAAAATACTAAATACCACGAAAATCTCGAACACCCAAGTTCACCCAACCACACAGCAACAGAACCTAGACCAGTATAATCTGTACACAGGCGAACGGTAACAACTAACAATATGTAAACTACTGGTTATAACTACCGGTAACGGGACGTCGGACAAACAGGAGTCTTTGTTTGCGCACACTAATGCTCTCCACATGACTGTCTGTGTTTGACTAACTTATAATATGGGTTTTTGGGTTACGATGGGCGGTTTTAGAGTTACCTAGATGAGAAATCTATCTAATATAATTGTCGTACCGAAATGAAACTTTGTATGTATATGTAGTTCGGATGACAATACTATAATTTGGTATCTTGGAGCTGATCTGATGATGGAGCCAAGAGGTGGATAGTGGAACTCTTCTGTTATAATTTTAGTGCGTAATAAAAGCGTGTTTTTTTAGTTTTATAAACTACATATTTTTATTTTATCCATTAAAATTGAAGCTTACTAACAGTTTCTGGAACAAGTTTGTAGTAAGCAAGCGTACCTGCGGCAATGAGTCAGTGTAAAACGGTCGCTTTATGTACATTCCCATGGAGCTTTTAACACGCGCCCACCGTTATGACCAGCTTCCGGACAAAAAATTACGGTCTGTGTAGAACTGGCTTTAGCTCGCGGGTCTGCTTGTGTGGGTAAAGATTTTTTGTATTTCGAACATAGTTTAGAGTAGCGTTTGGGTAACTGTAGAACTTGGGCAACCGGGTGGCCGCTAAGGTACAGAAGTATAATAATTTATGTACCTCCCTACTAACTAATTATGTTTTTAGTAGGTAGGTATATAATATCAAAAATAAAGAAGACCGCGCCGATGATACGATTTGCGAGCTTAAGCTGCGCTTGCCGCGGTCAATCCAACGATGGGTAACCGTTTGTTACACATCGAGACCCCTCCGTGCTTCAGAGAGCACGTTAAACTGTCGGTCCCGGGTGTCATAGGAATACCTATGAAAGTCGTTACACGGGTAGTCAGAAGCCCGAAAGTCTGACAACTAGTCTAACCTTGGATATCGGCATTGCCCAGTAACTGGTTTACTGAGGTCTGATGGCAGTCGGTCCGTTTAAAATATTGGTATTCAGCTGTATCTGGTTAGACTGGAAGTTGACCCCAACTAGTTAGGAAAAGGCTAGGAGGAAGAGATAATTCTCTTTTCCCAACGAAATGTGCCTGATAAATACCTACACCTCTGCCTACCCTTTCAAGGAATTCATATGTGACAAGTATTTCTTATTTATTCTTGATGCCTAGGTGTAGGTTTTTATCAGGCACATTTCGGGGCTGCACCCAATAATTACCTAACAGAAAAACTCAATACCTTTATCCTTAAAATGGGTTATAAAAGTTAACACGGGCCACGTGTGGTGTGTAGTACCTATCGGGCAAAGAATATGAGACTACCCTCCACACGTTAGCGTCATAAACAACGCCACGAAGGGATTATACCTAGAGGATTACAGCGACGTCTTTTTGCTAATAACATACTGCGATTATTAATTCACCTGTCAAGAGTGTCAATAGAGCAACTGTTCTAATCTACCCAATGATTATTTGGAGGCCTGATACCCATGTTTACAGGCTGATAAAATGATGACCGTTTAGCGTCAAACCCACTAGGTATCAAGTTTGATGCGCAAGTTATTGCATGCAGGTGCTCGCTTTGTTCGGAAAACTTGCAGAAGTCGACATACTGCGGGTATGTCCACAGTTTGAAAGTCTTGCAGAAGTCAACTTGCGCGGTAAAACTTCAACAAGATTCTTACTTATTAAAAACTGACTAACAATCTTCTCTTCCCAGTAACGGACCGCAGTACATTCCGCGCGTTCCGCATCGTCCTCATCATCACAGTGGCGCGGGAGCTGTGCGGCTGCCTCGCAGTCCTCCACTTCGCTTCTCTCATCTTCAGCAAGGCCAGCGCCGGCGACTGTCTGCTAACAGCCAACCAGCAAGCCGCCGTGCTTGGACTAGTACAGTTTGTGGGATCCTGCACTGCGTCTAGCTTGGTGGAGCGCACTGGCAGGAAGGTGAGAGAGAGATAGAGATTTTCAGATACGTTTGCAAGCCTACAGAGACTTTTGAGTCGACCACACCATGCTTGGGTAAAAGACGAGAAGATGTTGGAGCATATCACAATCAACCCAACTCCAATGCGCATGGTCTAACCGACCTTTTGGCAGTGCATGAGCAGTTTTAGAAATGTAAAGGTAAGACCTAGGTACGGAGTATTCTTACCGTCCGGCTTGGTTAAGGAGAGGGTAGAAAGGTGACTGATAAATAGATAAGTAGAGATAAACTACGATAACATGTCCCACCCCTCCAAATTACTATCTCAATGTGTTTAGTCACATCTTTACGAAAGAGTGTGTATGTAGTTGTAGTTTTTGTTTGACGGCTGTCTCAACACGCACACATGCGTTGGGAGTATTGGTGGTGCTTTATAAATACTTTCACAAATACATTGAAGCGTTTTGAATTTTGGAGGGGCGGACATGTTATCGTAGTTTATCTCTAAAGGCTACAGATACTTCGCCTCTTGTGGGATATAAGGGTGATAGGAATTGGTGTCTTATTAGCAAAGACCACACGATTAAACATAATTTAGGCGGGTAAATACATTCATTGGGAGGTCAATTTTCAGCATGACCGATAGGTCGTTTGACGATGATGAACATTACCATAATTTAAATAATCAATTTTCCCTTTTCTTCCGCAGCCTCTCCTCGGCACAACCTGCCTCCTCTCCGGCATAGCGATGTGTGTCCTCGGCGCGTGGTTCTACGCCCACGCCGGCGCCGACACCGAGACCGCGTCATGGTTACCAATAGTGGCGTTATGTCTGTGCATATATTGTGATGCGGCCGGCTTGCAGCCCGTACCCTTCGTTATTATGACGGAGATGTTCTCGTTCCAGGTTTGTGACTACTTTCTATTTTTAATTGTCCTGCTATATCGAGGTGTGTGATTTTGTGACAGATATGGAAAGACCCGCGAAAAGATTTCTCCTGTATTGTGACCGTTATTGCGGTTTGCGAACATAAATCTCAAACACACGTTTGAATTTCGTGCAACAGGCAACTGCACCAACTGTGCAATTAGACAAAGATCTGCTGTGCAGGCCAAACAAATATTTCTTCAAAGAGGGTGTCGAACTAAGCCTTAGTTGCGTTAAGTACCTACTATTAATTTTATTCTGTGTCGAAGTGCAGAAATCTGTAGCCACTGAACCAATTAGAAGTGTTAGGCTGAGTTGCACCAACTAACTATAAACGTAACCGTACCAAAATTTCTATCAAATCAGTACAAATTTGATATAAATATGGCAAGTTAACAGTTATAGTTAGTTAGTCGGTGCAACTGAGCCTTTTTTTTTTTTTTTTATCGTGGGGAAATCGTCATGGACTATCCCCCGTCTGGGGAAGACGGGGGGGTGTGCCGGACTCTTACCGGCTAAAACCACCACGGTGTCCCTCCTTCTGACCTAAGGCCGGGGTCGCGGGATTCGCTATTGCATGCACCGCAACCCCGGCAGGTCTTGGTCCACCAATTGCTGGTGGACCTCTCCACTGTAGGGCCCCACCCCACGACCTCCTGAGAGGCGCGGGGGGCACCCCACATCATCGGCGCACCAGAACACATGGTACGCCGTGACCACCCCGGGGACCAAACAAGTACATGGGCGCCAGACTACCCCGTGTCTGGGCACCCCTGGTCCCCCTGCGACGGGTCAGGATAGTGGCCCCGCCGCCTACCACTTTTCGGCCGCAGAGGATAGGGAGAGCGGCCAACTAAACACCGACACTCCTCTCCCCCTGCGGCCCCACCGCGTCCGCCATCTGACGGTGGCGGCCCCGTCAGGCCGCGGAAGGTAGGGAGAACGGCGCACCGTAATACCGGCACTCCTCTCCCGCCGCGGCCTCCACCCTTCAGCCGCAATGCCTCCCATAAGACATCGCGGCCCTCCTCAGTTGCGATGTCGCCCAGGCGACATCGCAACCTACTTGGCCGCTACGTCGAGGGCTTCCAGGCCCAAGCCCCGACGAGCAGCCCCTCCTCGGGTTCCTCTTCGCTTCACCGTGGGGCTCGAAGCCACGGCTACTAAGCCCCCCCGCAACGACAATGCAGGAACCCACCGGGGGGGGTGCAACTGAGCCTAAGTGCCAGTGGGATATTATCAACATGTTCTGAAGCAGGATTTGAACCCTCGCTAGATCGTCAGCCGTGGGTTCATGGTGTAACATAAAGTTGAGCTTCGGTTTAAGGGCATAGGCCTCCTAAACTAAAGAGAAAACGCGGGCAGCAAAATATTAATAATTTAAATAGGTTTTTGCGATCTATTTCCGTCCCACCCCTCCCGCAAACCTTCCCAATTGAGCGCGAAAGAGACACCTGTATCTCGGACTGATTTCTCCTGTGCAATATTAGCGAAATCGTACTTTCGTATTTCCCAGTTTCCTTCTTCAAATCTGGACCGATTTTAATATTTTTTCTGTAATAATTTAAGAAAGACTTTGGTTATGTCTGTATGTTTTTCTTTTATTTTTTATATTCGTCAAATTTGTTTGCCAGATGTTTGAAAACGGTGATAATACCGGGCGATTTTTGTAAAATTGAAACGTTTCTAGTTCTTTTAATAATTAATTTATTGACAAAAACACATATGGTAAAAAATTTTTGCTCTAATGACAATAATGTCATGTTTCCTCCTTGGATAACCAAGGAGGAAACTGAGGAATATGTTTGTATGGACTAAATGCCGACCGCATTTCCTCTTAAGTTTAAAAACTAAACACCATCAAACTAAAAACTTCATCAAATATAAATCTGGTCTTACTACACCAAATAGTATTGCTAATTGGCTCAATATTATTTCCAGCTTCGCGGCACAGTAACAGCGATTGTAATCGCATTCGCCTGCGGCCTCATGTCAGTGGAACTGCGAGTCTTTCAGCCAATAGCCGCCTCAGTGGGCCTCTACCTCATCTTCTGGCTGTTCTCAGCAGTCTGCCTAGTCAGCACCATATATATCATCTGCGTCGTCCCAGAGACAAAGATGAGGTCCATAGACGAAATCTACGCGGAAATCGGAGGCAAGGGTAACAAGATTAAGAGCAAAGATAAAGACTGCGAGGCAGACGTCACAAAACTGTAGATTATGACGGCATTTGTAATGTCGGTATTATTTTGAGGTTAGGCGTCGCTTGTAAAAGTATTGATTGCTAGTTCAGTTAGATTTGAAAGTTATGGCTTAACAGTGATATTTTGCACATAATTTAACTTTATTTTAGGTTTATTGAATACGGCAAGCTCACTCAGTTTTTTTTGGTGTCAAAGAGCCATCTAATGCCGCTGGCCTATGGTCATAGTGTTTATATTATAACCACTTATCTGGGCTCACAATCGCAGTTTATTTCTATTTACTTACCTACTTCTAATTTTTAGAATGTAAAAACTCGTTTTTTAATTAAGAAGGTAGAATAATTTCTTTAAATATGTGAGTGAGCTTGCGCAAATACTCAGCTGCGTAATCATAAGTAGTTTAGCGTGCTTATGGTATCCACCATAATTGCCGCCATTTTTTAAGTCCCAGATTATGGACTGGAAAACAGTCATACAGTTTTCTTACCTGGTTCTTTGTTGAACTGTCGCGCCAGTAGTTCTCGTAGGTATATAGGTAGACACACGTTTGCAGGCCTCAAGGTTTCTCGGCATCTTTTTTAAAATCAATCGAAATCGATAATCGAATAACGAACTATCGATTTATGGTATGCAACATCTCTAAAATAAACATTTGTCATCTTTCATGTAGGTAGACCTTCCTATTACGATTAATAGATAGAATAGACATGTGTAAGAGATAAATATCGATCCGGATTTGATTCGGATACTGTATGACTATGTACGACTTTTAGGTCTCATTTTATTTTTTGTCCTTCGTTGCACCCTTCTTGGCCGTGGACTTTATTTTATACAAGGTTAGTCTGAAAGGGGGTACTAAGCTGAAAGGGTGTTAAAGTACCCATAATAAGGGATAACTCTTATTCTACAACTTTCGCCAAAACTCGATAGTTTAAGAGAAATAGCTTTTCTAAGATTTCGTAAAAAATATGCTAAAATCTATCTGTCCATAGCTATGATCAGCTGTGTTTACAATTTAAGTCATATTTAGGGTCACGGATTAGAAACTTAATTTTCTGAATTCATAATTAAAGCAGGAATGATTTTTTTTTGAAAAAACTGAAATTTTATCGAATTTTGAAATTTTAACATTTGCTTTAAAATAGTCATCAGTGATAATTTAAGTGGCCCGCGGCTTAGTACCCCCTTTCCGACTAACCTTGTATACGGAAACTTCTATCACAATATATTTTATATAATAACTAGTATACGCGTATAAAATGCAATCACACTTATAATTTGTGCCATTTCATTTAAGTATGTACTTAAATCGTAGGTACTGACTATTTTTATAATTTTAATTTTTTTGTATCTATTTTATATTTGTCGAAATTTTGTGACAAACGAATCTTGTGTTATGAATGGTATTTTTGTTACTTAGAAATAAATTAGTATTTTATGTAGTGTGTTGTTTTACTCTCCAAATTCCAGACACGTTAATGTGGGAACATAAGAATAACGTAGAAAATACATTCCAGATTGACTTATTCATGTTGTCCCAGTCGCTCTTCAACTCTCAGTCAGCCCTGGATCTACATTTTTCAAAGGGGGGAGCAGAGTACCAATTTGCCGCGCTCTAGGCAAAATTTTTCAACAAATAAAATAGGTATACCTACTAAGACCTTCTTAATAACCGGGTCCAGCATAGTACAGACAGCGAGACTGGCTGGTGGCGGGCCGCCTCCTAACCTTCGCCGCCCAGGGCAATTGCCCCCCCCCATAGATCCGGGCCTGCTCCCAGTCAAACTTTCCATATTACAAGGAAATGGTTATACATTTGCTATAGAGAGCATGTAACAGTTGTAGGACTAACCAGTCCATGGATTAGATTGGCCTGGGATAAAGTTGCATAATAGTAAATATAAAGGGTGTATAGAGAAATAAAACACTAAAGTCACAAGCAATGGAATGTTTACAATTGCAATGATAAAGTTTTTACAATATCATGTGTAAGTACATATAAGCCTCGCCTGAAAGACAGTCTCACTTTGCCCACTAAATACAATCCAATAACCTTTATATAAATATGTATCGCGGATAAACTCTCAAAATTCAAGCCATTCGTTGAAGTCACAACCTTTTTCGCCCTTCATTAGGAATAATGAAACTAATGCCTTTGCCTTACCGAGCAGGCCTTTTAAAATTAAGAAGTGCCAAAAATGACCACCTTAGTAGCAATGGCACTACTGTTGCCAATTGATAAAATTTAAACTAGAAAATAAAAAATATAGGTATTTTCAGCAGCTACATTGAGATCCCAAAATTCGTAAAAAGAAATTGAAAATAATAATTAAAAAGATAAAATTTCGTCCTCTTTTAAATAATAGTCTGCTGCCATCTATCGGTAAAGTACAAAGCAAGACCACCTTTCTTTAACAGTCCGAAGATATTTCATATACAAAACACCCGATTATTTTTGTTTATATATTATATACATAGTACATAATGGTTTTGTGTTCTAACTATACGACATTGATAGAAAATGGAAGTTTTTTTTACATAAAACGACGATCACGATATATAGAAAATGAGTGTTCTTTTATTTCTGAAATTTGTGCTTTCTCCTATAAATAGATAATACATACATAAATAGGTGATACATGACAAAATCTTTGCTCAATTTGTAACAATGATTATTAGTAGTGCTTTAGAGTAATTACAAACATGGGAATATTGCGAAAGTTACGAAACTACTAAACCAGGCAATATTTTTAGCTCTGGCAACATTACATTATATTGCATTACACATTAAGGCATTATTACGTTGCCAGACCAAAAAAATAATGTCTGGTTTAGTAGAAATTCGTAATTTTTTAAATATTCTCCTGGTCGTTATTACCCCAAAGCCTTATATAGGTACATACCTACTGACTATACATTGATTTCCATTAACATGTGACAATATGTTACAGTATCTGTATCCAAACATAATTACGATTTTTAAAGATGATTTATTTAAAAAATAACAGACATTTGTAAATAATATAAAAACCGCCATGTCTCAGAAATTAAAGTTGAAATTAGTTTTTTTTTTATTCCTGACTTGGTCGCGTTTGGCCCTAGTCTCACCTGATGGTAAGCGCGGACAGGATCTAAGATGGAGCACACGAATCCAAGGAACAAAGATATAGAGGAATTCCCCTATATTCCATTGGCTCCCACATACACACGACGGAACACAGTAATCTGCTTGGCGCCTGACTTTAATGCGATACTGATGACGATGATAATGATGATCTCATTGTTTCATACAGTTTTTCGATATTTATAACCGCAATGACAAACTGTGCAAAGATTTTTACCTTTAACCGTACATAATAGGAAATAATACACCTTAAATCGATAACATACAACTACATAACTACCCTATTACAAAATCTATAGTACGCATAGTATAAAAGATTATTATGTACTTAAGTTACTTTAGTTTGAATGTATCATTTACATTTGTGACAACTGTGCCTAATGTCACTTGTACATAAAGGGCCAATTTTTCAATAGTCTGATAACTTTTATCTGGTTCGACGGTCGCCTCATCTGCAGCCCGTCACTACATGACGCTGGCAGAATAGTCGTCATCGGCTCAGTTGCCATAAACTAAAAAAAAAACTTTTATCTGACGAATAAATATGGCGGTTTGACAGTTCTCTACAGAAGCTGTCAAACCGCCATATTTATTCCGCAGATAAAAGTTATCTAACGATTGAAAAATTGGCCCTAATTGAATTTGAGTTAATTTGATTTAAAATAATATGTGCGACAGATGTATGAATGTGGATGAAGCGAAAGGGGTATGTAAGAGTCGTAGCATGTGGCATTCTATAGTTTCTGCCTACCCCCATGGGAAAAAGGCGTGAGTTTATGTATGTGCGACAGAACTCGCGGTTTGAGGATTTCGTACCGTTGTATAACCCTGAAGTGGAATTTAAAAACATAACATAAAATCACGCCTGTATTCCCCGAAGGGTTGGGCAGAGGTGTATAGTAACAGCCTCATTTCGCCGTTATGTTTAAGTCCCATGTAAAAGGGCGATCGTATTGCCATAAATCAGTCACAAATCCAAACTCCGTGTTGCTTCTGAGGTATTCCACACGGAAAAATCCAATAACACTACTCAACCTGGGGATCGAACCCAGGACCTCACGATCAGCAGTCGCGTTTGCCACCACTAGACCAACGACGAATTATTACGCGACTAGCTTAATTTTTCGATTTCTTTTAGGAACTTTGTAAGAAAAAGCCCTCCAAAGTTTGTCAAGTAATAATTCAACATAAAAGAAATAAATGATTTTCGGATTATTTTATTTACTCGCGCTATGAGACGTTCCTGTGAGTAATACGAACTATTTGGTGCTTATAATTGAAGGGATCATGGGAAGAACCACTTTTGTCACCTAATGAACAAACTGAGATATTACTAAATAAAATAAAACCGACTTCAACAAAACGAAAAAGTAATAAAATAATTACCATATTATAAAAGTAACAGATTCAGAAGCCGGTGCTAATCCACGCTGAACCAAATTAAAGGCACCGACTTCTGAATCTGTTACTTTTATAATATGGTAATTATTTTATTACTTTTTCGTTTTGTTGAAGTCGGTTTTATTTTTGTTAAAATGTTTTTTATTTCATTCATTTTAGTGGCCTTAATTAAAACATGGTTGGACCTGCTAAAGACGCTGCTCGTACACATAATCACATCATCACAATGCGTACTGTTCGTCATTGAGGAGTTCCATTGTTTATCTCCGAAGTTCTTTATCAGATCTTCACCAAATTTAAATGGGACCATTTCGAAAGAATACTCTTTTAAAAACATACAGACGAATTGGGAACCTCCTCCTTTTTTTGGAAGTCGGTTAAAAAGATAAGATCTTGATGATCTTACGGTTGCTTTTTCCTAAACGGTCCGGACATTGGATGTTTTTTCCCTGTATCTATATTTTAAAAGCATGAAAGCTCGGAGACTATGGATGTTATTGCCCTGTTGTTTTTGACAGAACATAGGGACAGGTATATCCATTCAGACTGCATTGCCAGCTGAAAAAAATAAAAAATGTGACAAAAGTTGTTCTTCCCCTGATGCCTTCAATTTATGAACCAAATGTATTTTTGAATTTCGTATGGCAACCGTGTTGTTATTACAGCGAGCTTTGTGTTTTCAATAAACCACTGAACTGGGTGGAGGTGTTTCTTTGTTTTGTGTTTTGTTGGAAACCACTACGTAGGGCTCCAACATACCGCACAGTTCCTTCGTACCAAATTTCTTGATTCTAGTTCTACGGGAAGTTCCTATATTAAGTACATATCATATTAATAGTTCGGCAAACAAGTCTGCAAAAGGATCTTTCTCCAATAACCTACCCATATCTATTGCAGAAAAATTAATATCTCATTCAACCAGTACATGTGACGACGAGGCACACTTTACTATTATAAAACTGTCATATTATTTATTATTCCTGATCACTTTACAATTATCACGTCTTCAAGTTTGGAAGGGGGTGGGGGGGGGTGGGAGCCTTAGCTTATTAAAACAAAATTATTTAAACAATGAAAGGTACTTAAATATCTAAATGTTTATACGACCTTAGTTCATCATTACTTGGTTAACTCATTTTTTACCTTAACAACTGAGGAATAAGGTCGAAAATTGGATGAAAACACATTTTCGATTTGGCTAAAATTCGTAAGATGTATGCAGGTTTATCAAGGCTGCTTATGACCCCTGATTAGTTACATACATACATCATACGAGTATCGCCCTTAAAATACAATAAGTACCTATAGGTATTCTCTATTTATTTGACTGTTATAAGTACATAATCACTTACCAACTATTCTTATATTTAATAATATGCTTTGGATTGACATTTAAAATTAAAAAATAGTATGCCGCATAATTTTTCCGAAATAGCAGATCTAGTAAAAACTTAATAAAAAATAAAAACAATTCGATCACATTCCGGCAAGATTCCATTCGCGAACCATTTATAACGATATTGCACTAATATAACACATAATTTAAAAAAAAAAGAAAAATGATATGCAGATACTTAGCCTAAGTTCTAAAATATAACCCGAAAATCCAATTTAAATAAAAAAATGTTTTGTTTTCGCTGTCTTTTACGATATTCGAGTTTTTACAGAATGTATGTAATGAGCAATTAGTAAATTATAAAATTAAAAACTATGTTATTATAATTTTCAAATAAACTTAAGTGTTTAAACGCTATTCAAAGCTTAAAAAACATAATTAGATTGATATTTATGATTTAAATGATATCTATAAATATTTTTGGTTTATTTTATATAATTTATAAGACTGGGCGAGACTTTATTTTATACCAACTGAACAAAATAATAATAAATATGTGTATATAGGGTGTAAACAAAATCATGTTATTCCTTCTAACCTCGTGATGTACTGCTGACATAGATTAACCCTGAACGGGATACATTTGGATTGAATAAAAAAAATACAAGAAGTAAACATGTGTTCTTAACGTGAGGCATTTTAGCGCCCCGAGTTAAATGACCACGCGGCAAGCGATACTGCGCAATTCCCGCGGGGCGCTAAAATGCCTCACGTTAAGAACACATAAACATGTGTTCTTAACACATAAATTTTGGTTTTTTTTTATTGAATCCTAAATTATCCCATGTAGGGTTAGTCTATGTCAGCAGTACATCACGAGGTTTGAAGGAATTACATGATTTTGATTACACCTGTGTATTTATGTATTAAAACAATAAATCTTATTTTATTTACATTATCATTTAAATCATAAATATCAATCTTTAATGGACTAAAAAAAGAAGCTGCCACGTTAAAAAAAAACTATCAGACATTTTGGTTCGTAGCAATTTTGGTTTGTATATTCGGTGAGACATAATTCAATGTATGCGTCAGTCTTCAATGTGATGTGTGAGCAAATAATAATAAGTACTTGTTAGAACTTCGGTTAAATTCGTCTAGCCGATCGTTCCCGAAAGGTTAAGGCGAGAACTTGGGAACGGCGAAAAAGTAAGCTTTTAGATGAGATTGGGAAGTAAGAAGACAAACTTAAGGTTATTCAAAAATATGAGACCATTTTAAATTGTTTATCAGAATTTGATTATTACTTGCAGTAACGGTGAAGGAAAACATCGTGAAGAAACATGTATAACTGAGAGGGCTATAAATCAAAATTCCGGATGGTGTGTGTAGTCCACCAACCAGAACAAGGCCAACGTGGTGGATGAAGGCCTAAACGCTTCTCATTCTTAGAAGAGGCCCGTGCTCAGCAGTGGGACAGTGATGGGCTGATCATGTATGCACTCATAAAAGGGCCATTCAAGTATTACGGAAGCACGAAAGGGCTTTGCTTAGCTTATTTTTGATGACATGGGGGACGGGGGTCTCAGCAATTTTTATTTATTTACTTATTTTTCTTGTCTTAAAACCTGCTGCTCATGAATAACAATAAAGAAACCTGATCAGTTGTAAAAAAATATATACCAATGTTTACGTAAGCATAGTAGGGGGGGTAAAAGCTTTGCTTAATTATGCTGACAAGGGGAGGGGTGGGTCAAAAATGACTAAAATTCTGCTTACGTAATACTTGAATGGCCCGAAAGATGTATTTTTAACTTCTAGAATAGCCACATGTTATTAGGATAGTACCACTGTTTAAAAAAAATGCATTCCGATATTTTAATTTACTTAACAATTGTGAATTTCAATTTGTCTTATTACTTCTCAAACGGATTAAACCTTAGTCATAAAAATAAATGCATCATGCATACTTCAAGAAAGCAGTATTAGGTACATCAAGATCATTGTAAAAATGCTGAGAATTATTAAAAAGCTAAAGCTTTCAATGTGAACGTTAGCTGCCATCTGTCAATGGTTTTCAAAGGAATGTTTTAATATAAACAAAGGTTTAAGTTCTTAGCACGCGATTGGAAGATTAAATTCTGAACATCAGTGATAAGTACTTTAGTATAGATAGAAGAAAACGTTATATGTGCACTACTAAAGTAAGAACTCACATGTTATGATAAAATAGTAGAATATAAGTATGAATGTTTTTCGAATAAACAGTTTTATTAGTTCAAATTAATCCTAGCTAGACTGCAAAAGATTTAAAATGCATTATTCTGGATAAAACAATAAAAAATCTGTAGTCGCCTGTGAGTAAAATAAATAAAATAAATCCACGTCACCCTTGTTTTCCCTAAAGCTAAAGGTAAACTGATGTAGACCCACATTTTACCGATTTCGGTATTCAGTTCCATATAAGAGACGAGCTTTTTCGTTCACAATTCCAAATATCGGGCTGCTACTGAGAATTTTTAATAATACTTCTGACTTAGGAATCAAACTCACAGAAAGCACGGCGGCCCCGCTGGCAAGTAAACGTCACATTTTTAATTTATTAAAAATGGCCAAATATTCTAGGAACTCTAGGAGCTATACATACTTGGATAGCCAAAATCTTTTTACGATGTAGCCAAGTAATATATAAAACTTTTAGAACTCATTCAAAAGAAACACAATTTTTTTTTATCATAATATTCCAATCATGTTATCTACCTTGAATATTTTCCGATTATTTCACAAAACATTCATACTTGTATAATACGTATTATAATTTGTAATACAAATAATACAGAACGTATTCGTACACAAAGTTTGAAGGGAAGTAACAATTGACATGTTTGTACATATTGGAAGGAATTGACGCATGGAAGACAGGAAAGGAATTATATGTCAAATAATAGACGTAGTATAAGTGTAAGCGCGTTTAGTATAGTTAGGATGTTAAAGGTTGGTATACACTTTTGTTCGGGTGGGTTGCACTGTTGTAATAACAGCCAGTTAGCGTAGCCGATCATTTTACAAGTACAATGCAAGCTCTTTTAAACAAGCTATACCAGGGGTGGCCAACCAGTCGATCGCGTCGCGGCTCTTAATCCAGTCGATCATGGCAAGGCAAAGAAAAATATAAGTTTAATATAAGTTGAATGAAGAGGTACTGATTATGTAATTGGTAGATCGCACAGAGTCTACTCAGTAAACAGTAGATCTTGCGTCGAATCAAGTTGGCCACCCCTGAGCTATACAATATGTGAAATCATATTTTACTGCAATTTTTTTGCCTTTTCATTCATGAATTAGGAAAAAATCATATTTGGCAGTGTATCGGCAACAAGATATTTAGGCGTATCACATTTTCTTAATCTAAAATTAATTTAAGGATTTTCAAAGCCTGTGATTGTCCAGTATTCGATGTGCCATAGATTTAATTAAAGTACGATAAGATTTATCTTTTAATGTCTCGTTGCGTATTGTGCAGTGAAAATGCGAATAACGATAAGCAAAAAACACCCGAGAAAAAATGTACACCAAACCTAGCAAGTATATGTAAGAGCTCAGAACTGCAAAGTTAGTAATCGTCCTGCCACACTTATAATAAAATTTAAAAACGAATTTCATAGCTCCGAGACTAGACACAGTAAGCGAAACGCATCCTTAACTTTTATATATACAGAAATAAATATAATTTCTCTACTAAACAATCATTGACAGCTCTTCGGCACAGTTAACTACGTAACAAGGTTTACGTAGAACTGAAATCCATACTTCAACATTTTAACATCTCGCCTTAAGATAAATTAATTTAATTTAGCGTTAGGATACACATTGATGGGTATATAAACAGTTCTTTAAATTACGAAAATATTTTTTTAATGTTTTTTTATCAAATGCGGTGATTTCAGAAAGAGGATGTTTTAGAAATACAATTTTGTGTCCCATATTTCTAATGCTGGGTACAGAACAGGTCAACGAATGGGTGTAGAGATAAACTACGATAACATGTCCCGCCCCTCCAAAATTCAAAACGCTTCAATGTATTTGTGAAAATATTTATAAAACACCACCAATACTCCCAACGCATGTGTGCGTGTTGAGACAGCCGTCAAACAAAAACTGCAACTACATACACACTCTTTCGTAAAGATGTGACTAAACACATTGAGATAGTAATTTGGAGGGGCGGGACATGTTATCGTAGTTTATCTCTAACCCTAGGCGCAGGACAGTTCAGTCACAGTTTTATAATCCATACAGTTGGGCAACGTCTACACAGTCGGTGGTTTCGCCCGACGTGAAAGGGCCAGATTCCACCAAACGAAAAACTCCTCGCGCACTTTTTTGATGTAACTCTATCAATATTGCCTTTAAGTATAAAATCCGACGCATACATCAAGCGTTTCCTCGCGCATGCCCGAGCGTCGGATTTTATACTTAAAGCCAATACTGGGAAACAGTTCTTTATTCAGTGACACCAAAAAAGTGCGCGACGATTTTTCCGTTTGATGGAAACTGACCCAAAGGCGTTTCCAACGTTGAACTGTGTTGCCTGCGCGGCCTGCGCTTCCATATACGCCTAGGCTCAGAATGTTTGCGCGCTGCATCCGATCTGAATCTGAGAAGACACGATCTGAACAAGCTGTAGTACTATTTGTATGTACGGTTGTGCACTACATCCGGTTCGAAGCTCTTAACACCCATATTCTAAGACGTTCCTCCAAAACTTACTCGACTCGGCTCCACCTCGACTCACTACGATCGGTAGTTATAGTTGACATAAACGTCTTCGACTCTAGATTTTTCCTCAGTCGAGGTAAGAAATCACCTGTCAAACTAAAGGTACCTCGGCACCTACCTTAAGGAAGGAAGTGTCAAAGTTCGTATGTAATAAAAATTAATTTTGAAGACTTTATCGAATATGCTTACGATAATCCTTACAATTATTTATCGTGATGTTATTTGCGCGATGCAGATAATTCAAATTATGGCGTAATGACTCCGTCGAGGAACCTCAAAGTTCACTTGAAATTGCGACTAAGAATACAATTTTGAAGGCGTTCTCGAGGCCGTTCTGAGTCGAGTAAGTTTTGGAGGAACATCTTAGAAAATGGTTGATAGATTTGCAGTCGAGTTTTCTCAGATCGGCAGTGCGCACACACTCTTAACCTTCGTTTAAGTTCGCCCATTGTAGTATTGAACTGGATTGATGTCCTAAAAAGATACCTATCCCCGAGGAGCGGCGGGGTTTGTAGACTATGTTTTTCAGTTGAATCTGCACGCAGCTTTAGATCATTAAAAATACAAAGACTAGCTGACAATCGCAGAAGTATCATGAAGATGTTCATTTTATCGCTCATAGCACATCAACGCATTTCATAAATCACCCAGTTATTTAAAAAGCGTGGAAATCAGCTAATATTTATGAGAATGACATAAGTCAATTTTGAGTTATTTTTTCTACTTTCGATGACATCATGTAAGTCATCTTACTCCTGGTCTCCAAAAGGCTGCTCAATACAAAAATTAACAAATCGGGTGTCAAATCTCATGTCAAGTGCTGTGATTGGTTGTTAGTATTTTGATCGACCAATCGCATTCATTGACATGAGATTTTACAAACGCACCTTCGGTGGAACAAAGTCACAATAGCTCATTTTGTAATTTTACAGGAGAGGACTTTTAAGATATTTTTCGCATTTATTTCCATATTACTGGATTACTATCTGTAGTAGGTTAAAAATATTTGGATAGTAATCCAGTAATATGGAAATAAATGCGACAAAAATCTTAAAAGTCCTCTCCTGTAAAATTACAAAATGAGCTATTGTGACTTTGTTCCACCGAAGGTGCATTAAATTGATCAGTTTTTCAGAAACCGGGGGTCAATTTTGCCTTCTTAGAACCATCTTAAACAGCCGTGACAAGACATAATATGTCACAGATGTTGTCGACTTTAGTAAAGTCATTCGACAAATTCCGTAAAACAACGTGGTCTTGTTATAGGAACAAAAATAACTTCCCAATCAACTGATTTCCTAGCTCAAACGCAATGCTATAGTGAACAAAAAGAGTCGTATATAATAGGATATCTATATAGCATAAGTTACAGTATATAATATAGTACATACATCAGTGATGTAGCTATGTGCGCGGGTAGTAGTGGCCGGTGCGCGCCGGGAGCGGCGGTGGCGTGTCCTGAAACATACCATTACAGTTAATAAAAAAAACATTATTTTAGGTTTTAGGCGAAATAGACCCACTTCTTGACAGCGCAACGAGTATTCCCAAGGAGGGTTGATGTCAGGTAGGTGGCCGGTCATAAAACAATAAGCCAAAACCTCTAACAACATGGATTTATAAAATACATGTTGTGCCGACCCCACCTAGTGTGGGATAAGGGCAGGAAGAAGAAGACTAACTTCTCTCTTCCGGTGGGTGTCTTATGTAGTCGTCAAGTGCGTGCTGTCAAGGTCACTTCGCTTTAAGTGACAGTGACAGCACGAGGTTAAACGGTAACTTGAAATTGAGTAGCTTTTGAATATTTGGCCATTAGTTAAGTATAAATAAACCACTCTCAATATAGCGCTTTAAAAAAATCTCAAGAGGTGCTGTCAAAATCTAAACGTCATCTGGATTTAGTACAACTCTCAAATGAGAAGGCCATGAAAGGTAAAGAGGTTATCAAGAGGATGGATAGCAACATCCTTAATTAGTGCTATAAAAGCAAGTTACTGCGATCACAAACCTGATGTCCAAGCCTGGTGATTATGGGTGGTTTGTGATACCCATTTGGGATACCCATACTTGACAGGGGTCGTTTGCGATCTGATATGATACGCCCGAAAACTTTATAAGTCCAACCACACGCATGCGAAAAGAATGGGTACATTGTTATATTTAGGGGTATTTTATCGCGTCAATGACGTCACATAAAAATATCTCCTTATTTAAACGTTAAAAAAAACTTGTGCTTCTGTAACCAGCAATAAACGACACAAAAAATAAATACAAAAAAAAATAAGGGACACAGGCAAATAAACTAAAAAAAGCAAAATTAAAACAAACCTCAAGCAAGCTTATGTACGCATTTCAACACTGGGTGTGATGGTCTGAAATAAAAGAGAGGAAAAAAGTTGCAAAAAAAAACTAAAATAAATAAAAATAATGAGTGCGTCGAGGAACTTAAACTAGACGCCACCAAGAAGAACATAGTCTGCTTAGTTGTCGGCAATAAGATTGACAAGCATATCATTTTGGAACCCAATGCACAATATCAGTAAGCACATTGGGTCACCCGCGCGACGGCGCAACGATTATTCCCAAGGAGGGTTGATGTCAGGCAGGCAGCCGGTCATAAAACAATAAGCCAAAACCTCTAACAACATGGATTTATGAAATTCATGTTGTGCCGACCCAACCTAGTGTGGGATAAGGGTAGGGAGATGATGATGACGTTTTACTTAACTGGTAGAAATCACATTCACAATAAAAAATCCGTTAATCGATAGGATTGCTGGCACTTGGAATGTTTGCACAGATTAATAGAATAGTTAAGGACATTTTTTATTCATTTCTTTTTATATTATGATACTATTCACCAATTAAACTAAAATTAGAGAATTGCTATCTTTTAGTAACAGACAGCGCGAGAAAGGACGGTGAACTAAGTTAGAGATGTCAAACTAGTTTACGCTTTGAACTTCACCGTGTTTTTAATGGACACGTTAATTTGTATGGAAATTTTAATTCAACAAAATTATGACAGCTCTTATTTACGTCCTCTTTCTTATTTCATAAGAGTGAAAAAGATGAAAAAGAGTGAAAAAGAGTGAAAAAGTTTAGTTTCTGCACAACAGAATCGGCACCACTATCATAGAACATTTAAATGGGGAAAGCCTTGTATAAAAAAACTATTTTTCATACATTTTACTAAAGGGGACAACAAAAATTGCAGCTAGCCGGTAAAACCAAACCATAATATAATGAGTTCTAAATTCTAAAACTAAATTCTTTGACCAATCAATGTTACCTGTACGTTGGTATCGTGTAGATAATGTCGCGGCGGCTGCGGCCGCGGCATAGGCTCGTCACTGTCGTCGTCCTCCTCGAAGTCTAGAAACATTATTATAATAACCGTTACTTGACTGACAATCTTAAAAAAGAGTTCAGTGACCTTCTGAAGATACGTACGAAATATCTGGGTCCATATCAATTTTCAAAAAAGTAAATATTTATCTCTGTCATAATGTCTACAGACATACAAGCATTGATGTCTTCTAGTATGACATAGGGCTGCCAATTGCCATCCATCCGGGTTTCCCTGGATTCGTCCTTGTTTAAGAGGACGTCCGGGGGGGTTCAAAAAGTGTCCGAGCGAAACCCAGATTTGAATCATGTTGGCAGTTTCGTTCGTTTTCTATTCAAGCAATAGTTCCAGCACATACACGTAAAATAATATGCCTTGGTTACAAAAAATATATTTTAGCTATTTTAATACATATATTTTTTAATGTTTTCAATGGCGTCCGGTGATAAATCCCGATTTCGACCATTAGTCCGGAGTTTTTGAAAAATCTTTGTCCGGTGTCGGCAGTATGACATTACTGCATACAAAGGTAGCTACTAACGTTGACTGTTTAATCCAGATAGTGAAGGTTCTGTACTGTATAGTGCATTAGGGTAATTACGAACATGAGAATATTTCGAAAATTACGAATTTCTACTAAACCAGGCAATATTTTTTGCTCTGGCAACGTAATAATGCTAGAATGTGTAATGTAATATTGCCAGAGCGAAAATATTGCCTGGTTTAGTAGAAATTCGTAACTTGCGGAATATTCCCATGTTCTGTAATTACCCTAAAGTACTATATTATTTGTATCGTTAGAACCATTTTAAATGATCCTCCACGAGTCTCCATGACTGACGATACTTAAGACCGGCGCACCTTAGCAGTCAGCCTCGCTACCAATCTTGCTGACTAGCTAATCTTTTCATCATGGCACGAGCTGGTCTTATACAAGGTGTAAATGCAAAAACTGAAAATCTCTTAAGGGCTCATTACGAACAACTGGTACTACGGACCAACTGAAATTGTGAAAAAAAGAAACTGCTGCTCCATACATTTATGTTCGTATAACTCGACAAAATGTAGGGAACAGCTGATGTATATTTCGCGATTTCTTGTGTGGTCCCATAGTAAAACTTGTTCATAATGATATGTACAGTGAACCCTTAAGAGGTTTTCAGGTAATATTATGACACCCGGGACTGACTGTTTAACAAGCTCTCCGAGGCACGGAGGGGACTCGATGTCTAATAAACGGTTACCCATCCACGGATTGACCGCAGCAAGCACAGTTTAACCTCACAAATCGTATGATCGGCGCGGTTTTTAATTATCCAGCCCTTCTTTAAATTGACATGATACGCATTTAAAAAAAAGTTGTCAATTGTAAAGAATTCTAATTTATGGTAGCTGCTGTTGGGAGATTTCTCAAACGAGAGTTGTTTATTCATACGGGCCTAGATCATCGATCATCGGGACAATGAAGGTCATTGAAAGTGATTATTAAACCTTCCTGAATGAGTCAACGTAAGCTACTGAAACCAATTCGTTGTGCCAGTATATGCCCAGCTATGAGATTCTTTAGTAGAAACACGTCGCTGAGGCTGCACTACGTTCGTTGACGAGGCCGCGTTCTGGTCTAGGATTAACTGATATTGACGAAACCTGTTTTGGTCAGCCTTCAAGTGTCTATGTACATAATGATTTAATAATGTTAAAAATATATATGGCGCTTTAGGGTAATTACGAATATGCGAATATTCCGAAAATTACGGATAACTACTAAACCAGGTATTTTTTTGCTCTGGAAACATTACATTACATTGCATTACACATTCTGGCATGATTACGTTGCCAGAGCAAAAAATATGGCCTGGTTTAGTAGAAATTCGTAATTTACGGAATATTCCCATGTTCGTAATTACCCTAAAGCGCTATATGGGTAAATATATCGAGTATACATATTAAATAGACAATTAAATTATAATTAAATTATCTGTTTAATATGTATACTCTAAGAAAAATAACTATGTTTATTTTCTTCATAAAATACTTTGAATCTCTCTACTGTAAAGTAGGTATATTGGCGGTTTAGTCTTTTTACCTTTCCACTGACGATATTATGTTACATGCTTCTTGTTAACGTGCAAACTGTTATCAGTAGTAATATTGAATATTACAAATAATTAAGTTTATTGGTTTATCATCAGTAGATGTTAATAAAGTTATCAAGAAATTATTTTCAAAATAATTCCTTACATATATTGTTACTGTTTACTATAATAATGTTTTTTTTTACAAAGTATATAAGTAATAAGTCTATTAGTGCAATCTCCTTTCAAGATTTTGTACAAAATATTCTACCTACTAAAATATCTACTAATATTCAAGGATTACATACATTTAATTATGTCTTGAAGAAGAATTTAAAGTGCTTATTTAGTGCAAATAAAATAATAAAAAAATAGTTTTTTTAAATATTTCTAAACGAAGATGTACAGCGCATTATTCGTCTTACTATATTTTTTTTTACTTTAGGGATTTGGCTAATCCTAAGATTGTTCGGCTACTCTTAAGCTAAGCATCAGTACCAGCATTAGTCGTAGTATATTCTAATAACAATATTATTGAATTATCTTGGTCAGCATTTCTAATTTGAAGAGTTCCATTGAGACTTATGTTCATTTCTGCTATTTAATGGTCCAGCTACACGCTCAATCTTAATTGCACAAATTCTAATTTACCCAAAAAAGCAATACGGGAAAACGGTATACTGCGCGTGCAATTAATACCGACAGTATCGTTTGCGCAAACATTTGCACAAGCCGTTTGTGTGTGCAAATCGGTGCATGTAGCCGGACCTTAACAACGACATCAACGTTATTAAAGATATGTACCAAAGAATAAATACGTGTAAATAAAATACAAATATAATAAACACAACACACGTCACTAAAAACACACACACAACTCTAAAAAAGGGAGCCGAGCAGTATCGAATAAAAGAAAAAAAAAGTGCATCCTACTCTACGGGTGACTATTCTCAAAAATAGCTTACCTCTTTGCTTTCTGCTGTCTCCTTTTACGGTATCCTCGGTATCAGAGCCCTCTGCAAAACATTTATAGTTGTAACTTCTACAAAGGAAATGGTGCAGGAGTAGTATATAAACTGTTTATGTATCTGCTAGTTATATTAGCGGGTTTGATAGCATTTGCGATTGACAAGTTAATTTATTGTTCAATATTTAAAAATGGAAGTGCACAAAGAAATTTAAAAAAAAGTAATTTTGAGGTCTATTTTAGTATATACGAACATATTTTATATTATATTGCCAACATTATTGAGTCGTCTCGAGCTAGTATTTTGGTTTAAAGTTTCGACGACATGTTTACTTTTTTGAAGTAAATAATACAGTTACGAGTGATAACCCTGATAAGAATTTAAAAGTACACAATATTTAAAATATTAAATAAAGAAACAGTAGAATATTACCCAAAAAAACAGAAGATTTTTATCGGAATCGTTCAAAAGTTCTATCTTTCAACATTTACCTTCAATCGCAAACGACCAGTCCCAACCCTATTATTAAAACTTGAAGAAACATACAAGCATGCCCAATGCTTCATAACAGTCGGATATACAAAGTCAACTATTTATTTATCAAATGACAGGAGAGAGAATTTATTAACGGGAATTTTTACAATGTCACATCCGAAACCTTTTTTAACGTACCGATTGTTGGTCGACAGTTGTCTATTACAAAGAACTGTCAGAAGTTTACTAGTTTGTTCTTCAGCGAATTTGAGGGCACGAGACAAGTGAAATCCTCGAACTCTGTAAAACATTAAAACGTTTGCAGAGCTGCAGAAGTAAACGTTAAAGGTGACTTCAACGGCCTTCCTTCTGCATAAAATGGCAACGATAAGAAGGTAGTAATTCATCATTCATCAATAGACAATAAAATGTTTTCTTTTTCAAAAGGCTAGGGTTGTGACATTATCAAAATCCCGTCGAAATCGTGTCACAAACTAACCGGAGTTCAGCTCCCGGACGAGCGTCGACATGGCGTTGGTGACAGAGTCCGCGGCGTACATGAGGTCGCTGCGGAGGCTACGGTTGTCTATGCCCACTGGTGGACAAATACATACAAATCTTTGTTTGTTCTAATGACATTTAATCTAAAATATTATAACAATCATTTTGGTAATGTAATCATCTGCCTAGCGTGGTTGTGGCTTCTTCTATTGCCTTTCTACACTTTCAACAATGCACATGCTAAGTGTTATTGAAATTGGAGGTGTACCCTCCATAAATATTTCAGAATATGTTTTGCACCTTTTCTATTGTAAACTATGGGGTACATAAAAAGAGCCTTCACGAGTCACACTAAGGCTGGGTTTCCACCAGAGATGTGCGAGAATACGTAGCGAGAGATGTGTTTGTTAAGTACCAATAGAATCACTTCATTTACCTAGCCTCGCTCAGCGCAGTTCTAGTGGAAACGGCTAAGCGGAGCGAGGTTTTTGTACATACAAAACAAGGGAAGGATGTGTGCGAGGGGCGGACGGGAGCGAAAAAATAGCAGTCACCGCTCATCGGCGCACCGTTTCACAGCGTCGCTACCCATCCTCGCACCACTTAGCGGCCTAGCACATCTCTGGTGGAAACGCAGCCTTAAGGCCTGGTCAGACAGAGCGTGGCTGGGTGTGATATTCACGTCGCGTGCTCTTGGCTTGCGAATTACTATGATAATGTATATTTCTGTGTAGCGTCTTCCTTATATTGTCATAGTAATTCGTACGCTAAGAGCACGCGATCAACACACCACGCCAACGCCACGGTTTCTGTTTGCCGAGGCCTTTAAGTACGTCTGGCACACCCTGGGCAGTCAACCTCGCTACCAACCTTGCTGCCTAGCTAATCTTTTCACCACGGCATGAGCTCTCTCGTATAGCTCGTGCCGATACGAGAAAAGATTTGAACGGACTTCTAAAATTACTTCACATATTAATAATTTATCTCTTATAATTTTGACACAACATTTTTTTATTTGCTCTCTTTAATTCAATTGCTCGACTCCCTTTTAGTAACTTTGAAATATTATAATACGAACGCTTATTCATAGATCGTCTGATAACGAAGACACGACAATGTCATCTGTCCCGAATTCTTCGAGCTATATAATAAGCTTGAAAAAGTAATTGAAGCTGGAGAAAGGGAAGCATAAAGCAAAAGTACTTTTAAATAGCTTCACTTCGTAAATTTGTTTGTTTGTTTGATTCAAATCTTGCGACAGATTTTTCAACTACTACTGCTTAACCGATTCTCCTGAAACTTCGCACACAAATTCAATTTCCATGACAATACAACATTATAATAATTTCAACCTTCAGTCACTCCTGATGCTGCAGGGGTACTGCAAGATTAAACCGTTTACGAGGCCGCTCCCGTTTCACTGCCAATCTCGCTCTAACTAAAAACCTTTTTTAAAGAATTAAAGAGATTTTAAGTGATACTGAAAAATGTAATCAATAGAAATTCAGTGTATCCACCTTCTGAGTGTCATAACAAATATTTAAACAATAGTTTTATTTCCATACATGATTTATATAGCAAAAACAAAAAACATAAATTTTCTTTTTCCTCGTCTTTCTAGGCAACAAATAAAGACGAAAATATTTTTCATATATAATTATAATGTTATCCTGAAGGATGCTGATTGAATACATTTTTCAATATCACCTAAGATCTCTTTAAATCTTTAAACAAGGCTTAAATTTAGAGCAAGACGGCTGTGAAACGGGAGCGGCCTCTTAAGAGTTTATTTAAGGGATTATTTTCAATTTTTCAATAGGTAATTATTGTTGTTTCATTGCTCCTTATTATGAACTTAATTTTTATTTATTTTAATAAATAACTGCTTGTTGTGTACGAGCATAGACTATATGCGCGCACGCGCATCCCACTTCGCTAATGCTCTGACGTGTGTATACGATATGAAGTAACCTAATACAGCCAACGCAATCACTTCTCGTCTGTCACGCATGTCACTTTAATGATTTTCGATAATTAGAAGGATTGCTTTATAATATAATAATGATAACACATTTTATTGTTCAAAGCACAAAATATACATGGGACACTATTACTAAAGAATGTGTATACAAGGTTAGTCGGAAAGGGGGTACTAAGCCGAAAGGGTGTTAAAGTAACCATAATAATGGATAACTTTTGTTCTACAACTTTCCCTAAAAGTCAATAGTTTAAGAGAAATAGCTGTTCAAAGATTTCACAAAAAATACGCTAAATTCTATGTATCCTCAGCTATGATTAGCTATGTTTACATTTCAGGTCATATTTGGGGTCACGGATTAGAAGCTTCATTTTCTGAATACGTAACTTAAGCAGGGACGAAGAATTTTTGAAAAAACTAAAATAAAAATGATCTTTCAAGAAAAAAATTGTTTTCGAATTTTGAAATTTTAACACTTTCTTTAAAACGACTATCAGTGATACATTAAGTGGCCTGCGGCTTAGTACCCCTTTCCGACTAACCTTGTATAATGTTGTTTGTGTACTTAGATGTTTATGTGTGTGGTTGGTATGGTGTGTGGGATGTTGGGGGGGTCTAAATATACATATATGGATACGATCAAATACTAACACAAAGGACTATCGTACTTACTGGTTGTGGGTCGTTGATTTTGATGGTAGTTTCTGCCATCACCGCCCATGCTCTCCATACCTTCACATATATAAAAAGTAGATGGTTTAAACACCGATTACTGTGTGGCGACATTTATCACGCTACATGCGAACTATGCAGCACGACAAATGTCTAGCAGACTACAGCGACAACAAAAGACAACTCTCAAATGTGACGTCACCAATCCTGCATCGCGATATCAAGATTTGACCCGTAGATAGTACATAAACCACTTCTCAACATCAATCGTTGGGCAGTAAGTAGCCCGCCAGGTATATGAACCGCCTGGTTGGTTGAAGGAACACCATACCTCGTTCCTCCAGAACTGTAACTGGGTTGCGGAGATCTGATGGCAGTCGCTCCGTGTAAAATACTGGTATTCAGCCCCATCTGTTTAGACTGGAAGCTGACCTCAACATTGCCTGCTGACAGAACATTGTCAGGGACGTATTTACTTATCAGTGATTTTTTCCCGACATACTCGTACCTACAATATATTTACTACTAACAGGTAGATACCTGCCTGCTTGCCTACTGTGTTTTTCTTTCAATATACAATTTTTGCTTAGTGGTAAGAACCGTAGTCCGGAGCAAAGCAGTTTACTGTGTTCCGTCGTGAGTATATGAGAACCAGAGGAGTATAGGGGAATCCCTCTATATCTCTGTTACTTGGATTCGTGTGCTCCATTTTAGACCCTGTCTGCGCTTACCATAAGGTGCGACTGAGGTAAAACCGACTAATCCAAAGATAAAAAAAAAACAAGATTTGATAGATTGGGCTGTGTGAAGAGGATACAATATTATACAACGTGTTATAAAAACACCCCTAAAGCCGAAACGAGGTTAAAAGGTCCCTTGTAAAGAGTCTATTGGCAATATTTGAAAATCGTAGTATGACCCAAAAAAGACAAAGAAATTGGATAAAACATAAAATAATCATCATTGAAACGCAACCCTGAAAACATAAAACTAAAGAGTAGACTACCCAGAAAGTTATTTACATTCTTACCTAATTTCCTCTGAGAGGTAAATGACAACAACCATAAAAGTCTACTTGATTATTTACATTTTTCATGGGGAATTATGTTGTATTACGTTGTATATATGTATTACTTACCGAGACTGTGTGACATATCAATTCGTTCCCTCTCTCCGAGCGACGGCGTCTGTGGTGCGCTTCGTACTGTTCCGCGGGGTGGTGGCTCCCTATATAAATTATTTTTTCATTAGGTTAATGTTTTTGGTTCCTAACAACTCAACAAGAACAGCCCATCCTGTCTTTTAAGTAGGAGACGAAATAGACGACTAAAGGTCATCATTCAATAAAAGGACCACTCCGCCACAGCAAATAACTTGCCATTTAAGTTAGGGCTTTAAATCGTGTGCATTAAAGTAAATTTTCTAATGACAATATAAAATAGTTGATGGCTCGCAGCAAACGCGCTTGCCGCTACAGCCCACTATAAAATGTATATTCAATGCACACGATTTAATTCCGTAACTTAAATGGCAAGTTATTTGCTGTGTCAGGGCGGTGCAGTTAAGGTCTATTCAGATATACGCGATATTTGCTACCGATGTGGGTAGCGAAAATCGAGTGGCCACGGAAGTTCATACAAATACTCGGCCGTAACCCACAGCGGTAGCGAATATCGCTTATATCTGAATAGGGCTTTATCACTATAAAGCTTGATGACCTTTAGGCAGTTTTTCCACGGCATACGACACGACATATCGTTGTAACGACTCCTAGCGCCATATATTTCTATGAACCGTTTACTAAGGTATGTACCATATTCTTGTTATTTTTTCGATGCAGACAGTCTTGAAGTTTCGCTCTCTCTCTCTTTCGCTCTCAACATGCTCACCGCCCTAGCCTTACTATGATTAATTTATGACCCCGTCTGCAGTGAGAAAAAGAACACTACTATGGTAGCGTCGTGTCGTATCGTGATTTTCACGAAAAACACACGCTCGTTCTCTGTAGCGGTATTTTATGTGGCCCGTGTTTTACACTGGATGTTCACGTATGATATTAGGTCTCCTGCTACATTAAACATTCATCTTGGCTGTTTATGTAAAAGTACCTTTCAGGCGCACTGGGTTGTGGCTGTGCCCCCGGTAACGGCGGACTCTTGGTGGAGCGAGGCGAAGAGTTCGGAGTCGACCGGGGAGACGACTGCTGCGTCTGTGTGGAAGAAAAACAACAATTATTAGTAGGGAAATGTTTAAAAACAATTTTTCGTGTTTTTATTAGCTTTCATTATGAGCAGTGATAGCCGAGTGGTGTGACCGTCGGAATGCCAAGTCATAGGTCTCCAGTTCGAACCCAAGGCACGCACCTCTGAGTATTCGGATTCATGTGCGTATTATATAATTATCACTTGCTTAAAAACGGCGAAAGAAAACATCGTGAGGGAACCGGCATGCCTGAGAGATAACGCCAAGTCAGAGGGTCATGGGCGGCATAAACTCTGACACCAGGTTAGTCATTAACCACACGAAAATAAGAAGAATTAGCATATGCAACATCAGGTCTTTCTTTTATGATATGGAGTTTCTGGTTTAAAATTCTATGGGACGTCCGGTCGTCCGTTGTCAACGTGCTCTTGTATTCTATTCTCTAGCCGTATATAAATAAGTTTTATTTTATACTAGCGGTCCGTCCCGGCTTCGCACGGGTGGACTTTTTTCCCGTTTTTGCAACATTTTTCATTTATGCTCCGCACCTATTGGTCGTAGCGTGATGTTAGCCTATAACCATCCTCGATAAATGGACTATCCAACACAAAAATATTTTTTTCAATTCCAACCAGTAGTTCCTGAGATTAGCGCGTTCAAACAAACAAACTCTTCAACTTTATAATATTAGTATAGATTGTACTCACTAGCCCGTGTAAGGTCGTCGTAATGTGATTAGACCTTACGCGAAACTACTACATCTAATTTAAACGTAATAATGGAATCAAGTTATTCTAGTACTTCCCCAAGTACGATAGAATCGGGCTACTTTGATCAATTTCAAAATTGAAATGTATTTTTCTCTTGAATTACGAGATCAAAAAATTAAAAAGAAATATGCAAATATCGGTTATGTTTATTTTGTCTATTTCTTGAATAAAATTAGAATTTTTCTTATTACCTACTATTACGAGTTCCTCATCATCATCATCATCCTACATCAGTCCACTGCTGAACATAGGCCTCTCCCAAAGCACGCCAATGAGCCCGATTTTCGGCTCTCCTTCTCCAGTCGCTACCAGCTACCCTACGTATATCGTCGCTCCACCTAGTCGCAGGACGTCCGACACTACGTTTGCCGATTCGCGGTCTCCACTCTAAAACTCGTCTACCCCAACGGTTATCGGTTCTGCGGCAAATATGACCAGTCCACTGCCACTTCAGTTTGCTAATCCGCTGAGCTATGTCGGTAACTTTCGTTCTCTGGCGAATGACTTCGTTCCGGATTCGATCCCTCAGAGAAATACCAAGCATAGCTCTTTCCATAGCTCACTGAGCGACTTTCATTTTGTGGACTAGTCGTACCGTAAGTGTCCACGTCTCGGTTCCGTATGTCATGACTGGTAGAACGCACTGATTGTAGACTTTTGTCTTAAGGCACTGAGGTATAGGCGACGAGAAAACTCGACGAAGTTTTCCAAATGCTGCCCAGCAAAGCTGAATCCTTCTGTTGGCTTCCCTCTCAAAGTTGTTTTTACCTAGTTGTAGCGTTTGCCCTAGGTAAACATACTCGCGAACAACTTCAAGAGCTATTCCACAAACAGCAATCGGTCTCGGGAGGACATGTTCGTTGAACATTACTTTTGTTTTGTCCAGATTCATCCGGAGACCGGTGCGTTGCGAAGAATCAGCAAGGTCGTCCAGCATTTGTTGCAAATCCTGCAGCGATTCAGCCAAATGACAACTTCGTATGCAAATCGCAAGTGAGAGATGTGTTCACCATTAATATTAATCCCACGTCCGTTCCAGTCCAGCATCTTAAACATATCTTCCAGTGCGTTTGTGAACAATTTGGGGGAAACAACGTCCCCTTGTCTCACTCCTCGACGCAGGTTGATATGTTTCGTCTGCTGGTTCTGTATTTGGACGGTCATTGTTGCGGTATTATACAAATTTCTCATCACTTCGATATATCGCCAATTTACTTGGCATAGATGCAGGGATTCCAATACAGACCAGGTTTCGATAAAGTCAAAGGCTTTTCATAGTCCACAAATGCTAGACACGGGGGCCGATTATACTCCTCAGTCTTCTATATAATCTGTCTCACTGTGTGTATATGGTCTATGGTGCCATGTCCTCTTCGAAAACCGGCCTGTTCCGGAGACTGCAATTCGTCGAATCTTCTTGCGAGACGGTTTGTTATGACCCTCGAAAACAACTTATAGACGGCTCAGAAGCGAAATGGGCCGATAATTCTTCAAGAGGGTTTCATCTCCCATTTTGAAGAATAGAATGGCCACGGTTCTGTTCCATGCCAAAGGAGTTCTCCTACTGAAGAGGACGGAGTTAAAAAGGCCTTGGAGCTCTTTTAGCACTGGTGCACCTGCTTTAAGCAGCTCAGTTGTCTCTCCATCCTCGCCTGGGGCTTTACCGTTTTTAAGTTGCCTAAGGGCCACATCAATCTCGTCTAGGTCAATTTCAGGCAGCTCTTCTATGAAGTGGCGGATTAAGGTGGCTCTAGTGTCCTCAGCGCTGAAGTTCGGCCGAGGTGCGTGGGAAGTGTATAGGGAACCATAAAAGTCAAAGAATCTCCGAAAGAAGAAGAAAGAAGGAGGCTGTGACATTCCCCGTCGAGGTGGTCAGTTTCGTCAGGTGACTTCTTCCGAGTGGTTGTACGAACACTTTCGACCGTCGATTCTGCTCTATTGCTGCCTCAAATAAGAGCGTATTGGATGATCGAAGGTCGCGTCGTACAAGCTTCGTTATGTTTTTGTTGAGAGACTGTTGCTCTGACGGAACTGACGGGGGATGCTCTCGTCGCTTTTCCATTAGTTGCAGAGCCTCCCTCGAGAGCTTTGACTTTTTGCCCGTACGCCTCCTGTCGCAAAATTTCGTGCCTTCATCTGTGAGGTTACGAACCACTTGGTCGAGCTTCTGGTCAACGTCTTCTGTGCTTTTCAAGGCAGCAAATCGATTTTCCAGCGTTAACTGAAACGTTTCGGACCCTATAGCGGTTTGGAGCACTTTTGGTCGGAGTGTGGACTTCATCAGGCGGACTCGTACAAGCTTGAAGTCAATATTCAGAGAGCCTCGTACAAGTCGGTGGTCACTTCCGGTATTAAACCTAGTGACCACTGAGACATCTCTGAATACACACTTTTTGTCAGTCATGATGAAATTGATCTCATTTTTTGTCATAGCGTCGAGGCTCTGCCACGTCCACTTCCTTTGGGGCTGCTTCTTGAAGAAAGAATTCATCAAGAAAAGCCCCTCTTTCTCTAGGAAGTTGACGAGCATTTGCCCCCTATGATTTCTGCTGCCAAAACCGTGTGGACCTAGTGTCGATTCGCTGCAAGTCTGTACTCCCACTTTAGCGTTAAAATCCCCCATGACAACGTTGAAGTGGGCCCTAGGGGTGTTATGTAAGGCCTTAGATATGTCTTCGAACATACCCTCTACTTCATCACCCAAATGTGTCGAGGTCGGTGCGTAAACCTGCACAACCTTGAGGCTGTACCTCTCGGTTAACTTAATTATAAGGTACGCAACCCTTGTCGACACACTGGAGATTTCTAAAACGTTGCCAGTGAGGACTCTATGTACCAGGAACCCGACTCCACCTTGGGATTGTTGGTCACCCTCCCTGAAATACATAAGATGGCCGGATTCTAGGGTCATGGTAGCCTCTCCCTCTCTCCGGACTTCGCATAAACCCAGAACGTGCCATCTTATGTTTTTCAGTTCTTCTTCGAGCTGTACTAAATGCTGGTCGAGTCGTATCGTGCGTTCGTTATACGATGCCAGGGTCAGTTGATTTTGTTTTCGGCGGCCTGCCGTAGCCCGGGGATTCTTCGCACCCCCTGCCCCGCCGTTACCATGACCGCCGCCTTGGTCAGGAATAGTGGAGCAACCGGGATCTAGGGGCCGTGGTTTAATTTTGTGTGCCATCATGGAAGGGTTTGTCCATAGTCGCCACGCTACGCTGGACATGCGGGTTGGCGACCGCAGTGACGTCCTACTCGCACTGGTGACGCTGCTGCCCGTCACCAGTCTGTCTTATTTTATAGGTACCCGTGTTTTTGTGATGGTTATCCCGCCATCATTCGGTTGACATGTGTAAGTTAGCTATCATCTATGGTACCTTAGTCGCCTTTTGTGACACCTCGGTAAGAAACAGGGTGGTTTTATTCTAATCTGTCGAATATCACACGGCTAGTTTCTAGTTCGTTCGGCACGAGTTCCTAAAGCAGTGGTAATAATTTATCAGTAATAATAACCCATTAACTACATCCTAAAGCAGTGGTAATAATTTATCAGTAATAATAACCCATTAACTACATGCTTAGGCTTATTAAAAATTTCTGCATTTCACCATCAATTTATACAGAGTGTAAACAAAACCATGTAATTCCTTCAAAACTCGTGAGGTACTGCTGACACAGATTAACCCTGCACGGGATACATTTGGATTCAATAAAAAAATACAGGGAGTAAACATGTGTTCTTAAGATGAAATGCGGTCGGCATTTAGTCCATACAAACGTATTCCTCAGTTTCCTTCTTGGATAATGTCATTAGAGTAAATATTTTTTACCATATGATATATATCTACCACCACTATGTCCCTATGTTTTGTTTTTGTCAATAAATTAATTATTAAAAGAACTAGAAACGTTTAAATTTTACAAAAATCGACCGGTTTTACCACCATTTTTAAACATCTGGCAAACAATTTTGACGAATATAAAAAATAAAAGTAAACCATACAGACATAACCAAAGTTTTTCTTAAATTATTACAGAAAAAAATATTAAAATCGGTCCAGATTTGAAAAAGGAAACAGGGAAATACGAAAGTACGATTTCGCTAATATTGCACAGGAGAAATCAGTCCGAGATGCAGATGTCTCTTTCGCGCTCAATTGGGAGGGGTGTGACGGAAATAGATCACAAAAACCTATTCAAATTATTGATATTTTGCAGCCCGCGTTTCCTCTTAACGTGAGGCATTTTAGTGCCCCGAGCGAATTGTGCAGTATCGCTCGCCGCGCGGTCGTTAACTTGGGGCGCTTAAATGCCTCACGTTAAGAACTCGTATTTACATCTTGTAATTTTTTATTGAATCTAAAACTGTCCTGTGCATGGTTAATCTATGTCACGAGGTTTACACCAGGGTCGATAATTTTTGAAATCAAAAATAATAATAGTTGGATGAAACCCATTGCAAAAGGAAGAGAATATAACAAACATTAAAGGAAAAATTAATTACGGGCGATCTGAGGTCGGGATGTGGCTGGGGGTGCGTTTTTAAGGGTAAAAAACGGTTTATCTCGATTTCTGGCAAAACTACAAGTCCTATGGGAAAAAGTTAAACGGTTAAGTTGTAGGTAATAAAAAGATCTACAACTTTTGTATTTACACTTTTTTCACATAACCTGAAAATTTATGTGAAAAATTCAAATAACCAAGTATTTGGTTTTTTATTTTTATCTTTTACAAAAAATGTTTGTTTTTCACGAAATTGGGTGAAAACGTACCTTTTTATGTCCCAAACACACTGTAATTTTTTTGATTTAAAATATTTATTTTTTCACCTTATTTTGACTTAATATCGAAAAAGCACCCTAAGTTTCAATCGAAAATTCTCACGTCAAAATATCAGCTTTTTTAAAAAAGTCGGTGGGCTTTTTGTTCGTTGAAATCTCTACTTTCTGATGGTGTAACAAAATATATACATTACTATGGTAAATAGTCTCAATAAATGCAAAGAAACGAAAAAAACTCGAATAAGAAAATTTTAAAACGATTTTTTTTAGCTGTAAAAACCGCGAGCCAGTATTCGAGATACAGAGCAGTGAACAATATCGTTAATAAAAATACACGTGCAGGCTGAGTTACTTTAAGAGAATTGTGACAAAACTACTTAAAAAGAAATATTTTGGTTTAAAATCATTTATTCTCAAAAAGACAATAGCCACTTACATGAGAATATAATAAAAATATTTAGTGAACTTATTGGTAACTGTCACCGTTTTGTAGATCAAAAGACATTCAGAAGTTCCAATCCCAACTATCGTAATTACATGAAAAGGAATTAGTCGGGATAATTTGAAGAAACTTTTGAAATCTACATAGCAAGGTAAATACTACCTGTATTTTAATCTGTATAAATCAGCTCTAAAATAAAAATAGTAATATTTTCATTCATAAATATGTAGTATGTTTAACGTAACATAACCTAAAAAATTAAAATCGAATGATATTTTAGTACAAGATTACAAAATAATAATTTCGTTTATTATGCAGAAACAAATTTAGTTATATTCATGATAAAACTGTAAATGCATTATTAATTTGATTTTGTCTTTTCAGATTATCAGTATTGATGAATCTGTTTGTATAATCTGCAATAAGGCAGATGTGAAGTAAGTGTATGAAATTTTTATGTTTTATGGATTTTTTTTTGTTTATTAAGTAACATGGCATCTTACGTTTTTCGAGTAATTCAAGTGTAAATTTTAATAAATAGCTCAAAATTGTACATAATGATAAAAATAATAATTTTGTATTCGTTTTTTTTCGTTTCTTTGCATTACGAGAACATTTACCATAGTAATGCATATATTTTTTTTACACCATCAGAAAGTAGAGATTTTAAAGAACAAAAAACCCATCGACTTTAAAAAAAAACTGATATTTTGACGTGAGAGTTTTCGATTGAAACTTAGGGTGCTTTTTCGATATTAAGTCAAAATAAGGTGAAAAAATAAATATTTTAAATCAAAAAAAAATACAGTGTGTTTGGGACATAAAAAGGTAAGTTTTCATCCAATTTCGTGAAAAACAAACATGTTTTGTAAAAGATAAAAATAAAAAACCTAAAACTTGGTTATTTGAATTTTTCACATTTTTCAGGTTATGTGAAAAAAGTGTAAATTCAAAAGTTGTAGATCTTTTAATTACCTACAACTTTGCCATTTAACTTTTTTCCATAGGACTTGTAGTTTTGCCAGAAATCGAGATAAACCGTTTTTTACCCTTAAAACGCACCCCCATCCACTTCCCGACCTCAGATCGCCCGTAATTTAATTTTCCTTTAATTTTTGTTATATTCTCCTTTTTTCCAATGGGTTTCATCTAATTTTTTTTTCACTTTTTACCATTTTCAAAGGCTTCATCAGCCCTGGTCTAGTTTGAAGGAATTACAACATGATTTCGTTTACACCCTGTATACACATTAATATTTTTTATCTTTAAATTCTACACATTTCACGGCTAACTTTACGCTATTATTATTAATATTTATTCCACATATAATATGGAATTACTAGTTTCTTCTCAGTTGGCAAAATGAAGGCAGTATTAGCGGTATCTTTAATCTTTTATTTACGCGGGGCATCAGCCGGGGTTGTGGACAATAGCACGAATGGGACCGTTGATGACCCTGAATCGCTATGTAGGCTCACAGCCTCTGAAGAAGCTTTAGCGTGTGCCCAATATGAATATCCAAATGGTAAGTTAATTTTACAGGTGCGAAGTACCTATTCTCAACCGGCGTGCGTGTATGACAAGATACTCCTTTCGATTCGTTCACATTCATACAGATGTATGTAATCGTAGCTTGTGGCGTTCTATAGTTTCTGCCTACCCCCATGGGAAAAAGGCGTGAGTTTTTGTATGTACTTCCAACTGCCTCGTTGGTCTAGTGGTGGCAAGCGCGACTGCTATCGTGAGGTCCTGGGTTCGATCCCCAGGTCGGGATGTGTTATTGGGTTTTTCCGTTTGGAATACCTCAGTAGCAGCCCGGAGTTTGGATTTGTGCCCGTTTGATGGCAATAGGCTCGCCCCCTATTATATGGGACTTAACCATAATGGCGAAATGAGAGTGTTACTATACACCTCTTCTTAACCCTTCGAGGAAGGCACACGGGTGATACGCGAGGACGGGCGTGATGTTATGTTGTAACAATAAGTATACTAAAGTGCTGAATTGCATATTACCAGTCAACATTAAATGTAGTAAACAATAGGAATGCTGATATCAACTTTACTACCTTGTAATAAGGGTAATAACTAGGGTTGCCATCCGTCCGGGTTTCCCCGGATTTGTCCAAGTTTAGAGGGCATCCAGGGAGCGTCCGGGCGGGGCTTAATTTGTAGTCCGGATTTTAAAATTTAAAGTGTAGGGCCGCCCGCGACACATTTGTGTGTCGTGTTTTTTATTACGCTGACTATGTTTGAAAAATCCTGTTGACTTGTCCGGGTTCTGGACTCTAAAATCCGGGGTTTTCACGCGTCTTGACCTGTTGCCAAATTTTAGAGATGGCAATCCTAGTCATAACAGTTCGTTACATTATCGTGCATACGACTTAGACAACAAATTAATCTTTCAAGGAATCATTATTTGATTATTTTGTATTATACTTCAGATAAGGAGGACCTGCTCACATGTATATCAGATGTTGCAGTGAAATACATTAACTGTATTGAACCCGGGCTCGGCTCTAGACTCGGCTCTTTGAAACGTATGTTATAATTTTCAAAATCTTACTTATGTCACCACGCCCTTTTTCAAATTTTACTCGTATCTCATCGGCTCACACGACTTTCCACATGTTTTATAAAAAGAAAACCCTAACTAAATTGTCTAACTGGGAATGGAAATCAGGTTCTCAAACTGTAGGGGTCGGCGCAGATCTGACGAGGCGCAGCGCAGAGCATGTTTCACTGCCAAACCATTATCGACTTTGCTAGCGTTTAAATAATATCGATTAATCACTTAACACAACTACTAGTCCCCGAGAGCATTGCAGCGACTAAAGGCGAAAAGGGATTTTCGATAATCGTCACCGGAAAGCCAATACTACTTAGGCGCCATTTTGGCTAAAATGAGTTATGTATTATATCGTTGGATTGGTTTTTTTTTGCGTCGATTTGTTAGGATTTCGTATTGTATTCTATTATCTTACGAAATCCCAACTAATCGACGCAGAAAAAGAAATCCAATCCAACGATATAATACATAACTCATTTTAGCCAAAATGGCGCTTAAGGGGAAATGCGGTCGGCATTTAGTCCATACAAACGTATTCCTCTGTTTCCTCGTTAGATAATGTTACTAGAGCAAATATTTTTTACCATATGATATATATCCATCACCGCTATGTCTCTATGTTTTGTTTTTGTCAATAAATTAATTATTAAAAGAATTAGAAACGTTTAAACTTTACAAAAATCGACCGGTTTTACCACCGTTTTCAAACATCTGGCAAACAAATTTGACGAATATAAAAAATAAAAGAAAAACATACAGACATAACCAAAGTCTTTCTTAAATTATAACACAAAAAAATATTAAAATCGGTCCAGATTTGAAGAAGGAAACCGGGAAATACGAAAGTAAGATTTCGCTAATATTGCACAGGAGAAATCAGTCCGAAATGCAGGTGTCTCTTTCGCGCTCAATTGGGAAGGTTTGCGAGAGGAGTGGGAGAGAAATATATCGCAAAAACCTATTCAAATTATTAATATTTTGCAGCCCGCGTTTCCTCTTAAGTAGTATTGGCTTTCCGGTGACGATATTATGTAAACGTCAGCAAAGTCGATAATGGTTTGGCAGTGAAAAATGCTCTGCGCCGGCCCTAGCTCCTCTTTCTAATATAAACACCTCTTCCATCTTAATACCTTACCGTCGTTAGAACATTTGTGTCTTGCTTAAGAGGCCGTTCCCGTTTCACAGCTATCTCGCTCTAATTTTACCCCTATTTTAAAGATTTAAAGATATTTTAGGTGATATTGAAAGATGTAATCTGTAGAAGTTCAGTGTATGTACCTTCTGAGTGTCATCACAAATATTTAAACAATAGTTTTATTTTCATACATGATTTATATAGAAAAAACATAAGACAAATTTTCTTTCTCCTCCTCTTTCTAGGCAACAAATCAAGACGAAAATATGTTTCAAATATAATTATAATGTTAACCTGAAGGATGATTATTGAATAGGTACATTTTACAATATCACCTAAAATCTCTTTAAATCTTTAAAAAAGGGTTTAAATTGAGGCGGGTACAGACTGCTGTAACGCAACATGCAATGTAACATGAAACGTACGTAGTACGCACGCGTAGTGTGCACGGTTCGTGCGCGCAAGGCGTCCACACTATGGGAATTCTGTTACATTGCATGATACATTGCGACATTGTGGACGGGAAGATTTTTCATTGCGTGTTACATTACATGTTACATTTCGTAAGTCTGTACCCGGCTTTAGAGCGAGACGGCTATGAAACGAGAACGGCCTCTTAACGTTTTTTAACAATTATATACCTATTTCGCAGAGCTGGTAACAACTTGGATCGAAACTGGCGGTCTTGGAAAATTTTCCCTTAAGTGCATACTAGACAACGTATTGGAGCTCTTGCAATGCATTGTAGACGGGGAACTAAATACTGACCCCATTACATGTAAGTCTATTGGGATCGTGCATAGGGCCTGGTGACGTCATGAAATCGATCGCTGCGCTGTGCACGAAGGTCATAGGTGATATCACGTTTGGCAGATGGATTGTTCATTGCAATATATTGTAATTTTTTTTTGTTTTATATCGTTGCCACACACTAGCATTTCTCCTGTATCGTGGGTGCGTTTACAGACACAAATCATCACATACACAAACACCCAGACCCGGAACAACTATCTGTAGGCCATACAAATATATATTTGATCCGTGCGGGAATCGAACCCACGACCCGTAGCGCAGAAGTCAATCGCTCAGCCACTGCACCAAACATGTCGTCGTCGTCTGCGGTCGCGGAGTAGGAAGAATTTCGTACAATGACCTTTGTGCCCACAGTGAAGACGGTGGTCACCGCATGTGTGCGAGCGCGACGGCAATATAATAGTGCGAGTGCAACAGGGATAAGTTGTGACGTGTCATTGTATAGACCGGCCGGCACGTAACTTTGCAAGGTTTTGACGTAGTGGGAGTAAGTTCGCGCATGTACACTTAGTGGAACAAAAATAATTACACTTTTATTGCTTGTCATTATTCTATGGTTTTTTTTTTTTTGGTTATTGCTATAATAAAAAAGGAGAGGAATTATCTTCTCTTCTCTACTCTTGCCAAGTTACGTGCCGGTGACTATACGAAATTCTTCATATTCTGCGACCGCACTTCAGACAGAACGACGCTGCTGCCCATCCATTTGACTCAATCCCTTATAGCCGATTCGTGTGATTTACCAAGCGTTATTGGTTAAAATTAAGACTCTTTTATTTGAAACTGGGTATCTGTGTGTCTGTGTATCTGTGTGTCTGTGTATGTGTGTCCGTGTATCTGTGTGTCTGACTGTGGCATCGTAGCTCCCAAACGAATGGGCCGATTTTGATGCGGTTTTTTTTCTGTTTGAAAGCTGATGTAATCGAGATGGTTCTTAGCTATAATTTATGAAGATCTGTTCAGGCGTTTGAAGATCATCAGCTCATTTCCTACTTGACAAAAGAGTCTTACCAACTTTCACAGATCCGATTGATTTTAAATTTGGTGTAAGTACTGTTACTTCGGTGGTATTTCCAAGACATGGCAAACTTGAGCTGATGCTGCAGCATCAAGTAGTCTGCAGGATACCCAACCCCTCACCAACTTATAGCAGATATAGTATGTTTGGGCTTATAAGAATGGTCTCAATGAGTAGATGTTAGATTGGTGATGATGTCTACTAGTACCTAATATTAAAAGATTCAAATAAAAATTAAATTTTAAATTTAAAAAACTCCCGTCACAAAAATAAACTCTAAAAAGTAAAAAATAAGATGTGTTTGTTGGCCCTTTAACTAAATTAAATAAATTAAAAAAACAATCCAAAAAAAGAAGCTTGGTAATGATAATAATTTACTTAGCGGTCCCCCGACGCGACGACGCTTGGATCAAAATATTACTCTTATAATAAAGTTAAAGGGCCAACAAACACATTTTATTTCTTACTTTTTAGTTTATTTTTGTGTCGGGGGTTTTTAAATTTTTTAAATTTATTTTGTATTTAGAATACAGAAGAGAAATGTGCCAAAAATAAACAAATTGATGTTTAAATCTTATTTATATGGCCAGTACTTTTAAAGTTATGATACTAAACCTGAAATCGACGGTCCCTACGTATACTATCGAAACTACAAAATCCCAGTTTTTATTTTTTATGCTTAAAACGTGTGAAATTAAGTTATCTTAAAGGTTATAAAATAATACATTTTTATGAGACCAAATGGGAACTATTCCGCATCAAACTAAAGAAGAATCACGTATATCGGATCATAAATCTCAGCATACTCGGTGTACATACATAATAAAATAAAAACAGAGATTTTGTAGTTTCGATAGTATACGTAGGGACCGTCGAAATATCCCTAGACAGTGTTGATGTAGAATGCTGCCTCAACATAGCAGCTACGGGTCTGAACTGATGATGTGAGAGAAGTCGTAATTAAATAGCATGTTATTTATTAAGTACTAGCTGTTCTCCCGCGGCTGTGCCTGCGTAAATAATTTGACTACAGCGCCACCTATCGGATCCCAGCATAGCTACGAACCATCGTCTCGACAAAATAAATATATTGTGTAAATATGACCTCAATCGATAAAGTCGTTCTCAAGTTATGGCGTGACCAAGGGAAACAGGGATTCGTTTATATGTACATTATATAGATATTCTATTTTTATTTATTTCAGGGGACTGGATGGCTTTCATGAAATGTGTCGTATCAAATACATCAACATATGTGAAATGCTTTTGAAATGCATCAAAATAGTATAAAGGTATGTATTCTGAAAACAGTCAGTTGCACCAACTAACTATAACCGTAACCATACCATATTTATGTTAAATTTGTATTGGATTTGACAGAAATTTTGGTCTGCTTACGGTTATATAATTAGTTGGTGCAACTGAGCCTTAGGTTTTCCACTGTTAAAGATAGTCCTCGATGTGTTTAAGGGCCTGCGCCCACAGTCGGTACGGCGTAACAAAGGATTTTTTAAGCTCAAATTATTTTAAACCTTATTGTAATAACCAGAGATCGGATGCATATTTACCTAAAGTTAATTTTTCGCTACAAAAGTATGGAATCGGCTTCTGAAAATAATTAATTAGAAAAAAAAACCGGTATCACGGGATTACATAACTAATCAATGTATATACTCGTAATTGCTTAAAAGTTAATTTTTAACCCCCGATTCAAATTTATGTATGTGTATGTAGGGTGTAAGAAAGTGAGGGGTGCATGTCTGTATTAATTAAAAAAAAGTACAACTTTAGATATGTAAATAAATAAATATGCATCCAATTCTAGGTAAATATGATTCCATTCTACAGAACACTAAGTTTGACGATCCCGGAATCGCGGGATTTTTTCGATACAAAAGTGCATTCCATATTAGCCAACACCTGAACTTTAGGCAAATATGCATCCGATTATCCGATCTCTGGTAATAACCATTAGTACTCGTATTTTGGCATGCCGCGGTACAACGAACATCCCGCAGTATGCTAAGCGCGGTTGGTAATTAGCTACGAGCCCCTCTTAATAGGTCAAATATAAGTATTTGTTAAATATAAAACATTTATATTATGATTTGTTGATTTTAATTTTCTTTTTGCAGAAATGCATCAAATAAATGTCTGGGCGATTTCGAAAACTATTAAAATTATACTTATTACAATTTTATTGTTTTATTATAATGTTTTTTTAGGATTACACATTTTTGGGCAAAAAACGTTTCCCAAAAAATCACATGCCAAAGTATGTTTTCCAAATTTTCATTTGGCAAAAAAACATTTGGCAAAACAACTTTTCGCAATTTTACAGTTAGCAATACTATTTTCGGCAATATTGTTTAACAAATAATTACATGGCAATGTTTCATTTTACCAAGTATTATGTAGTCAAATATGGTTAACGGAACGATCCCCTACTAATCTACCATGTATGTTTGCTTTGCAAAAGAGGAAATCTGGCAAAAATCTGGAAATCTGGGAAAAGTTTTTTGCCCAAAAATTAGTAATCCACTTGAAATACCTCCATTACCCGTTTACTACTCATTGCATCTATCATTCTAAAATAAATTGTAAAGGACATGTTATGAAATGGGCTTAAAATAATTTTATTTTTGAACCGCTTACATGTGCGGTTTTTCTGATAGGGAAAACTGTCTAGGACATGCTTACAAAAACATTTTTTTTTAAAAAGCACCATCATTTAATTATAAAACATTTAAAATCCTGATATTCTTTTTTGTTAAAAAACTAATAAACTGATAAAAAACTTAGAAATAATAATGATATATATCATTTTTGAAAGCATAATATTTATCCTAATATTAAAATAATATTAAACGGCTTAAATTAAAATAAAATTAATGAATTAACTTAATGGTTTGGATGTATGGCATTGATTCCCTTGTCTCAATAGAATAAAAGAAAATATTTACTGTATGTCAGCAAGGTTGTCACTTGTCATTGTCAGTAATGTCATCAATGTCTAATCATGTCAAAGTTGTCACACAAAATCGCTATCTATTGTTGTTAAAAGCCAGGTCAAATAAAAAAAACTCAAAACAATGGTACATAGTCATAAAAAAACAGAGACCACAGTCACAATAACAGACAACAGTTGTAGTTGAATTGAATTTGACTTTTTGACAATGATTGACGTTGACAATGACAATAAATGTCATCCAATAGAAGTGTTGCCAGAATTAATAATTATGGGTTAACAACTGTGGGTTGCAACTTTATTTTTTAGTTCTAATTATTTAAATTTAAAAAAACAATAGAAGGATGGTTTTAAAAAAAAAATATATATACGAAAGCTTGATATTTTATGTACTTTCATAAAAAAAATATCTCTTCTCTGTTCACAGCCAAAGCCCAGCTTCCATACAAAAATATAACATGTCCTTTGAACGAACTTATTTTTGGAATATATTTTTTTACAAAATAAAGCATTTGCTTAATGTATATTTGACATAATAAAATTTGAGCAAGTAAAAAGTTGCCAAATTAATATTTGACCAAGTGAATAAAATGCGAAATATAAATTTGCTAATGATTCTTTTGGGAAATGAAACTAGTGCGATAAGTTTTTTGGGAAGTAAAATTTGACGAAAAATATTTTGCCAAACGGAACGATCCCGTTTTTTTAATAATATTTTACAGTTTTATTTATTTATATTCAAAATCAGGCCATCTATCTTTTACTTGACTTTTAAGCAACCTGACAAAAAATCAATTTTTTTGAGACACTCATTTTGTTTATTGTAACTAATATTGTACTGGTACCAAACCTACCTGGTACCTGAGACTGGAACCAAACTTGCAAGGCATTGGCAAGTATTCTTATTATCTCGATAGATAGCCCGAATACAAGGAATTTATGGATCTTGCCCTGTAAGTATCATCGAGGAGTAACAATAGTGAAACAGCATAATTTCGCATAAAACTTCCTCACCGCACGCTGTAAATGGACGCGTATTGTAAGATTCACCAAAACCCAGCACGTTTAGTGGTAGGATCTAGACCAGTGATACCCAAAGTTGTCTATATCGACCCCCAGGGGTCAACGGCGACCTAAAAGGGGTCGATGTGGGTGCAAAAAGTAATTGGGGGTCCGTGAAATGTAAATGGGGATCCGCGATAGTGCATCTCATTTAAGCAGGTCGTGACTTGGAATAACCCACATATAGAGATGATTTGTTGCTTAGTTTTTACCTGAAAACGAAACAAATAGACCGACGACGATAGTACTATTGTAGGTACTATCGTAGGTTTTATAAATGTATAAATCTTAACGTGTTTTTTTATTGCTTTTTCACTCTACACCTCACTACAGTTAGAAGTCAAAAATACATTTGAAGTCGATGAATTTGCAAAAATGCAATATTAACTAAGCAGGGGGTCTACCCAAAACCGAAAAACATGACAAGTGGTCTACGAGACTAAAAAGTTTGGGAACCTCTGATCTAGACGGTCCGCCTGGCTAGCTACCACCCTTACATTAACTTGTTCACTGTGTTCCGTCGTCTGTATGTGAGAGCCAGAGGGTTAAAAGGGAATCCCTCTATATCTCTGTTATCTGGATTCGTGTGCTCCATTTAAGACCCTGACTGCACTTACCATCACGTGTGACGAGGATCAAACGCGGACAAGTCAACGAATAAAAAAAAGCATATCTATACCGAATTAAGATTCCTCCAGTTCATCGGTACGTCTAGTGGACGTAGCTGGGACGGGTACATACCTTGAGCATCCTCATGAGTCCCTCCAGTTGGTGCATGAGGTGCTTGCGCGACTCCTGCAGAGAGGAGAGGTGCCCCTCTAGCTCGTCTTTACGTTGTCGAAGTAAACGCAACTCTGACACAAGGGGGGCTGATCCGACCCCCCCGCCGGCACTTGCTTCGGCTTCTTGTTGACGTCTGTGGAAAAACGGAAGATTTTCATCATTAGATTAAACTGAGATTAATTCTGAATGGTTGGTCAATGTTAAACTTAACTAATTAGTTATCAAATCTCATGTCAAGTGACGTGATTGGTTGCCAGTATATTGGTCGACCAACCACATGTGTTGACGTGAGCCCTCTCCCTCACTCTCACCTGAGTCTAGCGATCTCCCTCATGATCTCCCTGTTCTTGGCCTCCAGTTGTGAGATTAGTTCACGTTGTTGTCTCGCCGCGTCCACTTCTGAGCCCTCGGATGATGAACGACCCTATTAAATCAATTTATAAATTAGTCATCTCATTGGTTTTGAGGTAACTACGATGGATCGTATTACGCCAATGGTAACATTATTTATTACCAAACTAGGCATATAAATAGACTCGTAAGCTAATTTTACCTGTGATAACTACTTCCATATGGGAGAGTCTATTATGCAAAGTCATGAAGTCTTCGCTTCATTATTGGTGATAGATACAAGAGTCTCTATTTTAACCAATAACGCTCTGTAAATTATAGGAATCGGCCATTAGAGATTTTCGTGACCTTATATCCCTTTATATGGTCGGTGTCTATGGGTACACGGGCTCTAGAGACCCTCCCGCCCCCCTTGAACACACCATGAGACCATGAGCACAAATAAATTCAAAACTTACCAGTTCTGGGGTCAGAGACGCTGATCTACCGGCCCGTGGCTGCAAAAATATCAAACATTAGATTTGACGAGCATTTGTTAATGTAACAGTTAGTTAAAACATTAGTTATTATAAATACATACCATAGTTCTGTTCTCATGCGCCAACCTCGCCGCGTATCGCGCTATAAGACGATGCTCGTCATCCACTCCACGCGACAAATGCTCTGCTATACCTGACGATATAATTATTTGTTATCCACTACAAAAAAAATTTTTTTTTTTATTCAAAAAATCTAATTTTAACATAACATTACGCTTATATTCCCCGAAGGGTTGGGCAGAGGTGTATAGTAACACCCTCATTTCGCCGTTATGTTTAAGTCTTATGTTATAGGGGGTGAGCCTATTACCATCAATCGGGCACAAATCCAATCTCCGGGCTGCTACTGTGGAATTCCAGACGGAATAACCCAATAACAATGCCCGACCTTAGGATCGACCCCAAGATCTCACGATCAGCAGTTACTTGCCACCAAACCAACGACGCAATTCAAATCAAAATTTCAAATTTTATATTAAGAATGATATAAAGTCTGGTCGACTTTATCGTGAACGGGATATAACAATATTATTATAACAAGAGCCTTTGATAGCTTGAAACATAACGACCAACCCACTGAATCAACCCAATTAATCTTCTTGCTAAATACGTACTGCGATGCGTGGAGCGAGATGACCTTGAATCCAGAGAGCCAGTGTTGACGTATCCCCCCACGTACTCCGGGAAACCGTTGTGAGCCGGCACCGGCGACGGCGGCCTGATGACAAAAAGTTACGAATGTTAAGGCTGATTTAGACGAAGATATTTTTCGAAGCGAGACTCGTTCTGTCTCCGTCTTTCTCTACGATGAAAACGGAGACAGCATGAGACTTGCTTCGAGAAACTATCTCCGGGTAAATGAACCTTTATAAATATCCCATCAGAACTTGTGTTCTAGAGCCATCCATGAGCCATGATAAGAAGTGAAACCTATGGAATCGACAAATACATGCATAATTTTTTTTATTTCAGGTTGACAATTTTTCGTTCTTGAATTTTTGCTGTTTTAGGTTTCGTAGAAGACCTATACCAGGGATGGCGAACCTTTACGTATCAACATGCCATTTTTCTAAAGAAATGTTTAATAAGGTCATAGACGTGCCATCAAATAATTTTGAGTTAGGGATCACTCGCGTTCACTCGTCATATAATACCTACTTCACACTTTTTTCGTAGTGAATAGAATAGAATATACTTTATTGTACACCAAAATTGCATAATGAATTTTGTGATCAGTGACGTGCCCAAAAAATTGTGTCGTGTGCCATTAATGACACGCGCGCCATTGGTTCGCCATCCCTGACCTATACTCTATTTCATATAACTTTAGACAAAAGTGGCCCACCAAGGCACGAATTTCTTCTGAACCATTTCTTCATGTAGAGTTTCAGCTCGTCTTGATTGACCGTTAAGGTTCATAAAAGCATAATACTGTGTTGAATGCTAACACGTTGCTTATTTCTATACATTTCCTAGCTATAATACATACACAATGTGACTAAGGTTCAGCGTTCGTTCAGGTTGGTCAGGGTAGCGCGGCAGCTGCGCGCGCGCACGTTCGGGCACGCAGCGGAACGACTTGCGTAACGTCGCCCCGATCTGCTTCGATGGGGATTTCTGTACAAACAAAAAATATGTATTTAGTTAACTGGATATAGTATCGCCTATAACAAGCCAGGCTAATAAAGCCTAATAAAGCCGTTACAGCCTAACAAAACAGTTAATTAATCTAGACAGCATTTCTAAATAACATACATACATACATAATTAGCCCATTACTGTCCCACTTGCTGGGCACGGGCCTCTTCTCAGAATGAGAAGGATTTAGGCCTTAGTCCACCACGATGGCCTGGTGCGGGTTGGCTGACTACACACACCATCGAGAACTTTATGGAGCCCTCTTCGGTCTGCAGGTGCACGATGTTTTTCCTTCACCGTTAATGCAAGAGATAATCAAATTCTGATCCGCACATGAATTCGAAAAGTCAGAGGTACGGGCCGGGATCAAACTCAGACCCTCCTGCATGGAAGGCAAGCATTCAACCGCTAGGCTATGAGCGCTTTCTAAATTAGCAAATGAAAACTAGGTTTTCTTTTAACAATCTGTCGATTCCTAAATTCCTTAAAAAGGAGTAACGTCAAATCCTATCAGCAACAAGAAGGTTACCGAAAGCAAAGCTGGTTCTTTCAAACCATTGATACTTTTTCCTTACCAGCCTAAGATATTAACTTTTTGGCTATCCTACTGACGATCTGACATCTGTCAATCGTCAGTTCTTTTGTCTATGACAAGTTGTACTCTGTACAAAGGTACTAGTGTAAAATACATACAACAGAATCTTGTACGTTGTATCTATTATTACAGTTATAGCTAATATCAGTATGTCTAGATTGGGAGCATGGTAAATAAAGTAAATGAAACCAACTTATACTCATCACCACTGAGAGTACTTTTAATTGGGTTAGTGATGAAAATAAGGACAAGCAAATCCTTACTAATATTATAAACGCGAAAGTTTGTATGTATGGATGTTTGTTACTCTTTCACGCAAAAACGGCTGAACGGATTTGGATGAGATTTAGCACACAGATAGACTATGCCCTGGATTAACACATAGGATACTTTTTATCCGGGTACATCAAGTAGTTCCCCTAGGATGCGGGTGAAACCGCGGGTAATAGTCTAGTCAGATATAAAAGGTCAGACTTCTTCGGCTGTTCGACATAGAATCCCTTGCTCCGTCGAATGACCACTGTTTTTATAACTTCGGGTACGTTGATTCATCTTGACGATTACCCTCCTTTTTCAACATTGTCCAGTGTTACCAGCTACGACTAGCTTGGAGAACCTAGTCAAACCTGTACTCTAACTGTAATACTCACATAAGCAGCATACTCCTTGACCTCGTGGTCGTTGGTGTGGGTGGCGGACACCCGTCCTCGCCAGAAGCAGTCCTGACACATGGTGTAGTTAGCACAGCGAGTACATCTGTATCTGAAACCCGTCAGGGACGCCCGGCGGCATGCGCTGCAGGCTAGAGGATGTACCACTGAGGAAAAACAATGTTATTAGAAATGCGGTCGTGATTTCGTGAAGATAAGACAATAAAATATATACCTACAGGATATAATTTTTTAATCGCACCTGGAGGGAAAGTACTCTCAATACGGGAGATAGCCAATTTTACTCAAAGGAAACATTCCTTTATTTCTAAAAAGAAGCAAAACTGCATTCCTATTTTTTTAAATACGCTCACCACACCCGAATCGTACGGGTAAAATCCGACAAAATAACAACCTGTACTTTTATGGCATTATTCGATAGGGTCAATCATATGGATCAAATCTCTCTAACAAACATGGTAAATTAAGTTAAAGAAAATTCAATGGGGCACTTTTAGTCAAGGGTCCATCGGATTACTATGTTCTCCAGCTATTTGTTGCTTTTCATTCCCCTACTGTACATCACACTCAAAGGGACACCATTACCCATTCCTATATTTAGTGACAAAACTCAGTCATGCGCAGTAACATAGTTACTTGCATAGAATGACAAGTAGTTTCCGAGTAGTAGCAATTGTATAAAATGATATGCATGAATAATCATCCTTTATAATAAACATAATTATCATAACATACCATTTTCGACGCTGGCGAGTCGGTGCAGTAGTGGCAACCACACGAGGCACGGCGGCCCTGGGTCCGACATTAGCGTGTCCAGAAAGTCGTTTACGGTGATCTTCCCGTTCTGCAAAAATAAAAGTCATTTAATCTGTAGGGTAGTCAACGTCTCTCTCTCTGCTCTCCTCCCTTCCCGCGCCAGACGCACCGGGCGCCGGAGGGCGCGTGTACGCGACGATCTCCAGCCACCATAGTGTGTGGCCTGCGGGCGGCGGGTTAGGGGACCCGCCGCCCGAACAGTAACAGGCCCGAGAAGGCGGCGCGCTGTGTTCCGTGCGCGCTTCTCAGGAGAATATGGGGCAAGGCCCCACAAAGGAGAGGTCCGCCGAGGGGTGGCGGACCGGGACCTGCCGGGGTTGCGGTGCATGCTGACGCGAATCCCGCGACCCCGGCCGAACGGTCAGGAGAAGGAGCACCGTTGGTTTTTAGCCGGTAAGAGTCCGGCAGACCCCCGTCGCCGTCCCCGGACGAGGGACATACATGAGAATTTTCCAAAGAAAAAAAAAAAAAAAGGGTTGTCAACGTGAGCGATTTGCGATCGTAAACGGGCCGGGGGGAACTGGATATGCTTAACCTTTTGAGCGCCACGCTGTAGACGTATGAGCGAGCACTTCCCTTCTGTCTTTTTTTTTCTATTCTTTTTTTTTTTTGGAAGGACCTCTCTTCTCCAACTCACTTGAGGTTTATACTGCTTAACCGGACAATCCCGTGGTGGCCGAAAATTACTTTAAGGCCCCCAGCCAGGGCTCACTTCCTTCACGCCATGCTACCAATTGATAATACTTTTTTGATGGCTATTGACGTCGTTGGCGGCCGGAACACATTTTCGTTTGTCGTCTACAAAATGGGTCTACAAACTGGACATAGTGGGTGAAATTTATGGATTTTCTGAATTCCACACTGCCTCGTTGGTCTAGTAGTGGCAAGCGCGATTGCTGATCGTGAGATAATGAGTTCGACCCCCAGGTCGGGCAGTGTTATTCGGTTTTTCCGTGTCGAATTCCTCAGTAGCAGACCGAAGTTTGGATTTGTGCCCGGTTGATGGCAATATACATAACGGCAAAATGAGGTTTGATTCATTCATTCATTTGATTCATTCATTCACCCTCATTCCTTCGGGGAAACACAAGCGTGATGTGTCTTCTAGATTCTATATCTTACCTGATTAAATATAGTAAGGGCTAGCGAATCTGTGTAGTTGAACGACGGGGACTCGTACACCGCCGCTGGCAATGCGAGCACTTCTCGTAAATAGTCTGACAGTCTCTTCATTAGTAGGTGACCGTTGCCGTCCGATAGCTGGGAGAATATGTCTGATGGGCGGGAGAGAAATTGAACACACTGTTAATAAGTACATGGTTCATATTACAATAGCAAGTTAAGAAAAAAAATTAAGGTAATAAATGCATTGCGGGTGCAAAATGCGTTGGTTTATTTTATATTGAAAGAAATCGCCGCTTAAATTTCTTCTGTATCATAGGTGCGTTAGGGTTGACCTACATCTGTCAGCACGGAATCGCGTATTTTCATGCCCTATCCTTGTCTGTCGCTAAGGAACGTCATTTAATAGAGCGAGAAAGACAGCGTGAGTGCTATCGTGTGGCCTCGTGGTATCGCTTGCGGTCTTACGCTGTCTTTCTCGCTAAAAGACGTTCTCGAGCGACAAAAAAGGATAGAACATGAAAAAACGCGATTCCGTGCTAGTACATGTGGGTCAACTCTTACAGACACATTGCATAAACATAAAAACTCGGAAAAATGTAGGCTAGTTAGATAAATAGTGTATAAAAGAACTGAAAGCTAAGTACGCAGCCACTGCTCCAATCAAGTCGTCAGTTATCCAGTTGAACTATCGTAACTAGTATAGTACGACACAACCAAGAAGTCGCATCGGCAAACTTCGTAAAACCGATCACTTCCGAACTACGTGCGACTTCAAGACCATGAATGTTTATTAGTACTGCAGTGAAAAATGATCTTTACGCTGACGCAATAAGTTTGAGTGAGGGCGATGCCTCATTAGTGCGTTGTGTTGCGTTGTCGCAACGGATCAACGCATTGTATGCCACACCTGCGTTGAGTCGACGCACGACGTCGCAGCGCAAGAGGACGACGCTCGCACCTCTAGCAGTGGAACACTGTCCGTCGTCGCACCGAAGCTCCGACAGTGCAGCGCATCACCCTCCCCCCGCTTCGTCTCTCGTCCGTAGATCCGTTGAAACGTCGCGTGCGACGACGCAACGCTTTAATGTGGCATGGCATTTAAAATGTATGGAAAACAACGCAGCGTTGACGCTGCGACGACGCAACGCAACGCACTAATGTGGCAGAGTTCTGACGCAGAAATGAGTGACACCAGCAGTCACTCATTTCTGCGTCACTCGAACTTATTGCGTTATTAGTTGTTCGATCATGTTTGTCGATGAGACATTTTTTTTGTTTGATATGTGTTTGCTCTTGACTCTAGTCTAGGTCAGAGGTGACAGAGACAAAGTCTACGATGGAGTGAGCTTACCCAGTAGAAGCCTGTTCGCTCTAACTTTGAAGAGATTCGGGTTGTATGCGTTCGGGAACACAGACGCAGGTAGTGAGTTCCACTCTTTTGCCGTGCGCATTTGCTGATTACCTGTCGTTCACGACTTGTTTTTGCAATGACGACAGATTGTCAAGTCAGTGGGAACAGCTAGCACGACAGACGTAAAACTATGAGAAAACGTCACGACATCGTGACGGCAAATCATGTGTCGTTGTTACGACTATCTGTCGTGGCCACGATAAAAATATCGTCACGTCTTGTAGCTTGCTACTGATGTGCAAACGACAAAGCAACTGCCGTGAAACGATAAAATGTCGTCGCGATCCAATGGAAACAGCTAGATACGATAGTCGCTAAACGATAAAAAAATTGACGATAAACAGTCGTTATAATGGGAACAGCTAGAGACGACAGTCGTCCAACGATAAATTAATCGTCACGACATAGTGGGAACGCGCCCTTAGTGCGAATTCACATCTTAGTTGTGTCGTACTATAATAAATGTCTGTGCAAGATAACAAACAATTCAAATATCTTAATTTTTATGGCATTGAAACCAGCAGTGTTGACCACAGAAGTTAGTAAACATGTCAAATCAATGAGTCATTTGTACTCTATTTCGATTGAATGATATTATGCAAATTCTAATAAATGATCTAAGAAGTCAGGAACAAATTCATGATGCATAGTTAGTCACTCATGAATCAGTGTTCAAACTGACCTTCACAGCGTTTAGAAAGTACTTACATCTTAGTTTGTCCATCAACTTGCCAGCACACATCGTGGCTAGGGCCACTTTGATTGAAAACACTCTGATTTTACCCACATTCTCACTGAAACAAAAAAAAGTTGCATTGGTGTCGATTCTGATGCGCACTTTAACAGGATTAGGCTGAGCATCCACCAGAGCTGTGCTAAGCTGCGTGGCGAGGAATGTGTTTTGTAAGCACCAATAGAATCACTTCATTTACCTAGCTTCGCTCTGCGTAGCTCTGGTGGATATGGGCTTAGCCGAGCGAGGTTTTTGTTCATACAAAACAAGCGAGAAATGCAACCGAGGGATGTGTTGCGAGGAATGTGTTGCGAGGAATGTGTTACGAGGAATGTGTACTGCTCCCGCCACACCACCCTCATATTCGAAAAGAGTCCACTACCTATCCGCACACCGCTCATTTGTACACATTAACACATTACCCATTCCTCGCACAGCTTTAGTGGAAACGGTCACATCGTTTCACATCCTCGCTACACATTTTCGCACCGTACATTTTCCTCGCACAGCTCTGGTGGATGTCCAGCCTTAATATAAACTACGGGTGTTTGTCTCTTTCTGTTTCAATAGAACAAGAAAAAGTTTAAAAAAAAGTTTAAATTTTTTTTTTTTAAACATTGCCCCGCACTAGGATTTCTCCTGTATCGTGGGTGCGGTTACAGACAAATATTCACATGCACAAACATCCAGACCCGGAACAACTATATGTAGGCCATACAAATATTTGTTCCGTGCGGGAATCGAACCCACGACCCGTAGCGCAGAAGCCAATCGCTCAGCCACAGCACCAAACGTGTCGTCAAAGAAAGTGACAGTTGCGTTTAATCTAGCTTAGTAGGTACTGTCAAAATGTGCTACAGAATCGACACCATTGCTATACAATAGAAGACTACTGCTATAAATGGGTACCTCATAGAAAATACTATGTAATTTTAAGAAGATGTAGATTTGCCATATCAAATCGAAATTTTATTTTATTTATCAGGGACAAAATAACAGTTACCTACATGTTATAATGGTACAAAATCTTAAATTAACAAATCTTAAATTAAATTAGTAAACAAATAATCATTGTCCAAATTAAGTAAAAGAGCAAATGGAAACTAAACAGATTGTATTAAAATTAGGTAAATAAAAGAAAGACGTCACTGTTTATTCAAAATTAATTTTCGGGGATTAAAGCCAGAAATATACATGCCTGTAGCTTGCACAATGGCTTGCAAGTAGCTTGCATACCAATGCCAAAAGCTTACATGCCAATTTTCGGGGATTAAAGCCAGAAATACACATGCCTGTAGCTTGCACAATGGCTTGCAAGTAGCTTGCATACCAATGCCAAAAGCTTACATGCCAATTTTCGGGGATTAAAGCCAGAAATACACATGCCTGTAGCTTGCACAATGGCTTGCAAGTAGCTTGCATACCAATGCCAAAAGCTTACATGCCAATTTTCGGGGATTAAAGCCAGAAATACACATGCCTGTAGCTTGCACAATGGCTTGCAAGTAGCTTGCATACCAATGCCAAAAGCTTACATGCCAATTTTCGGGGATTAAAGCCAGAAATACACATGCCTGTAGCTTGCACAATGGCTTGCAAGTAGCTTGCATACCAATGCCAAAAGCTTACATGCCAATTTTCGGGGATTAAAGCCAGAAATACACATGCCTGTAGCTTGCACAATGGCTTGCAAGTAGCTTGCATACCAATGCCAAAAGCTTACATGCCAATTTTCGGGGATTAAAGCCAGAAATACACATGCCTGTAGCTTGCACAATGGCTTGCAAGTAGCTTGCATACCAATGCCAAAAGCTTACATGCCAATTTTCGGGGATTAAAGCCAGAAATACACATGCCTGTAGCTTGCACAATGGCTTGCAAGTAGCTTGCATACCAATGCCAAAAGCTTACATGCCAATTTTCGGGAATTAAAGCCAGAAATACACATGCCTGTAGCTTGCATAATGGCTTGCAAGTAGCTTGCATACCAATGCCAAAAGCTTACATGCCAATTTTCGGGGATTAAAGCCAGAAATACACATGCCTGTAGCTTGCACAATGGCTTGCAAGTAGCTTGCATACCAATGCCAAAAGCTTACATGCCAATTCCAAAAACTCAAATGTAGTGCAAGCTACAGGCATACCATTTAACCTACTATTATATACATGCCTGAAGCTTGCACATGCAAGTACCTGGTATGCCGTTGTGCAAGCTTCTGGCATGTGTATTCCCGGCTTAATAGTTATAGTTCAACTGAAACCTCAACAGCTCACAACGACCTTTATTTTCTTAAGTACATTTTGGGGCTTAACTGGCATCAAAACAGTCAAAGTCGAAGTATGCAGTCACGGTCGGTACGCCTTACGCGGTATGTTGGACGTAAGACGAAATACGCGATAAAGTATAAAACAAAGCCGCTCCCGCTATCTGTATGCTTAGATCTTTTAAACTACGCAACGGATTTTAATGCAGTTTTTAGCAATAGATAGAGTGATTCAAGAGGAAGGTTTATATACCCCACATTAGTATCTACATTGCACGCGTGCGAAGCCGGGGCGGGTCGCTAGTACGCGATAATTGTAAAAGTAACAAGTAATTTTACTTTACAAATAAAAGTTATTGTGAGTATTGAGTGTGGTTTGGTTTAGCTATATAAATCGCTATTATAACAAATCTGCTTGCCTATCTTAGAAGCTAGTCTGACTATACTACAGATACTTATATCCTTTACCTATATCATGAATGCTGGCGCATAACAGGTACAAGACATGCATAGGTAGGGCTGTCATGCATCCGAGTTTCCCCAGATTTGTTCTAGTATAGAAGGGCGTTGGGGGGGTCTCAAAAAGTGTCCGTGTGAAAATTACAGCAATTAGTTCCATGCAGCACACACACACAGTTATATGACTGGTACGAAAATTAATGTTTTGGTTGTATTTTTTATTTATTTTTTAAATAAGTTTAAAGGCAGTTTACGTGATAGCAGCCCTAACAAGTCAGATAAGAGCTTTTCTCACAGTTCTGTTTGAACCCAATAATGGCTTTTATCTTCATCTGATAATGACATATTTGAAATAATAAATATTATATCTATTACACTTAACATTATCAGTAAGAGTTAATACAGCTAAATTAAGAAAACCTAATTATGGTACTCAGAAGTGTACTTAATTATAGTAATCTGCAGGGTACTTAAAATTACATTTGAGTACATGCATTATAACAGGTAAACATCATAGAGTCTGCTCTATTCTTATAATAATGTTATTATGATGTTCATGTTAATTAACATTTGTAGCTGTACTATCAAAATCACACTTCCACTTAAGGCAAGAGAATTTACAATGTAATGTTAATACATGCATACATACATATATTAATTATAATATAATAATTATTCTCTGTAGCAGCACAGTTCGGAATTTTGTCTTATGATTGTGGCAATAGGGTCAATTGTTACATGCAATTGGTTATACCATCATCAGCAAAATACGGGTGAATAACAAATGTGGAATCATTCACGTTGGTGTCATCATAAAGCACTGGCCACATTGTGAGCGGGCGGGCACGCAATGTTTCTCCGAGCCTAGCTACTTCAGCAACTCAAACAATGCGAACGATGCAAACCGAAGTATGAAAAGGCCAGCCCGCCTGCCCGCCAGCTTGCGGTGTGGCCTGCACTTGATTATCAGTCTGTTAACATCTATTCCTGGCTGCTGCATATATCTATACCTCCTAATGAACAGTCTTCTCCTGCCTAGCATTTTCCAACTATGTTGGGGTCAGTATTGGTGTAAAGTAATAAATTTATACAGAATCTTTAACTCACCCAGTACTATATGCAGAGAGCAACCAATTCAACAACAATGCTGAACATGCTTCAACGGACACCTGATGAGCGGGTGGCAGTCTTTTATTTAGGTTGTGATACAGTGAAGATACCAGCGTTTCCAGTCTCGTAACGTTCACACACGCGGTTGGTTCTAGAGTGTTCAGTGCATTCTCACGGAATGCCTCTATTACATTCCATATGTCTATTACATGTACTGAAAGAAAATGGATATATTCAGAAGATGTTCTTATGATAAACTTATTATCGGAATATTCCTGTTCTAGGAAGTTGCCAAAGAGGTTTTTAACTTTCTGTATAGTTTTAAGATACTGAAAAAAATACTATATGGAAACTAATGACAGACTGGGAGGGCTACAAGTTACTAGTGGAACAATTTCACTCTCCCAAACTTGATTCAAAAACAATGTTAGCTTCTTTTATTTATTTTTTCCAAAAAACTTGATTCTTTTTTATAAGGTTAAAAGGTCTCAAGTAAATATAAGGCACAAAAGCTACATTAAAATTTTGCATTCAGGTCCAGCGTCAAAATTCTTGATGACTACATTGAGTTGTTATTCAAACCAGATTATAAATATTCAGTCTATATGGAGTACATCAATGATCATGTTTCATCATTTCCTTAGCAATGATAGCCAATTTAAACCAATCAAAAAACAATAAACTTGTTAATTTATGACTACATTATTGCTTATCAACCAGCATGTGTGTTAGAAAATGTTTATATGATATAATTATACATACATTTTTTTAAGAATATTTATTGGATTTTTTGTAAATAGAATGAAGTAATAAAACTGAAAGTTACTCACAGTTACACTTCTTTTGTACATAGCGGAGCTTGCAAGCAGTTCTGTAGGAGGCAAATCTGATCAGGTCGAAATTCTGCTCTCTCATCTCCTGCAGCAGCTGGGACCGCGGGTCTGCAGCGGCGCTCCCCATGCTGGGGCCCACTACGCCCCGTACATCCCCAACAATGGGCACTCCACCCACACTCTCGCGTTCTAGCGACATTTCCACTGCTGGGCACAATATCTACGATAATTAGCACGAAATACTGATTCGGAAGGAGTGTATTTGATAACTGATTCTAATTGACAACACAAAGATAAGATCGAAAGTGATTTGAGCGACATAAAAAATATAAACAAGGCCCACAACCGCAGTTTTGTAATAACAGTTGATATCACCATATTATTAAGAAATTTATGATGATAGAAACCTCTTACCTGAACCGAACGATTAGCTCATAATTTTGTTGACATAACGATAATGTATTCACGGCAAACTCAAGATTATTTCCGTAGTTATATCGATTCAAAGATATTATTAGTGACAACTTAATATTTACTTGATGATTTAATTATAAACTGTTACCACAATCACAGCTTCGGCGCACGTTTTCACTTCTTTTATGTTTAAAGATTATCTCATTGTCATTTATTATGTAGAATAAATTATAAAAGAAATTTCTTTAAGCCAATAAATTACGGAATATCGAAATCAACATGACAAGCCTCCCATTAAAATACGTTCCTGAAATCAAGACTTTTTTACTGCCATAAAAATAATTTGAACAAAACTCAGTATGCAGATTACTTGATAAGTTGATATATTCAATTACGATAAAATTATTTAGTTATTTTTGTATAACATCTAAATTCTCTGGCCATTGTTAAAAACAATGTTATATTTAGATAGTTTTCTGTTATTCTGCTTGTAATGGAACATCATGCAAATGTCATTCATAGACGATTTCGTGTTTTTTTAAATTTACGATCAGCACCAAGGTCCTATGGTTCCAACCACCAAGTCTAATCCCGTATCCCAGTCCCAAGTCCAACTACCACACTAAGGATTAAAGTAACATTTTTGCTAAACACGCTGCTTAGATTCAAATTAAAATTTATCTGAATCTGAAATACAACTGGTTAGATGACTAGTACTTGGCACAAGCAGTTCATATTGGCTCGTTGTCAAGTGTCAACCAAACAGCCAATATTTCATTTCCAAAGCGCCAAATCCACTAGTATGTTTTGTTGCGTAATTTATTGCACGCACGTGCTCGCTTATCCCAAAAAACTTGATGAAAAGTTGACTTGCTGCTTGGGTTGCCAGGTGTCCGGTTTTTTACAGTCGTACCCGGCTAAATATATACAAGTCCAGGCCATCCGGGTTTTGCTACGCTTTTGCTCAACCCTGCCACGCCAAAAGATACTGAACAAAAGCGCGCGAGCGACTCACGCATTATCACACATATAATTAAGAAGTCTCAAATGAATAACTAATAATTACAAAAATAAAAGTTTTTTTTTCCTCTAAAGACCAGTGTCAGTCAGGCTTTCAGGTCAAAATGTTTGGCTAAATATGAATCTGTGTCCGGCTTTTCTATTTTTGGGCTTGGCAATCCTACTCGTTGCGGGTGTGTCCACAGTTTGGAAGTGGTTTGTAGAAGTCATAAAACAACTTGCACAGTAAATAAAACATGTTAGTGGATTTGGAGTTCAACAATCCAACCGCGAGTCCACAAACACAATCGTAATCACAACCGATAGCTAAACAAAATTCTATATCTATGGGCTAAACGAATCGAGATCGAGACTATGGCATGTTACGTCCATCCTGTAATTAAAAAATTAAAACGTCAATCGAAAATGAACACAAACCGCACAAAGTTCTGTATTTTTTGTTGGTTTACAGTATCATTACGAACAAATACAAAGACTATAAATTACACTAGAAAAATCACTTAATTTACTTCAAATTAGTTTCAACTATTCAATTATTCTGTTCAAATTGCTGTGGCAGCAGTCAGGCTCAACTGTTGTTCAGTGCGAGTTTAGTGTTTAGTTCTAAAGAAAAAGGATTAAAATCATTGAATATTATTTCAAACATAGCGTACCTAGTGGTTATACATATTCATTCTATTAATTAAAACTTACGTTTTCATTTACTTGCCATAAATGGCCATAATCTATTTTTAATGAACCAAACAAAATCGCCAAGCGCACTACGTATTCTTGATTTCAGCTGATACAATAAATGTAAATATTAAATAGCCGCTATGGATAGGCTTCAGCTCCGTAATGAGACGCGCGGTGTGATTAAGGAAATTCTAAAGTTCATTGTAGAAGAAATTGAGGAGGAAATTGAAGCTGAAGCTACAAGACTGAAACGGAAACGCAAATGGGTTAATGACAAAAACAAACTAGAAACAAGTTACCTTCTTACAGAAATACCTGTAAAAGGCCCCAGTGAACATTTCAGTGCATTACGTATGACCGAGGAATCATTTAACTGGTTACTAGAGAAGGTTGAACCATTTATTCAGAAGACGGACACAGTAATGAGAATGGCATTACCTGCAATATTGAAACTTGAAATCGTGCTGCATTTATTGGCAACAGGAAGCAGCTTAAGAATTCTAGAGCTTCTATTTGGTGTGTCAAAGACCAGCATATGCTTGATGATCCCGAAAGTCTGCGATGCTATTTACAAAATACTACAGGATTATATACGGGTAAATGGAAACAAACAGTTTAATAAAGCTTTGCATTTAATTTGCATAAAAACAAAAAAACTAATTGAGTTTACAAGAGGTTTTTTTATATTATAGAAAAGGTTGAGGGTCCAATCAATCAATTATTCAAGTCTCACATCTGCATATAGGCCTCTCCCAAGTTATACCATAACACCTGATTCTCCACCTTCCAACAGTCTGTCACAGCTGCATTTTCAAGTACTGCTGATATCTTCATGAGGCTCTCCACACTATGCTTGCCAATCCCATTGAGCAGCCTCCACTCAAGGACTCGCCTGTTCCAACTTTACATTGATTGTATGTGGTGAATTAGGAGCTGAATTGTACAATGACGATGGAGAAGATGGGGAATCCTGCAATCGTAATCCTGTTAAATAACTCTGTATATAATGTTGAGCTTGTAAAGCCTTTTCTAATGGCAGCATTTTCAATTGAGCTGCAACACTTCTACCAAAAATATCAAATTCATGCTCTTCTGGTGGTGGAGCATTATTTATTACACTAACTTCTTTAACTTTTGATAATAGTGATGACAATTCTTGAAGTCTTCTTTTCTTTAATGATCGCGGTTGCTCTGTTTCTGTAAACGAATTGTCCACTGTCTCATCAACATTAAATTGAGAGCCCGTACCACCATTGCAGTTATCATATTGAAAGCTGGTACCACTAACACTGTCATCTGCTGGGAATTGTGTTTGGGAAGTGTCCTGAAATGTAACATTAACATTATTAATTAATTTTGTTTAAGGTACCAAGCAATCCAGAAGATTGGAAAACTATAGAAGCTGGTTTTAGGGAAACATGGAATTTTCCAGGATGCTGTGGTGCTATTGATGGGAAGTATGTTGTGATGAAATCACAAAGCGACACCGGCCATTATAAACATCAAAACCGGATTGCCTTATTGGCTCTATGTGATGATGATTATTGTTTTAAATACATTGATATTTGTTGTAACGAAAAGATATCTAGAAGAGGTTTTTATCAAGACAGTAATTTAAGTAAGGCATTAGAAAATAATCTACTTCCACAAAACCATGTAATAGTTGGAGACAGTGACTTTCCTTTGAAACGATTTTTGATGAAACCGTATGAAGGGAATAGTTTATCAGATAAAGAAAAAATCTTTAACTACAGACTGTCTCGTGCTCGGCGCGTCATTGATAACTCATTTGGAATACTTGTAAGCCGTTTCAGAGTTTTTGAAAAACCTATTCCGTTTACTCCAGACAAAATAGAAAAAATTGTAAAAGCTTCTTGCGCTTTGCACAATTGGTTTAGGATGACAAAATGTGATATACAAATAACGACATTAGATGTGGAAGGCACTGCGACTGGTAATATTATACCTGGATCATGGAGAGATTTACCAACAGAAGCACTCGCTGAATTACCAAGAAAGTTCCAAGACTGTTCATCAGAAGATGCATGTCAGATCCGTGATAAATATGCTGATTATTTCATGGGACAGGGAGCAGTCAACTGGCAATTGCAAATGATAAACGAAAGACAACCTGCCGACTCAACATAATGTAATTTAGTTTATAAGGTTCAACATTCAATTGTTATTAAATTAAACACTTACCAAATTGTCGTCTGTTTTTCTTATAATCGAGTTTAATATTGAGAACCATTTCAAATTTGGAACATATACATTATCAGAGTCTTTGATCTTCTTTAATTCTTGACAGTACGTGGATCTAATATTTTTTATTTTGACAACTATTTCCTTTTCACCAAAGTTAGGTATATTCATAGAATTCGCTATATCCCTATAAGCTGCTATTCTGGCAGATTTATTTTTATATAATGGGTGTTTTGTATTCCACAAACACTCGTGTGAAACATACTCGCTAACAAATTTAATTGTTTTATCTTCTGACCATTTGCTTCCCGCCATTTTACTAAAAGTAAACACCACGAATAGGGTGAGATAATAAAATGACAGCTAATGCACTGAACTAAATTCTCTTGTTCACACGTTTACACTTTTCGGGGCTTTGAACTGCAAGCTGCGGGTCGAATGTGGTCGGGGAAGGGTGTCGAGGCCAGAGGGTTTAATCTAACATCGATTAGTTGGTCACTTTTTGCAATTAAATTTTTATTGCTTATTGATGAGGTACTAATACCGTAGTGGTATTAACTCTGACTAAAGTGGTCGTTTCATTATTTCACAAACTTCTGTAGTCTTATTCACTAATTAAAGGCTTAATTTTACACGCCTTTAGTGGAGTGCAAGAGCGCGTGTCTATGGATCCTATAATTTAGTGACTCGAACCGTGTAAACAACTTTTTTAGTAATTAGTCGAGTGGTTGTCTTATTTAGTCGAATGAAAACTAGCGTAATCACTACGCATTTAGATCAAATTAAAATACGTACGTATTTCTTTAAAATAACTAGTAAAATCAAATTATGCGTTATTTGCGAATAACGATGATTTCCACAGAGTACTTTTATATGAGTACCTGTTCAGATGAAAATGTTCCCTTATATTTTTCTTAATAACCAAAACGTTTTAAAATAATAAATAAGATACTGTCTGAAACTCATAACTCGCCTATCTTATGAATATTATAACTTCTTGTGAGGAACTTTTGTTGCGCGATTTAAGGTTTATAGAAGTTGCACGTATAGAAAATGTAGATGTCGCTGCAAGGTTCTAAATCGTTATCTTTACATAGTTTAAGGCGCTATCATGTATTCATCATATAAATATGATGTCATGTCTGTCACATTCTATGATCATAGTTATATGATGCTGTTCTTCATATCTACATAATACACTAAGACTTATGATCATAATCTTTATACTTTTCATATATTAAAAAGTACTCTGTGGTCATACCTAATCAAGATGGATAATGATTTAGCCGTGTTTTCGATTGCTATGAGTGCAATTTTATTAATTGCATTAAAAAAGAAGATAAAAACGGTTAAGAAAAAACAAAACATAATAGACGTATTTGGGTTAGATCATGGGTAGCAAGGCGATCAAAGAGAGGGGTTCATAACACCTTACTCGAAGAATTTAGATTGGAAGATAAAAATGTAATAATAATAATATTAATTAATATTTTTGTTGTTTCGATATTCCAGTCGAAATTCTTGCATTTTGATGCCATTTTTGAGATTCGACGGATATAAGATCATATTTGTACGCTTGCTGTCAAATAGGATCCCATAACTATGATCATAGATATATGAATCATAAGTAGTTATTACACCGTCTTATGTTCTTCATATAAAAATGACTCATACATCTATGATCATATTTCTATGATAGTGTAATATGGGCCTAAAACAAAGTCGCTCCCGCTGTCTATCTGTCCTTAAGTATGCTTAGATCTTTAAAACTACGCAACGGATTTTGATGTGGTCTTTTTAAATAGATAGAGTGATTCAAGAGGAAGGTTTATATTATATGCCCCACATTAGTATCCACATTGCACCTGTCCGAAGTCGGGGCGGGTCGCTAGTAGGTATGTATATAACTAAAACAATTGCAGTCAAGGCGGTCAAGCCGGGTCTGCTAATGCTATAACAATATTTTTGTTAGAAATACATCTTTTATAACAAAATTACCAAACATATTTTGTTAGTTTGTATTGTTGGATTTTTGTCACACTGACCAGCTTGAGCCTAGCCTTTTTTTTTACTTATAATAGGTAGGTACCTACCTATCCCCACTGACTCAGAGTCTTAGACCTCAGCTTCTGGAGGGAGTGGTGAGCGCTCTGTTCCCTTCTAGGGCAGAGCATACGCCACCGCCCATGGTTCCGCCTTACATGGCGCCTGACGCGGACGAAGACGACGACGACGACGACGACGACGTGCCCGAAGTGAGCCGGGTGGAGCTGGGAGCGGCGGTGCGGAGGCTTCAAGCCAAGAACACCGCCCCGGGCCCCGACGGTATACCAGGCCGTGCGTGGGTCCTGGCTCTCAGGGCTCTCGGGCCCCGACTGGTGAGGCTCTTTAGTGCATGTTGCGAGCGGGGCCAGTTTCCTCTCCGGTGGAAAACCGGCAAACTGGTCCTGCTCAGGAAGGAGGGGCGCCCCGCAGACTCACCGTCTTCGTACCGCCCCATCGTGTTGCTGGACGAGGTGGGCAAGCTCTTTGAGAGAATAATTGCAGACCGCCTCGTCACGCACATGACTGGGGTGGGGCCGGATCTGGCGGAGAACTAGTTTGGTTTCCGCCGAGGGCGCTCCACCGTGGACGCAATCATGCGCGTGAGGGCTCAGGCGGAAGAAGCAGTTGCCCAAGGCGAGGTCGTCTTGGCGGTGTCTCTCGACATCGCCAACGCCTTTAATACCTTGCCCTGGAGTTGCATTAGGGCGGCACTCGAATACCATCGGGTGCCGACCTACCTCCGCCGCATTGTAGGGGCCTATCTCACAGAGAGGGCCGTCATCTACCCGGGTCAGGAAGGATGGGGTCGGCGAGAGATGTCGTGCGGTGTCCCACAGGGTTCGGTCCTGGGGCCGTTCCTGTGGAACATCGGGTACGACTGGGTGCTGCGCGGTGCGTTCCTCCCCGGAGTCAGCGTGACTTGTTACGCTGATGACACGTTGGTGACGGCGCGGGGAGAAACGCACCGACAGGCGGCCATACTGGCCACAGCTGGGGTTACGCAAGTCGTTGCGAGGATCCGGCGGCTGGGTCTCGAGGTGGCCCCGCAGAAGTCCGAGGCCCTGTATTTTCACGGGCCCCGGAGGGGACCACCCTCGGGATCCCACATCGTGGTAGGAGGGGTTCGCATCGGTATCGAGTCGACGATGAAGTATTTAGGACTCGTCCTCGATAGCCGGTGGAACTTTGGGCCCCATTTTCGGCAGCTTATGCCGAAACTGATGGGCGCCGCGGCTGCTCTGTCACGGCTGCTGCCCAATCTAGGAGGACCCAACACCTCCTGCCGGAGGCTCTACGCGGGGATCGTACGGTCCATGGCCCTTTACGGGTCGCCAATTTGGGCGGACACCCTGACGGCCCGTAACGCCGCTATCCTGCGGAGACCGCAACGGGCGATGGCCGTCAGGGTGATAAGGGGATACCGTACGATCTCCTTCGAGGCGGCGAGCCTCTTAGCCGGATCCGTACCCTGGGATCTGGAGGCAAGAGCCCTCGCGCTGAGATATCGTCAGCGCGAGGAGACGCCTGAGCGGAGCGAGCTCCGCCAGATCCTAGTGACTAAGTGGGGGGAACGACTTGCGCAACCCAGCGCAGGGCACGCCATTTATCTTATCTATCGTAATTTTAGTGAAAAAATAATCATCTAATTTTAGTAGGGGACAACAGGAAATTATAGTTACGTTCACCCCCAATATATTGTAGTGGGGGACAACAGGAAAATAATCCTATTCACCCCCAGTGGGGGCGAAGAATAGGGGACAAGAAGAATAACCGGACAATCTCACTCTACCCAGATCAAGGTCTAGGGCCGGCGCTGAGTACCTACCTATTAGGTAATAAGTGAATTGATTGACTGCCTTGTAGGTCTAGTAGTTGCAACCGCGACTGCGTATCATGGGGTCCTCGGTTTGATCCCCAGGTCGGGCAAATTGTTATTGGGTTTTCCATTAGGAATTTCTCAGTAGCAGCCCGGAGTCTGGATTTGTGCCCGGTTAATGGCAATAGGCTCGCCCCCTATTACATGGGACTTAAACATAACTGACGAAACGAGGGTGTACTAAAAACACCTCTGCGGAACCCTTCGGGGAATACAAGGCGAGATGTATATTATGAATTGATTGGATAAGATTTAGTTTTCGGTAGGTAATAAAAAACTAAACTAGTTATCTAACACATTTATTTATAAATGAACACAGTTTACATTAACATTATCTGCTGCAGACAACTCAATAAGATAATAAAACTATTAAGTACAATAATAAAATTATTATGTACATCCATCACTATTAAAAATCTAGACATGAATTATAAACATCGCACAACACTACATTTTTACAATTTCTAATAATTTTTACTCGCCCGGAGCATTGCCTTCGATACACATTTATTTATCATCTATATTTTTTATAAATAAATTATATTATTTAACTAAGTACTTAAACGTTTGACGCGATTTCGCAAAACACTTAATTTCGCAATAAAATTAACTCTAATTTACAAAACTTATATTATTGTATCAATTTTTATAACAAAATACAGAGAGCTACAAATAGTGTTGCGAAATTATCTCTATTCACTTTTCAACTAGGTACATATTTAGGTAATTAACACAATTAATTACTTAAATGAGAAAAAAATCACTGACGTTTTAGTCAAATCAGGCATTGATTAAAAATCATAACCAAAAGGATGATTAATTATTACCTACTTAAGGTCATTAAGGAAGTAACCATATAATAACCCACCACCAGTACCTCTATTTAATATGAATGGCCAATGGAAATCTACTGAACCGATATAATTAGGTATCATTTCGCAGGAGGCGTTTCAAAGACGCCTCATTTACACTAAAACAAGGCTAGGTATATCTTGGGATTTTCTAAATCATACGAGCCTGTCATCATGACCCCCAGGGGGACACTGAGTCGGACAAAAATAAACATGTACTTATAAAATTATATTAAAATTAGTAACTTTATGTTATAAATAAGTATTCACACGTTTAAAATATGGGATTCACATGATTGAAAAGGCCTACATCATAAGTTAGACTGAAAATAGTAGATCGCGAAATTTTTCTATCCCCTGCGGGTTCTTTCATTTAAATTGCAAACTTAGTCCCAAAACGTCACTAAAAATGAGTTGTAGATAAAAAATTAGGAACATTAGTAAGCTGTATAGTTTTATAAACCTACATAAGATACACGAGTGTACATTTTTCAGGTATACATAATTACAAAGATATATAGTTATATACAAAATTATTGTGCTTGTCACAGATCTGTTTGCGAGTTGGTCCAGCCAGCGTAGGACGTAGATTATTTAGTATGCTTACCATCTAGGTTTAAGCGTATCTAGGGATATAGTTCTCTACTTCTTTGTTTATTTAGCTCTTAAGATTAATGCAGCGATACTCAACCTGCGGCTCATCGGATTTCAATACTCAATTTTTTATTGCATTCTATAATGTCATTTCGAAACAGGTGGTAGGCTTAAGGTTGTGGGGTCAGGGGGGTCATTCTCAGTAAAATAAGTTGACCACATTAGAATTTATTACACAAATATATTTTTTTGTAAATTATCTATTTTTGGAGGTTTGTCAATTTGACGTATACGATTTGAACCCCCCTTCGGACCGCCACTGCTGTGGGATCAATTATGCACCCTGTCGGGCACAGCATAGTTTAGTAGGAGAGAGGAAGAGCGCTTATTTGTTTGATTGCAATCCAATGTTTTATTAATTATTGTTGATAGATATTTTGTTAATGATAAATTAGATACGTAGTTATTTATTGTGTCCATCATTTTATTATCGAGTGCTTTACTGGGTTGAAATGCGTGGCTCATCAAGCTTTTTGAGCTAAACTTTTTCGAGTACGGTAGCTCATGTATTTGAACTACGTAAAAGCGAAAATAGTCGAGGACCGTGGTTATAATACGTAGGTATATGCATTCAGAAGGGTGTAATGAAGATAGTTACATTTTCGCTAGGCAACTTTTATAAGCAAAAGCGTCACGCCTTTTTTTATACAAGTTTCTGTCACAGCTTTACTTGGCAAGTAATTCGGTAGTTGACTAGGTACGTACTTTAAAAAATTAGGAATAATTTCATTGAAATTTTATAATATCAAAAAGGTAATATGGTAGAAAGAAAGCAATCGTTGAAAAAATAAATAAAGCCAATCTAAAAATGGAGGAGATATCGACACGTTTTTAAGTTTTAGAAATGCGAATTTTCTGTCCTTTTCGCACGAAACGGACATTGTACGGAGTAATGTCAAGTTACTATGAAGTTTTTGGACCATGATGTCATCGTTCAATAGCGCGGTCTCTGTCGGTTAACAATTTTAAATTGCTTATAACTTGGGCATTATATTATAATATTTCATTGATGCCTATACGTTTTGTAAAGGTTTCGAGACAATTAATAAATAATATATTGTTAGTTATCCAATTGTAGTTTTATAATATAGCCCTATGTGAAAAAAGGCCTATAAATAAAAAAACTGAAGGGTAGAAAGTTGAGCATCGCTTCTTTAGACAAAATACTTAGCACAAGATTTTAGTATCGATTTTTCTAATTATATCTATAAATTATCCTAGATAGATTACATAATATATTTCTTAAGAAAGTAGCGTTTATCTCTCAAAATTCATAGTTAGGTATATAAATAAATATTTATATTTTTAACAATAATAGTCTACTTTTTTACTTAGGCGTAGATGTAGTAGAATATCATGCATTTTTCTAGTATTATATTTTATTCCGATAAATACTTTGGCAGGACGATATTGAAACTGTTTACAACATTTACTACTTTATACATTTTTTCTACGATAAATAATTTATCTTAGACATATAATTAGTAAAATATCTTACACAATGGTGTCGATTTTGTTGCACGCTTTGACAGGACTAAACTAAACGAAGGGCGTTTGTCTCTTTCTGTTTCAATAGAAAAAGAAAGTGACAGTTGCTTTTAGTCTAGTTATGTAGGTAGGTACTGTTAAAATGTGCTACAGAATCGACACCAATAATTGTTTTATGTACAGAACTTTTAGTTCTTTTCCACATAAACGTAAAATTCTAATCAACAGGAAATTAAATCCCGGTTTCTATTAAAATTATAATGTTTCCCATTCTATCTATATAAATAAAAATGAATCGCCAAATGTGTTGCTAAGCGCAAAACTTGAGAACGGTTCGACCAATTCGGCTATTTTTTTTAAATATATTCCTTAAGTTACAAGAAAGGTTCTTATGGAGAGAGAAAACATAAAAATTGCGTGGAAAATAGTAAAAACAACACTTTTCTTTTCCCACTTCAGGCCAATCCAATCACTTTTGACAGAACGAAGTCTGTCCGGGCAGCTAGTTTAGAATAAAGATTTTACTAGGGTCTTTAAGTAATTGCCATTTAAACCCTTGTTCCACGTAAGCCTTTCAAAGGACCGAATTTCTTCCTCACAGAAAATACCCGACAAATGCGATATGGATATGTTAAGTTTAAATTTTTAGGCCGCCAATATGAATAGATAATAGTGTCAATTCTGGTGCAAATTTTGACAGTACTAAACTAGACTAAACGCAACTGTCACTTTCTTTTTCTATTGAAACAAAAAGAGATAAACACCCTTAGTTTAGTTTAGTCCTGTCAAAGTGCGTAACAGAATCGACACCAATAAATAATAAAATACGTAAGTAGAGTCTGGCCAACGACATGACCACGAGAAACGGCGGCAATTTAAAAAAATCTTCAGCTATCTATTTTTTTTTCAACTCTGAGTATGTACACTAAATTAACGGTTTAATTTTCCAGAGAACTTGGTTTTTGTTAGGTACATACATTAGTGTAGATTCATATTATATAGAAACAGATTATTATTAATAAATAAGTAAATAAGTGTTGAGATTTTTTTTAAATTGCTGCCATTTTTCGTGGACGGCTTTTGTTGGCCAGACTCTAACCCCTCGTTTACACCTAGGTATAAAACATGTATTCTACATGTACCAGATATTTTTTCGAAAAATTATTACAAATATGCATACTTTAAGTAGCAAACAAGTATGTAGATCTTTAAAACACTTGTTTGAAATATGTTACACATGATCATTAAGTGTTAAGACTAAGTAATTTCTTCTAAAAAGACCTTTACACAATTTACGTTTACAACTTGTTTTTTGGTGTAAACGGGGTTATTATTAAACTTATTAATTCTGATTTAAAATTAAACTAAATAATTATACAAGATTTTAGAGACCCATGCATTGATAAATACAGATGTTGATTTTTTTTGGCAAAACAGGTCATCATTAAAGAAGTGAGTTTCCTTCTTCGTATTTTCGGTAATTCTTCACCGCTTCGAATACTAGTTCTTGAGGATGGCCCTCTTTTTTCTTTGTATCTTCAAGAAGATTTATCTTTGCTCCTCTTTAGACATAAAGCCAGTGTTGCCAAGTAAACCGGGTGACAGGGGCTCCTCCCCTGATGGCCTCATGTTCAGATTCTGGTGATATGCAGCAGGCTATGCGCTGAATAATAGAAAATTATTCATTGATAAGTAAGTATTACATTATCATTTTATAAAACAAAGAAAGTAATAAGATTTTTTAATTTTTTATAACATCACGCCTCTATCCCCCAAAGGGTTCGTCAGAGGTGTATAGTGAACACCCTCAATTCGCCGTTATGGAAGTCCTATGTAATAGGGGGCGAGCCTATTGCCATCAACCGGGCACAAATCCAAACTCCGGGCTGGTACTGAGAAATTCCACACGGAAAAACCCAATAACACTTTGCATGACCTGGGGATCGAACCCAGGGCCTCACGATCAACAGTCGCGCTTGCCACCACTAGACCAACGAGGCAGTTTAACGAAAATAATAACACCGTATGTACATAACATAACATAATTAGCCCATTACTGTCCCACTGCTGGACACGGGCCTCTTCTCAAAATGAGAAGGGTTTAGGCCTTAGTCCACCACGCTGGCCTGGTGTGGGTTGGCGGACTACACACACCATTGAGAACTTTGTGGAGCCCTCTCAGGTGTGCAGGTTTCCTTACGATGTTTTTCCTTCACCGTTAACGCAAGTGATAATTAAATTCTGATCCGCACATGAATGCGCAAAGCCCGGGATCGAACTCAGACTCTCCTGCATGGAAAGCAAGCTATCACTGCTTATATTATAAGCAGTTTATATTTAACACCGTGTATATTTCATACAGACCTGTCGGAAAGTCCCAGGAGTGGAGATCAGCTTGTATATGGCGGCGATGGGTATCATGAGGATGGAGGAGCAGGCGAGGCCCCAGCCCAGCACCACGGCCCACGGCGGGTACGTGTAGTGTTGGTACTGCAGTGGTTGCTGGTACAACAGGCCGAAGACCACCACACCCTGGAATGTTTTTTTTCATGAAAACCAAATATATTGGACTGGCGGCCCGTCCCGGCTTCGCACGGGTGGACATTTTTCCTGTTTATGCAACATTTTTCATTTATGCTCCGGTCGTATTGGTCGTAGCGTGGTGTTATATGACCTTCCTCGATACATGGACTATCAACACAAAAATATTTTTTCAATTCCAACTAGTTCCTGAGATTAGCGCGTTCAAACAAACAAACTCTTCAGCTTTATAATATTAGTATAGATTTGATTTTTTTAACCTGAGTCTTGACTGACTTGGAAACCGGATTCAGAAATTTCAAGGTTCAAAATTAAGAATAGCAGCTAAGGCTTGCCATTTTTAAAAGTTATAACCATTTTATCAATTAAGGAGTAATGAAAAATCTAATAATAAATTAAATAATGGATGCGTAGGTACATATGGTACTTTACTTACAATAATAAAAGTGGGACTGACAAACTTCCAGCATATCCTCCAATAAAGACCAGGCCGAAAGCCGAGCATCTCTTCTACGTCATCAGAAAACCGCTTCAAGCCTGCATATAAATCGTTAATTAAACTAAGCCTCATCAATATGTGTCTTTACGTTTTTTACAGCTTTTCAACAGCTCGTGTCTGTCTGTCAGCTCGTGCCTTGACAGGCGCTGTCACAGCCATATATTGGGGGGGGGGGGGGTCATATTAACAGTAAAATAAGTTGAGCAAATTAGAATTTATTAGGTACACATTTTTTTTTGTAAATTGTCTATTTTTTGGAGGTTTGTCAATTTCACGTGTATAATTTTGGAGGGGTCATGACCCCTACGACTCCCGCCCGTGGACCGCCAATCAGCCTTGAGCCTAGGAAATATAGCATTAGGCTGCAAGAACAACTCGTGGTTGCAGCAGATCAATCAGTCTTGTTAGAACCAACATGAACGACCACATACAATAAATATTAATAGAAAGAAGAGGCTTACCATAAAACCAGGATACAGCGACTGCTTCGAAGAGAGCAGAACAGAGCAACGATATACCAGCAGCATAGGTGTCCAGCAAATGGAACATGTAAATCCCACCCTGAAAATAAAGAGATAGGTAGTTGTTTTATGACACGGTAGGCGGTGCGTCTACGGACATAATAATAATATCTAATTCACCGCTTTTTTAACCGACTTCAAAAAGGAGAGGTTCTATATTCGATACGTTTTTTTTTACGTATGTACACCGATTACGCTGAGATTTATGATCCGATTTACGTGATTTTTAGTTTGATGCGGAATAGTTGCCATTTGGTCCCATAAAAATTTAAAATAGTTTGGCCCAGTAGTTTTCATTTTATGAACATTTTTATTTTTTTATGAACATTTTAGTTTACTTGGATGATGTAATTATTCTACCTGGTGTAATCTAGAAAAATATTACTGTAGTTTACAGAACAACCTATTACAGACACTAAAAAGGAAAAAATAAAAAAAACTACGTTTAAAAAAACCGACTTCAAAAACTAAAAAGTATAAAATAACTTAATATAAAATTAACAGTTTCAGAAGTCGGTGCCTTCAATTTGGTTCAACGTGGATTAGCACCGACTTCTGAAGTTACTATAGTTCTTATATTTAGTTATTTTATACTTTTTAGTTTTTGAAGTCGGTTTTTTTTTCTTTAACAGTGGTAGCCTATTGGTGTGACCTTCGGACTACCAAGTCATAGGTCTCGAGTTCGAACCCAAGGCACGCACCTCTGATTTTTCGTATTCATATGCGTATTGCATAATTATCACTTGCTTAAAAACGGTGAAGGAAAACATCGTAAAGAAACCGGTATGCCTGAGAGATATTTCTTGACGGCATGTGAAGCCAAGTCAGAGGCCTATGTGCGGCATAAACTCTGACACCAGGTTAGTTACTAACCACACGAAAAGAAGACTGCTTTTCTGTGTTGTTATTTGGTGGGTTAACTTTTAAACCTCAGGTTATAACAACTGAACCGTTATTATAGGTAGGTACTACATATTACCATAATATCAAATACGAAAACTCGGTAAGCCTATGTCAGGGTGGTTAAATTATTTTGGGCATAGGTACTGTACATGACGCGTTTCTGCACTATTAGATCGTTGCAATTGTGCAACATTTAGCGTATGTAGGTTATAGGTTTTACAATACTTGCAGAGGGTCAGTCTGTGGATGGGTGACCGTTAGTTATACATCAAAATTCAAAACCCCTCCGTGCCGCGGAAAGCACGTTAAACAGTCCGTCCCGGGTGTCATACGAATACCTGTGACAGTCGTTACGGGTAGTCAGAAGCCTGAAAGTCTGACTACTAGTCTGATCTTAGGATATCGGCATTGTCCAGTAGCTGGATTGCGGAGGTCTGATGGTAGTCGCTCCGTGAAAAAAGACTAGTATTTAGCCGTATCTGATTAGACTGGAAGCTGACCCCAACATAGTTGGGAAAAGGCTAGGCAGAACAAGTTATTAGGTTTTATCTTATGAAGGATGAATATGTCTTACCGGAGTGATATTAATGCAGGCCACACAGAATGACACGCACACGACAATCAGCGTGAAGTGTTCGCGTCGCAGCCACGTGGCGCCACAAGCGCGGGCCTGGTCCAGCAGGCCAGTTATCACGCACTCTAGACCACCCATCTGAAAACAGCAGAAAAAATATTCCAATTGTAGGAAAAATCATAAAGGTATAGGTAAAAATGGAGGCCAGTTTACGAACACCTACTGAAAGTCGAAACATTTAGCTTTGAATATTTACTTTGGAATTATGTCTCTTTCTAAATACCTACCCCATTTAGTAAATGATAGAATATTTAGTTCATATCTATCTTAATAGTGGAAATCTATCTTTTTCTAAATAGGGTATATAATATAATTGGGAATAAGCTAGGCAGAACAGAAAGAGACAATTCCAAAGTAAATATGCAAGGTCAAATGTTTCGAGTTTCAGTAGGTGTTCGTAATAAGGTCTCCATTTTAATATACCTTCATGGGAGACACCATAAACCTATGAACTAGTAAAATATATCTATAAGTATCTACGGAGAAAAAACTTAAACTTTAAGGCTGACCACACACGGGCCTCTAAATGCCCGGTTCCTATGGCCAAAACTGAAACGTTTCGCTTACCATTGGTAGCATTTTTGATTGCCACACTAGACAGTTAAAAAAGCTCGTAAGCTAATTTTACCTGTGATAGCTACTTCTTTATGGGAAGGTCTATTAAGCAGAGCTATGAGGTTTATGCTTCAACATTGATACAGATACAAAAGTGTAAATTTTAAACAATAACGTTCCGTAAACTATAGGAATCGACCATAAGTGGCCAGGGTGACCGGCTCGAGCGACATAAGACGATCACTCGAGCGATTAAGACGGTGCGCGATTGTTGTATACACCTCTGAGTCTGAAGCAACTTAGTGTCTCATCTGCGGTCAGCCTAAGGACAAAAAAGGATTGAATAGATCATGAGGTCAGCCAAAGATACTTTAGATCTTACCCCCGAATCTAATCCAAGCATGATCAGCATGAAGAAGAAGAGCATCGCCCATAAACTTGCACCAGGCAGAGTGGCCACCGCTTCTGGATAAACCTGGAATACCAGTCCAGGACCTGGAAAATGATGAAATTTTAGTTGGTGAATCAAAATGTAACCAGAGGATGTTTTCTCAAGTCATAACATAAATCCCCCTGCCAGACTGCTATAATGTATAATGGAAATTTTGTTAGATCATCGTTAGTAGCTCCGATAAGTCCAACATTCGTTCGTTCTGTCTAGCCTTTTCCCAACTATGTTGGGGTCAGCTGCCAGTTTAACCAGATGCGGCTGAATACCAGTATTTTACACAAAGCGACTGCCCTCAGACCTCCGCAACCCAGTAACTGGGCAACGCCGATATCCTAAGGTTAGACCGGTTATCAAACTTTCGGGCTTCTGACTATCCGTAACGACTGTCATATGTATTCGTATGACACCCGGGACCGACGATTTAACGTGGTCTCTGAGGCACGGAGGGGTCTCAGTCTAACGAATGGTCACACATCCATGGACTGACCGCGGCCAGCGCAGCTTAACCTTGCAAATCATAATTATGATCCGCGTGGTTGTCAAATAACCACGAGCCCCTCCAACAGTTGGAGAAGTCCAATAAGTTCCTCACCTTCAGTAGCCACGGAAGATATGGGCACTCCTTGTTTGTAAGACATGAATCCAAGGTATGTGAAGATGACGAATCCGGAGAAGAACGAGGTGAAGCAGTTGACCAGTGTGGTGACCAAACAGTCTCTGGAATAACATAAACACATCAGATAAAGAGGCACAACTCATATGGAGGGTTTAAACAAAATCATGTAATTCCTTCAAACCTCGTGATGTAGATACTGCTGACATAGATGAACCCCGAAGATACTTTTAGATTCAATTAAAAAAAAATACAGGGAGTAAACATGTGTTTCTAATGTGAGGCATTTTAGCGCCCCGAGTTAAATGACCGCGCGGCGAGCGATACCGCTCTATTCGCTCGAGGCGCTAAAATGCCTCACGTTAAGAACACATGTTTGCTTCTTGTAATTTTTTTTTATTGAATCCAAACTTATCCCATGCAGGTTTAATCTATGTCAGCAGTACATCACGAGATTTGAAGGAATTCTATGATTTCATTTACACCCCGTATATACAAGAGTATCTCTTAAAAAAATAGGTCTTCAAAATAAAGAGTGCGTGTCAGTTTCTTACCTGTAGCAATTATTGTGAAACGTATTATAACTGGCATATGAGAGATGGACTCCAAAACCAGCTCCGACTGAATAGAAGATCTGGACAGCGGCATCTACCCACACCTAGAACAATTATCATATCATCATTATTATATCAGCTCGTAATAATCCAATAAAGTTTATATTTAATTTAAATTATAAAATGTATTTTATCTACACTCGGGAGCAATGAATCTGGGTCACCAACATAAATAAAACAATGTTTAAAAATATTTTTCTAGATATTAGGCCGCGTTCCCACTTTATCGTGACAACAGATAGTCGTGTAGTTTTAAGTGTCGTGGCTTATATATTTAAATGGAGGTTTCACATATAAGACGACACGATAAACTGTCGTTCACAACTTGTTTTGCAGTGACGACAGATTGTCGTGTCAATGGGAAAGGCTAGCACGACAGTCGTTCAACGATAAATTTATCGTCGATGTGTCGTTGTTACAACTATCTGTTGTGGCCACGATAAAAATATCGTCTCGTCGTAGCTTGCTAACGAATGAAACGACTAAGCGACTGTCGTGAAACAATAAAATGTCGTCGCGATCCAATGGGAACAGCTAGGTACGATAGTCGCTAAACGATAAAAAAAAATTGACGACAAACGGTCTTTATAATGGGAACAGCTAGAGACGACAATCGTCCAACGATAAATTAATCGTCACGACATAGTGGGAACGCGCCCTTAAGGTTTATGTTGATGACCCGGATTCATCGCTCCCGAGTGTAAATAGTTATTTTCTTCAATAGCTTTTTTGACAACACCCAGGGTACCGGCTTTCCCTTTCTGTAATTTCATTTAGCATGTGGAAAAGAGTGTGTTCATATGATTTGTGTTATTCATATCACCCAGAAAACTTCTATGAGTAGGCTTCGGTTTTATCAGAACCAGTTAAAGAAAACGTGATACGTACTTGAGTGTCCTTCAGTCTGGTCAACTCTGGCTGCAGGTAGTAAGCAATGCCTCTGGTAGCTCCGGGCAGCAACAGTCCTCGTGCCAGCAATATGGAGAGTACCACGTATGGCATCGTTGCTGTCAACCACACTACTTTGCCTGCAACCGAATATTGAAGTAAGGTAGCTATTGAAAAAGTACTGCTGGAGAACTAATGACGGATTTTGAAAGGTGTAGCCAAACTTTAGGTGAAGCATTTAATGAAAGAAATTTAAGGGAAAAGCTTGAAAAATAAATGATGGTATTTTGAAGAGTTCTTCCAGAATTAAATAGACGACAGGTGCTTCTAATTTCTAGAGCCTAGACGTTACTTACAAGCGCCCTGCTAAACTAACACCCATATTCTAAGACGTCCCTCCAAAACTTACTCGACTCGACTCTACCTCGACTCAGTCTTTCTCACTACCATCGGTGTTATAGTAAACATAAACGTCCTCGACTCGAGATTTTTCCACAGCCGAGGTAAGGAATCATCTGTCAAACTCAAGGTACCTCGGAACCTACCTTAAGAAAGAAAGTGTCAAAGTTCGTATGTAACAAAAATTAATTTTGAAGACTATCGAATATGCTTACGATAATCCTTACAACTATTTATCGCGGCGTTATTTGCGCGATGCAGATAATTCAAATTATGACGTAATGACTCCACTCTACCTCGACTCATTTGAGGACACCTCAGTCGAGGCACCTCAAAATTCACTCGAAATTGCGACTAAGAATACAATTTTGGAGGAACGTCTTAGAATGTGGGTGTAAGATCTGTCTGTCCTAAACAGCTTTCATTGCATTTACCAAAAGATAACTGTACGCACCCAGCCACTAAGTTGCCGGGACACGTTGTGTCTGGAGACACAGTTTTGTTTAGTAACTCGAGAAACAGTTTCAGGCCACAGAACGGTGACTAGCGATCAGGACGGTGGCTGCATGCAGAAAATTTTCCATGTTCCTTTAATATAGTTACCATACGAACTTACCGGAGCTTTTAACACCCTTGAAGAGCGATAAGTACAGAGTGACGTAGACGAGTCCCAAGCAGATCATGAGTTGCCATTTAGGAAAGCCTAGATCGTTCAACCCTTCTGAATGTTGCATTTCGAGGACAGCACGACTGAAAACAAATGCACCGTAACATAAATACGCTTAGCATAATCAACCCATTACTGTCCCACTGTGAGGCACGGCCCTCTTCTTAGACTGAGAAGGATTTACGTCTTAGTAAATGACGCTGACCTGATACTGGTAGACCACACACATCATTAAGGAATTTTTTAAACCCTCTCTGGTGTCCAGGTTTCCTCACGATGTTTTCCTTCACCGTTAACGCAAGAGATAATCAAATTCTGATCCAGATATAAATTTGAAAAGTCAGAGATGCGGGCCAGGGTCGACTTCAGACTCTCTTGCAAGCAAGGCTAGCGTCCAACCGGTAGGCTATCACTGATGTTGAATCATGCTTGGTACCACTGAAATATCGTGTAGCTGTCGCTACGAGTCTGGTCTTCGCATCTGTAGTTGGAAATAGACGAGCCGCGCTTGTGCGATTATCTAAACCTGGAGAGATAAACTACGATAACATGTCCCGCCCCTCCAAATTACTATTTCAATGTGTTTAGTCACATCTTTACGAAAGAGTGTGTATGCAGTTGTAGTTTTTGTTTGACGGCTGTCTCAACACGCACACATGCGTTGGGAGTATTGGTGGTGTTTTATAAATACTTTCACAAATACATTGAAGCGTTTTGAATTTTGGAGGTGCGAGACATGTTATCGTAGTTTATCTCTGCAAATCATTTGCGGGCATGCACTTACACAAACATGTCGTTTCGTTGCAAAGAATATGTATATCATCAGTACACTGACCTTGATGTCAGGTTATAGTTAGGTCACATCCCAATATTATCAAGTAGGTATACCACCGTTTATAAGCTAAAAAACAAGATATTTGTTTCAAAAGGGTCTAGGCGTTTTTGCATGGGAAGATTTTTGCCTGTAAACGCACCCACGATACAGGAGAAAACCTAGGGCGGGGTCAACATTTTATTGAAACAAAAAAAAACCTAATTTCATAATTTTCGTCCAACCAAATTCTTCAAGTTCGGCAGCTAAGTATTCAGAAGCTAAACTTGATTCTCACAAAGTTACTCGTTGCGATGTAGCTTCCTATTAGATTTGGATTGTAGACGAATTACATTACCCCCTGAAATAGGGTCAATTTCCGGAAGCTTTGATTGGACCTTTTATACCTGCCGGATTCTTTACATACGAATCATACGATATACAAGCAAAATCAAACGATGATTGACACTACGTTAATAGTTTCATTGTCAACAGCCCAAACCGTATTGATCATCCACGTGTTTTGGGCAATACCCATAATCAAATGTTCCGTTTCTAAATATTACTAATATCCGGGAACTGGAACCCATCTGTGCCTTTAAGCCTGTGAAGGTTTGTTAGGATTGCTATGGTTAAAATGTTCATTTATTCCTAATAGTAAGTATCTGAAGTGGCAACGTGGCAGAAGGAACAAACTCCCTAACGGAACTGATTTCTTATATTTTCAATTACCACGTTCCTTCTTAATAAATTAATAATATTACAGATTTAATTAAATTGAATTACAGGACACACTACAACAATAAAATAAAATAATCATAAAAGACTAATTTAACATACTAGGATATCTATTTTTATTATTTCATTTTTTATTTGTATTCCTCAGTGTCGTGATAAATAGTACTCTAGCAACTAGTGATGTTTTTACATGCACCTTTCACTCTGCATAAAGAGCCTGTTACAATATCTTTGCACAAGCTTAGATTTGCACAAGTTTGCGTGACGCCGTAGTGCCGTAGGCGCGCGAATTGAATGCAGTCGGGGTCTGAGGTGAAGTTCCCCCCGCCGTCCACACGTATCGCCTAACACGCCTACAAATACAGTGCTGTTCTTGTCATGTACCAGCACTAGCGCATAACCACACGCGTTCTTCAGCTCTGCATTCAATTCGCGCGCCTACTGTAGATGCCTGCGCAAATTGTTCCCACACACGTAATTATATACTTATACAAGCCTAAACTTGTTCAAAAATAGTTACGTGTGTGGGCCCTGTAATGTCTAAATTATTACGAGTTGATTTCATTTGAGTTTTTAATAAATCTTAGTGTGAGTAGCATCAAGAAAGAAGTCTCTTATGTCATAGTCTGCTGCCCGGTTCCTATGAAAAAAACTAATCGTTTTGCTTACCAATGGTAGCATTTTTTATTTCCAAACTGGGCATATAAATAGACTCGTAAACTAATTTTATCTTTGATAGCTACTACCATTGGGAGAGTCTACTATGCAAAGCCCTTTATGTGGTCAATACAAGAGTCTCAATTTTAACCAATAACGTTTCGTAAATTATAGGAATCGGCCATGAGTGACTCACTGAAAGAATTCGGAGGCTGGTGTGAAATGTGACAGAGGTCCTTGGTACCGAACGTCAGTTCTGTTGCTGGTGCCGTTGGCCCGACCGGAGTCCCAGCACTGCTCCGTGTTCCAGGAGTTGTCGCAGTGCAACCACGGGAGCTCTGAGCGCGCTGATGATACTAGGAAGTACAACGCCCAACCTGGATAAAAAAGTTAATTAATAAATTGTTGGGAGGATTTCTTTTTGTGGAAACTTGCGAAATTAATATTTTGTATTGCCCTTCATTTGATAACTGCCTCGTTGGTCTAGTGGAGACAAGCGCGACTGCTGATCGGGAGGCCCTGGGTTCGATCCCCAGGTCGGACAAAATGTTACAGGGTTTTTCCATGTGGAATTCCTCAGTAGCAGCCCGGAGTTTGATTTGTGCTCAGTCGATAGCTCGCATGGGACTTAAACATAACGGCGAAATGAAGATGTTATTATACACCTCTGTCCAACCCTTCGGAGAATACAGGCGTGATATTATGTTTAATGTTTGTATGTAATTTGTTAACACAACATGAGTATGTACTATATTAACACAAGTACATATTAATATTAATGATAGACATTAACGCGTCAGTTCTGGCATGCTGTTTAACATTTGGATGTATTCCAAGCGCCAAGCATTGTAAATATCAGCTGATAAAGTCGTTTAGTGGTATACAAGCATCGAAGTTCTAATTATTGTGGTTGGAATAAGTTATGACGAGTTATCATGAAAGGTGGCAACAATGAGGAGTATGGAAAGAGCTTTCACGAGTTATGATGCTGTATGGAACACCCTGGGCAACCCGGAACCTTGCCTGTTTTTTTTTCTATTCAACTACTTGTAGATGGTCTTGCGGACCGTTTCTACATAACCGGGCAGTTATTGGCGAGACCTGAAGGGTCTCCAACCAATGGAGACGAGTAAAATACTTAACCTAACCTAACTATTACTAACATCATGACTACTAGCAACAACAGCACTAAGGGCGACCCCTAATGGGACTCGGACCTCGCCTAATGGTACTCGGACCTCGTCATTGCCTGACTGGCTTAAATTTTCTGGAGGCGCGACATGAAATATTATGTTATGAGGTTAATAATATTATGAAATAATAAGATGAAAATACGTCATAATACGCCACTCAAGAAGAATCGTAAACTATTTACTTACATAATATTACAAAAATCTATCTTCTAATCTTCTAATCTTCTAATCTAGATATATCAATCTACATAATATTAAAAAAAAATTGTTAACTCTTTTATAAACTATTGCCTATTTGTTGTTCAAATATCCATGTAAGTAATCGGATTCTAAGTTCTTGCGTATAACTTTGTATTAAATTAACCTTTTAATTTGCACACCATTGTATGGTTAAACATGCGGCTACTTTTGTGACTTAAATAGAACTGTCCTTACCCATGTTTTTTGCAAATAAATCTATTCTATTCTATTCTATTCGAAATTTAAAAAAATATTATAAAATAATAATTAGTGTATTTTGCTTATTTGTGTTTAATGCTGCGTCTTTGCATCCAGAGTCAACAGATTTCTTGAATAAAACTCTAGCATAAGGCGTAGTTAGATGGTTTAGTTCTTAATCGGATACTAGCTTAGCATAATTTGTTTTTTCAGATACTTTGCCCCACACTAGGATTGCTCCTGTATCGTGGGTGCTTTTACAGACACAAATCTTCACACGCACAAACACCCAGACCCGGAACAACTATCTGTAGGCCATACAAATATTGGTTCCGTGCGGGAATCGAACCCACGACCCGCAGCGCAGAAGCCAATCGCTTAGCCACTGCACCAAACGTGTCGTCAAAATGACAATTATGAGGAATATACCTAAATCTCAGTTCTGACGAACTTTCATAAATTGGCTTCCTCATTGGGGAGGAGCGTGCTATAAATACCTAAGTTATATGTCAATAAAATAATTAACTCAGGTAAACTAAAATCGTAGGTGCAGTATTAATAACAGATCCTATATCTAAAAACAACATGATAAATAAACGAAGAATTAGCATAGTTACACAAATTAGTATACACAAACCACAAAAAAGTCATACAGAGAGGTAGACGTTTCGACAGATTTTCTGTAAATAAGCTGTCAAAACGCCAAAATTCCTCAAATCAAAGCTAACCGACGTTGGTAAAATCGGCCATAAATCAGGATGGACATAATTACCAATGATAACGTTGTAATAAAACGACACGTAGAATGCCACCATCACCGCACAGAAGCCCACACCTGAAAACACACAGCCATGGTTAAATTATGTCAAATCATGTCGATAATAACTCACAGTTCGTGTTCATCGGATAAATATTTGCAAATGGAATCCTCGCAATTCAGCGAAATTGAATACAGTTTATTTGCAACAAAACACGGTGTACATTTTTCTGTGAATATTAGTTTAAGGCTGGTTTTAGAGTCACGCTGACCGTCCGCGCTGACAGCCGAAACGCATGACTTCCCCATCAGCGCTGACCACCGCACGCGCGGATTATTCTAAAACGCTTCAAGACACTCAAAGATCGTGGCCCGCGACGCGACGCTTACTAACCGCGCTGGCGAAAGCGGCACTGTAAAGCCAGCCTTATTCATGCAAGTGTTTCTGCCTAATCTTTTTCCGAACTATGTTGGGGTCAGCTTCCAGTTTAACCATATGCGGCGGAATACCAGTATTTTACTCGGAGCGACTGCCATCAGACCTCCATAACAGTTACAGGGCAATACCGATATCCTAAAGATAGACCGGTTGTCAGACTTGCAGGCTTCTGACTTCCCGTAACGACTGTCATAGGTATTCGTATGACACCCGGGACCGACTGTTTAACGTGCTCGCCGAGGCACGGAGGGATCTCGATGTGTAGCGAACAGTCACAGACTGACCGCGGCAAGCGCAGCTTAGGCCCCTCGCCTACTGCGACTTTTTGTAGCGATGCTGTCGCACGTTTCGTAAACGCGCGACAGCATCGCTACTAATGCGCATTAGTCGCATTAGCAACGCGCTACAGAAGCGATGCCAACGCGCTGCTAACGCGCTACAGCATCGCGACTGTATCGATGCAAACGAGCGACCGTGTCGGACGACAAAGGGGAGAGAATGAAGGGAGGGTGGCGCGTGAGTGGAGAACCGAACGTTTGCATCGCGACAGTATAGCGTTTGCATCGCGACTGAGAATCGTGGTGTGGGCGAGGGCAAATAGCTAGCGACCGCATCACGACTGTATCGATGCGAACGCGCGACTGCATCGCTACAAAAAGTCGCTTAACCTTGTAAATCATAGGATCCGCGCGGTTTGTATTTAGCCACGAGCCCCTAGCTATATGAGCCTTATTTATGCAAGTGATGTCTTTAATAAATTCTTGAAGTAACAATTTAATTAATGTAGGTCAAAGTTATCTGACACTAAGTAGGTACATACTTGATGAAATTAAAATACAATTAAGATTAACCTAATTCCTTCAGATTTGGATATCAAATCAATTGAGAACCAAATCTAAATCTATTGTTTGATTGTTGTTCATTTAAACTAAGTTGTCTTACATCTAGTTCACACAGAAACTATTTACAGGACCCGTTTTATCGGATCCGTTTTTATTTCGGTGATGGCGCCTGTAGTTGTATGAGCGAGTTCACATACACGACAGTGTTCCGTTATTTTTATTGTATCGTGCCTGCCAGATGCGACACAGCTGCCATTTGTTTAACTGATCCGTCGGTACAGATGTGAACAACACATCTAGTACCGACGGATCTGTTAAAACGAATTCGCTGTGTGAACGAGCTCTTATTTTGAATGAACAACAATCAATAGATTTTATTCGGTCAATCAACCCAGTCCACAGTTGGGCATTGGGCATAGGCATCTCCAAAGTTTCGCCACAACTCTCGGTCCTCCGCCAACCGCAACTACTACACTATACTTGCTTACCTTACTTATCGTATTTTTATCATACCTTTGAACAGTGGACATATCTTCCACAATGTGATAGGTCCTTGTCGGTTGTACTGTCCCAGGATAAGCTCCATGTAGAACAAGGGCACGGCTCCGAAGACCAGCATCAACGTGTATGGAATCAGGAATGCTCCTAAACATAAGAATGAAAGTATTTTAACGAAGTTTGATGTACAGGGTGTAAACGAAATCATGGAATTCCTTCAAACCTCGTGATGTACTGCTGAATAGATTAAAACTGCACGGGATAGTTTTGGATTCAATAAAAAAAATATTACAAAAAGAAAACATGTGTTCTTATCGTGAGGCATTTTAGCGCCCCGAGTTAAATGACCGCGCGGCGAGCGGTAGCCACGCAATTCGCGCGGGGCGCTAAAACGCCTCACGTTAAGAACACATCTTAAAATTTTTAAAAAACAAAAATGAACCCAAATGTATCCCGTGCATGGTTAATCTATGTCAGCAGTACATCACGAGGTTTGAAGGAATTACATGATCTAGACACGCGCTAGCGTGTCAAGCCAAGTTCAAAGAAAAAGGAACTGGCGACGCAGCAGCCGTGTGTTATATTACACGAACCATTTGAAGCCACTTTTGAGCCCTTAATAACTCAAAATCTATTCAACATAAACACATTAAATTTGGTTTATTTATTGAAACCCCCGAGATTACCTATAATCCCAAATTTCATAAATACAGCTCAAACGGTTATTGAGATATTACCGTCTAAAAAGCGGCATTTTTAACACTGACTGACATATAGATCAAAAACCTAACCCACTTCCAGATGACCTAGAAAGTTGAAATTTGGCGTCCAGCTGGGTAATTGTGTGTATACAAAGGAAAAGTCAGAAAACAGTGAATTTTTACGATTTGAAATATTTTTCTAACAATCAATTTTTATTACTTAGCGCCTTTCGAAATTATAATAGCAACAAACTTTTTCTTTCGCAGGAGAATAGGTTCCATGATTCCATGATGAAAGGTCGCTTTTATATTTTTGTATACCAGATTATTTGATTCAAGTGGGAAATAAAAATATATCTAACAGGCAAATGATAAAAAAAGTTAAAGGGAGGATTTTCCATATACATATTTCTAACGTTCAAGAAAATGTAGAAAATAGCACAAAAAATAAAACTACAGTGTAAACGTATTACAGATCACTTTTGAATGATGAATAAAAACTAGCCAAGTCAAACTTGAGCTTCAATTTATCCTAAGATATCTGCTTTATGTAAATAAATTTCAGGATTATCTACAGAACTTGGCACCCATTTAGATCTCAATTTTTTTGTCGGCGAAGTCGACAACCACGCATATTCTTATTATTGAACTTGGCTCCCATTTTCACATCACTCTGTATACAGATACATGTACTGTGCCACGAGCGCCGCCATATTTGACTCAAAAATCTAAAAGATGGTCAATTAATTTTTTTAACTTGATTTCCGCTACGGGAAGGATATTAATTTAACGAATATCAAAGCAAACTTAGGCTGTGTAAATAAGGTGTTGGAGAATTTATTATTGAAGACGATAAAACCCGCCTTTTAGAAAGTTTCTAGACGTAAATAAATATTAATATTGAGTTATCGTTTATTTTGAACGGTTAAAGATTTAGTTAAATAACAACACAAACAGTTTCGCTGTTAATTGAATTTATGAAGGAAACAATTCTTTCTCTGTCTCATTGGTTGAGGGGTGGATAGCGCGGAAGTTGAGCGTGAGGTTTTGAGTTTGATTTTCTGGTTGAGTAGTGTGTTACCTCGTGTGGGAACGGGTTAGAATATCTAATTTCCTCACCGCATGCTGGGAAACGACGCGTGTTGTAAGATTCAACAAAAGCCAGCACGCTTGGTGGTAGGATCTATACGGTCCGCCTGGCTAGCTACCACCCTCACATTAAAGTAACTCGCCAAGCAGTTAACTGTGTTCCGGTGTGTGTATACAAGGTTAGTCGGAAAGGGGGTACTAAGCCGCGGGCCACCTAAAGTATCACTGATGACTATTTAAAAGTAAGTGTTGAAATTTCAAAATTCGATCATTTTTATTTGCATGCAAAAAGATTTTTATTTTAGTTTTTTCAAAAAAAAAAAAACATACCTGCTTTAGTTATGAATTCAGAAAATTAATTTTCTAATCCGTGACCCCAAATATGACCTAAATTATAAAAACAGCTGATCATAGCTATCTGTGGACAGATAGATTTTAGCATATTTTTTATGAAATCTTTGAAAAGCTATTTCTCTTAAACTATCGAGTTTTGGGGAAAGTTGTAGAACAAAAGTTGTCCATTATTATGGGTACTTTAACACCCTTTCGGCTTAGTACCCCCTTTCTGACTAACCTTGTATAAGAGCCAGAGGGGTATAAGGGAATCCCTCTATATCTCTGTTCTTTGAATTCGTGTGCTCCATCTTATAGCTTGTTTGCGCTTACCATCAGGTGAGACTAGGGCCAAACGCGACCAGGTAATAATTAAAAAAACAGCACGTAAAAGTTCACCTGCTCTCTTGACACTGGTTCCAGCATTCTCATACGCTTTTGTAATACAAATTGCGATCGCTAATTCATTTAGCAAGCAAAATTATGGCAATATCCTCCCTCCCGACCGGACGCAGTCTATAAAGAAGCTTACGTTCAACAGTGGACGTTTACGGGTATTTTTGTGCTCTATATACCAGTATAAACTGTATAGGTAAATTGCAATATATAATAATATTTATTTTATTATTCATATACCTATATATATCGTCACCGGAAAGCCAATACTACTTAAGCGCCATTTAGGCTAAAATGAGTTATTATAGCGTGCCGTACGGCGTTGCCAGCTCGCGTCACCGCTCGCGTCCCTCAGACGCCACCGAGTCGGCGTTCGGCTCGCCTCCGCGCCCGCGCTGATGCCGCCGCGCGTCCGATCAGTCCCATATCAGTTGCTAAACAGAGAGCATGCGCGCGCGTGCCGCGCGCCGAACGTTGATCGTCCAACAGTTTTTTTAGTAATAGTATCTATATTGTGTCCGTATTTGTGTTTCTTTACGATTATACTTATATCAGTTAGTAAAACCGTAGTTTTACTTGCACACTCCTCCTATAACTGGCAGCCTAACGTGGAGCAGAACATTGTAGAACAATGTGCAAGCGCGAATTCGTGGAATTCGGTAACGGTTTCGTGTCGTGTGCCGCTCGAAGTACATAATATACTTTACATGCGTATTTACTACACGCATTAGGTCTCGCGAAAAGTTAACAGTGTAACCTGTGTATCTGTGGAATAGACAGTAAGACAGTCATAAAATAGACAGTCGTTAGTGCCGTTCAATACTTCGCGCGTTGTAGGTAACTAGGTTTCGTTGCAGGTACATAATACCTGAACCTAGGTTACGGTACGGACCTGTAGTGAGTGTGGTGCTTCAACCGATCGCGAATAGTAACTAGGTTTCGTTACAGGTACATAATACCTGAACCTAGGTTACTGTACGGACCTGTAGTGAATGTGGTGCTTCAGTTGATCGTGAACTAGTAACTAGGTTTTGATCCAGGTGATACCTACCTGAACCTAGGTTACTCTACGAACATTTTAGTAACTAGGTTTTGTTCCGGGTAATACCTACCTGAACCTTGGTTACTATAGGAACGTTCGAGAACATTCTAGTGACTAACTATACGAAGTTATATTGTGTTGTGACTATTTTATCGCGTAGGTTTTGTACCTACAAATCGCGAACTGTTGTGTGTGACTGATTTACCGCGTACGTAACTGTAAACAGTTGATAAAAGTGCTTCGGTAAAAAGCTAAAGTGTACCTAAGTGTGCGTTTTCATTTAGGTTTCGTACGTATCGTGATTTCGTGAACTTTTGTGACTGGTTTCGTACGCATCGTGAAATTTTGTGACTGGTAACTGTTGTAGCGTGTAATTGTTAACATTATTAGTGCTTAGGTAAAACCTAGGGTACCTAACTACGTTTTTCTTTGTTTTTATCGCGAATTGTGGACTATTTCACGATGGTGCTAACGAGATCGCGTACCGCGAGCCCGGCTTCGGCTGGCGCTACGTCTATGGATGTGGCGCCGCCCCAAGCGCCCGCGCCGGATATCGCTCCGCGCGGCGCTGAGGCGATTATGGTGGATCCGCAGCCAGCTGCTAGTGCTGCAGCGGCTCCGGTCACGATGACGACCGACCAGCTGTTGTTGCTGATAAACAGGTTGGGTCGCGGCGATTCTGTAAGTACACCAGTACCATCTTTTTCTGGCCACTTTGCCAAGTGTACGGCGCGCTTTGACGGCGAAAAATCAAGCAATGTTCTGGCATTTATTGACGCTATAGAAACGTACAAAGAATGTGTTCGAGTTGACGATCATAATGCGCTTCGTGGGTTACCCATGTTATTGACGGGTACTGCAGCCACCTGGTGGCAAGGTGTCAAAGATACCACCATAACCTGGCAAGCCGCTGTTGAGTCGCTGAAGCAAACGTTTGGACCACGGTTACCGCCGCACAAAATTTATAGAATTATGTTCGAGCGAGAACAAAAAGCAAATGAATCGACGGATTTGTTTGTATGTCATGTCAGAGCATTAATCGCTCAGCTTCCACCCTTCTCTCTTACGGAGGCGGTTCAGTTAGACATGACATATGGGTTGCTGCACCGACGTATCCGTGAGAAGGTTCCGCGCTCCGCTTTCGTAACCTTTGCGGAACTTCTGAATCAAGCACGTCGCGTCGAAGAGATTCTCGACGAAAGTTGTCCACGGGCTACTGCTGAAGTTAAACCTACGACGTCCTCCGCCGCACCTGCGCCGAATTCGCGGTCGTCGACCATGCCGAGTACTACTACTAATAATAATAAGATTCGGCCCCATTGCAATTATTGCAAACAGTACGGCCATATAAAGGAAGCCTGTCAGCGACTTGCCAGACAGAAGACGGCTACCACGACTTCCAAGGATAAAGCAAAGGAAGGAGAGCCACTTGCGCCTGCTGTCACGTGTTTCGGGTGCGGAGCACCCGGAGTAATTCGTTCCAACTGTCCTACGTGCAAGGAAAAGAAAACTGTAGTGTCTTCCGTATTTCAGTCAGTGTCCGCGAGTGATGATAAAATCGATTCACGTGTGCGTCCCGTGATAAGTGTAGAAATTTATGGTGAAGTAGGTAGGGTGTTATTAGACACTGGTGCAAAACATTGTATTGGTAGTGTATCTTTAAGATCCCATTTAGCTAAAAATGGTCATTCGTTCGATAGTGTGTATACAGAATTAAAGTACGCGGACGGACGAATTTGTGCGCAAAATGTTGAATTAGCGCACGTTAACGTAACGGTGCGAGGGGTGACGCTAGCTGTTAGTTTTATTATGTTGCCGAATGCAACCGATAGTTTATTAGGTATGAACTTTATACAGGACGTTGGCATGGTGTTGGACTTTGACCGTGGGGTATGGTTTGTGAGGCGTGATAGGACTCCTCAACCGATTCTTTTTGAATCCAAATCCAAACCATTAAAATCAATTGCTTGTTCGTCTGTGGGTCTTCGTGGGGACGAGGGATCCCATCTTGTTTCAGATGAACGAGAGCGACTGTCCGAACTCCTGAATGTTCACCAGGACATTTTTGCTCCAGGGGGAGGACCTACCCAGTTCGCTGTCCACCGCATCGATACAGGAGATGCCGCACCAATTGCAAGTCCACCATACAGAGTTACCCCCGCCAAGAAGGAAATAATCAGAATGGAGATAGAAAAAATGCTTGAGGATGACATCATTGAAGATGCTGAGTCGGAATGGGCCTCACCTGTGGTGTTGATACCGAAGAAGAACGGCGAGATCAGATTCTGTGTAGATTACCGCAAGCTTAATAGCGTCACACGAACTGACAAGTACCCGCTGCCGGTGATCGACGAGCTGCTGCAGAGTACTAAGCCTAATTGCGTCATGTCTACAATCGACCTAAAAGCAGGCTACTGGCAGGCGATTGTAGCGCCAGAAGATCGACACAAAACGGCGTTTACGACCCCGTTCGGAACGTTTCAATTCCGTCGTATGCCGTTCGGTCTTAAGAACGCCCCGGCCACGTTCCAGCGTCTGATGGACCGGATGAGGTCTGGTCTAAACGACGTGTGCGTCCTCGCGTATCTTGACGATTTGCTTCTAATATCTCCAAATCTAGATCAGCACCTGGAGGATCTTCAGCTGGTTTTTGAGCGCCTTCGTCTGTTTAACCTGCGGGCAAACAGAAATAAGTGTGTCTTCGCTAGAGATAGAATTACTTACCTGGGACACGTCGTTTCATCTCGGGGCATCGAGCCTGATCCTACGAAGGTTGAACCACTGATGAAGATGGTGCCACCAACGAACCTAAAAGAACTTAAGACATTCTTACAAACATGCTCTTGGTTTCGTAAATTCATCCCGAATTTTTCAGATGTAGCGCGTCCTTTAACAAACCTGACGAAGAAGGACCGACGCTGGCAATGGGGGGAGTGTGAGCAAGGAGCCTTTGAAGAACTTAAGTCGCGGCTTGCAACTAGCCCTATCCTTCGCCAACCCAACTTTGAAGAGCCATTCGTTTTACGAACCGACGCTAGCGCGTACGCTCTTGGAGCAGTGTTGATGCAAGGCCAGTCTCATAATGAAGAGAGACCAATAGAGTACGCTAGTAGGTTGCTGACACCTGCAGAGCGCAACTATCATACCACCGAGCGTGAAGCTCTGGCGGTTGTTTGGGCTTTAGATAAATTTAGAGGATACATTGAAGGAGCACAGGTTCGTGTGTCTACTGATCACCAGCCATTGAAATGGCTCTTGTCACTAAAGACTCCTAGTGGTCGGTTAGCCCGTTGGGCAATGAAAATTCAGTCGTTCAATCTGGACATTGAATATACACCGGGTAGAGTTAATGTTGTCGCGGATACGCTCAGCCGCCCAGTGACCACAGCATCTGAGGATCCTGATTCAAGTCCTTGCAGCATCTGTCCGATAGTCGTTGACTTACCCCAGCGAAAACCAGAAGATATCCGGGAAGCTCAATTGAACGATCCTGAAGTTAGTAAAATCATAATAGATTTTGAAGATCTTAATAATCCAGAAGCAGCCGTGCGCTGGACTGATAGAGGTTATTATCTTTCACAAGGCGTGTTGTACCGCTGTGATCCGGATGGTCAGTCCGAAGAACCCCAGTTGGTGGTCCCAGAGTCTCTACAGGCAGAGCTCATGAAGGAGCTTCACGACGCGCCTACTGCTGGACACTTGGGTTTGGAGCGGACCTTGAGGAAGATTAAGGAAAGATATTATTTTAAGAACATGAAAACTTATGTGGCTCAATACCTAAAGTCATGTGATCTTTGCCAGAAATATAAGGCCACCAATATGAAGCCTGCAGGTCTGCTGCAGACCCCAGTGCCTCAGCAAAGATTCGAGGTGCTCGCAATGGACCTGTTTGGACCACTACCCGAAGGAGATAAAGGGGAGAAGTGGATTCTGCTTGTAGAGGATACCGCCAGTCGATGGGTCGAGCTGTTTGCACTTTGTGATGCGACTGCTGAGTCGTGTGCAAAAGCACTCATCGAGGAAGTTTTCCTGCGGTATGGGTTGCCTCGTCGTGTTATCTCTGATAACGGAAGTCAGTTCGTTTCGGCTGTCATGCAAAAGGCTATGTTGGTGCTTGGGGTACAACAGTCACTGATTCCGGTATACCATCCAGAGGCGAATCCTGCGGAACGCAAAAACCGCGAATTGAAGAAGCAGCTTGCCATCTTAGTTGAATCAGAGCATCGCCGATGGCCGTTCGCTCTGCCGATGGTGCGTTTCGCCCTCAATTGTGCTTACAATCAAGGGACGGGACAGTCAGCAGCTTACCTCACTTTTGCTCGGGAGTTGCGCTCTCCTATGGCAGTACAGACTGACATCCGTGCTATTATATCCCAGCAAAATTACGTACCCCAATTCACTCCATACTTGAAGGAGTTTGCACGCGTCCTCCATGACGTAAAGCGGCGAGTGGAGGAGCAACAAGACGTCAGGAAGACGACCGGTGATAAGCATCGACGAGATGTTCCTTCTTACAAGGAGGGAGATTTGGTCCTCGTGGAGGCCCACATGGCAAGCAACGCAGCAAAAGGGTTCACAAGCAAGTTTGCACCAAAGCGGGAGGGCCCGTATCGCGTCTCTCAGATCGCCAGCCCGACGTCAGTTGTAGTCGTCGATAGTGAGGGGGTGATCAAGGGTAAATACCATGCCAGCGCTCTGTCTCCTTATTTGGGGTCAACGCCAGCGATTGTGCACCCGCGTCGACGTGGCCGACCAGCCAAGTCACAGACGGGTCGTTCTTGTGACTTGGAGGGGGAGGCTATAGCGTGCCGTACGGCGTTGCCAGCTCGCGTCACCGCTCGCGTCCCTCAGACGCCACCGAGTCGGCGTTCGGCTCGCCTCCGCGCCCGCGCTGATGCCGCCGCGCGTCCGATCAGTCCCATATCAGTTGCTAAACAGAGAGCATGCGCGCGCGTGCCGCGCGCCGAACGTTGATCGTCCAACAGTTTTTTTAGTAATAGTATCTATATTGTGTCCGTATTTGTGTTTCTTTACGATTATACTTATATCAGTTAGTAAAACCGTAGTTTTACTTGCACACTCCTCCTATATTATATATTATATCTTTGGATTGGATTTTTTTCTGCGTCGATTAGTTGGGATTATGTAATATAATAGAATAAAATACGAAATCCCAACTAATCCAGCAGAAAAAAAAACAATCCAAAGATAATATACATAACTCATTTTAGCCAAAATGGCGCTTAGGTAGTATTGGCTTTCCAGTGACGATAATCTTTTATTCAGAAAAAACGTTTTTGTTATCTGTGGTAAGATCTAGCAAAAAAAGTACACAATTATATTGTAAAAAAATATATAAACAACTCACCGCCGCCGTTCCGGTAACAGAGATAAGGGAATCGCCACACATTAGCCAGGTCGACAGCAAAGCCGATGATGGAGAGCAGAAAGTCAGCCCCCGTGCCCCATGTCTCCCGCCCGTCGCCTTCCTCTGGCATAAATCATAAGTGTATAGGTATTTAATGTCTATGGCCATCTTAAACTGGGTCCAGTCGTTTTAAAAACATTACCAACATAAATACATAGTTCACGCCTGCTTCCCACTCGGGTAGGCACACACAACGGAGTAGCACACTGGGGAACTAATGGCGCCACCATCGACTGTACCAAAGCAATTTCATTGGTTAAAAATTGTTTGACATTATTGCTAATGTTAATTTAACCCGTTCTGATTGGTTGTAATTGGTACAAACGGAGCTGCTGCCATCTGCTTTCGTTTTGCGTGTGCCTCCCCATTGCGTAGTTGACATTTTTTTTTTGTTTCGAATCTTTTATAAAAGACATAGGCAACAATGAAAAAACCAATGAAATATATAATAAAATGCTCAATTTATAAGGGATTTAAAATTCGTAATAGACAGAGACTGCTCTATTGAACGATGACGTCATTGTTCAAAAAGATCAAAGTAACTTGACATTACTCGGTACAATGTCCGTTTCGTATGACATGGACAGAAAATGCGCCATTCAAAAACTTAAAAAATGTGTATCTCCTCCATGATTTTAGATTGATTTTACATTTTTTTTCAATGATCGTTTTCTTTCCATACCTTTTTTCATATAGTATATATTCAATTTAATTCTTCCTAATTTTTCAAAGTAGTCTACTACCGAATTGAACGCTTCCTGCTACACAGTGGCGTGCTTTGCATATAGACAACTAAGCAGTGCCTACCTCATGCGATTTAATTAAGTACTCCATCTTTAACTATTACTATAAATAAAATAAGTATGTATAGCTATGGTTTCTTTTGGTCAGAATCGTATTATAATGGGCTTAAGCGTACAATTGAAAGGCGACATCGCTAGTGCCTGCCTACCTAGTCCGAAAACCAATGCACGCCACTGCTGCTACATATCCCTCGCTTCTTCTACATCTCAATAAATCCATATTAGTTATCAAAGAGTTTATAAAATTTCAAAATTTATAAATCGTAACTGCAAGGAAACCACATAGTCACCTCTGTAGCTGTCATACAGGCACTCCACTCTTTTTATGCGAGCCTAGTACTTTTTAACACGCTTATATTAGCATCACCTGTAACTAAGTTTTTTGTAAAAAATACGTTTGTTGTATTTATCGACTTTCACCCACTTCTATCTATCGCATCGATGTGAAACTTTGCGAATAAATGTAACTCTGATGACAATACAATTATCTGGTACCTTCGAGCTCATGATGTCATGATGGAGCTGGAAGGTGAGTAGGTACAGGAACCCTTGACGGTTACTAGTAGATATGTCGAGTTTGGGCTCGTATGATTTTTTTGGATGAGATCTATTCAAAATGTATGGTGGTAAGGGTCTCATGATGGAGCCGAAAGGTGGGTACTAAAACCCCTCACGATTACTAGTAGACATTTCGACTCTGGGCTCATTTTTATTAGGGTTCCGTATCCAAAGAGTAAAACGGGACCCTATTACTAAGACTCCGCTGTCCGTCCGTCCGTCCGTCCGTCCGTCCGTCTGTCACCAGGCTGTATCTCATGAACCGTGATAGACAGTTGAAATTTTCACAGATGATGTGTTTCTGTTGCCACTATAACAACAAATACTAAAAAATAAAATAAAATAAATATTTAAGGGGGCTCCCATACAACAAACGTGTTTTTTTTATCGTTTTTGCTCGATATTGATAACGGCAACAGGTAGACGCTTGAAATATTCACAGAATACTTAGTTATATATTCACTTTAAAAATAAATAATTAAATAAAAATAAAACAAATATTTAAGGGTCCCATACAACAAACGTGATATTTTTTTCCGTTTTATGGATAGTGGTACGGAACCCTTCGTGCGCGAGTCAGACTCGCACTTGGCCGGTTTTTTATTTACTTTTGCGTGTTTTTTGTTTTTTATATTCCGATATTTTTTTGTCATGCGGTTGTTTACCTTGTTATGCAGTAAGTACGTCTGTATAGGTACACTCGAAACAAAAAACTCATTAGCAATCAATAGTAAAAATAATACCTACCAGGTTTAATAAATAATACCTACCAGGTTTAATAAATAATACCTACCAGGTTTAATAAATAATACCTACCAGGTTTAATAAATAATACCTACCAGGTTTAATAAATAATACCTACCAGGTTTAATAAATAATACCTACCAGGTTTAATACTATTAGTTCGTAGTTTTTTCGAAGCTTCACTATAGAAGCACTCCTCTTCTATTTGTACTTTAGGCTCCTCTGAAACAAAAACAGTAGGTACATAGACGTTTAAATGATATCACAAGAATATTTCATATTATACTTATTAATAGTTATATTACTTACTCTTATAACACGATAGAGTTACAACTGAACCTTTCGTTGATTTGTTATCTGCAAAAAATAAAGCTGTTGGCATCATAAGGGTTATACATTATATAATTTTCATATAATTGTATAATTAATGTACCTATACAAAATATTGTAAGACATTTTAAAAGAGTAACTGTGGAGTTTCTTGCCCATTCTTCTCCATACGAAACTACATTTTGGAAGGGGCGACTAGAATCAATTAAATTTTTATTTTTGTAAATTTTGACGTTCAAAAATGCCGATTATGTGCCTAATTGAAATAAATACTTTGACTTTTAACTTTACAGACAGACACTACAAGGATACGAAGGAACGATGGATGGATACTGTGAAAGATGATATGGCTAGAAAGATGGTGACTACTGAGATGACGGCTAATAGAAAAGTATGGAAGAAGAAGATATACTGCGCCGACCACAAATAAGTTGGGATAAGGGCAGGAGAATGATGAGACAGACACTGCAAGCTTACTGAAAACTGAAGTTTCATTGAAGTAGCATTGTAGCTGCCGAAATGGAGTCCTACTGAATAGAGGAAATGCGGGCGGCGTTTAGTCCATACAAACGTATTCCTCAGTTTCCTCTTTGGATAATGTCACTAGAGCAAATATTTTTTACCGTATGATAATATCTATCACCACTATGTCCCTATATTTTCTTTTGGTCAATAAATTAATTATTAAAAGAACTAGAAACGTTTAAACTTTACAAAAACCGACCGGTTTTACCACCGTTTTCAAACATCTGGCAAACTTGACAAATATAAAAAATAATGGAAAAAAACATACAGATACAACCATAGTCTTACTTAAATTATCATAGAAAAAAATATTAAAATCAGTCCAGATTAGAAGAAGGAAACAGGGAAATACGAAAGTACGATTTCGCTAATATTGCACAGGAGAAATCAGTCCGAGATGCAGGTGTCTCTTTCGCGCTCAATTGGGAAGGTTTGCGGGAGGGGTGGGACGGAAATAGATCGCAAAAACCTATTCAAATTAATAATATTTGCAGCCCGCATTTCCTCTTAAAGTAGCCGTTTATCATTGTACCAAAAATACACCAACATGACCCACTGTTTACGAAACTAAGACAATCGCAAACATCCTCGTACGTGCACCGAAAACTCGAACTATTCCTTACATTAATCCAGCCCTCATCAATATGCGAATAGTCCTTATACCCACGCATATAAATGAGACCTAGCCGCTGTCCCTTATTACCGTTCATTCTTACATTCGCCGCGGGATCTTAATAACGTCACCGGCATCCGACCGATCCGGCACGGTATAATGGGATGCCAACGTGGAAAAATTCCGCAATAATCCGGAGGTGCGAACTCTATTGGAATTCAAAAATGGAACGTTAATGTCGGGCGGTATGGAATGGATCGAATCGGTATTCAGATAATTGAAGTATTTGTAGGTGCATCGGTATTTTTTGCTCGTTATTGAAGTTATTGATTTCCGTTGGGTATGTACGAAAATTTTAATTAATGGGAAATGTGAGCGCGGTTTTTTGTTTGTTTTTGTTATTTTCACGGTCGTTCTGTACCGTATATCTAGTTATGAATAGGTACCTATATGCATTAAATGGAATTGAGTCAACTCTCTGACTAAAGGCTCATTTACACGGAGCAAGTTTCTTGAAGCAAGTCTCATGCTATCTCTGTTTTTGTCGTAGAGAAAGACAAAGGCAGAGAAAATATCCTCGTGTAAATCAGCCTTAATAGCCAAATACTCAAACGTTACTTAATTTTAATTTGCCGTTAAGTCTCATGCTGATACTGTCATTTCGCCTTAAAATGACAATGCAAGCATGTTATCGGTAGCTGGTAACACTGGACAATGTTGATAAAGGAGGTTAATCGTCAATATGAATCAACGTACCCGAAGTAATAAAAACTGTGGTTATTCGACGGAGCAGATGATTCCATGTCGAGCAGCTGAAGAAGTCTGACCTTTTATTTCTGTTTTGCTTGTCCTTATTTTCTGATCTTGTGTAAATTATTATATTGTGAACTAGCTTCTGTAACTAACCACTAACTCTCAGTGGTGGAGAGTCTAAGTTGGTTTCATTTACTTTATTTACCATGCTCCCAATCCTGACATACCGATATTAGCTATAACTGTAATGAATGATAGATTCACCCTTACAAGATTCTGTTGTACCTATGTATTTTACAAGCACGAGACTTAATAGTAGGGAAGCCTACGACACTAAACGTAATTCGATAAGACTACCAGGTGATATATGTATAATTAGTCACGTCACGAAGATGTGGAAAGGAGAGCAAATGCGGGAAATAAAGTAAATGGTGCTTTGCATGCGGTTGTGGCTAGCCGGTCGATGTCCAAAAAGGCACGACTGGCTGTCCATAATGGTGTGTTGGTACCTACGCTTATGTATGGAAGTGAATGGTGGTCGTGGCAGAAGAGGCATGAAAGTAGAATAAATGCCGTGGAAATGCGTTCCTTGCGAAGTATGTGCGGTGTAACTTTGAATGATAGATTGAGAAATGAAGAGATTAGACAAAGTTGCGGTTTAAAAGATGATGTAGTGACAAAAATTGAAAGGAGTATGCTTAGGTGGTTTGGCCATGTTGAGAGAATGAGTGAACGGCGATTAACAAAAGGAATTTATAAGGCGGATGTTAATGGGAACGCCGGTTGAGGACGTCCTAGAAGGACATACATCGATGTTATTGGTGATGTTATTCACAAAGGTCAGGTGCGTAGTACTCTCAACCGGCGTGCGTGTATGACAAGATGTATGAATGTGGATGAAGCGAAAGGGGTATGTAAGAGTCGTAGTATGTGGCGTTCTATAGTTTCTGCCTACCCCCATGGGAAAAAGGCGTGAGTTTATGTATGTATGTATGTAGTCACGTCATTAGTGGGGGAACACGAAATGGCGATGTTGCAATGCAAAAAACCTCGTAACGCAGTAAAAAAAAATTTAAGTAAAACAAAATCAGGTTTCTAGTATGATAAGACTCCCAAGTTTTGTTTGTTCCTCGAAACAGGGGAGGGATAGGACTATACGATTATGCCGTGCTGCAAGCCCCCCTGATTGGCCTAATCAGTGGCAGCAGCATGATAAGCGACGCCTCGTATCTAGGTATCTAGTATGATCGATCTCAAAAAACCGAAGCTCATCAGAAAGATCATCAATTTCTGTGTAACAAAAACCACTGCTGCATTTTCCAAACAGTGGAGAAAGTGGTTGCTGCAGCGATTGAAGGTCGCCCTCCGCGCAGCTGTATTCGGCGTTTCAATTCAGTTTTGTCAGCAATCACCCGGTTCCTTTTGATTTGTAATTTGTACTGGTTGAATACGCGTCGCACGGTCACGTATGAATAATTTTACGTGTCGTTGATTGTTTAGACAAATGATTCTGAATGATTATGAACGTGAAATGTTAATTTAATAAAACTAATCTACTAATGTGGTAAAAAAACTAAGTTCGTTGACCCCGTCAAGTCGAGAAACGCAATAACATGCACCGAGTGTAATCAAGTGAAACCTGCTTGTAAACTTGTGCTTTGATTAAATCCAGTCCTTTCATATCTCCCTTGGGTTTTTCATTAAAACTTTACATAAAAAATAGATGTGACATGATACCTGGATTATTTTTTAATTTAAGATGGCGATATTAGATATAAGTCGCCGGCACGTAACTTGGCAAGATTTTGGCGTAGTGGGAGTAAGTATGCGCATGTACACTTAGTGCAACAAAAAAATGGTCACTTTTATTGCTTGTCATTATTCTATGGTTATTGCCATAATTGATATTTAAACATGACTGTTTAGAAGAAAGAAAGAAAGGAGAGGAATTCTCTTCTCTACTCTTGCCGATTTACGTGCCGGCGACTATATCATGTCATCGTATTTTTTTTATGGCTTCGCACGGCTTCTGCATTTCGCCAAAGTCATCGTATGGTAGAAATAATAACGAAAAATGACCTTTAATAAAGGTAGGGAAATTTAATTATTTTTATTCAGAAAACGGATCGGATAATTTTGGATAGGATCAGGAGAGATGATTATGAATGAGATGTATTTGACAGACTATGCCAAAATAGAATCAAAGGATAAGGAAGTGAATGAGGATGAGCTATGTATATAATTTAAATTTTAATATTATTAACAGAAATAAAAGAGGCAATATACTTATAAACTAAAAAGTTATTTGTACAAATATCATAGTACAGTGGAGCGTCGATTATCCGAACGTCGGTCAATCGAACGACCGCTTATCCGAACCATTACGCCCGCCCGACCCGCGCGTGCCTCTCTCCCGCCTCCCGCGCTACAGTGCTCGCGCACTTGTCGCGACTTGTTAGTTGTACTCGTATGTCAGTTCCAAGTAATCACTAGTCGATAAACTAAATTTTGCCGTGTGAAAGTAAACTTTTGATTATAATGCCTAAACGTAAACGTGTTGTCATTTCTATGAAACATAAATACGAGATTAATAAACGGTTAGAGGAAGGCGAATCTGCAACCAAGTTATCCAATGAATACCAAGTTGGTAAGTCTACCATTACGGATATAAAAAAAACAAAACACGAGCATAAGTAACTATATCCCAGCTTGATTTCTCTGACGGATCCACGAGTCCACATATAGATAGTTCGATTATCCGAAAATACCGGTTTTCCGAACACCCAAGTCCCCCAATTAGTTCGGATAATCAACGCTCTACTGTATTTTAGAGAGGTAGATATAGTATCTATTTCTGAACGAAATGTTACTTATTTGAAATAAACGAAAAGAACAAAGAATCTCAAACGTAAACTTGTATTCATTAAAATATCACGAAACATCGACTCGGTTTCCTTTACACTTGGAAATAAGAATAGATATAACATTAAATAAAAATATCTTTGTATTGTTTCGTGATAATAGCTGTGTCTCATGGCTATAAAACAACATTAAATAGCCTTAAGTAGTTGTTAAATATTAAAGTACCTACCTAAGTAATGAAAAGCTATGAGATGGTAAAAAGTTAAAATGTTGACCCAAGGGACGTCTTCCGTCTGACTACATTCAGATTACCATTCCACAATTTTATTTGATCTTTGATTTAAAAATTGGATATTTTATATAAGTATAGCTGTTATATTTCTATGAATGCATATTTTTCAAATCGGAAAAAGAATGTCGTGGCTCCGAAATGTCAGAGAGTGGAAGCATCGCCAGTGTTGAAGAACAGTAGGTCTAGTACGAATGGTGTTATGGTGCGTCCAGACCTGACGAACGCGCCGCGAATGCGCCGCTCGCGCGCAACGCGCGAACCGTTCGCGAGCCGCTCGCGAGCTGCGCGCGTGCATTTCATGTTTGTACAAAGCTCCGCGCGCCGCTCGCGCGCAGCGTGGGGCGCATTCGCGGCGCGTTCGTCAGGTCTGGACGCACCATTAGATAAATAACGTAAAAGTAACGTTAATATGGGTGAATTTTGAATTGGAAACTCGTTTTATTTTATTTTTATTCAAGAGGAACAACAAACAGCTTCAATATAAAGTATAGAAACGAGAAATACACAAAACATATAGACAATATTGCAGCCCACAACGCTGTTCACAGATTAACGATAGGATATAATACAGTGAAAATAATGAAAATAATCGCTAGGGTTACAATTTTTTTTTTATTTACAAAAATTTATAATTTGAAATTTTGAATGACATTCAAGAAAGCTCCTTAAGCATAAGACTTGAACCTGTAGGGACTTATTCGTTACGCATATAATTATATATTTAATTAAATTGAAAACTTCATTCAAACCTACTTCAAACTTCATTATGTATGATACAAATTGTTCATGTTGCATAGAAATAAACCAAATTGTTATAGGACTGTTGTATTTTCGATTTTAAATTAGCTTACATTAGCGATATGTTAACGATATTATATGTCAAAGGTACGTGCTAGGCCTACTGTTTAGTCCGGGGACAAACAGAAAGAAATATATGGAGCTGACAGCCAACCTTCATTGATGGAGCTACCAGAAGATAAAGAATCATATATAATATTGATAACTAACGTTACATGGCTATCTAGATGTGTTGTTAACATATCGACGCTCGGCAGTGAAAACCTCGTATTTTTTTTTATCAAAAGCGTTTTATTTTTTCTTTAGATTGATAAACTCGTCATACTCGTACTAGTTCAACAAACTTTCAATTCAAATATTTCTAAGGTAACTATTACGTATGATGACAAACTTGTATTAACATTTGATCGGTCATTTTTTTGCAGGAGACAGTTATTTCTATCTCTTTTAAAAATTTGTATTTTACACATACGTCGTGTTCATTGCCGACCGACGATATGCAAAGGAAAGAACATTATTTTTCCAGACAGGACTTGATTGGTTACGATACATCACCGTGTTGGGAATCAGCTTTCCTTTTTTAAAATATTACAACGGATTTGAGTACCTACCTGTCAAAAAATATTCGTAGGTACCGAAACACTTCTCGAAAGGTTCATCAAAAGTCTATTACGAACATTTCAATTTTCCAATAAAATTAAATCACCAGTTACTAAAGAAGACCGCTAAACAAAGTTTTCCGCCAAGTCAAACACAAGTGGCGGAATAAATAGTGAAGTGGCAATAAGTTCCACTGAAGAGCCGCAGCGCCACCTGGCGGGGCTTAGAGTTTTTAATATATTTCCCCCCTCTAGTTGAGCCTTGTTTTTCAGTTGAGTTGATAAAGATATTTATTGCACTGACAATACAACGGAATTAAAGTTCTAACTGTTGTTTAATATAGAAAATATTGGTCTGAAATTTATTGACAACTTGTTACTTATAACGGTTTTATCATGGATTTTATTATTGTTTTCTTAGCAGATAACCCGCCAAGTGCAGCTTGAAGAATTGTGTTTATGATATACACTCGGGAGCAATGAATCCAGGTCAGGTAACAGCAGTGATAACATTGTGCTTTGATCGACGGACTGCCAAGTCATAGATCTTGAGTGCGAACCCATAAGGCACCTCTGACTTTTCGTATTCATGTACGTATTGTATAATTATCACTTGCTTAAAAACGGTGAAGGAAAAAAAACATCGTGAGGAAACCGGCACGCCTGAGAGATATTTCTCGACGGCATGTGAAGCCAAGTCAGAGGCCCATGGGTGGCATAAACTCTGACACCAGGTTAGTCACTAACCACACAAAAAGAAGAAGAATCCGGGTCACCCACATAAACAACACAATGTTAAAATGTTAAACAATGTTTTCCGAAATATTAAGTTTTATGTTTGTGACCCGGATTCATTGCTCCCGAGTGTATTTAGTCCATACACAATTACACACACAGAAAAATATGCAATAGTGTGTGTCATAAATTCGTCGTCACATTACCGTAGGTCAAGGTGATGTCGATAATATCATACTGAAACCTCTTATCACACGGTTTACACTTAGGTTTAAAATATGTTTTCTACATCTGAGATTTTTTCTAAAAAATAATCGCTTTGCATACTTTAAGTGGCAAACAGGTATGTGGATTTAAAAAACACTTGTTTTAAATGTCCTATACATGTTCATTACGTGTTAAAAACAAATAACGACTTTTAAAAAGACCCTTAACCAATTTGATTACAACTTGTAACTTGTTTTTAAATGTAAACGAGAGGTTAGAGTGTTGCTGGCGGAGCAATATCTATTATCATTCACTCTTATTCGTCCTGGTGTCTTACTGATGCCGCGACTTAGCAGCGCCCGGTTAGCGCGCTGTTTACGTCACAATCATCATCTTACAAATAAGTTCTTGAATGTCATACAGAATGCTGTTGGCATACTGCTGGAAGAATCAGCATCCAGCTTCTTCCTTGTGGTGTCCTACTGGCGCTGCAAATTAGCTCCGCGGGTTTAGCGCGCTACTAACATAACATCACCTGATAAATATAGTATCATACCGAATGCCCGTGGTGTGCTGCTGGCAGAGCAGTATCCATCATCCCTGACGCTTCGTCCTCCAGGTGTCCCACTTGCGCCGCGGCTTAGCAGCGCAGGGTTAGCGCGCTGCTCCTCGTAAGATGGCGCTGTATGCGTCACCACGCCGGCCCCGCTGAGCGTGGCCTGTTAGAAATTAAAAGAGGCATTATAAATAGCGATAAAAAAATATAAACGGTATTCATTCATCATGAAATGTAAAAAAAAGTTGGTTATGATTTCCTGTTTGTGTCGTCCCTTTTAAATATAATTCAAAATAATTATTAATGTTTTCGTTTTTAAGCGGTTTTAATTAGCTTCACTTCGTATATTTGTTTGATTCGAATCTTGCGACAGATTTTTTAACTTCTTTGCAAATTCGCACACAAATTCAACTCCCATGACAATACATTATAATGATTTCAACTTTCCTGATGCTGCAGGGATACCGCAAGATAAAACCATTAAACTTAAAACTTTTTTTTAAAGGATTACTGAATTATTGTTCATTTATGGACTGCGTTATTACTGCAAAAAGTAAATATACAAAGCAACTGAAGGTCTTTTTATAATGAAAATTTTACCTTATCATTATTTTATATCGGAAAGCCCGCTAAAAACTACTTAACCGTAAACAGCTGAGGCATAATAGGATAAAAATTCCTAGAAGGAGCTGGTAAACACTGATTACTCAACAAATTACGAAGGCTCGTATTACGTAGGTGTCGCCGCCGCAAAGTTGGGTACGTCGGCGATTAGCCGCCGTAACCTTTAGCTACAATCAAGTTATTGTGGCCTACTTGTAGTGGTAATTTGACGGTTTGGTATTATTGAGTAATTGGAGCTAATTTGGGAAGAGTAGTTATAAATAGTATTCGCTGGTTATTCTATTCTATTTTTATGAAATGGCAAACAATGCCGATGTCGACAATTCTGCCAATGTCAAAGTGCCCAGAAAGCAAGTGAGCATGTTAAAAAAAAATCATCCGTAGGCACAGACAAAAGAGAAATAAAAAAAATAAAGGTTGAAACTATTGAAGATGAATATCTTGTTGGGTTAGTATACTAGGACTGACTATTCGCTGCTTATTTTTTTTTCTTTTTTAAGTGATAAGTAGTCAAAGCAATGACAGCCTAGCGGTTGAACGCTTGCCTTCCATGCAGGAGGGTCTGAGTTCGATCCCGACCTGTATCTCTGACTTTTCGAATTCATGTGCGGATCAGAAGTTGATTATCAATTGCGTTAACGGTGAAGGAAAACATCGTGAGGAAACCTGCACACCTGAGAGGGCATAAAGTTCTCCATTGTGTGTGTAGTCTGCCAACGCTCACTAGGCCAGCGTGGTGGACAAAGGCCTAAACCCTTCTCGTTCTGAGAAGAGGTCCGTGACCAGCAGTGGGACAGTAATGGGTTGATTATTTTATGTCTTATGTAAGTTGTCAAACAAGCCGACACGGAGACGCCGACGGCCCACCTGTACGTCTAGCACTAATGCTGTCGAGTTACTAACGTTAACGTCAATATAATACAATACAATAATATACTACAGACGTCAAAATCACCCTCTTTAAGGCGTTCTGTCAATCATTCTACACGAGCGGCCTGTGGGTATCATACCCACGACGAACCTACAATGTCCTGCGCGTCCAATTTAATAACACCTTCAGGATGCTGTTGGGACTGCTATGGCGCTGTAGTGTGTCGGGAATGTTCGCGGAGGCTCGCACAGATGGCTTCCACGCTATCATGCGAAAGAAAGCGGCCTCCTTACTGCAGCGCCTGCATGGTAGTGACAACAGCATTTCAAAGATGATTGCTGTCAGACCGGACTGCCCCTTCCAGAGACACTGGGTGGGGATAGTCATAGGTTTGATTTAATAATTAAGTTGTAAACACTAACAATACTAACCTAATTACTTAAGCACCATTGTTACTAACACTAAAATACTAACAAAACTATGGACTGTTAAACTAGTAGTCTGAAAATAAAGTTTTATTTATTTATTTTTATTTTGAAGTGAATTTAAAATCGGAAGTACCTACTCGTTTCGCACATAATACTTAATTAAATTGAAAACTTTATTCATATCTATGTACGATACAAATTGTGCAAGTTGCAAAAAAAACAAAATGTTATAGGACAATTGTATTTTCGATTCAAAATTCTCTTACTTTAGCGATACGTTTACGATACTACCTATACGTCAAACGTTCATGCTAGGCCTAGTGATGGAAATTGGTTATCCCTGCACTACCAACAACACCGAGAGGATTATTAATGCGTTGCCAACATTAGAGAAACAGTAGTATAGTCTATGCCTGTAATTTAACGCGCACACTTAACTACCCTTCAAACCAGAACACAGCAATACTACCGGGTGACAGAAAGAGGTATTGCAGTAAATAATACACGATAAATTATTTTTATATCTGTAAATAAATGTTACATTGATTTTTACAAGGAACTGCAAGTATACTCCACCAAGAAGAACACAGCCAGCTTAGTTGTCAACAATAAGACTGACAAACATATCATTTTGGGACCCAGTGCATAATATCAGCAAGCACATTGGATCACCCGCGCGACGGCGCAACGAGTACTCCCAAGGAGGGTTGACGTCAGGCAGGCGGCCGGTCATAAAACAATAAGCCAAAACCTCTAACAACATGAATTTATGAAATACATGTTGTGCCGACCCCACCTAGTGTGGAATAAGGGCAGGAAGAAGAAGAAGAAGATATTGACTTTTACAAATCAATGTAATGCTTTTTTTTTAGGCTAGGTAGTACACAAGGTTAGTCGGAAAGGGGGTACTAAGCCGAAAGAGTGTTAAAGTATCCATAATAATACATAATTTTTGTTCTACAAATTTCCCTAAAACTCAATAGTTTAAGAGAAATAGCTGTACAAAGATTTCATAAAAAATACGCTAAATTCTATCTATCTTCAGCTATGATCAGCTGTGTTTACATTTTACGTCATATTTGGGGTCACGGATTAAAAACTCCATTTTCTGAATTCGTAACTAAGCAGGGATAAAGAATTAAAAAAAAAACTAAAATAAAAATAATTCTTCATTGAAAAAAAAATAATCTAATTTTTATTTTTTTTCACTTTCTTTGAAACAATCATCAGTGATACATTAAGTGGCCCGCGGCTTAGTACCCCCTTTCCGACTAACCTTGTAGGTATATACAGGGTGTAAACGAAATCATGTAATTCCTCCAAACCTCGTGATGTAATGCTGATATAGATTAACCTTGAACAGGATACTTTTGGATTCAATAAAAATTTAATTACAAGAAGTAAACATATGTTCCTAACGTGATGCATTTTAGCGCCCGAGCGAATTGCGCGGTTATCGCTCGCCGAGCGGTCATTTAACTCACTCAACTCACGAGGTTTGAAGGAATTACATGATTTCGTTTACACCCTATATAGTAGTTTTTTGTATCTACTTACCATGGTGGGGACCTTGTCGTGGTACTCTCTGTCATAGCTGTTGGGCCGCGTCCTCGTCAGGTCAGGCTTGTGTACTGTCGCGTCGCATGTCTCGTGCTCCTAGCACAGAAACAAAACACATGTCACAGTTAGTTCACACAGAAACTGTTTACAGGACGCGTTTTAGCGGATCCGTTTTTATTTTGGTGTACTTTTTTTACTTTACTTTTACTTTAAAAAAGAACGTTGCCCCACACTAGGATTTCTCCTGTGTCGTGGGTGCGTTTACAAACACAAATCTTCACATGCACAAACATCCAGACCCGGAACAACTATCTGCAGGCCATACCAATATTTGTTCCGCGCGGGAATCGAACCCACGACTCGTAGCGCAGAAGCCGATCACTCGGCCACTGCACCAAACGTGTCGTCAAATGATTTGTATGAGCTATTTTACACGATAGTATTACGAATCCAGTAAAAAATACTGGAGCCGTTATTTTTATCGTATCCTGCCTGCCAGATGCGACGCAGCTGTCATTTGTTTAACTGATCCGTCGGTACAGATGTGAACAAAACATCCAGTACCGACGGAACGCTGTGTGAAAGGGCTCTAATGTTTCAAGTCTTTCCAAACATTCTGTCTCTTGCATAGTCCAACAAATGTTTCTTCCTTATAATAATTGAACTTTGAATGTCGTAACTTTTTCTTTTGTTTTTTTACGATTCTTTCGCAAATCACTACAGATTAGTTGGTACGTTGTTTATTTACTAACATTGTTTACCTTTGTAACCCGGATTTTGGATTTGTACCCGGTTGATGGCAATAGACTCGCCCCCTATTACATGGGACTTAACATAACGGCGAAACGAGGGTGTTATTGTACACCTCTGCTCTACCCTTTGGGGAATATTGGCGTGATGTTATGTTATTGTTTACCTGTGCGTGGTGTGGGGAGGACCCGCGTCGGGAGCCGCTACTGGACGACCTGTTGCTCGCCTCTGAGAACAAACAAAACAATTAGTTATACAAATGATTCTATTGTGAAACAACGGGTTGCGAGGGGCTGCGAAGTATCAGATAAATCTGTTATAAATTAAACTGATGACAGTTTCTTCAATCTCCTGTAAGCAGTCAAAAATATCTTTCTTTGACTTGAAATGACTATAATTATGGTTGGCTTTTTTATTAGTATATTGACTTACCCCGCTTTGGTCCAGTGGTGGAAAGCGCGACTACTGATCGTGAGGTCCTGGGTTCGATCCCCAGGTCGGGCAAAGTGTTATGGGGTTTTTCAGTGTGGAATTAGCAGCCCGGAGATTGGATTTGTGCTCAGTTAATGCTAATAGGCCCGTTCCCTATTACAAGGGACTTAAACATAACGGCGAAATTAGGGTGTTACTATACACCTCTGCACAACCCTTCAGGGAATACAGGTGTGATGTTGCGTGATGTTATGTTGTTTTCTTTTTAACCGACTTCAAAAAGGAGGAGTTTCTATATTCAATTGGTTTTTTTTATATATGTACACCGATTACGCTGAGATTTATGATCCGATTTACGTGATTCTTGTTTAGTTTGATGCGGAATAGTTGCCATTTGGTCCCATAAAATTTAACATAGTTTGGCCCAGTAGTTTTCATTTTATGAACACTTTTGTTTACCTGGACGATGTAATTATTCTACCTGATGTAATCTAGAAAAATCCTACTGTAGTTTACAGAACAACCTATTACAGACATTAAAAAGTAAAAAATAACTTAATAAATATTTAATTTAATACACCTCTTATGCAAACCTAATATCTTTATAGTTTCAGAAGTCGGTGCCTTCAATTTGGTTCAGCGTGGATTAGCACCGACTTCTGAAACTGTAAAGGTATTAAGTTTGCATAAGAGGTGTATTAAATAAAATCTTTATTAAGTTATTTAATGCTTTTTAGTTTTTTGAAGTCGGTTTTTTTAAACGTAGTTTTTTTTATTATTACTTTGTGGAAGATCGTTAGAGAACTGAGCAGCAGCCAGAAGGCTCGACGCATCAGAAGGCAACTGGAATAGACTCGTGTATGTGAAAGGCTAAGAAACCAGTTTTGAGATGTAAAGAAGAGATCTTTATCCAACAGTGAAAGAGTTTCATTTATCAGACAGCATTTAGCAGTGATAGCCTAGTGGTGTGACCGTTGGACTGCCAAGTCATAGGTCTCGAGTTCGAACCCAAGGCACACACCTCTGACTTTTTAGATTCATGTGCGTAGTGTATAATTATCACTTGCTTAAAAACGGTGAAGGAAAACATCCTGAAGAAACCGGTATGCCTGAGAGATATTTCTCGACAGCATGTGAAGCCAAGTCAGAGGCCCATAGTCGGCATAAACTCTGACAGCAGGTTAGTCACTAACCACACGAGAAGAAGAAGATTTATCAGAGTCAGTTAAAAAGATACGACTCACATACGTCAGTCAGTTTCAGATTTCAATAAGCCGATCACTTATATTAGTATAGGGGACGATTTATCAATCGGATTCACTTGAGTCGGTTGCTTTAGGCTGACGCGCTACATATCAATCGAGATCCACTCGACTTGGCCGCAATCTCTACGCAAATAGTGAGGTGACATGCAAACACTCGGTTTTTAATCGAGTAATCGATACAATTGTTATCGAATCCACTGATATTCCAAGGGCGATAGAGTGTTATTAAGCATCAAAAACACCTCATTGTAGGTAATTGCTGAACATCGGGGTCACGGCAGTGCCTCCGCCAAGTCGAGCGCGAAGCAAACACTGCCGTACCATCCTTTACTGGAACCATTTCGCCGCATTTTCAGGCCCCTATTTGAGAACCTCTGGATAACACCAGAACGCAGAAATTTTCGTCATCCAGTATGCTATAATCACATACTTAAAATGCAAAATTTCAAGTCTGTAGGTCATTTAGTTCCGAAGTTAAGCGAAAGCAAAGTTTCGCATTTATGACACTCACTCACTCACTCACTCACTCATGATCATCAGAATAGAACTAGTACTTCCCATAAACTCAGAGAGCTGAAATTTGGTACAGAGTTAGGGTTTAATGGCTACATAAAGGGAAAACTATAAAAACCAGGATAATCGAAGATCTGGAGTACCTGGTGACCCTGATTAGAAAACCCAAGAGCCCAACCAAACTATTAGAGATCGACATACCGCCTTTACAAAAAATATTCAACTTGGTAGGCCGCTTCATTTGATGTCAAAAATCGAAGGTCTGAAGTATCTGATGAAGAACCCTCAGCTGGTCTCAGCTGTATTAGAGATATGGTAATGCCCCCTTCTACTATTGGTACATAAAAAAATCGACTGCCATTGCAAAAAGCCAGCGTAGTGGGACACATCTTCTAATCTAATTTAATCTAGCCTATAGCGTCCCACTGCTGGGCGAATGCCTCCCCTTCTGCTTTTAATACGCATATAAATAAAATTAAAGGAAAACTCTGGATAAGTCTAGACTGGCTTTTATACTTATACTTACAAGTTTACAAGAAGAAATAGTCGAACTCTATTCTACCGCGCCGATCTTTCAGAAATTAAACCGTCTAAAAGAATAAATAATGAATGCGAATGGGCAATACGAAAAACTGTTGCTACTGTACAAGAATCAGAACCGGAAAAAAAGATAAGAAAGATTTGTAATAATATAAAAACTTCACCTAAAAAGAAAAAAACTGTTTCAAATAAGAAAATCTAATAAAATAAATCAATATGCCCCACGTTTCTACAAAAAGAAGTGAAATCCCACCAAAAACATTCTGTAAAAAACTAGCCAAGTCTCGATGGAGCTGCTTGTTTATCTCTAAAAAGTAATGAAATCTAGACAAAGTCGTGCCAAGTCTAAGGTTCCTTACTGCGATTTCTTTATTATTATAGTTAATGTTGTGTGACTTGGCCGTTGAAGGGTACACAAGGGTACAAAACCAGGTGCTCCATGACACCATTGCACCAATCTGTCTCCAGAACCGCTACCCATTGACGATGGAAAATTGCTACTTGGAAAACGTTGATTCAATAACCAGTAAATTGTAGGCTTGATAAAGCTGCGTATTTCAATAATACTTATGTATAGGCGAGCCTAAAACAAACAGTATAAAAAAAAAAAACCAGTACAGACGGACTTCTAATCATTGATAGAAGTCCGTCTGTACCTGTCCCGTTGACTTGTACCCACTAACGTATAAAGAATGTTCAACGGCCAAGTCACACAACATTAACTATAATAATAAAGAAATCGCAGTAAGGAACCTTAGACTTGGCACGACTTTGTCTAGATTTCAATACTTTTTAGAGATAAACAAGCAGCTCCATCGAGACTTGGCTAGTTTTTTACAGATTGTTTTTGGTGGGATAGGAATTACCCATAGTTACTACGCTCGGCAGGATGGTTGGTTGCCGCAGAACCAGCTCTATCTAACCAGTAATCTGCTGCCCATCACCAGCCATAGGTGTTTAGTATATACTGGACGACGCGTCCCAACTTCGTATTATTTACTCAATTAAGGTTTTTTCATTAAACATTAGATATTTTTCGACTTTTTTAACAAAAATCGTGACAGCTCAGGTTACATAAACAATAAGTTTATTAATTATACACATAAATCTTCCCCGAAGACAATCTATCTAATCGTAAAAACCGGAACAAAATCCGTTCTGTGTTTACGGAAAAAAATAACGCACAGACAGACAGACAGACAGACGCGGCGTGGGACTTTGTTTTAAATGATGTAACGATGGTAGTGATGATATACGCTTCCTCTTTCCACCCCAGTATGTTTAGAAAGATAAATCTATTATCGATTCTATAATAGAGTACTTAGTCCAGCTCAATCCGAACCTACGTAACCGCACCATCAATAGAAAATGAAAAACACGCCGAAGATCCGTAATTTGGCGCCTAAACAAACACACGTGTTTGTACTTCATACGTGATGTTCTTAGTGGAATCATTCGTTCATTCGGTCATTTGCACTGGCTATTCGCTGTCGTCACAAGTGTTAACAGAATATCCAGATAAATCTTATTACTGAGTACCGGCCCGTCCCGGCTTCGCACGGGTGGACATTTTGCCCGTTTTTGCAACATTTTTCATTTATGTTCCGCTCCTTTTGGTCGTAGCGAGATTTTATATACCTTCCCCAACAAATGGACTATCCAACACAAAAATATTTTTTCAATTCCAACTAGCAGTTCCTGAGATTAGCGCGTTCAAACAAACAAACAAACTCTTCAGCTTTATAATATTAGTATAGATAGGCGACTGTTCAATGTTACCTTTGGACATTGACTCAGCACTCGGCCCGGCTGACGCGCGGCCCAGTTAAAATAATGTTGTAGTTGCATCTTAGGTACACGCATAGTACCTACACTATGATTTTTGTATAATAGTGCGTGTTAAGAGAAAGTAGTATATAAGCTGTAACATATCTTTACATACACTGGCCTGCAAAAATAAGTATCACACTTTTAAAATTTCAATTTTTTCCAAACTATAGAAGTTAGAGATTTAAAATAAAAAACGTTTTATAACAATTTTTATCAGCTTTCTTTGAAACTATAGTAACAAAGTTAAACTCTTTTTTGAGTCCTTTTTGTTTCGAAAATATATCTTGTGTGCCTAAAAAGTTATTGCAATTTAAAAAGTGTGATACTTATTTTTGCAGGCCAGTATAGTATAAAACAAAGTCACTCCCGCTGACTGTACGCTTAGATCTTTTAAACTACGCAACGGATTTTAATGCAGTTTTTAGCAATAGATAGAGTGGTTCAAGAGGAAGGTTTATATGCCCCACATTAGTATCTACATTGCACCAGTGAGAAGCCGGGGCGGATCGCTAGTTGTAAATAAAACACACACCGATAATTCAGCCCTCATCAAGCTGTCTCCCTCCCAGTCCTCCCGCCAGCAACGCCCTAAGCCGAGATCCGAGTCCCATTAGGGGTCGCTCTTAGTGCTGTTGTTGCTAGTAGTCATGATGTTAGTAGCAGTAGTTAGCTTAGGTTAAGTATTTTACTCTCGTCCCCATTGGTTGGAGACCCTCCAGGTGGAAACGGTCCGCAAGACCATACAAGCAGTCGAATAGAAAAAAGACAGATTTGAATTTTATATTCTTGTCTCATTACCCCTCACTGTGATCAAGACACCTTTAACCATCTCTGATCAGTCTCGTGAGTCTGCGTGACTGACTGTCTAGGGTAGTGATACCTGCCGGGGTTGCGGTGCATGCTTTTGCGAATCCCGCGATCCCGGCCGTACGGTCAGGAGAAGGAACACCGTTGGTTTTTAGCCGGTAAGAGTCCGGCAGACCCCTTCGCCTCCCCCGGGCGAGGGACATCCATGAGGGTTCACCAACGAGAAAAAAAAGAGTAGTGATACCTAAAGAGGTCTATATCGACCCCCAGGGGTCGACGACGACCTACAAGGGGTCCATGTAGGTGAAAATAATAATTGGGGGTCCGTGAGATGTAAACAGGGCTCCACGTTAGTAGATCTCATTTAAGCAGGTGGTGACTTTAATTTTGTCTTTCCAATAATGGAATAACCCACATGCACAGATGATTTGCTGCTTAGTTTTTACTTGAAAACGTAACAAACAAACCGACGATGGAAGTACTATTGTAGGTACTGCCGTAGGTTTGATAAATGTATAAATCTTAATTTTTTTTATTGTTTTTTCCCTCTACATCCACTTCAGTTAGAAATTTGCAAAAATGCAATATGAGTATAGGGGCCATTCAAGTATTACGTAAGCACGAAAGGGGGGTGAGGGGGTCCTTGCTTAGCTTATTTTTGATGACATGGAGGACGGGGGTGTCTAGATGATCATTACGTCAGCAAATTTTATTTATTTACTTATTTTTCTAGACTTAAAAACGGCTGCTCATGAATAACAATAAAGAAACCTGATCAATTTAAAAAAATATATACCAATGTTTACGTAAGCATAGGAGGGGGGGGGGGGGGGGGGGGGGGGGGTGAACGACACGTTTGGTACAGTGACTAAGCGATTGGCTTCTGCGCTACGGATCGTGGGTTCGATTCCCGCACGGATCAAATATTTGTATGGCCTACAAATAGTTGTTCCGGGTCTGGTTGTTTGTGCATGTGAAGATTTGTGTCTGTAAACGCACCCACGATACAGGAGAAATCCTAGTGTGGGGCAAAGTTTAAAAAAAAAAAGGTTTTCTTACTTTTGCTGACAAGGGGGAGGGGTGGGTCAAAAATGACCAAAATTCTGCTTATGTAATACTTGAATGGCCCCATACCGGAATACCCGGGAAAACTTTCAATACGTTAAAACGGATCCGCCATCCACCACCAACGGGCGCTGACGTACGTTTGAAAATAAAATACAAAATAGTCAGTTATGTATAAATACGTATCGAACGAACCCTGTAAACAAAGCGGATACAACTGTGCGCCAGTATCGTACGGACACAAAAAAGATAGGTACAGAAGTCAATCTACATACAAGTGCGCTCGAGCAACACACACAGACACTGCTCACGGCAGAGGCGGATTAAACGTTCAGAGCGCCGTAGGCAAGCATCTCATCGGCGCCCCTATATTAAAAATAATTCGTACTATGGTTTAGTCCTAGTTCTGTACCTCTGTGTTCTGTATTTTTTTAAATTTTCTTTAAATTGTGTACCTTGTGTTGTGTAACTGACGAGACGATTACAAGGGAATTCAAACACGTTCTCCAGGCTCTCCATTTGTATACCTACCCCACTCAAGCCACTGCAACACAACACGAGTAACGACCAACGAAGTATATTGTATATTTTTTCTTTATTTTACAATTCCGCCCGCGCGCCCCTTTGTACCCTCGCGCCCCTAGGCACATGCCTAGTTTGCCTTAAGGATAATCTGCCACTGGCTCACGGACACGATATCTCGGACTGTTTGGGACTAGAATGTGAGTGAGTGCGAGCGCGACTGCCATGCGCTTGAGAGAGGTAGATATCGTCGGTCGGCAGTGAAAACCATGTATGTGTAAAATACAAATTTTTAAAAGAGATAGAAATAACTGTCTCCTGCAAAAAAAAATGGCCGATCAAATGTTAATACAAGTTTGTCATGATATGTCATAGATAGCTTAGAAGTATTTGAATTGAATGTTTGTTGAACTGGTACATGTATGACGAATTTATCAATCTAAAGAACAAATAAAACGCATTTGAAGAAAATTTAATTTACGAGGTTTTCACTGCCGAGCGTTGATATATAGATAGAGCGACCGCTGAGCGTAGGTAAGAAAAGTGAAGTACATACATGTGATTGACTTCTGTACCTATCTGTTTTGTGGTACGGATTTCAATTAAAATACCTGTTTGACGAACTAGTAAATATTACTATCGATTGACTGTGCAATGTGTATTACTTGCTTTTACCCGCAGCTTCGCATGCGTGTTTTTTTTTTAATAAAAACTTTCATCCCCTATTTTACCCTTTTAGGGGTAATAAACTTTTAGCGGTGATAGCCTGGTGGTGGAACCGTCGCCCTGCCAAGTCATAGGTCTCGAGTTCGAACCCAAGGCACGCACTTCTGACTTTTCGGATTCATGTGCGTATTGTATAGTTATCACTTGCTTAAAAACGGTGTAGGAAAACATCGTGAGGAAACCGGCATGCCTGAGAGATATTGCTTGACGGCATGTGAAGCCAGTCAGAGGCTCATGGGCGGCATATACTCTGACACCAGGTTAGTCACTAACCACACGAAAAGAAGAAGGGGTAAAAAATTCAAAAATCCTTACTGTGTACGTGTGTCTATCCTACGTTATAAAAGGTACCTACTGTCAAAATTAAAAACAAAAGAAGAAACTGACTAACCGACTGACTGATCTATCAACGCACTAAAAACTTGAAATTTTCATAGTAGTTTTATAACGTAGGCATCCACAAAAGAAGAATTTTTCAAATTTCACCCCCTAAAGGGGTGAAAAAAAATCATGCGAGCGAAGGTGCGGGTGAAAGCTAGTTTCCAATATAGTCGGGTCTCCACACAGAATTTTTTATTTATTTTTATTTATTTAAATAAAAAAAAAACATTGCCCCACACTAGGATTTCTCCTGTATCGTGGGTGCGTTTACAGACACAAATCTTCACATGCACAAACATCCAGACCCGGAACAACTATCTGTAGGCCATACAAATATTTGTTCCGTGCGGGAATCGAACCCACAACCCGTAGCGCAGAAGCCGATCGCTCAGCCACTGCACCAAACGTGTCGTCAAAACAATCAAACAATGTCGAATAAAACAATAGCAACTCACCGCGGCTCGTGTCACGCAGCTCGCCTGCGCCGACGCTGTTCCCAAGCACGGGCATGCCCGCCATGCCGCCCGCTACGCTACCCTCTCCTCCATGTCACCACCTGAACAAATAGTTACTCTTTAATAAAAAAACCACCAACGACCTTAAGGCCTGGTCAAACAGAGAGCGTGGCTGGGTGTGATATTCACGTCGCGTGTTGATCGCGTACTTTTGGCGTGCGAATTACTATGGCAAACTATGGAATACGCCACATAGAAATCGCCACGCGAAGGTTGGCGTGGTGTGGCAGTCTTTGTGTGGCGTCTAAAGAAGGTAGCTAGGGCGAATTAGATGTGGAAGGCAGGGCGCCAAGTATTGTGGCAGAACCTTAGGAGAATCAAATGGCGCCATCGTAATTGGCGAACGATTGCGTGATGGTGCAAATGCTTAATATTTTCTAAATATGGATTTTTAGGACCAAATTGTTTTATTCAAAATCATAAAAATACACCATATTATAGATTCACGCTTGTATTGCCCGAAGGATTGTGCAGAGGTGTATAGTAAACTCATTATGCTTTTATGTTTAAGTCCCATGTAATAGGGGGCGAGCCTATTGCCATCAACCGAGCACTAATCCAAACGCCGGGCTGCTACTGAGGAATTTTACACGGAAATACCCAATAACACTTTGCCCGAGCTGGGGATCTAACCCAAACCTCACGATCAACAGTCACACTTGCCACCACTAGACCAACGAGGTAGTTAGACCATTTTATCTTATTCATTAAAAATATTTGTTTGAGTATTCGCACCACAGCAACGGACGTTCACACGACCGCCCCACCAATTAGAACGACGTTTATCGACCGATATTAATAATCGATCCCAATCCAAAATCTATCGATTGCTTGGCCGTATTTCCGCAGTAGACTGAGATTGGCTGACTTGTTAGATTATACATCATGACATCCGCTATACTACCCTCTCCTCCATATCAAAGCCAGGCAAACGGTCACATCTATCTCTCAATCAATTCAGGTTTCTTCTTTTTATTTAAAAACTTTCTTTTTTTTATTTGACGACACGTTTGGTGCAGTGGCTAAGCAATTGGCTTCTGCGCTGCGGGTCGTGGGTTCGATTCCCGCACGGAACAAATATTTGTATGGCCTACAGATAGTTGTTCCGGGTCTGGGTGTTTGAGCATGTGAAAATTTGTGTCTATTTCACGCACCCACGATACAGGAGAAATACTAGTGTGGGGCAACGTTTTAAAAAAAAAAAAAGACATTTCCCCCACACTATGATTTCTCCTGTATCGTGGGTGCATTCACAGACAGGAATCTTCACATGCTCAAACACCCAGACCCGGAACGACTATCTGTAGGCCACACAAATATTTGATCCATGCGGGAGTCGACCCCATGACCCGTAGCGCAGAAGCCGATCGCTCAGCCCCTGCACCAAACGTGTCGTCGAGGTTAACCGAGGTTAACTCCATAGCTAAACATGAACTTTCAATATTGTTAAGGAATATTGCCGTAACGGCCATGCTTGTTATACGCGTAGTAATACTGCTGCCGATGCTCACAATGAGGTCTAGTTGAAAACCAGCGGCAGACACTAGTTGTCTAGCATTTTTGCTGAACTGAGCCAATTTGACGCAGCCGTGGGGCACACAATGATACTTTAGGATCAAGTTGTATCCTAGTGTTAAAATTGTATATTATTGTTATTGTGCGTCTCTGACTGTGGTCAATAAATATTTTTTCTTTCCTTTCTTTCTTTCTTTCCATGCTGAAGAAATGGGATACCCTTTTCATTGCAGGGAAACATACTGCGAAGATTCATGTATACAGTTTGCCGTGAGGTCCTTGGTTCGGTCCCTAGGTCGAACAAAGTGTTATTGAGTTTCTCCGTATGGAATTCTTCAGTAGAAGAGCGGAGTTTGGATTTGTGTCCGGTTGATGACAATAGGCTCGCCACCTACGGCGAAATGAGGGTGTTACTATACACCTCTGCCCAACCCTTCGGAGAATACAGGCGTGATGTTATGTTATTATAGACACTCGCCAACAGGCATGTCCATTGTAATATACAGTACGTAACACAACGAAGAGCAAACCTTGTAACTGGTTGATGGGTAGGTTAAGTGAATCGTACACTATTTGTCACTATCCACGCTATCCACTTATCACACAGTTTTAAAACGAGGGCATAGTTCAAACTAATGATATTCAGAACTTTGAGACATTGTTAGTTTTTTACTTGTTTACATAGGCATCATAGCAGCAGTGATAGCCTAGTGGTGTGGCCGTCGAACTGCCAAGTCATAGGTTTCGAGTTCAAACCCAAGGCACGGACCTCTGACTTTTCAGATTCATGTGCGTATTGTATAATTATCACTTGACTAGCGGCCCGTCCCGGCTTCGCATGGGTGGTAATTTTTCCCGTTTTTGCAACATTTTTCATTTATGCTCCGCTCCTATTAGTCGTAGCGTGATGTTATATAGCCTATAACTTTCCTCAATAAACGGACTATCCAACACAAAAAAATTTTTTCAATTACAACCAGTAGTTCCTGAGATTAGCGCGTTCAACCAAACAAAAACAAACTCTTCAGCTTTATAATATTAGTATAGTTTAAAAACGGTGAACAAAAACATCATGAGGAAACATGCTTGAGAGATATTTCTCGACGGCATGCGAAGCCAAGTCAGAGGCCCATGGGCGGCATAAACTCTGACACCAGGTTAGTCACTAACCACACGAAAAGAGTGCTTGTTTACATTGTGCAGCTGATCTTGTAGGATGATGTAAGTTATGTTAACTGACTACAAAACTGAAAGAGGTTATGAAAACAGAGAAAAATACAAATTTGTGAATTGCGTGGATGGTGACAGAAAAGTGTATGACTGTGGTGTTCTTTACCTACTCATCAACCAGTTAGAAGGTTTACTCTTAGTTGCGTTAGATAGATGCTTTGTGAACAGTATTCTACATTTCGACGGTCGGCAGTGAAAACCTCGTAAATAAATCATATCATCATAAACTCACGCCTTTTTCCCATGGGGGTAGGCAGAAACTATAGAACGCCACATGCTACGACTCTTACATACCCCTTTCGCTTCATCCACATTCATACATCTTGTCATACACGCACGCCGGTTGAGAGTACTACGCACCTGACCTTTGTGAAGAACATCACCAATAACATCGATCATCGTAAATAAAATTTTCTTCAAAAGCATTTTATTTGTTCTTTAGATTTATAAACTCGTCATACACGTACTAGTTCAACAAACTTTCAATTCCAATACTTCTAAGCTATCTATGACGTACGATGACAAACTTGTATTAACATATCTTTTTTTCTGTTTGTTACTAGGCCTGCGTTTGGCCGCCATCTCGCCTGATGTTAAGCTATGATGCGGTCTACGATGGAGCACGCTTGCCCAGAAGAAACCGATTCACTCGTGACTTAAAGACACCCAGATGGTAACTGTCGGGGAACACATGCGATCGGCCATTTTTTTGGCATGAAATAGTTATTTCTATCTCTTTTATTTAAAAAATTGTATTTTATACATACGTGGTTTTCACTGCCGACCGACGATTTGTATTTCTGTTATATTAAATCGCCAACCACTTGTTAATTGCACTACAAAACTTAATTAACAAACAAGTCAGAGTTAATTATTTCTTATTTATTTGTCCGTTGCATAGTTTCATAGTTGTGAAAACGTGGTTATTAATTGCAATACTACAGAAATGTTTACTATACAAGGTTAGTCGGAAAGGGGGTACTAAGCCGAAAGGGTGATAAAGTACCCATAATAGTGGATAACTTTTGTTCTACAACTTTCGACAAAAGTCATTACTTTAAGAGAAATAGCTGTTCAAAGATTTCATAAAAAATACGCTAAATTCTATGTATCCTCAGCTATCCTCAGCTGTGTTTACATTTTAGGTCATATTTGGGGTCACGGATTAGAAGCTCCATTTTATGAATTCGTTACTAAAGCAGGGATGAAGAATTATTGAAAAAACTAAAGTAAAAAATCATTTTACACAGACTTTTTTTATCGAATTTTGAAATTTTAACACTTTCTTGTAAACAATCATCAGTGATACATTAAGTGGCTCGCGGCTTAGTACCCCCTTTCCGACTAACCTTGTATTGATTTTAATTAACATAACACAACATCACGCCTTGTATACCCCGAAGGGTTTTGGCAGAGGTGTATTTAGTACACTCCCGTTTCGCCAGTTATGTTTAAGTCCCATGTAACAGGGGGCGAGCCTATTGCCATCAACCGGGCACAAATCCCGACTCCGGGCTGCTATTGAGAAATTCCTAATGGAAAAACCCTATAAACCTTTGCCCGACCTGGGGATCGAACCCAGGACCCTATGCTCTGCAGTCGCGCTTGCGATTATGTTAACTAATTCTTTTGATCTTGATTTCATTGTATACACCCTACAACTCTGCCTAACCTATAACGGTTAGACGTTGTTAAGATAATATAAGAAATAATTAATTTATCTAATTGACTTTCCAAGTAAATACTTGCAGCAAATAATTTGCATAAATTTCTAATACTTCTTAATTGCGCGTCGTAGCGCCGTAGAAGTGTTCGTAGCGGCGCGTCGTAGCTATGCGCTACGCAGCCACGACCGAGACTTTATTCGTAGAATGAGACTTCATTATCAAATACTTTAGGTACTTGAAAAGTCTACGAATGCAAATTAATCGTTTCATTTTTAAAGACTATATAATTAAATAAGTTTGGTTGACTTTCATAAGATTTTTTTTCTAAGATAAAGTATTGCAGTTTAACGAAACAAACAGTCAAGGATGATTTCCACCAAACGGCTCGCATCGCATCGGATCGGAACGGATTTATCAATCTTTAATTGGTATTAAATCGTGTATACAGTATTTAAAGTCTATTTTACCAAGCCGCGCACAGCAGCTTGACTGCGGACGTCTTCCGCGACACGCGATCGTAACCGAAAGTCACTGCGACGAGCGATCGGCTCCGTTCGCCTGTCGTCGTATACGACTGGATCTTTTCAAAAATTAGTACACGTCAACACGGTAGGAATTAAACTATTTGACTAGGCACAGAAACGGATACGTTCGCAGGCGACCTCATGCCGGACGGCTTTCGCCGCATCCGTTTCGTAGCACTTCAGATCCGATGCAATGCGAGCCGTTTGGTGGAAATCATCCCTCATACGTAATATTGTTCCTACCCCGGTTCCTATAAACAAATAAGAATCGTTTTTCTTAGCAATAGTAGATTTTTTATTGTCAAACTGGGCATTTAAATAGACTTGTAAGCTAATTTTACTTGTGATAGTTACTTGCATATGGGAGGGTCTACTATGCAAAGCTATGATGAGGTCTTTGCTTCATTATTGGTATAGATACAACAGTCTCAATTTTAACCCATAACGCTCCGTAAAATGTAGGAATGTGCCATTAAAAGAAGTACCTGGATGACCGAGCTTTCCTCGTTTCTTTTTTGGTAAATCGACGTTTTCTGAAAATCAAACCTAACTAGATCAATGTATCGCCCCCGAAACCCCCTGCATACTAAATTTCATGAAAATCGTTGGATCTGTTTCCGAGATTCAGATTAACGGTATTAGATATACTTCTGATTATTTATTATTTGCCTGCCTTGTTGGTCTAGTGGTCGCAAGCGCGACTGCTGAGTCGGTCCTGGGTTCGATCTCCGGGTCAGGCAAAGTGTTATTAGGTTTTTCCATTAGGAACTTCTCAGTAGCAGCCCGGAGTCTGGTTTTGTGCCCGGTTAATGGCAATAGGCTCGCCCCCTATAATTGGCGAAACGAGGGTGTACTAAAAATACCTCTGCCGAACCCTTCGAGGAATATAAAGCGTAATGTTATGTTACTCCTGATTTTTTCATAATGATTTGCAGTTTTTATGGCGAGTAATACATCATAATTATTGCAACTAACAAGCTAATCTTTCCATTAACGTAAGCTACTTATAACCCACTTATATGCACGCTACTTGCACGATTAAAGGCCGGCTTTATGTACCAAAATATTCACTCACTTGCTTATTGAATAAAATACAAAGACATATAAACATGTATATCTACATAGCGGGATTGAAGGTCTCAACGATGACAATTACGGCCCATGGCCCGCTGACGTACACTCGTACGAATCTACAATCTACACCTATGTGACAACCCTCGCGTACTCTCACTTAGAGAGTAATTAATTATGTTCACACCCTGTCGATTTGTAGGGCTGTCACGTTAAGAATATTAAATCTTATTTTATAAGATTTAAAATTCTTCCACGAAGGGTTGGGCAGAGGTGTATAATAACACCCTCATTTCGCCGTTATGTTTAAGTCTCATGTAATAGGGGGCGAACCTATTGCCATCAACCGGGCACAAATCCAATCTCCGGACTGCTACTGAGGAATTCCACACGGAAAAACCCAATAACACTGCCCGACCTGTAGATCGAACCCAGGACCTCACGATCAGCAGACGCGCTTGTCCCCACTAGACCAAGGAGGCAGTTATTATTCTAGTAGTAGTAGTAGGTAGGTAGTTATTATTCTGTAATTTTATTTCAATCTTCTCTTCTTTTCGTGTGGTTTGTGACTAACCTGGTGTCAGAGTTTATGCCGTCCATGGGCCTCTGACTTGCTGTCGAGAAATACCTCTCAGGCATGCCGGTTTCCTCACGATGTTTTCCTTTACCGTTTTTAAGCAAGTGATAATTATACAATACGCACATGAATCTGAAAAGTCAGAGGTGTGTGCCTTGGGTTCGAACTCGAGACCTATGTTTATTTCAATGATGTTTAGTATAATGGTTTAAAATATATTATATTATAATATATATTTAAAACACGGCAATAGGGCTAACAACTGGTACTTCAGAAAATAAACGTACTACCCCCATAAACCGCTATGATAAAATACCTATACCGCTTTGCCTATTGCCTTTAAATTATGCTTTAACAAGTTTAGATCTATTAAATTTTCCTTGAGATTGAAACTTAACTCAGTTTTCTTTAGACCCGCATAGATCAAACGAATACCTTTTCAAGTAAAATAGCGAAAAGAGAATGGATCAAGAAACACATTAAGCACTTCCAAATCTCATCAACAATTTTTAAAGCTGCACAGATCCTGAGACAACGCGGCTGGAAAGCATAAAACCCACTGTAATGGCATTTTTAGCGTTTTAGTTATATTAGGAAATAATGTGCTTTAGGGTAATTACGAACAAAAGAAATTGCTGGTTTAGTAGAAATTCGTAATTTTCGGAATATTCCCAATTCCGAAAATTACGAATTTCTACTAAACCAGCAATTTCTTTTACTCTGGCAACGTAATAATAGTGTAATCCATGTAATGTAATGTTGCCAGAGCAAAAAATACTGCCTAGTTTATTAGTAATTCGTAATTTTCGGAATATTCCCATGTTAGTAATTACCCTAAAGAACTATACCAAGAAAATATTAAGGAAATTGACCTTAATTATAGAACTTGTCATCTTCCAAAGTCTTCTTATCTAGCGTTATTAATCCCGGGTTTTCCACCTTCGAAAACCATTCAAACTTAAAATATTATTTGTGTGTGACAACCCTGATCGACATCGTATAGCTGAAGGCAGTCAATTAAATAAAATTAAAAACTTACCTCACACGGCGACAGCGCGTGACGCAACGGTATTTAAAAATAAAATATTATGACCGTTTAGTTAAACTGTTTGACTTCCTGTTCATCCAAAGGTTATCTGGTAGATATCGCTATCAGCGATAAGACCGCCATTGTACCCTTTAATGTTTGTTATTGTATAAGAGCTGTGTTACAATTTTGGTGTACAATAAAGTATATTATATTCTATTCTAAACAATTTCATTCATTGCTATTGTTCAAAGTACAGTATTTTAAAGGTCAAAGTATTAAGTCATCTTCTATACTAATATTATAAAGAGGAAAGATTTGTATTTTTGTATGTAACGATGAAACTTAAAAACTACTGGACCGATTTCAAAAATTCTTTTGCCGTTAGAAAGCTACATTATCACTGTGTAACATAGGCTACGGGCGGAGCCGTGAGGACACAGCTAGTTATTTATAATAAGAAATTCTCGAAAGCAGCTTGGATTACGTCACCCACAGTTCATTTAAGAGGGCCAGTGAAAATTTTATCTCGAGGCTCAGAATTATTTGAGAAATCAGCATAAAAATACCTATATATTGGTTTGAAATTGTTAACATAAATATAATCAGCCCATTAATTTCCCACTGCTGGGCACGGGCCTCTTCTCAGAATGAGAAGGGGGTTTAGGCTTTAGGCCACCACGCTGGACGTCGAGAACTTTATGGAGCCCTCTCAGGTGCGCAGGTTTCCTCACGATGTTTTTCCTTCACCGTTAACGCATGTGATAATCAATTCTGATCCGCACATGAATTCGAAAAGTCAGAGGTACGGGCCGGGATCGAACACAGACCTTCCTGTCATTGTTATTAAACTTAAAATATCCTATTACTATTTTTGTATACCATATATATGTAGTAGAACATAGTGGACATTCAATATAATATAAAACTTGTGTGAATTTATCTATGTTTCACAAATAAAGGATTATGATAATGAATCTGAGACAGAAAAACATAAATTCCCTATGTTCGATCTGAGAATCAGATGTTCGGAATCAGGGTATCGAAGGTGCGTAGCAGTTTCCTTCGTTGCGAACCATTTGAGAAGGGCAGTTCCATACTTCTCTATACTGTTCTATCTACCATATACTTTAAGCGCCGGCACGTAACTTAACAAGAGTTGAGAAGAGAATTCTTCTTCTTTCTTTCTTCTAAAATACACATTTATAAATAAATTATGGCAATAACCATAGAAGCAATAAAAGTGACTATTTTTTTGTTGCACTAAGTGTACATGCGCAAACTTACAGCTAGTTCACACATAAACTGTTTACGGGAACCGTTTTAGCGAATTCGTTTTTTTTTTTGGTGAAGCGCCTGTAGTTATTTCAGCTAGTTCACATACACCAGTGGTATTCCGAATCCAGTAAAAAATACTGGATCCGTTATTTTTATCGTATCCTGCCAGTCAAATGCGACGCAGCTGCCATTTGTTTAACAGTTAAACAAATCCGTCGGTACAGATGTGAACAACACATCCAGTACCGACAGATCCGCTGTGTGAACGGGCTCTTATTCCCACTACGCCAAAACCTTGCCAAGTTACGTGCCGATTATACAACTACGTAGTCTGGCCATTAGAATAAGTCACAGTGTCAAACCAGTCGGCAACACTCGACGGTGAAATGGTCGGCTAGGGTGGGCGCCCCACATTTCGTCCGTCTCAATAACGCAGGATATTTTACGAGAAATCTGTCCTAACGTTTATAACTATGACAGATGTTATTTGATAGCGAATAAAAACTAACATATTATAGATTAATGTTCCGCTTTATTATGTTTGGTTGGATATCATAAACTATTTGATTTTGAAGGTATGAGATTATCTCCAAATGTCATGCACTTCACACGTCTAATTAACAATATCTTTTTTCACGTAAATTGTTGGACGTCATGGAACGTGGGACGCATCGTATTCAAGCGACGAATGTCAAATATACAAGAAAAAAAAACGAAATGAAATAGCTGCTTATTTCATGTTCACGCCTGTATTCCCGGAAGGGTTGGGCAGAGGTGTACAGTCACACCCACTTTTCGCCGTTATGTTTAAGTCCCATGTAATAGAGGACGAGCCTATTGCCATTAACAGGGCACGAATCCAAACTCCGGGCTGCTACTGAGGAATACCACACGGAAAAACCCAATACCACTTTGCCCGACCTGGGGATCGCACCTAGGACCTCACGAACAGCAGTTGCGCTTGCCACCACACTAGACCAACGAGGCAGTCAAAAATCTGAAAATAATGAATAATAATATTTTCTTTAAATTATAATTATGTACCCCCACTATGATTTACGAAATGACAATTTGTTTGTGGTCACAAACGCTACTAATTTTAAGCTGCCGTTATGTCTCATGTTGTCACTGTCACTTCGCCTTTAAATGACAGCATGAGAATTAACAGCTATTTAAAATTGAGAAGCGTTTGATATTTGGCCATAAATCTTTCAAATCGCAAAAATATTTTAATTAAAAACTATTAAACCTTAAGGCCGTGTTCAGATGAGCCGCGCCCGCTTAGCGCCCGCCACTCGCGTCTCCACCCGCGTCTTAGTCGCCTTGAAATGCATTGGTTATAATTTGAGTCTTATGACACATTAATAAATCTCTAATTACATTTTGTCTATATAACCGCGCCCGTCTCGCACCCGCCCCGCATCAGCCTCGTACCACAATCGCGCATCCCTCGCGCTCGCCCCGCGACGACTCGTTGCGCCCGCGCTTCGACCAGTGTCGTATGCAATTACTATCACAACACTAATTAAAGCGGGCACGACGCGAATGCGAGGCGGGCGTGTGTGGTTCTTGCGCGGCACGGTAATGGGTCTTATGACCACGGCCTAATAAGGCAAAGGGAATATCCCACCAACTTTATTGAAAGATGTCGAGAAAGCCTCCTTTTTATATGTTTTATTTTTACATACATACATAAACTCACGCCTTTTTCCCATGGGGGTTGGCAGAAACTATAGAACGCCACATGCTACGACTCTTACATACCCCTTTCGCTTCATCCACATTTCATACATCTTGTCATACACGCACGCCGGTTGAGAGTACTACGCACCTGACCTTTGTGAAGAACATCACCAATAACATCGATGTATGTCCTTCTAGGACGTCCTCTACCGGCGTTCCCATTAACATCCGCCTTATAAATTCCTTTTGTTAATCGCCGTTCACTCATTCTCTCAACATGACCAAACCACCTAAGCATACTCCTTTCAATTTTTGTCACTACATCATCTTTTAAACCGCAACTTTGTCTAATCTCTTCATTTCTCAATCTATCATTCGTTTTATTTTTAATCCTAGCAATATTACATTTTTTATTACTATTTTCTTTAATAGAAAATAAAAATAACGAGAAACTATATAAAAAATAATGTTTTTTTTATTATTTATAAAAAATTGCCAAATTGTTTATTATTTATTCTTAAAACCTTATGCCCTATTAAAGTTTAAACTTTGGACGGGTGTAAATGAGCCTTTACCTACATAGTAATATACTATGGCAATCTGGATTAGCTAACCATAGCACGCAGCTGCACTGACGCCTGTCTCAGACAAGTAACGTGCCGTAACGTTTACGGGACAGACATCAGTGACAGCGTTATCGAGTAATGTACTGCCTTCGACTGAATTTGGCTCTGTGACGTAGATATAGTTTACAGTTTTCGTCATAATTATAATGAGTATTTATTAGATATATATATTGTTATTTTTATCATTGATTTTTTTTACGTATATACATATTATACCTAGTAATATTATATATATATTTATATATACTTATTTATTATATATTTATAGATGTATTTATAACCTATGTCCTATATTTATAATTGTTTAGCTATCCATAGAGTTAATTAAGTCGCAAGTATCCATAATTTATTTTTATTTTTTTGTAGCTCTCTTTTCGATGCTGTTCTCTTTCACCCAAAGGTTGACTGGTAGAGAATGCCTTGTGGCATTAAGTCCACCTTATGTACCACCATTGTGCATTGAAGTATTAAATAAATAAATATAGTGTTCCGGGGTATGTGTCTTAATTAACTATTCTTAATTATTATTGGTGCCGATTCTGTTGTGCTAGTTAGTCTTTAAGCTATTACCATCTTTTTTACATAACATAACATCACGCCTTGTATTCCCCAAAGGGTTTGGCAGAGGTGATTTTAGTACTCTCGTTTCGCCAGTTACGTTGAAGTCCCATGTAATAGGGGGCGAGCCTATTGCCATTAACTGGGCATAAATCCAGACTCCGGGCTGCTACTGAGAAATTCCTTATAGAAAAACCCAATAACACTTTGCCCGACCTGGACTTCATGCCCAGCAGTCGCGCTTAGATATAGGCTTGTTCATAGGTGAATTACACTTTAAAAAAATAATTTCGCGAACACTGAAAGATAATGAAGAAGGAACATTCTATATTCTTATTTTGTTTCTTCTGATTTGTCTATGTATATTTTTATAACAAAAAACTTGTCCAGTCTTAATTAACTTACGCCTTTGCTCAAGAAACAAGCAAAAAAATTAAAAAAGCAACGTAAATATTCTATTTTACAATGTCCTCTAAAACCTGGAAATTAACTATTAACCACGCGACTGACATCAAAGTATCGGGTATGCTGTAAACGAACAACTCTCATTTCCTCGCCGCGATATTTTACATTCTGCAGCATCGCTTGCCGTGGAACATAAACAGACTCGACCATTTTTAAATATGGCGATGTTTAAAAAATAGTTCATTCGATTTGTATTTACGTTGTTTACATCTGTGACGTGTACGTACGGATGCTGTGTGTGATTCCCAAGGAGAGAAAGTGTAATTAGAAATTAGCGTGATGTTATGTTGTTTTCATGTTATTTTCAGAGCAAACTTCCTCTTAGCCTTTTCCCAATTATCTTGGGGTCAGCTTCCAGTCTAACCAGATGCGGCTCAATACCAGTATTTTACACGGAGCGACTGCCATCAGACCTCCGCAACCCAGTAACTGGGCAATGCCGATATCCTAAGGTTAAACCGTTTGTCAGACTTTCGGGCTTCTGACTACCCGTAACGACTGTCATAGGTATTCGTATCACACCCGGGACCGACGGCTTAACGTGCTCTCCGAGGCACGGAGGGGTCTCGATGTGTAACAAATGGTCACCCATCCACGGACTGACCGCGGCAAGCGCAGCTTAACCTCGCAAATCGTACGATCGGCGCGGTTGTTATTTAGCCACGAGCCCCTCAAACTGAGCAAACTGTAAATAACTAAACTAGTCTAGTTTATTTGTCACTGAGCATTCAATAACTTTAGCTTTTTAACCACAAATTCACCAGCAGTAAGTAAATTCTACAACTACCCATAGCCTGCGATATAAAAGTATGAAGAACTAAGAATACCTGAATGTCTGAATGAACTGTCCATCATAGTTATAAATATTTATGTGTATGTATGTATGTATAGATATATAGGTTTAATATGTATTTTTATTGTAATATATATAAAGTATATATTTTGTTAGTACTTATGTATTATTTTGTTTTTAATAATTTTTATTTACCTATTCAATATTTGTTTTAAATTCTTTTTTTTTACCTTTTTCGAAGTGCTTAATTTTTGACCCAAAGGTTGACTGGTAGAGAATGCCATTGGCATTAAGTCCGCCTTATGTACCACCAATTGTACATGAAGTTTAAATAAATAAATAAATACCCGTCCATCTAAGAATTACTCATAACACGTGTGTGTGATTGCAACAAATACACGAAAAAAGCAAAGGTCGCTATGTAGGTACTTAATAAATTTGATTATTGGAAATATCCATGTTCCTATTGAGTTTATTCAGCATTACACATCCGGCCGCTGATGTATAAAAAGAATATTTTTTAGACTTTATTCCTTTGTCTTCTGTGTGGTTTCCATCTGAGCATAAAGCCACCCCGTCTCTTGTCGTGGGTAAGGGATTATTCAAATGGATGGGCATACAGCATTTTCCTTTTCATTAATAGCAACATTTATTTATTATTAAACTCACACACACTGTCTTTACAGGATGACCCCGATACAATAGTGGGTTGCAAACACAAACCAGATAAATTGAAAATCAACTTACGGCTAATACTTAAAAAACTAAACTTTAAAAATATGTAGAAAGCAACACTAAACTCTATAAACACAATCTAAGGTCAGCCTACAGAATTATATGTACCTATGTAATAATTATCAGAGTAAACTTTTTGTTTTTTAATGCTATAATATCTTAACCTAAAATACAAAATCAGACAACACAGAATATTAATAGGTATTTAAATATAACTGACAAAATTCAACAAAACTCTTGCGAATTCACTCAGATTGCACGAAAATATGTCTATCCTCTCATGAACTTCGTTTACTCAATACTCAATACTCAATATTTATTTGCGTATTCCACAATGTTACTTAGGTGGTAGTAATAGAAAATTATGTTACAATTGTGGACCCTGTTGGGCACAGCAAAGTAGGAGAGAGGAGGATCATGATTAAATTAGATAAAATTTAAAACAAATAGAAGTTAAGTATGAAGTATAGTTATGTTTTTTTTTTTTGTTTTGTATGTTGGTAGATAACTTGGTTTTTTGAATTTAGTTGCCTTTATTTAATTTTTTTTTTTGTCCTATTTATTTAAATTATAATTATGTATTTCAAATTATATTCGGAGTTTAATAATTTATTTATATTATACTATTTATTACTATATTTACCCTGTTTATCTTTTTAGAGTACTTATTTGTTTATCTATTTAAATATTAAGATTGCAAGTTTATTTGGCTTAGTTATTTAAATACTAATTTATGTACACTTACTTTATTTAATACTATCTTATAATTATTAGACTATTAGAAACTATTAGAGAATTTAATAGTGTGCTAACCAATACCTACATTATTATCTATTTAATTATTTATATTGCACATTTCTTTTAGTGTTTCCCGTATCTATTATTGCTTATTACTTTCTACAGTTTATGTATATTTTTGTACTATTATTTATTAGGATTATTATTTATTAGGAGTACTAGGAATTTAGTAAGAACATAATTATTGTTATTATTACACATATTGTGAGGGTGAGGGGTGTTTTTGACAGTAAGTTGGTTTTAGCATAGGTACTAAGGTCACCATATGTTGGCTATGGTCTGCGCGCAAGTGTTAGTCACCGCCTGAGGTATGAGAGCGACAGGAGGGGGGGGGGGGTTACGAAACAATAGGCTTTCGTAGTGTTTGCTTTGTCTTTCTACCACGTGCACCGGGGTCCTGTCGCTTCCATACTTCAGGCGAAGATTAGCACTTGCGTAGTCCGCACGCATAACAAACATATTGTGACTTTAAGCGGACTTGAGCGGTGTCAATATCCTCTTACATCAATACATTGTGCTCGTCTTTAAAGCGGCCCATGTTTAGTAGTACGTCTACAGTTTGATAGAGCAGTGATAGCCTGGCAGTTGACCGCTTGCCTTCCCTACGGGAGGGTCTGAGTTTCTATCTCGGACTGTACACCTTAATTTTCGAATTCATGTGCGAATCAGAATTTGATTATTATTTGCGATAGCGGTAAAAATAATATAGTAAGGAAAATAGCACAATTGTTGATGTGTGTAGTCTGCCAACCCACACCAGGCCAGCGTAGTGGACTAAGGCCTAAACTGTGACTTAAATCTTTCATATTGTGAGAAGCTTCCAAACTTTATACTACACTAGCGGCCCGTCCCGGCTTCACACGGGTGGACATTCTTCCCGTTTTTGCAACATTTTTCATTTATGCTCCACTCCTATTGGTTGTAGCGTGATATTATATAGCCTATAACCTTCCTCGATAAGTGGACTATCCAACACAAAAAGAATTTTTCAATTCCAACCAGTAGTTCCTGAAATTAGCGCGTTCAAATAAACAAACTCTTCAGCTTTATAATATTAGTATATATACAAAAATCAAAGATGCCTTCCGCGACTTCACAAAAGCTAAATGATAATGGCATTTTGACAGATTCCGTCGTTATCCGCTTAACAGTATCTCATGGCGACGGCTGAGGCTTCCATTAACGTTTTACATAATAAGATATAAGAATTATCACAAGAATCAACCTTGGAACTTTTGAGGACCACTCTCTGGTTTAAATATCTATCGTTAGCTTTACGAAGGTTCTATAGGGTTCCGCACCAAGAATTAAACTTCGTTCTAATCTTAGAAGCTTATAGAAAAAAAGTGCGCCGGTGATCTGAGTAAAAAAATAAATTTAAAAAATCAAAATACCCGGCTGCTTAAAAAAATAACTTAAAATAAAAACTGAAAAGAAACAAACAAGTACAGTGCAAATGATAAATTTTTATGCGGAATATAGCGACTTTTAAAGTCCCCATTTTAAGGACCCATTATTAGAAAAATTTGAGCCGGTCTAGATTTTTAATGGGTCCCGACTGTTAAAGTCGCTATGTTTGCTATGTTGTGAACTATGTTAATTTAACATAGTTCGTCGACTTTAATTATCTGAAAACATACGTTTTGGCGCCATAAATCCGCCATTTTAATATACCCAGTGACACTCGCGCAATAAAGACGAATCTAACGACATACCATTCATCAAAATCGGTTGAGCCGTTTAGTAGTTACGAGGGAACATAGGGACGGACATACATACAGGTCAAACACATAACCCTCCTATTTTGGCTTCGCAGCAGTCGGGTAAAAATACATAATACCCCGTAAATGTATACTTACGAACATAGGTGTCCTTATAGTCTGATACATAGATACATAACATAACATCACATCACACCACGCCTTGTATTCCCCAAAGGGTTCAGCAGAGGTGTTTTAGTACACCCTCGTTTCGCCAGTTATGTTTAAGTCCCATGTAATAGGGGGCGAGTGAGCCTATTGCCATTAACCGGGCACAAATCCAGACTTCGGGCTGTTACTAAGAAATTCCTATTAGAAAACACAATAACACATAGCCCGACCTGGGGATCGAACCCAGGACCCCATGCTCAGCAGTCGCGCTTGGGAGCACAAGGCTATCAAGGCAGTCATATAGTATATATACTGGCCTGCAAAAATAAGTTCTACACTTTTAATGATATTCACTTTTAAAGTGTGATGCTTAGTTTTGCAGGCCAGTGTAGATACAATGGAAAATAAAACTTGAAATGACAGCAAGGACGCACTCTTATCTTAAAAAAACTTAATCAAACTATTTAATTTACCCTCTATGAGCGAATCCCACTCCCACTTGACTGAATTTATTTTTCCTGGTGTTAGCAGAGGTAAGCCGATTCAGAAATGTAGATGAATCTCAGATGTCGACCTTCTAAGAATTATTTAAATTTTAACGCCATGTTTGATTAATAAAATTGATATCCACCACCAACGACCTGTGTTCCTCACTGCAAATGGCACAATTATTGTGTTCTAGCCCTTATAGTAAGAGTGCTTGTGTACTGCGTTCGACCCGAATCCGAAAAAAATCGGTTCGAGAAAACTTGGCTGGACTACTATGAATTCGGATCAGAGGCAGTTCACAAAGATTCGTACCTACAAATACTATTACAATTATTAGTTCTGATCGAATTTTATCAAAAATAAAATGCGTATTTCCCATCTTTTTTTACTTCCTTCTTCCGTTTTTTTTCGTGCCCGGATAAAATAATATATCATAAAATCGTGCCTGTTTTCCACTGAAGGGGTAAGCAGAGGTGTTCTCCTATTACAGGACTCTATACACCTACGTAGGCGACTATAGTTTTTTTATTGTTTTTATCTTCAGAACAATGCGACTGTGAATGTTACTGGATGTGCGACTGCTGATCGTGAGGTCCTGGGTTCGATCCCCAGGTCGGGCAAAGTGATATTGGGTTTTTCCGTGTGGAATTCCTCAGTAGCAGCCCGTAGTTTGGATTTGTGTCCGGTTGATGTCAATAGGCTCACCGCCTATTACATGGGACTTAAACATAACGGCGAAATGAGGGTGTTACTATACACCTCTACCCAACCCTTTAGGGAATACAGGTGTGATGTTATGTTTTTTATGTTTATTAGATAATCGTACACAAAACAAATAGGATGATTTCTGTATCACTTTCAGTTCAGTGCGTTCGCTTTTCACGTGACTTTGTATACGTATACGAGTAGCTGTAAATAAATCAGATACAAATGTTAGGAATGACATGGAACCCGCGCCTTTATATGACGGTTATGTTTTATGCGTCATTTATGTACGAATTATAGAGGGGCTCGTGGCTAATTACCAACCGCGTGGATCATACGATTTGTTGATGGGTGACCGTTCGTTGCACATTGAGACCCATCCGTGCCTCGGAGAGCGCGTTAAACAGTCGGTCCCGGGTGTCATACGAATACCTATGACAGTCGTTACAGGAAGTCGGAAGCCCGAAACTCTGACAACTGATTTAACCTTAAGATATCGGTCATTGCCTAGTAACTGGGTTGCGGAAGTCTGATGGCAGTCGCTCCGTATAAAATAATGGTATTCAGCAGTGGCGAAGGCTCCATACAACTCGATTCCTATCGGCTTCCCTTTCGAAATATGGCAAATACTAGTATCTATTATTTTCAATTATCATTTAAACAAATAATTAGGTATTTACGAAGTTACATTGCAGGTATAACATTTGCTTATGAAAGTAACAATCAAAGAAACAAATAAACGTCTACAATTTTTTTCGCAGCAACGTAACTTGAAACGACGCAAAAGAAAAGCCGGTCAGGCGCGGCAGGAATCCAGTACATTTAATTCATAGTTTCACTTGTAGCGATCGTGACCTTGAGGCAACATAACACCGCTAGATATAGCTACGATGGCAACCCGCGATTCATCGAGTTACGATAAGGACAGAGATAGGAAATGCGTACGCCAGAACGAGATGGAAATAATGCTACTGAAGTTCGTAATTTGTTCAGATAGTAATATTTGGATGACAGATTCACAACAGATTTTTTTCGCGCTTATTTAGATTATTGTTTTCACTTGTTCATTTGCATTTGATTTGATATATTCGTATCATAATTTAGAATCTTATAGCATTATTCATGTATTATTGTTGAAATTGATTTATTTGTGTAAACTAGTGATAGTTTTGCGAAGTGATAGTGCAGTAAAAACAAGGTTAGTAGCGTTGTATTGTTTGGTGATCGTCTATTTAAATAGGTATTTAGGTAAGTAAGGATAGTTTTTTTATTTTGTAGTTTTATTAGAAAGTAGTTATTTAAGTAGTGGTTTTGTTATTATTGAGTAAATTCGATACCATGGCGGCATTAGTGAACGTAGAATACTGTCTGACAGATTATTTGTTGACTGAGGAAACATCCTTTTCAAAGTTGAGTTTTGAAAATAAAAAACATGTAATTCAGTTAGGCCGTGCTCGCCCTGACATGATTATAAATTACAAACGACGCGATGGTTTTTTCAAACATTTTACCAGTTCTTTGTAAGTACGACAAATACCCTTGGCTTACGTGAAGTTGTAAATTAAATAAATTGTTTTGTTTTCCTTGCATATTATTCTCAGATTCTAGACGGGATTTAAAGATATTAATAATCTTTCAAATTCGTCCAAAAAACATGTTCAGACCGAAAAACATATCCGAAGTTGTTTATCTTTGCATGATTTCGGAAATCGTAAGATAGAAACATTTTTTGCTAATACGTATGAAGTTCATAATAGAAAAGTAGATCGGAATAGAAGTTTAATGAAACGGTTCATCGACACAGTAATTTTGCTAGGTAAAAAAGAATTAGCTTTTCGCGGCCACCACGAATATCCGGCATCCGATAACCGCGGTAACTACCTATATCGAAACGTTGTTATATTTAAGCAAGTATGATACCGTAATCGATTCGCATTTGGAACAATGTTCCTCAACACAGAATCCCACATTCTCTGGCCTTTCGAGTGATATATAAAATGATTTAATACAAAGTATCGCATTCGTTTTAAATTAAAGTTGGAAATAAATAAGGCTCAGTTTGTATCGGTCATGATTGACGAAACGCCCGATGTTAGTCATAGGGAGCAACTAACGGTAATATTTAGGTATTTATCTGAAACTGGAATCGAAGAACGTTTTCTTGGTTTCTATGACGTTAGCGTCAGTCGGACTGCTGATGTTCTTTTCATATCCATCCCCAAACGGCTTTTCTCAAAGCCACTTTTATTATACTTGCAACACACTGTTTCTATGTATCAGTGCTTACATGTATAGTGAAAGTGAGCTAAAGCCAATTCATCTGTACAAGATTTCAGCCACAGGGCCACAGCTATACGAGTAGTTACTGGAATTCATGCATCACACTTGAGCAAGGTAACCATTTTTTGGTTCGGCTTCCCTTTTAAGAAAATTCACCCTTCGCCACTGGTATTCAGTGGTATCTAGTTAGACTGGAAGCTGACCCTAACATAGTTGGGAAAAAGTTGGGCAGAACGATTTATACTCGAATTACTTTTCTTAAAATAAGAGGCCATGATACATTGTTGTAAATGATACATTACTGCCGCGGTCTGTAATGACTGCGTTGCTGGCAGCACTGATGATGGCCGAAAGTGCAGTGTAGCGCAGCTCCAGGCCATCACAGCGCGGTCAGCATTGCAGCTCTTGATGGACAAGCTGGAATAAAGGCCGAGACCGAAGGTCGAGGCCTTTATAGCGCGGACAGCAAGGGCTGCAATGATGACCAAGCATGAAGGCCGAGAGCGTAGCTAACCTAAGCTAGAAGCCATCATAGCGTGGCCAGCAGGGCGATCATTGGGGACCAAGGCTTGTATAGTGCTTTACTCAAACAATGCGAGTAATTTAAATAAAACCAGCTTAGTATAGTAAGAATTTATTTAAAGTAACGATTTGTTTCTTCCCTGGGCTTTACTTTTTTTTTAATGAGTCTTAAATGATTGTGCTGCCTGTACCTATACAGCCAAATTATGAATAAAAACTTTTTGCACCAGACTATTTTTGAAACAAAACTCGACAATAATGGATTTTCAAAGGAAATTGCTGGTGGCTAAAACTCACCAGCAATGAAATTCCATACAACTTTGCTGGCGCCTATTCAAGTAGCGCGGAAACGTCGACTTTGCTCAAAGAAGGTTGTCAAAATAATAACCACATTACAAGCTTTTTTGAGTATTTTTTTTAATAGATGGCACCACTCTCACGCACACTTAAGCCATTGTGGCTCTATTACTTTCATCATTTACGACAATAAAAAATGATCAACACAATTTTAAACAAATCCATTAGGCCACTCGGACCCCCATGGCCTCATTTATACTGCATGTAATCATTGTAATTCCTTAAAACCACAATCATGATCTATTTTACTGGTATAGATTAACACGGTACGGGATTTTAGTTGATTAAAAATAAAATAAACTGCATCGCTGGTATAGTGGTGGCAAGCGTGACTGCTGATCGTGAGGTCCTAGGTTCGATGCCCAGACCGGGCAAAGTGTATTGGGTTTATTATTATTGTATTGGGTTTATTGTATTTTATTGTTATGTAAAATAAAATACAAATTATCTTTTTCATCTGGCGATAATGGTTAGTGATAGTATCTTAACCGTCTACTAAGGGACAAATAAAAAAAATAAGCGAAAAAATACTAATTGCGATAGAACATTTCAGTACCACGCATAAATGAATGGAAGCACGGCGAGACACGGCGAGACTAGCGCGGTATCGCTCTGCGCAGTCAGTTAACTCAGAGCGCTAAAATGCCTCATATTAGAACACCATGTTTCTTATTTGGAATTAGTTTTTTTAATAGCAATGGGCTCACCCCCTATTACATAGGAGTTAAACATAATGGCGAAATGAGGGTGTTACTATACACCTCTGCCCAACCCTTCGGGGAATATAGGTGTGATGTTTTGTTCGTTTTTTATTGAATCCGAAAGGGTTAATCTGTTTCACCAGTAGACCACAAGTTTTGAATAAATTATACAATTTTGGATAAACGCTGTGCAGTTTCCAATGCCTATTACCATAACAATACATTGTTGGACACCCTATAACCCAATACATTGTTGGACCCAGTGCATAATATCAGCAAGCACATTGGGTCAACCGCGCGACGGGCGCAACGAGTATTCCCAAGGAGGGTTGATGTCAGGCAGGCGGCCAGTCATAAAACAATAAGCCAAAATCTCTAACAACATGGATTTATGAAATACATGTTGTGCCGACCCCACCTAGTGTGAGATAAGGGTAGGGAGAAGAAGAAGAGTTTCCAATGCCTATTACAGGAATACCGTTTTCTGCATCAGAGCCTTACCTAGTCGCGTACTGAGAGGTTCTTACGGTGTTTGTCTTAAGGCTCTTACGTACTATGCCGCCGGCCTTTTCCCGCGCAAGTGTAAATCAATAGGCGTCATGCCCTGAGGCCATGCCAATGGCTTAGTGTGTAGGAGCTTTTAGGCGGCGTAAAGCCTTTAACTATCGTCACAATGATTTCCAAGTCCACATCCCAAATGTTGACAATCTCGTATGCCAAATCAAAGAAGGTAACGTGCTATGGTTGTTCATTATCTTTTACATATCTATACTAATATTATAAAGCTGAAGAGTTTGTTTGTTTCTTTGAACGCGCTAATCTCAGAAACTATTAGTTGGAATTGGAAAATTATTTTTGTGTTGGATAGTCCATTTATCGAGGAAGGTTATAGGCTATATAACATCACGCTACGACCAATAGGAGCGGAGCATAAATGAAAAATGTTGCAAAAACGGGAAAAATGTCCACCCGTGCGAAGCCGGGACGGGCCGCTAGTGTAGTATAAAACAAAGTCGCCCCCGCTGTCTGTACGCTTAGATCTTTTAAACTACGCAACGGATTTTAATGCAGTTTTCAGCAATAGATAGAGTGATTCAAGAGGAAGGTTTATATGCCCCACATTAGTATCTATACACTGCACCCGTGCGAAGCCGGGGCGGGTCGCTAGTTTCATAATAAATCACGCTTATAAAAGGCTCTGGTAGGTTGCAAGTACATACCCATCGCCCGACCAATAACAGGCCCCGAAGGATGGCGCGCCATGTTCCGCACGCGCCTCTCAGAAGGACGTGGGGCATGGGGAAGACCCCACCAAAGGAGAGGTCCACCAGCAACTGGTGGACCAAGGCCTTGGGTTGCGATGCATACATTTAGTGAATCCCGTGACCCCGGCCATAGGTTAAAAGGATGAACGCCGTGGGTTCTTAGCCGGTAAGAGTCCGGCAGACCCCTTCGCTTTCCCCGGGCGAGGGACATCCATGAGGATTTTCCCATAATAAAAATAAAGAATAAAAAAAAGGTTGCAAATACATAGTACTGGCAAAACACGAATGGTAATCGCGTTAGGTATAATAATTATGGCGTGTGAATAGTTCATAAAACATTACCAAGGCCCATCTAACACTGAAAAATATGCGGAAACTGTAAAAAACATTAACAATAAATAAACATAATTGTGAGTTAACAACATGGTAGGCTATAGCTACCGGTTGAATGCTTTCCTTCCATGCATGTTTTTTGTTAACTCACATAATTATACAAGGTTAGTCGGAAAGGGGGTACTAACCCGCGGGCCACTTAATGTATCACTGATGACTGCTTTAAAGAAGGTATTAAAATTTAAAAATTCGATATATTTTTTTTCATGCAAAATGATTTTTATTTTAGTTTTTTTCAAAAATTCTTCATCCCTGCTTTAGTTACTAATTCAGAAAATAGAACTTCTAATCCTTGACCCCAAATATGACCTAAAATGTAAACACAGCTGATCATAGCTGAGGATAGATAGAATTTAGCGTATTTTTTATGCAATCTTTGAACAGCTATTTCTTTTAAACTAGTGACTTTTGGGGAACGTTGTAGGACAAAAGTTATCCATTATTATAGGTACTCTAACACCTTTTCGGCTTAGTACCCCCTTTCCGAGTAACCTTGTATAATTAGCCTATTACTGTCCCACTGCTGGGCACGGACTTCTTCTCAGAATAAGAAGGGTTGCAGCATTAGTCCACCACACTGGCCTGGTGCGGGTTGGTAGACTACACAAACCATCGAGAACTTTATGGAGCCCTCTCAGGTGTGCAGGTTTCCTCACAATGATTTCCTTCACCGTTAACGCAAGTGATAATCAAATTATGATCCGCATATAAATTCGAAAAGTCAGAGGTGCAAGCCGGGATCGAACTCAGACCCTCTTGCATGGAAGGCAAGTGTCCAACCGCTAGGCTATCACTATTCAGTAATCCACTTACACTGAAAATCGTCCCGAATAAGATATTTCATCTTTAAAAATCAAAACAAATCTTGCACCAACCAGTTTTATAATAATTGGAAGAGAGGTCAAAATGAGAGGTCTCACTTCACACACAATTAGGCGTCGTTCCCACTGCATGACAAAAGCGTCCCTTATCAAGCAGCGAGCCACTGCTTTCTGCTAGCCTCACCTCGTACCCGCGGGTTTATAGCCGTATAGATTCGGGCCATAAGATAAGCGGGCAATACGAACTAGTGGTTCATTGGTTTGGTTTTCGAAAAAATACATTATATTTATAGGATATTCTTTGTACCTAGCTCTGAAGTCAAGCAAGCAAATTTTTTATATTGATAAAGATTTTTTATTCATATCAGCAAGCACATTGGATCACCCGCGCGACGGCGCAACGAGTATTCCCAAGGAGGGTTGATGTCAGGCAGGCGGCCGGTCATAAAACAATAAGCCAAAACCTCTAACAACATGGATTTATGAAATACATGTTTTGCCGACTCCACCTAGTGTGGGATAAGGGCAGGGAGAAGAAGAAGAAGAAAGACTTTTTATTCGTTAATAAAATAAATATGTATGTACCTATATGTTCTGAAAGTGATTAAAATCCTAATTCATTGCAAGTTACTAAATATGTCATTAATACACCGGGGAGCAATGAATCCAGGTCACCAACATAAACAAAACATGATTAAAATGTTAAACAATGTTTTCCGAGATATTAAGGTTTATGTTGGTGACCCAGATTCATTGCACCCGAGTGTATATCAATTTATGAACTTGACTAGCAATTTGGGTTTTTCCTATTTATTAATACAAATCGAGTATTTCTTTCATAGTCCCCCTGTGGGGACGGGTTAGAATATAAAACTTTCTCACCGCACGCTAGGAATAGACGCGTGTTGTAAGATTCAACAAAACCCAGCACGCTTGGTGGTAGAATCTATACGGTCCGCCTGGCTAGCTACCACCCTCACATTAAAGTCAGGCGCCAAGCAGTTTACTGTGTTCCATCTTATGTATGTGAGAGCCAGAGGGGTAAAGGGGAATTCCTCTCTCTATATTTCTGTTCCTTGGATTCCTTTGCTCCATCTTAGACCCTGTCTGCGCTTACCATCAAGTGAAACTAGGGCCAAACGCGATCAAGTCATAAATAAAACAAAAAAAAACTTTACACAATATTGGAATGTTTGGTGCTGCTGGTATAACTTAATAAGAGTTATTGCAAAAAGAGCAACATGACAAAATTTTAAGAAGAATAATCGTTACTCGTAACTGTATAATTTATCACAACAAATCTCAGTAACAATATAAAATGTCAACGAACCTACCTCCGTTCTCGTGGCCCCAATCTTTTTGTATGACTTTATCAGCTTTTTTTGGTACATAGCGTGTAAATTAGGCCTATGCTACATTAACCACGCTACGGCTGACCTTTAGCGACAATGGCGTAAAAAATATATTCTAGTTAACTTTGAATTTTAGCTTTTCCGCTAGTTCACACAGAAACTGTTTACAGGACCGTTTTTATTTTGGTGATGGCGCCTATAGTTGTATGAGCGAGTTCACATGCACGACAGTATTCCAAATCCCGATATTTTTACACATTCCGTTTTGTCATCAAAAACTGGATGCCGAAACAGCATAAAAAACGGATCCATACATCAAAATGTATGGAGAAGTATGGGTGCCTTCACACACGATCCGTTATTTTTATCGTATCTTGCCTGCCAGATGCTGTCTATCAAGATCTGTAAGAACGGAACGGAATTCGACAGATGTGAACGACACATCCAGTACCGACAGATCAGTTTAAAACGGTCCTACGAAAACGGATCCGCTGTGTGAACGGGCTCTTGGGATTATGTTCCCTGGCGTGTTCAGTTTAGTTTCATCATCATCCTATTCCTGAGTATGTTGGGGTCGCTTTACAGGTAACAAGTCATAAACAAACAGTAAACACCAATTTGCATTTCGTCGCTGGGCAGTGATAACCTCGTAATTGCAATGAACGTAATTTTACAGGAGAAGATAATAACTGTTAAAAAAGAAACGATGTGTAGATGTAAGGTTATTCTGTTTTATTATCTACTAGCGGCCCGTCCCGGCTTCGCACGGGTGGACATTTTCCCCGTTTTTGCAACATTTTTCATTTATGCTCCGCTCCTATTGGTCGTAGCGTGATGTTATATAGCCTATGACCTTCCTCGATAAATGGACTATCCAACACGAAAATATTTTTTCAATTCCAACCAGTAGTTCCTGAGATTAGCGCGTTCAAACAAACAAACTCTTCAGCTTTATAATATTAGTATAGATTCATCAATCTATTTCATCTTAGAGCTGTGCACGTTCGTTCTAAATATGCATTACAAGGTTTTCAACCCAACAAAAGATAAACAAATAATAAAAATGATTTTGTGCTTTACGAGGTTTTCACTGGCCAGCGACGATTTTCAAATGTAGAGGGAGCAGTTTCGTTCCATGTTACTATTACTCCGTGGCGGCGCAGGTGCAGTCGCAGCCAAAGATTTTAGGGGGAGTCAAATAAGTTGAATTTATTGCACATTTTTTTATCTATTTTTAGCTTTGTCAATATGACGTGTACGATTGTGGGGGTGTCATGCCCTACGACCCCCCCTTTGGCCTGCCACTAGGCGACTATAAAATGATTTTCATTGGTTGAGTTCATAGCGCGTAGTCAGCACATGTAACTAACTTGGGTGATGTCCGTCGGTTATCTATCTATCTAGAGATACTCTTAAACTGCTTGGCTTGTGCTGAGCCTGACAACAATGGAGTAGCACACTGGGCCCCAGTGACTAGGGAACTAATGGCGCCACCATCGACTGTACCAAAGCAATTTCATTGGTTAAAAATTGTTTGACATTATTGCTAATGTTAATTTAACCCGTTCTGATTGGTTGTAATTGGTACAAACAGAGCTGCTGCCATCTGCTTTCGTTTTGCGTGTGCCAGCCCATTCGGCGCAACCGTGAGATACATTAATTTGCGTCATGCTAGTCGTCAGTACGTCTCAAAGGAAAGTGTCAAAATGACGATCCTTTATCAAAACATCAGTATAGGCAAAGGAAATAATGGCGCGTTTATTATGTCGGACACCGTATACGGCGCCGCTTTCGGTTGAACAGGATCGGTTAACAGAATTGGGTTGTTTTCATTAGATTGGTTCACCGAAAACGGCGATCGCTTACGGTTTCCACTGAATACGTTATTACACTAATCGGAGACAGAGTACGGACTGAGACCGAATACACCCAACCGAATACCTGTTGACACAAGTCGTTGACCAAATACGGTTGCAGCCGTAAACGGCGTAACCGACTTAATGTAAACGCGGCATAAAGCAGTTTGCTCTCGAGCGTATTCATAACATAACCTTAAACTCAAAATGCACTACACTCTACTGAGCCTGTAACATCGTCGTAGTCTAACATTGCAAATCGTCGCTGCGCAGTGAAAACCTCGTAATTGCAATAAACGTAATTTTACAGGAGAAGACTGTCTGTTAAAAAAAGGATGAAGTGTAAATGTAAGGTTCTTCTGTTTTATTATCTATTCATCAATCTATTTCATCTTAGAGCTGTGCACGTTCGTTCTAAATATGCATTACAAGGTTTTTAACCAACAAATGAATAACAAATAAAAATGAATTTGTACTGTACGAGGTTTTCACTGCACAGCGATGAAATTGGCCTCTTCTAAAAACAAGGGTAATTCCAAAGACATCGATCTGGAATCCACTAGCAAGTTAAATTGGGCTAGTTCTTCTTTTCGTGTGGTTAGTGACTAACCTGGTGTCAGAATTTATGCCGCTCATGGGCCTCTGACTTGGCTTCACATGCCGTCGAGAAATATCTCTCAGCCATGCCGGTTTCCTCACGATGTTTTCCTTCACCGTTAAGCAAATGATAATTACACAATACGCACTTGCATCCGAAAAGTCAAAGGTGCGTGCCTTGGTTTCGAACTCGAGACCTATGACTTGGCAATCCGACGGTCACACCACTAGGCTATCACAACTACCTAGTCTTGCCACCATAAATATTGTCACGAAGAAAACTATTTTTTTATTCCAAATAATATTTATTACTTTTACAGTGTGTTAATTTAATACATAAATATAAAACAATTTAAAATATAAAAAGCTTATTTGAAGTGGTCTCCATTGGCTGCAATACAGTCCTTTAAACGTCGAGGCCAGTTATCAATAGAAGCACGCACTCTTTCAATGGGAAAATTCTTCACTGCTAATCGTATGGATTGTTTTAGGGACTCCAAATTATCATGGCGTTTAGAACAAGCCGTACTCTCTAAAACTGACCATAAATCATAATCCAGCGGATTAAGATCGGGACTAGACGACGGCCAGTCTTCAGCTCTGATGAAGTCCGAAACGTTCACTTCCAAACAAGACTGCGTGGACCGAGCTTTATGACCCGGCGCCGAGTCTTGTTGGAAGGACCATACTTGGTTATTGAACATGGTGTTCTTAAGGGGCTTAACTACCTTTTCAAGAATGGTATCTTGATACACTTGTGCCGATGTTTTGATACCTTTTTCACAAAAATATGGCTCAGTCACTCCTTCATAGCTAACAACCCACCAAACCATCACTGAAGTCGGATAATGCCCACGTTGCACTCTGTCGACTAATTGGGAAGCTTCCTTAGAGCTTTGAGCATAAATACGGTCATTTTGTTTGTTAAAATGTTGCTCAATTGTAAAGATTTTCTCATCCGTAAACAAAAATTTTCTGTGACCTTCCTTTGCGTACCGCTTCAGTAGTTGTTTCGATTTTACCACCCTATTCTTTTTTAAATTATTAGTTAAAAAATGACCAGTGCGTCTTTTATAGGCTGCAAGTCCTAAGTCATCTTTTAAAATACGCGACATGGTTCTGGGTGCTATCTTCATCTCCAGAGATGAAATCTTTTGCTTTCGGACAGGATTTTCTTCGAATTCTTTCTCTTACTGCTTTGACCACCTTTTTCGTACGAACACTACGTGGACGGCCAGATCTTTTTCTGTCACAAACAGAGGAGGTCTCATTGTACCTATTAATAGCCCGGTACACAAACATTTGACTAATACCAAGCGTATGGAGAGTTTTAAAAATTGCATTTGGCTCCATACCAACTTTGTGTAATGCAATCACAGCGAATCGGTTCTCTTTATCACCCCACTCCATTTTAATATCGCAAAATGTTGTACAATATATTGGCGCCAAAATTAGAAAATTCAATGAACAATCGTATAAAAATGACAAATTCCAAATTCAAATGTAATATCTTAATTATTTTTAATTGTAACAGTATTTATGGCCAGACTAGGTATATTATTACACTAGTTTAATTATTCAAGGAAGTCGACTTGATGCGGGTGTAGGGTTGCAAGGCCCAAAAATAGAAAAGCCGGTCACAGATTCATATTTAGCCGGACATTTAGCCTGACTGGTTTTTAAAAGAAAAATAAATGAGAGTTTTATTTGTGTATTTATTACTGTTATTCATTTGAGATTTACTCTACTCTTAATTATATGTTACTAGCGACCCGCCCCGGCTTCGCACGGGTGCAATTTACATACTAATGTGGGGCATATAAACCTTCCTCTTGAATCACTCTATCTATTGCTGAAAACTGCATTAAAATCCGTTGCGTAGTTTAAAAGGTCTAAGCGTACAGACAGCGGGAGCGACTTTGTTTTATACTATGTAAAGAAGAAGATTATGAATCATCGGCATCTTTTGGCGGAGCGGGGTTGACCAAAAGCCGGACAAGTCGGACTTGTATATGTTTGGCCGGACACTACTGTAAAAAGCCGGACACATGGCACACAACCATATGCGAGTGTGTACACAGTGAAAGTCGGTTGATATCAACGGGCGCAATTTAACTTCCTACTGAATTTAACGCTTTAGAGACAACACGGTTACTCCTCTCGCATATTACACTTCCAGTAACTGTGAATGAAATCTGAACACAGAAGACTGCGTTTATACGACAGCGGCGCTTGTAGCGTGTGGCGTGGCGATGGCGGTGGTGGTGGTTGGTGGTAGTGGTTGGTGGTGGTTGGTGGTAGTGGTTGGTGGTGGTGGTTGGTGGTGGTGGTTGCTGGTGGTGGTTGGTGGTGGTGGTTGGTAGTGGGGGTTGGTAGTGGTGGTTGGTGGTTGTAGCGTGTGGTGTTGGTAAAACTTCTGAAACATTCTCTATACAACGCCACGCCGCACGCTGCACACGCTGCTCTCTTGTAAACGCAGCCCAACACTGCACTACGTCGTAGAATCAAATATTCCAAATTAAATCGTACAATTTAATATTAAATAAGAGAATTAAGAGGTACTTCAAAGAGACATGATGAATACACAACAATCATGAGGCTTCCTTCAATGTCTGCTAAAGAGGTAATCTCATCGAGATCCAGTTCCTTGGCTTTGATCATTTGATGTCTATTCCTCAGATTAAAATCTATTATATTATTTTTGTATAGAACGATTTTGGAGTAAATATTAGGGTGGCCTTCAAGGTCAATTAAGATTTCCAGATATCGTTACGATTTCGACACGTTTAGGTTTACCAGTAAAAGTCTGGAGAAACTATGAAAGTTATTCATACTACACACAAACTATAATATCCAGTATACTTATAAACTGACCTCTAATAGTATGGAAGTTCCGTACAATGAGAGGTCAGCTTATACTGGGAAAATATAACTTGATTTGTCGCCGTGTGTATAGATGAGACTAAAAAAATAATAATAACATAATATAACATCACGCCTGTATTCCCCGAAGGGTTGAGCAGAGGTGTATAGTAACACCCTCATTTCGCCGTTATGTTTAAGTCCCATGTAATAGGGAGCCTATAGCCATTGCCATCAACCGGGTACAAATCCAAACTCCGGGCTGGTACTGAGGAATTCCATACGGAAAAATCCAATAACACCTTGCTCGAGCTGGGAATCGAACCCAGTACGTCACGATCAGGAGTCGCGCTTGCCACCACTAGATCAACGAGACAGAAGCAAAAATATACTATCCAATCTATACTAATATTATAAAGAGGAAAGATTTCTATTTTTGTATGTAACGAATAAACTTAAAAACTACTGGACCGATTTCAAAAATACTTTTGTCGTTAGAAAGCTATATTATCACTGAGTAACATAGGCTACGGGCGGAGCCGTGACCGAACACAGCTAGTAATAAATACATGTATTCAACGTTAAAAATATAACCAACATTTTTGAACGGCATTTAACAAAAGCTAAATATATTCAAAGTCTACGATAAACGTCTGGCGGCAGAATTAAAAATACTATACATTCCTGAATCCTTTGTATACCGTGACGTCATCTTGGAGTTATCTACTCCGCCATTGTTAAAAATTTCACGGCACCGTACAAGATTTTACGTCATTACTCTTATGACATCGAAGAACATTATCTACGTGGAAAGGATGAAAGAAAACGGACAATGTCGGTCGTAGGTGGTAGGTGGGTGCATTAAAAGAGCCTCCACGAGTGATGATATTTTGGTAAAGTCGCTTTTAGTATAGTCGCCGGCACGTAACTTGGCAAGAGTAGAGAAGAAAATTCCTATCCTTACTTTCTTTCTTCTAAACAGACATTTAAAAAAAAAAAATTATGGCAATAACCATGGAATAAATGACAAACAATAAAAGTGACCATTTTTTTGTTGCACTAAGTGTACATGCGCAAACTTACTCACACTACGACAAAACCTTGTCAAGTTACGTGCCGGCGACTATAGGTCAAAGCACACATATCAACTCGGAAAGGGATCGTCACCGTATCAACTCGAGCCGTTCAGTATTCTTCGTATGAAACTCCCTACTGCAACGCACACTAATCGGAATCGTAACGTAATCGCCTCGCCTCGGGACAACCTCACGAACCGTGGTGCGGTGCGTGGTCAACTTGGTTCCCGCGCTTACGTCTCTCCGTACCCGAGCTTACGTCTCTTCGTCCACCCTTGCCCCTCTCACTACTGTTACTGCGAGCCGTAAGCGCGGCGTCACCTAGCCGTAGCCGAGTCTACGTATCGGAGCTGCTGATTCGCTTTGGTTACGTGCTTACGTTAACTTGACACCTGTTTGAAGGCTTTGATCCCTTTCCGAATTGATATGTGTACTTTGGCCATATAATTCCGGCGCACACTGAGTATTCAGCACCGGTACCAACCTTGCTAACTGGCGAATCTTTTCACCACAGCATGAGCTGTTCTCATGCTCAGGCTGACACAAGAGAAGAATAATTATGTAGAAATATTTCAAGACTAGGGGGTTATATTCTGACCATATTGAAGCAAGGAATTCTATGGTCAGGGGCGTAGCTACCGCCGTATCTGCCCGGGGGCCCCCAACGTGCGTAAGCAAAAAATAATAAAAACTGTCAGACCTGTTACTATTGTCCATAGAGGCAGAAACTTTAGAAAAACTAAAGTCATCATCAGCTATAAATGATATAATAAATCAGTTTGCCGAAAAAAGGCAAGGAGAGTGTATATTTAATTTGAAATGTTTGTAAAAATTTTGGAAAAAGTGACAAATAGATAATTATGATGAATAAATATTTCTTTTAATTTTATGCAAACAGTTTTTTTTCTTTTGTGAGTAATCTTTACCCTTCCTAAGGGCCCCCAATCAAATTTTTATACGGGGCGCCGCCAAGGCACACTACGCCACTGTCTATGGTGATAAGACTGTGGTTGAGCAAGAAGTTTCTATAATAAGTCTGGTTTGCTTGAAGATTGAGGACATCAAATGCCAGATCTGAAATTTTCAAACTCGCAAATGTAGAGCTTATCAAGTCTTAGATTAATAAGTAAACGTCACAGAGAAAAATGATCTTACTAGTTGGTTTGATAAAATTACTAGTATGACTCTTTTATTGCAATACACAATTTTCTACTCTAAAAACAATTCTACAAGAAAAAAAACAAACATAATCAGCCCATTACTATCCCACTGCTGGGCACGGGCTTCTTCTCAGAATGAGAGGGGTTTAGGCCTTAATCCATCACGCTGGCCTGGTGCCTACACCATCGAGAACTTTGCGGAGCCTTCTCAGGTGTGCAGATTTCCTCACAATATTTATTCCTTAATCGTTAACGCAAGTGATAATCAAATTCTGATCCGCACATGAATTCGAAAAGTCAATGGTATGGGCCGGGATCGAACGCAGACCATCCTGCATGGAAGGCAAGCGTTCAACCACTAGTCTGTCACTGCTATTAATGCCAAAAACAATTCCACCGGAGCAAAAAATAAATCAAAACATGGAAAATATAACCAGAACACCAGTGAACCTTTAAATTGAATCGCCCGCCAATTGCGCTGACCACGGGAGCTGACTCAGCATTCTTTCTATTTTATGTTACAGGGACAAAAATGACAGTTTTATGAACGGGCCACTAAATATGAAAAGCTCATTAAACAAGGAGCTTTGAATGTATATATTACTATACTCTTTGTTTGAATGCTTACCCACAGTCTACTTATATTTTGTGTACTTGAAATCCAATAAAAGATGAGAAAAAGCTATAAATAAAGAATTTTATATAATTAACATTTAACCCCTCAGAGGATGAATTTTCAATAATCCTTTCTTAGTACTCACCTACGTTATACAAGGTTACCCGGAAAGATACTAAGCCGCGGGCCACTTAAAGTATCACTAATGACTATTTTAAAGCAAGTGTTAAAATTTCAAAATTCAATAATTTTTATTTACATACAAAAATATTTTATTTTAGTTTTTCAAAAAAAAAAACATACCTGCTTTAGTTATGAATTCAGAGAAAATTTAGTTTCTAATCCGTGACCCCAAATATGACCTAAATTGTAAACACAGCTGATCATAGCTGTGGATAGATAGATTTTAGCATATTTTTTACGAAATCTTTGAAAAGCTATTTCTCTTAAACTATCGAGTTTTGGGGAAAATTGTAGAACAAAGGTTATCCCTTATTATGGGTACTTTAACACCCTTTCGGCTTAGTACCCCCTTTCCGACTAACCTTGTATGATGACTTCGTGTGCAAGATTTAATGCTGCTAGACCCACCGGTTTAAACTGTGCATTGTCTGTAAGTCTGAGAGTTAGAGATTTATTAAGTAGATTGATAATTACACATGGTCACGATACAGATACTATAACATTTTATATACGAGTATCTGCGCATATAAACTTTTATGATCTAAAGGTATCGCACAATGAAAAGATACTACGATATGTACTCAGATATAGATATGGGTATCTGCAACATGCGTGCCTTTAAGCGCCTTTTCCGTTAAGGTTAGTTCTTCTCCTTGCGTCGATCCTCACTGTTGAGGATTGTAGTCTCTTTAACGATTACATTCTCGTCTTAATGGCATCACGTCAGCTTGGCATGGTATGGATTATGACTAGTTTATTTGAGACTACCACGCCAGCATCACTTTGTATTTCCCAAGGAAAATGGAGGCTTATATGGACAATGGAACGCAGATTTTCACTTTTTCGCATCGATTTAGCTTTGGTTGCAGAAAACACCATGATTTCACAGGTGATGCTTTTAAGTGCATCTAATACCATCTAGCTTTTAGCGAATAGATGTTCATTAATGTGTTTAGTTTCTAATACTTCCTATTGTTGTCCAACAGAGGTCTATGATTACGAGTAATAAAGGGCGAGCTAATTTCTTTTTCAATTTTTCATATTTTTCCTGTCCATCCAGCCCAAAGGTTGTCGAGAAGATATCACTTTTAGCGATAAGACCGCCATTGTACCCTTAATTACATAACTAATATTGTAATTCTACTACTCTTAACCGCCCGTTCACACAGCGGATCCGTTTTAACGGATCCGTCGATACTGGATGTGTTGTTCACATCTGTGCCGACAGATCAGTTAAACAAATGGCAGCTGCGTCGCGTTTGGCAGACAGGATACGATAAAAATAACGGAACCCGTATTTTTTACTGGATTCGGAATACTGTCGTGTATATCTTCTTCTTTTCGTGTGGTTAGTGACTAACCTGGTGTCAGAGTTTAAGCAGCCCATGGGCCTCTGACTTGGCTTCACATGCCGTCGAGAAATATCTCTCAGGCATGCCGGTTTCCTCACGATGTTTTCCTTCACCGTTTTTAAGCAAGTGATAATTATACAATACGCACATGAATCCGAAAAGTCAGAGGTGCGTGCCTTGGGTCCGAACTCGAGACCTATGACTTGGCAATCCGACGGTCACACCACTAGGTTATCATTGCTATTACTACTGCTCCGATACGATTTCAGCAACTCTCTAAACTCCAGTTCAACAAATCGTGTTCAAGCTATAATTTTCAGCTTCATCGCGCAGTGTAGTACTAAACTTAGAGCAAGCGACCGCAACTCGACGAAGTTGTTGCAACTTGACTGAGATCCGTCTGAGAACTGAGTAACAAACGCACTTAACTGATGCTTATTGCAAACTTGTATTAACAATATCATACTGACGTTTTGTGCACCTCCCGCTATTCTAGTCAATAATTTAAATTGTTCTGCCTAGCGTTTTCTCAACTAAGAGCTCTGCCTCATTAGTGCGTTGCGTTGGGTCGTCGCAGTGGCAACGCTGCGTCGTTTTCCATATATTTTAAATGGCATGCCACATTAAAGCATTGCGTCGACGTCGTGCGTCGTCGCAACGCAGGTGTGGCATACAATGCGTTGATCCGTTGCGACGACGCAACGCAACGCACTAATGAGGTATCGCCCTAAGTTGTAGTCAGCTTCCAGTCTAACCATATGCAACTGAATGCCAGTATTTTACACGGAGCGACTGCCATCAGACCTCCGCAGCCCAGTTACTGGGCAATGTCGATATCCTAAGATTAGACCAGTTGTCAGACTTTCGGGCTCCTGACTTCCTGTAAGTCATAGGATTCGTTTGACACCCGGCACCGACTGTTTAACATGTACTACGACGCACGAAGGTGTCTTGATGTACAAAGAATGATCACCCATCCACGGACTGACCGCGACAAGCGCAGCTTAACCTTGCAAATCATATGATCCGTACGGTTGTTTGGTGCCACGAGCCACAAGTATCATGTCTTTATATTTTTTCCTTATCATTTATTCTAGAAGCTCATAGCTACCACGCAGATTGTCGATATGTAAAGTTATGCCGCGGTTTCCACGGTCATACGATGGATGGGTGGACGTTCTTCATACATCATGCCTCGGATGGTATATTATGAAAGTCGTTACGGACAGTCAGAAGCCCGAAAGTGCGACAGCCGGCCTAACCACAGGACTTTGGTTTTCCCCTTTAATTGGGTTACGTAGTTCAAATTGTCGTCTCCTCTATCAATAGATTTGGCACGTAACTTGACACATGGCCCACTGTGCGTTTACACAACCGAAATTGCAGGAGCTACTAACATAAAACATAATTAAACCATTGCTGTCCCACTGCTGGGCACGGGCCTCTTCTTTTCAGAATGAGAAGGGTTTAGGCCGTAGTCCACCACGCTGGCCTGGTGCGGGTTGGCAGACTACACACACCACCGAAAACTTTATGGAGCCGTCTCAGGTGTGCAGGTTTCCTCACGATGTTTTCTTTCACCGTTAACGCAAGTGATAATCAAATTCTGATCCGCATATGAATTCAAAAAGTCAGAGGTACGGGATCGAACTCAAACCCTCCTCCATGGAAGTCAAGCGTTCAACCGTTAGACTATCACTGCTATTATTGGGGGCTACTAGTGTATATAAATTGATAACAATAGCAACACTATTCAGATTTGTATGACAATTGTATAAGTCTGCAAATAACAATACAGTCACTGTAATATGAAGGTAATAGACATTTGAATAATATCTCAGATGAAACGATACTGAATAAGTTTATCAACATTTTAGACCTTGTCCTTGAATCATTTATTTGTAAAATTTGAATGCGATAAAATCCATTAATTGATGACTGGAAACGCAGTATTTACCTTCAGTGGTAGCTCGTTCTACTCCCACAAAAATACTAAGAATTGCAATTTAACCTATATTGACATTTAATTTAAAATGCACTATAGTTCAAAATATTGGACTAGAAGATTCTTTTTTTATTATTAAAATTGTGTCCCACGTTGGGCGCCAAAAAAGATGGAAGATTTTTAAGTCCTACAATAGGTAAGGTGTGATAATGATCATTAACGATTAATATGTGCTATATTAGTAATGCTTGATATAAAGGGCAAAACTCATCACTGAGTGGAGCCCACACAACGTCCGACGACGTCGCAGCAGGCCCAGAAGGTGATGGCGGGACGAGCTAGATACTTATTGGAAGGACTGGCCGCAGAAAACCCTAAACTGAGAGGCGTAGAAGGAGTATAGGGAGGCCTTTGCCCTGTAGTGGGATGATCATGGCTGAATAATAATCATAAATTGATATAAAGGACTGTCGAAGGACCAGCCGCCTATATGAAGGAGTAAGAAAGTGTATCAAGAATTATTTTTTATACTTGCTTTGGATATACCTACAAGGAATCATTTTAACAAATAACATTTATCAATTTTTTAAACTGTAGCGAAACAAAGTAGGTTCTGTTCTGCTAAAATCCGAGTTTATTTACAATGGAGTAGGTAAATGTTATCTAGTACTTAATTATACAATCAAGTTCTACATTATATCAACAGACATACAGTATTGCAGGCATTGCAGTGAGCGTGTGTCAAGGACAGCGCATACACGATTAGGGCGTCTCTCCCATACGGTCATGGCTGCAAATGACGGAGTGACATCCCTACGTCAATATATCTCAAACTACCCACAGGATCAATTGTACTATGATAACGTATTAGTCTATGTCCAGCAGTGGACTTCAATCGGGTAAGTAGACAGAATGTCTAAAATAAACATATGACAATTTTAGAAAAGTAATTAAATGATTGACAATTGATTAACTGAGTATAGTTGAGTGAGTGTCTTATGGCGGCAAGGCGTCCTAGGTTCGATTCCCAGGTCAGGCAAAGAATTATTGGATTTTTTCGTGTGAAATTCCTCAGTAGCAGCCCGGAGTTTGGATTTGTGCCCGGTTGATGGCAATAGGCTCGCCCCCTATTACATGGGACTTAAAACATGAGGGCGAAATGAGGGTGTTAGTAACACCTCCGGATCCGTTAACACGGATCCGCTGTGTGAACTAGCTGTAAGACAAGACATGATGAATACTATTTTTGGATAAGAAGTCAAAAATCATAGCTTGTATGAATTCCAACATTCTTTGTAGTTACAACATATTTAGGTAGGCAAAAGTAGCTAATTTTGCTCTTTATGATCCAAAAATATAGTAAGAAGTCACATATTACACATCTCTTGAACCAAAGCTATAATGGAAGAACACAGTACAGTTTTCAATGAGCGACTTGACGTATTTGCGTCCTCATACGCAGTGACAAGGAGCTCCTTATAACCCGTGACAAGTGTCACTTACGAGTGATATGTGACAAAACCAGTGCTTTACAGAGCTAAGTACAGTATACTAATCCTTCCGCGATAATCTGAAAGTAAATAAAACAGCTTTGATGCGTAGTACCCGACCTTCATGGCTGAATATCCACGTCACGCCAAGTTCTCGAAGGTAGCAAAGAGCCTAGATATAGCTAGAGATAGCGTAGAAAGCACATAGCCTAAAGGCTGATTTACACGAGGATTTCTCGGAGCGAGACTTGTTCTGTCTTTGTCTTTCTCTACGATGAAAACAGAGATAGCGTGAAACTCGCTTGGAGAAACTATCTCCGTGTAAATAAGTCTTTATGATTGTGCGCTTACCTTCCACGCAGGACGGTCTGAATTCAATCCCAGCCCGCACCTCTGACTTTTCGAATTCGTATGCAGATCAGAATTTGATTATCACTTGCGTTAAACATTGTGAGGAAACCTGCACACCTGAGAGGGCTTCAAAAAGTTCTCGTGTGGTCCACCAACTCGCACCAGATCAGCGTGGTGGAGTAAGACCTAAATCTTTCTCATTCTGAGAAGAGGCCCGTACCAGTAGTGGGACAGTAATGGGTTGATTATGCTTATGTTCATGATTTAGCCAGATATGTACTATCACCCACAGTTTGGCTAAGGTGATAAGTCTTTTTTCTCAGGCACAATGCGAAACCTCAACCTGCTACTGCGCAATTCCTAATAGAAAATAACAATCACACTTGCGAATCGCAGCCAAAACCTAACACTGGACAGTCGTACTTGCGACCACTAACCATGTGGAATATAACATTTGAAATACAACTCCAATCTAATTACTTCCTATTACGATTAAACAACTTTATTTTCTCAAAAGAATTAACAAATTCTTTTACAGAGAAAAGATAATAACTTAACAAAAGTAAAACAATATGTTAAGACACGATTATCTTGCAAAACATAACGTTATCTGTCCAATTAATTACCAAAAACTTTCGGCCTACCAAACAAAACACATAACAGAAGCAGGTAGTTTTGTGCAAGGAGCAGTACAAAATGTGATCTAATATTACACAAAACTTTTAATTATGTTAAGAATGAAAATAAATTTATAGCCACTTAAAAATATTAAATTATGAATAAAAAATATAAAAATGTTCATAGTACCCTTGATACCTTCTTCTTCTGTGTAAAGGGGAAAATTTACTGACTGACTGACTGATCTATCAACGCAGAGTCTGAACCCCTTGGGTTAGTAACTTGTAATTTTAACAATAGGTACCTTTTATAACGTAGGCATTCAACTGAAGAAAGGTTTTTCAAAACTCCTCCCTAAAGGAGGTGACAAAAAAACACGCAAACAAAGCTGCGGGCAAAACCTAGTTAAAACATAACCTTGCATACATTGCACCTCAATTATTGACATAATTAAGTTCCTTTACAAAAAAGAAACCGATATTCCAGTCACTGCATTACTACGAGAGATATCAAAGCTCAAGTATAACATAATCAAACTGTTCTGTAGTTCTCCCCAGAGACTCTCTTTGAGTCAGTGAAGCAACACATCAGCGAATAATGTTAAATATACATTTATGATACGATACGACTTAAAAGTCGCATCGGCCAACTTCGTAAAACCGATCACTTCCGAACTGAATGCGAGTTCCAGGCCACGAGAATACAAGGTTGGTCGGAAATGGGGTACTAAGCTGTGGGCCGCTTAATGTATCACTGATGACTGTTTTAAAGAAAGTGTTAAAATTTAAATATTCGATATTTATTTTTTTCATGCAATATAATTTTTATTTTAGTTTTTTCAAAAATTCTTCATTCCTAATTTAGTTACGAATTCAGAAAATGGAGCTTCTAATCCGTGACCCCAAATATGACCTAAAATGTAAACACAGCTGATCATAGCTGAAGATAGATAGAATTTAGCGTATTTTTTTAGTAATCTTTGAACAGCTGTTTCTTTTAAACTAATGACTTTTGGGGAAACTTGTAGAACAAAAGTTATCCATTATTGTAGGTTTTCTAACACCCTATCGGCTTAGTAACCCCTTTCCGACTAACCTTGTATATTAGTACTGCAGTAAGAAATTATCTTTACTCTGTCGCAATGTGTGTGGCGGGAAAATGACTGACTGCCATTGGTTGTTCGATCAACTTTGCCGGTGCGACGTCTTACTTGTATCGTACTGTACCTACATACATATCTAGATGGATGTATATATTCTCTTTGTACAATTACAGAGATAGTGTATCGCTTTGCTTGAGTTGAACTTGTAAAAGGTCTCCGAACTGTGTTGTATGTGCATCTTAGACGTACCTATTGTTTGACTTTCATTCTGTTGACTTTAATGACTCAGGGGTGACGTCAGTAGGTCTAACACGAACATTTGACGCATTTTAAACGTATCGGTAATTTAAGTTAATTTTGAATCGAAAATACAACTGTCCTATAAAGATTTGGTGGTTTTTTTTGCGACATGCTCAATTTGTATCATGTACCTATACCTAGTCTTGCCATAAATATTGCCTCGAAGAAAAAAAAAATTATTGCAAATAATATTTATTACTTTTACAGTGTGTTAGTTTAATACATAAATATAAAACAATTTAAAATATAAAAAGCTTATTCGAAGTGGTCTCCATTGGCTGCAATACAGCCCTTTAAACGTTGAGGCCAGTTATCAATAGAAGCACGCACTCTTTCCATGGGAAAATTCTTCACTGCCAATCGACTCCAAATTATCATGGCGTTTAGAGCAAGCCGTACTCTCTAAAACTGACCATAAATCATAATCCAGCGGATTAAGATCGGGACTAGACGACGGCCAGTCTTCAGCTCTGATGAAGTCCGAAACGTTCACTTCCAACCAAGACTACGTGGACCGAGCTTTATGTCCCGGCGCCGAGTCTTGTTGGAAGGACCATACTTGGTTATTTATTGAACATGGTGTTCTTAAGGGGCTTAACTACCTTCTCAAGAATGGTATCTTGATACACTTGTGCCGATGTTTTGATACCTTTTTCACAAAAATATGGCTCAGTCTCTCCTTCATAGCTAACACCCCACCAAACCATCACTAAAATCGGATAATGCCCACGTTGCACTCTGTCGACTAATTGGGAAGCTTCCTTAGAGCTTTGAGCATAAATACGGTCATTTTGTTTGTTAAAATGTTGCTCAATTGTAAAGATTTTCTCATCCGTAAACAAAATTTTTCTGTGACCTCCCTTTGCGTACCGCTTCAGTAGTTGTTTCGATTATACCACCCTTTTATTTTTTAAATTATCACTTAAAAAATGACCAGTGCGTCTCTTATAGGCTGCAAGTCCTAAGTCATCTTTTAAAATACGCGACATGGTTCTGGGTGCTATCTTCATCTCCTGAGATAAAATCTTTTGCTTTCGGACAGGATTTCTTTGAATTCTTTCCCTTACTGCTTTGACCACCTTTTTCGTACGAACACTACGTGGACGGCCAGATCTTTTTCTGTCATAAACAGAGGAGGTCTCATTGTACCTATTAATAGCCCGGTATACAAACATTTGACTAATACCAAGCGTAGGGAGAGTTTTAAAAATTGCATTTGGCTCCATACCAACTTTGTGTAATGCAATCACAGTGATTCGGTTCTCTTTATCACCCCACTCCATTTTAATATCGCAAAATATTGTACAATGTATTGGCGCCAAAATTAGAAAACCCAATGAACAATCGTATAAAAATGACAGATTCCAAATTCAAATGTAATATCTTTCTTATTTTTAATTGTAACAGTATTTATGGCCAGACTAGGTATAATAGATATGTATAAAGTTTTCAATTTAATAAAATTTAAGTGCCTCTTTAGTCTAGTGGTTGCGTGCGCGACTGCTGATCGTGAAGTCCTGGGTTCAATCCCCAGGTCGGGCAAAGATTTATTGGGTTTTCCGTGTGAAATTCCTCAGTAGCAGCTCGGAGTTAGGATCTGTGTCCGGTTGATGACAATAGGCTCGCCCCCTATTACATGGGACTTAAACATAACGGCGAAATGAGGATGTTACTATACACCCCTGTCCAACCCTTCGGGGAATACAGACGCAATGTTATGTTTAGTATGTGTGAAACGAGTATTTCCGATTCAAAATTCACTCGTATTAACGTTATGTTTACGTTACTAATGTGACAGCCTTTGTCCTAGACTTACAGAATCGCGGGTTCAATTTCTTTCGTATGCACCATACACATACATACATAAACTCACGCCTTTTTCCCATGGGGGTAGGCAGAAACTATAGAACGCCACATACTACAACCCTTACATACCCCTTTCGCTTTATCCACATTCATACATCTTGTCATACACGCACGCACGCCGGTTGAGAGTACTACGCACCTGACCTTTGTGAAGAACATCACCAATAACATCGATGTATGTCCTTCTAGGGCGTCCTCTACCGGCGTTTCCATTGAATCTGCCATATAAATTCCTTTTGTTAATCGCTGTTCACTCTTTCTCTTCACATGACCAAACCACCTAAGCATACTCCTTTCAATTTTTGTCACTACATCATCTTTTAAACCGTACATTATCTTTTTTCGTATGCACCATCTTTTCGTTATTCTTCTTCTAGCTTTTATTAAACACTAACGACCCGCCCCGGCTTCGCACGGGTGCAATGTAGATACTAATGTGGGGCATATAAACCTTCCTCTTGAATCACTCTATCTATTGCTGAAAACTGCAATAAAATCCGTTACGTAGTTTAAAAGATCTAAGCGTACAGACAGCGGGAGCGACTGTGTTTTTACTATTAAAAAAGATGTATTTAGCGGTTGATGTTCTTCAAGGAATCTATTATTAGACGTCGTGGCTCCCGGGATTGCAGTGCATGCAATAGCAAATTCCGTGAACCCGGCCATAGGTTAGAAGGAGGGACACCGTTGGTTTTTAACCGGTAAGAGTCCGGCAGACACCCTCGCCTTTCGCCTTCCCCGGGCGAGGGACATCCATGAGGATTTTCCAACGATAAAAAAAAGGCGTAGAATCTCAACATTTCTCAGAACCTTGTATGATTATCGTATGCAGCTCACTGCCAAGGGTTATGCCAACAGCAAGGAGATTTTCGTTGTCTTTAGAATAGAATAGGTCTTTATTTGCTTAGAATGTAGGTACATACAAATTAGTTGTTAAGTTCTAAATAGAATCCATGTATATTCTGCCTTAATATAGCATGCAAATGTAATACAAAAACCGGCCAAGTGCGAGTCGGACTCGTGCACGAAAGGTTCCGTACCATTATCTATAAAAACGGCAAAAAAACATGTCTATAGTATGGGAGCCCCCTTAAATATTTATTTTATTCTGTTTTTTTGTATTTGTTGTTATAGCGGCAACAGAAATACATCATCTGTGTAAATTTCAACTGTCTAATTATCACGGTTCATGAGATACAGCCTGGTGACAGACGGACGGACGAACGGACGGACGGACAGCGGAGTCTTAGTAATAGGGTCCCATTTTACCCTTTGGGTACGGAACCCTACAAATAGAGGATAATAAAGACATAATGGTGCATCCAGACCTGACGAACGCGCCGCGAACTGCGCGCGTGCATTTCATGTTCGTACGAAGCTCGCGCGCCGTCTGTCCGCGCGTCGCTCGCACGCAAGCTACGCGCCGCACTCGAGCGGCGCAGGTGGTGCGCGCGTGGCCCTCGTGGAAACTGCCACCAACGTCTTCTGTTTTTCCTTTTAGTTTTTGTCAGTAATAAAAAAGCCGATGCTGCAGCAATTATGCTGCCGACATCTTCGGAAGCAAATTCACAACTGAGGCTCATATAGTTCAAACACGAAAGAAGCTATGTGCGCACGAACGGCGCGCGAGACGCGCGCGCCCCACTCGAGCCTTGCCGGAGTTGCACTAGAGCGGCGCACCAAACGTACGCTGTAACTGCACGCGTGCAGTACGCGCGCAGTTCGCAAGCGGCTCGCCAGCGGCGCATTCGCGGCGCATTTGGCAGGTCTGGATGCAGCATTACAAAAAGTTATCATTTAAGAAATCCTGCACAGAATAATAACATTTATTTACAAGGAACTCTGTGAAATTTTATTAAATTATTGCAACGGCATATTTTTAAATGTTATCAATACACAAGTTATGGGCTTTTTGGAGACTGAAAGAGTACCGAGAGTACTGAGAGTACCAAAGCTACGATTTAACTATGTAACTTCTACAAATGCAACGGTTCACTCGTGATCGAGAGTGTCGGCAACTGTTATTGAAAGTTTTAATTACACGTTTTTTATATAGACTAACTTACCGTTCTCTAAGAAGTTTAGCCCAGGCATTAGCACAAGAAAGAACCCTTATCTCAAGAGCTTTCTCGAATCGAACATCATACACGCTGAGCGGCCCGGTAGCCGCCAGCGATAAGCCTCCGTAATGACCTATTGAACATATTGAACAAAATTGACGCGATATTACATACCTACATGTATCTTTTATTTATACTTAATATAAACAAGTAATAGAACTTTTTTAAGTGTATTTAATATATTTATTTTATAGTCTTTTAAAGTAGATCTTAAAACAAGTCAGTAGTACAAATTTTTAGGGTTACGTACCAAAATGGTCAAAAAGGAATCCTTATGGTGCGACTTCGTCTGTCTGACTGTCTGCCACAGTTGCTTATTTCAGTAATGAATAATGCTACCGACTTGAAATTTGGAATGGTTTTAAATAATGCTTACCCATCTATATTGCAAGTGAAAGAATCGAAAAGTATTTTTATTTTCATTGCATAAGGGCCAGAAATTGGCGTTTGAAATTTTAAAGTGGGGCTTAGCTTCATTTGCATATTATAAAATATATTTTAATTTATACTTATATATATATTTATATTTATATATATGTTTTTGACTTATATGGAAAACCGTCTGAAAAAATATCAATCCCTGTCCTTTATCTCTGAAGTTTGCTTAGCGAAAAATCTGGAATAAATTGAGTTGATGGATGTTTATGTAAATATTACAGAAAAATAAAACGATGTCTATAACTAGCACGGTTTATTAGAAATCAGCAAAAATAGTTTACCAACAAACTTAGTTGTGTATTCCAATAAAATAAAAATTTGAAAATGGAAAAACATAATTCGCCCAACAGTACGGAACCCTCGGTGCTCGAGTACGACTCGCACTTGGCGGGTTTTTATTTTATGATTTATATTTTTTTTGCATAAGAAGGATGTCAACGGAAACGCCGGTAGGGGACGCCCTAATAGGACATACGTCGATATTATTGGTAATGTTCCTCACAAAGGACAGGTGCGTATTACTCTCAACCAGTGTGCGTGTATGACAAGATGTATGAATGCGGACGAAGCGAAAGGAGTATTTAAGGATCGTAGCATGTGGCGTTCTATAGTTTCTGCCTACCCCCATGGGGAAAAGGCGTGAGTTTGTGTATGTATGTATGTGTATTTTTCATGTTCGCAATAGAATTGATCAGAAAATTGTGAAATAGTTGCATAAAGAAATGATAAACAAAGTATCTTTTTTACATGGCTAAATGGATGTATGACCTTGAGAAGCTAAATATACGAGGAACAGAAAATTGGGTGTCATAACGCAACTTGGCAGGTACTTAAGCCCATGGCTGGCGGACCGGGACCTGCCGGGGTGGCGGTGCATGCATTTGCGAATCCCGCGACCCCGGCTGTACGGTCAGGAGAAGGAAAAAAAAAAAGGTACTTAAGCCCTTCAAAAGACTGCTACCTATATGCTAACCCTTACTAAAAACCGTTGTGTAAATTTATGACGTCTTCTTCTTTTCGTGTGGTTAGTGACTAACCTGGTGTCAGAGTTTATGCCGCCTATGGGCCTCTGACTTGGCTTCACATGGCCGTCGAAAAATATCACGCAGACATGCCGGTTTCCACACAATGTTTTCCTTCGCCGTTTTAATGCAAGTGATAATTATACAACACGCACATGAATCCGAAAAGACAGGGGTTCGAACTCGAGACTCGAGACTTGGCAGTCCGACGGTCACAAAACTAGGTTATCACTGTTTTTATATATACTGTTTTTATTTATGACAAGCTTATACATGACAAATATATATATATACAGCGATTATTAGTGATCATCATCATCATCATCTCCCTGCCCTTATCCCACACTAGGTGTGGTTGGCACTACACGTATTCTTCTTCCATTCTCCTCTATCAGCCGTCATCTCAGTACTCACTCCTTTCTTACCCATATCATCCTTCACACAATCCATACATTCCAACTTGCACGGACTCGCTTCTTACATTGCACACATCCTATTTTCTTCTTTTGCCTAGCCTTTTTCCCATGTTAGGGTCAGCTTCCAGTCTAACCAGATGCGGCTGAATACCAGTATTTTACACGGAGCGACTGCCATCAGACTCCGCAACCCAGTTAGGCCGGTTGTCAGACTTTTGGGATTCTTAGTTCCCGTAATGACTGTCATATGTATGACATCCGGGACCCACTGTTCACCGTGATCTCCGCGGCACGGAGGGATCTTGATGTGTAACGAACGGTCATCTATCCACAGACTGACCGCGACAAGAGCAGCTTAACCTAGCAAGTCGTTTGATCCGCACGGTTGGTAATTAGCCACAAGCCTCTCTACAGTGATTATTAGTAAGGAGGTAAATTGTTTAATGGTTAAAGGACCACAATCTCCAACTGTGTTTAATATGTTATCTATACAAGGTGTTAACGAAAACATGTAATTCCTTCAAACATCATGATGTACTGCTGACATAGATTAACCGAGCACGGGATAATCTTGGATTCAATATAAAAAAAATACAAAAAGCAAAACATGTGTTCTTAATTTGAGGCATTTTAGCGCTCCGAGTTAAATGTCCACGTGGCGACAGATAGCCGCGCCATTCGCTCGGGGCGCTAAAATGCTTCACGTTAAGAACACATGTTTAAATCTTGTAATTTTTTTTATTAAATTCAATTTTGTCATGTGCAGGGTTAATCTATGTCAGCAGTACATCACGAGGTTTGAAGGAATTACAATATGATTACGTTTACACCATGTATACTTACATACTTTTGTTTTTAATCGGTATCCAAATTCTATGAACTTGAGACCATTAACTTTTTATCTTTTCACATCTTTTTCTTACTTGTAATTACTTTTCAAAGATTGCACGTGTACGTCAGAAACATTATGACAGAATAATATCGACGTTCTATCGACAGACAGATTAGCTAATCAAAATTTTTGTTAGAAATATAAAATGTTCAACGGAAATTAATAGCCGCGTTGAGTGGCTGGCTAGATTTTAAGATTGATAAACAATATTAGATTTCTGATTTGTGCACGTTTTTCGAATTTCTAAAACTTAATTGCTTCAACAGTCCTGAAAACTATACAAGGTTAGTCGGAATCCCAGGGTAGTAAACCACGAGCAAACACAACACAAGTATCACTGATAACGATATTAAAGCAAATTTTAAAAATTCCAAAATGCCTTTGTTTTTATTTCCAACTAGCTGTTCTCCCGCGGCTGTGCCCGCGTAAATAATTTGACTACAGCGCCACCTATCGAATCCTAGCACAGCTAAGAACCATCATCTCATCAAAACAAATATATTGTGTAAATATGACCTCAATCAGTAAAGTCGTTCTCAAGTTATGGCGTGACCAAGGGAAATAGGGAGTCATTTTTATATACATAGACTAGCACTTAGACCGCGACTTCGTCCGTGAGAATTTTCATAGAAGTTTCCATCCCCTATTTTACCGCCTTAGGGTTAGAATTTCCAAAAATCCTTTCCTAGTGGATGCCCACGTCACAAAAGGAACCTACTGTCCAAATTTCATGTCTCCAACTTCAGTGGTTTAGGCTCTGCGTTGATGAATCAGTCAGACAGTCAGGACAAGTAATTATATATGTATAGAATATGGAAAATGAATTGTTATTAAAAAAAACGACAGTCTTTACTTTGTTACATGTTTAGAAAAAAACATTTTAACAAAAATAAGACCGACTTAAAAAAGAAAACGAAAAAAGAATAAAATAATTACCATATATAAAATTTAGAGTTTCAGAAGTCGCTGCCTACAATTTAGTTCAGCGTGGATTAGCACCGACTCCTGAAACTGTTACCTTTATATTTTATTTTGTTTTTTTTTAAGTCGGTTTTATTTTTGTTGAAATGTTATTTTTTTCTTTTTAGTGGCCTTAATTAAAACGTGGTTGGACCTGCTAAAGACGCTGCTCGTAACCCAATCACATTATGTGTACTGTTCGTCGTTGTGGAGTTCCATTGTCTATCTTGAAGTTCTTCATCAGATCTTCACCAAATTTAAATGGGTCTACCTCAAAAGAATACTCTTACAAACAAAAAATATTTTATCAAATCGGTTTATAAATGACGGTGTTGTGAGGTTAAAACATTTAAAAAAATACAACCGAATTTAGAACCTCCTCTTTTTTTTGGAAGTCGGTTAAAACACAGTGTCTTTTCCTTAACAGTGGCCTGTAATAGATATGACCTAAAATGTAAACACAGCTGTATAGAAGACAATCATATTGATTGCATCTATCAGTGTATTGAACAAGTCTTTGCTGTGCACTTTAGAATATTAAACAAATACACGCAATCTCTATTAATTTTGCAATGGCTAGTTGAACTTACACAGTGATTTATTTGCTAAGAATGATGATGTACTATAAATTAATTGCAGTTTCGCAGTTAATTAGTCGCAGTTCGCAAGGTTGCCTGCTTGTCGGTCTTCTATAGACTGTACTTCGGAGAGTGTGCTCAAGAACTCCACAACCTCATCCCACCGGCCCCCTTCTACCATCGGACATCTAGACGCACTGCAAGTTACCATCCTTACTTAGTTGCCATTCCACCAATTCGCACTAAGAGCTTCCAAACATCCTTCATAATGCGCACTGCAAAAGAGTGGAACTCACTACCTGCGTCTGTGTTCCCGAACGCATTCAACCTGAATCTCTTCAAAGTTAGAGTTAACAGGCTTCTTCTGGGTAAGCTCACTCCATCGTAGACTTTGTCTCTGTCTCCTCTGACCTAGACTAGAGTCAAGAGCAAACCCATTTCAAATTTAAAAAAAGTTAATGGTTTGTGTGTGAAAAAGGAACATTAAATATACAGTTCATAATAATACTATAAACTGCGCTCGCGGCTCCACCTACGCGTAGTTTTTAATTTTCTGGGATGAAAGTATCCTACGTCCTTGTCTAGACACCTCTACTGATGTGACCGTTGGACTGCCAAGTCATAGGTCTCGAGTCCAAGGTACGCATCTCTGACTTTTCAGATTCATGTGCGTATTGTATAATTATCACTTACCTACTTAAAAACAGTGAAGGAAAATATCGTGAGGAAACCGGCATGCCTGAGCGATATTTCTCGACGGCATGTGAAGCCAAGTCAGAGGCCACGGGCGGCATAAACTCTGACACCAGTTTAGTCACTAACCACACGAAAAGAAGAAAGTCTAGACACCAAATTACCTCTTTGCCAAGAATCATCACTATCGATTCAGCAGTTTACACGTATAAACATAGCAAACGGACAGACAGATTTCTGCCGCTGGTGGTGTGTTTATACAGCGTGTAAACGAAATCATGAAATTCCTTCAAACCTCGTGATGTACTGCTGACATAGATTAACCCTAAAGAAGATAATTTTCAACTCAATAATATTTGTTTTTACAAAAAGTAAACATGTGTTCTTAACGTGAGGCATTTCAGCGCTCCGAGATAAATGACCTTACGGCGAGCGATACCGCGCAATTCGCTCGCGGCGCTAAAATGCCTCACGTTAAGAACACATATTTACTTCTTGTATTTTTTATTTTATTGAATCCAAAAGTTTCCCTTGCAATTTTAATCTATGTCAGTAGTACATCACGAGGTTTGAAGGAATTACATACATGATTTCGTTTACACCCTATAGATATTCTTATTTACTATCAGTCCGTCATTTTACCAAGCAGTTTCACGCAAAGGCTTGTTGGCTTTGGCCGTCCGTTTATAAGGAGAATCATATTAATCGATCTAAACCTTATTAAGATGCAACTGCATACTTTACCTTCAGAAAATAACTACATACATAATATGCATAACATCACGCCTGTATTCCCCGAAGGGTTGGGCAGAGGTGTATAGTAAAACCCTCATTTCGCCGTTATGTTTAAGTCCCACGTAATGTGGGACGAAGCTATTGCCATCAACCGGGCACAAATCCAAACTCCGGGCTGATCTTGAGAAATTCCACACGGAAATACCCAATAACACTTTGCCCGACCTGGGGATCGAACCCAGGACCTCACGATCAGCAGTCGTAAATAACTGTCGGATTGGTATTATTCAACTTCCATTTTAGGAGTAATAAAACAAAGATGGCCGCTAACTACAATATTATGCAACATTTTAATAAAAGCATGGCCGGTCGGTATTAGATTTCCTCGCCATAATGCAGCGAAGTGCACCTGCCCTGTTTATTTACCTTCCCACGGTTATCTCTGTCTCAAATCCGACTGTTGGTTTAACCGAGTTTCACGGCATAAATTCGTATTTGTATTATTTTATTCACTACTAACACTTTACCTAAGACTTCGTCCGCGTGAATTTTCTTATCAAGTTTTACCCCCTATTTTAACCCCTTAGAGGTAGAATTTCCAAAAATCCTTTCTTAGTGCATGCCTGCGTCATAAAAGGAACCTACTGTCCAAATTTCATGTTTCCAGCTTCAGTGGTTTAGTCTCTGCTTTGATGAATCAGTCTGTCCGTCAGTCAGGATATTTCTCTTTATAAGTATAGAAGATTGTCTAGTTTTATTATACATAAACTCACCCCTTTTTCCCATGGCTGTATGCAGAAACTATAGAACGCCACATGCTACGATCCTTAGATACCCCTCTCGCTTCTTCCACATTCATACATCTTGTCATACACACACGCCGGTTGAGAGTACTACGCACCTGTCCTTTCTGAAGAAAATCACCAATAACATCGATGTAATTCCTTCTAAGGCGTCCTCTACCGGCGTTTCCACCGATATCTGCCTTATAAATTAATTTTGTTAATCGCCGTTCACTCATTCGCTCAACATGATCAAATCACCTAAGCATACTCCTTTCAATTCGTGTCACTACATCATTTTTTAAACCGCAACTTTGTCTAATCTCATCATTTCTCAATCTATCATTCAAAATTACACCGCACATTCGCAAGGAACGCATCTCCACGGCATTTATTCTAATTTCATGCCTCTTCTGCCACGACGATCATGTCAATTCCATAACATAATTGTATAAATTGACAGTTATTATATCAGGTCCAACCAAAATACGTGGACAAACTTTTACACAGTGTTCAGTACGTTTAACTAAACATATCTATGCAAAAACGAGAACGAAGTGTTTTTTTTACTCACTTCCAAAAAAGGAGGACGTTATTTGTAACCAATTTTTTTTTCTCTTCGTAATTTTGGTAACACACGGTGCGGAGGGTGGGCGCGCGCGCAGGCGACGGTCGATGCATAAAAAATGGATGAGTTTATTCTAAGAGAGTACAGCCAATTTAAAACGTTATTATTTTTTGGTTAGAAAAAAATACTTGGATTTCTTTCTTTTTTGCATAGATATGTTTAGTTAAACGTATTGAACACTGTGCCTTATATGTATAAGAAAGTCCCCGTCCAACTACTCACATAGATTGCTCAGCGTACAATGTAATCAGTACCTAGAGTGTATCAAGTGCCATCGACCAAGACTGGCTGTCGATTAAGTACTGCACTTAGTAAGAAATATAAGCGAGATAAATGGCGCACGATCAGTAACGTGATACTGACGGATCATGCCAACAAGGGAATCAAGTAATCTACTTCAGTGCTATTTTAAATTACTGGATTATATTATAATCATAGCAGTGATAGCCTACAGGTGACCGTCGGACTGCCAAGTCAGAAGTCTCGAGTGCGAACCCAAGGCACGCACCTCTGACTTCATGTGCATCTTCTTTACATATAATACATAGTATAAAACAAAGTCGCTCCCGCTGTCTGTCTGTCCCTATGTATGCTTAGATCTTTAAAACTACGCAAGAGATTTTGATGTGGTTTTTTTTAATAGATAGAGTGATTCAAGAGGAAGGTTTATATGCCCCACATTAATCTATACATTGCACCCGTGCGGAGTCGGGGCGGGTCGCTAGTATTGTATAATTATCACTTGCTTAAAAACGCTGTGCCTTTGGCCAGACTGCAAACGCGGGCGCGGGGCGGGCGCGGGCGGCGAGTTCAAACAGAAGAACTCCATTTGAGTGTCCATAGTGGGCACGCGGGCGCGGGAAGCGGCGCGGGCTACTTGGCGCGGGGAGCGCGCGGGTAGCTCACGCCATAGGTCGTTCATACAAGTGGCCGCAGTGAGAGCGCGGGCGGCAAGCAACAACCCGCGCGGGAGCGGGGGATCTCAAACTAGTTTGAGCTGACCACGCGCGTTGTTGTGATAGCGTCTTCAAAATTAAATGTTGAAGAATTGATAAGTGCTATTCAAGCACGATCTGCACTGTGGATGTCGAAACAGCGTTTGTTAGTAAGAATTTTCCAGTAAAAATAAGTCTTCTTCATCCATATGCTATTTTGACAAACACTGGACACGACAACGCTCAGAACAAAGCCACGCTCCACTGCGGACAGGTAAATCGCGCGCGTTCCCGCACCCGCGCCGCTTCCCGCACCGCGCTGCCAGTCTGGCCAAACACTGTGAGTGCGTCACAAAGGAATCGCTTTTGATTTTGTTATTATAAATGACCGTTTATTTCTATTGTAAACGATGTCGAATATGAATTACGTTACAACATTAAGATTCTAGTTATCGGTGAGAGCGGTGTCCATATATCCGGCATAATCCTAGCGTTCACAACGGGAGACTACAATTCATCATTCCCAGCTACAACCGGAGTTGACTACAAATCTAAAGTCATGGACGTGAACGCTGTTAAAGTCAAGCTTGGTATTTGGGATACAGCGGGACAGGAGCGATACAGAACATTGACATCAAGTTTTTACAGAGACGCTCGCGGTGCTATATTGGTTTACCATGAGTCAGGACCAAAGTCCCTAGAAAAACTGAATGTAGGTCGAGGAACTTCAAGTATACTCCACCAAGAAGAACATAGTCTGCTTAGTTGTCGGCAATAAAATTGACAAGCATATCATTTTGGAACCCAGTACATAATATTGCGCTAGCGCAATCTCTTCTTCTCCCCATCCTCGACTATGCTGATGCCAGCTATCTTGATCTAACTGAGGACCAATTTGGAAAGCTTGAGCACCTTCAAAATCTTTGTATCAGATTCATATTTGGTTTGCGTAAATATGGTCATGTTTCTGAATTTCGTACGAAGCTCAAATGGCTACCTATTCGCCTTCGCCGGAATGCCCATATTCTTTCTCAGCTTTATAATGTGCTTTTTAATCCTTCCACCCCGTTTTACCTTAAGGAACGCTTCGAGTTCCTCTGTGACACATATTCTAGGTTCTTGAGATCATCAGAGAATCTTAAATTAAAAATACAACAGCATACCACTTCCTTTTTAGACAAGTCCTTTACAGTTCAAGCTGCTCGCTTATGGAATGCATTACCACTCAATGTAAGACGTGCGCAGTCACTGCCAATTTTTAAAAAAATTGTGAAGGAACATTACTTGTCACTTTAATTTGCTATTTCTTGATTATCGCTCACATTTCATCTACTTTCTTATTTATAATATATTTATTAATTAGTTTGGTATTTTATGATTATTTTTTCTAAGTAATATTATGTACGATACGTACTTGTACACCAAGACTGCCCGATATCTATTTCCGTTCTTCCATTCCATCTTAAGGTTGACTGGAAGAGATCGCCTTGTGCGATAAGACCGCCCATTGTACATATTGTGTAAATCTGTGTTCCTTTTATCGCTTACCGGTGTACTTATTATGTACAATAAAGTATATATAAATAAATAAATAATATTAGCAAGCGCAATGGATCACCCGCGCGACGGCGCAACGAGTATTTCCAAAGAGGGTTGATGTCAGGCAGGCGGCCGGTCATAAAACAATAAGCCAAAACCTCTAAAAACATGGATTTATGAAATACATGTTGTGCCGACCCGACCTAGTGTGTGATAAGGGCAGGAAGAAGAAGAAGATTGTATAATTTATTACTTGCTTAAAAACGGTGAAGGAAAACATAGTTTGGAAACCGACATGCCTGAAAGATATTTCTCGACGGCATGTGAATCCAAGTCAGAGACCCCGGCATAAACTCTGACACCAAGTTAGTCACTAACCACATGAAAAGAAGACTGGATTATGAAATCGTAGATCCGATATCTCTGCCTATCCTATTTCGATGCAGAACATAGCCTCTTCTAGCGTCAAAGAATGTAGGTAATTCAAAATCATTTGTAACCTTGATTTAAAAAAAAAAATCAAATTAAGAACTGACAAAATGGTGTGTGTTTGCATTTATTACCACTGAAAAAGCAGTACATAGACGGAAGGCGTTTTAGTTGAAAACCACAATCATTTGTCACTACGTATCTAAAACCACATGTATAATTCAGTACAAATACTTATTGAGCAAGTCCATTTATTTCAAGAAACCATTTAATTTGAGTGTTGTTTATACTTTGTAACTAACGCCTGTACGGATTTTTAGAGCCCTCTCAGGTGTGCCGGTTTCCTTATAATGTTTTTCTTCACCTTTCCTGATGAATCGAAAAGTGAGAGGTGCGGGCCGGGGTCAAACTCAAATGGAAACTCAAATGGAACATGGAAGGCAAGAGTTGAACCGCTAATCTATCGCTGCTTTATTTGAAACTAGCTGTGTCTTCACGGCTCCGCCCATAGCCTATATTACTCAGTGATAATGTAGCTTTCTAACGGCTAAAGAATTATTGAAACCGGTCCAGTAGTTTTTAAGTTTATTCGTTACATACAAAAATATAAATCTTTCCTCTTTATAATATTAGTACAGACGTATGGCGCAAATAAAAACACTATACATTAAGTAGTGTTCTTTCCTAAAATGTTTTTTTACTCTTGGTCCACAAAGAGATGGATTATTGCAAATACTAAGATGAACAATTAACACAACATACATAATCAGCCCATTACTGTCCCACTGCGAGGCACGGGCCCCTTCTCAGAATGAGAAGGGTTCAGGCCTTAGTCCACCACGCTGGCCCGGTGCGGGTTGGCGGACTACATACACCATCAAGAACTTTATGTAGCCCTCTAAGGTGTGCCGGTTTCCTCACGATGTTTTCCTTCACCGTTAACGCAAAAGATAATCAAATTATGATCCGCATTAAATTATGGTTAAAACGATTCTAAAAAATATACTCTGTTATTATTATTATTCAGCCATGATCATCCCACTGCAGGGCAAAGGCCTCCCTATCCTCCTTCCACTCCTCTCGGTTTAATGTTTTCTGCGGCCAATCCTTCCAATAAGTGTCTAGTTCGTCCCGCCATCACCTTCTGGGCCTGCACCGACGTCGTCTGACGTTGTGTGAGCTTCACTCAGTGGTGAGTTTTGCCCACAGCTCGTCCGACATGCGGCAAACGTGACCAGTCCAGTTCCATTTTAAGCTTGCGGCTTTCTGACTAACGTCGGTGATCTGAGTTTTGGAGCGCAGTACACTATTCCTTAGACGGTCTGATAACCGGAATCCTAAGATACTGCGCTCCATGGCTCGCTGGCAAACCCCGAATCTGATGTATTGTCAATGTTACCCAGTTACTTTTAAATTTATACACGAGTAGGTATAAAAAACTTTGTTTTGTATTAATTTAGTGATATTCACACTCACGGTCAAATTATAATCAATATAAAAGTAACTTAATAGATTAGGAGTAGACAATCCCCTAGGAGTAATAATTATTATAACTATGAAGTGTTAATTGGTGTTATATAATCACCACGCCTATATGAGCAGTATTTTTAACTAATTATGGTATAATTGGTTAACTGTTTAACCAATTATTTGCTGTAAAGCAAATTATAATTTGGTTAAACAGTTTTCTAGTAAAATTATTATAACCAATTAACATTGAATCCTTGCGTTTTATATTGTGGTTAACGTTTAAAAGAAAATTGCGTGTCATATTATGTTGATGCTATTAGAATGGTACCTAGGTAACATGGGCAAATATTTTTTTTTTTTTATTAGGGACAACATAGGAACCATTTTGTTAGTAAACACCTTAGACACTACGATATATACTAGGATTAGTAATAAATATAAAAATATCAAAAAGTCTGTGAGTCATGTACTTACGAGGCATTTCATGCGGACAATGATTCCGCATGAGATGCCTCAGTACAGGAGCTCTCGGGTCCTCGGCCACGACTTTCAGGATGCTATTGCCACTCCCCGGAATCCTCCCCACAAGCGATGCCACCTTTTTCCTGATGATAGTATGGAAACCATCTGTACGCATCCCCGAGGCACTACAGAAACGAGGGAGTTTCAACATCATCCTGAAAACATTACTATATTGGACGCGCAATGCACTTAGCGTCCCCCGTGAACATCTGAACCACAGACTTTCCATGTACGGGCGTTGACAGCAAAGAGAGGGTCTATTACTAAACAGATTGCAGATTAAATGTGCAGTTATGATTATTAATAGATGTACTTGCTGGAGCATAACTACAACAAATTTGTTAGATGACACGTTTGGCGCGGTGGGTGAGCGATTGGCTACTGCGCTACGGGTCGTGGGTTCGATTCCCGCACGGATCAAATATTTGTATGGCCTACAAATAGTTGTACCGGGTCTGGGCGTTTGTGCATGTGAAGATTTGTGTCTGTAAACGCGATTTTAAGTAGGTGATTTTATGATGAGAAAATGTAAATATTAAGAAAGCATATAGTATAACTACTACTAAACAAACGATAAATTGATCACAATCCTCGATTTTCACTTAACATATTATAGTCTGCCCATTTCTGTCCCACTGCTGGGCACGGGGCTGTTCTCAAAATTGGAAGGCTTTACTTTAGGCCTTAGTTCACCATGCTAGCCTGGTGCATCTTGACGGACTACACACACCATAAAAAACTTTATGGAGCCCTCTCACGTGTGCTGGTTTTTTCACTTTGTGTTTCCTTCACCGTTAACGCAAGTGATAATCAAATTCTGATCCAAAAACTCAGACGTGAGGGCCCGGATCGAACTCAGACCCTCCTGCATGGAAGGCAAACGTTCAACCGCTAGTCTATCACTGCTAATATGATAATATGAACCACTGGATCATTTTCACATGATTCAATGATTGTACTAAGTACATTACATCATCATCTGTGCGTAAATTCTTTCACTGCTGATGGAATATTCTCATAATCACCAAGCTTTACAAACTAGTGATCATATTAAAATTAACCCCGTTTTATTTTATTTGTTTGTAATATTATAGATAGAGTTTTTTTATGTAATACCTTGTAAATTGCCACAACAATATCCTAAAAATATGTTTAGTAATGAAATATCCGATTATTAAAATTATTGGATAAAAAAATATTAAGTAATAATCTCTTTAATATCTGTAAAGTTTGTATCTTTCAGGAAATATAAATACAAAACTGTTCAAAGTACTCAAAACCTCCACTTACCTGCCATAAATGTTAATAAGTACCGATTTATTAGCTTCAGAAGTTAGAGGACACTCAATAGAAAGTCTTTTTTCACTCGACTGGTAAACTTACGATAAAGTTTTGCGGAGAGCGACGCGAGACGTGCGTCGTCGTTGACCGCCCGATCGCAACTGAGTCCTGGATAGTATACACGTTGTACTCGCTGGCAAGGACAGGTGTTTCAGTGTAATTATTACTAAAAAATATAGTTGTTTATGGTTCTACAATATTGTTATTGCGTTGTTACATTTGATTCTTGATGTGTTTATAATTATAACTTGGTTGCGCTAAGAGATGTTTGAGATACTGTTATATAAAAAAATGTATTGAAATAATAGAAAAGAGTTTTGTTTTTACTACCTATAGTGAAGATAATAAGACAAAATTACACATGTTGAGACGTACAATACAATACAATACTCTTTATTGTACACAAAACAAACAAGAAACATTACTATAAAAATAAAGATGCACAATGGGGATGGACATGAAGTGCAAGAAAAAAAGAGAGGGGCAGTTCTCGGTGTAACAATAAATGAGGAGACATTAAATTAAGTACTTATGACGAGAGACGTTGTATATTTATTTAGATATTATATTATATTAAACAGAAAGTAGGTATTGTTTCTTAATAAATTTAATAGATAATTACAAATAGTAATGTAAAAGATTTTAACTTTAATATAAAACTAAAACACTACACCATTTTCAAGAAAATCCCTGAAAAAAGTCCTCATACAAGTATTTGTATGAGGACTTTTTTCAAGGATTTTCTTAGCTTATAGATAGTCTTAGATTTTCTTAGCAAGTATCTGCTTGCTACGTCGTAGTACCTACGCGGCTACGACACCGCTACGCAGTCTACGAAAGCCGTAGTAAAAGTTTAGCGCGGTACCATAATGAATAATAATCGTGTTTTATGAGAAAGGTACAACATTTTATTATATGTTATTAGCTATAACCGTTTAGTACATTGTAAAGGCATTTTGTAACATAATATTAGGAATTTTGTGGTCGTATGGAACGATTATAGCGATACTCTTACGATCGAGAATTCGAGAGGTTGTGAGTTGAAGTTGGCAATCGAACTCAGTTTTAAAAATAAAGGTTATGACAAGTGCCTCGTTGGTCTAGTGGTGGCAAGCGCGACTGCTGTTCGTGAGGTCCTGGGTTCGATCCCCAGGTCGGGCAAAGTGTTATTAGGTTTTTCCGTGTGGAAATCCTCAGTAGCAGCCTGGAGTTTGGATTTATGCCCGGATGATGGCAATAGGCTCGCCCCCCATTACATGGGACTTAAACATAACGGTGAAATGAGGGTGTTACTAGGGTGTTACCTCTGCCCATTCCTTTCGGGAATACAGGCGTGATGTTATATTATGTATTGTTATGACAAGATATGTTTCTTCAGATGAAGTAAGTATTGAATATTCGAATAGTGAATAAAATTGTGTTTCTTACTGATCATTCTTTTTTAATCCGTGGCGTTAATTTGACCTCAAAATGTAAACACAGTTGATGGTGAGGCATATAACTTGTATATATTGTTGATTTTTTATTTTATGTTTGTATGTCTGTAACGAGACTCAAATAAATTATTTTCTTTCTTTCTTTCTATGGTAGGAATGGTTAAGTGTATTTTTTATGAAATCTTTAAACTATTTCTCTAAAACTACTAACTTTTGGGGAGAGTTCTAGAACAAAATTTATTTATTATTATGCGTATTTTAATACCCCTTCGATCCGGTAGTACCTCCTTTCGATGTACGATGTATAAAAGAATAGTAAATAAACTAGACAGTATTAAGTGAAAGTGTAAAGGTACTGAGAAAGATAATAATGAACGATCTTGATCTAATAAGGCGAATTGAAGGTTAACGTTAGTAGGTACGACTATCTTCTATATAATACTAGCGACCCGCCCCGGCTTCGCACGGGTGCAATGCACATACTAATGTGGGGCATATCCAACCTTCCTTTTGAATCACTCTATCTATTGCTGAAAGCTGCATTAAAATCCGTTGCGTAGTTTAAAAGATCTAAGCGTACAGACAGCGCGAGCGACTTTGTTTTATGCTATGTAAAGATAAGTATATAAGTAAAAGAAGAAACTAACTTATTCACTAATCTATCAACGCACAGCCTAAACCGCTAGTGTTAGAAACTTGAAAGTTTATCAGTAGGAACCTTTGATAACGTTGAAATCCACTACATAATAACACAATTAGCCCATTACTGTCTCACTGCTGAGCACGGGCCTCTTCTCAGGCTTAGGCCTTATTCCACCACGCTGGCCTGGTGCGGGTTGGCAGACTACACACACCATCGATAACTTTATGGATCCCTCTCAGGTGTGCAGGTTTCCTCACGATGTTTTTTCTTCACCGCTAACGCAAGTGATAGTCAAATTCTGATCCGCACATGAATTCGAAAAGTCAGAGGTCCGTACTTCTGACTTCGCCGGGATCGAACTCAGACCCATGGAAGGCAAGCGTTCAACTACTAGGCTATCACTGATTAAGAATCCACTAAGAAAGGATTTTTCAAAATTTCTCCCCTAAGGGGGTGAAAAAAATATCAACCAAACGAAGCTGCGGGTAGAAACTAGTAATAAATACATCTTCTTCCTCTTAGCCTTTTCCCAATTATCTTGGGGTCAGCTTCCAGTCTAACCAGATGCGGCTGAATACCAGTATTTTACACGGAGCGACTGCCATCAGACCTCCGCAACCCAGTAACTGGGCAATGCCGATATCCTAAGGTTAAACCGTTTGTCAGACTTTCGGGCTTCTGACTACCCGTAACGACTGTCATAGGTATTCGTATGACACCCGGGACCGACGGCTTAACGTGCTCTCCGAGGCATGGAGGGGTCTCGATGTGTAACAAATGGTCACCCATCCACGGACTGACCGCGGCAAGCGCCGCTTAACAAAAATCAAAATCAAAAATTTTTATTTCACATAAACCAATACAGGTGCTTATGAAACGTCGAATTTAGGTGCACGGTTCCAATTAGTTGTTTCCTATGGAGAAGAGCCGGCAAGAAACTCCATGGTTACTCTTTTAAAAATAATACCTTTAACAATTTCAGTGGATACAGTACAATGATTTAGGATAGTGAGAGAACAATGAGGTCCTGACCACAGACCAATGAGTAATATAGTACTAAAAGACTTGAGTACAAAAATTAACAAACAAAAATAAAATTTTAAAAAAAGTAATATGTATAATATTGTAGTAATTTACAAATTTATAGATGCAGGTCCACAAAGTTCTCACATTTACAAAAGTGAAAAGGAAGCTAAACTATATAAAACAATTGACATAATTAAATGTCATCAAAACTTAGCTAAAAAATCATTGTAAAATAAGATAAAGATATCTTGAGAGTAATGATAGCAATAAAAAAAATAAAAAATATATAATCTTAATTGAGGATAGTTAGTAGACGTACCTACACATATGTTTTTAATGAGGTTCCAGGGAAGCCACATGTGCAAGAACTAATGCCAAACATCCCTGTCGTCAACGTAGTCCTTAGTCTTGTAATATGCTTTTTGAGTGAGGACATGTTTAATATAGGTTTAACCTCGCAAATCTTACGATCGGCGCGGTTGTTATTTAGCCACGAGCCCCTCAAACTAGTAATACATATACATACATATTTGCTATTTGGAAGAAATGCCTAAAATAAAGATTTATAAACAATGTATAACACAATTTATAGATCGAAACGAGTGAAGTGATATTAGATTAGAATTAGAAATTAAAACAATGATCATTGTTTTCCAATAAAACCATAAGCCAATTAACGTTATAACAACAATATTGGCAAATTAATTAAAGCACTTTTAAGAGACTTAGGAATACTTAACTATTGTTGCAGAAACATTCGTATAAAAGAAGTGACTTTGATGATCAATGGGGCCATTCAAGTATTACGTAAGCACTAAAGGGGGGTGAGGGGATCTTTGCTTAGCTTATTATTGATGACATGGGGGACGGGCGGGTCTGGATGGCGATTACGTCAGCAATATTTATTTCTTAACTTATTTTTTTAGGCTTGAAAACTCCTGCTTATGAATAAAGCCGGCTTTTCACTATGAAATGTAATATATATTACATCTTGAGCTATATATTACAACCCGCGGTTGCTGTTCACACTGTAAGATATATATTTTGGAACAATTCAGCTTCAAATTCAAAACACGTGATCAGTTGACACGTCTGCTCACGAACGTCACCATGGCGAGGCAGGGGGAGGCGCGGTGTCCGGGGACGTGAGGTAAAATGTACACCTTCAAATGACCTCTAAATATCGCTCAGTCGGTCGAAAATATATTTATATTTGAGGATGTAATATATATTATAGCACAGTGTGAACGGTCTCGTACAAAATGTATGACGAGCGAAAAAAGTTATATCTCAAGATGTAATATATATTATACTATATCTCATAGTGAAAAGCCGGCTTAACAATAAAGAAATCAGTACAAATAAAAAAAATATATACCAATGTTTATGTAAGTATAGGAGGAGAAGGTAAGAGCTTTGCTTACTTTTGCTGACAACAGAGGGGAGGGTAAAAATTACTAAAATTCTGCTTACGTAATACTTGAATGGCCCCAATGATGAGACGTGGTTGCTGATAGACGACCTTGTTTATGGGATCGTCTAGTCACTGTTAAAATAGCTGTTGGCGGCGCGACTTAGACAAGAGAAAGACACCAAAGATATGTTCTGCCTAACCTTTTCCCAACTATGTTGGGGTCAGCTTCCAGTCTAACTAGATGCGGCTGAATATCAGTATTTTACACAGAGCGACTGCCATCAGACCTCGGCAACCCACTTACTGGGTAATGCCGATATCCCAAAAATTAGATCAGTTGTCAGACTTTGGGGCCATTCAAATATTACGTAAGCAGAATTTTAGTAATTTTTGACCCACCCCTCCCCCTTGTCAGCAAAAGTAAGCATAGCTTTTACCGCCCCTCCTATGCTTACGTAAACATTGGTATTTTTTTTAACTGATCAGTTTTCTTTATTGTTAACCATGAGCAGCAGTTGTTAAGTCTAGAAAAATAAATAAATAAGTAAAAATTGCTGACGTAATCATCATCTAGACACCCCCGTCTCCCACGTCATCAAAAATAAGCTAAGCAAAAACCCCCTCACCCCCTTTCGTGCTTACGTAATACTCCAATGGCCCCCTTCTGGCTTCCGACTTCCCGTAACGACTATCATAGGTATTCGTAGGACAGCCGGGACCGACTGTTTAACGTGCTCTCTGAGGCACGGGGGTCTCGATGTGTAACGAACAGTCACCCATCCACAGACTGACCGCGACAAGCGCAGCTTAACCTCACAAATCGTATGATCCACGCGGTAGTTAATTAGCCACGAGCCCCAAGACACATAGGTCTTCTGGGTGTCAAAATAGCCTTAACAAAGCCGAATTCTACACATACTGTACATCAAACTAAGTAACATACAGCAAAAATAATTGCTGGGAAACGACTTTTATTTTTGGTATTAAAAAACAGCTTTTAATTTTAGCGCGCAATGTAAGCGCGCGCACAGCATACTGTACCTACATTTCGAAAATGTTGATAATGTTTGAATAGAAAAATGTTTAGTAACAACATTTAAACTTAGTTTTCGTGAAAAACGTTCAAAAATATGGTGACTTTGACCTTCAATAAAATATCTCCGTAACCAGTCGGTTCCCAGGTATGGCCCAATACCAAAAAATCTTCGTAATGATGGGAAGAATACGTGGCTTTCGGCTTCGTTAAGGGTATTTTACACCCGATATATAGACCGCTACTTGACTTTTAGGCTTTCGTACTGGGTTCAGTTCGGGGGCGAGACCACGACTGGAGACCGCGACGCGAATAGCCTAAAGTCAAGTACGTGGAAGTAGGCGAACCCCCATCTTCATATATGCAATTTGTCTAACCTGACAAAGTCAAGATATCACCATCGGCCGCCAAGTTTGTGACAAATAGAAGAACCTATCGTAATATTGACTCCTTGAAATCTTTCTTAGTCTTTGTTTAAACAGATAACGGAATTACATTTAGAAACCAAGTTTATTCATTGTTTGTTCAGGAAGGAGGGAAAAACCTAAGTGTTCAATTAATTTAGAAGTCGGAGAATACTGGGCCATAGTAAGTTTAAATCCAGTGGGTCAAGTGGTAAGAACTATTGCAAATAAAGTTTTACAAAAAAAAAACTATTTTGTGTTGTCTCTGAATAAGCATATGACCTCTCCAACTCTTCTCTTGGGTGTCAGAAGAACAATTAATGAAGTCCACAATAGCTGCCACTTTATTGGATTAAATAGCCTAGTGGTATGACCGTCGGACTGCGAAGTCATAAGTCTCGAGTTCGAACCAAGGCACGCACCTCTGATTTTTTGGATTCATGTGCGTATTGTATAATTATCACTTGCTTAAAAACGGTGAAGGAAAAGATCGTGAGGAAACCGACATGCCTTAGAGATATTTCTCAAAGGCATGCCAAGCCAAGTCAGAGGCCGGTGGGCGGCATAAACTCTGACACCAGGTTAGTCACTAACCACACGAAAAGAAAATTGGATTTAAATAGGAGCACGTCGTCAATTTGATAGTTTTGTTATACGTAACCGCCCGTTCACACAGCGGATCCGTTTTGACGGATCCGTCGGTACTGGATGTGTTGTTCACATCTGTACCGACGGATCACTTAAACAAATGGCAGCTGCGTCGCATCTGGCAGACAGGATACGATGAAAATAATGGATCCAATATTTTTTATTGGATTCAGAATACTGTCGTGTATGTGAACTCGCTCATACAACTACAGGCGCCATCACCAGAATAAAAACAGATCCGATAAAACGGGTCCTGTAAACAGTTTATGTGTGAACTAGCTGTAATGTATTTATAAATGATGTATGTATTTCTACAGTCCACTGACTGCCCCATATCATTTCCAGTTCACTATATCCCATCCTAAGGTTGCCTAGAAGAAATCGCCGTGTGCGATAAGGCCGCCCATTGTACCTATTTTTAAAACTGCTACTGTCCTTACATTTTTATTTTGGTTTACAATAAAGAGTATAAATAAATAAATAAATGTGGGAGGTTGACTCAGCAGTCGTTGGGCCGATAGTTGTAACGGCCAATGGCTTAATAGCCAAGAGCCTTGACCGACATCTGATGAGGCTCTCGTTGGGCAGCTGGACCAAGAGCTTGATACCGAAAGCGGTGCTTCTGGACACGGCGCGTATTGTTAGGAGGTTCCTCTCTCTGAGGCCATGACCACCGGTGGCTTGGATCCTATTCTCGATGCCGGTGTGCTACTATTTTTATATTTTTAGTTTTTTATAGAAATATTTAACTATAAATGTAATTCACGAAATGCAATGTACGAAAATGAATAAAGGAAATAAATAATGTTAACAACGTAAACGTGATTCAAAAAGAGGGAGTCATTGATTCCCATAATATGATGGAAAAAGAAAATATTGCTGTATGCGCACTTCTATCCTATCGCGCGATCGAGTGCGTCGCGTACCTATTCAACAGAGCTTGCAAAATTTCCAATTTACCTTACATTCAATAGCTTAATTCACAACTGGACAGGAGGTGTAAGACGAATATAAGAGAGTAGTAAAACAACACGATAGTATTCCGCGCTTCAACCTATTCAATATTCGTACGTATTTGTACAACTGTTATTTACTACACTGTGGCATCCAGTCCCGGGCACTTAATCGAACTAGTTGGCTCAATTAGTTGACTATAGTGCATGGTTTTGGCGTCTCAATAGTTCTTACATCAAAGTTGAAATTAAGATGCACCATCTACTGCGTCCGTTTATTTATTACCGGTTATGAATGGCCCGCTCGAATAAAACGCAGTTCCGTGAAGTGAGTGGCTGGAGAGGCGGCATGGTGCTCTCAGCTTCCGGCTAACGCCGGTGCTCTCGGGACATGGCTGTTTCAGGAAGTACCTGTGTCCTATAGGCCAGGAGCAGACGCCCGGATATTACCACTGCGTCGACTGCCCCGAGGACACGGCGCTGCACACGCTGCAGGCGTGTCCTGCTTGGGAGACGTGGCGCCGCGAACTGGTTGCGGCAATCAGTGGTGACCTCTCACTTCCGGCCGTGGTTCCGTCGATGGTCGGGAGCGAGAGTGTGTGGGAAGCCATCGCCTCCTTCTGCATCGAAGTGATGGTGAACCAAAAGGAAGCAAACAAGGAGAGGGAGGTATCTGCCCGTCTCCCTTCCCGCGCCAGACGCACCGGGCGCAGGATCTCTGCGGCCACCGTAGCAAGTGGCCCGCTTTAGGGGACCCGTCGCCCGGCCAGTAACAGGCCCCAGGAGGCGGCGCGCCGTATTCCGCGCGCGCCTCTGAAGAGGACGTGGGGCAAGGCTCCACAGACGGAGAGATCTGCCATGGGCTGTTGGAACGAGACCTGCTGGGAATGCGGTGAATGCGAATCCCAAGACCTCGACCAACGATCAGGAGGAGGAATAGCGTGGGTTTTTAGCCAGTAAGAGTCTTGAAGAGAACCCTTCGCCTTCCCCGGACGAAGAGTATCCGTTAGGATGCATCACGATAAAAAAAGAAGGTTTCTGCCTCTTCCCTACACGTGAGTATTGGCAAAGGGTATTAAGGGGAAAAGTTTAGAAGAAGACTCTTCATTTTCTTCATGCGCTCAGATACAGATACCTTATAGTATCTGCAGTGTAAAAATTTAAATTCAAGGTAATGTTATTATATGAACACAATACGGCGCGAGTACGCGACGGCCACGACATGACTTATGCGCGATAAATCAACTCCTGCCGTTGAGTGGAGTGAGGTGGGTGATCAGGTTAGAAGTTTACTACTATCACTTACAAGCATGTAGGTGGTATGTCTGAACCCTTCAAAAGACTAGAGCAGTCCTTGAGAACAAGTATAAGAAAAAAAATCATTAAATGTTTATTTTTCTGTTCGAGGATGCTCGAATTATAGTATAATCCAGGATATAACAGCCGTAAACGGTCAAGGTCGATAAAACGAGAAATGATCCAGCTATAGTGTCTTGATCCATAATTATGTCTCCCTGGTGTTTTTTTTTTAGATTTATGCAAAATGACGGCCATTTCTGGCCTCCCTAACCTTAAAGAAACCAGGCTTCTGCAGGAATCTCCTACAGGAATATAACAGAAACATGTGAGAATATCGACGGTGCGACAAATCTGGGAGTCACAAATGCTAATTACGCAGTTTGCACTAATCTTCTTCTTCTTCTTCTTCCTGCCCTTATCCCACACTAGGTGGGGTCGGCACAACATGTATTTATGAAATTCATGTTGTTAGTTTTGGCTTATTGTTTTATGACCGGCCGCCTGCCTGACATCAACCCTCCTTGGGAATACTCGTTACGCTGTCGCACGGATGACTCAATGTGCTTGCTGATATTATGCACTGGGTCCCAAAATGATATGCTTGTCAATCTTATTGCCGACAACTAAGCAGTCTATGTTCTTCTTGGTGGAGTATACTTGAAGTTGCTCGACCCACTCTTTCAGTTTTGTTAGGGACTTCGGTTCTGACACATCGTAAACTAATATAGCACCGTGAGCGTGTCTGTCAAAACTTGATGTCAATGTTCTGTATCGCTCCTGTCCCGCTGTACCCCAAATTTCAAGCTTGACTTTGAAGACCGTTCACGTCCATAAGTTTACATTTGTAGTCAACTCGGATTGTAGCTGGGAATTATTAGTTTGCACTTATCATAATATTTAATAAAATCTAATAAATAATCCCTTAACAATAATTTTGCCTCATAAGCTGGTCAAGACATGTGAAATTAGAACAATATGTTCCAACCCTTAACGGGCCAGTGATTTTGTTATTAAGGAATATGAAAATTGCTGCAAGAGCTTTCCAATATTCCTCTGTAATGGTTTTAGTATCCGAAGCCATGTTTAAAATTGTGAATGGTACACCAATATTTTATGAAAAACGAAAGTAAAATCTGCTTTCGTTTTTTCTAAGGATTACTTGCACATCGATGACGCTTGATGGCACATTTACGGATTAAAGGATTAATATTGGATTACATTTTACTAGATATGTACGAGGTAACTAAGCGGTGAGCGAGGTTAAGGCTGCCAGTCCAATGGAGCGGAGAGGAGCGGAGCGGTGCGGAACTAAGCAATAGCAATGCACAATATTCCCAGAGCAGAGAGGAAATGTGAATTTTATGCAATTCTATTGGTTACCTCAGCGCCGCTCCGCTCCTCTCCGCTCCGGTGGACAGGCGCCTAAAGCTAAGCTACGAAACTATGTGTCTATTTCTACCAAAGCTAAGTGGAATAGCGGAGTGAATAAGATGTGCTACGAAGATAACTACGTAGTACGTCATCTACTCAGCTCTGCTCCGTACTTCCCATAGCTACACTGCCCTGGCATCCTTAGCTCGCATCCCTCGCTTCAACTAGTATAAAAAAACATAGCTTTATTAGCCCTTTCCACCAGAGCTAAGCTAAGCTATGAAAATCAAGCGATCCTATTGGTGCGTTTGGCACACACCCGTAGCTTAGCAACGTAGCACATCTCTGGTGGAAAGGCAGCCTTATTTGTAGATTACATACATGTTCATGGAGGTTTTATACTTTGATTTTCCAATGATTTACATGGTGAAGAGGGTAACAAGAGTGACGTCATAAATCTTAAAATCCCAAATCATTAATATTACTACGCCATATAATAAAACATTACAACTGCGACAATGAAAATGTCCAACAGATATGGTCATCGATCGCCGCGATTCTACCAGGGCAGGCGATTACCAGAGACAATAGAGCTGCGCGCAATTTATACACAAAGCTAAGACGAATATCCGCTGAGAGCTAGCGCCGTTCACGCTAATCACCGTTTTTAATCACCATATTTGAATAATAGTTTAATTTTCTTGGATTAAAAAGTGTTATTACTTTTGAAACAGTTATAGAATCGAATTTCGTACACCATTTGTAGTGATATGATTAGATTTTTCTGTTTTTGTTTGCAGCCAGCAGATTTAAAGTGTACCCGGTAAATTACATAACATAACATCACGCCTGTATTCCCCGAAGGGTTGGGCAGAGGTGTATAGTAACACCCTCATTTCGCCGTTATGTTTAAGTCCCATGTAGTAGGGGGAGAACTTATTACCATCAACCGGGCACAAATCCAAACTCCGGGCTGCTACTAAGAAATTCCACACAGAAAAACTCAATAACACTTTGCCCGACCTGGGGATCGAACCCAGGACCTCGTGGTCAGCAGTCGGAGTGCACTACTAGACCAACAAGGCAGCACATTATTACATAACATCATTGATAAACTGTGAGCGTCATGGGCTTCACAATAATGACACGTTCGGTGCAGTGGCTTCTACGCTACTGGTCTTGGGTTCGATTCCCACACGGAACAAATATTCGTATGGCCTACAGATAGTTGTTCCGGGTCTGGGCATTTGTGCATGTGAAGATTTGTGTCTGTAAACGCACCCACGATACAGGAGAAATGCTAGGGTGGCATTAAAAAAAATGACTGCTACAATTAATTAACGGTCATACCAGATTGACATCATCACATGATTAGTGATTAGCAAACTTGCTGAAGCAGCAAGCTGCTGTCAACAGCTTTCAACAGCAACTAAGAGGACGCCGCTGTCCATATCCTCGACTTCTTAGTGGCCTTTTACAACACCCACGGGTGGAGAGGAGAAGCCTATTCTTTTGCTAGAAGCAATCAATTAACTTTAAACCAAATAACTTTTACACTCTTTTCTTACAGATTAGCGAAGCAGTAATAACTTACTGCTTCGTTGGTCTAGTGTTAGCAAGCGCGACTGCTGATCGTGAGGTCCTGAGCTCGATCCCCAGGTCGGGCAAATTGTTATTGGGTTTTTCCGTGTGTAATTCCTCAGTAGCAGCCTGGAGTTTGGACTCGTGCCCGGTTGTTGGCAATAGTCTCGCCCCCTATTAAATGGGACTTAAACATAACGGTGAAATGAGGGTGTTACTATACACCTCTGCCCAACCCTTCGGGGATTACAGGCGTGATGTTATGTTATGTTTATGTAATACAATAATTGTTAATAAGTAATCACCAGCAATACAGAATAGTCCAAGATAGGGAGAGATAGCTGTTGAATTTATATTTCATTTGTTTTATTATAAAAGCAAAAATTAATCGATTAATTGTATTCGAATGATTTAAATGTGTAACGATTAGTTCCAACCTTTCACGCATCTCTCTCTTGCTTTTTGACACCAGTCGGATACAGACGGGTACTAGTTTCCAAATAAAATTAAATTAAATTAATTCGTTTATTCATCTATTTACATATTTGATACATTTTTAAATATTTCTATAAAAAATATAAAAAAAAACATTTAAAAATATAAAAAATAGTAGCCCACCGGCATCGGGAACAGGGTCCAAGCTACCGGTGGTCAGGGCCTCAAAGAGAGGAACTTCCTAACAATACGTGCCGTGTCCAGAAGTACCGCTTTCTGTATCAGGCCCTTGACCCAGCTGCCCAACGCGAGCCTCGTCAGATGTTGGTCGAGGCTCTTGGCTATTAAGCCATTGGCCGTCACGACTATCGGCACAATGACTGCTGAGTCAACTTCCCACATGTCGACAACCTCGTGTGCCAAGTCTTGATACTTATAATAATAAAATATAAATTAATTATTATTATTCTGTAAAAGTGTGTTTTAGCTTATAAACTCCTACAATAGCAACAGATGCAGGAGAACTTCATCCAGAGATGTATGGTTTAAAGTAAAATGTAACCAATTTATGTATTTTATATTAATTGTTATTTTTGAATTTGAAACATAAACTCACGCCTTTTTCCCATGGGGGTAGGCAGAAACTATAGAACGCCACATGCTACGACTCTTACATACCCCTTTCGCTTCATCCACATTCATACATCTTGTCATACACGCACGCCGGTTGAGAGTACTACGCACCTGACCTTTGTGAAGAACATCACCAATAACATCGATGTATGTCCTTCTAGGACGTCCTCTACCGGCGTTCCCATTAACATCCGCCTTATAAATTCCTTTTGTTATAAATTCCAATTTGAATTTTATTTATTTCACTTGCGTTAACGGTGAAGAAAAACATCGTGAGGAAACCGCACACCTGAAAGGGCTCCATAAAGTTCTCGATGGTGTGTGTAGTCTGCTAACCCGCACCAGGCCAGCGTGGTAGACTAAGGCCTAAACCCTTCTCATTCTGAAACGAAGCCCGTGCCCAGCAGTGGGACAATAACGAGATAGTTTTGTTTATGTTATGTTATTTTTAAAATAAAGAAATAAAGATTATTTTTATTTAATCACCAGCCATATCAATTATATCCATTAATTTACCATGTAGAGCACCATAAACCACAACCAACAACAAAATTACGAAGGCTTTAAAATAAATCCCTCCACAGTTCCTAATGGATTTCAGATGAATCCATTCAGCCCGCAATCGAGAACACCTTCAATTTGTATAGGAAGGCTCCAGCTAACGAAATAACGCTGTGGATTGCACCCTGAGCACCTGATGTTCTGTGAAGTCTTTTACAATACCTGTAATTATTGAAGATGTAATTAAAAAGATTCTAGAATAATCCCTTACCGACTAACAGCTAGTTCACACAGAAACTGTTTACAGGACCCGTTTTTATTTTGGTGATGACGCCTGTAGTTGTATGAGCGAGTTCACATACACGACAGTATTCTGAATCCAGTAAAAAATACTGAATCCGTTATTTTTGTCGTATCCTGCCTACCAGATGCGACGCAGCTGCCGTTTGTTTAACTGATTCGTCGGTACAGATGTGAACAACACATCCAGTACCGACGGATCCGTTAAAACGGATCGTTTTTCGTCTGCTCCTTAGCTTCTGCCTTCAACTGGTCGTGAGCAGCGTAAAACTTGCCGGTCACAGGGATGGCTGGGGAGGCATTAGTCATCAGTCATTTATTTCTTAACAAAATACATTTGTGTTGAAAATTCAAGTTGTGATACTAATAAGAAAATATATTTGGTTAACATACAATCACGTCTGTATTCCCCGAAGGGTTGGGCAGAGGTGTATAGTAACACCCTCATTTCGTCGTTATGTTTAAGTCCAATTTAATAAGGGGCGAGCCTATTGCCATCATCCGGGCACAAATCCAAACTCCGAGCTACTACTGAGAAATTCCACACGGAAAAACCCAACACTTTGCCCGACCTGGTGTTCGGACCCAGGACCTCACATCGTCTCGTGTCGTGACGTTTTGTAGTTTGTTTTGAGCCGGTAGTCCTCGTGTGGACACCACCTAAATCTAAATAATATAAGACATTTAGATTTCTGTGGATGGTGAGCTTTCTTAAATAAAATATTCAGCCAAAGACAAAATACACTCCCGATGCAAAACAATATTTCAAAAATGGTTGGATCGGTTACCTGCTACGAGCATGTAGCTGGCGTAGCCGTAGCACTAACACGACGGCTACGGCGTAGCAACAGTGCAGCCCTTAGACACGGCTCACACCAAATGTAACGCTCATACCCAGTCAGCCGTGAGCTCTATTTATTCGAAGAGCACTCGGCCGCTCAGCGTACGCATGAAATGGGAACTTAAACAAACCAACATTTCGGGGGCTGACTATACGTTTATTGTGAACAACACTATGTATTTTATAATCTCACAATTAACTTTGGTCGACTGAGTAGGCACGTAGTATGGTACTGAATTAACAATCATGTTACTGCAGTTTTCACTGAATAAGTTATCTGATTGCGGCAGGTACCTGTCAGCGGCAGTCATTACAAGAGGACTATTGTCACGCGCCGCCGACATCCTGGGAATTCATCCGCGGGGTTGAATTACATCTGTCAACGAGCGGGTGAAACGCTGCGTTTTTGTTTTAATACATTTATAAATTACTAGCGACCCGCCCCTGATTCGCACGGGTGCAATGTAGATATTAATGTGGGGCATATAAACCTTCCTCTTGTATCACTCTATCTATTGCTGAAAACAGCATTAAAATCCGTCGCGTAGTTTAAAAGATCTAAGCGTACAGACAGCGGGAGCGTCTTTATTAACCCCCGAAGCAAAAAGAGGGGTGTTATAAGTTTGACCGCTATGTGTGTCTGTCTGTCTGTCTGTGTGTCTGTCTGTGGCACCGTAGCTCTTAAACGGGTGAACCGATTTGAGTGCGGTTTTTTTATTTGAAAGCTGGTTTTCTAGCGAGTGATCTTAGATATGTTTTATTAAAATCGGTTCAGCCATTTCAAGGTTATCAGCTGTTTTGTTAGCTGCGGTAGGGTTCTTAGACGCATAATGTGTATTAATTTACTTTCAAACATATGTGTGAAATAAAATTTGAAACACTCATGTATGCTATATAACTATGCAAGATTATGAAATTCTTGGTCTGATGCTGCAGCCAGGATAACCAGTGCACTAGTACACTCTTGAAAAAATAATAGCAGATATGTCGTGTTTGGATTCGTTTTGATCAGTATTTGATTCTACATGCAATTCAATGGTGGTGACATGATGAGCTGATGCTGCAGCCAGGATATCCAGCACACTAGTACACTCTTGAAAAAATAATAGCATATATGTCGTGTTTGGATTCGTTTTGATCAGTATTTGATTCTACATGCAATTCAATGGTGGCGACATGATGAGCTGATGCTGCAGCCAGGATATCCAGTACACTAGTACACTCTTGAAAAAAGAATAGCAGATATATGTCGTGTTTGGATTCGTTTTGATCAGTATTTGATTGCCAAAAGTAAGTTTAATTTTTTTAACTTAATACTAAGTTTAAAAAGTTTAAAATAAAAATTAAATTAAAAATTTTAAAAACCCCCGACGCAAAAAAAAACGAACTTTTAAAAAGTCAAAAATAATAGTATCGTTGAGCCATCAAATTCGATTGAGTAACACCTATATATTTTAATTACAGAAATTGATGGAAGGCACGATAAGGTTTGCTCGTTGAAATGGCGATATAATATCGCGTCGGGGTACCGCTAAGTAAATTAGCTAGCTAGTAAATTAATAGATGGTCAATTAAATGAAGGGTCTGACTTACTTTAGCGGTACCCCGACGCGATATTATATCGCCATTTCAACGAGCAAACCTTATCGTGCTATCCATCAATTTCTGTAATTAAAATATATAGGTGTTACTCAATCGAATTTGATGGCTCAGCGATACTATTATTTTTGACTTTTTAAAAGTTGTTTTTTTTTGCGTCGGGGGTTTTTAAAATTTTTAATTTAATTTTTATTTTATACTATGTAAAGACTATATACGAAGAATTTATAATAATAGGGACACTGTGAGTATAAATAAATAAAATACCAAACTAGACTGCCTTGTTGGTCTAGTGGTCGCAAGCGCCACTGCTGAGCATGGGGTCCTGGGTTCGATCACCAGGTCGGGCAGTGTTATTGGGTTTTTCCATTAGGAATTTCTCAGTAGCACCCCGGAGTCTATGTGCCCGATTAATGGCAATAGGCTCGCCCCCTATTACATGGGACTTAAACATAACTGGCGAAATGAGGGTGTACTAAAAACACCTCTGCCGAACTCTTTGGGGAATACAAGGCGTGATGTTATGTTATGTATGAAAAATACCATATTTTTTTGTTAAGTATATATTTTTTATTAAAAATTTCAAACATAGTCAGCCAGCAAACCTCTCTGACGAGCAACCAACGTTAGGATATCGGTATCCGAGCAATTGGACAACGTATCATAACAGTCTCTCCATGTAAATTCTTATTATAGTGGTAATTGATTTTTATTTCTGTACATAAATCTGTTATAGTACACCACAAGTACGAAGTCGCATGGACAAACTTGATTGAACAACCAATGGCAGTCGCTCATTTTCGCAGAACTCACACTTATTAAGTCAGCGTAAAGATATTTTTTTATTGTAGTACTAATAAACATGGTCTTGAAGTCGCACTCAGTTCGGAAATTATCGGTTTTATGAAGTTTGCCGATGCGACTTCTGAGTTTTGTCGTATTATACAGACACGTTTATAAGTCAATGTAATCTTTTATTTTAAGACTAGGTGGCGCCGGCGTTTCATATCTGAGTAGCTCTAAGAAGAAAAGCTGAAACAAATTCAGAGATTAGGGTCTCTTTTAAAGTCCAGATATTGTTGTTTAAAAACTATGTGACTGTAACAATGTAGGGCAACGTAGTAAGCTGCATCTGGCGGGATTGGAAGGCGATGTTATAGTTTATAAAAATCTAGGCTAATTAGTTGTGTTTTAATAATATTATTATTGAGGGGCACGTGGCTAATTATGAACCACGCGGATCATACGATTTGCGAGGTTAAGCTACGTTTGCCGCGGTTGGTCCGTGGATGGGTGACCGTTCATTACACATCGATATCCTTCCGTGCCTCAGAGAGCATGTTAAAGTCGGTCCCGGGTGAATACGAATACCGATGATAGTCGTTACGGGTAGTCAGAAACCCAAAATTCTGACAACCGGTCTGACCTTCGAGTATCGGCATTGCCCAGTAACTGGGTTATGGAGGTCTGATAGCAGTCGCTCCGTGTAAAATACTGGTATTCAGCCGCATCTGGTTAGACTGGAAGCGAACTCAAACATAGTTGGGAAAAGGGTAGGCAAATACAGTCACATTATTACAGAAGAACCATGCTCCTCAACAGTCAGGAACTGATGCAAGGAGAAGAAACTCCTAAAAATCTATTTGGTAAAAGATTCTGTCGTAATTTTTTAACTTCGGTCTTAATTAGCGTCAATTTGTCAATCTAGGTGTTCATTACACTGATAATGGCGTCTCATTACGTAAAACAAACTTTAGATTAACAACATTGTTTCTTAAAACTCACAGTTTTCTTTGTTAGTTTTTAAACCTAAGTTTAAAATGATATTTATTTAAACTTCATGTACAATTGGTGGTACATAAGGCGGACTTAATGCCAATGGCATTCTCTACCAGTCAACCTTTGGGTCAAAAATTAAGCACTTCGAAAAAGGTAAAAAAAAAAGAATTTAAAACAAATATTGAAAAGGCAAATAAAAATTATTAAAAACAAAATAATACATAAGTACTAACAAAATATATACTTTATATATATCTATATATTACAATAAAAATACATATTAAACCTATATATCTATACATACATACATACACATAAATATTTATAACTATGATGGACAGTTCATTCAGACTAAGATTGCAGCGATTTTAAGTATTAATTTATGAGAAACAAAGAAATAATTGTGAAATGATATTTGTTTCTGTAAATAAATCTGTTACAGACACTTTTACAAGTCAATATAATGTTTTTTCTAGACTTGATGGCGCTAGCATCCTGTCTGACTAGCTCTGAGAAGAAAAGCCGAAAGAAACTCAGCAATCAAGGTCTTCTGTCAACATTTTAAATTGAAACTAAAACATTTTAAATTGAAAATAATTACCCTCCCACAGTTTCAATTTAAAATCTTATTTATTGAAGGTGAAATGCCGACTTTGGATTATCATGCCATCTTAGTACCTAAATGGATAACTTTCAAAAGCCTATAAAAATTAAACGCGGCGTCCCAACCGCCAATGTCCCGCTCACCTTACCCGTGCTGGTGCGACCGCGGGTATTTTGCGGCTATTCCAATTATACATCTTATGAAATAGCGGGCACCGTGTCGCTTTCGCCTGGGCCCGCAATATCGCGCCGATAAGATAGACGATTGGAATTTTTGTTCATATACCTTTGTGGCATAAGCGGAGCGGGTATCTTTAGATTATATTAGAATAGCTGTGTCCTCACGGTTCCGCCCGCGTAATAAGGCTTATTCCAGTAATAAATATAGCCTATGTTACTCAGTGATAATGTAGCTTTCTAACGGCAAAAGATTTTTTTAAATCGGTCCAGTAGTTTTTAAGTTTATTCGTTACATACAAAAATACAAATCTTTCCTCTTTATAATATTAGTATAGATATAGATAAAGACTGGAACTGGATGCTTACAAATTTAAGATATTATTTAATTAGAAAATTACATCACACATTTCTATTGCTCAATCATATATATCTATGATTATAACAGGATTTTTATTCTTCTTCTGTTAGTGTGCCACTACTTGAGGGTAGCCGTCAACGTTGTCTAGCCTTTTCCCAACTATGTTAGGGTCAGCTTCCAGTCTAACCAGATAAGGCTGAATACCAGTATTTTACACGGAGCGACTGCCACCAGATCTCTTTTCTCAATATTCTTCAGCCCCGATTACTATCTTTTTACAACGCGCCTCTTGTCTTCATTCTACAAAGCAATAACTTTGCGTGATACCAAAAGCACCAAATCTTATAAACGGGTGCAATTGTGTCCATCACCTAAAATGGTGAAGACCTTCATAACGATATTATTACTGAAAAATTCTGATGGTATCAGATATTCTGGCGTCTGACTGCCTTGAAAACTAAAACTTAAGCTATAGTTAGGCCCTGAGCAGACGACGGACTTTATCAGGCAGACTGCCGCAGACAAAAACTATCTACCAACCACATGCCAAATGTCGCGACGGGTAACAACTACCAACCACTGTCATGCTTGTCCACGACAGCCCGCTGGACAAAACGTCCGTCGTCTACACAAGGCCTAATTGTGCAAAAATCCACCTAAACTGGCCGCTGTCGCTCCGTTTATCACCATACCAACTTCCAAAGGCACCTCACGCGCCCGACGCCGCGAAGAATGAGAGATATAGCGGGACGAAGCTTTTTAAATTCAGGCCAGGGATGCTTAGCGGAAGGACGATTCATTTATTAGAATTTTTCATTTCTTATTGGTATTCTTTTGAAAATTATCTCACTTATTGACTGGGAATTATTTAAAAAATGGTACTCAGAAGAAAATTTGGGTTGCTGTTGAAAATGTGACATTGGGAGTAGGTTACAGCGCATGGAAGATGCTGGTGGCCATCTTCTTGAGTATTCTTGACCTAGGTATACCTACCCTTACCCTCAGTTGCTTCTTGCTACACACTACAACAACTAACTGCATCTAGTGATGGCAAACGCGACTGCTGATCGTGAGATCCTGTGTTCGATCCCCGGGACGAGCAAAATTTTATTGCGTTTTTCCGTGTAATATTCCTCAATAGCAGCTCGGAGTCAGGATTTGTGCCCGGTTGATGCCAATAGGCTTGCCCCCTATAACATGGGACTTATAAACATAATGGCGAAATGAGGGTGTTACACCTCTGCCCAACCGTTCGGGGAATACAGGGGGATGTTATGCTACATAGAGAACGAGCAGATATGTAAAAGAAAAGTCTAACTTTATCTTACTACATCTTAGATCGCAATCGCAAAGCAACAGGTTGTTAGGCAAAACTTACAATAATAACAACGAGTACCTACATACCTGCCTGGCCTCTTTCCTGGTGGGTATCAAATCGATTATCAAAAACGGCAGTCTACGACTGGACTTAGGCCATTCCAAAGGGAAATTAAGAAAATATTATTATTATGTACTAGCGGCCCGTCCCGGCTCCGCACAGGTGGACATTTTTCCCGTTTTTGCAACATTTTTCATTTATGCTCCGTTCCCATTGGTTGTAGCGTGATATTATATAGCCTATAACCTTCCTCGATAAATGGACTATTCAACACAAAAATATTTTTTCAACTCCAACCAGTAGTTCCTGAGATTAGCGCGTTCAAACAAACAAACTCTTCAGCTTTATGATATTATAGTATACTGGCCTGCAAAAATAAGTATCACACTTTTAAAATTGCAATAACTTTTTAAGTACACAAGATATATTTTCGAAGCAAAAAGGACTCAAAAAAGAGTTTAACTTTGTTACTATAGTTTCAAAGAAAGCTGATAAAAATTGCTATAAAACGTTTTTTATTTTAAATCTCTAACTTTTATAGTTTAGAAAAAATTGAAATTTTAAAAGTGTGATACTTATTTTTGCAGGCCAGTGTAGTATAGATGCCTTTGTTCGTCACTCTTGCCAAGCAGTCTAGTAAACCAGGCCTCTCGCACCAATTACCAGCATCATGCACACCTTGCATCAAATGATAAGATTAGGCAAAGTTGCGGTTTAAAAGATGATGTAGTGAGAAAAACTGAAAGGAGTATGCTTTTAGGTGGTTTGGTCATGTTGAGAGAATGAGTGAACGGCGATTAACAAAAGGAATTTATAAGGCGGATGTCAATGGGAACGCCGGTAGAGGACGTCCTAGAAGGACATACATTAATGTTATTGGTGATGTTCTTCACAAAGGCAGGTGCGTAGTACTCTCAACCGGCGTGCGTGTATGACAAGATGTATGAATGTGGATGAAGCGAAAGGGGTATGTAAGGGTCGTAGCATATGGCGTTCTATAGTTTCTGCCTACCCCCATGGGAAAAAGGCGTGAGTTTATGTATGTATGTATGCATGCACACCTTGTATGTGTCCAGCACACCTTGTTTTCTTCTCTGTCAACTATCCCAGTCAACACACGTCTGGACGAGTAAATAAGGTATACATGGGAATACGTTAAAAATATGATGATGGTGCATCGGTTTGTCTAGCCTTTTCCCAACATGTTGGGTCAGCTTCCAGTCTAACCAAATGCGGCTGAATACCAGTATTTTACACGGAGCGACTACCATCAGACCTCCGCAACCCAGTTACTGGGCAATGCCGATATCGTAAGATTGGAACGGTCGTCAGAGTTTCGTGCTTCTGACTACCCGTAACGACTGTCATAGGTATGTCACCTGGGACCAACGGTTTAACGTGCACTCCACGACCCGGACCCTTATTCATGTGTAACCGATGGTCACCCATCCACGGACTGACCACGGCAAGCGCAGCTCAACCTTGCAAATCATATGATCCGCGCGGTTGTAAATTACCCACGGGCCCCTCTATGATGATGATGGATACTTTAATTTAATCTAAATTAAATCACACCTCTATTATACCCTAAAGCAAGTAAGTACATCATATACCGGTGTAATACACGGTTCCTGCGGACAGCCGCCGGCGCCGGTGGCAATCTATCTGCTATCTTAGATTAAGCCGAGAAGCGGAGGCTAACGTAGTTAACCGAGCCATTAAAATTACCGCCACCTGTTGATTATAACCCCTAGGGATTTAGTTCTTTACTCTCTATTCCAATTACAGTGCAGACAGAACTTCTGGATATTTTAATCATCCCATCAGCTCGTCCTTTTATAGGGATTGTGATTGTGACAAAGCCTGTAACTTTTTTGTCAAGTGTCGTAGAAAATGACTAAGGAAATTATACAACGTGTTACATAATTCCTCATGAAAAATATAAATAATCAAGTAGTATTTTATGGTTGTTGTCATTTACCTCTCAGAGGAAATTAGGTAAGAAAGTAAATAACTTTCTGGGTAGTCTACTCTTTAGTTTTATGCTTTCAGGGTTGCGTTTCAATGATGATTATTTTATGTTTTATCCAAATTCTTTTTTTTTGGTTATACTACGGTTTTTAAATATTGCCAAAAGACTCTTTACAAGGGACCTTGTAACCCCCTTTCGGCTTTAGGGGTATTTTTGTAACACGTTGTATATACAGGGTTGGGCAAAACCAGCACTGTCTTCCACCTAATAATAATAATCTTTATTACAATTCGTGTGAAGTCCCTGACCCTTGTGCTAGGTGGTAAACCTGTGTTACAAGAGCCAGTGCCCTCTCACAGGAGGAAAAATTATTAAAAACTTATGCAATAAGATTGACAAGTATAAAAAATTAAATTAAAAAGACTAAAGTAAACTAAAACTAAAGAATACAAAATAATATTAAAAAATTATAGTAAAGCCTGTAATGGAGACAGTGTATGCGTGTAGTGTGCGTGTGAGTGTGTGAGTGAGAGAGTGAGGGTGTATGTGTGCACCTGTAAACATACCTATAATGTTTCACGTACCAATAAGTCTAATGGCCAAATACTCAAACGCTACTCAATTTTAAGTTGCCGCCATTAATCTGTGGTTGCCGTTAAGTCTCGTGCTGTCACTGTTACATTAAGGCGAAGTGACAGTGACAGCACGAAATTAAAGGCAACTTAAAATTGAGTAACTTTTGTTCTTAAAACTCCGAGCATTTTATTACTATTATATAGTTTTTACATCGAATTATCCTAATATATACAATATAAATCTTAACTACTATAATACAAATCAAAAATAAAACAATCAAGGGGCATCAAAAAATTCGTCCGTAGTAACTTTTGAGTATTTAGCAATAAGATTAGCAGAGTTCAGACAACAGTGGCTCTGAAAGGTTTGGGTATTCGATGGTGGTCTTATAAGTGAAAATACAGATGTATTTAAATCAAATTAGTACTTATATTGCTCAAATTGAGAACACAGAATTTTCGGGATGAGGAGCGTGCGGCGTGCGTCAAGCTCGGTTTTGGACTGTTCGGCGATTTCGCGAACGCGTAGGCGCGCGTGGGACCCCGCCCCCGCGGCCTTGATTCCCGCCACACACTCCTTGTACATCGCAAGTGAATTATAACTAATAATATAACACAAGTACCTACTTAATATAATAGAAACCCACTTTTTATTTTTATACAATAATAATTAAAGAAGTTATCAATTTATTTAACTGTGTCGCCTACACTCTCCCCCCTAGTGCTGCCTTGGCAGCACTCATCCTCAACGGGTATCCTGGCGACACGAGCTACAGACCGCTTCAAGGTACCTGTGGAAGTTCTAACACTTACCACACGCACTTGGCCATCCTTTCCGGGAAATATTTCCTTAATAATGCCTCTCGGCCATACGCCTCTAGGGGCATTCGGATCGACCATAAAAACCAAGTCGCCTTTGGCCAAAGGTCGATGCTGCCCTGTGTTCCACCTTTTACGAGGAATCATGTCGGGTAAAACCTCTCGTAACCACCGTCTCCAAAACATATCTGCTAAGGCTTGGGATATTCGCCATTGTTTCCTTAAATAAAGATCTGAATCGTCAAAAACTCCAAGCAAGGGCATGTTGGATGATGTACCAAGTAAAAAATGATTAGGAGTCAATGATTCTTCACTGCCAACTTCAACTGACACATGACTCAGAGGTCTACTGTTGACCATATTTTCTACCTCTGCTAGTAGAGTAATGAGAACTTCATCCCTTGGAGCACGTTCATTCAGTACAACTCCCAGAGCAGTCTTTACACTCCTTATAAGACGCTCCCATGCTCCTCCCCAGTGTGGGCTTGCAGGGGGAATGAACGTCCACTGAGTTCCATAATTGCTGGCACTGTCTTTAAGCTTTTCTTCATCCAGCTCTTGAATTGACTTCCGTATCTCTGTTTCTGCACCTCGTAAGTTTGTCCCATTATCGGAGTACAGGAATCTGGGCCACCCTCTTCTTGATGCCATGCGTCGCAGCGCCATCAATAGCGAATCGGTTGTCAGAGAAGGTACAACCTCAATGTGCACCGCCCTTACGGTTAGACATGTAAAAAGGACACCGTACCTTTTTTCTCGATGCCTAGCTACGGTCACCTCTATAGGTCCAAATAGGTCAACTCCACAGTGTGTGAAGGGTCTTTGCTGATGTGCCACCCGTCCAACAGGTAAGCTTCCCATTCTAGGAATCTCTGGTTTAGTTTTTCTAATTTTACAAAACATACAGATTCGAGTAATATATTTTACGGTTGATCTTGATTTTAATATCCAATATTTTTGTTTTAATTCATTGACCACCATTTCCTGTCCACCATGACCAGCTTTAATATGGTAATGTCTCACTATCAATCTAGTAACTTCATTTTTACCATCCAGTATTACAGGTTGCTTCGTATCGCGAGAGACTTCAGTTGCGGCCTGAATACGGCCCTGTACACGAAGGATACCGTCTTCATCCAGGAACGGCGTCAAGGTAAGTAATCTACTGTTTTTCTTCACACATCTATTATTTTTTATTTCAGATAGATCCTCATCGAAAGACTGACTCTGTGAGTGTTTTATTAACAGGTTTTCGGCGCGGGTCATCAGCGTACACTCACTGGTAAGTAATTTTCTTCTACATTTATCTATAAATCTTAACATCGTCGCCGTGCTTCTTACCAGCCGTAACCATGATGAAAATCTGCTCGGATCAGGTAAAGGTAAAGTATCAATCTTCATTTGTACTGTATTGATACATTCAGCGTCATAACTTTCTGTTTCAGTACAGCCAGACAGCGCGATATCCGCCGGCCACGACTGTTCATCGCAGTAAATAAACTTCGGACCAGTAAACCATTCTTTATGGAACACTGTCTCATCATAGGACTCCCTGGTAGCGATATCAGCGACGTTTAATTTTGTGGGTACGTAACGCCATTCATTTATTTGTGTTAGCTCATCAATTTCGCCTAGACGGTTTGCCACAAATATTTTATAATTGCGAGCATTATTTCTTATCCATTGCAGAACTGTTGTCGAGTCGTTCCAAAATATTCGTCGTGTAGCCTTTAAGTTATGTTCTTTAGCAACTGAGTCTGCCAGTCTAGCCGCTAAAACAGCAGCTTGAAGTTCCAAGCGTGGGACAGTAATTGATTTGTTTCCCACCACTCGACATTTGCTTGCGATGAATGCTACGCGCGTGCATAACTCGTCGTCGATCCATCTCCAGTACGCGACAGCGCAGTATGCTTTAATAGAAGCGTCGCAAAATATATGCATCTGTAGGTGTCTATAACAAGTGCGAGTAGCATTTGTTCGGTCACTGAGGTCATTGTCAATATAGCGGCAGTTGCTAGGCGCATACGTAGCGGATGCGGTCTCTGCTACGCTTGTAGCAATGTTCGTAGCCGTAGCACTCGAGGTGTCGTTGTGCGAGAGAGACGGAGAGGGAATTTCATTTTTCGTCGCGTTCACTCCTCTGGTAGTTGTTGCATAGTACCTCGGTAGTCTCACATCTTGTAGTGATTTTAGTAAACAAATCCATTTTATCCATTTTATATTGATGTCGTCGTTAACCGGTTCATCCCAGCTGATTTTCAATCGCCATGTCTCTTGCAGCATTATTTTGCCATTTATTGTGAATGGCGACAGGAATCCATAGACGTCGAAAATAGACATAACTACGCGTAGCATGTCTCTTTTGGTTGGCCTTTTCTCGCCGTTCAAAATATGTTCGGAGATCTTTTTAAATGATACGTCGAATCCTAAAGTGTCATCGCTGGGGTACCAAATCAAACCGAGTGTGCGTTCGCCTTCGTATAACTGTTGACCAATTTTGAATTTTATGGCTGCGTCTCCCAGTGAGTCTTGAGGTAGGCTCTCGAGTACTTTTTTACTATTACTGGTCCAATTGCGTATCTCGAACCCGCCTTTCTTGTGGATAGCCGTGACGTCACGAATTAGTTGTATCGCGGTCTCTTCATTGGGAAGGCTATCTATATAATCGTCCATATAGTGATTTCTGTATATAGCAGCCGCGGCAGTAGGCATTGAAGATTCATACAGCTGAGCGGTTCTGTTTTTAACGAACTGGGCTATGAAGGGCGAACAGTTGGCGCCAAAGATTAGCGATGTCATGACGTAGGTATTTATGAGCCCTTCTGGTTCTTCTCTATATAGAAATCGGAAGGCGTCTTGATCCTCTGTTCGTATTTTTACTCTAAGGAACATATCTTTTATATCTCCGGATACGGCTATTTGATTTTCTCGAAATCTCAACATTATGCCGAATAATGACATTAATAGGTCCGGTCCTTTTAATAAATAATCGTTGAGCGACAAACAGTTTGTTTTGGCTGCCGCGTCAAATACTAAACGTAGTTTTTTCTTATTCGGATTGTCGACTCCGAAATGAGGTAGGTACCAGGTTCTCGGTGTAACATTTACGCTCGATAATTTTTGTGCATAATTATTTTCGAATAAATGTTGTATGCGCTCTTTATATCGTTGTGCATATTCTTTATTTTTCTTCATTTTTTGTTCGACTCCCTTTAGCCTAGACAGAGCCATTGGGAATGAGTCGGGCATCACACTTCTTTCGTCTTTCCAGGGTAAGCCAACATGCCATCGATTATCAATTAGTGTAGCAGTTTTTTCCAGATAGTTCCGTGCACGTTCGTCTTCTATGTTTTTGCGTGGTTTCGATGAAACACCCATAGATTCTATAGTGAAGTAACGGTGTACTTCGTCGTGGAGGTTTTGCAGGATGCAGTCGTCATCGTTTTCGTTTGCGGTGGGAGTAACGTCGTCGGTGATGAAGAACGTCGAGTGGTGCGTGCGCGGCGACGAGCGCGCACGAGGCGATAAGAGCGCGCGCGTTGATAAGGGCGCGCCGCGCGGCACTCTGCCGTGGAGGCACCAACCCATGGGTGTGCGGGTGGCGCACGGCTCGTTTCGTCTCCCCGCCACAGTCTCCAAAGGAAGAAGTAAGTGATAGTTATCTTGTCCTATTAGTACTTCCGGTTTTAGTGGGCCGGAACACAAATTGTCTTTTAATTTATGCAGGTAAGTATAGTTTTCACTGTTCACTAACTTTAAGTCTTGTTTTGGTAAACTTAGTTCGTTGACACTTCGTACACTTATTTTATATTTTTCACCAACTTTGTTTGAGAGCGTTAAGTCCAATAGTTCAACATTGCACGAAAGTTCGGTGTTATCCCACGCACCACGTACGCGCATTGACTGTTTGCGGCCTCTGAGACCGGCGCGTGCGGCTAGGGAAGCACTTATCATCGACACAGTCGAGCCGTCGTCGAGTAACGCACTCGTGCTGAATATACCATTAGGTCCATGAATGTTTATGGGTACAACTTTAAGTAACACTGTCCAATTGTTTGTGTTGATAAGGGTAACTGTTTCACTTTGAACACTGGTTTCAGTCTCTGTGGTTTTTATTTCACTGTTTTGCGTTGTGACGTGATCTTTACGCGAAGCTGGTACGTAATGTAACAGGCGGTGATGCGACTCTTCGCAGCCCGCGACATCACACACGGCGGCCGGGCACGTGCGCCTGTCGTGTTGTGCACACAAACATTTATAGCATATGCCATGTTGTTTTACGTATGACCACCTATCTTTTCGTAATGATTTTTTAAACTTTTTACAGTCAGTCAAGTTATGTTTTGACATGCGACAGAAACGACACTTTTGTTCATTATTTTGTTCAGTTTGTAGTAAGATAGTTTCACTTTGTTTACGTTTGAAATAGTCAGTTTTATGTTGCAATAAGTTAGCACTACAGGTTGATATTTTCACAGCTTCTTCGGTGAGGAAATCTGACAGTATTTCTAGTCTAGGTTTCGGTGATTCGGCGGTGATTAACGGGTAACTATAATCGGTCCACTTGGAGAGAAGAGTAGTCGGTAGCTTGTATAGGATTATATTAGCTACTTCCATGCCATGTAGGTATTCTTGACGGTTAAGGGCTCGGACTGCCGCCACGTAATTCTTGACTTTAACAGAAAATGGCACTAATTCTCGATGATAATCCGTTGATAGGTTGCTCATCTTCTTTACGTCTGTCAAAATGCGAGACAGAATGATGTCAGCGTTTCCAAATTGTAATTTCAGAGTGGAAATTACGTCTATAGGTGAAGCACCACTGATGAACAGGCTGGCCACAGCTTCATGAGCGGCACCGCGTAAACACTTGCGTAATCGCCACATGTTTTCTTTGTCCGTAAACTTGCAGACGTCAGTGGATTCTAAGTAGGCTTGCTCGAATTGAAGCCACTCTTTTGGGTCTCCATTAAAGGTAGGGAGTTCCTTGGGTGTACTGAGACGACTCAGCAGCTTGAAATTGTTGTTATGGCTGGTGGATGCGGAAGAGGTGACCAGGTCCTTCAGTGCGGTCGTCAGCTGTTGAACTAGGCCGTTGGTGCCGCTGTCTTTGGTGGCCAGCGGCGGGCACAGCGGGCCGGTCGGTGTTCCTGGAACGTTGACCCCCTGTACTCCCAGTTCTTGTTGACTACGCTCGAGCCACTCCTCGATATCCTTGCCATTATGATCATCGGCCTCCGATGCGGGTGGACTGTATTCTTCAAGTTCGGCCATATCTGCCGCTAATTTCTTATCGATGAGGTCCATTTCGATGCGTGCCTTCGCCTGGGCTGCCTCTAGTTCCAGCTTCTTTTTCATGGCATTTAAAGAAGATGAAGATGACGGTATGGACCGGACTGACCGTCGCGACGTGTAAGATGGCGGATTTTTTATATCCCGTTTCACTACAATCCCGGCACTTTTACTTTCATCATGTTTTCTTTCTGTTGCAGGTCCAGGCGGTGGCATATCCCGAGCTTCGTTTCCAGTTTGCGACGTCGTCGGCTTTAGCTCCTCGTCCATTTCTCGTTGTTTGCTTGTGTTGCTTTGCGATCGCGTACTCACCACCATTATGTTTTTTCTCGGCGTGTGGAACATTAAACATTAGATCTATTCGGCTCGAAGACCACTGAAAGGTTTGGGTATTCGATGGTGGTCTTATAAGTGAAAATACAGATGTATTGAAATCAAATTAGTACTTATATTGCTCAAATTGAGAACACAGAATTTTCGGGATGAGGAGCGTGCGGCGTGCGTCAAGTAGAGCTGTGTCGATCACGATTGATCGAATCAAAATGATCGAATCGCGTTCCAAACACGAGTGACTCGATCATCAATCTCCAAAAGATTCGATCATTTCGTGACCCGTTTCACGAATCGAGTTCGCGCGCGCGCTACACCTGTAGAAACCTGTTTGATTGGGTAGATCGCGCGGGTCGCGGTCGATCGAATGATTGATTGATATAGCAAATCAGTTACGCTGTGACCTACAACCCGCGACCTGCATATGCGACCTGTCTAGGTACTATCTTAGTTTTCGGTGTTTTGTGTGCTATTTGATGTGTAATGTCTGGTTAAAATTATTTCTGGTGTTATTTTACATGCTCGCTTTTTTTCGCTTAAATTTGGTGGTGGTTTAATCATTGTACCTACTTAAAACAATAACAATGTTTTGATCGTTTTTATAAAACTGTTATTACAGAAATACAGACTATTAACATAGTGGTTGTGGTTAACAATCTATACTATCCGTTTCTTTTTCATTTTTGTCGGACCTATCAATAATAATGTCAGAACTTGCAAGAAAAAAAAGCCAAACATGGAAACACTTTTCTATTTTAACTATGGACAAGGCTAAATACGAGTACTGCTCGAAGATTATATGCTACAATGGAGGCGGTACTGGAAATTTAAACAGGCATATTAAAAAACTGCATGGGACAGTGTCAATACAAAAACCATTCATACATGTAAATCACATGACTGAACCACGATCCGCGATAGAAGTATCGAAATGATCGAGTGATCGAAATGATCGAATCATTTTGACCCGATCACTTTGCATATGGGTCGCGATTGACCCGGGTTACAAAAAATGATTGATCGACACAGCTCTAGCGTCAAGCTCGGTTTTGGACTGTTCGGCGATTTCGCGAACGCGTAGGCGCGCGTGGGACCCCGCCCCCGCGGCCTTGATTCCCGCCACACACTCCTTGTACATCGCAAGTGAATTATAACTAATAATATAACACAAGTACCTACTTAATATAATAGAAACCCACTTTTTATTTTTATACAATAATAATTAAAGAAGTTATCAATTTATTTAACTGTGTCGCCTACAGGCTCTATTGCTAGTTATTGTTCTGATCTGTACGTATTACTAGAAATAAGGAATGCTAAGTACTCGTTACACAAACTGGACCCACACCATCGCCACTGAAGACTCTAACCCCACAACCTAAAACGGTTTTCAAATCCAACGGCAAATATTACTATTTTGCTTTCAAATACAAACTATTTAATAAAATGAACCCATGAATAACATCAATTATTGACACCTCAGATAGACACTGACACTGTCATTCAAAACTTTAGAAACTCAAAAAGTGGTGTTTATGTTTATTATTTTACTTGTGTTTACAGAAAATCAGGTATCTTACAACCTTTATTTTAGTACTGTAAAGAATATTTAAAGTGTAATTAACTATCAGATAACAAGAATATGTAGTAATACTTTCAGATTCTATTTACCTACTTCTTCACCCTAATATTGGTCACATTTCCAAGGTTCTATATGCTAAAACGAGCTAGTCTTGCAATAGTTACCATGTGCAAAACTGTCCCTGCTTCTGTGTGTTAATAATTAACGTCAGCAACTAGTTTTATGGCTCCCATCTTTTAAAACACCGCATCTCGTTTCTCCACACTGGTGGAATAAACGCGATCTCCACTCTCTCAAAACTTTTGCGGAGAAAAAGAGAGAGAGAAAGAGAGACATTTCTTCATTTACGTTCATGGTCTTCTCTCGTATCAATAGGAGCTAAATGAGAATAGCTTATGCCGTGGAGAAAGATTAGCCTGTCAGCAAGGTTGGTAGTAGGGCTGACTGCCTAGGGTGCGGCGCACGTACCTAGGTATCGCCAGTCGTGGTGGATCTTATACAGAGTTCATGGTAGTGTGGCGACATCTACCATGAGACATGCGAACTACGCAGCACGACGAATGTCTGGCAGACTACAGCGACAACAAAAAGACAACCCTCAAATGTGACGTCACAAATCCTGCATCGCGATATCAAGATTTAACACGCAAATAGTACCTATACAACTTCCCAACATCAACCGTTGGGCAGTACCCCGCCAGTTATAAAGACGCGCTTGGAGGATCGGTTGGAGGTCGCTTTTCGTAGGAGGAACACCATACCTCGTACCTCCACAGTAGTATTGTTATTAGTTTTACAGTCTAACGTATGTATTCTGGCAGGATCAGACAGTGTGTCATATTGGCTGTTAGCCGCTCTGCCGTCACGTAAACAATATTCATGGTGGGGTCCAACGACTCAAAGTTTTCTTCATGCATCACCCAGAACTCACGTTTCGAGAATTTTTCTGCCTAGCCTTTTTCTAACTATATTAGGGTCAGCTTTCAGTCTAATCAAATGCGGCTGAATACCAGTATTTTACACGGAGCGACTACCATCAGACCTCCGCAACCCAGTTACTGGGCAATGCCGATATCCTAAGGTTAGACCGGTTGTCAGACATCCGGTCTTCTGACCACCTGTAATGACTATCATAGGTATTCGTATGACGCTCGGGACCGACGGTTTAAGAAGCTCTCCGAGGCACGAAGTAGTATCGATGTGTTGTTCTGTTCTGCCTAGCTTTTTCCCAACTATGTTGGGGTCAGCTTCCAGTCTAAACAAATGCGGCTGAATACCAGTATTTTACACGGAGCGACTGCCATCAGACCTCCGCAACCCAGGTACTGGACAGTGCCGTTATTTTAATGTTAGACCGGTTAGAAGAAGTATCGAAGTGTAACAAACAATAACCCATTCACGGACTGACCGCGACAATCGCAACTTAAACTTGTAAATCACAAACCCCTTATTCCTCAATTGTTCATAACAATTGTCAATGGAATAAACACTTTGAATTCTCTAGCACTAAGTACATTTTTCTACTTGTATCCCAGACAGGATGACCGAGGGAAAGTGCTCGTTTGGCACGAGGATGCCGATCGACATCCATATGCTAAACGAGATCATCTATCGAGAAGTAAAGCATTTCAGGAACTACAAAATTTACAGACCCAACTTTGGATGTGAGTAAATAAGTAACTATAAACTATTATCTTCGTCATCGATGAAGTTTGTTACCAGGCAAAGTCTGCGGCGGGTGTAAGAATCTGCTCTTTCCAGGAAACTTGAGTCTGCTCATAAGAACGTCTAGGAAAGACCCACAAAGATGTCACCATACCAAACCTAAGTAAAGTCACTACTGGTGCCGATTCTGTTGTGTACAAACTAAACATAATTTAGGCTATTGCCATCTTTTTCACTCTGATAAAATAAGAAAGAGACGGACGTAAATAAGAGCTGTCAAAGAACTAAAATGTCTATACAAATTTAGACGACACGTCAAAACGTGTCGATTATAAACACGGTGAAGTTCAAGGCGGAAACTAGTTTGACATCTTTATCTTAGTACTTATCTATCGCCGTCCTTTTCTCGCGCTGTCTGTTAGTAAAAGATAGCAATTCTCTAATTTCAGTTTAGTTTGTGAACAAGAGAATCGGTACCACTATCTATTTAGCCTAGTGGTGTGATCGTCGGACTGCCAAGTCATAGGTCTCTAGTTCGAACCCAAGGCACGCACCTCTGACTTTTCGGATTCATGTGCGTATTGTATAATTATCACTTGTTTAAAAACGGTGAAGGAAAACATCGTGAGGAAACCGGCATGCCTGAGAGATATTTCTCGACGGCATGTGAAGCCAAGTCAAAGGCCCATGGGCGGCATAAACTCTGACACCAGGTTAATCACTAACCACACGAAAAGAAGAAGACTATCTATTTTAGGTTCAGAATTAAGATGTCTGTTAAAACAAAACCCACTGTTGTATATTCAATAAATAAACCAACGCATACAACTACTGGAAGTAGAAGACTCCCAAGTTACACCATAACATCCAGTTCTCCACTTTTGCATCCAACATTGAGCATCTTTGTAAATCCCACTAAAGTAGTAGAAGCTCACTTATATTTTAACAACACATATTCTTCACTGCCGCGTTGGTCTAGTAGTGGTAAGCGCGACTGCTGATCATGAGGTCCTGGGTTCGATTCCCGGGTCGGGCAAAGTGTTATTGAGTTTTTCCGTGTGGAATTCTTCAGTAGCAGCCCGGAGTTTGGATTTGTGCCCGGTACATGGCAATAGGCTCGTCCCCTATTAAATAGGACTTAAACATAACGACGAAATGAGGGTGTTACTATACACCTCTGCCCAACCCTTCGGGGAATACAGACGTGACTGTATGTTAACCTAATATATTTTCTTATTAGTATCACAACTTGAATTTTCAACACAAATGTATTTTGTTAAGAAATAAATGACTGATGACTAATGCCTCCCCAGCCATCCCTGTGACCGGCAAGTTTTACGCTGCTCACGACCAGTTGAAGGCAGAAACTAAGGAGCAGACGAAAAAGGTGGACGACTACCATCAGAACGTGGCGTCGACAAGAGCCATGGGTCCACACAGCAAGTACCCGTCGCCGGCTACCGAAAATCAGGTGTAAGCACTATTGGCCGATTTCTATAATATACGGCGCGTTATTGGTTAAAATTGAGACTCTTGTATCAAGCACGTATTTAGAGGGATTTCCCCCCCCCCCCCCCCCGAAATCTGGCATAATGCTTAGACGAGAGGAAAATATGCGAGCTGGAAAATATACAAATTACAAATTTATTGGGACGATAGTACTTGATGTAATGGCTGCCAGCGGCAACAGGAAAATACTTATAGTACCTATACTTATTATAGTATAATCTTAATATAGTACAATTATTACAGTGATTTGACTACTTTCACACTGCAGTTTTAATGAATGTCCCCCCCCCCCCCTGTCCCCCTCCAATTAAAAGTCTGGATACGTGCCTGATCTTTATCAATAACAAAGCAAACATGGCTTTGCATTGTAGACCCACCCTTATGGAAGCAGCTCTCACAGGTAAAATTAGTTTACGAGTCTATTTATATGACCAGTTTGCCGGTAAAAAATGCTATCATTAGTAAGCAAAACAATTCGTTTCCTGTTTATAGGAACCGGCCATATATCGAGCCACGTCGCGGTATTTGGGAAAATAAGTAACTGCCTCGTTGGTCTAGTGGTGGCAAGCGCGACTGCTGATCGTGGGGTCCTGGATTCGATCCTCAGGTCGGGCAAAGTCATATTGGGTTTCTCCATTAGGAATTTCTCAGTAGCGGCCCAGAGTCTGGATTTGTGCCCGGTTAATGGCAATAGGCTAGCCCCCTACTACATGGGACTTTGAAACATAACTAGCGAAACGAGGGTGTACTAAAATATCTCTGCCGAACCCTTCGAGGAATAAAAGGCGTGATGTTATGTATTAATTCTTGGGTCCTTAAAAAAACCGATTCAAAATACAAGATTTTTAACCGAAAGTGTAATTAGATATTTTTGTTCGCCGACTCATCAAATATCTGTTCTACAATAATTGGTCAACTCATTTCAGTTATGGATGGCATCTAAAGCCATTGGTGCCGATGAATCGCAACGATAAACGCTTCTACCATCCGAAGACTGAGAGCAAACATACGAAGATCGAGATTGTCATACTCATGTCCAATCCCAACAATAAGAAATAAATGAACACGTTGTACTTTCAATTCGTTAGCAGAGCGATCGCTTCGTGTTATGACATTTAAAAAACGATACTGCTGCACAACATTGCGTATCTTCGCTCTGCAGAAACTGTAAAAACTCTAGCAATGAGTGATTATCAATAGAAAGGTTATTTAACCGACTTCAAAAGAAGGTTCTCTATTCGATTGGTATTTTTTTTAATGTATGTATACCGATCACGCTGAGATTTATGATCCGATTTACGTGATTCTTCTTTAGTTTGATGCGGAATAATTGCTATTTGGTCCCATACAAATTTAACATAGTTTGGCCCAGTAGTATTCATTTTATGAACATTTCTTTTTTTATGAACACTTTTGTTTACTTGGACGATGTAATTATTCTACCTGATGTAATCTAGAAAAATCCTACTGTAGTTTACAGAACAACCTATTACAGACACTAAAAAGTAAAAAACAAAAAAAACTACGTTTAAAAAACCGACTTCATAAACTAAAAAGTATAAAATAACTTAATAAAGATTTAATTTAATACACATCTTATGCAAACCTAATTAATACCTTTACCATAATATAAAATTAACAGTTTCAGAAGTTGATGCCTTCAATTTGGTTCAGCGTGGATTAGCAGCGACTTCTGAAACTGTTAATTTTATATTATTGTAAAGGTATTAGGTTTGCATAAGATGTGTATTAAATTAAATCTTTATTAAGTTATTTTATACTTTTTAGTTTTTGAAGACGGTTTTTTAAACGTAGTTTTTTTAATTTAAGTAGAACATTTTTTTGTATTTCAGCTACTGGTATCGATTCTGTAGCGAACTTTGACAGGACTAAACTAAACTAAGGGTGTTTATCTCTTTCTATTTCAATAGAAAAAGAAAGTGACAGTTGCATTTAGTCTAGTTTAGTACTGTTGAAATGTGTAACAGAATCGACACCACTGTCAATTATTAGTATTTATGGAGTTAAAGCTCATTAAATGTAACCATTTAAAAACTATGATAACACTCAAATATTGCTATATTTTATTATCTTTCTTACAAGTTTTGCCGTAGGAACTTTGTCATAATCATTATTTTAAGATGAGTCCCTAAGTAACACACATAATAATTATGACGCCTGAATTTCCCGAAGGGGTAAGCAGAGGTGTATAATTCACCCACGTTTCGCCAGTTATGCTTAAGTCCCATAACTATTATTTGAAATTAATATGATAATAACATAGCGATACTTTAGTATAAGTAACAAAAAAATAAGAAATTGTGATAGTATGGATATAAACGATTTTTCACTTTAAAGGTGTTATAACTCCGAAAATACTAACAATTGACTTTAGTTGTGTTAGTAGGTACCAAATGTTTTGCTTAAAAACAACTTTCTAATGACATTTATCACTCATTGCTAGAGGAGGTGTAGACCAACTTCTAAACATTGGGCCCATTCTCCTCTGAATTTAATATAACGCCATAACCTGTCGCCCAATTTGAAAGCACCCACAATAAAACCCAACTTACGATATTTAATTAATAAATACCAGTCGCTTTACATTCGTATGCTGGCATTTTACATACAGCATTACAGCTTGTAAATAATATCTATTTGTAATATTCTTTATTTTTGTAACGATATAATCAAAAGAAATAAATATTAATTCTACCACAGCCAAAGATTCATTTTTGTTGTAGAATCAGTTAAAAGATCGATGACGACGAAAGACTATCACTCATATTCTAAGACGTTCCTCCAAAACTTACTCACTCGACTCATACTCGACTCAGAACGGCCTCGAAAACACCTTCAAAATTGCATTCTTAGTCGCAATTTCAAGTGAACTTTGAGGTTCCTCGACGGAGTCATTACATCATAATTTGAATTACCTGCATCGTACAAATAACGCCGCGATAAATAGTTGTAAGGATTATCGTAAGCATATTCGATAAAGTCTTCAAAATTCATTTTTGTTACATACGAACTTAGACACTTCCTTCCTTAAGGTAGGTTCCGAGGTACCTTGAGTTTGACAGATGATTCCTTACCTCGACGGAGGAAAAATTTCGAGTCGAGGACGGTTATGTCAACTATAACTACCGATGGTAGTGAAAAAGGCTGAGTCGAGGTGGAGTCGAGTCGAGTAAGTTTTGGAGGAACGTCTTAGAATATGGGTGTATGGCGTTATTATGTTGTGGAGGAACGAGGTATGGTGTTCCTTCAATAAAAAGGTAGGATCTTCCAACCAGGCGTGTCTGGCGGGCTACTGCCCAACGGTGATGTTGGTAAGTTGTATATATAATATCTGCGTGTCGAATCTTAATATCGCGATACAGGATTCTGTGACCTCATCTTCGAGAGTTGTTATTGTTGCTGTAGTCTGCTAGACAATCGTCGTGCTGCATAGTTCGCATGTGGCGTAATAGATGTCGCCACAATGTGATTATTTGTTTTACTAGTAAGCGTCTAAAAATCACCAATGCATCAAGGACTTTTCATAATCCAAGTGTTCCCCCAAAAAGAGTACAAGAGCTTCCACTAATGACAATAAATACGTCTGACGCACCCTAGCTAGTAAGCCCCGCTACCAACCTTGCTGGCTAATCTTTTCACCACGACATGAGCTATTCTCGTATGGCTCATGCCGGACACGAAAGAAGAACGTGTAGATCGCCAAAAAGACCATACACTGGACCAAGTTATCTGTGAATTGAAGAGCGTCGCTCTGTTCGCTCCTTTGCTGCCAATCTATGAATAATAATCCAGTATGAAAGATAATTATCTAATCTGACATGACATACTTTTTATATTATGTCGCATTTTCTGCCACTTTACAGATGACTTGGTAGCTCTGATAGCTCTGTCCCTACACTGCACTCGCAAGTAGTAACAAAATCATCGTTTATTGCCATATACGGAACTTTTTAAAAAGACAGGCATTGATAGGTCTTCAATTCACAGATAACTTAATAAGAGAAAATCGTGGTCTATGCGTGGCCATAAGGTCACGCACTCGGTGTATAACCGTGATAGTGACGATGGGAAGCAGGACAGTAACTGCAGTTACAGCAGTCTTCTCTTGCATTGATACCATCCATTTCGGTACAATTTTTTGGCTAGTTAACTGTATCGCCACGATCTGCTGGCTACAAAATATACTACTAAGCCTCGTCGATCATCAGCAGCAGGGTGTTAAACGTTGTCCTATTAGGAGTAACGCTTTCACATTTTTATACTCTGTGTAAAATTGTTACCTTTGGGTGTTTCCAGACAAAGATGTTCCTTCCAATAACACGGTCAGCCAAAAGAAGCTAAACCGGATTGTGTATGGCAGATATACGTTCAGTAATTCGATTATCAGTTGCATTAACAGTGAAGGGAAACATCGTGAGGAAACCTGTACACTTGAGACAGCTCCATAAAATTCTCGATGGTGTGTGTACTCCGCCAACCCGCATCTGGCCAGCGTGGTGGACTAAGGCCTAAATCCTTCTCATTCTGAGATGAGACCCGTGCCCTTCAGTGGGACAGTAATGGGCTGATTATGGTAAGTTATGTAATGGATATTTAACGGACTGGAATAAAAAAGCAGTATGATTCCTATAGATATTTAATGTTATTCATCATGGCTTTTTTCCTTGATTGCACACTTGTTCCATTGGAGGGCAGCTTTCTTCTTGAAGTCGTACTTGTCTAGTGGACGCAAGTGAGCAGCGGCCACGCGGTCCCTGTAAAAGAGTAAAATTCTTTTTAAACAGCTCTCCAGGCCTGGTCAGACAGAGCGTGGCTGGGTGTGATGTTTACGTCCCGTGTTGATCGCGTGCTCTTGGCGTGCGATTACCTATGACAATGTATGGAAGACACCACAAAGAGACTGCCACACCACGCCAAACTTCGCGTGGCAATCTCTGTGTGGTGTATATTTCGCACGCCAAAAGCACGCAATCAACACGCGACGTGAATGTCACACCCAGCCACGCTCTCTGTCTGACCTGACCAAGCTTTTAGACTCAATACACACTGCCGGAATCGGCTTGCTCAGCACGTAGCGACAACAAGAGACAGAGCGTGGTGAGATCCACATTCGAGGAAGCAAAGACCGCGGGCAAGCGGCTGCGCGCGCCTGACATTGCGACCGTCGGGCGTCGTATCAAGCACGTGACAAGACCCCTTGATTGAAAAAGTTGTTTTAATTTACTTAGAGCAGTAGCCAGACGTCAGGCTGCAAAAACTGAGCCTCTATAACTATGGAGATCAGGCTTCCCCCTCAAACAATGTTGTGGTGAGCACACCTGATGTAATATCTCGTACGGCCGATATTACAGATTCATGTAGGTTTTTGAAATTACTTATGCTTGATCCACACTCTCGCCGAGACAGCCCGAGACTTGCATCCTGTCCTTTGCTATTTGATGTTAAAAGTAAAGGATAGAGATAACGTCTCTGGTTGTCTCGGTAAGTGTGGAGCAGGCATTATATTAAATTTGTCAAAAACCTACATCAAACCAGAGATTTTGGATTGAGATCTGTTTTTAATATAAGCCGTTATGCCGGATTCACACTAGACTTGCGTGTCGTGTCGTGACGCATCAGTAGGTGCATCTGACGCTATCGGATTCATACATGGGCGTAGCTAGAACTTTGTCCAGGGTGGGGCAAACTCAGTCAGACAGTAAATATTTGTTTTTTCAATAAATCTGGAAGTACAGAATGGGATTATGAGGCAATTTGGGGGAGTTGGGCATTGGTCTGCCTATTTTGGGTAATTGTTCTGTGGACATGGATGGCAAGTTGACTGAATCTAGACCGTTTACTTATTCTTTCCTGTGCCAGGGTAAGGCAAGCTCCCCATTTGCCCCAACCTGAATACGCCTATGGATTCCAGTGGCGGTACTTTTATACAAGCCCAAACGCCCGGCTTGCCCTATAAAAAAACTATATAGGTAGACACATACCGAATAACACACGTCATAATATCAATAATTCAATCTTAAGATCTCCCTACTTGTTATTAGGCGAATTATAAATATCAAAATAAGTACCTAAAAAATATCGGGCTTGCCCTAATGTTGACCCCTAGGCACGCCACTGATGAATTGATATATTTTGTATGAAGATGTGCAGACTAAACTTACGTGATGTGGAGGACGCGATACCTAGTGTGAACCAGGCATTAGTCATATCTCATGACGTCACGACATTCACGACGTATGAGAAGGCCGAACTTACCAGAAAAGGAATATTCTTTCTGTATCTACTTACGCAAATTCTTCATAAGTCTTTGCAGTTTGAATAGCATCACACTTCACATCATTTACCCTCCAATACTTCCAATCTTCCTCCACAGAAGCCTTGAGCTGATGCTCCATGGCTGCGATGTCATCCTGGCTAAGTGGCTCCATTGTCTGAACTGAAGGTTTCTCGTAATGTCTCGAAATCCGTCAACAGGATCTATAAAATTGTATTTTGCTATTAACTCGAAGTAAAGATTGAAAGGTGTGCACAAAAATGATAAAATGATTGATTGTTTTAGTTTTTGTTTGAGGATAATTAATGATAACATGCTGATGAGATTTGTAATCATAAAAAAAGAAATGATTATGGTCGTTTTCGGATGAAAATTACCTTTTGCCGCGACTGTCAGAGCAGCAATGATTATAATATTGATGTATTGAATAGTTGTCATGGAAACGAAAACTTTCTGGTTTTATTGAAAAAGGCATAGAAACTCTTCGAATATGTCGTCGCCAAGGAAACCAGAGACTTAGGGCTTGCACTCACACGCGGCTCGGCTTGGCAAAGGATTTTTCAAGCTCAAATAATTTTAAATCTAATTGTTGTTTACCCCTTAGGCCTCGTATTTACCATACCGCGGGATGCTTCGGCATACCGCGGCATGCCGTAGCATCCCGCGGTATGGTAAATACGAGTCCCAAATCCTTTGCCAAGCCGTGCCGCTTATGGGCGCAGGCCCTTAGAAGGAAACTGCAAAAGGATTAGCTCAATGGCTACTTACACAGTTTTGCATTTGATATTCATGTTTTACTCCTTAGACAATTATAGTTAATATTGACCACTAACATAACCATCAGCAGTCTATCATAGTCTAAGCTGGACACAGCCCTTACTCACAAGAAAGGAATTACCGGTCCAATAGGTCTAGCTAGCCCGCAAAGAGATTCAACAGTAGACATATAATCTCTTTGCTAGCCCCTAAGTTTGAGCAGGCGGTTTCTTGTTATTTTTTTACTTCCAATGCTTTATTTGTAGAAAGCTATCATCAGTGAACTACAAAAAGCGTTGAATGAAAAATAATCACTGGAATCATATCAAACTTGTGCAAAATCTAACTGGTTCTACCTACATCATTGGCGTTCTCCTATTTCTCCAATCCTCTTCCGTTCGTATCATTTGCACTCATCGCCAATATCGCGCAAAGACATTCAATACTAGTAACCAATTTCGCAATCGGAATCGCTTCGCATCTGATTTTTCTGAGTATCGAATATCCAGGTTTTACCATCAATCCTAACGGTCTTATCATCCACAAGACATGTGTCAAGGATTATGTCGAATCTTGAAATGATGACAATTTTGTTTACTAATTACTTGTCACGGTAGAGCGAGTTGGGCCTACATGCTGAGGACGGCCACCGTGTGGTTTTAATCGGTAAAACTCCGACATATCCTTCCGCCTTCCCCAGATGGAGAATACTCTTAAGTATTTTCGACATGAAATGCCGACATCCCCTCAAGCCGAAGGGCAAAATTTACAAATCCGATAAGACCTACCGTTCTGTACGGATCAGTGTCGTCCGTGAAGAAGACTGATGGAAGAAGATTACATGTAGTGGAGATGAGAATGTTGAGATGAATGTGTGGAGTGACGCGAATGAACAAGGTAAGAAATAAGTGTATTAAAGGGAGTTTGAAAGTGGCACCAGTGACAGAAAAGTTAAAAGGAAATCGTTAGTCTTGGTATGGGCATGTGATGAGGAGGGATGAAACACATGTGACTAAGAGAGTGATGAATATGAATGTTGATGGATGGAGGAGAAGAGGGAGACCAAAGAAAAGATGGATGGATTGTGTAAGGGAGGATATGAAAGATAAGGGAGTAAATGATACAGGGACGGCTGGCAGGGAAGAATGGAAGAGGAAAACATATTGCGTCGACCACAAGTAACTTGGGGCCAGGGCAGGAAGATGATGATGATGAACTTAAAAATACAGTCCTACAGAGTGGCGGTGATATTACGGACGCAGTTCCATGGCGTGGTGCCGCGGAATAGTTATTACACAATTGGGTTGCAGGACAAAGTATAAAATAAACCCTTTCGTATACAATAGTGGTTGAAAGTGCAAAAGCAAACAAAGTACACTGGCTTGATAAAGTGTGGACTGTTTGTAATACGATGTTGAACAAACATACATACTCCTAATGTAACGCGATCGATCAATTTACGTCACCCGTCTCTGGTGATATTGACTTATAAAATGTTAACGGGTTTTAATTGTTCTTTTTTTAAATCTTATTTGAGTTTGTCTAGGTTCGAAAACAACAGTTTTCAGCTAGTGTATCCTATCTATGATGTACGGTGCCGAGACATTATGTAGCAGTAATGGAACTAGTTCATAAATTAGTCGATTAGTGAGCCATGTTCCGAGTTATTTTTAAAGAACGGAATTTAATTACCATGTGAGTCCATTCTTCGGAGAAGAATTCACCAATATAGCTTGCAAATCGTGAGCGAGATCGAAATCGATAAACGCGGTCGATACAGTCTCGTGCAGCGCTAAGATGGCGCGGGTGCTGTGCGGGTGTGCGGAGCGTCCCCCCTCCACGACTCACCTCGTACCCGATTATCATGTCGACCTGTCGCAGAATGTCGTGGAACGGTCAGAAGGAGGAACACCGTTAGTTTTTAGCCGGTAAGAGTCCGGCAGACTCCCTCGCCTGCCCCGGGCGAGGACCATCCATGAGGATTTTCCAACGATAAAAAAAGGTCTCATATAATAGGGAGCGAGCCTATTGCCATTAACCGGGCACAAATGCAAATTCCGGGCTGCTACTGGAAAAATAACTATTCCTAATGGAAAAACCCAGTAACACTTTTCCCGACCTGAGGAATGAACCCAGGACTCCAAGCTCAGCAATCGCGCTTGCGACCACTACACCAACAAGGCAGTCAGTATTAAGACTCATTTACACGGAGATAGTTTCTTGAAGTGAGTCTCATGCTATCTCTGTTTTCATCCTAGAGAAAGACAAAGACAGAACGAGTCTCGCTTCGAGAAACCATGCTCGTGTAAATCAGCCTTTACAGTGGTACATTATTCCGTGCATCGGAGAGCACGTTAAACAGTCTGTCCCGGGTGTCATACGAATACCCATGACAGTCGATACGGTAGAGTGCGCGCAAGATAACTCTGCGCGCGGCCAAAATCGGAACTAATCATGTTCCGCCATAATATTGCCGTTTTATTAACTTTGTCACTACATCTACCTGATTTTAGGAATAAAAGAAAATATAATAATAAAGATTATAATAGACCTCATCAGCCGATAATAATCATACTGCATTCTTATTCACTCACGGCACATGTATAACCTTAGTTCTTTTCCTTTGCAAATTACGTAAAAATACGAATTGATTTAATTGATAGGTAGTAAATTTAAACGTACATAACTTAGCTCAATTAAAATATAATAAACAGCAAGAGGGCTGCCCAATTTTAATGCTCACGATATACTACTTTTCCTTGAAAAGTAGGACTTTATATTTTTGCGATCATGGCAACATTTAGCACGCCCTCCGTCGCGCGCAGAGTTATCTTGCGCGCACTCTAAGTCAGAAGCAAAGGTCAGAAGCCCGTAAGTCTGACAACTGGTATAACCCTAGAATATCGGCATTAACCAGTAACTGGGTTGCGGAGGTCTGATGGCAGTCACTCCGTGTAAAATACTGGTATTCAGTCGCATCTAGTTGGACTGGAAGCTGGCCCCAACATAGTTGGGAAAAGGCTAGGCAGAACAGTGATATATTCTTTTAAAACTTACTAAAAATGTAAGCTGCTGTTTCCAAGCTTTCTTTTATACATATCTATCTAATACCTTTAAACGAGCAATTCTTGTATATATATATATATATAATCTGAATCTCGGAAACGGTTCCAACGATTTTCATAAAATTTAGTTTGCAGGGGGTTTCAGGGGCGATAAATCTACTAGTCTGGCCATAAATACTGTTACAATTAAAAATAAAAACGATATTACATTTGAATTTGGAATCTGTCATTTTTATATGATTGTTCATTGAGATCACAGACGTTATAGTAGATACTACGTATATTGAGATATACGTAGTATCTCTAACTAGTCTGTGATTGAGATTTCTAATTTTGGCGCCAATACATTGTACAATATTTTGCGATATTAAAATGGAGTGAGGTGATAAAGAGAACCGAATCGCTGTGATTGCATTACACAAAGTTGTATGGAGCCAAATGCAATTTTTAAAACTCTCCATACGCTTGGTATTAGTCAAATGTTTGTGTACCGGGCTATTAATAGGTACAATGAGACCTCCTGTGTTTGTGACAGAAAAAGATCTGGCCGTCCACTTAGTGTTCGTACGAAAAAGGTGGTCAAAGCAGTAAGGGAAAGAATTCGAAGAAATCCTGTCCGAAAGCAAAAGATGTTATCTCGGGAGATGAAGATAGCACCCAGAACCATGTCGCGTATTTTAAAAGATCACTTAGGACTTGCAGCCTATAAGAGACGCACTGGTAATTTTTTAACTGATAATTTAAAAAAGAATAGGGTGGTAAAATCTAAACAACTACTGAAGCGGTACGCAAAGGGAGGTCACAGAAAATTTTTGTTTACGGATGAGAAAATCTTTACAATTGAGCAACATTTTAACAAACAAAATGACCGTCTTTATGCTCAAAGCTCTAAGGAAGCTTCCCAATTAGTCGACAGAGTGCAACGTGGGCATTATCCGACTTCAGTGATGGTTTGGTGGGGTGTTAGCTATGAAGGAGTGACTGAGCCATATTTTTGTGAAAAAGGTATCAAAACATCGGCACAAGTGTATCAAGATACCATTCTTGAGAAGGTAGTTAAGCCCCTTAACAACACCATGTTCAATAACCAAGTATGGTCCTTCCAACAAGACTCGGCGCCGGGTCATAAAGCTCGGTCCACGCAGTCTTGTTGGAAGTGAACGTTTCGGACTTCATCAGAGCTGAAGACTGGCCGTCGTCTAGTCCCGATCTTAATCCGCTGGATTATGATTTATGGTCAGTTTTAGAGAGTACGGCTTGCTCTAAACGCCGTGATAATTAGGAGTCCCTAAAACAATCCATACGATTGGCAGAGAAGAATTTTCCCATGGAAAGAGTGCGTGCTTCTATTGATAACTGGCCTCAACGTTTAAAGGACTGTATTGCAGCCTATGGAGACCACTTCGAATAAGCTTTTTATATTTTAAATTGTTTTATATTTATGTATTAAACTAACCCACTGTAAAAGTAATAAATATTATTTGTAATAAAAAAATAATTTTCTTCGTGACAATATTTATGGCAAGACTAGGTATCTAGCTAGGTTTCATTATTAGAAAACGTCGATTTACCAAAAAAAACGAGCAAAGCTCGGTCATCCAGGTAATATAACTTTAACTACCACAATGCATGAGCGAGCATCGAGCGCCTTAAATGATGTGACTAACTTACAAACTCATCCGTGACCATAAAATCAAACGGCGGATTTCAGCGTGCGACTGCTACGTTCCACATTCTTAACTAATATATATAAACGTTAGTTTACTTTTATTGTTCATAGCTGTGTCCTCACGGCTCCGCCCGTAGCCTATGTTACTCAGTGATAATGTAGCTTTCTAGCGGCAAAAGAATTTTTGAAATCGGTCCAGTAGTTTTTAAGTTTATTCGTTACATACAAAAATACAAATATTTCCTCTTTATAATATTAGTATAGATAGATAAACACTTCGTACATTATCTGCGCAAACAAGAGTTTAAGAGAGGCGTAATTAATTATTTAAAATTTAATCGATATCAAGACAAAACTACCTTGTTGGTCTAGTGGTCGCAAACGCGACTACTGAGCTGGTCCTGAGTTCGATCCCCAGGTCGGGCAGTGTTTTTCGGTTTTTCCATTAGAAATTTCTCAGTAGCAGCCCGGAGTCTGGTTTTATGCCCGGTTAATGGCAATAGGCTCGCCCCCTATTACATGGAACTTAAACATAACTGGCGAAACGAGGGTGTAGTAAAAACACGTCTGCCGAACCCTTCGGGGAATACAAAGCGTGCTGTGTTAAGTTATCAAGACAAAACACTGTCGACCATTAATATTATCAAACCTACATGCATTTATTAAACATGTGCGATAAACTTACTGTTATGTACTACCACTGTTACGTTTAGGCAAACTAAACAGTAAACAAGCCACTGCCATCTAGCTTACCTAAGTACCATTGAAGTGCGCAAAAGCGACGAATCTAAGACTAAGCGAACAGTGGTTTAAAATTATTGCAATTTTTTGTGTGTAAAATAAATATTATTTCGCGGTTGTTTATAAATATTTTACAATGTTTGAATATAAATATTTATGTAGGTTATTATTTTTTTAATTTTGTTATTATTTATAACTTACATGCTTTAGCTAAAGAAATGCCCATAGTTACCATGGTTACTGGATAGCTAACCATGTAGCCAGGTTGAATTGTTCTGGGTTGAATATATAGGTAGTATGTAGTTTCAGATTTCAGATTGTTTTTATTCTTATTTCATTGCTTCAGGGTGCTAGGTAAGGTTGGGTTTTAATTACCGTAACTGGAGTTTTACATTGCATTCTTAACCAGGCACGATCGCAGCCAAAGACATTCGCGGTTTTTTTTTGTAAATTATCACTTTTTAGCGGGTTTCTCAATTTGATGTGTACGTTTTTGGAGGGGGGCCATGACCCCTACGACCCCCCTCCCCCTCCTCGGACCACCACTGTTCTTAACTTTAAAATAATGATAATAATGTTCTAAATTTTTGTAAAGGTTTTTCGAATATTCACCCTCCAGCTTTATTACAATGGCCGCGTCTTGTCCTACATTTGGATGCCGAAATCCATCGGTCGTCAGGTGGCGATATTACATAGGAAGTTGGATATTATGTACTGCACTCTTACATGACACCCTTGCTTGCTAATAAGGCTTCTTCTTTTTGGCATTACGCTCAGGTGTCAACGAAAGGGAAGTCAAATATTGAATAGTTATTAGACTACTCTATGTAGGAGAGTTAAGAACAAAGTGTTATTAGGTTTTTCCGTGTGGAATTCCTCAGTAGCGGCTTAGATTTATGCCCGGTTGATGGTAATAGGTTCGCCCCCTATTACATGGGAGTTAAACATAACGGCGAAATGAGGGTGTTACTATATATACACCTCTGCCCAACCCTTGGGGGAATACAGGCGTGATGTTATGTTTATGTAGTTAAGAGCAATTACGCCGTACGTATAACATCCTGTTTACATTTTATATATTTTTCTATTGGACTCACAGATTTGACCGTGCTCTCCGTAAACATGGTGTGCTGTGTCTGCTACGTAAATTACGAACAGTTCCAAGGTTTTCAATATCCTACAACTAAAGAGCCCTACTCTCACACTACCCACAGCGAAGTGAATGCCACTACTCTCAAATTGAACGGCTTGACCACTGCGCAGAGCGCTGATGTTACGATGATGAACGACAGAGTTGACGCTACTGTCAACAGCACGATACCTGTCAATAATTCTACAAGTGCAAATAATGTAGTAAGTATATTATTTCTTTATTTATAATCTCAATGCTTAGGTGCTCATGACTAATTAACGACCGCGCGGATCATATGATATGCAAGGTTAAGCTACGCTTTCTGCAGTCAGTCCATGGATGGGTGACCATTCTTTACGCATCGAGACCCCTCCTTGCCTCGGAGAGCACGTTAAACCGTCGGTCCCCGATGTCATACGAATACCTATGACGGTCGTTACGGGTAGTCAGAAGCCCGAAACTCTGACAACCGGTCTAACCTTAGGATATCGGCATTGCCCAGTAATTGGGTTGCGGAGGTCTGATGGCAGTCGCTCCGTGTAAAATACTGGTATTCAGCCGCATCTGGTTAGACTGGAAGCTGACCCCAACATAGGAAAAGGCTAGGCAGGTCGAATCTCGATGCTTAAAGAAAGATCTCGGACGAAGCCACCTAAAGCGCAGGCCACACCGCGAGCTGGCGGGCGGGCGACCTGGCTTTTTCATACTTTGGTTCACATCGTTTGAGTCGCTGAAGTAGCTAGGCTCGATGAAACAGTGCTCGCTCGCCCGCCCGCCAGCTGGCGATGTGGCCTGTGCTTAATACGGTAATGGATTCTTCATCTCCCTGCCCTTATCCCACACTAGGTGGGGTCGGCACAACATGTATATCATAAATCCATGTTGTTAGAGGGTTTGGCTTATTGTTTTATGACCGGCCGCCTGCCTGACACCAACCCTCCTTGGGAATACTCGTTGCGCCGTCGAGCGGGTGACCCAATGTGCTTGCTGATATTATGTACTGGGTTCCCAAATGATATGCTTGTCAATCTTATTGCCGACAACTAAGCAGACTGTGTTCTTCTTGGTGGATTATACTTGCAGTTCCTCGACCCACTCATTCAGTTTTGCTAGGGACTTTGGTTCTGACACAATTATCGTAAACTAATATAGCACCGTGAGCTTCTCTGTAAAAACTTGATGTCAATGTTCTGTATCGCTCCTGTCCTGCTGTATCCCAAATACCAAGCTTGACTTTAACACCGTTCACGTCCATGACTTTACAGTGGTAGTCAACTCTAATACGGTAATGGATGGATGTTCTAAAAAATATTTGTGCTGATGAGCTGATTAACATTAAAGATTGGGAAAAATAGCTGCCTCGTTGGTCTAGCGGAGGCAAGTGCGACTGCTGATCGTGAGATTCTGGGTTCGATCCCCAGGTCGGGTAAAGTGTTATTAGGTTTTTCCGTGCGGAAAACTATAGTAACAATTGATGGCAATAAGCTCGCCCTCTATTACATAGCACTTAAACATACCGGCGAATTGTGGGTATTACTATGTATACACCTCTGCCAAACCCTTCGGGGAATACAGACGTGATGATTGGGATGTAAGAAGGCAGAATAAGATCCTGCTCATATGCTATGGTATGGGAGTTCCTCATTTTTCAGTTATTTACACATCGCTGATTGATATTTTCTTACGCCAGCCCATAGAAAACTGCTGCTGAATTTAGGACCTTCTCGTAGACGGCTATAAAAAATGAAAATCGTGATTTTGTGATACAGCAAATTAACACCATCATTTCAAACGGTTATGTCATCGTAATAAGTTCTTTAGCGCACAAGGAAGATGCTGGTGTCAATGAAAAAAAAACATTTTAAAAACTTACAACATTTCCAGACCACAACACTGACACCAGAAATAAGGCGAAGGAAACCACAAATCAAAGTGAAACAATTCAGAAGGAAATGTCCAGAAACTGAACAACCGGTAAACATTGGAACCTACGAAATACCCACTCAACGAGACCTGGTGCTCTTCACTAAGAGGACTCTGCTGAAAATGTTCAATAACTACCATGCCAAGACGCTGTACCTGCTTAAGGATATTAAAGAGGTTAGAGGTCCATCTTCTTCTTTTCGTGTGGTTAGTGACTAACCTGGTGTCAGAGTTTATGCCGCCCATGGGCCTCTGACTTGGCTTCACATACCATCGAGAAATATCTCTCATGCATTATGTTTCCTCACGATGTTTTCCTTCACTGTTTTTAAGCAAGTGATAATTATACAATACGCACATGAATCCGAAAAGTCAGAGGTGCGTGCCTTGGGTTCGAACTTGAGACCTATGACTTGGCAGTCCGACGGTCACACCAAAAGCTATCACTGCTATCGAGGTCGATTATGCAAGGTTAGTCGGAAAGGGGGTACTAAGCCGCGGGCCACTTAATGTATCACTGATGATTGTTTTAAAGAGTGTTAAAATTTCTAAATTCCATTATTTTTTTCGTGGCAATTTTTTTTTTAGTTTAATTTTTTCAAAAATTCTTCATTCCTGCTTTACTTACGAATTCAGAAAATGGAGCTTCTAATCCGTGACCCCAAATATGAGCTAAAATGTAAACGCAGCTGATCATAGCTAAGGGTAGATAGAACTTAACGTATTTTTTATGAAATCTTTGATCAGCTATTGCTCCTAAACTTTTAGGGAAAGTTGTAGGACAAAAGTCATCCATTATTATGGGTACCTACTTTAACACCCTTTCGGCTTAGTACCCCCTTTCCGACTAACCTTGTATACATAGCTCTTTTTCTTGTAAGACAGCAGGATCTAATGAAACCTGAAAGAGCTTTCATCAATATCAACCCATACACGGGCCTCCTAAAAGTCCGCAACAAAAAACGGTCAAAAAGACATGCATAGTACCTAAGTACCATACAAATAATCACCTTGTTTGGCAAACGAGCTGATGAAACATCAATGGTGATTGCAGTCTGCAAGTATGCAAGAGGACGTTGCCCATCCTCTCATTTTGGCTTTAAAATAACGACTCCAAAATGGAGAGGAAATGGGTATTCTGTGAGTAATACGAACTATTTGGTACTTATAATTTATTAACCAAATGTATTTTTGGATTTCGTATAACAACCGTGTTGTTATTACAGCGAGCTTTGTGTTTTCAATAAACCACTGAACTGGGTGGAGGTCTTGTGGAGGTGTTTCTTTTATTTACATAGAGCATCTTATGCTTCAATCGCTGGAAACCACTACGTAGGGCTCCAACATACCCTCACATTTTCTTCAAAGGTTCATTGTACGTACATATGTACTGTACATCGATCTATGTTAATTTATGACTTATAGCAGTGATAGCCTACTGGTTGAACGCTTGCCTTCCATGCAGGAGGGTTTAAGTTCGATCCCGGCCCGTACCTCTGACTTTTCGAATTCATGTGCGGATCAGAATTTGATTATCACTTGCGTTAACGGTGAAGGAAAAACATCGTGAGGAAACCTGCACACCTGAGAGGGCTCCATAAAGTTGTCGATCGTGTGTGTAGTCTGCCAACCCGCAGCGGACCAGCGTGGTGGACTAAGGCCTAAACCCTTCTCATTCTGAGAAGAGCGCCGTGCCCAGCAGTGGGACAGTAATGAGCTAATTAGGTTAGCTATCAACGTCCATTGTCTGTCCTTATGTAAAAGCAAGACATATTACTGTATTCATTGTTAAAACACGTTTTCAGGCAACTAGAGCCACGTTAAAAGTGGAAAAGAAATGCTATGGCAAAAACAAGATATTGTATAAGAAATGTGTAAAAAAAGTCAGCATGCAATGTGTTGCCATCACCAAGGATTTAGTTGCGTCGCTGGAACATCAGGAAGCGGAAGTCATCGCCTTGACAGAGGTATAAAACAGATCCTAGTACTTACACTTTCTTACTATACTAAACTTGGTTATTAAATGTATAAATGTTTCGAGTTGGGTTTTGAGTATTTTTTTGTGATTTACGCAAATGTCTGGCTGATTGGTAGCGTCGTGCGTCGGGTTGTAGAGCTCCCTAAAATAAGGTTTGAGCATGGCTGACGCATGCGTGCTGACAGTTAGGACAGGTCAACTTAAACCTGCAATGGCACTTTCCTCAAAAAGCCATTCCAATCGTTGCCCTACATTGTTACACTCGCATAGTTTTTATACCAATTGTCTGAACTTTAAAAGAGATATCTCTGAGTTTGTTTCGGCTTTTCTTCTCAGAGCTAATCAGATGGGAAATGCCGGCGCCATCTAGTCATAAAAAAACATTACATTGACTTGTAAAAGTGTCTGTAACAGATTTATTTACAGAAATAAAAATCTTTTATCATTTGATGTCCGTTACACACAGTTACACTCCATGAGTATACCGTAACAGCGTAACCGATTTGCATGGCTACTTTTAATATCAGAAAACTGTTTTTATCTGTAACTCGTCCTAAGGCTAAGGCTAAGAACTTGTAACAAATTGGATTCGGCTTCCATTTTGTCTGGAATGCGACTGAATATCAGTAAAGTTTTTTTATGCATTGAGAGCTTGCAGCGATCGATGTGTATAAAACGGATCTAATGGACAATGCGGTCTAGAGATCTTACAATAGGCCACGAAAACATTGGATTATTTGTAAGATGTCAATAATAAACCTAGAAAATACCTCTTTTTTTATTAATGAGGTTTAATTGCTAACATTCCAGGATAAAATATGCAATATGACATCCATGAAAACAGACCCCATACAGCTAATTAAAAAACTAGCCATGGACGAAGCTACTTTGGACTTCGCATTGCCAGCCTTCTTAAGACTACTCGGTGGATGTTTCGAATATTGTCATAAGTAAGTGAATATTTGCACGATACATTAATAAATTCCACAAACCATTTAAACATAACGGTATTCTTGCAGCCCATCCCCACCCGATCACCGTCAAAGACTGCGTCAACTGACGGACCAAGATCTAGTCGTAAGATATTTTCTTACAAACAAAAACTACGTGGATCTTATAAAGGACACCAACACGTATGTGTAAGGATAAAAGAATGCAGCGCTGGTAAACTGGATGCATTCCTAGCATTCATCGCCAATGAACGCGCCCACTACGATCGATCGAGCTTTGTCGTACTCCGCGTGCCATACGCTAGATGTCGCTAGTATCAATGAACTTTTGACGTGAACTTGATTGAAACTTAGAATAACTTAACCAAAATATTCTAAGCTTTTTATGTGATGTGAATAGTGATAACCGTGGGAATATATTTCTAAATAACAACATTTATAATACAATGCCTGAGAAATGCACATGTGTGTTTTAAATCGTAGAATACTACATCCTGGTTCCTCCTTCTAAAACTTTGAAAAAATCCTTAGGATAAGGTATGTTGTGTTATTTACTAATAAAATAAGCTTTATTTACCAAATACCAGATTCAACTTGTGCAAATACTTTCAAGGCACATGTGTATAATGTTAATTCTGCAAATTATCAATCGGCGAAAGTCATATTAGCCCACTTTCACGCGCGTATCAACTAAGTAGCAACTTACTAATTACACGTTGATTATATCTTTTCTCGAGTGAACAGTACCTTGAAATCTACGAGGTTTATATTCCCACCCAAGTACACTGCCATTTATCTATTTATTGCATTTGTTAGTCTCCAGATTTGTGAACAGTAAGTAGTTCTTAACATCACAACTGCAATCTCAGTTTATAAGTTCTGATTTACGACATCAATGTTATCATTTGTGTAACTAACTCACAAATATCATTAAGTATTTCAGTTATTTGTATGATTATCTACTTATTAAATGTTGTTACTACATATTAAATTATAATTTTATTTAATGTTTTGACAATAAACACAACATTCACTTTGATGTACTTAACATACCTACCTAACATAAAAAACTACTTATTTAGCAACAAAGTTCTTGAGTTGGGCGTTATAACTCTAATAACTTGAGTTGGGCGTTATAACTCTAATAACTTGTCTCAGATCAAGTTTTTTGATCCTTAGCAATATATTATAATCAATAAGTACTCTGTGTCAGAAGGATTGGCAACAGCATCCTCCTGTCTGCTACTAACTATGAAATGCGTTCACAAAATATATCTGCCAGGGGTGGTAATTTTTGCAATTCCCCTTTAATCTTCACTAGGATCGATCTAAGCCTTTTGAGCCCCACAGTTGGATATAGCCAAGGCCATAGCCATGTGGGGGGTTTTGGGGGTTCAAATCCCAATGAACCCTTAAAAAATTAAATTACTTTTAAAATGTATGCACTTGTTATTGTAATTGATTTTCATGTTCAGGGTTCAAACCCCGTCAAACAAAATTCCTGGTTTTAGCCTTGGATATAGCCAACAGTGTTGAAACAGCAATAAACAAAAGTTCTGTGTTCCGGTTGTTCTAACAAATATTTGTTTTTGTCAGACTTCGAAACAACTTGAGTTAAAATTGTTATTCTTGTTATCCGGGACCATAACATGCTTTCCAAGCCACTAAGGTCCGTATTACAGAACATTCCTCCAGTTTGATCTTTAATCAGTTGATCACTGTTTAAGTATACAATCAGTATTTGAGGAACGGTCTTATTCCGGCAATCAAATCTATACTCAGATGAAACGAGACTCAAATCAAACCAATCGATTGGTTGATTACAGATCAAATTACTGCTAGGGGTCGAATCTACGAACTGAGTAACAATCTAGAATAAAGCCAAACTCAGCTGAACAATGATCAATGAATCTATGCTTAAGGAATGTTCTAAACTTAAAAGTTGACTCAAAACTAGTTTTAAACAGAGATTAATGCTTAAGTTTCGTTCTGTAATATGGACCTAAGAGATCTTAATATGTGAAGTACAGTCACTCATCCAAGGTTCGACTGTATTAAGGAAGGGTTAACATCATCTTAGCTATTTTGCAGTGTAATGAGGCAATAATTGATTAAATATTAATAAATATATTATGCACTTAAACATTCACTTACGGGATAACTTCCGTGATTATAGTTTGATTTGAGTTCCCGATATTTCGACGCTGTTGCAAGCGCCATGATCGCGGGTAAACTGGAGAATGCAGGTGGATGAAAACTTAAAATAAAATAATTATTAAGAGCAGACAAATCTGTCTACCCTCTTTCTTAGTCTTTTACTACGCTCACTACTAGTGTGAGTTCCAGTAGTGAGCATAGTAAAAGACTAATGTGAATGTTTAAGTGTAAATATATTATGGTTCATTACCAAACATTTCGATTTCAAGTACCTAACACACTCTGTAAACATTTTGTTGCTTGCATTGTGGAGGAACGATGTATGGTGTTCTTCCAATGAAAAGGGACGATCCTCCAACCAAGCGGGTCTTATGCCTGGTGGACTACTGCCCAATGGTTGATATTGGGAAGTTGTATACATCTGAATCTCAAATCTTGATATTACGATGCAGGATTCTGTGACGACATTTATTTGTGCGTTGTCATTATTTTCGCTGTAGTCTGCTAGACAATCGTCATGGTGTGGAGTTCGTATGTGGCGTGATAGATGCCACTACAGCGTCTTCCACTGAACACTTTAGTTGCTAGTTGTTTACAACCAACACATTTTATTTTCTACTTTTTTGTGTTTGTTTGTGTCCGCCACAAGACACTAAAGTATCTACGTTTGTGCAGTGTCTAAAAGAGAATATTATATACTAGCTGTGTCCTCACGGCTCCGCCCATAGCCTATGTTACTCAGTGATAATATAGCTTTCTAATGGCAAAAGAATTTGTGAAATCGGTCCAGTAGTTTTTAAGTTTATTTGTTACATACAAAAATACAAATCTTTCCTCTTTATAATATTAGTAGAAAATCAACTTAAAAACAAATGTAAAATCATTTCTTTAATAGATTTAAAGTTACAATCCATGGCAATATTAAAAAATAATGTTTGCACTAAAACTTATTAAACTAATTTGTTTAAACATTACAATATTCAGCCTTATTTTACTTTCTTATTAAACTTACTACATAAATTTATAACTATGGAAATACAATCAGGGAAAGTACCTAAAACAGGTTATGTTTACGCTATAAAAACATAATTTAGTATATTTGGCAGTCATATAATCAGTTAGTTAACACATTTCTAAAGAAAATAAGTATGCCTTGCAAAAAGCTTCATTGTTAACAAGAATGTTAGAATAACTTACAATCTAACTGTGGATAATTACGGTAAGTTAAAACTATTATGACATATAAAACATTTTAACATACTCCATTTTTTAAAGACAATTAACATCTTTTTATACCTCTTATTGTCAATACTATCTTTAATGGGATAAAAGGGCTATAATAATTATTACAACCACCAAAGTTTACCAGAATTTATCATATTATCCTTTTGCTAGTATATATGTAAAAGCAACTCTGTGTGTCTGTTTGTTACCTCATCACGTCTAAACTACTGAACTGATTTTGATGAAACTTGGTACAGAGATATTCTAAAACCTGGAGAATGACATCGGCTTCTTTTACCCATGTGGATGAAAACGCAGGCAACCTCTAGTGCATAATAAATATTCAATGCATGGTATAATTCCTACATTAAACTTATTAACTAATCAAGTGTCACAAACACGCTGAACGTAAACTATAATATATCCAAAAAACACTATTTCCTATTCTTTTTCCGTTCACTATGGGATTTCTTGGATTTGGACTTTTTTGACTTCTTTTTATGCTTCTTCTTCTTGTTGCGGTCGGACTCACTGCTCGATGTTGATGATGATGATGTAGAGCTACTGGTTGATGATGTACTTGATGATCTGTGAACAAAGTAATCACAGTCTGTTGTGAAACTTGATGATCTTTTAAGATCTGTCTACATTTGGTCAGAATAAGGCTGACTTGGGAACTGGAGATGATCCTTGACACATACCTAGATCTTTTTCTCTTCTTACTCTTCTTTTTCTCGTTGGCCTTCTGTAGTTTCTCCTGCAGCTTCTGCCTCAGTTCCGCCTCTCTGAGCCTCTGCAGCGGTGTTGCATACTCCTCCTCGCTGTCGCTGCTTGTACTGCTTACGTCTAGGACTATCTCCTTGTTGGGGTCCACCTGAAAGAGGAAAACTCAATATTATGCTATTTTCTGGGAATGTTAGCTACAGATTGCAATTACCTAATTAACTCAAACTGATCATAGTCTACTAGTTACAGAGTTGCTAAAGTAAAATTTTATAGTAAAATTAATTTGATAGAGGAAAGGACAATAAACAACTGACTTTAACATTCTTGGAAAAGCTGGGAAGATGAATATTATCGATTGGCAATGCAGCTATATTTTCTAGTCATAAAATTATTATCCTGTTACTTTTGAACACTATGCAATATGTTCAAATTTAAAAAAGGACATTAGATATAGAGTATTTACTCATAAATTCACTTAAACTAAACTCAGGCTCATAAGTCATAACTATTCTACAAACTTTAGTAATAACTTACCTTGATAAAGTTTCTACATTGAAATGTCAAGTGCCCAGCATAACCGCACTTTTTACACGCAGCCCGTGACGTCTCCTTGCCGAGTTTATTCACTAAATCAGTATAGTTAGACATAATTTAGAAGTTAATTGCGAAGAAAATACTAGAATACAAAGTAAAAATAACCAACAATTCTAGCAATTTCGTAAACTCGAGAACGTCATCAAACAATGTTTTTCCGTTTCGCGTAGTAAATAAATTACGCGTCATTTTCATTGTCATTTGATTCATTATATAAAGTTCTAACGATTTATTTCAAATCCAGAAGCCTTTTATACTGTTGTTGTTGTAGTGTTTTCATTTCATTCTAAATAGATATCAATAAATTATTTAAAATTAAATTCCTAAGTAGAATATACTTAATAAAAATACGCAATGAAACGAAACGTTTTACAACCGTTTCATCCCACGCAGTATTGCGTCTTTCCTTTCGACAAAAACATATCAACCACAAATATTTTCTCTTTATACAGCCAATGAAGAAAATTCAAGAAATAAAAAATATTTCAATTAAAATTAGTAGTTAAAAGAAATGTTCGGAAATGGCGGAGTTCCTGCCGCTGTGCGACGTGCTATTCAACGTGATATCTCTCGCCGGGTACTTCTGCGACGTGGTGTTCGACGTCGTGATGGGCTACGCGTTGCTCGAACGAGGATATAAAGGCACTTTTGCTGCCGCTATATCCATTGTTATCACGTCGCTGCTTATATCACAGGTGTGTATATTTTCGAATAAACTTTATGTAGAATGAAACGTGTTTTGGATGAGCCGATTCTGATTTTAACTTTCGCGCGTAAGCTTCTCTGGTATTTTTCCGTTTTTAAAATTCTGTACTATAGATTTTTTAATTATCTAATTAATTTGGCCATTGTGTAAAAAAATTACATCTTATACAGGGAAGCAAGAGACCAAATGAAAACAACACTACCCACTTTTCAACCAATTTCTGTTTTATATTACCTACTTAATGTTAATTAAACGAATAACAATAGCGATGTTTTTTAGGCTGAGTCTTCTTAGAATATTATGTCGTCTCGGCACGAGATAATGCGACGGCAAAATTATGTGGCGATGCACGTGGCACGTACGATAGGCCTTAATTTTGAGCACATTCTTACCAAATTGCAAACCAAAACGTGGTCTATGATGAAGTGCCTAGAAGGTTCCAATTCCTTAATATTTTCCTTTTAACCAGGTCCTTTCTCTCCGCTGGTACTTGCACGTATGGTGGGCGGGAGAGGGTCGCAAGGGTCGCCCGCCATGGCTGCCGATACTGTTGCACTGTCTCCAACTGGGCGTACTGTGGCGGTACGCGAGGCTGCTGGTGCCCGTGGAGTTACGACGCGTGAAGCATCAAGTGCGAGACTTGTGTGAGTATATAGCTTTTTCCAACTACGGAGCTACGTTAGGGTCGACCTACAGTTCTTTCACGACACGACACGACAAAAGCAGTAGTAATGTCGTGACGTTTCGTGAGTGAACGATTCATAGAAATATATAGCGCTGGGAATCGTCGCCACATTATGTCCTGTCGTACCGTGAGCCGTGAAAAATCGCCCTATCTAGATGCGGCTGTACGTACCAGGGGCTAATTCCGAAAATCCAACTACGAAGTTTCGTCTGACGGATCGCATGTTTTCCAACCACGAAAGTGCATGTTTCGGATCCGACGATGGATTCGATTTTCGCCATTTGACATTTCGTCCTTCGTTCACCCTATTCCCAATTGACATCTAGTAGTTCGTTGTTTGACAATACTTGGATTGTAAATTTATAAGTACTATATTCGTCGTTGTTTCGTTTTGATCCGAAACTTCGGTGTTCGTTTTTCGGAGGAGTCCCCCTGTAGTCAGGAGTGACCACCATATCACCAGATGGATACCACCATCGTCGTTAGGCTAACCCGTTGTAAGACTTTAATTGGCTTTCGACGGGAAGGCCGAAAGCAGCATCTTATTACGTAACAACTTTCTGGATGTGCCCCAGAGAGTTGTAACATATAAGCTGCCGCTTCCGGCAATATTTAAACGTCGGTAAAAGTGCGATTTCGCGGGACGCGGCAGACGGCGACGGCATGTGCCGCGACGGCAGACCTCATTACTTTGCAGTATTCATTTGTATGAGACCGACTCCGACCGACATACGACTGCAACTACCGCGTGACAGGTCGTGACTTGCTTTGACGCATAGCTGCAGACGGCACTCCCGCACAAACACAGTATTGCCGTTGAAGTTTGACATCATAGACGTGTTGACAGAAGACACAACCGCAAGTTATAAGTAATGCCGCGACGTAACTGCAGTGCCTGCTGCCGGCTCTTCGTCTATAATGTCGAACTTCAACGACAGTACTGGTGTTGGGGGGGGAGGTGCCATATGCCACTACGCGTCAAATTAAGTCACGACCTGTCGCGCGGCAGTTGCAGTCATATGTCGGAATCAGTCTCATACAAATGAATACTACAAAGAAATGCCGTCTGCCGCATCCCACGAAATCGCACCTACAAAAGTTGCCAATCTATTTGCATGCGATTCATTGAGGTGTACGTCTCATGTTCGCTTTGACGAGTTAGTTCTATTACCATCTACAGACTATGAACATCTTTCAATAACAGTTTAATGTCTCCACAGGCATGCTCCGACTGGTGCACGCATTCTGCGAGGCAGCGCCAATGTTACTGCTGCAGTTACATATACTCTTCAAGGACACCAACAGGGAGCCAGCTAACGACCTCGGAGTGACGCCTGAACCAAGTATTGATGAGCCGTCTGGTAAGATCATCATTAAAATTGTGTGCATTAGAAGAGCTTCCACGAGTGACGATATACTTAATTAGGTACCATCGCGGACATTTGCGGTGAACCACTTTTCGACCTTATTACTAAGGCAATAAGGTTGAAAAGTGATTCACCGCAAATGTCCGCGGTTGTACATCTGGCACATCCTGGGCAGTCAGCTCCGCTACTTATCTTTCTGACTGGCTAATCTTTCCACCGCGGTGTGAACTAATCTCGTATAACTCGTGCTAACACGAGTGAAGATCACCTCATCAACGCGTAGATCACCCCGATTTGCTAGCGATTAGAGTACCTACATGGTACGGTCAACAACGAAAGTTGGTTAACACTGTTACTTTTAAATAATAAAAATATGTAGTTTCAAAAACTAAAAACACGTTTTTACCAGGCTCTAAAAATTATAAAATAATTATTTTATATCCAATGGTTAATTCAAAAAGCGTGGAGCGCTTTTTGGTTGTGTGTAGGTACTTTTAATTAATTTAAACAAAGCGCTCCACGCTTTTTGAATTAACCATTGGATATAAAAGAATTATTTTATAATTTTTAGAGCCTGGTAAAAGCGTGTTTTTAGTTTTTGAAACTACATATTTTTATTGTTTACTTTTTAGTCTTGAAATAACTTTTGACATATTTTTTACTGGTACAGAATGCATTTAAAGTTGGCTTAAGTAACATTTTTCTAAAGTAATATGTATATTAATTAAGTTATAATAGTTTCGAGGGGTTTACTAGTAGCCACTGAAGAGTTCCATTATCCACCTCCTGGCTCCACCATCAGACCCTCGTTACCAAGTCCAATCTATATCTATAGTATTGTCATTCGAACTACATATACATACAATGTTTCATTTCGATACGAACATTAGAAGTAGGTTAAAGTTTACTTCCAAGATTTTTTTACATTGTTAGTTAGTTACAAGTGAAGCTAATATAAAGCGTGTAACATCTATTTGATACACTGCTTTTCAGAATTTCATATAATAGTCAAGAGTTAGTGTTATTTTATTGTTACATGTGTTCCGATTAAATTTGAATATTATTGTGTTCAGTTATGATTTAAAAAACTGAAGTATTAACATGCTTTTGTTGCTGACTGTACAACCCAATTACTTAAAGAATGGGATTTGAAATGGTGGCGCTACTATTGTTGTCGTTATTTGCGTCTAGCTCACGCAAGTTTGCGAAAGGCAAATAAATAATGGATACACCATTTCTAATCCCATTCTATAAGCAGTCAGGTTGTAACTATATTGTTATTAGCGTATATCCCATCCTCCCACGGAAACACGGGTATATTTTTTGCCGATAAGCACACTATATAACTATTAAGTACAACAACTAATAGAATGTATATTTTCAGAAAACAAAGCGTTTGCTGAACTAAATGTGATATCAGCGTCATTATCTCTATTCTCCGTGTGCTGGGCGCTCGCTAGCTTCAGCAAGAACGTGAGGCTACAGAACGTTCACCGACTCGTCCTTACATGGCTTGGCGTCATATTCCAGGTAATTATTACTTTTACATATTGGTAACACGGCCATTGGCGTAGCCAGGATTTTGTCCAGGGTGGGATAAACTAAATCAGACAGTAAATATTTGTCTTTTCAATAAATCTATAAGTTCAGAATGGGATTATGGGGTACATCTGCCCCATAACCTTATTTTTGAGGTCCTAATAAGTATAGACGGAGTCGGGCATTGGTCTGCCTATTTTGAGTAATTGTTCTGTCTACTTGGGTGGCGAGTTGACTGAATCTACACCATTTTCCTTATTCTTTCCTGTGCCAGGGGGGGCAAGCACCCCATCTGCCCTACCCTGTATACGCCTGTAACACCAATAATATGTGTTTCCATCCACATTTCCATCGATCTATATGAGTAAACAGTAACTAAATTGTAACAATATCGGGCAACATCAAAGTGCCAACCTGTAGCTCAAATCTTATTTTAGGTTACTTGTTGCGGTTTTCACGATTATTTACATTGATTAACATAAACATAACATCACGCCTGTATTCCCCGAAGGGTTCGGCAGAGGTGTATAGGAACACCCTCATGTCGCCGTTATGTTTAAGTCCCATGTAATAAGTGGCGAGCCTATTGCCATCAGCCGGGCTGCTACTGAGGAATTCCACACGGAAAAACCCAATAACACTTTGCCCGACCTGGGGATCGAAACTAGGACATCACGATCAGCAGTCACGCTTGCCACCACAAGACCAACGAGGCAGTCAAACATTGAGTTAAGTCTACATTGATTGTTAGTTGTAAATATAATATTTGTTTGTCCTCAGTTCCTATGGCGCCTGGGAACTATATCAGCGCGGATCTGCGCACTAACTGTGTACGCTCTAGTCTACGAGTATTGGGTCTTCTTAGTTATAGGTATGTACAGCAATATGTAGGTATATCAATAACACAGCCACACGAAAAAAAAAGTTTCTGACCTGGAGGTCTCACTATGTGTACTATAATAATATGTTTTGGTGTCGCTGAATACGAATCCGGGGTCAGTTGCATTCCAGCACATCTGGGTTCGGCCATAACCTCAAAATATACCCTCAAACTTGCTATATTTGTAACTTTGTTATCGGGTTTAAGGGTTATGTTGCTATGGGGTTATGTAGTTCTTTGGTTAAGGGGTCATCGAGTTACTGTATTACAGGATTATGAGGTTTTAGAGCCATACGGTTAGCAGTTTTAACAAATATAGCAAATTTGAGGGTATATTTTGAGGTTATGGCCGAACCCAGATGTGCTGGAATGAAACTGACCCCGGATTCGGATTCAGTGACCCCAAAAACATATAGTACACATAGTGAGACCTCCAGGCTAGAAAGTTTTTTTTTGTGTGGCTGTGTAATCTATGTAAGTACTGTTATTAGGTAATAATATAGTACAAAGAACGTAACGACACGTCATTAGCTTTCCGTTTGTGTGACTATATCCGCACAAGGTTTCGAACGATTAGGAAATGCATGGCTGCTTCGCGCGTCCCATCGAGAGATTAAAATGGTCCCTTCCTTCACCGTTAGCGCATGTGTCGTTACGACAACTGTATCAGCGTACATACCACACACATTCACACTAACCAACACTTATAAATATACACTCGAAACGAATAGCATGACAGACACAAATGCAAGTAACTAAATTCACAATATTCTCTAGTTTTTATGGGGGATGCCAGTTGCGATATATAATTATGCTCTCCATACAAAATTGTCATCTTAAAATCACTGTTTTTCACATATTTGCGTATATAAGCACGTACATCCAGGGCCTTACGTAATGCCGAGACAACCAGGGCTGTGCCCCTGAACATAAGGAGCCCCGATAAAGTAGATAAAAGGCCCCTTTATGGCGCTTCGTTCACTTACTGTCCCGGAGACACAGTACCTCTGAATTAATTAAATCTCTCTCCCATGTGCAGGTCTCCACTGGCTCTCAATGTTCCTGTGGCTAATATCCCCTAAGAACGTATTTCACGGGGAACGTATCAGTCGTCCACGTAAAGCCTACCTGTCGGCCCTCATCGCGTTTGTATACGTGTTCGCGTACGTCAACCTGCAGGAGCTGAACCACCGGCAGAAGATGGTAATGTATCATCATCCCCTGGGGATGAATGGATAGAAAAATAGCTATCTCCCAACTCTCCCAAATATGTCGGGTTGGAGTAGACTCCAGTAGACAAGATAATTCTACCCCCATAGAACTTGTTTTTAAAGTGTTTTAGGGTTAGGGTAGCCACCTTTTTTTTGCAGTTAAAGTACATTGGTTACTATGTATATAGGTAAGAAAAAAGTAGGTACATAGTATCAAAATAAAGTACAATTTATTTTTCTTTATTATTATGTTTAAAAACATATTTTTTATTGCTTTTTGCAGTTTGTATCAAATTAGTATCTCTACTAAACAATTGCACAGCATCTTTACAGTCTATATTTAAATTTCGTTTCGTCCATTTCGTTTCACGTAAAAATACATACGACTAAACTTTTCAAAATCCCAAAGAAATCAAACATGCAAAATAATGTATTTTCGTGTACTTTATTGTTCTCATAAAGTATAGAGTACAATTACCTGAAATAACGTCCAATACTTTATTATAAAGTATGGGTGGCAATCCTATTGCCCTGGCAACGTAATAATCTTAGAATGCCAGAGCAAAAAATATTGCCTGGTTTAGTAGAAATTCGTAATTTTCTGAATATTCCCACCTTCGTAATTACCTTAAGGACTATACATATACTGAAATACAGCCTCTTTTTGGCTTCGAAATAGGTATCGCGTAATACTTACCCCTACTCAAGTCTAACCTCCGCATTTCAATTTTGATGAATACTCAGTAACAGCAAAAATGAGGTTCCCTCTCGATCTACCAACTGCTTGTAATAAATGTTTTAAATATTCAAAAAAAAGTCACGAGTACAACAATTGGTCGAGGCAATGTTACTTTATCTCGTAGGTATAGGTCAACCAGAATCTCATGGCATTAAAAATTAATAACAAACAGTGGTTTTCATATGGCAATGTCAACATGTCACTTGTCAAAACGAGTATGACTGTAGTTGATACATTTTCCAGTTCTGATTAATGTTTTCTTGTTCAAACATTTTTAATAAACATACTTATTTTAACAAGGTTTCCTTTTCCATTACAATAAAATTGCAAAAAACCATATATCAGCATATCATTTTGGGACCCAGTGCATAATATCAGCAAGCACATTGGGTCACATAAAACAATAAGCCAAAACCTCTAACAACACGGATTTATGAAATACATGTTGTGCCGACCCCATCTAGTGTGGGATAAGGGTAGGAAGAATATCGAGATAAATTAAAGAAAAAAAATTACAAGTATCAAGACTTTTTATTCAAATTACCCTTGTGTTACCCACAAAAACATTTAATTTCCCTATTTGCCATCAGATTCTGGTAGACCTATACTTGAATAATTCTGGTTTTCTTATATGTAGGTGACGTTCTACTGCGTTATGTGCATCGAGAACTGGCTGCTAGTGACAGCTTGGTGGTGGTCGGGCCGGGCGGTGCGGCCCGCGCCTCTAGCTGCTGCGGCCGCCGCCGCCTTCTGTGCGGGCATCGCCTTCATGCTTATATACTACAGGTAACTGTTACTGTGTATGTGAGAACTGGCTGCTAGTGACAGCTTGGTGGTGGTCGGGCCGGGCGGTGCGGCCCGCGCCTCTAGCTGCTGCGGCCGCCGCCGCCTTCTGTGCGGGCATCGCCTTCATGCTTATATACTACAGGTAACTGTTACTGTGTATGTGAGAACTGGCTGCTAGTGACAGCTTGGTGGTGGTCGGGCCGGGCGGTGCGGCCCGCGCCTCTAGCTGCTGCGGCCGCCGCCGCCTTCTGTGCGGGCATCGCCTTCATGCTTATATACTACAGGTAACTGTTACTGTGTATGTGAGAACTGGCTGCTAGTGACAGCTTGGTGGTGGTCGGGCCGGGCGGTGCGGCCCGCGCCTCTAGCTGCTGCGGCCGCCGCCGCCTTCTGTGCGGGCATCGCCTTCATGCTTATATACTACAGGTAACTGTTACTGTGTATGTGAGAACTGGCTGCTAGTGACAGCTTGGTGGTGGTCGGGCCGGGCGGTGCGGCCCGCGCCTCTAGCTGCTGCGGCCGCCGCCGCCTTCTGTGCGGGCATCGCCTTCATGCTTATATACTACAGGTAACTGTTACTGTGTATGTGAGAACTGGCTGCTAGTGACAGCTTGGTGGTGGTCGGGCCGGGCGGTGCGGCCCGCGCCTCTAGCTGCTGCGGCCGCCGCCGCCTTCTGTGCGGGCATCGCCTTCATGCTTATATACTACAGGTAACTGTTACTGTGTATGTGAGAACTGGCTGCTAGTGACAGCTTGGTGGTGGTCGGGCCGGGCGGTGCGGCCCGCGCCTCTAGCTGCTGCGGCCGCCGCCGCCTTCTGTGCGGGCATCGCCTTCATGCTTATATACTACAGGTAACTGTTACTGTGTATGTGAGAACTGCGATGAAGATGCGGCCCGTGCTACTTTATATTGTAGCTAAACAATATTATTATGTTTATAGTTACTTGTGGTCGACGCTATATGTTTTCCTCTTCCATTCTTTACTGTCAACCGTCACATTATCATTTACTCCTTTTTCGTTCATATCGTGCCTATCACACAATCCATCCATGTTTTCTTTGGTCTCTCTCTCCCCCTCCATCCATCAACAGCCATAATTATTCATCACATCTTAGTCACATGTGTTCCATCCCTCCTCGTCACATGCCCATACCAAAACAAACAAATTCCTTTCAACCTTTTTGTCACTGGTGCCACTTTCAAATTCCCTCTAATATACTAAATTCTTACTTTATCCATTCGCGTCACTCCACACATCCATCTCAACATTCTCATCTCCGTTCGATTAATATTATGTTTATTGTTTTACAGATATTTTCACGTAAGAAGACTGGGTTATATGTTGGGCGAGCATCAACAAGGAACAAATAGCACTAACACTTCATCACAAAATAAGGATGGTATGTTACTATGAAATCTATTCAAGTATTGGTATGAGTCCATGCAAAAAATTGCGATCCGACTTCTGCGTTCTAAAATTAGCACCGACAGTCGTTTTTAAGCGCAGGCCACACCGCGGCTGGCGGGCGGCTCGCTGAAGTAGCTAGGCTCGGTGAAACGTTGCTCGCTCGGGCCCGCCAGCTCGCGGTGTGGCCTGCGCTTTAAGCGGCAAATCCACTGGCAAGTTTTATTGCGCACGTCGACTTCTGCAAGTTTTACGAACTGCAAACAGTGGAGTGCAATAACTTGCACGGTAGAAATTGCTAGTAGATTTACTTAAAATGAGCTCTCAAACACTTGGCCGCTCTCTCCGCGCGCTGTATTCATCGTTTGGTACCTATCTAAAGTTCAATATTTTTCCAGGCAAGCAGTCTAATCAAGCGGACAATCCAACGATACCGGGCGTGTTCAACTGTCGTTTCTCAAACCCAGTCAGTAATAGGTAAATATATTCTTAATTATTTTTTATTGCAAAACTCATACAACAATAAACTCGTACACTTGCAGTAATTTAGTAGTTTTGAAGCTTTCACGCGGTGACAGCTTATATTTTCATATTTCCTTTACTTCACTTCTTAGTGCGGCGAATGGTCGTAAAAAGAAGAAGCCGACGTCATTCGTGCCTCCTCCGGCCGCACCTGCTGCTGCCTTCTGGAGGAGACCGCTGCCCGCCGCACACAACCATCATGTTAGTATTATCGTAAGATGAAGCATGTTCTCAGAAGAAATTGTAAAAAAAATATGAATTCATATAACCCACCGGCTAGTTGACTCCATTGTTTGGTCTATCGTCAATCGATGGAGAGTTTATAAAATAACCCATTCCTATGACAAGAAATAATTGAATGGATTAAGATTGCAATCAGACTGGTCTCATATGTTCACGTTTTATAAAAAGAAATATCAATTCGTAAGGATCCGTAAAAAGTTCAATTCAGCCATTGAATGGCTGGCTTCAATTTTACATTCAATATGAATACGGTGTTACTTACAGGGTGGCTCATCAGAAAACGAAGGCTCAAGCGTCGGCTCCAGAGTCAATATTCAACAGAAACTACAAGAGAAGAAACAAAAACAACTAGCAGAACTACGCGTCATAGAGGAAGAGATCAAACAGGGCAAGTTGGCCAAGACCACGCCCGTTGCCGCCGAGGAAATATACAGCAGCCTGCAGAGACAGCCCATACCACGAGCGAAGACACATGCCGAACCACCAGCGTGGCCCAGCATAGAAATGACCCACTCCTACCAAAACTACCCCATCTGCAACATATACCCAACATACACAGAGATCAAACCAGACTTCAACATCAACTTCCAAAACAACGAAAACCCCCCCTCAGACATCAACGATCCACTCAAAATGCGAAGATTGCCGAACAGATACGACAACACACGAACGTTTTACGAAAACCCAGCGAACATGAGGAACGATGTTACCCGAACGCCGTTGCGGTCACCGAATTATTTAGCGTTGAACGAAACTAGGAATTATGATGCAAATGGATGCGGTAGTACCAGGAATGTTCTGAATAATAGTCCTAGGAACTACATGCCAGACGTTAGTAATAACTACGAAACGGGTGGCTTAGACAAACCAAGAATAGCTCAAAACTCAATATACTCTGAGGACCACAGACAAATGGGGGAGTATTCAGGTTACTGTGAAGGTAACCAGTACCCAAAGTACGAGACTAAAGACGAATACGTGTCGGCGCTACACAATGCGTTGAATGTTCAAAGTATAGAAAATATTAGGAATAACTACAACGAGGTCGGTTGCGGGTACAACCAGAATTGCGAGAGGTTTCAGTACCCCGGGCTAGCGGGGAAAAAGATGGAGCAGATGAGGAAGATGCAGCGGTGCCGGACGCCTGAGATACTGCTCGCCCCGCATTATCTAGAAGGGTGTAATAGACAAGTTTGTTGTCATTGGGGAGCGCCTTACGCGTAAGTTTCTTAACTTAACAAAAATACTCTTCTTTTTAAAAATTTATGAATACACAGGGTGTCCCGACATTCAACGTTAAGCCGGGAACAAATGAGAGAGGAAATAATGACAGAACAGAAAAAAAATATACTTAAAAAAAACCATTTAAAACTTTGGCATTCGAAAACGATAAAACTTTTTTTTTCTGAACTGTCTTTAACTGCCCTACCATTTAGGTTTAGGCTGAGCATCCACCAGAGCTGTGCTAAGCTGCGTAGCGAGGAATGTGTTTTGTAAGCACCAATAGAATCACTTTATTTACCTAGCTTCGCTCTGCGCAGCTCTGGTGGATATGGGCTTAGCGGAGCGAGGTTTTGTTCATACAAAACGAGCGAGAAATGCGAACGAGGGATGTGTTGCGAGGAATGTGTACCGCTCCCGCCACACCACCCTCAAATTCGAAAAGAGTGCTACCTATCCTCGCACCGCTCATTTGTACACATTAACACATTACCCATTCCTCGCACAGCTCTGGTGGATGTACAGCCTTAACGTTGAATTTCGGGATACCTGTATACTGCTTAGAAAATATTCCCATATTCAACACGCTTGGCAGTTTCGTAATGGCAGTATGTTAGAATCCACCAGGAAGACAATGCTACCGATTTTTTCAATATAACACTATTAGGAGTGGACCTTTCGCTCAAAACTGGAAAGCTTTGCACACAATAAAACTTATTTATAAAACCACCCTTGCCTATAAACAGAAAGAAAGAAGAGGGAGCAGGAAGCAGTGGTGAGGAGTCCAGCCCCGACGGACCGGCGCGGGAGACGCCACGACCGCCGAGCGATATTGATAGCCAGGTGACTATCATATTTTTTACTAAATCGTTTCTTTCAAGAAAAATATGGTCCCTATAGACAAGAATTTCCCCTGTATGTATGTGTTAAGAGAAAAAAATCTCTCATGCACAAATACCCAGACCAAAAGGTACTATCGGCCATACAAATATATTTATTCTGTGCTGTAGATAATTGTAGGGGCTCGTAGCTAATTACCAACAGCGCGGTTTGAGCACGATTTGAGAGGTTAAGCTGCGCTTGTCGCGGTCAGTCCGTGGATGGATGACCGTTCGTTACACATCGAGACCCTTCCGTGCCTCGAAGTATGTTAAACAGTCGGTCCCTGGTACCATAAGAATACCTATGACAGCCATTAAGGGAAGTAAGAAGCCCGAATGTCTGACAACTGGTCTAATCTTAAGACATCGGCATTGCCCAGTAACTGGGTTGCGGAGGTCTGATGGCAGTCGTTCCGTGTAAAATACTGGTATTCAACCGCATCTGGTTAGACTGACCGAATAACTGACCCCCAACATAGTTGGGAAAAGGCTAGGCAGATTTAAAAAGCTAGGCTGTAAATAATTCCTGCGATTTCCTGCTTAGAAAATTCTGAGCGTTGTATGACAACTACGGAATTATAATAATTATTATGGTCAATGCAGCTAATAAACACAGAACTTGCTTGAAGCATAGTGCACCGCGACTTTACATCAATACTTCTTGATGGTTCACAGATATCCCTACCTCGATCGTACACGCTGCCGCGCGAGTTCCGCTACTGGCGACGGAGGCCGCGGCTACGGGACGCACATGTACCCAGCAATAATAGCAGTGACGGTAAGTAACTATAGCTCTAAGATTAACTTTCTTCATAATCCTGTAATACATAAAATTTTATGTTGGTTAGAAGTACTTTTGGTACCTACATAATTTGAGGCCAAAACGCGAGCGCAAAAACGGCCAAGTATTTTCTTTTTAATAACCTGTCTGCGTCAAAAATCTGTTTTTTAACCGACTTCCAAAAAAAGGAGGAGGTTCTAAATTCGTTTGTTTTTTTTTAATGTTTGTTACCTCACTAAGCCCTCATTTATGAACCGATTTGAAAAAATATTCTTTTGTTTGAAAGAGTATTCTTTCGAAATGGTCCCATTTAAATTTGGTGTAGATCTGCTAAAGAACTTCGGAGATAGACAATAGAACTCCTCAATGACGAACAGTACGCATAATGTGATTATGTTACGTGCAGCGTCTTTAGTAGGTCCAACCATGTCTTAATTAAGGCCACTAAAATGAATGAAATAAAAAACATTTTAACAAAAATAAAACCGACTTCTACAAAACGAAAAAAAGAATAAAATAATTACCATAATTATTATAAAAGTAACAGATTCAGAAGTCGGTGCCTTCAATTTGGTTCAGCATGGATTAGCACCGACTTCTGAATATGTTACTTTTGTAATTATTTTATTAAAGAAGCAAAATGGCCTAACGTTGATTATTCGAGCTACCAAGAGATGGCATTAGTAACACATTTATTGCATTAAAAACTGAAAGCCTTTCCGCCAGGGCCGGACTGGGACTTGAAATCGGCCCGGGCATTTGAGAGACGGTCGGCCTAAGCGATTAGACGGACGACGTTTTTTTTTAGACGCTCCCCTCACTCTTTCTCCTGTATCTTGGGTGCAGTTTGCGGATTCTTTTTCAAGCAATTGGCGATACTTGGACGATCTTTTTTTTTGACGTTCCCTTCCCTCTTTCGATTTCTCCGACTGTGTGACCGGCCCATCAGGCCACACCGGCCCATCGGGCGATTGCCCATATGTCATGGATGTCCCTCGCCCGGGGAAGGCGAGGGTGTCTGCCGGACTCTGACCGGCTAAAAACCAACGGTGTTCCTTCTCCTGACCGTTCGGCCGGGGTCGCGGGATTCGCAAAAGCATGCACCGCAACCCCGGCAGGTCCCGGTCCGCCAACCAATCCGGGCCTGCTTTTCGTCAACAAAAATATATGAAACTCATAAATTTCGAAATTAATTTCTTTGAATATCTGTCGCGGCTAAGAACTTACGATATCTAACCCAATGCAGACAACTTTCTAATTTTTCATACGAAATTCAGATCACAAGTATTTTACACTTGGGGAGTTTTGTCATAGGTATTGCTGGGTAAATATTGTATGTTTCGTCGCTCTGCTCTGCCTAATGCCATGATTAAAACTTACAAACCAAATCCCTCTTTCGCAGGTGACGTAGACAGCGCTGACGATAACGACAGCGACCACCGGTCCAACTGTTCAGCAGCGTCCCAACTCCAAAGCCCCACATACGAGTCCTATTACCGGCACCCCGACATGGTGCCGCGAGACGACGTGTACGCGTGCGCCGACCGCCGGCCGCGGAGACTGCACGCCTTCCGGAAACAACCCGCCAAGCCAGAGACCAAGCTATAGTGCAGTCATTACCGCCTTTCGCGTGGTATGTAGGGATCGGCTTCCAATCTGACAAAATATTGGTCATGAACAAACTATTTATACTGACTTACACAACCTGACTAGTCGGACTTTTCTATACAATCTATTGCAGTGCCATGCCCAATACGAAGGTAATTGTGGTAGACAGCACGCTGGGCGAATGGGTTAGTGACCACAGTAACCACTTATCGGCTGGCCTGGAGTGTTTCTAAATTGAACAGAGTAAGATCACTCTTGGATTGTGATCTAGAAACCACATGCAAGTGAGGTTGACGTATGCTCAATAAGGCAAATAATACTCTTTAATCTTTTTGTACACTTGATGTATTCAGCAGGTATGAAATTAACATTATATGTAATGTTAATGCACTTTTATGAAAATGAACTGAAGAGAAATTATCACGATAATGTAATGTGCCTTATAAGTTATAACATTGGGTGGTAAACATTAGATACATAGTTTACTAACAAAAATATTAATATTTTGTATATTCCAATTAGTCAAATATTTGTACATACTAACTTTTGTAATAATCCGTCCGTTACTGGATCTCGATGTTAGCTCATTAGATTAATAATTCTCATCTAATTGTAAACAATGTATGTTAAGTTTAATTTAAATGTAACATACCTTTGTATTATTGTATGATAGTGTATATTAAACTAATAGACTGTGGAAGGGAAGGTGGAAATAAAACAATACATTTCAAACTTTTATTTACTTTATTATCTATTATCCAATTGTAAAAGGGGGAACCAGTCACTCGCTATCACTCCATGTCACTACGTCGCTACAGATCTCAGCCATTTACACATTTATAAAGAAACATCAACCGAAATAAGGTTAAAAATTCACAAATACACATTTAATGTTGATTAAAACTATCTTAGAACTAAAAGGCTCGAGCGCGCGGGGAGACGGCTATCAACTGAAGTAAACTGAACAAAGGACATCGCTACAACCCTAAGCGATAAAATGCTGATTAAAGTCTAGGGTTGCTATCACCAATGCGGTTCACGAATAGAGATTATCGAATATAGACAAAAAACAGGTCACCTCTATGAGTGAACGCATTGCGCCGCGTCGCCGTTCGGCCGAACCCATACCTACGTTAGCTCACCCACGGACTTAGCGACATCGGCCACAAGTTACATTAAAAACAAATACCAAATGCTATAGAAGCACCTAAAATTATAAGAAGCGGTTGATCCTTCGAGAAAAAAATAAACTTATACACTATTTCCATGTAACGAGAGAATTGCCTGTGTATGTAAGCTAAGCTCGGATTGACCACAAAAACATTGATATGATTTCAAGAACGTCAATGATTATAATAGTTGTTACGCGTTAGATTATTGCACTACAGGGATCATACCGGGTTGAGAGTGTCGGGACCACAACAGCAGTGCGTGTATCGTGATTATATTGCCAAAGAACTGCACCTCGCCGCGTACATGAACACATATGTACTGAACGTTAAGCTAACTTATCGGAACAAACTAATGTACAACGCGGGACGTGCGTGTGTACACACACCGACAGAGACACCACGCCGACACAGAGTTATTTTAGTTGCACACGGTTACTTTAATTAAAATATGAGAATCATAGTAACGAAGCGACTAACATAACTCTAGTAATAATATTATGTCAAACATTTCACACGCAGCATCCCCAAAAATTGCAAGTCCTGTGTATTATTTACACTTCTTAAAATACTCTTAACCGACCCTAAATCGAATAGTTTTATTTTGCGATAGTGCCGAACTGCGAGAAAACTTTTACAAACTACTTCCGCGTTAAAAAAATAAACTTACTTCATCGAAACACCTCGTAAAACAAATAGTTAACGATTAAAAAAAAATAGGAAACGTAATATATAGGTATATTATACATACCTGTCATTTCTGCGTGCCTAATTTATTTGCGACACTGTACCAATACAATAATACTCAAGTTAATAAATGCCAAAGGCATGACGACGTCTTTCCCGATCCCAATAAAAAAATAATTTTGGATTTTACAACACTAGTACTTAAAATCCTTATTATAATAAGCGGATTATTACATCATGTGATATCACTATAGTGAATTAATTTTGGATTTTCGAAAAGTAAATTTATCAATCAATACAACGTGCCAATGTTCCTGAACTTTGTACATATCATTGTATATAAAAGGGATTCACGTGACTTTTCAGTGTAACTGAACACGGCTCGAGCGTTAGTAATACACTTACATAAATGTACTTTTAAACCTAGAACTTTAAAAAAAAACCTGTCCTTATATACCTCGCCTTTCGGTTTAAAATCGAAACCTACATAAAGCTGTCGTCCAACTGTTAGCGGTATCGATCATAGCAAATAATAACACGAGTGACGATGTGAAGAAAAACCCAAATGTAGACTTATTAATTTAAACACTAACGGTCGTGCTGCAGCTTTATGTTTCAATCAAAAATCATAGTCTTATGTAACTGATTATAAAAAAAATATGCGTTTTATTATCAAACTATAACTTATAATGTAGAATAACTCTAGAGAATAATGGAAATACATCAGTTACCAGCTAACACCGAGCCGCATTCTTCATAATATAATCAACAAACGTGATCGTAATTACTAATACAGGCACAGTTAAAATAAAACGACCTTACAAATCCTAGAGCTGTTTTACTTGGGTTATCCTTACTCTAATGGGAATTATTCCTACAACATAAAATTACATAGGCCCACACAGCTTCACCGGCGAAACAAACAAATGTATCTACTTTGAGTAACAAAACGGTGTTGATCTGCGCGGTGCGGTGTATGGCCGGGCGACGCCGGGGGCATTAGTCTAAGTATTTTTAAGTGGTGCTTACTCGACTATGTATGTGTTTGCGGCCGAATATCACCTGCTCACGATGATATGAGCTGCAAGAAAATATATAATGTTAACATCACGCGTGTACATGTCCTGAAAAGCGTGAATGACAAGTGATTGCGTACCTGCAGTTCTAAGGGTCCAGCCACATCTAACAGAAGATACGTCGCCGTTCTTTCGTTGCGTAATTTACTCGAGGCATTTTAGTAACGCATCTTCGTTCAGTGAGATATTTATATGGAATTATGTGTACCGGCGGAAAATCGGCGACGTATCTTCCATCAGATGTGGCTTGGCCCTAAATCCAAAGAATAAACCTAGGCGCGCATGGCAACAATATCGATCGGACAGTCGTAATTAATCGAATATGAACAATTGTTCGCAATTTTTTTGTATGTTCGTTAACATCAAACATGTTCTGGCAATTATGTCCACCAATCGAAGTGGCTTCCATGTGTAACCGGAACGGAACCATCGTACCCCGTTTTTACCTATGCCTAGCCGTTAAGTTTAACCCTCAAACGACACTTACCAAGTCGCGGATAAAGGCAATAAGAAAACGTAATTTCCAGGATGAAAAGCAAATATTTTGATGGAATAAGACAATAACAGCAAAATAAAAATCAGCCGGCAATGTATATTTCAAATGAATGTAACATGTTTTACCTATAATAAATCGGAACAAAACAGGGAAGTTTCTATATTAATTTTGTAAGTAGAACTTCTATTAGACTGCCAATACACTTGTAAGTTGCTTCCGTAAAATGTATATATGTGACTTATGACAATTAATTCGACTTTACAAATCAGTCGATAAGCTTACATCTGCAAATTTATCGTAACTATTGGACTAATGTGAGAAAAACTTTAAAGTGTAAAACCGGCCTTACACCAGAGTGATAATTATCATCGCTAACGCTGTTGGGTTCATGATTCAATCCCAGAATGAATTAAATCTGTAATAGAGCGATTAAATAAGAAAAAAAATGAAAATCCTGGACAATTAATTCTCTTTGATTAAGCAATAGACTTGATAAACCCACACCTAGAAGAAGAAAGACGTTGGTTTCATGTTAAATAAGTTGTAATGTTACATACATTCAAAATAAAAATACAAGCTGCATGCAAAAATAAAATAAGCAAAACATCTACCTTGTAAAGTAAAGCGGGTGTTTATCCGTTCCACTTCATTTCATATTATTTTTTATTATTCATAATATATTATTATTGTAATAATATATAGCTATGTCCTTTTATAATCTATAGGTATACTATGCAGACATCTACACTCCTCTTAACTCCTATCATCTTAAATACACTGCAACAAAGAAAAATAATAAAAGTAAATGTATGTGTTGGTTATTCAGTCAAGTATAATTAGTAAAGTTTCTATAAATCACCAAAAATAAAACGGTTCTAAATTACCACTAACCGCCTTACTAATAATCGCTGTGTAAAGCTATAGACGCTGTTTAGGCTGAGCATCCACCAGAGCTGTGCTAAGCTGCGTAGCGAGGAATGTGTTTTGTAAGCACCAATAGAATCACTTCATTTACCAAGCTTCGCTCTGCGCAGCTCTGGTGGATATGGGCTTAGCGGCGCGAGGTTTTTGTTCATACAAAACAAGCGAGAAATGCGAACGAGGGATATGTTGCGAGGAATGTGTACCGCTCCCGCCACACCACCCTCACATTCGAAAAGAGTCGGCTACCTATCCTCGCACCGCACATTTGTACACATTAACGCATTGCACATTACCCATTCCTCGCACAGCTCTGGTGGATGTCCAGCCTTAACGTCAATGTAAAGGATACTACACACCAAACCCGCCGACCTGCCGACACAGGCTTTGTTGTCGGCGAGTTAGTCGGCGACTTCACATTTCGTTACAAGTTGGAGTCGCCGACATTATTCTCTAAAAATTAAGCCTGTTGTGCCGGCAGCCGGCTGTGTCAGTGGGACGGCGGTTTTGGTGTGTAGAATCCTTCACCATATATTATTATTTAAGCTTGTCATAACTTTACACAACGATTATTAGTAAGGGGTAAATATATAACACAAAAACTAAAATTCCTACAAATCAAGAAAAAAGATAGGACAAATACAACCAGCAAAATAAAAGTTAAAATAATAAACAAATCAATGCGTACAATGGCAAAAACTATTTTCATTTCCTGTGTATGCCATGATTTTAAGTATTGGGAACAACATTGACGTAAATATTGTTCAAAGAACATTCTCGAATTCTTGTTTCATAGTGAGAAAACTCATCATTTGGAAACTATTCCAAAACTCTTTTTGCCCTTTCTAAAGCTGTGTTCACACTTGCGTACGAGCAGCGCATACGCACCAACTGCGCATTTTATGTACTAAGTGCTCGCAATGAGCTTTTCGCCCAACTGTTCGCGAGCACGTGAACTCCTCACAAAACGTTTGCCTTGGGCACGCGAACAGTTCGCGTTATGTCTCCTTCGTACACGTGCATTAGCAGAACGTGACGTGTCCACAGACGTTCGCTGCGAATTCAATGCACGTTACGAGCGTGTTTCACATTGCGCTTTGGGTAAACGCGTTTGTCATAAATCAAAATTATAACTAATTTTATGCAAAGTGCTTTCTGAATGAGGGAGGCGCTCTGTATTTTATTTAAATGAGGCAACCAACACGGCCCTCGAGGGTGCTATATATTTCTCACACGAGAAGACTATAGCAAATACTGACCATATTATTGAAAAACGCTGGAATAAAGAGGCAACAGAAATTGCGACTAAGAACTTTCAGTGGACTTTTTACGACCTAGTAAAAAGCTTTGCTTGGTGGTAGGATCTATACGGTCCGCCTGGCTAGCTACCACTCTCACATTTAAGTCCGGCGCCAAGCAGTTTACTGTGTTCCGTCGTGTGTATGTGAGAGCCAGAGGGGTATAGGGGAATCCCTCTATATCACTGTTCCTTGGATTAGTGTGCTCCATCTTAGACCCTGTCTGCGCTTACCATTAGGTGAGACTAAGATCAAACGCGACCATTCAAGAATAATAAAAAAAGGACGCGTGTAGCTGATGGATATAAGCGGCCCAGAGAGACTTATTAAAAAAATCGATAGAGGAAGCCTTCGTCCAGTAGTGGGTGTCTTCCGGCTGATACAATTATGTTGATGATGAAAGATGATCTACATTAGCAAGGGGTACTGACCGACTTGACTGTTGCCTTGATGAAGTCCTTCTTGTGCGCGAGGTCGAAGTCGGGGTAGTGGCTGTACACCTGCTTGCACACAGTCTTCATCGTGATCTGCTCCAGGTTCGCGCCCTCGAGGATCTGCTTCACGTACTTCTTGATCTCATCGTCCTAAACATAACACAGTGGTTAGGGTGAGAACATTTAGAGTTTTGCTAAAAGCACTGTCGCAAATCTGTTTGGAAAGCGTGAAGACTTCTGAAAATGTCGCTTACCGACGAGATTCTAACGACCGTCAGGTGGTAGAATAATAGCCTGCATGCTTACTCATAAGCCACTGATAAGTATTAGTGTTATTTGTGCGTTAGATCTTGCTCTATAATCACCCCGAAATAGACACAATTTCATTGCCTTTAGGAACAGATATTTGTAGTGCAGTTTCTAGTTGGTGATCCTTAGCACAGAAGGTGGACACTTTACCTAGTATGAAGAAAAAAGTCATGAACACAAAAGCGCGTACAATCTGCTACTATAACTATAGTGAAGAACTGTTTTGTTGTAGAACTACTGTTCTGTGTTCCTTCTTCCCTCTGTAGTAACACTTCTATGAGTTTATTATCGCACGTTATTAGACCTATTTCATGGTTGCAGTAAAGAGATACAATACTAACAGTGGGCGGCCGCTTGGCCTTCTTGTCCGCGGGTGTGTCGGACTCTTCGCCACTGTCCTCCTCCTCGTCGCTGGCCTCATCCTCGTCTTCTTCCTCACTGCCTTCAGCAGACTCCTCTTCTGATGACGCCTTCTTGCCTTTCTTGGCTGGTCGCCCCGCGGCTTTGCCGGCGGGTGCCTTCTTCTTAGCTGCACACATAACGTAAGTTAAAGAATAGATACATAGAATTATGCTAATGTTATCTGGGATGACAGAGGGAAGAGCGTGGTTCCTCCATATCAATCTCATCTGAACACAATGTACACTTCTTACTCAAGACGTTTTGACCACCAATAACAATCCACTAAGTAAACATAAATAAAGATGCAGTTGAAAACCAGTGCAAGAAGGCTTTGCAGTTACCACTAAGCTTGCTCAGTGTGGTGACTGCAAGCACAAAACAGATAGGTACAGAAGTCAATCTACATACAAATGCGCTCGAGCAACGCACACATAGACACTGCTCACGGACACGATATCTCGGACTGTTTGGGACTAGAGTGCGAGCGCGACTGCCATGCGCTAGAGAGAGATAGATATATAGACAGAGCGACCGCCGAGCGTAGGTATGAAAAGTGAAGTACATACATGTGATTGACTTCTGTACCTATCTGTTTTGTGCTGCAAGCAAGTACTTCTCTCTTTGGAGGCTTGCGTCTACTAGAATTCCGCAAAGTGTGTGCCGCGGCACAATGGTGTACCGTGGTCATTAATTGGTGTGCCGCGGGAAAAATCTATTTCTTATAAAATTATAAAGGCGGACGGAAATAATATACTCTTTGCTATCTTTATATGATTAAAATGTTTTTTTTTTATTTATGGTGTACCTCTGAAATTCCTCGATTTCATAGGACAAAAACACAAAAAGTTTGCGGAAAACTGTACTAGAATACCGTGATAGATAAGCAAAACGATCACAAGCAGATATTATACAATTTTTATACTTCAAAAGGTATTTAAGGCCAACTTACCGGGTGGCGTAGGTGCTTTTCGCTTGACGGGCGTGGCCTTAGCGTTAGCGTTCTTAACCACGGCGCCCTTGCGACCCTTAGCGACCGGTGCTGCCGCCGGCCGGCCGCGCTTGGACTTGGGCTCCTGCTATAAAACAATACATGTTACTTGCGTCTTCCCAGGGGAAAAACTTGTATGAAAACCTTATAAATCTCGTAACAGAAATAACTAGAAACCTCGGGCATCAATTAGAATATCAAGCTAGCAACAGCAGGCAGCATAATACAATTGTTAAAAAAAATAAGTACTAAAGTATAACATATTTTTTTATTAAGTAATTAATATTGCTTTTTCATTGCTAACTGGATTAAATATTTAGTCTAATTGACATGTCAGTATTTTCTTTATCTAGATTAACCAACTGATATACATTTTTTCTTTTATTACACAGTAAAAACACAGAAATATATTCTGGTTAATTTTGTTACACCATGTATAAGACTACATAGACAATAAAGTCGACAACTTACGTCAGACTCTTCTCCCTCGCTTGCAGACTCGTTCTCGCTCTCACTCTCTGACTTTTCACTTTCCTCTTCGCTGTCTGACTTTGCTCGTCGACCGCGACTTGGTTTACTTGGCTGCACAAAACATACATAATAATTTACTTAGGGCCTGTTTCACAATCGTCGGATAACTCTTATTCGTGAAATAAACGTGGCGGTTGGCAGATTCTCTATAGAGAAACTGTCAAACCGCCATAATGTAGCCCCAGTATTACTAGATGTAGTATCAATATTCTTAAAGGCATGAGTGCCGTCTTGCATTGACGCAAACACAACTAATAAAGATACTGGTAACCTATACTAGTTGAACAATTTGTTACGAGAATTTGGTTTCGAAAACAATCTTTCAGCATAGTTTAACTAGTCAAAAGTTTGGCTTTGAATGATGTCAGTAAGTTGTCCATAAGTGTGTAGTTACGCACAAATAATAAGTAACAATAGATGTGTATGTCGTGTCAGTGTCGGTGTACGTACCCGTCCCTTCTTGCCCTTGGGCTTGCGGCCCCGCTTGGCGGGCTTGCCCCCGGAGCGGCGCCGGCCCGTCGACTTGCGCTTGCGGCCCGCGCCCGCCGCGCTCTCGCCCGCCTCGGGGTCGAAGTCGCTGTCCGCCTCCTCCGACCCGCTCGGGTTGAACGACCCCTGACAAACGAGTGGCGTTACTGTCGCTGCCCAATACCAATACTATACCACCGTCAAATACTCATTCATACTTGTGTGGTATCTGAATTTAATTGTGAACTCGGAAATATACAACTTCTAATAATTCCGAGTTACGTATTTAAATTGTTTTAAATAGGCGGACGAGATTCGCACAAGATTGGAAAAGATTGCGTAAATACAACAATACGACTACAACCGACCACATTTTGTGGGCTGAGTAGACGAACGTTCAAAATGTGTTTTAGGTGTAAGTACATGTTTTAATTTCACAACGTAAAAAGACAAGTTCTTACATCTGAATCTTCTGAGCCATCTTTGGCCGGCTTGGGTCCTTTCACTTTTGTTTCTGGGTCGGTCTCATATTCTTCATCAGAGTAGCCTGTTAAATTATAATAATCTTCCTTTAAAAGACTAGACATAGCTTATGAAATGTAGACCTACATATAATTATTTTCAGTACTGCAAAAATATATCATTATTTCGTTTATTATCTTACCAATAACATAAGATTAAATATACTGTCAGACTTTCAGGCTTTTGATTGCCTGTAACCAACGCCGCATACTGACTGAGCCAGCAGCCTCGCAAGGCAAATCCTTGGTCAGTCAGGACGTGCCTTGCCCGAGACAAACCCACGTCTGGCCTCGAGCGAGCGTGCCGCGGCCCGAGCCAAGAGTTGTCGGTTTTTGTCCATGCTCAAAGGCGCCTCGATACGTTTGCCGCGCTCACTAAAGACGGTTGTGTTTTGCCTCGCTGCCTCGCCGTCTCGCTTGTTCGTCGCGGGTTAAGTTAGCGTCATGGATAAAGAACAGTGTATTAAATTAATACAACTATATGGTGAATATAGACGATATTGGGATGCGCAATGTCCCAATTATATTATATTCTTTTTTTTACAAGCCGTAGAATTATTATAAAGGCAGTGGTGGCGATCGCGTTCCAAAAGTGCGGCCTCGTGGCGATCTTGAGCAAAACTGGCTCGGTCGTTCCTCGCGCGGCATAATTTTATGCATCAAATTCTACAATCCGAAGTTGCCTCGCGCACCTAACGTCGCGCGGCAAGCGGCCGAGGCTGCCTCGCGAGGCTACTCGCTCAGTCATAGGTATTTGTATGAATATTGAAAATGAGGGTGAGTTAATATGTAGCGTGTACCTCTGTTGTGCACCTTGACGGCGGCGGAGCGGCGCGGGCGGCCGCCGGGCGTGGCGGGCGGCGCGGCGGGGGGGGCGCGGGACACGCCGCGCGCGTGCGGCGAGTTGGGGCCCGGCTGCTGCAGGAACCCCACCAGGCGCGTCGACAGCTCCGACACAGACCCTAACGACCACAACCGCACGGTTACCACTTAGTCAACAACAACTCCTGGTAAAAGAGTTGCTCCTTGGAAGTACATACTTCCACCATATAATATTTCTAGAACTAAAAATTATCATAACACCTTTCCTAATACAAAGTAAGTACTTGGTTAAATATTTATACAACGCTCAACCTGATCTTGAAAAAACTCTACTATTAATATCTTACCTTTCTTATCAAGGTCGAGCATCTCGCACATAGTACGCAGTTGCTTGGGCTCCATCTTGGTGGTCTCCTCCAGCTTGGCCTTGTACTCTGACGAGCCGACAGACCACTCATAGCCCTTGAACTTCTTTACGTTGCGCTTCACGTTACGGTCCAGACACAGTTGCTGGCAAATAAATAGAATTATTAACATTCATGTGATATATGACTGCAGTGAATACCCCCTAAAAATATTTATCTCATAAAAGTTTTGTTTCTAGTATTTTGGCGGTATTACAAGCTAATCAAACATCACTGTAGATATTTCCGCCAAAGAACTATTATTTTAGTGTTTGTTATCATGTAGAATGAAGTATCACAACATGAAAATGTGTTTTAATGGCTCATCTTTCTAAATTTTTTTATAAGGTTAAATAAATTACAAAACTCTTCTTTATTTTATACTAGCGACCCGCCCCGGCTTCACACGGGTGCAATGTAGATACTAATGTGAGGCATATAAACCTTCCTCTTGAATCACTCTATCTATTGCTGAAAACTGCATTAAAATCCGTTGCGTATTTTAAAAGTTCTAAGCGTACAGACAGCGGGAGCGACTTTGTTTTATACTATGTAAAGATGAACCCTTACGTACTAAAATCGTTTTGAAAGCTATAAAAAAATACTGATTATTATAACCTTTAGCAAACTGAGTACAAACTCACCCCATACAAGTACTGATGCAACAGCTTCTGGTCCTGCGTCTTGAACCGCGACAGCGACACCTCCACGTTACTGATGTGGCCCAGCGGGATGCCTTTACCGGCTGGGAGCGGGACGGGCGGCTCCGTTGGCTGGACAACACAACACTTATATTATAAATCAACCTTAATATTAACCCCAAGCCTAGATTAGGTTAATCTTTAGCAGTCTCACAGTTAACTGGTGGACCCTCGTCAATGGGGTTTGTCAAGCACGAGCTAAACCTCTCTCATTAATGGATTTTCTACCCGTCACTGTCCCGAGGTATTTGGGCAAACCAGTTGAAGTTGAACCAATTGAAAAAAATAAATTACAAAATGCAAACATGTGTTCTTAACGTGAGGTATTTTAGCGCCCCGAGTTAAATGACCGCGCGGCGAACTCATTTCGCTCGGGGCGCTAAAATGCCTCACGTTAAGAACACATGTTTGCATTTTGCATGCAACTTTAATCTATGTCAGCAGTACAGCACGAGGTTGGAAGGAATTACATGATTTCGTTTACACCCTGCGTAGAGAGGGATTCCCCTATAGCCCTCTGGCTCTCACATACACAAGACGGCACACAGTAAACTGCTCGTTTTTAATGTTCAGGTGGTAGCTAGCCAGGCGGACCGTATTGATCCTACCACCAAGCATGCTAGGTTTTGTTGAATCTTACAACACGCGTCTATTCACAGCATGCGGTGAGGAAGTTTTATAATCTAACCCGTCCCTACATGGAGATCTACAAGGTTAGTCGAAAAGGGGGACCGCCGCGGACCACTTAATGTATCACTGATGATTGATTTAAAGAATGTGTTAAAATTTCAAAATTCGATGAAAAAAAAATCCATGCAAAATAATTTTTATTTTAGTTTTTTCAAAAATTCTTCATCCCTGCTTTAGTTACGAATTCAGAAAATGGAGCTTCTAATCAGTGGCCCCAAATATGACCTAAAATGGAAACACAGCTGATCATAGCTGAGGATAGAATTTAGCGTATTTTTTACGCAATCTTTGAACTGCTATTTCTCTTAGACTAATGACTTTTGGGGAAAGTTGTAGAACAAAAGTTATCCATTATTATGGGTTCTTTAATAGGTACCCTTTCGGCTTAGTACCCCCTTTCCGACTAACCTTGTATATTGATGATGGTATTTCATAGAAATTGTTAAGTAAAAATCTACATCAAGTCAAACATTTTGAATGGGGATTGGTTATTAACAATGGCCGTTAGTCACCTGTTACAATACCCATAAGAACAGAGGCGACCAACCTATTTCACTGCATAATCTGCATAGGAAATAAAGTATGAACATACCTCCTTCTTAGGCTTGGGTTTGGGCGCCTCCTCCTCCTCCTCTTCTTCCTCCTCTTCCTCTTCTTCCTCGTCACCCTCTTCGTCGTCGCCCTCGTCCTCGTCTTTAGCTTTCTTTGCCGGCTTCTTTACTCTGTAAAGACATACAAAATGAATACGTTCGAACGATCACTAATCGCAAATTGTTAACTGGCTAAGAGTCTAGACAGTAACTTATTTGTCCATCAATTGTAGTCATCTAAGGCTCCGTTATCCGATTCATGATCACCATTCCAGGCAGTCTAGACAAGCATTATTAGTGTTTTTTTGACGTTATCTCTTCTAGACCCTCAAAACATCTACCAAGTGATGCATGGTTGTTATAAAATATAACTTACTTTTCTTTAGTTGGTTTTTTCTCTTCCTCCTCGTCTCCCTCATCACCTTCTTCTTCCTCCTCCTCCTCTTCCTCCTCGTCTTCATCTTCTTCTTCAGTGTCCTACAGGTTATAAAAAAATGTTAATATTTCTAAAGGACAATGATCTTCATCTTCTTTTCGTGTGGTTAGTAACTAACCTGGTGTCAGAGTATATGCCGCCCAAGGGCCTCTGAGTTACAAGCTTTATATAAAGTGGGTTAGTACGACTACTTTTATGATCATTACATTTACGATACAAAAAGGTGTGAAAGTGGTGGTCGAGTAACCACAGTACTACTGCTACTTAGAAGAAAAAACAATTCGAAATAAAATTTCATTATGTTCAGGAACAGAGACGTCAGCAGATGAACCATCAGCGCGGTTGGTACACTAGTATGTACTTAAAATCGTGACGTAGTATTGGGCCATCGGGGGATGAGACCTCCTTGTTTTTTTCCATGTGACGTTCTTACCTCTTTCTTGGGTTTCTTTTTAGGGGCAGGCTTCTTAGCACCTTTATCGTTTGCCTTTACGTCCTCCTTTTCATCTTCATCATGCGTCTCACCATTTTCTTCCTGAACACAAAAGTTTTTATTTTAATAATCTACCCTGAACATTTAGCGAGCAGAATAATATGATGTTATGTATTGGTAAATACTGCATAACTAATAATAATTTTGCTTTTCGTCCTAATTCTACTAAATCAATATTAAAAAATTAAAAAGTCTTTACGAGTGATGATACTTAAGTACGTCCAGCGCACACGTTTTTTTTTTATTGTTGGAAAATCCTCATTGATGTCCCTCGTCCGGGGAAGGCGAGGGTGTCTGCCGGACTCTTACCGACTAAAAAACCAACTGTGTTCCTCCTCTGCACCGTTCGGCCGGGGTCGCGGGATACGCAAAAGCATGCACCGTAACTCCGGCACGTCCAGCGCACCCTGGGCAGCCAGCCGGACTACCAATCTTGCTGACTGGCTAATCTTTTCACCACAACACTACCTATTTTCATATAGCTCGTGACGACACGAGAAAGGACAAGAAGAAGAGTAAACTTTGTAGTCCATTGGTTGACATAGACCTCTCCAAAAAAAGTTTGTATTTTCAATAATGATGGCAGTGACCAGTCGTTTCCATGGAGGACGGGACCTCCTGTAAGTACAAAGTACGAATTCCCCTCTCGTAATTCCTATATCGTCTCTCGCAACACTAACGAACATGGATAATTCTTTTCATCTCTTTCTGTTAAAAATAAACCCGATTTGTGACAGCGACATGTCCTTGACATTCGAGGTCACGGTATTTTTAAAACCTATTTCTAACTTGCGGTTACGATTCTGAATCAATGTTTTGTTTCACTTTGAGTGGTGTATAGGGTGATTGAGGGTTATACAGAGCGATGCAATAGTGCAAAGATTAGAGTTAAATCTTCCAATGTTGTAGATTCTGTAGCACATTTTGACAGTACTAAACTAGACTAAACGCAACTGTCACTTTCTTTTTCTATTGAAACAGAAAGAGACAACTGCCCTTAGTTTAGTCCTGTCAAAGTGCGCAACAGAATCGACACCAATATCGATTCTTGACCAAAAATGGTGATATTATAAGACTTACATACCTAACATTATTAACAACAATTATTTTTGCGGGAGTACAACTATACAATAAATTACCTAAGGAGGTGAAGAATGCGAACTCGTTTGGTATTTTTAAAGCTAAACTGAAAAATCACATACTAAATGATCAAACATTGCTAAAATGAAATCAAAATAAAACTAACTTGCCCTACTGCATCTTGCTTTATTGTGGCACCGCGTTCGCATTCATTATCTATTAGCGACTACGCTAATGACTTATTTTGCGGGTGGATTGATAAGTTTTAGTTTTGTGTTTGTGGATCTCATTAGTATACGAAATGAAATGTCAGGTACTTGCATAAATTAATTATTAGACAACAAAAACAATAGTTTGTATGTCAAAGCTTCTATAATATAATATTTAAGTACTAAAAATGTTCTCAAGTAAGTGAAATCTTTGTAATTTCTTATTGAGAAATAAATTTCTTTAACCATAACATCACCCCTTGTATTCCCGAAGGGATCGGCAGACGTGTTTTAGTACATCCTCGTTTCGTCAGTTATGTTTAAGTCCCATGTAATAGGGAGCAAGCCTATTGCTACTAAGCGGGCGCAAATCCAGACTCCGAGCTGCTACTGAGAAATTCCTAATGGAAAAACCCAATAACACTTTGCACGATCTGGGGATCGAACCCAGGACCCCATGCTCAGCAGTCACGCTTGAGACCACTAGACCAACAGAAAGTTGGAATTAACATTACCAAAATAATGTTTAGTAAAGATACGTTTAAATATATAAAATATATTCTAATTAATAAAACTAAAGAACGCAAATGAATGAATTCACAATTCCTCAAGCTAAACGAGTTTCCTTGTGTTTCTTGAAACATTACGTTGATAGTTATAAATATTGGAGTCGAAAAAAAATCATTACTTATTCAGGTTATTATTTTATTTGTACCAGTTTTTAGAATTGCGCTCTGTTATAATTCTATACATTGTGGTCGAAACTGTATTAAGGAGGTTTAATCATTAAAAAATATGATTCAACGCATAATAATGAGCTTTAACATGACTGCAGTCGCAAGTGGTCTTACTTTTAACCGACTTCAAAAAGGAGGAGCTTCTCTATTCGATTGGTTTTTTTTATGTATGTACATGGCACCGATTACGCTGAGATTTATGATCCAATTTACGTAATTTTTTTAGTTTGCTGCGGAATAGTTGCCATTTGGTCCCATACAAATTTAACATAGTTTGACCCAGTAGTTTTCATTTTATGAACACATTTATTTTTTTATGAACATTTTCGTTTACGTGGATGATGTAATTATTCTACCTGATGTAATCTAGAAAAATCCTACTGTAGTTTACAGAACAACATATTACAGACATTAAAAAGTAAAAAATAAAAAAACTAGGTTTAAAAAAACTGACTTCAAAAACTAAAAAGTATAAAATAACTTAATATAAAATTAACAGTTTCAGAAGTCGGTGCCTTCAATTTGGTTCAGCGTGGATTAGCACCGACTTCTGAAACTGTTAATTTTATATTAAGTTATTTTATACTTTTTAGTTTTTATAGAATACATTGCATTATGTTAAAAGGCAATAGGCTCGCCCCCTATTACATGGGACTTACAACATAACTGGCGAAACGAGGGTGTTACTAAAACACCTATGCCGAACCCTTCGGGGAATCAAGGCGTGATGTTATATCAATGTTAAAAGCACCCATATATGTTATTATTAGAGTAAGATAGTCGGAACTTTGGACAGTAGCAATGGCCGCGGTCGCATTAAATACTCGTTCAGCCTACACAATACGTTCATAATGTAGGGGGTTTACCAGGACTTCATAAGTGAAAGTTTTCTAGTAGAACCTTAAAGTTCTAACATCACGCCTGTATTCCCCGAAGGGTTGGGCAGAGGTGTATAGTAACACCCTCATTTCGCCGTTATGTTTAAGGCCCATGTAATAGGGGGCGAGCCTATTGCCATCAACCGGGCACAAATCCAAACTCTGCGCTGCTACTGAGGAATTCCACATGGAAAAACACAATAACACTTTTCCCGACCTGGGGATCGAACCCAGGACCTCACGATCAGCAGTCGCGCTTGCCACCACTAGCTCAACGAGGCAGTTAAAGGTCTATCCCCACATATCCGTGCCGTGTCAGGGCCGGGACTCGGCCGGAGTTCAAGGTTGCATAGTTTGTACCGAAGCAAGACCTCCGTCGCTTAATGCTGGTCAGTTAGCGTCAGTGACCAGCCCGAAAGCGAGGGAGCTCTTGCTGCGGTACAAACTGTATGTGAATTTGAACTCCGGCTTGATGCCGACACGGCACCTTTATGACGTGTGGATAGACCTTTACTAATGCAAATTTTTCTATTTCTGTTCTTTATTAACTTCCTGGAAAAGCTATGTTTATTTCACACGTGGTTTTAAAATAATAATGACGTATATTGTCTCAGTCGTTGGTTTCTTTCAAAAGAATGGTTAAAGAACATTATCTTGCTCTATAGTGGTTTATATAGGTAAATTATCTGTATATATAATTAATGATGTATGTATCCTATTTGAGTGTGTGTGTGTATATATATACCTATATATATATTTAAAATATGTATTGTGATTATACCTATTATTTAGTTGATTCCCGGTTTTTAGTAGGTTGCATATTTGTACGGTGCAAACTGCCCTTTATATTTTTTTTTTCTTAACTATTCTCTCCATCCAATGGTTGTCTGGAAGAAATTGCTTTAAGCGATAAGACCGCCATTTGTACTGTTAACTATGTGTATTCCTTGTTTTATTTCTTTTAGTGTGCAATAAAGTATATCTATCTATCTATCTATCTATATTGATACTATCGACAGTAACTTGCTAAATGTTAGCCCCGTTCCATTTCTCGAACTATTATTTCAAGGCCACGTATTTATTAGGTCATATTTTCATCCATTTTTACATTATCATAATTAATAGAACATTTTACGTAATTAAATCATGACATCCGTGTCCGTCACGCTCTCTTCGCCAACTGGGTAAGCAGCACGCGAGATGAGTTGGTACAGAATTAACAGAATAACGTCTTGCGCTCGTCAACAAACTCACAAGCACTTGTTTATATGATTTGAATCGCCGATCGTTACCGAAGTCCTTCTCATCTATACTAATATTATAAAGAGGAAAGATTTGTATTTTTGGATTTTTGTATATAACGAATAAACTTAAAAACTACTGGGCCAATTTCAAAAATTCTGGTGCCGTTAGAAATCTACATTATCACTGAGTAACATAGGCCACGGGCGGAGCCGTGAGGACACAGCTAGTTAGTAATATAAGAATTGTAAAAGTTTGGATGTTTACAATCACGCCATAACGACTAACACCCATATTCTAAGACGTTCCTCCAAAACTTACTCGACTCATACTAAACTTAGAACGGCCTCGAAAACACCTTCAAAATTGTATTCTTGGTCGCAATTTCGAGTGAACTTCGAGGTTCCTCGAGAAGTAATTACGTCGTAATTTGAATTATCTGCATCGAGCAAATAACGCCGCAATAAATAGTTGTAAGGATTATCGTAAGCATATTCGATAAAGCTTCAAAATTCATTTTTGTTACATACGAACTTTGACACTTCCTTCCTTAAGGTAGGTTCCGAGGTACCTTGAGTTAGACAGATGATTCCTTACCTCGACTGAGGAAAAATCTCGAGTCGAGGACGTTTATGTCAACTCGAGGTGGAGTCAAGTCGAGTAAGTTTTGGAGGAACGTCTTAGAATATGGGTGTAAATGAATTAAGACGAAATTTAGTAGAAGTTGTATCTTGGTTTAGCATATAGGGCAGGAACTTTTCATACTCGGAAGTCTTAAGGACGCCGGAGTCACGGGGTACTTCTAGTTTTACATTTGCATATTTTATTTCTTGCAGAATAACTTAGTTATTAACTTCTCGAACCGACACTCGTTCTCTTTGTCTTTCTCAACAAAGATAACACAAGACTACTTATTACGAGAGATGGTCTAAGTAAAACCTTTTTTTACGTGAGGATATCTTCATGGTGTATATTATCTGTGGTAAAACTCAAGTTTTAAAATAGCCTCATCTCCTTAGGTATGTGCAATAATGTTAAAAAGAGATGGGCATTTTTAAATCTGGTTTTACCTCAGACTTGGTTTAAATTATCCTTCGTAATAAGGTTAGGGTTTAATCAAGAGTGAGGGCTCACCGTCCACCTGTTTACACAATTTTTCTTCCGGATTCGCAAGATAGTGTGGAAACCCCTTATTTGTAAATATTAATGCAATAACTGACTGTTTTGTTGATCTAGTGGTAGCAAGCGCGACTGCTGATCATGGGGTCCTGGGTTCGATTCCCAGGTAGAGCAAAGTTTTGGGTTTTCCATTAGGAATTTCTCAGTAGCAATCCGGAGTCTGGATTTGTGCCCGGTTAATGGCAATAGGCTCGCCCCCTATTACATGGGTCTTAAACATAACTAGCGAAACGAGGGTGTATTAAAAACACCTCTGCCGTACCCGTCGGGGAAAACAAGGCGTGATATTATGATATGATGCAGTAACACAAACCCTTACCTAACCCCAGTTATTCAGTTCTTTTTGCCTTCCGATTTTTATATCGGAGTTTTAGTGAAATCTTTTTATGCATTGGATAATCTCTCTTAAAGAAAACACTATGCTAGGTTAGTCCGAAAAGGGGGTACTAACCCAAAAGAGTATTAAGTATCCATATTAATGGATAACTTTTGTTCTACAACTTACCCCAAAAGTCATTAGTCTAATAGAAATAGCTGTTCAAAGATTTCATAACAAATATGCTAAATTCTATCTATCTTCATCTATGATCCGCTGTGTTTATATTTCAGTTCATATTTAGGGTCACGGATTAGAAGCTCCATTTTCTGAATTGGTAACTAAAGCAGGGACGAATAATTTTTGAAAAAATAAAAGTCACTATGCATGGTTTTTTTTATCGTATTTTGAATTTTTAACACTTTCCTTAAAACAATCATCAATACATTAAGTGGTCCGCGGCTTAGTACCCCTTTCTGACTAACCTTGTTTATGAACTGTTATAATAAAAAAAACACTGACCTTTTTAGAATCTCCATCAGACTTCGAGTCTCTCTTGTCATCGTCTTTGGAGTCATCTACACCGTCATCGTCCTTCCCGTTGGCCGTAGTTGATTTTGAATCACCTGTTCACGACAAAAAATAATATTGAACATTTTTCTAACAAATAAGATTGACATGCATATCATTTTGGGACCCAGTGCACAATATCAGCAAGCACATTGGGTCAACCGCGCGACGGGCGCAACGACTATTCCCAAGAAGGGTAGATTTCAAGCAGGCGGCCGGTCATAAAACAATAAGCCAAAACCTCTAACAACATGGATTTATGAAATACATGTTGTGCCGACCCCACCTAGTGAATAAGGGCAGGAAGAAGAAGAACATTTTTCTAACAAAACCATTCCCAAGATACATAGATGTAAAGTTTACATTATTCAATTTAGGAGTTGGCACGTACTAGGCCCATACTTAGAATGCTAGAGACACCGATGAGATAGGAAACAAATTCAATTTCCTCCATAGTTGCTCCTGTTTCCAGCGCTTCAAACTAGTTTACCGAGCTTAGGACATCGAAGGTGCGATTCGGTGGAACAAACGGCGCTCCGTTCGTGTAATAAAAAACAGTGGCTAAATAATTATGGTGTATACGGATGTAAACGAAATCATGTAATTCCAAATGCCTCACGTTAAGGACACATGAATACATCTTGTAATTTTTTTTTTTTCTTTTTCGCAGACGTTTCTTGTTTATGGTTAATCTATGTCAGCAGTACATCACGAGGTTAGAAGGAATTACATGATTTCGTTTACACCGTTTGTATTGTCCTATGTATTACAAGAGATTAAATAATACGTGTACATACATTATTCTATCGCAAACAGATTAATTCAGATTAAGGTATCATCTGAAAAATTTGAAACCTTTCACCTTTGAGTTTCAGTGCATTAGAAGAAATCTTACCATTGCCATTATTTAGTCTATTGCTCATTGACTTTGCAAAATGGAATCAATGATGATGATAACGAACCGATATCGTTCAATGACACAATTGCGTTAAATATTCCTTTTACTATACGATCATTTTTATATCGAATCGCGAAGATAATGTATTAAGATAAAATCTTTTGTGCAGAATTGAATGTAAAATAAAGAATACATACAAATTAAAACTTCTAAAATTAATTAATTTAATAATGCTGGAATCGCACCCCAAGTTAAATGCTGATGTACCTTTCGAGTCATTCTATGTGTATAGGGCTGTCCCTATACACATAGACATAGCTGTCCCTATACACATAGCTGTCTATAGAACTCTTATTAATGCCTCAATTACATAGCTACACCATATTATATTCTGCCGTTGTAGTGACGTATACAATCAACGGAGTCCAAAAACCTATCCAGTTAAGTTAGGTAGCAACACTATTACAAAGTAATTTATTTTTATCAAATAAATATGCACTCTGTCTTATCAAACTTAGAGCCCAAATTAAAATAAAGACTAAAACGATTTGCGAACGCGATAAACTGTCAACGATAAACGCTATCGATTTAATTTATTTATATAATACCATAATTTACACAAATAATAGTTGAGATAATGAAGTTCCGAGCTACAAACCGTGCATGGAAGTCTAGTGCTGAAGGCCTTTATCAAAGAGTGAAGAGGAACTTCCTACATTAGTCGCTGGGCGCACGCACACATACACATCGCTCCTATACACGGAATTCAACGGGGAAGTGATGTCTCACTCGGTTACAACGAACGATCTTGGGGGGATAATGACATAATCTCGACGCTTTGCACGCTGTTTACCGATAGCAGTGTGATGTTATCAGCGTTCAAATGGATCCTGTTGCCCATTCACTGAATTCACTGAATTTCATAGACTTTTTTTTGCGACACCTACCACTGGAAGAGATCATCATAACGTTTTATTTTTATGCAACAACTGCAGAATGCGTAAACTTCCTTTGCCTCTTTACTTTGTTATTATTATTGTAAACATTTCTTGTAAAAGGCATAGGGCGATAAGCACTTCCACTACCCTATGGTACGTCTATACGTAAGCATAGACGATAAGTTTACTCTGCCATTATTGGACAAATCTCGGAACTGCAAATCAACAACTTTGACACGCATGTCATTGCCCTTACCTTCTAAAGTTACAACAAATCGACTTGACTGTGCAAACTGATCTTTGCGATTATTGAATTATGAATGAGTGATCCATTTCTCTCATGCATATAAGGGATCGGCCACATTGACGCGTCAGCGCGTCGTAAACGAACGCAGCGCCTCTTGATCTAGTTATTTGGGAAAGTTTAAATGTGAAAGGCGAAGAAGTAGGTGCTATGACGTAACTTGGGATCTTGTATCTCTGGTTGTAATAGACTACGATAGGCCGACTGGACCATTATAGCACTTCTACACCTATTTTCGGAGGTAGTAGGTAGTAAGAAAACGTAAATTGTTATGACGCGGCTATTACGTCATTCATCCCACGACGCCGTACAATGTACTTCTACCGCGTTGAATTCAATTAGCTGATTCATACCATTTATCAAGCTTTATTGGCAAAAATTAAGACTCTAGTATCTTTACCAATACTGAATCAAATACCCCATAATTTCGCATAGTAGACGCTCTCATACGTTACTAGCTATCACAGGTAAAGACTTATGAAGTCTATCTATATGACTAAAAAAATAAAATTTTACCGTATTGGTAAGCAAAATGGTTCATTTTTGGCCATAGGAACCGAGCATCGTTCGAGCATCGTCCGCGACGTCGCGCTCGCGCCGCGCCTGTCTGACCGTCCCTTAAACTCTAACGACCAGTTTGCACGCTTAAATTGCACAATTTATCATAACGTGTACTACCTTAACACTACATAAGTAAACCGAAGCTAAGATTACTGTACCTAATACGTTGAACTTTACTAATGAGATTATTTTAACGCGGCGTGACTGCCACTTTATTTAGAAGTTTTTGTGTAGAACATAGGCCACAGTGAATCTTAGTTCCAAATCACCAATACAGAATTACTATCCCGATTAAGATTCAATGTCATTATTCAAGTTCGAAGTGCAACAGAAATGAAAGTGCACAGTTATAATGTCCGTTCCTCTCCTCCTACATGATTGGCTAAATTGTTCTGGATGCTAACTGAATCTCGCCGGATAAAAGTAAGCGGTTAGTACTTATGATGCTGGAGATATTGTTAGTAACTTGTGAACGAAATTTTCATGCAGTCGAGATTATTGTGAAGATTCTGGGATTGAGTTGCTGTTATTTTTTTAGTATTATAGTAAATTACATAATAAGTTGTCACAGTCGGGCAGCCGTCAAATCATGGATGACGAAACTAGTACTGTTTGAACTTTTCGTAATAAATAATGACTGTAATGAGCCCGGTCTTTAGGCGAAAGGAAACTCTGGCAAAGGCTAGGAAAATAAAGACAACAAGTTTTTGGCGAAGTCAGTATTATTACAAGATGTTGTCTAAAAAAAATTCAATTATGTGTCTGTCATCTTAAGAAAAATATGCTTACCTAAAAACACCTTTAAACTTATGGCAGTTTCATTGATGATTGAGAATTGGCAACGTTAAATGTAGCGACATTTTAAATATAAAATTAAAAATTATTTTGTTCTTAAACCGGTATGCATTTAAGTCTGGCCGGCAATATACAACCGATATAGGAAGAGCTCTGAATTAGTAACATTTTAATAGTCAAGGAGTTCAACATAATTTGGTTCTATAGTGTGACTCAGACTTACCAACCCAACCTGAATCTGCAATTGCAAATATCATCGACAAACGTATCGTAGAGTATAACAGCATAGATACATTTGACTAGTGAAACTACCGGTTCAGACGCTGACCGACAAAAATTATGGATATTTATAGTTCTAAAATCTTTATCTTTTCAATATGATGTAAGTAAGTACCTAATTTCTTTTCAGATTAGGAAATAATTATTACTACTTACTGATTTTATGATTTAACTACATTGTGAATTGCTTATTGAAACAGTCGACCAGTATGGAAATATTTCTACACAAAAAGTCTGCTCCAAGTCACTGTTGCGAAAGTTTCCCGACAGAGAGAAAACCTTAAAAAAATATTGCTTCGGCTTCTAATTGTTCTGAAAATTTTGAAATATATTGCAAAAGCACAGCGTCTGTGCACCTTAAGCAGTGGACCGATAATTATGAACATTATATTATTAAAATAATTTTAAATGATATACCTAACTCGAATAGTGTCTTCTAAAAAATTAAGATAAGCATATCTTCAACTGGTACCTTCGTTTGTTTACATATTTTGAGGTAGGTAAGTATCTCTTGTAACTTTCATTTAAGGCGATTTGAATTATAGTATTTCTCTAAAACATTACAGAACTGATATTAGAATAGTTGCCAGTTAACAAACTATAGTTTCATTTTTCGCGCGCGTTATTGCGTTAGGGCTTACTGCATAACACAATTCCTTTGCCCAGAAAAAAATATGTCTGAGGGGCGGCCCTAACACAACAGGTTTCCATTGCGCGGGAAAGCGCGGAGAAGTCATGTTTATTTCATAAATAAACATACAGACACGTTACAAATTCAAATATATGGTTGTGCCTAGATTTATTAAAAACCCGTTTCAGTACGAGCAGTTCCTTTTCAGTGACAAATATCAGTGTCTTCACGGCTGTTTTGTTGTAAGGTTGGCAGAACTTTAAATTAATTAAAATTAAATATTTGTTTATTAATGAGTACTAGGCCCAATTGCATTCCGTGACGACACAAGCGCTGGCGCATTTTAAACTTAGGAAGGAAGCAGATAGCTACATGGTTGCTGGGTTCTTAGCAAAGCTTTTAACAATTTACTTAAGGGGGAACCTTGGCTGTTTGGATTTTTATCGGAACCTTGTGGTTTTTTAATATTTTAGGTAAAATATATAATTCGTCACCGGAAAGCCAATATACTTAAGCGTCATTTTGGCTAAAATGAGTTATGTATTCTATCGTTGGATTGGTTTATTTTTTCTGCATCGATTAGTTGAGATTTCGTAAGATAATAGAATAAAATACGAAATCCCAACTAATCAACGCAGAAAAAAAATCCAATTCAACGATATAATACATAACTCATTTTAGCCAATTACTTCGATTATTAAAAATGATTTAAAATCTAAGTTGTATTAACTGGATATAACAACTTTGCCTTTGTTATGCCGTAATCCAGTAAAGTGTATCGTTTTAAAAGGTAAAGGCGAAAGTTCCACCTTAGTTGATAATAAAGTAGTTATGTTCATAATTCTATAAATACATATAATCTAGTAGCGTTTTGACGATGAATCTTAGAGTCTGCTTTGATTATAGCGTAACGCGCTTATTAGCATTTTTGCAAGCACGCAGCCAGTTCCTTCACCCATGATGACCCTATGGTATCAAACCCTAAGATATCGCGGTGATCGCAAAGGAAAAGAAACGTCAACAACTATAATTGAATTGGCATGGGTTTATAAAAAACGCGCATGTGATCAGTTAGTCTTTTTTTTTATTGGAACGGTTGTTATCCATTAATGACAGCGTTACGTTTGGACAGTAAACGTCATTCTCAAACATTTTATTTACATTTCTATGCCTTGGCCTCTTAGCCCATGGATTTCGGACATCTTCATATTGTCTATGGGGGCTAGTTGGATCCTTTGTGCCGTCAACAACCCACGGGAAGTGACTAATGTCTTCTTTGAGATAGAGAATAGCAGGGTGATATCATAGTAAGATTTAAGCTTCTACTCATTTTTAATTGACCCTGACTGTATTTATTATGTTTAGATGTTTTACATGCATCAGAAACACACTTACCTTCTGACTTGACTTGCGACTTGCGAATACAACATGACATAAACAAAATTACTAACACAAATCGTCGAGAAACAATACACAAAGCAGTTGTAGCGTCGATCGTGTGGTGCGAATTGTTACACATAACGTAACTTGCAACTGCATTTAGATATTTCAAAAGATATTATCTTAATCTCAACATTGTCAAATGATCACAAAAAATCTGATTCGTTTTCTAATATCGTCATACTGTTTGATGCTAAGTATTTTTGTATAGAGCAATCGAGCGACTAAGCCGATCGCTAACATCAAGGCAGTTTGTATGCACCTTTATGTTTGGTTTATAAGTGTCATACATAATATAAAAAAAAGTTTTTCATAATGAAAAGTTACATTATGAATGCAATCAACAATATTTAATAAATATAAAATATTGACTCTGGTCTAGTCGCGTATAATATTTAAAACCAGAATATCTTTGATAATGTGTATGAAACGAGAAAGTTTGTAAAATAATGGTATTTTTTTAATATGATGTGTAAATGTATGTACTGGGTGTAATTTGCAAAAATGTGACTTACAACACAAACTTTTGATAATTAACTTTGCTAGTGATGAGTTGTAAATTGTTGTAAAGTATTTTTTATTTATGTAAAATAATTATGTGCATAAATATTTCACGTTGTTCAAAGTCCACTACTGCCATTGTTGCGGTATTTTTAGGAACTAACGTTTTTTTTACAAAGTTAACTAACAAAGGATAACAAAATCTGCCCCAAAAGGTTAGTTGCCATGTAGATGAACACCGACTTATGAACACATTGACCAGACTGAGGGACTGAACTGGTACAAGAACCTGACCTTCTATGCTAGGTTGCTTATCTTCCTGTTTGCTATCTGGTTGATCTACATCGGCGTTACCTTGGGCTTGGGCAGGGTCGATAGACGCCTGCGACTCACCCTTTGAGTCCTGGGAAGACTCATCTTCTGTTGTTTGGCCGTCACCCGTTCCAGACTTCTTGTCTTCATCCTGCACACAAATACATTGATGCTGAATATATTATGACTTACATTCTAGTATCATACAGTAGGCCTAGCTTGAATGTTGTGACGTTAGTAACGTAAATGCAACATTAATGTGAGTGAATTTTAAATTTGAAATGCTTGTTTCACACATACTATTTAATTAAATTGAAAACTTTATTCTTATGTATGATACAAACTGGGCTTGACGTAAAAATTTAAACCAAAATGAGGACAGTTGTATTTTTGATTCAAAATTTGCTTACATTAGTGATACGTTTTTGATACTATACATCAAATATATGTGCTAGGACTCAGTATTGAGTAGGATTACAACACATTCTTGTAGTTCACAATATTGTCATTGTCAATTTTTATTCTTAGTTCATTTCTACAATACTTGCTTTCTTATTTCTATGAAAACTATGTTAACGTAAACTTCAAATATGTAGTTTCTCTTGTCAAATTGTTATACCAGTGTTATTTTTTTGTAATAACAATTTTGGTGAATCACTTAGTGTATGAGTACACAGCAATTTAGATAATTAATAATAAATATGCAGTTAGTTAATGACTTTTATAATAGTTCATTTAGTAGTGTAAGATAACATTTCTAACCATAATTTACTAATACAAGTAAGTATGTTATATTTACAAAAATCTGAGAGTATAACATAGATGAAAAACAGATATTTACATCATATTGCATTGCCATTGCATGATTTATGAAAAGTATTGATAAGGTTGTTAGCGTAAATACAGTGATGAACAACTAAGTATTTTGTGAATGTTCTCATAGTAGATGGACTGCTTTGTATGTAAGCATGACTTCAATTCAATACATTCATGCAACATAAGGCTGCTCTATTAACAAAACTAATTAATTCCAAGATAATGAAACATTTCAGGTTCTATTGTGAAACATTGACATTTTGGGAAAAATTCAATGTTCTAAATATGACAAAATTTATTCTAACAAGTGCAACATGCATTATTGTTAAAATGTCATCATATTATATTAAAAACAAAAATTTTGCAACCATGCATTGCCAAATCTGCATGTCGAACACCATTCTATTGGTGAAGTCGGCGTCACTTCCGCGCGCCATCACTCTATTATCAACCTTATGTAAATAGACGCAAGTCACATATTTCAATGCTTCTCTTCTAGCACTACAGTAAGACGTATACAGCTGTGTACATACAATAGCTATGTATGTACTACCATTGAAAGGAATATTCTACATCTCTCCGGTCAAATCCGTTGCACATTTTGAGATATTTCATGCTAATTTATTTGCGTTGGCGCCATAAATGTTCAGTAACACAAAAAAAATGTGCCGGAAAAAAAACGAAAGAGGTCAGCAATAAAGGCCCCCGAAAGGATACCTATGTTTTATTTACATCGCCGGTTGAGTTCCGAGCGTAAATAATGAGACGCGAGGCCGCGGTTCAGTGGAACAACAACATATCACGCTGCCTCTAAAATTGAATAATCGCAAGAAACCAAATATCAAGGTCATGCGGATTTCATATCAATGTCATATAACATCGTGCACATTAACAAAGGCCCTGCAACGAAATGCAAAGGGGCGGGGGTGGCCAAAATATGCGAAATCCTGAAAAATATCCCATTAGAATCAGTTTCAGTAACTGATCGAGATGGCATTCACAGTTTTTATTGCAATATATTGACTAGTATCACAACCCTCCGTGGCGTAGTTCCCGCTTTTAGCGGGAAGCAAACGTTCTGTCAGCCATGTTGAGACGCAGGCAAACATTAGTGATATAACACGGAAATAACACCACTACACAACTCAAATCCAGCTTAATAGACGCGCACTATTACGAAGAAAATTAATACAAAAACATATTTCACAACTATACCTGATTGTCACTGATTTTCGCTTTATCGGTATCACCCGACATTTTTCCTACGAAGAAATTGAAAGCGAATTCCAAGCGTCTTCAAACACCGGACAACACAAATGCACGCACCCATAACATAGAAAAAAAAGTTAGAACGTTTTGTTATTTTCGGTGCATCGACCTTTATGTACGTCTGAAAACCCAAAATGGGCTGTTTTAAAAAAATCTTTCATAATTTTACCTTATTAAGCTAAATAAATAAGAGAAAAATTAAAAATATTTCTTTTGTTTTGTCTCCGATACACACGGAATTATTTTGTTGCTTCCTTGGTGGTAGCGAATCAATATCAAAAAATCTTATTTATATTTTACGACATAAACGAAACAAATATTTAATTTTACAACTGCATTTACGCATGTTTACCTTCATGGTATTTTCTATGAATATACTTTTTTTATCAATAATTTGATTCCAATAATAAAAACGTGCGCAATCAATTTTTCATGTTGCTTAATAAAATTTTACTATTATCATTAGAATTTATAAATTTTAAATCAAAAGAAAATGTAATTACTTAAATAGAATAAATGAGTCTGATAATCAGTTAAATTATTATTTAGATATTTTAAATATTGTTTATAGAGAAAATACTCTTTTATCGTCTTGAACAGTCTTGAACGCAATAACAAAACGTGTTTTCGTGTTCAACCAAAGACAATAATTTTGACTATTCATAAAACTCAACTGTATGTTTTTAGAATGAAAAATAGTACAATCGCTGTTCTATTTTAACTCATTAAGTTTCAGTTATATTTGGAAACTCATTAGATCATTCAAGTTGGTAGATAAATACAAAACGAAATACTATTTGGTAAGCGACATTTAAAACATCTCTCATTTTGTCTATGGTCCGCGTCTTTCTCGCAACGAACTTGCGTTGCGAGAGAAACCTTTCATAAAGTTTTTGGGTCATTTTGATCCTTCTTAATGGCTGCGGTATTACGCGGTTGAATGTGAAATTGGGTTCAAATATGAGTGATTATTCTTCTATGGCTACGCTTCAAAACAATAGCCAAACGGCGGGATTTGCGGCTGCTGTACAACGTGCTAGATTGGTAAGCGCATCTTCTCTTTACAAAAATCGCGTCTATTGACATTTCCGTGTTATTTACCGTTAAATTTTGTGTTTATACCTTCAACATGGAAATTATCTTTCATTAGAACTATTTTTTATTCCAACCCGCCCTTTTCTGTTCATACTATTGATGTTCTGTTGAAGGATCATTGGTAAGATGCTTTTACCTAACCTACTTATTGATTGCTATTTTTCGTTGTTGTAAGTGAATGCTAGTAGCAAATTCAATGCTGCCCTAAATTTTTGATGTTTGCCCTTGCGGCTGGGGCGTCACTGGCTGGCGTACACGCCAAGTGGTTCTGTCGCGTTACTACTGCGTTGTGGGTTGTGGGACATAATAAGCACGAATTATGCATCAGACAACAAACTAAGAGTTAGACAAGCTCAATGCAGTTCAGGGATTCGTATTTTGTACTGACAAAGCCACAATTACCAGGTACAGTTTAATGATGTTGCACCTTGTAGATTGGATCAATACTTTTTTAGAAACACTAACAAAGACAATCAAAAATCGATAAGTGGACATTGTTTCTCATGTTTAAATATTGTTAGCAGGAATATTCTAGATGATCATGAATATTTTCTTACCGCACAAAAATATAACCACAAAATGTAAATGTTTTTATCAACATAATGCCGAACTGTAAACTGCAGATGATTTGATCGTATCAGTTGTAGTCCACTGTTGAACGTGGACATCCTCATGTCAGGAAAAGGATTGTTACTGTCAAATTCATAATTTCTTGGCTGCTGAACCTTTAAAGTCCTATGATATTAACAACTGACTTTTGTTTGGCATAAAAATGTGTCCTTAACAATGTACTACATTATCTAATTAATATTAGTGATTATGAGTAATGTTGATAAATTACTCACCCAAGTTCACAAATACTTGTATGCATAATGTAGTTCTGGTTTTATTAGGTTCAGTACAATTTGTTTAAATATTATAACAAATTGTGATGCCCTATGAGCTTGGGTGCATACTGTCAGCTAAAAAGTAATATTAATCAAACAATTTTTTTTAAATATGTTATACCACTGAATCCAGTCAGAAAATCATAACATAACGCCTATATTCCCCGAAGGGTTAGGCAGAGGTGTATAGTAACACCCTCATTTTGCCGTTATGTTTAAGTCCCATGTAATAGGGGGCGAGCGTATTGCCACCAACCGGGCACAAATCTAAATACCGGACTGCTACTGAGGAATTCTACACAGAAAAACCCAATAATCAATAAAAAATCAGAAAATCAATTCACAATAACTCAATATTAAGGAATTTTACTTGGTAGATGGGTACAGATCATATTGTTACGTAGGCAAGCAGGCATGAATCGTTGGCAATAAAACAAATGCTGTTAATATAAGAGATGTTACAGTATGTGCAACTACATACATTAACATTCACAACAGGTTGCTGCTAAGCTTGAAGGTGGTGGAAGCAAGAGGCCATTGGAGGAGGGTCCAGAACCGAATGCGAAGAAATTAGCGTCTGTAGAAGTACCGTATCAACAACAACAACAACAAATGAGGTAAATACCTTTTTTGATAAGGACTTTTATCTTTTTTTTTATATTAACATTTGCAGGAAACAAATCGCCCAACCTTGACCCTCACTTTACTAACTTAGATAATTATACACCTCCATTTCAAAGTTAGAAGGGTTGGGGTTGAAACGGACACTTTTGCTAACTGGACATTAAATAAAAATAAAGGAAATGTGTTATTTTTTTTCCAAATTAACCTAATGTAACTGTAATTTGGACTTTGCCTTCTTATATTTATTTTTCAGATGGATTGGTACTTAATTTCGGACCAAAAGTTGATTGTTTAGCATTTTTATAGCAATCATTATAAATATAAAATTTTCTTCATATATTTTGTTAGCATCATTTCTTATGAAACTGTCTAGAAATATTTTTAGCTAAATATAACTTTTTCCGACCATTGTTCAGGGTAATAATAACGAAGACACGGCTATATTTAAATGTATTAGAAGTTAAACATTTAACTTTTTTTGCAAGTCGCGTGTTTTTCAATCCACACGGCCGCGTGTGTCGCGTCATTAGACTAACAACCACGTGTTTACTGTTTTGAGCGAGATTAGTCGCGCGCACACGTCATATTGCGTCAAAAGCGTAAACCATAAACGCTTGATAGGAACTATGGGCACGCGCGCATGCGCCGTGAGGGACACGCGTGACAGAGGAACAGTTTTTCTTCTGTCTTTTTTTATGAAGTGTAATATACAGTATGGCCCAAAACACGTGGTCATGGAGGGAAAATACTTTTAATATTAAAAATAGCAAAGGAAATCGGATATTTTTATGTGGGCCTTGGTCCAAGTGACTGAAGAAGACGCGCATAACCAGCGTGAACTTCGCTTTTTCAGAAGTGAACTTCGCGCTGGTTATGCGTGTGAAATGTGTGCCTCTCCCTCAGACCCCTCGGTCCCCTACAGCGCCTTGCTTTTATCGTGATGCGTCTGGAGTGTCTAGCTGCCTCATTTTCACGGAGTTATAAAAGACCACGTGTTGGAACTGCTCTGACTCACACGCGTGCAGATGAACAATATTATAAATAATAAAAAGTGGCATTATGTAAAATATTAGAATTTCCATATTTTCATTTTAATACTTTATTATTTCACTTTAGCCAATAACTTCTTTCTCCATGGATATATTTTTTACATCCATAGAAAAAAAAGTATCCCTTTAGAATAAAATAAGTCTCTTCATCCGACGCTACTTGGACCGCCCGCCCCCTCCGATCTCCTTTTGCCTAAACAAGATTTCATTTTATTTTTGACAAAGATTTTCTAACAGTCACTTGCCTGAGCCGGGAATAGAACCACAAATAAATACACGAAAAAAAAACACCATGTGTTTTAATTTCACCAATCGATAGGGTCAATAAATTAGGATCAAATCTTTGCAATGAACACAGTTTCTTTTATTAGTGGATGACCATGAAATTTAACATAAACTTGGGTAATTTCAAGGCACAAAGGCAGCAAATTTACCCAAAAAAATCTTTCTTATTTGCAATAAAATACAGGAAGTTTCGTCAGTAACATTTCCTGGCACGAGACTTTTTTTAAATATTTGAAAACAGAAAATCGTTCTTTTAAAAATAATAAAATTAAGTCTCCTTTAATGTTTCTTTCATGGTTTATAACTTACCAACGAACCGCCCCGGCTTCGCACGGGTGCAATGTAGATTCTAATGTGGGGCATATAAACCTTCATCTTGAATCACTCTATCTATTAAAAAAAACCGCATCAAAATCCGTTGAGAAGGTTTAAGCATACATAGGAACAGAGAGATAGCGGGAGCGACTTTGTTTTATACTATGTAAAGATTCATCTAAAAAGAAAACCAGTCAAACAGTTGATTTCATTCAATTAATCTATTATTGGCGCCGATTTTCTTGTTCACCAATTAAACTAAAATTAGAGAATTGCTATCTTTTACTAACATACAGCGCGGGAAAAGGACGGTGATAGAAATGTCAAACTAGTTTACGCCTTGAACTTCACCGCGTCTATAGTCGACACGTTTTCATGTGTCGTCTAAATTTTAGTTCAACAAAATTAAACAGCTCTGTTTTGCGCCCGTCTCTTTCTTATTTTATCAGGGTGAAAAAGATGACAATAGCCTAAATTAAGTTTATTTTGTGCACTATAGAATCTGCACCATTGTCAAGTTATTTTAGTATTTTTTCACAGAATACACGATAAGAGATATTGTTATTGTTTGTTAGTAGTGCACCTACTGTAGTGCCGGCCGTGAGCCGTGCCGCTGCGCCCGCCGCCAGTGCGGCGCCGCCCCCGCCGCCCAGCGCGCCGTCCAACCTCATGCCCGACCAGACGCTCAACGAGTACATCCGCGTGCCCGACAAGATGGTCGGACTCAGTGAGTATCAACTGCCTAACTCATAGTAGTGCACCGACGCCGCGCAGCAACGCGGCAGGGGCGCAACGATACTGTCGTATTGTAGTAATACGACAGTGACCTTGCACCGCTGCCGCAAGGTAACGTGAGTTATCACCAAAATGTTAAACCATGCAACTCGCCTCTATAGTATTCTTCCCGTCCACAGTCATTGGACGTGGCGGAGAGCAGATCACGCGTCTGCAGGCGGAGTCTGGGTGCAAGATACAGATGGCGCCAGACTCTGGCGGTCAACCTGACAGACTGTGCACCCTCACCGGTTCCCGGGAGGCTATACAGAGGGCCAAGTAAGTTTGAAATTATACATATTATTGTCCAGTATTTTTTTGTGTATTTTATAGTTTGGAGAGAGCATATCACTGATAAAAAACTGTTTTTAGCAAATTGATAAGTGATATGGATTGCTGAACTACAATAAACGTAAACGTCCTCCGCCCACTGAGTGCTGCCACCAGGACGATGACATCAACAATCAATATTTTATATTAACATAATTATTTTATATAGTAGGTGGTCACAACGAATAATGAGTTGCGGTTGCCTCGTCTGCCAGATATAGCAAGTCAAACTTTTGTTGTAGGGAGCTCGTGAACCAGATTGTGAACCACCGTGGCCGCGAGAACGCGCCACAACACCCTGAGGGGCAGGGGAGCGGCGGAGGCGGCGGCGGGGGCGGTGGCATGCCGCCCCTGCCCCGGGGCGGAGGCGGTTCTATCACGGTATGTACAACTTAGAAGTCTGTTCATTACAACCAGGGACCGTACAACCCCGGTTAAGAGTTAAGCCTTTCGACAGGGTAACCCGTATATGCGGTAACTTATATCGCGGTGTTACATTTTATTCGGGTTTCATCCTCGGAACCCAGCAAAACGGTTAACACCTTCATTGTGATAACCCCTTGAAGGGGTTAACCCGTTCAATGACTTAAGCCTTTGAAGGGGTTATCTTTATGAAAAGCTTTTATTCGGGTTACCCAAAATTACCCAATAAACTTGAGCTGCATGTGAGTGACCTTGAAACTTGCAGTTTCACCCGAGCCGCGCCTCATTCTTATTATTTTTACTTAGTTATTACAAATTCGGCAACGAGTAAAGAGTTGACGACAGATTAGCGAGCTAGGAGAGAATTTCAAAAAACCCTCAAATACATGTTTGTTTATTTTTCACTAAAAGTCTAAATATTTAATTCCATGTTTCTTACTTTAAAAGTACCAGATTTCTCATAGAAACTTTCAACGCTTATTTCACCCCCTTAGGGGTTGAATTTTCAAAAACGCTCAAACACGTATACATTTATTTCTAACCAGAAACCTTAATATTTAATTCCATGCTTCTTACTTCAAAAACGACGGACATACATAAAAACATAAAACCCCTATTTCACCCCCTTAAGGGTTGAATTTCGAGAAATTCCTTCTTAGTGGATGTCTACGTCACAAAAGAAACCTACTGTCAAAATTTCAAGTTTCTAACCCTAGCGGTTTAGGCTGTGCGTTAATAGATCAGTCAGTCGGTTAGTCAGTCAGCTTCTCTTTTTATATTATGTACTAGCTTTTGCCCGCAGCTTCGCTTACATGTTTTTATTTTCACCCCCTTAGGGGTTGAATTTCGAGAAATCCCTTCTTAGTGGATGTTTACGTCACAAAATGAACCTACTGTCAAAATTTCAAGTTTCTAACCCCAGCCGTTCAGGCTGTGCGTTGATAGATCAGTCACCCAGTCAGTCAGTCAGTCAGCTTCTCTTTTTATAAGTATAGATAAAAGATAAATAGATAAAGATATCGGATTTTTAACAAAGCCTGCTACTACTATAACGTAGGTAAGTATTTGGTATCTTTTCGATATTAGATTTTAGGTAATAAATTGTCAAATTAAGCAATAATTACCTACATCAAAATATCCGTAATAAAAATCTCACTCAATAATCTCAATATTTATACGAACTTTAAAAAAAATACATTAGAAAAACGAGGAATCACAGTAGGTTATTATGGCGCGACACTCGATGAAACGCTCGCGGGCCGCGGCGCCGTGTAAAGACCGCGTATCGGTGTGCGTGCGACAAATCAAAAAAAAAAAGTTTGCGATCACTAGCATAAGCTGATATAATTTTTTAAATTGAAATTTATCAAGAAAAAAAATCTTTGTTGTGTGTTTTCTTTAAATAGAAATACCCAGTTTGAAATTAAAAAATAAAACTATTCCTTATTTTTTATAAAAAAAATTGAGTAATTAATCATAATGTAATTGTAACAGAAATTTGATAGAAAGAAAAAGACTGTTTAACCAAACTTAAACAACAATTTATTAATAAAAGGTTTATATTCAATATAATATAACTCCTCCCCTGGCTCGAACACATGCGAAAATCCTCCTTGACATGCTGAGAATCAAGTTATCCAGCATTTCTTGGGGTAACCTGTCCCATTCTTGAATAGCGGCTTCCCTGAGCTCTGGCACTGTCTGGGGACGTGGCTGACGGTTCCAAACAGCTCGCTTAAGAGCATCCCACACGTGCTCTTTTGGGTTTAAGTCAGGTGAGCCAGCAGGCCAGTCTAACCTTGTAATGTCGTATTCTCGAAGAGCAGCATTGACTCGTTGAGCTCGATGGGCGGGCGCATTATCATCGACCAGTACAAATTGGTGCCCATGGTTTACTCGGAATGGTCTGACAATTTCATCAATAGCAACTGCTCTGTACATGCTGTCTGTCTGAATGAATGAATCTGCATCTGCAGTCATGAAGCCTCGATACGGGATCAAAGGCGTTCTAGCTCCAATCATAATACCACCCCAAAAGGACACCGATTTCCCGCCTTGCTGAACTGTTCGAGTGGCAGTTCTTTGCCTTTCACGGTCTTCTCCAGACAGGAACACGTCGGTTATCTGGATGAGTACTGATTCGCGATTCGTCAACGAAGAGACAGTTTTGCCAAATGTTTTCTTCTTCATTTTGCCGAAGCCTAGCCCACTTTAATCTCCGTCGTTGACGTTGCCGGGAATTCAGAGGAGCTCGCCAAGACCTCCGTGCTCGTAATCCAGCCTGGTGCAAGCAATTCCAAATTGGCCAGCAGTCAAAACAGTTGGGCGACCACTGCGGGGTCGGTCAGCTAAATTACCCATCCCGTGGTACCTCTGCAACTTGGTCACGACACAGGATTGGGATATAGCAACTCTGCGAGCTATTTCTCTCGTGGTGTATCCTTCTTCCCTCAAAGTTACTATTCTTGCTCGTAAAACTTCTGATAATCCTCTTGGCATTTTTCAATCACAACTTTCCGCGAAATCTATTTTAAATCCGGTAAAATTGACTAAATCTGATTTCTGAATGAGCGTAAGCTAGGACTGAAAGCCTTTTTATATCGAAAAACAATTGAATTTTTTTTATTGTTTTATATTCTAAATCAATTTTTTTAAATAAAGTATCTAAAAAGAAGAAGAAACCATAATATAATCTACCGTAACAAAAAAAGTCGGTTTTTCATAGTGATCGCAAACTTTTTTTGATGTGTGTAAACTACATTTGCTTGTATTACTTGATGCATCATAATAATCCATATACCTATATACCCAGTCTGGCCATAAATACTGTTACAATTAAAAATAAGAAAGATATTACATTTGAATTTGGAATCTGTCATTTTTATACGATTGTTCATTGAGTTTTCTAATTTTAGCGCCAATACATTGTACAATATTTTGCGATATTAAAATGGAGTGGGGTGATAAAGAGAACCGAATCGCTGTGATTGCATTACACAAAGTGGGTATGGAGCCAAATGCAATTTTTAAAACTCTCCATACGCTTGGTATTAGTCAAATGTTTGTGTACCGGGCTATTAATAGGTACAATGAGACTTCCTCTGTTTGTGACAGAAAAAGATCTGGCCGTCCACGTAGTGTTCGTACGAAAAAGGTGGTCAAAGCAGTAAGGGAAAGAATTCGAAGAAATCCTGCCCGAAAGCAAAAGATTTTATCTCGGGAGATGAAGATAGCACCCAGAACCATGTCGCGTATTTTAAAAGATGACTTAGGACTTGCAGCCTATAAGAGACGCACTGGTCATTTTTTAACTGATAATTTAAAAAGAATAGGGTGGTAAAATCGAAACAACTACTGAAGCGGTACGCAAAGGGAGGTCACAGAAAATTTTTGTTTACGGATGAGAAAATCTTTACAATTGAGCAACATTTTAACAAACAAAATGACCGTATTTATGCTCAAAGCTCTAAAGAAGCCACCCAATTAGTCGACAGAGTGCAACGTGGGCATTATCCGACTTCAGTGATGGTTTGGTGGGGTGTTAGCTATGAAGGAGTGACTGAGCCATATTTTTGTGAAAAAGGTATCAAAACATCGGCACAAGTGTATCAAGATACCATTCTTGAGAAGGTAGTTAAGCCCCTTAACAACACCATGTTCAATAACCAAGTATGGTCCTTCCAACAAGACTCGGCGCCGGGTCATAAAGCTCGGTCCACGCAGTCTTGGTTGGAAGTGAACGTTTCGGACTTCATCAGAGCTGAAGACTGGCCGTCGTCTAGTCCCGATCTTAATCCGCTGGATTATTTAGAGAGTACGGCTTGCTCTAAACGCCATGATAATTTGGAGTCCCTAAAACAATCCATACGATTGGCAGTGAAGAATTTTCCCATGGAAAGAGTGCATGCTTCTATTGATAACTGGCCTCAACGTTTAAAGGACTGTATTGCAGCCAATGGAGACCACTTCGAATAAGCTTTTTATATTTTAAATTGTTTTATATTTATGTATTAAACTAATACACTGTAAAAGTAATAAATATTAATTGCAATAAAAAATAAAATTTTCTTAGTGACAATATTTATGGCAAGACCAGGTATAAAAAGAGAAGCTGACTGACTGACTGACTGACTGATCTATCAACGCACAGCCTAACGGCTGGGGTTAGAAACTTGAAATTTTGACAGTAGGTTCTTTTTGTGACGTAAACATCCACTAAGAAGGGATTTCTCTAAATTCAACCCCTAAGGGGGTGAAATAGGGTTTTTAAGTTTCTATGTAAGTCCGTCATTTTTGAAGTAAGAAGCTTGAAATTAAATATTAAGGTTTTCGGTTTGAAATAAACGTACATCTGTTTGAGCATTTTTGGAAATTCAACCCTTAAAGGGGTAAAATAAGTGTTGAAAGTTTGTATGAGAAATCTGGTATTTTTGAAGTGAGAAACATGGAATTAAATATTTAGGCTTTTGGTAAGAAATAAACGTATAGGTGTTTGAGAGTTTTTGGAGATTCCACCCCTAAGAGGGTGAAATGGGGGGTTGAAGTTTGTAAGTCCGTCGTTTTTGAAGTAAGAAAGATGAAATTAAATATTAAGGTTTCTGGTTAGGAATAAATGTACACATATTTGGAAATTCAACCTCTAAGGGGGTGAAATAAGTGTTGAAAAAATGTATGAGAAATCTATTACTTTTGAAGTAAGAAGCATGGGGAGAAACTGACCGACTGGCTGACTAATCTAGCAACGCACAGCCTAAACCGCTGGGGGTGATAAAAGACGAACTTTTGGATTTTAAAATGTCACTTTAAAATGGGCTTAACGAGGATTTCAAACTTCACGCAAGCGAAGCTGTGGGCAAAAGCTAGTACATAATAGCGGTGTACAGCATCTCGCCTCGGCTGTGGCATTTTCATAGATGGAAAGAATAACTAAAATATTTGCTATATAATAGGTAGGTACTACAACATAAACACTTTTTAAAACACCTCTGAAATACTTTTATCACTTCCGTGTTCCGACTTATATGACGAATGATGAGAATAAACAAGTTTTGACACGAAAAAAAGAAATATTTCAATGTTTAGTATGTGCGAAAATTAAAATTGAACTGTACTTACATAAAAATAACCATTATTATTCCACGTTTACAAGTCGCTCGGTACATGCAACAATGGCACCGCCGAGAAGGAGCATGTCATGTGCGGTCGTGGATATGCAATTTTCAAACTAATGTCGATTACTAAGAGTTTATATTACAATGTTTTGGGTCGGAATGGGTTACCCTGTTACCGTGTTACAGGGTTTTGAAAGGGTTACCAGTTCAAAACCCTGTTACCGTGTTACAGGGTTTTGAAAGGGTTACCAGTTCAGAAGCGGTAACATTGCACCCGTTCAAGGGTGTAACACGTACCATAGGGTTTTTTATTTAAGCGCTTAAAAAAACCCCTTCAAAAACCCTTTCAACGACTACCCGGACGGTCCCTGATTACAACATATTAGGACCGTAATAGCACAAAATAGATAGGTACAGAAGTCAATCTACATACAAGTGCGCTCGAGCAACGCACACATAGACACTGCTCACGGACACGATATCTCGGATCGTTTGGGACCAGAGTGCGAGCGCGAGTGCCATGCGCTTGAGAGAGATAGATATATAGATGAGCGACCGCCGAGCGCAGGTATGAAAAGTGAAGTACATACATGTGATTGACTTCTGTACCTGTCTGTTTTGTGGTAATAGGAACATGTCATGCACGGCATAAAACGCTCCGTTTACTACTGTGCCCACTGCAACGGAGCAACCGCGTTCTATACGGGCATCATCCACGGTCTATATGGATATACAACGCGTACGATGACCGTGCCATCCTCGTTTAGTACCCGTTCTATCGGTTGTTGTACATTTTCTTTAATTGTATAAATATTCGTATTTACGAACACAATCTTTTAGATCGTCCTCAATTTTTTTTGCACACGTGCTTTCTTTCTACGTCTAGCAAATAATTAAAATCTTGTATCAGACAGATTACAACGCGGTGCATACGTTTAGCATACGCGTTATAAACGCTGTACATACCCGTCGTGTGCCAGGCAAGGAGCGTTGCGCCACTTGCAATATATTCTCGTGATGAAATTTTGCCTGTCCGTGCATGACACGCTACGGTGTCGATCGGTGACGGAACGGTCTAGAGGGCATTGTCTCATATTAATCCATTCAAAGTTTTTTTTTTGTCTGTGTCGGTGCGGTTACGGTCTTAGTATGCGGTGTAGTGGACAAAGCCCTTTATAAAATACTTTCCACTTTTTTTTGTCTTTTTCTCACCAATGTCTACGCAATATAGAGCAAGCCAATTGGCTTTCACCTGGCATAGTCCTAGTCTGCTATTGAAAATCTTCTAACTAACAGATTAGTGACTGCTGTGGCCTGTTGTAAGAGTAGGATTAGAAAACTGATAAGTTCTGCCATTAGTCGGTCGTCAGCGCGTTATCAGTCAGAATATCGCATGCAGGTGCAGTTATGGCAGGCCAGATTATGTGCCACTCTTACAGACCCTTGATACAACTTTGTGTCAACTATATCTGACGAACTTTAATTAAATTAACACAAAAACATTGAAGCGGTAGAAGGTAGAGATTGGTGCCGATTCTCCTGTACGCCAACTAAACTAAAATTAGAGAATTGCTATCTTTTACGGACAGACAGCGCGAGAAAAGGACGGTGATAGATAAAAACTGAGTTAGAAATGTCAACAGTGGCGTAGCTACCGGAGGGCTAGACGGGGCAGTGCCCCGGGGCCCCCAAGCTCAGGGGGCCCCTCGAACTCTGACTTACAAACTATAAATTGAACTAGTGAAAATTTCTCCCACATTCGGAATATAAATAAACCCGATTCCAGGAACGCGACTTTAATAATGGCAACTTATTTGTCTGTGTGACTGTCACAGGACTGTATTTGTTGAACGGTAACAAGTAGATAATTTTCTTGTATTTTCATAAAATAGTTTTAATTTGTTCATTAAAATAAGTTGCAATTTGTATTTGGTTTTTAATTTTATTATGGATTCGACTGTATTACGACGAATCTGGATTACGACAAATCTGGAGTACGTCGAATTCGGAAAACGACGAATACGGAACAAACGATATTAAACAGTTTAGTTGGGGCCCTAGTTTATTGTTTGCCCCTGGGCCTTTGGTTACCTAGCTACGCCACTGAATGTCAAAATAGATTACGCCTTGAATTCTCCGTGTTTTTAGAACACACGTTAGAACGTGTCGACTAGTATGGAAATATTAGTTCAACTAAATTTGACAGCTTTTATTTCCATCCGTCTCTTGTTTTATCAGAGTGAAAAAGATGCAATACTCTAAATTAGGTTTAGTTTGTGCATAACAGAATCGGCATTATCTGCTTGTCATTCCAAGCAAGATGTTCATCAACTCTAAGTCAAAATCAATTGTAGATTCTAATAATTCTAGATCAATTTATAGTCCCGTTAATCCCGGGATTGAAAGTCTATGAATACCGGGATTCTCGACACGAGAATTGTACTAAAATCTACGTACATTACTAATATTATAAAGCTGAAGAGTTTGTTTGTTTGAACGCGCTTATCTCAGGAACTACTGGTTGGGATTGAAAGTCTTTTTGTGTTGGATAGTCCATTTATCGAGGAAGGTTATATGCTGTATAACATCACGCTACGACCAATAGGAGCGGAGCTTAAATGAAAAATGTTGCAAAATCGGGAAAAATGTCTACGCGTGCGAAGCCGGGACGGGCCGCTAGTTATAAAATAAATATAGTGTTTTTCGTTACTAGCTGTATTTTTAGCAACACGTATCTGTGTGATCAAATGAGAGACTGTTTTCAATATTAGAAGGTTGCGTTGTTCATTAATTAAAAATAATCAGTTTATTCATCTATTGGAGAATGGACTTGTATTTTTCCGATGGTAACATATTTAATAGATGTTATTAGTCCTTTCAAGCGAGTTTTAGAATAGAATATACTTTATTGTACACCAAAATTGTTACACAGCTCTTATAAAATTAATAATGGGACTAGCCCCCGGATCAAGGGATTGCCTAGGAAGTATTCCAAAATCATAACGGATCGAGATTGAATTTTCTACATGAATATGTGAACGAGTATGTTGCATTTAGTTTGAACATTGCTTTAACATTCAATATACATATTAACAAAAAAGTGTTTCAGCAGTAATCAAGTTTCATGATAAACCTCTCAACGATAGTAAGCGTGATTTTTTGTATATAATAAATAAACTCATGTACGTCACGACTTCACACCCAATGTGCTGGGTCTACTCGTATTAAGATTCTGTACAGTTAGCTATCTCACTGAACAATCTTCATTATTTTATCAAAATAAATATGTATAATTATGTTTATTGCTGTAATCCCCGGGCCACACTGTCGCGAACATTCGAAACGCGATGTGTCGAATTGCTTGGCTAGACATGTCGCGACAACACACATTTGTCGAATACCGCTAATGTGGCTGAACATAGGGACATTCTATTTTCGAATGTCGATGACTGATTTACATAAATTATTCATATTGTGACGACCTTGTATATCAAAATCAAAGATGATTATTGTATGGAGAAAAAGAAATTACACTATTGTTCTACAGTAGGCTATACATCTCTGTCATAGGAAGTAGTTATTCCAACTTTTATGAATCCGCAGGGCAACCTACCGATCGGACGAGCGGATTGGGTGCAAAACTGTGATGTAAGTATCTATTTTAATAAGTAACTTAATCATTATATTCAATTTATAAATCACACAATGTAGTCCATAAAAGTAGCAGTCACTTTAGGAAAGAAAGAATTTCGATCTTCTTTTCGCGTGATTAGTGACTAACCTGGTGTCATAGTTTATGTCGCCCAAAAGCCTCTGACTTGGCTTCACATGCCGTCGAGAAATATCTCTCAGGCATGCCAATTTCCTTACAATGTTTTCCTTCACCGTTTTTAAGCAAGTGATAGTTATACAATACGCACATGAATCCGAAAAGTCGGAGGTGCGTGCCTTGAGTTCGAACTCAAAACCTATGACTTGGAAGTTCGTTGGTTACACCACTAGGCTATCACTGCTGTCAAGAATTTCGATTATAAAAGGTTATACAAATAGTATGAATGTGGATGAAGCGAAAGGGGTATGTAAGGGTCGTAGCATGTGGCGTTCTATAGTTTCTGCCTATCCCCATGGGAAAAAGGCGTGAGTTTATGTATGTTTATACAAATAGATTTCATCCATCTTAGTTGTCGTGACCACTCATTGCACAAATAAAGAGATAAATGGTGTTTTCAATATTTGTTTATAAGCAGGAGGAAATAATGCTGCCGGGTCCCAAAGTGGGCCTTATCATCGGCAAAAATGGCAAAACAATCAAGCAGCTACAGGAACAATCTGGAGCTAAAATGGTTGTCATTCAGGATGGACCTAACACAGAATATGTAAGTAAAATAATAATAATAATTTAATGTCTCCTCATTAATTGTTACACTGAGAACTGCCTCTCTCTTTTTTTTTTCTTACACTTCATGTCTATCCAAAGGTTGTCTGGAAGAAATCGCCTAGTGCGATAAGACCGCCCATTGTACATCTCTATTTTTATAGTTATGTTTCTTGTTTGTTTTGTGTACAATAAAGAGTATTGTATTGTATTGTAAAAACCGCCCAACGTTTTTTTTCCGCAGAAATACATAGTTCGGTTTAAAAACATTTATTTTTCTCAAAAAAGAACATAGATTACAGTTCACTTACACAGAGAAAAGTAGAAATAAAAGTATTTGAACATGCAATACAAATCTGTGAGTCTTAAAGATAAACATTTCTTTTTATTGATATGAAAGTGGTAATGACTATATACAAGGTTAGTCGGAAAGGGGGTACTAAGCCGCGGGCCACCTAAAGTATCACTGATGGCTATTTTAAAGCAAATGTTAAAATTTTAAAATTCGGTAATTTTTATTTGCATGAAAAAATATTTTTATTTTGGTTTTTTCAAAAAAATAAACATAAGTACCTGTATTAGTTGTGAATTCAGAAAATAATTTTCTAATCCTTGACCCCAAATATGACCTAAATTGTAAAAACAGCTGATCATAACTATGGATGGATAGATTTTAGCATATTTTTTACGAAATCTTTGAAAAGCTATTTCTCTTAAACTATCGAGTTTTGGGGAAAGTTGTAGAACAAAAGTTATCCCTTATTATGGGTACTTTAACACCCTCTCGGCTTAGTACCCCCTTTCCGACTAACCTTGTATAAGTATATGATAAGATAATATAAATATTTAATACAACAATGTTTATAAGTAACGGGCTCAGTGTTTTTGTCTGACAAACAATTCTAAACATTTTTTAAATACAAGTTGACTTTTACTGTTAATTATGTCTTCGGGTAAGTTATTGTATAATTTGCCCCCTCATATAATATGCTTTTCTTGCCATAGTTGGTTCTAGGATGTATCAATTCTAATTTGTTAGTTATTTTTAGAAAATATTCAATGTCATGCATTAATTGATTTAATATCCAAACAATTTAAGAAATTCTTGTGCCTGTCACTTAGTTTTCAATTATAGATCTTAGCCCCAAGCCATATCTGATAGAAGATTTTCGCCGATCTTCCGCCGGTACACATAATTCCATATAAACATCTCACACCGTACACATTTGACCTATAATGCGTTATTAAAATTCCTCGAGTAAATTACGCAACGGAAGATCGCCGACGTATCTTTCGTCAGATGTGGCTTGGCACTAGGAGTTAATTTTTTAACAGTCTGTATTACTATGCATGCCAACTAAGAATACGATCGCGCTTTCTACAACTTCACACGATAGCTGTCAAATTAGTACAGCCAGCAAAAAAAAAACTATTAAGAAAAAGTGTTATATTTTTTTATTCATAGATTACATTATTATATTCATTTTTATAAAATGTTATTTCTTGAATTCCATAAATAGATAATTTTGGATAAATTAATAATATTTGAAAACAGTATTCATTAAAGAAATGAACCAATATATATGGTTAACTTCACGAAATGCTACTTGTCACCCTAATATGTCGCCATAATAATAATATAATTACTGTGTAATTAATTTGGCGTAAATTGATTAGAAATACCAAAAAAGTGAACTAAAAATAATTAAGCTGTAAAGTTCACGAGTATTGCGGAACAAAATGGCGTTTTGACAGTATTATTCTTAGTTGGCACGCATAGTATAGCTCTAGCTTCACAGTAATGTTGCAGTGATCAATCTTGAAACCTAGCCTTTTCAGCTCAAAAGCAAACTAAATTATCTATGTACAGGAGAAGCCGCTGCGCATATCAGGCGACCCCGCCAAAGTGGAGCACGCTAAACAGTTGGTGTACGAGCTGTTAGCAGACAAGGACATGAGCCAGGGCGGTGGACCGCGACAGCCGCAGTACGATGACTCGTACCAAGGGCACGACCAGGGGAACGGACTCGCCACTAACTCTACTGAGGTAAGAGCACTAGGCACAGTAGACAGACTCAGTTAATCGCAGTTCATTGCTGGATATTGAAGTTTTTGGAAAACAGAGATCTTCTTTTCGTGTGGTTAGTGAATAACCTAGTGTGAGAGTTTATGTCGCCCATGGGCCTCTGACTTGGCTTAACACGCCGTCGAGAAATATGTCTTAGGCATGCCGGTTTCCACACGATGTTTTCCTACACCGTTTTTAAGCATGTGATAATTATACATTACGCACATCATTCCAAAAAGTCAGATGTTCGAACTCGGGACCTATGACTTGGCAGTCCGATGGTCACACCATTAAGCTATCACTTCTGCAAAAAACAGAGATAGTGCCTGCAGCTACTGGGCAGGGCAAGTGGGTTGAAGAAGACAGCTATCTTAGTATATAAAAGAATGAAATCAATTCTTCCTTGCACCAACACTGACGCAAGAAAACTAAGTGCGAGCGCGCACTGCGGTTCGGTAACATGCGGAGCGTTTTTTTAACCGCAACGAATAAAATAAATAGACACTATAGACAATAGTCACTCCATACTTCACAGATTATACGTTAAAAAAACGCAAGGCAGTGCGCGCGCTAGCCCTAACGGGGTGTCCTGCGTAAGCGACACGGGGCGACGTGACGCGACACGACGTGGAACAAATACGCGTTACGTCGCGTCTGGCTACATAGGCCGCTAGTAGGGAATGCCGTTGTCTTGATCGCGTTTGTCGCGTTCGTCGCTTACACAGGACACCCCGTTAGACTACATTTGATTCCACGCAACAGTACTGCTTATACCATTTGCTTATTTACTCTTATCAAGTAGTAGTTCTAACCTTCCAAAGAACACAAATCTTCACAACATCCATTACGCCAAGAATCGAAACATAACCAGTAATTTTGTTGACGGTGACGTAAAAGTAAACGTTTTTATCATAGGTACTAGTACCGAAAGTAGCGGTGGGCATCGTGATTGGCCGCGGCGGCGACATGATCAAGAAGATTCAAGCAGAGACCGGCTGCAGGGTTCAGTTCCACCAGGAGCGGGACGACGGACCTGGAGACAAGAGGTAACGTGCTAAGTGGCTATACAATAATTATTGTACACTAGATAGATGACCCGGTGAACTTCGTACCATCAAAAATTCTTTTTGACCTTTTTATTTCTTTTTTTCCTAAACAAACTTATTGAGGAGAACAAAACAAAAGAAAAACAAATTTGTCGAGCCATTTTCGACATTTTGCGAGACTAACGCACGATAAGGAATTGATTTTAATATATAGATATTAGGTTTGAGTCGGGTCTGTGCGTAGTAACTGTAACATGAAAAAATAGTTAACCAAGCACAAACTGAACAACTGAACATGTAGGTACGACTGAACCGATGTGTTCATACCGCCATACATATAAAAAAATCGCGAGTATCGTCATTGAGGTATCAAGGTAGCCAACGCGATCGCGATGCATCTTCGGCATGTCCTTACCCTAAGGCTGCAAGTTCGGAGCGGCGGGGCGTGTAGCGGGGCGTTCAGGCGTTGTATTGAGCGTGTTCACATTTAGCTGCACGCTGTAAACGCTTTTACGAAGACACTTTAATACTAGTTTTTGCGTTAAGTAACACTTCATCGGCCTAATTACCAAAATTCGTATCTCCAAAAAATACGATATTGGTTTTTTGATGCCATCTAGTGCCTGTTTTTTCCAAATAATATGATGGAATAGTTCTTTTGTCCCGCAAAATAACACAAATGTTGCTATTGATGAATTATAAGAATAAGTAACTCCACGCCGCCATTTATTTATTTAGAAAAGACACTGGTTTTTCTCCCTCCTGTAAAATTTGCCCAAACGGAGTTACGAATTTTGATAATTAGGCCGACGACTTGAGAAAACGCCCCGCTGCACGCCACACCGCTCCAAATATGAGGCCTAAGATTTCCCATACATACTGAAGGCGAGATGTGTTGGAAACTTTAAATATTTTTTTTCTTTCTCGTCTTACCATAATCTCTAGAGAATAAAGTTCTCTTCTAGATTTTTACTATCGTAACAACACTAGTAGCGCTCCATAAAACAGTGAATTCGAGTGAGTTTGACAAAATTGATTTATAGACTGACGACTCAGTTGATAACGGCGGTAGTAAAACGTGGTAGTGAGCTAATATTAGTTATTTTTTCTGCGACTGTTATACACCGTGAAATTCGTATCGTTATCATTGCGCGGTGTAGTCTCCATTTTAGGTATTACTATTGTAACATTTTGTCAAGCTGTTCGGGAACTGTGTGTGGGACAATACATGTTTTTTTGGGTCTTAAAAGTGGTGTATGGTTGTGATACAGATGCTACCTGCAAGGCAAGCCACACCAGGTGGATCAAGCCAGGCAAATGATTGAAGATCTCATCTCAAGTGTAAATGTGAGTATACAATCAATTATGTACTTGGACTGATTTATTTTAATTAATTTTACATAACGCCTTTTATTTCCCGAAGAGTACGGCAGAGGTACTTTTAGTACACCCTAGGTTCGCCAGTTATATTTAAGTCCCATGTAATAGGGGACAAGCCTATCGGCACAAATCCAGACTCCAGTCTGCTACTAAGAACGTCCTAATGGAAGCACAATAACACTTAGCCCGACCTGGGGATCGAACCCAGGACCCCATGTTCAGCAGTCACGCTTGCGACCTCTATTGTAGACCAACAAAGCAGTCATATAGATTATACCTACAAGGTTAGTCGGAAAAGGGGTACTAAGCCGCGGGCCACTTAATTTATCACTGATGATTGTTTTAAAGAAATTGTTAAAATTACAAAATCCATGCAAAATGATTTTCATTATAGTTTTTTCAAAAAATTCTTCATAACTGCTTTAGTTACGAATTCAGAAAATGGAGCTTCTAATCCGTGACCCCAAATATGAACTAAAATGTAAACATAGCTGATTATAGCTGAAGATAGATAGAATTTAGCGTATTTTTATGAAATCTTTGAACAGCTATTTCTCATAAACTAATGACTTGGGGAAAGTTGTGGAACAAAAGTTATCCATTATTATAGGTACTTTAACACCCTTTCGCCTAAGTGCCCGTTTTCCGACTAACCTTGTACCTATAGGTAATTAGATAGTCAATTATTTTAGGAAATATACTAAAATTTAACAAAGTTTGAACTGTTTGGATTCTGTCTTGATTATTTATTTTCAATACTTGATTCCAACTACAACATGTTGTTTTCATGCGGTGTACATAACACAAATGCATCACAATTTGACAGTGACTGTTAAAAGGTGCCTATGCAGTATATTCTGGTTAAACTAACCGTGTGTTATCTGTATTTTGCACTAGAAAACCTGGCGCAGGATATTCTGGTTCGAATCCCAGTAAATAAATGACATTAAAACATTATTTTTCAATGGAAAAGTGGATTCTTGTTTTATTAGGTACATTTCTTTAGTAACAGTAAGATGGGTACCTAATAAGTTGAAAAAAGAACGGTCATTTTATTGGGGATTGGTGAAAACACCGAGACGCCACATTGATAGTACATACAAAAAAAAAAACAAATATAAAACGTAAACATTCCTGTTATGAACAGAAAGGTTAGATATCTCAAGGTTGTTGGTTTGCAGTAAATTTATATACACAGCTGTGCGTATGGTTACGTAACGAACATAATCGAAGATTACTTAGGCTCGTATTAATATACCTCTCTCAACATGGCGACCTGGTAGCAGCATCTCAAAAGTAGCTATCAAATTATAAACGTCTAAATTTCATACACTTGGTTGACAACCACCAGCATCTCAAGTTCAAATCGATACTTAAGATGTAGCTCTCAAATGAGAGCAGCTTATTAATACGGGCCTAAGGCGCCACCTCCACGAGTAAGTGTATCAGAGCGACAGCCTTGCCGTGCTATCAAAATCAAATTCAATAGTAACTATACGAATCAATTTCAACATGGCGATATCATCGCAGCGATAGTTTCAATTTAATTTGTCGTCACAGCGAGACTATCGCAGAGATACACTCGCCCGTGGAGGGGCGGGCGCCTTGGTATCAAAATAATATACTGAACGCAGAGACGCGAGCAGGAGGTGAGGTCGGGGCGCGGGCGCGGCGGGTCGGGCCAGCGCAACGGTGAGCGCGGCGGGGGAGACTACTCGCAGTGGCAGGACGCGCAGGAGATCCGCGTCACCTTCACCGTGTCCAACGTCAAGTGCGGACTTATTATTGGCAGAGGTCAGTATCACACTGTTACAGTACGACATAACTAAGAAGTCGCATCGGCAAACTTGATCGAACAACACACTTATTACGTCAGCGTAAATATCATTTTTTACTGCATTACTAATAATCATTCGTGGTCTAGAAGTCTCACTCAGTTCGGAAGTGATCGGCTTTACGAAGTTTGCCGATGTGACCTCTTAGTTGTGTCGTACTATACTCATACAATCATTATTTACAGTTATGACAGTCCCCAGGTTTAAGGTCAAAGCACACATATCAAATCGGAAAAGGATCGTCACCGTATCAACTTAGCCGTTCAGTATTCTTTGTATGAAACTCCCTACTGCAACGCACACTAATCGGAATCGTAACGTAATCGCCTCGCCTCGGGACAAGCTCACGAACCGCGGTGCGGTGTGTGGTCAACGTGGTTCCCGCGCTTACGGCTCGTCGTCCCCGCGCTTACGTCTCTCCGTACCCGAGCTTACGTTTATTCGTCCACCCTTGCCCCTCTCACACCTCCCGCGGCTGCCTGCAGTACACTACTGTTACTGCGAGCCGTAAGCGAGTCGTAAGCGCGGCGTCGCCTAGCCGTAGCCGAGTCGACGTATCGGAGCTGCTGATCCGGTTTGGTTACGTGCTTACGTTAGGTTGACGCCTGTTTGACGGCGAGGCGAAAGGCGATACGGTTACGATCCCTTTCCGAGTTGATATGTGTGCTTTGACCATTATGTGTGTTCCGAGTAGGGTTGCCAACTATACTGTTTTTCACTACATTATACTTTTTACTGTTGAACAAAAATAAAGTATACAAAATACGGTTTTCAGCATCAAAATGCCTAAAACTAAGTGTCTTTTTTGAAGCTTTTATGAATTACACTAAATTGATAAGTTGTGCGAGAAGCACTAAAAATATGTCTTTAAAACATTAAATTAAAAAAATTAAATTCTGTTCATTTTTCTAAAGTACTGTTTATTTACCTTCTCAGACCTCAATATACTTTATTTCTTGTAAAAAAAGTTGGCTACCCCAGTTCCGAGGTATCGCTATCCATCATGTTCGGCTTTTGTCAGTTAGGTTGTTGACCGCTGACCCTGCTGCCCATTGGATGGGTTCATTCCTTTAGCTATCGCTCGTCAGATCCTCGTCGGTCAGCGGCAGGATGCACCGGGCATCTCTGGAGGATAACATTTGGGGAAGCTGATTATTGTGCGATTTTCACTTAGGCCTGATGTAGACATGAAAATCATAGCATTCTCGATTAAGTTGCTTCTCAGAAGCAGCATCCAGCAACTGAACGCTAAGCTCCGAGACGATTAAAAGTTATATAATACTAGCGACCCGCCCCGGCTTTGCACGGGTGCAATGTAGATACTAATGTGGGGCATATAAACCTTCCTCTTGAATCACTCTTATCTATTGCTGAAAACTGCATTAAAATCCGTTGCGTAGTTTAAAAGATCTAAGCGTACAGACAGCGGGGGCGACTTTGCTTTATACTATGTAAAGACTATCATCATTTTCCTGCCCTGGTCCCAAGTTACTTGGGGTCGGCGCAATATGTTTTCCTCTTCCATTCTTCCCTGTCAGCCGTCTTATTATCATTTACTCCCTTATCTTTCATGTCCTCCCTCACACAATCCATCCATCTTTTCTTTGGTCTAAAGACTAGTACACTACATTTCATGTAGCATTAGACAAAAGTGACCAAGACACGAATATCTTTTCAGCCATTTCTTCAAGTAGAGTTTGGACTCTTCTTGATTGACTGTTAAGGTTCAATGCTTCGATCAAATTGATCGAAGCTTCAATGTTATATTAAATAGAGTATATGTTTTCTTACACATACATAACATAATCATCCCATTACTATCCCACTGCTGGGCACGAGCCTTTTCAAAAAATGAGAAGGGTTTAGTTCTTAGTCCACCACACTGGCCTGGTGCAGGTTGGCAGACTACACACACCATTGAGAGCTTTATGGAATCCTCTCAGGTGTGCAGGTTTCCTAATGATGTTTTTCCTTCATCGTTAACGCAAGTGAGTATCAAATTCTGATTCGCATATGAATTACGGGCCGGGATCGAACTCAAACCCATGGAAGGCAAGCGTTCAACCGCTAGGCTATCACTGTGGTGCAGCATCGATGAAGGCGCGAATACACTTATCGCGGATGCTTACAATGTTGTGGTAGTCATAAGATATATTCGGTTTAGGCGGCGAGGTGATAAAGCAGATCAACGCAGCGTCGGGCGCCCACTGCGAGCTGGACCGGCGCGCGCAGGGCTCGGACCGCAACAACCGCACCTTCTACATACGCGGGCACCCCGAGGCCGTGGAGCACTGCAAGCGGATCATTATGGAGAAAGTTGGCATGGTATGTACTACTAACACATTGACAGTAAACAGAACACTCCATTTCTGCTCATAGTATAGGATCCCAGTATAGAACGACCTTCACCAAGCTGGTTAATGGATGAAAAGTATTTTATATTAAATTAAATTGTCAATAAACATATTGCAAATGGGTTGACTAAAAAATTTCAGTCCAGAATATGTTTTTTTTTTTTTAAACATTTCACTGGTTTGGTTAATAGACAAATTCCATACCAATCGAAAGTATGGAGCCTATAGAATATGCAAACGTTAGGTTGACTATTTATTTCCCGTCACAACTCTTGGGTAGGCAGGTATAAATCCAGTGAAATGTTTAAAAATAATAATTTAATTAGTCGTATTCTGGACTGAAATTTTTTAGTCAACCCATTTGCAATATATTTATTGACATATTTAATTTGATATAAAATACTTTTCATCCATTAACCAGCTCGGTGAAGGTCGTTCTATACTGGGATCTTAGACTATCATGTTTTTTTTATCTTTGTATATGCCGACATGTTTGGTGCAGTGGTTGAGCGATTGGCTTCTGCGCTACGCGACGTGGGTTCGATTCCCGCACTGATCAAATATTTGTATGGCCTACAAATAGTTTTTCCGGGTCTAGGCGTTTGTGTGTGTGAAGATTTGTGTCTGTAAACGCACCCACGATACAGGAGAAATCCTAGTGTGGGGCAACGTTTTTTTTAAAAAGAGAAGAGATATTTTTTAGTTAACTCTACAAATCGTAAAAGTATCTTCGAGCATTGAAATTAATAGTTTTCTTGCTAGCATAAAATTACAATATGGTAATGTTTCACATCACCTAATAAACAATAGATGCTGGAATTAAATTCTCACCATCGTCCAAAACCCCTTAGAATATTCATGACCTATAACAAATATACGCATTGTGTATCACTAAGCTTCTCTAAACACAATGTTCCACCACAGCCAGTGAACTTCATCCAAGAAGGCAACGGCGGTAACGGCGGCAACGGCAACGGGAACGGTAACGGCGGCAACGGCGGCGAGTACTACGGCGGCGGCGGCGCGGCCGGCCCGCCCGCCTGGGGGTACAACCCGCACTGGCACCAGCCCGCGCAGCAGCAGGCGCCGCAGGTACCACACCACCACAGCTGGGGCCCTATTATGACATGTTAAAACCATCACTGTTCCGGTGAGAGAAAGTGACGCGGCTATGCAGGTCGTAAAGCGCCGTCACATTCTCACTACGGAATAATTATGATTTGAAAATGTCATAATACCACCTATACTACTATATAAAAAACTATTTGCCCCGTCAACTTCGTAACCATACATTTCTTTTTTAATTTTTACGAATTTTCGTTTTCCCTAAACCACCCCAGTACCTATAGGAGTGAACAGTATATATAAAAATAATATAATATAAAAATAATAAATAAATAATATATCAAAAATAATAATAAATAAAATAGCAATAATAGTAAATTAAATAATATAATAATAATAAATAAAGAGCCCTGACCAAATGATGAAATAAATTAGCAATAATAATAAATTAAATAATATAGCAATAACATTACTGTTCATTATCTCCTAAAACAGGGCTTCCTCTCTCCTACCCTTTTGCTGTGCCCTACAGGGTCCATAATGATCTCAATTATATAGTTACCACCTAAGTACACATTATGGTAAAGCAATAAAGATATTGAGTATTGAGAAAAAAAATCAAATCGGTCGAACCAATTTCAAGTTTTTGCGAGAATAACGCACGGCAATTGATTATTATAAATATGTATACATACTACGAGTTTCTTGTACATTTTTCACTTTAGAACCGGGTTTCAAGATTTTGGGCAAATAACAACCAAAGGACCATGGGGGATTTTGTATGAACTCCGTCCCCACCCTACAACAGTCATGGTATACGTGTCAATTTGTTCATTGGGACCCAAAAAAGCCTAAAGTACCTGTATTCGTTTCAAAAACTATTGGGTTTATTATAATAAAATAAATACTTTTCGGCAAAAATGTATTTATTTTTAAACAAAAATCATTTTTCCACAAACAAAAAAGCATATTTCACGTAAACAAATGACGATTCTATATAAAAAAATACTTGATTCTAAAACTGAAAATCATTGAGTACCTAATAATAACAGTGTTTAAGTTAATTAATATACCTATTAACATTAGTACAGCTAACGAATATATTCGTGACAATTTAAGAAGTCGGAAGTTTGTTTCTTTTTTTTCCTTTGCCTTATATGAAAACATTATAAAGATCGCCATATTCTAATCCTCTTTATTGCACACTAAGTAAATGTGTTAGTAAAAAGAATAAATATATAAAAAAAACAATCTTTATATATATAATTCTACTGTACGTGTGAACTCCTCCTAAACGGCTGGACCAATTTGAATGATTTTTTTTGTATGCGTTTGGGTGGCGCCCTGGATGGTTTAGATTCACAATTGGACCCGCTAGGTGGCGCTGCTTTTCCGGGCAGGACGTCGTCTGCTGGGTCCGCTAGTATATTATAAAACCTAAACCCCACGTATTTGAAGGACGTCGCCATAGTAAAAAATTATCTATCCTACTAGACGCTCCAAATGACACTTATTTCAAATCTGTTGGATGGTGGGGACGTTTCTTCTCATCGTCCTTTAAAATTTTCTCTGTAATTATCTCGTGATTTTAAAGAAAGGACACCCACTTTTTAATCTTTTGATGACGGTAATATTATTTTTGATGCTATAACACACTTTGTCTGATCGTTTCGTAGCAACAGGTGCAGATAAACCCTGCGACGGGGCAACCCGACTACTCGCAGCAGTGGATCGATTACTACCGCTCGCTGGGACTCATGCGCGAGGCCGAGGCCATCGAGCAGCAGGCCAAGCAGCAGCAACAAGGTATGGACGGTAAATATATTGTGTTTATTAACATTTTTTAGATATAAATTTGTATGAAATTTTTAGGTGATATGAAGAAAAATTTGGTGTTTTGTTGGAGAAATAAAAACAGAAATTCATAAAATCAGGGTGAATGGATGATTGCACCTTCTGCCACCATATTTTTGTTAGAAATAGCCTCTAATATGTTTTTCTAACAAAACTGGGGCGTAACATAACTGCTGTGTTGTAATTGGTCTCAGTGTTGACTAAACATGTTTTTTTTTAAATTTTTGTCGCAGTAGATTCTGCTCAAGTGTCTCTATAAAATATGTTTCTAATTACTTAAAAACAGAGTATCAATATGTGCGATTCCTAAAAGTCGGCTCAGGGAAAATGGTTTTCAATGCTCTTATTAAATTTATATCTAGACTAGACTGTGTTGGCGATGTAGCCCAACTATAATAGTCTAGTACCCAACATTACTATTAGAATTTTAGAATGATTTCAAGTGCTTCGACACAATTTATGGATAACATGGACGTTACATTCGAATCTCTCGGGTTAGTTTCGTCTTAAGTGTCGTTTTTTATCACTTGAGATGCTAATTTAATAAATTAATTAAAAAAACTGCAAGGTATGAAATTCCTTAGACGTTTACCGTCACCATGTTACGAGTAGTTCATTAATGCGGGCCTTAGAGCGTTTATTCCGTGGTCGGCTCGCAGTCGGTAGCGTCCCCAGTTCGCTAGTAGTAAAGTTGTCCGTGTACGTATAGCGGGCGGCGGCGGAGGCGGCGGCGGCGGCGGCACGCCCCCGGCGCCGGCGGGCACACCGGGCGCGGCGGGCGCGGCCGGCCCGGGACCGGCGCCGGCGCCCTCGGCCGGCGCCTCGCAGCCCGACTACAGCGCGCAGTGGGCCGAGTACTATCGCAGCATCGGGAAGCTCAAGGAGGCCGAGGCCATCGAGGCGCAGATCAAACTTAAGGTACTGTCTTTAGTTCGTATTAAGTTCGAGTAGGAATACTTTGCGCTACTACTTCAGCGTAGACCTGGCTACATCTTGTTATATAAAGTGAAACTATAGGAAATGCGTTAAATTTACACGTAGCATTTTTCTTCCACGAGTAATATATCTTCCTTTTCCCTTGAGCCTGACTAAATTACCGAATTCTTATAGTTAAACTAAGGAATACAAATTACTTACAGATTTTCTAGCATTATACATCACGACATTTATTATCTAGATCATGGTGTCTTGCCAAAATATTACAGAGCTGATACACGATTGAGTTTTCGTTTAATTAACTTTGGTGTTCGGCAATACACAAATATCTCGAGCATTCGTTAAATTAACAAACGCTTCACAAAGCCTGAAGTTTCAATAAGACAGGAGTTACCCTAGATATCAACCACTTATCGTTAAACTGGGTGTGTCATTTCCCCTAAAATGTGCAACCAGTCCAATGTATGTCCTGGCACTCGCAGACGAGTAACGGCGGCGGCGGCGGCGGCGGCGGCGCCACGCCGGGCGCGGGCGGCCCGCCGGGCGGCGGCGGCGGCGCGGGCGGCTCGGGCTCGCAGTACGCGCAGTACGGCGTGTACGCGCCGCAGGTGTACCCCGCCTACCAGCCCTACCCCTACCCGCAGCCCAACGCCGACCACCACCAATAGGCAGTAAGTACCGCACACACCCACACTGCCACACTCGCGGCCTCACCCCACTTGGTCGACCTAGATATCTGTGCTTAGTTGTGTATGCCAGCTGTTAGGGCAATGTTCTTTATGATACTACTATTCCCGTTTTACGTATCATTTTTGTTTGTGTATTTCAATTTTGTGTTAGAACTGTTTTATTCTTATGGTACTACTGATACGTGATTATGTCTATATTTAGCTTATTTTTAATATTATCATCAGACTTATTTTGTTTATTCTATGACATGTCGAATGCTATCGAAAAATTTAAATACTTGAATTTTATATTTTAGATGTTTATTTCAAAGGAAATACCCTTTATTTACGTAAAATTATATTGAACGATTGACTATATTTTTTGTAAAAAATATTTATTGAAAAAAATATTAGCATGTTTTACATATTTGGACTTGGACGAATCCAACAGCAAGAGAAACTAAACAATAATAATAGATGAAAGTCGTGTAAATTATTATATTTATTATGTACTTAATGTATAGCTTATTATTGCTTACCGTCAATTGATGTTATCATTTATTATAAACAATTGAAACAAGAAACTGATGACCAATTCAGTGATGTTGTTCCTATTGTCGTAATAGCCCTAAAATGTATGATATTGACGTTTTATTTAAATTCCAACTACATTATATCCAGCATGTTATGATATATTTTGTGTACATTTATCATTTACATGGGTGATTGGTTTATTTTTACATTGCAAATTAATCTTTATTTTACAGGCATTTTCCGTTATATATCATAGACATATATTGACGAAATGCATGTGTTAATTTATGATTATATTCTCTTTCAGTTTGCATGTCATACAATCATATTGTAAACTTATAATATTATGCTATATTGACGTGTCTAGTAGATATCTGTGAGATGTGTTGAACACCAACTATTTAGTGTGTGTAGTGTTGCAGATGTAGGCCAGTTCCGGGGTTGCCTGCTCGTGAGCGCAAAATCCACTATTTGTTACGTAGCAAGTGTTGCCATGTTCGTTTGTTTGTGTGATTACAGAGCGCCGACGGAGGGCCAGGAGAGCAGTCGCCGCCTGACACCCCCGTTGTAGATTCTAACGAAATAGATTATAACTTGGAAAATGAACGCATCATACAACTACTGCTACACCTAGCTAAGGCTAACCCACAATAAATAAGTTGCAGTTAACTGCGCGGGTTTAGATCTGAGTCGACCTCACGTTAAGATATACAGTCCACAAGTCAGATGTTTTAAACTAATATGATCTGATAATTTTAACGCTTTTAATTGCTATTTATGATTCTTGTAAATAAATACAAATATAATGTGAAATAGACCACTCTTAGCACCAATTTTAATGTCTACTCACATCTAAATTCACGTAATCATGAACAGACAGTACATAGCCACATATCAAATATTTATTTCTTGTGGGTAACTAACACTTGAATATTGTCAACAAAACGTATATGATGAGATTATTTTTTACGAAACACTATATTATTTAAACTTTCGAACGGCTGTGTGGTTTATTCTTTTTAGTGTGTTATTATATCATGTTCTATTTATACTGAAATGTTATGATTGTGTATGTGCCAATATTGATCATTTGACATGCCAGTCTGTCCAGGTATAAGTTAGAAAGCCACACTGCCTTAAAAGATGTAACTGAATGATCCAACCTTCCACGGAGCTATAGAGAGAATGAACGCAAAGCGGACTTCACGCCGCGAGGAGCCGAGGTAAATGCACTGTGCTGAGTGACTAGTTGACACGCATACTGTCTTATCAATACTGTGTAATATCCACGTGAATTTGGAGATGACAATATTATTTTTTCCAAAAAAATCAGTAATAAATCATGTAAGTCGAACTCCCAATTCATGTAATGAACTATGTTAGCATAAGTTAGGTTATAATTTTTGGCGCCACATCTCTCTTGACAGCTCTTAGGTTGTAATGCTGATATCAGTGATGTACGGTTAATAAAGCCACGGTTTAATTAGGTGTTAGTCTATATGAGAAATAAATGAGATAAAGGTAATGTAATACTATCTACATTCCTTTCGACACTTCAATTACGGTTCGACGCGGGTTTGACGCTCGATACGGCACCGAGGGCGCGAGCCCCCCTCACTTGTATTAATTTTTAAGCATATAAAGTGTATATTGATTCACTTGTGTGTTCATTTTATTTATAATCATGGTTTCTGTCCACAGTCCCTGGAGGTAAGTGACCCTAACTCTAACAATACAATCGTTGTGCTTTTCATATTGTTATCCGTGACATATTTTGAGGTTTTTACGTGTCGTTTGACATTGTTTTATTTGGTGAATTTTATTATTTCTGATCTATATTTTCGTGAAGATGTTTAGTTATAAAAGGATCCCTGTTTTACTATTTTATGGTCACCCTCGGTATTTGGCGTATGGTCAAATATTTTATAGGTCAGATTCTGTCGAAGTAACTTGAAAGAAACATTTATACCATTGCACATTTCAAGATTTAATGGCCTTTCATAATTTTTTATCATACGTCAAAAAACAATGTTCTACAGTCGTGTATTTGAGTTTTAATATTTCCTATTTTACTAGGTGTAATTCTTACGTTGACATCTCGTAGAAACTGATCTCATGGTTCAATGTTTTATCGTATTCGTTTTATGATGTTTGCATATTTTAAATGTGCTTTTCACAGAATCGCATATCCAGAGATATGACGTCACATTTCTTACTGATACAGACGAGCCTCACCACAAAGGCGGGACATCTTTGACAATAATATGCGATATTTTTAAACATTTTACAAATGTTTTGCGTTACATATTGTAACATTTCCATGTTTCTCTATATGCCCTTATCTTGTACTTGTATTTTTTACATCACTGTGTACTTGCTATTTTGATTTTGATTATTATCTTGTGTGTATGCGATATTTGCATCTCATCGTGTGATTGCATCACTACCCTCATTGTTGTCGATCTGTTAAAGGTGGGAGAAGTACTGCCACTCGTTAATATCATTGAAACACACAAAAATGATACAAATAATGTTGGATTATGGCGGAACGAGTACGAATGCTGAGATTAAGGTGGTATTACTGAGATTGTCTTGGTAAGTTTTACTATAAATGAAAGGATGATGAATTGAACTCTGAATATCTGGTTACTCTCAAACGTGTTGTCAATGCTAGTTGTTAGAGTTGCCGGAAATATTGATACAAATATACGCAACTTTCCTATATGAATCTATACAACATGAGAGGCCCACTCCCATGGTTGCACACTATCTTGTTATATAGTATAGCGTTTTGAGGGTAACCCCCATGTTGAAAACTGCATTTCTAAGTATGTTGATTAGTGCCATAACAAAAAGAATAGTATTCTGATTATATATTATGTATTTGAAAGGTATTTAGTTCTGTCTGGTTATTGCGATTTCTAAGGAAAGTACAAATATCAATTGGCTTAGGGTCACTTTCGGCTGCGATATTATCATATCAAAATTTTCTAATGGGCTTATGAATTTCGTTCTAAATACATTTGAACACGGTGTATTCATAATACATAATTATGTATTTATTAATCAATTCGCTCGTTGCACACTGTAGCCACCGGGCTAAAGTGTGTAATTGAAGTAATTAAAAGCGTATGGACGCACTTATCACACATCATCAAGACTACTTTTGAGCCATTTTATAAACAATCCAAAGACTAATTAATACCTTAGAAACACTAGTTTTATTGGTCGAATACGATATAGTGCGTTCAGCGCCTAATGTTTTGGACAAATCGTATGTCTAGTCATAATCAATGATTATTTAATTTTATATTAGCTGTATTTATGTTCGACCATTTCATTTTGCATTTTAGTTACTTACCTACGTAGCCATCGTAAATTGAAACGACAGTAACTCAAAATTATTTTATTTTCATGTTACATCTTTACATTTTTTTGAATTTGATTTCGTTATTGGTTTTCACAGCGGCGAGTTAGGGGCGAATATAATAAATTTTATGAAAGCTATGTTTTGTTTTATTTCACCACAGATATAAGAAAACATAGTCTAGGATAAGGACCTGCCTTGCATTGAATAGAATAAATTGGATACTGACTATACTTCGATAAATAAACCTCTATTTGTAGGTACTTATTATCACTGACTAATTAAAGCTATAAGAAAGTACTTTACAACCTTATCATCTACGTAGTTATGATGCACATACAACATATTATTACTTACATCTTACATTAGTACAAAATCTCGACTAGTATTTGCTAGTAGAAGAACTGAATTCCTAAATGAACTCTGTGAACACATATTATTTGCTACGTTACGTGGGCCGAGATCAGATTAAAAAAGTATGGTAGGTATAATGATTTGAAAACTTCCATGAGCCGTAGGTTGAGTACAGCTGGATTCGATTTTTGAAATTATCATTAATTTTGAATTTATAATACTAATAATTTAACAAGATTAAAACGCTAAAATCTTCGACGATGGCAGTGTGTAAGTATCAATCTTTCTTTATACTACGTAAAATACGTCAGTATCTTTGCTGCTGGTGGTTATCGGATTCATCAGCTGACGTGTGCGACTTGAGCGAAGCAGTTGATGCGCTCGACGTTCTTATGAGCTGAGAGAGGCGGGACAAAGGCGCCGTCGCCCATGGCTGCAGTGGACTCCCTGCCTCGATGACGGGCGACGGAGATACCCTGAGAAGAAGAATGTAGCCCCTCTTGAACACGATACGTCGTAACGTGTTACATTTCGGAAATAAAACTGCTCCGTGTCAATTTTCAACTCTATCCTATTACAGTCCACTGCTGGACCTGTCTCCCAAGTTACTCGCCAACTCCTCCAAATTCTGTCCAACCCAGACACTTTCTTCATTAAACCGGCAACGCAGCGTAGGCCGTACCCTACCCAGAAGGGCCGAATGACTTGAATAACGTTAAATGTAGGTGCTAATTATAATAAACCTGCAGTTATTTACCTATTTCGTCTATGACGAGCAGTCTTTGGTCTTCGATTTTTCACGTGTTTGGTCGGTGCCGCTGGTGCAGCACTTTCCACGTCAGCGCCACTGCCGGCTCCTATTGAAACAATATTATTAACGTATCTGAGAAAATATTTGGTCCGCACATTTTCTGATGCCAAACGGTTTAATAATTCTTTCCTCGTGGATGTAAATATTTTGTCGGATAGAACCACTCTACTTTCAGAGTAAGGAGAATAGGTATATTTAGGTACCTACCTACATAGTCTGAGATTGCTATTCACCATGTAAGTAGGTACGTTTCAAATAGAAACTTCCAATGAAAGATAAATACTGGGCGGCAGGTGATTCTGAAATCTACTACCTACCTACTATACCACCTAGATAGTAATAGCTGAATTCTTTTTCGACAACTGCCATCTAGGTAGACGTTTTTATTACCCTTGGTCGTCTATTGAGGCAAGCGTGTTGATGCCGACCCGGCAACTGCCATACGGTAATTGGACAAGGAAGTTACAAGGTTATCTAATCAATAGGTACCTACTTACCGACTACAAACATAGAATGCTCAATATGGCCCGATCCTGGTGTTCCGGTGGCGGACAAGATGCACAGAGGTCTTGCTGCTCTAATGCGAGCGACGTCTCCCAGTGCTCTGAAGAAGAAATATTTGTAATTGAACTTATTATTATTCAAGTAGGTACCTGTGCCCAGTCTTAGAGTGCAAAAACTACGGATCTATAATACACTGTAATTAATAGAGGTAGGTAAGGGAACGTACCCATACTACGTGGCCCGTTCAGGGGGGGGAGGGGGTTCTTCAAAATACCACGCTTGGTCACGGGGGGGGCTTGGGTTTTCGTTAGGTACGTGGTCAATATCCTCTCGGGGAAATCTCGCGCTTTTTCGAGCTATATTCAAATATGGCGCAGCGTTTAGCGCTTTTTAAACTCACAAGTGGCAACATTGATGCACGTTGAGCTTAATAATTTTGTTTTTGCATTTTTTTTTATTTAAATCCATATTTATGAATTACTGCGTGAAAACCAGAGGGGGAGGGGGGTATTGGCATATACTACGGGTGGTCACCGACGCGGGGGAGGGGGGTAAAAAATGGGTCACGTAGTATGGGTACCTACGTTCCAGTGGCGGTAAAAATCGTTAGAAGTTAGTAGGTATAGTCCGCTCAGTATAACTGCACGCGGCGAATTACTTCGGGACTAAATGAAAATGTATCGCAAGCAGCGCTACGATACACAGGCTACATCGTATTTCTTTTAAACATTTTTTTTTAATTAACCTGATTTCGTTTTATTTTTTCATTAACCTTCTTAAGAGACTATTGTTATTTATTTCAATTCAATAAACCTTATAAGTAGGTAACTTATCGTCATTGTTTACAAAATAAGAAATAATAAAATCTATATTTTACAAAGAAATCATGAAGGTATTTTTAATATATCTTCATGGATGACACCTTTCGTTTGTTCACTTTATGACTGGGCACACAGTTAACTGGACTGCAACAGGCAACCCTGAAAAACTGTCAAGTTGAACGGAAGTCAATCTCAATCATTTTCAAGCAATTTACGTCAAGCTGTCACATCAGTTTTAACCTTCAATAAATAATTTTGTAAAACTAAAGATGAAGGAGGAAGATACCTCTAATCTCAGGACTTCTCTAATCCGTGAGTCTGACTCCGTTGAGGAAGACTTTGTAAAAAGCTATAAGAATTTACCGGAACTTTGGGACCCAAAACATTCACATTACACAAATAAAGCTAAGCGTAATGCTGCGCTGGACATCTTGTTACAAATAATGAAGAGATGGATTCCGTCCGCGAATCGGTACAATGTACGACAGAAAATAAACATATTGAGGTCGAGTTATAGGAAAGATTTGAAGAAATATTATGCATCTAAATGTATTGGGCCAAATGGTGAGGAGATTTATGAATATAAACCTAGAAACTGGAAGTTTTACGCATTGAGATTTCTTGATAAAGACAATGATAAAAATGATATAGTTGAAATTAATATAGATGACAACAATTTTGAAGTAAGTATACCTACTACCTGCTATAGGATAGGTATCCATCAAATACATTCAATACAAGTACCTAGCTATTGAGTTTACCTTGACTTGACAATATTCGGTCAAACTTAAACATCAACATGATGTGATAGGAAAACACATTGACTGACATAAAACAACTGACCATAAACTTATTTATGTAAGTATATGATTTTGATTAAATTGATGAATGATCATGAATATGAATGGTGATGAAAATTTATATGAATTAAATTAAAATAATGTATTTAATTTTTAGGATGATCACAGTGATGAATCTTCAACAGGAAATGATGAGCTTTCATCCCACTCTAATGATGTCCTAGCATCAATAACCGAAAATGAACCATTAAGAAAAATGTTCACAAACAAACACAATAACAAGCGTTTGAAGGTTGAGGTAGAAGATGAATACTATGCAGAAAATGATAACTTGCTTGACAGGGAGCTGGAGGCCATTGGGGCTAATGTGACTTGTAAACTGAAAAGAATGAACCCAGAGCAGAGATATCATGCTGAACTACTGATAAACAAAGTTCTCATAACTGGCTTGAAAAACAATTTGACTGATGATACAGACTTGACTGAAGTGTACAAAACATAATTTTTACTATAAAACCTTAGTTTAGAGTTAATAGTTTAACTGAATTGTAAATATATGTAGTAGGTATTTATAATATTTTTTTGTTTTTTATTGTTACCTATATCTTGTCTAATATTATCTGCTTAAATATGCAAAACATCCCACCGTGTTTGAGGTACCTAATTGCTAAGAATAGTTTATAAGTAAGGTATTGACACTCACGAGTTGTTCCCAGAGCTGGGCTCTTCCCAGGGTACATCACTCTCCACTGCACTGCTCTCGGATGCCACCAAATACATAGACCTACAAAATATTGTCTTTGTACATCACAATAAATACTTAAATAACTAGTTACCTATTGTAATTCATAGCAAGATACAGATGTTTGGAAACCTACCTTAAATATCCAGTACTGAAGTCTAGTGCGACTTTAAAAATAACACAAATACTTACATATTTTTAAACTGCAATTGCATGAAACTTCTCAAAACATATACCCTTTTTATGCATGAGACTTGCAGAAATGCTACTACGACCGAGACCTAGCAGCTTTAACCAAGTAACTTTCCAGAATCATTACTGCAGCCGGGCAGCAGAATTACCGGCAGGAAAGTTCTGATTCTGCAGTCAACAATTTGCTTGTTATATACCTATGTGCTGCAGTAAACTGTGAAAGGCAGGATTACCTGGCAGGCACATATAAATGAGGCGGGGGAGGAGCGGCACGACGCGACGCGGATCGAGCGCGGCGAGCACGTGAGGCACGCCCCAACAGCACCGACTCTGCAAAATTATATTTTCAGTACCTATCTAGGTACATATAATTAACAAACAGACCAGAATCACCGAGGTTACCCTGTTGCTGGCTTTAAATAAAGCCAATGAGCTCTGGCAAAAAGTAAGCTGCTTGCAATAAAGAGGTACTATGCGACTGTTAATAAATACTGTCAGTTTCGGACTTGCTGTCAAGGTAAGATTATGATGGCTCAATCAACCAATCGAGCTAACACAAGTCATTTTTGCGAGAGGATTGGTGTGCGGGGGGGTGGATTTATAGGATTTACCCCGGCAAAATGTGTGGGACGACTTTAGAAGAATTTCCGATGGTGCCGACGGTTTTGGGATTCATCTAGCTGAGCCCAAGGGTTGTTAGCTGTGTAGGTACCTGATATAGGGTCGCTGTCGCTGTTATCGTTCCTTTCGCGCCTCCAGCCGGTGTCAGCGGCGGGCGCGTCGGCGGCCACCCCGAACAGACCCGACACCGCGCCCGCAACTACGCGACGCGCTGACTTCGCCGTCGTCTACGCATTTTAGGTAGGTAAAACATCTTATATTATAGGGACACTCAATATTAACCATATGCCATTGCAATGTTGTGTAAATAACTTAGAACAAGCTCTCCTATGTATTTGAAAATATTAATTGCCTAATAATCTTCAAGATCATAGCACACTCACAGATACATTTATATCAATCTCGGGCACGTTTTCCAGATTGGCAGCTTTCTCGGCAAGAGTCTTCAGTTCTGAGTTGTCGGGCGTTGGGCCCTCTGCTAGCTTTATCAGTTCGAACAAGTAGTCACGGAACACCTCATCGGAAACTGATGGCATAATGGAGTGGGGGTGTTAAGTTAGATGTATAAGAGAAGGTCACAACATACAATGTGGCGTTGACTTTGGCGGATTGCAGTACAGAGCTAGATTTTATAGGCTTTATTATTGTTAGGCATCAGCGCCATCAGCAAAAGAACGGACACAACTGTCACTAACCCGCTTGGTATGATACTGATACTTCGTTAAGCGCCATGCACACCAACGCGGCAAGCCAAATGTCCTAATCTAACTATGTGTCAAGCCAAACAAAGTGCGACTTTAAAACTAGCTCGCTCACCTGCGGCTTTTGTATGAAGATATTGTTCCTAAAAGATTACATATTTTGAATCACTTACCCGGTTTCTGAATTTGTATCTCAATCACCTGCTGCATCCCTGGAGCAAACATTTGCCCTTGTATCGGATACATTTGTGTTAGCTGACCATATCCCATTGATCCTTGCATTAAGTTCACTGGCATTTGACCACCAGCTACTGGCATTGGGGCACCAGTAAATGTCATCTGGCCACTAGTTACAGGCATCTGAACACCAGTTTGTGGCATTTGGACACCTTGTAGTGGCATTTGACCACTAGCAAAAGGTATTTGGGCCCCTGGAAGTGGCATTTGACCACTAGCAAAAGGTATTTGGGCACCCGGAAGTGGCATTTGGGCACCGGGTAGTGGCATTTGAGCACCATGTAGTGGCATTTGGGCACCATGTATTGGCATTTGGACACCAATATTTTGCATCTGACCACTAGTGAGTGGCATTTGAACACCACCATGTTGCATCTGGGCACCAATTATTGGCATTTGGACAGTAGTTTGTACAGCATTGAATTGCATTGTTGGCGTTGTACTGCCAACTTTGGTCTCAAAGCTTGTCTTGTTTGACGGAAATTGTGCGGGCACATTCAGTTGGTTCGAAGTTGGGATGGGTGGCTGGTTTGGAATTACAGAGGTTGGCATTATTGGAGCTGCTTTTCCGTTGACCAGCAAATCAGGAGTTGGTTGTTTTTGCTCGTGACCTAAAATGTTTGAAAAGCGTTAATGACGGTATTTTCTACACTAGTTTCATAAGATAAACCACTTTGTATTATGAAGCAACCTAGAAAAAATCCCTTGTAGTGATCGTTATCAAACAAAAACTTCGTTACTCAGTCTGGTAGACTTTCCTTGCCGTACGAGGTAGTTTTAACGTACCCAGGGATCCTGTAGCTCCTAGGTCCATCTCCTGTGTGTATGCCATGACGTTAAGTGCTGAAGATAGCGCGGGGGCTACTCCACCACCTTCGCTCCCCGCGTGCGGCACCAGCGCGCCGCTTGATGACGTTACGCAGTCTGGAGGAGGTGCGGCGCCGCGACGACTAAGGATATACAGAAAATGTTATTTAGCTTTAGGTACTTACAAGCCGTCTACTCTAAAGCTCAAATTACAAGTTCAGTGTTTAGAGTCCATGTAGGTCACAAAATTTTTGCGACTCAAAATGACTCAATAGATGCATAATTATTAATTAGATCTCTACCTACTAAAATGGTTAACGTGTTGCAATCACTAAACAGACACTCGACTAATTACATTATTAAAATGTGTGTGGTTTAACTTTTATTCGGGTGCAAAAACATTCTTCCAGTACCTAATTATTGTTTAAGTTGAACTTGAACTTAACGGCGTCATAACGGGGGTTCAAGATTATTGTCGCTTGAGTGACAGACCTCTCCAGAAATGTCGGGGTCGCCGCATTCGTGGGTTATATAAATACGTAGTACCACAGTTTGCGGATATTAGCCACATTAATCGACGAATACCAATAACACTGCACATTTTGGTTAAAGTAACTGTAGTAGTAACTGAGAGTACCTACGCAGTCAAAAAGGCAGGTATTAAAAAAAAAACACACGTACTTGAGTGGTGCCTTGGTAGGCGTAGATATGGACACTCTACCCCACATCAGCCGACGTAACTCCTCGCCGCTGATGCCGCGACGACGTAGCTCGGCGATCGTCACCTTACCGACACGCTGCCGAAAGTTTTATACTGGTTAACATTAAGTACCTATGTCCGTCCACTGAAATCCATAATTAAAAAAAAAACACTTTCTTCTTTGAAAAGTACATAACTGGGCCAGCATATTTTGCCAGCGCTGGTCGTAAAGGCAAAAATTAAGAGATAATTATGTTAAATTATTTCCTTATAATTCACTACTTACATGTCAAAACATGATGTATTTGTAGTACTTCAGTTAAAACTGAACGAATTCTTCAAGTTCAAATGCTGCATTTCTTAAGTCCGTACGGTTTAGGACTGTCAGTTTCAACTGCAGGTGTGTAGCTTGCTTAGTATAGTGCGTACCAACTTAAGGATATACTTACACAAATGCAATAATAAAGAACATAAAAATCTTTAGTACCTACTTAGTAGTGTCATTTCGCCGTCCCCGGAGAATATAATGGCATTCGCAAAAACACAACTTTTCAGAACAAAATAAAAACCGATTTTTGACGACTGCTTGCACGTTAGGTAGGTACTGAACTATGAACTTTCATTTGAGCTTATTCGATTCTACTTATGTTTAGTAATTGGCAAGCAGTCGTCAAACATCGGTTTTTATTTTGTTCTGAATAATTGTGTTTTTGCGAATGCCATTATATTCTCCGGGGACGACGCGGCGATTTCATCTTGTACAATAGGTAGGTTTTATACGAAATACCTAATATTTCGTATAAAAATAATCTAACTCGTATCAAACCACACATTACCTACTTCGTAACCATGACAAATAATCTGATTTCTTACTATCAACATTGTTCGAGACACAGTTGATCGTCATTTGTTTTTAGTTAGCTGCACAGGTCATACACCAAACAGCATGCTTATAACGGGTTCACACGGTTCGATTTTAATTGATTAACAAAAGTTGAAACGTTTTGTTCCTTCAAATTGGTTCAATTTGATTGAAAACCTGTTCAGACGGTTCAAGTCACATGCGATTTGGCAGTTGATCAACTAGAATCGAATCGTGTGAACCTGGTATTAGGCGTATATAGTTCAGCCACAGTTACAATCCATAGGTCCTGTACTTTTTTTTTTTTTTTGTTCAGGACCACTCGCAAATAAAGCTTCGAAAGCTTTTTGTATGCTCAACCGGACTATTCCTGGGGTGGCCAAAAATTACTTTAAGGCCCCCAGCCAGGGCTTACAAACTAGGAACATAAATTAAACGCCGATCACTAAGGGCACCCCCTGCGGGGTTAGAACCACGGCTTAGTGCGTCGTTGAGAGATAACAAGGGTCGGGCTGGGCTAGGTCCTGTACAGTTGCGCAACGCCTTTTATGTCGGGCGATGTCACCGCCCGGGCCCGTGTAGGCGTTGCCCTACTGTATGCAGCCCCGGACTGGCCATAACGGCAAATCGGGCAAATACCTACACCGGCCCGGTGTGGCCTGATGGGCCGGTCACACAGTCTGAGAAATCGAAAGAGTGAGGGGAACGTCAAAAAAAAAAGGTCGTCGAACTATCGCTTGAAAAAGAAGCCGCAAAATTGTTTGTGTTTGTAAATGCACCCAAGATACAGGAGAAAGAATGAGGGGAGTGTCTAAAAAAAATAAAACACGGTCGTCTATTTTTTTTGACAGCACTGGGCCGACCGTCTCTCAAATGCCCGGGCCGATTTCAGGTCCCAGACCGGCCCTGACTGTATAGACAGTTCCGTCTTTACCATAAGGGCACATGGGGCACGAGCCCAGGGCCCCCGGTCTGAAGGGGACCTCGAAATGCCGAAACCCAGTGCAACCATGTATTTTTCAATAAATCTATTTTAAAAATCACATCGGTTTCTTAGTTCAACGCATCATTAACAAAGCACTTAGATAACTAGGGTTGCACAGCAAAACGTTGCTCAGCAGAAGTTTTCTTTAATTTGAGACAAATTGCTGCTAACTTCGGACTTTGTAACTTTTCACTACCATATTAAAACAACTTGAACTACCTACAAGTTAGTGTCAATGTAATAACCAATTATGTCACTGAACAAAAGTACATTCTGATGTTATTCACGTTCTTTTTGGCTTTCCAAAAGGGGCCTTAATTCTCTGTGCCCAAGGGCCCCTGCATAGCCTAAGACGGCTCTGTGTATAGATTGTAAAACTGTGACTGCACTGTGCTGCCTGTGCGGCCTGCGCCACCGTATAGGTACCCCTAGGATAACTGCAACTACAAACAAATAGCCATCAACTGCCTCAATCGAGCCCCAGAGGTTAGCCTTACCTTCCAATTAGTCAACGCGCCCTTCCTCTGCTTAGCCCTTGTCTTAGCCGCACTCTTGATCACCATGACAGCTCTCACCTCGTATCTAGGATCGTCAGATGGTCCTAGACCTATCGAGTACTCTTGTAGGTACTTGTGAGCGTCCTCTTGGGCCACTGACCTTTCTAGAGATACTACTATTTTTGCCCACTACAAGAAAAAGTTGGAAATATTTAAATGCTTATGGTATGGTTCATCCACAATTTGCTGATGATGTAAGAAGATTTTATTAAATAGTGACTCGTCCCGCTTTTCCCGTAAATCGCCAGTTACTGCTGTGATAAGTCTGAGAATTTTCCTGACTTTCCAAAACAGTAAAGTCAGGATTTTTTTGACATTAAAAGAGGAAAGTATTTATAGGTACCTTGAAAAAATGCTACAATGTGGGCGGAGTGCATTTTAAAACAAGGCGTACGGTGCATATTTTGACAATCTCGCTACCTTCACCCACATACAGCATTCAGACAAAATCATAACTGAAAACTCAGGGACATTGTCAGAAAATCTCATTATTAGATCTGATAATCCTAGACATAGATATTATAATAAATGTTACCTGTTTAACCCATTCCTTCTCCGACTGCTCGATGACATGCGCATATGTGTTGCCCATCATAGCTATCAACATATTCAGTAGTAGGATCGGTACGAAAACCATGAACACTGCGAATACCGTCTTTGATAGATTCGGGTACGTTGTCATGCTTAGGTCTGTGTACTGTAAGAAGTTTTATTACACATATTTATGGAGCCTACTGTGCATATTGGAGCTTTCGGGAGCTCCCCACAAGCGACAATCGCTGAGCGATTATTTTGTCGCCAAATATAAAATATGAGCAACTTTTTGTAGCACGTGGGCGTTTCAGTAGTGAACTCTAGTTTATATTCGGTGACACAATAATCGCTCAGCGATTGTCGCTAATAGGCAAGCTCCCTAAAAAATCTCATAACGGTTATGTGTAAATTCTTATTTCCTAAATTAATAAATTCTCAACTAGCTTTTGCCTGCGACTCCGCTTGAGTAGGTAATTACTTTTGTTGGAGATAAAAAGTATAGTATATAAAGAATTATGTCAGCGAAAAACTTATTCTGTACTCTTTATAGTTTTTACGTACCTACCTACTTATTGTAAATTTTTACCACCGCGGCCGCAGTTTTTGTTGCCCCTAGACCAGACCAATCTTCACTAACCAAGGTCTCAATTTCTCTTAGAATTAGTACAATACCTACCCATAGCACAATTTTAAAAATTACGAAAACAGCAATCGTTTTTTGAGCTGGCTATATATACTTAATAAAAAAAAAACTTGCGAGTGTTCGCGGTTGTGTATGAGTACTAAGTTTAGCGAGTCTAGTCTATTAATTTTAGTCTTACAGTCAGCATCAATTATTTAATATAAGAATAACGTAACTAATTATCAAAGTAGCGTATTGTTCTAAATTACCAATATAAATCTTTAGACTCTAGAGCAGGGATTCCCAAACTGGGATCCGCGGAACCTAGGGGTTCCGTAGAATAGTCATCAGGGTTCCGCCAAAATTATTTATTATTAGCTAGGTATTAAAAAATACCATTATCTAATATCACTATCTATTCAATAGTGGGGTTCCATAAAATAAAAGGTATTTGGTTGGTGTTCCGTTATTTTTAAAGTTTAGGAACCCTTGCTCTAGAGTATTAAGTACTTATCTAAATTATCTACTCTACCAAAATAATAATTAGTACCTAACTCCACATTAGTGAAGGATATTGATTATGATTTGGTATAGGTATGAAACTTACACTGTAGTCTCCCATAGTGATCTGAAACAGCGCCATCCACGTGCTAGGGTAACTTGAGAATAACGTGGATTGCACGTTTGGGAACCCTAGAACATACCAGTAAGGATAAGAATTGCGATATAAAATCGATTGACGCTTATTTATGGATATATGGATACTTGCAGAAGACACGAGAGCAATTCTAATGTACTTCATAAAGGACAACGTGGTACCTCTATAGTAAGTGGGACTGCGAGGATCTGAACAGAACGATGAAGTAGATGTCGTCCGTGATAATGATGTCTATGACGTCAACTGATGACACCACAGCTAATTATATTTGCTTTATATAGGACAACATGGTACCTTTGTATAGAAAGTAGGACTGCGAAGATCCAAACAGAACGACGAAGTAGATGACGCCGAAGGTAAACATGTCGCCCGTGATTATGCTGTCGATGACGTCAACTGATGACACCACAGCTAATAATATGTACTTAATATAGGACAACAGTACCTTTGTATAGAAAGTAGAACGACACGTTTGACGACACGTTTGGTGCAGTGGCTGAGCGATCGGCTTCTGCGCTACGGGTCGTGGGTTCGATTCCCGCACGGAACAAATCTTTGTATGGCCTACAGATAGTTGTTCCGGGTCTGGATGTTTGTGCGTGTGAAGATTTGTGTCTGTAAACGCACCCACGATACAGGAGCAATCCTAGTGTGGGGCAACGTTTTTAAAAAAAAAAGAATAAAGAAAAAAAAGAAGGATTGCGAGAATCCGAACAACACGATCGAGTAGATAATGCCGAAGGTGAACATGTCGCCCGTGATCATGCTGTCGATGATGTCAACTAATGACGCCACAGCTATTAATATATGCTTCATATAGGACAGCAGTACCTTTGTATAGAAAGTAGAAGGATTGCGAGAATCCGAACAACACGATCGAGTAGATAATGCCGAAGGTGAACATGTCGCCCGTGATCATGCTGTAGATCATCGTCACGAACGGACCCGTCAGCTTCACCGCACTGCGAAAAAACACAGTATAGCGTGATTACCTGAAACCGTGTTCCAAGCAGAAAGAAGAAAAAGGTTTTTCCGTGTGGAATTCCTCAGTAGCAGCCCGGAGTTTGAATTTGTACCCGGTTGATGGCAATAGGCTCTATTACATGGGACTTAAACATAACGGCGAAAGGAGGGTGTTACTATAAACCTTTGCCCAACCCTTCGGGGAATATAGACGAGATGTTATGTGTCCAGAAGTCTTTTCCAAAGTATGTTGGGGTTCAATCACAGTGGAGCGTGGACAAAGGCCTCTTATATAAAGTAGATTTGCTATACTTGACAAGCAGGTAGGTGGCTGCCTACTCCGAAAATCGAACTGCGAAGTTTCGGCTGACGGATCGAACGTTTTCCAACCACGAAAATGGTTAGTTACGGGGTGTCCTGCGTAAGCGACGAAAGCGACGAACGCGACAAACGCGATCAAGACAACGGCATTCCCTACTAGCGGCCTATGTAGCGAGACGCGACGTAACGTGTATTTGTTCTACGTCGTGTCGCGTCGCGTCGCAACGCGTCGCGTTTGTCGCTTACGCAGGGCACCCCGTTAGTTTTTCGCGATTTGACATTTTGTCTTTCGTTCACCCTACTGGACATCTAGTAATTCGTTGTTGGTTCTTTGATTGTATATTTATAATTTTGATGTTCGTCATTGTTTTGTTTCGATACGAAAGTTCAATGTTCGTTTTTTAGAGGAGGCCCCCAGGAGCCGGAGACCGGTGACAGGGTTCTGCCACAATCTATTGGTGACTAGAGCTTCATCAGTCAATGGTGGCAGGTTAGTTTAACGTTTTGCTAAGGTGAATTTTGTTTGCTACGTCATAAGAGGGTCATCATGTTTACATAACTCACCCAGCGAAGAACATCAGCAGAAACCAGCAGCCTGGCAGAAGGAAGATCAGTAGCGCTTCCTCCAACATCGGCAGCCGCATTAGTCGCGCTGGTATACATGCTAAGAGTAGCAAGTTTGATATTAGGAAGATGAACTTCGCTGGCTCGTGAATCTGAGAGTATAGGAGAAAGTAGGAAAATTGTTAAAAGCCGATTAATAAAGCATTAAAAGAGAGGCGAGCTTCGAAACTTCTGGACGGTTTGATGAGTGTTGCCGTGGTCTTGGACGCGTGGTTGTTGTTTACATATCAAGAGTTCATGCCTTTGAGAGGATGCGATGTCAGACAAGAGGCCAAAGCTGAGGATACCAAAATCCCCACTAGTTGGCCTGAAGAGGTCAGAAGAAGTCGCTTTGTGCCGAGCCGTGAGTTCTAGTGTGTGGGTTATAATTTATGAGCTACATCTGGCTAGGCTGTCAGCACGGAATCGCATTTTTCATGCTTTATCCTTTTTTGTCGCTCAGGAACGTCATTTAATAGAGCGAGAAAGACAGCATAAGTGCTATCGAGCGCGGTCTCGTGCTGTCGCGTGCGGTCTCACGCTGTCTTCCTCGCTTTATTAAATGAAGTTCCTAAGCTACAGAAAAGGATAGAGCATGAAAAAACGCGTTTCTGTGCTTACAGACGTGGTTCAACACTTACTTAATAGTATTTGGAAGAGTTTCGTCGTTTTGACCGTAGATATTTCACCAATAAGGCTACACGAACATCGTATCTTCGATCAACTACACTAAATTTACCAACCAAGCGTCTCGTAGGGAGCATTGCCCAGAGCGTAGTGACTACGAGCATATTCTGCCCATTTTGGATGAGGCTTATATCCAGCTGAAGATTGCAATCTGCGTACAAGTCAAACACTTACCAACTGTTTAAAATAAGCCACCAGTCCCTGATTCTTGAGCTCATCTCCCTGCTGCAGTATAATATAACACAGGGTGCTGGCCAAAGTCCCCAGTTCACTGGCTAACCGTATGCCACCCCTCGCGTCAGAGACTTCGAGACCCCAGTCCGGGTGGGCGTCAGCTTCGGCGCTGCTGTGTCTAAGGTACACGGATAGGGAAAGGAGGAGGAGATGGAGCATTAAGATGAGGAGGCGTTTGAGGAACTTGTTCTGTAATAGTATGAAGGATTAGCAGACATTCAATACTATTTAATCTCTTTGAGGATTAGTAATTGTAATTTGATGCTAGATGTATTTTTGGTGACGGGTGGTTCATAGTACCGGTAATCGTACAACATAGACAAAATATACGTACTCTAGCAAACGTCTTCCATTTTTCTTCTAGTAGCCTCTGAATAATGCCGCCATCCAACATATTGAGATGCTCTTGTTTTGTACCGTTCAGGATTATGAACAACGCTGAATTCCAATCTAAAAACATCACCTTAGTTGTAGCTTAAACTTTTGTGGAAATAAATGAGAAGGTTATAGGTATACTAACGCTGAATGACCAATTCAATAATTTCAATAAGATTTCTTTTTCGTGCACATAATATCGTCACCGGAAAGCCAATACTACTTAAACGCCATTTTGGCCAAAAATGGCGCTTAAGTAGTATTGGCTTTCCGGTGATGTATAAACTACAAATAATATGATTTAGGTAAGAGTGATGGTATGCAGTGATCCATAAATGCTCTTTATTAAAATTCTTATAAACTACAATGTTTCTTAGACACATTTTTTTAAATCTAATTGCATTGCACCCTACTGCAATGTAGGGTGAGTCGAGTCGGGTGTGGCCGGCTGGCTGTCAATCAATATGACGTCGAGCCACGGGTGCAAGCGACATTTTCATACCACCATACCCTTTTTTATAAGTAGGTAAAGTACCATTATAGTACCAGTATAACTTGGTATTTTATAGCGGTGGCGCTGCTTGCGAAAGCAAAACGCGATAATTTATGTCAAATTCAATACATTTTCATTTAGTTCCATATTTCGCAGAGTGCCAAGTTATTCTGGGCGGAGTTTATGTAAGTAACATTGCACCCGCGGCGCGCACTGCCAACGCCATGTGCGATGATCTCACTAAAACCAACGCTCCTGACCTTTATGAAGGACAAGGATGGCTCTTTTGTTATGGCTTAATTTAAAAAAGTATCGTGTGGAATAAGTGGGTACTTTTCAAAGTACTTCGTAACCTACCTGTTTTATAACAGAATGTCGTCCAACCGCGCGTACATAAATAAAATGTTAATTTACATCTACTAGAGCTGTTAGCGCAGCGCGATGTATTGAAACTGTCTGGTTTCCTGTGACGCATAGGTATGGCGAAGGGTGAGGCAGGGAAAATGGCAAATCACAGCTTTATAATGTTGTTTTGCTTTTAATGTAGATTACTTTGTCGTCGACAAGTTTACTTATTAATAAAAAAGGACTGCAGTCTCTTAGTTAGGAAGTCTGTGTATGTGCAAATTAATGTAGGTACTTACCTACTTATTAAGAATAATAAGTACCTAAATAAAAATTCGTATTATAACTAAAAAATAATAAAATTCAACTTTGGGTCGCCAAAAGGTAGCTAGGTAATGGCTCAAACGCTACTCAATCATAAGTAGCGGTTAAGTTCGTGCTGTCACTGTCACTTCGCCTTAAACTGACAGTGACAGCACGATACTAACGGCTACTTAAGATTGAGCAGCGTTTGAGTATTTGGCCATCAGTCTGAACAATATAACAAACCTTTCCCTGGAACTGAGATGTATACAACGTGTTACATAATTCACCATGAAGAATGTAAATAATCAAGTAGTCTTTTATGGTTGTTGTCATTTACTTCTCAGAGGAAATTAGGTAAGAATGTAAATAATTAGTTTTATTTTTTCAGGGTTGCGTTTCAGTGATGATTATTTTATGTTAAATTTTTTTTAATTTTATTTTAGGTACTACGGTTTTCAAATATTGCCAATAGACTCTTTACAAGGGACCTTTTAACCCCCTTTCGGCTTTAGGGGTATTTTTGTAACACGTTGTATACCTAAAAAATAAAATGTACTTATTACTTACTAGTTCTCCCATCAGGCAGCAATGTATCGAGTGCATTCAGCGGGTAAGCAGAGCACGTGATATTGGAGTACCGCCAGAACTCCTTGGCGGATAGCTCTAGCATCTCCCTGAAGACGGAAGCACGACCCAACTGGCAGGCCAGCGTTAGAGGCGTGAACCCCGCCAGATTCATACGACCGTTGCTGGCTGGGACTTTTGGGTGACGGAGCGCGTAGCCAAACATGTCCTTTAGGAAGTACTTATGTATGTATTACTGCATATGTGCCTTGTTGGTCTAATGTTGGCAAGCGCGACTGCTGATCGTGAGGTCCTGAATTCGATCCCCAGGTCGGGCAGTGTTATTGGGGTTTCCCATTTAGAATCCTTTAGTATCAGCCCAGAGTTTGGATTTGTGCCCGGTTGGTGGCAATAGGCTCGCCCCTTATCACATGGGACTTAAACATAACGGCGAAATGAGGGTGTTACTATACACCTCTGTCCAACCTTTCGGTGAATACAGGCGTGATGTTATGTTTATGTGTTACATACCTGTTTAATTGTACTCTTAATACGATTTTGAGTGTTCTAACAATTGATTGAACTTAAAAGACATATTTTTGAGATACGTGGTACAGATAACATCTTATTATACCAATTCGCAATTTCTAAATTAATTAACTTTATTCAACCATCGTACAGTATACGAATAAAATAACTTTACCCCACTGAAGTGAGGAACAGAACGTTAAAGCCTAGTTTCAGAGCGGCAAAGTTATTTCACGTGAACTGTACATAGCATTATCTACCAGTCAAGCTTAGGGCCATAGGCGTATTCAGGGTGGGGCAGATGGGGTGCTTGCTCCACCCTGACACACGAAAGAATTCAGAAGAATTTGGTAAATTCAGTCAACCCGTCACCCACACAGAACAATTACCCAAAATAGGCAGACTAATGCGACTCGGTCTATACTTATTTGGACCTCAAAAATAAGGATATGGGGCATAATTGCCTCGTTATCCCAGTCTGCACTTCCAAATTTAATGAAAAGACAAATATTTACTGTCTGACTGAGTGTGCCCCACCCTGGAAAATCCAGCCCAATCATGGCTACGCCCATGCTTAGGGCGATGTACAGATGATATGAACTTACCAATTTATCACAAACGACCACCATATGCAGTATCATGTTTCCAAACGAATCCTGGGCGTCAGGATCTGCCCCGGAGTCACAAAGCAGGTTGTACACGCCTTCATTAGCACAACAAGCCGCCCAGGCTAGTGGGTACTCGCCTAAGTACGCTAGACCCTCGTAGTTGGTCTGCCTCGCTGGAGGCACACGTTGTTGATCGCGGGGCAGGAAGAAGCTTCCTGTGTAAGAACAAAGTTGTTTAAAACTAGGAAGGAATCTTCCGGACCTTTTCCCAATTATTTTGGGGTCAGCTTCCAGTCTATCCAGATGCGGCTGAATACCAGTATTTTACAAGGTGCGACTGCCATCAGACCTCCGCTACCCAGTGACTGGGCACTGCCGTTGTCAGACTTTCGGGCTTCTGACTAGTAACGACTGTCATAGGTATTCGTATGACACCCGGGCCCAACGGTTTAACGTGCTCTCCGAGGCACGGATGGTCTCGATGTGTAACGAACGGTCATCCATCTACGGCCTAACTGCTTAACCTCGCAAAACATATGATCGGCGCGGTTGTCGAGCCCCGAGGAATAAACGCTTAGACGAACTTACCGATAGCTCTCTGATTGACGTCGGCGCCTGCTTCCACTAGGTCTTGAACTAATTCGTTGTTGCTGTAAGCTATAGCCAGGTGAAGGGAACTGGCTCCTACAAGAAAGGATTATCAATATCAACAGACTATAATACGAACATTTACAGTACACCGTGAAGGTGTAGGTAAAGATGGAGACCACACAATGAACACCTACTGTAAACAATTGGGGCAATTGTTGGAGCAATTGGAAATATTAAAACATAATACAGATAGATTTACACTACTATTTCAGTGTTCCCAAGGAGGGTTGACGACAGGCAGGCGGCCGGTCATAAAACAATAAGCCAAAACCTCTAACAACATGGATTTATGAAATACAGTCATGTTGTGCCGAGCCCACCTAGTGTGGGATAAGGGCAGGAAGAAGAAGACAGATAGATTTACACTGTTGAATGACCAAACTAATTTAGTCCCCTCCCCATTATTACGTATTTGTGTGGGTAGTTCGACACAAATAACAGGTCGAGGCAATGTATACAAAGGGGCGCGCGCTACGCAGTCATGTCATTCGCGTCCAAGCGAAAACGAAACATCTCCTGAGGATGCCCCGTGGAGGGGCGAAACACGTGTCGTATCGGTTTGATTTTTTTGTGTGTTGCATGGTAATCTATGGTTGCATGTTATTAATCGCACCTTCTGCATTTGCAAATAGTTGCGGGCGGGAGGGCGGTGCTGCATACTGCATTCAGGCTTGATTAACTGTTTTCGCGGAATTAACACTTAATATTTTTATTGTAATTTGTATGTCATGGATTTCCTCAAAGTGACGCCTGATTCCATCATTTACCTAATGAACATTTATGTGAACCGTGTGTGTGACTTTTAAATGAACATTTGGCGTTGAATATTTACTTTGGTAGTCTATCATAACATAACATCACGCCTGTATTCCCCAAAGGGTTGGGGAGAGGTGTATAGTAACACCCTCATTTCGCCGTTATGTTTAAGTCCCATGTAATAGGGGGCGAGCCTATTGTCATCAACCGGGCATAAATACAAACTCCGGGTTGCTACTGAGGAATTCCACACGAAATAACCCAATAACACTTTGCCCGACCTGGGAACCAAACCCAGAACCACACGATCAGCAGTCGCGCTTGCCAACACAAGACCAACGAGGCAGCAGTCTGTGTCTTTCTAAATAAGTACCCTATTTAGAAAAAGATAAAATATTTAGTTTGGAAATGTATCTCTTTCTAAATAGCGTCTTTGAAAAGAGACCACAAAAGTAAGGCCAAATGTTTTCAGTTTCAGTAGGTGCTTCGTTGTGTGGTATCCATCTTTATCTATAGCTTCATGTAATACGCCTAATACACGATAGCAAATTACGAAAACGGTAACAGTTTATGTGAGCTCGCTAAAGTCGCTATACTCTATCTCTCTTACTCACCCGGAAGAAAAAAGAGTCAAATATAATTATTTTTTTGTAATATATGATTTGAAGTTAGTGTTACTTCAAACTTACCTAAATATTCTTCACCTTCGACTACATCCAGTGACAATTTTGGAAAGCATTTCACTAGCGTTCTTGCTAATCTCGTGTGAATCTGAAAATAAGCGACAATAGTCATATTCATACTTTGAAAAAACTGCTCCACACTAGGATTTCTCCTGTATCGTGGGTGCGTTACGCCCAGATCCAGAACAATTATCTGAGCCCCTAGCACGAGTTTATAGCAAAATCGAGTAGTTATCGTAACGTGTATACCAGACGAAAACGATTTCGATACTATAGTAAAGTATTTCGGCAGCACGAGTTCTTATAAACGTCTTACGTTAACTCGATACTATAACTTAACTATAGTTATTATAGGCCGAGAATCCAATAGCGAATGGAATGGTTTGGAGTGAATGGTGCGTTCGGAAACCTGATAAAAATGTTTATAAAAATATCAAAACGTAAAAAAAAACAAATTTTTGTTCGGTTTTGATTTTTCGAACGCTCCCGTCAATGGTTTGACGTTTGACGCTTGTTAAATCAAATGTTTTGAAAATTATAATACTTTTGTGTTTGTTGTTATTAACATAAAATGTCGACAAGGACGAGTCACACACACCCAATTCCTCCTAATGGTGGAATTTATGGAAAAGTAAATACATCACGGAAGGAAGGAATGAAGTGAAATGAAATCAAGAATTATGTTTACTATTAACTATTCAATAATAGATATACTTTATTGTACATTGATAGAAAGAAAAAGGGCAAACAAGATTTGTCAAAACCCTCTGGTGGGCCCCGAGAGCGCCAGTGGTGCAATGAACGGTGGAAGGAGCTCACTGCCGTCTTAAACAGTGAAGGAGAGGGCAAGACAGCATGGATGACAGGATGGGCGATTTTTAAGTCACAGCCCAGAGTCTGGATTTCTGCCTGGTAAAAGGCTCACCCCCTATTAAATGAGACTTAAAAATAAATAGTCACCTCTGCCTAACCCTTCGGGGAGCTGTGATGATGTGTGTTAAATAAATGTTATTTTTAAATCATTGGTGTTTTTTTATTATGTACAATCTTATCATATCAATGATTGTAATTGGTATAAGACTGTTTTAATTATAGTAAAATAAATAAATTATTTACTCTTTATTTTAATTTATTTATTTATCTCTTTTAAAATAATTTCATGTAAGTACAATCAGGTATTGTTACAATGTAGTCACATAAAATTATTTGAGAACAATGCAGGTTAGGGTAAAAAAATATACTAATAATAACTTACATTTTGATGGGGATAAACTCAAAACTCATTTATTCAAAATAGACTAGAATTATTTAGTTATTTTTGAACGTCAATTTAAAAATATGGTACAACTGAAAATCTATAACTTAAACAACAGAAAAAATCAAATTCTAATCCTACTAATGAGTAAGGTCCTCAGTGCTTGACCTCTCATTAGGTCATCACCACCAACATCTTGCATCTTGTAACACACAACAAGCTATTATTATATTTGCACATTTCTCAGGTGTGTAGTGCAGAGCTCGGTCTTTGTTTAAACATCTCCACCTGTTTTTTAATCTGCCAAAAGTATTTTCAATGACTACCCGGGCCTTGCTGTGAATAGTTGTATAATTGGCTTCAGGGCTTCCCTCAATTGCATTTAGAATAGGAGTCATCATCCAAGGTCTTTGTGGGTATCCAGAATCACCTGTAACAAATAAACCTTATTTAATCTAGTTTTCAGTGAAATTACAATATTTCAGTAAATGTACATAACATCAAATATTACATACCCAGTAACCACACATGCTCATTGTTATTATACAACTGCTGCATATATCTATTGACCTGGCTGTTTTCCCAGATAAATGCACCATGTGGCTCCACCATATTTTGTATTGACATTTAATATGTTGCAATCACTATCACAAACCTGTTGAAGAATATATATTTTAAATCCTTGATTATTGCGGATAATATAGCCTAGAACAATCTTGGAAACATTATAAACTTACAATTTGCAAATTCAGGGAATGAAAATGCTTTCGGCAATAAAAAAGGTGTACATGATTTGATTTTGGTACATTGCAATAATTCTATTGCTGTTTTATAATAAAATATAATTTGGTAGGTACCTTGTGCTCCAAAGTTATTCTCTGGGTCGACTTGAGACCACTTTTGCAACGTACCTCGTTACACAGGAATTTAAGCTTCTTTGTTTAGCCTGTACCTATTTTTAAATTCATTCTCACTAATATTTAATGGATCCATCATATTTCGAAGACGAATCCGTTGTTTTATCAAGCTGTAATAAGAGTTACAATAAGTTACAAAAATGGTTTATCAAAAGAAATTATTGTGTTTATAAACAAAAAATAGGTAAGTTTTACTAACCTCATTTCACTTCTTCTTCTAGCCTCATCAATTAAACGGAAGGCAAAATAATAATACCCTGCGTGTCTCTTTGTGCCATTATTACACTTTAAAACCTTATAATTTCAAAAAACAATCTTGTAGGTTAGGTTTCTCACTAAGAAAAAGTCAGTGAGATAGTTATCGTATTGGTTTCGACCCAGCTATCGAGAAACTCGAAACTAAATGTCAAAATGAAAACTCGTGCTACCGATTCTCATACATTTGGTGCGATAACGTGACGTTTACTTTTCGATAACTATTCGAAAACGGTTGTCAAAAACCTGTGCTACCGATTGCTTAGTTCCAAATACGCACACGTGGCGCTAGTAAAATTGTCATACAAAATTTGTCGATAACGAAACGATAACGTTAACTACACGATTTGGCAAAAACTCATGCTAGGGGCTCTGTAGACCGTACAAATATTCGTTCCGTACGGGAATCGAACCCACTACTCGTAGCGCAGAAGCCATCAATCGGTCAGCCACTGCACCGAACGTGTCGTCATATTTTATATTACCTACCTTGTACCATTCTCCACTAGCATTAAATTTAATTCTCAAGTTAATAGTATCGATTCTGTAGCACATTTTGACAGTACTAAACTAGACTAAACGCAACTGTCACTTTCTTTTTCTATTGAAACAGAAAGAAACAAACACCCTTAGTTGTTTAAATGTTTTCAAACTTTCGCGATTTGTACACATTATAAAAATACTAAATCGGGTCTAATCGCGTTGAAAATTTTTATAAGGCAGAAAAATACCTTATTTACCGACGTTTCGACCGAATTTCACCGGCCGTGGTCACGGGTAGACTCACCTTAGTTAGTCAGTACTACTAGTAGTAGTAGTGTCTAGTAGTTAGTAGTACTAGTAGTAGTTAGTGACCCTTAGTTTAGTTTAGTCCTGTCAAAGTGCGCAACAGAATCGACACCATTGTCCGCTATTACTCGCTTAGTTCGTGAAACTTGCAGAACGACTTGCTGCGCGTGTGTCCACAGTTCGAAAGTCACTTGCAGAGTTGCTATTGGTGAATTAGGGAAAATTTTGTGTTCTCCAGCAGACTGCTATGGTCTAAGGAGTCTTCTTTCTCTTCCAGGAGCCGATAGAAACATAAGGAAGATATCTAAAGATGCATACAAACATTGTGAGGCATACGCCGCGAATGGTTTGCCACGCATGCCTCAAGCTGTGTGGCAAACCCCTGACGCACGCGTGACAAGTCAATCGCGGCGTGTGCCTCGCGATGTGTGCCGTGGCGGTCCGAGGGGGGGTCGTAGGAGTCATGACCCCCCCAGTCGTACACGTCAAATTGACGAACCTCCTAAAAATAGACAATTTACAAAAAATAATGTGCAATAAATTCTAATGTGCTCAACTTATTTGACCCCCCCCCCCCATCTTTGGCTGCGACCGCGCCTGGATATGTGTACGCATCTTTAAGCTCGCACTCTACCTTTGTGTCACAAATGATGAGGACATGCAGTAGTGATTCTCCCAAGGCCCCTCTATAGCACATCTGCCAGCAAGCGGTGTGGTCCTCCCATTTTGCGAGTGGGTCGTAAGGGGACAGCGACGCTTCTATTGGCAACACCACCTAATCACAAAACAGATGATTATCTGTGAAGTGTAAGGGACAAGCCACATCTGACGGATTCACGGAACACACATAATTCCATAAAACATCTCACACCGTACACATTTGACCGAAGATGCGTTACTATAATTCCTCGAGTAAATTACGCGACGGAAGATCGGCGACGTATCTTTCGTCAGATGTGGCTTAGCCCTTGAAGGAATGATGGAGTAGTGACGCGTCAGTAGGTGCATCTGACCATAGAAGTATGAATAGTTTTCTATTAGGTATCTTTGCATCTGACGCTATCGGATTCATATTATACTTTGTATGAAGGCGTGTACACTAGACTGACATGTCGTGTTGTGTCGCGTGGGACAAGACACGTAAGTCCAGTGTGAATCCGGCGTTAGTATCCGCACCACGAAAAAAGTATCTTGGGCGCCATGTTGGTACCACAGATTTTTTATTGCTTCGGGCTCTTTTACAATAAAAATTATGGGGTGCCAACATAGCGCCCAAGAGATTTCTTCCGTGGCGCGGACTCTACTTATGGTCACTCGGTGGACTGAATATGAGTTCTTTTTTTTTCCTATTCGACTGCTTGTAGGTGGTCTTGCGGACCGTTTCTACGTAACCGGGCAGTTATTGGTGAGACCTGAAGGGTCTCCAACCAATCCCGACGAGAGTAAAATACTTAACCTAAGCTAACTACCTACTATTACTACTGCTACTAAAATCATGACTAGTAAGCAGCAACACCACTAAGGGCGTCCCCTAGGGGGGACTCGAACCTTGGCTTAGGGCGTTGCTTGCGAGAGGACTGGGAGGGAGACAGCTTGATGAGGGCTGAATTAACGGTGTGACTGCGGAGTATGAAGAGACGACCAGCTCCGCGGCGGCGCGCGGCGGGTGAGCACGGTGGATCAGGGACGGCGGCAATATGAGATATAATTGGCGGCATGAAGGTAGGTATAGGTTAAGATGGAAACCACACTACGAACACCTACTAAAAGTCGAAAAATTTGACTTTGAATACCGTAAACCCTGGCAACTTTGCCCTTGAGGTATGACTTTGCCCAGTTGTGTATTTTTTTTTAAAATTGATGCATAGGAAATTTGTCTATAGTTAGGAGTATTCTTTTGCCTGTGGTAGAAAATTGATTATTTTTCTGACAATACCAAGTGACGTAATGTCACCTATGTTACTTCCGTTGGCTGTCAGGAACCTTTAAAAGTTGGTATTGTTTTTAGCGGGCAAAAACCAGTCAAAAAACTTTATCAAAAAGTGATAGTTGCAGATACAGTAGGTAATTAATTTTTTTGCCACCGTTAATATGTATGAAATGAATAATATAGACTGGTATTTCACACAAAACATCTCATAAAATTGTAAAATATATTGATGGGCAAAGTCACATGCATGTTTTTTGAGCATGGTTGACGACATTGCCCACCAATTTTTTTTCCGTAGGGTTGTCACCTGTAATTTTTAAATTTATTATAATTTTAAGAGGTACCTATGCACAAACTAATAGAACGCTAAAAGAGAAAAACTTGTAAATGTTTTGGTGGCTTCTGATGAATAAGGTTGTCCAATGACCAAGTTGGACTAAAAAACGCTAGTTTTTAGCAAATTGGAAGAAAAGAAACCTGATGTTACATATTTAATTAAACAATTCCCAGCAATACATGCGTAGAACTATTTATAAATAGGCATTCATCGAATTTGTTAGTTCGAACAGTATCTGCAACTGGTGACTGTCTTCCGACATATTGTGTACATGTTTAGTCACATATTTTGTCTTTTGGCTACCTTAAAGTTAGTAATATATCGTAGCAATATAACTTAACTGGCAATATACCGTATATCTTCATTTTGTATCCATTATATACTTATTGAATTTATGATTATCTCAATAGAAATATTCCACATCAAAAACTTTTTCATTAAGTATTTAAATGTAGCATTTATTCAATGATGACAGCCCTTAGACATTGACCATTATGGTAAGAAAAATGTACTAGGAGGCTTTTTGACTTTGCCCACTCAATTTTGAAGGACAACGAATATGTTCATTCATCTCATAATTTGATACTATACTTTATGGGCCTGTATTTATATTCAGCCATTTTTAAAATAATGATACGGTTTATAGTATCTGAAATATTACAAGTTGGCAAAGTTGCCAAAAACCTGTGATTCTTTGCCCAACAATTATAATTGTGTTTTTTACACACACAAATCCATTTTTCTGGATATTTTCAATAATAAATATCGAGATATGAACGTATAGTATTGTGTGGTACAAAAATAATATGAAATACTTACATTAAAGTTTTCGGAAATAACTCAACTAATGCAAAAATACTCTGATTTTTTGGGCAAAGTTGCCAGGTTTTACGGTATTTACTTTGGAATTCTGTCTCTTTCTGAACACCCTATTTAGAAAGAGAGACATCTCCAAACGTTTTTTTATGCTGTCATAGTTACAACTTGGGATTGACAACTGGCTGAATATTATTAAACAGGGTGTAAACGAAATCATGTAATTCATTCAAACCTCTTAATGTACTGCTGACGTAGATTAACCCTGCACGGGAAAATATAGGATTCAATAAAAAAAATACAATAAGTAAACATGTGTAACACATGTTTACTTATTGTATTTTTTATTAATGTGTTCTTTATATTGTATTGATGTGTTCTTAACGTGAGGCATTTTAGCGCAACGAGTTAAATAACCGCGCGGCGAGCGATACCGCGTCCTCACGTTAAGAACACACATGTTTACTTCCGGTACATGATTATAAAAAAAACGATCTTATTATGAAATAGATTTAGATACAAACCATTATTTAAGGCTTAAGCAATCTTTCATATGTCACACGCAGCCCTACCTGTTCCTGGTCTCTGAATTTCCACCGCAAGTACTCTGCGCGGTTAATGACCCGCCCCCTGCCGCCCGCATACATGTACGCCGCAAACTCGTCCCTGATCAGCTTCTCGGCAGCCATCATTCCGCCTTTAGTATACGTCTCGAGAAGGAGACCGCCTTGAGGAAAATGGTTGAATATTGTTGAAATAGGTAACCTACATACTTATACATTCTGGGCGTATGCACATAAATGTTCATCAAGAATCATTAAAACGACGAATTGAAAATGTTGACGGCTAGGATTTTAATATTTCTCAGCAATTACAAAACATTCTGAATTAATATTTATGTACAGTTGGGGAATAAATAGATTCATCAGTTTTCAAATTCATTCCTTTCTTTCACACATCGAGGGCACGTGTTACCAGTTCAAACTTTTGAACGGAACAGACCAATTCATGGAAAATTATATTTAATTATTTGGTAGCAAAGATCATGAAAAACATTTTAACAAAAATAAAACCGACTTCAAAAAAACTTAAAAAAGAATAAAATAATTACCATATTATAAAATTAACAGTTTCAGAAGACGGTGCTAATCCACGCTGAACCAAATTGAAGGCACCTACTTCTGCAACTGTTAATTTTATAATATGGTAATTATTTTATTCTTTTTTACGTTTTTTTGAAGTCGGTTTTATTTTTATTAATTTTTATTTTTTATAATTTTTTTCATTTTAGTGGCCGTAATTAAAACATGGTTGGACCTACTGAAGCGCTGCTCGTAACATAATCACATCATCACATTATGCGTACTGATCGTCATTGAGGAGTTCCGTGGTCTATCTTCGAAATTGTTCATCAGATCTTCACCAAATTTAAATGGGACCACTTCGAAAGTATACTCTTTCATACAAAAAAATAATTTTTAAAATCGGTTTATAAATGACGGTGCAGTGAGGAAACAAACATTAAAAAAAAACAGCCGAATTGATAACCTCCTCCTTTTTTTGGAAGTCGGTTGAAAATATGCCTTAAGGTGTATCATAACATTTTCGTTCCCCTACTGTACTTCATTTATCATGTCTTTAAGATCAATTTGGTAATTGCTTTACATGATTGGATAACTTTTACAACAGAGAAAAAAATATCAAAAATTGCTCTTCAAAAACAGATTTTCATTTTACAGGGAAACGAGACAGATTTCTACCTCTATTTTCTATATGTATAGATAAGTTTAAACATACACTTCAATATGTTAATTTGATTTTATAAAATTAACGATAGTCTTTATTTTAAACGCAAAATACTGTTTTTGTACTCTGTTGTTTTGACGATTACGACCTTACGGCATAAGCTAGTTCGCGTGAGTTTCTGTATGCAATCAGTTGAACCAGTTCCCCCTCAGCCCTCAGTCCGCTACTGACTATTGTCAGCGACGGGTCTGTGCCGGTGAATTTCCCGCGCGCTGTCGACGGCTGTATCTTGATCCGAGTGTCAGTTTTGTTATTAAAAATGGGGAAAAAAGCTATTAAAATTTCTAAAAGAAAGAGGAAAGCTTGTTTAATTGAAAAATGTAAGAGAATGGTTAAGAAGAAGTAAGTAAACGTGATAATTATTTATACAAGGTTAGTCGGAAAGGGGGTACTAAGCCGCGGGCCACTTAATGTATCACTGATGATTGTTTTAAAGAAAGTGTTAACATTTCAAAATTCGATGATAAATATTTCCATGCAAAATTATTTTTATTAAAGTTTTTTCATAAAAAAAATCATTCCTCCCTGCTTTAGTTACGAATTCAGAAAATGGAGCTTCTAATCCGTGACCCCAAATATGACCTAAAATGTAAACACAGCTGATCATGGCTGAGGATATAGGTAAGTATAGAATTTAGCGTGTTTTATGAAATCTTTGAACAGCGATTTCTCTTAAACTAATGACTTTTGGGGAAAGTTGTAGAACAAAAGTTATCCATTATTATGAGTACTTTTCACCCTTTCGGCTTAGTACCCCCTTTCCGACTAACCTTGTATAATTTTATTAATGTTGTAAGTAAGTACCTGCCTACCTACACCTACTTAATTATTAGATACTCTGGAGTTGCGGTCTGATTATAACCCGTGTCACTCACATGCGCCGTTCCGTTTTGTATGGAAAATGTTCGGAGTCATTGCGAATGTTAGTCCCACACTTGTGGGTTCGCGTATTCGTGCGAATGTGAGTGACCCGTATAATCATCATCATCATACCTAATAATTTAATACGGGAAGCAAAAACTTTGTACCCCTTTTTACGAAAATTACGCGGACGGACATTTGGCACAGTTAAAGTTTATATGGAGAAGGAGTGCAGAAAGCTAATCCATACTTCCATACTCCATACTAATATTATAAATGCGAAAGTGTGTTTGTTTGTTTGTTTGTCCTTCCTTCACGCCCTTACTAAGCAACCAATCAACTTGATTTTCGGCATAGAGTTAGTTGAAAGGATGGAGAGTAACATAGGCTACTTTAGGTCCTGGAAAAACATCATGTTAATTCCACGTGAGCGAAGCCGCGGGTAAAAGCTAGTATTTTTATATACCTAACTAGCGACCCGCCGCAGCTTCGCACGCGTGCAATGTAGATACTAATGTGGGGCATATAAACCTTCCTCTTAAATCACTCTATCTATTGCTGAAAACTGCATTAAAATCCGTTGCGTAGTTTAAAAGATCTAAGCGTTCAGACAGCGGGCGCGACTTTGTTTTATACCTACTATGTAAAGATATGCATTGGAAATAAATTAATAAAAGACATTACACACACTACCACGCGTTTGGCACATTACGCATATACACATACATAATTATTTAATATGATATGTGACGATGGGCGACCAGGGAGTGTTGGCATTTTTTGTACTGTCATATTTTTTCAGTCATTTTTTGCACTCTTGCTTCAGTCGCCCATTTTCTACGGTTCATGCTGTTTTCCTTATCCCGCGCTCAGCTGTCAATAGAACCTAAATAAAACATAGCAGTATTTTCATTTTTAAAGAGGAACTCACTTTTAATAAGCAGTAACTAATAGCTGTTTCGTTATTTCTACTTATATGTGTACGTCTGTTTGTGTGTAGCTACAAAATAAAAATAAATTAAATAAAAACGTACCTACAACGTAAATTATATTTTAGGAAACAGTCGTCAGAAGAGAGTAAATCCATGGAGTCGTCTCTGGACTTAGACGAAAATAAAGCAATAATTACAGTCGATTTTTTAGAAGGGTATGTATCTAGTACAGTCACGTGTACTAATATGTATACACATAGCGATATTTAAAGGCGATTTTCTTCTAATATATCTATTAGAATTATAAATATTACACACTTAGTTTCTACAAATACATACGAATCATGGTATCGAATATTTCTTAAATACAAACTATTCTCTAAAAGAAATTCGCTTTTTAAGTTCGCTATGTGTATACATATTATTACACGTGACTGTACATAGAGACTGTAATTATATTCATTCATTCTTTGGGTATTTTAATCATGTAAATAATAATATTCTAATTTATTATTTTATTTTGTAGAACACGAGATAATATGTCGTCGAATAATGCAGAATTACAAAATGTCCCGCCCATGTGAGATTTTATTATTACTTGTCAGTGTTTAAGGTAAAAAAAAGATATTAGCTTTACTAACAGTCATATTTTTTAGGACGGTTGAAAAGGATTATAATGAGCTTCTATGTAATGGTGAACGCACTTCTGAAACAGTAAGTATTTTGTTTACTATAATTCTGCATGAGCTGGATATACGCCTATTTTTTTTTATTTATGTTTTAGACAGAAAAATAATGTAAAAATAATGACGCGCCTCCAAACATATTAGAATGTGCGTTTGAGGCATTTTTTTTCTTAATCTATTGATAAGTTGACTTATTATTTTTAACCGACTTCCAAAAAAGGAGGAGGTTTTCAATTCGACAGTATGTTTTTTTATGTATAATTGGTCTGATCTTTACTCATTGTGAACCGATTTTAATGATTATTTTTTTGTTTTAAAGAGTATTCTTTCGAGGTGGTCCCATTTAAAGAAAAGATAAGATGAAAGAAAAAAGATAAAAAGAAATGAATAATACGTGAATTGATAATTTTACGTGGTAAAGATCTGATGAAAAACTTCGGAGATAGACAATGGAACTCCTCAACGACGAACAGTACCTACCATATAATCAAATTATGTTTTATCCAAAATTCTCAGTATTTACACAGTTTTATAATATGGTAGTTATTTTATTTTATATCACTAGTTTTTTTGATATCGGTTTTATTTTTGTTAAACAGTTTTTATTACAGTAAGTATCTATTTTATTCATGGTTGATTTTGAAAGTTCATCAAGACTGCGCGGGTTGCTTCGCGCCGTTCGATCGCACTACGTAAAGCGCAGGCCACACCGCCAGCTGGCGGGCGGGCGAGCGAGCAACGTTTCACCGAGCCTAGCTACTTCAGCGACTCAAACGATGTGAACCGAAGTATGATAAAGCCAGCTCGCCCGCCCGCCAGCTCGCGGAGTGGCCTCCGCTTGAAGATTATCGTGGTGTGCGAGGATTGCAGGGCGCGGCGCCCGATTTGAAATTAATTATTTACCACTGCGTCACCTTAACCTCGTGATTACAGTTATGTAAGATAGTCATAATTAAGACTTTTCAAAACCTCTATAGTCATTTAGTCGAAGGAAGACTCAATATGGCGGACATTAAGGAAAATATTAACTAACTGCCTCATTAGTCTAGTGGTGGCAAGCGCGACTGCTGATCGTGAGGTCCTGGGTTCGACCCCCAGGTTGGGCAAAGTGTTATTGGGTTTTTCCGTGTGGCATTCCTCAGTAGCAGCCCGGAGTTTGGATTAGTGCCCGATTGATCACTATACGCTCGCCCTCTATTACACGGGACTTAAATATAACGCCGAAATGAGGGTGCTACTATACACCTCTGCCCAACCCTTTGGGGAATACAGGCGTGATGTTAAGTTACTTGTGTTATGTTATTAACAACTAAAATCTGCAAACGTAGAGCGTACATTTCAATATTATGTTGGATTATACATATACCATTAGGTCGCTGATCTATTCAGATCTGTCGTACTGTTGTAGGCAGAATGGCCTACTATTTGCTTTTCACTCACAGAGTATACATATTCATATACCTACATGATTGCAAATAACGACAATTTAATAATAGCACCCGCCATTTTCAGTCCCATTCTTTATGTAATCGGGTTATACATATACGATAGATTACAAAAAAAATACTTACCCTTTTTATAATCCGCAAGCTTATAAAGCACTGTATGGTCTTCGCTACTAGGTTGTGATATGACCCTGTCGAGCACCGAACCCCCGGCCTGCACGCCTCCCGCCGATATTAACTTGCTTAGCGCCTCTCCCATTTTATTTAGATGCTTGAATTTTTGGTAACATCACGAAAGAAAAGCTGTGTAATAAAAGTAGAAGAAAATCAGTAGGTATTTACATTTAGATACGTACAGTCAACAGCATACGTGGATATGTCTGAATATTTGTCTAATCATAGTAACCCCAATCATAGTTTAACATTTATTACCAACATTTTTTTTTCTCAAAATGTAATAAGAAAAATTACAATATTTTATTCAAGAAATAGATAAAATAAACAAAACCGATATTTGCATTTTTTGTTTTTTGTTTTGCTCTCATATATCAATAGAAAAGTCCATTTTAATTTTGAAATTGATCAAAGTAACCCCGGTTTACGGTACCTATTCAGTTTATTATCGTATTCGTAGGAGCCAAATTATAAAATAATAATGACCTACGTTTAAAAGTATTACATACTTATTATTTTTTTTAAATATAGTAAACAAATTTTTATTCACAAAACACTAACTTGAAACTAGAAAATCATTGCTTACTTTTGATGCTGACTGTAGGCTCATCAAATCTCAGTTCGAAAATTGAAAAAAGTTAATAGCGTACCATAGTATAAAAATATTGTTCTGTTGGCGGCAAAGAATAGACCATCTCTTTCCAACCCCATGGGACGTAAAAGGTGACTCAGCGATTACGTCATCAGGATTGACGGCAGCGCCCACCAATACGCTAATACAACTAACTGCGATAGCATCGCTAGTCGTGGTGATGATTCTACTTAGGTACTATAGGTGGTTTTGTTCTGGTGCGCCGGTGATGTGGGGTGCTCCCCGCGCCTGTCAAGAGGTCGTGGGGCGGGGCCCAACATAGGAGAGGCCCACCAGCAGTTGGTGGACCAAGACCTACCGGGGTTGCGGTGCATGCTTAGGCGAAGCCCGCGACCCCGGCCGACGGTCAGAAGGAGGAACACACTGGGTTTTTAGCTGGTAAGAGTCCGGCAGACCCCCTCGCCTACCCCGGGCGAGGGACATCCAAGAGGATTCTACCAAGACAGTTACCCTCTTCTTTACCGATCATTGGAGCAGTCATTGAAAAGCCCATGTTCAGTAGTGGACGTTTACGGGCTGCATTGAACAGGTGGAACTGTACGAGAGGGGGGCTAATAATTAGGCTGCGTCAGGTAATAACAGCTTTGACCCCCGCAAGTGGGTAACACAAAGTTGGCTATTTAGGCTATAAGTTATAAGTATGTGCTTTTTACTTTATTACAGGGTTTATAAGGGTCAATATCCCGTGGCCAAGACGGTAGGACATAATTATGCTATCTACTACTACACGGGCGACTTAACTAGACACCTGACTCGGAATTTGACATCCCTCCCGCTTTCCCCCGCGGGACCTGCCGTCGCCGTGCGAGTAGCGATAGTATCACAGTTCTGCCGCGCGATTCATAAACGCAGTAAGTAACATTTTGGTCAAAACGAGTTGATCATATATTCGTAATCACCGAAATGAGTTCTATAAGAATCAAAGACCCGTTTGTTTTCTATATACTTTAGAAGACCGAAAATCAAAAAACATAAACGCAGTAACTATAATTATTATTTTGTCCTTGCCCCTTTAACATAATTATCCACAGTAAGTATACATATTACAACTTTTTAAGAATAACGACTGGCTACTTTTACTAAAAACTTAACATAAACACAGTATGCACACCAGCGGCAATTCTTACAAGTAATCAAAACATCCTTATTTTATTAGCAGTAAGATAATATACTGTATTTTTATAAAGAATCACCTTTGGGGTGCTGATGGCTGGATGTCGCATAATAGTACTGCAGTAAGAAACAGTACTACAAAATCTCCGTGTTAAACTTCGGGTTGATATTAAGCATTACATAGTATAAACGAAGTAAAACACTACAAACTGCGATAATCACATGTGAATAACTGTGGAATAAATTATGCATTGCATACTATGAACGCAGTAAATGTCACCCTCCAGTAATGTGCTTAGATGGTTCAAGGCTAAACAGTGGACTCAGACTTCTCCCTGGAATATACCTCGGTCAGTCCTGAATGGTTCTCCTCTCACTTGAATTTGTCGACATCCTGGATATTGAAGGACTGACCTCCATTGCCTCATAAATGACGTCAGGAAGGTGCATGACTTGTATTTACTTTACACAACTCCAGCACCCTCATGAGCCATGAATGTGGCACCGAGTTGCAGGCGTTCTTATAGTCTATCCAACATGTCGACAGATCCTTTCGGGATCGGAAAACTTGTTGGCTAGTGGCTATATCAAAGAGGAGTAACTTCTTAGTACTGCGGGACCCATTCTTACATCCATTTTTAGAAGCAGACATTATAGAATTATTTTCAATATGAATCTTAATTTTGGATGTCAAAATGGACGTACGAAGCCTATATACCGTCGGCAAACATGTGATCGGTCTATAATTCTTTTTAATTTTGGATCTCAAAATGGACGTACGAAGCTTACATCTTGTCATACACGCATGCTGGTTGAGTACTACGCACCTGTCTTATTAAAGCTTTTCAGGAGTACTTATTATCTTGTTATGGAAACAAGACAATTATTTACGCCGTGCGGATAAACATAAGATCGCGTTGCCACCATTCGCCTGCCTACCCTATTCGGGGGATATAGTAGTGAAGGTTACGTTTGTGTTATATAATTGTAAAAGACCCAATTATGGTATTGGTAAATAACTATAATACTGACTACTCTTTGTATTTTTACCGCAAAGAAGTAGTATTTTAATTGAAACATAAATCAAAAATAACTTTTTTTTTATGGGGCGTATTTCATAAGCTTCGGGATTTGTAGGACCCAACATACAACACTTAATTAAGGTATAGTAGTATCTATTTAGCTTCTTGGACCAGGGCCTATACAAATGTGCCCATTCTCCTTTGTTTTATTTCCATCTAAATCAAATTGTTCAATTCAATACCCCTAAGATGCCAGCCTAGATAAAGCACAAGAGAGAGACATAAGCCATGCGCGCTTACTCTTGCGTACTCAAAGTGACAAAGAAAGAGAGAGGCGCATCTCTATCTCGCGCTTTCTCGAGGCTGCCATCTTAGCCCTGTAAATATGAACTTGAGTAGGTACCTAACCTAACACTTAATCCCTTTTCTAAAACTGCATATTAATACATAATATTGAATCTTGATCCCAGAATCGTAATACAATCGCGATATTGAAATCATAATAAAAAATACTAATTATTAATGTTTATCAATATTTCCTTGATAATGGATCGCGATATCGTATGTAAAGATTTGAATTGCTAAATATTATCCAAGTCTATGTTACTACCTAATACTGATTTATGTATTCGAAATAATAATGTTACTTTAAAAAAATATAAATATAAATTATTTTCGTAAAAGAACATTTATTGGAAACCAAAACTTTTTTGCCAACTGTACTTTACACCAACGTCATTCGAGCCAGGTGTCAAGTTAAGTCGCCCGAGTATTAAATGACCAAGTAATGCTTTATGCAAAGGTAAACCATTTTCGATAGATTATTTCAAAGTTGCCCCTAGTTACTCCTAGTTTTAAAAATAATAGTTTAAATAATATAATTATCTCGAAAATGGCTCACTTATGCCTATAGCATTATTTGGTTATTAAATAATGGGATAGAGGATACATACCTGCCACGGTATCGTGACCAATAACCATAGAGTAAACAGGCATTATACTTACGACGATATTCTACTCAATTTCTTCATAACTTGAAACTGCAAATTATACATATTAGCACATTTTCTTCGTAAATGAGCCATAATTCATGAAATGATATCATCTGATTTCGTACACCATTAAATACGAATTTCTGTTTGAATAAACACAATTTTATCAAAAATTTAATAAGTGGATCACTTTTGACTTCACTTAAATGGGTCACTGGGTCAATTATAATTAATATTAATTATTAAGGTCAATATTATAAACTTTTAAAACTTCATTTAATTATATTAAAATGCAAAATATAAAGAGTTTCCTTTAAGTTTATAATTGTTTTTTTTATGAAGAAATAATAACAAAAGAAAAGCACAACACAGCACGGATATTAATATTCGATTCAAGCACTTTTTCTTTCTATAATATATTTTCTGATTTACATATTATATTATAAGGTTCTGATTTGTAGCCTAAATTATTTTAATTACTGCACAAAACTCGAAAACAATTTAGTGAGTGCTAGAACTCCGCGCAGTATTATCAAGGAAATAAACAGTTACCGTTGTCTAGGCAACGCCAATATGTCTGCCTATAATATCACTAATCACTATCACCAGTGATAAAAAAAGAAGACCGGCGAAAATTTAAACCAATACTTATCAGCAATTTTATATGAACACAGTCACTGTACTTATGTTCTTAATATTTATTAATTACTTTAGTCTGTGCTGTATGTTCGCTGTAAACAAAGAAATAAAATCCGTATTGCATGCATTCAGTCAGTGTTCTCCAGTAGGTACCTACCTATAGTATAAATTAAGTAATATCTAGTTTTTCTCGAATACAAACCGAATCGATTGACTTAATCGAAAAAGTTCGGAATCGGTCGGAGTAGGTTATGAAGAATTTGAAAAAAAGGTAAGTAAGTAATTAACCAATCCAACATAATATAGGTAGGTACCTACTAGTCTATGAACCAATGTTTATGTGATTTATTTAAAAAAAATGTATTTAAAAATAGTAACGTGTTTTAACGAAAACAACACAAATGTGGAACACCTACAATTGGAAATAAAAATGATTTAATTTAAACAATACCTATGTAAAATGTAGGTACCTTAATTTTTAATAGCAATTTCAGATAAAGACAAGTACTTAGATTACTTAGGTCTTAGATTGTTTATGTTTCTATCAAATTGGTCCGACTGTAGTGAATTTACTTACAACCTTATTTTTTGTGTAGCATAAACCCGAAAAGGGGTGATTGTACTCATCATTATGAACAACTTTTACCATAGGACCAAAAACCAAACCGCGAAAAAAAACAGGTGTTCCATACAATTTATGTTTACATAACTCTACAAAATGTAAGGAGCAGCTAATTTTTTTCTCGTGATTTTATTCATAACCATAAGTACAATGACCCCTTGTCGGGTTTATGGTATAAGTACAAAAATGGTTCTATATTGCAAAAATGTGTAAGTAAATTTAGGTAGATAGGTATGTCGAGATTATGTAGAAAAGTACAGTAGTAGGTATTTTGTATGCACGTAGAGTCGTAGATATAATGTAAGTAACCCGGAAGACTTTCTTAGTCTGACGCAAGTAAGATGAAATACAGCCTGAAGTTTTTAAATGGAAAGTCGGACGGACAGTAAAGTAAAATAAAAGTTGCTTTCATAATAAATATAATAAGTAGGTAATTAAGTTTATATACTGAAACATTAATTACATAGCTTGCAAATACCTAATCGAGTTCGCAACGATGCGATGGGCTAGTTGGGCGAAATACCTCGGCCGTGGCGTGACAACGCGCGGGGTACGGGGCGCCGCGCGGGGTCCGGCGGCCGCGCTCTGTTGCGACAGAGCGCGCGGAGGCGCGAAGGGTGCGGGAGGTGACGACGAATAGATAAGTCCCCGCTCTCGCCCCCTTCTTGCCCCGCTGTTAGCCGCTAGCGGACGGACGGGCGGGACGGGAAAGCTGAGCCGACCGCTGTTCCGCCATCCGCCGCGCACCCCAGCCAGTCCCCTCGCAACGCGTGACATGAAGAGATGTGCGTAATTTTTGAATCCCCAACCTCTGAAACTTATTTTAATTACAATCTACGTTTAACAATTTGACAATCGGAGTGTTTGTAGAAGTGGAAGAAAAATTAAATGTAGGTAAGTAATGGTTAAGACTAGTAAGTACCTAGGTATATATTTTGTTTATTTATAAACACGTATCCTACCTAGGCTACAATACATATACTTGCTAAATTCTTTAACAGTTTAAATACCTATAATCTTTAAATAAAGGTAGGTAACCGGTAAAATCTAACCTTAAGCATAATACACATCACATTATATCCATGGCTGCGTGACATTCATTAATTCTTCGTTTCATTCATTCACCAATATGTAGTACAGTATGCTCAGTATATCTTGCCGAACGGCAAAATAATCATTTTTCTTACCTTTACAAACAAAACCGAAAATACTGGTTCTAACATCGGACGTAAATAGGTAATAGCACGATTCTACGCACTGCTACGAATACCGAATATACTGGGTGTAGGGTTGCCACCTTTTTTTGAACAAATACTAGTATAGTACTAGTATTTTTCCCAAAAAAGATGCAAAAATATAGTACTTTTGGGAAATTCAGGAAAAAAAGTACACATTTATTTTTTATCATTATGTATTTTTTCGTGTACTTATATTTGTTATTGCTCTTCGCTTTGGCCATCAATGATCTATTTATTACCTTTAAAATAATTATAGGAATCTTAGCAATTTAGATTCATATTAAAATAAATTAACGATTCATTTTTAATTTAATTAATAGATGCTCTATTTATCTTTTCTTTCTGTTTTTACAATTAACATAAAAAGCGCGTCAGTTGGATTAGGGATAAAAATATAGTATTTTTCGTACTAAGTATATTATTTTTCTATAATATACATATAGTACTGAAATATAGTATGTACGATACTATATATTATAGTACGGGTGGCAACCCTAACTGGATGTCCCAAAACACGGGGTCATGAAGGAAACATAATTTAAATACCTATTAATAATAGCAAATCTTACTAAAGGAGACTTCATGTTATTTAAAGAAAATAAGAAATATGAGCATTCAAAGTTTTTTTTTTAAGTCTTGCCTTAAAGCCAACACAAACGCGATTTTTTTTTAGGTATATCACCACTCGATAGAGGTACCAATCTCTCCAATAAACATTGTGCTACATTTAAAGATAATTTCTTTCTTATTTCTGTGGTTAAAGGACATGTTATGAAATGGGCTTAAAATAATTTTATTTTTGAACCGCTTACATGTGCGGTTTTTCTGATAGGGAAAACTGTCTAGGACGTGCTTACAAAAACATTTTTTTTTTAAAAAGCACCATTATTTAATTATAAAACATTTAAAATCCTGATTTTTTTTTTGTTAAAAAACTAATAAACTGACAAAAAACTTAGAAATAAAAATGATATATATCATTTTTGAAAGCATAATATTTATCCTAATATTAAAATAATATTAAACGGCTTAAATTAAAATAAAATTAATGAATTAACTTAATGGTTTGGATGTTAGGCATTGATTCCCTTGTCTCAACAGAATAAAAGAAAATATTTGCTGTACATATGTCAGCAAGGTTGTCACTTGTCATTGTCAGTAATGTCATCAATGTCTAATCATGTCAAAGTTGTCGCACAAAATCGCTATCTATTGTTGTTAAAAGCCAGGTCAAATAAAAAAAAACTCAAAACAATGGTACATAGTCAAAAACACAGGAACCACAGTCATAATAACAGACAACAGTTGAATAAGTTGAATTGAATTTGACTTTTTGACAATGACTGACGTTGACAATGACAATAAATGTCATCCAATAGAAGTGTTGCCAGAATTAATAATTATGGGTTAACAACTGTGGGTTGCAACTTTATTTTTTAATTCTAACTATTTAAATAAAAAAAACAATAGAAGGGTGCTTTAAAAAAAAAAAAAATATATACGGAAGCTCCATATTTTATGTACTTTCATAAAAAAAATATCTCTTCTCTGTTCACAGCCAAAGCCCAGCTTCCATACAAAAATATAACATGTCCTTTATGACAAGAAGGCCATTCAATGACACCAACCGAAATTTTACTCAAAAAGCACCTTACCGTGAAACTAGCCAACTTTGTTTTGATGTTATATGGCAACATTTATAATTTATGTTGCCATAAAACTAAAATATTTTCTCATGTTAGCAGATTTGCTTATAAATTGCGTTTAGGGCAAAGATACCATAATTGGCGTAGTTGGCTAGTTTAACGGTACATGTTTTGTTGTTATGGTTCTTATGACTTCCTTCAATTTAGGACATTGTGTTTGTTGTGGAGATTTTATTCTTATCATGGACGTTATCGATATATCAACGGGTGCCATAAAACAGGATTGTATTTCCTTCGTAGTTTCGACGGTTCGATTTCCGGCTCAGGCAAAAGGCCTTTTGAAAATTTGTAACAGTAGGTAGTAAATATTTAAAAAAAAAAACTATTATTAAGGGGCGCCACAAGTCATACATTATACAATTTTAAAATAAATCTCTGGTTGAACTTTGGATAGTCTTATTCATTATAAATTAACTTGAGCGTCTACGCATTTATCACCCAATAAAACACAAACTGACACAGCACTGATAAATTAAGAAATCAGTATTTTATGTTGAGTTATACAATTTGGCAAAAACGGCTAGAAACAAAACTACATGTTCTCTTCCCTGGAAACATTCAGTCAGTGCGTTTGTCAAACAGGGTATAGGTCTACCAGAATCTGATGGCAAATAGGGAAATTAAAATTGTTTGTTGGTAACACAAGGGTAATTCGAATAAAAAGTCTTGATACTTGTAATTTTTTTTCTACAATTTCTTCTTCGTCTTCTTTCTGCCCTTATCCCACACTAGATGCGGTCGGCACAACATATATTTCATAAAACCATGTTGTTAGAGGTTTTGGCTTATTGTTTTATGACCGGCCATCTGCCTGACATCAACCCTCCTTGGGAATACACGTTGCGCCGTCGCGCGGGTGACCCAATGTGCTTGCTGATATTATGCACTGGGTCCCAAAATGATATGCTTGTCAATCTTATTGCCGACAACTAAGCAGACTATGTTCTTCTTGGTGGAGTATACTTGAAGTTCCTCGACCCACTCATTCAGTTTTGCTAGGGACTTTGGTTCTGACACATCGTAACTTAATATAGCACCGTGAGCTTCTTTAATTTCTGTAATTATTATTGGTTTTTATTCACTTCCTGTAGTAATATATTATTTACTATAGACTGCAATATTGTATTAAGTACGTGAATTAAGAGACAGGCAGGGTACAGCAGAGCTGACTACTTACAACCTGTCTTATTATTTCTCATAACAAAATGCATAGGTTTTTTGCAATTTTATTGTAATGGAAAAGGAAACCTTGCTAAAATAAGTATGTTTAATAAAAATGTTTGAACAAGAAAACATTAATAAGAACTGGAAAATGTATCAACTACAGTCATACTCGTTTTGACAAGTGACATATTGACATTGCCATATGAAAACCACTACTTGTTATTAATTTTAATGCCATGAGATTCTGGTTGACCTATAACAAATAATGTGATTCTGAAATACGCTAAAATTGATTTAAAGTTAATACAACTATGGAAAGTTCTCCCTAAAAGTGGATTTTTAATGTTTGTACTTTATTAAAATTTATTATTGTCGAGGCGAGAGCGGGGAGCAAAACCTAGCGAAACAATAGACGCTCTCTGTCAGTTTTCTTTGTCTTGTCTACCGCGCGCACCCCCCTCCTGTCGCTCACATACCGCAGGCGACGACAGCCCTCGCGGGTGGACTATAATCTATACTAATATTATAAAGCTGAACAGTTTGTTTGTTTGAACGCGCTAATCTCAGGAACTACTCGTTGGAATTGAAAAAATATTTTTGTGTTGGATAGTCCATTTATCGAGGAAGGTTATAGGCTATATAACATCACGCTACGACCAATAGGAGCGGAGCATAAATGTTTTTTTGCAAATACGGGAAAAATGTTCACCCGTGGGAAGCCGGGACGGGCCGCTAGTTTTACTATAAAAGGCTGAGAAACATAAAAAAATATTAAAATAGCCCGGTTACGTAGAAAAGGTCCGCAAGACCATCTTACAAGAGTCGATTAGGAAAAAAAAATATTAAAAGAAAAATATTTTTATATACTTTGCTAGACAGATATACCTTAACGGTGTGAAAATAAGGTTGGTTTTATATCTATCATTTTACTCCCAGCCATCATCGTGAGTGAACTCGAGTTTCTTGATATCAGAAATAAGCGGTCAAATTTGAATGACCAGGTCAAACAGATCTGTCCACGGAACAATAAATATTAAGATGAAGGTACTCTGTGTGTGTGGGACCCGTCCGCATATCGTAATTTGACTTTTTACCTACCTACACTTTCTGCAAATGCGTTCGTGTACTATAATCAAATCAAATCGTTTAATGCAATCCATAATGTACACTTATATGTGGTAAATAAAAAATAATAGAAACAATTATGGACCCTGTCGGGCACAGCAAATTTTTAAATGAGAGAGAGAGGAAGAGCGCCGTATTAATTTTCCTTGTTACTTAAATTTAAATCAATTTGTATCCAATTAAGTTTTTTATATTTCCATTCATTTACTTATTTTATTAATATTGTTATATTATATTTATTATATTATATTATTTTTATATTAATATTGCTTATTTTAACGCTCGCTCATAATTTGTTCACTACTACTACTAGCGTAGTACTACTTAACTTGCCAATGTATAGTCTATTCGATAAATGTGTAGGTATACATGGAAAAATAAAACGGACTTTGAAATCCATGTATAGCCGTACCAACAGAAGAATACAGCTGGGCTGGCTCGAATTTGGGATGCTACGTCTAATCTTCTTGTCGTCTATATCACATAGCCACAAGATCTAGGTCTTCGATCAGTGCGTCTTGTCTGTCATGACCTACGAAGCCGAGACATGGACACTCATAGCACGGCTAGTCCATGATCCATATTTAAATCGAAATTTCATTCGCAAACTTATTTAATAAAACGTGTACCGTAGAATGGGGTCAATTCTCAACTTTGATCAATTTCAAAATTGAAATGTATTTTTTACTTGAAATATGAGAGCTGAAAAATAAAAAATAAAAATATCGATTTTGTTTATTTTATCTATTTCTTGAATAAAATTATAATTTTTCTTATTACTTTTTGAGAACAAAAATAAAATGTTCGTGATAAATGTTAAACTATGATTGGGGTACTTTGATACCTCCCTTTTTCTTTATGTCTACGACTACGACTGCAACCTGCAACACCTAATCACACGCTGACAATGACGTTCAATGCTGCCAAACGTAAAAAAAATATCGGCAGTATACGTTCAGAATTCGTACAATTTGAGTTTTATTACGAAACGAAGTTTTGATCAAAGTAACCCCGATATACGGTAACTTTATTTATTTATTTACTTCCAGGTAACCATGGATTGTCGCGGTGGGCCTAGCAGGAGAATCGCTAACGTAGATCCTGTACCTGATAAAGCACGTAAAGCGATTGTGTATACAACAAAGCTAGATGAAATGAATATTTTTAAAGCGACATTTTTAATAGACAAGGGCGTAGACACTTTCTTTGATTCTATTATCAAAGAGAGCAAACCAAAAATAAGCTTAAAACGAAAAAGAGAATCTTATGTAGTACCGCATTCTCATATTTCTTACGAAGATTTAACATATCGTATAAATAAATTTAATAAAAAAGTTGCTAGACATAAACTTCTGTTAAGTAAATGTAAACCTGTAAAAATTGTGCTTGAAGATACTTTATTACGAATGAAATTGATTCCACAAAGTAGTGAAACCAAGAACAATTCAGATAGCAGGCATGTGAGAGGTACAAGCGATAAGGAGATAGATAAACCTTTGCCAACGCATGCGGTGGTAAAAAGGCATGGCTCAACACGCAAGGTAAAAACTAGAATTATATATGATAATCAACGTAACGAAGCTGACATGTATTCTATAGATAACAATTGCGTCATTAAGGAATATACCAGGTTTCATATGGATAAACTCAACGATAAATTAAAGAGTTTACATAGTACAATTGAAGCGGATAAAACGATTGCGAAAGCGAACTGTTGTTGCTGGTATTTGAGAGAAAATTTTATAAAGTGTTTAACAACCTATCCTCAAGATACACTTAGGTTTATGAGAAAACCACACAAATGTGCAGTAGGGCAATGCTCTTGCTGCTGTAGAAAAGATATATCTGTATCGGATGACACACTCTTGGCAAAAGCCACAGTCATGAAAACAGCTTCACAGAAACCATCAGAAGCACCTAGCGTATGGTTTAATATAATTACAGAGAGGCATACATCGGCAACGCCTACAGAAATATCAAGAACTAGACTCATTCCAAAATCTTTGACTGTCGTTCCTCAATTATCACAAACCGATAAACGTGTAGAAGAAAAATTACCATTTTTTCATTCAAGAAATATCCAATTTGAAAAAGAATTTTATGAAATCGGAACAGATGGTCAGATTAAATTATGCATCACAAAAAATGAAAAAGATTCATCACATCTTATGTCGACGACAGCAAAGAACATCGTGGATAATATTTGTTGTTGGTATAAACGCGAAAAGCTGGCTATCCGTTTGTTAGAATTAGGAGTTCTACCCAATACTGTAAACTTTATAAGATATCCCCATATATGTTCTTTAAAAGAATGCAGATGCTGTTGTAAACCAATTACCAGTAAGAAAACAAATCTGTCACTTTTGCCTATAGCTGCGAGATATACGAATGATTTGGTCAGCAAAAAGATCGATATCAATATTAAATTACCAAAACGCCCTGTAAAATATGTTAGAAAAAACGTTGGCAACGTCAAAAACTTGACTTCGTTTTATCTTTCCCTAAAGGTAATGGATGATTTATTAAATACGGAAGATGTTTCCCTGATTACAGACCTTATTAGTTCACTAATACCCGAAAATGTTACATTAAATACACCACAAGATATAACAAATGTATTGAAAGAAAACAATATGGTACGGGTTATTATTGATAAATCGAATAAATTTACAACGCTTATTGAAGTTGCAGATTTAAATACTATAACTACAAAAGAGTTAAACATTTTGAATCTTATTTTTTGTATTATTGACAGTAATTTACCACTAAACAAATGGCAAAGATATAATATGATTAAACCCTATCAGAGACGCAGAATACTAGCACCGAAGGCTTCGTTCCAAACAATGGAAACTACAAATACTGAGAAAACAATGTATCCATCATTATCAAATGAAAGGCACAGTGAACAACAAACACCAATGATCAGAATACCAACACCGATGGTTTCGCTGCAAACGTTGGTAACTAAACGTACTACCTGTGGTATTAAGAAAATAATGTATCCATTATTATTAAATGCAGAAATAAGTCTCACAACAGATTTAAGATACAAACGTTTCTTGCCGTGTTTAAGAGAACACATAAAAAAGTATAATTTGCCAGAGTTATGTCCTATTGCCCCAATTTACCGACCTTTATAAACTTGTGGCGGCATCTATCACGCCACGTGCGAACTATGCAGCACGACTAATGTCTAGCAGAATACAGCGACAGCAAAAAGACAACGTCCAAATGAAACGTCACTAATCCTGCATCGCGATATCAAGATTTGACGGGCAGTAGCCCGCCAGGCACAAGACCCGCCTGGTTAGAGGATCTTCCCTTTTTGTTGGAGGAACACCATACCTCGTTGGTCCACAAACTAAATTAAAACTCTTGTATCTTTACCAATGATGAAGCAAAGACCCCATAGCTTTACATAGTATACCCTCTCACACGTTAGCAGATATCGCAGATAAAATTAGCTTATGAATCTATTTATATGTCCAGTTTGGCAATAAAAAATCGTACCATTGGTAAGCAAAACGATTCGTTTTTGGCCAAAGGAAAGGCATTAATAGATGCACCTGAGTGGTTAGTGTTAGATGAACCAGTATCGCAAGTACTCGACGTGCGAGCAGAACCTCACGAAAGTACATATAAATCTCCAAGGGGCATTACTGGCGAACGAAATTAATGAAATACTTCAAATACAGTATAGAAAAGGAATGCTAAGGAAACAACGCAAAGATGCACCAAGTGAAAATGCTCATGAGTTTATAAGCTGCAGTTTACCATAATACCAGCAGTACATTACAACCTAGAAACCTGCAAAACGAATAACTATCAAAATAACATTACTTAGCGCAAAAACGCGTACGAAACTAGGTATAGGTATTTTATTTTATTCCACGAAATCTGCGTTACGACTTGAATTTGACCCGTGATAATGCCTCGGTTATAAGTTCTGCAACCGTAAATAACTCTACTGATGCCGATACAGCTGTAACTCTAGGAATAATTAAGACATTTTATGATCTACTCCACTTTCTACTCTTTGAGAAAACGACAGTTCTCAATCTGCTTTAAACGAAGAAGACACGGAAAATCCTTATTGATCAGGTCAATATTTAAACTTTTAAACCTGCTTCCATTTATGATAATTATATTTCAAGTGCAGCACATGATACTACATAACGAAAACGAAGTAGAAATAGAACCAGCTACCTAACATAAAGGCAATGCGCTGAACTTCACCGTCCTGCTTTACTGTCCTGTACAAAATTCATCTGCACTTGCTTTAGGTTCTGTTTACCTGACCTAAACCTTCTGACATCACAGCAAGATTTTGGCAAATTCTTTGATGAGAACTCTGATTTGGATGCGGACAATGTACCATATACAAATACGACACGCAACATGACGGGAGAACCACCAAGTAAACTATACATATCTTGACTGATGACAATGCTACAATATCACTGAGAAACCAGTTGTGATTCAAAAAGAAATGAAGAAATCAAGTTAAATTTTTCGTCCTTAATCGTCTGTAAATATTCGCGGGCTGCCTGACCGCATTCACCTTAAAACCCTTTTGTACTCTTCTTTAATTTATATCTCTGCCTCTCTTATTTGATAAATAAAAATAATTCTTCTTTATGTTAAATGTTATTACAATAATAATTGCAATTGTGCATTTGTGTTTTATTTTTTTCCTTGCGTTAAGTAAGTCTAGGTAGATACCTCTGTTGCGGTGCATGCCCCCGCGACCCCGGCTGTCGGTCGAGGAGGAAGAGGAACACCGTGGGTTTTTAGCCGGTAAGAGTCCGGCAGCCTCCTTCGCCTTCCCCGAGCGAGGGACATCAATGAAGATTATCCCACAAAAAATAAAAAGTAAAAGATAGATACCTCTAGTTACAGTCTGATTAGGTATTTTGACATGGCAAAAGACTTAGAATATTTATAATAAACATCTGGATGCATTTTCTGTTGGATTTAGGTCCTTAGAAGACCGCATAGGAATCTTGTCATTTTAAACGGGGCTTTATGGAATATTTGACTGTATTACCACAAAACAGATAGGTACAGAAGTCAATCGCATGTATGTACTTCACTTTTCATACCTACGCTCGGCGGTCGCTCTATCTATATTTATCTATCTCTCTCAAGCGCATGGCACTCGGGCTCGCACTCACTCGCACTCTGGTCCTAAACGGTCCGAGATATCGTGCCCGTGAGCAGTGTCTATGTGTGCGTTGCTCGAGCGCACTTGTATGTAGATTAACTTCTGTACCTATATATTTTGTGGCTTTAGTCGCAAAGAGAAAATCAATACAAAATAGGTACTAGCAACACTGAGTTCATTGTTTGGACTAATGTCTGCGCAAATTAGGTAAAAGGCAAAACTACAAATTTTGCCAAGGCTACGTCATCAAAGGGGAAGTACTGGCTCTCAAACTTTTATGTGGGAAATAATTACCCAAACAGAATTCGGTCGGCAACATTTATGTGTAAAGCGCGATTTAAGGTGAACGCGCACTTGTCCGCACCTTACGCGCCGCACTCGCCGCAGTCATCGTTTTTGTTGACGGCCTCGCACATCCGTTCGCGCCGCGGTCGCTGCAGTAGTCCCACGCACCACATCGAATTGCTTTCATTCAGCCGGCCGGTGACTACGAATGATGACGTCATCTGCAGCGTCCGCTGCAAGCGCATAACTTGCGCTTAACGCAATGTAATAATGTTTGACGTCATCAGTTGTGGCTGGGAGAATTCGGCCGGTCGGGTACTGCGGGGAGCGCGGCTCGAGTAGGTGTGTGAGGTAGCATAGAATTTCATACAAAGAATTAAAATACGGCGACTGTGGCGCGTATGGTGCGGCGCGACCACCTCTACTCTCTTATTAGTTATGAAGAGAGTTAACTTGCCGATTTAATCAACTTAATTGAGCAATTACTGAACTTAACTTGCCAAAGTATGTCTGTAATGTATGCCAAATAAGGTTTTCTACTTATCTCACCTAATCGGCCAGTTAACTCTTTACTCAACCTTATTTTACCTTAATATCTTTGTGATTAATTTTTACTGTTTTTAATACTATTATATTATATATTTTACAATACATCATCGTGATGACAAATAAGATCGAGAATCAAAGTAAAGAGCGAATAAGATATATTTTTCAAGATATAAACGGATAATAAATAATCTATAAGGACAAAGCCACATCTGACGTGTCCTCGGTAGCTGGTAACAGTGGACAATGTTGATAATGGAGGGTATTCGTCAAGATGAATCAACGTACCCGAAGTTATAAAAACATTGGTTATTCGATGGAGCAGAGGATTCTATATCGAACAGCCGAAGAAATCTGACCTTTTATAGATATTATAAAAAGTCAGACTTCTTCGGATCAGATGATTAGCTTATCCTTATTTTCTGATCTTTCACTAACCCAATTAAAAGTAATCTCAGCGGTGGAGAGTCTATGTTGGTTTAATTTACTTTATTTACCATGCTCCCAATCCTGACATACCGATATTAGCTATAACTGTAATAATAGATGGACCCCTACACGTTTCTGTTGTATGTTTTTTACAGACTGAAGATACGTCGCCGATCTTCCGCCGGTACGCATAATTCCATGCAAACATCCCATACCGTACCCATTTGACCGGAGATGCATTAATTAGTAAAATTCCTCGAGTAAATTACGCGACGGAAGATCGGTGACCTGTCTTCCGTCAGATGTGGCTTGGCCCTAACGTCAGTCTGCGTAACTGCGTCAGATTCAACGTCGAGACAAACTGTCAAACGAATGGTATTGCCAAACCTTTAGCTACAGTGTCCCCAAATAAATTTAAAAGTTATAAAATAGTACATAAGAAATTGAGTAATTTTATACTAAATTCTAGATACATTTTTTAAACCAAAATAGGCATGAGAGAGTATTTTAAAAGTCTTCTACGGATTTTTCTGCTCTGACTTGGCTAGCACCACTGGTGTGTGTGTGTGTAGCATTATCAGTATTTTTAATAGTTGATTTGACAATTTGACAGACACCAATTTTATTGACATTGTTTGTTTGTGCGTCTGGGTGGGAGTGCGTGCGAAGAAATTTTGCCGATTTTTCCGCTGCTTTGCCGTTCATAGTGGTTGATAGAGTTATTTACAATTCGTAGAATATATACAGTGATTGATATTAATTAAATAGACTTACTAAAAGGAAAAGTACCATAATGACCGTGATCGAAGGTGAATATATAGAAACTGGAAACCACAAATTCCAGTTAGCTAAAATCAATCCCGCTTTGACGCCCCAATATTACGAGCATCTTATTGACGACAGTAAGTATATACACATTTTAGAATATGGCTATTACTCTGGGAGCAGTATCTCGTTTATTAATTTAAAACTTTAAATAACTGATTGCATTCATTCACCTTTAGTTTTAGTTAAATGGGCAGGTTTCAGCAACTCCACAACAAAGCGCGTATTTTACGTGAGGGTGGGAATAAATTGATATTCGGTCCAACCTATTTATTGCCTAACTCCTCGAGAAAGGTCAGCAAACCTTTAATGTTACTGACGAAGTGACGATCCCTCACAGAGTACCCTGTTTACCGAAGTACTTAGCCCTGTATGTGGCGATCTCCGGATAGTTCAGTGGCATGTGGGCCGCCGTTTCCTCCTCCACCAGTCAGGCTCTGCATAGAGAGCTGTCTTTAACTCCTATATCAGAGATATGTTTAATAAAATAACCGTGGCCAGTAACAGCTGTAGTGATCATACACAGTTGTTGCTTAGACAGGCGGACCAGCTTCCTCATGATATGGATCGCATTCACCTTAAAATACTATTCATAGCTTTAACTCTCGATTATTGTCAAGCAGTGATAACCTAGCGGTTGAACACTTGCCTTCCATGTTGGAGGGTCTGAGTATGATCCTGGCCAATACCCCTGACTTTTCAAATTCATATGCAGATCAAAATTTAATTATCACTTGCGTTAACAGTGAAGGAAAAGCATTGTGAGGAAACCTGCACACCTGAGGGCTTCATAAAGTTCTTCATGGTGTGTGTGTAGTCTGCCAACCCGCACCAGGTCAGCGTGGTGGACTAATGCCTAAACTCTTCTCATTCTGAGAAGAGGCCTGTGCCAAGCAGTGGGACAGTAATGGGCTGATTATGTTTTATGATATGTACTATTGTATCTTTTTTATTTTCAGAGGCTAAATCCAGCCTGCTACAGGCGTGGGACCTGATGTTGGGGGTAAATAACTTATCGGCTTGCATTACTTCGCTGAAGAAAGCATTGAACAAAAAGAATGGGATCCCAGAGCCAGGTAATTTATTTTAATTTTAAATTCTAGTATGTATAATTAGTATTTTTATTCTTTGTATCAGAACAGTCCAACACCCTTACCTGGTATTATGGTGGCCCTCTGACAATATTACAACATGAGAAAATTTAAGATCTTTATATGTATAACTAGCGACCCGCCCCGGCTTCGCACTGGTGCAATGTAGATACTAATGTGGGGCATATAAACCTTCATCTTGAATCACTCTATCTATTAAAAAAAAACCGCATCAAAATCCGTTACGGACAGCAGGAGCGACTTTGTTTTATACTATGTAAAGATGAACCTTAAAGAAATTAATAATAAAGGTTGCAAAACCATTTTCTAATTCTATATATATAAATGTTTATTATTTCAACTACATAAAATTGTTAACTGCAAATTTTTAGGTTCATGTTGTAAGACAGGCTGATACAGGGCGATGCTTACCATATTTTAGATTCATCCTGTCAACGTATCTCGCTCTAATGCATGTCAATCATATATTTTTGTTATTTACATTGCCAATCTATCTAACATAGTAAAATATTTATATCTGTTGTATAGACCTAATGTCTTTTCTTGCCAATCTATCTAACATAGTAAAATATTTATATCTGTTGTATAGACCTAATGTCTTTTCTTGCCAATCTATCTAACATAGTAAAATATTTATATCTGTTGTATAGACCTAATGTCTTTTCTTGCCAATCTATCTAACATAGTAAAATATTTATATCTGTTGTATAGACCTAATGTCTTTTCTTGCCAATCTATCTAACATAGTAAAATATTTATATCTGTTGTATAGACCTAATGTCTTTTCTTGCCAATCTATCTAACATAGTAAAATATTTATATCTGTTGTATAGACCTAATGTCTTTTCTTGCCAATCTATCTAACATAGTAAAATATTTATATCTGTTGTATAGACCTAATGTCTTTTCTTGCCAATCTATCTAACATAGTAAAATATTTATATCTGTTGTATAGACCTAATGTCTTTTCTTGCCAATCTATCTAACATAGTAAAATATTTATATCTGTTGTATAGACCTAATGTCTTTTCTTGCCAATCTATCTAACATAGTAAAATATTTATATCTGTTGTATAGACCTAATGTCTTTTCTTGCCAATCTATCTAACATAGTAAAATATTTATATCTGTTGTATAGACCTAATGTCTTTTCTTGCCAATCTATCTAACATAGTAAAATATTTATATCTGTTGTATAGACCTAATGTCTTTTCTTGCCAATCTATCTAACATAGTAAAATATTTATATCTGTTGTATAGACCTAATGTCTTTTCTTGCCAATCTATCTAACATAGTAAAATATTTATATCTGTTGTATAGACCTAATGTCTTTTCTTGCCAATCTATCTAACATAGTAAAATATTTATATCTGTTGTATAGACCTAATGTCTTTTCTTGCCAATCTATCTAACATAGTAAAATATTTATATCTGTTGTATAGACCTAATGTCTTTTCTTGCCAATCTATCTAACATAGTAAAATATTTATATCTGTTGTATAGACCTAATGTCTTTTCTTTTCAATGACTTTGTAAGTGCATGTTGTCAATACTGCAGCCAGTTCATAGGGCCTCAAGTTTTTTTGCGAATGTTTGAGAAATGGTTCTTCTTCTTCTTTTCGTGTAGTTAGTGACTAACCTGGTGTCAGAATTCATGCCGCCCGTGGGCCTCTGACTTGGCTTCACATGCCGTCGAGAAATATCTCTCAGGCTTTTTCCTTCACCGTTTTTAAGCAAGTTTTAATTATACAATACGCACATGAATCCGAAAAGTCAGAGACAGAGGTTCGAACTCGACACATATGACTTGGCAGTCCGACGGTCACACCACTAGGCCAGCGTTCCGCAATCTTTTTGTGTTCAAGGTACACCTACGATATCGGGGAATTTCAGAGGTACACCATAAATAAAAAATCATATTTTAATCATATAAAGATAGCAATGAATACATTATTTCCGTCCACCTTTATAATTTTATAAGAAATAGATTTTCCCGCGGCACACCAATTAATGACCACGGTACACCAGTGTGCCGCGGCATACACTTTGCGGCACACTGCACTAGGCTATTACTGCTTAGAAATGTTTCTGGTTTCCTCTATCACTGTGTTCATTTGAAGTTGTATTTTTTGTTACAGAGATGCGGCCACCGAGCGACATGGACATTGATTAAGAAATCATGTCTCTTTTATGACATTACCATTCTCAGTATTATTCAACCAAAATGATGTAATGTCAATATTTAACCATTTCCTATTAGTATTGCAAAGACTTTGATTTCTTATTAGAATGTACAAACATGCAACGCAGGTCTGATATTTTCAGTAGTGACACTTGTTATAATCTCAATTACTGCCTTTTTGTGCTGACTGTATCTAATTTAACAATATTGAAGGTATGTGAAATGGGTAGTGTAAGAGTATTTATCATCAGAATAGCAGCAAAGCTGATGGAGACATTCATATTATTCTGTGGCCTATTTATTTTATTATTTCAGGGTTGCCATTTAAATTCTCGTTGACAAGGATTTTTACCGCTTACAGAGGCTGGGTCTAGTAAAAAGTATGTATGTGTGATGACAACAAGAATACAGGGAATATGAATAGTATGCAAGCAAGAGTGGCTTTGAGAGTAAGGTATTACTAGTGTATTATTATATGACATTCCTAAGACATGAATTTTTAGTTTAATTAAGTTGAGTAAGGATACATTGAAAATTGTATTATTTCTAGTCATTATTAAAAAATATGTGTGTCTATTTAAGTTGCTTCAGTAACATTAGAATGAGTGTATCTTCCTTCATAATACAATTTATCTCATGAAATTGTTTGATTAATTTGATTTTAAAAGTGAGCCCCTGTATTGATCAAACTATATTGTACAGGGACATAAAGGGACATATTCTTGTTGTTTTAACAAGAATAATTGAAAATTACAAAAAGCAAAAGAACTAAAAAAAATAACATTTATTTTGGGGAATTTTCTCAGAAGAATTTGTAGTAAGTTTAGCCTTGATTTGCTTATACTGTCTGTAATTTGATAAAACATTATTGAATAAACCTCTCAATAATAATCGAGATGGCTACAGAATATCACTTTAACGATATCCGATCCATAAAACAAAGTACGATACACACTAAACGTAGCCAGGACGTGCCTATCGTATCTGTGTATAGAGTTGTAAGAGATATCGATTATTGGGAGTCCCGACGCCGAACCCATCGCAGCGACAGCAGGTAAGTCAGGCCGATCAATAGGTCGGCTCGGTGGCCGGCGCATGCGCGTTCACCCGTTCCGCGGCAGACGAGAGGATGCGGCGGCATTCTGCAGCCAGTCGTATGCCGTAGTAGCCGAGTGCATACTGCGAAATGCACTTTTGTCGAAGTATGATGGTCAACCCTCGGTTGGATATAGGCCACCCAAAGGCTACTTTACTGAACTGTCAGAAGGGTTATTACTGGCAGACGCATTGGTGACGACGCTGCTGCCTATCCTCTTATCATAATCCTTTAGTTGCCTTTAAGACGCCCACCGACGAAGGGGTGGCCTATTATTGGAAAGAACCACATGGTATTCAGCAAGTCAATCGACACAACAGCAGTTGTGAGGTGCAAGTAAATTAGTATTTTTTTTTGGAAATTATTCTCGTTTAGCAATCCGGAGTTTGGATGCCCGGTAAATGGACGTAGCCTTGGGTGGACTAAGGGTGGATAACAGAACTGAACACTGCATCAAATAGTAGGATTAGTTTTAATTGTTTGTTTTATTTATTCCTTTTCCTGTAGATTATTGTGATATGAATTTGGATTTTAGTGCCAAAGTCTAGCTAAATTTAAGGAAAAAAACCGGCCAAGTGCGAGTCGGACTCGCGCACGAAGGGTTCCGTACCATTATCATTCTATAAAACGGCAAAAAACAACACGTTTGTTGTATGGGAGCCCCCCCCTTAAATATTTGTTTTATTTTAATTTAATTATTTATTTTTAAAGTGAATATATTACTAAATATTCTGTGAATATTTCAAGCGTCTATCTGTTGCCGTTATTAATATCGAGCAAAAAAATCACGTTTGTTGTATGGAAGCCCCCTTAAATATTTTATTCTATTTTTTAGTATTTGTTGTTATAGCGGCAACAGAAATACATCATCTGTGAAAATTTCAACTGTCTAACTATCACGGTTCATGAGATACAGCCTGGTGACATACGGACGGACAGCGGAGTCTTAATAATAGGGTCCCGTTTTACCCTTTGGGTACGGAACCCTAAAAACCACTAAATGATCTCGCTTTTATAGACAGACGCTTTGATTGACCTTACTCATTTAAAATCAGTTAAAACGTAAAACGCGCTTGAAGATATAGGTAGGTACATAAGTACTTAGGTACTAAAAACTAGTTCAAATTTACACATGAATACGGTTGAATAATACATTTGGTGAAGGTTAGATTAGAACACTACCAACTAAATGATCATTCATACAAAACAAAATCGTCTCTATTGCATAGTCGCAAACATTATAATCGTGTGCACAGAAATATATTTGCAAATATAAACTGGTTACAGCTATGTGTACGGTTTCATTGACAATTCTCGCACGATACGATATTAAGTAAAAAAAGGTATGAGCAACATTTTTGATGGTGTTTCGTGTAAAACATAACATTCAAATGCCCACTTTTGCGAGTAGTTTCGTCGGATATGCGTTGGAGAGATTACGTCTTTTCAGTTTTAATGTCTTCAGTTATCTATCTAAGTTTTTTCACTTCCAATAATTATTTACCAATAAATGCATTTTTTATGAAATCCACGGAGGAATTATTTCAATCCTAAAAACGTTTTTTTTTTACTTATGAAACGTTTCAGAAATTCTTTCTTTAATTAATAGATTTTGAGTTTAGTAAAGCCAGCGACTAGACTCGACTCGTATCAGGTACGGTAGGTACCTAAAATAAACAACGTTCGAAATATTATTATGTAAGTACTCAAACACTACTTTCATATCCTACCATGAGACTTTAAATTAAAAACAAACTTCCCATTTTTAATCAATGTATTTTCCAGCGTCAATTTAATACTTATTGATAACATAGATCAATGATTGGTCTCCTCTGCGCTCCAACTAGATACCACCAGCGTAATGGTAAAATGCGGCAACTAATACTATGCCGAAGTCGGCGTACTCGAGTCAGTCTCGTTGCAACCAATGTGTGATGTTGACGTGCCGCGTGTTCTGTTAAACTGCTCATAATCCAAAGTAAAATGCCGGCATGCATAGTAAAACTGTGTAAAAACAATATTACAAGAAATAAAATCGTTGGAAATGTCGATATAAAGTTGCCGCATTCAAGAAGCTATTGTTCTTAGATAGAGCCGGCTCTAAGTAGAGCGCAACGGATATTGATAAGAATAAACTAATAATATGTATTTATTGGCTGGCTGAACAATGAAAACATACCCGCCCGTTATAATAAGATATTATGCCCCTACCATGCGTGATGTACGAATTCGTCACTCAATCGAGTTTCGATCGAATACCATTCGCGTACAATTTGCAGTAGGTTAATATTACAGTAAATTTTCTGTTTATAATCTAATACCTTTAAACGAGCAATTGTACATATATGTAATCTGGATCTCGGAAACGGCTCCAACGATTTTCATGAAATTTAGTATGCAGGGGGTTTCAGGGGTGATAAATCGATCTAGCTAGGTTTCATTTTTAGAAAACGTCGTTTTATCCGTGTTTTCTGGCAATGAAAAACTGCTACAATATCATTAGAATACGAAGGTAAATTTCGCCACAAGGTTATAATACCTCGGGTGGGAAATCGGGCGGTCCCGAATCAGAAGACCTCGGTTCGAGTCCAATGAGAATTTTTTTTCCCATTTATTTTTTTCAAGTTCGTTCTTTTTCCCTTTTTTTTTCTTTCCAAAAAACAATTTACCCAAAAAAAAACCGAGCTAGGCTCGGTCACCCAGGTACTATTAATTAAATAAGCAACACATTTAAAATATTCGTTTTTCATTAGAACCTTTTTTGTATTGGAAACTCAATGTCCCGCAGTATGTAGTTGTTACACATTATGTACAATTTAATTAGCATAATCGTTCTGCCTAGCCTTTTCCCAACTATGTTGGCGTCAGTTTCCAGTCTAACCAGATGCGACTGAATACCAGTATTTTACACGGAGCGACCGCCATCAGATATCCGCAACCCAGTTACAGGGCAATATTAGGATATTCTAAGGTGAGACCGATTGTCAAACTTTCGAGCTTCTGACTTCCCGTAATAACTGTCGTAGGTATTCGTATGACTCCCAGGACCGACTGATTAACGTGCTCTCCGAGGCACGGAAGGGTCGCGATGTGTAACGAACCCATCTACAGACTGACTGCGGCAAGCGCAGCTTAACTTCGCAAATCGTATGAACCGATAATAATGAGTTGATACATAGGGGCCATTCAAGTATTACGTAAGCAGAATTTTGGTAATTTTTGACCCACCTCTCCCCTTGTCAGTAAAAGTAGGCAAAGCTTTTACCCCCCCCCCCCCCTCTCCTATACTTACGTAAACATTGGTTTCTTTGCTGTTATTCATGAGGAGAAGTTTTTTAAGTCTAGAAAAATAAGTTAATAAATAAAAATTGCTGACGTAATCTTCATCTAGACACCCCCGTCCCCCATCATCAAAAATAAGCTAAACAAAGACCCCCTCACCCCCCTTTCGAGCTTACGTAATACTTGAATGGCCCCATAGCCACGAGCCCCTCTAGCATTTTTATACGGTTGTTATTTCTTTCCATTTATTTATATTTAAGTACTACGTTAGATACTTTTCCGAATAAAAATACAGTCACGTTAGTTTTTCCTTGAACCGCGAAGGCTTTTAAATACAATTCAATAGTACCTACCTAATTTAAAAAAAAACAAACATTCCTCATACTCAAAATAGAAAGTACCAACCTACGAAGCATCGAAGTAGGGGTCTCTTTATTTGCTATGATTACTACTTAGTCCCATTTTGGCAATCGAAGCCTTAATTAATAACGCTTGAGAAGAGTTCAACACCCTTTGAATTCAGACAACGTAATTGCCTGTTATTATCTCACGTATAACAGGTACCTACCTACTGGAATCCTTTTCAGTCTATGTCAAGGTCAAGAAACTATTTCAGCTACCTACCTGTATTTAACGAACTGAACGAACAATTTTTTCTCATAATAACTGATTTCCATTGTATCAATGACATAATAACGGTAACCTACTTTTGTTGTATGTAACGATCTTCACGCCTATTTCTTTACGAAGTTAACACGTTAGTTATATACTCTCTACTAGTCTGCTCTGTTAGAATTAATTAAAAACCACCGTGCCTTATCCAACAATATTAATTAATAATGTTTGTTTTATGTTACTAACATACGTAGTTCACATTTCACATTGTTTTTCCTAGAATTTTTACCGCACCACAACGGCACGTCCGACTCGTTCGATGTCTACATAGAAAATGATTCTCGTTTTGGAAATGTGTCTATCTCGCTCGCGCAGTGCCCTTGTCACAAAATCCCGCTAGAATGTGCGACAGGGATAGTACGACAGTCTATTTCTGCCGCACTCACGGAGCACGCTTCCAAGTCGATTCCGTGCTCATTGAACGGTGCGCGTTTTCGCCATTTTGTTTTGAAACGTTGACGTGTTCGCAAGTGTAAGGAAAAATGTGAAATGTGAAAGGGATCTCCAATTTAATATTAATAAGTGTACGTGTTATATTGTTTTGACTGTGATTAAAAACTAGTGTTGCTGGTATCCTGTACTCAATGGGTAATTTTTTATTGTGTTTTTCTTATGCCTAGTTTTTACAGAATGCTCATTTGCGTCGGTGTGTCAGATCTGTGCAGACGTGTCAACTGCGCTAGTATTTTTTGTCTATTTTACAAGGTTTTCACGTCTCCTACGCTAATTAAATATCTACGTTTTTTGTTTCTTTATCTTAGCTGGAAAAGGGACGAAATATTAAATGTGTCCGTACGATTTTTTTTAAAGAAAAACTTAATAAAATATCTAAATATTCAACTTTTAACAGTAACAGCTAATATCTATTTTGTCCGAATTCAACTCCCAACACTAAACTACTTACTTAATAATAATTCATTTAATAAAGATAAGAAGGGGACGACGGATGTACCTAAGTATCTTTTTAAACATCTTTGATTAGAAATGTTAAGTAAAAACAAAATAAAAATACAAAAATAAAAAGAACTTAAGTAGGTACCTACATACCTAACATGTTTTTACCATGAGTAGAAAGATGAAAATAAATGAATAAATTTCAATAATTATTATCGTAAGAACTAGAATACTTGATCCAATATACAAATTATTGTTGATGTGGTCCATAGAGTATAGACAAGTATGTGGTATTAACTGGTATTCCCAGCTCAACTGAAACGCAGAACGTGTTCTCTGTTGAAAAGTCGGGCGAACAATAGAGTATAAAGGTACCAAAAACAAACATAATAAATACAGTGACGTAAGTATTTCCTTTTAGGTTAGGAGTATTCGATTATTTCGATTGATTTAATTAATCGCTAGATAGTTTATCGCGTGACACGCGGACAATTTCTGTTTATAGGACAAAAAAATGTTAGGTACATAATCCATTAATTAAGTACATAACTTACGGGAGTGGTAAATTAAAAACTATAATAACGTTATGAAAATATTTATGTTTACATTTTAATTTGATTGTGATTTAAATAAAGTTTTCACTAGTGCAGTTTGCATTAGTCCTTACCTCCGCACTGAAATAAAAAAAAAAAAAAACAAATTAATAAATATTTATCACATCGTTGTAATAGATGGCGCTGTCCTCAATCCACGTAATGGTCAATGTGACTGTGCCAAGTGCGTTTCAGGCCACGCATAAAGTAGGGTTCCGTTATCCGTAATATTCTGTATCTATTATTTAAATAGAATACGTATTTTTTCTATATTTAACCAACTTTACATCAATTTGTAAAATATGTTAAATATCTATAGAAAAAATACCGCTACAGACAAATGCAGTAATTTTTAAGCAATCGATTTTTTTATACTCCTTTTTGAATGAATCAAAAAACAGTCATGAAACCGCATTATTTTTTGTATTTAATTTTAACAAATAAATAATATGCATGTAATATGTATTTCATGATCTGAGTAGGAAAGTTTAACTTAAAAATCTCTAATGTTAGGTAGTTTTCATTTAAGTAGGTACAGACATAGTAAAAAACTTTCGTTGTTCGACATTTTTGAATGGCAAGCGACAAAGTTATTTTGTCATCGATATAAATGGATATGATCATATAGATAATATACCATGAAATAAGGATTTAGGGTTACCTTATATTGCTACGGAACCCTACAAATGGATATCTTTATCTCATGTGTGATACAACAATCCTCGTTTACCAAGCACAATTCCAGCCCCAGAACTGTTAACTAAGCACTTTATTCACGAAATTCGTATTATTACTGTACAACCTGCGAATCCAACTAAAGCACAGGCCACACCGCGAGCTGGCGGGCGAGGCTTTTCATACTTCGGTTCACATCGTTTGAGTCGCTGAAGTAGCTAAGCTTGGTGAAACGTTGCTCGCTCGCCCGCCCGCCAGCTCGCGGTGTGGCCTGAACATCAGAGCCTCACGCTAGGCGCACTGTTCGCGGTCACAAAAAAACAATCACATCAGTTGACGTGAACGGCCCTATACGCCGCATCCAGATCTGGTCAGAAAGCGGACTGGTTGATCTACATGCATTCGCTTTTAATTTTGTTACGTCAATCAATTCGGTCTTTCAGTCCACTGTTAAACATGGCATCGCCCGCGTTGCACCACAACACCCGGTTCTCCAATGCCATAGTCTGCCCCCGCCGCCAACTTGAGTTTGTCGGCCCATCTAGCTGGGGCACAATGTTATCTTTGAGTATTTGCGGTCTCCACAAAACATCTGCTCTGACGACCATGGGTGCAACTTCAGCTTGTTGGCCTTACAAGCTATGCCGCTGACTCCTGCCCTTTGTCGGATAATTTCACTGAATGAAACTCCGAGCATAGCTCGCTCCATAGGTCGTTGGAAGATTGAATTTGCGAACTAATCCTGGTGATACTGTGTCACGAGTTCTTGACAGGCTGGACGCATGAGTTTAAAGCCGGCCTTTCACTATGGGATATAATATAATAGAGTCTGGCAAACGAAAGTAGACACTCGAATTATTTGCAAACTTTTTATATGGCAACAATTTTTGGACAAAAATAAAGTATCAAATTAGGTTATTCCTTTATTTTGGGGTTGCTGTGCTGATATTTTTTAAATTTGCCGCGCTTTTTCAGTCTCTACTCTCGTTTGTCAGACTCTATAATTATATTACATCCCGGAATATAAATTAATATCACTCACCGTAATTTTTAATAGAACCCTTTACACTTAGATGTAATACATGGTATGTAATTTATATCCCATAGTGAAAAGCCGGCTAGAGACTTCCGCTTTTAAGTATGCTCTCATTGGAACTACACTCACAGGAAGTTTCGAATTGTCAGGGAGCCGTCTTGAATTCACCGTTACTAAAAGTATTTCACGGTTCACTCAACTTATTAATGACCTTTAACACTAACGTACCGATAACAGTGATTATATTAATGTTTCACTACCATACAACTTACGTCGGTAACGAATGGTACTGCTGTTGTTACAAACAGGTATAATTATATGGAATTGCGACAGAATTAACAGGAAAATTATTAATTCTACGATTTTAGATTTCACACAGTAAAACTTAGTTATTCAATAGCAACACTGTGAGTTATCTGTCAAACTCAAATTTTTAGACTGTCAGTGTCAGATTATTTTGTAAGTTTTGTTTCTTCAACTGAATTTACTTTGTAACTTTTCGTGTACTACGTCGAACTTTAAAGTTCTTAGAAACAACTTTATGATATGCTTAATCTTGTAAGCTTGAAAAGTTTACATTAACGCATTGCCTTATTTATCTACCATGATTACAATAAGGTGATACATTTTTAGCTAACACAATCAAAAAATGCTTGACCAGAACTTATAACTCTTATAAGTTCGAAACAGTCTTAAATTTCAGTAGGTAATCGTTTTTGATACTTCGATCTAACTTAGCACGGCCCTCCGATTTAGGATAATGAAAATTAAGTAGATAGTTTAAAAAAAGAAGGGCCCATTTAGAGATGATAGCAAGTGAAGTAAAACAGTTACAAAGTGGTACCTTAGAGTGGGAAAAAGAAGCTTTGGACGTCCAGTGGAACGGTAGGTTGACCAGGGCCGTATTTCATAGCATAGGCTACAAAGTCTGCAGCCTTGAGGCCGGCCAGGCCACAAAATAAATAATGTTTAAAATTACAATTATGTTATTTTCATAACTTCATTTGCATTCTACAGAAGTGCTAGTTATGTCAGTGGTCGTAATTCAGAATCTAATACCTTTAAACAAGCAATTCTTGTATATATACAGTGGAATCGGTTAAATACGACTTCGCTTATAATGACCAGCCGCTTATAGCGACTTAAGAATAGCCTTTAGTTAGGTTTTGTTATCTGGTATTAACGTGACGTCCGTTTAGTACGACCAAATATCGCCGTCCCTTTGCTGTCTTTATAAGCGGACTCCACTGTATATATATGTATATCTGAATCTCGAAAACGGCTCTAACGATTTTCGTGAAATTTAGTATGCGGGGGGTTTTGGGGGCGATAAATCGATCTAGCTAGGTATCATTTCTAGAAAACGTCAATTTAAAAAAAAAGAACCGAGCAAATCTTGGTCGGCTAGGTACTATTATTTAATGGAGTATCATAAATACCTGGGGCTAGAGAAGCGTTTATTATTTTCTTATTTGGGTTCTGTGCTTCGAAAAGAAAAATGGATCACTCTTGCTCTTGATTGGTCTGTCACAATGTATTGTGTGGTGCACAACATGCAGTCCATTTTTCAAAGTTCTACTTTGAGGCATGTTCTGGCATTGAATAAGCAATGTTCTTTAGTTGTCTCTTTAACCTTTTGAATGCCAACAACTGCTATAGATGTCAAACGTAAATGAGCTGGAGCGGCCAACAATGTCAATAGCTGTCAAAAAAGTACAATGAATTTGTAATGTGGTGTGGAGGGAAGTGCTCTTAGTCTATGGTGTGGCATTCAAAAGGTTAATAACCACAGGGAAAGGGGTTAGCTTATTCTTTGTAAGAACCACACAACCATGAGAAATAGGTTAGGCTTCCTATTATTATTTCTTATGTGGTAATCACCCAAACACAAGCACGTGTCCACTAGTATACGAAAGGACACTGATTTCTGTAACACAGGTCTTTTGTACCTAGCTCAGGAGTCAGGGACTTCATTGTTATTTGTGTTACTTTTAAGGGAAAAAGGAAATTTATAAAAAAAAAAGAAATTAAATACAGTGGAGTCTGCTTTAACGACATTAAAGGGACGGCGATATTTGGTCATACTAAATGGACATTGCTATAAGAATCAGTAAATACCAGATAAGAAAACCTAACTAAACGGTGTTCTTAAGTTGCTATAAGCGGCTGGTCTTTATAAGCGAAATCGTAATAAACGGATTCCACTGTATGTGTAACTATTTTTGCAGAGAAGGCTGTGCCTGGAAACAAGTGTGTGGTAGAGTTGGACAAGTTCAAAAGGCGTCTGATCCGGGCGGTTGCACGGTTGCTACTGCACGAAAAGAAACCTGAAGAAGAAATATGGACCGACTTGAAGAAGGAAACCGGTTGCGATTGTCAACTACTATGGTCAGTTTAACTTATACAAATTTTCACACAGTATTGTAGAATTTATTTATTTTATGACCATATTGGCGCAGTTGCTAAGCGATTATTTTACTGGATTATTTGTGGTGGATTTGATCGCAATTATAAACGTGTTTCTTGATCCATGATAGTGAGTTATTAAGGCCTTAGGCCGGTCCGACACAATGCAGAATACGTCCCAGTAATTTAAATAAAAATTGATTTTAAAATCGGAATCGCCTGCTCGAATAGTCTGTCTCTAGCTGCAGTATGGCAGTTTGAAACATTTCCCATAGCACACCGCTGGGCCAAGTCTACATCAACACCCTTGTAGCTGACAAACTTTTTACACAAAATAGATAGGTACAGAAGTCAATCACATGTATGTACTTCACTTTTCATACCTACGCTCGGCGGTCGCTCTATCTATACTATATCTATCTCTCTCAAGCGCATGGCACTCGCGCTCGCACTCACTCGCACTCTATTCCCAAACAGTCCGACATATCGTGTCCGTGAGCAGTGTCTATGATTGTGTGTGTTGCTCGAGCGCACTTGTATGTAGATTGACTTCTGTACCTATCTGTTTTGTGCTTTTTATCTTCCTAAATCATAACATAGTCTTGGGCTATTGCAGTAAGAAAATACCTTGTTTTGTTTGTGCCTGTTATTATAAGTAAAACTCTTGATAGTTAATTAATTATTGTTTTATTAACTACACAATACAGCGAGCGTACATAGTGCAGAGAGAAGATGGCGTCTACAGGAAAAAGTCATTGTTACCAACCTAAGACTATTCTAGTACCAACATTAGTAACCAAAATATTACATTGACGTAGTAAATAGATAATAGTGCCTGTACCAATCTTTTGTATACAGGTCGCGCATGCGAGCCTTAGCGCTAAAGAAGCTGGCCCGTCTTTTTGCGGCGGACGACCGCATCGAGGCCATACCGAAGGCGGCGCGGATGTCCCTCACAGACTGGCTACTATTCGACCTGGTGCTGGTTCACCAGAAAATAGACCTTATTGGCCTGGTAATTATGATTAATATTAAAGAAAGAAGGAAAAGTTCTATTTTAATTTTTTTAGTTAAATGAAAATATAACCGCCTCATCAGTTGTGTTGTTGGTAAGGCGGCTATTGAGCTAGATGTCAAGCATGCGATCCTCTGATCCACAGTAGGATCACCCATCATCATGTGACCTTATTATAAGCTTTACATTGTGAGAGTATATCCAAACGCGTTGTTTGACGGCACGTTTGGTGCATTGGCTGAGCGATTAGCGTCTGCGCTACGGGTCGAGGGTTCGATTCCCGCATGGAACAAATATTTGTATGGCCTACAGATAGTTTTTCCGGATCTGGGCGTTTATGCATGTGAAGATTTGTATGTAAACGCATCCACGATTCAAGAGAAATCGTAGTGAAGGGCAACGTTTTTAAAAAGAAAAATAAATAAAAGAAACTTCTTTGAACAAAACCTGAGGTATTGTTCTAAGTTCTAATCAGAAGAGAAGTGAGGCTATGCAATGTCTAAAACCTACTTCTTTCACCACACCTACAAAGCTCATATTCTCATCGCCAGGATTGACTACTGTGTAACATTCGGACAGAAGTCATCAACGTATACTAATAAATGGTGTCTGATTTTCAGGATAATCCTGTAAAAGACCCAAAATCCGATCCTAAGCCATTGGTTGATCTGTTTGAACTTGTGACGATGTTCAAGATTGAGGGTCGGGCTGGTGACAGCCTCGCTGAAGCCTGGTCAACGGCCACCTTGTATTATAATAACCAGTAAGTGGCATACATATCAGTTTGTGAATGTCCTATTGTTCTGCCTAGCCTTTTCCCAACTATGTTGGGGTCAGCTTTCAGTCTAACCAGATGCGGCTGAATATCAGTATTTTACACGGAGCGACTGCCATCAGACCTCTGCAACCCAGTTACACGACAATGCCGATATCCTAAGGGTAGTTCGGTTGTCAGACTTTCGGGTTTCTGACTTCCCCGTAACGACTGTCGTAGTTATTCGTATGACACCCGGGACCGACTGTTTAACGTGCTCTCCGAGGCACGGAGGGATCTCTATGTGTAACGAATGGTCACCCATCCACAGACTGAACGCGACTAGCGCGGCTTAACCCCGCAAATCGTATGATCCGCGCAGTTGGTAATTAGCCATGAGCCCCTTACGTGTCCTATTGTTTCCTATAATTGAATTTAACCTTTTCAATTCCATTTACAGAGGTCATCAATGCTCTCCGATGCTGCTGCAGCGTCGCTGGTACCAGTTAAAGGATGTGACCAGGGCCAAGTTCTACGACTTCTGGTATACGTACCGTGGCGCCGCCAAGAGGCTTAGTTTAGCTGAGCCGCATATGCCTACACCGTTACAGGCAGCCATTGCTAGGACGTATGTCCTCTCAACCTTACCTAGTCATTTAGCCATATCATTATATTGGTTCAATAACATTCACTCTTGAAAATGGGACTCCCAGTGAACATGCAACAATCATCATGTTTGGTGGACGGATTAGTGATTACGGATTATTGGTATTAGCAGACAGAATGGCTGGTTTATACAATGCCAGTGACTGGACCCAGTGACTCAGATTTTAGGCGCCAGTCAGTCGATTTTTGGGGGAGGAAGCTACTGGGTCCGATAAATACAATGCGGGGACTAGCCAACTAGACTGACTGGCGAGCGCGATGTCAGCGCTGGACTGGGTTGAAACTAGTATCCACACAAGCACAGTAGCGAGTCAGCGCTGGACTGGGGTACTGTACTGCCACGTTACTGCCTTCGTATAAACCAAGGCTGGCCAACGTTTTTTAGCGATGGGCCAAATTTCTGCTATATTATGGCGGCCGGGCTACTCCTCTTACGGGGTGTCCTGCGTAAGCGACAAACGCGATGCGATGCGGCGACGCGATCAAAACATCGGCATTCTCTACTGGCGGCCTATGTAGCGTGACGCGACGTAACGTGTATTTGTTCCGTATCGTGTCGCGTCGCATCGCATCGCGTCGCGTTTGTCGCTTATGCAGGACACCCCGTTATAGGTAACTTACCATTCTGATAAGATAAATGATAATATCAAACACATGGGGTTATACAGAGTGGATAATGAGATGGGGCACTAAGGGCAGATACCTTAACAGTTGTGGCTACAGGAAAACATTCTTAAGAGACTGTCCATCATTTTTGATAGATGTCGAACTGCATTCACATCTTCGATCTTCTTTCTTCGCGGGCAAATTCAAGTGAGTTGGCGGGCCACTCTATTGCCCGCGGGCCTGAGGTTGCCCTGCCTCGGTATAAACCATGCCGGAGGATGCTGCTAGGTGGCCATCCTTTTCACGCGATTCTTTAGTCGCCTTTCACGATAGCCATGGCTGGGGAAGGGGTGGCTTATAAAACCAATTTGGATGAAACTTGGCATAGAGAATGGAATCCAGAGACCGACATAGGGTACTTTTATCGACATACTAAGCGAGCGAATCCGCGGTCGTCAGCTAGTGTTAATATAATCTTTGCTTTTTAGGTTTAAAACGTTGGTGACGAGTCCGTATCTGGAGTGGGAAGAGTTAATTAAAATCAGATTAGTTACACTACCTGAAGAATTTGTAAGTAAAAGTATTATTTACAAAGATTTTTTGATACCTCTCCCCGATTTAGAACTTTTTGAGAAATCAGTTGTCGTGGCTAATTACCAACCGCGAATCATACGATTTGTGAGGTTAAGCCGCGCTTACTACGGTCAATCTTTGGATCGGTGATCGTTCATTACACATCGAGACCCCTCCGTGCCTCGGAGGGCACGTTAAACAGAAGTTCCCGGGTATCATACCTATGACAGTCGTTACGGGTAGTCAGAAGCCCGAAAGTCTGACAACCGGTCTAATCTTAGGACATCGGCGTTGCCCAGTTACTGGGTTGCGGAGGTGTGACGGCAGTCGCTCCGTGTAAAATACTATAATTTAGCCGCATCTGGTTAGACAGGAAGCTGATCTCAACACAGTTGGAAGCCTATGCTATGCGGTGGGCCACTGTAAGCTGATATGTTAATAATAAATGATGTTCTTCCAGAAGATCAGACCATGGTGGCCAGTTCTGTTTTGCCTAGCCTTTTCCCAACTTTGTTGGGGTCAGCTTCCAGTCTATCCAGATGCGGCTGAATACCAGTATTTTACACGGAGCGACTGCCATCAGATCTCCGCAACTCAGTTACTGGGAAATACCGATATCCTAGGGTCTCTAGGTCATAGTTCCAAACCCTAGAATTCCAATGATTTGTCTGATCTTAAAAATATTTCAGGAACAGAAAATGCTACAGAAATCGGCGCTGGTAAAACCTATTAAGAGGCCATCTGATGGTGAGTGCAGGGATTATAAGGCCGAGGTTGCCCTGGCAACGCAAAGGCAGAGTATCGGCGACAACACGTACGAAATAATGTCGCCCGTCGCCTAAGCAATGCGTCCACCACCATACGATGTTGAAGTTTGTTGCAGTGAAATCGCCGTCGCGTCGCCGTCGTTTTACCAGTGTAGCCTTGGCCTTTATTAAGGACCTATGTTAGAAACCTGTCTCAATTCATCTTCTTTTATTCTTGTAGAATCATTAACTATATTTTTTATTGAGAACCACCTAAATACATTGTTAAATTAGCGGCACCCATCATGAGCAATCGGTAGCCAATATTTCGGCCAACATAGATTCAAAGAAACACTAAAAACTGTCCTGTCACGATTAGTTTCTGAAATAAATGCGCCCTAACATTATATTTCTGATCCACAGATGCTCCAGACTTAGTGGTTATAGAACCAAACATAGAAACAATAGATCTCGGACTTGAATCTGATAATGAAACTGAAAAATCCGCAGAACAAAATAGCCCTCCACCAACCGAAGTTAAGATTAAGGAAGAACCACAAGATATGGATATTGATGAGACACACATAGAAGAACCTCCAAAGAAATCTAAATTCGAAATTGTTTTAGAATCGACTGCAATAGAAAATGAAAACATGGATAACATGGGTATTGAAGTATTAGAGCCGACGGATGACGAACTTGCTACTGAAGAAAATGAAATTGAACAAGCAATAGAAAGTACACTCAGAGCACAGGAAGAAGAATCAGTATTACCACAAATTACTAGTGTGTTCGGTAACGTTAGTGACACTACTGCACTGGGAAACGTTGATAAAAGCGTTCTTGGTAACGTCGAAGATGCCAGTGGCGTTGGCAATGTAGATGCTACGAGTGTACTTGATAACGTTGAGGATACGAACGTACTGGGTAACGTAGGTGATACAAGCATACTGGGTAACGTAGTTGATACCGGTGGTCTTGATAATGAAGATGTTACCAGTGTCAGCCGCAGTAGTGTTCAAGGTCCCAGTATAGTCGGCAACGTTAATGATACAAGCGTATTGAGTAATGTAGGTGATACAAGCATACTGGGTAATGTAGAGGATACTGATGTCCTTGATAATGATGATGTTACCAGTATCCGCAGTAGCGTCGATGATCCCAGTATACTTGATAACGTTAATGATACAAGCGTACTGGGTAACGTAGGTGATACAAGCGTACTGGGCAACGTAGAGGATACTGATGTCTTTGATAATGATGATGTTACCAGTATCCGCAGTAGCGTCGATGATCCTAGTATACTCGTTGACGAACCTAATGAAAATGTATCCAAAATGGACGTATTGAATGCTCAAATCAGTAACACTACAGTGGCCAATATAGTAGGAATGGTCAAAGATTATTATATGGGTGAAAATAGTTCATCTTCTGCAATTAATGATTCTATTGAACCTCCTATACTGAGAAAAAATACAAACGTATCCGAAAATACTCAAGCAATGGAAGTCGATACTAAACCTAATATTGAAGAATACTCATTTAAAGAACCTTTTAACGTAAATAATGTTATTGAGGATGCAGTAATGGATGAAGATAGTATGGATAAGAAACCTGTGATAGATATTAAACCGGATATTGAAAGATTTTCGTTTGGTGAACTGTCGAATGATATTAATTTTGTCGACGATGGTATTGCATTCGTTGATGATGGGATCGCGTATCATGATGAAGATAGTCATAGTGGTAAGTGGGCTTAATTTTAATTTTAAGATTTTGGTTGGTGGTAGTGTCTACACGGTCCGCCTGGCTAGATTCCACCCTCGCATTAAAGTCGGCGCCAAGCAGTTAACTGTGTTCCATCGTGTGTGTGTGAGAGCCAGAGGTGTATAGGGAAATCCCTCTATATCTCTTCCTCGGATTCGTGTGCTCCATTTTAGACTCTGCGTTTACCATCAGGTGAGACTAGGGCCAAACGCGACCAAGACAAAAAAAAGTCATTTTGATGGTCTTTTAGAAAATTTAACATATTATTACATTACAGGCAAGTCAAAATTGAGAAAACAAAATATAATATAGTTAATCTTTGACCAGCAAACTTTACTTTAAAACCTGTGATCATCGAAAGGTTAGCAACGACGATATCAAGTTTTTGTGATAGGGGCAAGTCTATCGCCATTTATCGGATGCAATCAACCCTGGGTTGCCACCAGTGGCGTGCATTGGTTTTTCGACTAGGTAGGCAGGCACTAGCAAGGCGCCTTTCAATTGTACGCTTAAGCCCATTTCAATACGAATCTGACCAAACGAAATATAGCCATACACGCTTATTTTATTTATAGTAATAGTTAAAGATGGAGTATGTAGTTAATTAAATCTTATGACTTAGGCACTGCTTAATTGCCTGCTTAATTGCACTGGTTGTCCCTTAGAATATCCTAATAGAAAAATTCAATAACTTCGCTAGACGTAGGAATTGAACTAAAACTAAACCTTTAGGCTAGGTTGTAAGCATGCCACTACACATAGGAATCCATTATATAAAGTTTAATACAACTTATCGTTGTTACAGAGACAGGAGTCAAAACTGAAGTCGACGATGAAGAAGATGATGAAATAACCGAAGAAACTATAAAAATAGACGAAAAGCTGCTCATGTGCCCCATCATATATACCACAAGGTTAGATGACATGGGACTGTTCCATGCACAGCCCTTTGATCACGTTAACGGCGAACAATTGTTAGACATCATCGGTTCAAAAAGCAAACCAATTAAAAACGTTTCAGTAGATACCAACAAATCATGTGATGATGCCATCGAATCATCATCTGATGACGCTGACTGTGATGATGATGATGATGACGATGTAGTAACTGATAGCCAAAGAGTTAAAGAATCTAGTTACTTGTTACAGAAACCGCGAAGTCGCAGCTATAATCCTATACAATTATGCAAAAATCCTGACTTTAATACAAGACTTAAAAGGTTGACCGTAGGGTTCTTTAGCTCACCTCGTAATCGTGTACTGATCAAATATTGCAAACCTTTAACCATAGATCTTAGCAAGGCTTTCGAATCCAAAATTATTTCTGGCACACTGTATCTAAAACCCAGTGATCATGACGTCAAACCGGAAATTGTAGACGATACAGAAATTCAACAAAGCGTATCAGTAGTACCCTCGGCTATGCTCGCTCAAAGTCTAATAGATAATTCTAAAATCGGTGATATTTTACCTCCATATCGAAGTCATTTCATATCTCCCAAACTGCCTGACGGTCTCTGTTTAACGAGTGAGAGAAATAGAGTAATAAATCTACCAGATATATCAGAGATACGTCGCATTAACCAACGGCTTCTTACGGCGGAGGTGACGCCTATTCAAGTGCGAAATAATATGACCCAAGTACCAGTTTCTATTGTGGCATCTGTGAATACTTTTACTGAAACCCCTGCTCAGAAACCTGCAACAGTCCCGGAAGCTGACAAAGGTAAGCCAGTAGTGATAGACAGTAGAGGTCCACCTAAAGTAGTTGTTATCCCTGAAGATTCACCTGCTAAACAGAACACTGACAATAATTCATCAACTGAAATGAATATTTCTCATACTGCAAGAACGTATAGTATTAACTCGGCAAATAGACAATCCCAGGACAATTTATATCAGCCGGCCAATATACCGTTAGCGGTTGACAGTAGAGGTCCACCTAAAGTGGTTGTCATCACTGAAGACCCGCCTGCTAAAGAAAACAATGAAAATAGTTCCTCATCTGATATAATTACTTCTCGTGTTGTAAGAGCGTATAGTAGTAAATCAGCAAGTCCACAACCCCAGGACAATGTCCACCAGCCACCGAAATATATCGGCCGACCACCGAAAACTATAAACGGGAAAAGAGTTTGGCCACCAAAACCGTTGACGGTGCCATGGAAACCGAGACAAGTTAGGACCAACAAAATACCTTGGCTTTCTAAAAGTAATGAAGCAGCCACAAATAATAAACAGATTGATGAGACACTCTTAACTTTAGACACTCTAAACAAAATGTTATATCTATTATCTTGTGATAAAGACGACACGGCAGATCTTATAATATCAAAGCCGAAGACAATGAAAAGAAAGGGTAAAAATACTGCTCGGCAGCCGAAAGAACAAAGCGGGCAACAGAAGCCCGACGATTCTAATGACGTTGTTATCCAAACAGAGGAAAAAATAGAGGAGAAACAAACGGAACAAACTAAAACGTGCTGTAAGCTTAAAATTAATATTAAACCTGCAACAAATTATCCACCTGAACAAAGAGAAAATCAGTGTAAAACTGCTGAAGAAGATGTCATTATTTCTCTTGACGATGCCAATGAAAATGACACTGAACCACCAGAAAGTACTGAGCAATCAAATGATAAAAGCAATGACGCGAAGAAAAAGGCTAGTAAACACTGTTGCTGGTCCCGACAGAAAATGTTACAGATTCTGTTTTCTAGGAAGCGTATACCAATACATGACTGCCCGTATCCCATATGTACGTGTTGTTGTCAGACCCTATTACAGCAGTTCGTTATCAGTGACTACAAAATGAAAAACGCATTAAAGCTTGCTAACTGTGCAGATCCAGATGAATGGGTATGGGAAGATGCGCCTGATAGCCCTTCTCAAGCTCGCGTTACACATTCTATTGAAACACCAGTGATAGATGTTGAAGCTCGTACAGATGAATCGACTAGTAATGTTGTTGAAAATGAGCCTATTGATATTGATGTTTTGGGTACACAAGACGGTGTTCCTGCATTGGGTGGTGAAGTATGCGTTACAACTTCTGCAGTAGCGCGAGTGCCACCTGTTACGCCGGCTACTAAATATGTTACTGTCCCAGTCCCTCAAAATCGCAAAGGAAAGTTTAAAACATATGCACAAGCAAAAATAATTCCACATTCAAGTTTGATTGAAGGTTCGACGATTGATGGTAAGAACCAAAGGGTGCTTAAACAATTTTCACCACCTACTTTAAGAAAAGTTTTGTCAGCAAAAAAATCCAAAATGCTGACTAAATTTCAAGGAAATACGAAGCTGCCGCCAAACCTTAAACCATTCTCGCCGCCAAAAAATTTTAAGGAAAAGATGATATTTTTAAACAGCAAACATATTTCCGAGAAGCCTACGGACAATCCTATATTTTTAGGGAAGAATAAAATATTGCTGACTACAGTAAAGTTTCCGCCTAATTTGAAAAAGTTTGAAGAGGCTAAACAGAAATTAAACGCGTCGCTTAGTGTGCCCCACGGTGTGACATTAATATGCCTGCCTAATGGGACAGTGACGTTTACCATAGACCACAATGTTCAAGTGAATGCAGCAGATCTTGCTGCGATGCCAGCGATCGTTGCAGCAGTTCACGCACAGATAAACTCAAATTCAGTGGAACAGGCAACATTACCTCCACAAAATGTGCCGCCCCAGGTCAGTGTCATGCAAAACGAAATTGTGAATCTTGTTGATGATGATGATGATGAAGACGCTACGCCTAATGTTAATGAAAATAAAAATGAAAACAGTGAAACTCCTGAAGTGGCTGAAGTTCAAACTACTGACGCAGATCTAACAAAAAGTAGTGACAATACGACTACTGATATTTTTCATAGTGAAACAGAAGAGAAATCCGCTGAATCAAATAACGAAAATATTAGTAATTATAATGAGAGCCAAGTAGAAGACAATCAAAATATAAGTGCTGACCAAAATACTGAAACCGGCATTCCAGAGAATATCCAAGAATCGAGTCATATTGAAACACCTTCAACGTCAGCAGAAAAAGATCAATCTGAAGCGTCAACTCAGAACGTAAGTACCGACTTACAGGAAGAAAGCACAAGTGAGTCCAGTACGGGAAACAAAAGTAAAAATATACTATCTGATTTAATGGAAATGTCGGGCATATTTGATGAAGATATTACACCAACTCCAGAGGACATATTACCCGCAGCACCAGCCGAGCAAGAACTTGTATTCCCAAAAACTCCCTTAGAAACACTTGCGGAACTGGTTGAAGCACAACCTTCATTAGAACCAACATTGACCTCCGCAGAACCACTAACAGCCTCCGAACAGGCTCCAGTCTTAGCCGAACCAGCACAACCTTCAGCTCCAATTATAGTGCCAAAACTAGCCTACGACAACGCCATGTCTGCCAGCACTGTACCTCCGGTAGTCAAATCGCCAGTTGGCGAACTCTCTCCAATCACTTCGTTGTATGAACTGAAATACGCGTGCTTAAATAACGGAATATTCTTCAAACTAGATTTCGAAACAGGATACCTTGTACCCATAAATGTTTGTATGAAACAACACCCAAAACATCCACCGAAATTCATCCAACCGAAGTCGGTGATCGACCTCACTGATGATGACGATTCTGTTAATACAATACAGAATTCGCCAAATAAAGAATTGCGATCACTTCTAATCTCTAATAATTTACCTACTGTAAGTGCAAGCCCAAACAAAACTACTGTCTCCACCACTAACATAAGCGCAGTAAAACCGGTGAAGTTGTTAAAAGCTTTAAAACCTAGTATATTACGACGATTAGAAGAGAAAATGCCAGTTACTCTTCATAAAACGACCAATTGTGATGGTGTAGTTAATCAGACCACCGAAATCCACAAACAAAAGAGGAAGCAATTCTTAAGAAAAATTCCATTGCACTCTGAAGAAGATTCGGATGGCGCAAAAGTCGGAAAATCTGTTAAAAAGCAATATTATAGGAAAATAAGGCCGAAAACAGATTTACTTATCACCGGCAAAAATACGGGGCAAAGCGACGAACTGCCAGCCACATCAACATTACCTGGAGGACCCGAAAAACAAACACAATCGAATATTGACTCCGATGATTCTTCGGACGACGAGCCGCTAGCTAAAAAAGTGAGAAGGAAACTTGAAAATGAAAGTGCGCCTGCGGTGCCAATTGAAGTTGACGTAGAATTACCAGCGGCCGACTCACCAGATGTGTACATGAGTGACCATGAGCCGGTAGAGCCGGAAACGCATTACGAACTTATCCTAGAACCGGGTAACGGCGAAGAAGAAGCAGAAGAGGATGAGAATTGTATATTAGGAGTTTAACCTTTTGAATGACACGCTATAGAACGAGCACTTCTCTTCACGCCACGCTACAAATTCATAGTACTTGTTTTACGGCTAGTGACGTCGTTGGTGTACCGTACACATTTTTGTTTGACGTCTATAGTCGCCGATGGCGTTCAAAATGCTAATCAATATAGTCGTTATGGTTTTACATCCCCAAATGATAAGTATGCTGTACACCCACAGGTTGATGATGATATTTGGTTAAGTCCCTTATTAAAGGCAAGCCTATAGCCGTTTATCGGCCCGGTATTTCGGAATAGCAGTTACGAAATAACAAAATTCTAAATAATACTGATCTAGGTGTGTACTATTTCGGTCTTCCTGTTGTAGGTAACAATTTTAGGCAGATAATATAATACCTTACTTGGATCTTACGACACTCAGAGTGAAGTCAACGATTTGCCTAGACTTAACCTAAATCATATTTGCCGATTGATATACTTGACGTAATTTTTTTTTGGTTAGTTCTTTGTAGGGAAGTAAAAATGTGGTATAAAGACATGAAACTGAAATAATTCGCTAGTATTGTAACTTTAGGTTTATTTTAGACATTAGAAGCTCGTTTTAAACCTTCTGAGGTCCTAGTGTAAAATATTGAACCATATACCTGAGGGAATCATTTAGTACTATTATTCTATGGGACAACACACAAAAGAGTGTAACTTTTACTGTTACCATCATTAGAAAGTGGATTCAGCACAACTATTTTTAAATATTTTTTTTTATTAATGTTAGACAGTGGTGTAGATTCTGTAGCACATTTTGACAGTACTAAACTAGACTAAACGAAACTCACTTTCTTTTCCTATTGAACAAGAAAGTGCGCAACAGAACAGACACCATGCCAGTGTCGTTTCTTCTTAAATGCAGCGGTCAGAACTTCATTCAAATCAAATCATTTATTCGCATATAATGTAGGTATTGTGTAATAAGGTTGTTATAAGAAATATAGTGAGCCGGGTACATTCTGCCTGAGTTTTGGCATGCAAAATTTTACAATAATCATTATTCTATTATTAATGATTTTATTATTTGGAATCTACTTATTAACAGAAAACTGTAATAATATGCACGCTAAGGTACTTTTGGTCTGACAGTCTCATTTGATATGAAAATGTGTGTTGATATAGATATTAAATTGTTCTTAATAATATTAAAATAAGGTCTTTATAAACTGTGCATATTTTCTATGAAAATATATTGCACTGTATTTATAATCTTTGAAACATATATTTTCGTAGAGGTCTACAAGGGTACATACAGCCCTCTGATTCAGAAAGTTTTCTATACTTAAGCAATTGTCGACCGATACGGTTAGTTATCTCTTTTCGTCTACGATTCTCATAAAAAGAAGATTGTCTTATCGATTCGTTCTGAATCTGAATGAAAGGGTTGGTTAGCCAAGGATCGTATCACAACTCGTGTGAGAGCGATCCTACTGCAACTAAAGTAGTTCCAAACCTAGGTAGAACAGAAAGTCCTCTAAAGTTTCTAGGTATCGCGCCCCCGTTTGCGACAAAGACAAAATGGCGGTCGTGCTTTTTATAATTAGAATTGGTGTGGATTTACTAAGTTTACAATTAAAAAGATATTTCCATGTAAATATAGACATACAAGTAAGTTTATTTCTATAGAATTAGAATGTATTTTTTTAGATTTTATTCTTGTATATAATAGTATGATAATGGTACATAATATATAAAGAATTGTTGGGCGTATTTGAATAACAATTTTATTCTAATTGTTTTGATGCGATCTAATCCATGTAATTTCTGTGATATTATTTAAGGATGCACTTATAATATTACAGTCTTTTAGACCTCAATAGGAGATTGTGGAAGATATGAAAATTCTCGTTGCTTGCTCAGTTTCAACAATGGGTAAACTTTATACACGCTTAAATTTTGATCGTTTTAATCCCTTGGACTGGTGGTTTAACTTACAAAATACTATTCATCAAAAGCTTGCACAGCATTGTAACTCTTAAAACAAAGAAAATAGCAAGTGATAACATAATACTCGCAAAATGCATGAAACCAGCAGTAGCGCCACGAGTTAGTTACCTACGTCGGCGTCGGTCGTTGCGTACCTAACTACCTAACTCCGCCCGATCAAGTTAAGGTTATTGACTCGCGCTCAGCTGATATTCACGTAAACAAATTAAATGATTTCAAATTTCCCTTTATACTTTTACGGGCTTAGGACCGTCATAATTGCTTTGTGCCTAGGTTTCAGGCCATACCTAATACTATTAAAAGAATTATGCTAAAAGCGGTAGGTACAACATGTAAAAATAAATCCCTACAGGCCTGCTAGTTATGGCGTATTTAATAATGTGGAATCAAAATTATTTACAATGATTTAAAAAAGAAAAAAGTTCTAATTACTTACACGATTTAAAAAAAAGTTCTGTTACATACCTAAATCACCTTTGATTTATTTAACACTAAGCGACACGTAATAATTGTTCATAAAAACGTGTACCTAATCAAATGATTAAAAAAGAATTCTGTTATAAACCTAATAATTAATCACCCCTGAATCATCACTGGCTAATACTTCACGATAGCTTAATAATTGTTCAAAGTGCAAACCATTCCTTTCGAGACATAATTTTGCACGTTTAATTAAATTGTCTTTTAATTTCAATATGTAATGTCTCTCTGTCACTTTATAAAACATCGAACGCGTTTACTATCGCACTTTTCATTTGTACACGAGTTTGATGCTCGTTTCTGTACAAAAGATGGCTTCACAAATAAAAATCCAGCGGGGTAAGGTCCGGGCTCCTTGCTGGCCAAACAACTGGACCAACCCGTCCAATCCAGTGATCTCCAAACACGGAAATCTGGTGATTACGTACATTATGCTCACTTCGCTGTAGACACCGAGCCGCCTGCGCATCAAAACCCGCGATTGCGTAAAATTGCACCATGACAAGGAACTCCAGGTTGGAGTACGCGTAATTACGAGACGTCATTACTTTCGCGCGACAAGGATAATCTTAACAACAACACACCGATGACGTCTTAGATAAACTGAATTATTTACATGACGTGGTCATGTACTCCTGTGCTGCCCTTGGCGCGCGGGGTGCGCGGGGCGCGCGCCTATTGCATTGCCAATCAAATAGGGTTTGGGGGCGGGGTTTGGTCTAGGATTGGCTAATTTTTGTGAGTCCACGTTGACTGTGCGTACGCGTCATTGTTGCTAGAACCGAATGATGCCTACTAATGGTTCGCATAATTTATTCACTCATGCGAAAATTAATTCGAGTTTTTAAAAAAAAAGTACTTTATTTTTTAATTTTATCTTTACAAATCGATAGTGTTTCATGCACCGGATCGACCCTCCACGGGATTAAAACGATCAAAATTTAACCGTGTATAGTTCGGACAAGTGCATTAATGGTCACCCCTTACGTTGTGAGTTTATTCGTGAGAGGGGTAACCAATTAGTGCAGCTTTCTGTACATAATCTCTGTGTGCTTTGCTGGAGTATGGAATAATTTACACACAATCGATCGAGCTTTATAAAGAGATGCTGGCTAGCTTCGGCTTTATAGAGCATCGTCTATGTCGCACGAAGCAAAAAAACGTCACATAGATTTGAGTGACAGAGACGACTCTACGAAGTCGAAGCTAGCCGATTTATCTCTTTTTAAAGTTCGATGTCTAATATTTACTGCCGGGTACTACTGTATGTATGTTACTGAAAAATACTAAACAGTGATACATCATCTGATATGTAGGTATTTTCAGATAAATCAGAGTAAATTTCTCTTTTACGAATGTCCCAGGGTGTGTTACTAATCTGTACTTTTATTGTTGTACGAATAGTCATTGCGTTGTCCACATACTTGATGTAAGTGTTGAACTGTGACCTTCAGCACATTTTGCAAAATACAAGTACCTTCCTATAAATAAAAGATACCAAATGTACGGGACAAGAGAATTTATGGCGGCGGCCTGAATAACATAGAAAAAGGGCTAGCGCGCACGGTTTTGCGTTTTTTAAACAAATAATCTGTGAAGTATGGAGTGTCACAGAAGAGCGCGCACTGCGAGTTATTCACCGCATATCGTCGTTTAGGTAACAATACCGCCTAAGTCGAAAATTGGTCATTTGACGTTTATACGTCATTGGATAGATATTTTCGGCGCGCATCGAATGATGTTAGAAAAATATTAAAATTATCTAATCACAGCGAGTTATTCAAACAGTTCTGGCACCGCGCAAGTCGTTTGTTGTGTCATTTTAAAGATAATAATCAGTTTTTTGTCTCTCCTGAAAACTTGTCAAATTTAACTTGAGCGGTATTGTTACCTAAGCGACGATATTCTGATTTACTTGTATTTATTTTATTCGTTGTGGTGAAAAAAATCGCACCGCAGTGCGCGCTCGCACTAATCTAGGACAGGCAGGCCCTAACCTTTTACTGAACATCACAATTTGTTCCAGCATTGTATTAAATATCTTAAAAGAGGTGTTAATGTGTTAAAATAAATAAAGTGAAAAATAAATTATCTTTTTGTGTATTTTATACAGCCCTGGATCTACATTTTTCAGAGGGTGCAGAGTACAAATTTTCCGCCCTCTTGGCAAACATTTTCAACAAATAAAATAGGTACCTACTAAGACTTTTTAAAATTGTTTAGGTAATAAAATCTATACTAATATTATTATTTTTGACGACACGTCTGGTGCAGTGGCTGAGCGATCGGCTTCTGCGCTACGGGTCGAGGGTTCGATTCCCGCACGGAATAAATATTTGTATGGCCTACAGATAGTTGTTCCGGGTCTGGATGTTTGTGCATGTGAAGATATGTGTTTGTAAACTCATCCACGATACCGGAGAAATCCTAGTGTGGGGCGATGTTTTTTTTTTTTTAAATAAAAAGCTGAAGAGTTTTTTGTTTGAACGCGCTAATCTGTTGGAATTGAAAAATTCTTGTTGTGTTGTATAGTCCATTTATCGAGGAAGGTTATAACATCACGCTACGACTAATAGGAGTGGAGCATAAATGAAAAATGTTGCAAAAATGGGTAAATTATCCACTCGTGCGAAGCCGGATCGGGCCGCTAGTTATAAATAATTCTGAAGGTTTATTCATATATAACCGGGTCCAGCTTAGTACAGACAGCGAGACTGGCTGGTGGCGGGCCGCCCTCTAATCTTCGCCGCTTGGGGCAAGTGCGCCCGCCCCCTCTATATCCGGGCCCGAGTTTATACAACATAATTTATTGTAAACCCGAAAAGGGGGTCATTGTATGAGCAATATGGGACCAATACTGAAAACGCGAAAAATAAAATTCAACATACTATATTTTAATACTTAAATACATTTTATCTAATGGCTACACTGTATGCATCAACCACAGCCTTCTCAATCTCCTTGTGAACTTTGTTGACCTCTGCCTGAGTGAGCGTTCGCTCCAGATGTCTGTAAATTATGCTGTAGCACATACTGTGTTTCTTCGATTTAGGGTGAATGAACTTGTCCTTTAGTTTTACCTGAAAAACAAAATAGGTAGGTACATAAAACTTAAACAAGGCTGAGCAACCCGTTTTTTAGATGGGCAAAAATTCTGCTACACTGCGTAGGCCGGGCCACTCTTATAGGTAACTTACCATTCTGATAAGATAAATGATAATATCAAACACATGGGGTTATACAGAGTGGATAATGAGATGGGGCACTAAGGGCAGATACCTTAACAGTTGTGGCTACAGGAAAACATTCTTAAGAGACTGTTCATCATTTTTGAAAGATGTCGAACTGCATTCACAGATTTTGGAATTCCCTTCACTGGTAAATTCAAGTGAGTTAGTGGGCCACTCTATTGACCGCGGACCAGCGGTTGGTCTGCCTTGGTCTAAGATAAAGACATGCCACATTTCCGTATTTTTTAAGTTCTTGCTATTTGACCCAACTGCAGTCTACCATTACAAGTTGTCACAGTATATTGTATAGCTATTGGTTCTTAATACACCCATCAAAAGATACAGGGTTAGACATCTATCTTAGCACACTGATATGGCCAATGAACATGGGTCAAGCCCCAAGAAGTCAGGTATTGCAAATTTTGAACCCCATTCTGTATTTTAAGTGAGCAAAGTTAGAAAAAAGGTACAAACCTGTTCAATAATATCACCTCCAATATCTCTGACTACATCATAGAAGTCATTGCTCATAAATGTGTCTATGGTTAAGTTAGGAGGCAGCCAGAAAGACATGTCATTTGTACATTGAGGATAAGATGATACAGGCTTATACGTAATCTTTGCATTCAAGTCAACATTCTCAAATTGTGTTAAAAACCCTGAATCAGAACTCCACATTAACCGAATATCAGGGATTTTGTATAATGCCATTGCAAGTCTCTCCAAGCCCAGACCGAATGCATAAGCTATGGTATTAGTGGGTCCTGCATTGACTAGAATCTCGTTCCTAACAATACCGCAGCCTAAGACCTCCATCCAGTCATTTTCGTAGAATATTTCAAGTTCCCACGACGGATGAGTGAATGGGAAGTAGGCTTCGACCCATCTGTATTTGATATCTTCACCGAATAACACCTTTGTCAGTCCAATAAGGTGAGTTTTCAACTGCGTCTCCATTAATTTCGTAGCTTCTAGTGTATGGCAGCTTTGTTTCATAGGATCATCTATAGAGTTTGTCAAGGCATGTGGATCTCTTGGATCAAATTTTGGTTCAAATATTTCTAGTTCTGGCTTTCCAGGGAACAGGTCAACTTTCCGTTGTGATCTTACTGCATCAACCTGTAAATGGACAAGTTTTTATTTTATATTAGGTAGGATAAGTTTTGGGAGCTTATTAAATAACTGCAATTTTTTTTTCACTTGTGAAGATTAAAGGTTCTAAAAAACGGATTAGGTGTTGCCAAAATTAAACATGGCTACTCTTCTTCCTGCTAAATGGACACTACTCATCAACAACATTAGGAGTATTAATAATAACACGAGGTTTATAATTAAATATTTTTACAATACTAAAAATCTTATCAGTCTATAAATTTTTAGTTCCGCAGTTCTACCTGATTTATGTAGCAGGTGTGTAACTCCAGTCGTAAGAAACTGTGGAAGCGACTCGGATTCCAAAGACGAGTAGCCTGGGGTGTTTGTAATTCTGCTTTCCACTTCCATTGTATCTCACGTTGGCTAAAAACTAGGCAAGTTTGTCCTCTAGACAACAGAGAATGGGAATTCCAGAAGTATGGATACTAAAGCAGATTGTAAAGCACCCACCCCTCTCAAGAAGTCTCAGCTAATCATATTGAGAATGGGCATACCAATGTCAATATTGCATTAAGTTGATAATAAACTAAATCAAAAGTACTGGAATTGTGAGGTCAAACTAGCATGTGAACTGCGTAACCATTTTAGCCAAAAGTTGTGCAGTCCGTCTGGGCCAGGGGATTTCCAATTTGACATTGAACATAAACAGTACATGAGGTTTATAATTTAACATACCTACAATACTAAAAATCTTATCTGATAGAATATGTATAAGAGTAATAACTTACTTGATGAAACACAGGAAAATGTGTAGAATCAATTGCATCCCTTCTATAAACATCGCCAATCATTAAGAAGTTGTCGAGACCAGATCTTAACAGTTCACTCTGGTGTGCAGTCATGTGAGCTCTCAAGAGAGCTTCTCTGTTTATGTAGTAGCAGTCAGACTTCGTCCTACTAGGATGGTCTGAGGGAATCAGCAAATCATCAAAGTTTTGTTTCGTTGTAACTATAGGAGATAAGTTGTCGTAAACGCTGAACGCAGGATTACCACTACGAGTAAATGAAGAGTAAAAATAGTTTACAATCCTTTGCCTTACGATTGATAGTGGGTTATTTTTTTGCATGTGCAGATTCCGACCCAAATATGATACCATTTTAGGTGTTATATTAGTGTAATCATCTGATACGAATTCCTTGCCGTTTATTTGCACTGAAGCAACTGATTTTGCGGCTGTACTAAATTTATATTTTGATAAAACCGCTGAAAGAACGCGGTTTGTTTTGATAAATAACTTCGTCATGATTCTCGTGTACTATGTATATCCAAAGAAATAACTTATATTAGGGTAACCGCGTTAACGATTTCATTCACAAATATTTTCGTATTATTGCACGTAACAACGGTTTCAGTTATATAGAAAAATGCGAAAATTAAAATTTTCTAACATTTCTCGTTACGTTAACATTCGCGTTTCTAGTTCCATTATGTATAATACATTAGTAAAAAAAACAGTGGTTACTACTCGTTTGTATGTATTTAAAGGATGACCGCAATATAACCATGCCAAACAAGTAAACTTATCTGGCAGGGAACGAAAATTTCGTTTCAGATTTCGTTACGAAACTGTGCATTTTGTTGTTGGACAAAATGTCAAAATCAAAGATTGCCGCTGTGCCGCATATTGTGCAAAGACAAAACTAACTAGTTTTTATTTTTGACTGAATATGATGTAAAAAAACATTTTGTGATAATTATTACTTCATGAAAAATTGGATTTAATTAAATATTCATTTTGGTTTTTGGATAAAATGATATCCTAGCAGAAGGTATGTGATCGTGGCGACCGTTGCTAATGGCTAGATAAAAAACAAACAGCTGTTGACACAGTGCTGCTGTAATGTCAATGTCATTTTACATAACCTAAATCTAGTCATGTTACGTGCTTAGATAAACGATAATCTTATTAATATTGACTTAAATAAGTATTTTAACAACATTGAATCTCATTCATTAATTATTTTAAGCCTTATTATACAATGTTTCGTAAGCGGCTTTTGCATTTCGCTCAGCTGAGTGCTATTGGTGTGACCGGATTTTATGTTGGACAATATAAGGATAAAATCAGCTATTTTCTTCGGGATAATTCGATAATTGTTGATGGCAGACGTCTTAAGAGCATGCCCGGCCTGCCGGTCTTCGGTACAGTATCGGCAGCAACTCCCTACACGGAAAGCGGCGGTGTTAAAGATCGGGTAAGATTAGTGAAGGTAAAGCTTTGTGTATGCTATGTATGTTGAAGCCGGCTTACAGTCTAACCAAATCTGACTGTTTATCAATCATTTTACACGGAGCTACTGGCATCTGACGTCTACAATTCAATGACTGGGGCATACCAAATTTTATTTGACCAGCTAGCATTTTAATGGACCTGCTCCATTATCATCTAGCTATAATGATTCCAGGCAGGCCAGACGGGTTAGGCAGGTTACCTTTAGTAACGGTAGCAAAATGCTTGCTGTTTTGTAGCTTCAACCTTACTAGATTATTAAATTGTTTTGACAAAAAAAGAAAAATAAGTATGTTTTAAAAAATATTCTTCAGACTGAGGGGCCATTTAAGTATTACGTAAGCAGAATTTTTGTTATTTTAGACCCACCCCTCCCCCTTGTCAGCAAAAGTAAGCAAAGCTTTTACCCCTCCTTCTATGCTTACGTAAACATTAGTATATATTTTTTTAAACTGATCAGGTTTCTTTATTGTTATTCATGAGCAGCAGTTTTTAAGTCTAGAAAAAATAAGTAAATAAATATAAATTGCTGACATAATCGTCATCTAGACACCCCTGTCCCCCATGTCATCAAAAATAAGCTGAGCAAAGACCCCCTCACCCCCCTTTCATGCTTACGTAATACTTGAATGGCCCCTGAGTCGTTATAGTCGCCCTTAAGAGTTCTCCCAGATTAGAGCCATTTAAATGTTTATAATTGTTAATGATTTTCTAGGTATCCCAAATAATGAAATATGGCTTTCCTAGTTTGGACAATGTTCGTTCCTATGATGACTTCATACTATCTTACGACCGTCGCAACAGAGTTCCATATTGGGTGTTTGAGCATATCACCCCAGAACATATAGCTAAGAATGACCAGGTAGACCGCAGCAAATGTGACTTTAAACCTGATGAAAGTATACATCCATTCTTTAGGTAAGAAAATCCCGAGTTACATACAGTTTTGTTTTGATACTGTTAATTGATGGGCGAGCAGGCAGAGCAGTGGTCAGATAGGTTGTGATATTTGAGGTCAATCAACTGAAATGTAATGTTAAAATGGATTTTGAAACTTATAGCACAACTCGACAGGGACATTTACTTACGGTCAACTCATAATAGACCAGAGTCGAAGCGCATTGAAGCGTCAAATTCTTTACAAGAAAAGCGAAGAACCAATCAGCGTTGGTTGCACTCCAACGCGCGAATTCAGTGGAATGCGCGCGAATTTGCGCGTCTTTTTTTAATCTTAGAAGAAATATGTGTATTATGTTGTGGAGATAAGGGTGAATATGCTATGTTAAGTTTTAGATTGACGGTTCGATGCGCTTCGACTCTGCTCTAGTATGAGTTAACCCTTACACTCAATGGTGTATAGTACGACGCAATTTAGAAGTTGCAGTGGCAAACTTGATCTGACAACCCATGGCAGGCGCTCATTATAAAGTATAAGGAATCAGTGTAAAGATCATTTTTTACTGCAGTATTAAATTAATAAACATTGGAAGTCTTGAAGTCGCACTCGGCCCGGAAGTGATTGGTTTTACGAAGTTTGGCGATGCGACATCTTAGTTGTGTCGTACTGTAACAACAAAGTGTGGGGTCACTGGCAATTTCTTTAACTGGACACCACTAAACACGAAAATACTCATTCGTAGCATGTGTCAAAAAATTTACCGACTTAGTAAATTGTATAGTAATAATAAATTAAAACTTGAAACATCTAGAAATTCATACATTGATTACGTTTCCATAGTTCAGGCTTGTTCAACTCCCTTCTACCCCGGTAGGTCTGGGCGCTGGCATTTTGTCCATCTTGCCACCCTATTGTTACGCCCTTACTTACACTTGAGTTGTTGTGGATATATCGTAATCTATACTAATATTATAAAGAGGAAAGATTTGTATTTTTGTATGTAACAAAACAAAACTACTAGACCGATTTCAAAAATCTTTTGCCGTTAGAAAGCTACATTATCACTGAGTAACATAGGTTACGGGCGGAGCCGTGAGGACACAGCTAGATAAAGAATTCTGAATCACGTCCATCCTCTTAATATAACCCTTAGTCGGATAGATAGACCTTTAACCTTTTGAACGCCAACAATGGTAATAGCCGTCAAAAAAGTACGATGAATTTGTAACGTGGAGTGGAGGGATGTAGTCATACGCCTATACCATGGCATTCAAAAGGTTAACAACGCTGATGGGCAACGTAGGGGGGTCCTATTATACTCATAATATCGAGGTTCAATTCCCAGGTTGGGCAGTGTTATTGGGTTTTTCCATTAAGAATTTCTCAGTAGCACCCCGGTGTCTGGATTGGTGCCCGGTTAATGGCAATAGGCTCGCCCCCTATTACATGGGACATAATCATAACTGGCGAAACGAGGGTGTACTAAAAACACCTCTGCGGAACCCTTCGGGGAATAGAAGGCGTGTTGTTATGTTATATTTATATTCTTATTTCAGATCACAGAACAGTGACTACAAAGGCTCAGGGTTTGACCGTGGTCACATGGCTGCAGCCGGCAACCATCGTCTCGCTCAGAAACATGTGGATCAGACATTCTTCCTCACCAATATGGCCCCTCAGGTAAATCTAATGCTCTTAATTCAGATACAGAATGATATATCTAGGAACAATTGAGGCGTGGAATTTACAAATGGGCTAAGTGCCCAAAGAACCCAAGTCAATATTTTTAATGTCAAAGGTGCTACATTGAGCAGCCAATCCATTTTTAACCGACTTCCAAAAAAGGAGGAGGTTCTCAATTCGACTGTATGTTCTTTTCTTTTTTGTTTTTCTTTTTTTAATTTGTATGTTTGTTCCGCGATATCTTTGCTAATTGTGAACCGATTTTAATAATATTTTTTTTATTTGAAAGAGTATTCTTTCGAAGTGGTCCCATTTAAATTTGGTGAAGATCTGATGAAGAACTTCCGAGATAGACAATTTGAAGTCGGTTTTATTTTTATTAAAAAGTGATTATTATGAAAAATTTTATTCTTTTTTTTTGGCACTTAGCTCATTTGTAAATTCCACGTCCAATTTATAATTTGCGATGCTCTGTCGTTGCAAAGCTTAAGTGGTTTCTTTTTTAAAGTGTGCAATTGTGAGCATGTGGATGTGAAAAATGTATACAGGGTGTAAACGATATCATGTAATTCCTTCAAACCCCGTGATGTACTGCTGACACAGACTAACCCTGCATGGGATACATTTGGATTCAATAAAAAAAAAACTACAAGAAGTAAACATGTGTTCTTAACGTGAGGTATTTTAGCGCCCGTAGTTAAATGACCACGCGACGAGCGATAGTCGCGCAATTCGCTCGGGGCGCTAAAATGCCTCACATTAACCTTTTCACCGCCACGGACTTCAATAGAAGTTCCAGATTTTCGTGCTTTCAGCGTCACAACTTCATTAGAAGCTCTTCATTTTAACTATGTTATCAAAATAAGTTTACTGTATTTAACAGGTCATCAGCTCATCACTACTGTTTACTATATATTTCGTTATACATTTAAAGCTTGGCGCTGGCGAGGCATCGCGTTCTGTGTACGTTGGCGGTGAAAAGGTTTAAAACACATGTTTACTTCGTGTAATATTTTTTTTATTGAATCCAAATGTATCCCATGCAGGGATAGGCTATGTCAGCAGTACATCACAATGTTTGAAGGAATTACATGATTTCGTTTACACCGTATATTGTTAGTGTCCACTTTGCACTAAAACATTCCAGCTCATTTCGACGGTCCCTAATATACTATCGAAACTACACAATCTCAGTTTTTATTTTATTATGTATTTACACTGATTACGCTGAGATTTATGATCCGATTTACGTGATTCTTCTTTAGTTTGATGCGAAATAGTTACCATTTGGTTCCATAAAAAATATTATTTTATAACCTTTAAGATAACATAATTTCACACATTTTAAGCAGATAATATAAATACTGAGATTTTGTAGTTTCGATAGTATACGTAGGGACCGTCGATTTATGCACGCAGAAAACGTGCGGTAAAGCTTGAGTGTGTAGGCTTTAGAGTTAATTTGGACACGCCCACTTCGGTCTTGTTCGGGCAGCCATTCGCCAAAAATCGCGCACGTGTGAACGCAGCGTTATGAGTCATGCATGTAGACTACTGTCAGATACCTCGGCAGAAGCTTCTCTCATGTCGGCAGGAGCGATACGAGAATAGATTATGTCGTGGTGAAAAGAGTAGCCAGTTAGTGAGGTTGGTTGTGGGGATGATTGTTAAGGATGCGCCGGATTTACTTCAGTATCGTCACTTGTGGAGGCTCTTTTGGAGGAAGAAGCTGAAAGTTAATGATAGAGCCCTACACCCATATTCGAAGACGTTCCTCCAAAACTTACTCGACTCATACTCTGCTCAGGACGGCCTCGAAAACACCTTCAAAATTGTATTCTTAGTCGCAATTTCGAGTGAACTTCGAGGTTCCTCGAGAAGTCATTAGGTAGGTACGTCATAATTTGAATTATCTGCATCGCGCAAATAACGCCGCGATAAGTAGTTGTAAGGATTATCGTAAGCATATAAGTCTTCAAAATTCATTTTTGTTACATATGAACTTTGACACTTCCTTCCTTAAGGTTGGTTCCGAGGTACCTTGAGTTTGACAGATGATTCTTTACCTTGAGGAAAAATCTCGAGTCGAGGACGTTTATGTCAACTCGAGGTGGAGTCGAGTCGAGTAAGTTTTGGAGGAACGTCTTAGAATATGGGTGTTACTCTCATAAAGTGGAATGAACACGTATTGCCAAGGGCATAGCCAGGTACAGGCAAGGTGGGGGAGCTGCCCCCCCCCCCTAGCAGGGTCTGGTTAAGGGATCAGACAGAGAGCTCCCGAAGCGAAGAGTAAATAATTTTAAGCAATGTTGCATTTAAAATCATTCAGTCATTTATTCGTTTTGCATGTTTCACACTCGCTTTTTATTCCATTAATAAACGTTTTTGTAGCATGAATAAAATAAAATAAAAATGTTTATTTCAGTAACTTATGAACATATAACAATTACAGTGTTAGGAGTCTTCTTTTAAGCAAGATGAATGAATATTATTAGTTTTCCCTTGCCCACCCCCCCATGAACTGAATCCTGACTAAGCCCTTGTGTATTGCACTATGTAAGGCCTATAAAGATCAAGTATAACAACAATTGCCACTAGACCAACTGCCTCGTTGGTCTAGTGTTGGCAAACGTGACTGCTGAGCGTGAGGTCGTGGGTTCGATCCCCAGGTCGTGTAGTGTTATTGGGTTTTTCCGTATGGAATTCCTTAGTAGCAGCCCGGAGTTTGAATTTGTAGGCTCGCCTCCTATTACATGGGATTTAAACATAACGGTGAGTTGAGGGTGTTACTATACACCTCTGCCCAACCCTTCGGGGAATACAGGCGTGATGTTATGTATATCAACATATTTTCCTTGTTGTTCGCAGGTAGGACAGGGCTTCAATCGAGATGCGTGGAATACACTAGAGAGGCATGTGCGAAAACTAACCAAGATTTACAACAATGTGTACTGCTGTACTGGGCCACTTTACCTGCCCAGGTGATTTTAGCCTTTGAATACATTTAAGGCCGACAGATATCAAAGCTATGTGACGTCAGTGGCGGTCCGAGGGGGGTGGGAGGTGTCGTAGGGGCCATGTGCCCGGTTGATGGCAATAGGCTCGCCTCATATTACGTGGGACTTAAACATAATGGCGAAATGAGGGTTAAACTATACACTTCTGCCCTACCCTTCGGGGAATACAGGCGTAATGGTATTTCTTATGTTCATAAAGAGAGGAGGGTCATCTAAATAGAGATATCAGATTAGTATATAACTATTATCAATATTGACAGACCTATAAGCAGATCTTCCTCCTAGTCTTTTCCCAACTATGTTGGGGTCAGCTTCCAGTCTAACCAGATGCGGCTGAACACTAGTATTTTACACGGAGCGACTGCCAAAATATCTCCGCAATCCAGTTATTAGGCAATGTCGATATCCTAACGTTAGACCGGTTGTCAGACTTTCGGGCTTCTGACTACCCGTAACGACTGTCATAGGTATTCGTATGACACTCGGGACCGACAGTTTAACGTGCTCTCCGAGGCATGGAGGGGTCTCGATGTGTAACGAACTGTCACCCATCCACGGACTGGCAGCGGCAAGCGCAGCTTAACCTCGCAAATCTTATGGTCGGCGCAGTTTTTAATTAGGCATGAGCCTCTCAGTATACCCAATTGGTAAAGTTTTTTAATTTCGGATTTATTAGTTAGAAAAAATACTATTCACATTTTGATACCCAGTCGACTTAGGACTGACCTATAAGACTTAGGGAACGTACCCATACTACGTGACCCATTTTATACTATTTTTACCCCCCTCCCCCCTCGTAGACCACCCGTAGTATATGACAATACCCCCCTTCCCCCTCTAGTTTGCACGTAGTAATATATAAATGTTATTAAATCATTTTTTGCAAACAGAAAGTAAAAAAAAAAATATTTGACTCTTTGCTAGGGTGTTCAAAAAACGCTAAACTCTGCGCGCCATATTTGAATATAGCTCGAAAAAACCTGAGATTTCAATAGAGGATATTGACTACGTGACGAAAACCTAAGCCCCCCCCCGCCCCTGTGACCAAGCGTGGTATTTTAAAGTCCCCCTTCCCCCCCTGAACGGGTCACGTAGTATGGGTACGTTCTCTTATAAGCAGGTAACTAGCTTTAATAAATGAATACAGTAAACCTATTTATATTCCAGGCGGGAATCCGACGGGAAATTTTATGTCCACTACCAAGTGATTGGCGCTAACACCGTGGCCGTCCCCACCCACTTCTACAAGGTGGTGGTAGGGGAAGCCAAGGACGGGACGCTGGACATGGAAGCTTATGTGATGCCTAACCAGAAAATACCTGATGAAACACCTGTATCATCTTTCATGGTGAGTTGTTTAAAAATAACATTAGGTTAGCAGTAGGCATCATAAATGTTTATTTTTTGTTTCGGACTCCCCCCCCCATTTCAAATTAACTTCTAAAGCCAGATAACTTTGTAGTAAAAATTACGAGTTTGGTTGGTGTCGCCGCCCGACCAGTAACAGGCCCGAGAAGGCGGCGCGCCGTGTTCCGTGCGCGCTTCTCAGGAGGACGTGGGGCAAGGCCCCACAGAGGAGAGGTCCGCCATGGGTTGGCGGACCGGGACCTGCCGGGGTTGCGGTGCATGCTGACGCGAATCCCGCGACCCCGGCCGTACGGTCAGGAGAAGGAACACCGTTGGTTTTTAGCCGGTAAGAGTCCGGCAGACCTCCTCGCCTTCCCCGGGCGAGGGACATCCATGAGGATTTTCCAACGAGAAAAAAAAAGGTGTATCTTAGCTCTTGACTATTACACCATTGGCCGTAACGACTATCGTCACTATACAGAATGTAAACGATATCATGTAATTCCTTCAAACCTCGGGATGTACTGCAAACATAAACTACGGGAATGGGAGCACGGGAAACATTTGAAATCAATAAAAAAAAACACAGGAAGTCAACATGACTGTGTTGTTAACATAAGGCATTTTAGCGCCTCGAGTTAAATGACAACCGGTGACAGCCGCGCAATGCGCTCGGGGCGCTAAAACGCCTCACGTTAAGAACACATGTTAATTTCTTGTAACTTTTTTTTATTGATTCCAAATGTATCCCGTGCATAATTAATCTATGTCTGCAGTACATCACGAGATTAAAAAAAAAACATTACATGATTTCGTTCACACTCTGTATACTTTTATAATTATTGTTACAGGTACCTCCAGAAACAATAGAGAAGGCAGCGGGTCTCTTATTCTTCGACAAGATACACAGAAGTAAACTGAACAGGATAAATGGTAGAAAAGTGTAAATAGCAAGGTCAATGGATTTGTAGAAAGTGTAGGTAAAAAGTCAATTATGATAAGCGGACGGCCCACACACGCAGCGTAGGTACCTTTATCTTCAAATTAGGTCAATCCAAATATTTGTGACTGTGGACGGATGTATTTGATCGCCAATTTCTGCTGTTAAGTGACTCAAGTCCACTCACGATGATGGCTGACAGTACCTAAAATTACAGATGGAAAACCAACCTTATTTTAACACCATTAAGGTTCGTCTGTCTAGCAAAATAAATGAAAATATAAAAAAATACATTTTCTTTTCCTTTGCTTATTCCAAACAATTTCTTATTTCTTTTCTTCTACTTTTTAAGTTAAATATGTATGCTATCTAATGGTAATTTATTAAAACACTTGAGTTCTTCAGGAATATGTACCGAAACCCATTTTCGTTATTTTCGTGGGTACAGAAAATTAATATTATTTAACTAGAAATTATAAAAATATTTTCTCCATCTTATTTAGAAAAAGGAGCAGTCTATTCGTATTTAGAAAAAGTACTTACCAAAAAATATACGTTATTCCTATGTTTTATGAATTTTAGCTTATAATATTATGGTGATTGTGATGAAATTGTAAATAGATAGTTGTTATTTGTAAATAAAATTCTATATTATGTTATTCTGGTTTTTTCTTCTGACGTGTTCTACAAGAATTTGTTATTATGGCCGTGGACTTGTGTTTTTATATTGCAAAGGTTTCGTTGCATTGCCTTTTTAGTTTCTAGTGAGCTACTGTGGTGTTACATAAAACGTAACATAAACCTGAAAAAAATTGCATTGACCATGAAGGTTAGATATACCTTTATGGTCGGTGCAAATTTCGAGTTTAGATATATCGTTGCGTTTTAGATATCTATGTAAAGATGGAAACTACATCTAAATCATCATCATCCTCCTGCCCTTCTGCCAACTTATTTGTGGTCGGCGCAGTACCTATGTCTTCTTCTTTCATACATCTCTATTAGCCGTAATTTCAGTAGTCACCCCCTTTCTAGCCATATCATCTTTCACACTATACATCCATCGTTGCTTTGGTCTTCCTCTACTCTTATAACCATCCACATTCATACTCAAAACTTTCCTCACGACATGTTCCTCGTTGTTCCGCATCACATGCCCATACCATGACAACCGATTTCCACACAACTTCTCAGTCACCGGCGCCACTTTCAGGCTTCCTCTTACCTACATACTCATTTCTAATTCTATCTATTCGCGTAATACCACACATCCTCTTAGCACCTCAGATGCAGTTGCCTTTTATTTATTCCTTTTGTGGCCCAACATTCCGATCCATACAAGACAGCAGGTCAAACCATGGTTTTATAGATCTTCCCCTTAACAAAGAATTCACGATTACAAAAACATTCGGAATAACCTCACAAGCCGCAGCATGATTGTTTGTACCAGGGATACATAATCACGTGGATGTGTTTGACACCTTAATCTAAACCCATTGACGTTATGATTGCCTGGTACAAACAACTAATATCTTTCTTGACGGTACGTTGAAAAATATTTAATTTGTTCCCAAGTTTGATGTTGAATTAAACCTAGCACCTATACGCTATTATGATTGCCTAGTAGAAGTACTTTAGTAACGTAATATAAGAAAAGACAAGAACTTTTAAACAGTGGAATAGTTTGTACCTACTGTACTAGGAACGTATAAAATCTCAATGTGTTTTTATAATTTTGTAGCAGGGTAGTATGAGATTTTTTTTATGTGCGTCACATAACTGACCTAACCCAATATACCAGGATTACAGTGTCAAAAGTTATTTACGATTCAAATAGCAGTCCATTGCTAAGACCATGACATTTATGATTGCCTAGTACAAAAATACTTTTTATAAGAAAAAGTACCTATTGTTTGCATTTCTGTGAGCAAACGGAAAGGCCGAGCGGCGCTTACATATCCCGCTATTTCCGCTCCTCGGGTCACGGGGGCGTATCGATATGCATTGTGCAGCAGCTACTCCCATCCAATAATTCTTTAATCTACTCTCTAAGTTACTGACTTCCAGTAACCTTACTGATCTGAAATCGCCATCACGCAGTCTTCTTTTCGTGCGGTTAGTGACTTACCTCATGAAAAGAAGAGTTTATGCCGCCCATGGGCCTCTAACTTAGCTTCACATGCCGTCGAGAAATATCGGTCAGGCATGCCGGTTTCCTCACGATGTTTTCCTTCACCGTTTTTAAGCAAGTGATAATTATACAATACGCACATGAATCCGAAAAGTCAGAGGTGCGGCGTGCCTTGGGTTTGAACTCGAGACCTATGACTTGGCAGTCTGACGGTCACACCACTAGGCTATCACTGCTGTTAGGAAGCGTGATGATCAATGTTTGTTCCTTCTTTATATGAGAAGAGGTTTTTGTCCTGCAGTGGGATAGTAAGAGTCTGGTATTTATTAATTAGTTATTTAGCCACAGATAGGTATCATACGAATACCTATGTCGTTACGGGTAGTCAGAAGAACCTTAGAGTACCTACCGGCATGGCTCAGTAACTGGATTGTGGAGGTCTGATGGCAGTCGCTCCGTGTAAAAATACTGGTATTCAGTCGCATCTGGTTAGACTGGAAGCTGACGCCAACATGCATAGTTTGGAAAAGGTTAGGCAAGATATACAGGGTATCTAGTAAATAGTACGACATACTCACATACTGCGGGGGGTAATAGCTTGGGTCAATACCTACCAAAAAATAGAAAATACTATTTTTCGAAAAATGTTACGGTTTTCAAGTTATACACAATTTTCCTAAATATCGAAAAATCCAATTTTACACTATCTTATAATAAAAAAATCCTTTCTCTTATTTTTTCTTACATCAGATTACTCGTGAATATTTACTCTACTCATTGACGAGTCTTTTTTTATCAAAAATAAGAAAGGGTTCAACAATAAAACATCTTAGATTTTTAGATAATTTTGTATAATTTAAAAACCGTAACATTTTGCGGAACATGTTATGTGCTATTTTGGTAGGTATTGACCCAAGCTATCACTCCCCACAGTAGGTATGGCGTACTATTTACTGGACACCTGTATATTAGCCACAAATTGTAGCAAATAAATAAAATAAAACAGTTTATGTATAAAACTTTTGTATATTAGGTAGTAACATGACAGTACCATCATTATAGTTATATATAGAGTTACACGTGTACTTCGTGGGTGTTGTGTTTAGTCTTCTTCTTCGTCCGACGCGCCGTTCTGCTGTGGTTCATCGTCCATGCGTACGTCGCCCATACCTGGGGAAAGTTGAAATATTTTTTATTCGGGACTGCAGTATTTGTAAGGTAAGGTACGCAATGTTTCAACGCACTGCTGAAAACATCGTGAGGAAACCAGCTATGCCTGAGAGATATTTCTTGACGGTATGTGAAGCCAAGTCAGAGGCCTGTGGGCGGATTAAATTCTGACACTAGGTTAGTCATTAACCATACGAAAAAGAAAAGCTTGTATTTATGTGGAAGCTTGTAATTAGCAATATCTTTACATAGTATAAAACAAAGTCACTCCCGCTGTCTGTCTGTCCCTATGTATGCTTAAATCTTTGAAACTACGCAACGGATTTTGATGCGGTTTTTTTTTAATAGATAGAGTGATTCAAGAGGAAGGTTTATATGCCCCACATTAGTATTTACATTGCACCCGTGCGAAGCCGGGGCGGGTCGCTAGTATGTTATAAATAAAACGCAATGTTGGAGATTTCGATTGTACTGAATAATTGAATCTATTCATGAAAACATCCTACAACTAAAGTGTGTTTCCCTTAACCCGGGTCACTCACATGCGCGCAAACATTCGTACGTTTTACGAATGTTTTCCGTTTTGTATGGAAAATGTTCGCATAGTCATTGCGAATGTCAGTCCCACACTTGTAAGTTCGCGTATTCGTGCGAATGTGAGTGTCTCATATATCGGTCGGCAGCGAATCAGCGACTATTCTGGTGTACAGTCACGTGTAATAATATGTATACACATAGCGAAATTAAAAAGCGATTTCCTTCTAAAATATCTATTAGAATTATGAAATATTCTACAAATAGTTTTTACAATTACACACGAATTACCGTTTCTAATATTTCTTAATTACACTTTATTCTCTAAAACAAATTCGCTTTTTAAGTTCGCTACGTGTATACATATTATTACACGTGACTGTACATAGTCGGAGTTGGTAATAATTTACCAATGATAAATGATTTTTATTTCTGTAAATAAATCTGTTACAGACACTTTTACAAGTCAACAAATGATTTCAATTTTTTCCATCCTGTATCTTTTAATGATTTAAATAAAGTTCCTAGATCATCTTATGAACTCAGAATAATTACAAAGGCGTTCTTGAAGATCTATCTTGGCTATCTGAATGACGGCATGTAACCTTGGTTTAATATGGTGGAAATAGTCTCATACCCTGGTCCTCGTCTTCCTCCGCCGAGTCTCCGGCGACCTCTGCGTTCTCTTGCTCGGCGCGCTCCATTTGCCGCGCGAGTTCGGCCTCGTCCGTCGCCGTTACCACCTTAGGCTGTTATAGGTACATAACAAGAACATTAATATTTTGATGTTAATATAAATTTTATTTCATGTATTCCCGTATTCCCCTTAAACTTAAGGGGAAGATCTATAAAACCATGGTTAGACCTGCTGTCTTGTATGGATCGGAATGTTGGGCCACAAAAGGGATAAATGAAAGGCTATTGCATGCAGCTGAGATGAGTATGTAAGAGGAAGCCTGAAAGGGGCGCCGGTGACTGAGAAGTTGTTTGGAAACCGGTTGTCATGGTATGGGTATTTGATGCGGAGGAACGAGGAACATGTCGTGAGGAAAGTTTTGAGTATGAATGTGGATAGTTATAAGAGTAGAGGAAGATCAAAGAAACGATGGATGGATAATGTGAAAGATGATATGGCTAGAAAGGGGGGTGACTGCTGAGATGACGGTTAATAGAGATGTATGGAAGAAGAAGACATACTGCACGGACCACAAATAAGTTGGGATAAGGGCAGGCGGATGATGATGATGTATCATTATTCAGTATAAGCCGATTTTTCAAGCTGCTGGGTTAACAGGTTAGGAAGAATAGGCCAGTAACTAGTCCTAGACGTTCTTGTGGCCAGACTAGGCTTAGACTGTATGATCTAATCAGACATTTTGATAATACATATTAGTTGTGAGGGCCTGGATTCGATCCTCAGGTAGGTGTTATTGGATTTTTCCATGTTGGATTCCTCAGTAGCAGACTAGAGTTTGGATTTGTGTCCGGTTGATGGAAATAGGCTCCCTTTAACTTAACCCTTCTGGAAATACAGGGGTGATGTTATGTTATATTCGTCTAGAATGAGATATTATGCAAACAATTTATAAATTCTTCTTCTCATGCTTTTCCAGCTAGTGACAGTCAGTCACCAGCGAAAAATCAGAACAAAATCTTAGGGTGCACACTCAGTCCACTCGCCACAAAGACAAGTGACCGGTTACTACCCGCAGGTGGCCCGTATAGCCCAACCCAGGCCCCTTAAAATATCATATCATTTGTTACTCTTGGGAATCAAACCAGGATGCTAAGCAGTCGAGCTTATAAAGTGCCACTTACCGCCATCTGCACATTGAACACTCCTCCCGCGGTGTCTATGGTCTCCTTAATTTTGTCTATAGCATCCTGAAGTGCTTTCAGACCGTCTGTCTTCTCGGGGGTTGATGTGGTCATTACTGAAAATGTGTAATTTTAATGTTATATTATGTGTGTTATCTTTAATTATTGTAATTGGATCTATAGTCCGTTTTTAAACGTCAGAGACTGAATTGACGGGCAATGTCAAAATTTAAAATATTGTACCAAAAAATTTCTAATTTAACATTTGTGGCTGTCAATTCAGTCTCTGAGATTAAAAAATGGACTATAGACAGTTTTAATTAAAGTCAATAAATAAAATCATAGTTTACTATTAGAAAAGTAGCATGTAAGTGAGAGTGCACACTGCAGTGCGGTGGCATGCGGTGCGTTTTTTTCACCGCAACGATTAAAATAAATATGTACAAGTAAATCAGTATGCGGTGAATAACCCGCAGTGCGCGCTCTTCTGTGACACTCCATACTTCACAGATTATACGTTAAAAAAACGCAACAACGTTAGGGCGCTTTCAATTTAGACGTTTCGTGTCGGACCGTTGCGGTGCCGAAAAGGTGCGTTTGTCGTATTGCGCACGGACGGTTGTTTCTTTTCATACAAAACACGCGGTGCGGCAGCAGTGCGGCGCGGCGTCGGTACCGCGAACGCTCGACAACACGCACTGTTGCCGCACCGCGTTCTCTGTATGAAAACAAACGACCGTCCGTGCGCATTACGACAATCGCACGTCCTGAAAGCGCCCTTATACTTGATTTTGTTTTTATTGTTTGAGTTATTTACAACAGCTGCTTAAAAATACATTAAGATTCATAATAATTGGCAGTTGTACGGTGATGAGACGGGGATGGTAGCGGTATGGTGACAAATCAAATGGATTAGATTTCTAAGTTAGGCAAAGTTGTACCAGGTTTTTCTGTTAGTAAATTTTCATAAGCAGACCAGACCCGTTAGGCACACACATGACACTTAATATCTTCATCAAGTGAAATCAGTTTGAAAGTAGTGATAGCCTAGGTGTGACCATCAGACTGCCAAGTTATAGGTATCAAGTTCGAATCCAAGGCATGCACCTCTGACTCTTCGGATTCATGTGCATATTATATAATTATCACTTGTTTAAAACGATGAAGGAAAACATCGTGAGGAAACCGCGGGACGAGATATTTCTCGACGGCATGTGAAGCCAAGCCAGCGGCCCATGGGCGGCATAAACTCTGACACCAGGTTAATCAGTAACCACACGAAAAGAAGAAGATAAGTTTGCATAAGAGTACACCTTGGCCTACCTAGCAGAATACAGACATGATAATAATAGTAGGTAGTCAATAATCGGTAATCCAATCAATTTAAGGGTTTGAATAAAAATCGTCGCCGCAAAAATAGAAAGTGAATGCACTCCTTAAACTTGCATTATCATACACATATTTACCCTCACTGAAAGTCCTTAGCCTTAAGTGACGTCACCATCCATCTTAAAATCGCCATAAATCAACTGACGCTAGTGATGATAATTTTCAAAACTCACCATACAAAGGCGGCGCAATAAGATTTATCTTGATCGGCAAGTCCACGGTCGAGAGCGCTAGCCCTGCCTTCAACGCGGCGCGGACAGCGTCAATACCCTCATATCCGTAACACGCGCATTCTATGTCAGCACGGATCTTGACGGCTTGTGACGTCAACTTCCTCTTGATGTTGGCGAGGAGGACCTCCTTTGTGTTCTCATCGAGACCACACTCGTTTAGCACTGAGGGGTCGCTGGAAGGTTGGGGATGAATTTTAAAACGCGAGGTAGATGAGTAATACAAGGATTTTTTATAGTTTTTTCATGTTTTTCTGTGCATTAATTAAGGCCTTGATCAGAAAGCAAGTATCACAACAGTATGAGTCGAACAGCATCATTTACCACGAGTAAAACAGTTAGTTTTGAGGTATTGCAAGTTGTAGGTTGATTACCAGCTTTAGGGAAATTTGGTCAAACGCTTGCAAAGTTCCAACTATGATTCAAAAATCGGAAAAAAATACTGGCTTCTGTAACATTAGATTTAGTAATAATTTTGTGAAGTGTTATTCCTAGAATCTCATTCATAAAGTCATTCAACTATGGATGACATCTCTATAGAATCTTAAAACAGGTTCGACTTCTAAACTTTAAAAATCTAATATGTTTAAATGAGCAATTCTTGTATATATATAATCTGAATCTCGGAAACGGCTCCAACGATTTTCATGAAATTTGGTATGCAGGGGGTTTCGGGGGCAATAAATCGATCTAACTAGGTTACATTTCTAGAAAATGTCGATTTACCAAAAAAAAAATGAGCAAAGCTCGGTTATCCAGGTACTGGAATATTAAATGATAACTAACTACTTACACTGCAGCCTGTTTGAAGAAGTCATAAGCTGAAGCCTTCTTCTTGTATTTTTCTTCAAAGAGCCATGCCGTCCTCTTGTAAAGCTCCTCCAACTGTTCCGAGCTCTCATAGTGCAACAACTCAGCAACGTGACGGAGGATTGAGTTCACTGCTTTAGCTTTGGCGTACCTCTCTGTACATTTGTCTATGTCCTCTGCAGATACACGACGTTTTGACAAGTCTATGTAACCTGTGAAGTGAGATTGTTTGTAAAACAGTGTTATTTATTAGTCTTTGAATTGAGTTTGTAAGTGTATAGTGGTTATTCTTTAAATCGAGTTCATGAGTCTGTACGAGTATAGTGGATCCTCCATAGATGTATATGGGATGAAACATTGAGTTTGAATTATTAAGGTTTTATATGCAGTTTTCATAGGCAAAGATAATGCAAATTAATAAATATATGTATTCAATATAAAAATTTGAGTTTTCAATACTTAGAATTATAAAATAAATAGAAATTGTATGTTTATACAGTAATATCAGAATCAATAAGTTTATACTACATATAGTTATGATAAGAAGCACCAACTTTTTAAACTAGTCACAATAACGTAAAAAAATCTGTGTTACTATTTCCTGAGAAATACAAACAAAACCACTATATCCCTAAAGTTATCCTCTGATCGAGATTTAACTCATACAAAGAGAATATCCTTGTAAGTGTCCCAACTAGAGATCTTTGTTAGTGTAACATTAATATAAGAATAATAAAAACTATAGACAAGCCACTATACCTTTTTCTTTGTCCACTCTGATGACGACGACGGGCTCAGTCTTGCCCACTCTGATCAATTTATTGATGGATCTAATACGACGTCTGGACAACTCGGACAGCAAGATCATGCCCTCAATGTTGTTGTATTCCAGCAGGTGGACGTACGCGCCCATCTCGGCGATGGACCTCACGTTCACCATCACTACATCTTCCACCTCTGGATACTTTTCTTGGTAAAATCGACAAGAAAGAGGCATCTGAAACGATTTTTTTATTCATAACCTATAACTTCCACCTTATAAGGATTCTTACTGATTAAAAGACAGAGTCGGTTTATTTTATTACCTTGTTTGTGTTTTATTAGTTATTTTGCTAATAATTGTGGGAAATAACTAACAGAATGATGAAATACAGCACTTGTTCACGTTGACGACTGAGGACAACTATTACGTTTCGTTTTGACAAGAAAGATGTAACATTCATTATGATGAGTAAGTTTTCCACAAAGGGTAAATTCAATTATCAACACAATATTAAGACAAATATTATAACATAAAAAAATAGTTTAATAATTCCAGGTTACTATTTAAAATCATGAAATTATTTTAAACTGATTCAATAGTTAGTTTCATTAATTGTGCGTAACGGAATGTAGTGAATGTTGCCCATTTCGAAATATTGAGTTTATTGCAAATTATAGGCCCGCCCGTCCCAGCATATAACTTCCACGAAAATAAAAATTATATATACGAAATAGCCGGATAAAAAAGATTTGAGGGCCGGTAGTCTGAGCAAGAAAGACTTTGGTTAACGTCAGCTGTATTCCACGCGGTAAAAATGTTGCTATTGATCAAATTTGCTACCTCTGATGACCGACAGATGGCGGGATAAGCGCCTTTAACTAGCCAGCCAAACGCAAATAACGACCGACAGATGACTTTTGACAAGACACTGAAGGCCAATGGTGGATTCTTTTAGTTTTCATTTTTATCATAAATGAGGCATAGTTCATGTCGCCAGCTTAGGGATAGTCAAGTCCTATGTGACCACCCCCTGGTCATTAGATTTACATGTCCAGGTTGGTGACTACGAGCATTTACCCAATGAAAACTGATGAGGTGAACTAATTACTATGCCAGCGTGTCCATGTTAAGTCAAGATATTTCTTTATGGTTACAGGAACCTCGACTGCCTCGTTGATCTAGTGGTGGCAAGCGCGATTGCAGATCGTGAGGTCCTGGGTTCGATCCTCAGGTCGGGCAAAGTGATATTGGGTTTTTCCGTGTGGAATTCCTCAGTAGCAGCCCGGAGTTTAGATGTGTACCCGGTTGATGGCAATAAGCTCGCCCTTTATTACACGGGATTTAAACATAATGGCGATATGAGGGTGTTACTATACACCTCTGCCCAACCCTTGGGGAATACAGGCGTGATGTTATGTTATGCTACAAGAACCCGCCAAAACAAAAAAACATGGATATTATTAATTGGGTAGTTAAGTGATCACACGATTACCAAGTATTTGACATCTATGAGTAACATCATTCATTAGTGGTTTTAGTTACTGTGGACTTTTTAATTAAACTGGGTCAGTTCTGTAACATTAATAAACCACGTGGTGATGGGCGGACGTTTAGCGAACAGCAATGTGCAATATTATGGCTTGGCCTTTTTTTTTTCTCGTTGGAAGATCCTCATGGATGTCCCTCGCCCGGGGAAGGCGAGGGGGTCTGCCGGACTCTTACCGGCTAAAAACCAACGGTGTTCCCTCTCCTGACCGTACGGCCGGGGTCGCGGGATTCGCAAAAGCATGCACTGCAACCCCGGCAGATTATGGCTTGGCCTGAGACTGCTTCTTGTAGATTTCGCTTTGGGGTCTTAGATACCCACCACTAGTAATTGGGTGGAATTAATTAGGCTGTAGTACCTTAACGGTGAAAAAGGAGTAGGCTCTCAAATCGACTGTATGTTTTTTTAGCACCTCACTACACCGTCATTTATAAACCGATTTGGATTTTTTTTTATATGAAAGGGTATTCTTTCAAAGTGGTCCCATTTAAATTTGGTGAAGATCTGATGAAGAACTTCGGAGGTAGACAATGGAACTCCTAAATGACAAACAGTACGCATAATGTGATGATGTTATGAGCAGCGTCTTTAGTAGGTCCAACCATGTTTTAATTAAGGCCACTAAAATAAAAAAATAAAAAATATTTTTAACAAAAATAAAACCGACTTCAAAAAAACGAAAAAAAGAATAAAATAATAACCATTTATTATAAAATTAACAGTTTCAGAAGTCGATGCCTTCAATTTGCTTCAGCGTGGATCAGCACCGACTTCTGAAACTGTTAATTTATAATATGGTAATTATTTTATTTATTTTTTCGTTTATTGAAGTCGTTTTTACTTTTGTTAAAAAGGTTTTTTATTAATTTAATTAATGCAACGTTTTAATTACATTCACTTCGTTTTATTGCCTCGTTGGTTTAGTGGTCCTGGGTTCGATTCCCAGGTGGGGCAAAGTGTTGTTGGGTTTTTCCGTGTCGAATTCCTCAGTAGCAGCCAGGAGTTTGGATTTCTGCTCGTTTGATGGCAATAGGCTTGCTCCCTAATATGGGACTTAAACATAACGACGAAATGAGGGTGTTACTATACATCTCTGCCCAACCCTTCGGGGAATACAGGCGTTATGTTATGTTTTAATTACATTTAATTATTAAACTTTGGCAATGGTGTCGATTCTGTTGCGCACTTTGGCAGGACTAAACTAAACTAAGGGTGTTTGTCTCTTTCTGTTTCAATAGAAAAAGAAAGTGACGGTTGCGTTTAGTCTAGTTTAGTACTGTCAAAATCGATTCTGTATCACACAGAATCGATAGAGTATGCGCCACGAAAGAAGGCCTGCGGAAAATTGTGGAACTACATTTTTTTTAACGCAATGTGATGAAATGACATAGACACTAGCGCCGCGTCAAAGGGACTTCAGTGGTGGCGCGGATTCTACCAATAAGTCACTATTGTGTCATTGTTTTCTTTTTTATTACAGTAGTTTAGTTACAATGACGTCTTTTTTTTTAAAACTTTGCCCCCTCTACGATTTCTTCTGTACCGTGAGTGCGTTTACCGCACAAATCTTCACATGCACAAACACCCAGACCCCGAACAATTATCTGTAGGCCATACAAATATTTGTACCGTACGGGAATCGAACTCACGACCCGTAGTGCAGAAGCCAATAGCTCAGCCACTGCACCAAACGTGTCGTCATAATAAACGGTGTAAATAGTGTTAGGGCTGTGTAGGCTTCGATAATAAATGGACTGAATGCTGGTATAAAACTGTGTAATCAATAATAACTTAATTTAAATAACAAGATCTGAATATTCTGGTCTGTTCTGTGGGTGAGCTACACCGTGCGTGCGAGTGACATTCGCTAAGGCGCACGGGCAACTACCTACTCTTATCTATGCGGGCATCTGGCGAGGCGGGCCGCGGAGCCGCCGGTCGCTGCGCGGCATAGGGCGGGGCACGACGCGATGAATAAAGCGCGCGCGCGCCCTCTGGCGAGCTGTATGACGCCGGAACAATAGACCCTTAACGAAGTCGAAAGGCACTTATTCTCCACGTCATTGTGATAATTTTTTTGCTGCGGACTATGCCTGGGAACCTTCTAGTTACGGAGATATTGGAGGTCAAAGTTCCAACATTTTCACAACATTTTTTTAAAATACTAGTTTTGAAGGTTGCAAATGTACTTGAAATACCTCCATTACTCGTTTACTACTCATTGCATCTATCAGCACAGTGTTTTGAGTGCGTTACATTGAGCTTTACAGTATAAGGAAATTTTTCACCCAAAAAAAAAGTCGTTTCCCAGCGACTATTTTTGCGTAGGGTTACTTAGTTTGATGTACTGAATGCATGGTTGACGGCTTCGTGAAGGGTCTTTTTACACCTTGTATGTGTGTTGTGTTGCAGTTCTGTGTTACGATATTCAACCGTTAATTAAACAGTGGGAGTGCGTTTATCTTTCTGTCTATTAAAACCTATTAACTATGAAATCTATCGCATTCCTTGTTGGCATGCACTGCATGTTCCTGGAAGATGGCCTATTTAAAGATTCACAGAGCCTTGACAATGTGATTTAATTGTTATCATTATTGTTCCTGGAGCATTATTGTGTCATCACTATGCCAAAGGTTGGACGCAGCGTTCTCAAGGAAATACTTAGTCACATGCCTCAGTGACTACTTCCTTGAGAAGTTTGGCTCAGATTTCGATCTCACTGTCTAACATAATCAGCCCATTACTGTTCCACTGTTGGGCACGGGCCTCTTCTCAGAATGAGAAGGGTTTAGGCCTTGATCCACCACGCTGGCCTAGTGCGGGTTGGCGGACTACACACATAATCGAGAACTTTATTACCCTCTCAGGTGTGCAGGTTTCCTCACATGTTTTCCTTCACCGTTAACGCAAGTGATGAATTCGAAAAGTCGGAGGTACCGGCCGGGATCGAACTCAGACCCTCCTGCATGGAAGGCGAGCGTTTAACCGCAATGCTATAAAGCCAGAAAAAAAAACCTTAGGCCACTAGATGCGAATGAAGGGAGCCCATATGGCACAAGTTTTGTAAGCAGTGATAGCCTAGTGGTGTGAGCATCGGTCTACCAAGTCATAGGTCTCGAGCTCGAACCCAAGGCACGCACCTCTGACTTTTCGGATTCATGTGCGTATTGTATAATTATCACTTGCTTAAAAACGGTGAAGGAAAACATCGTGAGGAAACCGGCATGCCTGAGAGATATTTCTCGACGGCATGTGAACTCAAGTTAGAGGCCAATGGGCGGCATAAACTCTGTCACCAGGTTAGTCACTAACCACACGAAAAGACAGAATATTTCGCACATTTCATCTCGTCAGAAACTTTCAGTCCATCTACCAATGAGCACTTGTGAGTTTACTTTAACTAAAATTTTACCGTTTGCCTGCCATTTCAATTCATTGAGAGGAACGCATTGGTTTAATGAAGTTATGAGCTCTTAAATTCACAAGAAAACAAAGAAAGGATCGAATATCACGTGCCATGTGTAAGTCTTAATTAAAATCCTGACTATGGAGGTCGGAGAGACGTCCTGTGTGACCATCTGATGCACTTTTATTTATAAACAGAAGAATTAATTTATATTCATGAGGTTTAGCAGTGGACTGAGGATGGGTTGTCTATTGTTTATCCGAAGATTATATACCATAATCATCATATTCCCGAATTTCATTTGCCCGAATGTTTTGTTTGCCCTATAAGACATATGATATACTTTTAATTGCCCGAAACTTAGATACCATAAGATACGAGTGCCATACGTACTGTTTTTCATATTTTTAATTGCCATAATAATTATTAGACATAATATTTAAACGCCATAATGATTATTAGACATAATATTTAAATGCCATAATAATTATTAGACAAATATTTAAACGCCATAATAATCATTACACATGATATTTAAGCGCCATAATAAAAAACATCTGGGTGGTTTATAAAAAAATAACCACGAAGGGAATGGCGGGGTCTATTCGCTCGCTTCGCTCGCTCAAACGACCCCGTCATCCCCTTCTAACCTAACCTGTCCGAGTCGGGGTGCACTAAAGTCCCGATTGCATCCAGTTTCTCCTGATATAACAACCGTTACACACCCAATGTCGATGGCAAATGATGTTATGGCATATGATAATTATTGCATGTGATAATTAGGGCATGTGATAATTAGGGCTTACAATGATTACGACAAATGATGTTATGGTAAGTGACTTTATGGGAAACAAAGCTTCTAGCACGTGACTAATATAGCAAATAAGAGTAGGGCAAATGAATATTACGTCATATAGTATTATGGCTGTTGACTATTATGGCAAATGATATTAGGGCAAATAAAATTCGGGCAAACGGTGGTATACCCTGAGGATGAGATAGGCTAGGATAGGATATCTAGTGGTGGCCAATTATCTGCCAAGCGCAGTCATTACGGCATCAACGATCGTTCTCTATGCTAGGGGGCCTACTCTGAAAAACGAACGTCGAAGTTTCGGATCGAAGCGAAACAACGGCGGACATGGAAATAATAAAAATATACGATCAAAGATGTTAGGTATATGTTCTCGCCACCATAACAACAACAAGCATAACACTGTAACTATGTTTTGTACGATTTTGTATTTTTTACAGTATCCTATTGTATGTGTTCTTCCCTTCAAAGTTATAATACTGTAAATAATAAAATCAACTTTACGTCAGACTTAAGCTCCGTAAGAGAAAATGCGGACGGCATTTAGTTCATACAAACGTATTCCTCAGTTTCCTCCTTGTATAATATCACTAGAGCAAATATTTTTTTCGCTTCAGTAGCTCAAACATGTAGGTTTTGCTGCCTGAAATCAGTGAGCAAAATCACATTTTGCTCACTGAGTGAGACAAAGTAATTTTTTTTTTTTCAGAAAACCGCGAATATCTTATTCAGCCTTGGGTTAATCATACAATGCGAAACATTCACACTCTATCTCTTTCCGGCCATTAGAAAGAGACAGAGACAAAGACCAGCCCTTTCGAAGTTCCGATTTTGAATTCGACCTCAAAGACAAACACGTTCGGAATTTCGTACTAACTAAAGAAATTTTGCAAAAAGATAATTATGTCTTTTAATGTAATTTATTGAATTCTTATCTTATTGTTGTATTTAAACGAAAATAAGTATTTACTGCAAATAAAACTGATATTTAACCTGTAAATATTTATTTCTAGTTTCAATAATGATACGTAATATATTTTGAATAATAAAATATCATGGGTGCTATTTCCGAACACGCCTTAATTTAAATAAAAGAGCGGGAATAAAATTTCGTGGCTGGCGTAAAGAGTTGAATAAGTTAAATAAATATTAAAATAATCGTAAAAAATGTGAAACTAGCGATGAGAACAGTATTTTAACACCGGAACAGTTAAAACAACAAGTTATTAATGCAGAATTAAGTTTCCTACCTGAGAAGTCTCGCGAGAAATATCTGAAAGCATACCGTCTTTTTTTTTATGTAGGACCACTCGTAGTTTAAAGCACGCGAGGGCTTTGTAACTACTTAACCGGACTATCCTGTGGTGGCCAAAAATTACTTTAAGGCCCCCAGCCAGGGCTTCACAATCTAAGGATATATATTAAGTGACGCGGCACTAAGGGCACCCCCTGTGGGGTACGGGCCTCGGCTTAGTGGGTCACTGAGGGGTGGGCAATCAATATCGGGCTGGGTTAAATTATTTGGGGGCTGGTTTATTACCGTTACAGGCTCAGCTTCGCGGGCTGGCGTGGCGAGCAAGGGTCGGTCGGTGATACCATGTCTTCAATGAATGGAGACTTTTATAGGGCGCAAGCAGTTTTTCGGAGACGGTGTTGCTATCTTATTTTTTATATTTATCACAAACGAGGCGATCATCTACAACGTGGAGTATTTACTCAATGTTGAAAGCTACTTTAAAAACAAAACAGAACGTGAATATTGAAACATACGCAAAACTATTAAAATTTCAAAAAAATTGAAGATATTAATTTAAATTAGATTTTAAATATTTACATTATTTTGATTCACATTAGATAGTTATTTCAATATATTCCTGTTTATTATTTTATCTCCTAACGTGTTCTCGCTGCTGAAGTGAAAAGTTATGTGTGTTACACGAGAGCAAAGTTTTTTGCATCTCGTGCCTTTGAATCCCTCGCCAAACTCAGGATTCAAAATCAGCACTCGCAGCAAAAATCGACTTTGCTCTCTTGTTGCACAAATAACTATTACCATATGATATATATCTACCACCACTATGTCCCTATGCTTTGTTTTTGTCAATAAATTAATTATTAAAAAAACTAGAAATGTTTAAACCTTACAAAAATCGACCGGTTTTACCACCGTTTTCAAACATCTGGCAAACAATATTGACGAATATAAAAAATAAAAGAAAAATATAGACATAACCAAAGTCTTTTTTAAATGATTACAGAAATAAATATTAAAATCTCTACTAAACTGTGGTATGGAGTCTAAGTTTGATTTATTGATAAAGATACACGTTCAGTTCTGCTTAGCCTTTTCCCAATTATGTTTGGGTCAGCTTCTTGTCTAACCAGATGCGGCTGAATACCAGTATTTTACACGGAGCGACTGCCTTCAAACTTCCGCAAACCAGGTACTAGGCAATGCCGATACTTTAAGATTAGACCAGTTGTCAGACTTTCGGGGTTCTGACTATCCGTAACGACTGTCATAGGTATTCGTATGACACCCGGGACCGACTGTTTAAAGATACACGTATTGAAGCTTAAACACGGGAGGGGCTCGTGGCTAATTACCAACCGCGCGGATCATAAGATTTGCGAGGTTAAGCTGCTTTTGCCACGGTCAGTCCGTGGATAGGTGACCGTTCGTTACACATTGAGTCCCCTCCGTGCCTCGGCAGCACGTTAAATAGTCTGTCCAGGGTGTCATACAAATACCTATGATAGTCGCTACGGGTAGTGAGAAGCCCAAAAGACTGACAATTGTTCTAACCTTAGGATATGGGTATTGCCCAGTAGTTACTGGGCAATGCCCAACTCCCGCAATCCGCAACTCAGTTGAGTTGCGGAGTTCTGAAGGCAGTCACTTCATGTAAAATACTGGTATTCAGCCGCATCTGGTTAGACTTGAAGCTGACCCAAATATAATTGGGTAAAAGCTAGGCAGAAAAAAAAACTTAAAGAATAACGGTCAATAAAATGTAGGAACCAGACCAATCTGGACGGAAGATAGCAATACGATGTGGTCAATAGGAAGAGTCATCAAGGTCATGGTTCAACAGTTGACATTCCTAGTCCATATATGTAAGGTATAAAAATAAAAATGCACCAACAACCAGAAGGGTATAATAAATAAAAGTGCATCATAATAGCGGGAGTAATCTCCGTGGAGACCACTATGACGTCATCGTACTTAGCTACATTGATTAGTAGGTTTACCAAGAGTTATTAAAGTGTGAAGACCGCTTACGGAACAACTAAATGCTTCTTTTTTTATTTGAAATGGGTTTGCTCTTGACTCTAGTTTAGGTCAGAGGAGACAGAGACAAAGTCTACGATGGAGTGAGCTTACCCAGAAGAAGCCTGTTAACTCTAACTTTGAAGAGATTCAGGTTGAATGCGTTCGGGAACACAGACGCAGGTAGTGAGTTCCACTCTTTTGCAGTGCGCATTATGAAGGATGTTTAGAAGCGCTTAGTGCGAATTGGTGGAATGGCAACTAAGTATGGATGGTAACTTGCAGTGCGTCTAGATGTCCGATGGTAGACGGGGGCCGGTGGGATGAGGTTGTGGAGTTCTTGAGCACACTCTCCGAAGTACAGTCCATAGAAGACCGACAAGCAGGCAACCTTGCGGCGATGAGCCAAGCTGTGAAGCTTGCCATCCACCAGTTTTTCGTCGCTAATGAGCCTCTTAAAAATAAATAAAAAAATAAAAAAAAATATTTCTGACATTATAGTCCATAGATTGTTAGGAATAACTTAGTAACAATTTGTACTTATCAGCTATGTTAGTAGATAACTGTGAGTTTTTTACATTATTAAACCTAAGGCCACTTCCACCAGGTGCCTCTGGATGAGACAGTCTGGTCTCGCAGCAATAATTTTCAGGATCCCATTCCGACTGTTACGTAAACGTTGTAGTAAGGATACTGCTTTCTTACGCATAATGGCATGAAAGCCATCCGTATGTGCTTCCGCAAACATGCTCGACGCACTACAATGCCACGGCAGCCGCAATAGCATCCTGAAGGCGTTGTTATATTGCACACGCAGGACGTTGTAGGCTCGGCTCGTGTGTGAAACCCACAGACCGCTCGAGTAAAAAGACTGGCAGAACGCCTTAAATAAACTCACTTTAACGTCTACTGTGCATCGAGCGAACCTGCGAGCAAGCATATTGCCCCTGACCGCCAAGGCCCTGCGTTCGCGCTCTATGTCGTCGTCATCCCGTAAGTCACCGGTGACAACGTGGCCCAGGTACTTAAAATTATTCACTATTTTGAGTACTGCACCGTTGAGATACACCGAAGGTACACGGCGAGGCCGTTGTTTAGGCGCTCTGAACACCAAGAGCTCACTCTTTTTTGAGTTGTATTTAAGGCCGTGCACCTCCGCATATATCTCGCAGGTCGACAGTAGCTCTTTCAACCCACTTATCGATGGACTGAGCAGCACCATGTCATCCGCGTAGCTGATGTTATTAACACAGGTGCCATCTATGTGGCAGCCGACACGTGCGCTGCTCAGTCGCTCGATAAGCTGATTCATGTAGAAATTAAACAACAGAGGCGAGCTTAACCCCCCCTGCCTTACACCGCATTCCATCCTGTACTCATCCGACATTGTACGGACCCATCTCACTCGGTTTGTCTGGTGAGCATACCAGTATCTTAGAATGGCTATATATCCCGCCGACACACCCGCGCTCCTCAACTTGTCCCATAGCACATCGTAGACGACGAGATCAAACGCTTTGGACAAGTCGAGAAAACACGCGTACACCGGCGTTTTTCTCGTGGTATAGTACTTGACGGTGTGTTTTAGGCTAAAGATAGCGCTCTCCGTGGACACACCCGCCTTAAAGCCGAACTGGGCGTCGTGCACCGCCACGTGCTCTGAAAGACTGCCATTCAACAAACCGTCCAGTACCTTCGCTGTGATGGTAGCAAGCGAGATGGGTCTATAATTATTTATATCGGATGCGTCACCCGTCTTATTTTTAACTATGGGGACCACTATCGTCCGCATAAGCGGTTCTGGTAAATAAGAGTGACCCGTGCACAGGGTAAAAAACAGTGACAACACTCTAGACAGATGGACCCCAGCATGTTTAAAATAAATCTTAGCTCTGCGTTCCACTGAGTCAAGCGCCGCAAGTTGATATTTTGCTGAGCCGTCCCAAAGGTGGCTGCAATACTCCATGCAGGATCGGACTTGCGCTTTATAAAGAGTCACAAGCTGTCCAGGCGTAAAGTATCGCTTCACTCTATTTAGGATGCCCAGTTTTTTGGCCGCAGTTTGGGCTTTGTGCTTAATGCTTCTTATGTAAAAGAATGTACCTACCATTCTTCTGTAGGTCTAGAACGAACGTTTGACGTATAGTATCTTAAACGTATCGCCAATGTAAGCGAATTTTGAATTGAAAATACAACTGTCATATAACATTTTGGTGCTTTTTTTGCGACATGCACAACTTGTATCATAATATATGTACGTACAATTTTTTTCAATTTAATTATATAGTATGTAACTGTCTCGTTGGTCTAGTGGTGGCAAGCGTGACTGCTGATCGTGAGGTCATGGGTTGGATCCTCAAGGCGGGCAAAGTGTTATTGAGTTTTTCCTCAGTAGCAGCCCGGAGTTTGGAGTCGTGCCCGGTTGAAGGCAATAGGCTCGGCCCCTATTACATGGGACTTAAACATAACTGCGAAATGAGGGTGTTACTATACACCTATGTAATGCGCAATCCTGCGGAGAATACAAGCGTGATGTTAGATGTTTAAATAGTATATGTGAAACGAGTATTTCCGATTCAAAATTCAGTTTCATTAAGGTTACGTTTACGTTAGTAACTCGACAGCATTCGTGCTAGGTCTACAGATATCGTTTAAACTTCGATTTCTTAAACGAATACCCAAAAATAGAATTTTCCTAATAAAAATATGTGGGTACTTATACCCAATTGATAAACTTCTTTAAATTTGAATTTATTAGTAAGAAAAAATATTATTCATTTTTTGATAGCCAGTCGACTTAGGACTGTCCGAACTAAATCCAAGAACATGGCCATCCTACTCATTAGTCTAGAGTTCATGTCGTACGGTCATCGTGGTTCCGTCACCATCAGAGATGGCATTTAAAGGGTTCCGCGTTTTATAAAAAATCGGTTTGAACCGATTTCAAACTAATTTATTTTGGTGCGTCAAACATAGAATACCGTCTTCGTTTTTATATTCACACTATCCTGTCGCAGGTCAGCTGGAACAGGCGTATTCAGGGTGGGGCAGATGGGGCGCTTGACTCACCATGGCACAGGAAAGAATAGATAAATGGTGTAGATTCAGTCAACTCGCCACCCACGTCCACAGAACCATTACCCAAAATAGGCAGACCAATGCCCGACTCTGTCTATACTTATTTGAACCTCAAAAATAACTTAATGGGCAAATTTGCGCCATAATCCCATTCTGCACTTCCAGATTTATGGAAAAGACAAATATTTACCGTCTGTGTGAGTTTGCCCCACCCTGGACAAAATCCTGGCTACGCCCATGTCTGCTGGCAGAATTTTCTTCAGAAATAAGCAGTAACTTTGTACTTCTGTGTCAACATACCTACCTATTATCACTAAACTGTTGTTGTGTGTGCATCATAAAAAAAATAGAAGGGACCAAGGGCCCAAGCAGTAGTTTATGGCCAAATACTCAAACGCTACTCAATTTTAAGTTGCCGTTAATTTCGTGCTGTTACTGTCACTTCGCCTTAGAGTGACAGTGACAGCACGAGACTTAACGACAACTTTGAATTGAGTAGCGTTTGAGTATTTGGCCATTAATATTTTTTCTTCGACTTCAAATATTCCCTGATCACCTTGAAAGCATTTATATAAATATTTTCTTCCTTTCATCGACCCTTGTTATATTGTTAGCAACTGCTAACAGTGATTATAAAGTTTGACAAAAGGTTGCATTATGCTACAGACGACAGGCGCGGTCGCACCCAAAGATTTTGAGTCACATTAACGGTAAAATAAGTTGAGCACATTAGTGCACTTTACAATTTACTGCACATTTTTTTTGTAAATATCCATTTTTAGGAGGTTTGTCGCTTTGAAGTGGACGATTTTTCATGGGATTTTTCAGGGGTCATGACCCCTACGACCCTCGGACTGCCACTGACAGAAGAATGATTTGGCAGTTCATGTCTACAAATTGGCAGGATTCTATACGTAGTTTTTATTTTGTTTGCCTTTTTTTTCGAAGTTTCCGTATCGATCAGTTAATATAAGAACAAAACTTGTTTTCAGTGTGACATCGCAGTCTATTGGCATTTTCTGGTTTACTCAACTCCATATCAAATATTGTATAATATGACTTAGTACAAATAGTTGCCTAAATAGTGATTCAATGAACTTTATCTCTCTTGTGTATCTAGGGATGTTCTTAACTTATTCATTTATGATCAGGTGAATGCGCAGCAGGATTTAAATCTATACTAATATTATAAAGCTGAAGAGTTTGTTTGTTTGAACGCACTAATCTCAGGAACTACTACTAGTTGGAATTGAAAAAATATTTTTGTGTTGGATAGTCCATTTATTGAGGAAGGTTATAGGCTATATAACATCACGCTACGACCAATAGGAGCGGAGCATAAATGAAAAATGTTGCAAAAACCTAAAAAATGTCCACCCGTGGAAAGCCGGGACGGGCCGCTGGTAACCATATAATTGGCAAAGTTGCTATCGACAATTTTTTCTTTTTCTATTCGATTGCTTGTAGATGGTCCTTGCGGACCGTTTCTACGTAACCGGGCAGTTATTGGCGAGACCTGAAGGGTCTCCAACTAATTGCTATCGACTGTTTGTTATTGATTTATGTATGGACTTTGAAAACGCGCCATTTTTGACCATACATTGTCAAGATCGTGAAGTTATGCATTTAATATTCAATTGCGGTCCCCAGCTGTCGGGAGCGAATTAATTGATATATATCAGTGCGCATTGACAAATCTCAGCAGTAGTCAGCAGTCAGTAAGAGTTCGATAATAAGCCACAGCGGCTGGTTCGCGCGGCATCGGCGCGTGCGCACTCGGTATGCGTTCGAGTTCGTTATTTTAAGTAATATGGCGGTTTTTAGGTAAGTTTTTTCGGATTTGTTATTTATTATAGTTGTTTATGTAGTAAAAAAAATGGCCTTGATGGGTGTTGGTAAAGAGGAGACTGCACTGATAAAAAAAAGAAATCGTTGGATTAAAAATTAAGCTTGATACTATTATTTTCACGATTTAAAAAAAAAGTTCTTACACTTCCAAATACTTAATAATTATTCACCGTATTGTGTTACTGTTTCTAAATCATTATCTACATGCTTCCTTTCATTTAAAATTCTTCTCTCATAAAATATCGACGTGAGCTTTTTGCTAAAAACATGATTTTTAGGGATTATCAAGATCATTAATTATTTTACTATACCCGGTTACTGGCCTGAAGTAAAAAAGGTCCTGAATACTATTCTGAAACTTTGACAACATTGTGGTGATTAGGATCATGTTCACAGATTAACACTTTTGATCGACTTAGTTATCATTCAAGATCTCAGGGTCCGAAAACCTCCATTCTCCAACGGTATTATTTTACAAATTATGAATGAAAATTCCTGCAAGACGGTGAAGAAGAATGCCGTGAGGAAACCTGGACTGACCTCGCCAACATGCAGAGAGGAAGCGTGATGATCAATGCTCATTTCTTCTCTGTATAAGAAGAGTCATTTGCCCTGCCGTGGGACAGTTACAAACTAGTACTACAAAACTGCCTCGTTGGTCTAGTGGTGGCAAGCACGACTGCTGATCGTGAGGTCCTGGGTTCGATCCTCAGATCTGGCAGTGTTATTGGGTTTTTCCGCGTGGAATTCCTCAGTAGCAGCTTCGAGTTTGGATTTGTGCCTGGTTGATGGCATTAGGCTCGTCCGCTATTACAGACGAAATAAGGGTGTTACTATACACCTCTGCCCAACCTTTCGGGGAATACAGTCGTGATGTCGCCTGTCGCTGAAAACCAGCACTGTGGCTCCGTATCTCACGTGAGACACAGCATTATGCTGAGCGATGACCGTATTGCGCGGATGTGACGCATTTTTTTCCCAATAGTTTCTTTTTGGTTTTGTTTCATACTTTTATTTTATTTTTGTGCGTCATGTTGGCGCGAATAAACAACTTTTTAACCGACTTCCAAAAAGGAGGAGGTTCTCAATTCGACTGTATGTTATTATTTTTATTTTTTTGTATGTTTGTTCCGCGATATCTTTGCTAAATGTGAACCAATTTTAATGATTATTTTTTTGTTTAAAAGAATATTCTTTCGAAGTGGTCCCATTTAAATTTGGTGAAGATCTGATGAAGAACTTCGGAGATAGACAATTTGAAGACGGTTTTATTTTTGTTAAAAAGTGTTTTTTCTTTCTTTTATTTAATGCTTCAATGCACAATGGTGGTACATAAGGCGGACTTAATGCCACAAGGCATTCTCTACCAGTCAACCTTTGGGTCAAAGAGAACAGCATCGAAAAGAGAGGTACAAAAAAATAAAAATAAATCTTAATCTTTTCTTTCTGATGTTATGTTTACTACAAAACGGTATTGCATTTAACCAAATATTCCTCTTCTAAGCCAAACGAGCAACCTAATACAATGATGGATGTCGTTAGCGGCACAGTCCATTAAACGATACAAATGAACTAAATGATGTTATCACATCTCCGAAACATGTACTCGTAAAAATACGTCTACGTTTGTATTTCATCATTCACGTTTATGTTTTATTAGCAATTCGTCTTCCTGACGAGTGTCAGTTCAAGATGCGAGGTTAGATTACTTGTCATCATGATTTGTGCTTTTGAGGTTAGTAGAACTTTAGAACCGTTCTAGCCCTTTCCCAACTATGTTGGGGTCAGCTTCCAGTCTAAACAAATGCGGCTGAATACCAGTATTTTAGACGGAGCGACTGCCATTAGACCTCCGCTACCCAGTAACTTGGCAATGCCGACCGGTTGTCAGACTTTCGGGCTTCTGACTACCCGTAACGACTGTCATAGGTATTGTTTTGGCACCCGGGAGCGACGGTTTAACGTGCTTTCCGAATCTATAATGAACATAAACTTTAATGTTCCATATTCTCACAGTTACGATGCTAATAAATCTTTACACAAGCATCAATTCCATTCAGTCGTTAGTAATTAATTTTAGTATTATAGTCGTTACAATGTTGTTTACATCTGGCCATATTTATTTTATGATCTTTTTTTCTTCTCCTTTTCGTGTGGTTAGTGACTAACCTGGTGTCAGAGTTTATGCCGTCCATGGGCCTCTGACTTGGCTTCACATGCCGTCTAGAAATATCTCTCAGGCATGCCGGTTTCCTCACGATGTTTCCCTTCATCATTTTTAAGCAAGTGATAATACAATACGCACATGAATTCGAAAAGTCGGAGGAGCGTGCCTTGGGTTCGAACTCGAGTCCTCTGACTTGGCAGTCCGACGGTCGCACCACTAGGCTATACTATACTACTTGTTATTGATATGAAGAGTTAACAGATTCTAATCCTAATCCACTGTTGTTATTATTGAATATTCTACGTAGCAAAACGTCGAGTACAGCATTTTATTAAGTATTTCGCTATACCTATATTCTAGAAACAACTTTAGCATCGTATGGAGACCAGACTACGCACTGAACTGAGGTCGAAAAATTGGGCCTTGAATATTAAGTTTGGTGGTCTATCTCTTTCTAAGTATCCTATTTGGAAAGGGATAGAATAGTAAACTAAATGTTCTATCTTTTTCTAAATAGGAATGTAGAAAGAGATAGAATTTTTAAGGTCAAATTTTCGACTTCAGTTAGTGTGGTCGTAGTTTGTAGTGTGGTCTCCATTTTTACCTATACCTTCATGTATACAGGGTGTAAACGAAATCAAGTAATTCCTTCAAACTTCGTGATGTACTGCTGACATATATAGATTAACCCTGCATGGGATACATTTGGATTCAATCAAAAAATACATGAAGTAAACATGTGTGTTTTTAACGCGAGGCATTTTAGGGCCCCGAGTTAAATGACCGCGCTGCGAGCGATAGCGGCGCAATTCGCTCGGGGCGCTAAAATGCCTCACGTTAAGAACACACATGTTTACTTCTTGTAATTTTTTTGTATTGAATCCAAAAGTATCTCGTACAGTTTAAATCTATGTCAGCAATACATCACGAGATTTGAAGGAATTACATGGTTTCGTATACATCCTGAATAATTAGGTCTTGTAACCGAGATGACCGAGAAATAGCGCTGTCTAATCGCTTGCAACCCAATATTGTCGTGGATGAAGCCAGCTCGAATAAATGCATATTAATGATAATTCCCATCAGTTGTTATTATTTGGCTCAAGAGGCCCGGGGGATAAAATTAATCATTATGCAGCATTGTCCCAGAGTTCAGTTTCTTCTGTTCTACCACTGTCCAAATCGGAACTGTTGTCAAAATCATCTATGTTTACGCTCTTATTACGATGACTAATCAATAATTCACTTCATTAATGATTCAAAGGCAGTTGGTTATTCAGATTATTTGGAAAACCTGGTGAATACACCAAAAATATTTGTTGTTCTGCCTAGCCTTTGCCAACTATGTTGGGGTCAGCTTCCAGTCTAGCCAGATGTGGCTGAATACCTGTATTTTACACGGAGCGACTGCCATTAGACCTCCGCAACCCAGTTCCTGGGTAATGCCGATATCCTAAGGTTAAACCAGTTGTCAGACTTTAAAGTTTCTGACTACCCGTAACGACTGTCATAGGTATTCGTATAACACCCGGGACCGACTATTTAACGTACTCTCCGATGCACGAAGGGGTCTCGATATGTAACGAACGGTCACCCATCCACAGACTGACCGCGGCAAGCGCAGCTTAACCTCACAAATCGTATGATCCGCGTAGTTGGTAATTAGTCACGAACACCAAACATTTTTGTGTCAGCATTTTTTGCCAGTTGATACCAGGAACTAATAACATAACATCACGCCTATATTCCCCGAAGGGTTAGGCAGAGGTGTATAGTTACACCCTCATTTCGCCGTTATGTGTAAGTCCCATGTAATAGGGGGCGAGCCTGTTGCCATCAACCTGGCACAAATACAAACTCCGGGCTGCTACTAAGGAATTTGATACGGAAAAACCCAATAACAATTTTCCTGACCTGGGGATCGAACCCAGGACCTCACGATCAGCAGTCACTAATAGGAACTAATATGTTCTCAATATTGTCGGTCGGCAGTGAAAACCACGTGTGTATAAAATACAAATTTTTAAAAGCGATAAAAACTGTCTTCTGCAAAAAAAAATGGCCGATCAAATGTTAATATAAGTTTGTCATCGTACGTCATAGATAGCTTAGAAGTATTGGAATTGAAAGTTTGTTGAACTAGTACGTGTATGACGAGTTTATTAATCTAAAGAACAAATAAAAAAATAGTTAAAGATCAAATCTTCTCTCAACACGTTTCTAATTCCTCATAAATCAGTACCTCATCATCAATCTACCTTGTTTTCCCTTTCACATAATTATATATCATATATATACATATATATATATATATATATTACAATATTTATATATATATGTAAGTATTATGTCTATGTATGGTGTGTAGTATATATTTTGCAGCAGTACACCACGGACTACCCCCCCTATCTTATTCATTGACTTCCTGTTCATCCAAAGGTTGTCTGGTAGATATCGCTATCAGCGATAAGACCGCCATTGTACCCTTTAATGTTTGTTATTGTATAAGAGCTGTGTTACAATTTTGGTGTACAATAAAGTATATTCTATTCTATATTCTATAAAAGCTTTTGAAGAAAATTTTATTTACGAGGTTTCAACTGCCGAGCGTCGATATGTACTTCTGTGTCTTGACGTCACGAGTTCCGTTAAAGAATCCATCAAATTGGCTCGCTTACCACTCATTGACTCTTGAAGGTCATATCAAGTGGGCCGGAGACGCAGATCAATTATTTGTTGACCTGAGCGGTATCGAGATTTGATGTTCAGAAGTAGGACGCGGCTAATGTTTCAATTTATTTAATGCATCGGCTTTTTGGAGACAGTTCAATGTTAGGTCATGAATATAGTAGGTACATGTAAGATATTCTTGACCTTATACCACTTAGGTCGTTCTGCCTAGCCTTTTCCCAACTATGTTGGGGTCAGCTTCCAGTCTAACCAGATACGGCTGAATACCAGTATTTTACACGGAGCGACTGCCATCAAACCTCCGAAATCCAGTTACTGGGCAATGCCAATATCTTAAGGTTAGACCAGTTGTCAGACTTTCACGCTTCTGACTTCCCGTAACGAATGTCACAGGTAGTATGACACCCGGGACCGACTCTTTAACGTGCACTCCGAGGCACGGAGGAGTCTCGATGTGTAACGGTCACCCATCCACCAACTGACTGCTGTAAGCTCAGCTTGACCTCGCAAATCATATGATCCGCGCGGTTGGTAATTAGCCACGAGCCCCTCCTTATAACACTTAGCCACAAAACAGACAGGTACAGAAGTCAATCACATGTATGTACTTCACTTTTCATACCTACGCTCGGTGGTCGCTCTATCTATATATCTATCTCTCTCTAGCGGATGGCACTCGTGCTCGCACTAGTCCCAATCAGTCCGAGATATCGTGTCCGTGAGCAGTGTCTATGTGTGCGTTGCTCGAGCGCACTTGTATGTAGATTGACTTCTGTACCTATCTGTTTTGTGACTTAGGTATACCAAAAAATTGACTAAAGATCGGTTCCATTTACAGATTTGGAAATGTTTTATACACAGTGGATGAGTTTTGGGCTATGATGTTGAAGAACACAGAAGATTGAGTACTTAGTATGGTGATGGATGGATATTTCCCTCAAACTACTTAAAAACGTACTTAATCTTTTTAGCGACTGCTGATCGTGAGGTCCTTTGATCCCCAGGTCAGGCAGTGTTTTTGGGTTTTTCCGTGTGGAATTCCTCAGTAGCAGCCCGGAGTTTGGATTTATGCCCGGTTGGTGGCAATATGCTCGCCCCAGTATTACATGGGACTTAAACATAATGGCGAAATGAGGGTGTTACTATACACCTCTGCGCAACCCCTCCGGAATTGCAGGCGTGATGTTATAATATGTTTATTTTTTAAGAGACTCCTACTGATTAACGTAGGTTATATTACAAAATTCTTTTAAGAGGGGGTCGTGATTAATTAACAGCCACGCGGATCATACAATAAGCGAGGTTAAGCTGCGTTTGCCGTTGTTAGTCTGTGGATGGGTGATCGTTTGTTACACATCGAGAGACCTCTTCGTGTCTCGAATAGCACGTTCAACCGTCGGTCCCGGATGTCATAAGAATACCTATGACAGTCGTTACGGGTAGTCAGAATCCTAAAATACGGACACTCTAACCTTAGGATATCTGCATTGCCCAGTAACTGGATTGCGGAGGTCTGATGGCAGTCGCTCCGTGTTAAATACTGGTATTCAGCCGCATCTGGTTATACTGGAATCTTTTTTTTTTCTTTTTTTTATTTATTTATTTCAACTTATATTTAATTTATCTCACAAAATTGTGTCTCGCCAAACTTGGCAGTTTGATGGCGAGAAGCGCTCGTATATTCACAAAAAAAAAAATATACATTACTATCTTAAAATTAACATTTTAGATGTAACCTTCAAACACAATAAATGAATAGGTACCCAATTTCAGATGTTTTACCATTTTATAAACGAAAGCTGTGATTTTAATAAACTTTGTTAACCAGCCTGAGATCTGATACCCATACATGAATCCAGTACAAGATAGTGAGTAGTAAGGTAGGTGATCTTATTACTCACTATCTTGCACTTAGATATCTAGGCAATTTCTTTTCTAGACAACAGCAGATGCCAGCCGGTTATTCTACTTCGTTCAGAACTCATTGCTCATTCATTAGTAAACAATGAATTCCGAACCAAGACACCCGATGACGCATCCTCGTTCTCGAAAAAATATTTTTTTAATTTAGATTTTAAGTACCTTTACTTAAAATAGGATTCTGACCCCACTATAGTTGGGAAAAGACGAAGCAGAACACATTACAAAGTTATTTTTAACAGAAACCTTAGGAGCACCGAAATAAGTAGTAAATGTCTGTTATTAATGTTTTAAAACTATTTTATCTTTTATTTCAGGTTAACTATTTTCACAATCGTGATATCATCATTCCCGACGAGTCATGGACAAACAGGTGAAATATAATTAAGCAATTTATGACCTCTTATGACATATTGTGCCCGGTTCCTATAAACCGTTTTGCTTACCAATGATAGCAATATTTATTGTCAAACTGGGCATATAATAAAAACATAATATATAGTTTAAAAAAACTAAAAAACACGCTTTTATCATGCATTAAAAATGATAACTGAAGAGTTCCACTATCCACCTCCTGGCTCCATCATCAGATCAGCTCCAAGATACCAAATTATAGTATTGTCATCCGAACTAGATATACATGCAAAGTTTCATTTCGATACGACAATTAGAAGTAGGTTAAAATTAACTTCCCAAATTTTATTACATTGTTAGTTAGTTACAAGTGAAGCTAATATAAACCGTGTAAAAATACTAGTAAGCAAATTTTACCAGTAATAGCTACTTCTGTATGGGAGAGTCTACTATGCAAAGCTATAGGGGTCCTTGCTTCAGTATTGGTAAAGATACAAGAGTCTTCATTTTAACCAATAACGCTTCGTAAAATATAGGAATCGGCCGTTAGTCGAAACGGCAATAAATATCGATAGTTTCGATGCCATTAGCGATCATTGAAAATAACTTTTATTGACAAAATTGATTCGTACCAATTCTGTCAATGCTAAGTGATTTTCAATTCGCATTATTGATGCAGTAGTTTCAGATAAATTTTACAGCCATGTATAGTAGGACACAACTAAGATGTCACATCGGCAAATTTCGTAAAACTAGTCTCATCCGAGCTGAGTGCGACTTCGAGACTTCAAATTTATTAGTACTACAGTAAAAATGATCTTTTCGCTGACGCAATAAGTTTAAAAAAAAAGATAAAGATAAATAAACATTTATTTGGACACAGCACAAAGAGGCAACAGAACAAAAGGGTGATATAAAAAATAAAAATAAAATTTTGGGTATGTGTCTCGCGGCTGGACCAAAAAGGTGTCCAGATCAGCTTAATGTCTAGCACTACTTGTACAAGTGCTTGACGCTGATTTTCATCTGGAACCTTTGGTCATGCCTGTTCACTTACACCAACAACTGTGTGTATATGAATAGTGCATGTGTGTGTTAATATAGCTGTGTACTAATTTATAATTGTTAATCGAAAACAAAAAAATCAATTGTACATTCTTTATGAAAAATAAATTAATATCATAATTAAAATTTTGATAGATAAATGTTACAATTATAATTAAAAATTCACTAAAATAGACGGTTTACATTATAATTTGTCATTATATGTAGTTTGAATGGCGCGATAATGTGCGCCTGCCATTGGTTGTTCGATCAAGTTTGTCAATGCGACTTCTACGTTGTGTCATACTATCCCTCATATTTTCTCCTAGATACCAAGACGACAGAGCTGCCTCAGGCCGACATGGCAGCACCCTGTTCCTCCTCACTGTCGGGTAACGTGGACTTTCAGACGGTGGACATGATAGCCGTGTACCGTCTCGATCGGCCTGACACTAAGGGCGTCACCATGGTGCAAGGGTCACAGGAGTTGCAGAGGGCGTATAGGATCTGGAACGATGCGAACTTGACAATTCCGTTACAGTAAGTGGGGGAAGGATCCTTCTTTTTTTTTCTTTTTTCTTTTCGACTGCTTTTATTCTGTTTCAGACCGTTTCTACGTAACCGGGCAGTTATTGGCGAGACCTGGAGGGTCTCCAACTAATGGGAACGAGAGTAAAATACTTAACCTAAGATAACTACTGCTACTACTAACATCATGACTACTAGCAACAACAGCACTAAGGGTGACCCCTAATGGGACTCGGACCTCGGCTTAGGGCGTTGCTAACGGGAGGACTGGGAGGGAGAGAGCTTGATGAGGGCTGAATTAACGGTGTGACTGCGGAGTCAGGAAGGATGACCGGCTCCGCGGCGGTGGTGGGTGAGCATGGTGGATCATGGAAGGTGGTAGCGGTGAGACCCCATGACGGGCCTCGCCGGCGAGGACGTGGCTAGGATCCACTTCATATTGTTATTTATTTTATTAAGAGTTGTGCGGTTTCGGAATTTGATGAGAGGGGAGGTTATATCAGGTGGATGACATATTTACTGATGCTGAGCATTGGGTCCTGGGTTCGATCCCCAGGTCGGGCAAAGTGTTATTGGGTTTTTGAATCAGGAATTTCTCAGTAGTAGCTCGGAGTCTGGATTTGTGCCCGGATAATGGCACTAGACCCGCCTCCTATTACATGGGACTTAAAAATAACTGGCGAAACGAGGGTGTACTAAAAAAAGCACCTCTGACGAACCTTTCGGGGAATATAAGGCGTGATGTTATGTTATGTAATCACTCATAACTACATACCATGGAACGATATCCAAGATATGTTGAAATTAAATCCGGATGGGTTTCCCCGTACTGTCAGATATCCTTTATAATTAAGGAGATCTGACAAAAGACTCTACAGACAAGATCAGGTTAACTGTAATAATGTAAACTGAAATTCGTAGACATAGACAATATCATTAATGGTATGGTATATTTTACCAGATTTGTTCGTAATAAGCTACATTAAGAACCTAAATGCGGTGTCATAAGAGCCACTTTACGAGCAAGTGTGTTGAAATAAAAATAATGGCATTTCATATGGGTATTCGAAAAAAACGAACATTACAACCAAGATAAAGCATATATTTTATTGCGTTAGAAAGCGCAGCTTTAAATATAACCCGTACGTTTCAGCCTAGCGTTTTCCCATGTTGGGGTCAGCTTCCAGACTAACCAGATGCGGCTGAATACCAGTATTTTACACGGAGCGACTGCCATCAGACCTCCGCAACCCAGTTACTGGGCAATGCTGATATCCTAAGGTTAGACCGGTTGTCACACTTTCGGGCTTCTGAATTCCCGTAACGACTGTCATAGGTATTCGTATGACACCCGGGACCGACCGTTTAACGTGCACTGACTGCGGCAACCGCAGCTTAATCTTGCCCGAGTCCTTCATTCAGCAGAACCCCTTACCTACCATTTATCTGTTTCCAGTGACGTCTTCCCCAGCGGTTTGCCTCCTCACTTCAGCATCGTAGGCACATTCAACGCACGAGGTCAACGTAGACCTTGGAGCCTGGTCCGTGCCCGTTCCGACAGTCTCCAGTTCGCTCTCACCATGCTGCCAGTCACGAAGATGATCGCCGTCTTCGTGGGAGGCTCCAGAGTCATGTTCAACAGTAGGGAGGTAAATATAGTATTCAACAACCTGTGCGAATATGTATTTCTCGTTGGACTGTATTATATATCTTCTTCTATATAAATAAAAATGAATCGCCAAATGTGTTGCTAAGCGCAAAACTTGAGAACGGCTGGACCAATTCGGCAATATTTTTTTTTATATATTCCTTAAGGCAAAAGGAAGGTTCTTATGGAGAGAAAAAACAAAAATTGCGTGGAAAATAGTAAAAACAACACTTATCTTTTCCCACTACGGGCCAATAACTTTTGACAGAACGAAGTCTGTCCGGACAACTTGTTATACCTATATAATAATGTTTAATGCTGCGATAGAATCACAGATAGAATAACAGGAATAGGTAACAATAATAAGCATAGCTCGCACTACGGCTACGAGCACAGCGAGTGATAATATATAAGAAGTACAAAAACAGTGTTGCTACAACATAAAAAAAATAAAAAATGTTAGAGTTGCCGACACAACCTGCGTATATGTACCAATGTTTTATTTTTATAAAAAGCTATGTTATGTGCGTCACTCTCACGTGAATAAACGGTTTTTCTTTCTTTCTTTCTTTCTTTCTAAGTAGATCACGCTGGCAAAACCCAGAAATGTTTCCGTGTAAACATACAAATTTGATTTATTCAACAATTTTTTCCTTCATCTGTCATGCTTTCTATTCTGCCAGCCATGGTTTGGCTGATTGATTAACGCTAAGTACAACAATACAGTTAAAAAAAACGATTTACTGACGTCAAACTAATCTTCGTTTCCAGTTATTCACTCCTGGGTGGCACAAGATACACGCAGCGATTTCTAACGACACGGTTCATGTTGCTGTGGATTGCGTTGAGGTAACATAATAAATTATATGAAGTTTCTAAATGTACCAATTTGATTAGGGCTCTTGGCCACAGTACAGTGTAACCTTAGGCGGCGTTATGGGTATCGCGTAGATCATTCGATCTGCAACTTTAGGCAAAATTGTCGCAGTTTAACCTTTATTCACGCGAGGTCTCTTGTAGGGATGAATTAGAATATAAAACTTCCTCACTGCATGCTGGGAATAGACGCGTGTTGTAAGATTCAACAAAACTCAGCACGCTTGGTGGTAGGATCTATACGGTCCGCCTGGCTAGCTACCACCTGAACATTAAAGTCCGGCGCTGAGCAGTTTACTGTGTTCCATCGTGTGTATGTAAGAGCCAGAGGGGTATGAGGGGAATCCCTCCATATCTGTGAATTCGTGTGCTTCATCTTAGACCCTATCTGCGCTTACCATCAGGTAAGACTAGGGCCAAAGGCGACCAAGGCAAGAATAAAATAAACGAAACCCATCTTCAAGTCTTTAGAGCAAAGAGATGACATGTTACATAGTAATTCCATGTTTTAGAAATAGCACGTCTGGAAATTAGCTCAAAATGTTGGGTAGCGGATGTCAGATGACTGCATCCTGTTAGCAAAGATGTCGATCCCAATATAGGTACGGTACTTGAAAAAAGTTTAAGAAGATTGGTATTCCGAATAAAATGCGAAATAGCGTCACAAAAATATCAATGTTTGTTAATTGCTCTTTACATATTTCAGTTGATGCCAGAAAAGATCGGTGTGCGCGACTTTAGCAACGCTACGTCTATCAGCATTGTGTCCAATGATGACGGCACATCCGCTCCTGTAAGTTAATTTATATCTCGATAATTCACTCTTAATAGTTTTGTATAGAAAGGACAGAAGTTTGTTGGACTTGTATAGAAATTAACAAAGATGATCAAAAAGAATGCAAGTATACTTGGGAGCATAGAATCCGGGTCACCAACATAAACCTTAGTGTCTCGGAAAATATTGTTGAAAATTGTCTAGTGGTTGCAAGCGTGACTGCTAAGCATAGGGTCCTGGGTTAGATCCCCAGGTCGGGCAAAGTGATATTGGGTTTTTCCATTAGGAATTTCTCAGTAGCAGCCCGGAGTCTGGATTTGTGCTGCCCGGTTAATGGCAATAGCCCCTATTACATGGGACGTAAACATAACTGGCGAAACGAGGGTGTTACTAAAACACCTCTGCCTAACCCTTCGGGGAATACAAGGCGTGATGTTATGTTATGTTTAGTTGAATTTTTATTATATCAAAAAAGGTATACAAAGAAAACAATCGGCGAAAAAATAAATAACATCAGTCTAAAAATTGAGGAGATACACGTTTATCAAGTGATAAATGAATGATGAATGATTATTATTTCTGTAAATAAAACTGTTACAGACACTTCTACAAGTCTAATGTTTGTTTTAAGACTAGATGGCTGAACTGACTAGATGAAGTTTTAGAATGGCGCATTTTCTGTCCTTGTCGCACGAAACGAACATTGCACGGAGTAATGTCAAGTTACTATGAAGTTTTTGAACAATGACGTCATCGTTCAATAGTGCGGTCTCTGACTAAAAACAATTTTAAATCGGTTATAACTTGCGCATTTTATTATACATTTCATTGGTTTTTTCATTGTAGCTTATGTTTTTTGTTTGTAAAGGTTTTATTTAAGACAATTAATAAAACATACAGGGTGAAAACGAAATCATGTACCTAATTCCCTCAAACCTCGTGATGTACTGCTGACATAGATTAACCCTGCACGGGATACTATGGATTAAATAAAAAAAATATTACAAGAAGTAAATATGTGTTATTAACGTAAGAAATTTTAACGTCCCGAGCGAATTACGCGATCAACTCGGAGCGCTAAATTGCCTCACGTTAAGAACACATGTTTAGTTCTTGTAATTTTTTTTTATTGAATCCAGTACTATCCCTTGCAGGGTTAATCTATGTCAGCAGTACATCACGAGGTTTGAAGGAATTACACGATTTTGTTTACACCCTGTATATTGTCAACTACCCATCACTTGTTAAGCGGATGAACCGGATGCTGGTCAGAGGCATAGCTCTTTGAAATCCTTTCCAAGTCAACCGCACGTAACAATCTTAATAACAATTATCCCCCGGTTCATTCTCTGGGCGAACCCGGGTAATATTACATCCTGCCGTATCCGGGGCATCGGTCGGATGTGGCTACCCAATACCCAGGTATATGAGTATTAGGTGCCAGCGTTACTTCAAGTACTGAGAACGCGTGGTAGATAATTATTTGTATGATTTGCTTTGTGTCTTTTTTTATTTAATTTGTTTTTACGATTTCCCTCATGGTTTTTGGTAAAGAATATGCTATTACGAATAATTTGCAAAGGATGGGTGTCCATTCGTTATACATTGAGACCCCCCTGTGCCTCGGAGAGCGCGATGAACAGTCGGTCCTTGGTGCCATACGAATACCTATGACGGTTGTTACGGGAAGTCAAACACCCAAGAATCTGATAAACGGTCTAACCTTAGTATATCGGCATTGTTCACTATCTGGGTTGCGGAGGTCTGATGGCAGTTGCTCCGTGTAAAATACTGGTATTCAGCCACATCTGGTTAGACTGGAAGCTGACCCCTACATAGTTGGGAAAAGGCTAAACAGAACGATGCAATTACGAATAATAAATACCCGTGGGTATCATAAATGCGGATGGCCATTGTTGATGCCCAACGGTGTATATGTTATGTAATTGTTATGTAGACCTGTAAGGTCTACTATGTTATGTTATTGTTATATAGACTTGTAGGATCTTTTATCTATTTATCTATATAATATATAATAAAAGGAGAAGCTGACTGACTGACTGATCTATCAACGCACAGCCTAAACGGCTGGGGTTAGAAACTTGAAATTTTGACAGTAGGTTCATTTTGTGACGTAAACATCCACTAAGAAGGGATTTCTCGAAATTCAACCCCTAAGGGGGTGAAATAGGGTTTTTAAGTTTGTATGGAAGTCCGTCATTTTTGAAGTAAGAAGCTTGAAATTAAATATTAAGGTTTTTGGTTAGAAATAAACGTACAATTGTTTGAGTAGAAATTCAACCCTTAAAGGGGTGAAATAAGTGTTGAATGTTTGTATGAGAAATCTGGTATTTTTGAAGTGAAAAACATTGAATTAAATATTTAGGCTTTTGGTAAGAAATAAACGTATAAGTGTTTGAGGGTTTTTGGAGATTCCACCCCTAAGAGGGTGAAATGGGGGGTTGAAGTTTGTATGTAAGTCCGTCGTTTTTGAAGTAAGAAAGATGAATTTCTGGTTAGGAATAAATGTACACATATTTGAAAAATCAACCTCTAAGGGGGTGAAATAAGTGTTGAAAGTTTGTATGAGAAATGTGGTACTTTTGAAGTAAGAAGCATGGGGAGAAACTGACCGACTGGCTGACTAATCTAGCAACGCACAGCCTAAACCGCTGGGGGTGATAAAAGACGGACGTTTTGGATTTTAAAATGTCACTTTAAAATGGGCTTAACGAAGATTTCAAACTTCACGCAAGCGAAGCTGCGGGCAAAAGCTAGTCAAATTATATAACACTAGTGACCCGCCCCGGCTCCGCACGGGTGCAATGTAGATACTAATGTGGGGCATATAACCCTTCCTCTTGAATCACTCTATCTATTGCTGAAAATTGCATTAAAATCCGTTGCGTAGTTTAAAAGATCAAAGCGTACAGACAGCTGGAGCGACTTCGTTTTATGCTATTTAAAGATAAGGTTAAAAAATATTGTAATAGTAAGCACGCCTATTCTAGCAGTCCAAGGAAGTCTGAGTCCAGCAGTGGACGCTACTGAAATGTAAAATAGATTATTTTTAATAAAACGAAGTATTATTTTTAATGTTATTTCCAGGTAGATCTCCAATGGCTGTCGTTGAGCTGCGACCGGTACAACTTGACTAGGGATACGTGTGAAGAAATTGTAAGTTATTTGTGTTTTTTAAAAAGAGATTCATTGAAATGAACTGCCTCGTTGGTCTAGTGGTGGCAAGCGCGACTGCTGATCTTGAGATCCTGGGTTCGATTCCCAGGTCGAGCAAAGTGTTATTGAGATTTCCCGTGTGGAATTCCGCAGTAGCAGCCCGGAGTTTGGATTTGTGCCCGGTTGATGGCAATAGGCTCGCCCCTTATTACGTGGGACTTAAACATAACGGCGAATTGAGGGTGTTACTATACACCTCTGCCCAGCCCTTCGGGGAATACAGGCGTGATGTTATGTTATTAATTGAATATTTTATGAATTATTCTATAGTTTTCTTATCTTTTGGAAAAAAATAATTAATAACTTGGTATTGGTGTCGTTTCTGTTGCGCACTTTGGCAGGACTAAACTAAGGGTGTTTGTCTCTTTCTGTTTCAATAGAAAAAGAAAGTGATAGTTGCGTTTAGTCTAGTTTAGTGCTATCAAAATATGCTATAGAATCGACACCAATAACTTTTACTAACCTGATTTTTTTTGACTGCATTGTTGGTCTAGCAATAGGCTCGCCCCCTATTACATGGAACTTAAACATTATTGGTGTAACGAGGGTGTACTGAAACATGCCTGCCGTACCCTTTGGGGAATGTAAGGCCTGATGTTATGTTGTTTTATTAACCGAATTCTTTTACATTCTACAAAATTTGTTTTATTATTTTTAGGATCAATCTCAATATCAAATAGCTACGCTACCGCCAACGGTAAGTAAAACTTAATTAAATATACAGTATTATAACGTAAATTAATATATTGAGATCCTGGGTTCAATCCCCAGGTCGGGCAAAGTGTTATTGGATTTTCCCGTGTAGAATTCTTCAGTAGCAGCCCGGAGTTTTAATTTATCCCTAGTTGATGGCAATAGGCTTGCCCCCTATTACAAGGTCCTTAAACAAAATGAGCGAAATGAGGGTGTTACTATACACCTCTGCTTAACCCTTCGGGGAATACAAGCGTGATGTTATGTTATCTACTGCTAAGAATGTGTCAATTTAATTTCTTTCTTAAAGAGATAAACTAGTCGGTCTTACAATATTGTCATAGGATATCAGAATCGACAAAATCAAATCGAGTAAAAATCTAACTCGCATGGCCTCACTGGGATACTCTTTACGGTTGCTTCGAAAAAGGAGATTAGAATCGAAGTCGAGGTCTTCGTTTTTGGAAGAAGATCAACTTAAACTTCCTACTCATCATCATCATCATCAGCCCGAAGTCGTCCACTGGTGAACAAAGGCCTCCCCCTTAGACCGCCACATCGAACGACAATCCGCCATTTGCATCCATCGGTTGCCCGCGACTTTCACAATGTCGTCGGTCCACCTAGTGGGAGGCCTACCTACGCTGCGCTTTCCGATTCGTGGTCGCCACTCAAGAACCTTTCTTCCCCATCGGTTATCGGGAACTATATTAAACTCCCTACTATATTTTATTTATTTTTTATAAGTAACGTTGCCCCACAACTAGGATCTCCTGTATCGTGGGTGCGTTTACAGACACAAATCTTCACATGCACAAACGCCCAGACCCGGAACATCTATTTGTAGGCCATACAATTATTTGATCCGTGCGGGAATGGAACCCACGACCCGTAGCGTAGAAGCCAATCGCTTAGCTACTGCACCAAACGTGTCGTCAAAGGTATTCTGACGTGCATGTATTTCGTTTTCAGTATGAAGTGGACCCGGCTTTCCTTGCTGATCCATTGACATCTACAGTTTGCAATAGCACATGCCCACCGGTAAGTACTCTAATGCCCGGTTCCTATAAAAAAACGAATCGTTTTGTTTACCAATGGTACATTTTTTTGTTGCCAAACTGGGCATATAAAAAGACTAATAAGCTAATTTTAAAAAGACTAATAAGCTAATTTTACCTTTTATAGCTATTTCTGGTTGGGAGAGTCTACTGTGCAAAGCTATAAGGTCTTTACTTCATTATTGGTAAAGATATAAGAGTCTCAATTTTAACCAATAACGCTTCGTAAATTATAGGAATCGTCCATTAAACATTAGTACCTGGATGACCTGGTATTTTTTTGGTAAATCGACGTTTTCTAAAAATGAAACCTAGCTAGATCGATTTATCGACCCCGAAACCCCATACATAAATTTATTAAAATCGTTGGAGCCGTTCTGAGATTCAGATTATAGATACAAGGTTAGTCAGAAAGGGGGTACTAAGCCGCAGGCCACTTAATATGTCACTGATGATTGTTTTAAAGAAAGTGTTAAAATTTAAAAATTCGATAAAAAAAAATTCCATGAGAAATTATTTTTATTCTAGTTTTTTCAAAAATTCTTCATCCCTGCTTTAGTTATGAATTCAGAAAATGGAGTTTCCAATCCGTGACCCCAAATATGACGTAAAATGTAAACACGTCTGATCAGCTGAGGATAGATAGAATTTAGCGTATATTTTATGAAATCTTTGAACAGCCATTTCTCTTGAACTATTGACTTTTGGGGAAAGTTGTAGAACAAAAGTTATCCATTATTATGGGTATTTTAACACCCTTTCGGCTTAGTACCCCATTTCCGAGTAACCTATATACAAAAGAGTAATATACAAAATAAATAAAAAGATTAAATAAACCCTCTTTACACTTATAATTTTGTATTAATATTTAAAAGTTGATAATGCAATTGTATATTTCAGGGTCCAGAAGGACCTCGAGGTCCTAAAGGAAATGATGGAGCGAGAGGTTTCACTGGTATTCCGGTAAGACTTTTTGTAAAAATATATTGTCCATCCTTTTCTACCTTTGCATGTAGATAGAGGCACAACCAGTGAGAACTCTAATAGTGTTAAAGGTGTTAAATAGTGTTAAGGTACAGATAGTCTAATTCACACAGTTGCGAGTATCAAGACAGATGAAGGCGAGAATCATTGCTTAAAGTCCTGACCTGCAGTGGCGGTCCGAGGGCGGAGGGGGGGGGTTCGTAGGGGTCATGACACCCCCCCAGAAAAACTTAAAAAATGACCTCCTAAAAATAGATAATACAGGGTGTAAACGAAATCATGTAATTCCTTCAAACCTCGTGATGTACTGCCGACATAGATTAACCCGGCACGGGATCCTTTTGGATTCAATAAAAAAAATTGCAAGAAGTAAACATGTGTTCTTAATGTGAGACATTTTAGGGCCCCGAGTTAAATGACCGTGCGGTGAGCGATAGCCGCGCAGTTCGCTTTTACACCCTGTATACAAAAATATATATTTATGCAATACATTTTAATGATTGTGCTCTGCTCAACTTATTTTACTGTTAATATGACCCCCCTGCGCCTGCTGAGTAGACGACGGACTGTCGCGGACAAGCATGACAGTGGTTGGTAGTTGTTGCCCATCGCGACATTCGGCACGGAGTTGGTGGCTAGTTTTTGTCCGCGGCAGTCTGCCTGCCAGAAAGTCCATCTGCTCAGGGCCTTATTCTTATCTGAGACTCTGGCTGACAGAAGTCACAGTGGTGGAAACACCTCCCAAATTTTTATTTTGTAAGCCTACAATTATGTTAATATTTTGCGTTTCAGGGTATACGTGGCACGAAGGGTGAACAAGGTTATCTAGGGGAACCAGGTTCACCTGGCATCAAGGGTGACAAGGGCGAGCCGGGACCCCCGGGGGCCATCGTTAATGTGAGTACTTAAACTAACAATACCGTTATTCAAATATTAAATTAACGTGCCCAAAAGTAGACGTTATAATATGCTTCTTTTAATAAAAATAATAGATAGATATTATTAATTATTTTTTTAGGCATCTGGCCCTGGATATGTTGGACCACCAGGAGAGCCCGGACGCCGGGGACCGAAAGGGGACAAAGGGGACATAGGGGACATAGGGCCCAAAGGTAACAAAATTTTTTTTTCTGGCTGTCAAGTCAACGGTTACCTAGCTAAATATCAAGGTTTTGGTCAACGGAAATGTATAATAAATTAATCAGCGGAGAAAATGGTGTTAGATTTTCAACAATAAGCTTTTCTGCGTTGTTAAAAAGACATAACCACACTACTTTATTTTTATCCTGGAGAAATGCACACGCATACTGCACTACCGCGGGGAGATAGTGCAGTTATGTGGGACTCAAACCCACTAAAACTCCACGGTGTCCTCCTCTGCCGCTTATGGCGGCAACACGGGCACGCGTACGCACTCATCCGCGAACCCCCCGCGGATGTCCGTCACCGAACCTAACCTATTCGAAGTGCTAAGACTATTCAATAGCAGTTTTTTTTTTCGATAAAGCATGTATATCGCAAATCATTTAATTACCTACTTCTCTTTTTTTATTGAATTTACATACAATAATATAATATATACAATGCTCCACTTTTTCTTGTTTGAGGCTGCTGTAAGTTTGATTAAATTGTTTGAGATTAATTCAGAAATCACAACAAGACCTGTCAAACACAATTGGTTAAATAACTAGAACCAAAATGGCGTCGTCTGCCAAACTTGAGGTGTTTACTAGTAGCCACCGAAGAGTTCCACTATCCACCTCCTAGCTCCATCATCAGACCCTGAACACTAAGTGCAATCTATTGGACTCATCAAAATGAATCATATGACCCGAACCTCACATAGATCACGCAGTCGACCCCATCTTGCTTCTAGTTATTTGACGTGCACTGAACTAATTGGGGACCGAATCTCCTCCCTCTTAGTGCAGAACGCAAATGCGGCAAAGCTATTTGATTCGTCACAAATATTACAACATACATAAGCTCACGCCTTTTTCCCATGCGGGTAGGCAGAAACTATAGAACGCCACATGTTACGACCCTTACATACTCCTCTCGCTTCATCCACATTCATACATCTTGTCATACACTCACGCCGGTTGGGAGTACTACGCACCTGTCCTTTGTGAAGAACATCACCAATAACATCGATATAATGTCCGATATAATCTAGAAATATTACAACATAAGTGATTATTTTATTTATTTGTGAACTATGTTTCAGGTGAACCAGGGGAACTTGGATTGGTTGGTCTTGCAGGAGTCCCGGGAAGTGACGGTAAAGATGTGAGTTGAGAACTAAAATGTGTAACGAAATACATTGTAATGTTTTTTTAATAGCTATTGTAATATTTTACGTTCCACTGGATAACTCTGAGCTCTGTCCGGAATCATACGAATTAAAATGTTTAGACCTTTATGAATAATTTGTGTTTTTATGGATCTATTAAAAATTTAATTTGTTTTACCATTGTATACGTACATTTTGTGAATAATAAATGTTCATTATCTTTAGGGTTTGCCTGGACCTCCGGGGCCTATAGGACCCCGCGGCGAGCAAGGCTATCCTGGGCCCCCGGGCCCCACCAGTAATATCAACGCGTCACTTATACATGGTAAGTTATTTATTTAAGAAATATAAACTTTGCACTTCATAATAAGTATGTATAAGATATTAAAGACTAATTTTCACTATGAAGGTGCACAAGGCGAGAAGGGTGCTCCGGGGCGGGACGGCAGAGATGGTAAAGAGGGCCCCCGGGGATTGCCGGGACACGATGGTGCTACGGTAATGTAACATGTTCAAAATCATAGTACTGTCTTACTTTATTAACCTTTTGATCGCGCCAGTCGTTTTTATACGACAAATGTTTTCGTGCCCGTGTAGCCTCAGTCGTATAAATATGACTGAGGAGACGCGGGCACGAAAACATTTTTATTTGTCGTATAAATCCGAGTGGTGCGGTCAAAAGGTTACATTATAAATATTTAATTAAGATTTCATTAAAAAAATTAAGATTGACGTTTATTGTCATCATAATCATAGATAGGTGTTTCTAAAAAAATTAATACATCATACATTTAACTTTATTTTGCAGGGTCAACCAGGACCACAAGGGCCCATAGGGATTCCAGGTATTCCCGGTGGCAGGGGCCCACCGGGATCACCGGGACCAACAGGAGAGAGGGGCCCGGAAGGACGAGAGGTACCTGGCTACTTAACGATTTATTATTTTCCCAAATCGATATATCGATGTAGATGTTCTTGCGAAAAAGAACACGGTTTATGTGAATTGAAGTGAATATTCCTAAAAAAAATACGCATTTACAAGTAACATAACATCACGCCTGTATTCCCCGAAGGGTTGGGCAGAGGTATATAATAACACCCTCATTTCGTCGTTATGTTTAAGTCACATGTAATAGGGGGCGATCTTATTGCCATCAACCGAGCACAAATACAAACTCCGGGCTGCTACTGAGGAATTCCACACGGAAAACCCAATAAAACTTTGCCTGACCTGGGGATCGAACCCAGGACCTCCCGATCAGCAGTCGCGCTTGCAACCACTAGACCAACTAGGCAGTTATAAGTAAATATTTAAGATTTTATATAAGTAGATCTAGATTATGAACTGCTCGTTGGTCTAGTGGTGGCAACCGCGACTGCTGATCGTGAGGTCCTAGGTTCGATCCCCAGGTCGAGCAAAGTGCTATTGAGTTTTTCCGTGTGGAATTCCTCAGTAGCAGCCCGGAGTTTGGATTTGTTCCCGGTTGATGGCAATAGACTCGCCCCCTATTACGTGGAACTTAAACATAACGGCGAAATGAGGGTGTTACTATAACACCTCTGCCCAACCCTTCGGGGAATACAGGCGGATATTACGTTATGTTATGTTAGATCTAGATTGTTCTTTGTCATTTTAATTTATCCATATTTTGTGTTTATGCATTACGATTTTTGCTTTCTATTAAATTCTGTCGTTGTGTCCAGGGGCCGGAAGGTCAGCCGGGCCGGATGGGTCCTCCCGGTCTACCCGGGTCATTAGCTGCATCAGCGCCACAGGTCTCCGTGCCAGGACCTCCAGGACCCCAGGGCCCAAGTGGACAGGTAACCATCATTACATAAGAATAAGGTTTATTGATGCACAGATTCTAAAAAGACTTGTCCTCTACTGGAACACGCATGGGATGTGTATATACAAGGTTAGTCAGAAAGGGGGTACTAAGCCGAAAGGGTGTTAAAGTACCTATAATAATGGATAACTTTTGTTCTACACCTTTCCCCAAAAGGCATTAATTAGTTTAATAGAAATAGCCGCTCAAAGATTTCATAAAAAGTACGCTAAATTCTATCTATCCTCAGCTATGATCAGATATGTTTACATTTTAGGTGATATTTCGGATCACGGATTAGAAACTCCATTTTCTGAATTCGTAACTAAAGCAGGGATGAAGAATTTTTGAAAAAAGTAAAATAAAAATAATTTTGAATGGCTTTTTTATCGAATTTTGAGATTTTATCACTTTCTTTAAAACAATTATTAGGTCCCCACCTATGAAATCAGCGTTTTGTATGGAAAATTTTAAAGAAGTTGCATTTTTCATACTAACATTTTATTACTTTTTTTAACAACTATGAACACTAATGTTTTGAAACTTTTATGCACTAATGTTTAAAAACTAAGATAACGTATGCCACTTAGATTATGCGACAAAAATAAGTTTTGGCTAAGTTAAAACAAAAATAGTGGTCATTTCTGCTAACAAAAAGAGGAGTCATTTTTAAGGTATTTTTTATGTTTAGAAAACTATAAGTAATAAGGTTTTTCTTCTATTGGTAGTTGTCTATGATGGTCATTATTCGATACAATATCAAACGATTGATGAGTATTTTAAATCATAGAAGTGACGAGGTTCTCTATTTGTGAGAAAAAAACGCCAATTTCATAGGTGGGGACCTAATATTAGTGATACATTAAGTGGCCCGCGGCTTAGTGCCCCCTTTCCGACTAACCTGGTATACGCAGTTGTCTTTATGCTAATTTCTGTTAGCGATCTTTATTTTTCTACTCACTCAGAAATGGGTGGAAGTATGATAGTGTTTTTTTGTTTAAAAAAATTATACCGTTTTATTTTAATACTTCTATTTTACTTTTTAATGTTTTTGTCTATTTATAGTTAAACAAAGTTATTGTACGCACCCGCGTATGTTGTAAAATTTGAAGTAGTGAGACTAAGGGGCGGACTGAAAACCAGCGTTGACGGTTGACCCGTGATGTAGCTATGCTGCTCACAGATCAACATTTGCTGAGCCCTCTCCTTTTGCCATAGAGCACAACTTTGTTTATATTTTAAGTTTTCATACAATTTATTTTAATGGTGCCAATAACAAAAAAAAAATGTGCATATTATGCCTCAAACAAACTTGGCGACGCCTACTTTGCGTCATCCCGAAGTTTGTTTCTTGTAAATCGGTCTTACCTAGAGTGAGGTAGAGACTTGTAGGTATAGCGCCTTTTGACAAGGTTCAATATTTTTAAGTTAGTATTTTACTTTACGACTTATGAGGGGCTCGTGGTTAATTACCAAGCGCGCAGACCATACGGTTTGCGAGGTTAAGCTGCGCTTGCCGCGGTCGGTCCGTGGATGGGTGGCCGTTCGTTACACATCGCGATCCCTCCGTTTCTCGGCAACCACGTTAAACAGTCGGTCCCGGGTGTCATACGATTACCTATGATAGTCGTTACGGGTAGACAGAATCCCGAAAGTCTGACAACCGATCTAACCTTAGAGTATCAGCATTGCCCAGTAACTGGGTTGCAGAGGTCTGATGGAAGTCGCTCCGTGTAAAATACTGTTATTCAGCCGCATCTGGTTAGACTGGAAGCTGACCCCAACCTAGTTGGGAAAGGGCTAGGCAGATAATTTCAGTTTAGGACTTGACTGTAAACCAACCAACGCCTTAGATATTCGACAAAAGGCGCTTACAATTTTACTTTTCAGATAGGTGAACCAGGTCGTCCCGGGTTCCCTGGTAAGGATGGAATAGACGGGGCCCCTGGTACCCCCGGACAAAGAGGACCCCCAGGATTGCCGGCACCACGCAGCATTGCTGTAGAGGTAAAGCTATTATGTAGATCGTATATTATCAGTCCATTTATGTTCTGGTAGCGACCCGCCCGGCTTCGCACGGGTGCAATGTAGATACTAATGTGGGGCATATAAACTTTCCTCTTGAATTATTTAATTGCATGGATTTTAAAAGATCTAAGCGTACAGATAGCGGGAGCGACTTTGTTTTATACTATGTAGAGATGAACACGTGAATCCAACAATGATTCACCAAGTCATTGCTGGGCAATTGTGTGTGACCGCAGGAATTTCTCGCGTTGGCACAAAATATCACAATCTCCCCCAATATTATAAAGTAATTGTGCCCCTGGCTTCGCTCACGTTAAAGGCTATTTATTACACACGTAATTTTCCTTTTTTCCATGAGGGTAGGCAGAAACTATAGAACGCTGCGTGCTACGAGCCTTATAGATAGTACCACCCACGAAGACGCACCCCACTCTTCGTCTAAATCGCGTGTTCTCTCTTACTCTAAGATGAAAAGTGAGAGAGAACACGCGTTTAGGCGAAAAGTGGAGCTATCTATACATAGTAATTCACCGCTTATAATAACATTGTTTTTCAGGCACCTTCGATGTCCGAAGCTGAAATAAGAAACTTATGTGAAAATATCGTTAAAGGTTGTATAAAATTGTTCTTTTTAAACTTGAACAAGGAAAAATAAATATATTTATTACATAATATTTTATCCAACAGATCTTGTAAGAGAACTGACATCAAATCTTGAACTGCCTACACGGACTGTAGTTGGCAAAAGAGGACTCCCTGGTAGACCCGGCCCCCCTGGAGCACCAGGTAAGGAACGAACGATATTATGGACTAGTCTTTAGATAATAGTTAAGGATGCAGGATAACTGCTTCGTCGGTCTAGTAGTGGCAAGCGCGACTGCTGATCATGAGGTCCTGGGTTCGATCCCCAGATTGGGTAGTGTTATTGGGTTTTTTGTGTTGACTTTGGATTTGTGCCCGGTTGATGGCAATAGGTTCGCCTCTATTACATGGAACAATGGCGAAATGAGGGTGTAAATACAGGATAATAAATGATCTTATTTTTCTTCAGGAATACAGGGTGACTCAGGGGAGCCTGGCCAACGAGGATATCCGGGCGAGACAGGGGAGCCGGGAAAGCCTGGCAGTCCCGGTTTCGCTGGACAAAAAGGAGATAAGGGCGACAGGGGGCCAGAGGGCGTCGGTGTGCAAGGACCAGAGGGACCCAGAGGACAAATAGGTAATATAAAGTATTTAATTAGGTAGCATATGAGGAATAAGTATTAATCTTTGGGAAGATGATATTAGATGGTATCCTGGTAAGACAGAGAGCCTGGCAGTCTCGGTATGGCTGTCGGCGTGCAAGAACCAGAAGGACAGATTTAAGTCCCTTATGGAGGAGGGGGAGTCTTTTTAAGTACCGGTAAAAATCCTGGGGTAAATTTGATAAAAAAAATCGTTTCGTAATAAAACTCAAATTGGACGAATTCTGAACGCATTCTTTCTATTATTTTTTACGATTGACAGCATTAAGCGTCACTGTTAGCGTGTGATTAGTCGCAGTGGGTGAATCGTTGCCGGTTGATGAAAAATTTATGAAAATATGTCAGTAATAATTTTGTGTAATTATTTATTTCGAATTCCTTAGAAAAAAAGGGAGGTATCAAAGTAATCATACTTTAACATTTACTACCAATTTAAAAAAATAAAAAGTAATACGATATATTATAATTTTATTCAAGAAGTAGTTATCATAAACAAAATCGATATTTGCATTATTCAACACATTTACACATTTCAATTCACAATTCACATATTCATATTTCAATTTTGAAATTGATCAAAGTAACCCCCGGTTTACGGTAGCTCAGAGCTGTCATCATCTCCATCATCAACGTGTTGATTACGTCCTTTTCTTCTAATCCTTAACCCAAAATCAATTGAAGTAATTTCTTCTTATTTTCAGGCCCTATCGGTCCAACCGGCCATCCAGGCAAAACCGGGGACAGAGGAGATCCAGGACGAGAAGGTGAGATTTCTGGCTAATGGAAATCTGACGTAACTTTCCCACCAAAGTTCCTTCCAAAGCGCCTTTATCGCTCAGTGCGTACTTAATGACATGGAATTTTATTAAATTTTCTATTATTTTGTTTTAATAAATTAGTCATATTTTTTAAATTACTTAATGTTAAAAACGTTAAAGGTGAGTATAGACTAGAACATTCACTTGTAACAAAACACCGAGCCTCTCTATTTTGTCACCCTTTTACGAATAGAAAAATGAGCACGCCGCGGCGACGCGACGGTCGACGAATTGTTACAAGTAAATGCTTTTAGTCCACGGGTGGCCAACTTGATTCGATCCAAGATCTACTGTTTACTATGCGATCTACCAATTACATAATCAGTACCTCTTCATTCAACTTATATTCAACTTAGGTATATTTTTCTTTGCCTTGCCATGATCGACTGGATTAAGAGCCGCGATCGACCGGTCGACTGGTGGGCCACCCCTGCTTTAGTCTATACTCACCTTTATAAGTTAAACTAATGATTATTTGTTTTTTCTATTACTTAGGACCGATGGGCCCCCGTGGTTTTCAAGGCCCGCGGGGGACATGTGACTATCCTGTCGCGTACTACGCGTACTCCCCACAAGGACTCAACAAAGGTCCTTGATCACAGCACTGGGAAAACTTGAGTACTTAAATAAAACGTTAAAACCTTTTTGATTCTTATTTATTTATTTAATACTTCAATGCGCAATGGTGGTACATAAGGCGGACTTAATGCCACAAGATATTCTCTACCAGTCAACCTTTGGGTCAAAGAGAACAGCATCGAAAAGATTCTTCTATTTATTTAACACATAACATCACGCCTGTATTTAGCGAAGGGTTGGGCAGAGGTGTATAGTAACACCTTCATTTCGCCATTATGATTAAGTTCTATGTAATAGGAGGCGAGCCTATCAACCGGGCACAAATCCAAACTCCGGGCTGCTACTGAGGAATTACACACGGGAAAACCAAATAACACTTTCGCCTACTGGGGATCGAACCCAAGATCTCACGATCAGCAGTCGCGCTTGCCACCCCTAGACCAACGAGGCAGTTAAAACTAGCCTATTAATTTAATTTTGGTCAAAGCACTTATCCCAAAAACATCCTTAAAATGGTACAAAAAAACTTCCTGTAATAGATTTAACTGTTTGCCACAAGAATCACGCGCAACATGTCAAAGACCATCTTCTTCTTTTCGTGTGGTTAGTGGTTAAACTGGTGTCAGAGTTGATGCCGCCCATGGGCCTCTGACTTGGCTTCACATGCCATCGAGAAATATATCTCAGGCTTGCCGGTTTCCTCACGATTTTTCCTTTGCCGTTTTTAAGCAAGTGATAATAATTATACAATACGCACATGAATCTGAAAAGTCAGAGGTGAGTGCTTTGGGTTCGAAGTCGAGACCTATGACTTGGCAGTCGGACGGTCACACCACTAGGCTATCACTGCTGTTTCAAAGGTCATGAGTAAATGGTTTATTGTGTATCTAGAATATGCCGCATAGTGACAGCTGATAGGCTACTAATAAATGGCAATGATGAGTTATTTAGCGTTTCTTCCTTGAAGGGAGGAAGTCAAATAAGTTAGAGAAAATAAAAGATTAAATTTATTAAATAAAATATAATTTAATAAAAATATACCAAAACGTTATCGTTATTAAATACAAGAAATTATCTCCATACTTTATTTTATAAAAACAATGTAGGATGACTATGATTTCTATAGATTTTATTAAATGTAACTCAAAGTACAGCCGCCATTACTGATGATGACGTAACAATATGGCGTCAGTTGTTAGCGGGTTCTATTTCGCGCACAGAATCGATTTCTGCCTTGCAGAAGAAGCATTGTTTACTGTTCAAAAGGTGCTGCATTATACAAGCCCTGAAAGCAATGTACTGGTAAGGAGAGAAAGTATTTATTTTTGTAAAATTATCTTATCTTTTTCGATATTATCCAACTATTATCCTTTCAACTAGAATTCTCGGGTATCTTTTACAACAAAAATACTTTGGTGATTTGACCGAACCAGCCACGGAGGAAATTAAAAAAGTTGTACTTATAGTGCGGTCCACGAATTCGCGAATATTTTTTTATCTAAGGGAACGTACTCATACTACGCGACCCATTTTTTACAACTTTTTACCCCCTCGGTGACCACCCGTAGTATATGCCAATACCCCCCCCCCCCTCTTGTTTTCACGTAGTAATTTATAAATATGGTTTTAAATCAAAAAAATGCGAAAAGAAAATTATTTGGCTCAATGTGCGTCAATGTTGCCACCTGCGAGTTTAAAAAGCGCTAAACGCTGCGCGCCATGTTTGAATATAGCTCAAGAAAGCGCGAGATTTCCCTAGAAGATATTGACCACGTGATCAAAATCTAAGCCCCCCCTCCGCCCCTGTGACCAAGCGTGGTATTTTGAAGACCCCCCTTCCCCCCCTGAACGGGTCACGTAGTATGGGTACGTTCCCTAAAGGCCTGGTCCGACAGAGAGCGTAGCTGGGTGTAATATTCACGTCGCGTGTTGATCGCGTGCTCTTGGCGTGGTGTGGCAGTTTCTGTGTGGCGTCTTCCATACATTGTCATAGTAATTCGCACGCTAAGAGCACGCGATCCACATGCGACGTGAATATTACACCCAGCTACGCTCTCTATCTGACCAGGCCTTAAATCGCGTGTTCTCTCTCGCTCTCCATCTTAGAGTGAGAGAGAACACGCGATTTAGACGAAGAGCGGGGCGCGTCTTCGTGGATGGTACTATCGGTATCTGATATAAGTCAACAAAGATTACACTGTACCTGCAAGAATGATGTCCACAGGGTACGAAGGCGGTGTCAGCCGGCCTAGCGTAGCAGATGGTGCATAACAGGTCAGATTGTGTCCCACTGGAGCCCGGGGACTTCGCCTTCACGATCGCATCCCACGCCATACGCAGCCGATCCACCACTACCTCTAAACTTTTTAACTCTTCTTCTGTTACGTCTTCTGAGTCTGGAAAGATAATTTGTGGTTTAAAATTACTGAAAGTGTAGTTTTCGTTGCTCTAATAGTTTAGCAGGCCACTAGAGTCGACACAAGGTTCTGCAAGGTTAATTGAAAGTTGTGTTGTCATGGCAGTTATATGCTGGGACCAAGGATCAAGTTCACTGGCGTGCAGTTGGAGAAGCCTAAGTCCAGCAATGGTGCGCTAGAGGCTGATGACGATGAAAGGGCTTGTGCCATCTACAAGATTGATCGATGTAGCTGTTCGATATGTTTACGAAAAAAAATTGAGGTTGGATATATTGGTCGTTGTAAGTATAACGGACAAATCACGGACGTTCTCTAAAAAGACCACGTTGGTAGCACCCTAAACCGACGAGCATGCATGACAAGGTTAATGTATGTAGATGAAGCGAAAAGGGTGTGTCTGGATGCATGTAGAAATCTATAGTCCCTGCCTACCCCAATAGGAAACAGGTGTGATCGTATGTAAGTATAATTGAACCCCATCATGGTCTAGGGAAATACGTTACTCATACAATAATTATACAAACGATAATTATACAATACGCACATGAATCTGAAAAGTCAGAGGTGCGCGCCTTGGGTTCGAACTCGAGACCTATGACTTGGCAGTCCGTCGGTCACACCACTAGGCTATCACTGCTGTTTTACGTTATGTTCTTTAAGCATTTAGGCCGTTTGCAACTAACATTTATAAAATGAAAAGTTATTGTTCTTCTTCGATTTGCCCAGCATAAGCTCGAGTCCATCCATTCCGAATAGTGGCTCCGTCACCAGCCCCTTGGTTACTCGGTCTAGATGCTAAAACAGAAAGGAGACCTGGATAATTTAAAATCAGTAGAATTGCATCACCGAAAATACCTTAACCGAATGACTTGGACAGTGGAAGATCAAATTGTCGTTGAGCATCTCACCAGTTGCCTTCAGATGTAAAATCTTCCTATTTCTTAGACATTGGTGCGAGAGCTCTACGGTCAACAACTCGCTGGTCATTCAGATAACGACGGGCAATATTTGTTTGAGGCTTTAGTCCAGGAATTCTGATAGTCAGGCCATGACGAAAGATATTTCTTAATCCGAACAAGACTTAGAGCGATATTAGACTATCATAGAAATATGATCAGAGATGTATGAGTCATTTTTATATGAAGAACCTATGATGGTATAATAACTACATATGTATGATTCATATTGTCTATGGTCATAGTTAAGGGGTCTTATTTGACACCAAGCATACAAATATGATCATATCTGTCTCACCTCACAAATGGCGTCAAAATGACAACGGAAATCACGGTTAAATCATTCGTTTATATGAACACTAGCGGCCCGTCCCGGCTTCGCACGGGTGAACATTATTCCCGTTTTGGCAACATTTTTCATTTATGCTCCGTTCCTATTGGTCGTAGCGTGATGTTATATCGCCTATAACCTTCCTCGATAAATGGACTATCCAACACAAACATATTTTTTTTAATTCCAACCAGTAGTTCCTGAGATTAGCGCGTTCAAACAAACAAACTCTTCGGCTTTGTAATATTAGTGTAGATAAGTGTAATATGTAAAAATGAAGAACAGCATCATTTAGCTATGATCATAGAATTTGACAGATATTAAATTATATTTGTATGATAAATATAATTATGATAGTTTAATTGGGGCCTAAAGGTCCTGATAACTGTTTGAACATTACCAAACCAAAAGATAGCACCCATATTCACCCACTGATAGGGTCCAAGCTATTTGTTATACTAACCTCAGGAGGTAACTTCGAGTCCAGCATTCTAATGAGACATCCAGCGACCGGCGCAAGAGCCACGTAGTAGTGAACGCGGTCCGTGTCGGGCAGGCCCCGCGAGACCAGGCGAGCGAAGCTGGCGCCGCCACCGCCGCGGATGCACACACGAGATACTACGGCCATTAGGATCTGAGGAAGTGGAGGTTTACTAAGGATAGGCCTAGAATTTTAGGAGGTAACCAAAACATTTGTTTATAATACCTTGAGGGGCTCATGGCTAACTAACCGCAATAATGTATTTTATCTTTTTCTAAGTATGGTATTTAGAAAGCGACAGCTCGAAGTGTACTCTCCCCATTTCATTGGTGCGAGCTATAACGTCATCTCCAGTGCAGCACATAGACAATCTTTTAAACAAGCTAAGGGTGAGTATACACTAGATCATTTTCCCGAGCATTTTCATGTGATGTAACGTTGTTAGAATACGAATGGTTTAATACAAGCAAAAGCTCAATTAAAAAAAAACACCATGTAATGTAACGTTTCTGCGAATGTTCTAAACGGTGTTCGAAGTAATGCTCACGGTAAGTGAGCATTTACCCTTAACATTCCAATGCACGTGCAACACCACTGAGTGAACTTCAACCAGTATACTTTGTAATCTTTGAGTTCAACAAGTAACGACCTACTTGATCCCTCGCTGTGCGCACCTCACTCCGCGTCGCACGTTTTGTGCGCGCTCGTGTCTTTGCTCGATCAAATATTACGCAAATTCGCTCGTTTGTTTGAAAAATCAAGTTGTAACCAAGCGTCGAGTGTCGTGTTCATTGTTGGGTTCGTGAAAGGGTGACACATTAGAACGGCTCGATGATTTCTTACAAGCAAATGCTCTAGTCCAGTGTTCCGCAAACTTTTTGTGTTCAAGGTACACCTACGAAATCGGGGAATTTCAGAGGTACACTATAAATAAAACATCATATTTTAATCATATAAAGATAGCAAAGAATATATTATTTCCGTCCGCCTTAATTTTTTTATAAGAAATAGATGTTTCCCGCGGCACACCAATTAATGACCACGGTACACCAGTGTGCCGCGGCACACACTTTGCGGATCACTGCTCTAGTCTATACTCACCTTTAAACATACATCGTACCTGACAAGTTCTGCCCAATAAGAGTTCATTCTGGTTGTCACAGGCCTCTGGTTTGGAAAGCAGTGTTGGTGCGAGGTGTAGCGTCATCTCCAACGCTCTTGCTAGTCCGTGGTATAGGTCGAAACATGTTGCACACAGCTTGATCTGTCGTGATTCTAGTTGAGCGTCTACGCTTACGCGATCCATCTGAATTACGTTACATATTTTATTTTACGTAATCGTCCGCTCGTGGCTTGTTAGCGACCGCGCGAATCATACGATTTGCGAGGTTAAGCAACGCTTGCCATGGTCAGTCCTTGGATGGGTGGCCTTTCGTTACACATCGAGTCCCCTCCGTGCCTGGGAGAGCATGTTAAACCGTCGGTCCCGGGTGACATACGAATACCTATTACAGTCGTTACGCGTAGTCAGAAGCCCGAAAGTCTGACAACTGGTCTAACTTTAGGATATCAATATTGGCCAGTAACTGGGTTGCGGAGGTCTGATGGCAGTCGCTCCGTGTAAAATACTGGTATTCAGCCGCATCTGGTTAGACTGGAAGCTGACCCAACATAGTTGGGAAAAAGCTAGGCACTAACGAATCGTTTTTATGAACTCTAAAATTCAGTTATAGTTTATAAGTTTGCGGAATATACTACGATAACCTGTAGGCTTAGCACAAATGCTATTGAGTTACTAACGTTAATGCTAGTGAATTTTGAATCAGAAATACTCGTTTCGCACATAGGTACTATTTAATTAAATCGAAAACTTTATTCATATCTATACAAGGTTAGTCGGAAAGGGGGTACTAAGCCGAAAGGGTGTTAAAGTACCTATAATAAGGGATAACTTTATTCTACAACTTTCCCCAAAACTCGATAGTTTAAGAGAAATACTGCCGCGCGATTCATAAACGCAGTAAGTAACATTTTGGTCAAAAATGAGTTAAAGAATATTCGTAATCACAATTCTATGGTGATTACGAATATATATTTAACTCATTTTTGACCAAAATGTAAATTACTGCGTTTATGAATCGCGCGGCAGAATAGCTTTCAAAGATTTCGTAAAAAATACGCTAAAATCTATCTGTCCATAGCTATGATCAGCTGTGTTTACTATTTAGGTCATATTTGGGGTCACGGATTAGAAACTTAATTTCCTGAATCCATAACTAAAGCAGGTCTGTTTTTCTTTAAAAAAAAAAAAAAAAATCTTTTTGCATGCAAATAAAAATGATCGAATATTGAAATTTTAACACTTTCTTTAAAACAATCATCAGTGACACTTTAAGTGGCCCGCGGCTTAGTACCCCCTTTCCGACTAACCTTGTTTAAGATACAAATTGTGCATGACGCAAACAAACTGAAATGTTTTAGGACAATTGTAATTTCGACTCTAAATTCACTTACATTGGCGATACGTTTACGAATACGTCACACGTTCGGGCTAGGCATATACTGGTTACTCTAAAGGCCATTTTCAATAACCTATTTCTCAACGGTTTGCCCTATTAGACATAGAAAATAATGTCAATGTAACAGCAGTGATAGCCCAGTGGTGTGACTGTCGGACTGCCAAGTCATAGGTTTCGAGTTCAAACCCAAGGCACGCACCTCTGACTTTTCGGATTCATGTGCGAATTGTATAATTATCACTTGCTTAAAAACGGCGAAGGAAAACATCGTCAGGAAACCGGCATGCCTGAGAGATATTTCTCGACGACACGTGAAGCTAAGTCAGAGGCCCATGGGCGGCATAAACTCTGACACCAGGTTTGTCACTAATCACACGAAAAGAAGAAGTAATATCAAACTTCTATCTTTAGTAGGGCAAATAGCCGATAGATAGTTTATTGAAAACGGCCATAAGACCACATATCAAGGGTAGTAGTTGTCAACATGCTTGGCAAGCAGATTGGTGATATTATTAATAGGCTACTGCTAATCTTTTTCATAACTACCCTCTTCTAACAGTTACGGGAACCAATCAGTTGTCCGATATCCCACAACCAGATAATGTAGTCATAAGCGTTTTCTGTATAATGTGGATGCGGATGCGAGTGTGGTATTCGTCCGCACGCTGCGAAAATTCTTTCCTATAGTGCATTTAAAGCTACGAACAAAACATGTTTAGGTAGGTAATACTCAGACCAATTACAACATAGTAAACCGTTAGACCACGTCCTAATTTTTAACCGACTTCCAAAAAGGAGGAGGTTACTATGTTCGTCTGTATGTTTTTTTTGTGTATGTTCATCGATATTTTCGCCAATTGTGAACCGATTTTGATAATTCTTTTTTTAATGGATAGGGTATACTTCGAAGTTGGTCCCATTTAAATTTGGTGAAGATCTGATGAAGAACTTCGGAGATAGACAATGGAACTCCTCAATGACGAACAGTACGCATATTGTGATGATGTGATTATGTTACGAGCAGCGTCTTTAGTAGGTCCAACCAAGTTTTAATTTAGGCCACTAAAATGAAAAAAATAAAAACATTTTTTACAAAAAATTTAAACCGACTTCAAAAAAGAATAAAATAATTACCATATAAAATTAACAGTTTCAGAAGTCGGTGCCTTTAATTTGGTTCAGCGTAGGTCAGCACCGACTTCTGAAACTGTTAATTTTATATGGTAATTATTTTATTATTTTTGGAAGTCGGTTTAAATTTTTTGTAAAAATGTTTTTATGTTAGATAAACTTGATACCTACAAAAACATGGTTTCAACAATATGAGCTATGAGCACGATATAAGATAGTAAACGTCCTAAGTAGAACACGTCAGTGCTGTCAACAAGCAAAAAAAACATTAAGAAGTAGTCTTCTTAATGTTTGTAATATCATAGTTGATATAATATAATTTTACCTCTTGCATCATTGTGATGAACTCAGAAAAGGCCCAGTTGAGCTGACTGAGCAAAGAGTTGAGGAAGGCAGCTGCGGCGGTCGGGTGAGTAGCCAGGTAATCCCTTATACGCCTCTGGATAACCTCCGATGGACACGGACCTTCATAATGTTAGAATTTGTTCAATAATATTGTGGTTAAGGTCAAATACAGGGCTCGTGCCTAGTTAACAATCTAGTTATAAATCAAAAAAAAATTGCCAAGTTAAGCTGCGCTTGCCGTCGTCAATCTGTGGATAGGTGACCGTTCGTTACACATCGAGACCCCTCCGTGCCTCGGAGAGCACGTTAAATAGTCGGTCCCGGGTGTCATACCTCAAAAGCCCGATAGTCAGACAACCAGTCTAACCTTAGAATATCAGCATTGCCTAGCAACTGGGTTGCGGAGGTCTGATGGCAGTCGCTCCGTGTTAAATACTGGCATTCAGCCGCATCTGGTTAGACTGGAAGCTGACCCTGACATAGTTGGGAAAAAGCTATGCAGAACAACAGATAATAATTATTATCCCTTGGAAGCGACACTATTAATACTCGTAATGTATCATAGTTTAAACTTATTTTTTATCCTTCGCCTGGTCGCGTTTGGACTTTCTCACCTGATGGTAACCGCAGACAGGGTCTAAGATGGAGCACACGAATCCAAGGAACAGTAATATAGAGGGATTCCCCTATACTCCTCTGGCTCTCACATACACACGATGGAACACAGTAAACTGCTTAGCGCCGGACTTTAATGTTCAGGTGGTAGCTAGCCAGGCGGACCGTATAGATCCTACCACTAAGCGTGCTGTGTTTTGTTGAATCTTACAACACGCATCAATTTTGTGTGCGGTGAGGAAGTTTTATATTCTAACCCATCAAGGGAAAAAAAACTGCGCTATCTTTTCGGGGAGATCATGTAAATTATGGTGGACATATCACTGATGATTGGGACAGAAGATGTCTACTATGACACACAACGCGCTGCGCCGGTCACCTCATATCGCCCGCGGAGCCAGCCAATCAGAGCAGCCCGCGGCTCAGCCGCGCGCGCCGCCAACATTCTCTTTGCTTCAGGCAGCCTAGCAGAAACCACGTCTTACGTTCGCTCGCATATTACTTATTGTCGGGGTGCACTATTTGTAATTTTTTGTCGGGGTGCACTATTTGTAATTTTTTGTCGGGGTGCACTATTTGTAATTCTAAGTATCAATACAGTCCACTGAAGTTAACACCATCTTTTTATTATACCTATGGCATATACAGAAGGTTTTGTCGCACAAACTTCTTATCTCTCCGTTTAATTTTATCTTGGTTTAAAATAAAGAAATGATAAACCACTTACCGAAACACTGACTCATGAGTCCCGCGTCGACTTTGGCACCCAGGTTGTTGACTGTCGGCTCCCTGTCGCCGTACCTGCGTGATGTTATACGACATGACGTCAATATCCATTGTAATTTGTTTAGCGAGCTGACACCGACGTGTGGTGAATAAGGCAGAAGGTTCAGTTCGTAAATCGTAAACAAAACAGTGACTCGTGTTGTCTGATTAGAAAAGGGCCGACATTAAGAATTTTTCGCTTGCACGGTAGAGAAGAGCTGCCTCGTTGGTCTAGCGGTGGTAAGCGCGGCTGCTGATCGTGAGGTCCTGGATTCGATCCCTAGGTCGGGCAAAGTGTTATTAGGTTTTTCCGAGTGTAATACCTCAGTAGCAGCCCGCAGTTTGGATTTGTGCCCGGTTGATGGCAATAGGCTCGCCCTCTACCACATGGGACTTAGACATAACGGCGGAATGAGAGTGTCACTATACACCTCTGCCCAACCCTTCAGAAAATACAGGAGTGATGTTATGATAAGATTTGTTGGGTTTTTTCTTCTTCTTTCCCTTGTCAAATTTTTTATTAATATGTTGTACTAACTGTTGCCCGCGGTTTCATATACATCCTAGGGGAACTAATTCATTATATCCGGATAAAAGTTAGTATCCTATGTCCTAATTCAGGTCATGGTCTACCTGTGTGCCAAATCTGTTCAGCCGTTAGCCTTTGGCCAGACTGCAAATGCGGGCGCGGTGCGGCGAGTTCAAACAGTAGGCTAATTCACGTAACTAAAGAAGTTAAGTTGCAGTGTAGTTGCAGTTAAGTTTCGATCAAAACAACGCTTTTCGTATTCACGTAGTATCGGCAACCGCTGTCAGATACGCTCGCGTCAAGTTCGCGTCACGCGAGCGCATTATCAGCATTCTACTGCTGCGCGTCATTAGTGCGTGATTCCGAACGCAACTTTGTGGATATTCTTGTATTCATTTGACGTTTCAAATGACAGCTTTTGTAAGTTTTACTTCGATCAACGTGTGGCTTTGGTTACGCGCAACATAAGTTCCTCAATACTTACTTTTGTTGGCATCAAGTTGTATTATTAGTGAATTTAAGTGTTTAAAATTAAGTATTGTGAGTAAAAGTGAAATAATTAGACATTTTTGTTAACTACAAGTCACGTTCAATTAAATTTCAAATGTTTTTTATTTATTTTTAGGGAATATGAGTTTTCGTCTGGGTTTGAGCATTCTAACGCTATCAAATGAAATAGACGATCGAGAACGTCGACAAGCTCAACGTTGACGTAGAATTAATGTGGATCCGTTCCGTCTATCAGATCGGGAGTTTATAAAAACAGCGATTGAGCAAGGATGTGACCCGGCAATTAATTTGCCGACTAGGAACGTGTATTCCAAAGGAGAGAAGGAATGATGGATTAAGTGTGCAAGCAAAGGTTAGCTAAAAACTGCTTATCTTGGTACAAACATAATGCAAAATACAAAATTTATTTGACAGTAGTCTTTAATTATAATTGGATAACTTTCAGGTTCTCATAACACTGGCTTTTTACGCTAGTGGGTCCTATAAACCCTAGGGGGCCAAAGTAAGTCCCATGGTGTTTCACAGCCTACTGTCTCAAGAGCCATCAGACAAGTCACCAAAGCCCATAACACAAGAAGCATATTCACAGAATATATAAAGTTTCCCATGACAAGGGATGCCCGTGACAATATTAAAATATGGGCAAGGCCTATGTGGCCTTCTAAATACTCCACAAGGAGTTCTATTTGCCGCACAGAAACAGATTTTCGCGAAGTCATACAAGGAAGGAATTTAAACTGCTACTTCTTCGTAAAGTAAACTTCACTGCACATCCATAAATATATTTTAATATTAAACATACCTTAATAAAGTTTTGTTTTTAATTTGCACTATTTATTTTGTTTTTTTTCAACTTTGGCGCTCCTCTTGTTTTGACAGTTTTATTTGTTTTATGCAGCAATGATAAACCATAATTCAGCCAAATTTTAGCAAATTATATCTTTTATTGTGAATCAAAATTTTATTATTTGTTTTTGTGGCAAGAAAAAGCATTAAAATCAGTATTGTGATATTATTTTAATATTTTATAACGTAATATTCATTGAAACTTAATCGATTCTATTCGATTATTTAGTGAGTATTTTTTTTCTCTCGTATGGCCACACCGTAGGTAAGTTTGGCTGTCGTGAAGTTGACGCGCAGTTGACGCGCAGTTAACGCGCAGCTTACGTGTAGCTTACGCGCAGTTCAAATATTACAAGAATACCATTTAGCACTAAAACTTAAACTTAACTGCAGCGTCACTGCAACTTCATCGGCGCGTCATGAAATTACGTGAATTAGCCTACAGAAGAACTTCATTTGAGTGTCCATAGTGGGCATGCGGGCGCGGGAAGCGGCGCGGGCTACTTGGCGCGGGGAGCGCGCGGGTAGCTCACGCCATAGGTTGTTCATACAAGTGGCCGCAGTGAGAGCGCGGGCGGCAAGCGACAACCCGCGCGGGAGCGGGTGATCTCAAACTATACTGGCCTGCAAAAATAAGTACTACACTTTTAATGATATTTACTTTTAAAGTGTGATACTTATTTTTGCAGGCCAGTGTAGTTCGAGCTGAGCAAGCGCGTTGTTGTGATGGCGTCTTCAAAATTAAATGTTGAAGAATTAATAAGTGCTATTCAAGCACGATCTGCACTGTGGATGTCGAAACATCGTTTTTTAGTAAGAATTTTCCAGTAAAAATAAGTCTTCTTCATCCATATGATATTTTGACAAACACTGGACACGACCACGCTCAGAACGAAGCCACGCTCCACTGCGGACAGGTACATCGCGCGCGTTCCCGCACCCGCGCCGCTCTCCGCACCGCGCTGCCAGTCTGGCCAAACACTTACGGTGTGATTTATTAACAAACATTCAAACTTTCACGTTTACAATATTAGTAGGATTAATACGTACCTAACTTAAAGTTGATTTAGACGAAGCAATTTACTACTGCATCCCTGCTTTAAAGCGAAACACACACTGCCCTGCACTACGCTGCGGGGTGCGTGGCGACGGAGTGACAACACTGCGCGCATCACTACGCGTGTTTCTATACACTACATATACTTGCCGACAACGTAAGAACACGCACTCCTGCACTACGCTGCGTGATACGGTGCAGTGTGCGAATCGCCTAAAGTCGCTGCATACGTAACGTTTTTTAACCCGGACGGAACGGGACGATAATTTTTGGAAACCTCGTTTCATAGAAAATGTATACCAAAGAGCAAACTTCGTGGGTGCACAGACGGGATGGGCGACGTGACACCCAAGGGACAGGAAAATACATTATTCCCGTATATTTGAATGGTGTTTCAGTGTTGCCAGGTCCAGTGTGTCAAATTTCGGAACGGAAGGTTAAAATAATCGGGATTTTGGTTTTCTAATCGGGACAGCTACAAAGGCTACAAAAAAAAAACTATTTAGTCTGATTTTGGTGAGAAAATATGAAAGTATAAATATTTTTATGTAGTAATTCAGCTTACAGATATAATTATTCATTTTTCCTGTCACGTTATCGAATAAAGTACAGACTAAGGAGGTTAGTTAAAAATCGGGACATTCGACGTCCCGATCAAGGGTGAATCGGGACGTGTCACCACACCCCTGAAAATCGGACGACCCGCACAAATCGGGACACCTGGCATCACTATGTTTCACCAACGATATTATTCCCGTCCCGTACATAAAAAATGAAACATCGAATAGGTAATTATTTATCTAATTTTGAATCGTTGAACGTTCTATTCGTTAGACAAATATAAATAATAATATCTAGATTTCTGTAAGTGTATTTTTGTCGTCACGCTCAGTTCAATAGGTTCCATTTGGATATTGCGCCGATAAATCTGTGTGATGTAATGGCTATATATTTCACTGGAGATTCGTTCATGAATTACATCAATAGGTATTGTTTGTGTGTTGATTTTTGGGAGAGATACTGATCGTTTTATTTCATAATTAGAAAGGATCAAGTTGCATCTGAGCCACCACGAGTGACGATCATTACGTTCGCTGCACCTTGCGCAGTTGGCCCCGCTATCGACCTTGCTGACTCCTTGACAGTTGACTTGACTTATCTCGTTGATCTGTCAGTCGGTACGGCAACCAAGGCCGGTATTAATAAAATACTGTCATTTGAAAGTGGTCTTAAATATAATTACGATATGACTTGAAAAGCAGATAAAAAAAAGTTGTCAAATGTATGAAATGCTACACTATGGCAGCACTTCTTGGGAGCCAGCTCCCAGGTCGTCACGTTGAGTGTTTTATAATTACGGGCCCCAGTGCGTAAACACTTTCAAATATGAAGCAAATCAACTTTACGTAAATCAACTGCCTTTCGTTGGTCTAGTGGTGGCTAGCACAACTACTGATCGTGAGGTCTTGGGTTCGATCCCCAGGTCGGGCAAAGTGTTATTGGGTTTTTCCGTATAGAATTCCTCAGTAGCAGCCCGGAGTTTGGATTTGTGCCCGCTTAATGGCAATAGGCTCGTCCCCTATTACATGGGACTTAAACATAACGGCGAAATGAGGGTGTTACTACCTATATACACCTCTGCCTAACCCTTCGGGGAATACAGGCGTTATGTTATGTTTTAACTTTATGTTCGCCAGTGACCTGGTTTTCAGCAACTAGTGGACAGTGTGTAATGGTCCTTAGTTCACTAAATCACAGGAAGAGAATGATGGCTTATTATGGGCGTAAATTACACAGCGATGCGTTTTAATTTCAGCAAACTAACCAAAATGTTGAGTGAGTTTTGTGCGTGAGTATATTTCTAAGCCTTTTTTTATCGAATGAAACAATAGATGTTCTCCCCGAAATATTTTTCTTACATTCATCTTAATTCAACACGTTTAGGAACAAGAGTTGGGCGTGTTCATTGTATTTCTTAAGACAAACACGACCTGTGTTTAAGAGTGGAACTTTACAGTGTTTTATCAAGTGTTTTGTTAAGTGCCATTGTTTTAAAGACTTTCAACTGAAAAATCTTCTAGAAATACAAAGGTGAAAGGTCGCCGGTTTATCTTGGAATTGGTTATTTTATTCCTCGTAATTTTGTATGAATTAGGTACATACGAGAGAGGCTCGTTACCAACCGCGCGGATCATACGATTTGCGAGTTTACGCTGCGGTCACGGTGCTATATTAGTTTACGATGTGTCAGAACCAAAGTCCCTAGCAAAACTGAATGAGTGGATCGAGGAACTTCAAGTATACTCCATCAAGAAGAACATAGTCTGTTTAGTTGTTGGCAATAAGATTAACATGCATATCATTTTGGAACCCAGTGCATAATATCAGCAAGCACATTGGGTCAACCGCGCGACGGCGCAACGAATATTCCCAAGGAGGGTTGATGTCAGGCAGGCGGCCGGTCGTAAAACAATAAGCCAAAACCTCTAACAACATGGATTTATAAAATACATGGTGTGCCGACCCCACCTAGTGCGAGATAAGGGCAGGAAGAAGAAGAAGAAGAAGCTGCTCTTGCTGCGGTCAGTCTGTGTGACCGTTCATTACACATCGAGACCCCTCTGTGCCTCAGAGAGCACGTTAAACAGTCGGTCCCGGGTGTCATACGAATACCTATGACAGTCGTTACGGGTAGTCAGAAGCCCGAAAGTCTGAGAACCGGTCTAATCTCAGAGTATCGGCATTGCCCAGTAAATGGGTTGCGGAGGTCTGATGGCAGTCGCTCCATATAAAGTACTGGTATTTAGCCATCTGGTTAGACTGGAAGCTGACCCTATCATAGTTTGGAAAAGGCTAGACAGATATCATTTTGTATGAATTATATAACAGTGATAGCCTAGCGGTTGAACGCTTGCTTTCCTTTCAGGAGGGTCTGAGTTCGATCCCGGCCCGTACTTCTGACTTTTAGAATTCACGTGCGGATCAAAATTTGATTATTATTTACTTTAACGGTGAAGGAAAAACATCGTGAGGAGGGCTCCTTAAAGTTCTTGGTGGTGTGTGTAGTCTGCCGACCCGCAACAGGCCAACGTGGTGGACTAAGGCCTAAACCCTTCTCATTCTGAGAAGAGGCCTGTGCCCAGCAGTGGGACAGTAATGGGCTAGTTATGTTATGTAATTTTGTATGAGGTAACTATTGATTTTACAGTCAAATGTTGATGAATAGGTATACTTCTGTTTGAGCTATGCGTGTGGTGACAGTTACGTAATGGGTAACCATAAGAAATGTATGAACTAATAAAAAAGATAAGCAATGGAATCCACTCAAAACATACAACGATAACAATCTGAATTCTACTGATGGGAATTACTGGCAAATCATTTCACCTGGCAGCCAGATGCGGCCACTGTCTATGCCGGAAGCCGAAGCCCGAGCCGTGCCAGAACCGCACCAGCACCCAGTTGGATTGCGCCCACGCGCGGTTCTGGTAAGGACGCACCAGCTCCTCCACCATACACATCTGTCTGCAACAAGAGCAATATGGCCTTAATGTTGTATGACGAAAATTTTAAGGTACAGTAGGGGAATAAAAAGATTCGTCAGTATTCAAATTCATTCCTTTCCTACGTCGCGGGCACATGTTACCTTTTCAAACTGTTGAACCGAACAGACCAATGCATGGAAAATTATGTTTAATTATTTGGTAGCAAAGATCAAATTTGCCCTTTGCCTCCATATGACGTAGTAATGCCATGTAAAGTCTTTGATTTGGTTTAAGGAGTTTTGTTATAAAAATCAAGACATCAATCAATTCGATGATTAAATAAATTGACATTACTAGTGTCTGTCGTCATGTCACCGTTATAATTTTTAAATATATATATCCTGTCAAAAAGTACTTATGTTTTCATTTCTATGATGTTGGCAATACGTAGTCGGAAAAATAGTTTGTTTCTTGCACTGTGCAAGCAAAAATAGACCAAGGTGTATAACCTTTTCATATCCCTACTGTACATCTAGTAATCGACCCCCCCGTGGGTGTCATAAAGGCGAATTAGCATAAGCCAATTTAAATTTAGTATAAGCGCTCCCAGGCTGCCTATTTTATCACCAACTAAATTGTTTAATTGGATTGGTTTTTAGTGTAATTTTTTCTGCAACTAAATCGCTAATACTTAGTTCCTATAGCCAAAAACGAATCGTTAAACTGGAAGCTGACCCCAACATAGTTGGGAAAAGGCTAGGCAGAATATTTAGCTTTTAGGAATACTCACTGCTTAAACGGCACTCTCTCGATAGCCCTCATGGTAGCTGGCTGCGTGGCAAAGGATGCCAGGGTCTGGACCAGAGACTCTCTCGTGCTGGCCAGCACTATGCGCTGATCCGCAAACTCCGCACAAAGGAATGCAGCACACGAAACCACTAGTTCCTCCCATTCTGACGTAAAATAATTATAACATTTTGAAATAAAGTATAACATAACATAACATAACATCACGCCTTGTATTCCCCGAAGGGTTCGGCAGAGGTGTTTTAAGTACACTCTCGTTTCGCAAGTCCCATGTAATAGGGGGCGAGCCTATTGCCATTAACCAGGCACAAATCTAGGCTTCGGACTACTACTGAGAAGTTCTTAATGGAAAAATCCAATAACATTTTGTCCGACCTGGGGATCGAACACAGGAATCCATGCTTAGCAGTAGCGCTTGCGACCGCGCTACCAACAAGGCAGGGAGGAAATAAAATATTTATGTAGGTAGTTTAATAAAATTATTAACATTCTTTAATAAATTATTGTTATTTAAATTCTTTCGTGGCTAATTGACAACCGCGCCAATAATTTGATTTGCGAGGTTAAGCCTTTTCCCAACTATGTTGGGGTCAGCTTCCAGTTTAACCAGATGCGGCTGAAATCCAGTATTTTACATGGAGCGACTGCAATCAGACCTCTGCAACCCACTTATTGGGCAATGCCAATATCCTGCGGTTAGACCGGTTGTCAGACTTTCGGGCTTCTGACTTCCCGTAACGACGTTCATAGATATTCGTATGACACCCGGGACCGACTGTTTAACGTGCTCTCCGAGGCACAGAGGGGTCTCGATGTTTTACGAACGGTCACCCTTCCACAGACTCACCGTGGCAAGCGCAGCTTAACCTCGCAAATCGTATGATCTCCTTGGAGCTAAGTTGTTACAAAGTTGAAAGTTTCCAAATGTCACCTGGTATCTGCTGCACAGGTATCGTGGGATGCATGTAGAGCCGCAAGGTGTTGCACAGTTCCAGCATGGCGTCCACGTGGTATTCCGGTACGAACGCAAATAGTGACTCTGCAAATTCTTGGCCACCTGTATCTAAGCCCAAAATAAGCAATAATTGCCGTTGTCCTCGGCAAGCAAAGACGGTGGACAGGCTAGCGAATACCATAACTCCGAAGATGAAAAACAATTGGGAGACTTGTAACTGGTTATATCTGGTGGTGGTGACATCATACTGCAATATCTTCGTTCAAACAATCAAGTGGCTTTGAGTTAAACCATAACCTCGCCATAAATATAATAATCCCAGGGTAGTCTCATATAACATTTGAAGAATGAGAGGGAGGGAGGGGGTCAGTGGCGTGCATTGCAAATAGGAAATTAAGCAGTGCCTACTTCATAAGATTTAATTAACTACTCCATCTTTAACTTTATTATAAATAAAATAAGCGTGTATGGCTAATATTTCTTTTGGTCAGAATCGTATTGAAATGGGCTTAAGCGTACAATTGAAAGGCGACATCGCTGGTGCCTGCCTACCTAGTCCGAAAACCAATGCACGCCACTGGAATGGGTGTTTCACTAGCCGAGGATAATAGGGTTCTAGTATAGACAGTGCTTTCCTACCCATCCCATTTGTCCCACCTGCTGATAATCTCCCTTCCACCTGGACATGATTTGCCTTGGTTAACTTGGAAGTCTTTGAACAGACTCCGGACCCAGGTTGGTTGAAGCAAGGAAAACCTGCTCAGGTAGATTCATAGACGATTCCAGCTTGGAGTGTAAATTTGGTGCTGTTCCACAAACGATGTGATACCTGATATCATGCCCTGCGTGCCCTGATACCTGCACGTTACAGGAACTAATGGACGCTACTGATAACGCTAAACTCGTAGCTAAGTTCTGGACCGACTCAATTTAGATTGCCATCGACACGCTAACAAGAAGATAGGGCTCTCTATTCAAAAAGAACGAGAAGAAACGTAGACTGAATGGATTCAATATTAGCGTCATAGGGCCGGCGCAGATTTGGCGAGGCGCAGCGCAAATCATTTTCCACCGCCAAACCATTATCGACTTGTTAGCATTTAAATAATATCGAAAATCACCTTTCGCCTCTATCGCTTCGATGCTCTCGGAGTCTCGTGGACTAGTAGTTGTGTTAATTGATTTTCGATCTTATTTCAACGTGGGAATAGTCGATAATGGCATGGCAGTGAAAAATGCTCTGCGTTGCACCTCGCCAAATCTGCACCGGCCCACAGCAGTACAGTACCCGGCAGTAAATATTTACACATCGAGCTTTAGAAAGAGATATTGGCTAGCTTCAGCTTTATAGAGCATCATCTCTGTCGCACGAAGCGACAACACGTCACAAAGCTATGAGTGACAGAGACGACGCTCTACGACGCCGAAGCTAGCCAATATCTCTTTCTAAAGCTCAATGCAATATTTACGCGGGTACTGTAATTGTTATGTCAAAAACTCACTTTTAATAAGTTTAACATAATGATGGTTGTCAAATTATTGTTAGCAAAAATGTTATCAAAATTGGTATTGACAAGCTACTTACGATTAGATGAGCCTATATGTGAATTAGATCCTATTCTAGGAGTTGTGGCCCTTGAAATTGGAGTCTGAGGACTGAAAACAGGATAAAGGTTAGTAAATGCAAAAAAAGAAAAATGCATGTAGGATTTGATACAAAATTCTGAAGCAAACCAAAACAAAACCACAAAATATTATGTATTTGATCAGCAATTTAAAAATAAAGGATCAAGGTCAACAAGAAATTTTGTTCTAAAAATATAAAGTTTAAATTGGAAAAGGACCTTAACCTTTGATCCGAACTGGAAGTGTACTCCAGCTGTAACGAGGCGTAGCTGGTACCTCCCAGGATAGAGCTCTTGCCAGGAAAGATCTCTTTACTCGCCACCTGTGCATACTGAATAAAATGTCTTCGATATGTGAGCATTCGCAAATCGAAGTAGAAGTAAGTGCAGGATATTCCTCTTAAAGTCCTTTCAATTCGGACGACAGATTCATTATCATCACACCAGACCACTAAGATTCATTGTATGGTCGTCCTATTGGAAGTATTGCCAAACTCACCACACTTGTCATGTAGTCTGGGGATTACAGTTTGTTGTGTCGTTGATATTAGCAGTAAATGCTTTAGCGGCCGGACAGGCCTCTGATGACCGGGGTTGCGGTGGATGCTTTGGCGAGTCCCACGACCCCGGCCGAACGGTCAGAAGGAGGAACACCGTTGGTTTTTAGCCGGTAAGAATCCGGCAGACCCCCTCGCCTTCCCCGGTCGACGGACACCCATGAGGATTTTCCAACGATGAAAAAAGAACGCCTCTCTGATGAACCGTTCCATGAAAATATTATCTGAACTCTACGTTGTCAAGTTTGGTGGTGTAATCAGTCTAAAAAACACATGCTGAAAACTAACTTGGACATGAGTCGCATATTCAGAGTCTGAAGACAGCCTCAAAGAATGCAGTGTTCCTGAGAAGTGCTTGGCTAGTTCCGTCTGCCTCTGTTTCGTCCAGATGGCTCCTATCACCCAGCCCATTTGCAATGCACCTGCTTCTAGTTTCTCCTGTAGAATATGTATTTACTGCATTTGAAGTATGAAGGTATAGTTAAAAATGGAGACCACATTACGAACAACTATTGATAGTCGAAAATTTTGGCCTTGAATATTCACTTTGGTGGTCTATCTCTTTCTAAATACCGTATTTAGAAAAAGATTGATTATTTAGTTTACAAATATATCTATAACCAAAGTATATATTCGAGGGCAAATGTTTCGATTTTCAGTATTTGTTGATAATGTGGTCTCCACTTTTAACTATACCTTCATGATTTGGAGTGACTAGGATAAGTTTTTAGGATTTCATCATACTTGTTGGAAGGACGCAAAAATTCTCATGCAAACTCGACAAGTGGTAGATATTTTACTACCTTTCAAAAGTTGTTGGGAACTGATTACTTGAAGAACGGGATTATAAATGACAGATCCACTATCTGCCTTTCATTCAAAAGAACGTGAAGGAGCGAGAAGCAAGGTGGATAAGGAGGACAAGGTGAACAATAGGAGCGCCGCCATTTATAATCCCATTTTTTAAGTAACCAGATGGCAACTTTGAAAGTTTTCCTATCGCAAAAAATGCACTGTAGTCGACTGTTTAAAATTAAGTCCTTCAATTGCACGTTACAGTTTGACCACAAGTGGTGTGCCGCGGCGTGGGTAGCTGTGCGGCGAGATGGCGGGTCAGAGTACCCGACTCTGCTTTGTCATCATGCATGTCTGTGGTTGACTTTCGCGGCAACAGCTCGTGCCATTTGCACCGGACTGTGTACGTCATACACACATGTGATAAAATATCCTTACGTCTGTCGCACCCAAGGTTTGCATAGCGCTTTTGGTCAAACTATAGTACTAACGTGAAGTACTTACCTCATAAACACTAAATACAATAACAATATTTGGTGTTAACTACGCCAAACAGTTGATCAAGCCTGAATGCAGTATGCAGCACCGCCCTCCCGCCTGCAAATATATGCAAATGCAGAAGGTGCGATTAATAATATGCAACACACAAACAGATCAAACCGATACGACGCGTGTTTCGCCCCTCCACGGGGCATCCTCAGGAGATGTTGACTGGTCGACCGCTTGGACGCGAGGTTCACAATCAACGATCAACTGTTTGGCGGAATTAACACTGAATATTGTGATTGTAATTTGTATGTCATGGATTTCCGCAAAGTGACGCCTGATTCCATCATTTACCTCATAAACACATTTGGATCTCTCCAATTCACTCAACATTTTCTCCATAAGCTGTTTCTTTATCTTATCATGCTCTGATTGTCCCACGTCGTGACCTGATCAAATGAGAGTATTTGATACTTTTGATAGTACTCCATGGTTTTCTAACACCCTTACCAGATATAGATAGTAAGTCATGTATTATCTATGACATTATAGAGGTCTTTGTCATTGATGTCATGTTTCAGATTGTCAATGGCAAGTACATCAAATAGAAAGTAACAGAATGCAACGTTTCTGAAAAATGATATTTGAACAAAGCAGAAAATAATAATATACATAACATCACGCCTTGTATTCTCCGAAGGGTTCGGCAGAGGTGTTTTTAGTACACCCTCGTTTCGGCAGTTATGTTTAAGTCCCATGTAATAGGGGGCTATTAACCGGGCACAAACCCAGAATCCGGGTTGCTGCTGCGAAATTTCTAATGGAAAAATACAATAACACTTTGCCCGACCTGGGGATCGAACCCAGGACCCATGCTCAGCAGTCGCGCTTGCGACCACTAAACCAACAAGGCAGCCAAAATAATAATAATAATAACGTATAATTTAATTTCCCGTTAACATTTCCTGTGGAACATGTGCTTAATACAGCTATAATGAAGAGTGAGAGGATGTGGAGGAACGAGGTATGATGTTCTTCCAACGAAAAGGGAGGCTCCTCCAACTAGGCGGGTATTATGCCTGGCAGGCTACTGCCCAAAGGTTAATTTTGAGAAGTTGTATATACAACATGTAACGTAATTAACGCACACCCTCAAACACCCCAATTAGAATATTATGTTATAATCATAATACATACACTGAAATTTTAGTTTAACAAGTATATGCATTGTTGTTTATTAAATTAATGTTCTTGAAATAAGGTTTGTTTTTCTTTATTTTGTATTGAATGACGGAATTTGTATTAATACAAATAGAAATGCACTTTTAAAAGTCTTTTTGCCTTGATTTACGGTCCATTTCAGTTTGTTTTAACTGTATAGGGGTAATGTGACTAATTTCCGTAGTTTTAAATATTTTTGGGATAAAAAATTACCTATATTAAAAATGATAGAAATCGATTCAGTAAACGATTCTGAACAAACTACTTTCAGGATGTGTGTTAATTATGTTACATATTGTATACTATCTGCGTGTCAAATCTTAATATCGCGATGCAGGATTAGTGACATAATTTTTGAGAGTTGTCATTATTTGTCGCTGTAGGCTGTTAGACATTCATCATGGTGTATTATCATGTAGTTCACATGTGGCGTGATAGATGCTGCCACAAGGATATGGCATAATAACCACGCTTGGTGATCGCTTTATGAAGGACGCTGATCTCCATCCTCTTGTAACCGACCTGACACCGACGGATGTAGAGGAGACGGCACATTCTTTGCCTGAAACCACTCATTTTGATGGAGGCGAGGCAGTTATTGAATAATGAGATTAAATCTTAATACCCACTTCCAGTATGCAACTCGGAGGTGACGGTGTATATCCGATACTCTATGTCGTGAAGACAGTCGGCCATGTCCATCTGATTGTCCCTCAGCTCACACAACTGAAAGGAAAATAAGAAGTATTAAAAGTAAAAAGAATTAACATGCAGTAGCTACAAGTCATGCATTTAGGACAGTAGACATGCGGCCGGCATTTAAAGTTGCCGTTAATTTCGTGCTGTCACTGTTACTTCACCTTAAAGTAACAGTGACAGCACGAGACTAAAAGATGACTTCCACCAAACAGCTCTCATCGCATCGGATCGGAAAAGATACGAGCGGATGTGGCGACAGCCGATTGCGTCCGGCAGGATGTCGACGCATACGACCGCCCGTACCGTCGGTTGCAAACGTATTCGTTTCTGCGCCTAGTCAAATAGTTTCATTCCTACCGTGTTGACTGCCGAAAGGATCCGATTGGATACGACGACAGGCGAACAGAGACGATCGCGCGTCACAGCATACTTTCGGCTACGATCACATGTCGCGGAAGACGCCCGCGGTCAAGCTGCTGTGCGCGGCCTGATAATATAGACTTTAAATACTGTGTACACAATTTAATATCGTTTAAAGATTGTAAAATCCATTCCGATGCAATGCGAGCTGCTTGGTGGAAATCACCCTTTAACGCCAACTTTAAATTGAGTAGCGTTTGAGTATTTGGTCATAATAGTCTAAAATCCCACTATAGAACGACCTTCACCGAGCTGATTAATGGATGAAAAGTATTTTATATCAAATTAAATATGTCATAAATATATTGCAAATGGGTTGACCAAAAACTTTCAGTCCAGAATATGACTAATTAAAAACACAGCATTTATCCTTGCCTACCCAAGAGTTGTGACGGGAAAAAAATAGTCAACCTAACGTTTTCATATCCTATAGGCTTCATACTTTTGATTGGTATGGAATTCGTCTAATAACCAAACCAGTGAAATCTTAAAAAAAATTAAAAAACATATTCTGGACTGAAATTTTTTAGTCAACCCATTTGCGATATATTTATTGACATATTTAATTTGATATAAAATACTTTTCATCCATTAACCAGCTCGGTGAAGGTCGTTCTATAGTGGGATCCTATACTATAAGGAACTTATTTACGCTACTGAAAATCAAGTGTTCGTAAAAGTTCCGAGCTGACGCAATTTAAATTGCCATCAACACGCTAAGAAGAAGAAGCAGAAGTAAAACTAAGGGCACATATGCACTTTGCGGTTACCCGTGAATCCCGGGCTGTAAAGCGTCAGCTGGGGACCATAGTATGCGGTTGAACTTGTTGGTAACTGCATTGTGGCTAATCGCAATGGCAACCGCGCGAATTTGGGATTTCTATATTTTACATAAAATATGAAAATATTCAAGACTTAATTAATTATTTACGTATACCAAATAATGCATCGTATCGTATTTGTTTACCTATAAACCGACATTAATGCATTTATTTTTAATTCAGTTATTTTCCTTGTTTTAGCTTTCCTGGTGTATGTTGAACAAAGAGTATATACCTAAATAAACAAGCAACTTTGCAATTGTTTGAAATAGGGTAAGAGCAAAGAATAAATACTGTGCCACCTACCTTTTCAGCGTGTTTGATGGCAGCTCCGTGGTATAACGCGAGCAGCCCGTCCACGAGCCTCAGGTACGCGGACCTGATGTCGATGGAGCCCGCGCCCGGCATCATGGACCGAGTGCCTTTTAGTGCCAACGCTGTTTCTCCAGTTGCCCTGATTGTGAAGAAAGCAGAAGGCAATAGCAGGAGGTACTTCCACGTAGCAAAATGCTACGACCGCGTAGCAGTGGTTACGACGTAGCTGTGGCATACAGCGTAGCTAGTGCGTAGTGTGCAGCCGTGAGGCACACTTTCCTACTAAATCTCTTTTTTTTCTGCTTTATGTTTTGTGTGCCTTTTAGTCTGTGCTAAATAAATGTATTTTCTTTCTTTTTTTTCTTTCTTACCAAATACAATATTTCTTTGTTTGCATTAAGCCTAGGATACACATGCTATTAAATAACCTGCTTGTTTTAGCAAACAAACACTATGTAGAGTGCCCGTTAGTTAGCTTTAGTTCATTTTTAACAGATAGGAGATGCCGGCGCCACTTAGTCTTAAAAAAACCGTTACATTGACTTGTAAAAGTGTCTGTACAGTGCGCGTCAAATAACTAGAACCAAGAAGGCGTCGACTGCCAAACTTGAGGGGTTTACTAGTAGCCACTGAAGAGTTCCACTATTCGCCTCCTAGCTCCATCATCAGATCCTGAACACCAAGTGCAATTTATTGGACTCATCAAAACGAAACACATGACTTGTACCTCACATAGATCACGCAGTCGACGCCATCTTGGTTCTAGTTATTTGACGCGCACTGTGATACCAGGTTCACACGGTTCGATTCTAGTTGATCAACTGCTAAATCGCATGCGATTTGAACCGTGTGAACAGACTTTCAATCAAATTGAAGCAACAAAAACGTTTAAACTTTTGTTGATCAAGTTATTTGTTGAAAGCGATCCGAACCGTCTGAACCTGTCTTAACAGATTTATTTACAGATATAAAAATCATTTATCATTTCGATGCCCTCGCATTCTACCAAATTCTATGACAAATCGTTCACAGTCTAAGCTGTACGCTTGTGGAATGCGTTGCCGATGTCAGTAAGACAAGCTCAGTCACTGGATTCTTTTAAAAAAATAGTTAAAGATCATTTCTTCTCTCAACACGTTTCTAATTCCTCATAAATCAGTACCTCATCATCAATCTACCTTGTTTTCCCTATCACATAATTATATATCATATATATATATATATTACAATATTTATATATATATATGTAAGTATTATGTCTATGTATGGTGTGTATTTTGCAGCAGTACACCATCGACTACCCCCTCTATCTTATTCATTGACTTCCTGTTCATCCAAAGGTTGTCTGGTAGATATCGCTATCAGCGACAAGACCGCCATTGTACCCTTTAATGTTTGTTATTGTATAAGAGCTGTGTTACAATTTTGGTGTACAATAAAGTATATTCTATTCTATCATTTAACTTTGAAATAAAATTCTCTTACAAATATATCTTTCAAGTGAGAAACTCTGGGGTTATGGAATTAGAAAAAGAGACCCTCACCGATTACTTACGACCGAAACCAATAACATTATTTCTATTAAATTTCTGTCAAAAACTTACATCAATCCAGAGATTTTGGATTAAGATCAGTTATCAATTCGGCTGTTAATCTTACGGCTGTATACATACACTAGCTCTGTCCTCACGGCTCCGCCCGTAGCCTATGTTACTCAGTGATAATGTAGCTATCTTTACATCGGTCCAGTAGTTTTTAAGTTTAATCGTTACATACAAAAATACAAATCTTTCTTATTTATAATATTAGTATAGATACATACAATCACGCATGTTTCCCATTGGGTTAGGCAGATACTATAGATTTCCACCTACTACGATCTTGACATACCCATTTCGCTTCATCTACATTCATTAATCATCTCATGCATGCTCGTCGGTTTAGGGTGCTACCAACCTAGCCCTTTTTGATAACGTTCGCGATTTATTCGTGGTATGTTCGCAGAGGTCGGCCCCTTCCAACTGTGCCATCCACACTCGCCTTGTACACTTGTTTCGTTAATCTCTTTTAATCCACCCTCTCTACATGACCAAACTATCTTAACATACCTTTCTCAATACTTCTCACTGCATCTTCTTTCACTCCACAACGTTCCCTTATGACTATATTCAACTAAACTTAACTAAAAATATCTCATCTTTTATTAACAGGCTAAACAAGAAAGAGATGGAGAATATTTATTGCCAAACCACATCTGACGGAAGATACGTCGGCGATCTTCCGTCGCGTAATTTACTCGAGGAATTTTAGTAACGCATCTTCGGTCAAATGTGTACGATGTGAGATGTTTATATGGAATTATGTGTACCGGCGGAAGATCGGCGAGGTATCTCCCGTCAGATGTGGCTTGGCCGTAGTTTACTTGTTGAACATCTCAGGTGTCATCTAAATCTGTTTAGAAATTTTAGTTCAACCTAATTTAACAGCTCTAATATTCTTCCACCTCTTTCTTGTTTTATGTATAAGTAAGAGATAGCAATATTTTTAGTTAAGTTTAGTCGATACTCAATAGAATCCCGGTCACTGTGTTAAAGTTTAAATTATAAATTACCTGTTAGGCACCGGCGCCATTGGCGGATGCATGAACCTAGCCATCGAGGATATGACCTGCGGGAGGGTAGCCAGGCCTGGAGATCCAGCTGCCATGTCGCTTACACCTGGCAAGTCCCAACCGTATTCTGATCAAGCATTGTTATAGCCTGTTTATATGAAGAGTATTGGTAGAGGAGTTCGTGGCTAATTAACAACCTTTTCTTTGGGCGCTTGCCGCGGTCAGTCTGTGGATGGCTGACCATTCGTTACACATCGAGACCCCTCCATGCCTCGAAGAGCACGTTAAACCATCCGTCCCTGGTATCATACGAATACCTATGACAGTCGTTACGGGTAGCCAGAAGCCTTAAAGTCTGACAACCGGTCTAACCTTAGGATATCGGCATTGCTCTGTAACTGGGTTGCGGAGGTCTAATGGCAGTCGCTCCGTGTAAAATACTGGTATTCAGCCGCATCTGGTTAGACTGGAAGCTGACCGCAACAGTGTAGTTGGGAAAAGGCTATGCAGAACGAACGGATCTTTGAATGAATAGAGTATTAGAATATTTAAAAAAAAAACACAAGAACTGCAGTATTATAAACGTGTTGCAGCTATTTTATCGTCCATCTCCAGATACCGTATCACATGAGAAACTTAAAAAATATATTGAAAAAGCAGTATTTTGTACTTTAAATAAAATGAGCTTTCCTTTAAAGACAATGAAGTCTCCTTTAAATCAAGTGAAGTCTCCTTTAAATAAAATGAGGTCTCCTCTAAATAAAATGAAGTCTCCTTTATATAAAATGTGCTATTTTCAATATTTAACTTTCCTATCACGACTCAGTGAAGTAGGACATTCGGTAGATATTCTATCTTATTCTTAAGAGAGGATCACATGGCAAAAGTAGCGTACCATGAGCCATCATTTGGCCGACTAATTGCGGCGTTCGCCCGACAGCCTCGCGAGCCTGTTGGGCCAGTCTGGACACGCCTAATCATATTAAAGTTATGTAGCATGTGTGTACAGTTCTACGATATAAGTTATGCAATATCGGAAATCTTCGTCTATCTTCGGAAATACGAACGCGCGAAAATGGTATATAATATAGAGCTGTTAGAACATCTAAGTTCTTTATTTGTAGTGGTGCATAATATGATGTTATGCAAAGTAGTTCGATGTCGTATAATTTTATTATGATTATATACTAACAGAGCTACGGGAGGGGGGGGGGGGGGGTTGCGGTGCATGCTCTTGCGAAACCCGCGACTCCGGCCGAACGGTCAGGAGAAGGAACACCGTTGGTTTTTATCAGGAGTCCAGCAGACCCCCTCGCCTTCTTCGGGCGAGGGACATCCATGAGGATGTTCCAAAAGAAAAAAAAAAGTATGTGCTACGGGGTGTGTTAACAACTCTACGCACTTCCAAATTACGTATCAGCGCGTACTGTCACCTTCGAATCTCGTGAGTCGCTGACGACACCGGATGGGTCTATTAATTTGTCACATTATAATTCGTACAGATTCGGAAACACGAAGATGGCCGAGACATATAACTTATAATGTAGTACTGTATAGGTATGAAGACTAATGCCGGTTTCTATAAACAAAAACGAATCGTTTTGCTTACCAATGGTAGCATTTTCATTGCTAAATAGACTCGTAAGCTAATTTTACCTGTGATATCTACTTCCATATAGGAGGGTCTACTATGCAAAGCCATGAGGTCTTTGCTTCATTATTGGTAAAGATACAAGAGTCTCAATTTTAACCAATAACGCTCCGTAAATTATAGGAATCGGCCATTACAATATATTGTTAGTACCTGTGTCTATGCCTCCAGCGCGATTGTAATTTGGTTCAAAACTTTGTATGAACGGATTGTCTTCTCCCAACACGCCGATTAGGTCTTGTCTGAAAACAATTGACGATTGATAATGCGGTCACATAACGTACAGTCGGGGAATGATAAGGTTCGTCAGTTTTCAAATTCATTTCTTTCCCACATCGCGGGCACATGTTACCTTTTCAAACTATTGAACGGAACAGACCAATGCATGGAAAATTGTAATTATTTAGTAGCAAAGATCAAAATTGCCTTTTGCATGCCGTATGCATGCGTATATGACGTAGTAATGCCATATAATATCTTTGATTTGATTTAAAGAGTTTTGTTGTAAAAATCATGACATTTATGAAATCGATGATTAAATAAATTGTCATTACTTTTGTCTGTCACCATGTCATCATAATATCCTGTCAAAAAATATTGTATTTTCATTTCTATAATGTTGGCAATACGTAGTCGGTAAAATAGTTCGATTTTTGCACTGTGCAAGCAAAAGTAGACCTTAAGGTGTTTTTACATTTTCATTGTTGTTACATTTTCATTCCCCTCCTGTACCTAAGGAGGCGCACCATATCCAGCTTACCCAACATTTTTTTTTGCTAGCTTTCCGCCCTTGTTCCTATGATTCGCATTTTTTTTAAATTCCTAATCTAGTTTGACATAACTTTTGGCATAATAATTTGACATAATATTTTTTGGCATAATATTTAGGTAGGCATAGCAAACATTTGACTTTATTTTTTCGGTGTAATTTTGTGTCGCATAAAGTTATTAGGCATATTATTTATTCGTCTAATACTTTATTAGATATTATTCAATATAACTTGGGTACTACACTGTGACAGTAGGGTAAAGTGCAAACATATTTATTTTACATTCGAATCTTATTTCACCCAGCACTAATATTAGGTCCCCACCTATGAAATCAGCGTTTTGTATGGAGAATTTTAAAGAAGTTGCATTTTTCATACTAACATTTTTTAAATTTATTTAACAACTATGAACACTAATGTTTTAAAACTTTTATGCACTAATGTTTAAAAACTAAGATAACGTATGCCACTTAGATTATGCGACCAAAATAAGTTTTGGCTAAGTTAAAACAAAAATAGTGGTCATTTCTGCTAACAAAAAGAGGAGTCATTTTTAAGGTATATTTTTTGGGTAGAAAACTATAAGTAATAAGGTTTTTTTTACTATTGGTAGTTGTCTATGATGGTCATTATTCGATATAATACCAAGCAATTGAAATATATTTTAAATCATAGAAGTGACGAGGTTCTTTATTGTGAGAAAAAAACGCCAATTTCATAGGTAAGGACCTAATATTATGAACATCATGCTTTAATATTGTTATGCGTTCATAATATTATGCTTTAGATTAATATGTTTCTAAACCGTTATGCTAACAGTAATTATGGATATAAAAATTATGCCTATACATAATGCAGATTTAATATTATGCGTAACGATCATTAGGATAAGTGAAAGTATGCCATGATAAATTATGTCATAAAATTTTATGCGAATCAATAGTGAACCTTTTCCGCCATGTTGTCGATGATGAGGCTTTGACGAACGACCGCTAACCCAGATATTGGTCCTTAGAAATTAAAATGGTTAAGTTATCCCACCAAAAATTGACAGCGTAGCTTCGTCGCAGGCGCAAGAGTAACGGGGTGTCCTACGTAAGCGACAAACGCGACGCGACACCACGTGGAACAAATACGCGTTACGTCGCGTCTTGATACATAGGCCACTAGTAGGGAATGCCGTTGTCTTGATCGCGTTTGTCGCGTTCGTCGCTTACGCATGACACCCCGTAAGAGAGTATAGAGCCAGCCCTTAGCGGAGACCAACCCGCTTGTCTAGCGTGATGACCGTAGATATCCGTAGACTGATTACAATATAAAAGCACTTTATAGTCAAAAAATTAAGGTCTGTTTTACCTCAACGTCCTGACTAGAAAAGGCAGCACTCCACCAAGACGGTCAACGTTGTAAAAGTCAAGTTCTCCGTCGATAAATGTTCGTGCGGGCAAGTGAGGAGTTACGTGGCTGTCAACAAGGCATAAATATTAATTATGGTATGTACTCTGCAAGTCTAAAGATGTAGGGGTAGAAAGGACCAATTAGAAGCTGTGAGTAAATGTTCTTGAAACTCTTGAAAGGCAAATTTCACGTCTGCCTCGTTGGTCTAGTGGTGGCAAGTGCGACTGCTGATCGTGAGGTCCTGGGTTCGGTCTCCAGGTCGTGCAAAGTGTTATTGGGTTTTGAATTTCTCAGTAGCAGCCCGGAATTTGGATTTGTTCCCGGTTGATAGCAATATGCTCGCCCCCTATTATATGGGACGTAAAGATAAAGGTGTAATGAGGGGGTTACTATACACCTCTGCTCAACCCTTCGGGGAATACAGGTGTGATGTTATGTGTGTAAATCTTACGTCTAGTGATGTCATTGGTTATTAGTATTTTAGTCGACTGATCACATTTGTGACATGAAATTTGACAACAGATTAAATTGATCAGGCTTTCAGAAACCAGAGGTTAATTTCGGAATTAACTTGAACTTTTCAAGTATCAAGATTTAGTTGCTGCCAAAGAGTTCACAAAAAAAGTGCATAACAAAGCACAATCGGATAAATCCAGCACGATACGAAGAATAATGTTTTAACCAGTATTACTCAAGGTTTAACCTTTTCACCGCCACGGACTTCAATAGAAGTTCCCGATTTTCGTGCTTCCAGCGCCACAACTTCATTAGAAGCTCTTCATTTTAACTATATTATAAAAAATAAGTTTACTGTATTTAACAGGTCATCAGCTCATCACTACTGTTTACTATAAATTTCGTTATACATTTATAGCTTGGCGCTGGCGAGGCATCGCGTTGTGTACGTTGGCGGTGAAAAGGTTAAATAACAATGGAGCGCAGTATTCTACGTGTTAAAAGAACAGATAGAATTCGAAACACCACGCTGCGATCCAAAACGGGGATAATAGACGTAGGCAAAAAGGCTGCCAGGCTCAGGTGGGATTGGGCGAGTCAGCTGCATGCATAACGACCGCTGGGTAAGAGTCTCCACACAATGGGTGCCTGAAGATGGACGGCGCCGCCGAGTTCGGCCCAGAGAGAGGTGGCGAGATGACCTATACGGCAACCGCGAGGGCTGGTTTGAGATAGCACAAGAAAAGAATACATGGAAGGACTTGGGGGAGGTCTTTGCCCAAAAGAGGGTAAATATAGGTGTTGCGTACAGCACGCAGTACGTATTAGTCGGGGTGCAAAAATAAAACAGTTTGATTAAGTATTTGTAAAGTGTCTTGAGAACCTGCGGCGGCGACCATATTATACTGTTATTTGAATAGAGCACGGGTAGTGCTCTGTGCGACGGCGGAAAACGAACTAATTCCGATAGGAGCGCGAGAGCAAGAGAAAAAGTAGTAGAAAGGCTTTTGCCAAGCAAATATGAACTCTACGTTGGCGGGTGTTGTAGCACGGCGGTCCGATGTTTTGGCGTAGTTGTAAGGCGTGTGTGACGATGTTGTAATAAATATTCGTTCTTTTTTTTACCAAAATTTACAATAATACAAATAAACGTGTAAGATCGCATTGGCGGGGTCTCAATACGAATTTATTATAAAAACACATGTTACCCGCCATAAAATGTTTTTCCATACGTAACAATAGGTAAACACAAAAAAATAATTTAAAAAATCGAGGTTTTATTTAGTACTTATACTATAGCACAGTACGAACATGTCGTGAGGAAAGTTTTGAGTATGAATATGAATGGTTATAAGAGTAGAGGAAGTCCAAAGAAGCGATGGATGGATAGTGTGAAAGATGATATGGCTAGAAAGGGGTGACTACTGAAATGACGGCTAATAGAGATGTATGGAAGAAGAAGACATACTGCGCCGACCCCAAATAAGTTAGGATAAGGGCAGGAGGAGGATGATGATGACTATAGTACAGTACGACACAACTTAGAAGTCGCACCGGCAAATTTGATCGAACAACCAACGGTAGTCGATCATATTCGCGCCACTGACACTTATTGCGTTAGCATAAAGATCATTTTTTACTGCAGTACTAATAAACATTCGTGATCTTGAAATCGCACCCAGTTCGGAAATGATTGGTTTTACGAAGTTTACCGATGCGACTTCTTGGTTGTGTGTTACAATACCTATGGGTATTTCCTACACAATATAAATAAAATCATTTTATAAAGCGGTACAAAATGTTACAATAAATTCAATGTAAAATGAAATATAATAGAAAATGTTTTGTGTGGCATTTGTTGGCACACTACGGACGTCGACGTGTGAATTTCTATTTAAAGATAAGAGCTACCCTTATCAGACGAGACTTGATTTATACGAGGGTGCAGTTTTATTAAAATATATTGTTATATTATGTAAATTGCATCGCTCTGCTTTCATAGTGGCGTTATTTTGTGAAATAACTTACGTTGGTGTACGAAAATTTATTGAAGTCATTTCCTCTCGACGAATTCAAAGCTGCCTATTTGGTTTAGTGGTGGCAAACGCGACTGCTGATCGTGTGGTTCTGGGTCCTATCCCCAGGTCGGGTAAAGTGTTATTGGGTTTTTCCGTGTGGAATTCCTCGGTAGCAACCCGGAGCTTGGGTTTGTAGTGGAACGAGATATGGTGTTTCGCCTACGAAAAGGGAGGATCCTCCTACCAGGCGGGTCGTATGCCTGGCGGGCCACTGCCCAACGGTTACTGTTGGGAACTTGTATATATGCTATCTGCGTGTCAAATTTTGATATTGCGATGCAGGATAGTTCGCATGTGGCGCGATAGATGCCGCCACAGGTTTGTGCCCGGTTGATGGCAATAGGCTCGCCCTAACGAGGGTGTTACTTTGTAGGTACACCTCTGCCTAACCCTTCGGGGAATACAGGCTTGATGTTATGTTATGTAAGAGATTGCTGAGATTGCATTGTCCCTTCAATAAGGATGCCCACCAGGGAGTTTCAATTGGCAAGAGGACATCCTCCGCCTTCCCTAGATGGTGGGTATCCGCGAGGATTTTCAAATAGAAATAAACGTTTTCCACTAAGAGCTTCGTGGCACGCAAGCGGATGAATCTTGAGTTCTTTGGTACGTAAATTAGTTTTAAATTAGTTTTACTTAATTTAAATCATTCATTGTGCAATTGTTGTTACTGTGCTTTTCTATTGCTACCCGTGAGAACCTGTAATTGGCCTAGTGTTAACTTAATTAGCTGACTTTACTATTGTCATGCCTGTTGGTTTTCCAAAAGTAAATAAATAAATAAATAAAATGTTAGTCATCAAGAAACTATGAAAGCAGTACTTACGGATTTCCAATAGGGTTTTCACTCCACAGTTTTAGGACAGCAGTGAGCAGCCTGGAGTGGCAGCACCACGAGATAGCCGGGGAATTACGGGAAATGTTGAACAGCCTCTGAAATATGGCCTCCTGACACTTTTTTATCGCGAAATTCGGAACGCTAATTCGCGTTATGCTTAATAACGATTGTTAGGTAGAGACACACGGTCGTATTTATGCAATTCTTGAACTATTTTATTAGAATCTATGTGAAAGTAGGCGAGCACAAACGACAAATACACAGATCCCTATAATAAGCAGTATCGAAAACCACATTTAATCTTTGTGCTCGAATATAATATAGGATGTGGTATTGAAATAATGCAAATTCTCAAACAACCCAATTGATGTTTATGGTAAACAATTAATCCAGCTATAAATTATTTGTTTTCGTAAATGATTAAAAAAAATTGTATTGTATGTTGCCCGGAATATTCCGATACAAAGGAGATGTTTCATTTTCGGCCATAAGATGTACATTTATCGAAAAAGGGGAAAAAAATCCAAGAATTGAGGAAAAATATTCTTTCGTGAATTTAAACCTGATTTGATGTGCACAAAATATAATAAGTTCTCAATTATTGCCATATTCTATTCAACATGGCGTCCTATAGTTTGCATAGCCTGCTTTCGTTCTGAAATCATGTCAAATCAAAACATAATTCACGTAGACGTTAAATATGAAAGGTATGTGTTCTTGTACAATTAATAATAATTATTATTCTCTTAGCCATCTTTTTCGTCTAATTCTAAGCTAGTGTGACGATTTCATCGTTAGAAAATTGTTTATTTTTCTTTTTTGACGTGTACTTCTGAACGAAAAATTCAAAATGTCAGGTCACAGTCAGTCAGTAATTAACAAATATCAATTTCTAGGTTAGGTAAACGTCATCTTTACAACCTCTCATGGCTGTCATAACTCTCACGACGAACGTCAAACATTTTTAACTTTTATTTTGTGCATAAAAATCATTTGATATTATGAAAAAAATGTTACTATAAACTATACAGGGTTTAGTTTCCCAGCTTTTATAAAAGGTACACCTTATGGCCGGGGTCCCATACAAAAATGAAACAACTCCTTTTATCTGATTATTCTGATCGGACGACTCAGCCTCGCTCTACTGACCGTACTGTTTTGCATTATTTCAATACCACATCCTATATTGTATTCGGGCACGAAGTTTAAATGGTGTTTTTCATAGATTATCTTGTCAATTGAAGTTATTATTTACGCTTTCTTTGTTGCCTTCAATAAATAATAATAATAATAAAAACATTGTTATCGTCACCAAAATAACTAAAAAATTCAAATCTACTTTTTATAAAAGCGTATTCATCACAAGTATACATCTATAGCATTTACTCGCTGTCCCATTCCCACCTTTAAATTTGTCTCTTTCACACAGTTATGCATTTATTAATCGTATGCCATTCCTACATAAATAAATTAATAACACATTTCTAAAGGGGGACCCACTTTGCTCACATTTTACGACTTTTTTACTTACATTTCCTAAATAATAGGGTTCTATTTCATTATTCTAATTCAGTGAAAACCGGAACAAAGTTTGTTAAGAAAATAAAAATCGTAAACGAAAACAGGCTGATGCATAGACAATACATATCTCTGCTTGAGGCTCGATTTGAGTCTCGATTCAGTTGAGTATAGATTGATTACCGTTCTGGAATAAGACCGATGCTCAAGTAATGTCAACTGATTAAAGATCAAACTGGACTTGAGGAATGTTCTGTAATACGGACCTAAAAGTCAACGTGTATAATTACCATGTCGAGTATGCAGTTGTCCATGATGTATCTTCGGAACTTCTCGAGGAATATCTTCCGTGTGGAAGGAACCATGTTTGTGCCATCTGTGTTGTCGAGCAGAAGTAGGAGGAACTCTAGCTGTTGCAGAAAATTTTGTTGTTATGATATAAAAGATAAGGGGCTTGCTGATAAGTTGGCGCTGTCGATGAGATCTGGACTTCTTATTTATTATCCTATCGTGTTCAAAAGGCCTATTGCTTTGCCTTTAAAAAAGGACCGATTCTGCGTCTGTAAATACCGCGTATTCTTGCACTGATGATGTAGTAAGTCATTGGTTTTACACGGAGCGGCGTCTTTGAATGTCCACATCGTTCTTCTTCTTCTTCCTGCCCTTATCCCACACTAGGTGGGGTCGGCACACTATGTATTTCATAAATCCATGTTGTTAGAGGTTTTGGCTTATTGTTTTATGACCGGCCTCCTGCCTGACATCAACCCTCCTTGGGAATACTCTTTGCGCTGTCGCGCGGGTGACCCAATGTGCTTGCTGATATTTGAATCTCCACATCCCTTACAAACATTTAGTAATTGCAGTGATTTAATAAATGCCGGTACAGATCAACGTGTTCTGTCTAGCCTTTTCCCAACTACACTGGCCTGCAATACTAAGTATCACACTTTTAAAATTGCAATAACTAAAAGTGTAGTACTTAGTTTCGCAGGCCCGTGTATTTTGGGGTCTGTTTCCAGTCTAACCAGATGCGGCTGAATACCAGTATTTCACACGGAACAACTGCAATCAGACCTCCGCAACCCACTTACTGAGCAATGCCGATATCCTCAGGTTAGACTGATTGTCAGACTTTCGGGCTTTTGACTTCCCGTAACGACTGTCATAGGTATTCGTATGGCACCCTGGACCGACTGTTTAACCTGCTCTCCGAGGCACGGAGGGGTCTCGATTTGTAACGAACGGTCACCCATCCACAGACTGTCAGCGGCAAGCGCAGCCTAACCTCGCAAATCGTATGATTCGCGCAGTTGATAAAAGCCATGAGCCCCTACGGTACCATCATCATCATAACATCACGCCTTATATTCCCCGAAGGGTATGGCAGAGGTGTTTTTAACCACATGCCTTATATTCCCCGAAGGGTTTGGCAGAGGTGTTTTTAGCACACCGTCGTTTCGCCAGTTATGTTTAAGTCCCATGTAATAGGGGGCGAGCCTATTGCCATTAACCGGGTACAAATCCAAACTCCGGGCTGCTACTGAGAAATTCCTAATGGAAAAACCCTATAACACATTGCCCGACCTAGGGATCGAACCCAGGACCCCATGCTCAGCAGTCGCGCTTGCGACCACTAGACCAACAAGCCAGTACGGTACCGATTACATTAATAGCTATAAAAAAAACAATACGCAAACAAAATTCTATAAGCTGGGTACTGACCGGCGTTATGAGGCGTAATGTAACGTGTTACACCGCGAGCGTTCGTGCAGTCAGTACGTCACCAGCGCCTTGTTTCCCCGTACTGAATGCATGAACGCTCGCTGTGTAACACGTTACATTACGCCCCACAACACCGGTCAGTACCCAGCTTTACAAATAATCGCATATTTAAATTCTCTTTTTCTTTTCTTAACGTATTCGAGTTCCATATTTTCCTTGCCAAATTAGTTCCAAAAAGACATAATACCGTCGCCAGCATTTCCCCGAGCAACAGTCCACTTCAAGGCGAAGGAAGTTATCAGTGCAATAGCTGCGTTTGCCAGTTATTCTGCATAACAACCGCGGCCAGTGGGAGTGTTGCCAAATTTCACAAATATTGTCGTGACCTAGGTATTGAACCGCGAATTTTATGGTTTAGGCCTTCGTGGGGTCAGGGGTTTGGCATGTTGTTCTTATACGCGTAAGAATGGCTGTCAATTTACTGGCAGCTGGTAAAAATAATTAGGTCATTTTGAAAATCTTTTATTTTATCAAATTGTGAATGTGAGTACCATGTAGGCTAGCTTTATACACGAATTTTGTAACTGTTTGGCGGTTTTGAGTTTTTTTGTAACCTACGCATATGTCCGGCTGATTGGTAACGTCGTCCGGCAGTCGGGTTGTTGAGCTCCCTAAAATAAGGTTTGAGCTTCGCGATGACTGATGCATGCGTGCCGTCAGTTAGGACAGGTCAACTCAAACCTGCTATGGCACTTTCCTCAAAAGGCCACTCCAGACGTTGCCCTACATTGTTACACTCACATAGTTTTTATACCACAATGTGTGGACTTTAAAAGAGACCTTGATCTCTGAGTTTGTTTCGGCTTTTCTTCTCAGAGCTAGTCAGATAGGAAATGCCGGCGCCATCTAGTCTTAAAAAATCATTACATTGACTTGTAAAAGTGTCTGTAATAGATTTATTTACAGAAATAAAAACCATTTATCATTAAATGAAAGTGATACAAATAGGCATTTTAAATTGTCCGGGATTCTTAACAAAAAGTCAATCTGCCTAGCTTTTTCCTAATTATGTTGGGGTCAGCTTCCAGTCTAACCAGATGCGGCTGAACACCAGTATTTTACACGGAGCGACTGCCATCAAACCTCCGCAACCCGGCAACAGGGAAATATCGATATCCTGAGGTTAGACTGGTTGTTAGGTTTTCGGGCTTCTGACTTCCCGTAAAGACTGTCATAGGTAGTCGTATGACACCCGAGATCGACTAATTAACGTGCTCGCCGAGGCTCGGAGGGGTCTCGATGTGTAACGAACGTGTACCCATCTACAGACTGACCGCGGCAAACGCAGCTTAACCTCGTAATTCGTATGATCCACGCGGTTGGTAATTAGCCATGCGCCCCACAATTCTTAATTAAAGTGTGATTTTATTTTTAACGATATTTCTTTTAGGGTTTGTAGTACCTATGACATTATTTTTGTATATAACCTTTGTATATAGGTATAACCTACTTAGTTTCTTCCTGCATTATCATCACTGAGCATTGGTCAAGGCTGATTTCCAAAGGAAAGTTAGAGCAGCTACTCCGAGAGAAATCTCGCCATAATATCTCAGCTAATTTATGATCATATCAGGAACTGGTCAAAGTCGTTGACTTAGTTTCAGTAGTCAATACATAATTTGAGAAGAGTAGCAAGATGTTCTTTTCATCGTTTCTCAATCGTGTAATTCTTGTTTATTTTATACTAGCGACCCGCCCCGGCTTCACACGGGTGCAATGTAGATTCTAATGTGGGGCATATAAACCTTCCTCTTGAATCACTCTATCTATTGCTGAAAACTGCATTAAAATCCGTTGCGTAGTTTAAAAGGTCTAAGCGTACAGACAGCGGGAGCGACTTTGTTTTATACTAGGTATGTAGGTAGAGATTTTACACGTTTTTTATTTTATACGAGACACTAAACTTTTTAACCGATGTTCTTCTCACTCTTCACTTGTTTTTTTTATATTAATATTGTGTGTCTGCATGAACAGCTGAATTCCTAATAATTTAAAATTTTACTCATGATGATCTGTGAACAGCGCTGTGGGCTACATTATTATTCTAAATTTAAGTTATTCTGTTTGTAACATAACATAGTGTGGCAGTTACTTCTTCTTTAATTAAATAAAAATAGTTAAAAACTACGCTGTATGTACATAATGGGTTGTTGTTGACAATCTTTTTACGTCGAGAATGGTCACTTGCACCAAGAAATGCAGGAACATTTAAACAGTTCCAAACAACATTAATCACTGACAATAGACTGTTCAAGTTTTGGACTTCATTTAATTACTCAACATCTGGACTTGATCCAAGTGTGTTGGCTGCATTTCTTTCATAAAATTTTAGATTTTTGGATGCAATACTTATACGAGAATGTAGAAAAGCTGAAATAATATAGTTTCTTCATTTAACTGCTTCGTTGGTCTAATTGTGGCAAGTGCGATTGCTGATCGTGAGCTCCTGGGTTCGATCCCCGGGTCGGGCTGTGTAATTGGGTTTTTCCGTGTGGAATTCCTCAATAGCGGTCCGGAGTTTGGATTTGTGCCCGGTTGATGGCAATAGGCTCGCCCCCTATTACATGGGAGTTAAACATAACGGCGAAATGAGGGTGTTACTATACACCTCTGCCCAACCCTTCGGGGAATACAGGCGTGATGTTATGTTATGTATGTTCTTCATTTATTTATTTGTGTGTGGTATAGCAAACAAGCCGCGGGTCGCTCGTGGCTAATTACCAACCGCGCGCATCATACAATTTGCGAGGTTAAGCTGTGCTTGCTGCGTTCAGTCCGTGGATGGGTGACCGTTCGTTACACATCGAGATCCCTTCTTGCATTGGAGGGCACGTTCAAGCGTCTGTCCCGGGTGTCAAATGAATACCTATGACAGTTGTTACGGGTAGTCAGAAACCCAAAAGTCTGACAACCGGTGTAACTTTAGGATATCGGCATTGGCGCTGATTCTCTTATTCACCAACTAAACTAAAATGAAAGAATTACTGTCTTTTACTAACAGACAGCGTGAGAAAAGGACGGTGATAGACAAGAACTAAGTTAGAGATGTCAAATTAGTTTACGCCTTGAACTTCACCGTGTCTTAAGTCGACACGTTCCAACCTGTCGTCTAAATATCTATGGAAATTTTAGTTCAACTAAATTTGACAGCTCTTATTTTTGCCCGTCTCTTTCTTATTTTATCAGAGTGATAAAGATGGCAATAGTCTAAATTGAGTTTAGTTCGTGCAAAACAGAATCAGCACCATTGTCTAGTAACTGTGTTGTGGAGGTCGTCACAGTTGTTCCGTGTAAAATACTGAAATTCAGCCGCATCTGGCTAAACTGGAATCTGACCCCAACGCAATTGGGAAAGACCTAGGCAGAACGAGTTTGTACATTTGACGGTAGTTTAAGTTCACGGTTTTAGTGCCAAAACGTGTTGTCCTAATAACAAAATGCTCACCTGGACTTGTTCCAAGGGAGCCACAGCCTTAGTAATCTTGTTGCAGTCCTCTCTGTATTGTGCTTCTAAAGCCGCGTCGTCTTGCGCTGTATGCATCAACTTTGATATCTTATCTGAAACCATTCAAAACTTCATTTCCTGTATTTAAAACTCTATTTCTGTGTTTAAAACTATATTGCTGTATTAAAATTTTATTACTGCACTTAAAACTTTATTTCTATATTCAAAACTTTGTTTCAGTGTTTAAAACTTTATTTCTGTTTTTAAAATTTTATTTCTGTTTTTAAAATTTTATTTCTTTAAGTTAAAACTTAATATTTGTAGATTGTACGTCAAGAGGACGGGAAATAGCGCGCAGCGTCCTCCCATCCTCGAATAACAACAAGCTGCGATTACCAATCGATCTGTCAAGCGTGTTGATTATAGCAATAATTCCTTTGACTGTTCGGCGGCCATTGGGAGTATTATGTTTAACAGTGGAAACTGATAATAAGAACGATTGATTGATTGAATATGAACTTATTATAACAAATGTAGGCAGATATGAAAAATTCACGACAGTGTAGGGGAACGAGATATTGTGTGTTTCGCCTACGAAAAGGAGGATCCTCCTACCAGGCGGAGTCTTGTGCCTGGCGGGCCACTGCCCAACGGTTGATGTTGGGAACTTGTATATATACTATCTGCGTGTCAAACTCTGATATCGCGATGCAGGATAGTTCGCATGTGGCGTGATGGATGCCGCCACAACAGCATGCACCTAACCACATCTCACTGCGGTAAATTCGACTCCTTAGAGAGACATCCAGGATACAATATTTCTAAAAAAAATATACAAGTTGTTAATGCAAAAACTGAAATTTCTTAAGGGCTCATTTGTACATATCATTTTGAACAACATAGACTATGGTGCCAATCAAGAAATCGCGAAAAAAAATTTGCTGTTACTTACATTTCGTCGAGTTATGCGAACATAAAAGTATGGAGCAGCAGATTTTTATTTCGCGATTTCAGTGTTCGTCCCTAGTAGAAGTTGTTCATAATGATGAGTAAAATGAGCCCTTTAGAGGTTTTCAGTTTTTCCATTTACACCTTGTATACTGGGTGTATAAATAGCCTTAACGAAACCGAAGTCTACGCATACTGTACATCAAACTAAGTAACATACAGCAAAAAATAATTGAGGCGTGGAATTTACAAATGAGCTAAGTGTTAAAAAAACAATGAATGAGGTATTGAATAAAAATGGATTGGCTGCCCAATGTAGCTCTTTTGATATAAAAATAATTGAATTCGCATTTTTGGGCACTTAGCCCATTTATAAATTCCACGCCTCAATTATGTAAGCAATTGCTGCGAAACGACTTTTATTTTTTGGTATTAAAAACAGCTTTTATTTGTAGCGCGCAGTGTAAGCAATAATTTGCACCTGCCATGTTATCTCTTCACCACCTTTGGTTGACTGGTAGAGAATGCCTAAGGCATTAAGTCCGCCTATGTACTTTTTTTTTTGTTGCATAAAGTTTAAATAAATAAATAAGCGCGCGTGCATCATACTGTGCCTACATTTCAAAAATGTTGATAATTTTTGTATAGAAGAATGTTTAGTAATAACATTTAAACTTGGTTTTCGTGAAAAACGTTCAAAAATATGGTGACTTTGACCTTCAATATCTCCATAACCAGTCGGTTCCCAGATATGGCCCAATACCAAAAAATCTTCGTAATGTTGGGAAGAATACGTGGCTCTCGGCTTCGATAAGGGTATTTTGACACCCGATATATCTATTGTCGTGGCATTTATTCAGGCAGAAGTAGAATCCTATGGAATGAATGTATTTAATATAAGCAAAGCAATTTTTATATACTCAGATATAAATAATAATAACTGCCCCGTTAGTCTAGTGGTGGCAAGTGCGACTGCTGATTGTGTGGTCCTGGGTTCGATCCCCAGGTCGGGTAAAGTGTAATTGGGTTTTTCCGTTTGGAATTCCTCAGTAGCAGCCCGAAGTTAGGATTTGTGTCCGGTTGATGGCATTAGGCTCGCCACCTTATTATATGGGACTTAAACAAAACGGCGAAATGTGGGTGTTACTACACACCTCTGCCCAACCTTTAGGGGAATACTGGCGTGATGTTATGTTAATAAAATAATACCTGTTCCTGTTGGTGCGAATGGTGAGCGCTTAATGGTACCCTTCTCAGTCATTTCTGTAAATAAATAATATTTGTATTACCCAAACTAGTTCCCCGAACGGTTTTAACAATATACACTGGCCTGCAAAAATAAGTATCACACTTTTAAAATTTCAATTTTTTCTAAACTATAGAAGTTAGAGATTTAAAATAAAAAACGTTTTATAGCAATTTTATCAGCTTTCTTTGAAACTATAGTAACAAAGTTAAACTCTTTTTGAGTCCTTTTTGCTTCGAAAATATATCTTGTGTACTTAAAAAGTTATTGCAATTTTAAAAGTGTGATACTTATTTTTGCAGGCCAGTATATTTGCTTGAATAATGTTATATTTCTTTGTCGTATACTAATAATAACTATTGTAGTCTTGTTTGTATAGGCTATAGGCTACTGTAGTACAGTACGACTAGGGTAGCCAGGCACAAAAATAGAAAAGCCGGACACAGATTCATATTTAGCCGGACATTTTGCCCTGAAAGCCTGACACACTGGTTCTTAAAAGAAAAAATAACGCTCGCGCCCTTTCGTTCAGCATCGGCGGGGCGGGGTTGAACAACAGCCAATAAAAGCCGGACAGGCCGAACTAGTATATATTTGGCCGGACACGACTTTAAAAAGCCGGACATATCCGGCTAAAACCGGACACCTGGGAACCCTAAGTACGACACAACTAAGATGTCGCATTGGCAAACTTCGTTAAACCAATCACTTCCGATCTGACAGAGACTTCAAGACCTCGAATGTTTATTAGTACTGCAGTAAAAAATGATCTTTACGCTGACGCAATAAGTTTGAATGGGGCGATAATGAGCGCCTGCCATCGGTTGTTCGATCAAATTCACCAATGTGACTTCTAAATTGTGTCGTACTTATACGTCTTGTTAATAACTTAATACTTTATCATAAAATATTTATGCGATCATTGAATATTTAGGTTACAAACTGATCCCAACATAGCTGGGAAAAGGCTAGGCATAATAGAACATTTAGATTGCCAGCATTTGCTCTCCTTTCCACATCTTCGTCAATCTTACCATCTCTTGTAAACATACTTCCCAAATAAACAAACTCATTCACCTGTTCAATACTTTCATCTCCTATCTTTACTTTACACTCAGATACATCTGCATCTCTTTCAAAAACCATTACTTTCGTAGAGCAAATGCGGGAAATAAAGTAAATGGTGCTTTGCATGCGGTTGTGGCTAGCCGTTCGACGTCCAAAAAGGCACGACTGGCTGTCCATAATGGTGTGTTGGTACCTACGCTTATGTATGGAAGTGAATGTTGGTCGTGGCAGAAGAGGCATGAAAGTAGAATAAATGCCGTGGAAATGCGTTCCTTGCGAAGTATGTGCGGTGTAACTTTGAATGATAGATTGAAAAATGAAGAGATTAGACAAAGTTGCGGTTTAAAAGATGATGTAGTGACAAAAATTGAAAGGAGTATGCTTAGGTGGTTTGGTCATGTTGAGAGAATGAGTGAACGGCGATTAACAAAAGGAATTTATAAGACGGATGTTAATGGGAACGCCGGTAGAGGACGTCCTAGAAGGACATACATCGATGTTATTGGTGATGTTCTTCACAAAGGTCAGGTGCGTAGTACTCTCAACCGGCGTGCGTGTATGACAAGATGTATGAATGTGGATGAAGCGCAAGCTGTATGTAAGAGTCGTAGCATGTGGCGTTCTATAGTTTCTGCCTATCCCTATGGGAAAAAGGCGTGAGTTTATGTATGTATGTATGTATTACCAGCTATCCTAGGGTCAGTTTCTCCATGCACTGAGGTGGGTCGCTGCCACCACGGCTTTCTGATGACTGTCCGCAGTACGCTGTCATCTGGACACTTCACGTTCAAGAAGTTGTCGAATCTGGGAATGGTTTTAAAAGTACAAAATTGGCCAAACACGATACTGTATGTCGAAATTTCAAAAGATTAAGCATATTCAGCACTGCTGGGTACGGGCTTCTTCTCAAAATGAGAAGGGTTTACGCCTTCGTCCACCACGCTGGCCTATTTTTTAATCTGCCTCTCAAGACTTATCAAAACTACACTTAAGAGGAAGCTCTCGAATGAGAGCCTTTAGTTTTTTTTTCAGTTTATTAATACTGGCCTTTGAAGACTATTTTAAATTAAACATAACATCACGCCTGTATTCCCCTCCCGAAGGGTTGGGCAGAGGTATATAGTAACACCCTTATTTCACTGTTATGTTTAAGTCCCATGTAGTAGGGGGCGAGTCTATTGCCGTCAACCGGACAAAACCCAAACTCCGAGCTACAGAGGAATTAGACACGGAAAAACCCAATAACACTTTGCTCGACCTGGGGATCGAACCCAGGACCTCACGATCAGCAGTCGCGCTTGTCACCACTAGACCAACGAGGCAGTTAAATAAAATGATAATTAAATAGTTTAAATTAAAATGATGTTCTAACGTGATTTTATTAAAGAACACGTATTTGACGAGATGATGCCTGGTCTCTCGGTGCTGCATCAGTCCACACAGTACGTACACACCTTCTATTTGCTGGTTGAAGTACATGTCCTGTGAACATATCGAATGCGTCAGAAATGAACACGTCTTCTCGATAACTTTAAATATGATTATTTTTTAACAAACTCCAACTTCAAAGACAACCTACAGTACAGATAGCGGCACATAAGTTGAACCAAAATGGCGGTCGTCCGCGCAGGTATAAATCGCGGCAGCTATGATTACGTGCGGCCCCTCGCGGCGCACCTCATACTGCACTTCAATTGAGACCCGTAAATGTGTTACTGCGCTTTCAAAGTCATAGTTCAACTTATGTGCCGCGATTTATACCTGCGCGGACGACCGCCATTTTGGTTCATTTTTTTTTTTTCCTATTCGACTATTGTAGATGGTCTTGCGGACCTTTTCTACGTAACCTGACTATTATTGGCGAGACCAGAAGGGTCTCCGAACCAATACCTACTGCTCTAGCTACCTAGCTAACTACACAAAGCTAACTACTGTAACATCATGGCTATGACTATAGCAGCAACACCTCTAAGAGTGTCCCCAAGGGGGGACTCGACCTCTTAGGGTGCTGAATGCGAGAGGACTGGGAGGGATACGACAGCTTGATGAGGGCTGTATTCTCGCGTCATGGTGACTGCGCGGAGTCAGAAGGGACGACCGGCTCCGCGGCTGCGGCGTGTGAGCACGGTGGATCGGGGGCGGCGGCGGTGGGACATCGCGAGGGGCCTCGTCGGCGAGGGCGATACGCCGGTCGGCGGCGGCGGTGTTTGTGTATGGTACTAGTCGATTTATTCGCCTCCTGGAGGAGGATGATCTCATCATCGGGCTCTAGTAGCGCATGCCGGGGACGGCGGACTATGCTAATCTGGGAGGGCCATTTTGGTTCAACTTACGTGCCGCTATTTATACCCGCGGTAGTAATATATCGCAAATGGAGCTTTAGAAAAAGATATTGGCTAGCTTCGGCTTTATAGAGCGTCATCTCTGTCTCACTAAGCGACAAAACGTCACATAGGTATGAGTGACGGAGACGACGCTCTACGAAGCCGAAGCTAGCCGATAATATCTTTCTAAACCTCGATGTGTAATATTTACTGCCGGGTACTGTATGTTCAGAACATCAATGAAGGTTAAAAGTCTTTTTGGGTGTCAGTGCTAATTTTATTCCCTTATATGACACATAGCATGTTGAGATGAATGTGTGGAGTGACGCGAATGGATAAAGTAAGAAATAAGTATATTAGAGGGAGATTGAAAGTGGCACCAGTGACAGAAAAGTTGAAAGGAAATCGTTTGTCTTGGTATGGGCATGTGATGAGGAGGGATGAAACACATGTGACTAAGAGAGTGATGAATATAAATGTTGATGGATGGAGGGGAGAGGGAGACCAAAGAAAAGATGGATGGATTGTGTGAGGGAAGATATGAAAGATAAGGGAGTAAAAAGGAGGCGAGCTTATTGCCATCCACCGGGCACAAACCTAAACTCCCAGTAACACATTGCCCGACTTGGGGATCGAACGCAGGACCTCACGATCAGCGGTCGAGCTTGACATGCACTTTTTTACAAAGTAACGTTTTATTCTGCTTTTTAAAATATATTACCTGAGACACCAAATCGAAGAGTAGACACTCTCTAACAACACAATGTTCCAAGACATCACACAACGCGGATTCGTCCAGGAACGTCCAGAGAAGATCCAGCATCACGCAGAGACGAGGTTGGGGCTGCGTCAGGAGCTTGGCTGCGAGGCCCACCTAAACATAGAATAACACGGTTATCATAGAAATCTGCCGTTAGTAGACTATACAGGGTGTAAACGAAATCATGTAATTCCTTCATACCTCGTGATGTACTGCTGACATAGATTAACGCACGAGATACTTTTGGATACAATAAAAAAAATACAAGAAGTAAACATCTCCCCCCCGCCTGAACGCCGTGTCGAGCAGACGTGTTTGTTTGTCCTACTCGCGAACTTTTATTCGAAAAATTAGTTTAAAGTGCAGTAAATTCATCTTAAGTTACACCTATACGTGCACAGCAAAAGTATCAACACACAGTGAAAAGACCAAATCAGTGCATACAATATTGCCGGAGAAATAAGCAAAAACATATCAAAGTTATTAAGTGAACGTTATAAATTGCTTTGTCTCTGTGCCGTGGTAAACGACCTTTGGACGGAGCAGTGACACACGTTTGAGACCGTATTAATATCGGTAAAGGATCGCCAAATTCGCATCACTTGCATTAACTTAAGTGGTCTAGTGGCGTAAGCCGCTCGCCCTTAATCGTCGCAGAGTGGAGTCGACAGTTCGGGCCCCGCAAACTGCAAAACTTTTTGGGATATCTATAACGTTTAGTGGACAAAAAGAGCAATAGTTTTTAAAACGATGCTACGTCGTACACCTCCATCAACACCTCATTCCACAAGTCCTATAATACCCCAGGTTGAACCGAACTTACTGCAGGTTGGCAACCCAACAAAAAATGATACCCAGACGCGAACACCTCCGTCAACACCCATAATCGTGGAATCGCATGTGCTACCTACCACATTGCAAATACAAAAAATGTCCCAAAGTGGGTCGGCACCAAATTTAACTGATATTCAATCCAATGAATATGTTACTATAAGAAAGCGTAAACATGACGACGAAAACGAGCGCTTTATGAATGATATGCAAAAATTGTTCGATTCTCACTGCAGAAACTCTGAATCACGTAGTAACAAAACAGATGCTTCGTTAAGTGTATTGCATCAATTAATGACGGAGTTGTTAAAACAAAATTCCGAAATTAAAGATTCCATGACCTTTGTATCTAACCAATATGAGGAGATGCGCAGCAAACTGGACCTGTTAGAATCTGAAAAGAAAACGGACCGCAAGTATATTCACCAACTTGAGGAAAGAGTTGACAGCCTGGAGCGAATGCTGTATACCAAAAAACTGGAAATTAAAAATATCCCTTTATCTCTAAAGGAAAGTGAAGAAGAGCTCAGTTTGTTTGTGTTAAAGACAGCCAATGCTGTTGGCGCGCCTCTCCAAAGATCTGAAATTAAAGAGGTCTATTGCATGAGCAGGAAGGACAAAGCTTCAAAAATTATTGTCGAATTAGCTAGCACTGCCACTAAAGAAACCATTATTAAGAAATCGAGAAATTTCAACACAAATAACAAGCAGAACAAGCTCAGCTCTGTACACCTAAATATTGACGGCCCTGCCACACCCATCTATGTGTCGGACTTCTTGCCTCCTCAAGCTCAACACCTTTTCTACTTAGCTAGGAAATTCGCAAAAGAGCATAACTATGCATACTGTTGGACCTCAGCTGGTAGAGTTTTCTTGCGGAAAAGTGAACCAGAAAAATCATTTATAATTAAATGTGAAGCCGATCTGGAAAAACTGGTACCGAAAATGTGACTATACTATCCGTGTTGTATTTTTAAAACTTTTTCCATTTTATTTTTTTGGCATTTTATAATTGTTTTTTTAACTGAACTTTGTAACTACTCATACTCATATCCACACGACTATACACACTTCACACCTAATTACAGTTACTCACATTACATTATAACATCATATTACACTAATACGCATGAGAATCCCAATGTCATTCATTCTTCACACACTCAAAACTAAAAATGCTCATCATACAATCACCACGCAATCACAAACTCATACACCAACTATTTTCTGTAAACAACATTCGCTGATCTAAACAATATAGACATTTTAGAAAATTTAGTTTTGACGAAATTGTACAGATGTGAACCTGAATCTTGCAAAGCTAACATAACAAAACCAAATACATTTTTAAAAATTTTGCAACAAAATATTAGAAGTATTAACAAAAATTATCTTAGCCTAAATACATTACTAAAACGAATACGGTTGAGTTGTGATGTTATAATTCTGTCTGAATGTTGGCTCTCGTCCGTAAATAACTTACCACTTATACCTGGCTACTCTAGCTTTTCAACTACACGATACTATAACCAAAATGACGGCGTAGTCGTTTACATGAATAACGACATTAACTACAATATAGAAGAACCAGATATCTTGGAAGCGAACTGCCTACTTATCAAAATAAATAAAAAGACTGCCATAATTGCAATATACAGACCGCCTAGCTTTCACACATTAGATAATTTTTTACGCTCTTTACATGAACTGTTATTAAAACTATCCAGTTTCAAAAATATAATTTTAATGGGTGACATAAATATAAATATCAAGGATTCAAATGTAACTACATCGAGCTATCTTGACCTACTTTCTTTCTCTGGTTTGATACCTGCACATTACGAGCCAACTAGAGGATCTAGCTGTCTGGACCATGTGATAACTAAAACTAAAGCTTCTTCTATTACATTTATTCTTCAATCTGCAGTTACTGACCACGAAGCTACTCTTTTTTGTTTGAGCTTAAGTGGACAAATCCACAAAGCTAAATTTGTGAACAAAATTGACTTTGAAAATCTGAAAAATGACTGCCAAAATATTGATTTTAATAGTGTGTACGATAATAGCATAAATCCTAATGACCTCATGATTTATTTTATACAAAACTTACAAAAAATTGTAATAAACAATACAATAAACATCAAAATTCCTAGAAATAAAATTACCATAAAACCGTGGATTACTCCTGGCCTCCTGAGGTGCATTAGAACAAGAGACAGAATGCATTACAAGCTAAAATACAATCCTGACAATAATGTCTTAAAAATATCATACAAAAGATATAGAAATTTTTGTAATGACATAATAAAAAAATGTAAGAGACAGTATGACAGGAATATACTTGATTCGGCTGGAAGTGACAACAAAAAACTGTGGTCCGCTATTAAAACTATTACCAATCTGAAAAAATCTAACGCACCACCTTTGGAACTTCTACATACTAAAACATCACCACAAGATTCAATTAACGCAGTAAATTCCTATTTTGCAAGTGTGGGCATGGAGTTGAAAAGTAGAATTCCAACTGGTCTTTCTCCACTCCCAACAAACGCGGCAAATGTCAAGTCCTCTTGTAACTCTTTTGTGCTTTTGGAGACGTCTGAAGAGGAAGTAGAAGGTATAATCAGCAACCTTCGCTCAGATTGTGGAGCGGGGTGGGACAATATAATGTCAACAGTCCTTAAAAATTTAAAAAAATATATAGTCCCTCCCCTCACTTACATCCTGAATCGATGTTTAGCAGAAGGCATTTTTCCAGAATCCCTTAAAAAAACAATAGTTATCCCCATTTTTAAGAGCGGTAGCAAGGAAGAAGTGGCTAACTATCGGCCAATTTCGTTGATCACCTCTATTTCAAAGGTATTTGAAAGGATTATTAATAACAGATTTGTAAAATTCTTAGAAGATAAAAACGTCTTATCACCTAACCAGTATGGCTTCAGAAAGGGAAAATCCACAACTGATTGTATTCATACTTTCACTGAATTCATAGTAAGTAAATTAGATAATAGAAAAAAATGCTTGACTATCTTTCTGGACCTTCAGAAAGCTTTTGATACTGTGTGCCCACGTATATTAATTTCCAAACTAGAACATATGGGAATAAGGGACACACAATTAAAAATATTCCAGAACTATTTACAAGATCGTTATCAATCAGTTCGGATAGGCAATACGCTGAGTGAAGAGAGACCGATTAATATTGGAATCCCGCAAGGCAGTATCTTAGGCCCCCCCTCTTCCTTTGCTATATCAATGACCTTTGCCAGCTAAACATTAGAAACTGTCATGTAATGTCTTACGCCGACGACACTACCTTAACATTTTATGGTGACTCATGGGACGAAACTTATGTTGCTGCCCAAGAAGGGTTCAATATTGTAACTCACTGGCTTGCTCTCAACAAACTGACCTTAAATGCCACCAAAACTAAATATATAGAGTTTACAATACATAATGTAACATCAAACACTAATAATTTCTATGTTTATGCACACACATGTAATCCTGTAAACACCAACTGTACCATGTGCCCAATGATATTAAAAACAGAATCAATAAAATACTTAGGCATTATGATTGATAAAAACTTATCTTTCAAACAACACATTGCACATCTGGTCCAGAAAACTAGAAAGCTCGTTCATATATTTAAAAATCTTAGGCATGTTGCAAGTTGGAAACTGATTAAAAATGTGTACGAATCCCTTTGTCAATCAATCTTATCGTATGGTATCTCCACCTGGGGCGGCTCGTATAAAACGAATGTCCTAAACATCGAAAGAGCTCAACGACTTCTCCTAAAAGTTGCTCTCTGCAAACCACGTTTATACGCTACAACAACCCTCTATGACGAAGCAAAGGTATTATCAATCAGGCAACTTTATATACTACAAACGGTTATAAAAAAACATTCCTCTATAGACGTTTCTATGGCTACCCAGAAGGTTAATACTAGACGATTCTATGAAGTCTGTGAAACAACTCCGGTAAAAACATCTTTTGCAAATAATTTCTACAATTTCAGATCAAGCAGACTGTATAATAAAATCAACAAGGTTCTTGACATTGTTAATCTTTCTAGGGTAGAATGTAAAAAGAAGCTCACACAGTGGCTTTTAGAACTTGATTATGAACAAACTGAAAAACTGCTTACTATCTTATCCTAGTCTAGCGTTTTTCCATAACTACATACTGCCACCCCCTCACGCACACATTTGTATATACAAGGATGGCCTTATACGCACACACACACTACACTATCATACTCTTTCTCTTTCACACATACACACACACTTAACACCACACCACATACAACACTTTCCACTTCACACTTATACACTTACAAACACTCATACGCATTTTTATTTTTATTTTTTTGATTTGATTTCATTAGTACTTTTTTTTTATTGTTATTCCTTACAATAGTCCTTCAATGACATGTCATTCGCTCTAAAATTGCCATATCCCAATCTCGGCGAGGGGGGCCAGGAGTCCATAGCACAGGGTATCCTAGTTTGAATTCCTGACTCCCACAAACCTTTGTACCTCCAATATTTGTAACACCTCTATATTATAATTGTACTTTGTGGGAGATAATAAATCTTATTATTATTAAACATGTGTGTTCTTAACGTGAGGCATTTTAGCGCCACGAGCAAATTGCGCGGTATCGCTCACTGTGTAGTAATTTAACTTGGGGCGGTAAAATGCTTCACGTTAAGAACACCTGTTTACTGCTTGTAATTTTTTTTATTGAAATTATAAGTGTCCCTTTCAGGCTTACACCCGCTAAGACGTTCCTCCAAAACTTACTCGACTCATACTCGACTCAGGACGGCCTCGAAAACACCTTCAAAATTGTATTCTTAGTCGTAATTTTGAGTGAACTTTGAGGTTCCTCGACTGAGGGGTCCTCAAATGAGTCGAGGTAGAGTGGAGTCATTACGTCAATTTTGTTTATCTGCATCGCAATAAATAGTTGTAAGGATTGTCGTAAGCATATTCGAAAAGTCTTCAAAATTCATTTTTGTTACATACGAATTTTGACACTTCCTTCCTTAAGGTAGATTCCGAGGTACCTTGAGTTTGACAGATGATTCCTTACCTCGACCGAGGAAAAATCTCGAGTCAAGAAAGTTTATGTCAACTATAACTACCGATGGTATTGAATAAGGCGAGTCGAGGTGGAGTCGAGTCGAGTAAGTTTTGGAGGAACGTCTTAAAATATGGGTGTTAGTCTATGTCAGCAGTATATCACGAGGTTTGAAGGAGTTACATGATTTCGTTTACACCCTGTAGTTACTTGTAATTTGAAAGTGTGACTTTCTGAAGTTGGCCCAATGTTAAAGCAATTTTAAACCGAGCCAAAAGGTCAGTGAGACTGAAAGGGCACAGCGATTCAGATTTAGAAACGTTTGCAACCTTTTCAGAGGATAATGTACTGTTATCCTATTTTTAAATCAGCTTATTGGCATTTTTTTGAGCATGAACCATGCATACAAATTCAAATTAAGTTATTCTGAGCGTAAACTGAACGAACTATAAGATAAATCATTGATTTTAATAGGGTAAGTATAATACTAAGGTATGTTTTTTTATTTTATTGTTTGGAAATCCTCATGGATGTCCCTCGCCCGGGGAAGGCGAGGGGGTCTGCCGGGCTCTTACCGGCTAAAAACCAACGGCGTTCCTCCTCCTGACTGTTCGGCCAGGGTCGCGGGATTCGCAAAAGCATGCACCGCAACCCCGGATAATATTAAGGTACAGTAGTTTTAATTTACCCATGTTCAACTTAAATTGCACATTATATTTATTATCTGTACCATTTTAGAAGAGTCAAATTTAAAATGGCGGTTTAAAACTGGTAGGTACTAACTTTCACAATAACTATACTCGAGTTATCCACTTTTGTGAAATATTCGAGCGTAAATATAATATGAAACAAATTGGATTCCTTTGATATAAACCAATAATATATTATTAATATATTATTTACATACTAAATGTCATCGATATAAAACATTTGTATGGTGTACCTACCTGGAGTTTGTAAGAATATTTCGTGATTCCCGCCGCCAATATTTTATGAACTGTCAAACTTTTTTTTATGTAATCCATTGGAATGTTCCCATACAGCCAGTGTTCAATCATATAATAGGACCTCCAATGATATTACAGTATTGTTTGTTTTAGTTCATCATATATTTAGGATGGAAAGTTCCATGAATCTGGATCAAGGACGGCCGGTTAATTTACATAACTATATAGGTATAATATATTTATATGCGGTCAGAATAACAGAGTTAGCGTTACTTGTTGGGGTTATCTCCTTGTTACACGGTGTTATGCTATAAATAGATACCTATGTGGGTACGTTTAACATGGAAGCATACTTTATTCTATAACTCTTAATAGGGCATAAGGTTTTAAGAAAAGTAAATAACAAACAATTTGGATTTTTTTTATAAATAATAAAGAAAAATAATTATGTAGGTAAGTATAGTTTTTATTTTCTTTTAAAGAAAATAGAAAAGTATTTTAATATTGCCAGGTTTAAAAACATAACAAGGAGGCTTTCGCGACATCTTTCAAAAAAGTTGGTGGAAAATATATTCCCTTTATCTTATTCAGGGATAACATTCTTTATGGTAGCCATATTATAAGAAAAAAAAACATTGTTGCGCTAGCGGTAAGACGGTAAAACCCTAAAAATGGAAGCTTATTAAATTATGCACAAATTTTCCCATGCTTCAACACCCAGACTCAAAAACATAGGCCATACAAATAAGTACTTAATCCGTGCGGGAATCGAAACCGCCGGTAACGCGAGATGGTGCCGATTCGGTTGTGCACAAACTAAACTTTAATTAGGCTATAGCCATCTTTTTCACTCTGATAAAATAAGAAAGAGACGGACATAAATAAGAGCTATCAAATTTAGTTGAACTAAAATTTCCATACATAAGACGACACGTCAGAACATGTCGACTGTAAACACGGTGAAGTTCAAGGCGTAAACTACATAGTTTGACATCTCTAACTTAGTTCTTATCTATCACCGTCCTTTTCTCGCGCTGTCTGTTAGTAAAAGATAGCAATTTTCTAATTTTAGTTTAGTTGATGATCAAGAGAATCGGCACCAATGTATTAGACCATAAACAACTACAATGATATTCTTATTGTAATCCGCATAGTTTTTCAGGTGAACATCGCGGAGATTTATAACAGGAAATTGATACGAAATACGTAGTTGCCACTAGTGTTGCCGAACAAACGTTAGTTTCACTATCGATAGTTTAAATTGAAAATCAGCTACTCCATCGATAGGACTATCGATAGTATCGACACTATCGATAGTATCGATACTATCGATAGCATGGTTCACGTCAATATTATTGACATGCATCAATAGTATCGATACTATCGAAGCTCCTAAAGATAATACTATCAATCGTATCGATAATATCGAAGCTCCTAAAGATAATACTATCAATCGTATTGATACTATCGATAGTATTGTTATTTGGAAACTTCTATAGTATCGATACTATCGATAGTATCGGTACTATAGATAGTATCGACACTATCCATAGCCTCGATACTATCGACAGTTATATAGAATCGATAGTGGCTTGTATTTCGATAATATTGATAGTATTGCTTTTCTGAACTTTATACTATCGATAGTATCGATAATCTCGATAGTATTGCTTTTCTGAACTTCAGTACTATCGATAGTATTGCACTCTGACAGTACTATTGTCACCTTCTTAGCTATCGATAGTATCGATACTACCGATAGTATCGATAGTATTATCGATAGTCTTACTATCGTTAAATTATTTATAGACTATCGTACTGCTATCGATATTCGCCTATCGATCGGCAACACTAGTTGCCACTAGTTATTTAAATATTGAATGTCAAACATAGCGCGCTTCCGGGATTTTCAGCTTTTCTATAAAACCGGTGGATTCGGCGGAAATCCAAATGGAAAATCAAACGACTATAAACAGCAGTGGCGAAGGCTCCATACAAGCCGATTCCTACCGGCTTCCCTTTTGAACAGCCACTACTAGTGTCTACTATTGCCAAATAATATACTTAGTCACATTACTTACATGTACTTAATACTTTCTAATACTAGATCTTTAGTTTTATTTTAAACATTATATTTACCTACATGCAGTGCATGCGTCACTTTTGACCAAGGTAAGTATTTTTTGTACCGGCTTCATTCTTACCAAAGGTGACCCTTCGCCACTGATAAACAGAACTACTGCTGTTTTGATAAAATATAAATGCTAACTTCATTTTTTCCCACAAATCGTGACGAACTTACTCAGTATACAAATACAGTAAGCAGGATCCTTCCGTAAGGTAAAATGACATAATGCGATCATCATTTCGTAACAGCACGGTGATTATTGAAACAAAATCAAGCGGCACGCTCTGCCAGCGTGTGCCGCGCCGTATCCTCCCGGCAGTCGACGCAGTGGTGACACCGGGCGTCCGGCTCTCTGTTTATGCGACACAGGTACTTCCCGAAGCAACCATGCCCCGAGAGCACCTGCGTCGTCCGAAACGACGGGGAGCCGTGCCTCCTCTCGAGCCAGCGCTCAAGCACCGGCCGGACCGCCCCCCAACGGTGGTGAGTCCGGCAGTAGGGCGTGAAACATACTAACTTTATGAACAAGTGAACTAAGTTGATTTCGAAATGATAAAATGATAAAGGACTTTTATTTCTGTCAATGTAAAGTTTTTATTAAGACTAGATGGCGCCGGCATTAGGGAACGTACCCATACTACGTGACCCATTTTTTACAAATTTTTACCCCCTTCCCCCCGCTCGATGACCACCCGTAGAATATGCCAATACCCACCCCCCTCCCCCTCTAGTTTTCACGTAGTAATTCTTAAATAAGGTGTTAAATAAAAAAAATTGCAAAAAGAAAATTGTTTGGCTCAATGTGCGTCAATGTTGTCCTGAGTTTAAAAAGCGCTAAACGCTGCGCGCCATATTTGAATATAGCTCGAAAAAGCGCGAGATTTCCCTAGAAGATATTGTACACATGACGAAAACCTAAGCCCCCTCCCCCTGTGACCAAGCGTGGTATTTTGAAGACCCCCCCTCCCCCCCTGAACGGGTTACGTAGTTTGGGTCCCTTACCTCTTACTAGCTCTGAGAAGAAAAGCCGAAACAAACTCAGAGATCAAGGTCTCTTTTAAAGTCCAGACATTGTGGTATAAAAACTATGCGAGTGTAACAATGTAGGGCAACGTCTGGAATGGCCTTTTGAGGAAAGTGCCATAGCAGGTTTAAGTTGACCTGTCCTAACTGACGGCACGCATGCATCAGTCATCGAACCTTATGAATGACATAAATTACGGAAAAGGTCAACGTTTTAAATTGCAACCGAAATTAACCTGTGTAATGGAATTAAGGTTTCTAATCATTATTATTATTATTCGGCCAAGATCATCCCACTGCAGAGCAACGGCCTCCCTACCCTCCTTCCACTCCTCTCAGATTAAAGTTTTCTGCGGCCAATCCTTCCAATAAGTGTCTACAGCCCGCGACAGGTTGACATGGCATTTTTCTAGTCATTTTCAACAACGTGAGCGAGATCGGAATCGATAAACGCGGTCGATGTGGACTCGCGCAGCGTGAAAGGCGTGGTCTGACAAAGAGCGTGGCCGGGTGTGATATTCACGTCGCGTGTTGATCGCGTGCGCTTGCCGTCGAATTACTATGACAATGTATGGAAGACGCCACACAGTGACTGCCACACTCTCTGTCTGACCAGGCCTTAAGACTAAGGGTGATGCCTCATTAGTGCGTTGCGTCGTCGCAACGTATCAACGCATTGTATGCTACACCTGCGTTGCGACGACGCACGACGTCGCAGTGCAAGAGGACGACGCACGTCTCGTTTGCCCCTCTAGCAGTGGAACACTGTCCGTCGTCGCACCGGAGCTCCGACAGCGCAGCAGCGTATCACCCTCCCCCCGCTTCGTCTCTAGTCCGCCAATCCGTTGAAACATCGCGTGCGACGACGCAACGCTCTAATGTGGCATGTCATTTAAAATATATGGAAAACGACGCAGCGTTGATGCTGTGACGACGCAACGCAACGCACTAATGAGGCAGAGCTCTAAGATGGCGCGGGCGCTGTGCGGGTGTGCGGGGCGTCCCGCCTTCCACGACTCACCTCATACCCGATTGCCATCTCAACCTGTCATTGACTGTAGTTCATCCCACTATCTTCTTCTAGTCATGATGCATGTTAATTCTTTAAAACGTTTGGAATATACTAACAAAACTCTCATCCCTGCATTTCAAGTAGAAGTCTGTGGCGTGTAGGTCGGTGTGTATGCTCCTGGTCCTCAGCCCGATGAGCCCCCGCAGACGAGGCAGCAGCTCTGCCACCACCACGTACGATAGACGGAGAACACCCCCTAGTTCTACCACCACCAGCCGTGATAACGACATGAGGAAAGCCTGGGAGTAACGTTTGATAAAATCATTTCTTGATCGGATGATATTTTATCGGCTACAAATAATTTAATATAATATAATTCCTAGTCTTTTCCCAATCATCTTGGGGTCAGCTTCCAGTCTAACCAGATGCGGCTGAATACCAGTATTTTACATGGAAAGACTGCAATCAGACCTCCGCAATCCCGTAACTGGGCAATGCCGATATCCTAAGGTTAGACCGGTTGTCAGACTTTCGAGCTTCTGACTTCCCGTAACGACTGTCATAGGTATTCATATAATAACCAGAACCGACTGTTTAACGTGCTCTCCGAGGCACGGAGGGGGCCTCGATTTGTAACAAACGGTCACCCACGGACTGACCGCGGCAAGCGCAGCTAAACCTCGCAAATCGTATGATACGCGCGGTTGGCATTAGCCACGAGCCCCGACATTGGTCTATATAAACAAAAATCTCGGTTGGGGAACCAAAACACAATGAATATAAAAACACAAGCAAAATTTTTTCAACAAAGGACTGTCCCACGAAGCCTTCGCTGTGGTTAAAGGCCTGGTCAGACAGAGAGCGGGGCTGGGTGTGATATTCACGTCTCGTGTTGATCGCGTGCTTTTAGCGTGCGAATTACTATGACAATATATGGAAGATGCTACAAAGAGACTGCCACACCACGCCAAGCTTCGCGTGGCAGTCTCTGTGTGGTGGCGTAATTCGCACGTCAATAGCACGCGATCAACACGTAACGTGAATAACGCACCCAGCCACGCCACCTGTCTGACCAGGCTTTTACCGAGCGTTCGCTACCCTTCGTTTCCGTTTGCTCAGAGTGGACTCAACGGTGAAGGCGAATGCACGTGCGGTGCCCATTGGTGAAAGCCACTCGTTAGCCTTCGCTTGCTCTCGTTCGCTTGGTCTGTACCCGGCATTACAGAAAGGCATGGCAGAATTTTCGGGGGAAGTCGATTTTCTTTAGATAGAAACAATGAACGTATGTTTTATTGCGAGGAGGTGGTGGATTTTTGACGAGTTTTAAAGTGATTCTTATTGCATTTCACTAGCGAGTTACGGCGTAGTTCCAAGTATTTTTTTACAAAAAGTAATTTTCAGCAATAAACCTTTCTGGACATCTTCTTTATCTCCGTGTTCTGCTGGTCCACTATCGTATGTGGAGACGATCGTGGACTGTACACAGACCCTGAGCTGTGGATCCGTAGAGGCACCTCCTCTTCCGCAGCTTTCGATGATTCTGACTTAGCCTGGTGAAGGATATTTTATCTACACTCTAGTTCTTAGCCGTATTTAATTTATTGGCTCCATTGAAATAATTCTCTAACGTAGATACGTCGAAGCCAATGTTTAAGTCTCAAAAGTCAAATCTAAGCAGGTATAAGCCCTTAGCATGTTCCAGTGAATGAAGCAGTGATAGCCTAGTGAGCGCTTGCCTTCCATGTAGGAGGGTCTGAGTTCTATCCCGGCCCGTACCTTTGACTTTTCGAAAACATGTGCGGATCAGAATTTGATTATCACTTGCGTTAACAGTGAAGGAAAAACTTCATGAGGAAACCTGCACACCGGAGAGGGCTCCATAAAGTTCTCGATGGTGTGTAGTCCGTCAACCCGCACCAGGCCAGCGTGGTAGACTAAGGCCTAAACCCATCTCATTCTGAACAGAGGCCTGTGCCTAGCAGTCGGACAGTAATGGGCTAATTATGTGTGAAACAGTGGCGAAGGCTCCACACAACTCGATTCCTATGGGCTTCCCTTTCGAGATATGGCAAATACTAGTATCTATTATTTTCAATTATCATTTAAACAAATAATTAGGTATTTACGAAGTTACATTGCAGGTATAACATTTGCATATGAAAGTAACAATCAAAGAAATAAATAAACGCCTACATTTTTTTCGGAGCAAAATGTTGTAATGACGCAAAAGAAAACCCGGTCAGGCGCGGCAGGAATCCAGTACATTTAATTCATAGTTTCACTTGTAGCGATCGTGACCTTGAGGCAACATAACACCGCTAGATATACGGACGATGGCAAGCCGCGATCCATCGAGTTACGATAAGGACAGAGATAGGAAATGCGTACGCCAGAACGAGATGGAAATAATGCTACTGAAGTTCGTAATTTGTTCAGATAGTAATATTTGGATGACAGATTCACAACAGATTTTTTTCGCGCTTGTTTATATTATTGTTTTCACTTGTTCATTTGCATTTGATTTGATATATTCGTATCATAATTTAGAATCTTATAGCATTATTCATGTATTATTGTTGAAATTGATTTATTTGTGTAAACTAGTGACAGTTTTGCGAAGTGATAGTGCAGTAAAAACAAGGTTAGTGGCGTTGTATTATTTGGTGATCTTCTATTTAAATAGGTATTTAGGTAAGTAAGGATTACTAAGATAGTTTTTTTAGTTTGTAGTTTTATTAGAAAGTAGTTATTTAAGTAGTGATTTTGTTATTATTGAGTAAATTCGATACAATGGCGGCATTAGTGAACGTAGAATGCTGTCTGACAGATTATTTGTTGACTGAGGAAACATCCTTTTCAAAGTTGAGTTTTTGAAAATAAAAAACATGTAATTCAGTTAGGCCGTGCTCGCCCTGACATGATTATAAATTACAAACGACGCGATGGTTTTTTCAAACATTTTAACAGTTCTTTGTAGGTACGACAAATACCCTTGGCTTACGGGAAGTTGTAAATTAAATAAAATGTTTTGTTTTCCATGCATATTATTCTCAGATTCTAGTAGCTTGTGGAGCCACACGGGATTTAAAGATATTAATAATCTTTCAAATTCGTCCAAAAAACTTGTTCAGACCGAAAAACATATCCGAAGTTGTTTATCTTTGCATGATTTCGGAAATCGTAGGATAGAAACAGTTTTTGCTAATACGTATGAAGTTCATAATAGAAGAAAAGTAGATCGGAATAGAAGTTTAATGAAACGGTTCATCGACACAGTAATTTTGCTAGGTAAAAAAGAATTAGCTTTTCGCGGCCACCACGAATATCCGGCATCCGATAACCGCGGTAACTATATCGAAACGTTGTTATATTTAAGCAAGTATGATACCGTAATCGATTCGCATTTGGAACAATGTTTCTCAACACAGAATCCCACATTCTCTGGCCTTTCGAGTGATATACAAAATCATTTAATACAAAGTATCGCATTCGTTTTAAATTAAAGTTGGAAATAAATAAGGCTCAGTTTGTATCGGTCATGATTGATGAAACGCCCAATGTTAGGCGCCCCGTACACAGTCAATCTGGATCACGATCCGCGATCAAAATCAATGATCGCGATCCAGATTGTTTTGTTCCGTTCCGTCAATCTAATTCGTACACTATCAATCTGGATCGCGATCATTGATTTTGATCGCGGATCGCGATCCAGATTGACTGTGTACGGGGCGCCTTAGTCATAGGGAGCAACTAACGGTAATATTTAGGTATTTATCTGAAACTGGAATCGAATAACGTTTTCTTGGTTTCTATGACGTTAGCATCAGTCGGACTGCTGATGTTCTTCTCATATCCATCCCCAAACGGCTTTTCTCAAAGCCATTTTTATTATACTTGCAAGACACTGTTTCTATGTATCAGTGATGACATGTATAGTGAAAGTGAGCTAAAGCCAATTCATCTGTACAAGATTTCGAAGTCAGCCACAGGGCCATAGCTATACGAGTAGTTACTGGAATTCACGCATCACACTTGAGCAAGGTAAGCATTTTTTGGTTCGGCTTCCCTTTTAAGAAAATTCACCCTTCGCCACTGGTGTGTAGCGTGATCCAACTTCTAGAAGGGTCTATAAACAGGAATTCATTGTATATGTGCAAAATCAGGATCTCTAATAGTTCCCAGCTGAAATTATGATGATATTCTGAAGAGAGTACCTACCTTGCTGCTCTTAGCAGTAAGTGAAGCTTTCGTGTCTGGAGGTCGAGACAGTTCATCTAGGAGTGCCTCTAGAGACTTGAACAGCAACGATGCGCGTGCGCATTCTCGGCTGGGGGCAGCTTGAAGCGGTGAAAAGCCTTCCACTGGAAACCTGTATATGTACGTAATAATAAAAATAACTGTATATCATATTGGAATGCAAGATGACCTCAGATATCTGCCAAAGAGCGGCTGGAACATATTTTAAATCGGTTTTAATTATCTTCACTTCGTATATTTGTTTGTTTGATTCAAATCTTGCGACAGATTTTTCAACTACTTCTGCTTAACCGATTCTCCTGAAATTTCGCACATTCAATTCCCATAACAACACAACATTATATTAATTTCAATCTTCAATCCTGAAATCCTGATGCTGCAGGGGTATTACAAGATAAAACCATTTAACTTAATTTTTTTTAAGTCATTACGAGATATTGTTACTCTGACACTCCTATTGTGCTAAATACTCAGGAGGCGACCAATAATATAAAAAGAGGCACTTTATTAAAGCGCAGGCCACACCGCCAGCTGGCGGGCGGGTGAGCTGGGTGTTTCATACTTCGGTTCACATCGTTTGAGTCGCTGAAGTAGCTAGGCTCGGTGAAACGTTGTTCGCCTGCCCGCTAGCTCGTGGCGTGGCCTGCGCTTAATGCGTTCTATCGGGATTGTTAGACTAGTTCAGACTCAATTGCAGTCCTTAACCATAAGCTGTTAGCGCAGTGATGTCGCTGACCGAAGTGGAAGCCAACAAAACGCACGAAGTACTTATAACATCACGCCTGTATTCCCGAAGGGTTGGGCAGACGTGTATAGTAACACCCTCATTACGCCATTATGGTTAAGTCCCATGTACTACGGGGGAGCCTATTGCCATCAACCGGGCACAAATCTACTACTACTGCTACTGAGGAATTCCACACGGAAAAACCCAATAACACTTTGCCCGACCTGGGGATCGAACCCAGGATCTCACTATCAGCAGTCGCGCTTGCCACCACTAGATCAACGAGGCAGGACAGAACAACGCAGGAAGTAAAAGTATTGAATACTATGAAAGTCTACTTACACAAAGGGTACATGTCCAAAGTTGGCATAGAGGTGTTCCTGCATTGCCAGCGACACTGCCGGGAAGTACGCTAGACCAGCGCCATGGGTCACCTTGTCGAATGCCAAGCTCATTGAAATGCCGTTCCTGGTGATGAGAGGAAGCTTTGAATTAGTGTAAATAAATTTAAATCATTTTTAAAATTCTCGATAAGAGACAGGTGCGTAGTACTCTCAACCGGCGTGCGTGTATGACAAGATGAATGAATCTGGATGAAGCGAAAGGAGTATGTAAGGATCGTAGCATGTGGCGGTCTATAGTTTCTGCCTACCTCCATGGGAAAAAGGCATGCGTTTATGTATGTAGGTATGTAATTTTCTTCCATACTGTTGGGTCCGTGTTGGACCCCATCCCGCATGTCTTATTTTCGAATTCAAGAGCGGATCAGAATTTGATTATCACTTGCGTTAACGTTGAAGGAATATATCGTGAGAAACCTGCGCACCTGAAAGGGCGCCATAAAGTTCGCAATGGTGTGTAGTCCATCAACACACACTACATCAGCGTGGTGGACTAAGGCCTAAATTCTTCTCATTATGAGAAGAGGCCCGTGCCCAGCAGTGGGGCAGTAATGGGCTGATTGAAGTGGGAATATATCGACGGTTGAAAGGCTTGTGGCGACATCTATCAGCCATATGAAAACTACGCAGCACGACGATTGTCTAGCAGACTGCAGAGACAACAATGACAGCTGTCAAATGAAAAGTCACAAATCCTGCATCGCGATATGAAGATTATGAGAATTAAGTTCAGCTTTATAAAATTTTACACATATATTTTAAGACGAAGAAAATTCCTATGACTGAACTATTGAATCTACTTGATTGTATTTTGTGTACGGTTGTAGAACGCATCATACACCACGTGGTACTATTTAATATCATTACGTTATCCCCACTTTGTATAACCATTGTTATAAAGTCGCCGGCACTTAACTTGACAAGGCTTCGTCGTAGTGGAAGTAAGTTTGCGCATGTACACTTAGTGCAACAAAAAATTGATCACTTTTATTGCTTCTCATTATTCTATGGTTATTGCCATAATTTATTTTTAAACATGTCTGTTTAGAAGAAAGCAAGAAAGAAGAGGAAGTTACATGCAGGCGACTATATATATAGCTATTCCGAACCTCTCCAGTTTTCACCTTGACATTTTACAAGACATTGAAACTTTAATACTTCAGTATCAACAATAATTTATAACATGTTCGTCCATGCCCTTGTATTGGGGTTGGTAAAAATAGCGTAAAATCGATTCTAATATTCGAGATTGCATCGTGACTCGTGATGGAGTCGCGAAGATGAATTTCCTGATTGATTTACCCTCTTATTGAGTCAGTAGTTGAATTGATGAACAGGAGGAAATTGCCACAGCAACTGGTAAAAGTCCATTAATAAATAAAAGATCGCTTTGTAAATTGCCATTGCGATGTTTCTGAGAATAGTTCTACTAAAACCGGCCAAGTTCGAGTCGGACTCGCGCACGAAGGGTTCCGTACCATTATCTACAAAAACGGCAAAAAGTCATGTATGTTGTATGGGAGCCCCTTAAATATTAATTTTATTCTGTTTTTTAGTATTTGTTGTGTGTCGGCAACAGAAATACATCATCTGTGAATTTTTTTTACTGTCTAAATATCACGGTTCATGAGATAAAGCCTGGTGACGGACGGACGGACAGCGGAGTCTTAGTAATAGGGTCCTGTTTTACCCTTTAGGTACGGAACCCTAAAAATGTTTGGCAAGCGAGTTGTATAGCGCTATATACTGTTATTTAGTCCTACAGTGCGCGCCAAATAACTAGAATCAAGATGGCGTCGACTGCCAAACTTGAACGGTTTACTAGTAGCCACTGAAGAGTTCCACTACCCAGCTCCTAGCTCCATCATCAGACCATGAACACCAAGTGCAATCTATTGGACTCATCAAAACAAATCATATGACCCGAACCTCACACAGATCACGCAGTCGACGCTATCTTGGTTCTAGTTATTTGACGCGCACTGTACCTTTGTTATTTACATATATACAGGGTTATTTGTAAAACACCGACAACCTCTCAGGACTATGTTAATAACATCATAATCAACAACTTTAGTTCTATGATTTTTTTTAATTCATCATATTTTCATACAAAAATAAAAATATTTAAATTGAATGGTCTAAATGTTACGAAGTGTATGCAAAGCAAAAGAAAGCGATAGTAAAATAGCGAGGGGAGCGGGGTTAGGGCGGCGGGGGCGCTTTAGAGCGTTAAATTTAAATATTTTTATTTTTGTATGAAAATCTGATGAACGATGAAAGATCGACGATCTGTGGATGAAGCGAAAGGCGAGTATGTAAGGATCGTAGCATGCGGCGTTCTATAGTTTCAGCCTACCCACATGGAAAAAGGCGGGAGTTTACGTATGTAAAGAATCATAATTATTATTAAAATAACCGAAATCCGGAATGGTGTTGATCCACGCATTTTTGGACAAAATTTCTTTGTGTATTTTGTGTATCATGCGAAGTCGATGGCCATCGGTCGCAAGTGAATAAAAGTTCTCACCTATAAAACTCTAACGTCCCTCTGTCCAGATCTAGGCAGGAGCCGATGACGTCACCGGGCAGCCATGCCTGGCCGTACGGTGAGGTGGCCACGTTCCATTTCCTAATTCTCCCTCCGTCGTACGCGAACGAGTGTGCAGTGTCTCCCACTCCTGTGTCCATGGAGAAGATGCACGATGCTGTGCACCAGCCAATCTGGAACATTATTTTGGTACAAAATATGCAATTTTTTTAAATATGATTTGGAGGCACTATTTAAGGTGTTCTTCCTTTTCCTAAAATAAAAGTAGCCTAAGTTACCCCTTATAACATCAGCTATCTGCCAGTGAAAGTCCCGTCAATATTGGTGCAGCCGTTTTGGAGATTAGCCCAAACAAACAGACAAACAAAAATATTTTTTTTGTTATACGTACTGTATATACTTTTATATGCATTTAGTAAAAATCTGTAATTTTGGCATTATAAACAGACACTTCTATTTTATTTATTTCTATAGATTAAAATACAATCAAATCAAAGGTACAATAAGCATTTTAAAAATCAAATGAAAGCTCTATTTCAATCTTACCTGCATAATCCCCTTAGTTCCAAGCTGTACCTCATACATCCACTTGCCTGCGAACACGCACGCCGTGGCCCTGATGGTGGCGAAGCTGGACAGACCCTGGACGCTCACTCTCTCGTCACCCACCAGAACTAGGCGGCCAGTTCCTAGTGATGTCATGAAGGATGAGCAATCTACTTCGTACAGTGATTCTTCGCTTTTTATTTGCTGGTGTTATCTAAAGTCCTCAGGGCGACTCGATCTCCACAAAGGTTGCCCCACTCTAGGATTTCTCCTGTATCGTAGGTGCGTTTACAGACACAAATATTCACATGCACAAACGCCCAGACCCGGAACAGTTATTTGTAACCCATACAAATATTTGATCCGTGCGGGAATCAAACCAACGACCCGTAGCGCAGAAGCTAATCGTTCAGCCACTGCACCAAACGTGTCGTCATTTGCAACTCTTCTACTCTTCATGAGTTCCTACTCGCGAAATATTCGTGATGAGCAAATGCATGGAGATGGATATAAATGGAAATTCCTTGTGATATTTCGTTTAAGAGGAAGATTTTTTTAAACCGGGGAGATATTGTAATGTATAAAAGTGTCTGAGGCAACTTACTTACTCGTAGAAAAACATAAAATCACGCATGTATTCCCAAAGGGTTGGGGAAAGGTGTATAAACACCCTTATTTAGCCCTTACGTTGAAGTCCCATGTAATAGAGGGCGAGCCTATTACCATCAACCGGGCACAAATCAAAACTAAAGGCTGCTACAGAGGAATTCCACGCGTAAACGTCCAATAACTCTTTACCAGACCTGGGGATCCAGGACCTCACGGTCTGCAGTCGCGCTTGCCACCACTAGACCAACGAGGTAGTCAAAAACACTAATTTATTTATCTGTTTGTGTGCCCTCGTCTGGGAAGAAGCGTCTTAGTATCTTCCCAAAGCTGTTGTAGGATAATGTTCAAAGGAATACATTAATATTCGTACTGGATGTTGTTCACATCTGTATCAACGGATCAGTTAAACAAATGGCAGCTGCGCCGCGCCCCCAGGCGTCCCTCGCATCTGGCAGGCAGGATACTATAAAAATAACGGATCGTGTGTGAAGGCACCCATACATCTTAATGTACAGATCCGTTTTTTATACTGTTCCGGCATCCAGTTTTTGATAACAAAATGGAATGTGTCAAAATGTCGGACCAGTATTTTTTACTGGATTCGGAATACTGTCGTGTATGTGAACTCGCCCATACAACTACAGGCGCCATCACCAATATAAAAACAGATCCGCTAAAAACGGTCCTGTAAACAGTTTCTGTGTGAACTAGCGGTAAGAGTGGTATCGCTAGTGCGCTGGTCCAGTGTAGGGATAAGTGCAGCGCGCACGTCGGGTGACCACAACGTACGTGACGCGGGGGATGCATTCGCTCTATGGACGCTAGGTTGGTTATAATACATCACAATACTCATGCCTACGCATACGTCTACAGTAAACCGACTCTATTGAGTTACCCGTATGGGGACGGGTTAGAATATAAAAATTCCTCACCGCACGCTGCGAATAGACGCGTGTTGTAAGATTCAACAAAACCCAGCACGCTTAGTGGTAGGATCTATACGGTCTGCTACATGAAAGTAAAGCCAAGCAGTTTACCGTGTTCCGTCGAGTGTATGTGAGAGCCAGAGGGGTATAGGGGAATCCCTCTATATCTCTGTTCCTTGGATTCGTGTGCTCCATCTTAGGGCCGGTTGTTTCACGACTACATTACTAACGGGTAACAGTTAAAAATAGCGTTAACGATGGTTAAATAAAAATAAGCGTTGTTTCACGCTTTGTCGTTCTTGACATATTACGTCAAAAGACATACAACACTCTGCGTTTGACGGACGTTAAACATCCTACGTAATGGTGCGTCCAGACCTGACGAACGCGCCGCGAATGCGCCGCTCGCGCGCAGTTCGCGAGCCGCTCGCGAACTGCGCGCGAGCGGCGCATTCGCCGCGCGTTCGTCAGGTCTGGACGCACCATAATAGTTAATATTTGACTAATGTAACATACTTTTACTGATCGTTTGAAACAACCGGCCCTTAGACCCTGTCTGTGCTTACCATCAGGTGACACTAGGGCCAAACGCGACTAAGTAAAGAATAATAAAAAAAGAAACCTAAATTCTAATAAGTCACCAAACCGCAAAACACTATGGTGCAATTATCAAACTGTCTGCCGAGCGTGCCAGTGCTAATTACCTACAGTAATTATTCCGGTCCGTCCAGTGACAGTAGAGGCCAAGCTGACGTAACAGGCAGTAACGGGCTTTTGATGATGTTTCTAGGCACAGCTAGGAGACTGCTAAACAAGCATTTTTTTTGGTAACATCAGTATAATATGTACGAAGGTGTAATACGAATATATCGTCATAAAATACCGTACTGCGTCGTTGGTCTAGTAGTGGCAAGCGCGACTGCTGATCGGTAAGGTCCTGAGTTCGATTCCCGGGTCGGATTCAAAGTCAAAGTCAAAGTTTTTTATTTCAAATAGACCAGATTTCAGGCACTTTTAAAACGTCAAAACTAGGTGCACGGTTCCAAAAGGTAGGTTCTATGGAGAAGAGCCGGCAAGAAACTCCATGAATACTCTTTTCAAAATAGTAATTTATGACAATTCCATTACAGTAGTGTGAGAAATAGAATGAGAATAATGCAAACAACACACAACATTGTAACAAATAGAAAAATATGCCTTCTAGGATTGCCATAGCAGTTAAGGGCTGGCCAGTCCCGACAGACGGCACCCGTTAACGAGCATAACGTGCACATCCGCATCGGTCAGCTCAACCATATTGTAGGGAACCCAACGACCGGATAAACAACGCCACCATCAGCAAGACATTTAAGTGAGCATGACAGACTCATACAACCAGACAATAGGCAGTAATATGATATGATTGTAAGTGTATCATTAATAGCTGCATGAGCTGGATAAAGTGTTATTGGGTTTTTTAGTGTGGAATTCCTCAGTATCAGCCCGCAGTTTGGATTTGTGTCCGGTTGATGGCAATAGGCTCACCCCCTATTACATGGGACTTAAACATAACGGTGAAATGAGTGTGTTACTATACACCTCTGCCCAACCCTTCGGGGAATACAGGCGTGAATATGTTTGTTTGTTATGTTATGTATAAAAATATAAAAAAATATTGATGTATTCTTACTACTTGGTTGTGTGTAAAGCAGTGATAGCCTAGTGGTGTAACCGTTAGACTGCAAAGTCATAGGTCTCGTGTTCGAACTCAATGCACACACCTCTTGACTTTTCGGATTCATATGCGTATTGTATAATTATCACTTGTTTAAAAATGGTGAAAGAAAACATCGTGAGGAAACCGGCATGCCTGAGAGATATTTCTCGACGGCATGTGAAGCCAAGTCAGAGGCCCATGGGCAGCATAAACTCTGTCACCAGGTTGAAGAAAAAAAGAAGACTTGGTTGTATAAACTAACCTGTGGATGCGTCGAACACGACAATCTTTGGTCCAATTCTACCAGGTCTGTCATCTGTTGTTTCTGTTATCTGAAATAATGAAAATCTCACATTTTAATGTACCAGTGCAGTTTCGTTTTTGGTACATTATCACTTTGACCACAAAATCCTTTTGTTGATTTTGTTTTGGAACTGTTTTTCTCTGTCTCATGTAGAGGTGGCCTTTGGGGGTGACGAGCAGGGCAACCGCCCGGGGCCTCGCTCTTGCAGGGGCCTCGCGCATTCGCGCAACAACCCAAGTAGAAAAATATTAGGTACTAATAATACGAATGTTTATTTGAATTTCGCGCTTTATAAAACTGCATTTCTCGTCAAGCATTATCCTTAAAACTAATTCCACAAAGACAAGGGCCTCGCAGACATTTACCCGCTCGGAACCTCGCAATGGCTAAGGCCGCCCCTGGTCCCATGAAAGTATAGGTAAAAATGGAGATCACACTACAAACACCTACTGAAACTCGAAACATTTGGCCTTGATTATTTACTTTGGTGGTACAATTGTATTGTATAATTATATCGGTTTGGGTTGTTTGTTGCATTATATCCCACCTTCTGCATTTGCGGGCGAGACGGCGGTGCTGCATACTGCATAGGTATATACAAGCTTGATCAACTAGTTTGGCGGAATTGACACTAAATATTGTTATTGTATATTTGTAAGTCTTGGATTTCCGCAAAGTAACGCCTGATACCATTATTTAAGTAATATTCTATTTAGCCAGGTAGAACAAGCTACAATATAGGATGTAAACGAAATCATGTAATTCCTTCAAACCGCGTGATGTAGGTACTGCTGACATAGATTACCTCTGCACGGCATAATTTCGGATTCATTAAAAAAATTACAAGAAGTAAACATGTGTTCTTAACGTGAGGCATTTTAGCGCCTCAAGCGAATTGCGCGGCTGTCGCTCGCCGCGCGGTCATTTAACTCGGGGCGCTAAAATGTCTCACGTTACGAGCACATGTTTACTTCTTGTAATTTTTTTTAATGAATCCAAATGTATCCTGTGCGTGTTTAATCTATGTCAGCAGTACATTTGAAGGAATTACATGATTTCGTTTACACTCTGAATTCTTACTTCAGGGACAGGAGGTGCGTGTTTCTTGCTCGACTTGGACTTTTGGTTCAACACCTTAGCATCCAACATCTTCGGTAGGTTGTCTCGAATGTGACTCACGTACTTACTCCTTCTGAAAAAGTTTGTGTTAGCAATTCTTTGTCTCTGGAATGTTGGTCGATTAAAGTCAGAAAGCAGTTTACTGTGTTCCGTCGTGTATATGTGAGAGCCAGAAGGGTATAGGGGAATCCCTCTATATCTCTGTTCTTTGTATTCGTGTGCTCCAACTTAGACCCTGTCTGCGCTTACCATCAGGTGAGACTAGGGCGAAACGCGACCAAGTCAAGAATAAAAAGAGAGATATCAAAATATTTTTTTACGTCTAAGGGTCAGTTTTCGCTAAACGGAAAAATCCTCGTGCATTTTTTTGATGCCACTGAATAAAGAACTGTATTTGATGTCTGCGTGATACAGTTCGATGTTAAGTGACATAAAAAAATGCGCGAGGATGTTATCTTTTGGTGGAAACTGACTCTAAAGATATTAAACTCTAACTTAACTCTAGGATTTCTTCGTTTTGGTAAATGTCAGTTATTCGAACAGCTGCAGTAATCTCACACGCATATTCTCACGACCAAACGTTATATTATTATATCTATGGTTCATTATATTTTAAGTCTATGTTATTCCGTGGGAAATATTAATGATTGCAGCTGTTTTACGGAATGAAGAAACCAACAGAGGCCTGCAAAGGACCGAGTTTTATATCACTCCAGGGGAGAGGCCCTTGTCCGGCTGATCAGAAACACACATCGTATTTAGCCTACCCGTATACGGAGGCGGAGGCCGCGCAACAGCTATAGTACGACACAACTAAGAAATCGCATCGGCAAACTTCGTAAAACCGATCCCTTCCGAACTGAGTGCAACTACACGACCACGAATGTTTATTAGTACTGCAGTAAAAAAATATCTTTACGCTGACGCAATAAGTGCGAGTGGCGCGTAAATTAGCGACTGTCGTTGGTTGTTTGATCAAGTTTGCCGATGCGACTTCTTAGCCTTTGGCCAGACTGAAAACGCGGGCGCGGGGCGGGCGCGGTGCGGCGAGTTCAAACAGAAGAACTTCGTTTGAGTGTCCATAGTGGGCACGCGGGCGCGGGAAGCGGCGCGGGCTACTTGGCGCGGGGAGCGCGCGGCTAGCTCACGCCATAGCTCGTTCATACAAGTGGCCGCAGTGAGAGTGCGGGCGGCAAGCGACAACCCGCGCGGGAGTGGGGGATCTCAAACTAGTTCGAGCTTACCACGCGCGTTGTTGTGATGGCGTCTTCAAAATTAAATGTTGAAGAATTAATAAGTGCTATTCAAGCACTGTGGATGTCGAAACATCGTTTTTTAGTAAGAATTTTCCAGTAAAAATAAGTCTTCTTCATCCATATGATATTTTGACAAACACTGGACACGACAACGCTCAGAACGAAGCCACGCTCCACTGCGGACAGGTAAATCGCGCGCTCCCCGCACCGCGCTACCAGTCTGACCAAACAGTTATGTCGTACTGTACAGTTTTACTATCCATACAGTTGGGCAACGCTTTTGATGTCGAGCGATCCTCCCGTGTAGGAGTTGCCCAATTGTATGGATTGTAAAACTGTGTCTGATCCAGTGTTCACGACCTGAAGCCAGGAAGCTATCGTACCAGGGCCGTAAAATTATCGTACATGAATAAAAATTATCGTATCCATCAGGAGGCTATAATACATTAAAAATCATATGGAACGTGACAATAATATGTTGCAAACAGTGCTGCCAATAAAAAAATGTATCGATAATTAATCGTACGGTTACGAACGCTGGTCTGACTCTGAACCGTGTTGCCTGCGCGGCCTGCGCCTTCGTATACGCCTTGGCTTATAATTGTTGTTATTGATATTTCGACGCAGTATTCGTACTTATTGTATTGTTTGTGACAGGTGGCGCCACTTATCACGTTCCCAAGGTATTCACTGACGTCACGTTTGAAATTAAATATACGATGTACTTGTAGTTTAAACGGCGGCGTATTTCCTCAAAGAAAAATATATTTCTATTTGTTTCCAATCGCTAATACGTCAACGCTGCTTTAATGATTTAGCATTTAATCCCGTAAACCTCCACTGCTGAATATGGGCTTCCCAAAAACAAATAAAATGGTTAATTGTCATTATCACCAGGGTTGGAAAATGGATTGGGGATCGCTGTTTGTGGATATTGACATGCGAACTACGCAGCACGGCCATTGTCGAGCAGACTACAGCGACAATACCGACAACTCTCAAAGATGATGTCACAGAATTCTGCATCGCGCTATCAAGATTTGACACGCAGATAGTATATAGATGTAGTAAATCGTTGACTTTTTCAACGGTCGATCTAGTGGTGTTAATATTTTGAATGTTGATTTCGTGATTGTTTATCTAACGTATATATCCTATATACAAATTCCCAACATCAACCATTGGCATTGGCTGGACATCCTATTGGTTTCGCCAATAACTGCCCGGCTACGTAGAAACGGTCTAAAAGAAGGCCATTAAAAAAAATACACTCATTGAGTTGGCTGGTGACACTTCAGGTCTCTGTGGGTTCAACACAATGGGTTGGCGAGACCGCCTAGAACTGCAGGTGACGTAGAAATGTAACGCAAGGACCATCAACAAGGAGTACAATAGACGAAAAAACCGCCATTAGGCAGTAGGCCGCCAGGCATAAGACCCGACTGGTAGGAGGATATCCTCCCTTTTACGTAGGACGAACACCATTACCTCGTTCTTCCACATGCCCATCCTCGTGACGTAATTTCTTCAGTTATCTTAACGACGACACGTTTGGTGCAGTGGCTAAGCGATTGGCTTCTGCGCTGCGGGTCGTGGGTTCGATTCCCGCACGGAACAAATATTTGTATGGCCTACAGATAGTTGTTCCGAGTCTGGGTGTTTGTGCATGTGAAGATTTGTGTCTGTAAACGCACCCACGATACAGGAGAAATTCTAGTGTGGGGCAACGTTTTAAAAAAAAAAAAGAAAAAAAAAAAAAGAAAAAACGACACCCACAGGTGGGGAAAGGTCAGTGGCGTGCATTGCATATAGGCAATTAAGCAGTGCCTACCTCATAATATTTAATTAAGTACTCCATCTTTAACTATTACTATAAATAAAATAAGCGTGTATGGCTATGATTTCTTTTGGTCAGAATCGTTTGATATAGGCTTAAGCGTACAATTGAAAGGCGACATCGCCAGTGCCTGCCTACCTAGTCCGAAAACCAATGCACGCCACTGGGAAAGGGTAGCCTACTAAGCCGGTTATTTAAAAAAGTGATTACTAACTGGTTATGTCTATCCGTGTTGTCTTTCATGACCATATCATTGCCAAACACTCTTCTGACCGTGTCATGGACCTCTCCCTTCTCAGCAGAGTTACTGCAGACTCCGAACATGGACCGTAGAACATTCATCATGGCCTGGTTTTTGGGGTCCTTAGGATTTAACAGTTGGGCTTCGGTTTCTTCAATTATGGTATTAAAAACAATGCGTCAAAGCTGGTGTTAATTGTGAGAATTTTCCACTGTTCCTCGTTTTTCTATAGGCTTTTGCAAGTTTCTGTATCCCACTAGTGGGCTTCGCCAGTTAGCTCAGACCGCGAAAATCTAGAGTATACTCATATCTTATCATTTTCATCGTCAGCGTCAAAAAGGAATTTATCAGATCTTTTTCGGGATAAAACCAAGTTATCTCAGCACGAAGGTTAAGTTTTTATATAACTCTCTATTGACTATAAAAGAAAAAGGATTTTAACGAACTAAGTCTAATTTAAGATTCTATAGCAAAGTTTTAAACTACAAAAAGTAAAATATATTTCAAAATCATATGGTAGGTACTTGTCAAAAACGTAATGTCAATTTGATACAAAGAGTAAAATAATTATACCAATGATAACGTATTATAGACATATTGATGAATAAGGTTGGTTAGGAGTCAAAAAAAGGTAAGAAATACTCCTTTTTAGTTAATTGTTTCATTCCGTTATAACTGAATTTATTTTTACTGTTATAATATCTTCTAACGCATTATTTCTTTAGAAAATAAAAATGAAGACCCCTTTAAATAAAATTTGCTATTTTTATTATTTCCCACATGTTCTGCCTAGCTTTTTACCAACAATATTGGGGTCAGCTTTCAGTCAAATTGGATGCGGCTGAATACCAATATTTTACACGAAGTGTTATCGGTAGCTAGTAGCACTGGACAACGTTGATAAAGGAGGGTAGTCGTCAAGATGAATCAACGTACCCGAAGTTATAAAAACAGTGGTCATTCGACGGAGAAGAGGATTCTATGTCGAACAGCCGAAGAAGTCTGATTAGCTTGTCCTTAATTTCTGATATTGTGTAAATTATTATATTGTGAACTAGCTTCTGTAACTAACCACTAACTCAAATATAAGTACTCTCAGTGCTGGAGAGTCTATGTTGGTTTCATTTACTTTATTTACCATGCTCGCAATCCTGACATACCGATATTAGCTATAGCTGTAATGCTAGATGCACTATTACAAGATTCTGTTGTATATATTTTACAGAAGTGACTGCCATTAGACCTCCGCAATCCAGTTACAGGGCAACGCCGATATTTTAAGGTTAGACCAGTTGTCAGACTTTCTGAATTCTGACTTCCAGTAACGACTATCATAGGTATTCGTAGGTATGTCACCCAGGACCGAAGTGTTAACGTGTTCTCCGAGGCACGGAGGCGTCTCGATGTGTAATGAATGATCACCAATCTACGGACTGACCGCAGCAAGAAACTCGCAAATTGTATCATCCTCGCGGTTGGTAATTAGCCATGTACGTGTTTTGGGACATACATAAACTTACGCCTTTTTCCCATGGGGGTAGGTAGAAACTATAGAACGCCACAAGCTACTATCCTTACATACTCTTTTCGTTGCATTCACATTCATAAGTATACCTTGTCATACACGCACGCCGTTGAGAGTACTACGCACCGGTCCTTTGTGAAGAACATCACCAATAACATCGATGTATATGTCCTACTAGGGCGTCCTCTACCGACGTTTTAGGACATCCGGTACCTTATCACAAAACGCAATATGCCTTCAAATATTTTTCACATACATTTAAATCACACAAAATTAGGTTTCTAATCGCTTCAATAATCGGCCCATTCAAGCGATTGAATAACAGTAACAAATAAACATTTCTCTTGTTACCCGACGGGCTATAAATTTTAATGGCCTGCAAACCGTCCGGGCCTCCTCCCGGAATGAGGCCCAGCATTGGTCCTTTCCTTATTTTGAACCGTTCTCGTTCTTATTTATTGGTTTCGCAGGGTTCCATGTGAAGGTCTATTTATATGCGCATTTTTAAGATGGTTGGAATGTTTCATTGTTTTCCTTTCGTTTGTTTTTATAGGATTTAAGATGTTTTGTATACAAGGTTGGTCGGAAAGGAGGTGCTAATCCGCGGGTCACTTAAAGTATCACTGATGACTGTTTTAAATCAAGTGTTAAAATTTAAATATTCAATAATTTTTATTTCCTTGCAAAAGTATTTTAATTCGACGACACGTTTGGTGCAGAGGCTGAGCGATTGGATTCTACGCTACGGGTCGAGTGTTCGATTCCCGCACGGAACAAATATTTGTATGGTCTACAGATAGTTGTTCCCGGTCTGGGTGTTTGTTACAGGAGAAATCCTAGTGTGGGGCAACGTTTTCTTAAAGAAGTAGAGGAAGAGAAGAAGATTTTATTTATTTTCAAAAATTCTACATTCCTGCTTTAATTACAAATTCAGAAAACGGAGCTTATAACCCGTGACCCCCGTGGTCTAAAATGTAAACACAGTAGATCATAGCTGAGGATTTTTGAGATTTTAGCGTGTTTTTTTATGAAATCTTTGAACAGCTATTTCTCTAAAACTATTGACTTTTGGGGAAAGTGATTGAACAAAAGTTATTCATTATTATCAGTACTTTCGGATTAGTACCCCCTTTCTGACTAACCTTGTATAATGTACGCGGCTATCTCGTACTGTAGTGATGTGTAGTGCGTAACGTTGGGAGAGGCCTTTGACTAACTGTGCGACAAATAAGTTAAATGCGGTTTAGGTAGGTACAAACATTACAATTAAAAATACATTTAAAAGAAGTATTGTTTCCTTTATTTTTATTACATCCTAACCCAAACATCGTAAAGTTACGTTTTAATAAACAATAAACATTTTTTCCCGTGCGTATAACTGAGGCCAGTAAACTTTAATAGCCTGTAAAATTGTCGCGCAGGCCCGTCCCTCCAGTCCATGGCGTCGAATGGGATCAAAATCGAAACTCATATATTATTATTTCTGGTCATTTCACTGAGTTATTTTATATTAAGAGACCTGTATAATTCACTGCCTCGTCGGTCTAGAGGTGGCAAGCGCAACTGCTGATCGTGAGGTTTTGGGTTCGATCCCCAGATCAGGCAGTGTTATCGGTTTTTCTGTGTAGAATTCCTTGCAGCCCGGAGTTTGGATTTGTGCCTGGTTGATTGCAATAGGCTCACCCCCTATTACATGGGACTTAAACATAACGGCGAAATGAGAGTGTTACTGTACACTTCTGCCCAACCCTTCGGGATATACAGGCGTGATGTTATGTTATGTATATTATTCATGATATTTTTAGAATTGTATGGTAACTATTTTATCGAAAAGGTGTTGTATAATCCGATCACTCTACAGCAAGCACGGCAGTCGCATTTGAGGCCAAAATGATCAGAAAATAACGATGGTGCATAGTTGTCGAATAGATGGGGCTCGTAGCTAATTACCAACCGCGCGGATCATACGATTTGTGAGGTTAAGCTGCGCTTGCCGCGGTCAGTCTGTGGATGGGTGACCGTAAGTTACACATCGAGACCCCTTCCTGCCTCGGAGAGCACGTTAAACAGTCGGTCCCGGGTGTCATACGAATACCTATGACAGTCGTTACGGTACCTAAGTCAGAATCCCGAAAGTCTGACAACCGGTCTAACGTTAGGATATCGGCATTGCCCAGTGACTGGGTTGCGGAGAGTCTGATGGCAGTCGCTCCGTGTAAAATACGGGTATTCAGCTGCATCTGGTTAGACTAGTAGCTGACCTTAACATAGTTGGGAAAAGGCTGGGTAGAACGTAGTTGTCGAGAAGATGGATCGTTGAAACATACCGTGCGATGGACGTGGAACTGTCAAAATGTAAGCTATTACGATTGCGAGTGTATTACGCAATTTGGGTGCCAGTTAAGTGTTAGGGCCTGTGCACACCACGTTTTTTAAACGCGCCGACGACGCGCGTTTACTTCAAACTCCATACATAAAAAAACGATATACACATTTTTTAAGTATGGAGTTACACATTAACGCGCGTCAACGGCGCATTTAAAAAACGTTGTGTGCACAGACCCTTATTGGGTTTTATCTGTTCTCAGTATCACCCAGGGAATTGGAATAATTGTGAGTAACCGACTTAATACCGACATTTGTAAAATGAGTAGCAACTGTTCGACTTCTGGGGACCATTTGGAACTATAAGCGTGTAATACGAGAACGTGTTTCTTCTTTTTTTTTGTTTAATGCTTTTACACACTGTCGCCGATGCTTGCTAACGATATGATCCACGTTCGAATGCAATCTCCGTAACCAATGCCCACTTGGTAACGGAGGGCTTACCGGCGAGATCGTATCGGCAATACGCTTCGTTCATAATGGGTAAAGGCCTTTAATAAACTCCCTATTTAGAAAAAAAAAATAATGTTGTGTAGCAATGGAAGCCTAAATACAATAATAAGGAACACTTTGCGAATCAAACTGCATTCGCAAAATTATACTAGAATCCCAACACACACACCCGACAATCGAAATCATACACAACGCTCTCCAAGGGAAATAAACAAGAGTTCCACGTGTAAACATCGATTAAAGCGTGTCCGTTGCATGAATCGATTTGTTCAAATCGATTATATTTAGACTGTAGTGCTTACACGACTGGCCGTTAATATTACGAAACAACTTGTTTTGGAAACAAGGAATCGAATTTAAGTTGGTTCAGAGTGATGTGACATACATACTTAGACGACACGTGACTCGAGGGTTAGGTAGATTTTACTTATTACACTACATAAACATACAACATGTTAGAAAACTCATTTGTGAGTTAAGCTCGCCTTTGTACATGAATTTACCAACAAAACCGTATTATATATTATTATTTTGTGTACAATAAAGAATAAGAATAAACAAACAGGTCACCGATGTCAGAATATTTGGTTTCACTAGGTGGAAAGTGTAGGTACTATTGCAGTGCCCAGTGGCGTAACAACATATAGGGTGGCAGGGCTGTCAAAATGCCACGGACCCCCGGCCCGACGGGGCAACCAGCACGACTGGGCGTAACTATTGGGTGGTAGGGCTGTTAAAATGCCACGGGCCTCTGACCCGATACCCAATGGGGCCCCCAGCCCAAGAGGCCACGAGCTCAGAAGTAACCTAACATTTTTAACAAAATAAAGTAAAAATTATAAATTTGTAATTCTGTTGAGTAGTTACTTCACTGATTTATTAAAATTAAATTACAACGTGACGATTTTTACTGGGGCCCCATCCAATGAATTTGCCTCGGGCCTCTGATGGTATAGTTACGCCATTGGCAGTGTCGTAACTAGGGCGGTGCGAGCGGTGCACAGGGTGCAGATCTGGGGCGCACTCGGGCGCAGATATCTTGGTGTACCCTGCGAGTATTTTAGAGGGTGCAGTATCAGAAACTCGCACTAAAAGCACAAAAAGCTAGTTACGGCACTGACCAAAGAAATGTGAATTGACTTATCGTAGTAAATTGTATAAATCTATCTGTTCTTTCACAGAGTCCAACAACAAAAACTTTGCCATGCCTCGACTGTTGAGGTCATCATCATCGTCGAGTAAGACCATTACCTATATTATAAAGAGGAAAGATTTGTATTTTGTATGTAACGAATAAACTTAAAAACTACAGGACCGATTTCAAAAATTCTTTTGTCGTTAGAAAGCTACATTATCACTGAGTAACATAGGCTACGGGCGGAGCCGTGAGGACACAGCTATTTTAAAATATATGGAAAACGATGCAGCGTTGACGCTGCGACGACGCAACGCAACACAACGCACTAATGAGGCAGAGCTCTTAGTCAATAAAGTTTAAACTACCGTTCGACAGCTGTTAAATTCTATGGCACTGTGGTTCCGGAATCAGAACTCGTTGATACCATGTTGTTCTTCTAAACAGCCAGTTCCATCTTTACCATAAGGGCACGTGGGGCACGAGCCCAGGACCCCCGGTCTAAAGGGGGCCTCGAAATGCCGAAACCCAGTGCAACCATGTATTTTTCAATAAATCTATTTTAAAAATCACATCGGTTTCTTAGTTCAACGCATCATTAACAAAGCACTTAGATAACTAGGGTTGCACAGCAAAACGTTGCTCAGCAGAAGTTTTCTTTAATTTGAGACAAATTGTTGCTAACTTCAGACTTTGTAACTTTTCACTACCATATTAAAACAACTTGAACTACAAGTTAGTGTCAATGTAATATCCAATTATGTCACTGAACAAAAGTACATTCTGATGTTATTCGCGTTATTTTTGGCTATCCAAAAGGGGCCCAAATTCTCTGTGCCCAAGGGCCCCTGCATAGCCTAAGACAGCTCTGTAAACAGCGCATGTAGTACGTCAGTTCATATTATATCAATGTGTAGAAATGTGTTCAGTAACTGATGCACTATTCTACTACGATATTTCCTGATAATTTCGCAATGACCTGTAGTTTACAGTTTACATAATAATTTCTGAATTCTAAATACATTAATACTGTGGAATTCACGTTATTTAGGAACCATCGCCATCCATCTGGTTTGTGTCCGTCTGTCATTGATGATAAAGGTGGTTACAGACGTCGCTATTTCAAACAGGGAAGGCGATTCTCGGAAATACCTAGGTAATGATATTATTGTTTCTTGAATAAATAAAGACTGCATTATCTGTTCCCATGCGTATTGCATTGATGGGACTTTTAGCTACGTATGTTAGTAGTACGCAGTGATAGCTTGGAGTCTGTATGCTTGCGTTAACGGTGATGGAAAACATCGTGTGGAAACCTGCACACCTGAGAGGGCTCCATAAAGTTCTCGATGGTGTGTGTAATCCGCCAACCCGCACCAGGCCAGCGTGGTGGACTAAGGCTTAAACCCTTCTCATTCTGAGAAGAGCCCCGTGCCCAGCATTGGGATAGTATTGGGCTACTTATGGGAGTATTTCACTTTACGACTTGGAGGGGCTCGTGGTTAATTACCAACTGCGCGGATCATACCTTTTGCAAGGTTAAGCTGCGATTGTCACAAGGTCACTTCGTGGATGGGTGACCGTTCGTTACACATGACCCTTCCGTGCCTCGGAGAGCACGTTAAACAGTCGGTTCCGAGTGTCATACGAATACCTGTGACAGTCGTTACGGGTAGTCAGAAGCCCGACATTCTGACAACTGGTCTAACCTTAAAATATCGGCATTGCCCAGTAACTAGGTTACGGAGGTCTGGTGGCAGTCGCTCCGTGTAAAATACTAGTATTCAGTCGCATCTGGTTTGACTGGAAGCTGACCCCAACATAGTTGGGCAAACGCTAGACAGAACATAAAACTATATGATTTGGCGCTTAACCTTTCAAGGTTACAGGCATGTTTTTCATAACCGATATTATTTATATAACTTCTTGTTATTATAAGACCTTTCAACACCACAATAACTCCAGCCACAATAGCCTTCTATCCTAAAAAATAGCTCGTCCAATCACCAATAGTTTATAGTAATAATAAATTGTACCAATAAAACTACTTCTTTCCTGTAAACAGTTTTATTATCTCCCTGTCTGCTAGACTAGAAATTATTGCGCCCAAATTGTAGGACGTCCTCTCTAGTGATGTGACGCAGTATTGGGACCGAGACTTTGAATATTGAACGGGATTTATTTAAAAGCATAAACATCTCGCCTTATATTCCCCAAAGGGTTTGGCAGAGGTCTTTTAGTACAACCTCGTTTCGCCAGCTATGTTTAAGTCCCATGTAATAGGGGCCGAGCCTATTGCCATTAACCGGGCACAAATCCAGACTCCAGGCTGCTACTGAGAAATTCCTAATGGAAAAACCCAATAACACTTTGCCCGAGCTGGAGATCGAACCCAGGTCCCCATGCTCAGCAGTCGCGTTTGCAACGATTAGATTAACAAGGCAGCCAATTATTTAAAAAAAATTAAGGCAGTTATTTAAAAGCACTTTATAATTAATGAAAATAACAATAAAAAAAAATAAGGCTCACTTCAAAAATAATGCTTTCCACAACAAAATAATGGTTGCACTTTAATTTTAATACTTCTTACTTTCAAAATAATGGTAAAATGATAGTATTTTTCATGGGATAATCCTCATGCATCTCCCTCAGTCGGGGTCAGCTTCCAGTCTACTACCCGTACTACTTCTAACTACCCGTAACGACTGTCATATGTATTTGTATAATGGTGCGTCCAGACCTGACGAACGCGCCGCGACTGCGCCGCTCGCGAGCTGCGCGCGAGTGGCGCGCGGCAGGCGCATTCGCGGCGCGTTTTCAGGTCTGGACGCACCATAACACCCGGGACCGACTGTTTAACGTCTTCGCCGAATTGAATGGAATTTCGAATACTCCCTAAAATATTATGGAACCTCACTAGTACCTCTATTTATTCAGCCGGACTCGGGACCTTGATGTGACAAATAGAGCACAAATACTCAGTGTTGTAACAAATATGGACTTTATACGAAAGTTTTCTTCATTTTTACGTTATGAGGCTCCAACGAACTAGGTTACCATAACGTCGATAATCACTCATTTGTTTACGAAAACTCCCCCAATGTTGTTAGCATTGTAATTAAAGATGTTTGTGTTCAAGTTGACGACTTTATTTGTTGTAAGTTTTTTTGACTTTTATGTTTTCTTGCGGAGTAATGTTCTTCTTTTCGTGTGACTAATCCGGTGTCAGAGTTTATGCCGCCCATGGGCCTCTGACTTGGCTTCACATGCCGTCGAGAAATATCTCTCAAGCATGCCGATTTCCTCACGATGATTTCCTTCACCGTTTTTAAGCAAGTGATAATTATATAATACGCACATGAATCCGAAAAGTCAGAGGTGTGTGCCTTGGGTTCGAACTCGAGACCTATGACTTGGTAGTCCGACGACTACACCACTAGGCTGTTGCTACTGAGGTTATAAAATGCATAGCTTACAATACACATGACTCAAAAGACTACAATTCACTTTAGAGTCGAACTTATTACAACTCCCCAAAGCACGTGGCCATAGAGGCAAAGTACCTTAAATATTAAAGGTAGCTTTACCTATGTTCAGTTTTTAAAAACAAAAACGAACCGTTTTGCTTACCAATGGTAGTATTTTTATCGTCAAACTGGGGATCTAAAAAGCCCAGTAAGCTAATTTTAACTTTTTTTTTTTTTTTTTTCGTTGGAAAATCCTCATCATGGATGTCCCTCGCCTGGTGAAGGCGAGGGGGTCTGCCGGACTCTTACCGGCTAAAAACCAACGGTGCTCCTTCTCCTGACCGTTCGGCCAGGGTCGCGGGATTCGCAAAGCATGCACCGCAACCCCGGCAGGTCCCGGTCCGCCAACCCTCGGGGGACCTCTCCTCCTGAGAAGCGCGCACGGAACACAGCGCGCCGCCTTCTCGGGCCTGTTACTGGTCGGGCGGCGGGTCCCCTAACCCACCGCCCGCAGGCCACACACTAGGGTGGCTGGAGATCGTCGCGTACGCGCGCCCTCCGGCGCCCGGTGCGTCTGGTGCGGGAAGGGAGGAGAGCACACCGCTCCCTCTCCCTCTCCGCTTCCTCCTTAGTCGCCATCACCCCCTCGCAAAAGGAGGCGATGGCTTCCCACGCACTCTCGCTCCCGACCATGGACACAACCACGGCCGGAAGCGAGAAGTCACCGCCGACCACCGCGACTAGTTCGCGGCGCTGCGATCCCCAAGCTGGACACGCCTGCAGCGTGTGCAGTGCCGTGTCCTCGGGGCAGTCGCAGTGGTGACATCCGGGCGTCTGCTCCCGGCCTATACGACACAGGTACTTCCCGAAACAACCGTGTCCCGAGAGTACCTGCGTCAGCCGGAAGCTGAGGGCGCCATGCCAAGCTAATTTTACCTGTGAAAGCTTCTTTCATATGGGAGGATCTACTATGCAAAGCTATGAGGACTTTGCTTCATTATTAGTAAATATACAAAAGTCTCAATTTTAACCAATAACGCCACGTAAATTATACATCGGCCATTAAAGGCGATTTCATTTTATAGAAGTAAGAAATACTCTATTCAACAGTTTTCAGTCTCTTGCCTGAGCCACTCTAAGCAAAATTCTATTTGCATGTTTAATAAATGCAACATCGCTGCACAATATTTAAATGGAATTTTAACATACAGTATATCGAAATACATATCGAGAACCCTTCGTGCCTCGGAGAGCACATAAACAGTCGGTCCCGGGTGTTATACGAATACCTATGACAGTCGGTACGGGAAGTCAGAAGCCCGAAAGTCTGAAAACCGGTCTAACCTTAAGATATCGGTATTGCTCAGTAATTGAGTTGCGGAGGTCTGATGGCAGTCGCTCCGTGTAAAATACTGGTATTCAGCCGCATCTGGTTAGACTGGAAGCTGACCCCGGCTAAGGGAGATGCATGAGGTTGTCCTCATGCATCTCCCTCAGCGGGGTCCCATGAAAAATATAAAGATAAACATAAAGGTTAGGTTATGTTAGAACTGTGATCACTCAACGCACGAGCGAAGCGAGCGGTGAGCGCCGACGAGTGCCAGAAATAGCCAGAAACGATTTGCCGATCACTTTCCACCCATTCAGAAATAAGCTGACCCCAACATAGTCGGGAAGAAAGCTCGGCAGAACATTTCGAGACAGCTTCCGCGCTGTGAATGTTTACTTAAAATTTTCAGTCAAATTTCCATCTCAACTTAGACAGTCCTTCAGTTCAAGTAAAGTTGGAACACCAGTGCTGGAAGTTGTAACTAGTTAACAAACAAAGATTTCAATTACGCGCTAGTTGCTAGTTGCAAGTCGGGACTGGGTGGACTTAATATTGTTAGCAGTTGGGGCCCGGTACTCTGTGAAGCTGTTACAAAGAGTGCTAATTTGGACTGGTATGTAGAGCAGGTTTTATTTAACACTAGCTGTGTCCTCACGGCTCCGCTCGCGTAAGAAGTTTTATTCCAGCAATAAATATAGCTTATGTTACTCAGTGATAATGTAGCTTTCTAACGGCAAAAGAATTTTTGATATCGGTCCAGTAGTTTTTAAGTTTATTCGTTACATACAAAAATACAAATCTTTCTTCTTTATGATATTAGTATAGAAGTATAGATATAGATAAAATCACGCCTGTATTCCCCGAAGGGTTAGGCAGTGGTATTACGTAATACCCTCATTTCGCGGTTATAAGTCCCATGTAATAGGGGGCGAGCCTCTTGCCATCAACCGGACACAAATCCAAACTCCGGGCTGTTACTGAGGAATTCCACACGGAAAATACCAGTAAAACTGTCCGATCTGGGGATCGAACCCAGGACCTCACAATCAGCAGTCGCGCTTGCCACCACTATACCCACGAGGTAAGTAGGAGGTTTTATTTATCATTCAAAGATAATTATAACGAGATCGAGGTCAAGACTGGACCCATCTAATCTAACATCTAATCTATCTAACTAATATTACATAACATTACATCACGCCTTGCATTCCCCGAAGGGTTCCGCAGAGGTGTTTTTAGCACACCCTCGTTTCGCCAGTTTTTAAGTCCCATGTAATAGGGGGCGAGCCTATTGTCATTAATCGGGCAAAAATCCAGACTCCGGGCTAACTATTATTATTAAACGTGAAACTGTGGATGTTTGTGAGATTGTGAATTTGTATGTTTGTTAATAAATCACGCCTTAACAGCTGAAATTTGGCACACACACGCACATGAGCTGGATAAGGACATAGGATACTTTTATCCGGGTATATGAAGTAGTTCCCCCAGGATGCGAGTGAAACCACGGGCAACAGCTAGTTCTCTGCCTACCCTTTTCCCAACTATGTTGGGGTCAACTTCCAATCTAACAAGATGCGGCTGAATACCAGTATTTTACACGGAGCGACTGCCATCAGACCTCCGCAAGCCAGTTACTGGGGAATGCCGATATCCTAAGGCTAGACCGGTTATCAGACTTTCGGGCTTCTGACTACTCGTAACGAGTGTCATAAGTAGACATCGGATTATATGCTCTATCAAAATGCCAAAATTCCTCTTAGCCTTTTCCCAATTATCTTGGGGTCAGCTTCCAGTCTAACCAGATGCGGCTGAATACCAGTATTTTACAAGGAGCGACTGCCATCAGACCTCCGCAACCCAGTAACTGGGCAATGCCGATATCCTAAGGTTAAACCGTTTGTCAGACTTTCGGGCTTCTGACTACCCGTAACGACTGTCATAGGTATTGGTATGACACCCGGGACCGACAGCTTAACGTGCTCTCCGAGGCACGGAGGGGTCTCGATGTGTAACAAATGGTCACCCATCCACGGACTGACCGCGGCAAGCGCAGCTTAACCTCGCAAATCGTACGATCGGCGCGGTTGTTATTTAGCCACGAGCCCCTCCAAAATGCCAAAATATGTATGCAAATATGCACTAAAAAAGGGCGAAATATGCACGAAATATGTACAATCAAAAAACCATTTATTATTAGAATTTACGTTTATTTTCATATTATTTCTACAAGGTTAGTCGGAAAGGGGGTACTAAGCCGCGGGCCACTTAATGAATCACTGATGATTGCTTTAAAGAAAGTGTTAAAATTGAAAAATTGTTTGTTTTTAACTGTTTTTTTTCTCATTTGGCGGCTTCTAACTTAAGGAATATACCTACCTACCCCAGGCTAGCTAGTAATAGTAGTTACATGGCGTAAATTAAGGATAAAAAGAGATTAAAAAAATACTCATACGAGACTATGTATTGAAAGTACGAGATATTTGACAGCACTGGTACGAGAAAAAAAAATCGCCATCTGGCAACCCCGTGTAGATAGGATTCAGTGCGCTCCATAGAGGAAAGTAATATATGGTGCGCTCGCTGAGTTTGTGCGAGGTGGACGTGTCGAAGGCATAATACAACACGCCTAACACGTATAACTACTGAAATAAGCACTGTCAATGAAAAAGTACCAAAATATGCAATAACACTATAAAAATAGAATTATATGCATTTGCATATGCAAACATGCAAATTCAGATAATCCGATGTCTAGTCATAAGTATTCATATGACACCCGGCTCACTGAGGCACGGATGGGTCTCGATGTGTGACGTACGGTCGCCCATCCACAGACAGACCGCGGCAACCGCAGCTTAACCTCCAAATCGTATGATCCGAGCGGTTGGCAACAGCTAGATAAATAACAAAAAAAGCATATGAAAATAATATTCAAGATACGGTATGGTTTTTAAAGACTGTAGGTGATAGGTACGACCCATAGTCAGGTCCATAATACTTCTTACCTATATCATAATGTACTATAATGAAATACTAATATTTTCAAAGTCAGGAGTCCCCTGGCTCCTGCCGGGGTTGCGGTGCATGCTTTTGCGAATCCCGCGACCCCGGCCGAGAGGTCAGGAGATCCTTCTCCTGACCGTTCGGCCGGGGAAAATAATTACCGCTAAAATCCAACGATGTTCCTACACCGTTGGTTTTTAACCGTAATTTTTTTAATTTTAATTGTAATTAATGTAGTGTTGTAATTTATTTGTTATTTTTATAGTTTTAATTTATAATTGTTTTTCTATTCCAATGTAATTGATGTTTTTTTTAAATCTTTGAATTATACTGTATTTTAATCTAAGTACTTGACATTTTAAATTCAATGTAAATTTTAATTTTGTCATATAATTCCGTTTTAGTGTTTTTATTTTTATTATTGATTAAACAAGTGCTGTGCACACCTATAAGTGACGAATTCACCACAAAACTGTTGAAATAGAATATTATTTAATGTAATGATTTAGTGAATAAGTGTTTGGTGTGCCAATAAATAAATAAGTAAGAGTCCGGTAGACCCTCTCGCCTTCCGCGGGCGAAGGATATCCAAGATGATTTTACGATGATAAAAAAAGGTCCATAATACTTGGGGTCTTGAAGTCTTGGTAGGTACCTAGCCACTGTGATATACACGGGACTCGATAGGACATAATGTTGTTACCCGTTCCCAGAGCTTCGAGAGTGCTCTGTGGAGTTGCTACAAGCTCGGGGTAAAGTGGATTGTGTGATGAGGCTAGGGTTGTCATCTATTTGTACAAAAAATATTATGTATTACGGTTGGAAAAAGAAAACAAAAAATATTTTTTCGAGATAAAAGCAGTTTTTTACAGTCTTAAAGTTATATTTTTCCAGTGAATACTATTGCAACAAAGTCGAAAACAAAATAAACGAATAGCAAAATTCTGAAAATAGACAGAATATTTTTGATCATTTTATTTTTATTAAACAGTACCTAATAAGTATAGTATATTTTTATTAAAAATAAGTACCTAACTATAGTATTTTTTTTTAATAAATATTTAATTGGCAACCCTAGATATATGTGTTTTATGTTATGAAGAGAGTCGTATAATGTGAATGTTCAAAGATTTGCTTAAGTGTGGATCGTCCCGGCAAAAACGGCAAAAAATAGGCCGCACCCTTAGGAGCGGCAGAGGTGTACTATTGGGTGTACAATAGTACACATGTTATTCGTTTCATGTAATACAGGGCGTGCTTACGGCCAATTATCAAGAATTTCCCATCAGAAAATCCCAGTAACTCTGCCTAATCTGAGAATTGAATTTAAGGCCTCACAATAAGCCGTGCTTGCAACCGTTAAGACAATTGACGACACGTTTTGGTGCAGTGGCTTTCTGCGCTACGGGTCGTGGGTTCGATTCCCGCACCGAATACTTGTATGACCTACCGATAGTTGTTCCGGGTCTGGACGTTCGTGATGAAGATCTGTGTCTGTGATACAGGAGAATTACTAGTGTGTGGAAAAGTTTTTTTAAATGTAAAAAAATCGGCATTCGGCATTCTTTACAACACGAAATCAAAATACATTGAAACTAAAAATACTTGTTACTTTAAGCTGCCACTTTTTCAATTCGGCTCCAGACCACGGTTGACCGTGGAGAGCTGGTGAGTAAAAAGCAATTATTATAAAACGCTCCTGTGGTTAATGCGGTCCATGATTGGTGACCCCTGTCGGCCGGCAAATTAACTCGTAGTTCAGATTAAAATCTCTCGCCCGTTACTAAAATACACAATTTACGTAAAGTACTTATTACTTGGTGGTACCTACTAAATTATTTGTACTAAATTGGTAATTACGGCGTAAGTCATAAAATAAACTACTTTATTTTTAATACTGCCCTCGTTGGTCTAGTGGTGGTAAGCGCGACTGCTGATCGTGAGATCCTGGGCTCGATCCCAGGGTCGCGCAGTGCTACTAGGTTTTTCCGTGTGGAATTCCTCAGTAGCAGCTCGGAGTTTGGATTTGTGCCAAGTTGATGGCAATAGGCTGGTCCCTTTTTATATGGGACTTAAACATAACGGCGAAATGAGGGTGTTACTATACACCTCTGCCTAACCCTTCGGGAAATACAGGCGTGGTCTTCTCTTCTTTTCGTGTGGTTAGTGACTAACCTGGTGTCACAGTTTATGCCGCCCATGGGTCTCTGACTTGGCTTCACATGCCGTCGAGAAATATCTCTCAGGCATGCCGGTTTCCTCACGATGTTTTCCTTCACCGTTTTTAAGGAAGTGATGATTATACAATACGCACATGAATCCGAAAAGTCAGAGGTGCGTGCCTTGGGTTCGAACTCGAGACCTATGACTTGGCAGTCTGACGGTCACACCACTATTAGGCTGGACATCCACCAGAGCTGTGCGAGGGAAATGTGTAATGCGAAAATGTGTAGCGAGGATGTGAAACGGTGTGACCCTTTCCACCAGAGCTGTGCGAGGAACGGGTATTGCGTAATGTGTTAATGTGTACAAATGAGCCGTGGCGGGAGCGGTACACATTCCTCGTAACACATTCCTCGCAACACATTCCTAGCAACACATTCCTCACAACACATTCCTCACAACACATTTCTCGCTTGTTTTGTATGAACAAAAACCTCGCACTGCTAGACCCATATCCACCAGAGCTGCGTAGAGCAAAGCTAGGTAAATGAAGTGATTCTATTGGTGCTTACAAAACACATTCCTCGTTACGCAGCTTAGCACAGCTCTGGTGGAAGCTCAGCCTTACATGGGACTTACATAAGGGCGAAATGAGGGTGTTAGTATACACCTCTGCCCAACCCGTCGGGGAATACAGGCGTGATGTTATGTTATGATTATTTTTAATGGGCGATAATCAACACACTTCGTATGAATGTTATTAGCGCACAAACAAATACAGCTGCTCAGCCACATCTCATGATCCATTAGTCATCTTATACAAGAAGAAAATAGACCATTGTTGCAGGAATTAAAAGAAAAATGATAATTGAAAATAGAAATGATTTTTATTTCTGTGAATAAATCAGTTATAGACAATTTTTAAAGGCATTGTAATTTTTTTTTTAAGAATATACAGCTCCGCCATTTCCTATCTGACTAGCTCTGAGAAGAAAAGTCTATACGGTCCCCCTGGCTAGCTACCACCCTCACATGAAAGTTCGGCGCCAACCAGTTTACTGTGTTCCGTCGTGTGTATGTGAGAGCCAGAGGGCCATAGAGGAATCTTTCTTTATCTCTGTTCCTTGATTCGTGTGCTCCATCGTGCCGCACACTATGATTTCTCGTGTCTCATGGGTGCGTTTACAGACACAAATCTTCACATACACAAATGTCCAGACCCAAAAACTGTTTGTAGGCCATACAAATATTTGATCCGTGCGGGAATCGAACCCACGACCCGTAGCGCAGCAGCCAATCGCTCAGCCACTGCACCAAACGTGTCGCCAAACATCGAAACTCATTTTGTAATAATGGCTAACCAAATAATATCTTCAGTGCTCCAATTGTAAATTACGGTTCGACCTACTTTGTTTGAATGTAGCCGACAAGCAATTTGAATCAATGAATTTAGTAAAAAACTGGCCGAGTCAAACGGTAGAGAGACGACGAGTTACGTAGGTCTGACGTCATATCAAATATGACGTCAGAACTTAGCTAAGAAAGATTCTTGACCATCGTGATCGTCGTCACACAATAGTCGCTTACAACCGTACCGCCGAATAAGATGATTCACATAAAAAAAAAACTGATCACCATCAAACAGTTACAAAAGTGGAAAAGACACTAGAAACATAACATAACATCACAACATCACGCCTTGTAGGTATTCCCCGAAGGGTTAGGCAGAGGTGTTTTAGTCACACTTAATAATAATAGTTATAGGGAGCGAGCCTATTGCCATTAACCGGGCACAAATCCAGACTCCGGGCCGCTACTGAGAAATTCCTAATGGAAAAACCCAATATCACTTTGCCCGACCTGGGGATCGAACCCAGGACCCTATGCTCAGCAGTCACGCTTGTGACCACTAGACCAACAAGGCAGTCACTAGAAACTTGTGTGCAAAAATCTTTTTCTTTTGTAGTTGAAATAACAGCGGTGATTGCGTAGCGGTTGAACGGTTGCATTCCATGCAGAAGGGTCTGAGTTCGATTCCGGTCCGCACCTCTGACTTTTTGAATTCATGTGCGGATCAGGGGGCTTACTCCCGACAGCTTCGAGTTCTGAATCGATCAAGTTTAATTCGAACTACTGCCAATTCTAAGTCTTGAAATCGACACAAGCACATAACTATGCGCAGAACAGAATAAATATCTACAACTAGGTACTGAAGTACCTAGGTCCGGCGCAACCTGGGCAATCCAGCCCAGCTACCAACCTTGCTGAGTAGCTAATCATTTCACCACGCCATGAGATTATCTCATACATCTCTTGTCGACACGACAAAAGAAGAATTCCAAGATTCTAATGTTTATATATTTATAAAAACAAGACATGTATGTAAACTGTCCTTCAAGCTGTTTTCTTTCCAACGACAGACATCAAAGGCAGTTGATCAAAGAGCTCTATCTATAGTGACGACATCTGTTAGCCGTGATATAACTTGTATTAGATTGATCGTATTAATCGACGCCCTACGCGATAGCTGTGAGAATAGTTAAAATAAATATAGGTATGTAGGTAGGTGCTGAATGGTTCCTAGCATAACATACCACCACGGCTTTTATTCCCCGAAGGGTTCGGCAGAGGTGATTTTTAGTACCCCCTCGTTTCGCAAGTTGTATTTAAGTTCCATGTAATGGGGGCGAGCCTATTGCCATTAATTGGGCACAAATCCAGACTTTGGGCTGCTATTGAGAAATTTCTAAATAGGGCCTAAATAACTCGAAAATTAAGATACCTTTAAATACGGTATGACGTCATAGCGCTAAATTATGGTTACTTGAGTATTACGATTCTGAAATATATTTTGATACTGAAATATAGAGTCTGAAAATCATCATCATCATCATCATCAGCCTGAAGACGTCCACTGCTGAACAAAGGCCTCCCCCTTATACCGCCACATCGAACGACAATCTACCATTTACATCCATCGGTTGCCCGCGACGTTCACAATGTCGTCGGTCCACCTAGTGGGAGGCCTACCTACGCTGCGCTTTCCGATTCGTGGTCGCCACTCAAGAACCTTTCTTCCCCATCGGTTATCGGTCTCTCGAGCGATGTGGCCTGCCCATTGCCACTTCAGCTTGCAAACCCTGACAGCTATGTCGGTGACTTTAGTTCTTCGGCGAATATCCTCGTTCTGGAGTCTGAAAATGGAAACGGTATATTCCGTTATCGGTACCTACACCTTTATAAATAAGGGTTTTCTTTGATGAACTGCCACGTCAGCCTGTCCTTCGCTATGAAGCCCCAGATAGCATTAATATGATTCGTTCATCATTCGATGTTTTTCGGTACCTACCGAAATCGTAAAAAGGTTAAATAAAGTTACGGTCCAACTTTTTTTATTTATTTGAAATGTGTTTGCTCTTGCCTCTAGTCTAGGTCAGAGGAGACAGAGACAAAGTCTACGATGGAGTGAGCTTACCCAGAAGAAGCCTGTTAACTCTAACTTTGAAGAGATTCAGGTTGAATACGTTCGGGAACACAGACCCAGGTAGTGAGTTTCACTCCTTTACAGTGCGCATTATGAAGGATGGTTGGAAGCGTTTAGTGCGAATTGGTGGAATGGCAACTAAGTATGGATGGAGGGCCAACTTTTATAAGAAAACGGTATCCTTATATTTCAAAGGTATCGTAACCTCGTGCTGTAACCGCTTTCAGTCCCTGGTTCCCAGTGAAGTATAAAGCGCCTTTCAGACTACCCTATACTGTTTCGCTATATAATATAGCATATTGCGTCATAAGCTATAACTATATATAGCACGACGATATCGCTCTACATTTTATATGGACACGTTCACATAACGCAGTGCTATATAGCGTATAGTGTGAACATCATGCTATACAAGGTTAGTCGGATAGGGGGTAGGTACTAAGCCGCGGGCCACTTAATGTATCACTGATGATTGTTTTAAAGAAAGAGGCAACATTTCAAAATTCGATAAAAAAAATTTCATGCGCATTTATTTTATTTTAGTTTTTTCAATAATTCTTCATCTCTGCTTTAGTTACGAATTCAGAAAATGGAGCTTCTAATCTGTGACCCCAAATATGACCTAAAATATAAACACAGCTGATCATAGCTGAGGATAGATTAGAGAATTTAGCGTATTTTTTATGAAATCTTTGAACGGCTATTTCTTTTAAACTAATGATTTTTGGTGAAAGTTGTAGAACAAAAGTTATCCATTATTATGGGATATTTAACACCCTTTCGGCTTAGTACCCGCTTTCCGACTAACCTTGTACATCTTATGACGCAATATGCTATACCTACTATATAGCGAAATAGTATAATAGTGTAGTCTGAACGACGCTTGAGCCGTATTATCCCGTGTGCAGACAGGCTAGAATATAAAACTTCCTCACCGCACGCTGGGAATATACACATGTTGTACGATTCAACAATACTTGGTGGTAGGATCTATTCGAAGGCTAGCTGCTGCCACCCTCCCATTTAAGCCAAGCAGTTTACTGTGTTCCGTCGTGAGTATGTGATAGCCAGAGGGGTAGGGGGCATAGGGGTAGGGGTATCCCTCTATATATTTGCTACTTGGATTCGTGTGCTCCATCTTAGACCCTGTCTATGTTTACCATTAGGTGCGACTAGGGTCAAACGCATTAAAATAAAACAATTGGTTATTTGCCTTCTTTATATTATTTGCAACTGCTGTGTGATGAACAAACGAATTGAACAATTGAGCATATAAATAGACTTGTTAGGTAATTTTACCTGTGATAGCTACTTCCATGGGAGGATCTACTATGCAAAGATACTAGGTTTTTGCTTCATTATTGGTAAAGATACAATTCTCAATTTTAACCAATAACACTCCGTAAATTATAGGAATCGGCCATAAGGCCGTCATTACACTTGTAAGTTGTTTCCGTAAAATGTATGTAAGTGACTTGTAACAATTAATTCGACTTTACAAATCAGTCGATTAACTACTTACAAGAGAGTTTACATTTGCAAATTTATCGTAAGTTAATTACGTAAGGGACGTGAGGAAAACTTACAGGTGTAAAGTCGGCCTAACCGTCCGTTCACACAGCGGATCCGTTTTAACGGATCCGTCGGTACTGGATGTGTTGTTCACATCTGTACCGACAGATCCTTTAAAACGCTCCGATGAAAACGGATTCGCGTTCACACAGTGGATTCATTTTAATGGATTCGTTAAAACGGGTCGATACTTTTCCCGGGTATTCCCGGGATCGGGAACCCAGGAAAGAAACCCTATGTGGCACCCAAACTCCTCAACACATCTTCATGTACTTATCCGTTTTGTATAGGTACTGTTCCGGCCGGCATCCAGTTTTTGTGTGCAAAAATGTCGGACCAGTATTTTTTACTGGATTCGGAATACTGTCGCGTATGCACCCAAATAAAAACGGATCCTGTAAACAGTTTCTGTGTAAACTAGCTGTAAGAGAAATCAATAAGAAATTACGAACAAATGTAAACGAAATAAATAAAACCGAAATAAAATGTAACGAAATAATGATTAGCCTTGTCATCTTAGAAACACAATCATGGAGAACTACAATTCACTTACTGGCTAATCCTATTTCATATAATGCGCCAATCCAATCAAATGATTCAGCGTTTCGAGATAGGACCACTTTTATAAATCATAACCTAATATTATTTTTCTCCTCGTCACTCAGCCACCATGATCGATATTTGGTCAAACGGCGCTTATCCAACCAATTTTGATGGTCAATTATGTAATATGAAACACCACGCTGCCCTCCATAATGGGTATAATAGATGTAAAAAGACTGCCAGGCTCAAATGGGATTGGGCGGGTCACGTCAGCTGGGCAAGAGTTTCCACATAATGGGTGCCTGAAGATGGATGGCGCCTGGAGGTCGCCCAGAAAGAGGTGGCGAGATGACCTGGACACGTACAGCGAGGGCTGGTTCGAGGTAGCGCAGGACAAGAATAGGTATATGGAAGGACTTGGGAGAGGCTTTTGCCCAGCAGTGGGACCGAATAGACTGACATAAAAACATGTGTAATGGCATTCTTAGAAGAGTTGTCACATTCGATTCAATATATCGTAGTCATAAGTCTAGCTTTAAACAGCAGTTGTGCCTTAAGTGCAATCTATTGGGTTCATCAAAAGGAATCATATGACCCGAAACTCAAGGGGTTTACTAGTAACCACTAAAGACTTCCACCATCCACCCACTGGATCCATCACAAGACCCTTGTTACCAAGCCCAATCTATTGTACTCGTCAAGACTAATCATATGACCCGAAACACGAGGGGTGAACTAGCAGCCACTGAAGAGTTCCACTATCCACCTCCTGGCTCCATCATCATCTTCTCCAGCAAGCCTTATATGCGCAGCGAAACATAAATTTGTCGTCGCAGTATTTCGTACCGAGGCGAGATAATGTATGGCTTACCTCGTCTCGACACGACGACAAAATTGACAAAACAAAAATAACAAAAAAAAAATCGACAAATTTGTCGCGTTGCGCATGTTACCCTGGTTGGACACAGTTGGGAGCCGGGGTTGCGGTGCATGCTTATGCGAATCCTGCGACCGCCCCGGCCGACGGTCAGTAGGAGGAAGAACAACGTGGGTTTTTAGCCGGTAAGAGTTCGGCAGAACCCCTCGCCTACCCCTGGGCGAGAGAAATCCGCGAGGATTCTCCCACGGAAAAAAAGAAAAAATACGTCCGGTATTTGGCCATAGGGTGGTGTTCTAAATGCTTTAAATTATTGTTTCATTAGAGGATTCTAATGAAACCAATCATACCTTATATCCCTAAGGTATGATTGATCTAAAAATAGAACATCCTAAACGAAAACAATCCGTACAGTTTTCCATAAATCTTATTTTAGCTATGTAATAATAAATAATCTTGTACACCCACACGCTTTCTCGTATGTGTAGGAGGCAATAAAGCCCGCTGACTAGGCCTTGTGTTTACTTGTCTGTCTTGTCACGTTGCCCTGCAATGCGCCACGGCAGGTCGATCACATCGGTAACGTGGAGACCTAAGCACCACCTTAAACGATTTTAGAAAAAGAATTTCTGTTTGGTACCTACCTATCGCTAAATCAAATAATTTACAGGCTCGATTAAATACACTGGGCCAGCGACGTGGTTGGTTATTTCGCCATTTGTCGATCAGATCGTCGTCGACCAATGGCAAGTTCAGAAGAGGTTGCAATATGGAGTAATAGGATAATGCTATTTTTAACCGACTTCCAAAAAAAAGAGAAGCTTCTCAATTCCGCTTGTTTTTTTAAATGTTTTTTACCTCACTACACCCTCATTTATGAACCGATTTCAAAAATAGTTTTTTGTTTGAAAGAGTATTATTTCGAAATGGTCCCATTTAAATTTGGTGAAGATCTGATGAAGAACCTCGTAGATGGACAATGGAACTCCTCAATGACGAACATTACGCATAATGTGATTATGTTACGAGCAGCGTCTTTAGTAGGCCCAACCATGTTTTAATTCAAGCCACTAAAAAGACAAAAGGAAAAAACATTTTAACAAAAATAAAATCTACTTCAAAAAAACGAGGAAAAGAATAAAATAATTACCATATTATAAAATAATTAACAGTTTCAGAAAACGGTGCAAATTTTTATCTTTTATTATTTAACCTTGGCTACAGCATCCCTCTTCCCACCTCTCCCAAGTGTAATCGTTTGCTGGATCCTAGCCAAAAAAAGCCCGGATTTAATCAGTCCAAAATAAGGCTTCGGCTAAGAAAATGACACATTGCATTGCATTAACCAACGCCATGCCATACTTCGGCCCGCAGCGCGCGTTATTCATAGCAGTTGTCAAGACATTAACTTCACAGGGGCGTAGTAAATGTTTAAGGACCGCAATAAGTTAAACATTAACTGCGTGTTTAAAGCTGGCTGTGAATTTTATGATCCTTGAAAGAACTGCTATATAACTACATAACGGCGCGTCCCGGCTTCGCACGGGTGGACATTTTCCCCGTTTTTGCAACATTTTTCATTTATGCTCCGCTCCTATTGGTCGTAGCGTATTGTTATATAGCCTATAACCTTCCTCGATAAATGGACTATCCAACACAAAAAGAATTTTTCAATTCCAACCAGTAGTTCCTGAGATAAAGCGTTCAAACAAACAAACAAACAAACTCTTCAGCTTTGTAATATGTATTAGTATAGATTCTTCTATATTAGAGTCCGTTCATACAGCAGATCCATTTTAACGGATCCATCGATACTGGATGTGTTGTTCACATCTGTACCGACGGATCAGTTAAAAAAATGGCAACTGCGTCGCATCTGGCAAGTAGGATACGATTATAATAACGAATCCAGTATTATTTACTGGATTGGTAATACTGTCGTGTGTGTGAACTCGCTCATACAACTACAGGCGCCATCACCAATATAAAAACTATCCGCTGAAACGGGTCCTGTGAACAGTTTCTGTGTGAACTAGCTGTTACTGCCTCGTCGGTCTAGTGCAAGTGCGGCTGCTAATCGTGAGATCCTGGGTTCGATCCCCAGGTCGGGCAAAGTGTTATTTGGTTCTTCCGTGTGGAATTCCTCAGTAGCAGCCCCGAGTTTGGATTTGTGCTCGGGCTGGCCCCCAATTACATGGGACTTAAACATAACGGCGAAATGAGGATGTTACTATACACCTCTGCGCAACCCTTCGGGGATACAGGCGTGATGTTTGTCTTCTATATTAACCATTTTTGTAAGAATTTAGAGATCGAAAGTGCAACTGCTTAAAGAGAGTCCCTGGATTGTCTTCCCAGATTAGAGTGAAGGGTTAACTTCAGCTTTTAGATTAAACCAAGTTTAAGGTCGCCTACATGATGGTTCAATACAGCCTTCACGAACTTTGCTAAATAAACTTTTGCCCTTGTAGTTCACACAGTTTATTTATATTATTTTATCTTTGACGATAACATTAATTTTATTTGCTATTCATATTAAAATTACTGAAATATAACACAAGGTAACCACTGAAAGCATTAATGCGTTAAGTATTCTGACTTGGGATCGCGTAGCTGCATAATTATGCTCTTCTAAACAAAATTCAACAATGCAAATGGCAACCTTATTTCGAATTCAAAGGTATAGTATTTTATAAATGACTAGCTGTGTCCTCACGGCTCCGCCCGTAGCCTATGTTACTCAGTGATAATGTAGCTTTCTAACGGCAAAAGAATTTTTGAAATCAGTTCAGTAGTTTTTAAGTTTATTCGTTACATACAAAAATATAAATCTTTCCTCTTTATAATATTAGTATCGATGAAATCAGGCGTTACTTTGCAGAAATTCATGACCTATAAATATACAATAAAAATTCGCGTCCATGCGGTGGACGAGTCAACATCTCCTGAGGATCGTGGCGATGCGATGGAGATGTGCCTCGTGGAGGGGCGAAACACGAGTCGTATCGGTTTGATTTGTTTGTGTGTTGTATGTTAATACAACGATAATACTGGTATTCAGCCGCATCTGGTTAGACTGGAAGCTGACCCCAATATAATTGGGAAAAGGCTAGATGGAAGATCTGGATGGGAAGACGTGAAAAAAAGGCTCGTAAAAAAAAGGCAGGTATCGTCTGACCTCTAGTTTTAGAGCATTTAGGAATACCCAGTTCTTCTTCTTCTTCTTCCTGCCCTTATCCCACACTAGGTGGGGTCGGCACAACATGTATTTCATAAATGCATGTTGTTAGAGGTTTTGGCTTATTGTTTTTTGACCGGCCGCCTGCCTGACATCAACCCTCCTTTGGAATACTCGTTGCGCCGTAGCGCGGGTGACCTAATGTGCTTGCTGATATTATGCACTGGGTCCCAAAATGATATGCTTGTCAATCATATTGCCGACAGCTAAGCAGACTATGTTCTTCTTGGTGGAGTATACTTGAAGGTCCTCGACCCACACATTCAGTTTTGCTAGGGACTTTGGTTTTGACACATCGTAAACTAATATAGAACCGTTGGCTTCTCTGTAAAAACTTGATGTCAATGTTCTGTATCGCTAATATCGATATGAAAGACAAAGTAACACTGAACACATAGACCAATATTGATTAATAACTAATTTACACACTGCTCGTTGATCTAGTGGTGGCAAGCGCGACTGCTAAGGTCCTGCTGCTGCTGAGGTCCTGGTTTCGAACCTTAGGTCGGGCAAAGTGTTATTGGGTTGTTCCGTTAGGAATTTCTCAGTAGCAGCCTGGATTTGTGCCCGGTGAATGGCAATAGGCTCGCCCTCTATTAAATGGGACATAAACATAACTGGCGAATCAAGGGTGTACTATAAACACCTCTGCCGAACCCTTCGGGGAATATAAGGCGTGATGTTATGTAATTTACACATGTGTTCCATTAAAAATCAGAACTATGCAATTTGTTGTTCAGCATTCTGAATTCATGAAATTTAAACAGAGGACATAGAATGATAGTCGTAGAAAGATATGTAAGTACATTCTAATAATGCCACACAACTCTTAGAATTCAGACAACGTTATATGACAGACATTCGCCTTTTATGATTCTGCAAATTATTTCATTAGACATCTCCCTCACAATAAATATAAAACAACCAACCAAATCGAGGAGCCCATCAATATAAACGGACATTTAAAAGACACAATAGCTTCTAAAATTTGTTGGTTGTTCGCAGAATCTCGCAGAGTTTTCCACGAACTTGGCAATTTGAGAAGACTGTTTTTCGTATTGACGTGGAGAGAGGGTGCGGCTTTTTAATTTGGCTGGGTTCTGTAGCTCAGAGCTGCCCCGCCCACCGACGCGACCCCTGAATTCATTCATTCCTCATTCGGGGCCCACCCACGTCGGGTGTCCGGTACGATAAGTCCTCGCGAGTTTACGTGCAAAAATATAAACAATTGTTGATCGCCATTTAGAAAGAAATAGCCGATTTTAAGGTAAGTGGTGTTGGTTTTTTTTGTTATTCTTGTTTAATCTTTTTATGTGAAAATGTGAAGGCTTTGCGTAGTTTTTGTCACGAAAAAAATGTGTCTGAAAACAGGTTGTATGTTTCTATATCTTTTAAATCTATTTAGGAATTTTCCGTGATATTTTGACTGTGACAAAATTGTTGGGGGAGAATATACTCTCTCTAGTGTTGATATGAAAATATTTTCTTGACCCTAAGCTGTATAATTTTCAGAATATCGCTTTGTTTATGTGAGAAACTTCTGCTCAACAAAGACAATAATATACACTATTTATATAATGATTATTCATATATATGTACCTAATATTTTTACTGAGAAAAAATAGCACAAACAACGTTTTACCTGGAAATACTGACCTCGCGTGGCTATCATAACCAAGTACCTATTTGATTGAGTACAGTAGGTACATTCTCTTGGACATGTTTGATATTAGATTATAATTTTCTTAACGACATTATAATGGGTCTTCTATTTTTCAAAATATATTTATAATCAATTCCATCATAATTTAACAACTTACCAAAAGAAAATTCTTCTTAAAAAATTACTCCACAGTTTTGTGTAAACAATCAATAACCACAAAAAAATAATGTAGGTACCTATACAAATAGTGTTTCGAAATAGCCTAATAAATATAAATAGTTATTTGTGTTGAAATACCGTCTGTCTGTCGCTGCCTTTAAAGATTAATGAGAAACAGACTGTCAGTGTCAATGACTGTCGATGGGTACAGTCGACATAAAGGTCGATTTACATTCTGACTACTGAACCATTACAGCTCGTGCCCCGGAGGGTTAGGTACACGCGTGTAAGAGACTAATCACTCTTAATAGCATCAATTCTCATTTCGCTCATAGATAATGGGCATTATACAACATGCGTAGGCATGTTTCACCTTTTAAGCACGCTTACGCATGCTATAGAACGCTTTCGTATACATCAGAATCTTTCATAAGTGTTCGAGGTTGTTGCAAATTGTTATTAGTTACTAAACCAACATCCGAACTTCAACCGATGATATTTCGAATAGGTGCTGTGATCAAATGAGTCATAAAGGGTATTACAATAACGTTTAAAATTATTTGAGCTTAAAAAATCCTTTGCCATGCCTTGCATCAACTGACCCTAACGTAATCCACTGCTGGACATAGGTCTCTCTCAAGTTGCGCCACAACACCGGGTCTTCCGCTTTCCACATCTAGTCCATCCCAGCTACCTTCTTCAGGTCATCGGTCGATTTGGCTAGGGTCTCTGGCTCTGGATAGGGTGTTGCGGCGTACAAAACCTTAATATCGGCATGGGTAATCTAATCATTTTTTTTAGATTTAGATAAGTTTATGGATTTTCATATTACTATTAACTAGTCTATTTCTAATTACCAACCGCGTGGATCATACGATTTGCGAGGTTAAGCTGCGCTTGCCGCGGCCAGTTCGTGGATGGGTGACCGTTACACATCGAGACCCCTCCCTACAGTCGGTCCCGGGTGTCATACCTATGTCAGTCATTACGGGTAGTCATAAGCCCGAAAGTCTGAAAATAGGTTTAACCTTAGTCTAGTCTGGTGGCAGTCGCTCCGTGTAAAATACTGGTATTCAGCTGTATCTGGTTAGACTGGACGTAACTAGTCTAGTTAACCAATGAAACTAAATATACTTGTAATAGTAGTGTTCACCTCAATAGTACGACGGGTGGGCTTTGAACGGACGACCTCTTGATCGACAGTCTAATGCTTTAACCGTCGAGATATTGCCGTTCATTAATTAACATCTTCGCGTATATATTTATTTGCTTGATTTTTGTCGATCATTACGTGTGTTCGAATAGACTTCTGTAGGTTATAGATAGGTCTAATAGGCACGTCCGAGACAAATCGTTCTGCCTAGCCTTTCCCCAACGATGTTAAGGTCAGCATCCAGTCTAACCAGATGCGGCTGAATACCAGTATTTTACACGAAGCGACTGCCATCAGACCTCCGCAACCCAGTTACTGGGCAATGTCGATATCCTAAGGTTAGACCGGTTGTCAGACTTTCAGGCTTCTGACTACCCTTAACGACTGTCATAGGTATTCGTATGATAACCGGGTCTGACGGTTTACACACAAATGACTGTTCCTAATAAAGGCACAATTCCCGTCTCAATTGGGGACCGAACATTGGTCCTCAGGACCGCAGACGAACTTGCTCGAGAATAATATTTGTTTTTATTCCTTTATTTAATGAAATATGATAGTTATATTGAAATGAATCCGTGACTAGAAACGCTTCAGAATAACTCGGAACTTGTGGTTATAAAATAAACTAGCGGCCCGTCCCGGCTTCGCACGGGTGGACATTTTCCCCGTTATTGCAACAGTTTTCATTTATGCTCCGCTCCTATTAGTCGTAGCGTGATGTTATATAGCCCATAACCTTCCTCGATAAATGGACTATCCAACTCAAATATAATTTTTCAATTCCAACCAGTAGTTCCTGAGATTCGCGCGTTCAAACAAACAAACGAACAAATAAACTTTTCAGCTTTATAATATTAGTATAAATTCACAGTAATCCACACTAATATTATAAATGCGAAAGTACGGGCGTTAACACAGCGGATCCGTTTTAACGGATCCGTTCTTACTGGATGTGTTGTTCACATCTGTGCCGACACTGCCGACGGATCAGTTAAACAAATGACAGCTGCGTCGCATCTGGCAGGTAGGTAACGATAAAAATAATGGATCCAGTATTTTTTACTGGATTCGGTATATTGCTGGTATATAAACTCGCTCATACAACTACAGGCGCCATCACTAAATTAAAAACGGATCCGCTAGGACGGGTCCTGTAAACAGTTTTTGTGTGAACTAGCGGTAACTCTGTCTGGTTGTTACCTCATCACGACTAAACTACTGAATCAATTTTGATGAAACTTTGTATAGGGATAGCCTGAAATCCGGAAAAGGACATCATTACTTTTTAACGCGACATATCATGCGAGTGAAGCCGCGCGCGACAGCTAGAGTCTGGCCAACGAAAGCTGTCCACGAGAAAGAGCGGCAATTTAAAAAAATCTCGACAACTATTACTTATTTATTAGTACTAACCTGCTTCTACAAATTAATCTACACTAATGTATGTACCTAACAAAAATCAAGTTCTCTGGAAAATTAAACCGTTAATTTAGTGCATAGTTAGTGTTGATAGCTGAAGATTTTTTTAAATTGCCGCCGTTTCTTGTGGACAGGTTTCGTTGGCCAGACTCTAGTACCTATTATATAAAACGCGAATACACCATCAAAGTCGTTCTACTTAAAGTCGATATCAATGTAAAGGCCTTACTTTATCGGTATTTGGAGGACCTTTATAAATCTATTACTGTTACGGATCATACATCGCGCTTATGATCCGTATAGTAAAACGGTTTACTGCTAATAAATGTTAAACTAAAGGGATGATGGTTTATAAAACAGCGCTACGATTTATACAAGGTTAGTTGGAAAGGGGTACTAAGCCGAAAGGGTGTTAAAGTATCCATAATAAGGGATAAATTTTGTTCTACAACTTTCCCTAAAACTCGATATTTTAAGAGAAATAGCTTTTTAAAGATTTCGTAAAAAATATGCTAAAATCTATCTGTCCATAGCTATGATCAGCTGTTTTTACAATTTAGGTCATATTTGGGGTCACGGATTAGAAAATTAATTTTCTGAATTCAAAAGAATAGCATGTATGTATTATTTAAAAAAAAACTAAAATAAAAATCTTTTAGCATGCAATTTCTTTTTTCGTATTTTGTAATTTTAACACTTGCTTTAAAATAGTTATCAGAGATACGTTATGTGGCCCGCGGCTTAGTACCCCCCTTTCCGACTAACCTTGTATTTTACACGTTGTAAGCGAAATTACGTAATTCCTTCAAACCTCGTGATGAACTGCTGACATAGATTAACCCTGCACGGGATACTTATGGATTCAATAAAAAATAAAACAGGATGTAAACATGTTTTTAACGTGCGGCATTTTAGCGCTTCGAGCGAATTGCGCGGTTATCGCTATAGTCCGACCGGATAATTCAGTCCTCGCCCGCGACGTTACAGGGACGCGAGGGATGACGACTAAAAGATGATTTCCAACAAACGGCTCGCATCCGTCCGTATCCTTACCGATCCGATGTGATGCGAGCCGTTTGTTGGAAATCAGCCGGACTTTAGCCGCGCGGTCATTTAACTCGGGGCGCTAAAATGCCTCACGTTAAGAACACATGTTTACTTCTTGTATTTTTTTTATTGAATCCAGAAATATTGCGTGCAGGGTTAAGCTATGTCAGCGGTACATCACGAGGTTTGAAGGAATTACATGGTTTCGTTTACACCCTGTAGAAATTCTGTCAAATCGTCTAACTTATTCCTTGGATTAACGCTATCCGACGTTGGTAAAATCGGACTTAGGGCATATTATTCTGAATTTTCGTTAAAATTCGCGTGTGTGTCACAAACCTAAATATTGATCACGCGATCCTCCGCCGATGCATAGCATAGAGTAGAAACAAAAGTAGAAATAAATAAAATTAATACCCCTTAGGTGACTCACACTGAAGTAGCAGCGGCCGGCAGCGCAGCGACTGGCAGTTTTACTGTCAAACAAATTTCGACTTACACCCATATTCTAAGACGTTCCTTCAAAACTTACACGACTCGACTCCACCTCGACTCATTACCAAGTTAATAATATAATAATAATAAAATCATTTATTTATACAATGGGCACATTTACAATAAATACCTTAACAATTAAAATACAGCACGGTTGCTTAATTGCCTGAACTAGGTTAAACCTGTGCTTCTTGTGTTAAGTTTGTATGTAATAAAAATGAATTTTGGAAACTTCATCGAATATGCTTACGATAATCCTTACAATTATTTATCGCGGCGTTATTTGCCCGATGCAGATAATTCAAATTATGACGTAATGGCTCCGTCGAGGAACCTCAAAGTTCACTCGAAATTGCGACTAAGAATACAATTTTGAAGGTGTTTTCGAGGTCGTTCTAAGTCGAGTATGAGTCGAGTAAGTTTTGGAGGAACGTCTTAGAATATGGGTGTTAGTCCCTATCACTAAAATGCATATCTAGTATCGGTTGAAAGACTGACATAAGTCGCGCGGCCGCCCACGACGCCGCGAGTCGATAAGCGCCCACAAGCGGCTAATCACCACTTGCCGACCTAGGCGCTATGGGCCGCTGCCACTTCGGTGTCAATAGACCCTTACGCCCGGTTCCTATGAACAAAAAGTAATCGTTTTGCCTACCAATGGTAACATTTATTATTGCTAAACTAAGTTAATTTAACCTGTGATAGCTACTAACGTATGGGAGGGAGTACTATGCACATACTATGGGATCTTCGTTCTCTCCGCGTCCGGTGGTCGACTGGAATACGGACTACGAAATGGGTCACCCCGGGAGCGGACAGGCACGCTCGGAAAATCATAGGAATCAGCCATAACATCACGCCTTATATTCCCCGAAGGGTTCGGCAGCAGTGTATAGTAACACCCTCCTTTCGCCGTTATGTTTAAGTCCCATGTAATAGAGGGCGAGCCTATTGCCATCAACCCGGCACAAATTCCGGGCTGCTACTGAGAAATTCCACACGGAAACACCCAATAACACTTTGCCCGACCTGGGGATCGAACCTAGGACCTCACGATCAGCAGTCCCGCTTGCCACCTACAAGGCAATTTTAATAAGTACCTATAGAAACTTCTAACTCTATCTCCGTCTCCATCAATACGTTCCACAGATAATAAAATATACAAGAGTGTAACAAATAAAGTATAATTCCACAGTGCTGCCGCTCTGGGGTCCCGCTGAGCCCCAGTTTGCTTAGCTAATGACTTCTTTTGTGCAAACTTCGTACGTATTTAGTACTTAGCGAGCCTGAAGCTTCAGCGGTTGCGGTGTCGTCGGACCTTAGTCTACCTTTTATTTATTTTTATTTAACTTATTTGCGTTTGAGCCTAGTCGTACGTGGTGGTAAGTGCAGACAGGATCAAAGATGGAGCTCATTATGTAGCAAAGATATAGCGGAACTCCCTTCCTCTGGCTCTCACATACACACGACGGAACACAGTAAACTGCTTGGCGCCGGAATTTAATGTGAGGGTGGTAGCTAGCTAGACAGACAGTAAAGATTCCACCAACAAGCGTGCTGGGTATTATTGAATTTTACAACACGCGTTTATGCCCAGCGTGTGATGGCGAAATTTTATACTTAAAGGACAAATAAAAATAAAAAATCTAGATGTTATGAAGGCTTCTCAGTTTAACTCATCCAAATCAAATGTGAAATCGTCTGCTTTCAGCTGCGTAAGCATGTTCTCATACAAAATGCCCATTTTCTATGAGTAAAATGGGTAATGTAGCTTGTGTATTTAACTAGGGGTCTCGGCGATTTGACTTTAGTAACTTATAGTTCATGGTTTACTGATAAACTTCCCATTGGTTGGAGACCCATCAGGTCTCGCCAACAACTGCCGGTTACGTAGAAACGGTCCGCAAGACCATCAACAAAAAGACGAATAGAAACAAAAAAAACTGATACATTTCATTTTATAATAACGTTTTATTTAGTCCATGGTTTAAACTAAGTATTAGTCCCAGTATTATACTTAAAACGTGTTTAGGAATAAGGCCGTAAATGATTCAAAAGAACATGATTTTAACATCAGCATCGTTTAACATAAATTCAAATAACTTAAAAACGCGTTGGTTATTATACAGTTATATTAGCTATCCAACGGAAAATAGCACTCCATGAAAACACATTTAGAAGAAAAATCTCGCTGGCATCGTTCATTTCTCGCTTAGCTTTTCGAAGTACCTCGCCCATACGTACTTTCAATTTTAGCGGGCGACGTAAATTTTTATCATTATTATTATAATATTCGGAGAGTGAAGGAAGAGCCATGTTTATTTACTGTTTTATGAAAATGAGCGAATCGAGAAAGTGCTTTTAGCTAGATTAGGTGTGGTTTAAACGTATAATACAAGGTTAGTCGGAATGGAGTAAATACTAAAGTACCCGCGGGCATTTTAAAGTATCACTGATGACTTTTACAGCAAGAGTCGTTTTTATTTCCATGGAATATTTTTGGTATTTAATAGAAAAAATCGACCTTCATTCTGTACGATTTTAGCAAATGGAGACCCTTGTCCCCAAATTTTTTCTAAAATTAAAACATAATTGATGAATACTAATAATTGAGTTTCCTTACGGTATTTTTTATGAACTCTTTATACATCAATTTATTTAACACTTTAGTGCTTATGTAAACTCAAACTCAAAATATTTATTTGCACACTAAGGTAAAATGTAGATACATTTGATGCTTTCTTATTTAGTAACTGCTTCTTTGGTCTAGTGGTGACAAGCGCGACTGCTGATCTTGAGTCAAAACTCGATGATATTTATTTCAATGGAAGAAATCTGCATCCCTGCTTTAGCTACGAATTCAGAAAATGGAGCTTCTATTCCGTGACTCCAAATATGGTCTAAAATGTAAACACAGCTGATCACATCTGAGGATAGATAAATTTTAGCATGGTTTTTTATGAAATCTTTGAACAGCTATTTCTCTTAAACTATTGACTTTTGGGGAATGTTGCAGAACAAAAGTTATTCATTATTATATGTTTTTTAACACCCTTTCGGATTAGTACCCCCTTTCCACCTAACCTTGTATAATCAAAAGCCTTCCCATAACCTCAAACTTGGTGCGTGGTACAAAGATGTTCTAACCAAGGCCTAAACTTTATAAGCACATAATTGTTAACTTGACAAAAGCATGCCAAGTTGGCATGTCAAGTTTGCATGTCAACTGTGCGTGTCTTTACCAGCCTTGGCCGTCACCATGTATAATACTTTTTTCCCTTTTCCATGACGTTTGACCTCATGAAAACCAGTTAAAATTTCGTTAATCTTATTGTGTGATAATTTCATTTTAAGGACAAAGGTGTATTGTTGAAATTTTTCAAGGACTATAATGCTTTTATTTATAACGATAAAATTATATTTCTTGGAATGAACTGTTGAACAAATAATTAAGTTCTACGTAATTTGCCCATTGCCATTTAATGGACAAAATAACGAACTCAAAATTGCTACTGAGTATTTTTTTACTCAATTTTCCTGACCTGCAGGTGTAGTATGTAGACAAGGATTTTGTCGACAGAAGAAAAGACATGATGACATATTTACAATGACAATTTTCTTCTTACCGTATCGTTAGTGACTAACATGGTGTCAGAGCTTATGTCGCCCATGGTCATGTGACTTGGCTTCACATACCGTCGAGAAATATCTCTCAGGCAGGTTTCTTCACGATGTTTTCGTTCATCGTTTTTAAGCAAGTGATCATTATTCAATACGCACATAAATCCGAAAAGTCAGAGGTGCTTAGGGTTCGAACTCGAGACCTATGACTTGGCAGTCCCACGGTCACACCACTAGGCTATCACTGCTGTTACAGTGAAAATATGTGATTTTGTCTATACTTCCGTCGACAAAACCCTTGTCTTCGCTGGTCATACTACACTTGTTGGGAACAAAATCTAGAAACTTTGTAACCATTCTTGCGACAAGACTAATGAGCTGGTCTTTGTATATGAAGCAATAGGTATTTAGGGTGATTCATTGAAATGGTCAAAGCAAGGAAAACCTGCTCACGTGGAAATTCATAGACAATTCTAACCTGCAGTGTAAATGTGGTGCTGTTCCACAAACGATGGGACATCTGACATCATGCCCTGCGCGCCCTGATACCTGCACGGTACAGGAACTAATGGACGCTACTGATAACGCTAAACTCGTAGCTAAGTTCTGGGCCGACTCAATTTATATTGCCATTGATACGCTTAGAAGAAGATTGAGATGGTTCAATAGGGAGAAGACTTAAACCATGGGACCTACAGAAATTTGTTACCATGGCATAGAATTAACAGTAAAGTAAAATTGCAATCAAAGATTTTCAAAAACTCTATGCGGATCGAGTGAGGATTGCGGTCGGGTTTCACACAAAAATCTGCTATCTCGTTTGCGAATCGTAGTGAATATAGCAATTCCTCGTCAAGTGATTTTATGACGGTACTAGATAATTTAGGGTGTAAGGAATCATTATTGTTAATCAGGCCGGATTTGACTAACGTCGGATAGCGTTTTGTCCAAGGAACTAGCGGCCCGTCCCGACTTCGCACGGGTGGACATTTTTCCCGTTTTTGCAACATTTTTCAGTTATGCTCCGCTCCTATTGGTCGTAGCGTGATGTTATATAACCTATAACCTTCCTCGATAAATGGACTATCTAACACAACAATAATTTTTCAATTCCAACCAGTAGTTTCTGAGACTGGCGCGTTCAAACAAACAAACAAACTCCTCAGCTTTATAATGTTAGTTTAAATAAGTCGGGCGTTTTGACAGAATTTCTATACAAAAGCTGTCAAAATATCAAATTTATTCCTGAGATAAAAGTTATCCGACGTTGGTGAAATCAGCACTAAGGAATCGTACGCTTCAAACATTCAGAATTCTTCTTCTTCCTCCTTTATCCCACACTAGGTGGGGTCGGCACAACATGTACCTATTTCATAAGTCCATGTTGTTAGAGGTTTTGGCTTATTGTTTTATGACCGGCCGCCTGCCTGACATCAACCCTCCTTGGGAATACACGTTGCGCCCGTCGCGCGGTTGACCCAATGTGCTTGCTGATATTACGCACACAAACATTCAGAATTACCAACATTAAAAAGAAAAATAATTGCAAATATTAAATCCTACTTGCAAAGTCAGCATTTCGCACAATTTGGGCGAAGAAACTAATTGTTTAAAGGCTAATGAATGCCTTTTGTGTTCATGCATGCAACCAGACTGGACGCGAGGTTTTGTGGACTTTAGGAAATATTGAACCTTTTTTTTTTCCGTTGGAAAATCCTCATGGATGTCCCTCGCCCGGGGAAGGCGAGGGGGTCTGCCGGACTCTTACCGGCTAAAAACCAACGGTGTTCCTTCTCCTGACCGTTCGGCCGGGGTCGCGGGATTCGAAAAGCATGCACCGCAACCCCGGCAGAGGAAATATTGATCCTGGCCCTCGCCATAACCTGGACAATACTCGCATAACTGCCTCATTGGTCTAGTGGCGGCAAGCGCGACTGCTGATCGTGAGGTCCTGGGTTCGATGCCCAGGTCGGGCAAAGTGTTATTGGGTTTTTCTATTAGAATTTTCTCAGTAGCAGCCCGGATTTTAGATTTGTGCCCGGTTAATGGCAATAGGCTGGCCGCAATAACATGGGACTTAAACATAACTGGTGAAACGAGGGTGTACTAAAACACCTCTTCCGAATCCTTTAGGGAGTACAAGACGTGATGCTATGTATTATGTGATGGTCGATTCCTATAATTTACTAAGCGTTATGATAGTTTCATTTGTGCTTATTACCTACTGTTATTCATTTGAGAGTTACTCTACTCTTAATTATGTGTTATTACGAATCATGCCGATCTTTTGGTGAGGCGGGGTTGACCAAAAGCCGGACAGGCCGGTCTTGTATTGGTCGGACACGACTACAAAAAGCCGGACATGTCCTGCTAAAGCCGGAAACCTGGCAACCCTAGCACACGTGAAGTAAAAAAAAGGAACAGCAGCTGACTGCAGTTATAATACCCGCACGTCCCACTCATTTCATATTCCACGTACATTGAAGATTAATAATATAAACCACAGTTTTTGTGCGGTGTGCGCGTCGTAATATGCATTAAATGGGATGCTAGTTAAAGTTCCATGCATATTTTGCGGTATAATCTCAGCTTATAAATAATGAGATTCTACCGCATCTGGCTGGGAGACCGTTCTAATTAAAATAATAAAATTTAAAGAGATTTTCTAGCATATAATTATATGAGATGATAGATTGAGAAATGAAGAGATTAGACAAAGTTGCGGTTTAAAAGATGATGTAGTGACAAAAATTGAAAGGAGTATGCTTAGGTGGTTTGGCCATATTGAGAGAATGAGTGAACGGCGATTAACAAAATAAATTTATAAGGCGGATGTTAATGGGAACGCCGGTAGAGGACGTCCTAGAAGGACATACATCGATGTTATTGGTGATGTTCTTCACAAAGGTCAGGTGCGTAGTACTCTCAACCGGCGTGCGTGTATGACAAGATGTATGAATGTGGATGAAGCGAAAGGGGTATGTAAGAGTCGTAGCATGTGGCGTTCTATAGTTTCTGCCTACCCCCATGGGAAAAAGGCGTGAGTTTATGTATGTATGTGTATTTTCTAGCATTATTTTCTTGGACGCAGAAATATTTAAGTACCATAATATAAAACACTAGCTGTGTCCTCACGGCACCGCCCCCGTAAGAAGTTTTATTCCAGTAATAAATATAGTCTATGTTACTCAGTGATAATGTAGCTTTCTAGCGGCAAAAGATTTTTTGAAATCCGTCCAGTAGTTTTTAAGTTTATTCGTTACATATAAAAATACAAATCTTTCCTCTTTATAATATTAGTATAGATATAGATAACATCACATCACAAGATTGGTCTAGTGGTGGCAAGCGCGACTGCTAATCGTGAGGTCCTGGGTTCGATCTCTAGGTCGGGTAAAGTATTATTGGGTTTTCTGTATGGAATTCCTCAGTAGCAGCCCGGAGTTTGGATTTGTGCCCGATTGATGGCAATATGCTCGCCCCCTGTTATATGGGACTTAAACATATCGGCGAAATAAGGGTGTTACTATACAGCTCTGCTCAACCCTTCGGGGAATACAGGCGTGATGTTACATGTATAAGCATTTTGTTTCTGTTACTAGGGAAATATGTAGCTACGTATTTAGTCTTATTCATCGAAGAAGAGCATAAACAATCTATAGTAATACTATAAAGAGGAAACATATGTATTTTTGTATGTATCGAATAAACTTAAAAACTACTGGATCGATTTTAAAAATTCTTTTCCCGTTAGAAAGCTACATTATCACTGAGTAACATAGGCTATATTTGTTACTGGAATAAAACTTTTTACGCGAGCGGAGCCGTGAGGACACAGCTAGTCGTAAATAAAGTAACTTCTTCAAGTGTTACCATTTACTTGAATACGAAGGGTAGACGGCCACGTTGTCGGTCAATCGATATCGCCGATAAATAAATAATTTCCCATCACTACTTCGCGCCCACGAGTAGACACATTCTTTTATTAAATTCTATTTTTAGACATGTCATGTTGGACGTCACTGGTGATGCACGGATATTTTTAAATTAGCGGGACCTAACCTAAGTTTTTAAAGCTGGTGCCACACTTGTAGGGCCCAGCAGTGATAGCTTAGTGGTGTGACCGTCGGACTGCCAAGTCATAGGTCTTGAGTTCGAACTCAAGGCACGCACCTCTGACTTTTCGGATTACATGAATGTATATTGTATAATTATCACTTGCTTAAAAACAGTGAAGGAAAACACCGTGAGGATATAGGTCTACCAGGATCTGATGGCAAATAGGGAAATTAAATGTTTTTGTGGGTAACACAAGGGTAATTTGAATAAAAAGTCTTGATACTTGTAATTTTTTTTCTTTAATTTCTTCTCGATCTTCTTCCTGCCCTTATCCCACACTAGATGGGGTCGGCACAACATTGTATTTCATAAATCCATGTTGTTAGAGGTTTTGGCTTATTGTTTTATGTGACCCAATGTGCTTGCTGATATTATGCACTGGGTCCCAAAATGATATGCTGATATATGGTTTTTTGCAATTTTATTGTAATGGAAAAGGAAACCTTGTTAAAATAAGTATGTTTATTAAAAATGTCTGAACAAGAAAACATTAATCAGAACTGGAAAATGTATCAACTACAGTCATACTCGTTTTGACAAGTGACATGTTGACATTGCCATATGAAAACCACTGTTTGTTATTAATTTTTAATGCTTGAGAGATATTTCCCGATGACATGTGAAGCCAAGTCAGAGGCCCATGGGCGGCATAAATTCTGACACCAGGTTAGTCACTAACTACACGAAAAGAAGAAGACTTGTAGGTCTTTGGCGAACGCTCGTGTTACCACTATACCCAGAATACAACAAATGTATGGGTTTAAGGTAGCAGGAATATTCATCGAAGTTATGTAAGTGTGAACTCGGGGTAAGAATGAAAGAACTCAAGCTGTGGGTAGAGTGCGCGCAAGATAAGTCTGCGCGCGACGGAGGGCGTGCTAAATGTTGCCATGATCGCAAAAATACAAAGTCCAACTTTTTAAGGAAAAGTAATATATTCGTGAGCATTAAAATTGGGCAGCCCTCTTGCGGTTTATTATATTTTAATTGAGCTAAGTTATGTACGTTTAAATTTACTACCTATCAATGAAATTAATTTGTATTTTTACGTAATTTGCAAAATAAAAGAACTAAGCTTATAAATGTGCCGTGAGTGAAAAATAATGCATTCTGATTATTATCGTCTGATAAGGTCTACTATAATCTTTATTATTATATTTTCTTTTATATCTAAAATCAGGCAGATCTAGTGACAAAGTTAATAAAACGGCAACACTATGGCGGAACATGATTAGTTCCGATTTTGGCCGCGCGCAGAGTTAACTTCCGCGCACTCTAGGTAACTTCATTCAAACCATTAGCAATCGTATTTTGTTTGACAGTTGAAATTAGTTATGAATAATAGACGTTGCAGAAGGTTTTCTCTCTTTTTGAGGGTCGTTAAGGACGCTTTTGCAAAATGCGTACGTATCAAGTTCATATTAATATGCGCACCATCCACACACGCTTAACGTGCCTTTTTCTTTAAGCTAGTATGAGACAACGTCTTTTTATCAAACATTAACATAGTCCCATGTAATACGGGGTGAGCCTATTGCCATTAACCGGGCACAAATCCAGACTCCAGGCTGCTACTGAGGTATTCCTAATGGAAAAACCCAATAACACTTTGCTCGACCTGGAGATCGAACCCAGGATCCTATGACCCCAGCAGTCGCGCTTGCTACCTCTAGACCAACAAGGCCGTTACATGGGTTCTAAACATAACTGGCGAAACGAGGGTGTACTAAAAACACCTCTTCCGAACCCTTCGGGGATTACAAGGCATGATGTTATGTTTATAAACATAGTCAGCCCAATACTGTTCTATTGCAGGGCCCGACCTCCTCTCAGAATGAGATGGGTTTAGGCCTTAGTCCACCACGCTGACCTGGTGCGGGTTGGCGGACTACACACGCCATCGAGAACTTTATGCAGCCTTCTCAGGTGCGCAGGTTTCCTCACGATGTTTTCCTTCACCGTTAACGCAAGTGATAATCAAATTATGATCCGCATATGAATTCGAAAAGTCAGAGGTGTGGGCTGGTATTGAACGCAGACCCTCCTGCATGGATTTCTTTTATCAAACAAAATAATAATAAATTATTTTCTTCCTTTTCATAATTATCTTCCCACAAAACATAAGGTAAAACGTCAAAGTAAAATTACTTCTAAGTAATTCTTACCGCAAGATAAATCAAAAACTCTCTCTAAGGCGCTACCCCCAGAGAAGTGATTTATAGGCGAATTTTCATTTAAACTTTTAAAGTATGAAAAACTTTTGAACGTTCTGCTAAGAGCTCCATTGAGGATTATTTACTTACCTTCTTAAAGATTTTGTCTTACGTAGACAGTTCAGTTTGTTCAAAATATTTGAGACAGTGCTAACTTAAACCATGGTTCTTGAAACGTTGCATTTTATTGGAAAGAGTACCTGTGATATCCTAGTGGTGTAACCGTCGGACTGCCAAGTCATAGGTCTCGAGTTGGAACCCAAGGCACGCACCTCTGACTTTTCTGATTCATGTGCGTATTATATAATAATCACTTGCTTAAAAACCGTGACGGAAAACATCGTGAGGAAACAGGCAAGCCTGAGAGATATTTCTCGACGGCACGTGAATCCAAGTCAGAGGCCCATTGGCGGCATATACTCTGACACCATGTTAGTCACTAACCACACGAAAAGAAGAAGACTGGAACGAGATCCCGAAGCTTAGTCTCCCCTCTTGTTTTCACATAACTCCACTTACTATGTAGGCTAGATTTATACGTGAATTTTGTAAATGATTGGCGGTTCTTGAGTATTTTTTGTGACCCACGCAAATGTCCAGCTGATTGATAGCGTCGTGCAGCAGTCGGTTTGTTGAGCTCCCTAAAATAAGGTTTGAGCTCCGCGATGACTGATGCAGATGCGCAGGACAGGTCAACTCAAACCTGCTATGACACTTTCCTCATAAGGCCATTCCAGACGTTGCCCTACATCGTTTTACTTGCATAGTTTTTATACTACAATGTCTGGACTTTAAAAGAGACCTTGATCTCTGAGTTTGTTTCGGCTTTTCTTCTCAGAGCTAGTCAGATAGGAAATGCCGGCGCCATCTAGTCTAAAAAAAAAACATTACATTGACTTGTAAAAGTGTCTGTAAAAGATTTATGTACAGAATTAAAAATCATTTATATGACTGATACCTATAATTTACGGAGAGTTACTGGTTAAAATGGAGACTGTTGTATCTTTACCAATAATGAAGCAAACACCTCGTAGCTTTTTATAACGACAAATTGGATACGTGCACCTAATTTCGACTTTTCTTAGCACCTGTAATGGTAAACATGAAATAAAATAATCTATACTAATAATATTATAAAGAGCAAAGATTTGTATTTTCTACAAATGTTTCCTCTTTCGTTTACATATGTAACGAATAAACTTAAAAACTACTGGACCGATTTCAAAAATTCTTTTGCCGTTAGAAAGCTACATTATCACTGAGTAACATAGGCTACGGGCGGAGCCGTGAGGACACAGCTAGTAATATTATAAAGAGGAAAGATTTTTATTGTTGTATTTTTATATTTTTCTATGTAACGAATAAACTTAAAAACTACTGGACTGATTTCAACAATTCTTTTGCCGTTAGAAACTACATTATCACTGAGTAACATAGGCTACGGGCGGAGCCGTGAGGACACAGCTAGTAATAAATAATTTAAATTTTAATATGGGCAGTAAAATCTCATATACTTAACGGGAAAGTGTTGATTTTTTTTCCCTCGAAAAATAAATACGTTTTTTTTTGTTTTAAAATAAAACGTTGCCCCACACTAGGATTTCTCCTGTATCGTGGGTGCGTTTACAGACACAAATCTTCACACGCACAAACATCCAGACCCGGAACAACTATCTGTAGGCCATAAAAATATTTATTCCGTAGCGCAGAAGCAGATCGCTCAGCCACTGCACTAAACGTGTCGTCAATTAGTTTCTAACACAAATAAACTATACAGAATTCTAGATTAGCAACTAACTACGACTGCAGCTCAAAGCCCAGGCGTATATGGAGGCGCAGGGCTCGCAGGCAACACAGTTCTGTCACAGTTTTACAATCCATACAGTTGGGCAACGCCTTCGATGACACGCAATGCCACCGCCCGTGAAAGCGTTGTCCGACTGTACCTATGGATCAGTGGCGTGCATTGGTTTTCGGTCTGGTGATGTCGCCTTTCTATTGTACGCTTAAGCCCATTTCAATACGATTCTGACCAAAAGAAATCATAGCCATACACGCTTATTTTATTTATAGTAATAGTTAAAGATGGAGTAGTTAATTAAATCTTATGAGGTAGGGGCACTGCTTAATTGCCTTTATGTTATACACGCTGCTTATAAAATTTTAATGTGTTGCCTGCGTGACCTGCGCCTCCGTATATGCCTAAGCTGAATACGCATACACCCATATTCTAAGACGTTCGTCCAAAACTTACTCGACTCGACTCCACCTCGACTTAGCCTTTCTCACTGCCATCGGTAGTTATAGTTGACATAAACGTCCTCGACTCGAGATTTTTCCTCAGTCGAGGTAAGGAATCATCTGTCAAACTCAAGGTACCTCGGAACCTACCTTAAGGAAGGAAGTGTCAAAGGTCGAATGTAACAAAAATGGATTTTGTTGATTTTATCGAATATGCTTACGATAATCCTTACAACTATTTATTGCGACTTTATTTGCGCGATGCAGATAAACAAAAATCCTCGAAATTATGAGGTAATGACTCCACTCTATCTTGACTCATCTGAGGGTCCCTCGGTCGAGGAACCTCAAAGTTCACTCGAAATTGTGGCTAAGAATAAAAATTTGAAGGTCTTTTCGAGGCCATCGTCAAGGCGTCCTGAGTCGAGTATGAGTCGAGTAAGTTTTGGAGGAACGTCTTAAAATATGGTGTTAGTGCTATATCATGCCGCAGCAGGTGCTCTGTTTGTTAAATCTTCTAAGCAGACCAATGTTATCGGACACCAATAATTTAATATATTGGGTTCCCACCTATGAAATTGGCGATTTTTTCTCACAAATAGAGAAAGAACCTCGTCACTTCTATGATTTAAAATATTCATCAATTGCTTGATGTTATATCGAATAATGACCATCATAGAGAACTACCAATAATAAAAAAACCTTATTATTTATAGTTTTCTAAACATAAAAAATACCTTAAAAATGACTCCTTTTTTTGTTAGCAGAAATTACCACTATTTTTGTTTTAACTTAGCCAAAACTTGTTTTTGTCGCATAATCTAAGTGGCATACGTTATCTTAGTATTTAAACCTCAGTGCATAAAAGTTTTAAAACATTAGTGTTCATAGTTGTTAAATAAATTAAGAAAATGTTAGTTTGAAAAATGCAACTTCTTTAAAATTCTCCATACAAAACGCTGATTTCATAGCTAATATTATATGCTAGCTGATTTCATAATATTAGACAAAACAAACATTGTTTTTGTTACCCGTCTCGACGTAATAATATCGTAAATGGAAGGCTATAAAACATATAAACATAAAAGTACCTATTATACGTTGGGAGTTCAAATGACAAAGCTATCAATGTATGTCAATTATTTCGTCAATAACTTTTATTGTCGTGCCGCATAACATGTGTTTTCACCCTACGTAATAGTTTTTATTTTTGTTCTTTGAACGAAATTGATAATTTCGATTTTAATCATTATATAGATAACATAACATCATGCCTGTATTCCCCGAAGGGTTGGGCAGAGGTGTATAGTAACACCCTCATTTCGGTCTCATGTAATGGGGGACGAGTGTATTGCCATCAACCAGGCACAAATCCAAACTCCGGGTGGCTACTGAGGAATTCCACACGGAAAAAACCAATAACACTTTGCCCGAACGAGGATCGAACCTAGGACCTCATGATCAGTAGTCGCGCTTGCCACCACTACACCAACGAGGCAGTATAGATATTTATGGTGATTCAGAAATAGCTTTAAGGCTTCAAGTTATTGGTATTGTTCTAGGTATGTCAAAAGATAGACTTGTATCAAAATAATATATAACTTACTAGCGACCCGCCCCGGCTTCGCACGGGTGCAATGTAGATACTAATGTGGGACATATAATAAACCTTCCTCTTGAATCACTCTATCTATTGCTGAAAACTGCATTAAACTCCATTGCGTAGTTTAAAAGATCTAAGCGTACAGACAGCGGGAGCGACTTTGTTTTATACTATGTATGTAATAAAGATTTTCAATGCTCAGCAAACATATCCTCAACCAAATCAAATCGAAGACGATCACCTGAGGAGTTTTCCTTATTACAAAGTATTTTTATTTTTGTAATCAAAACTAAGATTTGTAAAATTGAAAACAATAGTTTCATGTTTCTTCGGTATATTGTCAGGCGTCGCGATTATATTGTCAGGTGGATGGACAGTCACATCTGGGCTGACTATTGTGTTCTGTTTGTGCGGCCATAGTGTGTAACAACGGTCACCTATCCAAGAACTGACCGCGGGATCGCTGCCAACTTTTTAACTAATTGACTCAGCTTATGTTATTAGCTACAACGAGTAAAAACATGTATCATTTATGAATATCATTAAAACGATACGTATTTTTTTTATAAGCCCAAATCAGCAACATGTTCTATAATTTTTAGGGGGACAGTCAACAGACTAAAACTCCCACAAAGTAAGTGATGATTGTACAAATAAAAATGTTTTATAAATGAAAAATTAACGTTGCGTTAACGGTGAAGGAAAAACATCGTGGGGAAACCTGCACACCTGAGAGGGCTCCATATAGTTCTCGATGGTGTGTGTAGTCTGCCAACCCGCACCAGGCCAGCGTGGTGGACTAAGGTCTAAACCCTTCTCATTCCGAGAAGAGGCCCGTGCCCAGCACTGCGACAGTACTGGGCTAGTTATGTTATGTTAAATGAAAAATTTGCTAATTATTATTATTTTGTTCACAAGATTCTTCTTCTTCTTCCTGCCCTTATCCCACACTAGGTGCGGTCGGTACAACATGTATTAATTTCATAAATCCATGTTGTTGTTAGAGGTTTTGGCTTATTGTTTTATGACCGGCCGCCTGTCTGACATCAACCCTCCTTGGGAATACTCGTTGCGCCGTCGCGCGGGTGACCCAATTTGCTAACTGATAATATGCACTGGGTCCCAAAATGATATGCTTGTCAATCTTATTGCCGATAATTAAGTAGACTACGTTCTTCTTGGTGGAGTAGGTATACTTGAAGTTCCTCGACCCACTCATTCAGTTTTGCTAGGAACTTTGGTTCTGATACATTGTAAACCATTAACCAATCATCATTTTCCTGCTCTGGTCCCAAGTTACTTGGGGTCGGCGCAATATGTTTTTCTCTTCCACTCTTTCCTATCAGCCGTCTGATTATCATTTACTCCCTTACTTTTCATATCCTCCCTCACACAATCCATCTATCTTTTCTTAGGTCTCGCCCTCTCTCTCTCTCTCTTTCTTCATACATTGCAAACTAATATAGCGTCATTTTGTTTACAAGATTAAAGAGTAGATAATACTTCAACGACTAATGTCCAAATACTCAAACGCTACACAATTTTAATTCCCGTTAAGTTTCGTGCTGTCTCTGTCACTCTAATGCGAAATGAAAGTGACAGCACGAAATTTGACCGTAAGTACTTTTTAAATTATTAATCCCAACCCATTCCAATAAAAATTTACAAAAATCCGGAATATATTGAGTTTGCATATCGTCGCTGCGCCTAGAAAATCCGCTGGTTTTTTTTTAAATCTGTCTTTGACACTATTTTATAATACTTATCAAGCCACGTGCATCTGTAAAATGCGTTTTCTAATAATTATTTTGCTATGTACTTAACCAAATAAAATATTAGAAAACGGATTTTAGAGGTGCACGTGGCTTGAGAAGTATTATAAAATAGCATCAAACAGATTAAAAAAAATACATAGCGGATTTTGCAGGCGCAGCGACGATATACGTCTTAATTAAACTAACAAAGGTGTTTAAATACCTACGGCGGAGTCCTAAAACCGGATTTTACAAAACTCTTTCCACTCCTACGTATAAAATATATCAAGTCCATTGTCTTTAAGGACCACAGTAACTATTTCGTACAGAACTCTTAAAACTTCCTCGATCAGGGCGCAATGAGGCCTTTATCTTAAAACTTTTTTCTTTCAAGTAATACACTTTAAGACTACAACTTTTTTATGTTCGGCCTTAGGTACCTACTTATTTTTTTGCCGCCTTTTTGTTCGTAGGTTTTATAACGTGTTACATAATTCCTCATGAATAAGAAAATATTTTTTATACCAAAAACCGGTTGTTGTCATTTACCTCTCAGAGGAAATAAGGTAAGAATGTAAATAACTCTCTAGGTAGTCTACTCTTTAGTTTTATGTTTTCAGGGTTGCGTTTCAATGATGATTATTTTATATTCTATCCAAATTCTTTTTTTTTTGTTCATACTACGGTTTTCAAATATTGCCAATATACTCTTTACAAGGAACATTTTAACTCCCTTTCGGCTTTAGGGGTATTTTTGTAACACGTTGTATAAGCATAAGTATATGGTTAACATAAGTACTTGTAAATAACTACTTCTGATTATTAACTTTGCCTGAGGTTACAACAAACATTTATTTATTCAAAAATCGGTACCTATCCATCTGTTGGATTTTTCCGGCTACACGAGGTACTTGTATGTTTACAGATAGAAATCTCATATGCACTAATACCGAGACTCAACAAATATCTATTGTAGGCCATATCTATTGTAAGTTGTATTGTTGCTATTGAATCAGAGAGGGATAGCTGTGTCGATGTTGTCGAATGTCTCATATTACGTGTTACAGCTAGTTCACACAGAAACTGTTTACAGGATCCGTTTTTATTTTGGTGATGGCGCCTATAGTTGTATGGGCGAGATCACATACACGACAGTATTCCAAATCCAGTAAAAAAATACTGGATCCGTTATTTTTATCGCATCCTGTCTACCAAATGCGACGCAACTGCCATTTGTTTAACTGATCCGTCGGTACAGGTGTGAACAACACATCCAGCACCGACGGATCCGGTAAAACGGATCCGCCGTGTGAACGGGTGCTTTGTCAGTTACGGCGGTAGATAATTCCTTAGACCCGTAAGTTTGTGTAGCATAATAAGCCTATTACTGTCCCACTGTTGGACGTAGATCTCTTCTAAGAATGAGAAGAGCTTAGGACGTTAATAAATAGCTCTCATTTGAGAGATCCCTCTTAAGTGCAGTTTTAACAAGACTTTAGACGTATTTTAAAATAGAAAGGTTGTCAATCAAACGTATGGAATTCTATTTTATGAAAGCTACTGTTGGAAGACCAGCTACAATCGAAGTTGACTAAAAATGTAAAGTCATGGACGTGAACGGTGTTAAAGTCAAGCTTGGTATTTGGGATACAGCAGGACAGGAGCGATACAGAACATTGACATCAACTTTTTACAGAGACGCTTACGATGCTATATTAGTTTACGATTTTGTTTTTGTTTTTTTTTGTCAGAACCAAAGTCCCTAGCAAAACTGAATGAGGGGGTCGAAAAACTTCAAGTATACTCCACCAAGAAGAATATAGTCTGCTTAGTTGTCGGCAATGAGATTGACAAGCATATATCATTTTGAGACCCAGTGCATAATATCAGCAAGCACATTAGGTCACCCGCGCGACGGCGCAACGAGTATTCCCAAGGAGGGTTGATGTCAGGCAGGCGGCCGGTCATAAAACGATAAGCCAAAACCTCTAACAACATGGATTTACGAAACCCATGTTGTGCCGACCCCACCTAGTGTGGGATAAGGGCAGGGAGACGATGATGATGTTGGAAGATCTCTCATATGAGACCTGTTTATAGGTCTTAAGATTGAGTGATAATATCACTTAAGTCTCCGTCAAAAATTACGTTATCTTCATATAGTACATTTAGTAGCCTATCTTTATCTTTACATAGTATAAAAAAAGTCGCTCCCGCTGTCTGTACGCTTAGATCTTTTAAACTACGCAACGGATTTTAATGCAGTTTTCAGCAATAGATAGAGTGATTGAAGAGGAATGTTTATATGCCCTTCATTAGTATCTACATTGCACCCGTGCGAAGCCGGGGCGGGTCGCTAGTACATTTATAAATCGAATATACATCTCAAGAGTTGTCAAAACTATACTTAAGTTCTTACGTGACAGCCACTTGTTTCTATGGGCCTTAGTTACCAACGTAAGTCTCACGATGACCTTTAGCGACACATATTACCTCTGATTTAGTATTCTGTTTACCTAGTAGAAATTAAGAACAAGTACTAGGTCAAGTAGTAACACTAATAGACGATTTATTCCTATGTCTGCGACTAGAAGGTTTATGCTCTTGTTTGGTTGGGTTTATAACTGGTAAACATGCGAGGTTTTGATGCGGTTGTGAGCGAAATGCACGGAACATTAGTATCGGTACCTATTTTTACCTGTATAGTAGTAGAGTCAGAAGGACCAGTCATAGGTCTCGAGTTCGAACCCAAGGCACGCACCTCCGACTTTTCGGATTCATGTGCGTATTGTATAATTATCACTTTCTTTAAAACGGTGGAGGAACACATCGTGAGGAAACCGGCATGCCTGAGAGATATTTCTCGACGGCATGTGAAGCCAAGTCAGAGGCCCATTGGCGGCATAAACTCTGACCCCAGGTTAGTCACTAACCACACGAAAAGAAGAAGGAGAAGGACCAGTTTTTTATTTTCGTTAAATAACGTAACAAGAGCAGTGATAGCCTAGCGGTTGAACGCTTGCCTTCCATGCAGGATCTGAAGAAGTCAGAAGCCCGAAAGTCTGACAACCAGTCTAACCTTAGGATATCGGCATTGCCCAGTAGTTAGGTTGCGGATGTCTGAAAACAGTCGCTCCGTGTACAATAATGATATTCAGCCGCATCTGGTTAGACTGGAAGGTGACCCCAACATAGTTGGAACAAAGGCTAGACAGAACATCGCTTCAATATTGATACATCATTCTAGAATGACAGCTTACTGGTACAATTAGGGTTGCCATCACCTAAACTGCCGACACCGGACAATTTTTTTTTTATTCCCCGGACGTACTTGAAAATATTAAAAATTTTGAAATTTGAAATTTTATATGTAAAGCCAAAATATAAAACGAACGAAAATGTCAACGCGACCGACGTCCGGGTTTCATCCGGTCACTTTTTGGGAACCCCCCCGGACACCCCCGGACGCCCTCCCAAACTATGACAAATCCGGGGAGACCCGGACGGATGGCAACCTTAGCTACAGTCAATATAATTCAAATACACAATATATATTCACAGCTTATATTTAAGAAGACGCATGTCTTAATCTTGCTCGAGTATCCCATGTCACGGTGACTGGCAAATCTTTTGTGTATGAGAAGCCACTTAAAGCTCAGAGTAGGTACTTGTGACGTCGGTATTTTATACAACAGTCGGGAATAAGCATGATCACGCTAGTTCACTTCTGGAGGGTGGCTACGGAGGTCGATAGATTTGAGAGACAAACCTCCGTTTTCTGAGGAAAGGGGCCTCATTTGAGGGTAGTTAAGACTTGACTTGAGATTTATTTAAAAACACTTCGTTCTGCCTTTCTTTTTCCCAATTATGTTGGGACAGCCTCCTGTCTAACCAGATGCGGCTGAATACCAGTATTTTACATGGAGCGACTGCCATCAGACCTCCGCAACCCAGTTACTGGGTAATGCCGATATCCTAAGGTTAGACCGGCTGTCAGACTTTTGGGCTTCTGACTACCAGTAACGACTGTCATAGGTATTCATATGACATCCGGGACCGACTGCTTAACGTGCTCTCAGAGGCACCGAACCATTTATTTAAAATAAGAATGTTTTCTTTATGGAATTCTAGTATATGGTAGCTCTTTTTAGATCAAATGAAAGCTGTTTATTAATAAGGGCCTGGACGACTGAACAACGCAAGAATTAACCAATCAGCTGTCAAAATACTCATGTCAAATAACGTGATTGGTTGTAACTATTTTGGTCGATCAATCACATTTGTTGACGTCAGATTCGACAAGACGGTAAATTGCTCAGCGTTTGAGCAACCGGGGGTAAGCAACGATGCTGGGTTTAAATGTTAGAAGGGTGACCGTTATTAGGAGAGCCACCCCTCCGTGACTCAACAATACATCTTTCGGTCATTGGAAGGACCATGCAGAGCAGTGGATGGTTACAGGCTAGTAATGATGACTTTCTTCATCAAGTAGGTGCTTGCGTCCCTATTTGCACTCCTGAATATCTTGCAATCTTCAATAACTCTCAACCGGCGTGCGTGTATGACAAGATGTAGAAATGTGGACGAAGCGTAAAGAGTATGTAAGGGTACGTACCCATACCATACTACGTGACCCGTTCATGGGGGGAGGGGCTCTTTAAAATACTACGCTTGGTCACGGGGGCACTTGGACATATCATATACTACGGGTGGTCACCGAGGGGGGGAGGGGGTAAGAATTTGTCAAAAATGGGTCACGTAGTATGAGTACGTTCCCTAAGGATCGTAGCATGTGGCGTTCTTGTAAAAGACAACAATACAACGTGTAGGGGTGATTCTATCATTACAGTTATAGCTAATATCGGTATGTCAGGATTGCGAGCATGGCAAATAAAGTAACAGAAACCAAATAGACTCTCCACCACTGAGAGTACTTATATTTAGGTTAGCGGTTAGTTGCAGAAGCTAGTACACAATATAATAATTTACACAAGATCAGAAAATAAGGACAAGCTAGTCAGGTATAAAAGGTCAGACTTCTTCGGCTGTTCGACATATGTAGAATACACAGATTAATGATATATGTCTATACTTTGCTTCGTCGAATGACCACTGTTTTTATAACGTCCGTTGACTCGTTTTGACGACTACCCTCCTTTATCAACATTGTCCAGTGTTACCAGCTACCGACAACATTCTATATTTTCTGCCTACCCCCATGGGAAAAAGGTGTGAGTTTATGTATGTATGTAAAATGTAGGTACCTCATCTGCCTCCCACCCGGACTTCCCAGCCCATTAAAAGGTTTCTAAATATAATTGGCTTCGTATAACTCTTTGATGTCAAATGTCGGTCCTTTGCTAAAGTTACCTTGAACGTTAGCAGAGGAAACGGAAGATACGTCGTACCTTTGTCATGTGAGATACGACGTTTTATTTCTTTGATCTATAACAGTTGTATATGAATAATACGTTTGAATGTGCCAGCATAATTTGGAAGTTAATCGCGGCGTTGCCATTGTTTGCAAAGGCAAGAAGTACCTATATACATAGTTATCGTCGCTGGGCCTGCAAAATCAGCCGTTTTTTTTTTTAAATCGGTCTTTGATGCTAAATTTTTATAATACTTCTCAGGCCACGTGCACCTGTAAAATCCGTTTTTTATAATTTATTTTGCTATCTTCTTAACCAAATAAATTATTAGAAAACGGATTTTACAAGTGTACGTGGCTTGAGAAGTATTATAAAACAATATCAAAGATAGATTAAAAAAAAAACGTAGCGGATTTTACAGGCGCAGCGACACGCGACGTTATGTACCTACGTACTATGCGTGCTAACTAAGAATAGGATCGCGCTTGCTACAACTTCACACGATAGCTGTCAAATTAGTACTGACAGCAAAAAAAAAAACTGTGAAAAAAATATATTTTTTTATTCATAGATTTCATTATTATTTACAGGTATTAATCTTTATAAAATGTTATTTTTTGAATTCCATAAATAGATAATTTTGGATAAATTAATAATATTTGGAAGCAGTATTTATTAAAAAAAGAACCAATATATCGCGCCCTTAGTAATGTAAGGGCACAACTCGAAAATGTCAACTTTTGGGAAAACATGTTTAAAGATTCAGGGAACCCGATGTTTTCACTGAATTTTATACAGTACAATTACAGTATTTACTTTAATATTGTCTTTTATCTCTTTCTGTGAAAGCCAAGTGGCAGAACAGTTGATATTGAGCCCATCTAACACAGAAATTCAAAAACCCAATATTTCGAGTTGTGCCCTTACATTACTAAGGTTGCGATATATAGTTAACTTCACGAAATGCTACTGGTCACCCTAATATGTCGCCATAATAATACTATACCTATAATTACTGTGTAATTAGTTTGGCGTAAAATTGATTAGAAATACTAAAAAAGTGAACAAAAAATAATTAAACTGAGTATAATTTCTTTATTTACTTTTTTGCACACCTTACTCTTAGGTAATGAAGTTCACGAGTATTGCGGAACAAAATGGCGTCTTGACAGTACTATACTTAGTTGGCACGCATAGTACACCGTAATATTTAATAACGCAAATCTCAGACTCCTCAACTGATTTTTATTGTAATTAATTGATAGGACTTTATACTCGGGAGCAATGAATCCGGGTCACCAACATGAACAAAACAATGTTAAAATGTTAAACAATGTTTTCCGAGATATTAAGGTTTATATTGGTGACCCGGATTCATGGCTCCTGAATGTATTTTTTATTTTCATAAATTATTGTAGAAGATATTTGTATTTTTTGTTGAGTTGTTGTCTGATCGGACGACTTACCATAGCCTTGCCCCGCCGACCGTCCCTTACTTACTTACGTATTGAATTCTAGGTAAATGGTGCGCGTGGTGTGCAATAATTTAGAAAAGTTACCTATTCTAAAAAAAATGATAAAATATAATCTACATTAAAATTTCTAATCAAATCCCGAATCTAAACGAACCACTTTAAGTTTTGCGTTCTTTCAATAACACGTACTTACTACTAATTAATTCAGTACATTTGAATTTAGTTTCCATTTCGTCCCCTATCTCCAATATACTGGTCTTTATGTGGGAGTGCGCCCACACTCATAGTATGACGCAATAAAGGGAAGCCATTTTTGTCCACCGAAGGCACGGTCATAAGTGACGCCAGCCGGAATTATAGGGTTAAACGTCCGAAATAACGGCTATAAGTGGCGCCAGTTGGGATTGTAGGGTTAACATCCGAAATAAAGAACGTATATCTGAATCATACAATTGGCATTGGTACCGATTCTTTTGTGCACAACCTAAACTTAATTTAGATTATTGCCATCTCTTTCACTCTGATAGAATAAGAAAGAGACAGACATGAATAAGAGCTGTCAAATTTAGTTGAACTAAATCTTCCATACTTAGACGACACGTCAGAACGTGTACATGCACATGCACTGCCCATATACACACACATGTTGGTTTAAGTGAACGGGCATGACCACTGAGACATCCGTAATTAAAGTTCAATAGTATTTATTTTTTTATTTATTTAAGCACGCTATTTATGTATTTATCTATTTGGAACTGGTTTACATCGGTTACGTCACAGTGGGTTCAGTTGAAAACCAGCGTCAGGCTCTAGTAGTCTGACATTTATGCTGAACTGCACCTATTTGGCGCAGCTGCTAGACACACAGATACTTTATTTTTTTGTTCATTTTTTTTTATTTTGTTTTGTCTCTTATGAATTTTTTGTCTGTGTGTCTGACTGCTTTCGTGCCAAATAAATTTCTTTCTTTCTTCTTTCTTTCTTTCTGTCGTCTAAGTACACGATGAAGTTCAACGCGTAAACTAGTTCGACATCTCTAACTTAGTTCTTATCTATCACCATCCTATTCTCGCAAGGTCTGTTAGTAAAAGATTCTTATTCTTATTGTACACAAGAAAAATTACAGCAATAAAACTACAATTAAGTGAAGTTATGGACAAAGGCGAGCTTAACTCAAAAATGAGTTTTCTACCAGCAAACCTTTGAGTGAGAGAGATTGATTATGTGGTTGAAGGCAAATTCCAGTGTACAATTATCTTATTTATTTCTACTTATATATGGTAATTCTTTAAATTTAGTTTAGTTGGTGGATTAGAGGATCGGTGCCATTGGGCGCCATTAATTCCTCCTTAACTAAAACTCTGTTTCGGTGAAAATATCTGCTACTAGCGGCCCGTCCCGGCTTCGCACGGGTGGACATTTTTCCCGTTTTTGCAACATTTTTCATTTATGCTCCGCTCCTATTGGTCGTAGCGTGATGTTATATAGCCTATAACCTTCCTCGATAAATGGACTATCCAACACAAAAATATTTTTTCAATTCCAACCAGTAGTTCCTGAGATTAGCGCGTTCAAACAAACAAACTCTTCAGCTTTATAATATTAGTATATAGATTAGTAGTTCAATGTACAGTAGGGAAACGAAAAGGTTATACACCCTAAGGTCCTTTTTTGCTTGCTTTACGTATTGCCAACATTAGCTACGTATTACCAATTAAACGACACGTTTGGTGCAGTGGCTGACCGATCAGCTTCTGCACTACGGGTCGTGGGTTCGACACGGAACAAAAATATTTGCATGGCCTACAGATAGTTGTTCCGGGTCTGGATGTTTGAGCGTGTGAAGATTTGTGTCTGTAAATGCACCCACGATACAGGAAAAATCCTAGTGTGGGGCAACGTTTTTTTAAGAATTAAGAAGAAATAAATGAAAATTCATCATAGGTATTCGTATGACACCCGGGACCGACTGTTTAATGTGGATTTTACATACAGTATGTTAAATAACAGAAGGCGTTGCCTTAAACTCGTCAATCTATATCACTAATAAATAAAAATATCATCATAGAAAAATAAGTATAAAAAAAAAACTATTAAATAACAAAAAAAAAAATTAATTAATTGCGACATTGCCCTACTTCCACGTTGAAAAACAAGTGCGCGTGTACAGTGTTTCTTTTACGTATTAATTTAAGATGTTTTGTGAATATTTTATTATCTAAAAAAAAAACATTTCTTGTTTTCAACGGTAGGTATTTTTTTTAGGATGTGTGGACGCTATACTTTTGCAGGTTAACGGGAACGCCCTTCGTTAGTTAACATCTTTATAGGTATAGTATAAAACAAAGTCGCTCCCGCTGTCTGTACGCTTAGGTCTTTTAGACTACGCAACGGATTTTAATGCAGTTTTCAGCAATAGATAGAGTGATTCAAGAGGAAGGTTTATATGCCCCACATTAGTATCTACAATGCACCCGTGCGAAGCCGGGGCGGGTCGCTAGTACTGTATAAATTAGAATTTTATTTACAACATAAATTCGTAACCATGAAACCGATTTTGGTTGCGTCCGTAATTATTCGTGTGATTAGCCCGCAGGGATTAACAATTCACGATGTTTGAATCCGATTCCCAGCTGTCAGTAAACACATTATTATAATAAATTATGCCATGATTTGATACAAATTATATTAGGGGTAGACTGGGATTAAGTTTAGAATTAAATATTTACTCACCGTCGGCAATTTACACTCGGATTTCCAACTGCCTCGTTGTTCTCAATACTCAATATCTTTATTGCTTTACCATAATGTGTACTTAGGTGGTAACTATATAATTGAGATCATTATGGACCCTGTAGGGCACAGCAAGAGGGTAGGAGAGAGGAAGCCCTGTTTTAGGAGATAATGAACAGTAATATTATTGCTATATTATTTAATTTATTATTATTGCTAATTTATTTCATTAGTCAGAGCTCTTTATTTATTATTATAATATTATTTAATTTACTATTATTGCTATTTTATTTATTATTATTTTTGGTAGGTATATAAAATAGCAATAATGGTAAATTAAATAATATAGTTCTAGTGGTGGCAAGCGCGTCTGCTGATAGTGAGGTCCTGGTTTCGATCCCCAGGCCGGGCAAAGTGTTATTGGGTATTTTTTTCGATATTTCATAGTTGGTCTCATAGTGAAAGTTGCTCATAACCATAAGTACTTTTACGCCCTGAAAGGTTAACAGTGAATTAATAGTCACCGTGTATTATTAATTACAAATTAGCTACCTATACATATAATTATTTATAGGGGCTCGTGGCTAAATAACAACCGCGCCGATCGTAAGATTTGCGAGGTTAAGCTGCGCTTGCAGCGGTCAGTCCGTGGATGGGTGACCATTTGTTACACATCGAGACCCCTCCGTGCCTCGGAGAGCACGTTAAGCCGTCGGTCCCGGGTGTCATACGAATACCTATGACAGTCGTTACGGGTAGTCAGAAGCCCGAACGTCTGACAAAAGGTTTAACCTTAGGATATCGGCATTGCCCAGTTACTGGGTTGCGGAGGTCTGATGGCAGTCGCTCCGTGTAAAATACTGTTATTCAGCCGCATCTGGTTAGACTGGAAGCTGATATCAAAATAATTGGGAAAAGGCTAAGAGGAAGAAGACATATAATTATTTAATTTTAATATATTTTATCCTCCACGTGTATTCTGTATATAAAAATACTTTTAGCTGGAAATAGAATAAAAAGCTTTGATCACAATGGCCGGTCAAGCGTGCTCGTTTAACGATCTCCGAGCGAACAAATACGCGGACTTTCGAATTCCTTTGACTTTCGGTACGATTTTGTGAAAAAAGGTCTGTAATAGGGTTATTGATAATACTTTTTTTTATTGTCTCGAAACTTCTACAAAGAAACAGACAGCAATGAAAAAACTAATGTAATATTAATATTAATATATGCAATATTATCTATGTAGGTTTATTATATGGTTTATATATATTTATGTATATATTTTCTTATTATATATTTATTTAGGTATATTATATTTTATAGCATAAATAAGTAGAAATAAATAAGACAATTGTACACTGGAATTTGCCTTCAACCACATAATCAATCTCTCTCTATCACTCAAAGGTTTGCTGGTAGAAAACCCATTTTTGAGTTAAGCTCGCCTTTGTACATAACTTCACTTAATTGTAGTTTTATTGCTGTAATTTTTCTTGTGTACAATAAATAATAAATGTATAAATAAATAAAAATGAATCGCCAAAGGTGTTGCTAAGCGCAAAACTTGAGAACGGCTCGACCAATTCGGCAATTTTTTTTATATGTTCCTTAAGGCACAAAGAAGGTTCTTATAGAGAGAAAAAACATAAAAATCGCGTGGAAAATAGTAAAAACAACACTTTTCTTTCCCACTACAGGCCAATAACTTTTGACAGAACGAAATCTGTCCGGGCAGCTAGATAATAAATATATAATAAAATGCCCAAGTTATAACCGATTTGAAACTCTTAACTAGGCAGAGACCGCACTATTGAACGATGACGTCATTGTTCAAAAACTTCATAGTAACTTGACATTACTGCGTACAATGTCCGTTTCGTGCGACAAGGACATAAAATGCGCCATTAATAAACTTGAAAAACGTGTATTTCTTCCATTTTTAGATTGATTTTATTTATTATTTCAACGATTGTTTTATTTTTAGAACATAACATAACATCACGCCTTATATTCCCCGAGAGAGTTCGGCAGACGTGTTTTAGTACACCCCCAATTCGCCAGTTATGTTTAAGTACCATGTAAGTAACAGGGGGCGAGCCCAAATCCAGACTCCGGGCTGAATAAGCCGAGTGGAGAATACTTATGACTATCAGCAAATAAGACGCCCGAAATTCTGATAACCGATCTAAACTTAGGATGTTGGCATTGCCCAGTAACTGGGTTGTGGAGCTTTGATGGCAGTCGCTCCGTGTAAAATACTGGTATTTAGCCGCATCTGGTTAGACTGGGAGCTGACCCCAACTATTTGGGAAAAGGCTAGATAGAACAAGCTGAATGGAGAATAATCCACCCGGTTTATTCGTTGAAAATGCTAAAAATAATTTAGTTGCTTTTTTGTTAATCAAACCAATTAAATACATAACCGTTCTGCCTAGCCTTTTCCCAACTATGTTGGGGTCAGCTTCCAGTCTAACCAGATGCGATTGAATACCAGTATTTTACACAGAGTACAGTCGCCGACACGTAACTTTGCAAGGTCTCAGCGTAGTGGTAAGTTTGCGCATGTAGGTACACTTAGTGCAACAAAAAAATGGTCACTTTTATTGCTTTTCATTATTCTATGGTTATTGCCATAATTTATTTTTAAACATGTCTGTTTAGATAAAAGATAGGAGAGGAATTCTTTTCTCTACCAGTTACTGGGCAATGCCGATATCCTAAGGTTAGACCGAATTAGATACATAATTATTCTTCATCTCCCTGCCCTTATCCCACACTACGTGGGGTCGACACAACATGTATTTCATAAATCCATGTTGTTAGAGGTTTTGGCTTATTGTTTTATGACCGGCCGCCTGCCTGACATCAACCCTCCTTGGGAATACTCGTGCGCCGCCGCGCGCGTGACTCAATGTGTTTGCTGATATTATGCACTGGGTCCCAAAATGATATGCTTGTCAATCATATTGCCGACAAGTAAGCAGACTATGTTCTTCTTGAATTAGATACCGTAGAATGGGGTGACTTTGATTCCTAGGGATTACTTTGATCAAAACTTCGTTTCGTAATAAAACTCAAATTGGACGAATTCTTCCGATTATTTTTTTACGTTGGTAGCATTGAACGTCATTGATCAGTCATAGTGGGTGGATCCTTGCCGGTTGATGAAAAAATATAAAAAATATATCGGTAATAGTTTTGTGTAATTATTTATTCGTTATTGGGGCTACTTTCAAATTTCTTAGAAAAAAGGGAGGTATCAAAGTTTAACATTTATCAATTTTATTTTATTTCTCAAAAAGTACCTAATAAGGAAAATGATAATTTTATTCAAGAAATAAACAAAATCGATATTTGCACTTTTATTGTATTTTCTTTGCTCTCATATTTCAAGAAGAAAATATATTTCAATTTTGAAATTGATCAAAGTAACCCCATTTTACCATACATAATACGAAACGTAAATAAACCGACAGAAGGATAATGATAGAACGTAGAAACTGAATATCTTAGCCTAAAGCAAAATTCTGTTACGCCGAATAAAATTACGCAACATCGTAAACATTAAGAGAGGCACAGTAATTTCTATTTAATTAAGTCGCTTAAGACAATTCGGCAAGATTGTCGAGTAACGATACGTAATCCCGGTACGATTGCCGAGTACCGATAAGACTCGGGATTCGCAGGGACAGCACGTCCCGTTAATGTTTCGCGATTAAACCTAACGGAGGGTTGTATTCAATTTACTTGTCGGTCGCATAACATCACGCCTATATTCCCCAAAGGGTTGGGCAGAGGTGTATACTAATACCTCATTCCGCCGTTATGTTTAAGTTCCATGTAATAGGGGGCGAGCCACAAAACCGGGTACAAATCCAAACTCTGAGCTGCTATTATTTATTTATTTATTTATTTATTTAATAGTAAAAGGTACATATTAAGGTCTATAATATATTACAATGTCCAACAAAACTATATAACTAGTTTGTCTGTTGGATCATAGATAAAGCACTTATATAATGCAAGCCTTATTACACTATACAGTTTTATTACATTATAATACCTATATAGTAGTTATTATGTTAAGTAGTTTATTTATAATATGTATCATGTTATGTAGAATTAAATCTTGCGAACCATATTACTTAGTTTATAATATGCACAGTGTTTATTTTACAGCACATGGTTATTGTAATATACTAATGCAGAAAATTTAATGATGATACTTTAATAATTAGGAAAGTATGTAGACATGTCACGGCAGTGTACTAAATAGATATTTTTTAAGTTTGTTCTTAAACTTATTTTTTGTTTTTTCTTCCCTGATTCCGTCTGGTAAATTGTTGAGTAAATATGGGATACGCTTTTCTAATGTACGGTCTCCATAGACATTATTAACCCTCGGTACTACATATTTACCAGACGACATCGCTCGGGTGTTGTACTTGTTGCACACACTTATTAATGGTGAATCATGCTCCTGACTGCCATGGTTATTGATTGCGAGAATGTATTTATGCTTCAGTCTGACCGGCAATACTTTACAGATTTTGTATAGTTTAATATAATCATTTTTATATTTATTTTTAGTTTTTTTATCCACTATTAGTTTAAGGAACCTAACTTGTATGTTTTCTAATTTGTCAATGTAAGATTTGAATGTAAGCCCATAGCAATCAAGAGCATAATCCATTACAGATTCCACCATACATGTGTACAGTATTTTTAAAGTACTACTAGGAACTCGATAACTTAGGTGGTAGAATTTACTTAGTATAGTTCTTAGTTTATTGCTCAAGAAATTTATATGTTCTATCCATGTAAAATGCTCATCAACTTTAACCCCTAGATAAGTTACACAATTTACTCTCTGAATAGGTTTGCAGCTACAATTGACTAGGTTATTATGGATGCAATCAAAAGTGTGAGTGTATAATGATAGGGGATTTTCCTTTAATGGTAAGTATGGTGAATGTATAATTATGTATTGTGTTTTTTCTGAATTAAGTATTATTCCGTTATCATGAGACCATTTAACAACGGTGTCCACGTCTTGTTGAACTAGTCGGCACGTTTCGGCTAGGTCTGTGCCGGCTCGCAACGCACAGAGGTCGTCCGCGAACATGTGGGCCGAGCAATGTTGTAACACATTACACAGGCTATTAACATGCATTAAATAGCATACGGGACCACTTCCTGAGCCCTGCGGCACGCCACATCGAACCATTTTTTCATCGCTTAACGTGTCGCATATCTTGACTCGGTAAGAGCGTGAAGTGAGGAAGTCTCTGAACCATTCTTTCAGAGGCTTCTCCACGCCACACTCTTCTAAAGATGTTATTAGCGTGTCTATTTCTAATGTTTCGAATGCTTTTCTGTAGTCAAAAAATATAGCGACTACAAACTTCTTCTCGTTTAAATAGTTGTTAATTTCGTTAGTAAAGTTGGACAATAACGTATTAGTACTCTTTCCTTTTTGGAAGCCGTGTTGTGATTTATTTATTATGTTATTTGAAAGTAAATAGTTCCCAAGTTGATTTATAATGCACTTTTCTATAACTTTGTCAATACTAGATAAAATTGCAATCGGTCTATAATTAGAGTATATCTTACGGCCGCCTTTTTTATATATTGGACGTAATATTGCTTCTTTCAGTTTATCAGGAAATTTACATTTTTCTACAGATAAATTAATTAGCTTCGCTATGATGGGACTTATTTTTTTAGCAATCATTTTTAGGTCAGACATACGTATGAGATCACATCCAGGTGATTTGTTAGCGTTCATATTTTCAATTATTTTCCTAACATAATTGTCGCTCACTGGTTGCCATCTCATACTTCTGTCAGATTTTTGTACGTAATTGTATCTACTTAACCATTTATCGTCACATATATGTTTAATTTGTTGAATCTCCTCATCAAAAGTAGCCGCAAACCTATCAGCAATACCTTTTGTGTTTCCCTGCATGTTCATATTAGATAATATCGTAGTATCTAGTGATTGTTTACTATTTCCTAATAATATATTTATTCTATCCCATATCTTTTTAATATTTTTATTACAGTTAATAATACTCTTCCTATCATATTCATTACTACATTTATTTATAGTTTTATAACATTTATTTCTATATTTAGTATATTCCAATCTTTTAACCATATCCTTTGGATCGTTGCACCACACCTTGTACAGTCTATCTCTCTCCTTTATTAAGTTTTTTAAATAATCCGTAACCCAACTTTTATTATTTCTTGAGCTGACACTAACATTTACAATTTTATAGCAATCATTATAGATGTTGATAAACAGTTGCTTAATAGAATTATAAAGTTCTACTGGACATTCAAAAGATAATAATGTACTAAAATCTGTATTCAATAATTTCTCTCTTACTAAACGATTATCGAGAACACGGCGGCGGAGCGCGGTAGGCATATGCATAGTTCTCCCACTCCGTTCGTCAGCTGATCGCGAGCGCCCGCTCAATGCCCTGTTGCCAGTGCATGCGTTATTCTGCGTAGCGCGGTTCCACTGCACTGCGGCCGACACTAAAAAGTGATCCGATATTTTTTGCTGTATCACCGCGGAATTAATATGTGCAGTTGGTGCCCTAATATATATATGGTCCAGACATGATTCAACGACATTCCCTTTCATGATTTCTTTACGTGTTATTTTATTTATGCATTTAATTAATCCGAATTCAGCTAATAAAGTTTCGTATTCCATTACCCTGCAGTCTTGAGTTTTCAATAAATTTATGTTTATGTCTCCACATATAATTAAGTTATTCTTTATTGGCAAATTTTCTAATATGTTACGTAATTCTTCCAAAAATTGTCTTGTTTTGTCTTTTTTGTTAATTCTTGGAGGTCGGTAAATACATAGCAAATATACCGGATCACGCCCCAAGTTGTCGAGTGCAATGGAAATGCATTCCGCCGATAGCATGTTCTGCGTATTATCTGTCTCGTTCATTCGTGCTTTTAACGTTTCGCGGGTGTAAACTAATACGCCCCCCCCGGTCCGCCCGGTTCTTGTTACACTATGAATATTATATCCTTTTATTTTATAGAAATTTACCATAGAAAAATTAATGTTTGGTTCTGTAATTATTATTATGTCAATATACTGTAAATTATTATGTAAAGTAACTGTTAGTTCGTGAAAATTCTTTTTTAAAGATCTAATATTTAAGTGCACTATACAAAAGTCATTTTTATATTTTATGGATGATAACCACATATCTAAATTTTCTATTTCGACTGTTGTAATGGTATTATCAGTAATTATTTCAATATTGTCTAGGGCTGTGAATTTTGATACAGTTTTATACACTTACTACTTGAATGTTATGAATATAACAATTATGCAACTAAGTATTTGTAAAAGAACAAGAACACAATTATGTACCTATTTTTGTTTTGAGTAGATCGCTGATATCATTGTCAGATCTCACCCAGATTGAATTGTCCTCTTCATTTTTCTTAACTAATATTTTACCTTTAGAAACCCAGATATACTTGTAATTTTTGTTTAGTTCTTTCTTTGTTTTCCATAGCAATGTTCTTGTAGCCTTAGTCAAATCTTCATTTATATATATTTTACTATTGTTGGTACCTCCGGTTATTTTGTCGCTCGTTACATCCGTGAGTTTTCGACGTTGAGCCAGCCAGGCGTCGCGTGATTCGGTTCCCGAGGTCTTAAACCCTACAATTATTGAGGCAGCTTTTACCCCTTGTTTTCTTGGTTGATTTCTTCTCACCCAATCAATATCATCGCTACTGACGTTAATCATCATTCCGATCTTGTTGACAATTTCCTTCACGTTTTCATCCGGCATCGGTTCTATACCTACAATTTCGATATTGTGTTTACGCGCAGTCTGCTCATAATCGTGTACACGTTGTTCCAAGGCGACGTTGTATTTTTCCAAATATGTGCACTTATTGTTTATGTGTTCTACCGTCTTTTCTAGTTTATGGATTTTATCTTTTGACTTTTCGTGTTCGGTTAGTAAAGTGTCATATTTTTCGGAAAGCAGGGACATACTTTGTTGTATGGACTGCAGTTGTTTCATGAGTCCAGGGATTGCCCGTACATTCTTTTGGATTTCCTTTAAGATCTTGTCCGGTACTTGGCCTTCTTCTTCCTGGTCCTCCATTTCCGACTCATCGTCTTCGCAGTTATTGCAATATATTCGGCTTTTACCCGCCTTTAGATCAGCCGCCAATCCTTTTACGCAGCTCCTATGAAAGGTTCCCTGGCACTGTCCTTGACATAGGAAATGAGATCCTTTCTTGGATAGACCTTTTTTGCATTTTTGACACTCCATTTCGACCAAATACACTAGTCGCTTACAAACTTAATTTACGTATTATTTGTTATACGTTTGCTACTGAGGAATTCCACACGGAAAAACCCAATAACAGTTTGCCCCACCTGGGGATCGAACCTAGGACCTCACGATCAGCAGTAGCGCTGGCCACCACTAGACCAATGAGGTAGTCAAATATTTGTTCCAATTCTGTTTGTAAGCTTTACAGAGCATTTGATTTACGTTTGCAATGGTTTTGACGACCGGGCTAACTGCAAACTTGGCGGGGTAAAGTGCTAAATAAATAGTGAACTGAGTAACATAGATATTGGTAAGAAATCAGAAGCTGAGTGCAATGCTACTAGTATTGAATGACTTTGTATTAGCATGTCATTGCCCGTTCACACAGCGGATCAGTTTTACGGGATCCGTCGGTACTGGATGTGTTGTTCACATCTGTACCGACGGATCACTTAAACAAATGGCAGCTGCGTCGCCATTTGGCAGATAGGATACGATAAAAATAACGGATCCAGTATTCTTTACTGGATTCGGAATACTGTCGTGTATATGAAATCGACCATACAACTACAGGCGCCATCACCAAAATAAAAACGGATTCGCTAAAACGGATCCTGTAAACCGTTTCTGTGTGAACTAGCTGTTACATACGAAAACAAGCTGCAGACACGTTCAGTCGCTTGACTGGTCCGAGATTTGCTTCAGTACAAAAGTCGGCATTTTTAATATATCGGGTGTAAAAATACCCTTAACGAAGCCGACAGCCACGTATTCTTCCCATCTTTACGAAGATTTTTTGGCATAGGGCCATACCTGGGAACCGACTGGTTACGGAGACATTGAAGGTCAAGGTCACCACATTTTTGAACGTTTTTCACGAAAACTAAGTTTAAATGTGTTAAAAACATTCTTCTAAATGTAGAGCTAACACCAACTGACGACTACTTCAAAGACCACGAATTTTGACGTGTTTTCCTGTCTATAGCTACTAGTATTGAATGTCTTTGGTGCAATAACATTGCGGCTAGTCGACGTTTGGTGTACCTAAGATATTAGTTTTAGATTCGCTGGAGCGTTACTGAATCTCAGACGTGTGTACAACTCTATATATGTTGAATTGTATGAGTCTTTATTGCTCAACTGCCCCGTTGGACTAACGGTCGCGACTGCTGGTCGTGAGGGGGACCTCACGATCAGCAGTCGCGCTTGGACTAATTGTTTACTGTATTATAATTAACGATTAAGTGTCCTTGTTGGCAACCAACTATATAATTTCAACGTTAAAATCCATTTTAAGGTTTCGTCCCGATTCATCCCTCCTCCCTATTCAACCCGTTACATGGTAAGCAAAGCCGCGGACGTTAGCTAGTTAGTAACAGGTACTAACCACATATACATCGTAACGAGAACCTTCTTTTCTTGAAGTCAGTTAAGTGTTTGAGGCTAAGTATAAGCTCAAAACCTTTCAAAGAGAAATTACGACTGAAGAGTCGAACGATTTAAAAATCGATCTTCAACCCAAAATCAAAAGTCTTTGGCGCCTAAATCCAAAGAAGAAGAAAGCATTTTCTCTTAAACTTCAAAGCAAAATATCAATACAGTATCCCCGAGGGATCCGCTCGGGTTATTCTTGAAATCTCATAAAATTCAATTGTATAACTGTCAAGATCTCGGCTCCGATTGGGGATCAATTCGGTGGTGAGAGTAATCCCGGTTAGCTCAGCCTTTTGCCACAAAACAGATAGGTACAGAAGTCAATCACATGTATGTACTTCACTTTTCATACCTACGCCCGGCGGTCGCTCTATCTATAAACGGTGTAAATAGGCCCTTAACGAAGCCGAAATGCACTTATTCTCCACGTCATTGCGATATTTTTTTTTGTTCTGGGCCATGCCTGGGAACCTTCTAGTTACGGAGATATTGGAGGTCAAAGTTCTAACTTTTTTTTAAATACTAGTTTTGAAGGTTGCAAATGTACCTACTTGAAATACCTCCATTACCAGTTTACTACTCATTGCATCTATCAGCACAGTATTTTGAGTGCGTTACATTGAGCTTTACAGTAAAACAAAATTTTTCTCCCAAAAATAAAGTCGTTTCCCAGCAAACATTTTTGCATAGGGTTACTTAGTTTGATGTACTGAATGCATGGTTGACGGCTTCATGAAGGGTCTTTTTACACCTTGTATATCTATCTCTCTCTAGCGGATGGCACTCGCGCTCGCACTAGTCCCAAACAGTCCGATATATCGTGTCCGTGAGCAGTGTCTAAGTGTGCGTTGCTCGAGCGCACTTGTATGTAGATTGACTTCTGTACCTATCTGTTTTGTGCTTTTGCCCACTTCAAAAAGTATCCCTCGAGATTTCAGAGATCAGTGGATAATTTTGGAATCACACTTTCTGAGTGTGCTTTGTTTTCTATCCATTAATGCCCGATTCCTATATTAAAAAACGAATCGTTTTGCTTACCAATGGTTACATTATTTAATGTCAAAAATCACGCCTGTGTTCGGTTTAAAGAGATTTATTTTCTTATAAAAACTTTACAGTTCATTTACAATAAGAATTAATTAAATCACATTTCATAATAAAAAAGTTCATTTACCCCTGGCACAATATTTTATGCTATGACATTATGATTAATTATAATTTAAATTTAATTTTAGAAAGATAATAATTTGACTAAATAACAATTTGTAACAATTAGGAAATTAATAATAAATATCAGCAATTTTATACATTCTAATAATAATATTATTCATTCATATTGTCAAGGACGGCACGGTTGACATCTGTCGGGCATGTCACTGTCCCGGTGAATCCATTCGACATATTATTTCTGGTTGTTCTCGTCTTGCTAACGGCGAGTATTTGCACAGACACAACTAGTGGCTAGGATTATCCACCAGCAACTTGCTCTGAAATACAACCTTGTGGACGCAGACGTACCATACTACAAGTATGTGCCCGACCCAGTTCTCGAGAATGGTCATATCACATTGTACTGGGATCGATCTATCATCACCGACAGGACTATTGTTGCCAATAAGCCTGACATAGTGGTGATAGATTGATCAGAGCGTCTCACAATGATTGTTGATATCACTGTCCCACATGACGAGAACCTTGTGAAAGCCGAGAAAGATAAAGAAATTAAGTATCAAGACTTGGCACACGAGGTTGTCGACATGTGGGAGGTTGACTCAGCAGTCACTGTGCCGATAGTCGTGACGGCCAATGGCTTAATAGCCAAGAGCCTCGACCAACATCTGACGAGGCTCTCGTTGGGCAGCTGGGTCAAAGGCCTGATACAGAAAGCGGTACTTCTCGACACGGCACGTATCGTCAGGAAGTTCCTCTCTTCTGAGGCCCTGACCACCGGTAGCTTGGACCCTGTTCCCGATGCCGGTGGGCTACTATTTTTTATATTTTTAAATGTTTTTTATATTTTTTTATAGAAATATTTAAAAATGTATAAAATATGTATATAGATGAATAAACGGAATTACATATTATTTCTACAATCTAAATATTTTTGTTACTTACATTCATTTTGTTATTTACATATAGTATCAATTATTATGATATTCATATTATCGTGATTACATGTTTTCTTAATTTGGTTTTAAAAATATTAATGTTTTCACAGTTCTTTATATCTGCGGGTAGCTTGTTAGTTGTTGTTCCCTGAAGGGTTGAGCAGAGTTGTATAGTAACACCCTCATTTCGCCCCCCCCCCTTAGTCCCATGTAATGGGAGGCGAGCCTATTGCCATCAACCGGGCACAAATCCGAACTGCGGGCTGCTATTAAGGAATTCCACACGGAAATACCACATAACACTTTGCCTGACCTTTTTTTTTTTTTTTTTTTTTTTTTTTTTTTTTTTTTTTTTTTATCGTGGGGAAATCCTCATGGACTATCCCCCGTCTGGGGAAGACAGGGGGGTGTGCCGGACTCTTACCGGCTAAAACCACCACGGTGTCCCTCCTTCTGACCTAAGGCCGGGGTCGCGGGATTCGCTATTGCATGCACCGCAACCCCGGCAGGTCTTGGTCCACCAATTGCTGGTGGACCTCTCCACTGTAGGGCCCCACCCCACGACCTCCTGAGAGGCGCGGGGGGCACCCCACATCACCGGCGCACCAGAACACATGGTACGCCGTGACCACCCCGGGGACCAAACAAGTACATGGGCGCCAGACTACCCCGTGTCTGGACCCCTGGTCCCCCTGCGACGGGTCAGGTTAGTGGCCCCGCCGCCCACCACCCCTCGGCCGCAGAGGACAGGGAGAGCGGCCAACTAAACACCGACACCCCTCTCCCCCCGCGGCCCCACCGCGTCCGCCATCTGACGGTGGCGGCCCCGTCAGGCCGCGGAAGGTAGGGAGAACGGCGCACCGTAACACCGGCACTCCCCCCCCGCCGCGGCCTCCACCCTTCAGCCGCAATGCCTCCCATAAGACATCGCGGCCCTCCTCAGTTGCGATGTCGCCCAGGCGACACCGCAACCTACTTGGCCGCCACGTCGAGGGCCTCCAGGCCCAAGCCCCGACGAGCAGCCCCTCCTCGGGTTCCTCTTCGCTTCACCGTGGGGCTCGAAGCCACGGCTACTAAGCCCCCCCGCAACGACAATGCGGGAACCCACCGGGGGGGAACACTTTGCCTGACCTGGAGATCGAACCCAGGACTTCACGATCAGCAGCCGCGCTTGCCACCACTACACCAACGAGGCAGTAAATGCCAAACTCGGCATATAAATAGACTCGTAAGGTAATTTTATCTGTAATAGGTAATTCCATATCGTAGGGTCTACTATCCAAAGCTATGAGGCCTTTGCTTCATTATAAGTAAAGATACATAGGTGTGATAGCCTAGTAGTGTGACCGTTGGACTGCCAAGTCATAGGTCTCGAGTTCGAACCCGAGGCACGCACCTCTGAATTTTCGGATTCATGTGCGTGTTGTATTATCACTTGCTTAAAAACGGTGAAGGAAAACATCGTGAAGAAACCGGCATGACTGAGAGATTTTTTTCGACGGCATGTGATGCCAAGTCAGAGGCCCATGGGCGGCATAAACTCTGACACCAGATTAGTCACTAACCACAAAAAAATAAAGAAGAAGTACAAGAGTCTCAATTTTAACCGATAACGCTTCGTATATTATAGGAATCGGTTATTAATTTATAAAACAGACCGCCTAAACCGCTGTGTCCGAGCAATCCGCTTTTTATCCAAAGACTCGCGGTTTGGATTACCACACAGAGACAAATTATTTAAATGGGCTACAGATTCTTCCCGAGCTTTGGTGTTAAAAGCCTTATTAATCCAATAGCATTACATCACGCCTATATTCTCCGAAGGGTTGGGCAGAGGTGCACTGTAACACCCTCATTTCGCCGTTAATCTTTTAAGTCCCATGTAATAGGAGGCGAACCTATTGTCATTAACTGGACACAAATCTAAACTCCGGGCTGCTACTGAGGAATTCCACACGGAAAAACCCAATAACACTGCCCGACCTGGAAATCGAACCTGGGACCTCACGATCAGCAGTCGCGCTTGCCACCACTAGACTAACAAGGCAGTTATTAATTAAATTTGTTGTCAATTCTCATAAAAACTGATGTTGTGGTTGTTTGCCTGAAACACTACAACCAATAAGGGAACGTACCCATACTACGTGACCCGTTCAGGGTGGGAGGGGGGGTCTTCAAAATACCACGCTTGGTCACAGGGGCACTTGGCCATATATAAGGGTGGTCAGAGAGGGGGGGGAGCCTTTACTTTTTTTTTTTTTTTCTCGTTGGAAAATCCTCATGGATGTCCCTCGCCCGGGGAAGGCGAGGGGGTCTGCCGGACTCTTACCGGCTAAAAACCAACGGTGTTCCTTCTCCTGACCGTACGGCCGGGGTCGCGGGATTCGCAAAACCATGCACCGCAACCCCGGCAGGTCCCGGTCCGCCAACCCAGGGGGGGGAGCCTGGAAAAAAATTAGTAAAAAATGGGTCACGTAGTATTTATTATTTATTTATTAAAGGAAGTTTACAAAAATCTTAAAACTAAGTACTATGCCCTACAAAACCGTTTTCACGGTTTGTCTGTGAGAACGGATGGGTATCTACGTTCCCTAACAGCAGTTGACAAAAGATTTGACAACTTATTAGTTAGTTTTTGTGTTAGTCAGCTTTCTGTAAACGCACCTACGATACCTACTGTTTGACTAACAATTCTGTGAAATGGCAAATTGACGAAATTTGTGACATTGATAGTTTAATTCAGTTCTCAGGATGACAAACATCTTTTACATGCATTTATTAAATACTAGCTGTGTCCTCACGGCTCCGCCCGTAGCCTATGTTACTCAGTGATAATGTAGCTTTCTAACGGCAAAAGAATTTTTGAAATCGGTCCAGTAGTTTTTAAGTTTATTCGTTACATACAAAATTACAAATCTTTCCTCTTTATAATATTAGTATAGATGTCCTCACGGCTCCGCCCGTAGCCTATGTTACTCAGTGATAATGTAGCTTTCTAACGGCAAAATAATTTTTGAAATCGGTCCCGTAGTTTTTAAGTTTATTCGTTACATACAAAAATACAAATCTTTCCTCTTTATTATAATATAGATTTAATAGGGAATTTTGGCCTTTACAAAAATGCTCGATAATGATATTATCTCAACAATCGGGAAAAAATTTGGCTACAATGTGTGTAGTCGGTCTTATCAATGCCTGTCTTGTCGAAATGTCCTGTATATGGCAACAAACGATGATTTTGTTACGACTTGCGAGTGCAGTGTACGGAAAGAGCTATCAGAGCTACTAAGTCATCTGTAAATTGGCAGAGAATGGGACATAATATAAAATGATATCCCTCATATTGGATCATTATTCATAGAATGGCAACACAGGAGCGAATAGAGCGACGCTTTTCAATTCACAGATAACTTGGTACTAGTGTACAGGAGAAATTATATTATGCAGAGTACACACCTAAACCACGAACACCAACCAACGGGGCTCGATACAGCCAAAAACAGAATTTAACTGGATTCGTTCTACACAAGTTTTGATCTAATTCACCAAATGACAAACGTTTGTTGGCTAGGTTTATACGCTGCATTATGTACTCGTATTTTATACCTAGAAAAACATTAGTGACTACACACATAAAGTACAAACATTTCTAAAAAAAAGCATAACATGTACTCAAATGTAACTACAATTAAAAACCGATCGCTCTCTGTTTGGAGTTATCAGTTCCATTGTTTACATCTCTGAAATATTGTGAATGCAGGCGGTAGTATAACAGAATAATAAAATTGCGGATACGTTGGTAAATAAGTGGAATACGACATACAGCTATTGTATTTTGAAATCATAGCTTACAATTTTTTACTTTGAATCCGAAATAATTTTAAACCGATTGTGTAAACGTCAAGGCGCCACGACGATACTAAAGGATGATTTCTACCAAACGGCTCGCATCTCGTCGAATCGGACGGATTTTACAATTTTTAAACGATATTAAATCTTGTACACATTATTAAAAGTCTATATTACCAAGCCGCGCACGGCAGCTTGACCGCGGGCGTCTTCCACGACACGCGATCGTAACCGAAAGTATGCTGCGACTCGCGATCGGCTCCGTTCGCCTGTCGTCGTATACAGACAGATATCTTCACATGCACAGATGCCTAGACTCGGAATAATACTTGTAGGCCATACAAATATTTGATCCGTGCGGGAATCGAACCCACGACCCGTAGCGCAGAAGTCAATCGCTCAGCCACTGCACCAAATGTGTCGTCTATGCAGTGTCGATATCTTCGATCTATACTTGTAAAGAGAAATGTCTTGACTGACTGACTGATTCATCAACGCAGAGCCTAAACCACTGAAGCTGGAAACATGAAATTTGGACAGTAGGTCCCTTTTGTGACGTAGGCATCCACTAAGAAAGGATTTTTGGAAATTCTACCCTCATTTCGCAAGTCCCATGTAATGGGGAACGAGCCTATTGTCATCAACCGGGTACAAACAAAAAATCCAGGTTGCTACAGAGGAATTCCACACGAAAAAATCCAATATCATTTTGCCCGAGCTGGGGATCGAACCCAGGACCTCATGATCAGTAGTCGCGCTTGCCACCACTAGATCAATGAGGCAAAAAGAAATGCTAGTTACTCATATAATACAGGGAGTAAACGAAATCATGTAATTCCTTCAAACCTCGTGATGTACTGCTGACATAGATTAAACTTGCATGGGACACTTCTAGATTTAATAAAAAAGAAATTACAAAATGTGAACATGTGTTCTTAACGTGGGGCATTTTAGCGCCCCAAGCAAAATGCGCGACTACTGCTCGCCGCGCGGTCATTTAACTCGGGGCGCTATAATGCCTCACGTTAAGAACACATGTTTACATTTTGTAATTTCTTTTTTATTGAATCCAAAAGTGTCCCATGCAGGTTTATTCTATGTCAGCAGTACATCACGAGGTTTGAAGGAATTACATGATTTCGTTTACAGCCTGTATAAGCTTAAGCCGGGTACAAACTGCTCTAACGTAACATGCAATGTAACATGAAACGTACGTAGTACGCACGCGTAGCGTGCACGGTTCGTGCGCGCAAGGCGTCCACACTATGGGAATTCTGTTACATTGCATGATACATTGCGCCAATGTGGACGGCAAATTCTTTCATTGCGTGTTACATTGCATGTTACATTTTGTAAGTCTGTAACCGGTTTTACGATCACCAGACGAATTACCGTAAACTTAAGGCAGATAGAAGCGTCATATTTCTACGTGTTATAATCACGTGAAGATACCCGGTTATGCCCGGGTCTAGCAACTATCCGGCTTACCCGGCCCGTCTGTTACGGGTTATAACGCTTAAGCCGTAATTTATTAAGGATTAGAGCGGTAACACTAATTATGTTACATGAGAATAAGGCTTATAATTAATGAAGATATTATGCGTGAAGGAACGACGGATTTGAAGGGAAAATCTCGTGTAAAGATATAAGCTAGTAGGCTACACTATTTCTATATTCAGGAGTGCCTTTACAAGTAAGGGATGATTTCCACCAAACGGCTCGCATCGCATCGGATCGTAAACGATACGAATGGATGCGGCGACAGCCAATTGCATCCGTCAGGATGTCGACGCATACGATCGGCTCAAATAGTTTCATTCCTACCGTGTTGACGTGTTCTAATTTTTGAAAGGATCCGATCGGATACGACGACAGGCGAACGGAGCCGATCGCGCGTCGCAACATACTTTCGGCTACGATCACGTGTCGCGGAAGACGTCCGCGGTCAAGCTGCTGTGCGCGGCTTGGTAATATAGACTTTAAATACTGTGTACACGATTAAATATCGTTTCAAGATTGTAAAATCCGTTCCGATCCGATGCGATGCGAGCCGTTTGGTACAATTCATCCTTTAGTGCCCGTTCAAACAGCGGATCCGTTTTAAGGTATCCGTTTTTAACGGATCCGTCGATACTGAATGTCCTGTTCACATCTGTGCCGACGGATCAGTTAAACAAATGGCAGCTGCGTCGCATCTGGCAGGCAGAATAAGATAAAAATAACGGATCGTGTGTGAACGCACCCATACTTCTCGGATACGTTTTTTATACTGTTCCGGCATTCAGTTTTTGATGACAAAACGGAACATGTAAAAATGTCGGACCAGTATTTTTTACTGGATTCGGAATACTGCCGTGTATGTGAACTCGCTCAAACAAGTACAGGCGCCATCACCAAAATAAAAACGGATCCGCTAAAACGGGTCATGTAAACAGTTTCTGTGTGAACTATAGCTGTAACTGGGATTTTTTCAGACCTAGCCTTTTTTTATAAACTATTAGCGACCCGCCCCGGCTTCGCACGGGTGCAATGTAGATACTAATGTGGGGCATATAAACCTTCCTCTTGAATCACTATCTATTGCTGAAAACGGCATTAAAATCCGTTGCGTAGTTTAAAAGATCTAAGCGTACAGACAGCGGGAGCGACTTTGTTTTATACTATGTAAAGATGTTGTGGACATCGTCGTCAATGTCAGCCGCGGCATATGTGGCGTGACGATTTAGACATGTTTGCGGGGCTGGTATGGTTCGAAACCGCAGAAAGTAGAAAGGTTTGGAAAGCAAAACGAGAGGTCTTTGCTCAGCAGTGGGATAATAAACAGGATTTAGTGCTCCAGGGTAATTACGAATATGGGAATATTCCGAAAAATACGGATTTCTACTAAATCAGGCAATATTTTTTGCTCTTGCAACGTAATAATGCCCGAATGTGCAATGTAATGTTGCCAGAGCAAAAAATATTAACTGGTTTAGTAGTAATTTGTAATTTTCGGAACATTCCCATGTTCGTAATTACACTAGAGAAATAAAAAAATAAAAAAAGTCGTTCGGCTTCCATTGTATCTAGATGCGGCTGAATATCAGTATTTTTCACGGAGCGACTATCATCAGACTTCCGCAACCAGTTACTGGGTAGTACCAACATAGTCTACAAACTATTTGGGCTTCTGACTACCCGTAACGAGTTTCATAGATATTCGTATGACAACCGGGACTGACAGTTTAACGTACTCTCCGAGACACAAACAAGTCTCGATGTGAGACAAACGGTCACCAATCCACGGACCGTCTGCGGCAATTGCAGCTTAATCTAAGTTATCCCAGCAACAATATGAAAAACCGTGATAGCAGTATTTCAAAGAGATTTTATAATTATACTAGCGGCCCGTCCCGGCTTCGCACGGGCGGACATTTTCCCGTTTTTGCAACATTTTTCATTTATGCTCCGCTCCTATTGGTCGTAGCGTGATGTTATATAGCCTATAACCTTCGCGATAAATGGACTATCCAACACAAAAATATTTTTTCAATTCCAGCCAGTAGTTCGTGAGATTATCGCGTTCAAACAAACAAACAAACTCTTCAGCTTTATAATATTAGTATAGATTAGTATTGAAGACCGAACCAATTCAGGTGGAAAATCTAGTTATCCGGTTCAATATCGACATCCGGTACATCCGGGGATAATGACAGTGGCTGTGATAACTGATAACATTCATACCGACACGACGGCGACGATTATCAGTCAATTGAATCATGTTATGGCGAGTAAAGATGTATCCGAAGTAGACATTCAATAGTAGTAAAATTCAAATTACACTGAAAATTACTAAAGGTTTAATTTTTGAACTAGGTACCTTTTTTACTGCAGTGATAGTCTGCTGGTGTGACCGTCGGACTGCCGAGTCATAGGTCTCGAGTTCGAACCCAAGGCACGCACCTCTGACTTTTCGATTTCATGTGCGTATTGTATAATTATCACTTGATTAAAAACGGTGAAGGAAAACATCGTGAGGAAACCGGCGGAATATCAACGGAAAACACGGCTAAATCATTATCCATCTTGATTAAGTATGACGTTTAATGATCATAAGTGTAATAATATGTAAAAACGAAGAACAGCATCATTTAGCTATGATCATAGAATTTGACAGATATGAAATTATATTTGTATGATAAATATATGGTAGTGTAATTGGGGCCTAAGAGCTCTTGTAACTCAACAAGCAGCTGACATCGTTTTTCCTCCATTTCCAAGGAAAACAAAATATAAACGCTGTTTACGTGGAATTATTAACAATTCCCTAACAAAATGCTTTGGGAAATATTCTAAACACGAAACAGAATAGACACCTCACTGCAAAATGATATCTTTTCAGAGAAACGACTAACACAAACACAAGCCAACATGAACTCTATCCCAATAACATAAGCGTTCAAATTACAACGCTCCAAAGATCTATTTACATTTGATTTTCATTCCTCACTCGGAAACAGGCGCCAAGGGAAAATGTAAATAATAACAACGATGTTGTTCGACAATAAAGGTTATTATTGTTTGTTCGTGAAATTAGGTGTTTATGTAGTGGCGAATTTGTTACATGTTAGTAAATAAAAGTAGATATTACTAGCCGAGCGCGACGAAATTGAAAGAAATTATGTTTTTGTATATGAGATAACAGTACTATCTTTCAAGAGGATGGGTAGAAGGAACCATCTTATGCTATCACCAATCAGTCTGCCAAGAATGGTGATTATGGCTAGGCCGTAGCTCTCCCTATAATATGTATTATCTATGGCCGTAGCCATGGGGGGGAGGGTAAGGTACACAATGAGGGCTTTCGATACTTTTTCTGCCACCAGACGGCGCTACGTATGCATCAGGTCCAAACAGTTGTCAGATAGCACAGATTCTTACCGAACGTATATTTTTTTAGTGAAATTCTACGTATTTAAAAGTGTTATTGATTTTATTATGAATTACGGCCAGGGAAAGGTTGCCGAACTGAAGATTGACCTCAAAAAGAGAAGCGCAAAAGTCACCATCCTGTTTTATTTGCACACGTAGGCACTGCACAACACTGTGGCATTTTAGAAAACAAAATTCCTTTTGTAACGTTTTTAAGAATAAATTAACCAAAAAAATTATCGAAAGATACAAATCGTGTACGTGTTTTGACAGGTAGTTAGACCTAACGCTACAGTGCTGCCATCTCACGTAGAACATTTTTCAGAAAATCTTCATTAATCATCGTTAATCGAGTTACGTAAACAAAACGATTTATAAGAAGCATACTCTATTACTTATACAAATAATTAATTTGTTATTACTTTTTTTTTAAAATCAGTTAAATTATATTTGGGTAATAATATAACATCACGCCTTGTATTCCCCAAATGGTTCGACAGAAGTGTATAGTAGCACCCTCATTTCGACGTTATGTTTAAATCGCATGTAATAGGCCAAGCGCAGATCCAGACTCCGGGCTGCTACTGACAAATTTCTAATGGAAAAACCCAATAACACTTTGTCCGACCTGGGTATCGAATCCAGGACCCCATGTTCAGCAGTCACACTTGCGACCACTAGACCAACGAGACAGTTTTAGGTAATAATAGTGTATTCTTTTTGTAAGTAATTCGACTTAGATTTTTTTTTGTTTATTTTTTTTTACCTACCAATAAAAGTATCAACTTATACGTGAAGAAGAAAAGCCTGTTACCATTTTATCAGATACATTTATTTATTCAGGCTCTGCCACTCGTCACTAAAGCTACGGTCACACGAGGCGAACACTCGCCGCGAGTAAATTCGCTTGGTGTGACACGCTACTCGCTGCGACAACACCCGCCGAGAGTAAAATTGCCGCGAATGGTATTGAGCATGTTCAATAACGGGGTGTCCATCGTAAGTGACAAACGCCACGCGGTGCGACGCGACGCGACACGACGTGTAACAAATACGCGTTACGTCGCGTCTCGCTACATAGGCCGTTAGTAGGGAATGCCGTTGTCTTGATCGCGTTTGTCGTGTTCGTCGCTTACGCAGGACACCCCGTTATTGTCGCCGCGAGCGCGCTGTTCACTACGATGGCAGTGCTCGCGCAAGGCGTGTGACAGGGCACTTGCTGCGAGCCCGCTCATGTCAACCGAATCTATCGTTATTAGAAGTGCACGACGAGGTCCGATAGACGATTTTTGCTTGGGCTCCAACCAACCATAGAATTTCGCGTGAAACGCGCGGATCGCAGGCACTACATGTGTTGTCACAGACAGCACACTGGCACACAGCAAACTCACAACATGTGACTTTAGGTTAAGGGCAAAGCCACATCTGACGGAAGATATGTCGCCGATCTTCCGCCGGTACTCATAATTCCATATAAACATGTCACACTGTACACATTTGACCGAAGATGCGTTACTAAAATTCTTCGAGTAAATTATGTACGCGGCGGAAGATCGGTGACGTTATCTTGCTTCAGATGTGGCTTGGCCCTATGAGTTTATAACAGACAAACTCAACGGTTCTGCAGTCTTGCGAACTAGAATATATGTGTAGTCATTTGTACTTTACTACCTACAAACTAAACGAAGAAGCAAGCTACGTTATCCTTCCATTTCCGACCATTTTACCGGTCTGGTCCGAGTACCCGCCAAAGGATTGTTGAGCACGCGAGTATTACCTTCATACACTACGTGTCGAATCTCCGGTTCTATTGCTTAGTTTGAGATAAAAATTCAGCAGTAAGTGTTATGTTTTTCGGCAATAACATCTTTTGCCAATTGCTTTAAATCGCGGGGAATTGTATTACATAACTTTTGAAATAAAAACAAGTATTTTATTTAATCTAACAGCTAGTTCACACAGAAACTGTTTACGAGATCCGTTTTTGTTTTGGTGATGGCGCCTGTAGTTGTATGAGCGAGTTGGGTTGGCGGACTACACACACCGTCGAAAACTTTATGGCGCCCTCTCAGGTGTGCAGGTTTCCTCACGATGTTTTCCTTCGCCGTTACCGCAAGGAATAATCAAATTCTGATCCGCACATGAATTCAAAAAGTCAGAGCTACGGAGCCAGGATCGCACTCAGACTCTCCTGCACGGAAGGCAACCGTTCAACCGGCTTTCACTACTTTTGAAAAAATACATAAAATAAATATATCCCCTCCATATCTTACTCCCTTCTCACAATAGTTCAGTTATGTGAGAACCCCAGACATAAATGTTTGCCTACCCGTTAGAGTAAACAGAATTCGCCTGTTTAGTGAAGAAATATTATCTTTATTGCGACAAATGTATGCCTATAGCGATAAATTTAGAGAAGGGAGGTGTATCTCGCTATTCCGAAGCTATTTTGATTCTATTTGGTGTTCAGTATTATGGATGTGTTTGGGGTATTTTTGGGGTAAAATTACTGTAAGGCCCTGTGCACACCATGTTTTTCAAACGCGCCGTCGCCGCGTCGCCCGCCGCGCCGTCGACGCGCATTTACGTCAAACTCTATACATAAAAAAACGATACACACATTTTTTAAGTATGGAGTTTCACATTAACGCGCGGCAACGGCGCGTTTAAAAAACGTGGTGTGCACATGCCCTAAGATAATGGCTTTTTTTTCTTTTATTCTTATTACTTCAGTGTTATCCGAGCTATTTACGTGAGATAGAGTATTTTTTTCAATCTCTGTAACACCTACGATTTTACGTTATTATCGTTAAAGTAAGTGAATGTTGAATTGGAAATACTTACGTTCGCACATACTATTTAATTAATATTGAAAATTGTATTAATATTTATCTGTGATACAAATAGTGCATGTCGCAAAAAAATAAACTAAAATATTATACGACAGTTGTTTTTCGATTCAAAATTCACTTGCATTAGCGATACGTTTACGATAACATAACATCACGCCTGTGTTCCCCTAAGGGCTGGGCAGAGGTGTATAGTAACACCCTCATTTCGCCTTTATGTTTAAGTCCCATGTACCATGTATGCACAAATCGAAGCTCCGGACTGCTACTGAGGAATTCCACACGGAAATACCCAATATTACTTTGCCCGATCTGTGGATCGAATCCAGGACCTCACGATCACCCCACCACAGGAGAGGTCCACCAGAAGAAGCTGGTGGACCGAGACCTGCTGGGGTCGCGGTGCATGCAACAGCGAATCCCGTGACCCCGGCCTTAGGTCAGAAGGAGGGACACCGGGGTGGTTTTAGCCATTAAGAGTCTGGCACACCCCCCCGTCCGCCCGGACTGGGGAATAGTCCATGAGGATTTCCCCACGTGAAAAAAAAAAAAAAAAAAACAAAACGACCTCACGATCAGCAATCGCGCTCAGCACCATTAGACCAACGAGGTGACTAATCTTGTCACTTAAGATATTCTCGTATTACTCGTACCGACAACAGAAAAGAAGAAGAACCGTTTTAATATATTAACAACAGCTTGTCTACATTATAATTTTAATCATACTTACTTGTAAACAACCCAAATTAACCTTCTTAAGTGGCTCCTAACCGTGAAGAACACTCGCTTAGTTTGAACTGAAATTCCGTTTGATTTACCGATAACATGAGGGTAGCACAAACAACGTCGTGAGATTTACTGGTCGTTTATGTTTATTAGATACTAGCGTAACCCGGCCCGGCTTCGCACAGGTAGCATTAACTACGGCGCACCTACCTACCTACCTACTTACCTATCTTACCTACCTTACCTACCTTATCTACCTTACCTACCTTATCTACCTTACCTACCTTATCTACCTTACCTACCTTATCTACCTTGCCTACCTTATCTACCTTGCCTACCTTATCTACCTTGCCTACCTTATCTACCTTGCCTACCTTACCTACCTTGCCTACCTTACCTACCTTGCCTACCTTACCTACCTTGCCTACCTTACCTACCTTGCCTACCTTACCTACCTTGCCTACCTTACCTACCTTGCCTACCTTACCTACCTTGCCTACCTTACCTACCTTACCTACCTTACCTACCTTACCTACCTTACCTACCTTACCTACCTTACCTACCTTACCTACCTTACCTACCTTACCTACCTTACCTACCTTACCTACCTTACCTACCTTACCTACCTTACCTACCTTACCTACCTTACCTACCTTACCTACCTTACCTACCTTACCTACCTTACCTACCTTACCTACCTTACCTACCTTACCTACCTTACCTACCTTACCTACCTTACCTACCTTACCTACCTTACCTACCTTACCTACCTTACCTACCTTACCTACCTTACCTACCTTACCTACCTTACCTACCTTACCTACCTTACCTACCTTACCTACCTTACCTACCTTACCTACCTTACCTACCTTACCTACCTTACCTACCTTACCTACCTTACCTACCTTACCTACCTTACCTACCTTACCTACCTTACCTACCTTACCTACCTTACCTACCTTACCTACCTTACCTACCTTACTTACTTTACCTACCTATCGATTTTTTGGCCAAGAAACCTTCCTGGGCGTCTTCAGAAGACCCTACCAAAGTTTCAACACAATCTGATCAATGGTTTAAAATACATAAGAGGACAAACATTCATTTTTATTTATATAGATTTAATACCCGTGCCGCCGCATTAGATGTTCCACATCAAAAAATATAAATACTAACCCTCTCTATACCCATTTGGTAGTTAGTAGGTAAGTAGAGCTAGTCAGATAGGAAATGCCAGCGCCATCGTCTTAAAAAAACATTACATTTACTTGTAAAAGTGTCTGTAACAGATTTATTTACAGAAATAAAAATCATTTATCATTTACCTATTTCTCTCTCTACCCTTTCAGATAATTTAGCTATGACGTGTATAAGGTAATACATATACCTACCAATAAATACCACTTAACTAACTCTAAAATAACCACAAATCCGAGAACACGTTCGTTTGAATAACAGTCATTAAGTTTAGTTTACCGATGAATGAACGCTTTCAATGGTTCAACTACTTCGGCGAAATATATGGTTATAAACGTTCAAAGACAACATTGACGACACATTTGGTGCAGTGGTTAAGGGATTGGCTTCTGCGCTACGGGTTATGGGTTCGGTTCTCGCAAAGATCAAATATTTGTATGGCCTACAAATAGTTTTTTTTTTAGACAAAACCTTGCCCCACACTAGGATTTCTCCTGTATCGTGGGTGCTTTTACAGACACAAATCTTCACATGCACAAACACCCAGACCCGGAACAACTATCTGTAGTGTATCTGTACCCACGATCCGCAGCGCAAAAGCCAATCGCTTAGCCTCTGCACCAAACGTGTCGTCAGTGATTCCGGGTCCGAGCGTTTGTAAAATAAAAAAGTAGTAATCATTTGTGCCGGTATTTAAATTAATTGATTGGCAGCTAGTAGAGGAGCTAGTGCCTAATTAACAACCGCGCGGATCATATGATCTGCAAGGTTAAGCTGCGCTTGTCGCGGTCAGTCCCTGGATGGGTGACCATTCGTTATACATCGAGCCTCCGTGCTTCGGAGAGCACGTTAAACCGTCGGTCCCGGGTGTTATACGAATACCTATGACAGTCGTTACGAGTAGTCAGAAGCCTGAAAGTCTGACAACCGGATATCGGCATAGCCCAGTTACTGGGTTGTTGTAGACTGATGGCAGTCGCTCCGTGTTGTTCAAACCTTAATTTAGATAGAGCTAAACAATGATGGAAGGTTTATGTTCAGGATTTGCCAAACATGGCATGACATTTATCTGTCTCGTCGGTCCAGTGGTGGCAAGCGCGACTGCTGATCGTGAGGTCCTGGGTTCGATCCCCAGGTCGGGCTAAGTGTTATTGGGTTTTTCCGTGTGAAATTCCTCAGTAGCAGCTCGGAGTCTGGATTTGTGTCCGGTTGATGGCGATAGGCTCGCCCCCTATTACATGGGACTTATACATAACGGCGAAATGAGAGTGTTGCTGTACACCTCTGCCCAACCCTTCGGGGAATACAGGCGTCTGCTTCTTTCATGTAGTTAGTAACCTGGTGTCAGAGTTTATGCCGCCCATGGGCCTCTGACTTGGCTTCACATGCCGTCAAGAAATATCTCTCAGGCATGCCGATTCCCTCACAATGTTTTCCTTCACCGTTTTTAAGCAAGTGACAATTATACAATACGCACATGAATCCGAAAAGTCAGAGGTGAGTGCCTTGGGTTCGAACTCGAGACCTATGACTTGGCAGTCCGACGGTCACGCCTAGGGTTGCCAGATGTCCGGCTTTAGCCAGACATGTCCGGCTTTTTACAGTCGTGTCCGGCCAAATATATACAAGTCCGGCCTGTCCGGCTTTTGTTAGGCTTTTGGTCAACCCCGCCCCGCCAAAATATGCCTAATGAAAGCGAGCGAGAGATTTTTTTTCTTTTAAAAACCAATTTGTAAGGTTTTCAGGACAAAATGTCCAGCTAAATATGAATATGTGTCCGGCTTTTCTATTTTTGGGCCTGGCAACCCTAGCCACACCACTAGGCTATCACTGCAAGGCGTGATATTATCGCCGTCCCCGGAGAATACAATGGCATTCACAAAAACACAACTTTTTCACAACAAATAAAAACCGATTTTTGATGACTGCTTGCCAGTTACAAGCAGTACTTGGCACTGTTACAAGCACTGCTTAGCAAGCAGTCGTCAAAAATCGGTTTTTATTTGTTGTGAAAAAGTTGTGTTTTTCCGAATGTCATTATATTCTCCGGGGACGTCGTTATGCTATGGCATGACATTGTCATAATACCACGCATGACAATCTGTTTGGTTATCGCAGTATTCTATTCTTTTCAGAACGTGAATGCCAAAAATTCTCAACTATTGACTACTCCACCCCCTCTCCTATTCAAATATTTAGCAGCTACAGTTCTCGGTATACGTAATCGAATGTCAGTCGTCTAAGCAGGCTGACACTTGATGGAATACATATGTAAATGTTTTATTTATTTTAAAGGTACTCCTTTTTCAGTTACATGATAAACGGAATATATATGTTTGTGATGTTAGAAGTTACTTTTAGTATTTATGTTTTTATCATAAGTTACCGTTCGTTGTAGTTCATTAATTTTGTGTGCTTTGCTCTAGATTAGGCGGGGCTCTTCTTCTTTCTGCTCGTGTGGTTAGTGACTAACCTGGTGGAGTTTATGCCGCTGATGGGCCTCTGACTTGGCTTCACATGCCGTCGAGACATATTTCAGGCATGCCGGTTTCCTCACGATATTTTCCTTCACCGTTTTTAAGCAAGTGATAATTATACAATACGCACATGAATCCGAAAAGTCAGAGGTGCGTGGCTTGGGTTTGAATTCGAGACCTATGACTTGCTTATAACATAATATAAATTATCACGCCTGTATTCCCCGAAGGATTGGGCAGATGTGTATAGTAACACCCTCATTGCGCCGTTATGTTTAAGTCTTAGTAATAGGGAGCGAGCCTATTGCCATCAACCGTGCACAAATCCGAACTCGGGCTGCTACTGAGAAATTCCACACAGAAAAATCCAATAATACTGCCTGACCTGGGGATCGAACCCAGGACCTCACGATCAGCAGTCGCGCTTGACACCACTTTTTTCAAAACAACGTTTTGTTCTGCTTCTGTTCTGTTTTTAAAATTAATTACCTGTGACACCAAATCGAAAAGTAGACACTCTCGAACTACGTCGAACTATCGAATCAAATTGAAACAATGACGAGCATCAAAATTATAAATACACGATCAAAGTGTTGTCAAACAACGAACTACTAGATGTCAATTAACATTTGGGAGTAGGGTGAAAGACAAAATGTCAAATCACGTAGATCGAATCGATCGTCGGTTGGAAAACGTGCGATCCGTCAGCCGAAATTTCGCAGTTCGGTTTTTGGGGTAGGCCGAGCTACGACGTTAAGAGCCCGCTCACACAGTGGATCCGTTTTCACAGGACCGTTTTTATTGGAACAAACGGCAGCTGCGCCGCGCCCCCGCGTGCCTTTCGCATCTGGCAGGCAGGATACTATAAAAATAACGTATCGTGTGTGAAGGCATTCATACCTCTCCATACATCTTCATGTACGGATCTGTTTTCTATACAGTTTCGTCATACAGTTTTTGATGACAAAACAGCGTGTGTAAAAATGTCAGACCATTATTTTTTATTGGATCGGAATACCGTCGTGTATGTGAACTCGCTCATAAAACAACAGGCGCCATCACCAAAATAAAAACGGATCCGCTAAAAACGGTCGTGTAAGCAATTTCTGTGTGAACTAGACGCGTTGACGTCACAGCTACGCTGCTACGCTGTCGTAGCGTGACCGTTCCGCTACGCCGAGTCACTGTTCGGGCCTACGCTGTCGACAGACACAGGTAGAGATAAACTACGATAACATGTCCCGCCCCTCCAAAATTCAAAATGCTTCGTTGTATTTGTGAAAGTATTTATAAAGCACCACCAATACTCCCAACGCAGCTGTCGTATCCCTCCCAGTCCTCTCGCATTCAACACCCTAAGAGGTTCGAGTCCCCCCTTGGGGACACCCTTAGAGGTGTTGCTACTATAATAGTCAGTCATGATGTTACAGTAGTGAGCGTAGTTAGCTAGGTAGTTAGTGTAGGTATTGGTTCGGAGACCTTTCTGGTCTCGCCAATAATAGCCCGGTTACGTAGAAAAGGTCCGCAAGACCATCTACAAGAGATGAAAAAAAAAAAAACCCAACGCATGTGTGCGTGTTGAGACAGCCGTCAAACAAAAACTACAATTACATACACACTCTTTAGTAAAGATGTGACTAAACACATTGAAATAGTAATTTGAAGGGGCGGGACATGTTATCGTAGTTTATCTCTACGCAGCGGGCTTTTTTTGTTCGAGAAATTACGAAATTAATGTCTTTTTGACATATATGTGCATATTGTCACGAACAAAGTAGTCCACCTAATTATTCTTTTATGTCCAAAGAATAAATAATTAAGTACTAAATGTTATTGGATTTTTCTGTGTGGAATTCCTCAGTGGCAGTAAGGAGTTTGGATTTGTGCCCGGTTGATGGCAATAGGCTCGCCTCTTACTACACGGGATTTAAACATAACGGCGAAATGAGGGTGTTACTATACACATCTGCCAAACCCTTCGGGCAATACAGGCGTGATGTTATCTATATCTATACTAATATTATAAAGAGGAAAGAATTCTATTTTTTTATTTTTAGATTTTTGTATGTACCTAATAAATAAACTTAAAAACTACTAGACCCATTTCAAAAATTCTTTTACCGTTAGAAAGCTACATTATCACTGAGTAACATAGGCTACGGACGGAGCCGTGAGGACATCTATACTAATATTATAAAGAGGAAAGATTTGTATTTTTGTATGTAACGAATAAACTTAAAAACTACTGGATCGATTTCAAAAATTCTTTCGCCGTTAGAAAGCTACATTATCACTGAGTAACATAGGCTACGGGCGGAGCCGTGAGGACACAGCTAGTGTTAACATAAAGTATGACCTTAACCTTAGCTTTTGTCGATTTCAAGAGTTCATATTTAGTAGAGGAAATAGCTCTTTCAAAAAAGCATTATATGGAAAGGCAATTTTCCCCAATCATCATCATCTTCCTGCCCTGGTCCCAAGTTACTTGGGGTCGGCGCATTATGTTTTCCTCTTCCACTCTTCCCTGTCAGCCGTCTCATTATCATTTACTCCCTTATCTTTCATATCCTCCCTCACACAATCCATCCATCTTTTCTTAGGTCTCACTCTGCCAACATTCATATTCATCACTCTCTTAGTCACATGTGTGTCTTTTTTATTGGGCAATTGTCCCCAATAAAAAAGGATTTGAGCTGATAAAAAATCCCGTGTCGGTTTCTTCAATGCATTATCGTATAAAATACCTTTTATCTTGCAGTACACCTGCAGCATCAGGATTTGAGGATTGAAGGTTAAAATTATAATGTTGTATTGTCATGAGAATTGAATTTGTGTGCGAAGTTTCAGGAGAATCGGTTAAGCAGAAGTAGATAGTCGAAAAATCTGTCGCAATATTTGAAACAAACAAATATATGAAGAGAAGCTAATTAAAACGGTTTAATAAAAATAAATTAAGACATCACGGGACGCCTGACTGATGAGAAATATCGAAATACAACTTTGTAAAAAAAAAACTGGCCGAATCAAAACCGAAGATTGCCGACATGTTACGAAGGTCTGCCGTCGTGAGTCTGCCATCGCCAGCATCGCCACGCAACAGACGGTCTCACACCCGTACCGCCGCATTAAGCCGGGTCCAGACGTGTGTAACGTGTAATGTAATGTATCGTGAAATGTAATGCGAATTCTGTGTGTGAACGGCACTACGAGCATTACACACGTCTGGACCCGGCTTTAGATGTTTCACATCAAAAACGAATCAGACCGGAGTCACCGGAGCCGGTCACCTGAGAAACTTTTCTTGTTAGACTTTATCGAGTGCCTAAACTTGGGATAGTTTCAATATGGCAAACTACACGTAAAATAATAAGATAAGAATCTATTCTTCTATCCCCGTGATATATGGGATTGTTTATACTGGTAGAAAGCGTGACTTTGATCAATTTCAAAATTGAAATGTATTTTTCTCTTGAAACATGAGAGCAAAATAAAAAAAATATGCAAACATCGATTTTGTTTTGATTTGTCTATTTCTTGAATAAAATTGTAACTTTAATTATTACTTTCTGAGAAAAAAAATGTTGTTGATAAATGTTAAACTATAATTGAGGTTACTATAATACCTCCCTTTTTCTAAGGAATTTGAAAGTAACCTCAATAAAGAATAAATAATTACACAAAACTATTACCGACATATATTTTATATTTTTTCATCAACCGGCAAGGATACCCCCACTACAACTAGAGTACGCGCAATATAACTCTGCGCGCAACGGAGGGCGTGCTAAATGTTACCATGATCGCAAAAATACAAAGTACTGTTTTTAAGGAAAAGTAATAATTATATTCGTGAGTATTAAAATTGGGCAGCCTTCTTTTGCGGTTTATTATATTTTAATTGAGCTAAGTTATGTACGTTAAAATTTACTACCCACCAATTAAACTAATTAGTATTTTTACGTAATTTGCCAAAGAAAAGAACTAAGCTTATAAATGTGCTATGAATGAATAAGAATGCATTATGATTGTTATAGTCTTATGAGGTCTACTATAATCTTTATTATTATATTATCGTTTATTCCTAAAATCAGGTAGACTTAGTGACAAAGTTAATAAAACGGCAACATTGTGGTGGACCATGATTAGTTACGATTTTGACCGCGCCCAGACTTATCTTGCACGCACTCTACTAATCACACACTGACAATGACGTTCAATGCTGCCAACCGTAAAAAAAAACATCGGAAGAATGCGTTCAGAATTCGTACAATTTGAGTTTTATTATGAAACGTAGTTTTTATCAAAAATAACCCCAGGAATCAAAGTAACGAGGATGTCCTAGAAGGACATACATCGATGTTATTGCTGATGTTCTTCACAAATGACAGGTGCGTAGTACTCTCAACCTGCGTGCGTGTATGACAAGATAATAATGAAAATAATCGTTTATTTGGAACAAAAACAAGTACAGTAAGAGGACAAGTATAAAACGATGATAGCTGCAAAAGTTAAAACCTGTGGCGCAGCTACCAACGCCCGACTCCAAGTGAGAGGGTAAGCTGTTCCAGACTAATACATAACAAAAGTATTTAAAGAAAATAGGTAAAACAAGAGAAAAATAAATAAATAAAAAGACAGTAAAAATATAAAGTAAAAAAGAGTTAAATGTGGGCCGTGAGTTCGAATGTAGAGTCGGGGGTGAGGGTGAGTTCGAATGGAGAGGGTGGGTGAGTATGTGAGGTGCGAGTACCTAAGGCGGGTGCGTCTAGGAGTGTGAGTGTCCTGCCGGGGTTGCGGTGCATGCTTTTGCGAATCCCGCGACCCTGGCCGTACGGTCAGGAGAAGGAACACCGTTGGTTTTAGCCGGTAAGAGTCCGGCAGACCCCCTCGCCTTCCCCGGGCGAGGGACATCCATGAGGATTTTCCAACGAGAAAAAAAAAAAAAAAAAAGGAGTGTGAGTGTAAGAGTACCTATGTGTGTAGTAAATGTATGTGTTTAAGAGATGTTACACTTCCACTAGTTTTTCAGTTGCATCATATGTGAGTGTTCTTAGCCAAGTTTCGAGCTTTTTCTTGTATTTAAGCCTGGTATAGATACCGATGTTTTTATTTATTTTGCTGTACATTTTAGAGCTCATGTAACTAAAGTGGCGACGTGTTGCAACAGTTGTACGATGCTCTATATTACAAATACGATCAGAGCGGTGTCTGGTGCTACATATGTCTGGATCATATTCGAGTAGAGAATGTTTACGGAGTATGTATGAATATGGATGAAGCGAAAGGAGTATGTAAGGGTTTGCCTACCCCCATGGGAAAAAGGCGTGCGTTTATGTATGTATGTATTTATGTATGTTGAAACTACATTCCCATATATCTATACTTGTTTTTCGACCCATACGTCATACGGTAAGGCTGAGAAAGACAACGTAGGCACAAATTATAACTAATGTCGCCTGTGACACATTTATTTCGGAATGAAAAAAGCTTTTGCGGATTTAGCTCAAGCGTTTTGGTCCAATTTTCTTATATTCATCTCTTTTATCTTACCTACCTGTCTTTCCCGCTCATCTATGAATGTAGAAAACAAATATACAGCTTATAAAAGACATACAACAGAATCTTGTAGGAGTAATCTATCATTACAGTTATAGCTAATATCGGTATGTCAGGATTGGGAGTATGGTAAATAAAGTAAATGAAACCAACATAGACTCTCCACCACTGAGAGTACTTATATTTGGGTTAGCGGTTAGTTACAGAAGCTAGTTCACAATATACCACAATATAATAATTAACACAAGATCAGAAAATGAGGACAAGCAAATCAGATATAAAAGGTCAGACTTCTTCAGCTGTTCGACATGGAATCCTTTTCTCCGTCGAATGACCAGTGTTTTTATAATTTCGGGTACATTGATTCATCTTGACGATTACCCTCCTTTATCAACATTTTCCAGTGTTACCAGCTACCGATAACATTCTTATCATTCATGATGTCAGTTGTGATAAGTCGTAAGAGGGAAATGCATAATCTCCTGTATTTTTTCAAACTTCAAATTAAAATAAACTTAATGAACTCTACACTGTGGGTCTAAAGTACCCGAAGGATTTCAACCATCGATTCCGATGCCTAATTGGAGACGAAAAAGTAGTAATAAAGGTTGTCGAATAAGCCTCGTTGGTGTAGTGGTGGCAAGCGTGACTGCTGATTGTGAAGTCCTGGGTTCGATCCCGAGGTCGGGCAAAGTGTTATCGGGTTTTTCCGTGTGGAATTCTCAGTAGCAAGCTGGCTCGCACCCTATTACATGGGCCAATCGCTCAGCTACTGCACCAAACGTGGCGTTTACAAGGAAGAACTAAAGTTATTTGATTTATTTTGTTCCGAAAATAAAAATAGATAAATTGATTGAATTGGACTAATGTTGCTATAACACTATTAACTCATAATACATTTATTTTTAAAATTCTTGACTTGGTCGCATTTGGCCCTAGTCTCACCTGGTGGTAAGCGCAGACAGGGTCTAAGATGGAAAACACGAATCCAAGGAACAGAGATATAGAAGGATTCCTCTATACCCCTCTGGCTCTCACATACACACGACGGAACACAGTAAACTGTTTGGCGGCGGACTTTAATATTCAGGTGGTAGCTAGCCAGGCGGACCGTATAGATCCTACCACCAAGCGTGATGAGTTTTATTGAATATCAACACGTGTCTATTCCCAGCGTGCGGTGAGGAAGTTTTATATTCTAAGTTCTAACCCGTCCCCACACGGGGTAAAACAGACAGGCTTTGGGCCCACGAAGTATTTATTTTAAGTAGGTATAGGTATCTGTATACAAAGCGGGCGCTGTCGGGCGGAAAATCGCCATGATGAAAAAAAAACATTATCAACAAAGCCGGCCAGTGCTCTAGGTCAATCCACAGAGTTGAATGAAAAGTAATTAATTGATATCATGCCAATAATTGATGGTTTGCTATAATTCGTTGCAATTAATTTGATATTATATTGAAAACCTATAAGAAGCAAGCACACTGGGTCACCGCGCACGCTCAACGAGTATTCCCAAGGAGGGTTGATGGCAGGCAGGTGGCCGGTCATAAAACAATAAACCAAAACCTCTAACAACATGGACTTATGAAATACATGTTGTGCCGACCCCACCTAGTGTGAGATAAGGGTAGGAAGAAGAAGAAGAAAAAGATTGAAAAGCTATAAACAATTGCAGATATTGTATTATGTACTATTTGTTTCATTGGTGTAGTGGTGGCAAACGCGACTGCTGATCGTGAGGTCTTGGGTTCGATCCCCAGGTCGGGCAAATTGTTATTGGGTTTTTCCGACGCGTAACGACTGTTATATTCGTACGACACTCGGGACCACCTGTTTAACGTGTTCTCCGAGGCACAGAGGGCTCTCGATGTGTAACGAACGGTCACCCATCCACGGACTGACCGCGGCAAGCGCAGCTTAACCTCGCAAATCATATGCTCCGCGCGGTTGGTAATAATTAGCCACGAGCCCCTCGTGCTATGTACTATATACTCTATGATAACGATAACTAGGAAAACCAGGAAGGTGGCGAAATATTACTTTTATACGAAAATATACTCGTACTTAGCCAATCAACTTATCTTTTGCTTCCACAGAAAAAGTAATAAATTGTTCCGATATAAAGATACTACGTAACAGCCACACAGAAAGTAACAATCGATTTTCCGAATCTCCAGTAATTAAATAACCTTGGACATAATTATATCGAGCTCGGAATATTGTGAATAAATTATTGGATGGGAAGCGACAGGGCCGTCTTGTTCGATCGCGACTTTTGCGTCCCAATTCTTTTAATACAACGACGTTGAAATAAATAGACACGCTATCTCGTATAGGCAATGCCAAATGCATTGACGCAATAAGGTTCAAATTATCGCTAGACAGTTGTCAAGTTCTACGGCACTGTGGTTCCGGAACCACAACTCGTTGTTAGCATGTTGTTCTTCTAAACAGCGCACTTCACTTCTAGTACGTTAGTTCAGTCGGGGAACGAAAATGTTATACACCTTAAGCTGTATTTTTGCTCGCACAATGCAAGAAACAACCTATTTTACCGACTACATATTGCCAACATTACAGAAAAAAAAACTTTTTAACAAAAATAAAACCGACTTCAAATTGTCTATCTCCGAAGTTTTTCATCAGATCGTCACGAAATTTAAACGGGACCACTTGAAAAGAATACTCTTTTAAACAAAAAAATAATCATTAAAATCGATTCACAATTAGCAAAGATATAGCGGGAAAAACATACAGTCGAATTGAGAACCTCCTCCTTTTTTTGGAAGTCCGTTAAAACTATAATTATTTTTTGACAGGATATTAAAAATTATAATGGTGACATGATGACATCCACTAGTAATGTCAATTTATTTAATCATCGAATTGATTGATGTAACGGTTTTTACAACAAAACTCCTTAAATCAAATCAAAAACATTATATTATGACACTACTACGTCATATGGAGGCAAAAGGCGATTTTGATCTTTGCTACCAAATAATTAAACATAATTTTCCATGCATTGGTCTGTTCCGTTCAACAGTTTGAAAAGGTAACTTGTGCCCGCGATGTGGAAAAGGAATGAATTTGAAAACTGACGAACCTATTTATTCCCCTACTGTACATATTATATCAATGTTTTAACCTATTATGATCAACACGAGAAGGTGAATATAGACACTCCATATTTTCCTGAGGGGACAGCAAAAGCTTGGATGTTGGCACGTTACGTCCTTCATTCAGACACTTTTCTGTCTCGTGCGTCATACATCCTATTCCCGCATTTTTTAGAGTGTCGTTTACGACATAAATAACCCACACAAAGTTACACACAAGTAAGCAAATATAACTTAACTTCGTGATTCGAATCTTTTCAAACGCGGCTTCAAAGGGATTTTATGATGAAACAAAGCACTTATAAATTACAATTTATTGCCCACTTAAAGGGATATGGACGTAAAAAGTTTTTTATGCAAAGATTCGTAAATCCCTACCTTTTTGGGGTACCGTGATTAAGGGTTAGCTAAATATTTTTGGAGCGTTTAGCTGAATTTATGGGTAATAACATTGGATAGTTTACCCTTCGGCAATTTTCATGTCCTTTTTTTACGGGAAAAATATAATAGGTACTTACTACTTATTCCAGTAAAGGATGACGGAAAACATCGTGAGAAAACCGGCATGCCTGAGAGATATTTTTCAACGGCATGTGAAGTCATGTCAGAGGCCCACGGGCGGCATAAACTCTGACACCAGGTTAGTCACTAACCACACGAAAAGAAGAAGAAGACTTATTCTAGGAGCCAAGTAATGTGAACATGGCATATGATTACCTAAAATATTTTTTATTGTTATTGTGGTGGCATCTACTGCGCCACATGCGAACTACGCAGCACGACGATTGTGTAGCTGACTACAGCGACAATAATGACAACTCTTAAATATGACGTCACAAATCCTACATCGCGATATCAAGATTTGACATGCAGATAGTATATATACAACTTCGGAGCATTAACCGTTGAGCAGTAGCCCGCCAGGCATAAAACCCGCCAGGTTTTGTAATCTTCCCTTTTCGTTAGAGGAACACTATCACCCATATGCTAAGACGTTCCTCCAAAATTTACTGGACTTATACTCGACTCAGAACGACCTCGAAAACACCTTCAAAATTGTATTCTTCGTCGCAATTTCGAGTGAACTTTGAGGTTCCTCGACGGAGTCATTACGTCATAATTTGAATTATCTGCATCGAGCAAATAACGCTGCGATAAATAATTGTAAGGATTATCGTAAGCATAGTCGATAAAGTCTTCAAAATTCATTTTTATTACATACGAACTATGACACTTCCTTCCTTAAGGTAGGTTCCGAGGTATCTTGAGTTTGACAGATGATTCCTTACCTCGACTCAGGAAAAATATCGAGTCGAGGACGCTTATATCAAGTCGAGGTGGAGTCGAGTCGAGTAAGTTTTGGAGGAACGTCTTAGAATATGGGTGTAAACCTCGTTCCTCCACTCAAAGGAGATCGGAAGGGGCGGTCCAAGTGGTGTCGCATGATAACATTTATTTTATTGTAAAACTCATTATAAAGGGACACTTTTTTTCTATGGATGCTAAAAAATCTATCCATGGAGAAAAAAGTTTTTGGCTGTAGGGTAATAAAACTTTTGAACATTTATTACTTGTATCGAGTTTTTACTAATATTTATTTCCTCAGACCTATCTATATGTGCCTGAATTTCTCTCATAACACATCTATGTTGAAACGCTTCAAGGAACGATCTTGATAATATTATAATCACGGCGCTCGAGAGGATTATGATCGCGATCGCTCTCATATGATGTTAATACGTATTTACCTATATAAGTGGATGCTGACGTTCATTCTCCATCCTCTTAAGCCTCCTACAGATCCTAATAGGATTATATTTACATAGTATCAAACAAAGTCCCTCCCACTGTCTGTACGCTTAGATCTTTTAAACTACGCAACGAATTTTAATGCAGTTTTCAGCAATAGATAGAGTGATTCAAGAGGAATGTTTATATGCCCCACATTAGTATCTACATTGCACCCGTGCGAAGCCGGGGCGGGTGACTAGTAATTTATACGACTCTGAAGCTCACGGTAAAAGAACGTAAAATAAACTTAAGCTCTTTATATTTTTTCATTACACCAAAGCCGGGTCTCCTAAAATTTTTTTTATGTAGGTAGATAGGTACTAATAACTTTTGAACATAAAAAAAAAATAACATAACATCAAGCCTGTATTCACCGAAGGGTTGGGTAGAGTGTTTAGTAACACCCTCTTTTCGCACATATACAAACTCCTGCTACTGTGGAGTTCCACACGGAAAGACTCAATAACACTTTGCCTAGCCTGGGGATTGAACCCAGGACCCCACAATCGGCAGTCGGGCTTGCCACCAAAAGGACAACGAGGCAGTTAAAAAAATAGGTCGCCACTGTTAGATGGTGGACGCGGCGGGGCCGCAGGGGGAGAGGGGTGTCGGTATGTCGTTGGCTGCTCCCCCTATCCTCTGCGGCCGAAAAGTGGTAGGCGGCGGGGCCACTAACCTGACCAGTCGCAGAGGAACCAAGGTTGCCCAGACACGGGGTCGTCTGGCGTCCATGTGCTCGTCTGGTCCCCGGGGTGGTCACGGCGTACCATGTGTTCTGGTGCGCCGGTGATGGGGGCTACTCCCCAGAGGAGGGTCCGGTGACAGACAGCTGCGGCGGGTTCGCGGATGAGTGCTTACGCGTGCCCGTGTTCCCGCCATAAGCGGCAGAGGAGGACACCGTGGAGTTTTAGTGGGTTTGAGTCCCACATAACTGCACTATCTCTCCGTGGTAGTGCAGTATGCGTGTCCATTTCTCAAGGACAAAATAAAGGCCTACAGGCCCTATCTAATATTTCCATTTTGATCGCCTGTACTGTTAAGGTAATCCTGTTATTTCTTGTTACACAACTAAGAACTTTGTCTTTGTATAACATTTGGAATTGAGCCAATACTTCACCGAAACCAGTACCAAGCTGTCTAATACATTTCTTTGACAAACAGATAGATATCCTATGTAAATGTTCCATTTTCAGAGGTAAAACGTACGGAACACTTATAAGAATATTCTTGCAAATGTTGGCAGTATTAAGAGCGGGCGGCGGAACCCTCATCACGTTAGTTCGATCACTCTTGACAGTTTAGCTAACTTCTGTGTGCGTAAGCTTTTATTCGAATGTTAAATGTCTGAGTGAATTATTATTTGATGCTGAATTTGAATTCTATTAGTAAGTACTTACCTAATGGTACTTCATGGTTCTTCTTATTCTTTTCGTGTGGTTAGCGACTAACCTGGTGTCAGTTTATGCCGCTCATAGGCTTCTGACTTGGCTGCACTTGCCGTCGAGAAATATCTCTCAGACATGCCGGTTTCCTCACGATGTTTTCCTGCACCGTTTTTAAGCAAGTGATAATTATACAATGCGCACATGAATCCGAAAAGTCAGAGGTGCGTGCCTTGGGTTCGCACTTGAGACCTATCACTTGGCAGTCGGACGGTCACACCACTAGGCTATCACTGCTACGAAGGCTGTATCATGGCTACGGAGGCGTGTGGTGGGATGTGCGGTATGGATATATTTTTCTAACTATTAGATACCATACAACTGCGCGGACTAATTAAAAACCGCGCGGATCATACGATTTGCGAGGTTAAGCTGCAATTTCCGCGGTCAGTCTGTAGATGGGTGACCGGTCGTTACAGTTCAAGACCCCTTCGTGCCTCGGAGAGCACGTTAAACAGTCGGTCCTGGGTGTCATAGAAATAGCTATGACAGTCGTTATCGGAAGTCAGAAGCCCGAACGTCTGACTACCGGTCTAACCTTAGGATATCGACATTACCCAGTAACTAGGTTGCGGAGGTCTGATGGCAGTCATTCCGTGTAAAATACTGGTATCCAGCCCGCATCTGGTTAGGGTGGAAGCTGACCCCAGCATAGTTGGGAAAAGGCTAGGCAGAACATTTTATGTGGAGTATCCAACATCAACAGTGGGATAAACAGGCAGTTTCGACATCTTAACCATTTGCTTCCGCCACGGAAAAACCATAGAAAGTGTCTATATTCATTTTCTCGTGTTGATTACAATAGGTTAAAACATATGTACAGTCGGGGAATGATAAGGTTCGTCAGTTTTCAAATTCATTCCTTCTCCACATCACAGGCACATGTTACTTTTTCAAACTGTTGAACGGAATAGACCAATGCATGGAAAATTATGTTTTTTATGGTAGCAAAGATCAAAATTGCCTTTTGCCTCCATATGACGTAGTAATGCCATATAATGTCTATGATTCGATTTAAAGAGTTTTGTTTTAAAAACCATGACAGCAATGAAATCGATGATTAAATAAATTGTCATTACTTGTTTCTGTCACCATGTCACCATAATATTTTGTCAAAAATAAATTTTCATTTCTATAATGTTGGCAATACGTAGTCGGTAAAATAGTTCGTTTCTTGCACAGTGCAAGCAAAAATAGACCTTAAGGTGTGTAACATTTTCATCCCCCTACTGTACCTACTTACGTACTAGATGCGCTGTTTCCTAGAACAACATGGTAACAACGAGTTATGGTTCCGGAACCACGGTGCCATAGAACTTGACAGTTTTCTAGCGGTAGTTTGAACCTTATTGCGTCAATGCATTTAGCATTGCCTATACGAGATAGCGTGTCTATTTATTTCTACGTCGTTGGATATAGGCTTAATTTCATACTAGGTATTTATTTACCAGACATTTTAATATTTATAGGTAGGTACCTAAACTGCCTTGTTGGTCTAGTGGTGGCAAGCGCGACCGCTGATTGTGAGGTCCTTGGTTCGATCCCCAGGTCGGGCAAAATGTTATTGGGTTTGGAATTCCTCAGTAGCAGCCCGGAGTCTGGATTTATGCCCAGTTAATGACAATTGGCTCGCCCCCTATTACATGGGACGTAACATAACGGCGAAATGAGGGTGTTACTATACACCTCTGCCCAACACTTCGGGGAATACAGACGTAATGTTATGTAGGTACCTACCTACTTTATTTAATCTACCAATAATAAAACATTTACGATTTCGAACAAAACATAAAATATTGTTTACGTAAGGGAAAGCATTTATGAGCACAAAGATCGAACCAATAAAATGTTATTGGCAAAATTCGCGAGTTTCCATAACGACGGCCACCTGCTGCCAATAATATCGGTTGGCAAATTTTCTGGCAAATAAACTTGAGTTTATGAATTGTTATTAGAGCGTCTCACAATGTTTGTTGATATCACTGTCCCGCATGACGAGAACCTTGTGAAAGCTGAGAAAGATAAAGAAATTAAGTATCAAGACTTGGCACACGAGGTTGTCGACATGTGGGAGGTTGACTCAGCAGTCGTTGTGCCGATAGTCGTTGCAGCCAATGGCTTAATAGCCAAGAGCCTCGACCAACATCTGACGAGGCTCTCGTTGGGCAGCTGGGTCAAGGGCCTGATACAGAAAGCGGTACTTCTGGACACGGCACGTATTGTCAGGAAGTTCCTCTCTCTGAGGTACTTCATATTTACTCTGTGGTGCTTCAATATGAAGGGGTGAAGAGGAAGACGTTTGACGTACCATAAGTACCTATAATCTTATTGACAGTATAAAAATACTCATCATTCAACTGCTTCGTTGGTCTACTGGTGGCAAGCGTGACTGCTGATCGTGAGATTCTGGGTTCGATCCACGGGTCGGGCAAAGTGTCACTTGATATTGAGTTTTACCGTGTGGAATTCCTCAGTAGCGGCCCGTAGTTTGAATTTGTGCCCGGTTGATGTCTTAAACATAACGGCGAAATAAGGGTGTTACCTAATATACACTTGCTACTGCGGAATTCTACCGGAAAATCCCAATAACATTTTGCCCGACCTGGGGATCGAACCCAGGACCTCACGATCAGCAGGCGCGGTTGCCACCACTAGACTAACAAGGCATCGATAAAAAGATTAAAATTAAATTAATTAAAGAATGAGGTGAAAAGGATGAGATTTGAGGTCACGCGCACGGTATAACGTCACACGGTGAACTAACGTATTTGCTTCATAATTTGTATCTTTACATAGAATAAAACAAAGCGCTCCCGCTGTCTGTCTGTCCCTATGTATTCTTAAGTCTTTAAAACTACGCAACGGATTTTGATACGGTTTTTTTAATAGATAGAGTGATTCAAGAGGAAGGTTTATATGCCCCACATTAGTATCTACATTGCACCCGTGCAAAGTCGGGGCGGGTCGCTAGTTAAAAATAAATGATCGAATCATACAGTGCGGTGTCGCAATTATGATGACATAAGTGATACGTGTTGTACTGTGGTTGACCCGTACATATTGATCGGTCAAATAACAAAAAATAAAATGTTTGAATTTTGTAACGGGGCGTCCCTTTTATGGGAGTAGGTTGTGTCGCTGGTTAAAATTAAATCATAATAAAACCAGCGATAAACCTTTCACTTATCGATATAATCCCTTGGGTAAAGCAACAAATACCTTCAATCTTTTTCTAAATAAAATTAAATTAAAAATTTAAAAAACCCCCGACTCAAAAAATAACCCCTAAAAAGTAAAAAATAAAATGTGTTTATTGGCCATTTAACTTTATTAAAACTACCTAGTAATATTTTTATTCAAGCGTCGTCACGTCGGGGGACCGCTAACTAAATAAATTTAAAAAAAACAGAATTTAAAAAACTTTTTTACAAAAAAATTAAACCGACTTCAAAAAAGAATAAAATAATTAGGTACCATATAAAATTAACAGTTTCAGAAGTCGGTGCTGATCTACGCTGAACCAAATTGAAGGCACCGACTTGTGAAACTGTTAATTTTATATGCTAATTATTTTATTCTTTTTTGAAGTCGGTTTAATTTTTTTGTAAAAAAGTTTTTATTTTATTCATTTTAGTGGCCTTAATTAAAACTTGGTTGGACCTACTAAAGACGCTGCTCGTAACATAATCACATCATCACAATATGCGTACTGTTCGTCATTGAGGAGTTCCATTGTCTATCTCTGAAGTTCTCCATCAGATCTTCACTAAATTTAAATCGGACCAACTTCGAAGCCTATCCATTAAAAAAAGAATCATTAAAATCATTATTATTCCTCACTATAAAGTTAGTCTATACATATAATAAAAGTGTAACTGATCGCTATCTGTACATGGAAGATATTTGAGAAAAACTATTATGGGGGTCTTTATTGACGCAATAGAACCCAACACAATGATTTTTAGAATTTTTGTCTGTACGTTTGTACGCGCTAATCTCAGAAAAAGGCAAGCCTACGGCACAAAAGAAACTCTTCTTCTCTTCCTGTCCTTATCCCACACTAGTTGGGGTCGGTACAATATGTATTTCGTAAATCCATGTTGTTGAGGTTTTGGCTTATTGTTTTATGACCGGCCGCCTGCCTGACATCAACCCTCCTTGGGAATACTCGTTGCGCCGTCGCCGTTGTCCAAATTTCATGTTTCTAGTTTCAGTAGTTTAGGCTCTGCATTGAGGATCAGGACATTTCTCTTTATAAGTATTTGGACAGTTGATTCCTTTTGTGACGTAGGTATCCACTAAGAAATATTTTTTGGAAATTCTATCCCTAAGAGGGTAAAATAGACCGTTGAAGTTGGTTACTATATTCACGCGGGTGAAGTCGCGGGCAGAGTGCTATCATCATCTTCCTGCCCTGGTCCCAAGTTACTTGGGGTCGGCGCAATATGTTTTTCTCTTCCACTCTTCCCTGTCAGCCGTCTCATTATCATTTACTCCCTTATCTTTCATATCCTCCCTCACACAATCCATCCATCTTTTCTTAGGTCTCTCTCTCCCCCTCCATCCATCAACAACGGGCAGAGTGCTATAATAAATATAATTATGAAAGGTGCCTTTCTGGTGAAATAACGCCCACATGTTCTATATTCCCAAGGGTGGTAGGTTCGGCTTCTGACATGGACAGCTGAGACAGTTGATATTAGAAATTAATTTTATTAGTATTTTGTCAGTAGTAGTATGCGGTAACGGAACAAAGTCCATGATATTGTGGCGGCATCTGTCACGCCACATGCGAAATATGCAGCATGACGAATGTCTAGCAAACTACAGTGACAGCAAAAAGACAGCTCTCAAATGTGACGTCACAACTCCTACGTCGCGATATCAAAGATTTGACACGCTGGTAATATATACAAGGTTAGTCGGAAAGGGGTACTAAGCCGAAAGGGTATTAAAGTACCCATAATAATGAATAACTTTTGTTCTACAACTTTCTCCAATAGTCAATAGTTCAAGAGAAATAGCTGTTCAAAGATTTCATAAAAAATACGCTAAATTCTATCTATCCTCAGCTATGATCAGACGTATTTACATTTTACGTCATTTTTGGGGTCACGGATTAGAAACTCCATTTTCTGAATTCATAATTAAAGCAGGGATGAAGAATTGTTGAAAAAACTAAAATAAAAATAATTTTTCATGAAAAAATATGTAATCGAATTTTAAAATTTTAACACTTACTTTAAAACAATCATCAGTGATACGTTAAGTGGCCCGCGGCTTAGTGCCCCCTTTCCGACTAACCTTGTATACAACTTCTCAACACCAACCGTTAGGCAGTATCCCGCCAGGCATAAAACCCGGCCTGGTCCAGGATCCTCCCTTTTCGTTGGAGGAACACCATACCTTATTTCTCCACAATACAATAAATCAGGTGATTGCCATGGGCAGGGCATATTGCTAGAAGGGTTGGTGGAAGATAGGGCTTGCTACCTTGACGAAATGGTGGCCAAGAAAAGGGAGAGGGACTATCAAACGTTCTGCAGCAGTTTGACGACATCAAATCTGTTGTGACTAACACCTGGATGCGACTGGCTTAGTACTGGGGTAGGTGGCATGCAGAGGCCTTTGCCCAGGAGTGGGACTGTGATGGCTGAATATGATGATGACGCGTCGATTGATTTTTCAAAGTTAACAACAGCTTGTTTTCCTTGAAGGGTTGGGCAGAGGTGTATAGTAACACCCTCATTTCGCCGTTATGTTTAAGTCCCATGTAATAGAGGTCGAGCCTATTGCCATCAACTGGGCAGAAATCCAAACTCTGGACTGCTACTGAGGGATTTCACACGGAAAAACCCAAAACACTTTGTCCGACCCGGGGATCAAACCCAGGACCTCACGATCAGCAGTCGCGCTTGCCACCACTAGACCAACGAGGCAGTTTCAAAGTAAACTATGTTTTGTTTTATTTTTATCTTCAATATTGCCGTTGCATTGGTGTTTGCGTGTCTCCAAAAATATAATGACGCAACCCGTTCCGAATATATATGTATGTGATGCAGTGTTCGCTAAAAAGACCTTGTTCAGCTTTACACTGCATCTGCAGCGCAGTTAGCACTGCAGAGGTTTCAAACTTCAGCAGTTTTAGTTTTAGGAACCACTTTATTTCCAAAGTACAGCTACCGTAGTGAGTATTGATCGGGTGTTGACAAATACGATTGCGAACCCCTGTCAGTCTTTGTTAGTTCGTATACGTACTAATTTGAAATGCAAAGGGAAACGAATAATTAAGAAACGGCTTTTATCGTTTTTTTTTTCTATAAATGAAAAATAACTGAAGACCAATATCACACGGATATCGTTATTTACTGATATAAAGGTTTTCCGGTTCGTGAATCGCAATCTGGGGTTAAAAACGCTACCGAAATATGGAAATAAATTACCTTTACAAATAAGAAAACAAAGGAAGGATTTTAATGTTATTTATTCTACATTTCAATGATATTAACCAATTTTTGTTATTGTTTCAGATGAGATGAAAAGCCCGAATAAATAAAAATAGTGTTATTAAAACAAATATACGTAAAAATAAATAAATAATATATATTTTAATATACACATTGACAATAAAGCAGGCCAAATCATAGCATCAAGTAAAAAAAGAAATAATATTCATATTTATTTTTTAAATATAACGTTTAAATATTTATAATTCGAACTAGTGATTGACAAAAGAATATTTATTTATCGATAATACCGATACCAGATTTGAAGTGATATTAAAGTTATTTATTCTTCTACAATGAGTATCGATTCAAATTCGTCTGCCAAACGGCTTAACCTAGAGAGAGCCACAAATTTTATGAGGCAGTTCCGTGATCCTGACTCTAGGGAACTGAAGAAATTGTCAGCTAACCAGTTCATGGAAGTTTGGAGCCATTACGACAGAGATGGTAAGTTTAACTTTTGCTTATTTTTTTTTCCTAATCGACTGCTTGTAGATGGTCTTGCGGACCGTTTCTACGTAACCGGGAGGTTATTGGTGAGACCTGAAGGGTCTCTTACCAATTCCGACGAGAGTCTAAGCTAACTACTATTACTACGTCTACTATACTAGCATCATGACTAGATAGCAACAACACCACTAAGGGCGTCCCCTAGGGGGGACTCGAACCTTGGCTTAGGGCGTTGCTTGCGAGAGGACTGGGAGGGAGACAGCTTAATGAGGGCTGAATTAACGGTGTGATTTAGCTTTAGCATTTTTTTGAGACAACTCAAAAAAAATAGAATGAAATTAAATTGTATAACTTCCCTAACAAAATATGCAGATATACGTTTTTTTCGTCCCCTGAAAAGTAGGTAACCTTTTTTTGAGTTGTCTTAGTTTAGATCTAGGTGTGCGATATATATACTCTATTGTCTGCATTATTTTTCTTTAAACTATGTAAATAATTATAAGGTATCATTGGTTTGTACGGTTGACCTACGAAACATTAACCATTTTCTAACTTTGACATACTAAGTGTAATCTTGTCAATTTGTATTCGCTTGTAAAGCATATCACTGGGCCGCGAATAAATTCCTCGAAGCCTTAGATAATCGACTCCGTAAGTTTCCGTGTATTAGACAATTCCTGCATGGCATACCACACGCACTCCGTACCCGACTGAGGATATTAAAGCAACATAAACTAGCATTTAACTGGGAGATTTATTTAATAAAAGAATGATAGGACAAGTCAACTCAAACCTGCTATGGTACTTTCCTCAAAAGGCCATTCCAGACGTTGCCTTACATTGTTGCACTCGCATAATTTTTATACCACACAGTCTGGACATTAAAAGAGACCTCGATGCAGTGGCGAAGGGTGAATTTTCTTAAAAGGGAAGCCGGACCAAACTCAAAATATATTTAAACTTATTTCTTTGATTGTTACCTTCATAAGCAGATGTTATACCTGCAATGTAACTTCGTAAATAATTATTTGTTTAAATGATAATTGAAAATAACAGATACTAGTATTTGCCATATTTCGAAAGGGAAGCCGATAGGAATCGAGTTGTATGGAGCCTTCGCCACTGCCTCGATGTCTGAGTTTGTTTCGGATTTTCTTCTCAGAGCTAGTCAGGCAGAAAAAGCCGGCGTCTTCTAGTCTTAAAAAAATTACATTGACTTGTAAAAGTGTCTGTAATAGATTTATTTACAGAATTAAATATAACATTTATCTATACTAATATACTAATATATACTAATATTATAAAGAGGAAAGATTTGTATTTTTGTATGTAACGAATAAACTTAAAAACTACTGGACCGATTTCAAAAATTCTTTTGCCGTTAGAAAGCTACATTATCACTGAGTAACATAGGCTACGGGCGGAGCCGTGAGGACACAGCTAGTCATATGATAAAAATATTTATCTTTATTCTTTGCAGATATCTTTGTCCACTAGTGGACTGAAATAAGCTGAGTAGAGAAAATAAACATCGGAATAATACCTTCATAACTTTTAGGCTAAAAATAAGCTCACTTATAATTTCCCGAGGGTCCTTTAAAAGTGTCAGCTAAGAGTTATTTATATCACAAGGATGAGGTACTACGTCCACTTGTGAACTTATTTGTAGGTAGGTTATATCATATTGCAATTATAGATACATACCTAGCTCGATGATTCTGAGAAGTGGGCATTTCCTCAAGGCAAATCTTCATGTTTATTAATGTGATTAGTTAATAATATATCGTCACGAAGGTATTTTCTGAAGGTTATGGCAGAGAATGGTGTGCCTACTGTTGTACAGTCAACAGAAAAAGTCAATGAATATTTCGGAATTTTGAAAGCAATTAGGTACCATTGAAGTAAATTGTAATTTTTTTTTTTTTAATACTTTGCCCCACACTAGGATTTCTCCTGTATCGTGGATGCGTTTACAAACACAAATATTCACACGCACAAACATCCAGACCCGGAACAACTATCTGTAGGCCATACAAATATTTGTTCCGTGCGGGAATCGAACCCACGACCCGTAGCGCAGAAGCCGATCGCTCAGCCACTGCACCAAACGTGTCGTCAAATGTATTCTAAATAAAATACACAGTACACAGTGCAGTATTTAGGCGCGATTTTACTTAAGTTCAAACGTTTTGACTCTAAAGTTATCAAAACGTCATATCAAAACAATTCCTCAGATAAAAGATATCCGATGTTGGTAAAATCGGCCCTAAGTAGTCTTTAAAGAATAATTTGTTGTATAACTTTTAAAACAAAATAATAATAATTAGCAAATTGCCAACCATAACACATTCTTGCAACTCATTCATTCATTTTTAAAAAAACGTTGCCCCACTCTATGATTTCCCCTGTATCATGGGTGAGTTTACAGACACAAATCTTCACATGCACAAACGCCCAGACCCGGAACAACTATTTGTAGGCCATACAAATATTTGATTCGTGTGGGAATCGAACCCACGACCCGTACCGTAGAAGCCAATCGCTCAGCCACTGCACCAAACTACCCATTCATCAGTTACGTTTGATGTGGACTGCTTGTACATCCAACCACGATTCGCCATTTATATTACATCATATGTGACAGGGGCCAATATTACCATTTACCTAGCACTGGTCTTAACTCCGGACTGCTACGGAAAATTTCCTAACAGAAAACTCTATAACTTTATATCTCTGTCACTGAAAACCAGCGCTGTGGCTCCATTTCGCACGTGAGACACAGCATTATGGTGAGCGATGGCCTTTTTGCGTGGATGTGACGCATATTTTTCCAAACAGTTTCTTTTTGGTTTTGTTTTATACTTTTATTTTATTTTTGTGCGTCATGTTGCCGCGAAGAAACACCTTTTCTTTCTTTCTTCTTCTTTCTATAACAATATCCGTCCTTGTAATCAAACCAGGGATCCCATGGTCAGTAGCCGCGCTTACTAGACAAACGAAACAGATATTACTTCGCAACATCCAGCCAGATCGTTCCATCTGGAACATTTCAATTGTACAAGTTGTAGATTTAAAATTACGGTTTTAATAGCCTCGAGCTTAGTGTTGCCAAGTTTTACAGCTTTAGTTAGAAACATTACGTGCCGGTACGCGATAACTTTGGCAACATTTTCAATTGGTACCAGAAACTTTTTATTGCTATTGAAATAGATTTTTATTAATTCGTAAGTTATTCCCGAAAATCAACTAAAATGATGATTTCGCCATTATTTTTAAGTCCCATGTAATAGGGGACGAGCCTATTGACATCAACCGGGCACGAATCCAAACTCTGGGCTGCTACTGAGGAATTCCACACGGAAAAACCCAATAACACTTTGCACGACCTGGGGTTTGAACCCAGGACCACACGATCAGCAGTCGCGCTTGCCACCACTACGCCAACGAGGCAGAAAATAATCGTTATGTTATACACTTTTTTTATATAATTGCATAGAAACATGCCGATTTTGATGAAATTTAACCTAAGTAAAGGTTAAAGGTCAAAGCACACATATCAAATCGGAAAGGGATCGTCACCGTATCAACTCAAGCCGTTCAGTATTCTTTGTATGAAACTCCCTACTGCAACGCACACTAATCAGAATCGTAACGTAATCGCCTCGCCTCGGGACAAGCTCACGAACCGCGGTGTGGTGAGGCGATACGGTTACGATCCCTTTCCGAGTTGATATGTGTGCTTTGACCATTAGAATTATTTTCATGCTGGAAAATCATTTTATTTTCTGCTGATGGCAGGTTTTGCGACTAGTATAAAAATATAGTGAAAACTTTAACATATTCCATTAAATCCAACAAATATTTACTAAACGAAAATTTTTATTTAACAGTTACATACAATTGTTATGAAGATCTACCGACAAACAACCTTGAGCCGTTATTGTATATTCAATCCTTGAAAATAAAGTTCTTGGCGACAGGAAAACGCACTTAGGAAAATAGGACAACTCCAGACTAAGTTTATAAGACAAGTGCTTGACGCTTATTCTGCTAAGATTATTTAGTTGAGTTAGGCAGACCGTCAGGTGACGATGTGTCGCGTAGGGTCAAAGTTGCATCAACTACATAATTATCGTCACCGGAAAGGTAAAAAGACTAAAGCGCCGATAGTAGGTATCTACTATATTAAATATAATAGATATAATAGGCTATAATTAAATTATCTATTTAATATGTATACTGTAAGAAAAATAACTATGTTTATTTTCTTAAAAAAATACTTTGAATCTCTTTACTGTAAAGTAGGTATATTGGCGCTTTAGTCTTTTTACCTTTCCACTGACGATATGAATTGCATTGATTGATTGATAGATTGATTGATTATTACTAAAGAGACATAGAACGCGATTTTCTATAAAGACAATCACCAATTTTTTGCTTTATAATACATAACAGAGAACTATGCAACAATACAGGGTGTAAACGAAATTATGTAATTCCTTCAAACCTCGTAAGTTAAATAACGGCGCGGCAAGCGATAGCCGCCCATTTCACTCGGGGCACTAAAATGCCTCACGTGAAGAACAAATGTTTACTCCTTGTAATTTTTTTAATGAATCCGTAGGTATCCCGTGCATGGTTAATCTATGTTAGCAATACATCACGACGTTTGATTTCGTTTACACCCTGTATAATTATCGGTTTAACGTTCGTCCAGCATCGCCCGGAGACAACACACGGAGATAGGTCTGTTCGGTCACCGAACACGGTCGCTTCATTCATGCTTTGCCGACGCTAACGCTGGACGAATGTACTTTATAGCCCGCACTGCAGTGCGGCGATATGCGGTGCATTTTTTTCAGCGCAACGAATAAAATAATAATACCTACTAGTAATCCGAATGTAGTGTATGATTCGCAGTGCGCGCGCTTCCATGACACTCCATATTTCACAGATTATACGTTAAAAAAACGTAAGGCAGTGCGCGCTATTCCTTTCTCGCATTTTATCAGTAAAAAGCAATTACTGATATGCCTGCTACATCTGATTAGTTGACTAGTGTTAAAAAAATTATCGATATTAAAAATTCGATTATTGAAATTGGATCCCAACTAGTGATACTGGAAAATAATGTAATAAATTGGTACGTGGTACGTGAGTAGTTAACATCACTAGTTTCTGGGTTTACACAGAGCTAGTGCTATCTGTTAGAGCCATATTCGATTATCATAGAAATATGATAAGAGTGAACGGCGATTAACAAAATGAATTTATAAGGCGAATGTCAATGGGAACGCCGGTAGAGGACGTCCTAGAAGGACATACATCGATGTTATTGGTGATGTTCTTCACAAAGGTCAGGTGCGTAGTACTCTCAACCGGCGTGCGTGTATGGCAAGATGTATGAATGTGGATGAAGCGAAAGGGGTATGTAAGGGTCGTAGCATGTGGCGTTCTATAGTTTCTGCCTACCCCTATGGGAAAAAGGCGTGAGTTTGTGTATGTATGTGTATGTATTGAAATATGATAAGAGATGTACGAGTAATTTTTATGTGAAGAACCTATGACGGTATAATAACTACATATGTATGATTCATATTGTCTATAATCATAGATAAGGGGTCCTATTTGACGCCAAGCGTACCAATACGATCATATCCGTCTAACCTCAAAAATGGCGTCAAAATAACAACGGAAAACACTGCTAAATCGTTATCCATCTTAATTAAGTACCTACGACGTTTATATGATCATAAGTGTAATATGTAAAAATGAAGAACAGCATCATTTAGCTATGATCATAGAATTTGACAGATATGAAATCATATTTGTATGATAAATAATGGTAGTGTAATTGGGGCCTAAACATGATTTAGGTGCAATCGACGGACCTGTCGGTAGCCGCGTTACTCAGACTGGCACTGACTGCGCTCCCGCGCGGGTTGTCGCTTGCCGCCCGCGCTCTCACTGCCAGTGCTGCCATCTCTTCTTCTTTTCCATCTCTTTGCGATAGTCGGACGACCTTTTTTTTTTTTTTAGACGCTACCCTCTTATTTTGCTGGTACAGGTGCGAACTCGATAAATGTACCACTTCTTTTTCCTCCAGCCATAATTGGACGAGCTTTTTTTAGGAGCTCCCCTAAATGTTTCGCCCTTTCTTTACCGTTTTGTCGTTTTGTCCAGCTCTTTCATAGTCGGATGACTTTTTTTTTTAGCGCTCCTTTGTGTCTTGGCCGCATTTGCGGACGCAAAACCTGAAATATGCCAATTCCCCGAAATTCCCCGATTTTGTTCATTCCCCGCACGGACCCCCAATTCCCCGCAAATCGGGGATTTTCCCCGCAATTGGCAGCACTGCTCACTGCGGCCACTTGTATGAACGACCTATGGCGTGAGCTACCCGCGCGCTCCCCGCGCCAAGTAGCCCATGAAGTTCTTCTGTTTGAAATCGCCGCACCGCGCCCGCCCCGCGCCCTCGTTTGCAGTCTGGCCAAAAGCTAATGGCGGATTCCTGTAATTTACGAAGCGTTATTGGTTAAAATTGAGACTCTTATATCTTTACCAATAATGAAGCAAATACCTCATAGCTTTGCATAGTAGACCCTTCCATATAGAAGTAGCTATCACAGGTAAAATTAGCTTACGATTCTATATATATGCCCAGTTTTGCAATAAAAAATGCTACCATTAGTAAACAAAACCATTCGTTTTCGGCTATAGGAACCGGGATGAGAGGTAAAATATACCTAGTGAAGGTAGCTATCTAACCAATATACAACCTTATTTTTTTACAGACTTCCAAAAAGGAGGAGGTTCTCAATTCGAGTGTAGGTTTTTTTTTGTATGTTTGTTCCGCGATATCTTTGCTAATTGTTAACACATTTTAATGATTCTTTTTTTGTCTCAAAGAGTATTCTTTCGAAGTGGTCCCATTTAAATTTGGTGAAGATCTGATAAAGAACTTCGGAGATAGACAATTTGAAGTCGGTTTATTTTTTGTTAAAAAGTTAATTATATACCCTAAACCCGACAAGGGGTTATTGTACTTAACATTATGAACAATTTTTACTGTGGGACCAACCCTGAAATCGCGAAATAAAAATCTGCTGTTCCATAAATTTATGTCTAAATAACCTTTTTTTAATAAATAGAAACTTACCTGCCTTGTTGGTGTAGTGGTCCCAAGCGCGACTGCTGAGCATGGGGTCCTGGGTGCGATCCCCAGGTCGAGCAGTGTCATTAGGTTTTCCATAAGGAATTTCTCAGTAGCAGCCCAGAGTCTGAATCTGTGCCCGTTTAATGGCAATAGGCTCGCCCTCTATTACATGGGACTTAAACATAACTGGCGAAACGAGGGTGTTCTATATACCTCTGCCCTACCCTTCGGGGAATACAGGGCGTGATGTTATGGAAACTTAATTTATAATCTTTTAACTTGTGGATCCACACTAGGTCGAGCCTGTCTCGTGGAGTCCTTGAGAGGTTTTAATGGTTAGTTTGGGGCTCGATACTGTAAGATTAGGTATTTATTCATATTGTACAAAGTTTTATATAACACTAAATCAAAACAACTAAAAGTAATAACTGATACAATACATTGTTAATAAAAATAAAAAAATCAGTAAGGTAAGAAAGAAAAACTCTACAAACTAAGGTTGAACTTACGTTGTATAGTGGGCAATTTAATCTTCTTTCTTCAGATTCCCATGGAAACACCTTTAGCTCATCCTTGGCGGCAATAATCCTCTTTTTTTTTCCGTTGGAAAATCCTCATGGATATCCCTCGCCCGGGGTAGGCCAGGGGGTCTGCCGGACTCTTACCGGCTAAAAACCAACGGTGTTTCTTCTCCTGACCGTACGGCCGGGGTCGCGGGATTCGCAAAAGCATGCACCGTAACCCCGGCAGGTCCCGGTCCGCCAACCCGGCAATAATCCCCTACAATATGTTGAGAGTGATATTGTCGTTTAGCTAGAGGTTCCGGTTATTCTTTTAAAATACCCTTTGTGAACAGACATGTGCTCTATTCGGCTTATTTCAAGCGAAAAGGGGACGACAATAAGTTACACTACCTTATATTGGATTAGACTTAGGCCATAGTCACACAGATAAGGTGATATCGATACGACGGCGAAATAATTTTAAAAAATACCTTGATCACACAGCTTCAGTTAGCCTATGAGCCCATTGCGGGACGTAGACTTCTCCAAGTGCATGTCACTAAGCTCGATCATCGGTTTCTCTCTTCCAGCTGCTACCACACTTTTGATCACACTGAAAACCGTGTGGAGGAACGAGGTGTGGTGTTCCTCCAACGAAAAGGGAGGATCCTCCTACCAGGCGGGTTATATGCCTGGCGGGCTACTGCCCAATGGTTGATGTTGGGAAGTTGTATATATACTATCTGCGTGTCAAATCTTGATATCGTGATGCAGGATTTGTGAAGTTTTATTTGACAGCTGTCATTGTAGTTGCTGTAGTCTGCTAGACAATCGTCGTGCTGCATAGTTCGCATGTGGCGTGGTAGATGCCGCCACAACCGTATTTATTCTTTGTAACGTTTTCCAAGTAGGTATGTTTGGTATCGCCAGTGACACTCTGATTTTAATTGCAACAACTGTCTTCTGTCTGACTATTTCTTAGAGAAAAAACTTCACTCGATGTAACCGCATTTATATGCCTATGGAACTAGCTATTATCAATCCGTGCAGTAGAAGATTGGACCATTCGAGTAAAATCATTTTTCTGCAGTCACTGCCGTCTCCTACATAACAGAACATCACGCTTGTATTCCTCGAAGGGTTATGCAGAGGTGTATAGTAACCTCATTTCGCAGTTATGTTGAAGTCTCATGTAATAGGGGGCGAGCCTATTGCTGTCAACCGGGCACAAATCCAAACTCTGGGCGGCTACTTAGGAATTCCACACGGAAAAACCTAATAATACTATGCTCGACTTGGGGATCGAATCCAGGACCTCACGATCAGTAGTCGCGCTTGCCACCACTAGAGCAACAAGGCAGCCGTCCCCTACTTATTCAAAATCAGCAGCAGAGATGTCTGTCCCATTAACGTCCCAAGGTAAGGTCCAACGTCCACTTTGGAACTTCGACTGGGCGAGACATATACTGATGGATAAGAATCAATAAAGTCCATCTAAGGCTAACTGAACAGACGTTCTCAATTATTTTTGAATACATCTAACTTTATGTTATCGGTAGCTGGTAACACTGGACAATGTTGATAAAGGAGGGTAATCGTCAAGATGAGTCAACGTAACCGAAGTTATAAAAACTGGTTATTCGACGAAGCAGGGATTCCATGTCGAACAGCCGAAGAAGTCTGACCTTTTATATCTGGTTTACTTGTCCTCATTTTCTGATCTTGTGTTAATTATTATATTGTGATATATTGTGAACTAGCTTCTGTAACTAATCACTAACCTAATTAAAAGTAGGTACTCTCAGTGTTGGAGAGTCTATGTTGGTTTCATTTACTTTATTTGCCATGCTCCCAATCCTGATATACCGATATTAGCTATAACTGTAATGTTAGATTCACCCCTGCAAGGTTCTGTTAGTAAGTATTTTATATTTATAAATTACAAATATTTGGTACCTAATACATAAAATTGTTTCAGTTGCTTTCGAGTAAATCAAGAACGCTGAGAACTAGTACACAGAATCTTCCTATTAAACATACATAATTAGCCCATTACTATCCCACCTCTGGGCACGGGCCTCTTCTCAGAATGAGAAGGGTTTAAGCCTTAGTTTATCACGCTGGCCTGGTGCGGGTTGGCAGAATACACACACCATCCAGAACTTTATGGAGCCCTCTCGGGTGTGCAGGTTTCCTCACGATGTTTTTCCTTCACCGTTAACTCAAGTGATAATCAAATTCTGATCCGCACATGAATTCGAAAAGAGATACGGGCCGGGATCGAACTCAGGCTGGTTTTACAGTGCCGCTTTCGCCAGCGCAGTTAGTAAGCGTCGCGGGCCACGAGCTTTGAGTGTCTTGAATCGTTTTAGAATAATCAGCGCGTGCGGTGGTCAGCGCTGACGGGGAAGACTAAGCTTGGTTTTAGAGTCACGTTGACCGTCGACGCTGACAGCCGAAACGTATGACTTCCCCGTCAGCGCTGACCACCGCACGCGCGGATTATTCTAAAACGATTCAAGACACTCAAAGCTCGTGTCCCGCGACGCTTACTAACTGCGCTGTTGAAAACGGCACTGTAAAAGCAGCCTTACGTTTTGGCTGTCAGCGCCTACCGTCAGCGTGACATTTAAACCAACCTCAAACCCTCCTGCATGGAAGGCAAACGTTCAACCGCTAAGTTATCACTGCTTAAAAACTTAAATCTTTTCTGAATCTAGAATTCTTAAAGTCGGTAAATAATATAATTTATCACCGACCTTACCAGTGCAGTTCAAGCCTTAGTCCACACGATAGAATAGAATACTTTATTGTACACTATAGTATTGAATGTCTTTACACCAAAATTGTAACACAGCTGGGCGAATATTCGAAATTTTTTAACATTATTTTAACAAATCATTCTTCTCCCGGGTTGTTAACGTTATAGTATTGTCAGATTGTTTTTATTCTTGTCTTATTGCTTGACTGCAGCGGTATAGTTTGAGTTTTCATTATCATAATTATAATATTAAACATCTGCATTCTTAACTTTGGGATGATGCTAATGACGTTCTCAATTTTTGTTAATATTTTTCGAAGAATGGCCCAGCTCTTATACAATAACAAACATTAAAGGGTACAATGGATGTTTTATTTAACAAATAATATTATTTATTTCCTATTCAAAACTTGCATGGGGTATCCCAGGGGCACCATACATCCGTGAAAAGATATTCCACATCAATCTAATCTTTTACGTGGGACTGGGTAGTTATATGAGAGTGCCGTGAATAATTCGTACCAAACTTATGACTGATGCAAACGAGTTTTTTTTTTAATTTTGACACGTTTGGTGCAGTTGGTAAGCGATTGGCTTCCGCGCTACGTGTCGTGGATCGGATTAAATATTTGTATGGCCTACAAATAGTTTTTTCGGGTCTGGGCGTTTGTGTATGTGAAGATTTGTGTCTGTAAACGCACTCACGATACAGGAGAAATCCAAGTGTGGGGGGAAAAATTAAAAAAAAAAGTTTCTCGAAGCGAGACTCGTTTTCTCTTTGTCTTTCTCTACGATGAAAACAGAGATAGCATGAGACTGACGTCGAGAAACTATTTCCGTGTAAATGAGCCTTTAGTTGCAAAATTGATTCTGCGAAGAAGAATTGTCGGGTTCCAAGGATATGTAATACTGGAACTGTATTCTTAATATTTATTTTCCACTAGCTTTTGCCCGCAGCTTCGCTTACGTGATTTTTTTCACCCCCTTAGGGGTTGAATTTCGAGGAATCCCTTCTTAGTGGATGTTTACGTCACAAAATGAACCTACTGTCAAAATTTCAAGTTTCTAACCCCAGCCGTTTAGGCTGTGCGTTGATAGATCAGTCAGTCAGTCAGCTTCTCCTTTTATAAGTATAGATTGCAATATTGCCGAAGTGTGCTATATGCTGGAAATCACAAGAATTCGTTTAGGATTTAATCAACATAGTTTCGTTTCTATATAAAGAATAAATATCTGCCTAGCCTTTTCCCAACTACATTGGGGCCAGCTTCCAGAGTCACCAGATTTATTTATTTAGGTTTGCTAACAGTTAGAACATTAATTCGTAACCATTTTCATTATATGACAAAAATGTAATAAAGCAAATGCATAACCACTTATAAGCAAACACTACACGCACCAAGCATTAATGTACTCTAAACAAAGTTAAAAAATAAAGCAAAGCTAAGAACTTTAATAACAACAACAGCTAAACTTAAATATTACCAATTATTTAACAGTTGTTGTGCTTAAGTGAGAGATGGCGTTTTACATTTTTTTGGAAACAGAACAATGAGTCATTGAAAATGTCAGAGATACTACTGTACTCGTTGGTCAATTTGCATATTCGAGAGATGGGTCTGAATACCAGTATTTTACACGGAGCGACTACCAACCACCGCAACGTTGTCAGACTTTCGGGCTTCTGACTACCAGTAACGACTATCATAGGTATGACACCCGGGACCGACTGTTTAACGTACTCTCCGAGGCACGGAGGGGTCTCGATGTGTAACGAACGGTCACCCATTCACGGACTGCCCACGGCAAGCGCACCTTAACCTCGCAAATCGTATGATCCGAGCGATTGGTAATTAGCAAAGAGCGACTCAAAAAAAAAAATAACAATAAATAATCCCATTAAAAAACTTTTGATTTAAACGGTTTTATTTATTTATTTCATAAGGCAATTACAACAAGTAACAATCACATAGTATGGGTGGTCATAAAATTATAGGTTTTACACAGATTGATACCCTAACGTAATCGCACAGCATGATATACAAAAGTTCAATATGCAGAATACAGGAGTTCAATATGAAAGTATACAGAATTTCAATAATGATGAGCCTTCATAATATGTCAATAAGTGTTATAGGTTCCTACAAAAAACTACACTAAAGGTAACAATGAGCATGACTGCTCTCCGATACACATCGCACATCAATCCAGGAAATGTAGTAGAGAGCAATCACGCAACAAAACTAAAGCAATTTTAGGTAGTAACAGGGATGCTGCTGCCAGTTAGATAAATAGCAGCAACATTTCTTCTGAAGACTGCGGCACGGGAATCGAAGATATCAATTTTATTATTGTCACGCGATACTTCATTATTTAGGCGACACATTCTAATGATGGGATTCTATTAGGAGGTGTTGTTTTTGAATACCTGGAGTGAAAAAGTATTCGGCTTTCGAGTGTTATGTCTAGTATTAAGATTAATGAGAGAAAGCAAATCTATTTATCGTGCAGTAGGTATCCTACTTTGAAATGGTAATAATGTATTGTCACGGGAATTGAATTTGTGTGCGAAGTTTCAGGAGAATAGGTTAAGCAGAAGTAGTTGAAAATTCTGTTGTAAGATTTGAATCAAATAAACGAATAAATATAAGAACTGAAGCTAATATTAATAAAACCGTTTAAAAGACATTTAAATTTAAAAATAGCATAATAATTTCTATTTAACTAGTTAACAATGCAAATATACAATAACAATATTTTGTGTTCATTCCGCCAAACAATATTCAACACTTGGCGGAATTAACACAAAATATTGTTATTATATACTAGCTGTGTCCTCATGACTCCGCCCGTAGCCTATGTTACTCAGTGATAATGTAGCTTTCTAAGACAAAATAATTTTTGAAATCGGTCCAGTAGTTTTTAAGTTGATTCATATTGTGTGTAAACACAAAAATTCAAAAATACAAATCTTTCCTCTTTACCTATATAATTTATGTATTTTTATTTTTTACTTGGTCGCGTTTGGCCCTAATCTCACCTGGTGGTAAACGCAGGCAGGGTCTAAGATGGAGTATACGAATCCAAGAAACAGAGATATAGAGGGATTTCCCTAATACCCCTCTGGCTCTCACATACACACGACGGATCGCACATTCCATGATTTATCTAGTTAACAATGATCAAAGATTGCCTTACATTGAGAAATCATTAACTTTCTTTTACAGATATTTTTCACAAAGGTATGTACATCAAAACGCCTCGTTTGTCCAGAAAATCAATAGTTACTCATTCCGAAGTTAATAATAGACTGACAAACAAGTCAGTAACATAATTGTTCCAATTTAGATGGAGTAACAAAAACATTTTCATTGAAATCTTTCAAGTTGGGGCTTCAAACTTTCTTTATTGTTTTCCTCTAAGCCTGTTAACAATTGAATATTCAAATTGTTACTAAGATAGGTACTTATTCCAATGGTTGAAGTTATTAAACTGCCTCGTTGGTCTTGTGGTGGCAAGCACGACTTGATCGTGCGGTCCTGGGTTCGATCCCCAGGTCAGGTAAAGTGTTATTGGGAATTTCTTAGTAGCAGCCCGGAGTTTAGATTTGTGCCTGGTTGTTGGTAATAGGCTCGCCCCCTATTACATTGGACCTAAACATAACGGCGAAATGAGTGTGTAACTATACACCTCTGCCCAACTCTTCGGGGAATACAGGCGTGATGTTATGTTGAAGTTATTAAATTCTCTTCAGACTATCTCATTCTTATTCAGTCGTGTCGGCACGAGATATACGGGAATAGCTCACGTTGCTGCGTCTGCAAAATCCGCTGTTTTTTTTTTATGTCTTTGATGCTATTTCATAATAGTTCTAAAGCCACGTGCACATGTCAAATCTGTTTTTTAATCATTTAATTGGTTAAGATAGCAAAATAAATTATTATAAAACGTATTTTACAGTTGCACGTGGCTTGAGAACTATTATAATAAAACATTTTTTACAAAAAATTTAAACCGACTTCAAAAAAGAATAAAATAATTACCATATAATATTAACAGTTTCAGAAGTCGGTGCTGATCCACGCTGAACCAAATTGAAGGCATCGACTTGTGAAACTGTTAATATTATATGGTAATTATTTTATTCTTTTTTGAAGTCGGTTTCAATTTTTTGTAAAAAATGTTTTTATTTTTTTCATTTTAGTGGCCTTAATTAAAACTTGGTTGGACCTACTAAAGACGCTGCTCGTAACATAATCACATCATCACAATATGCTTACTGTTCGTCATTGAGGAGTTCCATTGTCTATCTCCGAAGTTCTTCATTAGATCTTCACCAAATTTAAATGGGACCAACATCAAAGTATACCCTATCCATTAAAAAAAGAATAATCAAAATCGGTTCACAATTGGCGAAAACATCGATGAACATACACAAAAAAAAAATACATACAGACGAACATAGTAACCTCCTCCTTTTTGGAAGTCGGTTAAATAGCATCAAAGATAGATTTTCAACAAAAATAAACATTACGGATTTTGCAGGTGCAGCGACGTCATGCAAAGATTAGCTAGTTAGCAAGGTTGGTAGCGGATCTATTTTAAGACACTCGGTAAACGATCAATGGGATTCGTTGGAACAACGCTTTTCTCAGGCGTTACTTTACGGAAATCCATGACATAAATAAACGTACGCGTTACTTTGAGGATGCCCGTGGGGGCGAAACACGTGTCCTATTGGTTTTGGTTGTATGTTGCATTATATTAATCGCACCTTCTACATTAGCATATATTTGCTGGCGGGAGGGCGGTGCTGCATACTGCATTCAAGCTTGATCAACTAGTTTGGCGGAATTAAAACTAAATATTGTAATTGTATGTTTACCAGTGTAATCTCAGGATATCGGGGATATCAGCATTGCCCAGTAACTGGGTTGCGGAGGTCTGCTGGCAGTCGCTCCCTGTAAAATACTGGCATTCAGCCGCATCTGGTTAGACTGGAAGCTGACCCCAAAATAGTTGGGAAAAAAAGGCTGGGCAGAACGATTTATATTTGCTTTTATGCTGTTGTGGCGGCACCTATCGCGCCACATGCAAACTATCCTGCATCGCGGTATCAAAGTTTGACATGCAGATAGTATATACCTATATACAAGTTCCCAACATCAACCGTTGGGCAGTGGCCCGCCAGGCACAAGACTCCGCCTGGTAGGAGGATCCTCCCTTTTCGTTGGAGGAACACGATACCTCGTTCCTCCACACTGTAAAAAGTAATTAAACGACTTCCAAAAAAAGGAGGATTTTGTTATCTCACAACGCCGTCATTTACAAACCAATATGAAAAAATCTTTTTTTTGTTTGAAAGAGTTTTCGTTCGAGTGATCCCATTTAAATTTAGTGAAGATCTGATGAAGAACTTCGGAGATAGACAATGGAACTTCTCAATGGCGAACAGTATACATAATGTGATTAGGTTACGAGTAGCGTCTTTAGTAGGTCTAATCATGTTTTAATTATGACCACTAAAAGGAAAAAAAATACATTATAACTAAAATTTTGGTTTTATTTTTGTTGTTAAAATGATTTTATTACCACAATGTTTTATAAAAATTTATTACCTGGATGACCGAGCTTCACTCGATTTTTTTTTGGTAAATCGACGTTTTCTAAAAATGAAACCTAGCTAGATCGATTTATCGCCCCCGAAACCGCCTGCATACTAAATTTCATGAAAATCGTTGCAGCCGTTTCCGAGATGCAAATTATACAGCGTTACTGGTAACTCGACGTATTCCTTGCAGAGCGTCATAGTAGGGTTAAAATGCAACAAATTAAGCCGACAAATGTTCTACCGAAATTCAGTAGTTTTTGAGTATTTTATATTTTTTGAAATATCCTATTTTCAACCATATGAAGCCTATTTAAAAATAATGTACGGCGCGAATGTATTGTTTAAGTTTTTATCATAGCTGATGCCATAGCAGATCTACGTTAATAATTAAACGTTCAAAAATTCCAAACTCATCTGCAAATATGGTTAAATCTGGATTTTTTAAATAAAAACCTAAATTAATTAATATCTCAAATAGTACTGAACTTCGGTAGAACGTTTGGTGGCTTAATTTGTTGCATTTCAACCCTACTATAATGTCCTGCAAGGAATACTTCGAGTTACCAGTAACCCTGTATATATACATGTATACAAGAATTGCTCGTTTAAAGGTATTAGATAGAACCATGTCTGAAAACATTATATTTATCTAAGACTGTTAAAAATAAACCAGTGTATGTTGTATGACACGGCCACCACGGCGCTGCGGTCGTGTCCCAGTGTCTCCCCGCTTTACCTCTCGCGGGCTGAGTGCTACTTCAATTTGCCGCCAGCCTACACAGAGGCACTCAACCCTCCTGTGTCGTCATAATTGTGTTATCCGACTATTAGCACAATCCAGTCATTATAATGTCTTTAGGAGAGTCTGCAAGTATTTAAATGATTGAACCGGTGTTTAGCTTGCGATATTTTGGTAGAATTGTAGGCAATGTTTTTGGTTGATGTTCTGCCTAGCTTTTATCTTGGGGTCAGCTTTCAGTCTAACCAGATGCGGCTGAATACTAGTATTATACACGGAGCGACTGCCACCAGACCTCCACAACCCAGTTCCTGGGTAATGTTAATATCCTAAGGTTAGACCAGCAATGTTTTTGGTTGATATGGGACTTTAATATGAACTATAACAACATCACGTCTGCATTCCCCGAAGGGTTGGGCAAAAGTGTTACGGAAAGTCAGAAGCCCGAAAGTCTGACAACCGGTCTAACCTTAGGATATCGGTATTGCCCTGTTGCAGAGGTCTGATGGCGGTCGCTCCGTATAAATTACTGGTATTCAGCCACATCTGGGTAGACTGGCAGCTGACCCCAACATAGTTGGGAAAAAGCTACGCAGAACGAACTGGCTATACACGTACCCTTAGTAATGTAAAGGCACAACTCGAAAATATCAACTTTTGGGGAAACGTGTTAAAAGATTCAAGAATCCCCATGTTTTCACAGTATTTTTTACAGTATAGTCACAGAATTTGCTTTAATATTGTCTTTTTTCTCTTTCTGTGAAAGCCAAGTGGTACAACAGTTAATATTGAGACCATCTAACACAGAAACTCAAAAACTCAATATTTCGAGTTGTGCCCTTACATTACTAAGGGTGCGAATTATACTCTGTCTTGAAATCTCAGATATATTTAAAAATAAAGTAGATCGTGAGTCGTGCATTGTCACTAGAATTAGCTTCAGAGTCGTCTTGTTGGCAACACGTGTGGAGTAGCTCCGTCAGTTCACATTCTGGATGCTATTGTTTGAACTCGTATAACATAGGGCTGGTACAACCCAGTGGCGTGCCTATAGGGCAAGCCCGATATTTTTTGGTACTTATTTTGATATGTAAGGTAAATATTGACAATATATTTTATGCTTATCATTAGTACACCATAATTCGATCTTAAGAGCTCCAACTATTTGTTATTAGACGAATTATAAATATCAAAATAAGTACCAAAGAAATATCGGGCTTGCCCTATAGGCACGCTACTGGTACAACCCAGAACTCTTAAGCTGCGTATCCATTATGCGCTCCTGGCGCGCGTCCCATGAACACCCGCGCCGAGAGTGCGTTCCGCGGAACGCGCTCCAAATATTTAAATGATATCAACTAAGTAAGCGCACATGGCGCGCGCGCCACAACCATATTATTACTATACTCTTTGGCCACAACTGAGCTTCCTTTGTTGCGCGGTAATAAACCGACTCTAGATGGAACGGGCCGCTCTAAGTTCGAGCGTTCCAACAAACAAATTGGCGTGCGTTCCAAAATGGTAACCATTTCGCGCGGCTGGAACGCGCGCCAATGTTCGTCCTCTTGGAGTGCGAAGTCGATACGCGGCTTTAGTATCACTCTTGTAAAATAACTGATATTCTTAGTATCTGAATCTGATTTAAGGAGTTTTGTTGTAAAAACCATTACATCAATCAATTCGATGATTAAATAAATTGACAATAATAGTGTCTGTTATCATGTCAACATTATAATTTTTAATATCCTGTCAAAAAATACTTGTATTTTCATTTATTTAATGTAGGTAATACGTATTCGGTAACAGAGTTTGTTTCTTGCAATGTGTAAGCAAAAATAGACCAACCAAAAATGTATAATCTTTTCATTCCCCTACTGTACATGAAGTAAAATTGAGCTGTGTTATGCAATAATGTGCCAACCCACAAAAATATTAGTGCTGTGTTAACGCCATCTAGTTATAGTGGTAGGTCTACCCAACGTTTGAAAAAATACAAATTGCTTTAAGTTTTTTTTTGATAGACGCTCTATTAAATTTACTACAGTTCTGGGTATTTATCAAGTATTGAGTTTAGACCTACAACAAGAACTAGATGACGTTAACACAAAATTCATATTTTTGTGGGTTGACACATTATAGCATAACACAGCCCAAATAAATAAATTAAATTAGCGTCTGCGCGCCAGCCCTGTTACGTTTGAGCGACGCGGCGACGGGAACGTTGACAAGACGACGGCAACGTTGACAAGACGACGGCGACGGGGCACCTGCTTCAGTGACTCAATACTTCAGTGATACACAGATATTTATATTACGAAAGGCTTTGAAACAGAACCCAATATACTCGCTACATATTCTTATTAAAAAAAAGATGCGGGATGCGACGCGTAAAGCGGACAATACAAGCACATATTGTGATTGAGGGGCTCGTGGCTAATTACCAACCACACGGATCGATTTGCGAGGTTACGCTGTGCTTCCCGCGATCAGTCCGTGGATGGGTGACCGTTCGTTACACATCGAGACCCCTCCGTGCCTCGGAGAGCATGTTAAACAGTTGGTCCCGGGTGTCATACGAATACCTATGACAGTCGTTACAGGAAGTCAGAAACTCATAAAGTCTGATAACCGGTCTAACCTAAGGATATCGGCATTGCCCAGTAACTGAGTTGCGGAGATTTGATGGCAGTCGCTCCGTGTAAAATACTGGTATTCAGCCGCATCTGGTTAGACTGGAAACTGACCCCAACATGGTTGGGAAAAGGCTAGGCAGAACGAACAAGCAGGTATTGTGACGATGTAACATAACATCACGCCTGCATTCCCCGAAGGGTTGGGCAGAGGTGTATAGCAACATTCATTTCGCCGTTATATTTCAGCATCATTCAGGAGGCGAGCCTATTGCCATCAACCGGGCACAAATAAAAGCACCGGGCTTCTACTGAGGAATTTCACATGGAAAATCCCAATAACACTTTGTCCGACCTGGGGATCGAAACCAGGATCTTACGATCAGCAGTCGCGCTTGCCACCACTAGACCAACGAGGCAGTTTGACGATGTATTAAAGCTTTTAAGGAGTCTACCTATTACAACATATTATAGGTACTAGGACCGTAATAGAAATTTGTTATGCGCGACAAAAAACACTATGTTCACTACTATGCTCACTGCAACGGAACAACCGCGTTCTATACGGGTATCAACCGCGGCCTATACGGGTAAACAACGCGTATGATTACCGTAACATCCCCGTTTAGTGCTCGTTCTATCGGTTGCTGTACATCAGAGGTTTCCAAACTTTTTAGTTTCGTAGACCACTTGCCATGTTTTTCGATTTTGGGTAGACTACTTAGCTAATATTGCATTTATGCAAATTCATCGACTTCAAATGTATTTTTGACAGATTTCTAACTGTAGTGAGGTGTAGAGCGAAAAACAATAAAAACAACACACGTTAAGTTTTATACATTTGTTAATGAAATTCACATTAAGCCTTTGGCCAGACTGCAAACGCGGGCGCGGGGCGAGCGCGGTGCGGCGAGTTCAAACAGAAGAAATTCATTTGAGTGTCCATAGTGAGCACGCGGGCGCGGGAAGCGGCGCGGGCTACATTGCGCGGGGAGCGCGCGGGTAGCTCACGCCATAGGTCGTTCATACAAGTGGCCGCAGTGAGAGCGCGGGCGGCAAGTGACAACCCGCGCGGGAGCGGGGGATCTCAAACTAGTTCGAGCTGACCACGCGCGTTGTTGTGATGGCGTCTTCAAAATTAAATGTTGAAGAATTAATAAGTGTTATTCAAGCACTGTGGATGTCGAAACATCGTTTTTTAGTAAGAATTTTCCAGTAAAAATAAGTCTTCTTCATTCATATGATATTTTGACAAACACTGGACACGACAACGCTCAGAACGAAGCCGCGCTCCACTGCGGACAGGCAAATCGCGCGCGTTCCCGCACCCGCGCCGCTTCCCGCACCGCGCTGCCACTCTGGCCAAGCACTGAAAGGAACCAAAATAATATTTAGTATGCACTTATTATATAACATCACTAAGAAAAAAAAAACTTTTTAGAGAGAAGGGTGGACCTGATGCGTTGATAATAAATTTTCAATATTTGGTATCAATTTAGTAAGGTTTAATCTTAAATTTCCTCGGTTAGTGATATGGTTTGTTTCTTTATTTTGAGATATACTAATTCGCTACTAATGTAATAAAATTGCGAAAATAAGTTTTTTTACAAAACTGCTATCGTCGTCGGTCTGTTTGTTACGTTTTCAGGTAAAAACTAAGCTGTAAATCATCTGTGTGTAAGTGGGATATTCCATTAATGAAAAGTCAAAATTAAAGTCACGACCAGCTTAAATGAGATCTACTATCGTGGACCCCCGTTTACATCTCACAGACCCCCAATTATTTCTTCACGCGCATGGACCCCTTGAAGGTCGTTGTCGACCCCTGGGCTTCGATATAGACCACTTTGGGTACAATGTACACAGTCTTTAATTGTATAAATATTCGAATTTACGAACACAATCTATTCGATTTTCGTCTTCCATATTTTTTGCGCACGTGCATTCGTTCAAAGACTAGCAAATAATTCAGACAGGGATTATAACGCGGAGCTTACAGGTAGCTTAAACGCGGTACATACCCGTCATGTGTCAGGCAAGGGGCGTTCCATCACCTGCAAAATATTCTCGCGATCAAATTTTGCCAGTGCGTACATGACACGCTACGATATGTCAGAACCAAAGCCAACCAGCCAACAGCGTCGCCATGCAATAGTTGCTCTCATACCCGTTCCGCCGTATTAGATGTTTCACATCAAAACGAATGAAAATGAATGAAAAGTAGCAATTATGGTAACGTGGCTGTGTTATAATTATGCATGTCAAGTTTTGATATGTCAATACGAATTAAGGTTGTTGGCCGTGGACGCAAATGCATTTTTTATTCAAGTAACGTAGAGCTAAGAGGCTCATTGGTGACAAAAACTGGTGGATGCCAAGCTTCACAGCTTGGCTCATCGCCGCAAGGTTGCCTGCTTGTCGGTTTTCTATAGACTGTATTTCGGAGAGTGTGCTCAAGAACTCCACAACCTCATCCCACCGGCCCCCTTCTACCATCGGACACCTAGACGCACTGCAAGTTACCATCCATATTTAGTTGCCATTCCACCAATTCGCACTAAGAGCTTCCAAACATCCTTCATAATGCGCACTGCAAAAGAGTGGAACTCACTACCTGCGTCTGTGTTCCCGAACGCATTCAACCTGAATCTCTTCAAAGTTAGAGTTAACAGGCTTCTTCTGGGTAAGCTCACTCCATCATAGACTTTGTCTCTGTCTCCTCTGACCTAGACTAGGGTCAAAAGCAAACCCATGTCAAATAAAAATAAAAAAGTCAACCTATTAATTTTCTGTGCAAATGATAATCTTGGTCAGTCACGCTTGTGAGCACCCGACGACATATCAATCTTCGGAAATATACAGCTTGATCAAGTCATCGTGCGTACTTAACAACTAGTTATTGAATAATTAATTCTGTAGTTAAACTTACATTATAAATATCGATGCACTTGCAACATGTTAATTCAGTTAACGTTGAACCAGTGCCTGCAACAGTCAATATGAAATATTTTGTGCCATTATTACTTTGTGTTATGGTGTTGGATCAAACGTGTTGCTACAAAATAGCAGCACCGGTGATACCAACGACATCGGTACCAAAGGGATCTGAAGGGACTGTGGCAACGACTACAACAACGACTACGACACTACCTGAATTTGGCGAAGTGCAAGAAGCACTTGAGGGTGGCGATTGTGTTTCAAACTCTACTAGATTAAACGGCATATGTGTCATGGAACATTAGTAAATTATTTTTAAGTATTGACTGTGTTTTTTTTTTGTCATTCAGTTTCTTGTTTACTACGACTTTCTTTTACCCGTGGCCCGGCTTGCTACTTTTTAGGACATGCGAACTGTTTATAAAAGACATTTATGACCATAGCACCATTTATCCTGGGAAAATCCTCATGGATGTCCCTTGCTCGGAGAAGGCGAAGGCGCCTGCCGGTCTGTTACCGGCTAAAAACCCACGGTGTTCCTCCTCCTGACCGTTGGCTGGGATTGCGGGATTCCCATAAGCATACACTGCAACCCCGGCAAGTCCTCTCCTCTCTCTGTTTCGCGCGCCGATTTCTCGGGCCTGTCACTGGCCGGGCGGCGGATCCTCTAACCCACCGCCCGCAGGCTACAGACTAGGGTGGCCGGAGGACGTCGCGCGCCCTCCGGCGCCCAGTGCGTCTGGCACGGTAAGGGAGAAGGGCAGACAGATCTCTGTCCCTCTCCGCTCCCTCCTTGATCGCCATCACCTCCTCGCAAAAGGAGGCGATATCTTCCCACGCACCCTCCTTCCCGACCATGGTCAGTACCACGGCCGGAAGCGTCTTGCAACCAGATTATCATAGCTCCATACATCAACTTAAGACTAGTAAACTGCTCTACTGCATACTGCGTACTGATTTATGAGGAAAAACATCTGAAAAAATACCATTCCCCCTTTATCTCCGAAGTTTGCAAAGCGAAAAATCTGGAATAAATAGAGTTGACGGAGGTTTATGTAAATTTTACAGGAAAACTAAAACGATGTCTGTAACGAGCACAGTTTTTTATAAACACACGCACGCACTGTAAGTTTTGACGCGTTGTGGCGAAAGAAATCTGCCTCGTTACTCCACAGGCTGCGTGGCAGTCCCAACACTATCCTGCAATCAATAGCAGCCCGGGCAGATAGACCGCTAATGTGGGCCCTAACTAATCGCACCCGATCTGCTCTAGTTATTAAGTACTAACACAGACTAAGTTATATTGTTAATAACACAGTGGACCGCTCTGTAGTCTGTTAATTAAATAAATAATAATAATAAAACCGAGAACCTGTGCCCGACCCAGTTCTCGAGAATGGTCATATCACATTGTACTGGGATCGATCTATCATCACCGACAGGACTATTGTTGCCAATAAGCCTGACATAGTGATGATAGATCGATCAGAGCGTCTCACAATTATTGTTGATATCACTGTCCTACATGACGAGAACCTTGTGAAAGCCGAGAAAGATAAAGAAATTAAGTATCAAGACTTGGCACACGAGGTTGTCGACATATGGGAGGTTGACTCAGCAGTCATTGTGCCGATAGTTGTAACGGTCATTGGCTTAATAGCCAAGGGCCTGATACAGAAAGCGGTACTTCTGGACACGGCGCGTATTGTCAGGAAGTTCCTCTCTCTGAGGCCTTGACCACTGGTAGCTTGGACCCTGTTCCCGATGCCGGTGGGCTACTATTTTTTATAATTTTAAATGTTTTTATTATATTTTTTATAGAAATATTTAAAAATATAAATAATATGTATATAAATGAATAAACGGAATAATAATCAGCAAAAATATTTTACAGACAAACTTAGTTGTGTAGTTGCAAAAAAATTATAAAAATAATTTTGAAAATGGAAAAAGAAATCCTCCAACGGTACGGGACCCTCGTTGCGCGCGAAGTCTTGCACTTGGACGGTTTTTTTTTAAATGAGGTTCAAATACTTTTGAGATATATTATCATTTTTCTTTACACACTTTTGTTAAAGTGTATTTCGTCTTTGTTTACACGGAACTAATTCCTCGCCGCGACGAAAGCGTAAAAACGAAGGCATTGAAGCGAATGTCGGCAATGGGAAGCCCCATTGGGCAAACGGCCAGTCTTCTATAGCTATAAAAATAAGAATAACAATTATTTATTGCGTAACTGTGTACAATTAGATCTTATAATATAGCAAATTTTAGGATCAACAGTCTACGCATGTCGGATATGCAATACTTAACAAAGAAAAGCAAATTGATTATTTATTTCCAAGTGTTAATTACATACCTACTACATCATTTTTTGCCAAAGAACTCATGCAAATTGTAATAAACATTATTAAGTAACATTCTTTTTAGTTTATTCTTTTTTTTTTGTATGTCCACACCAGTGCGCTTTCACGTTCATCTTGCGTCTTCGCCTGACGCATGCATGAAACACCATAGCGCATGCAATACCGCATGCGCTAAAACTAGTTCGACAACAGCGCATGGGTCACCGGTGGGTTCGCATGCAACATTCCGAGCGTTTTATTCAAAGATGACTATATTTTGTATATTGGTTTTACTACACAAAATGGCGCAAGATAAAGTTAAAATATTGGAATTTATAGAAGATTATCGAACAAAAAAGTATTGTGGGACAAGCACAAAGATTACACAAATAAAATATAAAGAAACGACGCGTTGATTTCTCTGAGCCTAAAACATAATTATGATGTGAAAACGGTTAAAAACAAGATAAAGAGTTTGAGATCATAATTCTCAAAGGAACATCAAAAAGTTGTGACCAAAAGGAGTGGGTCCTTCCTTGCATTAACACTAAATATGCCGCACAGATAGTTATAAGTTCACACGCGTCCATCTTGACGACTGACCGAAGCATACAGGTGTAGACGATAAGCTGCATGCGTCTTATGGCAATCAGTATTGCATACGCTTGACGCAAGACGAATCGAAAGTTGAAGACGCAAGATGAACATGAAAGCGCACTGGTGTGGACATACCTTATAAATAACATATTCATCAACGTGCCATTTCAATAATTATAAAATACCATTTCAAGTTAGCAGTCATAGCCTAGAGGTTGAACGCTTGCCTTCCATGCAAGAGGGTCTGAGTTCGAACCCGGCCCGTACATCCAACTTTTCGAATTCATGTGCGGATCAGAATTTGATTATCATTGGTGTTAACGGCGAAAGAAAAACATCTTGAGGAAACCTGCACACCTAATAGAGCTTCATAAGTTCTCGATGGTGTGTGTAGTCCCCTAACCCGCACCAGGCCAGCTTGGTGGACTAAGGCCTAAACCCTTCTCATTCTGAGAATTGGTCTGTGCCCAGCAGTGGGAGAGTAACGGGCTGTTTATGTTGTGTATGTATGAAGTTATAGTCAATCCACACGGAAAAACAGTGAATATGTAGGTACCTAGATAAGCTACTTAGTTTTGCTTCAATGCTCACGTTTTCCTTGCAATGTGAGAGTAGGTAAAGGAAAATTTACATACTTTATACATACATTCATATTGAGCTACGTGGAATTGAAGTTTTATGGATATTATACAAGGTTAAAGGAGCCACTTAAAGTATCACTGATGACTATTCTATAACAAGTGTTAAAACGCCAAAATTCGATAATTTTTATTTGCATGCAAAAAGATTTTTATTTTAGATTTTTCAAAAAAAAACATACCTTTAGCAGCTTTAGTTATAAATTCCGAATATTAAGTTTCTAATCCGTGACCCCAAATATGACCTAAATTGTAAACACAGCTGATTATAGCTATGGACAGATAGATTTTAGCATATTTTTTACGAAATCTTTGATAAGGTATTTCTCTTAAACTTTCGAGTTTTGGGGAAAGTTGTAGAACAAAAGTTATCCCTTATTATGAGTACTTTAACACCTTTCGGCTTAGTACCCCCTTTCCGACTAACCTTGTATACAGTGGTGGCCATATAATTTGAAACGATTAGTACTACACGTCATACATCGAAAAATTAAGTAAGTCTCTAAAAAAATGTAAAACATTCTAGATGGATTTCAATAAAAGAAAACATTAGATGAAGTAAAGCTCCCTTATACTAACTAATAGGCCAAGAGCCCACGACGGCGACGGCCAGACCTTCGTTATTTTATAAAAGCTGAAAGTTTTTCTGTGCATGTCCCCCCCCCCCCTATACAGGTAAAAACGACCAGCGACTATAGAGTTTGGGTTGTGGTTACTTGGGCAGGTAACAGGTAGTATTCCCCCCCCCCGGTTGGGTTCCCGCATTGTCGTTGCGGGGGGCTTAGTAGCCGTGGCATTGATCCCCTACGGTGCCACGGTGAAGCGAAGAGGAACCCAAGGAGGGGCCGCTGGTCGGGGCTTGGGTCTGGCAGCCCTCGGTGTAGCGGCCAAGTAGGTTGCGGTGTCGATTCGGTGACATCGCAACTGAGGCGGGCCGCGATGTCGTTTGGAACGCATCGCGGCTGAGTGCGGGAGGCCGCGGCGGGAGAGGAGTGCCGGTATTACGGTGCGCCGTTCTCCTTACCTTCCGCGGCCTTGACGGGGCCGTCACCGTCAGATGGCGGACGCGGTGGGGCCGCAGGGGACGAGGAGTGGCGGTGTGTACCTGGCCGCCCTTTCTATCCTCTGCGGCCGAAAAGTGGTAGGCGGCGGGGCCACTAATCTGACCCGTCGCAGGGGGACCAGGGGTGCCCAGACACGGGGTAGTCTGGCGCCCATGTACTTGTTTGGTCCTCGGGGTGGTCACGGCGTACTATGTGTGCTGGTGCGCCGGTGATGTGGGGTGCCCCCTGAGCAGACCCCCTCGCCTTCCCCGGGCGAGGGAAATACATGAGGATTTTCCAAAGCAAAAAAAAAAAGAAACAGGAAACAGGTAGTAAAGGTGTATAAAATAGTACCTTAAATTCGTTAAAGTATAAAGCTCAATTTTTTAATATTTTCTTCGGGATAACTTTAGAAATCTCGTCATCCATTGCCGGTCACTTATGTCAGTTGCTACCCCTTGCCAGACAACCCTAAACTTTAATCTATACTAATATTATAAAGAGGAAAGATTTGTATTTTTGTATGTAACGAATAAACTTAAAAACTACTGTACCGATTTCAAAAATTCTTTCGCCGTTAGAAAGCTACTTTATCACTGAGTAACATAGGCTACGGGCGGAGCCGTGAGGACACAGCTAGTAAATTATAACTATGCTTTCGTTATAGTATAAAAGCTACATTTTATAATTATAATCAACATGAAAGTCTGTACAGATGTTTATTAGTCTTAAGTTGGCGTAAATACTATGATCTAAGGATATATCGTAATAAAAGTCTGTTATAAAAACTTGTCATAAAAAAATAGCAAACCGGGCCACGGGTTATAAAGAATCTTAGTAAAAATCGATTTCGACAAATTTTACACATTATATTTTATTGGCTCATACGGTTCAAAATAGTCAAAAACCCCACTCTAAATAATTATACTCGTGCTTCGTCTAATTATGATCGAACTTCACGTACAGGTAAGTTCGTTTAATCATTAATTATTCCGTATTACTATCCAAAGAATTAACAAAATAATTGCTATTGTATACTTAGCCAAAAAATCAAGTCTTTTTTATATCTAGTGTTGAAACGAGCTAGTATACGTAAACTGTTCTCCAGGGCCGCGACCACGCCGGGCACGCTCAATACAGTTTTGTACCGACACTTTTTTTTTTATAGGACCACTCGTAGTTTAAAGCTCGCGAGGGCTTTGTTACTACTTAACCGGACTATCCTGTGGTGGCCAAAAATTACTTTAAGGCCCCCAGCCAGGGCTTACAAACTAGGATATTATGTTAAGTGACGCGGCATTAAGGGCACCCCCTGTGGGGTTCGGGCCTCGGCTTAGTAATCAATGTCGGGCTGGGTTAAATTATTTGGGGGCTGGTTTACCGTTACAGGCTCAGCTTCGCGGGCTGGCGTGGCGAGCAAGGGTCGGTCGGTGATATTACAACGGGGTCGCGGAGGGCCTCGGCGGCGAGGCCGGAAACGCGGTCTGTATTTGTGTTTGTACTTACGACGGGTACTGGTTTCCCTACTACTCTCTTGAAGGAGGGTGATGGGGTCATCGGGTTCAAGGAGGGTATGCCAGGGCGCCTAATCTTAGAGATTCTAGAGGGGGTGTATCGGGCGGCCGATACTACGAGGGGGTTGGGGTGAGTTTCGGCTGATTCTATGAAACGCTTGGTAAGGCGTTTAATGATCTGTTTAACTGTGGGGACCTTAAGATCGACATGGAGTCGTTCATTCGTGAAACACCACGGTGTGTCCTCCAGCGATAAAATTGAGTCATACACGAGCCCGTCGCGCGGTCACTGGTGAGCCCCACGGCCTGAACGAAACAATCACTAAATTTGAGTCGGCGTTTAATGTGGTTAACAAGACACTGAATGACAAAAAAAACACAGTCAACACATAAAAACAATTTAATAATCTATATCGACACATATACCGTTAAATTTAGTCAAGCCTGAAGCACAATCGTCACCCATGAACGCGGAATACTGGTCAACAACAAGTCCTGGTCGTGTCGTAGTCGTTGCCACACTTCCTTCACATCCTTTCGGTTCTGATTTCATTGGTTCTATTTTGTATATTTGGTATATTGGTACTAGTACACGCGGTACTATTTTGTAGCAACACGTTTGATCCAACACCATAACACAAAGTAATAATGGCACATAATATTTCATACTGAAAGATGCATGCACTGGTTCAACGTTAAATGAATTAACATGTTGCAAGTGTATCGATATTTATAATGAATTAAATAACTGGTTGTTAAGTATGCACAACGACTAATCAAGATTTATATTTCCAGTTTATGCTGACCTTTCATTAGATACTTATATACCTACATGATATTCAGCCCAAAATTATCAACTCATCTTTTTCCTGTACCTATTTCGATGCTTTTCTTTTTAACCCTAAGCTTGACTGGTAGAGAATGCCATGTGGCATTAAGTCCGCCTTATGTACCACCCTAGTGCATAGAAGTATAAATAAATTAGACGGAAATTCCGTGCAATGAGACTATACTATACTGAAAATGTAAAGCTTGATTTGTCGTCGGGTGTACACAAACGGGACTGACCAAGATCTCATTTGCACAGAAAATTAATAGGTATCATTTGTTTACTTGAATAAAAAATGCATTTGACGACACGTTTAGTGCAGTGGCTGAGCGATCGGCTTCTGCGCTACGGTTCGTGGGTTCGATTCCCGCACGGAACAAATATTTGTATGGCCTACAGATAGTTGTTCCGGGTCTGGATGTTTGTGCGTGTGAAGATTTGTGTTTGTAAACTCACTCACGACACAGGAGAAATCCTAGTGTGGGGCAACGATTTATAAAAAAAATGAATATGACACCACGGCCCACAACCCTGATTCATTATGACACATCACAATCGATACGCATATAACACAGCCACGTCACCATAATTGCTACTTTTCATTCGTTTTTTAAGTAAAACATCTAATGCGGCGGTACGAGTGTGAGAGCGGCTGTTGCGTGGCGCCGCTTGCGATGGCAGACACACGACGGCAGACCTTCGTAACTCGTCGGCTCTCTTCGGTTTGATTTGGCCAGACTTTTTTAAACGCATTGTGTTCTCTGGCCATTATTTCTCATGTGTTATGCTTATGCCCCAATGCTACACGCGCTACCGTATGCTATGAAATTAAGTATAAATTATCATCAATAACGGTACTATACGAATATACTATACTATATACTGTTTTTGTCCTATTTAAATACACTAATCACCAGCACTATACACATACGCACTAAAGAACAATCCATATTTATTTAACTGCAATAAATTACAACAACAATCTCACGTACCTACATCACCAAAAGCGTCTCATTCAAATTTTGAGACGCTTTTGGCGATGTAGCAGAACACATAATAGGTATTGTATTGAGAGATTCTCGTACGACAAGTTTTTCATTTCATTTCATATTCGTAAAGAAACAAGTGATTTTGCGATCTGCGATAAACAAATCATTAAAAGGAAATTGATTGGTATTAAAGCAGTTAGTTTAAAGTTTATTTTCAAAATACTCCCATAAACTGTTCAAGGTCAAAGTTTACCAATACGGCACACGGGTGGCATTCGCATAGCGACGAATCAGCAAACTATGTTATGCTCTTTCTAACACCCCCTCCCCTAAGTCCCTAGTTCCCTACTCGCTCGCTCTCTACGCCGATGTTATACGATGATATCCAAACGGTGTGTTTGCGATTGCGTAATTTCATTTTTAACAGATAACTGGGAGAAAGGTTGTAGATGCGAAATATGAAAAAGCATTTCATATGATTTTTTACATGTTACTTGTGAAATGTGGTATGTCAATATTGTTTTTAAATTCACGAAAATAAAATTAAACTAAGAAATAGGGCAGGATTAAATTGTGGGTGCGTTGAATATAAACAATTTTGCTGAATCCGTGGATATATACCCATATTAAATTAATCTACAATAATTAATGATATTTATCCAATTTATATATTATAATCAAAGTTAGAACGTGAAAGTCTGTAGAGAAGTATCTTAGTCTTAAGTTGGCGTAAATACTATGATCTAAGGATATATCTTAATAAAAGTCTGGTATAAAAACTTCTCATAAAAAAAAGCAAACCGGCCACGGGTTATTCAGAATCCTAGTTAACAAGACACTGAATGACAAAAAAACAGTCAATAACATTAAAATAATTTAATAATCTATACCGACACATATACCGTTGAATTTAGTCAAGCCTGAAGCACAATCGTCACCCACGAACGCGGAATACGCAACCATGATAGGTCGTGGTCGTGTCGCAGTCGTTGCCACACTTCCTTCAGATCCCTTCGGTTCTGATTTCGCTACCATTTTATAGCAACACGTTTGATCCAACACCATAACACAAAGTAATAATGGCACAAAATATTTCATACTGACAGTTGCATGGACTGGTTAAACGTTAAATGAATTAACATGTTACAAGTGTATCGATATTTATAATGAATGTTTAATTACATAATTCATTATTAAATAACTGTTAAGTACGCACAACGACTAATCACGCTATATGTATTAGGTCTAATCAAAATTCCTGGACAAACTTTTACACAGTGTTCAGTACGTTTAACTAAACATATCTATGCAAAAAAAAAAACGAGATCAAAGTGTTTTTTTTTCTAACCAAAAAATGTTTTTCATCATTTTTTTTTTTTACATTTTTCACTTAGCCTATTAGGTAAAACACGGCGCGGAAGTAGCGCGCGCCCCGGCGACGGTCGTTGCATAAAAAATGGATGAGTTTATTCCTAGAGAGTACAAGCAATTTAAAACGTTACTATTTTTTGGACAGAAAAAATCACCTAGATCTCGTTTTTTTTTGCATGTGTTTATTTAAACGTACTGGACACTGTGTAAAAGTTTCCAGTTTATGCTGACCTCTCATTAGACGGAAATTCCGTGCAATGAGACTATATTATACTGAAAATGTAAAGCTTGATTTGTCGTCGGGTGTAACATCTAATGTGGCGGTACGGGTGTGAGAGCGGCTGTTGCGTGGCGCCGCTCGCGATGGCAGACACAACGGCAGACCTTCGTAACTCATCGGCTCTCTTCGGTTTGATTTGGCCAAATTTTTTTGTTTTACAAAATTTGTTTCGATGTTTCACATCTTTCAGGTGTCCCACAACGGCTTTTTTTTAAACGCATTGTGTTCTCTGGCCATTATTTCTCATGTGTTATGCTTATGCCCCAATGCTACACGCGCTACCGTATGCTATGAAATTAAGTATACATTATCATCAATAACGGTACTATACTATACTGTTTTTGTCCTATTTACCTAAATACACTAATCACCAACACTAAACACATACACACTAAAGAACAATCCATATTTATTTAACCGCAATAAATTACAACAACAATGTCACACACATCGCCAAATATTAGTGTTTTATTCTAATTATCTTCTTATTTTATTCAAACTTTCATAGCAGAACACGTAATACGTATTGTATTGAGAGATTGTCGTACGACAAGTGTTTCATTTCATTTCACATTCGTAAACAAACAAGTGATTTTGCGATCTGCTATAAACAATCGGTGTATGCACCACTTGCCCTTTAGATCTCGCCCCGTTTAATAAAATGTACCACTCGTCTCGTTTTCAGGGTCAAACTCCTACCTTAGGACGGGTCGAATGAAATTATAACATTTTTTAATTATTTTGGTGTATCCATTCGCCCCGTGCAGTATTTTCTTTGAAATTCATTCCAAAAGGGTACAGTCAGCTAGAAAAATAAAACCCACATAAATAAGATTTGATAATTTTAATAATTCTATTCGTAATTTCATCACTCATGTCTGCACTTGCTATAGACAACAACGAAAAAAAAACTAATAATAATAGGTAAGTAAGTAGTAGCGGGCCCTCCATGGGCCCGATGAAGATTTCCTAGCGTCCGTAGCCTGGCAACGTGTCAGTGACCTCTTTGGGGAAACCGAAGGTTTTGTCTGTGCAATAATGGACGAAGTTATGATGACGAACAACTACCGGAAATATATTGTGAAGGACGGTACAGTTACATCTGTCGGACATGCTACTGTCCCGGTGAAACCATTCGACATATTATTTCTGGTTGTTCTCGTCTTGTTAACGGCGAGTATTTGCACATCTTTTTGGCCTCGTGCAGGTAGTCTAAATTCTTATTCTTTCTTTTTTTTAATATTGTTTTTGTTTCTGTAACTGCCTGTGTGAGTCCAAAATAAATAATTTTCTTTCTTTCTTTCTTTCACAGACACAACCTAGTGGCTAGGATTATCCACCAGCAACTTGTTCTGAAATACAACCTTATGGAAGCCGATGTACCATACTACAAGTATGTGCCCGACCCAGTTTTCGAGAATGGTCATGTCACATTGTACTGGGATCGATCTATCATCGCCAACAAGACTATTGTTGCCAATAAGCCTAACATAGTGATAGATCGGTCAAAGCGTTTCACAAAGATTGTTGATATCACTGTTCTACATGACGAGAACCTTGTGAAAGCCGAGAAGGATAAAGAAATTAAGTATCAAGACTTGGCACACGAGGTTGTCGACATGTGGGAGGTTGACTCAGTAGTTGTTGTGTCGATGGTTTTAACGGCCATTGGCTTAATAGCCAAGAGCCTCTACCAACATCTAATGACGCTTTCGTTGGGCAGCTAGATCAAGGGTACAGAAAGCGGTACTTCTGGACACGGCAAACATTGAAAATATCCATGTACCTGTTTAGATTCCAAATTATACTTTTTTTTTATTCCAAGAATAGTTTTATTAAACTCTTCCCTGTTATATTTTATTTTTAATATAGACAAAGTTTCAATGAGGTTTTCAGACCAAAATATTAATCGCAACTTTCAAAAGGTTAACGTTTCTGACTGTACTTTTAATCTATTAACAATCGCCCCCGATTTTGAGTATCTAATCTTCAACGGGAAATTTAGTTTAATTTACTTGTGTAAATACTTTAATTTACTTGGGTCACGGCTAGTAATAAATATGATAAAAGTAAAAAAAAAACAAATACATACCTATATACGTAGGTACATATATTTTTTTGTTTAAAAATAAATAATTTTTTGCCGAAATGTTTTTTTTTTATTATATACACTCTTTTGCAAAAAAAACGGGCACCTAGCCAAAGAATCAATTTTATTGTTACTATTAGTTTGTTTGATAATTTTAGATAGTTTTATCCTCAGAGCTTTGTTAATTAATTAGCAAGGAATGTTTATCGTCAGTTTTATCATACAATTTTGGTTAAATTAATGAGAAATAATGTTAAAGTCCAAGCGCTAGTAGTGTACCTGCTCGCTAAGTAAAAATGAAACATGTTTTTTTTGTATGTTTTTTCTTTAATAAAGTAAAAGCAGATAAAAGTTTAGTATGGAGTGTGATCTCCTCTTGCTGAAATAATAGCTTGCATTCGTCTGGGCATGCTAGCGAGTATATTTCTTATGGTTTCTTGCGGAATACGTTGCCACTCTGCGGTAATCACATTCCTTAGCTCTCTGATGGTCTGCGGAGCCGGCGGCACTGATCTCACTCGTCGCTTCAGAACGTCCCAGACATGCTCTATGGGATTGAGGTCGGGACTTCGAGCTGGCCAATCCAAACGACGAATCCCGACCTCTAGCATATACGCTTCCACATCGCCATAGCGATGGGCGCAAGGGTTGTCATCCATAAAAATTGAGTTTTCTCCAAGAGCGGCCAATGCGGGTTGTGCATGAGGAATTAGAATTTCAGTTATGTATCGGTGTGCAGTCAGTGTGCCGTTTTCGATGAAGACTAACTCCGTACGATCTAACGAATTTATTCCTGCCCAAAACATAACAGAGCCTCCACCATAAGGTGTGATTTCTTCAAAACATGCCTCTGCAAAGAGTTCTCCTCGTCTTCGTAGCACACGCCGACGTCGGTCTTCACCGTACAGAGATATCCCGGCTTCATCGGAGAACAATACTCTATCCCAGTCGTCTTGAGTCCATAACACACAATTTCGAGCGAAGCTAAGCCTAGCAACTCGGTGCTCACGGAGTAATTTAGGGCCGCGGGCCGGGCGACGACTGCATATATTGGCAGCGAGTAGCCTCCTCCTGACCGTCCATAGACTAATTTGCACATTTCTTACCTCTTCGAGGTGGTTTTTGAAGTCCACATACGAAGATTTGCGATTTCTCAATGCTTGACTCACCAGAAAATGATCATACCGTGGTTCGGTACATGACTTTCTTCCAGAACTAGACCTTCTCTTGACGGAACCGGTCTCTTGATAGCGCTACCAGGTCCTTTGGACTGTCGAGCGACTCACATTTAGCCTCTGAGCCACGAAGCATTGGCTGCAACCCTCATGAAGCAGGGCAATAATTTTGCTGGCTTTTATCACTTTATCTACCATTTTCGAGACCGCTAAACAAAAAATACAATACTTCAAAATGTCAAGGAAATTAGATAAATCAATACAAATTGAGTTAAAGTTATTTAGAGTCGATATTAACGTTCGGGAATTCGCGCCACAAATGTAGGAAAAAGTGGTTTTCTTTAAAAACCAGCCCTGGTCAAAAAATTGAATTTGGAACGTACTTTTTTAAATATCATGGCACTTTTATAACTGGCCAGTAACATGTTCAAATGATTAAAACCTTTTAGGTATTGTATTTTTTTCAGGCAGAAAAAAAATCATAACCGCCCGTTTTTTTTGCAAATGAGTGTATAAACCCAATAGCTTTTGGAACTAATACAGGAACTTTAGGCTTTTTTGGGTCCCAATGAACAAATTGACACATATACCATGACTGTTGTAGGGTGGGGACGGGGTTCATACAAAATCCCCCATGGTCCTTTATTTTATTTTATTTATTATTTATTTATTCTTTATGCACTAAATTAGTACAGAGGCGGACTTAATGCCTTTAGGCATTTTCTACCAGTCGACCTATGAAATACAAACATTTTTTTCTTAGCATTACTTGTACCAAGATCAAGTTATTATTGTATTCTTGTTTATTTACACAGGTAGGTAAATATCGCGATATGCTTTTATAACATATAAATTGTATAATGTAATAAACTGATGGGTATAGTTTAATTTATAGTTTACTAGCTTTTACCCGCGGCTTCGCTCACGTGGAATTAACATGATGATTTTCCAGGACCAAAAGTAGCCTATGTTACTGTCCATCCTTTCAACTAACTCTATGCCGAACATCAAGTCGATTGGTTGCTTAGTTAGGGCGTGAAGAAAGGACAAACAAACAAACAAACACACTTTCGCATTTATAATATTAGTATGGATTTTCTTCTTTTTAGAGCATTTAAATAAAAACGTGCTTTTAAAAATGTTAATTTAATATTAATATATTTTTTATTTTTTGTTTTCCCTGGACATGTTTCTTAGTCTGTTCATTTTATTTAATGCGTCATTGTTGCATGGTCGTTGTATGAAGCCAACCGAGGCGCACTATCTGTTATGCCAAACATTAGAATCGGTTATCAATATATTGTGCCTGTGCTATTTATCATTGAACAATTCCTTCGTCACTCGGAATTCAACCCTGAGTATAGTAGCCATACCATCACAATTCACGGAGGGTTTCACAATTGAATGCGAATACAAAATTTCATGTCTGTGCTGCTCACATTGAGGAGTTCCCTAATCAGAAGCCAACCCTAAATGCACCAACCATGTCATATCGTAATAAAATGCGTACACAAAATGTCCTGTCTGTACTGTTGACCGTTGAAGAGTTCCTATATCTGGAGCTAATCCTGGATGTCGATTCAGGTCATGCTTGCCATAGTCATATTTTGTCATCGGAACTGCACCGACATGTAAGAATTAAACTCCGTAGGATAAGAGGAAGTGGTTCTAATTCAACTTGCAAGATTCGACCTAAACAAAAAACTAGTTAAATAAAAGCTTGTAAAAACTTCTCATGGCCTAAAAAGTGGCAAGCCGGGCCACGAGCTAAAGAAAGTTCTAGTAAACAAGAAACTGAATGACAAAAAAAAACACAGTCAATACATAAAAATAATTTATTAATCTTGCATGACACATTGGCCGTTCAATTTAGTATAGTTGGAAGGACAATCGCCACCATTAAATACCGACTCGTACGTATCTGGAGGTAGTCTCGTAGTCGTTGTTGTAGTCGTTGCCACAGTCCCTTCAGATCCCTTTGGTCCCGATGTCGTTGGTATCACCGGTGCTGCTATTTTGTAGCAACACGTTTGATCCAACACCATAACACAAAGTAATAATGGCACAAAATATTTCATATTGACTGTTGCAGGCACTGGTTCAACGTTAACTGAATTAACATGTTGCAAGTGCATCGATATTTATAATGTGTGTTTAATTATGTATGTAGAATTAATAATTTTATTACTAGTTGTTAAGTACAAGAACGTGACTGGCCGAGAGCTCATTTGCACAGAAATTTAATCGGTTTAGGTAATTTGTTTACTTACAACTTGAAACTGTAGGTTCATCTCAAACGCAATAACGCGAAATAATGTATTTGGCGGCTAATTAAAACCAGACATTATGATTATGACTCATCATAACTTGACACGCATATAACACAGATACATTACCATCCGAATGTACCTACCGTCAGATAAAAAACTTTTTAACAAAAATAAAACCGACTTCAGAAAAACGATGAAAAGAATAAAATAATTACCATATTATAAAATTAACAGTTTCAGAAGTCGGTGCTAATCCACGCTGAACCAAAGTGAAGGCACCGACTTCTGAAACTGTTAATTTTATAATATGGTAATTATTTAATTCTTTTCATCGTTTTTCTGAAGTCTGTTTTATTTTTATTAAAAAGTTGTTTATTTATTTCATTTTAGTGGCCTTAATTAAAACTTGGTTCGACCTACTAAAGACGCTGCTCGAAACATAATCACATCATCACATTATGCGTACTGTTCGTTATTGAGGAGTTCCATTATCTATCTCCGAAGTTCTTCATCAGATGTTCACCAAATTTAAATGGGACCAATCTGGAAGTATATCCTTTCAAAAAAATAAATAAATATCTAAATCGGTTTATAAGTGACGGAGTTATGAGGTACCTAACAAACATTAAAAAAAATTATAAAAAAAATACAACTGAATTGAGAACCTCCTCCTTTTTTGGAAGTCGGTTAAAAATAGGGTATTCATTTTTAATGTACTGAATCTCACACGGTCGCATTATTTGCGTGTTTCTCTTAAATTCTCTTTCTTTCTTTTTCGTGTGGTTAGTGACTAACCTGGTGTCAGAGTTTATGCCGCCCATGGGCCTCTGACTTGGCTTCACATGCCGTCGAGAAATATCTCTCAGGCATGCCGATTTCCTCACAATACGCACATGAATCCGAAAAGTCAGAGGTGCGTGCCTTAGGTTCGATCTCGAGACCTATGTATTGGCATTCCGACAGTCACACCACTAGAGTAACGTCGCAGTGGTCTTTGATGGGACCTAATTCCATCCCTGGATTTATAAATAAGTTATTATTGGTCCTCATAGCAATATAATTTATTTATTAGTAACTGTCTCAAGTCCTATCTTTCAAGGATAAAGCAATAGATGTCACTAAGCTCAGAATACCGTTAAGGAATTACGTTTTTTTATCAGAGCACTCCTCATGGCTCGGAGGGATTCGTGGCTAATTAACAACCGCGCAGATAATACGATTAGCGAGCTTAAGCAACGCTTGCCGCGGTCAGTCCACGGATGGGTGACCGTTCGTTATACATCGAGATACCCCTCCGCGTCTCGGAGAGCTCGTTAAACCGTCGGTCCCGGATGTCATACAAGTCAGAAGCCAGAAAGATTGACCACCGGTTTAACCTTAGGATATCGGCATTGCCTAGTAACTGGGTTGCGGAGGTCTGATGGCAGTCGCTCCGTGTAAAATATGGTTAACAGCCGCATCTGGTTAGATTGGAAGCTGACCCCAACATAGTTGGAAAAAGGCTAGGCAGAACAAGTGCTCCTCATGACCTAACAGAACTATGACTAGAGCATGGTTTCCCAACAGGTGGGGTGCACCCCACCTTGGGGGCCGTGAAATGACTTTAGGGAGGCGCGGTGCCTCTAGAAATATGGTAAAAGTACAAGATAAAAAAAACAGACTCCACATTTAAAATGATCTCTGCTGTGCACTGACTTAATATAAATAGTCAAAACAATACTTACTATCAATATTGAATTAGGAATACGAAAATCTAACTAGATACTTCAATAAATAAATAAAAATATATACGGTCGAATTGAGAAACCTCCTTCTTTTTTGAATTCGGTTAAAAATTACTTACCAATTCCTTCCTCTCTCCTAATATTTTTGCGTGCCCAACAGGGTCCACGATGTACTATATATATTTACTCACCATCTATTAATACCATTGTGGAAAGCAAATAAAAGTTTGAGTTTGAGTTTGACTTCAATGAAGCCAAGGATTAATTGGTAGGTCAACAAAATGAAGCCACAATGCATATATAGATAGTAACACACTTAAAGAAGAAGAAAAACGGTGGGTGTCACTGGTAAAAGAATGGGAAACCCTGGTCGAAAGTCAGGAAAAAAAACGGTTCAACAGAAAAAATACACAATAAATACAAAATAATATTTACTTAATAATCTATACCAACACATACTCCATTGAATCTAGTAAATCCATTAGGACACTCTGAGCCGACGAATACTGAATCTGGAGTACAGGGTAGTGACGTTGTCGTTGCCATACTTCCTTCAGATCCTTGTGGTTGTAATTTCATTGGCAACACCGGTATTATACTTGAGTAGCAACACGATTGATCCAACGCCAGAACACAGAGTAATAACGTCACAAAATAATTCATATTGACCGTTACATTCGCTGGTTAAATAAGAAATGATATTAAATTGTTGTAATGTATTAATTAACAAGTAATTTAACGTTCTATCGTAAGTGTAACAATAATTTATTAATGGATATTTAATTGTAACATTAATAATGTATTAATAACCAGTTCCACGTAATTGGCCGGCAATAAATCTCATAATTTAACATAATATAACATCACGCCTGTATTCCCCGAAGGGTAGGGCAGAGGTGTATAGTAACACCCTCATTTCGCCGTTATGTTTAAGTCCCATATAATAGGTGGCGACCGGGCACAAATCCAAACTACAGGCTGCTACTAAGGAATTCCACACGGAAAAACCCAATAACACTTTGTCCGACCTAGGGATCCAACCCAGGACCTCACGATCAGCAGCCGCGCTTGCCACCACTAGACCAACGAGGCAGTTATCTCATACACCCATATTCTAAGACGTTCCTCCAAAACTTACGCGACTCGACTCCACCTCGACTCAGCCTTTCTCACTACCATCGGTAGTTATAGTTGACATAAACGTCCTCGACTCGAGATTTTTCCTCAGTCGAGGTAAGGAATCATCTGTCAAACTCAAGGTACCTCGGAACCTACCTTAAGGAAAGAAGTGTCAAAGTTCGTATGTAACAAAAATGAATGTTAAAGACTTTATCGAATATGCTTACGATAATCCTTACAACTATTTATCGCGGCTTTATTTGCGCGATGCAGATAAATAAAATTATGACGTAATGACTCCACTCTACCTCGACTCATTTGAGGACCCCTCAGTCGAGGAACCTCAAATTTCACTCGAAATTGCGACTAAGAATACAAATTTGAAGGTGTTTTCGAGGCCGTCCTGAGTCGAGTAAGTTTTGGAGGAACGTCTTAAAATATGGGTGATAATTTGCTTTTGATATTTGCCAACAAAACTGCTTTGTGATGTGATGCAAAATATACAGTTAGCTTCGTAAATTAGTTACCATTGTGGTCGCAATGATTACAACAGACATTGCAACCCGTTTTTGGGACTGGCTAAGTGGACTGCTATATAAACTGCGTTTATGGTTACATGTTCAAAACTTCAGCACCTAATTCTTATACTAACATTATAACGAAATACTGTAATTGTTCCTGCTTTGAGATAGCCTAGTGGTGTGACCGTCGGACTGCCAAGTCAAACGAGTTCAAACCCAAGGCACGGGCCTTTGACTTTTCTGATTCATGTGCGTATTGTATTAATATCACTTGCTTAAAAACGGTGAAGGAAACCGGCATGTCTGAGAGATATTTCTCGACGGCATATCAAGTCAAGTCAGAAGCCCATGGGCGGCATAAACTCTGACACCAGGTTAGTCACTAACCACACGAAAAGAAGAAGTTCCTGCTTGTAGGCCGGTGTAACAATATTCATACATCTTCTTCCTCCTAGCCTTTCCCAACTATGTTGGGGTCAGCTTCCAGTCTAACCAAATGCGTCTGAATACCAATATTGTACACAGAACGACTGCTATCAGACCTCCGCAACCCAGTTACTGGGCAATGCCGATACCCTAAGGTTAGATCGGTTGTCAGACTTTCGGGCTTCTGACTTCCCGTGACGACTGTCATATGTCATGTATTCTTATGACACCCGGGACAGACAACAATATTCATACATAACATACATAATCAGCCCATTACTGTCCCACTGCTGGGCACGGGCCTCTTCTCAGAACCGAGAAAGGTTTAGGCCTTAGTCCACCACGCTGGCCTGGTGCGGGTTGGCAGACTACACATATCATCGAGAACTTTATGGAGCCCTCTCAGGTGTGCAGGTTTCCTCACGATGTTTTTCTTCACCGTTAACGCAAGTGATTATCAAATTCTGATCCGCATATGAATTCGAAAAGTCAGAGTTACGGGCCGGGATCGAACTCAGACCCTCCTGCGTGGAAGGCAAGTGTTCAACTGCTAGGATATCACAATATTCTGGAAACTAAATTACTGACTGCCTCGTTGGTCTAGTGGTTGCAAGCGCGACTGCTGACCATGGAGTCCTGGGTTCGATCCCCAGGTTAGGCAAAGTGTTACTGGGTTTTTCCATTAGGAATTTTTCAGTAGCAAGCTGGAGTCTGGATTTGTGCCCGGTTAATGTCAATAGGCTCGCCCCCTATTACATGGGACTTAAAACATAACTGGCAAAACAAGGGTGTACTAAAAAACACCTCTGCCGAACCCTTCGGGGAATATAAAGCGTGATGTTATGTTGAAACTAAATTAATGTAATTTGAGGCTAGCCTTTTTAGAAAAAACCTATTACTTCAATCCAGCGCATTTTATTTGCTCACACACATTATTGTCACTAAACAGATAGGTACACAAGTCAATCACATGCATGTACTTCACTTTTCAGACCTACGCTCGGCGGTCGCTCTATCTATAGATATATCTATCTCTCTCAAGCGCACGGCACTCGCGCTTGCACTCACTCGCGCTCTAGTCCCAAACAGTCCGAGATATCGTGTCCGTGAGCAGTGTCTATGTGTGAGTTGCTCGAGCGCACTTGTATGTAAATTGACTTCTGTACCTATATATTTTGTATTATTGTCCTACTTTTTCATTTGTTAAAAATCCCTATATCTTACACGAAAAAGAGCAGGATCTCAGAACGGCCTCCTCTACGAGATAAAACGGATGCAAATTTAGAATAATGACGGGGAATTTGGCCAAGTCAATTTCCTTGAACCTTGATGCGGTGGGCCACTAAACACGATTTTGAAAATATTATCTTGGATCTCATTTAGTTCAAAAAATCCTGTTCGATCTGACTAGCCTTTACCCAACTATGTTGAGGTCAGCTTCCAGTCTAACCAGATGCGGCTGAATACCAGTATTTTACATGGAGCGACTGCCATTAGACCTCCGCAACCCAGATACTGGGCAATGCCGATGTGCTAAGGGTAGACCGTTTGTCAAACTTTCGGGCTTCTGACTACCCGTAACAACCGTCATAGGTATTCGTATGATACCCGGGACCGACTGTTTAACGTGTTCACCGAGGCACGGAGGGGTCTCGATGTGTAACGAAAGGACACCCATCCACGGACTGATAGCGGCAAGCACAGCTTAAACTTGCAAATCATAATAATGGAAAGGTAAAAAGACTAAAGCGCCAATATACCTACTTTACAGTAGAGAGATTCAAATTATTTTTTTAAGAAAATAAACAGTTATTTTTCATTCATTTCATTTTTTTATGAGATAATTAAATTATCTATTTAAAATGTATACTCTAAGAAAAATAACTATGTTTATTTTCTTAAAACAATACTTTGAATATATCTACTGTAAAGTAGGTATATTGGCACTTTAGTCTTTTTACCTTTCCACTGACGATACGATAGCGGCAGCTAAGCGCGTACCTTCAGGCTATGAGAAAACTTGTATAAAACGTCGCCGCGTCGTCATGACAGACGGACACACAATAGTAGCTTCCCCCAGGCAATATTGTGCTTCAAGGTGGGTTGGATTTAGAGTAGCTCCACCCCATGGTTCTACTTCACTGAGTAGAAACAGACCCCCAAGATAGGATAGGATTTCTCCAGTATCGTGGGTGCGTTTACAGACACAAATCTTCACACGCACAAACGCTCAGACCCAACTATTTGTAGGCCATACAAATAATTTGATCCGTGCGGGAATCGAACCCACGAACCGTAGCGCAGAAGCCGATCGCTCAGCCACTGCACTGATCACGACGCAGAAGACAAACTCAACCACTGCACCAAACGTGTCGTCGTTTTGACTGTACGTAAAAAGTAAACGCTAGTATTACATAGGTAGGTACTCCTTATTATTATTATGAGCCTGTTCTGTCCCACTGCTGGGCAAAGGCCTCCCTCCGTTCCTTCCATCTGTCACGATTCTGTGCAGCTTCATACCAATTGTCAAGAAAGGCATCCAACTCGTACCGCGATCTGTCCCGACCCCGTCTCGCTTTCTCGAGGCTCCAGTCTTGTGCTATACGGGCTCAGCTCAGTCAGACCTGCCCAGTCCCACTTCAGCTGGGCGGCCTTTTGAGCCACATCTACAATTTGAGTTTTGGAGCGCAGTATTGTGTTTCGAACACGATCTGTTAATTTAACACCAAGTATGCTGCGCTCCATAGCCCTTTTCTATATCTATACCTCCATACTAATATTGTAAAGAGGAAAGATTTGTATTTTTGTATGTAACGAATAAACTTAAAAACTTCTGGACCGATTTCAAAAAATCTTTTGCCGTTAGAAAGCTACATTATCACTGAGTAACATAGGCTACGGACGGAGCCGTGAGGACACAGCTAGTATTTTATAAATTAAACAAGATACCGAATCAACGAGACTTCTGCCCTCTGCGACAGGTCAAGCTACCTGTCTGGGTCTACAGACCTTTGACCCAGACATCAAATTAAAATAAACTTCAGATGACCTGACATTTGATAATATTAATCACCGCAACTTTATCGAGTATATTTATCCTTTGAAAGTTGAATCTTGAATACTTGTTTATAATTACGACGGTTCACGGTATTCACGACGGTCAATTAAAATGTTAATCTTTTGGTAGGTATATCTCTATCGTCGGTAAAACACCTTAGTAACATGACTCATGTAAACAGGAAAATAGGCTCCTTTTTTTCCTTTTCGCATCAGTAAGTAAACCTCCACTGCTGAACATAAGTCTCTGACTTACCACTTCATCCACGGCCAAGCAGTACAGCTTGACAAAAACGTCTCAAAATAGAACATTTTTTTTATTGTAAACTCACCAGTGATACAGGAGAAATCGTTGGTCTTGTTTTTTTTCGTGTGGTTAGTGACTAACCTGGTTTCAGAGTTTACGCCGCCCATGGGCCTCTGACTTGGCTTCACATGCCGTCGAGAAATATCTCTCAGGCATGCCGGTTTCCTCACGATGTTTTTATACATCGTTTTTAAGCAAGTGATAATTAAATAATACGCACATGAATCCGAAAAATCAGAGATGCGTGCCTTGGGTTCGAACTCGAGTTGGTAGTCCGACGGTCACACCACTAGGCTATCACTGCTGTTAAAAACCTAGGCTAGAGAAAGGATTTCGAAAAAAATAACTAAAGTTAGGTATTTTATTTGAAATAGTTTTATAATTATCTTTATGGTGTGCTGCATTCGCTGACCTCTCATACTACTAATATAATAGAGGTCAGAGGGTATAATAATTCATGATGCACCGTGTTCACCCGCCGCCACGGAGCCGAACGTCTTTTCAAACTCCGCAATGACACCGTTAATTTAGCGCTCTCGACAGCAACGCCCTAAGCCGAGGTCCGAGTCCCATTAGGGGTCGTCCTTAGTGCTGTTGTTACTTGTAGTCATGATGTGAGAGTAGTAATTAGCTTAGGTTCAGTTTTTTACTTTCTTCTCCCCATTGGCTGAAGACCCTTCAGATCTTGCCATTAACTGCCCGGTTACGTAGAAACTGTCTGCAAGGACCATCTACGAGCAGATAAATAGAAAAAAATACACAACATCACGCCTGTATTCCCCGAAGGGTTGGGCACAGGTGTATAGTAACACCCTCATTCCGCCTGTAATAGGGGCGAGCCTATTGCCATCAACCGGGTACAAATCCAAACTCCCGGCTGCTACTGAGGAGTTCCACACAGAAAAGTCCAATAACACTGCTCGAGTTGGGGATCGAACCCAGGACCTCACGATCGGCAGTCTCATTTGCCACCAACGAGGCAGATTAGGAAAACATAGGTATAAGAGCCTTGACGAGTAACGGTAATTAAAATACGTCCGGCGTATTGTAGGCATTCAGCAGCCCTGCTACCTACCTTGCTAACTAGCTTATCTTTTCACCATGGCATCAGGTATAGATTAGAAGAAAAGTAATCTGTCTGTGTTCCCGAACGCATACAACCCGAATCTCTTCAAAGTTAGAGTGAACAGGGTACTTCTAGGTAAGCTCAGTCCTTCGTAGACTTTGTCTCTGTCATCTCTGACCTAGACTAGAGTCAAGAGCAAACCCATCTCAAATAAAAACTATAATATAAAAAACTTTTTGCTCAGGAAAATATCTCCGCTGGTTTAGTGGACCCGTTCTAAGCGTTGAATCCCATCAAACACTTCCCTTGTAATCAGAATCTCGGGTCTCGGGCGCGATACAATCAAACGACTTGCTCCGTGCTTAGTGTATCTACTGTTACTATTTACACTGATTTTATGTAATTACTGTTTGTGAACCTACTCGTTTTATTGTATGTGTAATAATATGTAAGTTTTATAATTAACTAATTACCTCGTTGGTCTAGTGGTGGTAGGCGCGACTGCTGATCGCGAGGTCCTGGGTTCGATCCCCAGGTCGGGAAAAGTGTTTTTGTGTTTTACGGTGTGGAATTACTCAATAGTAGCCTGGAGTTTGGATTTGTGCCCGGTTGATGGCAATAGGCTCGCCCCCTATTACACGAGACTTAAACATAACGGCGAAATGAGGGTGTTACTATACACCTCTGCCTAACCCTTCGGGGAATACAGGCGTGATGTTATGTTTGTTAGTCTTATTTTTTGGCTGATGAACTAACAATCTGAGCTATATGTACGAGTCAAGTAGCTTATTGATCGCTAGAGACCTCACGTATGTTTTGTGTCAAAGACGGATAATTTAAACTCTAAATTTTTTGTTCTAGGAAACGGCTATATCGAGGGCACCGAGCTGGACGGTTTCCTCAAGGAATTCGTCTCCAGTGCCAACTTCACTGATATAAGCCCTGATGTAAGTACCTTAGCTTTTAGTCTACCCACAGATTTTATTTCTTCTAGCAATCTTTGCAGTAATGTCTTGAACTACCGATAGTAATTTTGACTCTTAAATACTTGCGATGTATGTACAGTCAACGACAGGTCGACATGGCAATTTGCTAATCATTTTCAATACACAACTACAAGCAACAATGTGAGCGAGATCGAAATCGATAAACGTGGTCGATGCAGACTCGTGCAGCGCTAGCGGGGTGTCCTGCGTAAGCGACAAACGCGACGCGGTGCGACGCGACACCACGTGGAACAAATACACGTTACGTCGCGTCTCGCTACATAGGCCGCTAGTAGGGAATGCCATTGTCTTGATCGCGTTTGTCGCGTTCGTCGCTTACGCAGGACACCCCGTAAGACTAAGATGGCGCGGGCGCTGTGCAGTGAGGGGGCGACTAAAAATAGCGACGTCGTTTTTGCAAAGTTTTCAACACAGACCGTTCATCAGTTTTCTTATAAAATTTCGAATATAGATAATTATCTTAAGCTAATTATTGTTCTTCATTTGAAATAATACTTATCTCAAAAGAATTCTCTACCTTATCATAATTTGTAAGAAAATAATCACTGACAAGTGTTCATTCATAAACCAATTTCTTTAAGTTTAAAGCATTGATCACTTATTTTTGTTGCTGATTGTACTTACCATATAAAATTACTAGCGGCCCGTCCCGGCTTCACACGCGTGGATATTTTTCCCGTTTTTGCAACATTTTTCATTAATGCTCCGCTCCTATTGGTCGTAGCGTGATGTTATATAGCCTATAACCTTCCTCGATAAATGGACTATCCAACACAAAAATAATTTTTCAATTCCAACCAGTAGTTCCTGAGATTAGCGCGTTCAAACAAACAAACTCTTCAGCTTTATAATATTAGTATAGATAAAGATGTTTTCTATGTATAAATCATTTATTTGTTGAAAATAATAGAACTAAATTTAGAAAAGTGATAGCTAAGGTCCAACAAGAAAGTGGTGTTGATTCTGTTGTGGGTACTACTGGTGGCACCCACAGTACTGTCAAAGTGTGCTACAGAATCGACACGACTAGCGCTCATCGTTCTCTGTGGCACAAAACGGATAGGTACAGAAGTCAATCACATGTATGTACTTCACTTTTCATACCTACGCTCGGAGATCGCTCTATCTATATATCTATCTCTCTCAAGCGCATGGCACTCGCGCTCGCACTCACTCGCACTCTGGTCCCAAACAGTCCGAGGTATCGTATCCGTGAGCAGTGTTTATGAGTGCGTTGCTCGAGCGCACTTATATGTAGATTGACTTCTGTACCTATCTATTTTGTGTCTGTGGTCCATAAACTACAAATTAGGGTCATTCTGAGGATCAACACCTTTCTGACGCCGACCGTACAAGGTATAACAGACTGTATAGCTTAGACCTACCACGAACTACGAACACGAATCTAGTATCGTAAACGTATCGCTAAGGTAAGCGTATTTTGAATCGAAAATACAACTGTCCTATAACATTTTTAACCGACTTCCAAAAAGGAGGAGGTTCTCAATTCGACTGTATGTTTTTTTTTTTTTTTTATATGTTTGTTCCTCGATATCTTTGCTAATTGTGAGCCGATTTTAATGATTATTTTTTTGTTTGAAAGAGTATTCTTTCGAAGTGGTCCCATTTAAATTTGGTGAAGATCTGATGAAGAACTTCGGAGATAGACCATTTGAAGTCGGTTTTATTTTTGTTAAAAAGTGATTATAGTTTATTTATTTGCGACATGCACAAATTGTATCATATCATCGCTGCGCCTGCAAAATCCGCTATGTATTTTTTTTTTGAAAATCTTTCTTTGATGCAATTTTTATAATACTTCTAAAAGCCACGTGCACTTATAAAATCAGTTTTCTAATCATTTATTTGGTTAAGAAGATACCAAAATAAATTATTAGAAAACGGATTTTACAGGTGTAAAATCGAGAAGGCTTGAGAAGTATTATAAAATAGCATTAAATAAAGATTTCAAACAAAAAACAGCGGATTTTGCAGGCGCAGCGACGATACATAGATATGAATAAAGTTTTCAATTTAATTAAATAGTGTTTTATTAACTGCCTCGGTCTAGCGGTGGCAAGCGCGACTGCTGGTCTTGAGTTCGATCCCCAGGTCAGGCAGTGTTATTCCGTGTCGAATTTCTCAGTAGCAGATCGGAGTTTCAATTTGTGCCCGATTGATGGCAATAGACTCGCCCCCTATTACATGGGACTTAAAACATAAAGGCGAAATGGGGATGTTAATATACACCTCTGCCCAACCCTTCGGGGAATACAGGCGTGATGTTATGTTAAATAGTATATGCAAAACGAGTATTTCCAATTCAAAATTCACTTACATTAACGTTAGGTTTAGGGAACGTACCCATACTACGTGACCCGTTCAGGGGAATCTTCAATTTTTTTTTTTGACAGGACCACTCGCAAATAAAGCTTCGAAAGCTTTTTGTATGCTCAACCGGACTATTCCTGGGGTGGCCAAAAATTACTTTTAAGGGCCCCAGCCAGGGCTTACAAACTAGGAAATATATTAAACGCCGAACACTAAGGGCACCCCCTGCGGGGTTAGAACCTCGGCTTAGTGCGTCGTTGAGAGATGGTACTACGCTTGGTCATATACTACGAGTGGTCACCGAGGGGGGGAGGGGGGTAAAAATTGACAAAAATGGGTCACGTAGCAACGTTCAAATGGCAAATCCGATGAGAGATGGGCCGGAGGGAAAACGTCAAAAAAAAGATCGTCCAACTATCGCCTGTCGCCTGAAAGAGAAGCCGCAAATTGTTTGTGTTTATAAATGCACCCAAGATACAGGAGAAAGAGTGAGTGGAGGGTCTAAAAAAAAACGTCATCCGTCTAATTGCTTGGGCCGACCGTCTCTCAAATGCCCGGGCCGATCTCAGGTCCCAGTCCGGCCCTGGTACGTTTCCTTACTATTGAATTTCTTTGCGTTTATGTTAGTAACTCGGCAGCATTCGCTAGCTCTAAAAATACCTATTGTCAAAGAAGCGAAAATGCCTATTTTTACTTTGTTGTCACGGCTAACCGGTTCGCAACACGAACTTGACATTTCGTTACATCTCGCCCATAAATATGTATAAGTCGGTTTCAAAATAATTGTGTTATAATTATGTAACCTTACTTTATTCAGAGTGCCATCAATCAATAATAATTGACCCGTGCTGAGATGCTAATAACCTCATTGGTGAATCATATTCGTAATCATAACTGAGGGGCTCGTGGTTCATTACCAACCGCGCGGATCATACTTGCGAGGTTAAGCTGCGCTTGCCGCGCTCAATCCGTAGATGAGTGACCATTCGTTACGTAGGTGAGGATTATGAAAGGATTTTTGAAAATTCATCCCCTAAGGGGGAAAATTTAATAATTGATTGAATAGGGGGCGAAATTTCGTATGGAAGTTCGTAATTTTTGAAGTTAGATGCATGAAGTTTTGCACAGGAGTTCCTTATATAACATAGGTGAGTACTAAGAAAGGATTTATTCAAATTCATCCCTAAGGGGTTAATTCGGGGGTGAAATTGAAATATGATTCAACAAATGTGACATTATTAGCCACGGTGGTATAGAAATGATACCCTAGTGGTATGACCGTCTCACTGCCAAATCATAGGTCTCGAGTTCGGACCCAAGGCACGCACCTCTGACTTTTCGGATTCATGTCCGTGTTGTATAATTATCACTTGCTTAAAAACGGTGAAGGAAAATATCGTGAGGAAACCGATATGCCTGAGAGATATTTCTCGACGGCATGTGAAGGCCAAGTCAGAGGCTCATAGGCGGCATAAACTCTGACACCAGGTTAGTCACTAACCACACGAAAGAAGAAGAAGAAGCCCCTGTGGTCGTGTTTAGTTTGACAGTAGAACTGCATGTAGCTTAAGAGCCTTAGGTATCTGATTTATTCATATTGTGTGAATTTAAATATTAAAGTCCAATAACACATGTAGGTAGATATGTATTTATTACCTTGACCTATGAAGTTTATAATCTAAAAAAAAGACCTGTCAACTGTGACTTGACCTACAGACCCAGAATGGGACCGTCGTCATCGTCGATACTTTTAATTCGATAAAAATATAGGTATAGGCAATAAAATTAAAGTTGTATTCTTGGTTTTCTTTGTAAATCCTTTGTCGAAAACTTTTGAACCTAAAAATATGTTTTGGTTTTTACATTATCTATACTAATATTATAAAGAGGAAAGATTTATATTTTTGTATGTAACGAATAAACTTAAAAACTACCGGAACGATTTCAACAATTCTTTTGCAGTTAGAAAGCTACATTACCACTGAGTAACATAGGCTATATTTATTACTGGAATAAAACTTCTTACGCGGGTGGCGCCGTGAAGACACAGCTAGTTCGTTTATAAAATTACTAGCGACCCGCCTCGGCTTCGCACGGGTGCAATATAGATACTAATTTGGGGCATATAAACCTTCCTCTTGAATCACTAACTATTGCTGAAAACTGCATTAAAATCCGTTGCGTAGTTCAAAAGATCTAAGCGTACAGACAGCGGGAGCGACTTTGTTTTATACTATGTAAAGAAGATAATGTGACAGGTAAAAAAAACCAATGAAATTGAATCTTTTTGGCAACAGATCCTATAAATAATGTAATAAAATGTTCTAACATTACCATAACCAGTGTTGCAACATTCTAACTCATTATAATTTTATAGGGCACGACCCCAACAATATTAACACTAATTATTATCTAAAATATAAAATATTTTATATATTTATGTATATAGGTCATTTGCAAAATTGTAGACCAGTACGTGTCATGTTTCGCGAGTTTACTGCCTCGTTGATCTAGTGGTGGCAAGCGCGACTGCTGATCGTGAGGTCCTGGGTTCGGTCCCCAGGTCGAGCAGTGTTATTAGGTTTTTCCGTGTGGAATTCCTCAGTAGCGGCCTGAAGTTTTAATTTGTGCCCGGTTGATGGCAATAGGCTCAACCCCTATTACATGGGACTTAAACATAACGGCGAAATGAGAGTGTCACTATACACCTCTGCCCAACCCTTTGGGGAATACAGGCGTGATGTTATCTCTATTAACAGAAACATTCACCAATCTCAACTGAACCGAAAACGAATTGTTCATTCAGACAGTTTCCGTTTACAAACACTGTCAAATTATTTGACAACTAGCGGCCCGTCCCGGCTTCGCACGGGTGGACATTTTTCCCGTTTTTGCAACATTTTTCGTTTATGCTCCGCTCTTATTGATCGTAGCGTGATGTTATACAGCCTATAACCTTCCTCGATAAATGGACTATCCAACACAAAAATATTTTTTCAATTCCAACCAGTAGTTCCTGAGATTAGCGCGTTCAAACAAACAAACAAACTCTTCAGCTTTATAATATTAGTATAGATTGTATAGTAATATCTATTTTTATCTTATCCTCTGTTCTTTAATTCTTATTGGCAGTACTGTGTTGATCACAGAATCTTTTAGCATTAGCCTGTTTTATATAAGTGAAGACTTCTAATTGGCTGACAGTCTAACTTACTACGTTTAATCTGTTTTGTTTAGCTCTAAGTCTTCCAGAGTAAATAAATAAGATTCCCCAGCTCCAGACAGCTTGATATAATCTTCAATACGGTAGAATGGGGTTACTTTGATCATTTCCAAAATTGAAATGTATTTTCCTCTTGAAATATGAGAACAAAAAAATAAAAATAAAAGTGCAAACATCGATTTTGTTTATTTTGTCTATTTCTTGAATAAAATTATAATTTTCCTTATTACTTTTTGAGAAATAAAATAAAATGTTCGTGATAAGTGTTAAACTTTGATTGGGGTTACTCAGATACCTCCGTTTTTTATAAGGAATTAGAAAGTAACCCCAATAAGGAACGAATGATTACACAAAACTATTACCGATATATATTTTATATTTTTTCATCAACCGGCAAGGATCCACCCACTACGACTGATCAATGACGTTCAATGCTGCCAACGTAAAAAAATAACCGGAAGAATTCGTCCAATTTGAGTTTTATTACGAAACGAAGTTTTGATCAAAGTAATCCCCAGGAATTAAAATCACCCCATTCTACGGTACCGTATAAATACTAACGTTAGCGGAAGAGATTAACTGGGCGGTGTTATGCAATAATGTGTCAACGTACAAAAATATGAATTTTGTGTTAACGTCATCTAGTTCTTGTGGTAGGTCTAATCAACGCTTGAAAAAATGCCCAGAACTGTAGTAAATTTAATAGAGCGTCTATCAAAAAAATCTTAATGCAATTTGCTTTTTTTCAAGCGTTGTGTAGACCTACCACTATAACTAGATGGCGTTAACACAGAATGCATATTTTTGTGGGTTGACACATTATTGCATAACACTGCTCAATTAGGATAGTAATCACAATAAAAGACACTTGAACTTTGAAAAACTTTATCTTTGCTCCGCTTGACAGTCGTTACCAATTCGCACTGTACCGCCTGGACATGCATTTCCTGTCAAGGTAGCCCCAGGTCCTTTTCCTCCTACGTCCTTCTCATCTTCACCATCATCAGAAACAATCGCTCTGTCTTCCGGAAACCTGGCTTGAATATCATTTCCTTCCTCTATGAAATTTATCGTCGCTGTATCATTTCTTTTCATCATGTATTTAGGTACGGTGACTTCAATATCATTTTCTTCAACAATGTCAACGTATTCACATACCCAATCTTCATAACTTGGATAAACAAAACTTGATGTCACTGTCACTATATTTATAGTAACGAATAAAACACACAACAGGCACAGCTTCATGACTGATTCAACTAAGGATGTATCGGTGAATGTTTCAAATTTTATCATCAAACAGGTCTATTATTATTTTACTTGATATTTAAAATATGGTAATGGGAGTTTCCTACTTGTGTTATTTTAAACAAAACCTACACAAAACATTTTAGTGCTCTTAATTCGTAGATAATAAACTTAGGACGTTTACAGACGGCCTGCGCGTTTTTTTTTCTATTCGACTGCTTGTAGATGGTTTTGCGTTGCTTGCTACGTAACCGGGCAGTTATTGGCGAGACCTGATCGGTCTCTAATCAATGGGGACGGGTAAAATACTTAACCTAAGCTAGCTACTACTAGTACTACCAACATCGTGACTACTAGCAACAACAGCACTAAGGGCGACCCCTAATGGGACTCGGAGCTCGACTTAGGGAGCTGGCGGGAGGACTGGGAGGGAGACAGCTTTATGAGGACTGAATTATCGGTGTGACTGCGGAGTCAAAAAAGACGACCGGTGCCGCGGCGGCGGGTGAGCACGTTGGATCAGGGAAGATGGACTGCGCGCTTCATTTAGTTTATTTAGAGATGTGCTCATGACACGCGGCCGAGTGACGCTTGCTTCTATTTTACCGCTTAAAAAGCGTTATCTCAATCTTGCACGGTTCCTGGCCAAAAACATAACATCACGCCTGTATTTCCCAAGAGGTTGGACAGAGGTGTATAGTATCACCCTCATTTCGCCGTTATGTTTAAGTCCCATGTTATAGGGGGCGAGTCTATTGCCATCAACCGGGCACAAATCCAAACTCCGGGCTGTTACTGAGGAATTCCACACGGAAAAACCTAATAACATTTTGTCCGACCTGGGGACCGAACCCAGGACCTCACGATCTAATGTCGCGCTTACCACCAGTTAGATCGTCCACGTCTACGTCCGCATATCTTTAGATCGTCTGTAAACTCCCTTACTTGATTTATTTATAAACACATATAGATAGATAGTTATGTATTTATTCACTTGACCTCTAAATTGTATACCTTCGTTTATATTCTTAGAAAAAATATACAAAAGATATGCGAGTTGGATCAAACTAAAAATAGGGTTCCGTTGTCCAACCATTATTAAAATTCAACTACAATCAAAAAATAAAAACCTATTTTGTATAATATCTTGGATCTTTTCTGTAAATACTTTTTTTTTATACATAGTCCACCAAGAAGAACATAGTCTGCTTAGTTGTCGGCAATAAGATTGACAAGCATGAAGAAGGCGAAGGGTAATGCTGGACTCTTACCGGCTAAACACCTACGGTGTTCTTCCTTTTATCCTACGGTCGGGGTCACGGGATCCGCTATTGGATGCACCGCAACCCCGGCAGTTCCAGCAAATCCTAAATCAACTCTTATGGAGCTGAAAATACGTTTTGGTATTTAAACCATACGTTTTGGAAATTTTAATGTGTCAGGCGAAAAAGGCGATTTCTTATACTTTTAAACGAGCAATTCTTGCATATAGGTATATATGTATATATAATATGAATCTCAGAAACGGCTCCAACGATTTTCATGAAATTTTGTATGCAGGGGGTTTCGGGGGCGATAAATCGACCTAGCTAGCTATCATTTTTAGAAAACGTCGTTTTATCCGTGTTTTCATGCAATGAAAAACTGCTACAATATCATTAGAATACGAAGGTAGATTTCGCCACTATCTTCGAGGTTATAATAGTCAGTTGGAAAATCGGGCGGTCCCGAAACCAGAAGAACCCAGTTCGAGTCCAGAAAGTTTTTTTCCCTTTATTTTTCAAGTTCCTTCTTTTTCTTTATTCCTTTTTTTTTCTTTCCAAAAAACACGATTTACCAAAAAAGAAACTGAGCAAACCTCGGTCATCCAGGTACTTTATTTTATGACAACAACAAAACGTAACATCACGCCTGTATTCTCCGAAGAGTTGTGCAGAGGTCTCATTCGGTCCTCATTCAGGTCCTCATTTCGCCGAAATGTTTATGTCCCATGTCATAGGGGGCGTGCCTATTGCCATCAACCGGGCACAAATCCAAACTCCGAGCTGCTACTGAGGAATTCCACACTGAAAAACCGAATAACACTTTGCCCGACCTGGGGATCGAACTCAGGATCTCACAATCAACAGTCGCGCTTGTCACCACTAGACCAACGAGGCAGTTGAACAGAACCCGAAAAAACAATTTAAGAATATTTTAAAAGAACCGGTGTTGCAACATTCTGGATTATTATAATATCATAGATCACGACAAAAAAAAACTATTATTATCACACAAATATTTATCTAAATAAAGTAAGTTGTTTGTACATTTATATCCGTCATTTGCAAAATATTTAGAGTCTAGAACATCCAACAATCCCATTTCAAATTTAAATAGTATAGAATGATGTAGTGTGTCGTGACTAATTAATTACCAACCGCGCGGATCATACGATTTGCGAGGTTAAGGCTCAGCGCACACCGAGAGCTGAGCAGAGGAGAGCATTTTTCGAGACCACTGAAAAAATGACTTTAAGATATAGGTACAGACAGTGCAAAATTAAATAAACGTTCAAACTTGATGCTCGACCATTCTCGAGCTTGCAAGATGCGTGTTCGAGTATGCGTTCTACATGCGCAAGCGCGCTCGAGCCTCAGCCGCGCCGCCCGCGCTCAGTTCAGTATTACCGCAGCGAGAAAACTGTTTGGACGTGCGTTTACTACCTACGGCGCGGCCGGCGTCAGTTGGAAATCATGGACGAAGAAAAGTTGATCGGTTTGGTCAATTCTTACACAATTTATAATATTCGCCTAAAGTACACCTTTCCCGCCACGTTTCTTCTAGCCATACTGTTCTTCTCATTTTATGACGTCTTATTTTATTTACATATTCTTCATGTTCCTCTTTCTCTGCCAAAAGGGTGATAATTACTAAATCCCAATCAACCATATTGAACACGTCTGCCAACGTCGGATTATAGCATCAAACTGGTCATGCACGCCCGCCTGGCGACCCAGAGCATTTTCAACGGTGCTTGCTTACGGAGGGGCGTGCATGCCGCCTGCTTGGTCGAGCAGTCAAAATTTTGTTCGACCATGCGAGAGCATTTTGCAGCTTGGTGTGCGCTGGCCCTAAGCCGTGCTTGCCGCGGTCAGTCCGTGGACGGGTGACCGTTCATCACACATCGTGACCCCTCCGTGCCTCGGAGAGCACGTTAAACAGTCGGTCCCGGGTGTCATACGAATACCTATGACAGTCGTTACGGGTAGTCAGAAGCCCGAAACTCGGACAACAGGTCTAACCTTAGAATATCGGCATTGCACAGTAAATGGGTAGCGGAGGTATGATGGCAGTCGCTCCATGTAAAATACTGGTATTGAGCCTCGTCAGGTTAGACTGGAATCTTATCCCAACATAGTTGGGAAAAAGGCTAGGCAGATCTTGATAAAATGATGGAGAGGTCGATCTACATATATCTCAGGTTTTCGTCAACTGATTATAAAAAAAGCCTTAAACTCGAGGTCAGACTATTAAGAGAACAACGGAGGTCCCATCAAAATTCCACCAAAAAAAAAAGTACGGCCGATTTATCTTAGCTACCCTGAACTTGAACTTAGAAAGGAAACAGTTAACTTAACATAACATCACGCCTGTATTCCCCGAAGGGTTAGGCAGAGGTGTATACTAACACCTTAATTTCGCCGTTATGTTGTAGTCCAATGTAATAGGAGGCGAGTCTATTGCCATCAACCGGGCACAAATCCAAATTCCAGGCTGCTACTGAGGAATTCCACACAGAAAAACCCAATAACACTTTGCCATATATATAATAATAATATAATATAATAAAACAAATTTTACCTTCCAAACACTTTAATGCACCTTTTGACAAATGTCACCAATCCTTTCTGTACCACTTGGACAATTTGCCCCTTTAAAAGTTTCTCCAGGACCTTTATGTTTCGTATCTGCACCATCCACGTCGTCTTCCAAAAACTCGTGTTCCGATGCTATGGCTACAATATAACTTCCTTCTTCTGTGATGTATCGTTCCAGTGTGTTCTCATTGTTTTCAAAACTGTGATCGTACTCGCATACCCATTCTTCATAACTTGGATACGCAAAACTTGATGTTGTCGTCACTATTTTTAGAATAACGAATAAAACACACAAAAAACACAGCTTCATGACTGTTTTAACAGAGGACGTTGGCGCTAATGATTCTTATTGAAATATTCAACGATTAAGATTCATTATCTTACGCAATTATTCAACATTCATCAGCTTGATATTTGATTTGGCCTCTAATAAGGCCCTAACCTTGCCCCGTTCAACTTCACATGAACTATGTATTCGATTATGTTTGTTTTACTTTCAAAAAATACATTTAGAATACTATTTTGCATGATTTAATGTTTATAAATTATGACTCTATTAAATTTATAATAATAAATAAATCTTATACCTTTAAACGAGCAATTCTTGTATATATATACACTCTTTTGCAAAAAAAACGGGCACCTAACCAAAGAATCAATTTTATTGTTACTATTAGTTTGTTTGATAATTTTAGGTAGTTTTATCTTCAGAGCTTTGTAAATTAATTAGCAAGGAATGTTTACCGTCAGTTTTATCATAAAATGTTGGTTAAATTAATGAGAAATAAAGTTAAAGTCCAAGCGCTAGTAGTGTACCTGCTCGCTAAGTAAAAATGAAACATGTTTTTTTGTATGTTTTTTCTTTACTAAAGTAAAAGCAGATAAAAGTTTAGTATGGAGTGTGACCTGCTCTTGCTGAAATAACAGCTTGCATTCGTCTGGGCATGCTAGCGAGTATCTCTTATGGTTTCTTGCGGAATACGTTGCCACTCTGCGGTAATCACATTCCTTAGCTCTCTGATGGTCTGCAGAGTCGGCTGCACTGATCTCACTCGTCGCTTCAGAACGTCCCAGACATGCTCTATGGGATTGAGGTCGGGACTTCGAGCTGGCCAATCTAAACGACGAATCCCGACCTCTAGCATATACGCTTCCACATCGCCAGAGCGATGGACGCGAGCGTTGTCGTCCATAAAAATTGAGTTTTCTCCAAGAGCAGCCAATGCTGGTTGTGCACAAGGAATTAGAACTTCCGTTATGTATCGGTGTGCAGTCAGTGTGCCGTTTTCGATGAAGACTAACTCCGTACGATCTAACGAATTTATTCCTGCCCAAAACATAACAGAGCCTCCACCATAAGGTGTGATTTCTTCAAAACATGCCTCCGCAAAGCGTTTTCCTCGTCTTCGTAGCACACGCCGACTTCGGTCTTCACCGTACAGCGATATCCTGGCTTCATCGGAGAACAATACCCTATCCCAGTCGTCTTGAGTCCATGACACACAATTTCAAGCGAAGCTAAGCCTAGCAACGCGGTGCTCACGGAGTAATTTAGGACCGCGGGCCGGGCGACGACTGCATATATTGGCAGCGAGTAGCCTCCTCCTGACCGTCCATAGACTAATTTGCACATTTCTTACCTCATCGAGGTGGTTTTTGAGGTCCACATACGAAGATTTGCGATTTCTCAACGCTTGACTCACCAGAAAACGATCATCCCGTGGTTCGGTACATGGCTTTCTTCCAGAACCAGACCTTCTCTTGACGGAACTGGTCTCTTGATAGCGCTGCCAGATCCTTTGGACTGTCGAGCGACTCACATTTAGCCTCTGAGCCGCGAAGCATTGGCTGCAACCCTCATCAAGCAGCGCAATAATTTTGCTGGCTTTTATCACTTTATCTACCATTTTCGAGACCGCTAAACAAAAATTACAATACTTCAAAATGTCAAGGAAATTAGATAATTAAATACAAATTGAGTTAAAGTTATTTAGAGTCAATATTAACTTTCGGGAATTCGCGCCACAAATGTAGGAAAAAGTGGTTTTCTTTAAAAACCAGCCTCAGTCAAAAAATTGAATTTGGAACGTACTTTTTTAAATATCATGGCACTTTTATAACTGGCCAGTAACATGTTCAAGTGATTAAAACCTTTTAGGTATTGTATTTTTTTCAGGCAGAAAAATAATCATAACCGCCCGTTTTTTTTGCAAATGAGTGTATATATATATATATATATAATCTGAATCTCGGAAACGGCTCCAACGATTTTCATGAAATTTAGTATGCAGGGGGTTTCGGGGGCGATAAATCGATCTAGCTAGGTTTCATTTAAAAAAAATGTCGTTTTATCCGTGTTTTTAGGCAATGAAAAGCTGCTACAATATCATTAGAATACGAAAGTAAATTTCGCCATCGTTTACAATGTTATAATAGCTCAGGTGGGAAATCGGGCGGTCACGAAAACCTGAAAACCCTGGTTCGAGACCTGCTGATTATTTTTTTTCCCTTTTTTTTAAGTTCCTTCTTTTTTTTTACAAGATTTTATAATTTATTTTTCTTTTTATACGCTTTTATTTAACTTGCAATGTTTGTATGTATGTATGTTCGGTTGAAATCTTGCAACTGAATTTTGAATCACTTCCTCTTATCCTAAGGAGTTGAATTTAAAAATGTTGGTTCATTTCCGATGACAATACATTTTTTTGGTAAGCATGACCTGAATCGACATCCAGGATTAGCTCCAGATAAAGGAACTCTTCAACGCTCAACAGCACAGACACGAAATGTTGTGTACGCATTGTATTATGATAGCCGGTTTTAAGTTTTACCATGACATGGTTGCTGCACTCAGGGTTTGGTCCTGACTAGAGAACTCCTCAATGGTTAGCAGTACAGACATGAAATGTTGTATATGCGTTCAATTATGAAAGACCGTTCTAAATTTCAACATGACATACCGACTAAAAAATAAATAAATGAATAGTACAAAAAACATTTTTAAAAACAAGCTTTTATTTAAATGGTCTAAAAAGAAGAAAATAAACTTTAAATTAAATCTATCCCATCAATTTATTACATTATACAACTAATTTATTTAAATATTATAAAAGCTTGTCGGGAGATACTAAATAAACAAGAATTCAATATGTATGTACAATAATTAATAAATGTAAAGTGTAGTAATTCTAAGAAAAAATGTACCTATGTACTTCATAAAATTGTATTTCTCGCGACAAACTTTTATATTGTTTTAATAAATTAGTTGTATAATGTGTATTGATGGGATCGATTTAATTTAAAGTTTATTTTCTGCTTTTCTTTCGAATAAATAACTTTTCTTTCTTTCTTTCTTTTCTTTTTAGACCATTTAATTCCTTTTTTTTTCTAACCAAAAAACAAGATTCACCAAAAAAAAAACCGAGCTAAGCTCGGTCATCCAGGTACTAAAGTAACCAATTTCGAGAACTGGGTCAGGCACATACTTGTAGTATAGTACGTCTGCGTCCTCAAGGTTGTATTTCAAAGCAAGTCGCTGATGGAATATGTCGAATGGATTCACCGGGATAGTGGCATGCCCGACAGATGTCAACCATGCCGTCCTTCACAATATATTTCCCGTAGTTGTTCGTCATCATAACTAACGAATAAATAATAAAATGTTGTGTTGTGTTAGTGTGAGTTTGGCTCATGAAGGTATTAGGTAAAAATGGAAACTGCGAACACCTACTGAAAGTCAAAACATATGGCTTTGAATATTTACTTTGCAATTCTGTCTCGTTCCAAATACCCTAATTAGAAAAAGATAGAATATTTAGTTTGAAAATCTATCTATTCCGTTCTTCACAAAACACAGGTGCGTAGTACTCTCAACTGGCGTGCATGTAGACAAGATCTATGAATGTGGATGATGTGAAAGGAGTATGTAAGGATCGTAGTATGTGGCGTTCTATAGTTTCTGCCTACCCCCGTGGGACGAAGGCGTGAGTTTATGTATGTATATTTGTAGTGTGGTCTCCATCTTTACCTATAACTTCATGTTTTGGCTCCGCTAAAATTACATTATAACTTTGTAGTTTTCGATAAAGCAAAAAACTAAACTTGAAAAAAACTTTTGGCCTAAGGCTGGACATCCACCAGAGCTGTGCGAGGAAAATGTGCGGTGCGAAAATGTGTAGCGAGGATGTGAAACGGTGTGACCCTTTCCACCAGGGCTGTGCAAGGAATGCGTAATGTGTAATACGTACCTAATGTGTTAATGTGTACAAATGAGCGGTGCGAGGATAGGTAGCGGACTCTTTTCGAATATGAGGGTGGTGTGGCGGGAGTAGTACACAATCCTCGCAACACATCCCTCGCTCGCATTTCTCGCTTGTTTTGTATGAACAAAAACCTCGCTTCACTAAGCCCATATCCACCAGAGCTGCGCAGAGCGAACCTAGGTAAATGAAGTGATTCTATTGGTGCTTACAAAACACATTCCTCGCTACGCAGCTTAGCACAGCTCTGGTGGTAGCTCAGCCTTAAGCTAGATTTATGAAAAATCTTCGATCAACAATACAAGGGAAAAATAAAATAAATTATGTGTTACTTACGATTGATTATTAATAACTAATTATTTTTTTAGTATTTCACACTTAATTGGGCACAGAAATATTATAAAAATAAAAAATAATACAGGAGGGGTTTCTTTTAAACAAATAATGACCCACCAGTCTCAATTAAAATTAATTCCTCGTTTTGACATTCTATTTTCCATAAATATCGATTGCATAGGAGTAACCTTTGCCTCTTGCTGATGTTAGCCTGATTGTGACCTTGTTTTTTCCAATTCCTCCTGACCTGATAGTCGGTTTCGCCCCCTGTGAGGTCCCGACCCTATTCACCCGGATGGCAGATATCTTGGTGGAGGAACTGAAGCTGTAGGCTATATCCTGGTGCTGCACTACGTTCGAAATTGCTGATTTGAAGAAGTGATTGCTGAAAAGACATTTCAAAGTCAAAGTTTTTTATTTCAAATAGACCAGATTTCAGGCACTTTCAAAACGTCAAAACTAGGTGCACGGTTCCAAAAGGCAGGTTCTATGGAGAAGAGCCGGCAAGAAACTCCATTAATACTCTTTTAAAAAAGTAGTTCATTACATTACAATTCAGACAATTCCAATACATTAGTATGAGAAATAGAATGAGAATAATGCAGGTCAATGTAACAAATAAACTCACATAAGAGTAACAAATAGAAAAATATGCCTTCTAGGATTGCCATAGCAGTTATGGGCTGACCAGTCCCGACAGACGGCATCAGTTCACGTTATTAAAATGTTGATGGTCCTATGTATGGGGGGGGGGGGGGGGGGGCTCATGGCTAATTACCAACTTCGCGGACCATACGATTTGAGAGGTTAAGCTGCGATGTCGCGGTCAGTTCGTAAATAGGTGACCGTTCGTTACAAATCGAGACCCCTGCCTGGGAGAGCACATTATACAGTCATTACGGGAAGTCAGGAGTCCGAAAATGTAGAAGTCTGATGGCAGTCGCTCTGTGTAAAATACTGGTATCCAACCGCATGTAGTTAGACTAGAAGCGGACCTCAACATAGGTGGGAAAAGGCTAGGCAGAACTTTGTGTATGCTGACAAAGAATAAACTACGCTTTCTCTACCCGTGGGTGTTGGAAAAGTGGCGAAGGGTCGGCGCAGATCTGGCAAATCGCAGCGCAGAGCATTTACCACTGCCAAACCATTACCAACTTTGCCAGCTTCAAAATAATGTCGAAAATCACCTTTCGCCTTTAATAGCTTCGATGCTCTCAGAGCCTAGTAGTTGTCTTCATTAATTAATTGATTTCCGATATTAATGGAACGCAAACAAAGTCGTAAATGGTTTGGAAAAATGTTCTGCGCTGTCCCTGGCCAAATCTGCGCCGGCAGGCTGCCTGTCCACTGAAGCGGAGAGGAGTGGAGCGGTGCGAAGTTAACCAATAGAAAATTTTGTGCAATTCTATTGATCAACTCCGCTTCTCTCTGCTCCAGTGGACAGGCAGAATAAGGGTTACATCAAGAGACTGAGCAGCAGCGATCTTCTGTGTGGTAATAACAACAAAAACTAAGACCACTTTCTTTCTTTTTCGTGTGGTTAGTGACTACCCTAGTGTCAGAGTTTATACCGCCCATGGGCCTCTGACTTGGCTTCACATGCCGTCGAGAAATATCTCTCAGGCATACCGGTTTCCTCACGATGTTTTCCTTCACCGGTTTCCCCACGATGGTTTTAAGCAAGTGATAATTATACAATACGCACATGAATCCGAAAAGTCAGAGGTGTGTGCCTTGGGTTCGAACTCGAGACCTATGACTTGGCAGTCCGACGGTCACACCACAAGGCTATCACTACTACGACCACTGATCTGACTGCTAAGATTATTTACCTTTTCCCAGGTGTTTGTAGCAGTCGTTGGGAAGCCCACTGACAATGGGCATTTATGGGTTCACTTGTATTCAGTTTATTGTTACCTGGCCAGCGTTCTGTCTCCAACGCCGATGGATCCCTGGCTCAGGCTGGACCGAGCGGCGTCTTCATCCTCAGCAACATCATCAAGATCCGTCTCATTCAGTAAGGAGTCGGCTGTTAAGGAACTTTGTACTGTAAACTGTGCTGACAATGCTGCTAACAACACAATGAGTAGTAGGCGGTTCATCTGAAATAGGAACAAGCTACCGTTTAATATCGGGACATAGGTCAGATCCGTAACTGTCTCACATAAAAAAAACAAATATGTATATTAGACCTGAATATGGAGGTATACAAGGTTAGTCGGAAAGGTGTTAAAGTAAATAATAAAAGCCTCGTTGGTCTTAGTGGTGGCAAGCGCAACTGCTGGTCGTGAGGTCCTGGATTCGATCCCCAGTTCGGGCAAAGCGTTATTAGGTTGCCGTGTGGAATTCCTCAGTAGCAGTTCGGAGTTTGGATTTGTGCCCGGTTGATGGCAATAGGCTCGCCCCCTATTACATGGGACTTGAAACATATCGGCGAAATGAGGGTATTACTATAGACCTCTGCCTATGTGCCTCTGCCTCTGTGTGATGTTATGTATGTGTTAAAGTACCCATAATATTAAATAAGTTTTGTTCGACAACTTTCCCCATAAGTCATTAGTATAAAAGAAATAGTTCTATCCTCAGCTATGATCAGCTGTGTTTACATTTTAGGTCCTATTTGGGGTCACGGATTAGAAGCTCCATTTTCTGAATTCGTAACTAAAGCAGGGATGAAGAATTTTTGAAAAAACTAAAATATAAATGGAAACAAAAATTATCGAATTATGAAATTATAACACTTGCTTTAAAACAGTTATCAGTGATACTTTAAATGACCCGCGGATTAGTACCCCCTTTCCGACTAACCTTGTATAAATCAGGATTTTTATTAATTCCTAAGAAATGTCGCCGTTGAAAATCGTATTTATTAAAACCACTTACCTTTTAAATTTTACTATGACTTGATACACAAAACAGGAATGCTAGCTCCTTAGAGTGCAGTGTTACTATAAGTTACCTTTGGAAGAAGGTAATATTTATAGTAAGTCAAGATACAATAATTACGATAAGATAATACTATCAGTGACCCAGTCCATAACAGGCGTGATGCCACTGTTTATTGACATGTATTGTTTTTGTATATCTGCGATAGTATAATTAGCTTTAATAATTATTGTTAATCATCAATTGTTACCGGTCTAACCTTAGGATATCGGCATTGCCTAATAATTGGGTTGCGGTGGTCTGATGCCAGTCACTCCGTGTAAAATACTGGTATTCAGCTGCATCTGGAAGCTGACCGCAACATAGTTAGGAAACAGCTAGGAGGAAGAAGAATTGTTAATCATCAGCGTCCACCTTCCTGCACATACACACTATTCATCTTAATGGCAATCGTTCTGCCTAGCCTTTTGCCGGCTATGTTGGGATCAGCTTTCAGTCAACCAGATGCGGCTGAATACCAGTATTTTACACGGAGCGACTGCCATTAGACCTCCGCAACCCAGTTACTGGGCAATGCCGATATCCTTAAGTTTAGCCATAATGACTGTCATAGGTATTCGTATGATATCCGGGATGACTCACGCTAGACCATGTCGGGTCAGAGCCGAGTCTCGGCCGTAGCACGGTCACCGAGCCAGTCCCGAGCCTGTAATTACAAAGACGGGCCTCGACCGAGCAATTACCGTTGCGCCGTGATGCAGTATACTCGTCCGAGCAAAAATAGTGTTGTAACTAGACTACAATCATGTTGGATTTAGACGATCTGGAATTAGCGACTATTGCGATCGCTCTGGACGATGAAGAATCTAATAAATCTTCAACTACAAGGAAATGGGATGGTCGAGCCGAGCCGGGACCGAGTTGATTCCGAGCGTTGTCCGTTGCTCGGCCGTCACTTGGTTGCCGCTCGGTATAGCGTGAGTGTGTCCATACAAAATATATGTAATATTAGTTGACAGTGCTACGGCCGACACTCGGTTCAGACCCGACACGGTCTAGCGTGAGTCATCCTTTAACGTGCTCTCCGAGGCACGGAGTGGTCTCGATGTGTAATGAATGGTCACCTATCCATGGGCTGACCGCGGCAGGTAGCCTCTGACATACCCAATTACTTATAAGTACCTATCAGTTGAGGAGAGTAATTAAATATGTATAGAATCCGAGAGGTGAATTCACTTGGAAATGTTCTGCTTAACCTTTTCCGCAACTATGTTGGGGTCAGCTTCCAGTCTAACCAGATGTGGCTGAATACCAGTATTTTACATAGAGCGACTGCCATCAGACCACCGCAACCCAGTGACAGGGCAATGCCGATATCCTAAGGTTAGACCGGTTGTCAGACTTTCGAGCTTATGACTTTCCATAACGACTGTCTTGGGTATTCGTATGATACCCGGGAACGATTTTTTAACGTGCTCTTGATTCCACAGACTGACCACGGCAAGCACAGCTTATCCTCGTAAATCGTATGATCCGTGCGGTTGGGAATGAGTCATGAGCCCCTCCTTACTTACTTTCACATGGAAATGCATTTTGTTGTTATTTTGTTGTCAGCGTATACTGCCCCCTGTCCCACTGTTGGGCAAAAGCCTTCCCCACGTCCTTCCATGAATTCGTTTCATGCATTATCATCAATGTTATTATTATAGATACTTAATACCCTAATGGACTAATCAGAGGGGATTTACATACAATGTAATCTAACAACATAATCTTATCTGTTACCTATTCTATTTTTATTATCATTGTAGTACATCCAAATTTAACAGTAAATCATCGCTCATTAAGGAAAATATGTTATTTTTAGGGTACTGTAGCGCAAAATCAGATAACGAAACCCTCATAGAAACACTTTGTTGTCCGTCTTATTTTTTAATTTTGACGTGGTCGCCTGTGGCCCTCGTCTCACCTGGTGGTAAGCGCAGACAGGAATCCAAGGAACAGAAACATAGAGGAATTCCCCTATCGCCGCTCGGCAGTGAAAAACTCGTAAATAAAATTTTCTTGAAAAGCGTTTCATTTGTTCTTTAGATTGATAAATTCGTCATACACGTACTAGTTCAACAAACTTTCAATTCAAATACTTGTAAGCTATCTATGACGTACGATGACAAACGTGTATTAACATTTGATCGACCATTTCTTTTTCCAGGAGAAGGAGACAGTTATTTCTATCTCTTTTAAAAATTTGTATTTTACACATACGTGGTTTTCACTGCCGACCGACGCTATACTGCTCTGGCTCTCACATACACACGGCGGAACACAGTAAACTGCTTGGCGCCGGTCTTTAATGTGAGTGTGTTAGCTAGCCAGGCGGACCGCCACTTGCCACCACTTTTAGGAACGGCTAGAGGTATCTAGTTGAATTTAATACCAAATACTAAAGTCTTTATACTCATAGTCTTATACAAGGTTAGTCGGAAAGGAGGTACTAAGCCGAAAGGGTGTTAAAGTAACCATAATAATGGATAACTTTTATTCTACAACTTTCCCCAAAAGTTAATAGTTTAAGAGAAATGGCTGTTCAAAGATTTCATTAAAAATACTCTAAATTCTATCTATCCTCAGTTATGATCAGCTGTGTTTACATTTCAGGTCATATTTGGGGTCACGGATTAGAATCTTCATTTTCTGAATTCGTAACTTAAGCAGGGACGAAGAATTTTTGAAAAAACTAAAATAAAAATGATTTTTCAAGGAAAAAGAAATCAGAATTTAGAAATTTTAACACTTCTTTATAACGACCATCAGTGATACATTAAGTGGCTCGCGGCTTAGTGCCCCCTTTCCGACTAACCTTGTATAAAAAATCTATCTCAATTCATTAAAACGATATTGCTTTTCAAAACGTATTTTCATACCTGAACCAATTAACTGACCGACAGTCACATCAAAACCTACGGGAGACTTCCCGTTGACCTAGAATCTTGAAATTTGGCACGAAAGGTGATCTCATAGTACAAGTAAAGAAATCCTAAAATCATTACTTACGGTTATAAAACAGCAAGGAACCCTCAGGTCGCGAGTCCCACTCGCACTTGTCCATTTTTTATTAATAGTGATAAATTAGTATCATTGTACGATTAAAACAATTTGTTATTATTCATAGATATCATCCGCCCGGAACTCCCCAGATTTGTTCTAGTTTTGTGTGTCCTTAAAAGGAACAACATTATGGATTAGTGCAATTACAAAGTCGAACTTTTTTTCCAAAAAATATCGGGTTCCACTCCCGGCTAACACACATACATATACTCACGCCTTTTTCCCATGGGGGCAGGCAGAAACTATAGAACGCCACATGCTACGATCCTTACATACTCCTTTCGCTTCATCCACATTTATACATCTTGTGATACACGCACGCCAGTTGAGAGTACTACGCACCAGTCCTTTGTGAAGAACATCACCAATAACATCGATGTATGTCCTTCTAGGGCGTCCTCTACCGGCGTTTCCATTGACATCCGCCTTATACATTCCTTTTATTAATCACCGCTTAATTAACGACCATTTAACTGATCTTAATCCAAAATCTCTGGATTGGTAAAATTCAATAGAAGTAATGTCAAAAGGTTATATTTGATAAAAAGTAAAATAAAAGAAAATATTAGGCACATTTTATTATAAAATATAATAACTAGGATTTTCATAAGATTTCACACTTAATTAGGCACATATTTTATAAACTAACTTTAAAAAAGTTGACTGAAGGGGTCTCTCTTCATTATAAATCCGAATTCAAAGAAAAATTGGCAACTTTTGTGTTGTCAACACGTGTTTTCTTTTGTAAGAGACTCAGCTAACAAAATAAAACACATGTTGACAAAAGCTGCCAATTTTTCTTTGGTGGAGACATGGCGTTATGCTTTGCAGTCCAAGACGGAACCATTTAGGGGCCAATACAAATTACGACATGGACTGGGCCGCAGAAAATAAATATTATCAATCCTCAATTAAAGGAAAAATAAATACTATAATAAAATTAATAAAAAATAATACTTAAAAAGATTCTTAATCTACAACACTAAAGATAAAATTCGCGTCACGGGCCACACCAATTTGTGTGACCCACCGGCCGTGGGTTGTACAGCCCTGCTCTAATGTACGATTCACACCTGGCGAAACGTATCAGAGCGTATCTGGACGCGCAGCCTGGCGAAGCGCATTAGAGCATATTCGGAAGCGCAGCCCGGCGACGCGCATCAGAGCATATCTAGAAGCGCAATTTACACTGCAATAAGGAGAATTGACATATGTCTACAATAATTAAAGTTCATATTTATGTGCATGCTTTTTTTCCGTTCCTCGGAGAGCACGTTAAACAGTCGCTCCCGGGTGTCATACGAATACCTATGACTGTCGTTACGGGTAAGTAGTCAGAAGCCCGGAAGTCTGACCAGTAACTGGGTTGCGGAGGTCTGATGGCAGTCGCTCCGTGTAAAATACTGGTATTCAGCAGCACTGGTTAGACTGGAAGCTGACCCTAACATAGTTGGGAAAAGGATAGGCTAAACGATTTACGTGCGTGCTCTAGCGGCGGCGGTGACGGCTGCCCACAGCTGACCGGCTGCCACCGCATATAGCATATAGGCTCTTGGCTTCCATTCCCGGTCGGGGAAACTGTTAGGTATTGGGTTTCCATTAGGAATTTCTCAGAAGCAGCCCGGAGTCTGGATTTGTGCCCGGTTAATGGCAATAGACTTGCCCCCTATTACATGGGACTTAAACATAACTGGCGAAACACGGGTGTACTAAAAAACACCTCTGCCGAACCCTTCGGGGAGTACAAGTCGTGATGTTTATGTTACAACACTGAATGACTATGGCTCCTCAATCTGTTTTAAAAAAAAACACTTAGGTACCTACCTTTTCAAATTCACTACAAGTTGATTCACCACAAAACTGGAATACAGAGTGAAAACAGCAACTTAGAGTAGTTGCTGTTTGAGGAAGATAGTATTTAGAGGTAAAAATATACAAGTAGGATGAGATAATATCAGTGACAATAGCTTGCGTGATGCCACTTGTTTATTAGCAGCGTCCCGCGTTCTAATCACCAATTCGTTTTTTTAAAGCAGTCATCTTGGCAATACGAAATCTCCATTTCTAGTTTACGCAAAGAGTAAAGGAAAACCAAAAGGAAAATCTACCATTGAGATATAATGTACTAAAGTACTTAGTACATTATATCTCAATGAAATCTACATCGAAAATCCATTGACAGTTCAACGATTTCTGACAACATGCTATGTTTCTATCATTCTGACATCAATTGGAGCAAAGTTTTTAGAATAGCTTTTAGCAAAAGTAAGCAAAGTAATTTTATGTTATAATAATTACACGATCTAAATAATTTATGTATAGTGCTTTAGGGTAATTACGGACATGGGAATATTCCGAAAATTACGAATTTCTACTAAACCAGGCAATATTATTTGCTCTGGCAACGTAATAATGCTAGAATGTGTAATACAATTTAATGTTATGTTGTCAGAGTTTCAAGACCTTAATTTTAACTTTTTTTATGTGTGTGTTCTGCATTAGCTTAGGCATAGTTTTATTTTTTTTCTTCTTTTTTTTTAATTTTATCCTCAAACCTAAGAGCAACGCGGTCGATGACTCAGTCGGGGCCACGTTGCTCTATGCCTCAAACCAATAGAAAAAGGTTAGACGGAGCGCGTACAATAAATGAGAGACGCCCGCTGAAGGAATACCAAATAGAAGAGTTACCCGGTTAACTAATAAAAAAAAGCGGTTCTCCCAATGATATAGATTAACCAATTAAGGCTCATGTACACGGATATAGTTTCTTGAAGCGAGTCTCATGCTATCTCTGTATTGATCGTAGAGAAAGATAAAGACGGAACGAATCTTGCCTCGAGAAGCTTTGGCCATGGATTTATGAAATACATGTTGTGCCGACCCCACCTAGTGTGGGAAGGGCAGGAAGAAGAAGAAGAAGACTTTTATATTTGGTATTCCTTTAGTGGGCGTCACTCATTAGTTCTACGTGTTCCGACTAACCATTATCTTTTTGTCTGACATGTAAAAATGCATAATTTTAACATGTTTATATAAATAGCCAACAGTCATCGAGCAATTGGCCTAGGCTACCAGTGGGCAGGGCTCGAGAGAGAAGAACCTCCCAATAATAACGCGCGCTGTGAACACCAGTTGACCGCTTTCTACATAAACCCAACCGCCTAACTCAAAGCTCTCTGGTCAGTTTCCACGAGATCTATATCATGCATGACAGTACAGTGATATCAGCAATCATTGCGCGACGCTCTAATCGATCTTCTTCTTCTCCCTGCCCTTATCCCACACTAGGTGGGTTCGGCACAACATGTATTCGTAAATCCATGTTGTTAGAGGTTTTAGCTTATTGTTTTATGACCGGCCGCCTGCCTGACATCATCCTTGGGAATACTCGTTGCGCCGTCGCGAATCTAGCACCACTATATCAGCAGTCCTGTCAGTGATGATCAATCGATCCCAGTAGAATGTGACATAACCATGTTCAAGTACTGGGTTAGTATTAAACTAAAGATACGCCACCTCAGAAGCCACAAGGTTGTATTTCAGAGCATGTTTCTGGTTAATAATCCTAGGAACAAGGTCGTGTCTCTGCAAATCCTCGCCGTTAGCACGACGTGAACAACCGCAAATGATGTGTCGTGTAGACTCGCTCGGATGGTAGCATGCCCGTTTGTCTGTGCTGCCGACAGTACTACCGACGACAGCACAGACAACACCGGTGGTTTTCTCGAAGAGGTCACCGGAACGTAGCCAGGATACAGACACTTGAAATTTTAGCGTAAAGTTATATATAGAGGAAAAGTAAAAGAAAGTAATATTTGAGGTACGGTTTATTACATAATAACTAGAATTTAGATAGTATTACACTTAATAATTAAGTAAACTATTAAAAAAATCTTATTAAAATATTGACAGACGGGGTCTCTCTCAAATTCCTTAAATATTGACGGAGACCCCCCTCTCTCAAATTAGGTAAATTTCCTGTTTATGCATTCTATCTTCCATATATTTCAACAGCGTAAGAGAAACCGCGGCCTATTGCAGACGTTAGCCTGATTGTGACAGAGTTCGATCCAATTCCTCCCGATCTGATGGACGGAGTAGCACCCTGTGAACTTCCTACCTCTCTCACTCGGATGGCGGTTATCCGCGTGGAGGTACCACCGCGGAAGGTTACATCCTGGGTCTGTATTTGGTTTGCAACATTATTTCTGAAAAAATATATTTATATAATCATGGTAATGGACCGTGTGATTTCTAAGAACAGTAAATGATAAATGATTTTTATTTCTGTTAATAAATCTGTTCTAGACACTTTTACAAGTTAATGTAATTTTTACATAAGAATTACTTCAAGATCTTCTATTCATGTGGTTAGTGACTAACCTGGTCTCAGAGTTTATGCCGCCCATGGGCCTCTGACTTGGCTTCACGTACCGTCGAGAAATATCTCTCAGTCATGCCAGTTTACACACGATGTTTTCCTTCACCGTTTTTAAGCAAGTGATAATTATACAATACGCACATGAATCCGAAAAGTCAGAGGTGCGTGCCTTGGGTTCGAACTCGAGACCTATGACTTGGCAGTCTGACGGTCACATCATTACATACAATTTTTACATACATACATAAACTCACGCCTTTTTCCCAAGGGGGTAGGCAGAAACTATGGAACACCACATGCTACGATCCTTACATACTCCTTTCGCTTCGTCCACATTCATACATCTTGTCACACGCACGCCGGTTGAGAGTACTACGCACTGCGTGCAACGTACCTACTGTCTTTTGTGAAGTTCGTCCTGCCTAGCCTTTTCCCAACTATGTTGGGGTCAGCTTCCACTCTAACCAGATGCGGCTGCATACCAGTATTTTACGCGGAGCGATTGCCATCAGATCACCGCAACCCAGTTACAGGGCTATGCCGATATCCTAAGGTTAGACCGGCTGTCAGACTTTCGGACTTCTGACTTGCTGTAACGACTGTCATAGGTACTCGTATGACACTTAGGACCGATTGTTTAACGTGCTCTTCGAACAACATCACCAATAACATCGATGTACGTCCTTCCAGGGCGTCCTCTCCCAGTGTTTTCACAGACATCCGCCTTATTAGGCTTTTATTTATTGTTACCTACCTAAACAGGACTTTGTCCGAAGACCCAATAGATCCTAAGATCAGGTTGGCTCGAGTGGCGTCTCCATCATTAACCACAGCCGCCTCATTGCTAATTGACAACGCTGCTAACACCACAAAGAGAAGTAGGCTCTTCATCTGAAATAGGAACAAGTTACCGCTTAGCATCGGGAGCAACATGCCAGGTCCTTCAATTTCTCAAATCAAATTAAAAGCTTTTTTTACCCGACTGCGCGACGCAAAGAGGTTAATGCCTATGTATGTATGTTTGTTCGTTTGTGGCGCTCTACAGACCAAACGCGTGGCCCGATTTGAATGATTCTTACGTTAATCGATTTGTCTTATTCTTGAGAGTGTCACTAAAGACATGAAAGTAATTAAAATTCAATATGGCGACAACCATACGCCATATTGTGAAAAAGAAAAAAATCGACGAACTATATTAAGTGGTGTATTGTTGAATAGGTATTTAAAAATCATCTTTAGTTTTCTCTTATTTCAAATTAAATGACTTAGATTTTAGAAAAATTCCAAACCAATTGAACAATTAGAATTGGTTGAAAATCGATTTGTGTTTTTTTTTTCAAATAGATTATTTCATAATTAGTTGCAAGCGAAGCTAATAACATGGTGTTTATTAAAAGCACTTACCTTTTAAATTCTACTGTGACTAGATCCACAAAACAGGAATGCTCTAAGGATATAGTAAGTTAAGATACAATAATTATGATAAGATAATACTATCAGTGACCCAGTCCATAACATGCGTGATGCCACTGTTTATTGACATGTATTGTTTTTGTATATCTGCGCTAATATAATTAGCTTTTATAATTGTTGATCACCGGCGTCCTCCTTCCTGCACATACACATTATGCGAGCAATACGTTTTTCATTGCGGATCATTATGGCAATCTATCTTAATAAAATTGTAACGAGACGAAAACAGTATATGTAATATTTTTGGAAAAATACTATTTGTATGTCTGTCTAAGTTTCACGCAAATAGTAACGAAAGAATGCAAACGGCATGAAGATTTTTATGATAGATGCTCTATTAAATTTACTACAGATCTGGGGTTTTTTTAACCGTTGAGTAGGTATAGACCTACCACAAGATCTAGATGACGTTAACACAAAATTCATATTTTTGTGTAGTTTGACATATTATTGCATAACACAGCTCAATTGACAGTGCCGCTAACACTACGATGAGAAGTAGGCTCTTCATTTGAAATAAGAACAAGTTGTAGTAATAACAACAAGCCAGAGGCCAGATGCGTAAAAAAACTAAACTTTACGATTTTGAAGTTTGCTTAATTCAAAATTAATCGAATAATTAGAAGTGGTTGAAAATCGATTAGCCATTTTTTTTTCACATAAATACTTTCATAATAAGTTACATGTGAAGATAATAACATGGTGTTTATTAAAAGCACTTACCTTTTAAGTTTTACTGTGACTAGATACACAAAACGAGAAAGATAGCTCCTTAGAGTGCAGTGTTACTATAAGTTACCTTTGAAAGAAGGTAGTATTTATAGTAATTAAACAGATACAATTAACGATAAAGATGATGCTTCGTTGGTCTAGTGGTGGCAAGCGCGACTGCTGATCGTGAGGTCCTGGGTTCGATCTCCAGGTCGGGCAAAATGTTATTAGGTTTTTCCGTGTGGAATTCCTCAATAGCAGACCGGAGTTTAGACTTGTGCCCGGATGATGGTAATAGGCTCGCCCCCTATTACATGGGACTTAAAAATAATGGCGAAATGAGGGTGTTACTATACACCTCTGCCCAACCCTTCGGGGAATACAGGCGTGATTTTATGATAAAGATGATACTATCTGTTAGTTAAGTACTATTTGCGTGAAACTTAGTGGTCACTCAGACTGCACTAGCGGGTGCGGGGGCGGGCGCGGGCGCTCGGGTCTTGGCGTCTGCGTGTTCACAGTAGTTCCGAACGAGCTATCGTAGCGTGCATGTGTTTGGTCGTTCTCAAACTTTGCTGCGTAGTTAGAAGACATGGATGACGATTTGATTATATTAATGGAAAATTCGTACTTGAAATGGAAATTTCAATATATGAAGTTTGGTACACACAATTTAAATTAATTCTAAATTAATTCAAAAATATAAATTCTTCCGTATTGATATCCATGACGACACTTCGGCGGGTGTATCAAAATGGTTTAGAACAACACGCGCAGTCACATAACAGACGCTACATTACTGTGAACGATACGAGTGGACTGAGCCTATATTACTATACTCTATGACTGAGCCATTAGAAACACCCGCGCCACCCGCGCCGGCGCCCGCGCCCGCGCCCGCCTCATGTAGGCGCGCGGCTCGCGAGAGCACTGTGAATGCAACTTGCGTTTACACACATTTTGATTTACACGCGCCCGCGCTAGCACCCGCGCCCGCCTCCACTCTGAAATACGGCTTAGACAGACATGCAAATAGTCATAAAAAATGTAATAAAAAATATAGAAACTTCAGATTTGGAATCAGTACCGTTCCTAGTACACATAGCAATGATTTTTTCCAAAAATATTAATGTACTGTTTTCGTCTCGTTACAATTTTAATAAGATAGATTGCCATAATGATCGTCAATGAAAAACGAATTGCTCGCAGAATGTGTATATGCAGGAAGGAGGACGCCGCTGATTAACAATTTATTAAAGCCAATTATACTATCGCAGATATACAAAAACAATACATGTCAATAAACAGTGGCATCACGCCTGTTATGGACTGGGTCACTGATAGTATTATCTTATCATAATTATTGTATCTTGACTTACTATAAATACTACCTTCTTCCAAAGGTATCTTATAGTAACACTGCACTCTAAGGAGCTAGCATTCCTGTTTTGTATATCAACTCACAGTAAAATTTAGAAGGTAAGTGCTTTTAATAAACACCATGTTATTAGCTTCACTTCTAACTAATTATGAAGGTATCCATTTGAAAAAAAAGTCGCTTATCGATTTTCAACCACTTCTAATTGTTCGACTGCCTCGTTGGTCTAGTGGTGGCAAGTGCAACTGCTGATCTTGACGCCCTGGGTTCAATCCCCAGGTCGAGCAAAGCGTTATTGGGTTGTTCAGTGTGGAATTTCTCAGTAACAGCCCGGAGTTTGGGTTTGTGCCGGTTGGTAATAGGCTCGCCCCGTATTACATGGGACTTAAACTTAACGGCGCAATGAGGGTGTTACTATACACCTCTGCCCTACCCTTCGAGGAAAACAGGCGAGATGTTATGCTATATTAGAATAGAATATAATAGAATGTACTTTATAGTACACCAAAATTGTAACACAGCTATTATACAATAACAAACATTAAAGGGTACAATGGCGGTCTTATCGCTGATAGCGATATCTACCAGACAACCTTTGGATGAACAGGAAGTCAATGAATAAGATAGAGGGGGTAGTCCATGGTGTACTGCTGCAAAATATATACTACACACCATACATAGACATAATACTTACATATAGGTATATATATATACATTTATAAATATTGTTTATATTTTATATGTTATGTCTACGTGTTCGATTGGTTTGGAATTTTGCAAACATCTAAATTATTTAATTTAAAACAAAAAGGTTTTTTCGTAAAAGTAACGAAACTGGCTGGTTACCTCCTGATGTTAAGCGGTAACTTGTTCCTATTTCAGATGAAGAGCCTACTTCTCATTGTGGTGTTAGCAGCGTTGTCAATTAGCAATGAGGCGGGGATCGTTAACGATGGCGACACCACTCGAGCCAACCTGAATGTAGGATCTATTGGCTCTTCAGACAGAGTTCTGTTTAGGTAGGTAACACTACATAAAAGCCTAATGAGGCGGATGTCAGTGAAAACAATGGGAGAGGACGCCCTGGAAGGACGTGCATCGATGTTATTGGTGATGTTGTTCGAAGAGCACGTTAAACAATCGGTCCTAAGTGTCATACGAGTACCTATGACAGTCGTTACGAGAAGTCAGGAGCCCGAAAGTCTGACAACCGGTCTAACTTTAGGATGGCATTGCCCTGTAACTAGGTTGCGGTGGTCTGATCGCAGTCGCTCCGCGTAAAATAATGGTTAACAGCTACATCTGGTTAGACGGAAGCTGACCCCAACATAGTTGAGAAGAGGCTAGGTGAAACGAATTCCACAAAAGACAGTGCGTAGTACTCTCAACCGGCGTGCGTGTGACGAGATGTATGAATGTGGCTGAAGCGAAAGGAGTATGTAAGGATCGTAGCATATGGCGTTCCATAGTTTCTGCCTACCCTCATGGGTAAAGTCGTGAGCTTATGGAAAAGCTTAGGTCCTGGGTTCGATCCCCAAGTCGGGCAAAGTGTTATTGGGTTTTTCCGTGTGGAATTCCTCAGTAGCAGCTCGAAGTCTGGATTTATGCCCGGTTATTGATAATAGGCTTGCCCCCTATTACATGGGACTAGAAACATAACTGACGAAACGAGGGTGTACTAATAAACACCTCTGCCGAACCCTTCGGAGAATGTAGGCGTGATGTTATGTATGTATCTTGTTAATGGCCTATATTAAGCTACGTGTCGTATAGGTAGGCTACACATCATCTTCATATCAGCCCATAATTGCCCACTGCTGAACATAAACCTCCCAATGACTGCTACAATCAACGGTCAAAGGAGAACTTACCATAATGACCACTTGTGGCAGCGGGATAAGTGATCGTGGTTCTCGTTGTTATTATTAGTTTACAATGTGCCAGAACCAAAGTCCCTAGCAAAACTGAATGAGTGGGTCGAGGAACCTCAAGTATACTCCACCAAGAAGAACATAGTCTGCTTAGTTGTCGGCAATAAGATTGACAAGCATATCATTTTGGGACCCAGTGCATAATATCAGCAAGCACTTTGGGTCACCCGCGCGGTGACGCAATGGGTATTCCCAAGAAGGGTTGATGCCAGGCAGGTGGCCGGTCATAAAACAATTAGCCAAAACCTCTAACAACATGGATTTATGAATTACATGTGACCTCACCTAGTGTGGGATAAGGGCAGGGAGAAGAAGAAGGTTCTCATTGTTATTAGTAGAAATGGGGACGCCACTGGAAGTAATTCTTATGTCGTCTTTTATAACGGGCGGATTTGCCTATTCTTTGTCAGAAACCACACGGTCTATTACCATGACTATTTAAATATATTTTTCCAGAAATAACGTCTCAAAATCAGCTGTTTCGAACCAAATACAGATCCAGGATGTAACCTACCGGGGAAGTTCCTCTACCCGGATATCTGCCATCCGAGCGAGAGAAGTAGGAAGTTCACAGGGTGCTATTCCTTCCATCAGATCTGGGGGAATTGGATCGAACTCTGTCACAGTCAGGCTAACGTCAGCAAGAGGCCGTGGTTTCTCTTACGTAGTCGAAGTATATGGAAGATAGAATGCCTAAACGAGGAATTTACCTCATTTGAGAGAGGGGGTCTCCGTCAATATTTAAGGAATTTGAGAGAGACCTCGTCTGTCAATATTTTAATAAGATTTTTTTTAAATACTTTGCTTAATTATTAAGTGTAAAATAATATCCAAATTCTAGTTACTATATAATAAATCGTACCTAAAATATTATTTTCTTTTACTTTTCCTCTAAATATAACTTCACGCTAAAATTTCAACTGTCTGTATCCTGGCTACGTTCCAGTGACCTCTTCGAGAAAACCACCGGTGTTGTCTGTGCTGTCGTCGGTAGTACTGTCGGCAGCACAGACAAACGGGCATGCCACCATCCGAGCGAGTATACGACACATTATTTGCGTTTGTTCACGTCGTGCTAATGGCGTGGACTTGCAGAGACACGACCTGCAGGGCTATTGGTTCCTAGGATTATTAACCAGAAACATGCTCTGAAATACAACCATGCGGCTTCTGTGGTGGCGTACCTTCAGTTTAATACCGACCCAGTACTTGAACATGGTTATGTCATATTCTACTGGGATCGATTGATCATCACTGACAGGACTGCTGATATAGTGGTGATAGATCGATTAGAGCGCAGCACAATGATTGTTGACATCACTGTACATGCATGATGAGAATCACTTGGAAGCTGACAAGAGCTTTAAGTTAGGCTACGTCTGGGTTTATGCAGAAACCGGTCCTGGTCAACTCCTGGTTACAGCGCGCATTGTTGGGAGGTTCTTCTCTCTGGAGCCCTGACCACCGGTAGATTATAGTGTAATAGACTACTATACCTATAAACACATCTAAATTAGTAGAACATATGTATAGTATCTAAAGTAGTAGAACTAATGAGTGACGCCCGCTAAAGGAATACCAAATATAAAAGTAGGTAATAAGGTCATATAAAAAAAAGTAAAAGACTCAGTTGATTTGAAACAGTTATTTGTCTAACTACAAAAATAATCCAACTGGACATTGGGAGAACAAAATTGATTATCTATATCTATCGATGAAGGAAAATATCGTGAGAAGACCTGAACACCTGAGAGGGCTACAAAAATGTTTCAATGGTGCGTGTAGTCCGCTAACCGGCGCCAGTTCAGCGTGATGGTCTAATGCCGGATTCACACTAGACTTACGTGCCGTGTCTTACGCATCACGTCAGAGTAGTGTGCACGCCTTCATACAAAATATACATAACATCACGCCTGTATTCCCCGAAGGGTTGAGCAGAGGTGTTTTTAGTACACCCTCGTTTGGCCGTTATGTTTTGGTCCCATGTAATGGGGGGCGAGCTTATTGCCATTAACCGGGCACAAATCCAGACTTCGGACTGCTACTGAGAAATTCCTAATTGAAAAACCCAATAACACTTTGCCCGACCTGGAGATCGAACCCAGGACCCCATGCTCAGCAGTCGCGCTTGCGACCACTAGATCAACAAGGCTTTAAATTATCTACATAAAACTAATTGAACCGTCCAGTTTTCGGATAAGAACACCTTTCCTGCAGCTGAGATAGGATTCTCCTTTCCGCTATTTGGATAGTGTTGTGGTAACCACTCCATTTGGCAAACCTGGTGATTATAACAATGTTCCATCGTGCCTCTCCATTACAGCAGCTTATGAGAAGACCCATGACCGGTAGTGGACGGTTCGAACTGATATTGGCTACGGTAAAAGTAAAAGATAATAGAAAATTGAAAAAGAAAGCTTTGTTTGTGCAGCACTCATAATCCATAGGGATACCTGCGACGCTCGGCAGTTCGTTGCAACATTCTTCTGTTCATCTTCACATCAACGACTCTCACACGCCCGTCTTTTCCAGGCATCACTCTCTGAATAACTATTACGCGGAGAGTTTGGGTCGACTATAAATACCACACCATGTTCAAAGGGGAAAAAAATCTACTAGTACCATACCATACACAAACACCGCCGCCACCGACCGGCGTATCGCCCTCGCCGACGAGGCCCCTCGCGACGTCCCACCGCCGCCGCCCCCGATCCACCGTGCTCACCCGCCGCAGCCGCGGAGCCGGTCGTCCCTTCTGACTCCGCGCAGTCACCATAACGCGAGAATACAGCCCTCATCAAGCTGTCGTATCCCTCCCAGTCCTCTCGCATTCAACACCCTAAGAGGTCGAGTCCCCCCTTGGGGACACTCTTAGAGGTGTTGCTGCTATAGTCATAGTCATGATGTTACAGTAGTTAGCTTTGTAGTTAGCTAGGTAGTTAGAACAGTAGGAATTGGTTCGGAGACCCTTCTGGTCTCGCCAATAATAGCCCGCTTACGTAGAAAAGGTCCGCAAGACCATCTACAATAGTCGAATAGGAAAAAAAAAAAAAAAAAAAAAAAGGGGAAAAACAATAGAAAATAAAATAAACGGCAATTTATTTGTAATCAAAATAATCATAATATTTTACACCAATTCTAATTCTTAAAAAAATTACCCCTTAAACTCGACACAAAAATGACCCCCAGTCTCAAATTTTAAAATCCGAATAGCCCCCGTTGTTTAAATCCGTTACACTTAGCGCATGGTATAAAAATAATAAATCAAGGTAGATCACGTGACTAACCTTATCTAGGTCATAGTTACTGTATACCATAAGTTTCGGCTTCTGTTGTCAAACTATGTTGTTATTGGAGGGAAAGTCTTACAAATCGTGACGTAGATGAGGTCCATAGGTGTATTCAGGGTTGGGCAGATGAGGCGCTTGCCCCACCCTGGCAGAGAAAAGAACAAGTATATGGTCTAGATTCAGTCAACTCGCTACCCATGTCCACGGAAAAATTACCCAAAATAGGCAGACCAATGCCAGACTCCGTCTATACTTATTTGGACCTCAAAAATAAGTTTATGGGGCAAAACTGCCCCATAATCCCATTCTGCACTTAGATTTATTATAAAGACATTATTTACTGTCTGACTGAGTTTGCCCAACCCTGGACAAGAACGTGGTTACGCCCATATAAGGTCATCGTGGGAAGGGAATATACGGAGTTATATTATTATACCATGACTTAGCGTATAACTTCTTCAAGCAGTTTATCGTCCCCAGATATCGACCATGTAATAATAGCCGTAACCTCTAGCTGATGATAGCCTCACTGTGACGTTGTTCCATCCTACTCCTCCAGCGATGATATAGGCGTTTGCCCACTGCGAGTACCCCACCTCTGACGCCTGTATCGCTGTTATCCGGGTAGATGAATTGCCTCGGTAAGTTATATCTTGATACTGTATTGTGTTCGGCATAGCTGCCTTGTAGAAGTAGTTTCTGAAAAATATAATAGTCGTGGTTAAGAAAAAGTTGAAGTAAATCGCCAGTAGGTAGTTGCCGGAGCAGAAATGTGCAACCCACGTTGTATAGTCTGTCCCAAACTAATTTGATAAAAAATATCAATGAACATACACAAAAAAAAAACATACAGACGAACATAGATCCTCCTTTTTTGGAGGCCGGTTAAAAAGGAAAATATTCTTTATATTATTTACTTATTTAAAAAATAATAATTTAAAGGCAATCACGTGTTTTGACAAGATAAAGTACAAAAATAGAATACAATAAAAAAACTTAATTTTTAATAGCAGTTTCAGATGAAGAGACTGAAAAATATAGTTTTTTTTATCTTTTCTTCTACATTGGTTTGGGCCAAACCTTAAACTTGTTTTTTGTATCATTTAAATACATTATACAGGCCTTAAAGCGTTCATAATAATATCTCTTCCCACCAGTAAATTCATTCACCTGAGGTACTTATTTTAAAAGATGTACCTATGCTAAATGATCTTATTATGTTCCCATACAAATATCACACGTGCATGCGAAAACAAAATACGTGCAAGTATAATATTGTGAAGAGGTTTCTGCACGACATTTCTTTCATAATAAGGTTATAACTTATTGTTTTATTTATTATGCGAATACTGGTAAAGTATGACACAACTAAGATATCGCATCGGTAAACTTCGTAAAACAATCACTTTCGAGCTGAGTGCGACTTCAAAACCTCGAATGTTTATTAGTCATCATCGTCATCTTCCTGCCCTGGTCCCAAGTTACTTGGGGTCGGCACAATGTGTTTTTCTCTTCCATTCTTCCCTGTCAGCCGTCTCATTATCATTTACTCCCTTATCTTTCATATCCTCCCTCACACAATCCATCCATCTTTACTTTGGTCTCCCTCTCTCCCTCCATCCATCAACATTGATATTCATCACTCTCTTAGCCACATGTGTTTCATCCCTCCTCATCACATGCCCATACCAAGACAAACGATTTCCTTTCAACTTTTCTGTCATTGTTGTCACTTTCAAACTCCCTCTAATATACTTATTTCTTACTTTATCCATTCGCGTCACTCCACATATCCATCTCAACATTCTCATCGAATGTTTATTAGTACTACAGTAAAAAATGGTCTTTACGCTGACGCATAGTTTGAATGGCGCGATAATGAGCGCCTGCCATTGTTTGTTCGATCAAGTTTGCCAATGCGACTTCTGAGTTGTGTCGTACTATACTTATTTGTAATATCAGTATAAAAAACGTAATATTGCTACTCTTGACAAGTGTCTGATGTATCTAATCGTGTTATCTTAAGATCTTTTGTCATAGATTGATCAACAGGCCGACGACTCACCTTACGGAAAGTGGATACCGTCGCCTTTATCTATATATATAAACATCAACTGATGTGGGTCAGTCTCACAAAAACTCGAATATGGCTCGATCGATATTAATTCTTTTTTGTTTTGTTCGCCTCAAAACTGGGGTGGTTTAGAAAAAAAGAAAATTACGAAAAACTAAAACAAAATGTTTGGTGGTACGACGTTTACCGGATTATTTAGAGCACTTAGAAAATCAAGAGGGGTGCTGATGCATTGTCAACCTAAGACACAAAATTGGAAAGTCTTATGTGCCTGTAATTTTACCAACACCTATACATATCAAACCGGATCGCAGCAATGCTGCTTGCTGCAGAAATAGGTTTAGTGGTTCTAGGAGCTCTTCTACTGCTAAATATTAGATAGTTTCTAGATTGTTCCTGCCACGGCCAAACCAGAGGGTCACACTACTTATTCCTTATAAAGTCACGGAACCGTAATATTTGTGTACCTTAAAGCGGCTATAAGGATGACTCACGCTAGAACGTATCGGGTCCGAGCCGAGTGTCGACCGTAGCACGGTCATCGAGCCGGTCCCGAGCCTGTAATTACAAAGACGGGCCTCGACCGAGCAGTTACCGTTGCGCTGTGATGCAGTATACTCGTCCGAGTAAAAATAGTGCTGTAACTAGACCACAATCATGTTGAATTTTGACGATCTGGAATTAGCGGCTATTTCGATCGCTCTGGACGATGAATCTGATAAATCTTCAACTACAAGGAAATGGGATGGTCGAGCCGAGCCGGGACCGAGTTGTTTCCGAGCGTTGTCCGTTGCTAGGCCGTCATTTGGTTGCCGCTCGGTATAGCGTGAGTGTGTCCATACAAAATATATGTAATATTAGTTGACCGTGCTACGGCCGACACTCGGCTCAGACCCGACACGGTCTAGCGTGAGTCATCCTTTAAACCTGTAAGTTTTCCTCACGTAAGTTCCTTACGTAATTAAATTATTATAAATTTACAAATGTAAACTCTCTTGTAGGTAGCCTAGCGATTGATTTGTAAAGTCGATTTAATTGTCATAAGTCACTTACATAAATTTTACGGAAGCAACTTACAAGCGTATTGGCGGCCTAATGACATACTGAAAACACCAATCGTTTTGCTAAATATGATTATGACTATTTCTCCCTACGATTGTTAATTGTCGCAATTTTTCAGTCTGCTTAGTTGTCGGCAATAAGATTGACAAGCATGCAGCACCCGCAAGCCCGATATGGAATAAGATCGTAGGTGGCTAGGTGGTGCTTGCCATCAGCAAAAGCATTCCCAAGGAGGGTTGACGTTAGGCAGGCGGCCGGTCATAAAATATAGCGGAAACATTTGTGCAGTATGATATGACACATACTGCGCCGACCCCAAATAAGTTGGAATGAGGGCAGGAGGATGATGATGATGATTGTTAATTGTCGCGACTTTTGAGAAGCTCTATGGATTCGGCTGTGAAGGTGATTAATTAGTTTTATCTAGCTAACCTGTACAACAGTCTATCACCATTGTTAACGTAACCGACGTTCAGATTGGCCCGAGTGACGGCCCCATTTTGGATTACAGCTGCCTCACTGCTGATTGACAATGCTGCCAACACCACGACGAGAAGTAGGCTCTTCATCTGAAATAATAGAGATTATCATATTTTTTTATGTTTTATATTATTTTCTGTATTTTATGATTCAGGTAACTTTACACTTTCAATGAAAATTAAATATTTATAACAATCTTTCTTTAGTAAAAAACTGATCGAGTTTTCAGCAATAAATTTTATAGTTACATGTTAAATTTGTTATCATAATTTGGAAAAAGGTCAGGAGAAAGCACGTTTAATAGGTTTACCCTATTATTTACAATATTCCATCTATAATAAAAATAAATATTTAATGCAGTAGGTACTAAAACGCTTTTATTAATTAAAAAACAAATAAGAAATATATTAATTACAATATTGTAACAATAAACTGTACTTACATTTTCAGTTCTACTGTCTCGACCTACAAAACAATCACAGTAGCTTGCTCCTTTGAACACAGTGTGACTATGAGACACCTCTCTGAAGGAGATATCTTTATAGTAAACAGATAACTAGAATATGAAAAGATAATACTATCAGTGACTAAGACACTGACGAGCGTGATGCAGTCGTTTCATAGAAATCTATTGTTTTGTACCCCTTTGCTATAGCAATTAATATAATATCAATAGCTTTGTTAGTTAAAGGAAAACTGAAGGAAAATTATTTTGTGTAAACAGAAAAGTCACATGGTACTTAATATCGTCGTTCTGTTCTGCGTTTGCCTATGTTCGGGTCAGCTTCTCGGCTAATCAGATGCAGGATTTTACGCGGTGCGACTGCTATAAGTCTCCGCAACCCAGTTATTGGGCAATGCCGATATCCTTGACCGGTTGTCAAACTTTTGTGCCTCTGATTACCCGTAAAGACAGTCATAGGTAATCAAATCAAATAAAAAAAAACACACACAAACCAATACAGATGCTTATGAAAAGTCGAATTTAGATGCACGGTTCCAATTAGTCGTTTCCTATGGAGAAGAGCCGGCAAGAAACTCCATGGTTGTTCCTTTAAAAATAATATCTATAACAATTTCAGTGGGTACAGTACAATGATTTAGGATAGTGAGAGAACAATGAAGTCCTGACCACAGACCAATGAGTAATGTCGTAAATATGATTCGTCTGACATCCAGGACCCGGGTTAAACGCGCTCTCCGAGGCACGGGCCTCGATGTGTACGGAACAGTCAGCCGGCTATCCACAGGCTGATTGCAAAAAGCGTTGACCGTACGATTCACGCGGTTGTATATTAGCCACGTGCCGCTTTAGGGTGCCTAATACCGCTATTCTACATTATTCTTCCGTATTCTATCGTGTGGATCTCAGTAAGGAAAAGACCAGGCCCTCTCGACCCGAAGTCTTTACGTCAAGAGAAGGCAGCATTCTCCTCTCTGCCAACTACATCAGAAGAACTGCGATCACCAACCCGATTGTCACTCGCGCTAATTATTAAATATCACAAAAAGTAAGAACGGAATTCTCCACGGAGTTCTAATATCACATAACATCACGCCTCTATTCCCCGAAGAGTTAGGCAAGAAGTGTATACTAGCACCCTCATTTCACCGTTATATTTAAGTCCCATGTAACGGGGCGAGCCTAGTACCATTAACCGGACACAAATCCAAATTGCGGGCTGCTACTGAAGAATTCTGCACTGAAAAACCCAATAACATTTTGCCCGACCTGGTGATCGAACCCAAGACCTCACGATCAGCAGTCGCGCTTGCCACCCCTAGACCAATGAGGTAGTTAAAAATATCTAAAACGTGATTCATACTTACACACTTACTGTCAACAAAGAGTTTGTTGCCCTTGGTATGAGTGGTTCTAGAATACTGATAAGATCAATAATTAATTTCTCAAGTCTTTTTTATATTATAATCTAATATACATATAAGCGGCAATTTGCAAGGTAAATTAAGTATAAACTTTTTTTTCAATGTCTTAATGAATCAAAAACACATTTATTTTGATTTATGTACATATTTATTTTATAACAAAGCACAGGTAGAAATTATTAAAAACAATCTAGAGCAGGGGTCGCCAAATGGCGGATCGCGGTCCGCATCCGGACACCCATTTTGTGCGAACCGCGAAAATAGCAACTTGCACTACAGAGTACGTAATTTAATAAAAATGTATCCCCCGCATTATGTTTGTTGAAGTCAATTCGAAAAAAAATTAACTATAATATGTTGGGCGGACCGCGATGGTCATTTCATTTCTTAAAACGGACCCCAAGCGAACCTAATTGGTGACCCCTGATCTAGAGAAACAGTTCTTATACGACTCGACTTTATGTCTGCAAATCTAATCCGTTATTAAAATAAAATAGAAATCAATATTTTTTTACACTCCAAATTTTAATATATTTTACATTCAATTATAATACTTAAAAATACCCCTTAATTTCAACACAAAAAATGACCCCCAGTCACAAATTTTAAAACTCAAATGACACCATCAAATCCCTAAAACCATTCCTCGTAAGCCGTATATCGTCTTTAAGCAGTTTATCGTCCCCAGATGTCGACCAAGTAGTAGTAACCCCAACCTCTAGCCGATGTCAACCTGACGGTGACATTGTTCCGTCCTACTCCCCCTGATCTGATGGATGGAATACCCCACTGTGTCTGGCCGACCTCTGTCAACTGGATTGCGGTTATCCGTGTGTTTGAATTGCCTCGGTAAGTAATATCCTGGTACTGGACTGTGTTATGTAAAGGTGCCTTGTAGAAGTAATTTCTGAAAAAGAATAAAATGTCACGGTAAAGGAAAAATTTCAGTCAATCGACTGTGGTAGTTGGAAAAGCAGAAAAGTGCACATTTCTCGTAAACTACTTTTTTTAATCGACTGCTTGTATGTATGTAACATACCATCACGCCTGTAATTCCCGAAGGGTTGGGCAGTGTTGTATAGTAACACCCTCATTTCGCCGTTATGTTCAAGTCCCATAGAATACGGGGCGAGCCTATTGCCATCAATCGGGCACAAATCCAAACTCCAGGCTGCTACTGAGGAATTCCACACAGAAAAAACCAATAACACTTTGATCTACCTGGGGATCGAACCCAGGACCTCACGATCAGCAGTCGCGCTTGCCACCACAAGACCAATGAGACAGTTCCATTAATTATGGAGCTATACAAATATTATACGTGCACGTTATAAGAAAATACTTTTGGAATACTTTTTACTTTTGGTTTACTTTTACAATTGGACTATTCCTTTCATTATTTACTGGTCTAATTGGTATTTGAATTGATCGCTCTCCGATGTGCAGGTTTCCTCACGATGTTTTCCTTCACCGTTAACGCAAGTGAATTCAAAAGATCGATGCGGGCTGCTGATCCCCCATTAGGAAGGTTATCGTTGAACCGCTTATTACCGTTATTTGTATACTGAAGCTTTTTTATAATGTCACTATACAAATCATAATATTGCTCCTCACGACAGGTTTCTGATACATTTAATCTTGATAGACTAAGGTGGTTTCTGTCGTGTCCAAAATCAAAATCGTTTTTTTTTATTACACATAAACCAATACAGGTGCTTATGAAAAGTCGAATTTAGATGCACGGTTCCAATTAGTCGTTTCCTATGGAGAAGAACCGGCAGAAACTCCATGGTTACTCTTTTCAAAATAATATCTTTAACGCTTTTAATGGACACAGTACAATAATTTAGGATAGTGAGAGAACAATGAAGTACTGACCACAGACCAATGAGTAATGTAGCACTAGTCCATTCTCGAGAATCGCTTTCTAATTGGGCTTTTTTAAACTCCCAAAGGAATTTGACGTCATTAACTATATTATTATGAACACCAGCTCGTTTGCTAAGGCTTCGTAATTATGACACGCTAAAGCCAACTACTACCTTGTTGGTCTAGTGGTCGCAAGCGCAACTGCTGGATATGGGGTCCTGGGTTCGATCCCTAGGTCGGGCAAAGAGTTATTGGGTTATTCCATTAGGAATTTCTTAGTAGCAGCCTGGAGTCTGGATTTGTGCCTGGCTTGCCCCCCATTACATGGGACTTAAATAAGACTGGCGAAACGAGGGTGTACTAAAACACCACTGACGAACCCTTCGGGGAATACAACGCGTGATATTATGTCATGTTTATAGTCAGCTACAGCGTCATGACCAGATTTTGATCATTAGGGAATAACAGATATTTATGACTAGTCATGAGATATTGGTCATAATTATTCAACAATAGGCGCAATGGCTTTCAGTTTCCTGTTACCCACCTGTACAACAGTCTATCCCCAGCGCCAATTTGTCCCGCGTACAGATTGGCACGACTAGCTACCGCGTTGTCGACTGCAGCTGCCTCATTGCTGACTGACAGTGCTGCCAACACCACGATGAGAAGAAGGCTCTTCATCTGAAATATAAGAAAAAATAAAAAATATAGATTTTTTCTGAAATTCAATTATATAAGGTCTAACCAAAATACCTGGACAAACTTTTACACAGTGTTCAATACGTTTAACTAATCACATCTATGTAAAAAAAAACGAGATCCAAGTGTTTTTTTCTAACAAAAAAATAATGTTTTAAATTGCCTGTACTCTCTAAGAATAAACTCATCCATTTCTTATGCATCGACCGCCATTGGGGTGCGTGCTAATTCCGTGCCGTGTTTTACCTAAACAGCAAAGTGAAAAATGTAAAAAAAAAAAACATAAGTTGTAAAAAAAATTTTGGTTACAAAAAAAAACACTTGGATCTCGTTTTTTTTTGCATAGATATATTCAGTTACACTTACTGAACGCTGTGTAAAAGTTTGTCCAGGTATTTTGGTTGGACCTTATATATTATATATATATATTGTGATATTAATGCGAGGACTAGCAGAGCTATATTTGGTAAAAAAACTGACCTCATCTATTAATTATTTTTAGCAAAAACGAAATTTTTTAATATTTGCATATTTTTTTACTCCATTTTATTTATATTTGACATAAATAAAATAAAAAATATGTTTTTGCACTAGGTAATACAGTTTTATCGGTTGGTAATAAGAAATATATAAATTAAAACAATAATTTAATCATAAATCATACTTACATTTTCAAAATTACTGACTCGGTCCACAAAACAATCACAGTAGCTATTAGCTCCTGTAAGGACAGTGTTACTTTAATTTGTCTTTGTGAAGTTGTAATTATTTATAGTAAACAGAAAAATTATGATAAGATAAATATCATTAGTGACTAATAGAATAACAAACGTGATGCCGCTGTTTTGAGGAAATGGATTAATTTGTATCTCTTTGCGATAATATCAGTATCTAGCTTTGCTAATTTGGGGAAAACTTAAGGAAAATTATGTAAATAGAAAGGAGAATGGTAACTGCATACCTATATGTAAGACACCTGGGCTCATCCTTAAGTGCCCGTTCATACAGAGGATCCGTTTTAACGGATCCGTCGGTAAAAGAAAGAAAGAAAGAAAGAAAAAGTATTTATTTTCCGCCCACGCGAACGCATACGGATCCTTAAAATTAAAAATATAATGTTACTTAAAAATTAACACTTATATTTAAACCTATTATATTAAACAACACGGCAACCCAAACACACAAAAAAAAAAAAAATAATCTATGGTTACATTTATTTAGTCTATGGTGCACGGGCTACCATAACCATAAATCCTCATGCATCATAAAACTAAGTGACAATAAGCAAATACAAACAATACAAACATATAAACATGTTGAATTTGTGCGTCGCATGGTGCGTGAAAATTTAGGTCATTGCTCAGCATTATGCTGAGGCTTCGGACGAACCTAACGCCAACAGCGCTGATTTTCAGCAACAACCTTCGTTCGAGCGACGTAACGAAAGCACCAGAGAGAACCAGTCGTACCGTGAGTATTTAACTATCTTAAAATAGGTACTAAGCGGTGTATAAAATCAAGTTAAAATACTGTGTAGTGTGTTGTGCCAAATATAAATACAAACATTGTTATTAAATATGTAACTAGAATTGCATTTCATAACAAGACATGACAGTCGCGTCAAAACAAAACATAATTATGCAAGAAGGCGGGCGGCGGCCATTGTTGCGTAAGAGCATCATAGCTGTAAAAGCGGTACTGGATGTTGTTCACACCTGTACCGACGGATCCGTTAATCAAATGACAGCTGCCTCGCATCTGGCAGGCAGGATACAATAAAATAACGGATCGTGTGCGAACGCACCCATACTTCTCCATACATCTTCATGTATGGATCCGTTTCATATACTGTTCTGGCATCCAGTTTTTTTACGACAAAACGGAACATGTAAAAATGTCGGACCAGTATTTTTTACTGGATTCCGAATACTTTCGTGTATGTGAACTCGCTCATAAAACTACAGGCGCCATCACCAAAATAAAAACGGATCCGGTAAAACGGGTCCTGTAAACAGTTTCTGTGTGAACTAGCTGTCAATAGTTGATATACCACTGGACACGTCTTTTATAGTACCTAAAGCATTAGTTGCAAATACGGCCTAGGTCAAAATGTTAGTATTAATGACGGGATTTTGTAAAACGGAACAATTACAGCTTATTTGTTTTACTTCAAACGATTTATTATTCTTCCTCATCAACTTTATCGATCACAATCACATCATTGTAAGAAGCAGCATTAGCAAGTAATGTTTGGTAACTCCGAACTCCTGGGTAGGTACCAAAGCATAGTTTTAACATAACATCGCGCCTTGTATTCCCCGAAGGGATCAGCAGAGGTTATTTCTTAGTACACCCTCGTTTCACCAATTATGTTTTAAGTCCCATGTAATATTATAGGGAGCGGGCCTATTGCCATTACCGGTCACAAATGCCTTGCCTTGTTGGTCTACTGGTCGCAAGCGCGACCGCTGTTTTTTTTTTTTCCTATTCGACTCTTGTAGATGGTCTTGCGGACCTTTTCTACGTAACCGGGCTATTGCGACCGCTGAGCATGGGGTCCTGGGTTTTATACCCAGGTCGGGCAAAGTGTTATTGGGTTTTTCCATATAGAATTCCTCAGTAGCAGCCTGGATTTTGGATTTGTGCCCGATTGATGGCAATAGGCTCGCCGGAGTATTACATGGGACTTAAACATAGCGGCGAAATGAGGGTGTTACTGTACACCTCCGCCTAACCCTTCGGAGAATATTGGCGTGAGTTTATGGAACGGTTTAAAAAAACACTTTTGAAAGCTTAAATATAAAAAAACACTGAAGACCTATGGGGTGTTTCCGTTAAAGTACTTGATTCTATTATCTATATATATGTCGCAGCAAGGAGGCCATTGATTAAGAAACTTCTAAACGTCATTTTTGAAAAAAGAAGCGATCGTTTGACTAGTGTCAGTGGAAGTGTCATTCATGGCTCTGCCGGAAAACGTGTGGTGGTGATCGGAAGACTTCACGACCTTCATCCATCATTTTCCATCAATGTACGAGGAGGAACGCATGCCTGGAAGAAGCCCTTTTGCTCCCTCGCCGTTATATATAGGTAAATATAAAAGGAGAAACTGACTGGCTGACTAACTTTCTTATCTATCAACGCACAGCCTAAACCGCTGGGGTTAGATACTTATTTTGACAGTAGGTACCTTTTATAACGTAGGCATACACTAAGGATTTTTCTAAATTCCTCCACTAAGGGGGAGAAACAAAAATCACGTAAGTGAAGCTGTGGGCAATAGCTAGTTGGTTTTATAGGCGCGACTTGCAATTTTTTAAATTTTAGAAAAAAATATAAATTTTGTTTTTTTTCCTGATCTGATGAAACAGCAAATTATTCCAATTTAAGAATCAGGCCGCAAGCATAATTCCTCTTATTATAGACCTATTGCAGTTCTTTCATCACCAAGTAAGATATTTGAAAACATTATGCCTGATCAGATATTATCTCATAATCATAAAAAAAACAAAATTAACCCATTACTGTCTCACTGCTGAGCACGGGCTTGTTCTCAAAATAAGAAGGGTTTAGTCCTTAGTCTTAGATATTGTCTTATATAGATAAAAAATGGATTTTACACGGCAGTTTGGCTTCACGAAAGGTAGATCGACGACAGATGCAGATGTGAAATTAGTCACAGATATCTTGAGGCCTCGGAAGGCTCACAGGATGCTGTTGGCATCTTCTTTGATCTTTTTAAGGCTTATGATTGCGTGGATCATAAAACTCATATTTGCAAGTTAAGTCACTACGGCATTCATGGTCTTCCTCTGGAATTGGTGTTATCCTACCTTTCCAAAAGAGATCAAAAAGTAGGCATCGTTGGCATATCATGTACATGGTCTCTAGTAAAAATGGGTGTGCCACAGGGCTCAATTCTGGGCCCCTTTCTGTTCCTAGCGTTAATTAATGATCTTCCTTACATGATGTCGGCAAAAACTTAGTAATAGTCTATTTGAATAAATGAATTTCGAAGGTGACGTTAATTGAGCGGCAACATCCTCCTTTCTGCCAATACCATAACAAATACTGCGATCACCAATCCAATTGTCACCCGCGCTAATTATAACAATAATAGAAAAAATAAGAATGGATATCTCCACATTCTAAAACATTTAAATGAAGATTAGTGTAAACTGATCAACAAAGAATTTGCTGTCCTTGATATACAAAATGGTTCTAGGATACTTTTATTATTTTTTTACGGATCAATAATTAATTTCTCAACTTTTTTCAATACTCGATTTTTCATATTAAACTGAAACATAAACGGCAACTTAAGTATAAGGTAAATAATGGTATTTTTCTTAAAATTATAATTAATACACATTTATGTTTACTTATGTAGGTATTTAATTTGTAACAAATCACAAGGTAAAAATGATAAATAAGAAAAAAATTCAGAAACACTTCTTGTACGACTTTATTCTATGTAATGAAAATCCCCTCTCTCCTCTCTGGGTGTAAAATATTAAAATATAAGTCAGTTATAATTCTTAAAAATACCCCTTTATTTCAACACAAATATGACTCCTAGTCTCAAATTTAAAACTCAAATGACCCCCTTCGTTAATCAAATCCCAAAAGCATTCCTCGTAAGCCGTATCTCGTCGTATATTCTTTAAGCAGTTTATCGTCCCCAGATATCGATCAAATAGTAGTAGCCCCAGCCTCTAGCTGATGTCAACCTGACGGTGACAGTGTTCCTTCCTAATCCCCCTGATCTGATGGATGGATTTCCCCACTGCGTTTGCCCCACCTCAGTCACCTGGATCGCGTTTATCCGTGTAGTTGAATTGCCTCGGTAAGTTACATCTTGGTACTGTACTGTGTTCGGCCTAGCTGCCTGGTAGAAGTAGTTTCTAAAAAAAATGAATAGTCATGATAAAGAAAAAAATTCCGTCAATCAGCATTGGTAGTTGGCAAAGACGAATGGATCTGTTTGATTCAGAGGTCATTTTGAGTAGGTATTGTATTAAATTATGACTGACATTTTTTTAACTCCCCCAAGGTATATGACTAGATTGTAATCATCAGGGAATGACCGAGTTTTATGACCACTCATAAACCTTATTCAACAATAGGCGTAATGGCTTTCAGTTTCCCGTTACCCACCTGTACAACAGTCTATCCCCAGCGCTGATGCGTCCCAAGTAGAGATTGGCCCGAGTGGCCGCCGCATTCTGGACCGAAGCTGCCTCATTGCTGACTGATAGTGTAGCCAGCACCACGATAAGAAGTAGGCTCTTCATCTGAAATAGAACAATATATTAAAAATATTTTGTTTTTCTGTAATTCAATGATTTTAACGCGTGAATTGTTTTCTTTCATAAAAATTTAACATTTAATTTTCTTCCGAGGCAAACCATATTTTGTAAAATAGACCATAATACATAAATTATGTTAAACGAAAACGAAAATGTTTAATATTTACATATTTCATTACTGCATTTTATTTTCATATTATGTAAATAAAATATTTTTTAACTTACATTTTCAAAATTACTAACTCGGTCCACAAAACAATCACAGTAGCTAGCTCCTGTAACAACAGTGTTACTATAATTTGTCTTTGTGAAGTTGTAATTATTTATAGTAAACAGAATATGATTAGATAAATAATTTTAGTGACTAACCGAATGACAAGCGTAATGTTGTATTTTCGTAGAAATCGATTAGTTCGTATCTCTTTGCAATAATATTATAAGCGCTGTTAATTAAGGGAAAACTGAAGGAAAATTTTCATACATACTTAGTTGTCGGCAATAAGATTAACAAGCTTATCATTTTGGGACCCAGTGCATAATATCACAGCAAGCACATTGGGTCATCCGCGCGACGGCGCAACGAGTATTCCCAAGGAGGGTTGGTGTCAGGCAGGCGGCCGGTCATAAAACAATAAGCCAAAACCTCTAACAACATGGATTTACGAATACATGTTGTGCCGACTCCATCTGGTGTGGGATAAGGGCAGGGAGATGATGATGAAGGTACATTCTCAGGTGGGTTTACCGTCATACTATCAAATACTTCGCCATTTCTTTCGTATGGTCCCAAATTAGGAAACGACACGTGCTCTTCTTCATCCATAGCTGTCGATCGTAATATATAACTGTATCAAGAAAAAGAGCAGCTGTGTCCACCAAACATCACAAGTACCTACTGCGTAAATTGGGGTGATCAGGGCAATAACGGTTGTCATATGAATACCCGTGACAGTTGTACGGGTAGCCAGTGGGTAGCTAGAAGCCCGAAGTCTGACAATCAGTCTAACCTTAGAATATCGATATTTCCCATTAACTGGGTTGCGGTGGTCAGGACAATTATTCTCTATGGCGTTAAAAAATAACGACAATTAGGTACAATTATATTTTTGCAGTTCATGGTGGTGCTGCTTGCAAAAACCATTTTACAATGTATAGATCTATATATGTATCTGATATAGATCTAATTAAGTGCATTTAAAATTAATACCCAAATTTTCCCAATGTACATTTGTATGGTAATGCGGCCATGTTAGTATCGTGTTACGTTTTGATGTGTCATTGTGAATAAAACGCCTACCCGGCACACATCAGTGCCGACACGTGACGATCAGTGCCGTGAACGACAGTGTCATATATTAAAATGTACTCTGTGACAGTGTCCGTGAAGAGTTATCTGTTCCATACATTTTGTACATCGCTATCCGTACTTGTCAGTGTCGGTGACGTACAGTGATGTTACAATATAAAGGTACTCTGCGGTCAGTATTACACCCAAAGAGTATAGTAATATATAGGGTAAGACCGACGCGGCGACGCGACGCCCACCGTGATCCGACGCGAATTTCCAGCTGAGAATATTTTCACTGAAAGTACGGACAATTTCAAGATGTATGACGAAAAATCTATACTAAAAGTGTCAAAATTAACTAGCAATCACGAAATGCGTAAGAAAAAGAAGAAAAAATCGTCGTTTAAAAAAATCTGGTTAAAGTATAATTTTGCCTTTGATGTCACGCAGTCGGGTTAAAACAAACCTCGCCGGAAAACTGCGTTTAGGAACTTCAAGAGAATAGTTTGTTTTTTACATTTTTTCTAGTAACGCTAATCTAGCAGTAATATAACTGCAAACGATATTGAAAAATGTGTTACGATGATCTAAGATGCAATTTTCTACAACAAATTCCCGCATATCACTAAGGAATTTTTTCATATGAATAAGCAAATCTACATCGGAAGCCCACCTAATGTTAATATACCTACGTCTATAATAATACGATAATAAACCACCTGGTGGCCCTACAAAGGTGCATGATTTGTCAGGGGTTGGGAGTTTGGGAGGCCATGGAATGAGGATACCAACATTGAGTGCCACAGTTTGCAATTTAACTTTATTGGAACGAAAAGCGCGCTATTGTGTACCGACTTTTTAATTACATCGTTCGTACGAATTGTTATTGCTATTATAGAAGACAAATTGCATTAAATATGGATTCATTCTATTCTATTTTTATGAAATGGCAAACAATGCCGATGTCGACAATTCTGCCAATGTCAAAGTGCCCTAAAAGCAAGTGAGTATATTAAAAAAAAAAACAAAAAAAAGAAAATACGATAAAGTGTCTAAAATATAACAGGCCCGTTTTGACAGCTGTCAGATCAGTACATTTTATGTCGAAATTGACGTAACATGTTCTAATCTGACAGCTGTCAAAATGGGCCTATTAAATTTTAGCCACTATAGGGGAAACGATTTTTCGACAGTTTTTAATTCTTTGGTACTGTTAGGTACTTATCACGTTGATATTAAAATCTCATCGTTGAATGACTTTTGCCTATAAAAGAGAGGGGACTTACTTCACCATATCAGTAATAGATTAGCGGTTGAACGCTTGCCTTCCATGCAGTAGCGTCAGACGTCGATCCCGGCCCGCACCTCTGACTTTTCGAATTTATGTGTGGATCAGAATTTAATTATCACTTACGTTAAAGGTGGAACTGCTCTCCTGAGAGGGGTCCATGGTATGTGTAGTCCGCCAATCCGCACCAGGCCAGCATGATGGACTAAGTCCTAAACCCTTCTCATTCTGAGAAGAGGCCCATGCCCAGCAGTGAGCTAAATACCTATGTAAAGCTTAAATCCGAAATCCAGGTGGATGTAGTCGCGGACAAAAGCTAGGCTATGTATATATTTGTAATCAACTAATTAATGACTAATCTTAGCCAGGTGTTACTCACGTTATCTTATCTATTAACTATCTATTTTATATCAGTTCAGTCTATTCAAAGTTATCAGTACCTATATTATAACTTGTTTATGTGAGAGCCAGTGCAGTGGGGTATTTAGTAATCGCAACTCTCTGCTGCACGCGTTTAGCAGTCCTCCTTTTGTCTAATAATAATAAACTGCGATCACCAATCCGTGTGCCGTATACCAATTGAAGTGCAAGATCACCATCATTAGTAGAATTTTGATGCAACAATTATTTTCTAATAATATTCCAAATTATGAATTTTACTTAATTTACAGTTCAAAAAAACTTAAATATTAAAATCACTAAAGACCTGTGGGGTATTTCTGTTAAAGTGATTCTATTGTTGGTTATATAGCCCTGACTTGCTATTTTTTTTAAATCTTAGTGGTTCTAGATAGCGGTTTTTTTTCCTAATCTGACGAAACACAGCAGAGTTATCCCAATTTTTAAATCAGGCTGCAAGCATAATCCCTCTTATAATAGACCTGTTTCAATTCTTCCATCCCTAAGTAAGGTTTTTTAAAACATTATGCTTGATCAGATTGTCTCATTTTAATAAAAATGGGATTTTACACGATCGGCAGTTTGGCTTCACGAAAGGTACAGATCGACGACAGATGCGTGTGCGAAATTAGTCACAGATATCTTAAAGGCCTGGGAAGGCTCACAGGATGCTGTTGGCACACACACTTTGTGTAAAAACACACCACTCGGTATACCCGGAAATGGACAATACAGCAAAGATAATTACGAACATCAACTCGCAGTAATAAAAGTGGGCACAAAAACAGAAACAAATTTACAAAAATAATTAAAAAATAAAATTTAAAATCAAAACACTGAATGGATAGAACAACTAGCAAAGAAACCAGGAGATGTTGAATAAAAGATACAGCAACTTTAGGGTTAAAAACAGTAGGGAGAATAATAACAAACTACAAGGGCAAATATTATACAGTTTATTTATATGAAGACAAAAAACAGTGGCAACCCTGGGCAACACGAACAGACGTCGTAATACCCGAGGAAGATAACATTTTAGTGGCAACACAACCGCAAAATAACGAAATAATAATAAATACAACATCAGAAGACAATTTATAGGAACAATTACAAAAATTAAAATTATCACAAATAGATCTAAATCACATATTTCTTAGATTACGTCAAAAACAATTTGAAAGAAAAAGAAAGAAAGAAAATTATTTATTTTGGACTCACACAGGCAGTTACAGAAACAAAAACAATATTTAAAAAAAAGAAAGAATAAGAATTTAGACTACCTGCACGAGGCCAAAAAGGGCTCCTATCTCAGCATAATGTTGCGACATTTAGAAAAAAAAAACAAAATGTCGCAACGCTGGTTTTCAGATAGGACCATAGTGATGCCACGGGCAATAACGACACAAATAAATAAATAAACATGTTACGTACATACAATATTAATTTTGAATACTACCAAACAAAAGCAATAAATAGATTAATATAAACTTATGTGTTACGTGTGTGTGTGTGGAATAGTCAATAAAATTATAATATACTACATAGTTATTAAATAAATTAAAGCCAAACCAGAAAAATAAATATATAATAAACTTAAGCATTTCCGGACGAGCCAGCCGCTCGGCCCTTCTACATCATTTGTCTATGGTTAGTTTATAACCAATGCCAATGAAGGGACGCGAATCCGGCGCAGGCACCGACCGGTTTGTTGTCAATGTCATTTGAATGGAAAAACAAAGATTGGGAAGATACATCAAAACATTATGCAAATCCAGATCATTATAAACACAATGAAAATGATTTATGAAACAAATACATACAACTTGGCTGAACAGAAAGAACAAAAAAATCCAGCACGATAACAATCACGATGAAATGATACACAATCATAATAGATATAATATAATAATAGACATAATAGATATATCTTCGCCCAGTAAGAACCAGTACGACGCAAGTCCTCATAGAACAATGCAATCTGCAATTATGTCATATTGTCATTCTGTAAGTTTTCCAAGGCCTTTGATTGCGTGTATCATAAAACTCTCATTTGTAAGTTACTACGAGATTCGTGGTTATACTGTGAAATTTGTGTTATCCTATCTTTCCAAAAAACATCAAAAAGTAGTCATCTTTGACATATCAAGTACAGGGTCTCTAGTAAAAATGAGCGTGCCACAGGGTTCAATTCTGGGCCCTTTTCTGTTCCTAGCTTTAATTAATGGTTTTCCTTACATGATGTTGCAGTTATCTGAAGTAGTTTTATTTGATTTTTAATCAACAGGAAAGATCTTGTAATTAAAAAATAGCTTATATCTGCTCTCTCCTTTGTAACATTGATGTTCAAAAAGAACTAAGTAATAGTCTATTTGAATTAATGAGTTTTCAAGTTAATTTGATGGAGCAGCAGCATTTTCCTTTCTGCCAATACCATCACAATTACTGAGATCACCAATCCGATTATCACCCGCGCCAATCATTGTAACACCAGAAAAAATAAGAACGGATATCTCCACACTCTAAAACATGATTAATGAAGATAAGTGTAAACTAGTCAACTAGTTGCTGTCCTTGATATATAAAATGGTTCTAGGATACTTTTATTCTTCTTTTTACGAATCAATAATTAATTTCAATTTTTTTTAAATACTCGATTTTTTTTTAATCTGAAACCAATATCATTTCGTATCACCAATATTCATTCATATTATTTTATCTGAAAATCAATATCATTATTTACCTTAAGTAAGGTAAATAATGGTATTTTTCTTAAAATAATAATTAAAACCGCATTTATGTTTACTTATCTAGATATATAATTTATAACAAATCACAAGGTAAAAATGATAAATAAGACAATCTTTCAGAGAAACACTTCTTGTACGACTTTATTCTATGTCATGAAAATCGCCTCTCTCCTCTCTGGGTGTAATGTATTAAAATACAATTCAGTTATAATTCTTATAAATACCTCTTAATTTCAACACAAAAAAGACCCCCAGTCTCAAATTTTAACATTTAAATGACCCCCTTTGTTAATCAAATCCGAAAAACCATTCCTCGAAAGCCATATCTCGTCGTAACCTCTTTAAGCAACTGCTTAAAGATAAACTTATCATCCCCAGATTTTGATCATATAGTAGTAGCCCTCGCCTGTAGCCGATGTCAACCTGACGGTGACAGTCTTTGTTCCTAATCCACCTGATGTGATGGATGGATTTCCCCTCTACGTTTGTCCCACCTCTGTCACCTGGATCGCGTTTATCAGTGTAGTTGAATTGCCTCGGAAAGTTACATCTTCGAACTGCACTGCTTTCGGCCTAGCTGCCTGTTCAAACCAGTTTCTGAAAAAAAAAATAGTCATGGGAAAGAAAAAATTCTGTCAATCAGCAGTGGTAGTTAGCAAAGACGAAATGTGTACATTAATAGTAAACTTAATTATTATAAATTGATTGGATCTGTATAATTCAGAGGTCATTTTGAGTAATATATTAAATTCTGACTGTCATTTTTTACCTCCCCAAGGTATATGACCAGATTTCAATCATCAGGGAATGACAGAGATTTATGACCAGTAATCTGAATATTGTTCAACAATAGGCGTAATGGCTTTCAGTTTCCTGCTACCCACCTGTACAAAATTGTATCCTCATCACTGATGCATCCCAAGTAGAGATTGGCCCGAGTGGCTGCCTCATTCTGGACCGAAGCTGCTTCATTGCTGACTGACATAGCTGCCAAACACCACGATAAGAAGTAGGCTCTTGATCTGAAATAAAACAAAATATTTAAAAAAAATCTTTAATTCGATGATATTGTATTCTGATTTTTACGCGTGAATTGTTTTCTTTCATAAAAATTGAACATTTTTTTTTCTTCCGAGGCAAGCCATATTTTGTAAAATAGACTTCAACCATAAGTTATTTTCAACGTGAACGAAAAATGTTAATATTTACATTTTCAATACTCCATTTTATTTTCATATTATTTATACTACTAACTCGGTCCACGTAACAATCACAGTAGTTAGCTCTTGTAACAACAGTGTTACTATAATTTGCCTATGTGAAGTTGTAATTATTTATAGTAAACAGAAAAATTATGATAAGATAAATATTATTGGTGACTAATAGAATGACAAACGTGATGCCGCCGTTTCGAGGAAATGGATTAATTTGTATCTCTGCGATAATATCATTATCTAGCTTTGCTAATTTTGGGAAAACTTAAGGAAAATTATGTAAATAGAAAGGAGAATGGTAACTGCATACTTATATGTAAGACACCTGGGCTCATCCTTAAGTGCCCGTTCATACAGAGGATCCGTTTTAACGGATCCGTCGGTACTGGATACGTCTTTCACATCTGTACCGACAGATCCGTTAAACGAATGACAGCTGCCTCGCGTCTGGCAGGCAGGATACGATAAAAATTACAGATCGTGTGTGAACGCACCCATACTTCTCCATACATCTTCATGTACGAATCCGTTTTTTATACTGTTCTGGCATCCAGTTTTTTATGACAAAACGGAACATGTAAAAATGTCGGGCCAGTATTTTTTACTGGATTCGGAATACTTTCGTGTAGGTATGTGAACTCGCCCATACAACTACAGGCGCTATCACCAAAATAAAAACGGATCCGGTAAAACGGGTCCTGTAAACAGTTTCTGTGTGAACTAGCTGTCAATAGTTGATATACCACTGGATAGGCCTTTTAAAGTACCTCAAGCATTAGTTGCAGACTTAGGTCAAAATGTTAGTATTAACAGAGGTATTTTGTAAAACAGAACAACTAAACCTCATTTGTTTTACTTCAAAATAACAAAGATTTATTCTTCTTCCTCTTCAACTTTATCCATCACAATCATCATTGTAAAAAGCAGCGTTAGCAAGTAATGTTTGGTAACTCCGAAATCCTGGGTAGGTACCAAATCATAATTGTAACGTGAGTGAAATACTAACATTAGACCGATTAGATTGAATATCAATATTGTGTATTGTGGCTTCTGGCTACCTGCAATGCGATTGTGGCTTAGCTTGAAGGTAGGTGCGACGATCAGGATACGGGCAAATGACAAGGCTGACAAATACGTTGGACACTTGTGTATTGAGCAACACAGAGGAGATGATATTATTAGGAACTAATTATAATTAACACAACGAAAACTAAGGAATGATTATGTACACGTAAATTATAGCGGTGCGCGGGAGTGAAATTTAGCACGCATTCGCCGTCAGTGCAGGTTCCGGACTGGCGCGTCCGCGTGCGACCGAGCGCAAGCGGCTCGCTACCGCGCAACGTTCCCCTCTGCGGGGGCGCGGAGGTGTATACATGACGCGCTCGACGAGTGTGCATCCCTTCATACGCACAATATAGGTGCATCCTTTACTGGTTGTTGCCACACGATCACCAATAAATGATTAAACTGTGATGATTTTAGCAATAACAGTTGTTACCTATACCAATACTTCTGACAACCAGAAGCCCAGAGTCTGACAACCAGATTAACCTTAGAATATCGATTGAGTGGGTTGTGGAGGTCAGGACTCTTTTTACGGTGGTGTTATGGTGGTCTTGTGGTGCTACTACTTGCATAGGCCAGTTCACAATAAAATGTCAAATTCTGCACGATGCAGACACTTCAAGATTTGACACGGAGTTAGTATACACGGTTAAATTTTGATCGTTTTAATCCCGTGGAGGGTCGATCCGGTGCATGAAACACTATCGATTTGTAAAGATAAAATTAAAAAATAAAGTACTTTTTTTTTTAAAACTCGAATTAATTTTCGCATGAGTGAATAAATTATGCGAACCATTAGTAGGCACCATTCGGTTCTAGCAACAATGACGCGTACGCACAGTCAACGTGGACTCACAAAAATTAGCCAATCCTAGACCAAACCCCGCCCCCAAACCCTATTTGATTGGCAATGCAATAGGCGCGCGCCCCGCGCACCCCGCGCGCCAAGGGCAGCACAGGAGTACATGATCACGTCATGTAAATAATTCAGTATATCTAAGACGTCATCGGTGTGTTGTTGTTAAGATTATCCTTGTCGCGCGAAAGTAATGACGTCTCGTAATTACGCGTACTCCAACCTGGAGTTCCTTGCCATGGTGCAATTTTACGCAATCGCGGGTTTTGATGCGCAGGCGGCTCGGTGTCTACAGCGAAGCGAGCATAATGTACGTAATCACCTGATTTCCGTGTTTGGAGATCACTGGATTGGACGGGTTGGTCCAGTTGTTTGGCCAGCAAGGAGCCCGGACCTTACCCCGCTGGATTTTTATTTGTGAAGCCATCTTTTGTACAGAAACGAGCATCAAACTCGTGTACAAATGAAAAGTGCGATAGTAAACGCGTTCGATGTTTTATAAAGTGACAGAGAGACATTACATATTGAAATTAAAAGACAATTTAATTAAACGTGCAAAATTATGTCTCGAAAGGAATGGTTTGCACTTTGAACAATTATTAAGCTATCGTGAAGTATTAGCCAGTGATGATTCAGGGGTGATTAATTATTAGGTTTATAACAGAATTCTTTTTTAATCATTTGATTAGGTACACGTTTTTATGAACAATTATTACGTGTCGCTTAGTGTTAAATAAATCAAAGGTGATTTAGGTAGGTATGTAACAGAACTTTTTTTAAATCGTGTAAGTAATTAAAACTTTTTTCTTTTTTAAATCATTGTAAATAATTTTGATTCCACATTATTAAATACGCCATAACTAGCAGGCCTGTAGGGATTTATTTTTACATGTACCTACCGCTTTTAGCATAATTCTTTTAATAGTATTAGGTATGGCCCGAAACCTAGGCACAAAGCAATTATGACGGTCCTAAGCCCGTAAAAGTATAAAGGAAAATTTGGAATCATTTAATTTGTTTACGTGAATCTCAGCTGAGCGCGAGTCAATAACCTTAACTTGATCGGGCGGAGTTAGGTAGTTAGGTACGCAACAACCGACGCCGACGTAGGTAACTAACTCGTGGCGCTACTGCTGGTTTCATGCATTTTGCGAGTATTATGTTATCACTTGCTATTTTCTTTGTTTTAAGAGTTACAATGCTGTGCAAGCTTTTGATGAATAGTATTTTGTAAGTTAAACCACCAGTCCAAGGGATTAAAACGATCAAAATTTAAGCGTGTATATACAACTTTCCAACTTCAACCGTTGGGCAGTGGCCCGCCAGGCATAAGACCTGGTAGGAGGAATCTCCCTTTTCGTAGGAGGAACACCATACCTCGCTCCCCTACAGAACTAAGTAATAGTCTATTTCAATAAATGACTTTTGAAGTTGAAGTTGATGGAGCAGCAGCATCCTCCTTTCTGCCAATACGCGCCTATTATAATAATGTTAGAAAAAATACGAACGTATACCACATTCTAAAACATATTAATGGAGATTAGTATAAACTATTCAACAAAGACTGCTGTCCTTCTTCTTTACATAGTATAAAACAAAGTCGCTCCCGCTGTCTGTCTGTCCCTATGTATGCTTAGATCTTTAAAACTACGCAACGGATTTTGATACGGTTTTTTTTAATAGATAGAGTGATTCAAGAGGAAGGTTTATATGCCCCACGTTATCTAAATTGCACCCGTGCGAAGCCGGGGTGGGTTGCTAGTAATATATAAAATGGTTCTAGGATACTTTTATTATTATTTTACGGATCAATAATTAATTTCTCAATGTTTTAAAATACTCGATTTTATTGATTTCAAAATTACTACTATTTACCTTACAAACTGCAACAAACGGCAACTTGTAAGGTAAATAGTAGTAATTTTGTGAAAATGTTTTTTAAAAACCCATTTATGTTTATTTATGTAGGTATTTAATTATAACAAATCACAAGGTAAAAATGGTAAATAAGACAATCTTTCAGGGAAACAGTTCTTGTACGATTTTATTTTATGTCATGAAAATCCCCTCTCTCCTCTCTGGGTGTAAAATATTAAAATACCATTCAGTTATAATTCTTAAAAATACCTCTTAATATCAACACAAAAATAACCCCCAGTCTCAAATTTAAAACTCAAATGACCCGTTCGTTAATCAAACCCAAAAGCATTTCTCGTAAGCCGTATCTTGTCATATCTTCTTTAAGCAGTTTGTCGTCCCCAGACATCGATCATAAAGTGGTAGCCCCTGCCTCTAGCCGATGTCAACCTGACGGTGGCAGTGTTCCTTCCTAATCCCCCTGATCTGATGGATGGCTGTCCCCACTGCGTTTGCCTCACCTCTGTCACCTGGACCGCGTTTATCCATGTAGTTGAATTGCCTCGGTAAGTTACATCTTGGTACTGTACTGTGTTCGGCTTAGCTGCCTGGAAGAAGTGCTCTCTGAAAAAATTAATAGTCATGGTAAAGGAAAAATGTCTGACCACCGGCAGTGGTACTTGGCAAAACAGAAATGGGTACATTGATGATAAACTATTTTTTTTAATTGACTGGGTCTGTATTATTCAGAAGTCATTTTGATTATTGTACTTAATTCTGATTGAGGTTCCTTTTAACTCCCCAAAGCACATGACCAGATTTTGATCATCAGGGAATGACAGAGATTTATGACCAGTCTTGAGAACGTAATACAATAATGGACGTAATGACTTTCAGTTTCCCGTTACCCACCTGTACAACAGTCTATCCATAGCGCTGATGTGTCCCAAGTAGAGATTGGCCCGAGTGGCTGCCGCATTCTGGACTAAGGCTTCCTCATTCTGAACCGAAGCTGCCTCATTCTGGATCGGAGCTGCCTCAGTCTGGACCGAAGCTGCCTCATTGCTGACTGACAGTGCTGCCAGCACCACGATAAGAAGTAGGCTCTTCATCTGAAATAGCACAAAATATATAAAGAAGTTGTCTGCCTTGTTGGTTTAGTAGTCGCAAGCGCGACTGCTGAGCATGGGGTCCTGGGTTCGATCCCCACGTCGGGCAAAGTGCTATTGGGTTTTTCCATTAGGAATTTCTCAGTAGCAGCCTGGAGTCTGGATTTGTGCCCGGTTAATGGCAATAGGCTCGCCGCCTATTACATGGGACTTAAAAACATCAATGGCGAAACGAGGGTGTACTGAAAACACCTATGTCGAACCCTTTGGGGGAAAACAAGGCGTGATTTAAAAAAAAAACTAAAAACACGCTTTTATCACGCACTAAAAATAACAAAATAATTCTTTTGTATCCAATGGTTAATTCAAAAAGCGTGTGGCGCTTGTTGGTTGTATGTACTTATAATTAATTTTAAAAAATCGCTTCACGCTTTTTGAATTACCATTGGATACAAAATAATTATTTTATAATTTTTAGTGCGTGATAAAAGCGTGTTTTTAGTTTTATAAACTACATGTTTTTATTTTTTTACTTTTTGGTCTTAATATAACTTTTAACACATTTATTACTGGTACAGAAAGCATTTTAGCATTTTTTTAAAGTTATATGTATATTAATTAAGTTATAATATTTTCGAAAGATTTACTAGTAGCCACTTAAGAGTTCCACTATCCACCTCCTGGATCCATCATCAGACCCTCGTTACCACGCCCAATCTATTGGACTCGTCAAGACGAATCATAAGTATGTGCCCAAACTTGAGGGGTTTATTAGTAGCCACTGAAGAGTTCCACTATCCACCTCCAGACCCTCGTTACCAAACCTAATCTATTGGACTCGTCAAAAAGAATCATATGACTCGAAACTCGAGGGGTTTACTAGTAGCCACTGAAAAGTTCCACTATTCACCTCCTGGTTCCATCATCAGACCCTCAACACCAAGTGCAATCTATTGGAATCATCAAAAGGAATCATAATATGACCCGAAACTCGAGGGGTTTACTAGTAGCCAATAAAGAGTTCCCCCATCTACCTCCTGGCTCCATCAACAGACCCTCGTTACCAAGCCCAATCTTTGGACTCGTCAAGACGAATCATATGACTCGGACCTCGAGGGATTTACTAGTAACCGTTGAAGAGTTCCAATATCCACCTCCTGGCTCCGTCATTAGACCCTCGATACCAAGCCCAATCTATAGGACTCATTAAGACGAATCATATGAGCTCAAACTCGAGGGGTCACTAGTACGCACTGAAGAGTTCCACTATCCACTTCTTGTCTCCATCATCAGACCTTCAACACCAAGTGCAATCTATTGGACTCATTAAAACGAATCATATGAGCTCAAACTCGAGGGGTCACTAGTAGCCACTGAAGAGTTCTAATATCCACTTCCTGGCTCCATCATCAAAATGGATTGGATCAACTCAAAGATACAAAATTATAGTATTCATCCGAACTACATATACATATAATGTTTCATTTCGATACGACAGTTAGAAGTAGGTTAAAATTGACTTCCAAGATTTTTTTACATTGTTAGTTACAATTGAAGCAAGGTAGTTACAAGGTTAGTCGGAAAGGGGATACTAAGCCGCGGGCCACGTAAAGTATCACTAATGACTATTTTAAAGCAAGTGTTATAATTTCAAAATTCGATATTTTTTTATTCCATGCAAAAAGATTTTTATTATAGTTTTGTTTTTTTAAAAACATATCTGCTTTAGTTATGAATTCAGAAAATTAATTTTCTAATCCGTGACCCCAAATATGACCTAAATTGTAAAAACAGCTCATCATAGCTATGGACAGATAGATTTTAGCATATTTTTTACGAAATCTTTGAAAAGCAATTTTTCTAAAACTATTGAGTTTTGGGGAAAGTTGTAGAATATCCCTTATTATGGGTAACACCCTTTCGGCTTAGTACCCCCTTTCCGACTAACCTTGTATAAAGCGTGTCAAAAATTTAATATCTTTTTGTCTTCAGAGGCAGAACCAAATTTGGTAAAAAAATAGACCCCATCCATATATAAATTTTTCTACGAAAACGTAAAATGTTAATATTTGCATATTTTATTACATTATTTTATTTTTAATTTATTTAAATAAAAGATTATTTTTTACTTACATTTTCGAAATTACTGCTAGCTTCTGTAAGAACAGTGTTACTATAATTTGCCTTTGTGAAGTTGCAATTATTTATAGCAAACAGAATATGATAAGATAAATAATTTTATACCAGGTTCACACGATTCAATTTTGAGTTGATCAAGTGACTTGATCAACAAAATTTGAAACGTTTTTGTTGCTTCAAATTTATTGAAAGTCTGTTCAGACGCGTCTAGACGGTTCAAATAGCATGCGATGTAGCAGTTGATCAACTAGAATTAAATCGTGTGAACCTGATGTTAGTGACTATGTGAATGACATGCGTTATGCCGCGGTTTCGTAGAATCAATAACTCTGTTAATTAAGGGAAAACCCAAGGTAAAATTTATCCACGTAAATAGAAAAGTCAGGTGGGATGATCGTCATATTATCAAAATTATCGCAATTTCTTTCGTGTGGTTCCAAATTAGGAAACGACCATCCCTTCTTCACCCATATCTATCGATCATAATATTCAACTATATCAAGACAAGGAGCATCTGCGTCCCCCAAACATCACAAGTACTAATCATAAAATCACGTCTTATATTCCCCGAAGTGTTCGACAGAGGTGTTTTTAGTACACCCTCGTTTCGCCAGTTATGTTTAAGTCCCATGGGGGCAAGCCTATTATTGCCATCAACCGGGCACAAATCCAGACCCCTGGTTGCTGCTGAGAAATTCCTAATGGATAAACCCAATAACACTTTGACCGACCTGTGAAAGTTGTACGGGTAGCCAGTGAATAGCTAGGGGCCCGAAGTCGTACAACCAGTCTAGGCTTTAAATATCCAAATTTCCCAGTAACTGGGTTGCGGAGGTCAGGGCACTTATTCTCTTTGGCGTTTAAGAAAAAAAACAACAGTTACAATTATATTTTTGCAGTTCATAGTGGTGCTGCTTGCAAAAACTATTTTACAATGTATAGATAATAATAGTATGTGATATAGATCTAATTAAGTACATTTAAAATTAATACCCAAATTTTCCCAATGTACATTTTTATGGAATGCGGCTGTGTTATTTTCGTGTCACGTTTTGGTGTGTTATTTTGTATAAGACGCATCATACATCAGTGCCGACACGTGACGATCAGTGCCGTGAACGTCAGTGTCAGTGAAAAGTTATTTGTTCCATACATTTTGTACAACACTATCCGTATTTGTCAGTGTCAGTGACGTTCAGTGATGTCAGTATTGCTCGGACGTCCGCCGTGATCTGACGTGAATTTCTAGCTAAGAATATCTTCATATCTTGTAATTCTAGTATCTAATCATTGGTCATAATCACAACATTTATAGTTCTCATAATCACAGATTTGTTTCATAACTAAATAATATATTGTGAAATAAACAAATAATAAATATTGTATTGTGTACTCAGTAGTTACGTAGTAGACCAAGTAATTATTCATTAAACTAATAGGTGGCAATAGGCTCCTTCAATTATGTGAAAATAAAAATGATTACATAACAATTTCGACAATCTTGTCTCGTCTCGAGTCTCGAACCGAAAGTCCCGGGACTCGAGACAGCTAAAATTACGAAAAGTCCCGGGACTTCGAGACACGAGACGTCCCGGGACCCAAACCCTAGTGTCAACACTGTCAACTGCCATGGTTCATGTGTGCGGATAGACCTTCATACAGGGTTATTAAGCATCAGGGGATGGTAATCGGTACCTGTAAAGTACTCATATTCAGCCGCGTCTGGTCAGACTGGAATTTTCCGCAAAATTGTTCGGAAAAGGGTAGGCAGATGAAAAACTATATATTTCACAAGGAGCTGTGGTAAAATTCACCTCAAATAAATAGATGTTTGTAATTAGAAACCGACTCGTATCATAGATTGAAAGAGTTGTAATCTTCTAACACTACCGGTCAATAAATATTTGAATAAAATTAAAAAATAAACCAAATTGGAAATGTTAAAACTGGTCCTCGACAAAGCTTTCCGCATTGTTTCCTGTCAAACGTATGCGCGTGACATCACGTTTAAAAGTCTTCTAATTTTCTCAGTCAGCTAGTACTGCCATCGTCAATCCTTTTGCTAGGCGTGTGTCGCTCTTCTTTCTGGAGTTATCTAAGCATCTTATTTTCTATTCGTCTTCCCCGCCTGTCCCTTGCAAAAGAGATAAGACAACGTCCAATCGATTCTTTGGACTTTGTAACAAGCGGTGTTTCAACGTCGTTTAGATAACACAAGTCAGCAAAAAAATATTTGAGAGCTGTTTTGGTTTTTTTGCGTAATTCTTAAGATTTTGGGTGTGCTGGATCCGAAAATGACTTTCATTTTGTCATAGAACGTCACGTTTTCTGACAATGTGGGTATTTATGTTAAACAAGTTATCATCTTAAAATAAAAGATAAAAGACCAAATTTTTTTTTTAATTTTTTTGCGTAGCAAATTTTTTTTAAAATCTAAAATACATTAATTAGTAAGCACTAAACACATTTCTTTTCCCCAGTGAGACTCCTTTTGGTATATTTTCACTTGTGGGAAGCAACTGGAATGTCTCTCTGAAGCGTCCAATAGTAGTCTACCATCATTGAAACCCTCCATCTTCCCTGGTATCTTTTTTCCATCTCCTTAATATCTTGGTGAAATCGTTCACCTTGCTCTTCACTCACATCTCGATTATGACTTCAAGTTAGCCCAAAAAACCCCTTTTTATAAAAAAAATGCGTTTTGCATAATAACCTGATGTTCTGGAATTTTTTGAGTAGGGTTTTAGTTTTCAGAACACCTAAATACATACAACTCGGTTAAAAACATCCAGACAGCATTTTTGTTGCAGACTTGTGTAATAGGTAAAAGCGTAACTTTGCCTGTGCTGTCGCGCAGTCGGGTAAAGAATAAGCCCCGCTGAAAAACTTCGTTCAAGAACTTCAGTTTTTGCAGTTTTTGTTGAGCAGTTTTTCAAGCAACGCTAGTCTAGCAGTTATATCTGTCTATCTGTTACCGGACAAATATAACTGCAAAGGATATTGAAAAAATTAGCAACGACAAACTAAGATGCAATTTTCTAACATTTCACGTCAAATTCACGCAAATCTCTGAGGAAATCTTCCATATTAATAGGCAAATCTGCTTCGGAAACCCCTACGCCTACATACGATAATAAACCATCTGGCGACCTTACAAAGGTGTATGATTTGTCAGAGATTGGCCTCATGCCAGCATTCAGTGCCACAGTTTGCAATTTAACTTTATTGGAAGGAAAAGCGCGCTGTTGTGTACCGACTATTTTATTACATCATTGATACGAATTGTTATTGCTATTATGGAAGACAAATCGCATTAAACATGGATTTTTCGAGAAAACGATTTTTCTGCAGTTTACAATTCTAAAAATACTTTTAAAAACTTAAATATTCAGAACACTGAAGACCTGTGGTGTGTTTCTGTTAAAGTACTTAACTCTATTATTGGTCATATAGCTTTGACTTGTAATTTTTTTTCAATCTTAGTAGTTATAGCTAGCGGTGCTTTTCCTGATCTGATGAAACACAGCAAAGCTATTTTTTTTTTATTCAGGCTGCAAGCATAATTCCTCTTATTACAGACCTGATTCAATTCCTTCATCAATAAGTAAGATTTTTGAAAACATTATACTTGTTCAGATAATGTCTCATTTTAATAAAAATTGGACTTTACACGAACGGCAGTTTGGCTTCACGAAAGTTAGATTGACGACAGATGCAGGTGTGAAATTAGTCACAGATATCTTAGAGGCCTGGGAAGGCTCACAGGATGCTGTTGACATATTTTGTGATCTTTCCAAGGCGTTTGATTGCGTGTATCATAAAACTCTCATTTGTAAGTTAAGTTACTACAAGATTCGTGGTTATACTGTGAAATTGTTGTTATCCTATCTTTCCAAAAGACATCAAAAAGTAGGCATCATTGGCATATCATGTACAGGGTCTCTAGTAAAAATGGGCATGCCACAGGGTTCAATTCTGGGCCCTTTTCTGTTCCTAGCTTTAATTAATGATGTCGGCATTGTCTGAAGTAATTTTATTTGCGGACAACACTTCCCTAATATTTCAATCAACAGGAAAGATCTTGTAATTTTAAATAGCTAATACTCTCTCTTTTGTTTTGAAAATGAGCTTGATGGAATAGCAACATCCTCCTTTCTGCCAATACCATCACAAATGCTGCGATCACTAATTCGACTGTCACCGGCGACAATTATAATAATATAGGAAAAATAAGGATGATATCTCCACATTCTAAAACATGATTAATGAAAATTAGTGTAAACTAGACAACAAAGACTTTGCTGTCTTTGATATGAGAATGGTTCTAGGATAATTTTATGCTCCATTTTACGTAGCAATAATTAGTTTCTAATTTTTTTTTAAATATTCGCTTTTTTACTTGTAAGATACATACCTATACATAGTGGTTCTTTTCTGAAAATGTTTTTTAAAAACACATTTATGTTTATTTGTGTATTTAATTTATAACAAGGTAAAAATTATAAATAAGACAATCTTTCAGAGAAACATTTTGACTTTATTTTATGTCATGAAAATCCCATCTCTCCTCTCTGTGTGTAAAATATTAAAATATAATTTAGTTATAATTGTCAAAAATACCCCTTAATTTTAATACAAACATTACCCCCAGTCTCAAATGATCCCCTTCGTTAATCAAATCCCAAAAGCATTCCTCGTTAGCCATCTAATCAGTATCTCGTCGTATCTTCTTTAAGCAGTTTATCGACCCCAGATATCAATCAAATAGTAGTAGCCCCAGCCTCTAGCTGATGTCAACCTGACGGTGACAGTGTTCCTTCCTAATCCCCCTGATCTGATGGATGGATTTCCCCACTGCGTTTGCCCCACCTCAGTCACCTGGATCGCGTTTATGTGTGTAGTTGAATTGCCTCGGTAAGTTACATCTTGGTACTGTACTGTGTTCGGCCTAGCTGCCTGGTAGAAGTAGTTTCTGAAAAAATTGAATAGTCATGGTAAAGGAAAAATGTCTGACAATCGGCAGTGGTACTTGGCAGAGCAGAAACGGGTACATTGATAATAAACTTATCTATTCTAATATTATAAAGAGGAAAGATTTGTATTTTTGTATGTAACGAATAAACTTAAAAAGTACTGGACCGATTTCAAAAATTCTTTTGCCGTTAGAAAGCTACACTATAACTGAATAACATAGGCTACGGGCGGAGCCGTGAGGACTTAGCTAGTTTTTTTTATAAATTGACTGGATCTTTATGATTCAGAGGTCATTTTGACTATTGTATTTCATTCTAATTGAGGTTCTTTTTAACTCCTCGAGGCATATGACCAGATTTTGACCATCAGGGAATGACCGAGATTTGTTACCAGTCATGAGAACATAATTCAACAATAAGCGTAATGGCTTTCAGTTTGCCGTTACCTACCTGTACAACAGTCTATCCCCAGCGTTGATGCGTCCCAAGTAGAGGTTGGCCCGAGAGGCCTCATTCTGGACCGAAGCTGCCTCATTCTGGACCACAGCTGCCTCATTGCTGACTGATAGTGCTGCCAGCACCACGATAAGAAGTAGGCTCTTCATCTGAAACAGAACAAAATATTTAAAAGTAGTTGACGGGCTTGTTGGTTTAGTAGTCGCAAGCGCGACTGCTGAGCATGGGGTCCTTGGTTCGATCCCCAGGTCGGGCAAAGTGCTATTGGATTTTTCCATTAGGAATTTCTCAGTAGCAGCCTGGAGTCTGGATTTGTGCGCGGTTAATGGCAATAGGCTCGCCAACTATTACATGGGACTTAAAAACATAACTGGCGAAACAAGGGTGTACTAAAAACACCTCTGCCGAACCCTTTGGGGAATACAAAGTTCAAGTACAAGGAATTGACTTTTTTCAAAAATGTATTATCTTATTTTCTTCAGAGGCAGAACCATATTTGGTAAAAAAATAGACCTCATCTGTAAATAAATTTCGACGAAAACATAAAATGTTAATATTTGCATATTTTATTACACCATTTTATTTTTAATTTATTTAAATAAAAGATTATTTATTACTTACATTTTCAAAATTACTGACTCTGTCCACGAAACAATCACAGTAGCTAGCTCCTGTAACAGCAGTGCTACTATAATTTGTCTATGTGAAGTTGTAATTATTTATAGTAAACAGAAAAATTATGATAAGATAAATAATTTTAGTGACTATGAATGACATGCGTTATGCCGCGGTTTCGTAGAAATCGATTATCCTGTATCTCTTTGCAATAATATCAATAACTCTGTTAATTAAGGGAAAACCCAAGGTAAAATAATTTTACTCAGAAATGCTTGTAATGTGGTCATTATTTTGACAACCTTCTTTGAGCAAAGTCGACCTTTTCGCGCTATTTAATAGGCGCCAGCAAAGTTGTATGGAAATTCATTGCTGACCAGCAATTTCCTTTGAAAACCCATTATTGTCGAGTTTTGTTTCAAAAATAGTCAGGTGCAAAAAGATTTTATTCAGAATTTGGCTGTATAGGTACAGCTATTTTTTTATTTTTACTTAAGGTAGCAAGCTTATTTTATTTAAATTACAAACATTTTTGAGTAAAGCACTATACAAGCCTTGGTCCGCAATGACTGCGCTGCTGGCCACGCTATGATGGCCTCGAGCTTAGTTTAGCTACGCTCTCGGCCTTCAAGCTTGGTCATCATTGCAGCCCTTGCTGTCCGCGCTATAAAGGCCGAGACCGAAGGTCGAGGCCTTTATTCCAGCTTGTCCATCAAGAGTTGCAATGCTGACCGCGCTGTGATGGCCTGGAGCTGCGATACACTACGTTTTCGGCCATCATCAGTGCTGCCAGCAACGCAGTCATTACAGACCGCGGCAGTAATGTACTAATTCACGTAAATAGAAAAGTCGGGTGGGATGGCCGTAATATTATCAAATTCTTCACAATTTCTTTCGTGTGGTTCCATATTAGAAAACGACCATCCCTTCTTCACCCATAGCCATCGATCGTAATATTCAACTGTGGGTAAAAAAAGGTAAAAAAAAATCTGAAGATAAATTCTCAGGTGGTATTAGCGCCATATTATGTAATTCTTCGCAATTTATTTCGTGTGGTCTCTAATAAGGAAACGACCTGGTCTTCTTCACCCATAGCTGTCGATCGTAATATTCAACTGTATCAAAAAAATGAGCAACTGCATCCACCAAACATCATAAGTACTGCGATCACTAATCCGTCTGTAAATTGGGGTGTTTGCAGCATTTATCACACGAATACCTGTGACAGTTACACGGGTATCCAGTGGGTAGCTAGAAGCCCGAAATCTGACAACCAGTCTAATCTTTGAACATCGATATCTCCCAATAACTGGGTTGCCTCGTTTGTCTAGTGGTGGCAAGCGCGACTACTGATCGTGAGGTCCTGGGTTTGATCCCCAGGTCGGGCAAAGTGTTATTGGGTTTTTCCGTGTAGAATTTCTTAGTAGCAGCCCGGAGTTGAGAGCCCGGTTGATGGCAATAGGCTCGCCCCCTATTACATGGGACTCAGACATAACGGCGAAATGAGGGTGTTTACTATACTCCTCTGCCCAACCCTTCGGGGAATACAGGCGTGATGTTATGTTATGTAACTGGGTTGCGGTGGTCAGGATATTTATTCTCTATGGCGTTTAAGAAAAAAACAACAATTACAATTATATTCTTGCAGTTCATGGTGGTGCTGCTTGCAAAAACCATTTCACAATGTATAGATAATAGTATCTGATATAGATCTAATTAACTACATTTAAAATTAATACCCAAATTTTCCCAATGTTTATTTGTATGGTAATGCGGCCATGTTAGTATCGTGTTACGTTTTGATGTGTGTGTCGCTAGATGCCTTTACAAGCACCGAAATGAGTTTCCTAACGGCTGCCAATTCGTACAAGACTTGGAGTCTATTGCCACTCCCAGCACTATCTTGTCATCGTAAATTTTATTAATGTTCTTTACTTGTATGTTTTATGTACGGTCTAACTTTAGGATATTGGCATTGCCCAGTAACTGGGTTGCGGAGGTCTGATGGCAGTCGCTCCCTGTAAAATACTGGTATTCAGCCGCATCTGGTTAGACTGGAAGCTGACCCCAACATAGTTGGGAAAAGGCTAGGTGGAACATGTGTATGTTTTATTTATGTAAACATCCTTTATGTGTGTTAATTTTAAAATTGAAATTTTAATTTATTTACAAATAATTACATTTCTGTTATATATATACTATGAGCGCAATGTTATCTTCTATCTATACTTATGTTACATTAGACCTATAACGTATATGTGTAGTATTAAAATGTCAGTATAAGTTGGTCAATAAATAAATAAATGTGTGATTGTGGATAAAACGCCTACCCGCACACATCAGTGCCGACCCGTGGCGATCAGTGCCGACAAGTGACGATCAGTGCCGACATGTGACGATCAGTGTTGTGAACGTCAATGTCAGTGAAAAATTATTATTGTTCCATTGAGCCATATATTGTGTGTGGGTTCACACGGTTCGATTTTAGATGATCAACTGCTAAATCGCATGCGATTTGAACCGTCTGAACAGACTTTCAATCAAATTGAAGCAACAAAAACGTTCCAACTTTTATTGATCAAATCATCTGTTGAAAGCGATTCGGCCCGTCTGAACCTGCTGTAAGACACTATCCGTACTTGTCAGTATCAATGATGTTCAGTGATGTTCAGTGATGTCGGTGTTATATTGCTCCGACGCCCGTTGTGATCCGATGTGAATCTCTAGCTGAGAATATTTTCACTGAAGGCACGGATGATTTCAAGATGGATGGCGAAAAATTTATACTAAAAGTGTCAAAATTAACTACCGATACGCATAGAAAAAAATAGAAAAAATCGACCTTAACAAAGAATCAGATTAAAGCACAACTTTGCCTTTGATGTCGCGCAGTCGGGTAAAATACAAATCGTGCCGAAAAACTGCGTTCAGGAACTTCAAGAGAACACTTTTTGTGCAGCAATTTTTCTAGTAATACTAATCTTGCAGTAATATAACTGCAAAGAATATTAAAAAATTTGCAACATCGTTGAGATCGTCTAAGATGCAATTTTCGACGTTAAATTCACGCAAATCACTAATGAAATCTTCAAATCTACTTCGGAAACCCACCTAATGTTAATACACAAGGTTAGTCGGAAAGGGGGTAGGTACTAAGCCGAAAGGGTGTTAAAGTACCCATAATTATGGATAACTTTTGTTTTACTACTTTCCCCAAAAGTCATTAGTTTAAAAGAAATAGCTGTTTAAAGATTTCATAAAAAATACGCTAAATTCTATCCAACCTCGGCTATGTTCAGCTGTATTTATATTTTAGGTCATATTTGGGGTCACGGATTAGAAGCTCCAATTTCCGATTTCGTAACTAAAGCAGGGACGAATATTTTTTGAAAAAACTAAAATAAAAATCATTTTGCATAGAATATTATTCTATCGAATTTTGAAATTTTAACACTTTCTTTAAAACAATCATCAGTGATACATCAAGTGGCCCGCGGCTTAGTACCCCCTTTCCGACTAACCTTGTATATTCGCCTACATACGATAATAAAACATCTGGCGACCTTACAAAGGTGTATGATTTGTCAGAGGTTGGCCTCATCCCAGCATTCAGTGCCACAGATTGCAATTTAACATTATTGGAACGAAAAGCGCGCTGTTGTGTACCGACTATTTTATTACATCATTGATACGAATTGTTATTACTATTATGGAAGAGAAATTGCATTAAATATGGATTGTTAGGGGAAACGATTTTTCGACAGTTTTTAATTCTTTGGTACTGTTACTTATCACGTTGACATTGAAATCGTATCGTTAAATGGCTATTCCATCTAAGCGACAAGCCACATCTGCCCATTGCGTAATTTACTCGAGGAATTTTAGTAACGCATCATCGGTCAAATGTGTACGGTGTGAGATGTTTATATGGAATTATGTGTACCGGCGGAAGATCGGCGACGTATCTTCCGTCACATGTGAGTTGACCCTAAAAGAGACTTCACCCTTTCAGTAATAGCTTAGCGGTTGAACGCTTGCCTTTCATGCAGGAGGGTTAGAGGTCGATCCCAGCCAACACCTCTGACTTTTCGAATTTATGTGTGGATCTGAATTTAATTATCACTTGCGTTAAAAGTGAAAGAAAATATCGTGAGGCAACCTACACTCCTGAGAGGGCTCCATAAAGTTCTCGATGGTGTGTGTAGTCCACCAATCCATGATGGACTAAGGCCTAAACTTCTCATTCTGAGATGAGGCCCATACCCAGCTTTAGGCTGCATACCTATATCTAATCTATCTATCTAATACCTTTAAACGAGCAATTCTTGTATATATAGGTACAATCTGAATCTCGGAAACGGCTCCAACGATTTTCACGAAATCTGGTATGTAAGCAGGTGGTTTCGGGGACGATAAATCGATCTAGCTAGGTTTCATTTTCAGAAAACGTCGATTTACCAAAAAAAAACCGAGCAAATCATCCAGGTACTAATGTTTATATCCGAAATCCACGCGGACGTAGTCGCGACCAAACGCTAGGCTATCTATATTTTTGTAATCAATTAATTATTGACTAATCTCTAGTGATTTCCATGTAAGCCTACTATATAGGTATAAATTGTCTTATCTATTACCTATCTATTTTATATCAGTTCAGTCCATCCAACGTTATCAGTATTTTATGAGTATAGTAGTTTATGAGTATTTTATGAAACTTGCATTTTATGAGACCCATGTTACCGGGGTTGTGGTCGAGCAAAGAGTGACATAAAATGGATATAATTATGTCAACGCCTCATCTTAACAGGAAGTGCGTAATGCGCCGCCTGCTATTTCAATTGCCATATTTTTGAATAGCTGTCACAAATTATATTAAAAGTAATTTTTATTTTTTATTATATGTTTGTAGTTTATTGACACATTATAAAACACTTTTATCCATTCAAGTATAATAGAATATATATTTAAAATTAACTACCTCCATCCGTGTGTCACTGCGGGGGTGCCAGCTGAAAATCAGCGCTGGGTGTTTTGACGCCTAGCATATGCTGAGTTGGTAACCTTTTCGGCATGGACATGCTCGACAGCATAAAATTTGTGTTTAATTCCTATTATATTGTTCTTTCTTTGTTTATTTTATTTATGCTGTCAGTGTTCTTGGCTGAATAAATAAATTTTCTTTCTTTCTTTCTTTCTTTCTATTTACCGCTTACTTCCTACTAATAAACGGTATAATCATTGTACGATTAAAATTATTAAATATCATTAATAGGTAATCACTTTCACATAAGTACAGTCAGAAGGAACAATATCTACTTACCAACGGTTTCAAAATATTTAATGGTAGCCATCTGACTATGTTGTTCTGCCTAGCTTTTTCCCAACTATATTGAGGTCAGCTTCCAGTCTAACTAGATGCGGCTGAAAACCAGTATTTTACACGGACTGACTAACATCAGACTTCCGCAACCCAGTTACTGGGCAATGCCGTAATCCTAAGGTTATACCGGTTGTTAGACTTTCGGGCTTCTGATTTTGACTTCCCGTAACGACTCGGAGGGGTCTCGATGTGTAACGAATGGTCCTATCCACGGAGTGACCGCAGCAAGCGCGCAGCTTAACTTCGCAAATCGTATGATCGTTAAGGTTGGTAATTAGCCAGGAGCCCCTCTATGGGAGGTATATACTATAGATAAATATAACGTCCATAGAAAATAATAACATGTAGCGTTTTGAAATTTGATCCTACATTATATTAACTTTCTCTAAAAGGGCTGATGGACGTTCTAGTAAGTACGCGTACTTGTGGCTCGACAATCTTTTCCGCCTGTGTGTCACATAGTAGTACGCGTACTTTTTAAATCGCCGCGCAAGTTCGTCGGAGTTCCAACAGATTTCAAATTATGTTCGTAGCCCGCTTTGGCTTGTATGTCTGTCATCTTCAGTTCAGACGAACTAGAATTGTGGAATTCTTCAGTAAGTAGCAGTTTTTGTTCGGATTTGTGCCCGGTTGATGGCAATACTCGCCTGTTACTATACACCTCTACCCAACCCTTCGGGGAATACAGGCGTGATATTATGTTATAGCTGTTTTCGACCACAACGTGCGGAACTCGACTTTAATAATAAATTCGCGACACGTGTGTACGTTGGCCGTGACCTATTAACAGTAGGATGCAGCAAGAGTCAAGGTCACGTGACAATGACCTTCGATATCTATACTAATATTATAAAGCTGAAGAGTTTGTTTGTTTGAACGCGCTAATCTCAGGAACTACTGGTTGGAATTGAAAAAATATTTTTATGTTGGATAGTCCATTTATCGAGGAAGGTTATAGGCTATATAACATCACGCTACGACCAATAGGAGCGGAGCATAAATGAAAAATGTTGCAAAAACGGGGAAAATGTCCACCTGTGCGAAGCCGGGATGGGCCGCTAGTTACAAAATAAAGGGTGATAGTGGTATTACATTAATAGTAGGTAGTAGTAGAGCTACTTGTGAAAGAGATAGCACCATACCTATTTCTATGCTGCTAAGCATTACCGTACTGTGTTTCAGTTTGCCAGTGAAATTGGCACACGAAACTTTTCATTTTTGTCTCTAATGTTGGCAATGCTTCAGCAACCCTGTTGGGGTTGTACGTGTTCATGGACTGCGGTAACCATTTTCCATCAGTAGGGTTAGCACAAACTCTGTCGAGTTACCGAGGTAAATGTACCTAACGTTAATGTAAGTGAATTTTGAATCGGAAATATTCGTTTCGCACATACCATTTAATTAAATTGAACACTATTCAATCTATGTATGAGACAGATTGGCCAAGTCGTAAAAAAATTAACCAAAATGTTATAGGACGCTTGTATTTTCGATTTAAAATTTGATTACATTAGCGATATGTTTTTCGATACTATATCGTCGCTGCGGCTGCAAAATCCGCTGTTTTTTTTAAGTTGGTCTTTGATGCTATTTTTAACCGACTTCCAAAAAGGAGGAGGTTACTATGTTCGTCTGTATGTGTTTTTTTTTTTTGTGTATGTTCATCGATATTTTCGCCAATTGTGAACCGATTTTAATTATTTTTTTATAATGGATAGGGTATACTTCGAAGGTGGTCCCATTTAAATTTGGTGAAGATCTGATGAAGAACTTCGGCGATAGACAATGGAACTCCTCAATGACGAACAGTACGCATATTGTGATGATGTGATTATGTTACGAGCAGCGTCTTTAGTTGGTCCAAACAAGTTTTAATTAAGGCCACTAAAATGGAAAAAATAAAAACTTTTTTACATAAAATTTAAACCGACTTCAAAAAAGAATAAAATAATTACCATATAAAATTAACAGTTTCAGAAGTCGGTGCCTTCAATTTGGTTCAGCGTGGATCAGCACCGACTTCTGAAACTGTTAATTTTATATGGTAATTATTTTATTCTTTTTTGAAGCCGGTTTAAAATTTTTGTAAAAAAGTTTTTATACACGGTTAAATTTTGATCGTTTTAATCCCGTGGAGGGTCGATCCGGTGCATGAAACACTATCGATTTGTAAAGATAAAATTAAAAAATAAAGTACTTTTTTTTTAAAAACTCGAATTAATTTTCGCATGAGTGAATAAATTATGCGAACCATTAGTAGGCACCATTCGGTTCTAGCAACAATGACGCGTACGCACAGTCAACGTGGACTCACAAAAATTAGCCAATCCTAGACCAAACCCCGCCCCCAAACCCTATTTGATTGGCAATGCAATAGGCGCGCGCCCCGCGCACCCCGCGCGCCAAGGGCAGCACAGGAGTACATGACCACGTCATGTAAATAATTCAGTTTATCTAAGACGTCATCGATGTGTTGTTGTTAAGATTATCCTTGTCGCGCGAAAGTAATGACGTCTCGTAATTACGCGTACTCCAACCTGGAGTTCCTTGCCATGGTGCAATTTTACGCAATCGCGGGTTTTGATGCGCAGGCGGCTCGGTGTCTACAGCGAAGCGAGCATAATGTACGTAATCACCTGATTTCCGTGTTTGGAGATCACTGGATTGGACGGGTTGGTCCAGTTGTTTGGCCAGCAAGGAGCCCGGACCTTACCCCGCTGGATTTTTATTTGTGAAGCCATCTTTTGTACAGAAACGAGCATCAAACTCGTGTACAAATGAAAAGTGCGATAGTAAACGCGTTCGATGTTTTATAAAGTGACAGAGAGACATTACATATTGAAATTAAAAGACAATTTAATTAAACGTGCAAAATTATGTCTCGAAAGGAATGGTTTGCACTTTGAACAATTATTAAGCTATCGTGAAGTATTAGCCAGTGATGATTCAGGGGTGATTAATTATTAGGTTTATAACAGAATTCTTTTTTAATCATTTGATTAGGTACACGTTTTTATGAACAATTATTACGTGTCGCTTAGTGTTAAATAAATCAAAGGTGATTTAGGTAGGTATGTAACAGAACTTTTTTTTAAATTGTGTAAGTAATTAGAACTTTTTTCTTTTTTAAATCATTGTAAATAATTTTGATTCCACATTATTAAATACGCCATAACTAGCAGGCCTGTAGGGATTTATTTTTACATGTACCTACCGCTTTTAGCATAATTCTTTTAATAGTATTAGGTATGGCCCGAAACCTAGGCACAAAGCAATTATGACGGTCCTAAGCCCGTAAAAGTATAAAGGAAAATTTGGAATCATTTAATTTGTTTACGTGAATCTCAGCTGAGCGCGAGTCAATAACCTTAACTTGATCGGGCGGAGTTAGGTAGTTAGGTACGCAACGACCGACGCCGACGTAGGTAACTAACTCGTGGCGCTACTGCTGGTTTCATGCATTTTGCGAGTATTATGTTATCACTTGCTATTTTCTTTGTTTTAAGAGTTACAATGCTGTGCAAGCTTTTGATGAATAGTATTTTGTAAGTTAAACCACCAGTCCAAGGGATTAAAACGATCAAAATTTAAGCGTGTATAGGTAATACTTCTCAAGCCACGCGCACCTGTAAAATCCGTTTTCTAATAATTTATTTGATTAAGAAAATAGCAAAATAAATTATTATTAAACGGACTTTACAGGTGCACGTGGCTTGAGAAGTATTATAAATAAAATAGAATCAGAGACCGATTTTCAAACAAAATACATAGCGGGTTTTGCAGGCGCAGCGACGATATGTCAAATGTTCGTGCTAGGCTGACAGATGCGCCATTGGCACGAGTGCAAATAAATTTTTAAAAAAATCTTAAAGGATAATTAAATTAATTTTTACTGAAAAAGTACTTTTATTTTTTAATTACAGCACAGATTACCTTGGTTACTTAGAAACTAGCAACAGATAACGTATCACACAATGACAGAATTTGAATTTGTATTTCGAAGCATACATTCTTTTACTCAGAAAACTGCGAAATGTACACAGGAGAGTGAGATTCATCATTCGAACATTCGACAAACGATGGAGGACCTGGTATGAAGGTGACTCCATGTCTTGTCAATGACCCCATTGCACCTTCAAACAACGTGTCATTAATGATCTTTTCGGCGAATATCCTCTGGTCGGGGGCCAATCTCTGAAGCCTCAAAGCCCAATACTTGGTGATCAATTCTGCTTCATTTTCGTGGCTCTTGAAGCTTGGCACAGATGAAGACTCAGCAATCCTTTTCTTCTTTTGAAATGGCCTGAGTCTTGGGATTTGGGAAGTAGATTTGATGCTCTGAAAAGACGTAAACGCAACGTTTAGACGTATTACAAAAAGCTAAAGAATAGTCTTGAGAGCCAGACTGTACGCATTTACCCGGCGTACATCTGGCGAGTTGCAGCGCTGAGTATTTTTCCCTGCCAAATCATTATCGACTTTGCTAGCCTTAAAATAATATCGTAAATCACCTTTCGCCTCTAGTCGCTTCGATACTCTCGAGGACTAGTAATTGTGTGTCTTTGGTGGAAAAAAAAAAGAAACTATGGCCATGAAGTTCTTGAGGTTATTTTGTTTCAGAACTTAAAAGTATCGATGCTATATCCAACAAACAACTTTTAGTCTGTTGGAGTAACAAATAGCTTTAACATTTTAATATTTACGTACTTACTTGAAACACAATACTAATCGAATGTTTTCGAAGACGATTTTTTCCTTATACCAAGAACAAAAATGTGACAAGATGAGAAAAAAAAATAGAAAGAGAAAGAAAGAAAGAAAAAGTATTTATTTTTTCGCCCAAGCGGACGCACACGTATGCTTAAAAATTAAAAAAATTAAAATTCTTAAAATTAAAAACTTAAAACTACAACAAAAATGTGTACTTAAATTTAAACATATTATTATAATTACCTACCTGGTAACCCAAACACAAAATAGTAAAAAAATACGAGCTTCTAATTTATAGTCTGTGGTGCATGGGTTACCTTTTTTTTTTTTTTTTATCGTAGGGAAATCCTCATGGACTATCCCCCGTCTGGGTCTGGGGAAGACGGGGGGGTGTGCCGGACTCTTACCGGCTAAAACCACCACGGTGTCCCTCCTTCGGACCTAAGGCCGGGGTCGCGGGATTCGCTATTGCATGCACCGCAACCCCGGCAGGTCTTGGTCCACCAATTACTGGTGGACCTCTCCACTGTAGGGCCCCACACCACGACCTCCTGAGAGGCGCAGGGGGCACCCCACATCACCGGCGCACCAGAACACATGGTACGCCGTGACCACCCCGGGGACCAAACAAGTACATGGGCGCCAGACTACCCCGTGTCTGGGCACCCCTGGTCCCCCTGCGACGGGTCAGGTTAGTGGCCCCGTCGCCTACCACTTTTCGGCCGCAGAGGATAGGGAGAGCGGCCAACTAAACACCGACACTCCTCTCCCCCTGCGGCCCCACCGCGTCCGCCATCTGACGGTGGCGGCCCTGTCAGGCCGCGGAAGGTAGGGAGAACGGCGCACCGTAATACCGACACTCCTCTCCCGCCGCGGCCTCCACCCTTCAGCCGCAATGCCTCCCATAAGACATCGCGGCCCTCCTCAGTTGCGATGTCGCCCAGGCGACACCGCAACCTACTTAGCCGCTACGTCGAGGGCTTCCAGGCCCAAGCCCCGACGAGCAGCCCCTCCTCGGGTTCCTCTTCGCTTCACCGTGGGGCTCGAAGCCACGGCTACTAAGCCCCCCCGCAACGACAATGCGGGAACCCACCGGGGGGGGGTGCATGGGTTACCTAGGCATCCTAAATCTACTAACAATACAAACATTTAAACGGTCACAATAAATAAATAATCGGTCTATAATATACTCATAATATCATCGACTTCTAAATCTGAACTCAATACACATTTGCCAAGAAGAAAAAAAAATAACTTTTTAACAAAAATAAAACAGACTTCAAATTGTCTATCTCCGAGGTTCTTCATCAGATCTTCACCAAATTTAAATGGGACCACTTCGAAAGAATACTCTTTCAAACAAAAAATAATCATTAAAATCGGTTCACAATTATTAGCAAAGATATCACGGAACATACATACAAAAAAAAAAAAGAACATACAGTCGAATTGAGATCCTCCTCCTTTTTGGAAGTCGGTTAAAAACTCAATTTACTTCAATGAGCATACACGCTTTTTTCTGTCACCAGGGCGGCGCCACTGTGAACTGAAGTAAAAAATACAAAACTGTCAAATTCCTTGCGATTCACCGTCATAATAATAACAATTGAATACTTAATTAATTTTATTTCAAACTGATTTTAGAATCCAAAGGCGACGGTGGCGCTGTCTGGCGGATTTTAAAGCCTCAAATTAATGTCACGGGTGCTCCCATTACTTTGATATCCGTGTTTTCCAACGACGCTGAAATAAATCTTCACCGGAAAGCCAATACTGCTTAAGCGCCATTTTAGGCCAAAATGAGTTATATATATACACGCTTAAATTTTGATCGTTTTAATCCCTTGGACTGGTGGTTTAATTTACAAAATACTATTCATCAAAAGCTTGCACAGCATTGTAACTCTTAAAACAAAGAAAATAGCAAGTGATAACATAATACTCGCAAAATGCATGAAACCAGCAGTAGCGCCACGAGTTAGTTACCTACGTCGGCGTCGGTCGTTGCGTACCTAACTACCTAACTCCGCCCGATCAAGTTAAGGTTATTGACTCGCGCTCAGCTGATATTCACGTAAACAAATTAAATGATTTCAAATTTCCCTTTATACTTTTACGGGCTTAGGACCGTCATAATTGCTTTGTGCCTAGGTTTCGGGCCATACCTAATACTATTAAAATAATTATGCTAAAAGCGGTAGGTACAACATGTAAAAATAAATCCCTACAGGCCTGCTAGTTATGGCGTATTTAATAATGTGGAATCAAAATTATTTACAATGATTTAAAAAAGAAAAAAGTTCTAATTACTTACACGATTTAAAAAAAGTTCTGTTACATACCTAAATCACCTTTGATTTATTTAACACTAAGCGACACGTAATAATTGTTCATAAAAACGTGTACCTAATCAAATGATTAAAAAAGAATTCTGTTATAAACCTAATAATTAATCACCCCTGAATCATCACTGGCTAATACTTCACGATAGCTTAATAATTGTTCAAAGTGCAAACCATTCCTTTCGAGACATAATTTTGCACGTTTCATTAAATTGTCTTTTTATTTCAATATGTAATGTCTCTCTGTCACTTTATAAAACATCGAACGCGTTTACTATCGCACTTTTCATTTGTACACGAATTTGATGCTCGTTTCTGTACAAAAGATGGCTTCACAAATAAAAATCCAGCGGGGTAAGGTCCGGGCTCCTTGCTGGCCAAACAACTGGACCAACCCGTCCAATCCAGTGATCTCCAAACACGGAAATCAGGTGATTACGTACATTATGCTCGCTTCGCTGTAGACACCGAGCCGCCTGCGCATCAAAACCCGCGATTGCGTAAAATTGCACCATGGCAAGGAACTCCAGGTTGGAGTACGCGTAATTACGAGACGTCATTACTTTCGCGCGACAAGGATAATCTTAACAACAACACACCGATGACGTCCTAGATAAACTGAATTATTTACATGACGTGGTCATGTACTCCTGTGCTGCCCTTGGCGCGCGGGGTGCGCGGGGCGCGCGCCTATTGCTTTGCCAATCAAATAGGGTTTGGGGGCGGGGTTTGGTCTAGGATTGGCAAATTTTTGTGAGTCCACGTTGACTGTGCGTACGCGTCATTGTTGCTGGAACCGAATGGTGCCTACTAATGGTTCGCATAATTTATTCACTCATGCGAAAATTAATTCGAGTTTTTTAAAAAAAAGTACTTTATTTTTTAATTTTATCTTTACAAATCGATAGTGTTTCATGCACCGGATCGACCCTCCACGGGATTAAAACGATCAAAATTTAACCGTGTATATATCGTTGGATTGGGTTTAAAAAATCCAATCCAACGATATTATATAACTCATTTTGGCCAAAAATGGCGCTTAAGTAGTATTGGCTTTCCGGTGACGAAATGGATACGCTATCTCGCCTAAGCAACATGTGCCAAATGCATTGACGCAATAAGGTTCAAACTACCGCTAGACAGTTCTCGTTGATACCGTGTTGTTCTTCTAAACACCGCACCCAGTACCTACGTAAGTAAATAATTATATCAATGGTGTTTTCCCACAATTTCACTGTATAGTGGCTCCTAATATATCAATATTATAGTGCCATATTTTTAAATTATGCAATATTATTGACAGAATTACGTTTGCACAGAGTTCGAAAAAAAACGAAATGATTTTAAATTAATTTAATTAATAAAAATAATATTACAGTTATAAGCCTATTGAACAACAATTCAAATTCGAAGTAGGCATATAGAATGTTTGTTCTTACAAATCAATGTACGAATAACAACTTGCGAAATCGATTGACGTCATTGATGCATCAGCGATTTGGTGAAAATAATAAGTATTGTGACGATACGAGCACTGGTGGCCCAGTGGTAACGGATCCGACTTACGAGTTGTATGTCGTGGGTTCGAACCCAGCCAGGTGCATTACTTTGTGTAATTTATTTCATCACCACTGCTCTCAAAACGCCGAAGGAAAACATCGTGAGGAAACCGGCATGTCCTAGAACCAAAAATTCGAAGACATGTGACATCTACCAACCCGCACTGGGTCCGCGTGGTGGATTACGGCCCATTTCTCTCTCACAGAGAGGAGGCCTGTGTCCCAACAGTGGGAACATTATAGTCTGATGATGATGATGATGAATAAGTATTGCTACATGACGTGGAACGTCAGCGATCTTCATAGAGTAGGTAGTAGTATTTTTTTTTTTTTTAATAAAACGTTGCCCCACACTAGGATTTCTCCTGTATCGTGGGTGCGTTTACAGACACAAATCTTCACATGCACTAACATCCAGACCCGGAACAACTATTTGTAGGCCATACAAATATTTGTTCCGTGTGGGAATCGAACCCACGACCCGCAGCGCAGACGCCAATCGCTTAGCCACTGCACCAAACGTGTCGTCAAAGTATGTAATTACAGTCTGTGGATGATAGTGAAAGAAAACAGGTAAACAAGGAAACTCTCAATATTCTTACTCAATATTATTGCGCCATACCTAATCTTGATAGTCTAGAGGCCACTTTGTCATCATAGTGCTCTCCCTAAACTTTTCGCCACGAAGATATAGGTAATAAAATCGGCCAAGTGCAAGCCGGACTCGCGCACGAAGGGTTTCGTACCATTATCTATAAAAACGAGTAAATTAATCACGTTTGTTGTATGGGAGCCCCCTTAAATATCTATTTTATTCTGTTTTTTAGTATTTGTTGTTATAGCGGCAACAGAAATACTTTACTGTGAAAATTTCAACTATCTAACCATCACGGTTCATGAGATACAGCCTGGTGACAGACGGACGGACGGACGGACAGCAGAGTCTTAGTAATAGGGTCCCGTTTTACCCTTTGGGTATGAAACCCTAAAAATGGAGACCACACTAAGAACACCTACTGAAAGTCGGAACATTTGACCTTGAATATTTACTTTGATGGTCTGTCTATCTCTTTCTAAATACCCTATTTAGAAAAAGATAGAATATTTACTTTGGAATTCTATTCATTTTTAAATAGGGTATTAGGAAAGAGATAGACTACCAAAGTAAATATTGAAGGCCAAATGTTTTGACTTTCAGTTTCAGTTCGTAGTGGGGTCTCCATTTTTACCCATACCTTCATGCTTTTCACTCACCAGAAACGATTTCGCTGGCGGCACTTTCCCCTGTCCGACCAAAAACAATAGCTCGTTATAATACCATAGACAAGGTTCTGTTTCTTTTACTACAGCACCATCCTTAGTCTCTTCTGCCGGTCTTCTAGCCTCAATCTTATGCCTCTCCTTATTAAAGTTAGTTCTTAAAATATTTATCTTTTTCTTTAATTGTTCTACCGTATAATCTGGCTTGTACGCTTTAAGCGTTTCGCATATCCGTATAAGAGTACGAATCCTTTTCTTTTTATGCAAATAATCGGAGTGTTGGCTGTCCCACAAATGGGGGTTGTCGCGATAAAGGGCGATTAGTACGCGAACGAATTCGCGTTCAGCCACTTCGCTGGATTGAGACAATACAAACACATCACTATTATCTGACGTCATCATAGACGCCATTGATACGATGTTGATTTTTGTCTATCAATTGGCTGGCACAACATTCAATTTTATTCAAACGCTAACAAAACACTTATTGAACCTATTATTACATCGAAAAACATTATAAACCAATGTTCAGATGTGTAAAAAACTGTTTTCATTTCATTTTAAAACAGAGGTATCAATGAATTGACGATTGAAACGTCTAAAGCAATGCATGAGCGCGGCAGACTGCAAAATTGACGGCCATTGCGCAGGACGAGAGAACTTGCGCAGGACGGGTGTACGTGTAAAAGAGAAACCAATATACAGATTTATGTACGTTTGAGTGAGATGACATCTGTATCCGAGTGTCGCTATCTGAAAAGCAATTTTATCGTACGAGGAATAGGTGCGATTGTCAATTATTTACTCAGCCTCAATCGTTTGGAATTGCAGTCAATTATAGAGTCATTGACAATTTGATTCATTCGGGGTATTTTTAGACCAGATTACGTCAAGAGAATGAGCAGCGTCCTACTGGCTACTCCTAGGTACTATAATCACATTTACGTCGGACTGTAGCCAGTGGCGGTCCAGGGGGGGGGGGGGGGGGTCGTGGGGGTTATGACCCCACGCAAAAACGTACACGTCAAATTGACAACACTCCTAAAACTAAATAGGTAATTTACAAAAAAAAGTAATATGACACCCCCCCCGCCCCAGTCTTTGGCTGCGACCGCACCTAACTGAAGCCATTCTTTGAACATTCCACGCTGGTAGTACCAACAATAAATTGTGAAGCCGTTGTTTGACAATTGTATGAATCTAACATAATTGTAGTTAGCCTCATTGGTCTAGTGGTGGCAAGCGCGACTGCTGATCGTGAGGTCCTGGGTTCGATCTCCAGGTCGGGCACTGTTATTGGGTTTTCCGAGTGGAATTCCTCAGTAGCTCGGAGTTTGGATTTGTGCCCGGTTGATGGCAACAGGCTCGCCCCCTATTATATGGGACTTAAACATAACGGCGAAATGAGGGTGTTACTATACACCTCTGCCCAACCCTTCGGGGAATACAGGCGTGATGTTATGTTGTTTTAATTGTAGTTACGTAAACCGACTGAATTCGGCATTCAGTTCATGAGCCAAATTTTCGGTTGTATTAAATTGATGTTTGAATGTGAAGGTAAGCCGAGTACCTATAGGTTCTGACACGTTCCGCCGAATACAAATAACCGGCCGGATACCCAACATGAGAGATCAAATCAAATCTAATCAAATCGTTTAATGCAATCCATAATGTACCCAATATATATAATAAACAATTATGGACCCTGTCGGGCACAGCAAATATTTAAATGAGAGAGAGAGGAAGAGCGCCCTATTAATTTTCCTTGTTACTTAAATTTAAATCAATTTGTATCCAATTAAGTTTTTTATATTTCCATTCATTTACTTATTCTATTAATATAACATATACAGTCTATATATTAATTAACTAATTATATCTAATATTGCTTATTTTAACGCTCACTTATAATTTGTTCACTATAGTGTAGTAGTATAATTATGAAGTGTAATAATATAATTTATTTTTCTTATTAAATATCTTTTATTCATAATTATGTATTAATATTGAATTTATACGTTAGATATTCGTGTACTGTGTAATAGCTTTTTTTTATTAGATATTGTTTTAATGTATTTAAAAATATACTGGTTTTGTTTACTTGTTTTATGTCTTCTGGTAGTTTATTATATATTTTTATTGACATGGAATATGGACTAGATGAGTGTAATTTAATGTTAATACCACGTATACCCTTGCCTAGCAAATAAATGATTTGATTGATAAATTGAGAAATACGACGAAGATAACGAATAATTACCGGCTTAGTAATCTAGTGTATTAGGTACTAGCCCTTGCCCGAAATTCTTTAAAAAAAACAATAATATTTATAACATAGTATAAAACAAAGTCGCTCCCGCTGTCTGTACCGACGCTTAGATCATTTAAACTACGCAACGGATTTTTATGCAGTTGTCAGCAATAGATAGAGTGATTCAAGAGGAAGGTTTATATGCCCCACATTAGTACCTATCTACATTGCACCCGTGCGAAGCCGGGGCGGGTCAGTGAGCACACAAAGTGTGCACAGCATGTGGGCGACACACATCAACATCAACCGATCATATTCAAACCCGGCCCTAGTTCTGGGTGATATATGGCCAAATATTCAAACGCTACTCAATTTTAAGTTGCCGTTAATTTCATGCTGTCACTGTCACTTCGCCTTAAATTAACAGTGACAGCACGAGACTAACGGCAACTTAAATTTGAGTAGATTTTGAGTATTCGGCCAATAGAGAATATCTTCTGAATATATCTACATGCTCCTATTTCTACTATGATATAGATAGAGAAACAATTCCAACAAAACTCGTTAGAAATCCGTTGAAATATGCATAAATATTCGTGCCATTTTACTTTACACAGACTAAAATTATACACTGTAATAATATTATAACATGCCCAGACCAAAGCACAAAAGTTATTCAGCCAGATGGCCCGAATTTCTCTAACAATGCGCGAAATTCATATTTCAAAATGTAAAAATTTGAATTTAATTCGAAATCTAGACAGAACTGGGCGACGGGCGCGTTCTAAGTTTGAAATTGCTTCCCATTCAGCCACTACTGCTGAACAATGGCCGCCGCAGCGAAAACGGAAACAGCGGAAGCAGAACCTACATTTATATAACAGAGATCCAGGATTTAGTGTTAGCATTTACCCTGTTACACTTTTATACTCTATTGGGGTTATTTCCATGCGGTTGGTATTCCACTAATAGATGAGTTTTTTTTAAGCTGGTTTGTCGAGAAAATCCTAAGCGAATGGTGAAGACAGGAGACTGTAAGCGGTTACGATACTAGGCTACGATACCTTTAAAATGTAAGGATACCGTTTTCTTTTAAAGGTTGGTCCGTACTTTTATTGACCATGTTACGATTTCGGTACTTAAGAACATCGAGTGGTGAATGAATCATCCTAGTGAAACGTTAATACTATCTGGGGCCTCAGTGGCGCTAGTGGCGAGGCGATTCATCAAAGAACACCGAATTTATGAGGTACCGTTACCGGAACCGATATACAGTTTCACATTTTTAGACTCTACTTTTCGGTACCGAAATATACAAGGTTAGTCGGAAAGGGGGTACTAAGCCGAAAGGGTGTTAAAGTACCTATAATAAGGGATTACTTTTGTTCTACAACTTTCCCCAAAACTCGATAGTTTAAGAGAAATAGCGTTTCAAAGATTTCATAAAAAATATGCTAAAATCTATCTGTCCATAGCTATGATCAGCTGTGTTTATTATTTAGGTCATATTTGGGGTCACGGATTTGGAAAATTAATTTTCTGAATTCATAACTATAGCAGGTATGTTTTTGTTTTTTGAAAAAACTAAAAGAGAAATCTTTTTGCATGCAAATAAAAATTAGGGAATTTTGAAATTTTAACACTTGCTTTAAAATATTTATCAGTGATACTATAAGTGGCCCGCGGCTTAGTACCCCCTTTTCGACTAACCTTGTATTTAGGTATTAGGTAACCAGAATTTAGATGTATGACGTCATACTGTTTTTTAAAGGTATCTTAATTTTCGGATCATTCAGTCCCTGGGTGAAGAACTCGAAATTTTCGCATTATTATCATAAAATATGGATTGTCACAACCTTGTTTATCACAGTCAACTAACTTGAGTATACCCAGTTCAAGTAGTCGGTTCTGACTAGAGTCTAGCAGTTTCCACTCAGTAACTGCTTATGCGTATTTGCCACAAAAAAGTTATTTTCTGTGTAGGTTACTCTACTAAAATCTTTATTTTCTTCTTTCGCAGGCGGTGTCAGATGAAATGCTAGTGGAGCTGAAGGCATGCTTCATGGAGGCTTATGACGATAATCAAGATGGAAAGATTGACATACGAGAGGTAGGTATTGTTAATATTATTATGGTCTATACACTGGATATTCATGGCACGAAAAAATAAAATGTAAACAACATTTGACTACTTTTAATAGAGATATTTTCTGTAAAATCGATGAAAATATGTTTCAAAAAGATTAAGAGAAAATGCGGGCTGCAAAATATTAATAATTTTGAATCGGTTTTTGCGATCTATTTCCGTCCCACCCCTCCCGCAAACCTTCCCAATTGAGTGCGAAAGAGACAACTGCATCCCGAACTGATTTCTCCTGTGCAATATTAGCGAAATCGTACTTTCGTATTTCCCTGTTTCCTTCTTCAAATCTGGATCGATTTTAATATTTTTTTCTGTAATAATTTAAGAAATACTTTGGTTATGTCTGTATGTTTTTCTTTTATTTTTATTCGTGAAATTTATTTGCCAGATGTTTGAAAACGGTGGTAAAACCGGTCGATTTTTGTAAAATTTAAACGTTTCTAGTTCTTTTAATAATTACTTTATTGACAAAAACAAAATATAGGGACATAGTGGTGGTAGATATATATCATTTATGGTAAAAAATATTTGCTCTAGTGACATTATCCAAGGAGGAAACTGAGGAATACGTTTATATGGACTAAATGCCAAACGCATTTCCTCGTAACATCACACAATTTATTTTTGTTAGAAATTAATGTTATGAAATATTTAAAGAAAATATCTCTATTAAGAGTAGTCAAATGTTGTTTACATTTTATTTTTCGTTCCGTTGATAGGGTGTAGTGTTTTCATAGAGGATTTTCAAATAGGGTTTTTGAATTTACGCGCACATTTGCACCTTTTTTTTTTTTTTTTCCTAATCGACTATTGTAGATGGTCTTGCGGACCTTTTCTACGTAACCTGGCTATTATTGGCGAGACCAGAAGGGTCTCCGAACCAAGCACATTTGCACCAATGACGTCCCAGTTTATGTCTAGAACGTGAGGCGAATAGGTGCTCTCAATGTGGAATACCTGTCCAAGGCCCAGGGGTCAAAACTATAATTATAGTACTTAAGACAATGGAAAGTAGTTTGTTCTTGACTTGTGTAGTATTTTTTTATCCCAAAAATAATCAAAACAACGGAAATTAGTCACATTACCCCTTTACAGTCAAAACAAATTGAAATGGACCGTAAATTAAGGCAAAAAGACTTTTAAAAGTGCTTTTTTATTTGTATTAATATAAATTCCGTCATTCAATACAAAATAAAGAAAAACAAACCTTATTTCAAGAACATTAATTTAATAAATAACAATGCATATACTTGTTAAACTAAAATTTCAGTGTATGTATTATGATTATAACATAATATTCTAATTGGGGTGTTTGAGGGTGTGCGTTAATTACGTTACATGTTGTATGAGAAAATGGAACACGACAAACTATTGTATGAGAGAACGGCGATTAACAAAAGGAATTTATAAGACGGATGTCAGTGAAAACGTCGGTAGAGGACGCCCTAGAAGGACATACATCGATGTTATCGATGATGTTCTCCACAAAAGACAGGTGCGTAGTACTCTCAACGTGCGTGTACGACAAGATGTATGAATGTGGATGAGGCAAAAGGAGTATGTAAGGTTCGTAGCATGTGGCGTTCTATAGTTTCTGCCTACCCCCATGGGAAAAAGGCGTGAGTTTATGTACCTATGTATTGCATAAGTTGCGCCTTTGTTTAAAATTGGTTAAACGTTACTTGATAAGTAATTTAATCTACTTACGGGTGAAACCAATAACCGATTATAATATAATTTTCTGAATTGATGTACATATTTAAATTTTTAACAGAAATTCAATAGAAGTAAGTAACTACCTCGTTGGTCTAGTGGTGGCAAGCGCGACTGCTGATCGTGAGGTTTTAGGTACGATCCCCAGTACGGGCAAAGTGCTGTTGGGTTTTTCCGTGTGGAATTCCTCAGTAGCAGTCCGAAGTTTGGATTTGTGCCCGGTCGATGGCAGTAGGCTCGCCCCCTATTACATGGGCCTTAAACATAACGGCGAAATGAGGGTGTTACTATACACTTCTGCCCAACTCTTCGGGGATTACAGGAGTGATGTTATGTTATGTGTTCAATAGAAGTATCTAATGACAGAAACCAACACCAATCCAGAGATTTTGAATTTAAATCGATTATTGATGTCAGTCGTAAGTAGATTAAATTACTTATGGGTAGTATTTAAACGAGGGACTGTAAATTAAAGTTTTAAGTGACAAATAATTAATTTACGTTATAGTATTACTAAGTGAGCGACTGACTGCGAGTGACGAGAAATCAACAGAACAGCAACTTACAAACACTAATTTGAGTTACTATGCGTGCCAAATAAGAATAGGATCGCGCTTGCTACAACTTCACACGATAGCTGTAAAATTGGTACTGCCAGCAAAAAAATACTATGAAAAAAAAAAGTTATATTTTTTTATTCATAGATTTCATTATTATTTACATTCATTTTTATGAAATGTTATTTATTGAATTCCATAAATAGATAATTTTGGATAATTTAATAACATTTGAAAACAGTACTCATTAAAGAAATGAACCAATATATATAGTTAACTTCACGAAATGCTACTGGTCACCCTAATATGTCGCCATAGTAATAATATAATTACTGTGTAATTAATTTGGCGTAAAATTCATAAGAAATACCAAAAAAGTGAACAAAAATAATTAAACTGAATATAATTTCTTTATTTACTTTTTTGCACACCTTACACTTTGGTAATGAAGTTCACGACTATTGCGGAACAAAATGGCGTCTTGACAGTGTTATTCTTATTTGGCACGCATAGTACTTAAAATACAAAATGAGAAGCTTCATAATATATGAGAGACCTAATACTTGCTTGAGTGTCAACGTTACGTCCTGCATTTTTTTCAATATTTGCCTTTGCGAAAGAGCAGAAGGCGCTTGGCGGCCGCTGCTGCGGCACGCTCGCTTCGCTCGCTCGCCTTCGCGCGTTGCGTGGTCGCAGTTCTAACCTAACCTAGACGTTACGAATTTGACAAACTGTTTATAATATTGAAGTTGCCCTCTCTGTATTTCTAGTCGCTCACTTAGTAATTCAGTCGCACGGCTAGAATTTTAATATCTGAAATGGATTAATCACAACCCACTTTTTGTAAGGTCGTTCCGGATTTTATTATTAATCAATATTCGTCGTTAGTTTAGTTAATTTTTCACTTACTCAAATTATACCGCTTAAGTTATTAAAACAGTATCTCATCATCAGTCGCTAAGTTTTTTTTATTCGATCGTTTTCTAGTTCCCCATTACTTATTAAGTAAGATGCAACTAGGGTTGCCAGGTGTCCGGCTTTTTACAGTCGTGTCCGGCTAAATATATACAAGGTTAGTCGGAAAGGGGGTACTAAGCCGCGGACCACCTAAAGTATCACTGATGACTATTTTGAAGCAAGTGTTAAAATTTCAAAATTCGATAATTTTTATTTGCATGCAAAAAGATATTTATTTTAGTTTTTTCAAAAAAAAATCGTACCCGCTTGAGTTATGAATTCAGATAATTAATTTTCTAATCCGTGACCCTAAATATGACCTAAATTGTAAAATCAGCTGATCATAGCTATGGACAGATAGATTTAAACATAATTTTTACGAAATCTTTGAAAAGCTATTTCTCTTTAACTATCGAATTTGGGGAAAGTTGTAGAACAAAAGTTATCTCTTATTATGGGTACTTTAACACCATTTCGGCTTAGTACCCCCTTTCCGACTAACCTTGTATATATAAGTTCGGCCTGTCCGGCTTTTGTTAGGCTTTTGGTCAACCCCGCCCCGCAAAAAGATGGCGATGATTCATAATAACAATAATCTTATTAACGCATCAGCTGCTGTGTAGAGTAAGTCTCAAATGAATAACAATAATACATACACAAATAAAAGTACCTAACCATTTTTTTTTCTTTTAAAAGCCAGTGTGTCAGACTTTCAGGGCAAAATGTCCGGCCATATATGAATCAGTGTCCGGCTTTTCTATTTTAGGACCTGGCAACCCTAGGTGCAACCAATTTGAAACAACAACTTTTACAATAGTTTGTCGTTTTCCATTTTCTCGTATATTTTTATTCCGTTGTCTTAAGTACCATATAGTTTTTGAACTCTGGGACCCAGCAGTATTCCATATTGAGAGCAGTATTCGTCTTACGTTCTATACCAGGGGTCGGCAACCTGCGGCTCGCGAGCCGCATGCGGCTCTTTCGATGTAAAGTTGCGGCTCTCCAGTTCCACACGCAAATGTTTAATTATTTTACTATCAAAACCCTTAAAATCGTGCAATAGATCCATAATTGAGTACTTATAATATAGTATGACTGAAATATACTGACTATGACTGAGAGATAGATATAGTAACTATATCTAAATATATTTTCGTTTAGTATTTTTTTAAGATAATTATTTTTGCTAAACGCCATTTCAAGGTTATCCATTAATTACAGGACAGCCTGTATAAGCAAATACTATAATATTGAAACGATTTTTTGTGGCTCTAAAAACTGTGAAATTTCGTAAATTGCAAGTTTTGGCTTTTCCGTCTCAAAAGGTTGCTGACCCCTGTTCTACACACAAACTGGGTTTCGACATTTACTGTATTTAAGTTACAAAATCAGCTATTTCCCAAAACGAAAACTATAAAGATGTGTACACAACTACAAACACGCGCGAACACGTACTGCAAGACCTATTTTGATAAAGATCTGCACCCAATCATCTTACGGTCCCTGTGGACTTCAAAAAAAAAACGTGCGCTAACATACTCGTACCTTCCATTGTTACAGTTAGCACAGCTGCTGCCCATGGAGGAAAACTTTCTTCTACTCTTCAGGTTTGACAACCCTTTGGAATCCAGTGTGGAATTCATGAAGGTAATGCATTATTAGAGTCTGGTAAATGAAAGCAGAGACTGAGTGCCTAGTGTAGCCTAGTGGTGTGACCGTATGACTGCCAAGTCATAGGTCTCGAGTTCGAATCCAAGGCCTAGCTTTTTCCCAACTATCTTGGGGTCAGCTTCCAGTCTAACCAGATGCGGCTGAATACCAGTATTTTACACAGAGCGACTGCCATCAGACCTCCACAGCCCAGTTCCTGGGTAATGCCAATATCCTAAGTTTAGACCAGTTGTCAGACTTTCGCACTTCTGACTACCCGTAACGACTGCCATAGATATTCGTATGATACCCGGGACCGAGCGTAGCTTAACCTCGCAAATTGTATGATACCCGCGGTTGGTTATTAGCCACGAGCGCTAGTAAAAGTAAAGTAAAATAGTAGGTTGGTAAACCTCTTAAAAATAGTAATTTACAAAAAAACAAAGTGCAATAAATTCTAATGTGCTCAACTTATTTTATTATTAATATGATCCCCCTCCCCCGCCCAAGTCTTTGGCTGCGACTGCGTCTGACTACCGCTACTACCATCCTTTTCGCTTAATCTCTTAGTTGACTTTCTCGACAATCCCGGGGAAAGTGGATCCATTCTTCATTGGAAACTGCAGGGCACTATAGGTTTTGGTAGTTAATTAAACACTATACTCTCTTCTCGGAACAAAAAATAAAATGTTATTAAAATTTGACTACTCTTAATAGAGATATTTTCTGTAAAATCTGTGAAAAATTTAAACTTACTTGAATAAGAAGTGTTTCAAATAAATTAACATCGCATAATTTATTTTTGTTAGAGTTTAATGTTATGAAATATTTTACAGAAAATATCTCTATTAGGTAACAGTAGTCAAATGTTGTTTACATTATATTTTTTCTTTTCGTGAATAGGGTATAAAAGTACCTTTTTCTGTTAGCTTAGTATAAGTACATTTCTGTATGAAAAAATCATAATAGGATTTATTTACCGATACATCAAACGTTACCCATTATAGTCTTAAGGTATAGGATATTCGGCTTATGCAATAACACTCCCCTTTTTGTGACGAATTCAAAACCTTAGACAACGAATTCATAAAAAAAAAAACGCAAAGCTCTCAAATCTGACAGAATATTTTTGATTTGCCTTACCCCGGGCACTCACATGCGCGCAAACATTCGTACATTGTACAGTGGGGGAACGAAAAGATTCGTCAGTTTTCAAATTCATTCCTTGCCCACATCGCGGGCACATGTTACCTTTTCAAACTGATTTACGGAACAGATCAATGCATGGGAAATTATGTTTAATTATTTGGTAGCAAAGATCAAAATTGCCTTTTGCCTCCATATGACGTAGTAATGCCATGTACTATGCGTGCCAAATAAGAATAGCACTGTCAAGACGCCATTTTGTTCCGCAATACTCGTGAACTTCATTACCAAAGTGTAAGGTGTGCAAAAAAGTAAATAAAGAAATTATATTCAGTTTAATTATTTTTGTTCACTTTTTTGGTATTTCTTATCAATTTTACGCCAAATTAATTACACAGTAATTATATTATTATTATGGCGACATATTAGGGTGACCAGTAGCATTTCGTGAATTTAACTATATATATTGGTTCATTTCTTTAATGAATACTGTTTTCAAATATTATTAAATTATCCTAAATTATCTATTTATGGAATTCAATAAATAACATTTTATAAAAATGAATGTAAATAATAATGAAATCTATGAATAAAAAAATATAACATTTTTTTTCATAGTATTTTTTTGCTGGCAGTACCAATTGGACAGCTATCGTGTGAAGTTGTAGCAAGCGCGATCCTATTCTTATTTGGCACGCATAGTAATGTCTATGATTTGATTTAAGGTGTTTTGTTGCAAAAACCATTACATTAATCAAATCGATGATTAAATAAATTGACATAGTGTCTGTCACCATTATAATTTATTTTAATATCCTGACAAAAAATACTTATATTTTCATTTTTAAATGTTGGCAATACGTAGTCAGTAAAATAGTTCGTTTCTTGCACTGTGCAAGCAAAAATAGACCTTAAGGTGTATAACATTTTCATTCTCCGACTGTACAAATATTTTCCGTTTTGTATTGAAAATGTTCGCATTACGAATGTCAGTCCCACACTAGTGGGTTCGCGTATTCGAGCGAATGTGAGTGACCGGGTCACTCAGACCATGGCAGACATGGCATGAGGGGCTAATGGCTAATTAACAATCACGCGGATCATATGATTTGCAAGGTTAAGCTGCGCTTGCCGCGGTCAGTCCATGGATAGACCATTAGTTACACATCAAGACCCCTCCGTGCCTCGGAGAGCACGTTAAACAGTCGGCCCGTGTGTCATACGAATACCTACGACAGTCGTTACGGGTAGTTAGAAGTCCGAAAGTCTGATTACCGGTCTAACTTTGGAATATCGGCATTGCCCAGTACCTGGGTAGTGGAGATCTGATGGCAGTCACTCCGTGTAAAATACTGGTATTCAGCCGCATCTGGTTATACTGGAAGCTGACCCCAACATAGTTTGGGAAAAGGCTAAGCAGAACAGTATTTTCAAGTATAGTACTTTAACTTCCAAAGAATGTTTTGTCGCTCAATCTTAATGTTTTCTTAATATTGTAACATGGTGTTATCTTATTTATTTTCCAGATATGGCGAGAATATGACACCGACGGCAGTGGATACATAGAAGCCGATGAACTGAAGGTAAATAAAAACACCGTTATCGTTATAGCCTAGTCGTGTGACCGTCGGGTCGGGGACCAATTACAGGTCTTCAATTAAAAAAAAACAGAATCATTCTAAAAGATTCTGTGAACAACACAGTACTGCCAACGAGAATGAAGGAACAACAAAATACCAAATAAAAATAGATTTTACTAAGTAGTTACTAATATACTAAGTATAACCTTAGGTGAAAAAGGTAAGGCTTTAGCACTCTCTGGTCGAAGACACAATTGTATTGAAGGAATCAAAATCATGCTGTTTACACACCTTATTAATGTTATTAATAACACAGTCAGTATCAGCAGTAATAGCCTAGTGGTGTGGCCGTCAGACTGCCAAGTCATAGGTCTCAAGTTTGAACCCAAAGCACGCACCTCTGACTTTTCGGATTCATATGCGTATTGTATAATTATCACTTGATTAAAAACGGTGAAGGAAAACATCGTGAGGAAACCGACATGCCTGAGAGATACTTCCCGACGGCATATGAAGCCAATTCAGAGGCCCATAGGCGACATAAACTCTGACACCAGGTTAGTCACTAACCACACGAAAAGAAGAAAGAAGATCGTTACTATGTTGCTAGTCCTCAATACATAATTAGCCCATTATTGTCCCACTGCTGGGAACGGGCCTCTTCTCAGAATGAGAAGGGTTTAGGCCGTAATCCACCACGCTGGCCTGATGCGAGTTGGCAGACTACTACATTGAGAACTTTATGTAGCCCTGTCAATTGTGCAAGTTTCCTCACGATGTTTTTCCTTCACCGTCAACGCATATGATAATCAAATTCTGATCCGCACATGAATTTGATAAGTCAGAGGTAGGGGCCGGGAGTGAACTCAGATCCTCCTGCATGGAAGACAAGCGTTCAACCGCTAAGTTATCACTGATGACTACCGTCACATTGGACAAATAGTTGCAAGTGGAATCCCGAACATGATATCCCAGGTTTTATTCCCAGGTCGGGCTCATAAGATCTCCGTTAAGAAATTATTTTAGCTGCATCCCAAGCTTGGAAGCATAAGAATGTTGCCATATGGAAATAACTCTATGCTTTCAGAGATCAAAGAACTGTATGTACAGTAGCGTAATGAAAAGATTCGTCAGTTTTCAAATTCAATCCTTTCTCACATCGCGGACACATGTTACCTTTTCAAACTGTTTAAAGGTCAAAGCACACATATCAAATCGGAAAGGGATCGTCACCGTATCAACTCAAGCCGTTCAGTATTCTTTGTATGAAACTACTACTACTGCAACGCACACTAATCGGAATCGTAACGTATTCGCCTCGCCTCGGGACAAGCTCACGGACCGCGGTGCGGTGCGTGGTCAACTTGGTTCTCGCGCTTACGGCTCGTCCCCCCCGCGCTTACGTCTCTCCATACCCGAGCTTACGTCTCTTCGTCCACCCTTGCCCCTCTCACCCCTCCCGTGGCCTGCCTGCAACACACTACTGTTACTGCGAGCCGTAAGCGCGGCGTCGCCTAGCCGTAGCCGAGTCGACGTATCGGAGCTGCTGATCCGGTTTTAGTTACGTGCTTACGTTAGGTTGACGCCTGTTTGACGGCGAGGCGAAAGGCGATACGGTTACGATCCCTTTCCGAGTTGATATGTGTGCTTTGACCAGAATGCAACAGACCAATGCATGGAAAATTATGTTTAATTATATTCGGCAACAAAGATCAAAATTGCCTTTTGCCTCCATATGACAATGTAATGATTTGATTTAAGGAGTTTTTTTGTAAAAATCTATTCGTAAATCTATTCGATGATTAAATAAATTGACATTCCTAGTGTCTGTCATCATGTCACCATTATAATTTGTAATATCCTGTCAAAAAATACTTGCATTTTCATTTCTATAATGTTGGCAATACGTAGTCGGTACAATAGTTTGTTTCTTGCACTGTGCAAGCAAAAATTGACCTTATGGTGTATAACGTTTTCATTTCCCTACTGTACATATTGTAGGTACCGACCTGATATTTTTAAATCTTCTATCGTGTCTAGGGTTGCAAAATTACGTAATTTTACCGAAAACGCTGGTAAAATACGGGTATTATTACGGTAATTTATATAAATTACGGTAAAATTACCGGCTACTTATGTATGGTGAATGGTGGTATGATGACGGCGCGCGCGGAGATTATAGTGCGTGCGTACTGTGTGGGACGTTGCCGATTAAACACAAACAAACTTAGGTTAGGTAGATTGAATATGCTGCCCTGCCGACAAACAGACTGTCTCCCTCGAACCAACCCGATCAACTGACGCCGCATGCCCGCGCGCCGCGCGCGGACCGCGGTCGGTGATGATCGGTCGCAATGAGTGACTGGCTCCATCTGTTCCACGGACTCGGAACTTTTCTTATTAGTAGTTTAATTCGTTTTTTACCCAATCCTACCGTATTTTACCGTAAAATATAATATTTTACGTAAAATATCGTATTTTACCGAATTTTACGAAAATAATTTTACCGCTTTACATCCCTAATCGTGTCAGCACGAAATATAAGAGAATACATTGAAACTTCACTTTTGAGACAAACCTACTCAATTTCTCACTGCAACTCTTGTTAACCAGAATCTACATTGGCGACGAACATTTGACGTACACCAAAGACTTTCAATATAAAGTAGTAGCTTATATTACGATACCTCAGTTCCAAAGTGTAACAATTCAGAAACAGGTTTTCATGAGACAGGAAACAAAGAGTTGTTACTGTATGAAAATAAAATAGTCTAGACTTAGGAAAATATATTGGGTGTAACAATTGAACTACCTACATTCAGTTATTGACTTGTTACTCTTTGGAAATAGTGCGTAATCGTTTTGGGAACAATTTCTCACACTTATCTGAATTTCACTAAATTTCGAATTTGTTACACTTTGGAACTGAGGTATCGATTTAATCTCTTTGACGTATACTATTTTTTATTTTATTTTTAATTCTTTGGGATAACAAACAATTACGGAATGGCATAATACAGCTAAAACATGATAAAAAAACCTACCTTATTTAACACCGTAACCAACACCGTTATCCACAACTTAATCAAACAGAGTTCGAACAGAAAACAAACAATAATTTTAAAACTATGAATCAAAAACAAGCAGCCAACAGTACGGTTTTTTACACCACAGTCAATTGACATAGGTACTTTTTATGAGCTGCACAACGCTACTAAGTTCAAAAATGAAGGGTTCATTAGAAGGATTATGTTTTTGAATTATTAATAGCTTACCTACCTACCTTCCTGCCCTGGTCCCAAGTTACTTGGGGTCGGCGCAATATGTTTTTCTCTTCCACTCTTCCCTGTCAGCCGTCTCATTATCATTTACTCCCTTATCTTTCATATCCTCCCTCACACAATCCATCCATCTTTTCTTAGGTCTCCCTCTCCCCCTCCATCCATCAACATTCATATTCATCACTCTCTTAGTCACATGTGTTTCATCCCTCCTCAGCACATGCCCATACCAAGACAAACGCTTTCCTTTCAACTTTTTTGTCTTATGGTGTAAAATACCCTATCACAAACTTGTATGAAGTATGACATTATTTTTGTGTTGTGATGCAGACAATGAAAAAATGTCGACATCTGTATAACAATCATTGTAATTTTTCATAATTCTACGAAACGGAGCACGTTCTCCCGCGTTAGTTCTACATGTCTTAGGTGCCAACAAAAAGTACGAGTATGTACGCGTAGCTCTAATACGCCGAGGTATGCGCAAGTAAATTTGATGATTTGATTACTATCGTAAACGTATCGCTAATGTAAGCGAATTTTGAATCGAAACAACTGTCCTATAACATTTTGACATGCACAATTTGTATCATAACTTATGAATAAAGATTTCAATTTAATTTAATAGTATGTGCGAAACAAGTTTTATGATTCAAACTTCATTCTTATTTCATTTCTTCATTATTACATACGTGACAGCCCTCGTGCTTGGCGTACTGACGGAAAAACGCGGGAAATGTTTAAACTGTTTTGAGACCTTCAACGAGATAATATAATAATAATTCTTAAAGAGATTAAGTATCAAGACTTGGCACACGAGGTTGTCGACATGTGGGAGGTTGACTCAGCAGTTGTTGTGCCGATAGTCGTTACGGCCAATGGCTTAATAGCCAAGAGCCTCGACCAACACCTGATGAGGCTCTCGTTGGGCAGCTGGGTCAAGGGCCTGATACAGAAAGCGGTACTTCTGGACACGGCGCGTATTGTTAGGAAGTTCCTCTCTCTGAGGCCCTGACCACCGGTAGCTTGGACCCTGTTCCCGATGCCGGTGGGCTACTATTTTTTTATATTTTTAAATGTTTTTATTTTTTATAGAAATATTTAAAAATGTTATTAGTATGTTAAGTTAATGAATAAAGAATATTCTTTATTTCCTGTTTTACAATTTTACAGTATAAGCACTAGGTACGTGGTATATAACAAAACATGGTATCCTATAAATTGTAGGTTTATACATAGTTATAAACCACCGACACCCAAGCTAAGATTGGACTTGTGTTATGGGTGTCAGGGCTCTCTAAATTGACACTATTAAGACAATATAATGTACGGAGTTTTATAGAGGTTAATCAGAAAAGAAAATATGAGGAGTAGGAGAAAATTTGTCTGATTCTACTTCCCATTACAACACGGAGCAATTTAATTGCCTATTATAAATAAGCATTGTTAAATAAAACACTGTGTAGATGGTACAACTTTATTATTGCATTCAATTCTATAGTCTTTATAACGTCACAATGTGAAAACCATTAAAAAATCAAATCTATACTAATATTATAAAGCTGAAGAGTTTGTTTGTTTGAACGCGCTAATCTCAGGAACTACTGCTAGGAATTGAAAAAATATTTTTGTGTTGGATAGTTTTTTATCTAGGAAGGTTATAGGCTATATAACATCACGCTACGGCCAATAGGAGCGGAGCATAAATGAAAAATGTTGCAAAAAAGGGGAAAATGTCCACCCGTGCGAAGTCGGGACGGACCGCTAGTAGTATATAAAAATCCATTAAAAAAGCTTTAAACGGTTTTATCTTGCAGTACCCCTGCAGCATCAGGATTTGTGGATTGAAGGTTAAAATGTTTATAATGTTGTATTGTCATGGGAATTGAATTTGTGTGCGAAGTTTCAAGAGAATCGGTTAAGCGGAAGTAGTTGAAAAATCTGTCGCAAGATTTGAATCAAACACACAAAATATACAAAGTGAAGCTAATTAAAACCGATTAATAATTAACAAGATTGTTCTCTTCTAGAATTTCCTCCGAGATCTTCTGAAGGAAGCAAAGAAGATCAATGACGTTTCAGAAGATAAACTAATCGAATACACGGATACCATGGTATAGTATCATTCATCATTCCAAACTAACCAAATTCGTAGTTAAACATTGGCCAAACTAACATGCTTTTGGATTAAAAACCTTAATTAAATTCGGCACAGCTCAATTTCCATTGAAAATGAAATAGAAAACGAAATTATGTAATTCCTTCAAACCTCGTGATGTACTGCTGACATAGAGACCTGCGCGGGAAACTATTGGATGCAATAAAAAAAAACAAGAAGTAAACACGAGTTTTAGCGCCCCGAGAAAATTGCGCGGCTATCGCTCGTCGTGCGGTCATTTAACACGGGGCGCTAAAATGCCTCACGTTAAGAACACAACATGTTACGTCTTGAATTTTTTTTTATTGATTCCAAAATTATCTCGTGCTGGTTAAATCTATGTCAGCGGTACATCACGAGGTTTGAAGGAATTACATGATTTTACATCCTGTAGATTACCTTTTCAATATTTTTTGTCATTTTAAAATTAACTTAGTTTACTCTTACGTAAAGTTATCATCATCATCCTCCTGCTCTTATCTTAACTTATTTGGGGTCGGCGCAGTATGTCTTCTTCTTCCAAACATCTCTATTAGCCGTCATTTCAGTAGTCACCCCCTTTCCAGCCATATCATCTTTCACACTATCCATCCATCGCTTCTTTGGTCTTCCTCTACTCTTATAACCATCCACATACATACTCAATACTTTCCTCACGACATGTTCCTCGTTGCTCCGCATCACATGCCCATACCATGACAACCGGTTTCCACACAACTTCTCAGTCACCGGCGCCACTTTCAGGCTTCCTCTTACATACTCATTTCTAATTCTATCCATTCGCGTAATATCACACATCTCTCTTAGCATTCTCATCTCAGCTGCATGCAATTGCCTTTCTCCTACTTAAAGTTATCGTTTATTTGAATTGTATTCTAGAGCCTATAACGTTGCTTTTAATGTTTCATTTACAGTTACAAGTTTTCGACTCAAATAAGGATGGCAGATTACAGCTATCAGAAATGGCAAAGTGAGTATATTCGTGCAACACCTGCGATATTACTCGTCAAAATTTTGGTTTTTTATCCTACTTATCAAAGTTCAATGTTTATAAAGCCAATTTCCGCAAAACATTATCAGATAATAATTAATTTAATCAAGGAAAATTATACAATAAACGGTTGTGGGAAAATATCATAATTTTTTTATTATTATTCTGAGGTATCGCAAGACAGATTGTAAATCTGATTATTTAGGTATCGCCCAGCTGTGCATCGTCACTAACATAACATCACGCCTGTATTCCCCGAAGGGTTGGGCAGAGGTGTATAGTAACACCCTCATTTCGCCGTTATGTTTAAGTCCCAAACCCAATAATAATTTTTCCGACCTGGGGATCGAATCCAGGACGTAGGGGTCATGACCCCCCGAAACGTACACGTCAAATTGACAAACCTCCAAAAATAGATTATTTACAAAAAAAATTGTGCAATAAATTCTAATGTGCTTAACTCATTTTACTGTTAATATAACTCCCCTCAAAATCTTTGGCTGCGACCGCGTCTGAGGCAGGGTAATACCAATAGGAACGAAATAAAGTTTTCACCCTGACCGTTGATTTTCGGGTCCAAGCGGTTTCATGTTGGATAACTTTAAAATAAATTTAATTAACTCGCCTTTGGTCGTCTCCACAGAGATTATATTGATCCGAAATTCTGAACTACGTAAACATATCCAGAAATAAATTGGTAGGGAGGTACTCTCGAGTTCCTATGCAAAATGTTTCGGAAGTTTCAATTAAATAGCTGAAAGGGTACAGTCGGCTAAAGTAACAAGTGTAAAGGCAACTAATATTAAATTCATAGGAAAAGACAAAACTACTTACTTAGTAATATTCCAATATTTAGTTTCGAATTTCCGAATTACTTCTTTTAATTACTGCTTTATGAGAGCTATAAAGGTACTTGATTTGAGTAGAATATCCCAAAGATCTCAAACGAATCAATTTCATCCGTCAATATTTTCTTTCCCCATTTGATAGAAAATGTGAATTTTAAACAGACTATCGATTTATTTAAGTTATTTAAATTGTGCTTGTATGTTTCAGACTGCTCCCCGTAAAAGAAAACTTTCTCTGTAGACAAGTCTTCAAGGTGAGTGACACTTCATTTCCCGCCATTGTTCAACCAGACGCCATATTGCCGATATGCATTATGAAAACATAAATTAGGTTAACGGGAAAAGGACGCATATTCTTTTTTTTTAAATGGTGGTTTTCATTAACTGCTTATTTTTAAATTTAGAATTGAAGAAAACATTCAGAAGCTGAAATATAGTAATAATATTTTGGATATATATTTTTAATTAAACTTTCTGGTTATTAATTTTTAAAGGTTTTAATTTTTATTCTAATGTTTTAATGGCAAAAACAGTTTAAAATGAATTAGCTTCACTGCAACGGCCACTAAAACATCCGTATTGTTATAAATTAATGTGATGTATATGAACCTACAAAAAATAGCTTTACTAAAAATTATGTAGATTCCTACAATTAATTAGGTTTCACGGAGTTTCACGACTAGAATTTTGAGATCAATTCCATACTTGTGTCGCACAACATGTAGTTTATTTTTGTCATTTTAAGATTTAATTTGTCTCTATTTGTTTTATTAAAATTACCATTGTTATTAGATCAAATAATTTTAATAAGTTCTATCGTAAATTGTTTCTACACAAACTAAGTATTAATGCACAGTAATTATAGCAATTTTTTTTTTTCAAGCATCCCTTCGATAGAATTAGACAACAGCACATTTCCTTTCCATTTCGTTTTGCTTCTAATAAAAAATATCATAAACCCGAAAATAATTACTTTTTCTCCTGGTTGATTTAAATCAGACATATTACATTTTCATGGCATTAATATCAACATTGATACACCTAAATTAATTACGTCATCAAGTACATACATAGACTAATTGCCAAATGCTCAAACATTAAAAAAAAAATTAAGTTGCAGGTAAATCTCGTGCTGTCTCTGTCACTCTTAGGCGAAGTAACAGTGACAGCACGAAATTAACGGCAGCTTAAAATTGAGTAACGTTTGAGTATTTGGCCATTAGTCTATATTATTCGCAAGTACTGTTCTGACACGCATATTCTATATATAACAAAATTACTACTTACTTTGAAAATGTATGATCATAATGGGTTATACCTACATTTATGAGGCTAACATATTATGTTAGTTTCTCTATTATTTCACTTAAAATTAACATCTTACTACTGTACTCACATTTCAATCGTTTTTTTTTCAACAGTATTATAATGTACTTTTAAGAATTATTATTAGTTCACCAAAAATAACATTATGAACATGTTTTGTACTTTTCATATTTCGTTGTAAAAAAAAATTGTACGTTTCCCACACAAGTCAAGCCAGATCTTAAATCAATAATAGACAATACTCAGTACCCTATTGCATTTCTCGAGGAAAGGCTTGACAAACCTCCCGTAAAAAAAAAATTAAAATGTAAAAAATAAATAATTATGTAATAAAATATTAGCACGTTCCTATAGTTTGTTTGCCTGTCTGTATGTCTGTCTATCCTAACATTAACGCTTATGTCTGCACTCTGCACTCCTAGGAGGGCATAGAGGTGAGTCCTCGAGCTGCATTTACACGCTGGCCCACGTTCGGCTCCGAATTACTTCCATTTCTCTATAAAAAACTTCATGGATGATCTGTGGTGGGCGTAATTCCTTATCGACCAGCGCTGGTTTGCCAGCGTTTAAATGCAGCGTCACTTTTATTTTCTTGATAGTAACACAGAAAATATAAACACAATCTAATAAAATTACTTTGTCTGTACAATTGCTAATAATAAAAACTTTCTTTACTTAGTTTGCACAAGCGAAATTTTCTAGATCTAGATAAGCTTAACTTTGTTTTTTTTTTATTAATTTTAAGTATAAAGTATAGGAACTTAAACTATTAAGTGAACAGCTTTCTTTCTTGTGCACCGAAATAACTTTACCAATACATTTTAGATTCCCAAGAAAATATTTTGGCACCCAACATGGTCCCAAGTTTTAAGGTGTTTTTGTTGTTTTGACACTAATACAAATTGTTTTTATGTTATCAGGGCGCAACAAAACTTACAAAAGACGACATTGAAAGGGTCTTCTCTTTATACGATAGGGTAAGACGTTTTATTATTATTTGTAAGGGTTTTGAGTGTACCTACAGTACGGCCAATTTATCTTGGCTACTCTGAACATCGTGAGGTGATTGCAAAAAAGATTTTTAGTAAAGTTTATACAAGGTTAGTCGGAAAGGGGGTACTAAGCCAAAAGAGTGTTAAAGTACCCATAATAAAGGATAAATTTTGTCCTACAGTTTTCCCCAAAACTCGATAGTTAAAGAGAAATATATTTTCAAAGATTTCGTAAAAAATATGCTAAAATCTATCTGTCCATAGCTATGATCAGCTGTTTTTACAATTTAGGTCATATTTGGGGTTACGGATTAGAAAATTAATTTTCTAAATTTATAACTAAAGCAGGTATGTTTTTTTTTTTGAAAAACTAAAATAAAAATCTTTTCGCATGCAAATAAAAATTATCGAATTTTGAAATTTTAACACTTGCTTTAAAATAGTCATCAGTGATACATTCAGTGGCCCGCGGTTTAGTACCCCCTTTCCGACTAACCTTGTATAATAGTTTTTACAGTAACCATTTTCTTCACGAGTGTACATGCGTGAAAGTTCGCAAAGCCTATGTTCAGAGTAGCCACGACTCGTCGCCCGAACTGTACACACAGACCTACAATCTACTTTTTATAGTTCACAATGGGGGTGCTGAAATATATGACGTTTCTAAAAGAGATTGAATCCGTATTACAACGAAATAGAAATAATAAAACACTAATGTAATTAAATGTATGATTATATTCTCCTTGAAATCTATCAGATCTTGAAGTCATCTTTCAATTTATATTAATTGTAAAGGACATTTTGGATCAAACACTAGACAAAATACAAACAAGCAGAACATGTTGTCTTAAGAGGAAACGCGGGTTGCAAAATATCAATAATTTGAATAGGTTTTTGCGATCTATTTCCGTCCAACCCATCCCGCAAACCTTCCCAATTGAGCGCGAAAGAGACAACTGCATCTCGGACTGATTTCTCCTGTGCAGTATTAGCGAAATCGTACTTTCGTATTTCCCTGTTTCCTTCCTTCCTAATAATTTAAGAAAGACTTTGGTTATGTCTGTGTGTTATTCTTTTATTTTTTATATTCGTCAAATTTGTTTCTAGTTCTTTTAATAATTAATTTATTGACATAAACAAAACACAGGGACATAGTAGTGGTAGATATATTATATCATATGGTAAAAAATATTTGCTCTAGTGGCATTATCCAAGGAGGAAACTGAGGAATACGTTTGTAAGGACTAAATGCCGACCGCATTTCCTCTTAAGTATTTTTGTTATAGTCCGCGCGCAAGTGCTAGTCACCTCCTGAGGTATGTGAACGGCAGGAGGGGGGTGCGCACGGTAGACAAGACAAACCGAACCGACAGAGCGGCGCTCTAGTTACGAATAGAATTACCATAATAAGTAATTTCGTTTATGAGAGAGTTACCATGATAAATATTTTTTTCTTTCGAATATAGTGACATATCGATTTACGAAAGATTTAAGTAGGTAGGTATACGATTTTTTTGACATTAATATTTTGCCAATTAAAGTGCTAAAAATTTGAAATATACTAAATACAATAGTTTAATGCTGACCGGCTTAAAAAAATAAAACGGCAACACTATTAGAGCGCGTCTATTGTTTTGCACCCCCCTTCTGCCGCTCTCATACCTCAGGCGGTAACTAGCACCTACGCGCAGACTATATGACTGCTACACAGTACAATCAGTAGCTCTCGAGTTGTTAGGTACCTAATTATTTAATTTCGAAAAATAATAATTTTCACACCTCGCTTTAAATTTTTGCTCCTAAATAAAATGTTTAAAAATCGAATGGTGTGAAAAATTTGCATTTAATGGTCGCCCATTTAACACAATTTTGTATGCCTACCAGATGTACACATAGCGAAAGAGTTAAGTATGCACGGCCACCGTCATATTGTACCTATTACATTATTGTGTGTGTAGTAATATTTTTACTTACAACAAGAACTTACAACACGCAAAAGTTAACTTGAGTCCCGAGCGGAATCCGCGCTCCCCTCTCGACCCCCGCGCTGCTTACCGTTCTCGCCATCGACAGTCAGTACCGCGCGCTTACATCATGCGAGTGAAGTCTCAAGTTAATTCTTGCGGGTTGTGCATAAGAAAATCAGCATACGCATAACTCTGTCTATTGATTGGAGGACCTTCAGATCTCGCTAATAACTGCCCGGTTACAAAGAAACGGGCCGCAAGACAATCTAAAAGCAATCGAATAGAAAAAAAAGTACAACTGTCAAAATTCAGATACAGGCAGCCTTTGTCCTATCAAATCTGTTGTCGTTCATACAATAATAATTTTTAATTTAATTACTATTTTTAAGTAGGTCCATTATACATTAAAGTTAAATTCACTGTACAGTTAACATCACGATTTATATAACATTTTACATTTCTCAATGTTCAAAGTTAAAGAAAGTCGTATGAATGAAAGTTTCGTGAAGAAACTAACTCAATTTAAGTTAAGGTACCTATCTAACGAAGATGTTCAATCCGTTCCAGGATAACAATGGGTCAATCGAGAACGAGGAGCTCCGGGGATTTCTCAAGGATTTATTAGAATTAGTTAAAAAGGTTGGTATTTTTAACGAAACTTTTAATTTTAGCTTACGTATCCTCTTTACATAATATAAAACAAAGTCGCTCCCGCTGTCTGTCTGTCCCTATGAATGCTTAGATCTTTAAAACTACGCAACGGATTTTGATACGGTTTTTTTTAATAGATAGAGTGATTCAAGAGGAAGTTTTATATTCCCCACATTAGTATCTACATTGCACCCGTGCGAAGCCGTGTTTTCCTCTTGAACCACTCTATCTATTGCTGAAAACTGCATTAAAATCCGTTGCGTAGTTTAAAAAATCTAAGCATACAGACAGCGGGAGCGACTTTGTTTTATACTATGTACAGATAAAGTTATTAAAATATGTTAACCCATCATGTGTACGACAATTATCGTCTATATAAACTTAAAGATCAGACAAATTCAAACAAGTTTCTTTATGCCGTATCTAATCACCTACTCTACTCACTCAAAAATAAGATAATGAATCCCCAATTCATTCAACAACTCCATATTTCTACGTTTACATAGGTACTAGCTTCATCATCATCTTCTTCTTCATCATCTTCGTCATCATCATCATCAGCCTATAATGTCCCCACAGCTGGGACACAGGCCTCCTCTCTGTGAGAGGGAATGGGCCGTAATCCACCACGCGGGCCCAGTGCGGGTTGGTACATGTCACATGTCTTCGAAATTTGGTTCTAGGACACGCCGGTTTCCTCAACTAGCTAGCGGTTTTCGGTACTAGCTTAATTTATCTAAAATAATAAACACCCACCATATCTTTTTCAGGATTATGACGCTCAAGACCTACTAGAGTTTGAAGAAACCATTCTCCAAGGCGTCGAATATAGCAGTGAAGGCAAAATAAGCAGAAAACAACTCACAATGATACTTCTAGCCCTTGCCAAGCATCATCAAGAAGAAGAACCGGCTACTCCATAAGTGTATCCAAACGCAACCGTCACTCCGTCCCAATATCCGAACGAATTTCTAGCGTCGCGAAGTTTTGACACATTCAGCGCCATCTTGGCAGGATCTTGAATTTATTTAGAAGTTTGATACATATGAAAAGATCACTTGTTTGGTTTTAAGTTATTTTTTCTCGTTATTTATGTTATACTAGCGGACTCTGCAGAAGTCGTCCTGCCCGGAAAAGCATACCGACAGCAGCGCCACCTACCGGATCCAATTGTGTTTTCAAACCATCTAGGAACTCGTTGAAATATACACACAAAATTTCATCCAAATCGGTCCAGCCGTTTAGGAGGAGTTAGGTGACAAACACGCGTACAGAAAAATTATATATCGTCACCGGAAAGCCAATACTACTTAAGCGCCATTTTTGACCAAAATGAGTTAAGTATATATCTATATCGTTGGATTGGATTTAAAAAACCCAATCCAACGATATATATATAACTCATTTTGGCCAAAAATGGCGCTTAAGTAGTATTGGCTTTCCGGTGACGATAATATATTAAACGTTAGTCGAGCAAAATTGTACGCTATTTCAATCATAGACACAAACTTTAAATCGGGTACATAGTACCTTCACTATGAAAGCTCTTTTAAATTGGATACGTATTAGGCTGGCTTTACACTTGTAACTTTTCCTCACGTAAGTCCCTTACGTAATTAACTTACGATACATTTCCAAATGTAAACTCTCTTGTAGGTAGCTTATCGACTGATTTGTAAAGTCGAATTAATTTTCATAAGTCACTTACATACATTTTACGGAAGCTACTTAGAAGTGTATTGGCGGTCTTACGACGTTTGCGGTGAACTGATGTCAATCAATGGTAATAGATCCCGTAATTCCCCACTGATTTTGCTCCTATTTTCTTTCATAGGGCATGGCTTGTTCATAAAAAAAATATTAATCTTCCTCTTAGCCTTTTCCCAATTATCTTGGGGTCAGCTTCCAGTCTAACCAGATGCGGCTGAATACCAGTATTTTACACGGAGCGACTGCCATCAGACCTCCGCAACCCAGTAACTGGGCAATGCCGATATCCTAAGGTTAAACCGTTTGTCAGACTTTCGGGCTTCTGACTACCCGTAACGACTATCATAGGTATGACACCCGGGACCGACGGCTTAACGTGCTCTCCGAGGCACGGAGGGCTCTCGATGTGTAACAAATGGTCACCCATCCATGGACTGACCGCGGCAAGCGCAGCTTAACCTCACAAATCGTACGATTGGCGCGGTTGTTATTTAGCCACGAGCCCCTCATAAAAAAAATATTAATATTTACAGTATTTTTAACGTTTTATTTTAAATACCTAATTCTTGTGACGCTGATAGTGTTAAAACAACAACCACATTATGGGCTGGGATAAATAGTTGTAATATAGTTTATGTATTAGTCGACTAATTACATTTTGTTCTCACTATGCCATAGTTGGATCCAAGTAATGAGATTGTGGCTTTTTATACATAATGTTCTCGATTTAGTCAAAAATGAAGCACAATCTAGCGGTAAATAAATTATAATTAGATAGTATTTGAGTCATTATCACACGTATTATTTTTAAATTTATACTTTTTTTTATACAGGCTGTAAACGAAATTATGTAATCCCTTCAAAGCTCGTGATGTACTGCTGACATAGATTAACCCAGAACGGAACCCAGTGTTCTTAAAGTGAGGCATTTTAGCGCCCCGAGTTAATTGACGACGCGGCCAGCGATACCGCGCAATTCGCTCGAAGCGCTAAAATGTCTCACGTTAAGAACACATGTTTACTTTTTGTATTTTTTTTTATTGATTCCAAATGTATCCCGTGCAGGGTTAATCTATGTCAGCAGTAGGCACGAGGTTTGAAGGAATTTCATGATTTCGTTTACACCCTGTATACAATATTTTATGAAAGATTTTGCCTAATATCATTGACTAAAGGTAGGTTCAACAGTTTAGAAACCACAATCTCTTTTAATAAGTATTTCCTACAAACACTTTTTGTCACTCACATAGGGTTGCCATCCGTCCTGGTTTCCCCGGATTTGTCCTAGTTTAGAGGGCATCCGGGGAGCGTCCGGGCGGGGACTTCATTTGTAGTCCAGGTATAAAAATTTAAAGTCTTGGGCCGCCGGCGACACATTTGTGTGTCGTGTTTTTTATTACACTGACTGTGTTTAAAAATACCTGTTGACATGTCCGGGTTCTGGGTTCTTAAATCCGGAGTTTCCATGCGTCTTGTCCTGGTTGCCAAATTTTAGAGATGGCAACCCTACACTCACATGACACTTTTTCATATCATGTAACTCTTTTTACAATGCGCGTCAAATAATTAAAACTAAGATGGCGTCGACTGTGTGATCTATGTATGTGAGGTACAGGTCATATGATTCGTTATGATGAGTCCAATAGATTGCCCTTGGTGTTCAGGGTCTGATGATGGAGCTAGGAGGTGTATAGTGGAACTCTTCAGTAGCTACTAGTAAACCCCTCAAGTTTGGCAGTCGACGTCATCTTAGTTCTAGTTATGTGACGCGCACTGTACGAAAATATTAGTAAGTGTTGTATTTTTTTTAATATTGTTAAAAACCATCACTGAAACTCGACTAAACTATTTAGCACGACTATTTATCGTATCTCTGAAGCATAATAAATTATTTTACTTCCAATTTTCTTATTTTCAAGACTGTGTTCCACATTAAAAAGCATAAGACACGTAAAATAAAGTGCAAATAAGTTAATTATAGAATATTATATACATGATCATCTACAAAGCCAAATCAAATGCCAAATATTTTAAAACTAGCAATTTGATCGACTCTTGGATAAAATGAGAATTAGACACGCCTTCTCACCCCGTCTGAGCCCGTCGTAAGGGTCATAAGGGTAATAGAATTTTAAATTTGGAATAAATTAGAGATGGATAACTTCAAGTGGACTCGAGTATTGGAATCGATTTAAAACTTTAGTCGAGTCGACTTTAAGTTTAAACTACTTCATTAAGAAGTCTTGCAAGTCAATTTATGCACATTTAGGCTCAATCCCATCTCTAGGTTAAAGAGCTGAAATTGGTCGTTCCTAATTACTGTTTAAGCTACCTAGTTTTACTTTATTTTGTAGTCGCTTTTCCCTTTAATCATAAGACCTACGAAAAACATCAAAATCCTAACTCATTTCTCATAAAAAAACATTCTTATCATTCTCTTTTTCATTTTTACCAAGAGATCCTTTAAAAATATTTTCATAAACCATTTTAATGGAAAATCTAGTTTAACATTACAATATTTATGAAGATTCTGATACGTACATAGGTATTACTACATATCATTCCAAATCACTTCGTCTAAGCACCGTTTTTTGGGAAAAATACTGTTTTAAATTATTAATAAGCGTTGTTCATTTAGATTTTAACAATTTTCTGTTAAAATTGTATCACTGGCGACTTGAAGCTGGCAAATACGACAACGACACGTTTGGTGCAGTGGTTGAGCGATTGGCTTCTGCGCTGCGGGTCGTGGGTTCGATTCCCGCACGGAACTAATATTTGTATGGCCTACAGATAGATGTTCCAGGTCGGGGTGTTTGTGCATGTGAAAATTTATGTCTGTAAACGCACCCACGACACAGGAGAAATCCTATTGTGGGGCAACATTTTTAGTTTTAAAAGAAAACGATAGAATAGTAGTTTTTTTAATCATATCAGCCTATCGAAGACTACTGGGCTATTGGCTTCTTCGACTTATACATCTAGCCTCGCCCATCTTGCTTCTTTAGGTTTTTGATTCATCTTGTTTAAGTGCACTCCAGACTGCATTTACTGATCTGAGGTTCTAGTCAGGGCCTCGTCTAAGTAACTTCGAAAAGTTGCCAGTCGATTTTTGTCAGTTTCTAAAAAAACCTATCCAAAATATTAGAATGATCTTAGATATATTCTTAATAAAGGCACAGCATGACTAAAGTCTGACTTACTATCCCATTTTTTTTTCTCGTTGGCAAATCTTCCTGGATGTCCCTCGCCCGGGGAAGGCGACCCGTCGGCCGGACTCTGACCGGTTAAAAACCAACGGTGTTCCTCCTCCTGACCGTTCGACTGGGGTCACGGGACTTACTATCCCTAACATTTGATTTTCTAATAACCATAATAATACAAAAATCTAAATGAAACAACGTTCATTGATAAATCTTTGTCATAACTTCGCTTATCTACTAGTTAGGTAATATCAGTCTCCCAAATCTATTTTAGTAACAAAATCTACCTAATTCCTCTCTTATGGTAACTTACCTAAATACCTATTCAGTTTTACTGATATTTAAAGTTTTCCAGTTTGATAAAATACAACACAACATAACATAACATCACGCCTGTATTTCCCGAAGGGTTGGGCAGAGGTGTATAGTAACACCCTCATAATTATCGTCATTATGTTTAAGTCCCATGTAATAGGGGCGAGCCTATTACCATCAACCGGGCACAAATCCAAATCCCGCGCTGCTACTAAGGAATTCAACAAGGAAAAACCCAATAACACTTTGCCCGACCTGGGGATCGAACCCAGGACCTCACGGTCAGCAGTCGCGCTTGCCACCACCAACGAGGCAATAAAATAAAGAAATAGAAAAGCGTATCTATGTAATCAGAATTCTACCAATCTTAGAAATATTTTTTTTTCATATTTTTTACAATAGGCCGAATTAAATATGTAGAATAAAATTAATAAAATCAACATTTAAAAAAAGATCTGGATTTTTTGTTGGTCAACTGTACTTACAAAAAAGTTTCAAGTTTTTACTTACGTATGTATGTTTTAACATAACATCACCCCATATTACATGGGACTTAAACATAACGGCGAAACAAAGGTTTTACTAAACACCTCTGCCCAACCCTTCGGGGAATACAGCCGTGATGTTATGTATGTTTTAAATAAAAAATAATAACCTTGAAGTCGGTCAATAAAATATTTACCTACGCTATATTTTTTTAGACTGGTAATAAACTAATTTACTCTCAATGTTAATGTCCTTGTAATGTTTATCTAAAACCTTGGATAAAAGTTTTACCTTCCAATAATTACGAAAGTCCATTATTATGTTCATAGGTACTAGACAAGTACTTGTGGGGCAGACGTTTAGCTAGAATTTTCGCTACTAATCTAGGGTCGCCTGTCTGTATAATCAGATGCGGTTGAATATTAATATTTTACAAAAAACGAATGCCCTCTGACTTCCGCAACTCGTTTACGGTTTACCATTCTATACCTATACTGAACAAACTTGACATGTATTTTTATCTTAAAAATGTATAGTATTAAATATTAATTAAAATTCACAAAACGTTAGAATTATCCATATTTTATGAATATTCAAACGTTTTGTGAATTGAAAGCAATATTTCACATTTTTAAACACATATTTTCTATAAAAGGCACATAAAGATTGTTTACATTTATTTAAATAGTAGGTACTTAGACGAACGGAATAAAGTACTTTCAAATCGTATATCTTTCTAGACTATATTGATTCTTCTTTGTAAAAAGGTTAAATCACATAACCACCACAATAAGGTACTGACATACACTTAACGAGAAAGTTAATATCCTTAAATATGATAGCGATAGCGACACTGATTTTAAAATTAAAAATCTAAATTCCGCTCAAATATACCTATCACTAATTCGAAATAATGTGGCCTATTATTAAGAAATTCTCAAATTCATATTTTTTGTCTATCTAGTCTATGATCTATACGGATACCTTGCCTATACCTTATCTTTCGTCCATTAAGTGTCAAAGAAAAATTTTAACTTTTACTACGACCTATCATAAAGTGCTACAAAATCATTAGAGATTATTCGATGTAGCTTTAAAATGTCTCCTTAGATTTTTCTCTTAATGTCTTCGCTTGATAATCCTCGTGTAGATAGGCAGCTTATAATAAAATGTGATAATAAAACAACTAAAGATCTTGGTACCTATAAATTATTATTATTAACATTCACTTTTTAAAATTCAGCAAAAATATCGAAATGTTGCGATTACAAAAAGGTTTTATGCATCCAGTTTGTTTTATTTTATTTTTCAAAACCACAAGCGAACTTTTAGATTTATTTTTGGCATGTATTTAAAATTAATGAAAATAACAACAAAAAGAATGCTTTCCATAACAAAATAAAGTTGCAGTTTAATTAGAATACTCTTAACTATAAAAATAATGGTTCGCACTATAATCAATCAAAAACCACTTATTTCTTATTGGAAACTTTGAAGTTAGAAGCATTAAAATTATAGTGCAAACTATTATTTTTAAAGTTGAAGTTAGAACATATTTTTAAAGTGGTAACTATTATTTTTAAAGTTCATTTAGGTATATCCGTTTATTTATAAGAACACGGTATTAAATACTTTGCTTATTATTATATATGAATTAAGTCACATGAGTTGAATATTTTTATGTATTTTGTATTGTAAATGTAAGTGTAATAAAAATGTAATATAATTAATTTGATGTTTCCCATAAGTATTGTTTTGTAATGGATAAAATAATGTGATGTTAATTAGTATTTTGTATAAAAAGGTCTTGATTACTAGAAAAATAAAAAACAAGCTTAAAGAGATGGGTAAAGAAATAAAAGAAACTACTGAAATAATATAATTGATAGAATAAAGCTTTTTTTTATTTTTCTAGTCCGAGCTTAAATTGATGTTAAATATTAATAATGAGTATAATGTAGTTATTGTTGAAATACCCTGATTGTGTGTAGCGGCCTTTTGTACATTATTTAAAAAAAACTATGCCGTGGGCAAAATAGATAAGTATGCTGTGTATGCTGGGGGGCAAAGTCTTGGTGATTGGTATTTAAAAAGTAATGACGCAAACCAGAATAACAATAGTTGCCTGCATACTTAACTTTTTTGCCGCGTGTACTTACCTACTTATATTTTTAAATATTAACAAATCTTAAATCTGTGTTGTGATGGTATAACGTCTAGCTTTAAATATCTACCTATGAGTTTAACATTTAAATCTTACGCACAATGGAACATCGCTCAAGTTAAAATACTTGTTTTTAACGCCAAAACTATTAACATTGATTTTGTTTTTTTTTATAATTCTTGTATTTTATAGCAACGATAGTTTTTTAAATTTCATAATTGGAACTGAACGAACGATATGAAAAAAAGACATGGAAAATTAAATTTATTACAAATTAAAGTGCTTCTGGCGTTTAAAAATGTTACATATTTTGATGTTTCATTGTATTTCTTTAGTCAATCAAAGTGAAAAAATTCAACGCTTTGTTTAAATGCAGAAGGTCCATCAAAGTAAATTCTACTTATATTTTCATAGACATTTTGAAGTACAATGTCTCACCACTTTGGGTACCTACGTGGACCATTGCGTATAAAACCATCAGTAGTGTCTTCTTTTTTCAAATTTTGGTCGTGACAGGAAGCACAGTTCTTAAATGAAAAATAAATCGGATCTAGAACACAAAAATAGCTACGTATTGATTATAATTATTTATTTATTCATTTATTTCTTCGCCTGGCACTAAGTGTTAAATGTAAGGTTGGAATACGATGATTTTTGTTATAAAATGTTTATATTTGTAAATCTGTTGTTTCATTTTCTACTGGATACAAAAATACATACAATATACTGCATACAAATTTCAAACAATTTCTAGCAGCGCGGTCGATGCGCCACATTCTTGCGACTGAGGCATGACTGTGGTGGTGCTTCTAGAAATTGTATGAAAATTTGTAGTGGCGCCACAGTGCAGTGGCACCACTGCAACGTTTCCTCAAACGTCTAATTTGAAGGCACTGTAAATTTAAATAAAACGAACTTAACATTTGTGGACAAATGCCCTTCAAGCAGCGCCGCCATGTACTGCCAAGGACACCGTGTATATTCCTGTTACCACTATTTTTACTTCGTTTAAAAAGTTACTAGTTATTCTGTCGATACATTTTCAATTTTAATTTAGTGAATATGTCCTGAATTTCAGATTGGGCACGTATACTATCAAATTCACTCAGTTTCCTTAAGCTTGAGGCTACGTAAATTCCAAATGCCTCAATATCATCTGGTTGTCTATATTTCTTTACTATTTTAATTTTCTCGCTGTCTTTTAGCTCCATTTCAGTGTCCTTTGGTTTGCTGGCTGATTGTGAATCTTCTTCAGTACCTAGTGATTGAAATTATATATTCGAAATCTTTTGTGTCGTTTTTAACCGTTACCTATATTGTTTTCTTCGATGGATTCTGTGTTGAACTCCTCATTCTAGAACAAAAACATTTGGTAATGTTAATTACAGGATAACGTCCTACATTATTTTTATTCCATAATGAGTTCTACACCCCAAGACTTCCCATGAAGGTTACATGATCCTTTTAAATTAACACTTAGTCAGAAAATCACATTTTTATTCTCCCTATGGTGTGCTTGTCTTGAACTGCGTTCATGTCCTTGTACCTATGTTTTTTTACCTTCAGGTAGTTACTTACTGATATGGCTGTGATGTGGAATGAGTTGTCGAAGGCAGTTGCCCACGGTCTAGCGTTTTCCTCTTCTCTAAATTTCGTTTTGATCAATCAATCAAATCAATCTAACTTTTATCAGTTCCTGTAATAATAATTTCTATACGACCGAAATCTTAGAATTCAGCTGATCAAAGAAAATGAGAGTAGGTGGGTACCCTATTTAGAGTTAGGTAGTTAGTAGTTCCCATGGTATGATAAAAGAAGGTATTCTCATTTCCCTTTCGAATATGACCCGTAATGTCCTTATTACGTGAACCTCACGTTAGGTTCGACCTACGCGTCCATTTGTGATATTTTCCCACCAATAACTACAATGTTGAAGCTGAAGCTTATTGGTTCTTCAATAACTATGACGTAGTATCGTACAGTCACGTGATCTAGCTATCACAGGAACTGTCTTATTTTATTATACCATGGTAGTTCCTATCTACCTCTACTCACTATCACTATAGCCACAGATTAATGATTGTAATAATTATAATGTCTATAGCTCGCGACTCGCGCACACAGAGCCAAGCCAGATATGGAAGATACGTCGCCTATTTTCCGCCGTTACACATAATTCCATATTATAAAAATCTCAAACCGTACACATTTAACCAAAGATGCGTTACTAAAATTCCTCGAGTAACTTACGCAACGGAAGATCGGCGACGGCGACGTACCTATCTTCCGTCAGATGTGGCTTGGCCCAGAGTCCGCTGTTATGCATGTCTAAACAAATATTATAAAGGGGAAAGTTTTGATTGAATTTTGCATTGAATAGGCTCTGAAACTACTAGACTGATTTGAAAAATTCACCATTAGAATCCTCCATTATCCCTGATGAACATAGGCGATAGAATATTTATGAAAAAAAGGGCGAGGGCACAGCTATCCTAAATAAAACCCTCTTTACGCCTATGGATCTTCGTTCATCCTGTTCAAGAAATATAGATAGTACTCAAGAGTTCAAGAGATCCTGTTCGTGCATGAAATAGGTATTTACTGCGAACCATAAACAATAATCACTTATTCGTTTTTATATACATACATAAACTCCCGCCTTTTTCCCATGGGGGTAGGCAGAAAGTATAGAACGCCACATGCTACGACCCTTACATACCCCTTTCGCTTCATCCACATTCATACATCCTGTCATACACGCACGCCGGTTGAGAGTACTACGCACCTGACCTTTGTGAAGAACATCACCAATAACATCAATGTATGTCCTTCTAGGACGTCCTCTACCGGCGTTTCCATTGACGTCCGCCTTATAAATTCCTTTTGTTAATCGCCGTTCACTCATTCTCTCAACATGACCAAACCACCTAAGCATGCTCCTTTCAATTTTTGTCACAACATCATCTTTTAAACCGCAACTTTGTCTAATCTCATCATTTCTCAATCTATCATTCAAAGTTACACCGCACATACTTCGCATTTGTTCGTTTTTATAAATTCTTAACATTTTTGATCCTAAATTATAAGGTACACAGGCTTTAAATTATATTTTTCAGCAGCTTTTTAAATGTTAATTTGTTTTCCAGCACGTCCATAATTTCAGATGCCATTGCAATTTCGTCGATATGTCTATCGTTCTTTCTTTTGTAATTACGAACCATAGTCCTAGAAAAACACACATAACATAACATCACACCTGTATTTCCCGAAGGGCTGGGCAGAGGTGTGTAGTAACACCCTCATTTCGCCGTTATGTTTAAGTCCCATGAAATAGGGGGCGAGCCTGTTGCCATCAACCGGGCACAAATTCAAACTACGGGTTGCCACATTTTGCCTGACCAGGGGATCGAAACCAGCTCACGATCAGCAGTTGCGCTTGCCATCGCTAGACTAACGAGGCAGTAAAAAAATGAATAATAAAATAATTAAATCATACATCAGGGAAGTTAATATGACCTTCTAGAGTTTCTAGACAGTTGCCAGTTATTTGCCAGTCGTTAACTGTTACTAGTGTCGATACTGTTACGATTGACAGGACTAAACTAAATTAAGAGTGTTTGTCTCTTTCTGTTACAATAGAAAAAGAAAGTTATGTGCGTTTAGTCTAGTTTAGTACTGTCAAAATGTGCTACAGAATCGATACCATATTCCATACAATCATAGTGATAGAGTCCGCGCCACCAATGAAGTCCCTTTGACGTGGCGCTAGTGTCTATGCCATTGCATCACATTGCATTCAAAAAGATGTAGTTCCACAATTTTCCGCGGGACTTCTTTCGTGACGCGCACTCTAGCTTGCAACTTGGCCTGTCCGTGGGTCCGTGAATCACAAAGTACGTACATACCTACCATCAAAATACTTCAATGTTCCCCGTTAGTTGACATTGGTAGGCACCCAAAGTCGACTTGTTATTAACAACAACTATTATCAAGTAATTTCTTACCTTATAACGAAATATTTAATTTTATTATATCTGTCAATCAATATTTTTTTGTAAGATGTTAGTTTGCAAGAGCTCTATTAATAATCTATACATATACAAGGTTAGTCAAAAGGGGGTACTAAGCCGCGGGCCACTTAATTTATCACTGATGATTGTTTTAAAGAAAGTGTTAAAATTTAAAAATTCGATTAATTTTTTTGCCATGAAAAAATATTTTAATTATAGTTTTTTCAAAAATTCTTAATCCCTGTTTTAGTTATGAATCCAGAAAATGTAGTTTCTAATCCGTGACCCCAAATATAACGTAAAATGTAAACACGTCTGATCATAGCTGAAGATAAATAGAATTTAGCGTATTTTTATGAAATCTTTGAACAGCTATTTCTCTTGAACTATTGACTTTAGGGGAAAGTTGTAGAACAAAAGTTATCCATTATTATGGGTATACTTTAACACCCTTTCGGCTTAGTACCCCCTTTCCGACTAACCTTGTATAATTACTTGTCCTGACTGATTTATCAACGCAAAACCTAAACCACTGAAGCTGAAAATATGAAATTTGGACAGTACGTTCCATTTATGACGTAGCATCCACTAAGTAATGATAAGTATTTGGAAATTCTACCCCTAAGGGGATGAAATGGGATGGAAGTTTTTATGACAATTCACGTGGACGAAGTCGTGGGCTAAGTGCTAGTAGGTATAGTATAATAATATTATGATTGCCCACATTCACGGCTGGGCTTCTGCCATTACTTAGTTGGCGCGTGTTGCGTACAGCTCGCAGTACGTGTTAGTCGGGGTGCAAAAATAAAACAGTTTGATTAAGTATTTGTAAAGTGTCTTGAGACCCTGCGGCGGCGACCATATTATACTGTTATTTGAATAGAGCACGGGTAGTGCTCTGTGCGACGGGGGAAAACGAACTTTCATATATTAAAATGTACTCTGTGAAACGACCTAATTCCGATAGGAGCGCGAGAGCAAGAGAAAAAGTAGTAGAAAGGCTTTTGCCAAGCAAATATGAACTCTACGTTGGCGGGTGTTGTAGCACGGCGGTCCGATGTTTTGGCGTAGTGGTAAGGCGTGTGTGACGATGTTGTAATAAATATTCGTTCTTTTTTTTACCTTAATTTACAATAACACAAATAAACGTGTAAGATCGCAGTGGCGGGGTCTCAATACGTATTTATTATAAAAACACATGTTACCCGCCATAAAATGTTTTTCCATAGGTACGTAACAGCGGGATTGGCGTGTGTTACTGTGTTTTGTATTAAACGAATAAACTGTATATACTTTAAGTGCTCTACTTGTCTATTAACATGCCTCGACTACTTCTATGCGTGCGCCTACAACTGCTACAACTGCAATTATTATTGACTTTGAGAGCGTTTGTGATAACTACACTCAATAAACCCGACGCCACGCTACACGTTATATTTGGTAATTTGATGAAAAATGAGAGCAAACGCCACTATCTTTGCTTTTTCATCTAGGGAACTATAAACGCATTTATACAACGAAGAACGAACGGCGCGCGGCGTTGGGATTCGTCACAAAATCAAAATCCTTCACAAAAAAGGAAATGTTTAAAGGAGGTTTTAAAGTAGGTATGTTTAAGGTCAATTCAACATAAAACACAATGACAAATTATTGCAACTCAACCACATACAAACCTCCAAACCAAGAGTTATTTTAGTTTAGTACACAGCAATCAAAGGAGTTGAGACGATACCATAGATATTATAGACAGTACATTTGCTTTTAAATGAAGTTTTTACTATGGCAACACTATTATTCCGCCATCATTAGAGAAAATCGGCGTATTGGAAGCCGCGACGCGTGGTATTGGATTTAATAAATCTTGTAAATACATTAACTAAACCACCATGGGAGTCAACGTTGAAACCGTTTCTCCCGGAGACGGTAAGTTTATAAAAAATCAAACTATACATTGTTCGTGACTTTCATGTTGCCTTGGTTATTTTTTCTAGTTTTCTGCAAAGTTTATCGCTTTACTTGTTTACTATTCTCAATATAACGTCATTAACAATAATTTAAAGTAAATCCCTTCATTCATGAAAGAAAATACTATTGTTTTACCACAAAATTTTCTTTGCGGTCATCGCACTGACGCCGCATCACCTCGGTGCTCGGTGGTATCATTTTGTTCGTCAAGTCATTTGCACAAACAATGACTAATCCGTTTTCAATAATTCGTTTCAATATTTATTTTCGTAATAATCTGCTAATACAGAGCATTTTCGCGTGACTACTCATATTCACGCTTGTTACTATTTCTAGCAGGTCTGGGCTGTTGCTTGAGCCTTTACTAGATGCGTGGGATCGGTTTGAACCACGTGCAGTGCTAACGCATTAGTATAATCATAATTTCGTTCAAAAATCACATAATAACCTACTTACTATGACTACAGTAACATAAAATTTCCTTTGGTTGTTGTCTTATCAATTTATGCATTAATGATAAGTGTGTAAGTAGTTTAAATCAGATAACATAAAATAAACAATGCTCGTTGCCAGTCAATTCTACATTACGATAGGAACATTGGATTTGCTAACATAAGACCATTCAATTCATTATGATGTACTTACCTGACCAGTATATTTCAACTGCCTAATGTTACCCCGGTCACTCACATGCGCACAAACATTCGAACATTGTATTAATGATTACCATTTTGTATGGAATATGTTCACATAGTCATTGCGAATGTAAGTCCCACACTTGTGGGTTCATGTATTTGTGCAAATGTGAGTGACCCGGGTCAGAAGTCAAATCAGAGGCCTTAAAATGTCATATTTGGTAAATCATATGTTTTATAACTGCAAGTAGGGTGCACATCAAGTTGTCAGTCATCATGTAGCAACTGACTGCAGCTTATTAACTGCCTTTAACCTGCATTAGCAGTTGTACAGTCCAGTTGCAGGCCATTCTTGCCTTACATTGTTACACTAGCATTGTTTTGATACCAAAATGTGGACTTTAGAAGAGACCTTGATGTCTTGAGTTTCTATCAGCTTTTCTTCTCAGAGCTAGTTAGATAGGATATTTCGGTGCCATCTAGTCTTAAAAAAGCATTACATTGATTTGATTTTTTATCACATCATTTCTCAATCTATCATTCAAAGTTACACTGCGTATAAGTACTTCACGAAAAACACATTTCCACACAAGTTATAAAATTGTAAAAAAAACAAATTATTATTTTCAATTTATTATAAGAAAGAAAGAAAGAAAAATATATTTATTTCTCACAGATGCAAATCATTATTGTAAAAAATATTAAAATAAAAAAGTCAACTGCAACAAAAAGGTGACCACTCAGCAAAATGCTGTGCTATAGCATGGATCACTATAAAATACGAATTTTTATGCTAATGTTTCATACCATGTTTTCCACAGAGTCTACCTACCCAAAGTCTGGGCAGACCGTAGTGGTGCACTACACAGGCACGCTGACCAACGGCAAGAAGTTCGACTCCTCCCGCGACCGTGGCAAGCCTTTCAAGTTCCGCATTGGCAAGGGAGAGGTCATCAAAGGCTGGGACGAGGGTGTTGCTAAGGTGAGTTGTTGACATCTAAATTAGATCTGCATATTTACATAACATCACGCCTGTATTCACCAAAGGGTTGGGCAGATGTGTACAGCAACACCCTCATTTCGCTGTCATGTTTAAGTCCCATGTAATAGGAGGCGAGCCTATTGCCATCAACCGGGCCAAATCCAAACTCTGAGCTGCTACTGAGGAATTCCACACGGAAAAACCCAATAACACTTTACCCGACCCGGAGATCGAACCGAGGACCTCGCGATCAGCAGTCCCGCTTGCCACCACTAGACCAACGCAGCAGTTACATCTATAACATGTTTGCTTCCAGCGGGTATTCAACACAATATTAAGTTTTTATAAGCCTTAACAGTGAATCTAGATGAGTGAAACTGTACTTAAAGAAAAGGTTTAAAAAGATATTCATGCCTTGGTGGGCCATTTTTGTCTAATAGTATATGTAATTGTGTATAATCACTGCTGGGAAAGTTTTTAGTTACAATAGACCAAACTCTATCTTCTACAAGGTTAGTCGGAAAGGGGTACTAAGCCACGGGCCACTTAATGTGTCACTGATGATTGTTTTAAAGAAAGTGTTAAAATTTCAAAATTCGATAAAAAGAAGTTCCATACTAAATGATTATTATTTTAGTTTTTTTTTATCCTTCATCCCTGCTTTAGTTACTAATTCAGAAAATAGAGTTTCTAATCCGTGACCCCAAATATGACCTAAAATGTAAACACAGCTGATCATAGCTGAGGATAGATAGAATTTAGCGTATTTTTTAATATGAGTACTTTAACACCCTTTCGGCTTAGTACCCTCTTTCCGACTAACCTTGTATTTTTACTATACACCATAGGTGTAACCAGACTGGCGCGAATGGGGCGCTTGCCCCACCGTGGCACAGGGAAGAATAGGTAAATAGTCTAGATTCAGTCAACACGGCACCCATGTCTCATAAAGGAAGGTGGGCATGGAAAAAATTACCCAATAACGCAATAGCAGTGTAATAATGCTAGAAAGTGTAATGCAATGTAATGATGCCAGAATAAAAAATATTGCCTGGTTTAGTAGTAATTCGTAATTTTCGGAATATTCCCGTGTGCGTAATAACCCTAAAGCCACTATTAGGTGTTTTTAATGGAAAACTGTTTACAGGTTTTATTTCATAATGTCCCTCTGTGCAGTTGTTTTGTAAACAGCACAATGACTGGTACAATTGTTGCACGTTTGACTTTTCCATACAATCACATGGTAATGAAACAATAATTGTATATGCAATATGCAGATGTTAGGGACGATAATGTTAATTCTTTTATATTATAAATATTAATACTATTGAAGTAACCGTCTTCATAGTTTTAAATATTTTTGTATAATATAGGTTTAATAAATATGTATTTTTATTGTAATATGAATAATATGTATGAGAGAATATTTATTATGTTGCCTCAATGCCTCATTGGTCTAGTGGTGGCAAGCGCAACTGCTGATCTTGAGGTCCTGGGTTCGATCCCCAGGTCCGGCATTGTTTTTGCGTTTTTCTGTGTGGAAATCCTCAGTAGCAGCCCAGAGTTTTGATTTGTGTCCGTTGATGGCTATAGGCTCGCCCTCTATTACATGGAACTTAAACATAACGGCAAATGAGTGTGTTACTACTATACACCTCTGCCCAACCCTGCGGGGAATAAAGGCGTGATGTTATGTTAATTTGTATTCTTTTCTATATTTCTTATAAATTCTTCTTTTGTACCACTTTCGAAGTGCTTAACTTTTGACCCATAGGTTGACTGGTAGAGATTGCCAATGGCATCAAAAATAAATACCTAATAAAATATTGTTTATATTGTAATATGCTGACTAAAGCTTCGTGTGTATTTGGTCCTTAATTTAATTAATTTCTGTCCACTTTCCTCCCCAGATGTCGGTGGGTGAACGCGCTAAGCTGACTTGCACTCCTGACTACGCTTACGGCCAACAAGGCCATCCCGGCGTCATCCCACCCAACTCCACCCTCGTATTCGACGTGGAACTCCTGCGCCTCGAATAAAACCTTAATGCAACCACCTACTTATAATTAACATTTAGACATTATCTATTTCAACTTGCAACATCTTATTAACTAACAAAATAATTGAATTTTTATAGGGGTATTATGGGTACATAGAAAATGTCTAGTGAGATCCACACTTCGAACTGCCAACGTTGAATTTCAAATTTCCCTTTTTTATGAATTTTACGTATTTTAAGCTATATTTGAAGTGGGAACTACACGTAATTTTTTACGATATTATCTAAGGAAACTGCACTATGATTACTCGTGTCAAAATGTTTCTATATTTTATTTTACGTAACTGAAATAGAAACATCATAGTTGCAATAAAAATTGACTCTAAAACGTCAATTGCATTTCACAATATTGCATAAATTTTCTTTTATCAAGGGCTGTCAAAATATTCCCGTATCCATTTATCTGTCGATAATAATTGACTAGTTATTGCTTCTCAATTCAAAGAATTAGGAATATTCTTCAGCAGTCGGTAACCCTTAGTTCATACTACATTCCTAACGCATTTGGATTACTAGAATCGTGCAATATTTTGTCTTAGTCACATTTAGAAATCTTATCACTCTTGATCAAAAATATGATGTAGACGTGAAAGATCTTGATAGAATAAGGCGAATATATTATTATATAATGAGATGTGCGTTAACGAAGCTGTAGCCAAAACTGTATATAATTTATGCACAAGTTACAACAAACTTGAGTGGACTCTCATTCTGATGTGTAGGTAAAGGTGATTTCAATGATAGCTTTATCATATAACTAAGATGAATAAACTTATTGTGGAACTTTTTTGTTTTATTTTTTACTAGCGACCCGCCCCGGCTTCGCACGGGTGCAGTGTAGACACTAATGTAGGCCATATAAACCTTGAATCACTCTACCTATCTATTGAAAAAAAACCCGCATCAAAATCCGTTGCGTAGTTTTAAAGATCTTAGCATACATAGGGACAGACAGCGGGAGAGACTTATAAACTATGTAAAGATTTTTTTTTTTTTTTTTGGTTTATGGCAACTGAGCCGATGACGACTATTCTGCCAGTATGTAAAGATTATTAATGGCCGAACACGCAAACGTTACTTAAGTACTCAATTTTAAGTTGCTGTCACTGTCACTTCACCTTAAAGTGACAGTGACAGCACGCGACTTTGCCAGTCGGCCTTTTTGGCACGTCGGGGACAAAAACATGTTCGGTGTCATATAGCGTCACGCGTGATTATGGCAATATTATTATCTAACAGTGCAGTAATCGTTGGGAAGCTTATCTTTAGCAGTTGACGTTTACGGGACTGATGACCTTATCAGGCGACGGGCTGTGGTTTCGATTCCCGCTCAAAACCACATCCCGTCGCACAGAAAACCAGTGCCAATCTGGTGATCTATGTGACGACTACAGGAAACACTAAGGTTTCCATATCTACCTATAAGGTCAAATCATAGTCCTAATGGTGAGATTTCAGTGTCTGTTTTAGAATAGGCCCAAGTCTAGTAGTTAGGATATTCAAAAAACGGAAACATTCTCAGGCATGTCGTTTTTAGCAAGTGATAATTATACAATACGCACATGAATCCAAAAAGTCAGAGGTGCGTGCCTTGGAATCGAGCTCGAGACCTATGACTTGGCAGTCCGACGATCACACCACTAGGTCTAGTTTATCACTACTGTTAGACTCGTACCTAATACCTAGGTACCATCAGAGAGGCGTGGTTAATATCTTTCGAATAGGTACCATGGGCCCACGATGTATAGTTTACAGTCCCATTTTTTAACCGACTTCGAAAAAGGAGGAGGTTACTATATTCGTCTGTATGTATGTTTTTTTTTTGTGTATGTTCATCGATGTTTTCGCCAATTGTGAACCGATTTTAATGATTCTTTTTTTAATGGATAGGGTATACTTCGAAGTTGGTCTCATTTAAATTTGGTGAAGATCTGATGAAGAACTTCGGAGATAGACAATGGAACTCCTCAATGACGAACAGTACGCATATTGTGATGATGTGATTATGTTACGAGCAGCGTCTTTAGTAGGTCCAACCAAGTTTTAATTAAGGCCACTAAAATGAAAAAATAAAAACTTTTTTACAAAAAATTTGAACCGACTTCAAAAAAGAATAAAATAATTACCATATAAAATTAACAGTTTCAGAAGTCGGTGCCTTCAATTTGGTTAAGCGTGGATCAGCACCGACTTCTGAAACTGTTAATTTTATATGGTAATTATTTTATTCTTTTTTGAAGTCGGTTCAAATTTTTTGTAAAAAAGTTTTTTATAGTTTACAGTCCCCCAGTCTACATTTTTTTATAACATTCAAAGGCAAAAATAAAACAGAATTTTTAGTTTTTTATACACCAATAAAATTTATTACAATAACATAAAGAGATCCTCTTGATATGATTAATTCTACATTAAATATTAACAGATTTTCAATCATTACGTTAAAATAGGTCGTTCGTTTGGCCCTAGAGAGACCCTGTAGGTAATCCGGTTTTATCAATGACCAAGGAACTGATAATTCTTTGATCATTGAATTTTATATTAAAATTTCATTTCGTATTTTTTATTTCCTTTTTTGTAGGTATGTAGGTACCTACTCACTCTCTGATTTTGCTTTCTCTCTGTTGGCATCGATAAACATGTTGTATACCTACTTACACCCATATTCTAAGACGTTCCTCCAATACTTACTCGACTCAGGACGGCCTCGAAAACACCTTCAAAATTGTATTCTTAGTCGCAATTTCGAGTGAACTTTGAGGTTCCTCGTCTGAGGGGTCCTCAAATGAGTAGAGGTAGAGTGGAGTCATTACGTCATAATTTGAATTATCTGCAGCGCGCAAATAATGCCGCGATAAATAATTGTAAGGATTATCGTAAGCATATTCGATAGTCTTCAAAATTCATTTTTGTTACATACAAACTTTGACACTTTCTTCCCTAGGGTAGGTTCCGAGGTACCTCGAGTTTGACAGATGATTCCTTACCTCGACTGAGGAAAAATCTCGAGTCGAGGACGTTTATGTCAACTATAACTACCGATGGTAGTGAAAAAGGCTGAGTCGAGGTGGAGTCGAGTCGAGTAAGTTTTGGAGGAACGTCTTAGAATATGGGTGATAGTCTAGCCAACGCAAGCAGTCCACAAGAAACGGCGGCAATTTAATAAAATCTCGACCCCTATTTACTTATTGATTAGTACTAACCTGTTTCTACATATGAATCTACACTAATGTATGTATCTAACAAAAATCAAGTTCTCTGGAAAATTAAACCGTTAATTTAGTTTATAGTCAGTGTTGATAGCTGAAGTTTTTTTTAAACTGCCGCCATTTCTCGTGGACAGCTTTCGTTGGTCAGACTTTTGTCTCATCGTCCTCCTGTCCTGACCCCAATTTATTTGCGGTCAAAGCAACATGTCTTTTTCCAGCCCGACCCTTGTATCTCTCAACGACGTACTAAGCCGAGGTGCTAACCCCACAGGGGGTGCCCTTAGTGTTCGGCGTTTAATATATTTCCTAGTTTGTAAGCCCTGGCTTGAGCAATGAAAAAGCTTTCGAAGCTTTGTTTGCGAGTGGCCCTGTCAAAAAAAAAACATGTCTTTTTCTTCATTATCGCTTGCTTATGTATCGTTATTTTTTATTACTACCTGGGAGCCTTTCACCACAGTTTTTTTTCTAATAATTCTGATAATACCCTTTGTTGTTATACCTTGTTGGATAGCTAATGAAACATAGAATATTTTAAGCACAACTGCAGCATGGCTGTCATAGACATTTACTTAAATATTTCTGAAAGAAAAAACATTTTTGACGAATTTATTTCATTTTATAACTATCAATCGTCTACTACGACCCAGTTGGTTCAGTTTAGGTACCTACTGCAATTTTAGGAACGAGAATAATAAATCAACATATCTACTATACAAAAATCGCAAACACAAATAAATTAGAGGCAAAACACCCAAAAAAATAGGCCAATAGACAAAAAATAGGCAATTTAATTAAAAATCTTCAACTTCCTATATTTTGAAACCGGTTATGTTTGGGGTAGGTACGGTGTTTCATAGTCAAATCAGTCAGGAGTGACGGTAACTACAACCTCTTAAAGGATCTAGGTCGACTTAACCTGTAGCCCTGTATATTGGTTAATAACCACGGTTTAAATTATACTGAAGAATATTCGATTGAATCTTGTATTTTTAAGTTTTATATTCCAACTAATTTCAAGTACTTATTTTGATAAAGTGTTACACGAAAGAGTCGTGTAAATTATTTACATTCTTCACTCAAATTAACATCTTTTTTTTTTCACAGGATTTTACAAAGTCAATAATTTTCTTCCCCATATTTGTCTATTTACATTTTCTTTAAACACCCTATACGAAAATGATTTCCAATCTTTTTTATATCCAAAATAAAAGTCTTCCTTAAAAATATGTTTTCATCCCGCCTTATTACCTATTTAAAAACATCGATTTATTTGAAAAAATTCCAACCTAGTGCTAGTCTTCCATCTAATTACAATTATTATAACAGTTAACATCAAAAGCAGGATTAATAAAAATAAATGCTGATAAAACATGGCCAAGTCGCGTTCATTTTTATATCTTGGTTCTTAATCTTCGATGATCCACTCGTTACCTATTTTACAGTTGTGGAATCAATCTCCGACAATCATTTGTACGTTGAATTGTTCTGATTATTACCTGTGGTTGGGTAATCGATTTATTAGGAGACAGAACTACTGTTATTTTAGATTTGTCGAATTGTCTTGTCGAAAGATTTTACGTCGCCGCGACAGCGAACTGCGAAACGTTATGTCCACAGATTAATGATAGTCGGAGAGAAGCTTGTCGTTGAAAGATTTTTTCTATTGGATTGCTTGTAGATGGTACTTGCGGACCTTTTATACGTAAGTAACTGGGCAGTTATTGGCGAGACTCTCTGAAGGGTCTTCAGGCAAATCGTTGAAAGATTCAGATGTCAAAATATTTACAGACAACCGTAACATTCTGTTGTGAACAATTCAACGGAGAATCGATTGTCGGAGATAGATTCCAGAATTCTAATTTACAGAGCATTCTCCTAGGCCTTCTTCTGGACACTTCCGTCATTAGCTTGACTTATGCCATGAATTTACAAATATATTAATTGTATTGTATTTAATCAAGTCTTTGGTTTGTCTAAATTGGTAATATTTGGTACATAAATAAAGCCATTGAGTCTTATCTATGTATTAATGGGAATTTGTACTCTTCAGTGATAGGTACCTAGGTATAAAAAATATTGGCTGAAGTGAATAAGTAGGTATATAGGTAATTTTACTTGTAATAGGTATTCGAAAAGTTTTCTGATTGCTGATTGAATTAAAATTATTATTATTTACAATACAATTTGTTGACTTTACTAGATCAGGAATTACAGTAGAACGCCGATTATCCGAATTAATTGGGATCGGGGTCGATTCGGATAATCGAAAATTCGGATAATCGGACATAGACTGGTAATAAAGAAACACGAACTGTCACACATAGAATAAACTTGTTAACATGTAGTGTCTTGCCTCTAGCTTTCAACCATAACAGTTGAAATATATCTGGACTCCGGCGAGTTCCAACTTGTTACAACAAAACAAAACAAAACTTACATTTATGTACCTACTTGGTTTTAATTTTTTATATTACGCTTAGGACCGATTCGGATAATCGGCGTTCTACTGTACTATCAAGTTTAGTAGGTATAAACATTTATTTATTCACTTCAGCCATAAAGGCCGGCTTGCACGACGACTCATAAAATAAAATTAGCGCTAAACATAATTAAAACATAACTTCAAACAACTGGCAGAAATACAATGTTTTAATTATGTTTAGCGCTAACTATATTTAGTGAGTTGTCGTGCAAGTCACCCCGAGAAGCCCGGTTCTCCGTTAGCACGCGACTAAAATTAACTAGGTACTTAGAATATTTGAACACAAGCGTGATAATATCCTTGTTATTCGTCAGAAATATCCACTGAGCACTAATAACTACAAGGAATGTTTGCGGGGTGACAATACACCAATTACAACGAGTGATCCGTTTTTGACAGTTCAAAATTATGTTAAGAAATAAATCTTTTATTGGTTAAAAATTAGGTACCTACATTTATTTCCTGACTGCCTGTCTACATAATGCCTGTAAAAAGGTGTCTTTTTTTTAAAGTTGCCCCACACAGCCCACTCTATACAGGTGTAAAAAAAATTACGTATTCCTTCAAACCTCGTGATGTACTGCTGACATAGATTAACCCTGCACGGAATACATTTCGACTCAATAAAAAAAATACAAGACGTAAACATTTGTTCTTAACGTGAGGCATTTTAGCGCCCCAAGCGAATTGCGCGGCTTTCGCTCGCCGCGCGGTCATTTATCTCGGGGCGCTAAAATGCCTCACATTAAGAACACAATGTTTATTTCTTGTTTTTTTTTTTATTGAATCCTTAGGTATCCCGTGCAGGGTTAATCTATGTCAGCAGTACATCACGAGGTTTGAAGGAATTACATAATTTCGTTTACACCTTGTAGATACTCCTCTTTGGCGGGTAAGTTTACAGACACAAATGTCCACATGCACAAACACCCAGACCCGAAAATATTATCTGTAAGCCATACAGACACTTGTTCCGAGCGGGAATTGAATCTCCGACTCGTTGCGCAGAAGCCAAGCGCTCAGCCACTGCGTCAATCGCCAATCGCGATTTGCCGCCAATGTGATGTTAATTTCTAATAAGTACCTTCCTACACCAGTACAATGTTATATTTACAAAGGGAAAATGTGAACTGTCAAAAAACTGATCACTCAGGCTTACTGTAGTATATCATAAACATTAAAAACATATACAGGGCGGCTGTCAAGAGAATGCATTCTTGACAAATCGTTTCATATTTATAACGTCAACATACGATAAACTAAAATAGTTTTAAGTGCGGCCGCCGAGAGAATACGTTCTTGACACCATACTAACTAAAATAGTTTAGCGCTAAATTGTATAGGTAGAGCAGAGGTCGCCAAATGGCGGACCGCGGTCCGCATCCGGACTGCCGCGCCGGCGCCGCCATTTTGTGCGGACCGCGAGAACACAGCAACTTGCGCTACAGAGTACGTAATTTAATAAAAATGTACCTATACCCCGCATTATCTTTGTTAATAAATATTTTTTTCTATAAAATGTTGTGCGGACCGCGATGGTCATTTCATTTTTTAAAACGGACCCCGAGCGAAACTAATTTGCGACCCCTGAGGTAGATACCTAGTGGTGTCTATTCTATAGCATATTTTGAAAGTACTAAACTAGACTAAACTCAACTGTCACATTCTTTTTCTATTGAAACAGAAAGAGACAAACACTCTTAGTTTAAATGTTTTCAAACTTTCGCGATTTGTACACATTATTAAAATACTAAATCGGGTCTAATCGCGTCGGGTCTACCCGTGACCACGGCCGGTGAAATTCGGTCGAAACGTCGGGATAAATAAGGTATTTTTCTGCCTTATAAATTTTCTACGCGATTAGACCCGATATAATACTCTTAGTTTAGTTTAGTCCTGTCAAAGTGCGCAACAGAATCGACACCAGTGTATTGTATAGGTTGATGTGATACAAAGACATTCATTACATTATTTATTTGTGTCGTTATTGCCCGTGGCATCACTATGGTCCTATCTGAAAACCAGCGTTGCGACATTTTGTTTTTTTTTAAATGTCGCAGCATTATGCTGAGATAGGAGCCCTTTTTGGCTTCGTGCAGGTATTATAAATTTTTATCTTTCTTTTTTTTTGTAAATATTGTTTTTGTTTCTGTAACTGCCTGTGTGAGTCCAAAATAAATATTTTTTTCTTTCTTTCTTTCTATACTAGACGTGATAATATGAAACATGATCTGTCAGGAAGCATTATTTCAGCGGCCGCACTGTCATTATAAAAGAACAAGAAAGTGACAGTGTGGTCTATGCTTAAAACCGAAAGGAACATATTGTATACAGTCAAGACTAGTTGAGCAAGATACAAGTGATAACGGAGAAGTGACTACCTATTACTCATCTAACCTAGGGTTGCCATCCGTCCAGGTTTACCCGGATTTGTCCTAGTTTTAAGGACGTCCGAGCGAGTTATTGTAAAGCGTCCGTGTTTTACGAACGGTTGGGCCTGTCTTTAAAAAAGGTCCGCAATCTTTTGCACAAGAATTAAACCCTCTTCTTGTCCCAGTTTGACGATTATTCAGACGGCAACCCAGACCTAACCTAACCCTTTTTTTTCAGTTAATTTTTTTAATACTGTTCAAATGTAATATCGTCATCCGATCGTAGAATTGAGCGTACCGTGATGTGTTTGAGTGTTACGACGTTTCATAAAATATCTAGGCACATTATGATGTGCCCAATTCGACGATCAAACAACGATGAAGACATTTTAGTTTAAGTGTAAGGGCCAAGTCACATCTAACGGAAGATACGTCGCCGATCTTCCGTTGTTTAATTTACTCGAAGCATTTTAGTAACGCATCTTCGGTCAAATGTGTACGGTGTGAGATGTTTATATGGAATTATGTGTAGCGGCGGAAGATAGGCCACGTATCTTCCGTCAGATGTGGCTTGGCCCTACCTAATAACTACATATTTACAATAGTTAGGTACATTTAGATTTAAGATAGATTAGTACCTAAGCCCCGTCAGCTGGAGTGCCGGAGTCTTCTGAAGAATTCACTTTGTCTAAAACAAAGAGAAATTGTGTTATTGACAAACAAAAAATATAATAATCAGGGTAAAAGGAACTATATCATTTGGGCTAACGTTTCCCAACTCTATTTTAGGGTCGCGACATATAAATAGATAATTAGAATCGTTAATTAGAGTTGCCCAACATTTTTAATGTACGATACAAACGTGAAATATTACATACATACATACATACATAAACTCACGCCTTTGTGAAATATTGTTTGCACAAAATGTCCTTTTCATAAGTTCCGATTATACTTCCATGTTGAATACATCGGTCAAATGACAATCGACCGTTTATATTGCGACTTCCTCATTGGGACACGAAGCCTTTGTCAGATAATGCACTGACAGCTACCTACTACCGCCGTTGCCGACTTTAGCCAATCCGACGGGCTTGAGGTACAAAATGGCCCATCATACCACTTCTATAGTTAAATAAAGAATCAAAAGGCAAAAAGACAGAAAATTTGGTAAAATACCTACAAAAATATTTTGAGATTTTAATGAAATATCAGGCGTATGAAAACGATATGGATCGTTAGAAGAGCGGAGTGGAACAATATATTTAATTTGGATCGTACGTATAGTGCATGGATATCGCTGCAATATACTCGTAGCTACAATGAAATGCAGCCATTTTGTACAGAGCCCAATGGCTACATTAAAGTTTTGTATAATGCGCGAACGAACTAGTTCGTAAGAGCGCTCCCACAGATGAACTACGCGAACTAGCTCCATCATTCCCCGCTCCATATTCGTTAGTTCGTGACTGATATAACATTTTTGATTATTAAAAGTTGATTATAGCTTGTTATGCTTTTGTAATGTGTTAATCTGTCAAAGAACAGAATAATAATAATAATAACCCCATCGTCGTATCCCTACGTTGACGTCGTGATGGGGCTTGCGTGCTCCAATGATTCATAGGACTATTCCGGCTATTCATGCCGGAAAGGTCTAAGTTGAGGAGACGAACCAAGAGGGATACAATCCAAGCCAAGGTGGAACAGCATATGCCAGGGCTCCATGGCTAGGGGAGAGCTTAGTCACTAGTATGCGAACTCTGGACAACGGGGGACCTCCAGTTTTATATACCCTTGCCACGGTGAACGCAGGGCTCTGCCGTGGTCGACTTATTAGGTCCCTAGCTACTCGTGGGAATAAAATGATTACTAGATCCAAAATAAAAAAAACTATTCAGGCAAATTTGCCACATATTGATGATGAAACTACTCAAGTTTCTTTGTCATCCTCCACGAAATCTCTTTTTCCATCTATTCCATCATCATCACCACCATTCTGCATCTCTCCATCACCATCATCATCAACCAGTATACAGTCAGCGGATGTTGCACAGGAGACAAACTCTGTCAACGAACCTGTGCCCACCACTAGTACTGCAACAGCTCGTAGGAAATGGAGTATTGAAATGAATAAATTCATCCTACGTACTTACCTTCATCTTACCAATATGGAAACAGACACCAACGCATATCTTCCACCGCTTCACACAAAATTTTTAGAAAAATACCCTAATATGCAAGTAAGCCGACAGAGAGTAGGTGATCAGCGTAGAGCGATAATTCAAAAGAAATTATTACCACAGAAGACAATAGATCAAATTTACGACGAAGTAAGATCAGAATTACAAATCATACAAACTCAAATACAACAACACCCCACACAATATACAACACCAGTCAACACACAATCAGGAACACGCATGAAATGGACAAACGAATGCAATGAATCTATAATCAGAATATATTACAGGATAACACAACTGGAAACCAATAAAACAGCTTATAGAAAATATTTATATGAAGAATTTATTAATCAATATCCCGACCTTTCACATATAACAGAGCAACGATTAGCTGATCAAAGAAGAGCAATTATAAATAATAAGTATATTAAAAACGATAGATTAGCAGAAATAAAAAAACAGGTCGCAGAAGAATTGCGGCATACAAACACCCAGACAGAAAACACAAACAATGAACCGTTGAACATACAACCAGAGAGTAACATAGAATATCCTGATGAATACAGTTATACACCAAGCACTTCACATATAAATACAATAAACTCTTACACACTAACAAACACTCTTACAACAGATGTACCCCTAAACAACAGCGCATATACTGACCTCATAACTCAAACACTCACAGACCCCCAAAATACAAGTGAAGAGAATCTCTTGAACAACATACATATTGAACAAAATGACCCCACGCAAACGAATCTTGATGTTGCCCCAGAATCCAATCCAGAAATAGACGACACCTTTCAACAAGCCCAACAATACTTTACTGATACACACCCCACTAATAGGCCATACATCCCTAAACAAAAAACGTCCAGAAAGTTTGCTGCCACAGTAAAATATATAAATACTATCATTCTTCCCAAATACGTAAATGTGGATACCGACTTCAATACCCTGCAGAACGCAATTTACTGCGCAGCCTGGACGGCAGCTAAATGTAATGGAGCAAAATTATCACACCTTGCACAAAGTGAGCATCGAACACGACCACATAGGAAACCAAACTGGCAGATAAGATTAGAAATGAAAATAGGAAATCTAAGAGCGAATATTGGCAGACTAACACAATTTATCAGGGGCAACAGAAATCGAAAAGTAGTAGCAGCAGTAGAAGCAATAAAGATAAAATATCAACTACACGCACAACATGAAAACTCAAACACACAAATCGATCATTTTTTGGACACTTTAAAACAAAAACTAAATGCAGCATCCAGTAGACTCAAAAGATATAAAACGTGCACAGACCGCAAAGTACAAAACACAAAATTTATGAATAATGAAAAGATCTTCTATAGAAATTTAACATCTATGAACAAGGACGCCAGCAGCAATCAAAACATAGAGACACCTTCTCCTGAATCACTTCGAGAATTTTGGGCTAACATTTGGGAAATCCCTGTACATCATAATACTCATGCAGACTGGATTAACGAAACATCTTCACAAATCCCAGAAATGGAGTTTGAATTAATACCAATAGACACATTCATAGACGTCATCAAACGCACACACAATTGGAAATCACCAGGCACAGACAACATTCACAACTATTGGTATAAAAAGTTCACTAGCATACACCCATACATACACAATCACATAAATACATTCATTCGATCACCACACTTACTACCAACATACATAACACATGGAATCACATACATGATACCCAAGGACATCAATGATACCATAAACCCAGCCAAGTATCGACCAATTACTTGCTTACAAACTCTATATAAAATCCTAACAGCTTGCATAAGTGAAGTAGTCTACAAACATTTAACCGAACATAACATATTAGCAGAACAACAAAAAGGATGTCGTAAGAATAGTCAAGGATGTAAAGAGCAACTGACTATTGATGCAATTGTTATGAATACCGCAGTTAAAAACAAAAAAGATATCCATACAATGTTTATTGATTATCAAAAAGCCTTTGATTTCGTCCCGCATAGCTGGCTGTTACATGTTCTACATCTGTACAAAATTCACCCAACACTCATATCGTTCCTACACACTTCCATGCAAAATTGGCAAACTGTACTTAAAATAAATCAGGCATTAGCAACACTAACTACTGAACCAATTAGTATTCAACGCGGAATTTTCCAAGGGGATGCTTTGAGCCCTTTGTGGTTCTGTCTGGCACTCAATCCTCTCTCAGACCTATTAGATAAAACGGACGTAGGATTTACATTAAAAAATAACGATACACAATACACCTTAACACACCTAATGTACATGGATGATATAAAGCTTTACGCAGCTGACAAAACTTCAATATTCAAATTAGCAGACACAACACAACAATTTTCTCAAGATATTCATATGCAGTTTGGAGTTGATAAATGCAAAATTTTGTCAATTACAAAAGGTAAAAACCAAAATAATAGTTACACACTCGGATCTGGTGAATCGATTGAGCCTATGGATGAACAAAGCACGTATAAATACCTAGGTTTTAAACAGTCTAGACAGATACAACAAAAGATAACAAAACAAGAACTGCTCAAAAAGTTTTCATATCGCCTAAATCTGATTTTAAAAACACACCTTAACTCCAGAAACACAATTAAAGCAATCAATACATTCGCAATACCCATTCTCACATACTCTTTTGGAATCATACAATGGTCCAAAACAGATATCAAAAAACTACAACGCACTATCAATACACATTTTACTAAACACAGGAAACACCACCCTAAATCATGCATACAGAGACTCACGCTACCACGCCAAGAAGGAGGCAGAGGATTGATAGATATACACAATTTGCACAACAAACAAATACTTTCACTCAGAGCTTACTTCCATGACAAATCTGAACATTCACCACTACACAAACATACAACAAATTTAGACAAAAAACTAACACCACTAAACCTACAGGATAGAAACGCGCAAACAAACGAACACATTACAAGCACACAACAAAAAATTACTGCATGGGCTGACAAAGCTTTACACGGACGACACCGAGCCTATCTGAGCCTATCACATGTCGACAAAGAAAAATCGAACGAATGGCTCAGACGAGGGGAACTGTTCCCGGAGACCGAAGGTTTCATGCTTGCGATCCAAGACCAAATTATAGCAACTCGTAATTACAGAAAGTACATTATTAAAGATCCCAATCAGCCTACTGACTTATGCAGACATTGCAACACTGCCTCTGAAACTATTCAGCACATAACAGGAGCTTGTAAATCTCTAGCACAAACTGATTATAAACATCGACATGACCAAGTTGCCGCAATCATACACCAAAATTTAGCGTATAAAAATAAACTCATTAGCGAGATGAATCCTTACTATAAATATAAACCCGAAACCATATTAGAAAACAGAAATCACAAAATCTACTGGGACAGAACAATCATTACTGACAAAACTATTCATTACAACAGGCCCGATATCACAGTACACGATAAAACTAATAAAACTGTTTACTTAATAGATATAGCCATACCTAACTCTCATAACATTCAAACCACAATATCGGACAAGCTTAGTAAATACCAAGATCTCGCCATAGAAATAAAAACACAGTGGAAAGCGCAAACTGTTCACATTGTGCCTGTAGTCCTGTCATCCACCGGTATCATACCGAAGTCCCTCACACAAAGTCTAAACACCTTACATATGCCTACCTACATACTCCACATGCTGCAAAAAGCCACTATACTTAACACCTGTCGTATCACCCGTAAGTTTCTGACATCCTCTACACTAGCATCCACATACTCGATATAAATTTCACCTCACAAGCTTGGCTCCGGCCCGCATGTGAGGTTTCTTAAACTCTCTCACAAAGAGAAGAAAAATAAATACCTAAAAAATAATAATAATAAATAATAAAAAAAAAAAAAATTATTCACATAAAAAGTCACAATTTTTACGAATTCCCTGACTTCTGTGCTAGGTTCAAAGACCTGTATTACAGAAATCAGTGTCTTCTCTCGTAATTAAAAGACACAAACAATTTTATGTAAATAAATGCAGTAGTGAGGAAGTGTCATTGAGTAGCTGTCATGTCTGTCCGTGGTTGAGTGTATGTATGTGTATTTTACGTATGTGTGTGTGTGTGTGTGTGTGTGTGTGTGTGTGTGTGTGTGTGTGTGTGTGTGTGTGTGTGTTTGTGTGTGTGTGTGTGTGTGTGTGTGTGTGTGTACGTTTGCATGTGTGTCAGTGTGTGTTTCACAACATCTTATAGTGCTATCAGTTCAGTTTGGTCATAATCTAGACCTAATAGCCAATTTTTAATAATAGTTTTAGCTTCGCGATTCGGTAAGGGGTGTATATTTTTGATTTTATTTATTTTGTTATATAAGTAATAATAAAATATGTTTATGTACCTAATTGTTGATTATTTCCAAAACTTAATAAAAATCTTTAAAATAACGAAACCTTTTATTCACTAATTAAAATAAAGAATGTATTTATTTATTGCACCAATAAGCCTAGGTATTATGTACAATAATGATATACTTTTTAAGAATATTCATTCAGAGGTTTTTGCTGTTTATAGTGTAAAAATTATAGGTAAAAGTACAGCAATCCGTAATCTTGTCGCGTGCCCGTGCAGGAGCAGTATCAACTATCAAAACGAGCGAACGATCTGCCTTCCTCTGATTCGAGCTGGGAGCTGACGAACTAGAAGAGCGAACTAGTTCGTTTAGGAGCGGCGAACTAAACTGAGCGATCTTCGTCGCGAACTACTATGCGCAAGACTACCATTAGTGGTCCGTAACCATAACCCCAATGGCTCGAAAACGGAGCCGAACAGGCGGTGTTGGGTCCCGACCATAAAGTATGTAGGTACACCACTAGATGTTGGATTACACGGAGAAGTAAACAAATGGATTCCTTGGGTGCTGGTGAACGCATGCGCACAACCTACTACTGTGTCGGTAGCGGCGTTGCGGTAAGACAAAAAAAAATGTAAAACGTACATACACTACACATCTCACACATTAAAGCGAATTCGATTCTAAAGAAAATATGCGAAACTAGTGAAATTCGCACGCAAATCTGCTTACTACTCCGTGGTCGGATTGGCTGCCGGGTGCTTTATCTGGTAAGCGTACAGTAAATTTTACTAAACCTTCATTTTCATTAATAATCATATCCAATAAAAAAAATCTCTACATTTTTCAATATTGCATCGATTTCATTGAACATTTTGTCGTTTCCTCGGCTATTAACTTTAGAGCTTATTAGCTGTTTATGTTGCAGCTGGATTATCGCATCAGCTTTCTCAAGTTCATTCAGATTTCCCGCTTCCAGTTGTAACTGTATCTGTAGTGCCTCTCTAGCCGCAGCGGTTGCCGTAGCGGAAGAAGCCTATAACAATATAAAAAAATATGACTGTCAATGATGTTGAACCGTCATGGTGTCATATACTTTGGAATAGTAAGAGAAGGGAGTGCTGATTCACGTATTTCTACATAGAATCCAATTCACCAAAATTGTAAGGTGCGTAGGGAGAAAGAGATGTGCTCTGACACGGGCGGTTATAATGAAAATTGTTGCTCCACAATCACTGAAATCATAACATGCAATTTTGCTTCAGATCATCTCATTGGTCCACTCTGTTTGATAGTTTTCACCTGACCATAAATAGCAATACTAGAGGACCGTATTAATAAAGTGTTATTATGACATCACTTGAGAGATGTTTTAATTTTGACAGCTCCTCTTGGGATGCTGCCCCGCCGCTATGGTGATAGTGGTTTAATAATACGAGCCTAATAGTGCCCGTGTAAGAGCACCATAAGCAGCTGTAGTTCAGATTCCGTTCACGCCGTTAGGCCGCACTTATCACTCCATTTGCTTACTACGCCGTGGTCACCAGTGTTGCCAGACGTCCTGCTTTTGGCGGCACGTCCCGTTTTCCGGCCCTATCAGGACGATTCCCGCCAATACCTTGAGCGGGACGCCGAAAATCCCACTATTTCATCTAAGTTTCGTGTAAGTGTAATTTTGCCGACACAGCAATGCTATACAGTGATTACGTTTGTATTTAGTCGTATTTGATGGTAAGCGCAGATAGGGTCTAAGGCACAGCACAGGGATCCAAGTAACAAAGATATACGTAGAGGTATTACGCCTATAAACTCGTTTGGCTCTCACATACACACGATGGAACACAGTAAACTGCTTGGCTTGACTTTAATGTTAGGGTGGTAGCTAGCTAGGCGGACCGTATAGATCCTACCACCAAGCGTGCTGGGTTTTTTTAAATCTTACAAAACGCGTCTATTCACGGAAATTTTATAGTTTTGCCATACGGGAAAAATCGTTTGTTCATTGTACAGTAGGAGAACGAAAATGGAACACCTTAAGGTCTATTTTTGCTTGCAAAGTGCAAGAAACAACTTATTTTACCGACTACATAATTACCAACGTTATAGAAATGATTACACAAGTATTTTTTAACAGGATATAAAAAAATTAAATGGTGACACAATAACAACCAATGTCAATTTATTTAATCATCGAATTGAGTGATATATTTATTTTTACAACAAAACTCCCTAAATCAAATCAAAGATATTATATGGCACTACTACGGCATACGGAGGCAAAAGGCAATTTTAAGCTTTGCTACCAAATAATTAAACATAATTTTCGATGCATTGGTCTGTTCCGTTCAACAGCTTGAAAAGGTAACATGTGCCCGCGATGTGGGAGAGGAATGAATTTGAAAACTGACGAATCTTTTCATTCCCCTACTGTACATAATGTCGCATCGTTTAAAATAGAGTAAAAAAAATGTATTTCATTTTGCAAAAATGTTTATTATAGATACTTACCTTTTTGCTTGCTCTTCGTTTTAACATCACTTTTCTAATCAGTGCGATCGATTGGCTTGGTTCCATCATCGAGGTGTGGGGTTCCTCCGTAGAGGAGCGAGGTTCTTCCATGGGAGGGCTTAAGTCCAGCGGAGGGATCAAATCCATTCTCTGTTAAAAAAAACGACTATTTTGTGTGATAAAATTTATGTTTTGCATTTTTTTTAATGCGTATTACTGTTTTCCGTGACGATCCGTCTAGGCCTAGCACGAATTTTGTCACGATAAACGTAAACGTACCGTTAGCCTTTGGCCAGACTGCAAACGCGGGCGCGGGGCGGGCGCGGGGCCGGCGCGGTGCGGCGAGTTCAAACAGAAGAACTTCATTTGAGTGTCCATAGTGGGCACGCGGGCGCGGGCTACTTGGCGCGGGAAGCGGCGCGGGCTACTTGGCGCGGGGAGCGCGCGGGTAGTTCACGCCATAGGTCGTTCTTACAAGTGGCCGCAGTGAGAGCGCGGGCGGCAAACGACAACCCGCGCGGGAGCGGGGGATCTCAAATTAGTTCGAGCTGACCACGCGCGTTGTTGTGATAGCGTCTTCAAAATTAAATGTTGAAGAATTAATAAGTGCTATTCAAGCACGATCTGCACTGTGGATGTCGAAACATCGTTTTTTAGTAAGAATTTTCCAGTAAAAATAAGTCTTCTTCATCCATATGATATTTTGACAAACACTGGACACGACAACGCTCAGAACGAAGCCACGCTCGACTGCGGGCAGGTAAATCGCGCGCGTTCCCGCACTCGCGCCGCTCCCCGCACTGCGCTGCCAGTCTGGCCAAACACTTAATGTAAGCAAATAAGGAATCGAAAACACAACTGTCCCATAACATTTTTGTTTATTTTTTTGCGACATGCACAGTTTTATACATAGATATGAAAAAAGTTTCAATTTAATTTTATACCTATAGTTTGTGCGAAACGAGTATTTCCAATTCAAAATTAGCTCACATTACATTCTTGCTAGGCCTATCTGTGGCAAATCCTAACATATTCCAGTAAATCCTAAGAACTAACATGACTCCGACTATGTTCTTCCTAGCTTTTTCCCAACTATGTTGGGGTCAGCTTCCAGTCTAACCAGATGCGGCTGAATACCAGTATTCACGGAGCGACTGCCACCAGACCTCCACAACCCAGTTCCTGGGTAATGTTAATATCCTAAGGTTAGACCAGTTGTCATACTTTCGGACTTCATACTTCCCGCAACGACTGCCATGGGTATTCGTATGACACCCGGGACCGACTGTTAACGTGCTCTCCGAGGCACGGAGGGAACTCGATGTGTAAAGAACGGTCACCTTGTCTATATGTCATATTAATCATCAGTACCTACATCATGCATCGAGGTGATGAAGTGTTTTTATACAATAACGCACGGGTTGCACGGGTGCAATGTAGACACTAATGTGGGACATATAAACCTTCCTCTTGAATTACTCTAATATTTCTGAAAACTGCATCAAAATCCGTTGCGTAGTTTAAAAGATCTAAACGTACAGACAGCGGGGGCGACTTTTTTTATACTATGTAAAGATACCACAATATCAAAACCATTTGACTTACAGAGAGGCGCGACACTGGGAACTGATATTTCTGAAACTGCATTGCAAGAAGTCTTCAAACATTGAACTGACAAGGATGCACCTTCTCCTCTCGTATCGACACGAGCTAGACAAGAATAGCTCATGCCGTGGTGAAAAAATTAGGTAGTTAGCGAGGCTGGTGGCAGGGCTGACTACCCAGGGTCCGCCAAACGTACTAACATAAGCATCATCACTGGTAAACATGGGCGTAGCCAGGATTTGGTCCAGGGTGGGACAAATTGGGACCTGCCGGGCTCGCGGTGCATGCTTTTGCGAATCCCGTGACCCCGCCCGAACGGTCAGGAGGAGGAACACCGTTGGTTTTTAGCCGTCCAGCAGACCCCCTCACCTTCCCCGGGCGAGGGACATCCATGAGGATTTTCAAATGATAAAAAAAAGGTGGGACAAACTCAGTCAGACAGAATATTTGTCTTTTCAATAAATCTGGAAGTGCAGAATGGAATTATGGGGTAATTTTGCACTGTAACCTTATTTTTGAGGTCAAAATAAGTATAGACGGAGTCGGGCATTGGTCTGCCTATTTTGGGTAATTGTTCTGTGGACATGGGTGGCGAGTTGACTGAATCTACACCATTTACCTATACTTTCCTGTACCAGGGAATACGCCTATGCTGGTGGAAGCTCTTTTAATGCACCACAAGACCACAACATCAATGGCAAACGCATTACTCACCCTAAACTTGCTGATTGAGTGCTCAAGGTCAGCCTGTGCTGGAGAATCAGCCTCGGACTGGCGTCGTTTGAGGATCGGCGCAGCCTCTCCTCGCCCGAAATACCTCAGGGTCTAAAAACCAAAATGTTTATCCAGTTTGTGTTGCCAGTTACATACGGAACCGAACCGTGGTCCTTTGTTGGCATATCATTATTATTAGAAGAAGTTCAGCGACGTAGCAATTAGCAAATTGAATAGTACAGTAGGGGAATAAATAGGTTCGTCAGTTTTCAAATTAATTCCTTTCCCACACCGCGGACACATGTTACTTTTTCAAACTGTTGAATGGAACAGACCAATGCATGGAAAATTATGTTTAATTATTTGGTAGCAAAGATCAAAATTCCCTTTTGCCTCCATATGACGTAGTAGTGCCATGTAATGTATTTTACTCAAAAATGCTTGTAATGTGGTCATTATTTTGACAACCTTCTTTGAGCAAAGTCGACCTTACCGCGCTACTTGAATAGGCGGCAGCAAAGTTGTATGGAATTTCATTGCTGGTGAGTTTTAGCCATTATTGTCGAGTTTTGTTTCAAAAATAGTCTGGTGCAAAAAGTTTTTATACAGAATTTGGCTGTATTGGTACAGGCAGTACAATCATTAAATGATAATTAAAAAAAAACTAAGGACTAGAGAAGAAACAAATCGTTACTTTAAATAAATTCTTACTATACTAATCTGGTTTTATTTAAATTACTCGCATTGTTTGAGTAAAGCACTATACAAGCCTTGGTCCGCAATGACTGCGCTGCTGGCCACGCTATGATGGCCTCGAGCTTAGTTTAGCTACGCTCTCGGCCTTCAAGCTTGGTCATCATTGCAGCCCTTGCTGTCCGCGCTATAAAGGCCTCGACCTTCGGTCTCGGACTTTATTCCAGCTTGTCCATCAAGAGTTACAATGCTGACCGCGCTGTGATGACCTGGAGCTGCGCTACGCTACGCTCTCGGCCATCATCAGTACTGCCAGCAACACAGTCATTACATACCGCGGCAGTAATGTACTATTATTTGATTTAAGGAAATTTATTGTAACAAACATGACATCAATCAATTCGACAATTAAATAAATTGACATTACTGGTGTCTGTCATCGTGTCACCATTATATTTTTTAATGTCCTGTCAAAAAATATTCGTCTTTTCATTCTTATAATATTGGCAATACGTAGACGGTAAAATTGTTTGTTTCTTGCACTGCGCAAGCAAAAATAGACCTTAAGGTGTATAACATTTTCATTCCCCTACTGTACCACATTTCAGATTGCTCATAGGATCACAACTGGTGGGGAAGTAAGATTTTCGAATTATGACCACGATTTGAAAACAGGGTCGATTAAGACCTGGGAATGGTCCCAGGGATCCCCAGAATGCAAACAGCTCTATACCGCCGCGTTCGAAGTAGAAATAGAGGACGCCCCTATTTCCAGCTGCGTGGACTTCTAAAGGCTGATCTGAAGGTCTATATGGATTTCAATCGTTCTATCAAATCAAATCTATCTAAAAAATTAAATCACTGTTGGACTGAATCCCATCCTGTACTCTATGGTATATCTTACGAATTACTGGAATATGTAAACTATAATCAAGGAAAAAATACACAAATATACATTTTATTTATTCACATTATGTTTTTAAACAGATATTTAATAAAATATAAAGATATAACAAAGGAATGTATTGTACAAAATAATTGCTATTTCTTAAAGAAATGTCTTCCAGATATGCAATCAAGAGGAAGATTTGGATACAAGAAATATAGACAGTTTGTAAAAAAGTTAATATATAAAATACAATATCGTCGCTTAAGTTCTAACCCCGCTTAACTCGAAAAATAGTAGTTTGAGTTACGCACGTCATTCGATAGGGAATCGAAAAACGCATCATTTGACCAATCACAATCAATGGTTAGATCCAATAGCAACGCGTTATTTCAAAAACAAAATCCACCGCGTATGTAATATTGGTCCATCAAGCTATTTAAACAGCTAAAACAGCGTGTAAGTCAGGTGAGTTCCATACCGGATCGTGTCGCGAAAGTGCTCCGTCGAAAAAACTAAAATAGAACATTGAAGATTAAAAACAATTATATGATAAGTAGAAAAAAAACTATATTTTGCTCTCTGGAAAGTTAACTATTTTGAGTTACGCGGTGTTAGAACCTAAGCGACGATATATAATAATTATAAAGATATTAACATAATTACTAAGTATATGAATCAACATACAATACGTATGTACACTTGTCAAAAAATATTGCAACACTTGTCATTATTATTATCAGTCTTTAGATCGGGTCGTTGGAACTGCCTTGTTGGTCTAGTGGTGGCAAGCGCGACTACTGATCGTGAGGTCCTAGGTTCGATCCCCTTGACGGGCAAAGTGTTATTTAAGACAACAAGGCAGTATTGATTTGTGCTCGGTTAGGTTACATGGGGCTTATTAACGGCCAAATGAAGGTGTTACTATGCACCTCTGCCCAACCCTTCGGGGAATACAGGCATGATGTCATGTTATGTCAATATACCATACCATTCTACACTTGTCAAAAAATATAACAGCACTTGTAATTATTATCCTATCAAAAACATAAATGTGAAAATGGGAGCCAAGTTCAATAATAAGAATATGCTTGGTTGTCGACTTCGCCGACAAAAGAATTGAGATCTAAATGGGTGCCAAGTTCTGTAGATAATCCTGAAATTTATTTACATAAAGCAGATATCTTAGGATAAATTGAAGCTCAAGTTTGACTTGGCTAGTTTTTACCAGCAAACCAAATGTTTATAACAGTAAGATATTGACCTTACAATAGGGATAAACACAGTAACTTGCGTATAACATAAAGAAGATAATTTGATTAGCTAAATATAAGATAACTTGTATGTGAAAACTAGCCAAGTCAAATCTTGATCTTCAAAGAGGCTCTTGAGCCGCTTTGATCTCTTGATCCACGACAGCGTTTCCCATGCGGTAGTGGCGATATCGAGACACACAGTCAGCTGCGTCTATTACACCGACGACGCCGATGACGCCACAGGCCGCTTCGCAAAACGAGCAATGGGTGCACCAACCAAAACGGTCGTCGACTACAATCTAAAGACGGCCATGCAGCACCGAGACGCAGCAGTCGTGGAAGCTCTGCTCAAAGCCGCGAAATCCCTGGCTGGCAAATCCAAAAATCCCTAACCAACACCTTGTAATAAAAATGCCTAAATACCAACTCCAAAAACCTAAATGTGTAAAAATAAAATAAAAATAAAAATAAAATTTGTAATAAATGTAATAATGCCCTCAGCATCCCGGTATCTCCATGAGAGATACCAAGAAATCAAACAAACCATAACATAATTATGTTGATGATGCATTCTGCGTTATCAACTATAGCATGTAAAATTAAAATCATTAAATAATATTTATAGTAGTAATATAGTCTTAAGGGTGTGTGCTGATGCAGGCATCGACTCTATTGAGTCGGCGCATGTACCACCAGTATCAACGAAATAATGTAAATGTGTATATTATAAGAAAAAAAAAAAACAATAATAATAATATTAAATAAGTAAACATATATATAATGTGATGGACTCGCATAGCTTAAGTAGAATAAGTAATATTTATAGTAATATAAATAATACATGTTGTATTTCCGATACAGGAGTATCAAATAAGTAAAATAAAATAAAAAGTAAACAATTAAATAACAGCAAAAAAGAGCGCGGACGAAATGTCTGCGGTGAATAAACTCATTTAAAAAAAAAAAAAAAAAAAAAAAAACTTGATCTTCAATTTATCCTAAGATAACTGCTTTGTGTAAATAAATTTCAGTATTATCTACAGAACTTGGCACCCATTTAGATCTCAATTCTTTTGTCGGCGAAGTCGACAACCAAGCATATTCTTATTATTGAACTTGGCTCCCATTTTCACATTTATGTTTTAGAAATTATTATTATTCATCATTCAAAAGTGATCTGTAAAACTTTTACGCTGTAGTTTTCTTTTTTGTGCTATTTTCTACATTTTCTTGAACGTTAGAAATATATGGAAAGTCCTCCCTTTAACTTTTTTATCATTTGCCTGTCAGTTATATTTTTATTTCCCACTTAAATCAAATAATCTGGTATACAAAACGATAAAACGACCTTTCATCTTGGAATCATGGAACCTATTCTCCTGCGAAAGAAAAAGTTTGTTGCTATTATAATTTCGAAAGGCGCTAAGTAATAAAAATCGACTGTTTAAAAAATATTTCAAAACGTAAAAATTCACTGTTTTCTGACTTTTTCCTTTGTATGCACACAATTACCTAGCTGGACGCCAAATTTCAACTTTCTAGGTCATCTGGAAGTGGGTTAGGTTTTTGATCGATATGTCAGTCAGTGTTAAAAATGCCGATTTTTAGTCGTTAATATCTCAATAACCGTTTGTGCTGTATTTATGAAATTTGGGATTATAGTTAATCTCGGGGGTTTCAATAAATAAACCAAATTTCATGTGTTTATGTTGAATAGATTTTGAGTTATTAAGGGCTCAAAAGTGGCTTCAAATGGTTCGTGTAATATAACACACGGCTGCTGCGTCGCCAGTTCCTTTTTCTTTGAACTTGGCTTGACACGCTGCCGCGTGTCTAGATTAACATAGTATGTAGATCGGTCCTTAGATAATAACATTCTGTGTAGGTACGAGTATGTCTGAAAAAGGTCTGGCCTAAAGGTAAATGCCATGAAACATGGTCGTGAAACATTACGTAATTCTTGATTTAAAAATTGTTTAATTATTTTTTTTCCTTGCATCAGCAGGTCCTGTAAGTACCTATAAATGTTATGTATATATTATATATATATATTATAGTATAGGTCTACCGGAATCTCATGGCATTAAAAATTAATAACAAATAGTGGTTTTCATATGGCAATGTCAACATGTCACTTGTCAAAACGAGTATGACTGTAGTTGATACATTTTCAAGTTAATGTTTTCTTGTTCAAATATTTTTAATAAACATACTTATTTTAACAAGGTTTCCTTTTCCATTACAATAAAATTGCATAAACTGCATTTTGTTATGAGAAATAAATAAGACAGGTTGTAAGTAGTCAGCTCTGCTGTACCCTGTCTCTTAATTCACGTAAGAAGAACTGTTCATGATACAATATTGCAGTCTATAGTAAATAATATATTACTACAGGAAGTGAATAAAAACCAATAATAATTACAGAAATGAAAGAAGCTCACGGTGCTATATTAGGTTACGATGTGGCAAAACCAATGTCCCTAGCAAAACTGAATGAGTGGGTCAAGGAACTTCAAGTATACTCCACCAAGAAGAACATAGTCTGCTTAGTTGTCGGCAATAAGATTGATAAGCATATCATTTTGGGACCCAGTGCATAATATCAGTAAGCACATTGGGTCACCCGCGCGACAGCGCAACGAGTATGCCCAAGGAGGGTTTATGTCAGGCAGGCGGCCGGTCATAAAACAATAAGCCAAAACCTCTAATAACATGGATTTATGAAATACATGTTGTGCCGACCCCATCTAGTATGGGATAAGGGCAGGAAGAAATGAATACGAAATTAAAGAAAAAAAATTATAAGTATCAAGACTTTTTATTCAAATTGCTCTTGTGTTACCCACAAAAAAAAAAAATTTCCCTATTTGCCATCAGATTCCGGTAGACCTATACTTAATATGACAACCCTTTTACCTGTTGATTCAAGGAAAAAAATAATTTACAGTTATTATTAGCGTTGCCACCCGTACTTTATAATAAAGTATTGTAGGTACGTTATTTCAGGTAATTGTACTCTATACTTTATGAGAACATTAGAGTACACGAAAATACTTTATTTCGCATGATTTGATTTCTTTGGGATTTTGAAAATTTTAGTCTTTCGTTAAACGAAATTTATCGATTGGTGCTGAATCGATATCACCACTCGCCAGCGCCGCATCACTACTAATTTGATACAAACTGCAAAAAGCAATAAAAAATGTTTTTAAACATAATAATAAAGAAAAATAAATTGTACTATACCTATTTTGATACTATGTACTTTTTTTTTCTTACCTATAATAACCAATGTACTTTAACTGCAAAATAAAAAGGTAGCAACCCTAGTTATTATGGCAAAAAAAACTCGCGATTATTTATTCAATATGTCGTCCTTCAATATTGTCGATGAAATAATAATTTGATTCGACCATTATGTTTCAGATTCTATCTATCTAATCATAAATGCAAATTACGTTCTGCCTAGCTTTTTCCCAATTGTATTAGAGTCAGGTTCCAGTCTAACCAGATGCGGCTGAATACCTGCCACCTGCCTGCCACCAAACCTCCGCAACCCAGTTACTGGGCAATGCCGATATCCTAAAGTTAAGTAGACCAGTTGCTAGACTATCGGGTTTCTGACTATCCGTAACGACTGTCATAGGTATTCGTATGACACCCAGGACCGACAATTTAACGTGCTCTCCGAAGCACGGAGGGATCTCGATGTATAACGAATGTTCACCCAACCGCGGACTGACCGCGGCAAGCGTTGCTTAACTTTGCAAAATCGTATGATCCGTGTAAGCCATGAGCCCCTTTTCTAATGTATATAATAATAATTCTAAAATGTATTTTTAACCGATTGTTAAATCACGATTTAACAATCACGGTATACATATAAGGAGTTAATTTATGTTATCAGCAGTTGTAGCAACTTGCTATATTTTATATTGAAATAGTAGGCATCTTTTCAAAAATGTAAGATTGTCAGTACAGTTTTCAGTATTAGTTACAGCTTCAATAACACGCTCTGCAGATAATCTAATCACGCAATTACAGCTTAACCGATTTTCATGAATATACCGAGGTATATACAAGGTTAATCGGAACGGAGGTACTAAGCTGAAAGGGTGTTAAAGTACCCATAATAATGGATAACTTTTGTTCTACAACTTTCCCCAAAAGTTTAAGAGAAATAGCTGTTCAAAGATTTCATAAAAAATACGCTAAATTCTATCCATCCTCAGCTATGATCAGTTGTGGTTACATTTTAGGTCATATTTGGGGTCACGGATTAGAAACTCCATTTTCTAAATTCGTAACTAAAGAAGGGATGAATAATAAAAAAAACTAAAATAATAATCATTTAGCATGGAACTTCTTTTTATCGAATTTTGAAATTTTAACACTTTCTTTAAAACAATCATCAGTGACACATTAAGTGGTCCTCGGCATAGTAGGTACCCCATTTCCGACTGTACCCGATATATTACTTTCCTCTATGCGACTAACCTTGTATAATCTGTATTAGAACTTCATTGAAGAAGACTATGAAAAAAATAAAACATGTAGTAGAAATTCAATAGATATTTTGTTATTTACCTGAAATTGGTCCCAGCCAATGGTATTGTCGTTCATATCGTTAAAATCTTCATTGCATGACGTAGTATCTGCCTCTTGGGTGGGGGTTGGACTAGGACCAGCAATAGCTGGTGTTGGTATTGGTGGTGATTCTGTTCGTAGCGAAGGAGGGCCCGAGGTAGACGGTGTGGCAGTTGTTTCGCGATCTTCACTTGTTTGCGAGGCTGGCGATGGTATTGGGTCTTCATCAGGCTAAAATTATAGAACCATTTTACAAAAAAAGAACGTTAAATTATTGATATGATGTCTACCTAAGCTTGGGCATTTCAAACAACCCGAGACAGCCTGTCATCTCATTGTTACTCTCAGTTTTTATTGAAAAATCAGACACGAATACAAAATTCCCATCGAAATAATTTACAAAAACTCCTATTCTATACTATATCATTCAATGCGCAGGGTTTTTGACATACTTATTAAAAACATCTAACATCTTTTACACCACACTTAGTTAATTCAATTTCATGCAGTAAACCACCCCATCAATGTCAACAGTCAATTGCTTTTTACACTTTGTGTAACTAATTAACCGTATCATTAAGATCTGATTGGTCTCTGCCCGGAATAAGTACACTTAACACTGATTATTTTGAAATTTGACCACTAAACAACACGAAAATCAATTACAAAAGACGTCCATAGTAATAATACTGTGAATATATGGGTCCGTAATACTCATGCATCATTTTTCAATTGATAGACTGCACTTTGAATCTCCCGACGAGGGAGTGACCAGACGGGGTACATAACTATAGTACTTTGGTACATAGACATGTATTTGTCGGAGTCTGATACTAGAGATGTTCCCCTTCCGCGGCAGATGAAGATGAATTAAATCAGATTTTTTATAACGATAACTTTTATGATTGAAGGTGTTTACGACCCCGCGCAGAAAGCGTTCCGTCAGAAGTTTTAAGATGCTTGTCATCGTAAAAGTAATTTTTAGAAACAAATGCAACAGCGGACGGTTTGACGAAAGATATGAATGGATATTTCAGCAACTTAGCATAGATACTTACATTATAAAATAAGGCTATAGCAATACTCTTTCTGCGTAAAAATGTGCATTAGGGCCAAGCCACATCTGACAGAAGATAGGTACGTCGCCGATCTTTCGTCACGTAATTTATTCAAGGAATTTTAGTAACGCATCTTCGGTGAAATATGTACGTACGGTTTGAGACGTTTCTATGGAATTATGTGTACCGGCGGAAGATCGTCTTCCGTCAGATGTTAGCTTGGCCCATAAAAAAAGTAGAAAAAAAAGTTAACAAAGTCAAAGACACACGGTGCAGATACTTGAATATTTTTTCTATGCCTAAAAACTTACATACCTAGTATCTGAAAGTGTCACACGGAATATATACGATAATATATGAAAACCGATATATCTTCAAGTAAATATTGCATCTGACAGAACCTGTTGATATCGGTCGGTACCTTCAAATACTTAACCCTTTATAAGGCAAAGGGAATATAATTATTTCCCACCAAATTTTTTGGAAGATGTCGCGAAAGTTTTTTTTTTAGTATTTTTATTTTTTAGACCTAGCTAAGTATATTTTTTTTTACTATTTTCTGTAATAGAAAATAAAAACAAAGAGGCAACTACATAAAATACAAACTATTTTTTTTATTATTTATAAAAATATGCCAAATTGTTTGTCATTTTCATTTCTTAAAACCTTCTGTCCGATAAAGGGTTAACATTTAAATATAATCTGTGCCCCGTGTGTAAGTCCATTGATTTCTACGAGGAGCGATATCGTAAGATATGCACTCAGATGTACATATTTTATAGTATCTGCATCGTGTATGACAGCTTCTATAATCACGGATTACGAAGCTACTCAGAATAAATTACTTTAGTCATAGTACTGAGCGAAACTGTACATATACTTACAGTATGATACAACTAAGATGTCGCATCGGCAAACATCGTAAAACCAATCCACTTCCGAGCTGAGTGCGACTTCAAGACCTCGAATGTTTATTAGTACTGCAGTAAAAATGATCTTAAGGGCGATGCTTCATTAGTGCGATGCGTTGCGTCGTCGCAACGGATCAACGCATTGTATGCCACACCTGCGTAGCGACGATGCACGACGTCGCAGTGCAAGAAGACGACGCACATCTCGTTTGACCCTCTAGCAGTGAAACACTATCCGTCGTCGCACCGGAGCTCCGACAGCGCAGCGCATCACCCTCCCCCCGCTTCGTCTCTCATCCGCCGATCCGTTGAAACGTCGCGTGCAACGATGCAACGTTTTAATGTGGCATGTCATTTAAAATATATGGAAAACAACGCAGCGTTGACGCTGCGACGACGCAACGCAACGCACTAATGAAGCAGAGCTCTAACGCTGACGCAATAAGTTTTAATGGCGCGATAACGAGCGCCTACCATGGTTGTTCGATCAAGTTTGCGAATGTGACTTCTAAGTTGTGTTGTACTATACAAATCTCTAGTAAATCTTTGATATAAAATTATATCACGGTCGTGCAGGCCTTGGCTTCTGAGCTGTTCATTAAAAAGTCACAATACTCGGAAGAATATTACTTACGAAAAGGTGACGATAAACAACATATTCGCAAGGAATGGCAGCGGTCTTCAAATAACGGTTCCCGGACCTCTTGATAATGTAATCAGTATCTCTAAAATGTTTTGAGCAAACGACGCTGGTTGAGGTAGGGGTCCAATTGTCTCGGCCCGTCATATCCACCCATTTTAATTTTACCTCTTCATCTGCCGGAAAGCTGTAACAAAAGATTATGTTTGAATACTTACTGTGCCTTTTTGCTAACCCAAAAATCCTAAAGGCGGGTACAGACTGCTAAAACGCAACATGCAATGTAACATGAAAGGTACGTAGTACGCACGCGTAGTGTGCACGGTTCGTGCGCGCAAGGTGTCCACACTATGGGAATTCTGTTACATTGCATGATACATTGCGATAATGTGGACGGCAAATTCTTTCATTGCGTGTTACATTGCATGTTACCTATATTTCGTAAGTATGTACCCGGCTTAAGACTGTTTTGACCATTTTATCCCTTGTGGGGAGAGGCTAAAATATAAAACTTCCTCACCGCACGCTGGGAATAGACGCGTGTTGTAAGATTCAACAAAACCCAGCACGCTTAGTTGTAGGGACTATATAGTCCGCCTGACTAGCTACTTACTACCCTCGCATGAAAGTTTGGCGCCAAGCAGTTTACCTAATGTGTTCCGTCGTGCGTACGTAGTGTCATACTGTGTTTACAAACTCCTTTGCCTGGTCACCACCAATAGACTGGGATAGGATAAGAAATTCAAGAATGAAGGTACCTAACTAGATTCAACGAATAATTTTGCTTACTAATGGTAGTATTAATTGATAATACCAAACTTCTATAGAAAAACTCGTAACTGTACTATTTCGACCGCTATTTTTCCACAAACGGATGGGTGGGTCTACGCCGCTACGCTGCGGTTCATTACGGTAAGACTACGGTTCATTCAAAAAATAAACGACGCGTCGTAGTTTTGATCAATAACTATCGGTAAGATAGAGAAACTGAGCGTTCTGGAATAGGAACACGGCGCATCTCCCATAACTAATATTACCTTTTTTGCATATAGGCATCGCAGGTCTCAATTTTTATGAAGAGGTTTTCGTGTATGCCCCTTGATTCGTTCAGGACGTTTCGATAAGTCAGTTATCGACGTTTTGTCTACGATTCTCGTTACAAGAGAAACGAGACAACAAATCGAATCGTTCGACAACTGTCGTATCGAAAAAACATCTAGTTTCTAGCCTGCGCAGACTGGTTTAACGTACCACTTTCTGCATTCTTTGTTCTTTGTCATGTCTGTAATTTTCTATCTTTTCTAGAAGCAATGCACATAGCGACGTTCCGGCCAGAAGATCGGAACAACGGCTTAAGGAAAGTTTGGGATATTGCCCGTGGTCCACCTGGGATATTTTGTGGGCGTGGTTCTCCACGTGGACAGAATAAGTCAATATCCCGCAAATGGCATATTGCCCAAACAAAGCTCTTAACACGAAACTCCTGACCGGGGATCTTTATCTATATCTATAACTGGCTGTTCTCCCGCGGCTGTGCCCGTGTAAATAATTTGACTACAGCGCCACCTATCGGATCCTAGCATAGCTACGAACCTTTATCTCGACAAAACAAATATATTGTGTAAATATGACCTCAATCGGTAACGTCGTTCTCAAGTTATGGCGTGACCAAGGGAAATAGGGATTCATTTTTATATATACATATAGATAGATTAAATGGAAACAACTAATCATTTAAGTATAAATGATTCTAAACAATGACGTAAACACACTGAAATGTGAAATTATTGTGCAATATGAATTCTGAATAGGCACCTTTACATAGAAAGCAATTGTTCCTAAAATTCGCTTATAAGTATAAAACATCGCATATTAGCACCAATTACATAAAAAATGGACAAAAGAATGCATTGCATTTTCTTTTATCGATAATTTTCTCATAAATATATAAAGAGCACCTCTAGCCGACTCGCCCTTCACCGCGAAACGCGTACCGAGTTCACGACGCTATCGGCCGACGCATAATACATTGCCCTTTATGATAGCGGAACGAATATTGAGAGCGAACATCAACAGCAGTGTATATCTTTCGCTATGCAACAGTTTGATAGTCGCCGTAACAGGTGAATTGCAATTTTCAGGTTCAAAATTGTACAAATTAACAATGACATTTCAACTTACTGATGGAAACTCACGCCCTTCGTTGGACCGTCTGGCCCGTCGGTCCTGGATTTGCAGGTGAGAACAGCACAAAGGGGCATTTTTGAATTTTTCTTGGCGGAACGATGCACTCGTTGGGATACGCGGGCAACTAAATATCGCATGCGCTTATTTCGATCGATAGGTGTATGAGCAATTGCTGTTATGCGCAGCACCTCTCTGCCACCCCCAGATTCTATTTTTAGCCTCGGCTCAGTCTAGGTCCTGGGAATACAGGGAAGCTATTTATCAATGCAACTTCACGCCTAGGCTTCACGTTTGATGTTTGGCCGGCGGCCATCGTAAATGCAAATCATAAAGTTTTCTACGAAGCTACATCGACATCTTGATTGTAAATGATTTCTTAAGATCCTTTAAGGGTTTTTGAGTGCAATATTTTATTTAGTGTAAAATATTGGCTTATAAGATTGTCATTATTCAAGTTGTTAATTTATGTAATACAATGTGAAGTAACCAAGTCTGTAAATGCCTTTAATCCGCTTGCCAGGCGTCTTGACATAGGCTTATCATTATGTTTTCGTTTTATGATAATTATTAAGTTAAACAATAACTAATTCAATTGAACTACTACCTTACTATCACCTTTATAATTATTATCTACAGATGAGATAACCGTAAATTATATCTCACACGACGACACGATTAGCGCAGTGGCTTGGCACTGCACAACTGGTCGCGGGTTTGATTCCCGCAAAGATAAAGTATTTAATTTTGTATTGCCTACAGATCAAATTTCCGATTCTTGGCGTTTGTGTATGTCAAAATTTGAGTCTGTAAATGTACCCACGATGAAGGTATATTCCTAATGTGTGGTGAATTTTAAAAATAAATACTTAAAAGATAAAGGTTGGTTGCGCGTTAGGTGCTTCTTCTTCTGTTCGTGTGGTTAGTGACTAACCTGGTGTCAGAGTTTATGCCGCCAATCATATGGGCCTCTGACTTGGTTTCACATGCTCTTGAGAAATATCTCCCAGGCAGGTATTTCCTCGTGATGTTTTCCTTCACCGTTTATAGATAATTATACAATACGCACATGAATCCGAACATTCAGAGGTGCGTGCCTTGGGTTCGAACTCGAGATCTATGACTTGGCAGTACGACGGTCACACCACAAGGCTATCACTGTTGTTAATAACATAACCCTGGTAGACTGTAGACATGCCTAAGAATGGAAGGAACTTGCATGTGTACATTTTGCCTTTTCGTAACTTGTGGGATTCCCAGTTTGGTAGAATTATATTGATCCAGTAACTAGCCGTAGTGCAGTGATGTGTTTCTACTAAACAATCTCGGTCTTTGAATGATATACGCAATAACGCATAGAAAAAATTTGAATGGTGATTAAAAAAGCACTCAGTATTTGTCTCTTTTTCTTGCAGGTGTGTAAGAGAGACAGCGTTTAGCGAGCTTACGAAAACTATCGCCTTTTTTTTTCTATTCGACTTCTTGTTTATGACCTTGCGGACCGTTTCTACGTAACCGGGCAGTTATTGGCGAGATCTGAAGGGTCTCCAACCACCATTGGTTGGACATCCCCATGGACGAGAGTAAAATACTTAACCTAAGCTAATTAGGTACTACTACTACTACTATTAACATCATGACTACTAGCAACAACAGCACTAAGAGCGACCCCTAATGGGACTCGGACAACGGCTTAGGGCGTTGCAGGCGGGAGCACTGGGTGGGAGACAGCTTGATGAGGGTGTGACTGCGGAGTCAGAAAAGACTACCGGCTCCGCGGCAGTGGGTGCGCACGGTGGATCAGGGGAGTATTGCCGTTTTCGTGATTTGCTAATTCGTAACCGCCTGAGGTACGAAACCGGCAGGAGGGGGGGTGCGAAACAATAGATGCGCTCTGTTAGTTTGCTTTGTCTTGTCTACCGGGCGGACCCCCCCCCCCTGCCGCTCACATACCTCAGGAGGTGACTAGCTCTTGAGCGCGGACTAGGATATGTACAAAGGATGTGTATTAAGATGTTTAAACCGTTTCTAGTAAGCCAATGGTGTCGATTCTGTTGTGCACTTTGACGGGACTAAACTAAGGGTGTTTGTCTCTTTCTGTTTCAATAGAAAAAGAAAGTGACAGTTGCGTTTAGTCTAGTTTATTACTGTCAAAATGTGCTACAGAATCGACAGAAATATATCAGACTTCAGACATCAGACTTTTGCCCGTAAGTAGGTATGTACCAGACTTCTTAAGCCGGGTTTTTTGCGACCATATTTTTGTTGTAAATAGCGTAACATGTATTGCTAACAAAAATGGGGCGTGGCCTACCTAACTGTTTCCGTGTTTGGTCAGAGTGTTCACTAAACATGTTTTGTTAGATTTTTGTCGCAAGGAGACCCGGCTTTACTCTACCACTGTAAACTTATCTAGTAAAAAGTAACCTACTTAATAACCATCTGTCAAACATGTTCCCATCTATGTTGTGGTAGACTTCCAGTCTCACAATTACTTACGTATGTTACACGGAGTGACTGCATTGTTCTGCCCTCCACAACCCAATTAGTAGTAACAGAGCTCTTTGTAAAGGAGTTCATCCGGAGAAGTTCTTCTTTAGAAGAACATAATTATGTTGAGGTCGTTTTTCAAGCACGTATTCAGAGGGGGGGATAGTTGGGTTTTATCCCCCCCGAAATCTGGTATAGTGCTTAGACGAGAGGATAATATGCGAGCTGGAAAATAGGTACACAAATTTATTGGGACGCTAGTATTGGAAATTCATTAATAAAGATGGAGTACAGTCTGTGGTGTGCCAAGTGGAAGAATATAGAAAAGAAACCAATTGAAATTATGCAAATTCTGGATGCATGACACCCCATCATATTTCCGACCATCAGCAAGTTAATCCATATTTTGGCCACCCTTCCTGTTTCTAAGGCGTCGGTCGAGTCATTTTCGTGCTAAAAAATAATAAAATCTTTTCTGAGAAACAGAATGGGGGGCGAGCAGCTGACTGGGCTTGCTCTATTATCAATTCATTCCGCATTACCGCCAGATTCTGAAGCCGTACTTGATGTAATGGATGCCAGCGGCAACAGGAAAATACTTATATAGTACCTATACTTATTATAGTATAATCTTAATATAAGTACAACGATTATAATGATTTGACTATTTTCACACTGTAGTTTTAATGAATGTCCCCCCCCCCATTAAAAGTTTGGATACGTGCCTGTCGTCTTTCAGTGATAGTCATACAGCCATATGCGATGTGTAGCTGAATATCAGTAGGTATAAGTAGGTAACTGTAATCGGAAGCCTCGTATCAATTAATTAGCATATTCAGCCCATCCTTGTCCCACAGCTGTGCTACGGGCCTCTTCTCGGCATGATAAGGGTTTAGGACACAAATCTAAATATTGTAACATAGCATCACGCCTTGTATTCCGGAAGGGTTCGGCAGAGGTGTTTTAGTGTACCCTCGTTTCGCCAGTTATGTTTAAGTCCCGTGTAATAGGAGGCGAGCCTATTGCCATTAACCGGGCACAAATTCGGACTCCGGGCTGCTACTGAGAATTTCCTAATGGAAAAACACAATAACACTTTGCCCGACCTGGGGATCGAACCCAGGACCGTATGCTCAGCAGTTGCGCTTGCGACCAATAAATCAACAAGGCAATATTGTCTTATTACTTATTTATGGTTATCTATGGTTTAGGTCTTTGTCCACCACGATGGCCTGGTGCGGGCCAGCGTGGTGAACACGTAATGCACTGTTGGCAGACTACACAAACCATCGATAACTTTTTTTTTGAGCCCTCATGTAGGTTTTGGCACGTTTTCCTTCACCATTAACGCAAGTGATAATCAAATTCTTATCCGCACATGAATTTGAAAAGTTAGACGTGCGTGCCGGGATCGAACTCGAACCCACTTACATGGAAGGCAAGCGTTCAACCGTTATGCTTTCACTGCTTCATCGTCATTGTTTCAGTTTCAATAAATACTTATGTATTTTTATTTTCAAATTGGCTTGACTTATGCTGGGATCCCTCAACCCGTGGTGCTCTATGCGACGAAGGGATTAACTGGGTGAGCCAACAGCATCGTCCATGCAGAACACAGATAGTATACTTACAATGCATCATCATACTGTTACAACCAATTCATTTGCAAAGTTATTTAATGAGTAAAAAGGACACTAAACAGTGGCTGTGGTCAGATTAATCTTACAAACCGATCTGACCACGGATACCAAACGAATCTAACCACGGACACTAGTGCCGATTCTCTATGTTCACCAACTAAACTAAAATTAAAGAATTGCTATCTTTTACTAACAAACGTTGGGAGAAAAGGAACTAAGTTAGAGACGTCAAACTAGTTTACGCCTTGAACTTCACCGTGTTTTCAGTCAACAAGTTCTGATGCATCGTATAAAATTTGTGTAGAAATTTCAGTTCAACTAAACTTGACAGCTTGTATTTACGTCCATCTCTTTCTTATTTTATTAGAGTGAAAAAGGTGGCAATAACCTAATTTAAGTTTAGTTCTTGCACAACAGAATTGAGGCCAGTATTATTTAATCGATCTAACCACGGACACTAGTGTCCACAGCCAGGGTCAGTAGGTCCAAAGCACAATCAAATGTCACTACGTTGCTATGCTTAGGTATATCAGGGGGTGTGTGTCTTGGATGGCCTGTGTAGAGAGTAAGAAGCTCTTACAACTTTTGAGTCTGCCCGTGGTTGATGTGTAGTCGTTGAGGGGATGTCGGGAATCGGATTCTTACTTCTTTTTTTCTATCGCGCATGTGACATCCTTTCGTACGTCATCCAACACCCAGTGCGAGTGCGGTGGTCCTGACCAGATTATGTCCCACTTGCTGGAGTGTCCCAAATGTCCGTCCACCTGCACCTTTGATGATCTGAAGAGCGCCACCGAAGCTGCAATTAATGTGGCCACCTACTGGGCGCAAGCATTATAATTTACACATAACGAAGTAGGTACCGTCGATACGAAAAGATCAGGGTGTACCTAGCTTTAATAGTGTTTCAAATTCTGCTTTTCTGTAAAAATCCAGACAGTTCGGTAGTTGACAGTATTTTTTTTATTGTCTCGACACTTTTACAAAAAACATAGGCAATAATGAAAAAAACCAATGAGATATATAATAAAATGCCCAAGTTATAAGCAATTCAAAATAGTTAATAGACACTGACCGCACTATTGAACGATCACGTCATTGTTCAAAAACTTCATAGTAACTTGACATTACTCCGTACAATGTCCGTTTCGTGCGACAAAGACAGAAAATACGCAATTCAAAATACGTGTTTTTCTTACATTTACAGATTGATTTTATTTATTTTTTCAACAATCGTTTTCGTTCTATACCTTTCTACCTTTTTTGATACAATAAAAATTCAATTAAATTCTTTATAACTTTTAAAGTTTTCAGCAATAGATAGCTACCGAGAGGATTTTCATAGATTTTTGAAAATTTAAGTACTTGAAAATATACACAATATTCTAAACAAAAAGTCGTACGTATGGTGCAACCTTGCGCCTTTGGAGTTTACGACACACCCGTATATGACGTGTAGGTACTGTAAAAAACACCTTATTGACAAATTGCTACTTTTTATGAATAAAACAACAAAAATTATTCATAAATTTAATTTTAATCATTTTCCGTATCTAATGTTTTCTCTTATACTTAATACATATTTAAATAGAACTCAAATACAAAAAACTTACAATCACTCTTAAAGTCAACTTAAAAAATAATCTCTTCTTAGCCTAAAAGTTATAAATTTATAATGCACCAAGAACGCGCATCTTTTACAAAGCAAACCAAAAAATAGATATAATTCTTGTGTAGACAGTACCACAGTATACTTAACTCTAAAGATAGACCAAAAGATCCGTTGATTGCACTACTTCCGGATCTCAAAATCATAAGACCTTAGTCCTACTGACTACTAGTCATGTTTTGGGGACAAGTGTAGCTTCGGCAGACCTTCGATGTACACACAGGTGCGATATTATTATCGCTGTATGTGGTATCTTTGTAGTACATTTAACATGAAAACGCGTTAGAGCTAACACGTTATTATTGTCGGGCGACGATAGCTACCATTGGGAATAATCACAATATCGGTTTGCGATAAATCGTGCATGTATTAGGGAGGTGCCATGGACGTAGCCAGACTTTTGTCCAAGGTTTTGCCCGACAGAAAGTCAGTCAAACATTAAATATTTTTATTTTCACTAAATCTGGAAGTGCAAAATTGTTTATGGGTCAATTAGCATAGGCGTATTCAGGGTAGGGCAGATGGGGCGCTTGCCCCACCCTGGCACAGGAAATAGGTAAATGGTCTTAAGATTCAGTCAACTCGCCACCCATGTCCACAAAACAATTACCCAAAATAGGCAGACCAATGCCCGATTCACTTTATACTTATTTGGACCTCAAAAATTAGGTTATGGGGCAATCGAGACCCCTCCGTGCATCTCAGTATTTTATCGGGTTTTTCCATTAAGAATTACCTACTTAGTAGCAGTTGCCCCATAATCTCATTCTGCACTTTCAAATTTATTGAAACGACAAATTTTTACTGTCTGACTAAGTTTGCCCCACCCTGGACAAAATCCTGGCTACGCCCATGTAATTTGCCCCTGACCGTAATATCGGTTTGTCAAACCGTAATATTATTATTTGTCATGTATTATATCGCGCATGTATTCGTCGCGTATGTATTAGTCTGCCTATTTTAGTAGACGTGCGTGTTAAGTCGACTAAATCTAGACAATTTACCTATCCCAAGCGCCCCATCCACCTCACCATGGTTAGGCCGTGGGAGGTTCTATTAAATTTCGCAGCACCTGACTGTAGCTTTTATCATTTCCATAATTAATAATAAATCAAAACCATAATTAAGTCCCAGCAAAACGCGCCATTGCTTCTATAGTTTAGTACATTGCAACCAAAAATAATTAAACAAATATTTAGACAAAAAATACAATCATAATAACTTTACATAAATGAGGGTAGGACGTTCCAAAATCTTGGTTCGATTTTTTAAACTAGTTTCTGAAGCTACAGTCGAACCCGAAACAACAAATTCATGAGTAAGTTTACTGTTTAGTATACATTATAGGACAAAATATATATATGAAAACATGCATTTAATTGCAACAACATACAAACCGCAAGAGTTAACTTGAGACTTCGCTCGGATGACGTAAGCGCGCTGTAACGACGCGTCGATGGCGAGAGCGGTAAGCAGCGCGGGGGTCGGGAGGGGAGCGCGCATTCCGTTCAGGTCTGAAGTTACTTTTGCATGTTATATATTGCAAACTATAAACTTGTTATCACTTGAAATGTTACAGTAGGTACCTCTCTGCCTAACACTTTAGGGAACTAGAGACGTGATATTACAACGCACATTTAGAGTTGACCCACATCTGTCAGCACGGAATCGCATTTTTTTTCATTTTCTATCCTTTTCTGTTGCTCGGAAACGTCATTTATTACAGCGAGAAAGATGGCGTGAATGCTATCGCGTGCGGTGAGCCCTTATGGAAACACGTCACATCTTATAACGTATACTCAACATGTTTTTGGCATTTTAAAATACAATTTTTGATTTGACAATTTATAGGACACAATTACATTACGCTACGTCAAGTTGGAACAAAATATTTACTAAGTATAGTAGTTTTAAATTATTAATATAAAACTACATATAATTTATTATTAAGTATAAAAATATGTAACTGGATACAGTGCGCGGCAAATAACTTGAACCAAGATGGCGTCAACTGCCAAACTTGACGGGTTTACTAGTAGCCACTGAAGAGTTCCACTATCCACCTGCTAGCTCCATCTTTAGACCCTGAACACCAAGTGCAATCTATTAGACTCATCAAAACGAATTATATGACCCGAACCTCACATAGATCACGCAGTCGAAGCTATCTTGGTTTAAGTTATTTGCCGCGCACTGTATGGATGTTGCGTCAGCCACGTTTTACATGATTCATTGATAGGTATTGGATATTAATTTTAACAAGGCGTTGTTTATTGCGAATGTTTCAGTTGCATGCAAAATAATGCACATTATTCACACATAATGTCATGTCAATCAGATCATTTGAGACCTATAAAATCAAAGGCAGCTAAACGCCTAAGGCTCGATTTTACCAACGTCGGATAGCGTTTATCCAAGGAATAAGACAGACGTTTTGACAGAATTTCTATGCAAAAGCTGTCAAAACGTCTCATTTATTCCTCGATTAAAGTTATCCGACGTTGGTGAAATCGGCACTTAAAGTCGTAACATTAGTTAATTATGGCGCCATCTAGTTTAGTTAGTTGGACAGGCATTGGTGTATTCATTTTACCAACAAATGCAGCTAAGTCCCTTAGAAATTCAGTCCAAAAACCGATATTGGCATTCGCTACCTTGACAAAAATATCAGTTTTTGTAGCTTCCTGAATATTTGACAGACTTGGATTTAGCTGCCTTTAATTTTATAGGCCTCAATTATTTTAGTTTTAAATTTAAAGAGAACCAGGCCACACGATTTCGACGCGTTGAGTGCCATGTGGGCAGTGCGGAGTCCTGACTAGCGTTGAAAATGCCGAAAAAAACAAATTGTGGTTATTTCGCATATTACATAGAAAAATTAACAGAAAGAATCCTTCGGAAAGAAACAGGATTCTTTCGAATATTTCGCTTGATGTTTTGAAAAGTTGAAAAAAACAAGTTTTATTGAAATTTTAATAATACCTAAACCTTTTTTTAAATATTTTTTTATTAATCCGTATCATTATGGAAAAAGTTAAAGCATAAATATCCTAAGTTGAATAATTATACTAAGTACGTATTTGAAAAAAAAATGCTTTGTTTTCAGTTTCTTTCATATTCTTTGGTTTTATTGAAAAAAAACATGAAATATATACTGACAAATTTTCTTGAAACTATCGAATTAAACATTGAAAAAAACAACGGAATTGGAAACAAACTGGAATATTTCCTGCTTTTTTCAACGCTAGTCCTGACATTGGTACGGGCGGCGCGTAGTCTTACCAGATATCTAAAAAATCCTGCCAAAAACCCTGACATTATTGCCACGAACGTGCACAATGCAAAAAGTTTTATGTGCTGACCGTCGCGCCTTCGACTAAGGACTTCAAATAAAATTTTACTATTCATTATTTCATTATACATAAATCAAAAGTCCTGACATACCTATTTAAAGTCCGGCAGCAATCCTGACCACTGACTAAAAATCCTGACATATCAGGACGAATTCTGACATCTGGTAACCCTAACGGCGCCTCGCCTGCCTGTAATCTAGTGTTGGCACCGTGTACCGTGAATTTTTTTGTGTAGTCCAATGCTAACAGTAAATGTTTGGTTTTGATTTTGATGTCAAACAATTTTCACTATTAAAGAAAAAAAGAGCGGTTTCTGAACGTGTCCTGCTTCAAAAAAATACCTGAATCAGACTACTGTTAAGGAACTGCGACGCCGGCGCACGGCAACTTATCGTGTACACCCCTCCCCGCCTCGTCTTGTTGGTTGCAAGTCCGACGCGGCGCCAGAACGCACCGTACGCGTCGGCAGTGGAAACCACGTATGTGTTAAATACAAATCTTTACAAGAGATAGACAAACTGTCTCCTGAAAAAAAATGGCCAATCAAATGTTTGTCAACAAGTTTGTCATCGTACGTCATAGATGGCTTAGAAGTATTTGAATTGAAAGTTTGTTGAACTAATACGGGTATGACGAGTTTATTAATGTAAAGAACAAATAAAACGCTTTTGAAGTCAATTGGATTTACGAGGTTTTCACTGCTGGGCGTCGGTATATACATTCCATGGATATTTTTATGTATGACGCCGCAGTGGCACCGCTCAGGCATCGCTGCCACAGCACATCGTGTGGCCTGACTCTTAGGCCCAAGCCACATCTGTCAGAAGATACGTCGCCGATCTTCCGCCGGTACACATAATTCCATATAAACATCTCACACCGTACACATTTGACCGAAGATGCGTTACTAAAATTCCTCGAGTAAATTACGCGATGGAAGATCGGCGACGTATCTTCCGTCAGATATGGCTTGGCCCTTAGACTAATATAAACTTGGCTTAGTTTCTTAAGAAGTAAAACGTCTTGTTTCGTTACTGAACTAAACACGCACTTAATAAAATTCATATTCAGCGCACAGCAGCAAATTTTTAGAATATTATCTTTACATACAGGTATAAAGTATAATCTAATTTTATTCTGAAATTAAGGACCATGACAAAAATGTCTAGACAGAAACACCCCTTGTGATATTTCGTGATTTTTGCTACTCCCCCTCCCCCCTTTCAAACCTCACGTGATTAATGGACGGTCCCTAAGATCATGTTGGAGCCAACCTTACAATTGTTTACTTATAGCAAAAAATGTGCAATGTGTGTTGAACATAAAACAACCGATATTACAATAAAAATTAACTTTCCGACTTAGTTTTGTGATATCACCTGACAAAATCCATTTTCAATTTATTTATCTTGATTGATAAACAATATTTAAAAGAACACGATCATCCAATCTGATGATATTAACCATAATATCAAATGTTCAACAATCAAAAACATAATTTGCTATGATAATGATTAAGATGGCGAATGCGAGCATTTGATCGTAATGTAGCATTCGGAGCGAACGACATGACGTCGCCGCGTCGCCTGCTAAAACAAGCGTATAGTCGCCGGCCGGCACATAACTTAGCAAGGTTTTAGCGTAGTGAGAGTAAGTTTGCGCATGTGCACTTACACCCGTATGCACAAACATTACTAGAAGGCCTCACATTGTGCACGAACGCACTGCATTGAATACGGGTCTGGGATTGGTCGCCTTTATGTTGCGAGATTAAAAGCAACCAATCACGGCTGTGATCAACGCAGTGCGTTCAAGCACACTGTGAGGGCTTCTGTGTTTGTATATAAGGGTGTTAGTGCAACAAAAAAATAGTCACTTTTATTGCTAGTTATTATTCTATGGTTATTGCCATAATTTATTTTTCAACATGTCTGTTTAGAAGAAAGAAAGAAAGGAGAGGAATTATCTTCTCTACTCTTGCCAAGTTACGTGCTAAAACTAAAATATGCTCGTTCCGAACTCTGTGCTCGCTGTACGGACTGTCGTATCGCTCTCTTTGTAACATGTTACATTACATGAATATGAACAGGTCAGTCGACGCCTTAAGACATTACATTTAAATGCACTTAGTCGCATGTTCATAATCTATTAAAATTTATTGATGTATTGCCTAACAAAATGAATGCCAGAGTAATTCCAACAATGTTACTATATACAAAAATGAGTATAAAAAATATCATTGTATTTAGAAACCAACATTAATGTTCTAATTTTAAATTAGCCGGTTTAAGTACAGAATCAACATGATTTGGAATTAAGAATCTTAATTCCTTAGCGCATAGTTCAGTTTCCATTCCAACTGAAATGGTTTTACGACATTTTTAATAGCTTTTTTAATTCTGAAATAAAAATTACTTTGTGCAACAATGTGCAAACATTCTTAGCGTTAAAACCTAGCTAGTCGACTTCTGGAACAGACTTTCTGTGGTCACGCCCGCAGCAAGTAGTCTTCAGCAAGTTTTACAAACTAAGTGAGCAATAGAGTGCAATAACTTGCCAATAAAGCATGTTAGTGGATATGGCTTTTAGGGTCGAGCCACATATACGTCGCCGATCTTCAGTTGCGTAATTTACTCGACGAATTTTAGTAACGCATCTTCGGTCAAATGTGTACGGTGTGAGATGTTTATATGGAATTATGTGTACCGGCGGAAGATCGGCGACGAATCTTCTGTCAGATGTGGCTTGGCTCTTAATGTTGGGTTTTATAATGCCATATTTATTTTAGTTTCCTCACCTGTTTAACCTTTTAAGCGCGTGGCTAAATATCAATTGCCGTGCCCCTAGCGCGCGACTACGAATCGATAAAATAATACCTACAATAAATATATTAAGCTTTTTCAATACTTAGAGCTATGAAACAATTATAAGTAATTGTTGTAAATCATATCTCTATTGAATAATCGTTTTAGTTGTACCACGCAGTCCATAGGACGAAAATAGAACAGAAAAACCATGCATGTTCTCTGTCGCAGAAATACGACACGCGCGGTAGAGGCACGGAAATATTTGTCGCATAAATGCGACACACGCGCTTAAAAGGTCGTACATTGACGTCACTGTTATTGACAATTTTCAACTTTGTTTTAAATAAAGAGGGTTCTTACAACGCCTCTATACTGTAGGCTCTTGTCGACGCATTTTTGTATGTAGAAGGTATACAATTAAGTACTTCTTACGACAAACACTAAAGAAATGCGCCAACGCGGGCTACGTAAACAGAATTTTATTCAATTTCATATTTGAAGGTCATTAATGGATATACAGGGTGTAAATGAAAGCATATAATTCCTTCAAACCTCGTGATGTACTGTTGACTTAGAATAACCCTGCACGGGATACGTTTGCTTTTTCTTATTTTTTACCATACTTAACGTTTTTTCATAACGTGAGGAATTTTAACGCCTCAAGTTACATGACCGCGTGGCGAGCGAAACCCGCACAATTCGCTCGGGGCGCTAAAATGAACGTTAAGACCACATGTTTACTTCTTTATTTTTTTTATTGAATCCATAGTTATCCCATACAGGGTTAATCTATGTCAGCAGTACGTCACGAGGTTTGAAGGAATTACATGATTTCGTTTACACCTTTTATTACTAGACGCATTACTTCATTTTAGCCCATGTCCAACAGTGGTATAAACTGCCAATTAGGCCTTATCATGGTCAAAATTAAATCCAACACGCCATGTTAAATTTACTTTGCTGTTGCATATCAAAACAAATTTTAATGAAACTCGCATGTATATGCAATAAAAAAAATGTTCTTACATATTCAGCTTATTGCTAGGGTAATACTATTATTAAATGTCAACAGTCATACTGGCAACATTACGAGGAACTAAACGGAGCCTAGAAAAAAATCCTAGCTACTTACAAAAATAAAATCTTCATAGATCGGCGCACGTTTTGAATTGATAGAAGCCAGAAGTGTAAAAATGTTATGGAATTTCTCGGATCTCTCAGACGAATACAGAATGCAATAAAGGCCTGGTCAGACAGCGTGGCTGGGTGTGATATTCACGTCGTGTGTTGATCGCGTGCTCTTGGCGTGCGAATTACTATGACAATCTATGGAAGACGCCACAGAGACTGCCACGCGAAGCTTGACGTGGTGCGGCAGTCTCTGTGTGGCGTTTTCCATACATTTGATACATTGTCATAGTAATTCGCACGCTAAGAGCACGCGATCAACACGCGACGTAAATATCACATCTAGCCACGCTCTCTGACCAGGCCTAAAGCAATAAATATTTATATTCTATTCTATAATTGACCAAAATCTGTGACAATATCTTGTCACCGATGTACGTTCTTGGCCTTTACAAGTGGACTGCGAGTATAGTACGACCCAACTTAGATGTCGCTTTCGCAAACTTGATCTAACAGCCAATGGCAGGCGCTCTTTATCGCGCCGTTCAAACTTATTGCGTCAGCGTAAAGATCATTTTTTACTGCAGTACTAATAAACATTCGAGGTCTTGAAGATGCAATCGGCTCGGAAGTGATCGGTTTTACGAAGTTTGCCGATGCGACATCTTAGTTGTGTCGTGCTACGTGTAACTAAGTTGATAGATTACAGGCCACGGACTGAAAGAGCAATAAAATATTTATATACCAACATTTCTTCGATATTGTTCCATGTAAGTAATAAAACATTCTTGAAAGACGATATAACTGACATTTGACAAAAGACATTCCATTTGTTGGCCTGGCTGTGCCCTTGCACTGTACTTTGTATCAATTGACAAACAAATCATTAAAATTAAAAAAAAAACATGTTCCGATCTAATGAATGGACTTCGAAATTAGTTATGTACTTTAACTGAATATAAATGAGTAATATAATATGTGTGTGTATAATGTAAAGTATAAATATTTGCACTCAATAAAAAATATTAAAATTATTTCGAGCTCCATAACGAAATAAAGTGTTACACAAATTAATGTTTGTGACCGATTCTTAGGGTGGCTTCACAACGACGCACATAACTCAATTAGAGCTTAACATAATTACAACATAATTCTGTCTCTATCAACTTCAAAGACAGACAGAAATACAATGATGTTTTAATTATGTTTAGCGCTAATTGTAATTAGTTAGTGGTCGTGCAAGACGGCCTTTAAATTGAAAATCCAATGTCTACACAGAATCTATCAAATCACAGTCGCCCATTCTCACAGGACTCAATTCACAAAACAAGTATTCTTCTGTCTATTTACAGTCTATGAGTTTGGTAAGGGTTTAAGGGGACCTAAACTTAGTAAACCATCAGCTCCTAAAGCTTGCAAACTGTTCGTCATACCGTTCTGTACATTATGTACTGAGATTACTGGAATACCGAAGCACCCGCCCGCCTGTTCTCTATTCGCTAGCGGTATAAAACTATATATACCTAAACTACTTAGCCGTTTCAGGTTGTCTTCTTGTGATAAGTCCACAACAGGCAATCCCAGCTCTCTGTTGGGGCCGGTCACATTGTGGAACACCCTCTTATGATGCTGTAGTTGTAAAGACTTTGGATATGAAGCTGGGCACTCGTCGCATTTGAAGGCGGGTAATTTGCTCTGTGGATGCGCGTTGGACATGTGCACTGTGAGCGAGTTGTGGTTCATGAACATTTTCTTGCATATCTTGCAGGCCAGCATCCCGCCGCCGACCTTCGCCTCTGGTATTGAGAAGTTGCTGGCTTTAGAAGTGTGTTTGATGCTCATACCGGCGCCAAGGTTCGGGATATGGGGTATAGGTCGCTCTGGAGTCGGGGATCGACTCTTTTGCTTCTGTTTTACGCTGATTCCTCGCGATGCTAACACGTTCGCCATCGCGTTAGCTTCTTTGTTCACTGTCTTCTTCGTTATGGAGATTTGGCTTCCTAGGTTAAGTTTGTCTTTCGCGCCTTGCACACTCTGGATCATTGGTAAACCTTCCCTCTGTTTTTGCATTGCCATAACCTGACAGTCTTCGTTGTCGTGTTTGCCGGGTAGCAACATGTCTGGTCGTCGTTTCTGTCCCGGCCCACCGGGCATGGCCGCGGGTCTCTTCATGGCCATACGCACTCCCGGTTTCTGCGCTCGAACTTGACCGTGAACTTGTATGCCTGGCCTTATAGATGGTCGAGGGCCTCTAGGATTGGCCATGCGTGGTCTTGTCCCCGTTATATTCGCACCGGGGGCCATTCTTATTTGGTTCGGCGATGGCATTTGTCCTCCTACCATTTGGCCGGGAGCCGTGGGTTGTCCGCCCATTTGGTCTGGTCCCGGCATCCCTAGTGTTTGGCCACCGGAGAAAGTTTGGACGTTCTGTATCCTAATACCACTACCCGAAGGAGGTTTCATAGCTCCGCCCGGGCTTGACGAAGGAACGTAGGACGTCCCAGGTGGACCCATTTGACCCAATGCTTGTCCTAACTGTGAGTTCATTCCCGCAGTAGGCGCTTGTCCGTAGACAGCCTGCTGCATACCCTGAAGTGGAGAAGCCACAGAATACGGAGACGATGTAGGCGGGAACTGACCCTGCTGCATTACCCCAGGATAACCAGGTTTGGACATAGGCTGTTGGAACTGTCCATAACTAGTTGGGCCCATGAAACTCTGTCCTGGATACTGACCTGGCACCGTTTGTCCTGGACCGTACATATTATTTCCATAATCAGGTGGTACATTCTGTCCAGGTGGATAAGAACTATATCCTTGTGCAGGCATCATCATGCCACCGGCTCCAGGGTAAGCTTGGATGTTGATCATGACATTTTGCTGATGAGTGAACCCTGGACCACCTCCCCCGATCGTAGAAAGCTTTCCAACTTGGTCTGCTAGCTGTTTCACTGGCAGTATTGAAGAGAGGATATTTGAACTCGTGTTGTACGGCATTAGAGTTGATGATGACGACGGAAGAGCTAACAATTTTGAATGTCCTGTCATCCTTCTATGCTCATCAAGCAAGGATATATCAGTAAATCTAGTATTGCAGACATCACATGAATGTTGAGGACCTAAAGTGTCCAAGGATATATATTCGCTCGCATCCGATAGAGAAAGATTTTCTTTTTTCGTAGCAGTCGATAGAAGGCTCTCGAATATGTCATCGGCGCTCTTCTCAAGCATGTCCAATGGTGGTTTGGAATCTGGAGCATTCCAATTGAAGTTGTGCTGCTTCTCAGTGGACGGAGCGGTCAGACGAGTAGGAAGTATATTTGAGGAACTGAAACTTGGCTGTGAGGACGGGTACGCTGGTGGAGGATAAGTTACAGGAGGATTTTCAGTTTTAGGAACTACGGGTTTGATGTCCGGTGCTGGCGTTGCGGACACTACACAACAATCATCATCTTCGTCGTTGGAGTCTCCATTTATTTCTATTACAGTCACGCCCGGCTCTTCTTTTTTTGTTACGGGGAGGAGGGGAGTTGTTGCGTTGTTTGTGGACATTAGCTGTGCAGCTAGAGCACTAGGCGGAGCAAACTGGTGTGACGTCAGTGCATCGGGTTCAGATTTGACTTTAGCCAGTATTGGAGTAGAAGCATCGGTAGGCGGCGGAGAGGCCCTTTCAGATTTGATCTGTGTGGAGAATATAGGCACGTTTGATGACTGTGTTTCGACAGTCTCGACCTCCTGTTTGACTACAATGTTTTCCATGCTTGATCGAGATTCCCGCCTTTCTGGAGTAGAAGCTATGGTTGGTGTAGAAGGCTTAGTTGGAGTTTCTCTCTCCGGCGAAGTAACTTGAGACGTTTCTTTGGGAGGGATAGGAAGATTTGCTCCCCTTTTCGGAGTCTGTTTAATAGCCGGCCTTCCAGGCGGCTTTAGTTGTTGTACAGGAACTTTAACGGGTGCGGGCGGTTTAGGAATTTCTTTCTTTTGAATTATAGACATCCCCTGCAAGTTTTTCAGTGGACTCAGTTTGGATTTAGCAGATTTTTCAGAGTCATCGCTCTCTGACGTTTTACGTGTGCTGGGTGGAGTTTGCTCAATTTCGCCTTCGGAGTCATTTTCTCCTGACTTGTCTAGGTCCTCATCAAAGTCTGCGTCTTCTCGACTCTCGTCATTTCCGCTTCCTTCGTCATCTTCATCTGAAGCGGTAAAATCTTTGAGGCCATTGATCACCTTAAACGTACTGTTATTACCGTCTGATTTTAGTTTGAGTTTGATACCGCCAAGTTTGCCAAGTTTTTGCATCACATCATTAGTGTTTTGTTCAGGTTCTGGTTCGTTCTTTATCGGCGTGTTACTCTTTTTGATAGTAAACCCTAAACCGCTTAGCTTATTCAGAGCTGAGTCGGAGCTCTTAGTGTCAGTGTCAGCGGGCCTTTTGAGGGATATGCCAGTCTTCTTTAGTAATGTGGATATGTCAATTTTGGTTGGTGTAACCTTCGGCGGAGGGGGGGATGCCTCTTCTTCCTCATCGGACCAGTTCTCATCTCCGAAAGGAGGAACGTCTTCGTCGTCGGAAGGCAGCTTGTCGAGGACCACGTTGGGCAGCGACACGTGCTGAATTAAGTGGTTCTCTAGCTCCTCCCAATCACGGAAGTCCTCGTCACAAGTGAAGCAACGGAACTCCTGTTTCGGCTTTTTGATGAGTGCTCCGGAAGACTGGAGCCTCTTCAGAATATTTGCAACATTGCCGATTTCTGGCTTTTTGTCTTCTTCCTCTTGTTCTGGGCTGGAATCTACCGAGTCCGGGGCCTCGTCTTCTGGAAAGCAGAAAAAAGACTTATTAATTTGTATGCCTATACAATCATGGAAGAATATGGGGAGACTTTGTCCAACAGGAGGGCAGCACAGGTTGGGAATCAGTATTTTATTTACTTATTACCATACATCAATGCGCGTCTAGTACTAATATGGCACTATTCGTATAACTCCAAGTTCGAATCAGTCCGTTAACGTCCACTACAGATGGACCTCACCCACGCTTGGCGGGCGAATTGGTTATCGCATTATGTTTTAAATAGCAGACAAGAGGGTGTTGCTGCCTCCTCTTGACGAAACCCTTAATGACCGATTCATATAATTTACGGAGCGTTATTGGTTAAAATTAAGACTCTTGTATTTTTACCAATAATAAAGCAAAGAGCTCATAGCTTTGCATAGTAGGCCCTCTCATATGGAAGTAGCAAATTTATTTTATTTAAGTATGCAGACACACATTGTGGTATAAAACGGATTTATATCCGTCACCTCACACTTCAGGTCCAGTTGAAAATCAGCGTCAGGCACTAGTTGTCTGGCATTTTTGCGGAACCGGGCCTTTTTGGCACAGCCGTGAGGCACACTTTCCTACTAATTTCTTTTATTTCTGCTTTATCTTTTGTGTGCCTTTTAGTCTGTGCTAAATAAATGTATTTTCTTTCTTTCTTTCTTGCTTTAGCTATCACAGGTAAAATTAGCTTACGAGTCTAGTTATATGCCCAGTTTGGCAATAAAAAATGCTACCACGATGTGTTTTTGTTTATATGAACCGGGCATTACTCGCTTTTTAAGACACCTACGAAAGATTTCAGGTGGCCTATTTCATGTCAAGAATCAGGTAACAACTGTAATTATTAGTACACATCGCTCATGCCAACAACTGACTTAACTGTATTATTATTTCAATGGCGTTTCATTAAATGTTGAAACAATAATTTATTCTATTCAATTGTGCATGCAACACAGTGAACTTGATACATTTTTAACCATCGGCCAACTGCTGTTACGACTTTATTGAGGCAGGCCTCCAGAGCCTTTATACGACAGTCAAGCAGGTACCTGAATAGGTTTATAGTAAGCCCCTGACATATCGGACGGACAGGGGAATACAAAAGGATTCCGCTTAGACCCTTTTGTGTTCAACCTTAACAATCCTCAAAACAAAGGTAGATTGTACCTTATCACCAGAGAATAGTTCTAAAAATAGACTAGTTTGAATTTAAACACGAAAGTGAGTTTGGACACAGAAACTGGCCAACGAAAGCTGTACACGAGAACCGGCGGCAAATTAAAAAAATCTTCAACTATAAGCTAAATTAACGGTTTAATTTTCCAGAGAACTTGATCTTTGTTAAGTACATACATTAGTGTAGATTCATATGTAGAAACAAGTTAGTACTAATAAATAAGTAAATAGGGGTCGAGACTTTTTAAAATTGCCGCCGTTTTATGTGGACATCTTTCGTTGGCCAGACTCTAATTCCGTCGAGTTATTGAACTCTAATAATTATCGCATAGTTCGTAAAACTTGCAGAAGACGATTTGTGTGTATCTAGTATAAAAATCGTTTGCAGAAGTCAACATAGCAGTAAATCTTGCTAAAGTACGGCCGTTATCATCCGAGTCGTCTGGTCATAAATATTTTTATCAATCTGCCTCGCTCGCACTCATTGGGCTTTGGGAGCGCCATAATTCTGTCTCGCTCGCACGTTTATGACGGGACGACTCAGATGAAAACGGCCGTATAGTACGACACAACTTAGAAGTCGCATTGGCAAACTTGGTTGAACAACCAATGGCAGTTGCTCATTATCGCGTCATTCAAAGTTATTGCGTCAGCGGAAAGACCATTTTTTACTGCAGTACTAATAAACATTCGAGGTTTTAAAGTCGCACTCAGCTCGGAAGTGATTGGTTTTACGAAGTTTGCCGATGCGACATCTTAGTTGTGTCGTACTACTATAGTAGATATAGCGCTCTAGAACGTATAACTAAGTTATGGATTACGACTTTGGCGTGGACTGGAGAATAAAACGAAAAATCTGGTCCATAAAGATCAAAAAGGTTAGTTGTTTGTGTGTTGATGTCTAATCAACTGCTGACTACGTTTTGTTCACTAAATCACGATGTGTATTTATGTAGCCGTCTATGGCATTGATGATGGGTTATATAGTAAGGAGGCGTGCATACATGCACAATAGTTGTGCGATAGTTGGACGATTTTATTTTTGTACAAGATTTGTGTCGAGCTAGTTGCGCACTCCCGTACATCGCCATAGACTTTAGCAATGCGACTAATTTATTGAACAACTGTTTAGTTGGATGTATGCAAGGGGCCTTAGGCTACATAATACAGGCCTGCCTAATAGAACCTTCGTAGTAACGATCCATTCCGGGGAATACTGACATAATTACTACGCTCGCCGGTAATAGCCGTACGATATTACGACCAGGTAGATGGCGCTGCCCTAACCCCCGGGCATAATCCCCGAGTCTACTCTCCTCTAACGATGCCCGCGGGAAAAGGAGGAGTGAGAAAGGGACGATTGGGAAAGGGACGAGTGGGAAAGGGACGAGCGGGAAAGGGACGACCCTATTCGGAGGGCAAGCCGGAATAAATTTAGGATGGAAGGACCAAAATATTATCTTTAGAACTCGAATTCAGGAGTTCTTTGTTTTTTTGGTTAGATTTCGTGTTTTTAGGATGTTAGTATTATTACTGTTTCATTTCTTTCTATGGCAACCTTAGGTGTCAACTGACATTGCGAATTTGAACTTTCAACACAATGCCTTAAAGTCCAGTCAAGAAGAGATTTTTCACGAGCTTTCATAAATGGAATCGATTTTATAAATGACGTGTATCCGAACATATAAAATTCGCGCCAAAATCATGAAGCTCAAGGTGGAATTTAGTCGACGGTAAACCTGACAGCCGCCATTCGAGTTCAGAGGACAGATGTATCTTTTCGTACTAGGATTACCCATCAGGAAAAGAGGAGGAAAAAATAACTATCCTAGGAATAGGAGATCATGCCGGATTTACGGTAGATTGACGCTATCGGATTCATACAATTTTGTATGAGGGCGGGTACACTAGTTAAGTGTCGCGTCCTACTCATCAGAATAGTGTGCACGCCTTCATACAAAATACAGGGTGTAAACGAAATCATACAATTCCTTCAAACCTCGTGATGTACTGCTGACATAGATTAACCCTGCATGGGATACTTTTGGATTCAATCAAAAATATTACAGAAAGTAATAGTGTCTTCTTAACGTGAGTTATTTTAGCACCCCGAGTAAAATGACCGCGCGGCGAGCGATAGCAGCGCAATTCGCTCGGGGCGCTGAAATGCCTCACGTTAAGAACACATGTTTACTTTTTGTATTTTTTTTTATTGAATCCATATACGTATCCCATTTAGGTTTACTCTATGTCAGCAGTATATACATCACGAAGTTTTTTTTTATTTGAAATGGGTTTGCTCTTGACTCTAGTCTAGGTCAGAGGAGACAGAGACAAAGTCTACGATGGAGTGAGCTCACCCAGAAGAAGCCTGTTAACTCTAACTTTGAAGAGATTCAGGTTGAATGCATTCGGGAACACAGACGCAGGTAGTGAGGCCCACTCTTTTGCAGTGCGCGTTATGAAGGATGTTTGGAAGCGCTTAGTGCGAATTGGTGGAATGGCAACTAAGTATGGATGGTAACTTGCAGTGCGTCTAGATGTCAGATGGTAGAAGGGGGCCGGTGGGATGAGGTTGAAGGCATTACATGATTTCCTTTACATCCTGTATAATCCGATAGCGTCAGGTGCACCTACTGATGCGTGACGTCACGACACTTAAGTGTAGCGTGAAGTTTTAGTATGCAAGTGTGATTGAATAAGACTGTTCATTTATTTTTTTCTTTGAGATTGACTGAATATTATAATAATAATGATAAAAATGTATTTATTGTTCAGCAGATAATTACATGCATAGTAGAAATTTACGTGCAAAGAGTCAACAATTAATGTACAGCTGGAACTTAAAATAGGTAACCCGGTTCATAAGTAATAGCAACGTTAAATCAGAACGAATAACTTTTAGGACTCGTTAAGAAGTTTTATTTTTTATACCTAGTCTTGCCATAAATATTGTCACGAAGAATTTTTTTTTTATTGCAAATATATTATTAGTTTTACAGTGTGTTTGTTTAATACATAAATATAAAACAATTTAAAATATAAAAAGCTTATTGTGGTATCCATTGGCTGCAATACAGTCCTTTAAACGTTGAGGCCAGTTATCAATAGAAGCACGCACTCTTTCCATGGGAAAATTCTTCACTGCCAATAGTATGGATTGTTTTAGAGACTCCAAATTATCATGGCGTTTAGAGCAAGCCGTACTCTCTAAAACTGACCATAAATCATAATTCAGCGGATTAAGATCGGGACTAGACGACGGCCAGTCTTCAGCTCTGATGAAGTCCGAAACGTTCCCTTCCAACCAAGACTGCGTCGACAGAGCTTTATGACCCGGCGCAGTCTTGTTGGAAGGACCATACTTGGTTATTGAACATGGTGTTGTTAAGGGGCTGAACTACCTTCTCAAGAATGGTATCTTGATACACTTGTGCCGATGTTTTGATACCTTTTTCACAAAAATATGGCTCAGTCACTCCTTCATAGCTAACACCCCACCAAACCATCACTGAAGTCGGATAATGCCCACGTTGCACTCTGTCGACTAATTGGGAAGCTTCCTTAGAGTTTTGAGCATAAATACGGTCATTTTGTTTGTTAAAATGTTGCTTAATTGTAAAGATTTTCTCACCCGTAAACAATTTTTTTCTGTGACCTCCCTTTGCGTACCGCTTCAGTAGTTGTTTCGATCTTACCACCCTATTCTTTTTTAAATTATCAGTTAAAAAATGACCAGTGCGTCTCAAGTCATCTTTTAAAATACGCGACGTGGTTCTGGGTGCTATCTTCATCTCCCGAGATAAAATCTTTTGCTTTCGGACAGGATTTCTTCGAATTCTTTCCCTTGCTGCTTTGACCACCTTTTTCGTACGAACACTACGTGGACGGCCAGATATTTTTTGTCACAAACAGAGGAGGTCTCATTGTACCTATTAATAGCCCGGTACACAAACATTTGACTAATACCAAGCGTATGGAGAGTTTTAAAAATCGCATTTGGCTCCATACCAACTTTGTGTAATGCAATCACAGCGATTCGCTTCTCTTTATCACCCCACACCATTTTAATATCGCAAAATATTGTACAATGTATTGGCGCCAAAATTAGAAAACTCAATGAACAAGCGTATAAAAATGACAGATTCCAAATTCAAATGTAATATCTTTCTTATTTTTAATTGTAACAGTATTTATGGCCAGACTAGGTATAGGTAGAATTTACTCGCTATAATCTTAAATTGATCATTATGATGGGCGATACAATTAAAGCGATTCATACATAATGACAACAATGTAGGCTTACATACATGCATACATAAACTCACGCCTTTTTTCCATGGGGGTAGCAGGAACTATAGAATGCCACATGCTACGATCCTTACATACTCTATTCGCTTCATCCACATTCATACAGGCACGCCGGTTGTGAGTACTACGCACACGTCCTTTGTGAAAAACATCACTAATAACATCGTTGTATGTCCTAGGGCGTCCTCTACCGGCGTTTCCACTGACATCCGCCTTTGAAATTATTTTTGTTAATCGCCGTTCACTCATTCTCTCAACATGACTAAACTGCCTAAGCAACATGACTAAACCGCAGCTTTGTCTAATCACATAATGTAGACATGTTAGATTAAATTTAACAATTTCAACAAATCTTGAGTTTTAGGAATAATACTGCCGTGCAGGCCCTAAAACGCAGTAACAGGCTTTTTAGATTTTTAGTCGAATATTGAACCTTAACGGGCACGTTATAAGGAACACAGTGATCTAACCTGTTTTAGTCATGTCCCTCGGGTGATGCTAAATGAATAACAATCCCGGTTTTAGACAGCAGCCAAAAACCTTACCAATCTAGGCCAAAAACCTATAACTTTATCATACGATTAAACCAAACTTATCTATTAACAACAAGACAGTACCTAACAAGTGAGAGAAGTTTGCTACTGACTAAATTCCCAAAATCTACTCAATTTTAAGTTGCCATTAAATCTCATGCTGTCACTGTCACTTCGCCTTTAAGTGACAGTGACAGCATGAGATCAAACGGTAACTTAAAACGGCAATTTTAAACTAAGTAGCGTTCGAGAATTTTGCCATTTACAAATAATAATCTTTTCTAATCGCCTATACCTCAGTGCCTTAAGACGAAAGTCTTCAATCAGTGCGTCCTACCAGTCATGACATACGGAGCCGAGACGTGGGACACTTACGGTACGACTAGTCCACAAAATGAAAGTCGCTCAGCGAGCTATGGAAAGAGCTATGCTTGGTATTTATCTGAGGGATCGAATCCGGAACGAAGTCATTCGCCAAAGAACGAAAGTTACCGACATAGCTCGGTGGATTAGCAAACTGAAGTGGCAGTGGGCTGGTCATATTTGCCGCAGAACCGATAACCGCTGAGGTAGACGAGTTCTAGAGTGGAGGCCGCGAATCGGTAAACGTAGTGTAGGACGTCCTGCGACAAGGTGGAGCGACGATATACGTAGAGTAGCCGGCAGCAACTGGAGAAGGAGAGCCGAAGTTCGGGCTCAGTAGCGTGCTTTGGGAGAGGCCTATGTCCAGCAGTGGACTGATCTACATCAGTCAGTAGTAGTATCATCATCATCAGTGATTATTCATCAAAAACAATTGAAACAAAAAATAATCAAAAACATTGAATTTAAAAAAAAAATTAAGTTAAACGGTTTTACTTTCAGTTTCCCTGCAGCATCAAGATATTGAAGGATGAAATTATTATAATATTGTATTGTCATGGGAATTGAATTGGTGTGCGAAGTTTCAGGAGTAGGTATCGGTTTAACAGTAGTAGTTGAAAAAACTGTTGCAAGATTTGAATCAAAGAAAGAAACAAATATACGAAGTGAATCTCATTAAAAACACTCAGGCCTGACAAAGAGTAAGATTTTTTTATTGAAATTATCTGTGGTCATGGAACGGTAGTCTGGCAAACGAAAGTAGAGACTGAAAAAGCGCGGCAAATTTAAAAAACTATCAGCATAGCAACGTAAAAATAGGTGCCCTATAAAAAGTTGCAAATAATTAGTGTCTACTTTCGTTTGCCAGGCTCTATTTGAATTACACCCTGAATTGTACCCTACTCAATAAAAATGGCGACAAGCTCGTCCTATCCCTGGGAATTGTCAGTGTGTCGATACAATTGTATACATATTAATATATAGACATGTTATCGGTAACTGGTAACACTGAGCAATGTTGACATAGGAGGGTAACCGTCAAGATTAATCAACGTACCCGAAGTTATAAAAACAGTGGTCTTTCGACGGAGCAGAGGATTCCATGGCGAACAGCTGAAGAAGTCTGACCTTTTATATCTAGTTTGCTTGACCTCATTTCTGATCTTGTTTTAATTATTATATTGTGAACTAGCTTCTGTAACGAATCACTAACCTAATTAAAAGTACTCTCAGTGGTGGAGAGTCTATGTTGATTTAATTTACTTTATTTACCATGCTCCCCATCCTGACATACTGATATTAGCTATAACTGTAATGATAGATTCACCCCTATAAGATTATGTTGTATGTATTTAATAGACACGCGGTTAGTTCTAGGGAAAAAGGAACTGGCGACGCAGCAGCCGTGTATTATATTACACGAACCATTTGAAACCACTTTTGACCCTTAATAACTCAAAATGTTTTTTTAAAACCCTTTATAACCTCCGTTTATTTATTAAAACCCCTTAGATTAACAAGAACCCCAAATTTCATAAATACAACTCAAACGGTTATTGAGATACTAACATTTAAAAATCGGCATTTTTATCACTGACTGACTGACATTTAGATCAAAACCCTAACCCACTTCCAGATGACCTAGAAAGTTGAAATTTAGCGTCCAGCTGGGTAATTGTGTGTATACAAAGGAAACAATCAGAAAACAGTGTATTTTTAAGATTTGAAATGTTTTCCAAGCAATCGATTTTTATTAACACTTAGCGCCTTTCGAAATTCTAATAGCAAAATCTTTCTTTCGTAGGAGAATAGGTTCCATGATGAAAAGTGGCTTTTATCGTTTTGTATACCAGATTATTTGATTCCAGTGTGAAATAAAAATATACCTAACAGGCAAATAATGATAAAAAAGTTAAAGGGGAGGACTTTCGATATATTTCTAACGTTCAAGAAAATGTAGAAAATATTACAAAAAAGAAAACTATACAGCGTAAACGTTTTACAGATCACTTTTGACTGATGAATAATAATAATAATTTCCAAAAAATAATGATATCCCATCAAAAACATGAATGTGAAAATGGGAGCCAAGTTCAATAATAAGAATAAGCGTGGTTGTAGACTTCGCCGACAAAAGAATTGTGATCTAAATGGGTGCCAAGTTCTGTAGATAATCCTGAAATTTATTTATAAGAACATACAACATTCTAAAATAAATTTAAAACACATTCTTTTACCACAAACCGTAAGATTACGATTATGTTAACCTTACAATATAAAAACAGTAACTTTTGTATAACAATAAAGAAGATAAGCCAAATATAAGATAACTTGTATGTGAAAACTAGCCAAGTCAAATCTTGAGCTTTACTTTATCCTAAGTTATGTGCTTTGTGTAAATAATTTGAAGTAGCAGAAAAAACAAGAAATTGTGTTTTAAATTTATTTTACAATGTTGTGTGTTCTTATAAATAAATTTTAGGATTATCTACAGAACTTGGCACCCATTTTCACATTTATGTTTTTGATGGCATTGGTATCTACAATATACAAAGTTAGTCGGAAAGGGGGTACTAAGCCGCAGGCCACCTAATGTATCACTGATGATTGTTTTAAAGAAAGTGTTACAATTTCAAAATTCGGTAATAAAAGAAAACATGCAAAATGATTTTTATTTTAGACTTTTCAAAAAATTTAAAGAAATTCTTCATCCCCGCTTTAGTTAAGAATTCAGAAAATGGAGCTTCTAATCCGTGACTCCAAATATGACTTAAAATGCAAAAGAATTTAGCGTATTTGTTATGAAATCTTTGAACAGCTCTTTCTCTTAAACTAATAAGTTTTGGGGAAAGTTATAGAACAAACGTTATCCATTATTATGGGTACTTTAACACCGTTTCGGCTTAGCACCCCCTTTGCGACTAACCTTGTATATAAATGAACTTTAAAAATAATAGCTCCCACTTTGAAAGGCTCTAGCTTTAAAATTAATAGTTTGCACTTTAATTTGAATACTTCAACTTTAAAAATAATAGTTTGCACTATAATTTGAATACTTCAACTTTAAAATTAATAGTTTGCACTTTAATTTGAATACTTCAACTTTAAAATTAATAGTTTGCACTTTAATTTGAATACTTCAACTTTAAAAATAATAGTTTGCACTATAATTTGAATAGAAGCATTCAAATTATAGTGCAAACTATTATTTTTAAACTTCAATGTCTCCCAGCAATAAGAAATAAAATGACGCTAAAAGGAAGGTTAGGTTATGTTAGAACAGATTACTTTCCACCATTCGTTTCATGGGTGTGTTCAGAAATAAGTGGTTTTTGATTGATTATAGTGCGAACCATTATTTTTATAGTTAGAAGTATTAAAATTAAAGTGTGAATATTATTTTGTTGTAGAAAGCATTATTTTTTGAAGCGTGGCTTAAATTTTTTTGGTGTTATTTTCATTAATTTTAAAGTGTTTTTAAAATTAATATTTTATTGTTGGTAGCTGATAACACTGGACAATATTGATAAAGGATGACGTCAAGATGAAAAAACGTACCTGACATAAAAACACTGTTCATTCGACGGAGCAGAGGATTCTATGTCGAACAGCCGAAGGAGTCTGACCTTTTTATATCTGATTAGCTTTTATTTATTTTCTGATATTGTGTTAATTATGACATTGTGAACCAGCTTCTGTAACTAACCACTAACCTAAATATAAGTACTCTCAGTGGTGGAGAGTCTATGTTGGTTTCATTTACTTTATTTACCATGCTCGCAATCCTGACAGACCGATATTATCGATAACTGTAATGATAGATTCACCCCTACAAGATTGTTTTGCTTTCTTTTACAATTTATAGATAGCCTAGCTATAAGTATTAGTTTAGTCTTGATGTTTGTGCGCGTTATTGTTTGCATCCACGACTCGGGATCCTGTAGTGTACCTATACACTGAAACTTCTACTGGTAAAACCTGATTTCAAGCCTCGTCGTCGCATCTACATAGTACGTACTTACTTGTTATCCGGAAGCATTCTGAACCGGTCTAGGACCAGGTCATATCAGTTTGCCCTAGTCGAACTGAAGACTGAGTGTAAGTTTTTTGGCGAACGGACTGGAGAGGTCAAAATAGTATATCCTAAAGTCAAAGTCAAAGTCAAAGTTTTTTTATTTCAAATAGACCAGATTTCAGGCACTTTTAAAACGTCACGACTAGGTGCACGGTTCCAAAAGGTAGGTTCTATGGAGAAGAGCCGGCAAGAAACTCCATGAATACTCTTTTTAAAATAGTAGTTCATTACAATTCCATTACAGTAGTGTGAGAAATAGAATGAGAATAATGCAGGTTAATGTAACAAATAAACTCACATAAGAGTAACAAATAGAAAAATATGCCTTCTATGATTGCCATAGCAGTTAAGAGCTGACCAGTCCCGACAGACGGCACCCGTTCACGAGCATGACGTGCACATCCGCATCGGTCAGCTCAACCATATTATAGGGAACTCAACGACCGGATAAACAACGCCACCATCAGCAAGACATTTAAGTGAGCATGACAGACTCATATTACCAGACAATAGGCAGTAATATGATATGATTATAAGCGTATCACTAATAGCTGCATGATGCTCATACTTTACAGTTTGGAATGAAGTATTGTAAAGCGATATTATTAAAATAATAACTATAATACAAAAACCTATTTTGCCAGTCCAGACAATAGTCCAGATAAAGTCCAGACATTGTAGTATACAAACTATGCGAGTGAAACGATGTAGGGCAACGTTTGGTCTTTTGAGGAAAGTGCCATAGCAGTTTCGAGTTGACCTGTCCTAACTGACGGTACATCTGCTTCAATCATCGCGGAGCTCAAACCTTATTTTAGGGAGCTCAACAACCCGACCGCTGCACGACGCTATCAATCAGCTGGACATTTGGGTGGGTCACAAAAAAAAAACTCAAGAACCGCCAAACGTTTACAAAATTCGTGTATATAGCTACCCTACATGGTAGTCACATTCACAATTTATTAAAAATGTAACGTAAAAAATGAGGCGATGGTAAAATAATAATAATCATTGAAAAAAAATAATTCGATTATAAATGTCAAAAGGATAAAATAAAAAATAATAATGTTATGAAATAATTACAATGATGCGTCTGTGATAACAGCGAGGGGCTCAATTCCAAGCATTTTTATCGTCCATATAATCTTTAACGTTATAGAAACCCTTTTCGCATAGTTTCTGCTTTACATAGGACTTGAATTTATTAAGACTTAAGTCTTGAATATTGCTTGGAATCTTGTTGTAAAAGCGTATACTTTGGCACCTAAATGAGTTACTAATTTTTTGGAGCCTAGTCATTGGTAGGATAAGCTTATTTTTATTTCTAGTATTGACGTTATGGATGTCGCTGTTCTTAGAGAACAAACTGATATTTTTCTTTATATAAATCAAATTTTCATAAATATATTGAGATGCGACCGTCATTATACTAACTTCTTTAAATTTATCCCTCAGTGAATGCCTAAAACTAAGGTTATAAATTGCTCGAATAGCTCTCTTCTGCAAAACAAAGATAGTTTGAATGTCGGCAGCATTTCCCCACAACAAAATGCCGTACGACATAACACTATGAAAGTAACTAAAATACACTAATCTGGCTGTCTCTACATCAGTTAGCTGGCGTATCTTGTAGACCGCGTAAGCTGCAGAACTGAGTCTTTTCGACAATTTATCTATATGTGGGCCCCACTGCAGTTTCGAATCTAAAGTTATACCCAAGAACATAGTGGTGTCCACAAGATCCAACTCGTCTCCATTTATTACTACACTGGTTTTCACCGTCTTAACATTAGGTGTCAAAAATCTGATACATTTAGTCTTTTTCTCGTTCAAAAGCAAGTTATTAACATTAAACCAGTGCACTACTTCAGAGAGAGCGTTATTTACATCGTCCGTAACCGGCTGCTGCCGTTTAAGTTTAAATAATAGTGATGTATCATCTGCAAATAACACAATCTCCTGATTATCTTTACTCCTAAAAGCGGATTTGGCGGGTAACATTATACAATGTTAGCCGGAAAGTAAGTTATGTGGCGGCATCTTCCACGCCACATGCAAACTACGCAGCACGACGATTGTCTAGCAGACTACAGCGACAATAATGAAAACTCAAAAATGACGTCACAAAATACTGCATCGGAATATCAAGATTTGACACGCAGATAGTATATGCGACTATCCAACATCAACCGTTGGACAGTAGCCCGCCAAACATAAGACCCGCCTAGTTGGAGGATCCTCCCTTTTCGTTGAAGGAAAACCATACCTCGTTCCTCCATAGATATTAAAGTACCCACAATAAAAAAAATTAGTTTAAAGTGCTAAATTGCGCAACTTCTACTCAATTATACAATGTATTCCAGTATGTAGTAATAAAACTTGTGTTTGGCCAGACTGGCAGCGCGGTGCGGGGAGCGGCGCGGGTACGGGAACGCGCGCGATTTACCTGTCCGTAGTCGAGCGCGGCTTCGTTCTGAGCGTTGTCGTGTCCAGTGTTTGTCAAAATATAATATGGATGAAGAAGACTTATTTTTACTGGAAAATTCTTACTAAAAAACGATGTTTCGACATCCACAGTGCAGATCGTGCTTGAATAGCACTTATTAATTCTTCAACATTTAATTTTGAAGACGCCATCACAACAACGCGCGTGGTCAGCTCGAACTAATTTGAGATCCCCCGCTCCCGCGCGGGTTGTCGCTTGCCGCCCGCGCACTCACTGCGGCCACTTGCATGAACGAGCTATGGCGTGAGCTACCCGCGCGGTCCCCGCGCCAAGTAGCCCGCGTCGCAACCCGCGCCCGCGTGCCCACTATGGACACTCAAATGAAGTTCTTCTGTTTGAATTCGCCGCACCGCGCCCGCCCTGCGCCCGCGTTTGCAGTCTGGCCAAGCACTAAGGGACCGCCCTTACCGATATACACTTAATTTTATCGACAAAAACACCCCACTTGTGGCGACGATCCCCCCCCCCCCCCAAAGATAGAGTAATATTAGTATTGAACTTACCTATTTCCACCTCTATTTACTCAAACACCCACAACTTAAAGCGCAGGCCACACCGCCAGCTGGCGAGCGGGCGAACGAGCTGGCGGGCGAAGCGAGGCGAGGGAAACTATGTGGGTTCACACCGAAAACTACGGACGGACGGGCGAACGAGCGGGCGGGAGAGCGACGGGAGCGTTCCGTCTTTGTCACTCGCGCGCAGTTGCATAGCGCACGAACGATCGAGCGAGCCGAGCGACCATCGTTTCACCTCTTTTCATACTTCTGTTCACACCGCGAACTACAGAGCTAAGCTACGCTAACGAGGTGAACGATAGCATTGCTGGCATCGTTGGATATTTCGTTCGCATCGTTTGTATCGCTGACGTAGCTTATCTCTGTAGTTCGCGGTATGAAAAGAGGTGACACGAGGCTCGTCCGGGTCGCTCGCCCGCACACCAGCTGGCGGTGTAGCCTGCACTTAAGACCTAGGCCTCACAGAGGCGTAAAATTAGTGTCATTTGAAAGGCTACAGCATAGACAACCTAAAGAAGTATGAAACTGCCATACATAAGTTAAGCATTTTTGTAATGAGACGCGAAAGTTAAATTTAATACATTATTTTACACATTATTTTCACATTTCCTAAAAAACTACAGGGGGTAACACGTGTTTTATGTAGTTGTTCTACAAAAGTAATTGCGACGTGTCTTGTCGCCTTTCCATAAACGAAAGCAGCGGGTGAATTCCACAAAAAAACTGTTACTAGAGTGCGCGCAAGATAAGTCTGCGCGCGGCCAAAATCGGAACTAATCATGATCCGCCACAATGTTTCCGTTTTATTAACTTTGTCACTAGATCTGCCTGATATTAGAAAGAAAATAAAATAATAAAGATTATAGTAGACCTCATCAGACGATAATAATCATAATACATTCTTATTAATTCACGGCACATTTATAAGCTTAGTTCTTTTCCTTTGCATATTACGTAAAAATACTAATTAGTTTAATAGGTAGGTAATAAATTTTAACGCACGTTTAAAATTACCAATTAAACTAATTAGTACATAGCTTAGCTCAATTAAAATACATATAATAAACCACAAAAGAGGACTGTCCAATTGTAATGCTCACCAATATATTACTTTTTCTTAAAAAGTAGTACTAAGTATTTTTGCGATTATGACAATATATAGCACGCTCTCCGTCGCGCGCAGACTTATCTTGCGCTCACTCTAAACCGCAAACGGACCACAGCCGTCATTCAGTTTACGTAAACTGTCAAGATTTGTTTGGTTCAGTGGCGGTCCGAGAGAAGGGGTCGTAGGGGTCATGACCCCGCCCCCCAAATCGTACACGTCAAATTGACAAACCTCTTAAAAATAGACAATTTACAAAAAAAATGTTAGTTCAGTAAATTCTAATGTGTTTAACTTATTTTACTGTTAATAATTATGACCACAAAGTCTGGCTGCGACCACGCCTGGTTTGGTTGTTGAGTTGTTGAAGTTTGGTTTTGTTTTTGTTTTCTGTTTGACAGTTTTTGTAAACGAGAACTGTCTGAATGTACGGTTCGGCTTCGGTTACGATGGATGATAGATAATGCCCCGTACCTGAAAGCTCTAAAATTGAGCTACCTGTCATTTATTAATATTTATTTTATTCATGTTTATACATATAAAAGTTACAATTAATCTATAAAAAAACTAAAAAGCATTAAAAATATCAAGAATAGTACCCCACTGGCATCGGGAACAGTGTCCAAGCTACCGGTGGTTAGGGCTTCAGAGAGGGGAACTTCCTAACAATACGCGCCGTGTCCTAAAGTACCACTTTCTGTATCAGGCCCTTTACAATATAACATATTATTATTTGTTAAATTGTGTTTTTTGTAAGCTAATATCTGGCAAAAATGTATTAAATTTAAAAAATATATTTTTCATTACTCAAGAATATTTGCCACTCGGGAGTTCTACTCTATCGTTATATGTACATGATTAAATCGACATATTTTTGTAATAAAAAGCCGATGTCTGCAATAAGTTCTGTATAACACATTGTGCCCCGTGCTAATGGCGTGTCCCCCTTTGCGTATTTATAGTACATTAAAAAAGCTTTCTAAAGACATGTCGCTCTTTCGCATGAAAAGTGTATAATCTCGTTTTTTTTTCAAAATCGAGTTAAGTATACACTTTTCATGCGAAAGAGCGATATATGCGTGGTCGTTATTGGTTTTAAAGAGCAATATGTCCGGTCTAATCATCCGTTTGTCTTGGTATGGGCATGTGATAAGGAGGGATGAAACACATGTGACAAAGAGAATGATGAATATGAATGTTGATGGATGGATGGGGAGATAGAGACCAAAGAAAAGATGGATGGATTGTGTAAGGGAGGATATGAAAGATAAGGGAGTAAATGATAATGAGACGGCTGACAGGGAATAATGGAAGAGGTAAACATTGCGCCGATCCCAACTTGGGACCAGGGCAGAAAGATGATGAATCAACCGCGAGAGGAATGCAGCACTTTGCAACGTCTTAAATTTTTACTCACTGCGATTTGAAATAAGCCACCGTAATAACTATTGTAGTATCTGTAGTAGGTACATTGAAATAGCTTTCGAGTGACATTTTTGTGGTCGCTATTGGTCTGAAGGACCACTTTGTCCGGTCCGGTTATAAATGATCAATGATTTTTATTTCTGTAAATAAATCTATTACAGACAGTTTTACAAGTCAATGTAATGTTTTTTTAACACTAGATGGTACCGTCATTTCCATTTCCTGACTAGCACTGAGAAGAAAAGGAGTTCGCTACTTGACCTCGGAATATGAAACAGCGAATAACATGCCCCCGAAAGTTTGCAATAACGAATAATGAAACGACGAAAGAACGAAGCAACGAATATCCTTACAACGAAATCATTTGATCACGAATCACGTTACAACGAAAAACTTCACGCCTAAACTACGCGGTCTCGATAAAACGAATTAACTGACGAGGGTAACGGTTACGACAAATCAATGTAACCAGAAAATTTACATAAAAAATTGTACTTCATTATTAATTAATTATTATATTTATATAATCAATGTTTAAGATAGCACAAGCATGCGAGGCCATTTAAAAACGAAGTTAAATCGATGGTTTTTTCTTTTCGAGATTGTTCTTAATCATGACGTGTTCTCTCTTCTCTTTTTTGTTGCTCTTTCGGTGAACTGAGAATGTGAATTGACTCTTCCTTATATTGTTTCTGTATTTTTTTGTTCTTTATAGAACTCGTCAATGATTTGGTACAAATTCCATTTTCTTCTGCCTAGCAGACTGTTCCAGTTCCAGCGGTGATGTCACGACTCTATCTCATTTTGAGTTATAGGAACACAGGTCCCAATTGAGTCGTGTACCGACCAGATTTCAGGGGGAAACAGCAGTGGCACTTTTCGAAATTTTGGCTTCAGTGGTAAAAATGTATTACCTACCTATAGAAGCAGCGGTAGTCTCTGCCTGGTTTTCAAAGTATTACGTCGATGGAACTTGTGAACATTGCACAACCCAGGAACCACTAAGGCCAAAATTTCGAAAAGTGCCACTGCTGTTTCCCCCTGAAATCTGGTCGGTACACGACTCAATTGGGACCTGTGTTCCTATAACTCAAAATGAGATTGAGTCGTGGCATCACCACTGGAACTGGAACGGGCTGCTAGGCAGAAGAAAATTGAATTTGTACAAAATCATTGACAAGTTCTATAAAGAATAAAAAAATACAGAAACAATATTAGAAAGACTCAATTCACATTCTCAGTTCACCGAAAAAGCAATAAAAAAGAGAAGAGAGAACACAATATGTCATGATTAAGAACCATCTCGAAAAGAAAGAAACCATCGACTTAACTTCGTTTTTAAATGGCCCCACATACTTGTGCTATCTTAAACATTGATTATATAAATATAATAATTAATGAATAATGAAGTACAATTTATTATGTAAATTTTCTGGTTAAAATGATTTGTCGTAACCGTAACCCTCGTCAGTTAATTCGATTTATAGAGACCGCGTAGTTTAGGCGTGAAATTTTTCATTGTAACGTGCATTCGTTGTAACGTGATTCGTGATTAAATGATTTCGTTGTAAGGATATTCGTTGCTTCGGACTTTCGTCGTTTAATTATTCGTTATTGAAAACTTTCGCGGGCGTGTTATTCGTTGCTTCATATTTCGAGGTCAACTAGCGGACTCGAAGAAAAGCCGAAACAAACTCGGAGATCAAGGTAATATATTACAGTGTGTCCGGTCATGGACTAGCGATATTCTATGTACTTATATTACAACTATTTTAATACACAAAGAGACTACGCACTGGGGGCCAACCCACTTCCCCTCTATGTGGCAGTCATTATGTTTTTTTCTTGAGATATTCTCAACGTGTGTACAAAAAAATAATATCTCTTAACGTTTAGGTCTTACTGAGATAAAAATAGTCTTATTCGGAGGGCAACAATATTGTCTGTCGTTTATCATTACGAAAAATGGTACAGATTTTCGTAACTTTAAAAAAAATATATCATAAAATTGTGCAAATCGACAAATTATTGTAAAACTGCAAAATCAACCCCTATGACTCTATTTTTTTTTTACTATATCGATCCATTTTGAGCTAAGCTACAATACAACATTAAATTTATAGCTGTATGTTGATTACTTTAAGAATTATTGTTGTTTGAACATAGCGTATGCGCAAGCACAAAGGGCTTTTGTCGGAGCCCTAAACAGGAAAACTTTAAAAACACTTAAGTGGATTGGATCCCAGTGTGTAGTGTATTTGTGTATAAAAATAGTTGTAATATAAGTACCTAGAATATAGCTAGTCCATGACCGGACACACTGTATAACGCAATACATTTTCAAAAGAAATCTGAACGCTTGTGCTATTGACCCTACATGTTGGGAGGAGTTCGCTTCACAAAAGTCGTCGTAATAAAAACTTTTTTACAAAAAATTTAAACCGACTTCAAAAAGAATAAAATAATTACCATATAAAATTAACAGTTTCAGAAGTCGGTGCTGATCCACGCTGAACCAAATTGAAGGCACCGACTTCTGAAACTGTTAATTTTATATGGTAATTATTTTATTCTTTTTGAAGTCGGTTTAAATTTTTTGTAAAAAAGTTTTTATTTTTTTCTTTTTAGTGGCCTTAATTAAAACTTGGTTGGACCTACTAAAGACGCTGCTCGTAACATAATCACATCATCACAATATGCGCACTGTTCGTCATTGAGGAGTTCCATTGTCTATCTCCGAAGTTCTTCATCAGATCTTCACCAAATTTAAATGGGACCAACTTCGAAGTATACCCCATCCATTAAAAAAAGAATCATCAAAATCGGTTCACAATTGGCGAAAATATCGATGAACATACACAAAAAAATACATACAGACGAACATAGTAACCTCCTCCTTTTTGGAAGTCGGTTAAAAAGATAAAAACGTTCGAAGCAAATCAACTCTTAACACTTGACGAAAAACGCCAAATACGTAAAGAGAGACCTAAGCCCTCCTACACATACACCCATATTCTAAGACGTTCCTCCAAAACTTACTCGACTCATATTCGACTCGGAACGGCCTCGAAAACACCTTCAAAATTGTATTCATAGTCGCAATTTCGAGTGAACTTTGAGGTTCCTCGACGTAGTCATTACGTCATGATTTGAATTACCTGCATCGCGCAAATAACGCCGCGATAAATAGTTGTAAGGATTATCGTAAGCATACTTGATAGTCTTCAAAATTCATTTTTGTTACACACGAACTTTGACACTTCCTTCCTTAAAGTAGGTACCTCGGTACCTTGAGTTTGACACAAGATTCCTTACCTCGACTGAGGAAAAATTTCGAGTCGAGGACGGTTATGTCAACTATAACTACCGATGGTAGTGAAAAAGGCTGAGTCGAGGTGGAGTCGTGTCGAGTAAGTTTTGGAGGAACATCTTAGAATATGGGTGATATAGTTTTACTTCTGCAGGTTAACTTTATTGCAGTTCTTGTGATCGGGTATTTAGAACCAAATTCGGTTTAGCGAGCCATATTACATGCTAGGAAATAATTTCTTTTAGGGTCGCCGTTATCGAAATCGATAATGAGGACTATATATTCTTCTAGAATTTCCTTTCTACCACAAAAGGTGGCCATACACGCCCAGGTATAACTGACAGGTATTCCTTTTAAGGACACCTTCACTTGCAAGTTGAAAATGTATCTCCAAAATGTTGTTACACCTACAAACATTCTTTTACAACCTGCCTAAACAGGCATACCTGTCAGGTATAGCCTAACGTGTATTAGTAGCTTTAAGTTAATCTCCTGACATGAAGTCAGGACCAAAACTCATCGCATTTACTACTGATACCGCTGACCCTCGACCCGAAACCTAGTCGTTCAAAACACCAACACTTTTTTTTGTATGACCCCTTGCGGTGCAACAACTCTCTAAGGTTGAAACTGCTTAACTGGACAATCCTGTGGAGGCCGAAAATTACGTTAAGGCCCCCAGCCAGGGGTTACAAACTAAGGATATTTATTAAATGAACGGTCACTAAGGGCACCCCCTGTGGGGTTCGGGCCTCGGCTTAGTGCGTCATTGAGGGAGGGGGCAGCTAGGGTCGGGCTGGGTCGAATTATTATTTAGGGGCTGATTTAATACTACAGGCTCAGGTTCGCGGGCTAGCTCGTCGAGCAAGGGTCGGGCTGTGATATTACAGGACCAACACATACTTGTACCCTACCAATAAGTACCAAAATCAACGCGAGTCAAGTAGGAGTCCAATACTGGATGAAGTGATTTATTTTCCATTCTAAATAAATAATTAGTTGGGTTCCTAATTTGTATGCACGGTTTCCTAGAGACCATCACGGAACAAGAAGACATTCAAACTTGCACAGTCATGTTAGCTCAGCCACCTTCACCTTTTCGTCAAAACTGCTATTTAATCAGCATTCTGAGATTTGCATCAATAATTATGATTAATCTAGTAGAATTATTCGATAAGTCCGCCTTCAACAATAGCGCGGAGATCTTCATTAAGTTTTTAATATTCTCCAGATTTACGAATATCTAGAAGCTGAATTAGTTTTTCTTTCGAAACAACCGTTATCTCCTCTCTTCTTTATTCTGCGGTAAACAATATACTGAACAGCAGCTAATATCGTCCTATCGTCTAACGTCCAGAAAACTAGCTTTAAATAAAATGACCTGGAGTGTCAATGGAAGAATCATGTCTCAAGACTCAAATTAATTTTGGTGTCCTTTTTCGAAATCGCCTTTTTTCCCATGGGGATAGATAAATTATAGAACTCCACATGCTACGATCCTTACATACTCCTTTCGCTTCATCCACATTCATACATCTTGTCACACACGCACGCCGGTTGAGAGTACTATGCACCTGTCCTTTGTATAAAAATCGCAAACTTGATTAAATGGCAAAGGTACCAAGTGGATTTGTTTTATACCGACATATCTTCGAAAAGTGGTATGACAAGTAAACCACTAAACCCTCATTTCTAAAGCACTAAACGGAGAAAGATTTCTAGGCTGCCGAATCTGCCTAACTATTAGACATGTCCCATAATCAAGATGAGAAATAAGCAATGGCGTGAAATCAGGGTTGAAAGAGGAAATTTACAAGGGTAGAAGGAAATGTATGCCATGAATTAATATTAGTGTGACCACTGAGGTTTGTTGAACATAAAATACGAAGAGCAGCCTTTAGAGGGGATGTAACTAAAATTAATGTTCAAGTGAAAACGGAGTTTCGTCTCGTCCTTCGGGCTCCCATAAGACTAGGGAGGATGATTGATGATTTTCACACCATAGCCGGTAAAGGAACTCTCACCGCCCTCGGATGCGAACATAATATTACTTTATAATATTTATAATGTGTAGAAGAAAGATATGCCAAGAACATCGTTATAAAAATAGGACAGTCGTGATCCAAGGTATAAAAATAAGAAAGTCGTGATCCCAATAATAGATTGGAATAGCTATCCAAGGACCAATGACGTACTCAAGAGAAGTTATCGAATGAAAACTTACGATAATTTATTGTGACGTGAAATCAGATAATATAAATATATAGTAGGTATCTCACGGCGAGACTGCCGTGGTTGAAGAGAGAGAGATGAATCAAGTACCTCCTTTAAGACTAAGTTTACAGCATGGTGCCAAAATCACACGTTCTTGCTGAGAACCAGTTAGCGATACATATACTAAAGGGGTAAGCAGAGGTGTTCGCCTATTACAGGAGTTAGTACAACCGTGTTTCACCTTTGGTATTAAGTCCCGTGGCCAGCCTATCGCCATTTTTCAAGCACAATGATGGTGCCAGGTTCGTCGCCTCTCACGACTCGATTGCCCGGCTATGGATCGGAATTATATTCTCAATCCGTCCCCCCAAAGAGTAGACTAGACCACGGATCAGAGCGAGATATATGTGTAAATCTATAAATTGCTCTAATTGTTTCGCCTAGGATACAGAACGGCCCACATTTTCTAGAGAAGCTCTCGGCTCTGGCAAGAGTTTTGAAAGAGATACATACGTGATAAATGTTTTACAGAACTAACATGCCCCATGCCAATGTACACGATGTGTGCAGAATTAGAAAGCATGATGTCGACACGTTTGTGCTGTATTAAAACGAACCATGCCTACGATCATGCTTACAGATTGCCTCGTTGGTCAAGTGGTGGCAAGCGCGACCGCTGATTGTGAGGTCCTGGATTCGATCCCCAGGTCGGTAAAAGTGTTATTGGGTTTTTCCTTGTGGAATTCCTCAATTCCAGTTGCAGCTAGGGTTCCCAACCCTCCCGGATTGCCCGGGAGACTCCGGTAATAATGGTGGACCTCCCGAGGTACAATAATTTCTGCGGTTTAAAAAACACTTCGAGCATCTGTTCAAGTCGCTACTCGCTCACACACTAAACCGCCAGCTAACACCCCCCGCCCCCCCTTAGCTTACTTTAATTCTCCCGGGTTGGTCCTTTCGAGAGTTGGCAACCCTAGTTGCAGCCCGTATTTTGAATTTGTGCCCGGTCGATCGCAGTAGGGTCGCCCCCTATTATACGGGATAAACATAACGGCGAAATGAGGGTGTTAATATACACCTCTGCGCAACCCTTCGGGGAATACAGGCGAGGTTATATGTGTGTTATGTTATGCTTACGATCTGCGCAGAATTAATCGCGCCATGTCTAATAAGTAAGAAATTGAAATGCTTAATGTACACTAAGGACCGTATTACAGAACATTCCTCAAGTCCAGTTTGATCTTTAATCAGTTGATCACTGTTTAAGTATAGAATCAGTACTTGAGGAACGGTCTTATTCCAGAACGGCAATCAATACTCAGGTGAAACGAGACTCAAATCGAGCCAATCGATTGGTTGATTACAGATCAAATCACTGCTTGGGGTCGAATCTACGAACTGAGTAACGATCTAAAATAAAGCCAAACTCAGCTGAACTATGATCAATGAATCTATGCTTGAGGAACGTTCTAAAATTAAAAGTCAACTCAAAACTACCTATAGTTTTAAACAGAGATTAATGCTTGAGTTTCGTTCTGTAATATGGACGTAAGTATGCAGTATTATCATGCGTTATGCATTAGAAGAGTACAGTATTATAATACTATACGTGATGTACACTAAAGTGTAGGTACTGTATTATTCTATCTTGCGCTAAGTACACGACGTGTGCAGTATTATACTACCATGCGCGAAGTATGCACAATTGAAATGCGTGACGTAAGTATACGAAGTGTGCACAATTATTCATGATAAGTAATTTTTACGATTAGCACATGCGCGATATATGTACTTATATTATTTTTGCTTAATTAAATCGAACATTATGTTATCTTATTCATAATATGTACGTATTTTGAGTCATACATACTGTAACTTACACACAAACAGGAAATTTTTAATTTTTATTTTAAAGTTAAGAATGACGCACTTTAGTTCTTTAAAACAAAAGTGAACATAGGTGCTGAGGAACTTAAATGACTACTTCACCATTATTCTAAAAACGGCCTAAGTGCTAACTTACTGTACTGAGCTTCAGTTATTTCATATGCACTATACTACTAAATAACAATCGTCTGAATTACTAAAATACTAACTAACAATCATCTGACGCACTTTAGTATGAAATTACAAAGAAATAACTCACTAACTAAAAAAATTTACCTATAACAAACTTTAATATTAGTTAACATCCGTCTGAAGCAATTTAATACTAATAAAAAAGTCGTCTGACGCACTACAGTATTAATAAAGAATCGTCTGACGCACTACAGTACTAATTAACAATTGTTTGACGCACTGTTATATTAACTTACAAACGTCTGACGCAATGTAGTACTAACAATCGTATTAATAAACAATCATCTGACGCACTTAAATAGGTACTAATAAAAATTCATCTGACCGACTACAGTACTAACTAACGATTTTTCTGACGTATCATTATACTAATATACAATCATCTGACGCACTGGAGTACTAACAATCGTATTAATAAACAATCATCTGACGCACTTAAATACTAATAAAAATTCATCTGACCGACTACAGTACTAACTAACGATTTTTCTGACGTATCATTATACTAACTTACAATCGTCTGACGCACTGGAGTACTAACAACCGTATTAATAAACAATCGTCTAACGCACTTAAATACTAACAAAAATATCGTCTGACGCACTACAGTACTAACTAACAATTATCTGTTGTACTATATTACTAACTAACAATTGACTGATCCACTATAGTACTAGCTATCATCTGAGGAACTGTTCTAAATTACAATCGTCTGAGACACTCAAGTACTACTAGTTGTCTGACACACTCAAGTACTATTAGTTGTCCGACACACTCAAGTACTATTAGTTGTCCATCACACTCGAGTACTATTAATCATCTGACACCCTCAAATACTATTAGTCGTCTGACACCCTCAATTACTATTAGTTGTCTGACACACTCAAATACTATTAGTTGTCTGACACACTCAAATACTATTAGTTGTCTGACACACTCAAATACTATTAGTCGTCTGACACCCTCAATTACTATTAGTCGTCTGACACCCTCAATTACTATTAGTTGTCTGACACACTCAAATACTATTAGTCGTCTGACACCCTCAATTACTATTAGTTGTCTGACACACTCAAATACTATTAGTCGTCTGACACCCTCAATTACTATTAGTTGTCTGACACACTCAAATACTATTAGTCGTCTGACACCCTCAATTACTATTAGTTGTCTGACACACTCAAATACTATTAGTTGTCTGACACACTCAAATACTATTAGTCGTCTGACACCCTCAATTACTATTAGTTGTCTGACACACTCAAATACTATTAGTCGTCTGACACCCTCAATTACTATTAGTTGTCTAACACACTCAAATACTATTAGTCGTCTGACACACCCAAATATTAACTAAGTTTCGTCTGACACACTCAAATATTAACTAACTTTCATCTGACACACTCAAATATTAACTAACTTTTGTCTAACACACTCAAATATTAACTAGCTTTCGTCTGACAAACTCAAATATTAACTTACGAATGACACAGTTGAGTAGTTTAAAAAAATTACTGATACACCTAAGTGCAATGGGTACTGAGATACTTTAAAACAATCATTTTATGCGCTTAAATGCTACTCCAAAATTATCTAATGCACTTCAGTGCTGACAAGGATTTTTTTGTGCACTGAACTGCAGACATTATTTTTTTGTTACCGTTATGCGGTCAGGTTTTTTTTTGGGTAAGTATATCACACATTAGTTTCCCACTTTAACAAGCTAAAATTCAAGCCAGACTGTACATGCCTCCAATGGTCCAGCTACAATCTCAATCTTATTTGCATAAATTCAAATTTGCACAAATAAGCATGTACACGCTTACTTGTGCAAATTAGAATCTACATACATATTTATTTAAGGTTAAGATGGCATAAGAGTTTACTGCACAGAGCTATTAATACCTATGGACAATAGTGTTTGTGCAAACGTTTGCACATGCAAGATGGTGCATGTAGCCAGTACTTAAAATAAAAGCATCTAAAAAGCATCTAGAAACCATTTAAATAATACATATTTTATAACAACGGACATCACCTTAAAAACTAACCTGAGTCATTGTTTGTAGGTGGCGAGGACAATTCAGACACATGCTTAGTTGCCATCATCTACGATACCTGTGAACAAGTTATAATCATCCTTTTAAGTTGTCCTTTTATGAGCAATTTATGCATATTTTAATCATATATTATAGCAACAGTTATTTTCTAATGTTTGTGTATTTGCACAAGGGAAGTCAGCATACAGCCTAGGTTAAAAAACACATAGGTGTCCCATGAGAAGTTAGTAAATGATGGATTCTAATTTAGTAAGTACCTATTGTTTTTTTTGTATTGTTTTTTGGAATTATTGGTTTCATACTTAATGTTATAAACTCATTCACAGATAGTTTGTTAATAAGTTAACAATCACAACAGATTTCACAAGCATTAACACTGATTGCACATAAAACGAATAAAGATAGAATTAAACAACCAGACTACCTACATAAGTAAAATGCAAAGTTTTATGTTGTCTCAGAATAAAAAAATAAACTAATGAGTTCATGAATTAAATTCGAAACTCAAAAATATTAATGGATTAATGGAACATTTGAAGACTGAAGTTAAATTTTTGGTTCAAGTCATCAACTCATTCGCTTGACAAATAGAACTAAGTATAAACAACTCAAAACATTGTAAGTGTACAGAGAAAATTTCATGCCGCAATACAAATAAAATAAATAATATTATACTCACGTTCATTATCTAGCTAATTATGAAATAAAAGCCTATTCCTACACGTATTTCACCGTGTTTCTATTCATTTCAGTTGAAACTTAGTCCAAATCCGGCACAATCCTTCACGTTAGTTTACAATCCAATTTAAACACTCCGTGTTTTCTTCACGCCGCACCGAAAACAAAAACACATTCGACCGCTTTTCCGGCTTTCACCGTGTTATATGATAACCTTGAGAAAACAATCACAAACACTAGGAAAATGCAAATAATTTATTTTCCGCGAACTTCTGTCACTTCGCTTCTGCAAGAAAATACAAAATGGCCGGCTAAATAAACGAGCACTGTCAAAAAAGTCAATTTTATCGATAGTCACTATAGTCTGAACGCATTCGGCGTTGCCTCTGACGTCTTGCTGTCAAACAGGTTAGGTTTACAATGATTGTAATCCAATTATGCAAATTACAATTGTAATAATGGTGAAATAAAATTAGGTGAGCAAAGTGGCTGACCTACGTCTTTCGATCGAAACGTACTCTCATTTTACCGAGGTCCGACCCCGAGGTAGACCGAAACTCTGTTCCTTTCACTCACAGGCAGACGCGGACAGACGCGGTTGCCAATGCCACCAGTATGGCGGACTGCCAGTATTGGTCGGCTGGCAAATTCCTAGCGGTTGTCGGCAGCAGCGTGTCCTATCTCTTTCTATCTAGCTAAGTGGGGGATGCAGTCGATATATCTATCTTTGTCGCACGGTTCGTAGCGACGCCGTTTCAACATAAGCATACATAACTATCGGGCTAGTATAGTGGTATTTATTATCGGAATGGTTCGCCCCCATTTTGTCCGTAATGACCTCGCTCGCTCGGCTCGTGGACTCGTGGCTCGAGTGGCAAACAACGCTGCGCTGAACGCTACATTGAAAGTAATAATAATACTGGATGCGGATTGAGCCGAAACGTTGAGTCACGGCCGAGCGAAGTGGGCTAGGTACCTACGCGTAATATAGTAGGTACGTTGCTCCGCTCCGCGATAACATTGATTGATACAAACATTAAATTAAATTTATAAACGATCAAAGCAATCAAATTTAATTATGGTTTTCAGTTTTCTTTGTTTTACAAAGTTGCTAATTGAATAACTCCTATAAAATTTACTTACTTAGGTATAACTTGCCTAGGTACCTATAATATAACTAAATAAAACAAAATTATTATGTAGGTAGGTGGTTACATTATCTTGTGTTGGATATAATATCTGATTTTAAAGCGAAAGACTTTCCGTAAATAAATAGGTATCGGTGCCTACCTAGGTACCTATAAGAGGTAGGTATGTTCATACACTTCATACCAGCCTATTCACTTTCACATAACTCGCATTACATAACAATAAAATTATTAAACAAATATAATTTTCAAACGTTGCCTGGAAAAAAATATAGCTTACCTCAATCGAACAAAACGAAAACGAGCAATAATTCGTTGGGTACCGTGAACTGCGTATTTCTGGCTCTAACCGGTTCGTGAGCAGTCAGGCGGACATTCTGTCTCTCTCTCGCTAGCAGACAATATAGGGTTAACGATTTTAGTATTATTATTGAGATGTATAACGATAACGATCACAGGTTTTATGCTATACCGATCGAGCAAAAGTTGCTAAATCATATTATTAGGTATTTTATCGTACCCAGGAACTTTATCGTGTGGTGGGTTTAATTTTAAGATTAGAAGTTGCTTTTTTATCTGACTTAGCAACTAAAAATAATAGTATAAGTACTATTATTTTTAGTTGCTAAGTCAGATAAAAAACGTACAAGCTGCACAAGGTATCTAGGTATTTATTACAATACATTCTGTAGACTAATTCAGGATTTTTTTGTACGAAAAGTGCAGGAAGCGTGCATGTTTGTCAAAATGTTTGATTAGGTATGTTCTTGTTGTCAAACAATTTGACAATTTTTGTAAACGAAAACTGCATAGTAGGTAGGAATAGTTTCCCCGCTTCAAAAAATACCTGAAGTAGCCAATTGACCTTGAAGTGTGCTGACGTGGCGTTTAGAAATGTAAATTAAGTACGAAAACTCGTAGCGGTTTACGAGTTGGCGTGTTGCCGACATGGATCGAGCTTCGACGTTGTTTCGAGATTTCGATCCGCTTGCGTGAACTGAAAGTAGGTCAACGTTTCGTGTTTCTTCCGCACGGTTTGGGTACCTTCTCATAGGTAGGTACCTAATTTGTATATTTCTGTGTGCGTCGGTAACCTACTTTTTACAGATGTCACTTCTACATATTATTATGTTTAGTAAGTAAGTACCTACCTACTAGGTACCTATGTATTATTAGGTACCGATAGGTATGTACTTATCAGCTAGCTATACTTACCTTTTACCTAAGTATAAAAAGAGATAAAAGAGGACTTCTCTACCCTTTGTTTATTATCTAACTATTTATTCTTATCAAGCAATTAATACCTAGTTAAAGTAAATGGGAACTAAACTAGGCATGTAGGTACCTAATTTGAGTCACGACGGAAATCAACCATATAATCACGGACCTACAGCTAAGTAGGTACCGGTTATATTCCGTAGATACAGACGCAAGGAACTGGGGAGAAAGGGTGGGTGTAGCTCGGAGCCCTCCGATACTTACATCTACCCGTAGGTACCGCTTCTTGTGACGCCGCGACGGAAAAACCCAACGCTACATACCTACATATAATTATAAACTCGAATGCACGAATACGAAATACGAATACGCAGTTCCGTGTTTCATTCGATTGTATTGGCGTACTCAATGGAGCTATTGCGTTCGAGTTATCGTACTTAAAGTGTTATAAAATACCCAAGTAGGTACCTACCTACTACCTAAATTAATAACTTATTGAATCGTTTTATCAAATGTAGGTACTTACCTAATGATATAAAATATTGTGTAAATAAAGCCGTATAAATAAAAAATTAAAAACATCTAGATATAGGTACATAATATTTTATATCATTAGGTAAGTACCTACATTTGATAAAACGATTCAATAAGTTATTAATTTGTCACGCAATACATACCTACTTACTTAATTCATTAACTTTTTATTGAGTTAGTAAATAATTTATGAAATCATTCATACATAATAAATAGGTAGGTACCTACCTAAGGAAAATGAATTAGTACCGTCCTTAGCCTACATATGAATATTTATTAGGCAACTGAAATAACAAAATTCTTTTACCTTACTTATGTATTTATATAAAAAAATACCAGCCTATTGTCCAAATAAATACCCAACTGCAAAATATACGTGAAGCCGAAGACACACCGGAATTCCCGGCCAGATAGATATTCACGGAGTTGTATGGGACTATTTCGAACCGGAAAGGACACGTGTGTCATCGCGCACAGTCCCATACAATGATACAATTCCGGTGTGTGGTGGATAAATTTCCAATTCAATGAAAGAAAACTTTAAACCTATGTATCGTCTACAGAGAAAATAATTATTCATAATTATGCTGGCGGATCGTCTCTGCGAGAAATAAATAGTAGGATATCCGCTTTCTATGCTCAGGGTCGCGGGCTCACAACCCGTATCGGGACAGTCCAGCAGCTATGCACGTCTACAGATATTCATGTCGGAGCATATAAGTTTTGTGTGTGTGTGTATGGGTATAAACCACGCCGGGACGACCGGCCCGGGGTGCCCTCGTGTGCGGCTATTATGAATGTTCGTGTATTATTATCGAAGAAGGCATAAGGTGCGATTTTCCTTGTTTGTGTTTCATGAAAGACTTAAATAACTAGGTAGTTACATTTTGTTAAAAATTGACTGCTTGTTCTAACATTAGTCGCTCATTTGATCACTTCGTAATAGATGGTAGCGTAAGTTTTAACATCACAAATATCGCAATAGTGTCTGACTGAACACAAAAAATAACCAGTTAAACGCTAGGTTACCTCATCGCCTGTTCAAACTTGCGCAGTCATGTTGCCTTTGCATATTTTTTCAGAATCCAGACGGACAATGTATGCAATCGTGTTGTGAATTATCGGGGATTAACGACTCATTTATTAATCACCGTGGTAAAATGGTGATTCACATAAAATGTTCCGCTTTAATAATTCTACACTATGTTTTTTTAAGTCCACTTTACTGACTACCTACATGTACTTAAATATTATTATTGAGTAGTTACATGTACTTAAGTAGTACTATTGTAGTTATGTACTTAAGTACTACTATTGAGTAGGTAGGTAATGTTTTAAAAATATATGGCTTGACTGTAAAATGAACATATAGGTACTCCTCGTTTTAAGTACTGCTAGATAATATCTTTGAAAACACGGTACCTTTTATAACTTGGTCTATTTAAAAAAAACACAACAATATAGTTTTTTCTATGGCAGGCTTAGTCCCTGATCCCTGGGGGTGATAGAGGTTGTGAGGGAAACCTAACGAAAGGACCGGGGTGGATCGACCCTCCCATCTCCCAACTCCCCCTCCTCGTCTGCGCTGGTACAAACCCATATAGTTATAAAATACTTTATGTAGGAAGCGGCATGTCGGCAGTTTTAAAACCATTTTATACTTCTCTTTTATACCCATCTTAATTTATAAGACGTTGAACCTCCTATTTATATATTTTCCTATAACTGAGATGCCATGCTTTATTAACGTAGCCTTTTCACTCATCTATCTTTTGTACCTATAAAAGAAGTCACAAAGAACTCGGCGATTTTAGAAGCATTTTTTTGCTTCTCTTTTATCACTATTCAGAGAACGTAGAACAGCGTAGAATGATAAATATGTAGTCTACAGATAACCAGATAAAGCAAGTTATGTAAGTGCGGTCGGCAAGAAGAATGTTTGTACAATGACACATGACACACTGCTTATTTCTGTGGCTCGCGCATAAAATATTGCCGGCGCGGTCGCACAGATTCGGTGACCGCTGTAATTATCATCACCGATTGCAACCGACTGTGGGCATGACCACAAAGGTTATTGTACGAAATTCTTCCTGCTCCGCGACCGCACTATCGTAGCAAAATTGTTTTTACCATAAAGTCTGTACCTACCTATCAAAGTCGAGTCGTGAGTCGTGACCTTAAATAACAGATAAAACTCTTTACGTGATTCAGCCAGTGATTATATTTTTTTCTGGCATACATTGGCAGATTACTACGTTCATATTTAAAAAGAGAGATAGAGAGTGAGAGTGCGAGAGAGTGAGAGAAGAATACAGCAATAAACTGGCTGATACAGTGACGTCGGATCTCGTATTATCACCATACTGAAAGCTGAATACTGGATCTTTTCATAGCCAATAATCCATGTATTATTATTAAAATTACATAGGTATATTATTATGCTTTCCTCTTCTAAGTATAGGTACTTTGAATTCGAGCAAAGTCTAAATTCTCAAGAGGAGATACGGGGGAGACTGTGGGGAAGACAGACGGCGATTATACCGCCGATATACAACGGCCAAGGGTGGACTCAGGGTGGGAGTCACTTAGGGAGGGTGGCATTCTCCCTTCCGCTGCCACCCCAGACTCAACGTTAATAATAATAATCCCCAGTCGAACGTCGGTATTATTTTGATCACCCAGATGGCATGCAATGTGAAGTACCTATTATGAATCTATGCGTGTTTGTAATAAAAGATGTGTCTCAATAAATAGGAATATAGGTATTTGATTTAAAAATTATACTAATACTTGAGCCAATCTAGTTGTGTATAAATAAAAACGTACCTATTATTTTTTATCGTTTTAAACCGGTTATAATAACGAGATTGACGTGTATCGTTTTATACTGGTGATAATAATGAAATTGATGGTAGGTACTTCTTTTTTTTGTCCATTGGCGAATAATATTAATTCCAATTTGGTTAACTGATTAAATATTCATTCAAGGAGAGTAGGTAGGAACTATTATTTTTAACTAAATTAATACTTAGGTAAGTATTTAAATATTAATCATAATTAAGTATTTTATTTATTGTCACACTGCAGCCACACCTAATTAAATACCGACAGACTATCGTCCTATATTCATTTTCTTTCGAAAAAAGAAACAACGTAAGTACCTACCGTAGAATTTGACCGCTGATTTGATTAGATAGATACCTAATGCAGGGGCATAATTTACATGTAATAGGTATAATTAGGTTATTAGGTAATCATAAGGCTGGACATCCACCAGAGCTGTGCGAGGAAAATGTGCGGTGCGAAAACGTGTAGCGAGGATGTGAAACGGTGTGACCCTTTCCACCAGAGCTGGAATGAAATGTGTAGGTAGCGTTGGAATGGGTAATATGTAATGTGTTAATGTGTACAAATGAGCGGTGCGAGGATAGGTAGCGAACTCTTTTCGAATATGAGGGTGGTGTGGCGGGACCGGTACACATTCCTCGTTACACATTCCTTGCAACACATTCCTCGCAACACATTCCTCGCAACACATTCCTCGCTCGCATTTCTCGCTTATTTTGTATGAACAAAAACCTCGCTCCACTAAGCCCATATCCACCAGAGCTGCGCAGAGCGAAGCTAGGTAAATGAAGTGATTCTATTGGTGCTTACAAAACACATTCCTCGCTACGCAGCTTAGCACAGCTCTGGTGAATGCTCAGCCTTAAGGTCATTTAAATCACCATTAAAATTTAAAACTGGTGTTACCTGTATTTTATTTGCAGTTTGACATTGGAAGATAGGTATCTACGATATCGAAAAACGTTGAAACAATAATTATTATTCATCGGAATTCGTATGATGATATAATCGAGAAACGTAATAGTACATTATGATATAAGTGTGCTATGTTGGTCATTACGGTCGAAGCGGTTTTGTACGCGCGAGCCACAGGTGAGTGCGATAGGTGAGCCTAGAGAGTAATGATCAATGCACACGCGTTCCATACGACGTTTTTCAACACACTTGCGAGGAAAATAACAGGCTTTAAGTCTTTAATACAAAAAAAATGTGAAAAATGGAGCGTGGATTTCTTTGTAAACATAATTATTATACAAGGTTAGTCGGAAAGGGGGTACTAAGCCGAAAGGCTGTTAAAGTACCCGTAATAAGGGATAACTTTTGTTCTACAACTTTCCCCAAAACTCGATAGTTTAAGAGAAATAGCTTTTCAAAGATTGCGTAAAAAATATGCTAAAATCTATCTGTCCATAGCTATGATCAGCTGTTTTTACAATTTAGGTCATATTTGGGGTCACGGATTAGAAAATTAATTTCTTGAATTTATAACTAAAGCAGGTATCTTTTTTTTTTGAAAATAACTAAAATGAAAATCTTTTTGCATGCAAATAAAAATTATCGAATTTTGAAATTTTGAAATTTTAACACTTGCTTTAAAATAGTCATCAGTGATACTTTAGGTGGCCTGCGGCTTAGTACCCCCTTTCCGACTAACCTTGTATAGGTAATTGATCTATGGTGCCCGTGGTCGAGTTAACTATGCGCGCGTTTCCGGCGGCGTCAAATCTACGTATTGCTCTTCTTCCCTACTTAAAGTCGACATTTTTGATAATAATCAACCACACAGCGAAAACGTTAACAAATATTTATGGAAAATGGCGTGCAAGTTTCTCGAGTTTCTTTTTCTTTCCGCGCCGCGCCAGCGATGCGCGCGCTGTTTGGAGCAAGGGCACGGACAACATCGACATAAATACGACCATTGCAGCCAATATTAAAAATATAATACAGTGAATATTTTCGTATTTATAACATAACTTATTGTGACTTCTGAATAATTTGATAAAATTAAATGTTTATTATCATATTTTAATTAACACAGTTTATTTTTTCTTTTTTGTAACAAAAAAGTTTAATATTTTTTTGGCATAAAAACGCTTTGCTAAGATTGAAAATAAATGTAAAGTAAAATTCGTAGACATTATCATTAATCTGTGGTACATTTTACTGGACTACATTACGAACCTAAAAGCGGTCCAACAAGAGCCACTTTATGAGTAAGTGTATTGAAATAGTACATTACTGCCGCGGTAAGTAATGACTGCGTTGCTGGCAGCACTGATCATGGCCGAGAGCGCAGCGTAGCGCAGCTCCAGGCCATCACAGCGCGGTCAGCATTGCAGCTCTTGATGGACAAGTTGGAATAAAGGCCGAGACCGAAGGTCGAAGCCTTTATAGCGAGGACAGCAAGGGCTGCAATGATGACCAAGCTTGAAGGCCGAGAGCGTAGCTAAACTAAGCTCGAGGCATTGTATAGTGGTTTACTCAAACAATGCGAGTAATTTAAATAAAACCAGATTAGTATAGTAAGAATTTATTTAAAGTAACGATTTGTTTCTTCTCTGGTCCTTACTTAGGTTTTTTTACGAGTCTTTAATTATTGAGCTGCCTGTACCTATACAGCCAAATTCTGAATAAAAATTTTTGCACCAGACTATTTTTGAAACAAAACTCGACAATAATGGATTTTTAAAGGAAATTGCTGGTGGCTAAAACTCACCAGCAATGAAATCCCATACAACTTTGCTGGCGCCTATTCAAGTAGCGCGGAAACGTCGACTTTGCTCAAAGAAGGTTGTCAAAATAATGACAACATTACAAGCATTTTTGAGTACTATTAGATTATTACAACAAGTGAAAAATAGGGAATTTAATTCGAGGGATACAAGGGCCGAGATGAATTATTTTTTTCACGAGTTGTTCTACTCTACTTTTACCATTGACTGCGAGAAAATAAATAGTAGTACAGTATAGTATTTATCACCTTTTATTTTATAATCGGTAAGTAATAAGAGAACAAAGGATTAATTTATAAACATTAAAAATTAATAGTGAAATTAGAACAGTTTTTGAATTTCAGTGTAATGTTCTTGTTTGGTTTTGAAACGGTCGTAAGAACTAATTTTATTATAATTTATGTTATTAGATTTTCCAATGACTTAAAACAACCACGATAACAGATAGAAAAGAACCTAAATTGGCTGGTTTTTTTTTAAATTTAATTTTATAACTCCATTTAGCCAGCCAGTACATACTTTCAGGACGTTTTGTTTATTTTTGCATAATTCGTATTCATACTTGTTCCAAATTCAAAATGTTTTTATTCACTGAGTGACTGAGTTTTATTCACTGTTATCGATTAATAAAATGCCCTTTTTCGAGTGGCAATGGTAAAAGTAAATTAAACCAACATAGACTCTCCACCATTGAGAGTACTTATATTTAGGTTAGTGGTTAGTTACAGAAGCTAGTTCACAATACCTGGGCGAATATTCGAAAAATATTAGCAAAATTTGAGAACGTCATTAGCATCATCCCAAAGTTAAGAATGCAGATGTTTAATACTATAAATTATGATAATGAAAACTCAAACTATACCGCTGCCGTCAAGCAATAAGACAACAATAAAAACAATCTGACAATACTTTAACGTTAACAACCCGGGAGAAGAATGATTTGTTAAAATAATGTTAAAAAATTTCGAATATTCACCCACCTAGTCTGGTCATTAATACTGTTACTATTAAAAACAAGAAATATATTATTGATTTGAATTTGGAATCTGTCATTTTCACACGATTGTTCATTGGGTTTTCTAATTTTGGCGCCAATACATTGTACAATATTTTGCGATACTAAAATGGAGTGGGGTAATAAAGAGAACCGAATCGCTGTGATTGCATTACACAAAGTTGGTATGATGGAGCCAAATGCAATTTTTAAAACTCTCCATACGCTTGGTATTAGTAAAATGTTTGTGTACCGGGCTATTAACACGTTCGTTGCATTACGAGATCTATCAGATCTCTTGCAGGACTTTTGTATTGTGCGTTGAACATAATCGTGTTGTTTCACTCCTTGCGGGAGGATCTAACGTGTAAAGTTCTTGTAGTATGAGTAGGACAAATATACATATTTGCTTCCTACTTAAAGCTGAATTCAAGGACATTAAAAAAGAAATTAGAGATGGATTAGGTCCCTAACGCACAGTACTGTAATTATTTTCATTCCTTGCGTTAGGAGATATGTCGGTACTCGTGGAATCGTACGCCTCGTAGACGCAAGAGAGGGAGGGTGGGCGGTGCGGGCGCTGCGTGACTCGTTTTAGTGTTGTCCTAGCATCGACGTGGGAACGTTTTGGAAATAATACTCGCGTATATACCTACCTACGTGTTGATTATTTTTGATAAACAATGAGTGCTTTTAAAAGAAAAAAGTGTAAAAAATCTATTTATTTTGGTGAGATTACTAACTAAGCTGCCGAAATTTGTAACAGATCTTACCGAGGGAAAATTCAAAACCCATATTAACCGTGTCCTCACTCAAAAAGCAAGACTAAGGACTACGTTGACGACAGGGATGTTTGACATTAGTTCTTGGACATGTGGCTTCCCTGGAACCTCATTAACAACATAATTATGTGTATGTCTATTAACTATCCTCAATTATGATTATTTTTTATCATTTGTATCATTACTCGAAGACACTCGAATATCTTTTCACTATTAGAAAAACGAATAAAATTAGATTCCATCTCATTTACTTCACTGACATAGTTGCATGCTGTTTATTTATATAATGCATTTTATTACATAATTCCCGAAGGAAGATGTACTGATCATATTTTCCAACGTGGCGACAAAAAAAGACGTTGTGTGGGTTGTTACGAAAAATTACGACGCACATTAAACAGCACTGACGCTTCTAAAAAAACTAAACGAATTGTTACCATTTGCGCGCAATGCAAGCAATCAATGTGCTTACCTTGTTTTAATGAAAAACACTTTGCATAATTAATAAAACTTTTTCAATCGACAACTAAGATATTATTTTATTCCCATCACTACTTACTACACATATTGAACTATCTTCGGTTGCGGTACGAGATACAACCGATATCAAATTTTTTTTTGGTATTTGTAGTTTATTCAAATGTCATAACTGCGTGCGAACCTAGCAAAATATAAAGCAATAGGCTATCTTTCACCCACAAAAACTTCAAAATATATGTCATTGTTTTTTTGGAAGATATAAATTATTTTAAAAACTGTATCTTTAGGAGACTGATTAGGTCTCAAATGCACCAAAGGGTAGGTTAGTTTCGAGATCTTTTAGGTCTCCAAAGCACCAGCTGAAAGTTCTTTAAAAATGATGGCGCAGGGAACGTGTTAATAGGTACAATGAGACCTCCTCTGTTTGTGACAGAAAAAGATCTGGCCGTCCACGTACCTAGTGTTCGTACGAAAAAGGTGGTCAAAGCAGTAAGGGAAAGAATTCGAAGAACTCCTGTCCGAAAGCAAAAGATTTTATCTCGGGAGATGAAGATAGCACCCAGAACCATGTCGCGTATTTTAAAAGATGACTTAGGACTTGCAGCCTATAAGAGATGCACTGGTCATTTTTTAACTGATAATTTTAAAAAGAATAGGGTGGTAAAATCGAAACAACTACTGAAGCGGTACGCAAAGGGAGGTCACAGAAAAATTTTGTTTACGGATGAGAAAATCTTTACAATTGAGCAACATTTTAACAAACATAATGACCGTATTTATGCTCAAAGCTAGGAAGCTTCCCAATTAGTCGACAGAGTGCAACGTGGGCATTATCCGACTTCAGTGATGGTTTGGTGGGGTGTTAGCTATGAAGGAGTGACTGAGCCATATTTTTGTGAAAAAGGTATCAAAAAATCGGCACAAGTGTATCAAGATACCATTCTTGAGAAGGTAGTTAAGCCCCTTAACAACACCATGTTCAATAACCAAGTATGGTCCTTCCAACAAGACTCAGCGCCGGGTCATAAAGCTCGGTCCACGCAGTCTTGGTTGGAAGTGAACGTTTCGGACTTCATCAGAGCTGAAGACTGGCCGTCGTCTAGTCTCGATCTTAATCCGCTGGATTATGATTTATGGTCAGTTTTAGAGAGTACGGCTTGCTCTAAACGCCATGATAATTTGGAGTCCCTAAAACAATCCATACGATTGGCAGTGAAGAATTTTCCCATGGAAAGAGTGCGTGCTTCTATTGATAACTGGCCTCAACGTTTAAAGGACTGTATTGCAGCCAATGGAGACTACTTCGAATAAGCTTTTTATATTTTAAATTGTTTTATATTTATGTATTAAACTAACACACTGTAAAAGTAAAAAATATTATATGCAATAAAAAAATTTTTTTTTCTTCTTGACAATATTTATGGCAAGACTAGGTATATCACAATTTACACAACATCAGAAAATAAGGAGAAGCTTATCAGATATAAAAGGTCAGACTTCTTCGGCTGTTTAACATAGAGTCCTCTGCTTCGTCGAATGATCACTGTTTTTATAACGTCGGGTAGGTACGTTGATTCATCTTGAATTCTTGATGACTACCCTCCTTTATCAACATTGTCCAATGCTACCAGCTACCGATAACATGGGTAAGTAATTATTATTATTTTTTGTAAACAATCTGTTGTTGACTGATTTAACCCACTCTTGTTTGTTTTAGTACTATTATTTAAACTTAATATTTTTTATAATAGGTCGTAGTGTTAATAAAGATATTAATATTGTTTTCACAATTTTTAGGGTTACGTACCAAAATGGTAAAAAAGGAACCCTTCTGGTGGGACTTGTGGTGGTCCCTTGTGTCTGTTTGTCTATCTGTCACAGCTACTTATTTCAAGAACTACTTATGCTACCGGCTTAAAATTTGGAATAGTTTTAAATAATGCTTACCCATGTATATTACAAGTGAAAGAATCGATTTTCTTTTTATTTTCATTTCAACAGGGTTTGAAATTTTAAAGTGGGGTTTTTAAGTCATGTGGGGTACTTATCATATGAAAGGGCTTCATTTGCACATTGTAAAATATTTTTTTGTTTTCATTTATGCCGCATGGTTTTTGACTTATGAGGAAAAACGTCTGCAAAAATACCATATCTTCGCAGGTTGAAAAGCGAAAACTCTGGAATAAATAGAATTCATGGAGGTTTATGTAAATGGAAAATAAAACGATGTCTATAACTAGCACAGTTTTTTAGGAATCAGTAGAAATATTTTACAAACAAACTTGACGTGCAGTTTTTAAAATTTAATTTTAAAATTGGAAAATAATATTATACCGTCGATACGGAACCCTCGCCCGCGGTGCGCGAGTACGATTCGCACTTGACCGGTTTTTTAAATGGTAATTTACCTACTGTTATGATTAATAGTGGATGTATATGTAAGTAGATAAGTAGGTATATAACTAATAATTTATATTATTCTGAATTATATTACGCTGAGCATAACAAGGTGACACTTCATCAAACATAATTTAAAAATAGAATGAAGCAAGACGCAATCTTACAATATTTCAAGTCACAAAAGATACACACCGTCTTAACTTTATAATGTATCAATAGGACAAGCCAAGATGTACTTTGAAACCTACGCTTTAGAGTAGCTATTAGCTTGCGGAAGTTTACACTTACGTCATCCAAAATGGCCCCACGACGTTTTTATTTTTACTTTAGAGCTTATAACATGTGGTCTTTTTTTCATAGTTTTTTTATTGCTTGACAAATGTCAAAATTTGAGGATGACTTCTATGTAAGTAGGTGTAACTAAGCTCGTGTGGCCTTACTATTTCTTGCATCATCTACAGTGTGTAATAGCGGGTTCACACGGTTCGATTTTACCTACTTGATCAACAAAAGTGGAAACGTTTTGTTCCTTCAAATTGATTCAATATGATTGAAAGTCTGTTCAGACGGTTCAAATCGCATGCGATTTGGCAGTTGATCAACTAGAATCGAATCGTGTGAATCTGGTATAAATGAAATCATGTAATTCCTTCAAACCTCGTGTTGTAGGTACTGCTTACATAGATTAACCCTGCACGTACCTAGGGTTCCCAACCCTCCCGGATTGCCCGGGAGACTCCGGTAATAATGGTCGACCTCCAGACCTCCCGGGGTACAATAATTTCTCCGGCTTTTCAAAAACTATGCGCATCCGTCGTCGCTCGCAAGTCGCTATTCGCTCGCCAACGCCATGCCGCACGCGCACTAAACATTTGGATACAATAATAAAAATACAAGAAGTACTATGCGTGCCAAATAAGAATAGCACTGTCAAGACGCCATTTTGTTCCGCAATACTCGTGAACTTCATTACCAAAGTGTAAGGTGTGCAAAAAAGTAAATAATGAAATGATATTCAGTTTAATTATTTTTGTTCACTTTTTTGGTATTTCTTATCAATTTTACGCCAAATTAATTACATATTAATTATATTATTATTATGGCGACATATTAGGGTGACCAGTAGCATTTCGTGAAGTTAACTATATATATTGGTTCATTTCTTTAATGAATACTGTTTTCAAATATTATTAAATTATCCAAAATTATCTATTTATGGAATTAAATAAATAACATTTTATAAAAATGAATATAAATAATAATGAAATCTATGAATAAAAAAATATAACATTTTTTTTTCATAGTATTTTTTTGCTGGCAGTACCAATTTGACAGCTATCGTGTGAATTTGTAGCAAGTGCGATCCTATTCTTATTTGGCACGCATAGTAAACATGTGTTTAGATTTTTAGAGCCCCGAGCTAAACGAATGCGCGGCGAGCGATAGCACGAATGTTGTTACTTACCATACATTGATATCATCGCTGCGCCTAAAAAATCCGCTGTGTTTATTTTTTTGCATTTCGGATTTTGACGCTATTTTATAGTACTTTTCAAGCCACGTAGGCCTGTGAAATCTGTTTTATAGCAAAATCAGCTATGTAATTTTGGCCAAAAACGGCTTCAAAAATCCTCTAGGTGTGCAAAGAAACAACGTATTTTTATTTCGATGCGCGCCTCTTAGAATTTCGCTTCAATATGACACTAGGCGCCAGCAAAATTGTATGGAATTTCATTGCTGGTGAGTTTTAGCCACCAGCAATTTCCTTTGAAAATCCATTATTGTCGACTTTTGTTTTAAAAATAGTCAGGTGCAAAAAGTTTTTATTCAGAATTTGGCTGTATAGGTACAGGCAGCTCAATAATTAAAGACTCGTAAAAAAACCTAAGTAAGGACCAGAGAAGAAACAAATCGTTACTTTAAATAAATTCTTACTATACTAAGCTGATTTTATTTAAATTACTCGCATTGTTTGAGTAAAGCACTATACAAGCCTTGGTCCGCAATGACTGCGCTGCTGGCCACGCTATGATGGCCTCGAGCTTAGTTTAGTTACGCTCTCGGCCTTCAAGCTTGGTCATCATTGCAGCCCTTGCTGTCCGCGTTATAAAAGCTTCGACCTTCGGTCTCGGCCTTTATTCCAGCTTGTCCATCAAGAGCTGGAATGCTGACCGTGCTGTGATGGCCTAGAGCTGCGTCACACTGCGCTTTCGGCCATCATCAGTGTTGACAGCAACGCAGTCATTACAGACCGCGGCAGTAATGTAGGTACTATTAAAATAGTGTGGAAAATCCGCTAAGTGTTCTAGGAAGACCAACAATGAAAATTATCGCGGTATTTACGACCCAAAAAAAAAACGTTACGTGACCAAATTCACTTTAAAAAAAACCCTTGCACCTGTTATACCTATCGTAGAAAAAAGCAAAAAAAATAATATTTAAGATGTCTCGACATAAAGTCTAATTTTCTGCATACTAAGTTTTTAAATGTTATCAGTTTGGGAAAAAAACAGTTTTTTACTTCTCCTGTAAAGTTGGGTTTTTTCCCATAGCGGATTTTGAAAGCGCAGTCACGATATATTAAAAGGACGCCTTTTAATACATCAATGTTACCTACCATAGTTGTTCCGTCCCGATCCACCGTGCTCACCCGCCGCAGCCGCGGAGCCGGTCGTCCCTTCTGACTCCGCTCAGTCACACCGTTGTTAATGCAGCCCTCATCAAGCTGTCGTATCCCTCCCAGCCCTCTCGCATTCAACACCCTAAGAGGTTTGAGTCCCCCCTTGGGGACACCCTTAGAGGTGTTGCTGCTATAATAGTCATGATGTTACAGTAGTTAGCGTAGTTAGCTAGGTAGTTAGTGTAGATATTGGTTCGGAGACCCTTCTGGTCTCGCCAATAATAGCCCGGTTACGTAGAAAAGGTCCGCAAGACCATCTACAAGAGTCGATTAGGGAAAAAAAATTGTTGTTCCGTTACTAACGTAAACGTAAGTAGGTATCGTTAATATGAGTGAATTTTGAATTGCAAATATGTACTCGTTTCGAACATATCTACTATTTAATTACTAAAATCGAAAACGTTATTCGTACCTATCAATGTATGATAAAAATTGTGCATATCGCAAAAAATAAACCAAAATGATATACCTAGGTAGGACAGTTGTATTTTCGAATCAAAATTCGCTTACATTAGCGATACCTACGTAGGTATGCGTCAAATGTTCGTGCAGACTTAAGGAGACCACTCGCGTTTCGTCGCGGATGTACAAGATGCCTATATTATGACACTAGCGGCCCGTCCCGGCTTCGCACGGGTGGACATTCCAGTTTTTGCAACATTTTTCATGTATGCTCCGCTCCTATTGGTCGTAGCGTGATGTTATATAGCCTTCCTCGATAAATGGACCATCCAACACAAAAATAATTTTTCAATTCCAACCAGCAGTTCCTGAGATAAGCGCGTCCAAACAAACAAACAAACTCTTCAGCTTTATAATATTAGTACAGATAATCTGCATACATTTCTGTACCATTATAGGAATTAGAGGCCTAGAATAGATCGACCGCTTGGAGTCAAAACGACAGCTCAATTCCTATTCTTCTTATTTCTTACTTCTTTTTTAAAAAAAATCGTTGCCCTTCACTAGGATTTCTCCTGTATCGTGGGTGCGTTTACAAACACAAATATCCACATGCACAAACGCCCAGACCCGGAACAACTATCTGTAGGCCATACAAATATGTGTCCCGTGTTGGAATCGAACCCACGACCCGTAGCGCAGAAGCCAATGCTCAGCCAATGCTCAGCCACTGCACCAAACGTTTCGATCGATATTCTGTTGATAAATCAAGTAGGTACCAACCGAAGCGACCCAAGTCCCCAGATTTCCTAAATACAACTCTAATTCGTTTTGTAAGTGCAAAACACCACTGCACTGCACCACAAACCTGTCTGTTCGCTGTCCTGCACAATGCATTGTGATTTTAAGGGTTTGCACAGACTGAGTGCTCTCAGGTGCACTTAGGTAGGTGTGAACGCTAGCACTAAGTAACTATAAAGGTGGATTAAGACCAAACGAGCGAATGCTCATTCTATCCTCACTCCATCAAATTATTTTGGTGTAAACAGAGACAGATCCTTCTTTCGTTGTTCTATCTTGTTTGCGGAGATTCTATGGAATGTTCTAAGGTCCGTATTACAGAACATTCCTCAAGTCCAGTTTGATCTTTAATCAGTTGATCACTGTTTAAGTATAGAATCAGTACTTGAGGAACGGTCTTCTTTCAGAACGGCAATCAATCTATACGCAGTGAAACGAGACTCAAATGAAGCCGATCGATTGGTTGATTACAGATCAAATCACTGCTTGGGGTCGAATCTATGAACTGAGTAACGATCTAGAATAAAGCAAAACTCAGCTGAACTATGATCAATGAATCTATGCTTGAGGAATGTTTTAAAATTAAAAGTCGGCTCAAAACTAGTTTTAAACCGAGATTAATGCTTGAGTTTCGTTCTGTAATACGGACCTTAGATTGCTCTAAGAATGCTCGCTCGCTTGATGTAACTAGCGCACGAGTGTACGAACCATTGCTTAGAGCGTTATTTCGTGTTCGTATGTGCTCACTCCTCGAATCCATCTCTTCAAAGCGTTCTTGTGTTCAGCTGATCTAAACATCTCTAGAGCATGTGCAAGAATTCCAGTTCTTGTTCGTTGTCATTCTTGCTCGTTGGTATTCTTTTGGTGTAAGTGATAAAAACTAATTCTCGTTTACATTTAAAAAGCAACAAGCAACTACTTGTTCTAGTTCTATGTTAGTTTCGTCTAAAGCCACCTACATAAATTTTAAAAGACATATAACAGAATCTTGCAGGGGTGAATCTATCATTAGTTCATTACAGTTATAGCTAATACCAGTATGTCAGGATTGGGAGCATGGTAAATAAAGTAAATTAAACCAACATAGACTCTCCACCACTGAGATTACTTTTAATTAGGTAAGTGATTAGTTATAGAAGCTAATTCACAATATAATAAAAATGAGGACAAGCAAACCAGATATAAAAGGTCAGACTTCTTCAGCTGTTCGACATGCTTCAGCTGTTCGACATGGAATCCTCTGCTCCGTCGAATTACCAGTGATAAATGATTCTTATTTCTGTAAATAACGTCAGTTGAAAGATTTTTATTTGTTTACAGAATTATCCTAATATACCTATACAATATGAATCTTAACTACTATAATACAAATATAAAGTAGTTAAAACAATCAAAGGGCATCAAAAAATTCATCCGCATCGCTGTCAACAGGAAAAGTGCCCAAAAGGCTGGCAGCATTGCCGCGTTGTATGGCAATGCTGATTCTTTGGCCAAAATATAGGCCAGCCTTATGGTCACGTGAAGAGTCGACCAACCGCTTGGCGATGTCGCGAAAGACTAAGTGGGCACTCGGACCCCATGGCCCTAGTGTTTCAACTCCAAACGGCTCAAACATATAAGACCCAAAAAGATTGGAGTATTTGCGCCGTTTGAGGTTTTCCGCACCTGCAGCAGCCGCCCCAGCACAGCCCGCCGTGCTAGGAAGATGGGATGGCGCAAGGGTGTCGACACATGTTGCATCCCACACCAAAGGCCTACCTACCTTCCAAGGCATTATGGTCATTCCGTCTGGTCTCTTCCCATCGTCGCGTGCCAAGCCATTGGGTTCTAAAACAGCTGGCACCCCGGCGGTGACAAGAGCACGACGGATGATGTCATTAATGCTAGCGTGCCGTGCTATCCGACCTGCGCTCTTACTACAAGATAGGCCATGGTGACCGAGGCAGTCGACACCTTCACCGCATTGGCAGCGATGCGGAACCACGCAATGAGCGCCGAGACGCAGACAAGTAGCGAGCCGGAAGGTAGTGTCACCCAGCAAAGTGCCTATGTTGGGTGATGGTAGTGCCTGAAGCCAGAGGCCCGATTCCCACTCACCCACAGCCAGAAAACGGGCACGTTCAGGAGAGTTGGTGGACGTATTAATGAGATTATTCCGTACCAACCTGCAGAGCGGCTCATCCCACTGCCTCTGGGAAGATGAGTTCACGGGCCGATCTGTATCCGGACAAGCCATTTTCCAGGCGTTCACCGCGTCGGTCAAGCACGGCACTTCAAAGTCAACTAGGGAGGGGGCTAAAATTTTCCCGGTCAACTTTTCGGTGCTGTGGACAGAGGACAGGAACAAATACTGGTAATTTTGCGGACACCGAGGCCACCAAAACGGATGGGTAGTGTGGCTTGCAGCCACGCTGGGTTGTCCAAGGCCACATTTAAAATGGATGTTAGGGTGCTGCGAATGATTTGGTCGATTTTGTCCAAGAGGTGTGGCTGCTTCCATAAAGGGGAAGAGCGTAAAGAATATATAAAATTTGGGCCAAAACAACAGTATCTAATCAGGGTGAATGCCGAATGTAAATTAATTTTGGAGAGTCTGTCCGAAATATCGTTAAAGTTTTTGATTTTTTCGTCGATGAAAGGAGAAAAGCTGTCTTCTAAAATTGGGGAACCTAGGAGGTGCAGTGAACTTTTTTCTAACAATTTGATTTGTGGGGCGATTGCATTAAATTTCTCTAGGGTCAGTCGTCTGTCGATAATGTCAGAAATGTAAACTTCGCATTTTGATGGGTTTAGGTCCAGGCCAATAGATTTAAAATGTTGTTTGAGGAGTTGTAGGTCTTTCAAAACGTTGTCTACATCACCTCCTAGCGTTCCATCATCTAAATACCACACATTAAATTTTGAATTTAGTTTCTGGATAATTGGATGAATAGCCAAGCTGAAAATGACTGACCCGAGAGGGTCACCTTGTTGGCATCCTACTGCAGATTCCAAAACATTGTCCTTGTATAATAATTTAGAAGGGTACCTGTAACATTGCCACATAAAACCATAAATTTCGGGTAATTCCCTTTTGACTTCTGCCAGCAAAGTGACCCTGTTGACAGAGTTAAAGGCATTCTTAACGTCGACCTTGAGGATGGCCTCACATTTGTTGGAGCTTAAAAATGTAGACAGAGCATGCACGCCTCACAGCCCCCTTTTGAGCCAAAACCAAGCTGCAGGGGCTGAAACTTAGCTGTGAGCGATTCGCTGTATAACTTACAGCATTTTTTGGCTGCCGTACGCCTGTAGGTGCACCCAACAGCGATGGGACGAATGCCGCCGTCCTTCTTGCGCAGGGCACATAGGTTGGCCCCGTATAAGACATCGACGACGGCCTCGTTCACACCGCCGGTGAGCATGAGGTTTATCAGGGCCGCAAGCTCCTTAAAAGCGACTCACCAGCTTCCCCGGCGCCTGAACTCAACACATCCTTTAAATGTTGTGGAGTCAGGCCGTCGAGGCCACCGACGGAACCACTTCGGAAGGAGCTCACAGCTGCAATTAACTGGGGAGCCGAAATGTTTAGGAATTTTGAATTTAGGTCGGGGGGGTCAGGGGGGTCGGGAAAGGTGAGACCATCCTCAGGCGCTGGGTGTTTACTCTCTAGAGCTGTTAGCGTTTCTGGAGAGTAAGGCGCCACCACATCACTGCTGAACAATAACCTGGCGGCTCCCCTGATGTCACCTTCACTTAATTTAGATTCCACATGTGAATACAAATCTTTTTGTGATGGGTTACTGAATGCAGGCAATTTTGGATCTAAAATTAGAGTCGAATTGTTACAATTTTCTAAATAAATCTGTTGCAGACACTTTTACAAGTCAATGTAATGTTTTTTTTTAGAACTAGATGGCGCCGGCATTTCCTATCTGACTAGCTCTAAGAAGAAAAGCCGAAACAAACTCAGAGGTCTAAGTCTCTTTTAAAGTCCAGACATTGTAGTATACAAACTATGCAAGTGAAACGATGTAGGGCAACGTCTGGAATGGCCTGTGGAGTGTTTTTATAAGTTCGGGTACGTTGATTAATCTTGACGGTTACCCTCATATGTCAACATTGTCCAGTGTTACCAGCTACCGATAACACAAATAATGCTCGTTTTCGTTAGTGGCTCTACTTTTATCCGTGTTTGTCTACCACGCTCCTAACAAAATACACTAGGACAGGGGTCACCGATTAGTTTCGCTCGGGGTCCGTTTTAAGAAATGAAATGACCGTCGCGGTCCGCACAACATTTTATAGAAAAAATATTTATTAACAAAGAAAATGCGGGGTATAATACATTTTTATTAAATTACGTACTCTGTAGTGCAAGTTGCTGTGTTCTCGCGGTCCGCACAAAATGGGTCGGCGCGGGGTGGTCCGGATGCGGACCGCGGTCCGGATGCGGACCGCGGTCCGCCATTTGGCGACCCCTGCACTAGGATATGAAACCTTGTTCGTCGAAAGCAAAGTTAGAGGTTTAGTATTGGTACTAGATAATTAGATATATAAGAGGGGCTCATGGCTTATTAACAACCGCGCGGGTCATACGATTTGCGAGGTTAAGCTGCGCTTGCCACGGTCAGTCCGTGGATGGGTGACCGTTCGTTACACTTCGAGACACCTCCGTGCCATGGAGAGCACGTTAAACAGGGTCCCGGGTGTCATACGAATACCTATGACAGTCGTTACGGGAAGTCGGAAGCCCGAAAGTCTGACAACCGGTCTAACCTTAGGATATCGGCATTGTCCAGTTACTGGGTTGCGGATGTCTGAAGGCAGTCGCTCCGTGGAAGATAACATAACATCACGCCTGCATTTCCCGAAGGATTGGGCAGAGGTGAGTAACACCCTAATTTCGCCGTTATGTTTAAGTTCCATGTAATAGGCGCGAATCCAAATTCCGGGTTGCTACTGAGGAATGCCACACGGAAAAACCCAATAACACTTTACCCGACCTGGGGATCGAACCCAGGACCTCACGCTCAGCAGTCGCACTTGCTACCACTAGACCAACGAGGCAGTTAGTTTCGCTCCTTGTAAAATATTGGTATTTAGCCGCATCTGGATCAACTGGATTTTGCTCAATACAATTGGGCAAAAGTTAGGCAGAACTAGATACATTATACAGCAAAAGTCACCAATTAGGTTCGCTCGGGGTCCGTTCTAAGAAATGAAATGACCATTGCGGCCCGCACATTATTTTATAGTTTTATTTTTCGAATTGACTTCAACAAGGATAATGCGGGGGTACATTTTTATTAAATTACGTACTCTGTAGTGCAAGTTGCTGTGTTCTCGCGGTCCGCACAAAATGGGTCGGCGGTCCGGATGCGGACCGCGGTCCCGGTTGGAGACCCCTGCTATACAGAGTGTAAACGAAATCATGTAATTCCTTCAAACCTCGTCATGTACTGCTGACATAGATTAATCCTGCGAGGAATATTTACATTCAATAAATAATAAATAAAAAATTGTAGACATTTAACATGTGTTCTTAACGTGAGGCATTTTAGCGCCCCGAGCTAAATGAGCACAATTCGCAATTCCTCAATTCGCTAGAAGTGCTAAAATGCCTCACGTTAAGAACACATGTTTACTACTTGTATTTTTTTTTATTGAATCCAAAAGTATCCATGCAAGGTTAATCTATGTCAGCAGTGCATCTAGAGGTTTGAAAGAATTACATGATTTCGTTTACACCCTGTAGGTAAGATATAGCAACGAGCGAAGTTACATAACAGCTGTGTTGGCTCGTGTGAACCCCCGGCGTTAGAGGCAGCGCGGCTGTGGGTTGTGGCTTTTCCTTATAGGTATATACAAGGTTAGTCGGAAAGGGGGTACTAAGGGAACGTACCCATACTACGTGACCCGTTCAGGGGGGGAGGGTGGTCTTCAAAATACCACGCTTGGTCACAGGGGGGGGGGCTTAGGTTTTCGTCACGTAGTCAATATCCTCTAGGGAAATCTCGAGTTTTTTCGAGCTATACCTATTCAAATATGGCGCGCAGAGTTTAGCGCGTTTTGAACTCACACTCACACTTGCACATGAGTCAAATATTTCTTTTCTTTACTTTTTGTTTGCAAAAAAATGATTTAAAACCATATTTATATATTACCACGTGAAAACTAGAGGGGGGGGGGGGGTATTGGCATATACCTACTACGGGTGGTCACCGAGGGGGTGGGAGGGAGGTAAAAAATTGTAAAAAAATGGGTCACGTAGTATGGGTACGTTCCCTAAGCCGAAAGGGTGTTAAAGTACCCATAATAATGGATAACTTTTGTTCTACAACTTTCCCCAAAAGTCATTAGTTTCAGCGAAATAGCTGTTCAAAGATTTCATAAAAATACGCTAAATTCTATCTATCCTCAGCTATAGTCAGCTGTGTTTACATTTTAGGCCACATTTTGGGTTCACGGATTAGAAGCTTCATTTTCTGAATTCGTAACTAAAGCAGTGATGAAGAGTTTTTGAAAAAACTAAAATGAAAATCATTTCGTATGGTTCTTTTTTACTGAATTTTGAATAACACTTTCTTTGAAACAATCATCAGTGATACATTAAGTGGCCCGCGGCTTAGTACCTACCCCCTTTTCGACTAACCTTGTATATACACAATTATTTCAGAGACTTGTATTTCCTCATTTTGTGGTAAGTACCTACCTGTAGCGATAAGAGTATGTCAGGATCGTAGCATGTAGCGTTCTATAGTTTCTGCCTACCCCCATGGGAAAAAGGCGTGAGTTTATGTATGTATGCACATGTGTATACGTCATACTTTGCTCTATCTGGGACACGACGTTGCAGATCCAGATCTTGCTTGCCAGCAAGGCGTAGTGCCTTTTTCACTTCTAAACCGTTACCGACTTTACTTGCGTTTATATAATATCTAAAATCAGTTAACACAATTACTACTCTCCGAGAGCATCGAAGCGAATAGAGGCGCAAGGCGATTCACGATATTATTTAAACGCTGGTAAAGTTTATAATGGTTTGGCAATGAAAAATGCTCTGCGTTGCGCCTGCTCTAAAGCGCAGGCCACACCGCGAGCTGGCGGGCGGGCGAGCGAGCAACGTTTCACCGAGCCTAGCTACTTCAGCGACTCAAACGATGTGAACCGAAGTATGAAAAAGCTAGCTCGCCCGCCCGCCAGCTGGCGGTGTGGCCTGCACCTAAGCGATTAAGGGCTTTGTACCTATCTACTTTGCTTTCTTCCTAGGTAGCGCGTTCATTACATTGCGTCACGAAGATAATAAACAAGCGATATGCCTTCTATGTTTGTGACTTACTTATGTAAGCAGCAGTGCATCTAGCGAGAAGTTAAGTTTGTTTTGAGCGGTTTGACTGCGGCAGAAATGAGCCCTGTAACTAGGTTTACCAACCCTGTCGGAATTCCAGGACTCTCCCGAAATCTGCCACCAAATATTGAACGCCTCCTTTTTCTTTATGTTCAATAAAAATGTGCCGAAAATTTTAAACGATTCGATCGAACCGGCGGGCGCGGCGGGCGAACGAAATTCGCTGCACAATATAACGTTTAGGCCGCGTTCCCACTTTGTCGTGACGACAGATAGTCGTGTAGTTTTAAGTGTCCTATATATTTAAATGGAAGTGTTCACATATAAGACGACACGATAAACTGTTATTCACGACTTGTTTTTGCAGTGACGACAGATTGTCAAGTCTATGCGAACGGCTAGCACGACAGTCGTCCAACGATAAATTTATCGTCACGACATCGTGATGTGTCGTTGTTACGACTATCTGTCGTGATCACGATAAAAATACCGTTTCGTCGTAGCTTGCTCAGTAGCAAGCTACGACAGTTGCTTTGTCGTTTGTAAATCAGTATTTACAAACAACAAAGCAACTGTTGTGAAACGATAAAATGTCGTCGCGATCCAATGGGAACAGCTAGATACGATAGTCGCTAAACGATAAAAAAAATGACGACAAACAGTCGTTATAATGGGAACAGCTAGAGACGACAGTCGTCCAACGATAAATTTATCGTCACGACATAGTGGGAACGCGCCCTCTCACCTCACATTCCCTCGAAACTCCGAAGACTCAGCCTGAGAACAGACCCTGGCAGAAGGCCGAGATAGTGGCTAACAATAAATAAAATTGAATAATAATTTATCTACCTTACAATCTTTGACTTTATTGGATTAGTTTAGGGTGTACTAAAAGAGTCTCCATGTATTAATAATTTGAATAGGTTTTTGCGATCTATTTCCGTCCCACCCCTCCCGCAAACCTTCCCAATTGAGTGCGAAAGAGACACCTGCATCTCGGACTGATTTCTCCTGTGCAATATTAGCGAAATCGTACTTTCGTATTTCCCTGCTTCCTTCTTCAATTCTGGACCGATTTTAATATTTTTTTCTGTAATGATTTAAGAAAGATTGGTTATGTCTGTATGTTTTTCTTTTATTTTTTATATTCGTCAAATTTGTATGCCAGGTGTTTGAAAACGGTGGTAAAACCGGTCGATTTATGTAGATAAAGTTTTAACGTTTCTAGTTCTTTTAATAATTAATTTATTGACAAAAACAAAACATAGGGACATAGTGGTGGTAGATACATATGGTAAAAAATATTTGCTCTAGTGACATTATCCAAGGAGGAAACTGAGGAATACGTTTGTATGTACTAAATGCCGACCACATTTCCTCTTAAGTACCTACGTCCGGCGCAACCTGGACAGTCAGCCCCGCTATCAATTTTCAGACTGGCAAATTTTTTCAGCACGGCATTAGCTATACTCATTTAACTCGTGCCGACACGAGATTACAAAACTGGATTAGTCATATCAGCCGAAGGACGTTCACTGCTGAACTAAGGCCTCTCCCACAGACAACGGCCGGTTACACGCCGCCTGCATCCAACGACTCCCAGCTACCTTTCCCAGGTCGTCTGTCCATCTAGGTGGAGTCCGTTCCCACGGTGCGTTATCACTCGAGAACCTTTCTGCTCCAACGGCCATAAGTACCGAATATATCGTGGACATGAGCTTGGATCAGTAATGACCATAGGCATAGTCAGAGTGGGGCACACGAGGCTCTTGCCCCACCCTGGAATAGGAAGGAATAAGTAAATGGTCTAGAGTCAGTCAACTCGCCACACAGGTCCACAGAACAATTACCCAAAATCTTAACATAGTACTTATAAAAGAAAATCGCTCCCGCTGTGTCTTAGATCTTTTAAACTATGCAACGGATTTTAATGCAGTCTTCAGCAATAGATAGAGTGATTCAAGAGGAAGGTTTATATGCCCCATATTAGTATCTACATTGCACCCATGCGAAGCCGGGGCGGGTCGCTAGTAAAAAATTAATAAAAAATGCCCGTCTCAGTTTATACTTACTAGGGTCTCAAAAATAAGGTTATGGGGTAAATTACTCCATAACCCCATCCTGTACTTCCAGATTTATTGAAAAGACAAATACTATCTGACCGAGTTTGCTCCACCCTGGACGAAATTTTGGCTACACCCATGGTAATGATATTTGAAATGACTATTTTTATTCACATTAGCCATGTTGTTCTACCATGAACCAGAGCTAGGAAGAAAGTTTTTCTTAGAAAGCGCTGCGGTATGGGTTGGGTTTGAAAAATAAATACGAGATTCCAATGATATTTGTCGCAGTGGCTGAGCGATTGGCTTCTGCGCTACGGGTAGTGGGTTCGATTCCCGCACGGAACAAATTTGTATGGCCTACAGATAGTTATTCCAGGTCTGGGCATTTGTGCATTAGAACATTTGTGTCTGTAAACGCACCAACGATACAGGAGAAATACTAGAGTGGGGCAACGTTTAAAAAAACAACCATCTATCTTTACAATATTTATTAACATAAAAAATCACCAACAACATATCCTTGTGCAAAAAGTTTAAATATTGAGATTCAAGTTTTGTAAATAAAAGCCTTCATATTCATTATAAGATTTCCCATCAACAGTTCTGTTAGAACTGATGTATTTCTTCATATTATTCTCAGACCACATTTGAAGGTTATCATGTCCCAAGTCCAAGGTTTTCGTGGTCTTCTGAAGGCTGAGAAGGTTTTCGTTCAGGCGTTTCTTTATTTTATCCACTGTTCTTTGTTCTTCTTCAATTTCTGCGGAAATATCTGGAATTATAATTGTTTTTGAATATTATTAGATGGCAGACATGGTTTTATTATCACACTTCGTTCTGTCAAAAGTTATTGGCCTTTAGTGGGAAAAGAAAAGTGTTGTTATTACTATTTTTCACGCAATTTTTACGTTTTTTCTCTCCATAAGAACCTTCCTTGTGCCTTAAGGAATATATAAAAAAACGTGCCGAATTGGTCGAGCCGTTCTCAAGTTTTGCGCTTAGCAACACATTTGGCGATTCTTTTTTATTTATATAGATTATTGGCATTTGTGTTTAGTAAAATACTGTTTCCAGAGTTCAGTTAAGTACATGGAGTAGTAAGTATGGAGTGGTAATACGCTCATTTCTCATAATCACACATACAGCGGCGGTGGTCATGTCATTGGAGGACCGCCGGTGTCCCGTCATACGTCTTATTTTTGATTAGCGATTTGGAAATATATGTAAGTGTCAGTCACGGCGTAAAAACTTCGAGCTTTGATTGACCATTCAATATGTCGACTTGCTTAGAAGCAATTGGGTACGCAAGATATTTTTGCTAACCAACTAATCCGCGGTGGTTTCAGTGTGGTATTTTCAGTATATTGGTGAATGCTGCTTGCTCATAGATACATACATATAAAGTAATCAGCCCATTGCTGTCCTACTGCTGGGCACGGGCCTCTTCTCGGAATGAGAAGGATTAAGGCTAAGGCCTTGGTGGACTAAGGTCCACCACGCTAGCCTGGTGCCAGTTGGCCGACTACACACACCATCGAAAACATGAACTACTCCTCCCAGGTGTGCAGATTTGCTCACGATATTTTTCCTTCACAATTAACGCAAGTGATAATCAAATTATGATCCACACATGAATACGAAGTCAGAGGTGCGGGTCGGTATCGAACTCTGACCTTCCTACATGGAAGGCAAGCGTTCTACCGCTAAGCTATCACTGCTTATACTCGCTTGTAATCTCATAATTAATTCTTGCTTCCATCCATGACGGGGAGAGACGACATTCGTGTCGATTCTGTAGCACATTTTGACAGTACTAAACTAGACTAAACACAACTGTCACTTTCTTTTTCTATTGAAACAGAAAGAGACAAAAACCCTTAGTTTAGTTTAGCCCTGTCGAAGTGCGCCACAGAATCGACATCATTGCGACACAAAAAAAAAAAAGTTTTACCTATTTCGACATCCTTTCTCGGACTACTCTCCAAAGCTTTCAACAGTGACTCCATATCTTCTTTGCTCTGAACAGTTTGTATCAATCGCTGTAAGTTCCGCGACAAACTCACGGACGGGCAGACAAGCGAGCACGTGACGTCATCGCGCTGCCAGCTTGTGTGCAGTCGGTCAATTGAAGACTGCAAAGTTTCGAATATCCAAATTTTTTCGCCGCTGAAATAATGTATTGTTTTTAGGAGATTGCATTTGAAGGGTACAGACAAAAAACCGGGAAAGTCACATTTGTTTTTTGTTTTAATCTATGAATAGTCTTTTGTAGTTTTATTTCTATTCACACGTTTTCGTTAAAAACTGGTATAATCCCAGAAAATTGCAAATATGCAATTCGGAACAGGAAAAATGTACGAAAATTACGACATGGGAATATTTTACTGCGTTTTTCTCTAAAAAGATAAATTTGGACTATTCTGATTCTGGCGTAATATGCCATGAGTACAAATCTTAAAGCTGTTATCGGTCGAACCTATTAAAGGGGATAATTACCTCTCTAAAACCAATTTTCTATTCTTCTCCAATTTGAATTTTTTCAAGTATATTTTGAGCTCATCAATGAAAGTTGGGTTTTCGTTTTCTGAAAAAGTAATACGAATTAAAAACTCATTGCTTCATCACCTTTGACTCACCCACAGAAGTGAATAAGTTAGATATTATGATCGTTCAAAATGACGAAAAATTAAGGCATCAGAAAACCTGTTTTAAGAGGAAACGCGGGCTGCAAAATATTGGAATAATAGGTTTTTAAGCGATCTATTTCCGTCCCACCCCTCTCGCAAACCTTCCCAATTGAGTGCGAAAGACACAACTGCAGCTCGGACTGATTTCTCCTGTGCAATATTAGCGAAATCGTACGTTCGATTTCCCTGTTTCCTTCTTCAAATCTGGACCGATTTTTATATTTTTTTCTGTAATAATTTAAGAAAGACTTTGGTTATGTCTGTATGTTTTTCTTTTATTTTTTATATTCGTCAAATTTGTTTGCCAGATGTCTGAAAACGATGGTAAAACAGGTAGATGTTTGTAAAATTTAACGTTTCTAGTTCTTTTAATAATTCATTTATTGACAATTACAAAACATAGGGACATAGTGGTGGTAGATAATTATATAGATAATATACAGGATGTAAGGGTAAACACCGTTATCATTCAAACCATGGGTAGCTAACTTAAAAATAAAAATAAATGACCGTTTTTAAAAAAAAAGTACATAGATTTTTTAAAAATATTTTGAAATGTTTTTGTCCGACACCGTACGCCAATTCATGGATAATACGCGCCCGAGTCAGGTGATCACTGCAACGACCGTCTTACCGCTCGGTTCACCCGCCCGCGTACGTTTACCTACACAATAGGTACACATAAACTTTGATGCAACTTTCACTTCATACTTTTTCTGGCTTAGGACAGGCAAAAATACCTACCTAAGGTGTTGCGTGACGAGTCTTTTGACAATAAAGAAAATGAAAAAAGAAATCAAACTATTGGGTAGGTATTTTTGGCGTAAGTATTTAAAAAGTTCATCACAATTTTAGGTACAGTTTGATTAAAAATTATCGGTTAAATTTACAATGATTAAATAACTAGCACTTACCTAAATTAAACTTAACAAATTTTCAAAATGGGATCCATTTACGGCCACGCATGCTTCCGCACGTCTCCGTAGATTATTTCGCACTCGAGAAAGCACAACAGTGTCATTTTTTACGACTCTAAACGCACTACGAATCCGCCTTTTTAGTTCAGTCCTATTATGAAACTCAGTAGCATACACCCGGCGCTTAATTTCACCCCAAAGATAAAAGTCCAGAGGGGTAAGGTCTGGCGAACGCGCAGGCCACGCCACTGGCCCTCCACGACCAATCCATCGCCCAGGAAATTCCTCATCTAACATAGCTCTGACTTGCAGCTGAAAATGTGCAGGGGCACCGTCATGTTGGTAGTAGAGGTTTCTCAAGCTACGAAGAGGCACATTTTCCAACATCCTGTTGAACACACGTCTTAGAATAGTCATGTACGATTGTGCATTTAAATTTCCGTTAATAAAATGAGGTCCAAGGAGGTTACCATCTACTATTCCCGCCCACACATTTACCGAAAAACGATGCTGAAAATTATCCTGCCGTATTCGGTGTTCATTTACCCGGCTCCAATAATGTTCATTATGAGTATTGTAAATGCCCGCCCTCGTAAACATTGCTTCGTCCGTAAACAAAATTGAAACGTTATCAAGGTTATCGATAAGCCACTGCGAAAATATCACTCGCGGTATGTGATCGTTATCATTTACTTCTTGGACCGGCTGAAAATGATACGGATGTTGACGATCGACGTGGAGAAGTTTCCATACCGTCCAGTGAGAAACATTGAAAATAACGGCCGCCCTCCTGGTACTTTCCTCTGGGTGCTCCGCGAAGAAATTCAAGATACGTTCTTGAAGGTCAACTGGAAGCTGCTGGTTACCACGACCCTGAGCGTGGGCAGGAACGGTGAACTGGCCGTATGTACGTAATGTTTGTGTAGCCGCCAGCATTGTTTGGCGATTTGGCACAGGTTGTCCTGGGAACATTTCTGCGTACATCCTACGAGCCGCATTCAGGTTATTATCCGCAATGGCGTAAAGCCGTACCATTTCGGTCCACTTTACATTTGTGTAAGACATAGCACTGAACATACGTACACAATTTACGCACGGAAAATGATCGGCGCTCCGCTAGCACTACGCAACGACGCGCGACGTGCGGTCACTAGCGAAACAGCGGATGACTGAGTGCGCTGTGCGCGTGCGCGTGCGGCCGGCAGGGTGGCGCCGTGGCGTGCACCCCGCGCCCCTCTCCCGTGGTCAGATGCGGGTTTGTTGCCCTTGCGCATAGGGTGAAATGATTCCGTGTTGAAATTCGGACTTTCATAAAAAAAATAAGGTTGCTATTTTTCATTGATTTTACGTTCTATTAATGAAACCAAACCACTGGTTTCAAGGATAACGGTGTTTACCCTAACATCCTGTATTTAGATATTATCATAATTATGGTAAAAAATATTTGCTCTAGTGACATCATCCAAGGAGGAAACTGAGGAATACGTTTGTATAGACTAAATGCCGACTGTATTTCCTCTTAAGTCGTGTGTTTCCTCGTTAAGTAGGACAGTCCCTCTCTTTCGTAAGCCGGCTGATGTGGTGTTAAAAGAGAATTGGTATTAATGTATAGAACCTGGTCCTCAAAACATCATACTTCTTACAATTTACGAGCGCGCGTGAAACATTTGGAATTGAACCTTATGACAGTGTACATAAAAGTCACGCCACGCGCACCCGTGAATTTTAAGAACTATAGAAAGCTATTCCAGTGCAAGTTTAAATTGTATTTTTTAATTTAATCTACTATGGTTCTGTTCTGTGTATCGTTTTCTCAACTATGTTGGGGTCAGCTTCCAGTCTAACCAGATGCGGCTGAATACCAGTATTTTACACGGGGCGGCTGCCATCAAATCTCGACAACCAGTTTCAGGGCAATGTCGATATCCTAAGGTTAGACCGGTTGTCAGACTTTCGGGCTTCCGACTTCCCGTAACGATTTCCATGGGTATTCCTATGACATCGAATACACCTTATATTCTTTTTATATTGTTTTTTCTTTGTTTATTTTATTTTATTTATGCTGTCAGTGTTCTTGGCTGAATAAATTAATTTTCTTTCTTTCTTTCCTTATCGTCGCTGGGCAGTGAAAACCTCGTTATTGCAATGAACGTAATTTTAAAGGGGGAGATAATAAACTGTCTGTTAAAAAAAGTATGAAGTGTAAATGTAAGGTTCTTCTGTTTTATTATCTATTCATCAATCTATTTCATCTTAGAGCTGTGCACGTTCGTTCTAAATACGCATTACAAGGTTTTTTACCCAAAAATGGAATCACAAAAAATAAAAATGAATTTGTGCTTTACGAGGTTTTCACTGCCCAGCGACGTCATCCCCTAGTGTAGTATATTGAAATAGCTTTCTAATGAGATGTGTGGTCGTTATTGGTGTTAAGATCTACTTTGTCTGGTCCATTACCTGCAGCATCGTAGGATCCATTCTCTGAGCCGTCAAGGTCCATACTTAGCGTCATTCTATTTCTCAATCTCTCTCGCCTCTCCTCGTAGAACCGGCGAAGAGTTGAGACCGACTCTTGTGGCAGGGACAGCTGACCTGGAAATTATTATAAGTGTTTTAGCGCCAAATAAAGATTCTGTGGATCTAAGGAATAAGCCAGTGTGAAGTAGTCGACTGTCTGGACTGTAATAGGCAGAGTTGATTGATTCTGCCGGGGTTGCGGTGCATGCAATAGCGAATCCCGTGACCCCGGCCATAGGTTATAAGGAGGGACACCGTTGGTTATTAGCCGATAAGAGCCCGGCAGACCCTGTCGCCTTCCCCGGGCGAGGGACATACATGAGTATTTTACAACGATAAAAAATAAAAATAAAGAGTTGATTGATTAGATTTTGACAGCTTTTACTCGTCTGTCTCTTTCTTATTTTATCTGAGTGAACGAAATGGCAATAGCTTAAATTAAATTTAGTTTGTGCACAATAGAATCGGCACCACTGTTGATTTAAAAAGTTTTGATAATATCCGCTTATTCAAGGGGATTGTCTTGATTATAGAGACTACATAAAAGGCTCAAAAAGTGGTCGTAACATTGATCGCTGTCAAAATTGAGACTATAACGCCGCAGTGGAGTAGTACCCTCTTACTAAACTTATAGACGCAGTTCCAATTTATCCATAACAATTCTTTGATGTGCGTGCCAAATACGATATGTTCAAAAATGCTTTACAGAAGAAGCGATAGAAGAATAGGACGTACAACTGAGGTACTAGTGGCGCCACCACCGCAAGCTAAAACCAAGCAAGTTAAAACGTGTTCGAAATCTATACTAATATTATAAAGCTGAAGAGTTTGTTTGTTTGTTTGAACGCGCTAATCTGAGGAACCGCTGGTTGGAATTGAAAAAATATTTTTGTGTTGGATAGTCCATTTATCGAGGAAGGTTATAGGCTATATAACATCACGCTACGACCAATAGGAGCGGAGCATAAATGAAAAATGTTGCAAAAACGGGAAAAATGTCCACCCGTGCGAAGCCGGGAAGTTATAGATAATGACAATTTAACTCTTTCTGATTGGTTGTGATGAGGTCTTGCGGTGGTGCTGCCATCTACTTTCGTTTTGAGTTGTGTTCTCTGAAGCAATTTATTTTGTTACTAGAAAAGGTGAATTCACTGGTTTCACGTTGTCTTTTTCCACATATCGTATTTGGCAGACGCATCAACTCGTTGTGTAGGCGGTTCCCCCACAGTGATGCAAGTCGGAGCGACAATAACCGCGTGCGAACTACAGAGACGTGCATCTATGTGACAGCAGTGTGCGGTTCGTATAATTCAGTTCTGCCTAGCCTTTCCCCATGTTGGGGTCAGCTTCCAGTCTAACTAGATGCGGCTGAATACCAGTATTTTACACGGAGCGACTACCATCAGACCTCCGCAACCCAGTTACTGGGCAATGCCGATATCCCAAGGTTAGACCGGTTGTCAGACTTACGGGCTCCTGAATACCCTTAACGACTGTCATAGGTATTCGTATGACACCCGACCGACTATTTAACGTGCTCTCAGTAGGTACATTCTGACTTGCGTCACTGTGAAGGAACCGACTTACTCTGAATTTCATGTACATCAGTGCATCTTTATGAGGTGATGATGATGATGAATATTGTTCGACATACCTCCAAACCGGTCGTTATCAGAGAACCCAGCATCAGTGTGAAAGCTGTTGAACACAGTGATAAGACACTCTCGAACATTCTGTATCTTGCGTTCCGTTATAGCTAGTGATGTTATCAATCTCTTTAGCTCGTCTCTCTTGCTTTCCTGTTAAGAAAAAACAGATCTGGTGAACTTTTGAGTGATCGATTAGTTAGTATCTAAGCGACAAAGGAAATGTGTATTTTGTAAGGCGGTCCTATCTTTAGCTATAAGAATAAATAATAATCGTGAACCGTGAGACTTGTTTAGTCACGATAATAACCTACCTTCTCGTGTTGGCTCAACCAAAAGCCAGTCAAGGGGCCGCCTCGCGCTCGTACACAGTTCGTGCGAATATACAAGGTTAGTCGGAAAGGGTGTACTAAGCCGCGGGCCACGTAAAGTATCACTAATGACTGTTTTAAAGCAAGTGTTAAAATTTCAAAATTCCTTCTTTTTTTCCATGAAAAATAATTTTTATTTTAGTTTTTTCGAAAATTCTTCATCCCTGCTTTAGTTATGAATTCAGAAAATAGGGTTTCTAATCCATGACCCCAAATATGACTTAAAATGTAAACACGTCTGATCATATGATAGCTGAGGATAGATAGAATTTAGCGTATTTTTTATGAAATCTTTGAACAGCTATTTCTCTTAAACTATCGAGTTTTGGGGAAAGTTGTAGAACAAAAGTTATCCATTATTATGGTTACTTTAACACCCTTTCGGTTTAGTACCCCCTTTCCGACTAACCTTGTATAAATAAATGTCATAAGTACCAGCACTGGCGTATCCGTGGACTGCTGCGAGGCCTTACGGCCTTCAGTAGGCGTTTGGGGCGCGTACAAAGGAGTTACGCTGTATTATTTTTATTCTTATGCTGACACTAACATCTTCGAAAAATCCCGCCGCGGAGCCGGTCGTCTCTTCCGACTCCGCAGTCACACCGTTCATTCAGCCCTCATCAAGCTATCTCCCTCCCAGTCCTCCCGCCAGCAGCGCTCTAAGCCGAGGCCCGAGTCCCATTAGAGGTCGCCCTTGGTGCTGTTGTTGCCAGTAGTCATGATATTAGAGTAGTAATAATACTTAGCTTAGGTTAAATATTTTACTTCACCTCCAGACCCATCAGGTCTCGCCAGTAACTGCCCGGTTACGTGGAAGCGGTCCGCAATGATCATCTACAAGCAGATCTATAAAAATAAAACTTATCTGTAGAAGGATACTCACAATAGCCTTATCAACAACAGCAATCTGCTTCCCCGCATGCCTGTCCCCCGCCAAGTCTCCCGCGGCGGCGAACACCCCGCTCCTGGAGGTGACCTCGTCGTGCAGCGCGCGTAACGCGAGCACGCGCGCGTCCGCTCGGGCACGCTCGCAGCGTACCACTAGGAGCTCGCACGCCTCGCCTGATAGGTAGTCCTAAGAATGGTGGACGCAAAGTGAAAAATTGGATACAAACTTAAACTTCAACAAAAACTAAAAAGAATTTCATAAAAAATAAAAATTATGAAATTAACAGTTTATGAAGATCGCAGTATGTATAGTCCAGCCAGTTAGGTCCCAATTATACTATCATATATTTATCATATAAATATGATTTTATATCCGTCAAATTATATAATCATAGTTAAATGATATGTTCATCATTTTTTTGTATTACACTTATGATCATATAAACGTCGTACTTAATTAAGATGGATAACGATTTAGCCGTGTTTACCGTTGTCATTTTGACGCCATTTTTGAGGCGAGACAGATGTGATCATATTTGTACGTTTGCTGTCAAATACGATCCCTTAATTATGATCATAGACATTATGAATCATATGTAGTTATTATACCGTCGTGGGTTCTTCATATAAAAATGACGCGTAAATCTCTTGATAATATTTCTATGATCGTCTAATATGGCTCAAAAACACATTTATAGAAAAGTAGAGGCCTGCGTGGATGTCGTTTATCGCGTATTCCGCGTTTTTCAGGATAAAAGTAGCCCATGTCCTTCTCCGGGTTCCAGACTATCTCTGTACCAAGTTTCATCAAAATCGGTTCAGTAGTTTAGTAGTGCTGAGGTAACAAAATAGGGTTACTTTCGCATAATAATATAAAAATAATTGCAGAATAAGTGTTATGATTTTCCAAAAGGGTGCATGTTTTTTTTCAAAATGAATATTTTACGATCAATGGTTTGTTTACCTTTTATAGAAGGTTAGTCGGAAAAGGGGTACTAAGCTGCAGGCCACTTAATGTATAACTGATGGGGCATTCTTCGAAAAAAAATAAACAAATTGAGAACGTCATTAGCATCATCCCAAGGTTAAGAATGCAGATGTTTAATACTATAATTATGATAATGAAAACTCAAACTATACCGCTGCCGTCAAGCAATAAGACTAGAATAAAAACAATCTGCCAATACTATAACGTTAACAACCAGGGAGAAGAATTATTTGTTAAAATAATGTTAAAAATTTTCGAAGAATCACCCTAACGGTTGTTTAAAAAAGTGTTAAAATTTCAAAATTCGGTAAAAAAGAACCATGCAAAATGATTTTTATTTGATTTTTTTCATAAATTCTACGTCCCTGCTTTAGTTACGAATTCAGAAAATGGAGCTTCTAATCCGTGACCCCAAATATGACCTAAAAAGTAAACAGAATTTAGCGTATTTTTTTTTAAATCTTTGAATGGCTATTTCTCATAAACTAATGACTTTTGGGGAAAGTTGTAGTACAAAAGTTATCCATTATTATGGGTACTTTAACACCCTTTCGGCTTAGTACCCCCTTTCCGACTAACCTTGTATAAGATTTAAATGACTGGAACATAGTTATTTACTTTCCGCGGAAGAGAATTAGCGCTGTACCTTATCCTCTGGACATTTCTTATATTGCTTTTAATATTCCTTATTCGCCATTTCTAACACCCAAGAAAAGAAAGAGGCTAGCCTATTTTTTCGCAGAAATCACACACTCCAATAGGATGACAATAGCAAATTTACCTTTTATCGGAGACTTGTCCCAAATCCAGCAGTGTACCTTTAAGATCTAGGTAGTATGATGTGGGCGGCCTATGTCCATCTACGTACAGCGGAAGGTAAGATACTCACATTGAGTTGTGTGAGTGTGACAGCCAGTCGTTTCTGCGTGAGTTTCGTGTGCGCTTTGTTCTTGATCGCGTCGAGAGCGAGTGAGCAGTGCAGCGCTGCTGTGTGTGATAGCACCCATTGGGGGGTTATTCTGGAACATTGTACTTATTAATAATTATACACCTTGCAAGCGTTACGCTATTTATCTGTAAAGGAGAAACTGACAGACTAATTGATCTATCAATGAACAGCCTTAACCACTGGGGTTAGAAACTTAAAATTTTGACTTTAGGTACCTTTAATAACGTAAGCATCCACTATGAAAGGATTTTTCAAAATTCCTCTAGTATAGGGGTGAAAAAATCACGCAAGCGAAGCTGCGGGTATAAGCTAGTAACGCATAATTACAGTGAGACTATGATTAAGATATTTTATAAATAAATGTCTCGTTGGTCTACTGGTGGCAAGCGCGACTGCTGACCGTGAGGTCCTGGGTTCGATCTCCAAGTAGGTAAGGCAAAGTTTTATTGGATTTTTCCGTGTGGAATTCCTCAGTAGCAACCCGGAATTTGGATTTGTGCCCAGCTGGTAGCAATAGGCTCGCCCCTATTACATAGGACTCAAACATAACGGCGAAATGAGGGTGTTACTATACACCTCTGCGCAACCCTTCAGGGAATACAGGCGTGATATTATGTTATCGTCAGTCGGCAGTGAAAACTACGTATGTGTAAAATACATTTTTTTAAAGAGATTAAATGTTAATCGGGGGGCACGGTAGTGCCCCCGCCAAGTCGAGCGCGAAGCAAACACTGCCGTACCATCCTTTACTGGAACCATTTCGCCGCATTTTCAGGCCCCTATTTGAGAACCTCTGGATAAGACCAGAACGCAGAAATTTTCGTCATCCAGTAAGCTATAATCACATACTTAAAATCCAAAATTTCAAGTCTGTAGGTCATTTAGTTCCAAAGTTAAGCAAAGCAAAGTTTCGCATTTATGACACTCACTCACTCATGATCATCAGAATAGAATTAGTACTTCCCATAAATTCCGAAAGCTGAAATTTGGTACAGAGTTAGGGTTTAATGGCCACATAAAGGGAAAACTATAAAAACTAGGATAATCGAAGATCTGGAGTACCTGGTGACCCTGATTAGAAAACACAAGAGCCCAACCAAACTATTGGAGATCGACATACCGCCTTTACAAAAAATATTCAACTTGGTAGGCCGCTTCATTTGATGTCAAAAATCGTAGGTCTGTAGTATCTGATGAAGAACCCTCAGCTGGTCAAAGCGAAAAACACAAAATAAAAAGAAATAATAAAAATAATATAATTTTAAGAAGAAGAAGAAGTGAAATAAGAAGAAAAAAGAAAAGAAAGATTTGTAAAAATAAAAAAACTACTCCTAAAAAGAAAAAAACTGGGTCAAATAATAAAATCTAATAAAATAAATCAATATGCCCACGTTTCTACAAAAAGAAGTGAAATCCCACCAAAAACATTCTGTAAAAAACTAGTCAAGTCTCGATGGAGCTGCTTGTTTATCTCTAAAAAGTAATGAAATCTAGACAAAGTCGTGCCAAGTCTAAGGTTCCTTACTGCGATTTCTTTATTATTATAGTTAATGTTGTGTGACTTGGCCGTTGAAGGGTACACAAGGGTACAAAACCAGGTGCTCCATGACACCATTGCACCAATCTGTCGCCAGAACCGCTACCCATTGACGATGGAAAATTGCCACTTGGAAAACGTTGATTCAATAACCAATTTTGAATTCAATTGTAGGCTTGATAAAGCTGCGTATTTCAATAATACTTATGTATAGTCGAGCCTAAAACAAACAGTATAAAAAAAAAACCAGTACAGGCGGGCTTCTAATCATTGATAGAAGTCCGTCTGTACCTGTCCCGTTGACTTGTACCCACTAACGTATAAAGAATGTTCAACGGCCAAGTCACACAACATTAACTATAATAATAAAGAAATCGCAGTAAGGAACCTTAGACTTGGCACGACTTTGTCTAGATTTCATTACTTTTTAGAGATAAACAAGCAGCTCCATCGAGACTTGGCTAGTTTTTTACAGAATGTTTTTGGTGGGATATAAGTTTGTCATCGTACGTCATAGATAGCTTAGAAGTATTTGAATTGCAAGTTTGTTGAACTAGTACGTGTATGACGAGTTTATCAATATAAAGAACAAAAACAAAACGCTTTTGAAGAAAATTTTATTTACGAGGTTTTCACTGCCGAGCGTCGTTATGTAGAATATTTTGCTCTGGTTCCAGGTCTAACGCTGAGCTTGCATTTGACCATTGATCTAACACAACACTATAATAATTATTTAGCAAATATGGATATTGTTACCGGTTAGTGTCTGACGCGTCATGGGCAGTGGGCGCGGCCAGCGCGGTGGTGAGCGCGGCGCGTCGCTCACACAGTTGCGGCCATAACGTCCCACCGCATTTTACCAAAGAAGTCAACTGCTCTTCTGTTATAGGGAATTGAAGATAAATAGGGTATCAGACTATTATTTTTTTATTAGAAATCTCAAAACTGTTACAAAAATGATAAGGAACAGTGAAAAAACCAATGAAATCTTTACAAAGTATAAAACAAGGTCGCTCCCGCTGTCTGTACGCTTAGATCTTTTAAACTACGTAACGGATTTTAATGCAGTTTTCAGCAATAAATATAATGATTCAAGACGAAGCCCATAATATTTATATGCCCCACATTAGTATCTACATTGCACCCGTGCGAAGCCGGGGCGAGTCTCTAGTTTATAATAAAGATAGAAAGTACTCACCAGAATCATTAAGGTCTCCATTGTTGGAGGCGACCGACGAGCTTGCCAGTGGAGCGATAGTCACGGATAAAGAGGCGGGCGGGTTACGATTCTGACGACGGGAAGTTACCTTGTCTAACTTACTCTGAAATGTGACACTATTTATTGTTTCTTTATTCATTAAATGTACATATAAATTACATTTTTAAATATTTCCATAAAAAACATTTAAAATTATAAAAAATATTAGCCAACCGGCATCGGGAACACGGTCCAAGCTACTGGTGGTCAGGGCCTCAGAGAGAGGAACTTCCTAACAATACGCGACGTGTCCAGAAGTACCGCTTTCTATATCAGAGCTTTGACCCAGCCACCCAACGAGAGCCTCATAAGAGAGGCTCTTGGCTACTAAGCCATTGGCCGTAACGACTATCAGCACAACGACTGCTGAGTCAACCTCCCACATGTCGACAACCTCGTGTGCCAAGTCTTGATACTTAATTTATTTGTCCTTCTCGGCTTTCACAAGGTTCTCGTCATGTGGAACAGTGATATCAACAATCATTGTGAGACGCTTTGATCGATCTATCACCACTACGTCAGGCTTATTGACAACAATAGTCCTGTCGATGATGATAGATCGATCCCAGTACAATGTGACATGACCATTCTCGAGAACTGGGTCGGGCACTATTATTGTGACACTATTATTATTAAGGTGTCTTGCTCGAGTGCGGGCGGCAGTCGTGCGACATTCGCTGGATACAAGTACTACCGCTGCAGTGACTGAGGTCTGTAGAATCACGGTGGGGGCAGCAGCACCACTGACGGGGACTCTCACTGTGGTGAATTAGCGATGAGCAATGGCGAAATGACAAAATCGATTGTTTCGATTCAATGTTCAAACATCTCGATGATTTTCGATGGTTTGCTCTGAAATTCGAGACGATGCAATCGCGAATAGCGTTCAATCGCTGATTTGTGCTGAGTCAGCGCATCGAAAATGGGACTCATCGAGTTAACTAATAGTCATCGGCCGTCGAGGACAATCGAGATTCATCGACAACTCGGCGCGTTGCAATCAGTCGACTCAAATCGATTGACAAGCGCGGTGAGCGAGAGGTATCAGCAATCGAAAAACACCAACTTAGATTGTTTTGTCGGAGAGCCGTTAGCTACCACCAAGGTAGCCGGCGAAGTGCCCCAGGACCCCCCAGTAGATAAACGGCCCTTCTTCCCATAGACCAGGCAGGGTTTAACAATAGCCTTAACGAAGCCGAAGTCTACGCATACTGTACATAAAACTAAGTAACATACAGCAAAAATAATTGCTGGAAAACGACTTTTTTTTGGTATCAAAAACAGCTTTGAATTGTACCGCGCAATGGAAGCGCGCGCGCAGCAGACTGTGCCAACATTTCAAGTGTTGATAATGTTTGTTTAGTAATAACGTTCAAACTTAGTTCTCGTGAAAAAAGTACATAAATATGGTGACTTTGACCTTCAATATCTCCATAACCAGTCGGTTCCCAGGTATGGCCCGCTACAAAAAAATCTTCGCAATGATGGGAAGAATTCGTGGGTTTTGGCATCCTTAAGGGTATTTTTACACCCGATATAGCCCTGGCGATACATAGTTATGGTTGACACTGACCTCAGTACTAGGCCACCACGACTAAGTAATTGGTTACCTCAACATCGCTACTATCATCAGCGCTGCACAGTGATTCAGCAATGGCCCTTGCCTCGACAAGGTTGTACTTCTTGGCTCGTAACTCTTCGGCAAGTTGCTGCAGAAGCCACGCGCGGCGCTGTGCCGCTTGGACATGACCGCGGGCGAGATTACGGTGGGACACTGAGGGAAAAGGCGTATTTATGTATTGTTAAGCAGTTTTTTTTGGACCGTCCCATCCCTATACTATATTCAACTTGGCTTGAGATAGAGTATAAACAATCTTATATATATGTATAAACAATCCTTTTGTGGTCAAATATGAAATTAGGCAATGAAAAATTCGAAACTTACCTCAATAATAAGTTTTTCAAATATATTCTCACACTTATTTTTGTTACACAAGAGGACCACACAATTTTATTCTTGATTAAGAGTAGTCAAATGTTGTTTACACTTTGTCTCAAGCCATGCTGAATAGGGTACCTATAGTGGCTCATGTTCATCACTGAGGTGCTGTCAAGAGGCAGTGACATACTAGAGACTTGAGGTTGGCGCTTCCCGCCAAAAACATACAATTGATATATTATTACTGGGTCGTGGAGGTCTGATGGCAGTCGCTCCGTGTAAAATACTGGTATTCAGCCGAATTTGGTGAGACTGGAAGCTGACCCCAACATAATTGGGCAAAGGCTAGGCAAAACTGATGTATGATTTCTACTTATATACACACACATGTTGGTTTAAGTGAACGGGCATGTCCACTGACTGACATCTGTGGACCGCAAAGGTTTCAGACGAAAACCAGCGTCAAGTACTTATGGTGCTTGACATTAAGCTGATCTGGACACCTTTTTGGTCCAGCCGTGAGACACATAGGTACCCAATTTTTTTTTAATATATTATATCTTATATTTACCTACAGTACATTATGGAAAATGAAACAGATGGGATCATGGCTAATTAACAACCGCGCGGATCATGAAATTTGCGAAATTAAGCTGCTCTTGCCGCGGTCAGTCCGTGGATGGGTGACCGTTCGTAACATATCGAGACTCCTCCATGCTTCGAAGAGAACGTTAAACTGTCGGTCCCGGGTGTCATACGAATACCTAAGATACTCGTTACGGGTAGTCAGAAGCCCGAAATTCTGACAACCGGTCTAACCTTAGGATATCGGCATTGCCTAGTAACTGGGTTGAGTAGGTCTGATGGCAGTCGCTCCGTTTAAAATACTGGTATTCAGCCGCATCTGGTTAGACTGGAAGCTGATTTCAAAACGTATGGGAAAAAAGGCTAAGAGGAGAATTATATCACACTTTTTATCTGCCGTGTCTCTTTGTACTCTGTCCAAATAAATGTTTCTTTATCTTTACTTACGTCTGCTAGAAACTTTATTCATAAGCTGATTTAGTTTCTGCCTAGCCAGCAATACTCGGGCTTCTGCATCTTCTACTCTTTCTCTTAGTTGAGTCTGCTGCATCCACAGTGACAGCTCTTCAGGCACCACCACACTGGAGTCTGGCTGTTAAAGTACACTTGTATTAGCATCAACAATACATAGGCCTGCAAAAGATTGCTGGAAATACCTAGAAGGGATTGGCATGGACCAGGGAAGATTGGTACAAAATTGAGGAGGCTGTGGGTCACAGTCCGCATGAGGCTTTTCACAAGAAATTTCTTTTCAAATAAGGAGTACCTTTGTACTCAAAATTGTATACTGTTTCTATTGTATATATTGTTGTGTGCACATCACCTTTACATAGTATAAAACAAAGTCGCTCCCGCTGTCTGTACGTTTAGATCTTTTAAACTACGCAACACATTTTAATGCAGTTTTCAGCAATAGATAGTGACTCAAGGGGAAGGTTTATATACCCCACATTAGTATCTACATTGCACCCGTGCGGAGAAGTTTATATGTATAAGCAGTGATAGCCCAGTGGTGTGACTGTCGGACTGCCAAGTCATAGGTCTCAAGTTCGAACCCAAGACACGCACCTCTGACTTTTCGGATTCATGTGCGTATCGTATAATTATCACTTGCTTAAAAACGGTGAAGGAAAACACCGTGAGGAAACCGGCATGCCTGAGAGATATTTCTCTACGGCATATGAAGCCAAGTCAGAGGCCCATGGACGGCATAAACTCTGATGCCAGGTTAGTCACTAACCACCCGAAAAGAAGAAGACCCGTACGAAGCCGGGGCGGGTCGCTAATAAATTATAAAATGAATAAATAAATTTAATTTTCATTAAGTCTATTTCTGACCATAAGCAAAGTATATGTTTGGGACCCAGTGCATAATATCAGCAAGCACATTGGGTCACCCACACGATGGCGCAACGAGTATTCCCAAGGAGGGTTGATGTCAGGCAGGTGGCCAGTCATAAAACAATAAGCCAAAACCTCCAACAACATGGATTTACGAAATACATGTTGTGCCGACCCCACCTAGTGTGAGATAAGGGCAGGGAGATGATGAAGAGAAGAATATGTTGGGCATGGTTTGCATGGTAACATTGGCTTCATGTTTAATCCTAGGTAGTCCTTTAGATACAACAACTTGGTCTCAAATGTGATCTTCTATGTATTAACATAACATAACGTCTTATACTGCCCGAAGGGTTTGGCAGAGGTGTTTTAGTACACCCTCGTTTTGCCAGTTATGTTTAAGTCCCACGTAATAGGGGGTGAGCCTATTGCCATTAACCGGGCACAAACCCAGACTCCAAGCTGCTACTGAGAAATTTCTAATGGAAAAACCCAATAACACTTTGCCCGACCTGGAGATTGAACCCAGGACCTCACAATCACCAGTCACCAGGCTGTATTAACAATATCTATATAAAATCATGTAAAAACCTTGCAGAAAGCATTCTTCTTCTGACACCTCTGGACATCATTGCTGAACACTTGCAGTCTCTTGCGCCTGATAGACTCCTTGGGTTCCACATGCTCCATCAAACTGCGCCATACCATGTAGTATTGGCCTCGGCACATCCTATGATAAACATTTATTATATTGTATTGACTACAAACCTAAGCCTTAGAGGCTAAGATAAGGATACAAAAATTAAACATACAAAGAGTAGTCAAAGCATTGTAATTTATTTATGTAGAAAAAACATAATTAATAAACAAACTAACACTTTTTTTTATTTAAAGATAAATAATTTGTGTTGAAATGAAAAAACACAAAATATTGCTTATAGGACAAAAACAAAAAGAATTTCCCGTACCGGGAATCGAACCCGAGCCTCCTGGGTGAAAGCCAGGTATCCTAGCCACTAGACCATACGGGATATGAGTAACAGTGTTATTTTACAGTTCCATAGCCAGAGCCTCCAAATTACACACTCTCCCAGCATGGAGATATAAAATTAGGTTTCGGTGAACACCTTAAAAATAAAAGAACCATAATAATACAATTAAAAGATATTGCAATCGCGAGAGACTCACTCGGCAAGTTTGTCAACAGAAGGCACTTTATCGGCCGGACATCCCATCGATAGCAGCCATTCAGCGAACTTTTGGGGCACTTTATCACTGCTCAGTTTTTCTTCGTTCATTTTTAGTTACAATTACTTTGCTTTCAGTTAAAAATCGATATCTTGCAATGCAATAATAAATACAAAACAACAGCAACAGACGAAAATTCAAATCTGACATTGATCAATTGATTGAATTGAACTGTCACATCACAGTTGACAGAGACAGTTTATTTGGGTTTGTGATCCATAGACCAGAAAGAAATCGACATTTATTTTATACGCTGGTAATAATTTTTAATTAGCAAAAAAGTGCTCTATGCCCAAACTAATAACATTTTATGGCCCATTCAAAGGGCACCGCGTACGTTGCATATGGCGGTAGTGCACATCGAGTTAAAATTGATTGCCCAATGAAAGAGATTGGAAAGAGAATATGGATCGTAGAAATATAAAATACCTAAAACATTCCCTCACGCTCCAAATTCACTAACAAGAGTTTCACTACACAAGTTGACTCGTGCAATCTACTTTCAAACTGTGGACACACCTGCAGCAAGTCGACTTCTGCAAGTTTTACGAACTAAGAGAGCAATGGCGTGCAAAAACTTGTGCAGTGAAACTAGTGGATTTGGCACTTAAAATCAAATCCAAGCTACTATTATAGCTGGCTATGAGCAGCGCGATGGTTGTGATAATTTCTACGGGAAATGGCGAGTTTACCCCTCTATTCTAAAAAAAACCATGCTATCTATGGTTGAAATTATCAAACGTCAAAAATGACATAGCATATGTCACCATTTTGCAAAATAAACGTCAATCGGTCAATCAAATTGACAAATTTGTCAAAGCTAAGCAAACAATGTTGACGTGCATTTCTGAATATTTTTATTAATTTTAAATAATGTTAGGGAACCTTAAAGATTTTATTTCTGTTGTGCAAGATGGTTTATCTTCCAACAACAATTTAAGGCATACGTTACAAGAAGTGCAGAAGGTGACAAATATATTCAAAGATAAGCAGAAAGTTGCTCACGAAAGCAAAGTTAATTACGGAGCTGGTGGTGCCTTGTTAGAGAAATATCAGGAAGAATGGGCGAAAATACACGAAAACGCTGATACAAACGCTAAGGCAGCTGACGAAGTGGATAAATTAATATTAGAGCTCCATGAAGTGGCTAAAAAACGTTTGCAAAGTGCGAACGAGACCGCGCATAATTTGTCCTTTATTCCTAATTTAACTGCCTCTGTGGCGCAGTGTATGGACAGTCTGAAGAATGTACAGGGGCTGCTGAAGTCCGTTGAAGAAGAACTGGTGGAATTTGAAGACATTGTTGAGAGGAGTAAGATGGAGAATTGGAAACTGGACCATCACTATCATCTTACTATGTATAAGGAGAAGAAAATGGGTATGTCATACATAGGTCTATTTTATTTAACTTCAGGCATAGTTAGCTGTGTACTCTATAGGCCTGATGGAATGAATGAATTATGAGTTATTGGTACATTTATCAATGTTTTTATTCTGGCCTACATAATAATGTATTGAATTTTGATAAGGATTTGGCTCTTATCAGAAAAAGAATTAAAACAGTTTGAAATACAGGAAACTGCCTTGAAGTAAGATGTCTTATGTATTTTTTTTTTTATATATACATATAAGTGACAGGTTTAAAAAAAAAGAGTATATTTAAATCGATATTAGTACAGTCACGTGTAATAATATGTATACACATAGTGAAATTAAAAAGCGATTTCCTTCTAAAATATCTATTAGAATTATGAAATATTCTACAGATAGTTTCTACAATTACATTTGAATTACCGTATCGAATATTCCTAAATTACACGTTATTCTCTAAAAGAAATTCGCTTTTTAAGTTCGCTATGTGTATACATCTTATTACACGTGACTGTACATATCTGACTTACATCAATTTGCAACAGTTTTCCCTACATAAGACAGTTTTATTATATAAAGTGGGTGTTGTAGTGTAGCCTGGTGCAGCCTATTATCATGGGTAGTTGACTACAATAGGTTAAATTAATTGATTGACTATGCAATCCAATTAAAGAATAGAATTGACAATGGCAGTGCGCCTATTGTTGTCGCTATTTGCCTCTGGTTCATGCACACTCTCAGTGAGCAAATTACATAATAGTGCATCTGCCTTTACTTGTCCATTCCCGATGTTCTGCCTAGCCTTTTTCCAAATATATTGGGGTCAGCTTCCTGTCTAACCAGATGCGGCTGAATACCATTATTTTACATGGAGCGAATGCCATCAGACCTCCACAACCCATTTACTGGGCAATGCTGATATCCTAAGGTGAGACTGGTCACCCATCCACGGACTGACCGCCACAAGCGCAGCTTAACCTCGCAAATCGTATGATCCGCGCGGTTGGTAATAAGCCAAAAGCCCCTCTCGCGAATTCTTTCAGTAATCTGTTCTAATATGTTTGACAATGAAGATAGTTTTATCACAAATGTACGAAATTATAAAATAATCTTCTGCCCATTACTAAGCATGTTCTTTCCCTATTACAGTGGCATTAGAAGAAGTCCGCAACAAACTAGCAAAGGAAAACAGTCAGATGAACTATGAGAGAGAAAGACAGCAGCTAGCAGAGTTTCAAGTTAGAAGAGAACAGAGCTCCAATGCATTCCAACAAGATGTCGCCAAGTACTTGGCTGGCGGCACCTTATCTACAAGTAAGTTATTAGCAACTCTCAACCGGCGTGCGTGTATGACAAGATGTATGAATGTGGATGAAGCGAAAGGATTATGTAAGGATCCTAAAGCCGGCGTTAACACTAAGAGCTCTGTCTCATTAATGCGTTGCGTCGTCGCAGCGTCAACGCTGCGTCGTTTTCCATATATTTTAAATGACATGCTACATTAAAGCGTTGCGTCGTCGCACGCGACGTTTCAACGGATCAGCGGACGAGAGACGAAGCGGGGGGAGGATGATGCGCTGCGTTGTCGGAGCTCCGGTGCGACGACGGACAGTGTTCCACTGCTAGAGGGGCAAACGAGACTGAGGTGCGTGCGTCGTCCTCTTGCGCTGCGACGTCGTGCGTCGTCGCAAAGCAGGTGTGGTATACAATGCATTGATCCGTTGCGACGACGCAACGCAACGCATTAATGAGGCATCGCCCTAAGCCATAGATTGCGCCTGTTAGACGTTCTAATAACAACATACTGCAATCACCAATATCTTTGCAATGCGAAGCTGTTATGAGAGGATAGTGAGGAGGCCCATAGACTGAGCAGGGGTATTGAGTTAGAAAGCTACAGAGTTGTATCTATTAACCAAGGTTATTTTACAAGACCTGTGAGTACTCCCACTATACACTTGGCAGCGGCGTAGCTAGCGCCGTATCAGCCTTATCAATGATACGGGGCCCCGACGTGTGTGCTTTCTTTTATGAAAAATGTTTACTCTCCATTTGAGTGTCGCCGCAGTCGGGGTAGAAGGGCCCCCTTCAAATTTTGATGCAGGGCCCGTCTAGGGCAAGCTACGCCATTGGCGCTTGGTATTGGAAGAGTTACCTACACATTTAGTGCAGCAATGCCTACGTCTTTTGCAGCGTACACACCTAGTTAACGAACACCAACAGACATAGACTTTATATAGAACAAATCCGGTCTCATTCGGTTTTAAGCTGTTCGTTGGCTAGGTAGGTGTGTATATGCTCCTGCCGAGGTTGCGGTGCATGCTTAGGCGAATCCCGCGACCCCGGCCGACGGTCAAAAGGAGGAATACCGTGGGTTTTTAGCTGGTAAGAGACCGGCAGACCCCCTCGCCTACCCCGGGCGAGGGACATCCAAGAGGATTTTCCCACGACAAAAAAAAGGTGTGTATGCTGCATTCAATGCAATGTGTCAGTGTCGTAGGTAAGAGGGATACTTTGTTTTGTCCCAACTAAAATTTTATCTTATAATATTTTATCTTATAATTAATTTTGTTGCCATTTCCAACACCACAATTCCCTGGGACTTTTTAAAATAGTGACCTTATTAAATTTTAGGAATTTTATTGCTATAGAATGCTGTTAAATAAAATGAAATTTTTCCCTGCTCTAGGTCAGTCTGCAACACCAAAAATAACCCTAGAACAAATCCAGCTGGATGAGGACAGCACTGATTTGGAGAAGTTCCTCGATAGTTGATGTGACTGGTGTCAAGGTGCGGGGCAACGGTATAGTGATATCAGAGCTTGTACAATTAAGACTAATTAATGCATTCTATTTTATATTCCAAAGTTAATATAATATTGTTGAATATTTTACCATGGCATTTTAATTTTTAATGTTGGCAACCCGAATTTTTAATATATTGGACAGTTATTGATGGGTTTATCCGCGCTATATGCTATCAAAAAACACCCTGCAGTTTGAATAAATCATATAAAATTTATTTTTAACGTTAAATACCTAAAGAAGTCAATTTTGTACTGTTAACCTTTTTTATGAACTGAAATTATTTTTCTTATTCAATAATAAAGTCAAAAATACAAAAATATATATACAAAGCATTTATGACTAGTAAAAATAAGCACATTGCTAAAACAGCTTTATCGGAACACGGTTCACGCCATTCACGACATAGTTCGATACAGGTCTACGAGGGATCCCACAAAAACTCCATTCACAGCAATAATTATATCAAAAACTGACTCCGACCACTAAAAGTTGACGGACGCTTCATATAAAACAGTCAAAAATATATCAAGTACGCCACACACAAAATGAATTTACTAATACGACAACTAGCACGGAGTACGCTTCGCTTGGGACCGGCCACGAATGCCACAATTCACAAGTTACGACTGCTCTTCAACTGTCAGTGGCGGGAGTGCGTGTAAAGAGTAAAAATAAATGAGTAGCAATCGTGTAGGACTGGATTGCTGGACGCCGCGCAAGATGGCGGCGTCACGTTTACTCTGCTACGTCTTCCTCATGATCGGGTGTAGGTCCCCGCCGCCGTGCGCCGACATCTTCACCTTGCCCGCTACGTGGTTCTTGATGCATGGCCCGGCATCCTTCATCGACACGTTCCCGTCGTCGATGTCCTCGTCTGACGAGAAGTCCGTCACACAAAGCGTCAGGTGACGCTTCTTGGGCGGCACCACGTGCAGCGTCCACCGCATGGGACCCTTGTGGTTGCCCTTCAAGTTCTCCCGAGCTTCGTAGTCTGTATCGGAGGCCGCTCTCTGGGACTCGCTTTTCAAACTCCGTAAGTTCTTACTCGGTCTATGGGTTTGCTCCTTTTTTTCCCCCCTCGGGGGGGTGTGGAAGTTTTTTAAATTCATTACACTGGACGTCTGCCCCTTGGAATTCAGGTCGGGAAAATTCTGAGAGTATATCACGACGCTGTCGACGGGTTTCTCCTTATGAAATTTTGCCGGTTGCTTGCTCTTGGTGTCGCTCTCCGACGGAGAGCTGGAGGCTCGCTTTTCTGCTGAGTTGCCACTGCTGCAACTGGTGTTGCTGTTACTTGTACTGTATTGCTCAACAGCCTGCTTTTCTAGTTCTCGAAATTTGGTGTCTATACTCTCATCGGACGCTTTGTATTGCTCTAGCGCTTCTTTCTCGAGTTCCTCGAATTTATGATCGACATTCGGTGGTCGTGCCCTTTGTGTTCCAGTGAGCACCATCTTTGAGTTCAATTTCAGGAGGCCAGGCGTCACTAGTTTCTGCGCCAGTCTGACCACCGGAGTGAGTCCGATCGGTGCTGGCGCACTCATACTGAGCACAGTGCTGTACAGACGCTTCTTCCTCAGTCCGGTGTCCATGGCAGCTGCGCTAGTCGACGGCAGTTGACCATCAGCCACGATTTTGTCTTGGGTCCGCGGACTATCCGACTTGTCACCTTGTGACGTCTGTGGTTCAGTTGCAAGAACCACAGATTGTTCGTTAGTACTGCTGCTGCTTTCCTTCTCTTCGGGGAGGTCTTCTTTTTTTCCCTCCTCTGGTTCTGTTCGGACAGGTGCCTTTTGTCCAGCTGGGGCGGGCGCGTGGTGGACGTGCGTGAGATAGAATCTGTGGTCGAGGCGAGGCGAGGGATGGTCCCGAGGCCACCACACGCCGTAGCGCCGGTCGGGGCACCGCGCCGGCCGCTGGCCGGTGGGCGCGTAACGACTCACGTTGGTGCCGCGGTACGGTGGACACCGCGCCGCTGAAGCACGCATCACAGCCTGCACGCTCGCTGACAGTCTGCCCATCGCCCGCTGGCACTCCGTCAACTGAGGAGGCCGCGGCGGATCGAACTGGAACTGACACAATATTGTCAACTATGAAACCATTCAGCACAGGTATTTACAAAAAAAATCAAGTACTGGATGCTTCAGAAGGTGTGTTAAGTGTGTAATCTTGAGATTACCAAGAAATCCGTCAAAGGCGCGCACGAAATTGACGACCGACAGGTGACGAGACCCATCCTAATTTTTCAGCCCAAATATCGCAGACCGTTGACGGGCACTAGTTGCAAAGTATCTGTAAGTTGACTAGGCTTAGGTCATCACAGAGTGCTGATAATGGGTAAGGTACCTCGTGGACATTTCGGAAGAAGTCTAACCAAAAGTCGCTACGAAAGGCTGTTAAGGCTGACTATCAAGGAGGCTTACTTTACACGTAGGGTCGCAGAAGAGTTGTGCAGGCACGTCGAGACAATACGCCGGCGGCGGTGGAGCGAGTCCTGTCAACCGTCTTGGCTGGCGACGTCTTGCGCGCATTTTCCGCGACACGGTGGGAGGGCTTGGCGCACGGGGGGCGTGTAACGTGTGCTGGGGGCCCCTGGGCGCCTGGGGAGGGGCCCAGAGTGACCGCACGCTCAGCACGCGCGCCGCCAGCGCCGCTTCTTCGCCTGCGGCTCGCGCCCCACTCGGGCCCCAGCGCTCGCTAGCTGCCGATCGGTGCCAATTAATTCCTCTGCTCGTAAGATTTGAGTCTAGGTACTCATTCTCCCAAATATCAAACTCAGCAGCATTAAATGGTAACCCTCTTATATAACGACGAGTCTCTGAAGACCGATAGATGGCGGGATAACGATTTAGCGGCAGCAGCCTTACTAAACCAAGAGTTTTGCCTCTAGGATCAAGAACTTCAGGCCCAAAAGGTCCACCTTCCCAAAACGACAACTTCTTACATGGGCCACTTTTTAGAACGATAGGTACGTCCTAAACCGTCCACTATTTAGGGTTCCGTAGTCACCACCCTTACATATAAAATGGGGGTGATTTATTGATGATTTGTTTAGAGCTTTAATTTATTTACATTCAATGTACCCCTCATATACCGAGTACTTTACATATGAAGTGGAATAGAGGTTGATTAACATTTTCACTATACACCCCAGGAGAGTTCAATCAGAAGCGCGGGCTGTTCGTGTTCGAGCCTGACGAACCACCATCATATTATCACACAACATCATCATCCACAGCCCTTCAACATCACATTGCTCGGTATAAACCTCCCTTGAACTATGTCATTCACCAATCACATACAGGAAGTGAACCTTTCGGATAAGACGGTGTCTATTGGAGGACTGCGATTTGCGATGGTTTGATTTAGGATCTAATAAAAAGAAGGACATTATCCTTGCAACACGGGGGGTGTCAAGAGTTAATTATGAGATAAATGGACGCACAAATCCTCGTCGGGCAGCATCCTGTATTGGCGACGACGACGCGGAAACATGCTGCGTTCTGCCGACTCGTCTACTAACTTGCGAAACCAGTACTCCACCTGTACCACAAAACAAAATGCTTTAGAATACCGGTATTGAGTTTCAGACGAGTGAACTTTGCTGTAAGTATGAATTTCACGTTAGAGTTGATCTCCCTTGCACGTGGTGCAGTACTATCTGCTGACCGACGAGGCTCCGACGACTGGCATGGCGAGATAACCATCACAGTTGTCAGCCTGAACACACCAGGCTGGTGACTTACAGCACTGTCCTGGCTCCACTATTATCAACTCACTTGCTCAAGAAAGTGACGACGTGCAGTAACTATTACCTATTCAAGAGAAGTCCATGTCTGTGACAGACATCTACCTTTCTGTTTTTTTTATTATTAAATTAAAGTCACCTCAGGCAACATCCAGCATTCCGTGAGGTCTGTGTTTTCGCAGCCTTGTCCGTTGTACCCTCGCAAATTAGGTCTTTCATTCGTACTTGTATAGCATTTCTCTCTTGAAATAGAAAACATGCTTAATAAAATACGCGGTAAAATCAAATATGGAATAAACCGCAATGTCAATATCTGTCATTTTGCTAAAGTTTGCGCGCCAAGAAGAGTGTTAAAATATGGTTAAGTTTTAAATCATTCATATTTTTTATTTTGGAGAATATATGTTCTGGAGTTTGAGGAAAAAGTGGACTCCATCCAGCTTCTCCAACGCGGACCTGATAAAATAGACTCTGACGACAAAAAGACAGCGGGATAGCCATAGCCATCTTCTTTGTTAGCCTAAGACTAGCAGTCGGCTAGGCCAGTCATCCAGCCTTTAGATCAGGGGGTGATCAAGCAACCTTGACTAGCTTTTAATTCACGCTTTTTTCTTGTAAATCAGACACTAGTCATGGTCGTGAGCGCTAACTCAGGGGTCATGTCCCACGTGATCCGGATCCGCTACTGGGGCAGGGTTCAGGACTCAACGGTTGGTTGGCTGGCACGCCTTGCTCCCTTGCTCAACGTGGTGATAGAGGGAATTACTATAGTTTGAGAAAAGCCGATGTCCACTCTAATAAGAAGAGTGACTCGAGGAAGATGTTTTTGCAGGAGTGTTTACTACAAGTATTGAAAGTTGTTACTTAACATTGGTTAATTTCTGTTTTGTAAAACTGCGTAGTATAAATAAACAACCTGACTTCGTCGTAATAAAAATTTCCATAGAATTGTGCCAATCTGGACTCTGGTATCACGTCTTTCACACTTCTTCTGCCACTACTGCTTCCATTTTCTTGGCTTTGGCTTGATATTGCACGTTTATTATCTACAATTAATGTATTTTTAATGATTGGAAATATTTATTAATATTAAAGAATCGGAGAAGATTATCAGTATCAGTTGCGGCAGCATCACTATTAACCCATTGATTCAAAAATTTAGTTTTCGAACAATTCAGGATGTCATCTCGTTTTCGCTAGTTCAAAAAAATAGTAAGGCAAACTGAACCGGTCGTCAATTGACTTATCGAAACGTTCAGGGGGCTGGAAATCCTTTTAATTATTCATGGATAACGTCATACTATGATTACCAATCGGTTTATAGTGGTCGTTAGTTCCAGAGGCACGGGGAGGAGGCCCAACTTCAGCGGTGGACTGGCATTTATGAATTGTTACTAGACTAAGTAGATAGGTACATCACTAGGTTAGAAAAGCTATGTTATTATTTTTCCAAGACATATTTTGAAGAATGAAACGGGTCTCAGACCTTTTTAATCTGCTTAGTCATGATTCGGAGATCTGCCTTTGATTTCTAAGTACCGGATGTTGTTGAATGATGATGAACGGTTTTAAAGAGGCGGATGACGATACGGATCTTGTACAAAAAAAAGAAATAATAAATAATTCAAGACTCCGATCCCGCCCCTTAGGATTGGCGCGATTTTTTTAATTGTACGGATGAAGGAGCGAACTCTTTAAAATTAAAAGTTGTGATTGCAAATACTATACGGATATCTAAATTAATGTTGATGATCCGGAGTTGCGGATGTCAGTTATAACCCGTTAAACCTCCGTTTTAGAGACAATCGCGAGCATTAATTGAAAGATGTTGATATTATCTAGCGCCGCTCTTAAATCGCGCTTAAACCGCGTTCTCCGCCACTACTTTGATGTAAAGACATTATGCGACTCCATACGTTTGATATCGTCGCGAGATCGCTTCGCGCGGTCGCCGCTAGTAGAGTCGTCAGTACCACCGCACCCGCAAGTTGTACCTACGTGGACACGTTCATGTAACCTTAAGGCTGCCTCGAACCAGAATCTTTTCGATAATCAGTTGTCGGCCGATTTGGTTTGTTATCTCGCACACTTTTGTGTATGGAGGGTACACGCCAGCGTGGGCGGTAAATCCACGATTCACAAGCGCGCGGATGGCTTCGTAAAACTAAAACGAATTTGCATCGCCTGGTTCGATGGAATGAGAAGTGCCGACCGTCCGCGCGGGTCATAAGCGTGAGTGCGTGACTACGAAGCGATACTAAGTAACCCTATATTCATGCCTCGCAGCGCTTATCGCACCCGATAGCGTAGCGCAAGCGTGACTATGAAACCAGCCAGAAGTTTGACATTTCGCGACCGAGTAAGTCACCGCGCCCACATGAACAAGCACTTAGTTCTTACCTGTTAATTCGCATTGATTATTTGTTTGCAAACTTTGTGATTCTAATGGTATGTCCTGTAGTACTTGAGAGACACGACAATGTTGTGCCCAGAGACGCTGAAAACGAAGAAATCTCATTATTTGCCATGATAAATAAAAGGAAAAATCTACGCTTGATCATAAAAAAATTCAAGTATGGAATTTTTCTTTCGGGTAGTACCTGATTAGCTATAATGAATTCATCGGGAGGTTCTGTAGCCCATGTGAGATCCGCACAAAGGGCGATATGTGCCCACGCAGACGAGTACCGATCCACTTCGAAGCTCATTCAATGTGACATTTCACACATACAATTAATTATCTTTAGAATAAGAAACGAACTAATATAAAAGTCACTAAATTTTAAGAGAAAAATTAACGGTAAAACTGTTAATAAAAACGACGACAATTTGAAAGACATTGGTGGTTAAATCTACAATAACAAAATTTTCCTCTTTTTTGATAGATACATGATATATTTTTTTCTTTTATTTTAAATCGCTTTTCGAATTTCGTACCAAATGAAATGAAAGAAATTGTCATCGCGATGGCTTGGCCGGATGTTCGTAAGAAGTTTTAATTGTAGCTTTATGGTAGAGGCTTTAACTTTGATTTATATTGTCTAAATTGCGCTATAAGACTTAAAATGTTTCGACAATGCGATTGTCATGTGCACATACGATGTCGATCTCAATGTCATAACTTTTCGTACAGAATATCTTTTCTGGAAATACTTTATAGTCGTTTCAATGTGGCAACATAGTGTTAATAGCGTCTATTTTTCTTTGCTAGCAACATTGCGCGGCGGTCCCGCCCGCTAGCGCCCGCTCGTCGGCCGTCACCCGTTATGTCAGTTTGGCTTGCGCAGGCAGGTGGCGTTGTTCCTAGGGTCGTTTCGCGCAAGCGCGCACAGCTGAGGTGGCTGAATGAACATTGACAGATCAGTTAAATAATTATAATTTATTTTATTAAACAAAAAAAATAAACCTATACAATTAAACAAACTTGGGCTTTTATTAAAAAAAGTGTTACAAAGTATTGGCATTATCGAGTTTGTATTGTGAACAATCGGAGAAAAGAAAGAAGAGTAAAAAAATCGATTATAAAACGACAGATCGTATTTTCTTTGATATTTCTGTGTATTAAACGACTTTAGTTTTGCAACAAGTGCGAGCCCCGCTAGTCGTGTTGAGAACGGGTTTCGGGACCGTTGGGTTTTTTGTTTATGTATATTTGTTTGTGGTATATATATTTTGCGAGTGAGTGTGGTGTGTCGTGTCCGTTAGTGATGCTGCAATCGGTTGCAAGTGGTCACCGCTGAGTCGTCATCTCGCCACCTCTGCACGGTGAGTGATGTTCCTCTACTGCTGGTTATATTTGTGCTATAACAGTCGTTATGCAAGTAATGTCACTGGCTGGAAAGTGTGCTTAGTTTCAGACTTGTTTGGAGTTCAATCGGTTTCATTATGTACCACGAACTATCTACCTGTAACATGTGGATGTACCTGTTACTTTTGTTCGAGTAACTGTCCTTTCTAAACTAGAATCGTATTTGTCATATCTTCCTAACTACTTATAATACTCATTATTGTTCTCCTATACCCACACACATTTAAAACAATAATAATTGTTCTTATTGTTTCGCAATTGATAGGGCAAATCCACACCTAGCTGTGAAAACTACAATAAGCTAAGTTAACAGATAGTTAATTAAAAAAAAGTTGTATCATATCTGGTACCTATTTATTGCTATTCGAATTTTTCCGATATTTTAATGATGACTTCATCCAAGAAAATGCTAATTAAATTCAAAGTACGAAGAAAATAAATATTTCAATTTACGACATTAGACAACTTGTTTACAGTATCATTTGTAGCTATTACAGGTATTAACATAATAATCTTGTTTAGCTCTTGTATGCAAATTACTATTAGATGCATTACAATGGATGATCGATCATACATTATTCATTAAATATAATTATGTAGGTTAACAGTACACTTTATCAATATGATTTATTTGATAAGACATACTTCGAAGAGGTTTTTGTGTCACTTTATGAAGCAGCTCTTTTGAAGGGTTTACAGAAATCGGAGAGTGAGAGAGTACAAACGAGTACCACACTTAAAACTTTTGTAATTTTCTATCTTTATGTATCTATTTATAATCTCCTTTTACGACCATTATTGTTTTCATGTCACTATGTTTTACCATCTTTTATATACCAACTGTGATGTGGTCGGCTTCCAGTCTAACCAGATGTGACTGAATACCATGTTTTTTCTCTCTTTAACTGTTATTAACTTTTTGCTTTTGTTTTGTTCAGGTTGGTTGAGGGCAGACAATTGGCTTTGCTTGAATTGGCGATAATATTCACCACATTGATCAATACTTGCAGCTTCAATAACTTGCTTGCTTTTTAACTCTTTGCTAGTAGCGCACTAATCTGCTTGACACACATTTCACGTCTGGTCGAATTGGTTAACAAAACGAAAGAAAAAAAGAAAGAAAATAATAAGTCTGTTGTACCTTGTCGAAGGTATAACTAAAATAAAATGAAGAAGCAAAATGTTTCAACATAATTTGACAAGATTAAAATGCATAAACCTAAATTCGATCAGAATTACTGCATGGTTAAATGGAAACAATCTGGTTTCAATTCTTATATGAATCTTTAGAAAATATTGGCAAAACACATACCTACATTTTTAATATTAAATTATCCTTTAAACCAGATTGTTTTAATGCTTTTAATAGGGCTTTACGCTACGCATGTTATTTTACTAAAATTATTTCATCAATGCTTTGGTTTTATTGTTATTAAAGAATACTAACATTTTTTTGCCATTATTTAATTCCTTTTCCATCAATACCCTATTTTATTAAATCCCACCAGTCATGATTTGCACAATGTATGATTTTTTATGCCTGCACGTAGAAATAAATGAAAGAAGTTAACAGTAATTTTTCGAATCATTAATTAATTGTAGAGAAACACCTGCATGAGTAAAATGCACTAAGAGAAAACTAGATTTTGATACTCAACCTAAAACTGTTATCTGAGAACAGATCCACATTCTGTTTGCTACAAGATTATTTACCTCCACGTCCATATAATATGACGTAAGCAGCCGCCTAAACATTACATTACAGTACTTTATCCCGTGCTAGATCCCCTAACATTGCCAGGCCGCGGCACTGGCCTTGGCCTCATTTCGGATCCAAGCCATCTCTAAGGACAGCGCCTTTGGTATATTTCGGCGGATGTAATAAAGCTGAATTCTCAATGCGGCACAAAAGAAATGTATGAAAATTATGGGACAACTTAATCTAACAGAGATCATGCCCTACTTTTGTCGTAGTTATTGAAATATACATAGAAACTGACAAATTCACTCTTATTGAAGCGAATACCGTACTTACCATACCACCGTCTAAAGAGGAAAAAATACTAATGAAATTATCATTGATAATGGTGTCGATTCCTTTGCGCACTTTGACAGGACTAAATTATGGGCTTTTGTCTCTTTCTGTTTCAATAGAAAAAGAAAGTGACAGTTGCGTTTAGTCTAATTTAGTACTGTCAAAATGTGCTACAGAATCGACACCAATATTACCCAATCCGCACAGTTTGTTATGATGCAATAAATATTTCCCCCTGTGTCCACTAGTCACTACCCATCCATTCTCTGATGCAGTTAATAGAAATACATGATTATCAAACGAAGTGTATATATTCGTATTCTAATCTATACCCAACTACAATATACAACTACATGTTTACAAACATTACTTATCGCGATAAATTTTTATCCGTGATATTTGATTGCGCTGTTTACCGACCCTAATTCAAACTCACCGAGTTTTTCATGAGCCTAAATAAATATTTCAATATGACTCCGAATTCATTCTTTATGGTTTCATTTTTTTACGTCTGCATGCAGTATTAGGCCCGGTCTTGTTCGACCTTGGCCCGTTTTGGGAAAGCTACCCCGCTAGGATCTTTTCATATGCCCTCTTATTTAGATAAATTATTCTTCGGATGAGGTTGTGGGCACGTGAGTGTTTTTTTGAAAGGGTTGAAAGCGCTTGGTACTTTTCGGTTGATAGTTTTATCGAGGGTTAGAAGAAAATAAAATTGTGCAATATGTGATGTTTTTCTTGCTTTCACTTGCATGTTTATGACTTATTACATATGGATATCTTTTTTAATACTGTTGCTCTTGACTGGAACTAATTGGTTTTTAATTATTACCAGCTTATATTATGCATGCTTGTGATTAAGACTTGTTTTTTTAAACAGTATTGAGCTGTTTTGTTTTGAATCTGTATTCATTCTTACATTACATAAACCACAGCTCATTACGTAACTTACATACCGTGAAGATTTGTAACAGTCGTAATAATCTACTTAAACTAAAACGCCATAAATAACGGATCCAAAATACTACCTTGCTGAACTACTTTCACCCTTTTAGGGTCTATGAAATCACCATTAATAGATTACATTAAAGATTACCGTGTATATTAATTCTGTCGTAAACATAACATCTGATCAAGAAAGAACCCAGCCATATGTCAGTCACGAACTAATTAAATTCCCCATAAAATCTTACATAACCAACTGCTTCATAAAAAAGTAGTATCGAACAAACTGTCGATTTTATGGCTCCCATTACATGGTCGATTCGCGTAGATACGACTACTGTTTACCGCTGACCCAGTTAGATAGGCTAATTTTTCATTTTAATGTAAACTCGGCCGGATCATGTGCATTATGAAGCTTGCGAAGTAATTGTATAGAGTCTAAAATTGTTAGAAGCAAGCGGGTATTGCAATATTTGATTTTAGATACTGAATTTTCGGTGCATAATAAATTTAAACACGGAGCAGATTCGATCGCATCTGGTGTAATAGCTCCTGTAGATGACAGTTACTGATGACAAGCTACAGGGTCCAATGAAGGTTTACTAATGGAACGACAGTTGATGAGTACCATTCTGAATTACGTCACGCACAAGCTCTGAATGACGATAGATGATTAATTTACCAGTTACTTGCATCCACAGCTCTGACTTCATAATAATTAACTATATAGTTGATTAGTTGCAACAGAATCTTGCCGCATGAGTGGGTTTTCAAAGGTTAAATACGTAATCTGTGTCAATATCTAGATATAACACGTTAATCATTATTTTCCATAATTAGACCAAAGGGCAAGTTACGAGGGGCTCGTGGGTAATTAAGAACCGCATGGATCATATGATTTGCAAGGCTAAGCTACGCTTGCTGCGGTCAGTCCGTGGATGGGTGACCATTCGTTACATATCGAGATCCCTTCGTGCCTCGGAGAGCACGTTAAACCGTCGGTCCCGGGTGTCATACGAATTTCTATGACAGTTGTTACGGGTAGTCAGAAGCCCGAAAGTCTGACAACCGGTCTAACCTTAGGATATCGGCATTCTCCAGTAACTGGGTTGCGAAGGTCTGATGGCAGTCGCTCCGTGTAAAATACTGGTATTCAGCCGCATCTGGTTAGACTGGAAGCTAATCCCAACATAGTTGGGAAAAGGCTACGCAGAACGAAGGAGACCAAGGAGTAACTTGCTCGCTTTAAAATTGCGACTGATGCATTATACTGGTAGATTGTTTAATGACATATCTAGATAGGATATTTAATTTAGTCTAATGTGAAGTGAGATGTCTTTGGCTCATTGCCCGTAGTGGTAAAGGAGGCTCTATTAGCCAACTTTAAGATTTAAGTGGCCAGATAAAGCTGATGATACATTGGGACACGACGAGAGGTCTTGGTTTATAAATTGCAACAGAAAAGAGAATATTAATGATTTTATCCTATGCTTTCCAAATGACTGAGATGGCCTCTTTGAGAGATGGTGGTTAATATTCTTGTTATAAATGTGGAAGTTGATATATTATGATAGTAATAACTGTTACTGCTTTTATTCATTATTTTCGCTGGAGGAGCTAAGAAATTGATGAGCGCAGAGAATTACTGGTTGTGCGGAAAGTACCTATCAAGAAATAATTCCAGCGCAAATGCATAATACAATGTATGACGGCGACATTGAAAAAATGTTGCGCAATGTCGTGCGTAATTTCTCGATGAAGTTATGAAATATGATTAATACAGCCATGGTTCTGCAAATGCGTGTTATTGAAATTCATTTGCAAAACACTTTAACATAACATCACGCTTTGTATTCCCCTAAGGGTTCGGCAGAGGTGCGTTTTTAGCACACCCTCGTTTCGCCAGTTATGTTTAAGTCCCATGTAGTAGGGGGCGAGACTATTACCATTAACCAGCTACAAATCCACATTCTGAGCTGCTACTGAGAAATTCCTAATGGAAAAACCCAATAACATTTTGCCCGACCTGGGGATCGAACCCAGGACTGCCATGCTCAGCAGTCGCGCTTGCGACCACTAGACCAACAAGGCAGTCAAGGCAAAACACTATATGAACGTTTTTGCCAACTTCTTCGATCTTTTGCGTCTCTTTGCAAAGCAAAGATCGATTTTCTTAAAGGCTGATTAAAGCGAAAATAAATAACTGTAAATCTACTAAATAGCTATAAAATCTCATTTTGGTCGTCCAATCAATTCACAAAAGTGTTGACATAAGAGTTTACAACAAATTCAGTTGGTGGGTTTTCAGAAACCAGGAGTTATTCAATACAAAACTTTAGAAGGAAGAACCAACATTTTAACTACCTTCGTCTTCACATCTGAATTCTATATATCAAAACCGTACCTACATTTAGACGGTACTTGAAAGTTTTTCAATAAAACTAGTAGGTCTACCGAGGAGTCACTATTCCAAAGTAAACAGGGAGTTCGTTGATTGTTTTTCAATGTTTATTTTAGTTGCCCTGTTGAATCTGCGCGTGCTACGAACTCTCTTGCTTATTTTACTCTTCTAAAGCTCTTAGCTGTTAACGGAGTTATCATAAAATTATAAATAGTCTCGTTTGAGAATATGGTACTAAGCTGGGCTGGTTTTAAGTGTTATGTTTTTGGATTTAGTTACGGTTTAAAATATGATGTAGAGACAAAAATTGAAAGGAGTATGCTTAGGTGGTTTGGTCATGTTGAGAGAATGAGTGAACGGCGATTAACAAAAGGAATTTATAAGGCGGATGTCAATGGAAACGCTGGTAGAGGACGCTCTAGAAGGACATACATCGATGTTATTGGTGATGCTCTTCACAAAGGACAGGTGCGTAGTACTCTCAATCGGCGTGCGTGTATGACAAGATGTATGAATGTGGATGAAGCGAAAGGAGTATGTAAGGAGCATAGCATGTGGCGTTCTATAGTTTTTGCCTACCCCCTCGGGAGAAAGGTGTGAGTTTATGTATGTAAGTTTTTAGATTAAGCTTTTTTTATAATGTTTGATTTGCTGTGTGGTCTCCAGCTAAGAACAGGCCATCCCATGAATATAATTATGATGATTTATGGTTGAATCATGATCAATTTTATAGACAGACGTATTATTAAGACATCATATCACCGTTTGTAAAAAAAATATGAAATAGAATGACCATAGGCTTGTATTGTCCTGGTTCTAAGTCAAAGACCGTTGTCGAAGCCGATTTCGTAAAGCAGCACACTCCGTTATCGTTATCAAACAAGTCCTTTTAAAACGTTGCTAAGCCTGAAGCGTCCTTAACGATGAGATAGTTACTGCATTAACTTTTTCTTAATTATTAGCTGAAGACTTAAAAGAAGTATTAAACCATCCATCATTCGCTGCCTCGTTGGTCTAGTGGTGGCAAGCGCGACTGCTGATCGTGAGGTTCTAGGTTCGATCCCCAGGTCTGGCAGTGTTATTGGGTTTTTCCGTGTGGAATTCCTGAGTAGCAGCCCGGATTTATGCCCTGTTGATGACAATTTTCTCGCCCCCTATTACATGGGACTTAAACATAACGGCGAAATGAGGGTGTTACTATACACCTCTGCCCAATCCTTCGGGGAATACAGGCAGATATGTTTATGTCATTATAATGATGTAAAATGTATGAATCTTCGTAAAAAACGATGTAATCCAGATAAGATAATCTTTCCTTACTCCGCTCATACTTCACAATAAGAAACGGTACCCCATGCTACGGTAACAAGACACTTCATTCAGTCTCCCACGCATTCCCCATACTATTCCCATAACCTACTAATTCACAATACATTATTTACGAGATTGTATTATAGATTTATAACGATTTTAACTCTTATTGCCTTGTGGTTAAAGATGGAATTGGGTTTATTAAAGTCTTTATCTAGATTGTGAGTTTTGGAAAAGGTGAACACGTGTTATCTTCATAGCAAACGAAGTTATAAGTAAACAGAACTTTTTAATTGAATTAAAACTTGTTTTTATGAGAGAGCGAGAGGGAAGAAAAGATAAATGCTGAAAACAAAAGCTAATAGAAATCCTCGGAAAATTAGATACCTACCCTATTCACGGAACGAAAAAATAAAACGTAAACAACATTTGACTACTCTTAATAGAGAGTACCTGGATGACCGAGCTTAGCTCGGTTTTTTTTTTGGTAAGTCTTGTTTTTTGGTTAGAAAAAAAAAGGAATTAAATGGTCTAAAAAGAAGAAAATAAACTTTAAATTAAATCGATCCCATCAATTTATTACATTATACAACTAATTTATTAAAACAATATAAAAGTTTGTCGCAAGAAATACAATTTTATAAAGTACCTACATAGGTACATTTTTTCTTAGAATTACTACACTTTACATTTATTAGTTATTGTACATACATATTGCATTCTTGTTTATTTAGTATCTCCCGACAAGCTTTTATAATATTTAAATAAATTAGTTGTATAATGTAATAAATTGATGGGATAGATTTAATTTAAAGTTTATTTTCTTCTTTTTAGACCATTTAAATAAAAGCTTGTTTTTAAAAATGTTTTTTGTACTATTCATTTATTTATTTTTTAGTCGGTATATCATGTTGAAATTTAGAACGGTCTTTCATAATTGAACGCGTATACAACATTTCATGTCTGTACTGCTAACCATTGAGGAGTTCTCTAGTCAGGACCCAATCCTGAGAGCAGCAACCATGTCACGGTAAAACTTAAAACCGGCTATCATAGTAAAAACGCGTACACAAAATTTCGTGTCTGTGCTGCTAAACATTGAGGAGTTCCCTAGTCAGGACCCAACCCTGAGTGCAGCAACCATGTCACGGTAAAACTTAAAACCAGCTATCACAATAAAATGCGTATCCAAAATTCGTGTCTGTGCTGCTAACCATTGAAGAGTTCCCTAGTCAGGACCAAACCCTGAGTGCAGCAACCATGTCACGGTAAAACTTAAAACCGGCTATCATAATACAATGCGTACACAACATTTCGTGTCTGTGCTGTTGAGCGTTGAAGAGTTCCTTTATCTGGAGCTAATCCTGGATGTCGATTCAGCTCATGCTTACCAAAAAAATGTATTGTCATCGGAAATGAACCAACATTTTTAAATTCAACTCCTTAGGATAAGAGGAAGTGATTCAAAATTCAGTTGCAAGATTTCAACCGAACATACATACATACAAACATTGCAAGTTAAATAAAAGCGTATAAAAAGAAAAATAAATTATAAAAGCTTGTAAAAATAAGAAGGAACTTAAAAAAAAGGAAAAAAATAATCAGCAGGACTCGAACCAGGGTTTTCAGGTTTTCGTGACCGCCCGATTTCCCACCTGAGCTATTATAACATTGTACACGGTAGCGAAATTTACTTTCGTATTCTAATGATATTGTAGCAGCTTTTCATTGCCTAAAAACACGGATAAAACTACATTTTTTTTAAATGAAACCTAGCTAGATCGATTTATCGCCCCCGAAACCCCCCTGCATACTAAATTGCATGAAAATCGTTGGAGATATATATATATATATATATATATATATATGTGTATACAAGAATTGCTCGTTTAAAGGTATAAGATAAGATATTTTCTGTAAAATATTTCATAACTTTAATTTCTAACAAACATAAATTGTGTGATGTTAATCTATTTGAAACACTTCTTATTCAAGTAAGTTTAGAATTTTTAATCGATTTTACAGAAAATATTAAGAGTAGTCAAATGTTTAAGTTTTATTTTTCTTACCTTAGCTAAGGTATAGTTTCTCCTATACCTATAGATAGTTAGTTGCATTTGACGACTTTAACACCAGGTTCACATGTACCTTCGGGACAATGCTTTTACTGCTTACCAGCCATCCGCCTCAAATGAAAATAAAGAAAAAACGTACTCACTTCAATCTTAAATTCTAAAATTACACGAAAGCAATACTAACTGGATCGTTTACCTCTAAAAATGTCTTTTATGCAAAACAACGTTCGCTTTTTTGTAAAAAAAGCAGAATTTTGTTAAATTTTCCTTGTAATCAGTATACCATATCAATTTACTAAACTGAATTTGATCTAAGAACGGACTCAGCGGAAATAATTGAGAGATCATCAGTTTTTTTTGTAAAATTGTAGACTTGCTTGCGTTGCGTTTAATTATTCAGTGGAATATTTTAAAATTGAATTGATGAAACAGTTGTATTTATATGAATAGAGTGTTAGGTATGATGTGTATAAACTTCTTGCAAGTTGGCAACTTTCACCGTGATATAAATTTCATATTTCATAGATTCGTTCATCTTCTTTACATAGTATAAAACATAGTCGCTCCCGCTGTCTGTACGCTTAGATCTTTTAAACTACGCAACGGATTTTAATGCAGTTTTCAGCAATAGATAGAGTGATTCAAGAGGAAAGTTTATATGACCCACATTAGTATCTACATTGCACCCGTACGAAGCCGGGGCGAGTAGCTAGTTCATTATAAAGTTATTATACAAACTTTTGTTTTTCTTTAATTATACTTTGATCAATTTAATTGAGAGGCTCATGGTTATTTTACAACCGCGCCGATCATACGATTTGCGAGGTTAAGCTGCGCTTGCTACAGTCAGTCCGTGGATGGGATTTTCGTTACACATCGAGACCCCTCCGTACCTCAGAGAACACGTTAAACCGTCGGTCCCGGGTTTCATAAGAGTACCTATGCCAGTCGTTAAGCGTAGTCAGTAGCCCGAAAGTCTGACAAGCGATCTGACCCTAGAATATCAGCATTGCTCAGCTACTGGGTAGCGGAGGTCTGATGGCAGTCACTCCGTGTAAAATACTGATATTCAGTCGCATCTGGTTAGACTGGAAGCTGACCCCAAGATAGAAGAAGGCTGGGCAGAAGACAGAGAGGCTTTGATTCATTTAATTATCCTGACTTTTCTAATCCCTTGCAGTCTTCAATAATCTTAACAGAGGGTTCCTTGACTCGACGATACACATAACGATGTTGAGGAAATCTTCTTATGTTTTTAGATTCAATTTCAATACTACAGCTTGCAAAAATACGATTTCTTCACAGATAAACACAATGATGCATACAAAAGTATTGAAAACATCTGTTTCATTGTCACTCGTGGCTAACATGTGGGGTCCAAACGGTTCTCACTGTGTCATTAGTTACACTGAGCCCAAAAAAAATAGGTTGAATGGCGACTGCATGAATTCACAGATGTTAAATACAACGAATTTAGATACATTATTGTTTTACTTATAGAATTGTCAGTTCTGCCTAGCCTTTTCCAACTATGTTGGGGTCAGCTTCCAATCTAACCAGATGCGACTGAATACCAGTATTTAACACGGAACGACTGCCATCAGACTTCCGCAACCCAGTTACTGTGCAATGCCGATATCCTAAGATTAGACCGGTTGTCAGACTTTCGGGCTTCTGACTTCCCGTAACTACTGTCATAAGTATTCGTATTACACCTGGGACGAACTATTTAACGTGCTCTCCGAGGCACGGAGGGGTCTCTATGTGTTACGATCTGTCATCCATCCATAGACTGACCGCGGCAAGCGCAGCTTAACTCGTAAATCGTATGATCCGTGCGGTTGGTAATTAGCTACGAGCTTCTCTTTATAGAATTGTCAGTAAAATATCTAAATTCGTTGATTCATTGCTGAGCAGTTTCTAATTTCTTAAACTTTAGTTTGTGGTTTGCTATTCAAAATGAGCGATTAGAAACAAATGTTCATTTATGGGAGTACAAACTACTTCTCCTTAACTTGAAACCACAGAAATCTAAATATTAATTACATTTCTATGCTTGAAACAATAAAACAAGACGAGTGACAAATGATACATGATAAATCATTTTTATTTCTGTAAATAAATCTGTTACAGACACTTACAAGTCAATGTAATGTTTTTTATAGAATATTAGCGCCGGCATTTCCTATCTGACTAGCTCCGAGAAGAAAAGCCGAAACAAACTCGGAGATCAAGGTCTCTTTTAAAGTCCAGACATTGTGGTATAAAAACTATGCGATTGTAACAATGTGGGGTACGCCTAGACTGGCCTTCGACTGCCTGATATTCAAATGTTATCTTAACCATTTTGTTAATTCAATATTAGATGTATTGCTGAAACTTTAAGAGATATACAAGTCCGTAGTTTGAAAGTTATGTAGTTTTGACACCCGGTATCTCAAATCTTGAAAAATTTACATAACACAATGCCGTTATGTTTAAGTCCCATGGAATAGGGAGTAAATCTATTGCCATCAACCGGGCATGAATCCAAATTCCGGGCTGCTATTAAAAAAATCCACACGGAAAAACCCAATAACACTTTTCCCTACCTGGGGATCGAACCCAAGACCTCACGATCAGCAGGCGTAGTTGCCACCACTAGACCAACGAGGCAGTTGAAAAATTAAAGGAGACAATTATTTATCACACCACTCTCCAATGTGGGTTGACAGAAACTATATGTAGCCAGGCCGAACTGGCCATACGAGCAAATCGGGCAAATGCCCGATGGGCTGGTGTGGCCTGATGGGTCGCGGTCACACAGTCAGAGAAATCGAAAGAGTAAGCAGAACGTCAATAAAAAGTTCGTCCAAGTATCGCCTATCGCTTGAAAAAGAAGCCGCAAATTGTTGTGTTTGCAAATGTAGGTACCCAAGATACAGGAGAAAGAGTGAGATGAGTGTCTAAATAATCACTTTTTAACAAAAATAAAACCGACTTCAAATTGTCTATCTCCGAAGTTCTTCATCACATCTTCAACAAATTTATATGGGACCACTTCGAAAGAATACTCTTTCAAACAAAAAAAGAATCATTAAAATCGGTTCACAATTAGCAAAGATATCGCGGAACAAACATACAAAAAAAAAAACAATCGAATTGAGAACCTCCTCCTTTTTTGAAAGTCGGTTAAAAAGAAAACGTCGTCCGTCTAATCGCTTGGGAATGAAATTTTTTGCCAGCACTGGGCCGACCGTCTCTCAAAATGCCCGGGCCGATTTCAGGTCCCAGTCTGGCCCTGTATGTAGCATAGGAAGCCACTTCCCTTTCTCACGCCTCTTCTATTGGAACCTCTTCAACGTTAACAATGACCATGTCAATAATACGACGTTCATACAATTATTAATTGTGCTTCGGGACAATAGAGAGAACTGCACTGATCTTCGCCGGAAACGTCCAAGGGGCCTTGGAAACTGCCCTGTCAATACTGCTACGTGGCATTCAGGCTTTCATCTATTGACCTAAATGATGCACGAGCGTGTCAGCCTTCGAAAGCCGCGCTTAAACTAATTAGTTAAGAGGAAACGCGGGCTGCAAAATATTAATAATTTGAATAGGTTTTTGCGATCTATTTCCGTCCCACCCCTCCCGCAAACCTTCCCAATTGAGCGTGAAAGAGACACTTGCATCTCGGACTGATTTCTCCTGTGCAATATTAGCGAAATCGTACTTTCGTATTACCCTGATTCCTTCTTCAAATCTGGACCAATTTTAATATTTTTGTCTGTAATAATTTATAAACGACTTTGGTTATGTCTGTGTTTTTCTTTTATTTTTTATATTCGTCAAATTTGTTTGCCAGATGTTTGAAAACGGTGGTAAAACCGGTCAATTTTTGTAAAGTTTAAACGTTTCTAGTTTTTTTAATAATTAATTTATTGACAATAACAAAACATAGGGGACATAGTGGTGGTAGATAGGTATATATCTTATGGTAAAAAATATTTGCTCTAGTGACATTATCCAAGGAGGGAACTGAGGAATACGTTTGTATGGACTAAATGCCGACCGCGTTTCCTCTTAACGCTGCTAATATTTTATAGTTCGTGTTGGTAGGATAGCGGTTGAACGCTTGCCTTCCATGCAGTAGGGTCTGAGTTCGATCCCGGCCCGTACCTCTGACTTTTCGAATTTACGTGCGGATCAGAAATTGATTATCACTTGCGTTAACGGTGAAGTAAAAATATCGTGAGACAACCTGCACATGAGAGGGCTCCATGAAGTGCTTGATGGTGTGTGTAGTCTGCCAACCCGCATCAGGCCAGCGTGGTGGACTAAGGCCTAAACCCTTCTCATTCTTAGAAGAGGCCCGTGCCCAGCAGTGGGACAGTAATGGGCCAGTTATGGTGGTAAGACAGTTCACTGGTAAAGCTATAAATTCCTGATGATTTTTTAGATTGGGAATGTTTGAGGTCTATATATGATTGACGCAGAGGAGTCGGAGGGGCGCATGGCTAATTACCAACCGCGCGGATCATATGATTTGCGAGGTTAAGCTACGCTTGCCGTGGTCGGTCTGTGGATGGGTGACCATTCGATAGACATCGAGACCCCTCCGTGCCTCGGAGAGCACGTTAAACAGTCGGTCCCGGGTGTCATAGGAATACCTATGACAATCGTTACGGAAAGTCGGAAGTCTAACAACCGGTCTATCCATAAGATATCGGTATTGCCCAGTAACTGGGTTGCGGAGGTCTGACGGCAGTCGTTTCGTGTAAAATACTGATATTCAGCCGCATCTGGTTAGACTGGAAGCTAACCCCAACATGTGACTGATACATCAGAATTGGAAGTGAAAGTCCTCTCAATAAGTATAGAAATGGGATAAGTATAGGGATCCTTGAGGAATGTCAATTTGTGATCTACAAACATATTTATTTCATCTCTATACGCATAACTTTTCCCACATGAATAATCTCTCGGCTCTTCAACACATTCTACAATAAGATTTTTTAATAAGCCGAACGTTTCATGACGATCGGAATATTGCTCGATGGCGGTTTTAAAATTGAACTGTCGATGTCGAGATATTATCGACTCTGCACTTTACCAGTGATTAATGAGAATTCGAAACTTCGAAAATCAAATATTTTTGAAGTTTTAGAAGATATGTCAAAGTTGGATGACAGTTTCAGTTGATTAGGTGATCATGTTCTTTAGAACTAGTTTTCACTAGAAGCTTCGTACTACCTACGGTATGCCTACTCAAGTCTGCACAGATTTATCCAAATATCCGAATTTTGTAGACTTTTTATTGTTTCAACTGCCTTGTTGGTCTAGTGGTGGCAAGTGCGACTGCTGGTCGTGAAGTCCTGGGTTCGATCCCTAGGTCGGGCAGTGTTATTGGGTATTTCCTTGTGGAATTCCTCAGTAGTAGCCCGGAGTTTGGTTGACGAATATAGGCTCGCCCTCTATTATATAGGACTTAAACATAACTGCGAGTTGAGGGTGTTACTATATACAAGGTTAGTCGGAAAGGGGGTACTAAGCCGCGGGCCCATTAAAGTATCACTGACGACTATTTTAAAGCAAGTGTTAAAATTTCAAAATACGATCATTTTTATTTACATGCAAAAAGATTTTTATTTTAGTTTTTTTCAAAAAAACAAACCTGCTTTAGTTATGAATTCAGAAAATTAAGTTTTTAATCCGTGACCCCAAATATAACCTAAATTGTAAACCCAGCTGATCATTGCTATGGATGGATAGATTTTAGTATACTTTTTACGAAATCTTTGAAACGCTATTTCTCGTAAACTATGGAGTTTTAGGGAAAGTTGTAGAACAAAAGTTATGCCTTATTATAGGTACTTTAACACCCTTTCGGCTTAGTACCCCCTTTCCGACTAACCTTGTATATCTGCCTAACCCTTCGGGGAATAAAAACGTGATGTTATGTTATAGTTTTTTTTGTGTCTTTTTTATCTGTCTCCATATAAGCGGACAATTTAAAGTTTTTCATAACGTTAGCGATATGCAATCAGAAGCAATGTTTTTCGGTTCGCTATTTTTAATTTTAATTGCAAACGTTGAGTGAGACATGTAATAATTTACGATAAAAATAATTAAAACATCGCCACATGTGACAGCTATATTAAAATTTTACGCAATGCAGTTCGCTCTGAAAAGAATTTATACCCGACCTATATTAACCGCTGTAGGTACTAGCCATACGCCATCTGTTGGCAATCATCGTTAAACTTTAAACTGTTGACTTAATTGAACTGTTATCAACTTTATTTGTGTTTTAATATCACGCTCTTTTACGATATGGTGTTAATTATTTTGTTTCTCCAAGAATACTCCTTAAACCACCGTTCGTTACACATCGAGACTCCTCCGTGCCTCGGAGAGCACGTTAAACCGTCAGTCCCGGGTGTCATACAAATACCTATGACAGTCGTTTCGGGATGTCAGAAACCCGAAAGTCTGACAACCGGTGTAACCTTAGGATGTCAGCATTGTCCAGTTAGAGGTTTGATGGTAGTCGATCTGTGTAAAATACTGGTATTGAGCCGCATCTGGTTCGACTGGAAGCTGACGCCAACGTAATTGGGAAAAAGCTAGGCAGAACGAGCTCCTTATTTAGTAGTCTGATCGTTGTTGACTGAGAATATAATTTACACTGTAATGAATAATGTATACAAAGGCTTATGTTGAACTTATGTCAACATCCACTTCCATGAAAAGAGCAACACACATAATACAAAACCACAGTTGCTACATAAATTAAATATTTATGATTAATATTGTAGTATTTTTTTTCTTTTTTTATAAAACTTTGCCCCACACTAAGATTTCTCCTGTATTGTGGGTGCGTTTACAGACACAAATCTTCACATGCACAAATACCCAGACCCGGAACAACTATCTGTACGCCATACAAATATTTGTCCCGTGCGGGAATCGAACCCTCGACCAGACGCGCGTAGACGCCAATCGCTCAGCCACTGCACCAAACGTGTCGTCAACTACTTAGTGTATTCCTTAATGTATAACTACTTTCTTAAAGTTTACAGTTTTAAAATGCTCCATCTTTAATAATAAATAAGTACGCAGGTCTCTGCTAAACAAGGATAGGTCTATCTTAAAGCACAACCTTGAAATATTTACATAATAACATAACATCACGCCTGTATTCGCCAAAGGGTTGCGTAGAGGTGTATAGTAACACCCTCAATTCGCCGTTATGTTTAAGTCTCATGTAAAAGGGGGCGAGCCTATTCCAATCAACCGGGCACAAATACAAACTTTGCTGATACTGAGAAACGCCACAAGGAAAAAAAAACTTACTTTATTCATTTAAGGAGGCTTCAAAAGGCAGTTTTGATAATATGTTTTTATAGGTCCGTGAGGTTCGGATTTAAGAAAAGACCATCTTCTCCCGTGGTGTTGTTAAAGATGCCTTCAGCCTCAGGACTTCTAACTTCCCTTATGCCAATCGATGTACATCAGCATCTTCCGGGCTGTAATCAGCACATTCTGCCATCACTAAGCAGCTAAGCGTAGTCATTGAGGCAACAGCAAAAAACAATAAGTTAAAACTTTATAATAATTAGACAGTTGTCATTCATAAAAAAATGAAATTTTAAGCATTTTTGAGATTTTGATGGGATTAAGTTCCAACACGACCAAGTGTGTGTTCTGCCTAGCTGTATCCCAACTGTGTTGGTGTCAGCTTCCAGTCTAACCAGATGTGGCTGAATACCAGTATTTCCACGGAGCGACTGCCATCAGACCAAGTCAAATAATTAAAAAAATACTTAATTTTGACTCGACGACCACTTTTAGAAGACCTTTTTTATTAGTGGAAGGTTGGAAGACTACAGGCAGATATTAGTGCCGATTTTGTTGCAATTTAATTAAACACTAGCTGTGTCCTCACGGCTCCGCCCGTAGCCTATGTTACTTAGTGATAATGTAGCTTTCTAACGGCAAAAGAATTTTTGAAATCGGTCCAGTAGTTTTTCAGTTTATTCGTTGCATACAAAAATCCAAAAATACAAATCTTTCCTCTTTATAATATTAAGTATAGATAACTAAAACTATTGTTATCTTTTATTAACAGGCAAACAAGAAAGAGATAGAACATTTTTAGAGCAGTCAAATTAGTTTACTTGTTCACCACCACCATCATCATCATTCATCATCACCATGTTCTTAGGCGGCGTATGCTGAGGTGTTATCTAAATCTGTTGCGAAAAGTTCAACTTAATTAGACAGCTCTAATCTTCCATCTCTTTCTTGTTTTACCTGCAAGTAAAGGATGGCAATATTTTTAGTTAAATTTAGTCTGTGCTCGAAACAATCGGAGCTAATGGGTCGATTCTGTTGCACGTTTTGACAGTACTAAACTAGACTAAACGCAACTGTCACTTTCTTTTTCTATTGAAACAGAAAGAGACAAACACCCTTAGTTTAGTTTAGTCCTGTCAAAGTATCCAACAGAATCGACACCATTATTGCATTTATATTTCTACAAGAGTCCGCGGTTAGTGCACAATATAGATAGGTACAGAAGTCAATCTACATACAGGTGCGCTCGAGCAACGCACACATGGACACTGCTCACGGACACGATATCTCGGACTGTTTGGGACCAGAGTGCGAGTGAGTGCGAGCGCGAGTGCCATGCGCTTGAGAGAGATAGATATATAGATAGAGCGACCGCCGAGCGTAGGTATGAAAAGTGAAGTACATGCATGTGATTGACTTCTGTACCTATCTGTTTTGTGGCTAGTGGCTACTGTATGTACAACATGACACATGCTAATGCACGCTCGACACTGTTGTGACATGTATTATTAAGTATTATTGTCATGCGACGCGATTGGCATACACGTGTTTTTTACATACATATTGTAGTTATGTTACAGACCTATTGTAGATTGCCTCGTTGGTATAGTGGTGGCAAGCGCGACTGCTGATTGCGAGGTCCACGTCGGGCAAAGTGTTATAGAGTTTTTCTGTCTGGAATTCCTCAGTAGCCGCCCGGAGTTTAGATTTATACCCGGTTGATAGCAATAGGCTCGCCCCCTATTACATGGGACTTAAACGACGAAATGAGGGTGTTACTATACACCTCTGCCCAACTCTTCGGGGAATACAGGCGTGATGTTATGTTTACTTATTGTAGCTTTAATTTCTATATTCTGGGTTTAGAAATATGGACTATACGATACATTTAAAAGAAGAATTATTATTTAAATCTGCACGCGGTACTGCTGGCCGATCTTGGTTGGAGACCTCTCAGGTCTCGCCAATAACTGCCCGGTTACATAGAAACGGTCCACAAGACCACCTACAAGCAGTCGAAGAGGAAAAAAGAAACTGCTGAACGATATCAATGAGGCTCTAAAAAATGGCGTGATTACGATACAGGGTAAACTTTTCGACATATTCCATTTAAGGCGTGATAGTGTGTTGAGAGCAACTTAGGTAGTCGCAAGTTGTTGGCAAGTATACAAGGTGTAAAAAGACCCTTCACGAAGCCGTCAACCATGTATTCAGTTCATCAAACTGAGAAACCCTACGCAAAAATTGTCGCTGGGAAACGGCTTTTTTTTGGGTGAAAAATATCGTTTTACGGTAAAGCTCAATGAAACGCACACAAAAATTTTTGCTGATGGATGCAATGAATAGTAAACGGGTAATGGAGGTATTTCAAGTACATTTGCAACCTTAAAAATTAGTATAAAAAAAAAGTTGTGAAAAAGATGGAACTTTGACCTCCAATATCTCCGTAACTAGAAGGTTCCCAGGCATAGTCCATAACCAAAAAATTATCGCAATGACGTGGAGAATAAGTGCCTTTCGGCTTCGTTAAGGATCTATTTACACCGTTTATGAAAGTAGGTAGCCCATCAGTTGTGTATGACATGATGATAAATTGACTACACCATTTCCGACAAAAGCTGTTCCTAATAGGACTATTACGACACATTATTGATCTCTTCCATTTTCTGTTACAATAACTCGAGAAAACTGCACCAAAACGGTGTTAGTTGTCTACGTGCGCGGGCGCATCGAACGGCGTGAAATTATAAATTTCTTCTATACCCGCTAATAATACATGTCCGCCATTGTGATGCTCTAATACGCATGATATGAAAGCAGTATTGGGGTCTAGCGTTTACGATAATGTTCAATAGGTTGGATTTGATGGCTTCGGAAGAAATTAATCACTGACGCCCGGTTCCATTAACATAATCGTATCGTTTTGCTTACTAATGGTAGGTAGCATTTTTTATTGCCAAACTGAGCATATAAATAAACATACACGCCTGTATTCCCCGAAGGGTTGGGTAGAGGTGTATAATAACACCCTCATTTCGCCGTTATGTTCAAGTCCCATGTGATAGGGGGCGAGCCTATGGCCATCAATCGGGCACATATCCAAATTCCGGGCTGCTACTGAGGAATTCCAGAAAAACCCAATAACACTTTGCCCAACCTGGGGATCAAACCCAAGACCTCACGATCAGCAGTCGCGCTTGCCACTACTAGACCAACGAGGCAGTAAATAGACTCGTAAGCTAATTTTACCTGTGATAACTACTTCCAGGGTCTACTACGCAATGTCATGAGGTCTTTTCTTCATCTGTACTAATATTATAAAGCTGAAGAGTTTGTTTGTTTGAACGCGCTAATCTCAGGAACTACTGGTTGGAATTGAAAAAATATTTTTGTGTTGTATAGTCCATTTATCGAGGAAGGTTATGGGCTATATAACATCACGCTACCACCAATAGGAGCGGAGCATAAATGAAAAATGTTGCAAAAACAGGAAAAATGTCCACCCGTGCGAAGCCGGGACGGGCCGCTAGTTGTTGATAAACATATGTACATAGAGTCTCAATTTTAACCAATAACGCTCCGTAAGTTATAGGAATCTGCCATGAGAGGTCATGTTACGTGACTCGAAGGTGTAAGTTAAAAACCGTATTAGCTTCGATATAGATTATTTATGATGTAAAGTTATCAATTTAGGTCACACGTGCAGTTCCTACAAATAGCTCGCACGAATGAAAAGACGCATAATTGATAAAGAAATGTTAAAACAATTTTTATGAAACGATCGGTGTACAGACGCCAGCACATCAAGCTACTACAATCTGTCAAATTTATTTAATAGATTTTCAACGTTATCGCTAAAGTTGATTGGGAAAATTTGACAATTTCGGGTAGCTTGATGTGCTGGCGTCGGTACATATTGTACTGCTTAAAAAATTCTATGTTTGAAACACAACATAACATTACGCCTGTATTCCTCAAAGGGTTGGGCAGAGGTGTAATAGTATCACCTTCATTTCACCGTTATGTTTAAGTCCCATGTAATAGGGGGCGAGCCTATTGCCATCAACCGGGCACAAATCCAAACTCCGGGCTGCTACTGAGGAATTCCAGAAAAACCCAATAACACTGCCCGACCTGGGGATCGAACCTAAGACCTCACGATCAGCAGTCGCGCTTGTCACCAGTAGACCAACGAGGTAGTTGAAAATATTATCAATTGTGATTTTTTTGTAAAAATTTGTAAGATATTAATATAATTCGAAGCTCAAATTAAAGTTATAAACTCAAATAAACTTGGCTTTTCTTTCAAAGTTATAAGCTGCCTCGTTGTTCTAGAGGTAAGCGCAACTCCTGATTGTAAGGTCCTGGGTTCGATCCCCAGGTTGGGCAAAATGTTATTAGGTGTTTCCGTGCCCGGAGTTTGGATTTGTGCCCGGTTAATGGCAATAGGCTCGCCCCCTATTACATGGAACTTAAACATTAAAGGCGAAATGAGGGTGTCACTATACACATCTGCCCATCCCTTTAGGAAATACAGTCGTGATGTTATGTTAAAAGTATTCTTAAAATTTTCTGGTCCGATGAAAAATTTGACGTATTTTCAAAAGTTTACCACAATGTCAGTGCTCCCACCATTAATAGTACCACTTGAAAATCTGCTGAAAAGAGCCTGTAGATAAGTTGAAAAGCTCCCTAAAGAGTTCAGAATCCAGGACACGGTAACGGGCTACTTCCTGAACAGACCGGGATGCTGCCTTCCGCCCGAAACCGTTAGTCACGTTCGCTTATCTTATTCAACAATTTATAAAAGTCACCTCAAATAAATAGAGCTGTCAGTGTGACGTGTTTTTGGAACTGGCAACGTTCAATTTAAAATCTGACCAGAGTTGCAAGCTTTTTGTTTTGCGATACGAAATTTCACGAATGGCCAACGGAAGTTTGCCGTCGAAACGTCAGTTGCACTGAAATTGGAATATTTTATATTACATACGCAATGCATAGTTTCAGGTAAAATTGGGTCGTATTTATATTGATGTATAGAAAGTGATGAATATGAATTATGCTTCACAACTTCATTCGAAGCGATTTGTTTACTTTTTGTATTTACGTTGCCACGCACTAGCCTTGCACGGATTTTTAAAGAGGGTAGTTAAAACTAGAAAGATTAATCGTAGTCTATATAAACCGGTGGCACTGTTATTACCTCTCATTCTACGTTTAATTAGTAAAGATGGATGAATTTTGTGATATGAAGGAAATGGGAGTAAATGATGAAGTAACGGCTGACAGGGAAGAATGGAAGAGAAGGACATATTGCGTCGACCCAAAGTAACTTGAGAACAGGGCAGGAAGATGATGATCATGATTATGATTTGTATTGATGTATCAGCAGGCCCAATAAGCACTAGCTACAGCTACATAACATAACATCACGCCTGTATTCCCCAAAGGGTTGGGCCGAGGTGTATAGCAACACCCTCATTTCGCCGTTATGTTTAAGTCGCATGTAATAATTGGCAAGCCTATTGCCATCAACAGGGCACAAATCTAAACTCCGGGCTCCTACTGAGGAATTCCACACGGAAAAATCCAATAACACTTTGCTCGACATGGGGATCGAACCCAGGATCTCACGATAAGCAGTCGCGTTTGCCACCACTAGATAAACGAAGCAGCTGATTTTATCAAATTATGTTTTGTGCTTATGTTCTGTCACTGTCACTTTAGTGCGGGATAGACCGCCTAGTGGTATCACTTTGTTATAGTCCGCGCGGAACTAGTTGGCCGCGCCTTAGGTATGTGAGCGGCAGGAGGGGGGTGTGCACGGTAGACAAGACAAAGCAAACTGACAGAGCGCATCTATTGTTTCGCACCCTCCTCCTTCCGATCACATACCTATACCGCGCGAACTATACAAGAAGAACGTGAGTGTAAAGAATTGGAGTTGCTTGTTCCTTGTCATCTACAGGCATGTCAATGCCTTTTACGTCCTACCCATTTTGGTCCTTTAAACCTCTATTAGGTATTGAAGCGTTTTCCACCAGCTTAACACCTACGATTTGCACCCAAAAAGACGAAAAAACGATTTACCTTATTCAGAGATTCCTTTTTGAAACGAAACAATGACGGATAGTGCAATATCTAATTGTTGTATTGTTTTTTCTCGACTATTATTGTAAAACCAAAAAGAATAATAATTATGGCCGATTCCTATAATTTACGAAGCGTTATTGGTTAAAATTGAGACTTGTATCTTTACCAATAATGAAACAAAGACCTCATTGCTTTGTATTGTACACCCTCCCATATGGAGTAGCTACCACAGGCAAATTAGCTTACGAGTCTATTTATGTGCCCAGTTTGGGAATAAATATGCTACCATTGGTAAGCAAAACGATTCCTTTTTGTTTATAGGACCCGGGCATAAGTGCATACACATTGTCTTATCTAGTAGACTGTTTTGAAATATGATGTATATATCGTTTAATTGTTAAGGTGCGTGCAAAAAATGATTTTACTGAACACGGGGTCCTGATGCATCTAGGGCAGGGATGCACAGACCGCGGCCCGTGAGTCGCATGCAGTCCTTCGTCAATATACATGCGGCCTGCCAGCGAATTAAACTCTTTTATGCATTTGTATGAAAATACTGCAATATTTTAACAATAGGGGTCAGCTTATGATGATCTCTGAGTAAATGATTTTAATTTATTTTAATGCCCTGTCTACGTTTTTTTTCTTTAAACTTTATTTCAAGTTTTTTAATTGTGTTCAATTATGGTCGCCCGCTTTTAGCTCATAGTCTACCCGAGTGGCCCCTAGTCTTAATAAGTCTGTGCATCCCTGAGCTTGGGTAACATGTTACATAGAGCAGACGCACTCTTTTTTTCACAAACTTCTTTCTACCAAAAGCTACTAATTAGATGCCAGAAATTAATTAAGTATTTTCGTAGAAAACAGAATTCCTCTCCTTTCTTTGCTTTTTCTAAACGAACATGTTTAAAAATAAATTATGGCAATTACCTACCATAGAATAATGACAAGCAGTAAAAGTAGCAATTTTTTTTTTTGCACTGTATTACACTATATGCGCTTTCTTTCTCCCACTACGCCAAAATCTTGCCAAGTTACGTGCTGGCGGCTATAACAGTGTAGATGCTCGGATGGTTCAGAATATAGTCCTGTAAATGGATTGGCGTGGGGCGGCCAGGTGTCTGTCACGCGTCCAACTGACGCGCAACCGACCGTGGTATTTAGGTTTACCATCTTTCCAAAGGTTGGCGGATAGACTGTTTTCATATGGATAGGTCATAGGTCATGTTTGGGTACACACATTGGGCCATAATGCATAAAATAGACAATGGTGTCAATTCTGTAGCATATTTTGACAGATCTAAACAAGACTAAATGCAACTGTCACTTTCTTTTTCTATTGAAACAGAAAGAGATTGACACCCTTACTTTAGTTTAGTCCTGTCAAAATGCGCAACAAAATCAACACCAATGACCACTATGTAAATTAATTACCGCAATTTAGAAGGTGTTTTTCTAACAACTTATTTCCTAGTTAAATATTGTGTGAATGTAAGCACGTATTAATATTGTTTGTAAAATCTATTGATAATAAAGTAGTAATTATATTTGTCTTTTTAAGAGGTCTTTTTTAAGGTTAAGTTCCGGATTATCAAGGACACTTTTAAGGCCTATTCAGATATACCCGATATTCACTACCAGGTGTGCGTAGCGAAAACCGAATGGCCGCGGAAGTTCATTATAAATATGTACTCGGCGGTATATTTTCGCTAGCCACAGCGGTAGCGAATATCGGTTATATCTGAATAGGTCTTTATACTGTTGTATCGCCACTTTAGCGTTACCTAACACTTATCTATTTAAATATTCCGGTTTCTCGTATCTCCCCACCGATCCCATAAGATGAAATCAAACTTAATTTATTTATTTAATCTAGTTTTATTTAATTTCCATTTTGTATTTTACAAAATTAATGCTTCTCTACGCTTCACACTAAACTTGTCTCTTAGGCCCTGTCATTTGAGAGATGTAGCAATGATAACCTGGGTGTGACTGTCAGACTACCAAGTCACCTCTGACTTTTCGGATTCATGTGCGTATTGTATAATTATCACTTGCTTAAAAACAGTGAAGGAAAACATCGTTAGGAAACCGACATGCCTGAGAGATATTTCTCAACGGCATGTGAAGCCAAGTCAGAGGCCCATGGGCGGCATAAACTCTGACACCAGGTTAGTCACTAAACACACGAAGAGAAGATTTGAGAGATCTTTCAACAGCAGCTACTAGCTACCATAAAATACAATTCCATACATCTGACGCCATTTTTTTAAAATACGTTTCATTTCATTTTAAAGTTACTTAAGATGGATCTGTCTAATGAAAGCTGTTTATTAAGACGGGCATTAGTCATTGCTTAAGATAATGGAACACCAAAGAATTGTTTTTATAAAACCGATCGAGCCGACTTACCAGCAAAAACCCGTTTAATTACATCTAATAGGTTTTCTTTACCATATCAATATTGATGTAGTCTGACCGCTAAGACTCTGAAGAATAAAGTCTATAATGTCAAGGACTTTACCTAGATCAACTACCTAGATTCTGTTATGGTTTACGGTTTGAGTTTAATCAGAAACTTCGCTGTTTTATAGAAATGCGTCTGTTTAGATTGTCACTTTATTTTGGTAAGCTATTTGTAGCAGTGCTTGGTTTTATTTTTAAACGATTTTAATTAGCTTCACTTCGTATTGGTTCAAATCTTGCGACAGATTTTTCAACTATTTCTGCTTAACCGATTTTTCTGAAACTTCGCACACAAATTCAATTCATAACAAAACAACACTTACTGTTTATATTACAATTATAATATATTACGATTCCCATAACAAAACAACACGTACTTAACTTCAACCTTCAATTATCAAATCCTGATGCTGCAGGGGAGATACTGTAAGATAAAACCATTTAACTTAAAAGTTTTATTAATGGATTATTAGTCTTATTTGCCGACTTTTTAAATAAGGACCTAACTATTGTAATAACGTAGTAAGTTTCATAATTTTAATAAAATTTATAAATCTCGCTAGTACCCTTGAGTGTGGTCACCGTAATTCTTGTGAGCAGCAGTTGCACAAACCCTTCACGGTGGGTGCCCATGTCTACAAGCAGAACACGAAGATACGTGTGCCGTGTATGATAATTTATAATAATTATTATAAGCTCTAGATCAATATTGTTTTCATTCTTAATTCGAAATTTTAGAAGTTTTTTTCAATTTTACACTCGGGGCATTGTTTTATCCAAATCTTGAAAGATGAAGACCATGTTCTTTTTTCTTCTCAGTTATTTCTAAACCTGGTAATAATAGTATTGGAAACCGAGTTTCCAAACCGAACCTACGGCCGGCTTTACATCTGTAAGTTTTCCTCTCGTAAGTCCCTTACGTAATTAACTTTTTTTTTTTTTTTTATTTCAAATATTTTTCCGAGGCATTACGTAATTAACTTACGATAAATTTGCAAATGTAAACTCTCTTGTAGGTAGCTTATCGACTGATTTGTAAAGTCAATTTAATTTTCATAAGTAAGTCACTTACATAACATTTACGGAAGCAACTTACAAGTCTATTGGCGGCCTATGAAAGATTCGAAAAGACAGATGTAGAAGGTAATTTTTTGCAATGAAAATAATTTGGACCAATGATCCAAGTTGTTAATATTTCTTGACGTGGGGTGTACCTACCTCTTTATGAGTAGTTGCATTAAGTCTTCACGGATGGTGACCACGATTGAAAGCAGGAGGCTAAGATGTATTACCAACAATGTTGCCATTGTACAATACTGTTGCAAAGTTGGTAGTTTAAAGCGTGCTAAGTAACTATTGTTTTGTTACGATTATTGGAGTAATTTTGACTTGAATGAAAGTACGCAGTAAGTTGATGTTATGTAAACAAAATTTTAAGTAGGTACCATAAGTTACATGATTTGAGAAAACAATAAAAATGCGCTGAGAATGTAACAAATTATGGTTTCATATTTTAAAATTTGAAGATTTTCGTTACTTCAATGTTTTCTGCAGTATAAAATGACCCATATCGGTGATCTTAAATACCCATTATTTTGTTACAAGATGCCACTCAAAGTTTATAATTTATTAAGGCCCATATATACATATACCATAAAGTAGAATTCCATAGATATAACAACTTTTTTTTAAAAATATGTCTTAAGTCATGTTTAGGTAAATTACTCTTAAGAGGGATCTCTCAAATGAGAGCTGTTTATTAATACGGACCAGGGGCGTAGCTACCGCCGTATCTGCCGTATCAATTATACGGGGCCCCCGGGCCACGGGGGCCCCAAACGTGCGTAAGCAAAAATTAATAAAAACTGTCAGGCCTGTCACTATTGTCCATAGAGGCAGAAACTTTAGAAAAACTAAAGTCATCATCAGCTATAAATTATTTAATAAATCAGTTTGCCGAAAAAAGTCAAGGAGAGTGTATATTTAATTTGAATTGTTTGTAAAACATTTGGAAAAAGTGACAGATAGATAATTATGATGAATAAATATTTTTTTTAATTTTTTTTCTGAGAAATCTTTACCCTTCCTTCTTTACCCCAAACAAATTTTTATACGGGGCCCCGCCAAGGCACGCTACGCCACTGATACGGACCTAAATGTCTTATGATCAAACAAACAATAAAAATAACAGATCCTTGAGATTTTTTTATGAATAAAAGCTTAACTTCCTGCATTACCTAAACGTGGGAGTTTTTAAATAGATATAGTTAGATGGAATAGTAACGAAGCGTACAAATAGATACACGAGGAATTGCTAAACATGTAATACGGCCGCTTAAAATCAACCAAAAGACAACTTGTGGACTCATTTGGTACATGATAGTTATAATGGGTTTAAAGTTGTCATAGTAGATCTAAATCATCCTGTTTCAATATTTTCCTGAAACCGCCTCCTTGGTCGAGTGGCGGCAAGCGCGACTGCTGGTCTTGTGGTCCTGGGTTCGATCCCCAAGTTGGACAAAAGTTTTATTGGGTTTTTCCGTGTGGAATTTCTCAGTAGCAGCCCGGAGTTTGGATTAGGCCCGGGTGATGGCAATAGGCTTGCCTCCTATTACATGGGACTTTTACTTATCGGCAAAATGAGGGTGTTACTATACACCTCTGCCCAAGCCTTCGGGGAATACAGGCATTCAATATTTTCAATTCAAAAACATAACAGGAACCTCCTTCATAAACCTCTAGCATGCCTGTTCTCAATTATACACCTCGTATATTCCACTATCTTCATAGTTGCTCCGTTTCAAACTACATTAGATGATTAGACACAGTCGAACCGGCGCGTGTTCTCCGGACGATAACACAGATTAGTCCAGACGATGCGTCACTGTAGACTAGCAACACTTGTGACACCCGACGCCACACCACGCGTGCTCGTTTGCTGAATATAGCCAGTGAGCACGCTACGTTACAGTTGCGTGGTGTGGCCTGTAACAATAACAAGTCTGTTCCTGACCTTATTGATTGACAAGCTACACTGAACTAACTGCCAATGTTTATGGATTATGTAGGTGCTGTTCCGTTGAATAAACAAGCCAATTTTTTCTACAACCTAATAACTGATTGGTGGTCTACTATGCACCACACTAAAATATTTATATTACGAAAAACCAATCTGCCTGCAAAGCATGCTGGTTATAGCGATATCGTGCTCTAGGGACTACTAGGTTGAGGCCGGACCCACCAAAATATTCTACGTTATTGAATCCGGGTACAAGCAATCCGTACATATTCTAGTTTTATTAAATATTAATTTAATATGGCCGGAGCTTCGAAGTTGGCTATAAACTAAACACGATCAGTTTGATCAATAACGCAAATTAAATTTTCAGGCAAAAAAGCTACGAAAGCTTATTTTATTTACAATCAATAAAAAAAATGTGTTGCCCTTTATGGTTACATTGGTATTTATTCCATAGCGTGCTATTCGAAATTTGAACTGCATAGAAATTCAAAATGGCTAGCGTGACGACCAGCGATAAAATATAACTCTAATAAATTGGTTGTAACAATTCAGCACGCTAGTTTTTTACAAAGGCACTTGACCTAACTGGGTGTCTGTTGTTATATTTTAATGTAAATGGGGTAAAAATTCCACTCTTGTAAAATGCATCGCATCGTGATAACAAGGGGTAGTAATTTGTGGGGAAGGGATTGAGTTCGAATTTCGAATCATGCACGCTAAAATATTGACAATGGATTAAACCAACTCCTAGCATTATGGATTATAAAGCTTAATTTTAATAAGCTTTTAGATATTCGCTTAGCCTGTTGGACAAGTTATTATTATTTTCTGACTAACTAAGAATCAAGTCACTAAATTAAGTAGTTCAGAATAATCTCCTACGAGAGATATTTGGATATAATACACTGGCCTGCAAAAATAAGTATCACACTTTTAAAATTTCAATTTTTTCTAAACTATAGAAGTTAGAGATTTAAAATAAAAAACGTTTTATAGCAATTTTTATCAGCTTTCTTTGAAACTATAGTAACAAAATTAAACTCTTTTTTGAGTCCTTTTTGTTTCGAAAATATATCTTGTGTACTTAAAAAGTTATTACAATTTTAAAAGTGTGATACTTATTTTTGCAGGCCAGTATAGTAATAATCATCCTACTAAAATTATATCTTATAAAGATATTAAATAGAAATCAGGCAATAATTGTGAAAACACATGATTAAACAGTTATAACTGTGTTTCATGCATTCAAATTGATTTCACAATACTTTATTACAATATTGGATATGAAATTCGATTAGTTAGTTCGCAATATACGTTATATTTTTTTTTACAGGTTACTTAAATTATTACAAAATTCTTATACTTTAGATATACTTCATTCAGATATACTTTAGATACTTTTATTTTTAGAACAAGCAATAATTCCTTCCTTGGTGTCGAAATTAATCAGTTTTAAAAAAAATGCAAGTGAGTACCTACGTTGTCTATTGATGTCGACCAACTATGGTAGTCGATAGTTCATCAAAGCAGGTGTTAGGTGAACCCAAATGACAGGGAGTTCTCTACATTAATTGAACACGATTTCTGACAGAATCATATCGATCAGAAACACTTACCTAAATACACTAGGTCACCCTTGAAACTAAGCTAAGCAGATAACTCAGTTGCCGATCGATTCGGATTGTTATCTTGTATTTCTCGTACATAACACGAGATAATAAACCGAATCGGTCGACTACTGACTTATCGAAAAGGATCGGTGGGCCTACTACGAAAAACTAACGTCTATGTTTCGGATCAAAACGTAACAACGACCAAAATCAACTTATAAAATACTAGCTGTGTCCTCACGGCTCCGCCCGCGTAAGAAGTTTCATTCCAGTTATAAATATAGCCTATGTTACTCAGTGATAATGTAGCTTTCTAATGGTAAAAAAAAATTTGAAATCGGTCCAGTAGTTTTTAAGTTTATTCGTTACATACAAAAATACAAATCTTTCCTCTTTATAATATTAGTATAGATAACACATAACATAACACCACGCCTCTATTTCCCGAAGGGTTAGGCAGAGGTGTATAGTAGCACCCTCATTTCGCCGTTACATTTAAGTCCTATGTCATAGGGGGCCAGTCTATTGCCATCAACCGGGCACAAATCCAGACTCCGGGCTGCCACTGAGGAATTCCACACGGAAAAACCCAATAACACTTTGCCCGACCTGGGGATCGAACCCAGGACCTCAAGATCAGCAGTCGCGCTTGCCACCACTAGACCAACGAGGCAGTTATAAAATATACTATCAAAATATTGTCAATCAACGAACTACTAGTTGTCAATTAACATTTGGGAGTAAACGAAAGACAAATGTCAAATCGCGAAAAACTAATCGATCGTCGGATCCGAAACACTTTCATGATTGGAAAACGTGAGATCTGTCAGCCGTAACATTGTAGTTCACTTTTCGGGGTAGACCCCTTGAAATGTGGTGGGGGAAAGCAGAACGATCGTAGCAGGCATTTAAGGCTGGAAATCCACCAGAGCTGTGCGAGGAAAATGACTGTGTAATGCGAAAATGTGTAGCGAGGATGTGAAACGGTGTGATCCTTTCTACCAGAGCTGTGCGAGGAATGCGTAATGTGTAATTCGTAATGTGTTAATGTGTACAAATGAGCCGTGGCGGGAGCGGTACACATTCCTCGCAACACATCCCTTCAACACATTCCTCGCAACACATTCCTCGCAACGCATTTCTCGCTTGTTTTGTATGAACAAAGACCTCGCACTGCTAGACCAATATCCACCAGGGTTGCGCAGAGCGAAGCTAGGTAAATGAAGTGATTCTCTTGGTGGTTACAAAACACATTCCTCACTACGCAGCTTAGCACAGCTTTGGTGGATGCTCAGCCTAAAACCCATAACAAAAGCTTCCTCAATCTATCACACTCGATCCACGACGTTTTTTTGCGAATTGCGGCCATTTTAGATCATGTTCCACCAAGTTCATTGTACTGTGGCCCGCAGTTTGAATCCGTAGTGATTGCATGATTTTCGACACTCAGCCCATTCGTGACCGAATCGGTCTTGTCTGTGTTTCAGGCTGGTGAGAGTTTGTAAATTATTATCTTTTTATTACGTCTGTACCAAAGACTACAATAATATTATGGTCTGTACTGATAAAAGAAAGTTTTTGTGAATAAAAGAGAGTACTTTCGATCTGGATTTCGATTTAATAACAGAGTTTTGCGATTGCATTTCATTCACTCGATTCAAAAGGCTTGCAGCAGTGGCGTAGCTAGGTAACCAAAGGTCCTGGGGCAATAAATAAACTAGGGCCCCAACTAAACTATTTAAAATCGTTTGTTCCGTATTCGTCGTTTCCCGAATTCGACGTAATCCAGATTCGTCGTAATACAGTCGAATCCATAATAAAATTAAAAATCAAATATAAATTGTAACTTATTTTAATGAACAAATTAAAACTATTTTATGAAAATTATACAAGAAAATTATCTATTTGTTACCGTTCAAAAAATACAGTCCTGTGACAGACACACAGACAAATAAGTTTCCATTATTAAAGTCGCGTTCCTGGAATCTGGTTTATTTATATTCTGAATGTGGGACAAATTTTCACTAGTTCAATTTATAGTACCTATGTAAGTCAGAGTCGCTATGCCACTGCTTGTCAGACTCTGAAGTATTTATTTCAGAAAAATGTTGTAAAGCAAAAAAAGACCACTGCCGCCCCACCCCACCAGTCTGGCGCAAACTTACAAGCGCATTTCTTAGGTTTTTTTTCTATCTATTTTATCTTGTTTTATCCAACGAAGCAGTTATGTAGTACCTACCTACCTAGATAACTGCCTCGTTGGTCTAGTGGTGGCAATCGCGACTGCTGATCATGAGGTCCTGGGTTCGACCTCAGGTCAGGTAGTGTTATTGGATTTTTCCGTTAGTAATTTCTCAGTAGCAGCCCAGAGTCTGGATTTATGTCCTGTTAATGGCAATAAGCGCGCCGCCTATTACATGGGACTAAAAAATTATTGGCTAAACGAGGGTGTACTAAAAACACCTCTGTCGAACCCTTCGGGGAATAAAAGGCGTGATGTTATGTTCTACATAAGTACTACTTTTTATCCCACCGACAACATACTTCAATTGTCTCCAACAGCTATTAAGGCCACCTCGATTGAACTCCATTCGGAAGCAGTTAGCACGTCTCTTAAGTTCTTAACCCTCTGGTTCTATCGCAAATTACTGACACTTATTCAGTGTTATTGGCACGCATTTTAATACAATCAACCAGTTGACAGCCATGAGAAACCGCATGGAAATCAGTTCAGTGGCCCAGTCGAGTGAACGTGCTAAAGGCACACGTAGATCATTCTACAAATTGCTTTTGTTTTTTGTCTGCAATATGTTCGGTAGATTTTGGTGTATAGATATTGCCGTAATTATATAGCTTTAACTGCCTCTTTGGTCTAGTGATGGCAAGCGCGACTGCTGATCGTGAGGTCCTGGGTTTGATCCCCACGTCGGGCAAAATGTTATTGGGTTTAACCGTGTGGATTTCTCAGTAGCAGCCCGGAGCTTGGATTTGTGCCCTATTACATGGGACTTAAACATAACGGCGAAATGAGGGTGTTACTATACATCTCTGCTCAACCCTTCGGGGAATACAGCATTTATGTTTATATAGCTTGGTAGATGGATTGGGGACTGCGGCAGTCAGTATTCTGGCACTTATTCCGCAACCGCAGAAACACGTCACGTAGGAGAGGCAGTCTCCTTTGTATGACAGAAAAGAAATAGAACGTCTAGACTAGGGTTTGGGAATTCCCGACAACTTCAAAGTCCCGGGACACGAGATAGCTTACAATCAAAGTCCCGGGAATTCCCGGGACTTCGAGAATTTTAAGTTATAGCTTTTGTTTTTTTTAAGAGGCCGTTTTTTGAAGAATTTTAATTGAGTTAATTTCTGATGAAACGTATTAAAAAAAACATTTTTTTGTAAAAATCTACATTTATTAAACAGAAAACTAAATCTTAATAACTTTAACGCTAATTGCAGTCTTAATAATTGCTTTGTTTATTTCTTTTAATCACACACATATTCACTTTTAAGCAGTTAAATCTTATAGTTATAAAACGAACTTAGTTAAAAATCATAATACTATTTCTTAATAACTTTACTAGGTATCTATTATCTAGTAATTCTAGCATCTAATCACAATATTTTTAATTCTCATAATCACTTTGTTTCATAATTAAATATATTGTGAAATAAATAAATAATGAATATTGTGTTGTGTACTCAGTAGTTACGTAGTGGACCTAATAATTATTCATTAAACTAACAGATAGCGCTAGACTCCTTCAATTATTTGAAAATAAAAATAATTACATAAAAATTTCGACAATCTTGTCTCGTCTCGAATCTCGACCCGAAAGTCCCGGGACTCGAGACAACTAAAATTACGAAAAGTCCCGGGATTCGAGACACGAGACGTCCCGGGACCCAAACCCTAGTCTAGACGCAAAGGCTTAGCAATAGAAACCTCTTATCTGTCTATTAATAATAACTACAACTGGGATTAACCTTGGTGCCAAACACGACAGATAGGTAATATTTATCTTAGTCACAGTAAGCCATGCAGGAGGTGAATCCGATCCCGGATCGTAACATTCGTAACCTCTGACTTTTCGGAATAATGTGCGGATTAAAATTCGATTATCACTTGCGTTAACATTGAAGGAAAACATCGTGAGGAAACTTAAGAGCGCACCGGACTAGCGTGGCGGACTAAGGCCTAAACCGTTCTCACTTTGAGAAGAGAGTCATGCCCAGCAATGGGCAGTCATGGGCTTATTACGCTATGCTTATTGGTTATATATTAAAACGCTTATCTTGACAAACTAATTTGGTAAACCATACCACCAATCACCAAATTGCGTGATAAAAATATTCTTTCATTATCTCTATGATTCATACTAACTGTAAAGGTAAATGAATGTAGGTACAATATGCAGCTCGCTTTACCGTCGCCGTTGCTGCGCGGCGTGACGGTCGCCATTCTTAATTTAGTTGATTACCAAAGCATGAAAATTGACGTTTGATTGGCTTAATTACTTGTCACAATCATTTGTTTTTGTTTGTAATTCTAATAGAACCTGGGAGTCTACTTACATATTGAATGTAAGTAGATGCTGCATTGGCGTACTTCCCGTCCTGGGTATGATTCTAAAGATTTTTTGCAATGGAATTCTTAGTTGAATTGTGTAACTACAATCTAAAAGGGTAGGTATGTTAAGGTTCTGCCGGAGTTGCGGTGCTTGCAATAGTGTATCCCGTGACCCCGGCCATAGGTTAGAAGGAGGGACAGGGTTGGTTTTTAGCCGGTAAGAATCCGGCAGACATCCTCGCCTTCCCCGGTCGAGGGACATCCATGAGGATTTTCCAACGAAAAAAAAAGCTATGTAGGTATGTAAGGTTGTACTTAGAGCCGTACGGTGTGTAATCCACATTTCACTAATCACGGAATCAGATCATTTTGCTAATTCCGTGGTTTACGCAAAAAAGTGAGACTACAACATTACAGTAAGAGCGAAATAACTTAGCCGCCTCGAACATAATGCTTTCCAAACTTTCACGCATGTACCTACACACAGAAAGAAAGCAATTATTATAAAAACAATCAAATCAATTTTGCTGATAAATGGCCAGTCCTAAGCTAATGTTAATTAAATGATGAATAAAAGCCATTTAGTTCCTAAAAAATCTGCGCCACCACCTGCACGAAGTTCAGGGCAGTCAAGACATTTCGGCCGTACATATTCTGGCTACCCATTATGGCGTCAATATATAATGTTGTATCACATGTCAACGTCATACAAAATATTATACGTTGCCACTATCCCCTATAGTCTCCGTAATATACGCTCCGACCCTGGGCCTAAAACAATAAATCCCGAACAATACAAACACGCTCGCTTCGTAATCTCAATCTTTTGTCTGTAATAGAATCTTCCAATACATGTTGTCCTTGTCAATTGATACTAAGACAACACAGTCTGGGCCCTTGACCGTTGTCTCTGACGCCCATTAAGGAAACCGTGACGCGTGACCGACTAAAGTTAGCTTACTTTGTTAATTAAAATTAATAACGGCTGGGTGATTTGAGGGTTAGAAAAGTGAGTAAATCCTCCTTCCTTTGAGCCTTCTTCGCTGTAAAAGAGTCAACTTTTGGAAAGCAGCCAAATCTATTGTGACTTTTGACATTATTCTTGTGGTAAGCCACGACCCTTGAAGTAGCAGATTGGATTTGTATGCCTAACTCATTTTAGGGGCAGACGAAAGTTTAATTGGATTTTTTTTAAAGTAGCTTTGTAGTTTTATGTTTAATTAATATAGAAAAAATTGTGTGTTTTGGGTGCAATATTGCAAATCTTTCACTGTAATACCAGCATCAGCGAACAGTGTATCTGTCTAACACTTCCATATGTTGATACATATGGAAATGTTCTGCCTTCAGGATTTGTAGGGCGCGAAGTTAATGGTTCAGCCATTTTCGAATCTTTAACTAAAACTAATTTGAAGCTGGTAAACCACTAGGTGATGCCATTTTCGAACGAAGTGAAAAAAAATTAAAAACTGTCAAATTCCTTGCGATTTGCCGCCATAATAATAACAATTTAATGAATAATTTTACTATCATTTTTCACTGCGGTCCAAAGTGGCGCTGCCTAGCGGATTTTTCGCCTCAAATTAGCCTCCATTGTCAAAACAATTCATTTCCTTTGCTAACTCTAACTCTATGGAATGTCTAACCATAACACTGACATTCCCAACATTTATCACTGGAGAATCTTTTTTTGTCTCTGATTGTATTGTGCTAATGTCCAAAGCTAAGCTGACCCCATTTTACCTGTCATTCAACGAGCATTGTCTTTTACTCTCAATAGACGCCTCTATGTAGAACAAGACAATTTGTGAAGCGTATTAGGGACTTAGCACACTTGCCTGCAACAATCATTAGGTTACAAATAAAAAAAATCGTTTTGAACAATAAATACATACTTAGCGAAAAGCTCTCAACAATTTGTCTTGTTTTTCATAGGTGAGGTTCTTTACATGTTATATCTATCTATGTATTTCAATTTACTAGTTATATCCAGAACTCCCATCTACCCACTTCTGGGTGTACTCCTCCTTTCGCTTATACAACCCGTTTCTGACTATTATTTAGGCTCAATTCCGGGCTCTGATTGCACCTGGGAATATTCTAACAGAAAATCCCAATTCATTTCGACCGGGTGACCCGACGAATGACCACAACACCAATGAGGCGGCTAAAAAGAGTTTCTTTAAAAAAATCTTTTTTTTCGAATGTTGCAGCGAGCTTTAAAATTGTGCCAGTGTATACGGGCTATTAGAAAGATATTCAAAGCCAATGTTTCTAATGACGTAATTTGTAGCCAGTGTCAAAATATTATAGAACATTGTTGTTGTACTTACTGCACGTAATTGCACCGCGTTGTTGTTTGATGAACCAAAACTGTAGGTTAACGTAGCAATACTTCGCTCTTGTTTGGTCAGTTTGGAGCTGACGTGAGAAGCTATTTGGGAGTATTGTTTTTATAATGGTGCGTTAGGTTGCTTCATACTCTTTAAAAAAAATGTGCTTTTCGAAGGATAATGTGCATAAATTACCAAACATTATTACGTCTTGTTTCGTCGTAGTCGTTATTGGTAGGTATCGATTCTGTTGCACGCTTTGACAGGACTAAACTAAAGGTGTTTGTCTCTTTTGTTTCAATAGAAAAAGAAAGTGACAGTTGCGTTTAGTCTAGTTTAGTACTGTCAAAATGTGCTACAAAATCGACACCACTGTCTGAATTTGGGAGAATCTGCTCTTTATAAACTTGATCGATTAGCTTCATTAGCAAGAGAGATCCGATCAGTTCCGATAAACTGCTCGAGTTGTGTTCCCGCGAGTTTCTGATTGAATGCTTCTTCTTTCTTTTCATCTGGTTAGTGACTAACCTAGTGTCAGAGTTTATGCCGCCCATGGGCCTCTGAATTGGCTTCACATGCCGTCGAGAAATATCTCTCAGGTCACAGGCATGCCGGTTTCGTCACGATCTATTCCTGTACCGTTTTAAAGCAAGATTAGGGTGATAATTATACAATCACACCAAAGGCTATCACTGCTATTAAAATGATTGAATGCCAGAACAGCTGAAAATCGCAGCTGTTCTCTGCAAGCTTCGAGTAATAAGGTATTTGTTGCAGTATGACGTTAAGATGGATACTGCCTGCCATGCCTGCTATGAAACGCTGAGAAGAGATACACCCATATTCTAAGACGATCCTCCAAAACTATTTCGACTCATACTCGACTCAGGACGGCCTCGAAAACACCTACAAAATTGTATTCTTTGTCGCAATTCCGAGTGAACTTTGATGTTCCTCGACTAAGGGGTCCTCAAATGAGTCGAGGTAGAGTGGAGTCATTACGTCATAATTTGAATTATCTGCATCGCGCCAATAACGCCGCGATAAATAGTTGTAAGGATTATCGTAAGCATATTCGATAAAGTCTTCAAAATTCATTTTTGTTCCATACGAACTTTGACACTTCCTTCCTTAAGGTAGGTTCCGAGGTACCTTGCGTTTGACAGATGATTCCTTACCTCGACTGAGGAAAATTTTCGAGTTGAGGACGGTTATGTCAACTATAACTACCGATGGTAGTGAGAAAGGCTGAGTCGAGGTGGAGTCGAGTCGAGTAAGTTTTGGAGGAACGTCTTAGAATATGGGTGATAGACTTGCATCATAAAATTATTCGAATAGTCTAAAGGCCGCTATCTTCCAAATGTGCATTGATTAACAATCAAAAACCTATTAAACTGCTAACGTCTCTGTGTCTACTTGAACATAATGGGGAACTTTGATTTTAATTCATAACAATAAAGATAAATCTTGCATCGTTAAGTCACACTGACCATAACAATGACAATTTATCGAGTGCCTACCGATCGGTCCAAGGTCCATTCGGGTTGTTATTCTAACATTAGTAGAAAGTCGCGAATGATAGTAAACTTCCGTATGTACTCCGTGAATCACTCCCATTAATCGATTTTTTACTAATCTGTGGTTTTACTCGGCTTCAATCACGAATAGGGCTGCCCCTGATCCGATTTTGTACGGATTATCCGATTTTATGTTATTTCTGTGAATGCAGTGCACAAAAAACTTGTTCATTTTATTAATATGTTTTTACTGAATTCAGATATTCATTAAATATGAAAAATATTGTTTTATCATGATTTTGGCACTGACTGCACGCTCTACACCCTTGCCCAGCTTGATAATTTGAGGAAAAACGGCGCAATTTTTTAGAAAATGCCCAGTACCTGTCGAACATATTCGTTACAGGATAGTTGTTACCTCAAAGGCTCAAACCTGACGGGTTCATCAAAAGAGGAGATGACGAAGTCGTATTTTTTTTTGCTGAGATGAAAATTTTGCATCCCTAATCACAGAGCGAATCAAAGCCGGGAGGCGTAACGAAGTTTTTACAAAAAGTTTCCAACTCGTGGGTGCACCAAACGTGACTGCCGCTAATCGCAAAAAAAAAATACAAAATGGACGCCGTTGTCGTGAAAATCAATAAAAGGCGGCAAAAAGGCGGGTAAACATTTTTGAGGTTATGTTTTGGTAATTTTGAGACAATGTAGTGGCATTAATACGTACTTTAGGTACGATAGAGTCTTGGCTATTTATTTTCCTAGAGCTCTATGAACTATATAGAAGCTTTTACCTACAACGTATACATACATGCATAATTAGCCCATTACTGTCTCACTGCTGGGCGCGACCCTTTTCACAGAATGAGAAGGGTTTAAGTCTTAGTCCATCACGCTGACCTGGTGCGGGTTGGCAGACTACTCACAACATTAAGATCTTTATGGAGCCTTCAGCTGTGCAGGTTTCCTCACGAAGTTTTTCCTTCACCGTGAACGCAAGTGATAATCAAATTCAAACAAAAAAACACAACTACGAATATACAAAACTATAGTATCTAGAATCCACCTGTACATGAACACCAACACTCGTAAAACCACCACTCGTAAAAATAACACTCTTTACTAATATTATAATGCTGAAGAGTTTGTTTGTTTGTTTGTTTGAACGCGCTAATCTCAGGAACTACTGGTTGGAATTGAAAAAATCTTTTTTGTGTTGGATAGTCCATTTATCGAGGAAGGTTATAGGCTATATAACATCACGCTACGACCAATAGGAGCGGAGCATAAATGAAAAATGTTGCATAAACGGGAAAAATGTCCACCCGTGCGAAGCCGGGACGAGCCGCTAGTCCTATAATATATTTCGGGAACATTGCCCTTTACATAGGTCGTAATCACACAATGATCCTAACCGTCGGTATTTCCAATCTAAATAAGCTGAAACAAAAGCTATTTGCGATCAGATATATTAGCTCCTGTTGTTGATAGGAAGGCAACTGATAGTTAAAATGTTTTAGTACGTATAGTTTGTGGCGGCCATTGCTTGCGGTAGGTCAGTGACCGATGGGTTGAATTGATTGGGTCCCGGGAGCACCGAGTGGAGTGAGTAGATGTCGATTTGTAGACCTAAATGTTCCGATTATATTAGGAATAAATACAGCTGTTTCACGGTAAGGGATTAACTGGTATTTAACGTGTGGTCAAATTGTCTAGTGGTGGCAAGCGCGATTGCTGATCGTGAGGTCCTGGGTTCGATCCCCAGGTCAGGCAAAGTTTTATTGGGATTTTCCGTGTGGAATTCCTCAGTAGCAGCCCGGAGTTTGGATTTGTGTCTGGTCGATGGCAATAGATTTACCCCCTATTACATGAGACTTAAACATAACGGCGAAATGAAGGTGTTACTCTTTACACCTCTGCCTAACCCTTGGGGGAATACAGGTGTGATATTATGCTAACTCAGTTCTCAGAAGTTCTTTTAAAACAGCAGTGATAGCCTAGGGTGTGACCGTAGGACTGCTAAGTCATAGGTCTCGAGTTCTAACTGAAGGCACGCACCTCTGACCTTTCGGATTCATGTGCTTGTCACTTGCTTAAAAACGGTGAAGGAAAACATTGTGAGGAAACCGGCATGCCTGAGAGATATTTCTCGACGGCTTGTGAAGCCACATCAGAGGCCCATGGGCGGCATAAACTCTGACACCAGATTAGTCACTAATCACACGAAAAGAAGAAGTTCTCAGAAAGCGGTAGACCTAGGGTTGCCAACCGTACTCTAAAATAGAGTATTGTACTCTATACCATGTAGGCGTACTCTATAATCTATAACACTAATAGAGTATGCTGAAATACTCTTTTTTACACAATGTTTACTATACTAGTGCCAGTCATGTAATATCATGCAAACCCATTATCATAACCAAAAAAGTACGAAAAGATACCTTTTTAAAAATATAAAATAAATGATACTCTTTTTTGGAAGTCCGTACTCTTTATTTACCTTCTTAGAAATCAGACATACTCTATTTCTTCTAATAAAAGTTGGCAACCCTAGGTAGACCCCCTATTTAGTCATTTCGGTTATGAAAATAATAACATGAATTGACATTATACAGAATAGTAATAAATTCAAGATAACGATGGGTTCTATTTTCGTTACATACAGATAATTTCTGTTTGATTTATGACTACAAGCGGTGAATAAACTATTACGTATTGATTCTGCAATTAATTGTAACGGTTCCTATGGTCGGTTCCTATTTTTGCCTTGTAATATACCGCCCCCAATGTTTATCGTGGGAGTTGTAAGTGCTTAATGAGGCATAACTATAGGAATATTTCGTGAAAATTTGCGGCATCATACCTAAACCACATTCCCGTTGCCTAGTAACCTCAGTTTTAGAAGATTGTTATGGTCAATAGTGGACTGCCCACTAAAAAAGAGAAAAATATAATTTAAAAAAATGTTTTGTATGCACTTGTGAAAAGTCGAAATAATTGTGCACGGTTCTAATTTTTCGTTATCTGTGAAGAAAAATTGGAAGGAAACTTCATGGTTATTTGATTTGTTGTTGTGGTTGTTTATTTGATAAATAGTCTTCATTATGTACGTACATCTGTGTATTTACCTATTGAAGAAACAGGTATTTTATTGAAGTAACTCCGAAAACAATTATTAGACAATTACTAAACAATTAAATGATGGTAACCGCTCCGTGTAAAATACTGGTATTCAGCGGCATCTGGTTAGACTGGAAGCTGACCACAACATAGTTGGGAAAAGGCTAGGCAGACCGATTAATTACTAAACAATTACTACTTAGCAATTCGCTAGATTTACTAGTTTCGCTTGAGATTCATTCACCTGCACTATTAGGTAGGTACTTTGTAATAAAAATAAGCATTGACACGAAATATTTCACAACTTAAAGATTATATCACACGAAAATCGCACACATAAGTAAAAGCCAATAAATTAAGATAAAAACATCATTGATGGCATCTGTGATTTATGCGAACGAATCAAATTGTGGTACAAAGCTATCCCGCGACCGGTTGCCGGTTGCTATAGCGACAGCCCGCGACCGATCGATACAGCGCGTAAACACAACTCTGCATCTCTGTGACTTTTTCATTCAATAAATTGTGGGTTTTATTTACCTTCTATAGCTATACGAGAATAGTTTCTACCGTAGTTGTAGTGAAAAGATCACGCCTGTATTCCCCGAAGGGTTGGACAGAGGTGTATAGTAACACCCTCATATCGCCGTTATGTTTAAGTCTCATATAATAGGGGGCGAGTCTATTGTCACCAACCGGGTACAAATCCAAACTCCGGGCTACTACTGAGGAGTTCCACACGGAAAGACCTAGTAATACTTTGCCCGACCTGGGAATCGAACCTAGGACCTCACGATCAGCAGTCGCACTAGCAACCACTAGACCGACTAAGCAGTCACTAGACTAACGAGGCAGTCTATGTTAGAGTATACATTAATCCTTACTTCCTTCAACTTACAAAATTCATGAATTAACCAAAAGTATCTCACAATAATATATCTGAGTTTGGTATAATTACATTGAAAACTAAATACTTAAGATAATGCCGCCTAAAATAATAAGTTACACATCAAGTTTCGACATAGAGTGGGCGCGTGTGGGCAGGCCAGTTTGAAGTAACCAATTCAACAGAATCTTGTACTTTCGGCTATCAAGGATACGGTTATTTATTAGTTTACTTGCCGTATTTAGTTAACTAAGTGGCAGTTAGATTTAGAAGTGGAAGTGTGGACAGAATTCAATTGATTTTGTTAAGTACCTACCTAACGTCGAATTTTCTGAATCTGTTGTAACGGAGCCGAATTTACAAGCTTTTATTTAATTTGCAATGGTTGTATGTATGTTCACTTTAAATCTTGCAACTTTTGCAAGCGAGATTTACAATTTTATGAAATACCTAGGTATACATTTTTTCTTAGAATTACTTGTGTCAAGATCAAGTTGCATTGTATTGTATTCTTGTTTATTTAGTATCTCACGACAATCTTTTATATCATATAAATTAATTAATTGTATAATATAATAAATTGATGGGTTTTATTTGATTTAGAGCATTTGAATGTGTTTTTGTACTATTCATTTAAATGATTTTTGGAGGTTCCAAAAGACTTCATTCGCTCCAGTTTTCCTTGGTATTTCATGCTATTGATATATCTTCAGCTATCAGCTAAAAATATGAACTAATAATACATCAGAGTATACACACCATGTATGAAATACTCACATCCACTCCCATCAAAAATGGTAAAAATGTGAAAACCGATTCATTTTGAAGGAAAAGTTATGTTGTTAAAAGTTTTTAATTAAATTTTAATCAATGGTTGGTCCGCTGGTCCTCACGTCCCCGGGTAATGTCCCCGGAGTTATAACAGATTTTAAAACCAGACACATTTCTGAAATACTTTTGTCTGGCGGATCCAAATTAGCACCTAAAATTCAGTCATTCCTGCTGAAGATATTCCAATGACTTTCTGCATCATCATCATAATGCAACCTATTACTGTCCCACTGCTGGGCATGAGCCTCTTTTAAGAATGGATTCAGGTCTTACCGTACTACGCTGGCTTAGTCCAAGTTGGCGAACTACACACACCATCGAGAAGTATTTGCCGCCCTCTCAGGTGAACAGGTTTCCTCACGATGTACCTATCCCTTCACCGTTAACGCAAGTGGTAATCAAATTCTAATCCGGACATTAATTCGAAAAGTCAGACCCTCCTGCATCGAAGGAAATCGCTCAACCGTTAGACCAGAGGTTATCAAACTTATTTCATCTACCGCCCACTTTGAAAATCAATTAATTAATCAGCGCCCCTAATTTTTGTTTTACTTTACCACATCTTAAAATCCACAATGACATTAAATACTTTAATTAATTAAACTAAATTTAAAGAAATTTCTGGGCCCCTTACCACCCCCCTCTAGGCCTCCAGCGCCCACAAGGGGGCGTTATCGCCCACTTTCAGAAAGACTGCGTTAGACTATCACGAAAAATCTCTACTTACTTATGTAATTCTATTCAACCTATTTCTGTCCACCACTAACAATAGGCCTCCTATCTTAAACGCGATTTTGTCCAGTTCCTAACCTCTCTCATCCAACCCCCGCCCCGTAATCATCATGACGTCATCCTGACATTGTATTGAAGGTCCTTCACTGTGGTCCTTCACTGTCGTCCTTCTGTCCATCCCACCACACATACACCATGTATTATCGTATCAATGTACTACATAACATCACGCCTGTCTTCCCCCAAGGGATGGGCAGAGGTGTTTTAGTAACACCCTCGTTTTGCCAGTTATGTTTAAGTCCCATGTAATAGGGGCGAGCCTATTGCCACTAATTGGCCACAAATCTAGACTCCGGGCTGCTACTGAGCAATTCCACACGGAAAAACCCAATAACACTTTGCCCGACCTGGGGATCGAACCTAGGACCTCACGATCAGCAGTTGCGCTTGCCACCACTTCACTGACGAGACAGTCCAATGTATTAATTATGTATAAATGTATTATGTAACATAATTTTCCGAGATTTTCCTTGTTTGTACGTTATATACTTTCACTTTCTGCGATACGTCTCGCATTGCGGATTATGTACTTAATAAGTCGATACAAGTTGGCATGGTCTCTCTATACTTTCCTTTAAATAACTGTACAAATTGACTTTAGTATTCACATATAGCAAACCATAGCATCACGCCTCGTACCCAGAAGCGTACGGCAGAGGTGTTTTTATAGACTCGTCCCCTGTTACATGGGACTTAAACATAACGGCGAAATGAGGGTGTTACAATACACCTCTACCCAACCCTTCGGGGAATACAGCGTGATGTTATGTTATGTTATATAGAATGTTTATATTCCAGATCTGAATGTTCTGGTCTATCCATCACTCCTTTCCTAGTCAACGACCTAGCAATTTCCTATCAACTGCTACTTTCGAAATGCCCTAAAGATTTTACATAATAAATTGCGATAAATACATTAAAATCGTTAGAAACTGCGTCGATTACCTGGTGACAGCGAGCAATAGTGTGCACCCGACCTGTATTTACGTAAACCCCGAGTGTCTGTGCCGATGTTAAACTCGATAACTGGGGGCATACTACGTGTTTAAGGAAATAAAAGGACGAATCATCTGTAATTGAAAAAAATAAAAACTGTTGTGACGGGGACAGAGTTTTAAGTTTATAACATACTAGCGACCCGCCCCGGCTTCGCACGGGTGCAGTGTAGATACTAATTTGGGGCATATAAACCTTCCCCTTGAATCACTCTATCTATTGCTGAAAACTGCATTAAAATCCGTTGCGTAGTTTAAAAGATCTAAGCGTACAGACAGCGGTAGCGACTCTGTTTTATACTATGTAAAGAAGATAACATCAAGCCTTATTCTCCGAAGGGCTCGGCAGAGGTGTAATAGTACAGCCTCGTTTCGCCAGTCCCATGTAATAGGAGGCGAGCCTATTGCCATTAACCAGGCTCAAATCCAGACTCCAGGCTGCTGTGAAATTCCTTATGGAAAATTGTCCGACCTGGTGATCGTACCCAAGACCTCATACTCTAAAATCGCGTTCGCGACCACTAGAACAACGAGGCAGTCTAGTCTAGGACAAAGTTTTATTGAAAATATTTTAATGTCTCGCGTTCCCCGGCCATAATATAATGTTCCTTCTTCCCGATTACATCATTATTAGAGTTGTGTGATTCGGACCGTAGGTAGACACTCCACGTATAAAATTTTGGCTTTATGATCAAGTAGTGTTGATCCTAAACACACAGCATCACTTACAAAATCAGTTTTTGATTAATTAAAAATTACAGCTAGGTATCTTCTTCTTCTTTTCGTGTGGGTAGTGACTAACCTAGTGACAGAGTTTATGCTGCCCATGGGCCTCTAACTTGACTTCACATGCCGTTGAGAAACATCTGTCAGGCATGCCGATTTCCTCACGATGTTTTCCTTCACCGTTTTTAAAGCAAGTGATATTAATTATACAATACGCACATGAATCTGAAAAGTCAGATGTGCGTGCCTTGGGTTCGAACTGGAGACCTATGACTTGGCTGGCCGACGAACACACCACTAGGCTATCACAGCTTTTTACAGCTTCCTAAAGTGAACAAAATAAAGCAAATAATGGAAAGGAATGACAGATATTATATAAGTCCTTTCCATCATCCAAGTCAAGCAAAACAGTCGAATTGTTTTTGTGGAAAGCCGTAACGGGCATGAAGTATTTCACTGAAGGCCTTTGACTTGTAATTTTCACGCAAATTTTCTTCGTTGCGAATTAAAGGTAAAGCTATCTAGATTAACCGCAAACCGATTTCACGGAGTCATTCGATTCGTCTCAGAAGATGTAATAGACGAAAAATAACGAGAAAAAGAAAATTACGAATTACTACTAAATCAGACAATATTTTTTGCTCTGGTAACATTACATTACACATTCTAGCATTATTACGTTGCCAGAGCAAAAAATATTGCCTGGTTTAGTAGTAATTCGTAATTTTCGGAATATTCCCATTTTCGTAATTACCCTAAAACACTATGTAAAAAAATAAGTGGTAGGGGTAATTCTCGCTTTTTTCAAAAGTTTTATCATATTATAGAAATCTTTGTTTTTTTACACCTTGGACATATTTTTTGTTATTTTTAAGTAATACATATAGGTAGTTACCTATTTTGTTTTTTTTTTATGTGGTCATATAATAAAACAAGATCTCATAAAACCAAACTAGTTGTGGATGTTTTCAACGACATAATACATAACTTTAAAAGAGACCTTGATCTCTGAGTTTGTTTCGGTTTTTCTTCTCAGAGCTAGTCAGATAGGAAACGCCGGCACCATCTAGTTTAAAAAAAACATTACAATTGACTTGTAAACATTTTTGTAACAGAATAATTTACAGAAGTAAAAATCATTTGTCATAGGTCCCTGAGGTCAATTATAAATCTTCCTAAAATCCCTAATCATCCGATATTTCAAATAATTTCAGTTCGTGGACTCAAAGTAGACCTCTTTGGACGGCTGCCTGGGCATGGCGACCGGTTCCCACGGTTTACAGCGTTATAATATATCTGGTCGAGCAAGCAGTTTGCATGCCTGTCCTATCCCAGTCACTTGTTCGGCGTGAATGTAATACCGTGGTTTTCAACCATTGGCGGCCGTGCGAGATTATTGTAATTATAAGAACTTTTAGCCTGATAAAGATTTATGCTAGGAGTTTTGTGGTTGTGATTGCAAGGCACTGTTGTTATTTTGAAATCATAGAGAAGACTTTGATAGATTATGCTGTGAAGATTAAACAAAATATGTTTTTACTTGTGTCTATGGTTGTTTATTGAGTAATAGGGTTACTGACTATTGCTTCGTTGGTGTATTGGTGGCAAGCGTGACTGCTGATCGTGAGGTTCTGGGTTCGATCCCCAGATCGGGCAGTGTTATTGGGTTTTTCCGTGTGCAATTCCTCAGTAGCAGCCCGGAGTCTGGATTTGTGCCCGGTTAATGGCAATAGGTTCGCCTTCTATTACATGGGACTTAAACATAACTGGCGAAACGAGGTTGTTACTATACACCTCTGCCTAACCCTTCGGGGATATACGGGCGTGATGATATGTTATGTTATGACTATTGACCTTTGCACAAACACTCATGTTTCCTTTCTTATGAATAGACGCTGAAAATACATCAAAATGTACCACCATGACAACGCTACAAATTTCTTCAACTCCATAAATATGAAAAGATGTAAGCTTTATTTTAAGATTTTATTTGTAAAGACCAGAATTGAAACCTGTTTTTAAATTAATGAGACTTCTTGCGGTTATCATGTTACAAGTAAAAGATATGAATGAAGCCGTATGAGCTTAAATAATGTGGATGTAAGCCAGATTTCCTGTGTCGTTACTGGATATGCACAGATTATATAACGGATTTGGTAAATGCGAGCGAAGCGTTTAATAAGACGCAGGACTATATAATAATAATTGGGTTTCCTCAGTAGCAGCCCGGAGTTTGGATTTGTGCCCGGTTGATGGCAATACCACAAAACAGATAGGTACAGAAGTCAATCTACATACAAGTGCTTTCGAGCAACGCACACATAGACACTGCTCACGGACACGATATCTTGGACTGTTTGGGACTAGAGTGCGAGTGAGTGCGAGCGCGAGTGCTAAGCGCTTAAGAGAGATAGATATATAAATAGAGCGACCGCCGAGCGTAGGTATGAAAAGTGAAGTACATACATGTGTGTGATTGACTTCTGTACCTATCTGTTTTGTGGCAATACGCTCGCCCCCCTATTACATGAGACTTAAACATAAGGGTGAAATGTGGGTGCTACTATACACCTCTGCCCAACCCTTCGGGGAATAGAGGCGTGATGAGGATGAGGATGAGGATGAGGCGTTTATGATTAAATAAATAAAAAAGGCTCTTTAACTTGGGCCACGTTGTATCACCTAAAACTCCTTCTTCATCTGATTATTGCTTTTTCGAAGAGAACAGTGTTTCTGTTGAAGACTCCACAAAGGCCTTTTCCGATACGCTCTTACATTAAAAACATTAACATTATCAGTCCATTACTATCCCACTGCTAGGCACGGACCTCTTCTCAGAATGAGAAGGGTTTAGGCCTTAGTCCACCACGCTGGCCTGGTGCGGGTTGGTAGCCTACACACACCATCGAGAACTTTATAGAGCCCTCTTAGGTGTGCAGGTTGCCTCACGATGTTTTTCCTTCACCGTTAATGCAAGTGATAATCAGATTCTGATCTGCACATGAATTCGGAAAGTCAGAGGTACGGGCTGGGACGAACTAAGACCCTCTTGCATGGAAGGCAAGCGTTCAACCGCTAGGCTATAACTGCTTTACGAATACTGCTATCACTGCTATTGTAATACGCTTTTAAAAGTCGTGAAGTCCATGCTGGGTAACTTATAAAGCCAGCCTATTCTCTCCTGCAAAGCTACTGCCCCCACACAAGGTTTTTTCTTTTTTATTCGTGTATTGGTCGTGTTTGACCCTAGTCTCTACCTGATGGTAAGCGCAGACAGAGTCTAAGATGGAGCACATGAATCCAAGGAACAGGGATATATAGGGATTCCGCTATACCCCTCTGGTTCTCACATACATACGACGGAACACAGTAAACTGCTTAGCGCCGGATATAATGTTCAGGTGGTAGCTAGCCAGGCGGATCATATAGATCCTACCACCAAGCGTGATGGGTTTTGTTGAATCTTACAACACGCGTCTATTCCCAGCGTGCGGTGAGGAAGTTTTATAATTCTAACCCGTCCCCACACGGGGTAAAACCTATTTATTCTTTGTCGCTAGTTATACCTTTGATGGTTAACCGCAAGGCGTGTAACAATAACAACTGACGGCTGATCAACAAGGCTTCGTGCAGTTGAGGTTATCTTTTGGGTGAAGCGAAATATTATGCGATCCTCATACCGCATTGCAGTCAGACCAAGTCGCAACATTTTTATGAAGATTACTTCAGTAAACTTAAAGGAATTGCTCGTGTAAATAAGCAACTGATGGGTTGAGTTTGACCTTTACGTTTAGATCAGAGAGTATTAATTCTTACAGCCGCACTCGTGAATGTTAATGGGTCATTAACTAACGATTCATTAACAGTGGCCAGTATAATGCTGGGAACTCTTAAGCAAACGTTAGTTAATGTTTCATTAAAGTCTTTTAGTGCAGAGGTTAGTGTTATTACGTAGTACGTAGCACTTCACATTGCGTAAATCATTGTTTATCTTGATAAGGATAATCATTTATCGATAAATATATAATTACTTGTCGTGACTGATTGACTGATTCATCAACGCAGAGCCTAAACCACTGAAACTGGAAACATGAAAGGACAGTATGTTCCTTTTGTGACGTAGGCTTCCACTAAGAAAGGGTTTTTGGAAATTCTACCCCTAAGGGGGTAAAACAATAAAGGATGGAAATTCGTATGAAAATTCACGCGGTCGAAGTCGAGGGCTAAGTGTTAGTTTCCTATATATATACTTTTCCTAGATATATCTACCAAATCATTAGTATAGAACGGTGACTATTAAGACGGTTAAGGTAATCATATCCGTTGGAGCTTTTGTCTTTAAACATGCATATAAAGGCGGTTAAATTTTACGCACTAGTCTATTCATAAATTTAAATTTTGTGTGCTTAAATCATTCACCGTTTACGAGGCGATAAATCATTGCAAGGATGAGTTTGTTGCTAGCGTCTTACGTGGAATAATTTTAAGGTAGTCCGCTTTTCGTTCAAGTAAAAAGAAGAACTAACAATATCCAACTTCCTAATTAAGCCACTCGCCTCTGACTATTATTACCATATCACAGGCATTTGCCGCATTTGACAGGCATTTTATAGTCTAAACAGGCGTGCGGCCGGCACTACTCTGAGACAGGCATAAGGGTGCATTCAAAAAGCCTCTATGAGTGACGATACATAAGTAGGTATGTACGGAGCACACTGTGTAGTTAACCCCGTTATCAACCATGCTAACTGCCTAATCTTTTCACGACACGGCATGAGTTATTCTCTTGCCGACATGAGATGAGATCTACAGGCATTTTTCTGTAAAATCAGGCATTTCTTTATTTTATTTTTATTTGAGATGGGTTTGCTCTTGACTCTAGTCTAGGTCAGAGGTGACAGAGACAAAGTCTACGATGGAGTGAACTTACCCAGAAAAAGCCTGTTCACTCTAACTTTGAAGAGATTCGGGTTGTATGGTGTGACGGGTGGTGGCTGACTGGCGAGGGTCCAGGCCTATAAAAGGTCGGGCACACTGCAGATCAGCCCTCTCGCGCGGCTGCAGTAGCCAAGCTGTGTTCACCTATTCAAGAAGACCCTGGACTCCTCGCATTGTACGAACCACGCCCTGTTGATATATTTGTAATTCTTAATTAAATAAGTATATATAGTGTACGATTACAAGTGTTATTCTTTATCCTCCCGTAAGTACACGCCTGCTAAATTTTATGTGCACATACTAGTTGAGGGTTGACTCCTAAAGCCACCCTAAAGTGTTACAATGGCGCTCTAGACAGACATTCCTCCATTTTGAAATGGTAATCCTAGACTTAAAACCATTTTTGTATCTTATCGAGCAGCGAAAGTATTCTATTTAAACTTTTCCCCCGACAAACAAAACACATAAGTAGAAAAAACCTCGGACCTATGTTTTGCCATAGAAATATTTATAGCAAAAAAAGTACTTTCCTTACAATAATTCCTAGTATTCACGCGCCTCGTCTAGCGGACGTCCGGCTATCCATCTACGCCCTTCGATTACTCACCGGGGATATGGATTCCAAACGGTAATGACGCCTTTGTTTTGTGGCCTTCGAAGGATGGTAATGACGGGTATACTTGACACTTGATTGTTTGATATTATTTGTCGGCCATTGTGGAATCTTGTTGATTTTGATACTTGATTCGTTTGAAGGTGAAATTATTTTCTCTGTGAATGTGTGTGATAGTGGGATTTATTATGAATAGCATTACATCCAGTAGCGTGCATTGGTTTTCGGACTAGGTAGGCAGGCACTAGCGATGTCGCCTTTCAGTTATACACTTAAGCCCATTTCAATACGATTCTGACCAAAAGAAATCATAGCCATACACGCTTATTTTATTTATAGTAATAGTTAAAGATGGAGTACCTAGTTAATTAAATCTTATGAGGTAGGCACTGCTTAATTGGCTATATGCAATGCTCGCCACTGATAGCATCACGCCTTTTATTCCCCGAAGGAATCGGCAGAGGTGTTTTAGTACACTCTCGTTTCGCCAGTTATGTTTAACTCTTATGTAATGGGGGCGAGCCTGTTGCCGTTAACCGAGCACACATCCAGACTCCGGGCTGCTACTTAGAAATTCCTAATGGAAAAACCCAATAACACTTTGCCCGACCTGGGGATCGAACCCAGGACCCCATGCTCAGCAGTCGCAATTGCGGCTACTAGACCAACAACGCAGTGAATATAATATACATATATTATTATGAATAGAATAATTCTTAAATAAGACGAGCGCTTTAGAATTGAAGGAAATACATACATAAAGTCACGCCATTTTCCCATGGGGGTAGGCAGAAACTATAGAATGCCACATGCTACGACCCTTACATACTCCTTTCGCTTCATCCACATTCATACATCTTGACACGCACGCCGTCATCTTTACATAGTATAAAACAAAGTCGCTCCCGCTGTCTGTACGCTTAGATCTCTTAAACTACACAACGGATTTTAACGCAGTTTTCAGCAATAGATAGAGTGATTCAAGAGGAAGGTTTATATGCCCCACATTAGTATCTACATTGCACGCGTGCGAAGCCGGGGCGGGTCGCTAGTAAGTTATAAAATTAACATTTCTTCTTAGCTGTTCTATGTTTAGACAAGAGTTTTACAAAAACATCTTAGCTCCACGTAAACAACACCACAATGATTGATGATATTTTCGTCCTTTATTTTGGTATAACAAAATCTACTAAAGATACAAGAGCTAGACAAAGTGGAATTACACAAAGATATGTTTTGGCAACATTGTATTTGAAAGGGCAAAGGTCCATCAAGGGATTGAAAATCTTATTTCGTTGAATTAGTGACCCAAAGAGAGTATTTACCCCAAAACCACTCTTGATTTGTGCCACTTATCGCCATCGGCTCTTTAAATGTACTCTGGTCTTTGGAATTGTGCGTTTTCTGCTTGACCGTCCCAGATATACTCTTTGCAATACAATACTCCCTTATCCTCTCCACGCGTCCAAGCCAGCGACATCAATATTATGCTTACTATCGAACAAAAATGTAAATCGGAGCAGATATTGACAGTTTGTCGCGGTATTCAACCAATGGTGTTATAACCCTATAACCACAGTATAAACTCTCTACCAACTGAGATCTTTCTTACGTCTGTGGAAGAGGAGAGCCCTTTTAAAAGGTGTACAGTACAAACCATTAACAAACATAACATATTATCACGCCTGTAGGAAGGGTAAGGCAGAGGTGTATTATAACACCCTCATTTCGCCGTTTTGTTTAAGTCCCATTTAATAGGGGGCGAGCTTATTGCCATCAATCGGGCACAAATCCAAATTCCGGGCTGCTACTGAGGAAAGCCACGAGGAAAAACCCAATAACATTTTGACCGACCTGAACCCAGGACCTCGCGATCAGCAGTCGTGCTTGCCACCAGTAGAGCAACATTACCAAAATTAACAATTAATGTGCTTACATGAATAAAGACCTCTTTTTTGAAGTCGGTACAAACATAAGGCATCTTTAAACTTCACAGTGCCAGTAACCTTCTTAGCAGAGTATTTGTTCGAAACGATGTGACATATTGAGCTCTGAATGCATTCCAGTGCCACATGAAGACAATGGCTACCGAATGTCGGCGCCGACGCAACCAAACGGCAATACTGCCAGCTGATGTTTATCGAGACTGAAGAGTTTACTTGAAGGCACGAGAATGTGGATTTATAGAGAATTTTATTGAGAAAATGGATTAATGGAATTGAAAAGAGAAGTTAAAAATAGTCATTCAATAACAATAATAAATTAAATGGAAGCAGACAATAAAAACAATGCTGTAACCGCTGCAACCAATTTACTGGCGATCCAGAAGTCTAGAATACATTGTTTTTTTAAACCTATCGAATATAGAACCTCCTCCTTTTTGAAGTCGGTTAAAAAAAGGACGTCAGCTGCATTACCCGGGGTGACATAAATCTTATTTAACATGATTACTTAAAGAATGGAATAGGAAAACCTTTTCTTAGAAGCTTTTATAAAGGATTCCTTTATTCATTAAATATACTTATAAATTATATTTTTAAATATTTCTGTAAAAAAATATAAAAAACATTTAAAATATAAAAAATAGTAGCCCACCGGCATCGTGAACAGGGTCCAAGCTACCGGTGGAGATGGACTTCCTAACAATACGCGCCGTGTCCAGAAGTACTGCTTTCTGTATCAGGCCCTTGACCCAGCCGCCCAACGAGAGCCTCATCAGATGTTAGTCGAGGCTCTTGGCTATTAAGCCATTGGCCGTAACGACTATCGGCACAACGACTGCTGAGTCAACCTCCCACGTGACGAAATATCGTGTGCCAAGTCTTGATACGTAGATAGATAGATATACTTTATTGCACACTAAAAGAAATAAAACATAAGGAATACACATAATTAGGAACAGTACAAATGGCGGTCTTATCGCTTAAAGCAATTTCTTCCAGACAACCATTGGATGGAAAGAATTGTTGAGAAAAATATAAAGGGCAGTTTGCAGCGTACAAATAATTATGTAACCTACTAAAAATCGGGAATCAACTAAATAATAAGTATAAATACATAAAATATTATAACACAAATAATAAAGTAATTTCTTTATATGGGATTATTATAAGTATACCACGTTACTTGCCTTTTTAAAGATAACAATTAATGACATCTCAATAGTTACAGAGATATGCCTGACCATAGAGTACTCAATAATATTAAGTTTACGTTTTGAGAGGTAAAAATATGTAAAAGCAGTACTTAAAATTAGTGGAGTTGCATGTAAAACAGATGTATTGTCAGAGTTATCATGTAAAGCCAAGTACACAAGCTTGTCGCGATGTGAACGAACCGAGAAGCGTCGCTGTGAATAAATAATGCACTCGTGTACACTCGCACGCGTTGGTACAGCTGATTCTAATCACAATATGACAAATGAATTAGAAAAATAAAACTTAAATGTCAAAGGTTTTGTTTGTCGAATAACTATTAGGTTTTTAAGTTTTCTACTAGGAGTTAACTTGCCGTTTAGACTACTTAAGTATTACTATCATTTGGTCGTATATTGGGACGATTCTCGTATTCAGCAACTAAACTAAAATTAGAGAATTGCTGTCTTTTACTAACAGACAGCGCGAAAAAGGATGGTGATGGATAAAAAGTTAGAGATGTCAGACTAGTTTACGCCTTAAACTTCACCTTGTTTTTGATCGACACGTTCTGACGTGTCGTCGAAATTTGTATGGAAGTTTTAGTTCAACTAACTTTGACAGCTCTTATTTACGTTCGTCACTTTCTTATTTTATCAGAGTAACAAAGATGGCAATAACGTAAATTATGTTTACTTTGTGCACAACATAATCGGCATCATTGGCATTTTTTAATCGATAACTTAACTCGTTTAAGTTATGTGTGTGTAAATGGAGCTTAAGCGACTCCTTTAAATGACATATAAACATAAAAGAAGTGTTTTATTCTTAACTTAAGCTACACTGTACACACAAAAGAGAATTTAAACCAAACAAAATATCTTTAGAAGTGTACAAGGCTGAGTAACCAACGCGTTTGTTTCTGTAAATCACACCCGGAGTAAGGATTACTCTTTGTTCATTTGTTATTTCTACCTTCTTACTCTTTACTCTGAAATCTGAATTAATGAGTGCATACCATGCTTTACGTAGTGTAAGTAAAACAGAAGGCCAAGTTCTACTTTAGATTTAATTTCGAAAGTTATTGAAGCAAGTGCTTACTTTAGTCGGTAAAATTTCCAGGAGTAGACTTGCTGCTGGTGTGATAGTGAAAGTCGATTGCAGAAGTCAACTTGCGCAAGATATAGCTAGATTTTTCACAATTTGGAAGAACATCGACGCGTCAAATACGGTAAACAAGTTATAGTCGAGTGTTCAAAATGAATCAATGAATGTTAAGTTACCTACAACAAGTGTTAAGTAATATTAGTAATTTTTGTATTTCATAATATAATTTGGACTCATCACATGAACTTGTCAGTTTGTATAAAGATTAAAATAATATGCAGCCGACAGCGAAAATAAACGTCGTTAATTTAAAACCAATGTTTTACATAAGGTTTACAATTAGACAGGGTCACTGGGTCTGAAAAATAAAGGATAAGTTTTTGTCATTATTTTATTGATTAAAATCATGTGGTTTTGGTTTTCAAATATTTTTAATTTACGCGAGATAGGCAACTTTTTTTAAATCCCACAGCATTGTTCTGTCATCTTTTTCCGCTGCCATATTTGTCTACGAAAACTCACAAATTTTACTAATGGGCGAATATTCGAAAAATATTAACAAAATTTGAGAACGTCATTAGCATCATCCCAAAGTTAAGAATGCAGATGTTTAATACTAATTATGATAATGAAAACTCAAACTATACCGCTGCCGTCAAGCAATAAGACAAGAATAAAAACAATCTGACAATACTATAACGTTAACAACCCGGGAGAAGAATGATTTGTTAAAATAATGTTAAAAAATTTCGAATATTCACCCATTATATGTATTAAAATACTCGAACATAATATTAAACTACTGTATCATATTTAGAATATCGGAACGGTACTTATGTCGTAAGTCATTGGTTTGTCAAAAGCTCGGCAACTGATTTCGGTCAGTCGCAACGGGCGACAAAAAACATTTTTAAACGTCTTCTGGGGTCAAGCGAGAGCGATGGACCGACCGATTGTTGTGATGATTTAAATTTAGAACAGCTAGACTCTATGGTATTCAAAAGCATAAAGTTCTTGAAAAAGTTAGATTGTATCACGATGTTGTAAAAATATATCTTTAGGTTGAAAATAAGTTAGGTACATAAGCTTTGGAGAGTTTTGCGTCTTTTAGTTGTATGGGCATAATCAAATTATATTTATGTATAGGTACATGGGCGTAGCCAGGATTTGATCCAGGGTGCAGCAAACTCAGTCAGTAAATATTTGTCTTTTCAATAAATCTGGAAGTACAGGATTATGGGACAATTTTGCTCCACAACCTTATTTTTGAGGTCCAAATAAGTATAGTCGGAGTCGGGCATTGATCTGCCTATTTTGTGTAATTGTTCTGTGGACATGGGTGGCGAGTTGACTGTATCTAGACCATTTACCTTGTCTTTCCTGTGCCAAGGTCTCGCAAGATCTGGCCCACCATGAATACGCCTATGCATAGGTACTATTTATTAAGTAACGAATGTAAGTTAGAAGTTACAGTACCTATCAACAGCCAAAGGCTATGACTAGCCATCAGGAGTTCACGAGTTCAAATACAATGGGTAAACAGGTAAACGGAACTGTCGCACAGATTGTAGGGAAACCCCAGAGGCAATTTCTTTTAATATTATAACACAATTTATATTGTCCTAAAAGCGTTTTCTTTCATTCAGATTTCTATCATTAGGTCGCCAATGAGATCATTTGGCTAACCTGGAACTAAAGTGGTCTATGTAACATTTTTGGCTAAATCCATCTATGAGCATCTTTGAACATAAAAACAATAAATAAATCCGGACAAAAGTGGTCTATGTGTCATTACGTCATCAAAATAAGGTTATCATTAAAATACCACTTTAGAATTTATTTGATATTTTAAAATTTTAAATTTCTAAAGTGGATTTTTTGTTTGTTATCTGAAAATGTTTATTTTGTATCATAGACCACTTTAGTTCCAGGTTAGCCATTTGATTTCATTACGATAGCAAACCAATCTGGTTGTTTTTTTTTTAATCGGTTTTCAAATACTCTTTTCAATCTTGCGCATTAAATTTTATTCAACCAAAATGTAACCAAGTTTCGAAGTTTTCAGAGAATACCATGTGGTGTTATTTTGATACAAACACAGTAAAACGAATAAAACTGGAGTGTGGCGTCGCGTCGTGTCGACTATTTACGTCCAGATATAAGCGTGCATCTGTGTCATAGTGTGGGGACACCATAATGACGTAAATTCTCGGATACCTTTTTCGGGGATTCGTTCCCATTTTAGAGTAAAATAAATCGTATGTTATTGCTGCGAAAACAAAAGCTACAGAAATAAATCGATGACAGCAAAGTAAAAGAAGACATCTACAAAATTGCAATTTTACAGGAGTGCACATTTAGTAAAAAAATGTGGACATTTTGTTGCGCTGTTTTTTGAAATCGAGTGTAGATGTCTTTATCTACGTGCGAGATTATCATCATTATTTTGAAATTTGAAATAATTCTCTCATTTTTCTTCTCTCATTTTTGTAATAAAAGCATTTTCGCAAAAATGTAGATGTCCGTATCTACTTTGCTGCCATCGAAATGATAAAAAAACCTGCCAAATGCGATTCGAATTCGCGAACCGAGGGTTCCGTACTTTTTTTTTGGTGATGTACCTAGCTACAAATTTACGGTTTTCGGATATTTCCCTTTACTTGTGCTATAAGACATTGCTTCTTGCCAAATTTCATGATTCTAGGTCAACGGGAAGTACCCTATAGGTATTGATTCCCTTGCGAGTGTCAAATTATGCGGCATAAAAGGCCGTATCTTTTGATTGCGTTGACTTATAGGTTAGATTTCATAGCTCTAAGGGATTGCATACCTGATAATTTGATAATAATTTCAACTAGACACCTCCACGCGTTCTTGAGAAAAAGAATCTTGACAGACAGACAGACGGACAGCGAAATGATCCTATAAGGGTTCCTTTTTGCCTTTTAAGGTACGGAACCCTAAAAATATAAGCACCTTGTCTAATCTTCGTTGTTAAAAGACTTCTACGTGTTGATTGACGAAGAAAAGGTACCATTATGCCTACGAGGATAGCCTCTAGCCACCAGCCACTCAACTCAATTTATGTCAACTACTGGTAGCAGCAAGTACTTACAACTGCACATAAACTTTTAAGGGTTATCACTATATGTATAAGGTACAACCAAAATACCTGGACAAACTTTTACACAGTGTTCAGTACGTTTAACTAAACATATCTATGCAAAAAAAACGAAATCCAAGTGTTTTAATTCTAATCAAAAAATAATGTTTTAAATTGCATGTACTGTCTAAGAATAAACTCATCCATTTTTTGCATCGATCGCCACCGGGGCGAGGGCTAGTTCCACGCCGTGTTTTACCTGAAGGGCGAAGTGAAAAATGTAAAAAAAACATTGATTAAATTAAAATTAATGTTGAAAATAAAATTTTATTACAAAAAAAAACACTCGGAACTCGTTCTTTTTGCACAGATATGTTTAGTTAAACGTACTGAACACTGTGTAAAAGTTTGTCCAGGTATTTTGGTTGGACCTTATATACACTGTGTTGCGCTCTTTTAAGATCCTTGTCCTTAATTGTCTGTGTCAAACTTATGACGGGATTAAATTTTACGAGGAACGCATCTGAAATTCAATTCTTTGATGCAGTTCTTGTCCAAAATTGCGGAAGTTTTATTCTTTAGACCAGGAATGTACAGACAATACACATGCGGCCCGCCAGTAATATAATTATTTTATGCAATATGACAATAATGCAATATTTTAACAATACGGGCCAGCTTAAGATACATGTCTGAATACATGTTTTTTTTAAATAGGTACCCAAACTATTATTTTTTGTGTGAGTTTCCCCTAATCCTAATAAGTCTGTGCATTAGACAGGACATATTATTATAATAATGCAAGTAGTAAGAATTGTCCTATTATCGCAAGTGTAAGTGGTCCTCCCAGTCACCCCGCGGATGACCGGGCAACCGCGATAACTGCTCAGAAATAGTATCGATTACATCCACCAGCTTCCGTGTTATGTGTCTCACATTAGAGTTATATGACAGTCGTATTGATTTGTATTACAAACATCTTTTACTTATCTATCGCCGATTGTATATATTTTTCTATTCTACTGCTTATAGATGGTCTTGCGGACCGTTTCTACGTAACCGGGCAGTTATTGGCGAGACCTAAAGGGTCTCCAACCAATGGGGACGAGAGTAAAATACTTAACCTAAGCTAACTACTATTACTACTACTAACATCATGACTTGCGCCGATTGTATTGCAAGGATCTGTGATTATGGTAGTTGGCACGTAACTTGGCAAGAGTAGAGAAGAGAATTCCTCTCCTTTCTTTCTTTCTTCTAAACAGTCATGTATAAAAATAAATTATGGTAATCAGTATAGAATAATGACAAGCAATAAATGTGACCATTTCTTTGTTGCGCTAAGTGTACATGCGCAAACTTACTCACACTACGCCAAAACCATGCCAAGTTACGTGTCGGCGACTTTACTTAAAAGCCATTGACATATGACTTGAAAGCCATTGCGACGGTTACCTAACCATCAAGACCTCCTAACTGACATGTTTTGAAAAACTGCTTTTTTTACTAATTCTCCACATGAACATGCAATAGAAATATCTCCTACATAGAATTTGCAATATTTCGGGTACTTTTACTATCGTGGAAATGCCTACTAAATATATCAGCGCAAACTTTGGCGGCAATTGCTGGAGAATTAGTAAAAAAGCAGTTTGTCAGTGTCAAAATGTCAGTTAGGAGGTCTTGGTAGTTAACCGTCGATTGACATATTCATTGACTTATAGCCAAATACTGAAACACTACTCGTTAATTTCGTACTGTCATTGTCACTTTAAGACGAAGTGACAGTGACAGCACGAGTCTTATCGCTCATCTTTAAATTGAGTAGCTTTTGAGTATTTGGATATGAGACTCCTTTAATATTGTGGTCGGCTACCAATCCTTCTGGAAGCGGCTATATAACAATAGGTATTTAATTAATCATATAATCAAATTCTAAATATTTATTTAGCCTGCATGCTTTAATGTTGTGTACAATAATAATTAAATCAGTATTTTCTATTTTTTCAGGTAATTAAGAAGTATTAAGCAGCAAATGAGATTGTCAGGTATTATCAAATGAAAACTAGACCGTAGAATCCGAAACAAACACAGGTAAACATAATCTCTAAACGCTCGGAGTTTGGATTTGTGCCCGGTTGATGGCAATGGGTTCGCCCCCTATTACATAGATCTTAAACAGGGAAAGAGAGGGTGTTACTACACACCTCTGCCCAAACCCTCGGGGAATACAGGCGTGATGTTATGTTAAGACGAGCAATTTCGATATGAATAAAACTGATATGGTGATACACAGTATTCCCACTAATTAATTACTTATCTTTATTGCAAGAAATAAACATAATATAATGGCAATAAACTATACTGAGATTTATTAAATACAGACTGTTCCATTGAAAAGGAATCAATGGTTCATATTATGTAATCTTTACATAGTATAGAACAAAGTCACTCCCGCTGTCTGTACGCTTAGATTTGTTAAATAAGTCCATTTTTACGATTCCAGTCCCCCCCCCCCCCCCAAGGGGGATTATCAAGGGGGAATTATAGACTTTTTATTTTTATTCTACTTTTCACCCCTAAGGGGAACTTTCAGGGGGGAAATGTGGAATAAGTCAACGGATTTTAATGCAGTTTTCAGCAATAGATAGAATGATTCAAGAGGAAGGTTTATATGCCCCACATTAGTATCTACATTGCACCTGTGCGAAGCCGGGGCGGGTCGCTAGTTAATTATTAAAGCTCATTTATGTGGTAAGCTAGGGGCTCGTGGCTCATTACCATTCACGCAGATCATACGATTTGCGATGTTAAGCTATACCGCGGTCACTCTGTAGATGGGTGACCTTCCGTTACACAACGAGACCCCTCCGTGCCTCAGAGAGCACGTTAAACAGTCGGTCCCGGGTGTCATACTAATACCTATGACAGTCGTTACGGGAAGTCAGAAGCCCGAAAGTCTGACAACCGGTCTAACCTTAAAATATCGGCATTGCCCAGTAACTGGGTTGCGGAGGTCTGATGGCAGTCGCTCCGTGTAAAATACTGTTATTCAGCCGCATCTGGCAGTGGAAGCTGACCTCAACATAATTGGGAAAAGGCTAGGCAGAACATGGTAAACTAATAATAGAGTTTACTTAGGCTGAGCATCAACCAGAGCTGTGCTAAGCTGCGTAGCGAGGAATGTGTTTTGTAAGCACCAATAGAATCACTTCATTTACCTAGCTTCGCTCTGCTCAGCTCTGGTGGATATGGGTCTAGCAGTGCAAGGTTTTTGTTCATACAAAACAAGCGAGGAATGTGTTGCAAGGAATGAGTTGCGAGGAATGTGTTGCGAGGAATGTGTTGCGAGGAATGTGTTGCGAGGAATGTGTTACGAGGAATGTGTACCGCTCCCGCCACGGCTCATTTGTACACATTAACACTTTACGCATGCCTCGCACAACTCTGGTGGAAAAGGTCACACCGTTTCACATCCTCGCTACACATTTTCGCATTGCATATTTTCCTCGCACAGCTCTGGTGGATGTCCAACCTTAAAGTTGGTTAATTCTTCGTTGCGAATTACTATAATAGATGTCTGTTTAAACTTAACCAAAATTGACAAATGTCGTATCCAAACTACTACCAAAGCAATTAACCAGACTTTGAACACCATACATAAACATAAAAACATAATTAGTCCATTACTGTCCCACTGCTGGTCACGGGCCTCTTCTCAGAATGAGAAGGGTTTGGGCCTTAGTCCACCACGCTGGCCTGGTGCGGGTTGGCAGACTACACACACCAACGAGAACTTTATGGAGCCCTCTCAGGTGTGCAGGTTTCCTCGTGATGTTTTTCCTTCACCGTTAACGCAAGTGATAATCAAATTCTGATCCGCATATGAATTCGAAAAGTCAGAGCTACGGGTCGGGATCGAACTTAGACTGTCTTTCATGGAAGGTTCCTTCGCTAGGCTATCACTGCTACACCATAGACTACTATAATAGAAACAGATGATTTGTTTATAACTAATGCAGCATCGTGATAATCATAGTATGTTTACATTATTATTCACTGCACATTAGACAAGTATAGGACGAGACGTGAGTAACATAAATACATAGATTTGATTGTTGTGTTTGTAAATATTTTGATGTTGATCGGAATTATAAAATATAAACATTATGTAGCAGGCTTCTTACTTGTCTTATTCAGCGTACATACCTAGCCAACGAATGGCAATGAACAGGGCTTGATACCGCAAATACGAATGAAACCAGTTTATTCTCTAAAAAATTTGATCAAATTCAATAAATGACGAACGTTCTTTGGCATTCGTTGGGTGGGTGTGTACACTACATAATTAAATTCGCAATGTATTAACACATGAGAGTCTACGGAGTCTATGAAGACTTCGTTTTCTTGCCAAGCAAAACGTGCGTAAGTGCAGTTACTCTCGCAGACACGCGCGGTTTTAAAACCTTTGTTTTGACATAGCCGCGATGGTAAAATTATATAGTTTATGGCTTTTTATTCGTCCTAGTGGTTGATCATAGATATGAACGTGATGCCGCAAAAATCAGAATACCTACATCTATTATAGTGTACCCGGTAGATATAACTTGGCATTTCAGAGCGGCGCGGCGGTGCTTGCGAAGGGAAAACGCGACAATACGTCGAATTGAATACACTTTTTAAATATAATTTCCCACTTCGCTGCGTGTTCGTGTCTAATTACCAACCGCGCGGATAATACGATTTGCGAGGATAAGCTGCGCTTGCCGCGGTCAGTCCGTGGATGGGTGACCGTTTGTTACACATCGAGACCCCACAGTGCCACGGAGAGCACATTAAACAGTCGGTCCCGGGTGACATACGAATACCTATACGATAGTCGTTACTAGTTAGAAGCCCGAAAGTCTGACAGCCGGTCTAACCTTAGACTATTGGCATTGCTCAGTAACTAATGGCAGTTGCTCCGTGTAAAATACTGGTACTCAACCGCATCTAGTCAGACTGGAAGCTGATCCCATCATAGGTAAAGGCTAGACAGATACACTTGCCGCAGTGTACGTTAGGTACTTATTGTTCTCCCCCCCCGGTGGGTTCCCGCATTGTCGTTGCGGGGGGGGCTTAGTAGCCGTGGCTTCGAGCCCCACGGTGAAGCGAAGAGGAACCCGAGGAGGGGCTGCTCGTCGGGGCTTGGGCCTGGAAGCCCTCGACGTAGCGGTCAAGTAGGTTGCGGTGTCGCCTGGGCGACATCGCAACTGAGGAGGGCCGCGATGTCTTATGGGAGGCATTGCGGCTGAAGGGTGGAGGCCGCGGCGGGAGATGAGTGCCGGTATTACGGTGCGCCGTTCTCCCTACCTTCCGCGGCCTGACGGGGCCGCCACCGTCAGATGGCGGACGCGGTGGGGCCGCAGGGGGAGAGGAGTGTCGGTGTTTAGTTGGCCGCTCTCCCTATCCTCTGCGGCCGAAAAGTGGTAGGCGGCGGGGCCACTAACAAGACCCGTCGCAGGGGGACCAGGGGTGCCCAGACACGGGGTAGTCTGGCGCCCATGTACTTGTTTGGTCCCCGGGGTGGTCACGGCGTACCATGTGTTCTGGTGCGTCGGTGATGTGGGGTGCCCCCCACACCTCTCAGGAGGTCGTGGGGTGGGGCCCTACAGTGAAGAGGTCCACCAGCAATTGGTGGACCAAGACCTGCCGGGGTTACGGTGCATGCAATAGCGAATCCCGCGACCCCGGCCTTAGGTCAGAAGGAGGGACACCGTGGTGGTTTTAGCCGGTAAGGGTCCGGCACACCCCCCCGTCTTCCCCAGACGGGGGATAGTCCATGAGGATTTCCCCACGATAATAAAAAAAAAAAATGGTACTTATTGTTCTACTGGTAAAGTCCAAGTGCAGCGCGACTGCGTGATTGCCTACAAGCTTTAAATATAATGCAAGCACCAGGGCCGTACTTAAGCATAGGCTACGTAGGCAGCCTAGAGGCCCACAATGCCCGCACCCCAATTAGCCTAGGATCGACCGATTCTAAATCCGGCCCTGTCAAGCACCCAGTCTTCTTCACGGGTATAAAATTAATTTTCATCTCACGGTAAATAATTAATCCCGTTAAATATAATTAGCCGTTACGGAACCATGCAATAATGTGGTTATAATCAATAAATCGGTTAGAAAATGGTCGTTACCGTCGTTAAAATTAACTATCAGTTAGTTTCAATATACGACCTTGAAATTTGTACGCCCATTACTAATTGAAATATCTTTGTTGTTAATTATTTTTCAAAATGATATAAACATAGGGTTGCCGTCTCTAAAATTTGGCAACCAGGACAAGACGCGTGAAAACCCTGGATTTTAGAGCCCAGAACCCGGATATGTCAACAGTTTTTTTTAAACATAGTCAGTGTAATAAAAAACAGTTGAAAATGTCGCGGCGTGCGGGCACAGTGCGTGTGTCGCGGGCGGCCCAAGATTTTAACCCTCTTATTACGAGAGATGGACTAAGAAAAACCTCGGTTTTAAAATAGCTCCATCTCTTTTTGTTATATGACGTTAGCAAGTGATGGGTATATTATAAATCTGGGTTTATCTTAGTCTTGGTTTAAACCACTTTTTGTAATAAGCGCCTAAATGTTTAAACCCGGACTACAAATGAAGCCTCGCCCGGACGCTCCCCGGATGCCCTCTAAAATAGGACAAATTTGGGGTAAAACCCGGACGGATAGCAACCCTAGGTAAGCAGAACTCAGTTCGGTTTATTGTTTGAAGGCAGATCTTATAACAGAGCAGCAGTAACAATCAGCCCATTACTGTCCCACTGCTGGACATGGGCCTCTTCTCAGAATGAGAAGGATTTAAGCCTTAGTCGACCACGCTGGCCTGATGCGGCTTGGCGGACTGCACACACCATCAAGATGTTTTAAAGCCCTTTCGGCTGTGCAGTTTTACTTACAATGTTTTCCTTCACCGTTAATGCAAGTGATAATCAAATTCTGATCATGTTAGCGCCCCGAGTTAAATAACCGCGCGGCAAGCGATAGCCGCGCAATTCACTCGGAACGCTAAAATGCCTCAAGTTAAGAACACATGTTTGTTTCTTGTCATTTTTTTTTATTAATTCCAAAAGTATCTCGGACAGGGTTAGTCTATGTCAGCAATACATCACGAGGTTTGAAGGAATTACATTATTTCGTTTACAGCCTGTGTAGCTCATTTCGACAATTTTGTGGGTTGGATCCTTTTCGGTAAACTGCGTCCTCGTTGTTGAGCCTACTATTCTCAGTGGTCTTACTAAATTAAACGACACGAAGGCCTCTTCAAAATTAATTAAAAGTCGTCCATCGACTAAGATCATCACGGTATTGACCTTGCCACTAATTCGACCACCATGAAACTATTACATGGTGTGTACAATTAACCATGACATTACGTGATAATTCCAATCAATGGACCGACTCTGCTGACATCTGGTGGCAGTTTTAGCAACTTTGAAAATTCGAATGAACTTTTGGCATTTTTATAGTTGAGTTACATTCTTTTTTTTATCGTGGGAACATCCTTGTGGATGTCCCTCGCCCGGGGTAGGCCGAGGGGATCTGCCGGACTCTTACCGGCTAAAAACCCACGGTGTTCCTCCTTTTGACCGTCGGCCGGGGTCGCGGGATTCGCCTAAGCATGCACCGCAACCCTGGCAGGTCTTCCATTGTGGGGCCCCACCCCACAGAGGCGTGGGGAGCACCCCACATCACCGGCGCACCAGAACACATGGCACGCCGTGACCACCCCGGGGACCAAACAAGCACATGGGCGCCAGACTACCCCATGCCTGGGTGCCCTTGGTCCCCCTTACAGCACAGAAATACATACGTTCCTAGTTTCATAGGAACCTATTTTTTAATTTTGCATGCCTCATGGTAGGATATGGCTAATGGTCACTATTGTTTGTATAAGAGCTTTTGTACCCATATTCGCAAATGAATAAATGATTTGATCTTATTAGATTTATGTGAGTTACACTAATTTGACTACTTACAAGTCTAAATACTGTCATATAAAAGGCACACTATAAAATCTAATTGAAGACGTAGTTCCAGTTAAATCTATTACTCCAAATTTTGGACTTCTCAGTTTGTACACCTAATTTAGCATTGTCTAACGAGGGTTTAATAAGAATGTAGTGGAACGAAAACGGAGGATCCTCCTACCAGGCGGGTCTTATGCCTGGCGGGCCACTGCCCAACGGTTGATGTTAGGAAGTTGTATACAGAAATCTTGATATCGCGATACAGGATTTGTGACATTCCATTTGACAGCTGTCATTGTTGTCGCTGTATTCTGCTTGACAATCGTCGTGATGCGTAATTCTCAATTGGCGTGATAGATGCCGCCACAAGAACATGCTTTTATACCGACCTATTGTTTGTATAGAACAGCGCCAACGTTAGATTTAGGTGAATGATAACAACAAGTTGTTAAATTGTTACCTGAACACCGATCAAATAACTGTAATAACTTGTTGTTTGATCAGAGAACGAACAGGTGAATAAAATGCACGCCTTGATCCATCTAGGAGGAGTTGCTGCTGTATGCACCGTAACTAGAGATGGGCAAACTGATTAATACAAGACTTCTTTACATACTATAAAACAAAGTCGCTCCCGCTGTCTGTATGCTTAGATCTAAACTATGCAAAGGATTTTAATGAAGTTTTCAGCAATAGATAGAGTGATTTAAGAGGAAGGTTTATATGCCCCACATTAGTATCTACATTGCACCCGTGCGAAGCCGGGGCGGGTCGCTAGTAAATAATAAATACTCGATGAACTCGACCTCAAGTAAGTATTTATGAGAGGAAGAACCCATCTCTAACCGTAATACACTGTCGTCATCGTTAGAGAGTGAAAGAAAGAAAGAAAATTCGTTTATTTAAAGTAGACTGGATATAGATTTTGTACTTCTTGATCTAAGCACCCATGTTCACACAATCACCTTTTCCTAGTGATTATACCAATTTCACTGTCAAAGTATACCTTACTTAATTCATAATTTAGATAAAATAATAATATCACGCCTTGTAGGTACTCCCCGAATTGTTAGATAGAGGTGTTTTAGTACACCCCCATTTCGCCAGATATGTTTAAGTCCCATGTAATAGGGGGCGAGCCTATTGCCATTAATCGGGCATAAATCCAGACTCCGGTCTGCTACTGCAAAATTCCAAATAGAAAAAGCCAATAACATTTTGCCCGACCTGAGGACCGAATTCCGCACCTCACGATCAGCAGTCGCCCTTGCCACCACTAGACCAACGAGGCAGTTCAGATTTTATTTGAATAGTTATAACTTATCTTCCTAGATGCCTAGGCCAAGAAAAGTAGGTATCATAGCTAAATCATTATCATATGCATTTTGATCTACGTTCGTCATCCTCGTTGCATCGGTCACATACAAATAGACTGTATCTAGTCTAGTTGGATTTCATGCTTGATGCGCACGCGCGGTATTTCGCAATATACAGTTAGACTGTGGCTGCGGTGTTTGTGTGTGTTATAATTTGTGTAGGTAGGTATGTGTTACGTGGGGTAATGGATCAAGGCTTTACGAGATTTTGGTTGTTATGAAATTATATTAAATTAGGTAGGTATGTTTTTTTTGTAATTGGTAATTTCTTCGTTGGGATATTGAATTAGTTTTTTAGGATTGGATCTCAAAGTACGGGAACCTTTCTGTTACTCTTAAGGGCCAGCGCCACTGGCGGCACAGTACAGCACGATATTTTTATGCCACGTATAGAATATACAATAATGACTTAATTTTATGACAATAAACTTGAATGGGTAGTGGGCAAAAATGTATGAACGACACATCCACGTCCGCCACAGCTTAGACTACTTTTGTTTGGAAGGTATAACAGCCATGTTTCTCTGTGCCAATGGGCATCAAATTCTGTCCGAGGGTTCTCTTTTTTTTAAGTCGATTAGGAATTAACTGACTGAATGTGTGGACGACGAGCTTAGACTACTTTTGACTACTTTTGCTTGGAAGGTATCCATTTCATTAGCAGTTCAGGCCAGATGATATTTTCATTTTGGATAGAGGATTCAGAGGCGCCGTTCGAGACCTCGAAGCGTTAGGGTATGAAGTGTATATACCACAAACCGTTCATGGTGGGGAAACACAGCTGACAACATCGCAAGCAAACGAATCCAGAAAAGTCACGCTTATTCGATGGGTAGTTGAAGTAGTCAATGGCCGTTGTAAGTGTGACTTCAAGCTGTTTCGCCAAAAATATTTCCACAGTGCAATGCTACACATATTCCAAGACTTTCGACTCTTGTTATTATAGTCAATAATAATATTAAATAACGGTACTTAGTGAGTAAAATATTTTACTCAGTTTAGGTACGTACACAGTTTTATATAATGACCTCTGGGATATTTTTTAATGCGTCATAATTAAAAATGCTCATCTTTGTTAGGTGTGTCGAATAATAATTAATGACTGGCGGAGCTGGGTGTATTTTGCCCACAGTCCTTTCAATGAATTGATTTCAATTTCATCGTAGGTACGAAAAGCTGCGCAGCTTGCCGTGCCGTGCCGCTAGTGGGCGCAGGCAATAAGAAACCGAAGGAAATACAGTAATACCCCGGACTTACGCGATAGGTGGGACCAAGAGATAGCCGTGTAAGTCGAATTCGCGTAAGTCGGGGTTCAACCTTGCATATAAATACGTATAAAGTTTGTGTCATAAACCGAATTTGCACTGCGTACGTAATGTTTTACGGAATTGGAATTGTTATTCCACACGGAACACGTTCGAACTTGTCGTAAACCGAACACGCCGATGCGCGCGATGATCAAAAAGAAAAACCGCGTATCTCCGAATTCGCGTAAAACAGGGTAGCGTAAGTCGGGGTATTACTGTACAGAATTTAGAACAGATAGGAAAATGGTCCATCTTGCAACAGCATCGTTGATCCTGAAAAGAGAGTTTACAGTATTCGATTCATTATATAAACCCAAAAACTAGCCGTTTTGTCAAGGGATACTTTTAATTTATTAAAAATATATAACAAATATAATTTTGTTTATGTTACTACGTCATTTGTCACAAACGCAATACCAATGCCGAGCGTGGGTCACTTTAGGAAAATCATACTGATAGCTGCTATAAATAACGATCCCACACAACGCCATCATATATTATAATGTCCTTAGTTTATAAATAGTTCGTCGTACACAATTGATATTGAATGCATAAGCAACAAACACAATGCCTCTATTAACTAATGCACAGATATCATCGATGCAGCCGTAAGGATCCCACGCGAACGCAATGTTGGTTAATCAACATAGACAATTTTATGGACGAATCAGTGAAATTTATTATTGAAGCCACGCCAAGTTAATAGCCCAGCATAGCATTCCGATTTATCATCATCATAACAGTCCACTGCTGGACATAGGCCTCTCCAATAGCACGCCACTGAACACGATGTTCGGCCTCTCTTATCTAGGTACTAGCCGCCTTGCAAAGATTGTCACTCCACTTAGCTTGAGGGCGTTCTTCATTACGCTCGCCAATTCGCAGTCTCCACTCAAGAACACGTCTTCCCTGACGGTCATCGGTTCTACGGCTTACATGGCTGGTTTATTGACACTACAGCTTGCTTATCCTGTTGGCTATTGGCCGATTCCTATGATTTACTGTGCATTATTAGCAGTGGCGTAACTATACCAACAGAGGCCCGAGGCAAATGTATTGGATGGGGCCCCAGTAAAAAGCGTCACATTATAATTTAATTTTAATAAATCACTGAGCTAGTTACCCAACAGAATTACTAATATTGTGTGCATTTTAGTTAAATATCTAATAAATTTAATTTTCAAAAGCCGTGGGCCCCGCTGGGCCGGGGGCCCGTGGCACTTTGCCAGCCCTGCCACCCTATAGTTACGCCACTGGTTATTATTTAAAATGAAGACTCTTGTATCTTTATAAGAGATTACCAAATACCTCATAGCTTTGCACATTAAACCCCCATACGTTAGGAGCTAACACAGGTAAAATAAGCTTACGAATCCATTTATACGCCTAGTTAGGCAATAAAAAATGCTATCATTAGTAAGCAAAACGATTCGTTTTTGGCCATAGGAATCGGGCTTACTTTGTCGAGTACTTTGGTAGTGATTCTATGCATGTCTTTTTGGACATCAATTTTATCAATAAATATTCCATGAGCCCGTACCTTCGTCCACTCCTGAACAAGGGATTCCCCAATCTTTGCTGCATCGCTTGCAAATTCAGTTATTGGAATTTGCAAGCGTTCCGACGAAATCGAAACCATTTGAAAAGTGAAGAGACTTATCAGTTAACGTTATCGTAGCACTGAAAAGGCGACATTCCTGAAATAGGAAACACTTTCCTAATCTTTAGAACTTAGTCTTCTACTAAACGACTTCAGTATCCAAGTGAGCAATATTTACATAAGTTACATCATATCAACATACTGAACCTCGAAAACCTCTTACTGAACAGCCTCCCAATGTCCCAATTACTACGACATTAAACGATTACCTATGTCAATTTTTAAGTATTCGTGGCGACTGCCCGTAGCATCACATAGGAAGCTATTTTTTCCATCGTACCATAAAGTTAGTTATTTCTATTTATTTTCGTCCGCTTTTTCAGAATGAGATGCGAGACCAAAAAATGTTTTATTATTTTTTTCTTATCGGGTTATTGTCATAATTATCACACTTAGCAGACTTATAAGTGATCATATGAGTTGTTTGAAGTACAATAAGTACAAAGAAGGACGCTGGTGCCCATGCTCTTGACAAGGTACTTTAAGCTTCCTCTACGATGATCACGGGCTTTGAAGGAGTGGGAATCACGTGGCATTTCAGTTACATACCTACTGAAATAAAAAGTTCTAGTAAATCTAGCTAGCATCAAGTTATAAGAAACGCTATCAGTATTTACTCTCCAAAAAACGGTTTCAAGCACGTTTTGTTCATACAACATTTAAACCCACAGTTCATAGTAAAATTAGGTACCTAAAATTAATACTAATTATCATAAAATCGAAGAATTTCTTTGTGCTAATTATTGATATTAACAATTGCATTCAAAACTAATTATACTACTTAGTGAACGCTCATTTAGATTTGTGGCTTCCGTGTGTTATGTTGTGCCATAGATAATGTGACCATTATTTATTAACAGTTTGGCCTCTGAAGCGAACGCACCCGTTCTGATATTCTCGATAGCAATTGTGATTTGTGTATTTAATTATTGGATCTTTGTGGGTGCAACAGTGATGTACTGAATTAAAATTAGATTGTGTTAAATTAAAAATTGTGTTTACGGGATTACCTCAAAGCTGGGAAATAAAAGTAAGTAGGCAAAAATCTTCTTTTAACAGTAAGTAGCATTGTTCTCTTGCCGTATTGAAGGAGTTCCTGTTTTACTTAAATTAAGATCCTCAGTTCGATTCCCTGGACGGGAAATTTCTTTTTATTTGAGTACCTAACTGTCATTTGTAGGAACCAATTTGTATGACCGATAAATAGAGATAGGCGCGCCCTTTATTCCGTCTTGGATTTCTATACGTGTAATCTGTGCATTATTCTTCTTAAAATTACAAGCGTGATATTTATGTTACGACAAAAATAATTGCCTATTAAAAACTACATTCAACCATTCGTTCCAATGTTCTAATCAATTCACGCATAAAAATAATTAATGTTCCACATTTAAACATAATAAAAATGGCGCGCGCTGCTCCACTTGCTAACTAGGTAATATTAACATCGCGAGTGCGATGCTCAGTGCTCTCCATATATGCTATAATGTGGACGTAAACAGAAAAGTTATGAGGCTATGAAACCAGCAAGAAAGTAGAAGCGGCAGCGGAGGAGTTAGCGGGAATCAAATATTTTTTTGTGTTGTCTATGGTATATTTATGAAAATACATCGTAGATGAAAACGACCGGACCATGAGTTTCTTTTCGGCATTTCTCATTAGGATAATGACAAATCTCGAAAGGCTTTCACTTAATCTGGCATTTAAGAAAATATGAATGCCTTTTGAATATTTATTACAAATAGAAGATTCCCAGAATAATATAATTTTCTGTTTCCGTAACGATCTTTAGATTGCGATGCCAATACATCGCTTTTATCTGCTAATGACTCATTAACTGATAAAAGAGCAAAGCTTTTTAACTTTAAAACCTTTTGGGTCGTTAGGTAATGGACCAAACTGGGTTGGCACTTGGCAGATTTCGATACGATTTTGTTATTCCAAAAGTTTCTTGGCTTTAATCCATCGTATTAATTATGAGTAGGACAAATGGCTTAGCCGAAGAAAATATCTGGAAGTATCGAACCGTATTGGTTAAGAATATGAAAAGAACGGGCCCAAATGAGTTAGATAAGAAAATCTATCTCGTAATATCGAGCCAGATAGATCCCGGGTGAGAATAGGTGACTCCATCCCTTTCTATCGAATTAGTAAGACGAAGACAGAGGGATAAAGTCTGGCCAAGGAAAGCTGTCCACGAGAAACTAAACTATTTACTTATTTATTAGTACTAACCTGTTTCTACATATGAATCTACACTAATGTATGTACTTAACAAAGATCAAGTTCTCTGGAAAATTATATCGTTAATTTAGTGTATAGTCAGTGTTGATAGCTGAAGATTTTTTTCAATTGCCGCCTTATCTTGTGAACATCTTTCGTTGGCCAGACTCTAATATAAAATGGACGGGCAGACAGATGGGGCGGGCAGCCATTCCAATTGAAAATAAAAAACTTAAATCCTTTCAAGAATTTTTAGATATGCTAGGTTGATAGTTTAGTTTGATTTAAGTATACTTACACAAGCCAATCTGATCAGAAGTTCCAGATTCTGGCCATAGCTTTATGGACCCTAGAAAGAGAAAGAAAAAAAAATTCTCAAAGTTTCAAGCAATTACAAGATTGTGAAAGACTAATTAATTTCAACTGAAGCGAGTTTATATTCTATCGCTTATTTAGAGGCCCCACACGCGTAATGAACATCATACACTCATATTTTTATTTATTTATGCTAATTTATTTACAACACCCGACATTATCATCATAATATGGACCGTTAGTCCCTTCTTTTAATTTAAATCTCCGTTTTTATTGCTTCATACAACATGTAACTTTAGCGATATGGAAATATCTTGATAGCTTCATTCGCGTCTGTGGTTTACTTTTACATACGTAACAGTTGACTTCCAAACCCTTCTTTATTTAATTACTAGTTTTTGACAGGACAGGTGTTTAGTATTCTCAACTGGCGTGCGTGTATGACAAGATGTATGAATGTGGATGAAGCGAAAAGAGTACCTATGTAAGAATCGTAGCAGGTGGCGTTCTATAGTTTCTGCCTACCCCCGTGAGTTTATGTATGTACTAGTTTTTGCCCACAGCTTCGCTTGCGTTCTTTTTTCATACAAACTTTCACCCTCTATTTTACCCCTTTGAGGGTGAAACTTTCAAAAGACTTCCTTATTGGAGGTTAAAAAGGTGCCTACTATAAAAATTTCAAGTTTCTAACTCCGGTGGTTTGAACTATGCGTTGATAGATCAGTCAGTCAGTCAGTTTCTCCTTTTATATACAAAGTTAGTCGAAAAGGGGGTACTAAGCCGAAAGGGTGTTAAAGTACCCATAATAATGGATAACTTTTGGACAATTTTTCCCAAAAGTCAATAGTTCAAGAGAAATAGCTGTTCAAAGATTCCATAAAAAATACGCTAAATTCCATCTGTCCTCAGCTATGATCAGACGTGTTTACTTTTTACGTCATATTTGGGGGTCACAGATTAGAAACTAAATTTTTTTAATTCATAATAAAGCAGGGAAGAAGAATTTTGGAAAAAAATAAAATAAAAATATTTGTTTATAGTTTTTTTTTCGATCGAATTTTTAAATTTTAACACTTTCTTTAAAACAATCGTCAATGATACATTAAGTGGCCCGCGGTTTAGTACCCCCTTTCCTATTAGCAGTAGTACCATAGTAAATTCTCTTGTAAAAGACTACAAAGATTTAAACCACAAATTCATATCTTTTACAATAAGTATCTATCGTTTGTCTTTAACTTTTAACATAACAATGTAAGTCAATAAGTTAGTAAGTTACACAACTTCGTTACGACGGCGACTGTACTCGTGACATCTTGTTTGAAATTCTCATTTATGTGCGTATAGGTCAAGGGTACCTATAAAAGTGTGTAATCCTCTCTTTATTTATTTATTACGATATTTTTATTACTGTTGACTATAAGACCCTGTGGTTAGTTTTTGAAGCCGATTCATTAGAAAGGTAGGACTTTTACGATAGTCGCTTAAATGAGAAAAATAGGAAAAAGATTACCTACTGAAAAACATCAAATAATTCACGCTTTACTTAGCGCATTTCATCCCAGTCACACATGATGGTAAGCGCAGACAGGGTCTAAGATGGATTGGCGTAGCAAATATTTTGTCCGGGGTCTAGCAAAATCAATGAGACAGTAAATATTTCGACGGCTCCTACGTATATTATCGAAACTACAAAATCTCAGTTTTTATTTTAGTATGTACACCGATTACGATCAGATTTATGATCCGATTTACGTGATTCTTCTTTAGTTTGATGCGGAATAGTTGCCATTTGGTCCCATAAAAATGTATTAATTTATAACCTTTAAGATAACATAATTTCACACATTTTATGCAGATAAAATAAAAACTGAGATTTTGTAGTTTCGATAGTATACGTAGGGACCGTCGATTTGTCTTTTCAATAAATCTGGAAGTGCAGAATGGAGTTGTAGAGAAGTTTTGCCCCATAACCTTATTTTTGAGGCTCAAATAAGTATAGAAGGAGACGGACATTGGTCTGGCTATTTTGGGTGATTGTTGTGGACATGGGTGCCGAGTCGACTGGATCTGGACCATTTACCTATTCTTTCCTATGCTAGGGTGGGGCAAGCGCCCCATGTGCCCCACCCTGACTACGCCTATGGATGGATCGCACGAATTCAAGTAGCAAAGATTTAGAGGGACTCCCCTATACCCCTCTATCTCTCACATAAGTAGTCTCTCACACTCTCGCTTGCGTAGTTACGCATCTGTAAGTTAACAAAAAAGTCCCGGGTCACATAGACCCAACCCCATGACGCCGGGTTAAAAAGTGAACGTAAACATAAAATTACGTTTTTCTTATCAATAGTAGGTCCAACAGTTAAAACGGCATAGTTAATGTCAGTATGTTTGTAGGCGCCGTTCAATGCAACTGGTTAAATGACCGTTATACACTCATTAACACTATTCTTTTACACAATTTTTTTACACGACGGAACACATAATAATAATCATACATGATACATAGTAATCATAATATAGGTTGAGTAAGAGGAAAACTCCATAACTAAGTACAGACATTAAGCATTATCTTACTATTCGAAAAAAAACAAACATGTTTCTTTGCAAATGCGACGGTTCATCCGAAAAATCAAGCAAACATAATAAACCTGCCTCGTTGGTCTAGTGGCGGCAAGAACGACCGCTGATCGTGAGGTCCTGGTCTCGATCCCTAGGTCAGGCAAAATGTTATTGGGTTTTTCCGTGTGGAATTCCTCAGTAGCACCCTGGAGTTTGTACTTGCCCGGTTGATGGCATTAGGCTCGCCCCCTATTACATCAGACTTAAACATAACGGCGAAATGAGGGTGTTACTATACATCTCTGTCCAACCCTTCGCGGAATATAGGCGTGATGTTATGTTATATAATAAACCTAGGCGAGTCGCTAGTTAAATGTCTAATATAAAACGAATCAGTCACAGGTAGCCTCTATTTCAATCAGATAACAATTATTACCGTTAACTAGATGACGGTGCGTTCGCATCACGCCATCGCTTGCGCAAGCGCATCGGGTGTCACCCCAAACGGCTGATCTAACGCAACGCACATCTGCTGAATACGTTATTTATTATTGCATGGTTTTATTTCCTTGACCACTTATATCTTTTATGTCAGCAATTTTACTTGATTTTATTTAAGTCTTTTAATTATTCGTGGCTAATTACCAACCCAGAGTAGGAAAAAATATTTCTAGGTCATTCTCGACGTATGTATTTGTTCTTTGCAGAGATCGAATCTGCAGAAGTCCATGTGTTTAGCCTCAGAACTATTCAACATAACATCACGCCTGTACTCCCCGAAGGGTTAGGCAGAGGTGTATGGTAACACCCTCATTTCGCTCATTACCCTCGTTTAGGTCCCATGTAATAGGAGGCGAGCCTATTGCCATCAACCGGGCACAAATCCAAACTCCGGGCTCCACACGGAAAAACCCAATAACACTTTGCCCGACCTGGGGATCCAACCCAGGACCTCAAGATCAGCACGAGGCAGTTATTCAAGTCGCCAATAATGTTAATATGAGTGACCGAGAGGTTCCATATGTCGGATCATCGCTCCAACCAGTCTCGTCTTCACGTAAAAGTAAATTAAATAAGCCCAGTACAAGATGAACGTTAAATTGTTTCTATGTTCTAAACCGCGTTTCCTAAAATCTCAATCATACCATTCTTTACACATGCAATTTCATATAACACTAGCGGCCCGTCCCTGCTTCGCACGGGTGGACATTTTTCCCGTTTTTGCATCATTTTTCATTTATGCTCCGCTCCTATTGGTCGTAACGTGATGTTATATAGCCTATAACCTTCCTCGATAAATTAACTATCCAACACAAAAATATTTTTTTCAAATCCAACCAGTAGTTCCTGAGATTAGCACGTTCAAACAAACAAACTCTTCAGCTTTATAATATTAGTATAGATAAGACAAAAGTGGCTCTTCAAGGCACGAATATCGTTTGAACCATTTCTTCAAGTAGAATTTCAACTCATCTTGATTGACCGTTAAGATTCATAAAAGCATAAAACTGTGTTGAATCCCTGCTGGAAGCAAACATGTTGTTTACTTCTATACATTTCCTTGCTAAAATTGGTTATATTTGTCTAAGTTTTATTAAGCTGCGGTTTAAAAGATGATGTAGTGACAAAAATTGAAAGGAGTTTACTTAGGTGGTTTGGTCATGTTGAGAGAATGAGAGAACGGCGATTAGAAAAAGGAATATATAAAGCGGATGTCAATGGAAACGCCGGTAGAGGACGTCCTAGAAGGACATACATCGATATTATTGGTGATGTTCTTCACTTGAAGGGACAGTTGCGTAGTACTCTCAACCGGTGTGCGTGTATGACAAGATGTATGAATGTGAATGAAGCGAAAGGAGTATGTAAAGGACGTAGCATGTGGCGTTCTATAGTTTCTGCCTACCCCTATGGGAAAAGGCGTGAGTTTATGTATGAATGTAATAAATAGATTATAGGCTCCTCCCAGACGCCATGACACTTCGAAATCCGCCTTCCGCTTCCAAGATATCAATTGCCTCTTTATTCTAAGACAGTCACAGTGATGGGTACTTCCTTACTTACATAACGTATTCTTCATCGACAATGAATGACACGTCATTCATCACAAACAGATCAGTAGTTTAAGAAAACAACAACAGAGGTCTGTAAAGCAAAGACCTTATCGATTATTCGGATACAAAGGGTTATTAATATTTTTTTACAATTCATTGTACGGACATCGGAATATCAAACCCATCTGAGACCATTTGTTTTTTTTTTGTATTAGGAAGTATTTGTGTACCTACTACCGACAATAGTATACACTTTCGAATTATATAGATACTAGCACTTAGCGCGCGACTTCGTCCGCGTGTATTATCATACAAACTTCCATCCCCTATTTTACCGTCTTAGAGATAGAATTTCCAAAAAAATCTTTCTTAGTGGACGCCTACGTCACAAAAGGAACATACCGTCCAAATTTCATGTTTCCAGCTTCAGTGGTTTAGGCTTTGCGTTGATGAATCAGTCAGTCAGGACAAGTAATTATATCGTCGCTGCTCCTGCAAAATCCGCTGTGTTTTTTTGTTGAAAATCTGTCTTTGATCCTATTTTATAATAGTTCTCGAGCCACGTGCACCTGTAAAATCTGTTTTTTAATAATTTATTTGGTTAAGAAGATAGCAAAATAAATTATTAAAAAACAGATTTTACAGGTGCACGTGGCTTGACAACTATTACAGATTAAAAAAAAAACACGTAGCGGATTTTGCAGACGCACCGACGATAATATAATATGAACAGATTAGTAACGTTAATTTATTTAAATAAATGGTACGGCCACAGAAAACGTAGAAGTTTATATTAGATCGTTCTTTGATTTGATTTGGATCTGATAAGATTCAATAAATTACCTCAACTTAAGAAGCATAAGCTAGCCCATTACTGTCCCACTGCTGGACACGGGCCTCTTCTCAGAATGAGAAGGGTTACAACTTAACGAGCATCATTCTGTAAATGCCTGGTTTCAAGCATAAATCAATCAGCCATAACCAGTTCACTGCTCGACAATACACCTTTCCCAAATAAATAAATTATATAATAAACTTTCAATTAAACAAACAGGTAGATAACAGTGATCGCCTAGTGGTGTGACCGTCAGACTGCCAAGTCATAGGTCTCCAGTTCGAACCCAAGGCACGCACCTCTGAGTTTTCGGAATCATGTGCGAATTGTATAATTATCAAAACGACGAAGGAAAACATCGTGAGGAAACCGGCTTGCCTGAGAGATATTTCTCGACGGCATGTGAAGCCAAGGCAGAGGACCATGGGCGGCATAAACTCTGACACCAGGTTAGTCACTAACCACACGAAAAGAAGAAGAAGAATTAAACAAACAAACCTTTTCTAAATAAACTCCCATATTAAAAAGTGAAGGTTAAAACCATTAACTTAAAGGTTAAAATTATCAAAAATACTCTTAATTACCGTCCTAAAGACTACTAATCTCACTCAATGTCCCATTCAGTTCACACAAGCGTAGTAAGACGCTATTGTTTACCCGAGAAATTTCTCATAAACGGTGGTAATTTGTCGAGAAAAAACTAGATAAACGCATAGGCACCGACTTTCATTTTCCCGTGACTGGTGATCTAACTTTCTATACTTGCATGACACGATAGATAAGCTTTATATTATGCGTATTTAGTTCAGTTAAATTTTTTTACCTATGACTGTGAGTTGAATGATGTAATTATAACACACTTATCGCAAAAAAGGTGTACATGTCGAGAGCTTTTTGTGTTGCAAGCAAGCTTGCTTACCGCCTAGCGGTCGTTTTCAATAAATTACCTATCGGCGGTTTACCTTACTAGATATAGAAATTTAACATTACTTCTATGGAGTTTATGTCAAAGTTCTATCTCTAGGAGAGCATAAACGCATCGGATCGGCGTATCCCCACGCCAAGGTAACTGCAATCCCATCGTTTTTGTCACATGTTCGTGACGTTGGCGTACAGGGTAAACTTTCGTTTGTCACATAATAATATAATGGCATCCAAAAAGTTAAAGAAAAACTAGAAAGAAAAAACTGCGGAAGAAAGGACCAAAATCATTTAATGATCCTGGTACCTTTTTTCCGCAGTTTCTTCTAGTTCTTCCCCGATATATCTATGATAAGCTACTCCTGTGTAGCCAAAACCATAATACCCCATTCATGAATTTACCATAGTTTAATTACTTAATAGGTCAAAGACAACCAACAGTTTCCCCACTTATCACTCAAACTTGCGTTTAGACTTCTACACAAAACTTAGGCTGTTTTCAACTCTACCATGAAATGGGTCATCCATTAAAATTAAAATAAAACTGTAAGCATGTACAATACTACAGCTAGATATAATTAACGTGACACAACCAGCAATGGCGGACAATAACCTCATTACGGGCCCGGTCAGCATTGTCATTGGCTTAATAAAGCTAATATATTCGCGGATACTATTCATCAATATGGTCAGCCCGGGACGTGACCCGAATACCGTAGAATTGGGGCAATTGTATTTATCTGTTTCACTGGTACACTCATCCCAAAATCTCTTCTATTTTGCAGACTTCTTTGTCCAGTTATTCCAGTCATACATAATTTACCAGCGACCCGCCTCGGCTTCGCACGGGTGCAATGTAGATACTAATGTGGGGCATATAAACCTTCCTCTTGAATCACTCTTTCTATTGCTGAAAACTACATTAAAATCCGTTGCGTAGTTTAAAAGATCTAAGCGTACAGACAGCGGGAGCGACTTTGTTTTATACTATGTAAAGGTAAAGATACGACCGATATTCCAGGCTTGTAACAGGCATGATCTGCCTAACCTTTTCCCAACTGTTGGGGTCAGCTTCCAGTCTAACCAGATGCGGCTGAATACCAGTATTTTACCACGAAGCGACTGCCATTAGACCTCCGCAACCCAGTTACAGGGCAATGCCGATATCCTTAGGTTAGACCAGTTGTCAGACTTCAGGCTTCTGAATTCCCGTAACGACTGTCTTAGGAATTCCTATGACACCCGGGATCGACTGTTTAACGTGCTCTCCGAGGCACAGAGTAGTCTCGATGTGTTACGAACGGTCACTCATTCACAGACTGACCGCGGCAAGCGCAGCTTAACTTCACAAATCGTATGATCCGCACTGTTGTTAATTAGCCACGAGCTCCTCCTTGGCTTGTAACAGGCTCAATAAGCTTGATTGTTGAGATGAGAGTGAGCCGCTTACAAGCCTGAAATTTCGGTTTAGCAATGAGGCCTGAAATATAAGAACATTTCAAGGCTGCGGCAGGCAAGGTGCATCAAGTTAATTCAGTTGGACCTATGTGACTTGTTTTCTTATCAATTGGATTAGCCGTTTTTGAATTAACTCATAACAAACAATTCTTCTTATCAAGGTTAGTCGGAAAGGGGATACTAAGCCGCGGGCCACCTAAAGTATCACTGATGACTATTTTAAAGCAAGTGTTAAAATTTCAAAATTCGATTATTTTTATTTGCATGCATATATATTTTTGTGAGGTTTTAAAAAAAAAATCACATACCTGCTTTAGTTATGAATTCAGAAAATTAAGTTTCTAATCCGTGACCCCAAATATGACCTAAATAGTAAAAACAGCTGATCATAGCTATGGACAGATAGATTTTAGCATATTTTTTACGAAATCTTTGAAAAGCTATTTCTCTAAAACTATCGAGTTTTCGGGAAAATTGTAGAACAAAAGTTATCCATTATTATGGGTACTTTAACACCCTTTCGGCTTAGTACCCCCTTTCCGACTAACCTTGTATAAATAATATTATGGATGTATAAATTTTGTTTATATGTCCTTTTTGATATTCTCGTCAGTATCCAAATCTTGATCTTTTTTTATTCTTGTCTTGGTCGCGTTTCGCCCTAGTCTCACCTGATGGTAAGCGCAGACAGGGTCTAAGATGGAGCACACGAATCCAAAAAACAGAGATGTAGAGGGATTCCCCTATACCCCTCTGGCTCTCACATACACATGACGGAACACAGTAAACTGCTTGGTGCCGGACTTTAATATTCAGGTGGTAGCTAGCCAGGCGGACCGTATAGATCCTACCACCAAGCGTGCTGGGTTTTGTTGAATCGTACAACACGCGTCTATTCCCAGCGTGCGGTGAGGAAGTTTTATATTCTAACCCGTCCCCACACGGGGTAAAATCTAATTTATATGACGTTATATCATAAATGTACGAGGTACAGTATCTTTTTTCGAAACCACCTATTACCTATTTGCGTAATACAACGTATCTTCCAAAGTCACATAAGTAGACAGGTTTCTCATTTATTTCGCATATCACGATCGCCATCTTGTTTTTAAACAGCCAGTCATTGAAAGGCAATAAAATATAAATATTCACTCTTTTAAACATTAGTCTATAGTTTTCACTGCTATTGTATCAGGCTTACCTAACTGTTATGTCGCGTCACTCAGTGAAAGTACTGGGAACTCTAGTTCAAATATTTAACTTATCACATCCTATGGTTATGTAAAGAGTTAAATTAAAAGTGAAGCAGCTTTAAACTTAACTAATGTGATAGCAGATAATATGTGGCTGTGAAGCCTGCGTATACGGTCCAGTAATAAATATTGACTGCCTTATTGGCCTAGTGGTCGCCAGCGCGACTGCTGAGAACGGGGTCCTGGGTTCGATTCCCAGGTCGGACCAAGTGTTATTGGGTTTTTTAGGGTTCCGTACCCAAAGGGTAAAACGGGACCCTATTACTAAGACTCCGCTGTCCGTCCGTCCGTCCGTGAAATTTTCACAGAATGATGATGTATTTCTGTTGCCGCTATAATAACAAACACTAAAAATAAAATAAAATTAAGGGCGCTCCCATACAACAAACCTGTTTTTTTTTTTGCTGTTTTATAGATAATGGTACGGAACCCTTCGTGCGCGAGTCCGACTCGCACTTAGCCGGTTTCCATTAGGATTTTTTCAGTAGCAGCTGGGAGTCTGGATTTGTGCTCGGTTAATGGCAATAGGCTCGCCCCCTATTACTTGGGACTTAAGCATAACTGGAGAAACGAGGGTGTACTAAAAACACCTCTGCCGAGCTCTTAGGGATTACAAGTCGTGATGTTATGTTATGAAATAAATATTCTGTCAATAATGGTCGAAAACTCCATAGCGCCACTTAGGAATCAATTGTTTCGTTATCATTGTAAACGTTATCGGTATCATAAGTGTCGATCAACTTCTTGACATGGATACCCTCATATAAAACTACATGAGCATTGAATCTAATCATAACACATTGACAATTGCAATTCATAATTTTTATTAAAACAACTGTATGCAATTATGGCGTTCGCCGATATGCGCCGCGCGCAATGTCTATTCATGGATGATTATCCCAAGAGGACGGTGAACAGTATCCACCTTCCTCCTGTTTGTGGTAGTCACATGACATAACATCACGCTTGTATTCCCCGAAGAGTTGTGCAGACCTGTATAGTAACACCCTCATTTCGCCGTTATGTTTAAGTGCCATGTAATAGGGGGCGAGTCTATTGCTATCACTCCGAGCTGCTACTGAGGAATTCCACACGTAAAAACCCAATAACACTTTACCCGACCTGGGGATCGTACCCAGGACCTCACGATCAGCAGTTGCGCTTGCCACCACTAGACCAATGAGGCAGTAATTGAAATTCACGCCCTTTGATTGCCATGATCTGCAACGAAGTTAACGGACAGATGTGATTGAAGGTTCACACCGCCATTTTGTAGGTCTGTACTTCGCTCAAAATATGGTAGATATCTATACTATATACTATTACTATTTACTATAATATTATAAAGAAGAAAGATTTGTATTTTTGTATGTAACGAATAAATTTAAAAACTACTGGACCGTTTTCAAAAAATCTTTTGACGTTAGAAAGCTACATTATCACTGAGTAACATAGGCTATGGGCGGAGCCGTGAGGACACAGCTAGTTATCAAATAAAAGAACGATCGGTCGGACTTGTCACGTTATTGAAGCAAAGAGGCGATATAACTTTTTATTCATTTTCTGATTTCCCATTACTAGAATATCCCTAGCCAACATGTTGAAGTAGAATATAAATATTTTTAAAGCAGTCTTTCTAACTGTCTTCACCCGTTTTCGAAATTCAATATGGCCATGACCAGCATTGATTTCTAAATTATAATACAAGTCGCTGATTTGGAAAACTATGTAAGGCTACTGCCCACTTATTCAAATATGTTATTGAACCCAATTATATTTCAAAAGAAGATGTATCGGGCTACTTTTGGAGACAAAATAACAGTTCGGTATGTAGCTGGTTTACCAAAATTGTAGAGCTGAAGTTCCTTTTAAAGAAGATCCGAGAATTGAAGATTTTTGGGGACCACATTTTGCTTCTTTCTTTCTTTTCGTGTGGTTAGTGACTAACCTGGTGTCAAAGTTTATGCCACGCATTGGCCTCTGACTTGGCTTCACATGTCGTCGAGAAATATCTCTCAGGCATGCCGGTTTCCTCACGATGTTTTCCTTCACCGATTTTAAGCAAGTGGTAATTATACTATACGCACATGAATCCGAAAAATCAGAGGTGCGTGCCTTAGGTTCGAACTCGAGACCTATGACTTGGCAGTCCGATGGTCACACCACTAGGATAGTAATAGCCTAGCAAAACGATCAGCAAAATGTTTGTAGCTGTATGCTACAAACATTTTGCTGATCGTTTTGTCGTAATTACGTTGTGTCCCCCAGGTATCATAAAAACCACTTATGAACTGATAGTATCGTAAGTACGAAAACCTGGATTAGCTAATGTTGTGAATGTCAGAGGACAATTGGTATCGATTCTCTTGTTCACCAATTAAACTAAAATTAGAAAATTGCTATCTTTTACTAACAGACGCCGCGAGAAAAGGACGGTGATAGATAAGAACTAAATTAAAGATGTCGAACTGGTTTACGCATTGAACTTCGCCGTGTTCTTAGTGAACACGTTCTGACGTGTCGTCTAAATGTCTAAGATAGATTATAGCAGTGATAGCCTAGTGGTGTGACCGTTGGACTGCCAAGTCATAGGTCTCGAGTTCGAACCCACGGCATGCAACTCTGAATTTTCGGATTCATGTGCGTATTGTATAATTATCACTTACTTAAAAACGGTGAAACCGGCATGCCTGAGAGATATTTCTCTACGACATGTGAAGCCAAATCAGAGGCCCATAGGCGGCATAAACTCTGGCACCAGGTTAGTCACTAACCACACGAAAAGAAGTTTGTCTAAGAAAATTTTAGTGAAACTAAATTTGACAGCTCTTATTTACGTCCGTCTCTTTCTTATTTTATCAGAGTGTAAAAGATGGCAATTGCAATTAAGTTTAGTTTGTGCATCAGAATTGGCACCATTATAGTCAGAGTGAAATTCCTAAATAAATTAGACGTGCAAATGGGTTCAGACTAGTTCTTTAACCAAAGTAGAACCATAAGCTAGAAATTCAATACGATGATGACAAAGAAGCTCTGTGTATGTTCCTAATGTTACCTTTTACTTGTTCCAGAAGCCAGTGGTAGTAGCAGCGGTGTCTACTGAGCGTGGCGGTTCGAATGATGAGCGGCGCCGGCGGCGGCCCCACCACCCCGCGCCTCCCCCGGCAGCCCCGCCCGAGACATGGCCGCCCTCTCTTGCTACCAACCTTGCAGGTCGCACCTGGCGCAGCCCGCTAGGTAAGACTTCAAAGTTCAAAATATAAGACGCAAGTTAACTGCCGGAAAGATCTAAGTACCAAAAATAATTGTCAATCTGACTCAGTTTCAGTTTTGTTGCCAGCCTTGCAGATTGCACCTCGCCAGGATTTTTAAAGACCAAAATTTTAAGATGTTCTATATAGTTGTGATAGTACCAATCGCAGTAAATTCGGTAGTCCTGCCCAATACATGACCAACCTGTTGTAAGCTGTGTCTTTTGCACACGTTTGCAGGTATCTGTAGCACACCACACAATCAAAGAAAGGATGTTAAAAGTTCTATACAACGAAAGAAGGAAGTAACAAAGCAAATAACGCCTTCTGACGCACGTTCATAAAATCATGACTTTCCACAATTATCAACTACCTATTATTGGATAGGAATAGGTTACTACCTAGATAGGTACTATAAGCACAAATAAATCTAAGCACCAAGTTTCATGCGACACAGCACTGCGAAGTCATGGCCACGCTACAGTCAATTGCAGTATACCAGTATACTGCATTGCTTAATAAAACGTTGCTACGTAGAATACAAAAACTATTTGGCTTACCTAAGCATTTGAATGCCAATTTCTGGTGACAGTGCGCAATTAATCTTGATCAACGCTAATATTTCGGCCACTTTAAAATTATCCCATTATAGTCAAGTCAACACAGCAAAAAATTGTGATTGTCAGTTCCTGGGCCTACTATACCGTTTCAATCGCTCAAATAAACCAGTTTTGTTTTACCTGACAGTGTTACAATAAATAGAAAACTTCATTGCCGCTTGCAGGTGTCTAGACGACGAAGACTGTCACCAATCAGTGAACTTCTCGCTTCGACGGCAGCAATTCATCGAGAGATGCCACGAGGCGCGGGGCCTGCGCCCCCGTGACGTCATCCCCGAGGTATCGGTCAAGAGGACCAGGGAGGAGCTGGCGAAGCATGCGTCACAAGCCACACCGCTAAACCGCCGGCTTAACGTGGAAGCCGGCTGGTCCAAGGTCGAGGAGGTTCGGAAAAAGTTTGAGGGAGCTGCTAATTGCCCGGCGTTTTCAAGGTCCTTTGAGTCACCCCCAAGGTAAGAATGAAAACGTTTACAAAAGAAATGTCTACTAATCTACGTACTTAATATTATAAAACTGACGCAGTGAGCCGGTAATTAGGTTTTTTCAATCTTGTACAAAAACTTGCATCCATTTTCCTTTATATTACCACCCTGAGGTGAATGGCTTGAAGCTGAAGAGTAAAAAGTCCTTTGTTTCACGCTTATTTTACTTAAAAAATGAAGACAAATAAAATTCTCTCGATACCTGTCGAAAAACGAACTCATTCAGTAGATAAACTATTCTTTTTTACTCCGTATAAATTAAAGAGTGGAAGTCACAGATTTGGAGATCAACTAAAATTTACTTCCACTTCCATAATTATTTCCTATCGAACAAAAGCACTTATCTAGGCAGACTTACCAAATTATCACAGTTTCTCCTCCCTGCCCAGACGACGTCTCGCAGACTCGTTGTTCGCCAGCTTCAAGCTCCCGCGCAAGTCGAGGGACGGTATGGCGGCCCCCCGGTCTCTTGCGCCGCAGCAGCAGCAGCACCAGCACCAGCACCAACAGCAGAAGCGGAAGTCTGCTGTCGAACTGCTGGCGGAGACTAAAGCCTTCTATGTGAAGTCGGAGACTGTGTTGGATAGGAAGCAGGAGTTGCCGTTGAGGGTAAGATAAAGACTTCTTGGCTATGAGACCTTGTCAAGGGTTATTTGTGAGACCATAATGGAGGATCTTCTTCTCTCTTATCGGCAAGAGTTAAACGAGAATAGCTCGAGCCGTAGTGATAAGATTGGCCAGTTAGATTGGTAGCGGGGCTGACTGCCCAGGGTGCGCCGGACGTACGTAAGTATCGTCACTCGTGGATAGGGTTGCCAGGCCTAAAAACAGAAAAGCCGGACACAGATTCATATTTAGCCGGACATTTGGTCCTGAAAGCCTGACAAATTGGTGTTTAAAAGAAAAAAAAATCGCTTACTCGCTTTGGTTCTTCTGGCGGGGCGGGGTTGACCAAAAGCCGAACAAAAACCGGCCGAACTTGTATACAGGGTGTAAACGAAATCATGTAATTCCTTCAAACCTCGTGATGTACTGCTGAAATAGATTAACCCTGCAAGGAATACATTTGGTTTCAATAAAAAAATAATTACAAGAAGTAAACATGTGTTCTTAATGTGAGGTATTTTAGCACCCCGAGTTAAATGACCGCGCGGCGAGCGGCAGCCGCGCAACTCGCTCACGGCGTTAAAATGCCTCACGTTAGGAACACATGTTTACTTCTTGTATTTTTTTAAAATTGAATCATGATTTCGTTTACATCCTGTTTATTTGGCCGGGCACGAGTGTAAAAAGCCGGACATGTCCGGCTGAAGCCAGGCACCTGGCAACCCTACTCGTGGGAGCTCTTTTAATGCACCCCAAAATCCCAAACGAGGATGAAAAGCTCCTTAAGCGGTTAAAAGATCCTTGTCTTTTCTGCAGTCACAGAAGTTTAATCGCTTAGAGTGGGACAGTTGGCCTCACAAAGGCTGTCAATTATGATATACTTCTAGTATCAATTGCCTCGTTGGTCTAGTGGTGGCAAGCGCGACTGCTGATCATGAGGTCCTCAGTAATAGCCTTGAGTCTGAATTTGTGCCCGGTTGATGGCAATAGGCTCGCCCCCTATTACATGGGACTTAAACATAACGGCGAATTGAGGGTGTTACTATACACCTCTGCCCAACCCTTCGGGGAATACAGGCGTGATGTTATGTTATGTTCTAGTATCAACTAACGCTATTACAAATCAAATCCTGCATCGGTTTTAGATAAGCTTAGTGTTGAATAAACTTAAATTAGAATTATTTCTGTCTCTTTATCTACTAAGTACGGAGTCTCTTCCACATTTTCATTGGTATTATGTTCTTTCGCAGATGAGCAGTGGTCTGGGGCAGGCGATAGCAGCCGGCGGTTGCCACCTCGTCAGCTCCGGCACACTAAACAATGATGCCTGCTGCAACCCTTGTAAGTACAACCGTAATAGTATTCATAGGAACACATTTTTTTTCAACTAGGTTCTCTGCCAAAAATTAAATTGATGCTGTCATTTATTCGAATTATAGATGTTTGCCCAGTTTTTTTATTAACAGTTAACTTTTGCATTGTATCTTTGTTCCCAAATATGAATAACGGCTTTCTTGTAGTACTAAATAATGCTTCTATTCTTCTTCTTTTCGTGTGACTAGTGTCTAACCTGGTGTCACAGTTTATACCGCCCCACTTGGCTTCACAAGCCGTCGAGAAATATCTCTCAGGCATGCCGGTTTCCTCACATTGTTTTCCTTCACCGTTTTTAAGCAAGTGATAATTATACAATACGCACATGAATCCGAATAGTCAGAGGTGCGTGCCTTGGGTTCGAACTCGAGACCTATGACTTGGCAGTCCGACGGTCACACCACTAGGCTATCACTGGTTCTATGCTTCTGTTTACACAATCTTTTAAACAAAATCTGTTTGATACCTCGTCGCCGATATTTCTTATCCCTAACCGCCGTACCCTTTGCTTATCTTCTATCGTTCACGTTCCTCAATGTTGAAAAGCAGGCTTATAATAAGTTGTTGTTTTAGACGCCACAACGCGCAGCATAGGTGCCACGCGTCGCGCGGTGAGCGCAGGCGAGGGGCTGCAAAACACGCTGCGACGACTGCTGGAGCATGCCGACAGCAGGGAGAATGTGTACTCGCCGCCTTTTGCTGTTTGTAAGTATCTACTTTACATAGTATAAAACAAAGTCACTCCCGCTGTCTGTACGCTTAGATCTTTTAAACTACCCAACGGATTTTAATGCAGTTTTCAGCAATAGATAGAGTGATTCAACAGGAAAGTTTATATGCCCCACATCAGTATCTACATTGCAAATGTGCGAAGCCGGGGCGGGTCGCTAGTATTGATATAAAAGATATTGTTCTAGATAATAGGATTCACAGGTATAGCTCTTAAAAATCCACAAATGTAGAGAACCTGATAGTTTATGGGCTTGGTCTCCTTATTTCAAGTAAACTCCTTAGGGTTTCACTTAGGTTAAGACCTGGAGGTGTTTTGACAATACAACTGAGTATTCGGGTTATCTAACAGATGTGTTAGTATGCCTCCCTGTACAATTCCGTGCAACACAATTTTAATTGTAAGGTTTTTAAGTCTACTATTTAAAGACTTACATTCTATTTAATTAGCACGTCTTCTAAAATATACTTTAATCACCGTTGTCAACAACAGGTACACTTTCAGCGCACAAAGTATATGCTGACACAAGACGGCTAAAGGACTCCTACCCTGACCGGGAGACGAATCCACGATCTCAGCACAACTCGGGCACCTTCTCCGGGACATTCTCGGGTACCTCCTCCTCAGGCACCTCGGGGTCCAAAGCCCAGAAGTCAGACCCTGACCACAGAGACAAGATGAACAGACCTTTAAGCTTTGGTGACGCGAGGGTGTTCTTCCCGGAGTCTTTCGTGATACCGCGGCAGAGGCCCAGTGAGGTGGTGATTAAAAGCGGGTATTCTTTACGTGAGTATCTTGATTTTAATTTTGGTCTTTTTACAAAATTTTCGGAATTTATTTTGGTCCTTTTGACCAGAGATTTCGTACAGATGCAATCAGTATTAATAAAATGTTTAATAGGATTGTAATTTAGCGCTAATAAATTATTTATTATCCTACAGCGAGTTCCCACTCGAGTCCTGAAAATATCGAGCTACCTGAGCCAGTAGTGAGCGGGTCAGGCTCGCCCGCCGACCCGGTGGCCGCTATTAGCCCGCCTGCACAGTACGCGCACTCTGCTCCACGTTACATCAGGTGTGTGTTTAGATGCATCAAGTGCTTGGAGCTCCAAACCTATTAGCATATAAGACTCTTTAACAACTTCATCTAAAATGTTAAAACTTCAAATACTTAATTTAATTGTATCTGCAGGTCAAACTCCCACTCCCAGCCGAGCATGCGCGAGGAGGACAGCGGCTGCCCCAATATCAACAGTCACAAGTCTTTACCAGATCTACACACGCAGACCAGGTGCTACCCTGAACAGTAAGTGATAGAGACCTCTTTTACCCAGTGCCACGAAGCCTCTGCAGGATTCCATGCCGCTCAGAAGGGCAGCGTCATCGAAACGTAATAGTGTATTGCCACAAGGGCATAGGATGGCCTCTTTTGCCGTGCAACTACAGACAAAAACTCGTCACATATAGACATCCAGATGTGACACAGGTCTTGACAATATTTACCTCGATCTAGGAATCTTAAAAACTATAGGTCTACCATACTTCAAATATGCGTACCTATTTTTGCGTTAGTAATTTTAAGGCGCGATACTTTTTTCACAAGCAACCAGACACCATTTCCACTTAAAATATATCTTACTAACGTGTCTTTCCCAATGCAGTGTCAACGTGGGTCATACAGAAACGATCGGTCGTTCACCTCGTCGTCGTCGCCACTCCACGCACCAGCGGACCGCCTCCTGCTCTTCTAAAGGCACCAGGTCTAACCACTCGTCATTGATGTCGTCGTGCGAAGCTTTCTCTGAGCACCCATCTCCTGGAGAGGAGAACTATCAGTCTTATAACAGGTATTGTGGGATTATTTCGTGTGACTGTGATTTCTGATAGATAGACTCCACAGGTCCACAGGTGTAAAGGGCGACTGATCGGCATTTTCTTTTGAAATCTGGAAAGATACCTTTATTTTCTTCATAAAACCGACAGCTCACCTTTTAATATAGGATAATACATAACATCACGCCTGTATTCCCCGAAGGGTTAGCCAGAGGTGTATAGTAACACCCTCATTTCGCCGTTATGTTTAAGTCCCATGAAATAGAGGGTGTGCCTATTGCCATGAACCGGGCACAAATCCAAACTCCGGTCTACTACTGAGGAATTCCACATGGAAAAACCCAATAACACTGCCCGACCTGGTGATCGGACCCAGGATTTCACGATCAGCAGTCGCGCTTGCCACCACTACACCAACGAGGCTGTTAGAAAGTAAAGTAATATAGAATATTGTACAGCAAATTCTATACAGGGAATTCTAACACGATTTATAACAAACGTCGCATTAAAAAAACTTATAAATCGTTGTCTGATATACAGTCGCTGCGGCTCGTCGTTCGCGCGCGACTCGGGCGGGTCCAGCGGGCACTACACGCAGCGCAGCGCGCCCGCGCCCAACGCGCACGCGCACTCGCACGCGCACCAGCACAGGCGCACCGACTCCGGCTCCTCCACGCAACACGATCACGAGCACGCCAGGTATAATATTATAATGCAAGGGCTCTTACCAAGATAATAGGTATGAGAATTTTTCCCAATCGACTAATATTTTTCAATATGTTTTAGTCGATTCTTTAGTCGATAAAATACGATATATTTTTTTATGTAACAATGAATAATAATTGTTTTTGTCACGTACGAGACGCGTATTTTATTAATGCTCATATCTAAATATCGTCGGCGATGACGCTGGCGATGGGTGACCGCGACGCACCGTCCATCAGTCCCCTTAACGCCCTTAAATATGGATAAATTAAATATAATAATACTATGATATTTTTGTTTAGCCGCTACAACTCGTACGTGTCCGAGTACGGGGCGTCGCTGGAGTGCTACGTGTCAGCGCCCCCACAGTTCCAGGACGGAGCCCCCGACCCCCCCGCCCCGCCCCCTCACCACGCACATCATCACCACTACCCACACGTGCCTCGAGTTGGGATACACTTCCAGGTACTTTTATCACTTACTCAGGCCTATATTAGTCCACTCCACTGCCCCTCAATAGGTGTCAGTGCCTACCCAGTGGCTTGGTTACACTCTACAAGGTGTAAAAAGACCCTTCACTAAGCCGTCAACCATGCATTCAGTACATCAAACTAAGTGACCCTACGCAAAAGCTGTCGCTGGGAAACGACTTTTTTTTGGGTGAAAAATTTCGTTTTACTGTAAAGCTCAATGTAACGTACTCAAAACACTGTGCTGATAGATGCAATGAGTAGTAAACGGGTAATGGAGGTATTTCAAGTACATTTGCAACCTTCAAAACTAGTATTTTTTTTAAAAGTTGTGAATAAGTTGGATCTTTGTCCTCCAATATCTCCGTAACTAGAAGGTTCCCAGGCATAGTCCAGAACGAAAAAAATATTGCAAAAACGTGGAGAATAAGTGCCTTTCGGCTTCGTTAAGGGTCTATTTACACCGTTTAGAGGTAACGACTCTCACCGGTGATACATGGATTATAATAGTCAGTAAAAGCAGCATGCAAGACATGCATGGGTCTTATTAACTAAAAACACACAAACGATATTCCTAGTATGTAGGTACATATTGTCACAGCTTTTGTTGATGGAACCAAACTAAACGCTCCTGTCAGAATGCCATTTGATTTGAAGTGAGGTTTTCCCAGCCTTCCGTATATTCCAATAGCATATTTAGTAACCATTACTCGTTACATTCGTGCAGGCCAGTGCACCTCCACCCCAGTTCCAGGACGAGCCACCGATGTACGACTACGGCGATTACGAGTGCACCTACAAAACGCCGCTCAAATGCCTCAATGTTGGACGCAAGGAATACGCCAGGGAGTACACCAGGTAAGGATCTCTTTACATTGTTCATTGACTTTACTTCTTATTCCAATATAGCGGCCCGTCCCGGCTTCGCACGGGTGGACATTTTTCCCGTTTTTGCATCATTTTTCATTTATGCTCCGCTCCTATTAGTTGTAGCGTGATGTTATATATCCTGTAACCTTCCTCGATAAATAGACTATGGATAGTCTATTTATCGAGAATTTTTTTACACAAAAAATATTATTCAATTCCAACCAGTAGTTCCTGAGATTAGCGCGTTCAAACAAACAAACAAACTCTTCAGCTTTATAATATTAGTATAGTTATCCTAGCTTTTACCGAAATGATCACTTCTTTTTCTGCCACTTGACACCCGAAGACCGGATCAATCCTAGCATCCCAAGTTAAACTCAAAAACCTACTAGGCAACAATCTGGAATTACCACGTAAACCTGTGTCTTGAAGCGGTTGTTCTGGTTTCTACGACTAAACCTTTCAATCTCTAACGTGGCAGGTACCACGAGCCGAGTACGGAGCTAGTGAACAAGCAGCCGCAGTACCAAGAGCTACGCATGCGCCCGCGCATCGATGACAAGCAGGAGTATGTCAACACCGCGCAGGTCAGTACTATGACGATATAGTTCTATTTATACCCAGGTTTTCAGTTTACATTCTTTATCAAGTAACAGGTATCATACGAATATCTGACAACCGGTCTAACATTAGGATATTTGCATTGTCCTGTTACTGGGTTGTGGATGTCTGTTGGCAGTCGCTCCGTGTAAAATACTGGTATTCTGCCGCATCTGGTTAGACTGAAAGCTGCCCCCAACATAGTTGGGAAAAAGCTAGGCAGCACATTCTTTACCAAGTAACCTTATAGACAAAAAAATGTAGCAATTTGTCTTCTTGAAAATTTTAAAGATATTTTTACCTCACCGCTCCTAGAAGCTTCTCTTTCTCGTCCTGGCTACGTCGTTTAACCTCTAACAAAGTTTATTATCGTTGTAGATATGTCAGCCAGAAGAGATCACTTCACCACTGGGCACTTTCAAGCGACAGCGATGTCTTCGGTACAAGCAACGGCGACCCAGACCCATACTGCGCTCCAAATCCGACATCTCTGATAGGTAAGACACTCATCTTTACATAGTATAAAACAAAGTCGCTCCCGCTGTCTGTACGCTTAGATCTTTTAAACTACGCAACGGATTTTAATGTAGTTTTCAGCAATAGATAGATTCTAGATGAGATGATTGATGAGAATAGATGATTCAAGAGGAAAGTTTATATGCCCTACATTAGTATCTACATTGCACCCGTGCGAAGCCGGGGCGGGTCGCTAGTAAAATATATACCTACAGTTTGTGAACCAAGATCTTATTTCTATAACATTACATAAAATCAAGCCAGTATTACCCGAAAGGCTGGGCAGAGGTGTATAATAACACCCTCATTTCGCCATTATGTTCAAGTCCCATGTAATAGGGGGCGAACCTATTGCCATCAACCGGGCACAAATACAAACTCCGGGCTGCTACTGACGAATTCCACACGGATAAACCCAATAACACTTTGCCCGAGTTGGGGATCGAACCCAGGACCTCACGATCAGCAGTTGCGCTTGCCACCTGTAGAACAACGAGGCAACTATTGAGTTTTGCCGTTTATCAACTGAGCCACAAAGAATTTCTGAATTTCAACAGTAGTATTCGATTATTCTCTGAACATGTCTTATTAAACTATCTAAACGAAATCTTAGCCAATATCAAAAAGGAAAAGAACAAAAGCAAGGGCGTAGCCAGGAATTAGTTCAAAGGGGGAGGGAAGGGAAAACTAATAATATTCATGTTACAAAAACGTTTATGAATGGGCAAAAAGCGAGTGTAAGACATGTAAAGTGAATACATTTCTGAATGATTTTAAAAGCAACGTAGCTTAAAATTAATTACTCTTCCGTTCGGGAACACTCTGGCTGACCACTAGGCCACACCAGGCCCTAAAAAGTCTAGTACTTTAGGGGGGGGGGGGGCAGCTGCCCTACTCTGCCTGTATCTGGCTACGCCCTTGAACAAAAGGAATGAGAAGATTACTGAGCAAAACATAAGACAATGATGTCGATTCTGTTACACATTTCTGTGGGTGTCTGTTGCTTTCTGTTTCAATATAAAAGGAAAGTGACAGCTGCGTTTAGTCTAGTTTAGTACTGTCAAAACTAGACTAAACGCAGCTGTCACTTTTCTTTTATATTGAAACAGAAAGCAATAGACACCCTTAGTTTAGTTTAGTCCTGTCAAAGTGCGCTACAGAATTGACACCAATCAAACAATATTTTAAAACTAAAACAACTTCTAGGTACAGACGCACAGACGGCCGCAGCCCCGCATCGGCGCCATGCGAGGGTGAAGACTCCCCCGACAGTCCCACAGAAGAGGCCTCCCGCCTCCAGGAGTTCTTCGAGAGGCTCGGCCTGGAACCGCGGCAGTATGACGCGTTAGTGCGGGATGCTCCGCCGGATAGCCCCGTGTTCTTCTCGTCAGCTTCTACTGTGGATTCCAACCAGTTGGCTGCCACTGCTGATTATACGGTAAGGAGATGGAAATAGCTTTATTAATGTACCAAAAAGATTGGTTTTTGGATTGGATTTTTTTTATCGTGAGTAAATTCTCATGGATGTCTCTCGCCCGGGGTAGGCGAGGGGGTCTGCCGGACTCTTACCGGCTAAAAACCCACGGTGTTCCTCCTTTTGACCGTCGGCCGGGGTCGCGGGATTCGCCTAAGCATGCACCGCAACCCCGGCAGGTCTTGGTCCAACAACAATTGGTGGACCCCTCCTCTGTGGTGCCCCACCCCACGACCTCCTGAGAGGCGCGGGGGGCACCCCACATCACCGGCGCACCAGAACACATGGCACGCCGTGACCACCCCGGGGACCAAACGAGCACATGGGCGCCAGACGACCCCGTGTCCCTTGGTCCCCCTGCGACGGGTCATATTAGTGGCCCTGGTGCTGATTCTGTTTTGCACAAACTAAACTTAATTTAGACTATTGCCTTCTTTTTCACTCTGATAAAATAAGAAAGAGACGGACATAAATAAGAGGTGTCAAATATAGTTGAACTAAAATTTCCATACATATTTAGACGACAGGTCGGAACGTGTCGACTAAAGACACGGTGAAGTTCAAGGCGTAAACTAATTTGACATCTCTAACTTAGTTCTTGTCTATCACCGTCCTTTTCTCACGCTGTCTGTTAGTAAAAGATAGCAATTCTTTAATTTTAGTTTAGTTGGTGAATAAGAGAATCGGCGCCCCTGTCGATTCTTTTAAAGGCCTGGTCAAACCGAGAGCGTGGCTGGGTGTGATATTATACACCACCTTGGCGTGGCAGTCTCTGTGTGGCTTCTTCCATACATTGTCATAGTAGTTCGCACGCCAAGAGCACGCGATCAACACGCGACGTGAATATCACATCCAGCCACGCTGTCTGTCTGAGCAGGCGTTAATATTACCTTTACTATTATTTATTCTGTTTCTACACAACTAACAGTGTCCGGGTTAAATATATTGTAGGGACTTGAAAAGCAACTATCAAACCAGTCTATAAATATGTCGTCAATACTTCTGAATTTTTAAAGATGCCTTTAGTCATAAGCTTAGCCGTATTCTTCTTTTCGTGTGGTTAGTGACTAACCTGGTGTCAGAGCTTATGCCGCCCATGGGCCTCTGACTTGGCTTCACATGTTGTCGAAAAATATGTCTCAGGCATGCCGGTTTCCTCGCGATGTTTTCCTTCATCGTTTTTAAGTAAGTGATAATTATACAACACGCACATGAATCCGAAAAGTCAGGGGTGCGTGCCTTAAGTTCGAACTCGAGACCTATGACTTGGAAGTCTGACGGCTACCACTGCTATTTAGCTTATTCGTGATGGATAAGCTTATGACTTTGCAAATAATATTTTTTAAACACATAGAATATTTTACTGTTATTTTAGGTGCAAGGTCCCGGCGGCGGCGTCCAGAAGCAAATATACCGGAACACAGAGCCTCCTAGCGTGGTGGAGCGCAACGCACGCATCATCAAGTGGCTCTGTCAGTGCCGCAAGACGCAGATGCAGGCGCCGCAATGAACACACTATAATGCATTTAGTTAGAACTGCTTCAATAGACAAGGAGTTGCGAATAGGCACAACACTAGAACAGATTTAGTTAGACCTGCCTGGATGTGCAAGGAGTTTTGAAAAGGCACATCACTTACACACGTTTAGTTTGACCTGTTGCAATGTGCAACGATAGTTTCGCTGTAGAAAAAGTGTGTAATCAATCTGCTAAAGACGCTAATAATTAATTAAAATTAGAATTCAATATAACCAGTAACTGATATAAGAATGAATCGAAGTCTATCGATTTTATTCAAAGGAATAACGCTCAATGACTGACTTGTAATAATCGAATTAAGATTGTATTTGACTAAAATTGATGTTATCGTACTTGTCATGAACAAGCTCCATACGTATTCATTACCACTCAAGCTATGGAATGTGAAATGTAGAAAGAAGGATGCGACTAAATTAATCGTTTTCTCCGATCGTCAAAATAAGCTACTCGACTAAAAAGTCACTCGATTACTAATCGACTGACTAGAGTGGATGTAATCGACTATCGAAATGTTACTGATATTTGTACTAAATACACAAATGAGAGAACCAAATGTTGCTCATACACGTCGATATAAATGACGCTTAATTCTAATTTCCTATGACTAAGACTAGATTTAGGCGATTAATAAAACTTAGATTTCGATATTTAATAATTCTTCATTTATAAATTAAAGTCTTCGCAATGATAATAAATAAATAAGTTTTAATAATGAGATCTGGTCCAGATAACACAGGTTTGCCTAACTTAGATGATTTATGAATTAGATCGACGAAAAACAAACTGGAAACTGAAAAACATCTGAGATGAGATATATTCCTGTAGTACCTAGATACTGAAATATCTAAATAAAACTGCAATACCCTGAAAATCCGTCGTTTACCGAATCATATTAATTCGACGCGTCTTATTCGTGATAGCATTGTCTCAAATCTCAGTTCATGGGTTCACTAAAGTAACTGATCGTAACCATCTTGAGAAAAGGTTGTGCGTATCTGGACGAGTGATACGGCGAGTCATCGCCGTCGACTGCTGGTATTTGGTAACTAAGCGATACTAGTTCATTAGTCAGTACGGTTCTTAGTGTAAGCATCGACATAATAATTCTATACGTTTTATTAACTACTAAGTAATAAGCATGGTTAGAAGGATTGGTGATAAAGGCCTATTTAGAGAGCCTATGTATTTCTGATTTTACTCTTTCTGAACCTTCTTATAGCTTATAATTCATGCTCAATTTTCGCGGCTTGTAAAGTGAAATAATATGTAGTCTGTGTTACAATTTAGTGATGTAGGTTGCTAGTATCGGTACTAATCAATTAGTCGATTATTAATTCATGGGTGACTATTAGGCAAGAGTCGACTAATAAAATACAATTGATAGTCATGAAGTTAATGGAAAATCTAGCCATGCCTTATTATTTAGGTTTAACTTTAAGAATACGTAAAAAAATTAATTACTTATTATATTTTTGGTCGTAAAAATGACCATAAAAATTGAGAATTTTGATTGTAAATAGTCACGTATTTTTGTCTCGACAACTATGTATGTACAAGTGGCGAGCTTAGCCGTTAGGCAAGTAAAAGATTATTTTCGGAACGAATAACATAATTAGATAGTTCGACTATCCTACGGTTTCTACTGTTTTAATAGATATTTATTTATTTCATATTCAAAATACGTACAGTACCCGGTAGTAAATATTGCACATCGAGCTTTAGAAAGAGATATCGGCTAGCTTCGGGTTTATAGAGCGTCATCTCTGTCGCACGAAGCGAAAAAACGTCACATAGGTATGAGTGACAGAGACGGCGGTCTACGCAGCCGAAACTAGCTGATTATCTTTTTCTAAAGCTCGATGTGTAATATTTACTGCCGGGTCCTGTAAATTCTTTTCAAATTCTGATAATACGTTTTCGAACTAAAGGTACTTGTTAGATCTTCTATGGGTCACTCACATTCGCACGAATACGTACGCGAACCGACATGTGTGAGACTAACATTCGTAATGACTATGCGAACGTTTTCCATACAAAACGGAAAACATTCGTACAATTTACGAATGTTTGCGCGCATGTGAGTGACCCGGGTTCTAGTTGATTATGACTGCCTATAATGTACAATAAGTCATATTAAGGCCTCAATATGAGTCTGTTAATTTATCTATAGGTATTCTAATTATATGTGTATTACTTTTTCATATTGGGCTTTCATATTTTTATTGTAATGTTAAAGTTATACTCATGTTTTGTAATAGTTTAAGTATTCTGTTTTCATAGTTCTTGCAGGCACCTATTATTAACAGTTGTATGTTGTAGGGCCTACTGCCAATAGTCACATAGACTTTCAATAGAAGAGGTTTATAGAGATAAACTACGATAACATGTCCCGCCCCTCCAAAATTCAAAACGGTTCAATGTATTTGTGAAGGTATTAATAAAGCAACACCAATACTCCCAACGCATGTGTGCGTGTTGAGACAGCCGCCAAACAAAAACTACAACTACATACACACTCTTTCGTAAAGATGTGACACATTGAAATAGTAATTTGGAGAGGCGGGACATATTATCGTAGTTTATCTCCACTTTGTTAAATATAGCTTGATACGTGACAGGTGCCTTATGTCAACCAACAACATAACTTTGAACAAGTTTTTCGATTATTATATCCGTTTTTAACATGAATATTTTGTCTTACTAAATAATTAAATAAAAAATAATATAATTCACATTTAAATTACACGTTATGCCTTAGATTGCATGCCACCCTGACAATTCTCACGTGGCGAGCTATATTTTATAATTTTACAAAACGTTTGTTTCATTCTTTTTGTCTAGGTAATAACTATCTTTCTATACAAATATTTTCTCAGAAGCGCAGTAGAAACCAAACTGATACCTACGTAATATTTGTAAAAAAATGTTCCTGTTACGGATTTGTCATAAATATTTTCAAGTCTGTATTTATCTATATTATTTATTAATGTTATTCTAGCTGTATAAGACGTAAAAGTACCTACATCTTCGATTTGGGAGCACAAAGTTGATCAAATAACTGATGCTGTATTTTTGTGCCAAAACATTTATTAAATACCTATTTAACTATGTTTAGACTTGAATACAGTGTTAGGGGGCTTAATTTAGTTGTGAGAGTAAAGTAACAAACTCAACTCATTTTTAATGTTTCAAATTAGTAATGTATGTTCTACCTAAGACCTTTACTGCATTTTACGATGTGATGTGATTTTTTTTATAAATTCGAGAATTTCGAGATATAAAAAAATGTTGACTACCTATGTTGTGTTTGGACATTTTTAAAAAAAATTATGTTTAGAAGATTTTTGTTAGCAAGTCCCTTCCGTGTTGTACCATCGTTGCTTACTTGACCACGTTACATTACATCGTAAAATGGTACAGAGCCCTTTATAACTATTACTATAGTGAATAATTTAATCGAGATATTTGTCTACTACATCCATTTAATGCCATTACTTATATTTCTTGTATGACAACTGCGTTGACTTCAGTGGCTTTTCTTTAGTGGCTTTTCTTTATCTTAAGGCTCTCGGTCGGCCTATTGCTGAGCCTTGAGCTTTTTATCGAACGTAAGACCCCTCCTGGTTTCTAAACGTCATCGTAGCTGTCAAACAAAACTTTAATATACAAAATCATATGGACTAAAGACAATATTACAAGAACGAAATATATTTTATGTCTGTAAAGCATAATATTTAACTATAGTTCCAATAACGCAACAATTAATGTATTTAATCGTTCATAATAATATGTAAATAACCATTAGACTGGTCTAATCTCAATAAGTTAATATAAGAATAGGAATTATCATGTTTTCTTTCATACGACGCAGTTAAGATTATGTTTCATTCTATTCCGTTGTCGAATTTCTTGTTCTAAAAGACTGTTGTTTCGTTTTTCAGTTTGTATGTTCTGTGATATGATAGAAAAAAACTAGATTTTGTGTAGACATTGCTGTATGACGACCACTGCCTTGTTTTGTAATGGTGTGATCAATCCCAGATACTGCCAGGGTCCATCTTCTGGCTATGACGATCACCGTAACTACGAATATAATTTGCTAATAGTTCAAACTTTAGAATAAACCTCGTACCTTTTCGGTCTAAAAGAGAGAGAGTCTTGTCTTGATGTGATACCGAAATGTGTTTCACTATTCTAAGCGGGATACATTGTCATTAAAGATTTCGAATAAGTATTTTGAATATTTTCCAATTCGCATTTATTTTCATTTGACCGTTGACGATTAGTCGATTGTGTTCGTAACGTCAGAATCGTTTAGTCGTATTGATAGTCGATTCCCAATCGATACATTTCGATTATAACTAAGTTCTTAGAGTTGTCTACTGTGATGTGACACGAATAATATTTTTCTTTACTTTTTAGCTTTGTTACTTGACTAATTGATATGAAATCGAATGATTAAAAATTTCAAAGTGTTTTACATCTCGATTAAGGAATTTTACCTTCAATTTGATTATTCTGTATAGTTATAAAATGTATTGAGAATGGTTAGCATTACAGTATTAGAAAGTTTAGCATTCGATGCTTCCATTAATTGTGTAAATAAGATTTACGTAAATTGTTAGAAGTTTATCGTGAAGAAAGAATTATATTGTGGTCTGATAACCTGATGTTTTATTTAAAACTGCATATAAATCTAATAGGAAAACAACAGCATTGGGTTACTAAAAAAAACTGGCTTATGACGTCAATTATCATCATAAATCAGCCTTAAACCGGCTACTGCTGAACATGAGCCTCCTAAGACGTAATGACCGCTGCAATATCCGATTATAAGGTATAAATTACAATATACCAGGTTGTTTGCGTTACCGTCAATAAACACAACATCATGAAAACATGTTCGCGGACGTAATGACTGCGATCTCAACGTGAACGAGTTAAACCAGTCAACTGATGATTCCTTTATCTAATCTATGCTGCTACGGCCTACGTAGTACTTATTACTTCTAAGGCTACTATAGCTTCTCGACATAATCACAAGTGCCCCAGTAGTTTCAAAGAGAGACAGGTTTGCGTGTTTATCGAAAATCAAGTAATTAGTCGAACTGATTACCATTCAGGTTTTTGTATTGGATAGTTTATTGAAAACAGAAAAAGTGATTAATTTTTTTTCCTATTCGACTCTTGTAGATGGTCTTGCGGACCTTTTCTACGTAACCGGGCTATTATTGGCGAGACCAGAAGGGTCTCCGAACCAATATCTACACTAACTACCTAGCTAACTACTGTAACATCATGACTGAAAAAAGTTATTCAATATCATGAATGCAATTTAAAGCTGTTACAATTTCAGAACGCTGCTTTTTGTCATGTCAATTACGTTTGACACTCATACTTGACATAACGTATAACAGAGATGTAATTAATACCTTAATATGTCGATAAAATTATTAAATCGAATAAAATTAATTTTTGTTTATACAATGATTTCCAAGTCCCTTTTATTTCCCCATGTAAACACATTTATCCGACATAATGCCTATATTTGAATCAGTTATGAACAATAATATAAATTTTCTCTCTTGAGTTTGTGAAGAAAACACCAAAGTATTTCCTCAAACGAAACATTTTAACAAAACTCGATATCTTCGAATAGGTAGATTTTTATTTCAATCCCTATATGTAGTGACGTCAAAACTCGTTCAAATGACGTCAATTGACATTTGTTGAATTGAGCTATTTATATTTTCGCGTTGAAGTATTACGCATCGGGGCTGAGTAAATATATGAACAGCTTTCAAACGTGTTATTGTTGTTTGTTTTTTTAAATCCAGTGAAGCAAGATAAGCTTTATAAAGGCAGTTTCTATTATCAATCAAGAAAAGTGTCTTTTATTGATACGTAAGTTAGTACTATATCGCTGTGAAAGTGATTAAGGTTTGCCAGGAGTTGCGTCATGATTTCTTGGTAAACCTGTGACAAAAGAGTCCCGTAGTTAACTAAAACTTCTTTGTTATTATTGCAGGAAGAGTGTTCAAAGTAGTTTACAGTGAATTTTGTGAACAAGGCGCGGCTTTTGTCGAATAAACAGTTTGATGATATTAGACGAGCTTGAAGAGTTCTACGACATGGCTCCTAACAAGCGAGGGAGACGAGGTGTCAGCGATGCTGACGACGAGGATGACGAGTATCGACGGAAAAGAGATAGAAATAATGAGGTACAGGTTTTTACTACTAGTAGAAGGGTTTAGAACACTAATAGAAGGGTTTAGAACATTTGTAGAAGCCGGTGTAGAACATTAAACTAAATTTCATTATTTATTACATATATTTCAATTCACAGAGGAATGAGATCATGATTGTGGTTGATTTGGTTCAGATTGATGTTCTGGTAGATGCTATCATGGCTGATATATCATTGTGTGATGTTCTAGTTTCTCAGACTAGGCAAAATATTATGTTTTTTCTATTAATGAATTCTCTAGCATAGGAGGGTTTGATAATATTTTCCATAAATGGCTAGCATTCTAATACAAAGAACTTGATACCGCCCATTATTCAGGGTACATAGGTCTGATGAGAAACCTAGTTAACTTTCTTGCGGTAACTATAGTTACTTTTTTTTTGTGATATGACTATTATAATATACCAAGCATAATTTGGTTCAAAATTCAATGTAGCATTTTGAAAACCTATGTTCAACACTGAATGTGTATTGACTGATATTGCACAATGTGATTCTGTAATAAAAAAGCGAAAAATCCCCTATTTAAAAAATCCCCCTTTTAATATTGTGTAAGAATTTCATAATTCTCAGACATCACAACATCTAACATAAATGTTCCAAGTAGTTCCAAGTTTGATTTTTAGTAATGGCATAATAAAGATATTATCTCTGATATTTTCTAGAATGGAATAGTTTACAATATTTCCTACCACTGTTTGAAAAATATTGTGCAATTTCTTGTTTATATTCCGTAATTATGATGCAATACTTGTACTATAACTGTTTGCGTTACTATCATAGTATTGTTTGTTTCAAAATGGCACTCGATTTGTGTATAGTAGTTTGCCACATATTGTATATTATTTTAACTTAATCATTTAGAAGCAGTGAACTTGTTGCTTTAGTGATGTTTATTATATAAAATTATAGTAATCATTAGCGGTTTCTTATCAAAAATAATGGTATCTATAGTTAAATGTTAATAGTTTTTTTGTTATTATAAAACAATCATTGTTTATATATTATGATCTCATTAATGTGACGCAATAAAACCGTGTTGTGTGCTAAGTAAAGTGAACAACCTTTATAATAATTAATGTAAATATTTTCAGGCAGTTAAAAAGAGCAGATTCAAGACAAAACAGCGGACACAAGAAACATTTACGCGAGTGAACAAACTGAAAGCAGAAAACCAAATGTTGGAAGAAAAAGTGAAGACACTAACGAAAGAACTACAGTTCCTGAAAGAGTTATTCTTAGCTCATGCGTCAAATTCGGCAAACTCTAAATTTGAAGGGTTAGACTTAGACAAAATCTTAGAAGAAATACCTGACGATAAGAAATAATTATTTAAACATCACAATTTTATAGACTTGCTGTAAGTAGTGTATGAGATAGCGAAATATTGTGAGAGTGAACGCAGGGACAGCGAAATTCAGTGGTCTAGGTGTGGTTCAATTATCATAGTAAAATGTAGAGCTGTTATTCACTGTAGACTTATCGCTGGCAACTATAAATAAGGCAACTCGATTGTGTAACAAAGATTTAATACTTATTATTTGAAAATTATGGTTGGCAGTGAGATGGTTATAAGTGTGTAATAGCACTAAAAGTTTATTATTGTATACCATGTATACAGAGGGATATTGTGTATCCTGGCGTTTATAAAAGTATGTTTCATACAAATTACTGTTTTGTAGGGAATTCAAGCACGCTAGAGATGTAGCGAACCCAGCTAATAGGACTTAAACTCTTTATACAAGAACACATTTGGCAAGAATACTTATAATTTCAGGTATAGAACTCTTACAGCTCATCCAGTTACAGAATTCAATTATAAAAAAGTATTTATGAATTATGTTAGTTTGATTGGTATCATTTGTCTCTTTATATGCATTTATTTGTACCACTTAAATATTCATGTTAAATTGTTGTAAACAGATAATAAATTCTTTAAATAAATTGCTAGGTATAAACAAAGCATTTAGTATTCAAATGTGTTTTTTTTGTTTTGTTTTAATTTACATGAAATTGTCACAATATGTGTTTATGCCGAATATAACTTTATATGGGGCGCAATAAAATGTACTTGAAAATGTAGTATTATAGGATTTCATGAACTAAATGGGGAAAAAAAACTTTTTTTAAGTTTATCTTTTCAAATGAGCTGTTGTTTTCCTACAAATGCACCATAGACACATTAATCTGTTAAATAAGTCCTTAATTAGTGTAGTTCCTCAGTTAATTGAAATACTAGTACAAAAGAGGCAATATTTTATTTTATACACTAACATAAAGACTATACAAAATATATGTATACTGTACAAAAAATTGGAATTTATTTAGATATTTGTACAGATCTGCCAATTAATTAGACAATAAGATATGTTTAAGTTAGTACTCGTAATTCTCCAATGGGTGAAAAAAATGTCTAAGAATAATTTAAGAAAATATTAGTTATACTTACTAGCCAAAAAGTGAAGGGCTTAGTGTTGTATCTATAAATAAATGTTAAGTTTTTATTATTTATATTCACACGAATATTTTATAAAATAAACACCAGTTGAAAACCAGTTTGTTGAAAAAAGTGTTGTGCTTTTACCAAAACTGTTGATTGTTTCGAGAAGTCAACATGCAAATCGACTAAAATGAAAACTTTTTAGACAGTATAAGTGAATAATGGAACTTTTGTTAAAATTATCTTTATTATGTACCAGCAATTGTCTTGTTTTATGTACCTATGGATGTTTATTCTATCATAGTATCGGTTAAAATATATAGTTCATAATGAGTGCAACAATGTTCTTATGACATGTGAAACTTTTAGCTCAAAATTTATCTTATAATGTAACCTTTTTTCGATTAGATATGGAATTTAGTTTACATTACAATTCCTAAGAGAAATTCAAGGCAAGCATTATTATGTTATGTCAAAGTTGACTGAGTGAAGGTATCACTAGAAACACATTTGAAACACGCCACGCGGTAGACAGAATTATTCCAAATCTGTATAGGCGATACTAAATAAGCCGCATTAGAGAATATATTCGGGACAACTGTGGTACATACAAAAGAACACTCCTGTATTAAAAACAATGATTATAATAAATACAAAATACACTTTTTTTACAATATTTTCTGTTGTTATCATTTCGAATAACTCCCTTTATTGTAAATTTCAAGAGTTTAAGGTGCTTAACAACATCAGTCTATTGTAGCTTTAATGAGACGGAGCATCACAGAGTGGTGGATTGAAGCGGCAGTTAGCTCTACGTATCGTCTAGCAGCAATATTTCGAATATCTACTAGATTGCAAATAGAGCCGTCGACCAGTGGCCTTTACGGCTTGCAAACGGTTTTGAACTCAGAGATTCTTATTTACTCTTGGATACGCTGCCATTGTCTCCAGAGTATACGCTTTTGGCGCCTGGATCCGATACAAAAATTAGCAGTTGTGCTTCAACTCAAGTCGCCTTTGTGAAGTGTGATCCGTGTGATTCGTTTCAAGCGAGGACGAAGATGAACTGAGTTTTTTTGCACAATATCGTTAAATAGTTTTGCTTTCTTTTTTGATCTTGCAACGAGTTTCAACGATCAAAAATAGACTCGGCTATTATAATCTACCTTTTATAAACTTTGTTCAAAGAATATCCTCGGGGATATACATAAGCTCATAGTAAAGAATTTCAAATATATCTTCGATTCAATAATTTAGACTATGTTTAATCAATTTTCAAAACAGTCAATTTAGTATTTCGATTTGTTTTATTCGATTATCGATAAAATAGATCGCCATCCCTATTAATACTGACGTCATTTTTATTGTTATTTGACATAAAGAAAAGCAGTATTGCCAATCTGAGGGGAATTCCCTGATTTTCCCGAATTTGCGGGTCTAAGACGTGGGCCATCCATCTTGTTTATTTATACTTGATTAACTCTAGACCAGACTTAGACTTAAACTCGACTTATTGTGCTAACCAATGTTTGATATTTTATATGATTTTCGATTGGACTGAGAAACGTGAAAAATATTAATGCGTGTTAAACAGTCATAACAAGGAATCATTAAATTAATGCTGGCAACATTATTGCGTTATTATTTTTGTTGGAATTTGGCATTCAAGAAAAGAATTTCTCTCATTCATTCATTTCAATTCAATAATCAAGTATCGAACTACAGCGCGTTGCATTGACGAATTGTAAATGTGAATATTGTTTGCTTTTTTTTAATAAATCCTTCAAAATTATCAAAGCAATTTCTGATATTTAAAACGAGAGTAACTTTTATTGGTATGTATATAGCATCTGCGCAGACGCTGTAAAGTTATTTCGAGATTTATTTACGAAATTGCGTCATAATTTCTTGGAAACTTTGACAAGTAGTTTACGAAAGTTTCTTCAACATTGTTGCAGGAGTGCATTTCAAGTGATTTACGGTTTATTCCAATAAATTTTGAGAAGTCGCGGCGTTTGTCGTTAAAAGTTTGATGACATTATACGAGCTCGAAGACTTCTTCGACATGCCTCCCGTCAAGCGCGGAAGACGAGGTGTCAGCGATGCTGAGGAGGGAGACGATGAATACAGACGCAAGAGGGAGAGAAATAATGAGGTATGTACTTGTTACTACTAATAAAACATAGAAGAAAGTCCCTATACACAGCTGAACATGCCATCTTGACCTACCAAACCAACCTAGAGAGATGATGCCATAATTAGGTACCTACCAGACTTTGCATCAAAACCATTCTATTATGTACCTGCATCACGAAACTTCTTACGAGTCATCCTTTGATCATATAGGGACTCTACTATCATAAATCAGGAATAAATCATACATAAGAGATTTGAGTTATTTGTCTTCATTCAAGAAAATGAAATGAATTGCAATGTTTCATATATATATAAACATAACATTCCTGGGGCAGTCGGGTAAAAGCAACTTGCGCTGCATTTAGGGTGGTATGCACCAACATTAATTTTATCGTTGAACAACCGTTAAACTAAAATACTGGTATATTTTTCAAGTAAATGGTATGTTTAACCTTTTATACACCATCAACGGCTATAGACGTCAAACGAAAATGTGCTCGGGTCGCCAACGTCAATAGCTATCAAAAACGTATGATGAATTTGTTGGATGGTGTGGAGGGAAGCACTTGTATGTCTATAGGGTGGCGTTCAAAAGGTTAAACAGAGAATTAACGTTGGCAAACACTATCTTAATCTCTATCATTTCTGTTAACCCCTCTAACTAAGCTAAATATGCTTATGCTAAGAGTTGTTCCAACACAAAAGTACATGGGATTAATTTATATCCCATACATACCTCATATCTATCTATATGTGGCCAATGCTGCTTCAGATTGTATAAATATTGCGCAATTGTTTACATCCTTTATTGATGATGCAATAGTTATATTTAAGTAACAAGTTGCTTGGCAATATTCCTTCACAAATTCCTTGAAATGGTGGGTAAATTGAATTAAATGTGGATGGATATACAAGAAGAGGTAGGCCAAAAATAAGATGGATGGATTGTGTGAAGGGTGATATGGGTAAGAAAGGAGTGAGTACTGAGATAACGGCTGCTAGAGGAGTATGGAAGAGGAATGCATGTTGTGGCGAACATACCTAGTGTGGGATAAGGGCAGTGGCGGTCTGAGGGGAAGGGTCGTAGTGGTCATAAACCCCCTTCAAAATAGTACATGTCAAATTGACAAACCTAAAAATAGATAAATTACAAAAAAAAATATGCTGTGAATACTAATGTGCTGAATTTATTTTACTGTTAAACCCCCCCCCCCGAAATCTTTGGCTTAGACTGCGCCTGGATAAGGGCATAGATGATGATGGTGGGTAAATTTAATGAATTCCTTTAGAAGGCCTATGTTAAGATCAAGTTGATTTTATAATAATTATACTCACTAATACTTTGTAATTATTACCTACATTATCTTTTATGTTTGTTAATTAGTATGTTATTTTTATTTTATTGTTAGGGGCTCGTGGCTAAATAACAACCGCGCCGATCGTAAGATTTGCGAGGTTAAGCCGCGCTTGCCGCGGTCAGTCCGTCGATGGGTGACCATTTGTTACACATCGAGACCCCTCCGTGCCTTGGAGAACACGTTAAGCCGTCGGTCCCGGGTGTCATATGAATACCTATGACAGTTGTTACGGGTAGTCAGAAGCCCGAAAGTCTGACAAACGGTTTAACCTTAGGATATCGGCATTGCCCAGTTACTGGGTTGGCGGAGGTCTGATGGCAGTCGCTCCGTGTAGAGTACTTGTATTCAGCCGCATCTGGTTAGACTGGAAGCTGACCCCAAGATAATTGGGAAAAGGCTAAGAGGAATTAGTATTTTAATCATAATTCTCATAATATTGTCGATTCATTTTCAAGGGAAATTATTGATTTGATGACGAGAATGAAATTGTTAATTATCATATAATAATAGAATAATTTGATTAGTACAGAACTAGGGTCTCGTGGGTACTTACCAACTGTGCATATCGTATGATTGGCGAGGTCAAGTTGCACTTGCCGTAGTCAGTCTGTGGAAGTTCTTTATATATCAAGGTCCCTCCGTACCTCAAAGAGCATGTTAAACAGTCGGTCCCGGGTGTCATACAAACACCTATGCAAATTGTTACAGGAAATCAGAAGTTCAAATGTCTAACAACTGGTCTAACCTTAGGATATGGTCTGATGGCAGTCGCTCCGTGTAAAATACTGGTATTCAGCCGCATCTGGTTAGACAGGAGGTAACCCTAAAATAGTTGACAAAAGGCTAGGCAGAATAGAATGAACAGAAGGAGTGATGTAATACATAATAAAAATAACATATTATTTCATTTTCTTATCGCCATGTTGTAACTAATCTTAGATTGTATTGAGGAATGGAGTATGTTGTTTTGATAATAAATATCTTTTATCTCTATGTTATCTTTTATCTGCCTCTTAGGTCTAGTGGTCGCAAGAACGACTGCTGAGCCTGACTGCCTGAGCCTGACCTGGGGATCAAACCCCATGGTTTGATCCCCAGGTCAGGCAAAGTGTTATTGGGTTTTTCCATTAGGAATTTCTCAGTAGCAGCCTGGAGTCTGGATTTGTGCCCTGTTAATGGCAATAGGCTCGCCCCCTATTACATGGGACTTAACATAACTGGCGAAGCGACGGTGTATTAAAAAAACAACTCTGCCGATCCCTTCAGGGAATGTAAGGCGTGATGTTATGTTATCTTTAGAAGTTGTTCGAAGAGTGTTAAATACTAATGTGGATGGATATATAAGTAGAGGTAGGCCAAAGAAAAGTTGGATGGATTGTGCGCAGTATAATATGGGTAAGGAAGGAGTGAGTACTGGGATGACGGCTGATAGAGGAGAGCGGAAGAGGAATACATATTGTGCCGACCACACCTAGTTTGCGATAAGGGCAGGGAGATGATGATCTATATGTTATCTTTATTTTTCAGGCAGTAAAAAAAAGCAGAGTCAAGTCAAAACAGCAAACACAAGACACATTCAGCCGTGTCAAGAAATTGAAAGAAGAGAACCAAGAGCTCGAAGACACTACAAAGAGACTGACCAAAGAACTGGAGCTATTGAAAGAGCTCTTCCTCGCTACTGCGTCAAATAAAGCAAACCCGAAGTTTGATGGATTAGATCTTGAGAAGCTTTTAGAAGATACTCCTGATAAGAAATAGTTTATACTTTATGATTAAGGGAGATGTGTTTTCTTAAGGAAACAAATGCAGATCTAAGTGTGCTTAGGTGGTTTATTACATGTTAAAATCAATTGTTCTGTTGTGAGAATGTGACGCCGCTCTACCACCTGCATAGGTGCGTCACTTTCTTTCACTGGAACAGTGATTGTTTTAACACGCCATAATACGACCCCGGTAGCCGATATTACGCGACCGAACTGATTACGTCTGCAATGTTTTTATATCGGCAAGATCCAACGTAATTTCAGCTTGCATGCATAGCATGACCACTGTAGACAGAGGTTTTCTAGAATGACGAATAGATAAAATAACATAAATGAAAACGTCGCGGGACGCGTGGCAGACACTGCACGTTTGGTGCAGTGGCTAAGCAATTGGCTTCTGCGCTACGGGTCGCGGGTTCGGTTCTCGCACGGAACAAATGCTTGTATGGCCTACAGATAGTTGTTCTGGGTCTGGGCGTTTGTGCATGTGAGATATGTGTCTGTAAACGCACACACGATACAGGAGAAATCCTAAATAGATGTGAAATATCGAAACTCTGTAAAAAAAATACCGTACCATACCGAAGAGAGCCGACGATTTACGAAGATCTGCCGTCGTGTGTCTGCCATCGCGAGCGTCGCCACGCAACAACCGCTCTCACCCATACCGCCTGATGTTTAATTACATGTTTCACATCAAAAACAATGGCAATATGTAATTTTGTCTATTCTTCGCGACAAAGCCCTTGTCTATGGTGGTAACGCTACGCCTGCTGGTGTTGTACGTTATTTTTACATTGCAAGTGTATTAATGGCAAAGTTAGATCTCGTAATTTTGGCATTGTGTGAGTGATATGTTTATCTTCTCTCCATACAAAATACTTGATGAATTAACCTTTTCACCGCCAACGTACACAGAACGCGATGCCTCGCCAGCGCCAAGCTATAAATGTATAACGAAATATATAGTAAACAGTAGTGAGCTACCGTTAAATACAGTAAACTTATTTTTATAACATAGTTAAAATGAAGAGCTTCTAATGAAGTTGCTGGAAGCACGAAAATCTGGAACTTCTATTGAAGTCCGTGGCGGTGAAAGGGTTAAAGATATTTAATTCACTATTAATTAATTGTAAAAAGTGAATTGAATTATCTTGTTCTAAAAAAAATGTATAGAGATTTTGTGTAATACAGATTTTGTATGGAGATGAGAGAAATAATGTTTTGTGTAGGTTTAAACATCACATTTTTATATTGTTGCCATAAGTAGTTTGTAAGATAGAGTATATGGAAGTGATCACAGGGATAGCATAACATGCCTAGTATGTCTCGGCAGAACTCTGATTTTGACTACAAATGGCCATGATATTTTGGGATCCTTGTATAATAGATTGTTTTAGATATCATTGTTAGCAGCTTAAGTGCAATTAATTGATTATTTTTTAGATATAAATGTACGATTTTGTACCCTCGTGTACCGTCTGCCTAGCTATGCACTGCAATAGACTGAGTTAATTGCAAGTTGACATAGTATTCTGACAATTTTATTTACTTATTGAACTATTATTTTTATATTTATTTATACACGGTGTAAGCGAAATCATGTAATACCTTCAAACCTCGTGATGTTCTGCTAACATAGATTAACACTGAACGGGATTACTATGGATTCAATAAAAAAAATATTACAAGAAGTAAACATGTGTTATTAACGTGAGGCTTTTTAGCGCTCCGAGCGAATAGCGCGGCTATCGTTCGCCGCGCGGTCATTTAACTTGGGGCGCTAAAATGCCTCATGTTAAGAACATGTTTACTTATTGTACATTTTTTTTATTGAATCCAATGGTATCCCGTGCTTTGTTAATCTATATCAGCAGTAACATCACGAGGTTTGAAGGAATTACATGACTTCGTTTAAACCCTGTACACAGGGTCTTATGTCGAAATTTTTGTAAACTGTGATAGTTTTAATAAAATCCACATAGTTCATATTGAACAATGTTCTTATGACGTGAATTATGAGCACAAATATTTTGAAAAATGTATTTTTATTGCTTAAGGGCATTATGGGTGATTGGTTAAATGTATATTGTGGTATATATGCTTACGTAGTAAGGGAGGATTTGTACCCCTCCCATAATTCAAAATACCTACTAAAAGATAAATGATTTTTATTTCTGTAAATAAATCTGTTAGACACTTTTTCAAGTTAATGTAATGTTTTTTTAATACTAGGTAGCGCTGGCATTTCCTATCTGACTAGCTCTGAGAAGAAAAGCCGAAAAAACTCGTGAGATCAGTCTCTTTTAAAGTCCAGACATTGTGGTATAAAAACTATGTGAGTATAACAATGTAGAGAAACGTCTGGAATGGCTTTTTGAAGAAAGTGCTTTATCAGGTTTGAGTTGACTTGTCCTAACTGACAGCACGCATGCATCAGCCATCGTGTATCTCAAACCTTAATATAGAAATTACTAGAATCCCATACAATTTGTACCAAAATGTTTTGATAGGTATATCGAGGGTTGCGAGGTAAAACCCAAAAGTACCAAAAAGTCCCTATTCAAAAAATTGAGTTTGAAATATTGATGACGTGAAAGTAAAAGTCATTATGTTAAATTAGATGCAAATTCGTAATAATTTAACTGTTAAATTATGTAGAATTTGCATGTAATTTAATATAATGACTTTTACTTTCACGTCATCAATATTTCAAACTCAATTTTTTGAATAGGGACTTTTTGTGGTACTTTTGGGTTTTATCTCGCAACCCTCGATATATGTAATATGACTATGGAACATTTTGTCAGCAGAATTAAGAAGTCTTTTGTTTAAAAAAAAACAACCGTATAACTTATATTTTTAATATGAAAAAATATAATCTTACCGTCTACGAGTATGATTGTGTACGGTTTAACTCACGTGCAATTGAGCTGTGTTATGCAGTAATGTGCCAACCCACAAAAATATTAGTGCTGTGTTAACGCCATCTAGTTATAGTGGTAGGTCTACCCAACGCTTGAAAAAATGCAAACTGCATTAAGATTTTTTTTGATAGACGCTCTATTAAATTTTCTACAACTCTGGGGATTTTTTCTACCTACCACAAGAACTAGATGATGTTAACACAAAATTCATATTTTTGTGGGTTGACACATTATTGCATAACACGGTCCAATTACGGGATGTCTCGAATAGTTTTTGACTCTTTAGAACCTTCAGGGCCAGCGCAGATTTGGCAAGGCACAGTTCGGCATTTTTCACTGCCAAACCATTATCGACTTTGCTAACGTTTAAATAATATCGAAAACCACCTTTCGTCTCTAGTCGCTTCGATGCTCTCGGAGTCTCGGGGACTAGTAGTTGTGTTAATTGATTCTCGATATTATTTAAAGGCTAACAAAGTCGATAATGGTTTGGCAGTGAGATGAAATCTGGGCCGGCCTTAAATCATGATCTCTATATGCGGCCAAACATTCACGTGACTAGAGCCATACACAATCTAAAAATGAATGTTTCTCTCTAAAGTTACAATATAAATTACTATCTACGAATTTAGAATTAAAGAAGCAATATTATAAAATTAAAAAATACATTTTATACAATTATAATTCAGTCGTTGTCTTTTTAAATAACTCCCTTGACTGTAAGGTATAGAAAACAATTTAATCTTGTACACAACATCATAGCTACACAATTGTAAAATTAAAAGATCACAGATAAAAAATCTAAGGAACTAATAATAAAATATTTTACTTCTGTAGTTCATACTGATGAAACTTAAAAAAAAATTACATTTATAAAGATATACAGTGGAATTCGTTTATTACGACTTTGCTTATAAAGATCAGCCGCTTATACAAGGTTAGTCGGAAAGGGGGTACTAAGCCGCGGGCCACGTAAAGTATCATTGATGACTATTTTAAAGCAAGTGTTAAAATTTCAAAATTCGGTAATTTTTATTTGCAAGCAAAAAGACTTTTATTTTAGTTTAAAAAAGAAAATCATTTTTGCTTTAGTTCTGAATTCCCCCATTGAGTTATATATTGACCCCAAATAAGACCTAAATTGTAAAAACAGCTGATCATAGCTATGGACATATTTTTTCCGAAATTTTTGAAGAGTTTTTAGAGAATCTTTTATTTCTCTTAAACTATCGAGTTTTGGGGACGATGTAGATCAAAAGTTACCCCTTGTTATGGGTACTTTAACACTCTTTCGGCTTAGTACCCCCTTTCCGACTAACCTTGTAGAGATTTAAAACTGCCTTTAGTTAGGTTTTCATAACAGGTGCCTGGCAGTAAATATTGCACATCGAGCTTTAGAACGAGATATTGGCTATCTTCGGCTTTATAGAGCGTCATCTCTGTCGCACGAAGCGACAAAACGTTACATAGGTAGGTGACAGAGACGACGCTCTACGAAGCCGAAGCTAGCCGATTATCTCTTTCTAAAACTCGATGTGTCATATTTATTGCCGGGTACTGTATTTACTGACGCTTACATCGACGTCCGTTTCGTACGACCAAAATTCGCCGTCCCTTTCTTGTCGTTATAAGCGGACTCCACTGCAGTTTTTATAGATTCCATTTTTTATATGATAATCATTATTTAAAAAATAACTTATTATAATAATATTATGTATTGATAAATCCAGTCACTGTACTATTTATAAGTGTCTTCTTCCTCTTAGCCTTTTCCCAATTATCTTGGGGTCAGCTTCCAGTCTAACCAGATGCGGCTGAATACCAGTATTTTATACGGAGCGACTGCCATCAGACCTCCGCAACCCAGTAACTGGGCAATGCCGATATCCTAAGGTTAAACCGTTTGTCAGACTATTTATAAGTGTCTTATTTTGAAGTAATTCACAAATCTAGCTCTTTTTCTAACATTGGAAAAAAATACAGTTTAACGATAACTTTAGCACTCATGCGCAAATTATAAGAGAAACTTTTTAATATAGGTGTCACGACCTATCTACCTACCTATGCATGTGGACTCAAGAAATTACTGGTACATACGATTGACCCTGTAATTGTTTACTTAAGGGTTAAATCCTTCTCGTGCGTCATCGTCCTGTCTCTCCACTCTAAATACTTAAAAACTACCCACTACTTATCATATTCTCTCTTGGCAACATTCTCTATTTAAGGCGCCTTTCATGGAGATGCGGGGCTCAGCAAGGAGCGTGATGTAGGCAACTCGAGCATATTTCTTCTTCCTGCCCTTATCCCACACTAGGTGGGGTCGGCACAACATGTATAGGTATACCAGAATCTGATGGCAAATAGGGAAATTAAATGTTTTTGTGGGTAACACTAACACAAGGGTAATTTGAATAAAAAGTCTTGATATTTGTATTTTTTTTTCTTTAATTTCTTCTCGATCTTCTTCCTGCCCTTATCCCACACTAGATGGGGTCGGCACAACATGTATTTCATAAATCCATGTTGTTAGAGGTTTTGGCTTATTGTTTTATGTGACCCAATGTGCTTGCTGATATTATGCACTGGGTCCCAAAATGATATGCTGATATATGGTTTTTTGCAATTTTATTGTAATGGAAAAGGAAACCTTGTTAAAATAAGTATGTTTATTAAAAATGTTTGAACAAGAAAACATTAATCAGAACTGGAAAATGTATCAACTACAGTCATACTCGTTTTGACAAGTGACATGTTGACATTGCCATATGAAAAACACTAATTGTTATAATTTTTTAATGCCATGAGATTCTGGTTGACCTATACCTATTTCATAAGTCCATGTTGTTAGAGGTTTTGGCTTATTGTTTTATGACCGGCCGCCTGCCTGACGTCAACCCAAGCATATTATGACGATGTATTACAGCGTATATAGAGACACGTTTCTCTGCGCATACTTTTTGAGTTGCGCATGACAGTATGCAGTAGACTTCGCGTCTTCATAAACGAGGCCATACAACTGTCTCAATTTAAAAAATTCTCTCAAAGTACAGTATGCGCGTGATTTTAATGCAATCAGGGCGTGAGGTCCGCTCCCCCTCTCCCCTCTCCTCGCAAGCCCGCAAATGTAGTGCTGTCCTTATCTAACAGCACTCACGCATTCCCACACGCATCCTCAACTCTTTCGCGCATACTGTACCTCCTGACGTCATTATCTACTTCCAAACATTAATAACGCCATCAGCGGCGGCGCTGACTAGATACGGCTTGGTCCCCTCCACCATGGTGAGGTCAGTGATGGGCGCGGTATGGTAGAAAGAGCGGGACTCCACGCTACGGTATATGTTATCTTCTAGAATGGAGGCGGAGGCTGATGGGTTGAGCTTGCAGCATTCTTGGATCACTGTGGTACCGTCTATTATCCGGCTCCTGTGGGTCAAAAATAAAAGAAGTCGGACAACGACTAGAAATATTGGTGTAGGTGAACACCTAAACAGTGATTGATGCATTGCACAGCGTCTTTCAATGAATCGAGAGTTTATGATATTTCGTAACAAAATCGGAAAAACTAATTACTATAGTCGGACCGTTAATTCGATGCAGTAACTTGACAGTTAGAGGGATACCAGTTTTTGACAAAAAAAAGGTAGTGAGGTGAAAAAAAGAATGAATGACATCGAATGAACTTAATAATGTACTTATATGCATACTTTTTGTTGAATTTAATAACTAGAGGATCAAAACACGATATATCACTATTAAAAATAGCCGTAACCACTAGTAACTACTGATACGACGTTTTTGAAGCGTCAAATAACTAAACATAAGGTTAATTATTTATTTATTTAATACTTCAATGCACAATTTATGGTACATAATGCGGACTTAGTGTCATAAGACATTTTCTATCAGTCAATTTGGGTCTAAGAGAACAGCATCGTGAAGAGGTACAAAGAATTTATAGAGATTTGTTTAAATTGAAATATTTTTCATATTAGTTCTTTTCGTAAAATCGTTCACTACCCAACACTATTAGTTTTAGTATGGTATCATTATTTTGCTTTGAAGTGTCAAGTTACTGCGTCGAATTAACGGTCCAATTATAGTTTGATGACAGATGTTGACAGTTCGCAACGGAATTTTCTCTGAAACTTCATGATACAGATAGTGTGGGCACCAATAGAAAACTGTCGCCCAATTGGAGACGTTTCATTTTGAGAGTTTCGTCCTTAAAAGGATACGAATAACATTTTCGAATGGTGTGTCTTTAAAGCCTCTTATTTTGTGTTTCACAGCTTGGCCAAATTTTGACAAATCTCAAGGATACTCAATTGCCGTTAAGTCTCGCTGTCACTGTCACTTCGCCTTAAAGTGACAGTGACGGCATGAAATTAACGGCAACTTAAAATTGAGTAGCGTTTGAGTATTTGGCCGTTAAACTTTTAATTTCTTAGACCGTTTTGAGATTCTTGAAACTAGTGCACAAGGCTATAAGAGGCTTGTAGACATGTTACCTATACTTGACGGCATTGGGTGCGTGCTTCAGCGCGTCATTATGCGCGTGCAGCAGCACGTAGGAGTCCTCAGGATGCTGCAGGTCCCAGTAGCGCAGGCGCAGGTCGGAGCCGCCCGTCACCACGAAGCGGCTGCCTTCGCGGGCACCGCAGTATATCGAGCTAATGTAATGGGATGCCTGCAAATACGTAATATGTTTTTCATTGGCGCAGCCAGGATTTTTGCCAGGGTGGGGCAAACTCAGTCAGACAGTAAATACTTGTCTTTTCAATAAATCTGGAAGTGTAGAATGGGATTATGGGGCAATTTTGCCCCATAACCTTATTTGTGGGGTCTAAATAAGTATAGACGGAGTCGGGCATTGGTCTTGGTAATTGTTTTGTGGACATGGGTGGCAAGTTGACTGGACCATTTACCTATTCTTTCCTGTGCCAGGGTGGGGCAAGCGCCTCATCTGCCCCACCCTGAATACGTCCATGATGTTTTTTCTTAGTATTAAAAACGACAAAACATTTCACATGGTAGTTCCTGGCGACGCTCGTCCAAAGCTGTTCTTTGTTTGAAATAAAAGTAGACGAGGGCGAGTTTATCAGTAAAATATATTAAAACTGCCTCTGGTCTAGTGGTGGCAAGCGCGACTGCTGATCGTGGGGTCCTGGGTTCGATCCCCAGGTCGGGCAGTGTTATTTTGTTTTTCTGTGTGAAATCCTCAGTAGCAGCCCGGTGTTTGGATTATTTGGGACTTAAACATAAAGCGAAATGAGGATGTTACTATACACCTCTGCCCAGCCCTTCGGGTAATACAGGCGTGATGTTATATAGTAAAATATTCCGACTTACCGCTGGTGTATAGTGTAGTGGCTGAACACAGTTGGTGCTAGGCCAGAGCGCATGTGTCCGCTGTGTAGACTCCAGGCTCCAAGCGGAAGCGTCCCTGCCGCCGGCCGCCCACACGGAGCCGCTGCTGCCGCTGCCCACTATGCGACGGACACGCTCCGCTGAAGGAGGTGAACAAACTTGTAAAGTACGGGGTTTGGATGTTGCTGTTATGAAGATGTGGTGGAAATACAGGCACAAAGAATGTTCTGCCTAGCCTTTTCCCAACATAGGGGCTGTACACAAAACTGCGATGCGACGTCACATCTTAGAAATATACGAGCTCGCACAACGCATCGAAAGAACTTACGGATTGATTCGCGTAATTGATTTTTCCTATATCTTCTTATCAGTAACAGCAGTGCGCAAATCTTTTTACGCTATTTCTAATTTATTCTACCTAGTATAAAATACGTTCAATACGGTTGACGATCATCGAGGGATTGGTAACCCGAACCTTGGAAGGAAGACGCCTTGACGCACGAAATCGCTTCGCAGCGATTTGCGTCGCAGTTTTCTACGTTGCGAATTCGCATCGCGTCGATTCGCAGTTTTGTGTACAAGCCCTATGATGGGGTTAGTTTCCATTCTAACCAGATGCGGCTGAATATCAGTATTTTACACGGACCGACTGCCATCAGACCTCCGCAACCCAGTTACTGGAAAATGTCGATATCCTAAGGTTAAACCAGTTGTCAGACTTTCGCGCTTCTGACTTTCCGTAACGACTGTCATAGGTATTCGTATGTCACCCGGGACCGACTGTTTAACGTGCTCTCCGAGGCATGGAGGGGTTTCGATGTGTAACGAACGGTCACCCATCCACGAACTGACCGCGGCATGCGCAGCTTAACCTCGCAAATCGTATGATCCGCGCGGTTGATTGAATTAGCCATTAACCTCTCAAGTACCTAGGCACAAATAATCCTACTAATATTATAAACGTGATAGGTTGGATGTTTGTGAATTGATGAATTTGCATGTTTGTTAACAAATCACGCCTTAGTGGGTGAACGAATTTGGATGAAATTTGGCACACAGGTAGACCATGAGCTGGATGAGGACATAGGATACTTTTTATCCGATTACATGAAGAAGTTCTCCTAGGATGCGAGTGAAACCGCGGGCAACAGTTAGTCGATTCATAATTTTCAGGACTTCATAGATCCCGGCGCTCCTCCATACAGGTTGTCCCGAAACTTAACGTCAAGCCGGGAACAAATGATAGGTCAGTATTTATGACTGTTCAGAAAAAAAATAATTAAAAAACATTAAAGTATTTTTTTTAAACACGTAATAGTAAAATGTGATTTGTTAGGTAAAATTATAGTCATGGTAACTTTTAAACTCGAAAACGAAAACTTATTTTTTTTTCTGAACAGTCATAAACTGCCATATCGTTTGTGGGACGGCTTGACGTTGAGTTTCGTGACACCCTGTATATGTACTAAAGACTATCTTTTGTAATAAGGGGACCTGCGGTAAGAGAGCGGCAGGAGGGGGGTGCACCCAGTACACAAGACAACGCAAACTGACAGAGCGAGCCTAAGGCGTCGTCCTAACTGGCCAACATCGTACGACCACGATCGTGCGATGAAATAATTTAACGTAATCGTAATCAAACACAGTTGATACAATACGTTAAATTATTTCATCGCACGATCGTGGTCGTACGATGTTGGCCAATTAGGACGACGCCTATTGCTTCGCTCCCCCCTCTCGCCGCTCACATACCGCAGGCGACTAGGGGGGGGACTAGCCCGCGCGGACGGATTATAGGGCAAGACATCTACTCAAAATACCTATCGTCTGAATTTATTCAAAATTACTCACCATTGGGATGCCTGACAGACGTGATAGGCAGATGGAACCTCAGGTCCCACACACAGATGGCGCCACTAGACGTACCAACTGCTAAGTACCCACAGGGGTCAGCGTACAGGCAAGTGTAGACACCTTGCTTCAAGTCACCTTGGAGCTTCCACGCGTTGCCTGAAGAGGAAATAAAGTTATTATTGACCATTTATTATCTTAGTTTACGTAGTATTATATTCTCTTTGTCCAGTACTGTGAGTCAGTGTTTATCAGGCGATAAATGTGTATTAGGACACTCAAATTGATATAATAATGACTACCGAAACCCTATGAAACCCTTCTCATTCTGAGAAGAGGCCCGTGCCCAGCAGTGGCACAGTAATGGGCTAATTATGTTATCTATATGACTACCGAAACTTCTACCAGAGAAGATTTTTTTTAAATTTTACAATAATGCTTCGTTGGTCTTGTGCAGGGGTCGGCAACCTGCGGCTCGCGGCCACATGCGGCTCTTTCGATGTAAAGTGGCGGCTCTCCAGTTCCAAATGCAATAAAAATAATTATGTTACTATGAAAACCCTTAAAATCGTGCAATCGATCCATGATTGAGTAATATAATATAGTATAACTGAGATATACTGTCTATGACTGAGCGATAAATATAGTACATAACTATGTATATCTAAATCAATTTTTGTTTTGTTTCTTTTTTTTAATGTAGTTAGTTCTGCTAAACGCCATTTCAAGGTTATCCATTAATTACAGGACAGCCTGTATAAGCAAATACTATATTAAAAAAGTTTTTTTTTTAGTGGCACTAAAAAGTGAAATTTGGTAAATTGCAACTTTTGGCTCTTGCATCTCAAAAGGTTGCCGACCCCTGGTCTAGTGGTGTTGTGAGGTCCCGGGGTGGATCCCCAGGTCAGACAAAGTATTATTGGGTTTTTCAGGGTGGAATTCCTCAGTAGCAGCCTGGTGTTTATATTTGTGCCCGGTTGATGGCAATAGGCTCGCTCTTCATTACATGGGACTTAATGATAAGGCGGAATAAGGGTGTTACTATACACCTCTGCCCAACCCTTCGGGGAATACAGGCGTGATGTTATGTTGATGTAAGTAAAAAGGTTTTTCATAAAAATTAGCTTCCAAGTCTGTCTGTCTGATAAACTATGTCAACGTCATTATATTAACGGGAATCGTAAGCGAGTGATAAGAGAGTGGTAGAGAATGCCTAATGGCATTAAGTCCGCCTTATGTACCACAATAGTGCATAGAAGTATAAATAAATAAATAAGAGAAATGTATCTTTTAAATCCCGAAGCTTACTGGAACTGACCTGGTGCCCTCAAGTCCCAGCCAACAATGGTAGCCAGAAGCGTGGCATATGAAATGACGGCTCCGTGAGACGGTGCTGCCACACACACCGCGTCGTCACCGTCACCTTCTAACTGACGACCTTGAGACAAGTTCATACGAGAAGAGGTGCCGTCGACCCTGGGGATGTGAATTAAGTTAATATACGACTAGCGGCCCGTCCCAGCTTCGCACGGGTGGACATTTTTCCCGTTTTTGCAAAATTTGGGCGGTATAAACTCTGAAGTTTATGCCACCCATGGGCATCTGTCTTGGCTTCACATGCCGTCGAGAAATATCTCTCAGGCATGCCGGTATCCTCACGATGTTTTCCTTCACCGTTCTTAAGCAAGTGATAATTTATACAATACGCACATGAATCCGAAAAATCAGAGGTGCGGCGTGCCTTGGGTTCTAACTCGAGACCTATGACTTGGCAGTCTGACGGTCACACCACTAGGCTGTCACTGATTTTTAGCACACTAATCTTTGGAATCATTAGAACATAATAGAGTATCATTTCCGATCAGTGGCTTTCGTCAGAATCTCTTCCAAACAAGCTAATTTGAACCTTGTTACAATACACATACATACCTCAATACGAAGACAGACTCTTGCGTGGCTGCTACAAGAGATTGTCCGGATTCGCACGCCGCTAACGACAGTACTGGGCCTGCGTTCCTGTTGTACATCGATTTTGATCTGCAATAGAGAAGTCTTTTAGAAAAGACACGCATTTCATACTTACTTGAAAATAGCAAAAATGCTAAGACCTCATATGGAGATGGGGCGCTTAACGAGGCGCATGATTAGGGGCGTAAAGTTGACAATTCAAACATATTTATTTATTTATCTAAATATACATATGAAAGAAAGAAAGAAGGAAAACGTATTTATTTTTTCGCCCAAGCGGACGGGACGCACACGTATACTTAAAATTAAAAACTTAAAACTACGACAAAAATTTGGACTTAAATTTAAACATATAATTAAATGGTAACCCAAACACAAACAAGTTAAAAAAAAAGAAAAAATATATAAACTACTAATTTATAGTCTATGGTGTCTAGTCTATGTCGCAACAGTCTATGGTGCACGGGTTACCTAGGCATCCTAAATCTACTAATAATACAAACATTTAAACATGTTGAATTTGCGCGTCGCATGGTGCGTAAAAATTTAGGCCGTTGCTCAGCATTATGCTGAGACTTCGGACGAACCTAATGCCAACAGCGCTGATTTTCAGCAATAACACATATGACGATGTATTGCCACGTTTATGAAGACTCCTTAGTCAGGCCGTTTTTTTTTTATTTTGAGCGGATTTTTACGCCTATATGAAGGACAGTACGCGATGAAAAACGCGTTGAATACGCTAGAGATCACGCGGCACAACAAGCACCAACGGTCAGAGCGCTGCGTACAGCAGCGGAGTACGCAAGAAATCACGCCTACACCGCTGTGAGCTAATACTTCGTATAAACGAGGTTAAATACGTGAAACGCGAGACGGGGCTAACTGGATGAGTCTCGCAAAAGAATTTTGACACCTCGTGTCACTATAATTTTTGGTTTGAGTAAACTAGTGCTGAAGAAATATAAATCTGTTCTGTCTTCCCTTTTCCCAACTATGTTGTGGTCAGCTTCCAGTAACCAGATGCGGCTGAATACCAGTGTTTTACACGTAGCTACTGCCATCAGAACTCCGCAATCCACTTACAGGGCAATGTCGATATTTTTATTTATTTATTCCCAACAATATCCTTACAGACTAAATCCAATTCGATATTGAGGTTTCTTAAATTCTACAATTTCAGACTAACAAGATTTAACAATAAGAAATCTTAAAAAGTGCTATCTTTGTGAATTCACTCAGAGTACAATAAAATATATCCACGTCGTCAGCTATGAGGTTGAGCGTGCGCAGTGCGCGCGTCATAGGCGTTTTACTTAGTCATTTAGTGCGCGCGCGGCACCGCCAGCAGGCGCGCCCGCCGCCGATGGTTAGCTAGTTCTCCTAAGGTTAGACCGGTTATCAGATTTTCGAGCTTCTGACTACCCGTAATGATTGTCATAGATATTCGTATGACACCCGGGACCGACCTACCGTGGCTGAAGAATCTAAAAAAATGGTACAAAAATGAAAAAAGAGACCAACAGATTGGACTTCACATATTTTTACATACCTGTTGATGTGAGCCTGTGTGTGTAAGCGCGCGGCGTCCCATAACCGGACAGTGCCGTCATCAGAGCACGAGCCGAACAGCGAGCGGTGAGCTGGTAATGTCACCAGCTGATTGACTCGGGCCCTGGAACAAAATAACACCAGTCATGCCAGGATCTCAGTACAACTGGAACCGTCATTCGGTAGTTCTGATATGAAATCGTGGATCAATTAGTTTTAGATGTTTTTATATTTTTATCGACGCAGGTTAATGTTTTGAACGCCATTGACGGCTAAAGACGTCAAACGAAAAAGTGCTCGGGCCGCAAACGACGTCAATGGCTGTCAAAAAGTACGAGGTGTAGCGTGGCGTGGAGGATAGTGCTCTTACGTCCATAGCGTGACGTTCACAAGAATAATGAGGCCATTCAAGTATTACGTAAACAGAATTTTAATCATTTTTGACCCACCTCTCCCCCTTGTCAGCAAAACTAAGCAAAGCTTTTGCTCCCCCCCCCCTATGCTTACGTAAACAATAGTATTTAGTTTTTTTTAATCTGTTCATGTTTCTTCATTGTTATACATGAGCAGCAGTTTTCAAGTCTAGAAAAATAAGTAAATAAATAAAAATTGCTGACGTAATCATCATCTAGACACCCCCGTCCCCCATGTCATCAAAAAAAGCTAAGCAAAGACCCCCTCACCCCCCTTTCGTGATAACGTTATACTTGAATGGCCCCAATTGACACAATTCCAGTTCGAGTGGAATGACGAAAGTGGGTTCCGTGTCCATTCGAACAAGGAAACAAAAACAAAACCATTTGGATCTGGTATTGTATTAAACAAATGAATACTGTACTTTGCTACGTTTTTTGCTCCAAAATTTGAAAAGTGTAATTAGGTAACAATCGTTCTTTGTTATGGCTTTTGTTAAATTTCCCACAGCTTATACAACATGTAACATAATTAACGCACACCCTCATACCCCCCAATTAGAATATAATGTAATAATCATAATACATACACTGAAATTTTATTTTTATGTGATTAAATATTGTTTATTCAAGAAAATAGTATTACTTTTTCATTGTTAACTTAATTTAAAAGTCAGTCTTATGTCCTTGACATAAGGCTCAATTTTCGTTGTGCCAATTAAAACTAATTAGTAAAAAAACACGTTTATAAAAAAAATACACAATAAAAAATGGCTGAAGTCGATTCAGTAAACCATTCTGAACAAACTGCTTTCAGGATGTGCATTAATTATGTTACAAATTGTTTAACATTTTGGCTCTCATATTTCAATGACAACAATAGTTATTTAGTAATTTTTTTTATTATTAAAAAAAATGGAGCAATGTTACCCATCCTTTCGGAAACATTGCAACAAAATAAAACTCACAATTTATAATTGAGCAACATTTTTATTTGTACTATCAGTTAATCAGTCTCAGAATTAGAGGTTGGATCGAAATAATGTTTTTTGATATTTAGAGCACATTTACCTTCACGGAGCAAACTAGCCTCATTTTACGGTACTGACATTTTGTAAGTAAAGACAAGTTTAATATATTACTGTTTGGACTTACTTGTGTTCATGTAAATACGCGAGCAGCTGATTGCCCGGCCGCCACCCGTGCGGAGGTAACACATCTTCGTTGTTCTCCAGGGGATCGTCGTGACTCCTGACGACAAACAATTGGTATAAAATCGATACCTTCGATGGCGGTCAATATGGAAAGAGAAAGCGGTAGTTTATTACCTCAAAGACTTGTGATATTTCTGCTGCATCCGCGACGTCAAGTCCCTCAACTCTACCCGACATGGAGCCATGCTGTCTGCAAATATAACCTTTTATAATAATGATGACTGATGCATGCGTGCCGTCAGTTAGGACAGGTCAACTCAAACCTGCTATGGCACTTTCCTCTAAAGGCCATTCCAGACGTTGCCCTACTTGTCTGGACTTTAAAAGAGACCTTTATCCCTGAGTTTGTTTCGGCTTTTCTTCTCAGATTTAGTGAGACAGGAAAAGCGCCAAGTAGTCTTAAAAAAACATTACATTGACTTGTAAAAGTGTCTGTAACAGATATATTTACAGAAATTAAAACCATTTATAATTTATTGTTTTAAATTTCCATGGTTATTGACGTTAGTAGAATAAACTATGTCAGGGAAGCGATTGAAATTACCAAATACAAAAATTTCAATCGTGAGGATGGGTTTAAATTGTAGAGTGTCTGGAACCCAGTAGTCCGGTTGTGTAACAACAACAAAAATCAAAAAAGTGCCGTTTCGCGTACAGATACAGTAAGTGTCGTGTGTCGAGAACAGATTCGAGTGAATAGCGAGTTTGCAGACAGTGGTTCTGGTATCGAGTGTAATAAACGAACTAGACGGAGGGTAGACCGTTTCGTCTGCCAATAACATCTATCCGCACGTAACAATCGACAGTTCTTCCGTGATCATGGCGCATGCAACTGCGCCGAAATATCGGAGTCTCAAAAATAAACAGGTACATGGTGTAAATCCCGACATAGTTTATTCATTTATAACCGTTATTGCCGCTTTTAACGCTCCAACATTGAGTATTATTCCCAACATTTTTTTCTCCCGAGGTTAAGAAACTTGAACAATCACCCTCTAACAAAAGATGGTCTAAATAAAACTCAGGTTTTAAAAACCCCGTCTCTATTTGATAATACGTTCTAAAGTGATGGGTTTACTTTAAATCTGGGTTTACCTTAGTCTTGGTTTATACCATATCTTGTACTAAGGGGGTCAGAGCCTTACTACAAACATGTTAAAACAGAGTCTAACATCATTTCCCATACATAAAAAGGTGTTTCAAGACCTGTTTAGTTTTAACCACTGTTAAAGATGATTTTGTGTGATAACACAGCTAGGTTTGTTTTAGTAGTTTTTTGAAATTCTTGCATTCACCCAGGTCGTACTTCTTCTTGCTTTCGTTTCGTCAATGGGGTAGGCAACTGTGGAACTAATGGCGCCACTTTCGATTGTTCCACTGCAATCTTATTGGTTGCAATCAGTTTGACATTATTGTTAATATCAACCTGATGGTTCTGATTGGTGGAAATAACTAAAAATGGAGGTGCTGCCATCTGCTTTAGTTTTGCGTTGCCTTCCCCATTGTATTATATTAAATACGTACATTGCACGTAACTAGCGCTGTGTCCCAGCTGAGAGTGGTGCGGTGGTACTGACATCGCCTGCGATACAACGCCGCTGCCTGACACTGCAGCCGACTGCGATACTCCTTCTGAAACTATACATGTACTCTATCCACTGCTATAACTGCACACTGTCCCACTGCTGGGCACAGGCCTCTTTTCAGAATAAGAAGTCTAAATCCTTTCTTAGCTTTTTTTCGTGTGGTTAGTGACTAACCTGGTGTCAGAGTTTTTACCGCCCATGGGCCTCTGTCTTGGCTTCACATGCAGTCGAGAAATATCTCTCAAGCATGCCGGTTTCCTTCACCGTTTTTAAGCAAGTGATAATTATACAATACGCACATGAATCCGAAAAGTCAGAGGTGCGTGCCTTGGGTTCACACTCGAGGCCTACAACTTGGCAGTTCGACGGTCACACCCCTAGGCTATCACTGCTGTTTCTTAGCTTGATTTTCTTAGCTTTTTACCAAGGGATCGGATTTAATTAAACAAATTAAGTTACATTACCCCTCGAGTGTTGTTCATGCGACTGTCCGAACATGTGTTGCCATTCCGTGTTCATGTGTGTCTCGTGAGATACCGACGTTTTGTGCGTGCGCCTGCGCAGACAACATTATTTTAATAAGGGTACCATTTAACTGGTAAGCGATTAAATTGAACTTTGTTTAGCGTTAATTGTAACTTGGTCAATGATAAACAATAATTGATCAGCGGAGAGATTTTGAACAATTTTTTTTTACTGGACGACGCGGTCTCTTTGCATTTCTAACCTAACCGAATAGAGACGGCTACGTTTTTTGTCGCTGACCAAATATAAATTTAGTTGATAAATTAATAAGGTCCCTTTTAATAACAACAGAAGTACCTACGCAAACATTAAAAAAAATAATTGTGTATGCTAATAGTGAATATTGATGTTGCATTTCACGATAACGTATGAATCATAGTAGTTTGAACCTTATATCGATGTCATAAAGGTTATTTCATGTTGCATATAATTAATAATAGTAAATCTAAGGGTGCTTTCAAACTTAGACGCTAACTTTTGTATGTGATTGTTCATGAGGGCTGCCTTATCCTGCTACTGTCAAGCTGTAAACTAATGAACAAATTAAACTTTATTAGCAGGTAATACGCAAGATAATTTATTTCCAAAAAAAAAGTTTTTTTTTTTTATCCTGGGTATTTGTGTTTTTTTATTTCACGATAACATACTTTACGACTCGAAAGAACGAGTTTTTAAGAACGAGTTTTTCCTTAAAATAACGTTTTGTTACAACTTTTTAACAAAAAACAGTGTTTTTTTACCTGTTCTGAGCTGAAGAGTAAAGTTTATCGACGTGTTGCATTGCGTCCGTTACTCCGGTGTCGAGTTGTACGGCGCGCGAAATACCCGACTGTGGCAGAACCAATCTACCTGGGGCCTCTGTTATGTGCTGCAAAACGGATAGTTAGATCTATACCGGGTTTCTCTGTATCTTGTGTCGGTCTGCCTAGCTTTTTCCCAACTATGTTGGGGTCAGCTTCCTGACTAACGAGATACAGCTGAATATTAGTATTTTACACGTAGCTACCGGCATCAGACCTCCGCAACTCAGTTACAGGGCAATATCCTAAGGTTAGACCGGTTGTCAGACTTTCGGGTTTCTGACTTCCCGTAACGACTGTCATAGGTATTCGTATGACACCCGGGACCCTGTCTGCCGGGACTGTTTAACGTGCTCTCTGAGGCAAGGAGGGGTCTCGATGAGTAACGAACGGTCACCCATCCACGGACTGACCGCGGCAAGTGCAGCTTAACCTCGTAAATCGCATGATCAGCTAAATGGGACCTAAGGGCCTGAGGGAGGGGCACACATTTAACCAGCGCCAACTTCGCTTCTTCTGAAGAAGCGAAGTTCACGCGGGTTATGCGCGACTTCTTTAGTCACTTGCTCCAAAGCCTATACTACACATTGCACTTTCGGATGGTAATGCGGCCCGTGTTATTTGCGTGTTACGTTTTTAAATCTGTCACGGCAAAAAGCTGACCCTCTCTTCTTATGCTGCAACAATAATTAACTATTGTTGGAGATAGTCATACATACACATACACAATTGCACATAGGTACTTTACAAGGACCTAGGTACTATATTGTCTGACTTTCTTAATTGGAGTCACTCGTTGTCAAAGGATCTCGTGGGTCTTTCGACAAGACGTGTCACTACACTGTAGTCACAGCCCGAACATAACATCACCCATGTATTCCCCAAAGGGTTGGACAGAGGTATATTGTAAAACCCTCATTTCACCGTTATGTTTAAGTCCCATGTAATAGGGAGCGAGCATATAGCCATCGACCGGGCACAAATCTACACTCCAGGCTGCTTGAGGAATTCCACACGGAAAAACCCAATAACACTTTGCTCGACCTGGGGGTCGAATCCAGGACTTCACGATCAGCAGTCGCGCTTGCCACCACTAGACCAACGAGGCAGCCCGAAAGTAAAAAATACACTTCGTCGGAACAGAGCTTTACCTTATGTATCAAAATGGGCTCATTTATAATGTACCTAGTTAGCTATTAATCGTATATCTACTCATAATACATATAACATAATTAATGTTCAACATAACTTACTTGTGTACAAGCACCTTGTATTTTAATTAAATGTGCACTCATAGCCAGCAGTTGATTTTCTACGTGCTCCGTCATACCTGAAACAATTTCAAAATAAGTCAAAAGTTCTAAACTGGGCAAAAAGTACGATTGTATTTCTGTCCCACTGCTGGGCACGGGTCTCTTCTCATAATGAGAAGGGGCTGGCATAAGCCTTAACTTATTTACATTTATAACTGTAGTTGCAATGTTTTGGCCAACTTGAATAAGCACTTGTTATTGGTGATGTTCTTCACAAAGGTCAGGTGCGTAGTACTCTCAACAGGCGTGCGTGTATGACAAGATGTATGAATGTGGATGAAGCGAAAGGGGTATGTAAGAGTCGTAGCATGTGGCGTTCTATAGTTTCTGCCTACCCCCATGGGAAAAAGGCGTGAGTTTATGTATGAGTTTATGTTTATGTTGAATAAGCACTTACCATCTGATGCCAGTCTTCTGAACAAGTTTCTCAGTTGTTGCCCCATTTCAGAATATTGCGGCATTGTACCCTGTTTCACCTGTAATAGTAATATACAAGGTAAGTCAGAAAGGGGGTACCAAGCCGCGGGCCACTAATGTATAACTGATGGTTGTTTTAAAGAAAGTGTTAAAATTCGATTTTTTTCCATGCAAATCGAATTTTATTTTAGTTTTTTCAAAAATTCTACATCCCTGCTTTAGTTACGAATTCAGAAAATGGAGCTTCTAATCCGTGACCCCAAATATGACCTAAAATATAAACTCAGTTGATCATAGCTGAGGATAGATAGAATTTAGCGTATTTTTCATGATATATTTGAACAGCTATTTCTCCTTACTAATGACTTTTGGGGAAAGTTGTAGAACAAAAGTTATTCATTATTATAGGTACTTTAACACCCTTTCGGCTTAGTACCCCCTTTCCGACTAACCTTGTATAGAGTAACTTCGAATTAATTTGCGAAACTTGACAGGTTTATTAGGTAATAGAACACAAACACTGTATTCCCCGAAGGGTTGGGCAGAGGTGTATAGTAACACCCTCATTTCGCCATTATGTTTAAGTTCCATGTAATAGGGGGCGAGCCTATTGCCATCAACCGGGCACAAATTCAAACTCTGGTCTGCTATTTATGAATTCCACACGGAAAAACCCAATAAAACTTTGGCCGTCCTGAAGATCGAACCTAGGACCTCACGATCAGCAGTCGCGCTTTCCACCACTAGACCAACGAGGCAGTTAATAGAACACACTTTAGTTAATTCGATAACAAGATACCTACTACAAGTACGTGCTCAAACTGAATGCATTCTGGAGTGACATTCGCACCCTGTCCCCCCCTCGCCTCACACGCCCGCAAATGTAGTGTTGTCATCGTCATCTAACACCACTAGCGCATTCCTACACGCATTCCTCAGCTCTGCATTCAGTTCGCGCGCGTACTGTACGTGCAAGCTCTTCGCTAACTAATATAGTAAATATAGTAATTAGTTAGGTTGTTACCTAAATAACAAAGTTTTCGTTTTTTTATTTGTTCTTTTTGTTTTTTTTTATTTTCGACTTGGTCGCGTTTGGCCCTTATCTCACCTGATGGTAAGCGCAGACAGGATCGAACAGAGATATAGAGGAATTCACCTATACTCCTCTGGCTCTCACATACACACGACGGAACACAGTAAACTGCTTGGCGTCGGACTTTAATGTTCAGGTGGTAGCTAGCCAGGCGGACCGTATAGATCCTACCACCAAGCGTGCTGGGTTTTGTTGAATCTTACAACACGCGTCTATTCCTAGCGTGCGGTGAGGAAGTTTTATATTCTAACCCGTACCCACACAGGGAAAATTATGTTCTATGTAGGATAGCAATTTAAATAAATTTTCAAGCAATACCTGAAGGCAATTCTACACTATTTAGCTCGACGAAGTATGAAACAGCTACCAATATGACATCATTACCTTAAGCCTAGTGTTTCTTCTTTCACGCAGAGTGTGCACAAGTCGGTCCACATCCCCGTGACGTAGCACAGCATCCAGTACCTTGCGCGGGATCGGTTCAGCTAGACTTTCTAGTAGAAGCTCTGCCCGTTCCACCTGAATCATAGACAATACTTTTGATTTCCTTATTATCCCCCTTTAGCGGTTGAACGCTTGCCTTCCATGCAGAAGGGTCTGAGTTCGATCCCGGCCTGTACCTCTAAAGTATCGAATTCATGTGCGGATCAGAATTTGATCATCACATGCGTTAACGGTGAAGGAAAACCATCGTGAGGAAACCTGCACACCTGAGAGGGCTCCATAAAGTTTTCGACAGTAGTGGACTAATTATGTATGTTTATTCCACTTTCTGGGTATTCCCGAAACATTGCCAGACCACTTTTTTTTTAAACATTGACCCACACTAGTATTTCTCCTGTTTCGTGGGTGCGTTTACAGACACAAATCTTCACACACACAAACTTTAATTTTTTATCCACTTCTGCTCCACCATCTTTACTTTGAATTCAATATTTTTAGGGTTCCGTACCAAAATAGTTGAAAAAAGAACTCGTCCGTCCGTCTGTCTGTATGTCACAGCTGCTTATTTCAGCAATTAATGCTATCGACTTGAAATTTGGAATAGTTTTAAATAATGGTATGTATTTTGTCGGTGTCTTTCTTGATTTGGCAAAAGCATTCGACACCGTGTCACCGGGACTACTTCTGAAGAAACTTGAGGCAGCAGGAATAAGAGGAACGCCTCTGAAATTGTTCCGCAGCTACTTAACCTCGCGGTACCAATATTGTAAAGTAGGCAGTCACCAAAGCAGATCGCTCACTATCGCGTTCGGCGTTCCACAGGGCAGTACCCTTGGCCCAACGCAGTTCACGCTTTACATTAATGACGTAGTAAATCTCCTTCTTAGAAACGCTACAGTGATATCTTACGCTGACGACACAGCTATTGTTTTTCACGACACCTCATGGCACCGAGTGTATCAACTTGCCGAACAAGGTCTCTCTCAGATAGCGCAATCCCTAGACACCAACCTACTGATACTAAACGCCAGCAAAAGTAAATATATTGCTTTCTCCAAAAAAACCTCCTCCAGCGCATTTCAAAATATGTCCCTAAAAATACACACCTGCCCTCAGGAACACAATACTTTCTCACATATGCCACACAACTCCTGCGCATGCATAGTCCTCGACCGCACCGATACGATTAAGTATCTCGAAATAATCATAGACAACAACTTAACGTACAAAGCCCACATTCATGCCCTTTCCTCCAGAGTACGAAAACTAATACACGTCTTGAAAAAGCTCCGCGACTGTACCCCTATTAACATTTTGCGAACGGTGTACTTCGCACTCTGCCAGTCAATCATACAGTACTGTATCCGCATCTGGGGACGCGCTGGTAAAAGCACCTTTATAACGCTAGAGAGGGCGCAACGAGCACTAATCAAGGTTGCACTAAAAAAACCTTTCAGATTCCCTACAAACCTTGTCTATCATGAGTTTCAAGTTCTCAGGGTACGACAAATATTCGTACTTCAAGCAACGCTTAAATATCATGCACCATTAAAAAAACGGCCCGACTACAGTGACATAATAAACAGGCGCGTCTTCAGAGTACCCATACCAAATGCCAAATCTGAACTAGCTAGACGTTGTACCTATTTTTCCCATCCAAACACTTACAACAAAGTTTTGAAAATCTGCGACCTAAAGGACTGCTCAACCTCGACCTTGTAGAAACCCCTAACTTCAGCTCTTTTAAAATTATCATACGATGCCACCGAAGCCTTGATATAGCACCTACACACGCACTTGCGCCCGCGCGCACACACACTCACCCATGAACACCCACACACTCACAAACAAACATATACACAACACCACAAGCCCAACGTTTAACCATAGCCATTTTATTTGTGTTCAGAATCGCATGAATGTTTATTTTATTTTCACCCTTCTATGGTTTAAGTTATTTTTATAATAATTATGTCAATCTGTAATGTAACCTAATAACAACCTGTAATGTACTTTGGAAATTTGCACCCCAGAGCCACAAGATACAAGCGACGCTTAGTTTGTGGCTCACCGAATATGTCACATTGTAATGTTACTTTTTGATAAATAAACCTATTACCTATTAATGCTTATCCCACCTATATTTTAATAGGGGAAATGTGACACACAAACAGGTGAATCTGGTAGACTTTGCTGCTTATCTAAATATAATTACCTATATGTTAGGTTCCTTTTACGGCCCCATGTAAACCGATAGACTAGAAATTACATCTACTGTACCTGTATAAGTTTGTGCTTGAGGTGCGGCCACACTAGCGGTAATATCTTGCAGTTCACGTCGATCGGGTTCAGTAAACTCGACACGCATGAGACCAAGCCGCAGACTTCGTGACGAATCTGAGAATGAAGATACGAGGTAGAGCTTTATATAAAATCCAAATAAAAAAATGAAATAACTTAATAATCATTTTTATTTTGTTTCATAATTATATTTGTTGTTGGTTTTCAGTATATCAAACGCAAAACCAACTCGAAGAAGATAAAAGTACGATACTCTAACTGCGAAACACACTCGTAATCGCAATAGCTTTGATTTTGACTGAGTGAATGTTGGTCGTGGCAGAAGAGGCATGAAAGTAGAATAAATGCCGTGGAAATGCGTTCCTTGCAAAGTATGTGCGGTGTAACTTTGAATGATAGATTGAGAAATGATGAGATTAGACAAAGTTGCGGTTTAAAAGATGATGTAGTGGCAAAAATTGAAAGGAGTATGCTTATGGTTTGGTCATGTTGAGAGAATGAGTGAACGGCGATTAACAAAAGGAATTTATAAGGCGGATGTCAATGGAAACGCCGGTAGAGGACGCCCTAGAAGGATATACATCGATGTTATTGGTGATGTTCTTCATAAAGGTCAGATGCGTAGTACTCTCAACCGGCGTGCGTGTATGACAAATGTATGAATGTGGATGAAGCGAAAGGGGTATGTAAGGGTCGTAGCATGTGGCGTTCTATAGTTTCTGCCTACCCCCATGGGAAAAAAGCGTGAGTTTATGTATGTTATGTATTTGACAGTTCAACAATGTCCATTGCACCGTATGTTGTAACAATCCGTCCTCTCGACAACTATGCACCAAGCAATGAATATTGTTGTATAGTCAAAATTAAAGCTATGCAATTGCCAATGTGCTACACCGTGCAGGTTATTATATATGTCGCAGACACACCGTTTATAGAGTTTGATAGAATTGAGTATAGCATTACAATTTAGACCAGTGTCTGCTTATCAGAAGGTAAAGCGGGTATTTCGCAAATAAAACCAACATAGACTCTCCACCACTGAGAGTACTTGTATTTGGGTTAGTCGTTAGTGACAGAAGCTAGTTCATAACATATCACAGTATAACAATTCACACAAGATCAGAAAATAAGGACAAGCTAGTCAGATATAAAAGGTCAGACTTCTACGACTGTTCGATATGGAATGCCCATAGAGTAGTATAGTAATAGGGAATGCCCCGCTCCGTCGAATAACAACTGTTTTTATAACGTCGGGTACGTTAATTCATCTTGCCGACTTCCTTTATTTTCTAAATGATTTATTCTCCGATATACAAGGTTAGTCGGAAAGGGGGTACTAAGCCGCGGGCCACCTAAAGTATCACTGCTGACTATTTTAAAGCAAGTGTTAAAATTTCAAAATTCGATAATTTTTATTTGCATGCATACAGATTTTTATTTTCGTTTTTTCAAAAAAAAAACATACCTGCTTTAGTTATGAATTCAGAAAATTAATTTTCTAATCCATGACCCCAAATATGACCTAAATTGTAAAAACAGCTGATCATAGCTATGGACAGATAGATTTTAGCATATTTTTTACGAAATCTTTGAAAATCTATTTCTCTTAAACTATCGAGTTTTGAGGAAAGTTGTAGAACCCTTATTATGGGTACTTTAACGCCCTTTCGGCTTAGTACCCCCTTTCCGACTAACCTTGTATACATACATAATATATTCACACCCGCACAATATAATCCTCGATGAGGTAAGCAGAGGTGTTTATCTATTACAGGAGTCTGTACACCCGCATTTCGCCTCTTGTATTTAGTCCCATGTAATAGGTGGCGAGCCTATTGCCATTTTCCGGGAACAATTATTATGGTGCCAGGTTCGTTGCCTCTTGGAGGAGTGGCTGGAGAGGCGGCATGGCGCCCTCAGCTTCCGGCTGACGCAGGTGCTCTCGGAACATGGTTGTTTCGGGAAGTACCTGTGTCGTATAGGCCGGGAGCAGACGCCCGGATGTCACCACTGCGACTGCCCCGAGGACACGGCACTGCACACGCTGCAGGCGTGTCCAGCTTGGGGATCGCAGCGCCGCGAACTAGTCGCGGTGGTCGGCGGTGACCTCTCGCTTCCGGCCGTGGTTGTGTCCATGGTCGGGAGCGAGAGTGCGTGGGAAGCCATCGCCTCCTTTTGCGAGGGGGTGATGGCGACTAAGGAGGAAGCGGAGAGGGAGAGGGAGCGGTGTGCTCTCCTCCCTTCCCGCGCCAGACGCACCGGGCGCCGGAGGGCGCGCGTACGCGACGATCTCCAGCCAGCCTAGTGTGTGGCCTGCGGGCGGTGGGTTAGGGGACCCGCCGCCCGACCAGTAACAGGCCCGAGAAGGCGGCGCGCTGTGTTCCGTGCGCGCTTCTCAGGAGGAGAGGTCCGCCGAGGGGTGGCGGACCGGGACCTGCCGGGGTTGCGGTGCATGCTGACGCGAATCCCGCGACCCTGGCCGAACGGTCAGGAGAAGGAGCACCGTTGGTTTTTAGCCGGTAAGAGTCCGGCAGACCCCCTCGCCTTGCCCGGCTTCGCAAGAAATTGTATTAATCCGTCCCCCACGGAATATTACTTGCGGGTTACTACTTATATATTAAAGTTATTATGGTACTTACCATAGCAGTGATAGCCCAGATTGCTAAGTAGGTCTCGAGTTCAAACCCAAAGCACTTCTGACTTTTTGGATTGATGTTTATATTGTATAATTATCACTTGCTTAAAAACGGTGAAGGAATACATCGTGAGGAAACTATGCATGAGAGATATTTTTCGACGACATGTGAAGCCAGGTCAGAGGCCCATGGGCGGCATAAACTCTGACACCAGGTTAGTCACTAACCACACGAAAAGAGGAAGTTGGTACTTACCCATAAGTTAGGATGAGCCAAGAACACGGCACTCTCGGCCACGAGGTCACACAGCGCCTGCTTGGCCAACAGACCCAGTTCTGCCAAGTTGGTCGTAGCTCGTAACGCCTTCGCTATAATCCACTCAGATTGGTCTGTAAGCCCCTGAAATCAAGTATTATGTTACACAAGTTAGAGTTAACAGGCTTCTTCTGCGTAAGCTCACTCCATCGTAGACTTTGTCTCTGTCTCCTCTGACCTAGACTAGAGTCAAGAGCAAACCCATTTCAAAAATTAAAAAAAATACCAATTGTTTTTGTACACAAAATTATAATAAAATAGATTAGGCGTAAACTAGTAAACGGCCTTGAGAAACACACATAACATCACGCCTGTATTCCCAGAAGTGTTGGGCGGAGGTGTATAGTAACACCCTCATTTCCCGTTATGTTTAAGTCCCATGTAATAGAGGGCGAGCCTTATGCCATCAACCGGGCACAAATCCAAACCCTGGGCTTCTACTGAGGAATTCCACACGGAAAAATCCAATAACACTTTGCCCGACCTGGGGACCGACCTCACGATCAGCAGTCGCCCTTGCCACCACTAGAGTAACGAGGCAGTTGAGAAAATTAAGTCAAAATCACCATGGTTGGCAAATGTCTGTTAACGATTTTTTTTAACCACATACCTTGTCATCAGTGGCGTAGCGTGCCTTGGCGGGGCCCCGTATAAAAATTTGTTTGGGGGCCCTTAGGAAGGGTAAAGATTTCTCACAAAAGAAAAAAAATGTTTGCATAAAATTAAAAGAAATATCTATTCATCATAATTATCTATCTGTAACTTTTTCCAAAATTTTTACAAACAATTCAAATTAAATATACACTCTCCTTGCCTTTTTTTCGGCAAACTGATTTATTAAATCATTTATAGCTATGATGACTTTATGATGACTTTAGTTTTTCTAAAGTTTCTGCCTCTATGGACAATATATATGGTCTGACAGGCGTTCATGTCCCATCGAAGTTCTTAGGTAATTTTTTATCAGTTTTAATTTTGAAAAACTTTGTTTTTATTAATTTTTGCTTACGCAGTATCCTCCGTATAATTGATACGGCAGATACGGCGGTAGCTACGCCCCTGCTTGTCATTCTATTGTGTAGTGTTATCCTTGTGCGCTTGTTAACTAACTGCAATCACCAACCTGTTTGCTAAGCATAGTGATTTCTTTTATCTTTACCCTTTCGAGCTTTGATCCAGTAATACACTATGATAAGACTGAGGGTGGTGTTCGCCAACATTAATTTTCTGGTTATACTACTGATTACTCAGGGGGCTCGTGGCTAATTACCAACCGCGCGGATCATATGATTAGCGAGGTTAAGCTGCGCTTGCCACGGTCAGTCTGTGAATGGGTGACCGTTCGTTACACATCGAGACCCCTCCGTGCCTCAGAGAGCACGTTAATCTGTCGGTCCCGGGTGCATACGAATACCTATGACAGCCGTTACGGGAAGTCAGAAGCTCGAAAGTCTGACAACCGGTCTAACTTTAGGATATCGGCATTGTCCTGGAACTGGGTTGCGGAGGTCTAATGGCAGTCGCTCCGTGTAAAATACTGGTATGCAGCCGCATCTGGTTACACTGGAGGATGACCCCAATATAGTTGGGAAAAGGCTAGGTAGAATAACCGATTACTTGAAAATTTTATCTGAATTTAAGGTAGACGGTTGTTGTACCTACTTGCTGTAACAGTGGTACAAGTATAGGCGCCGCGTGATGCCCGACGTAGGCCGCGACGCCCACCACTCGCTCAAAGAAACACCCGCGTAACGCTGCCTCTTCTTTGTCGTTCAGGAATGTTACCATGTGCGATAGGATCACGTCGTTGGCTGAATAAGAGCGTAATTAATTCAAATATTACCATCAATACGAAGAAGTACATTAAGTGGAGAAATGTGCGATTTTTAGAATCTAAATCAGGGGTCGGCAAGTAGTTTTAGGTGGGGTCCAGATACTGTGGGAAAATAACGAGGTCCAGAAAAAAACAACTGATAATAATTAAGTGCTACCTATTTACCTAAACCTAAAATTAATGTGAGAAACGCGACGGTCTAGAGCCAGTTTTTTATAGTTTGGTCCTCGAGAAGAACAGCAAATTCGAAGTGTGTCTTCTAGGTGGGCGTCCGTTAATCTCGAACGATATTTGTTTTTATAAAAAAAATCTTCTTTGAGAAAGATGATTCACATACGTGTGTCGAGCCAAACATATATTATTTCAATTAATAAAGGTATAGGATACCTTATCTCTGTATTAATTTATACTTGGTATACAATACATTACAATATTTGCCGGTCCGAGGTTCGACCGTTCGCGGTCCGCAAACGGACCGCGGTCCGCCTGTTGCTGACCGTTGATCTAAATCCTTACCCTTATAAATACGAAAGTAGCTCTGTCTGTCTGTTACCTCATCACGACTAAACTACTGAATTGATTTTGATGAAACTTGGTACAGAGAGTCTGGAATCCGGGGAAGGACATGGGCTACTTTTATCCCGAAAAACGCGATAAACGACATTCATGCGGGCGAAGCCCCGCCTGACTCAGTGGCGGTCCGAGGGGAGGGGAGGGGGGGGGGACGTGTCGTAGGGGTTTTAACCCCCCAAAATCGAACTCGTCAAATTGACAAACCTCCTAAAAATTGTGCAATAAATTCTAATGTGCTCAACTTATTTTACTGTTAATATGACACCCCCTCCAGTCTTGGGCTGCGACCGCGCTTGGGGTGACCTTTAGTAATAAAATTAAAAAAAGCTTTATGATATCTCTTACCAGTTGCTGTAATTATTAAAAACATTCATATTCAGATATCCGGGTGTCACACGAATACCTATGACAGTCGTTATGGGAAGTCAGAAACCCAAAAATTCTGATAACCGGTCTAACCTAAGGATATCGGCATTGCCCAGTAACTGGCTTGTGGAGGTCTGATGGCAGTCGCTCCGTGTAAAATAGACTGGAAGCTGGTTAGACTGGAAGCTGACCCCAACATGGCTGGGAAAAGGCTAGGCAGAACGATTCATATTCAGATATCAGTCGCCCGTTGTAATATTTTTGGGTACATGAAGATATGTCTTATACATTAAATTATTCTTGTAAATTATTCTTGTATATTAAAAAATAAATAAAACAAGAATACCATACCTTTCTGTTTTCCGAAGAATATGCAAAGTTTAGTGATACCATTTTCGACTAACGCACGCTTAACTACCGCTTGTGAGTCAGTCAACAAATATGACACTGTCGAACGTACCTGTCATAAAAATAAAACTATTGTACACATGCACAATAAATCTAGAAGTTACGTATGACAGTTTGATATTTTTTTATGTTGTGTACAATGTAACATTTCTAATGACATTAAATTGTGGGTGTTTGAGTATGTAGAGGTCGAAATAGGTAAGCGTCGAATAATAAAATTACTCTATCTTAGAGGGGGAGAGGGGGGAGGGAATCGAATAATCACAAGTGGGGTGTTTTTATTAATAAAATTGAGCGTATATACCGCCCTCAAAGTTTTATTACTACATACTGAGACATATCTATCTTCACATATATAATAACTGGTCCTGACAGAGTGATTCATCAACGCAGAGCCTAAACCACTGAAGCTGGAAACATGAAATTTGCATCCAACGTAGGCATCCACTAAGAAAAGATTTTTGGAAATTCTACCCCTAAGGGGGTAAAATAGGGGATGGAAGTTTATATGAAAATTCACGCGGACGAAGTCGCGGGCTAAGGCCTCATTTACGGATACGCGAGGCGTCGCGCGTCGTGTGTGGCGTGGCGTCTCGCGGCACGTCGGCTGTTTTTTCTGTTTACGGTGCGGCGGCGCGTGAAGCGGCACGTATCATCGCACGCGTAAACACAAACTTATAGGAATATACGATGTTGTTCATAGAGATGCGAGACGGGAAGAGTGGCGGTGCCCGCCGCTGCGCCCTTGCGAATCCTCACGCGTGTAGCGAAGCACGCGGCGGGCATCGCTGCGGCGCACGCGGTGACTACGTCTGTGTTGCGCGATTTCCAAATAAGACTGGCAGAAGGTTCGGCCGCGGGCATCGCTTTACCGAAGAATTGCCGCTGCGTGCGCCGCCGCGATAAACACCGCGTGAGACGCGTGTAAAATCGCTTCTCCGTAGACGCACTCATACAACGCCATATGTTTGAATTCAGTGCGGGCCGCGCAGCCAATCGTAACGCGCGACGCGCCGCGTCTCCGTGAATGAGGCTTTAGAGCTAGTTGTATATGTAAATACAGATTATTTCATACACATACCATTTCATGTAACGCAGATAGTTCAGTCTCGTAGTTAATGTTGGCAGCTTCTTTTTCCACCATGTTCTGCGTTTGGTCAAGGAAACGTACCGCCGTCTCAGCCAATTTCGCTGTAATAAAACATCGGACAAATGGTTGACATTAATATCGTTTTCACTAGTAAATAATGTCTCGGACACAAGTTTCCGGTAGTTTCAGCACTACTACATTGTTACTAGAAACAATGTTTTGCACCTTTTGGCATCAAAAACTGGCAGTAGTCAAAGTTTCAGAAACATGTAGATTATTGTTTTTGATAGTATTTTTAAACAAGTGTTTACAAATGAACACATGGCTTAAACAGGATGCAGATACCTTAAAACACTGCCTTTTTTAAAAAGGCCTATTGCCAGCAATGGAATGCTAATGTCTACTTTAGGGCGCTCACAGGCGGCACGGTATGGCAAAGGATTATTTAAGCTCAAATAATTTTAAACCTTATGTTAATACCATTAGCACTCATATTTGCTCAGCATGCCGTGGGATGCTTCGTCGTGTAGCGGTATGCCGAAGCACTCCGCGGTACGGTAAATACGAGTCCTAAAGGGTATTACAATAAGGTTTAAAATTATTTGAGCTTAAAATATATTTCGCCCTGTCGTGCCGCCTGTGAGTGCACGCCCTTAAGGTATGATAGTGTTGACTCTGCAGTCATCAATCACCAATGAGTAATAAATAAAACCTTATTTTTGCGGGGGGAGTGTATCCAGAAGATCAGCAATAGATGGTTGATGACTCACCAATATTATTAGCATAAGCGATGCGCACGGGCACGCTGGGGTCGGTGGCGCGCGGCGCCAGCTCCGGCAGGATGTACTCGGGGAACACGTTGCAGTCCGCGTTGGGCAGCGCGCGCACCAGCGCCAGCGCGCGCGCGCACGTGCACACGGCGCGCGCGCGCACGCGGGGCACGCCGTCGTGCGACAGCTGGATCTGGGGGGAGGGGGGGAGGGGGGGCGCTCGTCTACATACTGCTGTTTAAATATCATAACATAACATCACGCCTGTATTGCCCGAAGGGTTGGGCAGAGGTGTATAGGAAAACCCTCATTTTGCCGTTATCTTTAAGTCCCATGTAATAGGGGACGAGCCTGTTGCCATCAACCGGACACAAATCCAAATTCCGGGCTGTTACTGAGGATTGCACACGAAAAAACCCAATAAAACTTTGCCCGACCTGGGGATCAAAACCAGGACCTCACGATCAGCAGTCGCACTTGCCACCACTAGACCTACGAGGTAGTACTGATATCAATTGGAAAGAATTTGAAAAAAAATGCAGTCTATTGTATGGAATTCTACTTTATGGTAATCTCTTGACAAATCTGTCAAATGAACATCACCTGGTCCCAAGTTACTTGGGATCGACGCAATATGTTTTTCTCTACCCTGTCAGCCGTCACATTATGATTTACTCCCTTATCTTTCATATCCTCCCTCACACAATCCATCCATCGTTTCTTTGGTCTCCCTCTCCCCCTCCATCTATCAACATTCATATTCATCACTCTCTCACATGCCCATACTAAGACAAACTATTTCCTTTTAACTTTTCTGTCACTGGTGCCACTTTCAAACTCCCTCTAATATACTTATTTCTTACTTTATCCATTCGCGTCACTCCACACATCCATCTCAATATTCTCATCTCCGCTACCCGTAATCTTCTTTCATCCGTCTTCTTCACTGCCAACACTCTGATCCGTACAGAACGACAGGTCTTATAATGGATTTGTAGATTTTGCCCTTCAGCTTGATGGGCATGAGTTGGTCACAAGTTGACCCTGTGACCTGTCAAATGAACACTGTTTATTAATACGGACCTAAGCCCTCTAAATAAAACTTGACTCACAATATACGGCAAAATCCTATCCAAAATGGTCTCCGAACTAGAATTCTCGCATAACAGCTGCAAAATCTCCAAACTGTACAGCTTCGACGTACAATGATGCAAGCCCCTTATACATGACGTCACCAATGACGTAATCAGAATTAAGCCCTCGCTATCGGGCCCCATGTCTTTCCTCTCTGGGGCCTTTTCATCATCTTCATCAAAATCAGTTGTGTTAATATTCAGAACCTTGAATTTATCCTTTAACGTATCAATGCTATCAATATTCTGATGTTCAGTTGTCTCTTCGACTAAGTCTTGATAGTTTTTGGCGTCGGACGGCTGTGTGAATATCTTGATAATATTTTTGATGTCTTGGTGTATGCGTAGTATTTTTTCGTCGGGCGGTAGGATGGGTTGAGCTGAGAATATCAGCATATATGATTGTAGGAAGGAGTAGAAGTATTCTGGGAATAATCTGGAATAAAAAAATACTATCAAAAGATGGATCATAATTATGTGCAAGCAAGGCCGTAGCCCTGAACCCTGAACAAGATAATAAATTACAATAAAGAGTGTTTCCGTTTTCAAAGTAATTTAATTGTTCGAGGTTTCGGGGGGGTTTGGACCCCCAACCCCGCCCCCCTCTGGCTACGGCCTTGTGTGCAAGCAACTGAGTTAGAGAAGATCCTATTGACATTTCTGTAAGTGTCATAGATGATTATATCAAGAAGAATTTTTATATGACTTCCGGTAAACAATAGAATACCACCTCTTTCTGTGGTTGTGGTCTCGACTAAGGGATTACCCCAAGAGGGTCGGCAGCAGCGTTCTTATGTGTGTTATGCCGGATTCACACTAAATTTATAGTACGACACAACTAAGAAGTCGCATCGGCAAACTTGATTAAACAACCAATGGCAGTCGCTTCCTTCCTTCGCACCACACACTTATTGCGTCAGCGTAAAGATCTTTTTTAATGCTGTACTAATAAAAATTTGTGGTCTTGAAGTCGCACTCAGTTCGGAAGAGATCGGTTTTTCGAAGTTTGCCGATGACAGTTTTTAGTTGTTTCGTACTGTTCATGTCGTATATAAAATATATGAGTCCGATAGCGTCAAATGCACCAACTGACGCGTCACGAGACTACACGTAAGTCTAATGTGAATCATCAGAATCGCAACATAATGAGATTACCAATTTGTTACCAAGCGAGTACTTCTTCGGCTTTTCAGTCTACTAGAAGGTCCATGTTAAGAACTCATGATGATAATATAAAAAAATGTCCCACTCACTTGCCCCTAGCTTCATCCAGATATAACTCAGCAGTTCTCCTGTCTCTAGGATTCCTCTCGGTCATAGAGTGCAGTAGAGTTTTCAGCTGCGGCTCATCAGTGGTCAGGGTCATGGTAGGAGGCCGGTCTTCGCCGTTCCGGTAGGCTAATAACCCAGGGAGGTCCAGCGCCGGAGTGCCGTCGTTCCAGAGCTCTAGGAGAGCGCAACTGGAAAAAAATGTGATTTAAATGGGAAGTACAAATTTTCAGCTTTATATGATTCATTGGATGCTGACTTCAACATGTTGGCTAGGGATATTCTAGTAATGGGAAATCAGAGAATGAATAAAGTCATATGAAAGATATTCTCATGGCGAGGGCAGTATGTAGGTGCTCTTTAAGGAATATAGACCTTGGGTATCACCTCGTCAAAGAAACAGGATTGAGAAGGAAAGTTTAGCCTGGAGTTTAGGTTTGTGCCCGGTTGATAGTAATAGGCTCGCCCCCTATTACATGGGACTTAAACATAACGGCGAAACGAGGGTGTTACTATACACCTCTGCCTAACCCTTCGGGGAATACAGGCGTGATGATGATGTTATGTATAATACCTATAATATTACGCCATAATAAATACCTCTACAGCTCAAGAAGGTTTATAAATAATTTAGAGATACACATAATATTTTATTTAGCAACACTTACCCAGCCGAGAATATGTCCATACTTGGTACCAGTTCACCAACTTTACAAGGTGATTCACTCAACAACAGACCACCCATTTTGTCATCTCCCTGTAACAGAGGACCAGGTTTTATATCAGGACTAATTAATAACTAATCTATGAATTTTTATGTGCTTTCTCCATATTTAGCCAGCGACTCTTCGAGAGGCGACGCGGGTTTAGATAGCCTAAGGTATTCTTTATAGGCATACGCCAGTTGGATGTTATGAAAGCTGACATGAGATAAATCGTAACTTCACAGTGACATAATAACCAGTAACATTACATAAACATAATCAGCCCATTACTGTCCCACTGCTGGGCACGGGCCTCTTCTCAGCATGAGAAGGGTTTAACCCTTAGTCCACCACGCTGGTGTGGTGCGGGTTGGCAGACTACACACACCATCGAGAACTTTATGGAACCCACTCAGGTGTGCAGGTTTCTTCACAATATTTTTCCTTCACTGTTAACGCAAGTGATAATCAAATTCTGATCCGCACATGAATTCGAAAAGTCAGAGGTACAGGCCGGGGTCGACCTGAGACCCTCCTGCATGGAAGGCAAGCGTTTAACCGCTAGACTATCATTTTGTAACTATGGTAGCTCATAAATAAGAATTAAGCAGAAACTTGACTTACTGTAGCCCTATTATGTGGGTCAGGTGCTCTCACGAATCTCTCCGGAGCCACATAGCACAGTCTTCGTCGCGATGTGTCGAAGAAGTAGCTGAAGTCTGCCGGATTATCATCGGGGAGGAAGGTCGGCTTGAACGAGGCTATGTCTGTGAGGAGCACCCACAGCCAGGATGTCACCATTATGTTTTCTAACTGAAAAATTAAGGGGTGATTTAGAATAAATAGCAGGTCTAGCGGAAGTCTATCGCTTGTCACGCGGTTATTTAACTCGGGGCGCTAAAATGCCTCATATCAAGAACACAATATGTTTATTTGTAAAAAGAAAAAAAAAGTATCCCGTGCAGGGTTAATCTATGTCAGCAGTACATCACGAGGTTTGAAGGAATTACACGATTTCGTTTACGCCATGTATAAACAAATCGGTGTATGCACCACTTGCCCCTTAGATCTCGCGTCTATGCGACAGTTGTGTGCAACTCTGTACAATTCAGTGCGATGCTAAAATCGTTCTGACGCGTGTCGCTCCGACTAGCGTTACCATGGGGAAACCGCCTTACGGGGTGTCCTGCGTAAGCGACGAACGCGACAAACGCGATCAATACAACGTCATTGCCTACTAGCGGCTTATGTAGCGAGACGCGACGTAACGCGTATTTGTTCCACGTCGTGTCACGTCGCGTCGCACCGCGTCGCGTTTGTCGCTTACGCAGGATATCCCATTATAGTAGGTATTTACTATATGAAGTTAATTAGTCAGCAATCGTTTTGAAGCTTACTTTAATATCACCATGACATATCCCCAGTTTGTGCATGCGGTGCAGCGCGTACAAAACTTGGAAGGTGATCCACTTTTTCTCCAGAGTCGTGAGGAATGGACGGGTTGACATGCGATCGTAAACACTGCATTTGCAATATTCGCGCATTAGGAGCCCTGCTTTGTCTGTGAGCTGGAAAGAAAAGAAAATAGTAGTTATGACGACATGGTTAGTGCAGTGGCTGAGTGCTAGGCTTCTGTGCTGTTGGTCGTACATTTGATTCTGTTGCGGAACAAGTATTTATATGGCCTGTGTAATTGTTCTGGGTCTGGGTGTTTGTGCATATGAGATTTTTGACCATACTTAATGCCATGATTTGTTCTTAATTCCATCGAATGTATCACACTGGTGTGGTGCCATAGTTACATGTAAAGTACATGTAGACTTTGTATACATGGTGAAGACAGGGCTTATGCTTTATATACACACCTCCCTTGGGACACCGCTAGTGTGATATTAGCCTGAAATGTCTCGAGAATTGTTACTAATACAGTTCTGTGCTTAAAGACAATTGCCAGATTTGACAAATTATTATTTTATAGCTAATCAAGGGCTGTTTTTTGGCCATTGAATTAAATAAATACTCACTATGACCCTTTGAAATGGCAAACAGTTAAACGCTGAAGCCAGCTGCTCCTTAATCTTCAGTATCCTTTCCTTATGCTCAGCTAGTGGCAGTGACGGGTCATGGACCGCAAACACCTTAACCACTACGAGGCCTTCACGGGACCGAGCTCGAGCCACCTTTAGGAACCTTGTTGAGCCAAGGCTGGAAGAAAAAAGTTTTATCTATAAATTTATCTTACGTAAATATAAAACTAGAAGTTATCTTAAAATAAGAAATCTTAATCCTCTACTACATAAAAACATAATTAGCACATTACTGTCACACTGCTGAATGAGACTAGTTTAGGCCTTACGCCACCATGCTGGCCTGGTGCATGTTGGCAGACTACACACACCATCAAAGAACTTTATGAAGCCCTCTCAGAAGTGCACATTTCCTCACAATGTTTTCCTTCACGGTTAACGCAAGTGATAATCAAATTCTGATCCGCACATGAATTCGAAAAGTTTGAGGTATGGGTCAGGATCGAACTCAGACCCTCCTGCATGAAAGGCAAGCGTTCGATCGCTAGGCTATCACTGCTTTTCTACAAACAAGGAACATCTAGAAGATTGTTAAGTAGATAATTTTTATCAGGACTTGTATTATTTTTTAATCTTATTAAGATTTATTATAGAAAATGGTGCTGGTGTGATTTACATTTAAATCTATGAGAAGGACTTTTCCAAAATATGATATGCGACGTGGACGTAACAAAACTAATCAAAATACTTATCTATTAATATCTAACATACATAGTCAAAATCTTACCTCTGGTCGAATGATAGGTCTACATGATCACTCAGATAGTGTTCCACGGGATATATCTGCGATGGAGCAACACCCACAAGCTGATTGCCCATTGTGTAATATAAAAATTTACAATAAATTGCGTTCAACACATATCCTTCTTAACAAAAAAAATATTAATTTTATTGCCAGTGAATTGAATAGTTATCAAATCGTAATGAACACACGTTAGGCTTCTTTGTTTGCAACTGGACAAATAATTGCGATTTATTAAATCTAAATAAATAGTGAAAAAGTGCACTATTTATTCAAAACAAAGCAAAATTTGCAATTTTTGACAAATGGCTGACACTGACAGCGTGTTCGAAAGTATTTTGACTTTGACATGACTAATGCGTTCCATTATTCTGTTTAGTTCCGTTTATATGAAGGATATTTTTAATATCACACTGCGGTTTTAATTTATTATTGTTTACCTAACAGATTGAGGAGAGATATGTACCAAGCAAGAGCCAAAAACAGTGTCGAAGCTAGTTGATTTTAATTAACTAATATAATTTCTAGTTTCTAATGTTTTTTTCTTTGACTAATGTTTTTTTCTTTTCTTATTCTGTCAAAATACATAGAGTAACATGACAACACAACTCATCAAATCCGCTGTCAGTTTAGCTCTATGGTTTCTCTTTCCTTCAACAAACAAGCATTCCACCCATTTTCATTGAATTTGATATCGTTTGCATATAATATTTCAAAGAAATGTCTTCTAAAAGTGAAAAAGATCGAGCCAAACAGATTCAGGACAGATGTCAGAACATATTGATGCAGATGTTGAAGGATGAAGACAATAAATATTGTGTTGATTGCGATGCTAAAGGTACGCGGATTTTTTCTTTTTTTGATTGCAAATTTTTCCACGTCTCTTTTATGTATATTTGTTTTGAGGTCATAAAAATCATTAATGACTGTTTCTTCATAACTTGCATACATTTGGTATATTTAATTAAGGTCCTTGGAACTCAATTTTTAACATAAAAATTATTCAAATGACTCACGTTATCTCGTAATAACTGTCTTGCTATCGCTTCGTATTTCACATTTCCATTGCTTCCGAGCTCTCACTTACTTAGTATTTATAATGAACAGTAAATCACGAAGGTAACAACAGTCCAATAGACATTTCGTTCTTGGTTGAATGATTTAGTGTAATGCAAAAAAATAATAATTTTCTTGCAAACAGCTGCTTCATATATTAAATTCTTTAGGTCTTATTATAATCTACTCATAATGTTTTTTTTTGTCTTATAACAGTTTTTCTCAAGGTGCCCTTATCATTATTTCAATACATTAATACAACTCCATTCTCTTTACTTTTGAATTAAAGTAGTCATTGGATTTCATCACAATTAATGATGTAAGACAACTGCCTCGTTGGTCTAGTGGTGGCAAGCGCGACTGCTGATTGTGAGGTCCTGGGTACGATCCCCAGGTAGGGCAACATGTTATTGGGTTTTTCTGTGTGGAATTCCTCAGTACCAGCCCGGAGTTTGGATTTGTGCCCGGTTGATGGCAATAGGCTCGTCCCTACTACATGGGACTTGAACATAACGGCTAAATGAGGGTGTTCTATACACCTGCCCAACCCTTTGGGGAATACAGGTGTGATGTTATATTATGTTAAAGATGTAATACATCACTTAATGGATCTGTACAAACTGAAATAATGTTTTTAATTACTATGCCTTTTATACCATGTCATTACGTATTGCAATGTTGTCAACATTGGACACGGTACCTAAGTAAACAGTAGGTAAAACTCAAATAAATACTGATTTTATGATTGTATTTATCGTGTATATTTTAATAGCTTTACTGAAACTAAAAGTAAATAAAATCTTTAAATATTGTTTTTAAAATAGGTACTAGTTTTTAACGGAACCACACTTCATTATAAAATACTCAATATTTAAATGATTAATGAATGAAAATAGCTACAAACACCGGTCAATAGTTCCTGTTTAGTGTAATACTTTACGTACTTATCGCAGTGTCTTTTTCAACCTTGACGTTGGCAGAATCATCGAATAACGATGGAGCCATAAAAATTAAATTTGAATTGAATTGAATGAAAATAGTTTTAGGAACAACTAAACTGAGGTATAACATGTAAAATGTTCTGCCTACCCAACTACGTTGGGGTCAGCTTTCAGTCTAACCAGATGTGGTTGAATACCAGTATTTTACACGGAGGAACTGCCACCAGACCTCCGCAACTCAGTAACTGGGCAATGCCGATATCTTGCGGTAAAACCGGTTGTCAGACACTCAGGCTTCTGACGACCCATAACAACTGTCATAGGTATTCTTATGACACCCGGAACTGACGGTTTAACGTGCTCTCTGAACTATGGTCACTAAAATAATTAAAAATATTTTTGGCTTCCATTTTGGATGCAACAGTATATCTTCATATTGACTCATCATTCATATCAATATTCTATAGTGATCATTAACAGCTATTATTGGATGTTAACATATTTATATTTGCATTATAATATTATAAAACAAGCATGTCAAATCTCAGCTGTTGGGTAATGGGGAAGGCAACTGTGGAACTAATGGCGCCACGTTCGCTTGTACCAGTGCGATCTTATTGGTTGCCAATATATTTGAAGTTATTGCTCATATGAATATGATGGTTCTGATTGGTTCAAATAACTAAGTATGGAGGTGCCGCCATCTGCTTTCGTTTTGCGTTGCCTTCCCCATTGTATATGACATAATATTGACTTTCAAATCTAAACAAATAAATAAAATCTAAAGTGTCTATTTGTAATGTCAAAATAACAGGTTTTTATATGAAAGTATACATATACGGAATTAATAACAAAAAAAGACAATTTTTTAATTTTTTGTCCGACTGTTTGTTCCGGCTAATTTCCGAAACGGATGGACCGATTTTAACGGGACTTTTACTGGTAGATAGATAGCTGATGTTATAAGGAGTACCATAGGCTACTTTTATTTTAGAAAAATAATAAGTATTAGGGTTCCACGTAAAAAAAAAACCCATCCGACTTTTACGCAGACGAAGTCGCGGGCACAGCCGCATAATAAAACGTAAAAACGTAAAAGCGTATAATAAAACTGTTCATGGGATTGACTGGTATACATTTATTGTATGGATTTGTATAATGTGTTAGATCTGTATTCATTTGTAACCTTTATTCTATAGATATTCTAGAGAAATACCTGTATCTATCCTTTATTATTATAAATGCGACAGTATATACGTTTGTTACCTCATCACAACTAAACTACTGAACCAATTCTGATGAAACCTTGGCACAGAGATAGTCTGGAACCTGGAGAAGGACATAAGCTATGTTTATCCTAAAAACGCGGAATATCCACGAGGCCGAAGCCGCGGGCGTCCTCTATTGTAGAATAAAGGTTACCCCTTTCGGTCCCTCATGATTTGGTGGTATACAGCAAAGGATTAGTTTTCATTAAAGTTCCCAAAAGAAAACCAAATCTATTCCCTCTCAATTAAGCCTAATTTGCATGTCTGACTAAATGGAGTTGTATCATATTGGCTTGTAAACATCCATCTACAAATTGTGGATAGGGATCATTGCTACACCCTGCATCATGTTCTGCCTAGCCCTTTTCCAACTATGTTGGGGTCAGCTTCCAGTCTGCATACCAGATGCAGACCAGTATTTTACACGGAGCGACTGCCATCAGACCTCCATAATCCAGTTACTGGGCAATGCTTATATCCTAATGTTAGACCGGTTGTTAGACTTTCGATCTTCTGACTACCCGTAACAACTGTCATAGGTATTCGTATGACACCCGGGACCGACTGTTTAACGTGCTCTCCGAGGCACGGAAGATCCTGATGTGTAACAAACGGTCACCCATCCACGGACTGACCGCAGCAAGAGCAGCTTAACCTCGCAAATCGTAGCAAACGAGCCCCTCCACCATTAAAGACAACCTGCACCATTAAAGAATGCAAATGGTGGATGACAAGACATTCTCTCACACTCATATTATATTTCTATCTTAGTTGGTATGATGTAGACATAAAACATTGTAACAATTCTCCATTCAAATACATCATTGAACATTCCACACCATGCATTTCATAAGTACAAGTCACCGATCCAATATACATTCTTTATTGGCGCGGGTTATATAATTATCCACTCTTGGCATACAAATTGATGGTTGCAGTATTTTGATAACATTAAAAATGAGGGTACTGCTGTACTCAGTCACCTTATTCAACGAATATCTTTCAAGAATTTACAGCAAATTTTGTCTATTAATACAAAGAATCATTATCTTCTAGAAAGAAAGAAAGAAAGAAAAGAAAGAAAGAAAATTATTTATTTTGGACTCACACAGGCAGTTACAGAAACAAACAATATTAAAAAAAAAAGAAAGAATAATAATTCTCTGTCAAGGTTGTCGAATACATAATGATAGTCATTATTTCAGCTAAAGTTACTGAACCAGACTATTTTTGTTCAATTTATAATTCAATACCCTTGACTTACTAACTGACTCAAGAATGATGACGTTATAATGAAGACTTAATATTATTGCTGTGTGCTTTTCGGAATAAAGGCCACCTGTCTAATCTATGCATACAAAGAACAGGGTCTCCTTTTCCTTGAAACGGGCTAAGAGTCTGTCTTATTCATTCATTTGTTTTTTCATTGTTGCCTATGTTTTTGTAAAAGTTTCGAATCAATTATTAAAAATAATATTGTCAATTGGGTGGCCAATGGGGAAGGCAACGCAAAACTAAAGCAGATGGCAGCACCTCCATACTTAGTTATTTCCACCAATCAGAACCATCGGGTTGATATTAAGAATAATGTCAAACATATTGCAACCAATAAGATTGCAGTGGAACAATCGAAAGTGGCGCCATTAGTTCCACAGTTGCCTACCCCATTATAAAATATACACCCATATTCTAAGACGTTCCTCAAAAACTTACTCGACTCGACTCCACCTCGACTCAGCCTTTCTCACTACCGTCGGTAGTTATAGTTGACATAATATATATATAGTTAGTGACATTTATAGTTCCTCGACTCGAGATTTTTCCTCAGTCGAGCTAAGAAATCATCTGGCAAACTCAAGGTACCTCGATACCTACCTTAAGGAAGAAAGTGTAGTTTAGTCGTGATGAGGTAACAAATAGACAGACAGATTTACTATCGCATTTATAAAATTATGTAGTAAGGTGTCGTTTTTCCACGCGTACCTATTTTTTTAAGTTGTAATTGTGTGTAATGACAGTAGGTACGCGGCGAAGAGCGCGAACAATGTGGAAGAAGTGTTTTCCATTCCAAAATATTAAACAAAACATAAAAGGCTGCCCCGTTGGTCTAGTGGTAGCAAGCGCGACTGCTGATCGTGAGGTCCTGGGTTCGATCCTCAGGCTGGGCAAAGTGTTATTGGGTTTTTCCGTGTGGAATTCCTCAGTAGCAGCCCGGAGCATGGATTTGTGCCGATGGCAATAGGCTCGCCCCTATTACATGGGACTTAAGACATAATGACGAAATGAGGGTGTTACTATACATCTCTGCCCAACCCTTCTGGGAATACAGGTGTGATGTTACAAAATATTGAACACGTAAAATTGCCCAATCATTCTCCAGTTTCTACGTGTCATTATCTTGTAGCTTTTAACGGCTCATGTCCAACATATAATCCAGTAATAGAATTTATATTTTTATCGCACTCAATTTGATATGTTATCTAAATATTTTAATTATTAATAATAATAATTATCGATCTGTCATCACCGACAAGACTATATTGTTGCCAATAAGTCTGAAATAGTGGTGATAGATCGTCTCACAAGGATTGTGGTTGTTGATATCACTGTTCCACATACCGAGAACCTTGTGAATGCCGAGAAAGATAAAGAAATTAAGTACCAAGACTTGGCACACGAGGTTGTCGACATGTGGAGGTTGACTCAGCAGTCGTTTTGCCGATAGTCGTTACGGCCAATGGCTTAATAGCCTAGAGCCTCGACCAACATCTGATGAGGCTCTCGTTGGGCGGCTGGGTCAAGGGCCTGATATAGAAAGCGGTACTTCTGGACGCGGCGCGTATTGTTAGGAAGTTCCTCTCTCTGAGGCCCTGACCACCGGTAGTTTGGACCCTGTTCCCGATGCCGATGGGCATGCGCGAGGAAACTCTTTATGTCTGCATCGGATTTTATACTTAAAAGCAATACTGATATAGTTCTTTATTTTTGACATCAAAAAAGTGCGCGATTATTTTTCCGTTTGGTGGGTACTGACCCATCAAGAGTCCACTTTACATAAAGCTACATAGAAGTGGAACCAATATCGTGACTGTGGTCTTTCCCATAATAGTTTTTAATCTGAGATCACCTAATAGTTACTGACGTCATTAATATTAGCAAAAATGTAAAAACCAGCACAAAATTAAAAAAAAAAATTGTAACCTTGTTGTAATTACAAATATAGACAGAAGGAAATAAATAATTGTGTATGTTTTCCTGTTTATAATTCAAATTGGTAGGTATGTCAATGCCTTAAATAGTTTGGTTCATTTGTATCCACTTGTTAATGGATGTCATGTTCATAATTTGAGATGCAAATAGTATAAATATAATGTCTTCTCCACAGGTCCCCGCTGGGCATCATGGAACCTCGGCATATTCCTGTGCATCAGGTGCGCGGGCATCCACCGCAACCTTGGCGTCCACATCTCGAAGGTCAAGAGCGTCAACCTTGACTCCTGGACTCCTGAACAAGTCGTAAGTTCATACAATGAGTCGATAGTATTTGCCCCAGGGGGGCACCAAGTGATCGAGCTTTTTATCAAGGCTCTATATATTTCTTCGGGACTCTGTATGCTCGGGGGGGGGGGGGGGGGGGCACTGTCCTGGCTGCCCTGGTTTTACCTATGGCCTTGAATTGGACGCATTATAACCTTGGGATGGGATACGATTGCGACACGTCACGAGAACTTGTTATTGCAAGTTTGTATGAAGACGAAATAAAATGTTGTGGCCTGCTTTCCTGCTCTTTAAAAAGCCTTTTTTGTCCTTCCGTGGGTGTCTCAAATACGACAAAGGGGTAATAACGCTAACAGGATAAGTAACAGCCTCCTGTTAATTAATTCTTATTCTTTCTTTTTTTTAATATTGTTTTTGTTTCTGTAACTGCCTGTGTGAGTCCAAAATAAATAATTTTCTTTCTTTCTTTCTTTCTTTATTTATTTCTTTCTGTTTGCTAATAACAACAAATTGCGATCATCAAACTATCTGCCAAGTGTGGCCATGTACCTAGTCTTGCCATAAATATTGCCACGAAGAAAACATTTTTTTTTATTGCAAATAATATTTATTACTTTTACAGTGTGTTAGTTTTATACATAAATATAAAACAATTAAAAATATAAAAAGCTTATTCGAAGTGGTCTCCATTGGCTGCAATAAAGTCCCTTAAACGTTGAGGCCAGTTATCAATCACGCACTCTTTCCATGGGAAAATTCTTCACTGCCAATCGTATGGATTGTTTTAGGGACTCCAAATTATCATGGCGTTTAGAGTAAGCCGTACTCTCTAAAACTGACCATTAATCATAATCCAGCGGATTAAGATCGGGACTAGACGACGGCCAGTCTTCAGCTCTGATGAAGTCCGAAACGTTCACTTCCAAACAAGACTGCGTGGACCGAGCTTTATGACCCGGCGCCGAGTCTTGTTGTAAGGACCATACTTGGTTATTGAACATGGTGTTGTTAAGAGGCTTAACTACCTTCTCAAGAATGGTATCTTGATACACTTGTGCCGATGTTTTGATACCTTTTTCACAAAAATATGGCTCAGTCACTCCTTCATAGCTAACACCCCACCAAACCATCAATCACTGAAGTCGGATAATGCCCACGTTGCACTCTGTCGACTAATTGGGAAGCTTGCTTAGAGCTTTGAGCATAAATACGGTCATTTTGTTTGTTAAAATGTTGCTCAATTGTAAAGATTTTCTCATCCGTAAACAAAATTTTTCTGTGACGTCCCTTTGCGTACCGCTTCAGTAGTTGTTTCGATTTTACCACCCTATTCTTTTATAAATTATCAGTTAATAAATGACCAGTGCGTCTCTTATAGGCTGCAAGTCCTAAGTCATCTTTTAAAATACGCGACATGGTTCTGGGTACTATCTTCATCTCCCTAGATATTTTTTTTTGCTTTCGGACAGGATTTCTTCGAATTCTTTCCCTTACTGCTTTGACCACCTTTTCCGTACGAACACTACGTGGACGGCCAGATCTTTTTCTGCCACAAACAGAGGAGGTCTCATTGTACCTATTAATAGCCCGGTACACAAACATTTGACTAATACCAAGCGTATGGAGAGTTTTAAAAATTGCATTTGGCTCCATCATACCAACTTTGTGTAATGCAATCACAGCGATTCGGTTCTCTTTATCACCCCACTCCATTTTAATATCGCAAAATATTGTACAATGTATTGGCGCCAAAATTAGAAAACTCAATGAACAATCGTATAAAAATGACAAATTCCAAATTCAAATGTAATATCTTTCTTATATTTAATTGTAACAGTATTTATGGCCAGCCTAGGTATAGTCGTTCCATTTAAATGTTGTATAAAAGGTAAACAAACCTTCGATCTTAAAGCTGAAAACAAGCCGTCGGACGCGACTGACGGACGCGACTGACAGCCGCGACTTATAAGTGTGCACAGTCATTTGGGACGCGGCTTGCCAGATGTATATCGGACGTCCGAACACTTAAGGACGGCCCAAAGTTACGCCCGCGACTGACGTCCGATAGTTTGCACAGTTTAGTGTACATTCATTATCCTAGATAGATAGATACCTATTAAGTCGCAGCTGTCAGCCGCATCCAATAGTTTGTTTCCAGCTTAAAACATTAATTTTGCTTTAAGAACCGTTTAAAAATACAGATTTTAAAATGATTGTCTAATAAGGTTTTCCAAAAATGTGTAAAGTATGTTAAATGGGTTCTTAAAGCAGAATTAATGTTCCACGATCAAAAGTTTGTTTACCTTTTATACAAAATTCAAATGACCGCACTGTACGTGATGACCATGGGTATTGTATGACCGCGGTCATTGGCAAGCCAAAGTTCAGCAGTGGATGTTGGCCTGATATGATGATATCGTGTTGTCGTGTCGTGCATAAATAGTAAGGTGCCCATTGTATGTGTTAGATTGCGTGACTTAGCGCAATAGGGTCCTTACCAGCGCGACGTCAATGAACGAATGACGTAGCAGTCGTTAGTTAAATATATACTTGGAGGTGCTATTTTTATTTAAGAGTTTTGTTCCTCGGTTATTTCCTTTTGCTTTTATCGCCTCGATGAGTAATTAAGATTATAAATTGTAGCTTCACACTAGGATATAGTCGCTGGCACGTAACTTGACAAGGGTAGAGAAGATAATTCCTCTCTTTTCTTTCTTCTAAACAGACATGTATAAAAATAAATTATGGCAATAACCATAGAATAATGACAAGCAATAAAGGTGACCATTTTTTTGTTGCACTTAGTGTACATGCGCAAACTTAATCCCACTACGCCAAAAATTTGCCAAGTTACGTGCCGGCGACTATAGTACCCTGTATTGTGAGTCCTGTTTACACACAAATACTACACAACAAATATTCTTGGAGAGCTGTATTTGTGTCGTGTCTGAGTACTAGACACAAATAATAGAGTAGACTATACTAAAGTTTACTATATACTTTCCTAAAGCGAGGTTAATATGGTTTTCACCATATAAATTGAGCGCGCGAACTGAATGCAGAGCTGAGGAATGCGTGTAGGGCTGCGCTAGTGCTGTTAGACGACGAGGACAGCACTACATTTGCGGGCGTGTGAGGCGAGTGGGGGGGGAGCTTCACTTCAAGCCCCGAATGCATTCAGTTTGCGCGCTTACTGTAAGTGTCATAGAAAAACGAAAAGCTGTTTCCTAACCAGGACCAATGACCTAGTTCAAGGAAGTGTTGTACTCAGCCGTGATATATTGATGGCTGTGTTCTTCTCTTGTATCGGCACGAGTTATACGAGATTAGCTCATGCCGTGGCAACTATTAAAACAATGACTTATGACGCGATGGTCCAAACGCAACCATAACCATTTTTGTTCTCAATTACCATGTTTAACAAGCCATGCACATCCATTGCAGAATAACCGCCACAACAACATATCCTGTTGTGGTTACCTAACTTCCTACCCTTTTTAAGTGTGTTCTGCCTAGTCTTTTCCCAACTATGTTCGGGTCAGCTACCAACATAGTTGCAAAGTTACCTCTGCAAAGATTGTAAAGATTAGCAAGTCAGTGAGGTTGGTAGCGAGGCTGACTGCTCATAGTGCGCCTGACGTACTTAAGTATTGTCACTCGGTGAGGCTCTTTGTGGATGACGATGATGCTCGTAACGTCATTTTCGGATTAAAGATTAGCTAATAACTTCAGTCCCACACTGGATTATGTTACTCCCAGTGGCGTGCATTGCATAATTAGCAATTAAGCAGTGCCTACCTCATAAGATTTAATTCACTACTCCATCTTTAACTATTACTATAAATAAAATAAGCGTGTACGGCTATGATTTCTTTTGGTCAGAATCGTATTGAAATAGGCTTAAGCGTACAATAGAAAGGCGACATCACTAGTGCCTGCCTACCTAGTCCGAAAACTAATGCACGCCACTGGTTATCCCCTTAGGAGGTTTCAAGAGACCATTGGTAGCAAGTGTAAATCTTAACTCCGCCCATTTTCATACTCTACTTAAGATTCAAAATGGCTGACTTTATATGGACCTCATTCCAGGTATCTCTCCAACAAATGGGCAACTCTCGCGCCCGCGCAGTGTACGAGGCGAACTTACCTGACTCTTTCCGAAGGCCACAGAACGACTCGTCTCTCGAAGCCTTCATCAGAGCCAAGTACGAACAGAAGAAGTACATTGCTAAGGAGTGGGTGCCGCCTGCACTGCCTAAGGTTAACTGGTAAGTGATTTTACTAACATAACATCACGCTTGTAATCCCCGAATGGTTTGGGCAGCGGTGTATAGTAACACCCTCATTTCGCCGTTATGTTTAACATACATACATACATAAACTCACGCCTTTTTCCCATGGGGGTAGGCAGAAACTATAGAACGCCACATGCCGCCGCCGCCGTTATGTTTAAGTCCCATGTAATATGGGGCGAGTCTACTGCCATCAACCGGGCACAAATCCAAACTCCGGGCTGCTATAGAGGAATTCCACACGAAAAAACCCAATAATACTGCCCGACCTGGGGCTCGAACCCAGGACCTCATGATCAGCAGTCGCGCTTGCCACCAGTAGATCAACGAGGCAGTTGAAGTGAATTTACTACTGCATGTAAAGTCTGTAAAGACTTAGGATAGTATAGTCAGCCGCACCATTTTGGATAGGAAGTTGACCTCATTACACTTTGGAGTAAAAGGTAGGATCAAGGTTCACCGAAGATATACTAGTTTTGAAAGATTCCGGAGAGTATCGGGGCGGATTTTTATACAGCGTCTGACTTTGACGAACTGCCGCAGATACGTCTAAAAAAGAACCAGCGGTTCTCGGCGCGCCAATTATTAAACTCGCATTAGTGAAGTTGCAAATGGCAGTCCAAGTAGGAGGTGACTACAAAAACGACTCTTCTCGTCTACCTGGCGAGAATTGCTGATTTGGCGGAACCGGAATAAAGAAACGCGATGTAACGAGAACGCGGCATGTCGATAATTACTCACAGAATATACCATAACCAAACCAACCATTCTCATCTTGACCCACCTGTATACTGACAATATTGGTTATTAGTGATCGTTCTGCCTAGCTTTTACTCAACTATATTGGGGACAGCTTCCAGTCTAACCAAATGCGGCTGAATACCAGTATTTTACACGGAGCGACTGCCATCAGAGCGCAATCCAGTTACTGGGCAATGCCGATATCCTTAGGTTAGACCGGTTGTTAGACTTTCGGGCTACTGACTTCCTGTAACTAGAAGTCATAGGTATTTGTATGACACCCGGGACCTACTGTTTAACGTGCTCTCCGAGGCACGGAGGGGTCTCGATATGTAACGAATGGTCAGCCATCCACAGACTGACCGTGGAAAGCGCAGCTTAACCTTGCAAATAATGTTATCCGCGCAATTGTTAATTAGGCGCGAACCCCCGCTTCTAAATCTATACTAATATTATAAAGCTGAAGAGTTTGTTTGTTTGAACGCACTAATCTCAGGAACTACTGGTTGGAATTGAAAAAATATTTTTGTGTTGGATGGTCCATTTATTGAGGAAGGTTATAGGCTATATAATATCACGCTACGACCAATAGGAGCGGAGCATAAATGAAAAATGTTGCAAAAACGGGAAGTGCGAAGCCGGGACGGGCAGCTATTGTCTAGATATTCCCACATAACAGTATTGTGAGCTTAATCAGGGGAACGCAAGCTTCTCTCGCTTCCGGCTGTGGTTCTGTCCATGGTCGGGAGCGAGACTGCGTGGGAAGCCATCGCCTCCTTTTGTGAGGGGGTGATGGCAACCAAAGAGGAAGCGGAGAGGGAGCGGTGTGCTCTTTTCCCTTCCCGCGCCAGACGCACCGGGCGCCGGAGGGCGCGTGTACGCGATGATCTCCAGCCACCATAATGTGTGGCCTGCGGGCGGCGGGTTTGGGGACTCGCCGCCCGACCAGTAACAGGCCCGAGAAGGCGGCGCGCCGTGTTCCGTGCGCGCTTCTCAGGAGGACGTGGGGCAAGGCCCCACAGAGGAGAGGTCCGCCATGGGTTGGCGGACCGGGACCTGCCGAGGTTGCGGTGCATGCTTTTGCGAATCCCGCGACCCTGGCCGTACGGTCAGGAGAAGGAACACCGTTGGTTTTTAGCCGGTAAGAGTCCGGCAGACCCCCTCGCCTTCCCCGGGCGAGGGACATCCATGAGGATTTTCCAACGAGAAAAAAAAAAAAAAAGGGGAACGCAAGCTTAACCTCGCAAATCGTATGATCCGCACGGTATTAATTAGCGACGAGCCGGGTGTCCTGCGTAAGCGACAAACGCGACGCGACGCGACACGACGTGGATCAAATACGCGTTACGTCGCGTCTCGCTACATAGGCCGCTAGTAGAGAATGCTGTTATCTTAATCGCGTCTGTCGCGTTCGTCGCTTAGGCACGACACCCCGTTAGTGATCATTGATCATCAATCTGTCTACCATTTCACAAAAACCTGTGGCCTGTACTGGTTTATACAGGCTGTAAACGAAATCTTGTAATTCCTTCAAATCTCGTGATGTACCGCTGACATAGATTAACACTGCACGGGATACATTTGGATTCAATAAAAAAAAAAAGAAGTAAACACGCATAAACATACATTACATAAACAGGCATTTTAGCGCCCCAAGCGAATTGCGCGGGTATCGCTCGCCGCGCGGTTATTTAGCTCGGAGCGCTAAAATGCCTCACGTTAAGAACACATGTTTACTGTTTGTAATTATTTTTTTATGAATCTTAAAGTATCCCATGCAGGGTTAATCTATGTCAGCAGCACGTCACGAGGTTTGAAGGAATTACATGATTTCGTTTACAACCTGTATACCAACCATTCTCATCTTGACCCACCTGTATACTGACAATATTGGTTATTTAGTGATCATTGATCATCAGTCTGTCTATCAAATAGTTATTATGGCATCATCCCGTAGGTTAGCATTTCACAAAAACCTGTGACCTGTAGTCCTACTGTTCTATAAAGAAGGTCAATTCTCGAGTAGAAGTTTAAAGCATCGTTTTATTTGCCTAATGTTTCAGGGATAAAGAGATTGATGAAGAAATAGAGAGGCAGAAACGAAAAAAGAAATCCACTACCTCAGGGTTGGGACCCCTGCCAGCACCCACCACGGGTGATAAGAAATACAACGTAAGTATATCTCTCTAATGTCGGCACGAGCTTTTCGAGAATAGCTTAAATATTAAGGCTGATTTACACAACGATAAGGCAAGGCAATAACGTATCAACCCACAAAAATATGAATTTTGTGTTAAAGTCATCTAGTTCTTGTGGTAGCTCTACGGAACGCTTGAAAAAAAGCTAAAAACTGTAGCAAATTTAATAGAGCGCCGTCTATTAAAAAAATCTTAATGCTGTTTGCGTTTTTTCAAGTTGAGCACACCTACCACAAGAACTAGATGGCGTTAACACAGAATTCATATTTTTGTGGGTTGACACATTATTGCATAACGCAGTAGTTGCTCGAAGCGAGACTCGTTCTGTCTTTGTCTTTCTCTACTATAAGAACAGAGATAGCATGAGAGTCGCTTCGAGAAATTATATCCGTGTAAATGAGCTTTTATTCAGTCAGCATGGTTGGTAACGGGGCTGACGCTCCACAGGGATTGCCGGACGTATTTAGAAAGAGACAGAATTCTAAAGTAAATATTCAAATGTTTCGATTATCAGTTGTTCGTATTGTTGTCTCCATCTTTACCTACACCTTATGACCCCCTCTTTTTCTTCTATGATTTGAATCAACGCGCCCCAGGTTCCATAATTTGATTCCCAGTAAAATTTTACAAGATGAATATGACAATCAAGTGAAGAATAACTTTGATAAGGCGATTTCAACCTTATTCACTCTCGTTTTTAACATCTTCAAACACGTGTCCAATACGGACTTGAAAGAGTCAATTAAAGTACTTTTTTATTGTTTTTCTTTTCAGAATCAGATAAACAATAACTTCTTTGAAGCTTTCTTGGGTTCAAACTCAAATATAATTTGTTGTATGTAATTCTCTTAATTTATCAAATAAACTTCAATAACAAAGTTTAATAAGAAAATCATAACATTCCAGAAATCTGACGTCATTCCCAGCATTCCGAAACCAAAATCGTCAATAAGTCCAAAACTAGGCAGGTCTACGCCGCCCACAGCCCAAACGGACCTCAGCAAGACCTCCAACGGCTCCGCAGACCTCCTCGGCCTAGACACAAGCACCAAGCCAGACCCGAAACCAGCCAACGACGACATATTCTCCAGCTTCTTCTCGGCCCCACAAGACAAACCAGCGGAAACCAAACTCGAAGAACTGAAGCCTGACCTAAAGACTGAGGAAGAAAACTTCTTCAAACAAGCCGCACCAACAGAGAAAGAAAAATCAAAGTTAACAAAGGACAGTATATTAGCGTTGTACAGTCAAACGCCCTCAACTAATTTAGTTAACCAATTCAATCCCGTGCAACCTGTGCAGCCAGTGCAACCTGTATCATTCCCCTTCGGCAACGTGTATCCACAAAACTTTAACAGCATGCCAGTACAAAATGGTATGCAATTCAACCAATTCCCCATGAGCAATCAGTTCCAGCAGCCGTTCGTTGGTCAAGCACAGCAACCGTTGCAGAGTCAGCCGTTCCAGAGCCACCAAAGCAATCAGTTCTTCAACCAACCACAGCAGCCGCTGCCGCAGCAGTTTAACAGTCTGAACTTAGGACAAAGTTTTCCGAATGCGTTCACGCAACCGAACGCGAACGTTGCTAGCAACACGACATGGCAGTAGAGTGAGTCCTGTTGTTTAGACTTTTTTTATTTACCGCAGATGTATTCGTGTGTAAGTAGCAAGTTTGTTCATGTAGTTGTTGGATTAACAATGATATGCCGGAATATCTTTCAAATTTATGCGAGATTCGTTCAGGAATAGTGTTTTCCGTCTTGATACTCTGATGCCATAGACATTTTTTGTTGCCATAGTTAATAACTTATTACTCATGTCATTCTTTTTGGATTTTGGGCTAGTACAAAATCTCGCGGTATCTTGTAAATACTGTGGTGCTGTTTCGTTGTAGGCACATAATATTTCTGACAGTACTTCTTGACATAACACAAATATCCACTGCTGATGTGAGCCTCATTATAAATCGAGCAGTCAGAGTCAATGCCCCGCTAATCTGGCGACTAGGACGTCCCTGTGAGAACTAACTGGATACATTTGTCGCCAGAAATTCCAACCATGCCTGCTTACATTAGCTAATATTACAACAACAACGCTATGTCAAGCAATGTGTTGGAAAATGCAGAATTGTTCTGCCTAGCCTTTTTCCCAACTAAGTTGGGATCGGCTTCCAGTATAGCCAAATGCTGAATACCAGTATTTTATACATGGAGCGACTGCCAACCTAGATACTGGACAATGCCGATATCCTAAGGTTAGACCGGTTATCAGACGGGCTTCTGGCTACCCGTAACGACTGTCCTGGGTATTCGTATGACACCCGGGACTGACGGTTAAGCGTACTCAGCGAGGAACGAAGAGAAACACTTTCTGGAAAAGCCAGAATCAACATCTCCCTGCCCTTATCCCACACTAGGTGGGATCGGCACAACATGTATTTCGTAAATCCATGTTGTTAGAGGTTTTGGCTTGCTGTTTTATGACTGGCTGCCTGCCTGACATCAGCCCTCCTTGGGAATACTCGTTGCGCCGTCGCGCGGTTGACCAAATGTGCTTGCCGATATTATGCACTGGGTCCCAAAATGATATGCTTGTCAATCTTATTGCCGACAACTAAGCAGACTATTCTTCTCGGTGGAGTATACTTGCAGTTCTTCGACCCACTCATTCAGTTTTGCTAGGTAGGGACAAGCCAGAATGGCGAGTAAATATGTAATGTCGATCTCAAAATAGGTATTTCTTAGTACACTGTAAAACACTACATAACAAACATGCTGAATACATCTGTGTGGAGGTTTATTATGCGTGTAGATATGCAGGTAGCGAGAGCGAAGGCTCGATCGGCTTCTTAAGCAGTTTGTTCCTATGTAATAATGCTCAGATATCTAACATTTTTATGAGGCTTGTGGCTTCAGAACGAGTGGGGAACAGAAGGTCTAGTACTTACTATTTTTATTACAACGTTGTCAAACGGTGGTATTGCGGTGCAGTTCTGTTTGCTGGTAGGATCTATACGGTCCGCCAGGCTAGCTACCACCCTCACATTAAAGTCCGACGCCAAGCAGTTTACTGTGTTCCGTCGTGTGTATGCGAGAGCCAGAGGGGTATGAGGGAATCCCTCTATATCGCTGTTCCTTGGATTCGTGTGCGCCATCTTAGACCCTGTCTGCGCTGACAATCAGGTGAGACCAGGGCCAAACGCGACCAAGTCAAGATTTTTTTTTTTAAAGTTCAATTTTTAATTTATTGGAGTTTCATTGCGGAATGGATCCAGTTATTAAGCGCAAATATTTCTACAAGAAGTCGCCGTGTGCAAAAACCTGATCAGAATAGGGCCTGATTAATTAAGTAGTATTCAAACAGTTCCTTTATACGGAAGTGTTTCGTTCTTAAAATACTTGAAAACGTTAGTAATTTCCACTTGTTCTGAAGTTGTTATGGTCAATGCACACATGTACGGATTGCATCGGTATGAATCGGAGACATTTCATAATGTATGAGTGTGGTTTATCTTGTATATTATGGTATTGACACTGCACAATACTTTGTTTGAAAATGTTGTCCAGAATAGGCGGTTCGGCCTGTATTTAAATCGGAACTCGTTTGAAATTCTCATTGTATGTGTGCTTAGGTTGTCTGAATCTGGGTTTAGCTGAATTGCTACTTTTATCGATAGTTCGCAAGACAAATGTGACGTTCATAATTGAGGCGTGGAATTTACAAATGGGCTAAGTGCCCAAAAAGCCGAAGTCAATATTTTTAATGTCAAAGGAGCTACATTGGGCAGCCAATCCATTTTTATAAAAAATTTTGATGCATTGTTTTTTGGCACTTAGCTCATTTGTAAATGCCACGCCTCAATTATACTCTGTGTACTACGAAATTGAGTTCAAAATGTCAATAAAATATTTATATTCTAGCAGATGGTAAAATTGGTAAAATAAAGGGAATTATGTGTGCAAAGACCACGTTATTTAGGACTCGGTTCAAACGTTATGGCTTAAAAATGAAACACAAAATGAAGCCTCCTTCTGATGGGGCATAGTTAGTGCACAATGTAAACTAAATATATACTAACTTTATGTTTTAATTTCAGTCTAGGTATTATAGTATAAGGTTGGTCGGAAAGGGGTGTACTAAGCCGCGGGCCACTTAAAGTATCACTGATAACTGTTTTAAAGCAAGTGTAAAATTTCAAAATTTGATTAATATTTTTTCAATGAAAAATTATTTTTATTTTAGTTTTTTCTAAAATGATTTATCCCTGCTTTAGTTATGAATTCAGAAAATGGGGTTTCTAATCCGTGACCCCAAATATGACCTAAAATGTAAACACAGCTGATCATAGCTGAGGATAGATAGAATTTAGCGTATTTTTTATGAAATCTTTGAGCAGCTATTTCTCTTAAACTATCGAGTTTTGGGGAAAGTTGTAGAACAAAAGTTATCCATTATTATGGGTACTCTAACACCCTTTCGGCTTAGTACCCCCTTTCCGACTAACCTTGTAGTAATAAAAAATTAACATTTCTATACAATTAAGCCCATAACGCCTGAAATGAGCTTAAATAACAGAAACCAAGCTCAAACTTAAAATTTGACCTGTGCAATTATATAAATCTGATATATTTTATTTCTTTTTTTATTTCCATGGAATAATTTATATTTATTATTATATTGTGTATTCTAAAAACGTTTACACGTTTGATTAATAATTTTGCACTTTTTTTAACACTATTTTAAATATTTATGCACAGATAATAATTTGTGTTTGTGTAACGATGTTAATTCGCAGTAATTTTAGGTAGATTTTTTATTTATTTTTTCGCGAATATAAGACGTCCCATTATTCATTCTATTCTCACAGAATAAAAAAAAATATAAATTATATTTTGAAACGACACAAAATTTAAAGAGATGTTGTATTTATTTAGGTTTTATTTAATTGTATAAAAAATAATAAAATATTATATTACGACTTATTTCGTCATTATTGATTTCGGGACGTTTGTAACTCGAAAAATTGGTGCGTGTTCATCATATATACAATATGTAACATAATTAACGCACATCCTGAAAGTAGTTTGTTCAGAATGGTTTACTGAATCGACTTCAGCCATTTTTATTGTGTATTTTTTTTATAAACGTGTTTTTTACTAATTAGTATTTTATTCAGCATAGCGAAAATTGAGCCTTATGTCAAGGGCAAAGACTGAATTTTAAATGAAGTTAACAATGAAAAAGTAATACTATTTTCTTGAATAAACAATATTTAAGCGCATAAAAATAAAATTTCAGTGTATGTATTATGATTATAACATAATATTCTAATTGGGGTGTTTGAGGGTGTGCGTTCATTATGTTACATGTTGTATATGATTTTTTATTTATAGAAATTAAATTGTTAAATAAATCTGATAACCATTTTCTCTAAATTGTAAAGTTTCTATATTATAACTATTTACAACTTAGAAAAGCCATTCCCATCTCATGCTTTTTAGGCAATTTTTTTGTTGCTAAGGTTTACAAGTATTAGTTTCTTTTTTATTAACGTAAATATTTAGCTTACAAAGAGAATGGCGCCGATTCTCTCGTTCACCAACTAAATTAAAGTTAGAGAATTGCTGTCTTTTAATAAGTGACAGCGTGAGAAAAGGACAGTGATAGATAAGAACTAAGTTAGAGATGTCAAATTAGTTTACGCGTTGAACTTCACCGTGTTTATAGTCGACACGTTCTTTTAGTTCAACTAAATTTGACAGCTCTTATTTGCGCCCGTCTTTTTCTTATTTTATCAGAGTGAAAAAGAAGGCAATAGTCTAAATTAAATTTAGTTTGTGCATAACAAGATCGGCACCAATGTCTTTCAATTCTGTCTACATACGAAACATTGTTAAGCAGGTACCTGTTTTGATTGTAAAAAACTGATTTATCGTGCATAGTTCTCTTGGAATAGGGTCATATCATATTACGTAAACATCAGTAATAATTTGTCAATTTCTTAAAATTTTGATAGAAGATTTCTTTCTGGCCCTTTGGACCGTATTCCTAACACCTGAGTTAATCCCAAAATGACATCTTACAAATGTCACTAGCTTATTGAAGATCGAGACAATCTCTGTCACTCCACGGTTTAGCTATGAAAACATGCGTACCTACGCGTCGCTGCGGCTCTGGTATGTAACACGAAAGAAAACCGCACCAAATAGTGTGACTGAACTGAAACGTAATAAGATCGCGAACGCATAGCGGAACGGGCACTCAATCGCATTATACTAAAGCTCATTTTCGCATGCGCGGAGCACTACTTTCTAGGTATTTGACGCATTCGTTCGGGAGTGAGGTTTCTGTACGTGTAGTATTCATTATTCTGTGCTCAAGAGATCGTTATTATTGACAGAGTTAGCACAGGCATGTATTTAGAGTAAATGGTGTGCAGAATATCTTGGCAAGCGGTGAAATAGCGAACTAAATTTGAATGTACTGTATTTGGACTTACTTACAAGCACCACCGCCATGAAGTTTCAAAATAATTTGGACTACCTCTAGGTATAGGGGTTATAACAGAAATATTAATAAATACATGGCTATTGCGCATTTGCATCTTGACTCAGGTGTTTATTTATTAATACGGGCCTAAGTTTCATTATAGAAAGTAAGAAACGCAACGTTTTCGTTTTCTACTTCACATTCCAATGTCAATTTCGCGCCAAATTTGTTGACGCGCATGAACTAATAGAGATGTGAAAGTTGCGGTTTGTGAATTCATAAAAAGAACATTAGTTGTATACGTCACGATGTGCGATACGTGATCAAAAGACGATTGAACAAATGAAAATGGCGTAAGTTGAAATACAGGCCGATTTATGCAACACAATACTAGTGATTGAAGATTGCGACGACAATACTTTTGTAGATGTCTTATGTCTACATGAAAATCGTAGATGAGATGTAAACCGAGTAGTAAGTCAATGGAGTAATAATGCAGCAAATGCGATGCCAGCGATCTCTCAATGTCGCGTGGCGGAAGATTCTTACCCTTGCGATTCTTACAAAATAGCTGGGATGTGTTGAGTAAATATGTGTATATGTACTCCACTGGACATATTACTCCTTGATGTGGTGGTGTTTATATCGTAATTTAGTGATGCATAAATCGGCCTTTATGACTGCAAATATTAACCACCCACCTACATAAAACTCATCACGGTATTTTTACGCCAAGACGCATATTTTGTCGCGTTTAAAATTATAAATTTATAATATCTTGAGAATATGCGTAGTAGATGGGCACAGAATATCTTCTCCTTACAATGCGAAATGAAACAAAATTATCGCTAAAAGCGCTTATTATTGCGGATTGTGAGAAGTCTATTTTCTATACCTATCCATTTTGTGTTTCGCGGACGAAGTAATTAAGAAATGGAGCATTTTAATCTTCTATCAGAAAAGTACTGTGTGGTGCGACGCTTGCGATTGGCCAATTACAGATGTTTCCTGCCCCCCTTACAAATTCGCTACGCAGGACGCTGCGAATATGTATGAGTACTCCATTTCTTACTGCTCGTGTAGGTCCCTGTGATGGTTCTATAATGCCCGTTTAGTACGGATAGCCTGTATTGTTTTCGATTGTCATTCATGAAATCCACTTTTGGTGTATTTAGTTGAAATATAAAATGTGATTCCTTATTAAGTGAATAATATGTAAAATAGTGACGGGCCTTTAGTCATATTGGCTGGATGTTGTAGCCCTGATTGAGCCTGTATTTCGTTTACATAAATAAATATAATGCCAATAGAAACATTTTTATTGATACCTTACCCTATCTACTTCCAAATTCATGAACTGATGGACGAAAACTAACTATACACAACTCGCCGACGACAACGGGGCTGACTATCTATCTACTGGAGTAAAATCCGAAATATTTAAGAGAAACAACATAGGTACCTACTTGATGCAGGTACCTTCCCGACAAAGCAAGGGCATAGCTAGGATTTAGTCACAGAGTACTTTTATATAAATCTATTCATCTAGAACTACTTTTTTTTTTTTAATAAAAATGAAAAAAAAGAGTTTAAAACATGTAAAGTGAATAAATTTCTGAATGATTTAAATGCAACGTTGCTTAAAATTATCTACTCTTCGGTTCGGGAGCACTACGACTGAGCTCTTAACCAGATCTTGTTAGGGGAGGCAGCTGTCCTACCTTGCCTGTACCCGGCTACGTCCCTGCGACAGAGATAGGGATTTTATCAAGAGGCTTTGCTTCCTACAGCGCAAGTACAAGCTAGGAATTCACTGAGGTCATCTCAGTGGCCAAAATGTTTGACACGGATTATATACCATGTCTCAAGGTGTAATATTGCACTATAGCGTTTATCCAGCGTTGGGAATCGTCAAACACTATATACAAATGCCGCAGATGGCTCTCGTCCCGCATCCAATCCAATGCTTAGTCTGGATAATGGCCTGCGAGTGTTGCTGCAATGAATAGTGCGTGACCTGGTATTTTTTGGGTTAAAAGCACTTATACTTTCTTTATACAACATCATCTCAATAAAAATCGAAAATAAATTCATTGCATAAGGTTTTTTTTCCACAATTAAAACATTGTGGAAAAAAATTGTGTAGAAAAAAAAGAATTCCAAATATTGTGTAGTTGTGAAAACGAAACGTAGTTCAAATCGTTCGAAATGACAAAATAAAATAAAATATTGCTGCGTATAACGAAACGTATTCAATGAAGCTTGGTTTAGAAAATTGTGTTTTTAACTGATTTATGTAAAATCTATGCGTTAAACGAAGTCAATTGTTGTTAAATCGAAAATCATGGATTGCGGGTAAGTCAACATGCTAAAAGTTATACATTTATTTTAAGGTTTTTGGTTATTTTCATCGATAAACTTGTTAAACTTTTGTTTTGGCGCCCGCAGCCATATTGTGTCAAACAGCTGTTGTGGGAACGACTTCTGTACGCTCCGTTGTTTTTGTCGTTTTTATTAACAAAAAAATGTGTTTAATCTCGTTACACCGTAACAAACGATGATAACGTAGTGCAAAAAACGTGTTTAATAAATAAAAGTTAACTGATTGGTTGGTCGGGATGTGCTTTCGGTAATCAGAAAATACCATGGCTTGTGGATTGCAAAATTACGAGGACGGTGATATGCCCGCGGCAGAACTAGAGTTCCAAACTAAATGGAGCAGGTTTTCCGACTGGTTGCACTGCATTTGTGTGGTTACGTTCGACCTGGAGCTTGGACAGGCTATGGAAAGCGTCTATCCACCTGGTGTGAAACTAACTGATCAAGAAAAGTGTAATATCTGTTATTTGGCGTTTCCTGACTCTAACTCTGGGTGTATGGGAGACACTCAGTTCCATGTTCGCCTTCGTTCGAGAGCGGGTCTCACACGCCAGCAACTGATATACAACGATGACAGCGTGCCGACATTGCGCGCTGATTCCACGCACTACTGGGGCTTCGTGTACTTCAGACAAGTCAAGGACCCCTCATTGCCGCGAGGATACTTCCAGAAAAGTATAATTTTACTTACTAGACTACCTTTCATAAACTTATTTTACAAAGTAATTCAATTGATAGCTCCTAAACATTTTGAGGAAGGCGAAAGGAGTTTAGAAGCAGCCTGTCATGATATTAACAGATGGCCTCGACTTGACGCCGGCCAGAATGTTTTGTTACCTGTGCTCGGTACAGTTTTTCAATCGTACATTCCTAATCAACAGACCGGAAAGATAACTCGATCGGACATAGCGAAACATGTGCATTCACCTAATGTACCTCACATATTAGCATCAATACAAGATGTGAATGTATTTGATGTATTATCAAGTGTTATTTCACATTTACATTTATTATGGGAGTTAGTATTGACTGCTGAGCCTATAGTGGTAATGGCCAGCTCACCGACTGAGTGCTCAGCTTTAGTTCAAGCCCTGACATACTTGATCCAGCCTCTGCCATATTCAGCAGAATATAGACCATATTTCACAATACATGACAGTGAATTCAAAGAGTTCACTAGGAAACAATTCAACCCACCTTACGTAATATTAGGTGTGACCAATCCATTCTTTACAAAAACCTTGCAACACTGGCCACATACCATTAAGCTGGGTGATTCTAGTTCAATAAAAACCAAGTTAAGAAAAGTTGGTAATCTCAAGCTTTTGGACACTGCTCCAGGAGTGTACACCCAGTATAAACCTTTTTTGGAAAAAGATAAAGCAATTATAAAGAAATTGCATAATGGTATAAGAACTGATCGCCCATCTGAAGTTCAAACAGCCATGGTGAAGCGTCACTTGCTTGAATTGACTCAAAGTTTTATGATACCTTTGGAAAGATATATGGCCTCACTAATGCCTCTACAGAAGAACATATCTCCGTTCAGAGCACCTCCAGTACCTAATCCGTTCAACCCTGAAGATTTCTTTGCCACTTTGCAGCAGGCGGGTCCACATTTGACCACAGGTATCAAAGGTGATTGGATTGGATTATACAGGAACTACTTTAGAACCCCAAATTTTAGTGCATGGTTTCATGAAAGGCACAGCAATTTGACAAATAAGCTGCACGCCTTGCAGCTTGAAGCTTTAGCTGAGAGTGATTTGAAGAAATGGTCAGTTGGCAAGAAGGAAGTTGAAATTGTGGATATGGTCTTGAAATTGAGGGAAGTATTGAAGAGTAACCCCCCTGTAGCGGATAATACCAGGACATTGTTGGCGCGACGTCTAGAGGATCTCAACTGCGTCCTGCCTGAAGACATGAAGTCTATATTGAATGCGGCCACGTGACAGGAGCACTGCTGCGCCTCAAACTTGAGAGGATGCAGCGACGACTGCAAGACGCAATTCAGGAAGTTAAGATATGGTCACCCTATTGTGTGTATGTGAAATGTTTAGATTTTATAATCAACGTGCAATTGAATCGTATTTAGGGGTCGATTGCGATAACCGAGTTGCGAATATCCATTACGATTCATTGCGATGTTTAAATGACGCAGTTTACCTAACTAATGTGGTAAAAAAACAGTAATAAGCCATTTTACGTTCATAAATTATTATTCTGCTATCTTTGGTCAGTAATATTGCTTAATTGCGCAGTTGACTTTTTATCGTAATTAGTTACATAAAAACTTGAAGAATACCTCTTTAAAGGCCTGATAACTTTATACAGGGTGTAAACGAACTCATATAATTCCTTCAAACCTCGTGATACTGCTGGCATAGATTTACCCGGCACGGGAACCTTTTGGATTCAATAAAAAAATTACAAGATGTAAACATTGTTCTTAACGTGAGGCATTTTAGCGCCCCGAGAGAATTGCATGGCTATTGCTCGCCGCTCGGTCATTTAACTCTGGGCGTTAAATTGCCTCACGTTTAGAACGCATGTTTACTTCTTGTATTTTTTTTTATTGAATCCATATTTATCCCGTGCAGGTTTAATCTATGTCAGCAGTACATCACAAGGTTTGAAGGAATTACATAATTTCGTTTACACCCTGTATGCAATACTCTGGCCAAAGATTTCGTTATCCTAGCTTGTTTAATAATCTGAATACATGTGACCATTTTATTGTTTTGAGAATCTTTGCTTCCAATGTAAGTACCTAGATACTCTGATATTAATTATCTGATGTTAATTAAGTAGTTATTATAATACTGAAAAAGTATCCTGTTAGGAATGACTGATTTTGGGTTAATTTCGAATTTTTATCCATTCAGGGTGATTCAAATTCATTGTGGTCCAAATACCACCTAATTTGACCTTCTTGGTCAAAATAGCGATTTTGTAACCAATTCTCCTTGGTTTTATTATCCTTTATGGCTTCAAAAGTTATTTGCAATGTTACTTAAGTAGCATTTTCCTGTAGGTACCTTATAGTAATTCTATAATGACTCAAAACCAGTAAAATAAATTCAAGTTATTTCCAAATAAGTAAGTCATTGTTTGCAAAATGTATGTAAACAATATTGGCGTTCGAAACGTAATATAATTATTACCGTGACCAAAATATTCGAGGTACAATTAAAACGGCCATAATTTTGCATAATAAATAATAATTAAATTTTATACAACTGAAAATCTTGCCGAGAATGCCTGGTGGATAGTTTGTTCATTGATAAGCATGATATTATGAAACTACGTCGATTATAAACAAGTGTTGTAAATAATTATAGTAGTTATTAATTATAATGATATAAAATTTAATCATTAATGTTATCATGTATCCTAGCCAGAGAGAAAATGTCGGAAGACGTTTCGATAGATATTATCGTATGTTAAAACATTATAATCCAATTTGTGAGACATTTGTAAGTTTGCTATTTTATTAGCTATTAGGGTGAACAAGGTCACATGAAATAAAAGCGGAAAGTTTTTATTTCTTTTAAGTATTACACATGAATTTAATTTTTGAACGATTCCGTAATCTTTATTTTTGTGAATTATCACAACACTAGCGACCCGCCCCGGCTTCGCACGGTTGCAATGTAGATACTAATGTGGGGCATATAAACCTTCTTCTTGAATCACTCTATCTATTAAAAAAACCGCATCAAAATCCGTTGCGTAGAAAAAGAAAAGAAAAGATCTAAGCATACATAGGGACAGACAAACAGTGCGAGCGACTTTGTTTTATACTATGTAAAGATTATTCTACCTCAGTGGTCTCTAATCATTTTAGCCTAAGAGCCATACTGAATCCTCCACTAAGTCCTAAGGGCCAAGACTAGGTAGCTCATCATACCAACATTCTGTAGTTTTGAATTACGCGCCGAATTGGTTGCTCTCGCAGGCCGGATTTGGCCCGCGGGCCGTAGTTTGCAGACCCCTATTCTAGCTACATTAAAATGGCATAATACCTACCCATATAATATCCAGGCAATACGCTAAAATGCTTTCAACGTCAGCGATCTAAACCTGCGCTCGCGCTGATGAGTCAGTACCTAAGATGAATCAAGTGGCTTGAAAATGAACTATTCCAATCATTTTATGAAACACGCGAACGTGTCATGCAGTAATAATAGACATAGGCATGCTTATAATAATATCATTGTATATAGACAAATGACAATCGTATTTACTCGAAGTATCGGTGATTGTATACGCTCAGCAAGTGACGACATAATTTCGTGAAGTGACATAATTTCGTCGTCGCATTATCTCGTGCCGAGACGAGATAAGTCATATTGCCTGCGTAGTTTTAATCTATTTTTTTAAATATTTTTCTTCAAAGTTGTATAAAAAGTAAGAAAACCTGTGATTATGAAAAACATATAAGTAATGTTCTTTAAAATTCCATTAAAAATACCATTATTAAAAAAAAACGGGTACAGTTTTGTTGAAATGTTTAACTATGTTTGGATTCTTAAAGAAAACTGAATGTTGTTCGATCAAAAGTTTACCTTTTATACTTACATATTTTTAATGTCTGTCTGGCCAGTCCACCCATTTGCCGACCATTGCTGGATGTAGGCTTCTAATGCCGTTATCACCCGGCTCTCTTATAAAATGTTTTTTTGGTGATGCCTTATACCTAAGGCTGGATTTAGTGCTCAACCGACGGGGAGCGCCGACGTCGGTTGAGCGTATCTATATCAATGGAAACATACGAACGACTATAGTCCAGCGCTGATGAATTGCTAGGCGCGTACATCTATAATGATTTTCGGCTGTCGCTGAAAACCATCGCTGTGGCTTCGTTTCGCACGTGAGACAGCATTAAGCGCAGGCCACACCGCGAGCTGGCGGGCGGGCGAGTTGGCTTTTTCATACTTCGGTTCACATCGTTCGAGTCGCTGAAGTAGCTAGGCTCGGTGAAACGTTGCTCGCCCGCCCGCCTGCCAGCTGGCGGTGTGGCCTGCGCTTTATGCTGAGCGATGATTGTTTTGCGTGTATGTGACGCATATTTTTCCCAATAGTTTCTTTTTGGTTTTGTTTTATACTTTTATTTTATATTTGTGCGTCATATTGGCGCTATAAACGACTTTTCTTTCATTTTCTTTGATAGCTACGCTACTAAATCCAGCCTAAAACGTGAGCCCTAATACTGCACAGTCCAATTCCAGTTAAAAAATAAGTAATTTGTCCTCCGTTGTACATATTAAGTCAGTCTAGTTAAGTATGTGTTACTTACTATTCGTGTTGAAATATATTTTCGTATACTATTTTAGTAGAATGAATGTTTAGAATCTCTGTATTGTATTTGTATGTCCTATCTCTGTATTTACGTACCGTAACGATGCGTTACTATTGTCAGTGACTACATTTAATCATCCTATAAGTAAACATTCAATAGTATACAACAACCCAACTATCCTTATGTAACTCATCTATCATACGAAATTCCATCCATTTCTAGGTACCTATGTACAGTAGGGGAACGAAAGTGTTATACACCTTAAGGTCTATTTTTGCTTGCACAGTTTAAGAAACAATCTATTTTACCGACTACATATTGCCAACATTATAGAAATGAAAATACAAGTATTTTTTGACAAGATATTAAAAATTATAATGGTGACATGATGACAGACACTAGTAATATCAATTTATTTAATCATCGAATTGATTGATGTAATGGTTTTTGCAACAAAACTCCTTACAAAAAATCAAAGACGTCATATGGAGGCAAAAGGCAATTTTGATCTTTGCTACCAAATAATTAAACATAATTTCCCATGCATTGGTCTGTTCCGTTAAACAGTATGAAAAGGTTACATGTGCCCGCGATGTGGGAAAGGAATGAATTTGAAAACTGACGAACCTATTTATTTCCCTACTGTACTTTATTTTATAAACCGCTAAATAATGAACGGTTGTACCTATTTTCGAACATAGATAAGTAAAGAATATTAAGATAAATGAAATTGTTATCGCTTAAAGGATTTTTTCTAAGATATTTTATCAAGACTACAGTCTTGTATTATGATAATGATATTAAACGGGCCGCGCTTGTTAATAAACTAAAAACTTCCTATAAAATGTTATTGCAAACTTGGAAAGGTGATCATTGTTGTTAATGTTTATTCGATTGAGGGTAATCGAGATCAAAGAATCTTAGGTCCGTATTAATAAAACAGCTGTCATTTGAGAGATTTTTCAACAGTAGCTACTATAAAGTGGAATTCCATACAGTTGACAACATATTTTTTTAAATACATCTCAAGTGATATTAAAACTACACTTAACAGGGATCTCTCAAATGAGAGCTGTTTATTAATACCGGCCTTAGAGCCCAATATTTATACAGGATGTAAACGAAATCATGTAATCGCCGCGCGATCATTTAACTTTGGGCGCTAAAATGCCTCACGTTAAGAACACATGTTTACTTGTATTTTTTTTATTCCAAATGTATCATCACCTGCATGGTTAGTCTATGTCAGAAGTACATCACGAGGTTTGAAGGAATTACATGATTTCGTTTACATCCTGTATAATCTGGATACCTACTAACTTTAAAAAGTGTATTCACTTTACTTCAATTCGACTTACATGCTCTAATTGATCATCTAATACTTTAATGTTAGAAGAAATTAGCGTAAGAGATGCGTGAAACGCATATTAGAAAAGTAAAGTGCGCGTCAAACGCCAAACCACTAGCAAGGTTAATTTACGCAAGTTATTGATCTCTGTAACAGATTTATTACAGAAATAAAAAATCATTTATCATTGCAGAAAGTGCTCGCTTAGTTCATAAAACATCCAGAAGTCAGCTTTCACAGTCGTCCACAGTTAAAAGTCGGATGCAGAAGTCAACTTCCGCAGTTAGGACAGGTCATCTCAAACCTGCTATGGCACTTTCCTCAAAAGGCCATTCCAGAAGTTGCCCTACATTGTTACACTCGCATTGTTTTTATATCACAGTATCTGGACTTCAAAAGAGACCTTAGTCTCTGAGTTTGTTTCAGCTTTACTTCTCAGAGCTAGTCAGATAAGAAAAGCCAGCGCCATCTTGTCTAAAAAAAACATTATGTTGACTTGTAAAAGTGTCGTAACAGATTTATTTATAGAAATGAAAATCTTTATCATTTAATTTGCTAGTGGATTTGTTGGTTTAAACAATGGAACGGCGGGCTTTTGGAGGCGGTAACAAACCAGGGTTTGCTATTAGTTCTTCCTGGAATAGTTCATAAATGGAACCAATATTTATCGCCGCCGGCCTCCGCCTACTGTGTGACGCGCGCTTTACTGAAATTAGAATCCGCACCACGACTGAAGTCTCTTGGGCGCTATGTTGGTACCACTGATTTGTCATTTCCGCACCACGACTGAAGTCTCTTGGGCGCTATGTTGGTACCACTGATTTGTCATTGTTTCGGGCGCTTTTACGATGAGAAATCAGCGGTGCCAACATAGCGCCCAAGAGACGTCAGTCGTTGTGCAGACTACGAACATACAATGCCGGGTATAGTTTTTACTTTTATGCAGAACAGTTAAGTTTTGCTTGTTCATATTTAGTCAGACAGTCAAGGTCAAAAACGTATTACTGTCAAAAACTGGCTGCCCGGAAGTCGCATGTTCGTATATTTTACAATAATTACAACGCTAGCCTATGCTAATGAATTAACCTACTGTTTATTTTACGCGAATATTTGTAAATATGGGTGCCAAAATGTATTATTTTAAATATTGAAAGAAAATAATGGCATTGTAATTTTATTTTTTATAAAAATAGCTAGTTTTATGTAATTACCTACTACATGAAGGCTCTGTTTGCTCAATTGTTTGAAGGCGTTAAGCTTATGAAGGGGACACATTATCGAAAACTTGTTAAAATTGAATTCTACGACCAATTTTGTTTTGTGACGTTTAGCACAAATCCTGCTAAGCTCCCTTGCGTCAATAAAGCACGTGTTCGCTGATGTGTACCTATTATGGAGATTATTATGTCAAGGTCGGGTCGAGCTAACGCGACGTCAAGTTAACTCGTGCAGACGTTCAAAACGAGATTAACTGGGGTGGTTAGACCCACTTGTTTGTTTTTTAGACATTTTTATTAAGCTCTTACAAGCAATATGGCTTCGCGTGTGGAGTTGATTCGCAGGCGTGATCTCCCTACATTTGTCACCACGCGTTTTAATAACTTTGCACTGGTAAAAAGTGAAATGAGACATTAACGCGGTGGGGCAGCCTCCCGATAAGTCAATTGGACGTAGTTTAGCGAAAAGAATTCAACCCACACAGTTATGAGATGTTCAATTTTCAAGTTTAGACTGTATTTCTTCATTGGTTCTTTGAATTAAATTTCTTGGTTTTATTGTAATTAAGAGACAAATGTATAATATTTTACTTGTTAAAATATTATTATGTGTAGTTGGACTTAAGAAGTTTAAGGAGTATTTTGGTATAAATAACTCATTTTCGATAATTTTGTGGGTTGGATCCTTTTCGCTAAGCTACGTCCAGTAATCGAACGATTCGATTTGCTATCTCATTTTTCTTGTTACGAGAATCTTAGACAAAACGAGATAACGAATCTGTAGACAACTGACTTGTAGAAACTTTCTGCGTCAAGAGGCAGATCTGCACGCGAAACAAACACGATACGTGGGCCTCTTTTGTTCGGTCACAATTTCTTCTCGTAAAAGTGTCTACTATTATGCAGCTACCTCGTTTGTCTCGTGGTGGCAAGCGCGACTGCTGATCGTGAGGTGCTGGGTTCGATCCCCAGGTCGGGTAGTGTTATTGAGTATTTCCGTGTGGAATTCCTCAGTAGCAACCCGGAGTTTGGGTTTGGGCTCGCCCCTATTACATAACGGCGAAATGAGGGTGTTACTATACACCTCTGCCCAACCCTTCGGGGAATACAGGCGTGATGTTGTGTTATCATGCCAAAATAGCACTGACGACTATAAAGCACGTAAGCCCTCATCTGTATTTATGTCCTCACCCACGACTTCCATTGGCTCGACTGGACTAAAAGGCTTATTACATTATCCGATTTTTAGGATCCCTATTATTCAGAGTATTAAAATTACAGTTAGGGCGCGGTCTCTTCGGCCTCTGGTCGAGCCCTAAAAATCGGGTAGTGTAATAAACCCTTAAAAGAGGATGGGATATTGAAATACCCATCCTGTTCTCTTATGTACGTCATTATTTATCGCAGACACCGCTAGTATATAACATATCCCATCGTAACCGCCACATGTAAATAAAACATTGTACAAACTGCACTGTAATAACGTAAATGAAATAAACATATTATTTTTCAAATAACTCCTTTATTAACGCTTATGCATACTTGTGCGATCCTGATACGACAAGGCGGGAATATGTACGCAATACAGGGACGTGGCATCCATAAACTGTACTATAACAATAGACAAACAATAAGATAATAGTTAATATTGAAGGCTCGAGCAGAGTTGATATTTGTTTGAGATAATTATGAATAAACTAGCTGCGCTCGCAACTTTGCGTAGAAGTCATTTAACACCGGTGCCGTGTACACGAGCGCTTAGAATGATCTTGAAAATGGTCGAATCACTACATATTCTGAGTTCAAGATGAACTATGCTGCCATCATAACCTTTTTAGACACGGAAAAATATAAATATACAATAAAATATTTAGTGTTAATTCCGCGAAAAAACAGTTGATCAAGCCTGAATGCAGCATGCAGCACCGCCCTCCCGGAAAAATATATTGCAACTTTACCAATATGTAATGTGCTTTCCTTCCACAATTAATGTTGAGTAGGTACGACAATTGATGCCAATTCTTGCTTGATTACTCTAAATTCCGAATTAAATGTTACTACGAGATACGCAGAATATCCGTCTATAAAAGTTGGATCGGTACTTTTTACGTGCGGCGTGCACAAACAAACCGACAAACAGATAAACAGACAAAAAATCCAAAAATAACCGAAATTTATTCTATTCGTTATCCTTTAACTCTCCTGCTATTTTTTTTATATTTTCAATATACATATACGCCAAATCATAGATTTATTATATGCATAGATAGATATAAATTCGAGAAAGTCTATTTTTCTGAATATATCGTTGGCTATAAACCTACAGGTCCGAACCACAAAAGCCTTTTATAAGATAGATAATAATTAGTCTATCTTCATAATTAATCATTATAACTCACAGAAATACTTCACGTTACATTCTTGAAGTGGAAATGGAACATCTGTTTCTTTGAGCAACTTTCAACCTCTACCCTCCACCATAGCTTACAAAGTACCCATTTTAGTTTTGGCATAGGGAGCCTTTTGTGTGGCGGTCGAAAGGCCAAATTCCTATAAAATGTCATACAAATATACAACGGTATTAAGTTACGTCAGTATACACCAAAGCTGAATCACGTCAAACAGATGCCTATGCAGGTGTGAGAACCGTGCAGGATTTGTCTAATACACGGAAACTCACCGAGCCGACCTTCTCAGGCCTAAAAATACCTATTTGCAGTCCCCTGACATGCGTAGGTCTATCGTATCCAAGTTGAATATTTTAGGGACAAAATATAACTTGGTATATAAAAGTTTTAGTGTATACTAAAAATAACCGTGTATTCAATATACTAAAAATTTATTTAATAAATATATCATTGGCTATGTATGTGAATATTTTTTTATATACTACAAGAGCTACACAACCTAACAGCACAGTTTATGGATACCAAAAAGCACTATACATAAATCTAAACAGGGACGGGGGACATGGCACAAATAAGTCCCTGCGTCCCGACAGATCCTTTGGCGTTGTCCATAACAAAAAACTAAACATAACAGTCTATTAAGTATTTACATAACTATAGGCGGGTTGAATCACAATCTATTGTATCTAGCTTTGCTCCATATATTGTCATTGTCAGTGAGGAGTGTGTAGACTCCTGCGAGGGTTAGGCCTATGGCTGCACCGAGGCCCATAGCACGGATTCCAGAGGTGCTCTTGTATATAAGACCTGTAGTGGTGGCTGCTATGAAGGTGTTTGCGGTGTCTTCTTTGTCGCGGATCCACGTGACGCCGAGCGCGATACAAGAATAGAATGATGCAATGATGCCGAGAGTGCAGCCAGTGTTTGTGCCTGGAATATTAATATGGAGATTTTAATAAGACTCTATTTTTGATAATGATCTAGGCCACGAGTAGTTAAGAGATCTGCTCACTCTTGATTCAAAGTATAATTTTAGTTACAGAGTAGTTTCTGTTTCCTTTTTTATCGTTATCAATTTGAAGGCCAGTATCTTCCTTTGCCGAAATCAAATTGGTAAAAACTTAACAACAGTCTTCAAAATACTTGACAACAGTCGCCAAATTGAATTCTGCTGTCTGCAGGATATTATGTATTATTGCCACTTTTACAAAATTTTGTTGAGGTTACAGTTGACGAATACCAGATGACTTTGTTGTTCTAAAACTAAATTCTTGATAAGCCTTGGCTAAGCCTATCACAGTTTTTTTTTATAAATTGACAAAATTACAATATTTGTTTTCTTTTATTCTTGGCTTGGTAGCGTTTGGCCCTAATCTCACTGCTACAATAATTGTTGTATGCTAGGAGAATGTTTGCCAAATAGAACAAATTTTCTAATATAAGTATTTAAGTTATTAGTAATCACGTTGACACAATAACTGACCTTGTTTCATGACGTAGTTGATTATTTGCGTTCGTCGCACTTTGCCTATTTGTCCTGCTAGTGTCGTCGCCCTCAAACCTTTGTATAATCCTGTCATACCACCTAAACCTGGAAAGTATTTTTTTATATTAATCTTAAAATTAATTAATTACCAGCTGACAATCAGAAATTTTACTAGCTTTATTGCAATGTAAGGTATAAATAATTAGTAATTGGTCAGATGGGATTTTACTATTGTACTTCAAATATAGAATAGCATCCTTGCTGATATTGGAATACATTCTGTTCTATTTAGGGCCTGCACCCACAGGCAAGATGGCAAAGATTTTTTAAGCTCAAATAATTTTAAACCTTATTGTAATACCCTTTAGGACTTGTATTTACTGTACTGCAGGATGCTTCGGCATGCCACGGCACGACGTAGCAGCCAGCGGTATGCTAAGCAAATATGAGTGCTAATGGTATTAAAAAATCATTTGCCATGCTGTGATGCCTGTGGGCACAGGTCCTTATGTTTACAAATTATGCAGAATGAGTTCCCTTTTCAGATCTTTACCATAATATTTCATCATGCATTGTAGATTATTGTTACTGAAATAGTCCAAATTTCTCCACAAATAGTGGTACATTTTTTCTTTGATGTAGCCCGTTTTGGTATATCTATACTTTTTAGGGTAGCTAACAGAGAAATTGGGTCAAGTTGTAGTTATTGGAGAACTATTAATAATAAGGCAGACATTGGTGTTGATTCTGTTGTACACTTTGACAGTACTAAACTAAACTAAAGGTGTTTGTCTCTCTCTGTTTCAATAGAAAAAGAAAGTGACAGTTGTGTTTTGTCTAGTTTAGTACTGTCAAAATGTGCTACAGAATCAACACGATTATCCAACTAGCACTAACAGACATGAGTATTGTTGTGTTAACTTTTTCTTGTTTCATGTTTAGAAATCATAACAAGAGTACCTACCCTATAAGATTCATACCTATCAATTGGCCAAGTCGATAGAAGATCACTTTGTTATATTTTCTGTACATGACCTGTATGGAATATACTACAATGTTCAATGTTCTGGGTGACTCTCACAAATATATTTAGCACAGTTTCTTAAATACTTGTTTGATCTACGACTAAACTAAACTAGCACGAAATAAATTCCTAGTTTAGCATGAAGCAACTTTTTTTTTTTGGTCTGCTTATGCATTGTCTTGCGGACCATTTCTACATAACCAGGCAGTTATTGGTGAGACCTGAAGGGTCTCCAACCAATGCAGCAATAAAGTTTTTGTTATTATCTTTGTAGTAAGCTTATGGGAGGGTCATGTGAACAGTTGTTGTGTTATTACTATAACTACAATCACAACATGGGGCTTGAGGTAATGTGGATGTTTATGGAGTCCATTGGTAATATATGAATTAGACGCAATCTGCAATATAACTTGGCTCAATGCCTACATTGTAAATAAACAGATTTAATTACTGACTTTTAATTGATAGATTGGAAATTTAAAACTCTTCTACGTTATTATAGATCAGAAACATGATATTTATTGTTTAATATTCGCCGATGTAATTATATGCAGTGTTATGTAAAATTCACCAATAATTTTGAGGTTATATTACGATTTCATCGTTCTATTACCTGATCCAGTCATAAAGGACATTCCAATGATGGGTAATGCTACATTGGACCTTCTAGCAGTAGATGCCATGTGACTGTCGTCAGGATACAAGAATTCTGGCTGCATTTTCGGTATGACATGGGGATCGAAGTTCAAATATGGGGAAAAACTTGCCCCCGTCTGCTGTGGTTTCTCTTCATTGTTATTCATAGACAGTATATCACCGAACAAGGACATTTTGCTATTTTTATCACTATTTTAACTAATCTAAAACTAAAACGTGATTCAGAAATCACGCAGGGAATTTGGAGAAATCGAACTTTTAATGAAACGTCAATGTCAACGAGAGGAGAGGACCTACAAAAGTATAGACAAAAAATGATGAAATGATGAATGTATGTTGTCAGAGTAAATTTTTTATTTGCCGTAGATTTTAAAATTATATTTTCGGAAATTTTTGAATCTTTTATTCCTGTGTTAATTATTTCAGAGTCCAGATAAGTATGTACATATTTAGTTAAGTTATAAAAGTGTTATGTAATAAAACCATTGTAAGTTCTAGTTTATGTGCTGAACATATTAAAGTGTAAAATGTGGGTATTTTATCATATTTTTAGAATTTTGTTTTTATGGTCTTTATTACAAGTGCGTTTGTAGAGCAGATTTTCTTACAAAAAGGAATCAAACCCGTTAATCGTAGTCCCGCATCATGTCCAAAAGGTGCGCCTTCTGCATCAAGTCCATTGTTGATACATCAATTTATAAAATGTTTTACAGTTAATATTTAATTGTTAATTGCAGTGAATTGAGAACTCCAGAAGAGGTGAGAAAAATCATAAAAATTGCTAAACTTCACGAATCGGAGCTAACCGAAGTCACACAAATATTAAGATTTCCAGAAGCTAGTAAGCAAAATGATAATTTAAGACTAATGCTCCTGGATGATACTCTCTTAAAGGAAATAGAAGCGGGAAACGAGCTACTGTTTAAAGGTAAAAATAGATTTTTCTTTATATTAAACGCCTTTTTCGAGCCCTTTCTTTCCCTGCAAAAGATAATCAATATTTGCACACATTCCACTGCTGAATATTATAGGAATTGTTCGTACATCGAACACTCGGCAAGCAGGTGGTGGTTGTGGTGATGCTAATGCCCATAACCAGCCTAGGGAGAATAGACTGACCAGTTGGATGGTTATCTGCAATTTTTTTATATAAAACGTTGCTCCACACTAGGATTTCTCCTGTATCGTGGGTGCGTTTACAGACACAAATCTTCACATGCACAAACGCCCAGACCCGGAACAACTATCTGTAGGCCATACAAATATTTGTTCCGTGTGGGGATCGAATCCACGACCCGTAGCGCAGAAGCCAATCACTCAGCCACTGCACCAAACGTGTCGTCATATCTGTTGGCCGTCAGAGCCTTGTTGGCTCTTGGGTAGAGAGTATTACGTCCCTGTCCTGTTGGTCGTTGGCAGGCCCGCAGGTTAGGTTGATGCTTGGGTACTCTCTAAGTTTTGCGTAACTAACACTTTGCTCCTAGTTTTTTACAAGAAAGACACGTCTACGTCATGGTTTTTATCAAAAATCCTTAACATCGAATTAAATTAAATGCTGGGATTAAAATAATTAACGTACATTACAGGTGATCCTGACGAGAATGTAGTACTGTGCACAAAGAACAAAACGTATGATGTAAAAGAAGCCGAAACATCTAATAGTCTTCTGCTGGTCCCAGAATTATTGTTTGCAGCGTCAACGGGTCTAGATGAAACAGTAAATGATAACTCAATGGAATGCGAATCAGACTCGTCATTCGATAAGTCCAACACAAGTCTGAACAAATCCACTGAATCCGATGAAGGGGCAAAACCGCCGAGAAAAATTGAACACAAAGATATTATCAATACTTTTTTTACATATTATGAGTTGAAACCATGCAAACCAAGATTATCAAAGCTACGAAAATTACTGGAACCCACTAAATATCAAGGCTTGGAGTTAGAATACGCAATAGACAAAACAAAATTATTGAACTACGATGCTATGTTTGACCAAGTTCAGGCTTCAAAAGCAGAATTAAATGAAGAACTGGAGAAAATTCAAGCAATAGAAATTGAAGGATTTTACAGATTGCTGGAATTTGATTATGAATTTCGTGTTTTATCTTACATGTTGGACCTTATTGATGAAAATTCGTGGCTTTTGGATAGAATATCTAAGGAAATAACTATAGAGAGTCTCAAAGAACTGGTTCCTCCCCCAATATTAGAGGCAATGTTTAGATTTTATACTACAAAGTCTATTCTTGAGGACAATGTCCAGTTTTATCAGTATAAGCATGATAAAGTCTGCAGATTTTTAGCCAGAGTATTGTTGAAGAGTGCTGGGAAATTCAATTTAGTTGAATTTTTACAAGCCTGGAGAGACTCTGTTCCCGAAGGAATGGTTATAGATGTAAGTTTTCTTTTATGATTTTCTGGATTTATTATGTTTTAGTAATAATATAAATATACTGCCTCGTTGGTCTAGTAGTGGCAAGCGCGACTGCTGATGGTGGGGTCCTGGGTTCGATTTCCAGGTCGGGCAAATTGTTATTAGGTTTTTCCGTATGGAATTCCTTAGTAGCAGCCCGGAGTTTGGTTTGTGTCTGGTTGATGGCTATAATCTCACCTCTTATTACATGGGACTTAATCATAACCGCGAATTGAGGTTGTTACTATACACCTCTGCCCAACCCTTGGGGAATACAGGCGTGATGTTATGTGTTATGATAATATGAATATGATAATTTACTAATATATCACAATATAATAATTTACATAAGATCAGAAAAGAAGGACAAGCTAATCAGATATAAAAGACGACACGTTTGGTGCAGTGGCTAAACGGTTGGCTTCTGCGCTGCGGGTCGTGGGTTCGATTCCCGCACGGAACAAATATTTGTATGGCCTACAATGATAGTTGTTCCAGGTGTGGGTGATTGTGCATGTGACGATTTGTGTCTGTAAACGCACCCACGATACAGGAGAAATACTAGAGTGAGGCAAAGCTGTTATTAAAAAAAAAATTGAGTGTTCAACGTGTCTTTTATATTCCAGGAGTCACTATTATCAGGAATAGCATTAGTTGACAAATCAAGCACGCCTCAGGTCGTGTGGGGATTTGCAGAAAGCGATTTACCAGAGGAAATTCACGAGCGATTCAAAATACTATTCCAAACTAAACCCAAGTGGACTGTTGATCAGATATCACCATATATTGAGTAAGTACTGTTTTTATTTAAAGATATTCTTTCTCAAATTCTATATATATATTATAATAATGTGAAGTCTTTTGTATATTCAAATGGTGATCATATAGAATGGCAGTACATAGCAGTCGCTTTGTGAAATAATTATATAATAATAATTAAAACAGTTTTGACGATATTCTTAATTACTAGAGCCAACGAAAGGGGTCCACGAGAAACGGCGGCTCTTTAAAAAAATCTCGACACCTATTGACTTATTTATTAGTACTAATCTGTTTCTATACAAGGTTAGTCGGAAAGGGGGTAGTAAGCCGCGGGCTACGTAAAGTATCACTGATGACTATTTTAAAGCAAGTGTTAAAATTTCAAAATTCGATAATTTTTATTTGAATGCAAATAGATTATTATTTTAGTTTTTTCAAAAAAAAAAACATACCGGCTTTAGTTATGAATTCAGAAAATTATTTTTCTAATCCATGACCCCTAATATGACCTAAATTGTAAAAACAGCTGATCATAGCTATGGACAGATAGATTTTAGCATATTTTTTACGAAATCTTCGAAAAGATATTTCTCTTAAACTATCGAGTTTTGGGTAAATTTGTAGAACAAAAGTTATCCCTTATTATGGGTACTTTAACACCCTTTCGGCTTAGTACCCCCTTTCCGACTAATCTTGTATATGAATCTACACCAATGTATGTACCTAACAAAAATCAAGTTCTCTGGAAAATTTAAACCATTAATTTAGTGTATAGTTAGTGTTGATAGCTGAAGATTTTTTTAAATTGCCGCCTTTTCTTGTGTATAGCTTTCGTTGGCTAGACTCTATAACAATACAGTTCAGGCGACGAGTCACGGCCGCTCTGAACATCGTGCGTGATTTTTTTAGCAACAGAATAGCTATTTGTTAACATTTAATTACTACCATGTTAGGATTGGCTACTCAGTTTTCTTCACGAGCGTACATGCGCGAAAGTTCGCAAAGAGAGAGAGTGGCCACGACTCGTCGCCCGAACTGTACTAGGTTTGCTTTTTAACGTTGTACACACTTAGGGGTTTATGAAGTAGAAATACCTAGCAAAACTATGGGGTCACGTCAAGAACTTCTCCATCAAATAAAATATTTTTTTATTTCAGATGTTATGCAACGCCAAAATTGAATGTGAATGCGCTTCTAACGAAATACGCCAGAGCGTCAACTCAAGACGGTCTTCGAGTGTTTTCAGCAAAACACATGAAATAGTAAATAATCAGTGTAAGTACAACACAACGAGTTACTTGTTAGTACGAGAATACATTTTTGTCTGGGTTACAGATGAATAAAATACAAAGTTATTGATGGAATAATACGTTTTATTTTAAAAATTAACTTATATAATTATAAAAATATTTATCCATTATTTGATGAGTACTTTCATATCGCATTATACATCTTATTTATTTTACTTAAATAACACAGCCTTCTTATTCTTCATTACAACGTTCTCTGAAACCATTCTGTTTAGAATTCTTGTCATCATTTTATCTCAAAATTGTACGACCAGCGTTAGATTAAAATGAATACATATCTTGGGAATGTTCGCAAAGATTATACACGAAAAAAAATATAAGTAGTATCTTTACATTCCAAAACTTATGAATTAAAGCTTAAAGCTAAGAATCTTTGGTATATAAATTAAGATTGCTGAACATTCTTCCTGAGTTTGTTCAATTCTTCCCACATTTCTGAGGGCAAGTCTTGCCCAACTTCTTCCTTGAAATACTTTTCGATAGCATCGGCTTCCTGAAGCCAGAAGTCCTTAGGTATACTGAAAAGGGTCTTCATGTCGATGGGTCCTAGGTTCTGCACGTTGAGGTCGCTTGGGATTTTTCCGAGTGGGGTTTCGGTGAAGCACGGCTCATTGTCGCAGCGACGGAGGATCCAGTCAAGCACACGAGAGTTTTCACCATAACCGGGCCAGAGGAATTTACCCTAAAGAGAGGAAATATCATTAATATGGTATATTTTAGGGCTTGACCGACATCAAATTTGGCATTTAGTTTGATGTATTATAACAGGCAGGTAGAAGTTTTAGGTTTATGTTTTAATAATTTGAATGCTCTTAAGTTTTTTAGTATTCTTCAAATGCGTAGCCAAAATTGTACATACCTCATCATTCTTGCGGAACCAGTTAACGTGGAAGATCTTGGGCATCTGGCGACCAGCTTGCGGCATAGACAGCCAGTGCTGCAGGTACTCGCCAAAGTTGTATCCGAAGAATGGACGCATTGCGAAAGGATCGTGCATCACTACCTTGCCCTATAATATAAATAATGAGGTTAAAATAATGTTAAAGTAATATTATCAGATCAAGTAAAATTATGTTGTATCCTGCGATATGACTACGCCATTATGTCCATCTTTCCACTTTTCCTACATTCATAAATCCATAATCCAAGTACGTTAGTTTATCGCTATGATATAATAAGAGATGCTTACAGCATGTTCAGCCGCAGCGGTGGCTTCAGATCGCATAGTAGCGCCCATGAATACTCCATGTTGCCAGTTCCTTGACTCCACGACTAGAGGCACGCCAGCCGGCCGGCGTCCACCGAGCAGTATGGCTGAAATCGGCACGCCTTCGGCACTCTCCCACTCATCATCGATGATTGGACATTGTTCAGCGGGTGTGCAGAATCTGTGAGGAAATACAAGAGTTATTTTCATGTTTATCAATTCGAATATATTGATGAGTCCAATAATCGAATGTTAAAATCATTTTCCCTATAAACGCAGGAAAATATTTTAGAGTAGCGACATTCCAAAACCAAAGACAATTTATGTTACGTTTTACCAAACCGAGGTATCAATTTATTCAGCCTACCTAGAATTAGGATGAGCAGCGGGTGTCTTCTTGCTAGAGTCCCAAGCTTGACCCTTCCAGTCGGTCAAACCTTCAGGTGCGGTTCCCATGCCTTCCCACCATACTCCACCGTCACTAGTCTCGCCTACGTTCGTAAACACCGTGTTTTTGAATACTGTTGACATCGCTATGGGATTTGTTGCTTCGGATGTTCCTGTAAAAATAATAATCCTATGTAAATCTCTTCCAAATTTATCAAGCGTTGTATTGTCTTCATATAGGTTAATTTGCAACTGCCGAGGCATATTTTAAGTAAGATGTAATTTGCAGAGTTTCTTGGATTCGGCTTGCAAATGACTACAGCAGATATTCTTCTATTTTTCATAAATACGATATTAATAACTTTATCCATTTCTTACCTGGAGCAACTCCAAAGAACCCATTCTCAGGGTTAATAGCTCTCAATACTCCATTCCTGTCAAACTTCATCCAGGCAATGTCATCCCCGACACACTCAACCTTATAACCGGGCAAGGTTGGCGTCATCATGGCAAGGTTGGTCTTGCCGCAAGCCGACGGGAAAGCGGCCGCGATGTAGCGCTTACGACCTTTCGGATCTGTGACGCCGACGATCTAGAAAATGGAACCATACATGAGTCTTATGTACGTCTAATAGAAGTAGGTTTTATTATATTTTGCTTGCAGTCATAGATACTTCATCATAATCGTATTTTAAAATCTCTGCAAAAATTGTTAAATGACGGTACTTCAATGATAAACAATATCTTAGCAATCCTTCTATCAACCACTTAATTGTATTGCTATTATTTTATTGCAGGGGCAAATTCTTTACTACTAAAAATATTGAAAAAGCGTTGGGAAGGTTAACAATTTGTTTAAACAAACAGTATTAACTGAGTAATAACAATTATTATTAACTTTTAAGTGATTTTTAAACTCACCAGCATATGTTCAGCAAGCCATCCTTCCCGGCGAGCAATAACGGACCCAAGACGGAGAGCGAAGCACTTTTTGCCCAACAAACTGTTACCACCATAACCACTGCCTGTTGAGAAAACATAATTTCTTAAAAAATATTGAAATATTCCATGAAAACAATAGGAAATGGCCAAAGTTTGATGTTTTAGTTCGAGGAAAAGTTTGATTTCAGCGCCACTAGATGGCGTTGAACTGTCGCAGGGCCCAGTTGGGTATTTTATTGAATAACTCAATAAACAAGGTTATTTAATATAATAAATTATTTGGTTACAGAAGTTCCTGGAGTATGTATAATTTGTAAACTTTCTGTTTAATTAGATACTAACAAGCTACTGCGACCCACAAGACTGTTGCGTCATTTATTTAAGATTTTACAGGACGAGGCATTATGTTTACAGATTATAACATAATTAGATTCTGTGGTCGGCCTAAACGCGACATATTATAAGCTAGACACATATACAATAATAATATTTAGTGTTAATTCTGCAATAGATCAAGCCTGAACGAGTCAACATCTCCTGAGAATACCCCGTGGAGGGGCGAAACACGTGTCGTATCGGTTTGTTTTGCTTGTGTGTTGCATGTCGCAATCGCACCTTCTGCATTTGCATATCGCACACCTAGATCTAAACTGAGACAACTCAAAAAACTAGAATCAAATTAAATTGTATAACTTCCCTAACAAAATATGCAGATATACGTTTTTTTGTCCCCTGAAAAATTACCTATTTTTGAGTTGTCTTAGTTTAGATCTAGGTGTGCGATATATTTGCGGGCGGGAGGGCGGTCCTGCATACTGCATTCAGGCTTGATCAACTCTGACGGAATTAACACTAAGTAAATATTGTTATTGTATATTTGTATATCATGGATTTCCGCAAATTTCCTGATACTATTATTTATTTTATACTAACGACCCACCTCGGCTTCGCACGGGTGCAATGTAGATGCTAATGTGTGGCATATAAACCTTTCTCTTGAATCACTATCTATTGCTCAAACTGCATTTAAATCCGTTGTGTAGTTTAAAAGATCTAAGCGTACAGACAGCGGGAGCGACTTTGTTTTATACTACGTAAAGAAGCTATAAAAAAAATACTCACCATAGCTAACGATTTCGTTATCAGCCGGTTTATGTAGGATTATAGTCCGGGGCGGGTCGCATGGCCACCCGGCAATGCCGCCGTTGCCGACCGCGTGCAGGCACCGCACGAACTGCTCGTCTTGACGCAAAGTCTCCAGCACTTTGGCACCTGTTGAGGACAGCAAAAAGGTTATGTTAGATATCTGTCTCTTTCACTCGTGGTTGTTCAAGTCGGGAAGTATTAGCTATGTATCTTTGTGAAGTAGATCATTGTTTGCTGTTTGAAACTAGCGATTTACGCTGGCTTTGCTTTATAATTTATGGTAAAACTGACCCTGTACACATTTTTCTCTTATAAATGAATAAAATAATGTAGTTAGCAGATTCCTATCAATTTGTCTTTGCCTCTGATACTTTGGATGTGAAAAAAACAATAACATCTTCCCTAGTAAGTGCATAATTAATTTTCTGGATTAACTTAAATATTAAAACAAGTCAACACTTGTAATCTAACTATTATAAACATACAGAAACTTGTTCAACGGTTTTGTGGACACGCGAGTGCCAAGTCCATATTTTTATCTAACAAAGAAACACCTATTTCTAAAAACAATACAATAACGTACGACGGATAACCTAACCTACTTATTTTGAATACTTGGCGCGCTTTATATCTGCGTCCTGATTGGTTCGCAAATTCGCGCCTTACCGCGCCACCTACGGCAAAACGCTGCACCACACGCAACACGTGTGTGTTGTGAACCCCAACTTTTATACAACCAAAATAATAACACGGTGGAACAACAATATTTTGCGACGTGTCAATGAGAAACTGCAATTTATCCCAGATTTATATTGAAAATAAGATACCACTTCGAAATTCAAACTGCAGTGTGATTTCTGCACTTTACGTAATTGTAATTGTGATGTAATAAGTTTGTTTGAAAAGCGCGCCATTTACGAAGTGCATGTAGATGTCGTTGCCAACTGCAAGTGTAAAGATGAGCTGATTTGCCGCGCGGCAGTGTGTCGACAACACCTCGTTCACGGGTCACGGCGACATGTCGGAGAGGGACTCCTCAGTAAACCCATGTAATGAACAGATAGATACACCTATTGACATCGAGTTGCTGATCGCGGAAGTTAAAACACGACCTTTTCTTTACGATAAATCGATACCTGAATATACAGACAGCGAAAAAAAACAGCAAGTATGGTCAGAAGTATGCCAAGCCATTTTCAAGCAATGGAATGATTATAGTTTGAAAAAGAAGAAAAAAAGAGGTAATTTTCATAGTGAATTGTGTTAGAAGAGCTGTGGTTATAAGCAGAGTCTTCTAACTCTTACCAAATATAGCAAATTCTTAGATTTTGTTACTATTGATAAGTAATTGTTGTACTTATTGAAAATCGATTGCGGCTACCTTGATTTTCCGATTTATAGGGAACATGATGGGGAAGTTGGGAAATTGAGGTTGATTGAGAGCTTTGGTCAGATTCTTAGGCGAAACAGTTAATTGTCTACGAACGAATCGTGTCCAATAAATAGCGATCGATAAGAAACCTAAAAATAATATTTCTACATTAGGTACGTCCCGATCTGTGGGCGACTATTCTCCCTCTCAGAGAGAACCTCCTTGCGGTTCTCAAAGACAGGACGTGTGCATGTCGCTCCTGTACCTAAAAAATACAGGGTGTAAATGAAATCATGTAATTCCTTCAAAATTAAAAAAATGTTAATTCCTCCCTGCACGGGATACTTTTGGTTTAAAGTAAACATGCGTTCTTAACGGGAGGTATTTTAGCGCCCCGAATGAAACGACCGCGCGACAAGCGACAGCCACGCAATTCGCTCGGGGCACTAAAATGCCTCACGATAAGAACACACGTTTACTTCTTGTAATTTTTTTTTATTGAATCCAAAAGTATTCCGTCCAGGGTTAATCTATGTCAGCAGTACATCACGAGGTTTGAAGGAATTACATGATTTCGTTTACACCCTGTATAATAGTATATACTTATTTCAAAATCTGAGTAGGTTATTATTTTTCAGTACGCGAAGTCCAATGTAAATGGCGCAGCTTAAAAGACACGTTCATGAAGCAATTCAGCCGTGCACACCAACTGACACCATCAGCGAAGAAGAAACGGAAGTTCCCGATACAGACACTGGCAGGTCGCGACATAGACAATAACAACGAGGCCGAACTAGACTTCGTCATGGCCACATTAGCGAGCGACAAAACAATCGGCGACAATATTCTGATACCATCAACATCACAAAACGTTCCCAATTTAGAAGAAAATTGGGAATTTGCGAATAAAAAACTTCAAGGAATCCCACCAATAGAGGAAACAAAACAAGACGAAATAGATGAAAACACCCATTTTGCGCTGATGCTAGTACCAATGATGAGAAAATTGAATGACGACCAGAGATACTATGTTAGAACTGGGATTCTGCGCATTATGAATGAAGCCAGACTGATGGGCCAGGAAAAGGTGTCCATACTGCAAGATGCGCTGAAATATCCTGATACTTTAGAAAGGACTAACTTGTTACAAGATCTTAACTATACAGAAACTGAGTCCTCGGCTGTAGACGAAGAACCTGTTTATTCAGCAGCTTCTAGCAAGCCCAGAAATGAACAAGGCGAAATTCAATATCCTGAGACCGATAATGAAGACGTGGATGTCTAGACCAAGTTCTTAAAATAAGTTCTTACAATTATTGGTGTCCTAAGGGGCCATTCAAGTATTACGTAAGCAGAATTTTAGTAATTTTTGACCCAGCCCTCCCCCTTGTCAGCAAAAGTAAGCAAAGCTTTTACTCCCCTCTTGTGCTTACGTAAACATTGGTATATTTATTTTTAAAATGATCAACTTTCTTTATTGTTATTTATGAGCAGCAGTTTTTAAGTCTAGAAAAATAAGTAAATAAATAAAAATTTCCGACGTAACCATCATCTAGACACCCCCGTCCCTCAATTCATCAAAAATAGGCTAAGCAAAGACCCCCCTCACCCCCCTTTCGTGCTTACGTAATACTTGAATGGCCCCTAAGTGGGTGTTGTTGTCAATGACAAGAAACGTTGACGAATTTATTAATTCTAATGCTCATCTTTTTAAAAGATGAAAATCGTGTGTTCTGTGTTTTAAACATACCTATATTATGTATACATTCTATCTAATGGCAAACGATAATAAAGTACCTACTACGTAACGTACAAAAAGTCACCACCTAGCTAATGTGCTTGGCGCATGCGAAATTGACCTTAATAAGTATCCAGCAATAGCGTTTCCATTCCGCTGTGCGTTTGCGCTCATATAAGTAACATGTCCGTTCGGTCACCCCCTAAAGGCGTTCACTCACCGGGAGCTTTCGCGTGTAAAGTAACAATGCAAGATTCGATTTTAAGCATTACGTTATAATACCACGCCAGCTCGATGCACTGACTAGGGAGTATTCGCTTTTGTAACCGCTCGAACTGCGAGCATTCGTAACATCGATGCAGTTTTGACAATGTTAGATGAAACGGTCAATGATGAATTAAATATATATTGTTATTTACGTTAAAAAAGCAAAAAAAGACGATATTGATGTCACGAATTATATACAAGGTTAGTCGGAAAGCGGGTACTAAGCCGAAAGGGTGTTAAAGTACCTATAATAAGGGATAACTTTTGTTCTACTTACAACTTTCCCCAAAACTCGATAGTTTAAAAGCAATAGCTTTTCAAAGATTTCGCAAAAAATATACTAAAATCTATCTATCCATAGCTATAATCAGCTGTGTTTACTATTTAGGTCATATTTGGGGTCACGGATTAGAAAATTAATTTTCTGAATTCATAAATAAAGCAGGTATGCTTTTTTTTTGAAAAAACTAAAATAAAAATCTATTTTCATGCAATATTTTTTTATCGAATTTTGAAATTTTAACACTTGCTTTAAAATAGTCACCAGTGATACTTTAGGTGGCCCGCGGCTTAGTACCCCCTTTCTGACTAACCTTGTATAAAAATCGTAACTGTAATGCTCTGTTTTTCGCACTCACTGCTGCAATGTTACAGGTGTGCGCACTGTAATGCTCGCCTGGACGCACGCTCGAATCTGAACTGTTATACACGTGAATGCTCCCGGTGAGTGACCACCTTCACATTCGGTTCTTTAGTCTTCTACTCAAATGGTACGTAGGATGTTATTTTCGTGGAATGAGACAGGCTAGCTTATGGGCACAGCTTATACTGCCTAAAGTATATTGTGTAGGCTTCGAGCATGAAATTTTAATATAAGGAATAAATGTTTTAAAATATATGTTTGATATTTTATTAAATTGTTTTCGTGAGATTTCGATAAACGGCTAGAATATACTGGGCGTTTAGTATACATATATCTAGCTTGCCTGTTCTGCCTAGGCGTTTGCCAAATACGTTAGGGTCGGCAGTCAGCAAGGTCATAGTTTTTTGTACATAATATGGTATTTTATTGACGAATTACTTACCGATCCTCGTCATGACGCGCATAGAGTAGACGACGTACGGAGAGTCAGTGATCTCAACACCAATCTTGGACAACGGAGAGCCGACGGGACCCATGGAGAATGGAATCACGTACATAGTACGGCCTGTGGACAATTAATTAATAGGATTAGCAAAAAATGTGGGTTGTCTTCAATTTAAGAGTCTAATATCGGGTCAGTTTGTCTATAGGTGACGAGTGACCCGAGCATTCAATTTTGTCTAAACCCGAGCATTTGATTGCAATTTAACATTCGGAGCGAGTGGCGTTACGTAGACTACTAAACCTGCGTAACATGCTCGTTCTGAACTCTGTGCTCGCTGTACCGACTGTCGTAACGCTCGCTTTGTAACATGTTACATTACACGAATTACACAGGTCAGTCGCCGCCTTAAGATGACAAATTATCTTATTTTCCAGATCACGTCTACGATTATAGTTTAATGCCAGATTCCTATAATTTACGGAACGTTATTGGTAAAAATTTTAACTCTTGTATCTTTTCCTCGTGGCTTTGCATAGAAGACCCCCCATGGAAGTTGCTATCACAGATAAGGTTAGCTTACGCGTCTATACGTATGCCAGTTTGGCAATAAAACATGCTACCATTAGTAAGCAAAACGAATCGTTTTTGTTTATAGGAACCGGGATTTAAAAATTAAATTCTGGTACTTAGGTACCTACTATAAAATAATTAGGTACTATAAAATAAGATCCTACCTTGTTGTGTGAAAAGAAAACTTAGCAATATTTAGAAAAAGATCTGATGTCTTAATATTTTAATTACCTATATTCTGTTACTAGTTGCCGAGTGTACCATACTATCCGTTCACTAATTTCAACAAATCGTCCCGGTCCGCTGTATTGATTTTAAGGGGAGCTTGTCAAAGGTTCACAGACAGCTTATAGGTATCCACATTCATACACACGCATCGATAAACACATCTATAGTGACGTATGCATGTAATGAAGCCCTTCAACCCGTTATTGTAGTTACTCAATATTCAATGCGCTGGGTAATATCCTCAGATTCTGTGGTCTGTAGGACTAAGAATGCTGACAAGCTACTAACGTAAACGTAATGTTAACGTGAGTAAATTTTGATTCGGAAATACTCGTTTAGCACATACTATTTAATTAAATTGAAAACTTTATTCATTTATGTGTGATACGAATTGTGCATGTCGCAAAAAATAAACCATAATGTTATAGGACAGTTGTATCGTTGATTCAAAATTCTCTTACTATGCGTGCCAAATAAGAATAGGATCGCGCTTGCTACAACTTCACACGATAGCTGTCAAATTAGTACCGCCAGCAAAAAAATACTATTAAAAAAAAATGTTATATTTTTTTATTCATAGATTTCATTATTACCTATTTACATTCATTTTATAAAATGTTATTTATTGAATTCGATAAATAGATAATTTTGAATAATTTAATAATATTTGAAAATAGTATTCATTAAAGAAATGAACCAATATAGTTAACTTCACAAAATGCTACTGGTCACCCTAATATGTCGCCATAATAATAATATAGTGACTGTGTAATTAATTTGACGTTAATTGATTAGAAATACCAAAAAAGTGAACTAGAAAATAATTAAATGAGTATAATTTCTTTATTTATTTTTTTGCACACCTTACACTTTGGTAATGAAGTTCACGAGTATTGCGGAACAAAATGGCGTCTTGACAGTGATATTCTTATTTGGCACGGATAGTACATTATATTACAACTTAACAATGACTTTAAATGGATATTCGAACTTGCCAAAATTCGATATTGGTGCTGATTCTGTTTTGCACAAACTAAACTTAATATAGCCTATTGCCATCTTTTGCACTCTGATAAAATAAGAAAGAGATAGACGTAAATAAGAGCTGTCAAATTTAGTTTAACTAAAATTTGCATAGGTACAAATTTAGACGACACGCCAGAACGCGTCAACTATAAACACTGAAGTTCAAGGCGTAAATTAGTTTGACATCGCTGACTTAGTTCTTATCTATCGCCGTCCTTTTCTCCCGCTGTCTGTTGGTAAAAGATAGCAATTCTCTCATTTTAGTTTAGAACTTGGTGAACAAGAGAATGGCGTCTGAACCCGACATGGTATTAGGTTTATCAAACAATTGAGAGCTTCACGCGGTTTTTAAAGAACCAAGACTCACCTCTCATACATCCGGGGAACCTCTCAGTGATGGCCTTGTCATAATCAGCTGGTGCGATGTAGTTTCCGAGCGCAGACTTCTGGCCTGCACGCGCAATGGGCACCACGTCACGTTCCTTGTCGGAGCAGATGAACGTGCGGGATTCTACGCGGGCCACGTCTGCGGGGTCGGTGCGTGCGAGCCAGCTGTGTGATTGAAAGGAGGTGTAAACAATTCGTTGTAAGTAAATAGTAGTTACGTCTATGGTAGGTATACCAATGCAAGCTAGGCTCTTCCCGTAACATCTAGGTCATATGACTGTACGTATCTACGCCATAGCTACTGATGAATCAGTAAGCTTTGGCTTTTGTTTTTTAAGTGTGTTGTTATTGGTGGGAAATTACACGAGTGAAGCTGCATGCCCAAGCATACCCGAGCGTCGGATTTTATACTTAAAGGCAATACTAATACAGTTCTTTATTCAGTGACATCATTTTTCCGTTTGGTGGAAACTGACCGCAAACCTAAGCAAACGTTTTAAAGAAACTCGAAGAAAACTATTTCGACTACCTACGTAGGTATAAGAACTATATCTACTTACCAGTTATCATACTTGTGCAGCCGCTTCAAGGTGCCCTGCTGCTGCATGATGTGCAGCAGTGCAGCGGCTTCAGCCTCGGAGCCATCGCAGACGTGGACGTGCTCCGGCTGGCAGAGAGCCGCGCTGCGCTCCACAAAGGCACGAACCTGTGAAGAGAACAGGATTCTGATGTAGATTGGCTGTTCATTATCATATCAACCAGTACACTGGCCTCCCAACAAACAATCATAACATCACGCCTATATTCCCCAAAGGGTTGGGCAGAGGTGTATAGTAACACCCTCATTTCGCCTTTATGTTTAAGTCCCATGTAATAGAGGGCGAGCCTTTTGCCATCAACCGCGCACAAATCTAAACTCAGAGCTGCTATTGAGGAATTCCACACGGAAAAACCCAATAACACTGCCCGACTTGGGAATCGAACCCAGAACCTCACGATCAGCAATCGCGCTTGCCACCACTAGACCAACGAGGCAGTCAAACAGTTATATTTGTTTAGATATTAAATTCAATATTATTTACCTTGGGAGTCAATGCAGCAAGCTGAGGGATGGGGGTGGTAGCCCCACGGAGAGCAGTCTGGTGGGCCGCGCGCCCACATGCCAGTGCAACTTGTGCATACCTTTGGACAAAACAAATATACAATTAGGATTTTTTTAAAGCATTCGTTATTAGTCAACTACCGACCCGCCCCGGCTTCGCACGGGTGCAATGTAGATACTAATGTGGCGCATATAAACCTTCCTCTTGAATCACTCTATCTATTGTTGTAAACTGCATTAAAATCCGTTGCGTAGTTTAAAAGATCTAAGCGTACAGACAGCGGGAGCGACTTTGTTTTATACTATGTAAAGTTATCAAGTGGTTACATAGACCTTATAGATCGCAACAATACAGCATAAATTTGGAAAAGTAGTTTATATCGCAACCGTACCTATTGTGAAAATTCACTTTAAAAAAAAAAAAAAAAATTGACTTTGTATAGGAGACTGAATATTATGTAGCTCACACCATACCAAGGATTAGAAATACTGGTGTCAATTCTGTTGCACACTTTGACAGGACTAAACTAAATTAAGGGTGTTTGTCTCTTTCTGTTTCAATAGAAAAAGAAAGTGACAGTTGCGTTTAGTCTAGTTTAGTGCTGTCAAAATGTGCTACAGCAGAATCGACACTAATGAACCACTATGCAAATTATCCCCACTCCTTACACAAATCTCCTGTATACATATAGGAGGTACCTATTGAGGCTTCTATAGTCACGCAAAGTGAAATAAAGCCTCAAGAAAAATTTGAATAAATAAAATACGTGTCAGTATACGGTTGACAGTAAATAATGTTGATAATCACCAAACTCAAGAAACTGGCTGGTGATCGTAGTGTAGGTATAAGTATGGTATAATAATCAGCTCTGTCCCACTGTTGGGCATGGACCTCTTCTCAGAATGAGAAAGGTTTAGGACTTAGTCCACCACGCTGGCTTGGTGCGGGTAGGCGGACTATACACACCATCGAGACCTTGTTGGAGCCGTCTGGTGTGCAGGTTTCCTCACGATGTTTTCCTTCACCGTTAACGTAAGTGATATTCAAAGTCTAGAACGGTAGCATGTGAGTTTTGTTCGATCGATATGAACCGCCGCGCTGATGGCAAGAAGCGATTATTTATTAATTCTTCCATGCATTGCCAGTGAACGCCGCGGCATTTATAACAACTATTTTGTTTGGTATGTTATGGATACGTTATTATCCACACTACCAAACAATATAGGTAGGTACCCCTCTATGATCCATCTACAGATCGTTACACAGCCGATTCCGGGTGTCATACGAAAACCTATGACAGTCGTTACGGATAGTCAGAAACCCGAAAGTCTAACAACCGGTCTAACCTTAGGACAGGGATGGCGAACCTTTACGTATCAACGTGCCATTTTCCTAAAGAAATGTTAAATGAGGTCATAGAAGTGCCATCAAATAATTTTGACTTTGTGATTATTGGGGATTATTGGGTCATATAATTAATAATACCTACTTCACACTTTTTTTCGTAGTGCATAATGAATTTTGTGATCAGAGACGCGCCCAAAATATTGTGTCGCGTGCCACTGGTTCGCCATCCCTGCCTTAGGATATCGCCATTGCCCAATAACTGGGTTGCGGAGGTCTGATGGCAGTCATTCAGAAATTATATTAGGCTTCAATCTGTCACTGGAATTCAAAATTCTATTCAACAAACCTTCATGACTTTTATCAAAGAGTATTTTAACTTCTATTAATGTTTTGTTAGAACAAAACATAGGTACTTAATTGCGATGTTGCAATAAATTGATAAGTTAATACAATTTGTATCAAATAACTGTCAATTATTATTCTTATCTATTGCGTACGGACTGCCCAGTTGTGTTCAGAGCTCAGGGTAACGTTTAGCACTTTGAACCGGTCATAAACATCGGTCAAGTAAATCAAAGGCTACTATTATCTACCAACGCACTTTAAACCTACTTCGAAACATACTTAGGCGTTAGATATATGGATTAATTTAATAATCTTGCGCAATTTGTTGATATAAATTTAAGGAGATCCGTTTTCGTAGTGTACGCCAAAACCACAAGCAAAGTTAACTGCGCTAGTTGACTTGTGCAAGTTTTACGAACTAAGCGAGCAATGGAGTGGAATAACTTGCGAAATAATACTTGTGCTTATGGGTTGAAAGATAAATATATTCTGTACCTACCAAGGTCCACGGTTAGCAGATAAAACAGCCCAGTATATTTACATAACATAACATCACGCCTTGTATTCCCAGAGGGGTACGGCAGAGGTGTTTTAGAGAGGTGTTTTTATATTTATCTATTTTCTAGTAATTCTATCCTGTTGCCAAAGTTGGGCTTATATTAGAAGAAAGGTATATAGAAAATAATAATACCTATAATTAAAGCCCATTACTGTCCCAATGCAGGGCACGGGCCTCTTCTTAGAATGAGAAGGATTTAGGCCTTAGTTTACCACGCTTATTAACTTAGCGTATGCAAGCGTATTACTTCCAAGAAAATAATAATCATTAAAATAGATTTGCGTATCATCTAATATGTGACTTCCTGTAAATGTACGCGTTCATTTTTCTAAGAAAATCATAACGACTATGCTTGTTCATTTTCCTGAGAAAATAATTAGAGTTCGTAGGTAATGTAAAACTTAGGTCAGTAGCGTAACTATACCATCAACTATATCATCAAATTCATTGGATGGGGTCCCAGTAAAAATCGTAAAATTTAATTTTAATAAATGACTGAAGTATAGTTAGCCAACAGAATTACAAATTGTATGTGCATTTTAGTTAAATATCTAACTCTCGGACCGGGGGGCCCGAGGCATTTTGCCAGCCCTGCCACCCTATAGTGACGCCACTGTCTTAGGTACCTACCTATGGCCAAATACTCAAACGCTACTCAATTTTAAGTTGCCGTTAATTTCAGTGTCACTGTCACTTCGCCTTAAAGTGACAGTGACAGCACGAGACTTGACGGCATTTGGGTATTCGTCGAGTATTTGGCCTTTAGTGACTCTATGGTTCTACCATGCTCCTCAGCTATGCCATGACAATTACCAAACAAATTATTTTAGATCGGAATCTCATTCCTGGTAATTATAGAACATTCGACAGAAGTAGGTTGTATCGTAATTTGAATCGATTAGAAACAATGATGTTATGAGTCATATGAGATACTCGTGGAAGCTACATACCGACCGTCAATATTTTTAAAAACTTGGTTTTCTAATAATTAATTTATTCGTCACCGGAAAGCAAATACTACTTAAGCGCCATTTTTGGCCAAAATGAGTTATATATATCGTTGGATTGGATTTTTAAAACCCAATCCAACGATATATACCTATAACTAATTTCGTCCAAAAATGGCGCTTAAGTAGCATTGGCTTTCCGGTGACGTATTGATCTTTGTAAAGAGTTATTCTCAACGAAAACCAAATTCCACTTCAGCAATTTTTTTAATAATATTAAAAGGAATCTTACAGGAATGATTATCGGAAAACAACTAAAGTTTCATCAGGAGACAAAACACAAACTACGACACGTATTCGAAATTCAAACCACGCGGCCTATAACACAGGTTTTAATTACGTTACATCTTAGTATTAGCAAGGCTATAAAATTAAGACCTTTTCTATTGCTAATATGAATAATGTACCTATGGCTATACATTTTAGATAAATATATCTCATTTTTTGTCTTAAGTAGGTACGTGTCGAATTGGTGAAACATGGATTTATTCCCGCTTTTAATTTATTTGACGCGGTTTAATAATAAATATTATTTCTTTATTTTTTTTTTGTTTTCATTGACTTGATATTGATTTGTTAGAAGACTAGTTGCGATAAGAAAAATACTTTAATTATTTGGTGTTGGTACTCATCTCAACATAGTAATGATTTGATTTACGTATTTTATGCAATCTACCTACAGAAATACAAAGGGTAGGTACTTACTAGAGAGCCGTCTTTTAAATTAAGCATTGTCTACCTACAATACATAGCTGATCCTAAGTTCAATATTTAATTATTTATTCTTTAATTAGAATACATATAAAATTGAGACGATTTTGTTTAAACATTTTATAATTATTGTATTTTTGAACGAAAATAATACTTACAAGACTAAACGCAAAGGTCAAAATATAAAAATAATAAAAAAAATTCTCACTGGTTCGTCTTCCTCACGTAGTCTTCAGGAATGGAGTTCAAGTGCAACATTTTTAAATAAAAATTAAACTATTGAATTAATACTTTAAATTAAAAAATTGTTAAAAAACCGTGCTAAATTTTATCAAAATTACTGAAACTGAACAAGAATATCAGCCACCTATAATATGCAATGGTGTTTAATTTGTCACCCATTTAATACTATGCGTGAAGAAACTCTAGCAACGTAATGGTTAAAAACCTGCGCGCGCGCACTTTAATACCGGAGGAGTGTACGCACGGCGCGCGCTGATTCGTCGAGATCGCGGGTGTGTCGTTCGTGACGTGCGCATACGTAACTTTGGTATTGAAACGAGTTGTTTTTCTACATTTTATCGATTTGTTTTGTAACAGATAATGTTAGTGCGTTTTATGAAAATAATATTATGGTTGAAGAGAAATAGATTTGCATGATTTTGCACTTTTTAAATGGGGGATGATTATTTTTCTATTATACGGGGTGTAAACGAAATCATGTAATTCCTTCAAACCTCGTGATGTACTGCTGACATAGATTAACCCTGCATGGGATACATAATGGATTCAATAAAAAAAAAACAAAAAGTAAACATGACTGTGTTCTTAACGTGAGGCATTTGAGCGCCCCGAGCGAAATGCGCGGCTATCGCTCGCCGCGCGGTCATTTAACTCGGGGCGCTAAAATGCCTCACGTTAAGAACACATGTTTACTTCTTGTAATTTTTTTTTATTGATTCCAAAAGTATCCTGTTCAAGGTTAATTTATGTCAGCAGTACATCACGAGGTTTGAAGGAATTACATGATTTCATTTACACCCTGTATTTTAGTAAGTAGGTACCATAATGAACCTTGAATACACCAAACTTAGACAGAAGGCTATGGTCATATTCTATGGTTATTTCATTCGGTTTAGTGAATCAGTTTCGCCTGTACATGATTGTATGTAGTACATGTATGTAAGTAGGCAACAGCGAAGAGTTATTGCATCATTCCTAATCATGTGTTATGTTATATCGGTCACATTTAATCAAGTCATCACTGGCAAAGATTTCTGACAATTTAGAAGACCTATTGAAAAAAAAAAGATAGGTAGGCACCTACTTATAATTTCCCGCCATTTTTTTTGTAAGCAATCTAATTTTTTTTCTTTTTTCTCTAGGCTTTAGTTCACGTTGCGTTAAGTATGGAAGTCTTATTATTTTGTCAATTCATGTGAACGAAAATGTATGAAACAACAGATTTTTCGCGGTTTCAGTGGTTTTTCCAGAATAAAAGTTGTTCACAATAATGGGTATAATGACCCTTTTTCGGATTTATGGTACCTATACAAAAAATAAGGTTTTATTTATAATATAAATATTCATAATGAACTTCTTTTTTTATATATTTATGGCATTTTGATTTAATCCTACTTTTATAACAGTTATTTAAAAAAGTAGGACTTTTAAAATATGATTTCCAATTCCCTTCATCTTAGGAATGGAAGGCTTTCGTGTTTATGTACCAAATTGTAACCAAAGGCGTATATTTCATCAGCTAGTTGTAACTTGTAAAGCTCAAGGTGAGTTTCGTCAGTTCAAGTACCTACCTACCTATATTCGAACGGTCCCATGCACATAGGTACTGATTGCAGTTATAATACTCCATGATTTTCCTAATTTCTGTTAATCAATGATATTGATATTTGAAATATGAAACCACAGGCGTTGTTGTACATTACCGTAAAACCTGGCAACTTTGCCCTTGAGGTATGACTTTGCCCAGCTGTGTATTTTTAAAAAAATTTGATGCATAGCAAATTTGTCTATAGTTAGGAGTATTCTTTTGCCTGTGGTAGAAAATTGATTATTTTTCTGACAATACCAAGTGACGTAATGTCACCTATGTTACTTCCGTTGGCTGTCAGGAACCTTTAAAAGTTGGTATTGTTTTTAGCGGGCAAAAACCAGTCAAAAAACTTTATCAAAAAGTGATAGTTGCAGATACAGTAGGTAATTAATTTTTTTACCACCGTTAATATGTATGAAATGAATAATATAGACTGGTATTTCACACAAAACATCTCATAAAATTGTAAAATATATTGATGGGCAAAGTCACATGCATGTTTTTTGAGCATGGTTGACGACATTGCCCACCAATTTTTTTCCCGTAGGGTTGTCACCTGTAATTTTTAAATTTATTATAATTTTAAGAGGTACCTATGCACAAACTAACAGAACGCTAAAAGAGAAAAACTTGTAAATGTTTTGGTGGCTTCTGATGAATAAGGTTGTCCAATGACCAAGTTGGACTAGAAAACGCTAGTTTTTAACAAATTGGAAGAAAAGAAACCTGCTGTTACATATTTAATGGAACAATTCCCAGCAATACATGTGTAGAACTATTTATAAATAGGCATTCATCGAATTTGTTAGTTCGAACAGTATCTGCAACTGGTGACTGTCTTCCGACATATTGTGTAGATGTTTAGTCACATATTTTGTCTTTTGGCTACCTTAAAGTTAGTAATATATCGTAGCAATATAACTTAACTGGCAATATACCGTATATCTTCATTTTGTATCCATTATATACTTATTGAATTTATGATTATCTCAATAGAAATATTCCACATCAAAAACTTTTTCATTAAGTATTTAAATGTAGCATTTATTCAATGATGACAGCCCTTAGACATTGACAATTATGGTAAGAAAAATGTACTAGGAGGCTTTTTGACTTTGCCCACTCAATTTTGAAGGACAACGAATATGTTCATTCATCTTATAATTTGATACTATACTTTATGGCCCTGTATTTATATTCAGCCATTTTTAAAATAATGATACGGTTTATAGTATCTTAAATATTACAAGTTGGCAAAGTTGCCAAAAACCTGTGATTCTTTGCCCAACAATTATAATTGTGTTTTTTACACACACAAATTCATTTTTCTGGATATTTTCAATAATAAATATCGAGATATGAACATATAGTATTGTGTGGTACAAAAATAATATAAAATACATTAACGTTTTCGGAAATAACTCAACTAATGCAAAAATACTCTGATTTTTTGGGCAAAGTTGCCAGGTTTTACGGTACTACGTGTATTATTATTTGTGCAACAACGTATCTACGCAGGTAGCAGGCTACATTGTATTTTTTAATAAAAAAGGGAAGTTTTTTTGAAAATTAATGTGTCAGCGTAACGGGCCCGTTTTTGGTAGGGTTTTTGTGCAGATATTGGCACCGCCTAATTTATGAACAAGCTTATTCACTAGATCTGGAACTTTAGAGATGTTTGCCCATAGAGCGACAAATTCTACTTATTCATTATTTCAGGGAATTAATAATTGATCAGCGATATTATCTAATATTTGACCAGGGTATCAATATTTGGTCAGTAACAAAAATTAGGAGCCGACTTGGTTCGGTTAGGTTAGAAGCAGTGGCGTGCATTGGTTTTCGGACTAGGTAGGCAAGCAGCAGCGATGTCGCCTTTCAATTGTACGCCCATTTCAATACGATTCTGAACAAAAGAAAACATAGCCATACACGCTTATTTTATTTACAGTAATAGTTAAAGATGGAGTAGTTAATTAAATCTTATGAGGTAGGCACTGTTTAATTATAACTTAGAAGTGCACTTTGCACTTCGTGGTTATTATTATTACACGCACAAAAACTTATTGTCGAAAATCTCTCCGCTGATCATGTATTGCTGATCAATTATTGTTTTTCGCAGATCAATTAATTTTTAACGCCAATCAAAATTCAATCACTGATCAGTTACGTGGTAGGTACCTACCCATTCAATAATTTGTAATACCAATACTAATTAATCAAAATTCTTGCATAATTCGCTCAATAGGTCTTCCACACATGACGTAAACTAAATCTTCGTCAATGATCGATAGACGTAGGTATGTCGATCATGAAAAATGTGTACGAATAAATCGTGAAACTGGATAATTTCTGTTTTGTCTAAGAATTAAGACCTTATTACCCTAAATGCTAGACTAGTACACCCGCGTGCCAATTTGCTCTAGTTTTGGAGAAAAACGTTACTTATTTATTTTTCTTTGCTTTGGTTGAGTTTGTCCCTAGTCGCTCCTGGATATAAATGCAGACAGGCTCTAAGGTGAAGCACACGAATCATGAAGCCAAGTAACAAAGATATAGACGGATTCCCCTGTAGCCCTCTGGCTCTCACATACACACGACGGAACACAGTAAACTGTTTGGCGCCGGACCTAAAAGTGAAGGTCGTAGTTAGCCAGGCGGAGGTACTGGTAACTTCGCTACGAATTGATTACCTACAGACCAGACTACGCCTAGTATGGAAACGATGGTCTACTAAACAGTCTGAACTACTCGATCACGTAAAATCTTGATAAACAAACAACAGCTCTGTATCATGAATTCGTTCTGCCCAGCCTTTTCCAAACTATTTTCGGGTCAGCTTCCAGTTTAACCGGATGCGACTGAGTACCAGTATTTTACACGGAGTGACTCCCATGAGACCTCCGCAACCCAGGTACTGGGCAATGCCGATATCCTAAAGTTACACCGGTTGTCTGACTTTATCGGGCTTCTCACTACCCGTAACGACTGTCATAGGTATTCCTATGACACCCGGGACCACTGTTTAACGTGCTCTCCGAGGCACGGAGGGGTCTCGACGTGTAACGAACGGTCCCCCATCCACAGACACCGCGGTAAGCTCAGCTTAACCTCGCAAATCGTATGATCCGCGCGGTTGGTAAGCCACGAGCCCCTCTGTATCATGAATTGTGGAATGTAAATCTATTTGCTTTATTCCGGGTCTGATCACAAAACGGTACCTATTTAAAGATCTAGACATTCATGGACAAAACAAAAAATGCCCTAATTTTTAGTTTTTCCGTAACAATGTTTGACGTCATCAATTGAATGTTTAGGTTGTGCTGATTTGTTTATTAACGATATTGATGCGACTGATTGCTATGTATTATGTTTACGTTACGGTAATAATAACATCTGGTGATGTTGTTACTCTATTGTGACTATGAAATGGTTGTCGTTTAGTAAAGTGAGGAGTTTTATGGGTTGTTTAGAGTCAATGAGTCCATGACGTCTGTATTTAAATTAGTCTCTTTGATATAGTCTATGCAATAACACACTTGTTTTTTGAGATCGACCTACCTATTTAACTATCTTGCAAATGAATATAATGATAGATCCTATGTATAAGGCTCAAAGTGATATTTTTATCATTTCAAATGCATCTTTTGATATTGTTTTATATTATGGACTTTAAAAAAAATACAATAAAGTACCTTGTAAGTATTCTTTATAATTATAATCAATGATGTAATGAATTTCACAAATATTTTATGGAATTTGCTCAAGGAATGCATTTATAATGATAGATCGGAGATTATAAAAATTAAACTTTTGCCCTTACATTTAGACTAACATTAGGTAGATGGTTTTTAAAAACATTTAACGAAAATCAGAACACCCAAGATCAGGTATGGCTGCTGCTTTGCATTTCGACCTACTGTTTTGTCTTGGTCAAATGAAAGATATTGTAGATGAGATTAATAGCTGGCGATGATGAGACCATAAAGATAAATTAATGAATAATAATCCCATAATAAAACTTTTTAGTTAAACCGTTTTATCTTACAGTAACCCTGCAACATTATGATTTGAGGATGAAGGTTGAAATTATAATGTTGTATCGTCATGGGAATTGAATTTGTGTGCGAAGATTCAGTAGAAGTAGTTGAAAAATCTGTGGCAAGATTTGAATTAAAAAAATGAAGTGAAGCTAATTAAAACCGAATAAAAATGTGAATGCGCATTGCGTATATTAAAGGTAGGTACCTACTTTGAAAGAAATGTCACTGTTACTTTGTTTCCGCGCTCTTTGTATTCTAAAACGTACAAAGACCGCAAACCTTGGACTAAAATAAGACAATAGGTATTGCACATTAAAATTGTTTTTCGGATTTCGATTTAAAACATCTTTGTTTTATATAAAGCCGTTTGGAACTTTCCTTTGATTAGTCATTTTACGGAAAATACAGTTCTTTGTTAATTTTAAAACAATGTATGCTATGTATTATTTGGATTTTATACGAATTTTCTATTTTCTTATCCATACGTAAACTAGAAGTTAAATAGTGCCACTATTGAACTCGCCACTCGCATCAACCCTAGAGCTAAGCATTAGAAAATGTTTTCTTACCGATTTTATTTGGTAGGTATTGCCCGCAGCTTCGTTTGTGTGATTTTATTCACCCACTTAAGGGAGGAATTTTGAAAGATCCTTTCTTAGTGGATACCTACTTTATAAAAGGTATCTACTGTCAAAATTTCAAGTTTCTAACCCCAGCGGTTTAGGCTGTGCGTTGATAGACCGGTCAGTCAGATAGTCAGTCAAATTCTTATTTTATATGTATAAACAGATGTTTTGTTAATTACTAGCAAGCTATCTCTGCAGACTGTGTAATAATCTATTTTTTAAGTTACCTACTAAATGCAATTTGAAAAAAATCTAAGGTCATTTTTATACAGCCTATTATTAAAAATATTTTACAAATAAACTCATTGAATCCATAGATAACAGTCTGATGCAACTGTCAACACAAGAGTTAGTACATTCTACTACATTACGTGACTCCCTCGGGTCAGAAGTTCAGAGAGATAAACTAAAAATATAGTCTTATAGTTTACATCAGAATTTTTTGTCTCACATGACACAAACGAGTCATATGACAGGCCGTGTGAATTTAAGATGATAGGAGATGGGTGCAAAATTTTGGGGCGCATAATACGATAGGATTTGTTTTAATCAACATGCGCATTAATAAGATTGTTTGCACTGCACGCGTCGCAAAGTTCGCAAACAACGCATATTTTGACAGACTTTTCGTGTGGTTAGTGACTAACCTGGTGTCAGAGTTTATGCCGCCCATGGGCCTCTGACTTGGCTTCACATGCCGTCGAGAAATATCTCTCAGGCATGCCGGTTTCCTCACGATGTTTTCCTTCACCGTTTTTTAGCTAGTGATAATGATACAATACGCACATGAATTCGAAAAGTCAAAGGTGCTTGCCTTGGGTTCGAGCTTGAGACCTATGACTTGGCAGTCCGACGGTTACACCACTAGGCTATCTCTGCTCTTAAGACATACCTACTAATTAGCTTCTTTAAATAATCCCTTAAAAAACGTTTAATTGAACGGTTTTATCTTGCAGTACCCCTCCAGCGACAGGATTTGAAGATTGAAGGTTAAAATTATAATAATGTTGTATTGTCATGGGAATTGAATTTGTGTGCGAAGTTTAAGAAGAATCGGTTAAACTGAAGTAGTTGAAAAATCTGTCGCAAGATTTGAATCAATCAAACAAAATATACGAGGTGAAGCTAATTATAAAATGGTATGAAAATATTGATAATTCGGTCTACAAAGCGGCATTAACCCTTAATAAGGCAAAGGTAATATATTTCCCATCAGCTTTTTTGGAAGATGTCGCGAAAGCCTTCTTGTTATATTTTTAAACCTTATATTTTTATTTTCACTATTCTTTTTAATAGAAAATAAATATGATACTTACATAAATTTTCATTTTACTTTTTATTAATTAAAAAAAATAGCCAATCGTTTGTTTTAAAACCTTATAAGGGTTAAAATCCATAACATAGATTCACACAGTCCGGCTTTTGGTTAAGCACACCATAATAATATGACAACTACGTACATAGTGGACGTTTTCATAAAATGGCGCCATTTTTTTAAATGCCAATGCATGTCATGTTGTGGCTCATTCTACATAATTATGATGGTGCCGAAACAAAACAAAGCGAATAGGAATGTGTCTGTTTTGTACTTGCGTTATGCGTGCAATGCCGGTTAGTGTACCTTAAAAAACCACGCCCCCCTGCCCGCCACGCAAACATATAAAATAATTTTAACAGTTCATGAAGAATGAAAAGTGGACTATAACTTATTTCAGGTGTATCAGGGAACTGTTTTTTTTACTATTTATTTTTGAAACGGTAAGTGAACCGATCAAACTTATTTTTAACTGATCAGCGAATAAATTGAATTTTGATTGATGTTAAAAATAAATTTATCAGTGAATTTTAAAACTTGATCAGCAAAAAATACTAATGCATGATCAGCGGAGAGATTTTCGACGATAAGTACCTACTTCTTTTCTTCTTTTTTGTATTCAAATTTTTTTCGAGGCATTTGTTCACTTTTTCGCGACTATGAAAGCCGCATACGTACTAACAAGTATATCTGCGTGTTTAAAAAAAATAATGACGAAATGCAAAGTGATTGCGTCACTGCACTTCTAACCTAAGCTAACAGAGTCTACGGCTGATTTTAGTCGCTGACCAAATATTAATTTCACTGATCAATAAAATTAATTGGTTTCCTTTATGAAATAGCAGTCGTAATATTAACCGTAGGTGTGTGATTAAAATAGCTCTACTGATAATGATAAGATTTTTTACAACACATTATAATATAATAGATAAAATTAAATTCGGTAGGTAACAAAAATGTTACTAACTCGTCCACTTAGCAATTCGTGGATTATACAAAAATGGCTAATATCACTTACTCGACTAGTTATAATGGTGATCAAGTTTTTAATTTATTCATAGGCAAATACGTTAAAAAGAATTGTTTTTGTTTCCAAACGATCTTCGTTTTTTTCGTTCGAGAATGCTCTTTCAAAAAGAAGGCTCTCTTCCTTCTAGCTTTTTCCCAATTATCTTGGGGTCACCTTTCAGTCTAACCAGATGCGGCTGAATACTAGTATTTTACACGGAGCTACTGCCATTAGACCTCCGCAACCCAGTAATTGGGTAATACCGATATCCTATGTTTGACCGATTGTCAGACCTTCGGGCTTCTGACTATCCGTAACGATTTTCATAGGTATACTTATGACAACCGTGACCGACGGTTTAACGTGCTTTCCGAAGCATGGAGGGGTCTCGATGTGTAATCCACGGACTGACCGCGGCAAGCTAAGCTTAACCTCGCAAATCGTATGATCGGCGCGGTTGTTAATTAGTCACGAAAAAGAAGGCTACCTACCACAAGGCTCGCCCCCTATTACATGGGACTTTAAACATAACGGCGTAATGAGGGTGTTACTGAACACCTCTGCCCAACCCTTCGGGGAATAGAGGCGTGATGTTATGTTTGTTACGTTCAATTTTTTTTTATTTTGAATTCTTGTTTCAAAACATGACCGGTAAGACAGACAACCAGTTTATTATTCACCATATTGTTTTACACACGTACAATATTGAATTAATTAATTATATTTTGATAATAACAAACTGTAGCTAATTATAAATTTAATGGACATAAAGGCCATGGCTATGTTATTACGTGATAGGAAATTAGAAGACTAAACAATATCTTATCAATATATCTGAGAGCTAGGTATTATAACATAACCTCACGCCTGTATTCCCCGAAGGGTTGGGCAGAGGTGTATATATAGTACATCGTCATTTCACCGTTATGTTTAAGTCCCATGTAATAGAGGGCGAACTTATTGCTATCAAGTAGGCACACATCCAAACTCCGGGCTGCTACTGAAGAATTCCACACGGATAAACCCAATAACACTTTGCAATTTGCTTAGGACGAAAACAATGTTATCATTTTACTAGTAAGTACAATGATACCTACAACTATACTAAGTACATGTTGTTGTACACAGTTCCAAGTCTAATATACCTAGTCTATTATTCTAGATCTACTTAGATTGAACTTAGATCTTATTGTTGACATTAGTAAAGATTACAGGCCTAAGTCCAATGTTAGATAAATCAATAATAATATGAGTATGTAGCTACACTTACCATCCACAAGCTTGTATTAAGTAAATAAATAACGATAGATAACAATATTTATTTGTATTTTGTGGTTCATCAACTTTATAACAGTTAAATTTGTCAAAACAGAACAAAATAATCATACGAAATAGTGGACGTGACATAATATGGACAATTAAATGATCCACAAAATTTGAGTTCAAACCCAAGGCACGCACCTCTGACTTTTCGGATTCATATGCGTATTGTGTAATTATCACTTGCTTAAAAACGGTGAATGAAAACATCGTTAGGAAACCGGCATGCCTGAGATATATTTCTCGACGGCATGTGAAGCCAAGTCAGAGGCCCATGGGTGGCATAAACTCTGACACCAGGTTAGTCACTAACCACACGATAAGAAGAAGAATAAGAAGAAATTCATAACATAACATTACGCCTGTAAGTATTCCCCGAAGGGTTGGGCAGAGGTGTATAGTAACTCCCTCATTTCGCCGTTATGTTTAAGTCCCATGTAATAGAGGGCTTATTGCCATGAACTAGGCACAAATCCAAAGCCGGGCTGCTACTGAGAAATTCCACACAGAAAAACCCAATAACACTTTGCTCGATTTGGGGATCGAACCCAGGACCTCATGCTTAGCAGTCGCGCTTGCCACCACTAGACCAACGAGCCAGCAAATTTAATTCATCAGCCAAATATCACAGAGAATATTATTTTTTGTACCAGGAAGCGGATCTCTACATATACTATAGCTATTATTAATAATATAGTTATTAATAGTTGACCCGACGTCACTCCCGGAACACCCCTCCTTCCTTATTCCCTCCCTTTTATCAAACATCCTAGAGGCCATGTCAGATAAATCCACGTTTTTTATACACTCGTAATAACGTATAGTCTGGCCGTTCAAATTTTGTATAAAATGTAAACAAACCTTTGATCGTAATAGATATTTAGTGTTCCTTAAGAATTTAAACACTAGCGACCCACCCCGGCATCGCACGGATGCAATGAAGATACTAATGTGGGTATATAAACCTTCCTCTTGAATCACTCTATCTATTGCTGAAAACTGCATTAAAATCCGTTGCGTAGTTTAAAAGATCTAAGTATACAGACAGCGGGAGCGACTATGTTTTATACTATGTCAAGATGCACCTTTAAGAAAACAAAAATAATTGAAAAAAAAGTGCTAAGTTTCTTAAAGATAGGTAACTAAATGTTTTCCACGATAAAATGGTGTCGATTCTGTAGCACATTTTGATAGTAATAAACTAGACTAAACGCAACTGTCACTTTCTTTTTCTATTGAAACAGAAAGAGACAAACACCCTTAGTTTAGTTTAGTAGTGTCAAAGTGCGCAACAGAATCGACACTAATGTTTGTCTATCTTTCAGGCCCTGAGCAGTCGATGGGCTTTTTGTCCAGCAGATTGCCAAGCATGACAGTGGTTGGCAGTCGTTGCCCGTCGGGATATTCGGCACTTGATAGGTGGTTCGTTTTTGTTCACGGCAGTCTGTCTGACAAAAAGTCCGTCTTCTGTTAAGGGCCCTATACAATTTTTTATGGGTGGAATAGTACACTGATAATTCAGCCCTCATTAAGCTGTTTCCCTCTCAGTCCTCCCGCCAGCAACGTCCTAAGCCAAGGTCCGAGTCCCATTAGAGGTCGCCCTTAGTGCTGTTGTTGCTAGTAGTCATGATGTTAGTAGTTAGCTTAGGTTAAGTATTTTACTCGTCCCCATTCGTTGGAGACCCTTCAGGTCTCGCCAATAACTGCCCGGTTACGTGGAAGCGGTCCACAAGACCATCTACAACCCGTCAGGGTATATATTATGTTCTGTGATCTACAATCAGTCCAATAGAAAAAAAGAAGACCTGTCAAATTATATTAACACCTGTCATAGACAAACTTATATTTTTTTAGGCAAACACCAAACTGTTGTGCTCCAAGAAAAATAATGATATCCTCTCGTTGATCGTGGAGCGTATTAGTTACTTACTATTTTTTATTCTGGGGGTGGAAGTGTGATGATTATGGCAATATCTATGACCTTGATGACGGTAATTTGTAGGCCCAAGTTCAATACGTTTACAATCTGATATTATGATACGATGATATCATAATATTTTTATCTTAATTAAATCCGCCTAGAAACAATTCTCAAAACAACACAAAAAAGCAGTTGTGACCTGAATCGTAAATTCTTAACATTTAAAGAGAATTTAATGGAAAATTTATAAAACCGGTATGGACACACCCACAAGTAGGTACCTACGTGATCTTTAACCATCGTCAAGTCGTTTGGGTGTGTCTCTGACGTCACACTACACGGCAAGCTGTTTTTATACTTAAATCGTGTATACATATAAAAGAAGGTTTGTTTTAGTCACGTCACACATCTAGTACCTATGTTTTTAGCCTAAAGCCATAAAAACACTTGATCATACAATAAATTGATTTTTTTTTCGTAGTAGGTACTCTTTCAGACTGTAAATAGGGTTCGATCATAAAAAACGTATCTAGATCGATTTAAGAAAATAGTCTTCATTTGATTACAAACATACAATACGATCCTTACATACCTACTTTTTTCGCTTCATCCATATTCATACATCTTGTTGTACAGGCACGCCAACCATGTGATTAGGTAGGTAGGTACTATAATTATAATTTAAACTTAGTTTAATTTAACCGTTTTTAAGTGATCTTCGATATTTATAGCTGTGTGAGTGTGTGCGCGACCACAGCATCGTCAGTAATGTTTTATAATTTTCTGCTATGAAATATACACATATCGTTTTCAACGTGTTACCACAGACAAATTTCATCAAAATTGGTTCGGCAGTTTAACTGTGAAGTCTTAATAGCACACCCACTTATTTTTATCAAAAACTGCGTACCTAGTGATGATTTTTATCTAACTTCTAAGCCTGTTCAAAAAGCAAGGTAATGTTACAGAACACATTTCATCTATAATCAGTGTAATTGACATATCATTTGTTACGATAACCCTTATCAGAACACCAGCAAACAAAGTTTGCACGCACTACAATGACGAGACCGGATTTTGTCGCATCTCATCCTAAATCATCGACGCGTGTCTTGTCTTGTCACAGTTCGTATCTTAGGGTGTTACTACACCAATCGATCGATGCCTTCGATTGAGATCAATCGTCGTTGATCGACTGGTGTGGTAGCTTCGGCTGATCAACGGATACCGTTCGACTAACCAATCGATCGATTGCCGGTCGAACCCCGGCTATAATACATCAGTTTCTTTCGAAATGTATTCACAAGAGGACGCATACTAATCCATTCAACCATGGATCGAACTTCGATGGACAATCGAGCGATTGGTCTGGTAAAACCCTTACATGTGTTCAAACCTACATTATCTGTGTTTCTATGGGGTAACCTTCTAATTCGATTGGTTATCAATCGCCTTGGCTTAGTGAGATTTTGATGTAATAGTCGTTGAGAGATAATATGAGTAAGTGATTCTTCAATAAACAGTGAGATATTGTGATGATAACGTATGATAACGCTTTTAGACCTAAATTTACAATTCGTTTTGTACCTAAAGCAAGTTTTTAGTTGTCCATCTGTTCCGGATAGTCACGGAAAGATACTGGTGGATTTTGATACGGCTTACGGCCCGTTCAGACGGGCGTCCAGTACTGCGGGTTCGGGTTTTTACTGGATCCCGCAAAACTGACTGGTGTGTTCACGCACAATAATTTGCATCCTGTTTTTTGTTTTTGTTACATTACTCATTTGTCTGTGGTCAGGACTCCATTGTTCTCTCACTATCCTAAATCATTGTACTGTATCCACTAAAATTGTTAAAGGTATTATTTTTAAAAGAGTAACCACGGAGTTTCTTGCCGGTTCTTCTACATAGGAAACGACTAATTGGCACGGTGCATCTAAATTCGACTTGTCATAAGCACTTGTATTGGTTTATGTGAGATATTTGTTTAGATTTTGATTAGAAAACGAAAGTGACAGTTGCGTTTAGTACTGTCAACATGTGCTACAGAATTGACACCACTGTGTGGTATTAAATAGGATCCTGGTTTTTACTAGACAGTGTCACTCAGTTTGCAGTAACAAAACCGAATTGTAAAATACCGATAGATTACTAATAAACGTCAGAGTTAATATTGACTTTTTACACAATAAACAATGTAGTTATTGTGTGGAAAGGTCAGAATAATTTATAATGGCGACAAACTGACAACGGTCAAACTAAAGACTGACTCGGTAATCCAGGAGTTAATTTGTACCCCGATGACCTATTATTATCGTGTACCACATAGTGCGAAGAACAATAATTCAACTAGAAAATAATCTAAAAAAAATATAATTTTCAATTATGCTTGTCTATTCCAAAAACATATTTGGAATGAGGATACAATAAATACTCGTTATGTAGATACTAGGTATTTAAAACTTGACACGGCACTCTTTTATTTCCTAGTAAACCAAAGGCAACTATAAAATAGAACGGGCTTTTTTATTACAAACTCTTTATAAATATCTCCAGCTTTGTGTACAAGAATATCGAACGCTCTATAATGTATTCCCTCGTTTCTTTGTCTGCTAGCCACCTGTGAGACCGGTCGTGAAGGTCGCTGATGTTGTCACCGAAAGAGAGAGGACGCCTTTGTCTAGCTCAACTAGGAAGCTTATTAGTTCAGCTAAAAATAAAAATGGCGGCTTAAAAAATGTTATTTTTATTAAACGGTTTAAATTCATTTCACTTCATATATTTGTTTGTTTGATTCATATCTTGCGATAGATTTTTCACCTACTTCTCCTAAAACTTCGCACACGAATGCAATTCCCATAAAAATACAATTTAATAATAATTTCAACCTTCAATCCACAAATCTTAATGCTGCACCTACTGCAAGATAAAACCGATTAAATTAAAAGGTAAATCTTTACGAACACTTACCGATAGCGCCTATTTAGTGAGTTTCTACCTGAATTACGCTGGATGCGGGCTCAATAAAATGTAAGCGCTCGGTAAGTTCTCGGTACCGGTACTGCACCAAAAATGATATAACCAACAACTGAGAATGCGGCCCAAAGCCAAATTACTGCATTAGGTATTCGAAAAAACCTAAAAGAAGTTAAGTACGTCACTAGTTTTATTAAGTAGTTACTTATACAACGTGTTACAAAAATACTCCTAAAGCCGAAAGGGGGTTAAAAGGGCCCTTGTAATGAGTCTATTAGCAATATTTGAAAACCGTAGCATGTTGAAAAAATAAAAAAGAATTTGGATAAAACATAAAATAGTCATCATTGAAACGCAACCCTGAAAACATAAAACTAAAGAGTAGACTACCCAGAAAGTTATTTACATTCTTACCTAATTTCCTCTGAGAGGTAAATGACAACAACCATAAAAGACTACTTGATTATTTACATATTTCATGGGAAATTATGTAACACGTTGTATAAGTTTTATGATAGCAGTCTTAATACTATTAGTTGGATATTTTTTACAGGAAAATCTTGAACAATTTCCCTATCGTTAGTTTATAAAAAAAAAACTTGTATCGGGGAATTTCTAAATTATAAGTGATTATACCGATGAAATTAAATGACAGTGTGAAACTCGTAAACAGGCCGACCTCTTGCAGCACACCAAGATATGGCGAAATACAAAGTAGGTAAATAATAAAAAATACTCTCGTGCGACTAACGCAATTATTTTGGTGTTGGATAATAATGGAATTACTAATTATTAAATCGAGTTATTATTTTCTGGCTACACAGGGTGTAAACGAAATCATGTAATTCCTTCAATCCTCGTGATGTACTGCTGACATAGATTAACTCTGCACGGTATACATTTGGATTCAGTAAACAAGAAAATTGCGAGAAGTAAACATGTGCTCTTAACGTGAGGCATTTTAGCGCCCCGAGTTAAATGACCGCGCAGTGAACGATACCAACGCAGTTCGCTTGTATTTTTTTTATTGAATCCAATAATATCCCGTGCAGGGTTAATCTATGTCAGCAGTACATCACGAGGTTTGAAGGAATTACATGATTTCATTTACACCCTGTATAGCCAGCATTATGTAAATTCCAAGTAACAGAAGTTTTCTGTTAAGTACTGGAAATACCAAATCAACACTGTAGGAAATAATAGGTATATAAATATTTCAATTCGATTATTAAATAAAAATTAACTTAGATCAGTGTTCCGCAAACTTTTTGTGTCCAAGGTACACCTACGAAATAGGGCAATTTCAGCGGTACCTACACCACAAATAAAAAATCAAATTTTAATCAATTTAGAAACTTACACTTAACTTTAAATTATTACTTATAGTTTTTGTTGCTTTGAAAGTAATGTTACGATAAGTTTTGCGAAGTGAAAGATAGCAAAGAATACATTATTTCCGTCCGCCTTTATAATTTTATAAGAAATAGATTTTTCCCGCGGTACACCAATTAATGACCACGGTACACCAGTATGCCGCGGCACACACTTTTCGGAACGCTGTCCTAGATTGTCATTGGTTATAGTTTGGTATCTTACAGCTTATGCCAAATACTCAATGTCGCTAATGGTTAAATATTGGTGTCTATTCTGTAGCACATTTTGACAGTACTAAACTAGACTAAACGAAACTGTCGCTTTCATTTTCTATTGAAACAGAAAGAGACAAACACCCTTAGGTTAGTTTAGTCCTGTCAAAGTGCGCAAAAGAATCGACACCATTGAAAGGCTACTCAATTTTAAGTTGCCGTTAGGTCTCGTGCTGTCACTGTCACTTTAAGGCGAAGTGACAGAGACAGCACGAAACTTAACGACAACTTAAAATTGAGTAGCGTCTGAGTATTTTACCATTAGCAAAATTCTTATTTCAAAGTTGTCAATTAGTGACAGTTTATAATCGATTTGTACCCGGTTGATGGCAATAGGCTGGCCCCCTATTACATGGGACATAAACATAACTGACGAAACGAGGGTGTACTGAAACCCCTCTGCAGATCCCTTCGGGGAATACAAGGCGTGATGTTATGTTAATAAGCCCCAGTTTCTGAAAAGCTGATCAATTTAATCTGTTGTCAAATCACATGTCAATAAATGTGATTGGTCGACTAAAATACTAACAACTAATCACATCACTTGACATCAGGAACCGAAAACGGTAACCTTTATTATATTATAGAAATACAGATACTAATCCGGTATTAGAGACCGCGCCACGATAGGAGTCTCTTGGGGGGCTATGTTGGCATCACTGATTTTTGGTTTTAAAAGCGCCCGATACCCTGATAAATTCGTGGTGCCAACATAGCGCCCAAGAGACTTCTTTCGTGGCGCGGTCTCTACTCGAGAATAACCATAGGGAACGTACCCATACTACATGAACCATATTTTTAAATTTTTTACTCCCCCCCCTCCCGGTGACCACCCGTATTATACCTATGCCAATACCCCCCCTGCCCCCTCTAATTGTCACGTAGTAATTCATAAATATGGTTTTAAACAATTTTTAGGAAACAGAAAGATAAAAAAATGGCTCATATGTGCGTTAGTGTTGCCCCCTGTGAATTTAAAAAGCACTAAGCGTTGCGCGCCATATTTGAATACAGCTCGAAAAAGCGCGAGATTTACCAAGAGGATATTGACTACGTGACGAAAACCTAAGCCCCCCCGCCCCTGTGACCAAGCGTGGTATTTTGAAGACCCCCCTCCCCCCCTGAACGGGTCACGTAGTATGGGTACGTTCCCATAGAATAACGGTTCCCGTTTTCGGTCCTTGCTTAACATGTTTGATAGCTGATTGTTTTGTTTTTGCTTTTGATCAACCCTTTAAGAAACTAGGGGTTAGGCATGCTTGACCCTGCATCCCGATCGCTAATTACTAATTAAGAGAGAAGCATTATTTACTATCTGGTAAAGGGGATTTTCCGCGATAAGTGAGCACATAACAAAATAATAAATAACATGATTGTCACAAAATAGACTTTTAAGAGTCGGCACAAGGAAAATTTTGCATGATTTTATGACAAACAGATATGTGGACATTATTTTATTGATATCATTGACTGATAATGTTGAAATAATATAGCATAACATCACGCCTGTATTCCCCGGAGGGTTGGGCAGAGGTGTATATTAATACCCTCATTTCGCAGTTATATTATTCAGGGTGTAAACGAAATCATGTAATTCCTTCAAACCTCGTGAGCAGTAGGTACTGCTGACATAGATTAACCCTGAAAGGGACAGAAATGAATTCAATAAAAAAAAACAAGAAGTAAACATGTGTTCTTAACGTGAGACATTTTAGCGCCCCGAGCGTATTGCGCGGCTATCTCTCGCCGCGCGGTCGGGTGCGCCAAAGTTCATCTAAATTTTCTACTCCTATAATTGGAACTCCGAAAATGTTCTTCCTAATATTTTTCATCCTAACAATCGCAATTCCTATAACTGCTCTGTTTCTAATGTTCATAATTCCGAATCATTCAATTTCATAATGTCAGTCGCAATAAACATCTATTATACTATTATTTGTTTTCTTATATTTTCTCAACAAAACCGTCTTTTACACTACCTACCTATTATTCAAAGTCATATCTTTTTTATTTAGATTTATTTTATTCATAATAATCCACCATTTGTTTTATTCATAGGCTCCATGGAAATTATGTTTAGGCATAAAAACGTTATGAAAATCAACAGTAGGAGTTTAAATAAATTAACATTAGTGATATTATTAATTACAATTTTCGGAAACATGAGTGTTATGAACATTGTCTGTAGTATTACAAATTGTATGACTGAAAACTATAGAAATAAAATTTTTAGGAAGAGTGATAATTAGGATTAAAAATCGGTAGGAATAACAATTTCGGGTAAAAAACTTTAGGTGAGCCAATATGGACCCCCGCGCGGTCATTTAACTCGGGGCGCTAAAATGCCTCACGTTAAGAGCACATGTTTACTTCTTGTATTTTTTTTTAATTGAATTCAAATGTATCCCGTGCAGGATTAATCTATGTCAGCAGTACATCACAAGGTTTGAAGGAATTACATGATTTGGTTTACACCCTGTATAGCAGTGATAGTGGTGGGACCATCGAACTGCCAAGTCATAGGTCTCGAGTTCGAACCTAAGGCACGCACCTTTGATTTTACGGCTTCATGTGCGTATTGTATAATTATCACTTGCTTAAAAACTGTGAAGGAAAACAACGTGAGGAAACGTTGACGACGACGTTGACGACATGTGAAGCCAAGTCAGAGGCCAAGGGCGGCGTAGTCTCTGACACCAGGTTAGTCACTAACCACACGAAAAGAAGAAGAAGCCGTTACGTTTAAGTCCCATGTAATAAGGTTCGAGCCTATTGCCATCAACCGGTCGCAAATCCAAACTCCGGGCTGCTACTGAAAAATTCCACTCGGAAAACTCAATAACACTTTGCCCGATCTGTGGATCGAACCCAGGACCTCACGATCAGCAGTCCCGCTTGCAACCACTAGACCAACAAGGCAGTTGCAGACCAATGTTGAAATCTGAGGGTCAAATAAGCTGGAGTATTATAAGGAACGCGGGACTTTTCCATAATGTCTCGCAAGATGTTTGGACAATGAATAATAGGATACATACAATCAACAAGTCGTGAGTACAATCAGACTATCTATTTTAGTAAGGTGATATCAGATGTTTCACTCGAATGAATGTTCACTTGAGTGAACGCTTCATTTTTCTTTCATTTCATATTCACACGGCTTAGCTGAAATGACATAGAAAATAAAAAACCGGCCAAGTGCGAGTCGTACTCGCGCAAGAAGGGTTCCGTATCATTATCTATAAAAACGGCAAAAATGTCATGTCTGTTGAATGGGAGCCCCCTTAAATATTTATTTTATTCTGTTTTTAGTATTTGTTGTTACAGCGGCAACAGAAATACATCATCTGTGAAAACTTCAACTGTCTAACTATCACGGTTCATGAGATACAACCTGGTGACAGACGGACGGACGGACGAACGGACGAACGGACGAACGGACGAACGGACGAACGGACGAACGGACGGACGAACGGACGGACGGACGGACGGACGGACGGACGGACGGACGGATAGCGGAGTCTTAGTAATAGGGTCCCGTTTTACCCTTTGGGTACGGAACCCTAAAAAGAACATTCACCTGCTAATATGTCGTCGAATGAAATCGTGTGTCTTGTCGTTCTCTTTGTTCAGATTGTTCATTTTTCGTTCATTCAGACGTGAATGGCAGATGCCGAGTGCCAATGTCCAACATTGTTGGATCAATTCATTTGTCACTTTTGTTTCATTTCTTTTTGTTTAGCCATGTCACTTTGAGTGAACGACGAAAAATTAACGAAAAATGAACCGTCTGATTCCACCTGACAGTATAATAATCTTACAATTAAAATTAAAGGCTAAACAAAGGTTGTTACAATTAAATGTATTTATACCATCCTTACAACCTCAGTACGTACGAATAAATCAATAATTCCTTAAAAACTTCTAAGTTAAACGGTTTTGTCTTGCAGTAGGTACCCCGGCAGCATCAGGATTTGAGGATTGAAGGTTGAAATTATTATAATGTTGTATTGTCATGGGAATTGAATTTATGTGCGAAGTTTCAGGAAAATCGGTTTAGCAGAAGTAGTTGAAAAATCTGTCGCAAGATTTGAATCAAACAAATCTGCGAAGTAAAGCTAATTAAAACCATTTTAAAAAATGAATAATAATTTAAAAAAATAATAAAGTACATTATACTCATGTTTGTTATCATTATCATGCCATTTAGTTAATTTGCACTTTTAATCTGAAGTTACCAATAACTTCCTAATTACCTACTTGTAATCAGGAAATTATTCTCGTTATAACCGCTTTTAACCAACAGATTAAAGTATAAGAAGAATAAACAAAATTATTGACAATGACAGGAGTTCAAACCAGCCACAGATAACACTTAATTAATATAAAATAATGATTTTGCATGTACATTTATTTGTAATCAACGTTATTGCACACAAGTTTTGCACACCAAAACAATAATTTTGGAATGAAAACACCTCTCGCTTAGCACGAACATTTGACGTACTATAGTATCGTAAACCTATAGCTAATTTAGGCGATTTTTTTAATCTATACTAATATTATAAAGCTCAAGAGTTTGTTTGTTTGTTTGAACGCGCTAATCTCAGGTTAGTTGGAATTGAAAAATTATTTTTGTGTTGGATAGTCCATTTATCGAGGAAGGTTATACACATCACGCTACGACCAATAGGAGCGGAGCATAAATGAAAAATGTTGCAAAAACGGGAAAACTGTCCACCCGTGTGAAGCCGGGATGGACCGCTAGTTCTTTACTAAAACTGAGCCTAGTCATCTGTTTACTAAGTCCAGCCAGATGAATTTTACACGTCGAAACGTAGTTGATAAGTACTACGCGGAAGAATGCATAACATTAATTAATATATCATTGCTTACATTTAGATCTACTAAACAAACTTGAGATATAAGATGTAAATATTTAATTTATTTAATCTGCATTTACGTAATTTACCTATTTTTGATCAGATTTAATGATTTCAGTTTAGAAGAAGCATGGAATGTTGTAAAAAACAGCATGGTGCAAGTGGCCACAAAAGTATGCGGTGTGGCGAAGAGGAAAAATAACAGGAGAACGAATGATTGCTGGATAGATGATGAAGTTAAAGAGGTCGTACGGAAGAAGAAAGAAGCTTGGCTTAATTTATTAGCCTTTAAAGCTAGAATAAGGATGAATCAGGCAACGAGTATGATTGACGATTTGGAAAGAGTGAAGAAAAGATACACCGAAATAAAGGCGGAAGTAAAAGAGATAGTAAAGATGAAGAAGAATGAAATGGAAGATAAGTATAATAGGAAGTTCTCCGACAACTTCAGGGTCAATGTTAAGCTGTTCTGGCAACAAGTAAGATTGGCTCGTGGAGTTTCGGGGACGTCAAATATGAATATAGTTAGAGGAGAAGATGGATGCTTGTTAAGTGAAGAATGCAAGGTGTTGGAACGCTGGAAGGTATATTTTGAAAGTTTATTTAGTTGGCAGGATAGTGTGCAAAGAGTGGGTAACTGGGCGGAAGCGAGTGAGTCAGACATTGACTTGGATGAAGATGAGGAAAATCTGATTGAAATGGATGAAATCGTGAAAGCGCTGAAATGTATGAAAGTTGGAAAAGCTGCTGGATGTGACAGAGTGTCTGTCGGAATGCTTAAGGGCGGTGACGGGGTGATAGCAAGCCTGCTGTACCGGATCTTTAATATGTGTTGGAGATTCGGCCAAGTGCCGGGCGACTGGTGCAAAGCTGTAATCGTACCACTATATAAGGGAAAAGGTTCACAGCAGGAGTGTAAAAACTACCGCGGCATTAGTCTTTTGAGTGTGGTCGGCAAACTATATGCGAAAGTTTTAATTAACAGAGTGACAAGAATAACAGATGAGAAAGTATGGGATGTTCAGGCAGGGTTCAGAGAGGGGATGGGCTGTATGGATCAGATCTTCTCCTTGAGGTGCATAGCCGAAAAACATCTGGCAAAGCACAAGAAAGTGTACTGCGCTTTCATTGATTTGGAGAAGGCCTATGATAGTGTGTGGAGGGAAGAATTGTGGTCGACACTACCTTTGTACGCGGTGGACTGGCGCTTGATACGGGCACTGAAATCGCTGTACAGGGATTCCAGTGCTTGTATTAGGATAAATGGGACGTTCACAGACTGGTTTGGCATCTCCAGAGGTGTTAGACAGGGTTGTGTAGCGTCTCCATGGCTGTTCAACCTATACATGGATAGTTGTTTGACAGATTTAAAAGGGAGTGAGTGTGGATTGAAAATGAATGAGTTGCCTGTCAAATGTCTTCTCTACGCAGATGATCAAGTTTTGCTTGCATCGTCGGCGGAAGAGTTGCAAGACATGGTAACTATGATGAATGGAGCATATAATATGAAAGGGATGAAAATTAATGTAAGCAAGACGAAAGTAATGGTTTTTGAAAGAGATGCAGATGTATCTGAGTGTAAAGTAAAGATAGGAGATGAAAGTATTGAACAGGTGAATGAGTTTGTTTATTTGGGAAGCATGTTTACAAGAGATGGTAAGATTGACGAAGATGTGGAAAGGAGAGCAAATGCGGGAAATAAAGCAAAATGGTGCTATGTATGCGGTTGTGGCTAGCCAGTCGATGTCCAAAAAGGCACGACTGGCTGTCCATAATGGTGTGTTGGTACCTACGCTTATGTATGGAAGTGAATGTTGGTCGTGGCAGAAGAGGCATGAAAGTAGAATAAATGCCGTGGAAATGCGTTCCTTGCGAAGTATGTGCGGTGTAACTTTGAATGATAGATTGAGAAATGAAGAGATTAGACAAAGTTGCGGTTTAAAAGATGATGTAGTGACAAAAAATGAAAGGAGTATGCTTAGGTGGTTTGGCATGAGTGAACGGCGATTAACAAATGGAATTTATAAGGCGGATGTTAATGGGAACGCCGGTAGAGGACGTCCTAGAAGGACATACATCGATGTTATTGGTGATGTTCTTCACAGAGGTCAGGTGCGTAGTACTCTCAACCGGCGTGCGTGTATGACAAGATGTATGAATGTGGATGAAGCGAAAGGGGTATGTAAGAGTCGTAGCATGTGGCGTTCTATAGTTTCTGCCTACCCCCATGGGAAAAAGGCGTGAGTTTATGTATGTATGTATGTTGATCAGATTTATAGACAACCCGTGCCATTTCTAAGGTCAATCGAGATTAATTATAAATACTTATCCAGAATACCTATTGATATTTAAATCTAGAACTTTCTAATAAAGTCTTGTCCAGGCACGGATCCAGCCCTCAAAAAAGGTTGTGGTCACAGCCACCCGAAAATCAGCCAAGTGCAGTCGGAGTATGAACTCGCTCATGATCGATATAGTGCATTCCTACATAGGAGATGTTTACAAAATATATGACGTCCTGACCACGATTTTGTACAGTGTATAGTTCTACGTGGGCAAAACCGTGGGGCGAACACTAGTAAATTAATAAACCTGTAAAATATTAGTTTGTATGCTCACGAAAATTACACATCACAGTGTCACATTTAGACTCTAAACTACTAATGACCTCAATAGATCGTGAAAGTGTGACGTCACAAGTCAAGTCTATTAGGGTTGTGGGTATGCCCATCGTGCCCACAACGGTGGGACCACGCTTGGTCTTGTTCAGCGTTCATATTACGGAATATTATAAACCTCGTTCTGTGGTCTGTGGTCCATCCAAATGCTGGCTGGTAGAAATCGCTTTTAATGATAAGATCGCACATTGTAGTGTTTCTCTCTACATTAGTGTCGATTCTGTTGCGTACTTTGACAGGACTAAACTAAACTAAGAGTGTTTGTCTCTTTCTGTTTCAATAGAAAAAGAAAGTGACAGTTGCGTTTAGTCTAGTTTAGTACTGTCAAAATGTGCTACAGAATGACACCATTGCATTCATTTTGCCTATTATTTTATAAGTACATAACATCACTGTATTCTCCGAAGGATTGGCAGAGGTGTAGGTATAGTAACACGCTCATTTCGTCGTTATGTTTAAGTCCCATGTACCTAATACGGGGCGAGCCGATTGCTATCAACCGTGCACAAATCCAAACTACCGGAGCTGCTATTGAGGAATACCACACGGAAAAACCCAATGACACTTTGTCCGACCTGGGGATCGAACCTAGAACCTCACGATCAGCAGTCACGCTTGCCACTACTAGTCTAACGAAGCAGTTATCTGTATTATTATGCATGAATACAAAAATTATATTTTTACATAAAGCTGGTATTTCATAACTCCAACTCGAACTCTTTCGGCAAAGAAGGGCTACTACCTTCCACCTTCTTGCCGGAAACATTTCCTCAAGACTAGTCTATGTAGCGAGTTACTAGAAAACCCGCGCCACGTTCAGTAAAGGAGTCGAGTTGTAACGAGCTACTGATGAAGAGTAAAACAATTGACGCCTGATAAAACCAAGTAGGTCACATTTTAACGCGTACCTAGAGTCTAAAGCCTTTCTCTCAACAGCTGAAGATGGACCTCCCAATGACAGCTGCTCCATTGATCCCCATATCGTCTCTGGGCAGTGAAAACCTCGTAAAGCACAAATTCATTTTAATTTTTGTTATTCATTTGTTGGGTAAAAAACCTTGTAATGCTTATTTAGAAGGAACGTGCACAGCTCTAAGATTAAATATATTGATAAATAGATAATAAAACGGAAGAACCTTACATCTACACTTCATACTTTTTTTAACAGACAGGTTTTTTTCTCCTGCAAAATTACGTTCATTGGAATTACGAGGTTATTTACTGCACAGCGACGACATTGTCATAATCACCATTACGTTTTTATTAGGAGAAAGGATGACGCTGCTGCCCACCCTAACGGCCCGTTCCCACAGCGGATCCGTTTTAACAGATCCGTCGGTACTGGATGTGTTGTTCATATCTGTGCCGACGGATCAGTTAAACGATCAGTATAACGGATCCAGTATTCTTTACTGGATTCGGAATACTGTCGTGTATGTGAACTCGCTCATACAACTACAGGCGCCATCGCTAAAATAAAAACGGATCCGCTAAAACAGGTCCTGTAAACAGTTTCTGTGTGTAACTGTAATTCGTGTTTTACGGAATAAAAGCCATTCAAATCTAATCATTTTTGGTTTCTAAATTTAGACTGCTATAACTGAGGTTACGAATAACAGTCGCCATAAACTGTAACTTTTAACGCGGGTCCAATCTCTGTAAAACTCTGTATCCAATTACATCGGTAGCACAAATTAGGTTATTGTCCTAACACGCCCACGAGAGGTTATTTTGATAACATTGTTATATTGGGTGGCACACACGTAATCACCTGATTTCCTACCTACTAATATGTATAACTAAGAAATCAGGTGATTACTTATACGCCATCTAGTATTTGTAACAATATGATGATATTATGCTACAACCCTGTGTTGGGCCGGGTTAGAATATAAAACTTCCTCCAAATAGACGCGTGTTGTAAGATTCAACAAAACCCAGCACGCTTGATGGTAGGATCTATACGGTCCGCCTGGCTAGCTACCACCTGAATATTAGAGTCCGGCGCCAAGCAGTTTACTGTGTTCCGTCGTGTGTATGTGAGAACCAGAGGGGTATAAAGGAATCCCTCTATATCTCTGTTCCTTGGATTCGTGTGCTCCATCTTAGACCCTGTCTGCGCTTACCATCAGGTGAGACTAGGGCGAAACGCGACCAAGTCAAGAATAAAAAAAAACAAAAATAATCAATTACTTGACAATTTCGTTAATACATGATTGTGCAACTAGTGATAGTAGTATGGGATCTCATATGGAAGAATTCGCAAAATCAATTTGAATGATTATAATAATATAATAATTTAGGTAGGTATTAGGTATTCTATTGGCTCATCTATTTTATTTAAAAGCTTGCTATATGTATATGAGAATATGACGCGTATCTCGATCCTCTTACATTTAACATTTTTACCAAAATTAGCAGTATTAAGAAAATTACAGTTGTTCGTCTGTGAAACTCTGAACGAATTGTTTGACATAAGAGCGACTAGCCGTTGCCCGCGGTTTCACCCGCATCCTCGGGGAACTACTTGATGTACCTGAATAAAAAGTATCCTATGTGTTAATCCAGGGCATAGTCTATCTGTGTGCCAAATCTCATCCAAATCCGTTCCGCCGTTTTTGCGTGAAAGAGTTACAAACATCCATATATACATACAAACTTTCGCGTTTATAATATTAGTAAGGAGTAAGGAAGTAAGGATGTCGTGAGCTATTTGTATTAGGACCGTTTTATTATAGGTATATTTTAAAACGCGTCGCCATCCTGGAGCCTTACTTTCGTAACTTCATAATAGCTACGTGTTTCTTTTCAGCAATGTTTAGATGATCTTAAACCCCTTACCTACTGACTTGTTGGATAAATCGAACATTACTACACATAATTATGGTCAAATACTCAAACGCTACTCAATTTTAATTTGCCGTTAGTCTCATGCTGTCACTGTCACTTCGCCTTAGGCCTGGTTTTCACAGGCCCAGTTTCTGACCACCCAGTAGTCAGCAACTGTACATTCTGCTGTCTATACAGTACTGTCACTTTCCCGATGTCTTTTCACTACTGGGTCTGCATAGGAAACAGCGGGACACAGCTACTGTGTTACTAGTTCTGGCCTGGTGTTTCTGACCCATTGAGCTTTCACGAGGCCAGCAAAATGGCTGATCAGTGCGATATAATTAGAAAAAATATACGACTATTTACTCCTTGGTGAATATTTGATGGGAATTCTCAAAAGCCAGAAGAGAAAAAAGAAAAAAATATGGACAAGGTGTTGGTTACAGAGTAACATTTTTGGAGCAACTTCTATGATCATGAGAGAACTGCACACTCATGATGAACATGAATTCAAAAAAATAATTAGCATGACACGAAGAAAAAATCTGACTGTCCATGCGAACACTGTCCTTCAGCACTAACCAGCCACTGTCTAGTTGCGTTCGTATGGAGCGAGTGACGACCCAGTAGCTGTCCTTGAGGGAAGGTCAGTGGACAGTAGACACAAACATTTTGAAGTAGCTGACCGACAGCAACCGACCGGTCAGTATTGGCTCAACTTTGTTTTCACGGACTCAGTAGTTGCCAGACAGGAACTGTCCTTCACTGTCCGTCAGCTACTGGGCCTGTGGAAACTAGGCTTTAGAGTGACAGCGACAGCACGAAATTAACGGCAACTTGAAATTGAGTAGCGTTTGAGTACCTATTTGACCAATAGGTAAACCTAATAGGTAATAGGTAAATGTTACTATACTCTTTGAGGTAAACACTTGTAACAACGTGCCTACTTACAGCTAATAATTCGGGTCGGCTAATAAACTTTTGATAAAGACATTATTAAAACAAAGTAAGTAGGTATAATTTAGCAGGCTGGTTGGAAACACGATTGGTTTTGAACCCGGCCGAGTAAAGGTCAGATCAATTTATACATTAGTAAACAATTTTTATCAATGGAATATGCCGCAAGCCAGAATTGTTCAGCCCACTAACGATTTTGTGCGTTAGAGGTAAAACTACAACATAACATCACGCCTTCTATTCCCCGAAGGGATTGGCAGAGGTGTTTTTTTTGCATCCTCGTATCGCCAGTTATGTTTAAGTCCCATGTGATAGAGGGCGAGCTTATTGCTACCAACCGGGCACAAATCCAGACTGCTGCTACTGAGAAATTCCTAATGGGAAAACCCGACAACAATTTGCCCGACCTGGGATCCCAAGCTCAGCAGTAGCGCTTGCGACCACTGGACAAACAAGGAATAAAAAAAAAGACAAAGGTAATAGGGGTTGAAACCAATAATTATGTATAAAGGATGATTTCCATCAAACGGCTCGCATCGCATCGGATCGGAACGGATTTTACAGTCTTTAAACGATATTAAATCGTGTACACAGTATTTATAGTCTACCTATATTATATTACCAAGCCGCGCACAGCAGCTTGACCGCGGGCGTCTTCAGCGACACGCGATTGTAGTCGAAAGTGTGCTACGACGCGCGATCGGCTCCGTTCGCCTGTCGGCTTATCCTATCTGATTCTTTCGGCTCATTTAGACCATTTTCAAAAATTAGAACACGTCAACACAGTAGGAATGAAACTATTTGACTAGGCGCAGAAACGGATCCGTTCGCAAACGACAGTACGGAGCCGATCGTATGCGTCGACATCCTGCCGCGATCGGCTGTCGCCGCATCCGTTTGTATCCTTTCCGATCCCATGCGATGCGAGCCTTAATACTGTATGTATCACTCGTTATTTAGTTTCCCGAAGAACTGCGAAGGCTACAGTTGTTTCCAAAAAACTGAATAGGTAGAAACAAAAGCTTGACATTATTATGATAAAATCATGAATTTGTTAACGAATTATTATACTGTACTTATTTTTTTTTAATTCTCTGTTTTCAATCACTTTGTTTTATCAAAGTGAAAAAACTTGACTTCACTCGTTTTACTGATCTAGGTTAAATTCACGTAAATTCTGCAGATCACCCGGTTCCTCCTCATTAGAAAACTATTTCTTATCAATTACATTATGTTTAGACACAGCTGGTATATTCTTTATTTATTTCTAACTTAGTTTTAACCGCCTGAGCACCTCGAATAACAAAAGTTTTACCAACTTGTAATAGTTGTTTTAATTTCGCCACCCAACAAAACGTAATGTCAAAAGATCAAATATAATAGAAAAAAAAATGGGCTTGGCAACGAATATTCTTTAAAAAGTTGTTGCTAATCAGATTATTTCACAATTATTATTGCAATACTTAAATATTATTGTAATATAGATTACGTTGGGGGGTGTGAGGCCAAGCCTCCGAGTTGGGGGTCATGTTTTGACCCCTATATCATCTGTTATCAATACTTGGATTTCTCGGTACTTGTTGTACAATAATATTTATATGTTGGATAGTCGAGTGCACAGAGCAAGGATTAATTAAAGAAGGTTAAGTTCATAATATTTTTGGATGGTGCCGTTTTCAAACGTAAACAGAAAAGTTATAAAGTATCAATTTCAACCGTGGGGCCTTGGAAGTAAGACTATTTTTAACTGAAAGTGCGCGTCCGGGAGAGTAATCGAAAAAATCAGTGAAAAAGCTTTGATGAAATCGAAGAGATTCCTAGAACGAACGAATGAACGAATGAGTGAACGGCGATTAACAAAAGGAAAGTTTAAGGCAGATGTCAGTGTAAACGCCGGTAGATGACGCCCTAGAAGGACATACATCGATGTTATTGGTGATGTTCTTCATAAAGGACAGGTGCGTAGTACTCTCAAACAGCGTCCATGTATGACAAGATGTATGAATGTGTATGAAGCGAAACGAGTATGTAAGGGTCGTAGCATGTGGCTTTCTATAGTGTCTGCCTACCACCATGGGAAAAACGCGTGAGTTTAGGTATGTATGGCCTTTCTGATAATATAACCATAAAGAAACAAAAGCCTAAAGCGATAGTAAGTATAAACTATTTGTTTTATTACCAAATAATATACCTCTTTTTTAATCTCTTATATAAATAGTGTTAATTACGGGTTATAGCAACAAAGAAATGTTTTTACACAATATTATGTCACCGATATGATTGCTTCAATTTTGTCTCTATGTGTTCCTACAAATAATTAGGTACATCAGTTATCGGTAAGTTTTGTATCAAGCGAAAAGACGTGGGCACAGCTGTGCGGTTTTTGAATTGGATACCTTTTACAGATGTCAGTCATCGGAAGTCAGAAATTTTGCCAAAGTTAAGACATTTTCTTTGTCATATCGCGCAATTATTTTGTAACAAACAAAGTAGAAAAACAAGGATTCAGTGTACTGTTAGTACATTATATCTCAATGGATTCAGTGTCAAATTAATTACATAATTATATTGTTTTGAATGGCAAAGGCCTGTATTAATAAATATCTCCTCTTTTGACATATCTCCCAAGAGGAGCTACCACAAAGAAGAATTCCAGACATTTGCAAATTTAAAAAAAAACGCTCACATCATATCAACATTACATTTAGGGCCACTGAGAAGAAACGTCGCTGAGCTTCCGCCGGTACAGATAATTCCATACAAATATTTCATACCGTACACATTAGACCGAAGATGCGTTACTAAAATTCCTCGAGTAAATTACGAAACGAAAGATCGGCGACGCGATGTATCTTCCGTCAGATGTGACAGCCCTTAAGAGGGGTCTCTCAAATGAGTACTGTTTATTGCATTCCTAACATTTATTTATCAGAGAGTTTGTAATATCATCTCTTTACGATCTTACAATGAATTAACTCTTTTCAGAAGCGAAATATTATGAGGTAACCTAGTTAAAACCTTTCCCGACAATACTACATGACGATCACAACCATTCATTCAAGAACGCAACGAAAAAGATGACTGCTAATGATTTCATATTTCGATTTGAACTTCTGCCATTTCTCCGCACAGGAAGTATTCGCAACCGGGACTACAATGGCGTCACGTCTGATCGATTGCAATGTGAAAATAGATCCATATAGACGAGTTGCGACTGCTCAGGCAAACCAGTTTTGTATCTAGCTTGTATGCAACTGTTGGCATGCCGAGTGTTGCATACACATTGGCTGGCCAACTTGGGCCAATCTCAATTTCATGTGGAACACTTCTGTCGTACTGGGCATGAGACCCAAGGTCATAGCCAGGGGGGGGATTTGGGGGACCAACCCCCCCCCCCCAAATCTCGGACAATAAAAAGACTTTTAAAATGTATACACTCGTTATTGTAATTAATTTTCTTGTTCGTGATTCTACCCTCCGAACAAAATTCCTAGCGACGGCCTTAAAGATACCCATCTAGGTAGAACATTTCGTAAAGAACTCGTGACCAATATCAAATTGGGTTTCTAATTAGTCAGCCATGCCAACATTGGTGATTTAACAAAACCTCGCGAAAGCCACTCGTCAGCAGTGCACGTCGTCGCTGTTGTAACATACCCGTCAGATTAACGAAAGTGTCGACTGCTTACCGGACTCATTGGTGTTGTTATGGCATTTGTTTTTATGTTATCATCTCTTTGTGTGTCTTTATATGTTATGTGAGGCGGAGGAACGAGGAACATGTCGTGTGGAAAGTTTTGAGTATGGCTGTGGATGGTTATAAGAGTAGAGGAAGACCAAAGAAGCGATGGATGGATAGTGTGAAAGATGATATGGCTAAAAAGGGGGTGACTACTGAAATGAGGGCTAATAGAGATATATGGAAGAAGACATACTGCGCCGACCCCAAATAAGTTGGGATAAGGGCAAGAGGATGATGATGATCTCTCCCTCATAAAAAATGGATTAAATTGTAGTAGTACCTAGCAATTCAATAGGTTTCTTCGATTTGATTTTCTGAAGTAAATACCTACCATAACTCCGTTTATTCTTATCACTCGAAAGAATAGCCTATTGGTGTGACCGTCGGACTGCCAAGTCATAGGTCTCGAATGCGAACTCAAGACACGCACCTCTGACTTTTCGGATTCATGTGCGTATTGTATAATTATCACTGCTTAAAAACGGTGAAGGAAAACATCGTGAGGAAACCGACGCCTGAGATATTTCTCGACGGCATGTGAAGCTAAGTCAGAGGCCCATGGACGGCATAAGCTCTGACACCAGGTTAGTCACTAACCACACGAAAAGAAGAAGATTAGCAAGAAAAAACTACCTACATCTCGTGACGCGTAAAATCTGTACATATTATTACTGTAAATCTTGTATCTTTCTGACGAAAGGACGAGTCCTCAAAAAATCATAGATAATCATTAGCTGACTACAAATCCTATATAAATAAAAATGAATCGCCAAATGTGTTGCTAAGCGCAACGGCTACTTTTTTAAATATATTCCTTAAGGCATAAGGAAGGTTCTTATCGAAAAAAAAAACAAAAATTGCGTGGAAAATAGTAAAAACAACACTTTTCTTTTCCCACTACAGGCCAATAACTTTTGACAGAACGAATTCTGTCCGGGCAGCTAGTGCACAAATACAAATCCAGTCAAGTCCAGTATAATTAAAAAATTACTTACTTTTTAGTTAATCGCGAAAAGAAGAACACCATTTTGATTTGTCTTTCAGTTCACAGCTCCAATTGTATTTTCTGTAACAAAAGACAATGTATTTTTAATTAACTTTATGAACGACGAACCAGAAATTAAACTCGGTACATCAGATGAAGTTTGTTTATCTTCTTCTGCCTGGCTTTTTTTATCCTGGCTTTTGTCAGGGTCCTCAGTTATATAATTAGCAATTGCATAAAGAAAACTACAGTTGTTATAGCTAGTTCACACAGAAACTCTTTACAGGATCCGTTTTTATATTGGTTATGGCGCCTGTAGTTGTTTATGCAAGTTCACACGACAGTATTCCGAATCCAATAAAAAATACTGGATCCGTTATTTTTAACGTATACTGTCTGCCAGATGCGACGCACTTGCCATTTGTTTAACTGATCCGTCGGTACAGATGTGTACAACACATTCAGTACGGATCCGCTGTGTGAACGGGCGGTTGATTGAGGACTGAACTACTATTGCAAAAGTCATGAACTTTTGGAAAACGCGCCAGTAATTTTATATTTTTCATTAGGTACATCTGACGCCTGTTTTTCTCGGAGACAATTAGGTAGAGGTGTATATCTGTGTTCATAGAAACACTGTCGGGCTTAATTCCGAACCCCGGGCGGGTACCGAGAATTTTCTGACGGAAAACCAATGGTTCGACTCGAGCTGCGTATTAACAAGCTCGACAGCGTCGAATAATGAAATGAGTTATTTTAAATCCGGAAAATTCGTTGAAATTAAACTTCTATTTTCGTGATTTTAACGATTATTGAGCGAGCTATGAATAATCATAGCTTTTCATCATCTTTTTATCCAGTTTAACCTGTTCTGCCTAGCCTTTTCCCAACTATGTTGGGGTCAGCTTACAGTCTAACCAGATGCAGCTGAATACCAGTATTTTACACGGAGCGACTGCCATCAGATCTCCTCAACCCAGTTACTGGGCAATGTCGATATTCTAATGTTAGACCGGTTGTCAAACTTTCGGTTCCCGTAACGACTGTCATAAAACAACTGACAACTGGTCTAACCTTAGGATATCGTGATTACCTACCCAGTAACTGGGTTGCGGAGGTCTGATGGCAGTCGCTCCATGTAAAATACTGGTATTCAGTCGCATCTGGTTAGACTGGAAGCTGACCCCAACATAGTTGGGAAAAGGCTAGGCAGAACGAACAAGAACACTATTGTGTAAGTACACAAGTGGGTATAATAGTTGGTACCTAGGTATAGTTTTTCACGTGTGAAGAAAGCTGGTACGAATATAGCGCTGGCAATACATCAATTATTTATTCAGGTAACGACTCTTTAAGAGCACCTTACACCAATTGTTACACACTTCGATCAATAATAGTACACACAGCTGTTATTTGTTTTTAGAATAAATAATGTATATTTTATAATAATATTGGCAGTTGCATGGCAACAAACTTATTATTTTAACTAACCGTGAGCCCAAAGGAATTTCCCATCGGATCCATTTAACCCACTTAGGGGATGAATTTTCGAAAATCCTTTCTTAGTGCTCACCTACCTTACATAAGGAATTTCTGTGCAAAATTTCATGTTAGTAGCTTAAAAAACGACGCACTTCCATATAAACTTTCACCCCCTACTTTACCCCCTCAGGGGGTGAAATTTCAAAAATCCTTTCTTAATGTGCACCTACGTTACATAGGGAAGTTCTGTGCAAAACTTCATGCTTCTAACTTCAAAAATGGCAAACTTCCATACAAATGTTCACCCCCTATTTAAACCCCTTAGGGGATGAATTTTAAAAAATCCTTTCACAATGCTCACCTACGTTGTATAAGGAACTCGTGTGCACAATTTCATGCTTCTAAACCCACTGGTTTAAGCTGTGCGTTGTCCGTAAGTCCGAGAGTTAAGATTTATTAAGAACCTAGAAGATAGCCTAATTAATGAACTCAGTCTATTTCGATGTTGAAGTGAAAGTGAAAGAAATAGGTGGAAAATAGGACAGCTGCTTAATATCCCGCTATAGGCTGGATAAATCGCTTCACCTTAGACCTATTACGCCTATTGCAATCCAATAGGCCTAGCACGAATACGTTAATGTGAGTGAATTTTGAATTGGAAATAACTCGTATTGCACATACTATTTAATTAAATTGAATACTTTATTTATATTGTTGAGCTCCCTAAAATAAGGTATGAGCTACGCGATGACTGATGCATGCGTGCCGTCAGTTAGGACAGGTCAACTCACACCTGCTATAGCACTTTACTAAAAAAGCCATTCCAGACGTTGCCCTACATTGTTACACTCGCATAGTTTTTATACCACAATGTCTGGACTTTAAAAGAGACCTTGATCTCTGAGTTTGTTTCGGCTTTTCTTCTCAGAGCTAGTCAGAAAATGCCGGCGCCATCTTAAATAAAACATTACATTGACTTGTAAAAGTGTCTGTAACAGATTTATTTACAGAAATAAAAATCGTTTATCATTTATATCTATGTATGATACAAATTGTGCATGTGGCAACAAAATAAACCAAAATGTTAAAGGACAGTTGCATTTTCGATTCAAAATTCGCTTACATTTACGATAAATGTCAAACGTTTGTGCTAGGTCTATAAAAGGGAGTTACGAGGTAACCATGACCCATGGTCACCACGCTGACCGACAGGCTCGTTTTGCAGCGTTTATGATTGCTTGATGATGTAAAATCCCGTTTTCCATTTTGTACAGTAGGGGAATAAAAATGTTATACACTTTAAGGTCTATTTTTGCTTGCACAGTAAGAATTACACGACGAACTATTTTATCGACTACGTATTGCCAACAATATACAAGGTTAGTCGGAAAGGGGGTACTAAGCCGAAAGGGTGTTAAATTATCCATAATATTAGATGACTTTTGTTCTATAACTTTCCGCAAAACTCAATAGTTTAAGAGAAATAGCTGTTCATAGATTTCATAAAAAATACGCTAAATTCTATCTATCCTCAGCTATGATCAGCTGTGTTTACATTTTAGGTCATATTTGGAGTCATAGATTAGAAACTCCATTTTCTGAATTCGTAACTAAATCAGGAATGAAGAATTTTTAAAAAAACTAAAATAAAAATCATTTTGCATTGATTTTTTTTGTCAAATTTTGAAATTTTAACACTTTCTTTAAAACAATCATCAGTGATACATTAATTGGCCCGCGGCTTAGTCCCTTTCCGACTAACCTTGTAGAAATGAAAATACAGTATTTTTTGACAGGATATTATGGTGACATGGTGACAGACACAAGTAATGACAATTATTTAATCATCGATTTCATAGATGTCGTGATTTTTACAACAAAACTCTTTAAATCAAATCAAAAACATTATATGGCATTACTACGTCATATGGAGGCAAAAGGCAATTTTGATCTTTGCTACCAAATAATTAAACACAATTTTCCATGTATTGGTCTGTTCCGTTCAATAGTTTGAAAAGGTAACATGTGCCCGCGATGTGGGAAAGGAATGAATTTGAAAACTGACGAACCTTATCATTCCCCGACGGTAATATGACTTAGTGTCAATTAAACCATAAGGATAGTTCTAATAACATGGATACCATTTCTTGATCGCAAAGTCCGTTTGCCAAATATCCAATAACTAGTTCTGTTCTGCCTAGCCTATTCCCAACTATGTTGCGGTCAGCTTTCAGTCTAACCAGATCCGACTGAATATCAGTATTTTACACGGAGCGACTGCCATCAGACCTCCGCAACCCAGTTACTGGGCAATGCCGATATCCTGAGGTTAGACGAATTGTCAGACTTTCAGGCTTCTGACTTCCCGTAACGACTGTCATACGTATTCGTATGACACCCGGGACCGACTGTTTAACGTGCTCTCCGAGGCACGGAGGGGGTCTCGATGTGTAACGAACGGTCATCCATCTATGGACTGACCGCGACAAGTGCAGCTTAACCTTGCAAATCGTATGATTCGCGTGGTTGGTACCTAATTAGCCACGAGCCCCTCAAAGATCCAATAACTGGTAGGCTTAATATGCAAAATGTAACAAAAACCTGATATATGAGAATTTAATGACTTGAACAAGGAAATAATTATGTGTTAAAAATGTCAGTAGTGGTCAACTGGTCACCAGCATTCAAAAGGTTGACTTTATTTATAAATTATAATTATATTTGACCCTCCAGATGGATAGATTGGCGATCGTAATATGATGCTAATAGCTGACAGGAGAACACTGCTGCCCACCCTCTTGTTACAGCTAGTTCACGCAGAAACATTTTACATAGTTCTATTCATGTCACTCATGACAAATGTGTTATCTAATCAAAATATTATGTTCTATATTATATTTTTTCCGCCTCTTCAGTTATTGTTTGCGGCGGGAAAACACGACCATATGACGTCATAGTCAGCTGTTTATACCTTCAGTTAAAAATTACGCACTTACGAAATGTTATCAACAATATATAGGAATACTGAAGGCCTTGATATCAAATGTACCTTATGACAAAATACGATAGATAAAATTCATGTTATGAATTCACGATTTGGTTCCGAAAAATAAAACCGACTTCAAATTGTCTATCTCCGAAGTTCTTCATCAGATCTTCACCAAATTTAAATGGGACCACTTTGAAAGAATATTCTTTCAAACAAAAAAATAATCATTAAAATCGGTTCCCAATTAGCAAAGATATCGCGGAACAAACATACAAAAAAAACATACAGTCGAATTGAGAACCTCCTCCTTTTTTGAAGGTCGGTTTAAAATAATAATGACAGTGTTGTTCTGCCTAGCCTTTTCCCAACTATGTTGGAGTCAGCTTCCAGTCTAACCAGTAACCAGATGCGGCTGAATACCGGTATTTTACACGGAGCGACTGCCATCAGACCTCAGTTATTGGGCAATGCCTGTAACTTGAGGTTAGACCGTTTGGCTTACCAATGGTAGCATTGTGTTTTACCAAACTGGATATATAACTAGACTCGTAAAGTGCTTATTACACTCTTCGATATTTAGGAAATCTAATTAGGAAATCGGAAGGTGTGGATGGAGTTAGAGAGTTAGACAGTTAGGAGTCCGATTTAGGAAGGTCCCGATCGAATGTTCCTAAATCGTTTACGATTTAGGACAGTGTTGCCAACTCGGATTTTGAAAAAGGCATAGGCCAGAATAGTATATTAAGTGCTTATTACACTATTCAATTTGTAGGAAATCTAATTAGGAAATCGAAAGATGTAATTGAAGTTATATAATGTATATTATATAATGTAACAAATTGAAGGTATCGATTTAATTTAAAGCTTATTTTCTTCTTTTTAGACCATTTAAATAAAAGCTTGTTTTAAAAATGTTTTTTTTACTATTAATTTATTTTGTATTTTTTAGTAGGTATATCATGTTGAAACTTAGAACGGTCTTTCATATGTGAACGCGTGTACAACATTTCAAGTTAAATAAAACATACAAACATTGCAAGTTAAATAAAAGCTTGTAAAAAATAAATGTGTATATTTTTTTTCCCTGAATTTCTCAAAAGTACCTACTACATTTCTGCATCATTTTTGGGAAAAATACTATCTATATTTGTTTAAAAAAAAGGTGGCAACCCTTTCGATTTAGAATTCAATTTAGTGTGCTTCTAACTTCCTAGTTAGAGTGTTCCTAATTATATTTCCTAAATATCGAAGAGTGTAATAAGCACTTATGCTAATGCTACCTGTGATATCTACTTCCATATGGGAGGGTCTTTAATGCCAAGATATGAGGTCTTTGCATCATTATGGGTAAAGGTACAAGTCTTAATTTGTTACCAATAACGCTCGGTAAATCTTAGGAATCGGCTATTAGAGAGACGAACACGTCAGTAATGTCGATTAGACGATGTTTAACTCTGCCTGGCTGCTTGCTTGTTATCTTATACCTTTAAACGAGCAATTCTTGTATATATATATATATAATTTGAATCTCGGAAACGGCTCCAACGATTTTCATGAAATTTAGTATCCAGGGGGTTTCGGGGGCGATAAATCGATCTAGCTAGGTTTCATTTTTAGAAAACGTCGTTTTATCCGTGTTTTCAGGCAATGAAAAACTGCTACAATATCATTAGAATATGAAGCTAAATTTCGCCGCTTTCTACAAGGTTAAAATAGCTCAAGTGGGTAATCGGGCGGTCCCGAATTCAAGAGTCCAGGCGATTATTTTCCCCCTTTATTTTCAAGTTCCTTCTTTTTCTTCTTTTTCCCTTTTTTTTCTTTCCAAAAACACGATTTACCAAAAAAAAACCGAGCAAAGCTCGGTCCTCCAGGTACTATTCATAATTAGCCGTGATTATTATTTAGGTATTTGTAAATATGATCCCGATTTCTAAGTACAAAACATTGAAAATAAATAAAAGCCGACAAATGGGTCACACAACACATCAACTCACATGTGATAATATAATATAGGTAACATCACGCCTGTATTCCCCAAAGGGTAGGGCAGAGATGTATAGTAACACCCTCATTTCGCCTTGATGTCTGTTATTTAGACAGTTCACAAAGTTGACTGCCTTATGGGTTTAGTGGCCGCAAGCGTGAAGCTGAGCATTGGGTCCTGGGTTCGATTCCCAGGTCGGGCAAAGTGATATTGGGTTTTTCCATTAGGAATTTCTCATTACCAGCCCGGAGTCTGGATTTGTGCCAGTTTAATGGCAATAATCTCGCCCTCTATTAGGTACGTGGGACTTAAACATAACTTGCTTAACGAGGGTGTTACTAAAACACCTCTGCCTAATCCTTCGGAGAATACAAAGCGTGATATTATGTTCACAAAGTTTCCGTTATAAAACCAGTTATTTCACAATAATAAAAATAATCTAAATATGTGTGGAAAACTAATTACTAGACATGAGTTGTACAAAGTTTCCATATCTACTAACCGATTTTAATTGGCTTCACTTCGTAGGTATTTTGGTTTGATTCAAATCTTGCAACAGATTTTTCAACTAATCTGTGCACATAAATTTAATGCTCAAGACAATAGAACATTATAGCATTGATAGCCTAGTGGCGTGACCGTCGAACTGCCAAGTCATAGGTCTCTAGTTCGAACCCAAGGCATGCACCTCTAACTTTTCGGATTCATGTGCGTATTGTAAAATTATGACTTGATTAAAAACGGTGATGGAAAACATCGCGAGGAAACCGGCATGCCTGAGAGATATTTCTCGACGGCATGTGAAGCCAAGTCAGAGCCAAGTCACTAACCATACGAAAAGAAGAAGACAATATTATAATAATTTCAACCTTCAATCGTCAAATCCTGATGCTGCAAGATAAAACCGTTTAACTTAAAAGTTGATGTGACATCACCTCATCGGTAACATCACCTCAGTGCCCAGGGTGAGCCCAACGTAGTTATCTACTTAAGTATTGTCAATCGTGGAGGCTTATTTAATGCACCCAATTTTGTTGGGGTTTTGGCGAAATGAGGGTGTTACTATACACCTCTGCCTAACCCGTCGGGGAATACAGGCGTGATGTTATGTTATGTTGGAATGAAGATCTAGGTAGTCTAAGGACAGTCTATCATGTTTTTTAAATGTATTACCTACTCCTTCAACACCGAGAGGACTGCACACACAGGAGACAAAGTTGGAAAGTCTCATGTGTCTGGAATTTCACTGCCCTTCAAACCGGAACACAAGCAATGCTGCTTGGCGGCAGATATAGGTAAGGTGGTAATACCTAGATATTTCGCCGATCGAACTCGTTCACAAGGAGCTCTACTACTATACGTCTTTCCAACGACAATCTCTCTACAAGGTTAGTCAGAAAGGGGGTACTAAGCCGAAAGAGTGTTAAAGTAATAATGAATAACTTTTGTTCTACAACTGTCCCCAAAAGTCATTAGTTTAAGAGAAATAGCTGTTCAAAGATTTCATAAAAAATATGCTAAATTCTATCTATCCTCAGCTATGATCAGCTGTGTTTACATTTTAGGTCATATTTGGGGTCACAGATTAGAAGTCCCATTTTCTGAATTCGTAACTAAAGCAGGGATCAAGAATATTTGAAAAACAAAATAATAAATCAATTTGCTTGGATTTTCTTTTTATCGAATTTTGAAATTTTAACACTTTTTCTATAACAATCATCTACACTAATATTATAAAGAGGAAAGATTTGTATTTTTGTATGTAACGAATAAACTTAAAAACTACTAGACCGATTTCAAAAATTCTTTTGCCGTTAGAAAGCTACATTATCACTGAGTAACATAGGCTATATTTAATACTGGAATAAAACTTCTTACGCGGGCGGAGCCGTGAGGAAACAGCTAGTCAGTGATACATTAAGTGGCCCGCGGCCCCTTCTCTGACTAACCTTGTATATTAGTCTGCAGATAACATAATATTATGTGCATCTCCCTTGTATATTCGAATTCAAATTATATTTATTGTGGGCATATGTTAGTTACAGGTCTTAACAATAAATTAAAGTTCCAATATGTCCTGCCTAATAGGCATACAATAATTATGTAGGTATTGGCATTCAATTTAAAATTATTTGACATGTCAAATTTAGTTATTATAAATGTCAAAATACAGTGAAACTAATACATGGTAAACAATTCAATCAATAGTTCAAGAAATCTTGGATCGTGTAGTATGCTTTATCAATTAAAAAGTTTCGTAATTTATGTTTAAATACTGGAAGTTCCTTAGTGTTCAGAATGTCAATAGGTATTTTGTTGTATATTTTTGATGCAATGCCAAATAAGCTTTTGTTAAATAGAGCCGTTTTATGTGGTACATTAGAAATTTTTAACAAATATGTTTTCGATTTGAGTTTATCAAATAGATTTTCATTTGTTTTTATAAATACGGCTACTTCATAAATGTAAATTGCAGGAAAGGTCAATATTTTAAATTCTTTGAAATATGGTTCACATGAATCTGGAACACGGATACCAGCCATTCGTCAAGGTATTTTCGAAGAAAATCTGATTACTCTTGGAGACTGACTGGCGGCCGATTCCTATGATTGACGGAGCGTTATTGGTTTAAATTAAGACCCTTGTATATTCCCAATAATAAAGCAAAGACCCCATAGCTTTGCATAGTGGACCCTCCCATACTTTAGTAGTTATCACAGGAATTTGCTTACGAGTCTATTTATACCTTAGCCCAGTTTGGCAATTATTTTTTTACCATTGGTAAGCAAAATGATTCATTTTTGTTATTCAACTTAATCTTCTTTATCTTTACTTAGTATAAAACAAAGTCGTTCCCGCTGTCTGTACGCTTAGATCTTTCAAACTACGCAACGGATTTTAATGCAGTTTTCAGCAATAGATAGAGTGATTTAAGAGGAAGGTTTAAATTCCCCACATTAGTATCTACATTACACCCGTGCGAAGCCGGAGCGGATCGCTGGTGCACTATAAAATTATCATAATAATTTTGTCGAAATGAATGCGATACATTTGATTACAACCCCATTTTACTATTATTTTATTTTTAGTATTACACGGGACTAGGGTTGCCAGGCCCAAAAATATAAAAGCCGGACACAGATTCATATTTACCCGGACATTTTGCCCTGAAAGCCTGACACATTGGTTTTTAAAAGAAAAAAAACAGTCGCTCGCTCGTTTTCTTTCGGTATCTTTTGGCGGGGCGGGGTTGAAAAGCCGGACAGGCCGGGCTTCTATATATTTGGCCGGACACGACTTTAAAAAGCCGGACATCTGGCAACCCTACAAGGGACGGATATATTTGCCCAAACCTTAACTTAGCGTACTTTATCCAACCCGATGATCCCATCATCCTCCTTCAAGAGAGTAGTAGGGAAACCAGTACCAACAGAAAATACAGATACAAATACCGACCGCGATTCCGGCCCCGCCGCCGAAGCCCACCGCGTCCCCCTTGTAACATCACAGCCCGACCCTTGCTCGACGAGCCAGCCCGCGAAGCTGAGCCTGTAGCTTTAAAACAGCCCCTAAATAATTCAACCCAGCCCGACCCTAGCTACCCCCTCCCTCAATGACGCACTAAGCCGAGGCCCGAACCCCACAGGGGGTGCCCTTAGTGACCGTTCATTTAATAAATATCCTTAGTTTGTAACCCCTGGCTGGGGGTCTTAAAGTCATCTTCGACCACCACAGGATTGTCCGGTTAAGCAGTGTCAACTTCAAGCGAGTTGTTGCACTGCGAATGGCCATACAAAAAAAAATTGCGTTCTTTAGGCGAAACGAAACCCTTTGATTGAAATATACATGTTATGACATGACATCATGTATTATAATCGAAGAGTAATTAAAATAGCGCTTAAAAAAAAACAATGACAATGATTGTTGACTCAGACCATGACTCATACGACACACCAGATTATTTTCTAGAATTAGATCATTTCTAATTAATATCATTTAAAATACTAAAGTGTAGTTTTGTTGTTCAAAGCATTATAATTAGTATTTATTAATAGTAAACCTTTGCACCCGGATTTAAGCGAAACGATAGCGTTCTAAAGTTGGCAGTAATTAGTTTTTCTCGCATTCTCTTATCAGTATGGAATATTTGAGATTTATTTTTGAACTCAGCAATATTTATATTATTAATATTATTGACACGTCTTGTATTTATATCATTCTTCAATATAACATTATACGTTCATGCCTAAAGTATTTCCTATGGACCAAATAGCGCCGACGAGGCCCATGCTCCTATAAAATGGAGAGCCTTAGCACACTCTTATTATTTGAAAAAGGGTCATGTCATAAATTATGTTTTGGTGTCACAATAATTTCAAGAGTGGTTCGGAGAGCACGTTAAACAGTCGATCCCGGGTGTCATATGAATATCTATGACAGTCGTTACGGAAAGTCAGAAGCCCGAAAGTCTGACAACTGGTCTAACCTTAGGATATCGGCACTCGTTCTGTGTAAAATACAGGTATTCAGCCCTATCTGGTTAGACTGGAAGCTGACCCCAACATAGTTGGGAAAAGGTTAGGCAAAACAGAACAATAATTTCAAGAGTGGGCGAAGATATAATAGTACATTACTGCCGCGGTCTGTAATGACTACGTTGCTGGCAGCACTGATGATGGCCGAAAGCGCAGTGTAGCGCAGCTCGAGGCCATCACAGCGCGGTCAGCATTGCAGCTCTTGATGGATAAGCTGTAATAAAGGCCGAGACCGAAGGTCGAGGCCTTTATAGCGCGGACAGCAAGGGCTGCAATGATGACCAAGCTTGAAGGCCGAGAGCGCAGTTAAACAAAGCTCGAGGCCATCATAGCGTGGCCAGCAGCGCAGTCATTGTGAACCAAGGCTTGTATAGTGCTTTACTCAAACAATGCGAGTAATTTAAATAAAACCAGCTTAGTATAGAAATAATTTATTTAAAGTAACGATTTGTTTCTTCCCCGGGCTTTAGATTTTTTTTTAAATTGTCTTTAATGATTATACTGCCTGTACCTATACAGCCAAATTCTGAATAAAAACTTTTTGCACCAGACTATTTTTGAAACAAAACTTGAAAATAATGGATTTTCAAAGGAAATTGCTGGTGGCTAAAACACACCAGCAATGAAATTCCATACAACTTTACTGGCGCCTATTCAAGTAGCGCGGAAAGGTCGACTTTGCTCACAGAATGTTATCAAAATAATGACCACATTACAAGCATTTTTGAGTAAATATATTATATTTCAAGTGGATATATAAAGTTTCTCCTGTACTTAATTTTTTTCAAAATAAGAAAACCAAACGCGGTGGAACAATGACTTTACCGCTTTCGATTTTGTTTTACTTCATATTGTAAGTACTTCATGAAATACTGGCCAACTCAAGGCATTAAAAAAGGCGAGAAGTCTAAACACGATTTATCACTTCATCATCCGATATTAAGATATCCTAAGAGAACTATTTGGTGAAGAAGCACTCAGCTTTCACTAGGCTGGTACTTGTGCTGGTACTTTAGTGATAATATGGTACACTTGGGAGTACCAACACACGGGTTTTGCATCGGGAGTAAATATACATACTTTGAATGCTTTTAAAAGATAATAGAGTAAAGAGTGGGTTGTCTATGGTATATCTACATTTTTTATTGGTAATGGTATAACTAGGCAATGTTAAAAAAATACGGGCCCTTTTTATCATTTTATAATGTAAAGATTATTTAATTATATACTGTGTTTTCATAAAATATACATATAATTTACTATTGTGTGGTGAGCAGTAAGCACCAGATATGCACCGTTGAAGGAACGTGCTACCCATTATTATGTTAAACTATTTGTTCTGTGTGTTGTTACACGGTACAATCGTTCAAGGTGTCTGTCTGAATAAATGAAACTACCAGAGAACATGAAAATGTAAAGATTTTACTCACAATATTTTTGAGATTTTTCAGAGATAATAAAGGTGGAGCGTCTTGGAAAAATACCGGAACAACTGTTAAAAACATAACTTCAATGAGCCAATTTTTTTTAAGCTTACTCATCTAAATATTAAATGTCCAATGACCTATATTATTTATTCATTGTTTGTTTGTTTAATAAACAATGACTTACTCGCAATCACAATAGCTTTCGTTTTGACAACATAACAATATTCATTGCTTGGTGCATAGGTAGTTATCGAGATGACGGATTGTTTAAACATATGGTGCAATAGACAACTCATTAATCTGTGATAGACAATTGGACATTGTTGAACTGTCAAAATTAAAGCAAAAATTAAAACAGCTAAAGACGGGTAGGGGGGGGGAGGCATATAAATTGCACTTTTTTTTGTAAACTATCTATTTTCAGGTTTGTCAATTTGACGTTCGTGTACGATTTGGGGAGGGGGGGGGGGGGGGCATGACCCCTACGACCCAGCCCTCGGACCGCAACTGGGCGCAGGTCAGGCATAGGTCGTGTGATTGAAAGAAAATTCTCGGGATTGTGTACCTACCAATAGCTTCTATAATTATTGCCAAAACGACGAAACATGGAAAGAACAAAACATCTTGCCCAGCCTTTTGTAGAATACTGGCGAAATACTGGTATTACTCCTTTTTTATAATAAACTAGCGACCCGCCCCGGCTTCGCATGGGTGCAATATATATATTAATGTGGGGAATATAAACCTCCCTCTTGAATCACTCTATCTATTGCTGAAAACTGCATTGAAATCCGTTGCGTAGTTTAAAAGATCTAAACGTACAGACAGCGGGCGCGACTTTGTTTTATACTAAGTATTTAAAGATCCTGAGCAAAGTCACGGCACAAATAAATAGTGAAACCATTTCTAGAAATGACAATCAAAACAATGTTCATAGATAATATAAAGTTGCAGTAACTACTTATTGTTATTAACAACATGGCATACGTCACTGGGCAGAGATAATAGAGTGTGTGGCTTCTGGACTTGATTACATCATGCTGTTGTTGATAACTTGATTTGATTGCCGTCGGGTCCGGGTCTCTCGGAGGCTCGCCCTATTGACTAATCAGTGATATGGTCGTAGTGATATTTTTTAAGAGAAGATTTTTGTTCGTATTTCTCGAGCCATAGTTACAGGGCTTTGGTAAATCTTTACATAGGTAGTATAAAACAACGTCGCTCCCGCTGTCTGTCTGTCCCTATGTAAGTATGCTTAGATCTTTAAAACTACGCAACGGATTTTGATGCGGTTTTTTTTAATAGATAGAGTGATTCAAGAGGAGGGTTCATATGCCCCACATTAGTATCTACATTGCATCCGTGCGAAGCCGGGGCGGGTCGCTAGTATTCTTGTAATCGGAATAGCCTGAAAACCACCCGACGACAGCCCGGTAAATTATACAATGGTATTGGTAATGGCGGATTCACTATTTGCTTTTCGCTCACACAGAACGTGCGTAAGCGAGATGCAAATAATAACATCTGTAGTAGTAGGATCGCCACCATTTTCAATCCCATTCTTAATGTAATCGGGTTGTACAAAAATTAATATCGATACCTTAGTTCCAATGTGTAATGATTTAGAAACTGGTTCTTATAAGATAATTTGAAAATTAAATGACTCGTAATTCTTTTGCCAGTGTATTTTTTTATTACTTATTATTGAATTAATCTGAAATGTAAATGGTATCCACGGACCATCAAGTGTCACTAGTAATTTAATTTTCAAATTAAGAACCTGTTTTTGAATTATTACACTTTAAGGTCAAAGCACATTATCAACTCGGAAAGGGATGGTCACCGTATCGCCTTTCACCTCGCCGTCAAACAGGCGTCAACCTAACGTAAGCACGTAACCAAAGCGGATCAGCAGCTCCGATACGTCGACTCGGCTACGGCTAGGCGACGCCGTGCTTACGGCTCGCAGTAACAGTAGTGTGCTGCAGGCAGGCCGCGGGAGGGGTGAGAGGGGCGAGGGTGGACGAAGAGACGTAAACTCGGGTACGGAGAGACGTAAGCGCGGGGACGACGAGCCGTAAGCGCGGGAACTGCAAGTAGACCACGCATCGCACCGCGGTTCGTGAGGTTGTCCCGAGGCGAGGCGATTACCTTACGATTCCGATTAGTGTGCGTTGCAGAAGGGAGTTTCATACAAAGAATACTGAACGGCTCGAGTTGATACGGTGACGATCCCTTTCCGAGTTGATATGTGTGCTTTGACCTTTAGAACTCAGGTAGGTATACGATTATTGAGAAAAGTGTTGGCCACTCTATCAAACAACACGAACTATCCTTGAATGGTGGTATGGAAACAAACGTAGAATAAAGTTTGAAAAATTGAAATAAGACATCCAATTTGTTTGTAGTTTTTCTTTACAATGCTTGTTAACGATATCTATTCTAGAATTTTCCAGCACAAGAACAGGTTCCATATTCCTTTAAAAGAACTCCAAGTAAACAAGTTCCGTGAACTACGGTATTTTAGCTTTATGTGTGTACCAGTTTTTGCGTGGAGCGACTGTGGTCTGAGCAGTTCCACCACGCGAGTTCTGCGTATAAGAAAACCAGATTTTCGTTATATGATGTGTCACAGTTGACATATTTATAATGTTGGCAAGATTCAATAAATTTTATTCAGTATTGTTTACGTCATTGGCGCAGTGGTTGAGCGCTTTGTTTGCTGCCTACGGGTCACGAGTTCAGGTCAGCGCACTGGACAAATATTTGTATCGTTGTCCGTAAACATCCACGATACAAAAATATCTTAGTGTGAGATACAGTTTAACTTGGGTAAGTAATTAAAAAAAGAAATATAATTACAGCCTTTTACATTAATTGCGTCATCCTTCTCATAAGAATTTAAGTAACTTTACGATAAACTTAATTCTGACTTTTCGAATTCATGTGCTGATCAGAATTTGATGATCACTTGCGTTAACGGTCAAGGAAAAACATCGTGCGGAAAGCTGTACACCTGCGAGGGCTCCATAAAATTCTCGATGGTGTGTGTAGTCTGCTAACCCGCACCAGGCCAGCGTGGTGGACTAAGACCTAAACCCTTCCCATTCTGAAATGAGGCCCGTGCCCAGCAGTGGGACAGTAATGGGATAATTTTGTATGTTACGATACTTCCGGAAGAGATGAAGTGGAGTCTTACAACGTTGGAACCTGACCTATTTCATAAAAAGTCTATACGCTACGTACATAACGGTACCAAAAATCCCGCGCCGCCTGCTTTATGGTACCTATGCGGTCAAGAAAATGGTCGTTGACGTTGGAAAGGTGATCCATCATTATTAAAACCCAGGTGGAGTATTCAAGACGTATTCATTCCTGCATATGATTTATAGCATAGCATTGCTGCTGCAATTGGTTGTCAGAGAAAATTGTTGTGCTGCGTGCATAATGTTTATTTTCCTAAGATTTTCAAGTTTACTTCAAAGAGCAGATTTTGTATAATCCTTTCTATTTTAATCCGTTTTGTGTACCGTTGTACAGTCAAGATAAAATCTTTAAAAATAATATAGAAGTTATTGAACAATAAAGATCAATGAAACTGTGGATGTCTTATAAATCGAAAACTAGTCATGATAAAATAAAATCGATACCTATCAGAATTCCAGAAAATAATCTGTCTAAGGGCCATATTAGACTATCATAGAAATATGATCAGAGATGTAAGAATAAATTAAAATTATAAGATCGAAAATGGTTTTATAAGCATTCTATGCTAGGGTTCTATTACATGTATCTAGGGTTCAACTTGTAAAGCTTTAACACCGAGCCTGACGGCCAAAGCTTTCACGGCTTTGATTTGCTTGGGAGGGTAGTTGAGGGTCCCTCTTGCCTTTGTATTCTTGGCAATCGATTGCTCCATGTCTCCGGGAGCCAAAACTGGTCGCGATTTATCAATCGGATCGGACATTTTATAAAATTTAATTTTCGCGTATTTTTTTACATTTATAAATTGTTAATTATTTTATTGGTGAGTGCGGTGTGCTATCCTAGCGTTCACAGCGGGAGATTACAATCCATCATTCCTAGCTACAATCGGAGTTGACTACATATCATGGACGTGAACGGTGTTAAAGTCATAGAAGAAGCTAACGGTGCTACGATTTACGTTGTGTCAGAACCGAAGTCCCTAGCAAAACTGAATGAGTGGGTCATGGAACTGCAAGTATACTCCACCAAGAAGAACATGGTTTGTTTTAGTTGTTGGCAATGAGATTGACATGCGTAAATAATTTTGGGACCCAGTGCATAATATCAGCAAGCACATTAGGTCAACCGCGCGACGGGCGCAACGAGTATTCCCAAGGAGGGTTGACGTCAGGCAGGCGGCCGGTCATAAAACAATAAGCCAAAACCTTTAACAACATGGATTTATGAAATACATGTTGTGCCGACCCCACCTAGTGTGGGATAAGGGCAGGAAGAAGAAGAAGATGATCAGAGATGTAAGAGTCATTTTTATATGAAGAATCTATGACGGTATAATAACTACATATAATTCATATTGTCTATGGTTATTGTTAAGGGGTCCTATTTGACAGCAAGCGTACAAATCAAATATGATCATATCCGCGTAAGCTCAAAAATGGCGTTAAAATTACAACGGAAAACGCGGCTAAATCGTTATCCATTTTAATTAAGTATGACGTTTATAATATGATCGTAAGTGTAATATGTATCATTTATATGAACAGCATCATTTAATTATGATCATAGAATTTGACAGATATGAAATCATATTTGTATGATAAATATATGAAAGTGTAATTAGGGCCTAAATACCCTCTTCCTTCAAAATATTTTGAATATGATTCATTCAAAATATATATAAGTAGTAAATCAAATGATTAGTAGCTGCTGTCTATGAAAATGACGTAGTTAGCAATAACTACGCAGTAATAAAAAAAAACAACCACTTCCTTTATCTCCCAAAGATAGGTATTTTAAATTGTAAAACGTAAGAATTTTACATAAAACTTTTATTTCTTTATGAATGAAACTTCTTTGCTTATAAAAATCTCGGAAAGTTGAAAATATTTTTCTTACTTTTTGTTTTCTTGATAGAATGCGCGAAAATAAACAGATTCATTCGGTAGAAACACTTGTGTTAACTTGATGTTCGACATGTTGGAATTTTGAACGGTAATTGTTTTCTTGTTGCAATTAGGAAATCAATTCATAATAAGTATTATTGCTTACACACAAACATACATAAATAATATTGTAGGGTAGTTGACATCTACTCTGACGGTTGCGCAAAGACAACATACCGAACTACAGAAAATAAAAACAACTTCTATCCAATGTTCCTTTTTCAATTTAATATGAATTAAAAACATGCATTTTGAATTATACTTTCAAAGAGCAGAAAATATTGAAGTTAAATACAAATAGAACTGCGGAATCAGTTTCATATCAGCATAATAAAAGCGATATCAGTATTTAGATTGTTTATTTTGAAAACATTACTACGTACAAGATTATTATTATTCTACAATTTCTATCACTGATTGCAGTCTATATTGACGATACCCTTTACGTCATTTTCCATGCACGTTCTATATTTAAATTCAAACCGTTACCAAAGAAAGTCGTCCATTGGCAACAAGAAAAAAAAACAAAAAGAATTGCGACCATAAACAATGGCTTACCTTTGCTCAATTAACGGTCCGCGAATGAAAACCGGATTTCTCGTACACGATGCAATTTCACGCTATTAACGACTTTTATTTTAAAAAAATGCGCAAGACGTGTAGTATGCGGTCGACGCACTAGAGTACTGCGGTAAACACAACGAGATGTTACAATTACTCGGCAGGCATCACTATCAGTGATACGACGTCTACGACGTGATTGTGGTTGCCAAAACGAAGGAGATAGGTCAAGGCGTCGCAGGTGATGACATTATTTCCATGTTGCATTCGCTGATTTGCATAGGAGACGGATGTTACAATAAGTTAATAATAAAAGAATGTAAGTACGTAAGATATGAAATAAAAAAAATGTATATTAATTCCTTTGCTTTTTTCCTTTTTCGAAGTGAAAAATGAACGGAAAGATGAATTTATTTTTCTTTACAAAACTGTTTATGTTAAGAAATAATTATTTTAATAAAATAATTATTATTTTGACACGACAGATGTAGTGTCTTCTCCCTGAAAGAATGAATATTGAAATATGAATAGCACACGTCTTGACAAAACATTATCTTCGGCTAATGTCAACATATTCATGGCCAAAATAAAATGAACATTTTATTTAGATACAATTCAGTTATTTGAATACCTACTTAAAATTTTGATAGGTAGGTATTATGTAACACATAACATCACGCCTTGTATTCCCCGAAGGGTTCGGCAGAGGTGTTTTTAGTACACTCTCGTGTCATGTAACTAAATGTAAAAATATTATTAAAAAAATCTTGTATATGGTTTCTTTCAGATTAAATTTTTGTTTTATATACTACATATTATTATAGCTACACAAAGTTCGTGTTTTATTCTAAGGGACTCGTGGGTAATTAATGACCGCGCGGATCATACGATTAACAGCTGCGCTTGCCGCGATCAGTCCATGGATGGGTGACCGTTCATGACACATCGAGAGATTTTACCCGTATCTCAGAGAGCACTTTAAACCGTCGGTCCCGGATGTCATACGAATACCTATGACAGTCGTTACGGGTTATCAGAAGCCCAAAAGTCTGACAACCGGTCTAACCTTATGATATCGGCATTCCCAAGTGACTGCATTGCGGAAGTCTGCTAGCAGTCGCTCCGTGTAAAATATTGGTATTCAGCCGCATCTGGCTAGACTGGAAGCTTACCGCAACATAGTTGGGAAAAGGCTAGGCAGAACATTCTGAGAGTAAAAAAATACATCCATGTCCAAGCAACGGAGGTTTGTTGAAGTAGAAACTACAGCACCTTTCCAAAAAAACAAACAGATTTATTTTCTTCTTCTTCCTGCCCTTATCCCAAACTAGGTGAGGTTAATTTCATAAATCCATGTTGTTAGAAGTTTTGGCTTATTGTTTTATGACCGACAGCCTGTCTGACATCAACCCTCCTTAGTAATACTCGTTGCGCTGTCGCGCGGGTGACCCAATATGCTTGCTGATATGCACTGGGTCCCAAAATGATATGCTTGTCAATCTTATTGCTGACAACTAAGCAGACTATGTTCTTCTTCGTGGAGTATACTTGAAGTTCCTCGACTCACCATTCAGTTTTGCTAGGGACTTTGGTTCTGACATATCGTAACTAATATACCACGGTGAGCGTCTCTGTAAAAACTTGATGTCAATGTTCTGTATCGCTCCTAGGTTTATACTAGAAATAAAAAAAACATCGCCAGTAACTGAAAATTCTAGACATATTTTTTGGACGTCCAAACTATTCTTAATGAGAAATCGGTTTATATAATTGACGGTGGTAATTTACCCATATAGGCTGGTAAAGATAGGCGATGTGTTAGCAAGCAACCTACCGCTATCACTACAAAGGTACAATGCGCGACAAATACAAGACCCAAGATGGCGTCGACTGCCAAACTTGAGCCCTCTTATTACGAGAGATGGACTAAGAAAAACCTCGGTTTTAAAATACCTCCATCTCTTTTTGTTATATGACGTTAGCAAGTGATGGGTATATTATAAATCTGGGTTTACCTTAGTCGTGGTTTAAACCACTTTTTGTAATAAGCGCCGAGGGGTTTACTAGTAGCCACTGAAGAGTTCCACTATCCACGTTATAGCTCCATCATCAGACCCTGAACACCAAGTGCAATCTATTGGACTCATCAAAACGAATCATATGACCCGAACCTCACATAGGTCACGCAGTCGACGCCATCTTGGTTCTACTTATTTGACACGTCGTGTACTCCTATCTCAACTATTTTAGTTCGAATCGAATTCAAAACGTAAGACAGTTTTATATTCACCACACACTTGCGTCATGGATACAGAGAAAAATACCAACAAACAGATATTCCATAAGATATTTGTATTTTTCAATAGTTTCCAATACCAAAGGTATGTATTGAAATTCATAAATAACCGTCAACAATGGAAGACATTTTGTAAAGCGCCACCTGGTGGCTCGCACGGCATTGTCGTTTCCACATGCAAAGTGACAATGGATCAAAGAAAATATGAATGTATGTATTTTATATCCCACAATGTTCTTAAAGATGTTTACTGGGTGCTTTATGTAAACGGAGAAATGTCTTAAGCCCCTTATACATTTTGGCGATTAAATGTAAAGGATTCATTTCAGATGGGGTCTAATCGTGTCGTAGGCCAATAATAATGTAACTATTGGGCATATCAAGATATGCCCGGGCACATAAGTTGATCAAGGGCCTCCTAATTGTAACTATTGGGTACATCATGATATGCCCGGGCACGTAGGGTGATCAAGGACCTCTTAATTGACGGCTACAACGCACGATTCGGGCAATATTGCCCTAATGACCACGCTTAATGATCAGATTGTAGTCATCTTTAGAGATAATGGTTTGAACACTAAAGTGACAGATAATGTTCCTACAGATAAATGGAAGCTTTTTTTTTAAATTTCTGTAACTTCGTCGGTACCCACGCTCACCTAATGGTAAGCGCAGACAAGGTCTAAGATGGAGCACACGAATACAAGTAACAAAGATATAGAAGGACTCTTCTATACCTCTCTGGCTCTCACGTACATACGACGGAACACAGTAAACTGCTTGGCTAATCTGTAGGTGGTGGCTAGCCAGCCGGACCGTAAAGATCCTATCACAGGGTTTTGTTGAATCTTACTGCTAGTTCACACAGGAACTGTTTACAAGATTGGGGCACGCCGCGACAGCGGCGGTAAGACCCGTGATGGAGGAGTGGCTGGAGAGGCGTCACGGCGCCCTCAGCTTCCGGCTGACGCAGGTACTCTCGGGACATGGCTGTTTCAGGAAGTACCTGTGTCATATAGGCCGGGAGCAGACGCCCGGTTGTCACCACTGCGACTGCCCCGAGGACACGGCGCTGCACACTTTGCAGGCGTGTCCAACATGGGGGTCGCAGCGCCGCGAACTAGTCGCGGCGATCGGCGGTGAACTCTCGCTTCCGGCCGTGGTTCTGTCCATGGTGGGGAGCGAGACTGCGTGGGAAGCCATCGCCTCTTTTTGCGAGGAGGTGATGGCGACCAAGGAGGTAGCGGAGAGGGAGAGGGAGGCCGCTTCTTCTCTCGCTTCTCGAGCTAGACGAACCGGGCGCTGGAGGGCGCGAGACGATCTCCGGTCACCCTAGTGAGTGGCCTGCGGACGGCGGGTTAGGGGACCCGTCGCCCGACCAGTAACGGGCCCAGGGAGAATGGCGCGCCGTGTTCCGCGCGCGCCTCTCGGAAGGAAGTGGGACAGGGGAGCAATTGCCCCACCACAGGAGAGGTCCACCAGAAGAAGCTGGTGGACCGAGTCCTGCCGGGGTCGCGGTGCATGCAATAGCGAATCCCGTGATCCCGGCCTTAGGTCAGAAGGAGGGTCACCGTGGTGGTTTTAGCCGGTAAGAGTCCGGCACACACCCCCGTCTTCCCCAGACGGGGGATAGCCCATGAGGATTTCCCTACGATAAAAAAAAAGGAACTGTTTACAAGATCCGTTTTAGCGGATCTATTTTTATTTTGGTGGTGGCGCCTGTAGTTGTATGAGCGAGTTCACATACATGACAGTATTCCGAATCCAGTAAAAAATACTGGATCCGTTATTTTTATCGTATCCTGTGTGCCAGATGCGATGCAGCTGCCATTTGTTTAACTGATCCGTCGGTACAGAGGTGAACAACACATCCAGTACCGACGGATCCGTTAAACCGGATCTGCTGTGTGAACGGGCGGTTACAAAACGCGTGTATTCCCAGTGTTCGGTGTGCAAATTTTATATTCTGGGATTTCTAGCTCGTGATACTTATAATTAGTGAAGTTTCAGGCTAGCCACTGCTGTCTATCAACTGAAAGAGTGATTAGTTCTACTGGTGTAATACGGCTAGTGGTGTATGCTATAAACCTGATAATTAAATTCCCTTTGTGACACCCAAGAGGCGAACGCTGATTAGCCGTGGACCATATAGCAATCATGAAGTTTTCATTCGAATTATTATTGTATTCACACTGCCTCATTGTCTAAGTAGTGGTCGCTAGGGCGGCTAGGCGGCTGTCGAGCGCGATGGCCTCGATCCGACTCTCAATTCGGTTTTTTAATAAGTTTTCCTGTAACTGCCTAGTCGGTCTAGTGGTGGCAAGCGCGACTGCTGATCATGAGGTCCTGGGTTCGATCCCCAGGTCGGGCGAAGTGTTATTGGGTTTTTCCATGTGGAATTCCTCAGTAGCAGCTCGGAGTTTGGATTTGTACCCGGTTGATGGGAACAGACTCGCCCTCTATTAAATGGGACTTAAATATAACGGTGAAATAAGGGTGTTACTTACATCTCTGCCCGACCCTTCGGGGAATACAGGCGTGATGTTAGGTGCTTTGTTTATGTTTTCCTGTTAAAAAAATCATAGTGTTTGAAATTATGCTCAAATAATGATAACAATCTTGTCGCTTATTACATGGGATGCAAATCTTCTGCGAAAAGTCAGTGTACAATATCACCTTTTTTAACCCATGTTTATGGATATTGTAGACGGTGCAGTCCATTTGCAGTTCCTAGCCTTTTCCCAATTATGTTGGGGTCAGCTTCTAGTCTAACCAGATGCGGCTAAATACCAATATTTTACACGGGGCGACCAGTGGCAAGCGACAGTCCACTTGCAGTTAACAAATATGAAACGAAATATGATTTACCAAGTGTGACGTTATTAGCCGTTATAGCAGGGATAGTCTAGTGGTGTGACCGTCAGACTGCCAAGTCATAGGTCTCGAGTTCAAACACAAGGCACGCACCTTTGACTTTTTTACGTATTGTAATAATGATCACTTGCTTAAAAACGGTGAAGGAAAACATCGTAAGGAAACCGGCATGCCTGACAGATATTTCTCGACGGCATGTGAAGTCAAGTCAGAGGCTCTAGGGCGGCATAAACTCTGACACCAGTTTAGTCACTAACCACACGAAAAGAAGAAGAGTTGTTATTAGCCGGTATTGGTCGTTATTAGCCGTTACTAGTCGTTATTAGCCGTTAGTTGCGACCTTATTATAGAGTCTTCTTCTTCTTCCTGCCCTTATCCCACACTAGGTGAGGTCGGCACAACATGTATTTCATAAATCCATGTTGTTAGAGGTTTTGGCTTATTGTTTTATGACCGGCCGCCTGCCTGACATCAACCCTCCTTGGGAATACTCGTTGCGCCCGTCGCGCGGTTGACCCAATGTGCTTGCTGATATTATGCACTGGGTCCCAAAATGATATGCATGTCAATCTTATTGCCAACAACTAAACAGACTAGTATGGTCTTCTTGGTGGAGTATACCTACTTGCAGTTTCTTGACCCACTCATTCAGTTTTGCTAGGGACTTCGGTTCTGACACATCGTAAATCGTAGCACCGTTAGCTTCTCTGTAAAAACTTGCTGTTAATGTTCTGTATCGGTCCTGTCCCGCTGTATCCCAAATACCAAGCTTGACTTGAAGCGTGAACGGTGTCAAAACCGTTCACGTCCATGACTTTACATTTGTAGTCAACTCCGATTGTAGCTAGGAATGACGGATTGTAGTCTTCCGTTGTGAACGCTAGGATTATGCCGGATTTATCCACACCGCACTCACCAATAAAATAACTAACAATTTATAAATGTAAAAAAAATAAACGAAAAATAAATTTTATAAAATGTCATATTGATATTCGGTTGCCGGGGCAACCGAAATCAACAAGACTTTATTATAGAGTGACGACTATATTTTTGACATTTGCTCATATTAATTTGTTAGTTTTAAGCAGCTCTGCCATTAAGTGCCTACCAAGATAATACACTGAACACTCTAAGTGGGTAGGTATATCGTTAAATAAATAATGGTTCATTATCTAGATGAGTGCGCCGGTTATTGTTTCATATTTAACGCAGATAACGAGTCCAAAGTGACATTTCTGTAGCGGCTTCCTTAAAAAATCCTGTGTGTAACATTATCATTATTTACTTCTCAATTGGGAGTTATATTTTCATTTCTATAATGCGTTTAAAATGTTGTCGTGAACTGGAGCGTGGGAGGGAAGAGAGGCCTAAGGGACGAAGGTGTACTAATCATGATTATCGCAGAGTACTTACAGAATTTGGTGTTGAAATGACTCTAAATGTGGTCTTGGTTTAAAAGACCTTTAAAAAAATACATCACCATCAACACCCATGTGGGCATGTAATTTAATCATGAAGGCATGACTAAATTATCGACCTCATGGTACCTATTATGTAGATATCTGTTGCTATGCAAGTATTGTGTACACTTCATCATCGTCATCCTGCCCTTATCCCACACTAGATGTGGTCATTCTCCTATATCAGCCGTCATCTCACTACTCAGTCCTTTCTTACCCACATCATCCTTCACACAATTCATCCATCTTTTCTTTGGCCTATCTCTAGTTGTATTTTCATCCACATTCATATTTAGCACTCTTCTAGTGACATTACTTTCTTCCAAGGAAAATAAAATCAAGGTGGTTATACTCATGCCAGTAAAATAGGTTAGTATAGCACGTAACTTGGCAAGAATAAGGAAGAGAATTCCTCTCCTTTCTTTCTTCTAATCAGACATGTTGAAAAATAAATTATGGCAATAACCATAGAATAATGGCAAGCAATAAAGGTGTAATTTTTTTGTTGCACAAGTGTAGATGCGTGAACTTACTCCCATTACGCCAAAACCTTGCCAAGTTACGTGCGACTATAGCTTGTGTACCAAAAAATGCCATAATTATTTTGGCATGCAATGCGCAGCTGTTTGGAGGGGGTGAGCTACCTAAATACTAAATGGCGCGGCTGAATGCGTCCTATAGCTGCAGGCTTGCTTGTAGCTGGCATAATGTGCCAGTAGATGACACACATAAGATACATTTGCAAGTGAAATGTCATGCTACTTAACGACACACTACTGTTTCAATGGCCTACTTATCATGCCTGCAGCTCTTAGCTGCAGCTATAGGTCACGTTCAGTCACGCCATTTGATATGCAGCTCTCACCTACCGCTAAACTGCTACATATTGTAATTATTATATATTCTCCGATTGGGGCGATGCCAACCTGGTCAAGTTCAATGCATCAAAGACCCAGGCGTGTCTATTCTCTGCCAAAAGGAGGCCATTCCAGCTGGCTCCTACTTTTCGAGATGTGTCTATACCGATAACTGACCATCTTGAGCTCTTGGGCGTTACTCTGACGTCGACCCTCAACTTTGGCTCCTATATTGAGTCCAAAGCTCAATTGGCTGCTAAAAAGCTAGGTGTCCTCTCGAAGGTGTGGCGGTACTTCACGTCGGAACAGTTGCTTCAACTATACAAAGCCCAGGTTCGTTCGTGCATGGAGTAATGCTCGCACCTTTGGGATGGCTCAGCCAAATACCAGCTGGAGGCGTTGGAGTCCATTAAGAAGCGTGCCAAGAAGCTCATCAGCAACGACTCCCTTGTTCAGACCAAGCTCCAAAGTCTTGAGCATCGGCGCAAAGTTGCTAGTCTATCGGTTTTTTATCGGACACATTTCGGAGAGTGTGCTTCAGATCTGCATGATCTAATACCCCCCTGCCCTTTTTTCTATCGGACGGCCAGAAACACGAAACAGCGCCATCGGTTCATGGTTGATATACCAAAAACCCGAACGAAGCGTTTTGATTCCACTTTCATTGTGAAAACCGCCAAACAGTGGAATGCGCTGCCCGAGTGGGTGTTCCCCGACAGTTACAATCTGGGTGTCTTCAAGTCACGAGTGAATCGGTTTCTTCTGGGCAAGCGTGCTCCATCGTAGACCGCATCATCGCTTAACATCAGGCGAGATGGAGGCCAAACGCAGGCCTAGCAATATATAAAAAAATAAAAAAAATAAAATTGGATACTATAAATCTAATCCTGTGCAATTTACTTGCATGCCTTATGATGTATACGACTGCCAATAGCTCGTAACTGCAAGATCTTTACATGTCATTGTGTAAGTTACAGGCATGTGTATTGCTGGCTTGGGCAAACCCAATAACACTTTGCTCGACCTGGGGATCGAACGTAGGACCTCACGATCAGCAGTCGCGCTTGGCACCACTAGACCGACGAGGCAGTTGCTAGTACATTATATAGAAGTGTGGCCTAGACGGTTACCTGCGTGCAAGCTACTTGCATAGTGTAAATGACCCGTTAGTCATCTAGATCATATCTGCAGGTGGTGAGGGGGTGGTTAATTCTCAGACGGACATAAGGCATTGGGTATGCATTTGTCAAGTGTAAACTAGGGATGTAAGTACTTAAAACGTTCGCGCGCGATAGTCTTACTGAACATTGTCCAAAAAAGCACTAACAAACTCCATACATTTCCGAATCGCTGTTGTAACCGTACTGTCGTAAAACATAATGTAATTTCATATTCATAACATCAGTACGGTTATAACCGTTACCGTAATACCGTAAATAAAAGTCAGCATTTAAAGAAATTATGTATTTAATGAGTCATATAGCTATTAAATCACAGTCTTTAAATTATTAGGAACTTGCTTCAGTTCACTTCAGTCTAAATTTAACAAAATATGCTAATATAACTCTTCTCTTCTTGATCGCAGAGGCTCATCGTCTGAACTCGACAAGTCATTGAAATCCGGTTTAAATTCTTGGTTAACACTGTATGTGCCTCGTTCTGGAGTCGAATCAGGCATAGACACTTCATCTAAAATATTCCTGATACGCTCACTATTCGTTTGTCTTCGTCTATTCATCTAAAAACGATTACCTACATTACCTAGATTATTCAAATAACACGAATATTACTGAATAATGACTGAATATTATTGGCTCAATCCCTATCCAAGGTTATTATAATACAAATACTATATTCTTAATCATATATGAAGCAAGATTATTTACTCAATATAGCCACAAAAAGTATTTTTACTTCCTTTCGATATCGGAGCGCAGCGAACAACGACACGAGTCCTAAGATGACGTCTCAAATGACACTGAATTGCACGCCGAAGTAACTGTCATACAATTACAACGGTTACAGCCGTAGTACAGATGTGTGCACATTCGTAAATGTGCGTGTACTAAACTATGTAAAATACACTCTAGCACATTGCATTTTGGCAGTAGAACGTCAAGCTCTCTATAAAGGGTGCCAGTGGAAATGTATTATATGAATATTACATACAATTTTCGCTGCCTAAACCGTACTGATGGTATTAAGAAATTAAAGATTTACGGCAGTAGCCGTACTGGCGATATATCAATTTAAAAAAAACGGTCATAACCGTTACCGCGCGCGAACGTGTTAAGAGGAAATGCGGTCGGCCTTTAGTCCATACAAACGTATTCCTCAGTTTCCTCCTTGGATAATGTCACTAGAGCAAATATTTTTATCATATGATATATATCTATCACCCCTATGTCCCTATGTTTTGTTTTTGTCAATAAATTAATTATTAAAAGAACTAGAAATGTTAAAATTTTACAAAAATCTACCGGTTTTACCACCGTTTTCAAACATCTGGCAAACAAAGACGAATATAAAAAAATAAAAGAAAAACATACAGACATAACCAGTCTTTCTAAAATTACTACTGAAAATATATTAAAATTGGTCTAGATTTGAAGAAGGAAACAGGGAAATACGAAAGTACGATTTCGCTAATATTGCACAGGAGAAATCAGTTCGAGATGCAGGTGTCTCTTTCGCGCTCAATTGGGAAGGTTTGCGGGAGGGGTGGGACGGAAATAGATCGCAAAAACCTATTCAAATTATTAATATTTTGCAGGCCGCGTTTCTTCCGCACCCGAATCTGAAAGGTCGAAATGTCCGATGAAGATCTAATCTCCAATTGAGGCTTCGGACCTTGGCTTCTTCAAACGGAGACTTTACCATAGGTTCTAGGAAAGAACATACAATACGTAACACAAGGAAGATCAAACCTAGTAAGTGCCCGTTCATACAGCGGATCCGTTTAAACGGATCCGTCGGTGCTGGATGTGTTGTTCACATCTGTACCGACGGATTAGTTAACCTTTGGCCAGACTGCAAACGCGGGCGCGGGGCGGGCTCGGTGCGGGCGCGGTGCGGCGAGCTCAAACAGAAGAACTTCATTTGAGTGTCCATAGTGGGCACGCGGGCGCGGGAAACGGCGCGGGCTACGTGGCGCGGGGAGCGCGCGGGTAGCTCACGCCATAGCTCGTTCATACAAGTGGCCACAGTGAGAACGCGGGCGGCAAGTGACAACCCGCGCGGGAGCGGGGGATCTCAAACTAGTTCGAGCTGACCGCACGCGTTGTTGTGATGGCGTCTTCAAAATTAAATGTTGAAGAATGAATAACTGCTATTCAAGCACGATTTGCACTGTGGATGTCGAAACATCGTTTTTTAGTAAGAATTTTCCAGTAAAAATAAGTCTTCTTCATCCATATGATATTTTGCCAAACACTGGACACGACAACGCTCAGAACGAAGCCACGCTCCACTGCGGACAGGTAAATCGCGCGCGTTCCCGCACCCGCGCCGTCTCCCGCACCGCGCTGCCACTCTGGCCAAGCATTTACACAAATGGCAGCTGCGTCGCATCTGGCGGGCAGAATACTATAAAAATAACGGATCCAGTATTTTTTACTGGATTCGGAGTACTGTTGTGTATGAGAACTCGCTCATACAATTACAGGCGCCATCGCCAAAATAAAAACGAATCCGCTAAAACGGGTCCTGTAAACAGTTTCTGTGTGAACTAGCAGTACTTAACTAGTTGATGGGTATGTAAAGTATAGCACAAACGTACACTTTTTGTCACTATCCACACTATTCACCAATTTTTATTTTTCCCATTTTTCATAACATCTTACAGTTTTGTAGTCGGTTAACATAACTAACATCATCCTAAAAGATCAAATGAACAATGTAAACAAGTAAGAAATCAACAAATTCTCAAAATCCTTAATATCATAGCTTGAACTATGCCCGCGTTCTCACACTGTGTGATAAGAGGATAGCGTGGATAGTGACAAAAAGTGTACGATTGAATTACACTTAACCTATCAACCAGTTAAAAGGTTTGCACTTCGTTGTGTTAAGTACTGTATTTCAATGTTGTTTTTATATCTTTTTTTTGCCTTCAAACAAAGAAATATTAACTACTAGCGATCCGCCCCGGCTTCGTACGGGTGCAATGTAGCAAATGGGGCATATATACCTTCCTCTTGAATCACTCTATCTATTGCTGAAAACTGCATTAAAATCCGTTGCGTAGTTTAAAAGATCTAAGCGTACAGACAGCGGTAGCGACTTTGTTTACTGTGTAAAGAAGAAGCAGATTATGTCCTGGCTGTATTATAATATCGTGCGGTGACGATACGGGGCCGGGACGACTTGTATGCAGTGTAGTTTTTGTTGAAATAGATATGGCGATCTCGTTTCTATAAAACACAACTTCTAAGTTTATGGGTCATCTCTGAGAGCTTAGAGCTACCTATTAATGAATGTGTCACACTTAACGACCACACCTAGCTATGCATGTCCAGCAGATTGAGTTTACCATCTCATTGAATAATGCAGCAGTGATACAAGAAGTTGGACTGTAATAATATTACGACCCATTTCAGACTTAGGTATGTAAGTAGGTACACACGGCCAAGGTGTTAGGTAAGCAGGCACACAATAAACATTGATTTCGTGATTGTTGATCTGGCGTAATTATGTATCCCCATCTATCCGGGCAACTGTCATTGAAAGTGTGTGCGTGATACCCTTTAACGCACAAACACGCATAACTTTGTTAAAATGGGAATGTAGTTAGTTGCCAGTATACTTATTTCTTTTACCTATCGCATATAGCCCGAAAGTCTGACAACCAGTCTAACCTTGGGATATCGGTATTGCCCAGTAACTGGGTTGCGGAGTTCTGATGGCAGTCGCTGCGTGTAAAATACTGGTATTCAGCCGCATCTGGTTAGACTGAAAGCTGACCCCAACATACTTAGTTGGGAAAAGACTAGACAGAATAACATACCCGTAAATAAGAATACATAGCCGTGCATGAAGCTGGGTACTGACCGGCGTTACGGGGCGTAATGTAACGTGTTACACAGCGAGCGTGCGTGCAGTCAGTACGTCACAAGCGCGTTGTTTCCCCGTACTGACTGCACGAACGCTCGCTGTGTAACACGTTCCATTACGCCCCGTAACGCCGGTCAGTACCCAGCTTTAAACAAGCCTCCATGAGTGTATGTCCGGCCAACCTTATCATTTCACCACGACCACAGCTATTCTCGTAAAGCTCGTGTCGAGAGAATAAGACTTAGGAGAAGCCTAGCCAGATGTAGATTCAAAATGGAAAAAAATGTAGATTAATGGAATTCCAAATATCTAACAAAACAGTGCGAGAAGAAGTCGAATCCGCAGCCTTTACGATTGAATGCGATTGAGACTTCGCCACTGCACCCTGAATAAAACCCTAGAACTAGCTTTTCCCTGCAGCTTCGCTTGCGTGTTTTTTTTCTTCCACTTAGGAAAGGAATTTTGAAAAATTCATCCTTAGTGGATGCCTACGTTATAAAAGGTACCTACTGTCAAAATTTCAAGTTTCTTACCCCAGCGGTTTAGGCTGTGCGTTGATAGATCAGTCAGTTTCTCTTTTTATACCTATAATATACCTACAGATTACAATTTACATAAACATAACATCGCGCCTGTATTCCTCGAAGGTTTGGGTAGAGGTGTATTGTAACACCCTCATTTCACCGTTCAGGGCGAGCCTATTGCCATCAACCTTATGTTTAAGTCCCATGCACAGCGAGCACAAATCTAAAGTCTGGGCTACTACTGAGGAAGTCCACACGGAAAACCCAATAACAGTTTGCTCGACCTGGGGCTCGAACCCAGGAACTCACAATCAGCAATCGCGCTTGCCACTACTACACCAACGAGGTAGTTACCCACAGATTATTACTGCATTTCCCTCAAAATAAAATCACGCTTACCAAGGTTCAATTTCACTAAGTAAAAAATTAATTTATTATTTTGAGCTGTGTTCATACTATTAAAAAAAAAATGTTAGCTCTTTTATAAACTATTGCATATTTATTGTTCAAATATCCATGTAAGTAATCGGATTCTAACTTCTTGCGTATAACTTTGTATTAAATTAACCTTTTAATTTGCACACCATTGTATGGTTAAATATGCGGCTACTTTTGTGACTTAAATAGAACTGTCCTTACCCATGTTTTTTGCAAATAAATCTATTCTTCTTAATTCTTCTTCTTAAGTAACACTCATCTTCAGAATTATGTCGGTGTTAAGTACATCCCACAGCAACAGGAAATTAAAAATATGACTTTTAATACCTGTTTTTATCCACAAGAGGGTTCCTATCCTTAATCCCTTCGCTCGTAGGTGTGCGTGGAGCGATGCGCGGGAATTCAAGCTGGTATAAAAGATGGCCGCGCGGTCTGGAAGCCACTGTTGTGACCCGTGCCAAGCAGTGAAATGACGACAGTGCGGTGTAGGTGAGTCCGTTTCAAACTTTTTATTTTGGTGTAAAAAGTAGTTGAAAATTTTAGTGACTACACCGAAAACTGTTTTGATAAGAAAAACTTGTGTATAATATTTTTGAAAGGTATGAAATACAGAGAAAATAAATTGAATGGTTTAAAATTTGGAGTATAAAATATTGTTAACGCATAGATAGAATTTTAGGAGTGCAAAGTGCAGGTGCAGTGCAATATTTAATTTCTAAACTATGTTGAATTTACTTTCATTAATAAGTACTCTTAATTTATATATTAATAAGTAGGTAATGACAGATATGTATATTTCATTCATATAACATTAGATAAAAGTAATTTACTTTTTCTAATGTTAAGTAGGTACCTACCTATATAAAACGGAGTAAGCATACGAGTTTACCCCTGTCTAAGGTAGTAGGAATAATCTCTTAATAAAACTTTTAAGTTAAACGGTTTTATGCTGCAATACCCCTGCAGCATCAGAATTTTACGATTGAATGTTGAGATTATTATAATGTTGTATTGTCATGGGAATTGAATTTGTATGCGAAGTTTCGAGAGGAATTGAAAAATCTGTCGCAAGATTTAAATCAAACAAATATACGAAGTGAAGCTAATTAAAACCGTTTAATAATAATAAAAATGGTGGTTTTAAAGAATCCGCCTTAACCCTTTTCTTCTCCAGGCGGAGGGTATCCATGAGGATCAATTGATTAGGATTTTCCACGTAAAAAAAAGATGATGCTGAATCAGTTTAGCTTTAGATAGGCAATATACGTAATACATATTTTTATAGGTTTTATGTTTAAACTCTATTTTTAGGTGTAACCCTTTGGCTATCGTATCCATCACTAGCTGTCTCATAGACTGACTTAGTTCTTACTATAGGCACCGTGCTTTTAAGTGGTTAGGAAGTTCTAGGAGCGAATTTAGGTACCTAGGACTTGTTGACAAGATGTTAAGAAATAAATTAGGTAAGCAACAGACTTGAAATGGTGAAATATAAGTTTTTCTAACGGGCTGAATATTTGAGAAATTTTAGCATTTGTTTTTAAGTCTGTTCGTACCATTCTGTGTTGTTAACATCAAGGCCCGTATTAATAACATAATATAATTAGCCTATTACTGTCCCACTGCTGGACACAGGCCTCTTCTCAGAATGAGAAGCGTTTAGGCCTTAGCCACGCTGGCCTGGTTGGTTTATGCAGTGATAGCCTAGCGGTTGAACACTTGCAGGGCCTGAGTTCGATGCCCCGGCCCGTACCTCTGACTTCGAATTCATGTGGCGATCAAAATTTTATTATCACTTGCGTTAACGGTGAAGAAAAAACATCGTGAGAAAACCTGCTCATTTGAGAGGGCTCCATAAAGTTCTTGATGGTATGTGTAATCTGCCAACCCGCACCACGCCAGCGTGGTGGACTAAGGCCTAAACCCTTCTCATTCTGAGAAGGTGCCCGTGCCCAGCAGTGGGACAGTAATAGAGCCCTCTCAGGTGTGTGTTCTTCACGGTGTTTTTCTTTCACTGTTTAGGCAAGCTACAATCAAAGTCTGATCCGAACGTGATTCGAAAAGTCAGAGGTACGGGCCGGGATCGAACTCAGACCCTCCTGCTATAATTAATTATAAGTTAATGTTTTATAGGGTTTTCTTACCTAAATAATAATATTAAAAAGAAAAACTCAAGATAAGTTTTGCGTAAACTTTTCACGTTGAGTTGTAGAGGAGGGTGCCAAATTTGTTGGATACATAGTGTGGAGGGTGGATAGATAAAACAATAGTCTGTCTAAAGAGTATAAAAAAGATTTAAGTTTTAAGAGAATTTCACTATTATCTAGACAGGCGAACGAAATATAATTCAAGCTGTCTTATAATCTGGCCAATACCGAAAGATATGTGTGGCGAGAAGTTTTTAAAAAGGCATTTAAACAAATAAGATTTATTCATTTCCTTTATTCATTTTAAAATACTTATAAATTACATTTTTAAATATTTCTATAAAAACACAAAAAACATTTAAAAATATAAAAAATAGTAGTCCACCGGCATCGGGAACAGGGTCCAAACTGCCGGTAGTCAGGGCTCCAGAGAAAGGAACCTCCTCACTATGCGTGCCGTGTCAAGGAGTACTGCTCTCTGTATCAAGCCCTTGATCCAGCCACCCAACAAGAGCCTCATGAGGTGTTTTTTTTTATTCATTTCTTTATTTCGTTAACAAGAGTCTAGCGAAATAATAATAAGTCATCAGTAAGTAAGACCATATTCCAGACGTTGTCCTACATTGTTACACTCGCCTATTTTTTACCACAATATCTGGACTTTAAAAAATACCTTAATCTCTGAGTTTGTTTCGGCTTTTCTTTTCAGAACTAGTTATATAGAAAGAAGACCGGCGACATCTAGTCTTTAAAAAAACATTACATTGATTTGTAAAAGTTTCTGTAACAGATTTATTTAGAGAAATAAAAATCATTTATCATTATTATTGAGAGAAATTAAATGACAATATTTCGTTTTATTATAATTTAGATAGAGTTATTATAATATAGCGGGTTTTACAATATGGCTGCGACAGATACAACAAAGGTTACAACGTGATTAACCGAGGGAAGAGCGCGTAGCTAGCAACTTATCAATGTAAGCCTGCGTTATTGTTATTTGTGGCCAAATGTCACAAGTTCTGCTGATCCCTTGACAAAAGCAGCCTACGCACGGACTAGCATAATAAGTACCTTGTCACTTTACTACTTAGTACAATAGGTTTAATATACAGTGTTACTTTTCAAAGGGTAGCCTTTACCGGTTCGGAATCGTTAGTCTATGGCAAATGAAAGTAGACACTCGAACTATTTGAAAACTTTTTATATGGCAATGCTATACCATATAAAGAGGGGCTCGTGGCTAATTACCAACCATGCAGATCATACGATTTGCGAGGTTAAGCAGCGCTTGCCGCAATCAGTCCGTGGATGGGTGACTGTTCGTTACAAATCGAAACCCCTCCGTGCCTCGGAGAGCACGTGAAACAGTCTGTCCCGAGTGTCATACGAATGCCTATGACAGTCGTTACAGGTAGTCAGAAGCCCGAAATTCTGACTACCGGTCTAACCTTAGGATATCGGCATTGCCCAGTAACTGGGATGCGGAGGTCTGATGGCAGTCGCTCCGTGTAAAATACTGATTTTCAGCCACATGTGGTTAGAATGGAAGCTGATCCCAACATAGTTGGGAAAAGGATAGGCAGAACGAGGTTATACCATATAAAAACAAATAATTCTAAAGTATCAAATTAGGTTATTCCAGGTATTTCATACTAATTTTGGGGTTGCTATGCTATTTTTTTTTTAATTTGCCACGCTTTTTCTCCACCTTCGTTGGCCGCAGACTCTAACACAACCAATCTATAAAAAAAAACATTTTATTTTAAAGTTTTTTTATTCTTGTCCGCACGTGCGTATAATTGCAACTAAGCAATTCGGTAGCTGACTACTTTAAAAAAGTTAGGAAGATTTAAAAATATTTTTTATTTAATCGAAAATGGTAGGTACCTATAGAAAGAAAACAATAAATAAAATCAATCTAAAAATGGAGGTGATACACTTTTTTCACATTTTCGTATGACTTATTTTCATTGGATGGACATTGTACTAAGGTTTTAAAACAATAACGTCATCGTTCAATAGTGCGGTCTCTGTTTATTAACAATTTTAAATTGCTTATAATTTGGGTAATTTATTATACTATATTACATTTTATTACATTGTCTTACTATATTACACTGCCGTATGCCGAATGAGCTGCGGGCCCGTATAGCACAAGACTGGAGTCCCGAGACAGCGAGACGGGGTCGCGGCAGACCGCGGAGAAGATGGCGGGACGAGTTAGATGCCTTTCATAATAATTGGCATGAAGCTACACAGAATCGTGACAGATGGAAAGAATGGAGGGAGGCCTTTGCCCAGCAGTGGGACAGTACAGGCTAATTATATATATTACATTGTTGCCTATGCTTTTTGTAAAACATTCGAAACAATTACTTAATTAAAAAAATATGGTCAACTAACCAATTCGTTTTAAAAAAATAGATAGCACACATTCATAACTTGAAGAAGGATGGCGAGGTTGCATTTGATTTGGCTTATGACATCATCATTATTATTGTGATGTTAAGCAGGTGTGTGGCAGTGGTAGCGGCATGCGTGCTGGCGGCGGCGCTGGTGTCCGCACAGATCACGTTCAGCCGCGACTGGACCGGCGGGAAGCGCGCCGCCCCTCAGCTCGCGCTGGACTGCGGGCAGTTCACCAGGCTCTGTCGTCACTTCGTAGTATGTGTCTTAATTGTCTTACTCAATTTTATTATACAAGAACATAGGAAAGGGGTTGTGGCTAATTACTTTCCGTGCGAATCATATCATTTGCGAGGATAAGCTGCGCTAGCCGCGGTCATTCTGTGGCTGGGTGGCCGTTCGTTGCACATAGAGATCCCTCCGTGCCTCAGAGAGCACGTTAAACAGTCGGACTATAACAGTTGTTACGGGAAGTCAGAAGCCCAAAAGTCTGACAACCGGTCTAACCTTAGGATATCGGCATTGCTCAGTTACTGGGTTGCGGAGGTCCGATGGCATTCGCTCCGTGTAAAATACTGGTATTCAACCGCATTTGGTAGGTAAAACTGGAAGCTGACCCCAAAATAGTTGGACAAAAGGCTTGATAGAACACAAGAACATAACATATCCCCTCTCAAATTGAGTTGGTGGGGTAAGCATGTTGGTGTTTAATGTGTCGTTAGAGGCTCGTCGGTTAGCGTTGTGGTCTACATGTAAATGCAGTTGAGGTATGGAACAATCTGAGATGTCGTATGCACCTCTCTTACACTCTAACTTTGTACGACAAAGGGAATCCCGCGGCAACCGAAGTTACAATACGGCCGATGTATCTTGGCGAGTCTGAAGAGAGCGCCAAATGGCTGCGCAGCCAATAATACTACACAAATCATGAATAAACCAGTTATTATTGGCTGCGCAGCCATTTGGCGCTCAGTTCAGACTCGCCAAGATACATCGGCCGTATTGTACTTACCTACATGATAATATCGTCACCGGAAAGCCAATACTACTCAAGCGCCATTTTGGCTAATATGAATTATGTATTATATCGTTGGATTGGTTTTTTTTTCTGCGTCTATTAATTGGGATTTCGTAAGATAATAGAATAAAATATGAAATCCCAACTAATCGACGCAGAAAAAAAACCAATTCAACGATATAATACATAACTCATTTTAGTCTAAATGGCGCTTAAGTACTATTGGCTTTCCGGTGACGATATGTAAGTAGGTACTGTAGGATATAATTAGTCATGAATTGTTCCCAAAACGGAGTAAACAGTCGACAGTATTGGCGCTGTAGCTCAGTTGTGCTACGCATCGAGTCGCAAGTACGATTCCCGCATGGAACAAGTATTAGTATGACCCACAGGTAATTGTTTTAGGCATGTGAAGATTTGTGTCTGAAAACGCATCCACGATTGCAGTTACCATGCTGGTTATTATAACTATCACCCAAATATCAACAGTACCGTGACGTACTAATCTAAAAGATCTTCTACAATGTTGGCAGCACGAATTGAAGCAAGCTCTGACGTCAGAGCTCGCGAGCAAGCGTCACCAGGAGCTGGACAAGCCGCCGCTCTACGACGAAGAGTAGCGCCTTTCTCCCTGCAGCACCACAGCGGCAGACTCCTGAACTAACGGCCAGATTATGAAGAATATTATACCGGTTGGATAGTGTTTAAGTAGAACTTTAATAATATAACGACGTGCAATCTCTGCCTATCTCAGAATAGTGTCAGTTGAACAATGTTTAAAGGATTTTTATCTAGCCTGTGGTCCGTTTTGATCTAAGTGTTTGATTCTGTACTCAATTAATTTAAATTATCTTCATCTATGATTCATCAACATCATTCAGCAGAATGACGTCCACTGCTGGACATAGGCTTTCTCTAAACATCGATACATCGACCAGTCCTATGCTTCTCGCATCCAGCGGGTTCCCGAAATCTTCACCAGGTCATTGGTCCAACTTGTAGGGGGCTTATCCATGCTGCGTCTTCCGGTATGCAGTATTGGCGTCGATTCTGCAGAATTTGACAGGACTAAACTAAACTAAGGGTGTTTGTCTCTTTCTGTTTCAATAGGAAATGAAAGTGACAGTTGCGTTTAGTCTAGTTTAGTGCTGTCAAAATGTGCTACAGAATCGACACCATTATCTATGATTATTTCAAATCGATTATTTTTTGCTCAGTAATACGGAATCGATTGTTATACCCGTCCATAACCTACGCTACCCTTTTGAATAACAATAATATACTGTGTTGTAACCTTTAGGTAATTATTTTAATTTAATTTGCGAAGCATTTATGGAGGATGTTAAGTGAAAAGTTGAAAACCATAAAACTTATACCATGAAACATAAAGCTTTAATATTTGAGAGCGCTTCTGTTGCTAAGTTAATAACTGTAGGCGTTACGTTTATTGCATTACACAATGTTATTTCTTTTAAAGTAATTGGTGACTGCTGTCCGCTGGTAATGTGATTATTCTGGCTATATGTGGTAAAATTAGATAGTTATCAAACTATAGGGCTAATGGAGACAAATCGACGAACACACGATTTTGTTTTGTGTTCTCTATGAGAACAGGTAAGGCCCTGAGCAGACGACGGACTTTTTTCACCGACCACTGTCAGCAGTCCGCCGTCTGCTCAGGGCCTAAATAATACTTTCTATGTAACCAACTTACAAAAAAAAACTTAAAGCGGTTATAACGTCGACGAGTTTGTTTGTTTTTGAATCAAAATTGGCTATGTAACGCATACCTACATCTATTATGTCTAAAATCTATATTAAGTATTTTTATTTGTAAGTTAATTTTACTCTTCGAATCTAGTCAATATGCTTTACTATGTAGTAAATAAGTAGTTAGGTACATAATTATTAATTAGGTATCCAATTATGAGAATTAAATGCACGGCATGATAATTTAACGATGAACCATATTTTGATAAGTACGTACGTACTATCATATTATTTATTTTGATAATATCAAAATGTGTAGCAACTGAAAATCTCTGTATATTGTATTGTATTATAAATAAAAGAGATTGAAGTGTATTGATTCTTTATTTTTAATATCCCCCCATAAAATTGAATCCTAAATATTTGCAGGGCGGAGTAATGATTACTATTTTGATCAATCATGATTTACAAGGTTAAGATGCGCTTGCCGCGGTCAGTCGGGTGTCATACGAATAGTCAAAAGCCCGAAACTCTGACAACCGGTCTAACCTTAGGATATCGGCATTGATATCAGTAACTGGGTTCCGGAGGTCTGATAGCAGTTGCTCCGTGTAAAACAATGGTATTCAGCCGCATCTGGTTAGGGAACGTACCCACACTACGTGACCCATTTTTTACTATTGTTTACCCCCCCCTCGGTGACCACCCGTAGTATATGCCAATACCCCCCCTACCCCTCTAGTTTTCACGTGATAATATATAAATATGGCTTTAAATCATTTTTTGCAAACAGAAAGTTAAAAAAAGAAATATTTGACTTGAATATAGCTCGAAAAATCTCGAGATTTCCCTAGAGGGTATCCTACGTGACGAAAACCTAAGCCCCCTCCCCCGCCCCTGTGACCAAGCGTGGTATTTTGAAGACCCCCCCTGAACGGGTCACGTAGTATGGGTACGTTCCCTTAGACTGGAAGCTAACCTGTGTTATGTTTTAAATTTGTACGCCTTAAAGGGCAAAACATGTACTTTGATTTTTTACAGCATGCATGCATGATTTGTACGTATTCGCATGTTTTAACAAATATATGATCTTTATCTTTAACCTCAACATAGTTCGGAAAAGGCTAGGCAGAACGATTTTGAGAAGTGCTATGTTTACGGGAAAACTGTAAATTTTGGTGATATAGGTAGCTCTTCTGTAGGTTATGCTACGTGAAAAAGTGAATACTAAAAGGCAATAAGCCTAACATAGCGGTGATAGACCGGTCAGAACGTCTCACAGCGATTGTTGATAATACCGTTCCACATGACCAGAACCTTGTGAAAGCAGAGAAGGATAAAAAAATTAAGTATCAAGACTTGGCACACGAGGTTGTCGACATGTGGGAGGTTGACTCAGCAGTCGTTTTGCCGATAGTCGTTACGGCCAATGGCTTAATAGCCAAGAGCCTTGACCAATATCTGATGAGGCTCTCGGGTGGCTGGGTCAAGAGCCTGATGCAGAAAGCGGCACTTTTGAACACGGCGCGTATTGTTATGAGGTTCTCTCTGAGGCCTTGACCACCGGTAGGTTAGACTCTGGTCCCGATGTCAGTGGATTACTATTTTTTATATTTTTAAATGCTTTTTTTTATTATACAGAAATATTTAAAAATATTATTTATACAGGGTGTAAACGAAATCATGTAATTCATTAAAACCTGGTGATGTACTGCCGACAGATTAATTCTGCAGGGGAACAAGTGTTCTTAACGTGAGGCATTTTAGCGCTCCGAGTGAATTGCGTGGTAACGCTCGCTGCGCGGTCATTTAACTCAAGGGCTCTAAAATGCCTCTCGTTAAGAACACGTGTTTGCTTCTTGTAATTTTCTTTTTATTTAATCCAAATGTATCCCGTTCAGGGTTAATCTATGTCCACAGTACATCACAAGGTTTGAAGGAATTACATGATTTCGTTTACACCCTGTATGTATATATTTAATGAAAAGAAATTACAAAGGCAAAAAAGCTACTAATAGGTGGGTTGTCGAGTTCAAGAAAGACTACCAATATACTTAAAATAATTTTATTATTGTAATAAATTGATTTTATTTACACATAAAATATAATTACAAACTACACACGCATAATTATTGCAAATACAATCAATTCCAATTCTTGGTGCAACTACAACTAATATAAAGACATTGTGGTTTTAGACAAATATTTTTATCAAATTATATTAACATTTATGTAAAACAATGTTTTTAACAAAAAACTTCTTCTAGGCTTAGTAATAATAAGATAAAGCCTAATCATTTGACTGTACGTGTATAAATGTTAACATGAAAACCTTAATTTGTATTATGAATAAGATAAAATAATAACTAAATTGTCTTAAGAAAATGTTTTGGGTGTGCGGTAATTTTCCAAATTTTCGTGTCGATAAGCGAATAGCTAGGTTCAGGTAGCAGTTTTAACAAGTGAAAATTGAGGATAATTTACATAATATGTTTTGTAACAGTCTTATTATGTGCTAGGTATGTATCTAGGGAACGGAAGTCAGACTAACACTGTAACATTGAAACCATAACCACAATACAGTAGTGTTGCCGATCGATAGGCGAATATCGATAGCAGTCTATCGATAGTTCAACGATAGTATGATTATCGATTATACTATCGATAGCTAAGGTGGCAATAGTACTGTCAGAGTGCAATACTATCGATAGTATTGAAGTTCAGAAAGCAATACTATCAATATTATCGATACTATCGATAGCATCAAAGTTCTGAAAAGCAATACTATCGATACTGTCAAAATACAAGCCACTACCGATTCTGTATAACTGTCGATAGTATTGACGCTTCCAAAAAATAGTACTATCGATAGTATCGATACGATTGATAGTATTATTTTTAGGAGCTTCGATAGTATCGACACTATTGTCGATACTATCGATAGTCCTATCGATGGAGTAGTTGATTTTCAATTTAAACTATACATAGATAGTGAAACTATCGATTGTTCGGCAACACTACAATACAGTACCGGGCAGTAAATATTGCACATCGAGGTTTAGAAAGAGATATTGGCTAGCTTCGGCTTCGTAGAGCGTCGTCTCCGTCACTCATACCTATGTGACGTTATGTCGCTTCGTGCGACAGAGATGACGCTCTATGAAGTCGAAGCTAGCCGATATCTCTTTCTAAAGCTCGTTATGCAATATTTACTACCGGGTACTGTACGTCTATTCAACGGGTCATATTGTATGCTTATCGAAAAAGTATTGATGGAGCAGGCGGTTAGAAGTTACACTGTGATAAAAAATCACAATAATTTTAAAAAGAATCACACTTTTTAAGTCAAGAAAATCTAAACTACATCAATAAAATAACATCTAAATATTAAAACAGGTGGATTACAATGACTTATTATTAAACAATACATAATTATATTTTGGCATTATTAGACAAAATATGCAAGTAATTAGTCGTATAATGGAGTATGAAATAACGATTATTAAAATCTAAAGGTTTTATTGTGACGTTAGTTTTAAGATAGAAGAATACCTATCTTTCATTGTGAAAATCATTAAAGTATAAGTATTAATTCATTATCTATGTAAATAATTATGTTGAGGAAAGCACACGTCATTGGAAAGTAATGTCAATTCCTATTCATTCAATAGTCGTGAGTTTTTGTTTATTTCATTGTGATAATCTAATACCTTTAAACGAGCAATTCTTGTACATCTTTATATATATATAATTCGACTGTACGTGTGTATGTCACTGAACTCCTCCTGAACGGCTGGACCGATTTGAATTTTTTTTTTATGCGTTTGGGTGGCGCCCTGGATGGTTTAGATTCAATTGGACCCGGTAGGTGGCGCTGCTTTTCCGGGCAGGACGTCGTCTGCTGGGTCCGCTAGTATGTATATATAATCTGAATCTCGGAAACGGCTCCAACAATTTTCATGAAATTTAGTATGCAGGGTGTTTCGGGGGCGATAAATCGATCTAGCTAGGTATCATTATTAGAAAACGTCGATTTACCAAAAAAAAAAACCGAGCTTTGCTCAATCATCCAGGTACTTTCATTAAACTAGCCATACTTTTGGAACATGTGTAAGTATTATTGTTGTCGCGATAGCTTGAATTTATGTCGAATGTTTTGGCCAAGGGCCACATTAATCGCAAAAGCGCGAACTTTCACCGAAATCATGTCAGTGAGGCCCAGGGCTTAATAAAGTAATGGTCAAAATACAACGACGTTGAAATAAATAGACGCGCTCTCTCGTATAGGCAACATGCGCCAAATGCATTGACGCAATAAATTTCTACCGCTAGACACGCCACGCTAGCTGTCAAGTTCTATGGCACTGTGGTTCCGGAACCACAACTCGTTGATACCATGTTGTTCTTATAAACAGCGCATCTAGTAAGAAGTACATGTTATATCAATGTCAACATATAGTCAATTATTGTTCAATAACCTAATGGTTACATTGTTAATATGAAATTAAAGCTAGATTCAGTCAAACTACAATTAAACACACTACAATTATAAAAACTTCCAGTTTTATGCTGCAATCGCTGTATCTGCTATAGGGGTCATTCAAGTATTACGTAAGCAGAAATTTAGTAATTTTTGACCCACCTCTCCCCCTTGTCGGCAAAAGTAATCAAAGCTTTTACCCCCCTCCGGCCCTCCTATGCTTACGTAAACTGATCAGTTTTCTTTGTTGTTATTCATGAGCAGTAGTTTTTAAGTCTAAAAAAATAAGTAAATAAATAAAAATTGCTGACGTAATCATCACCTAGACACCCCCGTCCCCATGTCATCAAAAATAAGCTAAGCAAAGACCCTCCTCACCCCCCTTTCGTGCTTACGTAATACTTGAATGGCCCCTAAGACATATGTCATGGCAAATCTATCACTGCGACTTGGGGTGGTAGGACTGGCAAAATAACAGGTGTCTACTGACCGAGGCGGGTCCCAAAACAAACAATTTCCCCTTTGAGCGTTCGGCAGTGAACATTTGCGGACTTATGAAGATGACAGATTTTTTTCATTTAATATTATTCGTCCATTTTATTTTCAAACTTTTCACCGCCAACGTACACAGAACGCGATGGCTCGCCAGCGCCAAGCTATAAATGTATAACGAAATATATAGTCAATAGTAGTAATGAGCTGATGACCTGTTTAATACAGTAAACTTATTTATATAACATAGTTAAAATGAAGAGCTTCTAATGAAGTTGTGGCGCTAGAAGCACGAAAATCTGGAACTTCTATTGAAGTCCGTGGAGGTGAAAAGGTTAATACACACATTAATATTAAAATTGGTCCCACACATATAAGTAATAATATAAAGGTTATAATACAGGTACTACTTGGTCCTGCCAATAGAATACTGGATTTTCAAAGGCGGATATGACTTGTGTTAAAGAATTTACTGGAGTAAGAACCCATCTCAACACAAAACACATAGTTTAATGATGTTTTGTTTATCTCCATCCGATTTAAGGTTATCACTAACTATAACAGCAATGCTTGACACAGCGAATAAGTTGCCATTCAAATAAAGGCTTTAAATCGTATATATTGAAGTAAATTTCTTGTTTTTCCTTTTTAAAAAAAAACGTTGCCCCCCACTACGATTTCTCCTGTATCGTGGGTGCGTTTACAGACACAAATCTTCACACGCACAAACATCCAGACCCGGAACAACTATCTGTAGGCCATACAAATATTTGTTCCGTGCGGGAATCGAACCTACGACCTGTACCGCAGAAACCAATCGCTTAGCCACTGCACCAAACGTGTCGTCAATTTTATAATGACAAGATAAAAAATACTTGAAAGCTCGCGGCAAACGCTTTCCGCTACATTACATTATAAAATTTACTTTATTGCACACGATTTAAAACCCAAACTTGAATGGCAAATTATGTCAGATTGGTGCTGTTATACGGGGTGTAAACGAAATCATATAATTCCGTCAAACCTCGTGATGTACTGCTGACATAGATTAAACCTGCAAGTGATACATTTGGATTCAATAAAAAAAATTGACAAGAAGTAAACATGTGTTCTTAACGTGAGGCATTTTAGCGACTCACGCGAATTGCGCGGCTATCTCTCGCCGCGCGGTCATTTAACTCGGTGCGCTAAAATGCCTTATGTTAAGAACACGTGTTTACACTTGTTGTAATTTTTTTTATTGAATTTTAACTTATATCTCGTTTAGGGTTAATCTATGTCAGCAGTACATCACGAGGTGTCGGATTTCGTTTACACCCTGTAGTCAGCGATGATCTTTAAAGTAATTTTTCTGTATTTGAATAATGAAACAATATTCTAAAGGTGCCGTAATTATAGCGGAGATCACAGCATTCGTCTTTAACATGATTTATTTTGCATATCACATAAATAATAATTAGGAATACAACGTAAAAAGAAAGCAGATGGCAGCACCACCGTAAGACCTCATCGCAACCAATCAGAAAGGGTTAAATTGTCATTATCAATAATGGCAACATGGAAGATTATGTAAAGATGTAGACCACACTACGAACATATCGCCCCCCGGCAAAAACAGTCATAACATGTCATAAGAATTTCTTGATTATTTCTTAAAAATAATTTCTAAAGCTGGTAAATTTTATTTATTATGATATATACATAGGTTAGTTACAAAATCAACAATTTTTTATACAAATATCGTAATGATTTTTTATATGATAAACATGGATAAGGCTTAAAAATCCAAAAAAATAACTTTCTCAAAAAAATATTTTTTTACGTTAAGTCTCTTTGCTGGGGGCGACATACTGAAAATCGAAACATTTGGCCTTGAATATTTACTTTGGAATTCTGTCTATTTCTAAATATCCTATTTATAGATTTCCAAACTAAATATTCTATCTTTTTCCAAGTAAGGTATTTAGAAAGAGACAGAATTCCAAAGTAAATATTTAAGGCTAAATGTTTCGACATTTAGTAGGTGTTCGTAGTGTGCTTTACATTTTTACCTATACCTTCATGAATAGTAAATACATTTTAACCAATGAAATTGCTTATACCCTATTCACGGAACGAAAAAATATAATGTTAACAACATTTGACTATTCTTAATAGAGATATTTTCTGTAAAATATTTCATAACATTAATTTCTAACGGAGTGTCCTGCGTAAGCGACAAACGCGACGCGGTGCGACGCGACACGATACGACGTGGAACAAATACGCGTTACGTCGCGTCTCGCTAGATAGGCCGCTAGTAGGGAATGCCGTTGTCTTGATCGCGTTTGTCGCGTTCGTCGCTTACGCAGGACACCCTGTCACAAAAAGAAATTGTGTGATGTTAATCTATTTGAAACACTTCTTATTCAAGTAAGTTTCGAATTTTTCATCGATTTTACAGAAAATATCTCTATTAAGAGTAGTCAAATGTTGTTTACATTTTATTTTTTCGTTCCGTGAGTAGGGTATAAGGCTTGCGGTGGTGGGCGCCATCAATTCATCAGTTGTACGTCCTATTGATGATTTTACGATATACGACAGGGTTCTCTAAACCACAAAATAAACGTTATTCCTAATCATCATCAGTACCACAACACCGAACATATTCTAAGGCCTTATTCAAACAATCAAGCCAGACATCCCTATCTTTAGGTGTGTCAGCCGCTAACAGGTGTCGCCGGACGATGGAGCCGTCCGGTCGCCGGACGTACACCAGCGAGCCGCTGTCCGGCACGATGAGGCCGGCCGGGATGGACGACTCTAGGAGGATGGTGTTGGGCCGAGCGCACAGGTCGCGCGGGGCTTTGATGACGCGCTCGGAGATCACTGTGGATAGGTCGATGTCGCCGATTGGCATCTGGAAGAGAGGATACGAATATAGGATCGTTTGTACATAACATCACGCGTGTATTCCCGAAGGGGAGGGCAGAGGTGTATAGTAACACCCTTAATTCGTCGTTGTGTTTAAGTACCATGTAATGGGGGCGAACCGGGCGTAACTCCAAACACCGGGCTGCTACCGAGGAATTTCATACGGAAAAACCCAAGGCCCTCGTTGTTCTAGTGGTGGCAAACGTGACTACTAATCGTGAGGTCCTGGGTTCGATCCCTAGATCGGGCAGAGTTGTTGGGTTTTTCCTTGTTGAATTCCTCAGTAGAAACCCGGAGTGTTATTGTTTGTACAGTACGAATAAAACAACTTTGCCTCTATTAAGTGAGGAACAGATCGCCGAAAGTCTAGTTTCAGAGGTGCAAAGATATTTTACGCGCACTGTAGGTGTCTGGAGGCGACAGCACGCCACTGTCTATCCCTATATAAATTCCGGCATGAACACATAAATAACATAACATCACGCCTGTATTCCCAAAGGGTTGGGCAGAGGTGTATAGTAACACCCTCATTTCGCCCTTATGTTTAAGTCCCATGTAATAAGGGGCGAGCCTATTGTCACCAACCGGGCACAAATCCAAACTACGGCCTGTTACTGAGAAATTCCGCACGGAAGAATCTAATTACACTATGCTCGACCTGGGGATCGAAGCAACGATCAGTAGTCACGTTTGCCACTACTAGAGCAACGAGGCACATACATAAACACACAATCAACCCATAAATCTAAATATGTAAATGGATAATTAATTCGAATTCTCACGTTGGTATTGATGTTATATGGTTCCCTCTATGATTTGAAGATCAATCATATGATGACAATACACCTTATCTTGCTTTGCTAACGTCAGCAAGGGCGGAATCAAAGGGGAGAGGGAAGCTGGGACATGTGGGCTCGTCAATCGTCAGAAACAAGTCCGCGTCGGTAGGGTGCACCGCGTGAAGGATATAGGACCTTTGCGAAGGTTGAATGATCCACGCTACTACATAATAATCAGCATCAAATGTCGTTACCTTCCTCTGCACATCGTCAGGGTACTTCCAGAACGCTAGGCGCGGAGGCTGCAGCCTGAACCAGCGGCGGTGCCACGCGCCCAGCCCGGACACGTCGTCGAATGCTGTGAGGAAGGCCGCGTGCGGCGCGGGCGGGCACACCTGCACGCGCGCCTTTATCTCCAGGTTCACTGAACCCTCCAGTGGACTGCCGCAAGGGACCTGCGGGTAAGTGGTATAATATTAATACATACAGAAGAGTTTTGATAGATTTTTTTTGTGGAAGCAACACCACGAATCTTTGGCAAAGTCATTAAGCTTTCTTTTTTGCATTGTCGCGTTGTATAATAGTTAACACATTCTAGACTTTGTCCTTCAATACGTCTTTAACATCTTGAACGCCATGCCTCTATTATAGGCTTCGATCAATAATAGTACTAGATTAAGGATCAGGAATAAAAATAAGTCTCTAAAGTGGCCACGTTTGCACACATTTATACATTTATATTTCTTACTACGAAATATAGAAAAACGTTTAATAATATTAACAACTTCAGTTTATTATAAACCTTAATACTCAAACATAAAGTTTAATTACGATTGCAAAATATTTATATTTAAGTCCATCTGTCATCAGAGAAAAGTAAAAACAAAAAAATTTAGAATATCACTTGAAAATAAAAAGTCGTTTTTAAATAAGTACAAAAATATTTATTCTAAATTGAAACTTAAAAACCAAGCAATTAGGTTTAAACCATTATGTAGACAATTTCGTGCTTACTCTATTTTGGAACTAGACGTAGTTCTTGGTATTATATTTCAAATTCAGAAACTCAGAACACAGTCCTCAGAACACAGTAAGTACAGAAAGACAGAGTTGCAGAATAAATTTTTTAGGCGAAAGTTATATTAGACCGATTTAAAAAAATAGTAGTGCAAAAATAGTACAACAGTTATTTTGCTATTAATTATATGCGGGTTGGCTTATTGTAATCAAACCGTATAATGAAATGGGTGTGTTTACTTATGTACGCGATTTAGAAGTTCATCATCATTTTCCTGCCGTTATCCCACACTAGGTGGGATCGGCACAATATTTATTTCGTAAATCCATGTTGTAAGAGGTTGAGGTGGATTCTTTAATTATTGTATCTGGACAATCGTAATCTGTCTGTTTAAACGGAATGTATGTTTAATTACCTTTAAACAGATTCACCTTGTTATAAAGCTATCTTTTAGAATCAATTTTTATTTGAGCGGTTTTTTTTTACAAATATAATGTTAACTTACATCAATGAGTTTTTATATAATTAGTTTCATGAAGCTTATTTTATGGTTGTGTTCGTTTTGCCCAGAAAACACATCTTTTTAAATTTATGCGTTTAAATACACAGCGAAATGGGTCGCAAAGAAATCTATAAACAAAAATAACATATAAAATAACAACACTACTCCATGCACTCCCTGTTCCAGAACAGTCGATGTTTGTTAGAATAGTTGGCGAGTTGTCACAAACATTGGTCAAACAATCATAATATTTGCTAATTGATTTATATTTACTATTTAATTCTGTTTTTATTTTATGAAAAACACTTAATGATATAAACTTATTGAAAAAAAGATATTCCTTTCAAAAACCTTGGTGTTACGGTGGTTGTTTACACCATTTTTGAACACGCACTGCGGAATTTTGACGTCTTAACGTTGGTTATCATTGGAACATACTAATTTGAAATAAGAGCACATAAATATTTGTGCCAGCACATAAACATTAATATTTTTCGGGCCGTTTTTGAAGCGCTTATCCGGAATCTAGTACTATTCTTGATCGAAGATTATAGACCTCATTTACGGAGACGCGGGGCGTCGCGCGTCGCGTGTGGCGTGGCGTCTCGCGGCACGTCGGACGTTTGTTTCTGTTTACGGTGCGGCGGCGTGTGAAGCGGCACGTATCATCGCACGCGTAAACACAAACTTATAGCAATATACCATGTTATTCATAGAGATGCGAGACGGGAAGAGTGGCGGTGCCCGCCGTTGCGAATCCTTAAGCGTGTAGCGAAGCACGCGGGGTACTCAATCAAACCGACTAGTGACTGGCAGAAGGTTCGGCCGCGGGCATCGCTTCATCGAGAATTGCCGCTGCGTGCGCCGCCGCGATAAACGCCGCGTGAGACGCGTCGATGCCATCCGCGGACTCGGCCGCAAAAAACGCTCCATTTAAAACAAACGCGTGTAAAATCGCTTCTTCGTAAACGCACTCATACAACGCCATATGTGTGTATTCAGTGCGGGCCGCGCAGCCCATAACAACGCGCGACGCGCCGCGTCTCCGTAAATGAGGCCATAGTCCTATGAGCATTTCCCTCCACGCCACGCTACAAATTCATCGTACTTTTTTGACGACTATTAACGTCGTTGGCGACCCGAGCACATTTTCGTTTGACATCTAGAGCCGTCGATGGCGTTCAAATGGTTAATATAGTGTGAACCTTTGACGACATAAGCTGCGGTCCCACGGCCCGTAAACTGATAGGCCACGCCGGCGTTGCCACGCCTGTTGAGGTCTGTCGCGGTCTATGTCGAGCAACTTTGAACCTACCGAGTCCCGACGGATCAGACGGACGACGATAGGCCACCGCAGGCCTAATCGGACGTGACGTTATCACGACCTATCGGCCTGACTAGGTACGGCCTGGCCTGTCAAAAAAATAGGCCGTGGAACCGCAGCTTTCTACTGTGACTCTAAGTCGAGTTGTTGTTTACCCCCTAAACATCAACTCGAGTAATTAAAAATAATCAATTGTTTATAGATTTTAAGTCACAACGTTCTCGTAAAAACACGCACTTTACAAAATGATGTAGACATATAAATCAGTGGCAGCTACCGATCACACGTGTGCGGCGGAAAAATTAATGGGCGGTTACTTGTGACTTTGGCGAGACCTGTGAGTCACCCTTAGACAGTCAACATCCAACACAACAATTTCTTTGGAAAGAACTGTACGAACCAGGGAAACCTAGGATTTTAATTGTCACTTACATTAAGGGCTAGTCCACTAACCTTATTGAGTGTAAAGTTCTTTCTCGTAGCCTGCTGTAATGCGAAGATGCAGTATCCATGAAGCGAGAATTGTGGTGAGCGTACTGCTAGTGGTCCGGCCGGGCTCTGTACTCGCGGCGCTTTCAGCTCTGACACCTTTGATTTGGGAGTTAGTAGCTTGGAGCTTGACTGTGAATGAAAATAACGTTTAGCATTAAAATATGAAAATATTATAATGACAATTGCACGAATATAATTTTTTTTCTTTTAATAAACGTTGCCCCACACTAGGATTTCTCCTGTGTCGTGGGTGCGTTTACAAACACAAATTTTCACACGCACAAACATCCAGACCCGGAACAACTATCTGTAGGCCATACAAATATTTGTTCCGTGCGGGAATTGAACCCACGACCCGTAGCGCAGAAGCCGATCGCTCAGCCACTGCACCAAACGTGTCGTCATTTCATTTTCATCATTTTTAGTGTGGATCCTAGCTTAGAATAGACCACCTCGAGATACATTGATCACCAGTTGTTTTTTATTGCAGCTACGAACAAAATAGATACTCAATACATTAACTGTGTCTGCAGTAACTTAGTGGCCCATGTGAGGTCAGTCTAAGGGATTTATTTCACCAGGTTGGTATGGATAATTACAAATTAATTCATATTAAAATAAGGATTGAATCAGATTGATCAGCAGTGATAGCGTAGTGGTGTGACCGTCGGACTGCCAAGTCATAGGTCTCGAGTTGGAACACAAGGCACGCACCTCTGACTTTTCGGATTCATATGCGAATTGTATAATAATTATCACTTGCTTAAAAACGGTGAAGGAAAACATCGTGAGAAAACCGGCATACCTGAGAGATATTTCTCGACGGCATATGAAGCCAAGTCAGAGGCCCATGGGCGGCATAAACTTTGACACTATGTTAGTCACTAATCGCACGAAAAAGAAAGAAGATTTAATAATAAAATGCTCTCACCTTTTTATTAGTAATGTGATATTTCATCTCATGTGACAACACCTGCTTTGATGCTTGCAGCAGGTACACTTCTACTGTTACCTGGAAATCAAATTACAGTAACCGATAAAGAATAAATTTTACCGTCAAAGCTTCACCATAACCACCAACACAACAAGTTTTAACTATCATTAATATAGAGCAGGTCTAATATCTTGTTGAAAGAAAGAAAGAAATTTATTTGGCACGAAAGCAGTCAGACAGACAAAATTCATAAGAGAGAAAAGTGCTGTGCTTAGATGATTTTGCCAATTTCTTGTGGAGATGTTCACGTAATTTAATTATTAATTTAATTGAAAGTATCCATTTCTTTTTCTTTTAACACTCAGTGTGTCAGGCTTTCAGGGCAAAATGTCCGGCTACATATGAATCTGTGTCCGGCTTTTCTATTTTTGGGCCTGGCAACCCTACACACGGCAGTTTATAATAGCGGCCTAGTTCACCCTATGTTCAGTAGTGGACGGTTACAGCTTGATATAGCAATGCAACTAACCTTAAAGTCGCTAGCAAGTCCCAACATGCGTATATCATCGGGAAAGTGTAGTGTGGTGCTGGTCGGTTGAGTCTGTTGCATGCTAGTGGCTAACACACGGTCCCGGCATTTGACGAGGCACACTGCGTGATGACCAACGGCGCCATCTGAAAATTACGGATGATTAGAAGCTTTGGTCAACAACTTGACCGGCATGGCAGTAAGTTGGAAGCACGGAACAGAAAAAACAGTGGAAGTGCAAAGTAGGCGTGGCACGCGTGCCACAAATAAGCGCTGTTACGCTTATATGATCCCAGTCAACGATAACGACGTCCGACGCGAATGTCAACCTTATGTTTAACTTAGAATTGCAAATACTGAGAAAACCGCCATCTATGATTGAGTGGCGAAATTATCAAATTTAGTTTGATTTTAAATTACAAAATGTCGTAAATACTTTTTGCACTAAAGCATAATAAATCATATTTATAGAGGCTGAAGATTTATTCCCAGATGTAGTATCTGTCACTTATGCTAGTTTTGACTAAAATTAAAACAACAAATCAAACGAAATGTTTATTTGTTGTGCTTTATAATTATGATTATCAGTTTATTTGTGTGAGTTTGGCGACAACGGTTCCTATAGTGAGTTTATTGCATTGCACTTCCACTGTTTTTTCTGTTCCGTGGTTGGAAGCGACCAAAAAGTTTGGCGTCGTATAGTTATAGTGTTATAGGGGACGCCAGACGTAACATCTACTTAACGACAAGAGGAACTTGCGAAATACTGTTATTTCTTAGGGCCAAGCCACATCTGACGGAAGATACGTTGCCGATTTTACGTTGCGTAATTTACTCGAGGAATTTTAGTAACGCGTCTTCGGTCAAATGTGTACGGTGTGAGATGTTTATATGGAATTATGTATACCGACTTGGCCTTTAAAGTTATAAAATTAGGAATTTTCATATAGAGTTACGCGCTCGCTGAAATGCAAAATTACAAGTCTGCAAACTGCTTTTTCTTTTTTATTTAACCAATTTAGACCTTACTCTTAGATGTATATGTATTTCGCATAGGTTTTGATGCCAGTAACTACCCTGGGCAAGCAAAGTATCGACAGAAGATACAAACATATCACTCTGGTGATGTTGATGCCCTCACCAAGACTTCGGTTATCCCGCTATGTGAGTCGTCCAAGCTTCGTTGTTCAGCGGCTGGGTGCGACATGTGTAGGTGACGTTTGATGTTAAACCTTTAAATACTTCAGATATACATTACATACCAGCATTGAGCTGCCTGACGTAGTCTCTTTTGAGGGGTACGCTCAAGGAGTTAAGGTGTAACGTAGCCATGCCAGCAGTGGCCGCGGGGCCGGCACCTTCCACTTGCAGCCGCTGTAGCTCGTGCACGCATGCTTGACGACGGTGTGCTGGAAATAAGCGATATTATTTTTCTGTTTTAATTAATGAATTAGCAGTGATAGCCTCGTGGTGTCGGACTGTCTAGTCATGGGTCTCGAGTTCGAACCTAAGCCACGCACCTCTGACTTTTCGGATTCATGTGCGTATTGTACAATTATCACTTGCTTAAAAACGGTTAAAGAAAACATCGTGAGGAAACCGGCATGGTTGAGAGATATTTTTCGACGGCATGTGAAGCCAAGTCAGAGGTCCATGGGCTGCATAAACTCTGACAACTGGTTAGTCACTAACTACACGAAAAAGAAGAAGAAGAATGAATTAGAGAAATGTAAATACCAAATGTATTTTAAGAGTACTTACTTACATACAGCTAGTATGCTTTGTGGTCTAAACGTACGTATTTCGACGATATGGTCTGAACTCGGAACCCACATTTGGGTAGTGTATAAACTTCTCCAGTAGACCACTGAGACGTGAGTGTCTCACGAAGCCAGAACACTATTGTACTGTGAAGCTATTCTAGTAATGATATGTACTTACTCGCTAATAACAGCAGTCTCTCTCCTTCAGCCTGTTCAGTGGAACCACTGAACTCAATGGTGGCGGCGCATAGATTCAAAGCTTGACTGGCCTAAAACAAAATATGACAAGGATTAGATGTAATGTTTTACAATAATGTGCAGGAGCCGTGTGGCTTCTGGTCATCATAGACGCGGAGCAGCATTGTTCCGAAGTCCCTAAATATTACACGTTTGTCACTCCTTCTAAAACTGCCACTGCTGCCGCCATCTAGTTATTTCCTTGACCGACTCGCACGTCAGTTGGACCGATTTTCATAGGAGGTGGGAGGCATTGGCGTTCCACGTGTGCCTGAGATTACTACCGAGGGGATGATATTATTAAAAAATATTAATATTGGTTGAGGAATTATTTGATAAGACAAAGTTGCGGTTTAAAAGATGACGTACTTAGTGACAAAAATTGAAAGGAGTATGCGTAGGCGGTTTGGTCATGTTGAGAGAATGAGTGTGCAAAAATCCCACTTAACCCGGCCGCACATTATAAGAAAATGTCTGTAGGAAAATTTCTGAAAGATACTCTTCGCGTACATTTTGTACTAGACCTTGCATACTATCATAATGTGCCGGATCCGGCATCCTATGGGCTCTAGTACAAAATGTATAAGCAGACGGACTTCGTGCACGAGTCAGAACTTTCTGATATGTGCGGCAGGGCTTACCCAGAGAGTTGGGTCCTTTCTAAAAACCTAAGGACGAAAAACAAATGAAGGTCGATTTACCGCGTAGATGTTCATACCTGTGATATAACGGTTTGTTGTTTAGCAATTTCATTCTGCAGTTCCTTGATGCGTTCCCTGACTGTCGTGACGCTGGCGGACGGCTCGTCGGGGGTCGCTGGAGGTTCACGCTCTGGAGACGTATGGCGGATGACCCGCATCGGTGTTGTCGGAGTTGAAGACTGTGGAGGTGTGGTGATTTGTACAAAAACTTTTAAGATTCTTCGAATATCCGAAGACCCGGGCCTACTAACTCTAAGTTTCATTCGTTGTTAATTAACAACCGCGCCAATCACACGATTTGCGAGGTTAAGCTGTGCTTGCTGCGGTCATTCCGTGGCCGTTTGTTACATATCCGAGGCCCCTCCGTGCCTCGAAGAGTACGTTAAATCGTAGGTCCCGCGTGCCCTAAAAATACCTATGACAGTAGTTACGGGTAGTCAGAAGCCCAAAAGACTGACAAGCGGTTTAACTTTAGGAAATCGGCATTGCGGCATGCGGAGGTCTGATGGCAGTATTCAGCCGCATTTGGTTAGGCTGGATGCTGACCCCAAGATAATTGAGAAAAAGGTTAGGAGGAAGAGATTTAGTTATTAGTTAAGTTTTATTTATGCAGACTAGTAAGTCAGAAGAAAAAAGAACCACATAAAATACTCACCGCGTTCTGCATACGTCTATAGAAGCTCACGCTGTGGACCAGCTCGCTGCCTTTGTCCAATCGCGCCGGAGTGGCGGGCTGCACCTTCAGCGGAGACTTGAAGGCCGAGCGCTCCTGGTACACGAAACTTGATGAGGACTCCACGGAATGCTGCAACCACGGATAGCGGTTGGCTCGCGAATATAGGGAACTACTAGATGTTACTGCTTACTTTTGATTTTAACATAACATCACGCCTGTATTCCCCGAAGGATTGGACAGAAGTGTATAATAACACCCTCATTTCGCCGTTATGTTTAAGTCCCATGTAATAGGGGGCGAGCCTATTGCCATCAACTGGGCACAAATCCAAACTCCGGGCTGCTATTGAGGAATTCCAGGCGGAAAAACTCAATAACACTTTGCCCAGGACCTCACGATCAGCAGTCGCGCTTGCCACCACTAGACCAACGAGGCAGTACTTTTAATTATGACTTCTAATTTTCGGTCTAATTCTGGTCTGATTTCAGATGGTTATTTAAAAACCACGAGGCTAACTGGGATCCAGTTAAGGAAGGTGCTTCTTAAACCATTATCGCCACAGGTGTTGTGTATTTACGATTTCAAAGTTAATGTATATTTCGATAAATTTAAAATTGTAGATAGTTTAAAAAATATGTCGAGAAATCTCCTATGCCATGTTCATACTAGGGATGGCGTTATGGTGCGTTCAGACCTGACGAACGCGCCGCGAATGCGCCGTTCGCGAGCCGCTCGCGAGCTGCGCGCGTGCATTTCATGTTCGTACAAAGCTCCGCGCGCCGCTCGCGCGCAGCTCGCGAACGGCTCGCGCGCTGCGCGCGTGCGGCGCATTCGCGGCGCGTTCGTCAGGTCTGGACGCACCATTATAGGTTGAATTCATTTAACTGTTAACTGGTAATTGATGAATATTTTATTGGTTGAAAATATCAGTTAATTTTTACGTAGAAAAATTATAAAAATTAATGAACTATCAACAGTAGTAGGTACCAACACTACCAACCGAGAATTCTTAAATTATATTTATTATTATTTATTTATTTTATTCTTTATGCACAAAATTAGTACAGAGGCGGACTTAATGCCTTTAGGCATTTTCTACCAGTCGACCTTAGGATGATGCAGATATTATTATTCGATAACGGTAATTTTATTTATCGAATATAAGTGTTATTATTTTTATCGATTATTGGTTATATTTGCCAATACTAGTTTATACCAATAAGCATTGTGGTTCTTTTGGTTGGAGACCCTTCAGGTCTCGCCAATAACTGCCCGGTTACGTAGAAAAGGAACAAACAGTAGAAAAGGAAAAAAAGAACCTTGGTTTTCATATAACCCCCATTTTACCGGTTATACTCTTCTTTTTTTTATATGGATTTTAGGCGTAATCTAGATAGCGATGAGATTTCAATACAATCCAAACACAATTATTAATGTATAAAATTGTCTTGCTTATTGTGTTGCTCAAGGTTTGTTGCGTTTGAATACTGTAGTGATCCGATTCTCATTGCCTCTCGATAGGCAACAAATCGTCGCTGCAACCGGAAAAATCCGCTGTGTTTTATTTTGAAAATCTGTCTTTGATGCTATTTTATAATAGTCCTTATGTCACGTGCAACTGTAAAATACGTTTTCAAATAATTTATTTTGCTATCTTCTTAACCAAATAAATTTAAAAAAAAAACAGATTTTACGCTTGAGAACTGTTATAAAATAGCATCAAAGTGAGATTTCCAAAAAAAAAATAGCGGATTTTGCAGGCGCAGCGCCGAAATCAAGTTCAAATAAATTTTGTTTTGATTGCTTCAATCCATGGCTTCTCTTAAATTGTTTCAAGTCTAGAAAATGCTACTACCTGATCTCTTCCACGTTTTTTAAATGGTCTGTCTCCGAAGACTGTGCACTCCCTTTCGAGAAAGTTTTTAAAGAAACACTGACGGGGAATTTACGTAGTCTTAAGGCCAAAGATTTGTACAGTACGACACAACTAAGAAGTCGCATTGGCAAACTTGATCAAACAACCAATGGCAGTCGCTCATTTTCGCGCCACTCACACTTATTGCATCATCGTAAAGTTTTTTTTATTGCTGTACTAATAAACATTCGTGGTCTTGAAGTCTCACTCAGTTCTGAAGTGATCGGTGTTACGAAGTTTCCCGATGCGACTTCACAGTAATACATAGTATTTTTTAATGCATACCTTGTTAACTTTAGGCGGCGTGGGTCCCTCGCTCTGCTCGTTAATAGCCTCGTCCAGAATGTCGTCCAGCTCACTGTCTAGTTCACTGCCACAGCTATCAGAGTCACTCTCACGAACTGCTTTTTTATAACTTGTGTTGTTCTTCTTTACCACCTGATAACACACATAATACACACTTAATGAGCTTAGCTACCACAAGGACTCTTTTTAAAGACGAGAAGACTGCAAGCGGGTGTTACTGTACCAATCAGGTTTATTATTACTATACTCAATTTAATATAGCATTAGACAAAAAAGTCCCATTTTAGCAAGTAAATGTATAGAATTAAGTAACATGTGTGCTTCCAGTAGAGACTCAATACAGTATTATGCTTTTATGAACCTTAAGGGCGCTTTCAATTTAGACGTTTGGTGTCGGGCCGTTGCGGTGCCGGAAAGGTGCGTTTGTCGTATTGCGCACGGACGGTTGTTTGTTTTCATACAAAGCACTCGGTGCGGCAGCAGTGCGGCGTCGGTACCGCGAACGCTCGACAACATGCACTTTTGCCGCACCGCGTTCTCTGTATGAAAACAAAAGACTGTCCGTGCGCATTACGACAAACTCACCTTTCCGGCACCGCAGCGGTCCGACACGAAACGTCTAAATTGAAAGCGGACGTCTAACGGTCAATGAAGATGAGCTAACACTCTACTTGAAGAAATGGGTTAAAAGATATTCTTGCCTTGATAGGCCACTTTTGTCTAATGTCTGTACTAGACCACTTTAGAAGGCTGTTCTATGATCTGAGGTAGGCACAATCACATTTAATTAGAATTTTTATTTAACACAACACACTAACAATTTGCTTCCAAGTAAGAATTGTTGTTGATATTAAAAGCAAACACTTTATTAAGATTATGTATTGTGTGGTTTTCCTCTTAATTGTCCTTCATTGTTTACTAATAAAAAACAATCAGTTCACACTATAGACACAGTTACCTAGATTGTTCGTCTCGCTTTAATTGAAAAATGTATTTTATACGTATACTTTGTATTTGTGTATTTTTATATTCGAGGTCTTGGTGTTTACGTGCCGCTGACGACCGTTATGGTGCGTCCAGACCTGACGAACGCGCCGCGAATGCGCCGCTCGCGCGCAGCGCGCGAGCCGTTCGCGAGCTGCGCGCGAGCGGCGCGCGGAGCTTTGTACGAACATGAAATGCACGCGCGCAGCTCGCGAGCGGCTCGCGAACGGCTCGCGCGCTGCGCATTCGCGGCGCGTTCGTCAGGTCTGGACGCACCATTATGTCTGACAATATACACGCTACTTTTTAGTAGTATTATGCCGGATTCACAGTAGACTTACGTGTGGTGTCGTGACGCATCAGTAGGTGCATCTGACGCTATCTGATTCATATATTTTGTACTACCTGTTCTGCCGCGGCTGTGCCCGCGTAAATTATTTGGCTACAGCGCCACCTATCGAATCCCAGCATAGTTATGAACCATTGTCTCAACAAAAGATATATATTGTGTAAATATGACCTCAATCGGTAAAGTCGTTCTCAAGTTATGGCGTGAAAGGTTGTCTGGTAGATATCGCTATCAGCGGTAAGACCGCCATTGTACCCTTTAATGTTTGTTATTGTATAAGAGCTGTGTTACAATTTTGGTGTACAATAAAGTATATTCTATTCTATTCTGACCAAGGGAAATAGTTATTAATTTATATATATATATATATATTTTGTATGAAGGCGTGCAAACTAGACTTACCTATTGCGTCTTAGGGTCAGTTTCCACCAAACGGGAAAATCCTCGCCGATGCTCGACCACTTTTCAAATTTCACTGAATATGTAACTGTATCAATATTGACTTTAAGTATAAGATAGCTATCAAGCGTTTCTTTGCGCATGCAATACCCGAGCGTCGAATTTTATATTTAAAGGCAATGCTGATTCCAATTCTTTATTCGCATTTTTCCGCTTGGTGGATACGACCCTTACGCGCGACGATACGACACGTAAGTCTAGAGTGAATCCAGAATTATGCCTGGCGCGGTTTTTTAGAGGACAAAGCACAGCTACTCGGTCGGCACGTGCTTTCTCTATAGATATACGTAGTATAATTATTGTCTATATTAACTTACATTCATAACTTCTCGTCCAAACGATGTTTCAGCCCAGTTGTCAGATTTGTTCATTTTGTCATTGACCCTCGCTGGGATGTTGTCTTCAGAGCTGGAAAACAAATGACAAATTGACATCGAATTTAGATTAAATCCATTATAAGCTAGAACAGACATTATTGATAATTTTATTCCCTTATTTTGCTGTGAATATTAAATTCTCAGTATGTGTTTGGTTTTATAACGGTTTTAAATAGCTTCACCTCGTATATTTTTTGATTCAAATCTTGCGACAGATTTTTCAACTACTTCTGCTTAACCGATTCTCCTGAAACTTCGCACACAAATTCATTACCCATGACATTACAACATTATACTAATTTCAACCTTCAATTCTCAAGTCTTAATGCTGTAGGGCAGGGGTACTGCAAGACAAACAAGTTTTAAGGAATTTCGGACGCTCGTGTTCATTGGAGATTATTTCGTACCGAAATTTGAAACAACTTTGTAAAGGACTCTTCATAGCTTTTACTAATTATTTAAGAACCACGTCCTCATTATATTACGTTTTGATTCCTTATCTTTTAAAGCCTACATTTATATTATGGATTCTTAGTTGTCTTTGCACCTAATAACTGTCGCTCTAAATAAATGAAGCCTTAATAGGGTTAATATACAGATTGCAGACTATAGACAACAAGATATAGTGCGTTCAATCCGTGAAGACGCGCCTCACCCGTTTTTGTGAGAGGTGGTCGCGTGGTGCGTATGTACATTTATCTCTTGTTATTATCTTATATTAGTGTGCGTATGCATGCCTCGGAGGGCACGTTGAACAGTCGGTCCCGGGTGTCATACGAATGCCTAATGGCTGTCGTTACGGGAAGTCAGAAGCCCGAAAGTCTGACAACCGGTCTAACCTTAGGATATCGGCATCGCCCAAGAACTGGGTTGCGGAGGTCTGATGGCAGTCACTCCGTTTAAAAAACTGGTATTCAGCCGAATCTGGTTAGCCTGGAAGCTGACCCCAACATATTTGGGAAAAGGCTAGGCAGAACATTAGTATGCGTATGCATATATATAATTATGTGTGGCGATAGAACTAAAACAATAGCAATTATAGTGCACACTTTTGCACTGTAGCGATTGAGACAAAGAGTGGGGCGCGTCTTCGTGGATTGAACGCACTGTAGTATATTTTTGATATGCCGTATGGACCAGTACAGATAGTGACATCCACGAAGACGCGCCCCACGTTTTACCTAAATGGCGTGTTCACTCTCACTCTAAGATGAAGAGTGAGAGAAAACACGTGATTTAGACTATTTCAGACGAAGAGTTGGCGCGTTTTTATGGATGGCTCTATCTGTATTCCAATTGATTTGTAATAGGCTATCTGGACGGTTCTCGTGGGTGTTGTGAGACTTGTGAGAGCTGACTAGGGCTGAGACGAGCTAACAACTCTTTCTGATCATTCGGCAAGTTTGTTACCGCTTTTTTGTCAAATTAACTATCCAGTAATGTCGCCTATCCCTAGTTATTAGATTCCTGACGATGTATACTGCATACTCGAATGTGTTAGTTATTAGATTCCTGACGATGTATACTGCATACTCGAATGTGTGATCCCTCTAAAAGTATTATACTTAGAAGACAGTCAGTCTCTGCACTATGATTCAATGATACGATTGTTCTACACAAACATGGCTGTCACTGTTGCTTATGTAAAATTAGTTCGTTCAATTTGAAGCCCGATTTACACACACATAATTTAAGTAGCGAGTTTAACATTAGGCAAATTAAGTAGAAAATCTCATTGGAACGTATATCGCCGAGTTAGGTTTAGTACTTGCTCAAATTAAGTTCAAATTGCCAAGTTAACTCGTAACGTTACTTACATACATTCATACATGCGATCACGCCCGTTTCCTATTGGAGTAGGCAGAGACTATATTATGTAGACTTTCCCCTGCTACGATCCTGACACACCCTTTTCGCTTCATCTACATTCAGTAACCTTCTCATGCATGCTCGTCGGTTTAGGGTACTACCAACCTGGCTTTTTGAGAACGTCCGCGATTTGTTTGTGGTACGTTCGCCGAGGTCGGCTCCTTCCAACTGTTCCATCCACACGCCTTATACACTTGTTTCGTTAATCTCCTTTCGTCCATCCTCTCTACAAGACCAAACCATCTTAACATACCTTTCTCAATCCTTCTCACTACATCTTCTTTCACTCCACAACGTTCCCTTATCACGCTGTTCCTTACTTTATCTTTCAAAGTTACACCACACATACTTCTCAAAGCTCTCATTTCTGCTGCACTAATCCTACTTTCATGTTTCTTCTGCCACGCCTAATGTTACGTATGATTGTGTAAATCGGGATTAACGTACTCTGACGATGTGGTAACGTTAGGTCATTGAAGACCATTCATTCTACTAAAGTTAATGCTGGAAAAACAGTTTTTTTTATCTTTTTTAATGATTCTATACAACGCAACGTTGACAGGCCAATACAAGGTTCTGTTATACTTGAGTAAACAATTTTAACAAAGCATGCGTATGTACCTACTTAATATATTTTATATGCTTATTTAATGACCCTGGTTTTTGTGGACATCTTGTGTACTTAAATTATATTTAGAACGTTTTACGCTACACCATGAATGACAATGAGATTTAAGTCGACAATGGTGTCAATTCTGTTGCGCACTTTGACAGGACTGAACTAAGGGCGTTTGTCCCATTCTGTTTCAATAGAAAAAGAAAGTGACAGATGCGTTTAGTCTAGTTTAGTACTGTCAAAATGTGCTACAGAATCAACGGAGGCGTTTTAGTACACCTTGTTTCGCCAGTCATAATTTAGGTCCCACGTAATAGGTGGCGAGCCTATTTCCATCAACCGGGCATAAATCCAGACTCCTGGCTGCTACTGAGTAATTCCTAATGGAAAAACCCAATAACACTTTGCTGGGGTTTGAACCCAGGACCCCATGCTCAGCAGTGGCGCTTGCAACCACTAGACCAACAAGGCAGTCAAAAAATAAATATAACTTGCGCGAAATTCTAAAAAAAATATGTTGTTTTATTTTCAAAGGTTTATTATTGTCGCGGCAGATGCTTGGTATTTATCTTAAGTATTTATTTGAAATTTATATCGTTTATTTGCAATCCACATTGTTCATTAGGTGGTAAACATTTAGGGAGATTATAATTTTATATAATAACTGCCTCATTGGTCTAGTGGTGACAAGCGCGACTGCTAATCGTGAGATCTTGGGTTCAATTCCCAGTTTTACCGAGTAGAATTTCTCAGTAGCAGCCCGGAGTTTGGATTTGTGCCCAGTTGATGGCAATAGGCTCGGCACCTATTACGTAGGACTTAAACATAACTGCGAAATGAGTGTTACAATACACCTCTGCCCAACCCTTCAGGAAATACAAGCGTGATGTTATGGTATATCTTTCGTGAGTGAAATCATGGTAGTCTTAAAATTTTAATACTTAACGTGTTATCCAATCTAATGGATAAGTGCAAGTACTATATAGTATTTCTACCATCTGTTGTGTACATTGATCAACAGGCATCTGTTTGCCTCCCCTAGCTGTAGTACAGACAGATGTGTTTGTGCTACACCTAATTAGACATCTGCTCGTGCTGTTGAAGGTTATGTTACAAGTATCTATAAGCACCAATGATTTATAGGATTTAAAGATCGTCTAAATTAAATCGGCGCGCGCTTCTACTGAATTTGTAAGACGATTTTTCCATGACTGCGGTGGAGAGGCGTTTCGTTTTAGATTAGACGAATCCTACGTGTATAGTACGACACAAGTAAGAAGTCGGATCGGCAAATTTCGTAAAACCGATCACTTCCGAACTGAGTGCGACTTCAAGACCGCAAATGTTTATTAGTACTGCAGTAAAAAAAGAAGTGTGAGTAGCGCGAATATGATCGACTGCCATTGGTTGTTTAATCAAAGTTGCCAGTGCGTTTTCTTAGTTGTGTCGTATTGTAACTACCTGTCTCCATTAAACGTGATTAGGCTAGGTTACTATGAGACCCTGACGCGGGATATTGGCAAAGTAAGATTGTAATGCGCTGAAGCGCTGTCTGACGCATGTTGATGATCTAAATAAATGGCACGGGTCGATTCCTTTAATTATTCTTGATGTTTCTCCCGAGAAGAATTACGAGCTTGTGCCATATCAATTCCCAAATTAAGGATTAAAACCACTTTAGGGGAAATGGTTAAAAAGGAAAGATTATTATAATACCTACAAGTAAAACCCATTTTTTTGTCTAACTAATATGCCACGAAAGTCTATATGGATCCTACACACAGGCACAGCCAAGGGTTACACCCAGTAAGGTATTCGAATATTATGGGATGTTATTATATAAGGTCTAACCAAAATACCTGGATAAACTTTTACAGTGTTCAATACGTTTAACCAATCACATCTATGTAAAAAAAAAAACGAGACCTAAGTGTTTTTTTCTAAAAAAAAATAATAATGTTTTAAATTGCCTGTACTCTCTAAGAATAAACTCATCCATTTCTTATGCATCGACCGCCATTGGGGTGCGTGCTAATTCCGTGCCGCGTTTTACCTACACAGCGAAGTGAAAAATCTAAAAAAAAAAGTAAAATTAAAGTTGAAAAAAAAATTTGTTAGAAAAAAAAAACACTTGGATCTCGTTTTTTTTTTGTATAGATATATTCAGTTACACTTACTGAACACTGTGTAAAAGTTTGTCCAGGTATTTTGGTTGGACCTTATATAATGAGTGCCTTTTTAAAATATAATAGCAGCAGTACAGTTTGTGCAAAATTCCGACTTTCGTTACCTAGCCAATCGGAGTTACGACTCTTGCTCGAACGACGTAGATTTGACTCCGGTTCACTTAATTTAAGTCAAAGTCAATTTGACGATGTTGAAGTCGGGTTTACAAGCGGCTAATGTAGTATGGGGCTTAATGATCAGTAATATAACATGACAACACATCAAGGAATGGGGAAGCGAATGCAAAACGAAAACAGATGACAGCACCACCGTAAGTAACAAACAAACAACGGATTGAACTGACATCGATATAAATAAATACATTTGAAGTGTCTGTTTGTAATGTTAAAATAACAGCTTTTTACTAAATTCACATGAAAGTATATATGGTACTTATAACTTCTTTTTTTTATATTTTTGTCTGTCTGTTTGTTCGGCTAATCTCCGAAACTGCTGGACCGCAGTACCGTAACGTGTATTTCTTCCATCCGGTGCCAACACTAAATTGGACGTAGTTATGCGAAAAGGATCCAATCCATACAGTTATGAGATATTCAATTCTTAAGTTTAGACTGTATTTCTTCATTGGTTCTTTGATTTAAATTTCTTGATTTTATTGTAATTAAAGGACAAATGTATAATATTTAACTTGTTAAAGTGTTATTATGTGTAGTTTGGCTTAAGAAGTTTAAGCGAGTATTTTGATATAAATAACTCACTTTCGATCATTTTGTGGGTTGGATCCTTTTCGCATAACTACGTCCAATTTTGCGCCCCACAACCCTATTTTCGCTACTAAGCAAAAAATCAGTGAAAATTCTGTGATAACCTGTTGCTGTGTTGATTGCAAAGGGATTCAAAATAAAACATGACTTGAAATGTTGCGTAAATTTCAATGTATTGTCTTCGGGACTACCTATGTAGTGCCCCCCCCCCGCCCCTCCCCACGCTACGCCACAGTTGGACCGATTTTGACGGGACTTTCACTGGCAGATAGCTGATGTTATAGGGAGTCACTTAGGCTACTTTATGGTTCCGCGCAAAAAAAATAAACCCATCCGACTTCTACGCATACGAAGTCGCGGGCTCAGCTTGTTATCGATTGATGACATTTAATTATGTCAATTGTTTTATATAGTTTATCTTCCTTTTCACTTTTGTAAATGTGAGAACTTTGTGGACCTGCATCTATAAGTTTGTAAATTACTGTTATTCATATAGTTTTTATTTTATTTGTTAATTTTTGTACTACATTACTCATTTGTCTGTGGTCAGGACTCCTTTGTTCTCTCACTATCCTAAATCATTGTACTCTGTAATTGTTAGATATTATTTTTAAAAGAGTAACCATGGAGTTTCTTGCCGGCTCTTCTCCATAGGAAACGACTAATTGGAACCGTGCATCTAAATTCGACTTTTCATAAGCACCTGTATTGGTTTACGTGAAATATTTTTTTTTGATTTGATTTGATCAATAATATCAAATACATTCTGACCAATAAAATTTTGCTTTGGTGCCAACGACGGTGGCGCCATGAGTTCCACAGTTCCCTACCTCATTAAGGGCGTTCTTGACAATATTTCTTTGGGTAGTACCTATATCTAGTCCTGAAAATAGGAATACAGAACCGGAACCAAACAACATACTGAGAATCATTCACTATGGGTTTCAAACATTGAATAATATGGTTAACACAGCAAAATATAAGGAATAAAATAACCAAATATGTGTTTCAATAGCTTTATTTTACATAAAAACATTACTAATTAAGTTTAATATTATCACAGACAAAATAATTTATAAAATACCTGAAAAGGAGTCTTATAATTATAAGATTAGTCGAAATTAAATTATATTAAATTAAATCTTCAACGAAAAAAGAAAATGGCGTCTTTAGAAAATGCTTGATATTGAAATATGGCTTTATGTTAGTTCTATAAATGCAGACATACGACTAGTCGCATCGTCACAAAAGAACGACTGTTTGTAGTTGATAGGAGTTGTATTTAAAAATTTAATAAAATTCACACAATGGTAATTCCAGTTATCGACTAGACGATACGACAAATCGCATGATCGCATTCATAGAATTCCCACCTTCTCGACTGTTAAACTATTGCAAACATTAACTAATTAAGTATTCAAATTTCAACCTTATTTTAACAAGAATAAAGTCTATTTTATATTGACCGGTAGAACTTGATTATGCATGTATCTATTCCGCAAATACAGGCATTAGCCCAAATTATTTAATCTAGTATTTCTAAAGTATTCAGTTAGATAGATTGTCGTCGCTTTGAATTTAGATTTTGTAATTTTAGTACTTAAACCGTATCGACAAAGCAGCTACCAATAATCGATTTTCCTTACTAAATAGTACATCGATGGTTGAGTAATTATATGCAGGGTGTAAACGAAACCATGTAATTCCTTCAAACCTCGTGATGTACTGCTGACATATATTAACCCTGAAAGGTTACAGTTAACGACCACGCGGCGATACATAGCCGCGCAATTCGGTCGGGGCGCTAAAATGCCTCATGTTAAGAACACATGATTACTTCTTGTAGTTTTTTTTTATTGATTCCAAATGTCTACCGTTCAGGGTTAATCTATGTCAGCAGTACATCACGAGGTTTCAAGGAATAACATAATTTCGTTTACAGCCTGTATAGAATATAAACAGATTATATGCGTATCACACTTATCAACATCAATCCGCAGTTAACTGAGATTGACACGTATCATCAACAAAGTATTTTATTAACGTTGCGATCTGCGTCCATGATTGCAATGCTAAGAGCCAAGCCACATCTGACAGAAGACCCGTCGTCGATCTTCCGCCGGTACACATAATTCCATATAAACATCTCACACCGTACACATTAATTGACCGAAGATGTGTTACTAAAATTCCTCGAGTAAATTACGCAACGGAAGGTCGGTCGCGTATCTTCCGTCAGATGTGGCTTGGCCCTAATAGTTGAAGAATATTTATGAGAATTATATTTTTAATAAACACCGTTTTATAGGAACAAAATGTGCATTTATGCTGGTAAGTGTTTTCGCCTGTACGGACACGATCAGATCTATCTTCCCAAGGTAAACCGTCCACTATTGCCTATCAATGTCTCAATGATATCAACTTCATTTTTCCATTAGTGCAATGGGGGCTGATTAGAGCTGAGTAAGCTGAAGTGAAAAATTACAGAACCGATATTTGGACTGAAATAAAATTATTAATTCAATTGTTATTATTATGATGGTAAATCGCAAGGAATTTGACAATTTTGATTATTATTTCACTCGGTTGATAGTGGCGCCGCCCTAGTGGCAGAAAAAAGCGTGGATTGCTATTGGCGAAGAAATGATTGATACGACTCAGTTGACAGTTGTACTTAGATTTTTATATGGAATATTTCTTCTACCTATCTTTTAAGCTTTTTAACAAGGAAATGTACTGCTTTATTATTATGCTTGAATAATAAGTAGTATTATTGTTTTAATTGTGCATAGTGCGTCAGTTTAAGTAGATACGTGTATATACCTACCTAACTTATAGCTATATACAAAGAATGTAGTAAAACCACTACAATCTAATAGGCAACGTACAGTCTTAGATTAACTTTTTATTGATTTTTAATATTAACATATTTATTTGGGAACGCACGCGCATACCTTACCGAATCCTATTCGCAATTAAAAATCGCAGACATTTGCGTCTTTTATTTCTTCTGTTGCATGACTGCCTTTAATCACTTTATGATAAAACAAGTCTTCAATACAAAGAAATTCAAGGGGAAAATTTTATAAAAAAGCCTGCGTTCTCAATATAAGGGTATCGCAATTTAGATATGTACGTCAGATAATCAACGTTTTTTCGCCGCCATGACCGGGCACCATGCAAATCGACTTGACCCAATAACGTGGAACATTTGCTGAATAACTAATGAAGTACATTCGTTAGTCTGCACACTATAATTAAAGGTGACTTGGAAACTTTTTGAAATTTGTCCTATGGTGCAAGACAAGCACGGACTATGGTGACAAGACATGTGTCACGGACGTTGTATGAGGGATTCAACATAATAAGATATAAAGTCTTGTCACGGCAGTGCATGCTAAACCACGGATGCCATCCGATTGAAAATATAATCTTTTGATGAAATGAGTTTTTTTTAGAATAAGAATTGGGTATGATCGTATACCTACCGAATTATAGTATTTTTGACGTAAAAGAATGTAAACCTTTATGGTGTAAGCCTTATAAAGGCAATTATGTAGCTCAAGGGAGTTCCAAAGAAAGTATCAGCCATGTCTTGCATGAAAATATAGTCTGATTAGTAAGTGTTTGATACATGAAATAGCAGATATAAGTATCACACTTTTAAAATTTAAATTTTTTCTAAACTATAGAAGTTAGAAATTTAAAATAAAAAACGTTTTATAGCAATTTTTATCAGCTTTCTTTGAAACTATAGTAACAAAGTTAAACTCTTTTTTGAGTCTTTTTTGTTTCGAAAATATATCTTGTGTACTTAAAAAGTTATTGCAATTTTAAAAGTGTGATACTTATTTTCGCAGGCCAGTGTAGAAACAAGAAATTATACGTCGGCCCGTATTAATAAACAACTCTTAACATGGCGACCTGGATGCTGACGCCCATGAGGCGCTGTCATAGATTAGAATGTCATAAACAAAAGAACAGTTTTTTTTTAAATCTACCTGTTTAATACTGTTGAAACTACACATTAAGAAGCTCTCAAATGAGAATCGTTTATTAAAAAAAAAAAAGAATTTTTAACCATTGGTTGGCTTAACTGGGGATCAAAAAACCGGCCCCAATACTAGCTCAAAGTTTCCTACACTCATCCAAGTGTGCACACACTTTAATGCCAAGTTCAGCAAAGGGCTGTTCACGGTAATACGAGAGTTATCGCGAACGTGATGATTTCAACAGTCGCGCCGTGTAATGTTACGGATCATTGCGAAATACTACACATGTCCGCCTCCGGCATTGTATCGAATTACTTCGCACTCGGAAATGGTCGGGACCGTAACTTTAATATGAGCGACAAAAGTCGTAGTAAGGATTTTAAGTAGAAAATTATGAAAACTAATTAAAAACATAACATAACATCACGCCTGTATTCCCCGAAGAGTTGGGCAGAGGTGTATAGTAACACCCTCACTTCACCGTTATGTTTTAAGTTCCATGTAGGCAAGCCTATTGCCATCAATCGGGCCCAATTCTAAACTCCAGGCTGCTACTGAGGAATTCTACATGGAAAAACCCAATAACACTTTGCCCGACCTGGAGATCGAACTCAGGACCTCAAGATCAGCAGTCGTGCTTGCCACCACTAGACCAACGAGGCAATTATTAACTAATTAAAATGGGTCATTATTATTGCTGAATAAGCAATTTTTTTTTAATATGTTCTTTCATTCCGTGGGGGACGGACTAGGAACGTCCCTCCGCCGCCGGGCAAGCGAGTCGAAAGAGGCGACGAACCTGGCTCCATTGTTGTGCTCATAAAATGGGAATAGGCTCGCCATACATGGGACTTGCCAGACATGTACAAACTCTTGTAATAGGAGAACACCTCTGCTTACCCCTTCAGGGATTACAGGAGTGAGTATATTATATATATTTTATTTAAAGATTATTTTCATTTGGGAAACTGCATTGCAACCGTTTCTTTCGTTATCTCTAGATGATAAATGATGATTTGTATTCATAGATTTCATTATACGGGATACAAAAGATACAACCCCGTTAACGGACTAAGGTTTACTCAACCTTTACCATTCTGAGAAGAGGCCTGTGCCCAGCTGTGGGACAGTAAAGCGCAGACCACACCGCGAGCTGGCGGGCGGGCGAGCTGGCCTTTTCATACTTCATATAATTAATACGAATTCTTTCAGTCAATATTTTCTTGATTTCGCTGTCCCTATACAAAATAATGAGTGTAGATACGTTATTTAAACGTACGTAAACCGGCTCTTTTTATTACCGGACGCACTCAATTTCAAACATTACTAATGATTACAAACAAGTCATACATTTCCAAAAAACTTTTATCAAAATTCAGTCCAATTATAATTTAGGCACGCGTTAAATTCATATCCACTTTGTAATTTATTTAAAACTTGGTGTTAAATGGACTTTATTTGATTTAAAAAATGCAAGAGACTGTATCGTTTAGTGATTTTTTATTCATTCCTAAATATCTTATTTCAAAATGGTTGAAAACGATAATTATACACTTTCGTAAAAAATTGCAGTATTGAAGCTATATTATCTCAATAAAGGTGCTGATTCTGTTGCACATTTTGACAGTACTAAACTAGACTAAACGCAACTGTCACTTTCTTTTTCTATTGAAACAGAAAGAGATAAGCACCCTTAGTTTAGTTTAGTCCTGTCAAAGTGCGCAATAGAATCAACACCATTGTCATATGAAAAATTCATCAGATATATTCTAAGTCGTATGACATGATAATAGCGGTTATTATTTTATTTACCACAGATTCGATATTGCTTATAATTGTACTTAATGATTGCGATCGTATGCCCGCATATATAACTTATGTATCTATGTTAGATACAGCTCAATGTCAACGTGGTCGCGTATTCGAGTCTGTTTTATGACCTAATGTATAAAACTGGCTAGGCAACGTGTCTACTCCTATATAAGTATGTATAATAAATAGCGAATTAATAGGAATAGTAATAAATATTTATCGATACGTTATCGAAGTCTAGTTTTTTTTGTTTCAGCAACGATGTGGAACTAGTTACTATTCGGTTATAAAATTTTTCGCCAAAAAAATCGCAACCGATCGCACAACAGTTGCTGCAACAACGCCATCTTGTACCCGAAAATTGAGTACAACGCCATCTAGTTTATCTCAACAGGAACTTTAGCCCTGAAACTTAAATACAAAGGAAGAAGAACACGCATTCGAGAGTGTAGTGTCCACACCTTGATCCGCCACAGTCTGAATATTCCTCTTGAGTATGTGACGTATCTGTTTCGATGTCTGATAGATGTGGGTATAGGCTAGCTGGTTGTTGTAGGATCGCTCCGTTAGTCTGTGGCTCCTTTTTATTATTGGCCACTTTTATTCTTTTTACGTCGTCTAATACTGATAGGACTACGGGCGAGTCTTGGGAACCTGAAACAAGATAAGAGTTTATAAAGATGATGAATAAAAATTTTGATAGAAATGAGAAAAACGTAATATTCGTTTAATGTATCCGGCCTTGATTACGAATAGATTATCTTTTGTGGGTAATGGATCAAAGAGATTCTGTCATGTAGCTATATTATATTACCATTAAACTGGTTATTGATAATATCATACTGCGATCTTATCTGACTACTAAGCCTAATGATAATGACGTTGGCTTCCAAATAGCTTTCGTCACAGCCAGCTTACGGGGTAGGCATCTATTAAGCAGTGTAAGAAACCTTTCCATGTGAAAGATGTACCTGTTTCTGCCGCCTAGCAACATTGCTGTGTTCTGGTTTGAAAGGTGCCGGTGAAACTACAGGCATGTAGGGGAACGAGATATGGTGTTCCGCCTACGAAAAGGAGGATCCTCCTACCAGGCGGAGTCTTGTGCCTGGCGGGCCACTGACCAACGATTGATATTGGGAACTTGTATTTATATACTATCTGCGTGTCAAACTCTGATATCGCGATGCAGGATAGTTCGCATGTGGCGTGATAGATGCCGCCACAGGCACATGAGACTTTGAACTTTATCTCTATGTTTGGCAACATATTCGCAATCCTCATGGACTTGTAGGTGTCCATAGAAAGCAGTAACCACAAGCCATCAAGCCGCTGGCCCCAATCCATTACATACGTGTAGCCTATTTAATGACGACTAAAACTAGGTGTAGCCGGGTGCGTTGTGCAAGAATTGGTTTGTCCTGGTAAAGTCGGAATATTATCAAGTAGTCAATGGCGTAGCGTTGAGGGGGGGGGGGGGGGGATTTAGAGGAGGGCATAGTCATCAGAGCAGACAACTGTATTCTTATAGGGACTAGGTACATTAGGCACTTATTTACGCAAAATTTGAAGTCGATGGGAGAAGTTGAAGTTGTTTAAAATTGAATTGCAAAATTGTTTTATAGAAAGACATTTTATTTTGAATCCTTTTGCAATCAACAGAGCAACAGAGTATCAAAGAATTTTCACCGATTTTTTAATAATGAAAATAGGGTTGGGGGGCGGCAAATTTGGCAAAGGTTGACCCCGGGTGGAAGAAATAAATGCTACGCCACTGCAAGAAGCAAGTAAATGAGTAAGTAATCATACTCACTTCGTCTTTTAACAGGTTGTGATCCAATTACTCTATCATTCTCCTTTTCGATCTCCTTCTCCCTGTCATTCAACGCCTGTTCAGACTTCTTCTCGTCAAAGGTAACCTTGGGAATGTTGGCAATAATCTCCGGCTTCTTGTTGGTCTGGGAGAGGCTAAGAGTACTGCCCATGAGAGGCGCCTTCTCGGAAGGATCCTGCTCGCTTGCATCGTCGTCAGAATCGTTGGGATTCTCTGGTTTTTGCTGTTTGGGCTGGAATTGAAAAGATGTTGGGTTATTTTGGTGTTAATTGAAAGTTGCTTCGTTGGTTTAGTGGTGGCAAGCGCGATTACTGATCGTGTGGTCTTGGGTTCGATCCCTAGGTTGGGCAGTGTTTTTGGGTTTTTCCGTGTGGAATGCCTTAGTAGCAGCCCAAAGTTTGGATTTTTGCCCGGTTAATGGCAATTGGCTCGCCCCCTATTACATGGGATTTAAACATAACCGAAATGTGGGTGTTACTAAAACACCTCTGCTCAACCCTTCGGGGAATGTTATATCGCGGTTAGGAACTGGATAAAACCAGCACGGAAAAGGGACGATTGGCTATAAAGAGCTGAATCCACTAGCAAGTTAAATTGGGATAATTTATTCCTGTAACCGAGTGTCAACTGTGGACTTTTGAAAGTTTTACGTACTAAACGAGCATTTGCTGCAATTCCTTGGGCAATTTGAGTTGCTAGTGGATCTGACGCTTAACGATACGACGTTTATACCCAGCAATGGTTTGATACGAGCTATTGATGTTGATGATATTATGATTGCGATATAACTTGTATGGAATTCCTTTGAAAATAATATGTATATTTATTCGTGATTTCTAGTCCTATGTTTATTAATGGCAATTTGCTTAGACGTCATCTACGTAGATGTTAATTGAACCCACGGCTTATACCCAAATCTCCATAAAAACATCAACTTAGACCGATTACTTTTCTCAATCTATACTAATATTATAAAGCTGAAGAGTTTGTTTGTTTGAACGCGCTAATCTCAGGAACTACTAGTTGGATTTGAACAATTATTTTTGTGTTGAATATTCCATTTATCGAGGAAGGTTATAGGCTATATAAAATCACGCTACGACCAATAGGAGCGGAGCATAAATGAAAAATGTTGCAAAAACGGGGAAAATGTCCACCCGTGCGGAGCCGGGATGGGCCGCTAGTTAAATAATACGTATCAAGGTCTTGTCACGCGTTTAAACCAAATATTATGAGTGGGTGACAAAAAAAATTGCTGATTACCAAAACTTTCAATTAACATAACATCACGCCTGTATTCCCCGAAGGGTTGCGCAGAGGTGTATAGGAACACCCTCATTTCGCCATTATGTTTAAGTCCCATGCAAGCATGCATGGGAAAAATCCAGCAATATCGGCCATTGTGACGTCACAACCTCCCGCATATTTTTAAGAAACGTGAATTCTATAACAGTGTAAAACAACATGGTGTAACGAAGGTTTCACGGCGTGCGGAAATGTTGAAATCGGGCCACAGCTACCAAGTATTTCGCCAATTACCTACTATGAATCATGGTACACCGTTTTGTGAACTTTAAACTTACTGTTTTAATATTAATATTAGCATAAGAAATTTTACTTAAGCCGTTTCTAGAGATGACACTCCTTCTTTATTTTACTACGTTACATTTGCATTTGTTGTAAACAAAAATACTTAATATGAAAATATCTAATTCTGCTTAGCTTTTTCCCAACATGTTGGGGTCAGCTTCGCGTCTAACCAGATGCGGCTGAATACCAGTATTTTACACGGAGCGATTGCCACCCAGTTACTGGGCAATGCCGATATCCTAATGTTACACCGGTTGTCAGACTTTTGGACTTCTAACTTCCCGTAACTGTCATAGATATTCGGATGACACCCGGGACCGACTGTTTAACGTGCTCTCCGAGACACGGAGGGGTCTCGATGTGTAACGAACGGTCACCCATCCACAGATTGACCGTGGCAAGCGCAGCTTAACCTCGCAAATCGAATGACCCCCGCGGTGGGTGGGGAGCACTTTAAATTCGACATGATAGGCTAAGTTGCTATGAGGTAGGGACTATTTCAGAAAAACGCCAATGTGGCTCACGCCGAGTTAAATGACCGCGTGCCGAGCGATAGCCGCGCAATTCTCTCGGGGCACTAAAATACCTCACGTTAAGAGCACATGTTTACTTCTTGTAATTTTTATGTTTATTGAATCCAAATGTATCCCGTGCAGGGTTAATCTATGTCAGCAGTACATCACGAGGTTTGAAGGAATTACATGATTTCATTTACACTCTGTATAGAAACGATCAGTATCAGATAAATCATATACACTTTTCATGCGAAGGAGCGATTTATGAGCCAGGATCGTGACTCAGGCTCGTAAATGTATGGAAACGGAACTGAGCTGGGTGCCTCGACCTTACTCATTTTGTCATAAAATTTCATTGTTACATACTGCAATGCAATCCTTTATTGCATAGGCGTGGTCAGGGTGGGGCAGATGAGGCGCTTGCCCCACCCTGGCACAGAAAAGAATAGGTAAATGGTCTAGATTCAGTCAACTCGCCACTCATGTCCACAGAACAATTACCCAAATTAGGCAGACCAATGCTTAACTCCGTCTATACTTATTTAGACCTCAAAAACAAGTTTATGGGACCAAATTGCCCCATAATCCCATTCTACACAGATTTATTGAAAAGACAAATATTTACTGTCTGACTGAGTTTGCCCCACCTTGGACAAAATCCTGGCTACGCCCATGTTTTTGTATCTTTACATAATTTACATAGTATAAAACAAAGTCGCTCCCGCTGTCTGTACGCTTAGATCTTTTAAACTACGCAACGGATTTTAATGCAGTTTTCAGCAATAGATAGAGTTATTCAAAAATAAGGTTTATATGCCCCACATTAGTATCTACATTGCACCCGTACGAAGCCGGGGCGGGTCGCTAGTTGATTATAAAAGCTACCGTGCGATGTGATGGTGCGGACGCTCAATCAAGAATAAGATAAAATGTTGTTTTTCCAATTTCGAATATATTCAGTTCGGTCCTAAAAAGTCATCGTAAAAATATTACGAACATATTAATTGAGCATTTGTACGATCACATCGCATGGTCGTGGGACTGTTTGCCAAATAGGACAATGCTTTGACAATCGAGAATGCACAAAATCGAGCAATGTAGGGTAAAAGCTTTGGTAGAAAATCCTGCTCTGGATCGCCAATTGGCACTGTTCCACAAAAAAGCGCTTACTAACGTTAGATACCACCGGCATTTCATCACGCCTTTATTCCCCGAAAGGCTTGGCAGAAGTGTATAGTAACACCCACATGTTTAAGTCCTATGTAATAGCGGGTGAGCCTATTGCCATCAACCGGGAAAATCTAAACTCCGGGCTGCTACTGAGGAGTTCCATACGGAAAAACCAAATAAAACTTTGTCCGACCTGGGGATCGAACCTAGGACCGGCAGTCGCGCTTGCCACCACCAGACCAACGAGGCAGTTATAACTTTATTTCTAGCTTCCTTTTAAGGGCAAGATAGAAACGTCATTCCACATCGACTCACGAGGTAAGCACGTTTCCTAAGTGGGACGTAACACCTGTGAAAACTGGTAACACAATACCTTTTGAGAATTAAACCGCAGCGAGGTTATAGGGCTTAAAGAAATATGTTACATTTTTCCTTGTTGCGAAAAGACTACATACAGTGATGCCTAATCTATACTAATATTATAAAGCTGAAGAGTTTGTTTGTTTGAACGCGCTAATCTCAGGAACTACTGGTTGGAATTGAAAAAATATTTTTGTGTTGGATAGTCCATTTAGCGAGGAAGGTTATAGGCTATATAACATCACGCTACGACCAATAGGAGCGGAGCATAAATGAAAAATGTTGCAAAGACGGGAAAAATGTCCACCCGTGCGAAGCCGGGACGGGCCGCTAGTCTGGTATAAAATTACAACTTTTTCATTCTGATTACGAAACAACGACTCTTATTAGCTGTCGAATGTCATGTCTAGTCATTTGATTGGTTGATAGTGTTTTATTCGATCAATCACATTAACAAATTAAGCTCGTCGTCCAGTAATCGCCTCTCAGCACCAGACCAGCACCGCCTCGCCTCACAACTCAGTTATTGAAAAACGGACTTTAAGCTGTGTGGCACACACGATATTTTGGATTTGTAAGTGAAAATAGCGCGCCGTCCACTCTTGCTAGTTGATACTATGTTGATCGTGGTCTGATGCTGAGGCGTTTAAATGGATGACGAGCTTTAAATTGATCAGGTTTTCAGAAACGACGACGCGCTAAATACAATTTGCGCTAAACATTATTAAAAATGGGTCTAAGATGTCAGACTTCTATATCCATCATCAGATTGCGAAAGTAGCTTTATAATGTCAGCCATGTTCCATTTTATTTGTAGGTATTTTTTTTTCTTTTAGATAACTATTGTTTTTTTTCAAATTTAAAAGTTTAATTTTTGTTTTTGTAACTTAATTTTTATTTTTTAATTATCGTGTGCTTGTATAATTAATAAGTAATTTTTTTATATGTCAGGGGCCAGCCAAAGATCAGTCCTGTGCACCAGTACAGCGAATACTGTGATGGACCCCTTGTTACACATTCTGGTAATTTATTAGTAGGTATCTACATGTACCTATGTTATGTAACTTGTTTATGTGTGACGAAAATAAATGGTAAAGTATGTATCTATAAGCAGTCTAAATATCACAACTTAATTTACAAAAAACCTCCTAACTTTGCGGTACATCATTAGTTTTTACTTCTTTCTCAGCCTTCGACTATCGTTAAAAACTTCACTTAGTACATGCATTAGTACATGTTGCGGCACGTTTTCGCAATACGGCCTCTTTTTAAGGGTAAGGGCGTGTTCGCTTCGCTTATACGTCATTGTCAATTATCATGTATTGTGTGTTTACTGTACACTTTCGTTACTTCGAGAGTTACGTCAGCACACATGTTTCGGGACGGGTAAAGCTTTACAACACTATAGAGTAGTTTTCTTTGGTCCTTATTTGTTTTATTTATTTGCTTTTTTTTATCTTCACTTGCCGATCATGTATGCATGCCAATAATTGCATGATTATTGAGAATGAAGACAAGCAAAGGCTCTGTAATATACTCATGACAATTTTGAAGAGTTTTTTGATATTAAAATACTAAGATAAAATGCTTTGACGGTCTTATTATTTCACCAACTTCCATTGTCTATTGTCAAGTATGAAGACAAATTATAATAATTGTTGCCAAAGAGCTGCGGTTAAAAATTAAGACGCATCCTGTAATCACTGCGAAAGACATTAAAATATCGTCGACGTCTTTACATAGTATAAAACAGTCGCTTCCCGCTATCTGTCTGTCCCTATGTATGCTTAGATCTTTAAAACTACGCAACGGATTTTGATGCGGTTATTTTTAATAGATAGAGTGATTCAAGAAGAAGGTATATATGCCCCACATTAGTATCTACATTGCACCCGTGCGAAGCCGGGGCGGGTCGCTAGTAGTAAATATAGAAATCATAGACACAGATCAAAGTCTATAACAGTTTTTTTCTGCCTAGCATTATCCTGGGTTGATGATTTTAGTCAACTTTTTTCATTTTTAAGCAGTGATAGCCTGGCGGTTGAACGCTTGCCTTCCATGCAGGGTCTGAGTTCGATCCCGACCCGCACTTTGAAATTTTCGAATTCTTGTGCAGCAGATCATATTTTGATTATCACTTGCGTTAACGGTGAAGGATAACATCGTGAGGACACCTACACACCTGAGAGGACTCCATAAAGTTCTCGATGGTGTGTAGTCCGCCGACCCGCACCAGGCCAGCGTGGTGGACTAGGGTCTAAACCATTCTAAGAAGAGGCTCGTGCCCAGCAGTGGGACCGTAATGAGCTTATTATGTTACGCTATGTTTCTTATTTTGTTGTGTATGCTTTGAAGTCAAATTATTGGCTCTAGAATAGCCATAACATTCTCTATATTATTATTTCCTTGTATTATAATGGCAGTCGTCACCCTTTGTTGATGTATAAAATAATAATAGCTGCTGGTAATCATATTAGCAAATTGGACAAGGCTTAGTGCACAGTAGTCATGTTTTGTTACATTTTGTTATTAAAATGATATTAGTTAGACTCTAATGCTCAAATACTCAAACGCTAATCAATTTTAAGCTGCCGTTAAGATACGTGCTGTCACTGTCACTTTAAGGCGAAGTGATAGTGACAGCACGAAATTAACGGCCACTTAAAATTGAGTAACGTTTGAGTATTTGGCCATAAGGATTTTTTCCTGACGAGAATGTAAAAGAATCGACTTGAGTATAAAGCGAAAAGGTATGGGCAGTAGTAAACATCAACCACTTTAAAATTAATATGCTATGGTATTAGAAACCTTAATTCAATTGGACATAGTTCAATTTTTGCAAAGCAATTGCAATGAAATTGTTTTATTACCTTTTCCAATTTTTTTGTCCTTCAGAAATCAACTTTGTTAACGTGTCCTTACAGTTGTCGTTTGTTTTGACTTGAGTGTAAATATTGACCTGCATTTTGAAAACATCTTATTCAAATCATCAAAACGCGGTGATTATAATCTTAATCCTCCGTTAACGTTAATTGTAACAGCTAAAATATGAAATTACAATAATTGATCTATCGTAACCCATCAATCAACTTCCTCGTCGAGAGGTCCTGTATTCGATCCCAAGCTCGGGCAAAGTATTATTGGGTTTATCCGTGTGGAACTCCTAAGTAGCAGCCCGGAGTTTTGATTTGTGCCCGGTTGATGGCAATAGACTCGCCCCTTATTATATGGGACTTAAACATAACGCCGAAATGAGAGTGTTACTATACACCTCTGCTCAAACCTTCGAGTAATACAAGCGTGATTTTATGTTTATGTTGTCTACTCGCATTATGTTACTCTAAAATAACTATATAAGCGCATTTCTTAATTTCCCTTCTAGGGAGGCAACAGGAAATAAATAGCACTGGTTTGTTGCTCCCCGAGACGGGAATAACTCTGGAACTAATAAGCAAGGAGTTAGACCGAGAAGTTATAAGTGTTGTGTGTACGGTTATGGAATAGCTTTGAAGATAGTTGTTAGTGACGGATATATGACGGATATATGATAGTTGTTATCTGAATAAAAAGATTTGATTTGATTTGATTTGAGTGACATATAAATGGAACATTATTTTCTTAAAAGGGACGCTCTGTTCCTTCATTCTATTATATGGTAGGATAGTCGGAAAAATCGAATCCTCGCGATAATCCTAGGCCGATTGCAAAGGACCGATATTTGGAATATAACACAGATTTTTGTGATCATTCGCGGGATTATTGCAAAGATCCCAGCTTTTTTAGGAGGATTGGAAACATGAACGATTATTGGCTAATCCAAGAGTCGATTTATATAATCTTTATTCTGGTTGGTCAGAACATGGCTCTTCACCATGTTCTATAGACATAGAAAAGTGATAACGATCATATTATCAGCCAATCAGCACTCATAACATCAGCGGTATTCGCGACTTACCTAAGATAAGCCGGATTTTGAGCTTTGAGATTGAGCCGGCAATATTGATAAAGGAAGGTAGTCGTCAATATGGATCAACGCACCCGATGTTATAAAGGAGGTGGTCATTCGACGAAGGGAGCACTCTGTGTCGATCAGCCGACGAAGTCTGACCTTTTATATTTGATTAGTTTGTCCTTATTTTATGATCTTGTGTAAAAATATTCAATTGTGAATTAGCTTCTGTAACTAACCACTAACCCAAATATAAGTAGTCGCAGTGGTGGAGAGTCTATGTTGGTTCGATTTATTATTTTTACCATGCTCGCAATTCTGACAGACCGATATTAGCTATAACTGTAATGACAGATTCATCCCTACACGATTCTGTTATTGTTTTTTACATAAATATAAAAAAAAAACTCACCTTATAATGAAATCTGTTCTGCAGCATCTCCATTTCTCTCTCTCTCTCTTGTTTAAACTTGTTCGCGATAGTTGACTCACTGATCGTCTGCTCTTTACTGAACAGCGCTGCCAATTTCCCCTTGATTCCTCCACCTAATGAACTTTGGCTTATATTGTCATCAGGGATATCGTCCTTAGAGTTCGTCCTAGAGTTAGCCAAAGAGCTCGTTTTAGTCGGCGTCGTTTTCTGAGTCAATGGCCTTTTGTCGACTGAAATAAAGAAACAAGTGAAAATTCGAGGTCATATAGTAGGTGCAGAGTGTGTTGTGCCAACAATGAAGGTTTTTTTACTTGTGTATGTGTTAAATACAATGTGTGTATTGTCGAGTCGTAACAGCAAAAAGTTAGATAAATCACGTTTAATTCAATGCTACGTGATCGATAATTTTAGATTTGTTTAACATGACTATAATGTATTGATACAGCGGCTATGTAAAAAAGCTAGAGTTTTTATCATGTCAGGCGAAGTACAAGAAGTAAGCTTAGCCCGGCGTCATGGGGGTTGGGTCAAAATGACCCGGGACTTTTTTGTTAGCTTACAGATTCGTAACTACGCAAGCTACGTTACCGCTTCTCTCAGTAGCTGGAGTTTATGAGTTGCGCTAAGCCTTATTGACAAAGAAACAGTTGTACGGCGATCGTGCATGGAGCTACGTATGCCCAAAGTTAAAAAAGGGTAAATATGACCCACCCCGTACTCGATGTAACAATTTTGCGCCATTTTCTCCATAGATGGTTTTTATGTTTTGTCATTACTTTTGGTGCTATTTTTTGCAATTTATGCTTGAATTATCGTTTCTTGTTATTACCGTATTTACATTTTCGGTAGATCGAAAAAATGGATCGAGAGGAAAGAGAACGACAGAGAATATGATGAGTCTGATAATTTTTTTGTTTTTTTTTTTTCTAAAGATGTCTGTCTCACTTTTATAAACTTAACTAAGTTTATAAAAGTGCCACAAAAATTAAATATGGTCAATTAATGCTAAGAAATGTGATATTAGGCTAAAGAACGCCACTTTTGTTGGTTTTTATGTGTTTTTATTTTTATAGGTTTAAAGGTTTAAATAAGTATAATGTTATGTAATACAAATTCTTGTTTCAAACCATAAAACAATAAAGCCACCTTAAAAAAATTAGTAATTTGTTTTAAAAAAAATGAAATATCTTAAGTCTAAATATCGGGTCATAATGACCCACCCCCACGTCACCCCCATGACGCCGGGTTGAGTGCTTAAGTAGTTAATAATAGTACCGATTTTTTTGATTTTATCTCTGTACAGAAATAGCTGACATACATAAAATCTTTATTTTCGAGATATTATTGTACAAACATGTCCTACTTATTGACCCTCAGATAGCGGTTATACAAAAAATACGGAACAAACTTAAAAAAAGAATTTAACCGTTTTTCCACGGTCAATCCAATCGCAATGCGCAAACGGTTTTAAATTGTGAAAATAAAATCGAAACTTTATCGCTAACTGTCTCAGTAGTGGTTTAATTGTTCAGGTTAACGAGGCGAACCTTGGCTAAACATCTGTCGTACGGATACGGGTCAAGTAAACCGATCAAGTAAATAAGTGATTGCAATCTCTATTGATACTACCTTTTGTTTTATATTTACTGATTGGTTACTTAGGATATTTATACAGGTGATGAAACGGGAGCGTAACATAGAAAATATATTCATTTATATGGTAAAACTAAATATCTACTTAAAATGTTCCATTTCCTTAACAACTTCATAAATATTACTTTGGAATTATTTGTACCAGACAGCATGCACAGAAACAGTTAAAAAATTGCAATAGACGACATATTAAATGTTATGCATTTCTGCCTAGCCTTTTCCCAACTATGTTGGGGTCAGCTTCCAGTCTATCCAGATGTGGATGAATACCAGTATTTTACACGGAGCGACTGCCATCAGACCTCTTGCAACCCATTTACTGGGCAATGCCCAATGTCGAGACTTTCGGGCTTCCGACTTCCCGTAACGACTGTCAATGGTATTCGTATGACACCCGGGATAGACTATTTAACGTGCTCTCCGAGGCACGGGGGGTCATGATGTGTAACGAACGGTCACCCACCCGCAGACTGACCGCGGCAAGCGCAGCTTAACCTCGTAAATCGTATGATTCGCGCGGTTGGTTATTAGCTACTAGCAATCCATAATTTAATGGTATTGTGCTAAAGAAAATATTATTGGCTATCGTCAATTTGAAGGCATAGGATCGTTAAGGAATCATAAACTTTATTTAAAGTCTTTTGGTATTTGTTTAGCTGTAGTAAATAGGGAAAATGGTTCACATGTGAAAATGCGACAATTTCCCTAAGAATAATAAGATAAAGGAAATTAGGAGAAAATATTCTATACAGTCGTATCCTATGCTGAAACGTGTTATAGAAATTAAATTACTTCATGGTTACTTTGCATTTTAATGTTTCCTGAACTAAACACCACTTTCCAAAAGAACGGAAAGAAAACTAAGGGCCAAGCCACATCTGACGGAAGATACGTCGCCGATCTTCCGCCGGTACACATGATTCCATATAAACATCTCACCATCGTACACATTTGACTGAAGATGCGTTACTAAAATTCCTCGAGTAAATTACGCGACGGAAGATCGGCGGCGTATCTTCTGTTAGATGTGGCTTGGCCCTAAAGGTTTTGAGGAAATACTTATTGAACGTAGGTTTCGTGTGGGTTCTATATGAAAGCTGTTACGTAAAGATCGTCGATTGCATTAATTATGTGGTTTACATTGACATCTTTTCACGTTTTCCCTTATCTGTCAACTAAACTGATGATATGACGAATAAAACTACTTTGTAAGTGTCTATGATAACTTTTAGAGGTGAATAGGTTTACGTACAAATTTTGTTTTACAACTTTTGATTATAATATAACTTTTTAACAAAAATAAAACTGACTTCAAATTGTCTATCTCCGAAGTTCTTCATCAGATCTTCACCAAATTTAAATGGGACCACTTCGAAAGAATACTCTTTCAAACAAAAAAGAATCATTAAAATCGGTTCACAATTAGCAAAGATATCGCGGAACAAACATACAAAAAAAAATCATAGTTACAGTCGAATTGAGAACCTCCTCCTTTTTGGAAGTCGGTTAAAAATATACGGTGTTAAGGTAATTTTGTATTAAAATCATTTAGGTCAAGAAAATCTAGTGGATGTTACGGAATAATCAAGACACTGTTGTTATCTTAGGATTATTATAATGACGGAAACCGCATAATAGCGGCTACATTGTTTTACGTAAAGCTTTAAACATTGTTCGAAAATGTTGGCACCTTGTGAAACAATATCTCATTATTTTACGAACTGAATTATTTTTAATTAATTTTCAAAACAAATATATTCACATATTTGGATACCTATTCTAAAAATAAGTATGTAGGTTTACTTATTATTTTGTGAGAAAATTTATGAAAATTTTAGATTAAATAAAAAAAAATCTTTACCTCAATTTTTATTTCAATTCGCGAATCGATCAACGCACTGTCAATTGGCAATTTTTGTCACAAAAATCCAATGAAGCTATGATCTTACAAAAAATCTAAAATCACGAGCACTGAGCACGAATCACGATAGTCGAAAAAAAACCTTAATTTTTTTCCAAGTCCGATCCTTCTCTGCGCGTGCGCACGGCAGAATGGCCGACGCGGATCACCAACCGTTGGTCCACCACTACTCGAACTAGTGATGTGCGCTTCCGAATCCCACGCTCACCACAGTGGCACTAAACCTTTTGTGACATTTTAGAACCTTTTGTCGAATTTTCACGCGTCACTGGTTTGGATAGGTTGTCCGGTTCCGATGACCGATTGTCGTGTTATCGACCCATTAATTTCACTAGAAAATTGTCTGATAGCGTGTCGTCTTCATTATCGACACAATTAATGTTTACCATGTCGCAACAATGATAATTAACTCTGGCTTAGAGACAGCTGTTTTGAATTTTATAACTGATTTCGCGATTTTGGCTGTTTTCATATTTGTTTGAACGAAGATGTTTTAGCTTCAGCCACTTCATGTACCCAGAAATTTAACATATTTTGTAAACTAACTCAAAAATCTCTGCCTGTTCGTTAAGAGCTTATAAAATGAAATAACCCTGTCGACAGTAGACGAAAAGGGCCTCTTTCCCTGTAAACCATCTGCGGAGTCAAGGTTGACGGCGCCTGCCCGCTAGCCTTGTCCACCGCCTATTAAGTGACGTCGCATCACTTAATTTCGGCAATACAGTAGCACTTTGGACAACCCTACTTAATTTCTATTCTGACATCGTCGGTAAAATTTTATGGGTTTTAGATATTTTAATATCTCCGCAGCTGTTACAATGATGACGATGAAAAAAGGAAAGTCTAAGAAATATTTGCATAATACTTAACAAATACTCATGGTAATGGTCGATTTGAATGCAAAATCATTGAAATTAATACGAAAAAAGATCTCATTATGTAGAGCTGTGGCTGGTTTAACCTTCTACCTCACCAGGGCCAAGGCTGTTAGCCCTGACAACAAAAAAACAACACAAGCAGGACATTAAAAGAAAAAAAACAGTATAACACATTCATTCGAGAAAGCAAAAAGGCGCTTTCAAAATTCTCAGAAAATGGACAAGGAACAAGTGTATTTATTTTGGCACATGCAGTTTGTGTGACATAAGACCGTGCAACATTAGGATAAGAATAAGCCTTCTTAGTAACACTAACCGGTCTTGAAACCTGCCTTCATAATCGCTCTAGCAAAAACTTCAGAGTTCTTTTACCCTCACGGCATACGTGAGTGTTTTAAGCTTCACAACACAATGAGATGTTATATAAAACGGTCCCGTTTAATTATTAATCGGTTTTAATTAGCTTCACTTCGTATATATTTGTTTGATTCAAATTTTCCATAGTTTTTTCAACTACTTCTGCTTAACCGATTCGCTTGACACTTCGCACACGAATTCAATTCCCATGACAATACATTATAATAATTTCAACAATCTTCAATCCTCAAACCCTGATGCTGCAGGGGTATTGCAAGATAAAACCGTTTAATTAAAATATTTTTAAAGGATTTTATTATCTGTTCCGACTTACGCAGTTCATAGAGTCTTGGACATTAATCTCTGCCAAAGAGCTGGTTACTGATCACAAAGTCCACCGTCTCACACCTACGACGCTGCTATTTATCGATCATGAATAGTTGGATTTCAAATAGCTGAAGATTCGATTTTCACATCAATTCTTGTTCTTTCGTTTCGATTCGAACTATTTAAGAAGTCAACAATGTTGGTAGCGGGTCTGAATGCCTAGGGTGCATCGTAGCCGTACGTACTTAAGTATCGTCTTTATATTAGCACCATAGTCAAATAAGCTTAATACAGAAAATGAGGAATATAATAAAATTGTTGCATTTCCAGAATAACACCGTGACTGCTTTCGTAACGATTCTGGGTGGAACGGTAGCAGTTTGGGTATTAAGTGTAATAACACGTCATTTTGTGGGCTATGCATCTAATGATCCGAACTGTATTATATGCTCCGTGTACGTAAACATATCATTGACATATTACTCGTCTTAGAAACCGAATAACAATACCGTAAACGAATTAGTGAAAGTTTTTCGAGAATTGTTGGAAATTTGAAAACGGAATATGTAGTTTACAGTTGACTAGTATCACTTTAGTAACGTTGTCCTTATGTCTAATTTGAGGTTTCTTAGTTATTCTGCAAAAGATTTCTGAATCATTCCCACTTACAGGGTTTACTGTGACGAATTCTTCTATTGCTTATCAACGATTGTTGCCGTTTTCTCCCTTTCTCTATTTTATTTAAATGTCATTTAGGCCCGTATTAATAGACAGCTCTCATTTGAGATATCCTTCAAAAGTAGCTAGCACAAAGTAGAATTCCATACATTTGACAACATCTTTTTAATATAATATGTCAAGTTATGTTAAAACTACACTTAAGAAGGATCTCTCAAATGAAAGCTGTCAATTAATACGACCTTAGCCTTAGTATAATATTGCTTTTTTTTAACAAAGTCATTGCCCCACATTAGGATTTCTCCTGTGTCGTGGGTGCGTTTACAGACACAAATCTCACACGCACAAACATCCAGACCCGGAACAACTATCTGCAGGCCATACAAATATTTGTTCCGTGCGGGAATCGAACCCAAGACCCGTAGCGCAGAAGCCGAACGCTCGGCCACTGCACCAAACGTGTCGTCCAATTGATTTTGACGATTGAGATTTTCTATGGAAAATCTATCAGTGTGAAAATCTATGGAAAAGAGCTTTTTAACAATCTTGCACATTTACTCCATTTTTGTTTTGATGCTAAAACAAGACGAGTTTATTCCTGACATCCGTAAATGACGCGAGATAGATCCCAGGATAGTCTAAAGTCGGCAGCTTAATGGTCCCTTGCTTGATGTATGTACGTGCGTGTTAGACGACGCCGATTACATCCGTAATGGTGACATAATAATAAGCAAGGTTACATCGACTACATTTGTCTTGTATTAGCTTACACTACGTCATCTTTTTAAGATTAAATATGTTTAGATTATTTTTATGACATTATTTTTTAGGTGCAGACAAACAATCGACAGTTTGTAGTATTATTATTTTACGGTCTCTATGTGAACAGACGGATCTGTCACTAGAGTTTTGTTCTTACTACTATTTATTTTTGGTTCGAAATTGGATGACATTTTCATGTCAGTGAAAACGCAAGGACATACATCGATGTTATTGGTGATGTTCTTCACAAAGGACAGGTTCGTAGTACTCTAAACCGGCGTGCGTGCATGACACGATATATGAATGTGTATGTAAGGATCATAGAATGTGGTGTTCTATAGTTTCTGTCTTCACCCACAGGATGAAGGCGTGTATATTGGACGGCATAGATATTATATAGAAATAATGAAAGATAATTGACACTCAAAACACAGAATGGTAAAGCTGACCTAATAATACGATGAAACGTGGGTCAAACACCATTTAAAAAAATACACTCTGGATTTGACCCAGGAAAAAACTGAATCAGGAGAAAACTCAAATCTTTGTTAAGTACTTGGATTCATGAGCTCTATTTTAGACCCTGTTTGCGCTTACCATCGTGACCGCGTCAAATAATAAAAAAAATTGACTAATATCTACTTAACAATGAAATAAAAAAATCTTGAACAAGTATAAATGTTCTACTTCAGTGTCACATAAGAACACGCGCGAACATCTCAAAAATATACAGTAAGATATAGAAAAGAGTTTTTTCATGTCATCTCGACTTTCTCTCTGTCGTCGCCACAGAATCGACTGATCGGCACAGAGTGGGGTCATTCAAGTGTTACAGACAGGGCTGCCAATACTTGTCAATACAATTTACAATATTAGACTGGTTACCTACATTTTTGGGTATCGCAAATTTACGAGTTCGCTATTGAGGACGATACACACGATAACGGTCTAGTTTAGGGATTCACAGACCGCGGCCTACCTGCCAGCGAATTAAATTTCTTATATGCGTTTATATGAAAATAATGCAATATTTTTAACAATAGGAGCCAGCTTAAGATGTCTGATAAATGTTTTTTTTTAAGTGTCGTAACTATTTTACTTTTGTTTTCAGTAAACTTTATTTCAACTTGTCTTGTTTGTTTTTAATTGTGGTGGCCCGCTTTTATTACCTGATAGTTTTCCGGAGTGGCCTCTAGTCTTAACAAGTCTGTGTATCCCTGGTCTAGTTTATCTCGTCATTTATAGAAAGTATCGTTCCGTCGAAATTTACCAAGGAATTAAACTCTCTTGTCAGTTTGTAAAGCGATACTAAGCGAGGATGGTTATCACTAAGACTTGGCGTACGAGTCATTTGGCCAAATACTCCAACGCTGCTCGATTTTAAATTGCCGTTAATTTCGTGCTGTCACTGTCACTTCACCTTAAATTGATAGCGACAGCACGAGACTTAACGATAACTTAAAATTGAGTAGCGTTTGAGTATTTGGCCAAGTGACTGTTAAGAGCCACCGATTTTTTTTTATAAAATAGATATTTTTGTATTACCCTTTCCACGTAACAAATCTTAACAGATGTCAACCACACTATTGGTCAATTACAATATGGAAGTAGATTATAAATAAATATTTAATCAAATTGACCTGCAAATGTTAGTAGGGCTTAAAGGGGTATCCCGTAAATAAAAGCTTTGATTGGCAATAAAATCTTAATCATTATGAATACAATGCGTTAGTAAAAGGGAATTGAAAATTTACGATTACGACCACTATACTAGGAGTTTATTGAGCTTTAATCTTAAGGTTTTGTGACAGAATTAGCAGTAATATCATTATCATTCTAGCCTTTTCCCAGGATGTCTAGCTTTCAGTCTTAACTGATGGGACTGCATGAGTATTTTATTCGAAATAACACAATATTAGGAAGACCAGATTTCATCAATTTTTCTGCCTATATCCGACAATTTATTACGTAATTTTGAAAATTACTACCTAATCACCGGAAATAATTTGATCACCATTAGCTACAAATGTAGAAAAATTCTTACGTGCTGCCATTATAAGAAATAAGTTTCATTTTCTGTGGACCTGGAATGGTTTTGTTGAAAACCCTACCGCCGCAAATTCGTTCCGTTAGTCCGCGAACCCGAGCTCAACCGACCATTGTCGACGACAACATTATGCAACTATCGGAACCAGGATGCTTGCTGACTATTTTGCTAGTAAATGCTAAATTATTTTTATACGAAAACTTGATAAGTAGAATAGCTAGGTTGAATAAGAGAAGTCTGAAGTCAGTTTCTCTGCTAGCATGATTGTGTCAACGCAAAGACTTTGAGAAAAAAGAGAAAAAAAAGGTTTTTAAAAGAGTGAAATTGACACTGATTATTTGACTTGGATAGGTTAATATTCTACCGATAATAAACACTGAAACACAAATTAACACAACTTCACTCTCAAACGGCGTGCGTGTATGACAAGATGTATGAATGTGGACGAAGCGAAATGAGTATGTAAGGATCTTAGCTTGTGGCGTTCTATAGTTTCAGCCTACCTCCATGGGAAAAATACGCGAGTTTTTGTATGTATGCATTTCTCCCAAACTTTTCATCGTAAACCGAAAAGGTTCTGTGGATAAATAATATTCAAACACAAACATTACCCATAAATATAACTAGCTAGACAGAAACACGACATTTCGAATGTAGGTGACTAAAAGTATGGCAACACATTTATTTATTTACTCATTTAAACCGCCGAAAAAGGAAATACATCGTGAGGAAACTCACGCGCCGTTCAAACCTGTGAACGTGGAAGTAGTGACATCTATTAGGTTGAATATTAATTAAATACTGATTTACTCGACTCACCTAATTTTATCCGATATAAACTAGACGTGGAATCGACTAGCCAGCCATATCTAGATCAGACCTCTATTTTTATGAAGTTACTCTATTTATTAGCGTAATCTGCTAGCTGATTTCAATCGATAATGATGAAGATATCAACTACTTTTCCTCTAGGCCGTATTTAGCTTCTACCCATAATATCTAGAATATAAAAAATAAACTGTAATAGGTAGGTACTACATGTTTTCTAGAATAGTTTGTTTTACTAACATAATGATAAGTCAATAACTAACAATCTTTACATAGTGTAAAACAAAGTCGCTCCCGCTGTCTGTACGCTTAGATCTTTTAAACTACGCAGCGGATTTTAATGCAGTTTTCAGCAATAGATAGAGTGATTCAAGAGGAAGGTTTATATGCCCCACATTAGTATCTATATTGCACCCGTGCGAAGCTGGGGCGGGTCGCTAGCATTGTATATTTTATAATTTTAAACTTGCCCGTTTCGATACTCGTTCGAACTTTTATTAGTAACTAGTGTTCCTCGTTTTAAGTAAATAAATTGTATTTTGTATTGTGGAATATATTGTGCAAGTCTTAAACCATAATACCTATAGAATAAAGGTTACCGTTAAGTGCCTCGTTGGTCTAGTGGTGGCAAGGGCGACTGCTGACGTGAGGTCCTGGGTTCGATTCCCATATCGGGCAAAGTTTTATTGGGATTTTCTGTGTGGAACTCCTCAGTGGCAGCCCGGAGTTTGGATTTGTGCCCGTTTGTGGCAATAGGCTCGCCCCCTATTACATGTAACAGCGAAACGAGGGTGTTACTATACACCTCTGCCCAACTCTTCGGGGAATACAGGCGTGATGTTGTTATGTTAAAGGTTACCGATTACGGTCCCTGTTTTTAATATGTAAGCTATTTGAAATGACTGAAACGCCGTTTATAATTTCAATGAACTTTACAAGATTCCCGATTACCTAATTACTGAACAATCGGCTGTTAATATTCGTCATGTCATCGACAGGTCATAAAATTAATTAGACACTCGTTGTATATTGATAAAAAAAACAAGGTGGTTTTAAAAAAAATACGCTTCATACATAACATGTTTTCGTTATGACAACCATGGCTATGTATCTATCAATTACCATTATTATTAATTCTGTACTATTACGCAGGTGGGCAGTTATTCTATGAATAGTTCAATCAGTAGGCGGCTTCTTCCTACGGCATTAAATCTATACATTACAAGGAAATATTTTTTTCGCCCTGAAAAGACCAATCTTTACAACCAAAAAACGCACTTTCAAAACGAAACAAAAAAGAGAAAATATATTTAAAATACGCAATATCTTCTAAGACAAAAGAATAGAGTTTTTTTTTTATTTCATAAGTAAAACTATCTCTATACGAAGTGAATGAAATTCAAATGTTCAGTCAGGTAGGTAGTAAAAGTTTTACAGGTCATTGCGAATGTTTTGTGAGCATGCTTGTTGAATTGACAGACTACTTACCACGCGGGTACTTCTAGCCAGATTGATCAAAGACCTGAATTCTGGACCACGTAATGGGGTTAAGTAGACGCGGAAGCCGGAAGACCGATTTGTGGCGCAGCTTGGGAAAGCACCTATGTCCAGCAGTGAAGGAAAAACATCGCGAGGAAACCTGCACACCTGACAGGTCTCCAAGAAGTTCTCGTTGGTGGGTGTAGTCTGCCAACCCGCACCAGGCCAGCGTGGTGGACTAAGGCCTAAACTGGCCTGTGGTCAATATTGGGACTGTAATGGACTGGTTTAACCATTAAGTTTGTCGGTTTAAGCTGAAAGATGTTCATCACGTGACATTCTAAATAACTGAATGGACAATTGGCATACGATTTACGTGATAAATGGCTCGTAACTCGTATTAACCAACATTTGAATTTGTTATTTAATTTTCCTGTAAGGAAAATATCGTATTTTTCTAACTTGCGCCATAATAACCCAACAAAATTGATGAGTAATCAATATGAATTACTTAAGTAGTAACTTAATTAGACATCCGATCATATCATTAAACGAAGATGGTTAGGAAACTGATATGCTTGCTCATGAAAGCACTACCAGTTCCTTATATAATGTGTCCCAGTATGTAGTAATAAAACTTTAAGTATGGTATAGGTATACACCCAATTTTATCGAAATTTAGTATTTGACTTACCTATTTCGACCTCTACTTACATTAACAGCCACAACTTAAGACCTAGGCCTCACAGAGGCGTAAATTTAATGTCCTTGCATAGAAAACTTAGAGAAGTATCAAACTGCCATACATAAGTTAAGACTTTTTTGTAATGAGACATGTAAGATACACTATTTCACACCTAATTCTCACATTTGCTAAAATACTACAAAAACTATACTGATAAACACGTCTTATGTTTTTTTATTATTCTTCGAGTTGTTCTACTAAACAAAATAAAAATCACGCCTCTGTGAGATGTAGGTCTTGAGTTATGAGTGTTTGAATATGTATAGATCGAAATATCTGAGCTAAATACTAACATTTCTATGATGGGGGAGTAATTTGTGAGTGGGTTTTGGACCCCACTTTTCAGGTGCTTTTGTTGATAAAATTGGCTTTAAAGTTTTATTAATACATACTGGGACACGTTGTATATAATAGACTTTAGACCAGGAACACACAAGACGAGCAAGCGGATGTAGAAGACACTAAAAACTTTAATACGCCATCGTCATGGTTTTCAAATGTCTCCGCTGTCCGTCCGACACAAAACTAAGGGAAAGCTAGAGTAATAGCCAATATGTATTTACGAGCCGATGTGAAACGGCTTAACAGTAACTGTAATTGGACGGTATTGTCTTTCAAATCGCTCGGGGCGACGAAGCCGGTACATTCGCACTGTTCATCGATCTTCAATCGTATGAACTAAGATTCTTGCTGTATTTCCAGAATTTCTAACCTGCGGTATTTCTTAAACTTATCAACGTATAAATGAAATCATGTATTTCCTTCAAACCTCTTGATGTACTGCTGACATAGATTAACCCTGCACGGGATACTTTTGGATTCAATAAAAAAAATACAAAATGTAAGCATGTGTTCTTAACGTGAGGCATTTTAGCGACCCGAGTTAAATGACCGCACGGCGAGCGATAGCCGCGCAATTCGCACGGGGCGCTAAAATGCCTCACGTTAAAAACACATGTTTACTTCTTGTAATTTTTATTTTATTGAATCCAAAATTATCCCTTTCAGGGTTAATCTATGTCAGCAGTACATCACAAGGTTCTCTGTAGACGTATGAGCACTTCCCTCCATGCCGTGCTACAAATTCATCGACGGCTACTGACGTCATTGGCGGCTTCAAACATTTTCTTTTGACGTCTATTGCCGTGTCGATGGTTTTCAAAAGGTAAACCAGTTCGTGAAGTATGGTTGACAATTATTTGGTTTGAAATATTTCTAGCAAATACCTCTTCTGAGAAGGAAGACCTATAGCTTGTAGTTACCACATTTGGCTAGCGTGTTGGTAACTGCAGAGTCCTTTTGAAGCCTTAAAGATGCTGCCTGTCGCCTGTCTAGGGTATTAGTGCTGTCAAATCTATATAAATAAAAATGAATCGCCAAATGTGTTGCTAAGCGCAAAACTTGAGAACGGCTCAACTAATTTAGCAATTATTTTTTTTCAATATATTCCTTAAGGCACAAGGAAGGTTCTTATGGAGAGAAGAAACATAACAATTGCGTGGAAAATAGTAAAAACAACACTTTTCTTTTCCCACAACAGGTCAATAACTTTTGACAGAACGAAGTCTGTCGGGGCAGCTAGTTCTCCAATAAATTTACCGTCAAGCCCCGGCAATCAGTGGCTTCCACCGGGAGTAGTTGAGGTTATCCTTGCGGAAGCGTTTTTAAATCTTGTCGTCTTCTGAGTATGGGTCAAGATTATAACTGTAGTGTATTTGTATTTCCGAATCACAGTATTCTAGTCAAGCGTGCTCGGTTAAACCACGTTTGCGGTCACTGTCAAGCGAGATTGCGGTCGAGCGGTCTAACGCAAGCTTCTTGCAAATCAAAGTAATGGCAACTTCTTATTGGCACAACGATTACCTAGCTTGTGATTTTCCTGTGGTGGACAAATACCTATGTGTCATCTGTTGGTCAAATATAAACACTAGTCAATTTTAAGTTGCCGTTAAATCTTGTGCTGTCACTGTCACTTTAAGGCGGAGTGACAGCAACAGCACGAGACTTAGCGGCACCTTAAAATTGAGTAGCGTTTGAGAATTTGGCCATGTGTGCTTCATCGCATCTTGTCAGGCCCAAAAATAGAAAAGCCGGACACAGATTCATATTTAGCTGGACATTTTGCCCTGAAAGACACACTGATGTTTCAAAGAAAAAAAAAATTGATGCGAGAGTCCTGCATGTCCGCGTGTGTCGATGCGCGTTTTCGTTTGGCATCTTTTGGCGGGATAGGTTTAACCAAAAGCCTAACAACAGCCGGACAGGCCGCACTTGTGTATATTTGGCCGTACACGACTGTATCGACGGGTCCTACGTATACTGGTGCAAGTGCAAAAACAACTTTGTAGGAGAGCGGTTTAAAGATTCTAAATATATAATTATTGTCCTGTATAGAATAATGCTGTTATTTGCATCCGTTTGGAAAGTATCACCGAATCTATTTATATTAAACAAAAGAAATTAGAGCAAGATAACGGTGTTTTGAAGGCGATTGATGTAGAAAAGTGAATTTCGCATTTTTGCAGGTTGCACCAGTATACGTAGGACCCGTCGGTATATACATATCCCGCTACAGCTGGACACCTGGCAATTCTAATCGCATCTGTCTCTAAAGTCTTTTCGTGGCTGTTTTATATTTATTACTAACTAACTGCCTGGACAGACTTCGTTGTGTCAAAAGTTATTGGCCTGTAGTGGGAAAAGAAAAATGTTGTTTTTACTATTTTCACGCAATTTTTATGTTTTTTCTCTCCATAAGAACTACTGTATTTTAAAAAAATTGCCGAATTGGTCGAGCCGTTGTTAAGTTTTGCGCTTAGCAACACATTTGGAGATTCATTTTCATTTATATAGATTTTCTGTACTCATTAATAATTTACCTGCTACCATTAAGTATTCTCCCGGATGAGTATAGCAATTAATTGACTATAATTATGGTCTAGGTATGATTATAAAACCACATGTTTAGTTAAACTATGCAAGCAATAACCTTCCTTACCCAATAGACATAAAGTCGTAATCAAAGTAAACACATGATTTCTTGGATCAGCACTTGTTGTGGATCGATTATTCCCACAATCTGTGAACACGTGTGACCTGTGTTTGTGTTATGAACAATATGTCCAATTCCTTGGAGTTAAAACATTTACGAGGCAATTATTGTATTAAGTACAGGTAATTGGAAATTGCTTTCTCATAATAGCTCGTAAACTGGTGAGTATGAGATTTCTAGCTAATAGGATACCAGATGCTCGACAAAATAAGGATGAACATCACGGTCCATTACTTCATCTGAAGAGTTTGTTGTACCGTTTCTTCGAGGCATTCCATTTAGCGCACCTGTTTGAATAGCACCAATTCGAATCACACCAATAGTAATAGAAATAGGAATACTATTCGTGTTCTTCGAATTAATGCTATTCAAATAGGTGCGATAAATGAAATGCCTAGTTTCTTCTTTGCAGCACACTAGGAAGTGGTGAAGGGTGGGCGTTTTTGGGGGCTGTTTTTAGTAATATTGACGTTCAAAGAACGATTTTAGTCCATTTTGAATATATCAATTTTTGATTTTGAATTAACAAAGACAGCCAAGGGCATAAAGATTTGGGCACATTTTTAGTACGGACGCGATCGTATTAGTCACAATGGGCCATTTTACATTACTTTTGATACTGAATTAACCAGGTCAAACTAATACTAAAAAGATCAGTATTCAAATATTTGTTGCCAAAATAACCGTGTGACACAGTTGTTATTGAAGTTGTGCTAATTTAAATAGTATTACTAAGTACCGTTAAACGTCCAGACGTAGTTAGGATGTGCTAAGTGTATGACGCTTGTCTAAAAGACTTTCGGAACAGTCATCCATATTTGGGTACTCCTAATTTGACAGAGTTTTCTATGGGGAATGAGAGAAAAACGAAAGTGTGCCCGTTTTTTTGTAGTATCAATAGTTGAATAGTTTCAGTTTATTAAAGAAAGCAGTTTTAGAAACAATATTGTTTTAATTAAGCTATTTGGCCTGGATGTCTGAGTAAAATAAGGATCCTAGATGGATATCTTGTTTTATTAATCACGTTCATCAAATTACACTAGGTAAGCATTATTGCTGATGGCAGGACTCCCAATTTCAAGTCCTGTTCTGCCTAGCCTTTTCCTAACTATGGAGTCAGCTTCCAGTTTAACCAGATGCGGCTGAATACCAGTATTTTACACGGAGCGACTGCCAGACCTCCGCAACCCAGCCAGTTACAAGGCAATACCATTTCGAGGCATATATCTGGAATATTGTATCTGAGGTTTTTTCCAGATTCTTAATTCATAGAATTGAAGTTAGTTCGCTACTAAAAGCAGAAATTAAATCGTTCAATTATGAGCGATATTTTATTTTATACGTTTTTAAAATTTTGATAAATTGTTAGTAATATTTTAAATGTAGCAAAATATTCGCTGACATTTCTAAAAAATTAAATGGACGACAGTTTTCCTTATAAACTTGATGTTTTATAGCCAAAACCCTGTAATACGTGAGACCAGACATAATTAGTTAAAAGCCTTTTTATGTTTGGGTTTGTAAGACTACATTTTTTTCTGGGAAATTACCCGATTAATAATATTGTTTTCCTGTTAAAACAACACGCGTTTTAATTGCGAGGTAGGTAACTATTTAAATAATGAATGAATGTAAACGCAAGGGAATATTGTGAATAAAGCATTATTTGTGTAATTTTAGGTATAAATACGTAATATTGAGTCGTGGAAAGTTTGTGTCGAGTCATGTTTTTTTAAAGTCGTGTAATTCAAGCTTACTGACTCGACAATATTGTATGGTTTCAAATGTCAGAGATGCTTGGGAGTATCCAGGATTTCGTCCAGGATGGGGCAAACTGTCAGAGAGTAAATATTTGTCTTTTCAATAAATCTGGAACTGCAGGATTATGGGACAATTTTGCCCCATAAAAGGTTATATATAAAAATGAGGATTTTTGAGGCCCAAATAGGTAAGTATAGATGGAGAAGGGCATTGGTCTGCCTATTTTGGGTAATTGTTCTGTGGACATGGGTAGCAAGTTGACTGAATCTAGATATTTGCCTATCCTTTCCTGTGCCAGGGTGGGGCAAGCGCCCGATCTGCCCCACCCTGAATACGCCTATGGAGATGGGAACTATACGATTTATTGTGAACAAAAATATGGATATAATTTAATAATAAACATAGCACGTTGCAGTTTTTTTTAACAGGCTGACAGTAGTTTATTCTTATATGAACTACCCATTGGTAGATACGATAACCTATGGAAATGCATTAGGAACTTCCTGTGAAAAAGAAACAGGAAAATAGTTTCTAGCAAATGGAAAACCAGATAACGACAAAAGTAAGAATATAGTTATTATATGTCACATAACCTTTTATGAACATAATTCTAAATAATAGAGACTTCTACATAATTCCAGTAATCAACACGTATTTAAATTTAAAAAATGGCGATTGAGATCTTAAATGGCAACACTGCAGGTGGGAATACACATTGTGCAATTTATGTCAAGTCTCTGGCTTTAATTCGATCTTAATGATACGTCATGCGTAGTTAGTATTAGGTTTTAAATTGCTTTTTTTTCTAATAATAGCTACATTTGAAGGTATAGTAAAAACTCGCAGGACAGTGTTTTGTGCAGAAAGCCAGTCCAGTCCACGGAATACCTATCATTAATACCGCCAGGCTGAATAACAATCAGTCAAGGATAAAAGCGTAGTTTCCAGACGTATGGCCAAATACTCAAACGGTACTAAATTTCAATTTGCCGTTAAGTCTCGTTCTATCACAGTCACTTCGCCTTAGAGTGATAGTGACAGCACGAAATTAACGGCAACTTACAATAGAGTTGTTTGAGGATTTGACCATACGTCTGAAAACAACGCTTTTGAGTATTTGGCCAGTGATTTGGCAACTGATTAAATTCAATGTTATTTTTAAATGTTCCTATTTCATGAAATGGACAAGTCTTCGTTCAAAGCTCGTAAGATTTCTTAAGGACTCAGGACCGGTTATATGCGCAACACAATTGACACGTTGCAATAAAGCATAGCCAATTTTAACGATCAAATAAATACATACTGCAAAACGTATTGGCTACAAAAGTTAATGGAACCATAAAACTTAACTAGGTACCACTAAGGGTTAATGCACTCGGAACAAAAAATCGATACCCCAACTTGTTTCAAGTCTCACCTATCACTTAGTCGATTATGTTGTGTAATAATATCGAGCCAAATCGATTTAAAATTCGCAACAAAAAATAGCCAGACGTCGTTTTGCATAGAGATCGATCGATGCCGTTATGATCTTTTATATATAATTAATTGTTATTAATATTTTATACACAATGCATATAAAAAATCGTGCTAAGTTGTCTGTCTGGATTTCAATTATCCTGTCTAAGTATCTATCTAGTATTTTTTTTTAATCTTGTTGCACGTCTTTGGCCTTCTGGTCTTTTTTGTTTCATACTGAACTAATGATCTTTGTCCAGACGGGTTAAGTATTATTTAAAAGGAATTAGATCTTACTTTTAGAAGCTATAGATCTGGAATTTGGATAAGTATGTCTATTGTTTAATTAATGTGGTGTGAGTTTAGTTGGAGAAGTTAATAAAATTTAGGACGGCGCGTGTTTTTATTTTCTTAAATTGTTGAATTGCACTTTCCTTATTCCTTACATGATTTGGCACCAAATTTTGCCCTGATTCGAGTGTTCTCGCACTCTACGTTAGTTAGCACACTTAAATCGCTATTCGGTCTGGATACATCCACTTCATAATTATACTTTTCCTCTCAATTAAGGCTAGAATTTATGCAGAGATGTCAATGAGATCGTTATAAGTCTGGCGTGTGACGTAACAGAACCAGTCTGACTGACATAAAGGTCTTTGACATGATCTGGGGTGGAGGGCCATGGTTACAATGTAATTATACGTAATGTTATGTATATTTTTGTATTAAATAATAGTACATAAGAGCTTGCAAAAGGTGAAATTCTTACCATAATGGTTAGCTCTTACCTATTGAGTTTCCTTCATCGGGTTATTATAAATATATATATAGTCGCCGGCACGTAACTTGGCAAGGTTAGTCACTTTTATTGCTTGTCATTATTCTATGGTTATTGCCATAATTTATTTTTAAACATGTCTGTTTAGAAGAACGAAAGGAGAAGAGTTCTCTTTGCTACTATTTCCAAGTTACGTGCCAGTACTACTAGCGACTATACTAGTACAATCGAGAATTCCCTGTGTTGTTTGCACCACAAAACACACAAAATTAGGGTCATATCATATCCATAAATGTCCTAAACAAATATTTGTACCGATGCGGGAATCGGACCACTGACCCTGAACGTAGAATTACGCAATTTAGGTCGACAAAGTAGTAAAAACATGGAATTTTTCATACTCGCGATAAACTGTTTACCCAATATTAAAGATAATCAATCATTTACTACTTTACGTACTTATAAATAAACCTCACATTTATACTGAGTAGAGTATACACAATTTCGTAATTATGAAGGTAAAATTACAACGGAATCTCCCTTGATTGGATTCAAAATAAATTATGAGATTTGTTATTATGTTATTACTTTTGTAATCGTGTGAAACATAATCATAAAAAACGATAATAACAACATGATATTTGAGACGTAAGAAACGTTAAATAAATTAGATCCTATTTACCCTTAGGCACTTAATTAAGACAGGTATCGGGTTCCGGCAATTATTGATAACATCTAAATATCAATACTGACGGACGCACGGCCAATAAAAACGTTTTATCTGAGATGGTACCTACATACGTGGAAAAAGCAAAGCCGGTTCCAGATATTGCATAAAAAACGAAGGTAGTTACAGAATCTGCACGGAGCACGACTTTGACATTTAAATTTTTGTTGTTTTAATTATATCGTTGTCTTTCTTCAATTCGCGAAATATTGCAACACAAGTCATTGGATTCAGTGATGATGAAACCATTGTTAATTGTTATAAGATTATCATGAATGAGCAAAGAATTCTGTACTTATAAGTGGGTTATCAAATATTTAGGGACCAACAGCTGTTTGTTTTTTTGACACAAGAACCTAAAACGTATTGCATTGGAATTAGGACGTCTATTTTTAGAATTATAGATGAGTATTTCTTCTATTGCTAATAGATATATTATCTAATTCGCTGCACAATACAATTATCATCTACTTAACTTCTCGTGTTAGCGTCAGCCCGCAATTAAGTCAATTAACGGATACAGAAAAATCATCTCGGCAACTGCGTAACACCGGAGTGATTATATGAAAAAATCATACAGAAAATGTTAATAGGTCACAGACCATAAAGCCGAAATAATTGTGTACAGAATTTAGCGTGTTCTTCATTGTTGGCAGTAAATATTAAAAATACAATCAAATTGAAACTTACCTTTGTTATCCCCGTGCAGGGTCTTGACGGAGGGTGCGAGACCGAAGGGCGCCTTCGGAACGATCGCTGCGCCCTTATTTTTCTCAAAGAGCGCTTTGCGTTCCCTCAGAGACATTTCGGCTGGATCCTTCGCCTTCGGGCTGCCCGTCTCGAACATCGCCGCCTTAGACAACACAGAACTCCTGTCAACACTCCCGTTTATTTTCGGACCCAACTTTTTCACTAGCGGCGATCCCTTCTCCGGCGCCGGCTTGTCGTCCGCCGGTTCCGGTTTTGTTTGTTTACAATCATCACTTGCGTTATTTTCGTTGTCGAGTTGCACTGCATTCTCTTTGTCTTTTTCACTTTCACATTCATCTTCCGTGATAATATTCCGCGGCGGCGTAGGCGCTCTGTATTTCTTGATAGAGGGTTTTTTTGTGACAGCCGGGTTGGCGGGCGACGGGGCCACCATTGTCGCCATGTTGGGGGCTGAAGCGGCACTGGGGGTTGTCGATGCGCACTTCGGCTCCTGTCGGTCGGGATCGGCGGTTTTCGTGGTGAATTCGTAGACGAGCCGCGATTGGCTGGCCGAAACTCGCCGGTAGCCCTCGCCCTCCTACGATTGGACAACGGCCGCGTAACGCGAGGGGTGAGCACGTGCTTGCATTTCGTTTATTGATACGTTTTATAACAGTGGTTGAGTTCGCGCGGTTAGTTAAACTGGGTTAGGTTAGCGTTAAAAGGGCGAAGTTGCATCACGTCTGTGGGTTGGTTGCGTAACGCACTGAAATGTATTCTTATTTGTTTGTATGGTGCAGATGAGTAAATAAATAGTTTTGAGAGTTGAATGAACGTGTGTGGTGTATCCGTTAGCTCGCGTGGTCGTGTGTGAGCGCGCGTGAGTCCCGTGTGGCGAGCTCCAACTGACTGGCTGTCTGCGGAGGGCCGCCACACGTTAGCCCAGCTGATAATTATATTTTGACGCATCGCATTGTTTGGTGCAACGGCAACGCTTTGTGTTATTATAATTATTGAGGAAATATGTATCATTATTTCGGGTAAATGACACGTTGGTTATGAAATGATTTATAATATTCAGCCTTTTGTTTACGTGTTGATAATCTCGTCTCGTCCGCAGATTGTGGTCATTAGTGCGTCAATTTGGCATCAAATATATAATTAATGTGGGTATTCTGATAGCTGCTTTGATTCACATAAAACAGGTGGTTTAATTTTGATAATAAATCTATATCTATACTAATATTATAAAGAGGAAATATTTGTATTTTTGGATTTTTTTATGTAACGAATAAACTTAAAAACTACTGGACTGATTTCAAAAATTCTTTTGCCGTTTGAAAGCTACATTATCACCGAGTAACATAGGCTACGGGCGGAGCCGTGAGGACACAGCTAGTAAAAAATATTTTTATTACAAAACGCCTGCAAAAACCCCTCTAAATAATACATTTGTTAATAAAAAGAAAATCTAAAGAAAGTTAGCCTAAGGTTTATTGTACACCGATAATTTCTAATCAACAAAGAAACTGCAAGTAGGTACGACGGCTGATATAAAATACCTATTACGACAGGTAGGTACGAATTAACAGGTGGAAATCTATAGTCTCTGTCTACCCCAACGGGAAACAGGCGTGATTGTATGTAGGTATGTGTGTATTACGACAGATGTAAAAAAAACGTTACATAAATACATAAATAAAATTGCAAGGGCGCGAACTTCATTATAATAATTACAAATAACAACGACATTCAACGTATTTTTTTTAAATGGAGTACGCAATTTGCATAAATATTGAGCAAGCACAAAGGACGAGTCATCGAGCGTACTACAACAGACTAGCTAGTATTTCGTAACCTGTGATAAGGATATTCAAATATTTCTTTCCTTTCTCACGGGTAACTCCTCAAATGTAAATGTTTATGAGTAATACTAAAGTCCTCATGTGTAAGGCCACCTGCACCCTATTTGCGAAACTCACCATGAAACATCGCAACCACGCCTGTATACCCCGAAGGGTTGGGCAGAAGTGTATTAGTAACACCCTCATTTCGCCGTTATGTTTAAGTCCCAGGTAATAGGAGGCGAGCCTATTGCCATCAACCGGGCACAAATCCAAACTCCGGGCTGCTACTGAAGAATTCCACAGGGAAAAATCCAATAACACTGCCCGACCTGGGGATCGCAACCAGGACCTCACGATCAACAGTCACGCTTGCCACCACTAGACCGACGAGGCAGTTAATATAATTTAATAATTGCGAAACAGTCACAATAGCTTGTCAAAATTAAAAGCTCTTGCAATAATTGCAAGAGCTCTGATTTTGACAATTTAACAATGTTCATTGCACCGTATGTTCATACAATCTGTCCTTTCGACAAATATGAACCAAGCAATGAATATTGTTGTATTATCTACATGAAAGCTATTGCGATTGCAAGTGTATTACGCCATTAGGGTATCTACCGCGACTCGCAATCTAGGTTTGGACATGATACGACCTCTCCTGAAGGGGATGGAATTGTAAGAAAGGTGAAAGAAAGTTGGTTTATCCGAGGAATTACCCGCTGTTTCATACTGGACAATCGAGCAACGCAGAAGCATCACGTATAAATGATAATCGTGACGAGTCTGGCCAACGAAAGCAGTCCACGAGAAATGGCGGCTATTTAAAAAAAACTTCATTTATCAATACTGACTATACCTACACTAAATTACCGGTTTAATTTTCCAGAGAACTTGATTTTTGTTAGGTATATACATTAGTGTAGATCCATATGTAAAAACAGGTTAGTACTCATAAATAAGTGTCGAGATTTTTTTTAATTGCCGCAGTTTTTCGTTCCACCTTTCGTTGGCCAGACGACTCTAAAAAACTAGACGCTGAATATAAATCGTTACATAGTATAAAACAAAGTCGCTCCCGCTGTCTGTAGGCTTAGATCTTTTAAACTACGCAACGGATTTTAATGCAGTTTTCAGCAATAGATAGTGATTCAAGAGGAATGTTTATATACACCACATTCGTATCTACATTGCACCCGTGCGAAGCCGGGCTGGTCGCTAGTATACTATAAGAAACTTATAAAAGATATCGATAAACGTCTGTAAATCGATCAAAACATCTATTTATTCCTATTACAGCTGTTTCGCCGACCGGTCCGCGACAGAAAAAAAAAATTATAAATTATCGCTGTAGGAAAAACACTGCTCTGCAAATTTGGATGTACTTTTAGCCACTTTAAAATGCCCTCAAAACTACCAGCATATTTAATTTTGTCCTCATTTCTATTAAACTGCCTCGTTGGTCTAGCGGTGGTAAGCGCGACTGCTGATCGTGAGGTCCTGGATTCACTCCCCAGATCGGGCAGTGTTATTGGGTTTTCCGTGTGGAATTCCTCAGTAGCAGCCCGGAGTTTGGATTAGTGCCCGGTTGATGGCAATAGGCTCGGCCGCTATTACATAGGACTTAAAGATAACGGCGAAATGAGGGTGTTACTATACACCTCTGCCCTACCCTTCGGGTAATACAGGCGTGATGTTATGTTGTTGTTCTATTTAACAACGTGGACTGTTCAGTTCACGTGTCACTTCGATTGAACTCCGGAACAAAATTTCGGCTCCGTTCAAACGTAACAATCCTATTCATATCATAATGCGCCTAGTACATCCGACTGTTTGGATGCCGTGACGGCTGCTCTCTAAAAAGCCTGCCTATAAGAGTACACAGTACCTATAAGAGTACTGCCTACAAGCTACATAAAATTACATCGAATTTGGAAGTGGCTTGGTACTTTCTGGGTCAGCCCTTTACGAAGGGAGGTCGAACAGGTCTAACGCAGAATGTGCATTTCGCAATAGGTGCGTGCTCTCATAACGGGCTCTTCCCAAAATCATTTTGAGAAGTGCTCATTTTGAGAAATGTTCTTATTGAGAAGTGCTCATTTTGAGAAGTGCCCGTTATGAGAAGTGCACCTATTGCGCCATGAACATTTTGCGTCAATTGCACATAATGCGAAGAGCACATTCTGCGTCATATACCCGACCCATTCAAACTAGCAAGTTGGATTGTTATCTCGCAATCTGTAGATTATCAGAGCCTTGTCAGGCACCACCAGGATATACTGAGTGTAGGTGAGGCTGACGTAGGTACAGGGAAAGCTTGGCGTTGTACTGGCCCACCATAATTCAAGCTACATTTTAAGAGCAATATAATACTTGTAATGCGCAGTAGGTACAGGTTACATCGATATGATGTAATAAGCAGTAATGACTGGCCGAAGTCCATACAATACAACACAAAAAATTAAAGTGTATTATCGTGTATTGCAAGGTGATTAAGATTTAACAAATTGTCGGCTGGCTAATTGGGTATTGGCTAATGTGATTTGTAATCGAGCTACGAGAATAATTTATGTTATTATGACTACTCGATCGGCCTTGCAGATTGAGTCTCAAATTGGGAACTTACACTCTGCGAGATTACTAAAGGACTGGGTCCTGTTCTCCGTGGGTCTAGGTTTAACAAATATGGTTTCCACATACAATATGTAACATTATTAACTCACATTCTGAAAGTAGTTTGATCAGAATCGTTTACTGAATCGATTTCTATCATTTTTAATGTAGGTAATTTTTTATCCCAAAAATAATTAAAACTACGGAAATTAGTCACATTACCCCTGTACAGTCAAACCAAACTGAAATGGACCGTAAATCAAAGCAAAAAGACTTTTAAAACTGCATTTTTATTTGTATTAATACAAATTCCGTCATTCAATACAAAATAAAGAAAAATAAACTTTATTTCAAGAACGTTAATTTAGTAAATAACAATGCATATACGTGTCAAACTCAAATTTCAGTGTATGTATTATGATTATAACATAATGTTCTAATTATGGTGTTTGAGGGTGTGCGTTAATTACGTTACATGTTGTAGAACTTGAAGTCAATATGGAAAAACAGAATATTGAAGCAAGTTATTAGTACCGACCAAAATGAGTAAATATGATACGAACAACATAAATAGTAGGTAAGTCAAGCAAACCGCAATGAAGGATGTTTGTAACAAAGGTGTACACGCAGTCAAATAACAAACCTTTGTTTAGTTTAAATAGTTTTGTCGTCTCTGGGGGCCAGCTAATTGTATCGATGACGGTTTAGGCATAAGTGTTGAAATGCGGCCTAGAAGAAGTTTATTTTGCTTTTGAATATATGAATGTATGATATGTACACACGACGACAAATCAAGCTATACATTTCCAGTATAAGCTGACCTCTCATTGCAAGGAAATTCTTCACAATTATACTAGCTGCCCGTCCCGGCTTCGCACGGGTGGACATTTTTCCCGTTTTTGCAACATTTTTCATTTATGGTCCGCTCCTATTGGTCGTAACGTGATGTTATATAGTCTATAACCTTCCTCGATAAATGGACTATCCAACACAAAAATATTTTTTCAATTCCAACCAGTAGTTCCTGAGATTAGCGCCTTCAAACAAACAAACAAACAAACTCTTCAGCTTTATAATATTAGTATAGATTTGTTACTAACGTCATCAGCAATAGACATACATTTTAAAATCTCAAATAGAGACTGAAACGTTTTTAAATCAAGTTGCTAATAACACAAACACTACGAGAAATTATTCAAGAAAAATCTGATCTCAATTCTGTCTTTTGATCGTGACCTAAACTAAAATTTTCTTCGTATACAGAAATAAAAATATCACCCCTTCTTAAGGGGTAGACAACAAACAACTAACACAAGCTACGGGCATCAATGGGTCTGTCCAAAAATATCAAATTCCTCTAAATTGATCAGAGCCTATTAACCAATTCACCTTACTTAAGTTTGGGTCCCTGCCGAATTGAGATAGACATTCCCCTTACGGTCAATGGCATTAGAAGCTAGCTAATGTGTACTATGAAGCTTATTTAAACGGACGTTATGGATGGTTTCATGGACGAAACAGCGGCGAAGGGTTCGGCAGAGGTGTTTAGTACAACCTCGTTTCACCAACGTAACTACGTTTAAGTCCCATGTGATTGGAGACGAGCAGGTACAAATTTAGACTCCGGGCTGCTACTGATACATTCCTAATGGAAAAAGCCAATAACACTGCCCGACCTGGGGATCAAACCCAGTACCCCATATGCTCAGCGGTCGCGTTTGCGACCGTTAGACCAAAAAGGGGTCTCAAGGATACTCTCATCATTAGTGAACATTTAATATGACGTAGAAAGCTTTGGGGTCTGTGTTTTTATTGTTCGATGGTATGGTATTGGTAGCGTCGTGCGTCGATTGTGGTGCTCCCTAAAATAAGGTTTGAGCTACAGGATGGCTGATGCATACGTGCCGTCAGTTAGGACAGGTCAACTCACATCTGCTATGGCACTTTCCTCAAAAAGCCATTGCATAGTTTTTATACCACAACGTCTGGACTTTAAAAGAGACTTTGATCTCTGAGTTTGTTTGGCTTTTCTTCTCAGAGCTAGTCAGATAGGAAATGACTGCGCCATCTAGTCTTAAAAAAATTTACATTGACTTGTAAAAATGTCTGCAACAGATTTATTTACATAAATAAAAATCATTTATCATTTTAATGTTCAGAAGTCCCTTATTGGATTGGTTCACTAAAGTTATGACGTCATACATCATTATTCTGCATAATAGAAGAATATTAATTGCGAGTGTTTAACGTATTAAATTTCATTTTGCTTTCGTATTAATCCCAACACTATTTAATTCATCAGAAATCCTTAGTTTATGTATGTATGTATGAATTCAAGAACTCTGCATGATTTTGCAATTTAGATGTTTTTGTAGCGCCACGCTTTTAAGATCTAATCTGCTACAAATTTACATCACTTAAGCGTAGCGAAATGACTAATGCTTCATCATTTCCTTAATAATTTTAATATTATGTAGGTGTCTTGAGTGGAGACCGCGAATCGGCAAACGGAGAAACTCCCTCAGGATAGCCTAAGAAAGGATAGGTTGGAGCGACAATCTTTGGAAAATGGCTGGTCGCGGCTGGATGAGAGAGGCCGTAGATCGAGTTCAGTGGCGTAGACATGCCTATTTCCAGCAGTGGACTGTTATGGGCTAATGATAAATGATGTATCAAGAATGAATAGGACGGAACAAGTGGGAGAACGAAAGTAGCACTGGTGGCCAAAAGTCTGAGTAGCAACCACTTGTTATGATGTTGACACGTAATGTGAACGTTACTAGAAAAAATTGTGGATGGAACCTGTGAAGATATGGCTAGGACGGAAGTGAACATTAAGACGACGGCTGATGTAGATGTATTGAACAAAGAGACATGTTGCGCCGACCCCCATTAATTTATGGTAAAGGCATGATGGTGTCATGTAGTAATTAATCACTCCGACGAATCAGTATTGTAAATAGGGCGGTGCGAACCGTGCGGCGGCAAAGCGTAGAAATCTTGGTCATTCCTGCGTTAGAGCAGGAACTTTAATTTTAGAATGTGCAGTAATAGAATCTCGCACCCGTCACACAAAAGTTGGCTAAGTTATAGCATTGCTACCAAAGAGATTAAATATATGTAGGTATCAGCAGTGGCGTGCCTAGGGGTCAACATTAGGGCAAGCCCGATATTTTTTAAGCACATATTTTGATTAATTCGCCTGATAACAAATAGTTGGAGATCTTAAGATCGAATTATTGATATTATGAAGTGTGTTATTCGGTATGTGTCTAAAGCTTTTTTATAGGGCAAGCCGGGCGTTTGAGCTTGTATGAAAGTACCGTCACTGGGTATCAGAAAAAAAACCTTAGCTGTACACAAAGAAAACTCGGTTGGTTTAGATTGCCAGTAATGATCATGGAGTAGTCTAGCTACTGGTATAGAATGTCTTTGATTGCTACCAATGTCTCTAAAGCCTAACTTCTGAACGTCCAGACTTTCAAATAAATCTACCAACATTATATAATCCTAACCACAGCCACGGTCTAGCCGAAGTTCGATGCACCCAACCAATCAATCTTATAAAGCCTTTACAGAAAAACTCTCCCGATCCAAACGGACCGGTAAATGATGCGCAAAAACTTGGTTCAACAAACTCCTACCATGACCATTTATGAAGACCCACATTTTTATAGAGTTACAATGTCAATATGGGTCGTAAACCTGGTCGTATTGCAGCAGGGAGGTATAGCTATCGTAACAATGATGCAATTATGTACAAAAAGCGTTGCGACATAAAAGTCGCGGCGATTAATCGGTATGGAGTAGTAAAAAGACAGTAAATTCACACCGTTTAATGCGTCTAAGATTTATGATGTGTGGGCTTTCTAAGTTTACGATAACACATGGCTGGGTTTCTGGAAACTTGGATAATTTCTTCGCTGTATAACTATAAAGGCAATCTTGTTTTGATGACTAGTCCTCAATTCGTCCTACGCAATCTTGCCTATTGTGAAACCGCTTTTAATTTGTTTTACGAGTTTCTGGAGTAAGAAAAGTTAGCTCTCTAAGCCGTCGTTCGCACGAGAGCTTTTTCAACGCGCGTTTAAAAAGCGTTCTAATACAACAAATAGCAAGCCGTATATGTGTTCACATGATAGCGCTTTTTTAACGCAGTTTATCTATGGCGCGCGTTGGACGCTTTTTAAACGCGTGTTGAAAAAGCGATCGTGCGAACGACGGCTAATTGTAAGCTTTAAGCCCTATTCAGACTACGCTATTATATAATAGCATATAGTTCATAGCGCAACAATATCGCGCACCATACATTAATTATGGACACGTTCACACTTAACTGTACAGTCACGAGTAATAATATGTATACACATAGCGAAATTAAAAAGCGATTGTCTTCTAAAATATCTATTAGAATGATGAAATATTTAACACATAATTTTTACAATTACATGCGAATTACTGTTTCGAATATTTCTTAATTACACTTTATTCTCTAAAACAAATTCGCTTTTTAAGTTAGCAATGTGTATGTGTATATTATTACACGTGACTGGTAACACGACGTATTCCTTGCAGGATATTATAGAAGGGTTGAAATGCAAAAAATTAAGCCACCAAATGTTCTACCGAAATTCAGTAGTTTCTGAGATTCATTATTTTTTATTATTGTTGAAATATCCCAGATTCAATCAAGAGTCAAAAACCTATTTAAAAATAATGAACGGCTAGAATGTATTAAAATTTAAGTTTTTATCATACCTGAGGCCATAACAGGTCTCTCTGAATAATTAAAAGTTCAAAAATACCTAACAATTTTGCAAATATGGTTGAATCTGGGATTCTTCAACAAAAATCTAAAAAAATGATCTCTATAACTAATGAATCTCGGTAGAACATTTGGTGGCTTAATTTGTTGCATTTCAACCTTACTATAATGTCCTGTAAGGAATACGTCGAGTTACCAGTAACTCTGTATATTATTGGTCTATCCTTCTTTATCCTTATTTGCTATACTATATAGCACAATAGTATTCTGAAATGAGCTTTATTCCTCTACTCTTCCTTATAACATACATATCTACCTCTAATAATTTACAGGTAAGGTATATTACCTGTCATACTATTGTAGTAGGTCAAAAAATAACTGACTGTCTCGTTGGTCTAATGGTGGCAAGCGCGACTGCTGATCGTGAGGTCCTGGGTCCGATCCCCAGAACGGGCAGTGTTATTGGGTTTATCCAATTTCTCAGTAGCAACCTGGAGTCTGGATTTGTGCCCGGTTAATAGCACTAGGGTCGCCCCCTTTTACATGGGACGTAAACATAACTGGCGAAACGAGGGTGTGCTAAAACACCTCTGTCGAACCCTTCAGAAAATACAAGACGTGATGTTCTGTTTGTTGTTGTTTGTTCTTTATCAAACGATTCTGATGAAACAGTTCAAAGCGCTCTAAAAAGCGTTGTATCTAAACAAATCCCACAGGTCACGTTTCCATCGCTTCAACGTCCCTCAAGATATGGTCCGAGAATACATGAACCCCATAAGGAGTCGTGGAATGTTTCACCATAATTAGCACCATTAGCTTCACCATGTTTACGAAGCGTAACTACAACATGCTGACTATGATATGATAAGTTCAGTATTGAATTACGATTGACTGATAACGAGTTTGTTGTACAAGCTTTTTGTTGTATAATTAACTAATAACTAACACATGTATATGAAATTGATATATTATTTTTGCCAAGACTACGTCATCAAAGGGGAAGAATTCTCAAACATTTGTGACATTATTATTTCCTTTATTTATTTATATACATGTATATGACTACATTTTTAAATATCTTCATAAAAACATAAAAAAAAACATTTAAAAATATAAAAAATAGTAGCCCACCGGCATCGGGAACAGGGTCCGAGCTACTGGTGGTCAGGGCCTCAGAGAAAGGAACTTCTTAACAATACGCGCCGTGTCCAGAAGTACCGCTTTCCTTATCAGGTCCTTGACCCAGCCGCCCAACGAGAGCCTCATCAGATGTTGGTCGAGGCTCTTGGCTATTAAGCCAATGACCGTAACGACTATCGGCATACCGACTGCTGAATCTACCTCCCACATGTCGACAACCTCGTGTGATAAGTCTTGATACTTAATTTCTTTATCTTTCTCGGCTTTCACAAGGTTCTCGTCATGTGGGACAGTGACATCAACAAACACAAACTCGGTTTGCAACAAAGCCCGATTTACGTACGCATTAACTTGCCGGAATTCAAGTAAAAAAACCTTACTTGAGCGTAAATTGACGAGTGCATTTCAGTGCTTGCTGAACGAATTTAAACATTAGTCTCTCGCACCCATATAACGAAAATACCACAAATATAGACCCATAGTGGCCCATATTACAGTTGCACGGAAACGTTCACCAGTGAACATGATGACATTTTAAGCGGCCTCACCCGAGATGCGTATTTAGATTGCACGCGGAACTCTTGCGCATAACACAAATACACAGGTAGAAATAGACGTTTCCGTAAACAGTGACGACGTGACAATATGACAGAGAGAAAAAGCAGGTCTTTGGTGCAAGTATTGTTGCAATGTTACTATACAATGTTATTTTAGGGGGGCATCAAGTGTTTCAAAAGGGATTTACATGGCAGATGTCAATGGAAACGCCGCACAGTGGGAAAAATATGACGTTTTTGTTCAAAAATCTGGCTACACCACATTTTTTGACGTTTCGCTGCCATTTTAACACACTTTGGTGTGTCACTGCCACTTTTCCTTAAAACTCAATACCAACCTTAAAAAAATCGGGAAATGAAGCAAAAACAATTCCTAACAAAATATTTTAACAAAAATCAGTTTTTATGGGTTTTTCAGGACCCTGATCATAAAATTATTGTGTTTATAAAAATTCAAAATGGCGGATACAAAATGGCGGCCCAGAAAATAAATTTTTGCTTTATTTTGCTTTTTTTCCATATAAATTGATACGTTATGGTACCTATTGACTTTTAAGGAAAAGTGGCAGTGACACACCAAAGTGTGTAATCTCAGGAGTGTATAAAAAAAATGGCAGCGATACGTCAAAAATTGTGGTGGAGGCAGATTTTTGAACAAAAAGTCATTTTTTTCCCACTGTGCGTCGGTAGAGGACGCCCTAGGAGATGTTCTTCACAAAGGACAAGACAAGTGCGTAGTACTCTCAACCGGCGTGCGTGTATGAATCTGGATGAAGCGAAAGGAGTGTGTAAGGATCGAAGCATGTAGCGTTTTATAGTTTCTAACGAAAAAACCCAGTACACTTTGCCCAAATTCAGTTAGATAGTCTCTTAAGACGACTTCTTTGGGGGAAAGATTTTTTTCACATTTTCGAAATCTTTATCTTAATAGACCCCTCCTATAACCTCAAGGAGCATATCACCTGTACAATGGCAATTTATCACCATTCAAGACCCACAAAGTAATACAAAGTAAATGATCCATTATGTCGTGTCGGTCCGTTCGCCTCTATGAATACGCTATCATAATAAAATCATCATACAATGACGACTGTCATATTTTATTGTTATGAGTGTAAGTCAAATACGGGACGATATATTTATAATAATAAAAGTGTAATTAAATGTTTGTTTAATAAACATAACATCACGCCTATATTCCCCGAAGGGTTGGGCAGAGATGTATAGTAACACCCTCATTTCGCAGTTATGTTTAAGTCCCATGTAATAGGGGGCGAGCCTATTGCTATCAACCGGGCACAAATCCAAACTCCGGGCTGCTACTGAGGAATTCCACACGGTAAAACCCAACAACACTTTGCCCGACCTGGGAGTCGAACCCAGGACCTCACGATCAGCAGTCGCGCTTGCCACCTTGGCGTGATGTTATGTTTTTATAAACATAAGGACAAAGGCCGATCGCTTTTCTACGTTGTAAAACAAGAAGTAATCAGATGAAACAATATTTTTTATCATCATACAAAACGTTAGGAAACCGTCGCCCTAATTGACTTGCCCTAATTAACATAAATTACGTCATATCATTTAGGTCGATATGCATAGAATTTATGCAGATACATTTTTATCTCGTTCGGAACACAGCTGTTGCATTCCAATATTCCCTGTTCCCAATTTAAAAAAAAAAACAGTTAAACGTAACATAGTGCCCAATAAGTTCTGCCTAACCTTTACCCAACTATGTTGGCGTCAGCTTCCAGTCTAACCACATGTGGCTGAATACCAGTATTTTACACGGAGCAACTGCCATCGGATCTCCGCAACCCAGTTACTGGGCAATGCCGATATCCTAAGGTTAGACTTCCCGTAACGACTGTCATATGTATTCGTATGACACCCGGGACCGACGGTATAACGTGCTCTCCGAGGCACGGAGGGGTCTCAATGTGTACGAACGGTCATTCATCCATAGAAAGACCGCGGCAAGCGCAGCTTCACCTCGCAAATCGTATGATCCGCGCGATTGGTAATTAGCCACGAGCCCCTTTGGCAGACAGTGAAGTAAGGAACTAAAGTGTAAATGTACTAAATTTGACACATTGTTGACATTTGTCATTCAAAGCTGAAGCACAAAACCAATCACATGTATGTACTTCACTTTTCATACCAACGCTCGGCGGTCGCTTTATCTATATATCTATCTCTCTCAAGCGCATGGCACTCGCGCTCGCACTCACTCGCACTCTAGTCCCAAACGGTCCGAGATATCGTGTCCGTGAGCAGTGTCTATGTGTGCGTTGCTCGTGCACACTTGTATGTAGATTGACTTCTGTACCTATCTATTTTGTGGCTGAAGTGTCAAGTGTCAAGATAAACTGGGTAGGCATCAAATAACACTAAACATTATGTTTATCTAAACAGATGAATGAATTCGTATGCGAACTATGCAATTGTGTATAATGACGTCACAAGGACCACACGTGACGTTAGGTTTGTGGATAGATGAATGGGACGTTGTTTCTACTTTGTAGACGCTTTTAAAAGCTTAATAAAGTTGCTTATGTTAGAGTAGCTTAACGAACGCGGTCATTTGAACTAAAAGCTTTTTTTGCCCGAATTGGGTTAGTGTTTTATACAACATGAAAGAATTAAACGATTTTGAATATGATAAAGGAATATAGAATTAAGTTTTTTCGTGAACTACTTCACCCTATCCTTTTCTCAATTATATTGGGGTCAGCTTCTAGTCTAACCAGATGCGGTTGAATACCAGTATTTTACACAGAGCGACTGCCATCAAACTCCCATAACCTGGTAACTGGGCAATGCCGATATTATACTGCCAACTGCCATAGGTATGATTATGACACCAGAGACCGACGGTTTAACGTGCTCTCCGAGACATGGAAGGGTCTCGATGCGTAACAAACGCTCACCCATCCACGGATTGACCGTAGCAAGCGCAGCTTAACCTCGCAAATCGTATGATGGGCGTGTTTGTTTATTAGCCACGAGCAGTTTTTTCATGAACTACGAATCGTTAAATGGTTTTCTTCAATAGGCTACTTTGTTTTGTATTGACAAGAATATAAAGTTATGCAGAATTTCCTCGAATTCATTACACAATATTTTATTACTTAAAAAATTTAAAAAGCCCGAGATATTCAAAACGTTTTGCGGTCAACACATTCAGGGCTGTCTCTCAGAAATATAATAAAAAGCCATGGGGAAACAAAGGAAACCAGAAAAACAATCCGTCAAAAGCCCTTTTGAAATAATATGTTTTCTGTAAAGCGAAACAATAGTGAACACTTGAGCGCATATTACGACGTCATTATGCGCACTGAAATGCGAACGAGTGACGAAAGAATGCTCCTGCGCAGATTTTATGCGTTGGCCTTGGATTTAGGGTTATCAAAACCCAGTAAAAAGAAAGTTTTGCACTTGGTTTTAATATGCATTCATTATAATAAACTGACCTAAGTCTTGAGAATAGTGAAAAAGTTCTTCAGTTTATTAAATTAGTATTTTTTTGTGTCACCTTTTTCTATAAAGTCTCCTTTAGGCAACCCTATAGCCACAAATTCGGCACGAACCCAGAAACCCTTTTGTCGAGTCGAAGCCCACCCAGACGCACGTCTCGTCGTGAAATAACTAAAGCTTTAAATATAGCCGTAAAAGATCAAAATAAGTCGTTAAAGTCGGCTGGCTATGTTTACGTATACAAGGGACAAAGGGTGGCTGGGCGCAACGGTTTAGATACGGTGGAAGGACTATATTTATAGATTTGAGCTTGGAGGATAGTATACGGATTACTGGCAAAGCTTGCCTTCTTCAAGTTGATGTTAAGAAAAGTAGTAATCATTAATGAATGCAACTTTCTTAAGTCAGTCCTCCTGCAACCATATTTTTGTTTTTCTAACAAAATTGGGGCGTGGCCTGTTTACTGTGTTGTGATTGGTCAGAGTGTTCACTAAACATGTTTTGTTTGATTTTTGTCTCAGGAGACCTGGCTTAGGGAAATGGTCGTTTATTACTTAGAAAGGAATATACCGTAAGTTATTTACAGATTCTCTAAATAAATCGGACTCCAACCTTCCCATATTAATCTCCTTCTTCTATTAGCGTAGTCAGTTGATTCATTATCTCCTTCACCATATTGTAAACCTGATGCCATCACAGGACAATTATATGAGATCCGCACAATAGCATCTAATAGTATTCTCCAAGGATCTTTAAGTTTAAAAGTATAAAATTCAATGTAGACATCAAACGTTTCCTTGCGCATATCCGAGCATACCCGAGCGTCGAATTTTATACTTAAAGGTAATCCTGATACAGTTCTTTATTCAGTGATATTAAAAATCTGCGCAAGGATTTTTCCGCTCGGTGAAAATTGACTCCAATATTCGAATTTTACCGGATTAAAGAGATTTGTGCCATAATATTTACTACCAAAAACACTTTGCTTAAACATTAATAACTAGGTCAAAAAATGAGAACACGGTCTCCCAAATAATTAAAAATTTAAAGCTTTTAAAAGGACATCAGGTAGTCCTTATCAAGGTCCCATAAACTCTGCCATTTTATTACCACTTGTATTAAAACAGAAATAAAATATAAATAAGTATGATGTCTGTCCTCAGACCACTAAAATCTGCCATGTGCTTTGCATGTCGACGACATCCAATATGAATGTTTTAGGGAAAACCAGCTGGCAGAAAACACGGATGTCGAAAATATGGTAGGTAAGCTTTCTATGTTTCTTACGCCTGTAACTAATACCCTATCTATTTGCGATTTACCCTAGTAGAGACAGAAGTTTGACATTAATTCTATTCTTCTTCTTTTTCGTGTGGTTAGTGACTAACCGGGTGTCAGAGTTTAAGCCGCACATGGACCTCGGACTTGGCTTCACATGCCGTCGATAAATATCTCTCAGACATGCCGGTTTCCTCACGATGTTTTCCTTCACCGTTTTAAGCACGTGATAATTATACATTAAGCACACGAATTTGAAAATTCAGAGGTGCGTGCCTTGGGTTCGAACTCGAGACCTATGACTTGGCAGTCCGACGGTCACACCACTACGCTTTTACTTCTATGGAGCTTATGTAAACCACCGATAAATAGGTTATTAGTATTTTTCGTACCTAATTATCTTATCTGATTGGTATACACCTGTCAACTTGTACTATCAGACTGACAGTTTTGAGTACCTTTTTATATTGCCATCGAGTATTCATGGCATCATAGCAAACAAAGTCACAAGTCAACCAACATAACCACATTCAGGATTGAGATATGGCATTATGTTTTGGGCTATTCTACAGAAAAGGAAGCTGTATTTAAAATGCAAAAGAGATGTATCCGAGCAATATGTAGTTTAAAACCAACAGATAGTTGTAAGCCCTTTTTTCAAAGCTTAAAAATATTAACACTACCATGTTTAGGTATATATATTGGAAGTCGTAGTCTATGTAAAACGCAACTTGCATTATTTCAAAAATTATAGAAGTCAACGCAACAATAAAAAAATATATTTCCCTGACAGCAGTAGAACTACTTTGTTTAGCAATAGTATTTTTTTGATGGCACTTCGACTTTATAACCATTTACCAAAATGTATTATAGACTTAAAAAATATGGACATATTATGTTAAAAAAATGTTATTGGAAAAATCTTATTATAGTGTTAATGAATATTTGTGTGACAAACTCTAAATAATGTTTATTAGGTACTTAAGTTTGACATAAATTACGTATTTCACAATTATTAATTCTTCACATTTTAGCATGATAGATTAACTTTGACATTATTACTTTGACATTATTTACTTTGACTTTAATTGACAATTTAGTAGACATGTAATTTTGAAGTTTAATGTATTTAAATTTTTAATTTAGGGACTAAACACGTTCTGAACTAAATGTTGCATGCCTAGAACAGAATATGGTGACACTAACAATTTTCCTGTTCTTCAAAAACCCATCTGTATAACTACCCATATTTGCAATAAATTAATTTGAATTTAGGATTATTTGTAAAAATATTAGACGACTAGTACCTACTTCTACTACGTAAAGTTCTACTCAAACCGAAACGAAAACTGTCAGAAACTATAATTAGACAAAAAATAAAGCCCAAACATTAACGCTGTACAAATTATTATTATTTTTTTCTAGTCCGTCACGTTTTTGATGATAACCGCAGACAGGATCTAAGATGAAGCACACGAATCCAAGGAATAGAGGACGATATAGAGGGATTACCCTATACCCCCCTGGCTCTCACATACACACGACGGAACACAGTAAACTGCTTGGCGCCGGTCTTTAATGTTCAGGTGGTAATCAGCCAGGCGGACCGTATAGATCCTACCACCAAGCGTGCTGGGTTTTGTTGAATCTTACAACACGCGTCTATTCCCAGCGTGCGGTGAGGAAGTTTTATACTCTAATGCGAGGTAAAATTCTCAAACTCAGTCACATTGTCAGTTGTGACTAGACATGCAAATACGTGAGCGATCGGCAGTGGATCACAAATCGTTTCTATTTGTATTCTATGCGGGCGCCACGTTAAATTGTCGCTTCACGGCGCGACTAATCCTTGATTACTAACTGAGAACTATATGGAGCTGTGTTACACTGAAAACTTCTTTTAACGCGAAAAGTAAATTATTATAGTGGCCACATTACACGTGTTGCAACGTCGCTTATTTATTTATGACCAGACTGGAGTTTAGGTTCGTTTTGTTCATTTTATTTCCCTGCAGATTGAGCTTGCAAATGGATATCTAGAATTTGATAATAACAACGTAGGTATGTACCAGAAAAGGAAAGATATGCATTATGATTATTTTCGGACACATTCATCTCCATTTCTGAAAGCTTGATCAATCTATTCTGTTGTCAAACCAAGATAAGTGATGTAGTTGGTCCACCATAATACTCAAAGGCGTAGCCAGGTACAGGCAAGGTGGGGCAGCTTTTTACGCTCATTTTGTGGCAATGCCTAGCTGTAATTGTGTAGCCGCTAAGTTGCAGACTATATCGTGAAACTCAGGACAACGCTTGTAGTTGTAGTGTAGCCCGGCTTCAACTTTGTGTTCAAAATCTCTAGTGCAAACAGCTACTCCATCGCTTTTCAACATCAAAGGTCGTACGCAAAACCGATGTCCATTGACGGAGCGGCGTTACTATCTGTTTATATCGTATTAAAATGGATTACGGTATACATAATAAACAATGGTTGTTTGTTTGACATCATCAGTTATGATTCTTACAAATCACGGGCGCGGGTGGCGTGACTTTTATGTACACTGTCATAGGGTTCAAATTCAACTGTTTCACGTGTACTCGTGAATTGTGAGAACTATATTTAAATATTTATTTTTGGGTTAGCTTTGTAGGCGTAGTGTAGGGCCCCAGAATGTATTGTATAGCTTCGTACTTATAAGTTTAGCTACATATATGACCTTTTCTGGGCAAAGGGACCGTGTCGTCGATATAAACTGAAAGTTGTTTCCAAATACATTATAACCATGAAACACAGTTTCAAAAACAATAATCTACGGGTTATTGACACATTTAAACATGTTCCGGTAATTACGGCGACGGCAAACGTTCCGTAATATTGTTTCGAGATTCATTTACGTGGTGTTTCAGAAACTGCTGGCAGCTTGTATCCGAAACATTTTTACTAGTGAATACATGGTTTACATGTCCATTGTAATATGGCATATCAGAAAACGATGAAGTAAGTACACTCCGTCACTTAGTGCATGTTGTAATATAATAGAGAGTTATTGCGACTGTGCAGTAGCAGGCATTTAAAATCCTATTAGTACCTACATGTGTACGAAAAATCAACAATAGAAACAAACAAAAGGAATGAAAGAAATAATAGACGCGCTCTGTCAGTTGGCTTTGTCTTGTCTACCGCGCCCGCTCCCCTCCTGCCGCTCCCATACCCCAGGAGGTGACTAGCACTTACGCGCGGACTTGAACATATTAATTCATTTTACTAGATCACGAGCAGCAAAATAATTTAGGTTCATAATATTTCCACGGCAAAGCTCCTGCAGAAACGGACGGAGCAAAAACACGTAAGGCCGTTAATGCATTATTTATGAGCACCACACTCAAAGGGGCGACGTTTAATCCCGACCTTAGATCTTAAGGCTTGGTCAGACAGGGAGCGTGGTTGGGTGTGATATTCACGTCGCGCGTTGATGGAAGACGCCAAACAGAAACTGCCACTCAAAGCTTGGCGTGGTGTGGCAGTTTTTGTGTGGCGTCTTCCATACATTGTCATAGTAATTCGCACGCCAAGAGCACGTGATCAACACGCGACGTGAATATCACACCCAGCCACGCTCTCTGTTTGGCCAGGCCTTTATTGCTTAATCCTGAGAAGGGTGGGAATGAAGCCGGATTTAAATTGATCCAGAAGCTGGATTGGCGTTGGACTAATGTAAACACGTTTCAATCTAGTCAAGTAGCCCTGGATTTAAATTGCATGTTCGTCTATTGTCAATCCAGTAACTGGATCCAGTCTTTAGTCCTTTGTATGTAGTGTGTTGTCAGTGGGGGGGACGGATTAAGAATACAACTCCCCTCCGTCGCCAGGCAAGCGAGTAGTATGAGGCGCCGAACCTGGCACCATAATTGTACCCGAAAAATGGTAATAGGCTCGCCACCATGGGACTTAATACAAGAGACGACATGGTTGTACAGTCTCCTGTAATAGAACATATCTGCTTAGCCCTTTGGGGATTACAGTCGTGAGTATAATTATGTAATGTATGTATCTCCGTCCCCGGAGAATATAATGGCATTCGCAAAAAACACAACTTTTCATTTTTGACGACTGCTTGACAGTTACTAAACATAAGTAGAAACGAAAAAGCTCAAATGATTCATTTGAGCTTTCGTCGTCAAAAATCGGTTTTTATTTTGTTCTGAAACGTTGTGTTTTTGCGAATGCCATTATATTCTCCGGGGACGGCGGTATGTGTAGTGTTATTTGTTATTTACTTTTTTAGTTTCCTCTGTTGTATCTGCTTGACCAATATAATATTAAACGCGTATTGATGCAACTTCGCCGTCGACCTTCGAATTCACCACAAACCGAACCGGTATTTCATAGTAAATAAACCCAAAACCGTTGTTAATAATAATACGAACACTCATTTAACCATTGTACCAATCATAGGAAATTGAGGGTGGTTAGTAACTAAAACTAAATTATTAGTAGGTAACAATTAAAAGGAATTTTCAAAATTAACTAATAAAATTAATAATAGTGTCGTTAAGTTTATTAATAAGTCACAAAAACAGGAATGTCTAAATGACTTTACAATGATTTAAAAGGGGATATTTGGCAATACACGGATAGCTTCTTGATATACAAAATATGGCTATTAAATATACAAGAGCCATTTAATTATGGCACTACTATTGTTATTTTTATTTGCCTCTCGCTTGCACACATTCGCTGCGAGCGAAAGGCGAATAGTGCAATCGACTTTTTAATCAATATTACATAAATATTCCCAACTTTTTCTGTATTACTCTTTGCAACTACCCAAGCAGTCCGTGTATACCCAAAAAATAAACAAAAATGTTAGCTTACCTTCGAACTCATTTTAATATTTTATCCATTCCAAACTTATTATTATCCTTCAATTTTATTTAAAAAAAATACCTAAACGTAGAGGAACAACACATCCAAAAACAAAAAAATCAATACTGTCAAATAGGTTCAACCCTAAAAAGATATAATTATTAGATACAGCCAGTCTTACACGCTAAGTACTTACCAATTCAGCTACTATCTGCCTGCCGAGCCGCTGACACTCGTTCGTTGACGATTTGCTGTATGTGTGCGAGTCGATCTTCTTGTTAGTCTGTGAACAATGAATTATTTTATCAGTGAAGGACATAGATTAGGGAACGTACCCATACTACGTGACCCGTTCAGGGGGGGGGGTCTTCAAAATACCACGCTTGGTCACAAGGGCGGGAGGGAGGGCTTAGGTTTTCGTCACGTGGTCAATATCCTTTAGGGAAATCTCGCGCTTTTTCGAGCTATATTCAAATATGGCGCGCAGCGTTTAGCACTTTTTAAACTCACAGGTGGCAACATTGACGCACATTGAGCCAAATTATTTTCTTTTTGCTAAAAATAATATTTAAAACCATATTTATGAATTAGGTACTACGTGAAAACTAGAGGGGGAGGGGGGGGGGGGGGGTATTGGCGTATACTATGGGGGGGGGGGGGGGTAAAAAGTAGTAAAAAAAATAGGTAACGTAGTATATACGTTCCCTTACCCCCTAAGTGAAGGATAACAAAAGACTGGTTATACATACATACAATCATGCCTGTTTCCCATTGGGGTAGGCAGAGACTATAGATTTCCACTTGCTACGATCCTGACACACCCTTGCCGCTTCATCTACATTCATTAACCTGTTCATGCATGCTCGTCGGTTTAGGGTGCTACCAACTTGGCCTTTTTTGTGAACGCCCGCGATTTGTTCTCATACAGACAAACGAAGACTGGTTATCGTACATGTTAATAACCCTTAGAGCCCCCGCAAACTACAGACTTTATATCGGCCGATAGTTCAGTCGGGTTCTTAATCAGTATGAAGATGTATGCAAGTTTATTTGATTTGGTTTTTTTTAAAAACGTTGCCCGGCCCTAGAACTTCTTCTGTATCGTGGGTGCGTTTACAGACGCAAATCATCACATGCACAATCTCCCAGACTCGGAGCAACTATCTGTAGGCCATACAAATATTTGTTCCGTGCGGGAATCCGACCTACGACCCGTAGCGTAGAAGCCAACCGCTCAGTCATGCACCAACCGTGTTGTCGTGTTGTGCGCACATTATAACGATTCTGTTTCCCTTACAAAAAGATAATCGGCCAACTATCGGGTGATTGTTTCGTCTGCAGTCTGCGGGGGATCTTAATAAAGTATCTGATTATGCTTGCCAAAGAGCACTTCGGCTGATGCCGGATTCACACTAGACTTACATGTCGCGTCCTATGCGTGACGTCAGAATAGTGTGCACACTTTCATACACAATATATGAATCCGATAGCGTCAGATGCACCTACTGATGCGTCACGACACCACACGTAATATAACATTACGCCTGTATTCCCCGAAGGGTTGGGCAGAGGTGTATAGTAACAACCTCATTTCGCCGTTATGTTTAAATCCCATGTATTAGGGGGCGAGCCTATTACCACCAAACGGGCACAAATCCAAACTCCCGAGCTGCTACTGAGGAATTCCACACGGAAAAACCCAATAACATTTACCCGACCTGGGGATCGAATCCAGGACCTCACGATCAGCAGTCGCGCTTGCCACCACTAGATCAACGAGGCAATTAAGTCTCTCTTTTCGTGTGGTTAGTGACTAACCTGGTGTCAGAGTTTATGCCGCCCATGGGCCTCTGACTTGGCTTCACATGCCGTCGAGAAATATCTCTCAGGCATTCTGGTTTCCTCACGATGTTTTCCTTCACCTTTTTTAAGCAAGTGATAATTATACAATACGCACATGAATCCTAAAAGTCAGAGGTGCGTGCCATGGGTTCGAACTCAAGACCTATGACTTGACAGTCCGACGGTCACACCACTAGGCTATCGCCGCTGCAGTTAAGTTAGTCTGGTGTTAATTCGGAATAAGGCCTCACAAAGAGGTTTGCGTTAGTTAGTACAGGCTGTACAAAATTTCCAACAATCGGAACGAAACAGAGCTATGCGGCGAATCACATCTCAATGTCAGAACATTCAGCGCCCCCTAGCACTGATGAAAACCCACGTTTTGTTATGATTATGATAAATTATTTTAACCCATAATAAGGCAAATACCTATTACTCCTAACTTTTTTGAAAGATGTCGCGAAAGCCTCTTTTTTATATTTTTATTTTTACTCCTAGCAATATAACAGTGTTTTACTATTTTCTTTAATCTTTATCTCTACATAGTATAAAACAAAGTCGCTCCCGCTGTCTGTACGCTTAGATCTTTTAAACTACGCAACGGATTTTAATGCAGTTTTCAGCGATACATTGAGTGATTCAAGAGGAAGGTTTATATGCCCCACATTAGGAGCGGGTCGCTAATATTACAATAAATGCAACAAACCTGTTTTGATTTGGTGGTCGTTTCTAATACTTTGTTGATGTCCTTGATCGAATGTATCGATACGTCCAGTGTGGACGCGTCCGAGATGTTGTGTTTGGGCTCCAATTTGCTGTATTTGGCCTCCAATTTGTCGTGTTTGGGCTCCAACTTGTTGTTTTTGGGCTCTGATTTCGCCGTCGTCTTCTTTGTATTGTCAGGTTGCTATGATTAGAAAAAAAGTTGTTTATATTTAACTGTACTGTTCTCTTGCAGATTGAGAAGAACTTCAAGTGACCATATCGTCATTTCTTACGTAAATATCTACTGGTGAACATAATCTCTCTTAATATACCTTTAGCATGCAGCTCAAAGATGTATTCAAATGTAGAAATGTATGGTGCTGCTCAGTGGCGTAAGTGTACCATCAGAGGCCCGTGGCAAATTCATTGAATGGGGTCCCAGTAAAAATCGTCACGTTGTTATTTAATTTTAATAAATCACTGAAGTAGTTATCCAACAGAATAACTAATTTATAATGTTTACTTAATTTTGTTAAAAATGTTAGGTTACTTCTGAGCTAGCGGCCTCTTGGGCCGGGGGCCCCGTCGGGCCGGGGGCCCCGTCGGGCCGGGGGCCCGTGGCATTTTTCCAGCCCTGCGAGCCTATAGTTACGCCACTGATGCTGCTACCAATCTACCTGACACAAATTATGTCTATGACATCCACAGGTAAATAAGGATTAAAATCATCTCAACTTTGAATTGCTAAACAGATTGATTGATTTGCCAAAACAGACACGAATCACGCAAAAATGTACTTTGCACCAAATATTTAAAGACTAAAACAGATCACCATAAAAATTCTCCCCAAACTACACTCAATTCTTTATTGCATTCCATAATGTAAAGTTAAAACAGGTAGGCCTAAGACTACATACATAACACCACGCCTGTATTTCCCCAAAGGGCTGGCAGAGGTGTATATTAACACCCTCATTTCGCCGTTATGTTTAAGTCCCATGTAATAGGGGGCGAGCCTATTGCCAACAATCGGGCACAAATCCAAACTACGGGCTGCTACTGAGGAATTCCACACGGAAAAACCAAATAACACTTTGTCCGACCTGGGAATTGAACCCAGGACCTCACGATCAGTACTCGCGGTTGCCACCACTAGACCAACGAGGCAGTTAGGGAGGTAGGCCTAAGACTATTAGATCAAATTATCCCTTCAACTGTCAAGCTGCCTGATTCAGGAAGGTAACAATAGATAATTAATTGTGCCTCATCAGTCGATGGTTGAGCTCTTATAGACCCTATGATCAATTTTAGACTTACATGAGTATGATGCGTCAAATCATCCTCCCAGTTGTTAATCTGGTCTGCTAAAGCTGCCAATCTACCGAACTTCTTCTTCCCGTCAGGCTGGGGACGCGTCTTCGGCTGCTTCGGTTCAAATTCTGACGGAGGAGTCGCTGCTGAGAACTCCAGTTCCGTGCGGTGAATTGGTGAAGAGAGGGTTGGTTTATCTGGAAAATTGTATCATGGTTTTTATATGTGTTTCTTAAGGGACGTAACTGTGGGTTTTTTTAAATAAAAAAAACACCTGGTGACGACTCCTTTTTTTTAAACAAATGTTGCCCTTAATGCAATTTTTCGTTTAACGGTGAAATGAGGGTGTTTCTATATAAGTAACAGCTCTGCTCAACCTTTCGGGGAATACAGGCGTGATGTTATGTTTCGAAACACAAAAATCACAAATTAGTGAAAAGTTCAAATATTTTTACCGTGCGCGAATTGAACTCGGCGAAAGTCCTTAGTACAGATATTAAAGCACTCGGCCACTGCGCTAATCGAGTCGTCACATTACAATCTAAAAGCTAGCTATAGTTTATTATAAACTTAATTATTGTATTTATATGAAAAAGAAAATGACAAAATTTGCAAAGATTTAGAAATTACCAGAAAGCCAGAAGCAATTATTTATGTAATATTGTTTTAATGACAATCAGGGTCTAACCATGGGTGCACTTAATGGTTTACTGTGAAAGCTGAAGCTTGAATGAATAACTTCCTATGTTCTATCTTAAACAATAATATTGTTTTAATACTACTATAGATAATATCTATTTTATCAAATCCTTGTCCTTATCACATCCTGTTGTATATTAGGAACCAATTCAGTAAGTTATCAATGCAGGATATTATTATGTGAGTCAACTGTGAATCAAATTCATGTCTGACTATGAGTAACACAGCAGTCAAACAGAACAAAACAAGTATAATTTTCATAGAAATATCCACAAAGTTAATATTGCTAACATTTAAAATCGTATTTGGCTAGTATGCATTAACATACGTAATAAGCCCATTACTGTCCCACTGCTGGGCACGGGCCTCTTCTCAGAATGAGAAGGGTTTAGGCCAGGAGTCGCCAAACGGCGCATCCGGCATTTTGTGCGGACCGCGAGAACACGGCTACTTGCACTACAGAGTACGTAATTTCATAAAATGTATCCCCCTCATTATCTTTGTTAATCATTTTTTTTCTGTAAAATGTGCGGACCGCGATGGTCATTTCATTTCTTAAAACGGACCCCGAGCCAAATTAATTGGTGACCCCTGGTTTAGTCCACCACGCTGGCCTGGTGCGGGTTGGCAGACTACACACACCATCTAGAACTTTATGTACTTGTCACAGGTGTGCAGTTTTCCTCCCGATGTTTTTCCTTCACCGTTAATGCAAGTGATAATCAAATCCGATCTGCATATGAATTCGAAAAGTCAGAGGTGTGGGCCAGGATCCGACTCATACCCTCCACTGCATTAACATACATACAATTTTTGTTTTAAATGTTCCTACTTCAGTACTATAAGTAAATTAAATTTTCTGTCAATAAAAATGTCATAGGCAGGTATAGAAGTACCTACCCATTACAGCAACTGACCAAGTCAAATAGGAAAAGAAACTTGGGAAACTTTCGTAGCCATTGGTGTTACTAAAATAGTAGAAAACCAATGCCTTGCCTGGTAAACATGTCCTTAACGTGAGGCATTTTAGCGCCCCGAGTTAAATGACCGCGCGGTGAGCGATAGTCGCGCAATATGCTCGGGGCGCTAAAATGCCTCACTTTAAGAACACATGTTTACTTCTTGTATTTTTTTTATTGAATCCAAAAGTATCCCTAATATGATTGTTGTGAATTTAATTAATAAGTAACTAACCTGAATAAAGATTGCCCAGCCGGTCAAGTCTAGACTTGACATTGTGTCGGAGCCCTGTCCGCTGAGACTTTGTCTCTATGGTGTCTTCTTCTACCTTCTCCAGGTTACTGGATGTGTCATCTGTAGTTAAAAACATGTTATTATAAACATTAGCTAATTAGAATAATTGCTATGACTATGATATGAATATCACACATTTTAATCCTCAATAAGATATAAGAAAAAGAGAGTTTATGATTTTCTATCATTGTTTAATCATAACTGCCTTGTTGGTCCAGTGGTGGCAAGCGCGACTGCTGATCTTAAGATCTTGGGTTCAATCCCCAGGTCGGACAAAGTGTTATTGGGTTTTTCCATGTGGAATTCCTCAGTAGCAGCCCAGAGTTTGGATTTGTCCCTGGTTGATGACAATAGGCTCGCTCCCTATTACATGAGACTTAAACATAATGGCAAAATGAGGGTGTCACTATACACCTCTGCTCAACCCTTCGGGGAATATAAGTGTGATTTTATGTTTAATCATATCATTATCTCTATAGAAAGTGTAATTTTATTTAAATTGTATTGTTTATCTCAGAAATAACTGGATTGTCCAAAATGTAAATGTCTGGAACCTATTGTTCCAGATGAATGAACTATGTATACTTTAAATACGAAAAAATTACTAAGCAAAACAAGGGTGTTAGTAGAAAGAATAAATTTATATCTGGATACAAGTTATATATAAATATTAAATTTTTGGAATGAGGGTATTCTCAATATACTATTTGGATTACTATTCTGTATGACTAAAGAATGAGAAGATAAAATATTTAAAAATGACCAGTGTTTATTAATCCTAAAATGATTTTGATAATGCACCATTGTAACATTTAACCTAGCTCTAATCATAAGATTATAAAATCTCAATAGCTAATTTATTAAATAAAATATTATTACCTGACATTATTTCCAATATCAAAAAAACTTTTTGCACATCACAGAGGCCACAAGCCTCACTCAATAATAAAAAACAACAACTGAATAAACCATAAACCACTTAACAATATTTATCCAAAATTATTTACGACCAATAAGCTAATGTTTTGTTGAAGTTTTGAAAAACATTTACTAATTAGTGGAATTAGTTATCTCCTGAGGTGAGTAACAACTTTAAGTATGAAGCTCTTTGTAAAGTATTGGGAGAACATAAATATAAGTGTCATTGCCTTATTGTTAGTCATTCTGTGTTCTTCCTTATTTAGATAAATACCTTCACGTGAGGCCCTTATACAGTGGAGGTATGTTAGGTATGTGTGGACAAGGGACAGAGAAGTGGCATTTTTTTACTGCATAATACATGATATTATGAGTATAGTTAATTATATCAAGATGTATATGAAGGTGCATGTTATGTAAATTGGTTACTGCATTAGTGCATTGAAAAATGTGCCTGTTGCCAATGTGTGTGCTATTGATCATAATATTAGCTACTAGCTGTGTCCTCACGGCTCCGCCCGTGTAAGAAGTTTTATTCCAGTAATAAATATAGCCTATTTTACTCAGTGATAATGTAGCTTTCGAACAGCAAAAGATAATTTGAAATTGGTCCAGTACTTTTTAAGTTTATTTCATTACATACAAAAATACAAATCTTTAGTCTTTATAATATTAGTATAGATATAAGTATGTGTTGATGAATATGACCTTGACTGCCCCATTAGTCTAGTAAACGCAAGTGCGACTGCTGAGCATGGGGTCTTAGGTTCAATCCCCAGGTCAGACAGTATTATTGGGTTTTACCATTAGGAATTTCTCAGTAGCCATTAATGGGAATAGGCTCACCCCCTATTACATGGGTTTTAAACATAACTGGCGAACCCTTCGTGGAATACAAGGCGAGATGTTATTTTATGTTATGTTGAATATGAGGCTGCCAAAAAAGGGATATTGACTTAATCACCACTCCAGTCTTGGCAAACGGTTTGGTGATAGTATGTTGTTATTAGATAGGAAGACACTACTGCCCATCCTCTTAACATAATACCTTAGTTACCTTTTACCAACAGGCAGAGTGGCCTATTTTTAGCCAGGATCAAAATGGTAACATAAATTGAAATAAAATACTTGCAACTCCTTACCTGTAATCTCCTTTATAATAACATTGCCTCCAGGCCGCGCCTGCGAGTCATACACCACACTAATAGGAGCATCTCTTTCCTCCACCTGAACCTCGATCTGAATGTCATTTCTATGAGAAATATTAATCTCAACCGACACATCAGAGTTACGCCTGTTTATACTCCCTCTCTTTGGACTTTTGAACTCCTTCTTCGTTACCACGACGTCGTTACGACCCCGCTGCGGCGACGCAACATCTTGTTTCAAACTCGATCGTTTTGAAACCGCTTTGATAGAAGTTTCAGACTTTGTATGCTCTTTAGAGAGTCTCCGAGGCGAGGTAATAGATTCTCGAGCCATTTTACTTGGAGTCTTCACTGGAGAACCCTCTGATTTTACTATGGCGATGTTTTCTGATAGTGGCTTTCTTTTTGGAACTGTCTGGCCGGAATTTACGAGTTTTTGATCGATCTTCTCCTGTCTAGCCCGCGCTCTCTCTAACATGCGCTGGAAATAAGTTTTAGCAGTTAAAACATGCGATTGGCGATGACCTTCTAAGAATTGCGACCGTTAACACATAAATTATCACCCGATCATACCTGAGTGAAGGGATCCATATTTGAAATGATATAAAAAGTACCCAAATATCACAAATCACACAGAGGACATAGTTTGTGCACACTTTACACGATAAATTATCGTTTCACGTTAGTTTTTTGTAATTGAAACAAGAAAACAATTTCCACAAACATTCACCCGTTCGTTGGTGGTTTGACGTTTGAACCGAAATATTTGAATTTAGTTCGTCTTCAATCCGGTAGGCGTCGCGTGATAATTTTTAACGTTCGGAAATTGAAAACATTCTGATTTTGTTTGATTGTAACTTGCTTAAAATCCGACCTCGAATAAAATATTAGTCCGTCCCTTTTTGTGTTTTATATTTTAATCAATGAATTAGGTAGAACTACCATAATTATGTTATTTGTTTATAAACGCAAAAGCTTGTTTTAGACTGCGCTATTATAATAACCAGCAGAAAAATTATGGGACAGCATTTAATAATATGTTTAATTCAGTTCGTACATTGTGTATTTTTTTACTACTACACAACTAATACACGCTCAGTGGTTATTTTTTAGTTTTTCTACTGCATAATAGATGGCGCCATACTCAGTTGAACTAACTAATGATAATTGTGATAATATTGATGATTTATTAGCGATATCTCTTGTTAACGCTATTTACTATGAAGTTAATAACAATATTTTTCTGTGGTTTCCAACGCGCTTGTCTAGGTGATCGATGACGACGATATTATGGGCAATCAACTTCTTGGTAGGTACAGACCTCTTAAATAAGTAGGTACCTATTAAACTGGGAATATACCGGTTGTCAGTGCACTCAATACTGGTCTAGTTATGTACCTATTAGTAGTATTTATTAGGGGTATATTTCCACTGGCGCAATATGTAGGCTAAGTAATTATTAAGATATGTAGTAAGGTACCTATTTATAGCTGGTCAATAGGTTACGCATTCTAGATTAATTGTTGTAGTGGTTAAAATGCAATGTTCTCTTTTATTATTATAGAAATAATTAAGTATGTAGTTTTTTTTTCCTTTTTTGATTCTGCCTTGTTGGTCTAGTGGTGGCAAACGTGAATATTGATCGTGAAGTCTTGGGTTCGATCCCCAGACCCGCCCCGACTTCGGACGGGTGCAATGTAGATACTATGTGGGGCATATAAACCTTCCCCTTGAATCACTCTATCTATTGCTGAAAACTGCATTAAAATCCGTTGCGTAGTTTAAAAGATCTAAGCGTATAGACAGCGGGAGCGACTTTGTTTTAAAGTAAAGAAGATGATTAGTCTCCGCTGATGGAATCATTGCATTATAATTGTCAAGTGCGTCAGTAGTTCAATGGTAGCTAAGTACCTACGTTTGTTTATAAAACCCACCAAGATTATTCATAGATATCATAAACGTATCGATCATCAAAACATCTACAAAGAAAGAAAAACAATAAAAACACAACACAACTACAAGCAAAAAAAGAAATAAATCGTTGTGCGTTTAAAAAAGTAGGGACATGAAATAATACAACAAGGTACTTATTCTCTTCTGACGATGACCCGTGTTACGTCACCATTTGAGATATTTTCCCACCAATAACAACAAAGTTTGACAACAGAAGCCGAAGCTTATTGGTTCATCAGTAGCTATGACGTAGTAGCGTACAGTCAGGTGATCTAGCTGTCACGGGAAGAGACTACCTTGTTTTATTATACCATGGGTAGAGAGAATGGGAGTAGGTATGTTGTAATTCCTCGTAGGTAAAGGCATGTAGTAGTAGAGCTCCTTGTCAAAGAGTTCGTCAGGGGAAGTACTACCTACCACCTTACCTATTTCTGCCGCCAAGCAACCTTGCTGTGTTCCTATTGGAATGGTACAGATGCCGGTGAAATAAGAGACACATGAGACTTCACAACTGTGTCTCTAAGGTTGGCAACGCATCAGCAATTCTCTTGGTGTTGTAGCTGTACATAGGCGGCGGTAACCAGTAACCACTTACCAGTCAGGTGAGCCGACAGTTTGTCTGGAAACCCACGACAACGCAGTAAAAAAAAAACGTTTATCAGGCAAAAATTCATATTTCAAAATATATTATATACTAGCTGTGTCCTCAGGGTTTCGCCCGCGTAAGAAGTTTTATTCCAGTAATAAATATAGCCTATGTTGCCCAGTGATAATGTAGCTTTCTAACGGCAAAAGAATTTTTGAAATCGGTCCAGTAATTTTTAACTTTATTCGTTACATACAAAAATACAATTCTTTCCTCTTTATAATATTAGTATAGATATGTACTCGTTATGGAAAACATAATAAATTACAGACGGTTACTTTCCCATTGTACCCATATTTTTATATTGTTGTTGTGAAACACACACTGACACACATGCAAACGTACACACACACAAACACACACACACACACACACACACACACACACACACACAAACACAAACACATACGTAAAATACACATACATACACTCAACCACGGACAGACATGACAGCTACACAATGACACTTCCTCACTACTGCATTTATTTACATAAAATTGTTTGTGTCTTTTAATTACGAGAGAAGACACTGATTTCTGTAATACAGGTCTTTGAACCTAGCACAGAAGTCAGGGAATTCGTAAAAATTGTGACTTTTTATGTGAATAAAAATTATTATTATATTATTATTATATATTCGGGTATGAATTCTCAACCTATGACAACTTGTCTTATTATTTAGATTTCAGTGACAATAACCGACTCGCGCTAGCACACCGCAGCTACGAAATTATGATGGAATATAATTTTAAATTAAAATACATAAATCTTCTTTTCAATCTTAGCTCTCATTCGTATTGACTTGAACTAAGACCTTGACACGATACGATTGGCAAATTACAGTAGTGACGTTCCTTCCAAACATTGGCAAAGACTGATCGACGCGACGCGACGCGACGGGCCAACATTGGAAAAAACATTCATCGCTCCTCGTGTTTGTTAGCCTTCCAACTATGTAGTAAGTTATGCAGTAATGGATATAGTTTGTTGGCGTCAGTCACTAATGTAAGCCAACATACATTATAGAGTTAAGCATATGAGTGGTTTCACTAAGGAATTACGGAACCAGTTTGATATTAGCACCAGTTGAGCGTGCACGCAAAGTGAAGTAATATTTTCTACAGTTTTATTTTATACGGAAAAATATGGGTAAGTGAATTGAAACAATAAATACAGATGATATAAAATAATATTGAGATTTAAATATTTATACTTACGTACGGTTATAGAACTTGAGATGTAACATTTCTTTTTTATCTTTCCTTTTTCAAATCTATCTATTAGGTTTGTCAAACTTGACTCATAGAAGAAAGGCGAGTGCTCGTTAGCAATCACAGCCATGTCTTGTTTCTTCATTTTATTAATACCATAGCAATATTATCTGTAAGTAGGAATTTAGGTACACATATTTCGAGCATAATAAATGAATCCAGAGACAATTGATTATAGTCCCATTAAAAAAAACAAAATTATTATGTCACTTTCTTTCACAATACAACAACGCGGGAAAAACATTTTTTTATGAATATAAAAATATTTTCGTATGATATGCCCAAGGTTAATGAATATTTTTTACTTAATAGATAAATCAATTAATATTCCGAGTGTCTACGTTGCGTCACAAAAATCAGTAAGTTATGAACTCGTATGAGAAAATACGAAATTTTCTTCTAATGCCTATTGTTTTCACACAATAGCACTTCTCACTATATACCGAATAAGTGTTTACACAAGCAATTTATAATCATAATCATGAAAAAAACTCGATTCTTGAATCATAAAGTTACCACAGTGCGAGTTAAACCGCATGAAAGATTACAAAAACGCGTAAAATAACTTTGCCGCTTTGAAACTTGGCTATCGGCGTTCTGTTCTGTGTTTCTCTCTTCAAAGGGGAATTATTAATTTTATTCGTACTATACAAGGTTAATCGGAAAGGGGGTAGGTAGAGGTACTAAGCCGAAAGGGTGTTAAAGTACACATAATAATGGGTAACATTTGCTCTGCAACTTTCCACAAAAGTTAATAGTTCAAGAGAAATAGCTGTTCAAAGATTTCATAAAAAATACGCTAAATTCTATCTATCCTCAGCTATGATCAGATGTGTTTACATTTTACGTCATATTTGGGGTCACGGATTAGAAACTCCATTTTCTGAAATCATAACTAAAGCAGGGATGAATAATTTTTGAAAAAACTAAAATCAAAATAATTTTTCATAGAAATAAATTACCTAATCGAATTATTCAATTTTAACAATTTCTTTATGACAATCATCAGTGATACATTAAGTGGCCCGCGGCTTAGTACCCCCTTTCCGACTAACCTTGTATATAAAACTAAGTAAGCATATTAAGCTTACTTAGTTTTATTTGATTTATGCCTATGGCCAAAAACGAATCGTTTTGCTTACCAATAATAGTAAGTAGCATTTCTCATTGCCAAACTTTGTAAGTACTTATATAAATATACTCTTAAATTAATTTTAAGTGCAATAGCTACTAAGGTATGGGAGGGTCTTCTATGCGAAGCTATGGGGTCTTTGCTTCATTATTCGTAAAGACACGAGACTCTTAATTTTAACCAATAACGCTCGATAAATCATTGGAATCAGTCACTAATAAATTATCCCATAAAGCCAAGTTGGTAATTTTTGGCAAAGGGTTAAGTTTCAAGTTTTTTTTCCTCCATTGACAATAATATACAAAACTACGAAAGTCAGTTATATGAATCCTAAGAACTTCCCGTTCCGAAATCCCCGTTTTCAGAAAATTTTCATTCAATTTCGATTGTTGACACGATGGGCGCAGTGGCTGAGTTATTGGTTCCTGTGCTACGGGTCGTGAGTTCGATTCCTGCACGAAACAAATATTTGTATGGCCTCCAGGCAGTTGTTCCGGGTCTGCTTATGTATTTTTTTTATGAAGTGTGATACTATTACTCGGGAGATCTTCAAGCCGATTATTCGGCTTGTTTCGTATTCGGCTTACTCTGAGCCGATTATTCGTCTAGTCAACCAACACCATAGTCAGCCCATCTCTAGCATAGAGCATGATTACCAGATCCGGGTGGTGTGAACTGCTTTGTAAACTGGTTTTTATCATGATACCCTGGGGCAGTACTGGACTCAGCAACGACATAGCTGAGATGCCATTGCTCATTTGAATACGAATATTTATTATTCTAAGACTAATATTTCCCTGTAGAATACAAATATTTGCTTGGCTCTCGACTTTGACTACCATTTTCATTGTTGACTACCCAATATTGTTAAGCAAATGTCTAGGTAGTTTATTTAAGGTACTGGCTGGAGGAATAATAAATAGTACTTATTTAAAACCGGCCTTGTAAGTTATTATTAGCGAGCTATAGTTGATCCATAGCACACCGTTTTTTATTTAACCGTCCTCGGTATTTTATACCTATATTGCTAACTATTACATCTGTAGTTGCTAATGTAAAAGTATACATACTAATATTATAAACAGGAAAAATTTGTATTTTTGTATGTAACGAATAAACTTAAAAATTACTGGACCGATTTCAAAAGTTCTTTTGCAGTTAGAAAGCTACATTATCACTGAGTAACATAGGCTAATTTATTACTCGAATAAAACTTCTTACACACATAGCAACACAGCACTCTTACAGACACAGCTAGTCGTTAATGGAGTGAATTTAGAATCGAAAATACTCGTTTCGATACAAATTGTGCATGTCGCAAAAAAATTAACCAAAATGTTAGGACAGGACAGTTGTATTTCCGATTCAAAATTAGCTTACATTAGCGATATGTTTACGATACTATACGTCAAACGTTCGTTGCTAGGCCTATTGTCAAACTGCAGAAAAGTTTGACGGCGTTCTCGTAGGTTTTGCGTAATGCCTAGACTTACGTGTACTGTCAGAATAGTGTGCACACCTTCATACAAAATATATGAATCCGATAGCGTCAGATGCACCTACTGATGCGTCACGACACCACACGTAAGTCTACTGTGAATCCGGCAATAATTGCCTCGTTAGTCTAGTGGTGGCAAGCGCGACTGCTGATCGTGAGGTCCTGAGTTCGATCTCTAGGTCGAACAAAGTATTATTGGGTTTTTCCGTATGGAATTCTTCAGTAGCAGCCCAGAGATTGGATTTGTACCCGGTTGATGGCAAGGCTCGCCCCCTATTACATGGGACTTAAACATAACGGCGAAATGAGAGTGTTACTATACACCTCTGCCCATCTCTTCGGGGAATACAGGCGTGATGTTATGTTATAAAATTCGATTTAAATCTCCTGGCTTACAGCCATAATGCGATCTTTTAGATATGGTTCCAATATACTACGGTCGTGTGGTTAGGGCATCTTATATTTGGACGGTATGATTGTGAAGTGGTCATTGTAACTACAGCTAGCCCTCTTAGCTAGTTTATTTCATGCGTTAACAGTACAAAATCTAAGACTAATCCAAGACTTTAGTCACACATAATAGTGAAAATGTCGCTCGATAAAACATGTCGTGTTAATGCACTATAACACGTAAAAATCGTAAAGACCGTAGGTACCTACTAGTTTTCAACCCAACCCTGCTAGCCTGCTTCCCGATCTATCATAATCACAGATATAGGAGGCAATTTTATTATTATTATTTAAGTGTATAACATCACGCCTATATTCCACGAATTCCCTTAGGTACTATCCCTCTATATCTCTGTTCCTTGGATTCGTGTGCTCCATTTTTGACCCTGTCTGCGCTTACCATCAGGTGAGACTATGGCCAAACGCGTACAAGCTAAGAAAAAATAAAAAATAAAGGCATAGATCTGTCACGGCGTTAGAGTATCTTTTAATTATTCACACAATTCCAGTCCTCATGTTCCGTGGCTTCGTGATCCTCATACCAACTCATTTAATTAATTTATAAGTCAGTCATGTAATGCAATCCTGCATGCCCTTGAGTCACTGACATTTACCAGCTGATATTTATCGATACGGAGATTCAACGTAACTTTTTTTATACAGTCGAAGGCTTGCCATCAAATCACAAAACGGTTTTTAAAATAAAATCATTAACTATTTTTTATGTGATAACTTGGCAAACAAGCTGACGCGGACGACCCATATGATGGAAAATGGTTACCGCCGCTATATACAGTGGTGGCCATATAATTAGAAACAACCACTACTGCACACATTGTTATGATAAAAACTCGCTATAATTTGTTATCAGTCTACCATTGATGACTTTTAACTACGTCATTATGTAGGCCCATCAATAGTGTTTAAAAATGAGAACAAATTGAGGGAAACAACAAACTCCTAATAACACTAACAATCACTTTATAAACAGAGTGGCATTTGAAACGAACTGAGAGCTGGACAAATAATTAGAAACTACAACTATATTGTTAGAAATTCAAAGTTGAAAATAATTTGGTTTTTGAATATGGCGAATGCTTATTTCTGCGTCATTATTAATCATCTCCATGTTTTCAAGTTATTTTAATGAATTACTTTACTCAAATCTATACATATAATAAATCTGTAGACTTGGCGTGTCTGTACATAGCAAAAATATTTTGAAAAAATCTGGTTGGGGTGTTAAACGATAACCAACCAATAATAGAACCCATTTTTAACATTTTTGCAATTTTAGTCTGTTTGTCTGTGTGTCTGCCTGTCTGTTTATCTGTTTGTTTGTGCAAGCATCACATAAAAATAACTGATCCAACGTTGTTGACTTTTATAAACAAATATTGTGCTTATCTCCATGTAACTTATCGTTTTTGTTTCATCGCAATCGGTTCACGCAATTAAAAGATATGCGAATTTTAAGTTCCCTAGAAGAAGTAAGCATTAGCATGTAATCGTTTATACCATTTCATTTCAATAGATGGCGTTACGTGTATTAAATCACGTTGTGAGGAAATATATTACAACGAATAAATCCACAAATTACCTAATATTAATTGTTAAATTGGTACCTATTCTCAGTTTACGGAAGGTCTATTGAAATGCTATCCTCATGAAGAAGGTGCTAAGCTTTGATAAAAAAAATCGAAGATATTGTTATTTAGAATTTATTAGGTATCTACCTATTTGAATGGCAGTGGAAGAGAAATACACTCAATTTCATAAGTGAGTGTATTCTAAATTGTTAATTGTGCAAGGCAGTACGATAGATTAATTTGAGATATTCTATATTTTATTAATATTATCATAAATCTGTAGACTTGCCGTGTTTGAAAAATGAAAATATTTTAAAAATAATAGTGGGGATGGTTAAAAGATAAGAAAAAAACCATTTCGATCATTTTTGGATTTTGTGGCTGTTTGTCGGTTTGTTTGACTCAGTGTGATTGACTTTTATAGACAATATTGTGCGTATCTCGGAGTAACATTTAGTTTCTGTTTCATCCTAATCGGTTCGCTCAATCTAAAGTTATAAGAATTTAAAGTCATTAAGAAAAAAATTAGCATCATTTGTTGTACCACAATTGCTCAATAGATGGCGTTGCGTGTATGCTAAATTACATAATGTATTTTCCGTTCGGTTTTAAACGTGTAGGTACAGTTTCCGGATAGCTTATGTTATGCTATGAAGCTGCTTCTCGCACCATTAGCTCTATATGGCTCTCTCCCGTGTACCTAAGCAACCTGAGCTATCTTTATGCACAAATCCCTTTTTTTATATATCGTTGGTAAATCCTCATGGAGGTCCCTCGCCCGGGGAAGGCGAGGGTGTCTGCCGGACTCTTACCGGCTAAAACCCCACGGTGTCCATCCTTCTGACCTAAGGCCGGGGTCGCGGGATTCGCTATTGCATGCACCGCGACCCCGGCAGGTCTCAGTCCACCAGCTTCTTCTGGTGGACCTCTCCTGTGGTGGGGCAATTGTTCCCCTGTCCCACTTCCTTCCGAGAGGCGCGCGCGGAACATGGCGCGCCATCCTCCCTGGGCCCGTTACTGATCGGGCGACGGGTCCCAGAACCCGCCGCCCGCAGGCCACTCACTAGGGTGGCCGGAGATCGTCACGCGCCCTCCGGCGATGCACATATCCCTGGTGTTTCTACTGCTAACATTGTTCACAGGGAAACCTTATTATAATGGACCTGACTACTGATAGAAATACAACATATTTTGTTTAGTAAAAATTCTAATTTTCTAATATAACAACTAAACACCTACTCAGCCTAAACCGTTGGTAAAAACATAGAGCACCCGAAGCTATGTGAGGTTTCCGTTTTTTTATGTATTTTTTCATAGTTGTTAGAACACTTAGAACAAACAAAGATTTTATAAAACCCACCTAATCTATACCTACATAATAATAATTTCAGTTAAGCAAGTAATGTTGTTCTACGACTTCTACGCATACGAAGTTGCGGGCACAGCTAGTCTATACCTACTAATATTATAAAGAGGAAAAATTTGTATTTTTGTATGTAACAAATAAACTTAAAAACTACTAGACCGATTTCAAAAAATCTTTTGCCGTTAGAAACTTTGAATTTCTAACAATATAGTTGTAGTTTCTAATTATTTGTCCAGCTCTCAGTTCGTTTCAAATGCCACCCTATTTATAAAGTGATTGTTAGTGTTATTAGGAGTTTGTTGTTTCCCTCAATTTGTTCTCATTTATAAACACCATTGATGGGCCTACATAATGACGTAGTTAAAAGTCATCAGTGATAGACTGATAACAAATTATAACGAGTTTTTTATCATAACAATGTGTGCAGTAATGATTGTTTCTAATTATATGACCACCACTGTGTACACCTACAGTTTGTAAAGTCTTATGTGCCTGTAATTTTACCGGCACCCACACCCTTCAAACCAGAACACCATGGGCGTAGCCAGGATTTTGTCCAAGTTGGGGCAAACATAGTCAGACAGTAAATATTTGTTTTTTTCAATAAATCTGGAAGTGTAGAATGGGATTATGGGACAATTAACTGGGGTAACCTTATTTATGAGGTCCAAATAAGTATAGACGGAGTCGGGTATTGGTCTGCCTATTTTGGTACCTAAGGCGATTCGCACACTGCACCGCATCACGCTGCGTAGCGCGGGAGTGCGGGTTCTTACGTTGTTTGCAAGTATCTGTGTTTGTATGTAAACACGCGTAGTGCAACACACAGAAAACGCATTCACGCGCAGTGTTGTGACTCCGTCGCGTCGCCACGCACCCCGCAGCGCAGCGCGGGGCAGTGTGTATTTCGCCTAATTGTTTTGTGGATATGGGTGGCGAGTTTACTGAATCTAGACCATGTACTATTCTTTCCTGTGCCGGAGTGGGGCAAGCGCCCCATCAGCCCCACCCTGAATACGCCTATGCAGGACACAGCAACACAGCTTGGCGTCATAGGTATGGTGGTAGTAGGTACTTTCCCCAGACAAGCTCTTTTCCAACGAACTCTACTGCTAACTACTACTTACATATTGGTCAAGATAAGCTCCGGATAGAGTAGTCATGATAATTTCTCATTTGCAAGCACACCGGCCTATCAAGCCATAGATTTGCATAAGAAACAATATTTTTCCTGTTATAAGAAGGTCAGAAAAATCGCAAGCTTGTAAATTGCTTATATAATAATATCTGAACTCAATATATCTTGTAATTGTTGTTGAATACTCAAGGATTATGGTTTCTTGTTCGATGTTTACCATAGAAATCTAAGCATTTAAAAGTGCCTGTATAAATAATAGGTAAGGTCACCAAGTAAGGCCTACCTTAATTTTTTTATTACCTAACTAGCAGGTTTATAGTAAAAATGCACTGGTAATTTGAAATACTTATATTTATTTATTAAACTTTGTAATAAATGAAACAAAATTGCTTTAGAAACAAAAATCACACTTTTGTGAACACAAATAACTAATATGTCACTTTGGCCTTATTGGGAACCCTGTGTCTTAATAAAGCCTTAATAAAAACAAGTAAACATTCAACTTCTTGATTAATACAAAACGTTGTCAATACTTATATTAAATCTAATGAGATCCTATTAATTACTTTTGGTCATTTTAGATCAGACTTAACGAGTTTCTTATCATGTAGAAGTAACCATATTAATCAGCCTTTTTTTTAAAACAATCTCCAGAACAGTAAAATATTTTATCAGCGGGTGTGAGTCCAACACACAGCTCATGATACCAAACGCCACAAGTAAGACATTGTCGCATATCATCAACTCGATCTTCTTTACAAGCTGGACAGTACCAAGAAGGTTTATTATCGTGACGTTTTGGTTTAGATCCCGTAAGCTTATCTGGCGTCAAAAAAGCAGTCTTTTCTGAGGTTCGCTTTCGCGTTGCAGCAACTGCAGGTTGTGCAGATGTACAGCCAGTAATTGACACTGATTTTGGTGTCTTTGTGTTAATATTTATCATGGAAGAAGTACCAGGAACATCTTCTACTCTTAACGATGGTACTGTAATCTGTGACGTGGAATTCGTAGCATTGTCACCAAACAAATCTTTTGTTACCTCTTGAGCCCTGTAATTCAGAGACTTCTTGCGTGGAGCAGACGCTTTAACTTTAAACTTAGGAGTTGATAAAAATTCATGAATCTCACACGTGGTTGATTGATTGTCTATCTTATGTGGAGTTCCAGCATTCGGATTGTTTTTTGAGAGCAAGGACCGTGGCAAATTCTCAGTATCTGTACCTGACCCATCTGAATCTTGCACATTTGCAGTTGGAATCTCATGTTCCCCCGATTCATCAGATAAGACAGCAATATTCTCACTGTTTGTAGGATTCGGAAGTTCTGACAACGCAGAGGGCGCAAACGCCTCTTCAGGAATAGCATCTGGGTTATATGGATACAGCCCTGTAGCGCGAAACCCATTCGAGATATTAGTAATAGTCATACATTTCGGCCATACTTGTGAGAGAATGACATTGAAGCTTGTCTTGTTAAGGGTTCGTTCGGGATGCTGGCTGACGTATTTAATCAACTCTTGGTCCCAATGGTGCTCAAAAGAACGATAAACAGATTTATCCATGGGCTGTAATTCATGCGTGGTATTTGATGGAAGACAATTTAAAGTAATACCACATTTCTCAGCTTCCTCGACAATAGTAAAGTCCAGGTGGCATTTTGCACCATCAAATAGGAGGAGACATGGCCCTGATGTTCTGTATTTATGCAAATGATTAATAAACTCTATGAAAGTTTGTGTCGTCATACTTCCTTTTGGCGTCATCTTCACCAGAGAGCCTGGAGGTAAATTATCTTGGAATTCTGGCTTTAGTCTCTTGCCTTTGAACAGTATCATTGGCGGAATAGCTGATCCTATAGCATTTCCGCAGCCTACCACAGTCACACTTTCAGCGTGCTCATTCGCTATTTGATGAACTCTCTTTCTCCCCTTGGCTGTCAGAACTTCCTGCTGATGGTGCAAAGATATGCGACAATTTTTTTCATCGATGTTGTAAATGCTTTCAGGTTTATGTTCAATTCCAAGTCTATCCAGCACGCTTTTGTATTTGGAAAAATGATCGCCAACAATATCTTTATTTAATTTTTGAGCACGAGCTCGGTTCATCATCTGTGCTTTACGACGTGCTAATTCAGGATGTCGTTTGAGAAATAACCTCAACCATTTCTTCCCCGCGGCATTTTTGGCATCATTGAAAGCGTTTGGAATTTTCTTAATTTTACAGAATGAAAAAGCCTGTACGCGCAACATCTTTGAAGTCATCGGCACTCCAACATCAGCCAAACGTATGATTCTTCTGACAAGTCCAGCTTCTTGTACTGTAGTCAATATAGCCGACCGACCTAGCTTTCGTGTAGTCGAACCACTCTCTAGATGGTTGCGTAGGGTTCTTCTTGGGATGTTGTATCTGGCTGCAGCAGCATATGTAGATAAGATACCCCTTTCTACCATTTTAACAGCGTTTTCCATCTGTTACGAAGTCCATTGAGCCCTTTTTTTCCTTGTGGTAGAAGCTGGTGATCCGTTTTCCATGATGTTACTGAAAACAAGGGTTTACTATTTTACTGTGATACTTTTCTAACTAACATAAAACATTGTCCTAATAAGGCCTGTACCTGTGCCGTAATAAGGCCTATACATTTTTTTAATAGGCTTTATTAGGGCATGGTACATGGGTAAACAAAACAACAATTATATGGAATACACCGATATTACAGCTTTTTCACTTATGTGAGGAGATGGCTAAACGTATAATTATCCTATAGACAGAACACAGCACACCGTGTACGAATAAAAATAAAAATACTTACTGTTTATTCTGCCAGAATTTTATAAAAACAAGCGTGCGCTCCGCGTCGTGGTTGTTTTCGACTGCAGGTTCCAACACGCTCGCGGCACGGACCGCTTGCTGTGCTTGTGTGCGTTAGTTAATGTACACGCACACTTCTATAAACATTGGCGGCCATTTGAAATCGTGAAGCGGGAAATTTTAAAAATAGGCCTTATTAGGACATAGGCTTTATTTGGGTCACTGGATGATCGAGCTTTGCTCGGTATTTTTTGGCGTTTTCTAAAAATGTAACCTAGCTAGATCGATTTATCGCCCCCGAAACCCCCTGCACACTAAATTCATGAAAATCGCTGGAGTCGTTTCCGAGATTCGGATTATAATATATAGGTATATATATACAAGAATTGCTCGTTTAAAGGTATTAGATTATCCATTTTTTTAAAGCAGTGATGGGTAGCTTAGCGCTTGAACGCTTACCTTCCACGCAGGAGGATCTGAGTTCGATCCCGGCTCGTACCTCAGACTTTTCGAATTTATGTGCGGATCATTTGCGTTAACGGTGAAGGAAAAACATCGTGAGGAAACCTGCACACCTGAGAGAGCTCCATAAAATTCTCGATGGTGAACGCTGGCCTGGTGCGGGTCTGCCAACCCGCACCAGGCCAGCGTGATGTACTAAGGCTTAAACCCTTCTCATTCTGAGAAGAGGCCTGTGCGCAGCTGTGGGACATTAATGGGCTAATTATGTTGTTATGTAATTTTTTTGACTTTGATTGACTTTCGACATAGCCGATGGATAAGAGGCAAGCAGGCCAATTAATTGTCATTTTTTAAATCTTGGAATCCCTGGATATAACCATAAAAGCGTAAATTTTACTTGAATCACAAAGCTTAGGCGTACAAGTAACGACATACACAACTAAGAAGTTGCATCGGTAAACTTGATCGAACAACCAATGGCAGTCGCTTATTTTCGCGCCACTCATACTTAAAATCATGCCTGTATTCCTCGAAGAGTTGGGCTGAGGTGTATAGTAACACCCTCATTTCGCCGTTATGTTTAAGACCCATGTAATAGGGGGCGAGCCTATTGCCATCAACCGGACACAAATCCAAAATCCGGGCTGCTACTGAGGAATTCCATATGGAAAAACTACATTTTGCCCGACCTGGTGATCGCATCCAGGATCTCACGATCGGCTGTCGGGCTTGCCACCACTAGACCAACGAGACAGTAACACTTACTAGTCAGCTTAAATATCGTTTTACTGCAGTACTAATAAACATTTTGGTCTTAAAGTCGCACTCAGTTCGGACGTGATCGGTTTTACGAAGTTTGCCGATGCGACTTCCTAGTTGTGTCGTACTATAATTTATTAAATCTATCTCTATCTGTTTACCTATTACTCCTTACTCTAGTGCAATCTTCTTTGCGTGTCAATGGTGTCAATTCTGTTGCGCACTTTGACAGGACTAAACTAATCTAACACCTATATTCTAAGACGTTCCTCCAAAACTTACTCGACTCGACTCCACCTCGAGTTGACATAAACGTCCCCGACTCGAGATTTTTCCTCAGTCGAGGTAAGAAATCATCTGTCAAACTCAAGGTACCTCGGAACCTACCTTAAGGAAGGAAGTGTCAAAGTTCATATGTAACATAAATGAATTTTGAAGACTATCGAATATGCTTACGATAATCCTTAAATTTATTTATCGCGGCGTTATTTGCGCGATGCAGATAATTCAAATTATGACGTAATGAATTCTCGGGGAACCTCGAAGTTCACTCTAAATTTCGACTAAGAATACAATTTTGAAGGAGTTTTCGAGGCCGTCCAGAGTCGAGTATGAGTCGAGTAAGTTCTGGCGGAACGTCTTAGAATATGGGTGTAAGGGTGTTTGTCTCTTTCTGTTTCAATAGAAAAATAAAGTTTAGTCTAGTTTAGTACTGTCAAAATGTGCTACAGAATCGATACCGTTGGCTTGTAAATTAACCAGTTGGTGGCCCAATCGATGCCCTGCATAAAGTCCTCCAGTCTAATAAGGCGATGAATAAATATTAACGTGCAGGTTGAACTTTCCAGGTTCAACTACTATCCTGTTGTCCATTGCGGCGGTGGTGCTGATGGTGTCCTACACTGAAGCCGGTGAGTACATTTTATATAATTCTTCTCCGCGAGTAATATGACTTCATGCCGTGATGACGAAAAGCGGACAAGCGGGGTGGCGGGCTGACTGCACAGGGTGCGTCGTACGTATTTATGTATCAGCACTCCTGAAGGGTCTTTGAATGCACCCTCATTGTATTTTGTTTTTCGATAAGACTTATTAAGTTATGAAGGGTTTGTTAGTAAGTATAAGGATTTGATCAGAATAGTTAGAAAATTCTCAATAAATCCCTTTCTTCATAATGTCACCACTTTTGATAAACCTTACTTTAAATTGGGAACCTCCTGTTTGAAGTCGATTTGTATAAGAAGCCACACATACACTTCATGAGCCGTGTACTTTATAAATAACTAGCGACCCACCCCGGCATCGCACGGGTGCAATGTAGATACTAATGTGGGGCATATAAACCTTCTTCTTGAATCACTCTATCACTGAAAACTGCATTAAAATCCGTTGCGTAGTTTAAAAGATCTAAGCGTACAGACAACGGGAGTGACTTTGTTTTATACTACGTAAAAAAGATGATGTTATTACCGTTTACATCATTTAAGAATCTCGTTCCTACCATTTAAGGAAATTATTCAATTGGACTTGTTAGTTCCATTTAAGAAGAACAGCAATTATTATAATAATATGGTTGGATGAGATAAACGCCATATTTTCCATATAGCAGTCTAACTCTTTTTAAATTCATTGGAAGATGTAGATTTTGGTGGATTCTACTATACAAATTCCACTCATTATTTCTGATTAAGAGCCCGTGCACATAGCGGATCCGCTTTGTGCATATCGTATGTGTTGTTCACATCTGTACCGACGGATTAATTAAACAAATGGCAGCTGCGTCGCACCTGGCAGGCAGGATACGATAAAAATAACGGATCCAGTACTTTTTACTGGATTTGGAATACTGTCGTGTATTATGTGAACTCGCTCATACAACTACAGGCGCCATTACCAAAATACAAACGGATCTGCTAAAACGGGTCCTGTAAACAGTTTCTTTGTGAACTAGCTGTAAGTCTTGAAGTGGAAGAAATAAACTTGCAAATAATCAAGAACATTTAAAACTAATTAGTATAATTATCTCCATTCTAGCTGGAGACTGC